>OU466861.1:8995000-13995000 GCA_911865555.2 Thlaspi arvense
GCTACTCTCTCAAATTAAGAAATCACTGTAGTATTTAGGGATCGAATCCACAAGGACTTAAGGCTATCACTCAACAGATTTTAGATTCAAATAAAGCTAAGCAGTCAATAATGAAATAAAATTAAAATAACAACGAAAGCAATGATGTCAGGGGTGGATTGTAGGTTCTTAAAATCAATAAAGACAAGACGCTAGGCAATGGGAAATTCGCAGGTTGGCTTAAATCGCAGACTACAGACTGAAAGGAATATTTATTAAAACCGTTCTAGAACTCGAAACACTAGTGTAAAACCAACCGACTTCCATCGCAGAGATTTACTATGATCAGATTCTAGAATTCTAAATTCTTTTACAAATTCTAACAACCTAAACATGCATTATAGATCAGGTTCGATATGTTCACAAAATCACTAATCCAAATTCCTTTGCAACTAGTTATTTTGCTCATCTAAGATAGTTTTGGTGATTAACAATGTTTCCACATCTATTAAACAACCTAAGATCTGATTTCTAGGTGATCAATCTTAAAACCAGTGTTAAAGCAATCTAGATGAAGAACCAAATGATTTATCCTTCCAGTTTTATAGTTCTAACAATTCATTATCAACCTTTGAATAACCCAAAACCTAACTAGCAGATTACTTAGACATAGCAAGTGAAACACAAATCATGGCTGGATAAAATTGCATTAAGAAAATAGAGTAAAAGATGAAGGGGTTCGAAATTTTTTTCTACAGAGTATGGATTTGTCTCCCCAAAAGCACTCAATCTAATCTCTCTCTTAGTCTCAATGATAACAAGATAGATGCCTAACAATGGCTTAGAAAACCTAAATACAAGTTTAAACACGAACTGGGGCAAAAGTGCAAATAGTGGAAAACTTTTGGGCCAAGTTGCAATTTCGTCCAATGAGTTTTATGCTTCTTCGCGACCACGACCGGTGTCGATCGACACCAATTGGTGGGTGTCGATCGACATTCTGCTTCTTAATGCCCTCCGACTTGGTCCTTTCAGAATCAACTTGAGTATAGCTCCAAAAGGTTCCAAAATCCACAATTATGCTCCATTTGTACCTAGACCTGCAAAGACTCTATAGGACACGAAAAATACCAAAAAGACTCTATAAACAAGACTTATATCATGGTCAAAAACCAGCAAAAACCATGATATATCAATGGGCTTGGGTTATTGCTAGAGTAAGCCTTTTAGGAAATGTGCTCATTTTCCTTCTAACAGTAAGTCCCCCCCCCCCCAGTTCGGCGAGACTGATTGTAAATCAGATCGGTAGACTTCATGAAGTTAAGCGGGTTTGATCTCGCAATAAGCGTTAGCTCATCAGAACGTTTTTTTTTACAATGGCCAGTTCGGCCTGATTTTACGTTGATTTGACGCGTGGCGCTTCTTTGGAATTAATTATTAAATACTCCGACCCATTTAGGGTTTTGCTTTAAGCGGAAAATGCGAAGGGTTTGTCAGACGGCGAGATTGTGCGAATCTCGACACGCGTCCCTTTAGAAAACTGTTGATATTTCCTTTCAATTTAATTATTTAGTTTTTATCTCTTCGTCTTCTTGCTCAAAGAAATTTTTCTCTTTCGTCGACTTCTGCGATAATCTTCTCTTCTTGCTGCAGTAATTATTCCTCTTACTCGCCGATCTTTCTTTTGCTCTCCTAATTTGCCCAGAAATTTATTTCCCTTCAAAATATCGACTTGATCACAAGATTCTTCCTTCGATGATGACAAAATTTCTCTCACTGCGAGGCGATCCTAGGTTAGCCTAGTGCCTTCTTCTCTCTCTAATTCTGAGGGGTCTTCCAGTTATCGGGACGAGATTTTGCCGAACCACCCTGACGCAGATTCCGAAATGGAATTGGATGGTCCCAAGCCAGCCGGTCGAATCCAAGGTCTTCCTCGGAAGATAGTGATGCCAACGTGTGATTTGGCCAAAGCGGACAGGATAAAAGACGACCGGACCGGGATGACGGCCGACAGACTGCGAGAGCTGAGGCGACGATTGATAGGGCTCAGGTTTTACCCAAATAAAACTACTGCAAGTGCACAGCAAAAGCAGTTGTAGTACAAGGGGTATCGAAATCCCAAGAGAGTAATGCAGACTACACTATCGAATGTAGATTCGGATTAAGCTAAGCAAAATATGATGTATGTAATGCGAATGAATGAATAAAAGTAAGCCAACGATTGTGTGATATGATCTAAGTTCAAGAAAACTAAAAGCGCTAAGTCAGGGTAATTCGCAGGTTTGAATCCAAGAATGTATGATGCAGGAAATCAGGAATGATTAAGAACCGTTTTAAACATGAATCTCTAATGCATAAGTAATCTCTCATTGTAAAAGTTATCTATGCCTAAATCACAGAGTTTCAAATCTCTTTGCAAATCCTAACAACCTAAGCATGCAGGAATGATCATATTCAATTGTTTACAAAACTCCTAAGCCAAATCTCTTTGCACTAAGTTGCTTTGCTCATCAAATACTAGTTCAGGTTATGAATAATGCTCTCACATATATTTAACAACCTATAATTTTCGGATTCCTAGATGATGTGTCTCAGAAATTCGATTTTAAAGTAAGCAGAGATGAAAAACCATGAGATATTCCTAACAGATAGCGATTCTACACTCTTTTCATCAACCTTTGAAAAACCCTAACTTAACTAGCAGATTACTCAGACATGATTATGAGATCACAGAACATAACTGAATAAAATTGCATTAAGAGAAAGAGTAAGAAATAAAGGGGGTTCGAAATCTTCTCAAAAGAGTACAGGATTTGTCTCCCAAAAAAGCTCTGAATAAATCTCTCTCTAAGCTCTCTGAATTCTCAAAAACTCAGATCATTGCCAACAATGGCTGAAAAACCTAATAAATAGAAGCTAAACACGATCTGGGGTTTTCATGTAAATAAAGGAAACTTCTGGGCCAATTCTGTAAATCTTCTTGATACTTTTAATAAAACAGCCACGCTCCTTCCTTAATGGGTGACGAGCGTCACCAAAGGGGTGACGATCGTCACCATATGCGATACTTTTCTGCTTCGAGCTTGGTACTTCGTGGCTTCCACTCAGAATGCTCCAAAAGGTTCCAAAATCTCCAATTATGCTCCAGACATGCTATAACCTGCAAAGACTCTTCTAGGACTCTAAAAAGACCAAAAAGACTCAATAAAAAGGACTTATATCATGGTTAAAAACTATAAAAACCATGATATATCAACTCCCCCAGACTTAGCTTTTGCTTGCCCTCAAGCAAACATTAGACAAAGATAAGGTCGAGGTTTGAAAACAAGAAACAGTCAGTCAGTCATCGGGAACACCACACTAGTTAGAGCTTTTGAATCCATATACCACATAGTCAACACAAGGTCAAATTTCAATCTAATTATCACAAGCTTAGCAAATCTCTCAAGTCCAATCCAAATCCCTTCAAGAAATCCGAAATTTCTACTGTTAACTCCTTATTTTTTATCTAAGTGTGAAATCACATCAAGGCTCTATCATCTCAATCACTTTACAGATTCTTTTCCCTTCCTAACAACTTAACAAATAGATATCAACACAGCTCTCCTATTTTCTCTTCCCTTAATCTTTTTCCTTAGGATATTTTCGATTTTTCACTTCTTTTTCTCAACTTTTTTAGTCTAAGAAATGGTGCTACTCAATACTTGTGTTCCTTGTGAGGAGACAGGTTCTTGAGTGTGTTCACTACTGTTGTTCCTTGTGAGGAGACAGGGTCATGAATGCACCATTCTATGGACTTAAATTTTTAAAACTACATCAGGGAAGATCAAAGAGAGACTGTATCTTAACCTTATTGTCAGTGCTGAAAGAGAGAATCAAGATCAATAAAAATCAATCACCAAGACAAGAAGTTTAAAGTTCATTAAGGTGGGGCTAACAGTAAATTTTCCAGATTCTCTAAGAACCTAAACCTTCATTGCTAGACTGATCTACCTATGACTTTCAACTTAGTAAGACTTGTAATCAACTACTGTGGCAATGGTTCTAATCAGCAAAAATGTCATATGGTTAGTTCCAAGAAAAACTGACAGTTTCAAAAAATTTTGACTCTAGAAAAACAGGTTTTTGACTCAACTTTAAGACTCTATAAATATGACACAAAGCACACAACGTCAGTAACCACCTCCCCCAGACTTGAACAACACTGTCCCCAGTGTTATTAAGCCAAGAGTTGGTCATAAAAATGAATGAGAAGTCGAAAAACCAAGTCAGAAAAGTGTTACCTCGCGTGGGGTCGGGTGACGAGCGTCACCAGTCGGGTGACGAGCGTCACCAGTCTGGTGACGAGCGTCACCACGACCTGTATTGCGCAAATCTTATGTCAGATGTTAATTAACGAAGTGTTTGCATGTGTACCCGAAAGTTAGACTTTTTGAGCATTCAAACACATAAGTAACAACATCCAAACATAGCAAAAATAACCTGGTTCAACAATCTCACAAAACATCATCAAAGAAACTGACAACTGACTCAAAGTAAACATAAAAATGACTCAAGAGAAAGAAAAAAAAAATAAAAGAGAAAAAGGAACAAGTAACCAGAGAGTGAAGCCTCAATCCTCATCCTCGCAAGGCTCAGTGGTGTAGTGGGGGCGGACACAACTACAGTTGCTAAGTGTAGCAACAGCATCCCATAGTCCTTCAAAGCTATCAATGACATACTCCTGAAAAGCAGCCATATCCATGGGTGTCTGTGGTCGTGGAGGACGCCTGAAAGCAGCAGAAGAACCACTGGCGTGTAGAAGGTCCAGCATCAGCAGCAGCAGCAGTAGAAGCAGAAGGGCCAGCTGTAGCAGCTCTAGCAGGGCGCAGAGTCAAGGGGCGCAGAAAAGTCTGTGCTGGCATGAAGAATAGCTGGCGTGGATCTCCCTGAATAGTAGTGAGGGCTCTCTGTGGCAACTTAATGCCAACATACTCTCCAAAAGTGGTAGTGAACGTCCAGACAACTCCAATCTTCATCCAAGTGACATGGCGCAGATACTGGTCATCCATAAGTGATCTGTCACTGCGCAGACTGCAAGGAGTAACATCGATCTGGAAATGATGGAAGATCGGTGTCAACAAGCTGCCCACACTCTCAGTCTTCTCCCCTGGACTGGTGAATGGCTTGGTCTTCAAGGAGACCAGATGCTCAGCAAAAACAGCGCCCAAGTTGGCGCGAACCATACTATCAACAGGTATCGAATCATCCAGCATCTCATAAAGTCCGTAGTAGAGGAGAAGCAGCTCACTAACTCGAGTCTTGCTGGGCGCAGACTTGCACTGAATGGTATGACCAAAGAGGCGCAGAATGTACCTCAAAACCGGATGTCTAACCTCTGTCTGCCTGCTGGTCTTGCTATCATAGACTTCATTCCCGAACTTGGACTAGAATGTCCTTATATGGGTCCACTGAGAGGGAAGGAGAACGCCTGTGGGATGGTCAGAGAAGCCATAGATCCCACAAAGCTCCATCAGACTGATCCGGTATCGAACTCCTCGGATCAGAAATGTCATAGTGCCTTCCTGCGCACGCTTCGCCAGCTCATTCGCGTAGTAGACGCGAACTGTAGAGAGAAACTGGCGGACCAAATCTGGGTACAGATCGTACTGCTGGAATGGCATAGTCCCCATCCCAATGCGCTCCAGAATCTGAACAACCTCCTCAAAGATCCCCATCTTCTGCAGAACTGCAGGATCCGCGAACCGAGTGGGGATAATCTTAACTCCCAGCCACGCATTGTAGAACAGCGTGTCATACTCATCCCACTCCTCCTGAATATCACGGAATACACAGGTATCCCGGGACACTTCTTGCTTCGGAGTCCCTGCCCAAACCACTCCTGAGGCTATTTTCCGATCCTCTCGTTTGGGCCATGGGGGCCTGCAAACCGGGTGCTGACTGAAGGAATCTGTAGACCCTGTTGCATTGCTGGAAGACGAGCTTTGTCTTGGTCGTTTTTCCTGTCGAGGCATCTGAAAATTGAAGAACAAAATCGACCAAAAACATCTCAAAAATTAGCAAATTTTTCAAAATTCGAAAAATCAACCAAACAAGATGAAATAGCTGATGGCGATTAACTACTGCACTACCAGGAACACAATTCAATCATCAGTTCAACCTAAATCAACCAAAATTTCCAGATTTTTGCAACTTTCAGCATGAACTCGAAAATTCAAAACAGTGCAAATTAACCAATAAAAGCTCACAAAGATGGTTCCATTCCTCTAATACAACCTAACTAACCATGATTCAACAGTTAAATCAAGCCAATCAAGTCAAAAATCGGATTTTACCAAACCTAAGGCGGACTGAAAATTGGGGATTCCGAACACATACCTTGCAGATCGTAAAAACTGAGTGGATATTCAGAAAGAGGAGCAAAATCCACACGGATTAAACTCTTGAATCACTCAATTTGGTTAAGAAAATCAGAAGTTATGAAATTCTCTACTTTGCTAAGTGTTCGGTTTTAAAAAAAAAATGTGTTCGACGAAGAAGAAGAGAGAAGCGTTAATACCCGTGCTCGATCCTGATTGGTGACGAGCGTCACCATAAGGGTGATGATCGTCACCACTTCTTTTTTTTTTTTTTTTAACTAATTAAATTTTAATTACTAATCCTAAGCACGAAAATAATAACTAAGTATTATATCTACAACTTACCAGTGGGTTGCCTCCCACTAAGCGCTTTTTTAAAGTCATTAGCTTGACTTTGGTCGGCTGTTTAGACAGCTGGTGCCTGATCCAGAGACACAATGTGTCCTGCTGGAATCTCTGCTTGTGCCCAGTAATGCTTCACCCTTTGTCCATTGACAGTGAACTCCTCTCCTTTGGAGTTAATCAGGACAATTGCACCATGTGGGCGAGCTTCTTTGACAGTGAAAGGACCTGACCATCGAGAGCGCAATTTACCAGGAAAAAGCTGTAAACGAGAGTTGTAGAGCAATACCTGGTCATTGGGCTCGAAATGCCTGGAGATGATCTTCTTATCATGATATGCCTTTGTCCTCTCCTTGTATAACTTGGAGTTTTCATAGGCTAGATATCTGATCTCATCCAGTTCATTTAGCTGAACCAAACGCCTTTCTGCAGCAGGTTTCAGATCGAAATTCAGCTTCTTGATGGCCCATTCTGCTTTGAACTCCAGCTCCACTGGTAGATGGCACGCCTTGCCATAGAGAAGGTGGAATGGAGTAGTCCCAAGTGGCGTTTTGTATGCAGTCCTGTAGGCCCATAATGCATCATCCAGCTTTGCAGACCAATCTTTCCTTGTCTTCCCAACTGTCTTTTCCAGAATCTGCTTGATCTGCCTGTTGGAAACCTCAACCTGTCCACTTGTTTGGGGGTGATAGGGCGTGGCCACTCTGTGCTGTACACCATACTTCTTCAACAGCTTGTCAAAAACATTGTTGACAAAGTGAGAACCACCATCACTTATGACAATTCGCGGGACACCAAATCTGGGGAAGATAATGGTCTTAAACAGCTTCAAAACCACTGCAGCATCATTAGTAGGAGTAGCCAACGCCTCTACCCACTTAGATACATAATCAACAGCAACCAGAATGTATCTATTCCCATAAGAAGATGGAAAAGGTCCCATGAAGTCAATACACCAACAATCAAAAACTTCAACTTCCAGAATGAAGTTCTGTGGCATCTCATGTCTCCTGCTGATTTTTCCTCTTCTCTGACAAGTATCACAGCTTGTGATGAAGGCTTGGGCGTCTCTGAACATAGTAGGCCACCAAAATCCAGCCTGCAAAACCTTAGAGACAGTCTTGAATATAGCAAAGTGTCCGGCATAGTCTGATCCATGACAGTGAAAGAGCACGTCCTGAACTTCTTCTTCTGCTAAGCATCTTCTGTAAATACCATCAGCACAATGCTTGTAGAGGTATGGCTCATCCCAATAGAATCTCCTAAGTTCTCTCAAGAACTTCTTCTTAGCATAGCCTTTAAAATCATGTGGTTCATCCTCTGCAGCAAGATAATTTGCAATATCAGCATACCAGGGTCTCTTTGGATCATGTAAAGCATAAACAGGCTCTTCAAAAGCCTTCCCCAAGCTTGCACAAATCGCAGATAAGTGTTGAGATTGGTGACGAGCGTCACCAATGTTGGTGACGAGCGTCACCTCTCTCGTATACTTTGGTCACGACTGTTCTCGGTTGGTGACGAGCGTCACCCTCCTGGTGTCGCTCGTCACTCCCCTGCAGTTTCGTGAAAACTGCAGGTTTTCAACACTTTCTTCCTGTTCTCTGGTTTCCACTAAGTAAACATTCTCTTCAGGCAAGAAGTCATTGATTGGAACACTGTCTTCGACCTGAATCCTTGATAAATGGTCAGCAACTCCATTCTCAACCCCTTTCTTGTCCTTCACTTCAATATCAAATTCCTGAAGAAGCAGGATCCATCTTAACAGCCTTGGTTTTGCATTTTTCTTCTGCATTAGGTACTTCTGTGCTGAATGGTCAGTATGAACCACGACCTTGGAGCCAACAAGATACTGCCTGAACTTCTCAAAAGCAAACACAACAGCTAACAATTCTTTCTCAGTTGTTGCATAATTCTTCTGAGCATCATCCAAAGTCCTACTTGCATAGTAGATGGCGTGGAGTTTCTTGTCTTTCCTCTGTCCCAGCACTGCTCCAACTGCAAAATCGCTGGCATCACACATTACCTCAAAAGGTAAGTTCCAATCTGGAGGCTGCACAACAGGGGCTGTAACCAAATCCTGTTTGATCTGTTTAAAAGCGGATTGGCACTCTTCTGTGAACTCAAACTTCACATCCTTGCAGAGGAGAGCAGTAAGTGGGCGTGCTATCTTGCTAAAATCCTTGATGAATCTTCTGTAGAAGCCTGCATGACCCAGGAAACTCCTCACTGCTTTGACTGAATCAGGTGCTTGCAGACTTGTCATCACCTCAATTTTCGCCCTATCTACCTCTATACCGTCTCCTGAGACTCTGTGGCCAAGTACAATACCATCCTGCACCATAAAATGACACTTCTCCCAGTTTAAAACCAAGTGCTTCTCTTCACATCTTTGCAGAACTGCACACAGATTATCCAAACAGTTCTTGAAAGAGGACCCATAAACAGAGAAGTCATCCATGAACACCTCCATAAACTCCTCTATCATGTCTGTGAAAATCGACATCATGCATCTCTGGAAGGTCGCAGGAGCATTACACAGCCCAAAAGGCATTCTGCGATATGCAAAAGTGCCATAGGGACAGGTAAAAGTGGTCTTCTCCTGATCATCTGGATGGATGGGGATCTGAAAAAAGCCTGAATACCCATCAAGGAAGCAGTAATACTTGTGATTCGCCAGCCTCTCTAGCATCTGATCGATGAAAGGTAGAGGAAAATGATCCTTCCTTGTTGCTGCATTCAGTTTCCTGTAGTCTATACACATTCTGTGTCCTGTCACAGTCCTGGTTGGAATCAGCTCATCCTTGTCATTCTTTACCACTGTGACACCTCCTTTCTTAGGCACCACGTGCACTGGACTCACCCAAGCACTGTTTGATATAGGATAGATGATACCAGCCTGCAATAACTTCATGATCTCTTTCTTGACCACATCCTGCAAATTCGGATTCAGCCTCCTCTGGTGCTCAACTGATGATTTCGACTCATCCTCCAAGTGTATTCTATGCATGCACAAGTCTGGGGAGATACCTGAAATGTCATCAAGAGAATAGCCAAGAGCTTTGCGAAATTTTCGCAGCTTACTTAGCAAAAGGGTGAGCTCTGCATTGTTCAATGAAGCATTAACAATAACAGGATAGGTGGAGTTTTCTCCCAGAAATGCGTACCTTAGCCCTGCAGGGAGCTGCTTAAGCTCAACTTTTGGTGCTTTTGCTGCAGACCAATCACCCATTGTGGCAGCTTTCGCAGATGTGGAGACAAGCTCATCCTGTGCAACCAGTTGCATCACTTGTGCAGTAGCATCCATCATCTTTGTGTAGCCTGTTGCAGCAGCATCTAAATGCTCATACTCAGCTGTAGAAGTGGTCAACGCCCTTTCCAAGGGATCCTCTGAACTCATCTCATGGAAGATCTGATCAGCAATGTTTGTGAGAACATCAACATAAAAAGTCTGTCCATCTATGGTTGGCCTCTTCATCAGCTTGTCCATTTCGAATTTCATCACTAAATCGCCAACATTCAACTCTATTCTACCCTTCCTGGCGTCAATAATAGCTCCTGCAGTGGCTAAGAAGGGTCTGCCAAGAATCAAGGGGTCTTTGGGCTCTTCTCCATACTCTAGAACCACAAAATCAGTAGGGATCATACAATCTCCTATTTTGATAGGAACATCCTCTATCACTCCTTCAGGGACTCTAACTGATCTATCAGCTAGGACAAGAGATATCCTTGTAGCCTTAAAATCGGTCATCCCCAAACTCTTGGCAACAGAATGAGGCATGAGGTTCACACTAGAACCAAGATCACACTAGAACCAAGATCACACAATGACCTCTCAAACTTGTCATTGAAGATGGTGCAGTCTAAAACAAAGCTTCCTGGGTCTGAAAGCTTCTCTGGAACTCTGTTCTGAATCACTGCACTGACCTGCTCGTTGACCATCATAGCTCCAACCTCAAGGCTCAAGTTATTGGTCACCATTCTCTTCACATACCTCCTTATAACAGGAGTGATCCTTACAGCATCAATCAATGGGATCTCTATTACCAACTTGTCCATGATAGCCTTGCATCTTGCATCTTCAAGCTCTTGCTTAGACTTCTTAGGATGCTTAGGATAGGGTATCTTGGGTTCATACACGGTCTCCTTAGCATTATCTGAAGTCTTAGGCGAAACTGAAGCATGTGGTGTCTGGTGACGAGCGTCACTGGATTGGTGGCGAGCGTCACTCCCTTTGGACGAGTCGGGGTCGATTACTGGATATGGGTGACGAGCGTCACTCCCTTGGTGACGGTCGTCACCAATATGTGAAGAGTCGGGGTCGGGGTTGTGCTCGATGGGTGACGAGCGACACCCATTATTGGTGACGAGCGTCACCAAAGGTTCTTCAGCAAAATTTTCTTCATCTTCATACTCTTCCATACCCACGAAATTCTTTGAGGTTAAATCCTTCTGCAACACTGGTTGCAGGTTCTTTCCACTCCTCAATGTGATGGCATTCACATGGTGTTTGGGATTAGCATCAGTTCTTCCTGGAAGAAATCCTTCTTGCCTCTGAACAGCTCCTGCAGTTTGGGTAACTTGAACATCAAGCTTCTTCATATGAGAGTTCAGATTCTCAATTTTTCCATTCAAGTCCTGATAGAGCGAATCTATCTTGCCATTGAAGTTCACAGTAAGCTTCTGTTGTCCTTCCAAGATCTGTTCTAACATTGCTTCCATTTTGTTCTCTTGTGGAGGTGCTGGTTGATAGGACGTAGAACTATAGTTTCTGTAATTTCCACTGTTCAGGAATGGTTTCTGATACTCTGTCTTCTGGAATGGGGGTCTAGGAGTGAAACCAGGCGTGCTCTGTCCTCCTGTAAGGGCGTTTTTCTGATTGTTGTTGCTGTATCCTCTGTTCCACTGCTGATTCCCATACCTTTGTCCCTGAAAACCACCAGAATTGATGAAATTTACATCCTCCTGCTCAACTTCCTCTGGAGCTTCGAACGTTTCCACTTCTGCAGCAAAGTGAACTGACTTCTTCCCTGCCAAAAGGCTGTGCATATCATCCAACTTAGCCTTAACTTCAGCAATCTGATTTCCATCAGCTACACCAGCTTGTTTCATTCTCTGAAAGTCTGCGTTTTTAGTGCTGTTGCTGCAGACCAAGTTCTCAATCAGTCTTATCGCCTCTTCTGGTCTATTGGTGTTGAAGTTCCCTGCACTTGCTGCATCCAGCGCCATCTGATATTTCCAGTCAATGCCTCTGAAGAAGATCCCAAGTAATTGCACCTGACTGAAACCATGATGAGGACAGTCCCTTTGATAAGACTTGAACCTGATCCAAGAGGCCTTGAAAGCTTCAGTAGGGCCTTGTGTAAATGATGCAATTTTCATCCTCATGTCTTCTGATCTGGCATCATCATAGAAATTATTCAGAAAAGCATTCTTGGTGTCCTCCCAAGTAGTTAATGAAGCAGGCTCCAGTTGCTTCAGCCAATATGCAAACCGTTTTAAACATGAATCTCTAATGCATAACTAATCAATTCTCATTGTAAAAGTTATCTATGCCTAAATCACAGAGTTTCAAATCTCTTTGCAAACCCTAACAACCTAAGCATGCAGGAATGATCAGATTCAATTGTTTACAAAACTCCTAAGCCAAATCTCTTTGCACTAAGTTGCTTTGCTCATCAAATACTATTTCAGGTTATGAATAATGCTCTCACATATATTTAACAACCTATAATTTTCGGATTCCTAGATGATGTGTCTCAGAAATTCAATTTTAAAGTAAGCAGAGATGAAAAACCATGAGATATTCCTAACAGATAGCGATTCTACACTCTTTTCATCAACCTTTGAAAAACCCTAACTTAACTAGCAGATTACTCAGACATGATTATGAGATCACAGAACATAACTGAATAAAATTGCATTAAGAGAAAGAGTAAGAAATAAAGGGGGTTCGAAATCTTCTCAAAAGAGTACAGGATTTGTCTCCCCAAAAAGCTCTGAATAAATCTCTCTCTAAGCTCTCTGAATTCTCAAAAACTCAGATCATTGCCAACAATGGCTGAAAAACCTAATAAATAGAAGCTAAACACGATCTGGGGTCTTCATGTAAATAAAGGAAACTTCTGGGCCAATTCTGCAAATCTTCTTGATACTTTTAATAAAACAGCCACGCTCCTTACTTAATGGGTGACGAGCGTCACCAAAGGGGTGACGATCGTCACCATATGCGATACTTTTCTGCTTCGAGCTTGGTACTTCGTGGCTTCCACTCAGAATGCTCCAAAAGGTTTCAAAATCTCCAATTATGCTCCAGACATGCTATAACCTGCAAAGACTCTTCTAGGACTCTAAAAAGACCAAAAAGACTCAATAAAAAGGACTTATATCATGGTTAAAAACTATAAAAACCATGATATATCAACGATGCAACTTCCCTGCCGGAGTCGAGGTGCTCCTGCCGCAAGTTCATGAAAGAGTGACATCACCGTCGGAGGGTTATTTCTGCTCGTACGAATGTCACTTTGCCAAGTTCGGCTTGTGCTTTCCATTGTCGCCAATCCTTCTTCGCTATTGTGAAAGGAGGAAGGTACCCCTCGGCCAGCTTTCACATGCCGTGATCAGGCATTTGATCTCCATGATGGCAGTAGCTCGAGCGGCGGAGGTTCCTTTCAACTGCGATATCTTCGAGAGGATTTCGCTTTTGAAACCCGGGAGGTGGAGCACTTCGAGACCGTGGCGTTATTTCTACACCACCATGAGGCATGCAATTGTGGGTGGAGATCCGACGAACAAAGTCCACGAATGGGACAGATACTTCTTCTTTGTGAAGATCAATGAGGCCTCCATTAACGGTTCCGAGCTCGAATTATTTTGAGCTTGGACATCGAAGCCTGGTAAGCCAAACTGAATTTCTGTTTCCTTCTCACTTTTTTAGTTAATCTCGAGATGCTTAACGCACTCGTTTTTTTAATTTCCTTAGTGCAAATCAATCTAGGGGATGAGCCTTTTGGCTTCGATGTCAACATTATGAAGCTTTACAACTTGAGCCAGCAATTCTGGCCTGAGAAAGAGAAGAAAGGGGGCGCCAAAAAGAAAAAGAAGTCGGCCAAGCCGGCCGAGAAGGGGCCAAATTCTTCGAGAGCAGGTGCGTATACCAGATCGCAGTAGTTTTGATTAGTATTTCTTTCTTTTTTTGCGACGATGTCTTATTGACATGTTTGTTTTTCAGCCGCTAAAAGGACTTCGCAGCCGAAGCCTGAAGGGGCTGGCCAAAAGAAGAGGAGAGCGGCTCCAATAGTGAATGTAGATGCTCCTGCGAGCTCCTCTGCGAAGAGAAGGAGGACAACTCCTCGAGATCCACCTATTTTGGTGGATTCTGACGACGCCGAGCTGGCCGCTGAGAATGAGACTCTCGCGAGGTAAATTCTTACTCTCACTTCGTGTTTCATTTTGTTGTGCCGAGATGATTGTTTTTTGACATTTTGCTTTCTTCTTCTATATATTTTTTAGTTTCTCCAGGGCAGCAGCGCTGGAAAGGTAGAGGCGGGCTCGGGCCGAGAAGGCTGCAAGGGGCCCTCAAAGTGAAGTGCTCCAAGGAACTAACTCCCAAGCCGAAGGCGGGGATAATGGGGGTCCCTCTAATGCTGTCGCGGACTGTCGTGAGGCCGTTCCCTCGCCACCCTGGGCTGATATTGCTCAGAGTCCCGGAGTCCAGGATACAGAAGACGTAGGTCGGGAAAAGACCGAGGAGCCTACTATGGCTCATTCTGAAGGGCCTGCTCCTTCACAAGATGCTCCGGACACGGATGGAGCTGGTCCAAGCGCTCCTGCCGAGCCCAAGCAGGAAGAGGAGTTCTTCGACTACAACCCCAATCACTTTAGCGTGAAGTGGGATGGAGCTACCCCGGTGATGCTTGATCGCGATTTCGCTACCAAACTGATCTGGAAGTGTAGACAGAACCCGAGATGGGGCAAACCTCTACGAGAGCTGAAGTTGGCGAAGTCGATATCTTCGGCAAGTCATATGATAGCTCGGGTATGCATACTTTTCTTTATGTTCTTACTTTGTTTTGTTGCGCGTTTTTCTTAATGGTAAGCTATGGTGTAGGGCCTAGGAGAATATATGTATGCGTTCGAGAGGTACAACAATGAGTATTGCGAAGAAGAGATGATGTTGGACGTTGCATGCGCCAAGATCGAGGAGCTCGAAAATGCGGAAAAGGAGAATCAGCTTCTCAAAGAGAGATGTTCCCAGCTCGAAGGCACCATTTGAAGCCTTTCGGGGTAAGGTGGTGGAGGCATCCCAGCTTCGCAAGCAGGTCACAGTTCTCCACGCGCAGAATGAGTCGCTTGAGAAGCAGAACGAGGAGAACTCGCAAAGGTTCCTCGCCGAAAAGGAAAAGCTTCAAGAGTCTTATGACGAGGTCTTGCGAGGTGTTGCTGACAGGATCTTCGATGGTATGATCGCCTGGTTTAAGTCGCGATTAGAGTGGATTCAGGCTTCATTGGTTCAGCGCGAAGAGGTAAACGCAGCTCTTGTGGGCGTAGAGAAGAGTGGCTCAATGGTGGCGTTCCTGAAGAAGATGCAGGACAAGGGATGGGAACTCCCTGCCGGAACACTTCCGTCTTTTGGGAGGGAGTTTGCAAAGTGGCGGGCTACCAGTGATGCTATCGACGAGATAGTTATTACTGGTGAAGACCATAGCCTCCCGAGCAGGTCGGAAATCGATAGCCTACTGAAGTGAATCGATTCCACATTAAGCCGTTCTTCTTTTTCTTCTTTTTTATGTATATTTTTTTATTTTTCCGGCCCTTGCGTGGTCCATTTTTGTAATGACTTTACCCGAAAGGGTTTTTATGATAGAATTTTGCCTTGTCCTTCTTCTCCTTTTTTTTGGAAAAATGTTTTCGCTAAACTTCAAAAGTTTCTGTTGCGCAATGGAACTTAATAGTTCGGAGCTGGAAGCGGGATTCCTTTGCCTGTCTTACACCAAACGACGATAAAGATCGAATATCAAGCTTTTCAGGATTCACCTTGGCCTGAAAAGTATGATCGAGGGTCATGCGAGTATTGTCCTCGGCTTTCATCTTATCCACTTCGGAAGTAATTAAATCGAACCGAAGAATCAAAGGAGTGGTGATCAGCCAATAATTTATTTTTGTGTTTGCTTTTTCGAATCGATGCATTCGCATGAGAAAATACGACTCTACGTGCCGAGCTGATTTTCTGAAATAAAAATTTTATTAATTTCACAGCTGTACCCGGAGGTTGCCTACGTACCCAAACTGGGATCAAGCCGTTCGTAGTTCGCTACAATTATGGAATGAGGGTTTGTCACTCAGGGGCCAAGCCGGCCCTTATTGATAAAGTAAAAAGAAAAATGGCTTAGTATTAAAGCTGCGAGATTCCTTTGTTGAATCTACTCCCCTTGTTTGACGTCTTTGAGGGCTTTTGCCGCAGAGAGTCGCACCTTGCACTCGCTAATGAAGCAAGATCTTGCCATCTGCTGATTGTCGCGGAGCGTGAAGATACCGACCAAGGTAGCAAACTTCATCCATTGGTGGTAGGTCGAGTCGATAGTTTTCATTTCGTGGATCCAAGGTGTGCCAAGTATGACATTGTAGATCGCTGGTTTGTCCATGACTGTAAATTTGACAATCTTTGTCACTCCGCCGACGTAGACTGTCAGACGTATGGTGCCGAGGCTGAAGAAGGATTTGCCGGCAAAACCAGTCAAAGGCTTTGGCGCCGCCTTGATGTCTTTGTCGTGGAGTCCCATCTTGGTCAAAGTATCTTTGAAGATGATATTGACCGTACTGCCAGTGTTCACCAATATTTTGGCTACCTCGTTATCGTGGATGTGTAACTCGACAATCAGCGGGTCGTTATGAGGGGTGTTTAACCCAAACATGTCCTTCGAAGTGAACGTGATTGTCGGATGGTAATCCACGGGGGGGGGAAATTTCTGCGAAGTGATTGCTTTTCGGCCATACTCTTTGATGGCGCGGACTGAATCGTCACAGTCAGAAAGTCCTCCCATGATCAAGTTTACCTGTTGCTTGGGCGGCGGGGGTGGACTTTCATGTTCGCTTTCATCGTTGTCGTGCTCTGCTCCCTTATCTTTTTCTTTTTCTTCGCGCTTTTTCTCGGGCGAACGACTCTGGCATCTTCCTCCGGAACTGCTTTGGCTGCTGTTTTTTCTTGGATCTCGGCGATCCTTGCTAGAGGTGCTTCGGCGCGAGTCCTTAGGGTTGGAGCTGCGTGAGTTAGAACTTTTGTTCTGGGATCGATCGCCATCAATGTCAATTTTGTCTACCTTTTAAATACCCCATTTTATCAAAAATATTTTTTTTTTTTAAAATCTGTAAATAAATCTTTTTATAAATCCAAAAATATAAAATATTTTGAAAAATACTTTTTAAAAATATTTATAAAAATCGCTAACTTGAAAAATTATTTTGAAAACACTTTTTTCTTTTTTAATCCGCCTCCCGGGTCAGAACTGGTTTAGCAATTCTAGACTCTGATACCAATTGTAACACCCGCCTCTTTCAAACCAAGATGGCATGTTAAAGTGCATTAACTTTCACCACAAGAAACCACTTGCTAGTTCAATATCATTTTTATTCTCAAAGATCATATTCAAAACGTCTTACAAAGACCTTTTTAACTTAAACAATAAATCTGAATTTAAATAATATCTTTAAAATAAATAACGAATAATAAAATAAATCTCGTATCTTTCCAAAATCATCACCAAGCCACAAGACTACTCCTGAATGTCTACACGCTCACCTGCAGAGGAAAGAAGGATGAGTATTCCAATAATACTCAGTGAGAGCGGGTTTTAGGGACCCACGATATATACATCTCGCACATGCATAACCATTCCAAACGAAAGTCCTAAGCTAATACACACAGGCAAACACGTCCGAAGACACTCCTAGATAAGGAAATGACATCACTAGACCTAACTGGTGCATCCAAGCCCTCACTGGTGCACACCCCGTGGTATATAACGGCCCACACGCTGTTCGTCAAGACGCAGGGCTCGTCAAGCCGCCAACGATGGACTATGGAGTCCCACACGCCTCCATATCCAAACCATACCTATCAAAAGAGGTTCCTACATCTAATCCCAACCCGCAAGTGATTTTCCCCATGTAATGCAAACATCCGCAAACACTATTCATACATCAATCAACAGTTTTCCATTCAACAACCTATGATACTAAGTTCATCAATCAACAACCGCAGGACAATAGTAATTACTATAGTGATATTAAGCGCTATTAGTCAGGTTCAACCAACAATCAAATATGTGTATTCATATAGAAACAGCGCAGGTATGCGCGGATTAACAAAAGACTACTCAATATGAAACAACTATGAATCTGAGAGAGATAGATCACGCCAGTCCTCACCTTAGTCTCAGATCAGAAGCGGAAAATGGAAATGGAAGGAGATCTGGTTAGTGCGGGTCCTCGACGAACGGATCTGGACATTACGACGGCATGGGTCCGACCCCACAGCAATTGGAAAAAAATATTATAAATTGACAAATCCAGATCTGGAAAAAGTAGATCCAGAAATGTAGATCTAGATCTGAAAACTAAAAAGGCTCAGATCTGCTCACCAAGGCGTCTAATGGAAGAAACGATCACAGATTCGAGAAGAAGGCGCGAAGGAGAATGTTTCCGGTGGCTGACAATTTTCTGGCAACTTTTCCGGCAGCAGCGGACGGCCGCTCCGGCAACTTTTCCGAAGCGGCTCCGGCGACTCCTCCGGCGATGGCAGCTCCGGCGACAACTCCGGCGGCAGCGGCGGCTCCGGCGACAACTCCGGCGATGGCGGCGGTGGTTCTGGTGAAAGATTCTGGCGAAAACAGAGCAGAGCTTCGCTGGAGAATTTTCTGTGCAGAAACTGAAGGGAGAGCTCTGCTTTTATAAAAAAGAAAGGGGAATCATAGGTCAACTTTCGGATTGGGCCTAGGCTTTGGGCTTTTGTCCACAAAATTTCTTCTGGGCTGGGCCAGGATGTCAGAGTCACAATAAAGTTAAAAACATCAGATATTAGAGAGGACGATTTGAAGATACAAAAGTGATTTTGACATAAAAAAACAGGCTAATCGCTTGGCTAAATCAAATCTTTCTTGTTTTGATTAGTTTTGATTTGAAAATTTAATAGTTATGATCATGATGTGTATACTGACATCATCTTTTTGTAGTTCAAAAGATATAACTTTAATCTAACGATTAATATTCTTTTCTTATTATTGAATGGTGAAAATTATATTTGTTTTATTTACCTAACAGACACATACTTGAAACATTCCAACTTTTATGAACTATTGTTATTTTTCATTTTGATTGTTAAAAAATACATCAGTTTAATGGCTAATAATCTTTATTTTAAGATTTACTAGTAAATAATTGATTTATTATACTTACTGAACACATACCGTCAAAAAGTTGTAACTCTTGTAAATTATTGTGATTCTTTAACATTTGAAAGTTTGTATTACAGTTATTGTAACTTTTCACTTTAAAATATATATATAACCCACCATTTTTACTTAGCTTCTTTTAGTAAAAAGAATTTGAGTTGTTTTTGTAACCATCACGGCAATCAATTCAAAACTGTAGAGATATATTAGTTGTTGGTCCAAGATATATGGCAGAAAAATATCAAGATGCAATGGCGCTTTTGTCATTATTTTGGAAACCCTGATTTATTTATTATCATGACAGCTAATTCTAAATGGAACGAAATAAATGTATGTTTAGAAATTATCAGCGATGCCTCGGCCAATGACAGGTCTGATACTGAATCACAACTTTTATCATTTAAAATTAGATGAGTTAATAGATTTAATTAAAAAAAAATATTTTTGGACCAATAAATGGAGGTACATATACTTTTGCTTGAGTTTCTAAAATTATTCAATTAAAATTAAATTATTTATATAATATTTTTTTTGTTTCTCTGATGCAGTTGTTTATACAATAGGGTTTCAAAAAAGGTCTCCTCCATGCATATTTTCTTCAATGATTAAGAGTTGGACGTTATATTGCTTCTTCAAAAGATATTGATAAATATGTAATAGCTGAATTGCTTGATTGGTGAATTGATCCAGAAGGTTATGAATTAGTAGAGCAATACACCTTTTTGGTAATTCATGTGATTTAAATAATGTTATTAATAAATATGAAAGCAGATGAAATATGTGTATTGCTTATTTAGAGATGAAACAAATCTGATCCTGATGAGAAGTTATTATATGTTCAATTCCAGTCAAGATATACTTTTGAAATAAACCAGATTCACACATTGTCAAAAATAAAAAATTTATAAGAAGATTGTATAATAATGTTCATCATTTTCTGATGAACTTTATTATCTTAAAATACCAATTAATTAATCACATAAAATGATTTATATGTTTTGAAGATAGTTTTCAAATAAAATAAATAAATATTAGCATTAATTTTTTATTTGGTATTTTATTAATTTTGTCATATATTAATTAAATAATTAATTATTTCATTAAAAAATTTTGTCAAATTTTTTTATTTGATATCCACGGGTTTATTTCCTAGTATTTATCAATCACATTACCATAGAACTTTTGTTGATTCGCTTAGGTATGACCTCAGTATCGACTTTAAAGAACCTGATTCAGTGATGTAAGTATCATTCCCTAAAGACCTTAGTTCCAAAGCTGATATTATTGGCTTTGACGTCCCTGTCTTAATAAGACACATATCTAAAGAGTTTGACTCCTAGACTTGTACTAATTCTACCAATTTTTCCACTTTGGATAAAGTTTGATGATATATCATGGTTTTTACTGATTTTTGACCATGATATATTGTTTATAGAGTCTTTTTGGTATTTTTCGAGTCATATAGAGTCTTTGCAGGTCTAGGTACATTTGGAGCATAACTGCGAGTTTTGGAGCCTTTGGAGCTATGATGAAGCTGATGCTAAAAAGACCAAGTATGAGAACATTCTAGAGGCTGGTGTCGATTGACACCAACCATATGGTGTCGATCGACACCGATCGTGGACGAGCAAAGAGCTTTAAAAACTCTTTTGAAGAGTTTGCAACTTGGCCCAGAAGTTTCTTATTAATTGCAAAAGTGCCCCAGTTGTGTTTAGACTTGTATTTAGGTTTTCAGAGCCATTGTTAGGCCATTATCTTGTTTTCATTAAGAGCTAAGAGAGATATTTGATTGAGAGCTTTTGGGGAGACAAATCCATACTCTGTAGAGAAGAATTTTGAACCCCCTTCATCTTTTACTCTATTTCTTAATGCAATATTATTCAGTCATGATTTGTGTTTCACTTGCTATGTCTGAGTAATCTGCTAGTTAGGTTTTGGGTTATTCAAAGGTTGATAATGAATTGTTAGAACTACAAAACTGGAAGGATAAATCATTCGGTTCTTCGTCTAGATTGCTTTAACACTGGTTTTAAGATTGATCACCTAGAAATCAGATCTTAGGTTTTTTAATAGATGTGGAAACATTGTTAATCACCAGAACAATCTTAGATGAGCAAAATAATTGATTGCAAAGGAATTTGGATTAGTGATTTTGTGAACATATCGAACCTGAACCATAATGCTTGTTTAGGTTGTTAGAAATTGCAAAGGAATTTGGGATTCTAGGATCTGATCATAGATAGTCTCTGCGATGGAAGTCGATTGGTTTTACATTCGTGTTTTCGAGTTCTAGAACGGTTTTAATAAATATTCTTTTCAGTCTGTAGTCTGCGATTTATGTCAGCCTGCGAATTTCCCATTGCCTAGCGTCTTGTCTCTATTGATTTTAAGAACCTATAATCCGCCCCTGATCTCGTTACTTTCATTTGCTATTTTAGTTTTATTTGTTATTGACTGCTTAGCTTCATTTGAATCTAAAGTCTGTTGAGTAATAGTCTTAAGTCCTTGTGGATTCGATCCCTAAGTACTACAGTGATCTCTTAATTTGAGAGAGTAGCTCTAAGAGTTAATTTGAGCATATCAAATTTTGGCGCCGTTGCCGGGGACTTAGTTATTACTTTCAGATTTTAGTTTTAGAATTTTGACTAAGTTTTTATTTTCTGTTTACTAATTTTTGTTACTTCTTTGCTGTCTGTTTCAGGTGCATGCATAATCGCAGTACCAGGAGCAACAAGGACAAAGAGCTTATGACCTTAGGCATCGACGATCTCGCCAAACTAGAAAGAACCATCAGAAAAGCCAAGAAGCAGAATAAGATGGTTGGACCAATTGTTTTGAGGGCAGATGCTGAGGGTCATTTAGTTGACAGAGAAGGAAACATAAGAAATGAAGAAGGGCATAGGATAGATGAGAATGGTGTTGTAATTGAGGAGCAGGATGTGCAACCAGTTGCACAGAATGTGCAACAACAAGCTGCTGGAAATGCTGCTGGGCGTTTTCCACAGAGGACCCTGGGAGATTATAACAGGCCTGATCAGTTTATTGCAAATAGAGCTGCAATCCGCCCTCCTGCCTTTCAGAGGAACGACTTTGAGCTCCTACTACCAGCTTGTGGGTCAGCATCCTTTCCATGGGCTTCCACATGAGCACCCTATGGATCATATAGAGAGGTTTGAAGACCTAGCTACAAGTGTTAAAGCCAATGGAGTCAGCAATGACTTCCTATTTGGCAAGCTTTTCCCTCACTCTTTGGGAGGAGATGCAGCACATTGGTTGAAACAGCTGGAAGCTGGCTCTTTGACCATATGGGAGGACACCAAATATGCTTTCCTCTACAACTTTTATGATGATGCAAGGTCAGAGGAGTTGAGGACAAAAATTCTAACATTCTCCCAAGGTCCTACTGAAGCTTTCAAGGCAGCATGGGTGAGGTTTAAGCTGTATCAAAAGGACTGTCCACCCCATGGTTTCAAATGAAGTACAACTGTTGGGTATTTTCTTTAGAGGTGTTGATTGGAAGTACCAAATGGCTCTGGATGCAGCAAGCAATGAGAACTTCAACACTAGAGTCCCAGCTAACGCCATCACACTGATAGAGAACCTGGCTTCCAGCAACAGCACATAGAATTCTGATTTTGAGAGACAGAAAAACGCTGGAAGTGCAGGGAGCAATCAGTTTGCTGCTGAGATGAAGGCTAAGCTGGATTCTGTCCATAGCCTCTTGGTGGGTAAGAAGTCTGTTCAGTTTGCTGCTGAGGTTGAGACATTTGAGCCAGCAGAGGAGTTTGAAGAAGAAGATGTCAACTACATCAATGGAGCTGGTTTTCAGGGTCAAAGGTACAACAATCAGCAAGGAAACAGAGGATTCAATGGGAACATGCAGAGGAGCAACTTCACAGGGAACCAGGGTTCTTCTGGTTACACTCCCAAACCTCAGTTTCAGAAGACTGAATACAAGAAGCCTTACCAGAACAACAACTTCAGCAGGAACTATGGTTCCTCATCTTATCAGCCTACACCAGCACCATCAACTTCAAGCAAGATGGAAGTCATGTGTGAGCAGTTGCTAGAGGGTCAGCAGAAGATCACGGTTGACTTCAATGGTAAGATTGACGCCTTCTATCAGGATCTAAATGGGAAAATCAAAGCTCTGAACACTCATGTCAAGACTTTGGATACTCAATTGGCTCAAACTGCTGGAGCTATGAAAAGGCAAGATGGATTTCTTCCAGGAAGAACAGATACCAACCCAAGACACTCTGTCAATGCCATCACACTGAGGAGTGGAAAGAATCTACAACCAGTGCAGGAAAAGGGCCCAAGTGCAGAGGATTTCGAGCAACTGCAGGAGTTTGAAGATGAGGGTTTCGCCAATTTTGACGGGTGTCGATCGACACCAGAAGAACTTCACGGTTCTTCGACTCAAGGCGAAGAGATATCGAGTGAGGTCGATAAGCAGCTCGATGGACGCTCAACACCACCTGCAGAGGCTAGTGTTGATCGACACCCACCCCCTGGTGTCGATCGACACCCACCACAGAAGCAAGCTGCGATTTTTCAGACTCCAGAAAGTGCAGAAGAAAGGGTCTACAAGCCAAAGGTGCCTTATCTAAGGAACCAGAAGAAGACTAAACAGGAGCTGGAGGATGCTAGGATCAAAGCTATCATGGATAAGCTTGTGGTGGAGATTCTTTTGATATATGTTATAAGGACTACTCCTGTGATCAAGAGATATGTGAAAAGAATGATGACCAAGAATCTGGGGCTTGAGCAAGGGACAATGCTGATTTTAGAGAAGGTGAGTGCAGTGATACAGAACAAGATACCAGAGAAGCTGATATACCCTGGGAGCTTTGTTCTAGACTGCATAATCTTTTCTGAAAGGTTTGAGAGGTCATTATGTGATTTGGGGTCAAGTGTTAACCTGATGCCTCATTCAGTTGCTGTCAGCTTGGGCATGACTGACTTCCAGCCAACCAGAATATCTCTTATCTTAGCAGATAGATCTATGAGAATTCCTGAAGGCATTTTAGAGGATGTACCAGTTAAGGTGGGAGATTGTGTGATTCCCACAGAGTTTGTAGTTCTAGCTTATGGGGAAGAACCAAAGGACCCATTGATTTTGGGAAGGCCATTTCTAGCTACTGCAGGCGCCATCATAGATGTCAGGAAAGGGAGCATTGCTCTGAATGTAGGCGATTTGGTGATGAACTTTGACATGAAAAAATTGATGAAGAGGCTAACAATATATGGCCACATATTCTATGTAGACTCCCTCACCAGTCTTGCAGAAGAGATCTTTCAAGAGATGCATCCCACAGACCCTTTGGAGAGGGCATTGACAGTTTCTGCAGAAGCAACAGAGCATCTAGACAACATTGCTGCTGGTTATGTCAGGATGTTGGATACAAGTGAGCAAGTCATACAGGCACAGAAGGCGCTAGCTGGAACCTTTGTAGAAGCTGCAAAACTAGGCGATTAGAGTGAAGAAAAAGCTCCCAAAATCGAACTCAAACAGCTCCCTGCAGGTCTGAGGTATGCTTTTTTGGGACCTAACTCTACATATCCTGTTATAGTTAGTGCTACCTTAAACAATGCAGAGCTCACTTTACTGCTAAGCAAGCTGCGCACTTTTCGCAAGGCTCTTGGTTATTCTCTTGATGACATTTCAGGTATCTCTCTAGAGTTGTGCATGCACAGGATACACCTTGCGGATGAGTCAAAGTCATCAATTGAGAACCAGAGGAGGCTGAATCCGAATTTGCAAATTGTGGTTAAGAAGGAAATCATGAAGCTTCTAGCTGCTGGAATCATCTACCCCATTTCAGACAGCACTTGGGTCAGTCCAATACATGTGGTTCCAAATAAAGGAGGAGTCACAATGGTGAAAAATGAGAAGAATGAGCTGATTCCTACAAGGACCATCACTGGACACAAAATGTGCATTGACTACAGGAAGCTCAACGCTGCAACAAGGAAGGACCACTTCCCATTGCCATTTATTGATCAGATGCTGGAAATGTTGGCAAATCACTCTTACTACTGCTTCCTGGATGGCTACTTTGGCTTCTTTCAGATCTCCATTCACCCAAATGACCAGGAAAATACCATATTTACTTGTCCTTATGGCACCTTTGCATATCGCAGAATGCTATTTGGACTTTGTAATGCTCATGCGACATTCCAGAGGTGCATGTTGTCCATCTTTACTGATATGATTGAGAAATATATGGAGGTCTTCATGGATGATTTCCCAGTATATGGATCCTCTGTCAAGTGCTTGCAAGATGTGAAGAGAAGCACCTAGTTCTGAACTGGGAGAAATGCTACTTTATGGTCAGAGATGGGATTGTGCTTGGCCATCGAGCTTCTGGAGAAGGCATTAAGGTGGACAAAGCCAAAATCGAAGTGATGACAAGTCTGCAGCCACCAGATTGTGTGAAGTCAGTGAGGAGCTTTCTGGGACATGCTGGATTTTACAGGAGGTTCATTAAGGACTTCAGCAAGATTGCAAGACCACTTACAGCTCTGCTTTGCAAGGATGTGAAGTATGAATTTACTGAAGAGTGTCTTTCAGCCTTCCAGCAAATCAAGCAAGCCTTAGTGAGCGCTCCTATTGTGCAACCTCCTGATTGGTATCTGCCATTTGAGGTGATGTGTGATGGTTCAGACTTTGCAGTAGGCGCTGTTCTGGGTCAGAGAAAGGAGAAGAAGCTTCATGTCATCTACTATGCAAGCAGAACCTTGGATGATGCTCAAAAGAATAATGCAACCACAGAGAAGGAACTATTGGCTGTGGTATTTGCATTTGAGAAGTTCAGACAGTACTTGGTTGGAGCTAAGGTAATTGTGCACACTGACCATTCTGCTCTCAAGTTCCTGCAGAAGAAGGATGCAAAACCAAGACTGTTGAGATGGATTTTGTTGCTCCAAGAGTTTGACATTGAGATAAGGGACAAGAAAGGGATTGAGAATGGCGTAGTAGATCATCTCTCAAGAATCAGGATTGAAGACAACGTCCCCATTGATGATTTCCTGCCAGAAGAGAATATATGTCTCATTGAGGCAAGGTTGCAGCCTTCAGATGTGGAAGATTTACCGTTGTTTCGAGCTGCAGACAGGGTGTCGATCGACACTCACCACTTGGTGTCGATCGACACCAACCTCGAGGCGAACCAATATCGAGCAGGATCGACATCGACCTCGACTGAACGTCGACACGGGACCAGTGTCGATCGACTCACCCCTCTAGTGTTGATCGATACCAGTCGCGTACTGCACTAGTCCTTCAGCAGATCATGCGTGATGTTTTCTCTCAGCCCATCTTCGCAGTTGCAGCCTCTTCTAGGCCTTGGTATGCTGATATTGCCAACTACCTAGCTGCAGATGAGGTCCCTGACACCCTCAAAGGATATGAGAAGAAGAAATTCATGAGAGAACTTAGGAGATATTACTGGGATGAGCCTTACTTGTACAAGTACTGTTCAGATGGAATTTACAGAAGATGTCTTCCAGAAGCTGAAGTTCAGAATGTGCTGTTTCGCTGTCATGGCTCTGAGTATGCAGGACACTTTGCTACTTTCAAGACTGTGCCAAGGTTCTACAAGCAGATTTCTGGTGGCCTACAATGTTCAAAGATGCTCAGACATTCATCTCACAATGTGATGTCTACCAAAGGAGAGGGAAGATCAGTAAGAGACATGAGATGCCACAGAACTTCATACTTGAGGTTGAAGTTTTTGACTGCTGGGGCATCGATTTCATGGGACCATTTCCTTTATCTTATGGGAACAAGTACATCCTGGTTGCAGTAGATTATGTCTCCAAGTGGGTGGAAGCAATTGCCAGTTCACACAATGACTCTGCAGTGGTCCTGAAGTTGTTCAAGACCATCATTTTTCCCAGATTTGGAGTACCACGAATTGTGATCAGTGATGGTGGAAAGCACTTTATTAATAGAGTGTTTGAGAAGCTGCTGCAGAAATATAGAGTTCATTACAAGGTTGCTACACCTTACCACCCTCAGAGAAGTGGTCAGGTTGAAGTTTCCAACATGCAGATCAAAGAAATCTTGGAGAAGACAGTTGGAAAGACAAGAAATGATTGATCAGCCAAGCTGGATGATCCACTTTGGACCTACAGGACAGCATTCAAGACACCACTTGGCGCCACCCCATTCCATTTACTTTATGGGAAAGCATGTCACCTTCCAGTGCAGCTTGAACACAAGGCAAATTAGGTTATCAGGAAGATGAATTTTGACTGGAAATCTGCAGCAGAGAGGCGCCAGATGCAGCTCAATGAGTTGGATGAAATCAGACATCATGCCTATGAGAACTCAAAGCTGTACAAGGAGAGGACTAAGGCTCACCATGACAAGAAGATCCTTGCCAGACACTTTGAACCAAATGACCAGGTACTTTTGTATAACTAACGTTTACAATTATTTCCTGAAAATTTGCGTTCTCGTTGGTCAGGTCCTTTCACCATCAAAGAGGTCAAACCATATGGTGCAGTTATTCTATCAACTCCAGAGGGCAGGGAGTTTGTTGTCAATGGGCAAAGGGTGAAGCATTACTGGGCGAAAGCCGAGATTCCTGAAGGACAGATTGTGCCTTTGGCAGATGCACCCACAACCTGATTCTGAGGACAGTCAAGCTAATGACGTTAAACGAGCGCTTGGTGGGAGACAACTCACTGGTAAGTGTACATACTTAATTTTATTTTTGATTTTTACTAACACATTTTCGTGTCTTCAGTCAAAAAAAAAAAAAAAAAAAAAAAACCCGTGGCGAGTCAATATCGACCACGGTCGACACCGTGGTCGACACTGACCAGTGTCGATCAACACCCTCATTAACCAGATGAATCGCGTTTAAAACCCGAACACTCATCTACTTCGCCACATATCTCTGAAAATCGAAAAGCATCAAAATCTTCCATAAATCGCAACTTCTTTATTTTTTGACAGATTTGAGTGATTCAAAAGCCTAACTTGGGTGGAATTTTGTGCTCTTTCTGAACATCCAACTCATTCATCCGATCTGTAAGGTATGACACTCGAAACTCCATCTTTTCAGTTTGACCCCAAGGTTTGAAATCTTGAATTCACCATGTTTTAGCTTAATTTGGGACTTGAATCATGCTTCTCTAGGTTGTTTAGAAGGAATCCAACCTTGTCCTTTAGTTTTTACAGTTTGTTTTGCAAAATTTTGAAATTTTTGGATTGATGATTTATTTTGCAAATATAGGTTCGAATTTGGGAATTTAGACTGAAATTGTTTGTGATTAATGGTCACTAAGTTACTGGTTAGGTTCGACACTAGTGACA
Source organism: Thlaspi arvense (assembly GCA_911865555.2). NCBI lineage: Eukaryota > Viridiplantae > Streptophyta > Magnoliopsida > Brassicales > Brassicaceae > Thlaspi > Thlaspi arvense. The sequence goes on from OU466861.1 coordinate 9,023,458, forward strand.
TAGGCCAGATTTTGATTTTTTGGATTTTTGATTTTTGGCCTGATTTTCGAAATTTTTGTGTTTTTGGTTTTCTGAGTGCAGATGGCTCCACGGAACAACAAGAGATCGCGAACTGAGACTGGTGAATCCTCCAATCCCGCACCAGCTATCCCCTCTCTTCCACCATGGCCTCGGAGAGAAGGATTGAGAATCCTGATGGAGAGATTTTGGGAGGATACACCAGCAAGGGAGGTGGCGAAACGCGACTGCATTTTCAGGAACATCAATGAGCAGTAGGATGACTATGATACACTGTTCTACAATGCATGAATCAAGATGGACATCGCGCCTACACGATTCGCGGATGCTGACACACTCCGCTGCCTCGGGCTCAAGGAGGAGGCGCTGCGAGTGCTGCAGAAGATTGGCTTGGGCACCACTGCGACCAAGCAATACAACCTGTCCTCGGATCTAGTGCGCCAGTTCATTGCCACAGTCAAGGTGTTCTACACCAATGAGATCGTCAAGAGGGCAGATGAGGGCACTCTCACATTCATCATCCGAGGCATCAGGTACATGATCAACTTCAACGCGCTCTGTCTCATCTACGGGTTCGATTCAACACGCACTGACGTCTCTCTTCCGACGCCATTTCCTGACCTGTATAGTTTCTAGTCCTACTTCGGGAATGGGATGTATGACTCTAAGAGGTCCACTCAGACAGATGTGCGCCATCCTTTGCTACGCATCCTTGTCCGCCTCTTCTCCACTACACTTCTGTGTAAGTCTGTGCCCGGGAAGATGCGAGTTTCTGAGCTGACTCTCCTCTACTATGGCATTGAGGATGTACTTACAGAGGAGTATGCAGATGACAGTGATGTCAACATGGCTGCCATTTTTGCTCATCACTTGGCTTCTTTGACGACCAAGCCATTCTCTGGAGCTAGCGGTAAGCCCGAGAGTATCGGTAGTCTTCTCACTCCTATCTTCCGCTACTGCAGTATCGATACTTCTACCTGCAGAGTCGTGACTGAGTGCCACCTTCTAGACAAGGAGTATCTGAGGAGGACCCATTGGATCAAGGGAGATGAGATGCTATGGAGTTTTGTCAGCCACACTGGTGAGCGATGTCTGATTCCGCTACCACAGCCTGCTCTCACTACACTTCAGACCGACCTCCTCAGCTTTCAGCCCGATGCTACTTTGCTATGATCCGCGCCAGCTACTAGGCGCCAGAGGAGGATCTTTCACGAGCTGCTGCTTCTGCTGCTGAGGATGCACCTATTGAAGGCCTTGCTGGAGGTCCATCTCGTCGATCGAGAGCGTCCGGAGCTCCTGCATTACCTGAGCCCATTGGTCGTCACACGCTCCCTGACGTTCCCGACATCCCCATGGAGCAGGCCGCATTTCAGCGATTCATGGTCCAGAGTGTTCAGGCACTCTGGAACGCCATCTCGGTGCTGTCGAACTGTGGCTGCGTTCGACCTTCTACACCTCCTCACGATGAGGATGAGGATTAGTTCCTCTACCTATCCTGGTTACTTTTTCTTTTCCCTTTTGTTCTTTTTCATTTGCTTTGAGTCAATTTTTATGTCTTTGTATTGAGTCAGTTTGTCAGCTTTGATGATGTTTTAATACTTGTTTGAACCTATGAGATTATGGATTATATTGTTGCTTTTAATTGTTTGCTTGAGTGTTCCTAACAGTCTTGACTTGGGAGAACTTCAGCTAACAATCTAACTTGCAATAATTACACATGTTTGGATCATCCCATTATGTTTTCGGACAGGGTGTCGATCGACATCAACCATGTGGTGTTGATCGACACCATGCGCAGACACAGGTACCACTTTCTCATCTATGTACAAACCGTTTCATTGCTTATTTTTACCAACTCCATGCTTAATAACACTGAGGACAGTGTTGTTTAAGTCTGGGGGAGGTCGTTGCTGACAATGTGTACATTGTTTTTGATTTTTAGATTCTCAAAGTTGAGTCAAAACCTGTTTTATTGAGTCAAAATTTTTGAAATTGTCAGGTTTTCTTGGAACTAACCACAAAACATTGATACTTATAATAACCATTGCCGCAGATGTTGATTACAAGTCTTACTAAGTTGAAAGTTATAGGTAGATCAGTCTAGCAATGAAGATTTAGGTTCTTAGAGAATCTGGGAAATTTGCTGTTAGTTCCACCTTAATGAACTTAAAACTTCTTGTCTTGGTGCTTGATTCTCACTGATCTTGATTCTCCCTTTCAACACTGACAAGTATGTTTAGATGCAGTCTCTCTTTGATCTTCCCTGATGCACTTTTTAAAAGTTTGAGTCAAAAGAATGGTGCATTCATGACATTATCTCCTCACAAGAAACAACAGTAATGAACACACTCAAGAACCTGTCTCCTTACAAGGAACACAAGTATTGAGTAGCACCATATCTTATACTGTAAAAAATGAGGAGGAGTTTAAAATAAAAAAATCATCAGAAAGAAAAGATCAAGGGAAGAGAAAATAGGAGGGCTGTGTTGAGATTGCTTTGTTTAGTTGTATAGGAAGGGAAAAGAATCTATAAGTGATTGAGATGATAAAACCTTGATGAGACATTACTGAGATAAAAATAAGGAGTTTAGCAGTAGAGATTTCAGATTTCTTGAAGGAGCTTGAATTGGATTTGAAAGATTTGCTAAGCTTGTGATGATTAGACTGAAATTTGACCTTGTGTTGACTCTGTGGTATGTGGATTCGAAAGTGTTAATCAATGTGGTGTTCCTGACGTCTAGCTGACTTTTCCTGTGTTTTCAAACCTCGACCCTATGCTTTGTCTGATGTTTGCTTGAGGGCAAGCAAAAGCTAAGTCTGGGGGAGTTGATATATCATGGTTTTTACTGATTTTTGACCATGATATAAGTATTGTTTATAGAGTCTTTTTGGTATTTTTTTAGTCCTATAGAGTCTTTGCAGGTCTAGGTACATTTGGAGCATAATTGTGCGTTTTGGAGCCTTTTCGAGCTATGATGAAGCTAATGCTGAAAAGACCAAGTCGGAGAACATTCTAGAGTCTGGTGTCAATCGACACCAACCATAGGGTGTCGATCGATACCGATTGTGGACGAGCAAGGAGCTTTAAAAACTCTTTTGAAGAGTTTGCAACTTGGCCTAGAAGTTTCTTATTAATTGCAAAAGTGCCCCAGTTGTGTTTAGACTTGTATTTAGGTTTTCAGATCCATTGTTAGACCATTATCTTGTTTTCATTGAGAGCTAAGAGAAAGATTTAATTGAGAGCTTTTGGGGAGACAAATCCATACTCTGTAGAGAAGAATTTTGAACCCTCTTCATCTTTTACTCTATTTCTTAATGCAATATTATTCAGTCATGATTTGTGTTTCACTTGCTATGTCTGAGTAATCTGCTAGTTAGGTTTTGGGTTATTCAAATGTTGATAATGAATTGTTAGAACTACAAAACTGAAAGGATAAATCATTCAGTTCTTCATCTAGATTGCTTTAACACTGGTTTTAAGATTGATCACCTAGAAATCAGATCTTTGGTTGTTTAATAGATGTGAAAATATTGTTAATCACCAGAACTATCTTAGATGAGCAAAATAACTGATTGCAAAAGAATTTAGATTAGTGATTTTGTGAACATATCGAACCTGAACCATAATGCTTGTTTAGGTTGTTAGAATTTGCAAAGGAATTTGGGATTCTAGAATCTGATCATAGATAGTCTCTGCGACGGAAGTCGATTGGTTTTACATTCGTGTTTTCGAGTTCTAGAATGGTTTTAATAAATATTCTTTTCAGTCCGTAGTCTGCAATTTATGTTAACCTGCCAATTTCCCATTGCCTAGCGCCTTGTCTCTATTGATTTTAAGAACCTATAATCCGCCCCTGATCTCGTTACTTTCATTTTCTATTTTAGTTTTATTTGTTATTGACTGCTTAGCTTCATTTGAATCTAAAGTCTGTTGAGTAATAGTCTTAAGTCCTTGTGGATTCGATCCCTAAGTACTACAGTGGTCTCTTAATTTGAGAGAGTAGCTCTAAGGGTTAATTTGAGCATATCACTTGAATCTAATGAGAACTGTAATCCTGTTTCCAGCTCAGTATAAGGAGACTCTTCTATATATTAGTATTTGTGACGGTTATAATAAATGATGTTAAAATTAATTTAGTTTAATATTATGATTATATTCATATGTTACAAATAATTAATTTTATTATTATTTTTATAAATATTTATATAATACTATTATTTTAATCCAAAATTTTATGCATCAATCATTTTTTGATCTTTCAAAAAATTCGAAATTAATTTTATCGGTTAGTAAATGTAAATATAAGGTACTTAAGTTTTGATATATATAGACATGTTTTTTCTTTCATTTTTTTATCAACTAGCGATGTGGGACAAAGTACAAAAAATTAATTACATCAGTTTTAACTGATTAAAAATTTATATCATTTTTTAAATGATGTTAACCAAAATTATTGATTACATCGATTATTTAACTGATTTAAATACTTAGTTTTATATCAATTTATTTAAGTGATATAAACTAATATAAATTTGTATCAATTTTATTGAACTGAAGTCAAATAATTAATAAAAACATCAATTATGATAAATGATGTTAAATCATATATTTTGTATCATTTATTAATAAGTAATTTAAAATTTATATCATTTAGTTTTGTGATATAATTTAAGTGATGTAATCAATTTTTTTTTTTGTAGTGTATCGGAGATAACCCACGATCCAAACTGATCCCTGTTAAAAGAGATTGAATAGGTTAATGGTAATGGTTCATTGAACTAGTTGACCTAGCAGCCAATTAATAAAATAGACCATACTTGTCCTAATTTTTTTAGGAGCCCATTCACTATTTAGTCTAACCTATTACTATACTTTGAACATTAAAGTGTGGGTACCTGATTGAGCTTGACCCAAATGAACAATGGAGGAAGCTGATATCAGTGCCACCAGCAAAAACCAATGGGCCTCTCCATATTCTCTTGACTACCTAAGAAAAAGATCTGAACCATAACAGAAAAGGTTATATAAGCAATGGGAGAACAAAACTCAGTTAGACATTTCAAGCGTGTTAGAGATAAGATTTGTACCATCTCTACAAGTCCGATGTGAATTTTGGTCGACCTATCTAACAAGTTTCAGGTCGACTAAATAAATGGAAGATTTCCATTTATTTAGGAGAACCCTGGAAAAAAGGAAGTTTGGTCTTATCAGCAAGAGGACTTTCCTAATCCAGAGATACATTGAAGACCGACCTGATCGACTATAAATATAGGAAGTCCATCGACTTCTCAGATCATCCAAAAATACTCCTTCGAGACCTAGGGCAAACTAAGCAAAATGATTGTTCTAGCTTTCAATTTACTTTCCTTTAAAAGTTTAGGTCGGTGTTCTTATTCCGACGACCTAAACCATCGTGTATTCTTTCAAGCTCCGGCTTCTTCTAATAAAGATCTCTCTTTAAACCCACAAACCCTAGTTCTTTCGTAGATCGAACTTGAGTTTTTACAGTTGGCGCCGTCTAAGGGGAATAAGAGAGCAATCTTTGTCAACGAACGGAGCTTGAAGATGGTTGGAACACCGATCAACCCTGATACCACCAACCTAACCACGGGAGCCACCGACCTCACAGGAGGATCCACCGATTTTGCAGGGGGAGCTGCCGATCCAACAAGAAACGCCCAGGGTCTGGTCGTCGACCCAGTCACTGGACTCCCAGTGATCAACCAGACCGATCAGCAAGAAGAGACGACAGGTGCGACAGATTCCGAACGATCGTCTCCCGATGCAGTCTATCTGACAAGCTGTCCCTCAACATCCTTATCAGGAACTTGAGAGACGATTTGTCGTACTGCGACCGATTGAAGACAGGAAAGACCAAAATCCTAGAAGATGCTTTGCATAAAGCAACCGGCTATATCATGGTCGAAGAGGATCAGGCAGTCAAGGCCAAGGCCAAGTTGGCCGACGAGAAATCATCGCGCGACAAGAAACCCAGATCGTCGAATCAGGACGACTACAAAGAGCCTCTTTAGCACTACGACAAGGATGACAAGAGTCGTAAGAACGTCAGCACCATCGGACGAACAAAGAGGTGGAACGTTTGAGACCGTTCGAGCGACAGAGACCCAGATAGTTAGAAGCCATGGTGTAAATACCACAAGGCACACGGCCACCACACCGACGATTGCCGCACTCTTCCGGCCCTCTTACGGAAGGCTTGGGAAGCTGGTGAGTGCAGCATACCGGAACCTCGGAATCAAGCGCGGCAGTTTGATGATGATCAGGACACACGACCTGAGAGCGATCGAGATACAAGACCCGATGCTGATCATCCATCTTAGAGACGCGAAGGAAAGGAAGCAAAGCGTGACCGTGAAGACAATCACACACCCCCTTCTTCGCCCCGACGACGTATCAACATGATTATGGGAGGACTCCTCTCGTGCACCGGCTCAATCAACTCGATCAAACGGCACGAGCGGAAGGCAGCCAATCCCCCGAAGGACGCCCTACCGCTATACACAAACGATCTCCCAATCATGTTTACTAAGCAGGACGCGCAGAATATTGACCGCTCGCATAACGACCCACTCGTCATCTCACTTTGGCTCGGAGAAGACGACGTCTCAAAAGTATTGATCGACAAGGGAAGCTCGATCGACCTCATCTTCATGGACACTCTACGCAAGATTAGTATCCCGGAGCAAGACATCAAGGTCGCACCATCACCCCCTCACCGGGTTTGCTGGAGATTTAATTTCCATGATCGGAACCATAACCATGCCCGTCACCGTAGGAAAAAAGTCCATTACAGTCACGTTCGAGGTCATCGATCGACCCGCGATTTACAACGCTATCCTGGGAACACCTAGGCTGAACGCCATGCGGAATGTCCCATCTCCCTATCATCAGTGCATTAAAATGCCGATCAGGGGCCGTATCTTCACCATCTGTGGTGACCAGACAGTGTCTCGGCTTTGTTACATCGACAATAAGCGAGCTCGCAAAGCATCGATGTTCGTGGTCGGTAGTAGCAGCGACTTCGATCCACGGATAATTCACCACGGCGAGAAGCCGAAGAGCGATCTCATCGTCCAAGTCAACATCGATGCTGCTCACTCGGAACGTTACGTCGGCATCGGCACCAAACTGTTGTCAAGCATGCAGGACGAGCTGATCAGTTTCCTCCGGGAGAACGTCGCAACGTTTGCGTGGTCCATGGCCGATATGAAGGGCATTAGCCCTCGAATCACGAATAACGAGTTGAACATCGACCCTACTTTTAAGCCGATCAAGCAGAAGCGACGGAAATTAGGACCTGAGCGAGCACAAGCCGTCCATGATGAAGTAGATAAGCTGCTGAAGGCCGGATCAATCGCTGAAGTCAAGTATCCAGAGTGGCTCGTCAACCCGGTGGTAGTCAAAAAGAAGAACGGGAAATGGCGAGTCTGCGTGGATTTCACAGACCTCAACAAAGCTTGTCTGAAAGACAGTTTTCCTCTCCCTCGCATTGATCAGCTCGTCGAGGCTACCGCGGGCAACGAACTACTCTCCTTCATGGATGCATTCTCAGGATACAACCAGATTCTCATCAATCCAGATGATAGTAAGAAGACCGCATTCATCACAGATCGAGGAACCTATTGCTACAAGGTCATGTCGTTTGCTTATTATCCCTCCTGTCGTAGCATTATAAACTGTATTGTTACTTTTGCTACCATCAGGATAAATCTGACCTCTTCCCCTGTTTCCACCTACGTATATAGGATATTTTAAGAAGTGAATATCTTTATTAGTAGCAGGGTCTGGGGCAAGAATAGGAAAGGTTATTTCACTATATTTTTGACCATGAACAGGACCTATCACAAGAATATTTTTTTTATTGGGGCGATAATTCTGAAAAGACAGATTTCCTATCTTTTCTTTCATCTCGGGTGAAATACGATCAGGGGGGGGGGGCCTAATTCAAACCCCTCGGGTAAAATAAGAACAGCTCCCACATTCAAAGCTCCCTTTTTACTATTAGCTAGAACTTGTTTTAGTTGCATATCATAAGGATAACAACTGCTTTAAATACAGTATCGGGAAGTACCGCTTGTGGAACCCCAATATCCACAGGCTTACTAGCTAAATGGCAATTGGCACATACAATACGCCCGGTTGCCTTGTGGATTTTCATAATTCTCCTGGGCAAAAATCGGATATGCACTTGAAATAGATGCCCTAGTTATTATATATATCATGAGTGAGACAGATATGGAGCGAATAATCTCTTCCTTTATCCAAGAAAAAGTATTTCTAGTTTGCATGGTCCAATCATTTATTCCGAAAATTTCTACAATAAAGTTAGGTAGGTCAATAATATACTTCCCTAGCCACAATTCTGCTATTTACATTTACTGAAAAAAAAAATTAAATATATAAGGAATCCCCACGTGGGTAAAAAGAGTAAAGTAAATACGACTTTGATTTGGTTATGATGTATAAGATAAGAAATATTAGAATTGGATCAGTGAATCATTTTTTAATCATTTATTGCATGATAAATCACTACAAGTGACAGAGATACACGATTTAAATAACGAAAGATCCAATATTTAAAAATTGTATCAAGAATGACTGAAAAGGTAGAAACTAGACCAGATAAAATTTGCTCATAATGAGCAAACCCAAAATCTTTGTAAATATAACCAATCATTAGTTTTTATTATCATTAGTTCTATTTATTTAGGGGAACCCTGGAAAAAAGGAAGTTCGGTCTTATCGGCAAGAGGACTTTCCTAATCCAGAGATACATTGAAGACCGACATGATCGACTATAAATATAGGAAGTCCATCGACTTCTCAGATCATCCAAAAATACTCCTTCGCGACCTATGGCAAACTAAGCAATCTGATTGTTCTAGCTTTCGATTTACTTTCCTTTAAAAGTTTAGGTCGGCGTTCTTATTCCGACGACATAAACCATCGTGTATTCTTTCAAGCTCCGGCTTCTTCTAATAAAGATCTCTCTTTAAACCCACAAATCCTAGTTTTTTCGTAGATCGAATTTGAGTTTTTACAAAGCGGAGGAGCTTACCAAGTCAAGACTCCGAAACCCACATGTCTATATTATACAAAAGAAATTAAAAATTGATGAATGAGTTTAATACGTTTCCTCGTGGGCAATACATTTTTTTGTCAGCTTTATTGGTCACCAAAAACTTCAACTTAATTGTCTTGTTTATTTTAAAAACCTATATCAACTAGAGATGTTGTAGAATTTGAGAAAGACCAATGTGGGACTGGTCTAGTAAGTAATAGAATCCCAGTTCCATCCAAAAGCGGTTTAACCTGGACCCCTAGTTTGATTTGTTGGGAGGGACTGCTCTCCAGAGGAGGGTTGATGGACGTGGACTTCTAGTGGTCGTTGACTTAGTTGGTTCCGATGTTTAAACCTGTCAAAAAGGTTTTTCTATCACGTGTAGTTAATCACAGTTAAGAAATTAACAATAGTTAGTTTTTTAGACTACGGTTGAACTCACTATCAGTCCCTTGTATAAGAACCGTTTTGTTCATTTCACAGTAATCTAATGTGAAATTTCGTTATTATTTCTTTAAATGGTACAACGCCAATCAGCGACAATGACGGTAAAAACAAAAATAACAAACATGTCAACCTTAATGGAATCATTTGGTCTAGTGATAACAACATGTTTAATTCTATAAACCACTGCAAATACACATCAAACGAATTAGTTTTTTAGAAATTAAATCTATAGACTAAAATTACATTAAAAATCTGTGAGAATGAAGTAAAGCAAAGATATATATGTATTAATATATATAGTTTTGTTTGTTGGTTTTCTGAAAGCTAAGCAAATAATGTAAATTAATATACTATTACTGAACATTCAGTTTTTGTCAAACATATATATTCAATTCTTAATAAAAGGTAGTTATCACATCTTTTACAAAATTGCCACACACAAAAAAGATGATCTGTTAATTTTGATGTTTATGCTGTTGATAACCAAATTAAAAAAAAAATTAAAGTTTTCCAATTTAAAATCTTAAAACCTTCAAATTGTAACTCAAAATCCAAAATTTTAGTACTGTAGTGTATACTAGTTTAATAAGTCAACGATTTTTTTTGGTTCATAAGCTAAGTTGACTAGATTAAATTATCCGTCAACCATCATGAATATATATATATATGGTGTAACTGGTGACCAAAAGAATGATGGAGAATAATGAATTCCTCTTCATTCCTTAATTTTTTTACCATTTACTAAGAATATTATTTCCACATCATTCCTCACCATTCTCTATTCTAAAAAGAATTATAGAACAAAACTATTCCTTATCAAATTTGAGGAGGAACAAAATATATTTATTTGTTTTCTTTTTTTATTTTATTCCCGTTCATTTATATTATTTTGTTCCTTTCATTCTTTTCATTTTCATTCTTGTTGTTCTTTTAATGGTCACCAGTTAGAGCCTTATAGTCAAAAGTCACATTACCATTATTGACTCTGATATTGGTTATCAAGAAAAACTAACCTACTGTTGTGAATAGAGAGAAGAGATAGAAAGAATTGGTGTTGTATTATCCAATGAATAGATGATCATTTATATAGGAGTACAAAGAGAGGATTTTACTTGGTGACAAAGTAAAACCTAGTTTACAAGCAACTCTAGAATCTTTTAAAAGGTGGGTCTTATGGGCTTATAATGGACATCACATAATAGTTCATAACACTCTTCTTTGATGTTCATTATACAAACTATTCTTTAAAGCGCGTAGGATGCTGCCTCGTTAAAAACCTTGCTAGAAAAACCCAGTGGGAAAAACCATAGCTAAAGGAAAAAGAGTGCAACGCGCATTAACTCCCCCTCATGACTACATCACTTGAGATCTTTGAAATAACGCAATCCAGTATGAAGAAATAACTCCTTGAAAGTAACGCCTTGGTAAATTTGTCTCTCGAAGCTTCACTTTAATGAATTTGTAGGATACTACATCGCCATTCTTCTGCATTGCATGACTCTTGTTAATGATTCGTCTAGTTCATTCTCTTTGCTTTATTTGATCTTATTAAAGTATGACAAATACTTTGGAGGGATGATAAACTTTCATCTTTAAATTTCTCTTTTAGATGTCTATAATTTGCGTGTTCTTTGTTGCTTCATTAAAACATTTTATGGAAAAACCTAAAGGGATAAAAACCATGATAAAGAAAAAAAGTACAACCATACACATCATCATATTTCTCCCCCTTGGAAGTATCTTCTTCAGAAGATGCATTCCAATCATATATACCATCTTTTGGCAACTATAATATGTATAAGCTTAATGAATAAACTCATATGATTATCTTATAATCTCTTAGGTTATTGGACTTCTTGTCAATAACAACTTTTTATATAAACAACCATTTCTTAGTCTTTTGAACTTCAAGTCCAAACTTCATTTTACTTAAAATATTTTAAAGTTGTATAGAAACATACTTATACATAAGATGTTATTCATGCCCTTCTTTACTATTTTAGCTTTCTTTCTTGTTATACTAAATCATATCTTTCAATCATGAAATATACAAATACATTGATCAACTAGCAATTTATGTATTGTACTTAGGATCAAAAATATTGTGAGCATTCTTTATGTCAAATTCTACAAGGATTATTTGAGATAATATCTCTACCACTTAGATATCTCAATTTGGAACACTTAAAGACAATGTCGTCTATTCCAAAGATTTTTCTTCCAAATTACAACTTTGGATAACTCTTCAAGAGATCTGATTATATTCAAATCTAGGATCCTCTTGATCAATAATCTTTTGGTAAATACATATGGGTATATTGGTTAACCTTGTAATATTCACTTATACCACATAAAACCTTTCTGTTTTAATTTGATCGAATACTTATAATCTTCAGAAACATAATTTTGACAATATTAATCTTTTTGAAATTTGTATCCTTGAAGGATTATATCCTTTTGAGAATTTTACTATCCAGTGGGTCGTATAAGTCAAGTTCTTCACTTATTGCCAGACTGATAAGAAACTTGAAAGTAGTTGCATCCACCATATAAGAGTTTGTCTCTTCATAGTCATTTTTATATTTATCATTCTATCATATAAATTTTCCCTTATATCCCATTGGTTTGACACCCTTAGGGTGAATGGACAACAGGTCCAAATACTCATCTCTTTTCAAGAGATTTTAACTATATGACTATTGCTTCTATATAATTTGGCCATTCATTTTCTTTGTGTACACTTTGCAATAGATTTCATAATCTTTCTCATTTATTATATCAACTGCTACACTGCATGCAAAAATATTTACGACGTCGATTTGCTTTTCGGTTCCATTTTATTCTACACATGACATAATTTGTTGAGATCGATCTCTTTATTGTCTCAGGTACCTGAATTTCTTTCTTGTCATGTTTAATGTCTCTTCTTGAGATCATTCAAAATCTATCTTTTCAGTCTGACCATTGTCATATTCTGCTCCTTTTTTTTTCTGAGGATATTTATGTTTGGAACCAATAAGTCTATCACGCATCATGCGTTCTTTAAACTCTTTAGCAGCTTGATATTGTCCTTCTGGAACATTAAGTTTTATTGGAACCTTTATAGCTGGGATGTGACCTTGTCACTCTATTTGGGTCAGTAAATGTTTCTGGCAACTGATTTACTAAACTTTGTAAATGAATCATCTTTTGGATTTTAATTCACATTCTTTAGTCTGAGGATCAATGATAATTCATTCCAACTTATCTTTTCCAGCTGTTTCTTTTCTCCCCATAATGTTGGATTTATTGACATATTAAAAATGACAGTCTATAAATCGAGCCTTATATAAATCCTTCATAAATGGACTCTACATACTTAATTATCAATGGAGATTTATATCCAACATATATTCTCAACCTCATTTGAAGATCCATCTTATAACCTTGTGGTAGAGCAATGTGGATATATATTGCACATCCAATTCATTTAGAAGGAAAATATTTGGTTTCTGACCCAAAACCAGATTTGATGGGAGAACTTTGATTACTTGCTGGCTTTATGCGAATTAATACTTCTGGATTTTGTGTATGAATATTTTCTATTGGATGTTCAATATTTATCTTTACGATTTTATCATCATAGGCTTAAGACGTGAATTCACTAACATTACCAAGGGGTCTAGCAAACTTCAAGTTGCAGATATTCAATATAATAAATTACTTAACCACAAACTTTTCCTTGTAAACTTTCTACGAAATGAAATAGATTCAAATCTATTTTGGCTAGTGAAAATCATAATATCATATTTGTCATATGATTAAATCATTAGGAAGAATCTTCAAGTTCTTCAATGAATGTCTATAGACCTATTAATTATTTCTGCATATTTCTTGAACCAGAATGGTCTAACCAACTGATGCCAAACTATGTCATATTCCTTAAACTTCTGGTTTACTATATAATATTTATCTCCATTATACAATCTTTAGATATTAAAATCTATTAGAGAGTATGTAATTTCTCCAAAATACTTTTACTGCATTTAGTAATACCCTGGATTTGAAGGTATTCAAATTTTCTTTCTTTATTGTCTAAACTTGATTAACTTTGAAATCTCTTGGAATTGCTTTATAAATGATTCATCAAGATCATTTAGACTCTGAACATAATCTTCTAGATGTTTTAGTTATTATGGCATAGGGATTCTTAGATAATTCTTTATCAATGATTTAGGTTCATCTTTAATGTGAATATAATCTTCTAGATGTTTCACTTACTATTGATTGTCAGATTCATCAATCCTTCCCCTCAAGATGATGACACTTCAGGTTCATCTATCTTGAACTGAATTCCAATCTAGAATCAATAAGCTATACAACTTGGATCATGTCTTATATCTTTGATTCTTTTAACCTTTTGAGACTTGTGAGATACAATGCATCAATGATTGCATTCCCGTAGGCAAATATATCTACTCTTCTGGAGCTTTCAATAATCCATATATTACCAGATCTTGTACTCACACTATTTTATTTCATCTTTAGACAAGAGAACTACTTCTGGTTTATACCATCTTTATTTTCTCACTTCTTGTGAGAATTTGAGTTCTTGAAATAAAACTTGTGATCTAGACTTTGACCATATCCACATCATGACCACTTCTTGAGCCAGTTCCTTGGCTAGTTTTATTGACATAATTATTTTCTGTCCCACTATATAATATCACATTCACTTCAAGGAATAGATCATAATAAATTGGACATAATTAAGAACTTTTTATCAATAGCTCATTATCTTTTCAAAATAGTTCTTAAACTTCATTTTTATTGTCTATAAGACAACATTATTTATAAGGATTAATGTATGTCTTCTAGCAACTCTGGATTAGTGATTTTCTCTTCACATAATCTTTAACATAATAAGATTTACAGATTTCAAATCTTGTGTTCAATAAGAATTATTTACGGACTTCAAATCTTGTAATCTTAAATGTAAAGACTCATAATGAGCTTTATGTAATGTTACATTATAGTGATCATAATTTTCCTTAGATTTATGTAAGAATTTGGGGATCTTTTACAATAAAATACAAGATATTCTTATAGATGATGGTAGAAAATAAATATTATATAACTAGACATATATATAAATAAAAGCATTATTTAACAAAATCAATGGCATGTACCATCTCTATTATCACTTCAGGTGACAATTTAAGTTTTAATAGAACTTTAAAGAAGAAATCATTTTAAAATACATCAAAAGTATCTTTATGTTATGATGTTTGCAAGACAACAATATTTGTGTGATGTATTCTAATTAGTGGTATTATCTCTATTTATAGACTTCAAATCATATAGTTTTTAGATAACAAGTTAGGTCATATCACATTCTGGTGATCAAGCCTTTTCTTTAAATTGCTGTATGGTCAATAATTTGATCTTAAAATCATCAAAAATGTAATGAAAGATAAGTATAATTACAAAAGATATGATCTACATATATAACATAAATAAAAATAATAATATCATAAAATAGTTCAATGAATCAATCATTATTGATTAATCTATATCTATCATGATATTAAACTAAATGCTCAAACAATCAATTCACCAAAAAAAATCATATGATAAAATATGTACAAATCTCGTGATATATATATATATATATAATGATTGTTCTGTGCAAAAATCGGGATATATATGCAAAACTCGTAAAATTCTAATGAATTCAAGATAAACTACCAGTGCAAAATTATGATAATCATATATGTGCAAACTCCGGGTTAACATTGAAAACAGAAACTAGGACAGATTTAAAACAGAAATCTAGATCTGAATAATGACATAATGACATAAAACACATCCGTGCAAAGTTCGATTTAAAACAATATGGAAAATACTCGATTTAATGAATATGTGCAGAAACAATATGAGGCAATATTCGATTTTAATGAATAAGATTCAATTTAACAAATTTCGTGCAAATCATGTGCATAAATAATATATGCAATATATGATTTTAATGAACAATATTCAGTTTAATATATTTCGTGCAAAGTATGTGCAAAAACGGAATAAAATATTTCATATGCAAATAATGTGCAGAACTAATAAATTTAATTTAATGAATAAAGACATATTTATAAATATCATGGAAAAATATATATTAGTATAAACATGTAATTTGAATCTATACTGGAGAACTTATCATTTATAGAAATAATAATAATAAATAATTATATGATTTAAATCTCTGCAGGAGAATTTATCATAATATCAATCATAAATAAAATAAACATATAAATTGAATCTCTACAAGAGAATTCATCATAATAAACATATAAGTTGAGTCTCTACAAGAGAATTCATCATAATATTGATTATGTAAATCTCTTCAATAGAATTTATTATAATATTGATCTTGTAAAAAAAAAAATTAATAAATAAACATATGATTTGAATCTCTACAGGAGACTATCATAATATTGATTAATGATCTATTCTTACAAACCATGAGTTGATAATAAACATGATTTGAAGTTCGAATGAATAAATTCTAAAAAGCAGATTTGTAGACCTCTTAGCTCAGACAGCTAGAGTTTCGTGTTGATAACGTGTTGTGAATAGAGAGAAGAGATAGAAAAAATTGGTGTTGTATTATTCCAATGAATAGATGGTCCTTTATATAGGAGTACAAAGAGAGGGTTTTACTTGGTGACAAAGTAAAACCTAGTTTACAAGCAACTCTAAAATCTTCTAGAATGTGGACCTTATGGGCTTATAATGGACATCACATAATAGTTCATAACACCTACAAGTGTTGAAAGTAACTGCGCCAATTTCAAACAACAAGTTTACATACATGAGATAGCACGAGATCAACAAAGTTTCTACATTCCTGAAGCACTCTCCAATAAAACAAAAATACCCCAAGCAGATATACATGCAAACAAGGCTTCTTCAGATACGACCTTGCGCTAGGCACAGCCTTGGTGTCAAAGCTCATGTTCATTTCAGCGGAACTTTGAGAATCAATGTCTTCATTTTTATTTTTCATCGAGATTTCAGAAGTAAGACACTCGTTTAGCTCGATAACAACTTGGAACATTGTTGGTCGTTTTTCTGAAGAAGGGTTTGCACACAACATAGCCAATTCAAGTGCTCTCCAAGCAGAACGAGAGTTGTAATCACCATTAAGATTAGGATCCATGATTCTAGTTATATCTCCTCTGCTGAGCATAAATGCTGTCCATTCTGCTATGTGTGACTTTTCACGGGTTTGATCAATCACGCGTTGGTTTGTGATTATCTCCAATAATATTATCCCAAAACTATAGACATCACTCATTTCTGCCAACCGGCTTGTTCTGTAATATCTAGCAAGGCAAATACATGGAGTAAGATACATGTTTACTCATTTAACCAACAAAGATGAAAGTTGACACGTATTTTAGCACATTTGTGTGCATTCTTATTTTGGAGTTAGTTTTGACATATCCTAGTTGTATACATAAGAAATAAAAAAGGATAACATCATAGGTGGAGGTATATTACTTACTCGGGGTCAAGATACCCAGGAGTACCAGCAACAGCTGTGGAAATAAGAGATTCATCTCCAAGTTGGAAAGATCTTGAAAGCCCGAAATCCGCAATTTTGGCTGTGAATTGTTCATCCAACAATATATTTGTGCTTTTGACATCTCTATGCACCATAGATGGTCGACATCCAATATGTAGGTATTCTAGTCCTATAAACGTTAGAAAATGCCCTTTTTTACTTCTGTAATATGAATATGATGAACTGCAAAATATATATATCCAAACATTCTAGATTTTCAAAACCATTGTAACAAGTTTTTTCAAATCTGAATTATATTATTTCTCTGTTAGTTAAGAGTATAAAAAACTCATAATTTATCTTAAGTAATAGATGAGAATATGTATTTGTTCCATTTATATTTAATACATTTATTTCCACTGATCACATGAAACCTTTTGTAATAATAAAAGTTAATGACATTATTTTGAGATAGTTCGAACCTAAGGCGGCATCAACGGCTATTTGTAGTCGAGTACTCCACTTCAGAACAGCGCTACCATGTTTTCCTGTTGCAGATTGTCAAATCAGCGAACAAAATTTTTTTCTATAATAATATAACTACGAATATGTTAAATTTATTTATAGTATAACTTTTCACCTGACAAATGATATTTTAAGTCTCTATTGGACATGTATTCATAAATGAGAGCCAAATGATCTCGTTCATCGCAGTATCCTACCAGGCTTACCAAGTTTATGTGGTGAACTCTCAACAACAGTTCGACCTGCACACCCATTAACAATGAAAAAGATTAAAACACCTGAGACACATTGGTTTAATATATATATAGACTTACGGCAATTTTTACCTCAGCCTTAAACTCTTTATAGCCTTGTGTTGATGACTGAGAAAGTAGTTTCACAGCTACTTGTTGTGAACCATTTATATCACCATAATAAACAACGCCAAACCCACCTTCACCAAGTGGTCTTTCCAAATTTTTGGTCATTTCCAAAACCTCTAAATAAGTGAATTTTTTCCTTTGTGTCTCGATTAATAATTCAGGTACATAAGTGGATGTAACATTCGCCCTCGTCTTAGTTGATGTCGGTGATAGAGCTGTATGGACCGCATCTTAGTACAAGAACATAATATATATAATTGATTTAATCATGGTGCGAGCTTCCACGAATACCTCCTGAATTTGATGTTTTTTTCCTTTTAAACACAAAAATGAGAACTAGTATTACAACAATGACCAAGACCACCGCCGTAGAAGCTAATGCAACAATGTTTACTGAAAATTTCTTCTTTGTGACACATGAACCAGATGAACAACGATGCTCTCCATCAACACTATAAAAAAAACAAATGATTGACCTTTTAAGATTTTGAATGCATGTAGTGAAGGATGCAAAAGGAAATGTGTGTGGATGGAGCTCCTTCTTACGTACAATAACTTTAGCCCTTCTTTTTCTCTATCGAGAAGGGCTTGTGGGATGAAACCAACAAGATTGTTCTTGCTCAAGTTTCTGTTAAAAACCAGGGAAATATCCTACATATAGATGTGCATAATCCAAAATAATACTATGACCAAACATTTCAAGAGAAACTTACATGAGCAACAAAGACTTCATATTAGCTAGAAATCCAGGAATTTCTCCAGTCAAACTGTTATTTGACAAGTCCCTGATGAGGTTTGTAAGAATTAAAAGTTATGAATTTCTTGTCTTAAAGAATTTTTTTATCATACTTACAACTTTTCAAGATGAGTAAGATTTTGAATTCCAGCTGCTATGGTTCCTTTTAACCCGTTTGAAGATAAGTTCCTGTTTGTAGAAATAACAAGCGTAATGTAGGTAGAAAATGTTTTCTAACAATACTAAAAAGGTTGTGATATATACAGATCTTACAAATAAGTGATTCTTGGTGGTGTAGAGGTATCTGTGCTGTTGCAATTTAGATTGTCCCACAAAAACTTTTGAGGGACGCATGGATCTCCTTGCCATGTGATTTTATTCAATCCGTAGGTGGCTTTGATGTTTCTGATAGCAAAAACTATCATAAAGTACAAAAACATATATGTTATGTATAGCATTAGAAATGTTTCAAAACTTTTATATGTATATATATATATATATATATAACTTTGCATTGGTACCTACCAACGTACCATCATTTGCATTTGTTTCCAGTTGTGGAAATTTTACTACTGTGTAAATCTCGATGGCATTGAGAAGAGGTGGGAGAGTAGAATTTCTAGTTCTTTTGAGCTCCAAGTTGCATGATCCTCCTTTGCAAATAAGTGATGATTTGGAGTAAATTGTGGTGGTCTTTATATATTTAGGGCTAATCGCTTTGTCAAAATCTTCCCCGTTCCAAAATATGTCAAACTCTCTAGATTCATTGGCTTGTAATGATTGGACCTCAGAGAAGTGTAGGTACACGTAAATTTCGTCATCAGGAAAATCAAGATCCTCCGTGATATTAAACGGTGCACTAGCATTCGCAGGTATTGCCGCGGTCTTGAGCACGTTCTGAGGCACAAGAAAACCATTGGTGTTATTTGCTTCGAAGCTGGTGGAAATTTGTTTCCATTCTGACTCAAATTTTGGTTCCCATATTCTGTCGTTGACGTCATTTGGGTACCTGTGGTTCATAAAAAGCTTGTGTTATATTAACTTGGTGAACAAAATGAGTAAAAAAAAAAAAAGCCTATATAAGAAGACTTCGGTCCAAAACTTTGTCCTAGGCACACAAAAAAAATGCAATCATCTTACAGCCACTTACGATAGAATGGTCTCTGAATTGCTAAGATAGTATCTCTTCAAAGACTTCAGTGAACCAGATTCAGTGATGTAAACATCATTTGCTAGTGGCCTTAGTTCCAAGGATGAAATCATTGGCGTCGAAGTGCCTGTCTTGACAAGGCACAAATCTAAGTAATTTGATCTTGGGATGTATATGATCTCCTCGGTTTGACCGCTTATCTCTTCTTTCTCGCCTATTTTTACCCAAAAGTTAGGGCCTATGTATAAGTCAAATTTAGGATAAATGTTAAGACGGTCATAATTTCCATACAGAACTGTAACTCTGATTAGATAATTTGTCCCTTGCTTCACACCAAGATTGTAACAGTTGCGTATTCCATCTGGAAAGTATCTCAACGTCACGTAAGACTTTAGGGTCTTGGGCAGACTTGCGTCAATTTTCCCAATCTTTCCGCTTTGTATGAAGTCTGAGTCTGATGAGAACCATAATCCAGTATCTGGCTCGATATATGGTGACACTTCACTAGGGGGTAGACCACAATCCACGCTGATGAACCCTGTTAAGATATGCAAGAGATCAATTATTATGCTCAATAAAATAACTAATTAAGCAGTTATTTAGTCGAATGATGTTTTGGAAGCGTGATTGTACAAAAATACATACTCCTTCCGTTTTTTTAAATAAGATGTTTTAGATATTGTTTTTTTGTTCAAAAATAGTTAATGTTCTCACATATCTATATAAAAATTAATTACATTTTTATTGATTTAAGTATTTGAATTTTGTATATTGTTTTTCTATTGGTTGAATTGTTTTGGAATTGATGATAAAACATGTTTTGTTTTGGAAAAATACAGAATTAAATAATTCTTAATCTATGTGTAAAACTCTTAAACAACATATATAAAAAACAGATGGAATATTATTTACAATATATGCGCGAAATAATAAATCACACTCTCACAGGTCACAAATTATTTTCTCATTCATTTAGCATGTTTTATTAGTACGAATACAGTAAAATCTTTATAAATTAAAATGTTGAAACTTTAAAAATTATTATTTCAAAGATAAAGTTTACACCGGAAGAATTGCCTGTCTTCTCACTACATTTAGATGATTTCGTGAAAAGTAAGGAAGTAAACATGTTTTCTTATAGCTATAAATTTTTATAAATATAGTTTCGTGGTTTTCTTATTCTGAATATAAAAATATTAGACAACATAAATCTAATTTGTTCACTAAAGGTGCCTCTGTAATTAATTTTGTAATAGTTAACATGAACGGGATACATAAAAAGTTGACTTTCCAAATAGATACAGATAACATTTCAAACAAAAAATTGATTTGTGAATCTCTCTGTATTCTAAAAAGTGCACATTTATCATAAAAAAGAAGGAATGGTGAAATCTTTTTTTTACAGATTCCTGGCATTGTATATACATTCTTTCTTCTTGGACCGTACGTATAAATTAGAAACGTTTCCAACTATGCTAATCTATCATATTTACATCGATTTTCTTTTGTGGTAATAATGCAAGATAATCATTGTTATGGTAAACGCGACAAGTTTTCTACTCTTGCTTTTCAACAGCATGCATTATGCAGATTTGAGTTCAGATGATAATAGGCTTTTTACTATGAAAAATGCTATAAACGTATATCAAAATGTGGATACATACCCTCCTGATCTTCGGCTTGAACAAGGTGAATAATAGTGGATGCTACAATAAATGCGACCAACAAAACCCCATGGGGCCTTTCCATATGCTCTTGTTTTCCAAGAAAAATCAAGAAAGTTACGAAAGTTCTGAACCAAAAAATGAAGCAAAAAGACGTTTACCATCGAATTAAATCCACTAAAACGTGAGGACATGTCATAGTTTTCACAAAAAGAAGTTTACTGCCGTTTGAGTGATATAATACGTTTTGTAGAGGTAACGCATTTTCTATATGTTAGTTTCTTGGTCGGCAAACTTTCAACTTGTCTTCAATCTTGATTATTATAATGAACCTATCAACGGAAAGTATAGGCCTTTTTAGCAGCCAACGAAATGCACAGATAGGGATGCTTTTAAGTCGTCGTTGACTTGAATTGTTCCGATGTTTAAATTCTGTCTTCAAGTAGAGGGTGCCCACTCCGGTTTTACTTTGGCTTAAGTTTGACCTTATTTTTTTGTTTTAAAAAAAAATTAGCATTTGACATGCAGATGTCATTCGTTTGCTAATTCAGACTATATATAGCATTCGAATGTTGTATTTAGATGCAAAATCATTTGATAACATTCATGATATACATAAGAGAGCACGAGATCAACAGAGTTTATACATTTTTTGAAGCACTCCTGCCACAAATGAAAATACCTCACGCACAAATACATGATCGACACAAACAATGCTTATTTGCAACTTTTATCTAGCACTAGGCACAGCCTTGGTGTCAAAGCTCATGCTCATTTCAAAGAAGTTATGAGAGTCTGTGTCTTGATTCTTACTTTTAATAGAGTTTTCAGAAGCAAGACACTCTTTTAGCTCATTAACAACTAAGGACATGCTTGGTCGTTTCTCTGAAGAAGGGTTTCCACACAACATAGCCAATTCAATAGCTCTCCAGACAGAACGAGAGTTGTAATCTCCATGAAGTTTGGGATCCATGATTCTCGTTATATCTCCTCTGTTTAGCATAAATGCTGTCCACTCAACTATGTGTGACTTTTCGCGGGTTTTCTCAATCACGCGTTGGTTTGTGATTATCTCCAATAATACGATTCCAAAACTATAGACATCGCTTGTTTCCGCCAACCGACCCGTTTTATAATATCTAGCAAGGCAAAAACATGGAATATATAAGACAGATTTGCATTCATTTAATAGACAAAGATGAATGTGCACACAAATCTCAAGATCCAAGGTTGGATAAGTAATACTTACTCAGGATCAAGATATCCCGGAGTACCAGCAACAACCGTCGAAACATGGGATTCATCTCCGAGTTGGAAAGATCTTGAAAGGCCAAAATCAGCAATTTTGGCTGAGAATTGTTCACCCAATAATATGTTCGTACTTTTGACATCTCTATGTACCATAGATGGTTGGCATCCAATATGCAAGTATTCCAATCCTATTAATATAAAAAAAAACACTTTTTTATTGTCTAATGTGAAAAATGACAAAATACCTTCTTTATATTTACACTTATATTTGAGGAAAACAAATTGATTGAAATAGGCCAGAATTTTTTACGAACCTAGTGCAGCATCGACAGCTATTCGTAGTCGAGTACTCCAACTCAAAACAGAACCACCACGTTTCCCTATATTCAGATTATAATCAGTCATCTACACATCATATGAATCTTTTATATTATGGTAAAAAAAACTAAAATATACTAAGTTCCACCTGACAAATGATCTTTTAAGTCACCATTGGACATGTATTCGTAGATGAGAGCCAAGTGATCTCGTTCATTGCAGTACCCAACAAGGTTTACCAAATTTATGTGGTGAACCCTCAAAAGAAGTTCAACCTGCAGATAATTACAAACAATGTAAAAATTAACACATTTGGTTCCTAAGCTTTGAAGACAAATCACATTTTTTATGATTTTTTCTTTGGGAAGATATAAAGCATTCTGTACCTCAGCTTTGAAGTGTTTATAGCCTTGTGATGATGATTCAGAAAGTACTTTAACAGCTACTTGATGTGAACTTCTCAAATAACCATGATAGACGACGCCAAACCCTCCTTCACCTAAAGCTCTTTTGTAGTTGTTTGTCATTTCCACAACCTCTGCGTGACTAAACCTTCGCTTTGTTGTCTCGATTGAAGTCTCGGAAATACTAGTGGGTGTATGCTTTTCCCGTGGCGTAACTACTGAATGGTTAATAGTTGTAGAGCGAAACATTTAGTAAAAGAGTGTTATCTAAGGCACCTTAAAAACGTATAGGGCTAATTTTGGTTTATAGTAGTTTGTTGATTTGATCATGAGTCTCGGTATCTATACCTTCCACATGAGTCGGTGTCTTTTTCTTTCTGAGCACAAAAATGAAAAACAGTACCACTACGATCAGCATCGCCACCACCGCTGAAGCAACCAGTGCAACAATTATCACCGGAAATTTCTTCTTTGTGACACATGAACCAGGTTGACATTGATTTATCTCATGTCCATCAACACTAAAGAATGAAAAAAGGATTGATTGTATAGGATTATGAATGCACAAGGGAAGGGATTATTGAATAAGATATGTGTAGGAGGATAGAGTTATTTTCTTACATTAACTTCAGTCCTTTCTTTTCTCTATTGAGAAGAGCTTGTGGAATTGAACTACTCAGATTGTTCTTGCTTAAGTTTCTATTGAAAGAGAAAAAAAAAATTCATAAATTGGTAAAGATTACACCGAAGATTACTACGACATTAACTTACATGATCAATAGTGATTCCATGTTAGCCAGAAACTCGGGAACTTCTCCAGTCAAACTGTTATTTGACAAGTCCCTACAGTTTGGAAGAGATTAAGATTTATCGAAATTGCGATGTAATAGATTTTCACCTTCGAGATCATACTTACAACTTTCCTAGATGAGTTAGAAATTGAATTCCAGCATCTATGGTTCCCGTTAACCCGCTTGAAGACAAGTTTCTGTTTTAAATTATTAAGATATATTAAAAAAAAATTAAAAATATATAGTGTAAATATTTACAAAAGCGGGTGTGTTTCCTATAAATAAATAATGAAAAAAAAAACTCACAAGGAAGTGATTTTTGGTGGTATAGACGCATCTGTGTCACTACAATTTAGACCATCCCACAAAAATTTCCTAGGAACACATGGATCACCTTGCCATGAGATTCTACTTAATCCATAAGATGATTTGATGTTTTTAATAGCAAATACTGCCATTAATTTTAACGATATGTTAGATTGAGCAATTTGAAATAAACAAAACCATGCATCAGTCATCACACCACAGTGGTGACTAGTTGTTGGGATATGTTAGTTTTAGCATATTCTAATATACAAATACTAACATGCATGACAACATTTACATACGTACCGTCATTTTCATCTGTTTCAGACTGTCGAAAATCGGCAACGGTGAAGCCTTCAATGGCGTTAAGCAGAGGTGGGTGTGTAGACTTCCCCGATTTAGTAAGCTTTATGACGCATGTTCGGTCTTCGCAAATAACTGGAGATGGGTTGCGTACCGTGTCGGACTGAAGATATAAAGGCCTGTAAGAGTCGTTAATGGATTCTCCGTTCAAAGAAATGTCGAACTCTCTTGTCTCGTTGGCGCGCAAGGCTTCAACCTCAGCAAAGTGGAGGTAAATGTAAACTTTATCACTAGAGGATTCGGGAAACTCGAGATCTATCAATGGAGCACTCGCATTCGCTGGTGTTGCAGCGGTTTTGAGAGTTCCTTGAGGAAGACGGAAACTATCTGAAGTGTTCATCGTAAGACTAGTGGATATTTGCTTCCAATTAGTCTGATTGTATGAATTCCATATTCTATCATAATCATCATCCGGGTACCTATTCGTTACCACAGTATTTAATTTATCAGCCATATATCACAAATGATTAAACAAAATTTCCTTAGATCATTTAATTATAAAAAAAAAAAAAGACTAACCGTATAGCAAATTTTGAATTGCTAAAATAATACCGCGAAAACAGCTTCAACGAACCCGATGTGGTGATGTAACTGTTATTTGGTAGTGGCCTTATGTCGATGGTCGATATGAATGGCGTTGACCCGTCTGTCTTGACAAGGCACAGGTCCAAAATGTTTGATCTTGGGATGTGAGAGATTTCTTCCCTTGTACCATTTACATATTTGGTAATGTCTATTGTTGCCCAATAATTAGGGCCTATGTACAAGTCAAATCTAGGATATATATTTAGACCATCGTAATTTCCATATATTGCTCTAGCTCTTATCAAATAGTTGGTTCCTTGCTTCACGGTAATATTGTAACAATTGCGTATTCCGTCTGGAAAGTATCTTAGCGTTGTTTGGTGCTTTAGGTAACCTCCCTCAAGATTTCTTTGAATCCTACCAATTTTTCCAGTTTGGATAAAACCTGAATCTGATGAGTATTGTAATCCAGTTACAGGCTCGGAATAAGGAGACTGTTCATTGGGAGGTAACCCACAATCCAAACTGATGAACCCTGTTGAGAAAAAAAAAATCCCATTTATCATAAGAAAGAGTTATAAAAAATTCTACACAATCCTTGGTAGGAATTTTCTTAGATACATTTCCTTTCAAAGAATTAAACCATTCCACCATCTGTATGATCATCCTAGAACCGATTTCAACTGGGCCAAATCCATGAGTTAGTTTCCTTCCTTTTTTTTGTAGTAAGCTAAATCATAGAAATGCCAAAAGTGACAAGTGTGACAAGTTTTCTCTTCTAAAAATAAACGCTACAAATAGTAACATGAAAATGTAGATGTGCATACCTTCTGGATCCTGAGCTTGAACAAGGTGAATTATAGCAAACGTTGCTATAAGTGCAACCAACAAAATCCCATGTGAACTCTCCATGTTTTTTTTTAATCTCCAAACAAAATCAAGAAAGTTGTGAACTATAACTGAAGTTTATAAGCGATGGGAGTCAATCCTTTGAAAACGTGAATACATGTCTTAGCTCCCACAAAAAAAGAAATTTAAATAACTAATGAAAATTTGTCAACGTATTTCGTATAATATGTTCTAGTGGGAAACATAATTGTTATTTGTTAGTTTTTTGGTCAGAAAATGTTCAACTTGTCTTGATTACTTATAAAGAATCTGTCAATTCTAGGAATATATATAGGCTTTTAAAAGCAACCAACATGAGTTGTCGCGAAATGTTCAAAGAGGGAGAGAGGTGACTTTCGAGTGGTCGTTGACTTTTTATACAGATGTTTAAAACTTTAAATCCGTCTAGAGGGCGTTTGAGTCTTCAAGTGAGAGGTGTCAACCCGGTTTCACTTTGGTTTAAAAGTTTTATACTTTCTCTATTACATTTCATATGATGTTTCAGAATTTTATTTGATTTGACCTTTTTCATGTTTCTATGCCAAATCTAAATTTATTTTATATTTTGTAATCATTTATATTTTGCACTATTTTATTATTATTTGAATTCTTATTAGTTAGATTATTTTATATGTACAAATAAATGATACAAAAAAGATGACGATCTAAAAATTATTTTAATTAGGAACTCTTCTTACATTGACAGCTCTAACTATTTGATACTATTATTAAATCATTTTGTATTGTATTTTTGTTATTACATGGTGGCTTTTATATAAAGTATCTAACTATTTGAAACCATATTTTTTTCAAATCTCCATCTCTTATAATTCAAGCCACCATAGAATAACAAGATATGACAGTTCAGTTCTAAGAGATGAAGCCCTTATTTAGTGCAGAGATAAGATTTGAACCTACGACATAAAGGAGGAACCTAGTTTTTTCAGCAAAACTGGAAGAACACTAGGGTGGTCGTAGATCAGCTGACTCCATGGTTTCAAATAGTTTAAATGGAGGTTATTGGAAGAGAGATTTACGTAGATTTTGAAAATTTTGAGAATTTAAAGATTTCATCATTATTGGTTTATTGATTTTTAAAATCTTATTAAAATATATTGTTATTGGTTTAAAGATTTTAAAATTCCATCTAAAATCCTTTATTATTCAAAAAGTTTGGTTTTTAAAGATTTTATGATTCTATTAAAATCTTATGTTATTGGGATATAGATTTTAAATAATTTAATTTATAGAACAAAATTTTGGAAAATTTTCAAAATATTACCTATATTATAATCAACAACTAGCGAAACAATATAATTGGACCAATCAAAACTCTATGATCAAGCATAATTAATATGTACGACCTAGTCTTTCGTACATACGCCATGCATTTAGAGTTTTAGACTTTCGGCCTACTTATATATACTATAATTTTTGAAATAATATACTTGGTAATTTTATTACGAAACATGATCATTTCTAAAATGATCCATAAAAGGGGTCTATTAATATGTTTTGAATCTGTCATTAATCTGCTAGTGATTTGCATTTAGTCTGTCATTACACTGCCAATAGTCATTCAATTATAAGATCAATCAGTCTGTCAGTAGTCTGCATTCAGTCTGTCATTAGACTATAAGTCAAAGTAGTTAGAAAGGTAGCGATGATATTTAAAAAACTGTAAAATAAGGGTCATTTTCACAATTTTTTCTGAATAGAGTATTCGTTTCATATTATTTTCTCATCCTAACTATTAAATTAGAAGCACGTTTAATGAAAATTTCTGATGTGTCACAATCTTAGCAAAATTTAGTGCAAATTAATGTTGACCTCGAATAGTGACCTGGAAATATGACATGAAAAATTTCCTAAAATAAACAAAATATTTTGATTGGTTGAGTTAAAACTAAATAAATTTCATTTTTAAATAAGAAGAAAAGTGAATGCATTCTTATTATATAGCAAGAATTCGAAAATATAAATAAAACAAAAAAATAATTAGATAGAAAAATAAATTATAACTATCTTCTTAACAAATTTTGTTTTATAATACAGCATATATGAATAAGAAGTAGAAGTAAAAGTAAAAATGAATCTTTACGACTTTAGTTTTCTGTAAAAATCTCGGGCTATATCTTTAGTTTAAAGCATCTTCAACCCATCTTTATTTTAAATCTTCTAATTTAGAGGAAAAAAAACGATGTTATTTTTTCCTCTATAATTTGAAGAAAAGGTAACAATTTCTCTTTTTACTTTAAAATCGAAATAGGTTAGAGAGAAATCTACCTATATTTTAGAGGAAAAAGTAGAAATATATATTGGAGATGATCTTAATGTTTAATATATTATTCAAGATTATAAAAAAATGAGTCAAAGAAGACAAAAATAAAAAAATAATTTTGATCAACTTTATATTTTTATCTTGAAATATTTTAAAATATTATCTTGCACATATTAATTCTTTCATCCATATATTTTTTTAACATATTAAAACATTACTTCATGAAGTAAGTTTTGTATATGTTGTGATCCATTATATACAAGATTAACACATATATCAAAGTTTGGAACAAAAAAACTCTTAGTTTTTAATATAAAAGTCAAATATTAAATATATTATTGTACACCTTAAACCATACACATATAAGTTTAGGATTCGACTGGTTTAATTGCGGTTACATAGAGTTTGTGAAAGCGAGCGATTGTTAGCTATAAAAATTTGACAAAGAGATGAGCGGAGAGCTACCGGAGAATTTTGTAAAAGAAGAACTGACAAATTTTATAAAAAATGTTAATTCTAATTTTTATTGAGAAACCATATATCATAAAATGGTGAAAATAAGAAATTTATATTAAATACAAAACAATAAAATGATTTTTTTAATTGTTGTTAAACGCCAAAAACTGTATCGTGTCAAAACATAACGTTTACGGAAAATATCGAAAAAACTAACCAACACATAAATACTACAATTCACTTATTTCTAACTCATACCTATATGCATAAATATTTGTATTTTTATATAAACAAATTAATCATATAAATTATAAATATATATATATTACAAAATATGTATTTTTATTTTCTTTTAACACATAAAAATCATATTATGATTTTTCATAAATATGCGTGTAAATATAAATATTTATTGTGAAAAAATTAAAGTCGCACGCAAATCTGTCGTGCATATATTTTGTTAATTTTGATTGCAGTCTAATTTTAATTTTAGTTATTAGTCAATTTATATTTTTATTTACATTCTTGTGTACCAACCACATTACCGCTCTTAGAATAAGTAAAAATGATAGTATCTAGTGAAGTAATTTAAAATATTGGTTAATATTTTTTTATCTTTAATTTCTATTGAAGTCTATAACATTTTTCATTTGACTTATTTTTACTATATATATATAAAAAAAAAATTTGACAACTATTTTTATTTTATATTATTATATATTTATATAATAACATTATTAATACATAATTAATCATATATAAATAAAACATCTTTAATATATAATATTAATCATATATATTGAACATATAAAATATTTTATAGTTCGCACAAAGCGTGGACCGATCACCTAGTTTTGAATTACTTTGGAGCATTTCCTCAAATATTATTATGTCGGGACAGCAAAGTTGCACTAAAAGGCATCGTATTCACTTATTATTTTTACTAGATGAGTATCCGCGCGATGCGCGGATCTTTTTTCACAATATAATTTGTTAAAAAGTGTAGTTATAATTTATTTTATCGTATATTTAATTTTTTGTTAAAGATATTATGTATTTGAATAAACATACAATATATAATTACATATTATGTGGATATTAACTATATATGTGATAACTAGTTTATTGATAAGGAAATGTGAAATATGTTATATCTTGTATATATAGAATATATTAAATAGATATACTGCAAATCAGAGAAGTACTATATAAAAAAAATTAATTAGAGAAACTCTTCAAACACAACATAGGTAGAGACGACCCTTTTTAACATATAGTATTTGTTCACGGCGCAGATTTATACAATAGCAACACCGTCATTTTATATTTTTATGAGCTTAAATAATTTAGTTATAATTGGATTAAACATTTTATAAATAAATATATTGGGACTTTGATATCTTATTAATTTAAAAATTATTAATGGACCAAGTTTGAATAAAATAAATTATCAAATAATTATTAGTTTACAAAGAAATTATTTTAAAGTTTATTATAATATTGTATACATTTTTCTTCTAACTTTTTTAGGTTCAAAATATCAAATAATTTTTATTTTTATATTTTTATAATAATAACTTATGATATTAATTAGAAATAATAAAACACTCTTAAATAAGAAACATAATTATTTTTAATGATTTTTAAAAACTACCATAAAATAGATATTTAATAATTGTTTTTGGATATTAAGTATATATTGTTATTAAAATATATTATCTAATACTTCATATTTTCATATTATTTTGGTATTCTATACTATAAAAGATGGTCAACTTTCTCCATAAGAGTGTCACCTCATCATTTTAGTTTATTGATATTATTTTTTAAATTTAATGATACAAATTATATAAAATACAATTAATGCATAAATTTAATAGATTATTAATCATAATACCAAAATAATATGAAAATATGAAGTATTAGATAATATATTTTAATAACAATATATACTTAATATCCAAAAATATAAAATAAATTGTAACTACACTATTTAACAAATTATATTGTGAAAATAGATCCGCGCATCGCGCGGATACTCATCTAGTATGATTAATAATCCATTAAATTTATTCATTAACTGTATTTTATATAATTTGTATAATTAAATTTAAAAATAAACTAAAATGATGAAGTGGCACTCTTATGGAGAGAGTTGGTCATCTTTTATAGTATAGATGCAAGACGTAAGACATATACATGCATTTTCCTCATCAATTTGACTGACTTGGTAACCTAGTACTCACTATTTGGAGGAGACTGCTCATATGTCATATCATAGTATATATAACTGGTATGTAACATAGATGCAAGACGTAAGACATACATGCATTTTCCTCATCAATTTGACTGACTTGGTAACCTAGTACTCACTATTTGGAGGAGACTGCTCATATGTTATATCATAGTATATATAACTGGTATGTAACGTAGGTCCTAGTGCATTGTTGTGATCAGAATAATGAAGAGTCCTCAAGGAATTTCGATGGCCATGTTTTGGTTAGGAGCTTTTGCCATCATTCATCTTGTTGAAGCACAAAACCAAGAAGGTATGTAAGCAGGCCCGGTTTTAGGGGTATGCCAGCAATGCTTTTGTACAGTGTCCATTATTTTGAGTTTTTGTTGTATTTTAAAATCCTAAAATATTTAAATTTATGCAATTAAGGATCCATTTTTTTGAAATTGTACAACTAAATTTGGTTTTTTGAAAAATCTAGCACAGAACCCAATTTTTATTTGAGCCGGGCTTGTATGTAAGTCGTTACCGTTTGTTTCAGTTGACTATTCTTTTTTACTCTATCTCCTGTACACCCATGCATGAGTCAACATTACCATTCATATTTCTATGTTTTTTTTTTCTTTGAATTCGAAGAGGTTTTGAGCCAAGAATCATAGTCTTTTTGGGTCGGTGATAAAAGAGTGGGTTCCTCCCACCAGGACTCGAACTAGAAGCGTAACAAAACCAACCCATGCGTTTAACCACTAGCCCACTGCCACTGGTGGGTTACCATTCATATGTTTCATTTCTTTACTGATTTCATCAGTTTAGATTGTGGTTTAACTTTAAATGAGTCCTTATATAGAACCCGAACGAAATACAGTTCTCATCAGACGAGACTTTCATCTAAAGTGGAAAGATCCGAAGAATTCCAGAAAATCTTGAATCCGGTAACTTAAAAAAATACACGACCGTGCTGTATTTTCCAGATGGAATATGTATAAAACTGCTATGATCTAAGGGTGGGAAAAAGGGAGGAATTCTCTGATTAGAGCTATTGCGGAATTCGATATCCGTATAGGTCCTAATAAATGCGCAACAATAGATCTTCAAAAAAGAACCAGATGGTTGAGGTAAGGAGATCATTCACATTCCAAGAACAAACTGTAACGCCCCAGATTTAGGCCCAATAGGAAAAAAAAAAACCCATGTGTCAGAAGCCTAAGAGGAAAGGATATTAGGGTGTTTCCAGAGTCTTCCTTATATAAACAGAGCTAGAGAGTTAGGATTTCCATCACAACTCCCAAAGCACTCAGAGATAGAACTTATGAACCCTAACCGAGCAAGCCGCCGCCGCCGTTCATCTTCGCCGCCGACCGCCGTTGCCGAGGAAAGCCGCTGTCGTTCCGCCGTTCCTAGCCGCCGTTTTCTTGAGTCTTTTGCTTTCCATCGTTAGATCCCTTAAATCCTAGATCCCTTTTTAGCTTTCATTCGATTAAGAAAAGGTGAGGATGTGTTCATGCCTTCCCTTCGATATCGTAGCTAGCTTGTTTCTGTTAGATCTGACTCTCAAGTCCTCTAAATCCCCTACAAGTTCCGCTCTAGGTCGTAACTTATAGATCTGTGCTGTTTGCTAGGTTGTTATTTACTTTCAGAACATAGATCTATGTATGGATTAATACTGTTGATTGTTGCTTGATATTGAATATTGCTTCTAGGGATTGTGAACTGCATTGCATTGCATATAGTGTATGAAAGCACAAACTGCATTAGGACCCAGCAGTGAGAGGCACTGCTGGCGTGATTGACGCCTGCGACAAAGGATGTGCCTGTCGTAGTGTCATGTGGTGCTCAGGTTGACGACCCAGTCGTGCAGCGACTTAGACTCTTGCAGAGATGCGTCCCCTAGCAAGGGTGTAAGACATACAAAACTTGTGGATGTTAATCCGTGGGATACTGTAACGAGAGGCGTTCAGTATGCTCGCTTTGTTCATTGCATATTTGTTTGTTGATTGTTAGAAGAATCGTTAAACTGCGCTTGTTCGTTTGGCTCTAGCTAACGACAGGTTTGGGTAATGATATATGTGGTGGACCACATGTATGCATTCTCCTGGGTAATCTAAATTACTCATCCCTTCCTTTCCCTTTACCCTTTGTGCAGGTGAGCAGGAGCAGCATGAGTGATTGGCGTGTGATGGTGGCGAGCTGGTTCTCTAGTTCGGTCCTTGGGGTCCTTAAGACACTTAGCTTTCTATTTCAAATGGTTTTCAGTTGGTTTTGAGACTTGGTTATGATTTATTTAAGTTTAAATTGGTTATTTGCAAGACTATTTGGATTTATATCTATGAAATGAGTATTGATTTGGAGTTAATGCTGTGGTAACTTAGTTAGAAAGTTGAGTGTTTAACACGTCATCTCATATGAGGAGAGGCGGTGTTACACAAACTCTTTGCAATTTTGTCTTGTCAAGACAAGGGCAACTACACCTATGACCTCAACTTTGGAACTACGACCATTGGTGAATGATAGCACTAGAGATGGCTTCAAGTAAAATGTTCCCCAAAAAAAGTACAGGGTGTCCACTCTGATTTTACTTTGGCTCAAGTTTGACTTCATTTTTTTGTTTAAAAGTGTTAGCATTTGACATCCAGATGTCATTCGTTTGTTAATTTAAAATAAACTAGACATGTTACCGCGCTATGCGCGGATTGTTTTCATAAATATTTAATTATTAGTTTAATAAAATTGCTTTAATTTTAAATTAATGTTTTAAATGTAATATTTATTTTAAATATCATTTTGATGTGGTCATATATCTAAAATATTTTAACGTATTCGAAAAATGTATTATAATTTAATTTAAGAATTTACTAACTTGATATATGTGAAAACTAATTTTTAATCTTAATTTTAATATTTATATATAAACTCATTACTGCTCACCAGCTTTCATTATTTTTGTTTTAACTAAATTTGATATATAATTGAACTCAACAACTATAATTTTTCTATTTATCTAATTTAAAACAATTTTTTTATTATAAATAAATTAAATTATCAAACATATGGCCACATTTGAAACACCTATATTTTGTTCTAATTAATTTAGATTTCTTTTCATTTCAATTGTGTTCGTGTAATGAATTTTTTTTATGAGTAGTCTTAAATACAAAACAAAAATTAATGTTCAAAACTCTTACAAATCCGTAAAAGAACTATTGTTCATATAAATAAAAATAATATTTACATATTATACAAAATCACAATCATATTGATAAACTGCATTTTTACTTTGGTGCCTGAAGCATCTGTAAACTATAGAAGTGTAGATGAATAAAGCAAGTAATACATATACAAATACAACTTCATACTAACTCATTTTGTTAAACAAAGTATGTCGAGTTTCTCAAAACTCAAAATGTGTAAAAAGTTCATTCATTTGCTTGTACTTTAACTTAGATGTTTTTTATACACTATATATATATATATATTGGTGAAATTTTATAATTAAATTAATAATATATATTATATTATTTTTAAAAGAGTTTTTTCACACAAAAAAACGTATTAGTTATCCTAACATGTTGAGTTTGTAAAGAATTTCTTTTTTGTTGATGTAGATGGTTAGAGAAGTTTTTATGACATTTTATATTTAAATACTATTATTTAATTTTAAGCATGTTATAAATATATTAAAAATATATATTTTATTAAAAATCTGTTGATGTGGCATGATTATAGAGAGGATCTTTTTGCTGATGTGGATTGTTTGATGAACCTCAAACAATTGTTTTCATTTAGTATAGATACATTCGAATGTTTGTATTTAGTTGTAAAAGATCATTGGATAAAACTTTCGCTGTAAATATATTTTGATCACAAATACATTTTTGTTTTTAATTTTTATTAAATTTCATACAATTTTTTATACAAACAAACAAGTTCGCATTTAAATGCAAAAAAAAAAAAATTGAGTTTCTACATTTCCTTAAAAGATTAGGCTTTTTAGCGTAATAACTATATTGGAAAAATAATCCAAGAATATAGCTATCTTATTCAAAAAATTTGAGAAATAACTATGGCCCACAGAGAAATTACAATATACTCCTTCGATTTTAAGCAAAACATATACTACAATATATTTTTTGACGTCATTGCTGTATAGAGTAGTCAATTTTTTTACCCTAAAACCTATACTATCACATCTATACCATAACTAATGAGTTCTATACTATTTGAAAATGTGCAATCTAGTAGTCTATTTGTAATTGCAATACTATACTATTTTTAATTTAAAGTATAATAATCGGCGAAATGATATATAACCGGAAGCTCTCGTACTATATTATAGTAGTGTTGTTGTATATTGAACATATACTATGGTATAGTCCAGTAGTAAACCATATGTTATTAGAAATATACTATATATTCAAATAGAAAAATAAGTTACAATGGCGGAGTCTTTCTATTATCTCAATGATATGTTAAATTTTATCCTTACATTTTTACTGCTAACGTCAGCAAATAGCTTTCACTACATTTTAAACAAAGGGTTTTTCAGTATATATTGTAGAATATATAAGAAATATAAAAGCTCATATATTGGTATGGTTACTTTCCAAATTATAGGCATTTATATGGCTATATCAGCCAATTCCCCTAAACAATTAAGCACTCCTGACAAAAGAAAAATACAGCAATCAGAAATACATGATCGACCCAAACAAGGCTTCTTTGCAACTGTTATCTAGCACTAGGCACAGCCTTGGTGTCAAAGCTCATGCTCATTTCAAAGGATCCATGGGAGTCTCTATCTTGATTCTTAGTCTTCATAGAAATTTCAGAAGCAAGACACTCTTTTAGTTCATTAACAACTTGGGACATGCTTGGTCGTTTCTCTGAAGACGGGTTTGCACACAACATAGCCAATTCAATAGTTCTTTAGACAGAACGAGAGTTGTAATCTCCATGAAGTTTAGGATCCATGACTCTCGTTATATTTCCTCTGTTGAGCATAAATGCTTTCCATTCAACTATGTGTGACTTTTCAAGTGATTGGTCAATCACGCGTTGGTTTGTGTTTATCTCCAATAATACGATTCCAAAACTATAGACGTCGCTTGTTTCGGCCAACCGACCTGTTCTATAATATCTAGCAAGGCAAAAACATGGAATAAGACACATATGTATTCAGACAAATATGAATGTGAACACAAATCTCAAGATCCAATTGGTTGGATAAGTAATACTTACTCAGGATCAAGATATCCAGCAGTACGAGCAACAACTGTTGAAATTTGAGATTCTTCTCCGAGTTGGAAAGATCTTGAAAGTCCAAAATCCGCAATTTTAGCTATGAATTGCTCGTCCATATATTCGTACTTTTGACATCTCTATGCACCATTGATGGTTGGCATCCAATATGTAAATATTCCAATCCTATAAACATAGGTAAATGTCTATTCGTATCGTCTTATGTCTAAAAGCATCTCTGCATATTGTAATATGAATCTGAAATATTTCTCAAACTGAAGTATCTAGTACTGATCACTTCAACGCTTGGCGATGAAATAAATTGATTGAAACAGTTTAAAATTAGTAAGAACCTAGTGCAGAGTCGATGGCTATTTGCAGTCGGGTACTCCAGCTCAAAACAGAACAACGGTGTTTTTCTGTATTTGATAATCATATTAATTATCATATGTATTTATCTGGTAAAAAATCTATAAAAAATATCATGATATATTAATTATCATATGTATTTATCTGGTAAAAAATCTATAAAAAATATCATGATATAGTAGATGTATGTTTCACCTGATATATGATATTTTAAGTCTGCATTGGACATGTATTCGTAGATAAGAGCTAAGTGATCCTTTTCATCGCAATATCCGACAAGACTTACCAAATTTATATGGTGAACTCTTAGTAAAAGTTCAACCTGTAGACCAACAGTGAAGAAATGTATATTAAACGGTAAACATGATGCTATAAACCTAT
The DNA here is from genome assembly GCA_911865555.2 of Thlaspi arvense. NCBI lineage: Eukaryota > Viridiplantae > Streptophyta > Magnoliopsida > Brassicales > Brassicaceae > Thlaspi > Thlaspi arvense. The sequence continues at coordinate 9,060,790 of OU466861.1, forward strand.
ATATGTCAAAAAAAAAATTCTGCATTTCTAGGAAAAATTTAAACATTTCACACCTCTGCTTTGAACTCTTTATAGCCTTGTGCTGATGATTGGGAAAGTAGTTTGACAGCTACTTCTTGTGAACCATTTAGAACACCATGGTAGACAACGCCAAATCCTCCTTCACCAAGTGGTCTTTGCAAATTGTTTGTCATTTCCATAACCTCTGAATAACTAAACCATTTCCTTTTTGTCTCGATAGATAAATCAGATATAGCAGTCGGTGTTGCATTCGCACGAGGTGTACTGATGACGGTGGTGGAGCTGTAGAGAACAAGATTTAGTACACAAATAATATATCCATGACACTTATATTGATTTTATCATGGCTAGTCTTGGCGAATACCTTCTACGTGGCTAGGTGCATTTTTCTTTTTGAACACAAAAACGAGTACCAGTACCACTACGATGACCACAAGTACCGAAGCGACTACTGCGACAGTAATTAGTACTGGAGACTTCTTCTTTGGGGCACATGAGCCAGATAGACATGGGCTTTTTACATCTTCATCAAAACTTGAAAAAAAAAAAATTTTAAATCAGTATTTACGATCCTGAATGCACTACTAGAGTGAAAATAATTTAAATGCAAATGTGACTTGGAGGAGTTATAGCTTACATAATCTTAAGTCCTTTCTTTTCTCTATCACGAAGAGATTTCGGAATTGAACCGTTCAGATTGTTGTTGCTCAATTTTCTATGAAATAATTATATAATATGTGAGACATGGAGTAATACTGCAAAAAAAAAAAATTGCCTGAGACACTTACAAAAGCGACAAGAATTTCATGTTTGCTAGAAACTCCGGCACTACACCAATTAAACTGTTATTTGACAAGTCCCTGTAACGTAAAAGACAAAATCATAAGTAATCAATGTTTCCATGTATGAATTAAATTTCCCGTTTGAGTTGTAAAAACTAAAAAAACAATGATCGTATACTTACAATTTTTCTAGATAAGTAAGATTTTGAATTCCATCTGTTATGGTTCCCGTTAACCAGCTTGAAGACAAGTTTCTGTTTATACAAGTGTAGTGTACTTCAGATATGATTTTCTAAATATTTTTTCAAAAAGCATGTGATAAGCCATAAAGAGATCTCACAAGGAAGTGATTATCGGTGGTGTAGACTTATCAACAGTGTTGCAAATCAGACCATCCCACAGAAACTCTCGTGGGACACATGGATCTCCTTGCCATGTGTTTTTCTTCAATCCATAGGTGGCTTTGATGTTTCTGATAGTAAGCACTAGAAAAAAAAAGTTTGACGTACGGCATGTTAGGTTTAGCATACGTTACGAGTTGAAAACTTAGATATATATATATATATATATATATATATATATATATATAAAAACCATGCAATAACGCTTGCTAAAATGTTAACCTACCATCATTTTCATTTGTTTCAGATTGTGGAGATTCGACAACAACATAAACTTCAGTGGCGTTAAGCAGAGGTGGGAGAGTAGACCTCTGAGTTTTTTTCAGCTCTAAGACGCATTCCCCTTCGTCTTCACATGTCACTGGATATGAGTTGTACAACGTCTTCGGCTGCATATATACAGGCCTCTAAAAACTCAAGTTCGATTTTGGAAAAGAACTAGAGTTTGTGGGTTTAAAGAGAGATCTTTATTAAATTAAACCGGAGCTTGAGAGATACAAAGTTGTTTAGGTCGTCGGAATAAGAACGCCGACCTGAACTTTTTAAGGAAAGAAGATCGAGAGCTATGAACAATCAGATTGCTTAGTTTGCTTTAGGTCTCAAAAGAGTATTTTTGGATGATTTGAGAAGTCGAGGACTTCCCGTATTTATAGCCGATCAGGTAGGTCTTATATGTCTATTTGAAAAAGAAAAGTCTTCTTGCCGAAAAGACTAAACTTCCGCTTTTCCCGGGTTCGTTTGATAAATGGAAGATTTTCATTTATTTGGCCGACCTAAACCTTACGAAGTGAGGCGACCAGAATTCATATCAGGCTTGTAGAGATGATACGAATCTCATCTCTAATAGTAAGTCTCCCCCCCCCCCCCCCCCCCCTCCTGTTCGGCAAGTGAGGATACGATACTTGTCGAATTTCAAGGTGTAGCTCGGTATGGATTCGGGTCCGGCTGTCAAAAGAGTTAGAATAAAAAATAAAATTTTACCTTAATTCCTGGTCGGTGTGATGACGAGAATCAGATAGTGAGTCTGGACACTAAAAGTTCCCGCCAAAAGGTGATGTAAACTAGGCATAGGGCTGCGCATGCAGAACTAGACTTGACACGTGTCAAACATGAGAAGAGGAGGCAAAGAAGCCGATTAAAATAAAATGAGAAGAAATCTGAAAGGTCGCCGAACTCATGATTACTCTCGATAACCGTCCAGACTTTTATATAAATAAGAGCGACTCGGGTTCTATTTCTTCACTTCTGCCTTTCTAGCGAAACTCTGTCAAATTCAGGTTTGTTCCCTTCTCCCTCTTCTCTACTCTTTATTTTGTTTAGAATTTTTGATTAGATCTCCACCCTATTTCGTTCGACCTACGCCGCCAATTTCCACGGTTCGTCATCAAAGTCCAATCGGAAAATGAGCAAAAGCGTGAAGATCAGGGAAGGCTGACCAGAGTCGGGGGGAGAACAGGTCGAATCAGGTGAGAGCCAATGAGATCGGCGTGTCCCTGGAAGAGTTTCGTCAGATGTAAAGAGACGATCAGACTGCAAGGAGCCAATCAAAAGGAAATAAGGTTGTCATCCAACCGTCAGAGTCAGATTGGTCTTCGGATGTGAGTGAGCTCTCTGCATTAGAACGGGAATTCCAGGAGCGCGTAAGGGTACAAAATCAGCAGGCGGCGGCTGATAGATTTCACGCCGATCAGGTTGGGTTTATAGGTAAATCTGGTGAGACTTCTTCCAGATTGGATTTTGAGATTCCCGAGTTACGGGACGAGGCCGACGTGAGAGGCGGATCTAACGAGATGGATATCTCGGATGAGCTGAATGCCATCATCGCATAAGAAAAAGTCAACCAGTTCGGTATAATTGACATGAATACTCCCGTGAAGAAGACTAAGAAGCGAAAGGGGGATAAGGTGATTAAGCCGACCTGCAATAATGCCTTGGGGGTGATGCCGACCAAGTCGACCATGGAGTCTCTGGTGACACTAAAAGAGGAGTGTGATATCGGCCCGGAGGTGATTTTCATGGTCCTGAGCCCGTCAGAACGGCCGTGGGATGCTCCTCGAGAATGGTTCTGTCTCTACGAGTACTTTTTCAAGGATTTTCATCTTTGGTTGCCGCTTCCGAGGCTGCTTCTTGAGTTTGCTGATCACAGAGAAATGCCGATCTGCCAGTTTACACATGCGACGATACGCCTGATTGTCAGCATGTCGGGGATGTCGATCAAGCACGATATCCCACTGACTCGAGCTGCATTCGATGTGATGATAAACACCAGGCGCACGAAGGCAAATTTAAGAAACCGGGGTTCATACTACACGAGTATGAAGACGCGGTACAATATTGTGACTGGAGGTCATAAAATGAAGGTGGCAGACTGGAGGGATCGATACTTCTTCGTTTTAATCAACGAGTTCTCCGTCGCCAACCAGGATATCCCGATCCAAACCAAATGGGCGGAGGTCATGGGTAAAGACATGACGGATGTGAAATATGGATCGATTTTGCTATCTTTACTTGCTAACCAACTCGTCTTTTATTTTACAGGAAATAGGCCCCTCCCTTTTGTCGACGATCCTCTCGATATTGACGCAATCTCCAAACGGTTCTCGACGATTAGTGCTATTACCTGGCCTGAGATCACGGAAGAGAAAATTGCTAGGACTAGAGGTTAGTTTGATTCGCTAAGGCTCGTTGTGTATTCAATGATTTTCTAGTCGGTCTAATGTTTCTTTGGGTTCTTCAGTTGCGCTACAACGTCATTCTTGTCGATCGGAAAATATGAGATCAATATCATTCAAAGATCTGTCAGCCGACCTGGAGTCTGCCTTCGGGTCTCCAAGTGTTAGAGAAGCCGAGAATTCCATACCGGCTGCATCTGCCTCCGAAGGTAATTTGAAGAAAGCTACAGAGGTGGCCGATCAGAGGGCTCAGAAAGAGGCCGACCAAAAGGCTGAGAAAGATGCAGCCAAGGCCAAAAAGGCTGCTGAAAGGAGAGCATCTAAGAAAGCGGAGAGGGCTCGAAAGAAAGTCGAGCAGGAAGAGAGAAGAACCGAGGACGCTCAAGTTCACGAGTTCCCGAGGGCTCACACGTATCGAAGAAATCCCGAACCGAGCGAGGACTTCATCCTTTCGGATTCTCGTACGACTATCGGGGGAATAGTCTAATAGTACACGATTCAGTGTCTTGTCTGGATTACTTCCTCCGATTGAGGGATCACCCGGCGAGTTCCCCGATGGACCCAGTGGCTTTATTCCCAATGATGCGATTGCGCGTTTTGCGCATGACCAAGATAAGGTAAAGGCAACTTCCTAAATCTCTTTGTGTGTGAGGTCGATCTCGAGAACTAATTTTATTGTTTTGCGTGTAGGCCTTGAGCACGGCATTGACTGTGATGCATGAGTACGATCAGGATGCGAAGAAGTGCCTGGTCGATCTGGCCAAAATAGAGAAAGTCAAGGAAGCCCTTGAGGCCGAACAGAAAAAGAGTGCACAGCTGGAAGATGCGCTCCAAAGATCTGCATAGGATCTGGCAAAAGTTTGTGTTGATGATGCGGAAAAAGGTAAACTGCTCAGCCGAGCAGTCAAGCAGATTAAGAAAGAAAGGGCGGACTCACAGAGGAAGCTCGAGGCCGAGCAGAAGGCCGGCCAGGAAGAGAAAATTGCTTTCGGGCAAGAAGTGGCCAAGCGTATGGCCGTGGCGGTAAACAATCACTATACTGGTTTGGTCGCCAAGGTGAAAGAGTCTCTCTCCCGGAAGGGAAAGGTGGAAGAACTCATCTCGACCGCGGCTCAATGGGTGGGGGCTAAACGGGTGCTCAGCATCGTCTGCAAGCAAGGCTACCAGAGCGGGTTCTGGCTTAAGATTGAAGTGTGAATACGAACGTGCAAGAGGCCCGGCCTACGATTGTTCGTACCACTTCTCTTCTAAGTGTGAATACTCGATGTGCGATTCAGGTCGGCGTTGTTTCATTGGTACCACTTAGAAGTATCCGAGTCGAATGCGAATGCAAGGCTGACTTGGCTGATAACAATGCATGACTCGGATCGATTGAAACAGGTAAAACTACACGATGCAAGACGGACTTGGCTTTTAAGTTGCCGAGCTAAAGTGGATCAGAATTTAGCTTTAGGCGAATCGAGCATCTGGCCAGGATGCCGATATGAAAATGGACACGATTTTATCAGAAAATCTTTGCTTTTATTGAATCAAAGTAAAGACTTACAAACCAAAGGAGACTCGGAAAGGTGAAAAATATTAGAAGCCCCCCCCCCCCCCCCCCCCCCCCCCCCCCCCCCCCCCCACGGTTTAGGAGGGGGAGCAGTTGCGCCATCCGAAGATAGGCTGCCTACGTACCCCTTTCGGGGATCAAACAGCTTCGCAGTTCATAGGGACTATTCTCCTTTTTTTTATACCAACCTCAAGGAGGTGCCGATCTAGTTGTAGTACCGCTTGAGGTTGAGAGAGTTCCAAGCCCGCGGGACCAATTCACCGTCCATTGCTTCGAGCCGATAAACACCTGGCTTTACTATGTTCGTGATGATGTAAGGACCTTCCCAGTTTGCGCCGAGCTTCCCTGCATTTTCTTCCTTGTTGTTCTCGTAAACTTTTTGATACAATAATAAAAATCAGTAAATAAAGGGTCTTCAATATGTAAATTATTATTAGAATCTGTTCTTCATAATTACCAAAGTCAAAGGACATTCAAGTCCAAAGCAAGATTGGTGACAAGAAGACCATTATTTGATTTAGCTTATTTTTCTCTTTTGTTTAAATGTAAATAATTTAAATTAAATGTAATTTATTGTAAAGATTCTCTGTAAAAGCTATAAAAGCTTATTGTTCTCATTGTAAAAAGATATAGAAATTTTTGGAAAATGAAACAGAATTTTCTCTAAAAAGTTTAGGCTTTGTTACTTTGTTCATTAGAGATTGTGTGGAATCACTTCTCTTATGTTCTTGTGAGTTCTTGAGTGTTTTGTGGAATCAGACATTTGAGTTTTCGTGTTGTTTCTTACTGTTCATGCGAGGATGAGCCCTTGGAAGTTAGAAGCATAAATTGTTGCCTGTGGAATCAGTCAACCCATCTATCCATTCCATCCATCGATCCTTCCTGAAAGAGATTTGAGTCCAGCAGGATTGATCCCATAACCATCCACTTCGATCATCTCTTGAGCAAGTAGAAAGAGACTTCAGTCCAGTTGCTTGCTTCCACCCATTCACCCAACTATTTATAAGTTCATCCCATTGATCTTATATCATTTGGTATCAGAGCTAAAAGCTCATATCCTCTATCTTTTTTATTTCTGTTTTGTTTTTGTTTCATGCTTTACAAGATTTCATTAAAAAGAAAAAAAAAATATTTTAGTTGTTTTTATTCTTTAAATTTTATAAAACTAGAAAAAAAATATCAGAAAAAATATTTTTATGTTTTTGTTCTTTGATTTATGCTTTTTATTAAAAACAAAAACATAAAACCCATAAAAAATTCAATTGAAGTTTGTTTCTTCCATTAAATAAAAACAAAAAAACTTTTTTTCTATTTATGTTTTTGTTTATTCCGATTTTTATTGTTTTAAAAAAATTATAAATGAAAAAAAAAAGTTTTATTTATCTTATAAGTAATATTTGCTAAAAAGTTTACAAAAAAAAAATCAGTTTTGAGGACAAAACCATTTAAAGAGGGAGAGAATGATACAATATCAAAAATCAGTAAATCAAGGGTCTTCAATATGTGAATTATTATTAGAATCTGTTCTTCATAATTATCAAAGTCAAAGGATTCTCATTCAAGTTCAAAGCAAGATTGGTGGCAAGAAGACCATTATTTGATTTATCTTATTTTTCTCCTTTTGTTTAAATATAAATAATTTAAATTAAATATAATTTATTGTAAAGATTCTTTGTAAAAACTATAAAAGCTTATTGTTCTCATTGTAAAAAGATATAGAAATTTTTGGAAAATGAAACAGAATTTTCTCTAAAAAGCTTAGGCTTTGTTACTTTGTTCATTAGAGATTGTGTGGAATCACTTCTCTTATGTTCTTGTGAGTTCTTGGTGTTTTGTGGAATCAGACATTTGAGTTTTCGTGTTGTTTCTTTGTATCCATGCGAGGATGAGCCCTTGGAAGTTATAAGCATAAATTGTTGTTTGTAGAATCAGTCAACCCATCTATCTGTTCCATCCATCGATCCTTCCTGAAAGAGACTTGAGTCCAGCAGGATTGATCCCATAACCATCCACTTTGACCATCTTTTGAGCAAGTAGAAAGAGACTTCAGTCCAGCTACTTGCTTCCACCCATTCATCCAACTATTTATAAGATCATCCCATTGATCTTATATCACTTTTTAAAGGACGAGGTCGCCTTTGTCGAAGTGTCGATTCTGCAATTTTTTATAGTAGTATCGAGCTGCTTGATTTTGGTAGTTCTGCATTCTGAGCAAAGCTTGGTTGCGTGATTCTTCGAATGTGTCGATATTATCGATCAGCATCTCTGCATTTACTGTTGGAATACTCGGGAGTACTCTTCGCCGCAAGCTGCCGACGCTGATCTCTGCAGGAACCATAGCTTTGCATCCGTATGCGAGTGAAAAAGGAGTCTTCCCGGTTGCCGTTCTTGGAGTTGTGCGATGAAACCAAAGTACGCCATCCAACTCGTCCGCCCAAAAACTCTTCTTGGCATTGAGACACTTCTTAATGCCGTCGGCTTTTCTGTTTCCTTGCGGATGGCGGGGTGTAGACTTGTTGAGGTAAATTTTCCGCTTGTCACAGAAAGCTGCGAGCTTCTTCGATCTGAACTGGGGGCCGTTATCAGTGACGATCTCGTTGGGGAGACCGTGTCGGCAAATGATGTATCTCCATATGAAGTTTTGTACTTTGGTGGCGGTGATGTCGGCGAACGCCTTAGCTTCGACCAATTTAGTGAAATAGTCAGTCATGATGAGCACGTACTCGCACTGACGAGAGGAGATCATTGGTCCGACGATGTCCATTGCCCAATGCATAAAAGGGTATGGGGGGTGCGCTCGGATTGTGTTGGGCTGTGCAGGATCGAACGAAGAGGTTGGCTGGTCAGGACGGGTATGAAGTGAGATTGGAAATAAGGACGCAACTTCCTTGAAGCGACGACCACCGTGAAAGCGAGCTTCCCCAAGGTTGGATAGCGGCTCTCAGCACCGTCCAAAGTTTTGCGGAAGTAGAAGATCGGCTTCTGCTCTCTGCGATCTTCCCGAACCAGGACGCCGCTGATTGCCGCACTGGAAACCGCTATGTAAGGTAACAGAGTGTCGCTGTATTCAGGTTTGGGCAGGATCGGAGGTGTTGAGAGATAGGTTTTGAGCTGCAGGAACGCTTCTTCACACTTTTCGTCCCATTCGAATCGCTTGTTGCCTTGTAGAAGCTGATAGAAAGGCAGACACTTGTCCATGGACCGAGATATGAATCGGTTCAGCGCGGCTATCCTTCCTGTTAGACGCTGAACTTCGCGAGAATTTCTCGGTGAGGGTAGCTCCAAGATCACGGAGATCTGCTTGGGATTCGTTTCGATTCCGCGCTGAGTGACTAAGTATCCTAGGAATTCACAGGATGTGACCGCGAAGGTGCATTTCACAGGATTGAGCTTCATGTCGTACTGATTCAGTATCAGAAAGCATTAGCGGAGATGGATAATGTGGTCGGCTGCTTTAGCCGATTTGACGAGCATATCGTCTATGTACACCGCCATCGTCTTCCCGAGCTGATCGGCAAACATCTTGTTCACGAGGCGCTGATGGGTGGCTCCAGCGTTTTTCAAACCAAACGGCATGACCTTGTAGCAATAGGTTCCTCAATCCGTGATGAATGCAGTCTTCTCACTATCGTCGGGATTCATGAGAATCTGGTTGTATCCTGAGAATGCATCCATGACGGAGAGGAGTTTGTTGCCCGCGGTTGCCTCGACGAGTTGATCGATACAAGAAAGGGGGAAACTGTCATTCGGGCAAGCTTTGTTGAGGTATGTGAAATCTACACAAACTCGCCACTTCCCGTTCTTCTGTTTTTACTACCACCGGGTTGGCGAGCCACTCCGGGTACTTAACTTTGGTGATCGAACCGGCCTTCAGCAATTTATCCACCTCATCGTGGATGGCTTGTGCCCATTCGGGACCATCGTGAAGGTGGGATCAACGTTCAATTCGTGGTTGGTAATCTGGGGGTTGATGCCCTTCATATCGGCAATTAGCTACGCAAATGTTCCGATATTCTCTCAGAGGAAGGCGACCAGCTCGCCCTGTATACTCGGCAATAGCTCCGTGCCGATGCCAACCCAACGTTCGGGTGGGTTACGTCGATGTTTTCTTGGACAATAAGGTGGCTCTTCAGCTTCTCGTGGTGGGTTATCCGTGGATCAAAGTTGCTACTACTATCGATCACGAACGTCGATGCCTTGTGAGCGCGCTGTTTGTCGATGTAACAATGCCGAGATAGTGTCTCATCACCACAGCTGGTGAGGATACGGTCTCTGATCGGCATTTTGATGTATTGATGATAGGGAGATGGGACGGCCCGCATGGCGTTCAGCCAGGGCGTTCCCAGGATAGCATTATAGATCGCAGGTCGGTCGATAACTTCGAACTTGATCGTAATGGACTTTCCTCCTATGGTGACGGGCATTGTTATGGTCCCGATTGTGGAGATTGAATCTCCAGCAAACCCGGTGAGGGGTGACGGTACGACTTTGATGTCCCATTCGGGCATACTCATCTTTTGTAGAGTGTCCATGAAGATAAGATCGATCGAGCTTCATGTGTCGATCAATATCTTCGAGACGTCACCTTCTCCGAGCCGAAGTGAGATGACGAGTGGATCGTTATGCGGGCGGTCGATATTCTGCGCGTCTTGCTCTGTAAACGTGATTGGGAGATCGTCCTTGTACAGCGGTGGGGCATCTTTCGGGGGGTTGGATGCCTTTCGCTCGTGGCGTTTGATCGAATTGATCGAGTCGATGAGTGAGAGGAGCCCTCCCATAATCATGTTGATCCATCGTCGAGGCAAAGTCGGGGGTGTGTAATCATCTTCACGGTCACGTTTCATTTCCTTCCCTTTGTGTTTGTCGGATGGACGATCGGCATCGGCTCTTCTATCTCGATCGCTATCAGGTCGCCTGTCCTGGTCGTCATCAGATCATCGTGCTGAACTCCGTGGCTCTGGTATGGTGCACTCGCCATCTTCCCATGCCTTCCGCAAGAGGGCCGGGAGGGTACGACAGTCATCGGTATGATGGTTGTGTGCCTTGTGATATTTGCACCATGGCTTCTTGCTGTCTGGATCTTTGGCGCTCAAACGATCCCAAGTGTTCTACTTTGTCAGCCGTCCAACGGCGTTGATACTCTTGCGGCTCTTGTCGTCCTTGTCGTAGCGCTGACGAGGCTCCTGGTAGCCATCCTGATTCGACGATCTGGATTTCTTGTCGCGTGAAGATTTCTCGTCGTCCAATTTGGCTTTGGTCTTGGCTGCCCGATCTTCTTAGACTTTGATATAGCCGGTTGCCTTATGCAAAGCGTCTTCTAGGGTTTTGGTTTTCCCGGTTTTCAACCGTTCATAGTACGATTGATCGTCTCTCAAGTTCCTGATGAGGATGTTGAGAGATAGCTCGTCCGACAAGCTGCATCGGGAAACGATAGACCAGAACCGGTCGATGGAGTTGCGCAAAGGTTCCATGTCGCCCTGGACACATGCTCATAGGTCGAGCGCTGTAGACTCTGTGTCGATGTAGAACGAATAATGTTTAAGGAACCGAACTGTGAGTTCCTTGTAGCTGTCGATGGATTTTTTTAGGAAGCTGCGAGAACCAGGTGAGGGCGCTTCCGGAGAGCATCTCCACAAAGTACTGACAGAGGCATGCGTCCCGTTCCTCGTCGGTGAAGCGAGCTCGCCCCATGACTACATTGAACGCGGTCAGGTGTCGCTTCGGGTCAGTCGTGCCGGTGTAACTCGGAGGTAGCTTCATCCGGCTTATGTCTTTGAGAGGAGCCTTGGTGATGGCCGATGTGAACGGGGTCTGCTGCGCTTGTTGGAGGATTTTGTCCAACTCCGGTGCCGAGGTTGTCACCTTATGGATCTTGCTGTTGATATCGTCAAGGCGTTGATGGAGAAGGTCGAGTTCTGAGACCGTCGTCAGGTCGGCACCTGTGGTGTTACGGGATGAGCGAGTGTTGGAGCCTTCCATCTGTGCTCTCTGCAGGTCGTATGTCGGTGTGGTGCCGAACAAGTTGTTGACCAGTCTAGTCGTATCTGCGTTGCGGATCGGCGGGCGCGGGGGCATGATCAGATCGGTCGTCTCTTGGGTATGAATCCTAGCATTGAGAAGCCGATCTAGGTCTTCTCGATAAGTAATTTGTTCGGCGCAGAGGGACTCGAAGCGAGCATTCATGCCCTGTTGGAGATGTGCCGCGACCGATCTGATGATAGTGTCCATGACAATGGGCGGTGGTTTTGGCAGGTCGGCCGGGTTTGTTCCATCAATGTGGCCGACCTGGCCTGTTTTGCCGGTGTTCTGTGCAGTTGTGTCGTCAGTCTGTATGTTGATCTGATCGTCCATCGGGAATCCGGTGATCGGATCGACGATCAGAGCCTGGGTGTTTCTGGTGGGATCGGCAGCTCCTCCTGCATGATCAGTGGATCCTCCGGTGAGATCGGTGGCTCCTATGGTAAGGTCGGTGGTATCAGGATTGATCGGTGCTCCAACCATCTTCAAGCTCCACTCTTTTCAGAGATTGTTCTCATATTCCCCACATACGGCGTCAACTGTAAAAACTCAAGTTCGACTTTGGAAGAGAACTAGGGTTTGTGGGTTTAAAGAGAGATCTTTATTAAATTAAGCCGGAGCTTGAGAGATACAAGGTTATTTAGGTCGTCGGAATAAGAACGCCGCCCTGAACTTTTTAAGGAAAGAAGATCGAGAGCTAAGAACAATCAGATTGCTTAGTTTGCCCTAGGTCTCGAAAGAGTATTTTTGGATGATTTGAGAAGTCGAAGACTTCCCGTATTTATAGCCGATCAGGTCGGTCTTCTATGTCTATTTGGAAAAGGAAAGTCTTCTTGCCGAAAAGATTAAACTTCTATTTTTCCCGGGTTCGCTTGATAAATGGAAGATTTCCATTTATTTGGTCAACCTGAACCTTACAAAGTTGACCGACCAGAATTCATATCAGGCTTGTAGAGATGATATGAATTTCATCTCTAACAAAGCCTATAACTCTCTGAAATAACTTTTTCATTCCAAGAGATGTTGAACTCTCTAGTCTCATTTGCCCCTAAGACTTCAATCTCAGAGAAGTGGAGGAAATAGAAAATTTTATCATTAGGAGTTTTGAGATACTCCGTATATTTCAATGGCTCACTCGCATTCACAGGTGTTGCAGCGGTTGTGATTATAGTTTCCGGCAAGTTAAAGCTACCAGTGTTGTTTGTTTTGACTGTAGTAGAAATCTTCTTCCATTCTTTCTCAAGGTAAGGGACCCATATTCGATCATAGCGATCTTTTGGGAACCTGTCATTATAACATAATTTTATATTATATATATATATGTGAATAATTAGATACTATATATGTTCTAAGAGATTTTCAAATTCATCTAGTTTTTTTTTATCGTTCATAAAATTATTTTTACTAAAAATTATAAAGATAATTTTTCGACAAACAATTCATCTATTCTACACAGATCTATAAATTATTATAGAAAAAATGCTCCAAAATGATCGAGAATGATAAAATAATATGAAATAGATATCCTGTTGAGAAAAAATTGTAAAAATGATATTTTTTACGATTTTTATAAATATCAGCGCTACCATTTTAACTACTGTTATTTGTAGACTAATGACAGATTAATGACAAATTAACGGTAGATTGAATGCAGACTACTGACAGACTGATTGGTCAAATAATTGCATGTAGAATACTGGCAGACTAATGGAAGAGTAATTACAAATTACTTGCAGACTAATAGCAGATTGAAAACAAAATAGTAGATCCCTCTTATGGGTTATTTTAGAAAAAATCATGTTCATTATGAAATTATTAAGTAGGTTATTTTAATAATTATCCCTAGATTATATATATATATATATATGGATTATTAGATTGTATATACACTGCTTTAACTACGATTGATGAATTGATAGCATAACGTTATATGGATTTCAGAATCAACGCAAACACGTAAAATAATAATTTCTCAACAAGTTGACTTACTTGATATTCTTTTCTGATTCGCTAAAATAGTACTGCGTCCAATAGGTCAATGAACCGGACGTAGTGATATAAGTATATAACTGTTATTTGGTAGAGGCCTTAGTTTTAAAGCCGATATAAACGGTGTCGACGTGTCTGTCTTAACAAGACACACATCCAAGAAGTTTGATCTTGGAGTGTGAATGATCTCTCCCATTGAATCACCTTCGTCCTTGTTCAAATCCATTGATATCCAAAAATTAGGGCCTATGTATAAATCAAACTTTGGATAATTATTAAGACCGTCATAGTTTCCATAGAGAAATCTAGCTCTAATCAAATAGTTTGTTCCCTGTTTGACACTGAAACTGTAACAGTTGCGTTTTCCGTCGCCTTCTGGAAAGTATCTTAACGTCCACACCATCTTTATGTACGTTTTCTCTAGACTTTCTTCAATTCTTCCAATTTTTCCACTTTGGATGAAGTTTGAGTCTGATGAGTATATTAAGCCACTTTTAGGATGGATATAAGGAGACACTTCATTCGGGGGTAACCCACAATCCAAACTGATGAACCCTGTTAAGATATAGTATTAGAACAGCGCTCATTAGTACATGAAAAAAAAAGTGTTCCAAATTGATGTTAGAGTTTCAAATAAAAGTTGACATCCAATGTGTTATAATTAAAACTGATATAAACTCGAAAAATGACCTAAAATCTTAATTGGTTCGACAGCTGCTACAGTTATAAAACCATTACCTATCAGTGTCAGACGCCGTTCATAAAAGAAGCATTTCTCAAAAAACTTCAGATTCTTAATGGTCTTACTGTTAGTTAAATAGTTGTATAAAACGTTAGAATATCTCATACTGAAAGTAAGGATTATTCAGAAGGTACATAAATGATATGATATCTTCATTCATTTTCAATTAACTTTGAGTTGGAACTTTATAATCTCAATACTAGTATATAGTTCAAAATAGAGTATCTCCACTTAGACTGTAACTGATTGTTAGGTTTAGGAATAGGCTGAACAAAAAGAATTTAAAAATATGGAATACAAATAAATAGAATAATGGCAGTTAAAGGAATAAATTGAAAGGAATAAATATATGAAAATATATACTGATGTATTATGAATGGTAACTGTTTAGAGGAATACATTGGAATGAAAATAAAATGAATTAAAATTACTCCATTTTGGATCCCATGGGGACACTCCATTTTCTCTTATTTCCCAAACAAAATTAATATAGGCACTACCGTCCTAACTTTGAACGGTTTTTGATATTTATAAGCAAAGGGCGGGGCGCAAAGCTATTTAAACATGCCAAGAAGTTCTTTACTCAAGTGAAAGCTATAAACGTGATAGCATGTCTTAGTGAGTTCTATAAAAAGAAATTCAAAGGAATGACTAAATATATTTTCTAGTGGGCAATACAGCTGTTTAGTTTTTAGATTATAGGTCATTAAATAGAGTAATATATACCACTAGCTGATTATAGTTTGTTTGGATGAAAAGACATATATATATATTGTTTTCTAATTGGAACGATGTGTACGTAGACTATTTGATCTGACTTAGATTGTCTAAGTAATTTTTAGATATTAACTATAATCCCTTTGAAACTGCTCTAAGCCTACCTTGATACCAACATAAAGATCGCGAAAATCACCAAAATTTAGGATATCCGCTCCATGTAACGCTTAATTGTTTCATCACACAAAAACTTTTGACATGTATAAACATTGTATAAGTCTATGACCACCCGAAAGTCAACGTTTCTTCATGCGTTATGGTGGTAAATATATGAAAGCCTAGAATCTTTCGCAGATTGACAACGTCTTCGAAAGAAAAGTCAAGTTAACAAGTTGCATTTGGTATAATCAAGAATTAACTAGTTGATTTAATTGCGCACCAATCAAAATCTCTATTCAAGGTTGCGATACGACCTGGTCGAAGATACACGTACATCATGCATGAAGACTTTCCGCGTGATTTAACTTATATTAGTCTTGCGACAGTGAAGTTTCACTAGAAAACATCATTGCTCACTCTTCATAGCAGGACTTAAATCCATATACACTCATTTTCTCATATGTTTGACTTTAACTTTTTTTTTAATTAGTATCCATTATTATTGGAGGAGGTTAACTCGTTTGTCCTAGTATATAAGTGAAACATGAGTACATATGCGTGTGCGTACTCGCCTTGCCTACGTGTTTTGTGATCGGAATCATGAACAGTCCTCACTGGATTTTGTTGACGTTATTTGGGTTTGGAGTCTTGGCCATCCTTCGTTTTTCTGAAGCACAAAATCAAGAAGGTATGAAACTATTTACCTTTTTAAAACGGCTGGACTTATTTTACCGTAACTCTCTCCCATGAACGAACACTCTTTTCACCATTTATATATATGTTTAATTCATGTCTTAAGTACTGGTTTTATCAGTTTAGACTGTGGCTTGCCATTGAACGAGTCTCCTTATATAGAACCGGAAAACGAAATACAGTTCTCATCAGACGAGACTTTCATCAAAAGTGGAAAGATCGGAAGAATGCCGGAGAATCTTGAATCCGGTAACCTAAAACAATACTTAACCCTACGGTATTTTCCAGATGGAATACGAAACTGCTATGATCTAAGGGTGGAAAAAGGGAGGAATTATCTGATTAGAGCTATGTTTTTCTATGGAAACTTTGATGGGCTCAATGTTCTCCCGGAATTCGATATCTATATAGGTCCTAATAAATGGGCAACAATAGATCTTCAACAAGAACCATTCGGTTCAGGTAAGGAGGTCATTCACATGTCAGAAACAAACTCTTTGCAAATTTGTCTTGTCAAGACGGGGGCAACAACTCCAATGATATCAGCTTTGGAACTACGACCTTTGGCGAATGGTACTTACATCGCTAAATCTGGCTCCCTCAAACTTAACTTTCGCGTGTATCTTAGCAACTCCACTGTTCTTCTTCGGTACGTATTCAACTTCAATCCATAACTAGTTAGTCTTCATATTAATGTATTACAACTTACATTTAAATATTAATAGTTTTACTGTACATGATAAGATATTAAATCAAAGAAAGATTGTGAATTGTGACTATATGATAAGATATTAAATCAAAGAAAGATTGTGAATTGTGACAGGTACCCTAAAGATGTTTATGATCGTACATGGATTCCATATTTTCAACCCGAGTGGACACAAATTTCGACAACTAAGAATGTGTCCAATAAAAATGGCTATGATCCACCGCAAGCTGTGCTTAAGGTGGCTGCGACACCTACAAATCTTGACGCGCCATTGATGTTAAATTGGAGTTTGGAGAATCCTGATGATCAAATCTACTTGTATAGACACTTTGCTGAGATCCAAGTCATAAGTGGCAATGACACTAGAGAATTCGATTGTGTGTTGAATGGAGAAACAATTAATAGTAAAGTTATTAGTCCTAAAAATCTTGAAATAGAGACTATGCTTACAACAATTCCTAAGGAATGCATAGGAGGTAAATGCCGGATGCAGCTGATAAAAACCTCAAGATCGACACTTCCACCACTGCTTAATGGTTTTGAAGTTTACTCAGTTCTTCAGCTTCCACAAGCTCAGACAAATGACAGTGAAGGTATATAAATAAGATAACTATATATATTGTAAATGATTATTAAAAGCACCTTCATGAGATCTAATTCATCAGTTTTCACAATCGTCTTAATATTTTTTTTGCTAGTGGTTGCTATCAAGAACATCAGCTCTACTTATGGATTAAATAGAATCACTTGGCAAGGAGATCCATGTGTCCCCATGCAATTCTTGTGGGATGGATTAAATTGTAGCATCACAAACATGTCATCTCCACCGAGAATAATTTCTTTGTAAGATCTTGTGGATTTGGAAAATTGGTTAAACATCATGTTTCTATATAACTTAAAATTTATATATGTTTCTTTAATAACCAGAAATTTATCTTCAAGTGGCTTGACTGGAACCATACTATCTCAGATTCAGAATCTGACTCGTCTAGAAAGTTTGTAAGTATGATCGTTAATTTTTGACAGATGTTTTGTATATGGACACTAATCAACTAATGGTTCATTATTCTTTTTCACATCCCAGGGATTTATCAAATAACACTTTGAGTGGAATGGTGCCCGAGTTTCTAGCCTCTATGAAATCATTGTTGGTCATGTAATAGATTTTTTTTTTTTTAAAAAAAATAACTAGTCACGTTCACACGAATCACATTTGTGTAGTGTGTACATATGAGTTTTTCTCTAATTGGACAGAAACTTGAGCGGGAACAATCTTAGCGGCTCAATTCCTCAAGCTCTTCGCGATAGAGAAACGAAAGGACTAAAGTTATAGTAAGAATGATTCTCACAATATTTTACTCCTTAACTAAATTATTCCAACTTAAAACATTGATTCAGCTTTTCTTATGAAATCTAAATATCTCCTTTGTAGTGTCCTTGGAAACAAATATCTTTGTCTATCCAATACATGCATAAATAAGCCAAAGAAGAAATTTCCAGTAACAATTGTTGCACCAGTTGCTTCCATTGCTGCTATCGTTCTTGTGATGGTCTTCCTTTTCGTGTTCAGAAAGAAAATGTCATCAAGTATGGAAGATATATGCGACAGACTCTCTAACCAATAAACAGCTATACATATGCTTGTTTTCTACTCTTATATACTCGCATATGCTTTACGTGCAGCGAATAAGTCTGAACCGTGGATTAAGACAAAACGGAGAAGGTTTACTTACTCAGAAGTTTTAGAGATGACTAAGAACTTGCAACGACCACTTGGTGAAGGAGGGTTTGGCATGGTTTATCACGGTGACCTAAATGGTTCGGAGCAAGTAGCTGTCAAGCTACTTTCCCAAACATCAGCACAAGGTTATAAAGAATTCAAGGCAGAGGTATGAACTTTAAATCTTTGTAAAATGTGATCTATATTATGGATTTAATTCAACCAATTTGTTAAGTGGTGGTTTTACATTATAGGTAGAACGTCTTTTGAGGGTTCACCACATAAATCTAGTAAGTCTTGTCGGCTATTGTGATGAACAAGATCACTTTGCCCTCATCTACGAATACATGTCCAATGGAGACTTACATCAACATCTATCAGGTGTGAACAAGCAACTTTAAAGCATATCTTAGTTATAACCAAATGTATGAAATTACACAACAATTTTAAACAATAAGATATTTTCATCCTCGGGTAATGTTTTGCAGCTTGAGTATATATATTAATTATAATTAAATATGTGATGTAGGCAAAAATGGTGGCTCTGTTTTGAACTGGTGTACTAGACTAAAATTAGCCATCGAGGCTGCATTAGGATTAGAATACTTGCATATTGGATGCAAGCCAGCAATGGTGCATAGAGATGTCAAAAGTACGAATATATTGTTGGATGAAGAGTTCAAAGCCAAAATTGCAGATTTTGGGCTTTCGAGATCTTTCCAAGTTGGAGGCGATCGATCTCGAGTTTCAACTGTGGTTGCTGGTACTTTAGGATATCTTGATCCTGACTAAGTATATACATCGACTTACCATGGCAGAAAATATGTTTTGAATGTTTTTAAGTGGTTAAAGAACTGCACCATACATATATATGAATAAACACTTCTATCTTCTTGCCTTAACAGATATTACTTAACAAGTGAGCTATCTGAGAAGAGTGATATCTATAGCTTTGGGATCTTATTACTAGAGATGATCACAAATCAACGAGTGATTGATCAAACTCGCGAAAGGCCTAACATAGCAGAATGGGTGACATTTGTGATTAAGAAAGGAGATACTAGTCAGCTCGTGGATCCTAAACTTCAAGGGAATTATGATCCCCACTCTGTATGGAGAGCTCTCGAAGTGGCAATGTCATGCGCAAATCCTTCTTCGGCCAAACGACCAAACATGTCCCAAGTTATCATCAAACTTAAAGAGTGTCTTGAATCTGAAAACGTGAGGACAAGTAGGAATCAAGACACGAACTCTCATCAAAGTTCGGTCGAGCTGAGCGTGAGTGTGACCTTTGATACTGACGTGTACCCTAAGGCAAGATAACATATATGTGTTCTTCTACAATGTTGGTATTATTTTGACATGAACAAAGCCTATCGGTGTATATATAAGGCTTTGTTTTAATTTACAAGTTATAACCATTGTCAAATAGTTTTTTAGTTTGTCGCTCCCATGTAATAAAAGTAATAAATATTTATTAACCGTTGTAAAATGTATATGTGAATGTTGTACTGAAAAATCAGAAAGTTTTTGTTCATACGATGATGATTAATATTTGGGTTTGTATTTCGTTACTCAAGTTTAATGACAAAATTAAGCAAAAAAAAATGAAAAGAACAAGTTTTATGAAAAAGCGGTGAAAATATTGGCGCTACTTTTCCCCCACTCCTTGCCGCTTCATGAAAATCACAAATTTTCATTTGCCTGGTATCGCGCGGATCGATAATATTAACCGTCGATAAAAATAAATCGACGGCCAATATGTCATCTCATTGTTCACCCAGATCGATATTTGCAGCCGTTAGATCAAGAAAGATATCTAAAGGCTCAAATTGAAAGGGTCTCGTCTTCCATATAAATAACCACCGCCCCATTGTAAATTCTCAATCCATCACAATCTATTATACACCGGTTAGATCTTAAAAGCTAATTTTCTCGAGAGAAATTCAAATTTCCTGGAAAAATGTCTGGCCGTGGAAAGGGAGGCAAGGGTTTGGGCAAAGGAGGAGCAAAGCGTCATAGGAAGGTTCTGAGAGACAACATCCAAGGAATCACCAAGCCGGCGATTCGGAGATTGGCTCGTAGAGGAGGCGTCAAGCGTATCAGCGGTCTGATCTACGAGGAGACACGTGGCGTCCTCAAGATCTTTTTGGAGAACGTCATCCGCGACGCCGTCACTTACACCGAGCACGCACGGAGGAAGACGGTGACGGCCATGGATGTGGTTTATGCGCTCAAGAGGCAAGGGAGGACCCTCTATGGATTCGGTGGTTAGGTTGTTTAGCCTTTCTCGGTTTCTGAGATTTGGATGTAGCGTTTATCTTCTGGAATTTCAGATCGATTCGTATTTCCGTTTGCGTTGTAATGTTGTTTAGTATGAATATATACGTTTGCGTTTTATATTTTGGTGGGCGTTTGCGTTTACAATTCCACGTTCACAGTGATTATTTCAGTAGTTAAGTCTCGCTTTATCCAATCGAAACAAACGTCTCGCAATCGACTTTTTATTGAGATAAACGGCATAAACTTGATAGACAAATTACGCGGACTTATTCTTAACGACACGCATGTAGCCGCTAATGTGAGACGGAATAAGAATAATCCAACTGAAAAACGGCATGTTTTTTCGATTAAACCGGATTTGTACAAAAAAAGTTACTGAATTTACGGTTCAAACCGAATTTGATTGGACTTCAATTCATCACTCCACTGGTTCAATTTGGGTCTTTACTGCACATGTGTTATTGGGCTATTTTGTCACTGATATATTTCGGGTTGTGTAAGGAATTTGAATTCTCTTGCTTTTAAATTGAAAACCCATCTAAAAAAAAGCTAAGGTTCAGATTATGAAGCAGCTTTTAGATATGTTTGCATCTTGATCTTCTCATAGACTCATACTGAAGCACAACGATTGGATTGAATCAGCTGCTAGTTCGTTTATTTGTTGAAACTTGAAACCATAAGAAAATCTAATTTTTTTGCTTCAACTGTATATGGAGAAGATGAATGAACAATACACATCAACAGATAACTAGAGAATTAGAAGAAAATGGGCCTACTTCAGCCTAATTATGTTAGGCCCATCATTGTCCACACAAGAATATACAAAACACACGCATGAAAACACCATTAATATTGTTCCGTTCCAAGCTTGCAATACACACACATAACAAATATTTCCATCGGCATTTATGTACACTGATTACTAAAGTAGCGTAATCATGCAAAATGGATGCTGAGTCATAAAAATATCTTGTATGATAATGCAGAGTTGCTAACTAAACCATACCGTGTCTATGAGTCTTAGTCTAAGATCGTCAATGATTAGTTCTGATACAAGCCTCAAATACTTTAAGGGATGTGCCTTAGAATCGGTTGCTTTAAGCTAGATAGGATGGAGGAAAGACTGAATGATTTTGTAGTCTAGTTGGTGCTTGATGAGCTCAAACGCCAAATGTTAGATTCTTCTCAGCTCAAGGGCTAATCCTCACAAGAGCTTAGGAGATTCTACACTTCTCACAAGTTCTTTGAATCTCTCAAAAAGAACTTAATAAAAAGCAGGAACAAGATTGTAAACAAAGAGATACTTTTCTTTGAAACAAAACAACTTTCTTTTGATTAATAATTTCCCTGGCTTGAATAATACAATGTTTGAGCTTTATATAAGGCTCGAAAATAATGTAAACAAACAGTCATAAACTATAAAAGGGGAAACTAGAATCAAACTGAATGATGAAAAGGTCTTCTACTAGCCGTTAGGCTTCAATGGGAGGATCCTTGTCTTTGACGCTGAATGGGGGAAGTCTTGATGATCTTTGACACGAAATGAATGTCCTGAATCTTCTGATGATGATGAAGGGTCGAGATTGAGTGGCTGATGTAGTCGTTGGTCCTTCTTTCCTTGCTTTCTTCTTGAACCAATAATGTTGGTTCCATCTTTGGTAAGTAGCTCTTCTTTGATACCTTCTTGGTTTTGGCTCGAGTTGCTCCGGTTTTTGGCATGGTTTAGTGGTCTTGAATGTCTTGAAATGTCTCTTGGTGGTCGAATGTAGTGGTGGGGCGAATATAATGTCATACACTCCTTCCTTTCCTTAGTTAGCTCCAATGTTGCTCTCTTTGAAGGTTTAGAGCGATTTGATGGTTCTCCTTGGTTAAGTGGTGGCTGGAATTGATTTAGAAGTGGTTTATGGACCTCCTTAGCTTCAATAGATGATATAAGTCGGTCGCATAATATATTGGTGGAATATATATGCAAACTTTCCATAGATGGCTCCTTGGTTAACTTCAGCGGTTAGGCTCCTTTATCTTCTGATTTAATTCGAACCGGTTGAGGTTTGGCTCGATTAAATGGCTCCTTATGATGTCTAGAATGACGGCGTATAGTGGTTTGATCCTGAACAGCTCCAAGAACAGCTACAAGCTCTCCTTTCTCCACGGGTACAAGCTGTTCTGCACCATCCTTAGCTCCATGGCTCCACTTCTCGGTTGTTCTAAGTGAATTGGACTTGAATCTTACATCATCCTCTCCCTCTTGTAGAGGTTTTGTCCTCAAAACTGTAGAACCTGCATCAAACAACCCTAAGTTAGTCTTTGGCAAATGTTTTAAGTTTAAGAACTTACCTTGGGAATTGGCTTGTAGATGCTCCATTAGATGAATGAATGGAATGTCTTCGGCCTCCTTAAGCTCCAGTGTTGATTTAAAATCAACTAAGGGTGGTTTCTCCTTAGTGAACATCAAGTTTTCACCATTGTTGCTCACGCCAATCTCCTTAGTTTTCTCAGCTTTGAACTCTTGCTCTTTAAATCCTGCTTAACAATTCTTTGACAAAGACAAGTGCATCATATCTGTGGGATTTAAGTCAACAAATTCTTGAATAGCAAAATAACTACTCTTCCCTTTAGCTCTGTTGTGTAAAACTCTAACTTCTTTTTGTGGTAAAAGAGCAAGAATAAACTTACAATGATTGAAAGAGAATGAATACTCATTGGTCCGCCCATTATGTGCAACATCTCTATCATATTGTCATGGTCTCCCAAGCAGTACATGCCCAGCTTGCATTGGCACCACATCACATAAAATCTGGTCTTTGTACTGGCCAATGGATAGAGGAACTTCTACTTGTTTGTTCACCTTTAACTCTTCATTGTCATTAAGCCATTTAAGCTTGTATGGCCTTGGGTGTGGTTTAGTTTTAAGACCTAGCTTCTCTACTAAAAAAACACTAGCAATAATAGCACAAAACCACTGTCAATTATTAAATGACATACCTTGTTCTGAATACTGCATCTGGAGTGAAAGAGATTGTCTCTTTGTTCTAGATCCTCCAAAACTGGTTGAGAGTTTAAAGCCCTTTGTATGACCAGTAACTCTCCTTCTTCAGCGTAAATGACATGCTCTTCCTCTGAGTTTTCAGCCATCTCCTCATCTTGAGAATCATAACCACCATCTGGTCTGAGAATCATTGTCCTCTTGTTTGGACATTCTCTTGACACATGACCCCTGCCTTGATATTTAAAACAAATAATGTCATGATGTCTATTTGAATTATTAGACTTACCTTACTCTTGGGCATTAGACTTGAACTGTGAGTCTATTGCAATGCCCTTTCCCTTGTCTACAAATGGCGTGGGGGTTGGCTGCTGCTGCTGCTGCTGCTGCTGAGTTTGTTGAGCTTGTTGTTGATTCCAAGTAGTGGTGTTGCTAGAGCGATTTCTGGTAGTAGCCTTTTTCTTTATTTGCTTCTCTCTTTGAACAGCTAAGTATAGAAGTTCAGGCAAGGAATGGTAAGGCTGCATCTCCACCTTTCTCTGAATTCTTTCTTGGAGGCCATCCATGAATTGAGACATCAATGACTCCTCTGTTTGTTCTAGAGCTAATTGACTTCTTAGGAGGTCAAACTCTTCATAGTACTCCTCCACACTCTTAGAACCCTGAAAAAGAGACCTAAACCTTTTTAGTAAATCTCTATGGAAATGAGAAGGTACATACCTTCTGTTTAGCTCAAATTTCATGTCACTCCATCTGGTGATTTGGGGATATCTGAGCCTTCTCTTTTCAGCAACTTCTCTGTCCCACCAAGATAGTGCATGATCAGTGAGGCTGGCGGTTGCTAAGGCAATTTTCTTGGGTTCAGTATAGGCATAATACTCGAACAGATGCTCCATCCGCCTCTCCCATTCTAGGTAGGCTGCAGGGTCAAGCTTGCCATCAAAAGTTGGTGCAAGAAGCTTCACTTTCTGGTGGTAACTGTCTTTCCTCATTGTAGGGGCGGTTTCTGTCATTGTTCCTTCTTGTTCAGAATCTCTTGAGCTTGTTGTGCTAAGTTTGGTGCTGGCGCTGGTGGTGGCACATCAGGAGGTTCTCCCACTCTGTTGGCATCAGGAAACACGCCATTGAAATTTCTTCTTGGCAAGAGACGTGCTTGAGGGGCTTGTCTTTCTCCTTCTAGGCGCTCAAAGCGGGTATTGCTTTCATTCCTGTAGGTGTTGAAATTCTCATTTAGATTGGCAATAGCAGCCAAGATTGCTTGCATAGGATCAGATGCTGGTGTGTTATCTCCCATGGTACCTTGCAAAAATCAAGTGAAACAAATCAGAGATGTGTTTAAATGACAGCAAAATACAAGAACACGCAATTAATCAGATTTTGACCAGTTGAGGAAAAAGTATTGTAAAAATTATCAAATGGATCGAAAATTCAAAAAAAATACTTTTTGTGGTTTTTAAGAGTTTAATTTAACATAAACAAGAAACAAAATATATTTTTGAGTTTTTCTGGATTTTATAAAAATCGAACAAAATGAAGAACACAGAATTAAGCGGTTTTGACCAATTGAATTGAAAAATCAAAACAAATTATCAAACGATCCGAATAATTTTGGGAAATCATGTTTTTGTGTTTTTAAGAGATTAAATAAACCGAAACAAAAAGCAAAAACAGTTTTTATGGAGTTTTGGATTTTATAAAATTCGGGAAATGAAGAACAAAAACAGGAAAATTTCTTTTGGGTTTTTCTAAGTTTAATTAAAAACAATATGAAACGAAATGAAACAAAAAACAGAAATAAAGGTGAGAATACACCTGTGATAGGAGCTTTTAGCTCTGATACCAATGATACAAGCCTCAAATACTTCAAGGGATGTGCCTTAGAATCGATTGCTTTAAGCTAGATAGGATGGAGGAAAGACTGAATGATTTTGTAGTCTAGTTGGTGCTTGATGACCTCAAACGCCAAAGGTTAGATTCTTCTCAGCTCAAGGGATAATCCTCACAAGAGCTTAGGAGATTCTACACTTCTCACAAGTTCTTTGAATCCCTCAAAAAGAACTTAATAAAAAGCAGGAACAAGATTGTAAACAAAGAAATACTTTTCTTTGAAACAAAACAACTTTCTTTTGATTAATAATTTCCTGGCTTGAATAATACAATGCTTGAGCTTTATATAAAGCTCGAAAATAATGTAAACAAACGGTCATAAACTATAAAAGGGGAAACTAGAATCAAACTAAATGATGAAAAGGTCTTCTACTAGCTGTTAGACTTCAATGTGAGGATCCTTGTCTTTGGCGCTGAATGGGGGAAGTCTTGATGATATTTGGCACAAAATGAATGTCCTGAATCTTCTGATGATGATGAAGGGTCGAGATTGAGTGGTTAGTTCCAATGTTGCTCTCTTTGAAGGTTTAGAGTGATTTGATGGTTCTCCTTAGTTAAGTGGCGGCTGGAATTGATTTAGAAGTGGTTTATGGACCTCCTTAGCTTCAGTAGATGATATAAGTTGGTCGCATAATATATTGGTGGAATATATATGCAAACTTTCCATAGATGGCTCCTTGATTAACTTCAGCGGTTTGGCTCCTTCATTTTCTGATTTAATTCGAACCGGTTGGGGCTTGGCTCGATCAAATGGCTCCTTGTGATGTCTAGAGCGACGGCGTATGGTGGTTTGATCCTGAACAGCTCCAAAAACAGCTACAAGCTCTCTTTTCTTCACAGGTACAAGCTGTTCTGCACTATCCTTAGCTCCATGGCTCTACTTCTCGGTTGTTCTAAGTGAATTGGACTTGAATTTACATCAAGTTCTAGTCAAAGATCAATTGATGTGTTATTATATTTTGGATTGATTGATCAGGTTATGATTATTATCATAATTATGCTTTTTGGTTCACGGAGCACGTATAATATAAACTGATTGGTTTAGTCGTAACGCTCCGAAATATAATGTTTTATATTGTGAGTTTGTATAAGAAAATATACGTCCCTTTTCTGTTAGAGTCAAATATTTCAATTATATACCATATTAATATGATCATTATTAATCATAATTATGGAAATGAGAAAGAACTATGAAGCTCACTCTAATTTAGTCTAACTTTTTCAGTCAACTTAAACCGTTACCAAATAGATTGCCAAAAATCTCTCAATCATTTACTATATCCTGCATTATACCCAAGTATTTATATACACCTTAGGTTTTTTGTAACTTCAAACCCAAAGTTCACAAGAAAAGAAAAAATTATAGTGAGATTTAGCCATGGCCTCGACATGCATAGGTGATTGTCTAAACATCAAAAGTGACGTGGATTGCGTTCGGCCGGGAACGACTTACGCCACCCTTTACAAGTGGCCGGAGGCCGAGGTAGAGTTCGTACGGTCAATCAGCCGCGGCGGTAGCCAGAGCCGACGATCCTCGGTGGCGGTGGATAGCATATACTGTAGGCAAATGTATCTTAGGAGCTATACTTTTTCAGTGAAAGAAGATAATAAAGATGCAAGAGAAGACCAAGATGGTAATGACGTAGGTGACACAAGAAACGAACGTAAATGTTCTAAAGGAAGAGAAGATCAAGATGGTAATGAAGCTGGTGACAGAAGAAACGAACGGAGTTGTTCTGGAGGAAGAGAAAGGAAGAGGGCGGTGAAGAACAGTAGGAGGACGAGTAAAACGATGCCGCATAGGGCGTTTGTGGAAAGACTCATATGGAAATGTTTCTCTTGTGTTTTCTCAACTAAGGTTAATGTTGAATAAGTTAATAGATAGAGACAAGAATAATTATTAAGGTTTTGATTTTTTTTTTTCATTGGTCGGTTTCAGTGTAAACGAAAATTTATATTCTTATTCTTTGTAACATAAATTGCTTCATCAATAATGTTTCGGCACACTTATTTAGTTTCTGTTCACAACAATATTCTGTTTCTGCAAACTATTGCACAGTCCACAATAGTATATACGAGTCTAACATATAACGGCAATTTATGTATAATGACTACCTAGCAAGAATTTTGTACTTTTGTAGCTCATATAAGACTTCTTAACCTAGCCATATGCGTTTAACTGAGTTCAAGACTGCGTAATTCCATGTCCATGAATAATAGAATATTGTAACAAGGAAATAGTAAACGCAACGAAACACATAATAATTAATTATGGACACTAGATTGAAATATATTTTATAGTTATTCTTTGGTTTTTAATTGGCTCTTATATGCATAGCCTCAACATGCATAAGTGATTGTGTTCGCCGAGAATGGCTTAGGCCAACCTTTACAAGTGGTCGGTGGCTGCGGCGGACCTCGGTGGTGGACAGTTGCTTAGGCTCTAACAGTTTGGAGCATACTTTCTGCATGTTATTAGGTTTTACCGTAACTATTTCATATTTGACAAAACATAAAGAGGAAGTTGTTACTTTTAAATGGAAAAAAATTTATTGACTTGAGCTTAATTATCTTTGGGCATATTAATTATAAGGTACGTGGAAATAATGGTTTTTGTTTTTTTGGAACATTTAAATAAGTTTTTTTGTGAATAATGACGCTGAGAATTGATTTAACTCAACATAAAATGATTTAGAGACAGAGATGAAGAACTTTAACATATACTACTTATTTTTTCGGCAATTCTAATTTCCACATATACAAATGATACAGTGAAAGTCAGCGAGAGAGATTTTGAGTCAGAAGAGAAAACCGATTTCAGAATGCACGAGGGATAGGAGGAGAGCTTTTAGGGATTATAGAGTTGACAAGTATACATGCGTTAAGTTGAGAAATTAAAGCTTCTCATTTTTCTCTGACTTGGTGTTTTCTATTAAAAATCTATATGTAAAATGAAAAAATAAAGATATATATATATATAAAAGCTAAATCCAGTGTTCACAACGAAACAAGGAAAACAGTTCACACTAGAAAATAGTACCCTCCAAAAAAACTTCAATGGCCTTAAAATGCATAGATGATAGTTTAAACATCAAAAGCGACGCCGTTTGCATCCGGACAATGAAGACTTACGCCAACCTCCGCAAGTGGCCAATGGCAGAGGCGGAGTTTGTTCGGTCAATAAGCCACGGCGGTAGCCAGCGTCGTACCACGGTGGCTGACAGCATATCTTGTAGGCAAATGTACCTTAGAAGCTACACTTTCACAAGAAAAGAGAGCGAATGCGAAGACACTAGTGACCAGCGAAAAAGAGGAGGGAAGAAGAAGAAGGCGGCGAAGAAAGGTACGAGGAAAAGCAAAACGTCGTCTTGTAGGGCATTTGTTTTGAGGCTCGTATGTTTGTTCTGTGCTCCTTCTACTAAGGTTGATAATATTAATCCGTGAAGCAAAGTTACCATTAGAGAGATCTATGAGAGTAATAAAATAAAACAAAATTTTAGAAATTTATCATTGATGGGTCTTTATTAAATGGATGGAATGTTGATGTTTGATTGACTCTAGACTTCGTTATACCATTTACTCTTTTTTTTAGCAATGTGATCAGTTCATCCAGTGAAAGTTACTCGCAAGATGATTTTTACTTCCTGTTGCGTTAATTTCTCTAATCTAACTGGACCACTGGAACCGGACCAATACTGTTGGAAGACAAAACCCAAAAATGATCAAGATGTAAGAAACGGTTTCTCAAACCAAACCAAATCAAACAAGAATGTAAAAGAATAAGTTGTAGCTTCTAAGCTTACAATACAATTGAAACAAGAAGAATTTTATAACATCCGTAGAGAAAAGAACAAACAAATTTTCAGATAACTTCAAATGAACATCAATTTGCAAGAAAATACAAACTCAGGAAGAGGAAAAGAGTGAAAAATAAATAAATAAAAAGAGGAAACTTTTCAAGTATTTGTATCATTGCTGATGAAAACTCAGCACAAGAAAAAGCTCGAGCGCTTTTCTCCTCGTTACATGTTTTGCTTCCTTCTGTTTCCGTTAGAAGATCAGAGATCTTTCGAACTTTCTGTCCCCAATCTCTCACATTTATCTTCCTTCCGATTTCACCAGCTGCGAAAACACTTTACTCATGGAAACACCAGAGAGATCATCAATGCTCGACTCCTCGAACTGCCCCGCCGTTCCCGGAACGTTAACACTCGTGTCTCCTCGGCTAAAATTGTTGATCTGTGGAGGCAATTCTCCAATCATATTCGTGCTGTTATCTTCCGGTTCGCCATCGACCACAGCTTCTTGAAGCTGCAGAGCGTATTCAAGATTCCACAACACATCTCCCATAGACGGCCTATCAACTCCATAGTCAGCCAAACATTTCTCCCCTGTCTCCGCAAACTTCCTCAGCGAATCGGGTCTGATGTTTCCTCGAAGCGACTGATCAATGATCTGATCTAACTGCCCTTTCTTCTGCCATTTCATCGCCCATTCCGCAAGATTCACCATCTCTCTCGGAAGCGTCGGGTCTATCACAGGTCTAGCACAGAGAACCTCGAACAGAACAACCCCAAACGAGTACACATCGGATTTATCAGTGAGCTGTTGCCTTCTGAAGTACTCGGGATCAAGATACCCGAAACTTCCTTTCACAGCAGTACTCACATGAGTCTGATCAAGCTCGGGTCCGGTCTTAGAGAGTCCAAAGTCTGCAACTTTCGCCATGAAGTTCTCATCAAGCAATATGTTTGCGGATTTCACGTCTCTGTGAATCACCGGTTTCGAGTCACCGGTGTGAAGGTAATGCAACCCTCTCGCCGCACCAATGCAGATCTCAAGCCGCTGTTTCCATGTCAAGCTAGGAAGACCCGAGCCGTAAAGATGACTCTTTACAGTTCCATTTTCCATGTACTCGTAAATCAGTATCATCTCATTGTTCTCGTCACAGTAACCAATCAGAGAAACCAAATGTCGGTGACGAAACTGAGACAACATCTCGATCTCTGTCCTGAACTCCGCAAGACCTTGCTGAGACTTCGGGTTCCCTCTCTTCACAGCTACTTTCGTGCCGTCGTTAAGCTCTCCTTTGTAGACTTTACCGAAACCTCCCACACCGATGTTACGGCTCTCGTCGAAGTTGTTAGTAGCGTCTTTAACCGCAGCAAAAGGAATACGGTAATTAGCATTGGTGGTTATACTCGTGAGCGTTGTTCCATTAGAGCCTTTGCTTCCAACCGAAGTTCCGTTTATCGAAAACGGCATCCAAGTCTTCGAATGACCGTCTTCGCCAAGTTTCCGCTTCCTACACAAGACAAAGCAACTTCCCAAGAGTACTAACGCGAGCAACGGACCAATAGTCGCGCCTACGATCAACCCGACGTTCTTCTGCTTAGCGGTCGAGCCACCACCGGGAACGAACGTCCCGGCGCTTAGCTGACCCTGAGAGTTGTTCATCTTCATGATCTCCAAACCGTTCACAATAGCGTTCGGATAATCGGTGTGAACAGTCGATGGACCGATGCTAACACGGATCTTGTTACTTCCCTTTGGTGACTGCGTAACGAAGTCCATGTTGTACGCACCAGCAAGAGTGTTATCCACATAAGTGCTGAGATCAACATCCATCACAGCGAGCATTGAGTCTATATAGAGATTGAAATACAGCTGGTTGAGAGATAAGCTCACGATATCGCAGAAATGAAACCGGAAGAAGTACTGAAAGCCCGGGTCGACCTCGAACTCCCACGTTACATTGAAGATGCTCGTCGGGTCACTCCCGGAGTTCATCTCAGTGCATGTACCGTAAACGATTCTTGGTGCGGTTTCTTCTGTTGCATAGCCTGGGACGAAGTTAACAGTTGCAATCTTAGACACAGACCTAGCTAAATTCTTCTCAAGGAGGAAACTTGAGTCAGGCTGCCAAGTTCTCGTTAGATTATCTTGGTTAGCCGCGACGAGAGGACCTCCCATGTTCACTCTGTGAACTGTTTCGAGAGCTTGCGATGACAAGCTCTGCTGAATCGCCCCTGAGCCGCCTCCTATGAGCCTTGGAGGTGGTAAAGCAGTGATCAATGTGTCGGGAACGGAGATAACCTCGATGGCGTTCACAAACGCAAACGAACTACCCGAAGGAGTAAACGTGAGGACGAGATCATCGGTGGTGACATTCAGAGAGTACTCTTTGACAAGTCTCGAGCTTTTCACTGTGAAATCGCTCAAGAGCACATGGGTCTGAGAGGAAACCGCGAATTTGGCTGAGCCCATTTGGAAGTTTTGGTAATTGAATGGGTTGAAATGGAGACGAACCCAATGACGGCCACGAGCGACGGAGAATTTGTAGGAAGAGACTCCGGTGAAGACTCTCGCCGTCTGGTAAATGTCGGAGCCGCTTTGACTCGCGAGGATCTCTTCTTTGGGAGATGTGAGTAACTTCGAGGCGAGCTTATCGGACATGAAGACTCGACCGTTTAAGGACGAATTGGTCGGTGAGCCACAGTTGATTAAGTAATTATCCTGAGGTGTGAATCCATGGCAGATGCAAATCAAGCACGAAATCGTTGAAACCAAGATGAAAGTTCTCAACTTTTCAACACCCATCTTGACCAAACAATAAAAAGCCTGGACATTTGACAAGAAACAATACAGATCGGGAGAAAGAATCAATCAGATAGGTTGGAGCAAGA
The DNA here is from genome assembly GCA_911865555.2 of Thlaspi arvense. Lineage (NCBI taxonomy): Eukaryota > Viridiplantae > Streptophyta > Magnoliopsida > Brassicales > Brassicaceae > Thlaspi > Thlaspi arvense. The sequence continues at coordinate 9,092,807 of OU466861.1, forward strand.
GGTGAGAGAAATATAGGGTTTCTCATATGAACTACAAAGATCAAGAAAAGTTGATAAATTTGGAAGCTGAAAACAATAAAAATTTACCTTTTAAGATAAGAACTTCAGGAGAAGTAACGGTCCCATGAAAGGCTAAAGTTAAAGATGGATCAGAGCTTAATGAATAGATCAAGAAACCGAAAACTCAGATTTTGAGTTTTTGGGTTTTTTTGTAATAAAATATATCAAAAACTGTACTCGTTAAAGAGACTAGGTTCCAGCGAAGAACAGACTGGTAACAGGAGGTTTGATTCTTTGTGAACTCTGCAAAACATGAACTCAAGAGTTTATTTTTATTTCTTGAGTTTGGGAGAGAAGAAGAAAGATAATCGAATTTTCTCTGGATGTATTTTTTTATTAATGGCTAAAAGGGAAGAGAATTATGGAATTTCAAGAAAATGATTAGAAAACGTAGATGTTCGTCGCAATAAATATGACTATGAAGAAAAGCTGTTTTTTTTGTCATCGAAAAAATTGTTTTAAATATGCAGAAAATAGTTAAATACAGTCCAGATATTTTATATACCCATATATATATATATATTTTAAAGTATTACGAATTTGTGTTTTTTCATTTTTGTTTCAGGTGTCTACTGGTGGTGGTTTGTAGCAAAGTCAACTTTTATTGGGGATTTTTATGTAAATTTTTGAAATGTTATTTGAAATTTTCGACAATATTGATGAAGAAATTCACTAGAATTCATGAAAGCTCTTTTCGGGCTGCGCTCACTTTGGAAATGTAAGTTAAATTCTCGTGGGTCTATCTAATCAGTACTTGTTTATCCTTTACTGATTTCTTGTTCTGCTGGAAGTTTTTTCAAGAAAAATTTGAACACTAAACCTTACTATAATTACGTCTTTAATCCGAATAAATCTTGGTGTTTTACTTTTCTAAAGACTTTATGAGTTCTATCTTCTCCTATGTATCAAACTTTTCCCAAAATATAGAAGATTAGAGCTACTTGTATTTATGGATATCTTTGTGGGCTTGCAAGATTTAAGAGAATGACAACATTTAGTTTAACCACTCCATTATACAACCATATGGAACATGACACATATTATAATTATTAATTGGAAATAATACGATCCCACTAATGCTCCTTGTGACATTATTCTTAAATATACCTAACAAGACACCGCAACTAATATATTAATATTGTTCTAATGGCTGGCAAAATTTGATTGATGTAATAGTGAAGTTTGGGAATGATACAGTATATATTAATACATTGTGTTTAGGAATGATTTATTGGATTAAATAAACAAGATTGGTGGAAGCCCATAGCATAATTGTTAGCCCACGTCTCATAGTCTTCTTCCTCACATCCAAAAGCTGAAAGCTAATTACGGACGGTTTCTATTTCTACTTTAGGTTGGGATTTACTGTTGTCAAATAAAATAAAAATGTTGAGTTTTTCTTTTGTCGGCAGATTAGATCTAGCTTGTAAATAGTAGTAACATTTTCTTTTTAAATGAACTTCAATACATTCTAAATTAGACACTAATTTCTGAGAGCTTTTCGGTGTGACTGTTCATTCAAAGAGATGCAATTACCTCTATAATTAAACATTCAAGAAAATAGTATATTAGATAGAGATGGACCTACAATTGCTTCTTCGAGACTTGGCCGACAAGATAATCCAAAAGGTGGATTTGGTTTTTCAATTTCTACACTTTCTCTACTCAACCGTTCTAGTTTCCCTTTTTAAGTTTTAGGGTTCATTTCTTCACAAAACTCCCGTCCAACCGCGATTCAAAGTCGGACTTTCTTTGGACATCAGCAGAACGTTGTTGTTGTCCTTCACAGAGAAGACGATGATAAGAATTGAGATATTAATTGATTTCAATTTTTCGTAGCGATTATCTAACGGCTGCTGCTACAGGACGAAATCTCAGACTTGCCGAGGCGGATGATAGTCGCCGGTCAGAGAACCTTTGGTCACCGCGTCAATGTGTATCAGAGGGCCGCATTAGTGGACCAAATAAAAGACAACATTGACGAAACCGAGCTCAAATTTATCCAGATTTCACAGCTGGGGTAGTTGTTGGAGATCCATGAAAAATCCGCTTGATCCGGGAGATTTGGCCTCTTTCTGCTGTCGCGGCAGTTGGAAGTTGCCCGAGATAACGAGATCTGGATCCTATTCGCTGGTTCTCCAATTTGATTCTCGCTGAGGGAGTTCAAACTCGTTACAAGACTTCGCTGTGGTAAGTATCCGCAGAAAAAAAAGACGCGGCGAAAGGACACCGACCCGGTGAAAGAACCGTTCTATGGAAAGCTTTTCGGTCAAGAGGAGAATGTCACGGTGGAAAAGTTTGTTTCAATTCTTAGGAGGAGGTCCCCTGGAGACCGCGAGATGAGGCTGAGATATGCATGTCTTGGGCTGGTAGATGGATTCTTGCTCCTGATAACATACTACCCGAAGATTAAAGTCCTTAAAGAGCACGCAAAAATGGCGGAGTATCTTCAAGAGTTCCTCGATTATCCGTGGGGACGAGTATCATTCGACCGCATGATGAACTCCATTAAAGAGAGAGACTTGGCGCAATTGGCGACAGCCAACATCGCTGTTCAAGGGTTGTTCGTCGCCCTGCAATTCGTTGTCTATGAGGCAGTGCCGGCCATCCTGGGAGAAGCTGATTCGGTAGAGGAAGATGACAATTTTGCCGAGAGACCCACCCAACCGCCGCAGCTAAAACTCAGTCATGCTCTGGACCAGTCTTCAAATGTGAGTTTTTTGAATCTCGGTTTTCATATCCACCCCTAACGAAGTTGGCTATTTCTGCAGTAGATTATTATTGTCTAATCTGGGACTGTGTAATCTGTTTAGTTGAGTTAACGAGTTATTAGTTACGCCGCTAACATTTGAACTGCTGAAATAGTTGATGTAGTCATCAATAGAGTCATTAACGGTAATCAGAAATGCACTAGCTTGGTGTTGCACTGATAAGTTCTGCGCGTATTGTACAGATCGATGTTATCTCTATTATTCGCCCGGAGGCTGTAATAAATCCTGAAGAGGAAGATCTCTCGTGGTCCGATGACGAGGACGACCAGCGCGTCGATAACATGGTTCGTCTTATTGGGGAAGGGTTTAAATTCAGACAGGAAATATTCGTCGTAGGAAATCGGCACCCGAAGGGTGGCTGAAAACAAAAAATATATGCGGGAAGAAGGGGAAATCAACAACCAGGCAGCCTGGTGGTCTTCGGAAGAAAACGACCGCTGTGCTGGCCTCTGATTCTGATATTGCTTCAGCAGTCGCTTCGTCCGTTGCCGATGCAGTGAAAGAGTTGGAGGAGAGGATTGTCAGAGCCGTTAACAAGGAGCTAGTTGCCAACAACCAGATCATTATCGAAGCAACGACTAAGTGGTTTAAAGATAACATTATCGTCGAGGACAGGGATGATCAACCCTCCATAGTCATTAGCACCACGTCTGCGTCTCGAAGTTCTCGTGCCCACAGCCGAGAAGGCAAAGTTCCTGAAGCCGACGGCTCAAAGATTGACGACGTGGATACGATCGTAGAAGAGATTGCTGCTTAATATACAGAGGAGGCGTTAGCGGCGGGCCAGGTAAGTTGCAGTGGTATGCACATTTTTTGCTTCTAACAACAAGCTTATTGCTCATAACAACAAAGCTTTTACACAGGTTGGTGCCGAAAGGCTAAGGGAGGGGCGAGGCACTTCGTCAGAACGGGCTACCGATAAGTCTGCACCATCCACCATCCTCGAACTAGTAAGTGAGGAAATCCTCCTACGTGTGACTTCTGATATTAAACAACCCCGAGTTGCTTTACTGCTAACTCAAATATTATTGCCTTGTTAACATTTCAATTGTGTACAACATATTTGTTGATTGCCCATAACGGGATGACAATGTATACGCTAACTATGGCTTTATCTGTATCACTCTGGTAGGCCAAGGCAGCTGACAACGTCGATGTCAAATCTAAAACTTCAGGTAAAACTAATTCAAGTGTCGTAGTTCCCCAAACCGAAGTTCCTCTCAATCAGTTGGAGGGACAAATAGTTGTAGATGGGAATACGCAATCTGTCAGGGCCCTCTTCAATAAGGTTTATACATCACCTTTGTTAGCGTTAGGATATCTAGTTAGCGTCACTCATACATACCAGCGTCACTCATCCAAGCTAGCGTTAGTCGAGAAGATTAGTGTTAGTCGAGAAGATTAGTGTTACTCTTAGCAGTTAGCATTACTCATACAAGTAAGGGTTGCTAAACTGCCATGTTAGCGTTACTTATACAAGTTATCATTACACAAACAACTTATCGTTACTCAAACAAGTTATCGGTATGCAGAGAAGTTAGCGTTAGCGGCATATTATGTTAGACACTTTCGCTGTTTCTTTTCTTGCCAATGACGTCTATTTCTTACGCAGGACCGGAGCGGGGCGGATGCGGGTCTCCAAAGTACTACAGAAGCAGAAGCGGGGGCAGAGACCAGGCATGTAAGGACTCGTTACCGCTGTCTATTACTGATTAGCGTAACTCTTAGTAGTTGGCATTACTCATAAAATTAGGGTTGCTAACCTGCCCTGTTAGCGTTACTTATACAAGTTAGCATTACTCAAACAAGTTATCGGTATGCAGACAAGTTAGCAGTAACGGCATATTATGTTAGAAACTTTCGCTGTTTCTTTTCTTACTAACGACGTCCATTTCTTGCGCAGAACAGGAGCGGGGCGGATGCAGGTCTCCAAATTACTACAAAAGCAGAACAGGGGGCAGAGACCGAGCAAGTAAGGACTCGTTACTGCCGTGTATTACTGATAATGATGAATTTACCGTTAACACTCCTATGGCTAACAACTTTGGTCCTATATGCTTATTTTATTATAGCAGAACACGGTGAGCAAAGCTGTAACTATGACCAAAGTCGGTGTAACACAAAGTCAGCAGGGCGTAGTGGCTACACAAGCTAATCCAAACACAGTTCCTGATGGTATTCGTAAGAGTAAGAGGCCGAGGACTAAATAGTCTAGGCTTGATGACAACAAATATGATTGTGGTAATAGGGTCAAGTCAATCACTGGCCAGCAGACGGCAGATGAAATTGACAATGAGACAAGGATCAAAGAGAGGCTCGACGTTGCCTTGAAATCGCTAACATGGTTCACTTACTTCTGCAAAAATTTCTTTTTTTCTATTTTGTGTGTGACAGACTGTTAATGCTGATGGAGTTGCTCATCTATGTAGCATTACCACGGGGACCTCGTTTGTATCGGCCATGGAGATCAAAGAGCTGTTGGATTTAGCAAAACCTACGCCAGCCAAAGTTGGTGTCTTATAAACCAATATCATGGATGCCCTACACAAACTGAGTCGGCGCATTCTGCGGGCTGACGAGCGTGATGGATTGCCCCTTCGCGTAGATGTTCCAGACTCTAGTTTTGTCTCTCAGTTCACTAGGCTATATCCCAAGTTTTCTAAGTGTGCCGATCCTGGAGGATTTAAGTTTCCCAAACAACTAGTTGCCACTATACTTGGGGAAGGTGATACGGATCGTGTTCAGCTATTCGAAGAGGCGGATATCTTGTATATCCCATTTAACTTCAACAAGATCCATTGGGTTGCCCTTCCAGTGCATCTTCATCTCCGGAGGATCGAGATTCTCGATTGTGACTAAACCATTACGTCGGATTCCATCGTCGATAACACCATTACCCCGATTGCGGTGATGCTCCCATATCTTTTCAGACAAGTTGCAGCCAACCCCGCTATGGGCCACATCGACACCACCACCTTCACTGTAGAGAGGATAACGAACTTGCCGTAGATAACATCCCGTGCACAGTCCACCGCAATGGCAATCTTGTTCATCCAGGCTCATGGGGTGGGAGGTGTTGACGAATGCAGGTGTGTGGAACCCGCAGGGGTCGAAGGCAAGGTCAAGAAGCTTATTACTTGTTTGATCGAGAACTTCTCTATTTCTACCGCTCACCGTCGCCGTTGTTAACAAACTTGTTGTACCCTTATATTTTTGTACTCTATTGTTTTCGGCATTTCGTTGACTCTTGTTGCACCTTGATTTTTGTACTTACCTGTTTGCGGTTTTCGCAAATGCTGAGTATGGCATTTTACGGTTGTGATTTGCCATTAAACGGTATATTTGCTGTTATCCTTTTGAGTAGCTAAGGTTGATTCTACCCCGTTTAATGGCATTCACCCGAGTAGTTGGAATGACCCATAGCCTAATAAACCGTTCTAATCTCGTTATCATGGTAATCACGAAGTTTAAGGACTAAGTTAAATGTTATCAGACGAAGATGATGTTATCCATCTAACTAAATCCGTAGTCAGACAGCATACTGATTACTCGCTAACAGCAGACCGTTGTTAACATATATTTTACATTACTATGTGTGTACGAAGACGTGCATAAATAACAATATTTTATATTACATAAGGTCGACTTGCCAGCGCAACGTTTTGGATGAACTATACAACAGAAGAAAGGCTAGTGATTAATGTAAGATTTTTATGCGGTAATTTTTCGAACCGCATAAACGCTTTAGAAATATTTTACATGAAAAATTCTTCTTCACTTATTTATCAGCACTTCGTCTGGGGGATTACTTTGATACAGCGACACACCATCCGCACAACCCGTTGCGCTTGACCTTATTAGATTGGACTACTCCCCGTTCACGGCCCCTACCATAGAAGATCATTCTTTCTGTTAGTACGTGTCAACGACTAGTAATATATTAGCGGTGCCCGAAATGTTACAGGAATGGGGAACTTGCATGTTGACTTTTTATGTCCCCTCCCTCGGCACCTTGTGCACTTTTTGCAGTTGACCCTCTGAACCAACAAAGATACAACGGCGTTAGTACCCGGTCGAAATGTCAGAGTAAGGGCGTTGTTAACTTTGCTATGCTGCTAACGTTGAATTCGCCCCTTGAAAGAATTCGTTGCTTACATGGACGACCTGGCGGCCTTCGTACCGTCGGCGGTGCCAGTTTCCCCCCGCCGATGTGTGTTTCAGAGAGGGCTAATGTGTCCATGTCTGGAACTGGCATTATAAGCGATTTGTAAGCCATCCTAGTCACCTCTGCAGTGTAGCATGCAGCTGTAAGTGTATCAACTTGTATCCGTACCTGGACCGCTGCAGCAATAGCATGCTTACAAGAAAGGTGTAGGAGCTGGAACTCCCTGCATGTGCACGTCTTCTCCCAAAGATTTACAGCGTATGCAATGTCTCCCGAGTCTCTCACTTTATACATGCCTTCCGCTATCTTCATGACAAAATACCTGGAAGATTTCTGAAAACTCTCAACAACCATCTCTTCTACCTTACGAGTGAGAACGCTTTTAGAAGTCGCAGCGGCCTCCCTGCGCAGAGCAAACCAGCATACCAAAGTTGTACGGATTGTCTCCAGTATCGAGATAATTGGGAAATCCCTTGCCATTCTTAGAACATTGTTCAGGGACTCATATACATTGCTGCTCATTACATTGTACCGTGCACCCACGAAGTGGGACTGGACCAATGCTCAAATCTAAGATCTTCTAGATACGCCGCACATTTGATGTCTGCCTCCCTTATCTAATTGAAAGTTCTGTCGAACTCACCCAAGCGGTAAGACATGGCAGCCTGAGAGACGAGATGGGGCAGATGCGGAGCTTTGAAAAGTGTCTGGATGTTCCGCTGAAGTTGAACAATTCAAGCGTCGTGGGAGGCCATTGGATATACCTGTTAGCGAATTCAAAGACGTTAGCGAGTCTGTATACGTTATCACATAACTTTAACATTGTCAAGTTAATGCTACTACGGCATACCTTCTGGATCTTAGAGTATATCGACGCGTGACGGTCGGAAACGAAAACCAGTGCGGGTCGTCCGGGACTATGGCTGACAGCTTTTCCAGAAACCACCCCCATGACTCGTCGTTTTCACTGCTGACTACACCGAAGGCCAGAGGAAAGAGTTAAAAATTACCGTCCTGAGCGTTGGTAGCTACAAGGCAACCGCTATACCGACCTTGGAGATGTGTGCCATTGATAATTATCATTTTACGCATGAATTGGAACCCCTCGGCGCATGCCGCTAGATAGAAAAAAGATACTTGAAATGCTCCACACCCTCTACACCAACCTCGGTCTCTAGCGGTACATTGGAACCCGGATTCACATGCAATAGTCGTTCGAAGTAAGGAGGTATTAGTGCGAAACTCCCCATTGAAGATCCCATTGCCTTGTCTAGGGCTATCTCTCTTGCCCTCCATGCATTCCAGTAGCTAACATGAAGGCTAAACTCTTGGCGCAATATTCACCGCAGTTCAAAAGCCCGTGGTCCCTTCCCTTCGCTACTATACTTGGAATGGACAAGGTCTCCGAGGACCTCACACGTCGCCTGCATATGGTAGTTACACCTTGCATTCACATCGCAAGTGTGCTGGAGCACCACGCTCCTAACCTCATACCAGCCAGTGTCGTCCATCTCCGTTGTATACACTCGCCAAGGGCATCCCTCGCCCACACACTCCACAAGCACAATATCTGGTTTTGACTTGATGTACCGAAAATGAAATTCCTGTTGATTGCATGTATTGCCAATTTCATCTTGCAGTCGGCCTTGCTTTTAAAGATACGGCTGCCGTAGATATCGTCGCCCTCGTAGTCCACGTCCCGCAATGCCCTGTCGAGCTCATCTGCTAATAACAGTAGCGATAATTAAATTAGCACACGGCCAGAGCAGCTAACAACAAGATAACATGCCAACTCGGTTCTTACCTTCTTCTACTGGATCATCGAAATACGGTGGTGCATCGCGGGCATGGAGCATTGGTACAATTCGCATCTCACCCCTATTAAGCAGCCCCGCCCTGTCACATCCGTCGACAACTGGTGTTTTCCTCAATCTATGGCATCCCTTGATGCTCACATCTCCGTCACCACACCCCAAGCTAAGTGCGATGTCTTTCCCCTTGTCCACAGCCGGAGTTGTCCCACTCTCCAATTGCACTGTAGGTGGCACCAGAATGGGACGCCGATCTGATACTGTTAGATCTATTTTTGTTGATTCCATTGTATCCCCTGCAAGTCAGTAGTGCTACAAGGTTAATGCTAACACTTACGTACACAGTAACAGTTTTTGGTTACCTACAATATCGTACAGATGCTTACAAACCTGTTAGTGATATATATGGATTGTCACACTCCATTCCCGGGATCTCCCATTCATCTGAGGGTTCGTAATCAGTCGAAGGGCCGTCAGTTGGCGTGGAGGTAGAATCTGTGGAGCTGATCGTGAGTACTTGAACGTCGCTGCGTTGCATGCCTGCAGCACCCGACACACCAGTGTTGGCTGCTTCTGCGTTGAAGAACTGCCACAAATCATTCAGATCTTGCGGTTGACTTCCGGGGACTGTGGGGATAGTAAATAAAAACCGATAAGGGGTTTCAGTAACATAACAATACTTTCGATTCATAGTACATGTACTAACCAGGCTCGCACATGGGTTTTTTTGTACAATTTGTAGATCTCTGCGGCACATCAGACAGGGGCGGAAGAAAATACTCCGGCCAGAAGGCGTTGTCGGGGTTCTGAACCCAGGCGTGTGTTTGGAAGGAAGACTCTTTCACCCCCACACCGGGCTGGGTGCTCGAATCTGAAGGTAAGGGAGAAGGGATTATCAGCTAATTTTCTTGTTAAATTCACAATAACAACATTGTTAGCATTTTTATGTAAATCTCCCCGTAAGAGTATGCCAGAGGTTCGTAATAGCTCCGCTGGGATGTTAGATGGCCCTGGTCGACTCGCTTGTGGCCTTTTCCCCCGTCCATCTTCAAAAATAGTTTTTTATATTCACTGGTTTTTCCGTAAGCTCTAAATTTTTACTTACCGCTAATAGCTCCCGTCACTCTATTTTCTGGCGGGGGGTAGCGGACAATCTGCATGGGCGGATCACCAGTGATTGTTGGGTCCATTATTCATGTTTTCACTTATAAATTAGGTATGATTGAAAGAACAGATTTCAGGGGTTCTTCAAAACTCATAATACTCTATACCTGGCCATATAATCCCTCTGTTGCTTATTGGTCTGTAGTATCCGGTTTGCGTGGCGCCGGGGTAGTAGGCTGGTACCAGCGGCAGCAATGCATAGGGGAATTGGATTGCCTGCACGCACCTAGATCCGGAACACCACCAGTAGGCAGCGCCGTTGAGCGTGCGCTAACTCCATTATCGCTGCCAACATTATTGTTAGCGCCCGCATGCTTGTTAACGCTAACTCGCAGGAATACTTTGGGAAGGTCCGCTCTTATCGCCATAAAAAAGCTGGCACCTTCGTCGTCGGAGATTCTAATGGGCGGTGTTCGTCTCCATTCCGGGCCCAGCATCCAGTGCGGCCACTGGTAAGTCAACACTATTTGCTTATGAGGTTGCAGGCGCAATTTCTCCCGCACAACCAGTTGCATTGCGTCGAAACCAGTTGAGACTCGATCTATCCGACTGATGCTCCCACCACCCTTCATCATGCCTGATCCACTCTCCGCAGACCACTTCCACCGAATGCGCCATTTTCCTAAAAAGGTTAGTTTCATGTTAGCATCATAACTTAAGCCACCGTAACAGCATCAGTCCACTAAATATCCAGAATTTATATGTTTCGTTACCTTAGCAGATGGGTAATTATTGCAGGATCAATAATTTTGCTTCGCAGTTAATATGATGAAAGCAACCGTTGAGTCAACTATATTTTTTGAAAAGAATAAGAGAAACTGAAAGGTCCACCACTTGGTGCACCCTAAATACACCACTTGGTGCACCCTAAGTACTCCCCTAGGTCCGCAGATATTTTCGTCTAACAGGTTTATATTTTTTTTATATTTTGCTTGTCTTTATAGATTTTGTTGCCTAAGTAACTTCTTCCTCCAGATTTCCTGGTCGACGGCGCAAGATTCGTTAACGTCATCTCACATTTAATGCTTCCCAAAGTCGAGCGTTACGTAAGGATATTACCGTCATAATATTTAATTGTATTATGTTTCTATCTAAATATCAACTATTGGCTCCCTTAACTAAGGCTTACGGAAATAACTAAGGTCACTCCCTTAATTTTCTATTTCTTTTATTTATTAAATGTAAATATTTATTATTATTTTGACTTTTTAGAAGTTATAAAAAAATTAAAAAGAAAAAGAAGATTTGTAAAATAATTTCTAGGAAAAAAAAACGAACATAGTAATCCATACATTATTTACCAAGTTTATTATTATTTTTGACTTTGTAAAAGTTATAAAAAAATAGAAAAGAAAATTTGTAAAATAAATTATAGGGAAAAAATGAAACCTATTAATCCATACATTATTTACCAAGTTTAAATCATAAGCCAATATTTAACATGAGATGAATGAAGTTATACATGGGATTTAATGCTTAATGCTTAATTTTATGGGATCAAATATCTAGCCCTTAATTTATTAGTATATATAAGAAGAATAAGACTATGGCTGCCTTGTTTTGGGATTACTAGAGACGGGTTATCATGTTACGAGGAGGTTAATACATTTATTTAAAACATTCATTAATACTTTTTTCTATTTGTTACTTTCATATGTATGTAATCTAGATTTTTGTTGATATGTCGTGTCAGGTGATAAATCTGAGAGAGATTTTGAAATGTTAGTGGACATTTATTTATAGGAATTGGATAATCGTCCACCATCAACTTTGATGGTAATCTCAAATAACAACATCCACCACGGAAAGATTTCTTGAGTCTTTTTGAAGATTTGAAAAGTTATAATGTTCTTATAGCACAGCCTAATACCATTAGCTCAGTATATATATGGTTTTTGATAAATTTATTTGAAAGTTCAACATGTTATCAAAAAACGGAAGAGACGTCACCAGAGTTTAGCAGAAGATCTGTATATGAAGGGACAATAAAAGTAGCTAATGCAGAGTTCTTTTTTTTTTTTTTTTGTCATCTGAATATTTATTAGAAACATAGAACACATTCAAAAGATACATTTTTGAGATTCTAAGGTAAAAAAACTAATGCAGAGTTCATCAATCAAATTTTATCAATCTCACTTTTATTATGATCATTTGTTTCTTGTCAGAAAAGCTTTGGTTTTATGTATTAAAAAGAAAAAAAGTTTTTTCATTTTTTTTTGTTGTTAAAGTTTGCTTTGAGTTCAAATGACTTGTTGTTTTATCTCCTTCTCTTGAATGGTGAGGTTTGATGCTCTGCTTGTGTCCTACTGCTTTTTTCAATTACTCGAAGATCAATGCTTAATTTTGTAAAAAGATACAACTTTTATAGGTTTTTTCTTTATTATATCAAGTTTTTTTAAAACTATTTTCACTCAAATAAAAAACGAGTAAAAACAACTTAAATTTTGTCATTGATTTATTAATTTGAACTATGATATATATTTTATATTTCAGATAGAATTTCATCATTTTTAATGTCGAATATTCTACAATATTATTTACACTTTAGGAATTTAATAAGGTGTAACACTTCTGTATATAATAAAAAAGGAATATTATAATATAAAATCATATGCTGGATAGAACTGAGAATATAACACTTATTTAAAAAAATTTTCTCTCCAACCGTGTACTTTGACTAGATTATTTTGGAGGTCAGCCAAAATTAAACACGAAAATATGTGCTGATATGTCATTGATTGGATATTATCCTTCTGCAAAAGAAGATGGTCTTCCTAATCACCGCCGTTTATCGCGTCACCGCCACTACGTCAGCCAAATGAGAGGCAAAACCGTCCGACCCACTTTTTTTCTTTTTCTTTTTCTTCATGGCCACTAAACTAGTTATTACTTTCTGTTATGCATAAATTCGAATATAAGTTTGTTTGTTTGTTTGTTAAGATTTAAGAGGTTTTTGAGTTTTTAACAAAGTCATTCAGAAACTAAATTTACAACGTCAGTTTTTCTACAGCAATTGAAACATTCTACGTAAGAAAAATAATTAGTCAATGGTCTCTACTCTCTACCTTCCTTCACAGATATCTTTTTGCACTAATTTCAGGGTTGAAATGTGTTAAGTTCTCTTTCTAGCACTATTAAAACGTAAGTTAATCACTTAATGAATTTAAACAATTGATCGAATTTTAAAAACCAAAAAGAAAACTATTAATAGAAAGGACGAATTGAAGACTAGCTATAACAGGTAAGAAAACATTTCTACCGATAACATTTAGGCACTTAGCATTTTATTTCTTCGCCGACGTCCGAACCCTACCTATGATTTGGACTGATGTTGATATTCGGAAAAATCGGCTAAACACATGAATATTCACAACCCCATGTTACCACATCGTTGAATATCCATGAGGTCAGAGGTATTATACAGTACATACATACATATATATATATTAATATATATACGTATAAATTGTGAAAATTGGATGAACGTGAGCCATTTACTTTCAAAGTCTGTCAAAATGGGCCCATTACAATACAAAAACTGCTCAACTCTAAAATGTCCATTCCACGCGGAGTCGACCAAACAATTAGACCAGATTCACTCAATCAGATAAGTCGAACCAAACTCAAGTGTGAATGATTCTTCCTAAATAATATAATCTCATACAAGTGAACTGTCACTTGTACACTTTCCTAACATATATGTAATGCAGTATAATCGGCCAGGAAAGAATAATAGACTAACAAAACGTATAGATAAGTACATAATTATAAACTCTAATTAATTATAAACGGAAATGTCTAAAATAAAGTTGTTTTGTTTTTATTAGCGCATTTATCTTGGGAGTATTTCACTCAAAATCTCTTAAAACATTAACACAAAATATATTAATATTTAATTGGTAGATATTTTAAAAAAACGTAAAAATTAACACTGACTCATTTGAATTATTTTTCCATTATATATATGTGTGTACATTATATAATCACTTAGTTAAAATAATACTTACATATAACAATTTAACACGTTAAATTAAACATCCAAATCACATATATAGGCTGATTATTAAAGCTTATATATGTATATTGTCATGAGTCATGACCGTATACAAAATGTTTTCAACTAAACAATTGTCTAAACTGATTTTTAGTTAGAGCGCGGAGAAAGAACAAGTAAGTAATGCATGGACATAATGATATTTTTCGTTTCTGAACCCATCCAAATTCAGAAATCGTAGTCGATATTGTTGTAAACAACTTTGAACGTACTATGCGAAGATAAACATCTAATTATAATATTACTATAAGTCAAGTCAACCATATACATTTTTATAAGTATTTAAATTAGTCAACCATATACATGCATATATATATATTAGGTATGCGTTTATGTAAGCTAGGTAGCTCGTTAATCATGGATGCGCTTCTTCTTCTCACTCTCCTCTCTCTCTTCAGCAATATCTTTTCTCTCGCAGAAAGTAAGTAACATTAGCAATTAGCAAATACAATTCTCTACACTCCATACATTAATCTTCGTTTTATCTTAAACTTGACCTACTTTAATTATATTTAATCTCTAATCATTTTTTTCTTAATTTAAATTTCCAAATAATCATTAGATATAAGCATTGACTGTGGAGCGTCGGGATCCCACGTGGACTCAGACAATGTAACATGGGTTGGAGACAAAGGCTTTGTCACGACCGGTGAATCTTTTGAGATTCCCGGTAACGTGACGGAGCCGGCCAACACCGTCCGGTTCTTCCCCTCCGGTCAAACGAATTGCTACAGGAACATCCCGGCGACAAGACGCCGTAAAACTCTCGTGAGAACGTTGTTTTACTACGGTAACTACGACGGGAAGTCCTCACCGCCGTCGTTCAACGTAGTTTACGACGGGAAAAACCTTGACAATGTTGTGTTCAGCGACGAGGATCAGTCACTGTTTGTATCGGAGGTGTTATATTTCCCGGCAAGTGAGAATATCAGCGTTTGCCTAATCCGCACGTCTCCGTCAGATGATCCTTTTATAAGTTCCATTGAAGTTTATGGTATGGATGCTGGGATGTATGACGATCTTGGTCCCGACGAAGGTCTCATTCTCCGACAAAGAGTTGCGTATGGGGCCAAAGAGATTATAGGGTACGAGTTAAAACATATTCAACAATTCTATTGATCGAGTTAAAAAAAACAAATTGGCGTTTTTTTTGTATTTGTTTTTTATCTTCTTAGTGGACTAACATTTTCTTTGTGTGTACTTTGGAGGACTTTCTGAATTTAGCTTACGTTTTATTGCCATTGGGTATGAGTTTTGTTTTCGTTTTTTACATTTTCATTGGTTTATTAATTAGCTTCTTAGGCTGACTATCCTGTTATATTCTTTTATACCGAATTAACTTTAACTTTTTGTGTTCTTTCTCTTTAGTTGAATGTTAAATTAACTCAAAGAATTTTTTTTTTTTTTACAGTAAGATGCTTCTTAAACTTGAATTTAGAAAAAAATTGAAAGATATTCTAATTAATTTGTTCCTTTTGTTGGTTTGTTGCGAATTTATTAGCTATCCTATAGATCCGTACGGTAGGTTATGGTTCCCGTCAACGTCCAGCGACCAAACAATCATCGAGCTAACAACATCAGCCCCATCGATTGACATCACCGGTGTGGCCAATAAGCCGCCAGAGATTGTTATGTCAAAAGCTTTGGCAGCAGACGGCCTAAGACTCTTTGACGACTCTCTCCCCTTAGCCGGCCTACCGGTTTACTTGGCTCTATACTTCTCAGAGCCTCAGATTCTAGGTCGGACCCAGAGACGGTCGTTTAACGTTTTTTTGGACGACACGCAACTAGGATCAGGTCCCATCGTACCGGTTTTCGGGAAAGCAACTCAGGTCGTCATAAGAGACGTAGTAGCCACTTCGCTGTCTCAAGTGATTTTCCAGTCTACGGACGACTCGGTTTTGCCTCAAATCGTCAATGCTATGGAGCTATATTCGATAAGTAATGGCCAGGACGGTGGTGATAACGGAGGAGGAGGAGCAAGCGGCGGTAGCAATGATGATTCGCAAGGTTGTTACTTACTTCCTCACTTATATATATAAACATATTATTTTTCTTAATTTATCTTATTGGTGGTAGCCTACCAAATATTCTACAATCTAAAATAAATAGCTAAAACTTGGATTGTGATATTTTTGGAGTGAAATGAGTGATGATAAAAATTCGTGTAAATGTTTTACCCAAAAAAAAATTTAGTGTAAATGTATCATTTGATGCTAATTAATTTTTATTTTGTTATTATGGTTATAAGTTTAGGTTCTGGAGGAACAACAACACGAGAAACTAATGTAGTTGGAGGTTTGGACTCGCAAATTGTATCCATTTTTCTATTATGTTGTTTTTATTAATGGAAGACACTCTTATCTAAATGTTTGATTGATACAATCGTCTTAGGTGGGGCAAACAAAATTGGACGGAGGAAGAAAATATCCAAATTACCACTCATTCTTGGCGTTACGTTTTCCTCTGCGTTTGTGGCTCTCTCATCAGCGTTTGCGGCGATTTTCATCAAGAGGCGTCACAACGCTAAGCCACAGTCCAACAAAGCGCCAACCAAGTCCACAGGTATAAATATTCCGGATGAAAACATATGAATTGTCAGAATCTTGCTGTGATTAATGCAAATGTTTTTAAAAAAACATAGGAATAGTCTTCGATTATTTTAACACATTTATGATTACATTTTTCAACCTTTAGCTGGAATTATTTATATATTTTTTTTTGGGACTGTCCTATGTTTTTAGGGTCGGGAGTAGTGACAGGGATATCGCCTCTAGTTGGACAGCAATTGGCGGGCGACGTAAGCAACCCAGGGCACGATGAGCCTGATGTGTATGATATCGATGATCTGATTGGTGTGAACGATTCATATGTTGTTCATCACGATGATCATCATCAACATGGAGCGGCCTAGAGGACGATCTTTTTGTTTCTTTATGTTCAAATTATTTGTTGATGCATGATTCAAAACGATCTTCTTGTGTCTTTATGTGCTTGTAAACATCTGATCTCTTGTTAAAACCCTACATTTAGTTTAAATTAAATGCATCATCTTTTATCTATATATAATAACAATCTGAATAAATGCCAATTACACTTTGAAAAGTTGTGTCTTTTCAAAATTTGTGGTTGGGTCTTTCATTACCAATGTTTGCGTCCTTTATTAACTATAATTTGTGTCTTTTCAAAACTATTTGTATCGGTCAAAATCACAGAAAAAAAATTATTTGGATCTAACTTTTACTTTCTTACTATAATAGGTTTATTAGGTTTAACTTTTATTTTCTTACTATAATGAGTTTATTATTACAATAAGCTGTGAAATAATGAAAGTTTTTTATGTCAGTATTCTTTTATATGAAATAAAATCTAATAATATAAGGGTTGTGTTTTCTTTTTACTAAGCCAAACATTTTTTTAATCTTTTTAATATATGTTTTATCTATCTATAATAATTATTTGAGTCTGATTTTACTTTCTTACTATAATGGTGACATGTGACAAAACTGGTAACTATCCGAATAAATGTCACTTGCAAAGTATAAATATTTGAATAAATGCTACTTACCCTTTACAAGGTTGTGTCATTTCAAAATTTGTACTTGCGTCTTTTCATTATAAATAGTTGCTTCTTTTCATTATAAATGATTGCTTCTTTTCATTATAAATGATTGCTTCTTTTCATTATAAATAGTTGTGTTTTTTTATCACAACTGTTATCTGTGTCTTATCAAAACTATTTATATCGTTCAAAACCACATAAAAAAATGTTTAGGTATAACTTTTATTTTCTTACTATAGTGGATTTATTATTACAATATACTGTGAAATAATAAAAGCTTTTAAGGTCAGCATTCTTTTTTATAACATCAAATCTAATAATTCAAGGGTTGTGTTTAGAAAGACTATTTGCATTTTGATAAGTTGTATGGTTTCAAAATTTGTGGGTGCATACTTTCAATATAAACAGTTGTATTTTTTCATTATAAATAAATTATATAATAACAATCTGAATAAATGCCAATTGCACTTCGAAAATTTGTGTATTTTTCAAAATTTGTGGTTGCGTCTTTTCATTCCCAATGGTTGCGTCCTTTCATTGACTATAATTTATGTCTTTTCAAAACTATATATATCGGTCAAAACCACATAAAAAATTTATTTGGGTCTAACTTTTACTTTCTTAATATAATAGGTTTATTAGGTTCAACTTTTATTTTCTACTATAATAGGTTTATTATTACAATAAGCTATGAAATAATGAAAATTTTTATGTCAGCATTCTTTTATGTGAAATAAAATCTAATAATTCAAGGGTTGTGTTTTCTTTCTACTAAGCCAAACCATTTTTTAAATCTTTTTAATGTATGTTTTATCCATCTATAATAATTATTTGGGTCTGACTTTTACTTTCTTACTATAATGATGACCGGTGATAAAACTAGTAACTATCCGAATAAATGTCACTTGCAAAACATAAATATCTGAATAAATACCACTTATCCTTTACAAGGTTGTGTCATTTCAAAATTTGTAGTTGCGTCTTTTCATTATAAATGGTTGCTTTTTTTCATTATAAATTGTTGCGTTTTTTCATCACAACTGTTATTTATGTCTTATCAAAACTATTTATATCGTTCAAAACCACATAAAAAATTATTTAGGTCTAACTTTTGTTTTCTTACTATAGTGGATTTATTATTACAATAAACTGTGAAATAATGAAATTTTTTAAGATCAGCATTCTTTTTTATAACATCAAATCTAATAATTCAAGGATTGTGTTTAGAAAGACTTTTTGCATTTTGATAAGTTATATGGTTTCAAAATTTGTGGGTGCATACTTTCAATATAAATAGTTGTATTTTTTCATTATAAATGATTGTATTTTTTCATTATTAATGGCTGCATTTTTTTCATCACAGATAATTTGGGTTTATTCGAATTATTTATATAATTAAAATCACATAAAAACCACTCTATCTATAATAATAATCTAAATAAATGCCACTTGCACTTTAAAAAGTTGTGTCATTTCAAAATTTATGGTTGTGTCTTTGCATTATAAATGGTTACGTTTTTCCATCACAACTGTTATTTGTATCTTTTCAAAGCTATTTATATTGCTTAAAACCACAGAAAAAATCAATTGGGTCTAACTTTTACTTTCTTACTATAGTGGATTTATTATTGAAAGATTCTCTATATATTTATTTATTGCTTTACACTTTTTGTGAATACAAATTTTTAGTAATTATAAAAATAGTTTAAAAATTGCATATTTATATTATATTTTTAGATTGTATATTTTTCATATTTAAAAAGTTGTGTATCTTATTATTTTTTAATTTTTTTTTTATTTTTTCTGTTAATAATTAGTTGTAACAATCTTTTTATCTTAATAAGTTTGTACATTTCCCTTTAAAACTTATTGTTAATAATTAAAAAAATTACCTTTTTATTTTAATCATTATAAATTTTTTTCAATGTTTATATTTTTTTATTATTAATTTTTATTTTATATATTTTACTTATAATTATTTTAAATAAATTTGAATGTAGTTTTTAATATACCGTAAATTAACCCCGCGAAGCAGGGTCCCTTTTCCTAGTCAAGAAAAAGGGGAAAACGGCAAATTGACCTATGAATTATTGAATCTCTCACAATTATGAACTATACATCAATGTCAATACTTACATGAATTGAATGTCCATCATAAACTATTCAAATTCGGTTAAAAACACCAAAATTATAGACATTTGGCCGTCAGCGAATGCTGACTGGAATGATACGTGATTTATAAAACGACGTTGTTTTATAAATCAATTGTCGAAAAGACAAAACAACGTTGTTTTCTAAATTAACAAAAATCAAATAATGTTGTGTCGTGTCGTGAGAGAAACTTTCTTTATGATTTGAGAGAAAATTCTTAGAACCCTAGACTTGATTCTGCAAAAACTATTGCTATAATCACAAATTTTCGATTTTGCAAAAAAAATTGAGAACTTTCTTTCAAATCGTTTTTGCGGAATCAAGTTTAGGATTATAAAAACTTTCTCTCAAATCGTAAAGAAAGTTTCCCCCTCTTATTCAAGATACGACATTGTTTGGTTTCTGTTAATTTAAATAACAACGTCATTTTGTGTTTTGACAACTGCTTTATAAAAATATTTTTATAAACCACGTGTCATCCCAAACATCCGCTAACGGCCAAACTCAGGTCGTTTACAGTTTTAGTGGTTTTTAACCGAATTTGTATACTTTAGGATGAAAATTCAAAAAGTAAATAATTAATGTAGGTATTAACATTGATGCATAATTCATATATGAATTGTCAGAGAGTCAACAGTTCATACCGAAATTGCCGTTTTCCCAAGAAAAAAGAGAAATCTACCATAGCAAAAATTTACAAATAACTATAGATTTCAGAGATTATTATAATATCTGAGATAAAAAAATTGTTTCGGTTACTAAACATTATTGTAGATTATAGTATCTAAATTGGTGAATATTTTATTTCTTCTTACACACATCACTTGACGCGATATCTCCACCGTGATTGAGTGCCAAGCTCGCCATCCAATAAAATGGCATCGTTGTCAATCAATTCAGTATTTTTTTTTTTACTTGAATTTCTTTATTTGTTTCCCACGAAGGGATAAAGTTTACATACAACATTTGAAGAACATAGAAGAAAGAGAAAATAAAGAACATTTATTACACAAGATGAAACAAAAGTGAAGCAATTGAAAGAAACCTTGAAGAAAACCAGATTACAGTTGGATGAATTTGAACCAAGTAGAGATGAAAGATTCTTCTTCTGTTGTGCTTGAAAAAGTGGAGATGAATAACCGAGCTTTTCGGTCTAAATTTGCGAGTTTTGCTCTCAAATTAAGTCGCATATGCTTAACCACCGCATGTGTTGGTTTGGTAGTAGTTGTATGCAATCTTGAGTTCTGTTCTTTCCATAAATCATAGACCACGGCTTGAAAAATCAACTTGCAAATTGCCTTGAGTTTTGAGTTCCTTGAAGAAGACTGTATCCAACGAACGACATCGTCAAAAGAAGCCGGAGAGGAGAGCAAGCTATGAGAGAGAGAAAAATGATCTCCAAACCTCTAAAGAAAAAGAACATCCATAGAAGAGATGATTACGAGATTCCGGATCCATCCCACAAAGTAAACATACGCTTGGAACAGACAATCCCCACTTCTCAAACAGTCTCTGGTCGTTAGCCTATCCTGAACAGCGACACATAAGACGATTGTATGTTTTGGAATCCTGAAGTTAAACCAAGCCAAAGTTGGTAAAGGCAGGTGAAGCGAGGTCCAAGTCTTTGAAGTTGAAAAAAATTCCCGTAGGAGATCTTGTCGAATTCCTCCGAAGGTAGAAATCAGGTTCGAAGAATTAATCTCATAGATAGAGGAAGTTAAACAAGAACGTAGTAAGAGAAAAAATGGATGTCTCCCTTTAGGAAGAGCCCATTGACCTCTTAATTAAACTTGCAAAACCACTGCCATAGATCTTATCTCAGTGACACGAGATCCATTAGGACCTGAAACTTCAATCAAGAGACCAAGTCCTGTCCAATCATCATGTCAAAACAAAACCCAATTACTAGAATGAACTGGACAAGCGAGATAATGACGCACTAATGAACAATGTTTTATCACTCTCCTCCAGATCCACGAACCAGAATGATTAAAATCAGCTTACCAAACAACTTTCGAGCAATAATATTCTTATGAACCCAAGCTACCTATAGGGAGCCATTTTCTGCAAAAAGAAGCCATATTGACTTTAAGCCATACACCTGGTTGGAGTCCGCAAATCTTCTCAATCACAACCCACCAGAAGTTGTAGGAATACAAACAGAATCCCATGCAATCTTTGCATTCCTTGCCGAATTAGGAGCACCATTCCAATGGAACACGGTGAACCTTAGATTCAACCTTGAATAATTCGTATTTTATTGATAACAAAAATCGAAAGATTACAGAACGGACTCGTCAAAAATACTGAAAAGAGGGTTTCCAAAAACTGGGATCCCGAGCGAGAAGCTCTAACACGGAAGCTGATCTCCAAAAAGGAGAAGCTTATTACAACGCGTAATTAAAGCTTAATTCCGTAAAATCCGAAGTAATGAATACGTTTTACGTACAAGGTACGGTCCTATTTATAGGGAATTAAGGCGGTGGCTTCATTGGGCTTCACAGGCTTTCTAGCGGAATGGGCCTTGTCGGGCCTTATCTTCGGATTTGGGCCGAGCTGAAGCTTTGGACTTCTTTTATCGAATCTGGGCCAAGCTGACTTTATCTAATTAATTCTTGAAGCTGGGCTGGAAGCTTCTTCTTCTTTCTGGGCTGGAGAACACATTGGGCCGATTTGATTAATAAGGCCTTTTCAAGGCCTGGTACCAACAGTAAGTCCCCCCCAGTCCGTTTGACGAAAAGAAAATTTTTGGTTTGAGTCAAGGGATTCTTCAAAAATTATCGATTCGGTTTTAATCGAAATTGGCCTGAATGTAGGTCCTGTACGGAGTCTGTACGGAATTGCCAGCTCCAACGTGGGTCCCGGCTTCACTCTAGGTTAGGCAAGTGTTTCCTCTTCCTTTCTTGCTGATATATCATGGTTTTTATGGTTTTTAACCATGATATAAGTCCTTTTTATTGAGTCTTTTTGGTCTTTTTAGAGTCCTAGAAGAGTCTTTGCAGGTTAAAGCATGTCTGGAGCATAATTGGAGATATTGGAACCTTTTGGAGCATTCTGAGTTGAAGCCACGAAGTACCAAGATCGAAGCAGAAAGTATTCACTAATGGTGACGATCGTCACCCCATTGGTGACGCTCGTCACCCAGATAGGAAGGAGCGTGGCTATTTGTTAAAAGTATCAAGAAGAATTGCAGAACTTACCCAGAAGTTTCCTTTATTTATATGAAGACCCCAGATCGTGTTTAGCCCCTATATATTAGGTTTTTCAGCCACTGTTGAAAAAAAATCTTAGTTTTTGAGAATTGAGAGAGCTAGAGAGAGATTTTATTCAGAGCTTTTTGGGGAGACAAATCCTGTACTCTTTAGAGAAGATTTCGAACCCCCTTTGTTTTCTACTCTTTCTCTTAATGCAATTTTATTCAGTTATGTTTTGTGATCTCATAATCATGTCTGAGTAATCTGCTAGTTAAGTTAGGGTTTTTCAAAGGTTGATGAAAAGAGTGTAGAATCGCTATCTGTTAGGATTATCTCATGGTTTTTCATCTCTGCTTGCTTTAAAATCAAATTTCTGAGACACATCATCTAGGAATCCGAAAATCATAGGTTGTTAAATATTTGTGAGAGCATTATTCATAACCTGAACTAGTATTTGATGAGCAAAACAACTTAGTACAAAGAGATTTGGCTTAGGAGTTTTGTAAACAATTGAATCTGATCATTCCTGCATACTTAGGTTGTTAGGGTTTGCAAAGAGATTTGAAACTCTGTGATCTAGGTATAGATAACTTCTACAATGAGAATTGATTAGTTATGCATTAGAGATTCATGTTTAAAAACGGTTCTTAATCATTCCTGATTCCCTGCATTCTGCATTCTTGGATTCATACCTGCGAATTACCCTAGCTTAGCGCTTTTAGTCTTCCTGAACTTAGAACATATCATACCATCGTTTGCTTATTTCTAATTATTCATTCGCATTACATACATCATATTTCGCTTAGCTTAGTCCAAATCTATAATTGATAGTGTAGTTAGCATTACTCTCTTGGGATTTCGATACCCCTTATACTACATCTGCTTTGCTGTGCACTTGCAGTAGTTTTTATTTGGTAAAACCTGAACCCTATCAAGTTTTTTGGCGCCGTTGCCGGGGAGTAATAGCTGCCTATCGATTTTTAGTATTAGGATTTTGTCTAAGTTTTTATTTGTTTACTGACTTTCAGCTACTTTTCTTTGTTCCTGTTTCAGGTGTATGCCTAATCGCAGAACCAGAAGCAACAAAGAGAAGGAGCTTGTGACTTTGAGCATCGACGAGCTTGCTAGGTTGGAGAGAACTAACAGGAAAGCTAAGAAGCAATCTGCAATGGTCGCTCCACTGATCTTGGTTGAAGATGCAGAAGGTCACTTGGTTGACAGGGAAGGAAATAGGAGGAACGAAGAGGGGCAGAGAATTGATCAAGAGGGGAATGTCATTGTTGAACAGCAGGTTCAGCAAGTGGCTGAGAACGTGGGAGCCCCTGCTGCTGTCAATAACGCTGCTGGGCGTTTTGTTCAGAGGACTCTAGGTGATTACAACAGACCTGATCAGTTCTATGCCAACAGAGCTGCAATCCGACCTCCTGCCTTCCAGAGGAACGATTTTGAGGTTAAACCTGTCTACTATCAGCTAGTTGGACAGCATCCCTTCCATGGTTTACCTCATGAGCATCCTATGGATCACATAGAGAGGTTTGAGGACCTAGCTTCCAGTGTCAAAGCTAATGGGGTTAGCAATGACTTTCTGTTCTGCAAGCTTTTTCCCTATTCTCTTGGAGGAGAACCTGCATATTGGCTAAAGCAACTGGAACCTGCTTCACTAACTACTTGGGAGGACACCAAGAATGCTTTTCTGAATAATTTCTATGATGATGCCAGATCAGAAGACATGAGAACGAAAATTGCATCATTTACACAAGGCCCTACTGAAGCTTTCAAGGCTTCTTGGATCAGGTTCAAGTCTTATCAGAGGGACTGTCCTCATCATGGTTTCAGTCAGGTGCAATTGCTTGGGATCTTTTTCAGAGGCATTGACTGGAAATATCAGATGGCGTTGGATGCTTCAAGCAGTGGAAACTTCAATACCAACAGACCAGAGGAGGCGGTGAGACTGATTGAGAACTTGGTCTGCAGCAACAGCACTAAAAATGCAGACTTTCAGAGAATGAAACAAGCTGGTGCAGCTGATGGAAATCAGATTGCTGAAGTTAAGGCTAAGTTAGATGATATGCACAGCCTTTTGGTAGGGAAGAAGTCAGTTCACTTTGCTGCAGAAGTAGAGACTTTCGAAGCTCCAGAGGAAGTTGAGCAGGAGGATGTAAATTTCATCAACTCTGGCGGATTTCAGGGACAAAGGTATGAGAATCAGCAGTGGAACAGAGGATACAGCAACAACAATCAGAAAAATGCCCCTACAGGAGGACAGAACACGCCTGGTTTCACTCCTAGACCCCCTTTTCAGAAGACAGAGTATCAGAAGCCATTCCAGAGCAGTGGAAACTACAGAAACTATGGTTCTACTTCCTATCAACCAGCACCTCCACAAGAGAACAAAATGGAAGCAATGTTCGAACAGATTCTGGAAGGACAACAGAAGCTTACTGTGAACTTCAATGGCAAGATAGATTCGCTCTATCAGGACCTGAATGGGAAAATTGAGAGTCTGAACTCTCATATGAAGAAGCTTGATGTTCAAGTTGCTTAAATTGCAGGAGCTGTTCAGAGGCAAGAAGGATTTCTTCCAGGAAGAACTGATGCTAATCCCAGACACCACGTGAATGCCATCACATTGAGGAGTGGAAGGAACCTGCAACCAGTGTTGCAGAAGGATATAACCTCAAGAAATTTCGTGGGTGTAGAAGAGTATGAAGATGAAGAAAATTTTGCTGCAGAACCATTGGTGACGATCGTCACCAATAATGGGTGTCGCTCGTCACCCAATGAGGACAACCCCGAGCCTGATTCTTCACTTATTGGTGACGACCGTCACCAAGGGAGTGACGCTCGTCACCCAAATCCAGTACTCGACCCCGACTTGTCCAAAGTGAGTGACGCTCGTCACCATTCCAGTGACGCTCGTCACCAGACACCACATATTGCAGTTTCGCCTAAGACTTCAGATAATGCTAAGGAGACCGTGTATAAACCCAAGATACCCTATCCTAAGCATCCTAAGAAGTCTAAGCAGGAGCTTGAGGATGCCAGATGCAAGGCTATCATGGACAAGTTGGTGATAGAGATCCCATTGATTGATGCTGTAAGGATCACTCCTGTTATTAGGAGGTATGTGAAGAGAATGGTGACCAACAACTTGAGCCTTGAGGTTGGAGCTATGATGATCAACGAGCAGGTCAGTGCAGTGATTCAGAACAGAGTTCCAGAGAAGCTTTCAGACCCAGGAAGCTTTGTTTTAGACTGCACCATCTTCAATGACAAGTTTGAGAGGTCATTGTGTGACCTTGGTTCTAGTGTGAACCTCATGCCCCACTCTGTTGCAAAGAGTTTGGGGATGACTGATTTTAAAACTACAAGGATATCTCTTGTCCTAGCTGATAGATCAGTTAGAGTTCCTGAAGGGGTAATAGAGGATGTTCCTATCAAAGTAGGAGATTGTATGATCCCTACTGATTTTGTGGTTTTAGAGTATGGAGAAGAGCCCAAAGACCCCTTGATTCTTGGCAGACCCTTCCTGGCCACTGCAGGAGCTATTATTGACGTCAGGAAGGGTAGAATAGAGCTGAATGTTGGCGATTTAGTGATGAAATTCGAAATGGACAAGCTGATGAAGAGGCCAACCATAGATGGACAGACTTTTTATGTTGATGTTCTCACAAACATTGCTGATCAGATCTTCCATGAGATGAGTTCATATGACCCCTTGGAAAGGGCGTTGACCACTTCTACAGCTGAGTATGAGCATTTAGATGCTGCTGCAACAGGCTACACAAAGATGATGGATGCTACTGCACAAGTTATGCAACTGGTTGCACAGGATGAACTTGTCTCCACATCTGCAAAAGCCGCCACAATGGGTGACTGGTCAGCAGCAAAAGCACCAAAAGTTGAGCTTAAACAGCTCCCTGCAGGGCTAAGGTACGCATTCCTAGGAGAAAACTCCACCTATCCTGTTATTGTTAATGCTTCATTGAACAATGCAGAGCTCACCCTATTGCTAAGCAAGCTGCGAAAATTTCGCAAAGCTCTTGGCTATTCTCTTGATGACATTTCAGGTATCTCTCCAGACTTGTGCATGCATAGAATACACCTAGAAGATGAGTCGAAATCATCAGTTGAGCATCAGAGGAGGCTAAATCCGAATTTGCAAGATGTGGTCAAGAAAAAAATCATGAAGTTGTTGCAGGCTGGTATCATCTATCCTATTTCAGACAGTGCTTGGGTGAGTCCAGTGCACGTGGTGCCTAAGAAAGGAGGTGTCACCGTGGTCAAGAATGACAAGGATGAGCTGATTCCAACCAGGACTGTGACAGGACACAAGATGTGTATAGACTACAGGAAATTGAATGCAGCAACAAGGAAGGACCATTTTCCTCTACCTTTCATCGATCAGATGCTAGAAAGGCTGGCGAATCACAAGTATTACTGCTTCCTTGATGGGTATTCAGGCTTCTTTCAGATCCCCATCCATCCAGATGATCAGGAGAAGACCACGTTTACCTGTCCTTATGGCACTTTTGCCTATCGCAGAATGCCTTTTGGCCTGTGTAATGCTCCTGCAACCTTCCAGAGATGCATGATGTCGATTTTCACAGACATGATAGAGAAGTTTATGGAGGTGTTCATGGATGACTTCTCTGTTTATGGATCTTCTTTCAAGAGCTGTTTGGACAACCTGTGTGCAGTTCTGCAGAGATGCGAAGAGAAACACTTGGTTTTAAATTGGGAGAAGTGCCATTTTATGGTACAGGATGGTATTGTACTTGGTCACAGAGTCTCAGGAGATGGCATAGAGGTGGATAGGGCGAAAATTGAGGTGATGACAAGTCTGCAAGCACCTGATTCAGTCAAAGCAGTGAGGAGTTTTCTGGGACATGCAGGCTTCTACAGAAGGTTCATCAAAGATTTTAGCAAGATAGCACGTCCACTTACTGCTCTCCTCTGCAAAGATGTGAAGTTTGAGTTCACAGAAGAGTGCAAATCTGCTTTTGAACAGATCAAACAGGCGTTGGTTACAGCCCCTGTTGTGCAGCCTCCAGATTGGGACTTACCTTTTGAGGTAATGTGTGATGCCAGCGATTTTGCAGTTGGAGCAGTGCTGGGACAGAGGAAAGACAAGAAACTCCACGCCATCTACTATGCAAGTAGGACTTTGGATGATGCTCAGAAGAATTATGCAACAACTGAGAAGGAATTGTTAGCTGTTGTGTTTGCTTTTGAGAAGTTCAGGCAGTATCTTGTTGGCTCCAAGGTCGTGGTTCATACTGACCATTCAGCACTGAAGTACTTAATGCAGAAGAAGGATGCAAAACCAAGGCTGTTGAGATGGATCCTGCTTCTTCAGGAATTTGATATTGAAGTGAAGGATAAGAAAGGGGTTGAGAATGGAGTTGCTGACCATTTATCCCGGATTCAGGTCGAAGACAGTGTTCCCATCAATGATTTCTTGCCTGAAGAGAATGTTTACTTAGTGGAAACCAGAGAACAGGAGGAAAGTGTCGAAAACCTGCAGTTTTCACGAAACTACAGGGGAGTGACGAGCGACACCAGGGGGGTGACGCTCGTCACCAACCAAGACCATTCGCGACAAAAGTATACGAGCGAGGTGACGCTCGTCACCAACATTGGTGACGCTCGTCACCGATCTCCACACTTATCTGCGATTTGTGCAAGCTTGGGGAAAGCTTTTGCAGAGCCTGTTTACGTTTTACATGATCCAAAGAGACCCTGGTATGCTGATATTGCAAACTACCTTGCTGCAGAGGATGAACCACATGATTTTAAAGGATATGCTAAGAAGAAGTTCTTGAGAGAACTTAGGAGATTCTATTGGGATGAGCCATACCTCTACAAGCATTGTGCTGATGGTATTTACAGAAGATGTTTAGCAGAAGAAGAAGTTCAGGACGTGCTCTTCCACTGTCATGGATCAGACTATGCTGGACACTTTGCTACATTCAAGACTGTCTCTAAGGTTTTTCAGGCTGGATTTTGGTGGCCTACCATGTTCAGGGACGCCCAAGCCTTCATCACAAGCTGTGATACTTGTCAGAGAAGAGGAAAAATCAGCAGGAGACATGAGATGCCACAGAACTTCATTCTGGAAGTTGAAGTTTTCGATTGTTGGGGTATTGACTTCATGGGACCTTTTCCCTCATCTTATGGGAATAGATACATTCTGGTTGCTGTTGATTATGTATCTAAGTGGGTAGAGGCGTTGGCTACTCCTACTAATGATGCTGCAGTGGTTTTGAAGCTGTTTAAGACCATTATCTTTCCCAGATTTGGTGTCCCACGGATTGTCATAAGTGATGGGGGTTCTCACTTTGTCAACAAGGTTTTTGACAAGCTGTTGAAGAAGTATGGTGTACAGCACAGAGTGGCCACGCCCTATCACCCCCAAACAAGTGGACAAGTCGAGGTTTCCAACAGACAGATCAAGCAAATTCTGGAAAAGACAGTTGGGAAAACAAGGAAGGATTGGTCTGCAAAGCTGGATGATGCATTATGGGCCTACAGGACTGCCTACAAAACGCCACTTGGGACTACTCCTTTCCACCTTCTCTATGGCAAGGCGTGCCATCTACCAGTAGAACTGGAGTTCAGAGCAGAATGGGCAATCAAGAAGCTGAATTTCGATCTGAAACCTGCTGCAGAAAGGCGCTTGATTCAGCTCAATGAACTGGATGAGATCAGATATCTAGCCTATGAAAACTCCAAGTTATACAAGGAGAGGACAAAGGCATATCATGATAAGAAGATCATCTCCAGGCATTTCGAGCCCAATGACCAGGTATTACTCTATAACTCTCGTTTACAGCTTTTTCCTGGTAAACTGCGTTCTAGATGGTCAGGTCCTTTCACTGTCAAAGAGGCTCGCCCACATGGTGCAATTGTCCTGATTAACTCCAAAGGAGAGGAGTTTATTGTCAATGGACAAAGGGTGAAGCATTACTGGGCACAAGCAGAGATTCCAGCAGGACACATTGTGTCTCTGAATCAGGCACCAGCTGTCTAAACAGCCAACCAAAGTCAAGCTAATGACTTTAAAAGAGCGCTTAGTGGGAGGCAACCCACTGGTAAGTTGTAGATATATTACTTAGTATTTATTTTCGTGCTTAGGATTATTAGTTAGAATTTTAGTTAAAAAAAAAAAAAAAAAAAAAAAAAAAAACGGTGACGATCGTCACCCTTATGGTGACGCTCGTCACCCATCAGAATCGAACACGGGATTTAAGCTTTTCTCTTCTTCTTCCTCGAGCACACCTGCAAAATAACCGAAACTAGTTAGAAAATAGGAATTTCATAACTTTTGATTTTCTTAACCAAATTGAGTGATTTAAGAGTCTAATCCGTGTGGATTTTACTCCTCTTTCTGAATATCAACTCAGTTTTTACAATCTGCAAGGTATGTTTTCGGAATCCCCAATTTTCAGTCCGCCATAGGTTTGGTAAAATCCGATTTTTGACTTGATTGGCTTGATTTAACTGTTGAATCATGGTTAGTTAGGTTGTATTAGAGGAATGGAACCATCTTTGTGAGCTTTTATCGGTTGATTGCACTATTTTGAATTTTCGAGTTCATGATGAAAGTTGCAAAAATCTGGAAATTTTGGGTGATTTAGGTTGAACTGATGCTTGAATTGTGTTCTTGGTAGTATAGAGATTAATCGCCATTAGCTATTTGATCCTGTTTGGTTGATTTTTCGAACTTTGAAAAATTTGCTAACTTTTGAGATGGTTTTGGTCGATTTTGGTACTCAATTTGCAGATGCCTCGTCAAGAGAAAAGACTAAGACAAAGCTCGTCTTCCAGCACTGCAACAGGGTCTACAGATTCCTTCAGTCAGCACCCGGTTTGCAGGCCCCCATGGCCCAAACGAGAGGATCGGAAAATAGCCTCGGAGATGGCTTGGGCAGGGACTCCGAAGCAAGAAGTGGCTCGGGATACCTGTGTATTCCGTGATATTCAGGAGGAGTGGGATGAGTATGACACGCTGTTCTACAATGCGTGGCTAGGAGTTAAGATTATCCCTACTAGGCTCGCGGATCCTGCTGTTCTGCAGAAGATGGGGATCTTTGAGGAGGTTTATGAGATTTTGGAGCGCATTGGCATGGGGACTATGCCTTTCCAGCAGTACGACTTGTACCCAGATTTGGTCCGCCAGTTTCTCTCTACAGTTCGCGTCTACTACGCGAATGAGCTGGCGAAGCATGCTCAGGAAGGCACTATGACATTTCTGATCCGAGGGATTCGATACCGGATCAGTCTGATGGAGCTTTGTGGGATCTATGGCTTCTCTGACCATCCCACAGGCGTTCTCCTTCCCTCTCAGTGGACCCATATGAGGACATTCTGGTCCAAGTTCGGGAATGGAGTCTATGATAGCAAGACCAGCACGCAGACAGAGGTTAGACATCCGGTTTTGAGGTACCTTCTGCGCCTCTTTGGTCATACTATTCTGTGCAAGTCTGCGCCCAGCAAGACTCGAGTTAGCGAGCTGATTCTCCTTTACTACGGACTTTATGAGATGCTAGATGATTCGATACCAGTTGATAGTATGGTTCGCGCCAACTTAGGTGCTGTTTTCGCTGAGCATTTGGTCTCTTTGAAGACCAAGCCATTCACCAGTCCAGGGGAGAAGACTGAGAGTGTGGGCAGCTTGTTGACACCGATCTTCCATCATTTCCAGATCGATGTTACCCCTTGCAGTCTGCGCAGTGATAGATCGCTTATGGATGAGCAGTATCTGCGCCATGTCACTTGGATGAAGACCGGAGTTGTCTGGACTTTTACTACTACTTTTGGAGAGTATGTTGGCATTAAGTTGCCACAGAGAGCACTCACTACTATCCAGACAGACCCACGCCAGCTATTCTTCATGCCAGCACAGACTCTTCTGCGCCCCTTGACTCTGCGCCCTGCTCGAGCTGCTACAGCTGGTCCCTCTGCTTCTACTGCTGCTGCTACTGATGCTGGACCTTCTACGCGTCAGAGTGACTCTTCTGCTGCCTTCAGGCGTCCTCCACGACCACAGACACCCATGGATATGGCTGCTTTTCAGGAGTATGTCATTGATAGCTTTGAGGGACTCTGGGATGCTGTTGCTACACTTAGCAACTGTGGTTGTGTCCGCCCCCACTACACTACTGAGCCTTGTGAGGATGAGGATTGAGGCTTCATTATCTGGTTACTTGTTCCTTTTTCCCTTTTTATTTTTCCTTCTTTTGAGTCATTTTTATGTTTCTTTTGAGTCAGTTGTCAGTTTCTTTGATGATGTTTTGTGAGATTGTTGAACCAGGTTATTATTGCTATGTTTGGATGTTGTTAATTATGTGTTTGAATGCTCAAAAAGTCTAACTTTCGAGTACACATGCAAACACTTCGTTAATTAACATCTAACATAAGATTTGGGCAATACAGGTCGTGGTGACGCTCGTCACCAGATTGGTGACGCTCGTCACCCGACCCCACGCGAGGTACCAATTTTCTGACTTGGTTTTTCGACTTCTCATTCATTTTTCTGACCAACTCTTGGCTTAATAACACTGGGGACAGTGTTGTTTAAGTCTGGGGGAGGTGGTTACTGACGTTGTGTGCTTTGTGTCATGTTTATAGAGTCTTAAAGTTGAGTCAAAAACCTGTTTTTCTAGAGTCAAAACTTTTGAAACTGTTAGTTTTTCTTGGAACTAGCCATAGGACGTTTTTGCTGATAAGAACCATTGCCACAGTAGTTGATTACAAGTCTTACTAAGTTGAAAGTCATAGGTAGATCAGTCTAGCAATGAAGGTTTAGATTCTTAGAGAATCTGGAAAATTTGCTGTTAGCTCCACCTTAATGAACTTTAAATTTGTTGTCTTGGTGATTGATTCTTATTGATCTTGATTCTCTCTTTAAGCACTGACAATAAGGTTAAAATACAGTCTCTCTTTGATTTTCCCTGATGTAGTTTTTAAAAGAAATTAAGTCCAAAGAATGGTGCATTCATGACCCTGTCTCCTCACAAGGAACAACAGTAGTGAACACACTCAAGAACCTGTCTCCTCACAAGGAACACAAGTATTGAGTAGCACCATATCTTAGACTGAAAAAGTTGAGAAAAAGAAGTGAAAAATCGAAAATATACTAAAGAAAAAGATTAAGGGAAGAGAAAATAGGAGAGCTGTGTTGAGATTGATTTGTTCAGTTGTTAGGAAGGGAAAAGAATCTGTAAAGTGATTAAGATGATAGAGCCTTGATGAGACTTCACACTTAGATTAAAAAAATAAGGAGTTAACAGTAGAAATTTCGGATTTCTTGAAGGGATTTGGACTGGACTTGAGAGATTTGCTAAGCTTGTGATGATTAGACTGAAATTTGATCTTGTGTTGACTATGTGGTATGTGGATTCGAAAACTTTAACTAGTATGGTGTTTCTGATGACTAACAGACTGTTTCTTGTTTTCAAACCTCGACCTTATTCTTTGTCTAATGTTTGCTTGAGGGCAAGCAAAAGCTAAGTCTGGGGGAGTTGATATATCATGGTTTTTATGGTTTTTAACCATGATATAAGTCCTTTTTATTGAGTCTTTTTGGTCTTTTTAGAGTCCTAGAAGAGTCTTTGCAGGTTAAAGCATGTCTGGAGCATAATTGGAGATATTGGAACCTTTTGGAGCATTCTGAGTTGAAGCCACGAAGTACCAAGATCGAAGCAGAAAGTATTCACTAATGGTGACGATCGTCACCCCATTGGTGACGCTCGTCACCCAGATAGGAAGGAGCGTGGCTATTTGTTAAAAGTATCAAGAAGAATTGCAGAACTTACCCAGAAGTTTCCTTTATTTATATGAAGACCCCAGATCGTGTTTAGCCCCTATATATTAGGTTTTTCAGCCACTGTTGAAAAAAAATCTTAGTTTTTGAGAATTGAGAGAGCTAGAGAGAGATTTTATTCAGAGCTTTTTGGGGAGACAAATCCTGTACTCTTTAGAGAAGATTTCGAACCCCCTTTGTTTTCTACTCTTTCTCTTAATGCAATTTTATTCAGTTATGTTTTGTGATCTCATAATCATGTCTGAGTAATCTGCTAGTTAAGTTAGGGTTTTTCAAAGGTTGATGAAAAGAGTGTAGAATCGCTATCTGTTAGGATTATCTCATGGTTTTTCATCTCTGCTTGCTTTAAAATCGAATCCCTCCGGGGAGTATTGACTCGACGCCTTCTACTGGTGATTCCGGATCGCAGTCTTCCTCGGCTGGGGCAAGGTCAGGTCCGGATGGTTCCGCCGCAGATATTGATACTCCTATGGCGAGCAGGGTGACCGGTTATGTTGGTGATGCTGGCGGTGAGCTCGTTGTTTCGGCTCGTACTGACGTAGGGTCCGCAGAGCCTGGGTCTCCCTTACTGTCTTCGGGTGACGAATTTCCTCGATCCAAGTCGTCGGCGCAGTCTTTGGAGGATATTCGGTATGCTTGTGGGGTTTTCGATCTGGATTTTAGAGTTCCTGGCGTGAATGAGCGTCCTTGGACCCCTCCTCCGGGTTGGATCTGTCTCTATGAGTATTGGTTCAAGCATTGCCAGTTATGGTTTCCGCTACCGAAGCTTTTGTTGGATTATTGCGAGGCTAGGGAGATTGCATTGACTCAGCTCTGTCCGGGTGCGATCCAGAACATCGTTGGGGCGATCATAATGGCGGAGTCGTGCGGCATTGATATGAGTCTTCGTTTTTTTCGAAGAGATATCGAGTGTGGTGTGGAATACCAAAGGGGCTCAGCGAACGGTTGCCGTGAATATGAAACCGGGAAACAAGGTGGTGACTGATGTTCAGAGCAAATCCCATGCCTGGTGGGGGCGTTATTTCTATGCCCGAGTGAATTCGGCGTTAGTTTGTGGTGGCGATAGTAGGACATTCGTGGAACGATGGAGTCCTGAATTTGGTAGACTTAGTGGTTTTTCTTGCTGCCGTTTTTGATGTTACTTAGTTGATATTTGTTTGTTTCCTATGCAGTTCTCCATCCAGTCGGCGAGGAGCATCCTGTGGGTTTCGAGGAGGATCTTGTGAGGATTCGACAGTTGGGAGCTCAGCAGTGGTCTACGATCGTTGAGGCTCGGAGGGCTAGGGAGTTTTGTAGCAGGATTACAGGTATTTCTTTGACGTGTTTCTTTTATAGCGAGTTCTTCTCTGCTTCCCCTCTGTTTTTTTTTTTAAAAAAAAAAATTCTTGTTTTGCAGTTCATTTCGATGAGACAGAAAAGATGGAGAAGCGGCTGTTGAATGTTCCTAAGTTCTCCGACAAGAAGGTTCCATTGGCATCCTCTGGAGATGCGGCCGGCTCGTGTTCGGCTGCTCGGAGGGTTGGGAAGAAGGATAAGAGAGACGCGAGGAGCAAGTCGTTTCCGATTCGTCTCGTGCGGGCGAAGGATACCGCGGGAAAGGGCAAGGTCGGCGAGGCTCTTTCGGGGAAAGACCCGGGTTGTCCTGAGGGTTCTGCTCTCGGCGCTGTTGTTCCGGTGCAGCGCGAAGAGCGCCCGATGGTGTACGCGCTCTCTTCGGGCAAGGGAGCGTCGGCGAACGTGGATGGTACTCTCGGCGAGGCGGCCGATATGGTCGGCGGGCCTAGCGAAGTGGTCGAGGATGGCAAGGACTTCTCTTTTTCGTATCAGTATGATGGGACTGATCTGTTTCTTCCGACCCGAATGCTTGCATTGACTTATACCAGAGGATCAGTCATTCCCATAAGGAGTATGCTCCTTACGATGCTGATGCGGTCGGGGCGAAGATTTACCGGGTGATCGCTGCTTCTACTTTTCAGGTATTCCTTCTAATGTTCTTTTTTATTTTCCTCCTTCTCTTTTCTTTCTTCATCTTACTATTCTTCTATCATTCTCTTTGTTCTCTTTTCTCTTTTGCGTGCTTGATGTTGAGGTCCGTCTCTTTTTGTTGATTTTTTTTTTGGGCAGATGATGGCGAGTACTAACCAGCTCGAGTTCTTGCTGCGCCGAGATATGCGCAAACTGGAAGACTCACTTGCTGTTGAGTGAGGAGCCAGGATGTCCGCGGTTGAGAAGCGAAAGGCGGCCGAGCGGGAGGCAAAGGAGGCGGTTGAGAAGTTGAAGGCGGCTGAGAAAAGGGCGCTCGAGGCCGAGGAGAAGCTCAAGGCGTCTTGTGAAGAGGCTGCTGGTCACAAGGAGAGCTGGGAGAAGGCTAGGAATCATTATCGTGATCTGAAGTCGGATCTGGCTAGGATCAGGAAGGAGAGGGATGACTCCACGGTGTCCGAAAGGAGACGCGTCCTCGACTTGGTTATTCCAGAGTATCGCGAAAAGGTGAGCAAGTTCGAGCGGTTCTACAAGAGTAACGAGGCAGTTCATGCTGCTGTTTCCGCCTACACGATGG
The DNA here is from genome assembly GCA_911865555.2 of Thlaspi arvense. NCBI lineage: Eukaryota > Viridiplantae > Streptophyta > Magnoliopsida > Brassicales > Brassicaceae > Thlaspi > Thlaspi arvense. The sequence goes on from OU466861.1 coordinate 9,129,127, forward strand.
CTAAAGGTAATCCGTATAGCTTTACATTATCGAGTGAATGCTTGGTACTTATCATTTCGGATTTTGTTCCATCGTTTGGTGTTCATGTGTTTTTCGGCTTCAGGTGTTTTTAACGCATTCACTACGTTGGTGAGTGATAAGACTCTTCTCCCCGAGGGCACGATGGCCAGGTTGGAAGGCGAGAGGGACTCTGCCAAGGAGGCGGCCCTGGAGTTGGGGGTTGAAGACATTCAGGATAGCGACTTCGTAGTGGGTTCGGTCAGCGACTGGATGGCGCTCTTGACTTCCCCTTCGCCGGTGGAGGCCCCGACGGATCAGTACGGGAGTATGTCGGCGGGTCTTGCTTCTACGGATATCTCTTCTCTTAGGTCCCCTGGTGTGAAGGGGCCCTAGTCGTTCCTCGTTTGTCGGTGTTGCATCGCTGTTTCTGCTTTGTCGTTTTTTTTTTGTTTGAGGATTTGTATTTTGGCTCTGTTTTGCTTGCACCTTGTTGGATTCCTTTTTCGTATCTTTCGGATCTTTGAGGTTCATGATCCTTTGCTTTGGTTATTTTATCGTTGTTTTGTCGTGATCCTTTTCTGTTATGCTGAGACTCTGATGTTTTGTTATGTCGAAGAGCGAACCTTTTGTTTCCTTTTTTTTTTTGATCTGATGATGTCATTGTTTTCCGAAATTGAAATTGCGATATACGAAGCGGTCGGTTCATTTGTTTGTTTTGATTTCTTTATGCAGGTCGGGACCTGGCTTTGTTAAATCTGGGAGCGAGGCTGGGCTCGGCTCATACCGTTTAGATTTTACGGGACTGGGCCCGGCTTATGTGCCGATGAACTAAAAAATTATAGTATCAAAGGTGTGGATTATTTCACCACTGCGCCTTTGGAGGACGCGTTTTTATAGAATTGATCACCTGGCCAGGGTGTCAATGTGTTTCGGTGGTGGGGTCGCGTTAAAAATGAAGAGTAGATTGGCGACTTAATATGATTTTTATTAAATAATAGCTGGACCTCCGAAAAGGCTGCCTACGTACCCCTACATGGGGATCAAGCCGATCGTAGTTCGCATTACATAGATAGCTTCGGGAGCGTATACACATGTTTTATATATAGGTTGTTGGAGTGGAGGGGAGGCACGCTCGTCCGTCGGAGTTAGAGTCGCCGGGCTGCAGAGGTGGTATAACGGCATCGGTCTGCAGGATTGGCGTGCTTAGGTCGTCGAGTTGTTGGGGCGGTGTCTCGGCGTCGGGTTGCGGAGGCGGTATCATGGTGTTGGGTTATAGGGTCGGCGCATTCGGGGTCGTTGATTTTGTCAGGATGGTATCGCGGCGTCGGGTTGTGGGGATGGCGTGGTTCGTCATTCTTCTTTATCATCCCTTTTTATAACTTTTATATTTGTCGCTGGACCTCCGAAAAGGCTGCCTACGTACCCAGATGTGGGATCAAGCCGACCGTAGTTCTTATTCCTCTCCCCCATTCCTCTTTTGTTTTGAATGGTCAAAGGATAACCGATGTCTTTTAATAGTAGTATCTCTTGATGTGCATTACGTTCCATGATCTTGGGATTGCTTCCCCCGCCATGGTTGTTAGCTCGAAGACCCCTGGTTTGACGACCTTGGATATGATGTAGGGTCCTTCCCATCCGGCGCCGAGTTTTCCTGCGTCAGATTCTCGCGTGTTCTCAAAAACTTTGCAAAGCACGAGGTCGCCTTCGGTGAAATGCCGACCTCGAACCTTCTTGTTGTAGTACCGCGCTGCGAGTTGCTGATAGTTCTGAATTCTCAGTAGCGCTTGGTCCCGATCTCCTTCTAGTAGGTCGAGGTGATCCTTCATGAGTTCGTCGTTGAGCGCCTCGTTTTGGGCCATCATTGTGTGTCGAAGGAAGGAGATTCCTACTTCGGCTGGCGACATGGCCTCCATTCCGTGCGATAGGTTGAAGGGGGTCCTGTTTGTCTATCGTCGGGGAGAGGTTCTGTACGACCATAGCACTCCGTCGAGTTTGTATGCCCAGGCATTTTTCTTTTCGTCCAGGCGCTTTTTGAGGCCGTCGAGAATTGTTTTGTTTGTTGCTTCAGCTTATCCGTTACCCTGTGGGTACCGTGGAGTTGATTTATTTAGCCGAATTTTCCACTTCGCGCAGAAATCTTCAAATATGCCTGAGGTGAACTGGGAACCGTTGTCAGTGACGACTTCGTACGGGAGGTCGTGCCTGCAGATGATGAATTTCCAGACAAACCTCTGGACGTCGGCTGCAAGGATTTTAGCGTACGCTTCTGCTTCGATCCATTTCGTGAAGTAGTCTGTCATCACCAGTACGAACCTCTTTTGCCGCGATCTCGGGAGTGGTCCGATAATGTCCATCGCCCAGCGCATAAAAGGGTAGGGGGCTGTGGACGCTGTCAATAATTCTGATGGTACACGGATCCTCGGGGAGTGTCGTTGGCACTTTTCGCAGCGAGCAGCGAATTTTTCACAGTCTGTGATCATGGTCGGCCAAAATAGTCCATGCTTCTTTATTTTTATTGCTAGTGCCCGTCCTCCAGAGTAGTTGCCCCGCTCCTTCATGCGTTTCTTTCATGACGCCTTGGATTTCGCTAGTCGGATGCAGTGGAGAAGGAGTCGTGACGCACTCCAACGGCAGAGAGTGTCGTCGAGAAGAGTGTAATAGGCTGATCGTGCTTTGAGGCACCGGGCTGCCCATTTTTCAGGCGGAACTTCTCCGTCGGAAAGGTACGCTATTATCTCCTCCCTCCAATCAAGCTTGACGGGCTCTCCGGCCCTGTCCGTCGGCTCGCAGTTGGTTTCGTTGGCGTCGTCGAGTCCCTCTTCGAGTTCTGTGACGGCGTATATTCCTTGGGCTTGTTCCATGCTTGGTTCGAGAGCGATGTCGTCTATCGGTTCGCGGGTGTTTGCGTTTGCATCGTCGAAACCCCCTTTCGCCAGTTCTATGCTCGGTTTGGGTATGCTTTCGACGGGAATGAGTCGTCGTAGGTCGGGATCAGAAGTGGAAGCAAGTGCGACGAGAGCGTCGGCCGGCGTGTTGTCACTCCGCGGAATTTTGGTTAGCGTAAAGGCACCAAAGGTTTTAGCGAGATTTTGGACGACTTTGAAGTAGGCATCCATGCACTCGTTCTTTGCCTCGTATTCTCCGTTGAATTGGCTCGCTACGAGTTGCGAGTCGTAGAATGCTTGAATTTGATTTGCCCTTATTGCTTTAGCCAGGCGCAAGCCGGCGATGAGTGCTTCGTATTCTGCTTCGTTATTGGACGCCGCGAACTCGAGTCGGAAAGATTGTTCAAGGATTTCCCCTGTTGGAGATATAAGTCTGACTCCAATTCCTGACCCGTTGCGAGATGATGAGCCATCGACGTATAAGGACCATACCTCCTTGGCTGAGAGGTCTTCACCGACGGCTCCTGGTGGGAGCTCGATTAAGAAGTCGGCAAGGACTTGGGATTTGGCGCTGGTTCTATTCTTGTAATCGATGTCGTATTCGCTTAATTCCACAGCCCACTTGGCCATTCGGCCAGATTGGCTTGGACTGTGCAGGATCGTTCGTAGAGGGTGATTTGATAAGACAGTGATAGAATGGGACTGGAAATACGGTCGCAGCTTTCTGGCTGCGGTGACTACCGCCAGGGCTAATTTTTCCAACGTCGGATACCTCGTTTCAGGATCATCGAGTGACTTGCTGACGGAGAAAATTGGCTTCTGCTCGCCGCGATCTTCTTTGACTAAGACACCGCTAACTGCAGAATGAGAGACCGCGACGTAGAGATATAAAGTTTCGCCGAGTTCAGGTTTGGCCAGCACAGGCGGAGTTGATAGGTACTCCTTGAGTTGTTGGAAAGCCGCTTCGCATTTATCGTCCCACTCAAACCTTTTGTTTCCCCGCAGGAGCTGATAGAAAGGCAGGCACCTGTCCGTTGATCGAGCGATAAACCTGTTAAGGGCTGCGATTCTGCCGGTTAAGCGCTGCACTTCTCTCGTGTTCCTCGGGGAGGGCAGTTCGAGGAGCGCGGTGATCTTTTTGGGGTTGGCTTCGATTCCCCGTTTAGTGACGAGGTAGCCCAGAAATTCTCCCGATTTTACAGCGAATGTGCATTTGGCCGGGTTTAGCTTCATGTCGTACTCGTTGAGGCTTTTGAAGCATTGTGCGAGATGGTCTATATGATCGTCAGTGTTGGCTGACTTGACGAGCATGTCGTCGATATATACTTTCCTAGTGTCTCCTAGTTGCTCGACGAACATTCGGTTGACGAGGCGTTGGTAGGTGGAGCCGGCATTTTTCAGACCGAACGGCATGACCTTGTAGCAATACGTTCCACGCTCTGTGATGAAAGAGGTTTTTTCTCGGTCGTCGGGATGCATCATAATTTGATTGTACCCAGAAAAAGCGTCCATGAATGACAAGAGTTCATTCTCGGCCGTCGCTTCTACGAGTCGGTCTATATGGGGAAGAGGGAAACTATCTTTGGGGCACGCTTTGTTGAGGTCGGTAAAGTCAACGCAGACTCTCCACTTTCCGTTCTTTTTCTTGACGACCACCGGGTTAGCCAACCACTCTGGGTATCGGACTTCCATGATTGATCCTGCCTTAGACAATCGCTCTACCTCATTGTTAACTGCTTGTGCTCTTTCTGGACCAAGCTTGCGCCGTTTTTGCTTGATCGGTTTGTACATTGGATCGACTTGTAACTCGTGTTGAACGAGAGACGGTGGAATTCCTTTCATATCTTTGGCGGTCCAGGCAAAAATTGAGACGTTTTGACGAAGAAATTCGACGAGTCGTTCACGCAGGTCGTCACTTATTTCTGTTCCAATTCCGACGCATCGCTCGGGATCTTGTGGGTCGATGTTAATCTGCGTGATGTTTTCTCGCTGCTGATCGTCGGGTGGCGGGAGTTCGTTCCGTACGTTTGTTACAGCTAGGCATGTTTGGGCCGCCTTTCTGATCTTATGCTCGGTGATAAAACATGTTCTTGCTAAACGTTGATTTCCACGGACCGTGAAGACGCCGTCCGTTGTCGGTAACTTGAGGCATTGGTGATAAGTGGACGGTACCGCCTTCATTTCGTGCAGCCAGGGTGTCCCCATGATTACGTTGTAAATCACCGGTTTGTCGATGACCACAAATTTAACTATCTTGGTGATTCTTCCGACACATACTGGGAGTTTAACGGTTCCGATGGTCATAGTTTGGTCCCCGCCAAATACGGTCAATAGCCTTACACAGGCCTTGAATTTGTAGTCTTGCATCTCCATTCGTTGCAACGTTTCTTTGAACATTAGATCGACGGTGCTTCCAGTGTCGATCAAGACCCTAGATACTTCACAGCCTCCGATTCTGAGTTCGATGACCAGGGGGTCGTTGTGCGGTGTGTGGAGTCCATCGGTATCAGTTTCGTCGAAGGATATGTCGGCACCGATTATGAATTCGTCGTCGGGGTTGCGTCTCCAAAGTTGGACCGCGGTGGATTTCCTTTCGTAGTCCTTGATTGATCGTACTGAATCTCTGCATGACGGAATCTCCCCCATGATCATATTAATCCTTCGCCTCGGAGGACCTTGGCCGTTCCTCTTTTCCTGATCGTCTTGCCCGCGCTATGGTGGCTCCATGTCCGAATAGATAGGGCCGGCCTATTGATTTGTTGTTGCGTCGGTCGGTGATTTTTTGGCCTCTATCTGGGCTAGTCGGAAACGCTCGCTTTCGTTTTTTGGCTGAGCATTCTTGTTTTGGTCAGCGGGCTGTTGGGAAGCGCCACTCCCAGACTCTTTGAGGTCTTCCTTAAATCGTGTCATCATGGTGTTTTGTAATGCTCGGCATTCTCAGTGGAATGTCCGAATATCTTGTGGAAGTCACAGTATGATTTGGATCCTCCGGACGAATCGTTCTGGCCTCGGACGTACTTGTTCGACCTGCCGGGATGTTGCGAATTGGTTTGTGCGCCTGTGACAGTAAAAGTGGAAGCTCGGTTATTTTTGTTGTGGTTGTAACGCTGTCGTAGTGTTGCCGTGGCTCGTAGTACTCTTCCTTGGGTTTTTCCTTCGGGGTCGATGCTTTTTGGGCGGCATACTTCTTAGTCTTTTCGGCCCTTTCTTCTTCGATCTCGATGAAGATTGTCGCGTGATGGAGTGCGTCCTCTAGGCTGGTTGGTCTGTTCTTTTTCAGTTCTTCGTAAAAGCTGGATTCGAACCAAAGTCCGTTTCGGAGCGCGGGGAGAACTACGTTGTCGAACACAACTAATCTGGAGACGATATTCTTGAATTTGCCTATGTACGACCGCAACGATTCTTTCGAGCCTTGGCGGAGTGTGTAAAGGTCGGATTCGCGAGCTCTGTGCTCGATAAATATCGAATAATGTCGGAGGAATGCCAACGACAGATCTTCATAGCTATCGATTGAGTTGGCTTTCAGTCGGGAGAACCAATTCAGGGCGGCGCCTGTCAAGTTCTCAACAAACAATTGACAGTATCCCGCGTCGCGTTCATGCAGCTGGAATTGGGCTCGCCCCATGGCAATCATGAAAGACTGTATGAATCCCGTGGGATCTGTTGTGCCGTCGTATGGTGTTACTTTAACCTTTCCCGGGTGGCGAGCTGGGAAATTGGTTATATTTTTCGTAAATGGAGTGTTCTGGGCTTCCTTTAGCACGCGGTCGAGTTCCGGGGCCGAGCTTGTTGCCTGACGAACCTTGGAGCTCATCAGTTGCAGTTTGGCTTTCATCGCTTCGAATTCACTGTTTAGTCGTTGATCCTGGCGACTGGGGTTGCTGATGGTGGCTTCCTGCGGGCTCGGCTGCTCCAGGGTTCGGACGCCATTGTTTCCCGAATATCTCTGGTTTGCTCGTTCTCGGCTGATTGTCTGGGGCCGGTCGGCCTGCTCGTTTGGACTAGCGTCCAAGTCTTCAAATAATGCTCGTTGTAGACATGGAGCAAAGGCGGTTGCGGCCAGCGTCTGCTCGTTGCCTCGATTGTGGAGCTCATCGATCCTGTTGTGGCAAACGTGTTGCACCGTAGCCAGGTCGTCGAGTCTCTCGTTCATTCCACGCGTGCTCTCGGTCATTTGGGCGATGAGCATTTGGAGTAGGCTCGACACGTCAGGCTGTGCCGAGGGATTTTTGGGAGACATCGTCAGACTTGGGGTATTTGTTGTGGCGACGGAAGGTCTAGTTGCAGAAACTGATCCCGTCGACCTTGCCAGAAAGACCTGTCCGGTGGGTGGAGTGTACGTGCGGTAGGCAGAAGCCATTGAGGTCGGCCTTGCATATGATTGCTCTAGAGACATCATTGGACTGCGTTCCTCCAACACTAGTGGGGTCGACATGGGGAGTGCTACGGAATTCGACGTAAGTGGTGCAAATGAATTTGGTAAAAGCGATGCCGTAGGCGAAGGCGAAGGAGTCGGCAGGGATGACACCATGGAAGTCGGCAAGAGTGATATCGATGAGGTCGGCGCAGGTGACGTGGTGGAGGTAGTCGCGGGCGACACGGAGGAGGTCGGCGGGCCGACTGCGGATAAAATCTGTTCTGTCATCTTGACTTGTTATCTTTAAAACCTGAATCTACCCTCTCTGGAGCGCCAACTGATGAACCTTAGATTCAACCTTGGATAATTCGTATTTTATTGATAACAAGAATCGAAAGATTACAGAACGAACTCGTCAAAAGTACTGAAAAGAGGGTTCCCAAAAACTGGGATCCCGAGCGAGAAGCTCTAACACGGAAGCCGACCTCCAAAAAGGAGAAGCTTATTACAACGCGTGATTAAAGCTTAATTCCGTAAAATCCGGAGTAATGAATACGTTTTTCGTACAAGGTACGGTCCTATTTATAGGGAATTAAGGCGGTGGCTTCATTGGGCTTCACAGGCTTTCTAGCGGAATGGGCCTTGTCGGGCTTTATCTTCGGATTTGGGCCGAGCTGAAGCTTTGGGCTTCTTTTATCGAATCTGGGCCAAGCTGACTTTATCTGATTAATTCTTGAAGCTGGGCTGGAAGCTTCTTCTTCTTTCTGGGCTGGAGAACACATTGGGCCGATTTGATTAATAAGACCTTTTCAAGGCTTTATTCCAACAGAACACATTAAAAAGCTTTTCAAGAGTTTTGATGCATTTCTTTGGCAAGGAAAATACAGCTGCCCAAAAAACATACTGAATAACACATACTGAATGAGCTGCAACTTTTCAGCAAAAGATAAATTTCCTGACAGTCCAAGAAGGTATGTGAGCCATAAATTTATCGATTAAAGATTTATAGTCTTGAGGGCGGAGCTTATAAAGATTTAGAGGCAAGCCAATGTATCTAACAGGGAGAGTACCTTGAACTAATCCAAGACTTTCTGCCATTATCAGATAAGAAGAAGTTTATCCCCATCAAGAAACAAGCAAGACTTTCAAAGACTTAAACCCAACTCTGAAACCTTTTGAAAGGTAGAGAGAACATTTAAAATACCTTCTAAGGAATTAGAAGAGCCATCAAAGAATATAAGCATATCGTAAAAAAAACTCAGATGGGTGACTAATGGATAACTACAAGTCGAATGAGCTTTAAACTGATCCACACTAGTCGCCTAATCCAGTTATTTTGATCAAATATCCACCACCATAATAAAAAGAGAAGAGGATATAGGCTCACCTTGCCGTAAACCTTTCTTCTTAGGAAAGAGGCCCGCCAATTTTCCATTCAAAGCCACATAGTAACAAGGAGAGGTAATACAAAGCCGAATCCAGGAAGTGAAGACTGCACGGAGCTCGAATGCTTCTAAAATGTTCAGAATGAATTCCCAATCCATATTGTCATATGCTTTAGTTATATCGATTTGAAAGCACCCTCTAGAAAGTTTTTTGAAATCAGAAACAATCTCTAAAGCGAGGTGAACGTTTTCACAAAGTTGTCTCCCTTTAATGAAACTCACCTGATTTCTCTGACCGAAAAATGAGTAATGAGTTTTAAACGAACACAAATAATGCTTGAGATACTTTTGTAAACAGTATTTACACAGAGAAATGAGGCTGAAATCCGATAGATTTACCACGCCTGTCACCTTTGGAATAAGGGAAATTATGGTGGAGTTAACTTGTCGAAGCATTTCCGGGTTCACGCAGAAGTCTTTAACTGCGCTTGTAAAATCTTTGCCGACCAAATCCCAAGAAAATGTAAAAACTCTGCTGAAAAGCCATCAGGTCCTGAAGCCTTGTTCCTAGGAACGGCAAAAAAAGTTGCCTTAATCTCTTCGTCACTTGGTATGGCTGATAACTAGGTTTTCACGGTAAGATAACTAGCTGAGAAAATCCTAAACCTAGATATAATCGTTTGCAGTATAGGGCTTAAGGTATCAATCCAGTTTAGGTAAAGTGATGTTCACTAAGATTCAAAGTGACAATTCTTTAGGTCAAATTCGGTTTAATGAGAGTTGGATTCTTACACACCAAGTGAAATCAGGAACAAGCTTGTGTCACTCAAGCTTTAAACTTAAAAATGGTAAAGAGCATAAAAGTAAACTGAATGTAAAGCACGATATAAAGTGCAGTAAGTAAAAAAAATAAGATTATTTGAGATTAATAAGATTAAGTTAGGGGTTAGAATGGGTTAAACATATTAAGAGTTTGGTCATTATATTAAGAACATTGCCATTATCATTTGATCACATCTAGACTTGGTCTTTTGATGGTGACTTCTAGGTAAGGGGAATCTTTACATGTTACTTAGCCAATGGTATTTGGGTCTAGATCTTTTGTAAGATTTACCACCATAGACGAGCTCTTGCAACACGGTACAATGAATCAGATAAGACTAAGACATCATCCCCATAGAACTGTAAGACTTCCCACACAAGGCTAATTTCGTAGGGTGGGTCCATCATTACCCTTGAAGGTGGTTATGACTAAGCAAGCATGTGGTGTTCGTGTCAAGCCGCCTAAGAGCTTGTAATCTAGTTGATCAAGCTAAACTAAGCATTAAAAAAACCAGCAAGGAGAAATCAAAAGTAAAGTGTATGATAATAGGCAAGTAAAGGATCCAAACCCCTAAATCCTTAAGTAAACCCACTTAACCCCGTGAGATGACTACTCACGCACTATAGAAGAGGCCTTAGAACCCATGAGGGTGAAATATCTCATTCTTGGCTAACCGTAAGACGAAAGAACAGAAAAATAAAGATCACTATTACTTAAAAAAAAACTTAAAGGAAAACTTAAAGGAAACTCGATTAAAACTTAAGGTTTGAAATCGCTAATGGCAAAAAATACAAAGCAAGAAGAAAGAGTTTGGTAGTGATAGGGCTCAGGTTTTATCCAAATAAAACTACTGCAAGTGCACAGCAAAAGCAGTTGTAGTACAAGGGGTATCGAATCCTAAGAGAGTAATGCAGACTACATTATCGAATGTAGGTTCAGATTAAGCTAAGCAAGATATAATGTATGTAATGCGAATGATTAAATAAAAGTAAGCAAACGATTTTGTAAGATGATCTAAGTTTCAGAAGACTAAAAGCGCTAAGTCAGGACAGTTCGCAAGTTGAATCCAAGAATGTAGAATGCATGAAAATCAGGAATGATTAAGAACCATTTTAAACATGAATCACTGACGTATAACTAATCAATTCTCATTGCAGAAGTTATCTATGCCTAAATCACAGAGTTTCAAATCTCTTTGCAAACCCTAACAACCTAAGCATGCAGGAATGATCAGATTCAATTGTTTACAAAACTCCTAAGCCAAATATCTTTGCACTAAATTGTTTTGCTCATCAAATACTAGTTCAGGTTATCAATAATGCTCTCACATATATTCAACAACCTCTGATTTTCGGATTCCTAGATGATGTGTCTTAGAAATTCGATTTTAAAGCAAGCAGAGATGAAAAACCAAAAGATATTCCTAACAGGTAGCAATTCTACAAACTCTTCATCAACCTTTGAAAAAACCCTAACTTAACTAACAAACTACTCACACATGATTATGGATCACAAAACATAACTGAATAATATTGCATTAAGAGAAAGAGTAAAAGAATAAGGGGAGGGGGGGGGGGGGTTCGAAATCTTCTCAAAAGAGTACAAGATTTGTCTCCCCAAAAAGCTCTGAATAAATCTCTCTCTAAGCTCTCTGAATTCTCAAAAACTAAGATAAAGACCAACAATGGCTGAAAAACCTAATAAATATAGGCTAAACACGATCTGGGGTCTTTTTGTAAATAATAGAACTTCTGGGCCAATTCTGCAATTATTGCTCCATCTTTTAATAAACAGCCACGACCTCCTTCCCTGGTGGGTGACGAGCGTCACCATATGGCATACTTTCTGATCCGATCTAGGTAAATTGTGGCTTCAACTCCAAATGCTCCAAAAGGCTTCAATATCTCTAATTATGCTCCAGACATGCTATAACCTGCAAAGACTCTTCTAGGACTCTAAAAAGACTAAAAAGACTCAATAAAAAGGACTTATATCATGGTTAAAAACCATAAAAACCATTATATATCAACTCCCCCAAACTTAGCTTTTGCTTACCCTCAAGCAAACATCAAACAGAGAACAGGGTCGAGGTTTGAAAACAAGAAACAGTCAGTCAATCATCAGGAACACCACACTGGTTAGAGCTTTCAAATCCACATACCACAAAGTCAACACAAGATCAAATTTCAGTCTAATCATCACAAGCTTAGCAAATTTCTCAAATCCAATCCAAATTCCTTCAAGAAATCCGAAATCTCTACTGCTAACTTCTTATTTTTATCTAAGTGTGAAGTCTCATCAAGGTTCTATCATCTCAATCACTTTACAGATTCTTTTCCCTTCCTCACAACTGAACAAACCAATCTCAACACAGCTCTCCTATTTTCTCTTCCCTTGATCTTTTCCTTTGGATATTTTTGATTTTTCACTTTTTTTTTTTTTTTTTCTCAATGTCTAAGATTTGGTGCTACTCAATACTTGTGTTCCTTGTGAGGAGACAGGTTCTTGAGTGTGTTCACTACTGTTGTTCCTTGTGAGGAGACAGGGTCATGAATGCACCATTCTTTGAACTTAAACTTTTAAAAACTACATCAGGGAATATCAAAGAGAGACTGTATCTTAACTTTATTGTCAGTGTGCTGAAAGAGAGAATCAAGATCAATAAGAATCAATCACCAAGATAAGAAGTTAAAGTTCATTAAGGTGGAGCTAACAGCAAATTTTCCAGATTCTCTAAGAACCTAAACCTTCTTTGCTAGGCTGATCTACCTATGACTTTCAACTTAGTAAGACTTGTAATCAACTACTGTGGCAATGGTTCTTATCAGCAAAAACGTCCTATGGTTAGTTCCAAGAAAAACTGACAGTTTCAAAATTTTGACTCTATAAAAACAGGTTTTTGACTCAACTTTAAGACTCTATAAACATGACACAAAGCACACAACGTCAGTAACCACCTTCTCCAGACTTAAACAACACTGTCCCCAGTGTTATTAAGCCAAGAGTTGGTCAAAAAGATGAATGAGAAGTCGAAAAACCAAGTCAGAAAAGTGTTACCTCACGTGGGGTCGGGTGACGAGCGTCACCAGTGTGGTGACGAGCGTCACCACGACCTGTATTGCACAATCATCAAGTTAGATGTTAATTAACGAAGTGTTGTCATGTGTACTCTAAAGTTAGACTTTTTGAGCACTCAAACACACAATTAATAACATCCAAACATAGCAATAAGAACCTGGTTCATCAATCTCACAAAACATCATCAAAGAAACTGACAACTAACTCAAAGAAAACATAAAAATGACTCAAGAGAAATAAAAATAAAAGAGAAAAAAGAAACAAGTAACCAGATAGTAGAGCCTCAGTCCTCATCCTTGCAAGGCTCAGTGGTGTAATGGGGGCGGACACAACCACAGTTGCTAAGTGTAGCAACATCATCCCAGAGTCCCTCAAAGCTGTCAATGACATACTCCTGAAAAGCAGCCATATCCATGGGTGTCTGTGGTCGTGGAGGACGCCTGAAAGCAGTGGAGGAGGTAGTCTGGCGTCTAGATGGTCCAGCATCATCAGCAACTGCAGTAGAAGCAGAGGCGCTAGCTGTAGCAGCTCTAGCGGGGCGCAGAGCTAAAGTGCGCAGCAGAGTCCAATATGGCATGAAGAACAGCTGGCGTGAGTCTCCCTGGATCGTAGTGAGGGCTCTCTGTGGCAACCGAATACCAACATACTCTCCTGAAGTAGTAGTAAAAGTCCAGATAACTCCAATCTTGAGCCAAGTGACGTGGCGCAGATACTGGTCATCCATGAGTGATCTGGCACTAAGCAGACTGCAGGGAGTGACATCGATCTGGAAATGATGGAAGATGGGTGTCAGAAGGCTGCCAGCACTCTCGGTCTTCCCTCCTGGACTGGTGAACGGCTTGGTCTTCAAGGAGACCAGATGCTCAACGAAAACAGTGCCCAAGTTGGCGCAAATCATGCTATCAACAGGGATCACATCATCAAGCATCTCATAGGTGCCATAGTAGAGCAGAATCAGCTCACTGACCCGTGTCTTGCTAGGCGCAGACTTGCACAGTATGGTATGGCCAAAAAGGCGTAGAATGTACCTCAAGACAGGATGTCGAACCTCTGTCTGTGTGCTAGTCTTGCTGTCATAGACTCCATTCCCGAACTTGGACCAGAATGTCTGCATGTGAGTCCACTGAGAGGGAACGAGAACGCCTGTGAGATGGTCAGAGAAGCAATAGATCCCACAAAGCTCCATCAGACTGATCCTGTATCGAACCCCTCAGATCAGAAATTTCATCGTGCCTTCCTGCATACACTTCGCCAGCTCATTCGCATAGTAGACACGAACAGTAGAGAGAAACTGGCGGACCAAATCTGGGTAGAGATCATACTGCTGGAATGGCATAGTGCCCATCCCGATCCTCTCCAAAATCTCAACAACCTCGTCGAAGATGCCCATCTTCTGCAGAACAGTAGGATCTGCGAATCGTGTGGGGACAATCTTCACTCCCAGCCACGCATTGTAGAACAGCGTGTCATACTCATCCCACTCCTCCTGGATATCACGGAGTATACAGGTGTCCCGTGATATTTCCTGCTTCGGAGTCCCTGCCCAAGCCACTCCTGAGGCTATTTTCCGATCTTCTCGCTTGGGCCATCGAAGCCTGCAAACCGGGTAATGACTGAAGGAATCAGTAGAGCCTGATGCAGTGCTGGAAGACGAGCCTTGTCTTGGTCGTTTCTCCTGTTTAGGCATCTGAAAATTCAAGTTCAAAATCGACCAAAAACATCACCAAAATTAGCAAAGTTTTCAAAATTCGAAAAATCAATCAATCAAGGTGAAATAACTGATAGCGATCAACTACAACACTACCATGAACACAATTCAAGCATCAGTTCAACCCAAATCACCCAAAATTTCCAGATTTTTGCAAAGTTCATCATGAACTCGAAAATTCAAAACTTGCAAATCAACCAATAAAAGCTCACAAAGATGGTTCCATTCCTCTAATACAACCTAACTAACCATGAATCAACACTTAAATCAAGCTAATCAAGTCAAAAATCAGATTTTACCAAACTTATGGCGGACTGAAAATTGGAGATTCCGAACATATACCTTGCAGATCTTAAAAACCGAGTATATATTCAGAAAGAGGAGCAAAATCCGCACAGATTCGGCTTTTGAATCACTCAATTCGGTGCAAGAAATCAAAAGTTGTGGATTATGTGATTTTTGACTATGTGTTCGTTATTTCAGAAGTGAGCACGAGGAAGAAGAAGAACAAATTAAACCTCCCGTGCTCGACTTCTACGGGTGACGAGCGTCACCACTTTTTTTTTTTTTTTTTACTGAATAAAATTCTAAATATTAATCCTAAGCACGAAAATAAAAACTAAGTACAATATTTACAATTTACCAGTGGGTTGCCTCCCACTAAACGCTTGTTTAAAGTCATTTGTTTGACTTTGGTTGGCTGTTTAGACAGCTGGTGCATCATCCAGAGACACAATGTGTCCTGCTGGAATCTCTGCTTGTGCCCAGTAATGCTTCACCCTTTGTCCATTGACAGTGAACTCCTCTCCTTTGGAGTTAATCAGGACAATTGCACCATGTGGGCGAGCTTCTTTGACAGTGAAAGGACCTGACCATCGAGAACGCAATTTACCAGGAAAAAGCTGTAAACGAGAGTTGTAAAGTAATACCTGGTAATTGGGCTTGAAATGTCTGGAGATGACCGTTTTATCATGATATGCCTTTGTCTTCTTCTTGTATAACTTGGAGTTTTCATAGGCCAGATATCTGATCTCATCCAGTTCATTGAGCTGAATCAAGCGCCTCTCTGCAGCAGGCTTCAGATCGAAGTTTAGCTTCTTGATGGCCCATTCTGCTTTGAACTCCAACTCTACTGGTAGATGGCACGCCTTGCCATAGAGAAGATGAAATGGTGTAGTCCCAAATGGTGTTTTGTATACTGTCCTGTAAGCCCATAATGCATCATCCAGCTTTGCAGACCAATCTTTCCTTGTCTTTCCAACTGTCTTTTCCAGAATTTGCTTGATCTGCCTATTGGAAACCTCAACTTGTCCACTGGTTTGGGGGTGATAGGGCGTGGCTACTCTGTGTTGTACACCATACTTCTTCAGTAGCTTGTCAAAAACTTTGTTGACAAAGTGAGAACCATCATCACTTATGACAATCCGCGGGACACCAAATCTGGGAAAGATATGGTCTTAAACAGCTTCAAAACCACTGCACGATCATTAGTAGGAGTGGCCAACGCTTCTACCCACTTAGATACATAATCAACAGCAACCAGAATGTATCTATTCCCATAAGATGAGGGAAAAGATCCCATGAAGTCAATACCCCAACAATCAAAGACTTCTACTTCCAGAATGAAGTTCTGTAGCATCTCTTGTCTCCTGCTGATTTTTCCTCTTCTCTGACAAGTATCACAGCTTGTAATGAAGGCCTGGGCGTCTCTGAACATAGTGGACCACCAAAAACCAGCTTGAAGAACCTTAGAGACTGTTTTGAATGTAGCAAAGTGTCCAGCATACTCTGATCCATGACAGTGAAAGAGAACGTCCTGCACTTCTTCCTCTGCTATGCATCTCCTGTAGATCCCATCAGCACAATGCTTGTAAATGTATGGCTCATCCCAACAGAATCTCCTAAGTTCTCTCAAGAACTTCTTCTTAGCATAGCCCTTGAAGTCATGTGGTTCATCCTCTGCAGCAATGTAGTTTGCAATATCAGCATACCAGGGCCTCTTTGGATCATTCAAAGCATAAACAAGCTCTTCAAAAGCCATCTCCAAGCTTGCACAGATCACAGCAAAGTGCAGAGATTGGTGATGAGCATCACCAGTATTGGTGACAAGCGTCACCTCCTTTGTACAACTCGGTCGCGACTGTTCTGGGTTGGTGACGAGCGTCACCCTCCTGGTGTTGCTCGTCACTCCCCTGCAGTTTCGAAAAAACTGCAGGTTTTCAACACTTTCCTCCTGTAATCTTGTTTCCACCAAATAAACATTCTCTTCAGGCAAGAAATCATTGATTGGGACACTGTCTTCGACCTGAATCCTGGATAGATGATCAGCAACACCATTCTCAACACCTTTCTTGTTCTTCACTTCAATGTCAAACTCCTGAAGAAGCAGGATCCATCTCAACAGCCTTGGCTTTGCATCCTTCTTCTGCATCAGAACTTCTTCTTAGCATAGGCCTTGAAGTCATGTGGTTCATCCTCTGCAGCAAGGTAGTTTGCAATATCAGCATACCAGGGCCTCTTTGGATCATTCAAAGCATAAACAGGCTCTTCAAAAGCCATCCCCAAGCTTGCACATATCGCAGCAAAGTGCAGAGATTGGTGATGAGCATCACCAGTATTGGTGACTAGCGTCACCTCCTTTGTACAACTCGGTCGCGACTGTTCTGGGTTGGTGACGAGCGTCACCCTCCTGGTGTCACTCGTCACTCCCCTGCAGTTTCGAGAAAACTGCAGGTTTTCAACACTTTCCTCCTGTTCTCTTGTTTCCACCAAATAAACATTCTCTTCAGGTAAGAAAACATTGATTAGGACACTGTCTTCGACCTGAATCCTGGATAGATGATCAGCAACACCATTCTCAACACCTTTCTTGTCCTTCACTTCAATGTCAAACTCCTGAAGAAGCAGGATCCATCTCAACAGCCTTGGCTGTGCATCCTTCTTCTGCATCAGATACTTCAGTGCTGAATGGTCAGTATGGACCACGACCTTGGAACCAACAAGATATTGCCTGAAATTTTTAAATGCAAAGACAAACAGCCAACAATTTCTTCTCAGTTGTTGCTTAGTTCTTCTGAGCATCATCCAAAGTTCTACTTGCATAGTAAATGGCGTGGAACTTCTTGTCTTTCCTCTGTCCCATCACTGCTCCAAGTGCAAAATCGCTGGCATCACACATTACCTCAAAAGGTAAGTCCCAATCTGGAGGCTGCTCAACAGGAGCTGTAACCAAAGCTTGCTTGATCTGTTCAAAGGCGGATTTGCACTCTTCTGTGAACTTAAACTTCACATCTTTGCAAAGGAGAGCAGTAAGGGGGCGTGCTATCTTGCTAAAGTCCTTGATGAATCTTCTGTAGAAGCCTGCATGACCCAGAAAACTCCTCACTGCTTTGACTGAATCAGGTGCTTGCAGACTTGTCATCACCTTAATTTTTGCCCTATCCACCTCTATTCCGTCTCCTGAGACTCCGTGACCAAGCACAATATCATCCAGAACCATAAAATGGCACATCCATGAAAACCTCCATAAACTTCTCTATCATGTCTGTGAAGATCGACATCATGCATCTCTGGAAGGTAGCAGGAGCATTCCACAGGCCAAAAGGCATTCTGCGATATGCAAAAGTGCCATAAGGACAGGTAAAAGTGGTCTTCTCCTGATCATCTGGATGGATGGGGATCTAAAAGAAGCCTGAATACCCATCAAGGAAGCAATAATACTTGTGATTCGCCAGTCTCTCCAACATCTGATCGATGAAAGGCATAGGAAAATGATCTTTCCTTGTTGCTGCATTCAGTTTCCTGTAATCAATGCACATCCTGTGTCCTGTCACAGTCCTGGTTGGAATCAGCTCATCCTTGTCATTCTTCACCACTGTGACACCTCCTTTCTTAGGCACCACGTGCACTGGACTCACCCAAGCACTGTCTGATATATGATAGATGATACCAGCCTGCAATAATTTTTTGATCTCTTTCTTGACCACATCCTGCAAATTCGGATTCAGCCTCCTCTGGTGCTCAACTGATGATTTCGACTCATCCTCCAAGTGTATCCTATGCATGCACAAGTCTGGAGAGATCCTTGAAATATCATCAAGAGAATAGCCAAGAGCTTTGCGAAATTTTTGCAGCTTACTTAGCAAAAGGGTGAGTTCTGCATTGTTCAATGAAGCATTAACAATAAAAGGATAGGTGAAGTTTTCTCCAAGAAATGCGTACCTTAGCCCTGCAGGGAGCTGTTTAAGCTTAACTTTTGGTACTTTTGCTGCAGACCAATCACCCATTGTAACAGCTTTCGCAGATGTGGAGACAAGCTCATCCTGTGCAACCAGTTGCATCACTTGTGCAGTATCATCCATCATCTTTGTGTAGCCTGTTGCAGCAGCATCCAAATGCTCATACTCTGCTGTAGAAGTGGTCAACGCCCTTCCCAAGGGGTCCTCTGAACTCATCTCATGGAAGATCTGATCAGCAATGTCTGTGAGAACATCCACATAAAAAGTCTGTCCATCTATGGTTGGCCTCTTCATCTGCTTGTCCATTTCGAATTTCATCACTAAATTACCAACATTCAGCTCTATTCTACCCTTCCTGACATCTATGATAGCTCCTGCAGTAGCCAAGAAGGGTCTGCCAAGAATCAGTAGGAATCATACAATCTCCTACTTTGATAGGAATCACCCCTTCAGGAACTC
The DNA here is from genome assembly GCA_911865555.2 of Thlaspi arvense. Classification (NCBI taxonomy): domain Eukaryota; kingdom Viridiplantae; phylum Streptophyta; class Magnoliopsida; order Brassicales; family Brassicaceae; genus Thlaspi; species Thlaspi arvense. Next base: position 9,148,060 of record OU466861.1, read on the forward strand.
TGACTGATCTATCAGCTAGGACAAGAAATATCCTTGTAGCCTTAAAATAGGTCATCCCCAAGCTCTTGGCAACATAATGAGGCATGAGGTTCACACTAGAACCAAGATCACACAATAACCTCTCAAACTTGTCATTGAAGATTGTGCAGTCTAAAACAAAGCTTCCTGCGTCTGAAAGCTTCTCTGGAACTCTGTTCTGAATCACTGCACTGACCTGCTCGTTGATCATCATAGCCTCAGCCTCTAAACTCAAGTTATTGGTCACCATCCTCTTCACATACCTCCTTATAATAGGAGTGATCCTTACAACATCAATCAATGGGATCTCAATAACCAATTTGTCCATGATAGCCTTGCATTTAGCATCTTCAAGCTCCTGCTTAGACTTCTTAGGATGCTTAGGATAGGGTATCTTGGGCTTATATACTGTCTCCTTAGCATTATCTGAAGTCTTAGACGAAACTGCAGTATGTGGCGGCGGGTGACGAGCGTCACTGGGATGGTGACGAGCGTCACTCGCTTTGGACAAGTCGGGGTCGATTGCTCGATTTGGGTGACGAGCGTCACCCTCCTGGTGACGGTCGTCACCAATCTGTGAAGAAAGGTCGTCGAGGTTGTGCTCGAGGGGTGACGAGCGACACCCATCATTGGTGACGAGCGTCACCCGTGGTTCTTCAACAGAAATTTCTTCATCTTCATACTCTTCAATACCCACGAAATTCCTTGAGGTTAAATCCTTCTGCAACACTGGTTGCAGGTTCTTTCCACTCCTCAATGTGATGGCATTCACATGGTGTTTGGGATTAGCATCAGTTCTTCCTGGAAGAAATCCTTCTTGCCTCTGAACAGCTCCTGCAGTTTGGGCAACTTGAACATCAAGCTTCTTCATATGAGAGTTCAGACTCTCAATTTTCCCATTCAAATCCTGATAGAGCGAATCTATCTTTCCATTGAAGTCCACTGTAAGCTTCTGTTGTCCTTCCAAGATCTGTTCCAGCATTGCTTCCATTTTGTTCCCTTGTGGAGGTGCAGGTTGATAGGAAGAAGAACCATAGTTTCTGTAATTTCCACTGTTCTGGAATGGTTTCTGGTACTCTGTTTTCTGGAAGGGGGGCTTAGGAGTGAAACCAGGCGTGCTCTGTCCTCCTGTAAAAGTGCTTTTCTGGTTTTTGTTATTGTAGCCTCTGTTGCACTGCTGATTCCCATACCTTTGATCTTGAAAACCACCATAATTGATGAAATTTACATCCTCTTGTTCAACCTCCTTTGGAACTTCGAAAGTTTCCACTTCTGCAGCAAAGTGAACTGACTTCTTTCCCACCAAAAGGTTGTGCATATCATCCAGCTTAGCCTTAACTTCAGCAATCTGATTTCCATCAGCCACACCAGCTTATTTCATCCTCTGAAAATCTGCATTTTTAGTGCTGTTGCTGCAGACCAAATTCTCAATCAATCTGATCGCCTCCTCTGGTCTATTGGTGTTGAAGTTTCCTGCACTTGCTGCATCCAACACCATCTGATACTACCAGTCAATGCCTCTGAAGAAGATCCCAAGTAACTGCACCTGACTGAAGCCATGATGAGGACAATCTCTTTTATAAGACTTGAACCTGATCCAAGAAGCCTTAAAAGCTTCAGTAGGGCCTTGTGTAAAGGATGCAATTTTCGTCCTCATGTCCTCTGATCTTGCATCATCATAGAAGTTATTCAGAAAGGCGTTCTTAGTGTCTTTCCAAGTGGTCAATGAAGCAGGTTCCAGTTGCTTCAGCCAATATGCAGCTTCTCCTTCAAAAGAGTAAGGGAAAAGCTTGCAGAACAGAAAGTCATTGCTAACACCATTAGCGTTGACACTGGAAGCTAAATCCTCAAACCTCTCAATGTGATCCATAGGATGCTCATGAGATAAGCCATGGAATGGATGCTGGCCAACCAGCTGATAGTAGACAGGTTTAACCTCAAAATCGTTCCTCTGGAAGGCAGGAGGGCGGATTGCAGCTCTGTTGGCATATAACTGATCAGGTCTGCTGTAGTCACCTAGAGTCCTCTGTACAAAACGCCCAGCAGCGTTGTTTGTAGCAACAGGGACTCCAACATTCTCATCCACTTGTTGAACCTGCTGTTCAACAATGACATTCCCTTCTTGATTAATCCTCTGCCCCTCTTCGTTCTCCTGTTTCCTTCTCTATCAACCAAGTGACCTTCTGCATCTTCAACCAAGATAAGTGGAGTGACCATTGTAGATTGCTTCTTAGCTTTTCTGTTAGTTCTCTCTAACCTAGCTAGTTCGTCGATGCTCAAAGTCACAAGCTCCTTCTCCTTGTTGCTTCTGGTACTGCGATTAGGCATACACCTGAAACCAGCACAAAGAAAACAAACTGAAAGTCAGTAAACAAATTAAAACTTAGACAAAATCCTATACTAGAAATCGATAGGCAGCTATTACTCCCCGACAACAGCGCCAAAAACTTGATAGGGCTCAGGTTTTACCCAAATAAAACTACTGCAAGTGCACATCAAAAGCAGTTGTAGTACAAGGGGTATCGAATCCCAAGAGAGTAATGCAGACTACACTATCGAATGTAGGTTTGGATTAAGCTAAGAAAGATATAATGTATGTAATGCGAATGATTAAATAAAAGTAAGCAAACGATTTTGTAAGATGATCTAAGTTTCAGAAGACTAAAAGCGCTAAGTCAGGACAGTTCGCAGGTTGAATCCAAGAATGTAGAATGCATGAAATCAAGAATGATTAAGAACCGTTTTAAACATGAATCACTGATGTATAACTAATCAATTCTCATTGCAGAAGTTATCTATGCCTAAATCACATAGTTTCAAATCTCTTTGCAAACCCTAACAACCTAAGCATGCAGGAATGATCAGATTCAATTGTTTACAAAACTCCTAAGCCAAACGTCTTTGCACTAAGTTGTTTTGCTCATCAAATACTAGTTCATGTTATCAATAATGCTCTCACATATATTTAACAACCTATGATTTTCGGATTCCTAGATGATGTGTCTCAGAAATTCAATTTTAAAGCAAGCAGAGATGAAAAACCAAAAGATATCCCTAACAGGTAGCAATTCTACAAAATCTTCATCAACCTTTGAAAAAGCCCTAACTTAAATAACAAACTACTCAGACATGATTATAGAATCATAAAACATAACTGAATAATATTGCATTAAGAGAAAGAGTAAAATAATAAGGGGGTTCAAAATCTTCTCAAAAGAGTACATGATTTGTCTCCCCAAAAAGCTCTGAATAAATCTCTCTCTAAGCTCTCTGAATTTTCAAAAACTAAGATAAAGACCAACAATGGCTGAAAAACCTAATAAATAGAGGCTAAACACTATCTGGGGTTTTCTTGTAAATAATAAAACTTCTGGGCCAATTCTGCAAATATTGCTCCATCTTTTAATAAACAGCCACGACCTCCTTCCCTGGTGGGTGACGAGCGTCACCAGTGTGGTGACGAGCGTCATCATATGGCATACTTTCTGCTCCAGTCTAGGTACTTCGTGGCTTCAACTCCAAATGCTCCAAAAGGCTCCATCTCCAATTATGCTCCAGACATGCTATAACCTGCAAAGACTCTTCGAGGACTCTAAAAAGACCAAAAAGACTCAATAAAAAGGACTTATATCATGGTTAAAAACCATAAAAACTATGATATATCAGGTAGGTAAAAGACAAGATGAAAATTAATAACTAAAAATGTTCTCAGATGGGAGACAAAATGAATGGTTGGGAGTATTTATAGGAAAAGTGAGAGGAGAGGTTGCCCTAGCACGCGCGAGACCACTCGCCCGATATGGGATCTCGCTTGGAAGCTAGTGTGCTGACATCTTGGTACGGATCGTGTTGTCTGTATCAGGCTACTGCCACGACGTTTTCCCGATGTAATGCAAGACAACATCTCCTTCAGCTCGTGTATCGGCTTCATCCCGATGTACTTGGCCATTGTGCAAACCTCGTGCTGCTTGTCACGTCCTTTGCCCGCGGTAGCCTCCCGATGTGATGCCATACATCGTCTGCTTCCCATTTGGTCGTCATTCTTTGTCTCCGAGTGCCTTAGTTTCCCTTGCCTGACTTCCATGATAGTTTAAGTACATGAAAGAGAGCTTCAAACATGCAAGACCAATGCAAAAATCCTAACTAATGCATCCTAGACCTACATGAGTGAAACAAAGCATAAACTGGGACCTGAATGCAATAACCCTAGCTTAACTATCATGAGAAGATAAGGAAAATGATGCAAATATAAGAGATATCAATGACCGACAACAAAGACGCAATAATATCACTGCACCAAAACAGACAAATACTCTGAATAGTCTTTACTTAGTAAGGTCTACCACTGATTTTTTCTGTGCCTATCATATTTGAACAATAACTAATTTCCATCTCCTTTAGCAAAAGAAGATTTGAGATTTTGATACTTGCAACATTAAGAAGAAAATGAATAATATTTCAAGAAAGATTTGTCTTGACTAATTTGAAGAAGAAACTCGTATTAGCATCTCCATCGCCTAACCACCTGATTCTTAACTTCTACAAAAAGAAAGATTCCTTTGCGGCTGCCAGAAAGCTTCCTCCTCAAATAACTCTCGACTAGGAGTAGTTAAAACCTGTTTTTGAACCTTTTCAAACTTCTCGAAGCTTCTCTTGTACATTAATGAATATTGCTGAAACATCTACGGTTCTAGTCTTTGCAATAGATCTTTGCAAGATGCAATCTCTGATATAAAGAAAACATCGAACCAGCCAAAATAATCGAGGAGTGCCAGGAATCGCGCAACAACAACGTATACTCTAGATGAGAAGTGAACATAGTGTAGAAAATGAACCTGGATTTCCTTCTCACTAAATTGTTAGAGAAGGATATCAAATACAGAGAGTGATCAGAGGTTCCTGATGCATCAAAAAGAGCATTTGAATCAGGGATTTTTTTCCATCTATACATCATTAACCAAGGCCCGATCGAACTTCCTAGCCTTAGGATTGGAGGGAATCTTATTAGGCTAAGTGAACTGGCATCCCTTGAAGGCAAGATCGAATATTTCACTTATGGTGATACAGTCAAGAAACTTTTCCATTCCTTGCAAGTTGAAAAAAGTCTGGTAAACGGAAAACACCTCTGAGGTTGATCAACTTGATTAAAATCTCCCATAAAAATACAAAGAGAGTTCCTAATTATAGAAGAAGACGCCATATCCTTAACTAGATTCCACAAAAAAATTCTTTCTTCACTTTTTTTTCTGGCATATATTAAGGCAACAGTGAAAGACTGATTTGATTGATGATTGAAAACTCCATAGAACATGAGTTACAGAATATTTACATAAATAACCACTGAAAGCATCAGATTCCATACAACTAGAATCCGACCATTATCTGCATCATCTGAATAGTTTGCTTCAAGATTCTAAATTGTCAAGGTCTTACTCATAACATTCGATAAATTTGGTTGCTTCACATGTGTTTCCAAAAGATGGTATATCAAAGGACGGTTGGTGTTGATCAACCTTTTAACTGAAAGCTGTTTAGATTCGCCGTTGAGGCCCCTTACATTCCAATAAAAACATTTATAACGAAGGTAAAAAAAGTGGGAAATACAAAACACTAAGCTTTGAAAGAACAGACAGAGTGCACAAGCACTTGTCCCTCTCAATCAAAATTAAATACTGAGCTTGAAGAATGGGGAGAAGCAGCCAAGAGATCTCTACATTCAGAATCCGAACAGGAAAGTAAAAGAAGTCTCTGCCTTTGTTTCAACCTGGCATTTTTCGGCAACACACTAGAAAGAAACAGTGGAAAAGCCATCTATAGAGCAGAAATGCGCTTCCTGATGATCTATTGAGCAGTATTTATTAGTTCTAATTCTTCTGAAAATTGAGCATTTGTGATAGGAAGCTTGAATGTACCACCCATTGAACATGAACTTACAGAAGGAACCTCAGGTTTAGAACGATAAATCACCTTAATCCAACCTCCAGAACTCGAAGAATGGCTAATATGAGAATGAGGAGAAGGTAAACTCTTTGATTCACTAACTGCAGCAGGGGTGACATCACCCATATGAGTAGTAGCTCTACCTCTTTCTCTACCTGAATCAACAGCGGGAGATGGTGCAGACACAAACACAGCATCCCCATTAGAACTTAAAACAACAGGATACTTAGAACCTAAGCTCAAATCAGGATTCTCCCTAGCAACAACCTTATGAAATCCATTCGGTCGAGGAATTGAAGTTGGACAAGAAAGCTCCAGATGACCAAATTCCTCACAACGACCACATTTAGGAGGCATGCAAGGGAAATCTACTGAAACAGAAACGGAGTTCCCTGACTAATCTGTTACCCAAACTGAAGTTGGTCTCTTCTTAGCCAACTCGACAACAACTTTTAATTTGATAATACTATATGATCGAATAGGGTTTCAAGTCTGAAGATTTAGAGTGAACCGGGAAGCCCACACCTAAAGCTATTGTGATAAACCCTACCAAAGACCAGAGTTTGGGAGGGATCTTGCGAAAGGGAACCCAAACTGGAGCATGAACTAGCTTCATTGGGGATCTTTTCCATAATAGAAAATTTTGAGAATAATTGAATTCAGAGCTTGAACAAGAAGTGTGTTAGATAAGTTTCATCATAGCTTGAAGTCTAAGATACCTAAACCAAAGGTGGTTAGGATAAGATGGACTTAAAGCCTAGTAGAATTAGGTTTAGCAAAGCTTGTGCTAATACTATATATATTTGTCGAGTTGTAGATAAACATATTGAGAGTTTATGTTTTTAATTTTTAAGTTATATTTTTAAACATAAATAAGAGATTTAATTTTTATAAAGCTGAGTTTTTGACATAAATCACTTTATTTTGGTATGAAATTGTCTAGATTAAACGATCAAACACATAGGCTTGATCGCGAAGCTTTGATGAAGAAGGAGGTTGGCGCGACCGAGCCATGGGAGACGTCGTCAATCCTCCACGCCCGAAGGAACTCATTCTTTCTTCCATCCAATGCCCCATGCTAAACACAACAAACTATACAATATGGACCATGAGGATGAAAGTCATGCTGCAAATTCATAAGGTGTGGAAAACAATTGATCAGGGTTCATTAGTTCCCGAAAAGAATGATATCGCAACAGGATTATTGTTTCAATCCATCCTGAGAGCTCTTATCTTGCAAGTAGGCGAACAAGACTCTCCTAAAGGGATATAGGAATCAATAAAAACCCGACATCCAGGTGTCGTCCATGTCAAAGAATCAAGAATTCAAAACCTAATGCCAGAGTTTGAAAGAAACAAGATAAAGAACACACATACTATAGATAGCTTTGCGGGAAAGTTATCAGAGCTTGCGTCGAAGTCTGCCTCTCTTGGAAAAACGATTGAGGAACCAAAACTCATGAAGAGATTTCTCAATAGTTTACCAAGAAGCAAGTACATCCATATCATAGCCTCTCTCGAGCAAGTTTTAGATCTGAATGCAACTGGTTTTGAGGATTTTGATGGCAGACTTAAAGCATACAAAGAACGGATCCTCAATGAGGAGACTCACGGTGACACACAAGACAAGCTGTTATATGCCAACTCAGACGAACGAGGCTCTTCAGAATCACGAGGGAGAGGACGTGGAAGAGGACGCGGCAGAGGATGAAACAACTCAGAAGACCGGTCAACAAATCAAACTGATCAAAGCAAATCAAGAGAAAAGAAGGATATATCAAAGGTGATTTGTTACCGCTGTGAAAAACCAGGACACTTTGCTTCTACCTGCCCCAAAAGAACACAAAAGCTACAAGAAGAAAATAATGTAGAGACGGAAGAAGTAAATCCAGCTCTATATAAGCATGAAGTAGTGTTCTTGAATGAAGAAAATATCATACCAAAGAACTACAAATCCAACGATGGGGAAGGATGACTTTGATACCTTGATAATGGGGCTAGCAACCACATGACTGGCAATAGAGAATTATTTTTGGAGCTCAACGAGAACATAAGAGGCAAGGTGAAGTTCGGAGATGGATCTTGTATTGAAATAGAAATGAAATGCTTAATCTTATTTCAAAGCAAGACAGAGGAGCAGAAACAAACTAGTCACTGAAATCTATTATATTCCTGAACTTAAGAGCAATATCCTAAGTTTAGGACAAGCTACAGAGGCCGGGTGTGATGTCAGGATGAAAAAGACTACTTGACGGTCCATAATCCAAGTGGAAGACTTCTTGTAAAGGTCACGTACACACTCATCTAATAAACTATACAAGATTAGTCTAAAGATAGGAAAGCCGATTTGCCTACATACAAGTATAAAAGATGACTGTTGGATGTGGCACGCAAGGTTATGACATATAAGTTTAAAACAATCAAAGATATATATATATATATATATATATATATATATATATATATATAAACAAGAGATGGTTCATGGCTTGCCGGAAATCAAAGAAGAAAACAGATTGTGTGAGTCATGTCTAGTCGGAAAATAGACTCGAGAATCGTTTCCAAAGAAAGCTATGTATCGAGCATCTAAACCCCTAGAACTACTACACTCTGACTTGCGTGGTCTAATATCACCACCAACTATTGCTCATAACAAATACATATTTGTTATTATAGATGACTTCTCAAGATACATGTGGTCGATCTTGTTGAAGGAGAAGAGCGAAGCATTGATTAGATTCAAGGTGTTTAAGATATTAGTAGAGAAGGACCGTGGGAAAACAATCACGACTCCAAGGAAGTACATAGGAGGAGAGTTTACATCAAGGGAGTTCCATGAACACTGTGATACACACAGGATCAACAGACATCTCACGACACCTTACACGCCGCAACAAAACGGTGTAGTAGAGAGAAGGAATAAAACCTTAATAAAGACGATATGGAGTACTCTCAAGGCTATGAAGGTACCAAACTACTTGTGAGATGAAGCAGTGCGACATGCGACTTATGTAATCAATAGAGTACTAACAAGAGCTCTCGAAAACATGACTCCTTACGGATGCTTGCGAGAGAAGAAACCGAACCTTGAACATTTAAGGGTTTTCAGTTGCTTAGCTTACACGAAAGTAGAAGCCATTAACCTAAAGAAACTAGACGACATATCAAAACCACTAATGAATCTTAGGATTGAGCCAGGAATTAAGGCCTATAGACTCTATAACCCACGACACAGAGAATCGTTGTGAGTCGTGATGTGGTATTTGATGAGAAGTCAAGCTGGAGTCGGAATGAAAGAAGCGAAGTACGAAGTAGGGATCCATGAATGTTTGAGATGAAATGGAGAGAATTTGAAGATGCATGAGCAGGACCTGCAGTAATCGACAATGATCAACACCAAGATCATTACGAAACCAAAAACCAAGGGATGAGTGATCATGAAGAAGATGACAACACGAATGAAGAAGGAGATGCACATCATCAATAAGAAAATCAACTTGTTAAACGAGTCTGCCTAGCTATCTTGATGACTATGTCCTTCAAGTGTGTGTAAAATGTGGAAGAATACTTCTTGCGATGAATGATGAGCCAAGTTCTTACAAAAAACATCTGGATCAGAAAAATGGATACTAGCATGCGGAGAAGAGATTGATTCGATAAACAAGAACAAGACATGGTTTCTAACTGATAGACCGAGTACGACAAAGGTCATTGGTCTCAAGTGGATTTTCAAAATTAAGAAGAATGAAGATGGTACTATCAACAAATACAAGGTGTGGCTTGTGGCTAAGGGATATGTACAAGAATCTAGCATAAACTTTGATGAAGTGTTTGCACCGGTTGCTCATATTGAAACTATACGATTGTTGATTGGATTGGCAGCATCGAATGGATGGGAAATCCATCACTTAGATGCAAAAACAGCTTTCTTTCATGGAGAGCTAAAAAAAGATGTCTATGTCACTCAACCTGAAGGCTTTGAACTAAAAGGAGAAGAACACAAGGTGTACAAACTTTTAAAAGCATTGTACGGCTCGAGACAAACTCCTCGAGCTTGGAACACAAAGATAGATCAAATCTTAAAGGGGATGAGATTTAAAAAGTGCTCAAAAGAGACTTCAGTATATCGCAAAGAAGAGAAGTGTACTCTTTTCATTGTAGCTATCTACATTGATGACTTGTTTGTGATAGGAAACACTCTCAAAGTCATAAGCGAGTTCAAGATTGGAATGTCAACAAAGTTTGAAATGTCTGATCTCGAAAAGCTCACCTATTATCTCGGCATTGAACTACATCAAGGTGAAGATGGAATCAAAATTAAGCAAGAAGGATATGCACGAAGGATATTGAAAGAAGTTGGCTTAGACACTTGCAATCCAACTCAAGTAAAAATAGAGTTTAGACTGAAAGTTTCTAAAACACAAGAAGAAGAGGAGATAGATCTTACAAGCTAGAAAAGGAACATAGGGTGCTTGCGGTATCTACTACACACATGTCCATACTTGGCATTTTCGGTTGGATTTGCTAGCAGATATATGCAAAGTCCTCAAAAGTCACATGTTGACATAATGAAGCATATACTACGGTACCTAAAGGGAACGGTTGCATTTGGCTTGAAGTTTAGACGTGAAGGATCAAAGAAGATTATTGGGTTTAGTGATAGTAGTCACAACATTGATCAAGATGATGAAAAAAGTACTACAAGAATATGGATCTTCACCGAAATGATAATTAAAAGTCCAAATTAAATTTCAAGCTGATAGAGTTGATTTTCAGAGAACAAATGCTTTCAGTATGAGATGAGATGATCAAAATTAGCAATCCAAACATGGTTCAGTCTTAACTTCTATCTTTCTTATGTTGCATCAAACAACTAATCACTTAAAAACTGAAATCATCTCTAAACTCTTAGCACTTTACAAGGAAGATTCATCATTATGCCCTATGCAAATGCAATGCGATCTATATGCAAACACTAGACTCAATCTTAAGAGAATGAAATGCAACTACATGCTTTCTTTTTGGTTTGCAAAAATAAGCAAATTGTTTTTCAAATTTTTCGTTTTTTTGTGTTTTTCTATGCCTTAGATGAATGCATGATATGCATGAGACTCAAGATGAAAAAAATGAAAAACTAAGAAAACAGAACACAAAGTCAAACCCCAAATCTCTCCCCCCACACTTAAATTACACAGTCCCTTGTGTAATGAAAGTAATGAGAGAGAGAGAAGCAATAAAATATAATGCAAAACTTAAAAAAAATGCAGTGGTATAAACAATGAGTAGGATGTGGTACCTTTTAACTTTGGTGGGAGGAGTGGTGGGAGGATCTAGATGTCTGTGGAGACTTGCTAGCTCTCCTCTTGTTCCTCCTCTCATAAGTCTTTCGAAATGGTGCTGCTTCTTGATGTGGAGGAACCCAGCTTGACCATATCCTTTCAGCTTGATAAGAATCACCTTGAGTACCCCATTGCCATGTTTGTTGAACTTCAGAAGGGTTGGGAGCTGGCGCTTCCCATGCTGATGGTATATGGGTCCTTGGCTCATATGATAAAGCCCTTGGTTGTGCCCATGTTCCCCATTAATCACTTGGTTGTGCATGAAAGGAATGTCTTCCTTGGGGGGTTCCAAACAGCTTCCTCTTCTTCAGTAGGATCAGCTTGTGGCATTGGCTCTTCATGGTGAGAAGTGTACTCATGAGTGTGGCTCTGATGGGAAGCTTCTCCTGATGTAGCTTTGTTCTTTTTGAACTTCCCCTTGATCATGATCACCAGCTTCTTGATGGCTTTGTCTTGCCACTTACACTATTTCTGAAGTGTGTTGATATGCTCATAAGCAGACTTCAGAGAGCTGTCTTGGTTTGGGACTTCATAAGGCTTGAAGTGGAAATGCTTGGAGTTGTATTTCAGCACCTCATCTTCATCAAGCTCTTCTTCTTGGGTTTCTCCTTGGCTTTCAGCGCCAGCAGTAGCATCTTCTTGGACTTCTTCCTCACCTTCTTCTCCACCTTCTTCTGGTCCTACTTCCTCACTATCTTCTCTTCTCTCTTCTGGAACAGGGTCTCCATGGTAAAGCTGATCATCACTTGGGTTGTAACTGATGTTGCTCCTCATGGTGATGGATGTATTCCTTGGATTTAAGAGGAGGATTCTTGTTGGCTCTTCAAAGTCATTGAGGAACTTGTAGACATGCTTGTCTTGAATGCTCTTCTCAATGAAATGGCTTCTCCTAAGATAGTCCATATCTATCCACAATGGCTCTAGAGCATCTTATTCATGTTCCTCAAGGTCTACACCACTAGCCATAAAAATAGCTGTCACAACTCCTCCAATGTGGAGCTGTGGGTTCCTCTCCCTCTTCACTTTGTATAAAACCCAGCTCTTGTAGGTTAAGAGCTGCTCCATCAACATGGTCACAAAGCATGGGAACCTATTTGGTGGCTCTAGAGGTGTTCCATTTCTGCTGGCGCCCACAAGCGCATACATCCCATTGTATAGGAAGTCTCTCTCCTTTCCAGTGAGGTTTGTTGTTTCCTTTCTTGCAAAAAATATATTTGCAAGCGCCTTGTGAGCATACCTCACTGCAGGATTCGTCAGATGTTGATTCCTTGTGGCTCCAGTTATGAAATTTCCAGCCCCAATCATGCCCCATTAGCATCATGTGCTCCTTTTGACCGATTAAGAACTTGTTCCTCTTGTGAGCATAAGACATCAGACCAAGCGCTTGGGAGAGATCAAGGAAGGTTGTTGTGAACCTTTGCTTTCCAAGCTTGAAGGAGATCCACCCATCTTCGTTAGGGAGCGCACTTTCATCATATCCAACCACCTTGAGAGTAGAAAGGAATTGATAAGTGAGCTGCTGGTAGGAGGGAAGTAGCATTGCCATGAACTCACCAAGCCTCATGTGCTCAAAGATACTCTTGCAATCGCTATAGATCCCAAGTGCTTTCATGGTGTTAGCAAAAGGGTATCTTGTAGCCTTGAAAGTGCACTGACTGAAAGCCTCCTTGAGTTCTCTAGCACTTGGCTCATGGTATGGGACCTCTTCCTCCACAGTTTTTCCCTTTCCTTTCTGCTTGGAAGCTTTGTCTCCAGCTTGTTTCTTTCCAGCAGCTTTTGATGACTGCCCAGCAGCAGTACCCTTGCCCTTATCTCTTCTAACTCTAGGAGAAGTAGGCACTTGCTCCTGTGGTGCCTTCCCTTTGCTTCCAGCAGCAGTTCTTGATCTACCTATGGTACCTAAAAAAACAAAGCTTGACGATACTATAAGTAAAAGAATAACAATTGAGAAACTAATAACTGAAAGCTTTAAAAAGAATTTCTCTAAGCTAAAAGGAGTTTAACTAGTCCTTAAACAAGATTAAACTTTCAAAAAGCAAAAGGAATTCACAAGCTAACAGTTTAGACATGCTAGAGTTCATAAATAAAGATCAAACAATTATGCATGTGAACCTAGCATGGTGGCTCTAAGCAAAAAAAAAGATGATCATGCAAAGGGATATTAAAACAAGCAAGAAATGAGATTTATAAACAGTAAACAATGCTTAAACAATTAACTTGCCCATTTTAAACATATCCACCATGCAAAATCAAAGCATAACACTTTAAACTAAACAAAACTTGTTCTTAAAACCATAGATTTAACAATTTTAAACACATGCAAAATTTAAGAACAAGAAGTGAATAGTTGAGAAAGCAAACCTTTATGGAGCTTCTGAGCACTTAGAAGAAATAATAAAGAGAGAGAGAGCTAAAAATTTCGAGCTGAATGTGAGAGAAGTGAAGAAATAAAGTGTGAAGAGAAGAGAAGAAGTTTGTTGGTTTTTAAAGAGGTGGGTGGGAACCAAGGGAATCTAAAGTGTGGGGGACAAGAACGAAAGTGCTCAGGAGCTCTGCTAAATGTCAGGAAAGAGCCAAAATTCAAATTCAAACCTCTTTGGCTCCAAGCCAAAAGAGGGAACTTTTTTTGAAAATTTTGAACACTTACCTCGCAGGTTATCGGTCATTTTTGACTGATAGGATGACCGATATGATGCCTATCGATCACAAGTGATCGATAGCATTGACCGATAGCTTCCTATTAAATCCCATCGGTCTCTATCTGATTGATACACTGACCGAAATATATCCGTTAATATGTATCGGTCACTCTCTAGACCGATAGAGTGACCGAAATTCTTACGGTATATTTCCATCGCTCAGCATCTGATCGATAGCATGACCGATAGGATTCACACTTTGCAAACTCCTTTCCATATCCATCATAACTGACCGATAGGTTGACTGGTGCATTCTGGCTCTACTACTATCGATCACAAGCTGACCGATAGCATGACCGATAGGGTCTGTATCGGTCTTGTCTTGACCGATACGGTGATCGATAGTAGCCAAAATGCACCTGTTCTTGTTCCCGTAGACACTTTCTCAACCCCCAAACCGAATCCCTGCTTCTATACACATTAACTAAGCATAAAAATAAACTAGAAAGCATAATATATACAAAGGATACCATGGGACTACCTCCTAAGTGTGCTTGTTTAAAGTCACTAAGCTTGACTTTGCTTACCTTACTAGTGAGAAGAGGTTGATGGAGCTGGTGCTCCTACCCCTTTCTTCTGGTAGACCCAAGTGCCCACTGACATCAGTCTCTTTTTCTCACGAGCTGACTTCCTGTTCCTTTTCTTTTTGACACTTGGTGTGATCAAAGGCTTCACTCCCTTGGTGATAAAGCTTTCATCATCATTCCAACCATCTTCAAGTTTCAACCCAGTGTCCAGCTTCTGATCTGGCTCCTCAGGGAAGTGTCACTCATCAACATACTCATTGTGAAGCTCATAGCATGCTTCACACGTACTGGAAGTTGTTGTTTCATTCCACAAAAGACTATGGAAGGAGAAACAATCTTGTAGACCTTGAACTCATCAGCATTCTTCAGAATAACAGAGCCTCTCTTGAAGTCCATCTGAGCTCCTGCTGTTGCCAAGAATGGTGTTCCTAGAAGAAGTGGCACCTCTCTTGAATATGTCTTCTCCATAACCACAAAATCTGTTGGCACTAAGCAATTCTCAATCTTCAAAGGGAAATCCTTCACCATGCCCAAAGGTCTTGTTGAAGTGTTATCCACAAAGGTGATAAAGGCTTTGCAGGGCTTCAGTTTCTTGATTTCTAAAGTTTGGCTTAAGTGGAGACACATGACATTCACTGTTGAACCTGAATCACACAAAGCCCCAACATTGTCTAGCATCTCTAGTTCACAAGTAATGAGGAACTTTCCTGGATTGGGAAGCTTTGTCAATGTCTTCAGTTCCTTGCTTCTATTCAGACCAGCCCCCACATTCTCCAGAATTGGCTCCACTACTTCCAGCTTGTCAAAGACCTCTTTGAGGAACCTGATCTGATCTTTCACTTCAAGTAAAGTGGTTCCATGGGGAAGCTTTATTCCAGCATCTTGTATGTCTTTCCTGAAATTTGTGTAGACTTCCATCCTAGATTTTGTAAAGTGCATTGTGGGGTAAGTGATTGGTGGTTTGTAAGATTGAACTTCAGGAGCTTTACCCTTCTCATTTCTGCTTGAGGAGCTGCCCACTTGGCGATCATTTCCCTCCAGTCTTCAGGACTTTCACTAGCCAAGACCATCAAAGCATGGTATGTCTCTACAAGTTCCTTGTCAGCTTCACTGAGCTCTGGTTTGGCTTCTTCTTCTGGAGCAACTAAGGCTTTCTCAGCCTCTTTCTTCTCAGGAGCTTGTTGTGCTGCTCTTTCTCGCTCTTCTTCTCTGTTCAAGCTGTCATCTAGTCCTTTGAGGAACTTGTCTACAATATATGTAGCTTCTTGATCATCAACGTTGGCATGGGTGACTTCCCCCCCCCAAACTCAGCCTTTAACATGTCCACATGTAACATCAACTCTTGAAGCATAAATCCAAACTCTTCCAATGAAGCATCTTCATCATTAAACTCTTCATCCTCTTCAGCTAGCAAGTGGCAGAATTCTTTAGGGTTGTTCTCACATTCTGCAGGAAGAGTACCTTGGGGGCATGGTGCTGTTGCAACTCCTCTGTTATTCTCCAAGGTCTGTATTCTTGAATCCAAATCATCAAGCTTGGTATGGAGCTCATCATGAACAGAGTCTAACTTGTTATTCAACTCAACAAATCTGTGGTTCATCTCCAATGTTTCAAGTTGTTGTAAGTTGAGGAGTTGAATGAGCATGCTCTTGGTATCAGCTGCACTAGATGTAGAGACAGTGAATTGACCTTGAGGGAGAGCAGGAGTGGGTGCAAACTGTTGGTGGGGATTGTAGTTGTCTTCAAAGTAGTTCATAGGCAGAAGCTCTTGGAGGAAGTTGTTGCACATTAAAGTTTCAAAACAGAGCATCTTCTCTACTTGTAGAGATGTACCTGAAATGAATATACTTGGAAAGGAGTGAGTAACCAAATAATATTAAAAACTTGATCTGAAAGACTCTACAAACTCTAATGATTCAAACAGAAAACCCCAATGGAAACGACGCCAAATTGATGATAGGTTTTTGGGCTATCTCAATCCTCAACCTACACTAGTCATTGTAGTATTGAGTTTTATCAATCCATGGGGAGTTGTTGAATACAAAAAAGTTGCAAGCAGAAATCCTTAAGTCAAGCAAGCAAAGAGGTTTTTGTTGCCCAAGCAACTGAACTAACAACCTAAAGTGATTAATAACCAAAGAGAACTCAAAAAGACAGTTTAACAATGATCAAAGAAGCAAGACAGAGTAAATAAACAGAGCACTTTAACAAATTCGAAATTCAGCAAAGAGAAAGCAAGTTCCTAGATGTGGTTATTAATTTTGTAGGATTCAAAAACTAACTAATATTTTTTCAAGCATCATTGATCAAGCAAACAAGCTAGAAATGGTGGTTCCTAGACATAGAGTTCACAAACAAGCAAGCTAAGTCCAATCTCTTGATAAATAGACCTTTGCTAAACACCTTAACAAGAACTAGCTCTTATTAGTGCTAAAACATTAAACAAACATTAATAATCCACTCTATTCATGTCAAAATGCTCCTCAAACAGTCAATCTCTTGAGCCAAGGCCAGCAAATCCTCTATCAAGCAATATCAGCATTTCATCAAACACTTGGTGGGCATAAGAGAAAGCCTAAATCCTAGATAAGTGTGATCAAGAAAAATCTAGCTTAAGAACAGATCAATAGAGAAGACCCATGTTATTAAGCACTAAACAAACCTTAATCAATCCCTAAATCCTCTTAATCTACCACATCTAAGAACCCTAAGCAAACTACTCACTAATAGCTATGTTTAACACCAAATCACAAGAGAAAAAGATGCTAATCATGATTAAAAGAGAGATTAAGAAAATATTAAAGGTAAATACAAACTTATATTAAATAAAACAAGAAATTTGTCTTACAAACTCAAAGAAATAACTCAAGAACAGTAGAATGACATGACTGCTCGAAAATTCCAGAAAATAGGTATTTATACATAAAAGGGGAAGCCCTAAAAGTAATGGCAAAAGTGTAATAAAAAGCAGCTTCGGACTGGGTTCCTATCGGTCAGTTGTGACCGATAGGAATCCTATCGGTCTAGAAGGTGACCGATAGGGTGACCGGAATTCTCACGGTAAACTTCTATCGGTCACTTCTTTGACCGATAGGTTTGATCGATAGCTCCTCTATCGGTCACTCCTTGACCAATAGCCTTCGTGTCCAGACCGATAGGCTTTGCAGAGATCGTCTGTCTTGGTTCCTCTTGCTACATTTCAGCTTAGCTAGCTTCCTGGTCCACTCCCAAAGCTCCTCCATGCTCTTCATAGCTCCATAAGTACCTAAAAACATCCATGATGCAAAGAAAATGCAAACTACATCCTAAATAAAACCTAAGTCTAAAAAGAGAAGAAAATGGAACAAAGGATAAGAAAAACATGCAAAAAAGAACCAAAACATGCACTAAATACAAGCCTAAATGATTTAAATACAAGAGATATCAGACATCTTAACTAAAGCTTTGGTGTGAATTATGTTTAGTGAGATGCAAAGCATTATAGGAGTTCAAGACATGTCCAAGACAAAGTTGAAGCTTAAGAGGGAGAATGTTGGATAAGTTTCAACATAGCTTGAATACCTAAACCAAAGGTGGTTAGGATTAGATGGGCATAAAGCTCAATACAATTAGGTAAGCAAAGCTTGTGCTATTGTATATATGGTTGTCGAGTTGTAGACAAACATATCGAGAGCTTATGTATTTAGTTTTTTTAATTATATTTCTAAACATAAATAAGAGATTAATTCTTATACTGAGTTCTTGGCCTAAATCACTCTAAAGCGCGACATCAACAGCAAACAAAGAAGACACCATCTTTACTAGATGTGGGAAGGAAGCTTTAAGCTTAGAAACCTCTAGATCTATAGGCGACATTGATATATCATGGTTTTAGACCATGATATAAGTCTTATTTATAGAGTCTTTTTAGTCTTTTTGGTCTTTTTTGAGTCCTATTAGAGTCTTTCCATGTTAATAGGTGTTTGAAGCATAATTGGAGATTCTGAAGCATTTTGGAGCAAAATAAGAGTTCTTCCCAAATGAAGGAACAAGGAGACGTGATTTGCCATTTGTGACAATCGTCACCCTTGATTTGGTGACACTCGTCACCCACTCGTCAATTCTGAGAGAAGAATTCGAGTCCCTTTTATCTCTATACTTATTTCTTTTATGCAATCTATTTTATTCATAATGTTTTCTCAATTCACCATGTCTGAGTAGTTTGTTAGTTAGGTTTTGGGTTTTTTAAAGGTTATGAATTGTTATAATTGAATTACTGTTGGGATTAATCTGGTAGTTCTTCATCTAGATTCGTGTTTATTGCTTATTCTAGCTTCGCGACCTAGAATCTGATATTATGTTAATTAATAGATGCGAGAGTATTTTTAATTGCCTGAACTAATCTTAAATGAGCAAAATTACTATCTACAACGAGATTTGATTTAGGAATTTTGTGAACCGATCGAACCTGACCTTATTGCTTGTCTGAATTATTTGAATTTGCAACGGGATTTAGAATTCTAGGATTTAGACATAAAAAAACCTTCAATGAGAGTTGATTGTTTTTATATATGTCTTTCGAGTTCTAGAATGATGCTTAATAATTATCCCGACAGTTTTCATTCTCTAATTTAAACCTGTGAATTTCCTAAAGCTTAGCGTTTTGTCTTATTGAATTTAAAACCTTCAAATCGAAATCTGGTGCTTTCTTTTAGTTTACTTGCTTTACATTATTTATTCTTAGCTTAATTCGAATCTAGAATCTGTTGTGTGGTTTCCTTAAGTCTCTCGGGATTTCGATACCCTTTATACTACATCTGCTTTGTTGTGCACTTGTAGTAGTTTTATTTAGGTGAAATTTTGAGCCTATCAAGTTTTTGGCGCCATTGATGGGGACATAATAATTGCTTTCAGATTTTTAGTTTGAAAATTTTGTTTAATTTTTTTGTTTTTGTTACTAACACTTTCTTGTCTATTTTAAGTGTATGCCTAATCGCAGTACCAGAAGCAACAAGGAAAAGGAGCTGATCGACTTGGACGACCAGATACTAACACGTTTAGAGCAGAAAAATAGGAAAGGAAACAAACCTGCAAAGATGGTTGCTCACTGGTGCTTATTCAAGGTGAAGATGGTCTGCTATATAATGCAGAGGGTAACAAGCGCAATGAAGAAGGGCAACGACTTGCTGATGATGGGACTGTGATATTTGAGTAAGCAGTGTTACCAGTGCAGAATTAGCAGCCTGCAGTCGCAGGGAATGGTGCAGGAAACATTGATGGGCATTTTCTTCAGCGCACTCTAGGAGATTACAACATACCTGATCAGTTATATGCTAATAGAGCTGCAATCCGCCCTCCTGCCTTCCAGAGGAATGACTTTGATCTGAAGCTGACTACTACACACTTGTGGCTCAACATCCTTTCCATGGTCTTCCTCATGAGCACCCAATGGACCACATTGAGAGGTTCGAGGATCTGGTGACAAGCATCAAGGCTCATGGAGTCAGTAATGACTACCTTCTCTGCAAGTTGTTTTCATACTCTCTTGGTGGAGATGCAGCTTATTGGCTGAAAAAGTTGCAGCCTAGATCACTGACCACTTGGGAGGACACCAAGACACCTTCCTCAACAATTTTTATGATGATGTAAGGTCTGAGGAGCTGAGAACGAAAAATCTTCTCCTTCTCTCAAGGACCAACTGAAGCTTTCAAGACTGCATGGTTGAGGTTCAGATCATATCAGAGGGATTGTCCACATCATGGGTTCAGTGAAGTGCATCTGCTTGGTATCTTATTCAGAGGCATGGACTGGAGATAACAGATGGCTCTAGATGCTGCAAGCAATGAAAAATTCAACACCAGGTATCCAGAACATGCTTATGTGCTGATTGAAAACTTGGCATCTAGAAATAATACCAAGAATGTATATTTAGATAGGAAGAAGCAAGCTGGAAACAGAGATGAAAGTCAGATTGCTGAGGTTAATGCTAAGTTGGATTCAATGTACAGCCTTCCTGTGGGTAAGAAATAAGTTGAAGAGTTTGGGGAAGAAACTGTTACTTTCATCAATGGAGCTGCTTTTCAAGGTCAGAGATTTGGCAATCAGCAAGGATATGACTCTTCTTACCAGAAGCCTTTTCAGAGCAACAACTTCACTAGAACTTATGGTTCTTTATCCTATCAAAATCAACCTGCTCCATCAGCAGATAGTAAAGTGGAATCTATGCTGGAACAGCTCTTGGAGAGCCAGCATAAGATGACTGTTGATTTCAATAGGAAGATGGATTCAATGTACCAGGACTTGAATGGAAAGATTGAGAGTTTGAACACTCATGTAAAGCAACTAGATATTCAAGTTTCTCAAACTGCAGGAGCTGTTCAAAGGCAAGAAGGATTCATTCCTGGAAAGACTGACACTAATCCAAGACATCATGTCAATGCCATCACAGTCAGAAGTGAAAAAGAGCTTAATCCAGTGCCGAAAAAGAGGCTGAGTGCAGAGGAGATCGTGCAACTGATGGAGTTTGAAGAAGAATATTTTGCAGGCTCAGAGAGAGTGACGAGAGTCACCCATGAGGAATATCGCTTGTCACCCAACTTACAAAGGCAAAAATCACGTTGTGACGGAGTGGTGACGAGTGAGGTCATCACCAGGTAGTGACGAGTGTCACCCCCTTGGTGACGAGCGTCACCCACCCCATAACGAAGCTGCTTCGCTTATAACTGCAGATAATAGCAAGGAACAAGTTTATAAACCCAATATACCCTACTCCAAGCATCCTAGGAAGTCTAAACTTGAGGTAGAAGAAGCCAGATGCAAGGCAATGATAGACAAGCTGATGGTTGAGATTCCCCTTGTTGATATAGTCAAGCTTTCACCTACACTAAGAAGGTGTGTTAAGAGAATGGCTGTGAATGGTCTAAGTCCTGAGGAAGGAGCATTGCTTACCAGAGACATTAGTGCAATTCTCTTGGGCACAGTTCCAAAGAAAAAAAAGAAGGTGATTGTTTCTGAACAAGTTAGTGCTATGATTCAAAGCAGAATTCCAGAGAAGCTACCTGATCCAGGAAATTTTGTGCTTAATTGCTCAATCTCAACAGGAAGGTTTCCTCATTCACTTTGTGATCTAGGGTCAAGTATTAACTTGATGCCTTTCTTTGTTGCTGCTAGACTGACTGATTCCAAGCCAGCTAGGATCTCTCTTATCCTAGCTGATCGTTCCACAAGGACTCCATAAGGTATCTTAGAGGATGTTCCTGTTAAAATTGAATGATGTATGATTCCCACATACTTTGTGGTTTTGGAATATACTGAAATGCCTAAAAATCCTCTTATTCTGAGAAGATCATTCTTGGCTACATCTGGCGTCGTCATTGATGTGAAAAAGGGGAAGATAGAGCTTGATTTGGGTGATGTAGTCATGAATTTAGACATGGACATGTTAAGAGGGAGTTTCACCATTGATGTTCAGACTTTTTCTGCAGAGACTTCAATGGATGAAGATCAAATCAGGGAGCATTCAAGTGATATTACTGCTGGTTATGACAAAGAGTTGGACACTAATGAGCAAGTGAACAAGCTGGTTGTCCAAGAGGCATTGGCTGGGAATTCTGAGAAAGGTGCAAAAGCTGTTTCAAACTTATGCATGCAACGGGATTCTCGTAGAGAGCCTGATATTTCTTTTGATGATTCTGCAGGAAAAAGAAGTGTCTCACCCAAATTTTAAACTCACCCTGCTGTTGTTCCTCACTTCCTTGGAAGATCTTATGCACCTACTGCTTATACACCACCCTGGATGAGGAGACATTATTCTCCAAGGCATTCACTGCCACTTTCTGATCCGCCAGATGTCTGAACCCCGATATAGTCAAGCTAATGACTGAAAACAAGCGCTTGGTGGGAGGCAACCCACTGGTAATTTATCTAATTCATGTACATATGCTTATTTTCGTTCTTCTGGAAAAAAAATTGAGTGGTTTGGGGGAGTGGTGACGACATAGATAGTCACCGAGGTGGTCACCAAAGAGGGGTGACAAGTGTCACTAGTTGCAGACTCACGTAAACACTTGGTTTTCTCTCTTATAATCGTCCCACTTCATCTCTTTTGCCAGCTTCGGGCTTGATAACACTGGGGACAGTGTTGTTTAAGTCTGGGGTGGGGGGAGGTTGTTACTGACATTGTGTTTTATTTTGAAAGTTAGTTGTATCAAAAACCTGTTTTATTGAATCAAAATTAGTTGGGAACTAGGAATTTTTTCTTGTTTTTTTGTGTTGATTGTTTCATCTGAGTGACCACTACTGTAGAATTGATTACACAATTTGACTAATGAAAAATCTTTAGACTGACCAGTTAACTGGAAACATCCATAGTTCTAGCAAAGTCCACAAAACCTGAGCTTTTAAAAGACTAAGTTAGTGAGTTTGATGTTCATAGAGCTTGATTCTCCGTTCATATCTGATAGATTGCTTGCAGTGTTTGAAAAGTAATGGTACTGCTCTCCCTGGTTTGAAGTCTAAGTAAAAAAAAATGAATGAAAAAATTTTTCAAAAATTTGAGATGATTCTCTTTGGATGAAGGGTAGAAAATTTTCCAATGATCCTAGTAATTCATTTTAAAAAGATGATCACAGGTGGAAGTAAGGTCAGGATTATCCTGTGATACCATTATTTACCAACACCGGAGTAATATAAAGAAACATAAAAAGAATAAGTATGGGGGAGAGAAATAATACCAAAGATTGATGGATTGCAAGGCTGTTTATTAAGATATAGTATGGGAATGAATCTAGAAGGCTTTTGAACATTTAGACTGCTAATGAGGTTTGCAAGGATGGTTAGTGGATAATGTTAGGAACTTATGAGGTGAATTTAGGATGATGTGAATGTCTAAGGAGAAGTACATGGTGGTTTGATTTGTTTTAGTTACTGTAGTGTGTAGATTACAAGATGAACAGTCAAAACAATGATCTATGAGAAGGTGAGTTCCCGCGTCTTCAAACCCCGCTTCTGTTCTTAGTTTTCTGTTTTGCTTGAGGGCAAGCAAAAGCTAAGTCTAAGGGAGTTGATATATCATGGTTTTTAGGGTTTTTAACCATGATATAAGTCTTATATATAGAATATTTTTGGTCTTTTTAGAGTCCCATTGGAGTCTTTGCAGGTTAATAGGTGTTTGGAGCATAATTGGAGACTCTGGAGCATTTTGGAGCAAAACAGGAGTTCTTGCCGAATGAAGCAACAAGGAGACATGATTTGCCATTGGTGACGATAGTCACCCTCTATTTGGTGACGCTTGTCACCCACATCTGAGGAAGAATCGCGTGGTTTATTAAAAAATAAAGGAAGAATTGCAGTTTTGGCCCATAATTTTTATTAATTGCAAAAGGCCCCAATTTGTTTTTAGCCTATATTTTAGGTTATTCAGCCACTTTTTGTTTTGTATCTTATTTTCTAGAGAGACAAGGAGAGAGATTTGTTTTACAGCTTTTGGGGAGACAATTCTCAGACTTTGTTTCTTCTGAGAGAAGAATTCGAGTCCCTTTTATCTCTATACTTATTTCTTTTATGCAATCTATTTTATTCATGATGTTTTCTCAATTCACCATGTCTGAGTAGTTTGTTAGTTAGATTTTGGGTTTTTCAAAGGTTATGAATTGTTATAATTGAATTACTGTTGGGATTAATCTGTTAGTTTTTCATCGAGATTCATGTTTATTGCTTATTCTAGCTTCGCGACCTAGAATCTGATATTAGGTTGATTAATAAATGCGAGAGTATTGTTAATTGCCTGAACTAATCTTAGATTAGCAAAATTACTATCTACAAAAAGATTTGATTTATGAATTTTGTGAACCGATCGAACCTGACCTTATTGCTTGTCTGAATTATTTGAATTTGCAAAGAGATTTGAATTCTAGGATTTAGATATAGAAAATCTCTGTAACAAGAGTTGATTGATTTTATATTTGTGTTTCGAGTTCTAGAATGGTGCTTAATAATTATCCTGATAGTTTTCATTCTGCAATTTCAGTCTACAAATTTTCCAAAGCCTACCGTTTTTTCTTATTGAATTTAAAACCTTCAAATCGAAATCTGCTACTTTCTTTTAGTTTACTTGCTTTACATTATTTACTCTTAGCTTAATTCAAATTTAGAATCTGTTGTCTGGCTTCTTTAAGTCTCTTGGAATTTCGATACCCTACATCTACTTTGCTGTGCACTTGCAGTAGTTTTATTTAGGTGAAACTTTGAACCTATCAGACATCTTCGGAGGGAGAATAGGAGCAACCTCAATAAAGGAGCAAACAAAGATCAGTGGAGGAGCAACAAGATGAGCAGAGGGAGGCAGCAGATCTCAGATCTGCAACTCTAAAGGATGCATAAAGAGGGAATATGACAGAACAGGAGGTGGAGAGAGAAAGTAGAGGAGGATGCCATGGCGGCGCAGGGAAGGGAGATGCCATGGCGGCGCAAGGAAGGGAGATGAGAAATTTTCAATGGAGAGTATGAAGCGTCTCCGCAGGTAACGACAAGACGAAAAAAGTTCTTATCGCCTAGTAATCACATTTACTGTTTAGGAGCCCTCGTTTCTCTTCCCAAACATGTCAATCTTCTTTCCTCTCCAGTTAATTCTTTTACTTCCAAGGTTTTAGTCTACATTTGAGCCCTACAACACTGACAATATATGACTAGTACAGATGGTGAGATTGCGGAAATCGGCTGAACACATGAATAATCCAACCATTTTGTTCCTACTACGTCAAATATATTTATTGACTTCACTAAAGTAACACATGTGTATTTTTATGCTAATACAATGTACGTATAACTGAAAATGAATGAACGTGAGCCGTTTACTTTAAAGTCTTTGTGCCATATAAAAAAAAATACAGACGCGGCATTGACTTCAATATGTCTACTCTATGCCATGTCAACCAAATAAGTTGGACAAAACTCAAGAGTTAATTCGTCTTCCAATACAATCAAGTTCCCTACAAATAAGTGATCACTTCTATATTTACTAAATTTGTGAAAGATGGTCAGTGATTGTTTAGAAATCTGACATCCAAAGTAAAAATAAAAGACATGATGTAACTATAAGAGACTTGTCAATTTAATTTTTTGATAAAAATCACGGAGTGAGAAATTGTGAGATCACTGGATCATTACTCCTAATAAAATACAAAAGAAAAAGAGATGAGCAAAACCAGGGCTCTTGTCTAGACAAATTTTCAAAAAAATAGTCTGATGTAGAAATATAGTTTAGGGTTTTAACATAGTTTATGTTGAAGTACGTTAACATAAACCAAAATAGATAAGATCAAAAAACTCGCATATATCCAAAATATATTTTAACCCGCTGCATAACATATTAAATGTGGCGGGTTAGTCTGTTTTGACACCCTTGACCTTATTCCTTTTATTGAAATCATAATTGTCTAAAACCAAAATCAAGATCTGAACTTATATGAGCTGTGCGATCTCTCAAAGTCAAGTCAACTAGATATTTACAATATATACTTCATTCTATCTATATATTAGGTATGCATGCATGTAATTAAGTTAATAAAGCTCGTTGACGATGGCGGCGCTTCTCCATCTCATCACTCTCTTCTCTCTCTCGGCCATAATCCTTTCAGTCGCTGAAAGTACGTACAAATATCCGAACGTTAATATTTTATCTAAACTCGACCCAAGTTTAATTATATCTAACTCACTAATCGTATTTTCTTTGTTTGATTATCATTAGATATAAGCATTGACTGTGGATCAACGGGATCGTACGTGGACTCCAACAATGTAAGATGGGTCGGAGATACAGGATTCGTCACCACCGGCGAGACCATGAAGATTCCGGACGTCGTTACAAAGCCGATCAACACCCTCCGGTACTTCCCAACGGGCCAAACCAACTGCTACACCAACATTCCGGTGATAAAACACCGGAAAACCCAAGTGAGGACGAAGTTTTACTACGACGGGAAGTATTCGCCGCCATCTTTCGACGTGATTTACGACAATAAACACCGTGATCTTGTTGAGATCACTGATTCAGTGGTCAATGACGAGGAAAACTTCTATTCTTCGGAGGTGATATTTGCTCCTGCGAATGAGAATATCAGCGTGTGCTTCTTCCGTACGTCTCCATCCGATGACCCTTTTATATCGTCCATAGAAGTTTACAGCTTCGACGTCGGCATGTATGTAACGCCCCTGACCGCCCATTCCGGCGAGCCACCCATCCCTCTGTCGGGCTCGTGGGCTTGTCTCTGTCCGACGGTCGGTGCGTTATTTTTCCCGGAGTCCAACCGACTTATTTACTGACCCTGCAATCACCACATGATCTTTCCCCGTGTTTTGGCCTCACTCACACGGTTTCGGGAATCACTTCCCGAAAGGTCACACATCCTAGTCCTACTCCAGCTCAAGCATCCTTAACTGTAGAGTTATCTCGGGACCAATGACTAAAAAGATAAGTGCACTTTGATGACATAGGTAGCCAAATTAATCCATTTAAACTTATTTAAATGGGCCGGGCCCGGGTTGTTACAATTCTCCCCCATTAAACGGGAATTCGTCTCCGAATTCTGACCCCGATAATGTGAGCCTTAACCCCCAAACCCCAAGACAGTCTCCTGGGACAGAACCAGTTTGACTTTCCAGGCTCTGATACCAATTGTAACGCCCCTGACCGCTCATTCCGGCGAGTCACCCATCCCTCTGTCGGGCTCGTGGGCCCCGCCCCTGTTTCACGGTCGGTGCGTTATTTTTCCCGGAGCCCAACTGACTTATTTACTGACCCTGCAATCACCACATGATCTTTCCCCGTGTTTTTGCCTCACTCACACGGTTTCAGGAATCACTTCCCGAATGGTCACCCATCCTAGTCCTACTCCAGCTCAAGCACCCTTAACTGTGGAGTTCTCTCGGGACCAATGACCGAAAAGATAAGTGCACTTTGATGACATAGGTAGCCAAATTAATCCACCGTGAACACCGTGATCTTGTTGAGATCACTGATTCAGTGGTCAATGACGAGGAAAACTTCTATCGGAGGTGATATTTGCTCCTGCGAATGAGAATATCAGCGTGTGCTTCTTCCGTACGTCTCCATCCGATGACCCTTTTATATCGTCCATAGAAGTTTACAGCTTCGACGTCGGCATGTATGTAACGCCCCCGACCGCCCATTCCGGCGAGCCACCCATCCCTCTGTCGGGCTCGTGGGCCTGTCTCTGTCCGACGGTCGGTGCGTTATTTTTCCCGGAGTCCAACCGACTTATTTACTGACCCTGCAATCACCACATGATCTTTCCCCGTGTTTTGGCCTCACTCACACGGTTTCGGGAATCACTTCCCGAAAGGTCACACATCCTAGTCCTACTCCAGCTCAAGCATCCTTAACTGTGGAGTTATCTCGGGACCAATGACCGAAAAGATAAGT
This sequence comes from Thlaspi arvense, assembly GCA_911865555.2. Taxonomy (NCBI): domain Eukaryota; kingdom Viridiplantae; phylum Streptophyta; class Magnoliopsida; order Brassicales; family Brassicaceae; genus Thlaspi; species Thlaspi arvense. The sequence goes on from OU466861.1 coordinate 9,176,003, forward strand.
GCACTTTGATGACATAGGTAGCCAAATTAATCCATTTAAACTTATTCAAATGGGCCGGGCCCGGGTTGTTACAATTCTCCCCCATTAAACAGGAATTCGTCCCCGAATTCTGATCCCGATAATGTGAGCCTTAACCCCCAAACCCCAAGACAGTCTCCTGGGACAGAACCAGTTTGACTTTCCAGGCTCTGATACCAATTGTAACGCCCCTGACCGCCCATTCCAGCGAGTCACCCATCCCTCTGTCATGCTCGTGGGCCCTGCCCCTGTTCCATGGTCGGTGCGTTATTTTTCCCGGAGCCCAACTGACGTATTTACTGACCCTGCAATCACCACATGATCTTTCCCCGTGTTTTGGCCTCACTCACACGGTTTCGGGAATCACTTCCCGAATGGTCACACATCCTAGTCCTACTCCAGCTAAAGCATCCTTAACTGTGGAGTTATCTCGGGACCAATGACCGAAAAGATAAGTGCACTTTGATGACATAGGTAGCCAAATTAATCCATTTAAACTTATTCAAATGGGCCGGGCCCGGGTTGTTACAATTATCCCCCACTAAAAGGGAATTCGTCCCCGAATTCTGATCCCGATAATGTGAGCCTTAACCCCCAAACCCCAAGACAGTCTCCTGGGACAGAACCAGTTTGACTTCCCAGACTCTGATAGCAATTGTAACGCCCCTGACCGCCCATTCCGGCGAGTCACCCATCCCTCTGTCGGGCGTGGGCCCGCCCCTGTCTGACGGTCGGTGCGTTATTTTTCTCTGAGCCCAACTGACTTATTTACTGACCCTGCAATCACCACATGATCTTTCCCCGTGTTTTTGTCTCACTCACACGGTTTCAGGAATCACTTCCCGAATGGTCACCCATCCTAGTCCTACTCTAGCTCAAGCACCCTTAAATGTGGAGTTCTCTCGGGACCAATGACCGAAAAGATAAGTGCACTTTGATGACATAAGTAGCCAAATTAATCTATTTAAACTTATTCAAATAGGCCGGGCCTGGGTTGTTACAATGTACGCCGATCTTGGTCCCGACAAAGGTCTTATTCTCCGAGAAAGAGCTGCATTCGGTGCCAAAATAAGTTATAAGGTATACATCATAAAGCCGGTTTCCTCGAACGTTTGCGGTTTGATGTATATAATCGTAGTATTACAACTTTTTTAATAATCTCTTTTTGTTAACAAAAGTGAAACCCCATAATTTCATTCTCCTTAGCATATGTTTATATTTTTGACTTTTTTGCTTTTTTTGTTTTGTTTTGTTTAAAAGCTTTAAATTTGGGGGATTTACAGCTGTTTCATTTGGCATGTGACTTTGATCCTGTGTATATATATAACTAGAGGTTGATCCGCGCTACGCGCGGATGTGTACATTATTTTTATATAAGAAAACTATTAAATTTGATTGTATAATTTCATTATGTACCATCTATCTGCCTCTGTTTGAAATAATTAATTTTGGCTAGCCTATGTTTTGTAATTTGCAAGAGTTAGTTTTTCTTGTAATAATAAATAATTAATTTTGGTATGTTTATGTTTTGTAATTTATAAGAGTTAGTTTTTTTTGTAATAATAAGGTATGCGTAGAAGTTTGAGGCGAGTTATGCGTTGATGTGTACTTTATGTTATATTTTTGTTTATGTTTTCAGTTGTTGTTATTGGATTATATTTTTATTTTTCTGATTTGAAATTTTTTTTTTGTTTTATTTAATTTTTTGTCATTTTCTAATTCCTGTTCTAATGGTTTTTATTATTAAATTCTAATGTTATATAATTGTGGCGCATAATTTAGTATGTTTTAATCGTTTTATTTGTCTCACATATAGTAAGCTCTTAATGGAAGCAATGTTTGCATGTATAAGCGTCATTTCACATTGTCGGTTATTTTTCTATTAATATCAACTTATCTTATTAAGCTATTTTTTGTAGACTCACTGATATAATTGCTTTTTATTTCATTCATATGAAATATAAATGGTTATATAATAAACGCATTTTTGATGTTGATTTTTATACAATTATTCTTTTAGTCATATTAATTTAGTAGTTCGTTTATGTTTCGTGATAGAAGAGTTGAAAACATGATCTTTTAAAGCCCATAAGCCCATTCTGAAAATATGTAAACGTCATTGGTGGTCGTCTTCTAGGCCTTCGCTTAAGCTTGAAACTCTTTTCTGTAATGATCTTCTCGAAGGTAGTGTCTAGTGTTCGATCATGATGTTGATTATTGATATATAAAATTGATCTTCTGTTCTCCGTTCTGTTCTACCTTTTCCTATCTCTAACTGTATTATTATTTCGTTATTGGATGATTTGTGCTTTTTTTGCTTCCTTATTTCCGGATTCAATCGAGGGTATTTATATTTTCTCCCACTCTCTAATTTTGCTTTGTTTGTGATTTTTTTTCTTTCTAATTCATTTCCCGCTCATGGTTTAGAGTCCACAGTGCGAGAAGTTATGGACACAAAATCCTCCTTTCTCGGTTGTATTGTCAAATGATGGTGGTTTGTGTTGCTCTCTCTATGTGCCGCCTCTTCTGAGTATGTGATCTCTGTTTCTATGATATTAATTTATGTTTGCAGACTATGGTATTGTGCGCTTATTTGATTAGTAGGCACATTGAAAAATATTTTTTTTTTTCATTTTGACACTCTGCAAATTAATTGTTAGGATTCTTGATAATTAGTTGAGGCACAACTTGTTGGTGTGTAGAAGCTTAATCTAAACCGTTTAATTGTTCGTGTTTTATTGTTGGTTTCGAAGGTCTTGTATTTGGCTTGGATTATGTTAAGTTGCCTTTTTATCTTATGTGTTTTCATAGAATTGGGACGTTTTGAGAAAGCTTTAACTTAAATGGTTTCTATATTGTTTGTCCGTAGAGATAACATTTGTTTTAAACTGAGAGCATAAAAATTTAGAAAATGTGTATTTGTGTATTGCGAAGAGTAATAGAGATTAACTAAAATAATATTTGTTTGGATAACAACATAAGATTATGTGATTGCGTCACAATAGTTTTTCTTTTATGTCTAAATGATGTACACAAACTTGACGATCTGTTTGTAGTAGTAACAGTGACGGCATCTGTTATCTAGTTCGTTTGGGTTGCACATTATTGATGGCTTCATATTCGTCAAATTCACTAAGACGGACCTTCTGACTGCTGGAGAGGAAAGAGATGTGTTTTGTTTTGGTTAGTTATGTAATTTTCTGAAGTATTGCATGAGAAGGAGGCAGAGATATGGAGTTTTCAGAAGGGGTGAGACTAACCTTTGAAGGTACATTTGAACTAACATGCGTTCAATTTCGAGGGAAGACTCGTTCCAGTAGGCTTTACTTGAACAAACTTGTCCTAGGACGTCTGTGTTATGAAGGTGTTCCAGTTATTAGTACAGAGTTTACTGTTTATTCAGTCAATAGGAGTACAATTAATTATGTGATGAGTAAATGAATACCTGGGAGGTCCTTGTTGGTGTTGGCTAAAGCAAGAAGTTCTTCGTGAGAACCGGAATAACTGATTGGGAATCTGGTAGAAGGAATCGTCGGCGGGAACCATAGTAGTGATGTGAGTGAAGCGTATGGATTTGTCAAAATCAGTGAGTTGGAATCTCGGGGTGCTCTTTGTGACATCGAACCCACTGATAACATAGATGATCAATTCATTTAGCAGTGCTTCGTACTCCCGAGAACACGTTGGACCTCACGGCCTGATTTGAGATCAGAGAATTCGAGATAGACACCTGCCATGAGATCGTTGTTGAGAGGAGATGTGCTTTAGAGTTTGAAGAAAATGATGAGGATATAGTGTGGTATTTATATGTGGGGAGATCGGCTAGAGAATTAAATGGAGGATTTGAGTAGTGGGCAGTAGAATTGAAGAGGGTAAAGTAATACCTTTGATTAGTGGACACTGTGATGAGCCGTTATGATTTTAGAGTATCCGTTACAGATTTTAGTTTTAGCTGTGGGGAAGATAAGAAGCTGCGGGCGTCGATGACGCTTGCAGTTTTTTAGAAGATGAAAAGAGCAATGTTTTTTGTGATGTTGAGCTAGGGTTTTATATTCGGGGTTCTAATCTGTTTAACTCTTAATCTAACCCAACATAACTCGATAAAACCCAAAATTTAGATATACATATAGAAACCCATATAGTAAATCATATATATAATGAGCAAGTTATCTCTCCATCTAAGGTGTCCACATCAGCATAATTTTTATTTTAAAATGGGCTTTTAAATATTTTGGGTTTTATTTTTTTTTATATATTTTGGGTATTTATTTTTGGGCTTTTAATATGATTAAGTTGAAAAAAAAACAAATACTTATTTTACAAATCATAAAAAATTTCAAATTCTTCATTTGTGAAAAAGAGTTTGGAAGGATTTTTTCGAAAAACTTACAGAAAATAATTATCAAAATTTATAAAAAAAAACCTTAGAAAGATTTATATATATAAGGCTAAAGTAAAATCATATATATTAAACAAATACTTGTTTTATAAACTATACAAACTATGAATTCTCTTTGAAATAAAAAAATTCAAAAAGTTATTTTGAATATAAACAAAAATAATTTGAAAAAAGAGTTGGAAAATGAACAGTTACGAAATATGACAGAAGAATTTGCTCAGAATAGTTATCAAACTTATTTAAAAATGCTCTGAAATATTAATTCTTAAAACTAAAGTAAAATAATTCATATCCACTTTACTGTATAAAATGAATGAAACTTTTTCATAAATAAAGAAAAATAAAGTGTGTAATTATATAGCATAGAAATGAATTTGATTTATACGAAGGAGAAAAAAATGGCAAATACTTATCAACCTTTTTTTTTAATGATGGTAATATAAAATTGATATGCGATCAAATTACTCATCAACCGGATAATATATGACTTTTAATTTAAAATATATAAATAAACTAAAACAAGATTATTGGTTATACTTTTTAAGATAGTCATGTTGTTTACATTCACATGATATGAAAATAGACAAAAATATTCTCACACATTCACAAATATAGTCAGGTAGTTCATCATTGAAAAAAAAACGCCTCAAATCAATTAAAATCAATAATTTATCAACTATGCATAATTTTTGATATAAAAACCCATCAAACATATGTAGTATTTGAACAAATATTTTGCTCTGTCTAGCCAACTCTAACTAAAATTCTCTTCATTTAGAGTTATAACCGATCACAGAACTGAATGAGATGGAAGCTTGCATGAAATAAGAGAAACAATTAGTAGATTACAATCAGAATAGCGAGACTAAGAGCTATAAGAAAAGAAAAAAAATAAAAGACTAATTGTGCTTGAAAATGAGGTAGATTCCATAAAATATTAAAGGAATATTTAGTTTAGAGTGGAAAAAGATTAATGATGATTTCACTTTGTTGATCTATGAAAAGATTATGTAGAAAAAGATAATAAATCAATTGAATACAGATAAACAGTAAGAATATAACAATTAATACATAACAATCTATATTAGAACAACAAAAACATATAAAAATAAAAGACAAATATAACATACAGTAATATTAATTTAATATAATATATTTAAATATATAAAATTTTAACAAATTATTAAATAAGTCCGCGGATAAAAATCTAAGATATAGAAGCTGGGAAAAGAGAAATGAGGTTGCATCTGATTGGGACGCTGATATGGCTGCATACGAATGCGAAGAGAAAAAATGTTACTTTATAGATATAGATCAATTTCAAGTGCATTAAATGAATTTGTGTTGGTTAATTTAGCTATAATTACTTTCTTTTTACAATACTATATATCATTCGTACCAAATTATTTAATTTTGATATTTTGGTTTCTTGGAAACTTATTTTAGCTATCCGTCAGATCCTTACGGTAGACTTTGGTCCCCGATTGTTCCCGAATTAAAGCTCGCACTAATAACCTCAGCCCCGTCGGTGGACATCACCGGGGCGTCGAACAAGCCGCCGGAGAGTGTTATGTCAAAGGCAATGTTAAACATCTTAGTCCTCTACGACCTGGCTTTCCCCTTAACCGGTATACCGGTATACTTGGCTCTTTACTTCTCGGAGCCTCTGAGTCTACATCGGACCCAGAAGCGGTCATTCAACGTTTTCTTGGACGACATGCAAGTGGGTTCAGATCCAATCGTACCGGTTTTTGGGAAAGCGACTCAAGTCGTCCTGAGAGATGTAGGGGCAACGCCGGAGTCTAATATAGTCTTTCAGTCCACTGACGACTCGGATTTACCGCCCATCATCAATGGTTTGGAGATATATTCGATAAGTAACAGCCAGTTCGGTATAGCTAAACCACGAGCAAACAATGCAGTAAGAGGTTTGAACTGATCACAATCTATCCATTTCTCTCTTTCTCTTTGTGAATAATATCAAATTTTTGTAATATATGATTGTTATTGCGATTTGTTTTACAATTTGTATATTATAACCAAAAAAAAATTTGACACCCTTCCATGACGGCATCAGATGAGGCAAAAGCCACTGGAGGAAAGAAGAAGAAAATCAAATTACCACTCATTCTTGGTGTTACGTTTGCCTCCGCGTTTGCAATTCTCTCATCAGCGTTTGGAGCCATTTTCATAAGAAAGTCTGGAAACGCTAAGCCACGGTCCAACACAGCACCAACTACGTCCACAGGTATATATATCGTTACTTAACCGTTACATATACTATATGATATAATCAAATATATATGTGAATATATATTACAAGTAATATTGATCTTTGGGTCTCTCTCGTATGTTTTCAAGGGCATGAAACAGGCACCGGGATGTCGCCTCTGGTTGGACAACAATCTGCTAGTGACACAAATGTGGAGAATGTTTAGCGATTGAATTTCAGAGAGAGGATCTCACGATTTACTCTGATGCAACTTAAGAACTTTATTCATCTTGTTCTTGAAAACCCAATTTTGTTTTGCAATTAAACCCATAAAATTGAATGAAAACCCAAATAATTTCTAATTTAATTCGATTTCAACCAATTGGATAAGAATCAATGAAAGTGAGGAGTCGGAAACCAATGAAACCTTTCGCATTTTACAATTTCTAAACAATGAAGAAATTGAAAATTGAAAATGAAGAAATTGAAAATTGAAAAAAAAGTGAAGTAGAGATAGAGATGAGCCACACACGATGAACATTATTTGTTCAATTTTATAATTTTATTTAAAATAATTTAAGTTTATGATAGTTCAAGCGTTTTCTGTTTTAAAACACCAGGTGGTTTTCAAACGTCATGTTGTTTTCTCACTTTTAAAACGGTGCGTTTAACAGTCCGTTTGATTTTCAGACGCCATCCACTAATGCCACATCATCAATATATAGAAAAGTTGTATAGCGGGTTGACCATAACATTATGGGTTGACTTGCATTTTCAATGAATCGAGGGTAAACTTGCAAAAAAAATCACTTTGAGGGTTTATTTGCAGAAAACCCTATTTTTATTGATCAAAAGGTAAAAAATACAATGCTGTGAGAGGAGATTTTATAAACAGTCCAAACAACTGTTGCCCTTCTTAGAGTTTTTAAAGCAAATTACATTAATGAAAACACAAATGGTTGAAATTAAAATAATGATAATTGGTGAAACAAATGTCTTTGACTACTAATGTAAATTAAGAGAATCATCACTTAAACACAAAAGCAATCTTGTTTTATTAGTAAATATCCAAAGGAAATTCAAATAGGATTAGTACATACCTTGGTTTGATTTGCATGGTTTAGATGGAGTGCTGTGTTTAAGCTGTTCTTGTACTGATGCGTTTTGGCCTCTTTAGTTAAGTGGTGAAATGCTAAATAAGGTAACTTCACTCCTTCTTTGATCATTAGCCATTCTTTGGTATAAAATATGCTTTTGATGCTTGGACCGTCCTTGGTATGTATATCTTGGCTTTGGCGCTCTTCTTGTATTTGAATGATGCTGTGCTCTTCAAGCTCTTCTTTGACATGAGATGCTTCTCTTAAAATACTTAGTTTATCACGTTGAAACGTAACCTTCAAGCTCTTGGTTGATCATCAATGCTTCAGCTGCTTAATTAAAACTTTCATAAACATCTCTTGTTCCTGTTTTGTTCTTGGTGTTGTCCTGATTGTGGGAACTAGAGTACTTCTTCATTAATTGTCGACGAGCAAGATCCATTTGTTATTCATGTCCTTTCTTATTTATGATAACTTTTTTTATTTATAAAGAGTGTTCTTTTTAATTTATGTCCGAGCAACAATTTTTATTAAAGTAATGGGAAAGGGTAATTTAACGCCGAGACAAGAAGTGTTGCCGATCTATAACGTTATCCACATATATTTTTGGAAATCTATACTAAATAAAATGGATTGTTTGGGGCTCCTAAAGCCATCCATATCAGCAAAAACAAAATCTCTATAATCATGCCACATTAGCAAATCTCTAATAAAAATAATTTTTAGTACATTAATAACATACTTAAAATTAAATAGTATTTAATCAACAATAATAGTAATATTTGAATATTGATTAAATTGAATGTACTATAATAGCAAAACATATGAAATATAATTTAATTTTAACAAAAAGAATAATATATTATATATATACTATTTTAAAATTTACAGTTTAAGTTAATAATAATCACATGTTTAAACTAAAAATCGATAAGATATAATATTATTAGGTATTAAATTCGTCAACACAATAATTAAAAACATCAAATATGTATAATTATGTGCATATTATTCCTTTATTTTTGGCTAAATACATTTAGACATAAATTAAATTATTTACAGTATAGTATTCATCGTTATAGTTATGTGTATGTAAAAATAAACTTGCATAACTTTATATTAAACATTAATATATTACACTTCCATATTTAAAATAGTATATATATGTTTATATAAAATAAAATGTCATAAAAACTTATCTAACCATCTATATCAACAAAAAAGAAATTCTTAACAATCCCAACATGTAAGGAAAACTAATAAGTCTAATATGGTTTTTTTTTGTTAAGAAACTCTTTTAAAAATAACATAATATATATTATTATTTTAATTATAAAAGTTCACCAAAATATATATGTAGAGTAAAAAAAATATCTAAGTTAAATTATAAGCAAATACAAATGAACCTTTTACACATTTTGAGTTTTGAGAAACTCAAAATACTTTATTTAATGGAATGAGTTAGTATGAAACTGTATTTGTATATGTATTATTTGCTTTAATCACACTTCTATCATTTACAGATGTTTCAAGGCTCAAATCAAAAATTCAGTTTATCAATATGATTATGATTTTGTATAATATGTAAATATTATTTTTATTTATATGAACAATAGTTCTTTTACGGATTTGTAAAAGTTCTGAACATTGATTGTTGTTTTGTATTTAAGACTGCTCATAAAAAAAATTATTACACGAACACAATTTAAATGACAAGAAATCTAAATTAATTGAAACAAAAAATATAGGTGTTTCAACTGTAGTCATATGTTTGATAAGTTATTTTTTGAATGAAAAACTGTTTAAATTAAATAAAGAAAATTGTTTTAGTTGTTAAGTTCAATTATATATTAATTTTTTGTTAAAACAAAATTAATTTTAATAGTAGTTTGAAAGTTGGTAAGCAGTAATGAGTTTATTTATAAATATTAATTTCTAGATTAACAATTAATTTTACATATATCAAATTAGTAAAATTTTAAATTAAATCATAATACATTTTTTCGAATACGTTAAAATGGTTTAAATGTATGACTACATCAAAATGATATTGAAAATATTAATTTATAAATAAAATAATTTACTAAAATAATAATTAAATATTTATGAAAACAATCTGCGCGTAGCACGGTAATATTTCTAGTAGGTGTAAAAGTTTTTTCAATTCGTATGATCATGTGATCATGAAAATAATGATCATGTTTGGTGGTAGCCTACCAAATATTGTACTTTAATTATCATGTAAGCCGAAGCAAAATCCATTTCCAATTAGATTTAAGTTAGACAATTAATTATAAAATGGGTAGAGACTTAGAGTACCGGACGAGAAAATAGCATTAGCTTGGTTCAAAATGCTCTTCTTGTTCTTTAACGGGCTTGTAGTCATAGTGAGATTTCTTGTTAAACGTTGCTTTTTGTTTAAATTAAATGCGTATATCTTCAACCAAAAAAATAAAAAAGAAAGAAGATATTAATGCATTACCACTGCAAAATTTTCAAAATAACTATTTTTTTTTGAAGATTATATTATTTCAGCTGAGAATAATTCCGGTTACAAAACATTGCTGTAGATCATTGGTTCTAAATTAGTTAATAATTTATTTGTTCTTACACACATCATTTGACGCCACCTTCTTTGATCGTTAATCGTTTTCAATCTTCTTTCCTCTCCATTTAGGTTCTATATATAGCTTCAAAGGTTTTCCATTGTTGGTCTACTTTGGAATTACACCAGTGACAATCTCCTACACATTATTTGAGAAGTACAAACAATCCTTTACACATTATTTGAGAAGTACAATTAGTAAAAATTATTAATGTGTCACACTCATAATCAAAATTAGTGTATTGTATTGATGACATGTAAATGCGACATGTCGAAATTTCCTAAAATAAACCAAATATTTTGATTGGCTGAATTAATATTAATGAAACATGAAATTAAACATAAATACACTAGATTATAAATAATTTTAAAGTAACAAAAAAGATAATAATTATGATTAATGTTTTTACATATATTCATAATTATATAAAGTATTAGTACGAAAATTTTACAATAATATATACATATACACATTTATATATTATAATTTTCGTATAAAAAAGAAAATAATAATATTAGATTATCTAATAAAATAGTAAAAATTCTATATATTAATAATGTTTAAATATGATATATTCTTATTTTGGAAAGTTATTAATTTATGAAAATTTCTAATAATAACATCTAAAAACGTTTTAACTAGATACATTATTAAATAGTAGAATTTAAAATAAAATAAAATCATGATAAATAATTTAGAGAATAAAAAGAGTTAAAAATAATAAAATAATAATTAACTTTTATTGAAAGTTTCCAAAGTAACATAACTTAAAATAATTTGTCTGTTCGAATTATTACTTGTTATGTCAAATGAATAAAATATATACCAATTATTACTATTTTATAGTATTAATATGGCCATATATTTATATATAACTTAACACTTTTATACTGCTGTTTTTTTAAATTTACATAGTTTTTGTTACCATCTCATATCCTCTCTTATCATATTTTACATAAAAATAAAAGTTTATATCATATTTATATATGTACGTATTTTCATTGTATATCGAGAATTTGAGATCATAAATGAAATAAAAATAATCGAATGAAAGAATAAATGATAATAAGATGAAACAAATGTAAATAAGAAGTAAAAACAAACATAAATCTTTACAGTTTTGGTTTTTCATAAAAATATCTCGGTTTGTTTGATAAAGTATTTAAAAAATCTTGAAAATGTGCTTTATTTTTAAAGAACACATGTGCGCACCAAATTTTATAATACACATTTGCTTTTATAAAAATATGATTTCACAAATTTTATAACAAAATTTTCTTATAATATTTATTGAAAAGGAAAATTACTAATGGATTTCTAATGTACTATATTTATCTTCATGATAAAGTGAATCTTATATTTTAATGTTTTGAAGAGTTTTTTGTAATTTTTGTTTATATTTAATATAATTTTTAATTTGAAACTATATATCACAAAATGCTGAAAAATAATTTACCAAAAACAAAAATCGCTGAAATATAAATATTTTTTGATTAGATACTAAACGATAGAAATGACTTTCGTGATTGTTGATAAAAGCCGAAAATGACATTGTGTAAAAACATACCGTTTGCGGAAAATATCAGAAAAACTAACCAACACCTATGATATATCATGGTTTTTAGGGTTTTTAACCATGATATAATTCCTTTCTATTGAGTTTTTTTTGGTCTTTTAAGAGTCCTAGTAGAGTCTTTGCAGGTTATAGCATGTTTGGAGCATAATTGGAGATATTGAAGCCTTTTGGAGCATTGCAAGATACAACCACGAAGTGTGCAACTTGAAAGGAGAATTTTGGAGATAGTGATGCTCGTCACCCGTAGAGAAAGGAGTCGCGGCTGGTTTTCTAAAAGATGGAGAATTATTTGCAGAATTGGCCCAGAAGTTCTATTATTTGCAAGAATACCCCAGCTCGTGTTTTAGCTTGTATATATTAGGTTTTCAGCCATTGTTGGCTTTGATCTCAGATTTTAGAATTCAGAGAACTTTAGAGAGAATTTTATTCAGAGCTTTTGGGGAGACAGATCCTGTACTCTTTATGGAGAAGATTTCGAACCCTTTTAACTTTTATTCTATTCTTTCAATGCATTATTATTCAGCTATGCTTTGTGATTCCATGATCATGTCTGAGTAATTTGCCAGTTAAGTTAGGGCTTTTCAAAGGTTGATGAAGAATTTGTAGAATTGCTATCTGTTAGGAATATCTTTTGGTTCTTCATCTGTACTTGCTTAAAAACCGATTTCTTAGACACATCATCTAGAAATCCGAAAATCATAGGTTGTTTAATAGATGTGAGAGCATTATTGATAACCTGATCTAGCATTTAGATGAGCAAAAAGATTTAGTGCAAAGAGATTTGGCTTAGGAGTTTTGTGAACAATTGAACCTGATCATTACTGCATGTTTAGATTGTTAGGGTTTGCAAAGAGATTTCAAACTCTGTAATTTAGACATAGTTAACTTCTGCAATGAGAATTGATTAGTTATATATTGGCGATTCATGTTCAAGATGGTTCTTATTCATTCCTGATTTCATGCATTATACATTCTCGAATTCAACCTGCGAATTGTCCTGACTTAGCGCTTTCAGCTTTCTGAGTCTTAGATCAAACAAATTTCGCCTGCTTTCTTTATTTTGCTATCTCGCATTACATGCACTATTTATTGCTTAGCTTAACCTTAATCTGAAATCGCTAGTGTAGTTTACATACTCCTTTGGGATTCGATACCCCTTATACTACGACTGCTTTGCTGTGTACTTGCATTGGTTTTTATTTGGGTAAAACCTGAGCCTTATCAAGTTTTTGGCGCCGTTGTCGGGGAGTTATAGCTGCCTATCGATTTTTAGTATTAGGATTTTATCTAAGTTTTAATTTGTTTACTAACTTTCTGCTATTTTTCTTTGTGCTGGTTTCATGTGTATGCCTAATCGCAGCACCAGAAGCAACAAAGTGAAGGAGCTTGTGACTTTGAGCCTCGGCGAACTTGCTAAGTTGGAGAGGACCATCAGGAAAACTAAGAAACAGTCTACAATGGTTGCTCCACTGATCTTGGTTGAAGATGCAGAAGGTCACTAGGTTGACAGAGAGGGAAACAGGAGGAATGAAGAATGGCAATGACTAGATCAAGATGGGAATGTCATTGTTGAACAGCTGGTTCAAAAAGTGGCACAAGACGCTGGAGCTCCTGTTGCTGCTAACAACGCTGCTGGGCGTTTTGTTCAGAGGACTCTAGGAGATTACAACAGAGCTGCAATCCGCCCTCCTGCTTTCCAGAGGAATGATTTGAGCTCAAGCCTGCTTATTATCAGCTGGTGGGACAGTGATATATCATGGTTTTTATGGTTTTTAACCCATGGTATAAGTCCTTTTTATTGAGTCTATTTGGTCTTTTTAGAGTCCTAGTAGAGTCTTTGCAGGTTATAGCATGTCTAGAACATAATTGGAGATATTGAAGCCTTTTGGAGCATTGCAAGATGAAGCCACGAAGTGTGCACCTCGGAAAAGAAAGTATGGATTTGGGTGACGCTCGTCACCACCTATGGTGACGCTCGTCACCCGTAGAGGATGGCTCGTGGCTGGTTTTATAAAAGAAGGAGCATTATTTACAGTTTTGGGTCAGAAGTTCTAGTATTTGCAAAAAGGCCCCAGATCGTGTTTTAGCTTGTATATATTAGGTTTTCAGCCATTGTTGGCTTTTATCTTGTATCTTATTCTTATTAAGAGCTTTAGAGAGAGATTTGTAGCTGAGCTTTTGGAGAGACAAATTAGACTCCTTCAGAGCAGATTTGGAACTCCTTTATTTCTATTTCTTATTTCTTTTATGCAATCTATCCTTTTCATGATGTTTTCTCAAATCACCATGTCTGAGTAGTTTGTTAGTTAAGTTAGGGATTTTCAAGGGTTGAAGAAGGGTACGTAGAATTGTGAAACTGTTAGAAAATCTATTGGTTCTTCGTCTGTGCTTGCATTAAAAATCAAATTTCTTAGACACATCGTCTAGAAATCTGAAAAATCCTAGGTTGTTTAATAGATGTGAGAACATTATTGCAATGAGAATTGAACTAGTATTTGATGAGCAAAACGCCCTAGTACAAAGAGATTTGGCTTAGGAGTTTTGTGAACAATTGAACCTGATCATTACTGCATGTTTAGATTGTTAGAATTTGCAAAGAGATTGAAACTCTGTGATCTAGACATAGATAATTTCTGCAATGAGAATTGATTAGTTATATATTTGTGATTCATGTTCAAGACGGTTCTTATTTATTCCTGATTTCATGCATTCTACATTCTCGGATTCAACCTGCGAATTGTCATGACTTAGCGCTTTTAGTTTTATGAGTCTTACATCAAAAAAATTTCGCATGCTTACTTTTATTTTGTTATTTCGCATTACATTCACTACTTATTGCTTAGCTTAATCTGAATCTATAATCGCTAGTGTAGTTCACATACTTCTTTGGGATTCGATAACTCCTTATACTACAACTGCTTTGCTGTGCACTTGCAGTAGTTTTTATTTGAGTAAAACCTGAGCCCTATCAAGTTTTTGGCGCCGTTGCCGGGGAGGTGATAGCTGCCTATAGATTTTTAGTATTAGGATTTTTTCTAATTTTTAATTTGTTTACTAACTTTCTGCTACTTCTTTGTGCTGGTTTCAGGTGTATGCCTAATCGCAGTACCAAAAGCAACAAAGAGAAGGAGCTTTTGACCTTAGGCATTGACGAGCTAGCTAAGTTGGAGAGGACCATCAGGAAAGATAAGAAGAAATCTACAATGGTTAATCCACTGATCTTGGTTGAAGATGCAGAAGGCACTTGGTTGACAGAGAGGGAAACAGGAGGAATGAAGAAGGGCATAGGCTGGATCATGATGGGAATGTCATAGTTGAACAGCTGGTTCAATAAGTGGCATAAGATGCTGGAGTCCCTGTTTCTGCTAACAACGCTGCTGGGCGTTTTGTACAGAGGACTCTAGGAGATTATAACAGACCTGATCAGTTTTATGCCAACAGAGCTGCAATCCGCCCTCCTGCTTTCCAGAGGAATGATTTTAAGCTTAAGCCTGCTTATTATCGGCTGGTGGGACAACATCCATTCCATGGCTTACCTCATGAGCATCCCATTGATCATATTGAGAGGTTTGAGGACTTAGCTTCAAGTGTCAAAGCTAATGGTGTTAGCTATGACTTTCTGTTCTGCAAGCTTTTCCCCTACTCACTTAGAGGAGATGCTGCATATTGGCCGAAGCAACTGGAGCCTGGTTCGCTGACTACTTGGGAGGACACCAAGAGTGTCTTTCTGAACAATTTCTATGATGATGCTAGATCAGAGGACCTGAGGACGAAAATTGCATCATTCTCCCAAGGTCATACTGAAGCTTTTAATGCTTCTTGGTTGAGGTTCAAGTCTTATCAAAGGGACTGTCTTCATCATGGCTTCAATCAGGTGCAGCTGCTTGGTATCTTTTTCAGAGGCATCGATTGGAAGTATCAGATGGCGCTCGATGCTTCAAGTAGTGGCAACTTCAACACCCAGAGACCAGAAGAAGCAATCAGTTTTATGCCAACATAGCTGCAATCCGCCCTCCTGCTTTCCAGAGGAATGATTTTAAGCTTAAGCCTGCTTATTATCAGCTGGTGGGACAACATCCATTCCATGGCTTACCTCATGAGCATCCCATGGATCATATTGAGAGGTTTGAGGACTTAGCTTCAAGTGTCAAAGCTAATGGTGTTAGCTATGACTTTCTGTTCTGCAAGCTTTTCCCCTACTCACTTAGAGGAGATGCTGCATATTGGCTGAAGCAACTGGAGCCTGGTTTGCTGACTACTTGGGAGGACACCAAGAATGTCTTTCTGAACAATTTCTATGATGATGCTAGATCAGAGGACCTGAGGACGAAAATTGCATCATTCTCCCAAGGTCATACTGAAGCTTTTAATGCTTCTTGGTTGAGGTTCAAGTCTTATCAAAGGGACTGTCCTCATCATGGCTTCAATCAGGTGCAGCTGCTTGGTATCTTTTTTAGAGGCATCGATTGGAAGTATCAGATGGCGCTCGATGCTTCAAGTAGTGGCAACTTCAACACCCAAAGAACAGAAGAAGCAATCAGGTTGATTGAGAACTTGGCCTGCAGCAACAACACCAAGAATGCAGATTTTCAGAGGATTAAACAAGCTGGTTTGGATGATGGAAATCAGATTGCTGAAGTTAAGGCTAAGCTGGACAGTATGCACAGCCTTTTGGTGGGAAAGAAACCAGTCCAATTTGCTGCAGATGTGGAGACTTTCAAAATTTTTGAAGAATTTGAGCAAAAGGATGTTTGTTTCATCAATGAGGGTTTTCAGAGTCAAAGGTTTGGAAATCAGCAGTGGAACAGAGGATTTAATGGCAACAATCAGAAGAGCACCTTCCCAGGAAACCAGAATGCAACTGGTTATACTCCAATGCCACAGTTTCAGAAGACTGAAGTTGAAAAACCTTACCAAAACAACATGAATTATCGTTCTTCTTCCTACCAAACTGCACCTCCACAAGACACCAAGATGGAAGCTATGTTGGACCAGATACTTGAAGGACAGCAGAAGATGACAGTGAACTTCAATGGCAAGTTAGATTCGCTGTACCAAAACCTGAATGGAAAAATTAAGAGTTTGAACTCTCACATGAAGAAGCTGGATGTGCAGGTTGCTCAAACTGCAGGAGCTGTTCAAAGACAAGAGGGATTCCTTCCTGGAAGGACTGATATCAATCCCAAGCACCAGGTTAATGCCATCATAGTCAGGAGTAAAAAAGAGCTGAAACAGTGCAGAAAAGAGGCTAAGTGCAGAGCAAATCGTGCAACTGATGGAGTTTGAAGATGAAAATTTTGCAGTCTCTGAGTCCACTGACGAGCGTCACCAAGGGGGGTGTCGCTCGTCACCCACTTTCCACAATCCCGACACTCCAAGATTACTACAGGCCAGTGACGAGCGTCACTCCCTGGTGACGATCGTCACCCACCCCAGAAGGAAGCTGCTTCGAAATGAACAAGAAGTTTGCAGAGATCCACAACAAAATTGATTCAGTGCATGTAGAGCTCACCAACAAGTTTGATGGATTGGCTGCAAGAGTCAAAACACTGGAGAACAACAAAGGCATAGCTGGTCCCAAGCCTCAAGGATAATTTCTTGGAAAACCAGAGGCTAACCCAAAGGAATTCTGCAATGCCATTGTCACAGAAGAAATGAGCTTCTCACCTGAAGAGGAGGCTGTCATTGAAGAGTTTCTCTACTTGTTCACTGAGAACACTGAACCTCTAAGTGGGGGGGGGGGAAAGAGTTATTAGAAGTTAAAACTGAACAAGGAGCTGTACAAGAAAGGACCCTTGGGAGATTGGGAGGTGAGGAAAACTCAGATGATGAAGAGTGGTGGGCGCCACATGAGGTTGTTGATAACACAAAGGATTACTTGATGGAAGCTGCTGATGACCAGGAGAAACCTCAAACAGCTACTCTTCAGGTCTATCAACCAACCATCCCTTTTCCAGGAAGGTTCAAAGAACAGCTAATTCAGAAATTTGAAACCCTCTATGCTGCTCAGATGGAATTGAGAGGTTTGAATGGCCAAGAAGAACTTGAGAAGCTAAGGGTGAAGGCTGGAACACATGAGGTTAAGGAGCTCACTATCAAGAAACTTGGAGATCCAGGATATTTTACTCTCCCATGTGAGCTTAAAGGGCAGACTTTCAAAAGCTGTCTTTGTGACCTTGGAGCAAGTATCAACCTTCTCCCATCCTCTACTGCTAAAGCTCTTGGATACACTCAACTTCAGGAGAGTAATGTATCCCTTACTATAGCTGATGGGACAGTGAAGAAACCACTTGGGAGTCTCAAGGATGTGCCAATGATGATAGAAGGAGTAACCATTCCCACTGATTTCCTGGTGCCAGGATCAAGGTGAATGGAGTCACCACCTAGGTCAAGAGAATCAAGATGACACCAAAGAGTTTCAAGACTCCTTCTCCTAACCTCAACTAAAGAGGTAATCAAAGTCAAGCTTAGTGACTTTAAACAAGCACACTTGGAAGGTAGTCCCATGGTATCCTTTTGTATATATTATGCTTTCTAGATTATCCTTTATGCTTTGTTTTAGTGTGTAGAAACAGGATTTCGAACTGGGATTTGAGAAAGTCTGAAGGGGACAAAGAACAGGTGTATGCTGGCTGATATCGATCATTTGTATCGGTCATGACAGACCGATACACATATTTTCGGTCATCAGTATCGATCATGTTTGATCAATATCAGTGGAGCCAGTCTACACCAGTCAACGTATCGGTCACCTGAGACCGATATGGAAAGAAGTTTGAAAGGAGGACAAATTTTCGGTCATTCATATCGACCAGACTTGATCGACATAAACACACCGTTTGATTTTCGGTCCAGTGTGTCGATCATTGGTGATCGATGAGATTCTTGGAATTATATCGGTCACCAGTATCGATCACTCATGACCGACATAATCACATTGGATGTATTTCGGTCAAGTATGTCGATCAGTGATGACCGATACAAATCCTAGAAAGCACATCAGTCTCTAATATCGACCACTAATGACCGATACGGCCATTTCGGTCAGTAATTTCGGTCATGTGTGACCGATATTCCATCTGAGGTAAGTATCTCAACTTTCAAAACATTTTACCTCCTTTGGTTTGGAGCCAAGAGAGTTTAAATTTTCACATGGGATTCTTTCTGACCTCTTTCTCAGCTTCTGAACACATTTGTTTTTGTCCCCCACACTTTTGATTCCTTATGTTTCCTCACCAACCTTTGATTCCTTTGGTTTCCTCTCTTTTCTCTCTATTTAAGAAACAACTTCCTTCACTTCTCTTCACACTTAAACTCACTCTTCTTCTCACCTAAAGCTCAAAATTACTAGTTCTCTTTCTTTTTTATTGCTTTCTCTAAGTGTTCAAAAGCTCCTCTAAAGGTTTGCTTCCTAAACTATCTCTCTTTGCTCTTACTCTTTGCTTATGTTCAAAATCGCTTAGTAGATGTTTTTAAGAGCAAGTAGTGTTTAGTTTTAATTGTTGTGCTATTGTTTTGCAATTTGGATTTGTTCTGAAATATCAAGCTAAATGTTGAAGTTTTGTTTAATGTCTATTTATCTTATTGCTTGTTTATCTTCATCCATTTGCAAGATTATCATCTCTTTTGCCTAAGAACCATTTTGCTAGGATGTCATGCATAACTGTTTATCTTTTGTTCATCTTAGCTTATTCAGTTGCTAGCTTTTAATCTCCTCTTGCTTTGAAGAGGTTTAAGCTTGTTGCTAGAACTTGTTAGACTCTTCTTAGCTTGAAGAATTTTTCCATTAAAAGCTTTCAGCTATTTGGTTCTTCAGCTTTTATTCTTTCACTTACCTTGTTTTCAAGCTTTGCTTTTGAAGGTACAATGGGAAGAACAAACATAGCTGCTGGGAAAAAAGGTAAAGCACCTCAGGAAGCACCAACATCACCAACAGTAAGGCAAGAAAAAAGAAAGGGTAAAGCTGCTGAGACTTCATCTAAGGCCGCTGGAAAGAGACTAGCTGAAGATAAAAAGCGCCAAGCAGAGAGGCAAGGGAAAAGCTGTTGAGGAAGAAGTTCCACCCATGAAGTACAATGCTAGGGAACTCATGGAGGGATTCAGTAGATTCACCTTCAAGCCAACAAGATACCCATGCACCTCCACAATGAAGGAGCTGGGAATCTATGAAGACTGCATCTGCACCTTTGAACAAATGGGGCTTGCAAAGCTATTACAGCCTCTCCCATCCTATTAGCGCTTCACTCATCAATTCCTCTCCACCCTCAAGGTGGTTTATTATGAGAAGAATGAGCTCCCTGACCATGATGGATGGATCTCTTTCAAGCTTGGAAAACAGATGTACAAAATCACATTCTAAGAACTCTCTATAGCGCTGGGGCTGAGCACCTACTTTCAAAGAGGGGAGACGTTCTTAATCCATGAATCGCAGTACACAAGGTTTTGGGAGATAATTGGAGTAGGGGAATTCAAAGCTGGCGCTACAAGAAACCAACACTTGAAGCACCCTGCAGTTAGATATGCACAAAAGGTGCTTGCAAACACATTCTCTGCAAGGAAGGAAACCTCACACCTAACTGGCAAGGAGAGAGACTTCCTCTACAATAGATTGTACACCGGTCCAGGCACCAACAGAATGGCAGTGTCCGTTGATCCACCAAGCAAGTTCCCATGCCTTGTAAGACTGTTGATGGAGCAGCTGCAAACATACCAGAGCTGGGTTATCAACAAAGGAAGAAGGGAGAAGAATCCACAGCTGCACATTGGAGGAATTGTGACAACAATTCTCATAGCTTGTGATGTGAACCTTGAGGAGCATGCTGAAGATGCTCTAGATCCTATCTGGATAGATATGGAATATCTTAAGAGAAGTCATTTTCTTGAGAAGAGTGTTCAGGGCAAGTATGTTTACCAATTCCTCAACAATCACTCAGAGCAAGTGAGAGTCCTTCTTCCAAACCCATGGAAGACACTCATTCCATGCACAACCAAGTGACCAATAGGGTACATGGGCACAACCAAGGGCCTCATCCTATGAGCCAAGAGCCCATGTTCCATCAGCTTGGGAGGCGCCAAACCCCAACCCCTCTTAAGTTCAGGAGACATGGCAATGGGGCACACAAGGGACTTCTTCACAAGCTGAGCAACTATGGTCAAGCTGGGTTCAACCACCTCAAGAAGCAGAGCATTCCACTAAAGTTTATGAGAGAAGGAAGAGGAGAGCTAGCAAGTCTCCTCAAACCTCAGGATCATTCCACCACTCCTACCATTAAAACAAGTACCACATCCTTTCTATTGTTCTATACCATTGCATCTTTTTATTTATGTGATATATTTTGTTGCTTCTCTCTTCCATTGTTTTCATTACACAAGGGACTGTGTAATTTAAGTGTGGGGGAGAGATTTGGGGTTTGACTTTGTGTTCTGTTTTCTTAGTTTTTCTTTTTCTTTTCACTTTGAATCTCATGCATATCATGCATTCATGTAAGGCATAGAAAAACACAAAAAATCGAAAAATTTGAAAATTTTTCATTTTTTGCAAACCAAAAAGAAAGCATGTAGTTGCATTTCATTCTTCTAAGATTGAGTCTAGTGTTGACATATAGGTTGCATTGCATTTGCATAGGGCATTATGATGAATTTTCCTTGCAAAGGGCTTAGTGTTTATAGATGATTTTAGTTTTTAAGTGCTTAGTTGTTTGATGCATCATATGATTGCTAGAAGTTAAGGCTGAACCATGCTTAGATTGCTAGATTTGGTCTTCTCATCTCATTATGAAAGCATTTGTTCTCTGAAAATCAACTCTATCAACTTGAACTTTAATTTGGACTTTTAATTATCATGTCTTATGCATTGAAAAGTGAATTCATGGCTACCATAAACATATTTGGATCATCTTTCTCCTTTCTACCACTCTTGTTGATCCAAATAGCTGATCCTTATAATTATAGGACAGTTACATCCTCACCCTTAACCAAAACCTCCTTTTGAGCCTAAACACTATTGTGAGAGCTGTGAGGCCTTTGCATTGCATTTTCGATTTTGTCTTGGCAAAAAGTGTTAGGAATAAGGCTGGCAATGATTAGCTTTCTTGTAGATATCAGCTTGCATCTTGAGCTTGATTCTAGGATAGGAGTTTTGGGTTTAAAAAGGTAGAGTTAGGTGGTTTGAACTTAATGTTTTTTATCTTTTGAAAAGAAAGGGAAAAGATTTGAAATGGTAGAAAAGGGAAAACAGTTTAGTATTGTGGTTAAGTAAAAGGAAGAAAAGCTCTAAGTTCAAAAAGAAGAATTGGCGCCAACAACAAAGCTCAGAAAAGGTCCAAAGAAGAAAAATCAGACCAGGAGCAATCCACCAAAGGTGATGAAGGTGCCAATACAACAAAGAAGAGCAAGTCCGAACCAAGAAGAAGCAACCACACAAGCAAAAAGAAGAAGTTTCCCTAGCCATGAAGAAGAAGAAAGAAAAGGGTAGAGTTTAGGGAAAGGTAGACTTAGAGGGTTCACTCTTGGGTTTAGAAATACTTAGGACTCATCTTTGGGAAATAAGGGTAGAAGAGAGATTTGAATTGCATGCATAAGTGTGCTTTTACCTTTAGCATTTTGCCTAAGATGAAGTCATTTCATTGAGTGATCCTTTATGTTTTGATATATCATGGTTTTTATGGTTTTTAACCATGATATAAGTCCTTTTTATTGAGTCTTTTTGGTCTTTTTAGAGTCCTAGAAGAGTCTTTGCAGGTTAAAGCATGTCTGGAGCATAATTGGAGATATTGGAACCTTTTGGAGCATTCTGAGTTGAAGCCACGAAGTACCAAGATCGAAGCAGAAAGTATTCACTAATGGTGACGATCGTCACCCCATTGGTGACGCTCGTCACCCAGATAGGAAGGAGCGTGGCTATTTGTTAAAAGTATCAAGAAGAATTGCAGAACTTACCCAGAAGTTTCCTTTATTTATATGAAGACCCCAGATCGTGTTTAGCCCCTATTTATTAGGTTTTTCAGCCACTGTTGGCGAGATCTCTGAGTTTTTTGAGAATTAAGAGAGCTAGAGAGAGATTTTATTCAGAGCTTTTTGGGGAGACAAATCCTGTACTCTTTAGAGAAGATTTCGAACCCCCTTTGTTTTCTACTCTTTCACTTAATGCAATTTTATTCAGTTATGCTTTGTGATCTCATAATCATGTCTGAGTAATCTGCTAGTTAAGTTAGGGTTTTTCAAAGGTTGATGAAAAGAGTGTAGAATCGCTATCTGTTAGGATTATCTCATGGTTTTTCATCTCTGCTTGCTTTAAAATCGAATTTCTGAGACACATCATCTAGAAATCCGAAAATCATAGGTTGTTAAATATATGTGAGAGCATTATTCATAACCTGAACTAGTATTTGATGAGCAAAACAACTTAGTACAAAGAGATTTGGCTTAGGAGTTTTATAAACAATTGAATCTGATCATTCCTGCATACTTAGGTTGTTAGGGTTTGCAAAGAGATTTGAAACTCTGTGATCTAGGTATAGATAACTTCTGCAATGAGAATTGATTAGTTATGCATTAGAGATTCATGTTTAAAAACGGTTCTTAATCATTCCTGATTCCCTGCATTCTGCATTCTTGGATTCATACCTGCGAATTACCCTAGCTTAGCGCTTTTAGTCTTCCTGAACTTAGAACATATCATACCATCGTTTGCTTATTTCTAATTATTCATTCGCATTACATACATCATATTTCGCTTAGCTTAGTCCAAATCTATAATTGATAGTGTAGTTAGCATTACTCTCTTGGGATTTCGATACCCCTTATACTACATCTGCTTTGCTGTGCACTTGCAGTAGTTTTTATTTGGGTAAAACCTGAACCCTATCAAGTTTTTGGCGCCGTTGCCGGGGAGTAATAGCTGCCTATCGATTTTTAGTATTAGGATTTTGTCTAAGTTTTTATTTCTTTACTGATTTTCAGCTACTTTTCTTTGTTCCTGTTTCAGGTGTATGCCTAATCGCAGAACCAGAAGCAACAAAGAGAAGGAGCTTGTGACTTTGAGCATCGACGAGCTTGCTAGGTTGGAGAGAACTAACAGGAAAGCTAAGAAGCAATCTGCAATGGTCGCTCCACTGATCTTGGTTGAAGATGCAGAAGGTCACTTGGTTGACAGGGAAGGAAATAGGAGGAACGAAGAGGGGCAGAGAATTGATCAAGAGGGGAATGTCATTGTTGAACAGCAGGTTCAGCAAGTGGCTGAGAACGTGGGAGTCCCTGCTTCTGTCAATAACGCTGCTGGGCATTTTGTTCAGAGGACTCTAGGTGATTACAACAGACCTGATCAGTTCTATGCCAACAGAGCTGCAATCCGACCTCCTGCCTTCCAGAGGAACGATTTTGAGGTCAAACCTGTCTACTATCAGCTGGTTGGACAGCATCCCTTCCATGGTTTACCTCATGAGCATCCTATGGATCACATAGAGAGGTTTGAGGACCTAGCTTCCAGTGTCAAAGCTAATGGGGTTAGCAATGACTTTCTGTTCTGCAAGCTTTTTCCCTATTCTCTTGGAGGAGAAGCTGCATATTGGCTAAAGCAACTGGAACCTGCTTCACTAACTACTTGGGAGGACACCAAGAATGCTTTTCTGAACAATTTCTATGATGATGCCAGATCAGAAGACATGAGAACGAAAATTGCATCATTTACACAAGGCCCTACTGAAGCTTTCAAGGCTTCTTGGATCAGGTTCAAGTCTTATCAGAGGGACTGTCCTCATCATGGTTTCAGTCAGGTGCAATTGCTTGGGATCTTTTTCAGAGGCATTGACTGGAAATATCAGATGGCGTTGGATGCTTCAAGCAGTGGAAACTTCAATACCAATAGACCAGAGGAGGCGGTGAGACTGATTGAGAACTTGGTCTGCAGCAACAGCACTAAAAATGCAGACTTTCAGAGAATAAAACAAGCTAGTGCAGCTGATGGAAATCAGATTGCTGAAGTTAAGGCTAAGTTGGATGATATGCACAGCCTTTTGGTAGGGAAGAAGTCAGTTCACTTTGCTGCAGAAGTAGAGACTTTCGAAGCTCCAGAGGAAGTTGAGCAGGAGGATGTAAATTTCATCAACTCTGGCGGATTTCAGGGACAAAAGTATGGGACTCAGCAGTGGAACAGAGGGTACAGCAACAACAATCAGAAAAACGCCCCTACAGGAGGACAGAACACGCCTGGTTTCACTCCTAGACCCCCTTTTCAGAAGACAGAGTATCAGAAGCCCTTCCAGAGCAGTGGAAACTACAGACACTATGGTTCTACTTCCTATCAACCAGCACCTCCACAAGAGAACAAAATGGAAGCAATGTTCGAACAGATTCTGGAAGGACAACAAAAGCTTACTGTGAACTTCAATGGCAAGATAGATTCGCTCTATCAGGACCTGAATGGGAAAATTGAGAGTCTGAACTCTCATATGAAGAAGCTTGATGTTCAAGTTGCTCAAACTGCAGGAGCTGTTCAGAGGCAAGAAGGATTTCTTCCAGGAAGAACTGATGCTAATCCCAAACACCACGTGAATGCCATCTCATTGAGGAGTGGAAGGAACCTGCAACCAGTGTTGCAGAAGGATATAACCTCAAGAAAATTTGTGGGTGTAGAAGAGCATGAAGATGAAGAAAATTTTGCTGCAGAACCATTGGTGACGATCGTCACCAATAATGGGTGTCGCTCGTCACCCAATGAGGACAACCCCGAGCCTGATTCTTCACTTATTGGTGACGACCGTCACCAAGGGGGTGACGCTCGTCACCCAAATCCAGTACTCGACCCCGACTTGTCCAAAATGAGTGACGCTCGTCACCAGTCCAGTGACGCTCGTCACCAGACACCACATATTGCAGTTTCGCCTAAGACTTCAGATAATGCTACGGAGACCGTGTATAAACCCAAGATACCCTATCCTAAGCATCCTAAGAAGTCTAAGCAGGAGCTTGAGGATGCCAGATGCAAGGCTATCATGGACAAGTTGGTGATAGAGATCCCATTGATTGATGCTATAAGGATCACTCCTGTTATTAGGAGGTATGTGAAGAGAATGGTGACCAACAACTTGAGCCTTGAGGTTGGAGCTATGATGATCAACGAGCAGGTCAGTGCAGTGATTCAGAACAGAGTTCCAGAGAAGCTTTCAGACCCAGGAAGCTTTGTTTTAGACTGCACCATCTTCAATGACAAGTTTGAGAGGTCATTGTGTGACCTTGGTTCTAGTGTGAACCTCATGCCCCACTCTGTTGCAAAGAGTTTGGGGATGACTGATTTTAAAACTACAAGGATATCTCTTGTCCTAGCGGATAGATCAGTTAGAGTTCCTGAAGGGGTAATAGAGGATGTTCCTATCAAAGTAGGAGATTGTATGATCCCTACTGATTTTGTGGTTTTAGAGTATGGAGAAGAGCCCAAAGACCCCTTGATTCTTGGCAGACCCTTCCTGGCCACTGCAGGAGCTATTATTGACGTCAGGAAGGGTAGAATAGAGCTGAATGTTGGTGATTTAGTGATGAAATTCGAAATGGACAAGCTGATGAAGAGGCCAACCATAGATGGACAGACTTTTTATGTTGATGTTCTCACAAACATTGCTGATCAGATCTTCCATGAGATGAGTTCAGATGACCCCTTGGAAAGGGCGTTGACCACTTCTACAGCTGAGTATGAGCATTTAGATGCTGCTGCAACAGGCTACACAAAGATGATGGATGCTACTGCACAAGTTATGCAACTGGTTGCACAGGATGAACTTGTCTCCACATCTGCAAAAGCCACCACAATGGGTGACTGGTCAGCAGCAAAAGCACCAAAAGTTGAGCTTAAACAGCTCCCTGCAGGGCTAAGGTACGCATTCCTAGGAGAAAACTCCACCTATCCTGTTATTGTTAATGCTTCATTGAACAATGCAGAGCTCACCCTATTGCTAAGCAAGCTGCGAAAATTTCGCAAAGCTCTTGGCTATTCTCTTGATGACATTTCAGGTATCTCTCCAGACTTGTGCATGCATAGAATACACCTAGAAGATGAGTCGAAATCATCAGTTGAGCATCAGAGGAGGCTAAATCCGAATTTGCAAGATGTGGTCAAGAAAGAAATCATGAAGTTGTTGCAGGCTGGTATCATCTATCCTATTTCAGACAGTGCTTGGGTGAGTCCAGTGCACGTGGTGCCTAAGAAAGGAGGTGTCACCGTGGTCAAGAATGACAAGGATGAGCTGATTCCAACCAGGACTGTGACAGGACACAGGATGTGTATAGATTACAGGAAACTGAATGCAGCAACAAGGAAGGACCATTTTCCTCTACCTTTCATCGATCATATGCTAGAGAGGCTGGCGAATCACAAGTATTACTGCTTCCTTGATGGGTATTCAGGCTTCTTTCAGATCCCCATCCATCCAGATGATCAGGAGAAGACCACGTTTACCTGTCCTTATGGCACTTTTGCCTATCGCAGAATGCCCTTTGGTCTGTGTAATGCTCCTGCAACCTTCCAGAGATGCATGATGTCGATTTTCACAGACATGATAGAGAAGTTTATGGAGGTGTTCATGGATGACTTCTCTGTTTATGGATCTTCTTTCAAGAGCTGTTTGGACAACCTGTGTGCAGTTCTGCAGAGATGCGAAGAGAAACACTTGGTTTTAAATTGGGAGAAGCGCCATTTTATGGTACAGGATGGTATTGTACTTGGTCACAGAGTCTCAGGAGACGGTATAGAGGTGGATAGGGCGAAAATTGAGGTGATGACAAGTCTGCAAGCACCTGATTCAGTCAAAGCAGTGAGGAGTTTTCTGGGACATGCAGGCTTCTACAGAAGGTTCATCAAAGATTTTAGCAAGATAGCACGTCCACTTACTGCTCTCCTCTGCAAAGATGTGAAGTTTGAGTTCACAGAAGAGTGCAAATCTGCTTTTGAACAGATCAAACAGGCGTTGGTTACAGCCCCTGTTGTGCAGCCTCCAGATTGGGACTTACCTTTTGAGGTAATGTGTGATGCCAGCGATTTTGCAGTTGGAGCAGTGCTGGGACAGAGGAAAGACAAGAAACTCCACGCCATCTACTATGCAAGTAGGACTTTGGATGATGCTCAGAAGAATTATGCAACAACTGAGAAGGAATTGTTAGCTGTTGTGTTTGCTTTTGAGAAGTTCAGGCAGTATCTTGTTGGCTCCAAGGTCGTGGTTCATACTGACCATTCAGCACTGAAGTACTTAATGCAGAAGAAGGATGCAAAACCAAGGCTGTTGAGATGGATCCTGCTTCTTCAGGAATTTGATATTGAAGTGAAGGATAAGAAAGGGGTTGAGAATGGAGTTGCTGACCATTTATCCCGGATTCAGGTCGAAGACAGTGTTCCCATCAATGATTTCTTGCCTGAAGAGAATGTTTACTTAGTGGAAACCAGAGAACAGGAGGAAAGTGTCGAAAACCTGCAGTTTTCACGAAACTACAGGGGGGTGACGCTCGTCACCAACCAAGACCATCCGCGACAAAAGTATACGAGTGAGGTGACGCTCGTCACCAACATTGGTGACGCTCTTCACCGATCTCCACACTTATCTGCGATTTGTGCAAGCTTGGGGAAAGCTTTTGCAGAGCCTGTTTATGCTTTACATGATCCAAAGAGACCCTGGTATGCTGATATTGCAAACTACCTTGCTGCAGAGGATGAACCACATGATTTTAAAGGATATGCTAAGAAGAAGTTCTTGAGAGAACTTAGGAGATTCTATTGGGATGAGCCATACCTCTACAAGCATTGTGCTGATGGTATTTACAGAAGATGTTTAGCAGAAGAAGAAGTTGAGGACGTGCTCTTCCACTGTCATGGATCAGACTATGCTGGACACTTTGCTACATTCAAGACTGTCTCTAAGGTTTTGCAGGCTGGATTTTGGTGGCCTACCATGTTCAGGGACGCCCAAGCCTTCATCACAAGCTGTGATACTTGTCAGAGAAGAGGAAAAATCAGCAGGAGACATGAGATGCCACAGAACTTCATTCTGGAAGTTGAAGTTTTCGATTGTTGGGGTATTGACTTCATGGGACCTTTTCCCTCATCTTATGGGAATAGATACATTCTGGTTGCTGTTGATTATGTATCTAAGTGGGTAGAGGCGTTGGCTACTCCTACTAATGATGCTGCAGTGGTTTTGAAGCTGTTTAAGACCATTATCTTTCCCAGATTTGGTGTCCCACAGATTGTCATAAGTGATGGGGGTTCTCACTTTGTCAACAAGGTTTTTGACAAGCTGTTGAAGAAGTATGGTGTACAGCACAGAGTGGCCACGCCCTATCACCCCCAAACAAGTGGACAAGTCGAGGTTTCCAACAGACAGATCAAGCAAATTCTAGAAAAGACAGTTGGGAAAACAAGGAAGGATTGGTCTGCAAAGCTGGATGATGCATTATGGGCCTACAGGACTGCCTACAAAACGCCACTTGGGACTACTCCTTTCCACCTTCTCTATGGCAAGGCGTGCCATCTACCAGTAGAGCTGGAGTTCAGAGCAGAATGGGCAATCAAGAAGCTGAATTTTGATCTGAAACCTGCTGCAGAAAGGCGCTTGATTCAGCTCAATGAACTGGATGAGATTCGATATCTAGCCTATGAAAACTCCAAGTTATACAAGGAGAGGACAAAGGCATATCATGATAAGAAGATCATCTCCAGGCATTTCGAGCCCAATGACCAGGTATTACTCTATAACTCTCGTTTACAGCTTTTTCCTGGTAAACTGCGTTCTAGATGGTCAGGTCCTTTCACTGTCAAAGAGGCTCGCCCACATGGTGCAATTGTCCTGATTAACTCCAAAGGAGAGGAGTTTATAGTCAATGGACAAATGGTGAAGCATTACTGGGCACAAGCAGAGATTCCAGCAGGACACATTGTGTCTCTGGATCAGGCACCAGCTGTCTAAACAGCCAACCAAAGTCAAGCTAATGACTTTAAAAGAGCGTTTAGTGGGAGGCAACCCACTGGTAAGTTGTAGATATAATACTTGTTCCTTTTTCCCTTTTTATTTGGTTACTTGTTCCTTTTTCCCTTTTTATTTTTCCTTCTTTTGAGTCATTTTTATGTTTCTTTTGAGTCAGTTGTCAGTTTCTTTGATGATGTTTTGTGAGATTGTTGAACCAGGTTATTATTGCTATGTTTGGATGTTGTTAATTATGTGTTTGAATGCTCAAAAAGTCTAACTTTCGAGTACACATGCAAACACTTCGTTAATTAACATCTACCATAAGATTTATGCAATACAGGTCGTGGTGACGCTCGTCACCAGATTGGTGACGCTCGTCACCCGACCCCACGCGAGGTAACACTTTTCTGACTTGGTTTTTCGACTTCTCATTCATTTTTCTGACCAACTCTTGGCTTAATAACACTGGGGACAGTGTTGTTCAAGTCTGGGGGAGGTGGTTACTGACGTTGTGTGCTTTGTGTCATGTTTATAGAGTCTTAAAGTTGAGTCAAAAACCTGTTTTTCTAGAGTCAAAATTTTTGAAACTGTTAGTTTTTCTTGGAACTAACCATATGACGTTTTTGCTGATAAGAACCATTGCCACAGTAGTTGATTACAAGTCTCACTAAGTTGAAAGTCATAGGTAGATCAGTCTAGCAATGAAGGTTTAGGTTCTTAGAGAATCTGAAAATTTGCTGTTAGCTCCACCTTAATGAACTTTAAATTTCTTGTCTTGGTGATTGATTCTTATTGATCTTGATTCTCTCTTTAAGCACTGACAATAAGGTTAAGATACAGTCTCTCTTTGATCTTCCCTGATGTAGTTTTAAAAGTTTAAGTTCAAAGAATGGTGCATTCATGACCCTGTCTCCTCACAAGGAACAACAGTAGTGAACTCACTCAAGAACCTGTCTCCTCACAAGGAACACAAGTATTGAGTAGCACCATATCTTAGACTGTAAAAGTTGAGAAAAAGAAGTGAAAAATCGAAAATATCCTAAGGAAAAAGATTAAGGGAAGAGAAAATAGGAGAGCTGTGTTGAGATTGATTTGTTCAGTTGTTAGGAAGGGAAAAGAATCTGTAAAGTGATTAAGATGATAGAGCTTTGATGAGACTTCACACTTAGATAAAAATAAGGAGTTGATAGTAGAAATTTCGGATTTCCTGAAGGGATTTGGACTGGACTTGAGAGATTTGCTAAGTTTGTGATAATTAGACTGAAATTTGATCATGTGTTGACTATGTGGTATGTGGATTCGAAAGCTCTAACTAGTGTGGTGTTCCTGATGACTGACTGACTGTTTTTTGTTTTCAAACCACGACCCTGTACTCTATCTGATGTTTGCTTGAGGGCAAGCAAAAGCTAAGTCTGGGGGAGTTGATATATCATGGTTTTTATGGTTTTTAACCATGATATAAGTCCTTTTTATTGAGTCTTTTTGGTCTTTTTAGAGTCCTAGAAGAGTCTTTGCAGGTTAAAGCATGTCTGGAGCATAATTGGAGATATTGGAACCTTTTGGAGCATTCTGAGTTGAAGCCACGAAGTACCAAGATCGAAGCAGAAAGTATTCACTAATGGTGACGATCGTCACCCCATTGGTGACGCTCGTCACCCAGATAGGAAGGAGCGTGGCTATTTGTTAAAAGTATCAAGAAGAATTGCAGAACTTACCCAGAAGTTTCCTTTATTTATATGAAGACCCCAGATCGTGTTTAGCCCCTATTTATTAGGTTTTTCAGCCACTGTTGGCGAGATCTCTGAGTTTTTTGAGAATTAAGAGAGCTAGAGAGAGATTTTATTCAGAGCTTTTTGGGGAGACAAATCCTGTACTCTTTAGAGAAGATTTCGAACCCCCTTTGTTTTCTACTCTTTCACTTAATGCAATTTTATTCAGTTATGCTTTGTGATCTCATAATCATGTCTGAGTAATCTGCTAGTTAAGTTAGGATTTTTCAAAGGTTGATGAAAAGAGTGTAGAATCGCTATCTGTTAGGATTATCTCATGGTTTTTCATCTCTGCTTGCTTTTTAAAATCGAATTTCTGAGACACATCATCTAGAAATCCGAAAATCATAGGTTGTTAAATATATGTGAGAGCATTATTCATAACCTGAACTAGTATTTGATGAGCAAAACAACTTAGTACAAAGAGATTTGGCTTAGGAGTTTTGTAAACAATTGAATCTGATCATTCCTGCATACTTAGGTTGTTAGGGTTTGCAAAGAGATTTGAAACTCTGTGATCTAGGTATAGATAACTTCTGCAATGAGAATTGATTAGTTATGCATTAGAGATTCATGTTTAAAAACGGTTCTTAATCATTCCTGATTCCCTGCATTCTGCATTCTTGGATTCATACCTGCGAATTACCCTAGCTTAGCGCTTTTAGTCTTCCTGAACTTAGAACATATCATACCATCGTTTGCTTATTTCTAATTATTCATTCGCATTACATACATCATATTTCGCTTAGCTTAGTCCAAATCTATAATTGATAGTGTAGTTAGCATTACTCTCTTGGGATTTTGATACCCCTTATACTACATCTTCTTTGCTGTGCACTTGCAATAGTTTTTATTTGGGTAAAACCTGAACCCTATCATGTTTTTAAAACCTTGTGCTTAAATGAGTTCATTCTTATCTCATAACCTTACCCCTTTTCAACCAAATGTCTTCACTTGATTTGCATAAGCATGATTCATGTTCTGAACTTAATTGAATGTTAAAGAGTTGGTTGATTTGAGCATTTGCCTAGGATGAGATTTGAGATCATTTTGAAACATGATGAGCATGGCTAGATTCTTTAAAATATAGCTGATTATGTTTGCATCCTACAACTAGGCACTTAAGCATTGAAATCATCTCTTTACCTTTGCACTTTTGGAATCTGAATGCCCACTTTCAAACCTCACTCTCCCATTTGTTCTTATTTGCTTGAAGAAAAGCAAAAGGCAAGTGTGGGGGTGTTGATATCCCTTGTATTTACACCGTTTAAGGCTGCATTTAGTACATATTTTGGTCCTCTTTTGCATATTTTCCCTTAGCTTATCCCATTTTCTTCTCTTTTTAGACTTAGGTTGCATTTAGAGTATAGATTGCATTTTCTTTGCATTTGGGATGTTTTAGGTGCTTTTAGAGCTAAAAGGATCTTGAAGGAGCTTTGGAGATGATCCAGGATGCTAGCTGGGCAAAAAGGAGCAAGAAGGATCAAAGCAGAAGATCTCTGCAGAAGTTTTCGGTCAGAGCACGGTGAATATCGGTCAAGGATGACCGATACAGATCAGTATCGATCACCAGTATCGGCCAGGAGTGACTGACACAAACACAACGGATGGATTTCGGTCATATGTGTCGATCACTCCAAACCGATGGAGATCTATATCGGTCACTGAAGACCAACACAACTGACCGATACTGACCCAACCCGAACCTGTTTTTAATTACGCTTTTACCATTATTCTAGGGCTTCCTTCCCCAGACTATATATAGCCTCTTTTTTCCAGATTTTCGACATGTCTTGTCAAAATACTGTTCTTAAGCATTTTCTTTAAGTTTGTAAGACAAATCCTTTGCTTTGTTTAATATATTTGAGTATTTGCCTTTAATCTTTCTTTATTCTATCTTCTAATCATGATTAACATCCTTTTCTTTTGTGATTTGGTGTTAAACATGAGTATAAGTGAGTAGTTATCTTAGAGTTTCTAGATGTGGTAGATTAGGAGAATCTAAGACTTGATTAGGGCTTGTTAAGTGCTTCAGTTTATGGGTTCCTCTCTATTAATCTGTTATTCATGCTAGATTAGTCTTCATCAAACTTGTCTAAGTTGTTATGTGCGTATGGTTATAAATACTAATTATGCAAATGTCAAAGTCCAATACCAATTTGTTGTCCATGCAATTTGTTAACCTCGATTACAGTGCAACCATCTATCAGCTCTCAAGATAAGTAAAAATGGTATAGTTTAATTAACTATAGATTAAGAAAAAATATAGATCATGTACGAATAAAGTATCCTCAATATACAATATTAATTATATATATTAAACATATAATATTTTATATTCCGTACACGTACACGGGTGCGAACCGATCACCTATTCTACAATTAGATGCGGGGAAATCGGCTGAACACATGAATTTTTCCAACTATTCCGTGCGCACCACATTAAATATACTTATTGACTTCACTAAAATATACAGACATGTGTATTTTATACTAATACACTGTACATATGTATGACTGAAAATCGATGAACGTGAGCCGTTTACTTTGAAGTCTATGCGTCATCTAAAAAAATACAAACGCAGCATTGACTTTAATCAGGCCCGATCCTTATAAATAAGGGGGAATTGCTGAATAACCCCCTATTGCATGTTTGACAAAAATAACTCACAGGAGTAGTGAAATTACAACTTTAACCATTATGACCAAACAAAAAAAACATCAACCTCAATTACTATTTTATCCCAGAGAAGTCTACTCGAGAAATTAAGTAGACTTCTCGAGTAGACTTCTCCAAGAAGTCTACTCTTTAATAATATGTTTACAATTAATTTTAAAAATTATAAAAGATAATTTAATAAAAAAAATTAGATACATAACAACAAATATATACTTTTTACACCTATTAAAAATAAAATTTGACAGAAAATAATCAATTTAAATCATCATAGATAAATTAGGATAAAAATCAATACTAAGAGACTTCTCGAGTAGACTTCTCGGTTTCTCGAGTAGACTTCTCGAGTAGACTTCTTGGAGAAGTCTACTTACACAAATTTTTTCCTACATATATAAGGAGAGTTTAACCTAATTGTATTAACAACAAAGTCTCTCTCTATCTAAAAAACGCCTCTCTCTCTCTTCTCCCTTCTCTCTGGCCATGAATTTCTTCTCCTTCTTCTCTTGCTATCAATATCCTCTCCATCCTCTCTATCTTGCATTCAACCTCCTCTCACTTGCAGGTTATGGTAGTGGTAAGCAAATCTGAGCTTTTGTGTTCCTCTTTTTATTTGCTTTGTGTTCATATTGCAAATCTGAGATTATTATTATAGATTTGAGCTTATTGTTGTAGATCTAAGTTTATTTTTGTAGATCTGAGTTTATTGTTGTGTAAATTTTGTAGATTTTGTTAATTTTTGTTATTATTGCAGAGCTGAATTTTGTTGATTTTTGTACAGATCTGAATGTTATAAATATAGTAGATTATTATTATAGATCCGAGCTTATTAGTTTAGATTTGAGCTTATTGTTGTAGATCTAAGTTTATATTTGTAGATCTGAATTTATTGTTGTATAAATTTTATAGATTTTGTTCTAGATCTAATTTTTCGTTATTGTTGCAGAGCTGAATTTTGTTGATTTTTTTGCAGATCTGAATGTAAACTTCTCGAGTAGACTTCTCGATCTCGAGCAGACTTCTCAAGCAGACTTCAGTTGCATACATAGTTTTCAGAGATTTTAGTTTACTAGTCATTTCTTATGCCAATTTTAAGATTTATAATTAGTGATCCTTAAATGTTTGTTTGTTTAGAGGGTTATTTTCTATGTAATGTTGAATTGCATTGAATGTTTTGTATCAAATTCCTAAATTATCTATGTTTCTCTATTTTACAAAATAGACTTCTCTTGTCTCGAGTAGACTTCTTAAAGACATTAATTTAAGTAATTCAGAGGGACATTTCTCCCATTTATATCATATAACTTGTCAACCGAGTAGACTTCTCTTGTCTCGAGTAGACTTCTCCTGTCTCGAGTAGACTTCTAAAAGACATTAATTTTACATAACTTAAAAGTGATTCAGAGGGACATTTCTCTCATTTATATCATATAACTTGTCAACCGACTAGACTTCTCTTGTCTCGAGTAGACTTCTCCTGTCTCGAGTAGACTTCTAAAAGACATTAATTTTACATAACTTAAAAGTGATTCAGATGGACATTTCTCTCATTTATATCATATAACTTGTCAACCGAGTAGACTTCTCTTGTCTCGAGTAGACTTCTGAAGTAGACTTCTCATTGTCTCGAGTAGACTTCTTAAAAACATTAATTTTACATAACTTAAAGGTGACAACATTCGCCCTCCTTTGCTATTCACCCTCCTTTGCCAACATTCACCAAGAAGCTCACCATGTGTGCAACCATCTCTTAAGAACACCATTCACCCTCCTTTGCTATTATCCACCTCGAACTGCCACACTGATTCACTCTTAACCCATTCTCCATAAACAGCGGGTATGTGAGCCATTCTCTGTGAAAAAAGAACAAAATCCAAACCACATTAGACATCAAAATTGCATAAGTAGACTTCTCTGAAAGTCGGATGAAGTCTACATAGTAGACTAAGAAGTCTACTCTTAATAAGCTAAGTATCATATAAAACATGAAAACTCATTCGACTATACCTATAAAATATAAACATGCAAAACTTATACATAAGCAAGAAAACTTAATAACAGAAGCTTAGGATCACGAAAATCTTAAAAATTCGTTATATATTGTATAAAAATGATTTTTTTTTAAAAACAATAAAAGTAGATTTCTCGGATAAAAGTAGACTTCTCGCAGGTTAGTTTTGCAATTGCCAAAATATTAGTAGACTTCTCTATGAAAAGTAGATTTCTCGGAGAAGTCTACTTTCGTAAGTAGACTTCTCGCAGGTTATTTTTGCAATTGCAAAATATTTGACTTTTTGGTCAATTGCAAAAATGACCTGCGAGAAGTCTACTTTGCATAGAGAAGTCTACTCTACAAGGTTAAAGGTTGGTCAATTGCAAAAATGACCTGCTTCTAAAGAAGTCTACTCGAGAAGTCTACTCTATTTTTTTGTTATCAAAGGAAATTGAGTAGACTTCATTCAGACCAAAAGAAGTCTACTTTTTCATGCGGTCAATTGCAAACTAACTTGAGTGTTGACTAGTAGACTTCATTCGGACCGAGAGAAGTCTACTTTCGGAGTATTTTCGTAAATAAGTGAGGAAGATGAGGATTAGTTGGTCATTTAGATTTCCGAAAATAAAAGAAATTAATTAAAAATAATGGCAATTTCGTGAATAACTGAAACTATGAATGATTGTTTGGACACAAAATAGCAAATGTTAGGAAAGTGATTTTTATGGGTTAGATTTGCAATTCAAATCAAATTTTAGGTCATTTTTGCAAGAATCCCTATAAATAAAGCATTAGATTTAAGCCACTCAATAATTAACAGTAATTAAGGCCACATTCCCAAACTTGACAATGGTCTAGTTTTGATATTTTGACATTTTTTTCGTCTTCTTAAATCTATATATTACTTTCCAGATCATTTTCATAGTTTGTTTTTTCTCATTATCTTCTCTATTATTTCTGATCATTTTCCATGTATCAAAAATTTAAACAAAAGTAATAAATCCATACAAAACCTATCAAAAGAAGTAAATACAGCTTAATTAATAGTGCATTGATCTAGATTTTTGTTTTATTTATCATCAATATATGACTACAAATAATATAAAAACACAATTTAAACAACAAAATAGTTTAAAATTTTTAAAAGACCATATTTACATAAATTTGCTTTTTATGTCTCTAAAATGTTAGAGACGGCACTAACTTCAATATGTCCACTCTTTGCCATGTCAACCAATTAAGTTGGACCAAACTCAAGAGTCAATTCCTCTTCCTAAACATTCAAGTTCCCTACACATAAGTGACCACTTCTATATTTCCTTAAATAATTGCTCCAATTTATAAAATATGGCCAGTGATGTAGAAATTTTCAGTATTTTTTCACGGTAAACATAAGAAAAGATATGCAGAAATACGTTAATGTAAATCAGAATTATTCTAGAGTTCACTTGGCTTTCTATATATTATCATGATCGTGTGTTTGAAATATTTTATTTTCTAAACTGGTATTTATCGAACTAACACAAACTAAAACACATTAAGCCTGTAATAGAGTTGTGCAGTCTCTATAAGGCAAGTCAACTAGACATTGACAGTACTTTATTTTATCTATATATTAGTAATTAAGTTAATATAGGTCGTTGATGATGACGGTGCTTCTTTATCTCTTCACTCTTTTTTTTCTCTCGGCCATAATCCTTTCAGTCGCAGAAAGTATGTACACATTTAAATCTTTCCAAACGTTAATATTTTTCTTAACTTGACACAAATTCAATTATCTCTATTTTTATTTTTGTAATTATTATTTAAATTTAATTATCTTCAACTCACTAATCGTTTTTCTTTATTTGATCATCATTAGATATGGTAGAGGGAAAATAAGCACATTTCCTAAAAAAACTTTCTCTAGCAATAACCTAAGCCATCAAGACCAAGAAGACTTCATCGATGTAGCTCTAAAAAGGAAAACCTCGAAGATAATCTCAAAACTCCCGAAGAGTCGGATCAACTCAAAGGATAAAGGAGAATTTTCATATTCTTCGGATAATAATGGATTTTTCCATATCACCAATATAGAAATATTCACCAAAGAAAAAAAGGAAAAGGAGCTCGGAGCAACCGACCTCCTATTCCTATAAATAAGAAGACCTCGAAGCTCAAAAAGGACAACTAATACAATCTAGAGAGCAGCAGAGCTGAAGCCAAGAACTCGAACGCTTTCTAACTTACCTCGAGAATACTTTTTTTCACTACGGCATAACCTCTCGGTTAAGCCATCTCTTGTAATCGCTTCATCTTTGAGCTATTAATAAAGATCTTATTTTCCAAAACCCACAACTGTTAATCAAAACCCTAGTGGTGATTTTCTGGGTCAACAAGATATAATAAGTGTTGACTGTGGATCAACGGGATCCTAGTGGACTTCAACAATGTAACATAGGTTGGAGATAAAGGCTTCGTCACCACCGGCAGGCCGATGAAGATTCCAGGCGTTGTTACACAGCCGATCAACACCCTGTGGTACTTCCCAACGGGTCAAACCAACTGCTACACCAACATTCCGGTGACAAAACGCCAGAAAACACTCGTGCGGACAAAAGTTTACTACGTGAACTATGACAGAACCTATTCACCGCCATCTTTCGACTTGGTTTATGATGGGATGTAAGTTATGCAAGTTAATTTTATTAACATGATGTGCAGTGTTTTAAATACATATGAGAGGAAGCCCTAAGTTATTTACAGAGATATTCTATAGAGTGATTTAAGCGACTAACTACAATGATTGAGATATCTATGATATTGTGTTTCCTTATCATAGTCTTATGAATATCTCTTATACGCCCCCTCAAGATGGAGAAAGTTGACAAACTCCAATCTTGTTGCAGGCGGTTTGAAACTTAGCGCGGGGAGAGCTTTTGTAAGAGTATCAGTGACTTGATCATGGGTTGAGACGTGTGACACTCGCAACATACCTGACTGTATTGCGTATAAAATGATAATCCAAGGTAATATGTTTTATCCTGGAATGAAAACAGGGTTTGCACAGAGGTATGTGGCTCCAACGTTGTCACTATAGATGACAGGTACGTGTGGAAGCTGAATGTGAAGTTCTGTTAGCAAGGAACAAAGCCATAATATCTCTGAAGCAGTATTCGTGACAGCTCTGTATTCGGCTTCCGTGGATGAACATGCTACTCCCCTATGCTTTTTAGAAGACCAAGAGATAGGGTTGTTGCCAAGATAAACAACATAAGCATTGGTAGAGATAAAATCATACGTGTCCCTTACCCAATCTGAGTCGGAGAAAGCGTGCATTGTGAGTGGAGAGTGAGCATAAAGAAAGATACTGTGGGTAAGGGTTCCTGCAAGGTAACAGAGCACTCGTTTTGCAGCCGTCCAATGATCAGATTTGGTTGATGCATAAACTGTGATAGCCGGTTAACAGCGTATGCTATGTCTGGTCTTATGAAGGCGAGGTACTGGAGACTTCCAACAACAGAACGATATTCAGTGGCATTGTCAAGCAGTGTGCCACTATTCAGCGTGAGCTTTGGAGAAGACTGCATTTGGGTGGCTACAGGTTTTGCATCTGTCATACTGGTCTTGTGTAAAAGATCAAGAGTGTAATTCCTCTGCATTAAGTGAAGACCAATCTTTGTTCGTGTTGCTTCAATACCAAGAAAGTAGACGAAGTCTGTGGGGTCTTTTATTGAAAACCTC
Organism: Thlaspi arvense; assembly: GCA_911865555.2. Taxonomy (NCBI): domain Eukaryota; kingdom Viridiplantae; phylum Streptophyta; class Magnoliopsida; order Brassicales; family Brassicaceae; genus Thlaspi; species Thlaspi arvense. Next base: position 9,216,018 of record OU466861.1, read on the forward strand.
TCTGCAAGTGATTGAAGAACATTGGTAATAGTGGAGGTGTCATTTCCGGTTACTATGATGTTATCAACATAGACCAGTATGTAGACGATGGCATTGCCATGGTTGTATACAAAGAGCGAGGTGTCAGAGAGGGCACTGTTGAAGCCAATGTGTAAATGATTCTTCTTGAGCTCTATATACCAAGCTCGTGGAGCCTGTTTCAGCCCATAAATTGCTTTCCTCAGCCTACAAACATGATCTGGTCTGTCTTTGTCGTTGAATCTAGGTGGTTGAGACATATATACTTCTTCTGTGAGGGTGCCATGAAGAAAGACGTTGTTAACATCCAACAAGTTAATTTGCCATCCTTTCTTAACATCGACATCAAGTACTAGACGGATTGTCATGGATTTAATGACGGGACTGAATGTTTCTGCATAATCTACTCCATATTGTTGAGTGAATCTTTTAGCAACAAGGCGGGCCTAGTATCTGTCGAGTGTTCCACTTGGAAGATGCTTTGTTTTGAAGACCCATTTGCAGCTGATGACATTTTGATGAGGCACTAGAGGAACTAGATCAAATGTGTGGTGACAGAGTTGAGCATCAAACTCATCAGACATCGCGAATCTCCAATTTTCATCCTTTAGAGCTTGGGTAACACTTGTGGGTTCTTTGGGAATGTGCGGCAGAACAGCCATTTTTGCATATTTTAGGTTTGGTTTGGCGATTAGATGTTTAGCAAGAGTGTGCATTTTGTGATCGTTGTTGGGGAAAACAAAGCTGAGAGGTAGTGAAGGTAGTTGTGGAGGTTGTAGGATTGTATCAGGTGATAACGAAGGTTGAGGATTTGAGTGTGTTTCTGAGTTCGTGGGAAGGTTGATTTGTAGGTTTGGATCGATTTGGTTTTGAGAAGCAGATGAATTTGACGTGGATGTGTTGTTTGGGTTTGTGGAGAAAGATGGGCTTGGATTTGTGTGTTTGGGTTGTCTGGACCACGGGTTCTAGCCCATTATCATTTGGAACAGTGGACTCCGAGTTAAGTGTAAAAGAAGACGAAGGAGAAGTTGAAGGAGAGTGAGAGATAGAGGGTAATACCTGAGAGTTTGTCGATGTCGTTGGCATCAGAGACGGAAAATCTGATTGATTGGGGCGAGGATCTGAGCACGGGAGATTTGATGAAGGCAGTAACCGCGAAGGAAGAGCTAATTCGGTGATCAGCGGGGCTGAAGTTAGAGCCAATATTTGTATCGCCTCTTATCTTGAAGCAGATTTAGTGAACGAGAACTGGGTGGCATCAAATTGGACATGCCGCAAGGTGTAAATGCGACACTGGAGGGATCCAGACATAGATACGCACTTTGCGTTGTTGAGTAGCCGAGAAACACACAACGCTTTGATCGATCATCCAGTTTGTGCTTCGCATAAGGACGAAGCCATGAAAAGCAGAGGCATCCAAAAATATTTAATCGTGCATAGTTGGGTGCAGTTTGAAACAGCATTTGAAACAGAGAGGCCAGCGAGAGAACGGGAGTTGGCATTCTGTTGATTAAGTACACAGCAGTGGCAAACGCGAAGGGCCAGTAAGACTTCGGGACAGCAGCGGTAGACATCAACGTGAATCCTGTTTAAACTATATGCAAGTTTTTGCGTTCAGAGATATCATTATGCTCCTGTGTGTGCGGTGGCGTCGTCAAATGAGAAATTCCTGAGGTGACAAGGTATTCTCTTAGTGCTATATATTCGCCTCTGTTGTCTGAGTATAGAGTTCCGATTGTTGATTAAAACTTGTTCTCAACTAGGGCATTGAATGCAACAAATATGTTTTTGACTAGGGATTTTCTTTGTAATGAGTATAGCCATGTATAGCGGGAGTAGTGGTCTATGAAAATGATGTAGTATTTGTAGTCATCAAAAGAGATTATAGGAGATGTCCAGACATCAATAAAGATAATTTCGAGGGGTCTTGTAGAGGTAATATAAGATATTACAAAAGGTAGTTTATGGGTTTTATTGATAGAACAATCGGAACAGGACACAGCTTTAAAAGATGATTTAAGATGGGAAGAGAAACTGATGGGTGTCTGAGGCGACAATGCCACGATGATAGAGTTGTTTGAGTGCTTGTGGTTGACAACAGTGCAATGGCTTGAGCGGATGATACTGGCCACTTATATAGCTCCTTATTGATTTTGCCTTGGAGTAATGGGACTCCCGTGCTGAGATTCTTCACCTGAAAGGAAGTTGGGAAAAATTCCACAGAGACTTGGTTAGTGTTGCATAGTCTATATACTGATATGAGGTTCTTATGTATTTTAGGAACACATAACACTTTGTTTAGAGCAAGAGTTCGAGAGCCATCAGCAATCAGTACATCATCACCGCCATCATAGGGTTGGTGAAGTGCAAGGTTGTTGAGATCCGACGTTATGTGATGCGTGGCTCTGCTGTCAAGGAGCCAGTTGTTGGCAGTGTACGGCGATCCAACCGCTAAGTTTGCTTTTGGCTGCCAAGGTGTGAAGGGTCTCAGCGCTTCGCATTGTGTCCTTGAGTGTGACACAGTTGGCATTTGCCTTGGTAAGGTTTGAGACGCGGTTGTTGTTGTTTTTGGATGATTGTCAATTGTTTTGTTGACGATTAAAGTTGTTGAAGCGCTGTGGTTGTGAATTATAGGAACGGTTGTTTGTGCTGGAGCTTCATTGTTGAACTGCATTTGCAGTTACCAGAAAGGATGAAGAAACATCAGCGTTGAGTGTCATCAGTTTGGCTTCGTGATTGAGAAGACGTTCATGGACTTCAGTTATTGTTGGGGGTGTATCTTTCCCTTGGATCTGATTAACAATAGACTTGTATTCATCATGGAGACCATCGAGGACCAGTTCGAGCTGATCTTCATGATAAAGAGGTTTGCCAAGTATGGCGAGTTGATCCATAAGAGTCGTTAGACCTTGCAGGTAATCATCGATTGTTTTTGTACCTTTAGTCCATTGTTTGAGTTGGTTCTTCAGTTGTTTGATGTGTCTTCTGCTTGGCTTGGCGTAAGTAGAGGACAATGTATTCTAGATCTGAGCAGAGGTGGTGGTTCTAGAGACCAGTAGCTGGATCTGTGTGGAGATGGCACCTAATAAGATACAAAAGATAAGCTTATTTTGTCTTTTTCTAGAGAGTGAACTCAGTGTTGACGGTGATAGCATCATTCGTTGTAATGGTGGCTGGTGGGATAATAACAGAGCCGTCGAGGTAACCAGCAAGATCATAGCCATCCAGTAAGACATGGATCTGTAGACTCCATTTAAATAGTTTGTGGAGGTTAGCTTTGTGACGTTGGATGTGTTGATATTGAAAAAGGTTTGGGTGGGTGTGGAAATTGTTTCGTCGAAATTTGCTGGTGAGGCACTTACGGAGGGATTCATGATGGAATGGTTTTTAGGAAGAAAAAAGATTTTTGAGAGGATATCGAAACTCTGATACTATGTAAGTTATGCAAGTTGATTTTATTAACATAATGTGCAGTATTTTAAATACATAGGAGAGGAAGCCTTAAGTTATTTACAGAGAGATTCTAGAGTGATTTAAGTGATTGAGATATCTATAATATTGTGTTTCCTTATCATAGTCTTGTGAATATCTCTTATACGGGAAACACCGTAATTTTGTTGAAATCACTGAGTATTCTCTCAATGACGAGGAGACATTCTATTACTCGGAGCTGGTATTTTCTCCCGTGAATGAAAGTATTAGCGTATGCCTCTTACGTAGCGTACAGCATATGTCTCCATCCTATAACCCTTTTATATCGTCCATCGAAGTTTACAGCTTAGACGTCGGCATGTACGCCGATCTTGGTCCCGACGAAGGTCTAATTACCCGAGAAAGAACTGCATGCGGTTCCAAAGAGATTATAAGGTATACAGCGAACATTATTATTTTTATTTTTATTTTATTACCAAGCAGTTATCTTCACTTCATCAAATGTTATGTTAGTATTCTTTATATATTTTATTTTCTAATTAACTTTTGAAATAAAAAAGAATTGAAATAAGTGTTTTTGTTTTTAATATTTAAGTATTTTTCAAGATTTCTCATTTAAGATACCCATTTCATTTTCTCTTCTTTTTTTTATTATTTTATTAAATTGTTTTTGAGATAAATTCTAAAAAACTTCTAATGGAAGTGCTTTTATGAGCGATAAACCCGTAATCTTTCCACACCGGGAACCATGTAATTATAGTTGATTATCTGAATTAATTCTTGTACCTAATGTTTGGAAATTCATTTTAGCTATCCGTTAGATCCTTACGGTAGGCCATGGTCCCCGTTAGGGTCCGACGACACACTGACCGATCTAACGACCTCAGCCCCATCGATAGACAACACCGGGGTGTCGAACAAGCCGCCAGAAGTTGTTATGTCGAAGGCATCATCATCGTTAGTAGAAAGCTTAAAACTTTCCAACCTGGCTCTCCCTTTAACCGGTCAACCAGTATACTTAGCTCTTTACTTCTCAGAGCCTCAAAGTCTAGGCCGGACCCAAAAACGGTCATTCAACGTTTTCTTGGACGACACACAAGTGAGTTCGGGTCCCTTCGCACCGGTTTTTGGGAAAGCCACTCAAGTCGTTCTGAGAGATGTAATGGCCACGTTGGGGTCTCAGATCGTCTGTCGGTCTACTGATGACTCGGTTTTGCCGCCCATCATCAATGGTTTGGAGATATATTCGATAAGTAACAGCCGATCCGGTGTAGCGAAACCACGAACAAACAATGCAAGAGAAGATTTGTATTCACAATCCATTTCTCTCTCACGTTTTTATTTTATTGGGATAACTATCCAACTTTTTAATATATGAATATTGTTGCAATTTTTATTTTTTTACAATTTGTATATTTACATATATTTTATACACAATACAATTTGACACCCTTCTACGACGGTTTTAGATAGGACAAAAAACAATGGATGAAAGAAGAAGAAAAACAAATTACCACTCATTCTTGGTTTTACGTTCGTCTCCGTGTTTGCAATTCTCTCGTCAGCGTTTGGAGCTATTTTCTTAAAAAAGCGTCAAAACGCTAAGCCAGAATCCACCACAGCACCAACTACATCTACATGTATAATTATCGTTACTTAACCGTTATATAATAGTACTATTATATATATTATATATGTGAATATAAATTTTTTAATTATTTATAGTTATATAATAAAAAAGCGTCAAAACGTTAAGCCATAGTCCACCACAGCACCAAATAATTTTTTTTTTTGGGTTAAGATTTAGGATTGGATTTTATTTATGTTTAAGACGTTGTGCTTTGTCTTATGGTTTTGGTGTTTGACCGTTAGGTTGCTAGATGATTGTTTGTAATCATTAGCGAACCATGGTGTTTTGTTTATGATATTCCCGAATCTTGTTTAACTGATTTATGTAAGTTAAATGAATGAAATGAGTTGTTTAATAATCCGCTGTGTTTTGATAAGTATAAAGAAAAAGTTAAAAATTTGGCTAAGTATAGAAACCGGACTTAGAAGATGTAGTGGGACACGACCGCGGTATAGTTTGCCGGGTTAGGTTACCACAAGTTGGTATCAGAGCGTTTTAACGCTTCTAGGACTGAATGTTGGTGACTGCGGTTGTTTGCTTGTTTGGGGTTTAAGGGGGTCCGATCCATTCTTCACTGCCAAGGTCTCGCGGTAAGGTTGTTGGTGTGGTGTTGTGAAACACGTTTTGAGTTAGCTTCGGCTAACTGGCATTATTGTACTTGCAGATGGTTGATACCAGAAGAACTGTGAGAAACAATAGGGACAACCAGGCTGCTGGGTCTGTTAACTCAGTCAACGGTAATGTTGCTGAGAGGGCAAGGGAAGCCGAAAGACAGGCAGCTGCAGTTGCAAATGAGGCGGCTAGAGTGGCAGCCGAGGTTGCAGTGAGGAATGCTGCGGGTGCAGCTGGGATAGCTGAGAATGCGGCTGGGAATGCTGCGAATGTAGCACCAGTGGGGTTAGAGGCTGTGCTTGGGATGTTAGCATAGGTACTAGCTAGGCTACCTGCGGTGGCTCCTGCTCCGGCGGTTGCAGCAGCACCACATGTAGTACCACCGGTGGGGGTTCATGCGGATGTGATTGGTGAGGAAGCGGACCAAGTGGAGAGGGTTCCGAGTTACCTCAAGGTTTTGGATCACATGGTGCGGTTGGGAACCAAGTTCTTCGCTGGAGGTTCTACACCGATTGAGGCAGATGAGTGGAGGATGAGGCTTGAACGGAATTTTGAGTCTATCCGTTGTCCAGAGGGTTATAAGAAGGACATAGCAGTGCACTACTTGGAGGGTGATGCACACACGTGGTGGAAAGGGATCGTTGGAAGGCTGGTGAATGCGAATTTTTCATATGAGACGTTTTCAGCGATGTTCAGGAGTAAGTACTTCCCACAGGAAGCTTACAACGAGTTGGAGAAGGCATTCTTGTACCTTAGTCAGGGGACGCTTACAGTGAGGCAGTATGAGACTCAGTTTAACCAGCTGAGAAAGTATATGTCTCATGAGTTTGACACGGAAGAGAAGCTGATTCGCAGGTTTATGAGCGGACTGCGAGTTGAGCTTAGGAACGGATGTGTTATTCGCGACTTCAGGACAGTGGCTGAGCTTGTTGAGAAGGCGGCATTGTTGGAGTCAGGACAGGCGGTAGCTGCTTTGATGACAGCTGGGGCTAGTACAGCTGTGACCAAGGCGGGTCAGTCTAGTGGACAGAACCGGAAGTTTGGGAAAGGAGTACCGAACAAAGGATCTGGGGGACGCAGCGTGTGCAGCAAGTGTGGCAAGGCTCACGTTGGCGAGTGTAGGCGCGATGGTAGTGGATGCCACAGGTGCGGGAGCTTAGAGCATCGGGTACGAGACTGTCCAGAGGAGGATCTGCGAGTGGTTCGTGTGTCCGGCAGTGATGGTGCGGTTCGGGTTTGCTACGGTTGTGGAGAACCAGGGAATTTCAAGCGTGAGTGTCCTAAGGCAGGAGTGGTGGAGCAAGCCGTGGCTTACGAGAAGAGAGCAGGGGAGGCGCTTGCATCACATGCCAAGAGACAGGCCATTATGTCGAGGGTGTACACAACGAGTGCAGCAGCAGCCGAGGAACCGAGCACTTCTCATCCGATTACTAGTACATGTGGTACATAGTGTTTTCATAAATTGCTTTTGCGTGATATGTGTTAGTATAGAGTCTTAGCATTTTAGGGAATGAATGTGTATGGACCTTGCTAATGGGTGAGGTTGAAACCCACGTTCTGTTTGACTTGGGAGGGAGTCATTGTTTTGTTAATCCGGATATGATCGGAAAGAGGCAGTTCCAGAAGGAACCTGGAGAGGACTTTGGATTAGTTCAGGCGGCTGGAGGTCAAGTGATGTTTTCACTAGGAACGGTCAAGAATGTTCCAGTGATGTTTGGCGAAGTGAACATGCCAGCGGATCTAGTGATCTGTAGAGTTAAGTCCTATGATGTCATTTTAGGAATGGACTGGTTAGGCAAGTACAGAGCTCACTTGGATTGTCACCGTGAAAGGGTGCGGTTTGAGAGAGACGGAGAGGTCTTGGTTTATCAGGGAGTTAGATCAACCTCAGGAAGTTTGGTGGTTTCAGCTATTCAAGCAGAACGGCTGATAGAGAAGGGTTGTGAGGCGTATCTTGCAACGATCACTACCACGGAAGGAGGACCGGATATAGATTTGGGCAGTATACCGGTGGTGCAAGATTTTGAGGATGTCTTTCAGGCGTTGGCAGGATTTCCACCAGCTCGTTCAGATCCGTTCATGATTGAACTAGAGTCGGGGACAGCTCCATTGTCCAAAGCACCATACCGGATGGCGCCGGCTGAGATGGCTGAACTAAGCAGCTAACGGAGTTGTTGGAAAAAGGGTTCATTAGACCCAGTAGTTCACCGTGGGGAGCACCAGTGTTGTTCGTAAAGAAGAAGGATGGGAGCTTCAGGCTTTGCATTGATTACCGCGGATTCTACCGTGTGACAGTGAAGAACAAGTATCCACTTCCTAGGATAGACGAGTTGTTGGACCAACTCAGGGGAGCTACTTGGTTCTATAAGATTGATTTGGCATCAGGGTACCATCAAATACCCATAGAAAAGACAGATGTGCGTAAGACTGCCTTTAGGACAAGGTATGGTCATTACGAGTTTGTGGTCATGCCGTTTGGTTTGACGAATGTGCCAGCTGCATTCATGAAGTTGATGAATGGCATATTCAGGGAGTACCTAGATGAGTTTGTGATCATTTTCACAGATGGTATTCTAGTATACTACCGGCGGTTTGTCAAAGGTTTTGCAAGCATGACTCAGCCAATGACAAAGCTGACTCGTAAAGAAGTGGAGTATGTCTGGACGGATGAGTGTGAATAGTGCTTCTCAAGGTTAAAGGAGTTACTCACAAGTGCACCAGTATTGGCGTTACCAGAACCGGATGAGCCATACGTGGTATACACGGATGCATCCAGGAAAGGACTAAGGTGTGTTTTGATGCAGAATGGTAAAGTGATAGCGTATGCTTTGCGGCAGCTACAGAATCATGAAGGAAATTACCCTACGCATGATTTAGAGATGGCAGCTGTGGTATTTGCACTTAAGATTTGGAGATCTTACTTGTATGGGGAAAGGGTGCAGATATACACGGACCATAAGAGTTTAAAGTACATCTTTACTCAACCGGATTTGAACTTGAGGCAGCGTAGATGGATGGAGTTTGTAGCGGACTATGATTTGGAGATAGCATACCATCCAGGAAAGGCCAACTTGGTGGCAGATGCGTTGAGTAGGAGAGGGGCTAGCGTATCATCAGAACGGAATGTTGGGAGCATTGGGATCATGCTAAGGACATTGCAGCTGAATGCAATAACGGAAGGGGTTAAAATTGGAAGCTGCGGATAGTGCTGACTTGTTGACTAGGATTCGGATTGCTCAGGAGCAGAATGAGAATCTGAACAAGATGTCACAGAATGATAAGACGGAATACCAAACTTCAAACAATGGGACCATTGTTGTGAACAGACGGGTATGTGTACCGGATGTGAAGGAATTAAAGGATGAGATCCCTAAGGAGGCATATCAGTCAAGGTTTTCTGTTCATCCGGGGATGACCAAGATGTATCAGGATTTTAAACGGTACTATCATTGGGTTGGGATGAAACGTGATGTGGCTAAGTGGGTAGCCGGATGTGAGACATGCCAATTGGTTAAGGCAGAACATCAGTTTCCGAGTGGTTTGTTGCAAACGTTACCAATGCCAGAATGGAAATGGGACATGATCACCATGGACTTTGTACTGGGTTTACTTAAGACTAAGAAGTTGCATAATGGAGTATGGGTCATTGTGGATCGTTTGACCAAGTCTGCTCACTTCTTAGCAATAAAAAAGACAGATGGAGTACCAAAGTTGGTGGATATGTACATTGATCAGATCGTGAGGTTGCATGGAGTGCTAGTGAGTATCATCTCAGATCGTGATCGGAAGTTTACTTCAAGGTTCTGGAAAGAGTTCCAGGAAGCGTGTGGAACGCGGTTGCATATGAGTACAGCGTATCATCCTCAGACTGATGGACAGTCAGAACGGACGATCAGGACACTACAGGACATGTTGAGAGCGTGTGTACTGGACTGGGGTGGTAGTTGGGAAGACTACTTGCCGTTGGCTGAATTTGCATACAACAATAGTTACCAAAGGAGCATTGAGATGTCTTTGTATGAGGCGTTGTATGGCAGGCCGTGTAGGACACCATTGTGTTGGACACAAGTGGGGGAGCGTAGTGTAATGGGGCCAGCAGTGGTCGAGGCTACTACGGAAAAGATCAGATTCTTAAAGGTTAAGCTGAAAGAGGCTATGGACAGGCAGAAAAGTTATGCGGACAAGCGTCGCAGGGATCTGGAGTTCAGTGTGGGGGATATGGTTTATCTAATGGCACTGACTTATAAGGGAACGGACAGGGCAGCTAAGAGTGCCAAGTTGAGTCCGAGGTACATTGGGCCATACCGGATACTGGAAAGAGTTGGCGCAGTGGCTTACAAGTTGGACTTGCCATCGGAAATGATAGCGTTCCATAATGTATTCCATGTGTCACAACTAAGGAAGCATATAACTGGACGTGAAACGGTTATAGAGGAAGCACATGTGGACTTGCAAGAGGACCTTGCAGTGGTTGCTAGGCCGGTCCGGGTGACTGACAGGAAGGAAGAGACTAAACGTGGGAGCTGGTCAGAATGGTTCAGGTCGTATGGGACTGCGACGGGCATGAACAGGTTACTTGGAAAAATGAGGCAAGGATGAAAGCTGAGTATCCCAAATGGTTTGACAAGTTGCAAACGAATGAGTCGGATTCGGGGACGAATCCAGAACGGGTGGGGGAGAGTTGTAGCATCCGTATCCGAGAGAATTCAGAATGATCGAGCTGGACAGTGCGTGGTCCGAGGGATGATCGAGCCAAGAGTCGGATATTGGCTGAGAAATGGAGGTTCGGACTATGGTCGGGTGATGACCGGGAAAATAGTCGGATGGTTGGCTGGATAGCCGAGCCGGATGGACCATATCCGAGGGAAACATGGTCTAGTCCGTTGAAAATGGGATTTATCTCGGTGCAGTGAGATTTATCCGAGAGTCTGGGAGGTTAGTCCAAGTGTCAGTGGACTGTCTCCGAGGGAAAAAAAAGGAAAACCTCCGAGAGAAAGTAAGGATTTGCCGAGGTGGGACGTGTTGTCCGAGAGAAAAGGAATATCCGGGTAAAAAATGGAAAACACCTCGGATAAGGGCGGTTTATCCGAGTGGGAAAGGATTTGGGCCGTGGGCCAAGTGTTAGGTCGGCCATTTTGTGGTTTATCGCGTGGATGGTCAGCCGGTACATGGAATAGCCGAGAAAATCGAATCAGACCGGGATAAAACCTACTGGAACCAGGAAAACATCGGATAAGTCTGGGTTACCTAGGGTTTTGCGAGTATATAAGGCGTATTTGAGACTTTTCTCGGGAGAGTTGCGTTTATTTGAGAGAAATAAAGCAAAGAGAGAGTTTAGTCGAGAGAAAACCTTAAGAAAAACAGTTTATCCCGAGGACATCCGAGAGAGATCAGGTTATCGCCGAGCAGATCCGACCATCGCCGAGATAAATTGGTAAGCGATCGGATATTTCCCTAAGTGTTGAGTTTTCATCGGATAACCTCGAGCTAATAGCCTTGTTTTGTGGGGTTTCCGAGGGTAAACAGAGTTTGGCTCGGAGAAAGGTGAATGGATCGAGAGATAGCCGAAGGGAAAGGGATCGGATCGTACGGACAGCCGAGAGATTCCTAGGGTGATCGGATATCTTCGATTTGGTGCGGATTTCATCGGGATTTCTTCTGACCAATCTGTTTCCAGCCTTGTTTAAGGTGAGTGCGTGACTGTGATTGGTGTCTAGGACCGTAGGATTGCTAGGGTTGAATGTTGTGCATGTTTGATTGTGTGATTTTCATGTTGTGTGTTTAGAACTGATAAGAGATTTCATGTTATGATATAATGAGGTGTTTACCGTGGCATAGATGATATCTAGCTAACCTAAGGGTAATCCGGATCATGTTCTAGCTTAGGGGATGTGGGATTCTCGCTGAAGTAGACATGGGTCTTAAAAAGGGATTGATCTTGGTTGGTTAGGTTAGATGATCATAGCCGTTGATATAAGTGTTATGTATATTGCTAATTGACTGTGTGGAATGTTGAATCCGAAAGTATGATTGCGTGTTTGGTACTGACCAGGTGTTACGGGATGACCGTACTCACTAAATATTTATGAAATACTTATGCATCTCTTCTTGAGTGTGCAGGTACTAAGCAGTAAGGGGGCAAGACCAGACGGCAATGATGGATATGGATGGATCGGGATTGGGTTTTATTTATGTTTAAGACGTTGTGCTTTGTCTTATGGCTATGGTGTTTGACTGTTAGGTTGCTAGATGATCGTTTGTAATCGTTAGCGAACCATGGTGTTTTGTTTATGATATCCCCGAATCCTGTTTAAGTGATTTATGCAAGTTAAATGAATGAAATGAATTGTTTAATAATCCGCTGTGTTTTGATAAGTATAAAGAAAAAGTTAAAAATTTGGCTAAGTATAGAAACCGGACTTAGAGGATATAGTGGGACACGACCGCGGTATAGTTTGTCGGGTTGGGTTACCACAAGTTTCGTCTTTATATTTTCTGTAAGGTTGCCTCCATTGCTCGCAAGTCTCTCCGGGTGTTGCTCGTCGATGCTTACCTGTATAACTCGCTCGGGTTTTGGCCTTTTATGGAAGGGGAGACGCGGGTCCAGGTCTTCATTCACCATGCAGGTGGTTGCCGATCTGATTTTTCTTTCATTGAGAAGGCACATTCGTGCTGATGATTGGTCGCCCTGAAGTGTGAATGCACCGATTGGGGTTGGAAACTTGATGCATTGATGGTACGTCGAGACGATGGCTTTCATGGCGTGGATCCATGGTGTCCCAAGGATGGCGTTATAGATGGTTGGGCGGTTGATGACTGCGAACTCTACCTTCCTAGTCATGCCGCCGATGTAAGTAATTAAGTATATCGAACCGATGCTGTAAGAGGTGTCACCTGCGAATCCGGTCAGTGGTTTTCTGATTGCTATTATTTTGTTTTTATCGACATGCATCCTTGATAGTGTGTCCTCAAATATGATGTTGACTGTGCTTCCTCCGTCGATCAGGACTTTGCCGATCGTGCTATCATGGATCTGTAAAGTTATGATTAGCGGGTCGAAGTGTGGTTCATGTGAGCTATGTTGATCCTCTGCTGTGAATTCTATTGGTGTCTCGTATCTTGGGGTGGGTGGATCTCGATTTGCTGCCGCCACCTTTTCTTCGTGTTGTCTTATTTCTTGCAACAAGCTGGGATCGTGGAATATTCCTCCTAAAATCATGTGGGTACTGTTGATGGTTGCTCGGTCATGTTTTTCCGTGGGTGGTGGGATCGCGGTAGTAGGGCTGTTGGTGTGAATAAGATCGCTGTTGTCGATTGGGAGATTCATCGCTTTGGTCTTCTCTTGTTTGTTTTTTTTAAGAATTTATTCTCCTAGTCCCCACAGACGGCGCCAACTGTTGAACCAGAAAATCACCACTAGGGTTTTAATTAACAGTTGTGGGTTTCAGAGAATAAAGTCTTTTATTAATAGCAATAAAGCGAAGCGATTACAAAGAGTGGGATAACCGAGAGGTTATGCCGAAGTGAAAAGAATGTTTGCGAAGTAAACTAGAAAGCGTTGGAGTCTCTGGTTTTAGCTCTGCTGCTCTCTAGAATGTATGAGTTGTTCTTTCTGGCTTCGGGATCTTTGTATTTATAGGAATAGGAAGTCGGTCGCTCCGAGTTCCTTTTCCTTTTGTCTTTAGTGAATATTTCCGTATCTACGACATGGAAATATCCCTTATTCTCCGAAAATATGAAAATTCTCTTTTATCCTTTGGGCTAATCCGTTGTTTTCGATCTTCCATAATTATCTTTTAAGAGTTTTCCTTTAATCCGAGCTAGATCGGCGTGGTCTTCCTAATCTTGATGGACTTAGATTATTGCGAGAGAATACCTTTTAGGAAATATGCTCATTTCTCCTCTAACAGAAATTAAATTAAAATATGGGTATAAATAGACCAACTTATAACTCATATAAAATTAAAGAAATGCACCACCACGAAATAATTATTTAACAGCCAAAAGTTAACAGGGAGAGGGCGGATGAGGGGGAATTGAAAAACATAAAATAATAATGTCCTGATCCAGGCATTGTAGCATGAGTTTGAAAAATCAAAATAAATGCATATTGTTGGAAATTTGGAATATTTTGTAATTGCCCGTTGTTGAAGAACAAATTATTTCCTAGCTGGAAAATAGAAAGGTCAAAACTCTAAGGAATGTTCTCATGTTCGATTTCAACTTGGTTTTAAGATACTAATAGACAGCTATCTCAACTCGGTACATGTATATAACATATACACACACAACACACAAAAACATGCAATACATATATAATGTTAAAGAGAAAATGAACATATTTTTTATAAGGTTTTTTTAATAATAAACTAAACTCATCAAAACAAAGAAATGAGCATCTTTTTTATATGTGATCAAACGCCACGAAGAAAAAGTAATAACAGCAAAGAAAAATCATACAATTCCATGAAGCGAAGCATCGGTAACCTTCACAACGGATGACCTATGGACCTTCTACACACCGCACAACGATCCATTAGTCGTAACGCTACAGATTCACGAAAGCAATTTCACTAAATCTTTAGTAGATAGCGGTAGCACAGTCAACGTTATCTTTAAAGATATTCTGACAAGGATGAGCATAGATGAAAGCGAAGTAATAATAACGGCAAAACGACTCACATGATTTGCGGGAGACATCTCTCACAGTACCTGCACGAAACGACTAACAACTTAGCAAAACCACTCATATGATTTGCAGCGTCTCCAAGGACAACAAATTCCCAGTTATCGATAGCCCGACTATTTGTAACACGATACTCGGAACTCTATGGATCCACAGCATGAAGGCCGTTACCTCGACCTACCATTAATGCATCAAATTTCCAACACTGACCAACGTCTTCACTTTAGGAGGGGACCAACCGACGGCGAGAACCTGCCTCCTCAGCGAGAGAAATATCAGAACCGCATCGGCGTGCATGGTAAACGAAGACATGGACCCACGACTTCCTTATCATAGAAGACCAAGGCCTGAAAGACGGATACAAGTGAATATCAACGAGAGTCACCTCGAAAGAGTTGTCAGCATTGGTGCCGGCCTCGCTGAAGACATTTAAACCGAGCTCGTCGATCTTCTAAAAAACAATATACAATTGTTCGCTTGATCTATGAACGATATGAAGGGCATCGATCCTAAAATCACATCGCATAAACTAAACGTCGACCCCACCTTCAAACCAATCAAGCAGAAACGACGAAAGCTCGGCCCAGAGAAGGCCTAAGCAGTGATCGATGAAGTAGAAAAGTTACTCAGCGCCGGATCAATCACAGAAGTACAATACCCCGAATAGATCGTCAACCCCGTCATGGTAAAAAGAAGAACGGTAAGTTGCGGGTATGCGTCGACTTTACCGACCTGAACAATGCTTGCCCTAAGGATTGCTTTCCGCTTGTAATGACCCAGCCCCGGCCCATTTAAATAAGTTTAAATGGATTAATTTGGCTACCTATGTCACCAAAGTGCACTTATCTTTTCGGTTAATGAGCCCGAGAGAACTCCAGAGTTAAGCGTGCTTGAGCTGGAGCAGGATTAGGATGGGTGACCATTGGGGAAATGATTCCCGAAACCGTGTGAGCGAGGCCAAAACACGGGGAAAGATCATGTGGTGATTACAGGGTCAGTAAATAAGTTGGTTGGGCTCTGGGTAAAATAACGCACCGGCCGTCGGACAGGGGTTGGGCCCACGGCCCGAGAGAGGATGTGAGTGTGCTCATCGGTATGGGTGGTAGGGGTGTTACAAGTGGTATCAGAGCCTGGGAAGTCAAACTGGTTCTGTCTCAGGAGACTGTCTTAGGGTTTGGGGGTTAGAGCTCACACTGTCCATATCAGAATTCGGGGATGAATTCCCGTTTAGTGGGGGAGAATTGTAACGACCCGGGCGTGGCCCCTTTGAAAAAGTTTAAATGGATTGATTTGGCTAACTATGTCACCAAACTGCATTTATATTTTTGGTTAATGGGCCTGGGAGAACTCCAGACTTAAGCGTACATGAGCTGGAGCAGGACTAGGATGGGTGACCTTTTAAGAAGTGATTCCCGAAACCATGTGAGTGAGGCCAAAAACACGGGGAAAGATCATGTGGTAATTGCATGGTCAGTAAATAAGTCGGTTGGGCTCAAGGAAAAATATAATGCACCGACCGTCGGACAAGAGCAGAGCCCACGAGTCCGACGAAAAGATGGGTGACTCGCCGGTAGGGGCAGTCGGGGTGCTATACCGCTCCCTCATATCGACCGTCTCGTCGAATCAGCTGGAAATCAACCACTATCCTTCATGGATGCTTTCTCCGGTTACAATCAAATTTTCATGCACACTGATGACAGAGAAAAAAAGCTTTCATTACAGACCGATGAACTTACTGCTACAAAGTCATGCTTTTCAGACTAAAAAATGCAGGAGCAACCTACCAACGGCTGGTCAGCAAGATGTTCGCAAGCCTGCTTGGCAGAACCATGGAAGTCTACATCGATGACATGCTAGTCAAATCTGCAGTCGTTAGAGATCGCGTTGGACATCTCCAAGATTGTTTCCGAACTCTAAAAAAATACGGAATGAAACTCAATCCGACCAAATGCACCTTTGGCATAACTTCCATGGAATTTCTAGGCTATATCATCACTCAGATAGGAATAGAAGCAAACCCAAAACAGATCTGTGCGATATTAGATCTTCCTTTACCTAAGAATACCTGCGAAGTGCAACGATTAACCGACAGGATTGCTACTCTAAACAGGTTCATCTCTCGATCAACGATAAATGTCTCCCCTTTTACCAGTTGCTCAGGAGCAACAAACGATTCGATTGGGATGAAAAGTGCAAAGAAGCCTTGACGCAGCTGAAGGAATATCTCACCACCCCACCGATCTTAGCAAAACCAGAAAACTGCAAAGTTTTGTACCTCTACATTGCGGTGTCAGCAGCAGCTGTAAGCGGAGTCTTAGTGCGCGAAGATCACAGCGAGCAAAAACCCATCTTTAACGTAAGTAAAACTTTGGATGGAGCTGAAGCCCGATATCCAGCCTTAGAAAATTTGGCCTATGCAGTAATTATCTCGGCATGAAAGTTACGACCCTACTTTCAATCCCATGCTGTCATTATCTTTACCAGCCAACCGCTCCGAAGCATCTTGCACAGTCAAATTCAATCCGACTGAATGGCCAAATGGGCGATAGAGTTATCAGAATATGACATTGAGTATCGAGCTCGCACTAGCACCAAATCTCAGGTCCTCGCCGAATTCATGGTTGAAATACCTCCAAACCTATTAATTAATAAAACACCTAGTTAGAAGAAGTGGCACTTGTATGCTGATAGAGCCTTCTTGAAGCAAAGTTCTGGAGTCGGCATCCGTCTGGGCTCACCAACAGGAGAAGTTCTCGAGCAATCATTCAAGCTCAGCTTCCCAGCTTCAGACAATGAAGCTGAATATGAAGTATTGATTGCCGGGATCCGCCTTACAAAGGAAGTGAGAGTGCAGGACATCCATGCTTTCTGCGGTTCCCAGCTCGTCGCCAGTCAGTTTAATGGCAATTACGACGTTAAGAATGAACGAATGGACGCTTATCTAAAGCAAGTCCAAGAAATAACCAAGCAATTCAATTCATTCGAACTGACGAAGATACTGCAAGCCGAGAACATCGCTGTCGATGCATTAGCAGTTCTCGCATCTTTGACGGATCCAACACTTTGCCACAATGCCAGTAGAAACCATTAGACAAAGGAATATGCAACATGGCTCTACATCAAGAAGACAAAGTTGACGACCATATGGAGCTTGACGCCGAGCAAGAGACGCAACCATGGCAAGACGAAATTAAATCATACCTGATAGACTGGACGGTCCCACAAGATAGATGGGCAGCCAGACGTCTCAGCAGAAAAGCGGCTAAATACTTTGTACAAGATGGCGACCTGTTCTGTTGGACTATTAATAAAATCATATTATGATGCTGCGACGAAAAGCAAGCTAAAGACGTAATGGTCGTAACTCATGATGGGGCAGGCCGCAACCACTTTGGAGGGTGAGCATTGGCTTTTCAAATCAAGAAACATAGGTTATTCTGGCCAAAGATGATCCGAGATTGCGAGCAGTTCGTAGCACGATGCGAACCTTGTCAAAAGTATGCACCTACCAAAATTCTTCAAACGGCTATTCCGCCTTTCCCTTTCATGAGGTGGGCAATGGACGCAATCGGCCTAGTGCCTAAATCCAGTAGCTACAAGCACATATTGGTCATGACTGACTATTTCATCAAATGGGTGGAGGCCAAAGCGTACTCATCGATCAAAGCAATCGACATCCAACTTTTCATATGGTAGTTCATTATTTGCCGACATGGCATCCCATATGAAATTGTCACCGATAATGGATCACCATTTATCTTGTCAACCTTCCAAAACTTTTTCGTAGGCTGGGGGAAAGCATAAGCTACTCAACACGCTGCTACCCTCAAGGAAACGGCCAGGCAGAGGCATCAAACAAAACAATCTTTGATGGTCTCAAAAAGAGGTTAACCGACTTTGATAGAAGGTGGGCTGATGTATTAGACGGGGTCCTATGGTCACACCGAACTATCCCTCGCACGACAACGCGGGAAATCCCATTCTCATTATCACATGGATGCGAAGATTTGACACCTGCCGAGCAACACGTTGCAACAAAATATATTACTCTTTTAATGTTTACTATTTTTTAAGAAAATAAATTTATTAATTATTAATAAAAATATTTTTATAAATACAACCAAAAAATTAAAAATAATATTTTATTTTTCTCAATTTCATAACAAAATATATAATATTTTACTAATGTTTACTAATTTTATCAGAAAATATGTTTATTAATAGTTTATTAAAAATATTCTTATATATACAACAGATAAATAATATCTTATTTTTCTTCAAAATTAATTAGAACAAATAAAGAAAAATCATAATGATTTCATTCACATATTGTTATAATTATAGAATACATGAAAACAATTGTGAATATATATAATACTTTAAAATAATTATTTTTAATTTATATCTTTTACCAATTAATAATAATATATACAAAATAAATTATTCAAAATATATATTATTTTCGTCAACCATCAATCAAAAAGAAAAAATGTCATAATAACGAATTTCCAAAATTATTATGATATATATTTTTGCTATTAGGATTTATTATATAAGGAAATATGACATATGGCATGTGTTGGGACCGGTGTTATCGTGGCCAGTGACAACATGACACGTGGGCACCAAACCACCCTAAACACTGACACAGCTCGCTAGCTCAGCCAACGACTCCCTAGCGTACTATTCTCAGGTTGTTGGCGAGCTTCTCAAATCACGCATACGCCACCAATCCACCAATCCACCTGTTCTTCTGGCGCACTAAACAGATGGGATGGGATGGGGAAGATTTGTATAAAAGAAGGGCAAGAGAAGAAAAGAAGGAGGAGAAGAGGGAGATGGCCAGAAACTAAGGGCTCGAACCAGAGAGAGAGAGAGAGAGAGAGAGAGAGAGAGAGAGAGAGAGAGAGAGAGAGAGAGAGAGAGAGAGAGAGATGTAAAGAGCAAATGAGAGACATTCTTAGAGTTCTATCCAAGGAGAAAGATGCACCAATCCCATCCGAGAGAAGACGAGCACAGCCATACAGCATAGTCTCAAGGGAACAGCCTGTTTCTCGGTGACAACACTAGTCAGGATAAGTCCCTCTTTGACCGGAGATCATGCCTTTACAATCGCTGTCTCCCTGTCATTGTAGAAACCCTTCGAAACACCCTTAAACAGAAAGATGTTCCGATCCCCGGACGAGATATCTAACCTTTAACCCGTAGAATCACTCCTGAGTATTTGTTCCCGGTATTCATTGACTTGGGCGTCAGAGAACTTTCAGGAGAAAAATCCCCATTCGGTCTTCCTGAATGCCCGACTGACTCTTTTGTTTACTACCCACAGAAATTGATCAGGCTTCCGTCCCGAAACGGCTCGTCATCTTATCCACCAGATGACAAAACTTGGAGATACGGCTCCTCCATCCGGACGAATAATACATCCCCACATGGCATCCTATAAAATGCTCCCCAACAATTGGCACTAGAAGGAGGGTGAGATCACCGGCGAAAAGTTCCACGAAGGGAGCAGTTAAGGTGGCTCGACCGCACGAAGAGGCACTACGCGAGAAAAGACCTGTGAATACCAAGAGCTTGATAAAGCTAAGGAGATCCTTACCTCTGACAAGTTACATGGGATAACCTGACGTTTCAAGACATGAGGCCTTTTTAAAGTGGGAGTTGAAAGGAGAAATATTAGCAGCAGTTTGTAGGAATACTGAAAATAGGATATATCCTATAGCTTGGGCTATCGTTAGAGGTGAAAACAAGGAGTCTTGGGAATGGTTCTTCAAAAAGTTGATGGCTGACTTAGGCTTGGGTGTAGGAGATAGCGTTACCTTCATATCTGATAAACAGAAGGTATGCTTCTTCTCTTTTAACTTACTAAATTTCTCTAAGCCTTTAAGTAGCAATTTCACTGTATTATGTCTAAATGATCGTTTATTTTCTGCAGGATATAAAAATAGCTCTTGCTACTGTACTACCAAACGCTGAGCATAAAAATTATGCAAACCATGTTTATGGTAACTGGAAAAAGAAGTTTGGAAATGTTCACTACAAGCTTTTTTTTCTGGAATGTATGTTACAGCAAAACTAAGGGAGAGTACATGATGCGCATGGAGGAGCTTCTTGCATACGACAAAGACACTCATAATGCTTTGTTGAAAGCTGATCCATCTACTTGGAGTCTCGATTTCTTTTCGAGAAAAGCCAAATCTGCTAATGTTTGTAACAACTTATCAGAGAGCTTCAAACGGAATATCAAAGGAGCTAGGGAATTGCCTTTGATTAATATGTTGGAAACAATTAGGAAGCATACTATGATGCGTATTGCTCGGAGATATACGAAAGCACGCAGTTGCATACTGCCTTTCCCGAAAAAGATCTCATATATATTGGAAATAAAAGAGAAGAGAGCAAATACTGCACTATAATGACAAGTTCAGAGAACTTGTTTGAAGTGTTATTGTACGGTTGTAGTTATGAAGTTAGTCTTCGGCTGTAAAGCTGTGTTTGTAGGGAGTGGGATCTACTTGGCATACCTTGCCCACACGCAATCAAAGTGATCAATGACAACCACCAACAACTTGAAAAATAAGTCATAATTGTTGTGTTTGTTGATTTTTTTTCTTTGTTTTCTTGTTATTTTAACTTGATTATCCTTTCATTGCAGCCATGTCGAATATTATTACAAGACTGAACTATAGACATCAACATATATGAGCAACATAAAACCAGTAAATGGAGAAAAATTTTGGGAAAAAACTGGTAAAGTTCCCATTGGAGTTCCGGGTTTTAGGAAGATGCCAGGAAGACCTAGGGAGAAGAGGATACAGCTACCATATGAGTCTTCTACGAAACCAAACCGACTGACCCGAGGTGGGAGAACCATAACATGTGGCAATTGTAAGCAAGAAAGACATAACTGTGGCACTTGCAAAAATGAATTCTTTGCTGTCTACGGTCCATCACGCAAATGTGGAAGACCTGGTAAGGTAAATCAGTCTTCTTAGTATGTAAAGCACCATTCCTCATATGTAAAATAAGCATTCTTCTCATACTTTCCCTTTAAAAATCTCAGGATGCTGGAAGAAGCAACCCATATCCACCAAGAAAACGCAAGGCTACTACCATAAAATCACAGCCTTCAATTCCATCTTCTACACCTAATCAAATATAACTTTCTTAAGCTTCTAGCGCACCCGCAACTGCATCATCTACTGCATCTGCAGCTGCATCATCTACTGCACCTCAATCAAAGCATCGTGGACATCCTCCTGGAAGAGGAAATATCTATAAGGTGAAGGTGCCGAGAGGAGTTGGCGTGTACTTGTGCCCATTCTCTAATAGTGTTTTTGAATGCTTTAGTTCAACATCAAAAGAAATAACAAGTGGCTCTTCCGAAAGACCAAACTCACGCAAGTAGTGTGTGTTTTTTTTTGGTTTTGTTATGTTTTGTATCAGCTTTAGCTGGTGTGATGTACTTCTATCTAAAGTCTTTATCCAAATGTTGATTTGGTTTTGTTTTTTATCGGCTTTTTTTGGTGTCTTGTAGAACATTAAACTCATATTATGATAGATTTTCCATGCCTCAAAATGCATCTTCCTTTTCTTGACTATTTTGATTGGTTATGTTTATTTCGTTTTTATTTGACAATCTCATTGAATTCAAAAGACTAAGACAATAACATTAGAATTACAACTTACATTACAGTTGTTAACCAACAACATTACAACCATTGCCACTACTTAGTAGAAAAACGCAATACCAACATTACACAACAAACTTCAAAGCTAAAGCTACAAGCAATAGAACCAAATATATCAACTTACTTCAAAGCATTGGCGATTACAGCAGCAACACCTACAAGTTCGACCCATGAAATTAGCACGAACTGTCGCAGAAGCTTCTCCTTTTCAATTGACGATGCTATCTCTTGCTTCAGCTTCTTGTTCTCATTTTCAATCGTGACACATGCCTACAAGCAAGTAACCGTGTATGGAGATGGGATTGGGCCGCTGGTTGTTCAACTCTCTCGGCTTGCAATTAATGGATGGGCTATGGAAGGAAGTGGATCGAGATGGGGACCTAGCAAAGAGCCGTAAAACTCTATTTGCAAGATCTAAGGACGTGAGATGGATAGAGTAATGGATTGATAGTCGCCACATGGTTCTATGAAGGGGAAACCATGATAAGACAAAGAGCTCTTCAAGCAATGAATCGCACAAAGCTTTAGAGAACAAGAGATTGGTACTTAGCCAAGAAGTTCGTTCTTTATTGATATGGTAAATGATACACGGCTGTGAGGAGACTTTATAAACAGTCCGAACAGCTTTGCCCTTATGGGGGACTTGAAGCAAATTACAAAACCTTAAGGTTAAACAACTCGGCTAACAATGCCTCAAAACGAAAATGTAAATAAAATGTGGCCAACATGCCTTAAACTAATGTTTAAATGAAATAAAACTAAACCAAAGAAGCAAAACAGAAAGGTTTGATTAGTAGAACTAAACCATATGGAAATTAAGGATTCAGATCATACCTTGGTTTAGCTCAATGCCTAAAGTGTTGCGTTTCACTCAAGTAACGTGATGGTGAATAAGGAAACCTCTTTGCGTGCATGAATTAACGGCCATTCAGGTGTATAACCTATGCTTTTGACGTGTAGATCGTTTGAATGTTCCTCTTGCATTGTATTGGCGCTTGTAGATGTTCCCTCTTGCACGTTGAGAATACCTTGCTCTTCTAAGCTTGCTTTCACCATGGCTGATTCCCTTGAGATGCTAAGCTGGTCAAGCTAAGTGGTTACATCTTCTAAGTGTTGCGTAGTGATGAGAGTCTCCACGGCTTGGTTAAAGTGCTCAGATAAGTCCTTAGTTCCTGATCTTGTTCTTGGAGCTTGCCTCATGGTAGGAACATCAATTTCAGCTTCTAAGTTTGTATCATCCTCTCCCTCTTGGAAAGGTTCTATCCTCAGAACTGATTCCCCTACATCAAACGGTAACAAGTCAGATACATTGAAAGTATTTGAAATGTTAAACTCCCCCAGGAAGGCATTGTCATTGATCTTCTTAAGGACTTTGAATGGGCCATCTCCTCGCGGTAAGAGCTTAGACTTCAGTCCTCATGTGTAGCCAAACCCAATCGCCAGGCTCAAAGGTAACTTGTCGGCGTCCCTTGTCAGCATTCTTCTTGTAGTGCTCGTTCCTCTTCCCTATGATCTCCTTGACTCACTTCAACATAGTCTTCATCAGCTCGGCTTTACTAACTCCATCTTGACTCACTTGTTTCACCGGCGGTAAAGGAGTAAGATCTAAAGGAGCAAGATGTCTAAAACCATAGACAATCTCAAAGGGTGAAAGCTTAGTAGCCGAGTGGGGTACTCTATTATAAGCGAACTCAATGAAAGGTAAAAAGTCTAGCCAATTTCTTAAATTTTTACCAACCGTAGTCCTTAAGAGGGTGGAGAGTGTACTGTTGACTGCTTCAGTCTGTCCATCGGTTTGTGGGTGGCACATTGTTGAAAATAGAAGCTTAGTTCCAAGCTTTCTCCAAAAGGTTCTCAAAAAATGGCTTAAGAACTTGGTGTCTCGGTCAGAAACAATGGTTCTTAGAAGTCCATGAATCCTCACCACCTCTTTAAAGAACAAATCAGCAATCTGAGTAGCATCATTAGTCTTGGCAGATGGAATGAAGTGCGCCATCTTAGACAAACGGTCCACCACTACAAAGATCGAATCCTTGTTTCTGATATTGGGTAAGCCTAAAACAAAATCCATAGAAAGGTCTACCCATGGTAGGTCAGATATAGGTAATGGAATGTATAAACCGTGGGGATGCAACCTGGATTTTGCTTTAAAGCAAGTGATGCACTTGGAGCAGAACCTCTCAACGTCATGTCTAAGATGAGGCAAAAAAAATGCTCCTTGAGGATGCTAATTGTTTTATCCATCCCAAAATGTGCCATGAGGCCTCCACCGTGTGCCTCCCTTATGATGAGTTCTCTGACTGAGCTTCATGCCTGTAAAAAGAACCAAAAACTCCTCGGCTACATTAGTTATAAAGCTATTTAAAGTCAGGATTCTCGCCATGGAGTTGTTTGAGATGCTCAAATCCCATAATCTTAGCCTCCATTGTTGAGATGAGGGCGTGTCTTCTTGACAAAGCATCCGCTACAACATTCTCCTTTCCCTTCTTGTATTTGATCACATAGGAAAATGTCTCTACGAACTCAAGCCATCTAGCATGTCTCTTTTTCGAAGTAGTTTGTCCTCTTAAGTACTTGAGGATCTCATGATCTGTATGAATAATAAACTCTTTAGATAAAAGATAATGCTGCCAAGTTTCAAGAGACCTTACTAGAGCATATAGTTCTTTGTTATAGGTAGGGTAGTTAAGGCCGGCTCCATTGAGTTTTTCACTAAAGAAGGCCACGGGTTTCCCTCCTTGAGTAAGAACAGCTTCGATTCCCGTACCTGAGGCATCACATTCAACTTCAAACATTTGGTTAAAGTTAGGTAATGCCAAAACAGGCGCATGTGTAAGGCTATCCTTAAGCCTTTGAAACGCTAGCTCCTGTTTTTTTCCCCATGAGAATGCTACATTCTTCTCGATCACCAAGGTTAAGGGGGTGGCAATGGTGCTGAAATCTTTCACAAATCTCCTATAGAAGCTTGCTAAACCGTGGAAGCTCCAGACATGACCGATGGTGGAGGGAGTTGGCCATTCCTGAATCGCCTTAATCTTCTCCTCATCAACTTTAAGCCCTTGTGAACTTACTACAAAGCCTAAAAACACTAACTGATCAGTGCAAAAGGTACATTTCTTTAAGTTTGCATATAAACCCTCTAACCTTAACGTTTCTAGCACCTGCTCAATATGTTTGAGATGATCATCTAAGCTAGAGCTATAGATCAGAATGTCATCAAAATACACAACTACTGACTTACAGATGTATGCTCGCAGTACATGATTCATAAGCCTCATGAATGTACTCGGTGCATTGGTGAGACCGAAGGGCATGACTAGCCATTCGTATAAACCTCTCTTGGTCTTGAATGTTGTCTTCCACTCATCGCCCTCTTTCATTCTGACTTGGTGGTAGTCGCTCTTGAGATCAACCTTTGAAAAGATCGTAGCTCCACTCAACTCATCTAACATATCGTCTAACCGGGGAATGGGGTGCCTATACTTGATGGTGATGTTGTTTATAGCTCGGCAGTCTACACACATTCTCCATGATCCGTCCTTCTTTGGCACTAGTAGAACCGGTACAGCCAGAGGACTCAAACTCTCTCGGATGTATCCTTTGGACATAAGGTCTTGAACTTGTGCATCTAGCTCCTTTGCTTCCTCCGGGTTAACTTTATAAGCTGGCCGGTTGGGTAAAGGTGCTCCGGGTATAAGGTCTATCTGGTGCTCAATGTCTTGGATGGGTGGTAAACCGGCTGGTATCTCATCAGGGAAGACATCTTTGAACTTCTCCTAAAGCTCATTCATTTCGGCAGGTAAGATGTTCTCCTCTTGACCTGAAAACAACCCTTCTCTAAAGATCATGAGTAGTACCTGCATTTTGTACTCTAAAGCCTTTAAAACATTACTAGGAGTAACATAAAGGTTAGTCTTACTTACCTTAGCTCCTTTGTCCATCGCTTTTTGGAGGTTAAAGACTTCTTGGGGTGTAAGTGGAGAAAGGTTATGCTTCTTTTTGTTGTGAGAGAAGCTGTAGAAATTGGTACGGCCATTGTGTATCGTCTCCTTGTCAAACTGACATGGTCTACCAAGTAGAATGTGGCCGGCTTGCATGGGAACTACATCACATAGAACCTGATCTTCATACATGCCGATGCTGAATGGTACTAGTACATGCTCTCCTATCTTTAGCTCAGTCTCGTCATTCAACCATTTGAGTCTATAGGGCCTCGGGTGCTTTGTCTTCTTGAGACCTAGCTTGTCTATAAGATACTTACTAGCCACGCTAGTGCAAGAACCACCATCTATGATCAAACTACATACTTTGGTGTTCACGGTACAGCGTGTATGGAAGATGTTCTCTCTCTGAATGGTTTCTGGATCAGTGCTGAGAACTCTCCGGGTCACTAGCAATTGTCCCTCGTCAGGAAAATCAGTCACTTCTTCTTCTGAATCAGTAAATTTGGCCTCGGCTTCATCTTGTGATTCATACTCGCCATCTTCCTTGAGCAACATCACTCGCTGATTTGGACATTCTCTTGCATAATGGCCTCTTCCTTGACATTTAAAGCAAGTAACATCTCTAGCTCGCTGGTTTTGGGGCTTTCTTGACTCGCCAGTAGCTGCTTTAGATGTCTCTACAACCGGCTTCTTGTACTTGGAAGCTGCTTCTGGTGCTTTGCCTTTATCAAAGGCTCTCGTCTGTGAACTCCAAGCGGGCTTGGTTCTAGCAGTAGTGGCTGACTTCCTCTTGACGTGCTGCTCAGCTTGTACAGCTAAGTGTAGGAGCTCATCAAGGTCTCGGTAAGTAGTCCTCTCCACCTTTCCTGCTATCCAAACGTGTAGCCCATCAATGAATTATGCCATTTTTCTGTCTAGTTGGTCTCCAAGCGATTCTTGAGTAGCTCAAACTCCTCAAAATACTCCTCAGCTGATCTAGTGCCTTGTGTAAGCTTTCTGAACATCTTATGTAGCTCACGGTGGTAGTAGGAAGGAACATATCTCTTCCTCAAGTGATATCTCATATCCGCCCAAGTGGTGATTTGATCATGCCTATGCTCCTCCTCTCCGAAACTTCTCTGTCCCACCAGGAAAGAGCATTCTCGGTTAGCTGTGCAGCAGCTAGGGAGACCTTCTTGGTGTCATTGTATTGGTAGTAGTCAAAGATATACTCCATTCTTCTCTTCCAATCCACATATGCCTCGGGGTTAACTCTTCCAGCGAATGTGGGTGCTGTAAGCTTGATATCCTTTCCTCCAAGCCACGGTTGATCATCCTCTCTGTCTCTCCCTCTCCTATGACGATCATGGTGCCTTCTTGGCCTCGGGTTAGGATCATCTTCCTCCAGACTCGGCATGTCATCGTCATTTTCACTTTCTCCTTGCGGTATGGGAGTCCTCTCACGATTTCTAGGACAATTAGGGGCTCCAGCAGGAGGTGGGGGTGGCATTCGCTGCTCCAGTTGAGTCATCCTAGCACTGATGCCTGGAATGGACTCGAGCATCTGCCTCATAACATCAGCTTGATCTGCTTCTCCCATAGTATACCTACAAAACTCTTAAAGAACAAGTGTTGAATGGGTTCTTAAGATATATAACTAAGTACGCCAACAATAGCTTATAGGCTATAGTTCTAATACTTAGCGATATTAAACCGTTCTAGACAAGTAATAAAGCCACACGGTGTGAATATGCAAGCAAGATGTAGTTGAAACACAAAAGGCAAGCAATACTCGATATATGACTAATATGGAAAGAGTTTTAAACCCGTATATGGGAAACAATGCAACTTAACAATTTTAGTTTTTTTTTTGTAAAAATGAATCAAAACACAAAATATGCAACAATGAAAAACTTCTTTTGGGGTTTTATGGTTTTAAGAAACGAATCAAAGCAAAAATAATGAAAATTTTTTATATTTTTTTTTTGAAAGGGATGAATGAATGAATCTAAGAACTACAAGACTAGGGAACGAAGTGCAAAATAAAAGGATAAAGTACACCTGTTAGGGAGCCTTTCAGCTCTGATACCAGATGACACACGTCTACAAACAAGTAACCGTGTATGGAGATGGGATTGGGCCGCTGGTTGTTCAACTCTCTCGGCTTGCAATCAATGGATGGGCTACGGAAGGAAGTGGATCGAGATGGGGACCTAGCAAAGAGCCGTACAACTCTATTTGCAAGATCTAAGGACGTGAGATGGATAGAGTAATGGATTGATAGTCGCCACAAGGTTCTATGAAGAGGAAACCTTGATAAGACAAAGAGCTCTTCAAGCAATTAATCGCACAAAGCTTTAGAGAACAAGAGATTGGTACTTAGCCAAGAAGTTCGTTCTTTATTGATATGGTAAATGATACGCGGCTGTGAGGGGACTTTATAAACAGTCTGAACAGCTATGCCCTTCTTGGGGACTTGAATCAAATTACAAAACCCTTAGGTTAAACAACTCGGCTAACAATGCCTTAAAACGAAAATGTAAATAAAATGTGGCCAACATGCATTAAACTAATGTTTAAATGAAATAAATCTAAACCAAAAAAGCAAAACAGAAAGGTTTGATTAGTAGAACTAAATCATATAGAAATTAAGGATTCAGATCAGACTTTGGTTTAGCTCAATGCCTAAGGTGCTGCGTTTCACTCAAGTAACGTGATGGTGAATAAGGAAACTTATTTGGTGCATACATTAACGGCCATTCAGGTGTATAACCTATGCTTTTGACGTGTAGATCGTTTGAATGTTCCTCTTGCATTGTATTGGCGCTTGTAGATGTTCCCTCTTGCACGTTGAGAATGCCTTGCTCTTCTAAGCTTGCTTTCACCATGGCTGATTCCCTTGAGATGCTAAGCTGGTTAAGCTGAGTGGTTACATCTTATAAGTGTTGCATAGTGATGAGAGTCTCCACGGCTTGGTTAAAGTGCTCAGCTAAGTCCTTAGTTCCTGATCTTGTTCTTGGGGCTTGCCTCATGATAGGAACATCAACTTCAGCTTCTATGTTTGTATCAAATCACCACCAACAACTATGATTCTTCCTGTCCTTCTTCACTTCCAACCGTCGTATGGCCCACCAAAACTCTCAACTTCTTCAGCTCCTCAAATTGCTCACAGATTAGATCTCGAGCTCTCAAACAAAGCCGCTTTTTTCCAACTGTGAGGCTTCTCAATATCAAACTAGCAGAAGAAATTGCAGGACTTCCAGTTTGCATCTCCACAGCCGTAGAATCTTCACCTTGAATTATCATCTGTCCACGCCTATTTTCACAGGGGACGGCTTTCCACATTGACATCTCACTTTACCCATAATCAAGCTCATTCCTCCACTAATTGTGTTTGAGTTCAACCCTCTTTCAGAGCTTTTGTTTTGATTCTTCATCTTCTCCATTGTTGTCTCTCTCTCACTCTCACGAAAATGTCGAAGCCAAAATCAATTTTGTTTTCTAAGGTTCTCGATTTGGGGATTTATAGAAGGAGAATTGTTTTAGACCAACAGCTAACTTAAACCATGGTTACTAACTTAACAGAAAAATTGTAAACTTTTAACATCGTTTACAGTGGCGTTAGTCGCCGTTAATGAGACATTTCACGGTCTATAATCTATTATATTAAAAGAGAATCCCAATTGAAAAATAATATTTACTTGCTTTATTATTTACCTAATATATTATTGGACTTTCATTAGACATATAAAAGTTTATTAAATCAATTCTTTTTATTAAATCATCAAAGGCCTAATTTTTTGTTTTCCTTCTTATTAAAGGGTTTATTTTTGTTTAAAATTTTAACTATCTTGTTTTCTTTTTTTGTTTTTAATTCAAAAATATATAGAAAATGCCCAAAAAATTAAAAATTAATATTTTTAGGGTCTAAATTTTATTGTACCCAAAGGATCTAAAATATGTTAGGCTCGGGCTGTATGTCAATATCTATTGTATTTTTTTTTCTGCGATTGGACTTCCTCAATTACTTTCACATACCTAGAAAATTATATCTTGATCGATCTTCCCGTTATAATACAAAGCCCATATCGGTTTGTTTATGAGGTTTCTTCTCGCATTCCAACGCGGTCCATCTTATATATATTATTAGTAAATTTAATATTTTATCACCATAATATATATATATTCAATTATTTATATAATATTAATTATTTAGTATAAGAAATTTTCATATTTATTTTGTTTTGCTAAATTTAAAGAAAAATAAAATAAAGAATAAGATTAGAGAAAAAGATGAAAAATGAAAAAAAAATGAGAAGAAAAGCGGAAAAAAACATAGAAAAACGAAGAAGAAAATAAACAAAAAATAGAAGCAGAAAAAGAATTACAGAAAAAAAACAAAAAAAAAATGAGGAAAAACAGAAAAAACAAAAAAAAATAATAGAAAAAATAAAATAGAGAAAAAAAGGAAAAAAGAAAAGGAAAAAAAAACAGATAAAAAAATCAATAGAAATAAGAAGAGATGAAGAATAGAGAAAAATATGTAGAAGAAAAACTTAAAAGAAAAATAGAGAAAAATAAGAAGAAGACGAAGAAGAAAAAAAAAAGAAAAAGAACACTAATAAAGACTTAGAAAAAGAAGAAGAACAAAAAAATAAATAATTATAATGAAGAAGATAAAGAAGAAGAAAAAACATTATTATATTTTTTAAATTAAAGCTTAAACACACTTTTATTATATAAATTGTTTTGACTAAAAAATATGAATACAATTAACAAAATAATATTTAATTAACCATTCAAACTTTAAACTCTAAGAGTTAAAATCTAAAATAATATTAAAAACATAAATTTTAATCTTACAAATATTTATTCCATGCAAACGTAAACACATACTTAATATGTAAGAGTGTTGCTTAATATATATAATTGTATTAAGCATGTGTTTACATAAGAGTGAATATATTTTTTATATACATATTTTATAACATCTTAGCATTATTTGTAGATTAACTATTTTGGATACAATATTGTAGAACCATAAAATCATATTTTAAAATTTTATTTACAAAACTAACATTTTTAAAAATTAATTTTTTAAAAAACAATTACCTGCGGAGACACGCAGATTAAATCCTAGTTGGTGAATTAAACTGAATAGAAATATTATTTGAGGTAATAAAATGTGTATAAAAATATGTTGGGTATCAAAAAGCTAATAGAAATTTAGTTGGTGTATTTTTATTGAATTTTCCCTAATAAATAAGATTGTAACAAAGATAATAGAATTACATCAATAATCTAAACTATAGTTTGAAAACGTAATTTTTTGCTTTTATTTTCTCCAAAATCATTGATCAATAATTTATTAATTGTAAACTAAATAAGTGTCATTTGTATTTGTTTCTTTTCATCATAATGTTTATCAAAGTTTGTGTTTTTTTATTATGTATTAGATATCTTTTTTTTATAACCATTCATTTTATAAAAATTGCATTTTAATATTTAGTTTTTTAACTCTTTAAAAGTATAAAAAGTAAATTGTTTAAGATAAATATTTAGCAAAAATATTTAATTAAACTAGTGCATCTATTACCTTTTGCTTATTAGTTGCTTATTTTTTATTTTATTTTTGCTTATTTTTTATTTATTTTTTCTTTATATTTTCAATCTGATTAAAAAAAGTTGAGAGATTTGAAAAATTTAAGTAGATTTTAACAAATTCTCATCAAATATTTTATGTTCAGCAAAAAAAAAAATCAAATATTTTATGATATTTGTTTTAACATAACGCATGCATGGCACCGCTTCTCGCCTTTATGGCTTTTATCCTGCTCACGATCAGCACTTTGACAATCAAGTTAGGATTTAAACAGTTTGTTTTATTCAAACTATATCATTTAACTTATATTAATTCAACATTTGTTATTTTTTTATTTAACTAAATAAACTATTTACAATAGTTTACAGGATTCAGATCACCATACAGCTATTGAAGATGGTGGCTGTACTCTGTATATCGACAGTTTTCTTCTTTGCAATACTGTTGATTCACGTCGACCAGTCGTATCTTCTACGTACAAATGATTTACTTAGGTTTTTGGTTTACGTTAACTGTTGTAATAATCATAATGCAGATATCTCAGATTTTTTGTGCAAGTCGACGCCGATCAACCCGACAACTATTGCGAGATGCGTATTAACAAATTAATAAATCAAAATAATAATATAATAAAACTGTTGTTGATGATGATTATGAAGTTTAAAATTTTTATTATTGTATATGCGGTTCATGCAGAAACTCATTTTAATATATGTTATTATTTCTAAGATTAATTTATAATTTATTTATATATATATATAATATCAACTCTAATAACGATATTAGAACCATTATTATATATATATATATATATATCGATTCTTCTTTTTGTTAACATTTATCTATTCTTACCTGTATATAAATAAACAAAATTAAAATTAAAAAATAAGTAAAAAATAAGCAAACGAAAAATAAAAAAAACAACTATACATTAATTTAATAAATATTTTTGCTAAATATCTATATAAAAACTGATTTTTCTTTTATTTTTTTAGTAGAATTTAAAAAATATAAATAATAAAAGATATAAAATCTCATAAAATAAACGGCTATAAAATTGTGATAAATAATAAAAAAAACACAAATATAATGAAACAATGTGACCACTAGGGGGTGGGCATATAATCCATTATATTTGATTCGTTTTGATTCAAAAAATCTGGATATCTATAACAATTCAAAGCAAAGCAAATATTAAAGTATAGTATCCATCTAAAATAAATCAAATCGTAAATACTAATTTCAAAAATTTTGGATATCCGCTCCGATTCGTAGATTACATTATACATATTAATATCATAAATTTTCAATATTTTTATACAGTTTAATTATCTTTTTAATAAATAAAAAATGTATATGATAAATATATATATATATATATATATTAACTATAAATTAAGTAATAAACATCAATAGTAGTTATCAAATATTTAAAAATAAATTAGAAAAGTTTATATTAGATTTTTAATCGATTAATATTCTTTTATAGAATATAAAACAATGTTTTCTTTTTCTACTATTATAATTTGTTATTTATACTTGTTTTTTTTAAATAAAAAATAGTTATTTCACTTATTTTTCAATTGGTAATTCATATTTGAAAAAAAAACACACATGTATTTACAGTTTTTATTTGTATTGAATGAAACAAACTTAGTACTCGTAAGAATCCGTAAATATCTACAAATATTTATAATTTTTCTGGATATCCGTATTTTTTGATATTTGTATATTTTGGAGCAAATCAAATCACAAAATTAAATATCTAATAAAAATAGAGCAAACTACAAATACTCAAAATTTTCTGAATATCTGTTCCCCACCCAAGCCAATAAAGATAAAAGACTTAAAATCTGCTCTAAAATCATGAGTTAGATTATATGTTATTATATAGAGATCATAGGTTCTAAATCACGATTACTAAACGTTATTGTAGATAAGGTTATAAATTGGTTGATATTTTATTTGTTCTTACACATCATTTGATGCGATATCCCCACCGTGATGACTGCCAGGCTTGCCAATGCCATCATGCAAGATGGCATCGTTGTCAATATTTTTCAATCTTCTTCCCTCTCCACTTGGTTCTATTACTTCCAAGGTTTTCCATATGTAGTCTACTTTTGAGCCCTACACCAGTGACAATCTATGATTAGTACAGACGGTGACATGCCGCAAAATCGGCTGAACACATGAAATTTTCCAACCACTTTGTTCCCACTACGTTAAATTTATATATTGACTTAATTAAAATGAATTTATATGCTCATACAATGTACGTATAACTGAAAATGGATGAACGTAAGCCGTTTACTTTAAATGAAGTCTATTTGCCATATGAATATACAAACGCGTTGACTTATATGTCCACTCTATTCTACGTCAACCAAATAAGTTGGTTAGTTGGACCAAAGTCAAGAGTCAATTCTTCTTCCTCAGTCTTTCCCGACAAATAAACCACATATTCATTTCCTTAAATAACTTCTCTAATTTGTGAAATATGGTCGATGTGTAAGAATATTTATTTTTATATGTGACTTACGTGTCTTTTGGTTTAATATAAAGATTATGTTTATTTTAAAGTTATGAATTTTAATATAAAAGACGATGTCATGATAGATCAATTTCGATTAACAACATTAGAATTTGGATGTATTGATAACGGTCATTCTTTATCTTATTATTATATAAGATCTTTTGATTGTTATCATATGTATATATGAAAGGTTGTAATGTTATTAAAAGTTGTAATAGTATATACGAAAGGTTGTAATGGTTGGCTAAATAGAAATTTTGTGATTCTACTATAAAAGAAGAAACCAGATTTATATCATATTTTGTTAACAAAAGGAGAAAACTCACATACAAACATAAACAACCGTAAAGTCAAATAGAGAGAAAGAGTCTTGATTCTTTTGTCCATCAAAAGGGAATCTTAAGGTTTTGGAGATTAAAGGGAGGACAAAATCAATTGATGAATTGTGTTGAACCAGAAAATCACCGCTAAGGATTTGATTAACAGTTGTGGGTTTCAGAGAATAAGATTTTTTTATTAATAGCTGTAAAGCGAAGCGATTACAAGAGAGATGAAAAGAAAATGTTTGCGAAATCAACTAGAAAGCGTTGGAGTTTCTGGTTTTAGCTCTGCTGCTCTTTAGATTGTATGAGTTGTTCTTGTCAGCGTCGGGGTCTTCTTATTTATAAGGATAGGAGGTCGGTTGCTCCGAACTCCTTTTCATTTTCCCTTTGGTGAATATTTTCATATTTGCGATATGGAAATATATCTCATTCTCCGAAGAATATGAAAATTCTCCTTTATCCTTCGATTCAATCCGATACTTCCGGACTTCGAAGATTATCTCTAAGAGTTTTCTTTTTTCCAAGTTAGGTCGGCATAGTCTTTTTGGTCTTGGTGGGCTTAGGTTATTGTTAGAGAAAGCTTTTTAGGAAATGTGCTCATTTCCCCTCTAACAGTACGCACCCCCCCCCCCCCCAGTTCGTCGAGACTGATTGTAAATCAGGTCGGCGGACTTCATGAAGTTAAGCGGATTTGATCTCGCAATAAGCGTTAGCTCGTCAAGAAGTTTCTTCGCGATGGCCAGCTCGGCCCGATTTTAAGTGGATTTGACGCGTGACGCTTCCTTGGAATTAATTATTAAATATTCCAATCCAATTAGGGTTTTGCTTTAAGCGGGAAAGGCGAAAGGTTTACCAGACGGCGAGATTGTTCGAATCTCGACATATGTCCCTTTAGGATTTCCTTCTGATTTTATTACTTAGTCTTTATCTCTTCATCTTCTTGCTCCAAAGAATTTGCTCTCCCTCTTCGAATCTCGCGATAGTCTCCTTTGCTTCAAGATTCTCTTTCTTCTCCTTTTGATTCAAGATCTTGTTTTAGCGTATCTTTCTTAAAGGCATGAGGCTAAGGAAGAGAGATAAGATTCCTTCGTTGGACATCGACTTCCCCGATTTCCCTTTGAGTATGAAGCCTAGATCGGAGGATCCATCGCAGGATCCAATCGTCAAAGATATTCCACTAAGCGAGTCTGACGTGGCTATTGCGAACGAGCGATCATCTCCAAAAATTCCAACGGAAGATTCGGAGGTTGAATCGCCAGTCGAGGAGCAAAACTTTGTTTTTGTGATGGCGGAAGAGCAAGGATTTAACCTGCCAGGTCCAACGAGCAGCTCGCCGAAGGACCCGGAAGATGCTGATGAAGAGCTCAGCTTCAATCCTCATGAATTCTTGCTTCGCTGGAGTGGGGATTCCCCGGCAATGTTCGATGAATACTTCGCGGCGAACCTGGTCTGGCAATGCAGGGCGAAGCCAAACCAAGGTGTGTCGGTGGAAAAGCTGAGGCGGTTCACTTGCTTCTCTCGAATGGCTCAGCGCTTCGTGCAGGGTCTAGGTCTGTGCGCTTCCTTGATTGACTCATATGATCGAGAGTCGGTGCGAGAAGAGAAGAAAGACGAGGAATTAACAGTTAAAGATCGAGAGCTTCGTGATGCTTTGGCAAAGATCAAAGAACTCGAGCGCGAGAAGCTTGGTTTGGAACTCGAGTGTCAGGCGCTCAAGGTCGAATCTGCTAAAGATAGACAACTCCACAGGGAGAGTTTGGAGAGGATGGCGGCCGAAGAGACCAAGAAAGTAGCTGCCACCGAGAAGGAGTTCCGAGGTCAACAACGCAGGTCTATCGAGCATGTCCTCGACCTGATGTACCGACGTTCCCACGAATGGTACGACCCCGTCATTAAGCGGATTAAGGAGTTTATGGCTCCGGAGCCTGACGTCCACCGTCTCGAGCTTAAGATGGTTGATGCCGAGGCAAGAGCAGATTGTTATAAGCAGCTGAGATCGGTGGGACACGAGGTTCCGGTTAAGGAACTTCTGTCCCACTCCGCTAATGCCGACCGTCTGAAGATGGAGCGTCACGGGATCAAGGATGCTCTGCTTACTCAGGACGACTTCGCCGTTCCAACGTGAATTCATATGCGACCCTCTGACTCGGAGCTGGAGGCGGCCGGGATTGAAGTGCCGAAGCGGTATTTAGCTTTCTTTATAGTGATTTTGTAGTTGTCTCTTTTGTTTTTAGAAAAAATGTATGTGAGACAAACGCTCCTTTTTC
Source organism: Thlaspi arvense (assembly GCA_911865555.2). Taxonomy (NCBI): domain Eukaryota; kingdom Viridiplantae; phylum Streptophyta; class Magnoliopsida; order Brassicales; family Brassicaceae; genus Thlaspi; species Thlaspi arvense. The sequence goes on from OU466861.1 coordinate 9,252,741, forward strand.
CTTTAATGAATCAAATTTTGACAATTTATTTTCAATGTTTTTGTTTACGCTCGTTGACGAGGTAAACCTTAATTTTAAGGATTTTTGCGAAGTCAAAAAGTTTCTTTTGCCTTGCGGTGCGGGGTATTCTTTAGGCCGGTGCTGGAAGCGAGATTCATTCGCTCATCTTATACCAAACGACAATCAAGATCGAATACCAAGCTTTCAGGATTCACTTCGGCCTGAAAGATATGATCGAGGGTCGTGTGAGTGTTGTCCTCGACTTTCGTCTTATCCACTTTGGAAGTAATTAAATTGAACCGGAGTATCAAAGGAGTGGTGACCAGCCACTAATTAAATTTTTGCTTTTGTTTTTTCGAATTGAATGTTTGGCCAGAACATCGATTCAGCAAGATGCATTCGCATAAGGGGATATTGCTCTACCTACCGAGCTCATTTTTCAGTCAATTTGGACCGGCAGTTCTTTTTTACTTTAAACACTAAACTGGTTAACAAAGTTAAAAGTAATTTTAGTAGGATAGTGACTGGGCCCGAAGGCTGCCTACATACTCGAAATGGGATAATGTCATCCGTAGTTCTTAATTGTAAGCTTCAAATGCCAAGCTATATTTTCTAAGGGTAGTACTTCCTTAAATTCATCAAATTCCGTGCTCGCTTGACCGGTTTTCCATCCATTTTCTCCAGTTTGTAGATGTCGGGTTTGATGATATGTGTGATGCGATATGGTCCCTTCCAATTTGCTTTAAGTTTTGTCGGACTGGTAACCTTCCGCAAAACGAAATCATGAAGCGAAAACAACCGGCTGCATACCTTCTTGTTGTAATATCTGGAGATTTGCTGCTGATAGTTCTGAATGTGCAATAAAGCTTTATCGCGAAGTTCTTCTAATCCATCTAGAGCATTGACTAGTTTTTCGTCATTTAGTTGTGGGTCCTAAACCATTCAGGTTCGTCGAGCACTTGGTACATGTGCTTTGACGGGTGCTAATGCCTCACAGCCGTGAGACAACGAAAAAGGAATTTCCTCTGTTGCAGTTCGTGGAGTCGTTCGGTAGGACCAGAGGACCCCGTCCAGTTCATCTACCCATCTTCCTTCTAGGTCTGTTCGTCGCTTCTTAAGACCGTCAAGAATTATTTTGTTAGAAGCCTCCGCTTGTCCGTTCCCTTGTGGATAGAAAGGTGTTGAGTAATTTATGCGTATTCCACAATACTCAGAAATTTCGGAAAATCGACGAGGTGAATGGCGTCCCATTATCCGTGACGATCTCGTAAGGGAGGCCATGCCGACATATGATGTTTTCCCATATGAAAAGCTGGACGTTGATTGTCTTAATGCTGGGGTATGCTTTAGCTTCAACCCACTTTGTAAAGTAATCCGTCATTACCAGGATATGTTGGTTGCGACCTGACTTAGGCATCGAGCTGATTGCATCTATTGACCACCTCATGAAGAGGTACGATGGAACAGCGGTTTGAAGGAGCTCGGTAGGAGCGTTGATGATGGGCGCATGTTTCTGACACGGTTCGCACCGTAGTACGAATTGTTCGCAGTATTGGATCATTCTAGGCCAGAATAATCCATACTTCTTTATCTTCAAGGTCAATGCTCTTCCTCCAGAATGGTTGCCGCTTGCTCCTTTGTGAGTTTCGACCATTACTTTCTGTGCTTGTGCTTCGTCGCAGCACCATAGTATTACTTTGTTTGCTGTCCATCGGAACAGGTTGTCGTCCTGAATGAAGTAGTGCGCTGCTTTCCTCCAGAGACGCCTAGCTGCCCATCTATCTTGCGGGACAGTTCCTTCGGATAGGTAGGACTTAATTTCGTTTTGCCAAGGTTGCTTTTGTTGTTCGGTTTCTACTTCCATTGGGTCGTCCGCTTCAACTTCTTGGTGAAGAACCACGTTGCAAGCTCCATTGGATAGCTGGATGCTGGGTTGCTCAAAAAATTTCTACTGGAATCATTAGGCGAAGTGCAGGATCCGTTGTTGATGCCAATGTTGCTAAAGCGTCGGCGGCGGTGTTTTCAGTTCTCGAGATTTTAGTTAGTTCGAAGGAGTCGAATTGCCTTGTTATTTCCTTGACCTGCTTCAGGTAAGCGTTTATTCGCTCGTTCTTCGCATCATAGTCTCCTTTGAACTGGCTGGCGACAAGCTGGGAATCGCAAAAGACATAAATATTTTTTGCTCCTACTTCTTTGGCGAACCGAATCCCTACGAGCAAAGCTTCGTATTAAGTCCAAACTAAATCCAAAAAAGCATAAATCAAGGTTACTGTTTCTTTTTTCTTCTCTAAAAAACTATCTAGGGTTGGATTAAATCAAATCTAAATCATTCAAGAATAGATTACACGATAAAAAGTCATTAAAATAATCTACACAATGACGTAGAAATATATTCTAACATAGTCTCTTATCACGGTAAACACCCAAATGAAAGATACGCAGACGTTAGTACTTAGTATAAACCAAAATTCGTCAAGAGTTTACTTGGCTTTCTATATATTATCATAATCGTGTTGTAAATACTTTACATTCTAAACTAAAACACAGCATTATTCCTTCTGTTGAATTCACGATCGATTGTCTACTAAAATCCAGATCTGAACCGCTGTACAAATATTATATGAGTTGTGCAATCTCTAAAAGTCAAGTCAACTCGATATTGACAATACTTCATTTTATCTATATATTAGGTATGTGCATGTAATTAAGTTTATATAGCTCGTTGATAATGGCGGTGCTTCTTCATCTCATCACTCTCTTCTCTCTCTCGGCCATAATCCTTTCAGCCGCAGAAAGTACGTACAAATATAAAACTCTGAAAACATTAATACGTTTTCATCATTTCACCCAAATTCAGTTATCTTTAACTCACTATAATCCTTTTTCTTTGTTTGATCATCATTAGATATAAGCATTGACTGTGGATCAACGGGATCCTACGTGGACTCCAACAATGTAACATGGGTCGGAGATAAAGGATTCGTTACCACCGGCGAGACCATGAAGATTCTGGACGTCGTTACAAAGCCGATCAACACCCTCCGGTACTTCCCAACGGGTCAAACCAACTGCTACACAAACATTCCGGTGTTAAAACACCGGAAAACCCTCGCGCGGACGAAGTTTTACTACGAGAACTATGACGGGAACTATTCACCGCCATCTTTCGACTTGGTTTACGACGGGAAACACCGTGATTCTGTTGAGATCACAGACACTTTTCTCAACGACGAGGAGACATTCTATTACTCGGAGCTGATATTTTCTCCCGCGAATGAGAGTATTAGCATATGCCTCTTGCGTACGTCTCCATCCTATAACCCGTTTATATCGTCCATTGAAGTTTACAGCTTAGACGTGGGCATGTACGCCGATCTTGGTCCCAACGAAGGTCTGATTACCCGACAAAGAACTACTTGCGGTGCCAAAGAGAGTATAAGGTATACACAGAGAGACTTCTTTAACTAAAAACAGTTTACATAGCCAAGTGTCGCTAGATAAATTGAAAAATTATATTAGGCAAATCCTTCACTTCACAGAATGGAAAATCGAATGATGCTTGGACGGAACTAATATTACATGTTTTACATAGCTTAGGACTGTGTTAATTATGTTAGTCAGATTCTCTTGGTACTAAAGAAAATGTTTACATACCTTAGGATTGTGTTAATTAATAATTATAATTACTTTGGTTCAATGTTATAGTATCATATATGATTGATATCCGAATGATCTTGTACCTAATGTTGGTTTCTTGGAAACATATTTTAGCTACCCGTTAGATCCTTACGGTAGGCCATGGTATCCGTTAGGGTCCGACGACACACTGACCGACCTAACGACCTCAGCCCCATCGATAGACATCACGGGGGCGTCGAACAAGCCGCCAGAAGTTGTTATGTCGAAGGCATCGTCATCGTTAGGAGAAACCATACAACTTTCCAACATGGCCCTCCCTTTGACTGGTCTACCAGTGTACTTGGCTCTTTATTTCTCAGAGCCTCAGAGTCTAGGTCGGACCCAAAAACGGTCATTCAACGTTTTCTTGGACGACACACAAGTGGGTTCGGGTCCCATCGTGCCGGTTTTTGGGAAAGCGACTCAAGTCGTTCTGAGAGATGTAATGGCCACGTCGGGGTCTAAGATCGTCTTTCGGTCTACTGATGACTCGGTTTTGCCGCCCATCATCAATGGTTTGGAGATATATTCGATAAGTAACAGCCGAGACGGTCTAGCGAAACCACGAACAAACAACGCAGACAACGCAGTAGCAGGTTTGTACTCACAATATATCAATTCTCTCTCCTCTCTCTCTCTCTTTTTTTGGGATAAGTATCCAGTTTTTTAAGATATGATTGTTATTGCGATTTTTTTATTTTACACTTGCTATATATTTTAGACAAATAGTGGGATATATTTATACACAATACAATTTGACACCCTTCTATGACGGTTTTAGATGGGACAAAAAACAATGGTGGAAAAAAGAAGAAAAGCAAATTACCACTTATTCTTGGTCTTACGTTCGCCTCCGTGTTTGCAATTCTCTCATCAGCGTTTGGAGCTATTTTCTTAAGAAAGCGTCAAAATGCTAAGCCACAGTCCAACACAGCACCAACTACGTCCACGGGTATATTTATATATTATTGATAAATATATATATTACTATATTAAATGTTTAAATATATAGCTTTACAAGTAATATTGATTTATGGTCTCTCTCGTATGTTCTCAAGGGCATGGAACAGGCACCGGGATGTCGCCTCTAGTTGGACAGCAATTTGCTAGTGACACGAGTGATTCGTACGTTGTTCAAGATGATCACCATTGACATGGACCCTAGCTAATTGTCGACGAGCAAGATCCATTTGTTATTCATGTCCTTTCTTATTTATGATAACTTTTTTTATAAAGAATGTTCTTTTTAATTTATGTCCGGCCAACAATTCTTATTTAAGTAATGGGAAAAGGTAATTTAACGCCGATACAAGAAGTGATGCCGATCTATAACATTATCCACATGTTTTGTTTTTGGAAAAAGGTGTAAAAGGTCTCTGAATACGAATGATCATGCTTGGTGGTAGCCTACTAAATATTGTAGTTTAATTAGTGGGCATTTTCAGGTATGTCGAAGCAAATATCCATTTCCAGTTAGATATAAGACAATTAACTAAAAAATGGTTAGAGTAATTAACAATTTCTTTTTGTTGTTTAAATGCATAGACATTAGCTTGATTCAAAATGATCTTCTTGTTCTTTTAAGTGTTTTGTAGTCATATTTAAAACGCTGCCTTTTGTTTAAATTAAATGCATCTGTCTTTAACCAAAAACAAAACATTAATGCATTACCACTGCAAAATTTACAAAATAACTAAAAATTTCGAAGATTATAATATTTCAGCTGAAAATAGTTCCGGTTATTATTGTAGATCATTGCTTCTAAATGAGTTAATATTTTACTTCTTCTTACACACATCGGTCATTTGATGCGATATCTCCACCGTGATGAGTGCCAAAGCTTGCCATCCTGCAAGATGGCATCGTTGTCAAAAATTTCAATCTTCTTTCCTCTCCACTTGGTTCTATAACTTCCAAGGTTTTCCATTTTTAGTCTACTTTTGAAATTTGAAGCCTACACCAGTGATAATCTACGATTAGTGCAGATGCGGGGAAATCGGCTGAACACATGAAATTTTCCAACGATTTTGTTCGCACTACGTTAAATATACTTATTGACTTCACTAAAATATACGTACATGTGTATTTTTATAATAATACAATGTAAGTACGTATAACTGAAAATCGATGAACGTGAGCCGTTTACTTTGAAGGCTATGCGCCATCTAAGAAAATACAAGCGCGGCGGTGACTTCAATTAGTCCACAAGCTATGTTAAGTCAACCAAATATAAGTTGGACCAAACTCAAGAGTCAATTCCTCTTCCTAAACATTCAAGTTCCCCACAATAAGTGACCATTTCTACATTTCCTTAAATAATTGAGGAAATGTTCTAATTTGTAAAAGATACTGTAGTATTTTAATCACGGTAAACACCAAAAAAAGATATGCAGAAGTACGTTAATATATACCAGAATTATTCAAGAATTTACTTGCCTTTCTATATATTGTCATGATCGTGTGTTGGAAATATTTTATTCTCTAAACTGATTTTTATCGCACTACACAAACTAAAACACAGTAATAGAGCTGTGCAATCTCTAAAAGTCAAGTCAACTAAACATTGATAGTTCTTTATTTTATGAATGATTTACAGTGAAAGTCGCTTTTGAGTTATTATTTACACTAGGTATTTACCCGTGCTACGCTGCGGGTTATTTTTCTAAATTTTATATATATTTTAATATAATAAAATTATTTTTATAATATATATAAGTATTATATTTTTTTATTAGCTTCAGTTATATATTTATATGTTTTCAATTTGAATAAACATTGTATATTTTTTATTTATTTATTTTTCGAAATTATAATTTGCTATTAAATTTGTTTAGCTAACTAATTATATATGTATATGTAATAATAAAGCAGTATTTTTTTCAGTAGCTTCATGCTAATGGCAAATGTAATCTATTTTCTCTAATAAATTGTCACTTGATCCTCTTTTGTAATTATATAAAGCAAAATATCATTTTAAAAAAAGATTTATTAATTAATATGATTATCTTGAATTATAAAATTTATTTATCTATCAAATAATTATTATAAACATATGTTTTTGAAACTATCAAATTATAATCAATAACATTCATATCAAAACCATTGCTATTGCTTTAGAATTAAATAGAAAATTCTGTTTGAACTGTTGAGATATCGTTTTAGTTGAAGTTAAATAATTAAATTTTGGTTACTGTAAACATACTTTAACTTGGAAATTTAGCACACAAAAATTTTATCTTCTTACAAAAATCAAGAAATCGTATTTACCATCAAAATAAAAAAAACATCATTTTTCCATAAAACTGAGAAAGCGCCTATTCTCGCCAAAACAACAAAAATTCATTGTCTCGTCAAACCTAAAATCTAAAATTTCATTTTTCACGAGAACCTGTGTTTTCTCGCTAAAACCGAAAAAATTATGTTGTATCACCAAAACCAAAAAAATTCATCTTCTTACAAAAACCAAAAAATCAAATTTTCCTGCAAAAACCAAGAAATCTTATATTCCCGCCAAAACCAAAAATTACAATTTTTCGCAAAACCAAAAAGTGCATTATCTCCCGAGAAATTATGTTTTCCCGTGAAAACTAAGAAATTATATTTTTCCGCAAAAACAAAAAAATTACATTATTCGTCAAAAACTGAAAATTTGCATTTTCCATATAAATCAAGAAATTGCTTATTCCCGCCAAAATCAAGAAATTTTGTTTTCCCATCAAACCGAAAATTGCATTTCCCGCCAAAATCATCAAATTCCAATTTTCTGCGAAAACTAAAAAATCACAATTTCGCACGAAAACCAAGAAATCGCATTATCCGTCAAAAGCTGAAATTTTGCATTTCTTATTAAAACTGAGAAATCGTATTTTTGTCAAAATTGAAAAGTTGCATTTCTTATCAAAACCGAGTATTTTCCCGTCAAAACTAAGATATTTTGTTTTCCTGTTAAAATAATTTTTTTTTTGTTTTCTCACCAAAACCAAAATTCACATTTTCTCGCTAAATCCGAGAATTCGCTTATCCGCCATAACCGAGAAATTATGTTTTGCTACCAAATCTGAAAATCACATTTTCCTACTGAAACCAAGAAATTCCCTATTCCTGGCAAAACAGAGAAATTCCCTTTTTCCGCCAAAGCCAAAAAAAATTATTTTCTCGTCGAACCGAGAAATCGTGTTTTCCTAACAAAATTGAGAAATTGCATTTTCTGCTAAAATCGTCAAATTGTATTTTTCCGCAAAAACTGTGAAATTGTATTTCGTGTGAAAACCAAGAAATTGCATTATCCATCATAAACAGAAAATTGTGTTGCCCATCAAAACAAAGATTTAATTTTTTTTATTTGTTGTTATTTATTATTTAGACTTGAGTTTGGCAAAAAATAAAATAAATATTTTTTATTTACGGTTATTAATTATTTAGCTTGGGTTTGATAAAAAAAATAAAACAAAGATTAATAAAAAAAGTATGTGGGTTTTTAATGGATTTAAGTTTAAAAAATAAAATAAGTAGATGAGTTGTATTAATAAAATGTTTTGAATGGTGAATATTTTTGCTGAGGTGTCATCTTCAGAAAGCTTCAAAATCCTGATGTGTCATCTCTAGGAGAGACATTGGTGTTATTGTTGTATTGATTTAAAAATACTTTGTGTTTAACAATATTTTATTTTCTTCACATAACTTTCTTTATCTCTTTCTTTTTTATTACAATTTTTTTTTCTATCTCTTTCTTTTTTACTAACTTTTCTGTCAATCCAACTTCCTTTGAAAAATAGAGAAGAAATTTGTTATTTCACATCTAATTTTGTCTTCCTTTTTAGTTGCAATTCATCTATACGTAATTGTCCACAAACATCTATTCATCAATAAGTTTTCACGAACATCCATCTATCAATAGTTTTCAATGAATATCCATCCATTAATCCAGTGAATACAAATCGTTTTGACACAATCAACATGTATATCCACCATATCCATTAGAGTATATCCATTATTCTCTATCCATCACATTTGTTTAGCCAATCTCAAGACAAGGGCTTTGTATAGTAGATCTGGGTTTGCATCCGGCCGAGGTGGTACAAATCCAATGAACACAAATAGCTTTGACACAATCAACGTGTATAGCCACGTATCTATGAGAGTGTATCCATTACTCTCTGGCCGAGGTGGTACCAATCCAATGGACACAAATCGCTTTGACACAATCAACTTGTACAGCCATCATATCCATGAGAGTGTATCCATTATTCTCCATCCATCACCCCTGTTTAGCCAATCTCGAGACAAGTGCTTCGTATAGTAGACCTAGGTTTGCCTCCGGCCGAGGTGGTTTAGAAATGCATGATTCTTCTTCTTCAATTAGGGTGTCGTGACGATTGAGTAGGAGAAGAAGATTTTTTTTAATAAGAGTGTTTTCATTAAAGTTGATGCTCTGATTTGTGTTCAAGAATTTTCGGAGAAGAGAAACATAGAACGATTGAGAGATGAAGAGATGGAGATATGGAAAGAGAGAATTAATGAAACAATTGAAAGAGAGAAAAGGAAGATTGGTTTAGTAGAGAAGAAATATGTTCTTCCTTAATTAACTCGCAAAGAAGGAGAGAGAGAGAGAGAGAGAGAGAGAGAGAGAGAGAGAGAGAGAGAGAGAGAGAGTGGTGGAGGAGTTAATTTTTTTTCTTCCCAATAGTTTGGCGGAGATAAAAACGATGAGATGATTTCCGGCCACCATCACGTTCTGGATCAAGTCCATGGGATACAACTTCACTACTGGTCTGACCAAACGCTAAGGACCATAGGGAAGGAGCTGGGTCATGTGATGGACAAGGACATTGAAGAAGGTAAAATCAGGGTCCCGTAAATGGCCTGAAACCTCTGGAAATGTCCCTACCAATCATTCTCCCGACAGGAGAAGTCATCAACGTGGATCTGGAATATGAAAAACTGGAAAAGCACTGTTTCTCATGCTTCTCTCTTCAGTACGAGTTAAGGGATTGTCCTTGAAGAGCCCAAAAAAAAAAATGAAAGACATGGGGATCAACCAACAAAAAACCATTAACAACATTATGCTGACAAGAAGAGAAAATAATATTTGAGAGCAAACAGAGAGCAAAGACCGGTTTACCTCAATATCCACAACAAAAGAGTGCAAGATAGATCGAGCGATAGACTCCCAAGGCAGATCGGAGATGCTGGGGATAAACTTAAGTCAATGCCTTACCTCAGATCCGAGCAGATCCCAGATAGGAGTCATTACCCTCGCCATCAAAATCACACCTCTCGGACCGCTACCGCTCTCCACCCAGATGGGAAAGAAGACATTACACACAGTTAAGCTTGCGCAGAGATGTTTCGCCACCTGCACAAGGTTATGGAGGTCGACAATCATCACAACGGTCAAACAAAACAATTTCACAAAGCTCCCCAGAAAGCACTGCGCAGGATGATAGACAAAGATCTCACCGGGTCCAAAGCTCTCATACACCCCCCCCCCCCCCCCCCCCCCCCCCCCCCCCCCCCCCCCCCCCCCCCCCCCCCCCCCCAAACTCTGCCAGAGAGACAATGTGTGAACCAAGAATCCAAGAGAAGAGAGAAGTCTCCAGCCATTCAAGATCTCGAGGCTCTGACCTTGATAGATAAGCCCCACCAATCAACAACAACCCTCCTGTTAGCAGTTCAGACCATTTACAAGAAGTGGAGATCCTCTATGAATGGGGAAATACTCAAACAACCATTCAACAAGAACAAAACATTACTCCGGGTATGGAGTTTCGTACACCGGCTTCACTCAGGCTTGGTCCCTCTCCTCCAGAGGTACAAAAACAGAAGAACCAGAGAAAGCCTCCTCTAGCGTCATCATCAAGAGCTATAGGAAAATAAAAAATTAAACTAATGTTAAAGAAACGGGGTTCTAGTAATTCTTCCAAAGTAGCAATGGCAAAGAAGAGAGTCACTACTAGAGGGGAGAATCCCCCAAGGAAGCGCTCTCGATCAGGGCCGTCACAGCACGAGCAAGAGTCAAACCACTCAAACCGCTCAGACCTCAGGGAGAACTCAATCACCAATGCACTTACCGAGGAACAAGGCTTGCAGAACATTATGGTAAAACACCAAGCTTCAGCAGACAGAGGGGATTTTCGGTCCCGTCGAGCTCTGCTTCCTTAGTCATTGCAAGCTAGAACTGCCAAGGACTGGAGAACCCCTTGACAGTTCATATAGTCCGAGAAATTCACAAGAATCAAAACCTGGACATTCTTTTCGTCATGGAGACCAAGCAGCAAGACACTTTCATCCTGGAAAAAGTCCAAGGAATGTGTTTCCTAAATCACTTCTTCTGTCCCCCTCAAGGAGCTAGTGGAGGCCTAGCGCTCTTATGGAAGGCTGAAGTTGATTTAGAAGTGCTAACATCTTTGCCAAACTACATCGACACAAAGTTAGCATCAGACCCCTCCTCTTTACACGTCACCTTTATATACAGTACCCACCCCCCCCCCCCCCCCCTCCCTAAAAAGAGCTTCGTTGCGCATACTGGAATCACATCTCCCTCATAGGACTCAACTGAGATGAGGCATGGCTACTAACGGGGGACTTCAACGAGATCTTAGAGAATTCAGAAAAGAGAGGGGGTCCCCCGAGATGTACAACCATTTCATTTGCTCAAGGTTGGATATGGCAATGGCAAATGCGGCTTAGACAGAAATGTTACCAGCTAGGAATAGTGAGTACCTCCGTTTTGAGGGATCTGACCATCAGCTTTTAATCACCTTCCTGGATAAGAAAAGGCAAAGAAGAAAAGAGGTCTTCAGATATGATAGAACTCTTAAAGATAAGGAGGGTTTAGGCAACTTATCTCGACAGCTTGGGAGTCATATGAACCAGAATATGTAGTTACTAAGACTAACAAATGTCATCAAGAAATTATCCAGTGGAAAAAGGAAAAAAATTCTAATGCAGCTAAACAAATCAAAGGCTTTCAAGATGGCCTGAAAGCAGCTCTCTCAGCGGATACTCCCAACACATATATTATCACGGATCTCTCTGATTCGCTGGAAAAAAGCCTACAAGGAGGAAGAACTGTTCTGAAAACAAAGAAGCAGAGTTATGTGGTTAAGTAGGGATGATTATAATTCAGGATATTTCCATGCAGTTACGAGAGGAAGAAGATAAAAAAAACCGTCTTACAGTGATTGAAGATGGACAAGGAGTAGCACACAAGAAGGAAGGTCACATAGCAAAAGTATTCGAGGAATACTTCCAACTGCTCTTCACGGCTTCAGATCAAACAAACCTATCGGTGGTTGCAGAAGTTGTTCAACCCTGCATCACAGCAGAGATGAATGAACTACTTTGCTCTATTCCTTCCTTAGAGGAGATAAGAGAGGCATTTTTCGACATAAATGACGACAAGGTCCTAGGTCCAGATGGGTTCTCAGATAGGTTTTACCAAAGCTTTTGGGATATTATAGGAGCGGACATAAGCCAAGAAATAAGAACTTTCTTTGAGATTAAAGCATTACCCGATCGAGCAAATGCACCCATATCAGCCTGCTCCCTAAAATCACTGCACCAAAGAAAGCTTCGGATTACAGGCTTATTGCACTTTGTAATGTATATTACAAAATAGTGGCAAAGATACTTACCAAGAGGGTTCAATCAATCTTAAGTGGCATTATCTCCGAACATCAATCAGCGTTTGTCAAAGGAAGAGCCATCTCTGATAATGTGCTCATCACGCATGAAATATTGCACTTCCTAAGAACGTCAAAGGCTAGAGTTCACTGTTCCATGACAGTAAAAACCGACATGAGCAAAGCCTATGATACGCCAGAATGAGGTTTTCTAAAAGCCGTGCTCGAGAAATTGGATTTAAACAGAAGTGGATAAACTGGATTATGCATTGTTTCTTGACGGTTACCTATTCATGCTTGATGAACGAGAGTCTAATGGGATTAGTAAAAATATCTCGAGGGCTCCGCCAAGGGGATCCTCTTTCACCGTTCTTCTTCATCATTTGCACTGAAGTCCTTTCGGGCTTATGCAAAAAGTCTCAGGTGACAGGAGATTTTCCAGGAGTGAGAGTGGCACGCAACAGTCCCCTAGTGAATCATCTACTATTCACAGATGACACTATGTTCTTCAGCAAATCAAATGAGATAAACTGCTAAGATCTTCGGAAAATCCTAAGCCAATACGAACAAGCATCAGGCCAAAGTATCAATCTACCAAAGTCTGCTATCACCTTCTCTGCAAAGACCCTAGTAGAAGCTAAAGAGAGAATCAAGAGATCTTTAAACATTCAGAACGAAGGAGGTATAGGGAAATACCTGGGACTTCCAGAACACTTTGATAGACGTTAAAGGGACATCTTCACGGCACTAGTGGACAAGATCCAACAGAAGGCACACAGTTGGACATCAAAATTCCTGTCCACCGCCGGAAAACAAGTTCTTCTCCAATCCGTCCTCTCGGCAATGCGTACCCACTTGATGCTTTGCTTCAAACTACCGATATCACTTTGCAAACAAATATTGTTAGTACTTACACGATTCTATTGGGATACAAAACCAGGCCAAAGAAAGATTTGCTAGGTAGCCTGGGAAAAACTTACCTTACCTAAGAAATATGAAGGCTTGAGATTTAAGGACATCGAGACGTAGAATGATGCTCTGCTGGCTAAGTTAAGTTGGTGGCTCATCCATCAACCGGATTCCCTTCTTGGTAAGGTTCTACTAGGCATGTACTGCCATAATCATAGAGTGTTCGACACCTTCAAATCTATCGCATGGGGGGAGAAGGACCCTAGCAGGGCGTGAAGTCATAAAGCTAGGGGCTAGCTGGGCAACAAGAAAATGCTCTGAGATCAGCGTATGACGACAACCGTGGATCTCCATGACGAATCCAACGACTCCTTATAATGCCCCTACACGCAATGCATCAACCCTCAAAGTCAAGGATCTGCTATGCCAAACAATAAACGAGTGGGACTTGAAAGCGATCAGAAAACACTTACCTCAGTATGAGGGCCAAATTCGTCAGCTCATCACCGGAAGATCAATGCCCTTAGACAGACTTGTCTGGCAACCAGAAAAATCAGGCGACTATACAGTGAAATTAGGGTATAACCTCTTGAGGATGAAACCGAAGGACAAGACAGTAGAAAGTTTCATCTGGAAAGCTAACATCTGGCAGCTAAGAATCTCCCCCAAAATAAGTTTTTTCCTATGGAAAGCCATGAAAGGAGCCTTCCTAGTAGGAGCAGCGCTGGCCATAAGAGGACTCGCGGACTCTCTGCTCTGCAATGATGCAATGCCCCTGAATCGACAGTTTATATGCTCTGGATTTTCCCCTTTGCACAAAGGGTTTGGTCAATTGCGCCAATCTAAAATCTCCCAGATGCTGCTCTACCAAACTCCTTCGCGAAACAGATATCCCAAAAATCAAAGCGATCAACAACGCTCCCACCTGTGGAAATGACTTCGACACCGCTATATCCATGGTTGCTCTGGAGCATTTGGATCGCCAGGAATCAGCTGATTTTCAAGGACCTCTCACAATCACCGGAAAACATAATCTCAAAAGCTATCAAGCAGGCTAAAGATTGATAACATGCCCAACAAGAACAACTGGTGGGCCTCATAAAAAAAAGCCTAACTACCTTCATCCTCAAGCCCAAGAACGTTTATGTGTTTCACAGACAGAGCTTTGCAGGCCCTATCTCTAGCCACCATAATGGGATGGCTGCTGCAGGACGACCAAGGATCCACGATTAGACAAGGGTCTGCATCGAGGCAGTTCGTTCCATCCACCCTAGCAGCAGAAGCCCTCTCCATCATAAAGGCACTCACGACATTCACATCTTTTGGATTCCAGAAAATCTAATTGAACTCGGACTCACAAGTCCTTATTTCTTTGATCAAGTCTAGAAAATGTCTGCCTGAAATTGCAGGGATCCTTTCAGATATTCAAAAGACTCTATCCTTCTATTCTTGTATTTCTTCTAAAGCAATTTCCAGAAAGGAGAATTCCTCTGCGGCCTCCCTCGCAAAAGCTGCTTTGTTAGCCTTAGTTGTATCTTCCTCTAATGGGGTTGAAACCTTTGTCTTCCTTAATTGGTAATGATTTGACCAAAAAAAGATAACAAAGATGAGATGACAGATATGATTGAATTATAGGGGATAGTATGATCTTATCATCTTATCAAAGTCCACCACATTTTTAAAGTGTATTTAAATATAATTGTGAAGTCATAAAATACCTTTAGATGTAAAAGCTCTTGTTTTATCTATATATTAGAGCATATTCAATGCAAGAAACGTTTCTTAAGTATAAGATATTAATATAATATAATAATATAAATAAACTTTAAATATAAAAAAAACAAACCAGTTACATAATGACATATGTCTAGAAATTTTAGATCCGGTTCTTAAATAAGAGCTGCAATAACCGTTTTTCTTCAGATATCTTACTTTTTGTTTTTTTAATATTTTTAATATTAAGATACTGAATAAAAAAACAGCATTGAACATGCTTCTTGGTAAGCTAGCATGTAATTAAGTTAATATAGTACGTTGATGATGGCGGCACTTCTTCATCTCATCACTCTCCTTTTTCTCTCGGCCAAAATCCTTTCAGTCACAGAAAGTACCTACAAATTAAAAACTTTCCATACGTTAATATATATCTTAACCTCACACAAATTCAATTACCTTATTTTTTATTTTTATTATTATATTTTTAGTTCAATTATCTTCAATCTTACTAATCGTTTTTTTTTGTTTGATCAAAATTAGATATTATAAGCATTGACAGTGGATCAACGAGATCCAAAATGGACTCCAACAATGTAACATGGGTTGGAGATAAAGGCTTCGTAACCACCTGCAGGTCGATGGACTCCAACAATGTACTTCCCGATGGGTCAAATCAACTGCTACACCAACATTCTAAACGCCAGAAAACACTTGTGTAGACAAAATTTCACTACGTGAACTATGATGAAACCTATTCAACGCCATCTTTCGACTTGGTTTACGATGGAAAACACCGTGATTTTATTAAAATCACTGAGTATTCTCTCAACGACGAGGAGACTGAAGATGTATAAGACATCAAGCATCTCAAGAGTGATATCAGAAAACATGTAGCTGAGGGAGTGTATGCTGACGTGTGACCTCTGACGTGGCAAAGGAAGAGATAGACTTGAATTAAGCTTGGCGTATATTTGCAAATATATCGCCAAGGAAACTTGCAACAAACGAGATACTCACTAGATTCTAGGTCTAGGGTTTTGGGTAGTCTATTTAAATAGAAAGTCAGGCTAAGTGTGTTCTGTACACTTTGAGCCGCAAGAATTAGCAATGTCTTTGAGCTTCACCAAGAACCAAAGCAAGAAGGTTAGTGTTCTCTTCATTGATACACAGGTTGTGTGATCTGTTGAAGAGTGGTTTTCGAACTAGGAATCTCTTGGGTGCAATCTAGGGTTAGAGTAACATAAAGCCAATACAATGGTAATCTGTGGATCTAAGTTGTATTGATTCTATTTAATAAAAGGAGCGTTCGACTTGGCATTTTCCAAGTCATATTAAGTGTTGCTCTGTTTTCTGCACTTACAATTGGTATCAGAGCATGCATCAGCTAAATATTGTCTGTTCTTATTAATCATGTGTGATTGTGGGACAAAGTATGGAAAGCATGCAACATCTCGGCTCCGTGAGGACTCTGGTACTAAATTTTGGGTGGTGGAAGGTCCAAATCAAAGCATTGATCAAGGGCTATGATGAGGATGCTTGGACGATGGTTGAAGAAGGGTGGACGGAACCAACGGTTGTTGGTGCGAATGGTGTTGTAGCAACAGAAGAAAAGGCTATATCTAAGTTCAACTCAAAGGCATTGTCTATGATCTGGACCTCTCTCACCAAAGATCAGTTCAAGAAGGTGCAAGGATGGACTACAACTAAAGAAGCTGGGAATGCACTACAGATTGCATATGAAGGGACTTCAAATGTCAGAAGAACTCGAATGTATATGTTGGCTTCACAATTTAAAACTCTCACGATGGGATCTGGAGAATAAATTGAGGAATTCAGTGGTAAGCTCAGCTCAATTGCTAATGAAGCTCAAGTGTTAAGCAAAACCTATAAGGATAAGAAGTTGGTTAAGAAGTTCCTGTGAAGCCTGCCTGATAAGTTCCAAACTCACATATCAGCTATTGAAGTATCACACGCTTTTGATGAGATGAAGTTCAATGAGATTGTTGGGATGATGCAAGCATATGAAATGCAACAAACACAGAAGACTCAGTCCAAAGGAAAGAGTGTTGCCTTCTCGGCAGAACAAGTGAACCCCCAAGAAACAGATCTAAATGAGTAAGTTGGGATGATTGTCAAGAAGTACTTCAGGAAATTTGAGAAATGGCAATGCATATCAGCTCAGGATTTAAAGAGAGCAGGGACTGATTCACAGACAGAGAAAGGATCACGAAAAGCAGACATGCAGTGCCATGAGTGTGAACGGTATGGTCACTTCAAAACAGAGTGTCCAACAGCTAAGAAAAGGGAGACTCTCAAATGTCACACATGTGATGGTTTTGGGCATGTCAGAAGAGAATGTGTCAGTCAGGACAGAAGAAAAGAAAAATCACTGATCAGCAAGGATGAGTCACAATCTGATGATGACAGTGATGAAGAACCATTGCTGAATTTTGTTGCATTTCTTGGTGTTATTGATGAGAATGCTGTCTCTGAGGCAGAAATTGACAACGATGAGGACTACAAATCAGATGAGATTCTGTGTGAGGAAAATATAACCTTATGCTTAGCCATGGTGAGTGCCAAGAAGAAAAAGGAAGATTTACTGGAACAAATTGCGAACAGGGATCTTACTATTACAAAGCCGCAAGACAACATTGATGCAGACATGAGAGTAATTGAGGAAAATGATGATAAGATCTCTGCATTACAATGTGAGGTGGAAATTGCACATAATCAGATTACCGAGCAAGCAAAGTATTCAGATTTTCTCAAGATGCTGATATCTGAGGAACAAGAAGATAATTGTGAATTGAATGGGCGCCTGACAGAGCAATTGAAGAACATCAAAATTCTCTATAAGAGAACCAAAGATCTGGATACCCTGTTGACAATGGGTCAATCAAGCAAGGTAAAATGGGGTCTTGGCTACACAGTCTTGTATTCATGGAAGCTATACTCGGAACAAGATATATGAATAATTCACGTTACCTGCAACTTTCACAGGTGGAACAAGATATATGAATAATAACTATCTTGATGCAATAGCTATATGTAGACATTTTGGATACCCAGATCTATTCATCACCTTTACATGCAATCCTAAGTAGCCTGAAATCACAAGGTATCTTCAAAAGCGGAAGTTGAAAACTGAAGATAGACCAGATATTATATGCAGGGTTTTCAAAATGAAGCTTGATTCTTTGATGGATAATTTAACGAAGAAGAAGCTACTAGGCAAAACTGTTTCATGTAAGTGGTACTTATTATATTGTCTTTTCGTATGAATATATCTTTGTTTTGTAGTTATCTAAGTTCTTCTGCTATTTTATTTCGGCAATGTACCCCATTGAGTTTCAAAAAAGAGGTCTACCACATGCTCATATTTTGCTTTTCATGGATGCGTCATCTAAAATGCCTAAAAGCTCAGACATTGACCAAATTGTTTTTGCAGAAGTACTAGACCCTAACGAAGAACCTGAGCTTTACGATGTTATTAAAGAGACGATGATTCATGATCCTTGTGAAGCTGCTAATTGGAACTCACCATGCATGGAAAATGGAAAATGTTCGAAGTTATACCCAAAGGATTAATTCATCATATATCTCGAAGCATTGCAAAGTTTTGAAACTCACGATGCTTTCTAATAATTTATCTGCTCAAGAGGCTCAGGATCTTGAAAAATTCTCCAAGTGGATATTAGATGTTGGAGATGAAAAAATTTCGGAACCTAATGATAGTGATGCTCTTACAGAAATACCAGAAGAGTTTCTTATTATGGATGCAATGATCTAATTGAAGCAATCAGCAGAGAGGTCTATGGAGACATTGCGTCTTTTACAAGTGGAAAAGGATCCTAAATTTCTTCAAGAGAGAGCTATTCTTATCCTACAAATGATGATGTTTGTCGAATTAATGATTATAAGCTAGATAAGCTCTCAGGTTAGTAACTTAGTTTGAATATTTGTCTTGATTATAACTCGTAATTTTTTTAAGACGAAAATTTTTTTCTAACAAAAGGTTAAACTTTGTTTAGGTAAGGAAATAGTCTATCTAAGTGCTGATTCAATTGACCCTACAGATATAAGCTCTGTCGGTAATGAAGTTTTAACTCCTGATTTTCTAAATATTGTTAAGGCTTCTGGATTACCCAACCATAGTTTGAGGCTAAAGATTGGCTGTCCTGTGATGTTGTTAAGAAATTTCGATCCTATGGGAGGATTAATGAATGGTACGAGACTGCAAATTACACAGATGGCATATTATATGGTCGAAGCTAGAGTTATAACAGGAGTAAAAGTTGGTACTAAAGTTCTTATTCCTAGGTTGTTGATAACACCTTCTGATGTTAGACTACCTTTCACGATGCATAGAAGATAGTTGTCAATTGTTGCTGCTTTTGCTATAACAATTAATAAGAGCCAAAGCCAATCGTTATCTCAAGTTGGAATCTTTTTACCTAGGCTAGTGTTTTCAGATGGATAGCTCTATGTGGCAATTTCTAGAGTCACGTCTAAGAGTGGTTTGAAAATCCTAATTGTTGATGAAGACGGGAAGCCACAGAAGAAAAAAACGAACGTGTTAGTTAAAGAGATTTTCAAGACCTTTGATATACAATGATTAGCTATCTTCAATCTAGCATATCCAAGTAACACTACAAAGAAGATGTTGATTTTGTAACATATAATTATTCTTTAGACTTAATTCAAATGATTTGGTTTTTGTCTTATACTTAATTGCTTTCCTGTCATGTTATTATGCTTAAGTTTGATATTAAATACACAAATTCATTATGTAATTGATTTTATCGTTACTATGTAGAATGTATCTCTACAATATTATTTGAGAAGTATATTTTTGAGACAGTAAAAAAAATCAATGTTATTACAAAATATGCCACTACGATTTAGAGATAATAGTGTTTGGCAACAGAGTTATTTAGGGACAAAGTTGGCGAGTTCAGTGAGTTAACTCAGCCTCCTTAACTCGATTGTGTCCAAACAAGAAAATCCGACCCGAAGCTCCATTTCAACTAACACGGATCCTGAAAAACTTAAAACAAACCAGATTAACCAGACATTTATGGAAGGCCGGTTCTGATAAACAACTCTCATAAAATATTGAATCAGTTAAAATCGATCATATATTTTCGCTAACTATCTAATATTCACTAATAATCTAATTTATGTTTGTCATAAATCAAAAATATTCACAAATCTCAATATATCATAAAATTACGGCAACTGCTACACCTTGACATGGAATCTATAATATCTGGATATCCTACATTCCCCAATAACTATCTAACATTGAAATTCATTAATAGAAGATCTAAACAATCTCATAATTATTATGAGATTGCAAAGGTTGTTATGGCCATAAAAATATCTGAAAAAAGATTCGCAAGTAAAACAAGTGATTGAAAAGCCTATTCGACTTTAGTATAAATGTCAAATGAACGCTTCTGTCAAACACTTGCTTAAAGAGCTTATCGTAAAGATCGTACCTGTATTAGCGCTGAAAGGTAGCATGGCTTCCAAACTTCCAGTTACCCCTGTCCAAGGTATTAAGCCTTTCAAATCCAGTTGGAGGAATCATATCAAAATCCTGCACATATGGAAGAAGTTTGCTTTCGCATCAGAAGAATCAATCGAAATGATTTTGGCTGACAAAGAGGTATGATATAATCACTCCCTATTTTTCAACTTTTTATTGTCATAGTAGTTTTTACTGCATCTTGGTACCTATCTGATATATTCACTACTTCTTTCAGGGTATGAAAATTCACGGTTCTGTAAAAAAACAGCATCTTAAGAGATATGAAAAACACCTCTATGCAGGGAACTGGAATTTTATTGAGGAGTTCAACGTTAGCCATTCTATTTGTCAATATAGGACTACCAAACACTGTTACCGTATTAGTTTTGTGAAAGACACAATTGTGACTAATTCTGTTACGGTATCAGAGTCAGATTACTTGGATATGGTTCCTTACAATCAGATTCATAATGGCAAGCAGAATCAGAGAATCTTGTGTGGTACGATATAATATTTAATCCTAAATCTATGTACACATATATCATTCATGTTTATCTAACTATAGCTATATTTTCAATATAGATGTGATCGGGCAAATAGTGAATATGGGTGAACTGTCTACTATGCATGTTAATAACAAGGAGGCAAAGAAGATTGACTTCGAACTACGTGATGAGCTGTAAGTATTATCTAAACTGATTTGGAAGCCATTAATATGTTCGGGTATGATATTTTGAGAATTTTTGAAAATGTATATGTTTGGTTATTATTTACGTTTTTAGCGTATTTTTGAAAATTTATTCTCAGTGATATGCGTCTAAGCTGTACCTTATGGGAATCTTTTTCTGATCAAATCATTGAAGCCACTTCTAATCCTGACAGCGAAAAAGTAATTTGTCTCATTAGATTTGGAAAAATCAAAGAGGTCAGAGGTACTGATTATTTTGAACATATATTTACTTCACTATTTTTATAATGGCATTTCTGTTTCTTGCTATGATTTTTATTATGTGACAGAAATAAAAAGTGTTTCTAACACTTTTGATGCCAGTTTTGGCATCATAAACCCTCAAGCCACAGAAATCCAAGAGTTTTTGAATGCGTTAGTTCTTATATACGATCACATTTTTATAAGTGTATATTTACAGCTTTCTCATGAAATCTTGCATTTTATAGATTACCAGATGATGGCCTGGCCTTACTCTATTGGAAACAAAACCCAAAAAGGAGATTGTAGCCAAGACCGACGATTACGGGAACCAGTTTTCTATGGTCACTGTCTCTGAACTTAGAGAACTAACTGAGGTTTTGAATTTTTTTTACTATAAAAATATCTGTTTACTTATGAGATTGTTATAGGAGTATTCTAATAAAACGGAAAATGTTGTAGGTTGGCAAAGTCAGGATCATCTGCACTGTCTATGCCACTGACACTGATTGGGGATGGTAATATTTTAGATGCAAAATCAAAAATCACAAGAAGGTTAGGAAATAGTGGGAGGAACCAATGGAGTGGTTCCTTTGGGAGCGAAACCTAGGTGGCATTGTAATGAATGCAACAAGACTATCACCAACGTTGTGCCCAAGTAAGTCACTTATTTTTTATTTTTTACAATAAACTCTAAGAGATGATAATAGTCACAACATATTTTCCA
The DNA here is from genome assembly GCA_911865555.2 of Thlaspi arvense. Lineage (NCBI taxonomy): Eukaryota > Viridiplantae > Streptophyta > Magnoliopsida > Brassicales > Brassicaceae > Thlaspi > Thlaspi arvense. Next base: position 9,274,859 of record OU466861.1, read on the forward strand.
CAAAACTATGTCAGATTCAAGTTACATCTAAAGTTTATGGATACAACAAGTGAGATTACTATATTGTTATTCGACACATCGGCAACTGAGATGTTAAAATGCCAAGCATCAGACTTGCTCAATGGATCATTCGATGAGGTTTGGTTTAACATTTTCATGCTTTAATTTTATTGAATTTCAGTTGCCAATATATTAGCTGCTTATCAAATATGATCGTATATGTACGTTGATTCAGTTTATTTTTCAAATGCGTAGATCGAAGATCCTGAAGATCTCCCACCAACGATCAAGAACTTAGTAGGAAAAAACATTTCAGTTTGTTCTTGCTGTTGATAAAGAAAATCTGGGTGGTGGTCACTATTCTTTCAAGGTTTCCAAGATCTTGAGTAACAATGGTATGATTGAAGATTTGACTGTTGATGATTCAGAAAAGCCAGTTAATATTTCCGAATTGGTTTCTGGTGATGAGGTACACTACTATACTAATTGTTGTAGGTTTTTATCATTCGCACTGGTTCCTTAACCATAATCTATTGTATTTTGAATAGGGTTTGTTGTCTCTTACCAACACTGAGTCAAATAACCATTTTGAAAATCATTTCCAAGTTACCCCTACTTTGAAGAGAAAAAATGACACTATAAGTAAAGTTTTCAAAGATCAACATTCAGCAAGTAAGAAACAATGCCTAGGCCCGGTCAAAATCGAGAAGTTTAGGAGTGATATCAAAAGTGGCTAATGTCGAAAGTTTTAATAGCTTTCTGCTGAGTGAGTTGTGTGGTATTTGATTTTTTTTTTCTAAAGCATTGTCGAATTATTTTAGATTACTCATTCTATGTTTTTTGTTTCTGCCTGGATTATTCCATAAAACACAATAGCTGAACTCAATAATATCTTTATTTTGTTTATGAATTAAAGTTTACCCATAATTATATCGTTAGAATCAGAGATTTTTAAAGATTTTTAAAATTATGATATTATTATTCGGTTAATAGTATTCTTAATTATCTAATCTCCTTATCTAACGTTTTTTTAAAAAAAAAAAACAAGTTCTTGGAAACATACCTTAACAATGATGGGCTCGATATAGTATGGGCTATTTGCTACTCTTTGGTCCAATATTTTTGTTGGGGCGTAGCCCATCTCAATTTGCTACTCTTCGGTCAATAAAAACACGGAATCACTACCTTGGAATATTCACTCCTCGGTCTATGCATTTTCTTTACCTAGAAATGAACCAGTAAGTGTTAAAGTGGTGTTAGTTTCTAACAAAAATAATTGGAACTTTTACTGTTTTACTGAAAAGTTTGAATATATTATTTTGATTGCTTACCAAAAACTTTGTAGCAGCGTTATGTCATGTCCTTTATCTTCTTTTCCCAAAAACAAAATTCTAAACCTGATAAAGGAAAATGAATATTGAATGTATATATATTAATTTGATCTCAATATAAATTTTTCTGAAAAGTTTCTGCATTCAAATATTTAATTTCTTACCAATAAGGATATTGTGGCGTGTCGTCTGTCGTTTTTCTTCTTTTCCCGAAAAATTGGGATTAAAGCTGATAAGGAAAAGAAATATAGAGAGTCCAAAGTCATTAAAACCATCATTTAAAACCACTACTTCACCATATATCACGTAAACCTAGATTTTCTCCCACTATATATACAAGACAGTTAAATTCGCAGCAGTTCTCTATCTAAAAAACACTACACTTTGAAAACAATATTTTTCCATAAAATCGAACAATGTCCAACTATGACAAAATCATAGACCTTCATCCTTGGAAATCAGATTGGAAAATGCATTTGAAGGTTCACAGGAAATGGAAGAGCATTGCAATCAACGGAGAAGAGTCAATTCATTCCATATTAGCAGATGAACGTGTAAGATTTTAGATCCTTAGAAAGTTAAAAATTATGTTTCTAATTTTTTTTTGTCGATTTGAACCGTTTCCACCAAGGTCTCTTATATTTGAATCATCTATGTTTTTACTTATAATTGTTTTCAAATATTATTAACAGGGAGACAAGATCCATGCTATTTGTAACTGGGTGTGGTTGTTTGCATATTTCGACTCTGTCATGCATGAAGGACAGTGGAAAAAAATCAACAACTTTACTGTCGTTGGTGTCCCTAATATGCAGTGTTTAACAGACACTCAGAAGGAAATTTATTTCCTAGAGAACACCGATGTAAAGCGATGTAACTATGAGTATGAAGATTACTATCTGTCATTCAAAGCGTTTGATGATATCTTCCATCCTGGTGTACATGTTTATCTCCCTGTTGGTAAGACCTCTAACTAAGATTATTATATTCCACAATACAAAGATGTAAGTTTTGTTTTAGTGAGTCTAAACGAAGCTGTAAAAGCTCAAGTTCGACTTATAAGAGAACTAGGGTTTGTGGGTTCAAAGAGAGATCTTTACTAAGTTTAAGCTGGAGCTCGAGAGATACACGGTCGTTTAGGTCGTCGTTATAAGAACGCCGACCTAAACTTTTAAGGAAAGTAAATCGAGAACTAGGAACAATAAGATTGTTTAGTTTGCCCTAGGTCTCGAACGAGTGTTTTTGGATGCTTATTAAGAAACAGCTGAACCTTGAGAAAGGCTGCCTACGTACCCTTTTGAAGGGATCAAGCCAATCGTAGTTCATAATAAGAGAGTTAGATAGATGAAATCTAGAGAGAATAAGGTCTTCTCCAAGTGTGGAGATTCTTAGATGATTGGAAGATATTTTGAGAAGTGAATGACTTCTTTATTTATAGCCCGACAAGGTCGGTCTTCTGGAGATATATTCTCCTGTTGAAATAGGAAAACTTCCTTCTTGATAAGGCCGACCTTGCATTTTTTCCGGAACTTGATCAGATAAATAGAAGATTTCCATTGATCTTGCCGACCTAAATATTCCTTAGGGTTTTGGAATGGGCCTATCTCAATTGATGTAGAGATTTGAGGGGGTACGAAATCCATCTATAACAGAAGCTATTAGTTTATGATTTTGTTTTTCTTAATGTAGATGTCATGGGGATAATCACTAATGTGGAGGATCTAGATTTGGTCCATGATGATATATTTGCAGCTAATTATCCTAAACAAATTTGTCGTCTGAGATTTACTATCGTCAATAATGAGAATGTATCTACTGTATTTTTTTTAACAAATTCCTTAGGTATACATATTTAGCCTCTATTAATGTAATTACTTAATTATAGGGATCATAATATACTATGTGTGGCCTTTGGTAAATTGGCTGAGGCATTTAACCATCATTGGCACTGTCTCCATGATAACCAAGCTGTAGTAGTGTTAACTGATTGGCGTCCTATGTTTATTCAAGGTAAAAAGAAAAAAAAAATGTTGAACATATCTTTAAGTAATTTTCTCTTCAATGATACTTTTTCACTTATAATTCATTTATTAACTGATTTATTTTCATGGATAAAGGGACTTCTCAATTGGTGGATCAGCGAGGGGTGTCTAGATTTTACTTCGATCTGGATATTGGAGAAGTTTTTGAATTCAAAGAGAACATGTAAGTCTTAGTATGATTGAGATATATATTACAGAGATGATAGATATTCCTATTTTTTTATTTGAAGGAGAAAAGCTACTGTCTAACCAAATGCTATTTTTATCCTTCATCTCAGCCCAAATCCATCGATTGAAATCGATTGATTGGCAAGCTGGAAACATAGCATCAAGTTTAAGGAGAAAAGCTATTGTGGGATTCATGACATTTCTTTTTTTTTTTAACTTCAATTTATCTTATTTTAAGACTTTTGCTTCTTTTTTTAAGTGTTATTTATCACATTTTAAGACTTTATGTGTTCAATTGTTTTTTTAGTTTTATTGTTTGGATTTCATGGAGAAAACTAAAAATATTTATGTCTACAATATCTAATTAGTTATTTGACTAACCTTTATAAGGAAACTCCAATAATTTAAGGATTCGAATATACACCATTCCTTTGCATGTAGTCCCAATGTCTCTGTAAATATAAACAATATATACACATTTAAAATAATTATGAAAGATGATATAGATTGAAGAATCAAAGAAAATCTACAATCGAAAGTAAGATATGAGTAATAACTGAATTTCTGTTACGATATCTAAAATGTATATATCTAAATACCATATATGAACTCTTTCATTAAACACTCAATATTTTGTTATTGATCTAATTATTATTGTAAATCTTCTTGATTAGTAGGTAATGCTATTTATTTTACATGTTCGCTCCCAAAAATTTATTCGCTAAAACTAAATGTTCAAAATCACAAATAGGTTATGAAGAAGAGGAAGTATGATGTTTTTTAACAATTTTAAAGTTCAGAATCTTCCAAGAAAAGAAAATATAGTTTTGTAGATGAAAATTCTCCAGCTAAAAGTACACTATCAAGCAATACTACTATACCAAACAGTAAAAATGGAAGCATTGTGTTAAAGTTAGTATTCAATCGAATTTTGGGAGATATTACCAATTCTCAGTCGGATGGGAGTTTGATTTCTCAATATACTCCTACTTTTTCTTCCTCTGTTGCATCTAATCTGAAACAGAGAAATATGGTTGGTAAGTAAACTAAAATTTTCAAAGTCTACTCAGTTTCTACGATCAACAATAAACTCATATTTTTGACAAAATTATTCAGAAATCATTCATCCAAAATGCCTTTACATATGTTTGTTGTTTAATATGGTAATTAATTTTCTAATTTTGTTTACCAAATATGCACAATTAACCATTCTCAGACGAGGTTAGAAGGGCATCACAATCTCGAGGCAAAAATTGTCAAATAAGAAAACGTAATGGTAAGATTTTATTAACTTTTCTTATCAAAATATATACTATTACCATTCTAAAAATTTTAATTTATTTTTCCTTAATAATAATCTTAAATAAGTACAGGTGGAGATACAAGAAAATCAGCGAGAAAATCAATTAACATGACCACGAATAATGATCATGTCAACCACTTCTTAACAATGACATAAGGTACATACTGTACTACATATTCTTAGGACTATGTTTATATTTTAATTCTTTTTTGTATTTCAACTACAGAAGAACATCAAGCATGGTTAGAAGATATATATGATTGCTCGAGTCCTAAATGTACATCTGATGAGTACTCAGATGATGACAAAGAAGAATAGATTCATTCATCTGAGTTTCTAAGTACAGTGGACAAATTGAGAAAATTCAATATTGAAGTGACGTTAAAAAAAGCTTCAAATAAGAAGAAGCAGGATTCTCAGAATAGGCATGCTTCAGTTGAATTAACTGGTAAATAATGATTATTTTTTTATATTGTCAGAATAGGCACACCATTTTTTTTAACTGCTCCAGCAATGAAATTTAATGAACTAACATGCTTTTCTTTATTTCCAGGTTATGAAGATCTCGGAGATCCAGTATATGAATGTGACAAATGCGGAGCAATTTTCTGGTATGAGGAACATATTAATAAACGGAGAAATTCTAAGAAACCTATTTTTACGATGTGTTGTATGCAAGGAACAGTAAAATTGTCTTTCCTTAAGAATTCTCCTAATATTTTTTTAGCATTGATAACCAATGACGACGAAATAAGTAGACATTTTAGAGAGAATATCAGAGCTTACAATATGATTTTTTCTTTTACTTCTCTTGGTGGAAGTGTTGATCGTTGTTTGGCTAATGGTAGAGGACCAAATATATTTCAACTTCAAGGCATGAATATGCATAGATTAGGTAGTTTGAAACCACCCGATGGTGACTATCCTAATTTTTCTCAACTATATATTGTTGACACGGAGAATGAAGTGCAGAACAGAGCTGAGATTCTGAGGTAATTTTAAATTTCTATATTTTTAAGTGTATTTACCATCTATATTTCTTAGTTAATCTTTATGGTTTGAATCAATTGTAGTAAGGGTAAAAACAAAGACAAGGAAGGGAAGAAGAAGAACAAGTTGAGGAAAGAATTAATTGAAGCCCTCATGAAAATGCTAGATACAGTCAATCCTTATGTAAAGGTTTATAGGAATGCTAGAGAGAGATTCAGTCTTAATGATATTGAGACATTCCATATGAGGATTATGGGAGATCATCATGGAAAGGATGGGAGGACCTATAGCATGCCTACAGCTTCAGAAGTTGCTGCGTTGATTCCTGGTGATTTTCATATAGATATGCCACATCGTGATATTATTGTTCATGAACAGTCTGGTGATTTAAAGAGGATAAGTGAGATACACCCTTCTTACTTACCATTGCAATATCCTCTAATATTTACTTATGGTGAAGATGATTTCAGAACTGGGATTGAAAAAGGTTTCAGTAGATTGAACAAGACAGGCAAATCGAAGAAAATCAGTATGAGGCAGTTTTTTGCATTCAGAATTCAAGAGAGAGCGAATGAATATCAGATGCTTCTACGTTCCAGAAGATTGTTTCAGCAATTTTTGTGTGATGCATTTACAATGATCAAAACTAATAGGCTATCTTATATTACATACAACCAGTCACACTTGAGAGGCAAAGATTATGATTCCCTGAAGTCATTTTGTGATTTGGGTAATTCTGACATGTCTGAACAAGGTTCACGATTGCTACTACCTGCTTCATTCACTGGTGGTCCTAGGTATATGAGAGAGCAGTATTATGATGCTATGGCTACATGTAAACATTATGGGTTTCCTGATTTGTTCATCACATTTACATGTAATCCTAAATAGCCTGAGTTAACTAGATTTTTCAAGCAAAGGAATTTGAAGTCAGAAGACAGACCAGACATTGTCTGCTGTGTTTTTAAAATGAAGCTTGATTGTCTTATGAAAGATTTGACTGAAGATGATCATTTCGGGAAGACTGTTTCAGGTATGCTAGTTTATTCGAATCCATAATATTAAACTGCTGAAATCTTTACATTTATGTAGATAGTTTAACAAATATTTTTTTTCAATTTTTGGACAGCTATGTACACAGTAGAGTTTCAGAAAAGAGGACTTCCCCATGCTTATATATTGTTATTCATGCATCCTAGCTGTAAATTTCCAACTGCTGATAGCATAGATAAGATAATCTCTGCAAAAATACCCGATAAGAATTCAGATGCAGAACTATATGAAGTTATTTCGGATTGTATGATTCACGGTCCATGTGGTGCTGCTAATCCAAGAGCTCCGTGTATGGTTGATGGTAAATGCTCTAAATTCTATCCTAAGGCCCATGTTGATATTACTAAAGTTAGTAGTGATGGCTATCCTGTCTACAGAAGACGTGAAACTAATGATTTTGTGGAGAAGAATGGTTTCAAATGTGATAACAGATATGTTGTCCCATATAACAGAGAATTATCAGTTCGATACAAAGATCATATTAACGTCGAGTGGTGTAACCAATCAGGTTCTATAAAGTATTTATTCAAATATATCAACAAAGGGCAAGATCATATCACGGTTGCTGTTGAGCGAGGTAGTAAGAGTTATAACCATGTTAGTTCTACTGAAGCTAATAATGATGAAGAGAAGCCATTGAATGAGGTTAAAGATTTCTTTGATGGAAAGTATCTCTTATTTCATGAAACTTTTCAATTTCCTGAACATGATTGTATGTTTTTTTACTATTTTTATCTTCTACTCTGATATTATTTATTTCTGTTCCATTTTAGATATGTTTCTGCATCTGAAGCTGCTTGGGGGATATTAAAATTTCTTATTCATTATCGATCGACTCCCATAGAGAAACTAACTTTTCATCTAGAAGGGAAGCACAAGATTTATTTCAACGGCAAAGAGGATGTTAAATCTGTTCTGGGTAGGAAATCATCATAGCGATCTCAGTTTCTTGCTTGGATGGAACTAACTAACAAGGATTCGTTTGCTCGGACTCTTACGTATGCACATATACCGAATCACTATACATATGATGGTAAAGCTAAGGAATTCAATCGCAGAAGGAAAAAGGGTTTTAGTATTGGGAGGATTAACTATGCTCCGAAGAAATTAGAAAGTGATTACTATCTCCGAGTTCTTTTAAATATAGTCACTGGTCCTATAAGTTTTGAAGAGATTCGAGAATTCAGAGGAGTTGTTTATAAAACATATAAAGAAGCATGTTTCGCGCGTGGTATTTTGGAAGATGATCAGATGTATATTGACAGTATTATATCTGCAAGTTTATGGTGTTTTGGAGATTATCTCCGTAATTTCTTTCCGTTGATGCTTTCTTCTGATTGCTTAACAACTCCAGAAGATGTTTGGGAGAAAACATGGCATATTCTATTAGAGGATATGGAGAGAAAGAAAAGAATCGAGTTCAACAATCCTGGTAATAGGAAACATTTTAAAATCGTTCATACATTTATTAATATCATGTTTTTCACAGTATTGTAGTCTAATTATTGTTTAAATTTTTACAGATATTAATTTAAACGATGCTGACAAGAAAAAATTGACTCTACAAGAAATTGATAAGCTACTGTTGAACATGGGAACTTCTCTCGATCGATTTCCATCAATGCCACAACTAAGTGGAGAGAGGATCAATCATTCGAATCGTTTTATTGTTGATGAGATGTCCTACGACACTGTTGATTTAGAGAAGAAACATGATGAATGGTTGAAGATGTTAACATCCGAGCAGAGAGGAATATATGATCAAATCATAAGTGCCGTTTATAGTGGAAAAGGAGGTATATTCTTGTCTATGGTTTTGGAGGAACAGGTAAAACATTTATATGGAAAACTTTATCAGCTGCGATACGACTTAAAGGGTCTATTGTACTTAACGTGGCATCTAGCGGTATTGCCTCTTTGTTGTTAGAAGGAGGTAGGACAGCTCACTCAAGGTTTGGTATTCCTATTAATCCTGATGATTTTACTTTATGTTCGATGAAAGCTGGATCAGATCTTGCTAATATGGTTAAAGAAGCAGTGATGATAATCTGGGATGAAGCCCCTATGATGAGCAAGTATTGCTTTGAATCCTTGGATAGAAGTTTGTCTGATATTATTGGAAACGTAGATGGCAACTCTTTTGCAAGCAAAGTTATGATTTTTGGAGGGGATTTTAGACAGGTTCTACCTATAATTAATGGTGCAGGGAGAGTGGAGAGAGTTATGTCTTCATTGAATTCATCTTATATTTGGGAACATTGCAAGGTCCTGAAGTTAACTAAGAACATGAGGCTATTGTCTGGTAATCTGAGTCGCGATGAAGCTAATGAAATTAAGAAATTCTCAGAATGGTTATTAGATGTCAGAGATGGGAAACTTTCGGAGCCTAATGACAGTGAAGCTCTAATAGATATTCCTGAAGAATTACTTATTACTGAAGCGACTGATCCCCTTGAAGTGATTAGCAATGAAGTTTATGGTGATTCAAATTTATTGATACAGAATGATGATCCTAAGTTTTTTCAAGAAAGAGTTATCTTATGTCCAACAAATGATGATGTTGATTTGATCAATGAACTTATGGTTGATAAAATTAAAAGTACGTTGTTATTTCTTATAATCTTTACATTTAACTGGAAAGATTTGTATATTAATATATGCATAAGTATACTGAGTCAATTATTTATTTGTATCAGGTGATGAAAGAGTTTATTTAAGTGCTGATACTATAGATCCTATGGAAACAGTTTCAAGCAACAATCCAATATTCACTCTTGATTTCCTACACAGTATAAAGTGATATATCATGGTTTTTATGGTTTTTAACCATGATATAAGTCCTTTTTATTGAGTCTTTTTGGTCTTTTTATAGTCCTAGAAGAGTCTTTGCAGGTTATAGCATGTCTGGAGCATAATTGGAGATTTTAGAACCTTTTGGAGCATTCTGGGTTGAAGCCACGAAGTATCCAACTCGGGAAGGAAAGTATGCATATGGGTGACGCTCGTCACCACTTTTAGTGACGCTCGTCACCCAGAAAGGAAGGGGTCGTGGCCTGTTTTTAAAAGATTAGGAAGAAATTGCAGTTTTGGCCCAAAAGTTCCAGTATTTGCAAAAAGACCCCAGATCGTGTTTTAGCTTGTATATTAGGTTTTTCAGCCATTCTTTTGGCATCTATCTTGTATCTTATTATTCTTGAGAGCTTTAGAGAGAGATTTGTAGAAGAGCTTTTGGAGAGACAAATCAGACTCCTTCAGAGCAGATTTTGAACTCCTTTACTTTATATTTCTTATTTCTTTTATGCAATCTATTCTTTTCATGATGTTTTCTCAAATCACCATGTCTGAGTAGTTTGTTAGTTAAGTTAGGGCTTTTCAAAGGTTGAAGAAGAGTTTGTAGAATTGCTAAAAACTTATAGGAAATTCATTGGTTCTTCATCTGTGCTTGCATTCATATCGATTTCTTAGACACATCATCTGGATTTCGAAACCCTAGGTTGTTTGATAGATGTGAGAGCATTATTAATCACCTGAACTAGTATTAGATGAGCAAAACGCCCTAGCACAAAGAGATTTGGCTTAGGAGTTTTGTGAACAATTGAACCTGATCATTACTGCATGTTTAGGTTGTTAGGGTTTGCAAAGAGATTTGAAACTCTGTGATTTAGACATAGATAACTTGTGCAATGAGAATTGATTAGTTATATCTTTGTGATTCATGTTCAAGACGGTTTTAATTCATTCCTGATTGCATGCATTCTACACTCTCGGATTCAACCTGCGAACTGTCCTGACTTAGCGCCTTTAGCTTTCTGAACTTTAAGAACAGTCTCAAAAACGCCCACTTGCTTTTATTACTTTAGTTATTTCGCATTACATTCATTACTTATCGCTTAGCTTAATCCGAACCTGAACTCTTTAGTGTAGTTTACTTACTCCCTTGGGATTCGATAACCTCTTGTACTACAACTGCTTTTGCTGTGCACTTGCAGTAGTTTTATTTGGGTAAAACCTGACCCTATCAAGTTTTTGGCGCCGTTGCCGGGGAGTAATAGCTGCCTATCGATTTTTAGTATTAGGATTTTGTCTAAGTTTTTATTTGTTTACTGACTTTCAGCTACCTTTCTTTGTTCCTGTTTCAGGTGTATGTCTAATCGCAGAACCAGAAACAACAAAGAGAAGGAGCTTGTGACTTTGAGCATCGACGAGCTTGCTAGGTTGGAGAGAACTAACAGGAAAGCTAAGCAGCAATCTACAATGGTCGCTCCACTTATCTTGGTTGAAGATGCAGAAGGTCACTTAGTTGACAGGGAAGGAAATAGGAGGAACGAAGAGGGGCAGAGAATTGATGAAGAGCGGAATGTCATTGTTGAACAGCAGGTTCAGCAAGTGGCTGAGAACGTGGGAGTCCCTGCTGCTGTCAATAACGCTGCTGGGCGTTTTGTTCAGAGGACTCTAGGTGACTACAACAGACCTGATCAGTTCTATGCCAACAGAGTTGCAATCCGACCTCCTGCCTTCCAGAGGAACGATTTTGAGGTTAAACCAGTCTACTATCAGCTGGTTGGCCAGCATCCATTCCATGGCTTACCTCATGAGCATCCTATGGATCACATTGAGAGGTTTGAGGATCTGGCTTCAAGTGTCAAAGCTACTGGAGTCAGCAATGATTTCCTGTTCTGCAAGCTTTTTCCTTACTCTCTTGGAGGAGAAGCTGCATATTGGCTGAAGCAACTGGAACCTGCTTCATTGACCACTTGGGAAGACACCAAGAATGCCTTTCTGAATAACTTCTATGATGATGCAAGATCAGAGGACATGAGGACGAAAATTGCATCATTTACACAAGGCCCTACTGAAGCTTTTAAGGCTTCTTGGATCAGATTCAAGTCTTATCAAAGGGACTGTCCTCATCATGGTTTCAATCAGGTGCAATTACTTGGAATCTTCTTCAGAGGCATTGACTGGAAGTACCAGATGGCGCTGGATGCTTCAAGTAGTGGAAACTTCAACACCAACAGACCAGAAGAAGCTGTAAGATTGATTGAAAACTTGGCCTGCAGTAACAGCACTAAGAATGCAGATTTTCAGAGAAAGCAGCAGGCTGGTTTGAATGATGGAAACCAAATAGCTGAAGTTAAGGCTAAGTTGGACAGCATGCACAGCCTTTTGGTGGGAAAGAAGTCAGTCCAATTCGCTGCAGAAGTGGAGAGTTTCGAAAATCCTGAAGAATTTGAGCAGAAAGATGTTAATTTCATCAATGGAGGGGGTTTTCAGAGCCAAAGGTTTGGAAATCAGCAATGGAACAGAGGCTACAACAGCAATAATCAGCAGAGTACCTTTACAGGAGGACAGAGCACGCCTGGTTACACTCCTAAGCCCTCATTCCAGAAGACTGAAGTTGAGAAACCTTACCAAAACAGCAGGAATTTTGGTTCTTCTTCCTACCAAACTGCACCTCCAAAAGACAATAAAATGGAAGCTATGCTGGAGCAGGTACTTGAAGGACAGCAGAAGATGACAATGAACTTCAATGGCAAGCTAGATTCGCTGTATCAAGACCTGAATGGAAAAATTGAGAGTCTGAACTCTCACATGAAGAAGCTTGATGTGCAGGTTGCTCAAACTGCAGGAGCTGTTCAAAGGCAAGAGGGATTCCTTCCTGGAAGGACTGATATCAATCCCAAGCATCAGGTTAATGCCATCACAGTCAGGAATGAAAAGGAGCTTAAAACAGTGCAGAAAAAGAGGTTGAGTGCAGAACAGATCGTGCAACTCATGGAGTCTGAAGATGAAAATTTTTCTGTTTCAGAGGTGAGTGACGAGCGTCACCAAGGAGGAGTGACGCTCGTCACCAACCTACAAGGTATCGGGGGTTTTCACAAGTGAGTGACGAGCGTCACCCCCCTGGTGACGGTCGTCACCCACCCCAGAACGAAGCTGCTTCGCCTGTAACTGCAAATTATGACCAGGAACGTGTCTATAAACCCAAAACACCATTCCCCACGCATCCTAGGAAGTCTAAACAGGATATAGAAGAAGCCAGATGTAAAGCTATGATAGACAAGCTGATGCTTGAGATCCCACTTGTTGATGCAGTCAAGCTTTCACCAGCTCTAAGAAGGTATGTAAAGAGAATGATTGTGAATGGTGTAAGTCCTAAGGAAGGAGCATTGCTTACCAGATACATCAGTGCAATTCTCTTAGGCACAGTTCCAAAGAAGAAGAAGAAGGTGATTGTTTCTGAACAAGTCAATTCCATCACTCAAAGCAGAGTTCCAGAGAAGCTATCTGATCCAGGGACCTTTGTGCTTGATTGCTCAATGTCTGCAGGACGTTTTCCACACTCTCTATGTGATCTAGGGTCAAGTATTAACTTGATGCCTTTCTCTGTTGCTGCTAGACTTGGAATGACTGATTTCAAGCCAGCTAGGATCTCTCTCATCCTAGCAGATCGATCTATAAGAACCCCAGAAGGCATGTTAGAGGATGTTCTTGTTAACATTAAAGGCTGCATAATTCCTACAGATTTTGTGGTTCTAAAATATGCTGAAGAACCTAAAGATCCTCTTATTCTGGGAAGACCATTCTTGGCTACTGCTGGAGCCATCATTGATGTTAGAAGGGGGAACACTGAGCTTGATCTTGGTGATGCTGTCATGAACTTTGACATGGATAAGTTAAGAAAGAGTTCTACCTTTGATGGTCAGACCTTTTCTATAAGAACTTCCAGAGATGAAGGGACTGTCATGGAGCATTCAGAAGACACTATTGCTGAGTGTGTCAATGAATCAGATATTAGTGGGCAAGTGAGCAAGATGGTTGTTGAAGAGCTAATATCTGAAACTTCTGCAGAAGCTGTTGGGTTTGAGGATTGCAGTGAGGATCATATCTTCATGACTAGGCTTGAAAAAGAGGTTCCAATGAATGCCAAGTTGCTGGAGGAAGACGTGTTTGTGACAGAAGCAACACTTGCAGAGCTGAATTGCAGGAAAACTGCAGAAACTCAAACTGCAGAGTCAGTGACGAGTGTCACTGACCTGGTGACGCTCGTCACCAACCTGAACACAAAGCAGCAACGTGATTTTACAGATACAAGTCCATCATATGTTGCCAATCCCAAAATTCACCATTCCACAACCCAGAAACCTGCAACTAAGCAAAGGTATGCACTTCCTGGAACCAGTTCCAAACCTCCTAATCTCATCAATAAGAATTTAAAAGGTGAAAAAGCTGCTTCACACTTATGCAAGCAACGAGATTCTCGTAGAATGCTTGGAGTTTCTTTTGATGATTCTGCAGGAAAAAGAAGTATCCCACCCACAGTCACGACCCACTCTGCTGATGTTCCTCACTTCCTTGGAAGTGTTCATACATCTACTGCTTACAAACCACCATGGATGAGGAGACATTCTTCTCCAAGGCATGCAATGCCACCTTCTGCTCCACCAGCTGTCTGAGCAGCATTCAAAGTCGAGCTAATGACTTTAAACAAGCGCTTAGTGGGAGGCAACCCACTGGTAAGTTTTCTTTTTCATATATTAGTTTAGTTTTCTGTTACATAGCTAAAAAAAAAACCCCAAAAACATGAGAAAAATCGAAAAAAAAAAAAAGAGTCACTTTGTTCAGTTTGCTTGGATGATATCTTGTGAACTTGTTGGACCATGGATTATGCTTTGTTTGGATGTTTTGATGTGTGTTTTGAGTGCTCTTACAGTTTGACTTCGGAGTAGATATGATGGCATAGCATTTAAACATCCAACATGACGATTTCTGGAGTATCAGAGATGGTGACGATCATCACCACAGCTGGGTGACGTTCGTCACCAGGTCCTTCGCGAGGTACCACTTTTCCACCTTGGTTTTACACGTTCTCATGCTTCATTTTGACCAACTCTTGGCTTAATAACACTGGGGACAGTGTTGTTTAAGTCTGGGGGAGGTGGTTACTGACGTTGTGTGCTTTGTGTCATGTCTATAGAGTCTTAAAGTTGAGTCAAAAACCTGTTTTTCTAGAGTCAAAATTTTGAAACTGTCAGTTTTTCTTGGAACTAACCATGGGACGTTTTTGCTGATAAGAACCATTGCCACAGTAGTTGATTACAAGTCTCACTAAGTTGAAAGTCATAGGTAGATCAGTCTAGCAATGAAGGTTTAGGTTCTTAGAGAATCTGAAAAATTTGCTGTTAGCTCCACCTTAATGAACTTTAAACTTCTTGTCTTGGTGATTGATTCTTATTGATCTTGATCCTCTCTTTCAGCACTGAAAATAAGGTTAAAATACAGTCTCTCTTTGATCTTCCCTGATGTAGTTTTTAAAAGATTAAGTCCAAAGAATGGTGCATTCATGACCCTGTCTCCTCACAAGGAACAACAATAGTGAACACATTCAAGAACCTGTCTCCTTACAAGGAACACAAGTATTGAGTAGCATCATATCTTAGACTGTCAAAGTTGAGAAAAAGAAGTGAAAATCGAAAATATCCAAAGGAAAAGATCAAGGGAAGAGAAAATAGGAGAGCTGTGTTGATATCTATTTGTTCAGTTGTTAGGAAGGGAAAAGAATCTGCAAAGTGATTAAGATGATAGAACCTTGATGAGATATCACACTTAGATAAAAATAGGGAGTTAACAGTAGAAACTTCGGATTTCTTGAAGGGATTTGGACTGGACTTGAGAGATTTGCTAAGCTTGTGATGATTAGACTGAAATTTTATCTTGTGTTGACTATGTGGTATGTGGATTCGAAAGCTCTAACTAGTATGGTGTTCCTGATGACTGACTGACTGTTTCTTGTTTTCAAACCTCGACCCTGAACTCTGTCTGATGTTTGCTTGAGGGCAAGCAAAAGCCAAGTCTGGGGAAGTTGATATATCATGGTTTTTATGGTTTTTAACCATGATATAAGTCCTTTTTATTGAGTCTTTTTGGTCTTTTTAGAGTCCTAGAAGAGTCTTTGCAGGTTATAGCATGTCTGGAGCATAATTGGAGATTTTGGAACCTTTTGGAGCATTCTGGGTTGAAGCCACGAAGTATCCAACTCGGGAAGGAAAGTATGCATATGGGTGACGCTCGTCACCACTTTTGGTGACGCTCGTCACCCAGAAAGGAAGGGGTCGTGGCCTGTTTTTAAAAGATTAGGAAGAAATTACAGTTTTAGCCCAAAAGTTCCAGTATTTGCAAAAAGACCCCAGATCGTGTTTTAGCTTGTATATTAGGTTTTTCAGCCATTCTTTTGGCATCTATCTTGTATCTTATTATTCTAGAGAGCTTTAGAGAGAGATTTGTAGAAGAGCTTTTGGAGAGACAAATCAGACTCCTTCAGAGCAGATTTTGAACTCTTTTACTTTCTATTTCTTATTTCTTTTATGCAATCTATTCTTTTCATGATGTTTTCTCAAATCACCATGTCTGAGTAGTTTGTTAGTTAAGTTAGGGCTTTTCAAAGGTTGAAGAAGAGTTTGTAGAATTGCTAAAAACTTATAGGAAATTCATTGGTTCTTCATCTGTGCTTGCATTCATATCGATTTCTTAGACACATCATCTGGATTTCGAAACCCTAGGTTGTTTGATAGATGTGAGAGCATTATTAATCACCTGAACTAGTATTAGATGAGCAAAACGCCCTAGCACAAAGAGATTTGGCTTAGGAGTTTTGTGAACAATTGAACCTGATCATTACTGCATGTTTAGGTTGTTAGGGTTTGCAAAGAGATTTGAAACTCTGTGATTTAGACATAGATAACTTGTGCAATGAGAATTGATTAGTTATATCTTTGTGATTCATGTTCAAGACGGTTTTAATTCATTCCTGATTGCATGCATTCTACACTCTCGGATTCAACCTGCGAACTGTCCTGACTTAGCGCCTTTAGCTTTCTGAACTTTAAGAACAGTCTCAAAAACGCCCACTTGCTTTTATTACTTTAGTTATTTCGCATTACATTCATTACTTATCGCTTAGCTTAATCCGAACCTGAACTCTTTAGTGTAGTTTACTTAGTCCCTTGGGATTCGATAACCCCTTGTACTACAACTGCTTTTGCTGTGCACTTGCAGTAGTTTATTTGGGTAAAACCTGACCCTATCATAAAGGTACATGGATTACCCAAACATTCTATATGTCTTAAGATAGGTGTTCCAGTGATGTTGCTACGAAACATAGATCCTAAAGGGAGATTATGTAATGGAACTAGATTACAGATAACACAAATGGCTGATCATGTTTTAGAAGCTCGAGTTGTTACATGAGATAGAGTGGGTTCTAAGGTTTTGATTCCTAAGATTGTGATTTCTCCATCAGACGTTAAGATGCCTTCTAAAATGAGAAGAAGACAGTTTCCATTAGCTGTAGCTTTTGCTATGACGATTAACAAAAGCCAAGGACAATCACTAAAGGAAGTTGGTCTGTTTCTTCCTCTGCCCGTGTTTTTTCATGGTCAGCTTTACGTTGCACTCTCTCGAGTTACTTCTAAGAAAGGTTTGAAAATTCTTATAATAGACAAGGAAGGGAATCCTCAGAAGCAAACTACAAATATTGTTTTCAAAGAGATTTTTCAAAACCTTTAGTTGTTATAACAATGAGTTAATTTCTTTTAGCTATTACTATTATTTGATTTTTTATAATTGGTGTTTTTGTATTTCAAACTTATCTATTTTCAATCATTGATTATCTATTAAGCAAAGAATTTTTATTGAAATACTCACCATTCATCTAACGTATACTCAGGAATATAAAATAACGAAGAAAAACTGACATGTTCTTTTGGATTTTCTTTGAATTCCGTTTAGTTGCAATAAGTCCTTTTATTTTCCAAATGTGCAGCATTTCATGTATTCGGAATTTATATCTGTTCACGAACTTCCTGTTTTAAAAAAAAAACTAACTATAATCAGTTTTTGTGCTAATTCACAAAATAACAAAATCTATATTCCGTCCGAATAAATATTCATCAGAAAACCAGATCATGTTTATAATTAGGAATAAAAAACATAGTTTCGTCTAATTATTCGGTTAATTATCAAAAATATCAATTATAGTTTTCACGCTTTCAAAAATAATCTAATGATTTTGCTTATTTACTAAAACACCGAAGATAAAAATATGAGTTACTTATCTTAATTATTTTTTTGTCGTAGAAGTTTTCATCGGATGTTTCTTTCCGACCCATCCCTGTAATAAACATAAACAACGATTGATCTAAGGTTACTCATCACCTCAATTATTTCTGAAACTAATTCTACATGCATGAAAAGATATATCATTACTTATCTGGAACTTTCCCTCCCAAGAACAATCGCAAAGTCAATCGGCCAGATTTTGACTTCATATTCTGAAAACGAATCTTTAATTTATGAGATTGAACAGATCAATTGAACCGATGATTGAATTGCATGAAATAATCGGAACTCTTCGTTATTTGCAAGATCGAAGGATTTAAACAGCGAGATCAATCGACTTTGCTATTAGATTGATGTGTTTGAAAGAAAATAGAGATTTAAGTAGATCGGAAGTTTGGAGGAACTTCTGTTCAGAGATGTATGTGATTTGGGGGAGAAGAAACGAAGCAGGACCAGAAATGAATCTGATTTTTGGTTTGTCTTTTCGTCGAAGTCGGGAGAAGAAGAGTCGAGATGGATGAAGGTTTGTCTTTTCGATTTTCTGGAGAGGAAGAGTCGAGAGAAAGATAAAATTATACCGTTTTGTTTATTATTTTGGGCTTTTTCAAGTTGGGCTTTCCATTTTTGATTGTTCATATTTTATTTTGTTTCTTTTCAAATTTGAAGTAATTTATACAATTTTTATTCATTTAACAAGTCTAAGTTTTTGTTTAAGTTTTTTACATAATTTGAACATCAACACTGATATTTTTTCTGTTTGATATTATTTTAAAATAACATATTCGTAATTCATAAAAATCATTTATAATATAAAAAATCGTAACCAGTTGCGATAGTAGATAAAAATAATTAAATATATGTATACGCACAATATAACTTATAGGTTTCGATATTATTAAAAATAATTTCAACACTTTAAGTAATTCATATATATATATATATATATATATATCTAACATAAAAGTATTTTTATAGGAATTAAAATATAAGTTTTCCATATTTCCTATTTTCACCACAAATATAATGGTAAAACACAAATATAAGAATGTTCCTATATTCATCTATTATATAATTTCAAAGAGTCTTATTTAATTAAAATAAAAGACCTAACAAGTATCTTAATCGAATATTTAATTTTATATAATAACAGCATCAAAAATAATTCACATATATTTTTAAAATCTATCGAATTCTAAGTCGAAATCTTAACTATAACAAAATATAATCGACAAATGATCCAATAATTATACAAACATAACTACAAACTTAGAATACATATCACACGTAAAGAAAAGAAAATACCATTCACAAATAACAACACTTTTTAGTTCAACAAACAATAAAACCAGACAACAAACATACTCAGCCAATATATAAAAAATATATATCTGCAAAACTAAACTGCATAGTACAGTTTAAATTAAATATATATATAATCAATTACTCCACACGTAGAGCGGACTAAATCTTAGTAACTCATTATTTGTCAGTGAGTCATTGAAAAAGTGACATTGAGTTACTTTGATACTTTTCTATATTTAGAATATTATTTATTTTCCTTTTCTTCTTAGAAATTAAGAACCAAAAAAAAAAATCCCAAGCGTTTACACTAATATATATATTATTCTACGACTATGTTATCAACTAAAACAATGTGAATTTTATATGGAGCAATTTTATATTTTCGGGATAAAAACCACATTTTATTCAGTTTACTTCGTGTTGTTTTTTTTTAAGTTTTTTTGTTTGAGGTTTTGTAATATAAGTTTTTTATATTTAAGAAAAAACCTAACTTGTGTCAAACTTAAAAAGAAATTCTAGATAAATTTGATACCTGCAATGGAGATGGCCAATTTGAGAGTACCAACATCTTCAAACATTGAACTCTTACTGTCCGATTGCGATGATTTAAATGTAACCTATAATAAGCATACAAATTTGAGTTAGCTGTAGGACGATTTTACATGTACAAGAAAGAAATATTTAAAACCAGCTTACCAACATATGAAATGATAATATCAGTGGTCTCTATTTCGTATTGCTGTTTTGTATCTCTTCAAATGTTATTTGAGACCTACACTTTTCAGTCAAACGATTGACTTAGACACTGAAATATACATAGTTACGTATATACTCTTATTGACTGAAGATCCTCATCTGCGTGAGTGATTTAGTTTTAGGTTTTTTTTGCGTCATGTACATCTTGGAATGTCATATGGAACCTATATTCATTAGATGAGGACAAATAAACTTTTAGTTGTCTTAGAATTTTGACATAGTTTTGATAACTGATTTTAGTTTTTGAATACTTATTTGATATAGTGATGTTGTGACATCGCAATGTGGATTAGTTCATTCGACAAACTCGAGGACATGTTATGAAACGAAGAGACATAAGAAGAAGGGAATTTTTAGAATTCTATTCGAAAATAAAATCACAAAATGTAAGGTAACTGAAGACTATTTTTATTTTTACCTTTGATTAAGTCATCTTCGTTCTTTAGTTTTATTTTATGCGCTTTGTTCCAACCTGTAAAAGATTTAGTTAGACAATCCGATTATCCAAAAATAAAATTATTTTACTTCTCTGAATCCTATTACCCGATGATGAACAATATATCAAAAAAAAATATATATGTATCAGAATCAATGAAATACTACTTCGTAAAGATCTAATGCATCGTTTAAAATTTTGAGATCCAAAACTTAAAACAAATTCTGGAAATCAAAAAGTATTAAAAGTCTCGATGTTTCCATATATGGCATAGAATCGAACGATTTTGTACCCAATAACATTCAAGCATATATAGAACTTACTTGCTTTTGGATAAATTCCCACGAAATCAGTAGTCATGACTCCTCAATAATCATCCTCTCCTGACGAGTGAAAGTTGATGAATCAATATTTTGAGCAATGGCTGAGTGTAGTGAATTGTCCGAAAACAGGATCTCTAGGAGATCTAAGTTTTTTTTTTTTGGTTTCTCAATCAATTCAGACATATTTTTGTTATAGAAAGTGAAGAGTTAGAAAGAAATGAAAATTGTTTGTTGTTCGTAGAGTTTGGGCCAGGAGACGAGCAATTAGTGGCCCAAACAATATGTTATACATAAAAATTCATTCATAGAGACACCAACTATTTGTCTCGGCCCAACGGGTTAAAGATTAATTTTAGTGAATAAACCTATTATTATGTTATTAATTCAACTTTATTGGTTTTAAAAATAATGTTCTAAATTACAGATAACATTGTATTAGAGAGTTATAATTATATATATATAACAATCAATGGTTTCATTCTTAAGATTCAATTTTACATGAGTTATATGTAAAATTATTTTTTAGGTAACAACATTTTTTTTTTTGAATGAATGTAAAATTTATTTATCTAAAAACCATTTATACAATGGCTGTGACGGTTTTGTTGAGTATCTTAATTAAAAAACAAGACCTTTTAACTAAGAAACAAATGAGAACCTGACCTCCATTCCCCTGTCCAGATGCGTTATTCCTTGTTTTCGAATAGTAGTCAATCTATTACGGACCTGCTTGTCGATTTTTTTGCAAAGTTGCTTAGGAAGTGAGGGAGGTTCGTCATGTCTCCTTCCATTCCTTTCCCTCCAGATTGAATAAACTGTGCATTGGAACACATAGCGCAAGAGAAAAAGCTGAATCCCATCACTTGACTCATCAATCAAGAGGTCAATAATATCATCCCATTTTACCGTGAAATGCATGCCTAGAAGCTTTGATGTGAGTTGATTCCATACATCCGCGGACCAAGCACATGCAAAGAAAAGATGGTTTCGTGTCTCAATGGGGAGCTGCAGAAGACGCAAGAGCTGTTCACTTCTATGTTCCATTTTCTCATCCGTTCACCAGTAGAAAGTCGATTGAGGATTGCTAACCATGTTAAGAAGGAGTAATTTGGTGTGGCTTGTTTAGACCATATACTTTTGTACCATTATCTCTCTGGTTGCGCCTCTCTTATTAGCGACCAAGTATACTTTGAGCTGAACTTTGTAGCAAAATTGTCTGTTGTTCTCTTCCATAAGACCTTGTCATTTCTCTGGGTGTCTCTTGTCCCCTCCTTTGAGTAGAGATGATAGCTTCAATTTTATTGAAACTGTCTGCCCTATGGCGACGACGTCTAGGAGCATTCATTACTGAAGCAACTGTCGCAGTGAGTGGAATACTCATATCCACGCAGCCTCTTAAACCTGTCAAATTGATATCCATGGGGCTCCAATCGTCATACCAGTACGATGTTGACAGTCCATTTCCAACCTCCACTTTTGTGAACTCCTTAGCTAGGTCTGGATACTTGAGCAGGTTCCTCCAGATCCAGGAACCTATAGCAGAGGTGTCCTTTACTGACCACACGGAACCCTTACGAATGAGGTAATGCTTGATCCAGTTGGCCCACAAATAGTTTTTAGCTGATAAGATACGCCAAATTAATTTCAAACAGCTGACTTTGTTTGCTTCAGTACGTGATTTCAGACTCAGCCCTCCTTCTTCTTTAGGCAGACAGATGGCTTTCTAAGCTACTTTGGCTTTGTTAGTTTTTAAGTTCCGGCCCTGGCCATAGGAATACAGCACACAGTTTGTCTATTTCTTTTATGCATGCTTTTGGTAGCTTAAAAGCAGAAATCCAGAAAGTAGTTAAGCTGTGAATCACCAAAGCGATTAACTAAAGCCTTCCTGCAAAAGAAAGGTACCGCGCCGTCCAAGAACTTATTATAGCCCTGACTTTTTTGATCAGAGGTAGGTAATCATTGCAGGTCATTCTATTGGTTAAGAGTGGGAGGCCTAGATATCGTATAGGCAGAGTACCTGAATCGAAAGGGAAATGAGCGAGTATCTCTTCTCTGTTTTCCTCTGAAACTCCCGCCATAAACAACGTAGATTTTTCCAGACTTATAGACAACCTTGATATCTCTGCGAAGACCCGGAAGACCTCAAGGATACCTTTGATTGATCTTTTTTTCCCATCAGCAAAGACTAATAAATCGTCCGTAAAACAGAGATATGTGAGCTTCGTGGATTGACAGTAAGGATGGTATCCTATTTTTCCCTCCATAGATGCCTTGTCAAGCAATTTAGACAGAACCCGCATGCATATCATGGACAAATATAGGGATAAAGAGCATCCTTGGCGAAGACCTCGCGTACTTCGGAAGAAGCCATCAAGTTCACCATTGACCTGAACTGAAAACGTCGGGGTTGTGACGCATAATTGTATTCAATGTTTACAACGAGCAGGCGGGCCAAGGGCTGACAAAGTGTTAAGGAGGAAAGGCCATTGGACTGATATGAAAGCTTTGGATATGTCTATCTTTGCGGCACATCTGGTGGAAACACTGTCTTTGTGATGGTTTTTCACCAACTCAGAAGCCAGAAGCACATTCTCCATGAACAGCCGATCCTTTACGAAAGCCGACTGATTTGGTGCTATGAACTTTGGGAGAACCTTCTTTAGTCTATTCGCCAATATCTTTGATATCATTTTGTATAAAACATTGCAATAGGATATTAGGCGATAGTCCTTCATCTCTGAAGCTGATGTTGTCTTTGGGATGAGCGCCAAGATGGTTGTATTTATACCTTTTGGGAGAAATCTTTTGGTAAAGAATGATTGAATTGCCATTACGACATCTTGTCCAATAATTGGCCAAGTGGATTTTAAGAATTCACTTGTGAACCTATATGGACCTGGAGCTTTGTTCCCTGGCATTGGTAACAGAACATCCTTTATCTATGCTGCTGTTATCTCCTGTTGCAGAAATTGACTATCAACTGTATCGCACTGAAATCCCAGCAGATCCTGAAGTGCAGATACTTGTATCCCTTTGAAACTTGGAATTTTGCATGAGAGAAAATCTTTGAAATGATATTCTTCCTTTGCTTTGATTCCTTTTTGTGTATCAACAATGGTACCATCCTCTATTTTTACTTCTCTGATAGTGTTTTTGAGCTTGCATACCTTTGCTGCCTGATGGAAGGACTTATTGTTTCCATCCCCAACCTGCAACCAATGAAGTTTTGATATTTGACGAAGGTATTTTTCCTCCACTTCTGAGAGCCGATGCCATTTTTCAAAAGCACGTGACTCTTTCTCCATGGAGCTGGCGTTAACGTTGTTCAGAGTATTTGTCTGGCATTCGCATAGCTCCTCCAAAGCCTGGTTTGTTCTTTTTATCAAATCACTGAATTGCTCCCTGCTTACCCCCTTGATGATCGGTTTGATGGATTTCATTTTTTTTGATAGCCGAAACAGAGCAGAGGTGGATTAAAAAGATGTTTTTTTTTTCTCTCCAAGCCTTCTCTAAGGATTGCATGAATCCTGTAGAAGATGCCAGTGCATTAGTGAACTTAAATGGTATGCATGGCTTATAGCAGCCTCTTTGATGTGTATCCGGCAGCGTTGATGATCAGAGCAACCACCAGCTTCAAATACATAATGTGATTGTGGATAGTCAACTAGCCATGCATCATTCATAAGAGCTCGATCAATTTTCTTGCAGATTAACCCATCATCTCTTTTGTTACACCAAGTGTAGAGGGGGCCATGATGCTTCAACTCAGCAAGAGAGCAGTAACGCACCATTTCTTTGAAATCCCGCATATCCATAGATGTAGAAGGAGAAGTCGTAAAGCCAGAGTGTTCTTCACTACCAAAGATCTCATTGAAGTCCCCGAAGATTAACCAAGGTTTATTTCGGAGCATTGGAGAATCTTTATGATTTTTCAGATCAGACCAGAGCTCCTTCTTTTCTTCTATTGTTTTAAAGCATAAACAAAAGAGCAGAAGAACTCGGTTTCGGATCCTTCTAGCATAACAGAACACGTTATCATTTGTTCGCTTGTAAAATTTGGCGTAACCCGCACCTGATCATTCCAGACCACCCAAATCCTTCCCTTCCTGTTGTATTCATAATTTGAAATATGATGCCAATCTTTAAAAACTGAAGAAATCATTGCAGCCGGTTTCTTTTCTATAACTCTCGTTTCTAGTAGACAACCAAACTGCAGCGAACCCTCTTTTATCCACTCACGGACCACCGAATGTTTTGATGATTGGTTAAACCCTCTAACATTCCAGAAGAAACCTGACATCAATGATTTTTCCTGGAGAAATTTCTATTCAAACCGCTAGGATTTTTCGTCGTTTTTTTACCCATTATATATGATAGTGTGTTTATAATACATAATTTAAAAATTTATAAGATACACTTGCAGAATAATAAGTCCATATGAAAATCATAAATTCATATTTCACCCCATTATATAACTAAATAATCATAAAATCCATATTATATGAACAATAAACATTTTCAACATTTATATAGTTGACATAATGATTAATAAACCTCTGACAAAAAAAAATCATTATATATGATATGTGTATAATACATAATTTGAACATTTGTTGATCTACTTTAAGAAAAATAAATCCACATAAAAATCATTGACCAAATGGATAAAATAATCAGATATTTTATAAATTCCATTATTTTAAATCTTGATAATGAGTACAAAATAAAGTTTTGTTATATATTTTGAATATATAATAAACCCCCTATATTTATTATTATATATATGTATATATATTTAAATTCAAAAATTATATACCTGTGCGTGTGAACTCAAATCGGATCTAAAGACTGAACAAGAGTTTGTGGGTTTAAAAAGAGATTTTTATTAATTTTTAGCCGGAGCTTGAGGGATACACGGTGGTTTAGGTCGTCGGAATAAGAAAGCCGACCTAAACTGTTTATAGGAATAAAATCAAGAGCTAGAACAATTAGATTGCTTAAGTTGCCCTAGGTCTCAAGAGATGATTTTAGGATGACTTGTGACGCTGATAGCTTCCTATATTTATACCCGATCAGGCTGGCCTTCTGAAGATAACTCTGTATATCTGAAATAGAAAAACTTTCTTGCTGATAAGACGAATCTTCCGACTTTTCCGGATTAAGCCGATAAATGGAGAATTTCCTTTTCTCTGGCCTATCTGAATATTCTTTGGGTTGCCAAAATGGGCCGACCAGGGTTCATGTCGGGCTTTCAGAGATGGTACGAATCTCATCTCTAACATTGTGGATCCAAAATCTAGTATATAATTAAAATACAAATTTTTAATAATTTTGTCGCATATTTGTGAGGTATTCCCCTTTTTATCTTGGGGGAATTGCTTATTATAACCTAAAAGTTAGTTTTTCTAAATGTATATACCTCCTATTGAATGTTTGGTAAAACTAACCCAAATGAGTAGTGAAATTACAGCTCAGTCTTTTCTGACTAAACAAAAAACGTCTGCCACAGTACGATTTTCTAAAGAAGTCTATTTTGGTAGACTATTAATGAAGTCTACATAAATAGACTTTACAAGAAGTCTACTACATAATTAGTTTTTAAAAATATTAATTATAAAATATAAAATAAATAAATTTCTAAAAAATTGGTAAACATGAGTAAGACATATATATTTGACATGTATAGAATACAAAATTTTATACAAATCAATCAATTTAAATGCAGAAAAAAATTAAGTTGAAAACATACAACCTCTTAGAAGTCTAATACATAGTTAAATTTTAATTTTCTTTCACTAAAATTATAAAAAAAATATTATGATACAAAAATTATAAACATAACCAAAACATAGACAATTGACATCTATATTAAATAAAATTTCATGAAAATAAATCAGTTTATAAGTTCCATAAGTATAAGGTTGAAAATGGTTAGGGTTTGAAGTTCAAAAGAGTTAGGGTTTGAGATGTAAAGTTTAGGGTATTGTTAGGATAAACCCAAATTCTATATGAATTATAGTTTATGGTTTGGTTAATGATTTAGAGTCCATGTCATTGTTATTTGAACTTTAAAATGTGAAAATGGTAAGAAAATTAATGTTTCGATACAAGTTTAAATCAAAAATATTTGATTTAGGGTCTAGGGTAAACAGAGTTATGCAGTAGACTTCTCCTCCAGTGGACTTAAAAAAAACGTAGCGGGAAATCGAAATTATTTAATAAATTGAGCGGGAATCGGAACAAATTGGGCGGGAATCGAAATCTAAAAAATATACTGAAGTAGACTTTTCAAGTAGACTTCTCCTAGAAGTTTACTTAACCGAAAATTTTCCTACATATATAAGAAGATTAACTTAATTGGGTTAAAAATAAAGTTTTTCTCTCCCTCTAAAAAAAGCTTCTCTCTCCTCTACCTCCTCTCTGGCCATGAATCTCTTCTCCTTCCTCTCTTGCCATCAATCTCATCTCTATCCTCCATCCTTTCCATCTCAATTATGGTGATGGTAAGAAAATTTGAGGTTTTGTGTTTCATTTGTTGTTTGCTTTGTGTTCATATTGTAAATCTGTGCTTATTATTACATATTTGAGCTTCTTGTTGTAGATCTGAGTTTATTCTTGTAAATATGCGCTTATTGTTGTGTAAATTTTGTAGAATTTGTTGCAGATCTGATTTTTTTGTTATTGCAGATCTGATTTTTTTGTTGATGCAGATCTGACTTTTTTTTGTTGCAGATCTGATTTTGTTTATTTTGTTGCAGATATGAATTTTGTTTATTTTGTTGCAGATCTAAAAAATATTTTGTTGCATAGCTGATTTCTTTATTTATTTATTTTTTTGCTGTAGATATGATGTTTGTAAATATAGCAGATTTTGTTGAAATATGAATTTTAAGAATTTTTTTCTCTTATTGTGCAGACTTGAGCTTATTTATTTCTCTTTTGGTTTTGATGGATGCAAACTTCAGCTGCAGACTTCTCGAGTAGACTTCTGCATCTATATCAGACATTTTGTTTTTATGAGCCAATTTTAAGATTTATAATAAGTGATCTTTATATGTTTATTTGTTTAGAAGGTCTACTTAATATGTAAAGTTGGATTGCACTGAATGTTATTTATTATATTCTTAACTTATGTGTGTTTATCATATTCAGATTTCATATGCAGACTTCTTTGTCAGGCTTTATATGTGACTTCTTGATTAAACTTCTCTAGTAGACTTCGCAAATATACTTATATTACATAGCATATGGTCATCACCAAAATTTTTCCTTGACATCTTACTTAGTCATCACCATCTTTGAACCTCTAATAACACATGAAAATTAATTCAATTTTAACTATACAAAAACATGTAAAACTCATAACAAAAAAAAACATGTAAAACTATTTAGAAATACCACAACTAGTCTTTCTTCACACATTCTCTATAAACAGTGGGTATGTGAATCATTCTCTGTAAGAAAACAAAATTCAAACCACATTAGAAATCATTGTCGAAAAAGTAGACTGCAAACGAAGTTTACTATGTAGACTTCAAATGAAGTTTGCGGACTATTAAGCTAAATAACAAATAAATGAAGAAAATTAATTAAAACTAAACTGTAACAAAAAAAATTTAAACTCATACATAAACAAGAACAATAAATATCACACACTTAAGAGTCAAATAATAAATTTTATTTGTTACAGATATCTGATCAATTAAATTTATAAAAAATTAACGTCGCAGACTACAAACAAAGTCTACTATGTAGACTTCAAGTGAAGTCTACGGACTAATAAGCTAAATATCAAATAGAACAAAAACAAATTAAAGCTAAACTATAACAAACAAACATGTCAAACTCCTACATAAGTAAGAACAATAAATAACACACACTTAAGAGTCAAATAATAAATTTTATATGTTACAAATATATGATCAATTAATTTTATAAAAAAATTAATGTCATAAACTGCAAACGAAGTCTACGGACTAATAAGCTAAATACCAAATAAAACAACAAACTTAATTTCACCAAATATATATAATATAAACATGTAAAACTGATACAAATGTAAGTACAATTACTAAAACAATCATAGGACCAAAAAAATCCTAAAAAATCGTTGTAAATTTGATAAAAACGCGTTTATAAAAAAAAGTGAAATAGCAGACTAACAACAATATTTACAAAAGTAGACTAGCAATGTAGACATCGTCTGAAGTCTATATTTTAGGTTACTTTTTGCAATTGCCAAACTCACTCCGAGAAGTCTACGTAAAAAAGGTAGTTTTGCAATTGACCAAATTTTGACTTTTTCGTAAGAAGTCTACTCGCAAAAGTAGACATCTTCGAAGAAGTCTACTTTCAAAGTAGACTTCTTAGAGGTTAGTTTTGCAATTGACCAATGTTGACTTTTCAAAGTATACTTCGTTTGAAGTCTACTTAGGTTAGTTTTGAGGTTGGCCAAACATTGAATTAATTTTCGAGTAGACTTTGTTTGAAGTCTACTCAGAAAGTATACTTCAAACGAAGTCTACTCGGAAAAGTCAACCTTGGTCAATTGCAAAACTAACATAGACTTCTCTGAAGAAGTCTACTTTTGTGAGTAGATTTCTTACGAAAAGGTCAAAGGTTGGTCAATTGCAAAACTAACCCCTTTTTACGTAGACTTCTTTTGAAGTCTACACTCTTTTTTTGTTGTCAAAGGAAATGGCGTAGACTTCAACCGAAGTCTATTGTCAAAAATTGGTACACACGGTCAATTGTAAAACTAACTTATGTGTTGACCAGTAGACTTCTTTTGAAGTCTACTACCGAAAGTAGACTTTTTAAGAAGTATATTTTCACGGCACAGATCTGAAAACTCACGAAAATTGACTGAAAAATCACCTACCAATGGTATTTAGCTTCTTCAACCACCGATTTCTTTGATTCTAGCCACCACCAAACAATCTCAATCGATTTACCAGACCAAATCATCAAATATGGTAATATCTTAGAACATCAAGTTTTGAGAAGTTAGATTAGAGTTTTTGTGCTGAAAATAGAAAAAGATGAAAGAATTAAAGGTTAAGAGTAGAGGAAATGAGCTTACCAAGCAGAAAAAGGGATTATTGAAGCAATAAAAGCTTCAAATTAGTTGAAAATGGTGGTTGAGTGAATTGATGGTGATAATATTTTTGTGAATAAATGAGGAAGATAAGGATTGTTTGGTAAAATAGATTTCCGAAATAATTAAAAAAATAATAATTTAATAGCATTTTCGTGAATAAATATAAATGATAATGATAGAATTGAGAAAAAGTGGTTAATTATAAAAATGGTGAAATGATAGACTATTTTAGCAATTGACTCCAATTTTTAGGTTATATTTGCAAGACTCCCTTCTATCTTTAGTTTCTATCACAATAAAGCTCATTTGAGTAAATCTGCTTTCGTTTTGATTTCGAATCTGTCAACCCTTTCAACAAAAGACGTGGCACGATGTCAAGTTAGTATATAGTAAAAGGAACTTCCCCGTAGAAAATGGAAATAGAAACTCACATCAAAACTCTGCATCTAAGGTTCAAACATCTCCCAGCTTATCCTCGTAATGATGCCTTATAACCAGAATTCATATAATTTCATCCGGACCACTTTGCCTACCATGTAAACGTCGTTTACAACATCTACATTAAAGCCTGAGACAAAACAAAACATTATAAGAACAAGAAACTTTATTAATGGATAAGATTTTCAAGTAAAACAAAAGGTTCCAAAGGGTGACAGAAACAGAATGCAAAACCTTGTAGTGATCTACGAAAGGATCAACGGTCATGACAGCGTTAGACCACTTGACATTTGCTTCATGTATGTTTTCTGAATAAGACGTTGCTATTATATAGAATCATTTACCAGTATGTGACTCATATTATTCATAATCTTTTTTACCAAGTATATTTAATCTTGCAAGTATGCTATTGTAAGTATGCATGGCACTGATGGCATATTCTATCCTACTCACTATCATATAGTCACTGTAATGAAACATTGTTTGGCAGATGATTAGAAACTCATAGAGAAAACTTACTAAGTTTTGACAAGCTAATTAAAATAGTTTTAGATCCATTATATGACTAATATGTTTTCCTTCAAATCGATTAATTAGGCCAACGTTAAGTAGACAGTAATATTATACAAGTAAGAGTTAATAAAACTGAAACAACGTCTACATTATAGACAAAATTATTCTACATAATTTGAGACAATATACACGAAAATGTGTAGAGATTGCCACAAAAATCAAATTGTGAAAAAATTTCACACTAAAATATTTTCTTCTCGAACGGGCAATATGAAATCCAAGAAATGAGGATACTCTTTTTCTCCAAAATCAGTTTTTAATCATACACATTTATACGTTGATGTTTCTAGACTAACATCTAGAATAAGTGTGAAGATTTTGATAATTGATAAAGACATAACGCCACAATGTAGAACAATTAATTTTGTTTACAGTGAGGTCTAGTAAATACTTGATCACATTTATGCATTCTCATTTTGTTTTTCTTTCTTTTTAGCTTTGATTTATTTTTAAACGTTTTGTTATTTATAACATTTTTTATATAATTTTTTTATAATATGTTAATTTATGAATCAAAAGAATGTTTTTGTTACATAAGCTTAGTAAAGTTAAAGAGTTTCAAGAGGTTAAAAAAAAATTAAAAACCTAATCGTAATATAAATTGATATTTTTGTATATTTCCGCGCTTGGCACGGAAAACCACCTAGTTTAAAATACTGACGAACTCCAAATAGAAATAGAAAAATGAAAACTTTTAATTTTACCCATTTAATATGGTTTGTAATTGGATTTGTTTATATTATCCTTCAGATTTCTCAAATACAAACTTGAGCACAGATTTTATTTTTAATCTGTAATGGATTTCCTAAACCAAACTAAAATTTCGATAAGGAGAACTCCTAATTTCACCTCATTAACATGTTTATTTGTGATCGATTTGTGATGTTATTTTCAGATCTTTTCAAATTATAGAATTGGGAAAAGAAAACTCGTAGTTATTTCTAATAATATCCGAATTTATTCTTGTACCTATTGTTTGGAAACTCATTTTAGCTACCCGTTAGATCCTTACGGTAGGCCATGGTCCCCATAAGGGTCCGACGACACACTGATCGATCTAACGACCTCAGCCCCATCGATAGACATCACCGGGGCGTGAGTTGTTATGTCGAAGGCATCATCATCGTTAGTAGAAAGCTCTTTACTTCTCAGAGCCTCAAAGTCTAGGCCGGACCCAAAAACGGCCATTCAACGTTTTCTTGGATGACACACAAGTGGGTTCGGGTCCAGTCGTACCGGTTTTTGGGAAAGCCACTCAAGTAGTTCTGAGAGATGTAATGGCCACGTTGGGGTCTCAGATCGTCTTTCGGTCTACTGATGACTCAGTTTTGCCGCCTATCATCAATGGTTTGGAGATATATTCGATAAGTAACGGCCGAGACGGTGTAGCGAAACCACGAACAAACAACGCAAGAGAAGGTTTGTATTCACAATACATTAATCTCCCTTTTTTATTTTATTGGCATAAGTATTAAACTCTTTTTAATACTAGGCTTTTAAGTCGATATTAATAATTTGATTTTTTTTTGTTAATATCTTTTAAATTATCAAAACTATAATATATTTATAAAAAATTTCTTATATAAAAAAAGTTTAAAAGTTTTTCTTATTCTTTGTTTATAAAATTATAAATTTTATTAACTAAAATTATATTATAAATCTTATTAACTAAAATTATAGTAATGACACCTAACGAATTATCCAACTTTGACGTGCATACGTTTAATTTAGAAAATAATTTCTTTACTAAATTTTGGTGTTTTGTTTTGAGTCATTATTTCTTTATTTCTTCTTTTTAACGTTTATATATTCAAATATTTAGTTTTTTGATTAAATATCTCATTGATGTTGTGTAACTATGCATATATAATATATGATTCATATTGATTCGGATTTACTTTTGTTAGGATGCTACAAGTAAAGCTACTTCTTGTTTCTCAACTAGATCTTCTATGAATTTTAGGTTATATCTCTACTCAGTTTATAAGATCTCTTTTATTAGTAGTTAACTATTTGATAATTTTTATTTTCAAACATGTAAGATGGTGTGGAGTCTTCACATTATTTTTTGCACTGTTTTTATCTTTTGTGTGTTTTATTCATGTTTTGATTTGAATAGTTTATCTAGATATATTCCAATTTGAATTTGATTCATAACTTTTCCATACATTATTATTTAAATAGAATTTTAGAATATGTTACTCATATGATGTTCATATTAGCTAAGTTATAAGTAGTAACTGTGTATAAAAATCAGACTTTTTTTATTTGTTATATTTCGAATGTAAAGTTACTTGTGTAGTATTTTTCTTTGTTATTTTTTAAACCAGATGCAGCCAAAATATTAGTCTTTCTAAATTTCAGTAATATGTTTGATTTAGAAACTCGTATAACCACTGTAACTTTATACAGTTATTCATAGTCAATATCAATATTTTAGAAATCATGAATTTTCTGGAGCTAAATTTGAAACTAATTTTCTTTATAGAATTTTTTTTGTTATTTTACATAACCTTTGATGGTAATTTTATATTTTATTTTAATTTATATAATTTTTGCATATTTGATATACTTAAAACATATATATATAAAGCTATTTTGTTATTGATTTTCAAAATAGGTAGCATATATATCAATTTAAACTCTTTTACATAAATATTTTTTCTTTGTTGAATTTCTTTGTAATATTAAATTTTATTTTATTTATAATGCTGTTTTGACATGCTATAACTGATTATTTTAAATTTTATGTGGACTTCTCTCAAAAGCTTATACCATAATACCATCATTGTTTTTTAGTTAATTTTTTATGTTGATTTTCCAAAGGCTGAGGTTCGCTTGGGGAATGATGGAGGCGGAAAGCTGGACTAAAGTCACTCTCTTTCAGCCGGTCGGATGGAGTATGGTCGAAGTGGAAAGATAGCGCCTGTTCAAGGGACTAAACTCACTCTTTTAGAAGGCTGGTCGGATGATGATGAATAGAGGATGGATCGATAGTCGCCACAAAAATTGATGGTAAAGGCAGTGATAAGACAAGTTAAACTGGGCAGAAATCGCAAATGCCTAGAAAAACTGAAGAAGAGAAAACTCTTTGAGATAATGCTTTGTTCTTTATTGACTGTGTGAAAAATATAAGGCTGTAAGGGGACTTTATATAAAGTCCAAACAGTTATGCCCTTCTAGGGGTCTTGAAACAAATTACAATAATTGTAGCCATATTAAAGGGATTGAAAATGGCTAACAATTGCCTTATCTAATGGAAATTCGAAATTAAGAGTAAATGCAAGAAAATCAAGACAAAAACAAAGAAAGTTAGTCAAACAATGTAATGAATTCATTCTTAGCTTGGACTGATTTGTAGGGATTTGTAATGTCATATGCACCTATCTTCCCTGAGATAAATGTAAGACCTTTTGTCCTCAACAGCGATAGGGATCCCCAACAGGTCACTCAAGATCTAGAACGAACTCAGAACCCCCCTCCCCCCATGTGGCGGGAACAACCTGGCTGGGGCAGATCCCTGTGAGATGACAGAAATCGATCAAGACTGCCGGGATGCGACATCAAAGCCCATTCGACCAATAGCCGGTGTAGAGCGCGATACACCCCGGGGTGCTTGGGAAGCGTAAGCCGAACAGTCAAAAACCAGCGGCAGTGTGCTAGGGGGCGAACCGATTCTCGCAAAGTTTGGAAGTCAGCGTGGTCCCCAGTGGGAGCACTGCCCGCCGAAGCGTCGGAAGGATTCCCATCGCGAGGATGCACGGAAGACAATGGGACGGGATCTCTACTCAAGAAGCAACGGCTCCCCTCGGCGGTCAGCGAAAGAGTCGGAGCGGCTAGCGCCAGACCCAGAGGATTTCGCCCCTCTCCGTTTAGGTGTCCGAGACATGGACTAGCAAAAGAATGAAAAAAGAGAAAGAATCTTACCGAGAAAAATGGAGAAAAATTTGCGGGATCAACGCAGTAAGAGAAGCAGCTCGCGAAAGTGGGTAATCGGTGGCATCAGAGAAAAAAATACCAGAAGCAGATGCATAACCCTAACAAAGAAAAGGTTTTTGTGTGGATCGAGGCAATCCACAAAATAGAAGTAGGAAAATCTTGTGCCACCGAAAGAAATTCACGGAAATCCAAGGACCAGGATGCAAAAACCTTTCCACTCTCCTAAGAAGAGAACCACCTGTTATGCAACACATCAACCGCGTACTGGAACCCACTTAAGCGTGCCCACCGTGGTGGGGCTCGGATCGTGAAAATTCTGGATCTCGGTCTAGGAAATCAGTAGCACGTCCTCCGGGGAACTCCCTTTGGAAAATAGTCTTTCCAAGACAAGCCTCAAGGGGCACGCCCTCCAGGGGTCCAACGCGTAAGCAACAGACACGGCGGAAACCCGAGGCACATTAAATGCACCGCACCTACCAAAGAAGACCACAATGATGGCGGTTAGGAGAAAGCGGAGCAGGTCGGCAATCTTCTCTCTAAATACACACATGGAAGAGTCCAGGAATGGTGATAATCATTGCAAAAGACGGAAGTCAGTACTCGACCCGGGGAACTTGGAGACCCAAATCCGGGCCCGACATGGAACCAGGTATCCCTTATAAAAAGTCACTCATCTTGCCAACGAGAGGAGGAGACAGACCTAGGACGATAACTTCATCTCCTAGCATCATTTTCATTAGAGAACACAACTTCCAAAAGCTCTGTCAAGATCCCTCTGAGTTGATAGGACGCCTCATACTCCATCCTTCCGATACTTTGAACGCGCTTCTTTCAGTCTCGTGCCTTTTCTGACTAGAGCGTCGGAGCATAATCGGAAGGGCAACCCCTTTCCAGTTCACCGAGATTCTCCTTCTTTGTTTCTTCATTGCAGGCTGACCCATCATTCTAGAGTTTAAA
Source organism: Thlaspi arvense (assembly GCA_911865555.2). Classification (NCBI taxonomy): domain Eukaryota; kingdom Viridiplantae; phylum Streptophyta; class Magnoliopsida; order Brassicales; family Brassicaceae; genus Thlaspi; species Thlaspi arvense. Next base: position 9,310,688 of record OU466861.1, read on the forward strand.
TCTCTCTCGTACGAACAACGACCAATCAGATCCCTCCACGTAGCTATTCTTAAGATCACAGGGCCTCAAATTGCTCTTATACTGGTTCATGAACTTCGGAATTTGAAGTTCCAAGTCTTAAAACTTTGCTATGTAGTTGTGTGAATTCGTATTTACAAGGCCTTAAGATCACAAGGCCTCAAGTTGCTCATAGGTAAAATAAGAGTTCAAATTCTGTATGATAACTGTATCATGTAAAATGTCAAAAAGTCGAAAGTCAAAAATTAAAACCGAGTTTTCTATTGAAATTAAATGCCTCGATCAAATATTAATCTGCATCTGGGTGACAAAAAAAATAATTTGCAATCGATAGTACATAGGAACTTTAAGTATACATACAGAATATTTCAAAGTTAAAGAAATAGACCTAATACATATGGTTACATAATCAGCAAAAAAAACATACTACAAATATAAGGGGCAGGGAGATATTTAAAAAAACTAATTATTTTCTCTCCAGTCTTTCAAGTAACTATTGCAAAACTTTATGATTAGTTGAAGTTTCGTCATATAGGGATAAAACTGATGACCAGAACAGCAATAACAGTTTCCTAGCTATTCCTATCATGTTAGCTTGAGTTTGAAATATCAAATTGAGATATGTTGTTGGAATATATTGTAATTGCCTCGCTATCTTTTTTATTTTTTTTTGGACGACATCACACGGTCAAAGCTCTAAAGGCATGCTCCCATGTTCGATTTCAACCTGGTTATAAGATACGACAGCTGATCAAATTTACCAAAAAAGTATTATGGAAAGAAATAACTTTACCAAAAACATAGAATGACTTGGAAAGTCAGAAATTGAAAGAGAAATCACGGGTATCCGTTTTCAGCTTAATTAACCTAGCGGATCCTCACTCTATCGAGAGCTCTATGAGCGGCTTGGGTTTGGCAGATCCTCAAATAAGATTTAATATTATTTGTATGTGTCAAATACTAAAATAATATATACCTCAAATTGTGTTTTAACAAAACAAAAAAATACCTCAAATTGTGTATAATTAATAACTGTAAGTGTAACGATGTCAAAAGTCAAAAACGAGTTTTCTATATAGTATTGGCATTGAAAATATTTTGATCCAATATTAATCTGGAACTAGCTAATAGAAAACGATTAATTTGCAATTCTCATTTAATTTATGATAGAATTATATTAAAGTATGGGTTATATAATATACTAACTTGTAACTCATATAAAACTAAAGAAATGCACCACCACAAAATGATTATTTGATCAGCCAAAACTTAACAGGGGGAGGGCGGATGAGGGGAAATTGAAAAACATAAAATGGGTTACCAAAATAAACAATAGTAATTTCCTGTTCCTGACATTGTAGCATGAGTTTGAAAAATAAAAACAAATGCATATTGTTGGAATATTTTGTAATTCCCCGTTGTTGAAGAACAAATGATTTCCTAGCTGGAAAATAGAAAGGTAAGGAATGTTCTCATGTTCAACTTCAACTTGGTTTTAAGATACTAATACACAGCTATCTAAACTCGGTACATGTATAACATATACACACACAACACAAAAGAAGTGCATGTGCAGTATGTATATAGAGCATGTATAAATTTGTATCGAGCATTAGTTGAAAGATTAAGCAGCTTCTGCCATGGCTGCTGATTCTCTTCTTCTTCTTCTTCTCTTCTTTCTTTCCGTCATAACCTTCTCTCAAGGGAGTAAGTAATTATCTACGAACTTTAGTTAATCTCCCTTTTTTTTCTTAAGTACAAATAATTTTTTGAATCTCACGTAACTCAAGCTCATATATCGTAAACTCGAACACCTTAGTCCAGATCGATCCACATGATTATGCTATTTTCGTGTTTTTTGTCAACTTTGGTTTAGTGTTGTTTTTCATGAATCATCATCATGATTCATGCATGCATGATCAATTTCAGGCGTAAACATAGACTGTAGACGCCAACAACATAAAATGGGTCGCAGACAAAGACTTCATCAAATCCGGAGAGTTCGCCACGGTTTCCTCCACTACCATCGAGAAATCCCTGAACACACTTCAGTATTTCCCCACCGGCGAATCCAATTGCTACTCCAACATTCCGGTTACAAAAGGCGGAAAAGTCCTAGTGCGTACGATGTTTTACTATGGGAACTACGACGTCCTCATCCCCAACCTTTACCGTAGTGTTCGAAGGGAAACACCAAGGCACAGTATCGATAACGTCGGCGTTCGAACCTTACACCTTGGAGCTGATATTTGCTCCGGCCAGTGGAGAGACTAGCGTTTGCTTTGTGAGTACGTCTTCGTCGTCTAACCCTTTTGTATCATCCATTGAAGTTGTTGACTTAGCTGATGGCATGTATGATGAGCTCGGTCCTGGTGAAGGTTTATTTTACCAACAACGAGTTGCGTATGGCACTACAGAAGTTATAATGTAACATCTCTTTATGTAAAACTATGTATTTAAGTAACATAATATTATTAAGTCTCATATCTTATAGCTCAAAATCAATTTATAGTGCAGCAAATTGACTCATATTTTTAAAATTTATTATAGAGATTTCTTCTAATTTCCAATTTAGGGTTCTAACAAACATACGTATTAGTCGTATATTTTGTTAAGATTTATGTTCACGATACAATGTATTTTGTTTTAATTGAAACGATAATGTGTGCCATTGTAAGCATAAGAAAACGAAAATTTTGAAAAATTGTTTTTACGTACTAGCTAAACACAAACATAATAATGCCACCAAAATCTGACTAACCATACTTACGTAATTTTGAGATTTAAACATATTGTTTACAAGTTAATAGCTTCTCGGGTTTGGCTACTAAAGAAGAATAATTTTTTTTATAGATCGGATCTTTACGGTAGGTTCTGGCTTCCTTCAGAGATAAACATATTGTTGACAGGAATACCATCCATGGCTGCATCCATCGATATCTCTGACGTATCAAACAAGCCGCCTCTGTCTATCCTCCGCAATTCTTGGACCGGGGATAGCTTAACATTAGTCGACGCCACTCTTCCATCAGTAGGAGTTCCAGTTTACTTGGCTATGTATTTCTCCGAGCCTCTCCAAACTAGTGCACGATCGTTCAACATTTTACTCGGCAGCAAGAAAGTTGGTACGAGTCCAGTTGTGCCAGTGTTCGGAAAAGCTACACAAGTGGTCGTGAGAGACGTTGTGGCTAGCTCGAACTCCCAGCTCGTGTTCCAGTCCACAGCTAGTGCGATTTTACCGCCAATGATAAATGCGTTGGAGCTTTATGTGATAAGTTCCGGTAAAGGTGGCAGCGGAGGCGGAAACCGGTGGAAGTGGTGGTACTAGCAATGGACACTACAAGAAAAAATGTATATTACATCACTTATAAAGTGTTATTAAAATAACTGATTCTATTTAGAATCACTAATTAAAAAATAACACTAGATATAAAATTTTACATCAGTTTTTTAATTGATACTAATCTTAATTTGACTAGTATCAATTAAAAACAATTGATACTAATACTAACTTGATTAACATCAATTAAAAAAAATAACTGATACAAATTATTATTAATTTATATCACTTTTGAAAAACTCACACAAATATATAAGCTTACATCAATTATATAAGTGAAGCATTTGATCAACTAGCATTAGCATCAATAATAAATGATGCTAGTATTTTTTACAGTTAAAAAAGTGATGCAAATAAAATTTCCACTAAACGACTATTTATCCCACATTGCTAAGAATAATAAATATAAAATTATTAGTTATTTTAATATAATAAATATTAAATTATTAGTTATCTTAAATTTATAATATTATAAAATTAACACAAAAATTTAAATCAAAACAAATTTTAATATATAATATCATTTATTATAACTGATAGTAAATATTAATAATATTTATTTTAAGTGATGTAAATATTAATATGAGTTATTTTAAATAATATAAATATTAATATCATTTATTGCAAATGATATATATTAATATCAATTAATATAAGTGATGAAAATAGTTGCATCATTAATAATATTGATATAAATGATTAGCATCATTACTTCCAGAGTTATTTACTTAAATGATGCAACTGAATTTGCATTAATAAAAAAATGATATTAACAAAGAAAATAAATGATACAATACACATAATTTTTTGTAGTGGGAGGAAACAATGGTGCAAGCAACAGAGGAAGCAATGAAATGAGCTCAAGTTTGTTTTGGACTTTTCAATATATTTTAACTTATGATCTTGATGGGTTATTAATGTGATGAAATTACCATGCATAACATGAAATATATAAGATTACTATGTATTTATATAGATTATAAATTTAAAAATGAAAGTAAAAAGAACGTTACATTAATTTGATATCTGGTCAGGTGGGTCAACAACCAATGAAGAAAAGAAAAGTAAACTGCCAACTATACTCGGTGCGGTATCTGCAGTAGCGTTTGTCCTTATCGCATATGTGTATTGGGATATCAATCCAAGTCCCACATCGGAAGATTAGACAATAATGGTCTAATATATAAGTAATGTTCAACTCTGATTAGTATAAGGCCTTTTGGGAGGAGTCCAATGACAAATCCTGCGGGCTTTGTCACTTAAGTCCAAAGCAGACAATATCATACTAATAAGAAAGTTGGACATGGGCTTGAAAAGCCCAACAATTGGTATCAGAGCCAATGTTCATAAAAGGTGGACCTCGGAAAGTAGGTTGGACCTGCTTGTTCGTTGTGGGAGAGTCCTCAAGGTGACCTTGAGATTAAGGGTGCCTCGGTACAATATGGTACAAGATGGGTGCCAAGTTTCGCAGAAGGTTGGAAGCAAAAAGTGCTTGTATAGTCCTTGGCTTGAGGGAGGATTATTAGGATATCAATCCAAGTCCCACATCGGAAGATTAGACAATAATGGTCTAATATATAAGTAATATCCAACTCTGATTAGTATGAGGCCTTTTGGGAGGAGTCCAAAGACAAATCCGTGCGGGCTTTGCCACTTAAGCCCAAAGTGGACAATATCATACTAATAAGAAAGTTGGACATGGGCTTGAAAAGCCCAATAATGTGTTCATCGCTATCATCTTAGCCAATCGTCGTCGCAAAGTGAGGCTGCAAACATTGGCATTGCCTACCTACATCCACAGGTAAAAATTGAGTCTCTTGATGTTTTTGGTGTCCAGTGATTATATTTGATCTATTTGTTCTAAGGATCTATCAATTTTTTGGGCTTGAGTAATATCTAGAGATGTGACAGTTTGAAATGTTTTGATGATAGTGACTAATTTGGGGACCAGAACATCCCCTCTATTCGGACAACAGATGGGCAACAACTCAAATCAGCCTACAACTGAGATGGACATGAGTAACATCAATGACCTAAATGGACTGAACAAGTCACATGTAGCGCAATCACACTGAACATTATGTTCAATTTTATCTTTTTTTTTCTTTTTTCAATTTGCAAGATTTTCTTATTCTGATTGTCAATCGTATTGTCAATTATTTATTCCGATTGAGATATAAACAAAAGAATTCTATATCATAAGGAAGTTACTTCAAATATCTAATCATTTTCAGAAACAAAGTCTAGAACTGGCAGTTTAGTGGCCAAAGGGCCATCGAATTTTGATTTTGTATTAGACGCATCTCTTTTTTTATATATAGCATGGATTTCAACTTAGAACTATCGTAAAATAATAATAATAGTTCTACCATATAGTTTAAAATTATGCTAAAACAGGTAATGTTGGACTTTTAAATTTGAATTAAAAATTAACGAGAAAATGATGAATTGCCAACCAAAATAAAAATTGTCTTGTTGACATTTGACATTAATTGGAATGACGCCAGCTTAGATAGATAGGACCCATTAGTTAGATGCTAGTTCGATCCATATTACTTACATTGCTGTATTTTAAAAGTGTTTTAGGAGTTATGGTACTTTTTAAGATTTTATAAAGTATTTTAGGAGAAAATGATGAATTGCCAACCAAAATAAAAATTGTCTTGTTGACATTTGACATTAATTGGAATGACACCAGCTTAGATAGATAGACTCATTAGTTAGATGCTAGTTCGACCCATATTACTTACATTGCTGTATTTTAAAAGTGTTTTAGGAGTTATGGTACTTTTTAAGATTTTATAAAGAAGATAAAAACCAAATTTTTACTTCATCAAAGTTAGTTCATCCTAGCCATTGAGAGAGAAAGAGAAAATAATAAGAGCAATTTCTGGTTTTTGCTTTTTTGGTGTCTGATCTTCTCTTCTCCTCTCATCTTTTTCCTCTTCATTCTCCTCTGCTCCCCTTCCCTCTCCTCCCCTCCTCTCTTGCTTTCTTCTCTTCCTTCCTCTTTTCAAGAAATATTTTTGGAAATACTATATCAAATAGAACTATTCCATAAAATTGATATATAGTATAGTACATAGTATAATATAGTACAAGGCTATTTTCGACAACTGATTATAGGTTATTGTTAGTTTACTAATTTTTCAAATAGCATGGCTATATTCTTCGATTGTTTTGCAAATATGGTTATACAACAGAAAGCCTTATTAAAATCTGTCTTTTTTGTGAAGAGAATGTTAAATTTATTCTAACAAAAAAACTGTTTTACATCACGTGCATCATTTGGTTTTTAATCAAAGAGTAGAGAGAAGCCTAAAATATATTATACACGAGTTTCGAGCCACTTAGAGAAGGGCTCTTCATTGTTTGTATCTGATCGTCGGATTATAAATATTATGTTTCGGATTGCTTTGTCGATGAGAACGGTTAGCCAGTTGCTTGGTGAAGGGGCTTCTACATGCCTTCGGCTATTTATTTCCTTCCATATGTAAGTAATCATGGTCTGAAGAGTGTAGCGAAAGAGAAACACCTCTACACGGGGTGTTGCGAATTCAGACAGAAGCTGAATGATTGAATTCCAGCCATGAACGTATTTGTGCGCTAGAAGACCACTTGTTAAGGATTGCCAGATTGTCCTGGTCTAATCTCAAGAGAAGAACATGTGATCACGCATTTCCAACTCCTGTGAGCAGAAGACACATTCTCCGGAAATCCCAGTAGTCAATTGTATCATTCTGGCGCCGGTCATCAATCTGTTGTGGATGGCTAGCCAAGCCATGAATGAGAATTTTGGAGTAGCATGTTTGAACCAGACTCCTTTGTGCCAAGTGGTTGATTGCTGGACTGTACATATCTGATTCCAAACTTCCGCCGCGTGAAATTTTGTGCTGAATTAGCTATTCTTTGGTCTCCATAAAGCCTTATCCTGTCCACCACGGATTAGTTTGACCTTCTGAGCCTGAATAGTTTCCTCTATGGAGTTGAGCATGTCACTCTGAAGCTTTTGTGGCCTGTGAGATTGAAGAGCTGCAACAGTTGCATTAATCAAGATCCACAAATTAATGACTCCCCTTGCACCAGTTATGTCAATTAGTTTGCTTAGCGGTGACCAGATATCATACCAGAAAGATGTAAAGTCTCCCCCGATCACCTCAATGGTATGGAATGGTTGAGCAAGTTCTCTGTGCTTCAACGAATTTCTCCACATCCAAGAGCCCTAGTGCTGCTGAAATTTCACCGACCAAAATAAGCTTTGCTTTATTAGGTACTCATGAATCCAGTTCACCTAAAAGGAGTCCTTTGTTGAAAGGATGCGTCATATCAGTTTCAGTGTGCATACCAAATTAAACATCTACTACTCGTCTTAAGCCCAATCTACCTTCTGCTTTAGGATGACAAACATTATCCCACGATATTTTGAATTTCCTGGTATTCAAATCTGGGCCTGACCAGAGAAAAGCTGAACACAGGCTCTCGATCTCTTTAAGACATACCTTTGGAAGTCGAAAAGAAGCCATCCAGAAATTTGTAATGCTTGCTAGAACCGAGGCGATGAGTTGTAATCTTCCTGCATATGTGAAATATCTAGCTGTCCAAATACCAATCTTCATTCTAATTTTTTCAATCAGATGAGCATAATCAGCTTTTCCTATTCTTTTTGTCAGCAGTGGTAGCCCAAGATATCGGACAGACAAGGATCCAGACTCAAAAGGGAATCGTGATATGATGTTAGCTCGTTTATCATCCTTCGCACCAGCCAGATACAGAGTGGATTTCTCCATACTGATTTTGAGCCCAGAGATCTTCGCTAATTCATCAAAGACATTGAGAATGCTTTCCAATGAGCAAAGTGTACCATCCGTAAAGACAATAAGATCATCAGCAAAGCATAAGTGAGTGAGATTTAGGTTTTTACACTTTGCGTGGTACCCAAATTTATGCTCTCCTGCTGCATTGTTTAGAGACTTTGAGAGAATGTGCATACTTATGGCAAACAAGTATGGTGAGAGAGAGCATCCCTGGCGCAGGCCCCTGCTGCTTTGAAAATATCCTGTTAATTCTCTGTTGACTTGAACCGAGAAAGAAGGAGTTGTAACACATAGCATAATCCAATGAATGAACTGTTCTGGGAGCTCCATAGCGATTAAGATAGTCTTCAAAAAATTCCATTGAACCGAGATAAAAGCTTTGGAGATATCGATCTTCATCGCACAACGTGGAGAGATTTTGTCTTTATGATAATCTTTAACAAGCTCAGTTGCTAGCAAGACGTTTACCATGAGTAAATATCCCTTAACGAACGCTGATTGATTTAGTGAAATGAAATCTGGCAAGATCTCTTTGAGCCTGTTAGCGAGCAGTTTTGAAATTATCTTATATAAGATATTGCAGCATGATATAGGTCTGTAGTCTTTCATCTCTTTTGCTTCTTCTTTCTTTGGTATGAGAGCCAAGATCGTTGAACTAAGGCCTTTTGGGAGGAACCCCTTTTTATAGAAGGACTGAACTGCGGTAGTGAAGTCACGACCAATAATTCCCCACGCCGATCTGAAGAACTCTGAAGTATACTTGTCAGGGCCCTGAGATTTATCATTTGGCATCGCAAAAAGAACAGCTCGCACTTCCTCATCTGAAACTTCTATAATCAACTTTGCGCAATCACTTTCCGAGCAGCGATAGTCTAGAAGATGTTCTAATGTTTCCATTGTTAGACATTCATACTCCAGAGGGGCATAATTCAGAAACTCCCTGAAAAATCTCTCCACCTCTTGCTTAATATCCACTCCAGTGTTTAAAGTTTCACCGCATGGAGTTTGGATCTCTCTTATGGAATTTTTTTATTTTCTTATTGTTGCTGCACGATGATATGCCTTGTTATTCCTGGCCCCCACTTGTAGCCAGTGTAATTTCGATTGCTGTTTCAGAAAGCTCTCTTCAAGGTCTTCTGCGTGTGTTCATAACTCGTATGCATGCTTTTCCTCAGCCAAGGCTTCTGCAGATGGATTTGACAAGTTTTCACTCTGATCTTTACACAGAGTGTCATATCGTTCTTTAGCTTGTTTAGAAAAATTTCTAAGTTTGTCTCGATGCAGCTCTTTCAAACTAGATTTAAGCTCTTTAAGCTTCTTCGAGAAGCGATATAGAGCCGAGGTGGAGTGAAACAGAGCGGGGGATTGGTTCCAATAGTCCTCCACAACTGGTATGAATCCCTCAAGTGATATTATGGCATTGACAAAACTTAAAAGATGTCTAGCTTGTCTATCCTCTGAGTCAAGCATTATTCGGCCACGCAAGTGATCCGAGCACCCTCCTGCCTCGAAAACACAATACGATCTCGGATAATCTTGTAACCAGTCTTCGCTTACTAGCACCCGATCCAAATTTTTACAGATCACACCTTCTTCTTGTTTGTTACACCATGTGTACTTTGGTCCGTGATAGTGAAGATCCTCCAACGAACAATAACGTACCAAATTTTGAAAATCCTTCATACCTTGAGATAGTTGGGGTGAGTACTCATTACGAGAATGCTCATCACCCACCAGGATTTCATTGAAATCCCCCATCACTATCCAATTCTTATGTTGGAATAGAGCTGCATCTCGGTGATTTCGCAGATCTTCCCAGAGAGCTTTATGTTCCTCTTCCAGAAGCAGGGCATAGACGAATGAGCAGAAGAACTCCTTTTCGTGTCCCTCAAACAAAATTGAAACTATGATCTCTTGATCACTTTTAAAAACAGGGGTGATCCGTACTCCTTCTCGCCAAACTACCCAAATTATCCCTAGCTGATTATGTTCGTAATTAGCTATAAACGACCAATTGCTGAAAACTGTAGAAAGAATCTGCTGTGCTTTGTTTTTTTTTACCCTTGTCTCCAACAAACACACAAATTTTAAAGAACTATCCTGCATCCACCTCTTCACTATCGAATATTTTTCTGATTAGTTAAATCCGCGCACATTCCAAAAGAACCCTGTCATTAGTGATGCTTGTTTTGACGGGCCTTTGTACCATGTGTACCAGCACCTGTAATGTAATAATGCACAGATTTTGAAGATCTTGGTAGCGGAGCTGATAGAGGCACAAGGGGGTGGGCTTGGCCGGCAAAGGGGTGGAAGGGTGGTGAATCTCCAACTGGCCGTGAGGCTCTCTTTGAAGATTCAGTAGAAGTGAGATAGAGATGGAGTTGAGATGATTGACTTGCTCAATCGGTGGGTTGACTGACTCGCTCAGTCGTTGGAACTAGCCTTGCTTGAATCACACAAACAAATCTATTCCAAGAATCAGTAGAAATAAAAGAATCTCTCAATTGAATCTAAAGACAAGTTGTTTAAACAAAGAACACTCTTTGAATAAAAAAAACAAAAGTTTTAGATATTCATAGATAAAAGTGGTGTCTTACAAATGAAACAACTATGAGCTTATATAGTGCTCAGTTCGTCCTAAAAAATAACTCTAAAGAGAGAATTAAGCAAAAATCAAAGAAAGATCAAAAAGAATGATTGAAGAATTTTTGATCCATCTGATGGGTAATAGGGAGGATTGGCTAGAATCAAGGGATTCTTTACTGAATTTGTATCTGGATGGTTTAAGGGTGTAAGTGAGCTTTTGTGGGACGAATTGTCTTCTCAAATAATCATTCAAAAGGCTGAAGTCTTGGCTAGTAAGTAGCTGTTGTGATTTAAACGAAATTTGCTCCAAATAAGGTAAATTGGTTAATGGTGAGATCCGCCTGATCCTTTGGTTGCTGATGCAAGGAACGGTTCTAGATGACTCTAATAATTGTTTTATTAACTCTTCTGAATGGTTTGATGCTTCTCCTGGTCTCCAAAGTTTAGTTTGCAAGTGATTAAACTCGCCAGCACCCATATAAGGCAAGTTGAACATCCTCCAGTTTAGAAGATGAATAACTTTTAAACCGTAATAAATTTTGGCATGAGTCCAATTTGCCTCAGTTCTCTGATGAGTCAAGTTTCCAAAACATCTGGTCTTGTTTCTTGATTCGTCTTGGTTAGTCTGTAACGATTTAATTAGTATTTGCATATCTCCATCGGGTCCATTGAAGATCTTCCAATTTGTACCTTCAATATCATCTTCATATGAACTCCTTTTTAGCTAATTCTTCTTTGTGGTGAACTCTGGATGAGTTGAGTATGCTCTCCAAGTTTTGGTTGAGTTTGAATGTTTGATATCAACCTCAATTTGAGCTGAACCCCACTCGCATGTATCTTTAACTCTTCTCAGCTTCATGTTCTCCACTTCATGACTCCTGGATACGTGCCCCTTGGCTGATGATGACTTGATGTCCTCATCAGGAGCTTGATTTTCCTCATTTGCCGAGTTCTTTTTTTTTTTAAATGTGTTGTATAGTTGGGGTATCTACCATTGACGTTGGTTCTATAGCTCTTTCGTTCGTGGCCTCTTTGGCCGTTTTCTTGATCCCTATCTCTTCTGAAACTTCCCCTTCTACTTCTGAAATTTCTCCTTCTTCTACTTCATCTGACTCTGTTGCCAGGAGTTCCCCTGTTTCATCCTCTGTTTCCATAAGGTGAAAGCGAGAAGGTGAGGAGATGCGCGGGACTTCATCCATCTTTTGTGTGGATTGTCTACCTCCTTTTGAAGGGGATACTTGATTCCATGAATTGTTATCTCCATCCGCCTGGTCTTGCGTTTCTGGGACTAGTTCCTCCAAATCAGTTTTCTCTTCTATATCCTCAGTAGACATTATTGATCTCTCATTGCCTCCTTCTTTTTCCTTAGATTTTGCAGTCTTTGCAGTGGTATTAGCACTCTCCAGTGCGATCTATGGGTTCAAATAGGGATAGTTAGGGTTGCTACTTTATCTCGTCCTTTATTAGCAATGCATTCCGTGGTTACATGGCCCCATTTGGAACATGTATCACACCGTGGGGGAAGCCATGAGTATACATATTCAACAACAGAGTCGATCTCTTTTTCCACTGATTTGAATCAAAAAGCTTTAGGTAAGTTTTTTGATAGGTCTGCTTCTATAAAAACTCAAGCTTCTTCAAAACATTTACAGGTTTCTGTGTCTGGATGCAAACGCTTGGGATCCCCCACCGGGCTAGCTAGAAATCCAAGACCGTCCCATGAAAACATCTTCCTTGGTACATTCTTCAGAATCACCCACATCAGTAAGATTTCTTCTTTTCTACTGTTGACTTCGACACAATCATGGGAACATCCGCAATGTTCAACATCCCTCTATGAAGTGTCCTAGTGCGCACGGAGCTATCTTTGACTCTAAACTTGACCGTGGTTGCATCGACAACGAAAACATCCACCTTGACTGTTTTGTTGCCTATTGGCCAAATCTTGTTCACAATAACATGTATTTTTGCTACATGAGGGGCTGTTGACAGAAACCTTCCGATGAGGAAGTCTTTCTAAAGGGGAGCCGAATTTTCTATAACACTGTTTGGTATCTCTACACACGGGGAACCTTCTAGCTCTCCGATCTGATAAACATGTTTTGATAAAGTTGGTTTATTTTGAACGATCGCCGCCCAAAATTTTACTCCATCAGCGTCTTGAGTTTCCATTCTCACCGGAGAAGTGCCTGGAGTTCCATCGTTTGCTTCCCTAGGAGATCTGAGTGAACCTTCCCCCAGCGAATCCATCGGGGATTGACGGTTGGCCACCACCTTACCGCCTACGGCACTAAGAGAGAAACCCTATAAATCGCATTTCAATGGATCTGTGGCGTTGGTGAGGAGCAGATGTATGTCGCTGTTCTTCTCTTATGCCTAGCTGACTAGTTGTTGATTCTTTGTGTAGTAAAGCATCATCACATGCAGATTCTGAAACATAATCATGAGTCAGATCAGTTTCTGAGTGGTTTTGCAGATCTGATTCTCATGGCTTTAATAGATTGAAAGTATTCTTGAGACAACGAGAGATCTTTAATCCTTAAGCTTATTAATGGAGAGGAAGTCTTTCTTTCACTTTCATCAGCATCAGGTGTAGTTCAATTCATTCTGTTTTTTGGCTTCAATTTGTATCTCAATATTGTTTTTATTTGGTTGGTTTTTTAGTGGTATTAGTTTTTGACTCGTAATGTTTTAGGTTTCTATTTCTGAGATTTCTATTCTTTTGTGAAATTTTCGGAAAGATGTATTTTTTCTTTGTATTTTACCATGAATCATACATCCTCATCTCTTCTTTGTATCACTTATAAGTATCGTGGCCCACAAGATATCACAATTTGAGATTCAGAAGGGTGATATTTATCTAGTAGACAGTGCTATGATACATACAATTTTTAAGGATAAAAAGTATTTATCCAACCTTAAAATGAAAGTCTCCACCGGAAGTGTGAGTACAATGACGGGTATTGCAAAGATTATATTAGACTCCGGAAGAGCGATTTCAATTCCAAGAGGTATGGAGTTTGTAGTGAAAGATGTATTATACTCACCGAGTCTCAATAAAACTTATTAAGTTTTTGAGATATCCACATAAATCGATACCATATTGAGACTATTAATAAGAATGACATTGGATATCTTTGCATTACAACGGAGAGTAAACATCAGTTGGAAAAATAACTAATGATGACCTCTGGATTATATTGCACAAAGATAACCATGGCTGCATTACATGTTGTTATAAACCAAAAGTTTAACAACACTTTTAGAGTGTGGCATAAAATGTTAGACCACTCTGGTTCAAGCATTATGAGAAGAACTGTGCAAAATTTAAATGCCCACCCATTAAAAAACAAGAAGATTTTTCAATGAGGGGAGTTTTCATGTAAAGCATGTTCTCAAGGAAACCTCGTAAATAGGTCCTCGCCAGCCAAAGTTGGGAATGAATCCCATGTATTCCTAGAGAGAATACATGGTGATATATGTGGACCGCTTAACCCACCGTGCAGGCCATTTAGATATTTCATGGTATTGATTGACTCATCTAGTAGATGGTCACATGTGTGTCTTTTAACCACTATAAATTTGTCTTGATAACGCTGGTGAGTTAACTTCAGTGGCCTTTAAGGACTAGTGTATGTCCTTGGGAATCGATGTTGAGCATCCGGTTCCGCATGTTCATAAACAAAAATGGCATGGCTGAGTCTTCGATTAAGTGGTTGCAGTTGATCGCAAGACTATTAATCTTGTGAACAAAGCTTCCAATCACAATGTGGGGACATGCTATATTGCATGATGGGGCATTGGTCCAGGTAAGACCAACTGCAAATAATGAAAATTCCCCATACAAATAGCATTTGGCCAGAAACCAGATGTATCCGATCTTCGTGTGTTTAGGTGTTCGGTCTATGTCCCTATAGCGCTACCCCAATGAACAAAAATGGGACCACAAAAACGTCTGGAAATAAATATCGAATATTCGTCACCAAGTATAATTAGGTATCTTCAATCGGCAACTGGTGACATGTTTATGGCACAGTTTGCCGATTACCACTTTGAAGGAAGTGAACTCCCGTTAGGGGGGAGGATTGAGAGAAACACTGAATGATAACACCTAGTGTACAAACTCTCTGTCTTATCTTGATCCTTCCAAAGACCAATGCGAGGTGATAGTTCAGAAAATTATACACATGAAAAGTTTAGTAATACAGTTACCTGATGCGTTCACAGGTACAAGAAGGGTGATGAAGTCCCATATCCCTGCGGATAATGTTCCATCAAGGTTAAATTTTCCTGAAGAACATATTGATGTAAGTAGAACAAATATACCGAGGGTTAAGATGAAACACGAAGGCCTATGGGATCAAAAGATATAAATCCCCGACATAGAAATAAATTAGAAGCAAGGGTTCCAGAAGAACTAAATAAAGCCAAATGGTTGGAAAAAATTTATGTCAAATATCCTGAAGATATTTGTAAAAAGGTTCCTGAAGAACCGAATCAAGATATATGTTCAGAAGGCATATATGAACCGGTTCCTGGAAAACCAAGTAAAGGGAACAGAAAAATATAAAATTTCCATCTTCTTTGCCGAAAATGGAAAACTATGGGATATAAGTGAAATAGAAGATAATGATGGAACATTCTTTTTTTCTTTGTCCAAAGAGATCGATCATGAAAATAATGATATAGATCTAGGTTCCTTGTCAAAGTGCCAGAGAAGGCCTGACTGGGATTAATGGCAAGTGGCCATGAGGAATGAAATATTCTCCCTGAAACGGAACATATTTGGACCTATAATCATTACACATGAAGATGTGATGCCAGTCGGATATAAATGGGTCTTTGTAAGAAAGAAAAATGAAAAAAATGAGGTCACAATGTATAAAGTTCGCCTTGTGGCGTAATGTTTTTTTCAAAGACCGGGAATAAAAAACATATTTCTCGGTCATGGATGCAATCAAATTCATGTACTTAGTGAGCCTAATAGAATTTACAGATGTACATGATGGATGTTGTGACTGCGTACCTATATGGTTCACTTGATAATGATATATACATGAAAATCCCTAAAGGATTTAAGATCCCTGAAGGATCAAAGATTTCTAAAGCATCTAAAGAGTTATGCTCGGTCAAATTATGGCGATCACTTTACGGATTAAAGCAATCTGGATGCATGTGGTATAATCGCTCAAGGGAATACTTGTTGAGTAAAGGTTATGCCAATTTTTATTAAGAAATCATCATCAGAATTTGTGATTATTGCTGTATATGATGATGACCTGAACATGATTGGAATTCAAAAGGAGATTGATGATGCAAGAGCTCATATGAAAGATGAGTTCAAAATGAAAGATCTTAGATAGACAAAGTTTTGTCTAGGAGTCCAGATAGAACATTTCCAAGTTAGAATATTTGTACATCAATCAAATTACACATAAGGGTGAAATGCTTTAGTATGGATTAAGCGACTCTTTTGAGTACTCTAATGGTCAATAGACCACTTGATGTTGACAAGGATCTATTTCGGTCTTGTGAAGGTAAAGAAGAAATATTATGTCCTGAAGTGCCTTATATGAGTGCTATTAGCGGACTTATGTACTTTGCAAATTGTACTAGACCAGATATACCTTTTGCTATTAACTTACTTATAAGATATAGTTCATCACCGACATACCGGCATTGGAATGGAATACATAATATATTCGGTTATCTTCAAGGTTCTATTGATTTTGGATTATATTATTCTAGAAACCCCGAGATTGGTCTAGTTGGTTTTACAGATGCAAGATATATATATGATCCGCATAAAGCTCGATCGCAAACTGGATATGTTTTCATATTTGGTGGAATACAATCTCTTGGCTTTCGCAAAAGAAAACTTTGGTCACCACTTCTTCAAATTATGTGGAAATTTTTACGTTTCATAAAGTATGTAGAGAATGTGTATGGCTCAGATCTATAACTCATCATATACAAGAAGCAAGTAGAATAATCATATATAAAGAAGCAACCAAAAGTGTTTGAAGACAATGCTGCTTATGTCGGTCAAGTTAAAGAAGGTTATATCAAATGTGATAGAACGAAGCATATCTCACCAAGATTTTTCTCTTATAATTTGAGTAGAACAAGGAAGTTGATATTCAGTATATTTGTTCAAGCAACAATGCAGCAAATCTCTTTACAAAAGAGCTTTCAACCACAACATTCAAGAAACCTACACAAAGTATCATAATGCATCATTTACAAAAGAGAAGATGAAATCCATCATTTTTAATTGGGGGGGGGGGGGGGGAGGTTGTTGTTGTATTCTTTTTTTATTTAAGGAGGCAACACGCATCTTCACGATGATAAATACTTAAAAGCATTACTACGCTCTTTTTTATTTTTTCATGGTTTTATCATCCAAAAAGATTTTTCTATGATAAATTTTTTAACAGATCGGTAATTAAAGGAAAATGTTAAAAAAAATTATAATCCATCAATAATATTATATTATTTTTTTGAAAATATTTTTTTATTCATCAATTTAACACTTCCATAAATAGAAGTGAATTGTTGTAATAACAATATACATCAATAAGAAGTGATCCACATCACATCTCATATCCTCTGTTACACCCGTCTCTCATCATTTTAAGACGGCATGCCACCCACTTAGCTTTCTAACCTAGTTACAACTTTTTCAACTCAAAACCAATACTCATTCATAAATAGAACTCAAATAGTCTTGCAAATCTGAACTTAAACTCAAAATAACCTTAATTGATCCTTAAACAAAAGAAAAACCATTTTAAAAGTAAGCTAAGTGTTTAGGTCCCCAAGATCGAACTAATGTACACTAACACCACTACCATGCGATCACTGCTGCTGCTCCTGCTCACCTATGAAAGAGGAAAAAGGGACATGGAGGGGATGAGTAATTTAGATTGCCCAAGAAAATGCGTATATGTGGTCCACCACACATATCACAATCTAAACATGTCGCTAGCCAGCAGCTAAACGAACAAGCATTCACAACTCTCCAATAATCAACAATCAACAAGAAATCATAATAGGTCTTAATAGAAACTGCATCTACCATAATCTCAACAAGCAATCCTATTAGGTCTAGGTCGGAACTGCATCTACCATAACCTCAACAAGCCTACAAGTGGAACTGCATCTCTTTCAGCTATCGGTACATATAGGAACTGCATCTACCGTAACCCCAAATAATCTGATAAGTGGAACTGCGTCACTATCGGCCCTCATGTCTAGGTAGGAACTGCATCTACCATAACATCAACAATTCGACAAGTGAAACTGCATCACTTCCGGCTCCTAATGCAATTGTGCTATTAACACTCTATATGCAATGCAACCCACAATTCTCACAAGCAATCAAACACCAAACAATAATCAACAATATTAACCAAGGTTCTAGATCTATGTTCAGGAATAAGTAAAAGTAAATCAAGCACAAAACAGTCAACTACAGGTTACGCTATAACTGCAACCTTTCAAGGATTGAATGAACAGCTAAAAAAAAAGGGGTTAAGATTTAGGGATCTAACGAAAAGAAGCAGAAAATGCAAAAAGACGGCGAGACGGTTGACACACGCCTACAAGCAGTAACCGTGTATGATGATGGGATTGGGCTGCTGGTTGTTCAACTCTCTCAGCTTGCAATCGATGGATGGGTTATGGAAGGAAGTGGATCGAGTATGGAACCGAACAAAGAGCCGTACAACTCTATTTGCAAGATCTAAAACGTGAGATGGAAAGAGTAATGGATCGATAGTCGCCACAAGGTTCTATGAAGGGTAAACCTTGATAAGACAAAGAACTCTTCAAGCAATAAATCACACAAAGCTTTAGAGAACAAGGGATTGGCACTTAGCCAAGAAGTTCGTTTCTTTATTGATATGAGGTAAATGATACACGGCTGTGAGGGGACTTTATAAACAGTCCGAACAGCTTTGCCCTTCTAGGGGACTTGAAACAGATTACAAAACCCTTAGGTTAAACTACTTGGCTAACAATGCCTTAAAACGAAAATGTAAATAAAATGTGGCCAACATGCCTTAAACTAAAGTTTAAATGAAATAAAACTTAAACCAAGAACAAAACAGAAAATGTTTGATTAGTAGAACTAAACCATATGGAAATTAAGGATTCGGATCATACCTTGGTTTAGCTCAAGCCTAAGTGCTGCGTTTTACTCAAGTAGTGTGATGGTGAATAAGGAAACCTCCTTGCGTGCATGAATCATTGGCCATCCGTGTTCTCGTTCGTTGGGAAGGCCTTCCTTGTTTCGGGAGTCTTCTTGCTCGTTGGGAATACCTTCCTTGTTTAAGGAGTCTTCTTGCTTGTTGGGAATGCCTTCCTCGTTTAGACGTGCCTTCACCATAGCTGCTTCTTTGGCAATGCTCAGTTGACTCAGTTGAGTAGTGACATCTTCTAAGTGTTGGGAAGTGATCAGCGTCTCTACTGCTTGGTTGAAGCTATCAGCTAAGTCTTTAGTTCCTGATCTTGTTCTTGGAGCTTGTCTCATGGTAGGAACGTCAGCTTCAGCTCCTAAGTTTGTATCAACGGTGCAAACAAATGGTGACGGCAGATCCTCTCTTCCTCGGCGGCTGGCGGCGACAGCTGAAGGCTAGGGTTTAGGGTTTTTATCTTTGAGTACTCTGAAAATTGTGATGAGGGTTCTCCTTCTCTACATCCCTTTATATAGAGGTGGGGGACTCTAGGATTAAAGTTTGTGTAACCTAATGGGCTTAAAAAGGGTTTTTGGACTTAAACACATTAAAGAAAAAAAAAAATATACCAGTTTAGCGAAACCGGATCGTTACATCCTCTCACTCACGTTCTTTCCCTCTTATTAAGTCAAATATTTTATAATAGGTAATAACCTGCACCACGCGCAGGATAAGAAATCTATAAATAATTTCACTAATTATAATTTTAAAATATTTAAAATAAAAATAAATTAATTATTTTGTGTATATAATAGACATGAATAACAATTATATTTTTATAAATGTATATAATTAATTTTTATATTATTTTTATATGAATGTAATTACATGTGTAGCCTAACCCATAAAAACTACGATTGTGGAAACATCAATATTTAAAAAACGTAAATAATTACATATTTTATTTTAAAATATTAAATATATATAATTAATACTAAATTTATTATATAATTTTACGTTTAATATTATTGATCATTCTGTAAATTATATATACGAGAGTCAATTTATAATCTTAACTTATTAAGTCAAATATTTTATAGTAGGTAATAACCTGCACCACGCGCAGGATAAGAAATCTATAAATAATTTTACTAATTATAATTTTAAAATATTTAAAATAAAAATAAATTAATTATTTTTGTGTATATAATAGACATGAATAACAATTATATTTTTATAAATTTATATAATTAATTTTTATATTATTTTTATATGAATGTAATTACATGTGTAGCATAACCCATAAAAACTACGATTGTGGAAACATCAATATTTAAAAAACGTAAATAATTACATATTTTATTTTAAAATATTAAATATATATAATTAATACTAAATTTATTATATAATTTTACGTTTAATATTATTGATCATTCTGTAAATTATATAAACGAGAGTCAATTTATAATCTTAACTTATTTGTCTAATAAAAATATTTATAATATAAAATGAAATTGATCAAATTAATATAATCTTAACAAAATAATATTTTAATTTGTACATCAGGTTATTTTATTGATTACACTAAAAAATTAAAATATATGACTTTTAATGAAACATAATTATTTATAATATTATAGTTTTTGACACATTAAATTATTTCTAATATTTGGACTATTTGATATAACATATTTTTATAAATTTTCAATATTTATATTATTTGATTAGTTTATATGGTTCTATTAAAAAATTAAATCAATTTATGATGTCTGGTAAATCAAGTTTTGTGCTTTTATTAATTTTTATTTTTTATGTATTTTATGAAATATCTACATTTCTTATTTCCAATATGTGACTTTTAAAACATATTTATTTTTATTTTTTATTTGAATAATTATATTTGTTTCTTAAAGTTTAAATTATATCACACATACAAAAAAAATCTATCTGTTTTTATTATGTAAATGATGTGATGATTTTATTTTATTTTACAAAATAATCTTAAATAAAAGCAAGAGAAGAAACATAGTGTAATTAACTTTGACCCAAAAAAACAAATTAATTAACATGATATTATTTTTGGTAAACAATAGAAAGAAAAAGAATATTTATATAATTAAATGCTAAATTATATATATTTGATATAAACTGTAGTCTAAACAATTAATATCAGTGGCATCATATAATTATTCTAGTAACAAAAGTTTTTTTTCAAAAAAAAATTTGAAAAGATGTAGGGTGATGACACATCAGCAAAATGACACATTTGCAATTACTTACAAAAATAAGAATAGTCTTTGCAAATGCTTCTCAATTAATATATATGGGATATAGATACATACACATAATTCTCACATATCCACTACTATATATATTAAAGTAAAAATATTGATGACTATCTTTGCTGATGTGTTAATATCATAATTGTTTTTAATTTTTTTTACTTTTTAAATCTATTTAAATTAATACACAAATTAATTACCAAACATTATATTTCTTAATCAATGTTCATCCCTAAATATTTTAATATATGCTACCAGATATTGTAATAAACATTCCAATTTTTTATTTTTACATCTTTCCTATTCTTAAAAAATCTTCATAAAATTGATATCCAGTTTTTTTAATTCTAAAATAATGATTTTCATAAATCAGTTGATAGTTGATAGTATCAAATAATGTTATTTTTTTAATTATGTATTTTTATACCAAAAAACTTATTGTTCTTAAACCAAATAAAATTTGAAGTTATTAAATGTTTTTATGTGTTATACACAGGAAAAATATCAATGTTTTACACCAAAAACTAATTATCAATATATCTCAAACTTAATTTCTATAAATATATTTTGTTTACAAAAAATAATAAACTCTAAAATTATATTAAAATTATACTCGACTTCACATGTTTTATTTTTCATTCATATTTCCAACGAAAGACCTGCCCGACAGAAAGTGGTCAAGAATTCTTGACAGAAATCTGACAGCTTGAAACCTTAACAACATTTCTAATGGTTTCGGACTAGATCCTGATGACATATATCCATCCGGAATTCTGTTAAAAAAAAAAAAACTTAACCATTACTATAGCCGTTGGTTGTAGCCATTTCAAAATTAAATCCGTTGTCGGGAATCCATCATAATTTCTGTTAGAAAAATCCAACTATAAATATAGTTGTTGGTTGTGTAGCTGTTTTAAAATTTAAACAGATGTGGAGAATCTGTCACGTCGTCCCTAAAATCCTTCTATATAACCCTCTCTTTCCTCATTGTAAACAATGGTGTTACGCTTTTTTTTATAAAAAAAAAATATGTTTTTTCCAAATCCTTTCAAGTATTTTAGATTATGAAGAGACAAAGATTCGCAAGATCCATTTACGGGCAAAATTCCAGAAGAATTTGTAGAATGTCTCAAACAGTTTATGAATTTTGTATCAATGCAAAATATCACCTTACAATCTGCTACAATGTATTGTCTTTGTACTAAATGTCAAAATTATAGATTTATTTCAATTCATTTAGTATGGTGTCACCTATGTAGGTTCTACTTCAACTTTTCTGAGTTAGTATCTATACTATTTTTTTTTTTGTCATCTGAAATTTCATTAGAAAGGAAAAGATACAAAAGAGAGATACATTTTTGGAATGCTTAGGTGAAAACGGAATTTAAAACTCTATGTATCCACTACTAAATCAGACAATAAACAGGCAGTTAAACCAAAGAAGAAATACAACTTAAATTTTGCAAGAGAAATAAGACTTCTGACACCCCACCCCAAGCTCCATAGTATCGAAGATGCACTAGGCCAACCATCGAAACTAAACTTCCTCCTACATCAGAAACAGTAACAGAACCAAGGCTTCATGAACCGGCAAGTAAGAACGGCCAGAAAGAGCAGCATCTTGAAATCTTCTGAAAACGGCAATGTCAGAGGATAAAAATATCTAAAAACTGGTAGATGCCTAGACAGAAACCCCATTGAAGGACCAGATCTCCTCGAGCAATGGACAAAGGACCAGGAGCGAAGCCTATACCATCCTGCAGTACACAGACTACGGTAACAAGAACAAAGACGTGCACAAATTAAGGGAATAGCGAGCCACCGATCGCCAATAAAGGAAAATATAACCTGCAAGATCAAAACCATAAAAACAACCCCAGAAACTGACTGAACCTCTGAATAGTACTGAAAAGAGCAACAAACAGGAATCAGACAGATTTTACCCGAAAAGAGAAAGAGGCGAGCCAAGAAGAGAAGGCGATTGAAAGCAAAAGCCTACAAAATCCGCAGAGAAAGCATATGCCCAAACTAGCAACAATCTAAAATGAAGATATCTAAAGAAGAACTGCAAGGAAAAAGGGCGAAAAGGAGAAGATCCACCCGTAAATCTAACAGATCCGGCGCTCCCAACCTCACAACAACCTAGATCTGAACACAAAAGCCGCTACGAAAGAAGTCCTACAAGAAACGCTCTTCACCAACCCGACCAAATCTGTCTAAAACCACAAAAAACAAAGACCCAGAAAAAACAAGGAAGAAAGCAAGAGAAAGACAAAGAGGCTAGTGCCGGCTCTGAAAAAGCAGCCCAACGCCGGCCACCGGAGAAAAACGGAAGACGGCTACTTTGGAGAGAGACGAGAGAGAATAGCGTTTAGGACGAACCCCCCAAATCAAAAAATGGTACCCATACTACTAAAAGTTATATAAATATTGTATTACCATTTTAAAATTAATAAGAAGATATACATAGTTTAAATCTTATATCAAAGCCATAAAAATTTAAACACAGTTATGTTAAATAATATAAAAACTCGTATATACAATAATAATAAAATTTTAATATTATAAGCATCATCAAAAATAATTTTATTCTATTATTATTTTGATTTACTGTTTTTTGTGAGCCGTCTCGCAACAATTGTCATATTGATCAACGTCGACTTGCACTAAGAATCCAAGATAGTTGGATCATGATTATTATAATAGTTAACATAAACCAAAAACCTAGATAGATCATCTGTACAAAAAAAGTTGTCCGATACGAATCAACATTATTACAAAGAAAAATGCTGCCAATATATAGAGTATGACCACCATTATCAATAGCTGCATAGTTTATTAAGTATACTATTAGAGATGAGATTTGTAACATCTCTATAAGCCCGACAAGAAATTTGGTCGGCCTATTTTGGAAACCCGAAGGATATTGGTTAAATAAATGGAAATCTTCCATTTATCGAACTATAATCCCGAAGAAACGGAAGATTGGCCTTATCGGCAAGAAAGTTTTCCTATTTCGGATATACGTAGTTATCTCCAGAAGACCGATCTGATCGGCTATAAATATAGGAAGCCTTCGACTTCTCAGAGCATCTAAAAATCCTCTCTCGAGACATATGGCAAACTAGCAATATATTGTTCTAAGCTCTTGAGTTTACTTTCATTACTATTTCAGGTCAGCTGTCTTTACTCCGACGACCTAAAATCTTTGTGTACCCTCAAGCTTCGGCAATTCTTAATAAAAGATCTCTCTTTAAGCCCACAAACTTTTGTTCTCTTATAAGTCGAATTTAAGTTTTCACAGTTGGCGTCGTCTGAGGAGAATATGAGACTAAGTCTTCACAAGAAAAGCGAAGCTTGAAGATGGTTGATACACCCACCGATCCCGATAACATCACCGCTCCCGCCGGAGGAGCCACCGATCTCACCAGCAACAACGCCCAGGGTCCAACCATCGACCCAATCACGGGACTCCCAGTGGTCGACCAGACCAACCTGCAGACAGACGATGCGGCTGCTGCACATAGTACCCTCGCGGCAGACCAGGTCAGCCAAACTTGTGGAACGAACCAAACCGACCTGCCACAGCCACCCACATCGATATGGCCAGCCTCATCAGATCTGTAGCGAACCAGCTACAACAAGGCATGGATGCTCGGTCCGAGTCCCTTTGCGCCGAACATATCGCTTACTGAGAAGACCTAGATCAGCTTCTCAACGCCAGGTCTCATACCCAAGAACAGGCCGACCTAACCACGCCTCAATACCAGCCGACCCACCAATGGAGAAACCCAGATACATCGAGACTGGTGAATAACATGTTCGGCACCACACAGACAGACGATTTATGGAGGGCACAGGTGGAAGGCTCCAACGCTCGTTCGTCGCAAAACACCACGGGAACCGATCCGACAACACCCTCTGAGCTTGATCTTCTCCATTAACGCTTTGACGACATAAATACCAAGGTTCATAAGGCAACGATCTCTGCCCTAAAGCTGGATAAGATACTTCAACAGACGCAGCAGACGCCGTTCACGTCGGCCATCACCAAAGCTCCTTAAGAACATAGGACGGATGAAGCTACCTCCCAGTTACACTGGAACAACCGACCCGAAGCGCCAAAGAGCGAGATGCATGCCTCTACCAATATTTTGTTGAGACGCTCTCGGGAAGTGCTCTTACCTGGTTTTCATAGCTCTCTCTGAACTCAATTGACAACTACAAAGACCTCACGAGCCGTTTTCTCAAGCACTATTCGATCTATATCGACACGAAGTCTACAGCACTAGACTTATGGGCCTGCGTTCAGGGAGATATGGAACCATTACGCGACTTCATCAATCGATTCCGATCCATAGTCTCCCGATGTAGCTTGTCGGATGAACTCTCTCTCAACATCCTGATTCGAAACCTGAGAGACGATCAGTCATACTGCAAGAGGTTGAAGACTGGCAAAACCAAAACCCTCGAGGATGCTTTGCACAAGGCAAACGGCTACATCAGACTCGAGGAGGACAAGGCAGCCAAAGCCTAGTTGGCCGATGAGAAAACTATACGCGAAAGGAAACCCCGGTCGTCGAATCAGGATAGCCACCAGGAGCCTCAGCAACATTACAACAGGGACGATAAAAGCTGCAAGAATATCAACGCAGTCGCTCGACAGTCAAGCTGGAACACTCGGGATCGCCAGAGTTCCAAGGATTCCAAGAGCAAGAAACCGTACTGCAAATACCATTAAGCGCACGGCCACCACACTGATGATTGTCGCACTCTCACAGCCCTTTTGAGAAAACTGTGGGAAGATGGTGAGTGCACCATACCGGAACCACGAAGTCTCCCACGAAGATCTGACAATAATCAGGACCGACGACCTGACAATGATCAAGATAGATGACCCGATGCTGATCGCCCATCTGCCAAGCACAAGGAGAAGGAAGAAAAACGAGATCGGGAGGACAACCACACACCTTCGAATTCACCGTGACAACGGATCAATATGATTATGGGTGGACTTCTCTCATGCACTGACTCCATCAACTCAATTAAACGGCACGAAGGAAAGGCCGCGAATCCATCGCAGGATGCTCCACCGTTGTTCAAGGATGATCTCCCGATCACGTTTACGGAACAAGATGCACATGGTTTAGATCGTCCGCACAACGATCTCCTTGTCATCTCGCTCCGACTTGGAGAAGACGATGTATCGAAGATCCTAGTCGACACAGGTAGCTCCGTCGATCTCATCTTCATGGACACCCTACGAAAGATGAGCATCACTGACAAAGACATCAGGATCGCGCCATCACCAATCACAGGTTTCGCCGGAGATTCAATCTCGATGATGCCCGTCACCATTGGAGGAAAGTCTGTTACAGTCCAATTCAAAGTTATCGACCGACCTGCAATGTACAATACCATCTTAGGAACACCCTGGCTGAACGCCATGTGAACCGTCCCATCTCCCTATCATTAATGCGTCAAGATGCCGATCAGAGGCCGCATCTTCACCATCTGTGGTGACCAGACAGTATCTCGGCATTGTTACATCGATAAACAACACGTTCGTAAGGCATCTACGTTCGTCATCGGCAACAGTAATGAATTCGATCCACGAATAGTACATCACGAGAAGCCGAAAAGCGATCTCATTACTCAAGTCAACATCGACGGTGCTCATCCTGAGCGTTGTGTCGGCATCGGCACAGAACTTCTGCCAAGTATGCAGGACGAACCAGTTGCTTTCTTTCAGGAGAATGTCGGAACGTTCGCATGGTCGATGGCCGACATGAAAGAAATCAGCCCTCAGATCACTGATCACAAACTACACGTCAATCCTACTTTTAAGCTGATCAAACAGAAGCGATGAAAGTTAAGACCTGAGCGGGCACAAGTCGTACACGACAAGGTGGACAAGTTACTGAAAGCTGGATCATTCGCCGAAGTTAAGTATCCATATATCGACTTTTATTATTTTTAACATTCATCTATTCTTATCTTTATAAAAAAAAGCAAAATTATAGCAAAAAAAAAAAACAAAACGTAAATAAAAAATATGCAGAAAATAAATAAAAATTAAGTAAAAAATAATAAAAAAATAAGCAAAACAAAAACAAAAATACCTAATAAATAATGAAAAAACATAAACTATGATAATTGTTATGATGAAAAGATGCTAACAGAAATGACATTTATTCAATTTGCTATTATTAATAGAATTGTATATGTACCATTCGCTTTCCAAATTTTTTTACTTATATTATTTTATCTTCTTAGTAGATAAAACTATCATAGATAAATTTGTTTAAATGTAGTTCATATAGTTTTAGAAGTAGTTTGATCAAGCATGTAAATCTTTTGGTGAAAGATAAGTTTAAATACACAGACAACATTGAAAGATGAGTTTGAAATATAATAATAGTTTGTCTTATATTAAACTCATGGAAAGCTAAACACGATTATGTTAAACAATACACAAAAACCCCAAATAGATCATTTGTAGAAGAAAAAATTACCCAGAAGAAAGCTGCCAATATACAGAGTACGACCACCATCATCATAAGAATCTGCATGACACCCATGATGATCCGGTTTCTGTAAATTACCGTAGGGTCACACCCTATTACCGTAGTTCCTTCTCTATTACACTTGCGATCAACGTAGTAGCCAGTAGGTGTTGTAACGGTTAATCATCTATTTAAAACTCATGGCACAGATCACTATCACCGCAACAACCAGATTTCCTATGATTTTCTCTAACATAACGTGTTGACGGTTTAGATAGCCAACGAACCAACCGGGTGATGTTTCTTGCTACTGGGGACTTGCTCGAGCGTCTATCTCCATGATTAAAAGTGGCTATACGAGAGAGAAGTGTTTTTTTCTGAACTTTCTTTTAAGATATTATAGAAGTAGTTTGATAGAATATTTTATTGAGGTTCTCAAATATTGTGTTGAAGCTCTCGTATATCAACTTTAATAACAACAGCACAATCATTATTATATATATTGAATTTTATTGTTATTAACATTCATCTATTCTTATCTAAAATAAATATATATATAAGCAAAAACTAAGTAAAAAATAAGCAGAACAAAAGCAAAAGTATATAATAAATAATAAAAAACATAAACTCTGATAACTGTTATACCAAAAATATGATACCATAAATGATATTTATTGAGTTTGCTATTGTTAATAGATTCACATATGTATCATTAGCTGTCCAAAAAAAAGAGTTAAACTTATCATTATTTTATAATCTTAGTAAATATCATAAGTAGATTAATGTAAATTGTAGTTCATATAGTTTTAGAAATAGTTTGATCGAGCATTTTATTGAGGTTCTCAAATATTGTGTTGAGGCTTTCATATATCAACTTCAATAACAATATCACAACTATTATTATATATATATATATATATATCGATTTTTGTTATTGTTAATATTCATCTATTATTGTCTCTATAAAAATAAATAAAAAAATAAGTTGAAAAAAAAAACTATATGTATCTACTTTATACAGAAAAACATAAATTTCGATAAATTTTATAATGAAAAGATGTTACCATATATAACATTTATCAGTTTGTTATTACTAATAGATTTGCATATGTATCATTGCTTGTCCAAAAAAATAAGTTAAACTTATTATTATTTTTTATTTTACTAATTAAATAACACTATCATAATTAGATTTATATAAATCAAAGTTCATATAGTTTTATAAACTCTATAATTTACACAAATCATAGTTTGAAACATAATATACTTTTATGAGTTAAATTTTCTTAAATTATATGTTGTGTTATTTCACTATAAGAAAAAATGTATATTACATCACTTATAAAGTGTCATTAAAATAACTGATTCTATTTAGAATCATTGATTAAAAATTGACACTAGATATAAATTTTTACATCAGTTTTTTAATTGATACTAATTTTAACTTGACTAGTATCAATTAAAAATAATTGATACTAATACTAACTTGATTAACATCAATTAAAAAAAACTAATATAAATCATTATTAATTTATATCACTTTTAAAAACTAACACAAATATATAAGTTTACACAATTATATAAGTGAAGCATTTGATCAACTGGCATTAACATCAATATTAAATGATGCTAGTATTTCTTTCAGTTATAAAAGCAATGTAAATAAAATTTTCCCTAAACAACTATTTGTCTCACATTGCTAAGTGATGAAGACTACTAGTTTCCTCTATAAAAGAAATTCATCAACACTAATTTTTTTTATGTTAAATCATATGTATGTATTTATATACATTTTTTAGAATAATAAATATAAATTATTAGATATCTTAAATTTATAATATTATAAAAAATTAGCACAAACATTTAAATTAAAATGAATTTTAATATCTCTAAATTTTGATATATAATATCATTTATTATAATTGATAGTAAATATTAATATCATTTATTTTTGTGATATAAATAATAATATTATTTATTTTAAGTGATGTAAATATTAATATCTCTTATTGCAAATGATACATATTAATATTAATTAATACAAGTGATGAAAATAGTTACATCGTTAATATATTGATATAAATGATTAACATCATCAAATCCAGAGTCATTTAATTAAATGAACAACTGAACATCAATCAAAAAATGATATTAACAAATAAAATAAATGATACAATACACATAATTTCTTGTAGTGTTTAAAGATATAATGTAACAAATATATTTTTATTTGCATTATAAAGTTGATTATCTCCACAAATTAGCTGCTTTCACATCTTTATCATGATGCATTGATCGTAGAATTTATAGATGCATCTTTAAATTTACATGTTTCTGATTTGTGTGTTTTTGCCTCATCTTCTTGGCTTCGTCGTATATGTTTCTTATTCATTTTGTTTGTTATTTTTCATTTCACCGAGATTGTTTTCATTCCACTCTGTCCTTGTATCTCTATCATATTGTGTTCACATCATTTACCAATCTTTTTTTTTTTACTTTTAATTTTTGAAAATGATACAAATTTTAATGTAGATGATTATCCCGATTCTATTTTTTTTTTTTTAATGCATTCACAATGAAATCAACTGAACCTAGATTACATTTTCTATTCCTTTTTTGGGGGGATCAAATTAACATACCATTTTACATGGAACATCATGACAAAACTCTATCAACATCATATTCATTGACGCTAGTGTTTGACAAATTTCATAAAAACGAACGAGTTGAGATTGTACCAAATGAATTTTTAACGAACCATTACTTACATCATGTTCTCTTTCAAGTTGAAGAAAGTTCAAGGTTTTGTGACCTTTTACCTTCTGTTAGATGGGAAATGAGTATATTTCCTAAAATACTTTTTCTAACAGTAATTTAAGTCCATTAAAATTAGGAAGATTACGCTGACCTAACTCAGATAAAAAGAAAACTGTTGAGGATAACCTTCGAAATCCGGAAACATCGGATCAATTCGTGGGATAACGGAGAATTTCCATATTTTTCGGAGAATAAGGGATATTTCCATATTGCAAATATGGAAATATTCACCAAAGGGAAAAAGGAAAAGGAGTTCGGAGCAACCGACTTCCTACCCTATAAATAAGAAGACCCTGAAGTCAAGAAGAATAATTCATACAATCTAGAGAGCAACAGAGCTAAAACCAGAGACTCCAACGCTTTCTAGTTTACTTCGCAAACACCTTATTTCACTTCGGCATAACCTCTCGGTTATTCCATTCTTTGTAATTGCTTCGCTTATTGCTATCAATAAAAGATCTTATTCTCTGAAACCCACAACTGTTAATCAAAACTCTAGTGGTGATTTTCTGGTTCAACAGTTGGCGCCGTCTATGGGGACTAGGGGAATAGAATTCTTAAAAACTAGCAACTAAAAGCCGAAGCGATGAGTCTCCCGATCAATAACAGTAACCCCATCCACAACAACGATGATACCACCACGCATACTGAGACGTCTGGTCTCGATGAACATGGTAACCCTACCAACGCGAATCCACCCACGGGAGCACCCCCAGCACCTATCCTCGCCGCCGACCTTGCAGCAGCAATCCAGGCTGCCTTGCTCCCTCTCACACAAAACCTGGTGTCCAAGCTAGACACCCTTCAGGACCAGCAAGCTAAATACGACGAGCAACTCAGCGCCTTCGCGGCCGCGACCACCACGAGATTAAAACCGATCGGACGGCGATTAATCTTCGAGACACCAGAGCAAGATAACACTCGCGCCACAGCACCAGCTAATGAGGAACCATCGGGCGAACTAAACTCGGAGATCGCAAGGCTGCATCAGCGGATTAACGCAATCGGATCCCAAGTCCACCGTGCCACCAGCTCGGCGCCCGAAATCTCGGCCATCCTCTCAGACATCGAACGCAATCCATTCGCCCCACGGATCACCAACGTCCGACTTGGAGAAGCGATCAAATTGAAGCTCCCATACTACAATGGGATGGAAGACCCAAACCTATGACTAACCGGATTAAACATCGCCATGAATAGGCAATGGTTCGAGACTGACCTGGAACACGAAGCCAACCACTGCCAGACCTTCGTAGAGCACCTCAACAAAGACGCTCTAAAGTGGTTCTCCAACCTCCCGCCGGCATCGATCAAATCCTTCAAAGATTTGACCCACGCCTTTATAAAACATTATTCCATGTTCATCACAAAGAGGACGGTCAACCTATTTACTCTAGTACAAGAACGCGACCAACCACTCTGCGATTTCATCGATAAATTCAAAAATGCTGCCGCGGTATACGGCCAGATCCCGTAAGCTTTAGCCATTGAAGCACTCATAAACGGTCTGTGGTTCGAATCCCCCTTCAAGGAAGATCTACAAAAGAACCCTAAGGAAACCATAGAAGACGCACTCCACCGAGCTCAAATTTTCATACAAATTGAGGAGGAGAAAATTTTCTGTGCCAAGAAGCATAGCGCAAGCACCACGAAGGATAAAGATCCCACGAGCAAAAGCAAGCCATCCTCCCATGCCGTCGTGGCTACCGGAGAGAAGCCCTGGAATCATTGGACCCGCGGCGATCCTCCAAAAAATTCAGACGATAGGGACGATAATCACGATCTCTACTGCTCCTTCTACGGGCGAACAGGACACGCTACCTCGGCCTGTCGACACCTCCAGAAATCGTTGTATGAAAAATACAAGGAAGGCAAAATCGACGTAGGTGGCGATCGATCCCAGAACAAAAGCTCCTACTCCTGCAGCTCCAATACTAGGGACTCGAGCTGAAGCACCTCCAGCAGGGATCGCCGAGATCCAAGGAAAAGCAGCAGCCGAAGCAGTTCCGAAGGAAGACGCCGAGGTCGTTCGTCCGAGAAAAAGCGCGAAGAAAAGAGAAAGATAAAAGAGCAGAGCGCGACAACGATGAAGGCGAGCATGACAATCCACCCTCTCCACCAAAGCGACGGGTAAACATAATCATGGGAGGACTTCCCGACTGCGACGATTCGGTTTGCGCCATCAAAGAATATGGCCGCAAAGCAATCGCTTCACGAAAATTCCCTCGTCTGGTGGACTACCACCCAACAATCACATTCACATCGGAAGACATGCACGAGTTACACACCCCGCACAACGACCCACTAGTGGTCAAACTACACATCCACGATAGTGAGGTGGCTAAAATATTGGTGGGTACCGGCAGGACTGTCAATATCATCTTTAAAGATACATTGACCAAGATGGGGCTCCAGGACAAAGACATCAAGGCAGCACCAAAACCTTTGACTGGCTTTGCCAGCGAATCCTTCTTCAGCCTCGGGACCATACGACTCACAGTATACGTCGGCGGAGTGACAAAAATTGTCAAATTTACTGTCATGGATAAACCAGCAATCTACAATGCCATACTTGGCACACCTTAGATCCACGAGATAAAAGCTATCGTGTCAACCTACCATCAATGCATGAAGTTTGCTACTTCGGCGGGAGTTTTCACGCTTCACGGCAATCAGCAGATGACAAGATCTTGCTTTATTAGCGAACGCAAGGTGCAGCTATCCGCTGCAAAATCCCTTGAGGACGCCAAATAAGCGGAGTAGATTCAACAACGAATCTGCCAACTTTAATACTTAGTTTTTTTTTTCTTTTTTCTTCTCAATAAGAGTCGGCTTGGCTCCTGAGTAATACTGCTCATTCAATAACTGTAATGAACTACGAACGACTTGATCCCAACTTGGGTACGTAGGCAACCTCCGGGTGCAGCTGTAAGTTTAATAAATTTTTATTTTGGAAAATCTGCTCGGCGTGTAGAGTCATATTTTCTTATGCGAATGCATTTTGCTGAAACGATGTTCTAGTCAAACATTCGATTCGAGAAAGCAAACACAACAAATACAAACAGTGGCTGATCACCACTCCTTTGATACTTCAGTTCGATTTAATTACTTCCGAAGTGGATAAGAAGAAAGCCGAGGACAATACTCGCACGACCCTCGATCATACCTTTCAGGCCAAAGTGAATCCTGAAAACATAGTATTCGATTTTGATCGTCGTTTAGTATAAGACGGGCAAAGAAATCCCGCTTGCAGCTCCGAGCTAACAAATTCCATCACACAACAGAAACTTTAAAAAAAAAAAGAAAAAGAGAGGTTTAACTTCTGAAGGGCAAAGCAACATTCAAAAGCCCTCTTGGGTAAAGTTGTTACAAAAAAAAAGAGAAGAAAATAAAACAAAGATTTGCAAGGGCCAAATATATATATAAACAAAAAATAAGCAGCTGGACGCGCGATGTGACTCCCTTTATGCTTGCCTCAGCAGGCTGGCGATTTCCGATCTAATCGGGAGACTAAGATCCTCACCAGTAATGACTATCTCGTCGATAGCATCACTAGTAGCCCGCCACTTAGCAAACTCTTTCTTAAAAGACGGAAGTATCCCGACGGAAAGTTCCCATCCTTTGTCCTGCATCTTCTTTAGAAACGCCACCGTCGAGCGACTCTTCTCTATGCCCACAAGGGCTGCTTCTACCTCTTCGCGCTGAACCAGTGAAGCCTGAATCCGCTCTAATCGTGGTTTAAACCATGCGATCATGCTATCGAAGATTCTGTCAGCAACACCTCGCGAAACCTCGTCATAAGACTCTTGAAGCTTTTCCTTTTCGGTAAGGAACCTTTGCGAATTTTCCTCGTTCTGCTTCTCGAGCAACTCATTCTGCGCACGGAGGGCAGCCACCTGCTTACGAAGTCGGGAAGCGTCCGCCACCTTGCCTTTGAAGGCTTTGATAGTACCTTCGAGCTGGGCGCACCTCTCCTTGAGAAGCTGATTCTCCTTTTCTGCCTATTCAAGCTCCTCGATTTTAGTGCAGGCAACGTCCAACATCATTGCTTCTTCGCAATACTCGTTGTCATATGTCGTGAACGCAGACATGTACTCTCCCAAGCCCTACACCATAGCTTACCATTAAGAAAAATGCGCAACAAAACAAAGTAAAGAATATAAAGAGAGATATGCACACCTGAGCTATCAAATGGCTCGCCGAAGATATCGACTTCGCCAACTTCAGCTCTCGTAGAGGTTTGCCCCATCTTGGGTTCTCCCTGCACTTCCAGATCAGTTTGGCAGCGAAGTCGCAATCAAGCATTGCAGGAGTAGCTCCATCCCACTTCACGCTAAAGTGATTAGGGTTGTAATCGAAGAACTCCCATTTCTGCTTGGGCTCAGCGGGAGCGCTAGGACCGGGACCGTCAGCATCCGAAGCATCTTGAGAAGGAGTAGGTCCCCCAGAATGAGCCACAGTAGGCTCCTCGGTCCTTTCCTGACCTATTCTTCCAAGTCCTGGACACCAGGACTCTTAAGAACATCGGCCCCCGACGGCGAAAGAATATCAGCCCGAGGCGGCGAGGGAACAGCCTCGCGACAGCTCCCAGCAGCATCAGAAGCACCCCCATCGCCATCACCTACGGCTCGGGATGCAGTTTTCTGGGACGCTTCGCCCTGAGGACCCCTCGCAGCTTTCTTGGCCCGAGCCTGCCTCAATCTTTCCAGCGCGGATACCCTGGAGAAACTTCAAGAAAAGATGAAAACAAAATGTTAAAAACAAAAAATATCATCTCGGCAGGATTAAGTAAAACACGAAAAGAGGTTTACCTCGTGAGAGTCTCATTTTCAGCGGCCAGCTCAGCGTCGTCAGAATCCACCAAAACGGGTGGATCCCGGGGAGCCATCCTCCTTCTCTTCGCAGAGGAGCTCGCGAGGGCATCTTCATTCGTTGACGGAGCCGCCATCCTCTTTCGGCCAGCCCCTTCGGGCTTCGGCTGCGAAGACCTTTTGGTGGCTGGAAAACAAACATACCAATAAGGCCTCGTCGCCAAACAAAAATACTAATCAAAACTACTTTGATCTGCTAACGCACCTGTTTTCAAAGGTCCGGCTTTCTTCTTGGCCGGCTTCTTTTTCTCCTTGGCGGCCCCTTTCTTCTCCTTCTCAGACCATAATTGCCGGCTCAGATTGCGCAGCTTCATGACATCAACATCAAAACCAAACGGGTCATCTCCAAGACTTATCGCCACTACCATAGCAAAAATTAGAGGGGACACATCAGCATCTGAGAAATTAGCCAGAGAAAAGTAAAATAAAAAAATCAGTTTGCCTTACATGGCGTCGACCTCCAGGTCCTGAATAAATTAAGCTCGGAGCTGCCAATGGAAGTCTCATTAATCTTCACATAGAAGAAAAACCAAACCCATTCGTGGACTTTACTTGTCGGGTCCCCACCGACAATTCCTTCCTTCATCGAAGTATAAAAATGGCGCCACCCACCACGGTTTAATCTCCCTTTCTTCAGAGTAGATATCCTTTCAAAGATATCCTAGTTGAAAGGGACCATCGCGGTACGAGCTACCGCCGCCAGACTGTTGAAATGGCGGATTACAGCGTGAGAAAGCTGCACCTCTGGCATCTTCCTCCATTCGCAGTAACGAAGAAGCAGCGAAATAGGGAACCGAAGGCCGAAGTCCGCAAAGTGGCACTCGTAGATACAGAAATAGCCCTCTGACGGTGTTGTTACTCTCTCGTGAACCTGGGGCAGTAGAAGCTCTACTCCCTCAGGAAAGCAGCATTTTGAGCGAAGCTGCTGGAGTGTTTCCGCAGTCATCCAGGTCCTCCCATCCTTGATACCGGTCCTGTGCTTTGACATTGCGATCTTCTGCGGAAGACCTTCGATTTTACTCTCTGGCACAAAGCCCTCTGGCTCGAAGTTATCTGATTCCATCTCGGAATCTTTGTCGGGATGAGCCAGCGGGATCTCATCTCGGTAACCCGAGGAACCCCCGGAGTTAGAAGAAGAAGCCACTGGGCTAATCCAGGCTCGCCTGGCACGATCGGCGAGACAAATCTCGAAGAATTCTGAGACGAAGTCGACATTTTAGGAAATTTCTGAATGAATTACAGAAGCAAATGGAAGATCGGCAAATAAGAAAGGAGAATTATTGTGAAACAGGAGGAAGGCAAGGAGTTTTCTGAAGCAAGAAGACAAAGGGATATCTGAAGCAAGAAGACAAAGAGGTAAAAGTAAGCAATTAAATCAGAAAGAAATATCAACAGTTTCCTAAAGGGGCGCATGTCAAGATTTTCACAATCTCGCCGCCTGGCGAACCCTTCGCCTTTCCCGCTTGAAAGCAAAACCCTAAATAGGACAGAATATTTAATAATTAATTCTAAAGAAGCGCCACGCGTCAAATCCACTTAAAATCGGGCCGAGCTGGCCATCACTGAGAAACACTCTTGACGAGCTTACGCTTAATGCGAGATCAAACCCGCTTAAAACTTCATGAAGTCCGCCGACCTGATTTACAATTAGTCTCGCCGAACTTGGGGAGAGGGGAACTTACTGTTAGAAGGGAAATGAGCAGATTTCCTAAAAAGCTTTCTCTAGCAGTAACCTAAGCCCATCAAGATTAGGAGAACTGCGCTGACTTAGCTCGGATAAAAGGAAAACTCTTGAGGATAACCTTCGAAGTCTGGAAACATCGGATCAACTCGAGGGATAACAGAGAATTTCCATATTCTTCGGAGAATAAGGAATATTTCTATATCGCAAATATGGAAATATTCACCAAAGGAAAAAAGGAAAAGGAGTTTGGAGCAACCAACCTCATATCCCTATAAATAAGAAGACCCCGAAGCCAAGAAGAATAATTCATACAATCTAGAGAGCAACAGAGCTAAAACCAAAGACTCCAACGCTTTCTAGTTTACTTCGCAAACACCTTATTTCACTTCGGCACAACCTCTCGGTTATTCCATTCTTTGTAATCGCTTCGCTTATTACTATTAATAAAAAATCTTATTCTCCAAAACTACAACTGTTAATCAAAACTCTAGTAGTGATTTTCTGGTTCAACACCTTCTATTATTCTAAAGTACTTTGTTCTTCGTTCTTTTTCTTTTGCTTCGGCTGGCTAATTTTTTCTTTACAATTTATGAAGAGCTTAGTTTTGATTATTTTTGTAACCCGGAACTGAGAGTGTTTGATTTTGCATTTTTGTTCTTGAATCGGAGACGATGATTTGCCTGCATGAATAATTTAAACATTTATATCCGCAAAATTTATTGCTGGCAAAAAGAGCATGTGCTACAATTTTCTTCTTGTTGCCATTAGTTTTGGGCACATTTAAGAGCAAACTCAACTCACTTATGAAAAATTAATGTCTTTAGATAAAAACAATTGCTGCTAAAAGCACGAAACTGATCAACATAAGGATACAATGAATGAAAACGAGCTAACCAAAAACACATAAAGAGATTATAATCAAGATTATAAGTGTATTTGAGAAAGTGTTGGCTTCTCAACCTGATCAAGCTCTAGTTTCTCATTTCACAAGCATATTTTTTTTTTAAAAAAAAAAATCAAATGCTGAGGAAAAGTCACTTCACGGGGTGTATTGAAATTAAAATTTTAGAAAATTTGAAAAAAATTTGATTTTTAATGAAATTTTAGATGATATTATGTAGATTGGAAAATTTGATATTAAAATTATATGAAATCCCACCTAAAACAATGGGATTTGGGTTTCTATATTTTTAACTAACAAACTATACCAAATCATTTAAAAGTATTCAATATTTTTTAAAATCCACTATTTAAAATATCTTCAATAACAGTGGATTTGATTTAGTTTTTATAAATTGTTGATTGAATAACATATATTTTTAAATGACTTTAGTTACTTTACATAAATTTTATGTTCAATAACATCAATTTTGGTGAGACATTTATAAATTATTAATTCAATAACAGAAATTTTTAAAATAACTACCAAATTTTCTGAAATTCTTAATCCAATACACCCCTTAATCTCTTAAGTAACAACTTCTAATGGTCTATCCAAACAGAACCCTTCACGAAAATCTACCAAATTTTGCTATTGAAAAGGGAAGTAGTCAATTTTACCTTATAAAGGTTGGTCATGCACTTATTAAAAACTGTTAGAGAATGATTCACCTATATATATGATTTGGTTTAAAAACTTTTTAAGTAACATGTAAATGTTTTAGTTTTATAAAATATAGAATTTCGAATATGAATTTTCTATTTAAAATAATTAATAAAAATACCTATTTTGTATTGACCAAATCAAATTGCTTCTTTTATTTGAGATATTTCTTTCTAATTTGGATCAGTATTTTGGTGGAATATATATCCTCTTTTCATGCTAAGCACGTACGTCATGTCGAATCAATTATTAGAATTTTTGTTTTTTTAGTTTATTAGAAATTAGTTAAAAACAAATACTGATTTGAGAATGAATAGATCCTCTAATCTAAGGTGCCAATTGAAATCCACTACCTATTATTTGAGAAGTAATATTATTGAAAATAGCTAACTTGTCAACACTACAGCCAAAGTTAGTGTTTTAAATTGATGACATGTAAATGTGACATGTCAAACTTCTTAAAATAAATGAAATGTTTTGATTGGTTGAATTAAAATTAAAGCATTTATAGAATTAAAACATAAATAAATTAGATTATATTTATAACACTAAAATTAACAAATTTAAATAAACAGAAAATGATAATTATTATGATTTTAATTTTTTACAGAAAATAATAATTATTATGATTTTAATTTTCAACAATCCACTACATATTATTTGAGAAGTAACATTATTGAAAATAGCTGACTTGTCAATACTACAGCCAAAGTTAGTGCTTTAAATTGATGACATGTAAATGTGACATGTCAAACTTCCTAAAATAAATAAAATATTTTGATTGGTTGAATAAAAATTAAAGCATTTATGGAATTAAGACATAAATAAACTAGATTATATTTATAACACTAAAATTAACAAATTTAAATTAACATAAAATAATAATTATTATGATTTTAATTTTCAACAATATATATTATAATTTCATATAAAACGAAAAAATAAAACTAAATTATCCAATAGAATAGTAAAGATTTTATATATTAATAATGTTTGAAGTATGATGTATTTTTATTTTAGAAAGTTATTAATGTACAAAATATAGTAATAGCATCTAAACAAGTTTTAAATAAACAAATTATTAAATAATACAATTTTAAATAAAATACAATAATGATAAAATAATTTAAAGAATAAAATGTTAAAAATAAATATAAAGTCACTTAAAAACTTTTTAACATGTAAGAGCCATATTTTAAAATTTTTACAAATACACGTACATATATAAATATTAATTATGCATTAGTTAAAGTCACATGAACTTTTTCGTGCATGTATTTTTTTAAACTTGATTACAGTCTAATTTTTATTTTAATTCTTATATAATTTATATTTTTAAAAAAATATTTATCTATTTTAAGTATAGTGAGGTGGTTGGTATGCCCACACATGCGTGCAAACCAATTATCCGCTCTTAGGATAAGTAAAAATGGTAAAAACTATTTCAGTTTAATTTGCAATAAATCAAGAAAAAATATATACTTTAAAATATATTATATATTTATTTTTAAATTCATATTATGTAAGACGCAAAAAGCATATTGTAGATTATGTATAGAGAAATAAAGCATATTATAGAGAATATTCAAAAAATATTATAAGAATTTAATTATTATTTAATATACTTCTATATTTGTGAGTATATATTATTACAAACATTATAAAAATAAAAAGTTTTAAAATATATTAGTTTCAAAAATAAGTTTGTGAAATATTAAAAAAAATATATATACAGACATACAAATGTTTGAAAAAACTAATCAATACTTAAATATTAAAATTAACTATGTATATCAAATAAACTATACCCGCACATATGTGCAGACCAACCACCTAGTTTACGTTTAAAATCTTTATTTTTTCTCCCCTTTTGTTATCTTAATGCCGTTTAAATTTATCTTTTGTTTTCGAAGTATTTCAAATTTAAATTCAAAGATGATCTTAGAGGCCATAAAAGATGGATTTAATTTCTTAGACCATCTCTAATGTATTTCTTCATTTTCTACTCCAAAATAGAGTAACTCCAAAATGGAGTTGTGTTTTGCTCAAATGTATTTCTCCATTTTCTACTCCAAAAAGGAATATTCCAAATATATTCTTATTCGATATTATTATAAACTAGGTGGTTAGCCCGCACATATATGTGCGGGCATGAGAAATATAATAAAAATTAATTAATAATAATATATTATTTATAATAAAATAAATGATTGATCTGTTTAGTAATATGTTTATAAAAAATTTTAATTTGTAAAAAAATGATTTAATATGTTTTAATTGGATCACAATTGATACCCCGACTTTGTAGCCGGTCCATCACTGCCAGACATCCATAAATCATCTGCAATAAAAAATGTTTGATTTTTGGTGGACATTTGACTTGCCATGTCTTTGCTTGAAGTCTGCTTAAATCTGGTCCGTATATCAGAGGGGATTGAGACCTTTCTTGCGATTCAGCTTGTTCCGTTAAGTATCCCGATTTAACCGTGTATCTATGACTTTGTAAAACCATCCCATTTTATCTGGTCAATTGCCCCTAGATGTAGGTATTCCGGTAATCAGAGATATTTCTTGTTCCTCAAATAGTTGTCGCAATAATGGTACATTCCATGTCGAAGTTGATTGGTTAATCAATTGATTAACTGTTAAATCTGGATATAAATAATTGCCTCTGCCTGAAGCTGACCTCGGGGGTGGGGATGAAATCCATGGATCATTCCATACAGATATAGTATCCAAATCCAACTCTTTTGATTAGCCATTTGTTTACCAGAGATCTAGCTGACGTGATGCTCCTCCACCCATATGATGGGGAGCATGAGCGTATCAGATCAAGGGGGTTACCATTCTTATACCGACCCTTGAATACTTTTGTAAATAGTGATTCCGGATAATCAATTAGTCTCCATAATTATTTAGTGTATTAAAATTCTTTATTACCCTAAACCCAACCCCCTCCCCCCCCCCCCCCCCCCTTTGTCCCTGCATAATTTGTTCCAGGTCATCTAATGCATCCCACGAGTCTGCCCATTCCCACTCCACCAGAATTTTGCCACTGCGCTTGTGAGTTTTAAGGTTATCGTTTGTGGTAACCTGAAACAGGACATAACGAACGTTGGTAC
Source organism: Thlaspi arvense (assembly GCA_911865555.2). NCBI lineage: Eukaryota > Viridiplantae > Streptophyta > Magnoliopsida > Brassicales > Brassicaceae > Thlaspi > Thlaspi arvense. The sequence continues at coordinate 9,352,508 of OU466861.1, forward strand.
GGCAGATGCCACTGATTTGATCAGGATCTCTTTTCCTCCTTTCGATAACAACCGAGATGTCCACCCATTGAACCGTTTCTGCTGACTATCGATAAGAAATTGAAATTTTTTTGTTTTTGCACCACCCAGGCTCTTTGGTATCCCCAAATATGTGCCCATGCTCTCCCCACTTTGTGACCCCCCAAGTCGTCATCTCTGTGCCATTTATTTGCTTGTGCTCCTCCTCTTGTTGTTCCTCAATCAAATCATCCATCACCACGCGGTCAACCATGTTGCCTAGATCATCCATTCCAAGGACCAACTCCTCGAACTTCAATTCTTTGCGGAATTTCTTTGCCGACTGGTGTATAGGACTCGGTGTAGACACTGTGTCACTAACTTTCTCTGAGCACTGATTTGCCGCTTGAATCACTGCCTCCTTTATATCACTCTTTATCTCTAAAGTCCTCTGGATTCCGTGAGCTCCCACATAGCGTTTCCGCGTCTCCCGCAGTCCAAGGTTAGATGAGCGGGTATTCACCATGTTGTTCGCTCCACTCTCTCCACCGTACCTTGTTCTTCCACCCCGGAGATGCTCCTCCTTTGTGGATTCCCTGTTTTCATCCATCTTCCCCTTACCCTTTGTTTCTCCTATTTTCTGCCTCCTCTCTACATCCTTTTCCGCACTGGCTCCTTTAGCTTGAGCGCACCTTTGTAACTCATTGTCCTTCTCCCATGAGGATCTTCCCTGTGACGAGGCTCCTCATGCCTCTCTCTCTTCGGATACAGTTGGGGGCATCGACTAACTTCGTGGCACAGACTGTAACATTCTCGACAAAACCCTTATAACCTCTCATACCTGAGGATGACTGTTGTCTCGTCACCACTATGAAATTCCACAGTGGTTTCGAATATCAACGGCCTGAAACTGTCAATCTGTAACTGCACCCTGCCTCCATCCAGACCCACATCCTTCACCGCTCCTATCGCTTCCCCTATACTCCTTAGTGTAGGCTCTGCCCAAAGTCCAATGGAATTCCCATCAAGCGGACCCAAAACGTCAGTGTCGAGGGATAATTCGGGGCTATCACTGGTTCCCATCGTACCAAAACTACCATCCATCCATCAAAATGGAATGGTTCCATCTGCAGCACCGCTATGGAATCAAATGGAATCGATCCATTCCTAGATCCGCACCGGCCACCTTATCTTCCACCTTCCATATACGTGGCAACATATAGAGCAGTGACTGCATTTCATGCAACGCCCAATAAGGGTCTTGGAATATCCTTGGATGAGTGCAGAGTTATCGAAACGGGAAACTGTTATCTTCAGTCTTGACCCCATCTTCTCTTTTCCCTTGTTACCACCACTCGCAACCAATTGTGTTTGTGACATGATGTTTTCCCAGTAATTACGATTCCTGATATATCATGGTTTTTATGGTTTTTAACCATGATATAAGTCCTTTTTATTGAGTCTTTTTGGTCTTTTTAGAGTCCTAGAAGAGTCTTTGCAGGTTATAGCATGTCTGGAGCATAATTGGAGATTTTGGAACCTTTTGGAGCATTCTGAATGGAAGCCACGAAGTACCAAGCTCGAAGCAGAAAAGTATCGCATATGGTGACGCTCGTCACCACCTTTGGTGACGCTCGTCACCCATTAAGGAAGGAGCGTGGCTGTTTTATTAAAAGTATCAAGAAGATTTGCAGAATTGGCCAAGAAGTTTCCTTTATTTACATGAAGACCCCAGATCGTGTTTAGCTTCTATTTATTAGGTTTTTCAGCCATTGTTGGCAAGAATCTTAGTTTTTGAGAATTCAGAGAGCTTAGAGAGAGATTTATTCAGAGCTTTTTGGAGAGACAAATCCTGTACTCTTTTGAGAAGATTTCGAACCCCCTTTATTTCTTACTCTTTCTCTTAATGCAATTTTATTCAGTTATGTTTTGTGATCTCATAATCATGTCTGAGTAATCTGCTAGTTAAGTTAGAGTTTTTCAAAGGTTGATGAAAAGAGTGTAGAATCGCTATCTGTTAGGAATATCTTATGGTTTTTCATCTCTGCTTGCTTTAAAATCGAATTTCTGAGACACATCATCTAGGAATCCGAAAATTATAGGTTGTTAAATATATGTGAGAGCATTATTCATAACCTGAACTAGTATTTGATGAGCAAAGCAACTTAGTGCAAAGAGATTTGGCTTAGGAGTTTTGTAAACAATTGAATCTGATCATTCCTGCATGCTTAGGTTGTTAGGATTTGCAAAGAGATTTGAAACTCTGTGATTTAGGCATAGATAACTTTTACAATGAGAATTGATTAGTTATGCATTAGAGATTCATGTTTAAAACGGTTCTTAATCATTCCTGATTTTCTGCATCACACATTCTTCGATTCAAACCTGCGAATTATCCTGACTTAGCGCTTTTAGTCTTCTTGAACTTAGATCATATCACACAATCGTTTGCTTACTTTTATTCATTCATTCGCATTACATACATTATTTTTTGTTTAGCTTAATCCGAATCTACATTCGATAGTGTAGTCTGCATTACTCTCTTGGGATTTCGATACCCCTTGTACTACAACTGCTTTTGTTGTGCACTTGCAGTAGTTTTATTTGGGTAAAACCTGAGTCCTATCAAGTTTTTGGCGCCGTTGCCGGGGAGTAATAGCTGCCTATCGATTTTTAGTATTAGGATTTTGTCTAAGTTTTTATTTGTTTACTGATTTTCAGCTACTTTTCTTTGTTCCTGTTTCAGGTGTATACCTAATCGCAGAACCAGAAGCAACAAAGAGAAGGAGCTTGTGACTTTGAGCATCGACGAGCTTGCTAGGTTGGAGAGAACTAACAGGAAAGCTAAGAAGCAATCTACAATGGTCGCTCCACTTATCTTGGTTGAAGATGCAGAAGGTCACTTGGTTGACAGGGAAGGAAACAGGAGGAACGAAGAGGGGCAGAGAATTGATCAAGAGGGGAATGTCATTGTTGAACAGCAGGTTCAGCAAGTGGCTGAGAACGTGGGATTCCCTGCTGCTGTCAATAACGCTGCTGGGCATTTTGTTCAGAGGACTCTAGGCGACTACAACAGACCTGATCAGTTCTATGCCAACAGAGCTGCAATCCGACCTCCTGCCTTCCAGAGGAACGATTTTGAGGTCAAACCTGTCTACTATCAGCTGGTTGGTCAGCATCCCTTCCATGGTTTATCTCATGAGCATCCTATGGATCACATAGAGAGATTTGAGGACTTGGCTTCCAGTGTCAAAGCTAATGGGGTTAGCAATGACTTTCTGTTCTGCAAGCTGTTTCCTTACTCTCTTGAAAGAGAAGCTGCATATTGGCTGAAGCAACTGGAGCCTGCTTCACTAACTACTTGGGAGGACACCAAGAATGCCTTTCTGAATAATTTCTATGATGATGCCAGATCAGAAGACATGAGGACGAAAATTGCATCATTTACACAAGGCCCTACTGAAGCTTTCAAGGCCTCTTGGATCAGGTTCAAGTCTTATCAAAGGGACTGTCCTCATCATGGTTTCAGTCAAGTGCAATTACTTGGGATCTTTTTCAGAGGCATTGACTGGAAATATCAGATGGCGCTGGATGCAGCAAGTGCAGGGAACTTCAACACCAATAGACCAGAAGAGGCGATAAGACTGATTGAGAACTTGGTCTGCAGCAACAGCACTAAAAACGCAGACTTTCAGAGAATGAAACAAGCTGGTGTAGCTGATGGAAATCAGATTGCTGAAGTTAAGGCTAAGTTGGATGATATGCACAGCCTTTTGGTAGAGAAGAAGTCAGTTCACTTTGCTGCAGAAGTGAAAACTTTCGAAGCTCCAGAGGAAGTTGAGCAGGAGGATGTAAATTTCATCAATTCTGGTGGTTTTCAGGGACAAAGGTATGGAAATCAGCAGTGGAACAGAGGATACAGCAACAACAATCAGAAAAACGCCCTTACAGGAGGACATAGCACGCCTGGTTTCACTCCTAGACCCCCATTCTAGAAGACAGAGTATCAGAAACCATTCCAGAATAGTGGAAATTACAGAAACTATGGTTCTACTTCCTATCAACCAGCACCTCCACAAGAGAACAAAATGGAAGCAATGTTAGAACAGATCTTGGAAGGACAGCAGAAGCTTACTGTGAATTTCAATGGCAAGATAGATTCGCTCTATCAGGACTTGAATGGAAAAATTGAGAGTCTGAATTCTCATATGAAGAAGCTTGATGTTCAAGTTGCCCAAACTGCAGGAGCTGTTCAGAGGCAAGAAGGATTTCTTCCAGGAAGAACTGATGCTAATCCCAAACACCATGTGAATGCCATCACATTGAGGAGTGGAAAGAACCTGCAACCAGTGTTGCAGAAGGATTTAACCTCAAGGAATTTCGTGGGTATGGAAGAGTATGAAGATGAAGAAAATTTTGCTGAAGAACCTTTGGTGACGCTCGTCACCAATAATGGGTGTCACTCGTCACCCATCGAGCACAACCCCGACCCCGACTCTTCACATATTGGTGACGACCGTCACCAAGGGGGTGACGCTCGTCACCCATATCCAGTAATCGACCCCGACTCGTCCAAAGTGAGTGACGCTCGCCACCAATCCAGTGACGCTCGTCACCAGACACCACATGCTTCAGTTTCGCCTAAGACTTCAGATAATGCTAAGGAGACCGTGTATAAACCCAAGATACCCTATCCTAAGCATCCTAAGAAGTCTAAGCAAGAGCTTGAAGATGCAAGATGCAAGGCTATCATGGACAAGTTGGTAATAGAGATCCCATTGATTGATGCTGTAAGGATCACTCCTGTTATAAGGAGGTATGTGAAGAGAATGGTGACCAATAACTTGAGCCTTGAGGTTGGAGCTATGATGATCAACGAGCAGGTCAGTGCAGTGATTCAGAACAGAGTTCCAGAGAAGCTTTCAGACCCAGGAAGCTTTGTTTTAGACTGCGCCATTTTCAATGACAAGTTTGAGAGGTCATTGTGTGATCTTGGTTCTAGTGTGAACCTCATGCCTCATTCTGTTGCCAAGAGTTTGGGGATGACCGATTTTAAGGCTACAAGGATATCTCTTGTCCTAGCTGATAGATCAGTTAGAGTCCCTGAAGGAGTGATAGAGGATATTCCTATCAAAATAGGAGATTGTATGATCCCTACTGATTTTGTGGTTCTAGAGTATGGAGAAGAGCCCAAAGACCCCTTGATTCTTGGCAGACCCTTCTTAGCCACTGCAGGAGCTATTATTGACGTCAGAAAGGGTAGAATAGAGCTGAATGTTGGCGATTTAGTGATGAAATTCAAAATGGACAAGCTGATGAAGAGGCCAACCATAGATGGACAGACTTTTTATGTTGATGTTCTCACAAACATTGCTGATCAGATCTTCCATGAGATGAGTTCAGAGGATCCCTTGGAAAGGGCGTTGACCACTTCTACAGCTGAGTATGAGCATTTAGATGCTGCTGCAACAGGCTACACAAAGATGATGGATGCTACTGCACAAGTGATGCAACTGGTTGCACAGGATGAGCTTGTCTCCACATCTGCGAAAGCCGCCACAATGGGTGATTGGTCTGCAGCAAAAGCACCAAAAGTTGAGCTTAAACAGCTTCCTGCAGGGCTAAGGTACGCATTTCTGGGAGAAAACTCCACCTATCCTGTTATTGTTAATGCTTCATTGAACAATGCAGAGCTTACCCTTTTGCTAAGTAAGCTGCGAAAATTTCACAAAGCTCTTGGCTATTCTCTTGATGACATTTCAGGTATCTCCCCAGACTTGTGCATGCATAGAATACACTTGGAGGATGAGTCGAAATCATCAGTTGAGCACCAGAGGAGGCTGAATCCGAATTTGCAGGATGTGGTCAAGAAAGAGATCATGAAGTTGTTGCAGGCTGGTATCATCTATCCTATATCAGACAGTGCTTGGGTGAGTCCAGTGCACGTGGTGCCTAAGAAAGGAGGTGTCACAGTGGTAAAAAATGACAAGGATGAGCTGATTCCAACCAGGATTGTGACAGGACACAGGATGTGTATAGACTACAGGAAACTGAATGCAGCAACAAGGAAGGATCATTTTCCTCTACCTTTCATCGATCAGATGCTAGAGAGGCTGGCGAATCACAAGTATTACTGCTTCCTTGATGGGTATTCAGGCTTCTTTCAGATCCCCATCCATCCAGATGATCAGGAGAAGACCACTTTTACCTGTCCCTATGGCACTTTTGCATATCGCAGAATGCCTTTTGGGCTGTGTAATGCTCCTGCGACCTTCCAGAGATGCATGATGTCGATTTTCACAGACATGATAGAGAAGTTTATGGAGGTGTTCATGGATGACTTCTCTGTTTATGGGTCCTCTTTCAAGAACTGTTTGGATAATCTGTGTGCAGTTCTGCAAAGATGTGAAGAGAAGCACTTGGTTTTAAACTGGGAGAAGTATCATTTTATGGTGCAGGATGGTATTGTACTTGGCCACAGAGTCTCAGGAGACGGTATAGAGGTAGATAGGGCGAAAATGAGGTGATGACAAGTCTGCAAGCACCTGATTCAGTCAAAGCAGTGTGGAGTTTTCTGGGTCATGCAGGCTTCTACAGAAGATTCATCAAGGATTTTAGCAAGATAGCACGCCCACTTACTGCTCTCCTCTGCAAGGATGTGAAGTTTGAGTTCACAGAAGAGTGCAAATCCGCTTTTAAACAGATCAAACAGGCTTTGGTTACAGCTCCTGTTGTGCAGCCTCCAGATTGGAACTTACCTTTTGAGGTAATGTGTGATGCCAGCGATTTTGCAGTTGGAGCAGTGCTGGGACAGAGGAAAGACAAGAAGCTCCACGCCATCTACTATGCAAGTAGGACTTTGGATGATGCTTAGAAGAATTATGCAACAACTGAGAAGGAATTGTTAGCTGTTGTGTTTGCTTTTGAGAATTTCAGGCAGTATCTTGTTGGCTCCAAGGTCGTGGTTCATACTGACCATTCAGCACTGAAGTACCTAATGCAGAAGAAAGATGCAAAACCAAGGCTGTTAAGATGGATCCTGCTTCTTCAGGAATTTGATATTGAAGTGAAGGACAAGAAAGGGGTTGAGAATGGAGTTGCTGACCATTTATCCAGGATTCAGGTCGAAGACAGTGTTCCAATCAATGACGTCTTGCCTGAAGAGAATGTTTACTTAGTGGAAACCAGAGAACAGGAAGAAAGTATTGAAAACCTGCAGTTTTCACGAAACTGCAGGGGAGTGACGAGCGACACCAGGAGGGTGACGCTCGTCACCAACCGAGAACAGTCGCGACCAAAGTATACGAGAGAGGTGACGCTCGTCACCAACATTGGTGACGCTCGTCACCAATCTCAACACTTATCTGCGATTGGTGCAAGCTTGGGAAGGCTTTTGAAGAGCCTGTTTATGCTTTACATGATCCAAAGAGACCCTGGTATGCTGATATTGCAAATTATCTTGCTGCAGAGGATGAACCACATGATTTTAAAGGCTATGCTAAGAAGAAGTTCTTGAGAGAACTTAGGAGATTCTATTGGGATGAGCCATACTTCTACAAGCATTGTGCTGATGGTATTTACAGAAGATGCTTAGCAGAAGAAGAAGTTCAGGACGTGCTCTTTCACTGTCATGGATCAGACTATGCTGGACACTTTGCTATATTCAAGACTGTCTCTAAGGTTTTGCAGGCTGGATTTTGGTGGCCTACTATGTTCAGAGACGCCCAAGCCTTCATCACAAGCTGTGATACTTGTCAAAGAAGAGGAAAAATCAGCAGGAGACATGAGATGCCACAGAACTTCATTCTAGAAGTTGAAGTTTTCGATTGTTGGGGTATTGACTTCATGGGACCTTTTCCCTCTTCTTATGGGAATAGGTACATTCTGGTTGCTGTTGATTATGTATCTAAGTGGGTAGAGGCGTTGGCTACTCCTACTAATGATGCTGCAGTGGTTTTGAAGCTGTTTAAGACCATTATCTTCCCCAGATTTGGTGTCCCGCGAATTGTCATAAGTGATGGTGGTTCTCACTTTGTCAACAAGGTTTTTGACAAGCTGTTAAAGAAGTATGGTGTACAGCACAGAGTGACCACGCCCTATCACCCCCAAACAAGTGGACAGGTTGAGGTTTCCAACAGGCAGATCAAGCAGATTCTGGAAAAGACAGTTGGGAAGACAAGGAAAGATTGCTCTGCAAAGCTGGATGATGCATTATGGGCCTACATGACTGCATACAAAACGCCACTTGGGACTACTCCATTCCACCTTCTCTATGGCAAGGCGTGCCATCTACCAGTGGAGTTGGAGTTCAAAGCAGAATGGGCCATCAAGAAGCTGAATTTCGATCTGAAACCTGCTGCAGAAAGGCGTTTGGTTCAGCTCAATGAACTGGATGAGATCAGATATCTAGCCTATGAAAACTCTAAGTTATACAAGGAGAGGACAAAGGCATATCATGATAAGAAGATCATCTCCAGGCATTTCGAGCCTAATGACCAGGTATTGCTCTACAACTCTCGTTTACAGCTTTTTCCTGGTAAATTGCGCTCTCGATGGTTAGGTCCTTTCACTGTCAAAGAAGCTCGCCCACATGGTGCAATTGTCCTGATTAACTCCAAAGAAGAGGAGTTCACTGTCAATGGACAAATGGTGAAACATTACTGGGCACAAGCAGAGATTCCAGCAGGAAACATTGTGTCTCTGGATCAGGCACCAGCTGTCTAAACAGCCAGCCAAAGTCAAGCTAATGACTTTAAAAAAGCGCTTAGTGGGAGGCAACCCACTGGTAAGTTGTAGATATAATACTTAGTTATTATTTTCGTGCTTAGGATTAGTAATTAAAATTTATTCAGTTAAAACAAACAAAAAAAAAAAAAAAAGTGGTGACGATCGTCACCCTTATGGTGACGCTCGTCACCCGTCAGGATCGAGCACGGGTATTAACGCTTTTCTCTTCTTCTTCGTCGAACACACCTGTTTTTAAAAAAACCGAACACTTAGCAAAGTAGAGAATTTCATAACTTCTGATTTTCTTAACCAAATTGAGTGATTCAAGAGTCTAATCCGTGTGGATTTTGCTCCTCTTTCTGAATATCCACTCAGTTTTTACGATCTGCAAGGTATGTGTTCGGAATCCCCAATTTTCAGTCCGCCTTGGGTTTTGTAAAATCTGATTTTTGACTTGATTGGCTTGATTTAGCTGTTGAATCATGGTTAGTTAGGTTGTAATAGAGGAATGGAACCATCTTTGTGAGCTTTTATCGGTTAATTTGCACTGTTTTGAATTTTCGAGTTCATGATGAAAGTTGCAAAAATCTGGAAATTTTGGTTGATTTAGGTTGAACTGATGATTGAATTGTGTTCCTGGTAGTGCAGTAGTTAATCGCCATCAACTATTTCATCTTGTTTGGTTGATTTTTCGAATTTTGAAAAATTTGCTAATTTTTTAGATGTTTTTGGTCGATTTTGTTCTTCAATTTTCAGATGCCTCGACAGGAGAAACGACCAAGACAAAGCTCGTCTTCCAGCACTGCAACAGGTTCTACAGATTCCTTCAGTCAGCACCCGGTTTGCAGGCCCCCATGGCCCAAACGTGAGGATCGGAAAATAGCCTCAGGAGTGGCTTGGGCAGGGACTCCGAAGCAAGAAGTGTCCCGGGATACCTGTGTATTCCGTGATATTCAGGAGGAGTGGGATGAGTATGACACGCTGTTCTATAATGCGTGGCTGGGAGTTAAGATTATCCCCACTCGGTTCGCGGATCCTGCAGTTCTGCAGAAGATGGGGATCTTTGAGGAGGCTGTTCAGATTCTGGAGCGCATTGGGATGGGGACTATGCCATTCCAGCAGTACGATCTGTACCCAGATTTGGTCCGCCAGTTTCTCTCTACAGTTCGCGTCTACTACGCGAATGAGCTGGCGAAGCGTGCGCAGGAAGGCACTATGACATTTCTGATCCGAGGAGTTCGATACCGGATCAGTCTGATGGAGCTTTGTGGGATCTATGGCTTCTCTGACCATCCCACAGGCGTTCTCCTTCCCTCTCAGTGGACCCATATGAGGACATTCTGGTCCAAGTTCGGGAATGGAGTCTATGATAGCAAGACCAGCACGCAGACAGAGGTTAGACATCCGCTTTTGAGGTACATTATGCGCCTTTTTGGTCATACCATTCTGTGCAAGTCTGCGCCCAGCAAGACTCGAGTTAGTGAGCTGCTTCTCCTCTACTACGGACTTTATGAGATGCTGGATGATTCGATACCTGTTGATAGTATGGTTCGCGCCAACTTGGACGCTGTTTTCGCTGAGCATCTGGTCTCCTTGAAGACCAAGCCATTCACCAGTCCAGGGGAGAAGACTGAGAGTGTGGGCAGCTTGTTGACACCGATCTTCCATCATTTCCAGATCGATGTTACTCCTTGCAGTCTGCGCAGTGACAGATCACTTATGGATGACCAGTATCTGCGCCATGTCACTTGGATGAAGATTGGAGTTGTCTGGACGTTCACTACCACTTTTGGAGAGTATGTTGGCATTAAGTTGCCACAGAGAGCCCTCACTACTATTCAGGGAGATCCACGCCAGCTATTCTTCATGCCAGCACAGACTTTTCTGCGCCCCTTGACTCTGCGCCCTGCTAGAGCTGCTACAGCTGGCCCCTCTGCTTCTACTGCTGCTGCTGCTGATGCTGGACCTTCTACACGCCATAGTGGTTCTTCTGCTGCTTTCAGGCGTCCTCCACGACCACAGACACCCATGGATATGGCTGCTTTTCAGGAGTATGTCATTGATAGCTTTGAGGGACTATGGGATGCTGTTGCTACACTTAGCAACTGTGGTTGTGTCCGCCCCCACTACACCACTGAGCCTTGCGAGGATGAGGATTGAGGCTTCACTATCTGGTTACTTGTTCCTTTTTCCCTCTTATTTTTTTTTTCTTTCTCTTGAGTCCTTTTTATGTTTACTTTGAGTCAGTGGTCAGTTTCTTTGATGATGTTTTGTGAGATTGTTGAACCAGGTTATTTTTGCTATGTTTGGATGTTGTTAATTATGTGTTTGAATGCTCAAAAAGTCTAACTTTCGAGTACACATGCAAACACTTCGTTAATTAACATCTAACATAAGTTTGGGCAATACAGGTCTTGGTAAAATGGATTTCCGAAATAATTAAAAAAATAATAATTTAATAGCATTTTCGTGAATAAATATAAATGATAATGATAGAATTGAGAAAAAGTGGTTAATTATAAAAATGGTGAAATGATAGACTATTTTAGCAATTGACTCCAATTTTTAGGTTATATTTGCAAGACTCCCTTCTATCTTTAGTTTCTATCACAATAAAGCTCATTTGAGTAAATCTGCTTTCGTTTTGATTTCAAATCTGTCAACCCTTTCAACAAAAGACGTGGCACGATGTCAAGTTAGTATATAGTAAAAGGAACTTCCCCGTAGAAAATGGAAATAGAAACTCACATCAAAACTCTGCATCTAAGGTTCAAACATCTCCCAGCTTATCCTCGTAATGATGCCTTATAACCAGAATTCATATAATTTCATCCGGACCACTTTGCCTACCATGTAAACGTCGTTTACAACATCTACATTAAAGCCTGAGACAAAACAAAACATTATAAGAACAAGAAACTTTATTAATGGATAAGATTTTCAAGTAAAACAAAAGGTTCCAAAGGGTGACAGAAACAGAATGCAAAACCTTGTAGTGATCTACGAAAGGATCAACGGTCATGACAGCGTTAGACCACTTGACATTGCCCCACATCTCGCCTCCTTGGCGTTTCTCCAAAGAGATTTCCGCACACCAAATCTCAAGACGATTCCTCTTGATGACGTCCCAAAAGATCACAATGTTCTTCCCACCAGAGTTGCTAAGTCTGCCCCGGGGGAGTAAATCTGCCAGCTTTTCGGTTGTACCAAGCCTGATCTTCATCTCGTCCCATATATCTTCAACCTTCCTGTCATAGTGGCGGAGTCTGGAAGGAAGGAGACTCTCCTTTAGAGAGTCTAAACCATTGACCTCTTTTGAAACCATCCGCTCCTCTAGTCCACGCCACACATTCCCGTTTCTACTAATACAGTAGATCAAATCGTCAATCATGCACCAGTCCCTTCGGTTTCCTAACTCTTGACCATGATTCCCTATTCCTCATTTACCTTCCCTCGGCGAGTAGTACAAGGTTCTATCTGTTCCATCCACTGCGTACACCTTTTCATCCCTCACCACACTGCCGTGGATATACTGATGGTGTTTCCTCCGAGCCCGCATCCCCACCTCAAGGAACGATCATCGAAATTGCACCCTCCTAACACGTAAATCTTCCCGCCTACGACACCAGTAGAAACTGAAGCTGGAGCCACTCCCATGGAAGGGATGCGGCGCCACGTGTGACTCCGACAATCTAAGAGCCATACGTCGGAAGTGGGCACCGCCACGGAGGATGCTTCTGGAGCCTGAGAGGGGAGCGAAGGGATGGGGATCAGATCGGAGGAGGAGGCGCCTAAGGTGTTTCTACGGCGGAGGATATACCAGTGTGGGTTTGGGTCAGGAGGAGGGACTCGTAAGCATACATAGACGTATGTCTCGGTGAGACCCATCAACGATCGGGTCTTGTAGAGATCAGGGGAAGCCACTAAAGAGCGATACCTCTTGGAGACGAGTGATAAGGTCGCGTGATCCGATCTCGAGAGTCGAGCCAGGCAGCTCATAGCCACATGATCTGGAAACCACGATTCAGGAGACGCCTCTATCTTCTTCTTCTTATGCGGTGATTCTTCGGAATCGGACATCGACTCAAAAGGTTGTGTCTTTTATTTTATATGTTCGATGGTTTATGCATGTTTGAGAGAGAGAATGCCAGAGAAGTCTTTTTTTTTTTTTAAGCGAGCATATCATATTATTAATTGGCAAGCAAGTTGGGTTGTAGTTGAGAGTTATTATGGTTGATTACTTTTTACCTCTTATATGAATTGACTTAAATTTCCTTTAATAAAATTTACTGCTGATTTGTTTCTAAATTTAAATTTTTATTTAATTATAATATATAAAATATGTATATTTCTATATATGTTATCAGATAATTATATGGCCGAACACTTAAAATAAATTTAAATTTGATCCCGTATATTCTAATATCATTATTTTATGCTAAAGAAAAGTATACTATCGATGTGTAGCCTTAAATATATATATATATATATATATATATATATATATATATATATATGATCACTGTTTTTCAACGCTTTGTCATATCTTCTATATTTTCTAGGGTTTATTTTCTGTTATTATTAATTGGCAAGCAAGTTGGGCTGTAGTTGAGAGTTATTGTGGTTGATTATTTTTTACCCCTTATATGAATTGACTTAATTTGTCCTTAATAAAATTTACTGCTGATTTGTTTCTAAATTTGAATTTTTATTTAATTATAATATATAAAATATGTATATTTCTATATATGTTATCGGATAATTATATGGCCGAACACTTAAAATAAATTTTAATTCGATCCCGTATATTCTAATATCATTATTTTATGCTAAAGAAAAGTAAACTATCAATGTGTAGCCTTATATATATATATATATATATATAAATATGATCACTGTTTTTCAACGCTTTGTCATATCTTCTATATTTTCTAGGGTTTATTTTCTGTTTTTTTTCGCCATATATTGATCAGTCGTGGTTCCATAAAACAGTAGTTGTGATTGTTTTACTTTGTTTATTCTTTTATAGTTTGCATGTATGTCTATATTCACAATGTTAGTTTTGAGTCTCAAGGTACCGTGACGATCCATGAACTTGCCCTTGGAGATTGTATGTCCCGATCGCCTTCTCTGTATTCCAACGTATGTATGTTTTGTGGAACAAATCTTTGGAGCTATGTTTATTTTTATAAATTGGGTTTTTTTCTTTAATTTGAACACTTGTAGGATAATCTATTTATTTTTTGTTAGCTGCTAAGTCGATGTCATTATAAGAAATTTGGATCAGCTGAGTTCCTCATATAATGATGGTTTAGAAGTAATGTTTTGTTTGATTATTTACTTTGTTTGCGCGTATTTGTTGTTTTTTCCTGTTTTCGATTATAATGTATTAGATTTTTAGATTTTTTTTTTAAATTATTACTTATGTTTTGTTTATTTGTCTTCCACTCTCGAGGCAGTTATGCACATGTTCGTTTGGATGAGATTCCATAACTGGTATTTGGAGATCACGTCATATTTGCCGTGGTTCAGAAGGTGGGTGTTTTTTTTCTATGATTTAGTTTTTTTCATGTAAAATTCGATTGGTTTCACTTTCTTTTATAGTTCTAGACTGGAATTGCGATTGAGTACGACGGTGAGCTGTTGAATTGCTTACCAGATGCTAAGAAGCTAATAAAAAACATATATTAGCCAAAAATGGCTCAGAACTTTCAAATGCATAAGCCATCTTTGTGAATAGCTACTTATAAAAAAAACATAGCCGAGGCAAAAACTCTGAAATTTCTTCAAATTGCGAATAGCTTACTCATTGGTTACAATACACTTTTCTGCAATATTTCAGTTCAAGTATACATGTCAATGAATGGATGATCCTGGTTGGTAATTTTTCCGATATGTTTCATATGCTCTGTTAATCATTGTTTAAACTTTAAATGTTGCTGCAGTTTTTAATACTCAACTTTGTGATTGTGTCTTTTTAGGGATTGGAAACATAGAGAGATAACTAGATAAGGTTCATAAGCAAAACTTACAACATGTCATTGCGATTTATTTTAGTGTCTGTATTTTCGTTTAAAATGATCTAATCTGTTTTTTATTTTAGTAACACGGTTTATAAATTTTATATCTAATTTATTATGTGTTTTTAATATACCAATATAAAGGAATCCAAACATGGAGAAGAAAATAATCGTCAATCATCTAGTTATCAATTTTATGGATCTTGCAATTCACTTTCCTTTTATTTTTATTTTTGTTCTGAAATTCGACTGTAGATTTGGTTTATGTTTGCTTATTAGAGGGGCAATTCATAAATTTGTTCTTTCGAACTTCTATTGTTTTAAGAGTGTTGGGTTTGTTTCTTTTTTATGTATATCATCTCTAAGTTGGTTTTGTTACTTGTGCCTCATGGGGACAAGGACTTCCGGTTATGGGCAAAGTGCGGTTGATCGGATACCATGGAAACGCAAGAAACTCAGCCACTTAAAGCTTATGATGTGGTGAGTGATCTCTCAGTGGAAGGGAAAGAAAATCTACGAGATAAACAATATCCATGGAAGAAAGGCAACAAATCATTATCGGCCGAAGAAAGTATTGACTCACAGGTAATACTATTTTAATATTATTTTTGTTTGATCCTTCAGCTTAAAACGTATGGAAAGATATGAATGTAAAAAGGTACAAAACTATAGGAGAAAGGAAGAAATATTTTTGAGAAGCAGAGGTGTTTGTATAGTTGCGCGTTCTTCGTATGCGATTTGGGAAAATGGCGTAATGTGTATGATACCAACAAATCCTTAAGATTTATGTTCTTTTTAAGCTGAAAGGGATTTTTGATGTGCTTTTTTTTTCCTTAGATATTGTATATACAATTAATCATGATATATGAGAGTAACTTGAATATCTACTTCAAGAGAGGAAAAGTAGGAGATGATCTTGATGCCGAATATGTGTCATCAAAGAGTTTGCAAGCCTCTTTGTGGGGATAACAGTTAATGAATTTGAGACATGGGAAACCTCCAAAGTTTTGTCCCAATTGATATAGTATAACCATTGCACCTTGTGACTCAGGGCACATCTTTCGTTTCTTGATATTTTGAGTGATTGGTGTGTATTTTTTCAATGTGATATAGATTCTTCTTGATGATGGAAATTAAGTGAGAAGTACATGGTTTAATGCGGCTCAGTGTTGTTGCTGCTCATTGCAAGTTTGAATAATAAGCTAAGAGTACGGTACCGTGATGTGAATTTCAATGATCATGAAGTTGCAACTACACTTTCTTGAAACCCTATTGATCTGTTGTCAAACAAACAAAAAACTGTTAATCATAAGAATGATTCTTTTATGAATTTGTCTTTGTTTTGCATTTTGTTTTACGGTCAGTTAAGTTATGTTGTGCTTAAGTAATAGATTTATTTTTTCACAGAGAAAATTATGAGAAAGATGTTCAAGCAACAATTGGAAGTACGATGAGAAATAAGATTAAAAAACATTTGCTTCATGTATGTTTTCTGAATAAGACGTTGCTATTATATAGAATCATTTACCAGTATGTGACTCATATTATTCATAATCTTTTTTACCAAGTATATTTAATCTTGCAAGTATGCTATTGTAAGTATGCATGGCACTGATGGCATATTCTATCCTACTCACTATCATATAGTCACTGTAATGAAACATTGTTTGGCAGATGATTGGAAACTCATAGAGAAAACTTACTAAGTTTTGATAAGCTAATTAAGATAGTTTTAGATCCATTATATGACTAATATGTTTTCCTTCAAATCGATTAATTAGGCCAACGTTAAGTAGACAGTAATATTATACAAGTAAGAGTTAATAAAACTGAAACAACGTCTACATTATAGACAAAATTATTCTACATAATTTGAGACAATATGCATGAAAATGTGTAGAGATTGCCACAAAAATCAAATTGTGAAAAAATTTCACACTAAAATATTTTCTTCTCGAACGGGCAATATGAAATCCAAGAAATGAGGATACTCTTTTTCTTCAAAATCAGTTTTTAATCATACACATTTATACGTTGATGTTTCTAGACTAACATCTAGAATAAGTGTGAAGATTTTGATAATTGATAAAGACATAACGCCACAATGTAGAACAATTAATTTTGTTTACAGTGAGGTCTAGTAAATACTTAATCACATTTATGCATTCTCATTTTGTTTTTCTTTCTTTTTAGCTTTGATTTATTTTTAAACGTTTTGTTATTTATAACATTTTTTATATAATTTTTTTATAATATGTTAATTTATGAATCAAAAGAATATTTTTGTTACATAAGCTTAGTAAAGTTAAAGAGTTTCAAGAGGTTAAAAAAAAATTAAAAACCTAATCGCAATATAAATTGATATTTTTGTATATTCCCGCGCTTGGCGCGGAGAACCACCTAGTTTAAAATACTGATGAACTCCAAATAGAAATAGAAAAATGAAAACTTTTAATTTTACCCATTTAATATAGTTTGTAATTGGATTTGTTTATATTATCCTTCAGATTTCTCAAATACAAACTTGAGCACAGATTTTATTTTTAATCTGTAATGGATTTCCTAAACCAAACTAAAATTTCGATAAGGAGAACTCCTAATTTCACCTCATTAACATGTTTATTTGTGATCGATTTGTGATGTTATTTTCAGATCTTTTCAAATTATAGAATTGGGAAAAGAAAACTCGTAGAAAATTCTTGTACCTATTGTTTGGAAACTCATTTTAGCTACCCGTTAGATCCTTACGGTAGGCCATGGTCCCCATAAGGGTCCGACGACACACTGATCGATCTAACGACCTCAGCCCCATCGATAGACATCACCGGGGCGTGAGTTGTTATGTCGAAGGCATCATCATCGTTAGTAGAAAGCTCTTTACTTCTCAGAGCCTCAAAGTCTAGGCCGGACCCAAAAACGGCCATTCAACGTTTTCTTGGATGACACACAAGTGGGTTCGGGTCCAGTCGTACCGGTTTTTGGGAAAGCCACTCAAGTAGTTCTGAGAGATGTAATGGCCACCTTGGGGTCTCAGATCGTCTTTCGGTCTACTGATGACTCAGTTTTGCCGCCTATCATCAATGGTTTGGAGATATATTCGATAAGTAACGGCCGAGACGGTGTAGCGAAACCACGAACAAACAACGCAAGAGAAGGTTTGTATTCACAATACATTAATCTCCCTTTTTTATTTTATTGGCATAAGTATTAAACTCTTTTTAATACTAGGCTTTTAAGTCGATATTAATAATTTGATTTTTTTTTTGTTAATATCTTTTAAATTATCAAAACTATAATATATTTATAAAAAATTTCTTATATAAAAAAAGTTTAAAAGTTTTTCTTATTCTTTGTTTATAAAATTATAAATTTTATTAACTAAAATTATATTATAAATCTTATTAACTAAAATTATAGTAATGACACCTAACTAATTATCCAACTTTGACGTGCATACGTTTAATTTAGAAAATGATTTCTTTACTAAATTTTGGTGTTTTGTTTTGAGTCATTATTTCTTTATTTCTTTTTTTTAACATTTATATATTCAAATATTTAGTTTTTTGATTAAATATCTCATTGATGTTGTGTAACTATACATATATAATATATGATTCATATTGATTCGGATTTACTTTTGTTAGGATGCTACAATAATTGTGTAAAGCTACTTCTTGTTTCTCAACTAGATCTTCTATGAATTTTAGGTTATATCTCTACTCAGTTTATAAGATCTCTTTTATTAGCAGTTAACTATTTGATAATTTTTATTTTCAAACATGTAAGATGGTGTGGAGTCTTCACATTATTTTTTCACTGTTTTTATCTTTTGTGTGTTTTATTCATGTTTTGATTTGAATAGTTTATCTTATATATTCCAATTTGAATTTGATTCATAACTTTTTCATACATTATTATTTAAATAGAATTTTAAAATATGTTACTCATATGCTGTTCATATTAGCTAAGTTATAAGTAGTAACTGTGTATAAAAATCAGACTTTTTTTATTTGTTATATTTCGAATGTAAAGTTACTTGTGTAGTATTTTTCTTTGTTAATTTTTAAACCAGATGCAGCCAAAATATTAGTCTTTCTAAATTTCAGTAATATGTTTGATTTAGAAACTCGTATAACCACTGTAACTTTATACAGTTATTCATAGTCAATATCAATATTTTAGAAATCATGAATTTTTTGGAGCTAAATTTGAAACTAATTTTCTTTATAGAATTTTTTTTGTTATTTTACATAACCTTTGATGGTAATTTTATATTTTATTTTAATTTATATAATTTTTGTATATTTGATATACTTAAAACATATATATATATATAAAGCTATTTTGTTATTGATTTTCCAAATAAGTAGCATATATCAATTTAAACTCTTTTACATAAATATTTTTTCTTTGTTGAATTTCTTTGTAATATTAAATTTTATTTTATTTATAATGCTGTTTTGACATGCTATAACTGATTATTTTAAATTTTATGTGGACTTCTCTCAAAAGCTTATACCATAATACCATCATTGTTTTTTAGTTAATTTTTTATGTTGATTTTCCAAAGGCTGAGGTTCGCTTGGGGAATGATGGAGGCGGAAAGCTGGACTAAAGTCACTCTCTTTCAGCCGGTCGGATGGAGTATGGTCGAAGTGGAAAGATAGCGCCTGTTCAAGGGACTAAACTCACTCTTTTAGAAAGCTGGTCGGATGATGATGAATAGAGGATGGATCGATAGTCGCCACAAAAATTGATGGTAAAGGCAGTGATAAGACAAGTTAAACTGGGCAGAAATCGCAAATGCCTAGAAAAACTGAAGAAGAGAAAACTCTTTGAGATAATGCTTTGTTCTTTATTGACTGTGTGAAAAATATAAGGCTGTAAGGGGACTTTATATAAAGTCCAAACAGTTATGCCCTTCTAGGGGTCTTGAAACAAATTACAATAATTGTAGCCATATTAAAGGGATTGAAAATGGCTAACAATTGCCTTATCTAATGGAAATTCGAAATTAAGAGTAAATGCAAGAAAATCAAGACAAAAACAAAGAAAGTTAGTCAAACAATGTAATGAATTCATTCTTAGCTTGGACTGATTTGTAGGGATTTGTAATGTCATATGCACCTCTCTTCCCTGAGATAAATGTAAGACCTTTTGTCCTCAACAGCGATAGGGATCCCCAACAGGTCACTCAAGATCTAGAACGAACTCAGAACCCCCCTCCCCCCATGTGGCGGGAACAACCTGGCTGGGGCAGATCCCTGTGAGATGACAGAAATCGATCAAGACTGCCGGGATGCGACATCAAAGCCCATTCGACCAATAGCCGGTGTAGAGCGCGATACACCCCGAGGTGCTTGGGAAGCGTAAGCCGAACAGTCAAAAACCAGCGGCAGTGTGCTAGGGGGCGAACCGATTCTCGCAAAGTTTGGAAGCCAGCGTGGTCCCCAGTGGGAGCACTGCCCGCCGAAGCGTCGGAAGGATTCCCATCGCGAGGATGCACGGAAGACAATGGGACGGGATCTCTACTCAAGAAGCAACGGCTCCCTTCGGCGGTCAGCGAAAGAGTCGGAGCGGCTAGCGCCAGACCCAGAGGATTTCGCCCCTCTCCGTTTAGGTGTCCGAGACATGGACTAGCAAAAGAATGGAAAAAGAGAAAGAATCTTACCGAGAAAAATGGAGAAAAATTTGCGGGATCAACGCAGTAAGAGAAGCAGCTCGCGAAAGTGGGTAATCGGTGGCATCAGAGAAAAAAATACCTGAAGCAGATGCATAACCCTAACAAAGAAAAGGTTTTTGTGGGGATCGAGGCAATCCACAAAATAGAAGTAGGAAAATCTCGTGCCACCGAAAGAAATTCGCGGAAATCCAAGGACCAGGATGCAAAAACCTTCCCACTCTCCTAAGAAGAGAACCACCTGTTATGCAACACATCAACCGCGTACTGGAACCCACTTAAGCGTGCCCGCCGTGGTGGGGCTCGGATCGTGAAAATTCTGGATCTCGGTCTAGGAAATCAGTAGCACGTCCTCCGGGGAACTCCCTCTGGAAAATAGTCTTTCCAAGACAAGCCTCAAGGGGCACGCCCTCCAGGGGTCCAACGCGTGAGCAACAGACACGGCGGAAACCCGAGGCACATTAAATGCACCGCACCTACCAAAGAAGACCGCAATGATGGCAGTTAGGAGAAGGCGGAGCAGGTCGGCAATCTTCTCTCTAAATACACACATGGAAGAGTCCGGGAATGGTGATAATCATTGCAAAAGACGGAAGTCAGTACTCGACCCGGGGAACTTGGAGACCCAAATCCGGGCCCGACATGGAACCAGGTATCCCTTATAAAAAGTCACTCATCTTGCCAACGAGAGGAGGAGACAGACCTAGGACGATAACTTCATCTCCTAGCTTCATTTTCATTAGAGAACACAACTTCCAAAAGCTCTGTCAAGATCCCTCTGAGTTGATAGGACGCCTCATACTCCATCCTTCCGATACTTTGAATGCGCTTCTTTCAGTCTCGTGCCTTTTCTGACTAGAGCGTCGGAGCATAATCGGAAGGGCAACCTCTTTCCAGTTCACCAAGATTCTCCTTCTTTGTTTCTTCATTGCAGGCTGACCCATCATTCTAGAGTTTAAATCTCTCTCGTACGAACAACGACCAATCAGATCCCTCCACGTAGCTATTCCTAAGATCACAGGGCCTCAAATTGCTCTTATACTGGTTCATGAACTTCGGAATTTGAAGTTCCAAGTCTTAAAACTTTGCTATGTAGTTGTGTGAATTCGTATTTACAAGGCCTTAAGATCACAAGGCCTCAAGTTGCTCATAGGTAAAATAAGAGTTCAAATTCTGTATGATAACTGTATCATGTAAAATGTCAAAAAGTCGAAAGTCAAAAATTAAAACCGAGTTTTCTATTGAAATTAAATGCCTCGATCAAATATTAATCTGCATCTGGGTGACAAAAAAAATAATTTGCAATCGATAGTACATAGGAACTTTAAGTATACATACAGAATATTTCAAAGTTAAAGAAATAGACCTAATACATATGGTTACATAATCAGCAAAAAAACATACTACAAATATAAGGGGCAGGGAGATATTTAAAAAACTAATTATTTTCTCTCCAGTCTTTCAAGTAACTATTGCAAAACTTTATGATTAGTTGAAGTTTCGTCATATAGGGATAAAACTGATGACCAGAACAGCAATAACAGTTTCCTAGCTATTCCTATCATGTTAGCTTGAGTTTGAAATATCAAATTGAGATATGTTGTTGGAATATATTGTAATTGCCTCGCTATCTTTTTTATTTTTTTTTGGACGACATCACACGGTCAAAGCTCTAAAGGCATGCTCCCATGTTCGATTTCAACCTGGTTATAAGATACGACAGCTGATCAAATTTACCAAAAAAGTATTATGGAAAGAAATAACTTTACCAAAAACATAGAATGACTTGGAAAGTCAGAAATTGAAAGAGAAATCACGGGTATCCGTTTTCAGCTTAATTAACCTAGCGGATCCTCACTCTATCGAGAGCTCTATGAGCGGCTTGGGTTTGGCAGATCCTCAAATAAGATTTAATATTATTTGTATGTGTCAAATACTAAAATAATATATACCTCAAATTGTGTTTTAACAAAACAAAAAAATACCTCAAATTGTGTATAATTAATAACTGTAAGTGTAACGATGTCAAAAGTCAAAAACGAGTTTTCTATATAGTATTGGCATTGAAAATATTTTGATCCAATATTAATCTGGAACTAGCTAATAGAAAACGATTAATTTGCCCATTGATAATTCTCATTTAATTTATGATAGAATTATATTAAAGTATGGGTTATATAATATACTAACTTGTAACTCATATAAAACTAAAGAAATGCACCACCACAAAATGATTATTTGATCAGCCAAAACTTAACAGGGGGAGGGCGGATGAGGGGAAATTGAAAAACATAAAATGGGTTACAAAAATAAACAATAGTAATTTCCTGTTCCTGACATTGTAGCATGAGTTTGAAAAATAAAAACAAATGCATATTGTTGGAATATTTTGTAATTCCCCGTTGTTGAAGAACAAATGATTTCCTAGCTGGAAAATAGAAAGGTAAGGAATGTTCTCATGTTCAATTTCAACTTGGTTTTAAGATACTAATACACAGCTATCTAAACTCGGTACATGTATATAACATATACACACACAACACAAAAGAAGTGCATGTGCAGTATGTATATAGAGCATGTATAAAATTTGTATCGAGCATTAGTTGAAAGATTAAGCAGCTTCTGCCATGGCTGCTGATTCTCTTCTTCTTCTTCTTCTCTTCTTTCTTTCCGTCATAACCTTCTCTCAAGGGAGTAAGTAATTATCTACGAACTTTAGTTAATCTCCCTTTTTTTTCTTAAGTACAAATAATTTTTTGAATCTCACGTAACTCAAGCTCATATATCGTAAACTCGAACACCTTAGTCCAGATCGATCCACATGATTATGCTATTTTCGTGTTTTTTTGTCAACTTTGGTTTAGTGTTGTTTTTCATGAATCATCATCATGATTCATGCATGCATGATCAATTTCAGGCGTAAACATAGACTGTAGACGCCAACAACATAAAATGGGTCGCAGACAAAGACTTCATCAAATCCGGAGAGTTCGCCACGGTTTCCTCCACTACCATCGAGAAATCCCTGAACACACTTCAGTATTTCCCCACCGGCGAATCCAATTGCTACTCCAACATTCCGGTTACAAAAGGCGGAAAAGTCCTAGTGCGTACGATGTTTTACTATGGGAACTACGACGTCCTCATCCCCAACCTTTACCGTAGTGTTCGAAGGGAAACACCAAGGCACAGTATCGATAACGTCGGCGTTCGAACCTTACACCTTGGAGCTGATATTTGCTCCGGCCAGTGGAGAGACTAGCGTTTGCTTTGTGAGTACGTCTTCGTCGTCTAACCCTTTTGTATCATCCATTGAAGTTGTTGACTTAGCTGATGGCATGTATGATGAGCTCGGTCCTGGTGAAGGTTTATTTTACCAACAACGAGTTGCGTATGGCACTACAGAAGTTATAATGTAACATCTCTTTATGTAAAACTATGTATTTAAGTAACATAATATTATTAAGTCTCATATCTTATAGCTCAAAATCAATTTATAGTGCAGCAAATTGACTCATATTTTTAAAATTTATTATAGAGATTTCTTCTAATTTCCAATTTAGGGTTCTAACAAACATACGTATTAGTCGTATATTTTGTTAAGATTTATGTTCACGATACAATGTATTTTGTTTTAATTGAAACGATAATGTGTGCCATTGTAAGCATAAGAAAACGAAAATTTTGAAAAATTGTTTTTACGTACTAGCTAAACACAAACATAATAATGCCACCAAAATCTGACTAACCATACTTACGTAATTTTGAGATTTAAACATATTGTTTACAAGTTAATAGCTTCTCGGGTTTGGCTACTAAAGAAGAATAATTTTTTTTATAGATCGGATCTTTACGGTAGGTTCTGGCTTCCTTCAGAGATAAACATATTGTTGACAGGAATACCATCCATGGCTGCATCCATCGATATCTCTGACGTATCAAACAAGCCGCCTCTGTCTATCCTCCGCAATTCTTGGACCGGGGATAGCTTAACATTAGTCGACGCCACTCTTCCATCAGTAGGAGTTCCAGTTTACTTGGCTATGTATTTCTCCGAGCCTCTCCAAACTAGTGCACGATCGTTCAACATTTTACTCGGCAGCAAGAAAGTTGGTACGAGTCCAGTTGTGCCAGTGTTCGGAAAAGCTACACAAGTGGTCGTGAGAGACGTTGTGGCTAGCTCGAACTCCCAGCTCGTGTTCCAGTCCACAGCTAGTGCGATTTTACCGCCAATGATAAATGCGTTGGAGCTTTATGTGATAAGTTCCGGTAAAGGTGGCAGCGGAGGCGGAAACCGGTGGAAGTGGTGGTACTAGCAATGGACACTACAAGAAAAAATGTATATTACATCACTTATAAAGTGTTATTAAAATAACTGATTCTATTTAGAATCACTAATTAAAAAATAACACTAGATATAAAATTTTACATCAGTTTTTTAATTGATACTAATCTTAATTTGACTAGTATCAATTAAAAATAATTGATACTAATACTAACTTGATTAACATCAATTAAAAAAAACAACTGATACAAATTATTATTAATTTATATCACTTTTGAAAAACTCACACAAATATATAAGCTTACATCAATTATATAAGTGAAGCATTTGATCAACTAGCATTAGCATCAATAATAAATGATGCTAGTATTTTTTACAGTTAAAAAAGTGATGCAAATAAAATTTCCACTAAACGACTATTTATCCCACATTGCTAAGAATAATAAATATAAAATTATTAGTTATTTTAATATAATAAATATTAAATTATTAGTTATCTTAAATTTATAATATTATAAAATTAACACAAAAATTTAAATCAAAACAAATTTTAATATATAATATTATTTATTATAACTGATAGTAAATATTAATAATATTTATTTTAAGTGATGTAAATATTAATATCAGTTATTTTAAATAATATAAATATTAATATCATTTATTGCAAATGATATATATTAATATCAATTAATATAAGTGATGAAAATAGTTGCATCATTAATAATATTGATATAAATGATTAGCATCATTACTTCCGGAGTTATTTACTTAAATGATGCAACTGAATTTGCATTAATAAAAAAATGATATTAACAAAGAAAATAAATGATACAATACACATAATTTTTTGTAGTGGGAGGAAACAATGGTGCAAGCAACAGAGGAAGCAATGAAATGAGCTCAAGTTTGTTTTGGACTTTTCAATATATTTTAACTTATGATCTTGATGGGTTATTAATGTGATGAAATTACCATGCATAACATGAAATATATAAGATTACTATGTATTTATATAGATTATAAATTTAAAAATGAAAGTAAAAAGAACGTTACATTAATTTGATATCTGGTCAGGTAGGTCAACAACCAATGAAGAAAAGAAAAGTAAACTGCCAACTATACTCGATGCGGTATCTGCAGTAGCGTTTGTCCTTATCGCATATGTGTATTGGGATATCAATCCAAGTCCCACATCGGAAGATTAGACAATAATGGTCTAATATATAAGTAATGTTCAACTCTGATTAGTATAAGGCCTTTTGGGAGGAGTCCAATGACAAATCCTGCGAGCTTTGTCACTTAAGTCCAAAGCAGACAATATCATACTAATAAGAAAGTTGGACATGGGCTTGAAAAGCCCAACAATTGGTATCAGAGCCAATGTTCATAAAAGGTGGACCTCGGAAAGTAGGTTGGACCTGCTTGTTCGTTGTGGGAGAGTCCTCAAGGTGACCTTGAGATTAAGGGTGCCTTGAGGGAGGATTATTAGGATATCAATCCAAGTCCCACATCGGAAGATTAGACAATAATGGTCTAATATATAAGTAATATCCAACTCTGATTAGTATGAGGCCTTTTGGGAGGAGTCCAAAGACAAATCCGTGCGGGCTTTGCCACTTAAGCCCAAAGTGGACAATATCATACTAATAAGAAAGTTGGACATGGGCTTGAAAAGCCCAATAATGTGTTCATCGCTATCATCTTAGCCAATCGTCGTCGCAAAGTGAGGCTGCAAACATTGGCATTGCCTACATCCACAGGTAAAAATTGAGTCTCTTGATGTTTTTGGTGTCCAGTGATTATATTTGATCTATTTGTTCTAAGGATCTATCAATTTTTTGGGCTTGAGTAATATCTAGAGATGTGACAGTTTGAAATGTTTTGATGATAGTGACTAATTTGGGGACCAGAACATCCCCTCTATTCGGACAACAGATGGGCAACAACTCAAATCAGCCTACAACTGAGATGGACATGAGTAACATCAATGACCTAAATGGACTGAACAAGTCACATGTAGCGCAATCACACTGAACATTATGTTCAATTTTATATTTTTTTTTCTTTTTTCAATTTGCAAGATTTTTTTATTCTGATTGTCAATCGTATTGTCAATTATTTATTCCGATTGAGATATAAACAAAAGAATTCTATATCATAAGGAAGTTACTTCAAATATCTAATCATTTTCAGAAACAAAGTCTAGAACTGGCAGTTTAGTGGCCAAAGGGCCATCGAATTTTGATTTTGTATTAGACGCATCTCTTTTTTTATATATAGCATGGATTTCAACTTAGAACTATCGTAAAATAATAATAATAGTTCTACCATATAGTTTAAAATTATGCTAAAACAGGTAATGTTGGACTTTTAAATTTGAATTAAAAATTAACGAGAAAATGATGAATTGCCAACCAAAATAAAAATTGTCTTGTTGACATTTGACATTAATTGGAATGACGCCAGCTTAGATAGATAGGACCCATTAGTTAGATGCTAGTTCGATCCATATTACTTACATTGCTGTATTTTAAAAGTGTTTTAGGAGTTATGGTACTTTTTAAGATTTTATAAAGTGTTTTAGGAGAAAATGATGAATTGCCAACCAAAATAAAAATTGTCTTGTTGACATTTGACATTAATTGGAATGACACCAGCTTAGATAGATAGACTCATTAGTTAGATGCTAGTTCGACCCATATTACTTACATTGCTGTATTTTAAAAGTGTTTTAGGAGTTATGGTACTTTTTAAGATTTTATAAAGAAGATAAAAACCAAATTTTTACTTCATCAAAGTTAGTTCGTCCTAGCCATTGAGAGAGAAAGAGAAAATAATAAGAGCAATTTCTGGTTTTTGCTTTTTTGGTGTCTGATCTTCTCTTCTCCTCTCATCTTTTTCCCCTCCATTCTCCTCTGCTCCCCTTCCCTCTCCTCCCCTCCTCTCTCGCTTTCTTCTCTTCCTTCCTCTTTTCAAGAAATATTTTTGGAAATACTATATCAAATAGAACTATTCCATAAAATTGATATATAGTATAGTACATAGTATAATATAGTACAAGGCTATTTTCGACAACTGATTATAGGTTATTGTTAGTTTACTAATTTTTCAAATAGCATGGCTATATTCTTCGATTGTTTTGTAAATATGGTTATACAACAGAAAGCCTTATTAAAATCTGTCTTTTTTGTGAAGAGAATGTTAAATTTATTCTAACAAAAAAACTGTTTTACATCACGTGCATCATTTGGTTTTTAATCAAAGAGTAGAGAGAAGCCTAAAATATATTATACACGAGTTTCGAGCCACTTAGAGAAGGGCTCTTCATTGTTTGTATCTGATCGTCGGATTATAAATATTATGTTTCGGATTGCTTTGTCGATGAGAACGGTTAGCCAGTTGCTTGGTGAAGGGGCTTCTACATGCCTTCGGCTATTTATTTCCTTCCATATATAAGTAATCATGGTCTGAAGAGTGTAGCGAAAGAGAAACACCTCTACACGGGGTGTTGCGAATTCAGACAGAAGCTGAATGATTGAATTCCAGCCATGAACGTATTTGTGCGCTAGAAGACCACTTGTTAAGGATTGCCAGATTGTCCTGGTCTAATCTCAAGAGAAGAACATGTGATCACGCATTTCCAACTCCTGTGAGCAGAAGACACATTCTCCGGAAATCCCAGTAGTCAATTGTATCATTCTAGCGCCGGTCATCAATCTGTTGTGGATGGCTAGCCAAGCCATGAATGAGAATTTTGGAGTAGCATGTTTGAACCAGACTCCTTTGTGCCAAGTGGTTGATTGCTGGACTGTACATATCTGATTCCAAACTTCCGCCGCGTGAAATTTTGTGCTGAATTAGCTATTCTTTCGTCTCCATAAAGCCTTATCCTGTCCACCACGGATTAGTTTGACCTTCTGAGCCTGAATAGTTTCCTCTATGGAGTTGAGCATGTCACTCTGAAGCTTTCGTGGCCTGTGAGATTGAAGAGCTGCAACAGTTGCATTAATCAAGATCCACAAATTAATGACTCCCCTTGCACCAGTTATGTCAATTAGTTTGCTTAGCGGTGACCAGATATCATACCAGAAAGATGTAAAGTCTCCCCCGATCACCTCAATGGTATGGAATGGTTGAGCAAGTTCTCTGTGCTTCAACGAATTTCTCCACATCCAAGAGCCCTAGTGCTGCTGAAATTTCACCGACCAAAATAAGCTTTGCTTTATTAGGTACTCATGAATCCAGTTCACCTAAAAGGAGTCCTTTGTTGAAAGGATGCGTCATATCAGTTTCAGTGTGCATACCAAATTAACATCTACTACTCGTCTTAAGCCCAATCTACCTTCTGCTTTAGGATGACAAACATTATCCCACGATATTTTGAATTTCCTGGTATTCAAATCTGGGCCTGACCAGAGAAAAGCTGAACACAGGCTCTCGATCTCTTTAAGACATACCTTTGGAAGTCGAAAAGAAGCCATCCAGAAATTTGTAATGCTTGCTAGAACCGAGGCAATGAGTTGTAATCTTCCTGCATATGTGAAATATCTAGCTGTCCAAATACCAATCTTCATTCTAATTTTTTCAATCAGATGAGCATAATCAGCTTTTCCTATTCTTTTTGTCAGCAGTGGTAGCCCAAGATATCGGACAGACAAGGATCCAGACTCAAAAGGGAATCGTGATATGATGTTAGCTCGTTTATCATCCTTCGCACCTGCCAGATACAGAGTGGATTTCTCCATACTGATTTTGAGCCCAGAGATCTTCGCTAATTCATCAAAGACATTGAGAATGCTTTCCAATGAGCAAAGTGTACCATCCGTAAAGACAATAAGATCATCAGAAAAGCATAAGTGAGTGAGATTTAGGTTTTTACACTTTGCGTGGTACCCAAATTTATGCTCTCCTGCTGCATTGTTTAGAGACTTTGAGAGAATGTGCATACTTATGGCAAACAAGTATGGTGAGAGAGAGCATCCCTGGCGCAGGCCCCTGCTGCTTTGAAAATATCCTGTTAATTCTCTGTTGACTTGAACCGAGAAAGAAGGAGTTATAACACATAGCATAATCCAATGAATGAACTGTTCTGGGAGCCCCATAGCGATTAAGATAGTCTTCAAAAAATTCCATTGAACCGAGATAAAAGCTTTGGAGATATCGATCTTCATCGCACAACGTGGAGAGATTTTGTCTTTATGATAATCTTTAACAAACTCAGTTGCTAGCAAGACGTTTACCATGAGTAAATATCCCTTAACGAACGCTGATTGATTTAGTGAAATGAAATCTGGCAAGATCTCTTTGAGCCTGTTAGCGAGCAGTTTTGAAATTATCTTATATAAGACATTGCAGCATGATATAGGTCTGTAGTCTTTCATCTCTTTTGCTTCTTCTTTCTTTGGTATGAGAGCCAAGATCGTTGAACTAAGGCCTTTTGGGAGGAACCCCTTTTTATAGAAGGACTGAACTGCGGTAGTGAAGTCACGACCAATAATTCCCCACGCCGATCTGAAGAACTCTGAAGTATACTTGTCAGGGCCCTGAGATTTATCATTTGGCATCGCAAAAAGAACAGCTCGCACTTCCTCATCTGAAACTTCTATAATCAACTTTGCGCAATCACTTTCCGAGCAGTGATAGTCTAGAAGATGTTCTAATGTCTCCATTGTTAGACATTCATACTCCACAGGGGCATAATTCAGAAACTCCCTGAAAAATCTCTCCACCTCTTGCTTAATATCCACTCCAGTGTTTAAAGTTTCACCGCATGGAGTTTGGATCTCTCTTATGGAATTTTTTTATTTTCTTATTGTTGCTGCACGATGATATGCCTTGTTATTCCTGGCCCCCACTTGTAGCCAGTGTAATTTCGATTGCTGTTTCAGAAAGCTCTCTTCAAGGTCTTCTGCGTGTGTTCATAACTCGTATGCATGCTTTTCCTCAGCCAAGGCTTCTGCAGATGGATTTGACAAGTTTTCACTCTGATCTTTACACAGAGTGTCATATCGTTCTTTAGCTTGTTTAGAAAAATTTCTAAGTTTGTCTTGATGCAGCTCTTTCAAACTAGATTTAAGCTCTTTAAGCTTCTTCGAGAAGCGATATAGAGCCAAGGTGGAGTGAAACAGAGCGGGGGATTGGTTCCAATAGTCCTCCACAACTGGTATGAATCCCTCAAGTGATATTATGGCATTGACAAAACTTAAAAGATGTCTAGCTTGTCTATCCTCTGAGTCAAGCATTGTTCGGCCACGCAAGTGATCCGAGCACCCTCCTGCCTCGAAAACACAATACGATCTCGGATAATCTTGTAACCAGTCTTCGCTTACTAGCACTCGATCCAACTTTTTACAGATCACACCTTCTTCTTGTTTGTTACACCATGTGTACTTTGGTCCGTGATAGTGAAGATCCTCCAACGAACAATAACGTACCAAATTTTGAAAATCCTTCATACCTTGAGATAGTTGGGGTGAGTACTCATTACGAGAATGCTCATCACCCACCAGGATTTCATTGAAATCCCCCATCACTATCCAATTCTTATGTTGGAATAGAGCTGCATCTCGGTGATTTCGCAGATCTTCCCAGAGAGCTTTATGTTCCTCTTCCAGAAGCAGGGCATATACGAATGAGCAGAAGAACTCCTTTTCGTGTCCCTCAAACAAAATTGAAACTATGATCTCTTGATCACTTTTAAAAACAGGGGTGATCCGTACTCCTTCTCGCCAAACTACCCAAATTATCCCTAGCTGATTATGTTCGTAATTAGCTATAAACGACCAATTGCTGAAAACTGTAGAAAGAATCTGCTGTGCTTTGTTTTTTTTTACCCTTGTCTCCAACAAACACACAAATTTTAAAGAACTATCCTGCATCCACCTCCTCACTATCGAATATTTTTCTGATTAGTTAAATCCGCGCACATTCCAAAAGAACCCTGTCATTAGTGATGCTTGTTTTGACTGGCTTTGTACCATGTGTACCAGCACCTGTAATGTAATAATGCACAGATTTTGAAGATCTTGGTAGCGGAGCTGATAGAGGCACAAGGGGGTGGGCTTGGCCGGCAAAGGGGTGGAAGGGTGGTGAATCTCCAACTGGCCGTGAGGCTCTCTTTGAAGATTCAGTAGAAGTGAGATAGAATGGAGTTGAGATGATTGACTTGCTCAATCGGTGGGTTGACTGACTCGCTCAGTCGTTGGAACTAGCCTTGCTTGAATCACACAAACAAATCTATTCCAAGAATCAGTAGAAATAAAAGAATCTCTCAATTGAATCTAAAGACAAGTTGTTTAAACAAAGAACACTCTTTGAATAAAAAAAACAAAAGTTTTAGATATTCATAGATAAAAGTGGTGTCTTACAAATGAAATAACTATGAGCTTATATAGTGCTCAGTTCGTCCTAAAAAATAACTCTAAAGAGAGAATTAAGCAAAAATCAAAGAAAGATCAAAAAGAATGATTGAAGAATTTTTGATCCATCTGATGGGTAATAGGGAGGATTGGCTAGAATCATGGGATTCTTTGCTGAATTTGTATCTGGATGGTTTAAGGGTGTAAGTGAGCTTTTGTGGAACGAATTGTCTTCTCAAATAATCATTCAAAAGGCTGAAGTCTTGGCTAGTAAGTAGCTGTTGTGATTTAAACGAAATTTGCTCCAAATAAGGTAAATTGGTTAATGGTGAGATCCGCCTGATCCTTTGGTTGCTGATGCAAGGAACGGTTCTAGATGACTCTAATAATTGTTTTATTAACTCTTCTGAATGGTTTGATGCTTCTCCTGGTCTCCAAAGTTTAGTTTGCAAGTGATTAAACTCGCCAGCACCCATATAAGGCAAGTTGAACATCCTCCAGTTTAGAAGATGAATAACTTTTAAACCGTAATAAATTTTGGCATGAGTCCAATTTGCCTCAGTTCTCTGATGAGTCAAGTTTCCAAAACATCTGGTCTTGTTTCTTGATTCGTCTTGGTTAGTCTGTAACGATTTAATTAGTAATTGCATATCTCCATCGGGTCCATTGAAGATCTTCCAATTTGTACCTTCAATATCGTCTTCATATGAACTCCTTTTTAGCTAATTCTTCTTTGTGGTGAACTCTGGATGAGTTGAGTATGCTCTCCAAGTTTTGGTTGAGTTTGAATGTTTGATATCAACCTCAATTTGAGCTGAACCCCACTTGCATGTATCTTTAGCTCTTCTCAGCTTCATGTTCTCCACTTCATGACTCCTGGATACGTGCCCCTTGGCTAATGATGACTTGATGTCCTCATCAGGAGCTTGATTTTCCTCATTTGCCGAGTTCTTTTTTTTTTTAAATGTGTTGTATAGTTGGGGTATCTACCATTGACGTTGGTTCTATAGCTCTTTCGTTCGTGGCCTCTTTGACCGTTTTCTTGATCCCTATCTCTTCTGAAACTTCCCCTTCTACTTCTGAAATTTCTCCTTCTTCTACTTCATCTGACTCTGTTGCCAGGAGTTCCCCTGTTTCATCCTCTGTTTCCACAAGGTGAAAGCGAGAAGGTTAGGAGATGCGCGGGACTTCATCCATCTTTTGTGTGGATTGTCTACCTCCTTTTGAAGGGGATACTTGATTCCATGAATTGTTATCTCCATCCGCCTGGTCTTGCGTTTCTGGGACTAGTTCCTCCAAATCAGTTTTCTCTTCTATATCCTCAGTAGACATTATTGATCTCTCATTGCCTCCTTCTTTTTCCTTAGATTTTGCAGTCTTTGCAGTGGTATTAGCACTCTCCAGTGCGATCTATGGGTTCAAATAGGGATAGTTAGGGTTGCTACTTTATCTCGTCCTTTATTAGCAATGCATTCCGTGGTTACATGGCCCCATTTGGAACATGTATCACACCGTGGGGAAGCCATGAGTATACATATTCAACAACAGAGTCGATCTTTTTTTCCACTGATTTGAATCAAAAAGCTTTAGGTAAGTCTTTTGATAGGTCTGCTTCTATAAAAACTCAAGCTTCTTCAAAACATTTACAGGTTTCTGTGTCTGGATGCAAACGCTTGGGATTCCCCACCGGGCTAGCTAGAAATCCAAGACCGTCCCATGAAAACATCTTCCTTGGTACATTCTTCAGAATCACCCACATCAGTAAGATTTCTTCTTTTCTACTGGTGACTTCGACACAATCATGGGAACATCCGCAATGTTCAACATCCCTCTATGAAGTGTCCTAGTGCGCACGGAGCTATCTTGGACTCTAAACTTGACCGTGGTTGCATCGACAACGAAAACATCCACCTTGACTGTTTTGTTGCCTATTGGCCAAATCTTGTTCACAATAACATGTATTTTTGCTACATGAGGGGCTGTTGACAGAAACCTTCCGATGAGGAAGTCTTTCTAAAGGGGAGCCGAATTTTCTATAACACTGTTTGGTATCTCTACACACGGGGAACCTTCTAGCTCTCCGATCTGATAAACATGTTTTGATAAAGTTGGTTTATTTTGAACGATCGCCGCCCAAAATTTTACTCCATCAGCGTCTTGAGTTTCCATTCTCACCGGAGAAGTGCCTGGAGTTCCATCGTTTGCTTCCCTAGGAGATCTGAGTGAACCTTCCCCCAGCGAATCCATCGGGGATTGACGGTTGGCCACCACCTTACCGCCTACGGCACTAAGAGAGAAACCCTATAAATCGCATTTCAATGGATCTGTGGCGTTGGTGAGGAGCAGATGTATGTCGCTGTTCTTCTCTTATGCCTAGCTGACTAGTTGTTGATTCTTTGTGTAGTAAAGCGTCATCACATGCAGATTCTGAAACATAATCATGAGTCAGATCAGTTTCTGAGTGGTTTTGCAGATCTGATTCTCATAGCTTTAATAGATTGAAAGTATTCTTGAGACAACGAGAGATCTTTAATCCTTAAGCTTATTAATGGAGAGGAAGTCTTTCTTTCACTTTCATCAGCATCAGGTGTAGTTCAATTCATTCTGTTTTTTGGCTTCAATTTGTATCTCAATATTGTTTTTATTTGGTTGGTTTTTTAGTGGTATTAGTTTTTGACTCGTAATGTTTTAGGTTTCTATTTCTGAGATTTCTATTCTTTTGTGAAATTTTCGGAAAGATGTATTTTTTCTTTGTATTTTACCATGAATCATACATCCTCATCTCTTCTCTCATCTTATTCACATCTTTTTCTATTATTAAGTCAAATACTTTATATATATACACATTTACACAAATATCACTTATGGAGTAATAAATTTATAACACATTATTAGTTCAAGCATCTCTTGATCTATATCATGAAGTTATAATGTCAAATTTGTCAAAGCGCGAGATCACTGCCCTAGACTAATGTAGAAAGAATTATATGTCTTGGGCAAAAGAAAAGGATGCAGAGACCAACTTCATCGCAGATGAAGACGGAACTTTCTTTGATGGCTTGAGTGATGACAATCATCTTGATGTTGCTGACTTTCTTGTTGATCCTGAAGAATCAATAAAGTCAAAAAAACTTAAATCTATAATAGTGTCTCCTTGAAGAAGACAAAAATAACAAACACTTAATCTTGCTTTTTGTATGTATAATATACTTTGTTTCTACAAAAGGTTTTTTGATGCAATATATTGACATTTCTCTTATAAGTTTTTTGCTGGGGGGGGGGGGGGGGGGGGGGGGGGGGGGGGGGGGGGGGGGGGGGGGGGGGGGGGGGGGGGGGGGGGGGGGGGGGGGGGGGGGGGGGGGGGGGATTGTATCACTTATAAGTATCGTGGCCTACAAGATGTCACAATTTGAGATTCAGAAGGGTGATATTTATCTAGTAGACAGTGCTATGATACATACAATTTTTAAGGATAAAAAGTATTTATCCAACCTTAAAATGAAAGTCTCCACCGGAAGTGTGAGTACAATGACGGGTATTGCAAAGATTATATTAGACTCCGGAAGAGCGATTTCAATTCCAAGAGGTATGGAGTTTGTAGTGAAAGATGTATTATACTCACCGAGTCTCAATAAAACTTATTAAGTTTTTGAGATATCCACATAAATCGATACCATATTGAGACTATTAATAAGAATGACATTGGATATCTTTGCATTACAACGGAGAGTAAACATCAGTTGGAAAAATAACTAATGATGACCTCTGGATTATATTGCACAAAGATAACCATGGCTGCACTACATGTTGTTATAAACCAAAAGTTTAACAACACTTTTAGAGTGTGGCATAAAATGTTAGACCACTCTGGTTCAAGCATTATGAGAAGAACTGTGCAAAATTTAAATGCCCACCCATTAAAAAACAAGAAGATTTTTCAATGAGGGGAGTTTTCATGTAAAGCATGCTCTCAAGGAAACCTCGTAAATAGGCCCTCGCCAGCCAAAGTTGGGAATGAATCCCATGTATTCCTAGAGAGAATACATGGTGATATATGTGGACCGCTTAACCCACCGTGCATGCCATTTAGATATTTCATGGTATTGATTGACTCATCTAGTAGATGGTCACATGTGTGTCTTTTAACCACTATAAATTTGTCTTGATAACGCTGGTGAGTTAACTTCAGTGGCCTTTAAGGACTAGTGTATGTCCTTGGGAATCGATGTTGAGCATCCGGTTCCGCATGTTCATAAACAAAAATGGCATGGCTGAGTCTTTGATTAAGTGGTTGCAGTTGATCGCAAGACTATTAATCTTGTGAACAAAGCTTCCAATCACTATGTGGGGACATGCTATATTGCATGATGGGGCATTGGTCCAGGTAAGACCAACTGCAAATAATGAAAATTCCCCATACAAATAGCATTTGGCCAGAAACCAGATGTATCCGATCTTCGTGTGTTTAGGTGTTCGGTCTATGTCCCTATAGCGCTACCCCAATGAACAAAAATGGGACCACAAAAACGTCTGGAAATAAATATCGAATATTCGTCACCAAGTATAATTAGGTATCTTCAATCGGCAACTGGTGACATGCTTATGGCACAGTTTGCCGATTACCACTTTGAAGGAAGTGAACTCCCGTTAGGGGGGAGGATTGAGAGAAACACTGAATGATAACACCTAGTGTACAAACTCTCTGTCTTATCTTGATCCTTCCAAAGACCAATGCGAGGTGATAGTTCAGAAAATTATACACATGAAAAGTTTAGTAATCCAGTTACCTGATGCGTTCACAGGTACAAGAAGGGTGATGAAGTCCCATATCCCTGCGGATAATGTTCCATCAAGGTTAAATTTTCCTGAAGAACATATTGATGTAAGTAGAACAAATATACCGAGGGTTAAGATGAAACACGAAGGCCTATGGGATCAAAAGATATAAATCCCCGACATAGAAATAAATTAGAAGCAAGGGTTCCAGAAGAACTAAATAAAGCCAAATGGTTGGAAAAAATTTATGTCAAATATCCTGAAGATATTTGTAAAAAGGTTCCTGAAGAACCGAATCAAGATATATGTTCAGAAGGCATATATGAACCGGTTCCTGGAAAACCAAGTAAAGGGAACAGCAAAATATAAAATTTCCATCTTCTTTGCCGAAAATGGAAAACTATGGGATATAAGTGAAATAGAAGATAATGATGGAACATTCTTTTTTTCTTTGTCCAAAGAGATCGATCATGAAAATAATGATATAGATCTAGGTTCCTTGTCAAAGTGCCAGAGAAGGCCTGACTGGGATTAATGGCAAGTGGCCATGAGGAATGAAATATTCTCCCTGAAACGGAACATATTTGGACCTATAATCATTACACATGAAGATGTGATGCCAGTCGGATATAAATGGGTCTTTGTAAGAAAGAAAAATGAGAAAAATGAGGTCACAATGTATAAAGTTCGCCTTGTGGCGTAATATTTTTTTCAAAGACCGGGAATAAAAAACATATTTCTCGGTCATGGATGCAATCAAATTCATGTACTTAGTGAGCCTAATAGAATTTACAGATGTACATGATGGATGTTGTGACTGCGTACCTATATGGTTCACTTGATAATGATATATACATGAAAATCCCTAAAGGATTTAAGATCCCTGAAGGATCAAAGATTTCTAAAGCATCTAAAGAGTTATGCTCGGTCAAATTATGGCGATCACTTTACGGATTAAAGCAATCTGGATGCATGTGGTATAATCGCTCAAGGGAATACTTGTTGAGTAAAGGTTATGCCAATTTTTATTAAGAAATCATCATCAGAATTTGTGATTATTGCTGTATATGATGATGACCTGAACATGATTGGAATTCAAAAGGAGATTGATGATGCAAGAGCTCATATGAAAGATGAGTTCAAAATGAAAGATCTTAGATAGACAAAGTTTTGTCTAGGAGTCCAGATAGAACATTTCCAAGTTAGAATATTTGTGCATCAATCAAATTACACATAAGGGTGAAATGCTTTAGTATGGATTAAGCGACTCTTTTGAGTACTCTAATGGTCAATAGACCACTTGATGTTGACAAGGATCTATTTCGGTCTTGTGAAGGTAAAGAAGAAATATTATGTCCTGAAGTGCCTTATATGAGTGCTATTAGCGGACTTATGTACTTTGCAAATTGTACTAGACCAGATATACCTTTTGCTATTAACTTACTTATAAGATATAGTTCATCACCGACATGCCGGCATTGGAATGGAATACATAATATATTCGGTTATCTTCAAGGTTCTATTGATTTTGGATTATATTATTCTAGAAACCCCGAGATTGGTCTAGTTGGTTTTACAGATGCAAGATATATATATGATCCGCATAAAGCTCGATCGCAAACTGGATATGTTTTCATATTTGGTGGAATACAATCTCTTGGCTTTCGCAAAAGAAAACTTTGGTCACCACTTCTTCAAATTATGTGGAAATTTTTACGTTTCATAAATTATGTAGAGAATGTGTATGGCTCAGATCTATAACTCATCATATACAAGAAGCAAGCAGAATAATCATAAATAAAGAAGCAACCAAAAGTGTTTGAAGACAATGCTGCTTATGTCGGTCAAGTTAAAGAAGGTTATATCAAATGTGATAGAACGAAGCATATCTCACCAAGATTTTTCTCTTATAATTTGAGTAGAACAAGAAAGTTGATATTCAGTATATTTGTTCAAGCAACAATGCAGCAAATCTCTTTACAAAAGAGCTTTCAACCACAACATTCAAGAAACCTACACAAAGTATCATAATGCATCATTTACAAAAGAGAAGATGAAATCCATCATTATTAATTGGGGGAGGGGGGGGGGGGGGGGGGGGGGGGGGGGGGGGGGGTTGTTGTTGTATTCTTTTTTTATTTAAGGAGGCAGCACGCATCTTCACGATGATAAATACTTAAGAGCATTACTACGCTCTTTTTTATTTTTCATGGTTTTATCATCCAAAAAGATTTTTCTATGATAAATTTTTTAACAAATCGGTAATTAAAGGAAAATGTTAAAAAAAATTATAATCCATCAATAATATTATATTATTTTTTTGAAAATATTTTTTTATTCATCAATTTAACACTTCCATAAATAGAAGTGAATTGTTGTAATAACAATATACATCAATAAGAAGTGATCCACATCACATCTCATATCCTCTGTTACACCCGTCTCTCATCATTTTAAGACGGCATGCCACCCACTTAGCTTTCTAACCTAGTTACAACTTTTTTAACTCAAAACCAATACTCATTCATAAATAGAACTCAAATAGTCTTGCAAATCTGAACTTAAACTCAAAATAACCTTAATTGATCCTTAAACAAAAGAAAAACCATTTTAAAAGTAAGCTAAGTGTTTAGGTCCCCAAGATCGAACTAATGTACACTAACACCACTACCATGCGATCACTGCTGCTGCTCCTGCTCACCTATGAAAGAGGAAAAAGGGACATAGAGGGGATGAGTAATTTAGATTGCCCAAGAAAATGCGTATATGTGGTCCACCACACATATCACAATCTAAACATGTCGCTAGCCAGCAGCTAAACGAACAAGCATTCACAACTCTCCAATAATCAACAATCAACAAGAAATCATAATAGGTCTTAATAGAAACTGCATCTACCATAATCTCAACAAGCAATCCTATTAGGTCTAGGTCGGAACTGCATCTACCATAACCTCAACAAGCCTACAAGTGGAACTGCATCTCTTTCAGCTATCGGTACATATAGGAACTGCATCTACCGTAACCCCAAATAATCTGATAAGTGGAACTGCGTCACTATCGGCCCTCATGTCTAGGTAGGAACTGCATCTACCATAACATCAACAATTCGACAAGTGAAACTGCATCACTTCCGGCTCCTAATGCAATTGTGCTATTAACACTCTATATGCAATGCAACCCACAATTCTCACAAGCAATCAAACACCAAACAATAATCAACAATATTAACCAAGGTTCTAGATCTATGTTCAGGAATAAGTAAAAGTAAATCAAGCACAAAACAGTCAACTACAGGTTACGCTATAACTGCAACCTTTCAAGGATTGAATGAACAGCTAAAAAAAAAGGGGTTAAGATTTAGGGATCTAACGAAAAGAAGCAGAAAATGCAAAAAGACGGCGAGACGGTTGACACACGCCTACAAGCAGTAACCGTGTATGGTGATGGGATTGGGCTGCTGGTTGTTCAACTCTCTCGGCTTGCAATCGATGGATGGGTTATGGAAGGAAGTGGATCGAGTATGGAACCGAACAAAGAGCCGTACAACTCTATTTGCAAGATCTAAAACGTGAGATGGAAAGAGTAATGGATCGATAGTCGCCACAAGGTTCTATGAAGGGTAAACCTTGATAAGACAAAGAACTCTTCAAGCAATAAATCACACAAAGCTTTAGAGAACAAGGGATTGGTACTTAGCCAAGAAGTTCGTTTCTTTATTGATATGAGGTAAATGATACACGGCTGTGAGGGGACTTTATAAACAGTCCGAACAGCTTTGCCCTTCTAGGGGACTTGAAACAGATTATGAAACCCTTAGGTTAAACTACTTGGCTAACAATGCCTTAAAACGAAAATGTAAATAAAATGTGGCCAACATGCCTTAAACTAAAGTTTAAATGAAATAAAACTTAAACCAAGAAACAAAACAGAAAAGGTTTGATTAGTAGAACTAAACCATATGGAAATTAAGGATTCGGATCATACCTTGGTTTAGCTCAAGCCTAAGTGCTGCGTTTTACTCAAGTAGTGTGATGGTGAATAAGGAAACCTCCTTGCGTGCATGAATCATTGGCCATCCGTGTTCTCGTTCGTTGGGAAGGCCTTCCTTGTTTTGGGAGTCTTCTTGC
Source organism: Thlaspi arvense (assembly GCA_911865555.2). Classification (NCBI taxonomy): domain Eukaryota; kingdom Viridiplantae; phylum Streptophyta; class Magnoliopsida; order Brassicales; family Brassicaceae; genus Thlaspi; species Thlaspi arvense. The sequence goes on from OU466861.1 coordinate 9,393,484, forward strand.
TCGTTGGGAATACCTTCCTTGTTTAAGGAGTCTTCTTGCTTGTTGGAAATGCCTTCCTCGTTTAGACGTGCCTTCACCATAGCTGCTTCTTTGGCAATGCTCAGTTGACTCAGTTGAGTAGTGACATCTTCTAAGTGTTGGGAAGTGATCAGCGTCTCTACTGCTTGGTTGAAGCTATCAGCTAAGTCTTTAGTTCCTGATCATGTTCTTGGAGCTTGTCTCATGGTAGGAACGTCAGCTTCAGCTCCTAAGTTTGTATCAACGGTGCAAACAAATGGTGACGGCAGATCCTCTCTTCCTCGGCGGCTGGCGGCGACAGCTGAAGGCTAGGGTTTAGGGTTTTTATCTTTGAGTACTCTGAAAATTGTGATGAGGGTTCTCCTTCTCTACATCCCTTTATATAGAGGTGGGGGACTCTAGGATTAAAGTTTGTGTAACCTAATGGGCTTAAAAAGGGTTTTTGGACTTAAACACATTAAAGAAAAAAAAAAATATACCAGTTTAGCGAAACCGGGTCGTTACATCCTCTCACTCACGTTCCTTCCCTCTTATTAAGTCAAATGTTTTATAATAGGTAATAACCTGCACCACGCGCAGGATAAGAAATCTATAAATAATTTCACTAATTATAATTTTAAAATATTTAAAATAAAAATAAATTAATTATTTTGTGTATATAATAGACATGAATAACAATTATATTTTTATAAATGTATATAATTAATTTTTATATTATTTTTATATGAATGTAATTACATGTGTAGCCTAATCCATAAAAACTACGATTGTGGAAACATCAATATTTAAAAAACGTAAATAATTACATATTTTATTTTAAAATATTAAATATATATAATTAATATTAAATTTATTATATAATTTTACGTTTAATATTATTGATCATTCTGTAAATTATATATACGAGAGTCAATTTATAATCTTAACTTATTAAGTCAAATATTTAATAGTAGGTAATAACCTGCACCACGCGCAGGATAAGAAATCTATAAATAATTTTACTAATTATAATTTTAAAATATTTAAAATAAAAATAAATTAATTATTTTTGTGTATATAATAGACATGAATAACAATTATATTTTTATAAATTTATATAATTAATTTTTATATTATTTTTATATGAATGTAATTACATGTGTAGCATAACCCATAAAAACTACGATTGTGGAAACATCAATATTTAAAAAACGTAAATAATTACATATTTTATTTTAAAATATTAAATATATATAATTAATACTAAATTTATTATATAATTTTACGTTTAATATTATTGATCATTCTGTAAATTATATAAATGAGAGTCAATTTATAATCTTAACTTATTTGTCTAATAAAAATATTTATAATATAAAATGAAATTGATCAAATTAATATAATCTTAACAAAATAATATTTTAATTTGTACATCAGGTTATTTTATTGATTACACTAAAAAATTAAAATATATGACTTTTAATGAAACATAATTATTTATAATATTATAGTTTTTGACACATTAATTTATTTCTAATATTTGGACTATTTGATATAACATATTTTTATAAATTTTCAATATTTATATTATTTGATTAGTTTATATGGTTCTATTAAAAAATTAAATCAATTTATGATGTCTGGTAAATCAAGTTTTGTGCTTTTATTAATTTTTATTTTTTATGTATTTTATGAAATATCTACATTTCTTATTTCCAATATGTGACTTTTAAAACATATTTATATTTATTCATTATTTGAATAATTATATTTGTTTCTTAAAGTTTAAATTATATCACACATACAAAAAAAATCTATCTGTTTTTATTATGTAAATGATGTGATGATTTTATTTTATTTTACAAAATAATCTTAAATAAAAGCAAGAGAAGAAACATAGTGTAATTAACTTTGACCCAAAAAAACAAATTAATTAACATGATATTATTTTTGGTAAACAATAGAAAGAAAAAGAATATTTATATAATTAAATGCTAAATTATATATATTTGATATAAACTGTAGTCTAAACAATTAATATCAGTGGCATCATATAATTATTCTAGTAACAAAAGTCTTTTTTCAAAAAAAAATTTGAAAAGATGTAGGGTGATGACACATCAGCAAAATGACACATTTGCAATTACTTACAAAAATAAAAATAGTCTTTGCAAATGTTTCTCAATTAATATATATGGGATATAGATACATACACATAATTCTCACATATCCACTACTATATATATTAAAGTAAAAATATTGATGACTATCTTTGCTGATGTGTTAATATCATAATTGTTTTTAATTTTTTTTACTTTTTAAATCTATTTAAATTAATACACTAAATTAATTACCAAACATTATATTTCTTAATCAATGTTCATCCCTAAATATTTTAATATATGCTACCAGATATTGTAATAAACATTCCAATTTTTTATTTTTACATCTTTCCTATTCTTAAAAAATCTTCATAAAATTGATATTCAGTTTTTTTAATTCTAAAATAATGATTTTCATAAATCAGTTGATAGTTGATAGTATCAAATAATGTTATTTTTTTAATTATGTATTTTTATACCAAAAAACTTATTGTTCTTAAACCAAATAAAATTTGAAGTTATTAAATGTTTTTATGTGTTATACACAGGAAAAATATCAATGTTTTACACCAAAAACTAATTATCAATATATCTCAAACTTAATTTCTATAAATATATTTTGTTTACAAAAAATAATAAACTCTAAAATTATATTAAAATTATACTCGACTTCACATGTTTTATTTTTCATTCATATTTCCAACGAAAGACCTGCCCGACAGAAAGTGGTCAAGAATTCTTGACAGAAATCTGACAGCTTGAAACCTTAACAACATTTCTAATGGTTTCGGACTAGATCCTGATGACATATATCCATCCGGAATTCTGTTAAAAAAAAAAAAAACTTAACCATTACTATAGCCGTTGGTTGTAGCCATTTCAAAATTAAATCAGTTGTCGGGAATCCATCATAATGTCTGTTAGAAAAATCCAACTATAAATATAGTTGTTGGTTGTGTAGCTGTTTTAAAATTTAAACAGATGTGGAGAATCTGTCACGTCGTCCCTAAAATCCTTCTATATAACCCTTTCTTTCCTCATTGTAAACAATGGTGTTACGCTTTTTTTTATAAAAAAAAAATATGTTTTTTCCAAATCCTTTCAAGTATTTTAGATTATGAAGAGACAAAGATTCGCAAGATCCATTTACGGGTAAAATTCCAGAAGAATTTGTAGAATGTCTCAAACAGTTTATGAATTTTGTATCAATGCAAAATATCACCTTACAATCTGCTACAATGTATTGTCTTTGTACTAAATGTCAAAATTATAGATTTATTTCAATTCATTTAGTATGGTGTCACCTATGTAGGTTCTACTTCAACTTTTCTGAGTTAGTATCTATACTATTTTTTTTTTTTTTTGTCATCTGAAATTTCATTAGAAAGAAAAAGATACAAAAGAGAGATACATTTTTGGAATGCTTAGGTGAAAACGGAATTTAAAACTCTATGTATCCACTACTAAATCAGACAATAAACAGGCAGTTAAACCAAAGAAGAAATACAACTTAAATTTTGCAAGAGAAATAAGACTTCTGACACCCCACCCCAAGCTCCATAGTATCGAAGATGCACTAGGCCAACCATCGAAACTAAATTTCCTCCTACATCAGAAACAGTAACAGAACCAAGGCTTCATGAACCGGCAAGTAAGAACGGCCAGAAAGAGCAGCATCTTGAAATCTTCTGAAAACGGCAATGTCAGAGGATAAAAATATCTAAAAACTGGTAGATACCTAGACAGAAACCCCATTGAAGGACCAGATCTCCTCGAGCAATGGACAAAGGATCAGGAGCAAAGCCTATACCATCCTGCAGTACACAGACTACGGTAACAAGAACAAAGACGTGCACAAATTAAGGGAATAGCGAGCCACCGATCGCCAATAAAGGAAAATATAACCTGCAAGATCAAAACCATAAAAACAACCCCAGAAACTGACTGAACCTCTGAATAGTACTGAAAAGAGCAACAAACAGGAATCAGACAGATTTTACCCGAAAAGAGAAAGAGGCGAGCCAAGAAGAGAAGGCGATTGAAAGCAAAAGCCTACAAAATCCGCAGAGAAAGCACATGCCCAAACTAGCAACAATCTAAAATGAAGATATCTAAAGAAGAACTGCAAGGAAAAGGGGCGAAAAGGAGAAGATCCACCCGTAAATCTAACAGATCCGGCGCTCCCAACCTCACAACAACCTAGATCTGAACACAAAAGCCGCTACGAAAGAAGCCCTACAAGAAACGCTCTTCACCAATCCGACCAAATCTGTCTAAAACCACGAAAAACAAAGACCCAGAAAAAACAAGGAAGAAAGCAAGAGAAAGACAAAGAGGCCAGTGCCGGCTCTGAAAAAGCAGCCCAACGTCGGCCACCGGAGAAAAACGGAAGACGGCTACTTTGGAGAGAGACGAGAGAGAATAGTGTTTAGGACGAACCCCCCAAATCAAAAAATGGTACCCATACTACTAAAAGTTATATAAATATTGTATTACCATTTTAAAATTAATAAGAAGACATACATAGTTTAAATCTTATATCAAAGCCATAAAAATTTAAACACAATTATGTTAAATAATATAAAAACTCGTATATACAATAATAATAAAATTTTAATATTATAAGCATCATCAAAAATAATTTTATTCTATTATTATTTTGATTTACTGTTTTTTGTGAGCCGTCTCGCAACAATTGTCATATTGATCAACGTCGACTTGCACTAAGAATCTAAGATAGTTGGATCATGATTATTATAATAGTTAACATAAACCAAAAACCTAGATAGATCATCTGTACAAAAAAAGTTGTCCGATACGAATCAACATTATTACAAAGAAAAATGCTGCCAATATATAGAGTATGACCACCATTATCAATAGCTGCATAGTTTATTAAGTATACTATTAGAGATGAGATTTGTAACATCTCTATAAGCCCGACAAGAAATTTGGTCGGCCTATTTTGGAAACCCGAAGGATATTGGCTAAATAAATAGAAATCTTCCATTTATCGAACTATAATCCCGAAGAAACGGAAGATTGGCCTTATCGGCAAGAAAGTTTTCCTATTTCGGATATACGTAGTTATCTCCAGAAGACCGATCTGATCGGCTATAAATATAGGAAGCCTTCGACTTCTCAGAGCATCTAAAAATCCTCTCTCGAGACATATGGCAAACTAGCAATCTATTGTTCTAAGCTCTTGAGTTTACTTTCATTACTATTTCAGGTCAGCTGTCTTTACTCCGATGACCTAAAATCTTTGTGTACCCTCAAGCTTCGGCAATTCTTAATAAAAGATCTCTCTTTAAGCCCACAAACTTTTGTTCTCTTATAAGTCGAATTTAAGTTTTCACAGTTGGCGTCGTCTGAGGAGAATATGAGACTAAGTCTTCACAAGAAAAGCGAAGCTTGAAGAAGGTTGATACACCCACCGATCCCGATAACATCACCGCTCCCGCCGGAGGAGCCACCGATCTCACCAGCAACAACGCCCAGGGTCCAACCATCGACCCAATCACGGGACTCCCAGTGGTCGACCAGACCAACCTGCAGACAGACGATGCGGCTGCTGCACATAGTACCCTCGCGGCAGACCAGGTCGACCAAACATGTGGAACGAACCAAACCGACCTGCCACAGCCACCCACATCGATATGGCCAGCCTCATCAGATCTGTAGCGAACCAGCTACAACAAGACATGGATGCTCGGTCCGAGTCCCTTTGCGCCGAACATATCGCTTACTGAGAAGACCTAGATCAGCTTCTCAACGCCAGGTCTCATACCCAAGAACAGGCCGACCTAACCACGCCTCAATACCAGCCGACCCACCAATGGAGAAACCCAGATACATCGAGACTGGTGAATAACATGTTCGGCACCACACAGACAGACGATTTATGGAGGGCACAGGTGGAAGGCTCCAACGCTCGTTCGTCGCGAAACACCACGGGAACCGATCCGACAACACCCTCTGAGCTTGATCTTCTCCATTAACGCTTTGACGACATAAATACCAAGGTTCATAAGGCAACGATCTCTGCCCTAAAGCTGGATAAGATACTTCAACAGACGCAGCAGACGCCGTTCACGTCGGCCATCACCAAAGCTCCTTAAGAACATATGACGGATGAAGCTACCTCCCAGTTACACTGGAACAACCGACCCGAAGCGCCAAAGAGCGAGATGCATGCCTCTACCAATATTTTGTTGAGACGCTCTCGGGAAGTGCTCTTACCTGGTTTTCATAGCTCTCTCTGAACTCAATTGACAACTACAAAGACCTCACGAGCCGTTTTCTCAAGCACTATTCGATCTACATCGACACGAAGTCTACAGCACTAGACTTATGGGCCTGCGTCCAGGGAGATATGGAACCATTACGCGACTTCATCAATCGATTCCGATCCATAGTCTCCCGATGTAGCTTGTCGGACGAACTCTCTCTCAACATCCTGATTCGAAACCTGAGAGACGATCAGTCATACTGCAAGAGGTTGAAGACTGGCAAAACCAAAACCCTCGAGGATGCTTTGCACAAGGCAAACGGCTACATCAGACTCGAGGAGGACAAGGCAGCCAAAGCCTAGTTGGCCGATGAGAAAACTATACGCGAAAGGAAACCCCGGTCGTCGAATCAGGATAGCCACCAGAAGCCTCAGCAACATTACAACAGGGACGATAAAAGCTGCAAGAATATCAACGCAGTCGCTCGACAGTCAAGCTGGAACACTCGGGATCGCCAGAGTTCCAAGGATTCCAAGAGCAAGAAACCGTACTGCAAATACCATTAAGCGCACGGCCACCACACTGATGATTGTCGCACTCTCACAGCCCTTTTGAGAAAACTGTGGGAAGATGGTGAGTGCACCATACCGGAACCACGAAGTCTCCCACGGAGATCTGACAATAATCAGGACCGACGACCTGACAATGATCAAGATAGATGACCCGATGCTGATCGCCCATCTGCCAAGCACAAGGAGAAGGAAGAAAAACGAGATCGGGAGGACAACCACACACCTTCGAATTCACCGTGACAACGGATCAATATGATTATGGGTGGACTTCTCTCATGCACTGACTCCATCAACTCAATTAAACGGCACGAGGGAAAGGCCGCGAATCCATCACAGGATGCTCCACCGTTGTTCAAGGATGATCTCCCGATCACGTTTACGGAACAAGATGCACATGGTTTAGATCGTCCGCACAACGATCTCCTTGTCATCTCGCTCCGACTTGGAGAAGACGATGTATCGAAGATCCTAGTCGACACAGGTAGCTCCGTCGATCTCATCTTCATGGACACCCTACGAAAGATGAGCATCACTGACAAAGACATCAGGATCGCGCCATCACCAATCACAGGTTTCGCCGGAGATTCAATCTCGATGATTGGTACTATAATGATGCCCGTCACCATTGGAGGAAAGTCTGTTACAGTCCAATTCGAAGTTATCGACCGATCTGCAATGTACAATACAATCCTAGGAACACCCTGGCTGAACGCCATGTGAACCGTCCCATCTCCCTATCATTAATGCGTCAAGATGCCGATCAGAGGCCGCATCTTCACCATCTGTGGTGACCAGACAGTATCTTGGCATTGTTACATCGATAAACAACACGTTCGTAAGGCATCTACGTTCGTCATCGGCAACAGTAATGAATTCGATCCACGAATAGTACATCACGAGAAGCCGAAAAGCGATCTCATTACTCAAGTCAACATCGACGGTGCTCATCCTGAGCGTTGTGTCGGCATCGGCACAGAACTTCTGCCAAGTATGCAGGACGAACCAGTTGCTTTCTTTCAGGAGAATGTCGGAACGTTCGCATGGTCGATGGCCGACATGAAAGAAATCAGCCCTCAGATCACTGATCACAAACTACACGTCAATCCTACTTTTAAGCTGATCAAACAGAAGCGATGAAAGTTAAGGCCTGAGCAGGCACAAGTCGTACACGACAAGGTGGACAAGTTACTGAAAACTGGATCATTCGCCGAAGTTAAGTATCCATATATCGACTTTTATTATTTTTAACATTCATCTATTCTTATCTTTATAAAAAAAAGCAAAATTATAGCAAAAAAAAAACAAAAATACCTAATAAATAATGAAAAAACATAAACTATGATAATTGTTATGATGAAAAGATGCTAACAGAAATGACATTTATTTAATTTGCTATTATTAATAGAATTGTATATGTACCATTCGCTTTCCAAATTTTTTTACTTATATTATTTTATATTCTTAGTAGATAAAACTATCATAGATAAATTTGTTTAAATGTAGTTCATATAGTTTTAGAAGTAGTTTGATCAAGCATGTAAATCTTTTGGTGAAAGATAAGTTTAAATACACAGACAACATTGAAAGATGAGTTTGAAATATAATAATAGTTTGTCTTATATTAAACTCATGGAAAGCTAAACACGATTATGTTAAACAATACACAAAAACCCCAAATAGATCATTTGTAGAAGAAAAAATTACCCAGAAGAAAGCTGCCAATATACAGAGTACGACCACCATCATCATAAGAATCTGCATGACACCCATGATGATCCGGTTTCTGTAAATTACCGTAGGGTCACACCCTATTACCGTAGTTCCTTCTCTATTACACTTGCGATCAACGTAGTAGCCAGTAGGTGTTGTAACGGTTAATCATCTATTTAAAACTCATGGCACAGATCACTATCACCGCAACAACCAGATTTCCTATGATTTTCTCTAACATAACGTGTTGACGGTTTAGATAGCCAACGAACCAACCGGGTGATGTTTCTTGCTACTGGGGACTTGCTCGAGCGTCTATCTCCATGATTAAAAGTGGCTATACGAGAGAGAAGTGTTTTTTTCTGAACTTTCTTTTAAGATATTATAGAAGTAGTTTGATAGAATATTTTATTGAGGTTCTCAAATATTGTGTTGAAGCTCTCGTATATCAACTTTAATAACAACAGCACAATCATTATTATATATATTGAATTTTATTGTTATTAACATTCATCTATTCTTATCTAAAATAAATATATATATAAGCAAAAACTAAGTAAAAAATAAGCAGAATAAAAGCAAAAGTATATTTCCTAAAATACTTTCTCTAACAGTAACTTAAGTCCATTAAAATTAGGAAGATTACGCTGATCTAACTCAGATAAAAAGAAAACTGTTGAGGATAACCTTCGAAATTCGGAAACATCGGATCAATTCGTGGGATAACGGAGAATTTCCATATTTTTCGGAGAATAAGGGATATTTCCATATTGCAAATATGGAAATATTCACCAAAGGGAAAAAGGAAAAGGAGTTCGGAGCAACCGACCTCCTACCCTATAAATAAGAAGACCCTGAAGTCAAGAAGAATAATTCATACAATCTAGAGAGCAACAGAGCTAAAACCAGAGACTCCAACGCTTTCTAGTTTACTTCGCAAACACCTTATTTCACTTCGGCATAACCTCTCGGTTATTCTATTCTTTGTAATTGCTTCGTTTATTGCTATCAATAAAAGATCTTATTCTCTGAAACCCACAACTGTTAATCAAAACTCTAGTGGTGATTTTCTGGTTCAACAGTTGGCGCCGTCTATGGGGACTAGGGGAATAGAATTCTTAAAAACTAGCAACTAAAAGCCGAAGCGATGAGTCTCCCGATCAATAACAGTAACCCCATCCACAACAACGATGATACCACCACGCATACTGAGACGTCTGGTCTCGACGAACATGGTAACCCTACCAACACAAATCCACCCACGGGAGCACCCCCAGCACCTATCCTCGCCGCCGACCTTGCAGCAGCAATCCAGGCTGCCTTGCTCCCTCTCACACAAAACCTGGTGTCCAAGCTAGACACCCTTCAGGACCAGCAAGCTAAATACGATGAGCAACTCAGCGCCTTCGCGGCCGCGACCACCACGAGATTAAAACCGATCGGACGGCGATTAATCTTCGAGACACCAGAGCAAGATAACACTCGCGCCACAGCACCAGCTAATGAGGAACCATCGGGCGAACTAAACTCGGAGATCGCAAGGCTGCATCAGCGGATTAACGCAATCGGATCCCAAGTCTACCGTGCCACCAGCTCGGCACCCGAAATCTCGGCCATCCTCTCAGACATCGAACGCAATCCATTCGCCCCACGGATCACCAACGTCCAACTTGGAGAAGCGATCAAATTGAAGCTCCCATACTACAATGGGATGGAAGACCCAAACCTATGACTAACCGGATTAAACGTCGCCATGAATAGGCAATGGTTCGAGACTGACCTGGAACACGAAGCCAACCACTGCCAGACCTTCGTAGAGCACCTCAACAAAGACGCTCTAAAGTGGTTCTCCAACCTCCCGCCGGCATCGATCAAATCCTTCAAAGATTTGACCCACGCCTTTATAAAACATTATTCCATGTTCATCACAAAGAGGACGGTCAACCTATTTACTCTAGTACAAGAACGCGACCAACCACTCTGCGATTTCATCGATAAATTCAAAAATGCTGCCGCGGTATACGGCCAGATCCCGTAAGCTTTAGCCATCGAAGCACTCATGAACGGTCTGTGGTTCGAATCCCCCTTCAAGGAAGATCTACAAAAGAACCCGAAGGAAACCATAGAAGACGCACTCCACCGAGCTCAAATTTTCATACAAATTGAGGAGGAGAAAATTTTCTGTGCCAAGAAGCATAGCGCAAGCACCACGAAGGATAAAGATCCCACGAGCAAAAGCAAGCCATCCTCCCATGCCGTCGTGGCTACCGGAGAGAAGCCCTGGAATCATTGGACCCGCGGCGATCCTCCAAAAAAATCAGACGATAGGGACGATAATCACGATCTCTACTGCTCCTTCTACGGGCGAACAAGACACGCTACCTCGGCTTGTCGACACCTCCAGAAATCGTTGTATGAAAAATACAAGGAAGGCAAAATCGACGTAGGTGGCGATCGATCCCAGAACAAAAGCTCCTACTCCTGCAGCTCCAATACTAGGGACTCGAGCCGAAGCACCTCCAGCAGGGATCGCCGAGATCCAAGGAAAAGCAGCAGCCGAAGCAGTTCCGAAGGAAGACGCCGAGGTCGTTCGCCCGAGAAAAAGCGCGAAGAAAAGAGAAAGATAAAAGAGCAGAGCGCGACAACGATGAAGGCGAGCATGACAATCCACCCTCTCCGCCAAAGCGACGGGTAAACATGATCATGGGAGGACTTCCCGACTGCGACGATTCGGTTTGCGCCATCAAAGAATATGGCCGCAAAGCAATCGCTTCACGAAAATTCCCTCGTCTGGTGGACTACCACCCAACAATCACATTCACATCGGAAGACATGCACGAGTTACACACCCCGCACAACGACCCACTAGTGGTCAAACTACACATCCACGATAGTGAGGTGGCTAAAATATTGGTGGGTACCGGCAGGACTGTCAATATCATCTTTAAAGATACATTGACCAAGATGAGGCTCCAGGACAAAGACATCAAGGCAGCACCAAAACCTTTGACTGGCTTTGCCAGCGAATCCTTCTTCAGCCTCGGGACCATACGACTCACAGTATACGTCGGTGGAGTGACAAAAATTGTCAAATTTACTGTCATGGATAAACCAGCAATCTACAATGCCATACTTGGCACACCTTGGATCCACGAGATAAAAGCTATCGTGTCAACCTACCATAAATGCATGAAGTTTGCTACTTCGGCGGGAGTTTTCACGCTTCGCGGCAATCAGCAGATGACAAGATCTTGCTTTATTAGCGAACGCAAGGTGCAGCTATCCGCTGCAAAATCCCTTGAGGACGCCAAATAAGCGGAGTAGATTCAACAACGAATCTGCCAACTTTAATACTTAGTTTTTTTTTTCTTTTTTCTTCTCAATAAGAGTCGGCTTGGCTCCTAGGTAATACTGCTCATTCAATAACTGTAATGAACTACGAATGACTTGATCCCAACTTGGGTACGTAGGCAACCTCCGGGTGCAGCTGTAAGTTTAATAAATTTTTATTTTGGAAAATCTGCTCGGCGTGTAGAGTCATATTTTCTTATGCGAATGCATTTTGCTGAAACGATGTTCTAGCCAAACATTCGATTCGAGAAAGCAAACACAACAAATACAAACAGTGGCTGATCACCACTCCTTTGATACTTCAGTTCGATTTAATTACTTCCGAAGTGGATAAGAAGAAAGCCGAGGACAATACTCGCACGACCCTTGATCATACCTTTCAGGCTAAAGTGAATCCTGAAAACATGGTATTCAATTTTGATCGTCGTTTAGTATAAGACGGGCAAAGAAATCCCGCTTGCAGCTCCGAGCTAAAAAATTCCATCACACAACAGAAACTTTAAAAAAAAAAAAAAAAAGAGGTTTAACTTCTGAAGGGCAAAGCAATATTCAAAAGCCCTCTTGGGTAAAGTTGTTACAAAAAAAAAGAGAAGAAAATAAAATAAAGATTTGCAAGGGCCAAATATATATATAAACAAAAAATAAGCAGCTGGACGCGCGATGTGACTCCCTTTATGCTTGCCTCAGCAGGCTGGCGATTTCCGATCTAATCGGGAGACTAAGATCCTCACCAGTAATGACTATCTCGTCGATAGCATCACTAGTAGCCCGCCACTTAGCAAACTCTTTCTTAAAAGATGGAAGTATCCTGACGGAAAGTTCCCATCCTTTGTCCTGCATCTTCTTTAGAAACACCACCGTCGAGCGACTCTTCTCTATGCCCACAAGGGCTGCTTCTACCTCTTTGCGCTGAACCAGTGAAGCCTGAATCCGCTCTAATCGTGGTTTAAACCATGCGATCATGCTATCGAAGATTCTGTCAGCAACACCTCGCGAAACCTCGTCATAAGACTCTTGAAGCTTTTCCTTTTCGGTAAGGAACCTTTGCGAATTTTCCTCGTTCTGCTTCTCGAGCAACTCATTCTGCGCACGGAGGGCAGCCACCTGCTTACGAAGTCGGGAAGCGTCCGCCACCTTGCCTTTGAAGGCTTTGATAGTACCTTCGAGCTGGGCGCACCTCTCCTTGAGAAGCTGATTCTCCTTTTCTGCCTATTCAAGCTCCTCGATTTTAGTGCAGGCAACGTCCAACATCATTGCTTCTTCGCAATACTCGTTGTCATATGTCGCGAACGCAGACATGTACTCTCCCAAGCCCTACACCATAGCTTACCATTAAGAAAAATGCGCAACAAAACAAAGTAAAGAATATAAAGAGAGATATGCACACCTGAGCTATCAAATGGCTCGCCGAAGATATCGACTTCGCCAACTTCAGCTCTCGTAGAGGTTTGCCCCATCTTGGGTTCTCCCTGCACTTCCAGATCAGTTTGGCAGCGAAGTCGCAATCAAGCATTGCAGGAGTAGCTCCATCCCACTTCACGCTAAAGTGATTAGGGTTGTAATCGAAGAACTCCCATTTCTGCTTGGGCTCAGCGGGAGCGCTAGGACCGGGACCGTCAGCATCCGAAGCATCTTGAGAAGGAGTAGGTCCCCCAGAATGAGCCACAGTAGGCTCCTCGGTCCTTTCCTGACCTATTCTTCCAAGTCCTGGACACCAGGACTCTTAAGAACATCGGCCCCCGACGGCGAAAGAATATCAGCCCGAGGCGGCGAGGGAACAGCCTCGCGACAGCTCCCAGCAGCATCGGAAGCACCCCCATCGCCATCACCTACGGCTCGGGATGCAGTTTTCTGGGGCGCTTTGCCCTGAGGACCCCTCGCAGCTTTCTTGGCCCGAGCCTGCCTCAATCTTTCCAGCGCGGATACCCTGGAGAAACTTCTAGAAAAGATGAAAACAAAATGTTAAAAACAAAAAATATCATCTCGGCAGGATTAAGTAAAACACGAAATGAGGTTTACCTCGTGAGAGTCTCATTTTCAGCGGCCAGCTCAGCATCGTCAGAATCCACCAAAACGGGTGGATCCCGGGGAGCCATCCTCCTTCTCTTCGCAGAGGAGCTCGCGAGGGCATCTTCATTCGTTGACGGAGCCGCCATCCTCTTTCGGCCAGCCCCTTCGGGCTTCGGCTGCGAAGACCTTTTGGTGGCTGGAAAACAAACATACCAATAAGGCCTCGTCGCCAAACAAAAATACTAATCAAAACTACTTTGATCTGCTAACGCACCTGTTTTCAAAGGTCCGGCTTTCTTCTTGGCCAGCTTCTTTTTCTCCTTGGCGGCCCCTTTCTTCTCCTTCTCAGACCATAATTGCCGGCTCAGATTGCGCAGCTTCATGACATCAACATCAAAACCAAACGGGTCATCTCCAAGACTTATCGCCACTACCATAGCAAAAATTAGAGGAGACACATCAGCATCTGAGAAATTAGCCAGAGAAAAGTAAAATAAAAAAATCAGTTCGCCTTACATGGCGTCGACCTCCAGGTCCTGAATAAATTAAGCTCGGAGCTACCAATGGAAGTCTCGTTAATCTTCACATAGAAGAAAAACCAAACCCATTCGTGGACTTTACTTGTCGGGTCCCCACCGACAATTCCTTCCTTCATCGAAGTATAAAAAAGGCGCCACCCACCACGGTTTAATCTCCCTTTCTTCAGAGTAGATATCCTTTCAAAGATATCCTAGTTGAAAGGGACCATCGCGGTACGAGCTACCGCCGCCAGACTGTTGAAATAGCGGATTACAGCGTGAGAAAGCTGCACCTCTGGAATCTTTCTCCATTCGCAGTAACGAAGAAGCAGCGAAATAGGGAACCGAAGGCCGAAGTCCGCAAAGTGGCACTCGTAGATACAGAAATAGCCCTCTGACGGTGTTGTTACTCTCTCGTGAACCTGGGGCAGTAGAAGCTCTACTCCCTCAGGAAAGCAGCATTTTGAGCGAAGCTGCTGGAGTGTTTTCGCAGTCATCCAGGTCCTCCCATCCTTGATACCGGTCCTGTGCTTTGACATTGCGATCTTCTGCGGAAGACCTTCGATTTTACTCTCTGGCACAAAGCCCTCTGGCTCGAAGTTATCTGATTCCATCTCGGAATCTATGTCGGGATGAGCCGGCGGGATCTCATCTCGGTAACCCGAGGATCCCCCGGAGTTAGAAGAAGAAGCCACTGGGCTAATCCAGGCTCGCCTGGCACGATCGGCGAGACAAATCTCGAAGAATTCTGAGACGAAGTCGACATTTTAGGAAATTTCTGAATGAATTACAGAAGCAAATGGAAGATCGGCAAATAAGAAAGGAGAATTATTGTGAAACAGGAGGAAGGCAAGGAGTTTTCTGAAGCAAGAAGACAAAGGGATATCTGAAGCAAGAAGACAAAGAGGTAAAAGTAAGCAATTAAATCAGAAAGAAATATCAACAGTTTCCTAAAGGGGCGCATGTCAAGATTTTCACAATCTCGCCGCCTGGCGAACCCTTCGCCTTTTCCGCTTGAAAGCAAAACCCTAAATAGGACAGAATATTTAATAATTAATTCTAAAGAAGCGCCACGCGTCAAATCCACTTAAAATCGGGCCGAGCTGGCCATCACTGAGAAACACTCTTGACGAGCTTACGCTTAATGCGAGATCAAACCCGCTTAAAACTTCATGAAGTCCGCCGACCTGATTTACAATTAGTCTCGCCGAACTTGGGGAGAGGGGAACTTACTGTTAGAAGGGAAATGAGCAGATTTCCTAAAAGGCTTTCTCTAGCAGTAACCTAAGCCCATCAAGATTAGGAGAACTGCACTGACTTAGCTCGGATAAAAGGAAAACTCTTGAGGATAACCTTCGAAGTCTGGAAACATCGGATCAACTCGAGGGATAACAGAGAATTTCCATATTCTTCGGAGAATAAGGAATATTTCTATATCGCAAATATGGAAATATTCACCAAAGGAAAAAAGGAAAAGGAGTTTGGAGCAACCAACCTCATATCCCTATAAATAAGAAGACCCCGAAGCCAAGAAGAATAATTCATACAATCTAGAGAGCAACAGAGCTAAAACCAGAGACTCCAACGCTTTCTAGTTTACTTCGCAAACACCTTATTTCACTTCGGCACAACCTCTCGGTTATTCCATTCTTTGTAATCGCTTCGCTTATTACTATTAATAAAAAATCTTATTCTCCAAAACTACAACTGTTAATCAAAACTCTAGTAGTGATTTTCTGGTTCAACACCTTCTATTATTCTAAGGTACTTTGTTCTTCGTTCTTTTTCTTTTGCTTCGGCTGGCTAATTTTTTCTTTACAATTTATGAAGAGCTTAGTTTTGATTATTTTTGTAACCCAGAACTGAGAGTGTTTGATTTTGCATTTTTGTTCTTGAATCGGAGACGATGATTTGCCTGCATGAATAATTTAAACATTTATATCCGCAAAATTTATTGCTGGCAAAAAGAGCATGTGCTACAATTTTCTTCTTGTTGCCATTAGTTTTGGGCACATTTAAGAGCAAACTCAACTCACTTATGAAAAATTAATGTCTTTAGATAAAAACAATTGCTGCTAAAAGCACGAAACTGATCAACATAAGGATACAATGAATGGAAACGAGCTAACCAAAAACACATAAAGAGATTATAATCAAGATTATAAGTGTATTTGAGAAAGTGTTGGCTTCTCAACCTGATCAAGCTCTAGTTTCTCATTTCACAAGCATATTTTTTTTAAAAAAAAAAAAATCAAATGCTGAGGAAAAGTCACTTCAGGGGGTGTATTGAAATTAAAATTTTAGAAAATTTGAAAAAAATTTGATTTTTAATGAAATTTTAGATGATATTATGTAGATTGGAAAATTTGATATTAAAATTATATGAAATCCCACCTAAAACAATGGGATTTGGGTTTCTATATTTTTAACTAACAAACTATACCAAATCATTTAAAAGTATTCAATATTTTTTAAAATCCACTATTTAAAATATCTTCAATAACAGTGGATTTGATTTAGTTTTTATAAATTGTTGATTGAATAACATATATTTTTAAATGACTTTAGTTACTTTACATAAATTTTATGTTCAATAACATCAATTTTGGTGAGACATTTATAAATTATTAATTCAATAACAGAAATTTTTAAAATAACTACCAAATTTTCTAAAATTCTTAATCCAATACACCCCTTAATCTCTTAAGTAACAACTTCTAATGGTCTACCCAAACAGAACCCTTCACGAAAATCTACCAAATTTTGCTATTGAAAAGGGAACCAGTCAATTTTACCTTATAAAGGTTGGTCAAGCACTTACTAAAAACTGTTAGAGAATGATTCACCTATATATATGATTTGGTTTAAAAACTTTTTAAGTAACATGTAAATGTTTTAGTTTTATAAAATATAGAATTTCGAATATGAATTTTCTATTTAAAATAATTAATAAAAATACCTATTTTGTATTGACCAAATCAAATTGCTTCTTTTATTTGAGATATTTGTGGATCAGTATTTTGGTGGAATATATATCCTCTTTCCATGCTAAGCACGTACGTCATGTCGAATCAATTATTAGAATTTTTGTTTTTTTAGTTTATTAGAAATTAGTTAAAAACAAATACTGATTTGAGAATGAATAGATCCTCTAATCTAAGGTGCCAATTGAAATCCACTACCTATTATTTGAGAAGTAATATTATTGAAAATAGCTGACTTGTCAACACTACAGCCAAAGTTAGTGTTTTAAATTGATGACATGTAAATGTGACATGTCAAACTTCTTAAAATAAATGAAATGTTTTGATTGGTTGAATTAAAATTAAAGCATTTATAGAATTAAAACATAAATAAATTAGATTATATTTATAACACTAAAATTAACAAATTTAAATAAACAGAAAATGATAATTATTATGATTTTAATTTTTTACAGAAAATAATAATTATTATGATTTTAATTTTCAACAATCCACTACATATTATTTGAGAAGTAACATTATTGAAAATAGCTGACTTGTCAACACTACAGCCAAAGTTAGTGCTTTAAATTGATGACATGTAAATGTGACATGTCAAACTTCCTAAAATAAATGAAATATTTTGATTGGTTGAATAAAAATTAAAGCATTTATGGAATTAAGACATAAATAAACTAGATTATATTTATAACACTAAAATTAACAAATTTAAATTAACATAAAATAATAATTATTATGATTTTAATTTTCAACAATATATATTATAATTTCATATAAAACGAAAAAATAAAACTAAATTATCCAATAGAATAGTAAAGATTTTATATATTAATAATGTTTGAAGTATGATGTATTTTTATTTTAGAAAGTTATTAATGTACAAAATATAGTAATAGCATCTAAACAAGTTTTAAATAAACAAATTATTAAATAATACAATTTTAAATAAAATACAATAATGATAAAATAATTTAAAGAATAAAATGTTAAAAATAAATATAAAGTCACTTAAAAACTTTTTAACATGTAAGAGCCATATTTTAATTTTTTTACAAATACACGTACATATATAAATATTAATTATGCATTAGTTAAAGTCACATGAACTTTTTCGTGCATGTATTTTTTTAAACTTGATTACAGTCTAATTTTTATTTTAATTCTTATACAATTTATATTTTTAAAAAACTATTTATCTATTTTAAGTATAGTGAGGTGGTTGGTATGCCCACACATGCGTGCAAACTAATTATCCGCTCTTAGGATAAGTAAAAATGGTAAAAACTATTTCAGTTTAATTTGCAATAAATCAAGAAAAAATATATACTTTAAAATATATTATATATATATTTTAAAATTCATATTATGTAAGACGCAAAAAGCATATTGTAGATTGTGTATAGAGAAATAAAGCATATTATAGAGAATATTCAAAAAATATTATAAGAATTTAATTATTATTTAATATACTTCTATATTTGTGAGTATATATTATTACAAACATTATAAAAATAAAAAGTTTTAAAATATATTAGTTTCAAAAATAAGTTTGTGAAATATTAAAAAAAATATATATACAGACATACAAATGTTTGAAAAAACTAATCAATACTTAAATATTAAAATTAACTATGTATATCAAATAAACTATACCCGCACATATGTGCAGACCAACCACCTAGTTTACGTTTAAAATCTTTGTTTTTTCTCCCCTTTTGTTATCTTAATGCCGTTTAAATTTATCTTTTGTTTTCGAAGTATTTCAAATTTAAATTCAAAGATGATCTTAGAGGCCATAAAAGATGGATTTAATTTCTTAGACCATCTCTAATGTATTTCTTCATTTTCTACTCCAAAATAGAGTAACTCCAAAATGGAGTTGTGTTTTGCTCAAATGTATTTCTCCATTTTCTACTCCAAAAAGGAATATTCTAAATATATTCTTATTCGATATTATTATAAACTAGGTGGTTGGCCCGCACATATATGTGCGGGCATGAGAAATATAATAAAAATTAATTAATAATAATATATTATTTATAATAAAATAAATAATTGATCTGTTCAGTAATATGTTTATAAAAAATTTTAATTTGTAAAAAAATGATTTAATATGTTTTAATTGGATCACAATTGATACCCCGACTTTGTAGCCGGTCCATCACTGCCAGACATCCATAAATCATCTGCAATAAAAAATGTTTGATTTTTGGTGGACATTTGACTTGCCATGTCTGTGCTTGAAGTCTGCTTAAATCTGGTCCGTATATCAGAGGGGATTGAGACCTTTCTTGCGATTCAGCTTGTTCCGTTAAGTATCCCGATTTAACCGTGTATCTATGACTTTGTAAAACCATCCTATTTTATCTGGTCAATTGCCCCTAGATGTAGGTATTCCGGTAATCAGAGATATTTCTTGTTCCTCAAATAGTTGTCGCAATAATGGTACATTCCATGTCGAAGTTGATTGGTTAATCAATTGATTAACTGTTAAATCTGGATATAAATAATTGCCTCTGCCTGAAGCTGACCTCGGGGGTGGGGATGAAA
Organism: Thlaspi arvense; assembly: GCA_911865555.2. Taxonomy (NCBI): domain Eukaryota; kingdom Viridiplantae; phylum Streptophyta; class Magnoliopsida; order Brassicales; family Brassicaceae; genus Thlaspi; species Thlaspi arvense. The sequence goes on from OU466861.1 coordinate 9,413,510, forward strand.
TCCATGGATCATTCCATACAGATATAGTATCCAAATCCAACTCTTTTGATTAGCCATTTGTTTACCAGAGATCTAGCTGACGTGATGCTCCTCCACCCATATGATGGGGAGCATGAGCGTATCGGATCAAGGGGGTTACCATTCCTATACCGACCTTTGAATACTTTTGTAAATAGTGATTCCGGATAATCAATTAGTCTCCATAAGTATTTAGTGTATTAAAATCCTTTATTACCCTAAACCAAACCCCCCCCCCCCCCCCCCCCCCCTTGTGCCTGCATAATTTGTTCCAGGTCATCTAATGCATCCCACGAGTCTGCCCATTCCCACTCCACCAGAATTTTGCCACTGCGCTTGTGAGTTTTAAGGTTATCGTTTGTGGTAACCTGAAACAGGACATAACGAACGTTGGTACGGCAGATGCCACTGATTTGATCAGGATCTCTTTTCCTCCTTTCGATAACAACCGAGATGTCCACCCATTGAACCGTTTCTGCTGACTATCGATAAGAAATTGAAATTTTTTTGTTTTTGCACCACCCAGGCTCTTTGGTATCCCCAAATATGTGCCCATGCTCTCCCCACTTTGTGACCCCCCAAGTCGTCATCTCTGTGCCATTTATTTGCTTGTGCTCCTCCTCTTGTTGTTCCTCAATCAAATCATCCATCACCACGCGGTCAACCATGTTGCCTAGATCATCCATTCCAAGGACCAACTCCTCGAACTTTAATCCTTTGCGGAATTTCTTTGCCGACTGGTGTATAGGACTCGGTGTAGACACTGTGTCACTAACTTTCTCTGAGCACTGATTTGCCGCTTGACTCACTGCCTCCTTTATATCACTCTTTATCTCTAAAGTCCTCTGGATTCCGTGAGCTCCCACATAGCGTTTCCGCGTCTCCCGCAGTCCAAGGTTGGATGAGCGGGTATTCACCATGTTGTTCGCTCCACTCTCTCCACCGTACCTTGTTATTCCACCCCGGAGATGCTCCTCCTTTGTGGATTCCCTGTTTTCATCCATCTTCCCCTTACCCTTTGTTTCTCCTATTTTCTGCCTCCTCTCTACATCCTTTTCCGCACTGGCTCCTTTAGCTTGAGCGCACCTTTGTAACTCATTGTCCTTCTCCCATGAGGATCTTTCCTGTGACGAGGCTCCTCATGCCTCTCTCTCTTCGGATACAGTTGGGGGCATCGACTAACTTCGTGGCACAGACTGTAACATTCTCGACAAAACCCGTATAACCTCTCATACCTGAGGATGACTGTTGTCTCGTCACCACTATGAAATTCCACAGTGGTTTCGAATATCAACGGCCTGAAACTGTCAATCTGTAACTGCACCCTGCCTCCATCCAGATCCACATCCTTCACCGCTCCTATCGCTTCCCCTATACTCCTTAGTGTAGGCTCTGCCCAGAAGTCCAATGGAATTCCCATCAAGCGGACCCAAAACGTCAGTGTCGAGGGATAATTCGGGGCTATCACTGGTTCCCATCGTACCAAAACTACCATCCATCCATCAAAATGGAATGGTTCCATCTGCAGCACCGCTATGGAATCAAATGGAATCGATCCATTCCTAGATCCGCACCGGCCACCTTATCTTCCACCTTCCATATACGTGGCAACATATAGAGCAGTGACTGCATTTCCTGCACCGCAGGATTCATGCAACGCCCAATAAGGGTCTTGGAATATCCTTGGATGAGTGCAGAGTTATCGAAACGGGAAACTGTTATCTTCAGTCTTGACCCCATCTTCTCTTTTCCCTTGTTACCACCACTCGCAACCAATTGTGTTTGTGACATGATGTTTTCCCAGTAATTACGATTCCTGATATATCATGGTTTTTATGGTTTTTAACCATGATATAAGTCCTTTTTATTGAGTCTTTTTGGTCTTTTTAGAGTCCTAGAAGAGTCTTTGCAGGTTATAGCATGTCTGGAGCATAATTAGAGATTTTGGAACCTTTTGGAGCATTCTGAATGGAAGCCACGAAGTACCAAGCTCGAAGCAGAAAAGTATCGCATATGGTGACGCTCGTCACCACCTTTGGTGACGCTCGTCACCCATTAAGGAAGGAGCGTGGCTGTTTTATTAAAAGTATCAAGAAGATTTGCAGAATTGGCCAAGAAGTTTCCTTTATTTACATGAAGACCCCAGATCGTGTTTAGCTTCTATTTATTAGGTTTTTCAGCCATTGTTGGCAAGAATCTTAGTTTTTGAGAATTCAGAGAGCTTAGAGAGAGATTTATTCAGAGCTTTTTTGGGGAGACAAATCATGTACTCTTTTGAGAAGATTTCGAACCCCCTTTATTTCTTACTCTTTCTCTTAATGCAATTTTATTCAGTTATGTTTTGTGATCTCATAATCATGTCTGAGTAATCTGCTAGTTAAGTTAGAGTTTTTCAAAGGTTGATGAAAAGAGTGTAGAATCGCTATCTGTTAGGAATATCTTATGGTTTTTCATCTCTGCTTGCTTTAAAATCGAATTTCTGAGACACATCATCTAGGAATCCGAAAATTATAGGTTGTTAAATATATGTGAGAGCATTATTCATAACCTGAACTAGTATTTGATGAGCAAAGCAACTTAGTGCAAAGAGATTTGGCTTAGGAGTTTTGTAAACAATTGAATCTGATCATTCCTGCATGCTTAGGTTGTTAGGGTTTGCAAAGAGATTTGAAACTCTGTGATTTAGGCATAGATAACTTTTACAATGAGAATTGATTAGTTATGCATTAGAGATTCATGTTTAAAACGGTTCTTAATCATTCCTGATTTCCTGCATCACACATTCTTGGATTCAAACCTGCGAATTATCCTGACTTAGCGCTTTTAGTCTTCTTGAACTTAGATCATATCACACAATCGTTTGCTTACTTTTATTCATTCATTCGCATTACATACATTATTTTTTGTTTAGCTTAATCCGAATCTACATTCGATAGTGTAGTCTGCATTACTCTCTTGGGATTTCGATACCTCTTGTACTACAACTGCTTTTGTTGTGCACTTGCAGTAGTTTTATTTGGGTAAAACCTGAGCCCTATCAAGTTTTTGGCGCCGTTGCCGGGGAGTAATAGCTGCCTATCGATTTTTAGTATTAGGATTTTGTCTAAGTTTTTATTTGTTTACTGATTTTCAGCTACTTTTATTTGTTCCTGTTTCAGGTGTATGCCTAATCGCAGAACCAGAAGCAACAAAGAGAAGGAGCTTGTGACTTTGAGCATCGACGAGCTTGCTAGGTTGGAGAGAACTAACAGGAAATCTAAGAAGCAATCTACAATGGTCGCTCCACTTATCTTGGTTGAAGATGCAGAAGGTCACTTGGTTGACAGGGAAGGAAACAGGAGGAACGAAGAGGGGCAGAGAATTGATCAAGAGGGGAATGTCATTGTTGAACAGCTGGTTCAGCAAGTGGCTGAGAACGTGGGATTCCCTGCTGCTGTCAATAACGCTGCTGGGCATTTTGTTCAGAGGACTCTAGGCGACTACAACAGACCTGATCAGTTCTATGCCAACAGAGCTGCAATCCGACCTCCTGCCTTCCAGAGGAACGATTTTGAGGTCAAACCTGTCTACTATCAGCTGGTTGGTCAGCATCCCTTCCATGGTTTACCTCATGAGCATCCTATGGATCACATAGAGAGATTTGAGGACTTGGCTTCCAGTGTCAAAGCTAATGGGGTTAGCAATGACTTTCTGTTCTGCAAGCTGTTTCCTTACTCTCTTGAAGGAGAAGCTGCATATTGGCTGAAGCAACTGGAGCCTGCTTCACTAACTACTTGGGAGGACACCAAGAATGCCTTTCTGAATAATTTCTATGATGATGCCAGATCAGAAGACATGAGGACGAAAATTGCATCATTTACACAAGGCCCTACTGAAGCTTTCAAGGCCTCTTGGATCAGGTTCAAGTCTTATCAAAGGGACTGTCCTCATCATGGTTTCAGTCAAGTGCAATTACTTGGGATCTTTTTCAGAGGCATTGACTGGAAATATCAGATGGCGCTGGATGCAGCAAGTGCAGGGAACTTCAACACCAATAGACCAGAAGAGGCGATAAGACTGATTGAGAACTTGGTCTGCAGCAACAGCACTAAAAACGCAGACTTTCAGAGAATGAAACAAGCTAGTGTAGCTGATGGAAATCAGATTGCTGAAGTTAAGGCTAAGTTGGATGATATGCACAGCCTTTTGGTAGAGAAGAAGTCAGTTCACTTTGCTGCAGAAGTGGAAACTTTCGAAGCTCCAGAGGAAGTTGAGCAGGAGGATGTAAATTTCATCAATTCTGGTGGTTTTCAGAGACAAAGGTATGGAAATCAGCAGTGGAACAGAGGATACAGCAACAACAATCAGAAAAACGCCCTTACAGGAGGACAGAGCACGCCTGGTTTCACTCCTAGACCCCCATTCCAGAAGACAGAGTATCAGAAACCATTCCAGAATAGTGGAAATTACAGAAACTATGGTTCTACTTCCTATCAACCAGCACCTCCACAAGAGAACAAAATGGAAGCAATGTTAGAACAGATCTTGGAAGGACAGCAGAAGCTTACTGTGAATTTCAATGGCAAGATAGATTCGCTCTATCAGGACTTGAATGGAAAAATTGAGAGTCTGAATTCTCATATGAAGAAGCTTGATGTTCAAGTTGCCCAAACTGCAGGAGCTGTTCAGAGGCAAGAAGGATTTCTTCCAGGAAGAACTGATGCTAATCCCAAACACCATGTGAATGCCATCACATTGAGGAGTGGAAAGAACCTGCAACCAGTGTTGCAGAAGGATTTAACCTCAAGGAATTTCGTGGGTATGGAAGAGTATGAAGATGAAGAAAATTTTGCTGAAGAACCTTTGGTGACGCTCGTCACCAATAATGGGTGTCGCTTGTCACCCATCGAGCACAACCCCGACCCCGACTCTTCACATATTGGTGATGACCGTCACCAAGGGGGTGACGCTCGTCACCCATATCCAGTAATCGACCCCGACTCGTCCAAAGTGAGTGACGCTCGCCATCAATCCAGTGACGCTCGTCACCAGACACCACATGCTTCAGTTTCGCCTAAGACTTCAGATAATGCTAAGGAGACCGTGTATAAATCCAAGATACCCTATCCTAAGCATCCTAAGAAATCTAAGCAAGAGCTTGAAGATGCAAGATGCAAGGCTATCATGGACAAGTTGGTAATAGAGATCCCATTGATTGATGCTGTAAGGATCACTCCTGTTATAAGGAGGTATGTGAAGAGAATGGTGACCAATAACTTGAGCCTTGAGGTTGGAGCTATGATGATCAACGAGCAGGTCAGTGCAGTGATTCAGAACAGAGTTCCAGAGAAGCTTTCAGACCCAGGAAGCTTTGTTTTAGACTGCGCCATTTTCAATGACAAGTTTGAGAGGTCATTGTGTGATCTTGGTTCTAGTGTGAACCTCATGCCTCATTCTGTTGCCAAGAGTTTGGGGATGACCGATTTTAAGGCTACAAGGATATCTCTTGTCCTAGCTGATAGATCAGTTAGAGTCCCTGAAGGAGTGATAGAGGATATTCCTATCAAAATAGGAGATTGTATGATCCCTACTGATTTTGTGGTTCTAGAGTATGGAGAAGAACCCAAAGACCCCTTGATTCTTGGCAGACCCTTCTTAGCCACTGCAGGAGCTATTATTGACGTCAGGAAGGGTAGAATAGAGCTGAATGTTGGCGATTTAGTGATGAAATTCGAAATGGACAAGCTGATGAAGAGGCCAACCATAGATGGACAGACTTTTTATGTTGATGTTCTCACAAACATTGCTGATCAGATCTTCCATGAGATGAGTTCAGAGGATCCCTTGGAAAGGGCGTTGACCACTTCTACAGCTGAGTATGAGCATTTAGATGCTGCTGCAACAGGCTACACAAAGATGATGGATGCTACTGCACAAGTGATGCAACTGGTTGCACAGGATGAGCTTGTCTCCACATCTGCGAAAGCCGCCACAATGGGTGATTGGTCTGCAGCAAAAGCACCAAAAGTTGAGCTTAAACAGCTCCCTGCAGGGCTAAGGTACGCATTTCTGGGAGAAAATTCCACCTATCCTGTTATTGTTAATGCTTCATTGAACAATGCAGAGCTCACCCTTTTGCTAAGTAAGCTGCGAAAATTTCGCAAAGCTCTTGGCTATTCTCTTGATGACATTTCAGGTATCTCCCCAGACTTGTGCATGCATAGAATACACTTGGAGGATGAGTCGAAATCATCAGTTGAGCACCAGAGGAGGCTGAATCCGAATTTGCAGGATGTGGTCAAGAAAGAGATCATGAAGTTGTTGCAGGCTGGTATCATCTATCCTATATCAGACAGTGCTTGGGTGAGTCCAGTGCACGTGGTGCCTAAGAAAGGAGGTGTCACAGTGGTAAAGAATGACAAGGATGAGCTGATTCCAACCAGGACTGTGACAGGACACAGGATGTGTATAGACTACAGAAAACTGAATGCAGCAACAAGGAAGGATCATTTTCCTCTACCTTTCATCGATCAGATGCTAGAGAGGCTGGCGAATCACAAGTATTACTGCTTCCTTGATGGGTATTCAGGCTTCTTTCAGATCCCCATCCATCCAGATGATCAGGAGAAGACCACTTTTACCTGTCCCTATGGCACTTTTGCATATCGCAGAATGCCTTTTGGGCTGTGTAATGCTCCTGCGACCTTCCAGAGATGCATGATGTCGATTTTCACAGACATGATAGAGAAGTTTATGGAGGTGTTCATGGATGACTTCTCTGTTTATGGGTCCTCTTTCAAGAACTGTTTGGATAATCTGTGTGCAGTTCTGCAAAGATGTAAAGAGAAGCACTTGGTTTTAAATTGGGAGAAGTATCATTTTATGGTGCAGGATGGTATTGTACTTGGCCACAGAGTCTCAGGAGACGGTATAGAGGTAGATAGGGCGAAAATGAGGTGATGACAAGTCTGCAAGCACCTGATTCAGTCAAAGCAGTGAGGAGTTTTCTGGGTCATGCAGGCTTCTACAGAAGATTCATCAAGGATTTTAGCAAGATAGCACGCCCACTTACTGCTCTCCTCTGCAAGGATGTGAAGTTTGAGTTCACAGAAGAGTGCAAATCCGCTTTTAAACAGATCAAACAGGCTTTGGTTACAGCCCCTGTTGTGCAGCCTCCAGATTGGAACTTACCTTTTGAGGTAATGTGTGATGCCAGCGATTTTGCAGTTGGAGCAGTGCTGGGACAGAGGAAAGACAAGAAACTCCACGCCATCTACTATGCAAGTAGGACTTTGGATGATGCTCAGAAGAATTATGCAACAACTGAGAAGGAATTGTTAGCTGTTGTGTTTGCTTTTGAGAATTTCAGGCAGTATCTTGTTGGCTCCAAGGTCGTGGTTCATACTGACCATTCAGCACTGAAGTACCTAATGCAGAAGAAAGATGCAAAACCAAGGCTGTTAAGATGGATCCTGCTTCTTCAGGAATTTGATATTGAAGTGAAGGACAAGAAAGGGGTTGAGAATGGAGTTGCTGACCATTTATCCAGGATTCAGGTCGAAGACAGTGTTCCAATCAATGACGTCTTGCCTGAAGAGAATGTTTACTTAGTGGAAACCAGAGAACAGGAAGAAAGTATTGAAAACCTGCAGTTTTCACGAAACTGCAGGGGAGTGACGAGCGACACCAGGAGGGTGACGCTCGTCACCAACCGAGAAAAGTCGTGACCAAAGTATACGAGAGAGGTGACGCTCGTCACCAACATTGGTGACGCTCGTCACCAACATTGGTGACGCTCGTCACCAATCTCAACACTTATCTGCGATTGGTGCAAGCTTGGGGAAGGCTTTTGAAGAGCCTGTTTATGCTTTACATGATCCAAAGAGACCTTGGTATGCTGATATTGCAAATTATCTTGCTGCAGAGGATGAACCACATGATTTTAAAGGCTATGCTAAGAAGAAGTTCTTGAGAGAACTTAGGAGATTCTATTGGGATGAGCCATACTTATACAAGCATTGTGCTGATGGTATTTACAGAAGATGCTTAGCAGAAGAAGAAGTTCAGGACGTGCTCTTTCACTGTCATGGATCAGACTATGCTGGACACTTTGCTATATTCAAGACTGTCTCTAAGGTTTTGCAGGCTGGATTTTGGTGGCCTACTATGTTCAGAGACGCCCAAGCCTTCATCACAAGCTGTGATACTTGTCAAAGAAGAGGAAAAATCAGCAGGAGACATGAGATGCCACAGAACTTCATTCTAGAAGTTGAAGTTTTCGATTGTTGGGGTATTGACTTCATGGGACCTTTTCCCTCTTCTTATGGGAATAGGTACATTCTGGTTGCTGTTGATTATGTATCTAAGTGGGTAGAGGCGTTGGCTACTCCTACTAATGATGCTGCAGTGGTTTTGAAGCTGTTTAAGACCATTATCTTCCCCAGATTTGGTGTCCCGCGAATTGTCATAAGTGATGGTGGTTCTCACTTTGTCAACAAGGTTTTTGACAAGCTGTTAAAGAAGTATGGTGTACAGCACAGAGTGGCCACGCCCTATCACCCCCAAACAAGTGGACAGGTTGAGGTTTCCAACAGGCAGATCAAGCAGATTCTGGAAAAGACAGTTGGGAAGACAAGGAAAGATTGGTCTGCAAAGCTGGATGATGCATTATGGGCCTACATGACTGCATACAAAACGCCACTTGGGACTACTCCATTCCACCTTCTCTTTGGTAAGGCGTGCCATCTACCAGTGGAGCTGGAGTTCAAAGCAGAATGGGCCATCAAGAAGCTGAATTTCAATCTGAAACCTGCTGCAGAAAGGCGTTTGGTTCAGCTCAATGAACTGGATGAGATCAGATATCTAGCCTATGAAAACTCCAAGTTATACAAGGAGAGGACAAAGGCATATCATGATAAGAAGATCATCTCCAGGCATTTCGAGCCTAATGACCAGGTATTGCTCTACAACTCTCGTTTACAGCTTTTTCCTGGTAAATTGCGCTCTCGATGGTCAGGTCCTTTCACTGTCAAAGAAGCTCGCCCACATGGTGCAATTGTCCTGATTAACTCCAAAGGAGAGGAGTTCACTGTCAATGGACAAAGGGTGAAACATTACTGGGCACAAGCAGAGATTCCAGCAGGACACATTGTGTCTCTGGATCAGGTACCAGCTGTCTAAACAGCCAGCCAAAGTCAAGCTAATGACTTTAAAAAAGCGCTTAGTGGGAGGCAACCCACTGGTAAGTTGTAGATATAATACTTAGTTATTATTTTCGTGCTTAGGATTAGTAATTAAAATTTATTCAGTTAAAAAAAAAAAAAAAGTGGTGACGATCGTCACCCTTATGGTGACGCTCGTCACCCGTCAGGATCGAGCACGGGTATTAACGCTTTTCTCTTCTTCTTCGTCGAACACACCTGTTTTTAAAAAAACCGAACACTTAGCAAAGTAGAGAATTTCATAACTTCTGATTTTCTTAACCAAATTGAGTGATTCAAGAGTCTAATCCGTGTGGATTTTGCTCCTCTTTCTGAATATCCACTCAGTTTTTACGATCTGCAAGGTATGTGTTCGGAATCCCCAATTTTCAGTCCGCCTTGGGTTTGGTAAAATCTGATTTTTGACTTGATTGGCTTGATTTAGCTGTTGAATCATGGTTAGTTAGGTTGTAATAGAGGAATGGAACCATCTTTGTGAGCTTTTATCGGTTAATTTGCACTGTTTTGAATTTTCGAGTTCATGATGAAAGTTGCAAAAATCTGGAAATTTTGGTTGATTTAGGTTGAACTGATGATTGAATTGTGTTCCTGGTAGTGCAGTAGTTAATCGCCATCAACTATTTCATCTTGTTTGGTTGATTTTTCGAATTTTGAAAAATTTGCTAATTTTTTAGATGTTTTTGGTCGATTTTGTTCTTCAATTTTCAGATGCCTCGACAGGAGAAACGACCAAGACAAAGCTCGTCTTCCAGCACTGCAACAGGGTCTACAGATTCCTTCAGTCAGCACCCGGTTTGCAGGCCCCCATGGCCCAAACGTGAGGATCGGAAAATAGCCTCAGGAGTGGCTTGGGCAGGGACTCCGAAGCAAGAAGTGTCCCGGGATACCTGTGTATTCCGTGATATTCAGGAGGAGTGGGATGAGTATGACACGCTGTTCTATAATACGTGGCTGGGAGTTAAGATTATCCCCACTCGGTTCGCGGATCCTGCAGTTCTGCAGAAGATGGGGATCTTTGAGGAGGTTGTTCAGATTCTGGAGCGCATTGGGATGGGGACTATGCCATTCCAGCAGTACGATCTGTACCCAGATTTGGTCCGCCAGTTTCTCTCTACAGTTCGCGTCTACTACGCGAATGAGCTGGCGAAGCGTGCGCAGGAAGGCACTATGACATTTCTGCTCCGAGGAGTTCGATACCGGATCAGTCTGATGGAGCTTTGTGGGATCTATGGCTTCTCTGACCATCCCACAGGCGTTCTCCTTCCCTCTCAGTGGACCCATATGAGGACATTCTGGTCCAAGTTCGGGAATGGAGTCTATGATAGCAAGACCAGCACGCAGACAGAGGTTAGACATCCGCTTTTGAGGTACATTATGCGCCTCTTTGGTCATACCATTCTGTGCAAGTCTGCGCCCAGCAAGACTCGAGTTAGTGAGCTGCTTCTCCTCTACTACGGACTTTATGAGATGCTGGATGATTCGATACCTGTTGATAGTATGGTTCGCGCCAACTTGGACGCTGTTTTCGCTGAGCATCTGGTCTCCTTGAAGACCAAGCCATTCACCAGTCCAGGGGAGAAAGACTGAGAGTGTGGGCAGCTTGTTGACACCGATCTTCCATCATTTCCAGATCGATGTTACTCCTTGCAGTCTGCGCAGTGACAGATCACTTATGGATGACCAGTATCTGCGCCATGTCACTTGGATGAAGATTGGAGTTGTCTGGACGTTCACTACCACTTTTGGAGAGTATGTTGGCATTAAGTTGCCACAGAGAGCCCTCACTACTATCCAGGGAGATCCACGCCAGCTATTCTTCATGCCAGCACAGACTTTTCTGCGCCCCTTGACTCTGCGCCCTGCTAGAGCTGCTACAGCTGGCCCCTCTGCTTCTACTGCTGCTGCTGCTAATGCTGGACCTTCTACATGCCATAGTGGTTCTTCTGCTGCTTTCAGGCGTCCTCCACGACCACAGACACCCATGGATATGGCTGCTTTTCAGGAGTATGTCATTGATAGCTTTGAGGGACTATGGGATGCTGTTGCTACACTTAGCAACTGTGGTTGTGTCCGCCCCCACTACACCACTGAGCCTTGCGAGGATGAGGATTGAGGCTTCACTATCTGGTTACTTGTTCCTTTTTCCCTCTTATTTTTTTTTTCTTTCTCTTGAGTCATTTTTATGTTTACTTTGAGTCAGTGGTCAGTTTCTTTGATGATGTTTTGTGAGATTGTTGAACCAGGTTATTTTTGCTATGTTTGGATGTTGTTAATTATGTGTTTGAATGCTCAAAAAGTCTAACTTTCGAGTACACATGCAAACACTTCGTTAATTAACATCTGACATAAGATTTGGGCAATACAGGTCGTGGTGACGCTCGTCACCAGACTGGTGACGCTCGTCACCCGACCCCACGCGAGGTACCACTTTTCTGACTTGGTTTTTCGACTTCTCATTCATTTTTCTGACCAACTCTTGGCTTAATAACACTGGGGACAGTGTTGTTCAAGTCTGGGGGAGGTGGTTACTGACGTTGTGTGCTTTGTGTCATGATTATAGAGTCTTAAAGTTGAGTCAAAAAACCTGTTTTTCTAGAGTCAAAATTTTTGAAACTGTTAGTTTTTCTTGGAACTAGCCATAGGACGTTTTTGCTGATAAGAACCATTGCCACAGTAGTTGATTACAAGTCTTACTAAGTTGAAAGTCATAGGTAGATCAGTCTAGCAATGAAGGTTTAGGTTCTTAGAGAATCTGGAAAATTTACTGTTAGCTCCACCTTAATGAACTTTAAACTTCTTGTCTTGGTGATTGATTCTTATTGATCTTGATTCTCTCTTTAAGCACTGACAATAAGGTTAAGATACAGTCTCTCTTTGATTTTCCCTGATGTAGTTTTTAAAAAAAAGATTAAGTTCAAAGAATGGTGCATTCATGACCATGTCTCCTCACAAGGAACAACAGTAGTGAACACACTCAAGAACCTGTCTCCTCACAAGAAACACAAGTATTGAGTAGCACCATTTCTTAGACTGAAAAAGTTGAGAAAAAGAAGTGAAAAATCGAAAATATCCTAAGGAAAAAGATTAAGGGAAGAGAAAATAGGAGAGCTGTGTTGATATCTACTTGTTAAGTTGTTAGGAAGAGAAAAGAATCTGTAAAGTGATTGAGATGATAGAGCCTTGATGAGATTTCACACTTAGATAAAAAATAAGGAGTTAACAGTAGAAATTTCGGATTTCTTGAAGGGGTTTGGACTGGACTTGAAAGATTTGCTAAGCTTGTGATAATTAGACTGAAATTTGACCTTGTGTTGACTATGTGGCATGTGGATTCGAAAGCTCTAACTAGTGTGGTGTTCCCGATAACTGACTGACTGTTTCTTGTTTTCAAACCTCGTTTGTCTAATATTTGCTTGAGGGCAAGCAAAAGCTAAGTCTGGGGGAGTTGATATATCATGGTTTTTATGGTTTTTAACCATGATATAAGTCCTTTTTATTGAGTCTTTTTGGTCTTTTTAGAGTCCTAGAAGAGTCTTTGCAGGTTATAGCATGTCTGGAGCATAATTGGAGATTTTGGAACCTTTTGGAGCATTCTGAATGGAAGCCACGAAGTACCAAGCTCGAAGCAGAAAAGTATCGCATATGGTGACGCTCGTCACCACCTTTGGTGACGCTCGTCACCCATTAAGGAAGGAGCGTAGCTGTTTTATTAAAAGTATCAAGAAGATTTGCAGAATTGGCCAAGAAGTTTCCTTTATTTACATGAAGACCCCAGATCGTGTTTAGCTTCTATTTATTAGGTTTTTCAGCCATTGTTGGCAAGAATCTTAGTTTTTGAGAATTCAGAGAGCTTAGAGAGAGATTTATTCAGAGCTTTTTGGGGAGACAAATCCTGTACTCTTTTGAGAAGATTTCGAACCCCCTTTATTTCCCTACTCTTTCTCTTAATGCAATTTTATTCAGTTATGTTTTGTGATCTCATAATCATGTCTGAGTAATCTGCTAGTTAAGTTAGGGTTTTTCAAAGGTTGATGAAAAGAGTGTAGAATCGCTATCTGTTAGGAATATCTTATGGTTTTTCATCTCTGCTTGCTTTAAAATCGAATTTCTGAGACACATCATCTAGGAATCCGAAAATTATAGGTTGTTAAATATATGTGAGAGCATTATTCATAACCTGAACTAGTATTTGATGAGCAAAGCAACTTAGTGCAAAGAGATTTGGCTTAGGAGTTTTGTAAACAATTGAATCTGATCATTCCTGCATGCTTAGGTTGTTAGGGTTTGCAAAGAGATTTGAAACTCTGTGATTTAGGCATAGATAACTTTTACAATGAGAATTGATTAGTTATGCATTAGAGATTCATGTTTAAAACGGTTCTTAATCATTCCTGATTTCCTGCATCACACATTCTTGGATTCAAACCTGCGAATTACCCTGACTTAGCGCTTTTAGTCTTCTTGAACTTAGATCATATCACACAATCGTTTGCTTACATTTATTCATTCATTCGGATTACATACATCATATTTTGCTTAGCTTAATCCGAATCTACATTCGATAGTGTAGTCTGCATTACTCTCTTGGGATTTCGATACCCCTTGTACTACAACTGTTTTTGCTGTGCACTTGCACTAGTTTTATTTGGGTAAAACCTGAGCCCTATCAATTTTCAGTGAATAAATTCTCTTTCTAAAAATCTGAATCCGTAAATTTCACACAAACATTTGAACTTTTAAATATTTTGCTAAAAACTTATTTAAAAAATAAGATCCCAAAAGTTTCCATCAAAAACTGATTTCGTAAATTTTCTGCGAAAAACATAAATTGGTAACCTTCGCACCAAAAAAAAATTATATTAAAAATATGTTCAAAAAATATTTTATCAAAATTTCGATTTTGTGAATTTTCTGCGAAAAAAATGAATCCATAAAAAAAAATAATGCCAAAAATTTAACATTAAAAATGTGATTCCTAAAACTACCAGTCAAATTTTTGATTTCATGAATTTCCTGCCAAATAAGTGAAACCGTAAATATTTCGCCAAAAACTTACTTAAAAATATAATTTCAAAAAACTTCCGTGAAAACCCGATTTCAGAAATTTTTCCGCCAAAAACATGAAATTGTAATTTTCCCATCAAACCATTTATTTTAGTGTATTTTAATTTGATTTCGTGACTTTTTGTTAAGTATTATGAATCCACAAATTTTCCGCTACATATTTTGAAATCCGTAAATTTCTCTGACAATTTTTTGTGTTGAAATGTGATTTCAAAATCTATTTGACAAAATTATAATTTTATCAATTTTTGTCAAAAAATTGAGTACTTAAAGTTTTTATCAAAATTTTAAAATGAAATTTTATTTATAGATTAAATAATGGCATGTCACAAGCCATGTGTACTAAAAATTGATATGTCACAATCACATCATCATTACACATCATCATTTTCATGTCACATTAAAATTGTCCAAACTAAATATATTAACCAATCAAATTAAAACAAATCAACAATTTTCATTAAACTATATTCTCAATTAATATGTAGAGGATACTTTTTAGTTTTAAAATTTACAAATAAATCTTACTTATTTTATATTTTACAGTTTCTTTCAAAAGCTATAACTTAAATATTTATCAAATAATAAAAATTACATAACATCACAAAACTGCCTATGCAATTTTTATTTAAATATTACTATTACTAAAAATTTATCATTAATATTTTTTGTATTTTTTGTTTTAAATTTATTTATATTGTTTATCTTAGTTTCAGTATTTATTATATATTTTAAGTTTGTTATATTTTGTAATGTTTTAGGAATAATTGTAATGTTTAAATATTCATAATTATCAGTTTTATAATATTTTTATAAATATTAAATACTATAAAATATAATTATTTTAAATCTAAAAGATTAATTTGTAAATAAAAAAGTCTAACTTCAAAATGGAGTAACTCTACTCCAAATATAGAGTAGAATTTAGGTTTACTCCATTTTGGAATTAGGAATGAAGCAGAATTGGAGAAAATTTTACTCCAAAATAGTATTTAAAATTAAAAATGGAATAAGATTGAGATGCTTGCACGTAGGCAGAAATCAGAAATGAACCACGGTATTAAGGCCCAGTAACGGAGCCTATAGCGAAATTTATAGAACCAAAAACGGCATGGCGTCCACGTGCCAAACAGTCGAAATTACACGCAGTCCAGCGAAACTTCTTGAAAGCACAAGACAAATCGAGTAACGACGCTTCCAACCGAATGAAATAAAAGAAAGAAAGAAGAAAGCCATGATTTTTCAAGAAACTTGCAGAACGTTCTCTGTCTTATCCACTCGCTCCCCATTTTCTTCCCCTATATATTCGAGAAGACACGAAGGCATACGAATCAACAAAAACAGCAAAAGAACAAAGCCAAATAAAAGAGAGCAAAAACGCGAAGAGTATATTATAGTTATTCAAGATGTCTCTAATCCCAAGCTTTTTCGGAGGACGAAGAACAAACGTGTTCGATCCATTCTCACTTGACGTATGGGATCCATTCGAAGGATTCTTAACGCCTTCAGGGTCGGCAAACGCACCAGCTAAAGACGTGGCAGCGTTCACAAACGCTAAAGTGGACTGGAGGGAGACACCTGAGGCGCACGTGTTCAAGGCGGACTTGCCGGGGCTGAAGAAGGAAGAGGTGAAAGTAGAGGTTGAAGATGGAAACATACTTCAGATAAGCGGAGAGAGGAGCAGTGAGAATGAAGAGAAGAGTGACAAGTGGCATCGTGTGGAGAGGTCGAGTGGGAAGTTCATGAGGAGGTTCAGGTTGCCGGAGAATGCAAAGGTGGATGAAGCAAAGGCGAGTATGGAGAATGGTGTTTTGTCTGTTATGGTCCCGAAAGTGCCTGAGAGGAAGCCTGAAGTCAAGTCCATTGATATCTCTGGCTAAATGGTAATTGGTGAAGTCTGAAAGTTTTAAGACAAAAATGCGATGGTGTGTAATAATAAACTATGTGTGTGATTTTACCTTTTCTCTTGTAATCATCAACCGCGTTAATAAAAGAGTGTTTTAAAATATAGATGCCCTCATTTGAAGTAAAGATTGAACCATGCAGATCTATTCATATATATAAGGTTGCCGCAGAATCTCTTAAGTCCTAACGAGTTTCAGTGTAGTGATTTTGTTGTAGCATAACATGTAAGAAACTAAGAAACATTCCGACCGAACTAGAGTTGGATTAGGACTGTTGTGGCTGTGAGTCGCCGAGGACAAGTGTCCGAAGAACTGGCATCTGGCTCTCGAGGAGCTCCCGTTTGGTCAGGATCCTGTCTGATGAGCAGTCATGTTCCTGTACATATGAATGAAACAGCTTTTAAGAGATCATTCTCAAAGAGAGTTAATGGTTCGCATCTTGAGTAAACATTTTTATAACCCAAAAGAAGAGAAGGATTTGAACCTCGCCCGACGAAGCTGATATTAGAGCAAGAAGAGTAACAGTTGCTGTTTGGTAATCTGTCAATGTCTTGTACGCAGATTCATCGAGTTTATCCTACAGGGTCGAAATGAAACGTAAGACCAATATATAATACAGAGTTTGAAGATGCTATTTCTGGCTTGTGCATTCCTACGAGAGATAAAGTTATACTGTCAACTAGTGATTGTTATTACTACGTTGTAATACCTTCAAGTGTGAAATAGCTGCAGCAATGGCTCTACCAGGGGCTTGTAAAGCTTTGTTGTGAACCTGTCAAACAATTTTCCAACCATTAACTAGATATCCGAATCTTCAACATAGAATACAATTAGTTACACTAACATGGAATATAGTATACCTTAATATAAAGGAGAGAGACGACTTTAGCGAGAAGTGCAACAGGGTCCGAGTCAGTAGAAACTTGAGATATTAAATCCTGCTTGCACAACAAACACCCGTCATTGTAAGATAAAAAAGGAGTGGTGAGATATTTTTAGTATACAGATAAAAGGATGTGCCCTCGTCGTACACACCTTGCGGTATGAATGTAGGAGAGTCCTTTCCAGTTTTTTATCAAGCTTTTTCAAGACCAGTCCACTAAATGAAGTTAAAAATAATCAGTCAAAATCGGATGAAAAGTATAGAGACTTGCTTCAAAGAGATCTTGATAAATTAGAATTATGATATACCTTTCCTCTGCCAGGTCTATGAAGGTGGTCATGAAAGCGTCTACACGCTGAAACACATCAACGGGGCTTTAGTTTGCTTTCAGGGAAAGAATCAAAGGCTCTTAAACAGGGTAACTAGGTAGCGGAAAAATACGTGAAACAGACATTTAACGTAGTGGCCAGGCCTAAGGAACAAATAAAGACTCTTTTCTGACCCTATAGCTATTTAATATTATTTCACATCGTTACGACCACTGACTCCCTTTATAGTTGTAACGAAAGAGAAACTATGGATTTATACCAAGCAGTATGTTAGCAACAGTAAGAGAAAGTATATTCATTAACAAAGATCTAACCTTTCCTTCCAATGCCTCAACTAATGCAAGACCCTTTTTCGAGAATGAACCGTTGAGCTTTTTAGCCTGCCCCAAGGAAAAGGAAACAAGATAGAGTTGAACTTCAGCTGGCATTATTCAAGTGCAAAAATGAAGTACTACGTTAGAGTAGTGATCAAATTTGCATACCAGTGCTGTTCTTTCAGAAGAATCAAGCAAAACTGGATCTTGAGTTTTGGAATCTCCAACTTCAGTACCATTCTTCAATTTCTCGAGGTTGTCCTGTTTTTAAAATTTAAGCTTGATTAGTAAAATCAGTATGAACATGACCTTAGGTCCTTAGAAACTCCATTTTATTCTTAACTTACCAAGTCAAGAAGAAGTGTGTCAGCAATTGTAGCTGCTGTTGTTCTCAAAAGATGCCTATGTAAAACAACCTAAGCGCCAGAAGAAAACAAATTGTTACACTATCTCCTTCAAGTAGCAGCATGCTGCTTGCAAAATGGACTTAAAGTACTTACTGAGGTCGATTGGTCAACTTCAAATAGCTCGAGCGCTTTCTCATACAATTGCATATTTAGGAAAGACTGCAAAAAGGTAAGTTTATAAAAATAAGATCACAAGATACTATCATGCTGGCTGATAAAAGGTGAATAACATCTCCAATATGAGAAGCACATGAAAGGCATTGATTGTTGTTTCAACCTCATCAAGCTTTTTCTGAAGATCATCCATCAAGCGCTTCATTCTATCTGCATTTTCTGTGAAGATCTTCTTTCTTCTCTCCTTTAGTGAATTAATAAGCATCGGTCTCATATGATCAGCTAAATGCTTAAGAACTGAATCTGGGTTCTCCATACCTGCCATAAACCACATACCTTCTATCACACGGACGCATAGCTACATAATTTTTTAATCCATAATAATAGAGTTCTCAGATGTACCTTCATCATCAAACTCAGGCACAGACTCCACGATTTTTTTCATCACCCATCCGTCTGGCGGAATAATGTTATTACCTTCTTGCGCCTTAACGGCCTCTTTCTTGCCTCCTGCTTTCTCCAACTTCTGTGACGATGATGAATCCCTACCTTTCTTCTGGTTTCTCTTAGATTTAGGACGGACGTCCTCTTCATCATCTGGAACAGTTTCGACCGTTGCTGTCTTCATGCTGGCAGACTTGCCTTTCTTCTTCTTTGATCCTCTATCTGTATTAGCAGGAATGCTTTCTGTCGACTCTGAAGATTTGCTTGAAGGATCTATTAATCTAGCAGTAGAAGCTTGGATGCTGAAAGCTTCTGCCTCTTTCTCAATTTGATCATATATTCCCTAAACATTAGTAGGTCAAAGTAAGGCATAGTTCAGAGAGAGAAAACCAAATGGGGAAGAGCTGGCAAGGAAACTACTAAAAACACCCTCCATTTCATATGTTTACCTTTATGAACCCATTGCTTAAGACATAGGAATCGCCCAGGATAAGTGCTTTCTCAGCCTGAAAAGTAAAAATACAAAAACAATTAATTGCAAAAGAGCATTGACTAGTAATAAAAATTGATCAAAATCCCCACCTTAAGAGCTGATTCGGCAGAGGGACAAAGAAGCAACATCTTATTTGCATCCTGTGACGAGAATGATGCAGGCAATACAGAGAGGGAATCGATCCTGAACCGTGAATCAAGGATTTCAGTAACAATAGATCTAGTCACATCAACATTCAACAGCATAACGTAGAAGCAAACAAACACAATAGAGAGAAGAGAAAAGCGTAAAGATCATTTAGCCTCACCAACTGCTTTGTTCAATAGCATCCTCGGTTGCAGCATCCAGCATCTCAATCATCGAGGAATGAATGAATACAGTAGATAAAGGTTTACCATCTGGATATCTAGACTATACATGTCACATAACAAAAACTAGAATGAGAAAAAAATGAGAGAGGCAACATAATACTCATTCTTGATTCTCACTCCATTAGTTATATTTTCACAAACTAGAGATATATTACGCTAAACTAACATAATACAATACCTGTAAAAACTGCACCGCTTGAGAAATCCCAAGCTTCTGCATGGTCTCATAGGTGATATAGGAATTCTGCAGGAAAACAAAACAAAATAAACCATAAACCCCTTGAAGAAAGAAAATTTACAGAACATGCTAAAACTGCAGTCTGATGAAGTTTAGAGTTATTTATTTTCCACAACCAACTATTGAATAAATTAATTCATACATAAGGACATATTAGGGGAAACGATAAACACACCTGTGAAAAAAAAGAGTCCACACATTCCTTTTGCGCAGTTGCAAAAACCTGCCACCAAAACTGCATTGTTAATTTGATGAATGGTAACTGAACATGGGAAACAGCAAGCTTGGACAATCCATTAGATGCCAAAAAGTCAGAGTTGTATGACATACAGTAGGAGTCCAGTGGGTGCCAGCACGTAGTGATCCAAGCATCTCCTCTTCCTTCAACAGTCGGTTAAATATAGACTGGAAAAACGAGTTCTCAACAGCGACTCCACTAGCTCCATTCATTTCTTGTACCAACTGTTGCAATGACGTCCACAATGCCGACAAGTTGGAGGGAACAAAGATACCCCTGGAAGCACCTCGAACCATAGCAGTAACACGTGCTACATAAGCAGGTGTATATAACTGTCCACCTTCTAGCCTTGCTTTCACCTAAGAAATATTGGAAGAAAAACAAATATAAAAGCTCTCTCATTCACTAAAACACAATCTGGAGAGCTGAGAGGAGAAGCGAAGCAACCATTACCAAAGTTCCAAGCCGAGGCTCTAAAACGGATTGCACCAACTCAGAGCCAACTTGTAACTGACCAGCGATTTCAGCCACAGAAATTTGGCTGCATTCTTGAAGCCTCTCGTTGATTTCTTCTGCGATTGAATCCCAATAGGTTTGTGATATTATCTCTCCCTGAACAAGCATGAGTCCTGTATCACTCGAGACAACATCTTGTGCTTGCTTCTCCACATGATATAAATCAACCCCAATCGTATCTGCGAGATCAATGACGGAGACACGGCCCAATTTACTGATCTCGCTACCAATTTCATTCCTCAATTGCTCCTACGAAAAAAAAAAAAAAATTAACACCTTCATCAAACCCTTCAAAGATTTTACAGGAAGCTTAATCAAGCAATTTGACTTCATTTTTGGATTAACTTCAACATGCAACAAGCGGAATTATCCATGGTTCAGTCCATTTCAACACCATTCAGTGAATTCAAAGGAATGTTAAGTCATCATGATCCGATCAATTTATGAGAAAACCTGTGTCGATTCTTCAGGAGTTTATTCACAACGTGGTTTTCCTCAGGAAACAAATGGCGGAAAAAGAGGTAAAGGCCCAAATAGACTATGTACCTGAGTGATGTATTCTTTTCCGGTGACGGTGTGAAGCAGATCGAAGTCTATGACGCCAAGCTCCTGAAGCTTCTGAACCAATTCGACGACATTTCGATCCGATAACCTGACGCTTGACTTCACCTGCTGAGCGAACTCGAACTGTCGCTGCAATTCCAACAATTCTTCATCCATCCTTCCTCGAGAAATCACCGGAACTCAGATCAAACCGATATCGTCGATAATCGCAAGGATTTTTTCCGTCAGTTACTCAGATTTTTCTCGCCAAGATTGATTATGTTCAAACGCCGGATTAAGTAAGCCCGTCTCTTTCCCCCAGCGCGTGTTTACACATTAGACCAATGTTTTACAAAAACCGGACCGGCCGGTTATCCGTACAAGCTAAAACACTTTAACTGACTTGAATTGAGAGGGGTTTAGTAACTTAAACCAAAGCAGCCCTAATTCTTCAGTACGTTCTTCTTCTTCGTCCTACTCTGGTTACACTGTCGAGTGCTGCAAATCGCCGGTCCCTGTCTTCAGTTCTTCATTGAGATTGAGGTGCTAATCATCTAATCTTCTATGTATTTTCTAGTTTGATAAGGAATCGTCCCTTCTTCTAGCATAGTTATGTGTCGCTTCGTGTTCTATCTCTGCTTCTTTTCGTTTAATGCTGTGAATTTTCAATAGAGTAGGAGACAGATAGTTTTGTGTTTCGATACTGTCTTTATCTGCGACATAGCGAGTCTTGTAGAATTGAAAGAACGAGTTTTTGTTTCAACAATCAAAAAGCTTACACAGTATATTTGTCAGAACGATTCAAAAACATGATTTTTTTGTGAGTCCACTCAATGTTGAGCTTGAAGATGGTTCTTTTTTGGGCTCTGTATCTGATTTTCATTGGTAGAGTTCAGAAATTTGATAACTTTAATTTATGTGGAGAAGTATCAGAGCTATGGAGATCGATAGAGAAGATGGCAGAACGCCAAATCAGCTGAGACCTCTTGCTTGTTCCCGTAACATCCTTCATCGTCCTCATGGCTCTGCAAGCTGGTCGCAAGGTACTTCTTTTTAGTCCCCATCTTTCTTTTGGTTTCGCAATTTCTATGATTGGTATAATTTCTACTCCTTCGAATTGGGCTCATGGAACTTTCTAATGGGTATGCTTCTCGTTTTTTGTATTAGGGGATACAAAAGTTCTAGCTGCAGTTTATGGACCTAAAGCAGGCACGAAGAAGAACGAGAACCCTGAGAAGGCTTGCTTTGAAGTCATATGGAAGCCTAAATCTGGGCAGATTGGTATGTTGAATGCATTAAGTTTGATCATCCCTGGATTTTCTTTGGATCCGTGTTGTAGGAGTAAGTGTTTCTGACTGATTTTGACTCTGCGTGACTCTAGGAAAAGCCGAGAAGGAGTGTGAGATGATACTAAAAAGGACAATACAGAGTATTTGTGTCTTGACAACTAATCCAAATACCACCACGTCAGTGATAATTCAGGTGAGTAACCTCATCTCAGTGCATTTGCTGCCCTTTCGTAATAATCGTCCTGTCTTGTAGAATCTCAATTTCATCGATTTGAGTTGTATCTGATGTTTTCAATTCTCTGCTTCTCCTGTAGGTTGTAAATGATGATGGTTCTGTATCCTTTTTGTGATCCTCAGTAACTATTTACTGATGTTGTTTTCAAGCACAATTTACAAATTCCGATTTTGAGAATCTATAGAGAGTAGTGAAAGCATTTATTATGAATATGTATTAGTGAAATTAGTTTCTTGTTCCTTAATTCATTCTTGTGTAGCTTCTACCGTGCGCCATAAACGCAGCATGTGCAGCTCTTGTAGATGCTGGAATCCCTATGAAGCATCTCGCTGGTATTATATATATATCTTTGCAACTTTATGCTCTTATCTATTGACTTTGTGTGTTTCTTCAAATTGCTTCATCGGCGTTTTTATTTATACAGTTGCTATATGTTGTTGCCTGGCTGTTAGTGGATATGTCGTACTCGATCCAAACAAGCTTGAAGAAAAGGTTAAAATTGAAGAAAAAAGCTCGTTGCTCTTTACTGTTTTCTTTTCTTCTGATTATTGGTTTAGACTAACTTGAACTACAATGAACAGAAAATGAAGGCTTTCGCTTACTTAGTCTTCCCAAATACACCACTCTCTGTTCTTCCGGAAGGATCATCGGCAGTGGAAGGCGAGCCCGTAGAGCATGGGATCATCACATCAGTTACCTCTGGAGTAATGTCAGGTACGCATGGAGTACTGTGACGAATTGTGTTCACACATTTCACTTGTTTGGGATATGTTGTTTTAAGGAGTTTTGATTCTTAACCATGGCATAATCTATAACTCTGATTTTGTTTTTTTTGTTTTTGCTTTTGTTTTGTTTCAGTGGAAGATTATTTCCTGTGTGTAGAGAACGGTCGTGCTGCTGCAGCTAGTTTGTCTGCATTTTTCAGGAAGAACTTTCAACATAGCCAAAGATCTTAAAGCCGCTTAGTAGCACGAATCCATAATGGGTTTGCATCAGATTTTGAAACGGTTTCATGTTGTTGCTTGTATGGAACCCTCATCGTTAATGTCTCTTAATCAAAAATTAAATGCTAGAATCTAATATGGTTAGATATGTGAACAGATAAACCTCTTATTACCTTTTATATAAATGGTATCCATGCTCAGATATGTATATGGTTACAACATGATAGTTACTCATCGTCTTGGTTAAACTCGTGGCTAAATATCTTAGTATGTTATCAGAATAGCAAATGAGCCGTTGAATTCACTTATCCAAAATGACATATAACATATAGTATTTATTTGCAAACCATACGCCAACTATAATAAGTTCAATTTGCGTCCTCTTGGGTTGATGTTGCGTTTCATTGGACACGTTGAAGCATCAGTTCGTAGAGCGCAAAACCACCATGGTGGCAACCTGGCATTCTTGATGTCATTGTCTTAAGCTCGTCCTGGTCGATTATTATAAAAGATAAGCTACAGTTATTCATTCATTTTAGAGAGTAAAATCACGCAATCGATGGTTTTTGTTTGTTTCCCGAATGTGTGTGTTCATGGAGTAGAGAACTAACCATAGAGACAGTGTGGAGCTGTGTTGACTCAAACCCATCTTCAGCATCAGGGTATAATCTTTGAATGTCATCTGAATGGTGACTACACTTGATGAAGAAAAACATAGCTGGTCTCACATTCAACTCCCTCCGTGATATTCCAATGAAGAGAGGAGGGCTCTGTGATTGTGTATCAAAGATTTAATCAGATTCATTTCCAGATATTACTCAGAGAGACAAAGAAAAACAAACCCTTCTTCTGGCTTACAAGAGATGATGCAGGTATTCCAGTTTCTTCGACAACTTCACGTGTAATGCTCTCAAACATTTCTTGAGTAACCTTCTTGTTTAAAACCTCACCATCTTTCTCAAGCTGATGAGAATCAATTCCTACTGACATTGGCTGCAATGTTTAAAATTCATCAACCATGCAAAAAGAGTTAGAAACAGAGACAATGTGATGTCTTAATGTTAACAAATACCTCTGGATGGCCCCCAGGAAAAACGTAGTGACCTGGAAACTCCCCGACATTGTTACTCCGGCGTAACACGATAATCTTCTTGTCAGAAGTCTCGAGAACTGCACCATTACCCAATGGACTTGAGGTATGTCGACATCTAACAGAGTCATCATCTGTGGGGAGAGCACAAAACTATGGAGATTAAGAAGCATGAACACAAAACTAGACAATGATCACAAAAGTTTGGTATATATGTGTTACCTTGTGATGTTACAAGAAACCTTTCCCACAGAGAACTCAAATTCGTTCCTACAAAAGTCCTTGGAAACCATTGTCCCTGATTAATTACTCTCTCCGTGAAACCGAAAAAATAATGAGAAAGGAGAGAGATAAATGAGTAACCTGTAATCTGTCAGGCCAAGGCGAAGGCAGACTTGTGGCACTTCATCGCCATCACCAACTAAACAATATGATCCATACTGAAAACTTAACTAGGAGTTAGCTTATATTGAACAAAAATTACAAATTTATGACGAAATTTGATTACATTGAATGAACTAGCTGCTTTGATCAGTGACTAAGTACAAAAAACGTCAGAGACAATGCATCTCCGTGCATTTTCTTCATATTCTTGATCCTTGCAACTAAATGCGTAGAATCTTAAACATGACATGAAACGCTTACTCTGAATTTTTGGCCATTGAACAGTGATGAATTCCCCTGTGTTCTCTGCTCCCAAACCTAAATTGTCAAGAACAAGCATCACTAATCAAATTTATCTAATCAAAAAGCTCACAAAATTCTAGAGAAACAGGAGATACGGATCAATATTAACAAACGGTAACATTCATACGGGGAAATGATAAGTGAGATCCGATCAGATTTGCGAGTTCACATTGTAAAATAAGAGATAGAATCTTCGCCATTTCACTAGAGATTTTAACAATTCGATCAAGCATTATTGAATTGAGTTCCAGAATCAGAAACCATTCTCTCACCTGCGCAATGGAATCTTCGAGACCAGGATCGGAATGTGGAATCCGATCATGCGATTTTGAGAAATCCACGGAGACCTTGGGCATTAAAACAACAAAACGATTTGACATAAGGGAAACTAAAACCACTGTGTGTATATTCGATCAATGGAAATGAGAGAAAAACCTGAGATAGAGAGAGGCCAGAAGGACATGAGAGGAGAAGCTCGTATCGTGACCCTTCAGGGATCATCACTTTCACTTCTGCTACTTTGGCCATGGAAGAAGCTCCTGCGAATCATGAACACATAAAGCTACTAGAGAAGAAATTGCGTCTCGGACAATGTCGCCAGATGCCGAAACCAATGATCGGGCCGCGAGACACTATGGATCATTGGTAGTTTATAAATGGGCCTAAGCTTAAATCCTTTTTTTAGTCCATTATTTTCTAAATTCAGAAGAAATTTGTTCTTTTTTCTTCAATTTGTTCTTTTTTCTTCCCAGAGAATAATATAGATTTTTTGTCTGCACAATTCTTTTAAAGTAGACTTGTCAGATGTGTGCATATATGTTTTGTTTTCTTTATTTTCAATCTTATTAATCAATGAAAGTTTAAACTGAGGATCTAAAATTCAGTTTCAAAACCAAAAAGATAGTAGTTTTTTTTCTAACTGAACTGAAAGGTTTGATTAAAAGCAACCAAATATATTTTATGGTTAGCCAGGCTGAATGATATTAGAAATCTGTTCAGTGTGAATTTTACAGTTATAATTTTCCATACTATTTTTAGTGTATTACTATTATGTAGATATGATATGTATGGATATTGGTGCAAAACTGAAAGTGAAAGGTGTTGATTTAAAATCAACCCATTAAAACTTTTATAATACTTACATTGTATTTTAAATACGTGAGAAGATACAGTGCGTAAGATTTTTTTTTTATCATACATTTATTTACTTTTTTATTTTTTATTTGGTCAAAATTTATTTTTAAATTTTAAATCATATATTTATAGACACATTCATGATTCATGTAACTAACCAGATTTTCAACCAAGTTATATATATATATATATATATATATATATCTTTTAAAAGTGAAATACATCTATACTAAATTAAATGAACTATTTGAAATTCTTTATGCTAGCCACATCAGCAAACTAAAACTTCTCTCAAATGATGTCACATCAGCATTTTTACTTTTCTAAACTGCCACAACACCTATAAAAAAGTAACTAATTCCTAAATATATCTAAAACAATATTTTTACTTTTCAAAAAAATAATATTTAGTCTTAAATTAGGACACTTTTAACTACGTCTCTTCTCATAATACTCACATGAAACCCTAACTTCAAAACAATGTATAAATTTTAAATCATAAACTCATCGTCTCCCACATGGCCACAATCTCTTCGGTTTCAAGCTCCTCTCATCTCTCAATCTCTCATTTTTAGCATCCATCAAATAACTTAATTGTAGTTTGATTCAGTTTCATTATTCCCATTTCAGTTCTAAATACGATGTTCACATCCAAAATCTACGAAGATGGCGACATCCAGTGGATCATTTGTAAGATAACGATTCTTCTCTTTCTCTTCAATTTATAAGTTCTATGAGATCTGCGTCTAACCCATGGGCATGTATTCAATTTCTGTTTTTCTTTCTCTTCGCAAGATGATGAACATAAGCTATTTGCACTAATCTGACTTATTTCTTCTCTTTCGTCACGCTTTTATTTAGATGCTGTTGTAACATCATGATTCTTTTTTTGGAAATTTGCAGGGCTTGAAACAATTACTCGAATTTCAAACTTAACATGTAGTTCACAACTTTCAGAGGAGTTACTATGACTAAGGTTACAACACTAATTAGGTGCTTATAATGTATAATAATACTTATGCTTATTGCGGTTTTATCGTCTTGAGGATCTCTGCATTAACAGTACAATCCTGGCTTTTGAAGAATAAAATTTAGTTGATTGCTAAAAAAATCAAGAACCACATATTTTACTATGCTAATAAGGTTACGAATCTTATAATAGATATATAATTCTTTCTAGTTGCATCTTTTTGTATGTAGGACATCCTCTAGGATTTCTCGGCGTGCGAAAAGTTAGAAAAAAGTTCAAGTCAAAGAGTTATAACTTACTGAATATGAGCTATAACGAAAAATATTTTTCTCCAATCCCTAGCTGAATGATCATACGCCTTCACTTGGCAATGATAAATTAGAATCCCCTTCTCCTCTACTGATTATATATCCTCCCTATATGACGACATGGTTCTATTCAACTCTTCAGGCACATGAATGTTTCATCTTTTGTGATTACAGAGACGATCAAACGATATGGACATGGGGAATTCAAACACTGACCGGAGACCAGGCACTCCATATCCATTATAATATGATTTTTCATAAAATTTAAAATTTATTATTTTGATAGTTCAAATATCTATGCCCAGCCAATTCGTAAGCAACAGACTCCGTTATGTTTGGAGTAGTTAGCAGTTATAAATCTGACATTATTAACTTACATTTGACGTAAGCTAATAACGGAGTCGGAGTGTACAAACACAAATAGAACACCAAAAATTTTGTTTGACCATTATAATTTATGAAATTGTACGTGGTATACAATTTAAAATATCATGTTTCAAAGTTTACCAAGAAATGTATAAATAAATTATGTTCTACCTCTGTTTTGATACACATATAGCTTTCATATCTAATTTTCTTAAAATATGTTGATTTTCGACATACAACACATTGTTAAAGTTTATGTTTGTAAAGATTCTTTGAGATTATTTTTTTTGTTTTAAAACATTTTGTACTACACGACTATGAACTTAGAGACAGACATAAAATAATCAAAATTAAAATTTTGACTTTTCATACTGATCTTTTCCCAGTAAATCAAACTTATTTGTTGTCTCCATATAAAATGTTTGTTCAATTTTTGCTCTGAATCCACTCATGCTCTATAGATATTTACAGTGCACATGAATTGATGGACATGGTGTTTCATCACATTATGAGTGTACGTCAAAGCGGAGCCAAATATGCGACGGCTGAAAATAAGAGGCATGGCAAGGTCCACAGGCTCTGTGGATAGATAGGAATTTGGAACAAAAAGAGGATTAGAGAGTTTCAGCTAGACAATCCAGCCATGAGCAGGAGTTGAAGAGACTAATTATTATCTGTTTTTTTTCCTTCATTTTTCCAATATGTTTTTAGCCGTGAACATATAAACCAAGAGACCATAAATATTTTAGAGTACTTGAAATTATTAAATGTATGTAGTCTAAATATTCAATACATTTATATCATATGTAAATATTATTGATTAGATAATAGTTTCAGAAACAATTTATAATACTTATATTTAATAACTATTTGTAAATATTGTAAAAAAACAAAAAATACATATATATATAACCAAATCCGTGCGTAAAAGAAATAAAAAAGATTAAAGAGGTTAGAATCTGCATAACATATCATTTGATTATGTTGGACAGTTTTGCGAGTGATATATTTATAAAAGGGACGCTGTTGATCTTAATAAAAGACATTGTTACGGTGTTACCTAACGGAAAGGCTAGCGCCATTACAATTGGGTAACGGAATCTGAATCCCCCTAATGACCGTAATTTCCACGACTTTCATCACAGCTCCATCAGAGACAGTTTCTAATGGTGTAGTGGCTGAAGACGATACAGAGTCAAAGTCGTAAATGAAACAGCTAGAACTAACAAAAGTGAAGATTAGAGTTAAGATGATAAGTGAGAGTGGTTGGAAGATCATTTTGAGGGAATTCAAAGACATATATGTGATTTGAGATTTGAGAGTTATTAAAGGATTTTACCTGAGTTTGATGAATGATAACTATTATGATACACAAGTCATGGTATATATATTGGTTTATGGATGAGGAAGGAAGATGTGTTAATGTGTGTAGATGTCTAGATGATGGATGATATATATTTGGTTAGGGTATATGAAGTTGATGAGATATTATTTTTGACGAGAGGAGTGGGTCAAAGTGTATATAACATATACAATTCAGAAATTCATATTTTGATTACAAAGATAATTTACCAAACAAAAAGAGTAATACACAAAGATAGAGTATAGATAATAAATACTGATTTGCACAAAAAGTTTTCTTGATACATCATATTGATGAAGCCAAGTAATAGCCAAGCGGGCATTAGTATTCACAAATTTGATCAGAAATTTGGTTGATGCAAAACTTCTCATTTATCTGCTTAATGGTGTCACATTCAAGAGAGTACATTGCCATCCAAGACTTTTTTAATCTTTTTTTTTCTACAGTGTAAAATAGATTTTTAATTATTATTTATTTTTGTATGTAATTTTAATATATTTACTCATTTTGTTTTTGCATCTGGATATTATATCTGACTGTAAATATTAATTTTTTTTATCAACATTATATTTATTGATTTATGAATTTGTAGAATCCAGATACAATGAGTTTTCTAGCTATTAAGACATATACACACATTCAGATTGAAATAGTTCATTAGCTGGACCATATCTAGCAATCGTATGAGCAGTATAATTACATTCTCATCTAACATGAAGAATAGTAAAATTAGTACTGCAAGTTAGCCAATAATCAATATCACAAATTAAACTCGAAATGGCCGCAGTTTGATCCCATGAACGTAATAGTTCAGTAAAATTAAGCAATGCCCATCAAAAGTAACATCTTGGTATCCCATACCCCATATATTTTGCATAGTAACAAGCAATGCCTTGCCTTCAGCCTCCAAGCTAGAAGATTATGTTCATGAGTTCACGGATCCCCAATATTTTGCATGATCTTGACAATCGCAAACCATCCAGCCAGCCTTACTCTGTTTTGTAGCATGATCAAAAGTGGCATTATAATTGCATTTGAGAGGCCCTAGTCTTGGGCAAGTCTAAGAAGTCATTTGCAAAAGGGGTGTAGAAGGGCAAGAGTTATTGTCGGTCACTTTTAACCATTCTGCAATTTTAGCATAAGTTGTATTAATATCTTTGGTCATCCTAACTGGTTTTCGTTGAAAGATAAGGTTATCTCGTGATTTCCATATTCGCCAAAGAAGCCAAAATGGTAACAATTTTTGTGTGTCAGAAATGCCATCCAAGGATTGTGCCTCAAGGAGCATAGATAAAATATTTTCAGTGTTATGAGTTGGGATAGAAAAGAAATTAAAGGGTGTTCTAGCCATTTGGAAATAAGAAAGGGATGTTAGGCAGGTAAAGAAAAGATGATGGATTGTCTCTGACTCCAGCCCACATCGAGTACAAGTATCATCGAATAGAATCCCCCGACTTTTGAGTCATGATGCCACCCCTATAGCTTTAGAAAGTATGCACCATAGGAAGTGTTTAAGCTTAGGCATATTCTTAAGCTCCTAAATCTTATGTTTAAGATTTGAATCGCTGTAGGGAATGTCCGGTGCTAGTATTTGGGATGTTGGGTTATGACGAGCGAGCTAGTAGCCTGATTTTACAGTATAGTGTCCATTTTTGTATACTCCTATCATATTCAATCCTTGCGGGTATGTTGTCCCAAGTAAATAATAGTAATAAGTTGTGCATCCGTATCATTTAACAGAGCGGTAATGGTTGAACCAATCCATTGTTGAAATGTGCCGTTGTTAACGATAAGATCTTTGATTTTTAAATCACTATTATGATTATCTCATGCAGCAGGTCAGGGAGGAGCAGTGGGTAGCCAATTATCTTGAAATACCCTTGTTTCTTTACCATCACCAATTATGTGACGAGAGCATTATTTAAGAAGTTTTAAGCCACATAGAATAGAGCCCAACCATAGGATTGATACGGTCTTGTTTTGGCATCAAAAAGATGATCGTTGGGAAAGTATCGTGCTTTGTATACCCTTGAAAATAAACAGTTAGGATGTACAAGGAGTCGCCAAGCTTGTTTAGCTAACAAGGCATCATTAAACTTATCAAAGTCTTTGAAACCGAGACCACCTTCCTTTTTAGAGTATTGTAGTTTCTTCCATGCTACCCATGCGACTCCTTTTGATTAGGGCTGTCTTTCCCACCAGAATTGCTTAAGGATGCTCGTAAGGTGGGATGTAACATGAGTAGGAAGTTTGAAACATGACATTAAAAATACGCATGGACATAGAAACTGATTTCATCAGAACCTCTTTACCATCTTGTGAGAGAAGTTTTGCACTACATGAAGAAGTTAATTTTTGACTCGGTTTGTGATGTTGTTAAACATATCTTTCTTTTTCGCCCAATTGTTCAGGAAGTCCAAAATATTTACCGTTACCACCATGATTATTAATCCGCAGAACATATTCTTTTGCAGTACAATTATTTTCGTTGGCTTGACTAATGAATCATGTGCAAATAATAAATAACTGATTCGAGGAACGCCATTGCATTTTTATCCCATTTATATTGCCTTTCATAACGTTTGTGTCAAGGAGATGACTCTATCATAAGATTTAGTGATATCAGTCTTTACAGCCATGTAAATTTGAGATACTCTCTTCTGAGATTTTAAGGAATGCATTAGTTCATGTGCTATAAGTATATTATCAGTAATTAAGCGACCAAGAACAAATGCAACCTGAAATTCAGAGAAAATTTGGTTTAAGAAGGACTTTAAATGTGTCACCAGAATCTTAGATATAATCTTATAAGAGACATTTCACAGTGAAATAGGTCTGTAGTCAGATAGCATCTTTAGATTGTTGATTTTTTGAATCAGATAAATACTGTTGTGGTTAATAGTTTCAGGCATATGTGAACTTTCAAATAAAAGAAGAACCTCATTGGTGTTATCTTTACCAACCACATCCCAACATTTTTGGTAGAAAAGGGCTGTTAATCCATCTGGTCGAGTGGATTTATCGGCACCTATTGCACAAACAGCATCATATACCTCTTGTTATGTCACATATCTTGTTTGTTTATGATTGATCTCTATTGTAACAGTTGGTTTAAGACCATTAAAAATGGTAGTATCAACTTGATTATTGTCACTTGTATACATATCTTCGAAGTATACTTCTGCATGATTGCCAATCTCTCGAGCACCTTGGTAGATGTTATCGTGGACATCTTTAATGATCTGAATTCTGTTTTTAGTATATCGTGTTTGAGTGACAGCATGGTAGAACTTTGTGTTCTGATCTCCATTAGTTAACCAGGAATTACGGCTTTTTGTTTGCCAGTAAATTTCTTCAACATGGTAAGCTTTAGCCAATTCTTTTCGGATTTGGGGTGTATTATATGGAGTGAGATCGGTGGAGGTTAGAGCAAAATCTAGTTCAATCTGTAATGAGTCGATAAGTTTTGTTGAGTTAGTGAGGTTACGTCGTTTGAACATAGCCATTGTTTTCCTTATATCCGCTAATTTTTCATAAATACTCTGATTTAGTTGATGTTTAATCCAACCATGAGAGATAGCCTGTTTAAAGCTTGGGTGTTGCAGCAGACGTTTATCAAATCGTAAAAGTTTTTTAAACACTTTGTCGACGTAGGCTATCGTAGTAACCACAGGTCGATGATCAGATGCGTAAAACCTCTGAAATTCAGCCTGGGATCCAGGAAATATAGCAAGCCATTCTGAATTTGCTATATTTCTTTCTAGGCAACATCAGACTTTATATATTCCACGATTTCCTCTCCACGAAAACTTGTTATCTTTGTGTTGTAAGTCTGAAATATTGCAGGAACTATAAAGATTTCGAAAGTCTAGGAAAGTTCGTTCATCATGTTTAAGGCCTCTCTGTTTTTCATTATTGGATGAGATTTCGTTAAAATCTCCTATTAGCAGCCAAGGTCCCTTTCGATCTAGATTGATACGTTGAAGCCATTTCCATAACTCATGGCGATTTAAATGGTGTACTTCTCCATAAACGCAGGACAAACAGAAATTCATTCTATTGAATCGAACATAAACATCAACCATTCGGATTGAATGGTAGAGCTTTGTAGTACAAACATTATTTTTCCAACAGATAGCTAAGCCACCACTTTATCCTTGTGGCGCTACAGTAAACACAGAATCAAAGCCTAAGGTACAACAAACATCATGTACAAGATCACACTTGTTCATGGTTTCAATAAGAAATAAAAAATCAGAAGCATCCTTACATCAGAGCTCCTTTAATTTTGATTTTATGAGTGGTGATTGAAGACATTGGTAATTCCAAGATACAATCTTCATGTTGCTCTTCAGAGACGTTGGGGATTAAGGCCCCCATCTCCATATTTGACTAGTTGAGTTTCACTGCAAGATTCGTCCGATTGAAGTGGCTGCAGGTTGTTGATCAGAATTAGGTCCTTCTGATCATCATGAGTGCGCATCAAAGCCTTTTGGCAGAGACGCTTGTTTTAAAACCCAAACGCATCTCTGTCTTCTTCGTTCTTTATGTTTGATGATAATCCATCCATCCCAAATTTACGCTTGATGGATCTCAGAGGGTTGTTTTGTGCAGCATCATTGGTGGAGCGAAAAGCATCAAAGTCCGAAGACATTTCAGAGAAGTTTTGATCACTGAAGAACGCACCTGTTGACATAATCCATGGAATCATTGGTGGTGATTCATTTATGTATCTACGGTGGAAGGAGGGAGCCATGAAACTTTCTTCAGTGTTATCAAACTTACAGAGCATTTCTTCCACTCGGGCTCGCTTCACAGAAAAAAATCTAAAGTTCTCCTCTTGATCAATATAATCCTTTAGTGGGGATGTAAAGTCACCTTCAGAGAACTTTCCTTTTTCCATTTTTTCCTGGAGATATATCGCCATGTTTTGGAGATCATATCTTTGTCTTCATTAATTGCAAACAGAACAGACTCTGGAGTGATCTGTGTATTGTGCCCTGAATCGATTTCAAGTAGTGTCTGTTCAGGTAGCGGTTTGGGCTCCACCATTTGGTCTGCATCAACCTGTGTCGGTTCATTTTTGGGAGAATTGTCATGGGGATCATCATGATCCTGGTCATCAGCAGTACGGAGAGGGCAGTCCTTCACTTCTTGGGATAGTAAACCACAACGGATACAGAAATTTTGAAGCCTCTCATAACGAAACTTAAGAGTTGTGTTCACGCCCGGAGTAAATTGGAAGTTCCTCCAGTTTAATCCTAACAATATCCACCGCGTGAGCCGCTTCATCGAAGTTGATATCCACCACATTGCCCAGTTTTCCAATAATATATTATACCAACAGATGGTTGAGAATCTGAAGCGGGATTCCACGAACTTGCACCCAGAAGGATAACCTTCAACGATTCTTCATTTAAGGTTAGAGTCCATCTTTTTGTAACAAGCATCCATTCATTGAACGATCATGGACCATGGTGCATGATTAGGTTGACGGCTTCCTCAGATTGTAAAATAAACAGAAATTTCTTTTGGTCAATTGTTCGACAATTAATGGAATCACTCATTCCCCATAAGTGTGGTAAATGGGTGAGTACGGCTCGCATGTTTTGTTTTTTTAACTTGACAAGCACCCTTACAATGGCGAATTGGTTGCCTCTCACCAGTTCCTCTCCAACGGATTGTGGTAATGAAATAGGGTTATCATTATACCCCATATCGATTTTTTTGCATTTTTTCGGCTTATGTTGTCACTCATAACACTAGAAATTGTAATGAGAAAGGTATGTATTTGAGGGAAGTTGAATGGGTTTATATAGAGAAGGATCCATGGCGGTTTTATTTGCGAAGAAAAAACCAAAAGAGAAACTGCTCAACGGACAAAAAAACCAAATTTCTAAATTTCATAAATCACGGAGATATTGCCATCAGAAGGAACACTCTGAAGGAAATGAAGCAACCAGGAGTTAAATTTAAGACTCGTGAAAGAGAGAGAAGAGAGAATGAGAAAGAAAGGAGAGAGAAAACATGTTTTCCTCTTTCTATGCTTTTACG
Organism: Thlaspi arvense; assembly: GCA_911865555.2. Lineage (NCBI taxonomy): Eukaryota > Viridiplantae > Streptophyta > Magnoliopsida > Brassicales > Brassicaceae > Thlaspi > Thlaspi arvense. The sequence goes on from OU466861.1 coordinate 9,449,026, forward strand.
TTTTTATTACCAGTAAAATCTGAATTGTTAAAATATTATTTATTTACATATTTTTAAATTATATTTAGATATTGCATGTGGATGCAAAATCTTAAAAATATCAAAAATCTAGATATTTGAAATACTAAAAAAGTAGAGTTTTGATGCATATCTGTATCTCAAAAACTTCAAAACCAAAATACCCATTAATATGATACAAATCTTATTAAATTAAATTTAAATTTATTACTTTTCTTATCAAAATTGTCAAAATATCAAAATCTAATAAAATCGGTAAAATCATAATTTATTCATAAAAATGCAAATTTGATTTTCTACAAAACTGTAAAATCACGTTTCCTACAAAATCGGTAAGGCTGTAAAATTATGTTTTTTTTTATCAAAAAACGTAAAATCATATTTTCTCACCAAAACATTCAAAATTTTGAAATTGCATTTTCCAAATAAAACTGCAAATTTGAGTTATTTTATCAAAACTACAAAATCAAGTTTTCCCACGAAATCAAAAAAATCGAGTTTTCCCGTCCAAACTGTAAAAGCGTATTTTTCCGTCAAAATCGTAAAACTGTATTTTCCTGTTAAAATCGTAAAACTGTGTTTTCCACCAAAACTCAAAAATTGTATTTTTTGGCCAAAACCATAAAACCAAAAAAACCATATTTTCGTCAAAACTGCAAAACTGCATTTTCTCGACAAAATCATAAAATCAAGTTTTCCTTCCAAAACCATAAAATTGTGTTTTCTCAGTAAAACGCAAAATCATAATTTTTCCGCCAAAACCTTAAAACCGCATTTTTGGCATAACCACAAAACCGTGTTATTCCGTCAAAACTGTAAAATCATATGTGTTTTCCTCACATACCTGCAAAATTGTGTTTTCTTGGTAAAACCGCAAAAAACCATAAAAATGTGTTTTTCCGACAAAACCATAAAATTATGTTTTCTCGTTAAAACCATAAAAGTATGTTTTTTCATCAAAATCAAAAAAAAAAAATCATAATTGCAAATCTATATTTTCCATGTAAACCGTAAAATTATAAATTCATAAAAACTGCAAAACTCCATTAAAACACCTTTTCGTTAAAGTTGCAAAATTAATTTTTCAACTAAATTTATATTTTTTGTTCAAATCTATTTTCACAAAACCTGAATTTGTATTGTTTATAAAATTATTTTGATTATCAATAAAAATAAAGGTTGAATTGAAAATTTTAACTTTTTAGTTATTTAAGATATTTTACATTCAGAATTTTTTATAATTTTATAAAAGAACAACATTGCATCCAAATACTATATCAAACTGCAGAACTTGATTTTAAAAAGAAATAATATATAAAATACTGTATCTGAAAGTTGAATAGAAAATATACATTTTTAGTTATTTAAGATACTAGAAATTATCCCGCGCATTGCATGGAGTTATTTGTAAATCAATTGTTTTTTTAATTTTATATATTTATATTATTATTATGTTTACTTGTTATTTTATTTTGTATGGTTTTAGATTTGCTTTTGATTTTTTTTTAAATTTAAAAATATTACTTTTATTTTTTTGTTATGTTAAAATATATAAAATTATTGTAATTTTTTTTACTAATAAAATCGTGATGCGTTAAGTGATAAAAAAATATTTTCTTATACTTATAAGATGTTATAAATATTTATATTTTTCCATTAAATATTTCTATTTAGTTGGATTCTATTTTTAATTATTTTTAGTGATATCTACAGAGTTAATTCACTACCAGTTTCACTCACTCTTTTTCCTTCTTATTTGAAATAATACTGTGAATTTATATTTCCACAGAAAATTGCGAGACTATTTACTATATCCAATTTTAAAAATTTATAATTTTATATATTTATACTACTATATGATTGCCTTTTTAATAATTTTAATTCTTTTTTCAATTTAAAATGGTTTTTAGTTATTTTTATCCTAAAATATGTAGATCTACTGTGAAATTGTTTTTTTTTAAATAGAAATTATAATATGTTAATTTTTAAAAACACACTTTTATACTTATACATTATCGAATATATCTATATTTTCTCACTGAATATTTTTATTCGATTGATTTTTTTTCTTTTAGGTCAATTATTTTCAGCAACATCGACATAAGAAATTCGCTATCAATCCCACCAAATCTCTCTATTTATTAATCGAAATCATATTTTTATATTATTATTACATTTATCTATTTAATTTTTGTTCTGTTTATTTTTAATTTTAAATGCTGTTTTAGTGTTTTAATTAACCTAAAAATATGTAGAGTTATTGTTAAGTTATTTTTTAAATATAAATTGTGATGTGTTAATTGTTTAACAAACTCGATCTTATACGCATATGTTGTCGTATGTATTTATATATTTTGTCTCCATAACTTTATTCATTTTTTATATGTTTCTTATTTTTGAAGACATTAACAAAATAAATTAATCATCAATCTCACACACTTTCTTTATTTCTTATTCAAAATAGGATTCTAAATTTTTTTATTTGTAGATACTTTACATTTTTGTGGCTTGTAAAATAAGTGTTTGTTTTTTAAATTTTAAATTATATCATATGAATGTTCAAGAAATATGTATGTAAAAGCCCATTTAAATATAAAAATTAGATAATTTATATTTTGTGGTTTGTAAAGTATTTATATACAAAAAAGCCATAAAAATTAAAAAACTAAAATAGCTCCTCATAATCATATATATATAATTAATTCAACATAGCTATGATTACTACACTCATCAATATCTAAAACCTTCTTGGTACCCTTCTATAAGTTACTCCCATATGTTACCTTCATTACCACTATAAATAGTCCCTCATAGATTCCAAACCATCACAAATATTAGTCGAAAGATAGAAAAAGCTACAAACCTCCCAAAAAATTTCGAAACATGTCTCACACTGACATCGTCGCAATTCCAGCCATTGCCAACTATGTCACCTTCGATAACCTTCATTTGGGTCGCTCAACTCAGCAGATTGTGGGTCGACTTATCCGCTTCTGGGATGCTCGCAACATCAAAAAAATGGTGAATTCATGGGAATTGATTTACAAATAATCATGCTTTTATTAATTTTTTTCCTTTCATATAGATCAAGTTCATTCATGCCATATGATTAAACATTTTAGTCTTTATTATTCATATAAAACTTTTATTTATTTTCACAATAAAATATATATGAATAATTTTACTTTACTTTTATATATAAATCTTTCCGTAAGTTTCATAACTCTGCAAGTTCTTCCGTCATCATTCATATTTGTTTGCATTCCAACTCTTTTTACACATTCTTTTTGTTATATTTAAAATAACATTTTGATTTATTTTTATTTCATAGAAAAATTTGTAGTTTTTATTATTTGTAAAATAATTATTTATCTTATATAAATAATTTTACTTTAGTTTTATACATAAATCTTCTCAATTTTGTTTTTTAAAGTTTGATAATTATCCTTTGCAAGTTCTTATGTCATATTTTGTATTTATTTGCCTTCCAAATTTTTTTCTATATTTTTTGTTTTTTATTCTAAATAATATTTTCACTTTTTTATTTAATAATTTTTTTTACTTTCTATGATTCGTAAAATAAGTAATTATTTTTTTTAATTTTAAATGTATATTATATGAAGGCCTAAAACATAGATACCTAAAATATATAGAAGCTCATAAAAAAAAGATCACAATATGTAGAAGCTCATAAAAAAAAAAAAAATTACTAAGCTAGGTAGCTTTATTGGAGAGAAGCCTTTTATAACTCATTCTCAAGCACAATAGTCCTAAGTATTTTTTTTTCCACATCAAGTTTATTTTTATGCTACATAATTTTAAAATTTAGTGTTCTTTTTTTTACAATAAAGCTTTAGTTTTTATTTAAAAAACTGTTTATTCATTTTACAACGTAAAATAGATAAGAATGATTTTATTTTAGTTTTCTGCATACATTTTCTAAACATTTTTTAAAAGTTTAATTACTATTCTATGCAAGTTTTTCCATATTTGTTCGATTTTAATCTCTGTTTACATATCCAATTTGTTTCTTATTTGAATTAGCATACTTGTTTTTAATAGAGACTATACAGTTTTTGAGTTTTGCAAAATTAGTAATTTTTTTAAAGAAAATATCTTAAAGAGCTCAACAAACTTGAATAAAATATAAACTCACATAAGTTAATAGTATGTAAAAACCCAAAATATTTAAAAGCCCAAAAAATAAAAATAAAACTGCTGAGGTGGACAGCTCCATTAGAGAGAGTTTTCCGTAATTATATATATGATTTTGTATTCAGAATATTTATGAATTCATAAAGAAACAACATTGCATCAAAATTCTATATCCAAATATACAGAATTTAGTTTTGAAAACAAACAATATCTAAAATGCTGCATCTGAAAGTTACATCTATGAAAAACAAATATGCTTTATTATTTTTCTCGACTCCTATTTACATAAAAACTATAAATTTATTATTTTTTAAAAAATATTTTGATTATAGATAATAAAAAGTTGAATTGAAAATATATACTTTTGATCATTTAAGATATTTTCCATTCAATTTTTTATGAATTCATTTTGATTGATTTTGGTCACTAGAAAGTAATAACTAGCTTTGGTTTAATTAGGGCCTGACAGTTTGCAGTTTTTGAAATGGGTTTTGGTTTTTGTTTTTCAAAAACTACTTTTTTTAACCATTCAGATTTTTGTATAAATAGTTTTCCTAAATTATAGGGAAGATAGTTTTTACAGATTTTGGTGATGAATGTTTGATTAGTTTTTGGTTTCTGTTTTTAGTTTTTGGTTTTTAGATTTTGGTTTTTGGATTTTGCTGTAGATTTGTTTCTCTATTAACTTGAATGGTGAATTATTTATTTTTTTGTTTTTAAGTACATTTTAGTTTTAATCTATATTTACTAAAAAAATATTTAAGGTAAATATTGGTAAAATAACATTAATTAAATTAATACTTATTAAAAAATCAGAAAAATGCATTTAATTTTATTTATTCAAAAAATAAAATTTATTTCATGAATTTATTTGAAAAGAAAAACAGTAAAAATAAACTACAATTATCGATCATCCCATAAAGATGCACAAATTTGATCCTGGATTCCTTTAATATAATATGTTGGAGGGTTATTGCCTTCTTTGTCTTCATCTGAATTATAATTTTCTTCAACTACATTATTCGCTTGACGATTATTTGAATCAAAATCGTCATCTCGCAGGTTCGATAACCTAATAAAATTGTGTAATGCCATTGTCGCTGCAATAACCTTACGTTGAACATGTATACCATACTTTGGTTTTTCTCTTAAAACCTTCCATTTTCTCTTCCACACATCAAAAGTCCGTTCAATGACAGATCGCAATGAAGAATGGCGTTTGTTAAACATCTCTTTAGAGCTATTAGGCGGAGTAGCTCCATTATATTCGCTAGGATGATATCTTTCACCTCGATATGGAGTAAGGAATCCAGGTCGAAGAGAATAACCGGAATCTCTCAAATAATACTTTCCAAAAGGTGGAGTTGGAAATTGATGAAGCCCCTCTATTGCTAACGCTAGAACTTTTGCATCGTGAGCTGATCCCGGAATACCAATATATGCATATATAAATAACATGTCCATATTACATATAGCTAGGATATTCATGCTGGTGTCACCTTTTCTGTTCCAATATTTTTTTGCATTTTTTCTAGCAATAGTGACAGGAACATGTGTTTCCATCAATTGCACCAATAAACCCTTTAAAGTAACGCCCATACCTGTTATCTGATACTAGCCTTGGATGAGGTTGCGTGAGCTCATCTGGACTAGGTCTAAGCAAATCAACCGCCATTCTCTCGAGACCATCCAACACTTCATGAAATTTTCTTCCTATGGTTTCTTGTGAATGACCAAATATTTTCCCAACATATCTCTGATTTAAATTGTGAGCACATATGTTTAGGAAAATTGCAACGCTTTTGTGGATGCTTACATTATCAGTCTCCTTCAAATGATAATCCTCTTTTAGCTTTTCACATAATTGAATGTATACTGGTGGGTACATCCGAATTGTGTGATAGCATGATTGGTCGTGACCATGGATAAGGTCATATACGTATCTCCGACTGCATTCTGGATCTAAGTTTATTCGTTGCCTCTCTACACCCATAAATGATTCTCCAAAGATAATGCTTCCATCTTCTGCTTCATCATCTTCAAGCATTCTGTAAAATGCTTATCTCTAAAAAATCAAATATAACAAAATAAATTATTAAAAATCAAAAAAAATTATTAATACATAAATATAAAATAAGAAACACTTATTATTCTACGTTAAACACTAATTTAACTGCGAAATAAAAATAAAAAAGTTTGTAGGTGAATTAAAAAATTAAGTGTGTTTATTCAGCTGCTCGGTCGATTCCTGTCATCCTTTCGAGATATCTAATCCTAGCATTATCGTCATGTAGTGTGAGATAAACACGTGCAAGCGTCTCGTTGCTTTGAAGCACATTTACTGCTCCCCAATACAAAGATGAGTCATATTGAAGACCAGGGATTGTTATTAATGAGCCAATTGCTTGTTCTAACTTGTTATGTTGTGCTTGCTCATAAATTTCTGTTTGTTTCATGTAGGCTTCATTCGTCACAAAGTCATACGAAGCTTTCGCCGTTCCTCGTTTACGTGCTGAAGATGAAGTGTGTGCAGTGTTTCCGTACACTCGTTTGGAACTATGAGTGTAGGAAGATGGTGTTTCAATTAGCTTTTGTGAAGGCGCGTCATAATCATCTTCTAGATTCACTATTTCAGAATTATTCTCTGTAACTGTTTCTGACTCGGTATGTTGATCCACTCCAGAACCTGGATAATATCCATCATCTGTAGAAATGTGTTTGTTGCCAAAAAGTCGATCCAATATATCGAGGTTGGTAAGGGGGTGTGTCCGGAGTTTTGCAGCATCAGGTATTTCCTACATTAAAAAGTTGAAAATATTAATTTATTTATTTTTAATAAAAAAGTGATGAGATGTAATGTTCAAGAGTTACCTGAATAAGATCACGCCACCATTCATCATACATTTCAATAGCTTGTGTAGTTTCATTAACTGTGACTCCCGTCATACGTCGCAGTCGACGATAAATATCATAACTTTTTTGTAGCATAATATTTATTTTTTAGTGAATTCCATTCAAAGTTTTGACATGTTGCTTCTCGAAATGCATTTATAATTCTCGTTTTACTCTCTTTCTTGAGAGGACCAGTACGCCAACTAATATGTTCCATCTCAGTTTCATATACTTCAAAAAAAATATGAACCATATTATTGGTCCATTGTATCTTTCCTTTAAATAAAAATATTACATACACATAATTAGTCAACTAAATTGAATACTATGATAAGAAATACACGAAAAACAAAAATAATATATTAACAAATATATACATCATTGATGTTTGATGATTGTCCTTGATTCGCCATGGCTATAGCAAATACACATAATTAGTAGACAGACTTTTAAAAGAAACTAAATTAAAAATATATATATTTTTAAAATTATGGTTCTCTGTATTACATACAAAATATCAGAAATAATAACTAATACCTACATTTTTATAATGCAACAATTAAGTACAGTATAACATATGTATAATACTTATTATTAAAGAAGTTTGTTGTATACATTTCAATCTAGCCAAAACACAAATTTGTTAATTAAAACACAATACTAACAAAGGTAAAAACAGAATGAAGTACATATTTTTAACCAAAAAATGAAGTTTATATCAAAAGATTCCTTCAAATATAAAACAAGTAATTAAATAAACTTACCCAGAAAACTTCAATAGCTTAATAGCTCAATTGTAGATATGTTATTTCTGAGATTTTGTGTGTGTTTAGTTTGTATGAGTTCTTATATAGAAAAATTAATACCTAAAATTAGTAAACTTTTACACAGAATAAATAAATACAAATGATATCTATGGTACCTAGTATTAGGGAAATCTTAAAGAATAGAGATTTGGTTTATGCATCAGATATTTTTGCATTTAATTTCATATTTAATGATAAAAATTAAATAACAAAATAAAAAACACACAAAGTATTGTGTGTTTAATTAACAAATTTGAGTTCACAAAACTCAGACAAAACTCACAAACGATATTAATGAAGTGTGTTTTTTATTTTGTTATTTATTTTTTATTATTAAATAAGAAATTAAATGCAAAAATATCTGATGCATAAACCAAAATCTCTATTCTTTAGGATTTTCCTAATACTAGGTACCATAGATATCGTTTGTATTTATTTATTCTGTGTAAAAATTTACTAATTTTAGGTATTAATTTTTCTATATAAGATACAAAACTATTACAAACTGAACACACACAAAATCTCAGAAATAACATATCTACAATTGAGCTATTAAGCTATTGAAGTTTTTTGGGTAAGTTTATATAATTACTTGTTTTATATTTGAAGGGATCTTTTGATATAAACTTCATTTTTTGGTTAAAAATATGTACTTCATTCTGTTTTAACCTTTGTTAGTATTGTGTTTTAATTAACAAATTTGTGTTTTTGGCTAGATTGAAATGTATACAAAAAGCTTCTTTAATAATAAGTATTATACATATGTTATACTGTACTTAATTGTTGCATTATAAAAATGTAGGTATTAATTATTATTTCTGATATTTTGTGTGTAATACAGAGAACCATAGTTTTAAAAATATTTTTTTTTTAATTTATTTTCTTTTAAAAGTATGTCTACTAATTATGTGTATTTGCTATAGCCATGGAAAATCAAGGACAATCATCAAACATCAAAGAGGTATATATTTGTTAATATATTATTTTTGTTTTTCGTGTATTTCTTATCATAGTATTCAATTTAGTTGACTAATTATGTGTATGTAATATTGTTATTTAAGGGAAAGATACAATGGACCGATAATATGGTTCATATTTTTCTTGAAGTATATGAAACTGAGATGGAACATATTAGTTGGCGTACTGGTCCTCTCAAGAAAGAGAGTAAAACGAGAATTATAAATGCATTTCGAGAAGCAACATGTCAAAACTCTGAATGGAATTCACTAAAAAATAAATATTATGCTACAAAAAAATTATGATATTTATCGTCGACTGCGACGTATGACGGGAGTCACAGTTAATGAAACTACACAAGCTATTGAAATGTACGATGGATGGTGGCGTGATCTTATTCAGGTAACTCTTGAACATTACATCTCATCACTTTTTTATTAAAAATAAATAAATTAATATTTTCAACTTTTTAATATAGGACACACCCCCTTACCAACTTCGATATATTGGATTGACTTTTTGGCAACAAACATATTTCTACTGATGATGGATATTATCCAGGTTCTGGAGTGGATCAACATACCGAGTTAGAAACAGTTACAGAGAATAATTCTGAAACAGTGAATCTAGGAGATGATTCTGACGCGCCTTCACAAAACCTAATTGAAACACCGTCTTCCTACAATCAAAGTTCCAAACGAGTGTAAGGAAACATTGCACGCACTTCATCTTCAGCACGTAAACGAGGAACGGCGAAAGCTTCGTATGACTTTGTGACGAATGAAGCCTACATGAAACAAACAGAAATTTATGAGCAAGCACAACATAACAAGTTAGAACAAGCAATTGGCTCATTACTAACACTCCCTGGTCTTCAATATGACTCCTCTTTGTATTGGGGAGCAGTAAATGTGCTTCAAAGCAACGAGACGCATGCACGTGTTTATCTCACACTACATGACGATAATGCTAGGATTAGATATCTCGAGAGAATGACAGGAATCGACCGAGCAGCTGAATAAACAAACTTAATTTTTTAATTCACCTACAAACTTTTTTATTTTTATTTCGCAGTTAAATTAGTGTTTAACGTAGAATAATGAGTGTTTCTTATTTTATATTTATGCATTAATATTTTTTTTTGATTTTCAATCATTTATTTTATTATATTTGTTTTTTTAGAGAGAAGCTTTTTACAGAATGCTTGAAGATGGTGAAGCAGAAGATGGAAGTATTATCTTTGGAGAATCATTTATGGGTGTAGAGAGGCAACGAATAAACTTAGATCTAGAATGCGGTCGGAGATACGTATATGACCTTATCCATGGTCACGATTAATCATGCTATCACACAATTCGGATGTACCCACCAGTATACATTCAATTATGTGAAAAAACTAAAAGAGGATTATCATTTGAAGGAGACTGATAATGTAAGCATCCACAAAAGCGTTGCAATTTTCCTAAACATATGTGCTCATAATTTAAATCAGAGATATGTTGGAAAAATATTTGGTCATTCACAAGAAACCATAGGAGAAAATTTCATGAAGTGTTGGATGCTCTCGAGAGAATGGCGGTTGATTTGCTTAGACCTAGTCCAGATGAGCTCACACAACCTCATCCAAGGCTAGTATCAGATAACAGGTATGGGCGTTACTTTAAAGGATTTATTGGTGCAATTGATGGAAATACATGTTCCTATCACTATTGCTGGAAAAAATGCAAAAAAATATTGGAACAGAAAAGGTGACACCAGCATGAATATCCTAGCTATATGTAATATGGACATGTTATTTACATATGCATATATTGGTATTCCGGGATCAGCTCACGATGCAAAAGTTCTAGCATTAGCAATGGAGGGGCCTCATCAATTTCCAACTCCACCTTTTGGAAAGTATTATTTGGGAGATTCCGGTTATCCTCTTCGACCTGGATTCCTTACTCCATACCGAGGTGAAAGATATCATCCTAGCGAATATAATGGAGCTACTCCGCCTAATAGCTCTAAAGAGATGTTTAACAAACGCCATTCTTCATTGCGATCTGTCATTGAACGGACTTTTGATGTGTGGAAGGGAAAAATGGAAGGTTTTAAGAGAAAAACCAAAATATGGTATACATGTTCAACGTAAAGTTATTGCAGCGACAAAGGTATTACACAATTTTATTAGGTTATCGAACCTGCGAGATGACGATTTTGATTCAAATAATCGTCAAGCGAGTCAAGCGAGTAATGTAGTTAAAGAAAATTATAATTCAGATGAAGACGAAGAAGGCAATAACCCTCCAACACAGTATATTGAAGGAATCCGGGATCAAATTTGTGCATCTTTATGAGATGGTCAATAATTGTAGTTTATTTTTACTGTTTTTTTTTTCAAATAAATTCATGAAATAAATTTATTTTTTAACAAATAAAAGTAAATACATTTTTCTGATTTTTAATGAGTATTAATTTAATTAATGTTATTTTACTAATATTTATCTTAAATATTTTTTTAGTAAATATAGATTAAAACTAAAATGTACTTAAAAACCAAAAACTAAATAATTCACCATTGTAGTTAATAAAAAAACAAATCTACAGCAAAATCCAAAAACCAAAATCTAAAAATCAAAAACTAAAAACAGAAACCAAAAACCAAAAATCGAAAACCAAAAAACTAAAAACTAATCAAACATTCATCACCTTTGTCAGAGTCGAAAGTGAGAAAGGTAGTGAATACAGTCTCTTTTTCTCTCATATATATAGGCTTTGTGGTAAATAAATCAATTGGCTCTGTGATTTTACAATTAGGGTTTTCCATTCTTGACAAAAATTCTCTCTTTCGACTCTCTTTAATCTCGCTCTATAATTTCACGACTAGGGTTTTCGATTCTTGACAAAGATTCTCTCTTTCGACTCTCTTTAATTTCGCTCTGTGATTTGACAATTAGGGTTTTCGATTCTTGACAAAAATAGTGAAAGGAGGCACGAAGAGGAAGATTCCGATCGAGAAAATCACTAAGAAGAACTCACTGGCGACCTGTTTCACGAAAAGGAGTTATGGCCTCTACAGTAAGGCATCGCAGCTTTGCCTCCTCTGCGGCGCGCAAATCGCTATTTTGGCTACTCCTTCTTCCTCCCAATCAAACGTCTCGTTATACTCTTTTGGTCACTCCTCCGTGGAAGCCGTCGTCTCCGCTTACCTCTCCGGACAGCGTCCCGTTCCCGTTCCAGCAGAAAGCAAACAGACGAGAGAAGACATCGGTATCTGCTTCGCTCGCAAAGAACTAGGGTTAGGGTATTGGTGGGACGACGATAGCCTTCACAGATCGAAGAATTTGGGAGAAATCGAGGAGGAAGCGATCGAGTCGATTAAAAGTCTGTTGAGCGATGTGAAGCGATTGCGTATCGTCATCATCAGGCTCTCGTCAATGATAATGCCCTGAAGAACAACGACACGAATCAATCCCTATATCTTCAGTCGACTTCTGCAATTTCTGAGAATCTCTGTTTCACGGACGGCAACATCATCAGAACTCCAGATCAAACCCTAAATATTCAGCCCAATTACAGAATTCTTGATGACTGTGCCAGAACAGATACGGAGGTGGATGATGATTCACCTGCAGACCAAGAACAGGGCAATAACGATTTACACTTGGATGATCTCATAGATTTGGGTGATTTTGAGACAAATTGTGAAGGTATTTTCAACGATCAAGAGTTTGCTGAAGTATTTGGTTTGAAGATATTACAATGGCTGATTAATTAGTAACTTTTGATTGTTTTGCTTGTTTAGTTGTTTACTTAGTTTAGTTGTTTACTTGTTTACTTAGTTTAGTTGTTTACTTGTTTTTGTACTGATTGGTCCCTGTATTCACTTCTTCATTGAAATTGATGTGCAAATATTCACTGACTTTCCTATTTTGATAACGAATCGCCTCTTATATCTCTGCTTCTCTTCTTTTATAGGCTGTAAAATTTCAATACTGTCTTTTATCTGCGACATAGCGAGTATTGTAGAATTGAAAGAACGAGCTTTTGTTTCAATAATCAAAAAGCCTAGACAGAATATTGGTCAGAACGATTCAAAAACATGATTTTTGTTGTTGTTGCGAGTCCACTCAATGCTGAGCTTGAAGCAGGTTCTATTGTGGGCTCTGTATCATTGACTGCCTAAAGCAGTTGGCTCTTATAAGTAATAGCTTCTCTGTGCATTAGGAAACTTCAACATTCACACAACATTCATACAACTTCAATATGCTCTCTTCTCTTTGAATAATTTCCAGGAAAAAAGCCAACTGCTGCTTTTTCTGGGGATGGCACTGTTCTGGCTTTGGAATCCGGACAAGAAAATTGTCTTGTCTGTTTTAGGAGCGACTCTCACGGTAAAAAAACCTTGTTTGTTATTGGTAGAATTCGATGGCATTGGTTTGGGACGAGAGACACTTACTAAGTGTGTAGAGAAGTATCAGAGCGATAGAGATAGACAGAGAAGATGGCAGAACGCCAAATCAGCTGAGACCTCTTGCTTGTTCCCGTAACATCCTTCGTCGACCTCATGGCTCTGCAAGCTGCTCGCAAGGTACTTCTTTTTAGTCTCCATCTTTCTTTTGGTTTCGCAATTACTCTGATTGGTATGAAAGTTTTCTACTTCTTTTCTCGAATGGGATTCTTGGGACTTTTTAATGGGCATGCTTCTCGTTTAGTGATATTAGGGGATACAAAAGTTCTAGCTGCAGTTTGTGGACCTAAAGCAGGCACGAAGAAGAACGAGAACCCTGAGAAGGCTTGCTTTGAAGCCATATGGAAGCCTAAATCTGGGCAGATTGGTATCATAAATGCACTTAGTTTGATCATCCCTGGATGTTTTTGGATCCGTATTGTAGGATTTAGTGTTTCTGACTGATTTTAACTCTGCGTGACTCTAGGAAAAGCCGAAAAGGAGTGTGAGATGATACTGAAAAAGACAATACAGAGTGTCTGTGTTTTGACAACTAATCCAAATACCACCACGTCAGTGATAATTCCGGTGAGTAGTTCATTTTTCCACTCGTAATAATCGCCCTGTCTTGTAGAGTCTCATTTCCATCGATTTGAGTTGTATCTGAATATCATCAAAAGTAGACTAGTCATTCTATCTGGTGAACTATTGAGTCATTTTGTTCTCTTTCTCTGCCTTGGCTTGTGCTTCTTTTGTTGAACAAGAAGTCTGACAAAGTTTCGATGATAAACCTCTTTGGTGGAATTGCAGGGGAAGGAGTAGGAACCACCTTCTCGACGTTCTATAAAGATGCAACTGTGTACGAAGTAGACTACTGTACTTATGTATAACTGAGAAGAGAGGTCCCAAGTAAAGATGGGTTTGTTAAAGCTGGAGTATGAGTCATGGTCAAGCTGGAATCGGTTTGGTCAAGACCTTGTCAGTCACCGGTTTAGTCAGTTACCTTCAATGTCTCTGTGTTCTGTATCCGTGATTGTATTTTGAACTGCTTCAGTATGAATTGTGAAACATGGTTTCAAAGAAGATTTTTATAGTTCTGCCAAGAAAACAAGAAATAGCCATTACATAGATTGTTGCTTGTGAAAACCATCTAAAGACAAAGCTAGTCAGAGAGTCTTTGCGCCAGATTAAACCTAAACACACAGGGAAACAAGAAGCAAACAATCGAAGGACTCCGAATTGGATCATTAGCCAAAATTCTTTTGGAGTTTTTTAAATAAAAGAGTTTGGATTGTGTCATTTAATTTGGTCTCCAAATAAAACACCTTGCCGTTTTCAGGCTTCTCATATTCGTTGGTAAACGCTTCTCCTACCGTTTTTTACCTCTCCTATCGCCAAAGATTTTTTTTCTTCCGTTTTTTACCTCTCCTATCGCCAAAGATTTTTTTTCTTTTGAGTTTCCTCTAGGGAAAACTTTTCTTTTGACATAAGAAATTAGGAGGATGACAAATAATTTGGAAAAAGTATGTGGAGCTCTTTATTATTTTTGAACATAGAAAGTATCAACAAAAGAGTAGCATTGGGAAAATAAACAGAAACCTTTATTATTTTGGACATACAAACAAAAGAGATGGGGTTGTCTCACATATAAAATGTTTTAAGTTTTGATAAGAGATCTCTCTAGTTTGAATCTCACACGATACGACATTATTATAAAAGGAGAAAGAAAAGGAGCATGTTTTTGGGCTCATCATAAATGATTAAACCCTAGTTAGATGGAGTGCTTCGTTTTAGAGAAGGCCATGATCTCGACTTCAATCTCGAGCAAGTCTCCCACAACGAAACCTTTGGTTCTATCTTTCAGATCTGAAATAAGTATAAACTCCTCGAAGCCCCATCCAGTTTCTGCTGCATTAGCCCATCCCTCAACTTACGATAAGAAAAACAAAAAAAAGCAACAAACTTTAAAATATATAAAACAAACACAGCTTCAATATCCTAAGATTTGAGAGTATTAGATCTTCTGCTGGATCCAAAATGCAATCTATGAAAACTAATTATAAGGAAACTCAAATACAAACTATACCAAAAGAAACTTATAAATTAAACCCGAACATTTCTTTTCAAAATTGTTGTAACAATTATTATAGCTGTTTCTCATTAATAATTTATAACAAATCGATCGCATTATAAGAAAGGACACACATATAGAGCGAAACACTCACCATGTTTCTCCACATTATTGTTGGATGAGATTTGGTTGAGAACTCGTAGCGTAGCTCGAACGTAATCCTTTTCATTAGGCTCACTCAACAAGTAGAGTGACAAATAATCACCATTTCCACTTGGATACACTTTCAATACCCTAATTAAGCCCATCACAGATATTAACACATAGATATATACAAAAGTGTACGTGTGAAGTGAATGTTAGAAAGAGAGAGAGTCACCAGTTTCTGCCTCCGGAAGAAAATGTGTCGGATGTGTAAGAGTCGAGATAGCGAGTAGAAAAACTGGTGAGGTGCCAATTGAAAATGGGATCGCTGATATGATCATCATAGGTGAAATTTTCCCAGTTGTTAAAAGGTGGAGCAAAGAAGACGTCTATTCCAAGCTCACATTCACCGTCCTTGGTAAGGTATCCATTTGTTACTGCTAACTTATCGAAGAGGGACGCCGGTTGAAATTTTGCCACCCCCCACTCCGGTTTGAAAGGATGAAACATCACCGGTTCAAACTCTACAACAACATGACACCTTTTTTTTTTTTTAATTATCATTTTTGTGGTAGCTTAGACCAAGACAATATGTACTACTATAGCAATATGAGCCAGTGACCATTATACTAACATCATTATAAAAAAAAGGATTATCAGTGCATGCATTATCCAGGTTTGAATCCAGAAAATGATACCAATATAAATCACTAGGTTATATATATCCTTGTCACTAATTAACATCACTAGGTTTATTTTGAGAGATTTGTATATGTATATATATCCTCTTTAAGATTCTGTACTCGCCTTGGGAATAGAGATACAAGCCAGAAAAAGGGTGATAGACGAAGAACTTAATCTCCGCATACACATCGCCGAAGAAGCTTGAGTTATCGATTCTTGCATAAAGCGAAACATATCCGTTCTTCTCAATCCCCGTTGGATAGATTAGGAACGTCCTTTTAACATTTTTTTAAACCAGAATGTGTCATAATAATAATATATATATATTTTTTAAAACATATAAGCTATCAGATTAATGTTGTGACGATCTTGAACTCGATGAGAGTGACTTACCAACTGAATCCGTCGACGTTGAAAGGTCGGGACTCGTAGTATCCATCCTCGACCAGATCCATCAGGGTCTTGTAAGACTCGAACCTGACGCTATAAGATGTTGGAGGGCTTTCGCCACAAATAATACGGTACAGTAGATAGCTTGAGACTCTCGTGTTTCTGCCACACTTAAGTAACAAATGAAACATATATAGCCCAATTAATATTAGGAATTGACATGGAACCAATTTTGAAATCTTGATCATTTCCTTTTTTATAACCCCCAAAAAAATAAAAAGTGAAGAAGAAGAAGAGAAATAGTCAAGGCAAAAAACTTTAGATATTTGTGATTTCTCATCACTATTGAGGTTGTCAACCATACCTCTGTGTATACCAGATTCCTGTGCCCAACAAAAAAAAACAAAAAAAAAATTAGTTATACGTGAATGAGAAATCACAAATATCTAAAGTTTTTTGCATTGACTATTTCTGTGATCGCATTTTGCATTTCTGCAAATATCACTATTGAGGTTCTCATCACTATTGAGTTTTTCTGTGATCAATATGAGTCCATTGACAAATTACAAAAAAAAAAAACAATGCAGTAATAATCACATTTTGCATTTAAATCTTTGGCACATTTCAGAAAAAAACAACATTCGCGCCTTGAACAACACGGCTCAACAATGTCATCAAAAATCCATCAAAAATACAATTATCATTATACGTGAAGAATCCATCAGACATCACAAATAATCAGGATTTCAGCGTTTGTTAATCAATTACCAAATGAAATTTCCACAGTTATTCGACAAACATCATCCGATTCTAACACGAAAAACAACTTCAGACTTCTTCGTCAATGATTCGAGAAACTAATCAAAAAACACCTCCAAAACTAAACCAGTCAACCCCACAAAGGACAAAACATAGATGGATCATCGCCAAAATTTATCGAAAATAGAACCTGTTGTAAAGATTTGGAGCCGTTGAAGAAAAAACCTATCCTGGAGTTTGCAGCGACTGCCAAGAACACGACAACCAAAGCTGCTGCCAAAGACCATCGCCATCTAAGTGATGATCTCTTCGCGTTCACCTCTTCTTCTTTGATTTTGCTTCCGTCCATTATAAATGAAATGCAAAATCACATTCTTCACTAAGTAAACAGTTGTTTACCCTCTTGTGAAATTCTTAAAGAAAACCTTTGCTTGTGTCTTATATTATGCGAAATCTTGCGCTAATTTCTTTTTTTAAAAGACTTTTTTGTTTTGTTTAAGTCGTCTCTATGGTTTTGCAATTTCATTTCAAATTGCGACTTTTGATAATTTCATTCTTTACAAAGTAAACAGTTTTATTCCGTCTTGTGATTACTTAAAGAAAAACCCTTACTTGTTTCTTATATTATGCGAAGTCTTTTGTTAGTTTATTTTTAAAAACTCTTTTTTTTTAAGTCGTCTCTATGGTTTTGCTTTGGCGCGTGTTGGAGCTTTTTAAATAAAAGACTTTGACCAATAGGGATTGTGACGAGCGCATCATTTAATTTGGTCGACAAATAAAACACCTTGCCGTTTTCAGATTTCTCATGTTCGCTGGTAAACGCCTCTCCTACCGTTTTTTTGGTAGCTCCAAAGATTTTGTACGCTTGATTCAGCAAAAGTGAAGTTTCAACCACTCTACAATAAACAGTAACGCTCATCTCCAATAAAATCATCCATTGATCCCTTTCTTTGGCAGAAAAAAGTAGAAAACATACACAAGCAAGAAACTATTAAGCTCTAACGAATATTCATCCTAACCCCATCTATGACTTCTTCTTGACAAAAACATAAAGCAATGGATTCGATCTCAACCTAAATTATAATGTTGTGACCAAAACCGCATAGTTTTTGTTAGTCAGATGCCTCTGATTAACAAAGGGATCATTAGATTCATTATTTAGTGTTGGTTGATCGCTGATTAAGCATGAGAGGAAGAAAAAAGGAAAAAAAAACTCTCTTTGTGCTTTAAAGGTTTCACATAAAAGCTCAGCCTCTACATCTTGCGAAAGTTCTTGAACTGGTCACAATTTTTCTGATCTTTTCTTTGGTAAGTTTTTAGTATACAAAGATCCGAAAACAATTACCCGCACAAGTGACAAATTGGTTCGGTTTCACAATAGAGAGATCTGGTAAGAGATAGAAGATGTTTCAGCGGCTCCTGCAGTGAATCGTACATGTCTTTCAGCGAGTTGCTCATAATTGTACATGTCTTTCAGCAAGTTGCTCATAATCGTACATGTCTCTCACCCTGCTCATAATCGTACATGTCTCTTAGATATGCAGCGTGAGAAGCATGCAGGTCTGCCTGGTCTATTTTATGAGAATTCTCTCTAAGATATGCAACCATTACATTTCTATTTGTTGTGTGATAAAACAGAATATTTCAATAACAGAAAATATTTTTTTATTTATTCAAAAGGTGTAAATGGCATAAATCAGTAAAAAACACAAGAAAAAAAGAGAGCAAGAGAGAGCCATAACTGATGAATAACGGTTTATTTACTTTTTGTGCAACTTCTGTTCAAAAGTAATATCTTTTGAGTCATGTTTATTTCATCACTTATACCAATCTTTAGCTTCTGACTCAACAAAAAGGACTAACTAACCTTCATCTTGAAGTGATCGTAGATGATTGGATGAATGAGGATGTTGGTTTTATTTGCAAATCTTTAGTGACGTTGATAAAATCAGAATCATCATTGATTATTAGCAAATGCTTTTTCTATAATTTGTCTAGCTTTGGATATACTGAAGAGAAGATTGCCAAAAATTAACATTGCCAAAATATAGTTAAAATAAGAAAAATTAATCACATTTCTTATTTGACAATATAAGTCTAAATTATATATGTTATAAATATTTGTCAAAACCGGTTCTTGCCTGACTCTATTTACTTAAAATATATCGTGTGGATAAAAATTTATAAAACCGTCTTGTCGCAAATAGAATACGGAAAATACCATGGCTTGTGTATGTATAATATGACCTCTCAATGTAGTAAGTCGTATTGGTGGGACTTTTCGATATTAGACGGATTATGACGATATCAATAAAATTGTAACCATAACATTTCTTATTGACAAAAAGAAAAAGCGGATGTGAACCTAAATTATACTGTTGTGACCGAAACCGCATAGTTTTTGTTAGTCAGATGCCTCGGAGTAACTAACATAGGGATCATTAAGCATCAGAGGAAAAAAAAAACTTTCTTTGTGCTTTAAGGGTTTACCTTAAGAGGCTCAGCCTCCTGTGAAAGTTCTTGAACTGCTTGCAGCTTTTCTGATCTCTTCTTTAGTAAGTTTTTAGCATATAGAGATCCAAAAACAATTATCTACACGAGTGATAAATTGGTTCAGCTTCACAACAGAGAGAGATCTGGTAAGAGAAAGAATATGAAGTACAGAGAGGCTTGGAGGAGCTTACGGATCCAATGCATTGCTCCCAGCTAAGCGGGTGCGAGAACCAAATGCAGGAGAGCATGATGCTCAAAAGCTTCAAATTTTTCAAACAACAAAGAATAACTTAGATGGAATAATAAATTGTGAGACGAAACAGACAGTTGAAATCAGAGTAACATACCTGTCTTGTAGTCATTATCGCAGCAAAGTTAGAGCTCCAAATGTCCTAATGGTGTAAGAAATGAAAAATTGGCTGGCTGTTGCTACCTGCAAAACAACAGCACGTCGTCTCTAATAAGTTCACATACTATCTTATATCTGTCGCGTAGTTACAAGCTTTGTGTTTGGATTACAAGCTAAACTCTAGATTATCTCTAACTACAGAAGCTGTGACCACTGCCACACTTCAATCATACTCTAATTTGAATAGATTTCTTGAACATGATCATGGTAATGACTAAGTAGAAGAGCAGAGATGGACTTACAGTGGAAAGCAAAGCGATGTCGAAGAAACAATCCTTATGCCGAGTAACAAAGTCCACAGCTGGGAGTAAATGCCCTTGTAATATAAGGCCTATATCAAACAGGAAACTTCCCATATGAGTACCAAAAAAGCATGATCGACATGGTTCATGCGCTTTTTCGAGGTCTACTCTACACATTGAAGTTTATGCAGATGAACTAAGAGAAAGTCAGAGATAAACGAAGCCTAAGAAAAGTTCCTACTTCCTACACGGTTTAGAGTTTACTAACATATGATCTCAGAGTGAAGCTTAGATCAGAAGTACATAACTACAGAAACCCAAGTGATCGATCAATTGGAAACAAAACATCACAAAAGGATAACTACAAAGAGAAGATTCTCACCAGTGAAACTGAGAATAAAGGAACAAAGTGTTGTGTAGAATATCTGGTTATGTATCTCCATATTATAACCTTTAAATAGTTTGTCTTGGAATGTGCTCGTAAACCCATCGAACCTGTTATCATACCAGATTAACTATAGAAGGTTCCTATTTTAAAAAACCAGATTAACAATGAATGAAAACGGATATATACCCAAGATAACCAACCATAAGAGAAACACCCCAGGCAGTGTTTTCTCTTCCTTTGTTGTACGGACTAATATCATCTCCCGCCTACAATTTAAACACATAAAATAAAAACTAATGAACCCGAACTATAAACTAATGAAGATCCCTTTGGGAAAGATTAGAAATTTACCGGAAAGAGAATAAAGACAGAGCATCCAAGTGTTACGAGGAAAGCCCCTAAATAGTCAAATCCCCTGTATCTTTTCTGCATTATGAGAGTTCCCCAAACCTGTAAAACACACATGAAGTTAGAGAGTGGTGATAAGAAGTTTCCTACTTTACATAACAAAAAAAAGAAAGTTATGACTTACCATTACAGGTATCATTTTGGCACATTTCGCCAGAGTTTGGACTGGGAAACTCACATACTTGAGGGCCTAAGAGACATCATAACAAATTTTTCAAAACAAAGATTTAGAGGAATGGGCTTAGTTCATTGATTAGATTGGAGGGTTAAGAACTTTGTCATACCTCATACTGACACGTTGTTGTTAGGATGTTAGTTACTGATATGAGACAATATTTGTAAACCGGAGCTACAGGATCCAAAACCTTCTTGCTCGCCTAAGGTATACAGAATGGTCCTTTGATTCAAAACTAGCTTCTCTTGGCACACAACATACAACTCAGGTTTACGTAGTTACCAGTAAAGCAGCAGCAGAAACAGCTGATGTAGTGAGTCGATTACAGAAAACGAGAAACAAAGAGTGCTTAAAGTACTCCTTGCTCAGCACATATGGCACTCTCATAATCTTTTCCTGCAAAATTGAACCCAAAACATTCAAATCAAACAAACAAAAATATCTTTTCACTTATCTGAATTTCTATAGTTTTGTTTTGCAATTCCACAAGAAATATCCTTTCGGTGGTGAACAGTAGAGACCTATAAACTACTTCCTGAGTTAAGATTAAAAAAGCAAAAACCCTCCAAGTTTCTTCAATCAATTTTGAATTTTTTAATAAGAAACGAGAATCAAAAGGGAAAAAAATCTGAGAGAAGAGTAAAGAAGGAGAGAGAGACCTGGAGAAGACCATAGATGACGAGAGTAATCATAATCCCGGAGATAGCGAAAACAGCTTCCCATAGCTTCTTCTCAGCCATTTCTCCATTAACGATCCGCTTCTCTCTCTCGACTCGCTGAAGTCTCAACAACAACAAAAACCTATCTGAACTAACCCAAATTTTATTGGTTATAAAACCTGAGAACCGAACCGAAATTATAAAAAATATGGAATCAATTTAAGTCGGAACAAATGTTAAGACGTTGTCTTCTCTTCCCCTTCTTCCTAAACTCTAACAATGGCTCCTAAAGGTACGAAATCCTCAAAGCTTCCTGTTGTCTCGATACATTGTTCTGTCCATTTCACCTTTTCTGTTTCGATGGGGAAATAAAGCTTGGACTTTTCGTAACTGTGGAATTAGTTCCTTCCTTGATTCTCTCAGACGAAAATTTTAGGTTTTGTTGAACTTATTTTTTGGAAAAACTGAGCTGAGATTTTGATTTCTGATAATTGGATGATAATTGATGAATTATGTACTGGGTTTTTGCTGATTTTTCATTTTCGAGTGGAGGCAGCTAAGAGCCTAAGAGTTGTCAACCGTAATATGACTCTTTGCTAAATGTTGCAGCTTTTGTAGAATTGGGAATAAATGTTCCCTGGTTAGGATGCTTATGATTCTTTTACCATTGTGCTTAGCCTCCTTTGTCTTGTTTTTAGGATCCCTGTTTGGTTTTTCTACATCTTGATTCGTTTTCAGATGGTAAATTTCTTGTGATTTGGATATATGCCTCTTGCATTTGGAGTTATATTCCCCTGAAACTTGTTCTTGAGATACTATAATTCGCCTAGAAGTTGACGTATTTTGAAAACTTATGATTGTCTTTTTTTTTACTGTCCTAAACTGGCTTATGGTGTGCTTCTAAGTTTCAGTTGCTCAAAATAGACAATTGTTGAAATACCTCAAGACAAATGTGGAGATTAAATCATGGGTCAAACACTACAAGGATGGATAAAGTTGCCCCACACAGAAAGTCTCAACCTATGCCAAAAGCTTGTTCCAATCTTGGACGAAGTGGCTGTGTCGTACCAAAGCGAGCCCAAGTGTCGTCATAGCTGAGCTTGTAAGCCCTTCCTCGTCATGTTCATTGATCCTCTGCGGCTTTATCTTACCGGATACTTACTCTTTCACTTGTCCAGGACGCAACCGCGAATGACTTCCCACATGATACCTTCGATGTGAAGGGCTTCCCAGCGATTTACTGAAGATCAGCGAGTGTAAACATTGTGGTTTATCAAGGAGACAGGTCAAAGAAAGATATCATCAGATGGTAAATTTCTGGTGATTTGGATATATGTCTCTTTGCATTTGGAGTAATTTTCCCTTGAAACTTGTTTCTTGAGATACATAGTGGACTATTTTGAACTCTGTGTGATTGACTTTAATCAACTGTTAAAACTGGTCTAAACTGGCTTATGGTTTACAATCATAAAACACCTGCAGGAGATGAAGCTTGCAAAAGCAGTGAAGTCAGGTACAACCCTTGAAATCAACAAAATGTGATTAAAGATGCAGTTCAGGCCAAGAGAGTCAACAAAATGTGATCAGATCAAGAAGGCTTTTGTGAAGTAGAAGCTACATTATCTAACTAGCAAGACGCAGCCTTCTTGGTTGTATGTTGCAATCAAGAGATTGAAATCATCTAAACAAGTTCATGTTTCCTCTTTATTCATATACGTTAATCAGCAAGAGATGACCTTAATATTACAACTTGTCTGAACATTCTGTTGCAGCTATGGGCGGAGTGGAAGGAACTAGCGAATCACCATTCCAAGATTCCTGCTATGTAGAGACATGAAATAAGAAGCGCATCGTCGAGATCAATGGACTGGAAGTGGTGGAGGATGGACTCAGATGATACTGACTGACATAGTCGTTGAGACAGCAACAGGTGATTCTAATGAAGTGGTTTGATCAGTGAATGTCCGAGCAGGTTTCACATTTTTGTACTCAGAAACATCAACTTCAATGTTAAATGTATATAGAAGTGCTCGTTCTAAGGTTCGTGTATTACTCAAAAGTCGCATTTACACATTAACAATACAGATTATTACTGAAACAGAGTCTTGTATCTCTTTTTATTGACAATTATGTTTATGGTCGATTCAGCAACCCGTATTACTAATAATAATACAGAACTCAAAGTGATCAAAATAGCAAAAACAAGACTTTATACCACTACTACAACGGAAAGAACACAAATTTGTTCCACACAATTGAAAGTATAAACATGTAAACTGAAAGTCTGAAATGAAAACATCGTTACTCCTTTTTCTTCACAGCTTAACAAATGGATACTAAAACAGAGACTTGATTCTGCAACTGTAAACAAATAATGAAACAGAACTCAAAGTGATACAAAATAGCAGCAATTACAACGGGACGAACACAAAATTGTTCTAAACAATTAAACATGTACAAGTGACTAAAACTGAGATGATTAGAAGTGTTACTCCTCTTCAAACTTGTCTTCTTCATCACAGCTTCACAAAAGGGATGTTCCGAGAGTGAATAAGCAGACCACCTCTTGTGTACGTCTCTCTCCAAGCACCTGCTAAGGAAGTCTTTGGCATATTCAGATAACCAGCCCGGTACACGAGGAAGACACTCGGTATAGCCGATGAGATCGACCCAGTCATCAAAACCGAGATCACCATGTTCTTCCCAAACTGCTCTGCCGCTCAGCATCTCCACAACGGTACACCCCAACGCCCAAATATCTGTCCCGAAGTCCACAAAGTGATGGCTCATGAGCTCAGGAGCGACGTATCTGGTGGTTCCTCTCATATGACCGTACCCGTCACCATACTCTAAGGATCCTTTCTCCATTGCTAACCCGAAATCCCCAAGCTTGGTCAAGTAGCCATTAGGCCTAAACCGGCGATCGGTAGGGCAGAGCAAGAGATTGTCCGGTTTGATGTCGCAGTGGATGATGTTTCGGTCGTGGATGTATCTGAGACCGGACAAGATATCTCTAGCGAACACCTTCACATCGCACTCAAGTAACTCTCCCTGTCCGTCCTCGATCAAGTCGGCGATGGCTCTCCCTGAGCAGTACTCGAGTATCAGATTGTATTGATTCTCGTCGCGCGCCATCTCTTCGCCGTAGCAACTGACTACGAAAGGAGATTGCAAACGGAACAGGATCCTTCCTTCGTCCATCAGGCTCGAAGCCCGTGAAAGCTCTGCCGTTTTAATCGCCCTCTCTGGTAAATAATGATCCTTGTCCTTTTTACTCCTCGCTAGGTAAACAGAACCATAAGCTCCTGTTCCAAGCAATTGGGTTTTGATCCAGGACGACGACGATGAAGAATCGAGACATAGACTACTTTCGTTTTTCTTCTTCTTCAAAGGGGACCGAGCAACTCCCAGAGTTTTCTTAGCCGTTTTCTTACGCAAGGAATTCAGACAGACACTAGTTTTCTTTTCCTTCGTCTTCTTCAAAGGCGGCCGCGCAATTCGCACAGTTATCTTAGCCATCTTCTTTCGCAAGCGGAGAATGATCTCGAAACCCTAGAAAATCGAAGAGAGAGAGAGAGATAGCGAATTGAAACTGGGCTCGTCGAGAATCGAATTGAATTCCGCGAAACCCTAGAAAATCGATGAACAAGGAAGCGAGAGAGACAGAATTGAAACTGGAGAGAATTGGAACTCAAGTTTCCTTTTTTATGTTTCAGGTAGGGCAGTTAAGTGATTTATTGACTGATTTTGACGCGTCGGAGTCATATAGTTTTTTAGTTGCCACGTGTACTCTCAGTTCCTAAATTTCATTTTCTAGACCATTGGTTATCCGCCGTCACAATCATATAATAAAAAGATTTGGGTTTGATTTGAAATACTTATAAAGTGTAGGGTCTATTTCACAATAAGTTTCCCCACAGAGAAGGGTTCTGTTTGTATGTTTGAGTTTATTCAAATAAAATATGTTTATTTTGTTAGTTTATATTTTCATATTCTAGTAAAAAATGTTTAAAATACTCATTATTTCATCTAATCATATTTTATTATTAATTTTAGTTATATTAATTTTAAATATTAATCTAAAATATATTTATTAATCAAATAATTTATAAATTATTATTGTTAACATTAATAAATTGGCTTTACTCACATAAATTCATATAAATTTATAAATTAAGATCTGAAATTGTATTTAAATAGATTTGTCTACATAAATTTGAATTAGAAAAAAAGAAAAAACATACAAATTTGAATTTAAATAGATTTGTCTTCACAAATTTGATGGAAAAATGTCATTTTTTAGTTTTGGTATGAAAATAAAATTTCTCGATTTTGGATAGGAAAATTATTTTTTTCCGGGTTTTATAGAAAAATGTAATTTTTGGTTTTAATGAGAAACAAAACAAAATTTCTCGGTTATGGTGAAAAAATGAAATTTTTTTTATTTTGATGGAAAAATGCAATTTTTTGTTTTAGCGGAAAATGTGATTTCTCAGTATTGACGAGAAGAAATAAAACAATTCAATTTTGGCGGGAAAATGCTATTTCGCAATTTTGGCGGCGAAATACGATTTTTTGTTTTTGATGGAAAAAAGAATTTTTTCAAGAAAACCTAAATTTCTCGTTTTTGGCAAAAAATAAATTTTCTCAATTTTGACAGAAAACTGGATTTCTCGGTACTGACAGAAAATATGATTTCTCGGTATTGGCGCGAAAATATGATTTTTCGATTTTTGACAGAAAAATACGATTTTTGGTTTTTGATAGAAAAATACGATTTCTCAGTTTTGGTGAGGAAATGAATTTTCTCGGTTTTAACAAAAAATACGATTTCTCAATTTTGATGAGAAAATGAGATTTTTTTTGGTTTTGGCGGAAAAATATGATTTTTGGTTTTGGCTGAAAAACTAGAATAACGTTTTGTGGCGGGAAAATAAAATTTTAGATTTTTGCAGTGAAAATGCAATTTCTCGGTTTTGGCGAAAAAATACAATTTTTTTTATTTTAGCGGAAAAATACGTTTTTTTAGTTTTCTGAAATTTGAATTATAATGTTTCTTGTTTTCATTAAAACGCTCTCAATAACTTTTTGAAAACTTTATTTGTCTCCCAAAGCTTCAAACGCAATGCAGTTTTTCCTCTTTGCTTCTTTGATCATTATCCATTCGATTTGTTTACCAAAATGTAGCTTGTAATATGTGCCCATTTGTGTGATTTTTAAAAAATATTTTTTTTCCTGTACGGTCAATAAAATTTTGTTACTTTAAAATTAAAATATAAGATAATTTTTGAAATGATCTACTTGATAATTTTATTATCAAATATGATTCTTTCTAAAATAATCTATAAAAAGGGTCTACTAGTGTACTTTTAATGTGTCATTAATAATTTATATTTAGTATAACATTAGTCTATCAATGGTCTATATTTATTTGTAAGATCAATCAGTCTGTCATTAGCCTGCATTCAGTCTGTTATTAATCTGTCGTTAAATTACAAATAAAAATAGTTAGAAAGTAACGTTAGTATTTAAAAAATAATAAAATATGAATAATAATCTGTTTCACATTATTTTTTCATTTTAGGTTTATTTGGAGCATTTCCTCTTAAAATACTACCTATCAAATTTGGGAAGGAATAATAATTTTCATTATTTTATTCTTTTTCTATTTATTCCTTTTGTTATTTTATTATTTTAATGTTTCACCAGTTAGAGCCAAACTCTCTACTATCATGATGTGAAGAGGATTAATAGGATTTTGATCCGGTTTACTTTTTGTTACACAAACCGGCTCCATCGCGGCCGGTTAAAACCAATTTTGACATCCATTAGTCAAACTGTCAAAGCCACCACTGTGACCTTCTCCAAAATTGCCTTCATTTTCTTCGATTCTTCTTTCCCTTGTTTATCTTCCCCATAAAAGTTTCAGACTTTCTTGTCTCTTCTTACTCCAAGATTTTGTTTTCCACAGTTTTTTCCGTTCTTGTTTAATTTGTCTCAATTCTCCCCCAGAAAATACTATTGCTTCTTTCTGCGCTTACTCATACTTTTACTTTAGGTTGCTTAGAAAATCCGTCCCACTTGCTTCTCCTTCGTGGGAAAGTTTCAGTCTTTCCGAACTGACCATGAATTTTCATCGATTCGACGAAACTCAGCCACAGGTTCTATGTCTC
Source organism: Thlaspi arvense (assembly GCA_911865555.2). NCBI lineage: Eukaryota > Viridiplantae > Streptophyta > Magnoliopsida > Brassicales > Brassicaceae > Thlaspi > Thlaspi arvense. Next base: position 9,477,284 of record OU466861.1, read on the forward strand.
TCGCTCTCTCTCTTCTCTCCATTATTCGTGCTTGTCTTTATGTTTCCGTGTTTGTGTCTGTATATTATCTCTTGAGTCTTTAGACGATCAAGATTCCGTACGATTCCATTTGGTGGAACGAAGTCTTTTTTTTTTTCTCAAAAATCTTCCGACTATTATTCCGGTTTAAAAGGTCGGAACTTTGGTCTGCATCTGGTATTAAAATGGTGTTTGTTTAGTGAGCTTGTGGCTGCTATGTGTACTACTTTATCAGTCTTACTCCCAAAAGATCATCATTGTGCTTGTTGTGTTCAATGTTAATACATTTAGGGCCCAAGATTTACCCAAAAACTTTCTTGAATCCATTTTCGACTTGTGTTCCTCAATTGGTGTTTTCTAGTGTAGCTTGTGACTTTCACTCGTTGGGGGGGGGGGGGGGGGGGGGGGGGGGTGTGTTAAGAGGTTTTCTCATGGCGATTAAACATTCAAATTGAAATCTTCTTAGAGATTTGTGTCAGTGAATTTGATGCTATGATGTGAAAAATGGAACTGGCAAGAACGACGCAGTTTATGGGTTTTACAGTGTAATATATATATTGATTTCATCATTTCATGAAACTTTCTTGAATCCATTCTCTCTGGCTATATTGCAATCACAGTTTAAAGAAAGTGTATCCAAGTTTGCGCAAGATGTTATCGCTCTTCATGCTGAAAGAATCGATCGAACCAATTCAATTCCAAAGGTTTGTCTGACTTTTTAGTCTTTTAACTACATCCTCTCACAGTTTCTGCTGCTTCTATATCTCCCAAATCTAACCTTTTTATACATTGTTTAACTAGGATGTCAACTTATGGAAGCTAATGGGTGATTTCAACCTCCATGGAATCACTGCACCAGGTGAAATCTCTATCTAGCAGAGATCATATGCTTCTGCTATTAGCATAAACATGTCCTTTTTTTTTTATCAACTATGTCTAGAAGGGAACTTTAACACTCATAATCCTCTGGTTTTGCCTGCAGAGGAGTATGGAGGTCTAGGTCTTGGTTACTTGTATCATTGTATAGCAATGGAGGAAATCGGCCAGGCCTCAGTTTCAGTTGCATTATCTCACGGTGCCCATCCCAACCTTTGCATCAATCAATTGGTAAATACAGCTCTCACAAGACTACTTTGCAATATCTGAGTTTGTTTGCTATGATCTTTAGTAAAGAAAAGAGAGAGAGAGTTCAGAGATAGTTTCTTCTTTTAAATCTGTTTCTGATTGTGGTGGCTTTGTAGATTCAGTACTGCTCAGAAATTGGACAAGCTAGGAATGCGGAGAAGCGACACGAAATCCCTTTTTTCCTCAGGGTAAAAGATCTCTGTTGAACTCAAAGTCCTTCTTCATTGCCTCTTTTTCTCTGACTTCTGTCTCTTCTTGAGCAGGTGTGAGCTTGTTTTTGAGAATTGCTTTGTTCCAAAAGAGACATTCTTGGCAAGGAAGGAAAAGGTTTTGACTGCTGCAACTTCATCTTTTTAAATTTGATTCTCTTACGTTGATGGATAAGTTGCATATCATTGTCTATTTACATAATCAAAGAAAACACATGACTACATAGATGCTTTGTACCTTTCATGAGTTAAAGGATACAAAGGGTTTGTACGTGCAGTAGGAGAATTCCAGTTTATACAGGTTAATAATGTTGATCATCCTCCACATAAACTTTCTCCAATATCTCAGCTTTAATCGTATGATTCTTGAGAAAAATTTGGTTTGATAATTTCAGGGTAAAGTTGCTGACATGTATACTGCATTACAGTCTTCAAGGTAGAAAAAACTTCTCTCAAAACTCTAGAATTCATTGTGTTCATACAGACGAAAGTTAGCTTAAAGACACAGATGTTGCTTTGGCATCTCAGGTCATACGTCTACTCTGTTGCTAGAGAGTGTTGTAATGGTAAAGTTGACCCAAAGGTATAGTTTGATCTTCTCTTCTCGTTTTATATTATGAAAAGATTCCTCAGTAACCTAATAATAGCCTCTCCTTGTGTATTATATTCGTCTAGGATTGTGCCGGAACTATTCTCTGTGCAGCCGAAAGAGCAACACAGGTTGCTTTACAGGTCAAACACCCTTACTCTCCTTGCTTCTCTTTAATACTATCAGATGTTGTGAGCATGAAATGCAAGGCTGATAAGGTAGATGGTGGTTACATTTGTTTTTGCCAACTTAAATGTTCTTTCTAAGGTTCGTGTATTAGTCAAAAGTTGCATTTACACATTAACAATACATATTATTACTGAAACAGAGACTTGGATCTCTTTTTTTTACAGTTACGCTGATTGTTGACTCTGCAACTGTGGACTAATAACGAAATAGAACTCAAAGTAGCAAATGGAAGAAGACTTTACTAATCCTACATCTATATTATATATGGGAACTATAAAACTGTTCAAAACAACTGAAAGAACATGTTCTACAACTGATTTAATTGACATGGACATCTTCTTTCATCTTCTTATAGATCTTCCGAATCTTCTTGAGGGTATTCTTCATCTATTTCAATTGCTTCTTCCCCTTCTTCTTCTACTTCTTCTTCTACTACTTCTTCTTCTTCTTCTTCTAAATATGGGCCATCTGCGTCAAATTCTAAATATGGTTTAAAGGCTTCTTCTTCTTCCTCTTCTTCTAAATATGGGTCATATGCGTCAAATTCTTCTTCTTCTAAATCTGGTTCATACAAAATGCTTTTGATTTTATATTTTGGTTTACTATAAACAATTTATTGGTTTACTTAATTTAGTGGTTTATCTGTACTTTGTTATATAAACCACTAAATACTTATTTAATTGAGTGATTTTAAACTCTATCAACTGTTCCTAAATATTTCGATTTAGTATGAAATGTTTTTTCTTTCTGAATTTCTGCGAAGAAACGGTTTGAAATTGTGTTATTTTAGAAGTTTTGAACTCAAATGATTTTTGTTTAGCTTGTATGTGCTTGTTTTTTTCTAGGAATAGTTATGGTGTCTGAAATCATAGGGATTTTCCTTAGACTTGATATGGTTCTAAAGACCATTGCAACTAAGTTTTAAGATATGATTCATTGCTTTCTACAATCTAAAAAGAAGTCTTGTATAAAAAAATTAAAAAGGAATTCCCTGGACATAACGAAAAGTTTTAGATGTCAAGGAAAACATGTCTGTTTTTTTAGCTGTCTATTTGTTAGACCACCCTTTTTCTTCACACCGTTCCACTTCTTCGGATCTCATTGGTCTTATTGCTTCACCAACTGTTTTTTTTTATCTGGACAAAGGAAACATCTTAATTTACCAAATCACACCATTGCTAATTTGAGTACAATATAATATATACGACTAATGCTACCATTTTAAGCTTTATGAATCAATCAATAAATCTGTTAACACATCAAATTAACCATTGATACTAAAACTGAATAGACTTTGATTTTTTTTTCTTACACTTTGTTTACGCAACTTTAAAACTAATAATAGCATTTAATACTTTAAATATAATCAAAATATCAAAAAGTATAATATAAAACCAGAATTATTCAGATCTCTATATGCACACACAAACTATTATTCAAATTCTTAATAACTTTTCACAAAATCACCAAATAAGAATAATTCTTATAAAAAACGAAACTAGAAAAAAAAAACATTTAGGTGAGAGTCAGCGGATTAATTTCATATATTTTGTTTCTTCTTGCACACACTAAAAAAATCCTTGTCCAAATGTTATTATTTTGTCTTTTGATAATTTAGAAGTCTTAATTAAGAGCTCCTAATTTGAGATCATTTAATATTCGTTTTATAAATATATTTTGGAGTCAAAAGGTGATATTCTTCTGTAAGTACATTTTGTTGCATATGTTGTTTTAAAATTATGATATAACATATTATCAAATAAAAATAAAAGGATATTTTCCCCTAAAATCCAAGCTATTTTGCTAATAATCTTGTATAATTTGGCTATTTAAGATATAGTTTGAAGAAATAAAACATTTCATTATTAATTAAATCACTGATGCAATACAAATAATCATTATCTATAGATTTTTCATTTTTATTTAAACATAAATTTTAACAAGTTTACAAATATATCAACTATTTTATTAATATATCCACTTATTTATGTTTCTTATTCCAATAGTCTTCTTCCTGCAATTTTCCCATATAAATCATGTCAGTTCCTCTATACACATAACATAATAAAATACATCTATATGAGTATGGCTATTCCAAATGCAAATACTCAAGTTTGTATATGTATTTAATAATTGAAATGTTATTTTCAAACCATAACATTTTTATTTATCAAAGATTTTTGCAGACAAAAATAATACAATATGATTTTTGCTGAGTTTTCAACACATGTTTGATAGGAAAATCTCTTTGAGACAACTATAATAGTTTAAACATAAACACACACAAAATAACTAGATTCAACCAAATAAGGGAATAAATTATTGTTTTGATAGTTGAGAGGAAACACCAGGTGGTATGTGGCATTTGCGGAGACATTTCTCTTCACATGCTTTTTGAGGCATAAGGATTAGTCCGCACTCAAACATGCACTTGTCCATACATGAAAGTCCTTCAACTTCTGCTACCATGGCCGCCATTACTATTGCCACCACAGTCATCAAAACAATGCATTTCTTTATACCCATCTCTCTTAACTTTTGTTTTGTGTGACTAAAAAATTATATATGTTCATTAAGAAGTTTGTATGTATATATATACACACATACAAAAAGTTGTTGATTTACTTTAATTGCTGAATGCATTTGATAAGAAATCTAAAAAAGAGCTCCCAATCTGAAATCATTTATTTATTTTCTTATAAACCTATATTGGGTTATAATGCTAATACTAATTTCGTGAATTTTTTTATAAAAGTGTTTGGTGACATTCAGTGTTGTCCCTAAATATTTAGAAGTTTAAAGCAGTATGAAAAAATTTGGGTGGCTTTTAGATATCTTTAGAAAAAATTTATTTTGGTTTATTCTTACAATATTCTTTAGTATAAATATATCTTAATTTTATTTTATATAGGAAAAGAAATGTAAAGTTTTAAAATAATTTTGTAGTATATTTTTGAAAACAAATTATATTTAGATTTGAAATTATTGTTTTGAAATTATTGTTTATTTTAATTCTAAAAGTTATTTCATAAAAAGATAAAGAAATCTATGGAATTGGAAAGAAAAAGATGAATTATTGTGTTTTTAGCAAAAACAAACAGGATATTAATCAGTAGTAAATATATTGAGGATAGTTGATAGTTAAAATTTAAAATAAATATGATTATGAAACTTATATAAATAGATTAATTTTTGATTAAAATGCTAAAAAATATGGAGAATCTCCTTTATATAAAAGGGATAGATTTCTAAGCTTCTAAGGGCTGCCACATCAGCAAAAATAATTAACCAATAGTAGATTCTAAAACTGCTATATTATCTTTTCCAACTAATAATTTAAAGTCATTTCATTAAATAATTTATTAATTAAAATTTCTTCAAGTTTTATTTTACAAAAAAACTTTTATAATTCTTAAATTCTCAAAAAAAAAAACTGAAAATGAATTACACTAATACTCAATTATAAAGCTTAAACAAAAGCTTATTTATGAAGTCACCATCTTCTCGGTTTCCAATCATCTCGCATCTGACTCACCAGAAACGGAATCAGCCGTCACTAAACCCAAATTTTACTTTTTAATAGATTTCTAGGCTTTTAAGGTCTGTCACATCAGCAAAATTAATTAACCAATGGTAGATTCTAAAACTGCTATGTCATCTTCTTCAACCAATAATTTAAAGTCATTTTATTAAATAATTTATTAATCAAAATTTCTTCAAATTTTACCTACAAAAAAACTTTTATAATTCTTAAATTCTCAATAAAAAAAAACAAAGCTAAAAAAAACTGAAAATGAATTACACTAAAACTCAATTATAAAGCTTAAACAAAAGCTTATTTTATGGAGTCCGTCTTCTCGGTTTCCAATCATCTCGCCTCTGACTCACCAGAAACGGAATCAGCCGTCACTAAACACAAATTTTACTTTTTAATTAATAACAACCAAACTGATAATAAACAATAAAACTTAATTAAGTGGATCATAAACACTTAAAAATCCAAAAGACATAGCGATGAGGATGTCAAAAAAAAAAATACATAGCGATGAGCCACATATGGTATAAATAATACACAATTCTATCACAAATGAAGTCTAATGTGTCTCATGCTTGAGATTGTTGTAACCAACATAAAAATACAATCTCACAACTGTTTTGCATTTATATTTATAATGTGAATGGAGTAGAATGAGTCTCAATCATAGTATTGTTGGAACTGGAGAACGTCTTTCTCGCCAAAAATAAAACTTAAAGAGTGACTGAGTTTTCTTTCTTCTAGAGAAAATTAATTTATACAATTGTAACTTTTTGACTTATAACAGATTTCAAGTTTCTAAAGCTGATATAGAGTTCCATATTGTTCATTGTAATGCGATATTGTGGAAAAACTGAAGTAAAAACCTAATTAAAGAACCGGTGATTAAAGACAGTTACTCACCATTTCTTAATTTTCATTTGCAAAAGTTCATGAAACAAAAAACTGAAAAGATTTTTTTTTTTCAAATAACATATAACGATAAATTTCACATTCTTCACCAATATTGGCAAATGATTGAGCTAGCTAAACTACCAAACAAATATTATATCAATTATCAAAGAACTCATATAATAAAGAAGTTTATTAATAATTGCCATTTTTTTTCTTCGTTGAATATATGAACTAATTATAAAACATCTACGTACACACTGAATCATAAAAAAATTGATAAATAGAGAAATGCATACTATATGAAAATTAAAAACAAAATCCCAAGGTACAATATGAAACAAAATGGAAGCGACGGAAGTGGTACAAGTAACCACTGACGACCAGCCAGATTGGCGAGTCGAGATCCGATGTTTCCTCGAAACTGGTGAGCTACCATCGGAGAAGTGGGCAGCTCGGCGGATCCGTGCTCGCAGTGCCAAGTACGCAATCATCGAAGGTGTCTTATGCCGATGGACCGAATCAGGCATCCTTCTTACTTGTCTCCATGGCGACGAAGTTCAACGATGCATCAAAGACGTTCATGACGGTGCAGGTGGAAACCATTCCAACGGACAAGCTCTGGCTCTGAAGATTAAGCGACAAGGCTTTTTCTGGCCGACCATGCAAGTAGACTGCATCAAATATGCTCAGAAATGCGAGTACTGTCAGCGACACGCCCTGATGATCCATCAACCAACTGAGTTTCTGACGTCGGCGATCCCTCCTTATCCCTCCAATGATCTCCTCTCGTCAACACAAGTATGTGCTCATCATGACCAACTATTTCACAAAATGGGTCGAAGTTAAGGCGTTCGCTGAAATCACCGCCACCGAAGTACAAAAGTTCCTCTGGAGATATATCATTTGCCGACATGGTCTTTCTTATGAGATCGTCACCGATAACGGCCCCCAGTTCAGATTGAAGAAAATTCAAGCTTTTTGTGACAAGTGGAAAATTCGCCTCAACAAGTCTACACCCCGTCATCTGCAAGGCAACAGACAAGCCGAGGCCACCAACAAGACGATCCTGGACGGCATTAAGAAGCGTCTCAATGCCAAGACGGGTTTTTGGGCGGACGAATTGGACGGCGTACTTTGGTCTCATCGCACAACTCCAGGAACTGCAACCCGGAAGACTCCCTTTTCACTCGCATACGGATGCAAAGCTATGGTCCCGGCGGAGATCAACGTTGGCAGCTTACGACGTCGAGTACTCCCGAGTATTCCTGAAGTAAACGCAACGATGCTGGTCGACAATATCGACACATTCGAAGAAACACGCAACCAAGCGTTGTTCAGAATGCAGAATTACCAGAATCAAGCAGCTCGGTACTACAATAAAAAAGTGCAGAATTGACACTTCGACAAAGGCGACCTCGTCCTTCGAAAAGTCTATGAGAATACTAAAGAAGCAAATGCAGGGAAGCTCGGCGCAAACTGGGAAGGCCCTTACATCATTACCAACAAAGTGAAACCAGGTGTTTACCGACTCGAAGCAATGGACGGCGAGTTGGTCCCGCGGGCTTGGAGCTCTCTCAATCTCAAACGATACTATAGCTAGATCGGCACCTCCTTGAGGTCGGCATCTTCAAAAAAAAAAAAGAAGGGAATAGTCCCTATGAACTACGAAGCGGTTTGACCCCCGAAAGGGGTACGTAGGCAGCCTATCTTCGGATGGCGCAACTGCTTCCCCTCCTCAAAACGGGGGGATTCTTGACTATTTTTTTAGCTTTCCGAGCCTTCTTGTAAGTTTTTACTTTCAAGATTCAATAAAATCATTTCTTTTCAAAACTTCGTCTTTGTCAATTTCATATCGGCATCCAGGCCAGATGCTCGATCCGCCAAAAGCTAAAGTCTGATCCACTTTAGCTCGGCAACTTAAAGCCAATTCTGTCTTGCATCTTACAGTTTTACCTGTTTCAATATATCCGAGCCATGCGTTGTTGTCAGCCAAGTCCGTCTTGCATCCGCATTCGACTCAGATACTTCTAAGTGGTACCGATGATTTGACGCCGACCTGAATCGCACATCGAGTATTCACACTTAGAAGAGAAGTGGTATGAACAATCGTAAGCCGGGCTTCCCGCACGTTCGTATTCACACTTTCCTTTAAAGCCAGAATCCACTCTGCAATTCTTAAGTCATGCGAAATTTACAAAGCCGACCTGGTTGCAATTCGTATTCGACTTAAGAAGTTTCTAAGTACGGAATACATGCCGATCTCATTCGCTTATTCACTTAGTACTTAGAAATTTTTATCACATAAATATAAGCTGATATCAAATCGCGATTTGTGTTCAGATTCTCAAATAAAACATTTCATTAATATATGCCGAAAACGGCGGAAATAATACAAGTCTACGGTAACAAAATACCAAGTACAACAAAACATATCGAAGCAAAGGGAAAGGCTAGTCTTCGGCCTGTTCCTGGATTTCTCTTTCTTCCTGTTCGGCCTCTTGACTAACAGGCTGACCGGCATCTTGATCATCCGTCTGATCGGCCTCCTTCTCTTTCTCCAGACCGTCTCCCTCCGAAGACTTGGCCTTATCAGGCTCTTGACCGCCAATCAAGGATGGAACGTTACTGGAAACCTCGAGAAAAACTTCCGCATCTTGGACTTGAAGCTCTTCCGACGTAAAGCTAACTTCTTCAAAGGCATCCAGATTTGCCTTACTTTCAGCAATCAGCTTCTCAACATTCTCGTCAACAAGAGCCGAAAAATTGTAGCCTTTTTTACGTACGATGCCGAGCGCCTTCTTAGCCCCGATCCACTGAGCCGCGGTCGAGATCAACTCATGAGCCTTCTCCTTACGAGAAAGCGATTCCTTCACTTTTGCGACCAAACCCGCATAGTGATTGTTCACCGCGACTGCCGCACGCTTCTCCACTTCTTGCCCAAAAGCAAGCTTCTCCTCTTGAGCGGCCTTCAGCTCGGCCTCCAGCTTCCTTTGCGAGTCAGCCCTTTCCTTTTTTATGGTTTTTACTGCTCGGTTGAGCAGTTTGCTTTTCTCGGCATCATCGGCGCGAACCTTCTCCAGCTCCTCGGAAGATTTTTGAAGCGCGGCTTCCAGCTCAGCCCTCCTTCCCCGTTCGGCCTCGAGAGCTTCCTTGAGACCCTCCGTTTAAGCCTCTTCGGCAAGGCGCTTCTTCGTGTCTCGGTCATACTCATCCATAATGGTCAATGCCGTAATCAAGGCCTGTATGCGCAAGATATCAGCATTCGAAGTCGGTCTTATGTGCAAGAAATTTATAAAGGAGCGTTCAAGGTATTTTTACCTTGGCCTGATCGTGCGCATAGCGCGCAATCGCATCGCTGCGAATGTACCCGCGAGGGTCCGTTGGTGGACCTGCTGGATTGTCCCTCAGCTTAAGGAAGTAATCCAAACAGGACACCGAAACGTGCACTATTGGGCTATCTCCACGATACTCGTTGGAGAACCCGAACGGGCATAGTTGTCTCTCTGTCCGGGATCTTTTTCTTGTCTGCAGCTCTTCGGAAGATGCTCCCGGACCCAGTTTCTTTGAGCTAACAGGGCTTCCTTCCCTACCATCATTTCCATCTTCGACTTTGCAACCCGGAGCGTCTTCGCTCCTCTGTCCCGCTAGCTCGGCCTCCTTTCGAGTTTTCCCTGCTCTTTTAGCAGCTTTCCTCTCAGCTGCTCTCTTGGCCTTGGAAGAATCTCTCTCGGCCTACTTTTGAGCTACCTTCTCAGCCCTCGCAGATTCTTCTTCGGTACGATTATCGATCGTAGGGTCCTCCGGCTCCTGGACACTAAGAGACCCAAAGGCAGATTCAAGGTCGGCAGAAAGATCCTTAGATGAAATAAACTTCATTCTTACTGGTCGGTGCTGGTGACGAAGGAGAGCAGCTGAAAAATAAAAGATGTCAGCCGACCTGACGCTCTAATTCCAAATTAAAATCAGGTACAGAACAAGCAAGAATGGGATTCATATCTTTCGTTCGTTCGATCCTTTCTTCTGTGATCTCCGGCCAAGTGATCGCACTGATTGCCGCAAACCGCTCCGATATCTCGTATATATTAAGCGGGTCGTCGACGATCGGAAGGTGTCTGTTGCCTGCAATAATAAAATGAAAGATCAACAAAATAATTATTTGACAAGTTTATTCAAATTTTCAGGTCGGACATATCTCTACCCATGACCTCCGCCCACTTCGTTCGGATTGGGATATTCTGGTCGACGACGGAGAACTCGTTGATCAGCACGAAGAAGTAACGATCTCTCCAATCCGACACTTTTGATTTCTGACCACCGGTTACGATGTTAAACCGAGTCTTCATACTTGTGTAGTATGAACCACGATTTCTCAGATTTGCCTTGGTCCTCCTTGTATTCATCATCGCATCAAACGCGGCTCGGCTCAAAGGAATGTCGTGCCTGATCGACATCACCAGCATACTTACGATCAGACGAATTGTCCCGTGGGAGAATTGGCTGATCGGCATCTCTTTGTGGTCGGCGAATTCAAGCAACAACCTCGGGAGCGGAAACCAAAGATGGAAGTCACTGAAGAAGCACTCGTAGAGGCATAACCATCCCTTAGGAGCATCCCACGGTCGTTCCGACGGGCTTGGAACCATAAATATTACTTCAGGGCCGATGTCGCACTCCTCTTTCAGGGTGACTAAAGACTCCATTGTAGATTTGGTCGGCATCACTCCGAGGGCATTGTCGCAGGTCGGCCTAATCACCTTCTCTCCTTTGCGCTTCTTGATCTTCTTTACGGGAGGATTCATGTCGATTATGCCGAACTGGTTGACCTCTTCCTCCGCAATGATCGCATTCAGCTCATCCGAGATATCCATCTTGTTAGATCCGCCTCTCATGTCAGCTTCGTCCCGAAGCTCAGGAATTTCAAACTCTAATCTGGAAGAAGTCTCCTCAGATCTACCAACAGACCCGATCTGATCGGCGTGAAATCTATCAGCCGCCGCCTGCTGATTCTTTATTCTCACTCGATCCTGGAATTCCCGCTCCAACGCGGAGAGTTGGCTCGCATCTGAAGACCGATCTGACTCCGGCGGTTGGATGACCACCTTCTTTCCTTTGGACCGGTTCCTCGCAGCCTGATCGTCGTTCTGCATCCGACGAAACTCTTCAAGAGATACGCCGATCTCGTTGGCTTTCACTTGGGCCGACCTATCTGTCTCTGACTCAGATCGGCCTTCTCTAATCATCACGACTCTGCTTATGTCTGGTCGGTGAAATCGAAGGTGGAAACCGAACGAAACGGCGGAGGTCCAGACTCAAAAATTCTAAACGAAATAAAAGAGTAGAGAGAGAAGGGAGCAAACCTGAATTTGACAGAGTTTCGCTAAGAAATGCAGAAGTGAAGAAATGGAAGCCGAGTCCCCCTTATTTATAGAAAAATCTGGACGGTTACCGAGAGTCATCATGAGCTCGGCGACTTTTCGCATTTCATCTTATTTATTTTTAAACGGCCTCTTCGATTTCCTCCTCTCATGGTTGACACGTGTCAAACCTAGTTCTGCATATGCAGACCTAGGTCTAGTCTACACCACCTTTGGCGGGAACTTTTCGTGCCTAGATCCACAATCTGACCCTCGTCATCGTGCCGATCAAAAATTTCAGGTAAAATTTCAATTTATATTCTAACACCTTTGGCGGGAACTTACTGTTAGAGATGAGATTCGTATCATCTTTACAAGCCCGATATGAATCCTGGTCGGCCCATTTTACAAGGTTCAGGTCGGCATAATAAATGGAAAATCTTCCATTTATCTACAAATCCCGGGAAAAAAGAAAGTTAGGTCTTGTCGGCAGAAAGACTTTCCTTTTTCGACATACATCAAAGACCGACCTGATCAGCTATAAATATGGGAGGTCCTCGACTTCTCAAATCATCCGAAAATCATCTCTCGAGACCTAGGACAAACTAAGCATATCTTGTTGTTCTAGCTTTCGGTTTTCTTTCCTAAAGAATTTAGGTCGGCGTTCTTATTCTGACGACCTAAATCACCGTGTATTCTGTCAAGCTCCGGCTTCTTCTAATAAAAATCCCTCTTTAAACTCACAAACCTTAGTTCCTTTTATATATCGAACTTGATTTTTCTTTTTAAAAGCATCAAGCGAAAGGGAAGCTTATGCAAAAACTTTTTGAAAGTATAAAAAAATACTCATGGTGTTTCACTAAAAAAATAGCATTATAACATAAAATGTCCAAATTTAGACAATAGATTTCTAATTTAATATATAGTTCATGTGGATACTATTTACATAAACAAAAAATATAACAAAATTATACATCAAATTATTATAAAAAGGTCAAACTTTACCCTTCATATTTGTAAAAACACGCATTAACTCTTAAAAAAGAATTTAACTAAGCCAAAATATACATTATTCTACCTTCAAATTATTATACAAATCATATATATATATATATATATATATATATATATAAATCCTTCTGATATTTACTTCGCTCGACCATATGTAAGAATCACATGCAAATATACTACTCTATAATTTATCACAATATTAAACACAAAATTAATTGGCAATCTTTTTTATAAAATTACAATATAATTATATAATCCACGCGTAGCGTGGACAAAACACTAGTGAAATACTAGAAATTCTAAAAGAAAAGCAATAAATATAAAATTAGAAATTTCTATATCAAATACAAATGGTTGGGCTGCATAATTACGGCCCATAAAGTCTAACATGTGGGCAATATATGCAGTGGGAATTTGAAGAGCATTAAATATGCCGCACCTACCAAAGATGGTCGTAATGATGGCGGTTAGAAGAAGGCGGAGCAGGTTAGTAACCTCTCCTCTGACTTTATTCTATATATATCTTTATTTGTTTTTATAATTAATCTAATCGTTTTTTAAGTTTCGTGGCCCCTCGGTCAAAGAAAACGGATAAAAAAATAAATGGATCATTCTTAGTTTTGATTCTTTTCTTATTATGCATGGAAGATCTCGGGAAGGACAATAATAATGACAAAGGACAGTAGCAGGAACCTGACCCGGGGAACTTAAAGACTCGAACCCGGGTCCGACCTGGAACCAGGTATCCTCAATAAAATGCACTCCTCGTACCAACGAAAGGAGAAGAACGCTCTAGAACGATAACTTCATCTTCTAGCTTCACTTTGCCAGATAACTAAAGTCCTCAAAAGCTCTGTCAAGATCCCTCCAAGTTGATAGAGAGCTCGTTCCTTAGTTCTTCCGATACCTTTATGCACTCCGTCCAGTCACGTGTCTTTTCTGTCTAGAATTTTAGAGCGCAATCGGAAGGGCAACCCTTTTCCAGTTCACCGAAACTCTCTTTCTTTGTTCTCTCGTTGCAGGCTGACTCATCCTCCCAGAGTTCAAATCTCCCCCGCAGGTCCGACAACCAATCAGATCCCCCATGTAGCATCCCGAAATTTGTTCCCGAACAGTTGTGCCTCCCATAAGCTCCGGGGACATATACTGCGTTGTGCCTCTCCTATGACCCCAACCATCACCATACTCATCAGACCTTTTACTCATCACTTTCCCAAACCAGAGATTTTAGCCCTAGAGTCATCCCGAAGGAAGATGTTCTTTGGTTTAATGTCGCAGTGAATGATCTCCTCCTCATGGATATACTTCAGACAGCCCAAGATTTGGGCAGCGAATTGCTTCACATCTTCTTCTCGCATTCCTCTTCCTCTGTTAATTTCCAGGGCTTTCGCAAGGCATTCCTCTGGACAGTACTCAAGAATCGTGTTGTATAACAGCTTCTCTGTGTTCTTCCTGTCCTCTGTCATCAAGCTCAAGTAGTAGGAGATGACGTAGGGATTATCTTTGAGACAGTAAGAATTTGCGCTCGTTCTCGAGGCGTAATGCTTGAGTTGAGTCACAGGTTTTTATTACCATCTCGATAGGAAGAGAGTTTTGTTGTCCTTAGAGCGTGCTCTCTACCAAGTAAACAGAGCCGTATGAGCCTTTTCCTAGAAAACGAGTCACAACCCACCACTCGCTTTCTGGAACATTATCGCCTCCGATTGAATCCTCCAAGAAAGGGTTAATCTTGGCCGACGAATCTGCGTCATCTTCCTCTATCACGCGCTCTGTTCTTGGCTTCTTGTGAGGACGGTGACCAAATCGGCTAGTGCTGTTAGAAGAATTCGACAAAGATCTCTTCATCTTTCGTTCTTTATTTCTGTCACTCTTTGATTTTTATTTCGATTTCCATTTCTCTCTCTCTATATTTCTGTTTTCTCAGAATTTTGATACTCAAACGATGAGACAGAGAGACCAAGGAGGTGAGAGGCTGACGAGACAAATGTGTTTATAATCCGTGTTTTGGTTTCGGTCTCAAGTGTCCTTTTTTCAATTAGGTCTGGAGCAGGAACCTTAGGTTTGGTGAAATTCCAGACGTTGGACGGTGTAGGTTTAGTGATAATAGTTTCCAATTTTTTACCTTTTTACGCGTAACTTAGCTCTGCCACATGCATTGTTTAGTTTCTAAAATTTCCTTTTTTCTTTCTTTTAAACTTTTAGTAATAGTGATACTTTTTACTGATTAGTCTACTGCTATTATAGACTATTCGGTTATAGATTTACAATTTGTAATAAAAAAGGGAGAATTGGTGAATATGATTTAAAACTTGAGTTGAAATGCAAAACTAAACCCCTTATTGCATGTTTGACAAAAATAACTCACAGGGGTAATAAAATTATAATCTTAACCCTTATGACCAAACAAAAAAACATCAGTTTCAATTACTGTTTTATCCCAGAGAAGTCTACTCGAGAAGTTAAGTAGACTTCTCGAGTAGACTTCATGGAGAAGTCTACTCTATAATAATATGTTTACAATTAATTTTAAAAATCATAAAAAATAATTTGATAAAAAAATTAGATACATAATACAAATATATACTTTTTACACCTATTAAAAATAAAATTTTACACAAATATTCAATTTAAATCATCATAGATAAATTTGGATAAAAATCAATACTAAGAGACTTCTCGAGTAGACTTCTCGGTTTCTCGAGTAGACTTCTCGAGTAGACTTCTTGGAGAAGTCTACTCTCTAATAATTTTTTTACCATTAATTAAAACAATAATGAAAAATAATTTGGTAAAACAAATATATACATAAAAAACATATTTTTTATACCTATTAAAAATAAAATTTTATAAAAAAAATAATCAATTTAAATTATTATAGATAAATTAGGTTAGAAATCAATACTAAGTAGACTTCTCGAGTAGACTTCTTGGAGAAGTCTACTTAAACAATTTTTTTTCTACATATATACGGAGAGTTTAACCTAATTGTATTAATAATAAAGTCTCTCTCTATCTAACAAACGCCTCTCTCTCTTCTCCCTTCTCTCTGGGCATGAATTCCTTCTCCTTCCTCTCTTGCTATCAATATCCTCACCATCCTCTCTATCTTGCATTCAACCTCCTCTAACTTGCAGGTTATGGTAGTGGTAAGCAAATCTGAGCTTTTGTGTTCCTCTTTTTGTTTGCTTTGAACATATTGCAAATCTGAGCTTATTATTATAGATTTGAGCTTATTATTGTAGATCTAAGTTTATTTTTGTAGATATGAGTTTATTGTTGTATAAATTTTATAGATTTTGTTGTAGATTTGAATTTTGTTGCAGATCTAAATTTATTGTTATTGTTGCAGAGCTGAATTTTGTTGATTTTTTGTAGATCTGAATGTTATAAATATAGTAGATTATTATTATAGATCCGAGCTTATTATTATAGATTTGAGCTTATTGTTGTAGATCTAAGTTTATTTTTGTAGATCTGAGTTTATTATTGTAGAAAGTTTGTAGATTTTGTTGTAGATCTGAATTTTGTTGCAGATCTAAATTTTTTGTTATTGTTGCAGAGCTGAATTTTGTTGATTTTTTTGCAGAAATCTAAATTTTAACATTTTTCTTTTCTTATTATTGCAGATCTGACCTTATTTATATTTATGGTTTTGTTCTACAGATCTCAACAAAGCTCTTGCTTGTCTCCGCCGGATTTAAGTGATTTGAAGGTTCAAAAAGTTTAGAGTTCTCGAGTAGACTTCCCAAGTAGACTTCTCGAGTTGACTTCTCGAGCAGACTTCTTGAGCAGACTTCTCGAGCAGACTTCTTAAATAGACTTCTCGAGCAGACTTCAGTTGCATACATATTTTTTCAGAGATTTTAGTTTAGTAGTGATTTCTTATGCCAATTTTAAGATTTATAATCAGTGATCCTTAAATGTTTGTTTGTTTAGAGGGTTATTTTCTATGTAAAGTTGAATTGCATTGAATGTTTTGTATCATATTCCTAATTTATGTGTGTTTATGTATTCTACAAAATAGACTTCTCCTATCTCGAGTAGACTTCTTAAAGACATTAATTTTACATAACTTAAAGGTGATTCAGAGGGACATTTCTCCCATTTATATCACATAACTTGTCAACCGAGTAGACTTCTCTTGTCTTGAGTAGACTTCTGAAGTAGAATTCTCATGTCTCGAGTAGACTTCTTAAAGACATTAATTTTACATAACTTAAAGGTGACAACATTCACCATCCTTTGCTGTTCGCCCTCATTTGCCAACATTCACCAAGAAGCTCACCATGTGTGCAACCATCTCTTAAGAACAACATTCGCCCTCCTTTGCTATTATCCACCTCAAACTGCCACACTGATTCACTCCTCACCCATTCTCCATAAACAGCGGGTATGTTAACCATTCTATGTAAAAAAATAAAAACAAAATCCAAACCACATTAGAAATCAAAATTGAATAAGTAGACTTCTCTGAAAGTCGGATGAAGTCTACTTCTCGAGTAGACTTCGCGAGTAGACTTCTTGGAGAAGTCTACTCTTAATAAGCTAAGTATCATAAAAAATATAAAAACTGATTCGACTATACCTATAAAATATAAACGTGTAATACTTATACATAAGCAAGAACACTTACTAAAAGAAGCTTAGGATCACCTTTAAGTTATGTAGACTTTCATTTGAAAAATATTTAGCTTTTTGGTCAATTGCAAAAATGACCTGAAGTAGACTTCTCGCAGGTCATTTTTGCAATTGAAAAATATTTAACTTTTTGGTCAATTGCAAAAATGACCTGAAGTAGACTTCTCGCAGCTCATTTTTGCAATTGACCAAAAAGTTAAATATTTTTCAATTGCAAAAATGACCTGCGAGAAGTCTACTTCAGGTCATTTTTGCAATTGACCAAAAAGCTAAATATTTTTCAATTGCAAAAATGACCTGCGAGAAGTCTACTTCTGAAAGTAGACTTCTCTGAGAAGTTTACTTTTCATGGAGAAGTCTACTCTACAAAGTCAAAGGTTGGTCAATTGAAAAAATGACCTGCTTCCAAAGAAGTCTACTCGAGAAGTCTGCTCCATTTTTTTTGTTATCAAAGGAAATGGAGTAAACTTCATTCAGACCAAAAGAAGTCAATTTTTGGAGGTTAGATTTGCAATTGAAATCAATTTTTGAGTCATTTTTGCAAGAATCCCATAAACAAAATGAATCAATGTCCTTTTCAAGTGAAATTTTTATTTTTAAAATAAAACAAAATTAGTTATTAGTCCGATTAAATTCCATCACACATGTTATTTCAGGAAAAATATTATTGTGAAAAACGAGCAGAAAATTATACTTCCAACAATACACAATCACAATTACTACTTCCATTAGAGTACAAATTTTATTGTATATAAGGTAACTTATTGCTTCTATTAAAGTACAAATCTTAGCTATACTTTGAGAAGTATGTTTAGTAAAAAAAATCTGATGTATCATCACTTTAGTAAAAATTAATGTGAAATAATGTTATCTCATAAATGTGATATAGTAAATTTCCTAAAATAAACAAAATATTTTGATTGGTTAAGTTAAAGTTAAATAAATCTCTCATTTTAAAATAAAAAAAATTACATCATACATATGAATGAATTCTCATTATATAGTAAGAATTCGAAATTATAAATAAAATAAAAAAATAAACAGATAGAAAAATAAATTATAAGTACCATGTTAGCTAATTTTTTTTTATTATAATACCATATATATAAATAAAAAGTAGAAGTAAAAGTAATAATGAATCTTTACGACTTTGATTTTATGTAAAAATCTTAGGCTATATTTTTGGTTTAAAGCATCTTCAACCCAACTTTATTTTAAATCTTCTAATTTAGAGAAAAAGAATGATTGTTGTTCAGGAGCAAATTTCGGGATGCTACGTGGAAGAATCTGATTGGTAGTCGTAAGTGCAGGGGATATTTGAACTCTGGGGAGATGGGCTAGCCTGCAATGACGAGAGAGAGAAAAAGAGATCTTCGGTAAATATGAAAGGGGTTGCTCCTCCGATTACGCTCTGACGCTCTAGTCAGAAAGGACACGGGACTAGATGAAGCGTACTTAGAATAACGGAAGGACTGGATACGAGGGCACTCTATCAACTCGGAAGGATCCCGATAGAACTTTAAAGAGGTGTTTACTGCTGAAATTGATGCTAAAAGATGAAGTTATCGTTCTAGATGTCCCCCCTCTCCGTTGTAGAGAGGAATGTATTTTTATAGGAAATACCTGGTTCCAGGTCGCTCCCGGGTTTGGACCTCAAGGCTTCCTGGGTCGGGTACTAACTTCTATCATTTTTCATCATTACCACTATTCTCATATTCCTCTATGCGTGTAGTCAGAGGGAAAGGGTTGCCGACCTGCCCCGCCTTCTCTTAACCGCTATCATTGCAGCCTTCTTTGGTAGGTTCGGCGCATTTAATGCGCCTCGGGTTTCCGCCGTGTTTATTGCCCACGTGTTGGGTCCTTTTGGGCCTTGCATGTATTTTGTGGCCCAACAGTTGCCCCCGACTTACGGAGCTCGTTGGGGAGGTTCGAAAGTCTAGCCTACACGCGAGTTAAAATTCAGAAGGTCGTAATGCCCTTACCTTGTTTATTTCTTGGTTACGGACCGGGCCCTGTTGTACTGATAGCAACTTTTACAGAGAAGGACTTCAAAAAGGCCGCTTCCTGACTATGCTCCCTAGAGGGTGCACCCCTGGAAAGATTGCTTTTCTCAAATGAAATTCCCTGGAGGGCGTGCTCCTGGAGGCTGGTTTCGGAAAGATCGTTATTCCCAGAGGAATTTCCCCAGAGGGTGTGCCCCTGGAGGCTGATCTCGGAAAGACTGTTATTCCTGGAGGAAGTTCCTCGGAGGGCGTGCAACTGGAGGCCGGTCTCGGAAAGACCGTTTTTGCCAGAGGAAGTTCCCCGGAGGGCGTGCCCCTGGAGGCTCAAAACACCGTTGTTCCTGGAGGAAGTTCTCCGGAGGGCGTGCCCCTAGAGACCGGTCTTGGAAAGACTGTTTTTCCCGGAGAAAGTTTCCCAGAGGACGTGCCCCTAGAGGCCGGTCTTGGAAAGACTGTTTTTCCCGGAGAAAGTTTCCCAGAGGGCGTGCCCCTGGAGGCTGGTCTCGGAAAGATCATTGTTCCCGGAGGAAGTTCCCTGGAGGGTGTGCCCCTGGAGGCCGGTCTCAGAAAGACCGTTGTTTCTGGAGGAAGTTCCCCGGAGGGTATGCCCCTGGAGGCCGGTCTCTGAAAAGGTTGCCGACCTGCCCCGCCTTCTCTTAGCCGCCATCAATGCAGCCTTCTTTGGTAGGTTCGGTGCATTTAATGCGCCTCGGGTTCTCGCCGCGTCCATTGCCCACGCGTTGGGCCCTTCTGGGCCGTGCATGTATTTTGTGGCCCAACAGTTGCCCCCGACTTACAAAGCTCGTTTGGGAGGTTCGAAAGTCTACCCTGCACGCGAGTTAAAATACAGAAGGCTGTAATACCCTTACCTAGTTTCTTGGTTACGGACCGGGCCCTGTTGTACTGATAGCAACTTTTACGGGGAAGGACTTCGAAAAGGCCGCTTCCTGATGATGCTCCCTGAAGGGTGCACCCCTGGAAAGCGGTCTTGGAAAGATTACTTTTCTCAGATGAAATTCCCCGGAGAGCGTGCTCTTGGAGGCTGGTTTCAGAAAGACCGTTGTTCCCAGAGGAATTTCCCCGGAGGGTGTGCCCCAAGAGGCCGGTCTCAGAAAGACTGTTATTCCCGGAGGAAGTTCCCCGGAGGGCATGCCACTGGAGACCGGTCTCGGAAAGACCGTTTTTCCCAGAGGAAGTTCCCCGGAGGGCGTGCCCCTAGAGGCTGGTCTCCAAAAATACCGTTGTTCCCGGAGGAAGTTTCCCGGAGGGCGTGCCCCTGGAGGCTGGTCTTGGAAAGACCGTTGTTCCCGGAAGAAGTTCCTTGGAGGGTGTGCCCCTGGAGGCCGGTCTCAGAAAGACCGTTGTTTCTGGAGGAAGTTCCCCGGAGGGCATGCCCCTGGAGGCCGGTCTCGGAAAGACCATTTTTGCTGGAGGAAGTTCCCCAGAGGGCGTGCCCATGGAGGCTGTTCTCGGAAAGACCGTTGTTCCCGGAGGAAGTTCCCCCAAGTGCGTGCCCCTAGAGGCCGGTCTTAAAAAGACCGTTGTTCCCAGAGGAAGTTCTCCGCAGGGCATGCCCCTGGAGGCCGTCTCGGAAAGACCGTCGTTCCCAGAGGGAATTCCCTGGAGGATTTGCCCCTGGAGGTCTGTCTCGGAAAGACTGTGGTTCCTGTAGAGAATCCCTCAGAGGGCGTGCCCTTGACTTCCTCGACCGTTATCCAGAATCTTTGGGATCCGGGCCCCACCACGGCAGGCACGCTTGAGTGGGTCTAGTTTACCGTCGACGCGTCATCCCGTGAGTGGCTTGGATTTCTGCGAATATTTTCTGACGGCACGAGATTATTTTTTATTTTATTTCTGTTTCGTAGATCGCCTCGATCCCCACAAAGATCTTTCCTTTGCTAGGGTTACATGTGCGCTTCTGGCATTTTCTCTTCCAAGCCGTTGATTATTCGCTTTCACGAGTCGCTTCTCTTGCTACCTCGATCCTGTGACTTTCTTTCCCTTTCTCTCAGTAAGATTCTTCTTTTTTATCTTTAATCCTTTTCTTAGTCTATGTCTCGGATGCCTAAATGGAGAGGGGCCGGTTCTTCTGGATCTGGTGCCTGTTGTTACGACTCTTCCGCCGACCTCTGAGAGGATCCGTTGCTCCTTGAGTACAACGTCGATGATCCTGTCCCTTTGTCCTCTGTGCGCCCTCGTGACGGGGATTCTTCCGATGCTTTGGGGAGCGCGCTTTGTAAGATTCAGTTCGTCAGCGTAATACACTGACAATGTTTTTTTATCGTTTGCCTTCTGCTTCCCAAGCCTTCGGGCTGTATCTCACTTTACGCTGGCTATTGGTAGAATAGGCTCTGACGTCAGATTCGGGAAGTCTTGATCGACTTATGTCGGTTGACGGGGATTTGCCTTAGCTAGTTGGTTCCTGCCGCGTGGGGGGTTCTGAATTCGTTCCAGGTCTTGAGTGATCTGTCAGGAATCCCTGTCGCCGCAGAGGACATTGGGGCCTTCTTTCATCTCAGGAAGAGGGGTGCGTATGACCCTTTGTGGCATGACCTCGTTTGGAACATCGGGAGGCGAACGATCCTTTCTACCAACGCGGGCAAATACCAACAGTGGACCCACAATTTCTGCTTCTAGCGGGTGGATCCCACTTGTTCCCGGTAGGTGATTCCCTCTTCTTTCCTGCTTTGTTTTTCGATTGACTAATCGATTGGTCTTGTTGCAGATGCCATGGGGCTGAAAGACGTTGCTGATCTGGTGAGGCGCTTCACTGAGATTCGAGCTTCAGAATCAGTCATTTTTGCTTTTCGAGCGCTGCCTTGCTAAGAGCTCTCTCTACGCCGGTAGGCAAAGCTTACACCGTCAAAGGTATCGAATCCCTGCTTTTGGTTGCTCGCGCTTGCCCTTCTGCTTAATGGGGTCTTTAATCGGCCATCCTCTGGTTCTGTGACAGGTTATCCTAAGTTTTTGGCCAGCTTGGCTGATATGGGAGGTGGCTCTTCGGACGAGTCTGATCGATCTCTGCTCCGCTTGAAGCGTGCTGCTTGGAAACGCCCTGCCGATGAAGGTCCCTCCGGGGAGGCAGTTCCCCGGTGCCCTCGCATTCTTCCTGGGGCGTCTGCGCCCTCTTCTGTTATGTCGCATCTTCCTTGCTCCTTACGGGGGGAAAGGGGTGAAGAGGCGAAAGTTCCCAAAGGGTGCTCTGCCTAGAACATGAGTTCTTCTTCGCTTTCTGCGTCCGGGTGCAGTGGGCCCGCCAAGGGGAAGAAGGCTTCCGCTCTCGCGGAGGAGGACGGAGCGATGGAGTGCATCACCGCGCAGGAGGCATATGAGAAAGCTGTTCGGGAGGGTTTTTCCATGGTGGCCTCCAGATTAGAGAAGGATAGCTTGGATAGCATCGAAAATCGGGCCAATTACCAGTGGTTCCATGTATTCGGGGCCGCTTCGTGATGGCTGTCTTTGCGTTCTCACGATGATGTCGGCTATTCTTTGCTTTGCTCATTTACTCATTCGGGACCGATCCTTTGCTTTGCTCATTTGTAGGCCGATATCATGAGTGCGCACCTAGCCGCATCCGCTACCATCCGCCACGCCCGATTAATTTCGGTTCAAGAACTGGTGGCCTCGAAATCTGTGGAGGTCAAGCGGGTGCGTGAAGAGAAGAAGCAGCATCACCGCGAGGCCCTTTGAGTTTGAATGCTACTCGAGCGGGTCGAGGGAGATGTCATGCGTCTGGAGGGCGTGGCAGCGGAGACCGAGGGTCTGCGCAACCAAGTGGGGGAACTTTGGGGCCAGGTTGCTGAAGAGAAGTGAGTGGTTTTCAATGCGGAGGAGGCCGTGGAGATGTTGCGTTCGGAACTCGATGATCTTGCTTCCCCTCGTGAACTGAGGTCGGAGATGTTGACGAAACCCTCGCGATCCTTCAAGGGTATCGGGAGCATGGCTTGGGATGCTGGAACGAAGAGGGGATCCGGGGAGTGCACCAGGCGGCGATCCGGGGAGTGCACCAGGCCTCTTCTATCGCCGCCATTCCGCCTGTGGTTAGTCCTTCGAGGAGGGGATTCCGCCTGTGGTTAGTCTTTCGAGGACGGATGTTTGTACGGCTCCTGCCGGGATCATTTCTTCCCAGGCTCCTAGGGCGAGCCCCCCCTTCTGAGGACGTTGTACTAGGACCCCTCTTGGAGTGATTTTCCACCTTTTGAT
The DNA here is from genome assembly GCA_911865555.2 of Thlaspi arvense. Classification (NCBI taxonomy): domain Eukaryota; kingdom Viridiplantae; phylum Streptophyta; class Magnoliopsida; order Brassicales; family Brassicaceae; genus Thlaspi; species Thlaspi arvense. The sequence continues at coordinate 9,501,052 of OU466861.1, forward strand.
TGTTTGTTTTGAACTGATCGTTGTTTATCGACTTTTGTGTGTTTTAAATATTACCCGTTTTATTTTTAAAGCGATAATATTATATGTTTACAGGTTTCGTAGAACACATACAAGTTTTTTTAGAAATTGTACATTATAAGATTTGCAGCATTCCAAGAATGTTTTAGGCACTTGTCGTTCTTTCCCTGAGGCGGTATGCTCCCGACTCTAGCGCTTTGACGATCTCGTACGGTCCTTCCCAGTTGGGGCTAAGCTTGCTGTAGTGGTGTTTAGTGTTGCAAAACACTTTGCTGAGGACCAACTGCCCTTCTCGGAAGGTTTGGGATCAGACCTTTTTGTTGTAGCTTTGGGCCACTTTAGCCTGGAAGCATGCGTTTTTTATCACCGCAGAGTCCCTCGTGTCATCTAAGAGGTCCAGATTCGCGCACAGCATTTCACGATTTTCTTCCTCGGTTAGCATGAATTCGATGCGGTATGACGGTCTCATGGTCTCTACCGGGATGACTGCCTCCGATCCGAATGCCAGAGAGAAGAAAGTCTCCTCCGTGGCTACCTTCTCAGTCGTGCGGTAGGCCTACAAGACTCCAGGCAGTTCCTCGGCTCATGCTCCTTGGGCCCGGGAGATTTGCTTTCTGAGGGATTTTAGAATGGTCTTGTTAGAAGACTCTGGGTGTAGCATAACTCAGTTTAATCCCATACCTGGTGCAAAACTCTTGGAAGCGCGCACCTGAGAACTGAGTTCCGTTCTTTGTCATGATCTCGTGCGGGACCCCAATCCGGCTGATGATGTTGACCCAAATGAACTTTATCGTGTCATCCTCGGTGATTCCTACGTAAGGCTTCGCTTTGATCCACTTGGTGAAGTAGTCAGTCCCCACCAATATGTATTTATGTGCGCTTTACGAGGTGTGAAATTTTCTGACGATATCTAGACCCCATTTCATGAATGGCCAGGGGGACATGATACTTTTGAGGTTCTCAGGCGGCAGGTGCGGTACGTTGGGAAGTATTAACATTGGTCACACTGCTGCGCAAATCTCATTGCCTCAGCTCTTAAGTATGGCCAGTAGAATCCTACCCCGAGGACCCTTTGCGCGAGCGTTCTTCCTCCTGAGTGCGCCCTGCATTCGCCTTGATAGACCTCCTTCAAGGCGTGCTGTCCTACGTATGAGCTTATGCACCTAATGGTGGCGCCGCTGTACGACTTCTTGTAGAATTGTCCTTGTGAGACGGTGTAGCGTTACGCCTGTCTCCGCACCTTTTCTGCCTCGCAAGTATCTTTCCTTCGCAGAGGTAGTCCCAGATGGATTGCATCCAGCCTTTATAGCCTTCTATGTGGTTGATTTGGACCATGCTTTCATCTTGTATGGCCAGGCGAGCTGGCCATTGTAGGTGAATGATCGGGATGCTGTCCTTTGGTTTCTCGGTTAGGGAGGATCCCAGCTTTGCGAGAGCGTCAGCTGTATTATTTTGCCCCCATGGGATTCTCTCTAATCGGATTGTCGGGAAGCATCGCATGGCGTTCTTGGCCGCATCTAGGTAGGCGGTCATGCACGCATCTTTCGTTTGGTACGCACCACAGACCTGGTTCAAGATGAGCTGGGAGTCGCTATATAGAACGATGTCGTTGGCTCCGAGGTCATGATGTCTAGCCCGACCAGGGCTTCTTCATACTCTGCTTCATTGTTCATAGCGCTGAACGCGCATCGGATTGCTTTGTGTGCTATGTCTCCTTCCCAGCCCCGCGCCTCAGAAATTGCAGGCCCCGTCGACGAATAAATTTCAATTTTCTGATGGAAGGACCGTCTCCACCTGGGCGCGAGCATCGTCATCCGTAGCCAGCTGTGTGAAGTTGGCTATGTAATCCGCGAGGGTTTGTGATTTGATGGCGGTGCGCGTGACATACTGAATGTCGAATTATCCTAGTTCGATGGCCCACTTCATCAGCCTGCCCGAGGATTCAGGTTTGCTTAGCATGTTTTTGAACGTTGCTGTGGTGACCACGTGGATGTGATGGGACTGGAAGTACAGACGGAGCTTCCTGCTGCTAAGTACTAGCCTGAGTGCCAGCTTTTCTAACTTTGAGTAGCGTGTTTCGGCATCGAGCAGGATGTGACTCGTGTAGTATATCGAGAGTTGTTTCCCTCTATCTGCACTGACTAGCACAGAGGATGCGGCGCCGCTCGAGACCGTTATATATAGTAGTAGAGGCTCTATGTTCTCCGGTTTTAATAGGACTGGGGCGGTAGTGAGGTAGTCTTTTAGGTTTTGCAGCCCTTCGCCGCATTTCGTTTGGTCTGAATTTTCGCATCTGCAGGAAGATTGCACTTTATCGGATAGCCGGGAGATGAATCAGTGGCTCAAGCTCCTGGATGGAGCAGATCTGTTCTAGGTTTGCCTCGATGCCTCGCCTAGTGACGATATATCCCAAGAATTTTCCAGAGCCCACTCCGAACGTGCATTTGGCCGGGTTGAGTTTCATGTCGTACTAGCAGAGCGTTTTGAACCAATTGTTCAGATGCTCCAGATGCAGATCCATTGTCTTCCCTATCTCCTCGGAAAACATTTTGCCTATGAGGCGCTGGTATGTTGCCTCCGCATTCTTGAGTCCGAACGGCATCATGGTATAGCAGTATGTACCTTGAAAAGTTACGAATGCTGTTTTTTCCTCGTCTTGTGGATGCATTCGGATTTGGTTGTACCTGGAGGACACATCCATGAAGCTAAGCAGCTCATGTCCGGCGGTGGCGTCCACGAGTTTGTCGATATGCGGGAGTGGGAAGGAGTCCTTAGGACAGGCCTTTTTGAGGTCCGAGTAGTCGATGCAGATTCTACATTTACCATTTCTCTTTTTGACGACGACAACATTGGCTAACCACTCCGGGTACTGGAATTCCCATACGAACCCCTCTTGGACTAGCTTCTGGACCTCTTCACTAATGACCGTATCGCGCTCTGCCACAAACTTCCGACGTTTCTGCTTGACCGGGGTATAGTCTGGGTGGACGTTAAGGTGATGGGAAATGGTTTCGGCGTTTATTCCTGGCATGCCAGCGTGCGTCCAGGCAGTGATGGATCCAGTCCCTTCCTGATTCTCAGCTTTCTATCCGGGTTCTCGGCTGAGGCGAAGATTTCTTCTATCTCTTCCTCTGCTGCCTGGGTGGTTGGGGCTCGTCGCGACACTGTAATTGCTTCAGGATGGTGTGGGAGGGTGGGTCACCAGTAGGGGCATTGCTGACTTTGTTTCACTTGATTTCCACCATGCCGCTTGACGTGAGGAATCGCAGGGACTGGTGGTATGTGGAAGGGATAACAGCCATCGCGTTAATCCAAGGCGTTTCCATGATAGCGTTATACATCGAAGGGGTTCTGGAGACTAGGAAGGTCGTGTCCTTAGTTAATGGGCCAGCTGTTACCAGGAGGATTATTTCTCCCATTGACCTCGTGGCTTCGCCATTGAACCCGACCATGGTGACGTACCGGGGCGCAAAGTCTGAGATCTGTATCCCCATTCTGTCTAGGGTCTCCGCGAAGAGCACGTTTCTAGTGCTTCCGGTGTCGAATAGCAGTCGTTTGACTTAGAATCTTGAGGTTTCGAGCGAGATCACAAGCGGTTTGTCGAGGATCGAAGTCGTCAGGGCTGCGACAGGAGTCAAGAAATGTATTTCCTATCTGGCCGCCTCCTCTGCGGGGGCTTTTTCTTCTGTTGAATTGGGTTGGGTTTGCCCCCGAGCGTTTGGGTCGAGATTTGAGAGGTCTGTTGTTAGCTGAAGGGGTGAATCCCTGATGGCGTTGATCAGATCGCGAGTCTCCAGGGTTTTTTCTGCGACTCCGCCTTTCTTTTGCTCGAGCAGCTGGATCCGTGTTTTTCTGATAAGAGGTGGGTGTGAAGCCCTTTGTCTATGAGCTCCAAGATTTCTTTCCTTATGGCATAGAAATCTTTGGTAGCATGTCCCTTATCCTTGTGGAATTCGCAATAGTGGAGGTGTTTCCACGAGGGATCTTCCGAGAACCTCTTTCTAGGCAGGGGCCACTTGACGATGGGCCCGCTGGTTTTCAGGGCCTCGATTATTACCATTGGAGTGGCGTGTATCTCAAGTTCGTCGAATGCTATCTCGATCTGGGCCGTGTCAACCGATGCTGGGTTGGAGGACTTCCACCTGCCTCCAAAGACTTGTAGGCTTGGTGACCCGGAATACCCGCCGGATGTCCTAGCGATGTAGCTGCCTCTTTTGCTCGAGTGTCCCCCGGAGGATACCTCTCGGTCCCTCTGTTGTCCCTGGGGGCACGGTGCCGCTGCAAAGATGTGGTCTGGGTTACTTTCCCACCAGATATATCTATGCGCGTAGTTCAAGACATCTTCCATGGTGGAGCACTCGTTCTTGGTTAAGTCTTCGTAGAGCCCGGAGCCTTTTAAGAGTCCCTTCCTGAAGGCGTGCACCACCGTGATATCGTGGCAGACACGTATATCCACCCTGATGGCGTTGAAGCGAGTCTCGTAGGACCAGAGTGCTTCTTCCGCCCCTTGGCTTACGTCAAACAAGTGGCCCATGCCCCAAGCCAGTTTTTGGCTGCTGGAGAACTGCTGGACGAACAGGTTGTGCAGTTGCGTAAAGGAGTCTATCGTCTTGTTGGGATGCTGATCAGCCACTGCAAGGCGCCCCCCGAGAGTGTTGAGTCAAAACCTTTGCAGAGGCATGCTTCCCTGATGTACGTCGGGGGCGATGCTGAGAACATTCTCTATTTGTATTGAGCGATGTGATCCTCGGGATCAGTGGTTCCTTTGTAAGGTTTTATCGTTGGGTACCCTAATTTCTTGGGTACTTATACATTGGTGATAGCCTTCGAGAAGGGGGAGTCGTTGTACGATCCCTTCGTCGCTTGGGGCACCCGCGGGGGTAGTCCTAGGATCATTGACAGCCGGGTGTCTATATTCACCATATGCTCTGCCATTCTCTGAGTGATGAGCTGATCTAGGTCCATCTGTCCTGAGGCTCAGTTCATGGCATCGTCTGAGGCTCGGCGACTGCCGGCCTCGTCCAAGTAGGCGGAGTGATCTGCGTTCGTGGTTCCGTGAGCGGTCGGCATGGCTGTGTCGTCTGCTAAGGGGAATCTTGCAAACGTTTCCCTGCGCTGCAAGCCGGGGCAGAGCGGTGTGTTCCAGCCCACTGAGATCGTTGGACCGTCAGTGTCTAGGGGCCTCGTGGTGGCGTGGCCTGGAGGCGTGCTTGCGTGCCTGGCCTGTTGCTCTAGCTGGTGGTTTTGTTCCGTGAGTCGTTCGAGATCGGCTCTCAGACGACAGACATCCTCGTAGTCGAGCATTTGGCGGAATCGGGACTGGAGTGGCCATCGGGAGCGGGGGTGCTTACTAGTAGTACCCCGTGCATAGTCCCCTCGAATGCCTTGTTTCGGTGGGTTCGGCGAATCACTTCCTTCGTTCGAAATTAGCTTGTTCTTCCCCCCTTCTTCTAGCGCCAACTGTTTGGGAGCAAATTTTGGGATACCACATGGAGGAATCTGATTGGTAGTCGTATGTGCAGGGGAGATTTGAAATCTGGATGGATGGGTTAGCCTGCAATGAAGAGAGAGAAGAAAGAGATCTTCGGTAAACAGGAAAGAGGTTGGCCTTCCGATTACGCTCTGACGCTCTAGTCAGAAAGGACACAGAACTGGACAAAGCATACTAAGAATACCAAAAGGACTGGATACGGGGGTGCTCTATCGACTCGGAAAGATCTCGATAGAACTTTTAAGAGAGATGTTTACTATGAAAACGAAGCTAGAAGATGAAGCTATCGTTCTAGATGTCCCCCCTCTACATTGTCGAGAGGAGTGTGTTTTTATAGGAAATACCTGGTTCCGAGTTGCTCCCGGGTTCGGACCTCCAGGCTTCCCGGGTCGGGTACTAATTATGTCTTTTTTCATCATAATCACCATTCCCGGACTCCTTTATGCGTATAGTCAGAAGGAAAGGGTTGCCGACCTGCCCCACCTTCTCCTAGCCATCATCATTGCGGCCTCCTTTGGTAGGTGCGGTGCATTTAATGCGCCTCGGGTTCTCGCCGCATCCGTTGCCCACGTGTTGGGCCCTTGTGGGCCGTGCATGTATTTTGCGGCCCAACAATTGTCATTTTTCCTCAAATTATAGAGGAAATTATAACAATTTTTTTTTCTGTAAAATAGAAATAAATTGGAAAGAAGTCCACTTATATTTTAGAAGAAAAATAGAAAAATACATTGATGACTTAATGTTTGATATTATTAAATGTTAAGATAAAAAGTATTGTATGAGTCAAAGAAGACAAAAAAACTATAAGAATATTTTGATAGATTTTGAATTTTTATTTAAAATATTTAAAAAATATTATCTTACACATATTAATTATTTTATCATATATTTTTTCTAATATATTAAAACACTATTTCATGAATCAAGTTTTGTATATATTGTGATCTATTATATTTTTTATTAACTAATATATTAAAGTTGGAAACATATCAACTCTTAATTTTCTAACAATAAAATATTAAATATATTATTTTACACTTTAAATCATATACTTATAAGTTTAGATCCGATTGGTTTAAACAATTCGGTTACAGAGGGTTTGTAGAAGCGAGAGATTGCGGGTTATAAAAAATTTGATGAAGAGATGAGCGGAGAGCTATTGGAGAACTTTATAAAATATGATTTCAAAAATTTTATAATAAATTTTTATTGAGAAACTATATATCATGAAACGCTGAAAAATAAAAAACTTTGATTAAATACAAAACAATAGAAACCGTTTCGTGATGATGTTAAATGCCAATAACTAGATCATATAAAAAAATAACGTTTGCGGCAAATACCAAAAAAAAACTTACTAACACCTAAATATTACAATTCACTTATTCTAACTCATACCTACATGCATAAATATACTTATTATTATTATTTTTGAAAATTAATCATACATTGTAAAAATATATATTACAAACATATATTTTGTTATTTTCTTTTAACACATAAAGCCCATACTTTGATTTTCTTACAAATATGCATGTAGATATAAATATTAATTGTGTAAAAGTCAAACTCGGATGCAAACTTGTCGTGCATACATTTTGTTAACCTCGACTACACTCTAATTTTAATTTTAGTTGTTAGACAATTTATATATTTTTTTAAAATCTTTATATGTCCTAAGAGCGGTGAGGTTGTTGGTACATATGTGCGGCCAACCATCTACCTGCTCTTAAGATAAATAAATATGATAGAATTTATTTTAATTTAATTAGCAATAAGTCAAGAAAAAATAAATACTTATATATATATATATATATATTGGCAATATTATATTATGTATAGAAAAAGAAAGTATTATATAGGTAATATTCAAAATATATTATAAGAATTTAATTATTATTTAATATAATTTTTACATTTGCAATTATATGTTACTTTAAACGCTAAAAAAAATAAAAAGTTTTCAAAATACACAAATATGAAATGTTTGTGTGATTGTTGTTGAATACTAAAATTATATATGTAGAAAAACATAACATTTACATAATATATAAAAAAAATTAATCAATACTTAAATATTACAACTAATTATGTCTATAAAAAATATACTTGCACATGCATGCAGGACAAACATAAAATTAAATAAATTATTATATATTTATTTTCCCGTTTATTCAGTTATCAGATTTACATTTTTTATCTAAAAAAATATTTTAAAATTTTAGTTAATATTTTTTATCTTCATTTTCTATTGAAATATATAATATTTTATATTTAATTTATCATTATTTTTCTATTAAATATTTTTTTATTTATTATTAATAAATAATTAATCATATACAAATAAAATATTTTTAATATTATATTAATCGTAATTGAACAAATAAAATGTTTTATAGCTTGCACACGGTGAACGCCGGTCACCTAGTTTTTTTTTGTATATAGATTAACATATTCAGAAATGACAATGTTAAGCGAAACATTGTTACAATGTTATGGATCAATTCAAATTACATATAAATCAGTAATTTCAAGTTAGCCAAAATGCTTATGATTTTATTTAAGTTTTATATGAACAATTTATTAGTTTACTTAATTTAGTTGTTTATTTGTACTTTGTTATATAAACCACTAAATGCTTATTTAATTTAGTGATTTTAAACTCTATAAACTGTTCCAAAATATTTCGATTAAATATGGACAGTAGAAATGTTTTTTCCTTATAAAATTCACTTAAAAATGGCATACTAATGAATTTAGAAAATAATCAAATATAACATTAATATATTTGAAACAATAATATAATCATATTTTACTATATTATATTATTTATATATGCGTAAATATATAATTATTAATTTATATAATTATTAAGACCATATTTTTATATAAGAATTTAAAAAAAAATTTATTTTATTATCTTTTAATATTACACTAGACTTAGAACTAGCAAAAATTATTAATTTATCGTAATTATTAATTTGTCGAATATTTATTTATAGATATTTTACTGAATTCAACTTGGTTATAAATTTATAATTCATAATAAAAAAATCAGTCGATGTCTTTTTCAAGTGAAAAAATTATTCTTAAAATAAAACAAAATTAGTTTTTAGTCTTGTGACATTCTATGGCCAGTTTTTCTTTAGTATTTTTAAGATTAGTCCAATTAAGTTAAAACTAGGAAAACCCATCATTTCCCCAAAAACCCATCTAAAGCCCACTTTAAAACCTTAAACGTAATTGTTTCTAACCCTTTCCTCCCCCTGTATAAGGAGTTTGTGGTGATGGAGAGAAGCAGAGAGAGACCACCACGGCAAAACCCTGCCAAAATCGAGCCTCAGCAAGTAACTTTGGAGGAAGAGCAACCCAGCAAGCCAAAAGAAGCAGTTCCGACCCGTTTTGGTGCAGTAGAGGAACAGCTGGGCAAATTGGAGCTGTTTGGGATGAAACATTTGTGAGTAATTTCTAAACTCACCGATCAACCTTTAGTAGAAAGTGGTTCATCATTTGGATTTGTATACTGAAATTTGTGCGTTTAGTCCCGAGATTGATTTCTGTAGATCGAATATCCAAGCCGTCACCTTTCGAGGCAGATTCCCATCAATCCCGATCGATTCATATGAAAATCTTGGTGTTATTGGAAATAAGATCCTCCTAGCTATCCAGCGCCTCTTTCATCGTGCGATTTGATGGTATATTCCGTGAGTTCTCGTCGTTTTATTCTAAGCGGATCAATCTGTGTAAACCCAGAAATCTGATTTTTTCCAGTTTCGTAGAAGAAGTTGTGGACTCATTTTCTGGCAAACCAGGATGACTCAGCTGCCAGTCCGCATACCATTAGAAATCCCATCTAGCCACCTTTCCTCGGCCATTTGCAGATCCCCAAACAGAGGTACAACACGAAGTTATTACAGTTGTTTATCATCTAACCTAGAAAATCTGAAAATCCTAGATTTAGAATTCCTTGCTGTGCAAGATGAACAGAGGAACCCTAACCCGAAAACCCTAGTTTTATTAAAAAAATTATTATTTTAATGTTCTAATTTGGCAAAGTTTTATTTTTGGAACCTTATATTTTTAGAAAATTTCTATTTTTGGAAAGTTTATACTTTAGTATGGTTTCTATTTTAGTAAAGTTTCTAATTCCGAAAAGTTTCTCTATCGCAGCTTCTTACCGTTAACTGCAGTAACCGTGACTTCCATTTTCAACCAAAAACAAAAAACAAAGGTGAGGATTGGGTTATGATACCTGAAGGTGCATTAGTTGAACTAATAGTATTTATATGCTTGATATAGAGATTATATTTGTTTGATGGCTGATGTTAATGATTGAGTATTGACTAAGAGATATATTAGAACTCGATGTTTGTACCGCTGAGGACACGGTTGCGACCGTTGTGTCAGTGTTGTTTGACGGTCTACAATGAGGAACAATTGTGAAGTTGTAGTGATCGGGAAAGGGCTGACGAGCCGAAGTCAAACCCTGTAGTGGGCATTGGCACTTTGTTACTTGTCAAACCTGGAATGGGCGGTGGCAGAGAATGAGTACTTTGGACGGTTGATCCCTGGAAATGTGTTATAGATTTGATAGGATGTTTTATATGAGTTAAATATTTAAATGTTGAAGTGATTTGATTTTTATATGTGAAATGCTAGAAATTCTATGTAGGCTATGAAGGTTTATGTTTTCCATCCAGTTATCTCGGTGTATACATTAAACCAGAAGATTAGATTAGACGGGTTAAGCTAAACCGTCTCGTATATGTGCTTTGCACGTGTAAGAGTTTTTTGCTGATCCGGCTAAGTGATAAGCCAATCAGTCATCTTCTTCTTAGTTGTATCGTTTAGATATATATTATATTGAGGGCGAGAGAGAGAGAGATCTTGTACATTGAGAGAAACAGAGAGCTCGAGCTTGAGCTGTGTTAGTGGATTCTGGATAACCTCCGACAAGACGTAGGGTTTCGTTATGGGATCTGAACTCATTAAATTCGCGTGTGCTCCGTTCTTCTCTTTCATATTTTTGTAGTCTCGTATCATATCGGGATCAGAATCGTACAAATTGGTATCAAAGCGGCAGGTTAGAGCAAGAGGAGTAGCGCGGTGGCAGATCAGAGAAGATCAATTGGAGATGGCGACATCACTGGCTGGGATCGAGAAGTTTGATGGATCTGGAGATTTCTCTCTCTGAAAATGAAGGATGTATGCTCATATGAGCATATTGGGATTAAAAGATGTTCTTGTTGAGCTCCCTCAAAGCTCAACGCATATTGCAGAGATCCCTCCCGCAGCGGCAACAGCAGTGGCCAAAGGCAGAGCATAGGTTTTCCCAGATAAGAAGATAGACATCGCAGTCGATGAAGCGAGGCAGGAACGATGCAAAAGGGTCATGCATCTGATCTTTCAGAGTGTAGCAGATCCGGTTCTCAGAAAGATCGAGTGGTGTACAACCGCAGCGGAACTTGGGCTTTATTAGAAAGAGAGTACATGCCTCAATCTCCTCCGAATACAGTCTATGCACAGCTGCAACTCTACGGCTTCAGGATGCTAGATCACAGGTCGATCGACGAGAATGTCGATGATTTCTTGAAGCTAATCACAGAGCTGAGCCATCTGAGCATCCAAGTACCAGAAGAAGTTCAAGCAATCCTGATTCTGAACTCCATGCCTACGAGGTATGATCAATTCAAAGAAACATTGAAGTATGGCAGGGAATCGATCAAAATGGTGGATGTTGTAAGCTCAGCGAGGTCAAAAGAGAAAGAGCTAAGAATCAGCTCAAGCTCAAAGGGCAGTTCTGAAGGACACTTTGCCAGAGGAAGATCAGAGAACTGTGGTTCGCATGATGACAAAGGAAAGGGGAACAGATCAGGTCTCTGTCTAAGGATGGCAAAAAGATCTGTTGGATTTGTGGCAAGGATGATCACTTAAAGAAGCAATGTTACAAGTGGTTAGAAAGAAAAGGGAAGATATCAGTCGCAGGGTAAGGGAGAGTGTACAAGACTTGGTGGGTTTGATTGCCTGCGAAGTGAACGTGTCTCAAGCTATGGTGGATCATGAGGAATGGGTAATGGATACGGGATTCTCGTTTCACATGACGCCAAGATAAGATGTGTTCATCGAGATGACAGAGGTGACAATAGGAAGGGTCAGAATGGCTAACAACACGAACTCAGAGGTCAAAGGGATTGGGTCAGTGAGATTCTTGAACTCTGACGGCATTACGTTTGTTCTGTACGATGTTAGGTATATGCCAGACATAGGCAGAAACCTGATACCAGTCGGAACTTTGGAGAATAAAGACTGCAAGTTCAGAGGATCGAATGGTGTTCTGCGACTGGTTAAGGGCTGCACTGTGATCATGAAAGGTGCCAGAAATGGCAGAGATACTTTGTACATCCTACAAGGTAGAGCAAAAACTTCAGAGGCATGCACGGTGACATCTCAGCCAGTAAATCAGGATGACCAGAACACGAGCTACACTCAGCTTTGGAACAGTTGCTTGGGTCACTGCGGTCACAAGGCACTTGAGGTTTTAGCTAAGAAAGGTTCCCTAGAAGGTGACAAGATATCAGAGGTTAAGTTCTGTGAAGATTGCGTTATTGGGAAGACGCATAAAGTTAATTTTAGTCCTGCTCAACACGTTACTAAGGAGAATTTGGAAGTATATACATTCAGATTTATGGGGCTCTTCAAATGTCCCCATGAGTCTAGGAAGGTGCCAGTATTTCATTTCATTAACCGATGACCGGTCAAGGAAAGTGTGGATATATTTCTTGAAGACTAAAGATGAAGCATTTAATCGGTTCGTCGAGTGGAAGAAGATGGTGGAGGTTCAATCTGAGAGAAAGGTGAAGAAGCTCCGTACTGACAACGGTTTGGAGTTTGTAAACTTTCGATTTGACACATTCTGCAAAGATGAAGGGATTGTTAGGCACAAGACAGTAGCCTATACTCCGCAGCAGAATGGAGTCGCAGAGAGATTAAACCGGACAATCATGAACAAAGTACGAAGTATGCTTAGTGAGAGTGGGTTAGAGCAAAGGTTTTGGGCAGAGGCAGCGTCAACGACAGTCTATCTGATAAACAGATCACCATTGTTGGTGATTAACTTCGAGATTCCAGAGGAAAGATGGACATCAGTTGTTCCTAACTTGTCTGGATTGAGGAGGTTTGGCTGTGTTACGTACATTCATTCTGATGAGGGAAAGCTGCAGCCTAGAGCAAAGAAAGGCATCTTCACGGGTTATCCGGAAGGAATTAAAGGCTTCAAGGTCTATCTACTTGAAGAGAGGAAGTGCACCATTAGCCGGAACGTGGTCTTCAGGGAGGATGTGATGTACAAAGACATCAAGTCAGGCGATAAGTCAGGTAACTCTGTGGATATGGTTTATACTAATCAACTTTTAAGTTTTGATCTTGCAGGTAATCACAGGGAATCAGGAGAAGATTTATCTCAAGGTGGAGCTACTGGAGAGATGCAAGAAAAAGGGGGGAGTGGTGAATAAATTCAAGTTGACGAGGAGCGAACACAAGACCCAATTGTTACTCAGTCAGAAGAAGAACATCCAAAGAGATCAACTAAGTTGCCATAGAAGCTCAAGGATTTTTTCATGTATCGGGGTGATTGTGATGATGATATAGCAGGCTATGCCTACTTGGTGGTTGAAGACGGAGGCAAAACAGAGCTTCAAATCTATCAAGAGGCATTGATGGATGCTGATAGTGAACTCTGGGAGCATGCATTTGATGAAGAGATGGAGTCAATAGTGAAGAATGAGACGTGGATTCTAGTGGACAGAGTAAAAGGGCAGAAACCCGTAGGCTGCAAATGGGTATTGAAGAGGAAATCTGGCATAGTTGGTGTTGAGGGTCCAAAATTCAAAGCGAGGCTTGTTGCCAAAGGGTACTCGCAAACTGAAGAAGTGGAATATCAGGAGATCTTCTCTCCTGTGGTGAAGCAGTAGTACATTTCGATATGGAGCTTCAACAAATGGATGTGAAGATGGCTTTTCTACACGGATATTTGGATGAGACTATCTACATGGAGCAACCAGAAGGTTATATAGACAGAAAGCATCCAAAGAAGGTCTGTTTACTCAAGAGGTCGCTATATGGGTAAAAGCAGTCTCCTCGGCAATGGAACAGGTTCGACGAGTTTATGCAAAGTAGCAAATACAACAGGAGTGAGTATGACACTTGTGTGTACTACAAGCAACTGAAGGGTGGAGTTTATGTTTATCTACTTCTATATGTGTATGACATACTAATTGCTTCAACGGATGAGGAGCAAGTCAACGAGTTAAAGAAGCTTCTCAAGTCAGAATTTGAGATGAAGGATTTGGGAGACGCTAAGAAGATTTTGGGAATGGAGATCAGTAGAGACAAAGTCAAAGGAACTCTCACTATCTCCCAAGAAGGTTATCTAGCTAAAGTTCTAGGAAATTTTGGTATGGATCAGTCAAAGCCAGTCTCGACACCTATGGGGATACACTTTAACTGAAGTCGGCTACTGATGAAGAAGCACAAGAACGGTTTGAAGAAATGAAGCAAGTTCCATATCAGAGTGCAGTCAGAAACGTTATGTACTCGATGGTTGGTACACGACCAGATTTAACCTATTCCGTAGGAATGGTCTGTAGATTCATGAGCAAACCGTTAAGAGAACACTGGCGAGGGTACTGAGGTACATAACGGGTCATTTAAGACGAAACTGTGTTACAAGAAGGAAGGCGAGTTTGTCATCAAAGACTATTGTGATGCAGATTATGCTGCTGGTTTAGATAAGAGAAGATCGATTTCAGGGATTGTGTTCACGGCAGGAGCCAATACCATAAGTTGGAGGAGTAGTCTCCAGAAAGTTTTAGACCTATCGACCACATAAGCTAAATACATACCATTGTCAGATGCATCACGAGAAACAGTTTGGCTCAAGGGGTTTGTAAACAAATTGGGATTTGAACAAGGTCCGGTCAGAATCTGCTGTGATTCTCAAAGTGTAATTGCGTTGATGAAAAATGCAGTGCATCACGAGAGGACAAAACACATTGAAACAAAGTACCATTTCATTCGTGATTTGATAAGTTTTGGTTTAGTGAAAGTGGAGAAGATAACAACGGCGCATAATTCAGCAAACATTTTCACGAAAACTCTTCCAATGGACAAGTTTCAAGAGTTGAGATTGCTCAGGGTTACTAAAGATTGAGAAAGTCTGCTCAAAGACAAAAGTTGAGTGGGTTTACTCAGGAGTCATGAAGCTGAGAGGGTTATCTCAAGAGTGCTCGATGTTGTAGATGGGCGGGTTTTCTCATGAACCAAAGGTGGAATTGTAAAGCTAATGCAAGTAAGGAGGATGAAGCACAAGGTGGAGATTTGAAAGTTTATGTTCTTCATCCTGTTATCTCGGTGTATACATTAAACTAGAAGATTAGATTAGACGGGTTAAGCTAAACCATCTCGTATATGTGCTTTGCACATGTGAGAGGCTGTTGCTGATCCGGCTAAGTGATAATCAGATCAGTCATCTTCTTCTTGGTTGTATCGTTTAGATCTATCTTGTATCGAGAGTGTGAGAGAGAGAGATCTTGTACATTGAGAGAAACAGAGAGCTCAAGCTTGAGCTGTGTTAGTGGATTACGGATAACCTCCGGCGAGACGTAGGGTTCCGTTATCGGACCTGAACTCGTTAAACTCGCGTGTGCTCCATTCTTCTCTTTCATCTTTTCGTAGTCTCGTATCATATCGAGATCAAAATCTTACAGGCTGATTGTTTGTGTTTAATTTCTGTATTGAGTATATTTATTTTATTATTTCAAATGGGGTATCCAAATGATCTCGCGGGCTCTTTAGCGCGTCCCTCACTGAGTATTGTTGGAATAGTCATCCCTCTTTCCCTTTCAAGTGAGTGACTTGAGTTGAAGTCGAAGCGGTACTATTTCTGGGGACCATTAAAATGACGCTTTAGTTTATTGAAAGATTTTAAAAGATATTTTAATTTTTTCTATTTTAAGTTTATATTCTGATTTTTATTGTTATAACGCTTCGAGTTTCCCGTTTGTTTTCAATAAAAATGTTTTAGTCATTAAATACATATTTAATAAAGTATATTTATTTTGGAAAATGGTTTTAACATGTGAGAACCACTCTCGGCTAAAATAGCGATATTGGGGTCTCTCAATTGGTATCAGAGCGTAAAGTTGCCAAGCCGGTTCTGTCCCGGAAGGCGTCCTTTAAAAGTAAAATATTTTCAAACTATTTTTGGGTAATGAGATTTTCGGAAAAAATTATAAGCCACCACCAATCTATGTTTGAGTTTGTGTTATGCAGTTGTCTCCAAAGCTTTAAGATCTCATCCAAGTGTATATTTTTCAGAATGGTGGAACCTCAATGCAACAGTAACGGAATCAGTGATCAGAACAAGAATGCAATTAATCTAGTGAATGAAGTACCAGCTGCTGCGGAAGAGAATGTGGTTGTAGGAGGCCAAGGGCCAGCAATGACGGTTCGAGCAGTGGATGATGCGGCTATATGTGCGGCCGTGGGAGCAGTCGTAAGGAAGGGAATTCAGCAGCTGGTAGAACCATTGTTGGATTTTGCAGTTCAGTTGGATTTGGTGGTCCACGCTCAGAAGGATGAAGCCATCTTAGCACATAGTGCTTATAATAGAGCAGCTGGAGTTAAGCAGGCGGAAAATTCAAAGTCATGAAATATGGGATGATCAAGTTTTAACCGATAGATCAGTGGATGATGCGGCTATATGTGCGGCCGTGGGAGCAGTCGTAAGGAAGGGAATTCAGCAGCTGGTAGAACCATTGTTGGATTTTGCAGTTCAGTTGGATTTGGTGGTCCACGCTCAGAAGGATGAAGCCATCTTAGCACATAATGCTTATAATAGAGCAGCTGGAGTTAAGCAGGCGGAAAATTCAAAGTCATGAAATATGGGATGATCAAGTTTTAACCGGTAGATCCAGAGTTAGAGTGTGCAGCATAAGCGTTGGGATGTCACGATCATATAAAAAGAAAGAAGCTCCTCCGGATTGGTCGAAGACAAGTGGGGAAGAAGTTGAGAAGTCATTCTCCAAATTTGAGGACGAAATTATTTTAGGTAGGGGAGTTTGTGATATCTCTGACTTCAGAAATAGGATCAGCTTTTCTTTAGTACTTTGAAGATTAGTCCAATTAAGTTAAAACCAGAAAAATCCATCATTTCCTCAAAAACCCATCTAAAGCCCACTTCAAAACCCTAAACTTAATTGTTGCTAACCCTTCACTCTCCCTATATAAGGAGTTCGTGGGTATGGAGAGAAGCATAGAGAGATCACCACGGCAAAACCCTGCCAAAATCGAGCCTCAGCAAGCCACCTTGGAGGAGGAGCAACCCAGCAAGCGAGGCAGTTCCGACCCGTTTTGGTGCAGTAGAGGAACGGTTGGGAAAATAGGATCTGTTTGGCATGAAACTCGTAGGGTAAGTTCAACACTCACCAATCTACCTTTAGCAGAAAGAGATTCATCATTTGGATTTGTATACTGAGAGTTGTGCGTCTTTTCCAGAAACTAATTTCTGTAGATCGAATATCCGATCTGCTACCTTTTAAGGCAGATTCCCGTCGACTCCAATCGATCCAGATCACGATCATGGTGTTGTTGGAAAGAGGATCCTCCTAGCTATCCAGCGCATCTTTAGTCGTCTGATTTAAAGGTATTATCCATGAGGTCTCGTCGTTTTATTCTGAGTGAATCAATCTGTATAAATCCAGAAATCTGATTTTTCTCAGTTTCATATTAGAAGTTGTGGACTCATTTCCGGGCGAACGAAGACGACTCAGCTGCCGGTCCGCATATCGTTGGAAATCCCATCTAGCCACCTTGCCTCAGCCGTTTGCAGATCCCCAAACAGAGGTACAAAATGAAAGTTATTACAGGTTCTTTATGGCCAAGAAATCATCTAACCTGGAATATCTGAAAATCCTAGATTTAGAATTCCTTGCTATGCAAGATGAACAGAGGAACCCTAACCTGAAAATCTAGTTTTACTTAGGAATTTCTTCTTTTAAAATGTTCTAATTTGGCAAAATTATATTTTTGGAAATCTTCTATTTTAGAAAGTTTTTATTTTTGAAAAAGTTTCACTTTAGGAAGGTTTCTATTTTAGGAAAGTTTCTAATTCCAGAAAGTTTATGTATCGCAGCTTCTGACCGTCAACTGCAGTAACCGTGACTTCAATTTTCAACCGTAACCATGATACCTAAAGGTGCATTAGTTGAACTAATAGTATTTATATGCTTGATAGGGATTAGATTTGTTTGATGGTTGATGGTTGATGTTGATGATTGACTATTAATTAAGAGATTTATTAGAACACGATGTTTGTACCGCTGAGGACACGGTTGCAACCGTTGAGTCAGTGTTGTTTGACGGCCTACAATGAGGGACCATTGTGAAGTTGTGATGATCGGAAAAGGGCTGACGAGCCGCAGTCAAACCATATAGTGGGCAGTGGCACCTTGTTACATGTCAAACCCGGAATGGGCGGTGGCAGAGAATGAGTATCTTGGACAATTGATCCATGAGAATGTGTTATAGATTTGATAGGATGTTTGATTTGAGTTAAATATTTAAATGTTGAGATGATTTGATTGTGAAATGCTAGAAATTCTATGTAGGCTGATTGTTTGTGTTTAATTTCTGTATTAAATATATTTATATTATTATTTTAAATAGTGTATCCAAATGATCTCGCGGGCTCTTTAGCGCTTCTGACTGAGTATTGTTGGAATATTCATTCCTCTTTCCCATCAGGTGAGTGACTTGAGTTGAAGTCGGAGCAGTATTATTTTCGAAGACCATTAAAAGGGCACTTTAGTTTATATAAAGATTTTAAAAGATATTTTATTTATTTCTATTTTCAGTTTAAAATCTGATTTTTTTTTGTTATAGTGCTTCGAGTTTCTGTTTGTTTTCAATAAAAATATTTTAGTCATTTAATACATATTTAATAAAATTTATTTATTTTAAAACATAGTTTTAACACGTGAGAACTATTCTCGATAAAAATAGCGAGATTGAGGTCTCTTAAGTTAAACACCATCATCACACATGTTATATCAGAAAAAAGTATATTGTAAAAATGAGGGGAATATTATAGTTCCCATAATACACGTTCACAACTATTGTTTTCATAAAGTAAATAAACACATTTATTTATATATATATATATATATATAGGGTACATATCCCTTCATTGTAAAAACATTTGGTAATGCCAAGCGAAACATTGTTAAAATGCTATAGATCATTTCAAACTACACATATAAATCAGTAATTTCAAGTTAGCCAAGCTGCTTTTAGTTTTATATTTTGGTTTAATATGAATTTTTTCTTGGTTTACTTAATTTAGTGGTTTATCTGTACTTTGTTATATAAACCACTAAGTGCTTATTTAATTTAGTGATTTTAAACTCCATCAAATGTTCCTTAATATTTCGGTTTAATATGAACAGTAAAAAATGCTTTTTTTCCTTCTAAATTTTTCCAAGGAATTGGTTTGGAATTGTGTTATTTCAGAAGTTTTAAACTCAAAAGGATTTTGTTTTGCTTGTTTGTACTTCTTGTTTTCTAGGAACAGTTGATGGAGTCTGAAATCATGGAGATTTTTCCTAGACTTGATATAGTTCCAAAGGCCATTGCAAGTAAATTTCAAGATATGATTCATTGCTTTCTACAAAAATAAGTCTTCTATAAAAAAAAAACTTAACCTATACTAGACAAAACGAAAAGTTTTAGACACTGCAGAAAAATCTTTGATGATCGGTATACCTGTCTGTTTTTTTAAGAATTGCAAAGACAGAAAAAAAGAAGAAGCAGATGTCTATTTGGTTGATCACCCTCTTTCCTCACATCGTTCCACTTCTGCGGGTCTCATTAGTCTTGGTAGTGCCTCACCAAATGTTTTTATCCGGACAAAGGAAACATCTTAATTAAGAAAGTCACTCATCATTACTAATTCGAGTACAATATATATGACTAATACCATTTTAAGCTTTATGAATCGGTCAATAAATCTGTTAACACATCAAATTAATCATTGACACAAAAACTGAACAGACCTTGAACCTTTTTTTTACAATTTGTTTAGGCAACTTTAAAACTAATAGAAGCATTTAATACTTTAGATGTAATCAAAATATCGAAAAGTATAATATAAAACCAGAATTATTCAGATCTCTATATGCACCAAATAAGAATATGTTTTATTAAAAAAAAGAAATTAAAAAAAATATATAATTGGGTGAGAATCTGCGATATAGTCTTTGTTTCTTCTTGCACACACTAAAATGGTCCTTGTCCAAATTTTCTTATTTTGTCTCTTGATTATTTAGAAGTCTTAATTAAGAGCTCCTAACCTAAGATTATTTAATATTTTTTTTATAAATCTTTTCTGGGTTAATAAGTATGATAGTCAAAAGGTGACATTTTCTGTAAATAGATAGTATCTTTTGTTGCATGTATTGTTTTAAAATTATGATATAGAATATTATCAAATGAAGAAAAAAGGACATTTTTTTTCTTATATCCAAAAATTTTTGCAAATAACATTCTACAATTTGGCTATTTACAATATAGTTTGAAGACATAAGATATTTCATCATAAAAATAATCATTATCTATAGAAATTTTATTTTTATTTAAATATAAGTTTTAACGAGTTTACAAATATATCAAAATTTTTATTAATATATTTATCCATTTATGTTTTTCATTCCTATGGTCTTCTTCCTGCAATTTTTCCATATAAATCATATCAGTTTCTCTATACACATAACATTATACAATACATCCATATGAGTATGGTTATTTCAAATGTAAATATTCAAGTTTGTATTTGTATTTAAGAGTTGAAATTTTATTCTCAAACCATAACAGTTTTATTTATCAAAAAAATTTGCAAACAAAAATAATACAATATGATGGTTATGCGTTTGTACTGAGTTTTCAACACATGTTTGATGATAAGAAATCTCTTTGAGACAACCATAATAGTTTAAACATAAACACAAAAAAAAAGTTTAAACATAAACACAAAAAGTAACTAGACTCAACCTAATAAGTGAATAAATTTACTCTGATAGTTGAGAGAAAACACCAGGTGATATGTGGCATTTATGGAAACATTTCTCTTCGCATTGTTTTTTAGTTTTAAGGATTAATCCGCACTCGAACATACACTTGTTTATGCATGAAAGTCCTTCAACTTCTGTTACCATGGCCGCCATTACTATTGCCACCACATTCATTGTTTTACAATGCATTTCTTCATTTTCATCTTTCTTAAGTTTTTTGTATATATATATATATATATATTAGGTAAGGCATTAATAAGCTTTAATTAGGTAAGGCATTTAATAAGAAATGTCAAAAAGAGTTCACCATCTGAAATCATTTCATTTCTTTATATTAATTTATTTTGGGTTATAAAGTTAATAGTAGTTTTGTGATTTTTTTTTTAAGTGTTTGGTGACATTCAGTATCGTCCCTAAATATTTAGAAACTTAAAACAATATGGCAAAATGTATCTTTTATATATTTTTAGTAAATTTAAATTTTGTTTTATTCTTACAATATTTCTTGATGTAAATATATCTTAATTTTATTTTATATATAAAAAGAGATGTAAAATGTTAAAATAAATTTGTACTATGTTTTTGAAAACAAATTCTGTTTAGATTGGAAATTATTGTTTCCAAATTATCTTTTATTTAAATTCTAAAAATTGATAAAACAAATCAATAGAATTGGAAAGAAACAAAGAATTATTGTATTTTTTTTAGCAATTAGCAATAATATTGTTGGTAATGTTGACAAGGGATGATAATATTGTTAATACTGAGGGGCGAATTCAGAGAAATGTGGAGTTAGAAACATTGGCAATAAGTTACAAGGGCACGGTTGAAAGAAATTGGAGTGCACGGCAACATGATAGTCAGATCGGATCCAGTGACAAGGTCTTGGGGGGAAACTACAAAACGAAAGGAAAGGTGGTGGACACAACTGTTCGTGAAGACACAAACCACTTGGATTATCACAATAGTTATCGTAGAAGTGATCACCGTCATGGCGATACCTCCTCAAGGGTATACAGGAATTCACAGTAATCAAGACCGTCAAATCGGGAAACTACAGGAAAGGAACATGGAAGGACTGCAGAGGAACACCGGTTTGAGCAAGGGCACGAATTGGTTGATAACGTGGGAAGACAAACTGAGATTGCAAAGGTCATTACCCAACACCAATCTCGGGAACGCCAACAAATAAGCTCTCCATGGTCTATAAAAAAGATCCAAAAATCATTGTTTACCGATGGTATTATTACGGATATGGATGTAGATATGAATGACAAGGATACAACTCTGGTTTCTGCGGAAAATGTCATGGAAACGTCTCTTGTTGTTGTGCATAATTTAGCTACGGAATAAGACGAGGGGGAAACCAGGGAATTAAGTAGTATGAGTGTAGAGAAAACACATTGAGATGTAGATGACATCAGGAAACAGCTCAAGAAGGACATCAGGATGCTCGTAGTTGAGGATGTGTATGCTGACGTGGAACTTAGCTTATGGCGGTCAAAAGAGATAGACTCGAATGATACTTAGCGTATATTCATGAATATAGGAAAAAGGGAAACTTGTAACAAACGGATTTGCAACTAGATTCTAGGTTTAGGGTCTTGGGTAGATCATATAAAAAGAAAATCGGGCAAACTGTGGTCTGTACACTTTGCACCGCAAGCTTTAAGAACATCTTTGAGCTTCCAGAGAAAAACGAAGAAGTAAGGTTAGTGTCCTCTTCTCTGATACACAAGCTGTGTGATCATGTGAAGAGAGTTTTAGGACTAGGAGTCGTTTGGGGCAATCTAGGTTAGAGTTGCATAATTCCAAACAATTGTAATCAGGTTGATTAAATTCTAGTTGAATAAAATAAAGCGTTGGACTTGGCGCTTTCCAAGTTAATTCTGGTTGTCTGTTTTCTGCAATTACAATTGGTATCAGAGCAGGCATCTGCTAAGGATTGTCTGTTCTTATTAACCAGGTGTGATTGTGGGACAAAGTATGAAAAACATGCAGCATCTCGGATCCATCAAGTTGCTTGTGCTCGATGCTGAGAACTATGGATGGTGGAAAGTTCAGATCAAGGCTCTAATCAAAAGATATGATGAGGATGCCTGAAAAATGATTAAAGAAGGTTGGATACAACCAACGATCGTTGGAGCTGATAGACTGACAACGCCTAAACCAAGACTGACCTAGACGATCAAAGAGAAAACATGGTCCAAGTTCAACTCCAAAGCTTTGTCAGTAATCTGGACTTCACTCACCAATGATCAGTTCAAGAAAATTCAGGGATGCACTACTGCAAAGGAGGCTATGGATATGCTGGCCTCACAATTTGAATCTCTAACCATGGTATCAGGAGAATCAATTGAGGAGTTCAGTGGAAAGCTCAGTGCCATTGCAAACGAGGCCCAAGTACTTGGAAAAACGTACAAGGATAAGAAGTTGGTCAAGAAATTTCTGCGAAGATTACCAGACAAGTTTCAGGCTCACATATCTGCCAATGAAGTCTCAAGAAACTCAGATGAGATGAAGTTCAATGAAATCGTGGAAATGATGCAAGCATATGAGATGCAGCAGTTGCAGAAGAATCATGCTAAAGGAAAAAGTGTAGTTTTCACCGCTGAACAGGGAGAGCCTCAAGCAACCGATCTCGACGATCAGGTTGGACTGATTGCTACAAATTACTTCAAGAAGTTTGACAGAGGACAACAAAAGACAGGCCTTGAAGTCAGATGATCGAATAATGATTTCAGAGCAGAGCAGAAGTCAAGAAAATCAGAAATGAAATGTTATGAATGTGAAGGATATGGTCACTTTATGAGAGAATGCCCAACAACCAAGAAAAGGACTACTCTCAAGTGTCAGAAGTGCAGTAGCTATGGGGATGTCAAAACCGAGTGTACACCTCAAGATATACGAAAGGATAAATCCTTAATCAGTAAGGAAGAATCACAGTCAGAAGAT
This sequence comes from Thlaspi arvense, assembly GCA_911865555.2. Lineage (NCBI taxonomy): Eukaryota > Viridiplantae > Streptophyta > Magnoliopsida > Brassicales > Brassicaceae > Thlaspi > Thlaspi arvense. The sequence continues at coordinate 9,524,638 of OU466861.1, forward strand.
AGTGATGATGATGATGGATCGTTGCTAAACTATGTTGCCTTTTTCGGTGTAATTGATGAGGATGCTGAGTTTGGGGGAGAGTCTGACAAGGATGAGGACCTCTCGGACAATGAGATCTTGGCAGAAGAGAACAAAACCTTGTGTCTCGCCATGATTAATGCAAAGCAGGAAAAATAAAATCTTCTGCTCCAGATCAATGATAGGGATGAGCAAATCACAAAACTGGATAAAGATATCAAGGGCCACATACTAGTGATAGACGAGAAGGATGACAAGATCTTTGCGCTACAATATGAAGTCGAGGCTGCTGAAAATCAACTGTCAGAGCAAGTTAAGTATTCTGACTTCCTGAAAATGCTACTTGCAGAAGAACAGGAAAAGAATCCTGAACTAAGTGGGAGGCTGACAGAACAACTGAGGAACATCAAGATGTTTTCTAAGGGAACGAAAGATCTTGATAAACTCCTAAGCATCGCACAGTAGAACAAGATCAATTTTGTACTTGGATATGAAGGTCAGTCATCTGGTCATGGGATGAAGTTTGTTCGCGGTTCAGAGGCTTCACAACATCAGCATCAACCGTCTCATCAACGTGCAACTCAGGAAAATAATCAGAAGGTTGAGAGAGTGAGAAACCAAGGAGCAGTGAAGAAGATCGAGAATGTCAGGCAAAGCAATAGATTAACAAAAGGCAAATCTAGTGAAGTCTATCGATATGGAAGATTACACGGGTGTAACTACTATGGAAAACCAGGACACTTAAAGATCCATTGCTATCATCTTCAGGATGACATTCAACATCTTATAAGGCAAAATCAGTTTTTCTGGAATGGAAAACGTGGAAATCAAGGGTCGATAAAGATATCAACGGTCACGTCAGCACAAGATCTCACTGCTGTTGCTGCAGGAAAAGGACCTGAAGATTCCTCATGGTATTTTGACAGTGGATGCTCACGACACATGATAGGTTCTCAGACTGGTCTTGTAAAGCTTGAGAATGTCTCAGCTAGCAAAGTAACCTTTGGTGGTGGTGCCAGAGGAAATATTAAAGGGGTTGGAGAGACTAGTGGACCACACAAACCACAGTTGGGAGAAGTTTACTTCGTTGATGGATTGAAAGCAAACCTGATAAGCATCAGTCAACTATGTGATGAAGGTCTATCTGTGCGCTTCACCAAGGACTCCTGTCAAGCAGTAACTAATTGTGGTGAAGTCATCATGCAGGGTACTCGTACCAGTGACAACTGCTACAAGTGGATCTCTCCACAATCCCAGTGTCTCAGCACCAGTATTAGTAAATCAAACGAGATGCAATTGTGGCATCAGAAGCTTGGTCACATGAATATCCAAACAATGGCCAGACTTGCAGACAAAGAGCTCATCCGTGAGATGCCCAAAGATCAAATTGGCATCCGACTTTGTCAGTGGTCCTTGCACCCAAGGCAAACATGTACGAGTTCAGCACAAGTCTGTCCCTGATATACAAACTCATCGTCCACTTGATCTACTGCACATAGATCTAATGGGTCCGATGTAAACTGAGAGTATTTGTGGCAAAAGATATGCATTCGTACTAGTGGATGACTTCACGAGATACGCTTAGGTTTGATTCATTTGTGACAAATCAGATATGTTTGACAGCTTCCGGTTTCTGGCATTACAACTGAAGAAAGAAAGGAAGAATCGCATAAAAATTATCAGAAGCGATCATGGGAAGAATTTCAAAATGAAGTGTTTGATCGTTTCTGTAGTGAAGAAGGTATCACACATCAGTACTCGGCACCGTGGACACCACAACAAAACGGTGTAGTTGAACGGAAAAATAGAACTCTGCAAGAAATGGCAAGGGCGATGCTTCATAGCAACCAGGTTGCAAGACACTTTTGGGCAGAGGCGTTGAACACTGCATGCTACATAATCAACCGGGTGTATGTTCGGAAGAGGATCAACAAAATACCTTATGAGTTGTGGAAAGGGAAGACTCCTAATGTGGGCTATTTTCATGTGTTTAGATGTGCCTGCTGCATTCTAAATGACAAGGACCATCTGGGGAAGTACGACTCACGAAGCTCTGATGGGATCTTTCTGGGATACTCAGGCACCAGCACAGCCTTCAGAGTGTTCAACAAAATGTCCCGACAAGTGCAAGAAACCGTTAACGTGGTATTTGATGATATCTTACCACAAGGCCTGGTTTATTCATCTGACAGTGTTGCTGAGTCTTCGATGCAGAAACTTGAACAGACCAGAGACATTCAATCAAGGGATAATGCAGATGATCAAAATCAGAATCAGAATGATGATGAATCAGATAAGGAACCAACTCAAGAAGATGGCAGTCAAACATAGTCTAACACTGAGGAAGTAGCTGAGGCTTCAACTAATACAACAAAAGCACCAAGTGCCAAGGTTCAGAAGATCCAGAAAGATTACCGCAAGGAGCAGGTGATTTGTGATATTGATGGTGGAAGGATTATACGCCATATCAAGCTGAATTTCAAGAATATGGTCAGATTTGCAAGCTTTGTGTCCACCATTGAACCAAAGAACCACAAAGAGGCTTTAGTTGACGAATACTGGATTAGAGCCATGCAAGATGAGCTTGAACAGTTTGAACGAAATCAAGTGTGGACTCTAGTGCCTAGGCGGTCTGGTGCAAATGTTGTTGGCACTAAGTGGATCTTACAAAATAAGAACGATGAACATGGATATGTATTTCGTAATAAGGCTAGGTTGGTAGCTCAAGGTTACTCACAAGTGGAAAGGATCGACTTTGATGAGACATTTGCACCAGTTGCACGCTTGGAGTCAATCCGCCTGCTTGTTGGAATGGCATGCAAGTGAAGATTCAAGCTACATCAGATGGATGTCAAGAGTGCCTTCTTGAATGGGTACCTTCAGGAATAAGTGTTTTTTGAGCAACGTAAGGGATTTGAAGACTCGAATCATCCCGAGTATGTATACAAATTGCAGAAAGCTCTTTATGGCTTGAAACAAGCTCCACGGGCCTGGTATGAGCGCCTGACTTCCTTCCTGATACAGAATGGCTATCAATGTGGAAGTGTTGATAAAACCTTGTTTACCATCACAAGGAAAAATTGATTCATGGTGGTTCAAATCTATGTTGATGACATTGTCTTTGGAGCTACAAATCAAATGATGGTTGATGAGTTCGCCAGCACAATGACGAAAGAGTTTGAGATGAGCATGGTTGTGAGCTGAACTTTTTTATGGGTTTTCAGATCAAGCAATCAGATGACGATGTCTTCATATCTCAGAGCACATATGCCAGGAATCTTGTCAACCGATTTGGGTTGGACACCAGTAAAGTGGCTAAGACTCCCATGGGCACAAACTGCAAGCTATCTAAAGACGCACAAGGAGAAGATGTGGACACCAAATGAAGATCCGATGATGAGGATGCTGAGAACTATGGATGGTGGAAAGTTCAGATCAAGGCTCTAATCAAAAGATATGATGAGGATGCCTGAACAATGGTTAAAGAAGGTTGGATATAACCAACGACTGTTGGAGCTGATGGACTGACAAAGCCTAAACCAAGACTGACCTAGACGGTCAAAGAGAAATCATGGTCCAAGTTCAACTCCAAAGCTTTGTCAGTAATCTGGACTTCACTCACCAATGATCAGTTCAAGAAAGTTCAGGGATGCACTACTGCAAAGAAGGCTATGGATATGCTGGCCTCACAATTTGAATCTCTAACCATGGTATCAGGAGAATCAATTGAGAAGTTCAGTGGAAAGCTCAGTGCCATTGCAAACGAGGCTCAAGTACTTGGAAAAACGTAGAAAGATAAAAAGATGGTCAAGAAATTTCTGCGAAGATTACTAGACAAGTTTCAGGCACACATACCTGCCAATGAAGTCTCAAGAAACTCAGATGAGATGAAGTTCAATGAAATCGTGGGAATGATGCAAGCATATGAGATGCAGCAGTCGCAGAAGAATCATGCTAAAGGAAAAAGTGTAATTTTCACCGCTGAACAGGGAGAGCCTCAAGCAACCGATCTCGATGATCAGGTTGGACTGATTGTTAAAAATTACTTCAAGAAGTTTGACAGAGGACAACAAATGACAGGCCTTGAAGTCAGATGATAGAATAATGATTTCAGAGCAGAGTAAAGGTCAAAGAAATCAGAAATGAAACGTTATGAATGTGAAGGATATGGTCACTTTAGGACAGAATGCCCAACAACCAAGAAAAGGACTACTCTCAAGTGTCAGAAGTGCAGCGGCTATGAGGATGTCAAAACCGAGTGTATACCTCATGATATACGAAAGGATAAATGCTTAATTAGTAAGGAAGAATCACAGTCAGAAGATAGTGATGATGATGATGGATCGTTGCTAAACTATGTTGCCTTTTTTTGGTGTAATTGATGAGGATGCTGAGTCTGGGGGAGAGTCTGACAAGGATGAGGACCTCTCGGACAATGAGATCTTGGCAGAAGAGAACAAAACCTTGTGTCTCGCCATGATTAATGCAAAGCAGGAAAAATAAAATATTCTGCAGCAGATCAATGATAAGGATGAGCAAATCACAAAACTGGATAGAGATATCAAGGGCCACATACTAGTGATAAACGAGAAGGATGACAAGATCTTTGCGCTACAATATGAAGTCGAGGCTGCTGAAAATCAACTGTCAGAGCAAGTTAAGTATTCTGACTTCCTGAAAATGCTACTTGCAGGAGAACAGGAAAATAATCCTGATATAAGTGGGAGGCTGACAGAATAACTGAGGAACATCAAGATGTTATCTAAGGGAACGAAAGATCTTGATAAACTCCTAAGCATCGCACAGTAGAGCAAGAGCAATTTTGTACTTGGATATGAAGGTCAGTCGTCTGGTCATGGGATGAAGTTTGTTCGCAGTTCAGAGGCTTCACAACATCAGCATCAACTGTCTCATCAACGTGCAACTCAGGAAAACAATCAAAAGGTTGAGAGAGTGAGAAACCAAGGAGCAGTGAAGAAGATCAAGAATGTCAGGCAAAGCAATAGATTAACAAAAGGCAAATCTAGTGAAGTCTATCGATATGGAAGATTAAACGGGTGTTACTACTGTGAAAAACCAGGACACTTAACAATCCATTGCTATCATCTTCAGGATGACATTCAACATCTTATAAGGCAAAATCAGTTTTTCTGGAATGGAAAACGTGGAAATCAAGGGTCGATAAAGATATCAACGGTCACGTCAGCACAAGATCTCACTGCTGTTGCTGCAGGAAAAGGACCTGAAGATTCCTCATGGTATTTTGTCAGTGGATGCTCACGACACATGATAGGTTCTCAGACTGGTCTTGTAAAGCTTGAGAATGTCTCAGCTAGCAAAGTAACCTTTGGTGGTGGTGCCAGAGGAAATATTAAAGGGGTTGGAGAGACTAGTGGACCACACAAACCACAGTTGGGAGAAGTTTACTTCGTTGATGGATTGAAAGCAAACCTGATAAGCATCAGTCAACTATGTGATGAAGGTCTATCTGTGCGCTTCACCAAGGACTCCTGTCAAGCAGTAACTAATTGTGGTGAAGTCATCATGCAGGGTACTCGTACCAGTGATAACTGCTACAAGTGGATCTCTCCACAATCCCAGTGTCTCAGCACCAGTATCAGTAAATCAAACGAGATGCAATTGTGGCATCAGAAGCTTGGTCACATGAATATCCGAACAATGGCCAGACTTGTAGACAAAGAGCTCATCCGTGAGATGCCCAAAGATCAAATTGGCATCCGACTTTTTCAGTGGTCCTTGCACCCAAGGCAAACAGGTACGAGTTCAGCACAAGTCTGTCCCTGATATACAAACTCATCGTCCACTTGATCTACTGCACATAGATCTAATGGGTCCGATGTAAACTGAGAGTATTTGTGGCAAAAGATATGCATTCGTACTAGTGGATGACTTTACAAGATACGCTTAGGTTTGATTCATTCATGACAAATCAGATACGTTTGACAGCTTCCGGATTCTGGCATTACAACTGAAGAAAGAAAGGAAGAATCGCATAAAAACTATCAGAAGCGATCATGAGGAGAATTTCAAAATGAAGTGTTTGATCGATTCTGTAGTGAACAGGGTATCACACATCAGTACTCGGCACCGTGGACACCATAACAAAACGGTGTAGTTGAACGGAAAAATAGAACTCTGCAAGAAATGGCAAGGGCGATGCTTCATGGCAATCAGGTTGCAAGACACTTTTAGGCAGAGGCGTTGAACACCGCATGCTACTTAATCAACCGGGTGTATGTTCGGAAGAGGATCAACAAAATACCTTATGAGTTGTGGAAAGGGAAGACTCCTAATGTGGGCTACTTTCATGTGTTTAGATGTGCCTGCTGGATTCTAAATGACAAGGACCATCTGGGGAAGTTCGACTCACGAAGCTCTGATGGGATCTTTCTGGGATACTCAGGCACCAGTACAGCCTTCAGAGTGTTCAAAAAAAAGTCCCGACAAGTGCAAGAAACCGTTAACGTGGTATTTGATGATATCTTACCACAAGGCCTGATTTATTCATCTGACAGTGTTGCTGAGTCTTCGATGCAGAAACCTGAACAGACCAGAGACATTCAATCAAGGGATAATGCAGATGATCAAAATCAGAATCAGAATGATGATGAATCAGATAAGGAACCAACTCAAGAAGATGGGAGTCAAACATAGTCTAACACTGAGGAAGTAGCTGAGGCTTCAACTAATACAACAAAAGCACCAAGTGCCAAGGTTCAAAAGATCCAGAAAGATCACCACAAGGAGCAGGTGATTTGTGATATTGATGGTGGAAGGATTACACATCATATCAAGCTGGATTTCAAGAATATGGTCAGATTTGTAAGCTTTGTGTCCACCATTGAACCAAAGAACCACAAAGAGGCTTTAGTTGACAAATACTGGATTAGAGCCATGCAAGATGAGCTTGAACAGTTTGAACGAAATCAAGTGTGGACTCTAGTGCCTAGGCCGTCTTGTGCAAATGTTGTTGGCACTAAGTGGATCTTCAAAAATAAGAACGATGAACATGGATATGTAGTTCGTAATAAGGCTAGGTTGGTAGCTCAAGGTTACTCACAAGTAGAAGGGATCGACTTTGATGAGACATTTGCACCAGTTGCACGCTTGGAGTCAATCCGCCTGCTTGTTGGAATGGCCTGCAAGTTAAGATTCAAGCTACATCAGATGGATGTCAAGAGTGCCTTCTTGAATGGGTACCTTCAGGAATAAGTGTTTTTTGAGCAACGTAAGGGATTTGAAGACTCGAGTCATCCCGAGTATGTATACAAATTGCAGAAAGCTCTTTATGGCTTGAAACAAGCTCCACAGGCCTGGTATGAGCGCCTGACTTCCTTCCTGATGCAGAATGACTATCAACGTGGAAGTGTTGATAAAACCCTGTTTACCATCACAAGGAAACATAGATTCATGGTGGTTCAAATCTATGTTGATGACATTGTCTTTGGAGCTACAAATCAAATGATGGTTGATGAGTTCGTCAGCACAATGACAAAAGAGTTTGGGATGAGCATGGTTGTGAGCTGAACTATTTTATGGGTTTTCAGATCAAGCAATCAGATGACGGTGTCTTCATATCTCAGAGCACATATGCCAGGAATCTTGTCAATCGATTTGGGTTGGACACCAGTAAAGTGGCTAAGACTCCCATGGGCACTAACTGCAAGCTATCTAAAGACGCACAAGGAGAAGATGTGGACACCAAACTATATTAAAGCATGATTGGAAGTCTGCTGTATCTGACTGCCAGCTGACCTGATCTGTGTCTTAGTGTGGGAATATGTACTAGGTATCAGGCTGTACCTAAAATGTCACACATGTAAGCAGTTAAGCGGATCATCAAGTATGTCAAAGAAACAATCAACATGGGGCTACTTTATTCAATTGACACCAACCAGAATCTGGCTGGATACTGTGATGCGGACTGGACTGGCTGCTTGGATGATAGAAAAAGCACTAATGGTGGATGTTTCTTTCTTGGAAACAACCTGATCTCGTGCACAGCAAGAAACAGAACAGCGTATTTTTATCAACAGCGGAAGCTGAATACATTGCCTTGGAAAGTGGATGTGCTCAACTCATTTGGATTAAACAAATGATAGCTGATTATGGTATGTAATCTAAATCTTTTCTGATTCATATTGACAATGATAGTGCAATTAATATTGCAAAGAATCCTGTTCAACACTCACGAACTAAGCACATAGATATCATGTATCACTTTATACGTGAATTAGTAAAGGAGAAACTGATTGAGTTAGCACATGTTAGTACTGAATATCAACTCGCAGATTTGTTCACTAAGCCTTTGGATTTTAACAGAATTATAAATCTAAGAAAGTCCATTGGTGTATGTGAGAACTAATGATGTGTGTGAGTGCATATGATATTGTACAAGAACGCATGCAGGGATGGGCTCAGATATGACTAAAATGTGTTTTCAAAAACTGTTCTCTGTATATGTAGTGTTCAGTGAAAGAAGGCTGCCTGAGGTGCCGTCTCTGGTTAACAAGTACAAGTTTCATCGATCCATGCGTAAGACCACGCTGAACCTTCAACAGCTGATTCGTCCAAGTCCAAAAAAAGAGAACAAAGAAGGGAAAAATAAAAACAAAAATATGACAGACTAGATTGATCGCTGACAAAGGGCAATATAACGCTGAACCTTTAACAGCTTATGTTGAACCTGTGATTACTAACAATGATGGTAATATACATAAAAAGGTCAACTCTCTGTTAAATTTTGTAGCTGCCAGTTCATCATACGCCAGGGTTGAAAGCTTGGATTCGAAGAGATAAAAACATCTCAGTGTGAAAGATAAGTCATTGGATCCAGAGGATGCTAGTTTGTCAACCTAAGCTTATTTTTCTTTGCATTGCGTTCTGCATCATCAGGAGGATGTCCAGTTTAATTCACACCATCAAAGGTATGGACAACGAGAATTCAGTGTGTCAATCTCGTCTAGGGTCCCTCATAATTTGTGTTGACATTTGTCTTGATGGATATCACTCTTATTATCTGATGAGTCAGTTGAGCAGATCACCGACCAATATCATTGTCTTTGTTAGTCTAATCAGGTGTCTTGAGTGTGCTAAGCTTGTCCAGGTACAATGCCCATCATAATTTTGGCCCAAATTGATGCATCTCTTGGAGGGAAAACGCCTATTTAGGGTTTGTCGACTGGAGCGCCAAACGTCACTTCACACTTCTCCCCAACTGCTTAAACTTCCTTGGGTCTTGCTTCTCTCTGTATTCAACGATGAAGGCTCTTTTCTCTGGTCTCTCTCGCCTGGTTGGTTCTCCTCCACCTCAACCGCCTGCGCTCGATCACTTGCCGTTGCCTTTGCCTGACGACAGTCCGATGGAGCATGCAAATTCTGATGCCTTGGTAATCGTGCCATATGTTGGCATTCCTTCCATCGCTGCAGAATCTGGACCTCCGCATGGTCCATCTCCTCGTGTATCCCACTCAGCCGACGGATCTGCAAACTCAGTGACGCCATCGCAGGTTCAGAGCCGATCATTGTCAGTGGAGTTTGTTTTCTGCATCGGTTAAACCTCCTTCCACCTCCACTGCTCGAGGGACTCGCCGAAGCAAGTGGCATGTTAAAACAGAACCAGATCCAGCGGAACCGCTGAAGAAGAAATCCTGACCTTCCAATTTTCTTCATCACCAGTATTTGATGCTGTCTGATTTGCATCCCAACGGGTGAATGATCGATTTGAACTCTTTCTGAATCGCAATTTCCTGGCAGAACGTGATGTGGATCTTAAATCGCTTCCCCCTGGTGTTGAGGCTATCATCTGTGATGTCGGTCTGACTCCCACCATCACAGGCATCATCTGTTTTCCTCCGACTATCATCAGGGAGTTCTGGGCTCATCTTCCAGATGAGAAGGTCCCCTCGGATGAGATTTGCATGGTGCTTCAAGGTCACAAGTATGTCTTCCCTCCACTTCTGATCAATCGTCTCTTTGAACTTGAGGAGGTGGCGACTGCCAGTGTGGCGTTGGATGCTGAGCTTCTCTCTGATGATCAACTGACTCTCTTCATGAGTGATGGCAAGCACGGGGTTTGGGAGAACTTGACTCTGTCTCAGTATCAGAGTGATAAGTGGGCGTTATTGAAGATCAGCTGTCACAACTGGTTCCACACTTTCAACACTGGTTTCTCCAACAAAGCTTGGGCTAGGATGATTCATCGCGTGGCTACCAAGACGCCGTTCGATTTTGGCGCAATAGTTTTTTATCACATTCTTGGTCTTGGACGCAATCTAGGTTCAAAGTTTATGCTTCCATACCCCAGTCTGATCTACAAGCTTCTGCAGCTGCAGTGTCCATTTCCTCTCGACCTAGTGAATCGCATGGAGTTGATTCAGCCTTTTCGCATAGCTGCATCTCCTTTCTCAGTCAAAGCGGAACCAAAGCAGGAGGGGCACTCGGCTGTGGCGGGCACGTCTCTCTCCACTGCTGATCGTCAGATTCTTTCTCAAGCTGTTCTGATCGTCTTCTTCAAGGTAAGTTTTCTCTTTCCCTTGCTTCGCGCAATTTGGCATCTTAGTTTTTGACTTAGTTCTCCACTTATGCAGGGGGAGATGTATCAGAGGAGGAAACTCCAAGTGTGGGGGAGCAAACTTGATGGGGGAGATTTTAGACTGAGACTAAGTAGAACTATCAGGCCGAGCAATGTTTAATTATTTTTAGAAATTTTATTTTGTTTCTGATGAGCGCATTAGACTTTTATGTCGCTCTTGGTTTTTGCTGGCTTGTATTTTTAAAGAACAATTTGGTTTCTCTTAATACCGATTGTGTAGATTGCATTTAGTTCTGCTTTGGTCTGCGTGTGGTGTGTGTGTGTTCATCTGACTTTCAGGATAACTGATAGAAGTGCTGAAGTGTCAAACCAAGTCAAAAAGAGGGAGAATGAAGATTTAGATGACATCAGGAAGCAGCACAAGAAGGACAACATGATGCTCGTAGCTGAGGATGCGTATGCTGACGTGGAACTTAGCTTATAGCGGTCAAAGGAGATAGACTCGAATGATACTTAGCGTATATTCGTGGATCTAGGAAAAGGTGAAACTTGTAACAAATGGATTTGCAACTAGATTCTAGGTTTAGAGTCTTGGGTAGATCATATAAAAAGACCGCAAGTTTTAAGAACATCCTTGAGCTTCCAGAGAAAAACGAAGAAGTAAAGTTAGTGTCCTCTTCCCTGATACATAAGCTGTGTGATCGTGTGAAGAGAGTTTTAGAACTAGGAGTCGTTGGGGGTAATCTAGGTTAGAGTTGCATAATTCAAAACAATTGTAATCAGGTTGATTAGATTCTAGTTGAATAAAACAAAGGGTTGGACTTGGCGCTTTTCAAGTTAACTCTGGTTGTCTGTTTTCTGCACTTACATCTATATGGGGGATAACAACATAATTGAGGAGTCTCAACATATCACTAATGAGGGCAATATTCACTCCGATGAAATCAGTGAGAATACACTTGAGGATGATCTAGAGGATCATGAGTTATATGACGAAACAAACAAAGAGACAAGGGTCATAAGAGAGAAAGGGAAGGCACATAAGACAGGTTTTCACCAGCAACGACCATCTAGACTCACGGTGCGAGGACACAGAGCAAATGTTAAACATCGGTTCATTCGTGCTCTGATCTAGCCAAGGAAGAAAGGGCATTTGAAGATAAGCAGACATCACAAGACAAATACTCAAGGGGAACACAGGACGTCGGCAAAAACCGGGGCAGGGGATATGGAGGCACCGTAAATTTTATTTAAGTGCGGATTTTAAGTTGACATTGTTAGGGTTTGGGTAACCCGTACACAATAAGCTATTTACACGAGGTTTGGAAGAATTTAAACTAGAGTTTCTTTTTCTATTCAGAAACCAAAAATTGTTTTTCTTTTACTCAGCAAATTCAGTTTCATTTTGGATATAATAAATTGTACACGGTTGAACCGTGCGGCTCTAATGGTGGTCTGGCCTTATTTTTTAATAATGATTTTGATGTTAAAATTTTATTTGCGAGTAAATGGATAATTGATATCAAGGCAATATATGAAGATATAACTATTTGTTTAATATTTGTGTACGGTAATCCAGTTTCTAAATATAGAAGTCAAATCTGGGAATGTCTAAGGAGAATAGGGAAAATTACGACGAAACCATGGTTTTTAATTGGAGGTTTGAACAAAATTCTGGGAAACTACGAGAAACAAGGAAAAATTTACGGCAGCCATCCACATTCGTTGATTTTAATGTGATGATAAGTAATTGTGGATTATTAGATTTTCAATATAGAGGTTATAAATTATCATGGCGGGGCGACAAAACGGTCAAATAGTACAGTGCAGATTAGACAGAGATTTAGCAACGGAAAATTGACATGATTTATTTCCATATTTATATGTAGAATATCTTCGCCTGATAGGATCAGATCACAGACCAATTGTGGCTACAACACAATCAAAACCATATAAATGGTAATGGCAATTTATGTTTGATAAACGATGGACTGGAGGAGAGGGTTTAATGGAATCAATTGATCGAGGGTGGCAGCAAGTCAATGGACGAGAGGGCCAAACAGTAGCAGACAAAATTATAAGATGTTTTCATGAAATCTCTAAATGGCAGAAAGAAAATAGACCATATGGGAATGAAAAAATTGATAAAACTTCGAAAGACACTAGAAGAGTGTCAAAATGATGATTCACGAATGCATGAACAATTGTTAGCTATAACATGAATTAAAGGAAGCATATAAGGATGAAGAGGTTCATTGGCAACAGAAGAGTCGGAATCTATAGAACAGAAGTGGAGATCTTAATATAAAGTTCTATCATGTAGTTACAAAACAGAGACGGACTATAAACAGATTACTGGGGTTATACAATAATGACAGGGCTTGGGTGGCTGGAGAGAAAAATATGGAAAAAGTGGCGGTTAACTACTTCGAGGAATTATTTACCACTTCCTCTCCTACATCTTTTGAAGATGACAAAGACAATGTGGAATTAACAAAACCGGTGTCAGAAGATGACGTTAAAACGGCTTTATCTATGATGCATTCGGAAAATGCCCCTGAACCAGAAGGAATGATGGTGTTTTTTATCAACAATCCTGGCACATAATCAAAAATGAGGAGGTACAAATGGTGAATGATTTTCTGATCACGGGTGAGTTTGATCGGCGACTAAACATGACACATATATGTCTTATCCTGAAAACAGAACGGCCAACAAAGATGACAGAGCTGAGATCGATAAATCTTTGTATAATGGTTACAAAATTATTTCAATGGTCCTTTGTCAACGGTTGAGACAACTATTTCCTAAATTGGTCTCTGAAACACAGCCGGCTTTCGTCGCATGTCGATTAATTTCAGATAATATTCTGATTGCTCGGGAGATGTTTTATGGTCTACGAACCAATAAATCGTGCAAAAGCAAATTTATAGCGATCAAAACAGACATGAGTAAAGCATATGATCGGGTTGAATAAGTATTCATAGAGCATCTACTCAGGAAAATGGGTTTCGGGGAAAAATTGATTACATGGATAACAAGAGTATACAATCTGTACAATATAAGGTGCTTATAAATGGACAGGCGAGGGGACAAATAACTTCGAAACGAGGTCTGAGACAAATGGATCCTCTATCCCCATATCTATTTATCCTCTGCACGTAGGTATTAACAGAAAATCTGAAAAGGCAGAGAAAATGAAATTGATTACGGGGCTAAAGGTGGCACGGGGTGCCTCACACACATGTTATTTGCGGATGACAGTCTTTTTTCTGCAATGCGACAAGGGAAGAAATTAATGTTCTACTAAGTATATTAAAGCAATATGAATCGATGTCAGACCAAATAATAAAATTTGCAAATTTGTCGGTACAATTTGGTCATACTGTGGACCCAACAATTAAGGATGAGATACATCAAACTTTAGGAATCTTTAATGTCGGAGGAATGGGGACATATTTAGGGATCCCAGAAGGCTTTGGGGTGCTAAGACAAAAATTTCAGTTTCTTGGTAGAGCGCCAACATAAACGGGTCAACGGATGGACCTCGAGGATCCTCTCCAAAGGGCGGAAGGAAGTGTTGATAAAATCAGTAGCATCAGCATTGCCGACTTTTGTAATGTCCTGTTTTCGACTACCAAATGAAATTACCTATAAACAGACTAGTATGGTTGCGAAATGCAATCACGTGGAATGCATTGGTTGTCATGGAAAAAATTATGCAAATAAAAGGCGGACGAGGGATTAGGTTTTCGAATTATAGAGGATTTCAATACTGCATTACTAGCTAAACAATTGTGACGTCTTATGGAATATCAAGTCTCTTTATTCGCACAAGTTATCAAATGATGATACTATCGGAATGGGGATCCTATGGATCTAATTCGCTCATACTCAGCATTGATAGGGCTCATGTTTTACCCTATTAATTTACTAGCAAGGCAGTTGTAGCATAAAAGGTTATCGAATCCCAAGGGAATAGACTTACTACACTAGCGATTATAGATCCGGATTAAGCTAAGCGATAATAAATGAATGTAATGCGAAATAGCAAAATTAATGCAAGCGGGCGTTTTTGTGATTGTTCTTAAAGTTCAGAAAACTAAATGCGCTAAGTCAGGACAATTCGCAGGTTGAATCCGAGAGTGTAGAATGCATGCAATCAGGAATGAATTAAAACCTTCTAGAACATGAAACAAAAAGGTATAACTAATCAATTCTCATTGCAGAAGTTATATATGCCTAAATCACAGAGTTTCAAATCTCTTTGCAAACTCTAACAATCTAAACATGCAGTAATTATCAGGTTCAACTGTTCACAAAACTCCCAAGTCAAATCTCTTTGCAAATAGGCGTTTTGCTCATCTAATACTAGTTCAGGTGATTTATAATGTTTTCACATCTATTAATCAATATAGGGATTCGAAATCTAGATGATGTGTCTAAGAAATCGGTATGAATGCAAGCACAGATGAAGAACCAACAGATTTTTCTAACATCTAAAGTGATTCTACAAACTCTTCATCAACCTCTGAAAAACCCTAACTTAACTAACAAACTACTCAGACATAGTGACTGATACACACATCATGAAAAGAATAGATTGCATAAAAGAAATAAGAAATAAAGATAAAGAAGTTCGAAATCTGCTCTGAAGGAGTTTGATTTCTCTCTCCAAAAGCTCTTCTACAAATCTCTCTCAAAAGCTCTCTAGAAAAAATAAGATACAAGATATATGCTAACAATGGCTGAAAACCTAATATATACAAGCTAAAATCTGAGCTGGAGTCTTCTTGTAAATAATAGAACTTCTGGGCCAAAAATGCAATATCTGCTCCATCTTTTAATACAAGTTGCGATTTTCTTTAGATGAGGGTGGCCAGCGTCACCCACTGCAGGACAACGGTTCTGAGTTGCTAACTTCGGGGTTGATTCTTGTAATGATCCAAAAAGTTCCAGAATCTCCAATTGTGCTCTAGTCATGCTATAACCTGCAAAGACTCTACTAGGACTCTAAAAAGACCAAAAAGACACTAAAAAGACTTATATCATGGTTAAAAACCATAAAAACCATGATATATCAACTCCTCCAGACTTATCTTTTACTTACCCTCAAGCAACATCAGACAAAGAACATGGTCGAGGTTTGAAAACAGAAACAGTCAGCCAAACATTAGGAATACCACATTGATCAACACTTTCGAATCCACACATCACAGGGACAACACAAGATTAAATTTCAGTCTAATCGTCACAAGCTTAGCAATCTCTTAAATCCAGTTCAAGCCGCTTCAAGAAATCCGAAATCTCTACTGCTAACTCCTTTTATTTATCTAAGTGTGATATCTCATTAAAGATTTATCAACTTAATCACTTATAGACTCTTTTCCCTTCCTAAACACTGAACAAATAAATCTCAACACAGCTCTCCTATTTCTCTTCTCTTGATCTATTTTTCTGATTTTTTTGATTTTCCAACTTCTTTTCTCATTTTTTACAGCCTAAGATATGGTGCTACTCAATACTTGTGTTCCTTGAGAGGAGACAGGTTCATTAGTGTCCACTATTGTTGTTCCTTGTAAGGAGACAAGGTCGTGATGCACCATTCTACAGACTTAAATTCTTAAAAGCTGTATCAGGGAAGATCAAAGAGAGACTGTATATAAATCTTATTGTCAGTATTGAAAGAGAGAATCAAAATCAATGAGAATCAAGCCCCAAGATGAGAAGTTTAAAGTTCATTAAGGTGGAGTGAACAACAGATTTTCCAGATTCTCTAAGAACCTAAACCTTTCTTGCTAGACTGATCTACCTATGATTTTCAACTTAGTAAGACTTGTAATCAACTACTGTGGCAATGGTTCTTATAAGCATCAATATTTTGTGGTTAGTTCCAAGAAAAACTGACAGTATCAAAATTTTGACTCTATGAAACAGGTTTTTGACTCAACTTTAAGACTCTGAAAACAAGACACAATGTACACAACGTCAGTAGCACCTCCCCCAGAGTTGAACAACACTGTCCACAATGTTATTAAGTCTAGAGTTGGTAAATTAGAAGAAACATAACGCAAGAGCAGGGTTTGAAAGTGTTACCTCGCATTGGCTGGGGTGACGAGCATCACCCATTGCTGGTGACAACCGTCACCAGGTGGTGAACTCGAGTCTGCTCATACAATTCCGCTCTTCTTCTTCTTTTTTTTTATTTTTTATTTATGTTAGAAAACGAAAAGAAACTAAAGTATGAAAACTAGAGAACTTACCAGTGGGTTGCCTCCCACCAAGCACTTGTTTAAAGCCATTAGCTCGACTTTGAATGCTGTTCAGATAGCTGGTAGAACAGAAAGTGGCATTGAATGCGTTGGAGAAGAATGTCTCCTCATCCATGGTGGTCTATAAGCAGTAGGTGCATGAACTCTTCCAAGGAAGTGAGGAACATCAGCAGGGTGGGTGTTGACTGTAGGTGGGACACTTCTTTTTCTTACAGAATCATCAAAAGAAACACCAAGCTTTCTACGAGAATCTCATTGCTTGCATAAGTGTGAAACAGCTTTTGCATATTTTAAGTTCTTATTGATGAGATTAGAAGGTTTGGAATTGGTTCCAGGAAGTGCATACCTTTGCTTTGTTGGAGGTTTCTGGGTTGTGGAATGTTGAATGTCCGGTTTGGCAACATAGGATGGACTAAAAGCGTAAAGATCATGTCACTCCTTTGTGTCTGGATTGGTGACGATCATCACCAAGTGGTCAGTGACGATCGTCACTGATCCTGCAGTTCGAGTTTCTGCAATTTTCCTGCAGTTAAGCTCTCTAATAGTTGCCTCCTTCATAAACTCGTCGTCCTCCAATAACTTGTCATTCATTGGAACCTCTTTTGTGAGCCTAGTCTTGAAGATATCATCTTCACTCCAATCCTCAAACCCGACAGCTTTCGCAGAAGTTTCAGATATTGCTTATTGAACAGTCATCTTGGTCACTTGCCCACTAGTATCTAATTCATTGACATACCCAGCAGTAATGTCTTCTGAATTCTCCATGACTAGTTCTTCATCTCTGGAAGTCCTTACAGAAAAGGTTTGACCATCAATGGTGGATTTTCATCTCAGCATATCCATGTTAAAATTTATGACTACATCACCAAGAGCAAGCTCTATCTTCCCCCTTTCTCACATTAATGATGGCGATAGTAGAAGCCAAAAATGATCTTTCCAGTATAAGAGAATCTTTAGGTTCTTCAATATATTTCAAAACCAGAAAGTCTGTGGGAATCATGCAGCCTTCAATGTTAACAGGAACATCCTCTAAGATGCCTTATGGGGTTCTTATGGATCGATCAGCATGAGAGAGATCCCAGCTGGCTTGAAATCAATCATTCCAAGTCTAGCAGCAACAGAGGAAGGCATAAGGTTAAAACTTGATCCCATATCACAAAGAGAATGAGGAAATCTTCCTGTTGAGATTGAGCAATCAAGCACAAAGTTTCCTGGATCAGGTAGCTTCTTTGGAATTCTGCTTTGAATTATGGCACTGGTTTGTTCAGAGACAATCACCTTCTTCTTCTTCTTTGGAAATGTACCCAATAGAATTGCACTAATGTCTCTGGTAAGCAATGCTCCTTCCTCAGGACTTACATAATTCACAACCATTCTCTTAACGTTTCTTTATAGTGCAGGTGAAAGTTTAACTGCATCAACAAGAGGAATCTCAACCATCAGCTTGTCTATCATTGCCTTGCACCTGGCTTCTTCTATCTCATGTTTAGACTTCCTAGGATGCTTGGAGAAGGGTGTATTGGGGTTTATAAACTTGTTCCTTACCCTTATCTGTAGTTACAGGCGAAGCAGCATCGTTCTGGGGTGAGTAACGATCATCAACAGGGGGGTGACGCTCGTCACTGACTTGTGACGACCCCCGATTCCTTTGTAAGTTGGTGACGATATGAGTGCAAAATTTTCATCTTCAAACTCCATCAGTTGCACGATCTGCTCTACAGTCAACCTCTTTTTCTGCACTGTTTTAAGATCTTTTTCACTCCTAACTGTGATGGCATTGACCTGGTGCTGGGGATTGATATCAGCTTGTTTCATCCTTTGGTAGTCAGCATTCTTGGTGTTGTTGCTTGATGCCAAGTTTTTATCAAGGTAATTGCATCTTCTGGCCTGTTTGTGTTAAAGTTGCTACAAGCATCCAACACCATCTGATATTTCCAGTTCACTCCTCTGAGTAAAATTCCAAACAGCTGCACCTGATTTAAACTATGATGAGGACAGTCTCTCTGATAAGACTTGAATCTCAGCCAGGACGCCTTAAAAGCTTCAGTGGGTCCTTGGGAGAATGAAGTAATTTTTGTTCTCAACTCTTCTGACCATGCATCATCGTAGAAATTGTTCAGAAAAGTGTTCTTGGTGTCTTCCCAAGTGGTCAGCGATCCAGGCTCCAGTTGCTTCAGCCAATAAGCTGCATCTCCTCCAAGAGAATACAGAAACAACTTGCAGAACAGGAAGTCATTGCTAACCCCATTAGCCTTGACACTCGAAGCCAAATCCTCAAACCTCTCTATGTAATACATATGATGCTCATGTGGTAAGCCATGAAAAGGATGCTGACCCACAAGCTGATAATAAGCAGGCTTGAGCTCAAAATCGTTTCTCTGGAACGCATGAGGGCAGATTGCAGCTTTGTTGGCATAAAACTGGTCAGGTCTGTTGTAATCTCCTAAAGTCCGTTGCACAAAACGTCCAGCAATATTTACAGGTTCATCCCCAACTTGCAGAACCACCTGTTCAGCTATGAAATTGCCATTCTGATCCAGTCTCTGCCCCTTGTCATTCCTCTTGTTTCCATCTCTGTCAACAAAGTGACCCTCTGCATTTTCGACCAAGACAAGCGGAGCCACCATTGTAAACTGCTTCTTAGCTTTCCTTATAGTCTTTTCCAACTTGGCTAGTTCGTCAATTCCCAAAGTCACAAGCTCATTCTCTTTGTTGCTTTTGGTACTGCGATTATGCATACACCTGAAACAGACACAAGATAAGTAGCAAAAGTTAGTAAACAAATAAAAAATTAGTCAAAATCCTAATACTAAAAATTGATAGGCAGCTATTACTCCCTGACAACAGAGCCAAAAACTTGATAGGGCTCAAGTTTTACCCAATTAATTTACTACTACAAGTGCACATCAAAGCAGTGGTAGCATAAAAGATTGTCGAATCCCAAGGGAGTAGACTTACTACAATAGCGATTAATCCAAAAAGCTCCAAAACCTCCAATAGTGCTCCAGTCATGCTATAACCTGCACTAGGACTCTAAAAAGACAAAAATAAAGTCACTAAAAAAGACTTATATCATGGTTAAAAACCATAAAAACCATGATATATCAAGCATCCTACGAATGGCAGAGGATTATTTCAGCTCGATCTCAGGTAAAAAAATGACTAACTAAAAGTATCGGTTCAAAGGATTCTATATCAGTGTGGAATGATCCATGGATATTGGATACTGGCCCGAGATCAGTAACCTGTCGGGGTTATAATTTATATCTCAAATTAAAAGTTAAAAATCTGATTGATTTTACAATCAAAACTTGGACTCTACCGCTTATTGAACAACTGATAGAAATTTCAGAGGATATTCCATTCATCACTGGAATTCCCAGAAGTAGGATCCTAAGACCAGATCTATGCACATGGCATTTCACAAAACGCAGAAAATACACGGTGAAATCTGGATATGCCACAGAACAGGACTATCCAACAAACAACAAAATTTTGCCTTTCTACGACCCTGATATAAGTAATCTTCAAAATCAGGCATGGAAGGTTAATTGTCCCCAAAAAATGAAGCACCTTATTTGGCAAGTATTCTCTGGGTGTATATCTGTTATGGATAGATTACACAGCAGAGGGATTAAATGTGAAAGACAATGCGGATGATGTGGGGCAGAAAGAGAAACAATCAACCGCATGCTTTTTGAATGTCCACCAGCCCTCTAGGTCTAGGCGTTATCATCGGTACCTGCCCCAATGTCCATGTTCCCAATGGCAGCAATATACACGAATATGGTGCATTTTTTTGGAAATTACCAGACACAGATGCAATGAAAATGTTTCCATTGACTCTCTGGTATATTTGGAAAGATAGAAACGACAAAATATACTCAAACATTGATCGAGATCCTAGGGATATTTTACGGATTGTACAAGCAGAGGCAACATCATGGGCTTCGGCACATACAGATTCTACACAGCTGGACAGACACATTACAGAACTATTAGAGGCACCAGGAGATGAGGAATTAATCTGTTATACAGATGGTTCTTGAAAAGCAGAAGCTTTGAATCCGGGTTAGGATGGTATTGTCAAGGTAGGGGATCAAGTGTTACCGTTATGGGAGCGGAAAATGTAAAACAAATCATTTCTCCTTCACACATATAATTGGAAGCTCTGATATAGGCTATGCATTGCATGCTTGATGCAAAAATATTGGTGATGGCGTTCGTTACAGATTGTTCCTAATTGGTGAAGATGGTTTCTCAACCAGAGGAATTGCCGGAGTTCGAGATAAGTAGGAAGGAATTTAAATTCTTCTCAATCTCACACATCCTACGCACTCAAAACATAAAGGCAGACAGATTAGTAAGGGTGCCCGCGACTATCTTTACAGTTTAAATTATGTAATCTCGACTGCACCGATTTAATTATCTTAATCGTCCTAAGAGTACGAGGTTGTTGATAAAAAAAAACAGGATTTTAATTAGTAGTAAATTAATTGAGGATAGTTGATAGTTATAAATTGAAATAAATATGATTATAAACATATAAAATATACTGATTTTGTGATTAAAATGCTAAAAAATATGAGGAAAAAAATACTAAAAGTTTTAAAAGAAAATCAATAAATATAAAATTAAAAGTTTCTATACTAAATTACAAACAGAGTTTTTGAATGTGCTTCGAAATTTAAAAAGAATTATGTGTTACCACTGAGCTAATGCAGAAAAATTACAATATGTAGCTTTATAAATGCTTAAATACTCATTGTGGCCTAAAGCTTAAGCTTCATGTATCTGATGACATTTTTTATAAAAAAAATGGCACATTTTGTTGCATGTGTTGTTTAAACATGTGATATAATGAATTATATATATATATATATATAAATTTTTTGGAATTAGTATTTTTTCGGATAAGGCCATTGCTTAAGTATCATAGTAGAAGATTTTTAATACTTAAAACTTCACCTTCCCGTGAAAAGTTTTATAAACATGTACACATAGAGCAATAGTTGTATAGATAAAGATAGCACCGACACTAGTAGAGTAATCAACATTGTAAACAATCGTGATTACAACAATATTAGTCAAAACATCAATTATACGAAATTCAAACATCTTGTTGTCAAAAGTTTCTAAATCACCACCAACATTCGAAGCTTCAGTGTATTCATCGAACATTGATGCTTGTCAAAAGGAAAACATTGTATTAAATTAGAGTCAGAATAATATATTGATACTAAAACAAAACAGACTTGAACAATGTTAGACCAGAAAATCACCACTAGGGTTTGATTAACAGTTATGGGTTTGAGAGAACAAAATCTTTTTATTAACAGCAAGTAAGCAAAACGATTACAAAGAAAGGTGATAAGAATGTTTGCGAAGTTAACTAGAAAGCATTGGAGTCTCTGGTTTTAGCTATGCTGCTCTCTAGAATATATTAGTTGTTTTTCTTGGCTTCAAGGTCCTCTTTATTTATAGGGATATGAGGTCGGTTGCTCCAAACTCCTTTTTCTTTTTGTTTTTTTGTGTATATTTCCATATCTATGATATGGAAATATCATTTATTCTCCGAGGAATAAGGAAATTCTCCTTTGTCCTTTGAGTTAATCCGATTTTTCCGGTCTTCAAGGGTTATCCTCAAGAGATTTCCTTTAATCCGAGCTAGGTCGGCGCGGTCTTCCTGGTCTTGATGGGCTTAGGTTATTGCAAGGGAAGGTCTTTTAGGAAATGTGCTCATTTCCCCTCTAACAGTAAGTCTCCCCCAGTTCGGCGAGACTGATTGTAAACCAAGTCGGCGGACTTCATGAAGTTATAAATGGGTTTGACTTCGCAATAGCTGTCAGCTCGTCGCGAGCGTTGTTTTGTGATGGCCAGCTTGGCCCGATTGTAAGTGGATTTGTCGCGTGGCGCTTCTCCATAAATATTTTAATATTCTGGCCCATTAGGGTTTCTGCTTTTAAGCGGGAAATGCGAAGGGTTTGCCAAGCGGCAAGATTGCAAAAATCCTGACACGCGTCCTTTTAGGAAACTGTTGATATTTCTTCTGATTTTTATTTACTTGACTTTTACCTCTTCGTCTGCCTTTTCTTTGCTTCTTCTACTTTGCTAAGAAATTTTAAAAATATCTGCTTCTTCGAATTCTTCTTTTGATGACGATGAGATTTGCCTCGCCGACCGTGCCAGACGAGCTTGGATTAGTCCAGTCGCTTCTTCTTCTTCTTCTTCTTCTATTTCCGAGGGCTCTTCGGGTTACCGGGATGAGATTCCATCGGATCATCCCGACTCGAATTCCGAAGTAGATTTGGATGGTCCCGGACCAGCGGGTTCTGAATCGGAGAGCAGGATTGAGGGTCTTCCGCAGAAGATCGCAATGTCGCCACATAAGACCGGCATTAAAGACGGGAGGACTTGGATGACTGCGGAAAGACTCCAAAAACTTCGTTCGAAGTGTCGTTTTCCTGAGCAGGTCGAGCTGTTACTTCCTCAAGTTCACGAGAGAGTGGCCACACCCCCAAAGGGTTATTTCTGTCTTTACGACATTTTACGGAGTTCGGCATGCAGTTTCCGATCGCACTGCTTCTCCGTTATTGTGAACAGAGGAAGATGTCGGTGGCGCAGCTTACTCACGCCGTAATCCATCATTTCAACAGCTTGGCGGCGGTGGCTCGCGCGGCTTTGTTTCCCTTTAATTGGGATATTTTTGAAAGAATATCCATTCTGAAGAGAGGAAGGATAAACCGCGGCGGGTGGCGTCATTTTTACACCGCGATGAAGGATGGGATCATCGGCGGGGACCCGACGAGCAAGGAGCACGAATGGGATCGGTTTTTCTTCTTCGTGAAGATTAATGAAGCATCCATTGGCGGTTCTGATCTCACTCTGTTTAAAACTTGGAGATCGTCACCGTGTAAGGAGAATGGAATTTCTAACTTCTCTTCTCTTTTTTTTTTGCTTGCTGGATATTTAACGTGTGTTTATTGTAGTGGCAATACGTCTGGGAGATGATCCAATCGGTTTTAGCGAGGATGTCAAGAGGCTGCGCGATCTGAGCCGGCAGCTGCGGGCCGAGAAGGAGAAGAATGGAGTTGCTGATAAGAAAACAGCTAAACTTGCTGAAAAGAAGACCAAACCTTCGAAAGCAGGTAGGTTACTTAATTGGAGCGGTTTTAATTAGTGCTTGGTGATGATTTTATAGACATGCTTAATTTTCAGATTCGTGAAGAGTCTCGCAGCCGAAACCCATAGGGGCTGGCCGAAGAAAAAGGAAGACGACTTCACCCGGTGGCGCAGATGATCCTGTGAGTTCTTCTGTAAACTAGAACAAGACGACTTCCCAGGATCCACCTAGCTTCGTGGATTCTGACGATGCCGAAATGGCTGCTGAGAACGAGACTCTTGCGAGGTAGATTCTTTTTCTGGCTTTACATGTTATTGTATCATGCCGAGGAGATTTTTTAACATTACATCGCTTATGTTTTGTTTGTTGTTTTTTTTTTTAGTTTCTCCAGGGCGGCAGCGCTGGAGAGATTGAGGAAGGTACAGACTGAGAGAGCCGCAAGGGGTTCTCAGGGTGAACCGTCTCAAGACCCAACCTCTCGTTTCGTGTATGGTGGTGATACGGATATTCCTAATGCTGCCGGAAGTCTCTGGAATGTTGCTTTTTCGCCGTCTCGGGCTGGTACCTCTTCACCTCAGACGCATGTTGCAGAAGGCGTAGATTGGGAAAGGATCGCGGAGCCCGTCGCGGCTAATTCTGAAGGGTCAGAACCGCCTAAGATGGCTCCGGATACGGAAGATGCTGTCCCTAGCGCTCCTGAGGAGGTTGCTCCTTCGTAAAAGGCTGCAGGTGGCGCCAAGTCAAGTGTTCTGATCGAACCTAAGCAGGAGGAAGAGTCTTTTGACTATAATCCTCATCACTTTTGTGCGAGATGGGACGGGAATACTCCGGCGATGCTTGATCGCAAATTTTCCGCGAACTTGATCTGGAAGTGCAAGAAGAAGCCGCGATGGGGTAAGCCACTTCGTGAATTAAAGCTGGTGAATTCGATCTCCTCGGTGAGCCAATTGATAGCTCAGGTAATTTTATTTATCCGATGATTGCGTTATCCACCTTCTTCTTGTTTTTTGTGTTTTCTGATAGTAGGTCGTGGTACAGGGTTTGGTAACGTATATGTCCGCGTTCGCTGCGTACGATGATAATTGGTGCGAGGAGGAAGCAATGGTGAACGCTGCATGTTCCGAGATCAAGGAGCTTAAAAAGGCGGAGGAAGAGAATCGGCATCTCAAGGAAAGGTGCGCTCAGCTGGAGGGCACCGTTGCGCTTTTAAAGGCGAGGTGTCTGAAGCTAATCGGCTTCGCAAGCAGGTCGATGCTCTCCAAGCTCAGAACGAGCTTCTCGAAAAGCAGAACGAAGAGAACTTGAAGGGATTTCTTGCCGAGAGGGAGAAGCTTCAAAAGGCTTGCGAGGAAGCCGCTCGAGATGCCACTGACAGAGTTTTTAATGACATGACTGCTTGGTTTAAACCGCATTTAGATCGGATTCAGGCCTCACTAATCCAGCGCGAAGAGGTGGAAGCAGTCCTCGTCGGTGTGGAGAAAAGTAGCCATATGGTGGCTTTCTTGAAGAAGATGCAGGACAAAGAGTAGGAGCTTCCTGTCGGGACCCTTCCGTTTTTGGAGAGGGAGTTTGCCAAGTGGAAAGTGGCAAGTAATGCCATTGACGAGATAGTCATCACGAGCGACAACCTCAATCTTCCAAGCAAATCAGAGATTGACGGCTACGAAAATGAGCCCGGTGGCTTATTATTATATATTTTTTATTATTCTTTTTGTAAGAATTTTGCCTAAGATGGCTTATTATCTTCTGTTTTTTATAATGAAAAGTTCTTTTTATTGCTCTTTATCGTTCTTCATCTTTTTTCTACGTGTGATAGAACTTTTTAGTTCGGAACTGGAAGTGGGATTTTTTTGCCCGTCTTACACCAAATGACGATCAAGATCGAATACTAATTTTTCAGGATTCACTTTGGCTTGAAAGCTATGATCGAGGGTCGTGCGAGTATTGTCCTCGGCTTTCTTCTTATCTACTTTGGAAGTAATTAACTCAAACCGAAGTATCAAAGGAGTGGTGATCAGCCACTTATTTTATATATTGTGCTTGCTTTTTTTTCGAATCGAATGTTTGGCCAGAACATCGACTCAGCAAGATGTATTCGCATAAGAAAACGTGACTCTATACGCCCAGCTGATTTTCCAAAATATAAATTTATTAGATTTACAGCTGCACCCAGAGGTTGTCTACGTACCCGAATTGGGATCAAGCCGTTCGTAGTTCATTACAAGTATTGAATGAGTGGTATCACTCAGGGGCTAAGCCCGGTTTTATTGAAAAGAAAAAGAAAAAGAAATTAGCTAAGACTCGTTATTGAATCTTTTTCGCTTATATAGCTTCTTCGAGTGTTTTTGCCGTGGAAAGTCGCACTTTGCGCTCGCTGATGAAGCAAGATCTTACCATCTGATCCCCGCGAAGCGTAAAAACTCTGGCTGAAGTGACGAATTTCATACATTGATGATAAGTCCACACGATTGCTTTCATCTCGTGGAACCAAGGTGTGCCAAGTATGGCATTGTAAATTGATGGTTTGTCCATTACCGTAAATTTAACGATTTTTGTCACTCCGCCGACATAGACCGTGAGTCGTATGGTGCCGAGGCTGAAGAAAGATTCACTGGCAAAGCCAGTTAAAGGCTTTGGTGCCGCCTTGATGTCTTTGTCCTGGAATCCCATCTGAGTCAACGTATCTTTAAAGATGATGTTGACGTGCTGCCGGTATCCACCAAGATTTTGGCCACATCGCTGTCATGGATAGGTAGTCGACCACCAGCGGGTCGTTATGTGGGGTGTGTAACCCATGCATATCCTTCGATGTGAAGGTGATCGTGGGGTGATAGGCCATGGGGCGAGGGAATTTTTGCGACGCGACTGCTTTACGTCTGTATTCTTTGATGGCACGGACCTCGGCGCCTTCTTTCAGGCGTGCGACTTCAGCGCCTTACTCCAGAATTGCCTCGACTACTGCTTTTTCCTGGGTCCCTGCAATCCCGAGTAGAGGTGGCCTGATGCAATTCCATGGGGTTTGAACTGCGTGAATAGGAGCTTTTACGCCGGGATCGATCGCCTCTGATGTTGATTTTGCCTTCTTTGTATTGTTCATACAGTGTGTTTTGGAGGTGTCAACAGGCTGAAGTAGCGTTCCCTGTCCGCCCGTGAAAGGAGCAGTATAGATCGTGATTGTCGTCCCTGTCGCTCGTGCTCCTCGGGGGATCTCCCAGGGTCCACTGGTTCCAGGGCTTTTCTCCAGATGCGACAACGGCGTGGGAGGACGGCTTGCTTTTGGTTGCGGACTCCTTGTCTTTCGAAGCATTCGTGATGCCATATTTCTTAGCGTAGAAAATTTTTTCCTCTTCCATTCGTATGAAGATTTGAGCTCGATGGAGAGCGTCTTCTATGGTTTCCCTCGGGTTTTTGTGCAGATCTTCCTTGAGCGGGGATTCGTACTATAGGCCATTCATGAGTGCCTCGATGGCCAAAGCTTGCGGGATTTTCCCATACGCTGCGGCAGCGTTCTTGAATTTCTAGATGAATTCGCAGAGTGGTTGTTCACGTTCTTGTACTAGAGTGAACAGGTTGACCGTCCTCTTCGTGATGAACATGGAATAATATTTTATGAAGGCGTGGGTCAGATCTTTGAAGGATTTGATCGAGGCTGGAGGTAGGTTAGAGAACCACTTCAAAGCATCCTTGTTGAGATGTTCTACAAAGGTTTGGCAGTGGTTAGCTTCGCGTTTGAGGTCGGTCTCAAATCGTTGCCTCTTCATGGCGACGTTGAATCCGGTCAACCATAGGTTAGGATCTTCCATCCCGTTGTAGTATGGGAGCTTCAATTTTATCGCCTCGCCGAGTCGTACATCGGTGATCCGCGGGGCGAATGGGTTGCGTTCGGCATCGGAGAGAATGGCTGAGATCTCTAGTGCCGAGCTGGTAGCCCTATGGACTTGGGATCTGATCGCGTTTATTCGTTGGTGAAGCCTTGCGATTTCGGAATTCAGTTCGCCAGATGGCTCCTTATCGTCCGTCGTCGTGCCCCTGATGTTGTTTTGCTCCGGTGTCTCGAAGATCAAATGTTGTCCGATTGATTCTGATCTTGCAGTGGTCGCGGCTGCGAAGGCGCTGAGTTGCTCATCGTACTTGGCTTGCTGGGCCTGGAGGGTGTCTAGTTTGGACACCAAGTCCTGCGTGAGTGGCTGCATAGCGGCCTGGATAGCTGTTGCGAGGTCAGCGGCCTGGAGGGGAGCTGGGGGCGCTCCCGCCGGTGGATTCACGGTAGTGACGTTTGTACGTTCACCGAGAGCGGATGTCTCGGTGTGAGTGGTGTCATCGTTGTTGCGGAAGAGATCGCTATTATCGACGGGAAGGCTCATCGCATCGGCTTTCTTGCTTAGTTTTTAAGAATTTATTCTCCTAGTCCCCACACACGGTGCCAACTGTTGAACCAGAAAATCACCACTAGAGTTTGATTAATAGTTGTGGGTTTCGGAGAACAAGATCTTTTTATTAATAGCAAGTAAGCGAAACGATTACAAAAAAAGGTATAACCGAGAGGTTATGCTGAAGTGAAAAGAATGTTTGCGAAGTTAACTAGAAAGCGTTGGAGTCTCTGGTTTTAGCTATGCTGCTCTCTAGAATGTATTAGTTGTTTTTCTTGGCTTCGAGGTCCTCTTTATTTATAGGGATAGGAGGTTGGTTGCTCCAAACTCCTTTTCCTTTTTGTCTTTTGTGTATATTTCCATATCTATGATATGGAAATATCCTTTATTCTCCGGGGAATAAGGAAATTCTCCTTTATCCTTTGAGTTAGTCCGATGTTTCCGGTCTTCAAAGGTTATCCTCTAGAGATTTCTTTTAATCCGAGCTAGGTCGGTGCGGTCTTCCTGGTCTTGATGGGCTTAGGTTATTGCGAGGGAAGACTTTTTAGGAAATGTGCTCATTTCCCCTATAACCGAGAGGCTATGCTGAAGTGAAAAGAATGTTTGCGAAGTTAACTAGAAAGTGTTGGAGTCTCTGGTTTTAGCTCTGCTGCTCTGTAGAATGTATTAGTTGTTTTTCTTGGCTTCGAGGTCCTCTTTATTTATAGGGATAGGAGGTCGGTTGCTCCAAACTCGTTTTCTTTTTTGTCTTTTGTGTATATTTCCATATCATCGATATGGAAATATCCTTTATTCTCCTAGGAATAAGGAAATTCTCCTTTATCCTTTGAGTTAGTTCGATGTTTCCGGTCTTCAAAGGTTATCCTCAAGAGATTTCCTTTAATCCGAGCTAGGTCGGCGCGGTCTTCCTGGTCTTGATGGACTTAGGTTATTGCGAGGGAGGGCCTTTTAGGAAATTTGCTCATTTCCCCTCTAACAAACAAATTAACAAGACTTAATCAAATCAGTTATATACAAAACCATTATGAGACTCTTCATCTTCCGAATCCAAAAAAGGATGGTTAATGAGTGAACCGATCCCCCACCTCGAACCAGGCTCCTTAACCAAACACCTGCTCAGAAAATCCTGTGCCTCTAGAGACAACCAATCCGGTATTGAAGGAATTGATCCGCTTTGACTGATGAGATTAGCCAAATCTTCAGAACCAAGATTGCCATATTCTCCTCAAACTAATTGTCTGGTCAGCATCTCCCAAACCGTGCATCCAAACGCCCATGTGTCAACACCACAATCCACAATTCCATGCCTTATATGCTCCAGAGCCATGTAACTGGTGGTATCTCTCTTATGACCGAATACGTTTCCATACTCGACCGAACCTCTCTCAAATGCGAATCCGAAATCCCCGATTTTTTCATATATTTGTCCGGTTTAAACCGGTTATCAACAAGGGATAGTAAAATATTATCCGGTTTGATGTTGCAATGTACGATTCTCTGATTGTGGATGTATAAGAGACCACAGAGGATATCCTTAGCGAATGCTTTGACATAATTCTCTGGCAAGGCTACATTAGTCTCGATTAAACTGGCGAGACAATCACTAGAGCAATACTCTAGAATCAGATTGTAATTCATTATCTTGCCGCCTAATAGAGTGCTCTCGCGTGCAGGACCAGCCTTAGGCAAGCCAAATTAATCATTCGTCTTGGTTCCTATTTTTCAGTGGCCCATTTCTAAAAAACTTTTTTATGTGTATACATATATAACATAACAAATATTTATGGTTTTATTTTAGGCACAGTGTTAACATTACTAACAGATTGAGTAAACGTCATTTGGTCAACGTCTATTAATGAAGTCAACGTTATGCCTAATATGATTAGTCAACATAAATTCGTGATTTAAAAAATAATCAATACAAAAGTTTATTATTTAAACTGCTCACGGGAAACTTAGTGCTTATAATGGCCTAACTTTAAAAGTTTAGCATTTAAATAGTATTTTTCCCATTTTCTACTGATTGAACTTTAATTTCATCAGTTTACATAATTGCAAAACGAAGTAAATCAAAACAAACTTATAAAATATTTAAACGTAAAATAAATTTACATTACACCACAACAACAAAAATAAAATGATTGAGTTTAATCCCAAAACATCAATTTAACCTTATCTAATGATTCTCTAAAATTTCAAATCTTACGAAACCCTAAATTTACACACATACATTGAGATTGTGATAAATAAATGACTAGTTGAGTGCAATTCATAAATTAGAAAAGATTATCAACTAATTCTGTGTGACTAGTGTTTCTATCAAGGGATTCTAGCAAAAATGACTCAAAAATTGATTTGAATTGCAAATCTAACCTTTAAAATTGGCCACTTCTAAATTTATCACTTTCTCCCAAATAAATCCTTCATAGCTTCAGTTATTCACGAAATTACCATTATTTTAAATTAATTTCTTTAATTTTCGAAAATCGAAATGACCAACTAATCCTCATTTTTCTCACTTATTTACTAAAATGCCATCATCATCAATTTACCCAACCACTATTTTCAACAAATTTCGAGCTTTAATGACACCAAAAACTCATTTTTGAGTTTGTTTAGCTCATTACCTTTCTCTAAGCTTATAATCTTTCATTTTCTCTCTATTTTCTTCCCCAAAACTTTATAATTTGACTATTAGAAAGTTGAAGTTCATATATATTTCTATATTCCGGCAAGTTGGTTGTTTTTTTGCGGTTGTGTTTCTTTCATGGTGGCTAGAATCGAAGATCTTGACCAGAAAAGAAGCTAAAGACGAGTGGTAAGTCGGATTTTCAGTCAATTTTAGTGTATTTCAGTTCTGGGCTTCGAAAGTAGACTTCTCATGGTCTGAATGAAGTCTACTAGTCAACGCCCAAATTAGTTTTGCAATTGACCGCATGAAAAAAGTAGACTTCATTTGGTCCGAATGAAGTCTACTCCATTTCCTTTGATAACAAAAAAATAGAGTAGACTTCACGAGTAGACTTCTTTAGAAGCAGGTCATTTTTTCAATTAACCAACCTTTGACTTTGTAGAGTAGACTTCTCCATGAAAAGTAGACTTCTCTGAGAAGTCTACTTTCAGAAGTAAACTTTTTGCAGGTCATTTTTGCAATTGAAAAATATTTGACTTTTTGATCAATTGCAAAAATGACCTGCGAGAAGTCTACTTTTTTTTGAAGAAGTCTACTAATCTTTTGGCAATTGCAAACTAACCCGTGAGAAGTATACTTTTCTCCAAGAAGTCTACTTTTCTTGTTTTTTTTTTAAAATATTCATTTTTATACAATATATAACGAATTTTTAAGATTTTCGTGATCGTAAGCTTCTTTTAGTAAGTGTTCTTACTTATGCATGAGTTTTACATGTTTATATTTTATAGGTATAATCGAATCAGTTTTTATGTTTTATATGATACTTAGCTTATCAAGAAGTCTATTCGCGAAGTCTACTCGAGAAGTCTACTAAGTAGACTTCATCCGACTTTCAAAGAAGTCTAGTTATTCAATTTCGATTTCTAATGTGGTTTGGATTTTGTTTTTTAACATAGAATGGTTCACATACCCGCTGTTTATGGAGAATGGGTGATGATTGAATCAGTGTGGCAGTTTGTGGTGGATAATAGCAAAGGAGGGCGAATGTTGTTCTTAAGAGATGGTTCAAAACATGGTGAGCTTCTTGGTGAATGTTGGCAAAGGAGGGCGAATAGAAAAGGAGGGTGAATGTTGTCACCTTTAAGTTATGTAAAATTAATGTCTTTAAGAAGTCTACTCGAGACAGGAGAAGTCTACTTTAGAAGTCTACTCGAGACAAGAGAAGTCCACTCGGTTGACAAGTTATGTGATATAAATGGAAGAAATGTCCCTCTGAATCACCTTTAAGTTATGTAAAATTAATATCTTTAAGAAGTCTACTCGAGATAGGAGAAGCCTACTTCAGAAGTCTACTCGAGACAAGAGAAGTCTACTCGGTTGACAAGTTATGTGATATAAATGGAGAAATGTCCCTCTGAATCACCTTTAAGTTATGTAAAATTAATGTCTTTAAGAAGTCTACTCGAGAGAGGAGAAGTCTATTTTGTAGAATACATAAACACACATAATTTAGGAATATGATACAAAAATTCAATGCAATTCAACATTACATAGAAAATGACCCTCTAAACAAACAAACATTTCAGGATCACTGATTATAAATCTTAAAACTGGCATAAGAAATCACTACTAAACTAAAATCTCTGAAAAATATGTATGCAACTGAAGTCTGCTTGCGAAGTCTGCTCGAAAAGTCTACTCAAGACGTCTGCTCGAGAAGTCTGCTCAAGAAGTCTACTCGGGAAGTCTACTCGAGATTCTAAACGTTTTGAACCTTCAAATCACTTAAATCCGGCGGAGACAAGCAAGAGCTTGTTAAGATCTGTAGAACAAAACCATAAATATAAATAAGGTCAGATCTACAACAATAAGAAAAGAGAAATGTTAAAATTTAGATTTGAAACATAATCGACTATATTTATAACATTCAGATCTGCAAAAAAAATCAACAAAATTCAGCTCTGCAACAATAACAAAAAAAATTAGATCTGCAACAAAATTCAGATCTACAACAAAAACTACAAAATTTATACAGTAATAAACTCAGATCTACAAAAATAAACTTACAACAATAAGCTCAAATCTATAATAATAAGCTCGAATCTATAATAATAATCTACTATATTTATAACATTCAGATCTGCAAAAAAATCAATAAAATTCAGCTCTGCAACAATAACAAAAAATTAGATCTGCAACAAAATTCATATCTACAATAAAATCTACAAAATTTATACAACAATAAAATCAGATCTACAAAGATAAACTTAGATCTACAACAATAAGCTCAAATCTATAATAATAAGCTCAGATTTGCAATATGAACACAAAGCAAACAAAAAAAGGAACACAAAAGCTCAGATTTGCTTATCACTACCATAGCCTGCAAGTGAGAGGAGGTTGAATGCAAGATAGAGAGGATGGAGAGGATATTGATAGCAAGGGAGGAAGGAGAAGAAACTCATGGCTAGAGAGAAGGGAGAAGAGAGAGAGACGTTTTTTAGATAGAGAGAGACTTTATTGTTAATACAATTAGGTTAAACTATCCATATATATGTAGAAAAAAATTTGTTTAAATAGACTTCTCCAAGAAGTCTACTCGAGAAGTCTACTTAGTATTGATTTCTAACCTACTTTATCTATAATGATTTAAATTGATTATTTTGTATAAAAAATTATTTTTAATAGGTGTAAAAAATATATGTTTGTTGTTATGTATATAATTGTTTTACCAAATTATTTTTCATGATTTTTTTAATTAATGGTTAAGAAATTATTAAAGAGTAGACTTCTCCAAGAAGTCTACTCGAAAAGTCTACTCGAGAAACTGAGAAGTCAACTCGAGAAGTCTCTTAGTATTGATTTTTGTCCTAATTTATCTATGATGATTTAAATTGATTATTTTGTGTCAAATTTTATTTTTAATAGGTGTAAAAAGTATATATTTGTGTTATGTATCTAATTTTTTATCAAATTAATTTTTATGATTTTAAAATTAATTGTAAACATATTTTTAGAGAAAGTGTACTTAACTTCTCGAGTAGACTTCTCTCGGATAAAGCAGTAATTAAGGTTGACGTTTTTTTGTTTGTTCATAAGGGTTAAAGTTGTAATTTCACTATCCCTGTGAGTTATGTTTGTCAAACATGCAATAGGAGGTCTAGTTTTACATTTCTACTCAAGTTTTGAGTCATATTCAGTAATTATCATTACGAAAACTTTCATATTTATATTACTGAACATAAAAATATATTTCCTTTATGTGGTGCATTTGTTTCATACTTTGTATTTTATTTCTCTTTTTCAAAGATGACAAACACAAAAAACAAAAAAACAAATTCTACCTGGCTTGCGCTAACATAACAAGAAATTATTTTGGTTTGCGTTCACTAAGGAGAAAATTCATAAAAAAATGATCAATTATCACAGGATTATAATTTTACTAGGAGATTCGAGTTTTAAGTTGTGGAAGAAAACTGTAATAACCTTACCATCTTGAACTATTTGTGTTTTATTTGGAAAATCACATTGTAAAGTGAATGTTATGATAAATCAAGAACGTCAATAGGTTAAATTTTAAGATGCTCTTTTCTTTATCAGTAATACATGAGTTTTATTATTAACTAGGTGGTTGGTCCGCAAATATTTGCGGGTATAAATGTTTTTTTAAAAAAAATAAGAATAATATATATTATTTATAATAATTAATAAGTAAGTGACTGGTCTGTTCAGTAAACTATTTGTAAAAATATTTAGTTTCTGAAAAAATGTTTTAATAGGTTACAATTAACTAAAAATAAAATATACACACAACTAAAAATGTTTTAGAAAAATATAAAATAAAATAAAATAATTCTTCTTTATTTTTTTTGTTTTCTATTTCTTATTCATAATTTTCATCTTCTTATAATTTTTCATCTTATTCTGTCAACTTTCGTCATATTCCTGATTTGTAATTTTCAGCATATAATTGGAACTAGGTGATCAGCATGCACCGTGTACAGGCTATATAACATTTTATATGGTCAATTATGATTAATATGGTATTAAAGATGTTTTATTTGTATATGATTAATTATGTATTAATAATAAAATAATAAATATTTAAGAATAAAAATAACGATAAATTAAATATAAAATATTATATATTTCTGTTCAGGAGTAAATTTTGGGATGCCACGTAGAGGGATCTGATTGGTCGTCGTTCGTGCAGAGGAGATTTGAACTCTGGAGGATGGGTCAGTCTGCAATGAAGGAAAGAAGAAAGAGAACCTCGGTAAACAAGAAATGGTTTGTCCTTCCGATTACGCTGCAACGCTCAAGTCAGAAAAGACACAGGACTGCATGAAGGGTGTTAAAATATCGGAAGAACGGAATATGGAGCGCTCTATCAACTCGAAGGGATCTTGATAGAGCTTTTGGGAGTCGTGTTCTTTACTGGAAATGAAGCTAGAAGATAAATTTACCATTCTAAATGTCTCCCCCTCTCGGTTGCGCGAGGAGAGTGTTTTTATAACGGATACCTGGTTCCAGGTCGGGCCCTTGTTTGGGTCTCCACGTTCCCCGGGTCGGGTATTGACTTCCGTCCTCTGCCATGATTATCACCATTCCCGAACTCTTCCATGCTTGATGTCAGAGGGAAGATTGCCGACCTGCTCCGCCTTCCCTTAGCCGCCATCATTGCGGCCTTCTTTGGTAGGTGCAGCGCATTTAATGCACCTCGGGTTCCCACCGCGTCCACTGCTTACGCGTTGGGCCCTCGTGGGCCGTGTACATTTTTTGTGCCCCAACAGTTGCCCTCGACTAACGAAGTTCACTTAGGAGGTGCGGAAGTCTACCCTGTACGCAAATTGAAAGATAGAGGATCATGACATTATACTTTGGCTAGCACCTGCGTTACGGGCCGGGCCCTATTGTGTCGGTATGGACTTTCATGGAGGTTAGCTTTGCAAAGAATAGTCCACGGAGGGAATTCCCCAGAGGGTGTGCCCCTGGAGGCTAGTCTCGGAAAGACTATTTCCCAGAGGATGTTTCCCGGAAGGCGTGCCCCTGTAGGCTAGTCTCGGAAGGACTATTTCCCGGAGGATATTCCTCGAAAGACGTGCCCCTGGAGGCTAGTGTCAGAAAGACTATTTCCGGGAGGATGTTCCCCGAAGGGCGTGCCCCTAGAGGCTAGTCTCGGAAAGACTATTTCCGAGAAGATGTTTCCTGAAGGGCGTGCCCCATGAGGCTAGTCTCAGAAAGACTATTTCCCAGAGGATGTTCCCCGGAAGACGTGCTCCACGAGGCTAGTCTCGAAGGGACTATTTCTCGGAGAATGTTCCCCGGAGGGCATGCCCATGGAGGCTAGTCTCGGAAAGACTATTTCCCGGAGGAAGTTCCCCGGAGGGTGTGCCCCTGGAGGCTAGTCTCGGAAAGACTATTTCTCTGATGATGCTCCCCGGAGGGCGTGCCCCTGGAGGCTAGTCTCGGAAAGACTATTTCCCAGAGGATGTTCTCCAGAGGGCGTGCCCCTAGAGGCTAGTCCCAGAAAGACTATTTCCTGGAGGGAGTTCCTCAGAGGGCGTGCCCCCGAGAGGCTAGTCTTGGAAAGACTATTTCCCAGAGGAAGTTCCCCGGAGGGCGTGCTCCTGGAGGCTAGTCTCGAAAAGACTATTTCTTAGAAGGAGTTCCCCAGAGGGCGTGCCTCTGGAGGCTAGTCTTGGGAAGACTATTTTCCATAGGATGTTCCATGGAGGGCGTACCTCTGGAGGCTAGTCTTGGAAAGACTATTTTTTGGACCGAGATCCAGAATTTTCAGGATTCGAGCCCCACCATGACTGGTGTGACTAGGCGGGTCCTAGCATATGGTCAATGTGTCATGTAACGAGTTGCTTGTTTCATAGGGAAGGGGAATGGTTTTTGCACTTTGGTCCTCGAATTTCCGCGAATTTTCTTTGGTTGGCGCATGGTTTTTTCTATTTCTTTCTTACGAATTGCCTTGATCCTCATAAAAGGTTTGCCTTTTATAGCTAAGGTTACGTGTCCGTTTCTGGTATTCTCTTCATCCGAGCCGCCGTTTATCTACTCTTGCCACGTTGATCCTGCAAATTACTTTCCCGTTTCTTCGGTAAGATTTTTTTTCTTTTTCGTTCCTTTTTTAGTTTATGTCTCAAACACCTAAAAGAAGAGGGGCAGGATCCTCTGGATCTGGCGCTGGCCGCTCTAGCTCTTCCGCTTACCGCTGAGGGGAGCCACTGCTTCTCGAGTATGAAGTCAGAGATCCTATTTTGTTGTCTTCTGCGCGTTCTCGCAATAGAGAGCCTTCCGACGCTTTCTATTCACTAACTTCCTAGTTCATTACCGCTGGTTTTTGACTTGGGTCCAGGCCGGCTTCCTAATTCATTACCGCTGGTTTTTGACTGCTCGGCTTCGGTCTCCTGAGCGCCTCTGGGTTGTATCGCGCTTTATGCCGAATATTGGTCCAACAGGCTTTGATGCCGCATTCCGACAGCCATGATCGATTTTTGTTGTCTAGCGGGGATTTGTCCCAGCCAGTTGGTTCCCACCGCGTGGGGGGGGGGGGGGGGGGGGGGGGGGGGGGGGGGGGGGGGGGGGGTCTTGAGTGTGTTCAAGGTCTTGAGCGACCTGTCGAGATCCCTATATCCGCCAAGGCCATTGGGACTTTCTATCACCTTAGGAAAAGAAGCTCGTACGACCCCTTGCGGCAGACCCTCGTGCGGTGTGTTGGGGGTTGCTGATTCTTTCCACTAACTTGGACAACGACTGGAAGGGGACCCAGAGTTTCTGCTTCTGGCGGGTTGATCATGTGGGTTCCGTGAATACCGTATGGAGGGATCCCGGTAGGTGATTCCCTCTTCTTTTCTCTTCTGATTCTTTGATTGGCTAATCGATTGTCTTCCTACAGATTATGTGGAACCGAGGGATATCGCCGATTTGGAGTGATGTTTCACTGAGATTCACTTGAATTCTGGAGCCAATCATTTATTCTCTCCAAACGTTGTCTCGCGGCCAGTTCCCTCTGCATGTCGGTTGGTTCCGCGTACACATTCGAAGGTACTGACTCTTCGTCCTAGCTCGCTTGTGCACGTCCTTTCATCCATCGGGGTCCTTACTTGGCCGCCCATGGGTTCCGCGATAGGTTCCCCGAAGTTTTTATCCAGGTTGTATAACATGGGGAGTGGCTCTACTGGGGTCCAGGCCGGCTTCCTAGTTCATTACCGCTGGTTTTTGACTGCTCGGCTACGGTCTCCTGAGCGCCTCTGGGTTGTATCGCGCTTTATGCCGAATATTGGTCCAACAGGCTTTGATGCCGCATTCCGACAGCCATGATCGATTTTTGTTGTCTAGCGGGGATTTGTCCCAGCCAGTTGGTTCCCACCGCGAGGGGGGGGGGGTGGTCTTGAGTGTGTTCAAGGTCTTTTTCGTTCCTTTTTTAGTTTATGTCTCAGACACCTAAAAGAAGAGGGGCAGGATCCTCTGGATCAGGCGCTGGCCACTCTAGCTCTTCCGCTTACCGCTGGGGGGAGCCACTGTTTCTCGAGTATGAAGTCAGAGATCCTATTTTGTTGTCTTCTACGCGTTCTCGCAATAGAGAGCCTTCCGATGCTTTTAGGGGGGGGGGGGTCTTGAGTGTGTTGAAGGTCTTCAGCGACCTGTCGAGATCCCTATTTCCGCCAAGGCCATTGGAACTTTCTTTCACCTTAGGAAAAGAAGCTCGTACGACCCCTTGCGGCAGACCCTCGTGCGGTGTGTTGGGGGTCGCTGATTCTTTCCACTAACTTGGACAACGACTGGAAGGGGACCCAGAGTTTCTGCTTCTGGCGGGTTGATCATGTGGGTTCCGTGAGTACCGTATGGAGGGATCCCGGTAGGTGAATCCCTCTTCTTTTCTCTTCTGATTCTTTGATTGGCTAATCGATTGTCTTCCTACAGATTATGTGGAACCGAGGGATATCGCCGATTTGGAGTGATGTTTTACTGAGATTCACTTGAATTCTGGAGCCAATCATTTATTCTCTCCAAACGTTGTCTTGCGGCCAGTTCCTTCTGCATGTCGATTGGTTCCGCATACACATTCGAAGGTACTGATTCTTCGCCCTAGCTCGCTTGTGCACGTCCTTTCATCCATCGAGGTCCTTACTTGGCCGCCCATGGGTTCCGCGATAGGTTCCCCGGAGTTTTTATCCAGGTTGTATAACATGGGGAGTGGCTCTTTAGATGAATCAGAGGGTTCCCTGCTTTGTCTGAAGCGCACCTCTCGGAAGCGCCCTGCTGGCGAGGGCCCTTCGGGCGAGACAACTCCCCGGCGTCCTCGCATCGTTCCTGGGGGGTCTGCAGCCTCTTCCTCCTTTGCGCTGGCACGTCTTCCTCGGTCCCTGCAAAGGGAAAAGGGTGGTGGGGAGAGGGCGAAGATTCTCAGAGGGAATTCTGCCCAGAGGACGAGCTCTCCCCCGCCTTTCGCACGCAGGTGCGGCCGATCCGCTATGGGGAAGATGGCTCCCACGTCTGAAGAGGAAAACGCATTTCTGCTCAGGTGGTGTATGAAAAAGCTCTTCAGTGGGCCTTTCTATGGCAGTCTCCAGGTTGGAGAAGGAAAGCTTGTACAATGTCGTGAATCAGGCCAGCCACCATCGATTCCAGGTATATGGGATCATTTTCAAACTCTCGTTTTCATGTTTTGATGGTGTCGACTAACGATTCTCTGCTCCACCCTCTTCCAGGCTGATATCATGAGTGCGCATCTAGCTGCATCTGCCTCCGTCCTTCAAGCTCAGGTAATCTTGCTCCAGGAGCTGCTGGCTTCAAAATCAGCAGTGGTCAAACGGGAGCGGGAGGAGAAGGATCAGAAACATCGCGAGGCCTTTTGAGTCTGCATATCGCTTGAGCGGGCTGAGGAGGATATCAGGCGTCTGGAAAGTAAGGCGGCGGAGGCTGTCGGTCTGCGCAACCAGGTGGAGGAACTCTGAGCCAAGATTTCTGAGGAGAAATTGGTGGTTTCCAAGGCGGAGCTTGATGCTCGTGGTTCCGCCCAAGAACTGAGGTCAAAGATGTTAACGAGCAGCAGCACCCTTGCAATCCTTCAGGGGTGCCAAAAGAATGGCTTTGGGTGCTGGGACGAGGAAGGTATCTAGGGAGTACATCAGGCGGCAATGAAGGAGGCGCAGACGGCGGGGACACCGATATCTCTGTGGACGCTCACGTCTCTCACACGGTTTCTTCTCTGCACGGGACCGCCCCTATTGTCGTTCCGCCTGTGATCAGTCCTTCAAAGACAGACGCTCCGATGGCTCCTGCCAGGATCGTCCCTTCTCAGGCTCCTGGTGTGAGCCCTTTTTCTGAGAGTATCATGTTAGATTCCTTGTCGGGATGACTTTTCCCCCTTTTGTTGTTTATTTATTTAGAACCGGTTGTCGCTTGTCGGCTTTTGTGTATTTGGACCTTTACCCGTTTCGTTTTCTTAAAAGCAGTAATATTTCACATTAGCGTGTTTCATAGAACGTATACATGATTCTTAGAAATAGTACATTCTAAGATTCGAAGCGTTCCAAGAATGTTTATGGCACTTGCCACTCTTCTCCCTATGGTGGTATGCTCTCGATCCTAGTGCTTCGAAGATCTCGTACGGCCCTTCTTAGTTGGGGATAAGCTTGTCGTAGTGGTGCTTGGTGTTGCGGAATGCTCTGTAGAGGACCCCCTGTCCTTTGCCAAAGGTTCGGGATCAGACCTTTTTGTTGTAGCTTCGGGCGACCTCGGCCTTATAACACGCGTTTCTTATTGCCGTATAGTCCTTTGTGTCGTTTAGAAGGTCTAGGTTTGCGTACAGCATCTCTCAATTCTCTTCCTTCGTTGGTGTGAATTCGGTGCGGCATGATGGTCTCGTCGTCTCTACGGGGATGACCGCCTCTGATCCATATGCTAGGGAGAAGGGAGTCTCGCCTGTGGCCACCTTCTCTGTCGTCTGGTAAGCCCACAAGAATCTGGGTAGCTCTTCGGCCCACGCTCCTCAGGCCCAAGTGATCTGCTTTTTGAGGGATTTTAGGATGGTCTTGTTGGAAGATTCTGCATGTCCGTTAGATTGCAGTTGTCTAGGTGTGGTATAACTTAATTTAATCCCGTACCTGGCGCAAAATTCTTGGAAGCGTGCCCCCGAGAACTGGGTTCTATTGTCCGTCATGATCTCGTGCGAGACCTCGAACCGAGTGATGATGTTTACCCATATAAATTTCATTGTGTCGTCTTCGGTGATTCCTACGTATGGCTCTGCTTCGATCCATTTGGTGAAGTAGTCAGTCTCCACCAGTATATACTTGTGCGCGCTTGACAAGGTGTGGAACTTCCCGACGATATCCAGGCCCCACTTCATGAACGGCTAGGGGGATCAGACACTTTTGAGATTCTCGGGTGGCAGATGCGGCACGTTGGCGAAGTATTAGCACAGGTCGCATTGCTGCGTGAGCCTTATTGCGTCATCTCTTAGCTATAGCCAGTAGAATCCTGCTCCGAGGACCCTTTGAGCGAGCGTTCTTCCTCGTGAATGTTCCCCGTACTCGCCTTGGTGTACCTTCTTTAGGACGCGTTGTCCTTCGTACGAGTTTATGTACTTAAAGATGGCGCCGCTGTATGAATTTTAGAGCTGTCCTCGCGAGATGATGTAGTGTGAGGCTTTCTTCCGCACCTTTTCCGCCTCGCGGGTGTTTTCTGGTGAAAGAATTTTTGGGTCTAAACTCAAATGCCTTGGTCTCTCTAATCAGTTATAGAATAAGGATCATGTATCAATCCAATTGTGGAAGATGAGATGCAAAAAATGCTGTAAGCTAAGCAAGATAGGGATTTGATGATGTGAGAACAAATCTATCAACCTAATGATGCATTGAAAGGAAACCATAAACTAAATGCAAGTGAACAAAACTAAGCAATGAACTTAAGGCAATGAC
Organism: Thlaspi arvense; assembly: GCA_911865555.2. Classification (NCBI taxonomy): domain Eukaryota; kingdom Viridiplantae; phylum Streptophyta; class Magnoliopsida; order Brassicales; family Brassicaceae; genus Thlaspi; species Thlaspi arvense. Next base: position 9,566,545 of record OU466861.1, read on the forward strand.
TAAGCAGGAATTTAAGCAACAAATGATTACTAAAGCACGAACTAAGCAAGATGACTTTGAAGATAACTTATTAAAAGCAAGACTCAAGGTTCTAAGCAAATATGGGGCAGTGGTTCTCAAGAGTGACAAGGGGATTTCTACTAAGGCATTCAATAAGCATTAACAAAGCAATAAATTCTCAATGTTATTCTCCTAGACAAGGTATCTAAAGGGAATCACTTAGCGTCAATAAGCAATTTATATTCAACAAGATCGAAGTGTCAGACCCACTTGTGATGGTGTATCCTTCAACCATGAGCATAAAGATCATAACCATTCTAGCCTAAGAGATGTACCAATCAAGAAACTACTCTCTCACCCAAGTAAGAATTCAGATCAACTTATCAATCTTGTAAAACAATAAGGACCTAGTTAGCTAAGCAGCAATCAAGAACATGGAATTAAGCACATAGTTGCAACATCCTAACAATGTTGAGCATGTGACAAGAACGAAGCAAAAGCAAGATCTTTTGATGCATATTATATAACCATCAAGCACGAATCTCAAAACCAGCACTATCTAGCCCTGAGCGAATCATCTAGCATTGGTGAACAATCACTTTGGTGTCACAAGACAAAGGAAACATAGACCAAGCCAAACTATCAAGCCAACCATGCTTAAAGATGAGATAACAATCCATTTAGTGAACCATATGCATCAATCAATACCATATTTAATCAAAAGGAGCAAGTTTATGGACAATAATCACTTTGCAAGAGAAGAAGATAACAGAGAACCACTAAACAAGCCTAATCACCCCGTAATCACATCTTAATCACTATTTTCCCTACTTAGAACCCTAAATCTAAAGAGGACTACTCACTAATTATGTTTAATCGCATTGATTTGGAGTTAACCATAACTAGATGAGTTTAAAATGCAAAGATAATAAACCTAATCTACCAATATGCAAGAATAGAGATTAGACGGCAAGATTAAACAATAAAAATGCAAACTTTATTGAAGATAAAGATCCTTAAGGCAAACCGCCCTTGAAGGTTTAGAGAAGAGAGTTTGATAAAAAAGCTAAACTTGGATAAGTTAGGACATCATAAAGATAATGTTTTGTCGCTTCCTTTTTATAGTAGGGAGCCAAAAGAAGCATAAAAACCTAAAAAGATAGGATAAGGTTAACAAAAATCAAGTGGTCAACGTGGATGAGTTGCATCAAGGTTGTACGGTCGATGTTCTGCTCAATATAAGACCTCGATATGGTCTGTGCAGCGTGTATCGATGTCCTTCCTCGATGCTGGTCCTCGATGCAGACCAACGGCTTGGAATCCTCGTGCTGATCCTTTTCCTCTCTTCCTGCTGCTTGCATCGAGCACATTTTACGAGTGTTCTGCTCGATATGCTTGCTCGATATAGACCAGACTTTGCAAGAACTCCATTTCTGACATCTCCAGCGATCATAAGCTGCTCCCATCCCTACCCCAGCTCCAAGAAACTCCAAAAACACCTGAAAACCACCACAAACATGCACATGTATGTAAATGTATGCAATCCTAAGCTAAATGCATGCTATGCTGATTCTAAGTGCAAATGATACCTAAATGCTAAACTATAATGCAAAAACAAAGGAAAAAATGCATGAAATGCATGAAATGCAGCCTAAAATGATCTAAAATAGCAAGATATCCACCCCCACACTTAGCTTTTGCTTGCCCTCAAGCAAACAAACACTTAACATGGTGATGAGGTTTTAAATGGGAACTCATATCTTTGAAAATGCTAACAATAAATCAAAATGAAGTCCATGTTCCTAATTCTAGAGTGCACTTGATGGAAGAGTACTTTAAATACTTAGGCACTTTCATTCATATTCACAAAACAAGGATCATCACTAAGCTATCAACCTCCACATGCTTATCAAATCAAACAACCTTTTTAACATTCAATTATGCTCAAACCGTGAATCATGCTTATGCAGATGCAAACGTGTCATTTGGCCAAGAGACAAGGCTTAGTGGAATAAAAATGATCCCACTTAACAAACTGGTTTTGGTGTTTAAAGGGTTCTCTCAAAGAAAAGCATGGTTGAGCTTTGGCAAAATGCTAAGGGTCAAAGAACAACTTACACATACAAAGGAAGACTCCCATCTACCCAAAATCTATAAGATGTGTTCCTAACTCTAGCTAAGCAATAAAAGACCCTCCTATGCTACCTTTTTTAAGAACTTAAACCCCTTTTAAAACCTCAAAACTTTTCTTCTTCAAGCGCTTTGGAGGACCCTTCTTCTTTTGAACTTCAAGTGGTGGCGATTTGCTTCTTTTGAGTTTGGCTTCTTTATTTGGAGATGCTGGTGCTTGATTCGCCTTTAGCTTTTTGACTTACTTGCTTTGCACTTCTTGCACCTTCTTTTCTTCTTTGAACATGAGCCTTCTTTCTTTGAGTTTTAATCGCCATTTCCACCTTTTTGCTTATGTCACACTCCTTTTTCTTTTGTGCCTTGGCTTCTTTTCTTCTTTTTCATTCTAAACCCAAGATAACTCCAAACCATTCCCCAAACATCCTAGCCTATCTAACTCAAGAGTGAGCTAGTTCTACAATGGAAGTACTTCCCTTGTAGTTCCAACCCAACGTTTTTTGCTAAGCAACAACCATGATGGAAGAGGCCTCACAAATCACACACTATCAATGTCTTGGCTTGAAAGAAGGTTAAGTTAAGGGTGGGAAAATCTAAATGGATCTTTTAGAGAGTTGATAGGGTCAGGTTTTACCCAAATAAAACTACTGCAAGTGCACAGCAAAAGCAGTTGTAGTACAAGGGGTTATCGAATCCCAAGGGAGTATGTAAACCACACTAGCGATTATAGATTCAGATTAAGCTAAGCGATAAATAATGAATGTAATGCAAAACAGTAGAATAAATGCAGGAGGGCGTTTTTATGCTTATTCTTAAAGTTCAGAAGGCTAAAGGCGCTAAGTCAGGACAGTTCGCAGGTTGAATTCTGAGAGTGTAGAATGCATGCAATCAGGAATGAATTAAAACCGTCTTGAACATGAATCACAAAGATATAACTAATCAATTCTCATTGCAGAAGTTATCTATGTCTAAATCACAGAGTTTCAAATCTCTTTGCAAAACCCTAACAACCTAAACATGCAGTAATGATCAGGTTCAATTGTTCACAAAACTCCTAAGCCAAATCTCTTTGTACTAGGGCGTTTTGCTCATCTAATACTAGTTCAGGTGATTAATAATGCTCTCACATCTATCAAAAACCTAGGGTTTCGAAATCCAGATGATGTGTCTAAGAAATCGATATGAATGCAAGCACAGATGAAGAACCAATGAATTTCCTATAAGTTTTTAGCAATTCTACAAACTCTTCTTCAACCTTTGAAAAAGCCCTAACTTAACTAACAGACTACTCAGACATGGTGATTTGAGAAAACATCATGAAAAGAATAGATTGCATAAAAGAAATAAGAAGTAAAAATAAAGGAGTTCAAAATCTGCTCTGAAGGAGTCTGATTTGTCTCTCCAAAAGCTCTTCTACAAATCTCTCTCTAAAGCTCTCCAAAATAATAAGATACAAGATATATGCCAAAAGAATGGCTGAAAAACCTAATATACAAGCTAAAACACGATCTGGAGCCTTTTTGCAAAAACTGGAACTTTTGGGCCAAAACTGCAATTTCTTCCTAATCTTTTAAAAACAAGCCACGACCCCTTCCTTTCTGGGTGACGAGCGTCACCAGCTTGGTGACGAGCGTCACCATATGGCATACTTTCTTCTTCGAGCTAGGTACTTCGTGGCTTCAACTCAGAATGCTCCAAAAGGTTCCAAAATCTCCAATTATGCTCCAGACATGCTATAACCTGCAAAGACTCTTCTAGGACTCTAAAAAGACCAAAAAGACTCAATAAAAAGGAATTATATCATGGTTAAAAACCATAAAAACCATGATATATCAACTCCCCCAGACTTAGCTTTTGCTTGCCCTCAAGCAAACATTAGACAAAGAATAAGGTCGAGGTTTGAAAACAAGAAACAGTCAGTCAGTCATCAGAAACACCACACTAGTTAAAGCTTTCGAATCCACATACCACAGAGTCAACACAAGATCAAATTTCAGTCTAATTATCACAAGCTTAGCAAATCTCTCAAGTCCAGTCCAAATCCCTTCAAGAAATCCGAAATTTCTACTATCAACTCCTTATTTTTATCTAAGTGTGAAGTCTCATCAAAGCTCTATCATCTTAATCACTTTACAGATTCTTTTCCCTTCCTAACAACTGAACAAATCAATCTCAACACAGCTCTCCTATTTTCTCTTCCCTTAATCTTTTTCTTTAGGATATTTTCGATTTTTCACTTCTTTTTCTCAACTTTTTCAGTCTAAGAAATGGTGCTACTCAATACTTGTGTTCCTTGTGAGGAGACAGGTTCTTGAATGTGTTCACTACTGTTGTTCCTTGTGAGGAGACAGGGTCATGAATGCACCATTCTTTGGACTTAATTTCTTTTAAAAACTACATCAGGGAAGATCAAAGAGAGACTGTATCTTAACCTTATTGTCAGTGCTTAAAGAGAGAATCAAGATCAATAAGAATCAATCACCAAGACAAGAAGTTTAAAATTCATTAAGGTGGAGCTAACAGCAAATTTTCCAGATTCTCTAAGAACCTAAACCTTCATTGCTAAACTGATCTACCTATGACTTTCAACTTAGTAAGACTTGTAATCAACTACTGTGGCAATGGTTCTTATCAGCAAAAACGTCCTATGGTTAGTTCCAAGAAAAACTGACAATTTCAAATTTTTGACTCTAGAAAAACAGGTTTTTGACTCAACTTTAAGACTCTATAAATATTACACAAGGCACACAACGTCAGTAACCACCTCCCCCAGACTTAAACAACACTGTCCCCAGTGTTATTAAGCCAAGAGTCGGTCAAAATGAAGCATGAGAACGTGTAAAACCAAGGTGGAAAAGTGGTACCTCGCGAAGGACCTAGTGACGAGCGTCACCAGATTGGTGACGAGCGTCACCATCTCTGATACTTCGAAATCGACATGTTGGATGTTTAAATGCTATGCCATCATGTGTACTCCGAAGTCAAACTGTAAGAGCACTAAAAACACACATCAAAACATCCAAACAAAGCATAATCCATGATCCAACAAGTTCACAAGATATCATCCAAGCAAACTGAACAAACTGACTCTTTTTTTTTCGATTTTGTTCTCATGTTTTTGGGTTTTTTTTTTTAGCTATGTAATAGAAAACTAAACTAATATATGAAAAAGAAAACTTACTAGTGGGTTGCCTCCCGCTAAGCGCTTGTTTAAAGTCATTAGCTCGACTTTGAATGCTGCTCAGACAGCTGGTGGAACAGAAGGTGGCAGTGAATGCCTTGGAGAAGAATGTCTCCTCATCCATGGTGGTTTATAGGCAGTAGATGTATGAACACTTCCAAGGAAGTGAGGAACATCAGCAGGGTGGGTCGTGAGTGTGGGTGGGACATTTCGTTTTCCTGCAGAATCATCAAAAGAAACACCAAGCTTTCTACGAGAATCTCGTTGCTTGCATAAGTGTGAAGCAGCTTTTTCACCTTTTAAATTCTTATTGATGAGATTAGGAGGTTTGGAACTGGTTCCAGGAAGTGCATACCTTTGCTTAGTTGCAGGTTTCTGGGTTGTGGACTGTTGAATTTTCGGATTGGCAACATATGATGGACTTGTAGAGCAAATATCACGTCTCTCCTTTGTGTCCAGGTTGGTGACGAGCGTCACCAGGTCAGTGACGCTCGTCACTGACTCTGCAGTTCGAGTTTCTGCAGTTTTCCTGCAATTCAGCTCTGCAAGTGTTGCTTCCATCACAAACACGTCTTCCTCCAGCAATTTGGCATTCATTGGAACCTCTTTTTCAAGCCTAGTCATGAAGATATGATCCTCACTGCAATCCTCAAACCCAACAGCTTCTGCAGAAGTTTCAGATATTGGCTCTTCAACAGCCATCTTGCTCACTTGCCCACTTATATCTGATTTATTGACACACTCAGCAATAGTGTCTTCTGAATGCTCCATGACAGTCTCTTTATCTCTGGAAGTTCTTACAGAAAAGGTCTGACCATCAATGGTAGAACTCTTTCTTAACTTATCCATGTCAAAGTTCATGACAGCATCACCAAGATCAAGCTCAATATTCCCCCTTCTAACATCAATGATGGCTCCAGCAGTAGCCAAGAATGGTGTTCCCAGAATAAGAGGATCTTTAGGTTCTTCAGCATATTTCAGAACCACAAAATCTGTAGGAATTATGCAGCCTTCAATGTTAACATGAACATTCTCTAACATGCCTTCTGGAGTCCTTATGGATCGATCTGCTAGGATGAGAGAGATCCCAGCTGGCTTGAAATCAGTTATTCCAAGTCTAGCAGCAACAGAGAAAGGCATCAAGTTAATACTTGACCCTAGATCACATAGAGAGTGGGGAAAACGTCCTGCAGATATTGAGCAATCAAGCACAAAGGTCCCTGGATCAGATAGCTTCTCTGGAACTCTGCTTTGAGTGATGGTATTGACTTGTTCAGAAACAGTCACCTTCTTCTTCTTCTTTGGAACTGTGCCTAAGAGAATTGCACTGATGTCTCTGGTAAGCAATGCTCCTTCCTCAGGACTTACACCATTCACAACCATTCTCTTTACATACCTTCTTAGAGCTGGTGAAAGCTTGACTGCATCAACAAGAGGGATCTCAAGCATCAGCTTGTCTATCATAGCTTTACATCTGGCTTCTTCTATCTCCTGTTTAGACTTCCTAGGATGCTTGGGGAATGGTGTTTTGGGTTTATAGACACGTTCCTGGTCATAATTTGCAGTTACAGGCGAAGCAGCTTCGTTCTGGGGTGGGTGACGACCGTCACCAGGGGGGTGACGCTCGTCACTCACTTGTGACAACCCCCGATACCCTTCTATGTTGGTGACGAGCGTCACTCCTCCTTGGTGACGCTCGTCACTCACCTCTGAGACAGAAAAAATTTCATCTTCAGACTCCATGAGTTGCACGATCTGTTCTGCACTCAACCTCTTTTTCTGCACTGTTTTAAGCTCCTTTTCATTCCTTACTGTGATGGCATTAACCTGATGCTTGGGATTGATGTCAGTCCTTCCAGGAAGGAATCCCTCTTGCCTTTGAACAGCTTCTGCAGTTTGAGCAACCTGCACATCAAGCTTCTTCATGTGAGAGTTCAGACTCTCAATTTTTCCATTCAGGTCTTGATACAGCGAATCTAGCTTGCCATTGAAGTTCACTGTCATCTTCTGCTGTCCTTCAAGTACCTGCTCCAGCATAGCTTCCGTTTTATTGTCTTGTGGAGGTGCAGTTTGGTAGGAAGAAGAACCATAATTTCTGCTGTTTTGGTAAGGTTTCTCAACTTCAGTCTTCTGGAATGGGGGCTTAGGAGTGTAACCAGGCGTGCTCTGTCCTCTTGTAAAGGTACTCTGCTGATTATTGCTGTTGTAACCTCTGTTCCATTGCTGATTTCCAAACCTTTGGATCTGAAAACCCCCTCCATTGATGAAATTAACATCTTTCTGCTCAAATTCTTCAGGATTTTCGAAACTCTCCACTTCTGCAGCAAACTGAACTGACTTCTTTCCCACCAAAAGGCTGTGCATGCTGTCCAACTTAGCCTTAACTTCAGCTATTTGGTTTCCATCATTCAAACCAGCCTGTTGCTTTCTCTGAAAATCTGCATTTTTAGTGCTGTTACTGCAGGCCATGTTTTCAATCAATCTTACAGCTTCTTCTGGTCTGTTGATGTTGAAGTTTCCTGCACTTGCTGCATCCAGCGCCATCTGGTACTTCCAGTCAATGCCTCTGAAGAAGATCCCAAGTAATTGCACCTGATTGAAACCATGATGAGGACAGTCCCTTTGATAAGACTTGAATCTGATCCAAGAAGCCTTAAAAGCTTCAGTAGGGCCTTGTGTAAAGGAAGCAATTTTCGTCCTCATGTCCTCTGATCTTGCATCATCATAGAAGTTGTTCAGAAAGGCGTTCTTGGTGTCCTCCCAAGTAGTTAATGAACCAGGCTCCAGTTGCTTCAGCCAATATGCAGCCTCTCCTCCAAGAGAGTAAGGGAAAAGCTTGCAGAACAGAAAGTCATTGCTGACCCCATTAGCTTTGACACTTGAAGCTAGGTCCTCAAATCTCTCTATGTGATCCATAGGATGTTCATGAGGTAAACCATGGAAGGGATGCTGACCAACCAGCTGATAGTAGACAGGTTTGACCTCAAAATCGTTCCTCTGGAAGGCAGGAGGTCGGATTGCAGCTCTGTTGGCATAGAACTGATCAGGTCTGTTGTAGTCACCTAGAGTCCTCTGAACAAAACGCCCAGCAGCGTTATTGACAGCAGCAGGGACCTCCACGTTCTCAGCCACTTGCTGAACCTGCTGTTCAACAATGACATTCCCCTCTTGATCAATTCTCTGCCCCTTTTCGTTCCTCCTATTTCCTTCCCTGTCAACCAAGTGACCTTCTGCATCTTCAACCAAGATCAGTGGAGCGACCATTGCAGATTGCTTCTTAGCTTTCCTGTTAGTTCTCTCCAACCTAGCAAGCTCGTCGATGCTCAAAGTCACAAGCTCCTTCTCGTTGTTGCTTCTGGTTCTGCGATTAGGCATACACCTGAAACAGGAACAAAGAAAAGTAGCTGAAAATCAGTAAACAAATAAAAACTTAGACAAAATCCTAATACTAAAAATCGATAGGCAGCTATTACTCCCCGGCAACGGCGCCAAAAACTTGATAGGGTCAGGTTTTACCCAAATAAAACTACTGCAAGTGCACAGCAAAAGCAGTTGTAGTACAAGGGGTTATCGAATCCCAAGGGAGTATGTAAACCACACTAGCGATTATAGATTCAGATTAAGCTAAGCGATAAATAATGAATGTAATGCAAAACAGTAGAATAAATGCAGGAGGGCGTTTTTATGCTTGTTCTTAAAGTTCAGAAGGCTAAAGGCGCTAAGTCAGGACAGTTCGCAGGTTGAATTCTGAGAGTGTAGAATGCATGTAATCAGGAATGAATTAAAACCGTCTTGAACATGAATCACAAAGATATAACTAATCAATTCTCATTGCAGAAGTTATCTATGTCTAAATCACAGAGTTTCAAATCTCTTTGCAAAACCCTAACAACCTAAACATGCAGTAATGATCAGGTTCAATTGTTCACAAAACTCCTAAGCCAAATCTCTTTGTACTAGGGCGTTTTGCTCATCTAATACTAGTTCAGGTGATTAATAATGCTCTCACATCTATCAAAAACCTAGGGTTTCGAAATCCAGATGATGTGTCTAAGAAATCGATATGAATGCAAGCACAGATGAAGAACCAATGAATTTCCTATAAGTTTTTAGCAATTCTACAAACTCTTCTTCAACCTTTGAAAAAGCCCTAACTTAACTAACAGACTACTCAGACATGGTGATTTGAGAAAACATCATGAAAAGAATAGATTGCATAAAAGAAATAAGAAGTAAAAATAAAGGAGTTCAAAATCTGCTCTTAAGGAGTCTGATTTGTCTCTCCAAAAGCTCTTCTACAAATCTCTCTCTAAAGCTCTCCAAAATAATAAGATAAAAGATATATGCCAAAAGAATGGCTGAAAAACCTAATATACAAGCTAAAACACGATCTGGGGCCTTTTTGCAAAAACTGGAACTTCTGGGCCAAAACTGCAATTTCTTCCCAATCTTTTAAAAACAAGCCACGACCCCTTCCTTTCTGGGTGACGAGCGTCACTTAAACAATCTTTTAAAAAAAATCTATGACATCAATCACAAAAGCATAAGGCATGATAATTGAGAATTAAAATTAGGTTCCACTTAAACAAAGGTTGAAATCATTTCAAAGCATGCTTTAATCTTAAACAAAACTCACACAAATGCAAATCCCAAAAGTGATTCAGCTTTATTTCTAGTTCAACATCAAATGCATCAAAGGATTAAAAACAAAGGCTTCATTTTCATAAATCACTAGCATTAACAAAGATGTACTATCATAGTTCCCAATTTAAACAAGCAAGTTAGGCCTATATGAATGCATGAAGTCTAAATCCTATAAGAATGCATGAAAATCAAACTCTTTTTGTGAAGCAATTTTTGAAAAATTTTCAATTTTGTTTGGTTTTTCTTCTATGCCTTAGATGCTATGTAATCATGATACATGGTTCCTATTCTACTCTGCAAATGCAAATGCAAGCATCAATCCATCATACACCCTCATCACTCTTAAATTACAGTGAATGTGTAATAAAAATGCGAAGGAGAGTGTTCACAAACATCAAGCAAATAATCGCAATAATTAGAAAAATGAGTGGTATTTACAATGGTTAGTGTGGTGTACCTTACTTCGGGTGGAGGAGTGGTGAGAGTCTGAACTCTCAATGGTATGGGAAGGTGAAGCTTCCTCCTCTGATGGAGTTTGCTGTCTCGTCCTTCTCTTCTTTCTTTTTTCGCTTTGGAGCAGCTTCATGAGAGGAATGCATGGCCGGTTGAGGAGCTTGTGTCCTTGGCCGCTCAATGATGTGGAATGAATGTCTCTCTTGGACCGTCCTCTCTGGTGTGTCCTCAGACATGTCTTCAGCAACATATCCTCCTCCTTGTGGCTCTGTTTAGATTGCTTGATCAGATCTCTTGGCTGGTTAAGCGCTGCTTGGGCAAGATGATCTTCCTCTTTCTGTTTTCTAGCTCAAACTGATAGCCAAAACCTGTCTCAACAGCTCCTGAAAGGTATCCGATCTTGCTGAGATATGGAACATCTAGGACGATCATTGTAACATCTGGTGTGCCAAGCTCAACTCCAGCACCAAGCAAGGCAGGAGTGATCACGCCTCCAATGGCTATCTTTGGCTTCTTGTCTCTGGTGTTGATAGCCCATTGCTGGCATGCTAGAAATTGCTTCATTAGGATTGTCACAAGACCAAATCCTAAGCGCTCTCCTTGTATCTTCACATACCTTGTTTCAACCATTATGTTCTTCAAGCTATTCACAAGCAACCCCATCTCTTCCTCTTTGACCATACTTTGCTCTTTTCTGTAGAAGAGTGCGCTGGTGAGAAATCTATGAACATATCTGATTGCTGGATGGCGGATGCTAGCACTCTTCAGATGACCAGCTCTATAAGCATCATTTGCTATCTCCTCCCATACATACCTTAGCTCATCATGCTTTAAGTGCATGTTTTGTGCTCTTGATCCTTGATCAAATCCAAAGATTTTTTCAAGCTGAGTGAACCCCATGGTATACCATGCCCGGTTGGCTATGAACTTGATGAATCCATTGCCAAAGTCTTCTTCTCCTTCACCATACTCTTCATCAAACTTGTAGAAGTAGACCTTTAAGCTTGAAAGGAACTCACAAGAAAGTTTCTTGTAAGTTGGGTAACCAAGACTAGGAAATTTCTCCAGTCCAATGTTGCTCAACAGCTCATCCACTTCAGGCTTAATCCCTAGCTCTCCCAACAGACCAAGATCAGCATATCTTGTGGGAGTGAAGTCCACTCTCCTCATCGATCTCAAGTAGTCCTTCAGCTTTGGTGCTACATCTTGGACTGGTTCTTCTTCAACAAATGGCCTCTTTCCCTCAGCTCTGTTTCTTGAGTAAGAAAGCTCCTCATTTCCTCTGGTGTTCGACATAGTACCTAAAATACAATGCTTGAAGCAAGAATTAGTATAGTATTCTTTTAGAGCACTGTGCTGGAAATTAATTTTCAAAATTCAAGCAGACAATGAAAAATTCTGCAAACATTTACACTGATTACCAACAAACAGTGTCGAATTTAGCAAAACGTTTCGGTGCAAAAGGATAAATACAGCTAAAATTAAAATTCCCACATTAGCAAGCAGCGATTGCAACAATTTCAAGCATATGAAGCCAAAAACAATATTCTCTCTCCACCAAACTGTGAAAATGCATTAGATTCACTATCACTAGTCTAATAAAAAATATTTCAATGGTCAATATGCTGGAAAAATTAAAACATGTTTAAATTTGGCCAGAATCTAAAAATAATGACAAACTAAGCACAAAAACAGTATTTTTCAAACATTGCAATCATAAATTTTCAAAGATGAGTAACAATTGTGACATGTAAATCAGAACCATACACAAAATCATGCCAAACAACCTTAATAATGATTCTAATGCATGTTTACTTCATTTTGCAAAGATTTAAACTCAAGAAACAAAGGATCTTGACAAAAAATTACCTTAATTCTTAAACAAAAAGGATGAAGTTCTAGAGAATGCAAGAGAGAAAAAAAGGATGCTTGAAAAAGAGATGTTTAGCTCGATATGGGTGTGTGTGGAGAGAGAGATGAAGATTGCTAGTTTTAATGCAAGAAGATAAAGAATATCTAAAAAAAATCAAAGATAATGCAAGAAAATATAGTTTAAAATTTAAAAATGCATGTGAGAGGGAAAGAAAAAATTCTTTTACCAGCCATCAAGGCCCACAAAAAGATTTTACTCGATTTACCCATGTAAAATTTTCAAAAAATTCTTACACGGATCATATCGAGCAAAACACTCGATGTGGTACCTCGATGTGTACCATATCGGGAACGTCGGGTCCTGTAGTTCGGTGATGATGCTCTGCTGCCTCGGGGGTTCTGTGTTCTGGTCAGCTTCAACTTCAGGGCACCTTGCATCGAGCAGTCTCAGTAGGTGTTCTGCTCGGTGTAGGAACCGTCTGGATGCTTGTTTCTGGCTCGGCCATTGTGCATCGAGCAAACATGTTGGTGTTTCGCTCGATGTTACACCTTGATGTGGAACATCTCGTACATGGTTGCTGTTCTCCTCGGTGGTTGTCGTACCGGACACTGTCTTGCATCGAATTGGTTGATAGTCCCCCACATCGAGCAGAACCTTGGATGTTCTGCTCGATGCAAATCCTCAGTGTAACTCCATCGAGCAATTTGATCGATGTACGGTCCATTCTGCTCGATGTACGAACTGGTGATTACATCGAGCTGGGCTTTTGGTGTTCTGCTCGATGTAACACCTCGATGTGATCTCCACCGTGCGTCTTGATCGATGTACGGACTGCTCCTTCTTCGAGATAAGCTGTATCGAGCATCAATGACAGATGTTCTTGTCGATATGCACCTCGATATGAAAACAGAGTCTTCTTTCCTTTGCCTTTGAACAATTCTACACATCCATGGATCTGATCTTTGACTTCGGAAACACTAAATAAAGACATCAGTAATAAAAGAAAGCATATATTTACAAGGATAGTCATGGGATTACCTCCCAAGTGTGCTTGTTTTAAGTCACCAAGCTTGACTTTGATGGTTTGCGGACTAGTGAGAAGAGGTTGATGGAGCTGGTGCTCCTACCTCTTTCTTTTGGTAAACCCAAGTGCCTACTGACATTAGTCTCTTCTTCTCACGAGCTGTCTTCCTGTTCCTCTTCTTCTTGACACTTGGTGTGATTAAAGGCTTCACTTCCTTGGTGATCAAGCTCTCATCCTCTTTCAAACCATCTTCAAGCTTCAACTCAGTGTTAAGCTTCTGTTCTGGCTCATCAGGGAGAGTGTCTCTCATCAATATACTCATTATGAAGCTCATAGCATGCTCCACACGCTCTGGAAGTTGCTGTTGCTCACTCTTTTCTTCAATGATTGTTCCACAAAAAGCTATGGAAGGAGAGACAATCTTGTAGACCTTGAACTCATCAACATTCTTTAAAATTACAGAGCCTCTCTTGAAGTCTACTTGAGCTCCTGCTGTTGCCAAGAATGGTGATCCTAGAAGAAGTGGCACTTCTCTTGAATATGTCTTCTCCATAACTACAAAATCTGTTGGCACCAAGCAATTCCCAATCTTCAAAGGGAAATCCTTCACCATTCCTAAGGGTCTTGTTGAGGTGTTATCCACAAAGGTGATAGAGGCTTTGCAGGGCTTTAATTCCTTAATTCCTAAGGTTTGGCTTAAGTGGAGAGACATGACATTCAGAGTTGAACCTGAATTACACAAAGCTCCAACATTGTCTAGCATCTCAAGCTCACAAGTGATGAGAAATTTTCCTGGATTGGGAAGCTTTGTTAAAGTCTTCAGCTCTTTGCTTCTATTCAGATTGGACCCCACATTCTCTAGAATTGGCTCCACTACTTCCATCTTGTCAAAGACTTCTTTGAGAAACCTGATTTGATCTTTCACTTCAAGCAAAGTGGTGCCATGATGAAGCTTTATTCCAGCGTCTTGTATGTCTTTCATGAAATTTGAGTAGACTGCCATCAGAGCTTTTGTAAAGTGTATCGTGGGGTAAGGGATTTGTGGTTTATAAACTTGAACTTCAGGAGCTTTACCCTTCTCATTGCTGCTTGAGGAGCTGCCCACTTGGTGATCATACAACTCCTTGAAGTCTTCAGGACTTTCTCTAGCCAAGACCATCAAAGCATGGTATGTCTCTACAAGCTCTTTATCAGCTTCACTGAGCTCTGGTTTGGCTTCTTCTTCTGGAGCAACTAAAGCTCTCTCAGCCTCTTCCTTCTCATAAGCTTCTTGTGCGGCTCTTTCTTGCTCTGCTTCTCTGTTCAAGCTTTCATATAGTCTTTGGAGGAACTTTTCTACAATATCAGCAGCTTCTTGATCATTGATATATCATGATTTTTATGGTTTTTAACCATGATATAAGTCCTTTTTATTGAGTCTTTTTGGTCTTTATAGAGTTCTAGAAGAGTCTTTACAAGTTATAGCATGTCTGGAGCATAATTGGGGATATTGAAGCTTTTTAGAGCATTGCAAGTTGAAGCCACGAATTGCCTAGCTCGGAGAAGAAAGTATGCAAATTGGTGACGCTCGTCACCCAGAAAGGAAGGGTCGGGGCCTGGTTTTTAAAAGATTGGGAAGAAATTGCAGTTTTGGCCCAAAAGTTCTAGTATTTGCAAGAAAGCCCCAGATCGTGTTTAGCCTATATTTATTAGGTTTTTCAGCCATTGTTGGTTTTTATCTTAGTTTTTAAGAATTCAGAGAGCTTTTAGAGAGAGAGATTTGGAGCAGAGCTTTTGGAGAGACAAATCAGACTCCTTCATAGCAGATTTTGAACTCCTTTATTTCTACTTCTTATTTTTTTTATGCAATATATTCTTTTCATGATGTTTTCTCAAATCACCATGTCTGGATAGTTTGTTAGTTAAGTTAGGGCTTTTCATAGGTTGAATAAGAGTTTGTAGAATTGTTAAACTTATAGGAAATCAATTGGTTCTTCATCTGTGCTTGCATTAAAAATCGATTTCTTAGACACATCATCTGGATTTCGAAACTCTAGGTTGTTTGATAAATGTGAGAGCATTATTAATCACATGAACTAGTATTAGATGAGGAAAACACCCTAGTGTAAAGAGATTTGGCTTAGGAGTTTTGTGAACAATTAAACCTGATCATTACTGCATGTTTAGGTTGTTAGAGTTTGCAAAGAGATTTGAAACTCTGTGATTTAGACATTGATAACTTCTAGAATGAGAATTGATTAGTTATATCTTTGCGTTTCATGTTCAAGACGGTTTTAGTTCATTCCTAATTGCATGCATTCTACACTCTCGGATTCAACCTGCGAATTGTCCTGACTTAGCGCCTTTAGCTTTTTGAACTTTAAGAACAAGCATAAAACGCCCACTTGCATTTATTTTACTGTTTCGCATTAAATTCATTACTTTATCACTTAGCTTAATCTGAATCTATAATCGCTAGTGTAGTTTACATACTCCCTTGGGATTCGATAACCCCTTATACTACAACTGCTTTTGCTGTGCACTTGCAGTAGTTTTATTTGGGTAAAACCTGAGCCCTATCAATCATCAATGGTGAAATTGATGACATCCCCCCCCCCCCCCCCCCCCCACTCAGCCTTTAACATGTTCACATGTAACAGCATATCTTGAAGCATAATTCGAAGCTCTTCATAAAGCATATTTATCATTCAACTCTTCATCTTCTTCAGCAAGCAAGTGGCAGAATCCTTAGGATTAGCTTCACTCTTTCCTAGTAAGTGATTTTGAGGCTTTGAAGATGAATCCCTTTGCTTACTAGAGACTTGACTCTTTGGTTCAGAGCATCTAACTTGCCATTCAGGTCACAAGTAGTGGCGTCTATTTTGTTATGCACTTCAGCGGATTTCTTGTGGAGCTCCATAGTGGTGTTGGCTTGACCAGTCAACAACTGTTGCATCATCTGCTTCAAATCAAAATCTTGAGTGCTGGAAGAGGGTTGTGTATTGCCAAAATCTGGTCTTGGCTGAAAGTTAGCTTGTTGAAAACCGCCCTGAAATGGTGGCCTTGGAGCAAAGTTGTTCTGCTGGTTGAAAGGAACAAAAGGTTTGGTTCCTTGGTTTTGTTGAGCATCTTGTGATGTATAAACTTGATCCTGAGGGCTAGCCACGTTGGTGCTTCTATAAAAGAAGTTGGGATGGTTTCTGTAGTTGTTAAAACCGCCTCCTTGTTGATTCATGTAGAAGGCTTCTTCTTCTACAACTGTCCTATCTTCCTCTTGTGTAGCAACACTATCACCAACAAAACTGACATTCTTGAAAGACACATTCAGAAGCTTGTCTAACTTGTCATTCAAAGCTTTAATCTCCTTCTTTGTTGTGCTCTCACCTTCAGCGCTGACAACAGCTCTAGATGTTCGGTCATTTTCTTCACCATAGTTTCCATCAAAAAGAGCCAAGTTCTCCACAAGAGCTAGACCATCTACAACAGTATTGCCCATGAAACTTCCATTGAAAGCTGCGTCCAAGAGCATTATGTACTTTGGCGTCACTCCTCTATACAAAGTAGACATCAAGCTTTCATTTGTGAAGCCATGATGTGGGCACTGCAAAGTGTAAGACTTGAACCGCTCCCAAGCTTCAGCAAATGTCTCATTCCCATGCTGAGTAAAGCTGCTTATGATGTTCCTGAGATTTTCTGTTCTTGTTGAGCTGAAGAATTTGTTGAGGAATGCTGTCTTGCACTCATTCCATGTAGAAACTGAACCTTGTGGAAGTGTCTTCTCCCACTGATGTGCTTTGTCACCTAAACTGAAAGGGAACAAGCGCAGCTTCAAATCATCTTCAGAGACTCCTTGAATCTTGGTCATACCGCACACCTTATCAAACTGGTCAAGATGATCCAAAGGATCTTCATTTGGCAAGCCATGGAATCTGTTGCCTTGCACCATGTTTGTCTAACTTGTCATTCAAAGCTTTATCTTCTTCTTTGTTGCGCTCTCACCTTCAGCGCTGACAACAGCTCTAGATGTTTGGTCATATTCTTCACCATAGTTTCCATCAGAAAGCGCCAAGTTCTCCACAAGAGCTAGACCATCTACAACAGTATTGCCCATGAAATTTCCATTGGAAGCTGCGTCCAAGAGTGTTATGTACTTTGGCGTCACTCCTCTATACAAAGTAGACAGCAAGCTTTCATTTGTGAAGCCATGATGTGGGCACTGCAAAGTGTAAGACTTGAACCGCTCCAAAGCTTCAGCAAATGTCTCATTCCCATGCTGAGTAAAGCTGCTTATGGTGTTCCTGAGATTTGCTGTTCTTGTTGAGCTGAAGAATTTGTTGAGGAATGCTGTCTTGCACTCATTCCATGTAGAGACTGAACCTTGTGGAAGTGTCTTCTCCCACTGGTGTGCTTTGTCACCTAAACTGAAAGGGAACAAGCGCAGCTTCAAATCATCTTCAGAGACTCCTTGAATCTTGGTCATACCACACACCTTATCAAACTGGTCAAGATTATCCAAAGGGTCTTCATTGGGCAGGCCATGGAATCTGTTGCCTTGCACCATATTGATCAACCCAAGCTTGATCTCGAAGTGGTTTTGATGTACAGCTGGAGCGTGAATGCCATTCCTGTTGTGGTGAGTATTAGGCGCATCACCAGCTCTTATTGGTCTTGCAGCTATAGGTGCGTGAACCTGTACTCGCAATCCCTGAACTCCAGCCGCTTGGTTCAAAGCTTCTTGTGCTTCATTTATGTGTGCTGCAGCTTGTTGTAGCGGTGCTTGTCCAACAACACCAACATGTGGTAACTGAGCTTCTTGCTTTGCCAGTCTCTATTCTTCTAACTCTTGAAATCTCTGTCTTATAGCTCTTCTCCTATGAATATTTTCAATAAAAAGAGTCAGATTTGATGAGCCTTTAGACCTCAAATTCATGCAAGTATCTGAAAAAAACAGAGCACAGAAAACAGAAAAAATTAATAACTTTAAATTAAATAACTTAGTCTAACAGCAATGTTAAACTCAAACAATCCACAATGGCATCGGCGCCAATTTGGTAGAAGACTTTTTGGGTTTAAACTCAAATGCCCTGGTCTCTCTAATCAGTTGTAGAATAAGGATCAGGTATCAATCCAGTTTTGGAAGATGAGATGCAAACAATGCTGTAAGCTAAGCAAGATGGGGATATGATGATGTGAGAACAAATCTATCAACCTAATGATGCAATGAAAGAAAACCATAAACTAAATGCAAGTGAACAAAACTAAGCAATGAACTTAAGGTAATGACTAAAGAGGAATTTAAGCAACAAATGACTACTAAAGCAAGAACTAAGCAAGATGACTTTGAAGACAATTAATTAAACGCAAGACTCAAGGTTCTAAGCAAATATGGGGCACTGGTTCTCAAGAGTGACAAAGGAATTTCTACTAAGGCATTCAACAAGCATTAACAAAGCAAGCAGTTCTCAATGTTATTCTCCTAGACAAGGTATCTAAAGGGAACCACTTGGCGTCAATAAGCAATTCATATTCAAGAAGATCAAAGTGTCAGACACACTTGTGATGGCGTATCAATCAAGCAACTACTCTCTCACCCAAGAAAGAACTCAGATCAACTTATCAATCTTGTGAACCAATAAGGACCTAGTTAGCTATGCACCAATCAAGAACATGGAATTAAGCACACAGTTGCAACATCCTAACAATGCTAAGAAAGTGACAAGAATGAAGCAAAAGCAAGATCTTTTGATGCACACTATCTAACCATCAAGAAAGAATCTCAAAACTAGCACTATCTAGCCCTAAGCGAATCATCTAGCATTGGTGAACTATCACGTTGGTGTCACAGGACAAAGGAAACATAGACCAAGCCAAAATATCAAGCCAAATAAGCGAACCATGCTTAGAGATGAGATAATAAGCCATTTAGTGAACCATATGCATCACTCAATACCATATTCAATCAAAAGGAGCAAGCTTTATGTGCAATAATCACTTTGCAAGAGAAGGAGATAAGAGAACCATTGAACAAGCCTAATCACCTCTTAATCACATCTTAATCACCACTTTTCCTACTTAGAATCCTAAATGTAAAGAGGACTACTCACTAATCATATTTAATCCCATTGATTTGGAGTTAAACATAACTAGATGAGTTTAAAATGCAAAGATAATAAATCTAATCTACTAAGATGCAAGAATAGAGTTTAGAAGACAAGATTAAACCATAAAAATGCAAACTTTATTGAAGATAAAGATCCTTAAGGCAAATCTCCCTTGAAGGTTTAGAGAAGAGAGTTTGATAAAAAAGCTAAACCTGGATAAGATAGGACATCATAAAGATAATATTTTGTGGCTTTCCTTTTATAGTAGGGAGCCAAAAGAAGCATAAAAAGCTAAAAACATAAGATAAGGTTAACAAAAGTCAAGTGGTCAACACGGATGAGTTGCATCGAGGTCGTACGGTCGATATTCTGCTCGATATGCGACCTTGATATGGTCCGTGCAGCGTGTATCGACGTCCTTCCTCGATGCTGGTCCTCGATGCAAACAACCTGCTTGGAATCCTCGTGCTGGTCCATTTCCTCTCGTCCTGCTGTTTGCATCAAGCACACTTCACGGGTGTTCTGCTCGATATGGACCAGACTTTGCAAGAACTCCATTTTTGACATCTCCAGCGACCATGAGCTGCTTCCATCCCTTCCCCAGCTCCAAGAAACTCCAAAACACCTGAAAACCACCACAAACATGCACATGTATGAAAATATACGCAATCCTAAGCTAAATGCATGTTATGTTGATTATAAGTGCAAATGATACCTAAATGCTAAACTATAATGCAAAAACAGAGGAAAAGATGCATAAAATGCAGCCTAAAATGATCTAAAATAGCAAGCTATCATTTTCCGGGAGCTTTCTTTGCGGAGGTAGTCCCAGTTTGAATTCATCCAGCCTTTGTAGCCTTCTATGTGGTTGATTTACACCAGGCTCTCATCTTCTATAGCTAAGCACGCTAAGAGGATCCCAACTTTCCTTTGGTATCTCGGTTAGGGAAGATCCCAGCTTTGCTAGGCCGTCAGCCGTACTATTTTGTCCATGTGGGACTCTCTCTAAGTGGATGGTCGTGGATCGTCTCATGGCTTTTTTTTAGTGCGTCTAGATAGGCGGTCATGCGTGCATCTTTCATTTGATATTCACCACAGACTTGATTAACGATGAGCTGGGAGTCGCTATATAGGATTATATCCTTAGCTCCAAGGTCGTAGACGATGTCGAGCCCGACTAAGGCGGCTTCGTATTCTGCTTCGTTGTTGGTGTCTTTAAATCCGCATCGGATTGCTATGTGCGTCACGTCTCCTTCCGGAGAGATGAGTACTACTCCTAGTCCCACGCCCTAGAAATTACTGGCTCCGTCAACAAATAGCTTCCAGCTGTCTGATGGGTCACCGTCTCGATTTGTTTGAGTGCATCATCATCTGCTATTGGCTGTGTGAGGTCGACTATAAAGTCTGCCAGGGCTTGCGATTTGATGGTGGTGCATGCTATATACTGAATGTTAAATTGTCCTAGTTCAACGGCCCATTTTATCAGGCTGCCTGAGGATTCCGGTTTGCTCAGTATGTTTTTGAGCGGTGTTGCAGTGACTACGTGGATGTGATGAGATTGGAAGTACGGGCGAAGCTTCCTGCTGCTGAGTACTAGACCGAGGGCCAGCTTTTCTAGTTTTGAGTAACGCGTTTTGGCGTCGAGCAAGGTGTGACTCGTGTAGTATACTGGGAGTTGCTTGCCTCCGTCTTTGCGAACTAGCACGGAGGATGCGGCGCCATCAGAGACTGCTAGATATAACAGGAGAGGCTCTTCGTTTACCGGCTTCGACAGGACCGGGGCCGTGGTGAGGTAATCTTTTAGATTCTGCAATGATTCCCAACATTCCGTTGTCTATTCAAATGGTCCGAATTTCTGCATTTGCAGGAAAAAGGGATGTGCTTTGTCGGATTATCGGGAGATAAATCGGTTAAGGGCGACAATTTGACCGGCTAAGCGCTTGTCTTCTTTGACATTTCGTGGAGGTTCGAGCTCTTAGATGGAATGGATCTGGTATGGGTTTGCTTCAATGCCTCGCCTATTGACGATGTATCCCATTCTAAAGCGAACTGCAAACGTGCATATGGCCGGTGTTAGTTTCATGTCATACTCGCAGAGTGTTTTGAAGCAGTTGTTCAAGTGCTCTAGATGCAGATCTTGGCTGAGAGATTTGACAAGCATATCGTCGACGAACAGCTCCTCAGCTAACATCTTGCCCATGAGGCACTGGTACGTTGCCCCCGTGTTCTTGAGTCTGAATGGCATCATGTTGTAGCAGTATGTACCTTGCCAAGTCACAAACACTGTCTTTTCCTATTTCAGTGGATGCATTCGGATATGGTTATGGCCGCATAACGTGTCTATGAAGCTCAGCAGTTTGTGCCTGGCAGTGGCATCCACGAGTTTATCGATGTGCAGGAGTGGGAAGGAGTCATTGGGACAAGCCTTGTTAAGGTCCGAGTAGTCAATTTCGATCCGCCACTTCCCATATTTCTTTTTGACTACGACAACATTAGCTAGCCACTCAAGGTACTCGACTTTACGCATAAATCCAGCTTGGAGTAGCTTCTGAACCTCTTCTCTGATGAAGACGTCGCACTCCGTCGTAAATCTTTGGCGTTTTTGCTTGATCGGGGTATAGTCCAGGTGGAAGTTGAGGTGATGAGAGATTGTTTTGGTGCTGATTCCCGGTATATCGGCATGCGTCCAGACACGGCAGTCTAGGTTCGCCCGGGGCAAAGTGATGACGTCTTCACGCAGCGCTGGATCCAATCCTTTCTTGATTCTCAGCTTCCTGTTTGAGTTGTCTGCCGAGGCGAGAATTTTTTTAACTTCTTCCTCCACTGTAGGGGGTTGTTAGTGGCTCATCGCCACACTATAATTGCTACAGGCCAGTGTGGGCGGGTGGGTCATCTGTGGGGGCGTTGCTGACCTCATTTCCCTTAATTCCCACCATGCCATTTGTTGTGAGGAACCGCAGGGATTGGTGGTACGTGGATGGGATAGCGGCCATCGCATTGATCCATGGTGTTCCCATGATTGCATTGTGCGTCGAAGGGATTCCAGAGACTAGGAAAGTTGTCTCTTTAGTTATTGGTCCGGCAGTTACCGGGAGGGTTATTTCTCCTAGTGACCTCGTGCCTTCGCCGTTGAACCCTACCATGGTGACGTACTGGGGCACGAGGTCCAAGATCTGTATCCCCATTTTGTTAGGGCTTCCATGAATAGCACGTTTTTGGTGCTTCCGGTGTCGACTAGCAATTGCTTAACTTATAATCTTGAGATTCCGAGTGAGATCACAAGCGGCTTATTGTGAATCGAGGTTGCCTGGATTGCGGCAGGCGTCAGGAAATATATTTCTTGTATGACCGCCTCCTCGGTGGGAGCTCTCTCTTCTGTTTAGTCGGGTCGGGTTTGCCCCCGGGTGGCGTTTAGCAGAAGGGGTGTGTCTGTGATAGCACTGATCATCTCCTGGGTTTCCGGGGCTTTCTCCGTAACTCCCCCATTCTTTTGCTTAAGTAGGCGAGCTCGTGCCTTTTCTCAGAGGAGATGGTTCAATAGCCCTTTGTCGATGAGATCCAATATTTCTTTCTTTAGTGCATAGCAATCTTTGGTAGCATGCCCCTTATCCTTATAGAACTCCCAATAGTCGAGGTGTCTCCGGGAACGGTTTTCTGGGAACCTCTTTCTGGGTGGGGGCCACTTGACGGCAGTCGCGGTGGTCTTCAGGACCTCAATCATCACCATCGGGGTGGCGTTTCACTTGAGTTCGTCGAACGCTATTTTGATATGGGTCGCATCGCCTTATGCTGGGTTGGAAGACTTCCTCCTGCCCCTGGAGAGTTGCAGGCTTGGGGACCCGGAATACTCACTGGATGACCTGGCAGCGTAGCCGCCTCTTTTGTTTGGGTATCCCTCGGAGGGTTCCTCTCGGTCTCTCTGTGGCCTTGGGGGCACGGCGTCGCGGCAATTATATGGTCCAGATCGCTCTCCCACCAGATTTGCCTATGTGCGTAGTTCAAGACGTCTTCCATGGAGCATTCGTTCTTGGTCAGGTCTTCATAGAGTCCGGAGCACTTCAGAAGTCCCTTCCTGAAGGCGTGCACCGCCGTGACTTCGTGGCAGCCGGGTATTTCCACCCTGATGGCTGCTCCTCCGCTCCTTGGTTCACATCAAACAGGTGCCTAATACCCTGGGCCGGTTTTGGGCTGCTGGCAAATTGTTGAACGACTAGGTTGTGCAGTTACGTAAAGGAGTCGATCGTCTTATTGGAGATGTTGATTAACCATTGTCGGGCAGGCCCCAAAAGTGTTGCACCGAAACCTTTGCACATGTATACTTCCCTGATGTACGCCAGGGGTGACACCGAGAATATCTTCTGTTTGTATTGAACGATGTGATCCTAGGGGTTAGTGATTCCTTCGTAAGATTTCATCGCTGGGTACCCGAATTTTTTGGGTACTTCGATGTTGGCGATGTCCTCCGTAGGGGGAGTCTTTGTACGATTCCTTCGTAGCTTGGGTTATCCGCGGAGGCAGCACTGGGATTATTGACAGTCGGGTGTTTATGTCTGCCATATGCTCTGCCATCCTCTGGGCGATGAGTCGGTCTAGATCCATCGGCCCCGTGGCTCGATTATATGGCATCGTCTGAGGCTCTTTGTCCTTCGGCCTCAAAGTATAATTATTTATATAGACATAATTAGTTATATTATTTAAATGTTAACTAATTTTTTATACATTATGTAAATGTTATGTTTTTATACATATACTATTTTAGTGTTCAACAACAATCACACAAACGTTTCATATCGTTTTGTGTCTTTTGAAAACTTTATATTTTTCCTACAGTAACATATAATTGTAGATGTAAAAGTTATATTAAATAATAATTAAATTCTTATAATATATTTTGAATAATATCTACATAATACTTTCTTTTTCTCTTTACATAATATAATCTTGCTAATATATATATTTTAAGTATACATTTTTCCTTAACCTATTGCTAACTAAACCAAAATAAATTTTACCAAATTTATTTATCCTAAAAGCGGGTAGATAGTTGGTCAGCACATTTGTGCATACCAACCAACTCACTATTCTTATGACATATAAAGATTTTTTAAAAGATATAAATTTTCTAACGACTAAATAAAGTTAGAGTGTAATCGATGTTAACAAATGTATGCATAATAAGTTTGCATGTGAATTTGACTTTTGCACAATTAATCTTTAAACTCATATTTGTAAAAAAAATCAAAGTATGGTTTTTATATGTTAAAAAAAATAACAAAGTATATATTTTGTAATCTATATTTTTATAATGTATGGTTGATTTTAAAAAAAAAAGTATTATTATATTTATGCATGTAGGTATGAGTTAGAAATAAGTGAATTTTAATATTTAGGTGTTGGTAAGTTTTTCTGGTATTTTTCGCAAATGTTATGTTTTTACACGATACAGTTATTTGCGTTTAACAACAATCACGAAAACCATTTCAATCGTTTTGTATATAATCAAAATTTCTTATTTCCCAGCATTTGAGGATATATGATTTCTCTAGAAAACATATTTATTATAAAATTTGTGAAATCAAATTTTATAAAATTTATAAAATCATATTTTATAAAATTTATAAAATTATATTTTATAAAATTCTCTGGTAGCTCTCCACTCATCTCTTCGTAAAAAATATTATAATCTGCAATCGTTCGCATCTACAAACTCTCTGTAACCAAATCATTTAAATCAATCGGATCTAAACTTATATGTGTATGAGTTAAAGTGTAAAATAATATATTTAATATTTGATTGTTATATTAAAAATTAAGAATTGATTCGTTCCTAACTTTAGTATATTTGTTAATATAAAATATAATGAATCACAACATATATGTAACTTGATTCATGAAATAATGTTTTAATATGTTAGAAAAAATATATGCATGAAAGAATTAATATGTGTAAGATAATATTTTTACATATTTCAAATAAAAACTTAAAATCGGTCAAACATATTCTTATTTATTTTTTGTCTTCTTTAACTCATACTTTTTTTTAATATTTAATAATATATTAAATATTAAAATCATCTCCAATGTATTTTTCTATTTTTTCTCTAAAATATAAGTGGACTTCTCTCCAACCTATTTCTATTTTACAGAGAAAAAAGAAAGATTGTTTTTTTCTCTATAATTGGAGGAAAAAAACAACAACCTTTCTTTTTCCTCTAAATTAGAAGATTTAAAATAAAGGTGAGTTGGAGATGCTTTAAACCAAAAATATAGTCTGAAATTTTTACATAAAACCAAAGTCGTAAAAATTTATTTTTAATTTTACTTATACTTTTTATTTATATATACAATATTATAATAAAAAAAGTTAGCTAAGAAGATACTTATAATTTATTTTTTTACCTGTTTATTTTTTTATTTCATTTATAATTTTGAATTCTTGCTATATAATGAGAATTCGTTCATATATGATATAAACTATTTTTCTTATTTAAATCTAAGATTTATTTAGTTTTAATTTAACCAATCAAAATATTTTATTTATATTAGGAAATTTGTCATATCACATTTATGAGGTGGCATTGTTGTGTGTTGACACATAAGATTTTTTAGTAAACCTATTTCTCAAATAATAGTTAGGATATATTCACATTTAATATAAACTTTTGTTCTTTATCTATAATAGGATAAGATAAGATGATAATAAAAATGAAGGAATTATCCTTCTAAAATTCTGATTCCACAATTTTCATCCAAACACTTGAAATTGTATATTTTGACAAAAACTTATTTAAAATAAAAGAAGATTTCAAAAATTTTCCATCAAAACTAGTGTATTGTTTAGTTTCTAAATTTCTTTTCTTTTTTGTTCCTTTAGACTTTGCCACGTGTATTGTTTAGTTTACAAATTTCCTTTCTTTTTTGTTCCTTTAGACTTTTAGTAATAGTGATTACTGTTTACTGATTAGTCTATAGTACTATTCAACTTGGTTATGAATTTACAGCTAATAATAAGAAAATCAATCAATGTCCTTTTCAAAAATATTTTTAAAATAAAACAAAATTAGTTATTAGTCCGATTAAACACCATCATACATGTTATTTCAGGAAAAAAGTTTATTTTAGAAACAAGAGGAAAATTATAATTCCGGTAATACTCGTTCACAACTATCGCTTTCATTAAAGTAAATAAACACTTCTGTTTATATATATTGGGTAACATATCCCTTCATTGTAAAAACATTTGGTAATGCCAAGCGAAACACTGTTACAATGCTATGGATGAATTCGAATTACATATAAATCTGTAATTTCAAGTTAGCCAAGATGTTTATAGTTTTATATTTCGGTTTAATATGAATAATTTCTTGATTTACTTAATTTAGTGGTTTATCTGTACTTTGTTACATAAACCACTAAGTGCTTATTTTATTTAGTGATTTTAAACTCCATCAAATGTTCCTAAATATTTGGGTTTAATATGAAGCTTTTTTCCTTCTAGATTTTTGCAAGGAATTGGTTTTGAATTGTGTTATTTCAGAAGTTTTGAACTCAAAAGGATTTTGTTTTGCTTGTCTGTACTTGTTTTTTTTTCTAGGAACAGTTGATGGAGTTTGAAATCATGGAGATTTCCCTAGACTTGATATGGTTCCAAAGGCCATTGCAACTAAGTTTCAAGATATAATTCATTGCTAACCTGTCTGTTTTTTAAGAATTGTAAAGACAGAACAAAAAAAAGCAGATGTCTATTTGTTGGATACTTGGATCACCCTCTTTTCTCACACCGTTCCACTTCTTTGGATCTCATTAGTCTTGGTGGTGCTTCACCTACGGTTTTTATCCGGACAAAGGAAACATCTTAATTTAGAAAGTCACTCATCATTGCTAATTCGAGTACAATATATACAACTAATACCATTTTAAGCTTTATGAATCAATCAATAAATTGGTTAACACATCAAATTAATAATTGATACTAAAACTGAACATACTTTGAACTTTTTTTTTACAATTTGTTTAGGCAACTTTGAAACTAATAGTAGCATTTAATACTTTAGATGTAATCAATATATTGAAAACGTATAATATAAAACCAGAATTATTCAGATCTCTATATGCACACACAAATTATTATTCAGATTTCTGATGACTTTTCACAAAATCACAAAATAAGAATATTTTTATTTAAAAAAACGAAATTAAAAACAAAAACAAATTGGGTGAGAATCTCCGATATAGTCTTTGTTTCTTCTTGCACACACTAAAATGGTCCTTGTCCAAATTTTTTTATTTTGTCTCTTGATTATTTAAAAGTTTTAATTAAGAGCTCCTAATCTGAGATTATTGAATATATTTTTTATAAATCTATTTTGGGTTGATAAGTATGATTGTCAAAAGGTGATATTTTCTGTAAATAGGTAGTACATTTTGTTGCATGTATTGTTTTAAAATTATGATATATAATATTATCAAATAAAAATAAAAGGATTTTTTTTTCTTAAATCCGTAACATTTTGCAAATAATATTTTACAATTTGGCTATTTATGATATAGTTTGAAGACATAAGACATTTTGTCAATTATTCAAGTCACAGATGCAATAAAAATAATCATTATCTATAGAAATTTTATTTTTATTTAAATATGAAATTTAACAAGTTTACAAATATATCAACTATTTTATTAATATATTTATCTGTTTATGTTTCTCATTCTTATGGTCTTCTTCCTGCCATTTTTCCATATAAACCATGTCAGTTTCTCTATATAAATAACATAATATACATCCATATGAGTATGGTTACTTCAAATGTAAATATTCAAGTTTGTATTTGTATTTAAGAGTTCAAATTTTATTCTCAAACCATAACATTTTTATTTATCAAAAAATTTTGCAAACAAAAATAATACAATATGATTGTTATGCATTTGTGCTGAGTTTTCAACACATGTTTGATAGGAAAATCTCTTTGAGACAACCATAAAAGCTTAAACACAAACACAAAAGAGAAGCTAGACTCAACCAAATAAGTGAATAAATTATTACTCTGATAGTTGAGAGGAAACACCAGGTGGTATGTGGCATTTACGGAAACATTTCTCTTTGCAGTGTTTTTCAGTTTTAAGGCTTAGTCCGCACTCGAACATGCACTTGTCTATGCATGAAAGTCCTTCAACTTCTGTTACCATGGCCGCCATTACTATTGCCACCACACTCATTAAAACAATGCATTTCTTCATACCCATCTCTCTTAAGTTTTTTGTGTGTATAAAATATTATATACGTATATACATATATATATGTTCATTAAGAAGCTTCAATTGGGTAATGCGTTTAATAAAAAATCTTAAAAAGTGTTCCCAATCTGAGATCATTTAATTTTTTTATAAATTTATTTTGGGTTATAAAGTTAATAGTAATTTAAGGGGTTTTTAAAGTGTTTGGTGACATTTAGTGTAATCCCTAAATATTTACAGACTTAAAACAATATGGCAATGGCTTTCAGATATTTTAAGTAAATTTTAATTTTGTTTTATTCTTACAATAATTTTTGATATAAATATATCTTAATTTTATTTTATATATAGAAAGAGATGCGAAGTGTTTAAATAAATTTGTATTATGTTTTGGAAATAAATTCTATTTAGATTTGAAATTATTGTTATCCTTCATTTAAATTCTAAAAATTATTTTATAAAAGTGATAAAAACAAATCAGTAGAATTGGAAAGAAAAAAAGAATTATTGTATTTTAGCAATAATATTATTGGTACGAGTGTAGAAAAAACACTATGTGGGGGATAACAACGTAATAGAGGAGTCTCAACATATCGCTAGTGTGGAGGAGACCATTCCGGTGTCTGAAATCGAGGGCAATATTCACTCTGGTGAAATCAGTGAGAATACACTTGAGGATGATCTAGAGGATCATGAGTTATCTGAGGAAACAAACGAGGAGACAAAGGTCATAAGAGACAAAGGGAAGGCACATAAGACAGGTTTTCAGCAGAAACGACCATCTAGACTCACGGTGGGAGGACACATACCAAATGTTAAACAGCGGTTCGTTCATGCTCTAATCAAGTGGAACACAGGAAGCCGGTCAAAACTGGGATTGGGGATACAGAGGCATCGTAAATTTTAATTAACGTGGATGTTAAGTTGGAATTGTCAGGGTTTGGGTAACCCATACACAATAAGCTATTTGCTGGAGGTTTGGAAGAAATTTAAACCAGAGTTTCATTTCTTTCAGAAACCAACAATTGTTTTTCTTTTACTCAGCAACTTCAGTTTCATTTTGGATATAATAAATTGTACACGGTTGAACTGTGCGGCTCTAGTGATGGTCTAGCTTTATTTTATAATTAATGACTTTGACCAGTAAATGGATGATTGATATTGAGGCAATATATGAAGGTAAAAGTATTTGTTTAACTTTTGTCTACGGTAATCCAATTTATAAATATAGAAATCAAGCCTGGAAAGGTCTAACGAGAATATGGATGTTTAAGACGGAACCATGGTTTTTAATTGAAGATTTTAACGAAATTACGAAAAACTACAAGAAACAAGGAGGAAACTTACGGCAGCCATCCACATTCATTGATTTAATTGTGATGATAAGTAATTGTGTATTATTAGACTTTCAAAATAGAGGGAATAAATTATCATGGCAAGACGAAGCGATAAAATAGTATGGTGTAGATTAGACATGGTTTTAACGGAAGATTGGCATGATTTATTTTCACATTCATATGTAAAATATCTTTGCTTGATAAGGTCGGATCATAGACCAACTGTGACTACAATACAATCAAAACAATATAAACGGTAACGACAATTTAGGTTTGATAAGCGGTGGATTGGAAGAGAGGGTTTAATGGAACCAATTGACTCGGGGTGACAGCAGGTCAATGGACGAGAGGGCCAAACGGTATTATACATAATTATAAGTTGGCGCCATGAAATCTCTAAATGGCGGAAAGGAAATAGACCATATGGGAATGACAAACTTGAAGAACTTTAAAGGACACTAGAAGAGTTTCAAAATGATGATTCACGAATGCATAGGCAATTGTTAGCTATAACACATGAATTAAAGAAAGCATATAAGGATGAACAGGCTCATTAGCAACAGAAGAGTCAGGATCTATGGAACAGAAGTGAAGACCTTAAGACAAAGTTCTATCATGCAGTTGCAAAACAAAGACAGACTATTAACAGATTAGTGGGGTTATACAATAATGACGGGGATTGGATGGCTGGAGAGAAAAATATAAAAAGGTGGTGGTTAACTACTTCGATGAATTATGTGCCACTTCCTCTCCTATATCCTTCGAAGATGCTTTAGAGGAGGTTAAAAGGGAGGTGACCGACGAAGACAATGTGGAATTAACAAAACCGCTGTCAGAAGACGAAGTTAAAATGGCTTTATTTATGATGCATCCGGAAAAAGTCCCTGAGCCAGATGGAATGACGGTGATTTTTTATCAACAAACCTGGCACATAATCAAAAATGAGGTGGTACAAATGCTGAACAATTTTCTGATCACGGTTGAGTTTGATCGGCGACTAAACATGACACATATATGTTTTATTCTGAAAACAGAACGGCCAACAAAGATGACAGAGCTGCAACTGATAAGTCTTTGTAATGTGGGTTAAAAAATTACTTCAAAGATCCTTTGTCAACGGTTGAGACAACTACTTTCATCGCAGGTCGATTAATTTCAGATAATATTCTGATTTCTGAGGAGATGTTTCATGGTCTACGAACCAATAATTGTGCAAAAGCAAATTTATAGCAGTCAAAACAGACATGAATAAAGCATAGGATTGGGTTGAATGGGTATTCATAGAGCATCTACTCAGGAAAATGGGTTTCGGGAAAAATAGATTACATGGATGACGGGAGTGTACAATCAGTACAATATAAGATGCTTATAAATGGACAGACCAGGGGACAAATAACCCCGAAACGGGGTCTAAGACAGGGGGATCCTCTATCCACATATCTATTTATCCTCTGCTCTGAAGTATTAACAGCTAATTTGAAAAAGGCAGAGAAAATAAATTTGATTACGGGGATAAAGGTGGCACAGGGTGCCCAGTGGTCACTGATATCTCTCATATTTGAATTATTTAGGTTTGCATTCAGTTCATATTTTAGTCTCCTTTTTTATGTTTTCCTTTACTTTTGTCCCATTTTCCTTTGTTTTTAGACTTAGGTTACATTTAGGTTTTAGTTTGCATTTTCTTTGCATAAGGGATGTTTTTAGGTACCTAAGGCGCCATTAAAGGCAAGGAGGAAGCATGGGAATGATTCAGGGAGTTGCCCCAGTCAAGGAGGATCAAAAGGAGCTAAGGAAGTGGAATTTTGGCCCACCATCGAGCTTGATGGAGTCCACATCGCGCGATGTAATGCACCCGAAGAGAAAGGAGTTCACATCATGCATATCGAGCAAGCCGGCTCGATGAAAGCCATATGATACTCACACCGCGCCCTTGCATCGCACGACATAAGAGGGCATGGGCAACCAAGATTAACATCGTGTTAGTCTGCTCGATGTCAAGCATCCGAGGGAGCAACATGAAGCACTCACATCGAGCTCCTAGCTCGATATCAACCTTATCCAAGCTGAACTTATTTACAAGAATGTCATCGCTTTAGGGTTTTTGTCATTTACTATAAATACTTTTTACCCTAAGGTTTTTAGGAAGTCTTGTTCTTGATTTTATCCATTTTTCTCTCTTAATCAATTTTGTTTGTAAGAACAAGATCCAACCTTTTTATTTGAAATTCTACATTTATCTTTCTTAATCTCTCTTCTTAATCATGTTTAACATTTTTTTCCTTTATGATTTGATGGTTTACATAATGATTAGTGAGTAGTTTTCTTATATGTTCTTAGATGTGGTAGATTAGGGGAATTTAAGGTTTGATTAGGGTTTGTTAGTGATTAATATTGATTGATTCCTATCTACTAGTCTGTGTTTAGGCTAGATTTGTATTGATGAATCTAGAATTAGGCTCTCTCTTATGCCGACCAAGTGTTTGATGAAATGTTGATGTTGTCTTTTAGAGGATTTACTTGTCTTAGCTGAAGAGATTGACTGTCTAAGAAGTATTTTGGCTTAAATAGAGTTGGTTTAGCTTGCTTGCTATTTATCTTAACACTAATGAGAGTTAGTTCTTGTTAGGATGTTTAGCAAAGTGTTATTTTCCAAGAGATTGGAACTTACTTGATTGTGAACTCTATGCTTAGGAATTAGCATTGCTTGCTTATTTGCATTGTCAACGAGCTTGATAACAACCTAGTTTTGCTTTTGAATTCCCAAAACACAATAACAACATCTAGGAGCCTTGCTTTTATTTTGTTAAATTTCGAGTTTGCTTGCATTCTATTTTATTTGCTCTTTTTTCTTGCTTGATCATTGCTGAGTATTTCTTTCACTAGTCTTGCTTAATCTATGGTTCACGGTTGTTTAGTTCAGTAGTTTAATCATTCTCTTCTTTGTTTCAACGTGACTTAAATCTTTCTACTGCATTCCTAATGTATCTATCTTGACCCTATGGATTTGATAAAACTTTTGCTATACTACAATGATTAGTACAAGCTTGGGTAATTGAGAAAATACCTAAAAACTCTTGTATCAATTTGGCGTTGTTGCCATTAGGGTCATTGTTTGGATCATTAGGATTTGTAGAAACTCTAAGATCAAGCTTTTTATTTGAATTTGGTTACTAATCATCTTTAACTCTCATTTCTCTCTTCATGTGTATGAACTTAAGATCAAGTGGCTCTAGCAACTTGGTTGACTTTATAGACAATATTAACTTGTTGGACAGAGGTCAAGGAGCAAGAAGAATAAAGGAGAGGTTACAGCACTTTGATAGGTTAGGGATGAATATTCAGGATCAAGGTGTGGATGATGTGAGGTATCAAGGACCTCAAGGAGCTGCAGGGATTCAGGGCTAACAGGGCCAACAAGGAGTCTAAGGGATGCAAGGAGAGCACGGTCAAAGAGGACCTGCACATGCACCACGCCCCATGATACTCATTGTTGAAGGAGATGCACCTAATGCCTACAACAACAGAAATGACATCATTCCTCCACCAGTCCCAAAAAACAACTTTGAGATAAAGTCTGGTTTGATCTCAATGGTGCAGAACAACAAGTTTCATGGTCTTTCACTAGAGGATCCCCTAGACCATTTGGATAACTTTGACAGGCTTTGCAACATGACAAAGATAAATGGGGTTAGTGAAGACAGCTTGAAGCTCAGATTGTTTCCCTTCAGTTAAATAGACAAGGCCCATCTTTGGGAGAGGAAACTTCAGCAAGGGAGTATCACCAGTTGGGAACAATGCAAAACAGCGTTCTTAGCCAAGTTCTACTCAACTTCAAGAACAGTTAGGTTGAGGAATGAGATTTCAGGCTTTGCTGAGAAAAACAATGAGAGTTTTAGTGAAGCATGGGAGAGGTTTAAGGGGTACACACTTCAGTGCCCTCATCATGGCTTCTCACAAGCCTCATTCCTCTCCACTCTCTATAGAGGTGCCCTCCCTAAGATCAGAATGCTGTTGGACACAGCTTCAAGTGGTAACTTTCTCTCTAAAGATGTTGATGAGGGAATGGAGTTAGTAGTATACAGTGCACAATCTGATGGAAACTACAATGAGGAGTTGGATAGAACTCCTAGGAGTGCAAAATAGGAACTGGAGTACAACAAGTAGGATATCAAGGCTATTCATGAGAAGATAGATCAGTTGCTAAAGGAAAAGAAGGAGGTTAACTTTGTTGGAGACTTGGTTCAGATTGAAAATCAAGAGGCATGCCAAGTTGAAGAGATGAACTACCTTGGTAACCAAGGAGGTTACAACAATTACAACTTTAGGAACAATCTCAATTTGTCCTAAAGGAGTAATAATGTTGCAAACCCTCAGGATCAAGTATATCCTCATCAACAAGGGCAACAACAAGCTGCCCAACAAAAGCCCTTTATTCCTTACAACAACAACAATCAAGGCTATGTGCCTATGAACATCAACTTCCAGCCAAGACCTCAGTTCAATCCTCCAGGTTCTGTTGCTCAAGCACCAGCTAGTGCCTCTTCTAGCTCTCAAGATTCTGAAATCAAGAGTCTCATCCACCAGGTGCTACAATCTCAGCTTAATGGTACCTTGGAAATGAACAAGAAATTTGCTGATGTTCACAACAAGATAGTCTCAGTTCATGTGGAGCTCACTAGAAAGTTTGATGGTCTAACTGAAAGGGTGAAAACCTTAGAGTACAACAAAGGAGTAGCTACAGGACCACGCCCCCAAGGTAATCTTCCAAGAAAGTGTGAGATGAATCCCAAAAAGTATTGCCAAGCTGTTGACTCTAAATATGATTTGGGTACTGCTGAGGATGAAGCTGTTATAGAGGATTTCTTGTCTTTGTTCAATGAGGACATTGAAGCTCCAAGTGAGGGGGAAGACCTTGTCAAGTTTGATAATGCTAAAAAGGAGGACAAAGCTCATGGTCTTCCAGTTT
Organism: Thlaspi arvense; assembly: GCA_911865555.2. Lineage (NCBI taxonomy): Eukaryota > Viridiplantae > Streptophyta > Magnoliopsida > Brassicales > Brassicaceae > Thlaspi > Thlaspi arvense. Next base: position 9,601,464 of record OU466861.1, read on the forward strand.
ACCAACCTACTATCCCTTTTCCAGGAAGGTTCAAGGAAGAGCTAGTGAAGAAGTATACAACTCTCTATGCTGCTCAGATGAAGCTTAGAGGTATTAATGTTGAGGATGAGCTGAAAGAAGCTCTAGCTAAAGCTGAGATATCAAATGTCAAGAATCTGAACATCATCAAGCTTGGTGATCCTGGTTGATTCACTCTTCCTTTTGAGCTCAAAGGAAAGACTTTCAAGAGTTGTCTTTGTGATATAGGTGCAAGCATCAATCTGTTACCCTCTTCTACAGCCAAGGTATTAGGCTACACCAAGTTTCAGAAGAAAAATGTCTCTTACCATGGCTGATGGTACAGTCAAGACACCTCTATGAGCTCTTAAGGGTGTCTCAATGATAATTGAAGGTGTAGTAATCCCAACTGACTTTCTAGTCTTGGATGTGGAGGGGAAGATAAAGAATCCTATCATCTTGGGAAGGCCCTTATTGGCTTCAGCTGGAGCTGTATTTGATGCAAGGGAGTGCACAGTTGAATTGAGGCTGACTGATATACCATGGTTTTTATGTTTTTTAACCATGATATAAGTCCTTTTTATTGAGTCTTTTTGGTCTTTTTAAAGTTCTAGTAGAGTTTTTGCAGGTTATAGCATGTCTAGAGCATAATTGGAGATATTGAAGCTTTTTGGAGCATTGCAAGTTGTAGCCACGAAGTGAGCAACTCGAGAAGAAAAGTATGCATTTGGGTGACGCTCATCACCACCTATGGTGACGCTCGTCACCCATGAAGGAAGGAGCGTGGCTGGTTTATTAAACGTTTGAAGATTATTTGCAGAATTGGCCCAGAAGTTCTAGTATTTGCAAGAACACCTCAGATCCTGTTTTAGCTTGTATATATTAGGTTTTCAGCCATTGTTGGATTTTATCCTAGTTTTTGAGAATTCAGAGAGCTTTAGAGAGGATTTTATTGAGAGCTTTTGGGGAGACAGATCTTGTACTCTTTTTGGAGAAAATTTCGAACTCCCTTTGTTTTTATTCTATTCTCTTAATGCAATTTTATTCAATTATGTTTTGTGATTCCATGATCATGTCTGAGTAATTTGTTAGTTAAGTTAGGGTTTTTCAAAGGTTGATGAAGAGTTTGTAGAATTGCTATCTATTAGGAATATCTTTTGGTTCTTTATCTCTGCTTGCTTGAAAATCGATTTCTTAGACACATCATCTAGAAATCCAAAAATCATAGGTTGTTAAATATATGTGAGAGCATTATTGATAGCCCGAACTAGAATTTGATAGGCAAAACAACTTAGCGCAAAGAGATTTGGCTTAGGAGTTTTGTGAGCAATTGAACTTGATCATTACTGCATGTTTAGATTGTTAGGGTTTGCAAAGAGATTTGAAACTCTGTGATTTAGATATAGTTAACTTCTGCAATGAAAATTGATTAGTTATATATTTGCGATTCATGTTCAAGACGGTGCTTAATCATTCCTGATTTCATGCATTCTACATTCTCGGATTCAACCTGCGAACTGTCCTGACTTAGCGCTTTTAGTCTTCTGAAACTTAAATCAACAACCAAATTTCGTTTGCTTACTTTTATTTTGTCATTCGCATTACATACACCACTTACTGCTTAGCTTAATGAACCTACAATCGATAGTGTAGTTTACGTACTCCTTTGGGATTCGATACCCCTTGTACTACAACTGCTTTGTTGTGCACTTGCAGTAGTTTTATTTGGGTAAAACCTGAGCCCTATCAAGTTTTTGGCGCAGATGCCGGGGAGTAATAGCTGCCTATCGATTTTTAGTATTAGGATTTTGTCTAAGTTTTGATTTATTTACTAACTTTCTGCTACTTTTCTTTGTGCTGGTTTCAGGTGTATGCCTAATCGCAGTACCAGATGCAACAAAGAGAAGGAGCTTGTGACTTTGAGCATCGATGAACGCGCTAAGTTGGAGAGGACCATCAGGAAAACTAAGAAACAGTCTACAATGGTTGCTCCACTAATCTTTGTTGAAGATGCAGAAGGTCACTTGTTTGACAGAGAGGGAAACAGGAGGAACGAAGATGGGCAAAGAATTGATCAAGATGGGAATGTCATTGTTGAACAGCAGGTTCAAGAAGTAGCACAAGACGCTGGAGTCCCTGCTGCTGCCAACAACGCTGCTGGGCGTTTTGTACAGACGACTTTAGGAGACTACAACAGACCTGATCAGTTCTATGCCAATAGAGCTGCAATCCGCTCTCCTGCTTTCCAGAGAAACGATTTTGAGCTTAAACCTGTTTACTATCAGCTGGTGGGACAGCATCCATTCCATAGCTTACCTCATGAGCATCCTATGGATCACACTGAGAGGTTTGAGGATTTAGCTTCAAGTGTCAAAGCTAATGGTGTTAACAATGACTTTCTGTTATGCAAGCTTTTCCCATACTCAATTGGAGGAGATGCTGCATTTTGGCTGAAGCAACTTGGGAGGACACCAAGAATGCCTTTTTGAACAACTTCTATGATGATGCTAGATCAGAGAACCTGAGGACGAAAATTGCATCATTCTCTCAAGGTCCTACTGAAGCTTTTAAGGCTTCTTGGCTGAGATTCAAGTCTTATTAAAGGGACTGTCCTCATCATGGTTTCAGTCAAGTGCAACTACTTGGGATCTTCTTTAGAGGCATTGACTGGAAGTATCAGATGGCGCTGGATGCAGCTAGTGCTGGAAACTTCAACACCAACAGACCAGAAGAAGCAATCAGATTGATTGAAAACTTGGCATGCAGCAACAGCACCAAGAATGCAGATTTTCAGAGGATGAAACAAGCTGGTTTGGATGATGGAAATCAGATCGCTGAAGTTAAGGCTAAGCTGGAAAGTATGCACAGCCTCTTGGTGGGGAAGAAGTCAGTTCATTTTGCTGCATAGGTGGAGACTTTCGAAAGTCCAGAAGAGATTGAGCAGGAAGATGTGAATTTCATCAATGCTGGAGGTTTTCAGGGTCAAATGTATGGAAATTAGTAGTAGAACAGAGGATACAACAATAATAATCAGAAGAGTACCTTTACAGGAAATCAGAGCTCGCCTGGTTACACACCTAAGCCTCCATTCCAGAAGACAGAGTAACAGAAACCTTACCAGAACAGCAGCAACTTCAACAGGAACTATGGTTCTTCTTCCTACCAATATGCACCTCCACAAGAGAACAAGATGGAAGCTATGCAGTAACGGATCCTAGAAGGACAACAGAAGCTGACAGTGGACTTCAATGGCAAGATAGATTTGCTCTATCAGGACTTGAATGGGAAAATTGAGAGTCTGAACTCTCATATGAAGAAGCTTGATGTTCAAGTTGCCTAAACTGCAGGAGTTGTTCAGAGGCAAGAGGGATTTCTATCAGGAAGAACTGATGCTTATCCCAAACATCATGTGAATGCCATCACATTTAGGAATGGAAAGAACCTGCAACCAGTGTTGAAGAAAGATTTGAGCTCAAGGAATTTCGTGGGACTTGAAGAGTATGAAGATGAGGAAATTTGTGCTGAAAATCCACGGGTGACGCTCGTCACCAAGGATGGGTGTCGCTCGTCACCCACTGAGCATGACCCCGACGATTATTCTTCACAAATTGGTGACGACCGTCACCAGGAAGGTGACGCTCGTCACCCAAATCGAGCAAACCTTCACGACTTGTCCAAAACGAGTGACGCTCGTCACCAACCTGGTGACGCTCGTCACCTATTGCAACATACTGCAGTTTTGACTGAGGCTCCAAATAATGTTAATGAGACAGTGTATAAGCCCAAGATACCCTATCTTAAGCATCCTAAGAAGTCTAAACAAGAGCTTGAAGATGCTAAATGGAAAGCTATCATGGACAAGTTGGTTATTGAGATCCCATTGATTGATGATGTGAGGATTACTCCTGTTATAAGGAGGTATGTGAAGAGAATGGTGACCAATAACTTGAGTTTAGAGGCTGGAGCTATGATGATCAACGAACAGGTCAGTGCAGTGATCCAGAACAGAGTGCCAGAGAAGCTTCGGACCCTGGGAGCTTTGTTTTAGACTGCACAATCTTTTCTGACAGGTTTGAGATATCACTATGTGATCTTATTTCTAGTGTAAACCTTATGCCTCATTCTGTTGCCAAGAGCTTAGGGATGACCGATTTTAAGGCTACAAGGATATCTCTTGTCCTAGCTGATAGATCAGTCATAGTTCATGAAGGTGTGATAGAAGATGTACCTATCAAAGTAGGAGATTGCATGATTCCTACTGATTTTGTGGTTCTGGAATATGGAGAAGAACCCAAAGACCCTTTGATTCTTGGCAGACCCATCCTGGCTACTGCAGGAGCTATCATTGACGTCAGGAAGGGTAGAATAGAGCTGAATGTTGGTGAGTTAGTGATGCAATTAGAAATGGACAAGCTGATGAAGAGGCCAACCATAGATGGACAGACTTTTGATGTGGATGTTTTCACCAACATTGCTGATCAGATCTTCCATGAGATGAGTTCAGAAGACCCCTTAGAGAGGGCGTTGACCACTTCTACAGCAGAGTATGAGCATTTGGATGCTGCTGCAACAGGCTACACAAAGATGATGGATGCTACTGCACGTGTGATGCAACTGGTTGCACAAGATGAGCTTGTCACCACATCTGTGAAAGCTGCTACAATGGGTGATTGGAGTGCAGCAAATGCACCAAAAGTTGAGCTTAAACAGCTCCTTGCAGGGCTAAGGTACGCCTTCCTTGGAGAAAACTCCACTTATCCTGTTATTGTTAATACTTCATTGAACAATACAGAGCTCACCCTTTTGCTAAGTAAGCTGCGCAGATTTCGCAAAGCTCGTGGCTATTCTCTTGATGATATTTTAGGGATTTTTCCAGACTTGTGCATGCATAGGATACACTTGGAGGATGAATTGAAATCATCAGTAGAGCATTAGAGAAGACTGAATCCGAATCTGCAGGATGTGGTCAAGAAGGAGATCATGAAGCTGCTGCAAGCTGGGATCATCTATCTCATATCAGACAGTGCTTGGGTCAGTCCAGTGCACGTGTTCCCTAAGAAGGGAGGAGTTACAGTGGTGAAGAATGATAAGGATGATCTGATTCTAACCAGAACTATGACAGAACACAGGATGTGCATCGATGCAGCCACAAGGAAAGACCACTTCCCTCTACCTTTCATCGATCAGATGCTGGAGAGGTTGGCGAATCACAAGTATTACTGCTTCCTCGATGGCTACTTGATAGGGTAAGGTTTTACCCAAATAAAACTACTGCAAGTGCACAGTAAAAGCAGTTGTAGTACAAGGGGTTATCGAATCCCAAGGGAGTATGTAAACCACACTAGCGATTATAGATTCAGATTAAGCTAAGCGATAAATAATGAATGTAATGCAAAACAGTAAAATAAATGCAAGAGGGCGTTTTTATGCTTGTTCTTAAAGTTCAGAAGGCTAAAGGCGCTAAGTCAGGACAGTTCGCAGGTTGAATCCGAGAGTGTAGAATACATGCAATCAGGAATGAATTAAAACCGTCTTGAACATGAATCGCAAAGATATAACTAATCAATTCTCATTGTAGAAGTTATCTATGTCTAAATCACAGAGTTTCAAATCTCTTTGCAAATCCTAACAACCTAAACATGCAGTAATGACCAGGTTCAATTGTTCACAAAACTCCTAAGCCAAATCTCTTTGTACTAGGGCGTTTTGCTCATCTAATACTAGTTCAGGTGATTAATAATGCTCTCACATCCATCAAAAAACCTAGGGTTTCGAAATCTAGATGATGTGTCTAAGAAATCGATATGAATGCAAGCACAGATGAAGAACCAATGAATTTCCTAGAAATTTTTAGCAATTCTACAAACTCTTCTTCAACCTTTGAAAAGCCCTAACTTAACTAACAAACTACTCAGACATGGTGATTTGAGAAAACATCATGAAAAGAATAGATTGCATAAAAGAAATAAGAAGTAGAAATAAAGGAGTTCAAAATCTGCTCTGAAGGAGTCTGATTTGTCTCTCCAAAAGCTCTTCTACAAATCTCTCTCTAAAGCTCTCCAAAATAATAAGATACAAGATATCTGCCAAAAGAATGGCTGAAAAACCTAATATACAAGCTAAAACACGATCTGGGGCCTTTTTTGCAAAAACTGGAACTTTTGGGCCAAAACTGTAATTTCTTCCCAATCTTTTAAAAACAGGCCACGACCTCCTTCCTTGGTGGGTGACGAGCGTCACCAGCTTGGTGACGAGCGTCACCATATGGCATACTTTCTTCTTCGAGCTAGGTGCTTCGTGGCTTCAACTCAGAATGCTCCAAAAGGTTCTAATATCTCCAATTATGCTCCAGACATGCTTTAACCTGCAAAGACTCTTCTAGGACTCTAAAAAGACCAAAAAGACTCAATAAAAAGGACTTATATCATGGTTAAAAACCATAAAAACCATGATATATCACTACTCAGGCTTCTTTCAGAGCTCCATCCATCCAGATGATCAGGAGAAGACCATTTTTACCTGTCCTTATGGCACTTTTGCATATCGCAGAATGCCTTTTGGACTGTGTAATGCTCCTGCAACCTTCCAGAGATGCATGGTGTCAATCTTCATTGACATGATTGAGAGGTTTATGGAGGTTTTCATGGATGACTTCTCAGTTTATGGGTCTTCCTTCAATAGCTGCTTGGACAACTTGTGTGCAGTTCTGCAGAGATGTGAAGAGAAGCACTTGGTTCTGAACTGGGAGAAGTGCCATTTTATGGTACAAGATAGCATTGTTCTTAGTCACAGAGTCTCAGGAGCTGGTATAGAGATGGATAGGGCAAAAATCGAAGTGATGACAAGTTTGCAAGCACCCGATTCAGTCAAAGCAGTGAGGAGGTTTCTGGGTCACGCTGGGTTCTACAGAAGATTCATCAGGGATTTCAGCAAGATTGAAAGACCTCTTACTGCCCTCCTCTGCAAAGATGTGAAGTTTGAGTTCACAGAAGAATGCAAGTCTACTTTTGAACAGATCAAACATGCTTTGGTTACAGCTCCTGTTGTGCAGCCTCCAGATTGGGACTTGCCTTTCGAAGTGATGTGTGATGCCAGCGATTTTGCAGTTGGAGCAGTGTTGGACAGAGGAAAGACAAGAAGCTTCACGCTATGCAAGTAGGACTTTGGATGATGCTTAGAAGAACTATGCAACAACTGAGAAAGAACTGTTGGCTGTTGTCTTTGCATTTGAAAACTTCAGGCAATATCTTGTTGGCTCCAAGGTCGTGGTCCATAATGACCATTCAGCACTGAAGTATCTGATGCAGAAGAAAGATGCAAAACCAAGGTTGTTGAGATGGATTCTGCTTCTTCAAGAGTTTGACATTGAAGTGAAGGACAAGAAAGGTGTTGAGAATGGAGTTGATGATCATCTATCCAGGATTCAGGTTAAAGACAATGTCTCAATAAATGATTTATTGCCTGAAGAGAACGTCTACTTGGTAGAAACCAGATTGCAGGAAGAAAGTGTTGAAAATCTGCAGTTTTCATGAAACTGCATGGGAGTGACGAGCGACACCGGGGGGTGACGCTCGTCACCAACATATAAGGATCGCGATCCAGTTTTTGTTCGAAGACGGTAACGCTCGTCACCAATACTGGTGATGCTCGTCACCAATACTGGTGACGCTCATCACCAATCTCTGACTTTGGCTGCGATTTGTGCAAGCTTGGGGACAGCTTTTCAAGAGCAAGTTTATGCTTTGGATGATCCAAAGAGTCCCTGGTATGCTGATATTGCCAATTATCCTGCTGCATAGGATGAACCACATGACTTCAAGGGTTATGCTAAGAAGAAGTTCTTGAGAGAACTTAGGAGATTCTGTTGGGATGAGCCATATCTCTACAAACATTGTGCTGATGGGATTTACAATAATTCATAGCAGAAGAAGAAGTCCAGGACGTCCTGTTTCACCGTCATGGCTCAGAATATGCTGGACACTTTGCACATTCAAAACAGTCTCCAAAGTTCTTCAAGCTGGTTTTTGGTGGCCTACTATGTTCAAGGGAGTACAGGCATTCATTACAGGCTATGATACTTGTCAGGGAAGAGGAAAGATCAGCAGAAAACATGAGATGCCATAGAACTTCATCCTTGAAGTTAAAGTCTTTGATTATTGGGGTATTGACTTCATGGGCCCTTTTCCTTCATCTTATGGGAATAGATACATTATGGTTGCTGTTGACTATGTATCCAAGTGGGTAGAGGCGTTGACTACTCCTATTAATGATGCTGCAGTGGTTTTGAAGCTGTTTAAGACCATTATCTTCCCCAGATTTGGTGTCCCGCGAATTGTTATAAGTGATGGTGGTTCTCACTTTGTTAACAAGGTCTTTGACAAACTGCTGAAGAAGTATGGTGTACAGCACAGAGTGGTCACGCCCTATTATCCCCAGACCAGTGGACAAGTTGAGGTTTTCAACAGACAGATCAAGCAGATTCTGGAGAAGACAGTTGGGAAGACAAGGAAAGATTGGTCAGCAAAATTGGATGATGCATTATGGGCTTACAGAACAGCATATAAAACGCCACTTGAGACTACACCATTCCATCTGCTCTATGGCAAGCCGTGTCATCTACCAATGGAGCTAGAGTTCAAGGCCGAATGGGCTATCAAGAAGCTGAACTTCAATCTGAAGCCCGCTGCAAAGAGGCGCTTGGTTCAGCTCAATGAACTGGATGAAATCAGATATCTGGCCTATGAAAACTCCAAGTTATACAAAGAGAGGACAAAGGCATATCATGATAAGAAGATCATCTCCAGACATTTCGAGCCCAATGACCAGGTACTCCTTTACAACTCTCGTTCACAGCTTTTTCCTGGTAAACTGCGTTCTCGATGGTCAGGTCCCTTCACTGTCAAAGAAGCTCGACCACATGGTGCCATTGTCCTGCTTAACTCCAAAGGAGAGGAGTTCACTGTCAATGGACAGAGGGTGAATGATAATTGGACGCAAGCCAAGATTCCGGCAGGACACATTGAGTCTCTGGATGATGCACCAGCTGTCTAAACAGCCAATCAAAGTCGAGCTAATGACATTAAACAAGCGCTTAGTGGGAGCACCAGCTTTCTCAATTACCTAAGCTTGTACTAAATTATTGAATTTCACCAGCTTTCTTAATTACCTAAGCTTGTACTAAATTATTGAATTTCAAATTTGCGTGCATTCTGTTTTATTTGCTCTTTTTTCTTGCTTGATCATTGCTGAGTATCGCTTTCACTAGTCTTGCTTAGTTTATGGTTCACTAGGTTGTTTAGTTCAGTAGTTTAATCACTTTCTTCTCTTTTTCAACTTGACTTAAAGCTTTCTACTGCATTCCTAATGATATCTATCTTAACCCTATCGATTTGATAAAACCTTCGATATACTACAATGATATGTACAAGTTTAGGTAATTGAGAAAATACCTAAAAACTCTTGTATCAGTCACACACCTGTTATTTACGGATGACAGTCTTTTTCTGCAAGGCGACATGGGAAGAAACATATGTTCTACTAAGTATATTAAAAGAATATGAATCGGTGTCGTGCCAAATAATAAATTTTGCAAAATCGTCGGTACAATTTGGTCATACTGTGGACCCAATAACTAAGGATGAGATACATTAAACTTTAAGAATCTGTAATGTCGGAGGAATGGGGACATACTTAGGGATCCCAAAAAACTTAGGGGGCGCTAAGACAAAATTTTCAGTTTCTTGGTAGAGCGCCAACAATACGGGTCAACGGATGGATCTCGAGGCGCCTCTCCAAACGGGGGAAGGAGGTGTTGATAAAATCAAAAGAATCAGCATTGCCGACTTTTGTAATGTCCTGTTTTCAACTACCAAAGGTAATTACCCATAAACAGACTAGTACGGTTGTGAAATGCAATCACGTGAAATGTATTGGTTGTCATGGAAAAAATTGTGCAAACAAAAGGCGGACGGGGGATTAGATTTTTAAATAATAGAAGATTTCAATACTGCACTAGTAGCTAAACAATTGTGACGTCTTATGGAATACCCAGACTCTTTATTTGCACAAGTTTTCAAATGACGATTCTATCGGAGTGGGGGTCCTATGGATCTGATTCGCTTATACTCAGCATTCTACGGATGGCAGAGGATTATTTCAGCTTGATCTCTGGTAGAAAAAGGACTAATTAAAAGTGTCGGTTCAAGGGATTCTATATCAGTATGGAATGATCCATGGATACCGGATACTCACCCGAGATCAGCAACCTGCCAGGGTTATAATTTATATCCTGAGTTAAAAGTTAGAAATCTGACTGATTTTACAACCAAGACTTGGAATCTACCGCTTATTGAACAACTGATAGTTTCATAGGATATTATATTCATCACTGGAATTCCCACAAGTAGGGTCTTAAGACCAGATCATTTCGTTTACAAGTGTAAGACAATCAAATTATTACCTCTTTCTCCTGCTCTGCCTCCTTATCTGCTTCCTCTTGAAGGCCTGTCTCCACCTCATCTTCTTCTCCCTTATCAGCTTCCTTATCCGCCTCATCTTCTCCTCCCATATCAGCTTCCTTATCCGCCTCCTCTTCTCCTCCATTTTCTGCTTCCTTCTCCACCTCCTCTTCTCCTTCATTCTCTGTGTTCACAGGTGCTTTATGCTCCTCCTCTTCTCCTTCCTTCTCCTTCAAAACAGTGGTTTCCTCAACCACCACTGTCTCTGCAGTCTCACCGCCATCTTTGTCCTTCTCACCCAAACCCTACAATCCAATATAGCAGTGTTACCAAGTCTGAACTTTCAGTTTTAAAAACCAACTTACTATAATCAAATCGCATTACATACCTCTTCGTTCACCATTCCATCATCATCATCCACAATATGAGGATTGTAATCATCTTCCTCATACAACATTTGAACATCTAATTGCACTTTCACATAACCTTCCACGGCTACAACTCTTGTGTCCAAGCCAGCAAACTAGTCGTTCATTTCCTTAAACCCTTTCTCCATTTCAGTCTTTAGGTTTTGGACGAGTGCTACCAAATCAGTCGAATCAGCATTCGACGGTGCCTCAGTTTCAGCACTTTCCACCTCGTTCAGAGGTTCCTCTTCTGCTCGAGCAGCCATATCTCTTTCGTACATCTCTTGAAAACAAATCGTCTTCTCTTCATCGAGAAGACGCTTCAGCCAACCACGAACAACAACATCATCCACATCATCATCATTATCTTCTTCCGTGAGCCGAGCCACTAATGCTTCTTTCTCAACATACGGGACTAAGATCCTTTCAATGTCCTTTAAATAGAAGCAAGAGAAATATTTTGAAAACATTACAATCATAAATAATTGATACACCAATTTAGAACATGGTAATAAAAAAGAATAACTGAGCTTAGTTGTACCAAGTGCTTCACTTATTTCTTCGAGAGAAAATTATTTCATCGCACTTCATTTAAACTTTATCTTACACATTCTAGGACACGTCTTGCTAGCATTTGGACAATCTTCTCGGAATTTCTTCTGGAGTTCTGGAATCGCCTTGCAAGAAGCTACACATGAAACATAAAATTACAGTTACCTTCAAATAGTAGAACTAGTAATACTAACAAATAACTCTAATCAGATTTACCTCCAAAGGAATACAGAAAGTACAAAATGGCCACTGTGAACCTTGAACGACCCCTTTAAAATGATCCATGGTGTGAGAAATATCTTGCATATTATAATCAAACGACAATCTCCCCCAAAGAAATGTCTTACACAAATTAAGATCATTCACAGCTCTTAGAAAGAATGACTCCACGGAAGGAGCATCTTCTCCTGTCTTCGACTGCCCTATAATTATACTTGATAAAAAGTATAGGATAGCCATCTTCAACATGTCTATTGAATATCTTATTACCAAGAGCTTCTCTTTCACATCCGCATATCTTACTCTTGATCCCACCTTAAAGTGCCTCTTCACGAAATCCATACTGCCCGATCGCTCATAGTTGGGTGGATAGCTATGATGGTTTAATCCAGATATTAGGGCATGTTCATGTATGCCATATCGGAGTGGAACGCCATTTACAACAAACCAAGCTTCCTTTTTCTTATCAGTACACGCTGTTCGCAGAAGGAGCATCCACATTCCCATCACTTTATGGTTTTGATCACTATGCATGTGGAAAATATGCTTGAACTGGGGATGATGGATAAACCAACTCCTCTCCTCTGGTCTAAGCGGATTCTTTAACCCGTTTAGAAGTGTTTCTACTGCTTGCGATATGAAACACCTTGTAGAGATCTTGATTTTTTTCGTGTACTATGTCGGCTTGAAGTACATCTGCAGTGGTTGCATTAATTCGGAACCCTGTAACACATAGTTGTACCAAATGTTACCTTTTCGTTTCAGAATTTTATTGCACAACTAACAATCTAGTGTTACTAAGTAATATTAAACCCCTAGACTATTACACAACAAAATCGACAACGAAATCAACAATCAAACACCAAATCGACAAGGATCACTCAATCGACAACAAACCCAAAAGTAAAATATAAAATCAAACACAAATTCGATAACAAACTCCTAAAACATACTCGATTTTGACAACACAAAACCCGAAGCCAAAAATATGCAAGGACGGTTATCCACATACCGTTGAATCCGAATCTGTGTCTGTTTGGCTACTTCTGTTGTCTTCGCCGGAAGTCGTACCGTCTGGGGTTTGGTCCTCATAAACAATCTGAGAATTTCCTCCTTCTTCATATAGATCTTCTTCTCCCAATCCAATATTCGGATTCTTACTACCCACCATGATCGTCTGCCTACATCCACAATCCCAAAAATTGATTATAATCATGTCGAATCAAAACATATACATCTGATTACCTTTCCTGATTTCACATGAGTATGGGATTATTTGCTCTGAACTCGAATTAGTATTCCTAACTTTTTCTCCGTCTCGCGGGAACTGAACGGTCGTTCGGTTTCAAAAAGATTTCGATGGATTTTACTGAGAATGGTTTGATCTTCTTTTGAGATTTGGAGTATATAAAATATTTTTAGAGAAGATACCCATTCGTTAAGATCCGAGATCCGAGAGATAATGGGTCTTGATCCGAAATACTAAGTCGAGTAGGTTTAGAGGAAATAATTGTTTTAAGTTGTTAGGACCAAAATAGACATCAACCGATTTTATCCTATTAAAATTAAATGGAAAAGAAATTTCAAACATAACAAAAGCAAATCAGATCATTTCTGAGTTGACGAGGATATCTCAACCATTGATCCAAGTTTTCGTGTCTTTACTCTTTGACTTAGTCAACGTGAACAACTTTCCTTTTTCTTATTTGATATATCAATTAATGAAGGATTTACACCAAATGATATAACGGCAAATAATTCAACTTTAAATATTTCCTTTTTTTGCTTCGTTTAGGATTTCTAACGTTAAGCCGCACACACAAATCTATCTAACGTTGCGTGTTGGATGGGATCATGTTCCCACGTGACTTATATTTAACAGAAATTTTGAAGTATCGTGATTTAGATTATCCATTTGGATCATAAGGTATCCGAATTATTTTAGAAGTTAAATACATTTAGAAGCATCATATAAAACCAGAATTATTCAGATCTCTCTATATGCACACCCAAATGTGTATATGTATTTTTACATATATAGCTAAAGAATGCACGGTTAATATTTTGATAATATTCTGATGCATGAAATTATTCTATGCAAAAGTTATGAAACTATTGAATTTCTGTTTTCACGATAAAAACAAAGAATATTGAAAACCGAGGTTTGGTTAGATGATTCAAACCGTATCCGATGAATTTATGCAGCTTTGTCTCTTGAATATGAATGTATTGTTCAATCTTGTTTTCTTCTGATTTGAATTAGCATCGAATGAGATTCTTTTGATTTGGTATTATTTATTAATCTGTGTGTTCCACAGTTCCTGGTTGGTTCAGTTAGGATTAATATAAATGGTTTACTAATGACTTTATACTAAATCACCAAATGAGAGTATATGCCATATTAAAAAAAAAGAAGTCAAAAATTTAAATTTGCTTATTTTGTCTGTTTCATGATTTAGGATGTGATTTTGTTTTTTTTCTTTTGGTCTAACACTTAATTAGGATGTGATTTTGTTTTTTTTCTTTTGGTTTAGGATGTGATTATACTTCGTAAAACTTTTGAGAATTTAACTTTAAAATTTAGAGTACTCTTGACTTATTATATTACACATTGAAAGTGGGATCACGGGACTTATTCTCATTCACTCTAGAAACATATTAAAAAGAAGCACATGCTTAGGCTTGTTACTTACTTATTACACATGAGCTTATTACAGACTTAGGCTGTTTCTGTGTTCATCAAAACAAAATTATTACAGTCGTTAGATTTTATTCTGTATTTATACTTTATATAACATATATAAACAGATTGAATGAATCGAATTCTAATTAACCTGTCGACCATGGTGACCTACTGTGTTGGAAACAGAAAGGAAACTGATCAATTTCAAAAGAAGACATCATCTTACTTTTATCTGCATCCATCTTCCATATAGAATCCAACGAGCTTTCCCATGACGGAGAAGCAATAGTTGGGTAGCTTAAGCAATGGCTTTGCTCTGAGTATATGTCTTTAACCGGATTAATTATGTTAACCGCAGAGTGATCAATCTCTCTCCATATGTCATCCAACGAGTATCCGTCGTCTCCCGTTTCTTGATTCTTCGCCTCGTTCGAGGATCCTCCAGTGTCGTAAAAGCTCACCTTCCCTGAAGTTTTCCTCGACTGAAACGACACATCTTGAGTATTGGTAGTGGTCATAGACGAAGAGCAGCAGTTTGAAAAAGACGAAGTTGGAGAAACAGGACGCTTCTTTTCTTGAGCCTTCTTCCTCGTGTGAGTCCTCCAGTAATTCTTTATCTCGTTATCTGTTCGTCCCGGCAATTTCCGGGCAATTTTTGACCACCTGAAAGTAGTGATGCAAGATGAAATGTTTTGTTAAGTAGAAAGATATGATTCTTGTAAACCACGTTTTGTTTTGTTTTGTTTCTCGGACCTGTTTCCCCATTTAGCGTGAAGCTCAAGGACAAGACGCTCCTCTTGTGGCGTCATCTTGCCACGTTTGAGACCAGGATGAAGGTAGTTAACCCACCTTAGCCTGCAACTCTTTCCTGTTCTGTTCAAACCTACAACCAAAACTAGCTAATTAATGGAGGCTCCTTACCTATTCTTATCTTTCTCCCTCCACCTTCAAACCTGATACTTTTGCTATAAAATCCCATCGTCGATCTCCAAATAAGTGAACAAAATTTACCAGAAGTATGTCTTCTTGTTCTGTCCATGGACCCTTTCGGCTTTCCTCTTGCATCACTTCTTTCATCTCTCTCTCTCTCTCTCTGTCTCTCTTTTATCTTTATCTCTCTTGTTACTAAAAAGTTATTTCTCAGCTTGGTTCACCATGGCATCCTCTGTCCACTATATATATATATATATATATATATATATATATATATATATATACATTTTTTCAACACTGTGGTGTGTCCACGCGATATTCACACTCACAATATTAAAACTCTAATGATTTTCTTTATTTCCTCCAATCTTTAACATCCATATGTTTGAGGGATTATCCTATTTGATAATGTAGGGACTCTTTATTGTGATGTCACAGGGCCAATATATTAAAAAAAACTTGATCGTCAAGAGAGTGATTGGTGTTACTGATGTAACACTCCCATTAACTCTGCCTTTACATCTTTTGTGCCTGTGAGTGTGTGATAATAAGAACTCTTTCTTATATTTTTTGGCAGGCACTATCTCTAATGTGGATATCAATAGCATCAGAAAAATCTCTTAAATCAAAAGATTCAAAACCAAAGATAAGATGGTACGTTTTTCTAGTCTTCCTATTATTTTAGACCAGAAAAACTCAATATATTTTTTCTAGGGTGTTACAAAATTTGAAAGAAATACAGAGAGACCCTAGATCTTTCTTGTCCTTTTCGTAGGGGGTATGAGAGTATTTTGTCTCTTGACTTTATTAAGGGCTGTATTGGTAGCAACTGTTGAATCTTATTAAAGGAAAAGAGGAAAAGGAAACTGACAAAAGCTTGGACAGTGTTAGAAATATAAATAGTTGAAATGTTATGATGATAAGTGAGTTTTTGTATCTAGTATATTATTCTAATGCCTTGAGCCTGTATGTATCTGCTTCTCTTTTAATGGCATAGTGTTCTGAAGAGACTCTTTAAACTTGTTCATTCACTGGATACTATGGAAAATGACTCATTGTAATCTGAAAGAAGGATCTGCGTTTAGTCTCGAAGTGAAGTATTATACTTTGAAACTATGATAATTTAGTTCCTACACTTTTTTATTTCTCCAAGATATTTCGGGCCTTTGGTTGATTTACATATGGGGTAAACAAACATGTAATCAAAGAGGTGATTGATGTACTGACGTAACACACCCATTAGTTTATGTCTTTATTTTTTTTGGTGGGTGTGTGTGGTAATAAGAACTCTTTCTTATATGCAAGTGCACTATCTCGTATGTCAATGTCAATAGTTCAATCCAAAAACAAAACAAAAAAGTATGTTTTGCTATATATTCTCCTGTCATTTAAGCCAGAGAAAAAGTGCAATTTGAAAGGAATCTAAAGAGGCCATAGATTGTGAGGATATGAGAGCAGTGTCTCCTTTGACTTGTTCTAGTATATATTTCTACTATTGAAACTTATAAAAGGTAAAACAGAGAATATAAGGGAAAGAAAATATGAATAGCTTTAAAAAAAAATTGAAAATTTTAGATTTCACTGTTATTGATTTATAAACTATGAGACATTCTTAGTAAAAAATCCGCTAGTATGAATTTTTTTTTTAATACTGTTGCTATTCAAAATCTTTTATTAAGTTTTAACAAACTCCTATCTACATCCAGTTCTCACCTAAGCCAAAAAAAAAAAAAAAATCGAATTGTAATGGGAGTCTACTTGAGTTTTGGTAACTAGTCGAAGAATTTGAGATTGGTCTAAAATTATGGCTTGTGACTTTGGCCTACGGGTTGATAATGATTCTGTAATTTTTTTTTATAATGATAATGATTCTGTAATTGAGCTAGATCTAAAGCTCCTGTTATTTTGTTTAGATGCAGGGGAATGGAAACAGAGATGGTTCTTGTAAGAATTAAATTATTTGGTTGTTATCAGTACTTATCACCTTGAATTCTTGAACTATTGTTTTTAGTTGGAAATTTTGTTCTTTCGTTTTCTTTCTTCTTGTTTGTTATCCGGAAGTTAGTGACAACTACTGATAGAGAGACACTTTATAGAAGAAGTAACTATATCATACTTTTAATTAGTAAACATTTTCAGTTTTCATATTTAAAATTAAATAAATGTAAGCGATATATAGACAACAGTAAATGTAAACACAAATGTCTGATAAATAAGTATTTTCCGTAATCAATCCTATGCACGATTCTGCTTTTTTTATTTTATAATGCTAGACTAGTTTGGAGCTCTTGGAAGATTATCACTATGCGTGTTGCTTTGGGATTTCTAATTTTCTATAATGTCTTGTGATTAATAATTTTCACAAAAGAAAATCTACACAACAACATGCATCACACATTCACACTCTTGAAAGCTACTGCATTTGGGGTGAGGCATGATTATTAGTTGGATTTGACCACTTAATGAAAGTGGTAATTATACCAATACAATTGGAAGAATATAATTAGCAGATGATTGATAAAAATATATTTAAAATAATTGTTAGTTGGGTCTTGTCATCTTGTCTAACTACATCTTATATGATTTAGAGACCTCATGGAATTTTACTTGTGTAAATGCGCATGATTATAAAACTACAAAAAAGGAGCGATAAAAAGAAAACATAACGAACGGAGAGAATTGGAGATTGGTCACTTAGTGGAGCCAAAAAAATTTGAGTTTGAGGGACGTGGACGTCACGAACATACTCCTCTGTGGCCTACCTCCACTTATCCTTCTCCTTGTCTCGTGACTCCCACACGCAACGCAGGTCCCTCTTCTCTGATTTGATTCATTTTTTTTTAATTTCTAGTGAAATTGGTCCGGACCAGCCTGCCAATGATCCGAAATAAGACTGCAAAAAACTACACAAGAAAAGAATCAGTCGATGTTAAAAAAACATATTATTCATTTTGGTAGAATTCATCATTTTACATATCTAGTTGTGAAATCATTTTTCCTTCTTTTGCTCCCAAATATTATATAAACCCTCTTTTGTGAGAATATGTGATGTGTCTCTCGAGTCTTGACTTATTTCAAGTTCTTTAATTTCTATTGTTGCAATCATTTTCTTTTGATCTCATATATGGCTTATAAGCGGATTACTTCTTAAAGATACTTGTCCATACGTACATGTAGAATCATTAAACATTCTTGCGCGGCATGTGTCTAGTGTCTTGCGTTGCATGTATCTTCAGTCTTCATGTATCGTGTACCATCATTACACACGTGACGTATGCATGCATATGTAAGCATATACATAGGTGTGGCCTTGTAATATTATTATATATGGGTGTATATGTAATGGTAATGTTTATTTTGGGATTTATCTACCGCAGTTACGGAAAAAGAGAAAAGAAGTCGTAGTTGTTAACGAGGACGACGATCGATGGCGATGCGGTGGATATTCTTATATGAACTTAAGCACGTCCTAAAGGTATAATAAAACCCAAATCTACATCAAATCTTACGTATGCAATGATATGTGATCCCCCCATATGGAATAATACTATTAATAAGATTACATTATTTGTAGTCATTATAATATAACAAAAGCAAAAGATTACTTAATAATATCCGTCTATTTAAGTTAGATAAGCAAGTATATTATGTATTTGTTAAGTAGCGAATTCCCTTTATCTAACGTGTTCATCCCAGAGTTAGAGGATTTGTAGTTTTAGATCCATAGTCTATGGAAAACGGAAACGGTGCCTTTTAGAAATTTGAACTTCATATTTCGTGCAAAAGAGTGAACTCTTGTCTTAAGCAAGAGAAAATTGATGGGATCTAATTTGGGTCTCTGACATTTGAATTATCCCTCTCTTGAAATTTAGACAAAATAGGCTGCAAATCTGCAATTTTCACTTTTGCTTGTTGTACAACAATATTTTATGGATTAACATTATTTTACACTAGTTATTATTCCATTTTGCTCACTAATTATTATTCCATTTAGAAACAAAAAAAGAAAGGTGTTGTCCAATTAAGCAATCACTAGCTTTTTGCCATCGGGTGGAGATAAGGATTTCATCAGCCATAATCTACAGCCGCGTACATGCATAAAAGTAAACATATAAATTCACGACAAGTCCTTTTCTTAATAACTTTTATTATCTATTCGAACAAGTATGCAACTTTTGATATTTAATTACTACAAAATGCAACTTTACTCACATGGGCAACGTTCATTTATAAATGCATATGTGTATAGTCATTTTTGTTACCATATCCTACGCAGATTCTGATCGATGACTGTGTCGGTGCGAGTTCACTAAGAGCTCCAATTGGTTCTCTAAGAATATATGATTGCAATTATGTATATACATATATATGTGTATATTTGTGATCATTCACAAAACATGTTTTAAGTTCTTAAGAATGTTTATCCATATCAAATCAGTTACTGATATGCTTGTTTCTTTTTTTTCTTTTTTTTCTTTTTTAACGTCTATTTTCATTAATTAATTCTGTACTGAATTACAATGGTCGAAATGTAACGCATTAGCAATAAACAATGGAACATAGTAATGATAATGAAAGGAAGAGTTATTTGGAATTCTTGTCTTTGCAAGAGCATCTGCTGGTTGATTTGCTTCTCTATTCACCCAATGGAATTGGATTGCTTCAAACTTTATCTTCCAATCGTTAGCTTCTCGTATCCAGTTGTGTAAACCAAAGTTTAATGTCAAACCGTTCATAATCGCCATTAATTCTTTATTGTCTCCTTCCATAATGATTTTGCGATAACCCTGGGACCAAGCATTTTGCATAGCCATTATCATGTTCTGACATTCGCTCTGAATCACTGTTGTAGCTTGTTGGTTTGAAGCCTGTCCTGCTCCTTTGTAAACACCGTTATTATCCCTGAAAATCCATCCTGCTTGCGCTTGTTGATTATTTAGAGATCCATCAAAGTTGCATTTAATCCATTCTGCAGGGGGTTTAGTCCATTTAGACTGACAGGTATTTGTCTCTTGCATAGATGAAAAGCCGCCCGTAAAGCCTGTATCCTCTGTTATTTGTTTGACACTATACTTCCACTATATTGCATATGTTCTAGTGAGAGTGAGATTCCTCCCCCAAGGTATATGTTTCCTTTGATAAAGAAGAAGCTGCTTACATCGCACTTCACGAATGACTGGGAGGAAATTATTGAGCTTCTGGTGGATGATACTCGGGAACAGCTGCAACAATTCTTTCTGCGGTACATTTTTCAGGCTGCAATTCATTCCATATGGCGGGAACGAAATCGACGTAGGCACGGAGAAACTCCTTTTCTGCCATCTCAGTTAGCTCACCAAATTGATAAGCAAATACGAGACAGGCTAACAACGATACTGACTCAAGGGGATTCGACTTACGAAGGTGGAATGGAAGAGTGGTTCTTACTCACGGGATAAATCAAAAAATATAAATTAATGGGCTATAGCTAGTTATTTCAAATTAATTTCAAACTCTGCAGCATTCATTGTAACACTGGCTTTTGGTTGGATTAATTTAACATTTTCATTAAAAAAAAAAAGATAAAGAAGAAGATTCCTACTTTTCCATAACAAGACCAATCACTTAACAGCCGACCGTTCTACCACTGAGCTACTATTCCATTCCCAATCAATGAGTGTTACGGAACTAGAAGCAATCTTTTCTTGTAGGAAGCTAAGCCACAAAATAGCTAGTGGTAGTTGATCAAAATCTCGTGCCTGATATTGTAAGTTGAGGTTGAAAATAAACTGCATCTTATCTTCCAATGGTATTGTTGTATCAGTAAGAGTTGTAGAAGGGATACCTGCACCTCGCCAATGGCATTTTGCATAAGCGCAATCAAAAAACAAATGTTAAGTGGTTTCTTCTTCCTGGCAGCATCTTGGACATATAGAAAAGTTGGTAATATGTCGTCTGCGTAGATTGTAGCCTGTTGCGATTGCTCCAGATAATATTCGCCATAGAAAGTGTTTTATTTTCGGAGCTGTTCTTAGTTTCCATTTTGTAGCTTTAATAGCAGGTTCACCCGGAGTAGCTTGAGCTTCTATATTGTTATCTCTATGACATGCAAGCTAATAAGCTGATTTCACAGAGTACATGCTATCCGTTATATAGTGTCATTCGAGTAGATCTTGTGTTTTCTGTGTACATAACTTGATTTTTAGTATTTCCACTGCATCTTGAGCTGAAATCATTGCTTGAATCATCTCAATATTACAACATGTTCCTCTCTCATTAAACCAATCACTGACTTTAGTCTCTGTATTGTTTGGAATAAATGACATTGGTGGGCGTACTGGTTGGATTGGAAGCCACGGGTCTTTCCAGAAGTTTATCATTTTACCATCACCGATCAACCATCTCAGACCACTCTTCATAAGATCACGTCCATGTAAAATCGATTTCCAAACATATGATGAATTTTTCCCTGTAGTTGCTTCAAGTAGACTCTTATCTAGAAAATATCTCCCATGTAATACCCGAGCCATCAGACTCTCAGGGTGTTGTAGAATTCTCCAGGCTTGTTTGCCAAGTAAAGCTTGATTAAAGTTTGTGAGATCTTTGAAACCCAGGCCGACTTCTCTCTTTAGTAATCCTAATCGATTCCAGGCAAACCAATGCATCCCTTTTTTATCTTGACCAGAGCCCCACCAAAATTGAGCCATAATGTTATTTATCTCGTCGCAGATATTCTTTGGAAGCCGAAACACATTCATCGAGAATATTGGCATCGTTGTGGCTATCGATTTCAATAGCACCTTTTTGCCCCCTTTCGACAAGAAACGTTTATTCCATCCATGTGTCTTGCTTTTAACATTAAACAATATGCTGAAACATTTCCGATTTACTCCGACCAAACTGTTCCGGAAGTCCCAAATATTTTACTCCACTTCCCTCATTATGAATTCCCAGTAGATAGCGTATTTTACGTTTGATCCCATCCTTAACTTTAGTTCTAAACGCAATCGCTGATTTCCGAAGATTAATTGCTTGACCCGAGCATTGTTCATAAAGATGTAGTATATGCTTAATCCTTTGACATGTTTGAACATTAGCCAAAGTAAAGAACAGAGAATCATCAGCAAAAAGCATATGATTGATTGATGGACCTTGATTGCAAATCTTTATGCCAGGAAGTCTTCTCTCTGTCATGGCCATATTCATAAGGTGAGATAGTACTTCAGCACAAAGGATAAACAAGTACGGACTTAATGGACCCCCTTGTCGGATTCCTTTAGTATGTGTAATGTTTCCTCTTGCTGCCCCATTAACAAGAACTGAGTAGCTAACCGTAGAGACACAGTTCAAAATCCACCGAATCCACCTTGCTGAAAAACCCATTCTACGCATTGTTTCTTCAAGAAAGCTCCATTCTAGGCGATCATAAACTTTAGTGATGTCCGTCTTTAGAGCCATGTATGAATTGGCCTGTTTCTTACGAACTTTTAAGCTATGATAGATTTCATGAGCCACAATAATGTTATTTGTAATCATCCTGCCTGGAATAAAAGCTGTTTGATTCTCTGAGATTATCCCACCCAAGTGTTTCTTCAGGCGATTAACTAAGATCTTTGAGATGATCTTGTATGAGACATTACACAACGCAATTGGTCGAAAGTCAGTCATCATGGTGGCAGGTGTTACCTTAGGGATGAGACAAATATTCGTATGATTATGTTGCATATCCAGTTCATCCAAAGTGAAAAAGTGCTGAACTTCATCCACTATTATCGTATTAATATTTGCCCAGAACTGTTAATAGAAATGGCCCGTAAAACCATAGGCCCTGGTGCTCGGAAAGGGCCTATCTCAAACACTGATTCTCGTATTTCTTCAACATTCACTGTCTTTGTCAAGTCTTCATTCATACTTTCAGTGATTCTCCTTTCAAATCCTCTAAAAATTTCGGTGAAGAGTGATGGCTCTGGGGGTGTTGAGGTATACAATTCTTGAAAATATGATTCAGCTACTCTAGATACTTCTGAATCGCCCCTCCTTAAAGCTCCAGTACTATCAAAAATCGATAGTAATTTCTGTCTGGCATTCCTTTCTTTAGTAACTGAGTGGTAAAACTTAGTATTACGGTCTCCAACTCGTAGCCAACGGTTTCTGCTCTTAATTTTCCAGAAAATCTCCTCATCCATGTATGCTTGATTCATTTCCTTCCTGAGGTTGTCTTTCTGTGATTGAGTAGCAGTGTCAGTAGATATAGCATTATCAAGTTGTGCTCTGATAGTAGTAATCCTCTCCTCAGCGTTCATTCTGTGATTTTGTTTCTACTTGTAAATGTTTTTTCGGCATTTGACGAGGCGGTTGTAGAGTGAAGGCCCATTTGAATGTCGATGCGAACTACTCCAACCTACTAATGCAGCTTCTTTAAAACCCTCTTTGTTAGTTAGACGGCTATCATATCGGAATCCCATTCGCTTGGTCTCTCTCTCAGTAGACATATAAGTAATCAAAGGCCGATGATCTGATTCTGTGAACTCCATAAATTCTGTTTCAGAATAAGGGAACATATCGTGCCATTAACTGTTACCCATGGTCCTGTCTAAACAACATCGAACATGATGAGCGCCTCTCTGACCAGTCCAAGAAAAACAATCCCCTGTACTTGATATATCATGGTTTTTATGGTTTTTAACCATGGTATAAGTCCTTTTTATTGAGTCTTTTTGGTCTTTTTAGAGTCCTAGAAGAGTCTTTGCAAATTATAGCATATCTGGAGCATAACTGGAGATTTTGTAACCTTTTAGAGCATTCTGAGTTGAAGCCACGAAGTACCAAGCTGAAGCAGAAAGTATCCCATATGGTGACGCTCGTCACCACCCTTGGTGACGCTCGTCACCCATCAAGGAAGGAGCGTGGCTGTTTATTAAAAGATGGAGCAATATATGCAGAATTGGCCCAGAAGTTCCATTATTTACAAGAAGACCCCAGATCGTGTTTAGCCTCTATTTATAAGGTTTTTCAGCCATTGTTGGCTATTATCTTAGTTTTTGAGAATTCAGAGAGCTTAGAGAGAGATTTATTCAGAGCTTTTTGGGGAGACAAATCTTGTACTCTTTTGAGAAGATTTCGAACCCTTCTATTCTTTTATTCTTTCTCTTAATGCAATATTATTCAGTTATGTTTTGTGATTCCATGATCATGTCTGAGTAATCTGCTAGTTAAGTTAGGGCTTTTTAAGGGTTGATGAAGAGATTGTAGAATCGCTATTTTGTTATGATTATCTTATGGTTTTTCATCTCTGCTTGCTTTAAAATCGAATTTATGAGACACATCATCTAGAAATCCGAAAATCCTATGTTGTTAAATATATGTGAGAGCATTATTGATAATCTGAACTAGTATTTGATGAGCAAAACAACTTAGTGCAAAGAGATTTGGCATAGGAGTTTTGTAAACAATTGAATCTGATTATTCCTGCATGCTTAGGTTGTTAGGGTTTGCAAAGAGATTTGAAACTCTATGATTTAGGCATAGATAACTTCTGCAATGAGAATTGATTAGTTATACATCAGTGATTCATGTTTAAAACGGTTCTTAATCATTCCTGATTTCATGCATTCTACATTCTTGGATTCAACCTGCGAACTGTCCTGACTTAGCGCTTTTAGTCTTCTGAAACTTAGATCATCTTACAAAATCGTTTGTTTGCTTTTACTTATTCATTCACATTACATACATTATATTTTGCTTAGCTTAATCCGAATCTACATTCGATAGTGTAATATGCATTACTCCTTTGGGATTCGATACCCCTTATACTACAACTGCTTTTGCTGTGCACTTGCAATAGTTTTATTTGGGTAAAACCTGACCCTATCAAGTTTTTGGCACCGTTGCCGGGGAGTAATAGCTGTCTATCGATTTCTAGTATTAGGATTTTGTCTAAGTTTTAATTTGTTTACTAACTTTTTGCTACTTTTCTTTGTTCCTGTTTCAGGTGTATGCCTAATCGCAGTACCAGAAGCAACAAAGAGAAGGAACTTGTGACTTTGAGCATTGACGAACTTGCTAGGTTGGAGAGAACTAACAGGAAAGCTAAGAAGCAATCTACAATGGTCGCTCCACTTATCTTGGTTGAAAATGCAGAAGGTCACTTAGTTGACAGAGAAGGGAACAGGAGAAACGAAGAGGGGCAGAGAATTGATCAAGAGGGGAATGTCATTGTCGAACAGCAGATTCAACAAGTAGATGAGAACGTGGGAGTCCCTGCTGCTGCCAATAACGCTGCTGGGCGTTTTGTTCAGAGGACTCTAGGTGACTACAACAGACCTGATCAGTTCTATGCCAATAGAGCTGCAATCCGACCTCCTGCCTTCCAGAGGAATGATTTTGAGGTTAAACATGTCTACTATCAGCTGGTTGGCCAGCATCCATTTCATGGCCTACCTCATGAGCATCCTATGGATCACATAGAGAGGTTTGAGGATTTAGCTTCCAGTGTCAAAGCTAATGAAGTTAGCAATGACTTTCTGTTCTGCAAGCTTTTCCCTTACTCTGTTGAAGGAGAAGCTGCATATTGGCTGAAGCAACTGGAACCTGCTTCATTGACCACTTGGGAAGACACTAGGAATGCCTTTCTGAATAAATTCTATGATGATGCAAGATCAGAGGACATGAGGACGAAAATTGCATCCTTTACACAAGGCCCTACTGAAGCTTTTAAGGCTTCTTGGATCAGGTTCAAGTCTTATCAAATGGATTGTCTCATCATGGCTTCAGTCAGGTGCAATTACTTGGGATCTTCTTCAGGGGAATTGACTGGAAGTATCAGATGGCGCTGGATGCAGCAAGTGCAGGAAACTTCAACACCAATAGACCAGAGGAGGCGATCAGACTGATTGAGAATTTGGTATGCAGCAACATCACTAAAAATGCAGACTTTCAGAGGATGAAACAAGCTGGTGTGGCTGATGGAAATCAGATTTCTGAAGTTAAGGCTAAGCTGGATGATATGCACAGCCTTTTAGTGGGAAAGAAGTCAGTTCACTTTGCTGCAGAAGTGGAAACTTTCGAAGCTCCAGAGGAGGTTGAACAGGAGGATGTAAATTTCATCAATTCTGGTGGTTTTCAGGATCAAAGGTATGTGAATCAGCAGTGGAACAGAGGATACAGCAACAACAACCAGAAAAACACCTTTACAGGTGGACAGAGCACACCTGGTTTCACTCCTAAGCCCCCATTCCAGAAGACAGAGTACCAGAAGCCATTCCAGTACAATGGAAACTACAGAAACTATGGTTCTTCTTCCTATCAACCAGAACCTCCACAAGGGAACAAAATGGAAGCAATGCTGGAACAGATCTTGGAAGGACAACAGAAGCTTACAATGGACTTCAATGGCAAGATAGATTCGCTCTATCAGGATTTGAATGGAAAAATTGAGTCTAAACTCTCATATGAAGAAGCTTGATGTTCAAGTTGCCTAAACTGCAGGAGCTGTTCAGAGGCAAGAAGGATTTCTTCCAGGAAGAACTGATGCTAATCCCAAACACCATGTGAATGCCAACACATTGAGGAGTGGAAAGAACCTGCAACCAGTGTTGCAGAAGGATTTAACCTCAAGGAATTTTGTGGGTATTGAAGAGTATGAAGATGAAGAAATATCTGCTGAAGACCCACGGGTGACGCTCGTCACTGATGATGGGTGTCGCTCGTCACCCCTCGAGCACAACCCCGACCACTGCTCTTCACAAGTTGGTGACGACCGTCACCAGGAGGGTGACGCTCGTCACCCAAATCGAGTGATCGACCCCAACTTGTCCAAAGTGAGTGACGCTCGTCACCATCCCAGTGACGCTCGTCACTAGACGCCACATACTGCAGTTTCGCCTAAGACTTCAGATAATGCTAAGGAGACCGTGTATAAGCCCAAGATACCCTATACTAAACATCCTAAGAAGTCTAAGCAAGAGCTTGAAGATGCAAGATGCAAGGCTATCATGGACAAATTGGTTATTGAAATCCCATTGATTGATGCTGTAAGGATCACTCCTGATATAAGGAGGTATCTGAAGAGGATGGTGACCAATAACTTGAGTCTAGAGGCTGGGGCTATGATGATCAACGAGCAGGTCAGTGCAGTGATTCAGAACAGAGTTCCAGAGAAGCTTTCAGACCCAGAAAGCTTTGTTTTAGACTGCACAATTTTCAATGACAAGTTTGATAGGTCATTGTGTGATCTTGGTTCTAGTGTGAACCTCATGCCTCATTATGTTGCCAAGAGCTTGGAGATGACCGATTTTAAGGTTACAAGGATATCTCTTGTCCTAGCTGATAGATCAGTCAGAGTTCCTGAAGGAGTGATAGAGGATGTTTATATCAAAGTAGGAGATTGTATGATTCCTACTGATTTTGTGGTTCTGGAATATGGAGAAGAACCCAAAGATCCCTTGATTCTTGGCAGACCCTTCTTGGCTACTGCAGGAGCTATCATTGATGTCAGGAAGGGTAGAATAGAGCTGAATGTTGGTAATTTAGTGATGAAATTCGAAATGGACAAGCTGATGAAGAGGCCAACCATAGATGGACAGACTTATTATGTGGATGTTCTCACAAACATTTCTGATCAGATCTTCCATGAGATGAGTTCAGATGACCCCTTGGAAAGGGCGTTGACCACTTCTACAGCAGAGTATGAGCATTTAGATGCTGCTGAAACAGGCTACACAAAGATGATGGATGCTACTGCACAAGTGATGCAACTGGTTGCACAGGATGAGCTTGTCTCCACATCTGCGAAAGCTGCTACAATGGGTGATTGGTCTGCAGAAAAAGCACCAAAAGTTGAGCTTAAACAGCTCCCTGTAGGGCTAAGGTACGCATTTCTTGGAGAAAACTCCATCTATCCTGTTATTGTGAATGCTTCATTGAACAATGCAGAGCTCACCCTTTTGCTAAGTAAGCTGCGTAAATTTCGCAAAGCTCTTGGCTACTCTCTTGATGATATTTCAGGTATCTCTCCAGACTTGTGCATGCATAGGATACACTTGGAGGATGAGTCGAAATCATCATTTGAGCACCAGAGGAGGCTGAATCCGAATTTGCAGGATGTGGTCAAGAAAGAGATCATGAAGTTGTTGCAGGCTGGTATCATCTATCCTATATCAGACAGTGCTTGGGTGAGTCCAGTGCACATGGTGCCTAAGAAAGGAGGTGTCACAGTGGTGAAGAATGACAAGGATGAGCTGATTCCAACCAGGACTGTGACAGGACACAGGATGTGCATTGATTACAGGAAACTGAATGCAGCAACAAGGAAGGATCATTTTCCTCTGCTTTTCATCGATCAGATGCTGGAGAGGCTGGTGAATCACAAGTATTACTGCTTCCTTGATGGGCATTCAGGCTTCTTTCAGATCCCCATCCATCCAGATGATCAGGAGAAGACCATATTTACCTGTTCCTATGGTACTTTTGCATATCGCAGAATGCCTTTTGGGCTGTGTAACGCTCCTGCAACCTTCCAGAGATGCATGATGTCGATCTTCACAGACATGATAGAGAAGTTTATGGAGGTTTTCATGGATGACTTCTCTGTTTATGGGTCCTCTTTCAAGAGCTGCTTGGATAAGTTGTGTTCAGTTCTGCAGAGATGTGAAGAGAAGCACTTGGTTTTGAACTGGGACAAGTGCCATTTTATGGTTCAGGATGGTATTGTGCTTGGTCACAGAGTCTCAGGAGACGGTATAGAGGTGGATAGGGCGAAAATTAAGGTGATGACAAGTCTGCAAGCACCTGATTCAGTCAAAGCAGTGAGGAGTTTTCTGGGTCATGCAGGCTTCTACAGAAGATTCATCAAGGACTTTAGCAAGATAGCACGCCCTTACTGCTCTCCTCTGCAAGTATGTGAAGTTTGAGTTCACAGAAGAGTGCAAATCCGCCTTTGAACAGATCAAACAAGCTTTGGTTACAGCTCCTGTTGTGCAGCCTCCAGATTGGGACCTACCTTTTGAGGTAATGTGTGATGCCAGCGATTTTGCAGTTGGAGCAGTGCTGGGACAGAGGAAAGACAAGAAACTCCACGCCATTTACTATGCAAGTAGGACTTTGGATGATGCTCAGAAGAACTATACAACAACTGAGAAGGAATTGTTAGCTGTTGTGTTTGCTTTTGAGAAGTTCAGGCAGTATCTTGTTGGCTCGAAGGTCATGGTTCATACTGACCATTCAGCACTGAAGTACCTAATGCAAAAGAAGGATGCAAAGCCAAGGCTATTGAGATGGATCTTGCTTCTTCAAGAGTTTGACATTGAAGTGAAGGACAAGAAAGGGGTTGAGAATGGTGTTGCTGATAATCTATCCCGGATTCAGGTCGAAGACAGTGTTCAAATCAATGATTTTTTGCCTGAAGAGAATGTCTACTTGGTGGAAACAAGAGAACAGGAGGAAAGTATCGAAAACCTGCAGTTTTCACGAAACTGCAGGGGAGTGACGAGCGACACCAGGAGGGTGACGCTCATCACCAACCCAGAACAGTCGCGACCAAGTTGTACGAAGAAGGTGACGCTCGTCACCAATCTCTACACTTTTGTGCGATTTGTGCAAGCTTGGGGATGGCTTTTGAAGAGCTAGTTTATGCTTTGAATGATCCAAAGAGGCCCAGGTATGCCGATATTGCAAACTACCTTGCTGCAGAGGATGAACCACATGACTTCAAAGATTATGCTAAGAAGAAGTTCTTAAGAGAACTTAGGATATTCTATTGGGATGAGCCATATCTCTACAAGCATTGTGCTGATGGGATTTATAGAAGATGCATAGCAGAAGAAGAAGTGCAGGACGTTCTCTTTCACTGTCATGGATCAGAGTATGCTGGACACTTTGCTACATTCAAGACAGTCTTTAAGGTATTGCAAGCTGGATTTTGGTGGCCTAATATGTTCAGAGACGCCCAGACCTTCATTACAAGCTGTGATACTTGTCAGAGAAGAGGAAAAATCAGCAGGAGACATGAGATGCCACAGAACTTCATTCTGAAAGTTGAAGTCTTTGATTGTTGGAGTATTGATTTCATGGGACCTTTTCCCTCATCTTATGGGAATAGATACATTCTGGTTGCTGTTGATTATGTATCTAAGTGGGTAGAGGCGTTAGCTACTCCTACCAATGATGTTGCAGTGGTTTTGAAGCTGTTTAAGACTATTATCTTTTCCAGAATTGGTGTCCCGCGGATTGTCATAAGTGATGGTGGTTCTCACTTTGTCAACAAAGTTTTTGACAAGCTACTGAAGAAGTATGGTGTACAGCACAGAGTAGCCACGCTCTATCACCCCCAAACCAGTGGACAAGTTGAGGTTTCCAACAGGCAGATCAAGCAAATTCTGGAAAAGACAGTTGGGAAGACAAGGAAAGATTGGTCTGCAAAGCTAGATGAAGCATTATGGGCTTACAGGACAGCATACAAAATGCCACTTGGGACTACATCATTCCATCTTCTCTATGGCAAGGCATGCCATCTACCAGTAGAGTTGGAGTTCAAAGCAGAATGGGCCATCAACAAGCTCAACTTCGATCTGAAGCCTGCTGCAGAGAGGCATTTGATTCAGCTCAATGAACTGGATGAGTTCAGATATCTGGCCTATGAAAACTCCAAGTTATACAAGGAGAGGACAAAGGCATATCATGATAAAAAGATCATCTCCAGACATTTCGAGCCCAATGACCAGGTATTACTCTACAACTCTCGTTTACAGCTTTTTCCTGGTAAATTGCGTTCTCGATGGTCAGGTCCCTTCACTGTCAAAGAAGCTCGCCCACATGGTGCAGTTGTCTTGATTAACTCCAAAAGAGAGGAGTTCACTGTCAATGGACAAAGGGTGAAGCATTACTGGGCACAAACAGAGATTCCAGCAGGACACATTGTGTCTCTGGATGATACACCAGCTGTCTAAACAGCCAACCAAAGTCAAGCTAATGACTTTAAATAAGCGCTTAGTGGGAGGCAACCCACTGGTAAGTTGTAAATATTGTACTTAGTTTTTATTTTTCGTGCTTAGGAATATTATTTAGATTATTCAGTTAAAAAAAAAAGTTGCGACCAACAAAAAAAACGGGTGACGCTCGTCACCCGTCCAAGGCAAAGGTACGCGTTTATCTCTTCTCTTTTTCTTCCTCGATCATAACTGTTAAAACACTGAACCATAGAGCAAAATTGAAGATTTCATAACTTTTGATTTTCTAAACCAAATTGAGTGATTCAAGAGCCTAATCCGTGCGGATTTTTCTCCTCTTTCTGAATATCCACTTGTTTTTTAAGATCTGCAAGGTATGTGTTCGGAATCCCCAATTTTCAGTCTGCCATAGGTTTGGTAAAATCCAATTTTTGACTTGATTAGCTTGATTTAACTGTTGAATCATGGTTAGTTAGGTTGTATTAGAGGAATGGAACCATCTATGTGAGCTTTTATCGGTTGATTTGTAAATTTTGAAATTTCGAGTTCATGATGAAATTTGCAAAAATCTAGAAATTTTGGGTGATTTGGGTTGAACTGATGTTTGAATTATGTTCCTGGTAGTGCTGTAGTTGATCGCCATTAGTTATTTCACCTTGATTGATTGATTTTTCGAATTTTGAAAAATTTGCTAATTTTGGTGATGTTTTTTCGATTTTGAACTTGAATTTTCAGATGCCTAGACAGGAGAAACGACCAATTCAAAGCTCGTCTTCAAGCACTGCAACAGGATCTACGGATTCCTTCAGTCAACACCCGGTTTGCAGGCCTCCATGGCCCAAGCGAAAAATCGGAAAATAGCCTCAGGAGTGGCTTGGGCAGGAACTCCGAGGCAGGAAATATCACGGCACGCTTGCATATTCCGTGATATCCAGGAGGAGTGGGATGAGTATGACACGCTATTCTACAATGCATGGCTGGGAGTGAAGATTGTCCCCACACGGTTCGCAGATTCTGCTGTTCTACAGAAGATGGGGATCTTCGAGGAGGTTGTTCAGATTCTGGAGAGCATTGGGATGGGCACTATGCCATTCCAGCAGTATGATCTCTACTCAGATTTAGTCCGCCAGTTTCTCTCTACAGTTCGCGTCTACTACGCGAATGAGCTGGCGAAGCGTGCGCAGGAAGGCACGATGACATTTCTGATCCGAGGGGTTCGATACAGGATCAGTCTGATGGAGCTTTGTGGGATCTATGGCTTCTCTGACCACCCCACAGGCGTTCTCCTTCCCTCTCAGTGGACTCATATGCGGACATTCTGGTCCAAGTTCGGGAATGGAGTCTATGACAGCAAGACTAACACGCAGACAGAGGTTCGCCATCCTGTATTGAGGTACATTCTGCGCCTCTTTGGCCATACCATTTTGTGCAAGTCTGCGCCTAGAAAGACTCGGGTTAGTGAGCTGATTATCCTCTACTACAGACTATATGAGATGTTTGATGATGTGATCCCTATCGATAGCATGGTTTGCGCCAACTTGGGCGCTGTTTTCGCTGAGCATCTGGTCTCCTTGAAGACCAAGCTGTTCACCAGTCCTGGGGAGAAGACCGAGAGTGTTGGCAGCCTTCTGACACCCATCTTCCATCATTTCCAGATTGATGTCACTCCTTGCAGTCTGCGCAGTGACAGATCACTTATGGATGACCAGTATCTGCGCCATGTCACTTGGCTCAAGATTAGAGTTGTCTGGACTTTTACTACTACTTCTGGAGAGTATGTTGGCATTAAGCTGTCACAGATAGCCCTCACTACGATTCAGGGAGTTCCACGCCAGCTTTTCTTCATGCCAGCTCAGACTTTGCTGCGCCCTTTAGCTCTGCGCCCTGCTAGAGCTGCTACAGTTGGTGATTCTACTTCTACTGCAACTGCTGATGATGCTGGACCATCCACACGCCAGACTACCTCCTCTACTGCTTTCAGGCATCCACCACGACCACAGACACCCATGGATATGGCTGCTTTTCAGGAGTATGTCATTGACAGCTTTGAGGGACTCTGGGATGCTGTTGCTACACTTAGCAATTGTCGTTGTGTCTGCCCCCATTACACCACTGAGCCTTGCAAGGATGAGGACTGAGGCTCTACTATCTGGTTACTTGTTTCTTTTTCTTTTTTATTTTTATTTCTCTTGAGTCATTTTTATGTTTTCTTTGAGTCAAATGTCAGTTTCTTTGATGATGTTTTGTGAGATTGTTGAACCAGGTTATTATTGCTATGTTTGGATGTTGTTAATTGTGTGTTTGAGTGCTCAAAAAGTCTAACTTTAGAGTACACATGACAATACTTCGTTAATTAACATCTAACTTGACAATTGGGCAATACAGGTCGTGGTGACGCTCGTCACCAGACTGGTGACGCTTGTCACCCGACCCCACGCGAGGTAACACTTTTCTGACTTGGTTTTTCGACTTCTCATTCATTTTTCTGACCAACTCTTGGCTTAATAACACTGGGGACAGTGTTTTTTAAGTCTGGGGGAGGTGGTTACTGATGTTGTGTGCTTTGTGTCATGTTTATAGAGTCTTAAAGTTGAGTCAAAAATCGGTTTTATAGAGTCAAAATTTTGAAACTGTCAGTTTTTCTTGAAACTAACCATAGGGCGTTTTTGCTTATAAGAACCATTACCACAGTAGTTGATTACAAGTCTTACTAAGTTGAAAGTCATAGGTAGATCAGTCTAGCAATGAAGGTTTAGGTTCTTAGAGAATCTGAAAAATTTGCTGTTAGCTCCACCTTAATGAACTTTAAACTTCTTATCTTGGTGATTGATTCTTATTGATCTTGATTCTCTTTTTCAGCACTGACAATAAGGTTAAGATACAGTCTCTCTTTGATCTTCCCTGATGTAGTTTTTAAAAGTTTAAGTCCAAAGAATGGTGCATTCATGACCCTGTCTCCTCACAAGGAACAACAGTAGTGAACACACTCAAGAACCTGTCTCCTCACAAGGAACACAAGTATTGAGTAGCACCATATCTTAGACTGTAAAAGTTGAGAAAAAGAAGTGAAAAATCGAAAATATCCAAAGGAAAATATCAAGGGAAGAGAAAATAGGAGAGTTGTGTTGAGATTGATTTGTTCAGTTGTTAGGAAGGGAAAAGAATCTGTAAAGTGATTGAGATGATAGAACCTTGATGAGATATCACACTTAGATAAAAAAAATAAGGAGTTAGCAGTAGAAATTTCGGATTTCTTGAAGGGATTTGGACTGGACTTGAGAGATTTGCTAAGCTTGTGATGATTAGACTGAAATTTGATCTTGTGTTGACTCTGTGGTATGTGGATTCGAAAGTTCAAACTAGTGTGGTGTTCCTGATGACTGACTGACTGTTTCTTGTTTTCAAACCTCGACCCTGTTCTTTGTGTGATGTTTGCTTGAGGGCAAGCAAAAGCTAAGTCTGGGGAAGTTGATATATCATGGTTTTTATGGTTTTTAACCATGATATAAGTCCTTTTTATTGAGTCTTTTTGGTCTTTTTAGAGTCCTATAAGAGTCTTTGCAGGTTATAGCATATCTGGAGCATAATTGGAGATTTTGGAACCTTTTGGAGCATTCTGAGTTGAAGCCACGAAGTACCAAGCTCGAAGCAGAAAGTATCCCATATGGTGATGCTCGTCACCACCCTTGGTGACGCTCGTCACCCATCAAGGAAGGAGCGTGGCTGTTTATTAAAAGATAGAGCAATATTTGCATAATTGGCCCAGAAGTTCCATTATTTACAAGAAGACCTCAGATCGTGTTTAGCCTCTATTTATTAGGTTTTTCAGCCATTGTTGGCTATTATCTTAGTTTTTGAAAATTCAGAGAGCTTAGAGAGATATTTATTCAGAGCTTTTTGGGGAGACAAATCATGTACTCTTTTGAGAAGATTTCGAACCCTTCTATTCTTTTACTCTTTCTCTTAATGCAATATTATTCAGTTATGTTTTGTGATTCCATGATCATGTCTGAGTAATCTGCTAGTTAAGTTAGGGCTTTTCAAGGGTTGATGAAGAGATTGTAGAATCGCTATTTTGTTATGATTATCTTATGGTTTTTCATCTCTGCTTACTTTAAAATCGAATTTCTAAGACACATCATCTAGAAATCCGAAAATCCTAGGTTGTTGATATATCATGGTTTTTATGGTTTTTAACCATGATATAAGTCCTTTTTATTGAGTCTTTTTGGTCTTTTTAGAGTCCTAGAAGAGTCTTTGCAGGTTAAAGCATGTCTGGAGCATAATTGGAGATATTGGAATCTTTTGGAGCATTCTGAGTTGAAGCCACGAAGTACCAAGATCGAAGCAGAAAGTATTCACTAATGGTGATGATCGTCACCCCATTGGTGACGCTCGTCACCCAGATAGGAAGGAGCGTGGCTATTTGTTAAAAGTATCAAGAAGAATTGCAGAACTTACCCAGAAGTTTCCTTTATTTATATGAAGACCCCAGATCGTGTTTAGCCCCTATTTATTAGGTTTTTCAGCCACTGTTGGCAAGAATCTGAGTTTTTTGAGAATTAAGAGAGCTAGAGAGAGATTTTATTCAGAGCTTTTTGGGAAGACAAATCCTGTACTCTTTAGAGAAGATTTCGAACCCCCTTTGTTTTCTACTCTTTCACTTAATGCAATTTTATTCAGTTATGCTTTGTGATCTCATAATCATGTCTGAGTAATCTGCTAGTTAAGTTAGGGTTTTTCAAAGGTTGATGAAAAGAGTGTAGAATCGCTATCTGTTAGGATTATCTCATGGTTTTTCATCTCTGCTTGCTTTAAAATCGAATTTCTGAGACACATCATCTAGAAATCCGAAAATCATAGGTTGTTAAATATATGTGAGAGCATTATTCATAACCTGAACTAGTATTTGATGAGCAAAACAACTTAGTACAAAGAGATTTGGCTTAGGAGTTTTGTAAACAATTGAATCTGATCATTCCTGCATACTTAGGTTGTTAGGGTTTGCAAAGAGATTTGAAACTCTGTGATCTAGGTATAGATAACTTCTGCCATGAGAATTGATTAGTTATGCATTAGAGATTCATGTTTAAAAACGGTTCTTAATCATTCCTGATTCCCTGCATTCTGCATTCTTGGATTCATACCTGCGAATTACCCTAGCTTAGCGCTTTTAGTCTTCCTGAACTTAGAACATATCATACCATCGTTTGCTTATTTCTAATTATTCATTCGCATTACATACATCATATTTCGCTTAGCTTAGTCCAAATCTATAATTGATAGTGTAGTTAGCATTACTCTCTTGGGATTTCGATACCCCTTATACTACATCTGCTTTGCTGTGCACTTGCAGTAGTTTTTATTTGGGTAAAACCTGAACCCTATCAAGTTTTTGGCGCCGTTGCCGGGGAGTAATAGCTGCCTATCGATTTTTAGTATTAGGATTTTGTCTAAGTTTTTATTTCTTTACTGATTTTCAGCTACTTTTCTTTGTTCTTGTTTCAGGTGTATGCCTAATCGCAGAACCAGAAGCAACAAAGAGAAGGAGCTTGTGACTTTGAGCATCGACGAGCTTGCTAGGTTGGAGAGAACTAACAGGAAAGCTAAGAAGCAATCTGCAATGGTCGCTCCACTGATCTTGGTTGAAGATGCAGAAGGTCACTTGGTTGACAAGGAAGGAAATAGGAGGAACGAAGAGGGGCAGAGAATTGATCAAGAGGGGAATGTCATTGTTGAACAGCAGGTTCAGCAAGTGGCTGAGAACGTGGGAGTCCCTGCTGCTGTCAATAACGCTGCTGGGCGTTTTGTTCAGAGGACTCTAGGTGATTACAACAGACCTGATCAATTCTATGCCAACAGAGCTGCAATCCGACCTCCTGCCTTCCAGAGGAACGATTTTGAGGTCAAACCTGTCTACTATCAGCTGGTTGGACAGCATCCCTTCCATGGTTTACCTCATGAGCATCCTATGGATCACATAGAGAGGTTTGAGGACCTAGCTTCCACTGTCAAAGCTAATGGGGTTAGCAATGACTTTCTGTTCTGCAAGCTTTTTCCCTATTCTCTTGGAGGAGAAGCTGCATATTGGCTAAAGCAACTGGAACCTGCTTCACTAACTACTTGGGAGGACACCAAGAATGCTTTTCTGAACAATTTCTATGATGATGCCAGATCAGAAGACATGAGAACGAAAATTGCATCATTTACACAAGGCCCTACTGAAGCTTTCAAGGCTTCTTGGATCAGGTTCAAGTCTTATCAGAGGGACTGTCCTCATCATGGTTTCAGTCAGGTGCAATTGCTTGGGATCTTTTTCAGAGGCATTGACTGGAAATATCAGATGGCGTTGGATGCTTCAAGCAGTGGAAACTTCAATACCAACAGACCAGAGGAGGCGGTGAGACTGATTGAGAACTTGGTCTGCAGCAACAGCACTAAAAATGCAGACTTTCAGAGAATGAAACAAGCTGGTGCAGCTGATGGAAATCAGATTGCTGAAGTTAAGGCTAAGTTGGATGATATGCACAGCCTTTTGGTAGGGAAGAAGTCAGTTCACTTTGCTGCAGAAGTAGAGACTTTCGAAGCTCCAGAGGAAGTTGAGCAGGAGGATGTAAATTTCATCAACTCTGGCGGATTTCAGGGACAAAGGTATGGAACTCAGCAGTGGAACAGAGGATACAGCAACAACAATCAGAAAAACGCCCCTACAGGAGGACAGAACACGCCTGGTTTCACTCCTAGACCCCCTTTTCAGAAGACAGAGTATCAGAAGCCCTTCCAGAGCAGTGGAAACTACAGACACTATGGTTCTACTTCCTATCAACCAGCACCTCCACAAGAGAACAAAATGGAAGCAATGTTCGAACAGATTCTGGAAGGACAACAGAAGCTTACTGTGAACTTCAATGACAAGATAGATTCGCTCTATCAGGACCTGAATGGGAAAATTGAGAGTCTGAACTCTCATATGAAGAAGCTTGATGTTCAAGTTGCTCAAACTGCAGGAGCTGTTCAGAGGCAAGAAGGATTTCTTCCAGGAAGAACTGATGCTAATCCCAAACACCACGTGAATGCCATCTCATTGAGGAGTGGAAGGAACCTGCAACCAGTGTTGCAGAAGGATATAACCTCAAGAAATTTCGTGGGTGTAGAAGAGTATGAAGATGAAGAAAATTTTGCTGCAAAACCATTGGTGACGATCGTCACCAATAATGGGTGTCGCTCGTCACCCAATGAGGACAACCCCGAGCCTGATTCTTCACTTATTGGTGACGACCGTCAACAAGGGGGTGACGCTCGTCACCCAAATCCAGTACTCGACCCCGACTTGTCCTAAGTGAGTGACGCTCGTCACCAGTCCAGTGACGCTCGTCACCAGACACCACATATTGCAGTTTCGCCTAAGACTTCAGATAATGCTACGGAGACCGTGTATAAACCCAAGATACCCTATCCTAAGCATCCTAAGAAGTCTAAGCAGGAGCTTGAGGATGCCAGATGCAAGGCTATCATGGACAAGTTGGTGATAGAGATCCCATTGATTGATGCTGTAAGGATCACTCCTGTTATTAGGAGGTATGTGAAGAGAATGGTGACCAACAACTTGAGCCTTGAGGTTGGAGCTATGATGATCAACGAGCAGGTCAGTGCAGTGATTCAGAACAGAGTTCCAGAGAAGCTTTCAGACCCAGGAAGCTTTGTTTTAGACTGCACCATCTTCAATGACAAGTTTGAGAGGTCATTGTATGACCTTGGTTCTAGTGTGAACCTCATGCCCCACTCTGTTGCAAAGAGTTTGGGGATGACTGATTTTAAAACTACAAGGATATCTCTTGTCCTAGCGGATAGATCAGTTAGAGTTCCTGAAGGGGTAATAGAGGATGTTCCTATCAAAGTAGGAGATTGTATGATCCCTACTGATTTTGTGGTTTTAGAGTATGGAGAAGAGCCCAAAGACCCCTTGATTCTTGGCAGACCCTTCCTGGCCACTGCAGGAGCTATTATTGACGTCAGGAAAGGTAGAATAGAGCTGAATGTTGGCGATTTAGTGATGAAATTCGAAATGGACAAGCTGATGAAGAGGCCAACCATAGATGGACAGACTTTTTATGTTGATGTTCTCACAAACATTGCTGATCAGATCTTCCATGAGATGAGTTCAGATGACCCCTTGGAAAGGGCGTTGACCACTTCTACAGCTGAGTATGAGCATTTAGATGCTGCTGCAACAGGCTACACAAAGATGATGGATGCTACTGCACAAGTTATGCAACTGGTTGCACAGGATGAACTTGTCTCCACATCTGCAAAAGCCGCCACAATGGGTGACTGGTCAGCAGCAAAAGCACCAAAAGTTGAGCTTAAACAGCTTCCTGCAGGGCTAAGGTACGCATTCCTAGGAGAAAACTCCACCTATCCTGTTATTGTTAATGCTTCATTGAACAATGCAGAGCTCACCCTATTGCTAAGCAAGCTGCGAAAATTTCGCAAAGCTCTTGGCTATTCTCTTGATGACATTTCAGGTATCTCTCCAGACTTGTGCATGCATAGAATACACCTAGAAGATGAGTCGAAATCATCAGTTGAGCATCAGAGGAGGCTAAATTCGAATTTGCAAGATGTGGTCAAGAAAGAAATCATGAAGTTGTTGCAGGCTGGTATCATCTATCCTATTTCAGACAGTGCTTGGGTGAGTCCAGTGCACGTGGTGCCTAAGAAAGGAGGTGTCACCGTGGTCAAGAATGACAAGGATGAGCTGATTCCAACCAGGACTGTGACAGGACACAGGATGTGTATAGACTACAGGAAACTGAATGCAGCAACAAGGAAGGACCATTTTCCTCTACCTTTCATCGATCAGATGCTAGAAAGGCTGGCGAATCACAAGTATTACTGCTTCCTTGATGGGTATTCAGGCTTCTTTCAGATCCCCATCCATCCAGATGATCAGGAGAAGACCACGTTTACCTGTCCTTATGGCACTTTTGCCTATCGCAGAATGCCCTTTGGTATGTGTAATGCTCCTGCAACCTTCCAGAGATGCATGATGTCGATTTTCACAAACATGATAGAGAAGTTTATGGAGGTGTTCATGGATGACTTCTCTGTTTATGGATCTTCTTTCAAGAGCTGTTTGGACAACCTGTGTGCAGTTCTGCAGAGATGCGAAGAGAAACACTTGGTTTTAAATTGGGAGAAGTGCCATTTTATGGTACAGGATGGTGTTGTACTTGGTCACAGAGTCTCAGGAGACGGTATAGAGGTGGATAGGGCGAAAATTGAGGTGATGACAAGTCTGCAAGCACCTGATTCAGTCAAAGCAGTGAGGAGTTTTCTGGGACATGCAGGCTTCTACAGAAGGTTCATC
Organism: Thlaspi arvense; assembly: GCA_911865555.2. Taxonomy (NCBI): domain Eukaryota; kingdom Viridiplantae; phylum Streptophyta; class Magnoliopsida; order Brassicales; family Brassicaceae; genus Thlaspi; species Thlaspi arvense. The sequence goes on from OU466861.1 coordinate 9,642,005, forward strand.
AAAGATTTTAGCAAGATAGCACGTCCACTTACTGCTCTCCTCTGCAAAGATGTGAAGTTTGAGTTCACAGAAGAGTGCAAATCTGCTTTTGAACAGATCAAACAGGCGTTGGTTACAGCCCCTGTTGTGCAGCCTCCAGATTGGGACTTACCTTTTGAGGTAATGTGTGATGCCAGCGATTTTGCAGTTGGAGCAGTGCTGGGACAGAGGAAAGACAAGAAACTCCACGCCATCTACTATGCAAGTAGGACTTTGGATGATGCTCAGAAGAATTATGCAACAACTGAGAAGGAATTGTTAGCTGTTGTGTTTGCTTTTGAGAAGTTCAGGCAGTATCTTGTTGGCTCCAAGGTCGTGGTTCATACTGACCATTCAGCACTGAAGTACTTAATGCAGAAGAAGGATACAAAACCAAGGCTGTTGAGATGGATCCTGCTTCTTCAGGAATTTGATATTGATGTGAAGGATAAGAAAGAGGTTGAGAATGGAGTTGCTGACCATTTATCCCGGATTCAGGTCGAAGACAGTGTTCCCATCAATGATTTCTTGCCTGAAGAGAATGTTTACTTAGTGGAAACCAGAGAACAGGAGGAAAGTGTCGAAAACCTGCAGTTTTCACGAAACTACAGGGGGGTGACGCTCGTCACCAACCAAGACCATCCGCGACAAAAGTATACGAGTGAGGTGACGCTCGTCACCAACATTGGTGACGCTCATCACCGATCTCCACACTTATCTGTGATTTGTGCAAGCTTGGGGAAAGCTTTTGCAGAGCCTGTTTATGCTTTACATGATCCAAAGAGACCCTGGTATGCTGATATTGCAAACTACCTTGCTGCAGAGGATGAACCACATGATTTTAAAGGATATGCTAAGAAGAAGTTCTTGAGAGAACTTAGGAGATTCTATTGGGATGAGCCATACCTCTACAAGCATTGTGCTGATGGTATTTACAGAAGATGTTTAGCAGAAGAAGAAGTTCAGGACGTGCTCTTCCACTGTCATGGATCAGACTATGCTGGACACTTTGCTACATTCAAGACTGTCTCTAAGGTTTTGCAGGCTGGATTTTGGTGGCCTACCATGTTCAGGGACGCCCAAGCCTTCATCACAAGCTGTGATACTTGTCAGAGAAGAGGAAAAATCAGCAGGAGACATGAGATGCCACAGAACTTCATTCTGGAAGTTGAAGTTTTCGATTGTTGGGGTATTGACTTCATGGGACCTTTTCCCTCATCTTATGGGAATAGATACATTCTGGTTGCTGCTGATTATGTATCTAAGTGGGTAAAGGCGTTGGCTACTCCTACTAATGATGCTGCAGTGGTTTTGAAGCTGTTTAAGACCATTATCTTTCCCAGATTTGGTGTCCGACGGATTGTCATAAGTGATCGGGGTTCTCACTTTGTCAACAAGGTTTTTGACAAGCTGTTGAAGAAGTATGGTGTACAGCACAGAGTGGCCACGCCCTATCACCCCCAAACAAGTGGACAAGTCGAGGTTTCCAACAGACAGATCGAGCAAATTCTGGAAAAGACAGTTGGGAAAACAAGGAAGGATTGGTCTGCAAAGCTGGATGATGCATTATGGGCCTACAGGACTGCCTACAAAACGCCACTTGGGACTACTCCTTTCCACCTTCTCTATGGCAAGGCGTGCCATCTACCAGTAGAGCTGGAGTTCAGAGCAGAATGGGCAATCAAGAAGCTGAATTTTGATCTGAAACCTGCTGCAGAAAGGCGCTTGATTCAGCTCAATGAACTGGATGAGATTCGATATCTAGCCTATGAAAACTCCAAGTTATACAAGGAGAGGACAAAGGCATATCATGATAAGAAGATCATCTCCAGGCATTTCGAGCCCAATGACCAGGTATTACTCTATAACTCTCGTTTAAAGCTTTTTCCTGGTAAACTGCGTTCTAGATGGTCAGGTTCTTTCACTGTCAAAGAGGCTCGCCCACATGGTGCAATTGTCCTGATTAACTCCAAAGGAGAGGAGTTTATAGTCAATGGACAAAGGGTGAAGCATTACTGGGCACAAGCAGAGATTCCAGTAGGACACATTGTGTCTCTGGATCAGGCACCAGCTGTCTAAACAGCCAACCAAAGTCAAGCTAATGACTTTAAAAGAGCGCTTAGTGGGAGGCAACCCACTGGTAAGTTGTAGATATAATACTTATGAATTATTTTCGTGCTTAGAACTAGTAATTAGAATTTTATTCAGTTAAAAAAAAAAAAAAAAAAAAAAAAAAAAAAAAAAAAAAAAAAACGGTGACGATCGTCACCCTTATGGTGACGCTCGTCACCCATAAGAATCGAACACGGGTTTTAACTTCTTCTTCTTCTCCCTCGAGCCAAAACCTGCAAAATAACCGAACACTTAGAGAGAAATAGGAATTTCATAACTTTTGATTTTCTTAACCAAATTGAGTGATTCAAGAGTCTAATCCGTGTGGATTTTACTCCTCTTTCTGAATATCAACTTAGTTTTTACGATCCGCAAGGTATGTTTTCGGAATCCCCAATTTTCAGTCCGCCTCAGGTTTGGTAAAATTCGATTTTTGACTTGATTGGCTTGATTTAACTGTTGAATCATGGTTAGTTAGGTTGTATTAGAGGAATGGAACCATCTTTGTGCGATTTAATCGGTTGATTTGCACTGTTTGTATTTTCGAGTTCATGATGAAAGTTGCAAAAATCTGGAAATTTTGGGTGATTTAGGTTGAACTGATGCTTGAATTGTGTTCTTGGTAGTATAGAGATTAATCGCCATTAGCTATTTGATCCTGTTTGGTTGATTTTTCGAACTTTGAAAAATTTGCTAACTTTTGAGATGGTTTTGGTCGATTTTGGTACTCAATTTGCAGATGCCTCGTCAAGAGAAAAGACTAAGACAAAGCTCGTCTTCCAGCACTGCAACAGGGTCTACAGATTCCTTCAGTCAGCACCCGGTTTGCAGGCCCCCATGGCCCAAACGAGAGGATCGGAAAATAGCCTCGGAGATGGCTTGGGCAGGGACTCCGAAGCAAGAAGTGGCTCGGGATACCTGTGTATTCCGTGATATTCAGGAGGAGTGGGATGAGTATGACACGCTGTTCTACAATGCATGGCTAGGAGTTAAGATTATCCCTACTAGGCTCGCGGATCCTGCTGTTCTGCAGAAGATGGGGATCTTTGAGGAGGTTTATGAGATTTTGGAGCGCATTGGCATGGGGACTATGCCATTCCAGCAGTACGACTTGTACCCAGATTTGGTCCGCCAGTTTCTCTCTACAGTTCGCGTCTACTACGCGAATGAGCTGGCGAAGCGTGCTCAGGAAGGCACTATGACATTTCTGATCCGAGGGATTCGATACCGGATCAGTCTGATGGAGCTTTGTGGGATCTATGGCTTCTCTGACCATCCCACAGGCGTTCTCCTTCCCTCTCAGTGGACCCATATGAGGACATTCTGGTCCAAGTTCGGGAATGGAGTCTATGATAGCAAGACCAGCACGCAGACAGAGGTTAGACATCCGGTTTTGAGGTACCTTCTGCGCCTCTTTGGTCATACTATTCTGTGCAAGTCAGCGCCCAGCAAGACTCGAGTTAGCGAGCTGATTCTCCTTTACTACGGACTTTATGAGATGCTGGATGATTCGATACCAGTTGATAGTATGGTTCGCGCCAACTTAGGTGCTGTTTTCGCTGAGCATTTGGTCTCTTTGAAGACCAAGCCATTCACCAGTCCAGGGGAGAAGACTGAGAGTGTGGGCAGCTTGTTGACACCGATCTTCCATCATTTCCAGATCGATGTTACCCCTTGCAGTCTGTGCAGTGATAGATCGCTTATGGATGAGCAGTATCTGCGCCATGTCACTTGGATGAAGACCGGAGTTGTCTGGACTTTTACTACTACTTTTGGAGAGTATGTTGGCATTAAGTTGCCACAGAGAGCACTCACTACTATCCAGACAGACCCACGCCAGCTATTCTTCATGCCAGCACAGACTCTTCTGCGCCCCTTGACTCTGCGCCCTGCAAGAGCTGCTACAGCTGGTCCCTCTGCTTCTACTGCTGCTGCTACTGATGCTGGACCTTCTACGCGCCAGAGTGACTCTTCTGCTGCCTTCAGGCGTCCTCCACGACCACAGACACCCATGGATATGGCTGCTTTTCAGGAGTATGTCATTGATAGCTTTGAGGGACTCTGGGATGCTGTTGCTACACTTAGCAATTGTGGTTGTGTCCGCCCCCACTACACTACTGAGCCTTGTGAGGATGAGGATTGAGGCTTCATTATCTGGTTACTTGTTCCTTTTTCCCTTTTTATTTTTCCTTCTTTTGAGTCATTTTTATGTTTCTTTTGAGTCAGTTGTCAGTTTCTTTGATGATGTTTTGTGAGATTGTTGAACCAGGTTATTATTGCTATGTTTGGATGTTGTTAATTATGTGTTTGAATGCTCAAAAAGTCTAACTTTCGAGTACACATGCAAACACTTCGTTAATTAACATCTACCATAAGATTTATGCAATACAGGTCGTGGTGACGCTCGTCACCCGACCCCACGCGAGGTAACACTTTTCTGACTTGGTTTTTCGACTTCTCATTCATTTTTCTGACCAACTCTTGGCTTAATAACACTGGGGACAGTGTTGTTCAAGTCTGGGGGAGGTGGTTACTGACGTTGTGTGCTTTGTGTCATGTTTATAGAGTCTTAAAGTTGAGTCAAAAACCTGTTTTTCTAGAGTCAAAATTTTTGAAACTGTTAGTTTTTCTTGGAACTAACCATATGACGTTTTTGCTGATAAGAACCATTGCCACAGTAGTTGATTACAAGTCTCACTAAGTTGAAAGTCATAGGTAGATCAGTCTAGCAATGAAGGTTTAGGTTCTTAGAGAATCTGAAAATTTGTTGTTAGCTCCACCTTAATGAACTTTAAATTTCTTGTCTTGGTGATTGATTCTTATTGATCTTGATTCTCTCTTTAAGCACTGACAATAAGGTTAAGATACAGTCTCTCTTTGATCTTCCCTGATGTAGTTTTAAAAGTTTAAGTTCAAAGAATGGTGCATTCATGAACCTGTCTCCTCACAAGGAACACAAGTATTGAGTAGCACCATATCTTAGACTGTAAAAGTTGAGAAAAAGAAGTGAAAAATCGAAAATATCCTAAGGAAAAAGATTAAGGGAAGAGAAAATAGGAGAGCTGTGTTGAGATTGATTTGTTCAGTTGTTAGGAAGGGAAAAGAATCTGTAAAGTGATTAAGATGATAGAGCTTTGATGAGACTTCACACTTAGATTAAAAAAATAAGGAGTTAACAGTAGAAACTTCGGATTTCTTGAAGGGATTTGGACTGGACTTGAGAGATTTGCTAAGCTTGTGATGATTAGACTAAAATTTGATCTTGTGTTGACTATGTGGTCTGTGGATTCGAAAGCTCTAACTAGTGTGGTGTTCCTGATGACTGACTGACTGTTTTTTGTTTTCAAACCACGACCCTGTACTCTATCTGATGTTTGCTTGAGGGCAAGCAAAAGCTAAGTCTGGGGGAGTTGATATATCATGGTTTTTATGGTTTTTAACCATGATATAAGTCCTTTTTATTGAGTCTTTTTGGTCTTTTTAGAGTCCTAGAAGAGTCTTTGCAGGTTAAAGCATGTCTGGAGCATAATTGGAGATATTGGAACCTTTTGGAGCATTCTGAGTTGAAGCCACGAAGTACCAAGATCGAAGCAGAAAGTATTCACTAATGGTGACGATCGTCACCCCATTGGTGACGCTCGTCACCCAGATAGGAAGGAGCGTGGCTATTTGTTAAAAGTATCAAGAAGAATTGCAGAACTTACCCAGAAGTTTCCTTTATTTATATAAAGACCCCAGATCGTGTTTAGCCCCTATTTATTAGGTTTTTCAGCCACTGTTGGCAAGAATCTGAGTTTTTTGAGAATTAAGAGAGCTAGAGAGAGATTTTATTCAGAGCTTTTTGGGGAGACAAATCCTGTACTCTTTAGAGAAGATTTCGAACCCCCTTTGTTTTCTACTCTTTCACTTAATGCAATTTTATTCAGTTATGCTTTGTGATCTCATAATCATGTCTGAGTAATCTGCTAGTTAAGTTAGGGTTTTTCAAAGGTTGATGAAAAGAGTGTAGAATCGCTATCTGTTAGGATTATCTCATGGTTTTTCATCTCTGCTTGCTTTAAAATCGAATTTCTGAGACACATCATCTAGAAATCCGAAAATCATAGGTTGTTAAATATATGTGAGAGCATTATTCATAACCTGAACTAGTATTTGATGAGCAAAACAACTTAGTACAAAGAGATTTGGCTTAGGAGTTTTGTAAACAATTGAATCTGATCATTCCTGCATACTTAGGTTGTTAGGGTTTGCAAAGAGATTTGAAACTCTGTGATCTAGGTATAGATAACTTCTGCAATGAGAATTGATTAGTTATGCATTAGAGATTCATGTTTAAAAACGGTTCTTAATCATTCTTGATTCCCTGCATTCTGCATTCTTGGATTCATACCTGCGAATTACCCTAGCTTAGCGCTTTTAGTCTTCCTGAACTTAGAACATATCATACCATCGTTTGCTTATTTCTAATTATTCATTCGCATTACATACATCATATTTCGCTTAGCTTAGTCCAAATCTATAATTGATAGTGTAGTTAGCATTACTCTCTTGGGATTTCGATACCCCTTATACTACATCTGCTTTGCTGTGCACTTGCAGTAGTTTTTATTTGGGTAAAACCTGAACCCTATCAGTTGTTAAATATAAGTGAGAGAATTATTGATAATCTGAACTAGTATTTGATGAGCAAAACAACTTAGTGCAAAGAGATTTGGCTTAGGAGTTTTGTAAACAATTGAATCTGATCATTCCTGCATGCTTAGGTTATTAGGGTTTGCAAAGAGATTTGAAACTCTGTGATTTAGGCATAGATAACTTCTGCAATGAGAATTGATTAGTTATACATCAGTGATTCATGTTTAAAACAGTTCTTAATCATTCCTGATTTCATGCATTCTACATTCTTGGATTCAACCTGCGAACTGTCCTGACTTAGCGCTTTTAGTCTTCTGAAACTTAGATCATCTTACAAAATCGTTTGCTTGCTTTTACTTATTCATTCGCATTACATACATTACATTTTGCTTAGCTTAATCCGAATCTACATTCGATAGTGTAGTCTGCATTACTCCTTTGGGATTCGATACCCCTTGTACTATAACTGCTTTTGCTGTGCACTTGCAGTAGTTTTATTTGGGTAAAACCTGACCCTAACAATACTTTTTAAGTCAACCAAGCCACAGCTACTAACCATTCTTCTGAAATCTTTGAATGTTCGTTCGTCCCTTATTCGACCTCCCTGCTTTTCATTGTTGTTCAGTATTTCATTGAAATCTCCACATAAAAACCACGGCTGATCTCTCCGAGTTACTTCTATTCTTTGTAATCGTTCCCATAAATGGTTACCATAGACAAAAGAGTAGAAGAAACGATTTCTATTGATGATGACATTACAATCAATGAGATTAGGGGATTGAAAACTACAAACTAAATCAACTTCTTGCTTCCAAAAGAGAACTAAACCTCCTCTAAGACCTACTGGTGGAACGGATATTTGATTAATAAAGCCTAATTCACAGCCAACATCACGCACATAGTCATCCTGCTGCTTTGTTTCAGATAGGCATATGATGTCCGAGAGATACTTACGGGCAATCTCCTTAAGGCGTCGAACTGTCAGGACATTACAAAGACCCTGACAGTTCCAGCAGGCTGTCTTCATTGCGATTCTGGTGGATTCGGGCCCACCGCGCCTCTGTCGATTGTGTTGTTGGCTTGAACTTTGGTTTTCAGGTCTTCATCTTCCATAGTGTGTCTGTTGCTATTGCTACTATCCTCGAGGTCAGGTTTCTTCATAAAAACTTGTTTTGAAGCATCCCCCTCCATGAGAAACTTCCGCTTAGACCATTCTTTGCGTTTCCTGACAAGAAGATGATCATCTGGTAAGGAATATTGAAGCATCCCCGCAGAATATTCATCCGTGAAAGGAAGGCTTCCTAAGGCAGTGCCTCTGTAGCCATGCTCTTGATGAGTATCTGTAATGTCGCCTTTCTCAGCCAAATCCTTTAGATCTGCATCCTCTGTAGAGGGTGATGCCTCTCCTTGTAATTCATCATCTGGTTGAACATTATCTGCCATTTCACCCGCTACGTCTTCTTCTATGATGTCCCCATTTGGAAGCACAGCCATCTCTCCGTTAATTTGCGTGTCCGGTATTACTTCGACATTTGGTGCTTCGTCATCTTCACTGTCATTTCCATCACTTGACTCATGATCAGGGCCTCCATTTTGGATTAGACATGCACCTGAGTCATGAGTAAGTATGCCACATGTAATGCAGAACCCTCAAAGCCTTTCATAAGTAAATCTCAGCAGAACATTCACGCCTTCAGTGAATTGAAAATGACGTCGGAACCTGAGGGGATCAGTAATGTCCCAGTTGATTCGGATTCGGACATACTCCAAACGAGCTGCTGCTTCCGCCACATAGTCAACTTCCATAAGCATCCCTAGTGCTCTCCCAATGTGAGCGATAACAATATGGCTGAGAAATTGGAATGGAATACCCCGAATCTGGATCCAGAAAGGGATAAAAAACATCATGTTGGGATTGAGATGTGGTGTCTACCTCTCCAGTATGAGCATCCGATCTGCAAAGGCCCATGGGCCACGCCTCAGTACTGTCTCCATCGCCTCTTCAGATGGAAAAACAAATTGGAATCGTCCTCCTTGCCCATGAACAAAGCCTCCTTGACCCCAGTAGCGAGGTATATTCGCAATAATGTTACAGAGGTTTTGTCGTCGTGGCATCACTGGCCGGCCCATGATGATGAATCGATTTTTCGCGGCCACCTGATTTATAACTTCAATTGGTAATGCAATTGGTGGATCTTCCATTCCCAAATTGATTTCTTGGACTGCTCGACACAAATGATCTCCCATTTTGAGTATATTTTGATAGAAGCGAGAAGGGTATAAGAGAAATGCAGGAATTGATTGCAGATTGTTGTGAGATGAAATCCGCACATGTAGTTGCTTTTTAAAGGATAGGAAAACTAGGTTGGTTAAGGAAAAACATCATGATGCCTAGAAGTGGAGATCGTGAGAATGATCATCAGGAAGTCCCGACGTGGTTTAATCCACTCACCTACTTCACTGGAGAAATTGTCGTTCACCAGAATGGTGAGAAATTGCTGAAATAAAAACCGTCGTCAGATCGCTCCAAAAGTCGCAATCTCTGCAAAAAAACCATTGTTTGTTTCTATGTTCCAGTTTATGTCGTTTAAAATATCTATAACTAATAATATATACTCCAACATTTACCAAACAGAATTTTGCAACAATTATGGCTCTATTTTTCAAACATTTTTGCAGACAGAAAATAATTATAATTAATAATTGAATACAATATTTTCAACGTAATTATCTTTTTTTATGGGTAAAACTATTTTTTGTATATTTTGGAAAGACTGGAAGAGATTGTAGTTGTAGAATCTTATATCACATTGTTCAGAGTTAAGAAAAGGAAACGTGAATTTCCACTTTCTAATTTTGACACACACATATATACAACACTTTAAATATATATGTCGGCTATGATCGTATGCTTCGCTGCAAGTATTTATGACGTTCTTCTCTCGTTTGAGTATTTTTTCTTTCTTTTATTATTTTTGTTGTATAAATATTTTTTTGCAAAACCCTCCTTAAATTATTTAAAGGAAATATGTGGTACAACAAAATATATATAAGTTAATAAATCTACTTTTTTGCATTCGAAATTGATTTACCAACCAAATAATAATACTTCGATAAAATAAACATCTCAATAAATTAATATAGTATTAATCTTTTCAGTATATAGAAAATGTCACACGAAATATATTTTGGCCCAAATATGTTTATGTTTAAGCCTATATAAGACACACTCAGTACCTGATGGGCTAATGTGGCTCAATAACCTTCCCCCGCCAAGTCGGAGAGTAGTTCAATCCATTAGTAACTAGTTGTTGGCCCCTGCAACGGCGCGAGCATACAGGTGATATATTTCTCTATCTATCAAAATTGTTTGACATAAATTTAAAAAACAAAAAATATATTAATAAAAACATATTGCAAAATAGCATTCAGTTAAAAACATACATAAAAGTTTTGACATCAGAAAACAAAATATACATTCGAGCAAGTTATATTAATATGCAACACGCAAGACCAATAACATTTTCAAAATGTAAACGGAGTAATCGTAATCTCTTTCATAGGACTTGCATTAGATAATAAAGTTTATTGATCAATCGAACCACACTTTGATATCAAAACTTCTTCGTCATATCGTTACTTACAATTAGATCCACAATATGATTAAAGTTACAATAGCTAATATAAGGATTTATCTTGTATATAGTAATATTACCTATCAAGAAAACGATGAACATCAGGGATATCTGCATTTAGAAGAAACTCACAATATTACTTCTTTGCAATGATATTTATAATCCTTATACGAAATAATATAAATCACAATACAACACATATCACTTTCCTAAAATGATCAGAAATAGTTTAATGTACTTTTACAATACCATCATATTGTTTATTAATATCCCACCACCTTAGGACACAGACGACTTCTGCACCGCGATTCTGGTTCCATCGCAAAGCAAATTCTTTTGCCAATTTCCCTATTGCATAACATTCGATCACACATTTCTAGACAATTAAATTTTATAACAATGAAATGAGCCGAAAACATTCAAGAAAACCATATACTTTATATAAATTTTTAATAATACTGCATCCATATTATATAAGAAATCATCAAATCTCACACGATTTTCAAATAAACCAAACCCTAACTCAAAGTTTACTGAATAACAATTCTGTCAATCCACCTACCTAAGCCAAATATAACTAAAACAAAACTCGAAGGTTGGATGAACTTTTTGTGAGTATAATGAAGCATTGTTTTATCTCTACATTGAGTTTCTAACCATATGGGTTTGGCACCAAAAGATTAAAAAGTGGCATCCTTGTCTATGCGACTGAAAAGTAATGTTTCCTATGATATCAGCCTTCCAGACGTCTTTAAAAAATGCAGTGAGCTTTTCTACCTTAAAACGTTGCTAAATATTCAGAGAGGACCAATATGCTTCGAAAAGCAGAGAAAACGTACCTTTCTTGTATGTAATATTGCATTCTTTTAGATGCTGATTTAGTTCTTCACTCTCTCTCTGTAGTCACATAACATTTTCTCTTCAAAATGTGCCAATATACATGATCAAAGCATATTGTTAACAAATCATAATCAAAACTCAAAAGCTCCAAATCTTACTCTTCGTTAGTATAGTATTATTCCAAATGTTTTTGCTTCGGATCCCTTATCTCCACCTACTTTAAAAACTTTTTCTTCTTTGTAACCCAAACAAAATACATAATCACAAAATCATTCTTAAAGAACGGCAAGCAGAATTGTTATGTTATAAAATAAAAATAAAAACAAACAAAGAAAACATGGCCGGCTTGAATATGAGAATTAGAGATGCGTATTTATAGGTTTTCAATATAGAATTTTATTATATTATTGTTTTAGTTTTGATTTATTTTAAGTAGATAAATATTAAAATTTGCTTGCCCTCAAAGAATCACATATTTTCCCAAGGATAATTAGGATTTGTCCAAACATATTGGCAAATTTAAACCTATAACTAAATCACATGAGATCATTGCAACTTAATATTGGGCTTTAAATCATACGGTATAAAATATAATAAAAGTTTTTGTTTAACTTCAAACAAAAATCAATATTATTAGATAAATATCATTAAAAATAAATTAAGTCAAATTATTTAAGAAGTAAAAAGTAATAAACCACAATAATTTTTAATTATAGCCCAACTTACTTTTTAATTTCTGATGATTTTACAGACATTAGGTATAATGCATGGGTTATTTATATACGTGTATATCGAGACCTAAAATATTATGACTTTATCGTCCATGTATTGTTATATTCTTATCAGTATCCTATTTTTTAAAATATATTAATACTCTAAAACTATTGAAAAGTAATAATATTTGAAGTTATTAATATTAAAATACCAGATAGAATTTGAATACAATATTTTTAGTTATTAAAAATTGAGTGATTTACATAGAAACACACTTTTGAGAAAATGTTTACAAAATAAGACACTTAGTGGTTAGAAGGCACTTTGGACACTATTTATTTTTGTTAATTCCCATTATATCCTTTTTTCTTTTACTCATTTATTGTTTGACTTCATATGGATGGGTGTATATGGATGAAGTTTTATGGATAGTGTTTTGATGATGTATACAATAGTTTAAATACATGATCCGAGTTAAAAAAAATTAGTTATAATCTAGTAATACATTTCAAATATATATATATATAACATATTTGCGTCCAATTTAAACATTAGCGTGGATGTCTTTATTCGAAATTTTGCCATCCACCATATAAATGTGAAGAAGCATCCATCCCACTCCATCCATATGTACATATATTATATTTGTGTTTGATTTAGACGTTTATTGTGGACGCTCTTTAAAGTTTTGATATCCATAATATAACTATGGGCATGTATCCATCCGTCTCCATCCATATATACATATAATATATTTGCATCCATCTTGGAATGCATGTCGTGGATGTTTTTTTCGAAGTTTTGCCATTCACACTACAATTGTGGACATGTATCCATCCCCTCCTATCCATATGTACATAGGATTGGTGAAAGGATGTATTGTGGTCAGGGTCTGCACGATAGAAATTTGAGGCATAGCAATTAGTTTGATCGTATATACGAATGGATGTTTTGAGGAAAGAGTATGTAGGACAATTTTGATGGATGTGTTTGATGGTCATCCATATGGATGACATGTGTGGATGAACATGTGGAAATGTTAAGATGACAAGTGAACATGAGGGAATGCTATAGTTGGATGCGAGTTGGTGGATGCGATATGAAAGCAAATCAGAGTGAACGATGACAAGCCTAGCTATTAAAACAAATGAATGAGCACTGGTGGATGCATAAATGTAATTGGATCAGAAAACTATGCGAAGAACAAATGGATCAAAAATGGTCATCTATTACTAGTCATCCATTCATTATTGCTCGTCCACAATCAGTTTTTGTCATCCATATTTTGTTATCCATTGTCGAGTTTTGACCATCCATGCTCATTTACAATCTCAGTTTTTTTCTTAATATCGAAGACCCTAAATTTTGAATTCAAATCCCAATTCCAGAGGTTCAGTTAGGAATTACTTTTCATATCGGAGACTAACTTGAGTTGCAAGATGAAATATGAAAAATCTAGGTTGGATACTCTGAATGCCGGTTAAAAAATTAAAAGTCGATGAATATTTGGTGAGTGAAGAGAATTCGATTACCCAGTGATAGAACTTGGAGAATGGCGATTTAACTTTATGATTTTCATTAGTCAATTTGTGGAGAGAAACGCCGACGAGATGGTCGAAAGGTAGAAAAGTTTATGTTACTGGTTTTTTTTAAATTCTTCAATTCAATGGAATAGAAGAAAAGGTAATAAAGTCTTTTTATCTATTGAAAGTGTGCTAAAATCATTAAGTGCCTTAATTTGATAATACACTTATCAAAAGTGTGTTTCAGCGTAATATTCTCTTAAAAAATTTCTAAAAACCACCTAAAAATTACAGATTTTTTTACTACATACAAAATTACTTTCCTTACTATAAGATATAATTTAACTCATGAAACATTGTCATCAAAAATTATTATTGCTTACTATACTAAAAACAATCAATATATTTTCGATATCAAACTGCAAATTTAAAATTTTCAACGAAGATACCAATCAATAATAATAACCATCAAAATATACTAACTTAATAATGACTTATAAACATTACATGTAAAATCTAATTGCCCGGATTTGCTTGATTTTGGTAATGAATGTCAAATACATAAGAACAAATTTATCACAAAACAAAGCTTTACTCTCTAATATCAATGCTAACAAACTTTACTGTAACCAAATCGTTTAAGAAATGACATGTTCCTGTCATATTATTCTCTTTATCTCCTAATATATCCGCTTATTTGATTAATGACTATTCTAAAACAGTTAGAAAACTTTCTCATAATCCTGCGTTTCTTTTTTTTCCCTAATCACACACCACCACGAAACCATAGATAAGTTATTTTTCTAAAGTCATCTTCTTCTAGAATTTTCTTCTACGTACAAAAAAAACCCTTCTCAAGCCTAATATTTTTGACATGTCACTGTTTTTAACCATGTAAACAAGTTGCACATATAAATTTAATGAAAAGAACGAAGTAATGAATATTTTAAAAAGATAAGTTGACTTAAGAAAAACTCTTTAAATCATTTTATGTAAACTACATACACGTTTAATATAGATTGTTGCTGCATGATTATTAATTTGCTTTCTCCTAAACCCCCTCATTACCACATCAACATTGTCCCTTGCTGCTATAGAAGAAACCTTAATCGTCACTTGTGCCTTTGTAAAGCTCATACGTCTCTCTCCACAGTCACGTCCTGCTCCTCATTCTGCATATCGTTGATCAGCTCAGTTGAGGAGATTTTAGGCACCATTGTTGCAACCGGCTCTGGTTCGTTCACTTCCAGCATGGTTTAAAACAGAAGATATAGTATCGCTGGTTGTGGCTGGGGATGAACAGTGATCATGAATGGTTTGGCTGGATTTCTTGTAGTATCCTATAGAGTTCAATCAGTGCTTGACTTTTTATAGGATGAGAGGAAGTGAAACTTCTTTACTGTGGACACAAAGAGGAAGACATTCTCACATCAATGACTCATCATTATCAACTGTATTGAAATCTCATCAATCAATTCCAAACTCTCTAGGAGAGGGACTCGTTGATTCAACAATAGAGATCAAACAATGCCACTTATCGACACAATTATAACATCAGTCCTTTATTTGCGTGAGTAGTTCCAATGCAATTGTACTCTTGCCACTGTTTAAATGTCACAACTAAACTTTTAGTAAAAATGACAAAAAAAGAACTGAAGTCCAAATTAAAACAAATTATTACAATGTTACAGAGAAACTCAGAAACTATGGATGATATTACAGTCTGTACGGCAAATTGATTTAGTAAATAAAATTTGGGTCATTTGAGTCTTTGAGATATCAAATTACCTATAAGTAAACTACATTTAAATAGAAGAACCGACCAAGGAGGATTGGTGATCAGATCAGTACGGTCTGTACGGCAACTTGATTGAGTAGTTCGAGGCTTATCGTCATAAACATCACTCCATATGAGTAGCCGAACAAACAACCATACCAATGGAATATATATCATCATCCCATAACGTTCACTTCTTGATCCATCCCAATCATCCATTTCTTCATCATATTTGTTTGTTTGTTGTGTTTTGATGTTGATCTTTTGATGACCGATGAGGAGAGCTTCTAGCGCCATCGGCCTGAAAGCCTTTATACTTAATAAACTCTTTCAATCGATCAACGATAAAAAGCTCGTCATCATCATCGATCAATCCGATATCTCCGGTGTGAAGTCAACCATCTTTGTCTATCGTCTCTGTGGTAGCCACCGGATTGTTAAGGTATCCTTTCATGATCTGGTGGCCACATATGCAGAACTCGCCAGGTTGATTCTTCGATAAGGAATCCTCGGTGTCTAGAACGACGATTTTCATCTCGGTGTTTCTCACCACCGTTCCACAAGACCTTTGTTTCACCGGAAAAGACTCTTTCATGAACCCTAACGATATAGCACCGGAGCTGCTTCCATCATTCTGTATTCCTGATCATATAAACATGAAATAATATTTGGCAGATTCATTTAAGGTCAAAAGAACTGATAAAAGACTGTCCAAAAAGTTTTACCAGTAACTTGAATATTATGTTGTCTGAGCTAGATGTGAATGAGAAACATAACGATCAAAAGAAACATACATTTTGTTTGATCTTTTAGGGCTGGCCTTCATTGATTATCCTTTCTCCATATACCCTAAAAACCTATAAATCAGACTCATATATCAAATATAAGGAAAACAAACAAACTATGACATGCCTGAACTAAATTACATCAGAAAAAATCTATATGAACGAAACTAAATCTATGATGGCAAGAAAAACAAAAGTGAAAACATAAAGAAGATACCACTGCGCGTAAAGCATATATAGCACAAAGGATTAGGGTTTACACTGAGTAATTTAGATTGGGCTGAAAAATAAATAAATAGGTTTAGCCTCTATCGAATGACAACGTTATTAAAACTAACCGAGTTATTTAATCTAAAAACAGCCCAACAAATATCATATGAAGTCCACAAAAATCGAAAATTATTTTTAAACAAATTAACCAAATCCAAATAAACTATTCGGTTTTTACAAAATAATTTTTTTTTCCACAAGGGGTAGAAGACACATAACCTCTCTGAGAAGGGTTGTAGTGCGTTTTTGACTTTACGTTTAATATAATAAATTGATGGTAAGGAATGTGAAATATCTGATTTATGCATGTGATTAGAAAAAATGTTTAATCGATCTCCACCGTTCACTAATTCTCTCAATTTTTAGTAGGGCCACATAGATAGTCTGTGAAAACTGAAGTGAAAAAACAACAAAAAAAGTGGTTGGCGGATGTTACCTTTATTTAGACGAAATGCAAGTTCTTCTTAAGATTACATGCACAAAATATTTTCTGATCGAAAGTACTTTCGAATTTCATTTAATCTGAAAATTATTTTCTTCAGATATCTAAATTGCTAAAAATATGTATTTTTGATCGAAGAATTTACTGAATATTTATCCGAGAATACATTATTTTCTGTACACGCGCTAAACGAGACACATTTTCATCAAATTATAACATGAGAAGAATGATATTGTTAGCATAACAGAACTATTCAATAAATTATTCATTTTATTGTTTATCGCACTTATCTTTTATATTGTTTTAGCATTATTAGGACCATGATCCCCAAAATGTGATAGCATTAGGACCATGATCTGCCAAAATGAATTTTAGTCAGAAATAATCAATCGTTATGCAAGAGCAGTCTTTTATTTATCATATTAATTTGTTGGAAAACAAACTATGATAACTATTTTTAACTAGGTTTTATATAAAACATTCTAATTAAACGTGAAATGGTATATGTTATTATTATTATGATCGCAGATTAATATAATCCTTTATTTATATATTAGAAGGTCTATTATCTAATATTTCGAGATTGAATTGAAATCCAGGAGCAAAACCACTAATATGCATATAAATTATTTAAACCCTCGCTGTATTGCTAATGTGAGCAATAAGATCTATAATTACTTAACTCTTAAAAAGAGATTGATAGAAAAGAGATTCATAAAATGTATTTGATTTATATTATTATCTGGAAACTAGAAAAGTAAATAATTATGATCAAATCAAACCAAATTTGATCTTTCTTCGTATGTAAAGAAAAACACATTAAGTAGCTAGATCTTTTACCTGTTATAATAATATCGACCATAATCGAGAATGATGGTTTCCGATTAGGGTTTTATCGACGGAGAAATTGCTGAAATCGTATCCAAGATTAAAGCTTTACTTTCTCTTAATGTCTTTCTTTTTTTCGTCCAATCAACACAAATATTATTGGTCTTAAACAGTTAAAAGCATTTTCAGCAATTAACATTAATAATTTCTAACATGTTAGTCGAAACGCACAATTTGAGGCTCGGACAATTATGGGTCTCCAAAACAAATATAAGCTCCTAAATTTGGGCAAGTATTTGTCTAAGTACTATTCATATTGAGCCCAAACAATTAAAAACCTGAATCTTTTATTTTAAAATACTTTTCATGAAATAAAAACATTAAAAATATAATATAATTTTCAACCCACGATAATAATTTCCAGATAAAGATAGATATTTATGAATGGCTAATAATCATGATTATTCAATACATTATTCTTAAAACAAATGAAATATACCGTGATATAAAGAAAAAACTATTTAGTTTTTGTCTGTTCAAAAATCACACGGGTTAGAATCTAGTTAGTAATTAATGGTAAGGAATGTGAAATATCTGATTTATGCATGTGATAAAAAAAATGTTTAATCCATCTCCAACATTCACTAAATTTCTCAAAGGTCGCATAGATCGTCTGTAAAAACTGAAGTGAAAAAAACAACAAATGAAAGGAGAAGGTATTTTATTTTGTAGAAGAAAAAAAAGAGAGAATGAGAAGATAGCAAAAGTATTTTACGTTTTTCCGTAGAATTCTAGCCATCGTGTATATATATATATATATATATATATAAAATCTTAAAAGTTTTTAATTTTTTTGGTTTGTCAGAAGAAATTTCTTTGTAAATAATCAGGGAAGGTTCTTATGGAACCATATTACTTTTTAACAATCGAATGTCATATATAAAGTCTTATATGGATAGTGCTACATGTGTATTTACTGTGAGATAAATATGAGAAATAAAAAATGTTGCATATAAAACAACCTGTGAAGAGATATGTGAATGATGTGCTAAGAAGGAACCGCGTGGAATTTTAGTAACAAAAAATGTATTATCACACATCACTCTCTCTTTTTCTTTTTTTTTCTTGTGTTTTGCTTCCAAACGTACGCTTCTCTCTAGTTTCCGTACAACTACCCTTTCTACAATTTTTTTTTTATTCGTTCGATTCTTTCCACGCACCCTTCTTCTTGTCGCGTTGTAATTGACCATGGAGTCAATGACCAAGGCTCATGTACGTTACTCTAACAAAATCCTTCAAGGAGATTAATCTATTAGGAATATTATAAGGTGTGTGAGTAATGAGATTAAAAGTTTATCCCAAAAAATAAAACAATATGGAAAATAATCAGTATGTTGCGAGTGATATATACTGATCATTGCAAATAATAAATAAGTGGTTTTATTCTGAGCCGATATTACGATGATCTCATAAATTTTCATACCAAACAGGTCTAGAGTTCTACTGATCATTGCAAATAACAAACGAGTGGTCCTGTAGGCTTAGGCTATAGGTATGAAGATTTCTAATAATGATGACGAGTAATTAAAATATGAGTACAACGAATAAAAAGAACAAAAATTATTGACTATCCATTTTTTTTAAAGTCTAGATGTGTTTAAACTGGATATGGATAACGTAACTGAAGTTACCAAGCAGATTTGCACGACAATATTTTGTTAAAGAAAAGGTTTTCAAAGGAAATTCTATAAGGCATCGTAATGGAGGAACCAGAAGAGAGCGTGTGGAGAGATTAATATAAACTTATTTGATGTATTCATTATTCATATAATTAATAAATTATTCAAGACTTCAAAATTGAGGAGATAAAAAGAAATCGTCAAGAACATTCATTTTCTCAGAAGTTATAAAGAACGACTAATTTCCTTTTCTCCGAGTCTCCTAAGTGTAACGCGTGACGCAAACCGTGAAGGTGATTTCCATTTTTTCTTTCCGCCTCATATTCCTTATTAATTTACAAGAATACCACTTTCACTAGCTTACTCAGCAAGTAACGATGGGTATTTCCGTCTATTAACATGTCTTCACCAGCCCTATAAATACCAAGTACCAACCATCACAAGTAACACAACACACAAACAGACTAAAAATCTAAGCCGTAGACGAAAAACACACACAAAAACCCTAGAAGATAAGTCAGTCTAGTCATCAAGTAATCAGCCATGGTTGCAAGAAGTGAGAATCTTGATCGGACGGTGGAAGATACTACTACGACCGCGAATATTGAGTATCTTGATCGGACGGCGGCGAACTGTCTGATGCTGTTATCGAGAGTTGGAGAACGCGGCGGAGGAGAGAAGCGCGTTTTCCGATGCAAGACTTGTATGAAAGAGTTCTCATCGTTCCAAGCGTTGGGAGGCCATCGCGCGAGCCACAATAAGCCTCTTAACAGTAGCAGCGACGAACAGTCCACGTCGTCACTTTCTTCGGGACCCGTCACTAAGAAGATCAAAGTTATGGCTTCGCATCGTTGTCCGATTTGTGGCTTGGATTTCCCGATGGGACAGGCTCTTGGGGGTCACATGAGGAAGCACAAGAACGAGAAAGAAAGCAGCGCGTTAATTACACGCTCTTTCTTGCCGGAGGCGACGGCGGTTACGACTCTGAAGAAATCGAGTGGTGGGAAGAGAGTGGCCTACTTTGATTTGACATTGGATTCGATGGAGAGTGTGCTCAATTTGAAGTTGGAGATGTGAAGAAACGATTTATTGATTTTGCTCGTACTCTTTACTACATTTTGAATATACAACTGTAGCTCCTATATTTGGTTGTATTTTTAGTTTTATACATTATACCTTCTCGCATAAAATTTCATATGGCTTTATTGTGAACATTTTGATTTACTATATATCCGAGATTTCTTTTGATTCTTGTTCGCTCAACTTTTTATGCATGGTTAAAGCTTATAACTTTTTTTAAGCCATAAACGGTTGCTGTTGGTTTAAGTATATATTCAAACTACAATATAACAATTGTGGTCAATTTTGTTACTATGGTTACTGTAGTGCAACCAAAATATAAGAAGTTTTAAGATCACAGTAAACCCTTTATTAAAAAAAAAAGTTTCAAGATCACCGGATAAAAGAGGCTAACCGAAAAGATGTTTGTATTTGAGTAAATATTCAGCGGAAAGCTACTCATCAATCAAATAATTTAGAGTTTAAATTGTTTTGGTGGAATGAAAAGAATGAAAGCATAAAAAAAAAAAATAGAGTCTCTAAAAACAATATACATGTATGGTCAACAACACTAAGCTTAATTAGTTGTTGTTCCTGCGTTAAAGAAGCTAACACGAATTAGATGTTTATTTTCTAACCAAAATACAAATCATATAATATGATATATGTCGTTGAGGAAACCAATAGAAAGCTATCGCTCAATCAAAGAATCTACAATTTAAATTGTTTGGGTGCAATATAAATAGTCAAGTAAGATGTTTATGGAACTTCAACGATTAAATTGATTGTATGTGAATATTTTGCTACATGCTTTTATATTGGGAGATGAGTATGAGAGATAAAAATGTTGTGGATACAAAACCTGTTAAGAGATATATGCGTGTAAGTGTATAATCTAAAGAAGAAACCGCGTGGAATTGTATCAAAATCGAAAATATCGCATCACAAGTCACTCTCTTCCTTTGCTTGTTTTCTTCTGTTTTGCTTCCGAACGTTTCTCTCTAGTTTCCATACAACTACCCTTATTTACATTTTTTTTAAAAAAAATCCCTTATTCCCACACGCGCTTCTCGGTGGCGCGTGCGAGCTACACATCTCTTCTTGTCGTTGTCATTGAACATTGCTCATGTAACTGTGAGAAGATCTTAGATTGGATGAGATGACAACAACCTGGATAAGTTCACGTATATTACGAGAATATTATAAGGTGAGTGTAACTTGTAAGTCGAACACGTATATACAATTTTTTTACTATTTATGAGTTTTTCTTTTTTTATAATCGGTGAAACAAAGTACATTCACTTAATCATAGAAAGAAACATATGTTGCTAATTAGCATAATACAAACAGAAATAACGGATTTATTAGTAAAGCTATATGTTTTCTAAACTATGATATATGAATAATAAATTCATGAATATTTATGTTGTTGTCACTGTAATATCTCAATCTTTGGTTGTAATCTCGGTCAATTTTGGTTTGTAATCTCGATCTGCTTATTTGATCGATCTTCGAACAGAATCGGAACAAAGCATATACTAGTCTAAGTTGAACTCATCAACTATATACTACCAAGAATTAGTTATATGTTTATGTTTGATATATGATATCATTAACAATCATTTTTTTATAAAAAAAGTATCACAAGAATTAAGAGTTTAGGGTTCAAACTTGGAATCTTGAAAGTATTTAAAATAATTTTTTTTAGAAAAAACAAGAAGGCGGCTAGATTAGGAACCACGAACCAGAGAAGAGCGCGTGGCGTGTAGAATAATAATAATATCTTGCTCCTAGAAGGAAAAGGAAAATCACCAAGAAGTTTCCTTTTCTTAACGAACGACTCATTTCCTTTTCTCTATCCAAAGTGTTACGCGTGAGCCTGACGCACTTTCTTACGCAGCAAGTCACAATGGGGGGTACTTCCGTCAAATCACACGTCTTTCCTCTTTTACTCACACACCTCTTCTCCCCCTATAAATTACCCCTCAAAAGTCTCACACCACATCACACACACACACTCCAACGACCGTAGAAAAAACGCAACAAACCCTAGAAGTTGTTAAGTCAGTCGAATTACAATCAACCATGGTTGCAAGAATTGAGAATCTTGATCGGACGGTGGAGGATACTACGGCGGCGAATAGCGAGACTCTCGATGGGACGGTCGATGAGAAGGCGGCGATTTGTCTGATGCTGTTGTCGAGAGTCGGAGGATGCGACGGAGAGAAGCGCGTTTTCCGATGCAAGATTTGTATGAAAGAGTTCTCTTCGTTCCAGGCGTTAGGAGGCCATCGCGCGAGCCACAATAAACCCATTAAGAATAGCAGCGACGACCAGTCTCAATCGTCGTCGTCGTCTTCGCTTTCTTTGGGATCCGCCGTCTCTATGAAAACCAAAAGGAAGACGAAGTCGCATACTTGTCCGATTTGTGGCTTGAACTTTCCGTTGGGACAGGCTCTTGGCGGTCACATGAGGAAGCATAGGAACGAGAAAGACTCTGGCGGCGCGTTAATTACACACTCTTTTTTGCCGGAGGCGACGACGGTGAAGAAATCGAGTAGCGGCAAGAGAGTGGAGTGTTTTGATTTGGGATCGGACTCGATGGAGAGTATGATCAATTTGAAGTTGGAGTTGGGAAGAACGATTTATTGATTTTTGTTCGATTCTTTCGTATTTTGAACATGTAGTCGAGTTAGATCTTTAGTTTGATAGATTAGCATATTGCATAGACTTCTTTTAACCAGCTTTTGTCATCTTACCGATCGATTATGAATATATTCTGATTACTATCCAAGATTTATTTTCTTGTTCGCTCAATTTTTTGGTTGCCGCTGGTTTAAAAGTACTATTGAAGCTACAACGTAATTAGTGTGGCCAATTAAGTTGTTATGGTTACTGTATATGCAGAAAATGTTTAATTTAATGATCATCAGTGGATCGAAGAAGCTAACACAAAAGAAAACCATATAATATACATCAGATGTTTGTATTTGAGTAAATCAATGGAAAGCTATTGCTTAATTAAAGAATCTACAGTTCAAATTGTTTGGTAGCATAAATAATCTTTTAAACGACATAAAACATGAATCTGTCCCTTTAGTGATTTTGTTTTGCTTATTAGAGTGTGAAAGAGACAGGTAGAGGAATCTAATAAGTTAGAGTTAATTAAAGAAGAAGCAAAGAGAAACAGAGGATATATAAGAGAGGAACAATTCAGTCACCGTCAAAATAAAAATCAGCAACAGTAAGAAATAAAAGAAAATATTAAACCTTCGTACAAATAGGAAAGGCAATTTAAAAGAAGGAATCACAAAAGTTCGAATAAAACAAAAAAAACTACAGAAGAAGTACCTCACGATATATTTTTTTAAAGTTTTCTTCAAGTCACCCCCAAACTTTGAACTTGAGTTTTAAAACTTGTTTCTTAACTTCCACAGCATGCAGACTTCTGTGTGGCCTGCCCGGCTCCAGCTGCCTGGTCCGTTTGGCTTATCTTGATCGTCGCAGGCTGCAATTTCACGACAAAACATGAGACAGACCCGTGCATAAAGAAAAGTAAACAACAGAGGCAGAGATCTGAAAGAAGAAATAGAGAGAGATGTAATGAACGAACCTCTGCCCTGGAGTCAGTGTCTGAAAGCCTCTGCTTAATGTCCCTCCCTATCGAGAAGAAAACTTCTTCCACGTTTAGGTTTGTCTTAGCACTCTGCAACAAGATGCATATAGATATATGCTATGTCAGCAACAGTTTATAGCAGCTGTGTTCTCTCGAAATTGAAGACTGAGAAAGTTTTCAAGACTTACTGTTTCGAAGAACTTGATTCCGTATTCATCAGCAAGAGCCTGGCCCTTTGCTGTAGGTACAGCCTGAAAAATTGTGAAAGGAGAACAAGAAACTATTATTATTAGGACCCATCAGTCGTGAACCATGAAACTGGGATAAAGTCGGTGTGAGCGTTTACCCTCTTGCTCTCGTCCATGTCAGCCTTGTTCCCTACCAAGATCTTGTTAACATTATCTGAAGCATGCTGTTCGATATTACGAATCCAGTTCCTAATGTCTGCAACAAGATCAAGAATATTTGTGTGTAAAATAAACACAGAGTTCTATAGAAACCCATAAGTGAAAAAGGGTATTAAGGAAGGGGGCTTTTACTGTTGAAGGATGACTCGTCTGTGACATCATACACAAGCAAAATGCCCATTGCTCCACGGTAATAAGCTGTGAAATATATACAAAAGGATAAGTACAAGTGAGCAGAAACTCTTCAACCAAAAAGTGCAGAAATATCGCAACAACAATCAACTATACAAGACCTAGAGAAGTAATCAGCAAAACAAAGCAAAATCAGTCAAGTGGCATTGCAAAAATACATTGCCTTTACAAGATATCATAAGCACCAGTAAGTGGCACATGTTCTCAAGAATCTATCTAATTTTTGATGGTGAAAGCAGTCTCTAAGGCAAAATCCATATAAAAAAGATGAAATCTCACCAGTGGTGATTGTCCGGAACCGTTCTTGACCAGCAGTGTCCCAAATCTGGAGCTTGATACGTTTGCCATCAAGCTCGATCGTTCTTATCTTAAAGTCAATGCTACATAAAAGGCAAAAGAGAACAAGACTTGACGATACATACATTACTAGATGGATTTAGTGAATTTCTCCATGGCAGAGAGAAGACTAACCCAATGGTGGTAATGAAGCTAGTGGTGAAAGAGCCATCAGAGAAACGTAGAAGAAGGCAACTTTTACCGACACCTGCAAAAAAAAAAAAGGAATCGTAAATTTCAGAGATCTCTAATAAACACAAATCTAATCGGAACTTTGTAATCAAATTGAGCAAGTAGCGATCACGAATTAAAATCTAGGTCTACAGAACGATTTCTCATTTCATCACCCAAAAGAAGAAAAACAAAAGTTCAACATCGCAGTGAATAGATCGATTCGATTGAAAATGAATGGATTCAGGACTTTGTACTCGGATCCCTAGAAAACGACGAGAAACAGAAGATCGAAGAGATTCAGATCACATACCACTATCTCCAATCAGAAGAAGCTTTATGAGGTAATCGTAATCGGCTCTGGCCCTAGCAGGTGGAGCAGCCATCGAATCTAGAAGGATAAAAAAAAAAACTCACAGATCAAACCATATATCTTTGTTTCATCGAAACGAAATAGATCAGAAAACAGCAGAAAGCGAATGAATCGGCAGCAAAAGAAGAAGATCACGAGAGAAATGTACCGGATGAGAGGAAACAAAGAAGAAACCGATGTAATCGGAAGAACCAGAGAGAAGCGACAGCGAAGGATATGGCGGACGGCTAAAATGCGCCAGTCCCGATTTAGCTTCCTCTCCTTTGTGCCTTTTTCCCCGCTTCTTCTATTTACTTCGTCTTCTGCTTCGCGTGCACGATAGGATACTCCGCGCACGATAGCACTCGAACCCGAAGAAGGAATAAAGGAGTGCACAGAAAGAGAGAAGGACTCTTTCTTTTGGAAGGCCTTAAATGCACGAAGCCTTATGGGCCTTTTATATATTAGTACTATTACTTAAATCCAAATCAGCTAGCTGGACCAACTTGGCTTCATCTCATCTCAATGCATCCCCGAGTTACCACGTGTCACTGTGTCTATGGCTACCTGTTACGAGTGATGAACTGGCATCCCAAAATCATCTTGAATTACATTGCATAAATGTGGAATTTTAGTGGCTAGAACCATCATAATAGTAGGAAAAACAAAAATAATGGAGATAGAGAGAAGAAGAATTTGATTCGATTCTGAAACTGAATATGATTAAAATGAACGTCTACATGTAAGTGTAACAGATTGCAAACTTAGTAATATATATATATATATATATATATATATATATTTACTCTTGAAAAGTTGTACTTCGTTTCTCAAATCATATGCAAATAGGAGTATAACATAACGTAAATTAATGCTTTAGAGTTTCGAGGCTTGAAAGCTTTCGGAGAAATATTCATTTTTGTCGTTGGAATTATCAGTTTTTGTCAGCGACTTTGAAATTTTGTAACACATAATAAAGACATAATCTAGAAGTTTGATCGAAAAGAGGAACTTTTATATCATCGGGGTCTTTTTTCAAGGTTTCGAGAATTATTGAATGTTTCAAATGACCATAAAATAAATGTTCAATAGATAATGGTTACTTTGACATTCTCTTAACGCATAGAAGGCATAGAAAATAGAAACGTAGATATTTCTTAATTCTAGATCATAAAAATGATATTTCTACAACTTTTATATAGTTTCATTTCATTAGGCAAGAAAACAATTTTTATGAGCTTAAAAAAACCATTTTTTCTGATCGAGAAAACAGAACAGACAAACAAGAGGAGCGACCCCAAATGAGTAAATCTAAAAGAATACGGCAAAAAATTGCTTCATGACTCACAAAAGTCTTATAAAACTCGAAAAACTTAAATAAATTTGTCTATTTCAAGCATCCACAAAAAGAACAATCGACGAGTCAAAAAAGAAAAGGAAAAAAGCTACTACTTTAACAGTGAGGTCAATTGAATTTTCCCACTACCTCTCCACATAAGGAGTCTCAAGATTATAACCTGATAAAAACGGAGGATCCCGTAAAGCTGCTTCAGTAAAAGAAGCCAAGAACCTTGCCACCAACGTTCTTTCTCCTGGCTTCTTCATGATCCATAATTCCAGCTGAGGTCGTCAGAACAATGTAGCCAAACTGCATATAAAACACGTGTTCAATCAAAAGTTCCAACATTGCAATATGAAGGAACATTATGTTGATGTACAAGTGATGTGAGATTTTTGTCAAAGAAATAACAAAAATGGCTTTTTCTCAATGTGAGATCCTTTCTTCCAATTTGAAGTAAAACAAAGATTTACTTGCAAGAGATAATAGAGAAAAGATATGATTTTGATTTCTGCCCGCAACGGAACAAGAGCAAGCATTGATCTTGCTGCTCTGATCTCTCAAAGGCATGTTGATAATATTAGTACTATTAAGTCAAATCTTATGTTATAAGACAACAACGAAGAAAATAGTATCTGGACCAACCTGTCTAGAAGGAAGAAGACGAGCAGTCCAGCCTTCGATCTCCTTAACTCCAACATCAAAACGAGGACTGATAACTCCACACTTGTTTAGCCTTCCATTAAGCTCAACAACGATCTTACCAGACCTGTGGTCATCGACATACTCGAACTCGCCGATGTAACCTAAAAAAGCCATGACAAAAGCAGAGTCGGAACAAACATCGCTACACTTAAAAACTATACCGAACACAAAAAGGAAGTAAGGAAATGGAGTAAAGCATACACAGGAAAATAACCGTACCGTGCTTTTGCATGACCATAAGGAACTTGATGATGACTTTAGAAGAAGGCCTGATCATAACTTGCCTCTTTCCCCTCTTCTCTGCGTTGTACATGCTCTTAAGAGCGTCATTGAGGACACTGATTCTCACCATTCTTCAAAATCCAAAAACTGCAAATCATAAGCAACGAAAAGAATCTGAGATTAATGAATCCTAACCAATACTTTCAAAACATTGCCCAGCAAACATATCACTAACATTGTAAAAATGATGCAATGTACTTGTTCGTTCTAATATGATACATTTCAAGAACATCTACTCGGTCAAATTCACGGAAACGCAACGAATTTGTTTCCAAAATCATCAAAACACAGTATGGAAAACAACAGGAGTGACATAAATAACGAAGCTGATACAGAATCTACCAGCTCTAGTCGCATTTTGATCATACTATACGAAATCAAATACCAGAAACAAAACTTTCAAACTTGGGACCTAGATTCTCCGACGAAAATCAAATTTGGGCAAACTAACTACGCGCGTAGCCACAACAGATAATATAACTCGAGCAGAAATGGAGATTTTGAAATTCCGGAGATTTTCTGACCTGAAACTCAAGTAGCAGCCGCTCCGACCTTTCTCGTTTGCCTTGAAGCACGGATGAACAACACAAGAGCTAGAAGGCGGAACTCAATTAGGGTTTTAGCTTTTATCGGTTCACTTGGAAAACTTTATTGTATGGGTTGGATTTAAGTTCCATTAAGCCCATATTACATCATTCGGCCCATTTTATCCCGTTATTGATCGCTTTGTTTATCGTCACCGTTAGCTCAATCTAACGGTAAAAGAAGGAGAATAGTAATTTTCTACGTTTTTTTCTGGTCCCAATTAAAAACTGAGACTCTTAAAACAAATCTTTGCCGTTCGCTGTATCAACGAATTTGGTCAATCTAACGGTGACTATATATTCCACGTCATCGATCCGTGTGGAATCGGAATTGGCCAATAGGTATCTACTTCGTTGTCATATATATATATCAGCTGCTGAATTTGTAGAATAACGCACATCTTAAGTTTTTCCGAATTCAATTGCTCTCACGATTTCATCCTTTGAAAATTTCCCTGAAACCTCTTTTTGCTAGTGAGAATGGCACCAAAGGGAGAGAAAAAGCCGGCTGAGAAGAAACCAGTGGAGGAGAAGAAGGCCGAGAAATCCCCGGCGGAGAAGAAACCTAAGGCCGGAAAGAAGCTGCCGAAGGAGGCCGGAGCAGGCGGCGACAAGAAAAAGAAGATGAAGAAGAAGAGCACCGAGACGTACAAGATCTATATCTTCAAGGTGCTCAAGCAGGTCCACCCAGATATCGGAATCTCCAGCAAAGCCATGGGAATCATGAACAGCTTCATCAATGATATCTTCGAGAAACTCGCTCAGGAATCGTCTAAACTCGCTAGGTACAACAAGAAGCCTACAATCACTTCCCGGGAGATTCAGACTGCCGTCAGACTCGTTCTTCCAGGAGAGCTCGCGAAACACGCCGTCTCCGAGGGAACCAAAGCCGTCACGAAATTCACCAGTTCGTAAAATTGCATCGAGAATTAAAGAAGTTGGGTTTGTAATTAGGGTTTTTAGATTTGATGCGCGTTGGCTATTAGAGTTTCTGGAATTCGATTTCTGTTTTGCCTTCTTCTTGATTTTTGTTATTGCGATGTAATCAACCAAATCCAATCTCTCTACGAATTTTATTAAAGCAAAACTTTCAAATCAGTTTTCTTTTGCCCTAATTCCCCTCTACGAAATTAATTTTGCGCTGATTTGTTTCTTGGTTAATTGGAACTGTTCTTTTCTTGATCATTTTATCTATATATAATAATAATATAAATAAATGCCAATTGAACCTTCCAAAAGTTAAGTTAATTGAACCTTCCAAAAGTTAAGTTATTTTAAAATTGGTGGTTGCATCTTTTCATTATTAATGGTTGCATCTTTTCATTATAAATGGTTGCGTCTTTTCATTTATAATAGTTACAACTTTTCATTGTATTTTTTCAAAATTATTTATATTGCACAGAACTAAAAACTAAAATCATTTAGATCTGATATTTACTTTTTTACTGTAATGGTTCATGTTTTTTTTTGCAAAAAAATATAAAATTCAGAATAGTTTTGAAGATGTATCTACATCAAAAAAATTAGTTAATAATTACAAAAAATGTTATATGGCAATAAAGAAGTAAAACAATTATACAGTTTGTTTATGATATTAGCTTTCACAAAACTGATACCATTAAATCTCTCAAAGATATATAGATTGATGATCTATAAACCAAAATCAGAACTATGATTGTTGTGTCGTTTCTTACTATAATGGGTTTATTATTACAATAAGCTGTGAAATAATGAAAGTTTTTTTATGTGAGCATTCTTCTATGATTGTTGTGTCATGAAATGAGTAAATATCATAGCGGACTATAACTTTCCCCATCGACTAAGATTGTGTTGTCTTTGAACATTATATTATACATATTACACAATCTAACGAAATCTCTCAAGTATCACCAGATCCATTTTAAAATCCCTGAGGATTTTTTTTCATTAGAAGGCAGCAATATGTATATTTCTTTGAATTTTCTATTTTTATTATTGAGGGTAATTCTAAAAGGATCCTTTTTTGCAAATTTCTATTTTTTTAGTGAGGACCTAGCTACAAATATAAAATATGAGTACTAGAGAAGAAAAGAAAAACAATACGGGACCAAAATTAGGGCTTGCTTAGAGACAAATAGGAACAAGAGAGGGAAGGGGTTTGAGCTTGGTTAGTCTTTGGATTAATCGTAAAGATCGGATACGTTGTTCAAAGATGATGAACACTTTCACAGCAACATCATTACCAAACACGTATATTCTCTCTTCCTTCTCTTTGTTTTGTTTTGATGATTTTTCAATTTTTTACTTTCCAAAAATCTTTTAACTAAAGGAATTTCT
This sequence comes from Thlaspi arvense, assembly GCA_911865555.2. Taxonomy (NCBI): domain Eukaryota; kingdom Viridiplantae; phylum Streptophyta; class Magnoliopsida; order Brassicales; family Brassicaceae; genus Thlaspi; species Thlaspi arvense. Next base: position 9,672,622 of record OU466861.1, read on the forward strand.
TCAAAATTAAAAGTATGTATATTTTCAAATAGTTTGGAAATAACAAAATTTCTTTCTGAATCTTCTTCGTTCTCTGAAACCATCTTGATTTTACTCTTAAAGTAGAAAATATGTTATACAAAACCAATAAATATAAATTAGAAATTTTAAACACCTTCAAAAGTTGCAACGTTCAATTACTCTCTTTTCACTAACAATCGTGTATTTTAAGTACGTGTGTCTTCTAAAATCTATTTATATTGCTTGATAACATTAAAAAAAACTATTCGTTATACATTTCTGTAAAATGGAATCATGTTCTCTCAATGGTTTGCCATAAATAAAGAAGATAAAGTAACGAAAAATCTATCATACAATCAATTAACCAAAAAATATGTATGGGACAAAGGTCTTAAAACTTGGACAGATGCATGTGTGACAAATAATCTAATTTGAAATGATGATGAATGATATGTGGCTATGAAAGAAGCATCATTTACTGCTACACCAAATAAATTGTGTAATTTGTTTGTCAAATTAGTATATCATAATGAAGTTACAGAACCATTAATACTATGGAATGCATTTTGGAATTATTACAATGATAAAATGGCTTCCCGAGAAAAAAAAAAAAAATTTGTCTGAATGATTATAAGACAGTCATGGCTCCTGTTGAAGCGAATGAAGAGAATTGGTGTCTTATAGGATTTAAGGGAAGACACAGAAACAAAAGATTTAAAAGATAGTATTTTTTAAAAATTTATGGTTGTATCTTTTTATTATAAATAGTTGCATTTTTTCATTATAAATAGTTGTGTTTTTTCAGCACTACTAAAATTTGTATCTTTTCAAATTTATTTATATTGCTTAAAATTATATAGAAATTCATTTTTGTCTGATTCTAATTTTTATTATTTAAATTTATAATACCAATAAAAAACACTAAACAGAAAAATTTGCATCCCTCACCGCCGAAGCTGCAATTCAACCGGAAGATCCTGTCTAAGAAAAAAATCAATACGGATCCACATCGAAGTAAATAGGAGACAAATCTAACATACATGAAAGCCTTTCAGGGCAAGCTGAAACCAAAAGGGAGTAGAGAAATAGCATAAACAATACATCTAAAAAAGCAAAGCTAGCTTTTTCTTTTACCGTATGGTGTCAGAATCATCTATTAAGCATACACATAACCATGAACAAGATTTTCGTTGAGCAATCTTGTGTCACACCCAATATGTATAACTTGGTTCATGGTTGGCTTTATTTGATTGATTTTTCTTCATTGGTGCAGCAGGTGACTCAAACTGGAATTATTGGTGAGGGAAGCCAAGAAGGATTTCAAGTGTGGTACGTTTAATTTCATATCTCCATCCCAAATGCAAATATCAATTCATTAGTAAATATCTTATATCTTAAGATATTATAGCTTTCATTTATCTTACGATATTATAAAAAATAATAAACTACCTTATAGTAATCATATCATTTTTATTTGTTTTAATGTATAATAGTTCAAATAAATGCCATTTACATTTTTACAAATTGCGTCGTTTCAAAATTTGTGGTTGCGTCTTTTCCTTATAAATAGTTGTGTTTTTTTCATCCGTTGTGAGTAGCGCCTTTTCATTATGAATAGTTGTGTTTTTTCATTATAAATTATTGTATTTTTTCATCACAACTGTAATTTGTATCATTTTAAAATTATTGATACTACTCAAAACCATATTAAAAATTCATTTAGATTTGATTTTTACTTTTTTACTATAATGATTTATCATAAATGTAGATTATCTAGATAGTTTTCTGAAAATAAAAATAATAACAGAAAATCTGAAATATAATCATTTTCCAAAAAAATATGTATGAAACAAAATTTTAAAAGCATAGAAAATATTTAATATTGTTATTCATCTTGAAAAAATATTTAATATTTATCTTTATTATGATGAAAAAATCTACTCACTACATGCAACTTTAGAAAAGGTTTGAGAAAGTTTTGTTGATGTTAATGGAAGAGAAGCAAAGAGACATGGGTCATTTTATTTAGGTTAGATATATAATTATAATTTTCTTTATTAATATACAAATTAACTCTTTTATCAATATATATGTATATATATATATATATACCAGTAACAAATCATCTCCAACTTTCTCAATGGATCATCTATTTAATTTGTCATTGTGCTTTGAAATCTTCAACTCTGTTGTTCTTGCATAAACTAATTGCCAAGACGGTAAGTATTCTTATTATATATTTTAAAATTTGTAAAACGTCTGAAATTATATTATTTTTATATATCGATTTCTATCCAAAAGTAATAAGTTGTAACATTTTAAAAGTTATAGTTACATTTTTTATTATAAATGATTATGTCTTTTCATTATAAATTATTATAGTTTATAAATAGTTATATTTTTATTATAACTGTAATTTTTATCTTTTCAAATTTATTTATATTGTCTAAAACTAAAGAAAAAAAATCAGTTAAATCTGATGTTGTGAACGTTAATAAAAAGACACATAGAATGAGGGTGAGTTTATATCTTCTTAGACCAGCTTTTAGTCATAGACAAATATATGTTGTATTATCTAAAGTCATTTATTTAAACAGTTTAAAAATTTATCAAGGCTAAAAAAATAATGTTTAGAAAAAGTTTTTAATAATATTCAGTATCTTAAGCATCCCAATTGGGAACCTGCTCAAAACAGGTCCACGTAAAATCATATAGCAATTATTTCTTTTTCAAACATTTTTTTTTAAATTTAGAGTTTTGGAACTACATCGTAGCAAATAACAGTACTTAAAAACAGTGAAAACTACAATAGAGAAAGTAGTATAAATATTCGACAACAAATCTTTATTTTTCATTTACAGAAACATTAAGATATATATTTAGCAGGATAAAAATAGGTAGATAATAATTATAAATTATTCCAATAATTATAGGGAAAAAATTAACCATTTTTAAATGAATAGACATAATTTAAAAGGACGTAAATTTTCTCTTTTAAAAATTATTTAAGTCAACAGTTGCTTTATTTACTTAAAGAGCACTTATACTTGTATACTTAATTAATTAGAAATAATATATTTTCACTCTTTGGTAACACTCATATTTACTGGTTTCATTTTTTTTTTAAAATATAACTTTTTCTTCCTATAGCGTTAGATTGAACGAACTGTTAAAAAGTGAGTGTGGTGAAACAATCATTATAATTGTCAAGTTATACAACAATTTAGTTTCAATTACCAATATTAAAGTTATTTACTTTTAGTGACGTTAATTTTATTTCTAAAGAGAGGTCTACATATAAAAAAAGATTTTAATAATTATTTGATAAGTGAAAGAATTGAATTTGAAGAGGTAAACATGATTCTAATGAATGTTATACTTAGGGCTTGTGAAGTGATTGAATCTAGTGATTATTCCCATTCAAAAATCATGACACTATTATCAACATTACATATTCACTAAGATATCACTTACGAGGATACTTGAAAGCAACAAACAATTAAAAAGCTTTTTGATTAATGAACTGTTGTACCAAAACCTTTTATTGAAAATGTAATTATCTAATCGGAAATAATAACATTTTTTATAGAAACAAAGAATGAAGGAAAACATACTAATAATATATGTGCGTGATTTGCGAAGAACATTTTGTTGATAAATAAATTCTTCTGAAACTACCTTGCAATCATATATTTGATATAGATTGTTTTCTAAATGTTTATGTTGTTATTAATTATCTTTTTAATTTATTAAATAAATATATTTAAATATAAATTTATTGATTTAACTATTTATGCATATTTTTAAAATATCAATTATATAAAATAATTATTAAAAAATGAGTTTCCGCGTGAAAGTGCGGATTATTTACCTAGTTACAATAAGGCAACTTTAGTTAATATCCACTAATCAAAAGAAAACCCCAATAGAACGAATTAAACAAAAGAAACTTAGACCAGCTCCATCGGTTACATACTCTGAAAGTCTCTTAAAAAAAAATATTAATATTTAAACTATCAAAAGATCTAAACCAATCATAAGAAGACATATGTTAAAAGAGTTTGTTAAAATACTTGAAACCGTGCCTTAGAAAGGAAATAAAGAAACGTTTTTTCTCCTTCTTTCTTAATTTTTATTATTTTATTAATATTTTTTTTGAAGAAATTGTGTTAAGAAACCACCGATGGAGGTGGTCTTAGTGGCGCTAGAGAAAAAGCCCATTTGTGATAGAAGCCCAATGCCAAGTAGAGCGTAGCACAACATTCAGAAATGAGTAACCCTAACAAAGGTTAGTAACGAGGAATAGATGTCCGCCGGGAGAAAAACCAGAAAATGCTACTCCAACAAGAACCATCCACGATCCTTTTTGGATTGAGTTTCCTAACCTAAATAAGTTTCGCAACTGTATTTAGCGTATTCTGAATCAGTTCGTCTTCTACTCTTCAAAGATGGCCAAGAGATTCCAAACTCAACTCTTCGTAAGCAGTACGTAAGATATTGGTTTCCGTTCATCTCTGATTAAAATTTAATCCTCCGTTTACATTCTCTGATTTCTCAGATTTTTCCTTGTACAGGGTTATCTGCTTACACCACAGATAGATCTCTGTGGCAGCTTTTCTCTCCTTTTGGTCAAATTAAAGAAGGTACAGAACAGTAAAATCGAATATGTTTTAGCTCGATTATGTCTCCTGAACTAATTTTGTGTTGTGGGTTGTATAGCTCGGCTTATTAGGGACCATGAAACGCAAAGACCCAAAGGGTTCGGCTTCGTCACTTTCGAGTGTGAGCATGATGCTCAAAAGGCAATAAAAAGCTTGGATGGGAGGGTGAGACAAATCCAATTTGAATTTCTCCATTTAACATTTGCCATTTCTTCGTAACCTATATAATAATTTGAACAAGTTTCCTGCTTTTTGTGATGACTTTGTTCTGTAATGAATCTACAACCGATCAAAAAGTTCATTTCTTTTGCACATTCAGTGTGATCATAACGTTAATGGAGCTTGTTGAGAAGTTCACTGAAGCTGGATTTGGTTCTTTTTGTTTGCTTTTCTTGGTTTCAGATTGTAGATGGTAGACTAATCTTTGTTGAAGTTGCCAAGAACTCAGAGGAAGTGAAAACGGATATGAACAGTAAGAAAGCCGATGAAAGCTGGTAATTTGGGCGGCAACACATACTATAGACTTGTTTACACAATGTATTGGAGACACTCAGTTCCATTGTTTACAGCTCTTTTGGATGCAAATTTGTGTTGTAGTTCTTGTTTGTAGAAAGAACATGCGTTTCCCTATAATGAATATTGGGCCTGATTGATTGGGCTTCAACTTTTAAAAAGTGGCGACAACTATAAGAAACCTGTGGCTCATCAAAGCAAAGTCAGCAAAGTCAGCGTCGAGGTTATAATAAACGCAGAATTTCCACGTGGCAATCTTTGATAGGAAGTAACCAGCTCCTCACCGCTATAATGAAAGTTGAGCTGAAAGGTGGAGCCAACAGAGGCCGAAAGAGCCATTTGAGTCATGGACAACCTTTTCATTCGAATTCGATTTTCTTTTTAAAAGTCGCATGAAAATATTCGATGCATGAAAATATTCGATACATGGAATATATCCGATATGTCTATTTTTAATGGCCTTAGTTTTTCTATGTAATTATGTAGTGCCATTACTCCCAAATATCTATACTATACATTTTGGTCAAAACATGTATGTATGAAAAGTCTTTAGCCTATATATAATAAAAGCTTATCAGCTTTCGTACATGGGATGGGACCAGTGTTTGAATTTTTGAATGTTAAAGCTAGCTTTGATATAAAGTAATAAAACATTTTTTTAATCAAACATTAATAATTTATATTGGAACTTTTGTAGGTCTATCAGCAAGACAGCAACCAACTAGAGTATTTTGAAACTGATTCATGATGTACCAAGTTAGTTTGTCATTCAGTGTATCTATTATAACTGTAAAAGATTTGTGTATTATATGATTCAAAATTGTAAATAAATGACCATGCATGTACTTCAAAATAATTAAAACAATCATAATTTCTTGTTAGTAAACGGTCAAACAATACAAAAACGAACCTCAAACCCGTGACAAAAAAATGAACATAAAAATAACATTTTCTATGCTTTCGAGTGATATTATGTAATATATCCGGAAAAGATTAGAACCAAATAATTGTTAAGATTAGAACCAAATAATTGTTATTTGTGAAAATGTGTACATCTTTATTTAATTAGTTACTATGAAAATAAGATTTATAGAAGTCATTGAAAACCTACAAAATGTTTGACCCCAAAAAAAACTTACAAAAAAAAAAATGACTGAATTATTAAAAATAAATCTCATATAATATGGTAAGCTATGTAATGGACTTCCGAATAAAGCTGAAGAAAGGAAGAGAAAAGAAATTGAGAGGAAAAAAAAGAAGTGACCGTATTCTTTGTGGATTGTAGCCGCCGGGAGAAAAATCTTTCTTCTTTCCTTCCCTTTAAGCACGAATTTGCTCCGATACTAGTGTGCTTTCAGAGATGGTGAGCTCCAAGTTTCCACTTATTTTTACCTTCAGTTCCTCGATCTTGAGTTGCAACGCGTTTTTGGTTTCGTCTCGGATATAAATCTCCCGATTACGGTTTTGGCTCATTTGTTGTTTCGATTTAGATCTGTAGATGGAGTTGTTATTTGGGGTTTAGATCTCTGAGATTTGGTGTTTCTGTGATCGTTATGTGACTGATCTATGATCAAAACAGCTGGAGAACTTCTCTGCTAAGTTTGTTTCGATTGCGATGGCTAAGATTTGAAATCAGAAGAAATCTAAGATTTCAATTGAATTTTAGAACTTGAACATTTTGCATGATATCTTTATCAATTTCGGTGATATGCGGTTGTTCTTATCCATCCACTGATCGTATGTTGAAATCGATCTCTCTCAGCTTTACTGATCATCCAAATTGACCTATAGATCGTATATGTCGTTTCACTGTTATTCATCAGCTTCATGTAATTGATAGTCACATGTTCTCTTAGGTTGATGTAGCTATGTACAATAAAGCTTATGACTTTTGAATGTCATTTCCAAGAAATGGGTGATTCATGGACTTTTTTGGATTGTGTTTTTGAGTAAGAAGCCTTAAGAGAATATGTTCTGTGAAAAAAAAAATGCTTATCTTTATGTTTCTTATGGTGTCAACAGGCTAACGCGGCATCAGGAATGGCTGTGCATGATGACTGCAAGCTAAGGTTTCTGGAACTGAAGGCAAAAAGGACTCACCGTTTCATAGTTTACAAGATCGAGGAGAAGCAAAAGCAAGTGGTTGTAGAGAAAGTCGGCGAGCCAGTGCAAACCTATGAGGAGTTTGCGGCGAGCCTTCCTGCTGATGAATGCCGTTACGCCATTTACGATTTCGACTTTGTCACAGCTGAGAACTGCCAGAAGAGCAAGATCTTCTTCATCGCGTGGTAACTAATTTACACAACCTGCTATATAAACTCTCATCATCTTCCAAAGGTTTCATCTTTGTTTATTTGGATGCAAATTCTGTTGTTGTTGTGCCCTAAGGTGCCCTGACATAGCTAAGGTGAGAAGCAAGATGATTTACGCGAGCTCAAAGGACAGGTTCAAGAGGGAACTCGACGGGATTCAAGTAGAGCTTCAAGCAACCGATCCAACAGAGATGGATCTTGATGTTTTCAGAAGCCGTGCCAACTAAAAAGTAAACACCAAAAAGTTTATCCCCTTGAATGATCTATTCTATTGTTTCGGAGTGATGTTACTTTCTTTTATATTTTTACATTATGGCTGTGAAGGGTATGAACCTAATTACAACTTTATTTTTATCGGTGTTTGGTGTCTTGTGTTGGATGTTGTCTTTGGTGTTCCATCTTCATGTAGATTTCACTATTTTGGGTTTTCTGAGTGTAAAGACTCAAATCTTCTATTCAAGATGAAACCCTTTTGGTATCATTTAATGTTGCTTTCACAAATGTATGAAACAGCAGCTTTAGTCTATAGATGTGTGCACGAGATGTTACATTCATGCCATTAAAGGTCGATCCGACCCGTTTTGAGTCTTGAAAGTTGATATGCTCCCACCACTAATCTAGTCTGGTCCTGATTTGATTTTAAGTTTTAGGTATAGGGTTCAAATCTGATGTTGTTTGTTGTGGTTTAATCTAGGCCTACGCACGGAGCGGATATCTGGAATTGGAATTTTAGTGATATCTGTGATCCAATCCGCCCCGTACGGATCAACAATTTTTTGATCTGTATTTGCTCCGTTACTAATCGGATATTCGGTATTCAGATATCTGTTAAAATCCAGATTTTTAATCGGATATCCGATCCATTTCAAAAAATATTAAATTAATTATAAAATAATTAAAATATTTATAAAATAATTAAAATTATTTATAAAAATAATTAAAAAATTAAAAATTAATTCATATATTAAATTTTAAATTGTTCTTTTAAAATTTTGTATTAAAATATCTAATAAAATATATATAAATTTACAAAATTTTACATATAATTATATTAACTATATATTTTATATGTAATTATATATATACATACATATATATGTATATCAGAGCGGATCGGATATCCGGCTTTTAGAATTTTAATATTTGTTATTTGCTCTGTTTTTAACGAATATCAAAATTTAATATTTGTTTTACTCCGTAAAGTTTTAGATATCCAGATTTTTCAAATCAAATCGAAGCAAATAGCAGATCGAATCAAATATAACGGATAATTTGTTCAGTCCTAGTTTATTCTGATTGTAATACAGAGAAACAAAACAATAGTTTCAACACAGTCTAGTGATATCTGTGATCCAATCCGCCCCGTACGGATCAACAATTTTTTGATCTGTATTTGCTCCGTTACTAATCGGATATTCGGTATTCAGATATCTGTTAAAATCCAGATTTTTAATCGGATATCCGATCCATTTCAAAAAATATTAAATTAATTATAAAATAATTAAAATATTTATAAAATAATTAAAATTATTTATAAAAATAATTAAAAAATTAAAAATTAATTCATATATTAAATTTTAAATTGACTTTTAAAATTTTGTATTAAAATATCTAATAAAATATATATAAATTTACAAAATTTTACATATAATTATATTAACTATATATTTTATATGTAATTATATATATACATACATATATATGTATATCAGAGCGGATCGGATATCCGGCTTTTAGAATTTTAATATTTGTTATTTGCTCTGTTTTTAACGAATATCAAAATTTAATATTTGTTTTACTCCGTAAAGTTTTAGATATCCAGATTTTTCAAATCAAATCGAAGCAAATAGCAGATCGAATCAAATATAACGGATAATTTGTTCAGTCCTAGTTTATTCTGATTGTAATACAGAGAAACAAAACAATAGTTTCAACACAGTCCAAGCCAAACTTAGCTTTGACTTTTTGTCAAGAACAAAACAATTTGTGGACCAATCTATCTAGGGTCAGATTGCATTACAGATTTTTTAGTCGACCACAATATCATTTTATGATTATGATTGGATTTGTCGTTTGACCATCGGTTCGTGGTGATAAACAACATGTTGAGATTAACTTGAATCTAAAGTAATTAACTTATCTACGGATTTATTACCTAATCGATGACATTTTCAGTACTGGTGGAAATTATCTAATAGTATTATCTAATATGTTTTACATTAGCGGGATGTAAAACATATTTTATTGTTTGAGCTAAATAAATTAATTGTATTTTTTTTTGATACACAGTAAGCAAATGAAATACATTTCCATATAAAAAAATATTCGGATAGCTTAGAAATAACGCTAAAGAAAAGAAGAGAGAAGAAACAGTGAAGAAAAAAGAGAAAACAAAAAAAAAGAGTCATATTCATATTCTCCATCGATTTTTGCCGACCGGAGAAAATATCTTCTTCCGCCTCTTCATTTCAGCAGGAAAGCTCTTTGAAATCGGTTTGATTCAGCCATGGTGAGCTCAAATTTCTCTCGCTACTGTTTTTAAGTTCGTCGATTCGAAGTTTACTTCTCGATTGCTTGCTTGAGTCCAAATCAGTTTGATTTCGTCTCGGATAATATCTCTATTGACATCGCTTCTCGCTCGTTAGATCTAGAGATGGATTTTAGAGTCTCCGAACTTTCCGATCTTTGTGTGTTTGTGATTCGATTTATAGAAATCTGGCGAAGAACTCGTAACTTTGCTAGTTAAATCTGAAATTAGGAGGAATCTGGTGCTTCCACTTGCTTGATTGTTCGATTTATATGATTCTTCTCGTCTTCTGAAGCCAGACATCTCTCATTTCTCCTGATAAGTCGTAATTTGAATTTTGAATTCTTAATTGTTCTTTATTGAACGCATTTTACTTTAGACGATCTTTCTAAATTGCTTAGCTTCTCTTCCATGTGATGTTATTAATGCCAATATTTTGTTACAAGTTGTTAGAGATGAAGTTGTTTCTCCAAAATTTGGTGATCTTTTGGTCTAATAAATGTATATTTGTAGAGATTTGGTATCTTCTTCTAAGTGTGTTTCTTCTGTGTGTATTGGTATTATTAACAGGCTAACGCAGCGTCGGGAATGGCTGTGCATGATGATTGCAAACTAAAATTCATGGAACTGAAGGCGAAACGAACGTTTCGTACCATAGTGTACAAGATCGAGGACAAGCAAGTGATTGTAGAGAAACTCGGTGAGCCTGAACAATCATATGATGATTTCGCAGCAAGTCTTCCAGATAACGAATGCCGATACTGCATTTACGATTTCGATTTCGTCACCGAGGAGAATTGCCAGAAGAGCAAGATCTTCTTCATCGCATGGTAAAAAAAAAAAACTACTAATAATCATCACTATCTACCTTCTTGATTTTGCTTATATGTTAACTATGATCATCATCAAATGCTTGTGTGTTGTGACAAGGTCTCCGGATACTGCGAAAGTGAGAGACAAGATGATTTACGCGAGCTCTAAGGATAGGTTCAAGAGAGAGCTAGATGGGATTCAAGTGGAGCTTCAAGCAACCGATCCAACAGAGATGGGTCTTGATGTTTTCAAGAGCCGCACCAACTAATAAAGCGCAAGAAAAAAAAAGCCTTCGCAAAAAAGGGCATTTGAATAAGTTTGTTTCTGGAGTGACGATATATGTTTTCCTCTTGAGGGTTATGAAAACTGTTTTAACACCTTCTTCACCTTCATTATTCTATTTGGTATTATCGTCTTTGATGTGTTTCTCTATCAATCTACTATGAGATTGTGCCTTGTGGATTTGTGTCTGTTACCATTATGTACACTTGAAATCAGATTGGTGTTATTCATATGTATATGCTTCAAGCCTTTGTTTTTTTAATATTTTGATTAGGAAAGTCCTATAATATTCTGATTTTTGATTATTTTCTATGATTTAATTTTTTTAACACTTGGAATCAGGGAACCAGCTGGACCGGGTCAACTCAGGTCAGCGATTCCTCCACTAGTCTAGTAGAGTTTCTCACTTTCCCGAGTCTGTAACTTTTTTTCTCACCGTTGATTAAAAACCATCAACGGCTAATATCTCTCCATTTATTGATCGTGTCGGGAGAAAAAAAGCACAAAAGTTCGTTTTTGCCGATCTGTGTCTCTTCAAAATCCATCTTCTTCAAGCTTTCGTTTCTTCTTTTCCATTTCTTTTTCCTTCGTTTAAACGATGTATATCTGTGGATTTACTTACCATCTTTTTGGGTCCACAAAGGAATTCAAGAAATTTGCGGCCACATATCATATTCTCCTGCATGCAACTTTGTTCTTTCTGCTGGTGATACTATTTCGACAGGGGACACCAGAGATAATCGATTTGGGCAACTTTAAGATATCCAAAGTAAGTTTTACTTCGATAATGGGGCTCTTGTCTGCTATGATGGCATCTACTTATCTCTTGTGCCATCGGCATTGGTATTGATTTTGTAATCGAAAGGTTTTACGAGGAGATGGCTATGTTTTTCGGGTTTTCTAACATTGTTCTTTTTTCTCATGAACCTCTTCGGTTTCTGGGGATTTATATGTCTATTGGTTTCCCCTCCGGTTGTTCTTTTTGGTCTACGAGTTGCAAAGCTCCCTTGATTTAGAAACTAGAAAGCATCTCAAGATTGCATGCATGGAGCTTAAAACCGAGGAGGATCTGGGTTTCTGGGATTTAGAGTAGAATCGTTTGCTGGTATGTGGCAATCCATCTAGTGATGTTCGTTTTTATTTTAGTTTTCAGGTGTTTTAATTGCTGCTAATGCGCTCGCTTCAAATTCGAATTTGTTTCAAAAAGGAAACTGTGCGGATAAATGTGTTTCTGTTAGTTTTGTATGGCGTTGTTGTTCATTAGATTCTTCCTCAAGAGTTTGGGAAAAAGTTATTACCCAACACACTTTAACTTTGTCTGAATGGATCATCTTACTCACAAATGTTTGACATGTGAATGATACTGCTGATAGAATGCTTAGTCGTATAGACTCATTAAACGTCTTAAGTGATTTGTTGTAAAGATTTAGTGTCTCGATTCTGGTTTGCTGTCTTTGATGTCTTGATGATGTGTTTCATTGCATCTATGAACTTTGAGATTGTGCCTTGTGGTTGGTTTGCAATCTTTATGTCAGTTACAAGCCTTTGATTTTGTATATTTGATGTATATAAAAAACAGATTGTTGTTATAACTATGTTTTACACATTTGTTTTAATTCCTTAACAATAACTAATATATCAATTTTTAATATTATTAAGACAATAATTTTTAATAAAAGATAGATAAAAGTTTTTAAAGATAAATTAATTTATTAATCATATAACATCAATATAGATGTGCTAACTATTAGACGCCACCCCTAATTCTTGTAAATGTCAATTTAGTACAATTAAACATCATCAATTAAAAACATCACATTAAAAAAGATGACACAGCTTTTGGGTGATCAAGGAAGATTACACAGCCATTCTCTCAAGATTACTCATCATTGGAGATTTGGAATCTCACGACTTACATGAGATACACATCAAGACTGTCACAAGAGGCTTTTCAGTTTTCCCAACTTCTACCACTCGATATCAGAGTAGACATAGCATACTCGCATGGAAATTTTGTAGTACAGTTGGAACAATCATGCATATAAGATACATTGAAAAAAAAGAAGAAGTAAAGCTATATATTTGTCAACATTCTTGTATATCAAAAGAACATTTCACATTAATCATGACTATCTCTACATCACACAAAAATCACAATGATACATAGAACTTTGAAATTGAGGCTTCTGTGTTAATAAGCCACATGTCAAAATTTATTTGGATTTTTGTGTAAAATCAATTTCGTCGATATCACAGTAAAAATCTAGTAAAAACGGTAGCACTTATGATGTTACCAAACAAACAAAATAGATAAAACATAAGTAAAACATATTAGATCCAAATCTCTAATTTAAATTCATCTCATAGCTAATAAAATAAAATGACAATCCTAATGACTAAGATGCAAACAAATAAAACACTTTAGTTCGAACAAATTAAATGATGTATTTTTAAGAATTAAAGATAAAAAAGAGAATCAAATTTGATGAATAAAAAAGTTTGGTACCTTTTGATGATGTTCAACACCATGAAACATATAGTTATTCTGGTAATGTACTTGAATACAACAACAATAATTGGATTTACTCTCACGGATATAGCTATACTTCTCTGTAGTCTAAGTTATATCGTATCATACCAACACTGACAATATTTGAACAGTATAATCCCTTACTTTTCTAACCCATTGGATAGAAAACAATACACAAAATAAATCATATAACTAACATATCAAACCAAAACTCCATCTCTTATGAAATATGTATTCTTAGTCTTTCACAATATCAAAAGAACTCTACCACAAATCAAGACATCCCACTAAAACCAATTACATAAAATCCTAAATCTTCAAAATCAAAACCGGTTTAAGTAGGGATAATAGCGATTTGGCTTTGTATAAATTCCTAATCTAAACCATTATCTCCCATTTAATACATATCAAGAACATCATCAATCATCACCCCAGCAATATCTGTAACTCCATTGACTCTTAATCATGAAAATTAAATGTGACACAACTTCATCCTCAGACTCATGAAACCTCAAGGTTTATCAGTTGAAGGATAAAATTAAATGCAATATCTAAAGCTAAATATTCATCATCACGATCTTTTAGAAAATAGAAGTCACAACCCTTTAAAAAATATGGAACAAATTTATACCTCTAAGATCGAACTCCATAAAAAATGACAGTTCATTATATTCACCGAATATAGCGCAAGAAATACCTAGCAAGTTAAAAAAAAAAAAATCAGAGATCTTCTCATTCACTTTCACGATTAATCTTAATTAAAGGCATATTCATCCAATCAATAAAGCATAATCGATGAAAGGCTTTGTTTGAACTTATTATCAAGCCACGTTAAAATAAACAAACAATTAGATAAAAAGACACCACAACAAAATCATACATCGATCAAGATATAGATAGAGATTTAGAGGAAAAGAGATCCCATCATAAAAAACGGAAAAACCCCCAATTCTAATTCTAGAGAGGGATGAAGAGATCGTACGTTGATATCATTAAGATCAAACCTTACTGTAGACTCGGTCCATACTATCACCCGAATTATTTTTCAGAAAACAGAAAGGGAAGCAGAGAGACTTCCTGAGAATAAACAAAAAAGCAAAGCAACCTTTAGAAATTAGACAATTTTCACGAACATAACCTTCCTCTTCATGTTTTTCTTACAAGTCTTCTTATTCTTCACTCGCTCTTTTCCATGAATGAATCGCCTACTCGCTCCTATTTGACTATTTGGTCACCATCTGTTAAAAATCAGTTCAATATCATATTACCAAAAAAATAAATAACAACAAAGATGCAAAACATCCCATATGAAAACTAAATGGAAATCATAAAATAGTAATAATATAGCTAAACCAAAAAGCATAATATGAGACGATTCTCTGAAAACATAATATGTGAGAAAAGCCAAAAGTACTAAATACCAGCCGACTCGATGAGATGATTGTCCCAACATCTTACAACAGGATTAAAAGAACGAAGAAACAAAGATCATAAGAACACAATCACGAAAAATCAAATAAACAACTTAGGTTATGTAAAACTCACTTAAGATGACACAATACAGATCATTCTACAAAGAATACACAAAACATCAGACAAATAATAAATAGCACATGGATGATACACAAAACTAAAATAGAATAAGAAGATACATGACAACTAACAAAATATTATCTAAAAAGAACATAATGTGCCCAACATCATATAGATCTACCACAAGAAGAAGAGATCGGTTAAAACAATAGACATACTCAAAACCGAGTAAAAGAGAACGAACGGACGATTATTATGCAAAATAAATAATTAGGGGTTTTGTAGCTTCATTATGTTTGGCCGAGAATTATATTAGATTTAGCGACAAAATAATAACGGCGATAAGATTGTTTTATAACTGGGTTAAACAATTAATTAGGATATTCTAAATAATGATATAGACTAGGATTTAGCCCGCTCTATATGCGGGGTAATGTTTTTTACTTTATTAAATTTAAATTCTATTTAAAAGTTTAGTTTTTCTTATCCATATTATTAATATATTGGTTGAGTATGTTTGTTGTATGTTAATTGTTTGTTGGAATGGGAATGTTGTATTGTTTGTGAATGATATTTTGGTTTCGTTTGTGTATGATATTTGTTTTAAGTTAGTAGTTTTGTATTCATAATTATTGTATCATTTATCAATTATATATATTTGTTATAGTTGAGAGTTTGTTGGATAGATTTATAAAGATAAGAAAAACAAATATTGATAATTTTATTATATAAAATAAATATAAAATTTAAATTATTGTCATTTGTTGTTAGAAAATAAGAAATTATGTAAGAAATATAAAATATTCAACAAATATAGTTGATGGATATAAATGATTTATATAATGTATCTATGTAACCCAGAAATCTTGATATATTTTAGTTACAGGTTTATGAATAGAGGTTAAGTATTTTTTTTTACCAAAATTTTATCTTGTCAACATCGTCCTATTATATTCTACTTCTGATCTTAAATTTGATTTCCTATAAAAAATAATTTTTTGTATGAAATATTTATTTTGCTATAAATGTATTGTATTTTTGTTTATAATATAGAAACCATTAAGTTTTTTTTGGATATTTATGTATTGCATATATTACTAAATTTTAACCTACCATGAAGATGGGTTACTATTTTTTAATTTATTTTTATTTTTATATTATTAATTCAACTTGAAAGTCCTGCTATATTTGAGTTAGTTAGGTTAATAAACATAGGGGTTAAGTAAATTTTTATAAACCTGTAACTAAAATATAAATCTAATTTTTTTAAACCTGTAACTAAAATATAAACCTGAAAGTCCTGCTATATTTGTTTTAAGTTAGTAGTTTTATATTTATAATTATTGTATTGTTTGTGTTATAATTATTGTATTGCTTGTTGATTATATATTTGTGCTATACTTGATATATTTTAGTTACATGTTTATGAATAGAGGTTTAGTAACTTTTTAACCAAAATTTTATCTCATCAACATCGTCCTATTGCATTCCACTTCGGATATTAAATTCGATTTCCTATAAAAAAATATTTTTTTGTATGAAATATTTATTTTTCTATAGATGTATTATATTTTTGTTAATAATATAGAAACCATTAAGATTTATTTTTGGTATTTATGTATAATATACATTACTAAATTTTAACCTACCATGAAGACGGGTAACTATTTTTTTAATTTCTTTTCATTTTTATATTATTAATTCAACCTGAAAGTCCTACTATATTTGAGTTAGTTAGGTTTATGAACATAGTTATTTTTATCAAAATTTAATCTCATTAAAATTATCCCATTATGTTCTATTTCTGATCTTGAATTTTGATTTCATATAGAAATACATTTCTGTATGATATTACTATATTTTTGTTTTGTATAATGTATCTATACAATCCATAAATACAGCTACATTTTAGATGTAAATGATTTGTATAATGCATCTATACAACCCGGAAATCTTGATATATATTAGTTACAGGTTTATGAATAGAGGTTAGATATTTTTTTTACCAAAGTTTTTTCTCTGATATTCAACATTGTCCTATTACATTCTAATTACTGATTTTAAATTTAGATTTTCTATCAAAATAAATTTTTGTATGAAATGTTTATTTTTCTATAGATATATTGTATTTTGTTAATAATATAGAAACCTAAATTTTATTTTAACTCCATATTATCAATCCACCATTTATGAAAATTGACAAAGAATTTTTTTATGTACTTTTACAATATTTAAAATATATACCATACATGGATTTATTATTTGTTTGTATATTTTTTAAATTTTTTGTTTGATTAATTTATTATTTATGTATGGTTTATAATTATGTTGGTATTAGTAGTTTCTTATATATTTTGATTGTAAAAAATCTAGTTTTTATTATATATATTACTATATTAGCTGAGTATGTTTGTTGGATCGAAATGATAATTCTTATATTTCCCTTTTTTAAAATTTTTTATACAACCCATCACACACAGTATTGTGGAGATGTACTAATAGTTTTATGTTTGATTCGTAAAATTGTGGAAATGTACTGATAGTTTTATTTTTTTGTTGATAGTTCTATTTTCTATTTCTAAAATTTTTTTTTTTTTGAAAATTTATGCAACCTATGATGTAGTGTATTAAAATATATTTTTTTTGGTAGTGAGTGTATTAAAATATATTATTGTATGATAGTTTTATTTTGGTAATGATGATGGTATTATATAATTTATATATGCGCTAAAGTTTTAACATTTGTCTTTCTTTTTTATTTAACGGGATGAAAATTGAGAAAAATATAATATTATATTATTAATCCACCATTTATAAAAAAATGAGAAAGAAAATATATTTTAAAAGGCTTTTACAATATATGAATTTATTTATTTATTTGTATGTCGTTTATTTTTTTGTATGATTAATTTATTTTTTAGATATGGTTTATAATTATGTTGGTATAAATTGTTTTATATTTTGATTGTAAGAAAATCTAACCTGCATTGTACTATCTTTTTAATGGTGGATCCAAATCAAAATTCTAATTTTTTTTCTTCCAAAAGCTAACAATACTACATCCTGCATCATATTGAAAATCATTAATTATATAGATATATCCATGTTTAAATATCCTTATATGATTTTAGTAATAATTTGGTGGGCTAATGTTACATTTATTTTTGTTTTATATAATCAGATTTTTAAAAGTGAAAATAAAACAATGATATTGATTAAAAAATACATTTTTTTATTAATTAAAAATGGGGAAAAAATAAACAGAACAAAGAAAAGAAAAAAATCCCTATCTTCAATCTCTGATTCACTTTTTATCTTCACCTAAAAGTAGGAGTCAAGAGACAAAGACGTCCGTAGAGTCAATCGATGCTTGATGCAGAAGGTCGCTCTTGATTTTACTCATACGATCTGTCAAAGAATCTCTCTCCTTCTAGAGAACATCCCTGTCTTCTTCCAGATCGTGAATCCGGTATATCTGACTCACCGATCGGAAGCTCAGAAGCAAAATCCCAGTCATGGCGATGAACTGAAAAAAGCTTTGCTTGTTTTTCTTCACATTATCGAAGAATCCAGACGCTAAAGCGGTTAACGCTTTTGTCGGATCTTTCCCGGTGAAAGGATCAACAGATCCCTGTGGCGCAGACGAAGCCATTGGGGTAATTGTTTATATTTCCTAAAATTTCCTAAAATTATACAAATGCTGTTATTTCAATCATATGTTTATATTTTCCCAAAATTATTAAATTATCCTATATTTTTAAAAAATTCTGTTATATATTTCAATTAAAATTATTTATATAGTTGATGCTATGTTTTATTTAGTTTATATATTTTTTAAAAAGTCTAACAAATGTTTTTTTTATAAATGCAATAAATCTATGTTTTTAAAATTGGTTCAGTTAGTTACTTTCTTTTGCTGTAAAAAAGTTACTTTTTTTTAATTTATAATCACATTAAACGTACTTGCCAATAGAACCAACTATTGTAAATAGTTTGATATTTTTTTAAATTTTAAAACAAATTTTTAAATAATCATTGAAAAAATCCTTTTTTAAATCAATCATTCATAAATTTTGGTCGGTTTTGGTCGATCACTTTTAACAAAAAATTTATAATTTCTTTAAAATATAATTATAAAAAAACTAAAAAATTTAAGAAAATGTGAAAGCAAATAGTCAAATTAAACCCTCAAAAGTTCTCTTCAATCATTATTTCCACTCTTCTCAGAATTTTTCACTCTATCGACACAGCTTTCGCCGCTGGCTCTACTCCGCACGCCTGCCACCGTGTTCCGCCGATCCTCCGATTTCATCTATGGTGGTATGATTCCTTCTCCTTTGTTTTGATCGAGATCTGGTCAAGTCATCCAATTTTGTTTTTGTCTTGTGATTCCACTAATCTCTCTCCGTCGTTCTTGGTAAAAACGTAGATCCCATTAACGCCTCTCTCTTCTCCAAACCCACCTTCAACCTCTCGCGCAAAACCCTAGAACCACCCTCTCGGCCGTGACCTCTGCATGTCCAACACCCTTGACTAAACCCCCTCTTCTGACTCGACTAAATCAATCACAACACTTACGATTCTAGCCACAATCGTAACCAAATACCCAATTAAGAAACTCGCCGTCGTTATTGTAAACCCAACCCCACAGATCAACACTTCTTTCAGAATCTCCGGTCAGAAGTTCTTCGCATCGATCTGTGACTGTCCTGCCAGTTGCATGAACACGCACGCGGTTGACAGTTGTAGGGGCAGAGTATCAAAGTAGCTCGATATCTACAATAAAGAAGGATATCAGAAGGATTTTCAGGTAATCCTTTCAGTGATGCATATGGATCTTTCCAGGACTTGAAATTGAAAGTTTCAGTATCAAACTATCTCTTTTCCATTGTGTTTATGGCAGTGAATGAATTTAGTTTTAATGCGAAAGCTTGGAGATTGTTGTTTCAGAAAGTTCTCAACTTTTCGTTTGTTAGAAACATTCAAGTATCATCTGTAGAAAAAAAAAAGATTTAAGAAATTAGCTGGCTTTAAAGGACTTAGAGAATTTACTTTTTTTTTTAGCAAATGAGCGTTGTCTTTCCATGGTTAAAATTTTAGAAACAACAATGCAAAAAAATATTGGTATTGTCTTTTCAGTTTAGAAGATAAAAAAAACTAAGGTTCGGTTGGTTCAGGAGTTAGACGAAGATTTGGTTAAGGCAGCAAAGAACGATCAGACTAAGTATCAGACTTCGAACAATGGGACTATAGTGGTGAATGGCCGAGTGTGTGTTCCGAATGATCAGAAACTCCGAGAGGAAATCCTTAAGGAAGTACACCAGTCGAGATTTTTGATTCACCCCGGGACGATTAAGATGTACCGTGACTTCAAGCGTTATTATCAGTGGGTTGGGATGAAGCGTGATGTGGCTAAGTGGGTAGCCAGATGTTCGACTTGTCAGATGGTCAAAGCCGAGCATCAAGTTCCGAGTGGATTGCTGTAAAGTTTACCGATTCCCGAGTGGAAGTGGGACATGATCACGATGGATTTCGTGACTGGGTTACCGTCCGTGGATAAGAAGGATGCAATATGGGTTATAGTCGACAGATTGACTAAGTCAGCACACTTCTTGGCGATTAACAAGATGGATAATGCTGCGGTTCTAGCCAAGAGATATGTTGAGGAGATAGTCAGGTTACATAGAGTGCCGGCTTGTATTGTATCCGACAGAGTCACCAAGTTTACTTCGGCTTTCTGGAGAGCCTTGCACAAGGCGATAGGAACTAAGTTACACATGAGTACGGCTTACCATCCGCAGACTGATGGACAGTCTGAGAGAACTATCCGGATACTTGAGGACTTGCTGCGAGCTTGTGTCCTGGATTGGGGCGGCAAATGGGAACATTATCCGCACTTAGCCGAGTTCTCTTATAACAATAGCTACCAAGCTAGCATCGGGATGTCACCTTATGAGGCTTTGTATGGCCGGCCTTGCAGAACCCCCTTATGTTGGACCCAAGTGGGGGAGCGAAGTATATTTGACCGAGACTTTGTTGAAGAGACAACTGAAAGAATCCGAGTACTGAAGCTTAAGATGAAAGAAGCCTAGAACAGACAAAAGAGTTATGCTGATAAGCGCCAGAAAGAGTTAGAGTTTGCAGTGGGCGACATGGTTTATCTCAAGACAGTCACCTACAAGGGAAAAGACCGAGCTTCTCTGAATGGAAAGTTAAGTCCGAGGTACATGGGATCTTATCGGATCCTAGAGAGGATCAGACTAGTGGCTTATAGATTGGAATTGCCATTGTCCATTGAACAGTTTCACAAGGTTTTCCACGTTTCTATGCTAAGGAAATGCATAAGTGACCATGATAATGTGGTGCCTGAACCACCTTCAGACTTAAAGGAAAACATGACTATTGAAGGGAGACCAGTCCGGATTGTGGGAAGGAAAGTTAAGGCAGAACGCAGGAAGAAAGTTCAGATGAACGCAGGAAGAAAGTTCAGAGGCGAGAATGAAAGCAGAATTTCCTAAGTGGTTCGATAAACTTAAGGAAAATCTGGAGTTAAGTGGACCAAAGAAGACTCGAGGACGAGTCTCAGCTAAGGGGGGGGGGGGGGGGGGGGGGGGGGGGGAGTTGTAACATCCGTGATCATTGGATCAAACTGAATGAGTCGGATTAAGACCATGAATAGGAAAAATCAGGGGGTTGTCTGAGTAAAGATTAGGCTATCGGTTGGAAAAGAGGTATAGCCGAGCTAAAACGAGCTGGATCGGGTCAGTTCAGCTGATTCGAGTGTTTAGTCGGGAAGGAATTGTTCGGACAAGTGAAAATCCGACAGGTCGCGAATTTTGGACAGTTGGTCGGGTTTCCGACATGTCAGTTTACTGAAGTCCGAGCTGGGACTGAGCTGAGCTGATTATGTCCGAGTGAAAATGGGATTCAGACAAGGAAGCTTCGGACAAACTGTGTTTCTCGGGCCTTTGGTCGGGATTCGGATAGGACGGTTATTTTTGTCGGAGCCGAGCTGGAATGTTCGAGGAACTTTGTGGAATTATCGGATGTATTATGAAATATCTGCTAAGTATGAAATTAGCCGCGCGGGAGAGACTATATCCGAGGGAGTTATTGGAAAAAGGCGCAGACAAGATTGGCGGGAACAGTTATCGGCTATATCCGAGAGAACTGCTTGGATAACTTCAATCAGGCCGGCTATTTCAGTAAACCAAGCCAAATTCACCGGTTAAAGGATGGGAACGTTAATCTGACCGGCTAAGTCTAATTGATCGAGCGAAAAAGTGCGGGAACGGTTACTGGCATTCGGTTACTTGAGGGAAAACGCAACGGATTGAGTTATTGATCAGTTATATCTGAGAACCGTCATTTAACTCGGGAAACCAGAGAAACTTCATCATTCTGCCTAAGTATCCGAAAGAAAAACAGAGAGAAAGTTCAGAGAGCGATTTCATCCGAGAGACTGAGATTTGTCCGAGAGATATCCGAGAGTTCATCGAATCCGATCGTGAGATAGCCGGGTGATTCCGACTGTCGCCGAGAGACTTCGACTGCGTCCGAGAGAAACGTTCTGAATCGGAGAGTTCTTCTGAAAAACCGTTGGCTATCTTCTTGAATCTGCAACAGCCGAGAAACAAAGGTGAGTGCGCGACCGTGGGCTATAATTTAGACTCGTGATCTAGCATAGATTCGATTATTTACTGATTGCTTGAACTGTTCTATGGTACCTTTACTATTATATTCTGTTTCTCTGCATAATAGTGAAGGCCCGAGGCCAATCTAGGCTTAATAGCCGAATGAGGTCCGATGACCATAGAAGGCCCGAGGCCAAAGTGAGGCCCAAGGCCATATGAGGGCTTATTAGCCGATCATTGACTGTTTAAGTGATTATTGGATGATTGAATGGACTGTTTGATTGTGATTTTCTTTACTGTGGCTAAGTGGGATGGGATGACCGCTCTCACTAGCAATTCTGTTGCTTATGCCTTCTTTTCATAGATGCAGGTGATTTAGCCCGTGATGGGAACTGTTCTGGACCGCGGGACTAAGCCAGGAAGGAAAGGATGTTAGGCTTGGGTAGACTATGGTCAAGTAGAACAATGTAGTAGCTTATAGCAGACTGTATTAGCTTATAGCAAACCTTCATTGTATGCTTGAACCTTGTTTTTACCTAAGTAGTGTATTTATGTTTAAATGGCTTGACTGAATCGAATAAAAACGCTGAAAATGACTAAGTATGGGAAAAATTTAAAAATACCCGAGACTGGCCAGGAAGTGGCCGAGTCAAATCCTTACCGCAGTTTGGATTTCCGGGTTAGGGCGTTTCAAATATCCTCTAAGATACCTTCTGGGGTCCTTGTGGATCAATCAGCTAAGATAAGAGAGATCCCAACTGGATTGAAATCAGTCATTCCAAGTCTAGCAGCAACAGAGGAAGGCATCAGGTTAATACTTGACCCTAGATAACAAGGAGAATGGGGAAATCGTCCTGTTGAGATTGAGCAATCAAGCACAAAATTTCCTGGATCAGGTAGCTTCTCTGGAATTCTGCTTTGAATGATAGCACTGACTTGTTCAGAAACAATCACCTTCTTCTTCTTCTTTGGAACTGTTGATATACTCATATATTTCGTATATTCAGCATGCATTTAGAGTAGTTTTTCATGCATTCATCTTACATTTTAGGCTAGTTTGCACCATTTATCTCATTTTAGGTCCTAAGTGCATTTTTCATTAGCATTTGCATATTTCTTGCATTCTTGCATCATATTCAGGTTGTTTTGGACACTCTGGAGCTGTGGAGGTTGCGTGGACATGCTAAGGATCGAAGAGGAGCCTGTGGACACTTGGAAGAAGTCAGCCATTCAGCAAAGGAACCGAGATCGAGGTGCGGATCGAACTAGGCAGGTCGATGTAGATGAGATCGACCAGAAGATCGAGTGACTCAAGTCGTTTCAAGAAGGAGAACCGAGACCAAGATCGACCAAGGTGATCGATCGTGAGTACGGACGTGGACTAAGTCATGCAGAACGAGAGCCAGATCGAGTTCACGACTCGATCACCCAAGGATCGAGTAGAAGATCAAAGGAAGTATTCGATCCATCCAACCGAATCGACTTGAAGATCGAGCAAAGGCAGACGATCCACGAAGAAGATCGAGCCAGAGATCGATCACCCAAGTCGATCTTTGGGACCTTATCCGGACATCACACTTTTGGCATGTAGTGAGGGGACCATTTTCTTTGTTTGGCTATTTTGGGCGATGTGTGTGAACCATTCATATTGTCGACGACCACTTTTATGTTTTTGGATGCTTTTTAGGCTTATCGCCATTATTATCTCTTTCAAGCTTTTTATGTCTTGAACTTTGAATCTTGCTTAATCATTGAGTATTTTCTTAATCTTTCTTGTTTAATCATGCTTGGCTTCCTTTCCTTTGCAACTCAATCAGTTTTTATTATGTGTAGCGAGTAGTTTCCTTTGGGTTTAAGGTTGAGGCAATTTAAGGGGTTTAAGGGTTTAAGCTTTGGTCTTTCTCTTGTTTTTAATCTATTTTCTTCTTGGATTTGGGGTCTTAACGCTTAGAGAGTCTTGAGAAAGATCTCTATGATCCCAGGACTTTTCTTACCTTGACCGGATTCAGAAATCCCTTAAAACCAAATCCAAGAGGCTAGTTCATCTTTTTCCAAACGCCATGGATGCTTAGGGAGCTAGTTAGGCCATTGTTTGAGATCTATTGTTAATGTTCTTTGATCCATCTTTCCACCACACGCCATGGGTTTGGAGAAAGGGTTGAGGAAAGGGTTTATACCACACGCCATGGATAAACCTCTTTTAGCTTCTCAAGGCTTAGAGATAGCTCATCAAATGAGTAGATCTATGATTTCAAACCCAAAGCTTGAATTTTGAACCCTCTTAAACATGACCTTCAACCTTGAATCCTCTATTTTTAATATTTTAAAACTCAAGTTTATCATCTCTTAGTCATAAAGTTTGCATCTTTAGTCTTAAAAATCATTGTTCTAAGTTGCTAGAAATTCTCTGTGTATCTGCCTTTAGATTTCGATTTTTAATAATTAGTAGTCTTGCATTTTAAATTATTGGTGTTAATCTAGCATTTGTCTAACCCTTTTGCAGGGATTTTAAAATAGTTTTCGTGATCATTTAGTCATTGCATTTAGTTTTTACATAATTTCTCATCCATTTACCTGATTTCACTTAGATTTGCTTTGCTCTTACATTCTTAGTGACTTTCATCAACCTAGACTGGATTGACACCTCTTGCACTATACTACATCATTAAAAGTGCATTTGGCTTTGATTTCAACAACCAAAATAATCTTGTTTATCAAATGGCGCCATTGCCAACTTGGGTTTGATTAGAAAACATTAGGATTTGGAGCTTAGTAAAGACTAATTCCTTTATTTTACTTTAGTTACTCATTTCTCTATCTTACTGCTTGTTTTCTCAGGTACATGAATTTGAGGTCCAGTGGTGACAACAATCTACTACAACCTCTGGACAACATTCATCAACTAGGAAGTGCAAGGCTAAGAAGGGCAGTAGAACAAGCACAAGATTTTGAGGAAATAGAGCAATCTGGTCTTGTTGATTTTGAGATTATGGCTGAGCAAGACCAACAAGAGGCTCCACCTCACCGTGCTGCTGGTGCTAGGGGCAATGGAAACCCCAACCACGCGCCAAGGCAACCAAGAAACATTGGTGCTGGTGATTCTCCAAACACTCATCACAACCGTTTTGGCATCACTCTTCCACCGGTGCAAAACAACAACTTCGAGATCAAGCCAATCTTTATCTCAATGGTGCAGAACAACAAGTTCCATGGTCTTGCTATGGAGGATCTTTTGGAGCACTTAGACAACTTTGAGCAAGTGTGTGGAATGATTAAGATCAATGGAATCTCGGAGGACAGCTTCAAGCTAAGGCTTTTCCCTTTTTCTCTCGGAGATAAAGCAATGCATTAGGAGAAAACCTTACCTCAGGGGACTATAACCTCATGGGCTGATTGCAAGAAGGCGTTTCTGTCTAAGTTCTTCTCAAGCACAAGGACAGCTCGACTAAGAAGTGAGATCAGAAGTTTTACACAAAGGCAGAATGAGACCTTTAGTGAAGCAATGGAGCGGTTCAAGGACTACACTATAGCTTGCCCTCATCACGGCTTCAGTGTGGAGACACTCTTGAGCACCATCTACAGAGGAACTCTTCCAAAGATTCAAATGCTCCTAGACACGGCGAGTAAAGGCAACTTTCTTGGCCAGAATGTAGAAAAGGGAATGGAGCTTATAGAAAATCTTGCTTTGAGTGATGGAAACTATGCTGAAGATTATGATAGAGCACCAAGAGGGTCCGACCTTGAGGCAAACAAGAAGGAGCTGAAATCTCTCCATGAAAAGATTGACAAGTTAGTACTTGCAAATCAAAAGCATGTACACTTTGTGGGAGAAGCTGAAGATGTTCTAGATGAGTTAGAGCTGAGCCAAGAAGAAGCGAATTGGGTTGGAGGCCAGAACTACACTAAGCCACAAGGCTATGGTCAAGGGTATCAAGACAACAACAACCTGTCTTACAGAAGCACCAATGTGGAGAATCCTAAAGATCAAATGTACCCTCCACAACAAGGCAAACCTTTTGTTCTATATAACAAAGGGTTTACACAAAATAGTGGGTATCAAGGGCAAAGACAAGGGAACTTCTAAGGTCAGAAACAGCAAGGGAACAAGAGTTACTCTCCTGTGTTTCCTCCTGGTTTCGTGCCTCAGCAGCAACAAGTTCAACCACCACCTTAAGATCCGGTTAAAGCAATGTTTCAACAGTTGCTTCAAGGGCAAGCGTCTACAAATCAGAAGTTTGTTGATATGAACAACAGGCTGGACTCTTCTCTCACTGAGGTCTCTACACAGATCACTAACCTCAGCAACAAGATACGCCAGCTAGAGAAGAGAAAAGCCAGTTCAAGCGGCCAAGGTAGCTTACCCGGGAAGTGTGAGCAAAACCCTAAGGAGTATGCCAATGCTATTAATTTGAGAAGTGGGAAAGAGCTACCACCACAGTCAGTACCTGAAGACATTTAGGACATTGTAGTTCAAGAGGGGGGGGGGGGGGGGAATAAGCTCTCAAATGATCAAGAGATCACCTTTGACAATGTCTACATTGCAAGGCCAAAAAAAGGTAAATAAGCGGTTTTAGAGAAAAAGGTGGAGGAAGTTAGCAAAGAGAAAGAAGCTTTTGTGCCTCCTCCTTATGTACCAAAGCTTCCCTTCCCTGGACGTTTCAAGAAGCAGTTGATTGAGAAGCACAAAGCTCTGTTTGAGAAGCACATAAGGAATGTTGAGATTAAGCTGCCTTTGGTTGATTATTTGGCCATGATGCCTAAGTATGCTAAGTTCTTAAAGGATACGCTTGCTAAGAAGGAGAAAGAGAGTGACGAGGTCCTGGTTTTGAGTCAAGAATGCAGTGCAATCATCCACAAGGAAATAGCACCAAAGAAGCTAGGAGATCCAGGGTCATTCACTATCCCTTGTGCACTTGGTCCTTTGAAGTTTGAAAGCTGCTTATGTGATTTAGGAGCAAATATTAATCTTATGCCTCACTCCATTGCCAAGAAGCTAGGCTTTACCAAGTTTAAGGAGTGTAGAATCTATCTCATTCTGGCTGACAGAAGCATAAGGCTCCCTGTAGGCATGCTTGAAGACCCACCAGTAAGGATCAGCAATGTGAACGTGCCAACCGATTTTGTAGTGCTAGAAATGGATGAAGAGCCAAGAGATCCTCTAATCCTTGGTAGACCGTTTCTAGCAACTGCTGGAGCCATCATAGACGTGAAGAATGGCAAGATTTCTCTGCACTTGGGTAAAGACATCAAGCTGAACTTTGACATCAATGAAGTCTTGAAGAAGCCAACGATTGGTGGACAAGCTTTCTACATTGAAACATTGGATGAGTTAGCCGATGAGTTGCTTGAGGAGTTGGCACAAGAGGATCACATACAGCTAGCTTTGACAAAAGAGTGTGGGAAGTATGGTTTCTTGCATGAACAGACCCAGGAGTATGTTCACATCCTTGATTCTCGCAAGGTTGTGAAAGAAGATGAAGGCGGATGCCTAGAGATCGACATGGAAATCGACGAGCTCACTCGATCCAGGGAAACGATCGACAAGAAGATCGATCAGATGTCTTGATCCACAAAAGAGATCGATGGGACAATTGAGAGAGACGACTCAATCAGTTCAGAGAATGACTCAGTGAATCGATCTCCTGCTCGATCCACATCAAATTAAGTAAGTGAATCGAGGGAGTGCAATCGATCCAGCCTAGAACGAGGGGAAGATCGACTGGATGACTCAATCTCTGTGGAAGGAACGGTTCAAGATGGCTGCCTGAAAGCTCATGACTCGGGTTCAAAGGAGGCTAATGAGGATGGCAACGTCAACATAAGCCACGAGGAGGACTGGAGCGAGCTGCTAGCCCCAAAGGTGGACCTAAAGGAGCTCCTTCATGGGCTAAGGTACGCTTTCTTGGGACCTAATGATACCTATCCTGTCATTGTGAATGAAAATCTAAGTGATGATGAGTTAGACTCACTCTTTAAGGAGTTGAGGAAGTATAGGAAGGCCATTGGGTACTCTCTCAGTGACATCAAGGGCCTTTCATCAATGCTTTGTATTCATAGGATTCACTTAGATGATGAAAACACATCTTCTATTGAACACCAAATGCGCTTAAACCCGAATTTGAAAGAAGTAGTTAAGAAAGAGATCTTAAAACTTTTAGAGGCTGACGTGATATACCCTATCAATGATAGGACATGGGTCTCTCCGGTCCATGTGGTACCAAAGAAAGGGGGTATCACGGTTATAAAAAATGAAAAAGTTGAGTTGATTCCTACAAGAACAATAACTGGACATAGAATGTGTATTGATTATAGGAAACTCAACTCAGCCACTAGAAAAGATCATTTTTCTCTTCCCTTTATTTGATCAAATGCTAGAGAGACCTGCCAATCATCTATACTATTGTTTCCTAGATGGATATAGCGGTTTCTTTCAAATTCCCATTCATCCTAATGACCAAGAGAAAACTACTTTCACACGCCCTTATGGTACTTTTGTTTATCGAAGGATGCCTTTTGGGTTATGTAATGCACTAGCAACCTTTCAAAGGTGCATGATGTGTATCTTCTCTGATCTTATAGAGGAAATGGTTGAGGTCTTCATGGATGATTTTTCTGTGTATGGTGCTTCCTTTGGTGGTTGTTTGTCTAATCTTTACAGGGTTCTCAAGAGATGTGAAGAGACAAACCTGGTGCTGAATTTGGAAAAGTGTCACTTTATGGTGAAGGAAGGCATTGTACGTGGGCACAAGATCTATGAGCAAGGGATTGAGGTTGACAAAGCATAGATAGAGGTCATGATGAGCTTAGAGCCACCGGTTAATGTGAAAGGGATAAGGAGCTTCTTGGAGCAGGCTGGCTTTTATAGAAGGTTTATCAAGGATTTCTCCAAGATAGCACGCCTTCTTACAAGGCTACTGTGCAAAGAAGCTGAGTTCATCTTTGATGAAGAATGCCTTAAAGCCTTTCAGACCATCAAGGAAGCTCTAGTCACCGCACCTATATTTCAAGCTCTGGACTGGGACCTGTCCTTTGAGATTATGTGCGATGCTAGTGACTATGCTGTGGGTGCTGTTTTGGGTCAGAGGAAGGATAAGAGGCTGCATGTGATCTACTATGCAAGTCGTACCTTGGATGACATGCAAGTTGAAGTATGCTACCATCGAGAAAGAGCTACTGGCCGTAGTCTTTGCTTTTGAGAAGTTTAGATCATACTTTGTGGGTTCTAAAGTCATTGTTTACACTGATCACGCCGCCTTGAGGTACATATACTCCAAGAAAGACACCAAGCCAAAACTTCTAAGGTGGATTCTTCTTCTATAAGAGTTTGACATGGAGATAAAAGACAAGAAGGGGATATTGAATAGTGTAGCGGATCATCTCTCAAGGATGAGAGTGAAAGAAGTCTTGCCTTTGGATGACTCACCCCCTGAGGAGCAGCTCATGATGGTCAACACAGTGGTATATACAAGGCTGGAGGAGAAGCTTGAAGATGTCTTAAGCTTGAAGGAAGAAGATTTACCTTGGTATGCGGACATTGTCAACTACTTAGCTTGTGGAGAGGAGCCTACTCACCTAGACTACTACCATAAGAAGAAGTTCATAAGGGACATCACTCATTACTTTTGGGATGATCCCTATCTGTACAAGAGGAGAGTAGACAGCCTATACAGAAGGTGTGTCACAAGAGAAGAAGCAAAATATATTCTGCTCCATTGCCACGGTTTATCTTATGGAGGGCACTTTGCATCGTGCAAGACGGCTACAAAGGTTCTACGAGCCGGGTTTTGGTGGCCAACACTCTTAAATGATGCTCATAAGTTTGTAAAAATGTGTGAAGCTTGCCAAAGAGCTAGGAACATCACAAAGAGGAATGAGATGCCGCATGTACCTATCTTTGAAGTGGATGTCTTTGACGCTTGGGGGATAGACTTTATGGGCCCGTTTCCATCTTCATATGGCAACAAGTATATACTGGTGGCAGTAGACTACATATCTAAGTGGGTTGAGGCTATAGCTTCCCCAACTAACAATGCAAAGGTGGTGTCAAATAGGCAAATCAAGGCCATTCTGGAGAGAACCGCAGGGGTAACTAGAAAGGATTGGGCAAGCAAGCTTGATGAAGCTCTATGGGCGTATATAACAGCTTTTAAAACTCCTATTGGTACCACTCCTTTCAACCTCCTTTATGGCAAGTCTTGTCACCTCCCTGTTAAGTTAGAACACAAAGCTCTTTGGGCAGTGAAGCAAGTGAACTTCAACCTCAAGACGACACAAGAGAAAAGGCTGGTGCAACTCTATGAGCTTGATGAGCTGAGGTTGGATGCTTATGAACGCGCCAAGATCTACAAGGAAAGGACCAAGGTGGTTCATGAAAAGAAGGTGGTGCTCAAGGAGCTTAAGGAGGGAAGTCTGGTTCTGATTTACAACTCACACTTGAAGTTGTTCCCAGGGAAGCTCAAGTCTAGATGGAGCGGATCTTTTGAGATTAAAGAAGTTCTAACATATGGAGCGGTTACTTTGGTTGGCAAGAGTGGAAAGACTTTCACGGTGAATGGGCATAGAGTCAAGTGCTACTTGGCGAGTGATTGAAGCAAGGAGAGCACCACGTTGCTTCTCCAAGACCCACTTCTGGCCTAACCAAGTAAAGTCAAGCTAGTGACGTAAACCAAGCGCACTTGGGAGGCATTCCCATGGCTATCATTGTACATATTTTTGCTTTATTTCTTTTTTAATTTTATGCTTTTTAGTCTAAGTGTGTAGGTGAAAGGATAAGGGAGCTGGAGATCATGATCTTGGAGTCAAAAAGGGCAAGGAAAGGAGAGGTAGAGGCAAGAGATCGAGTGATAAATCTACCTATCCTAGCTCGATCTTTACTAGATCAAGCTAGTGAATCGAGTGAAGTCACTCGGTCTAGATGAGATCGAGTGGACAATCGAGTGAGTCAGTCGATTATGAGAGGATGACCCACCCACGTGTTTAGCCTGAAATGCAAACGGGGTGTGGATCGACTGACCTCACTCGATCCTCGAACTGGATCGATCAGTTTACTCGATCAGCTCACTCGATCCTTGCCCAAACGACCTCGAAATCGATCAAGGGACTCGATCTAAGGAATTATGCCATAATCAGTTAGGATCTTGGAACGAGGGGGCAACTCGATCTAGGACTCAATTCAATTCAAATTGAGTCCCCAATCGACCAATCCTCTCGATCCTAGGCAACATGGACATAAGATTGAGGTCAAGATCGACCAAATTGACTCGATCTCATGCTGATGTAAGTTCAAATTCCCCCCCCCCCCCCCCCCCCCCCCCCTTTTCTCTTTCTCTTTCTCTCCTGTTTTAAATTTGAATTGTGGTCAAGGCAATCATCTTTGAACATGAAAGATGTGCCTTGACCACACTTTTTCAGAAACAACTTGCATGCACCCATAGTTTTCTTGGTCTTTATAATCACATGCATCCACACTCTCTCTCATTTGTGTATCGAAACTGTTTTCTAAAGTAAAGAGAGAGTGTGAGTTTGGTTTTAAGGCTAAGAGCATCTTGCATTCATCCTTGTCAAAGGTATTTTCGAGTTTATTGATTGCTTGTTTAAATATTTAGAAAATTTCTTTTTATTGGCTTAGGATGAATGTTAGTTGCTAAGAGATTAGGATAATTTTTTTAATATCTAAATATTAGGGAAAATTGCTTGATTTGATCTTATCTAAAGATATTTTCCTATGCTATTTTTTGATAATTTTTAGGAAATTCCTAAAATTCTAGGATTTATATGCTAAGAGTTTTTCTCTCTTGCCTTACCTCTTTCTCTTAAATCGCCGCCTATACTCATCTTCTCTTTGAGAAATTGTGTTTCAGGTACTATGGCACCAAAGAGAAGCTGAGATTGGGCGACTTCAACACAAGAGGAAGCTCAACAAGTGATGCAAGAGAGGGTTAGATGGAGCAAGGAGGAGAAGAAGGCAAAGAAAAGACTAGAGAGGCTCCGGTTTGAACCCACCAAGTTTGCAAGCCGAGACCTCTTGGAGAAGCTCGGATTGTTGAAGGATTTTGATAAGCTGCTCAAGGACATGGGGCTTGCGTGCTTGTCAAGGATGGACTGCCCCACTTACCCCGAGGCAACTCTTGACTTCCTCTCAACCTTGGACTTCTCCTATGAAGATCCAAGCCTTCCAGCTCCTACCAAGGGTCACCTCACGTTCAAAATCAGGAAGCAGGCTTACCATCTCTCCATCACCGAGCTTTGCCAAGCCTACGGTCTTAATGCTGCGGCCAAGCAAGTGGAGTTCCCTCAGCTCAAGTCCGCCAACGATCTTTGGGACCTGATCTGCAATGATGACTACAAAGCCAACACCGCAAAGATCAAGAAAATTCGCAACCCCGTGCTGAGATACACCCTCAAACTCTTAGCCAACACCTTCAGCGGGAGATCCGTGTCTCCAACGGTCACTAGGAATGAGTTGTGCTTTCTCTTCCAAGGAGTTAAGAAGATCTTGTGCAATAGAGCAGAGAATGATGAGCCAATGGAGGATGATCTTGGAGATAACGTCAATTACAGTTGTATCTTAGCCTCTTCTTTGGTCAAGTACAAGGCATGGGCATTGAGGTGTAAGGCAAGCTCAGCACTTATTGGAGGCTTCCTCACACCACTGTTTATACAAGCCGGAGTTCCTCTTCAAGAGCTTGAGCCTTGCGCGGAGAGAGCCTATATGGATGAGACCTATATGCGCAACACCGACTCCTTGGGTCCTACGACAGCTCCAGGCTTTTATGCCTACTTGTTCTACAGCCCCTCCCTTGGTAAGCAAGTATGCATCCTGCATAATCCGAATGAGTCGAACATAGACAGCATGGGAACCATAGAGTTTTTGCCGAGCAATGAGGAATGCTTTGCACCTCTTGGAGGCACAACAGCTCCCCTTCAGCTTGCTCGTGCACCTTCAGAGTCACCTCCTTCAGATGCCGTGATGCCAGCGAGTGTTGACCTCCCTAAGCTTGATTATGAGCTGCGAACCAAAGCTGAGAAGTTTCTTGCTTCGGTCGTGGAGATTCAGCGTAAGGTCAAAAAATGGCAGAGCAAAATGATTAAGAAGCTTGCTAAGAAGATCAAATACCTTCAAGGAAGCTTATCTGAGGCATCTTCAAGCGAGGAGGTTGAGCAACCAGAGAGGAGACGAAAGTTAACCGGAGGTATAGAGATCCGTGAGCCTCAAGGAAGCAACCAAGCTGTACGCCTCTCTCTACATGAAGGAGCAAGAAAGGAGAAGGGCAAGGCGATCACCCACGACACTCCTAGAAAGAGCAAGAGGTCTGGAGAATCCTCAAGCTCCAGCCGTGCCTAGCTCCGAGGTACCACACACAACCTTGTAAATAACATGCATTTTTCTTTTATTTTTGCTTTGTTTTTGAACTTGTTTGCCACCGAGACGGTGTCATTCAAGTTTGGGGGGAGATTGTGTGCTTTTAACATGTTTTATTTGGTTCTTATTTTATGTTAGCATCTTTGAGTCTTCATGCATTGCATTCACCTAAATTGCATAGAAAAATACAAAAAAATCAGAAAATTTTCAAAATTTTCAAAAAAATTCATATAGTTTGCATTTGCATTGTCATAAATTCTAGGATTGATTCTAGATTTTTAATCATTTAGGTTGTTTGCATTTGCATAGGGAGCAATGATATGAAAATTTTCCTTGTAAAGTGTTTTAAGTTCATGAATTGTTTCAAGGCTCTAGTTAGTAGTTCTTTGATGCTTTTCACAAATTTTGAAAGTAAGCTCTAACCGTATTTGAATTTGTTTTGATTTTCGTGGCTTAAGTTGAACAGACATGAATTGAATCCTTTCCTATCAAGTGAAACCTTAATCTGAATTTGAATTATCACACTTATGCATTTGAAATGAAATACATGGATCACATATACATATTTAGGCTTTCTTATCCTTTTCACCACTCTTTTGTAAGCCTGAATAGACTCCTCACCTTGACCCTTACCCTCCTTTCAAGCCAAATATTTCTTGTGTGATTTTGTGAGGCCTTATTTTCGGATTGAACTTGGCATAAAGTGTTAGGTTTAGGCGACATGATTAGGCTCTCATATTGATGCTAACTTTGCATTTTGAAGCTAGTTTTAGGTTTGATTTGGGGCGGGGATTCATGGGAGTTGTTTTGTTTTTGTATGCGGTTTGAAAAGAGTTTGATGTTTGGAGTTTGAATAAAAGGGAATAAATTATTTTAAGTGGTAGGCCTTGTTTTAAAATGAAAGTTCATGTTTGAAAAGAAGATAGCTCTCAAAAAGAAAAGAAAAAGAAAAAAAAGAGATTAATAAAAGAGCCAAAAGGCCAACTAAAAAAAAAATAAAAAATTATAAGAAGAGAGCTATCAAAGTATTGAAAAGAGCTAAGTATGTTTATGGCCTTACCACTAGCCAAAAGGGTTTTAAAATGATGTTTTTATTTGGGTTTTTGCTAGGCGACTTGCCTTGTTGATGTGGGTAGTCTTTAGGAGTGTGAGTGAGCTTAAAAAGAAAAGAAAAAAAATGAATGAGAGGGGTTTAGGATCATTGCTAGTGTATATGGGTAGATGAGAGTTTGTCATGTATGCATCAATTGCCTTTACCTTTAGCATTATGCATAAGTTCAATAATTTTTGAGATAACCCATTGCTTGAATTACCCACTTGAATGAGATAATCTTTGTCTCATAACCTTGTCCCTAGCCAAATGTATTCTGTTTTAAGTGCATGAGTGTGATTCACGGTTTGGTCTTAATGAATGTTAAAGGTTAGGATTCTTGGATTATTTGGAATATGAGAGTCATGATTTGAAATTCAACATGTGATGAATATGGCTAAGTTCTTTGGATTAGAGGTTTGTGTACTGCATCTTAGAATTGAGAACTAGGACCATTGATTTGATTTATTTGCTGAAACACTTTTGGAAATTTGAGCTCCCACTTTTAAACCTCTCTTCATTTCTTGAATTCTGTTTGCTTGAGGGCAAGCAAAAGGCAAGTTTGGAGGAGTTGATATACTCATATATTTTGCATATTCAGCATGCATTAGAGTAGTTTTTCATACATTCATCTTACATTTTAGGCTAGTTTGCACCATTTGTCTCATTTTAGGTCATAAGTGCATTTTGCATTAGCATTTGCATATTTCTTGCATTCTTGCATCATATTCAGGTTTTTTTGGACACTCTGGAGCTGTGGGGGTTGCATGGACATGCTAAGGATCGAAGAGGAGCCTGTGGACACTTGGGAGAATTCAGCCATTCAGAAAAGGAACCGAGATCGAGGTGCGGATCGAGCTAGGCAGGTCGATCTAGATGAGATCGACCAGAAGATCGAGTGACTCAAGTCGTTTCAAGAAGGAGAATCGAGACCAAGATCGACCAAGGTGATCGTTCGTGTGTACGGACATGGACTAAGCCATGCAGAACAAGAGCCAGATCGAGTTTACGACTCGATCACCAAGGATCGAGTAAAAGATCGAAGGAAGTATTCGGTCCATCCAACCAAATCGACTTGAAGATCGAGCAAAGGCAGACGATCCACGAAGAAGATCGAGCCAGAGCTCGATCACCGAAGTCGGTTCTGGGACCTTATCCAGACAGCTCACTTTTGGCATGTCGTGAGGGGACCATTTTCTTTGTTTGGCTATTTTGGGCGATGTGTGTGAACCATTCATATTGTCGACGACCACTTTTATGTTTTCGGATGCTTTTTAGGCTTATCACCATTGTTATCTCTTTCAAGCTTTTTATGTTTTGAAGTTTTGAATCTTGCTTAATCGTTGAGTATTTTCTTAATCTTTCTTGTTTAATCATGCTTGGCTTCCTTTCCTTTGCATCTCAATCGGTTTTTATTATGTGTAGCGAGTAGTTTCCTTTGGGTTTAAGGTTGGGACGATTTAAGGGGTTTAAGCTTTGGTCTTTCTCTTGTTCTTACTCTATTCTCTTCTTGGATTTGGGTCTTAACGCTTAGAGAGTCTTGGGAAAGATCTCTATGATCCCAGGGCTTTTTTTACCTTGACCAGATTCAGAAATCCCTTAAAACTAAATCCAAGAGGCTAGCTCATCCTTTCCCAAACGCCATGGATGCTTAGGGAGCTAGTTAGGCCATTGTTTGAGATCTATGCTTAATGTTCTTTGACCCATCTTTCCACCACACACCATGGGTTTGGAGGAAGGTTTGAGAAAAGGGTTTATACCACACGCCATGGATAAACCTCTTTTAGCTTTTCAAGGCTTAGAGATAGCTCATCAAATGAGTAGATCTATGTTTTCAAACCCAAAGCTTGAATCTTGAACCCTCTTAAACATGACCCTCAACCTTGAATCCTCTCTTTTTAATCTTTTAAAACTCAAGTTTATCATCTCTTAGTCATAAAGTTTGCATCTTTAGTCTTAAAAATCATTGTTCTAAGTTGCTACAAATTCTCTGTTTATCTGCCTTTAGATTTCGATTTTTAAATTAGTAGTCTTGCATTTTAAATTCTTAGAGTTCATCTAGCATTTGTCTAACCCTTTTGCAGGGATTTTAAAATAGTTTTCGTGATCATTTAGTCATTGCATTTAGTTTTTACATAATTTCTCATTTATTTACCCGATTTCACTTAGATTTGCTTTGCTCTTGCATTCTTAGTGACTTTCATCAACCTAGGCTGGATTGACACCTCTTGCACTATACTACATCATTAACAGTGCATTTGGTTTTGATTTCAACAACCAAAATAATCTTGTTTATCAACTGTACCTAAGAGAATTGCACTAATGTATCTGGTAAGCAATGCTCCTTCCTCAGGACTTACACCATTCACAACCATTCTCTTAACATACCTTCTTAGTGCATGTGAAAGCTTGACTGCATTAATGAGGGGAATCTCGACCATCAGCTTGTCTATCATTGCCTTGCATCTGACTTCTTCTATCTCCTGTTTAGACTTCCTAGGATGCTTGGGGTTGGGTATCTTGGGATTATAAGCTTGTTCCTTGCTATTATCTGCAGTTACAAATGAAGCAGCATCATTCTGGGGTGGGTGACGTTCGTCACCAGGGGGTGACGCTCGTCACTGATCAGGGACGAGCCCTGATCGGGGACGAGTCCTTCGTGTCGGGCCTTTGTAAATTGGATGACGAGCGACACCCCTCCTTGGTGACGCTCGTTACTTCCTCTGAGACTGCAAAATTTTCATCTTCTAACTCCATCAGTTGCACGATCTGCTCTGCACTCAACCTCTTTTTCTGCTCTGTTTTAAGCTTTTTTTTACTCCTGATTGTGATGGCATTAACCTGGTGCTTGGGATTGATATCAGTCCTTCCAGGAAGGAATCCCTCTTCCCTTTAACAGCTCCTGCAGTTTGAGCAACCTGAACATCCAGCTTCTTCATATGAGAGTTCAGACTCTAATTTTTCCATTCAGGTCCTGATACAATGAATCTATCTTGCCACTGAAGTCAACTGTAATCTTCTGCTGTCCTTCTAGGATCTGCTCCAGCAAAGCTTCCATCTTGTTGTCTTGTGGAGGTGCAGTTTGGTAGGAAGAAGAACCATAATTCCTGTTGAAATTGCTACTGTTCTGGTATGGCTTCTGAAACCCAGCCTTCTGAAACTGTGGCTCTGGAATATAACCATAAGAGTTCTGGTTTCCTGTGAAGGTGCTCTTCTAATTATTGCCATTGTAACCTCTGTTCCACTGCTGATTCCCAAACCTTTGATTCTGAAATCCTCTTCCATTGATGAAATTAACATCCTTTTGCTCAAATTCTTCAGGATTTTGAAAGTCTCCACCTCTGCAGCAAACTGGACTGTTTTCTTTCCCACCAGAAAGCTGTGCATATTGTCTAACTTAGCCTTAACCTCAGAAATTTGGTTCCCTTCATTCAAACCAGCCTGTTTCATCCTCTGAAAGTCAGCATTCTTGGTGCTGTTACTGCATGCCAAGTTTTCAATCAGAGTTATTGCAGCTTCCAAAAGGTTGGTGTTGAAGTTTCCACTACTAGCAGCATCCAACGCCATCTTATATTTCCAGTCCACTCCTCTAAAGAAAATTCCAAGCAGCTGCACCTGATTGAAACCATGATGAGGAAAGTCTCTCTGATAAGACTTAAATCTCAACCAAGAAGCTTTAAAAGCTTCAGTAGGTCCTTGGGAGAATGAAGCAATTTTCGTCCTCAAGTCTTCTGATCTAGCATCATCATAGAAGTTGTTCAGGAAGGCATTTTTTGGTGTTTTTCCAAGTGGTCAGCGATCCGGACTCCAGTTGCTTCAGCCAGTAAGCTGCATCTCCTCCAAGAGAATAAGGAAACAGCTTGCAGAACAACAAATCATTGATAACTCCATTAGCCTCAACACTTGAATCCAAATCCTCAAACCTCTCTATGTGATCCATAGGATGCTCATGTGGTAAGCCATGAAAGGGATGCTGACCCACAAGCTGAAAATAAGCAGGCTTGAGCTCAAAATCGTTTCTCTGAAAAGTAGGAGGGCGGATTGCAGCTCTGTTGGCATATAACTGTTCAGGTCTGTTGTAATCTCCTAGAGTCTTCTGAACAAAACGCCCAGCAACGTTTCCAGCAGCAGTGACTCCAGCTTCATTCGCCACTTGTTGAACCACCTGTTCAACTATGACATTCCCATTCTGATCCAGTCTCTGCCTTTCTTCATTCCTCCTGTTTTCATCTCTGTCAACAAAGGATCTGACCTTCAACCTATATTCCAAACAGTAAATCTTCTACATCTTCAACCAAGATCAGCGGATTGACCATTGTAGATTGCTTCTTAGCTTTCCTGATGGTCCTTTCTAACTTAGCGAGTTAGTCGATGCTTAAAGTCACAAGCTCCTTCTCTTTGTTGCTTCTGGTACTGCGATTATGCATACACTTGAAACCAGGACAAAGAAAAGTAGCAGAAAGTTAGTAAACAAATAAAAACTTAGTCAAAATCCTAATACTAAAAATCTATAGGCAGCTATTACTCCCCGGTAACGGCGCCAAAAACTTGATAGGGCTCAGGTTTTACCCAATTAATTTACTATTGCAAGTGCACAGCAAAGCAGTTGTAGCATAAAAGGTTATCGAATCCCAAGGGAGTAAGTTAACTACACTATAAAGTTCAGGTTCGGATTAAACTAAGCAGTAAATAATGTATGTAATGCGAAATAACTAAAGTAATGAAAGCAGGCGAAATTTGTTGGTTGATCTAAGTTCAGAAAGCTAAAGACGCTAAGTTAGGATAGTTCGCAGGTTGAATCCGAGAATGTAGAATGCATGCAATCATGAATGAATTAAAACCGTCTAGAACTTAAAACACAATTATATAATTAATCAATTCTCATTGCAGAAGTTATCTATGCCTAAATCACAGAGTTTCAAATCTCTTTGCAAACTCTAACAATCTAAACATGCAGTAATATTTAGGTTCAATTGTTCACAAAACTCATAAGTCAAATCTCTTTGCAAATATGCGTTTTGCTCATCGAATACTAGTTCAGGTGATTAACAATGTTGTCACATCTATTAAACAACCTAGGGTTTCGAAATCTAGATGATCACTCCAGAAATCGATGTGAATGCAAGCACAAATGAAGAACCAATGGATTTCCCTAGTAATTAGCAATTCTACAAACTCTTCATCAACCTTTGAGAAACCCTAACTTAAATAAAAAACCACTGAGACTTGGTGAATTGAGAAAACATCACGAATATAATAGATTGCATGAAAGAAATAAGGAATAAAGATAAAGGAGTTCGAAATCTGTTTTAAAGGAGTCTGATTTGTTTCTCCAAAAGCTCTGGTACAAATCTCTCTCTAAAGCACTCTAGAAATTAAGATACAAGATATAAGCCAACAATGGCTGAAAACCTAATATATACAAGCTAAAATATGAGCTGGTACATTTTTATAATTAGTGGAACTTCAGGGCCAAAGTGCAATATCTTCTCCATCTTTTAAATAAACGTCACGACTCTTCAGATGCGGGTGACGAGCATCACCCTTGAGTGGTGACGATCGTCACCAATGCCATGTAATGCCTTTTGAGTTGCTAAATTTGGGGTTGATTCTTGCAATGATCCAAAAGCTCCAAAATCTCCAATTATACTATAACCTGCAAAGACTCTACTATGACTCTAAAAAGACCAAAAAGACTCAATAAAAAGACTCAATAAAAAGACTTATGCCTTGGTTAAAAACCATAAAAACCATGATATATCAAAACACTAAGCAAAGAGTCAATCAGGCTCTTGGGAAGACCGAAAAGGAGGTTTCCCTCCCAAAGGTTCTCCGACGCCCAGGTCAATGAACGTCCTACTGGGAAAAGATACTCAGAAGGGTGTTTCTATGGGTTCGGGTTAGGGGTCTCGTCCGGAGATCCAAACACCTATCAGCTTATGAGTGTTTTAATGGGGTTTTATGATATGTAAAAGAGTATTCAGCGAGTATAAAGACATGGTTCCAAGTTAAGGAAGGACTTATCGTGATAGGCATCATCTCGAGGGAATGGGGGAGTCCCCTCTCGATTATGCTGCACGGCGATGTAAAATTGTTTGGGTCAGGGTCGTACCTCCTCCTCCTTAGAACGGATTATAAGGGGGTCTCTTTCTCTCGTTTCCTCTAGCCTTTTCCTCTTTGTCGTCTCTCGCCTCCCTCCGGCCTCCGCCTAGCCCTGTAGAGGTCTCTTTCCTTTTATATTGGTCTCTCCCCGTCCTGTCCTCTTCATTCGGCACACCAGAAGAGCAGGTGGGCTGATGATGCATGCATGTTTTGGAAAGCTCGCCAACTGCCCAGGAACAGTAATCGGGAGTTGTTGGCCAAGCTAGCTAGTCACGTCAGTGTCTAGGGTAGTTCGATGTCCACATGTCACGTTATCCTTAGAGGTGGTAAAATTGGTCCCAACAATATAATAAAAACATTTAAATTACTATCATCTTAAAACAAAACTTACCAGTCCATATTTTCCGCCACAAAACTTTAAACTCTTGTAATGACATTTATTATTTCCTTTCTCATTAGTAAGCTTATTCAGTTTGCTAATCGGGTGTGCACAATGCTCTGATTTTCATTCTTACTCATTTTTCTTGTTTATTAAGGTTTATTGAGTACTTTCCTTCTTCTGTTTTCTTTGCTTCCTCTCCATTTCTTTCGTACTCAACTTCACAACTTTTAACCTCAACAATTTAGCATTTTTTCTTCTTTATTAATAGACGTTTGATTCAATTGCTTAGTCAACCTTATTTTTTATTATGAATAATTAGAAAAAAGAATAACAAATATTAACATCAATCCAACAATATAATATAGTATTATAAATATTTAATGAAACGAATGATAGTGTGTGAATAATAGGATAACTTGATATATCAATATAATTTATTTTAAAGTTTATATATAACATTACAGTAAAATTAAATTAAAAACAAACAATAATATTATCATTTGGGGTTCTATAATACCCTGAAACATCTAAACTATATAAGTTATAATGATATTTATTGTCATATCATATGCTAATTTTAGGGTAATGAAACATGTAACACTTTTTCATGGCTACTTTTAGAGTAATGATATTTAGTATGCTAATCAGTCATTCTAAACACATTTGATATCAAATTAGATATATGCATGAATACTTTAGGAAACCTAAAAATTTGATCACTAATAAACTCCATAAAAACATAAATTATTATTATCCGGAGGAAAAATAAATATTTTAAAGAACCAAAAAACTTGTACATGATGTTTGTTCCTCTGTTACAATTTTTTTTTATAGAAATTCCTCAAAATAACAATAAAACATGTTGTGCTTCCAAAAATAGCATACACAATAACATATTAACAAAAGCAGAAATGCCAAAAAACCTATTTACACACTTTGTTATTTGCAAGGAGGAGTTAAGTTACCATTTATTTAACATGTTCCTAATATTTTAAAAGCACTACTAACAAACGATGATGATATACGCAGACATTTTAGAGATAATATTAGCGCTTACCATATGATTTTTGTATTTATATCTCTTGATTGGAAAGTTCATATATATATTTCTAATAGACGAGGACCAGGTGTTTTTCAACTTCAAGGTGAAAATTATCATAGGCTTGGTAGTTTGAAGCCTCCAGACGGTAACTATCCTAAATTTTTGCAGCTCTATATTGTTGACACTGAAAATGAAGTAGAGGATATAACAGAAATTATGAGGTAATTATTTTTAAATTTGTATTAAATTTATATTTCTTTGCCAACCTCTGTATTCTAAAATGTGAACAACTTCTTCTTATTTGTAGTAAAGGTAAGAAAACAAAGACTGTTGAGGAGAAAAACAAATTTCAGAAAAAAATTATCGAAGCTCTCACGAAGATGATCAATGAAGTCAACCCTTATGTTAAGGTCTTTAGGATGGCCCAAGAAAGATTTCAGACAAATGAGGACGAAACATTATATATGAGGATTGTTGCTGATCAGAAAGGAAAGGACGGAAGAACATATAGTATGCCTACAACATCTGAAGTAGCTGTTTTGATTCCTGGTGATTTTTAACTAAAAGTGCGTGATAGAGATATAATTGTTGAAGAAATATCTGGTTATCTGAAACGGATTAGTGAAATACATCATTCTTATTTGGCTTTGTAATATCCTCTGCTTTTCCCATATGGTGAAGATGGTTTTCGACTTGGGATTAAGAAATGATCAAAGCCAAAGAGAGCGGCTGCAAAAACGCAGAAGATGAGTATGAGACAATTCTTCGCCTTTCGGATTCAAGAGAAAGCCAATGAAAGTCAGATACTTCTACGTTTTAAAAGATGGTTCCAACAATTTTTATGTAATGCTTTTACAACGATTGAATCAAACCGTCCATCCTACATTGAATATAATCAGTCACAAATGAGAGCTGAAGATTATAATTTTATTCATGCAATTTTAACTTCTGGAAATACTAACATGTCTGAACAATGAAATCGTCTTCTTCTTCCAGCTTCATTTACTGGTGGTCCTAGGTATATGCAGCAACAATATTATGATGCCATGGCTATATGTAAGCATTTTGGATTTCCTGACTTATTCATCACGTATACGTATAATCCTAAATGGCCAGAGATAACTAGATATCTTGAGAAAGGAATTTAAAGCCCTAAGATAGGCCAGACATTGTCTGTCGGATATTTAAGATGAAATTGGATTGTATAATGAAAGATTTAACTGAAGAAAACCATTTTGGACAGACTGTATCATGTAAGTCTATATCTACTTTTAGTTACTATTATTACATTTCTTATCTTTTAATTTTATCATTAATTTAACAAAAAAATTTCTTCGCTTTGCAGCTATATATCAATTGAATTGCAGAAACGAGGACTTTCACATGCACAGATCTTGCTATTTATGCAGGATAAATGTATATTTCCAACAGATGATAACATAAACGAAATCATTTGCGCAGAGATACCAGAGAAGAA
The DNA here is from genome assembly GCA_911865555.2 of Thlaspi arvense. Taxonomy (NCBI): domain Eukaryota; kingdom Viridiplantae; phylum Streptophyta; class Magnoliopsida; order Brassicales; family Brassicaceae; genus Thlaspi; species Thlaspi arvense. Next base: position 9,716,882 of record OU466861.1, read on the forward strand.
TCTGCAGCCTGACCATCATCAATTTGTAAAAGACTGTATGATTCATGATCCATGTGGAGCTCTGTGTATGGTTGATGGTAAATGTTATAAATTCTTTTGAAAGAAAAATGTTGAGATCACTACAGTTGACAAAGATGGTTATCCTGTATATAGAAGACGGGATACTAAGGTTTTTGTTGAAAAGAATGGATTCAAGTGTGACAACAGATATGTTATACCATATAAGAAGAAGCTATCTGTTCGTTATAAAGCACATATTAACGTGGAGTCGTGCAACCAATCATGTTCTATTAAATATTTATTCAAATACATTAACAAATGACAAGATCATATCACTGTTGCTGTTGAGCCAGGACAGAGTAGTTATCATCTAAAGCATCAAATGCAAGCAGACAGTGATGAACACCAAGCTCTGGTCAATGTAGTTAAAGATCTCTTTGATGGCAGTATGTGCTTATTCTTAGAACAAATGTTTTCAATTGTAATGTTTATTTTGTTGTATATTCATTTAATTTTGATAAATTTTATTTTTGGCTCAACAGATATCAGTTTCAGAAGCTGCATAGAGGATTTTGAAATTTCCAATACACTAACGTTAAATGCCGGTGGAAAAATTGAGTTTCTATCTTGAAGAAAAGCATAAGAGTTTAACAGAAATGAAGATGTCAAAACGATTTTGGGTCAGAAAAAAGCATAACTTTCTCAGTTTCTGGCTTGGATGGAACCAAATCATTTTATATATGATGGGAAATCAATAAATTTAAACGAAGAAAAAGGGATTTAGCATTGGAATGATTGGTTATGTGTCACGGAAAATAGAACAAGAATGTTATCTTCGAATTCTTCTCAATATAGTACCCGGTCCTAAATTTTTTGAAGAGATCAGAACATACAAAAACATTGTTTACAAAACATATAAGGAAGCATGCTATTCCCATGGAATTTTGGAAGATGATCATGTCTACGTTGATAGTATTGTATAGCAAGTTTGTGGTGTTTTGGAGACAATATACATATTTGCCTTTATCTTTTCTTTGGATAGCTTAACATATCTAGAAATTGTTTGGCAACAAACGAAGAATCTTCTATCCGAGAACATCGAGAGAAAGAAAAGAAAGACTGTAATAATCCAGGTTAGTCACCACAAAATTTTCCATAATAAAAGGCATCTATTGTACTATAAAATCTTCGGCGATGTAATCTCAAATGATTGGTTTACGTTTAAATTATACTAATTTTAATTTTTAATTTTTCAACAGATTTGCATTTAATTGAAGAGGATAAGGAAAATTTTTCACTACAAAAAAATGAAAATTTTCTGTTAAATATAGGATCTACTCTTGAGCGATTTATAGAAATGCCACAACAAGTCTAGAAAGAATTAATTATTCTAATCATTTTACAGCTGATGGAAAAAAGCTATAACTGTGATGTTATGCGTGGAAAACATGAGAAATATATAAAGATGCTAACTTAAACGAGTATATGATGTAATCACAGGGGTGGTGTGTGGTGGGAAAGGAGGTGTGTTTTCTAATACTATTTCAGGGGTACTGGAAAAACCTTCATGTGGAAAACACTATCAGCTGCATTATGATTAAAAAAACTATTTTTCTTAATGTCGCATCTAGCGGCATTGCTTCTTTGCTATTAGAGGGTGGTAGGATTGGTCACTTTTGCTTTGGTATCCCTATAAATTCTGATGACTCTACATTATGCTCTATGAAACCTGGACCAGATATTGCAGAAATGGTGAAACAAGCATCGCTTATCATATGGGATGAATCCCCGATGATGAGTAAGTATTGTTTCGAGTCTTTGGATATGAGATTCACTGATATTATTGGAAATATAGAAACAAACCTTTCTCAGGAAAAATTGTTGTTTTTATTGCTGATTTCAAACAAGTTTTACCTGTCATTAATGGTGCTGGAAGAGCGGAAATCGTTTCAGCCACATTGAATTATTCTAGACTTTGCGAACATTGCAAAGTTTTAAGATTAACTCAGAACATGGGGCTTATGTCAAACAGTCTGACCACTGCTGAGGCGAAAGAGATCAAAAATTCTCTGAGTGGTTATTGAATGTTGGAGATGGTAAGATTTTAGAACCTAATGACGGTGAAGCTATAATTGATATCCCTGAAGAATTACTTATCACAGAAGCAAATGATCCCATGGAAGTGATCATCAAAAAAGTTTACAGAGATCCGAATTTACTGATACAGAACAATGATCCTAAGTTCTTCAAGACATAACTATATTATGTCCTACAAATAAAGACATAGATTTGATAAATGAGCTAATGATTGGTAAAATTACAGGTAATCATTGATATACTTTTGTTATTATGTGATTGTTAGATATGTTTAGATATTAATGTTTCAGTTAGCTTAATATCTCTACTATTTAGTACAAGTGAAGAAATGATATATTTAAGTGCTCATAGTATAGATCCGAAGGATTGGTCTTCAAGGAACAATCCTATTTTCACTCCAGATTTTTTAAACAGTATCAAGGTGCATGGATTACCAAAACACATGCTTCATTTAAAGCTAGGTGTTCCAGTAATGTTGCTACGAAAATTAGATTCCAAAGGTGGACTAGGCAACGGGACAAGATTGCAAGTTACACAAATGGCTGATTACTTTATAAAAGCACAAATTATCTCATGAGATAATGTTGGTTCAAAGTTTTGATTCTTGTGGTTATATTAACTCCTTCAGATCTTAATTTATCATTTAGAATGAAGCAAAGATAGTTTCCATTATTTGTTGCTTTTGCTGTGACTATAATTAAGAGCCAAGGTCAATCACTAAAGGAAGTTGGCTTTTTTCTCCCTCGACTTGTTTTTTTTCATTGTCAACTTTATGTTGCACTCTCTAGAGAAAGGATTGACAATATTTATTGTAGACAAGGAAGGAAAAACACACAAGCAAAAAATGAATGTTGATTCAAAGAGGTATTCCAGAATCTCAAGGAAGTGAGTTCCAAACATTTTTTTTATTTTAAATTACTTTTTTCCAGTATGATATTTTCTTCTTTATAAATATTTCACGTTGTTTTATATTTTTCATTGTGAAATCTTTATTGAAGTTTTAAATTTAACAAGATTGCAGTGATGTTGTTCGGGAGCGAATTTCGGATGCCACATGAGGGTGTGTGATTCGTCTGGGGTTGGAGCTGTGCCTCCGAGTTTTGTCCTCTGGAGGGGAAAGGCGGCGAGTCGTCGTTCCGGGATGGAAACCTCTTGTCGCGGGGCGATGGGGGGGGGGCGAACGCTGCACTCGGTCCTGTTAACACTTAAATAGAGGCTAGTCGAGCCTCCGGGAGGACCAAAATGGGGTTTCCCTCCCAAAGGCTCTTCGACGATCAAGTCAATAAACATCCTACCGGGAACAGGTACTCAGGAGGGGAGATTTCTATGGGTTAGCGTGAAAAGTCTCGTCCGAGGATCGAGGCTTCTATCTGCTTTTGGGTGTTTCAAAGGGGTTTCTACACATCGAAGGGAAAGCGAAGCGAATATGAAGGCGTCGTTCCGAGTTAGGAATGACTTAACCTGGTCGGCATTCACCCGGAAAGAACATGAAGTTCAACCATGATCATGCTGCTTGGCCGGATTGACTATCTTAGATGTCAGCCAATGCCCTCCTCTCGTCTTTTTCTTTTTTCTTTCCGAGGGATTCACCTCCTACTTATACTCGCGGACTCTTCGTTCTGTCCCCTCCATGCAGCGCACCCGGGTAGCAGGTGAGAGTAATGATTCTGGCATGTTTGGAGAAGTCCGCCAACTGCCCCGACACAGTACGCTGGAGTGGGTCAGCCGAGCTAGCGTGACGTGTGTCAGCGTCCGGTGCAGTCTAGGTCCACGTGTCAAGTTCTCTTTCGACCTGGTAAAATGGATACCAACAGTTGCCCCTGACTTCTCGGCTGATCTGAGGATGAGCCGGGAAGACGAATCCTCCTTGGCTCCTTCTAAGACGAGCATGGTTTATCCGATTCCCTAGTTTTTGTACCGCTTAAGGGCTGGATTGATGCGGCGACCATGCCACGTACCGCAAGGGGTATGGTACTAGTCTGGGCGTAGTTAAGTTCTAAATCATAGCAAAAAATTTGGGAACTCATTGTAGCCTTGCCACGCATCCCGGGGGGTACGGTACTGGCTAGATGGTCTGGACTTATGAGGAAGTTAAATGGGGTATCGACTTTGACCTCAGTGCATTCCGCGAGGGAGGGCGCCCTTAGTCGAAGGAGTAGTCCGAAGTGGACTCTCAACCCCGACCTTATTTGTTTGTCCCGGAGGAGCACATTATTGGTTTAAGGAATTTTACTTTCGAGGAAGCAAGCCGCAGGACAGCTCTTATTAGATGTCAACTCCGACCTTATTCGCATCCGAGGGAGTACGTTATTGATCGAAGGAATTAAGCTTCCGGGGGAAACGAATTGGTGAGACGGTCAGACTAGATACGTATAGAAGGACTCGCACAGTCTACATTACGCATCCAGTAGAGTACGCCGTTCGGCCTGGGAAGTTAAAATGATGGGGTCCTATCCTGACTGGGGCATACATCCGGAGGAGTGCGATGCTTTCTCAGGGTAGGAGGATAGGCATTCCCGGGGGGGAACTGATAGTTTGGCCACTGGTGGACATCTCCCCGAAGGAATTTTACTTCTCGTTTCGGGAAGCACTAGACGTGAAGCCGTCTTACCCCTCCTTATCGAGGTCATGAGCAAGGTTATAATCTCGTGTGATCATAGGGATTGGCACAAGGCAACAATGCGGGCTGAGACACCGGCCCAAGGGCCAGAGGTGGCGCCGTTGGACGGATGAATGAGGGAGTCGCTACTCGAATGCAGCTGACGCAAGAGGGAGTCGCTACTCGAATGCAGCTGGTGCGGAGTAGGACATTTCTCGAGGGCGTTACCTCTACTCCCTTACTGCGTCACGGGACGCTAACGCAAGGGGAGTCGCTACTCGAATGCAGCTGGTGCAGAGTAGGACGTTTCTCAAGGGCGTTACCACGACTCCCTTACAGCTTGGACAGTCTTTGTGTTGTGCTTACGCGGAAGTTGGTGGGTTTTGAGAACGTGCTTGTGACGTAAAGAGGTTGAGAAATTATCAGGAAGAAAAAGACTGCGAGTCGGCGACCTCAATTCCTGTTGTGCCTGCGTAACACTGGTTTGTCGGTTGGCCCTTTGGTGGGGACTGGCGGGGAAGATCCAGAGATCTGAGAGGCTGTAGCCCTAGGATCGCATGGGGATCCTGCCCCGGGGGGCGAGTAAGTTCACGGGGAAGCGTGCTCAATGTGTGTGCGGTGCGCAGAGGGAGCTGGCATGGGGCGAGCCACTGGGGCCTGTTGGACCGGAGCCCTGAATTCCTGGAGGAATGGTGTCTCTGAGGACGAGCAAGTACGCCAAAAAAAGGGGATTCGAAGGAGATTATAAACACGACAGAGATCAAGTAATGAAGCAAGCAAGAAATTAGGAAATTCAGCAAGCAAGAAATCAGGCAATCAAGCAAGCAAGAAATTAGTCAATCAAGCAAACAAAAAATCAGTCAATCAAGCAAGCAAGAAAGACCTTAGCGGTCGGGATCGTGTTAGGGGCGGTCACGTTTCGACCACGGTCATAGGTACCATAAAACCCATCCCGGGGCCCGTGCAGCCCGGACGGTTACGTTCGACCCACGGGCGCGGCTGTTTGGCATCCCATCCCTGGAGTTGACTTCTCCCGGGGGGCGTTTGCGGTTATCCCGTAGGGGCGCGAAATTCATACCGTCGTGATTGTTCGTCAATTGTTCTTCGAAAGACCTTTGGTAATATCGGTGGTCTCCCTTTGAACGTTCCTACGAAAATTTTTGGAGTCTGGCGAGCGCGGTCCACGTGGCGAGCCCTTGGAAATTCGAGTCGCGATGCGTCACTTCATTCAGCGTGCGCCGCTTCTTCGAGAGCCACCAATCATCTTTTCTGCTGTGGCAGACTCCTTTTCTCTCTCCGCATTAAATGCACGTCACTTCCCACGCATGACTCGAAAGACTGATAATTATTAGCTCTCCACTGATATTTGGCTTTCTCCGACCGACGCGATCCCTCTTGCGTGCCTCTTCGGATTATTCTTCTTCTATAAAATCGGGAAGCTCGCAGTTCTGTAGATTTTTGGAGCACACCCTAGAACTTTTCTCTTCTCGAACTACTTCATTCTTTTTCCAGCCACACATTCTTCTTCTCGTTTAATTGAGATGTCGACTTCGAGTTCGTCATCCGGCGAGTGGCGTGCTCGCTATTCCTGGGCCGACGGTGAAGTCCATGATACTGCCGAGATGTCCTCAGAACCTGTTTCCACCGACTTCTCGTGGTCCGGGGGCAAGGCCAAAAAGATCGCCGGAGTGCCCTCGGCGTCCAACCCTGCGGACCGTCCTCCTACCTGCACGACGGACTCGCTGGAAAGGGTCCTGTCGACAAACCTGCCTTATTCTTCCGGGCTCGGACCAATCTTCCCTGCTGAATAGTATCGGGCTGACCAACCTCCGGGTCACTGCATCGCGATCCATGATGACTACATCTTATACGGCTTCTGAGGCAGTCTTCCTCGGATGGTGGTCGACTTCTGCCGGTTCGTCGGTATCTGCCCCAACCAGCTCCATCCTTTCGCGTACCAAGTCCTCTCGGACCTGTCCAGAGTCTGCGTCCGTGGCTCCACGGTGCTGCTATCCTACCAGCTCTCCGCTACACCCTTCATACCAGGTACGAGTGCACTGCTCCCATCCTTGGTGACCGCTCTGGGAGCCGCGACTGGCGGGAGCCGTACATCTTCTGGATAGTGCCGCCAGAGGTCAATGTCCAGCTTACCTGGAGGCCGAGGGTACGATTCTTCTATTACTGCTGTCTTTTCTTTCGAGTTTAGTCCGCCGACCACTCTCTCATCGCTGTCTTGCTTTTTTCAGGCGCCGCAACGCTGGCGCCTCTGAATGGGTCGATCTGCACCGCCTGGTCGGGATACCCGAACGGTTCCTGCTCTTTCCGCCGAGCATCAGGGCGAGCTCCTTTGTCCTTCCATTGGGTGTGGCCCTGGATACCTCATATAGTGATCCTGACTCTTCTGCTCTTGTTCCTGCACTGGTTCCTCGATTCTCACCCGCAGATCCTATCCTTCCAGGTTCTCGGAATCTGATATGATTCTGGACACCAGAAAAAGCAATGAAGAAGAGGCTTGACTCAGCTCAACTAGATCAAAAGCAAAGAGGCGTCTTCAGCATTCAAAGATAATTTTATGGACTGATTTTATTAAGTTCTGGTCATGGTGAACACTAAAAAATCCATCTATGATGTTATCTATCAAGCCCAGCCCATTTTGAAGATGTTACAAGTCCAAGAAGAGCCCAAAATAATTGCTACATTTACTGGCCAAGAGGAGTGACGAAAATAGATCAAGAGTCAGTGAAGACCAAGAGTTGTTCAACTCTAGTTATTTATTTTAATCTAGTTTTTAGTCTTATTTCTATTTTCAAGACAATTTATTGTCTAGTTTTTACCACAAGTATTTCCTATAAATACTCATGTAATATCATTTAAGAAATACATATTTTTATCATTATTTTTGGAAACCATGTGAGAGTGATTCTCATTCTGTCAATCTGCCTTGGTGTGTAATATCCAAGGGATCACCCCGGTTTATCAAGTGTTCTTCATCACACTTATGTGGCCATTCTACCGATTGAAGTTAGTTATTTGCAGTAAGTTAGTATCAGTGGTGAGTTTAATATACTCACTATTGGAGCTACCTGCATCACTTTTCTAAGGTTCTACCGTTTTTTTCTTTGGAATTTCCGCTTCCATTGGATTAAAGGATTATCCCTACCAACTTTAGAGTGCCCGGTCTTAGAGGATCACATCAGAAACGGATTGAGGAGATCTGGGACCTCTACGCCCCTACTGCCGCCTACCGCCAGCGAGGTTTCTACGGGCCGCTTGGAGGACGCTTGTCCAAATGCCGCGCCGGAGGCCTCGAGTCGACTCTCCCGAGGGGAAAGTTTTATCTCGGCCTTTGCGCCGATGGTGCCTCACCGGGTCTCCCATGGTGAGGGCGACATGGTCTATGGGTCCCACTTCTTCCCTCCCTGCTCGCTACTACTCGAGTCGGCCTCAACTGCCAGCGGCGGGGCTCCTAGAGATTCTGAGGCTCCGGAGTACCTGAGGACTGTCAAGAAGTCTAGAGCCGCACGAGCTGGTACTTCGGTCCCTGCTGCTCCGGGCTCGCCGAAGGCGATGAGCGTTTCTTCGGAGTCGGAGCCGATGTTTGTGCCCCCTCGTTTGACCGCTCGCTCAACCCGCGAGCTCACCAGTTGGCGGCTGACCGCCTTGGAGCTTACCCAGTTGTTGGACGCGGTAAGCTACTTTCTCAGGACGTCTTCCATTTCTTTTTTGGTATTTACCTTTGTCTTACCGGTTTCTTCGCCTTCCGACAGAGCCAACGCTCGCTTCAGAAGGTTGAGCACGAGCTCCACATGGCCGAACATCGTGAGCGCAGCCTTGCCGACTGGACTAGCGAGCTTCAGGCCAAACTTCTGGTGACCCGGGATCAACTCGCCAAAGCCCAGACTTCCGCCCAGGGGGAGGATCTTAGTGCGGAGATGGAGCACCTGTCCTTGGCGCTCACGGAAAGCCAGCGAGATCTGGAAACCCGTAACTCAGAAGTGGAGACGCTCACCAAACCCTCACGGTGTACCGAGGGTTCGCTCCAAGGACCGAGGTGGACTTGGCTCTGATGGCGGCTGAGGCTTTCTCGACAAGCCAAACCTTGATCTGCATGCTCAGGCGAGAGCTCGAGGAAAAAAGGCTACAAAGCAGGCCGCGGGGGCCAGAAACTTCAGGGGCGGCTGGAGGCGCTGGCCCTTCTTCGCCGGCGGTACCTTCGCGTCCGCCGGGTTTTTAAATTATCTTTTTGTTTTGGGGACTCGTTCCCTTTGTAAATTTCATCTTCGAACCTGAACCGGTGGCCACTTTTGGTCTGTTTCTCTTTTAAAAATGCACTTCATTTTATTTCGTATATCTTCGTCTCTTGCATGTTCCTTTCGTGTTTTACTTTGCCTTGTAGATCCGGAGTCTCGGTTTCGGGGCCAATATGTGTAATGGTCCCCAAGCCCCGAGATTGTTGAGCAGAACCGTAGCCTGCTCGGCCCGCATACTTTGCGCAGCTAACTTCGAGTGCTTCGCTTCCCTCGTGGAACGTTCGCCGGTGATCCCCCCTTCTTCTAGCGCCAACTGTTCGGGAGCAAATTCAGGATGCCACATGGGGGTGTGTGATTCCTCGGGAGGGTTGGAGCTGTGCCTCCGAGTTTCGCCCTCTGGGGGGAAAACGCTGCGGTCCTTCCTGTTAACACTTAAACAGAGGTCATGCAAGCCTCCGTGAGGACCGAAAGGGGGTTTCCCTCCCGAAAGTTCCTAGATGCCCAAGTCAATGAACATCCTACCAAGAACAAGTACTCATGAGGGGAATTTTCTATGGGTTAGCGTGAGAAGTCCTGTCCGAGGATCGAGGCTTCTATCTGCTTTCGGGTGTTTGAAAGGAGTTTCTACACATTGAAGGGAAAGCGAAGTTAATATGAAGGCATGGTTTCGTGTTAAGAATGACTTAACCTGGTCGGCATTCACCCGAGAAGAACATGAAGTTCACCCGTGATCCTGCTGCTTGGCCGGATTGACTATCTTAGATGTCAGCCAATGCCATCCTCTTGTCTTTTTCTTTTTTTTTCCGAGGGATTCACCTCCTACTTATACTCGCGGACTCTTCGTTCTGTCCCCTCTATGCGGCGCGTCTGGAGAGCAGGTGAGAGTAATGATTCTGGCGTGTTTGGGGAAGTCTGCCAACTGTCCCGACAAAGTACACGGGAGTGGGTCGGCCGAACTAGCATAGCGTGTGTCAGCGTCCAGTGCAGTCTAGATCCACGTGTCGAATTCTCTTTCGATCCGGTAAAATGGATCCCAACAGATGAATATAACAAATTTCTATAATTTAAGAATGATCAAAAAATATACCAATTTACAAAGAGTATATTATTTCTAACAATATCCACTACATCTACAATATTTACATTATCAACAATCAAAAATACACATTCTATTTCAAATCTAAATTCTAAACTTTGAAATTATCTAACATAACACTAATCTAAAAAACTACCGAAACAGTTTACTTTACACCTACATAACTCCATCTTAAATTAAAGATAACCCATAATACATAAAAATTTATAAACTTTATAAAAATTTAATTTAAATGAAACATAAAACCCGCACTCACGTGCGAGCTATATCCTAGTATTAACCTATTAGAGATGTCAATTTTGTAAACAGCAAACGATATATACTTTTGCGGATTTCAAAATATTTGGGCCAATTCAAACAGTTATGTACATTCCCGTAAATAATACTAAGAAATGCGAGAAATTTGGTAAATATTAAAAGAATTTGGGCAATTCAATAAATAATAAATGTCCCATGCATTCCTATATAATTTTGGGAAATATGTAAACAATGGGTATTTGAGGTGAAAATGTCTCTCTTTCTAAAATAAACTTGCATACAAATAAAAATAAACTTCAATAAAAATAAATTTATTAAAAGTAAATATTATGTGAAACCTAAAATATTTAAAAGATATAAAATGAAAATAAAAATGCTCATATAAATCTCCTTTATATAAAAAGGATAGGTTTTCTGCTCCCTAAGGGGTGCCACATAGGCAAAAATAATCAGCCAATAAGAATATAACAAATTGCCACATCTTTAAATTATAAAAAAACTAACCAATAAGAATAAGACAATATACCACATCAGAAAAAATAATTAACCATTGATAGATTTCAAAACTACCTTGTAATCTTTTCCAACTAATAATTTAAAGCCATTTTATTAAATAATTTATTAATCAAAATTTCTTCAAATTTTACCTAAAAAAAGCTTTTGTAATTTTTAAATTCTCAATAAAAAAACAAAGCTAAAAAAAACTAAAAACGAATTACACTAAAACTCAATTATAAAGCTTAAACAAAAGCTTATTTTATGGAGTCATCGTCTTCTCGGTTTCCAATCATCTCGCCTCTGACTCACCAAAAACGGAATCAGCCGTCACTAAACACAAATTTTACTTATTAATTAATGACAACCAAACTGGTGATAAACAATAAAACTTAAATAAAGATGTCAAGACATAGCAATGAGGATGTCAAAAAAAAAGACATAGCGATGAGCCACATACAGTATAAATAATACACAACTCTATCACAAATGAAGTCTAATGTGTCTCATGCTTGAGATTGTTGTAAGCAACATAAAAATACAATCTCACAACTGTTTTGCATTTATATTTATAATGTGAATCAAGTAGAATGAGTCTGAATCATAGTATTGTTGAAACTGGAGAACGTCTTTCTCGCCAAAAGTAAAACTTAAGGAGCGACTCAGTTTTCTTTCCTCTAGAGAAAATTGTAACTTTTTGACTTTTAACAGATTTCAAGTTTCTAAAGCTGATATAAAGTTCCATATTGTTCGTTGTAATCCGATATTGTAGAAAAACTGAAGTAAAAACCTAACTAAAGAACCGGTGATTAATGACAGTTACTCACCGTTTCTTAATTTTTATTTGCAAAATTTCATGAAACATAAAACTGAAAAGATTTTTTTTTCAAATAACGTATAACGATAAATTCCACACTCTTCACCAATATTAGCAAATGATTGAGCTAGCTAAACTATCAAACAAATATTATATCAATCAATAAATAACTCATATAATTAAAAAGTTTATTATTAATTGCCATTTGTTTTCTTCGTTGATTATATGAACTAATTTTAAAACATCTATGTACATAATGAATCTTAAAAAATTGATAAGTAGGAAAATGCATACTATATGAAAATTAAAAACAAAATCCTAATACACAATATGAAACAAAAATGGAGTAAGGATTGAGTTTTTCTTTTTAAAAGCATCAAGCGAAAGGGAAGCTTATGCAAAATATTTTTGAAAGTATAAACAAATACTCATGGTGTTCACTAAAGAAATAGCATTATAACATAAGATGTCCAAATTTAGACAATATATTTCTAATATAATATATAGTTCATGTAGATATTATTTACATAAACAAAAAATATAACAAAATTACAAATCAAATTATTATACAAAAATGTCAAACTTTACCTTTCATATTTACAAAAACATGCATTAACTCTTAAAAAAAGCTTAACTAAGCCAAAATGTATATTAAGCTACTTTCAAATTATTATACAAAAATTTCGATCATCTTATCACATATATATATACATCCTTCTGATACTTACTTCGCTCGATTATATCTAAGAATCACATGCAAATATACTACTCTATAATTCATCACAATATTAAACACATAATTAATTGACAACCTTTTATAAAACTACAATATAACTATACAATCCACGCATAGCGTGGGCAAAACACTAGTACTATAGATGAAAAAAAAAGTCTTTAATTATATATATATATATATATGATATCATCATACTTTATTTTAATTTTGACGACAATTAAGAAAACTTAAAAAAAATTGTACCCTACTGCTCTTGAAAGAGTTCATTATTTAGGAAACCTATCAACCCCAAATCTCTAAAATTCAATGATTATAGCTTGTGACTGATTGCTATCACACTACCTATTGTGTAGATACGTACGAGTGTCATGTGCAACACAAAGAGGGATAACGGGTTAAAATAAATAGAAACGCCTGTTTTTTAGTAGAGAACAATCATAGGAGATGTAAAGGCCAAACACTACTCAAATCAACAAACCATATTTCTCTTAAGGTAAATGTGGTAAAAATTCAATTGGATAAAGCAAATCTTACGGCTAAGCATTGAAGGGAAACTAAAGATTTTGGAGGAGTACTGTCTTACCACTTCATTATCTCCTTAAGAAATATTCTCTATCATCATTATAGGCTTAATACATGTGCCACAAAGACCCATGTTACCTCTCACAATCACATAGTCCGCATCTTTAATGCACCGCTTACAAACAGAGGAAGCGCATGTATAACACATGTGCCACAAAGACCCATGTTACCTCTAATAATCACATAGTCCGCATCTTTAATGCACCGCTTACAAACAGAGGAAGCGCATGTATAACACATGTAACTGGAAGCCTTCTAGCATGTACCGCAAATGTGCCAACCTGAAATGAATGAACGAGACATCAGTTTTCGAAGAGATTCGAAATGACGGCATGTAGGAACTAACACTCCCTAGATTGCTGAAGAATATCAAAGATTGATGTGAAAATAAGAGAATTTGAGTTTATGTATTCACAGAGAAGCTTAAAAAGCTTGAAAGTATCTACATTTCTAAAGCAATACATAGAGAATAAGTTTATATTTATTTGATTGAAATCATATCATTGTTGATTGAGAATCAGTATGATATGGTATCGTGTTACCCTCCCTCAAGCTGGTGTATGTAAGTCAAGAATGCCCAGCTTGCTGCGAACTGAAGCATATGCTTATCGACCCAAAGGCTTAGTAAAAATATATGCCAACTGTTGTGATGTTGAAACATGATGTGTAAACATCGTACCTTACTGAATTTCATCCCTGACACAGTGGCAATCATTTTTGATATGTTTTGTATGCTCGTGAAACACCGGGTTTGTGCTGATGTGGATGGCTGATTTGCTGTCGCAGTTGATGCGCATGGGTTGAGAATACGAGACACCAAGAGATTGTGAGACATTTTTGATCTATAGAAGCTCATCTTTGAGAAAAGACATAGCTGTATACTCGGCCTCAGCTGAAGATTTGCTAATCGTTTGTTGCTTCTTTGGTTTCCAGGAAATAAGAGAATCCCCAAGCTGCACAAAATAGCCTGTGATGGAGCGACAAGTGAGAGGACAGCTCACCCAATCCGAGTCACACCAACCGTTGATCTGAAACTCACTCTCTGAACTCAATTGGATTCCTTGTCCACAAGTGCCTTTTAGATATCTGACAACACCCAAAGCCGCTTTCCAATGATCTTCTATACGTTCCTTCATATATTGTGCTAAAATATCTACACAGAACACCAAACCAGGCCTAGCGAATGCTAAATAAATGAACCGACCAACTAACCGACGATAAGGTGCGGGATCAATAAGGATATCTGACGTTGAGAGAGCTAACTTGTGATTTTCTTCTAAGGGAAAGGGAGCTGGTTTGCCCCCCAACAAACCCGTTTCAGAAATGATATCCAGCGCATACTTGCGTTGACGCAGAGAGAAACCAGACTTATTCCGTGAGACCTCAGTACCATAAAAATACTTCACATGGCCAAGGTCTTTCATCTTGAAACAGGAGGACATATAGTTTTTGAATACCTGTAAAGCCTTGTCGTTGTTCCCTGTAAGAATCATATCATCCATATAGATAAGCCAACGAATATGGACTCCATCTTTGTTAAATGTGAATAGAGAGTAATCAGTGTGTGATTTCTGAAACCTATAGATTCGAAGCGATTTTGTTAGAGTCTCAAACCAGCATCTCGGGGCCTGCTTCAATCCATAAATCGATTTCCTCAAGGGACAAACCTTCTTCTCATCATTCGGATAAAAACCAGGTGGTGGTTTCATGTAGACCTCTTCATTCAGATCGCCATGAAGAAAAATATTATTAACATCCATCTGATACACATGCCAATCATTTCCAGCGGAAACCTTGAGAAATAATCGTATTGTGCCCATTTTTGCAACTAGAGCAAACATGTCCCCATAGTCCTCCCATTCTATCTGTTTGTTTCCAAGTGCTACCAGTCGTGCTTTGCATCTCTCAATGGTTCGATCAGAGTTGTAATTTATTTTGTAGACCCACTTGCTTCCGATAGCACGTGTTCTAGGAGGAAAGTCCCCCAAAGTCCAGGTTGAATTATCGTCAAGAGCACTGACCTCATGACTTATAGCCTGTCGCCATCATTTATTCAGAAACGCAAGCTTGAATGATTTTGTTTCAACATTATCAACTATGGCAGCCAGATAAGCGTGATGTGTATCTAAGAAAAGAGCTGATGAAACATAATTGGAGATTGGATAATTGGACTTGGAACCTGGTGTGGTGAAAAGTTTGCTCTGTGCACTATTGGTGATGAAGTTTTTCAGAAGAACATATCAAATTTTTGGTCCTTGCCCTTGGCCGAGATCTTCCGGTGGCAAAGGATTTTTGTGTTCCGATGACGGTGAAGAAAATGATACTGGTTCCGGTGATGAAGGTGGACTCGCAGTTGTTGAGTCAGGCGATGAGGGAGACGGCATAGTTTGAGGAGTTGCAGGAATCGTAGAATTAGGCAAAGAGGAAGAGATTGACTTCGTTGGGATATTTGGTTCCACAAATGGGTTCTCTGTTGGGCTTAGTGATTGTGGCCCAGTTGAATTGGGCCTGATTTATATGTCAACAAATGTGGTACTAGTAATTAGAGCCCACAATGCTCCTTCTTCGTCATCCTCAATTATCGTCGATAATAAAGAAGCAGCCAAAGGGAATTCAGTTACGGGGAATACAACATCCCATGAGACAAAGAATTCCCGTTTCTCTAAATCATACAGCTGCCATCCTCTTTTCTTATAAGAATATTCCACAAACACTCATTTCCGACCCCTTGATGCAAATTTACCTCATTTGTGTGCTTGATTATGTGCATAACATAAGCTGCCGAAGACACGCAAATGCTCAAACCGTTGCGACTGTTTGTCAGTGAATTTCCTCGCATCCTTATGTGAAATGCTAGTCGTTTCTTGTACTCCTTTTGGGTGGGATTCTAGCGAATGGCGAATGGGATCCACATGGCAAGCTCCTATGGCTTGAAATACGACACGTCATGTCGTACAATATGCCTTGTTTCCCTTGAACTGCCGATTGTTTTTTCTGTCACGGTGGCCCGTCTGTCCCCTCATTATTAAATGCACGTCTCTTCGGCTTGAGAAGCCAACAATTACATGAATGCTCCTAACTTTTGGTATTCCTTAAGCAATTCAATTTCTCTCGCGCGTCGCTTCGATTTCCTTCCTCTTCTATAAATTTTATGGAATCCACGCCTTTGCGGTCTTACTCCACTTCTGAAGCAACTCATAGATTCCTATTTTCTTCCCGGATCTTTCTTTCGCCTCTTATCTATCTTCTTGTTCAATAAAGATGTCAGCACCGAGTTAATCATCCGGCGAATGGCGTGGATGCTGATTAAATATGCAGTAGATATTGTTTATAAGCAAATTTTATAATCCCACGTGGGGATGTGTCATTCGTCCGGAGAGTGGAGTCATGCCTCCTAGTTTCGTCCTTTAGGGGGAATTACGTCATGGCAATTACGTCTCTTCGGCTCGAGAAGCCAACAATTACATGAATGCCCCTAACTTTTGGCATTCCTTAAGCAATTCAATTTCTCTCGCGCGTCGCTTCTATTTCCTTCCTCTTCTATAAATTTTATGGAATCCACACCTTTGCGGTCTTACTCCACTTCTGAAGCAACTCATAGATTCCTATTTTCTTCCCGGATCTTTCTTTTGCCTCTTATCTATCTTCTTGTTCAATAGAGATGTCAGCAAGTGCGGGAGAAGACTTGTCTGAGCCTGCAGATACTATACAAGAAGCCAATCGAGCCTTCAGGGGGACCACAATGGGGTTACCCTTATGTAGGTTCTCTGACACCTAAGCCAATGAACGCCTTATCGAGAACAGATACTGAGGAGGGTATTTCTACAGGTTTGGGTTAGATGTCTCATCCGGGGATCGAGGTATTTATCTGTCTACGAGTGTTTTAGAAGAGTTCTATGATAAAAAGAGGGATTTAGCGAGTATAAATGCAGGGTTCCAAGTTAAGGAAAGGCTTATCCTGTTTGGTATCTTCTCGGGGGAGCAGGAGTCCCCGTTCGACTATGGTGCTTGGCGGTATGGGCTGTTCGGGTTGGAGTTGGGCCTTTCTCCTCCTTAGATCGGTCTAAGGAAGTCTCTTCTCCTCCTCTAAGGAAGTCTCTTCCTCCCTCTGGAAGGCGCCTCTTTCCTTCGGAAGCTCCCCTTCTAAGGAAGTCTCTCCTCTATTTTTATACTGGTCTTCCTCGTCCTGTCCCATTCGTTCAGCGTGCCAGAGGAGCAGACGGGTTGGTGGTGCATGTGTGTTTGGCTGAGCTAGCTAGTTTTGTCAGTGTCTAGGTTGGTTTGACGTCCATGTGTCGTGCTATCCTTGGATGTGATAAAATCGGTCCCAACAGATATTTTATTTTGTGAGGTTAACTCTAAATGCGTGGCAAAGTCGGGGTGAGTCCTTTATCACATATATTGTCTGACCTTCTCACAGTTCGCTTCTCTGGATGTGTAATTCCTTTGACCAATCGCGTACTCCTCCAGATGAAAATAAGGTCAGAGTGGACAACTATTATAACCGTCCCACGGTTCGTTTTTTCGGAAGTGTAATTCCTTCGAGCTGTAACGTGCTCCCTTGAAACATATGAAAAAAGGTCGGAGTTGATATCCTTCTTTCGTTTGCTTCTCCAAAAATCTGACTCCTCCGGTTGGAATTACACTCCCTCGTGATACGTTGCAGGGTCAAAGTTGATGTCTTTCTCGCTTCTCCGGAATTCTAACTCCCCAACATATGAAGCCCAACAGCATGTAGAAAGATTGCATTTAGAGTTATATCACTCTTCCTGGTTGTCCATTACTTTACAGGACGACGGTGGACAAAGCCTCACTTCAAAGTTTGAGGAAAACTCAAACGGATCCACCAATGAGGTAACTTAACTTCCTAGCTTTGGTACCATCAAACTACGTTGATGACATAAAAATAACCAAATGCATTTGCGAAATATCTTCCAGTTCTTAATGAGTTGTTAACGAGAAGCATGTCCTAGACAAATTGCTGCGGAGGCAAGAGAGGCAAAAAAACAAGGACCACCTCCCTAAAAAACACAAGGCCAAGGACATTGGAGAAGAAGAGGAACGCACAAAAAAGAAGATGAAGAGTGATGATGATCACAATTCTCTTACAGTAGCGAGGTTAACTCTAAATGCAATCTTTCTATATGATGATAAACTTAATATATGGGCTTGATCTGGAAAATTTGGGTAAAGTTAGTTGGAATTTGGTTTACCTTTGTTGAGAAATCGAGGATTGGTTTGGTTAAAGCGTCTGCTGGGTCAGGAGAGTTGGCTAAAAACTGGTCTGCAAATTTTTGCTCTTGTTCCTCTAGGCCGTTCTTAACAACAATGCCTCTTTCAGACGCAGATTCCTTTTCCACGTGTGGGTTTCCCGTGGAATCTATAGCAAATACGTCTGTGTTCGTCGGTGAACCATGGACAACGGGATACAAATGGATTATGTTGATGTCCTTTTTTGCTTCATCCAGTGGATGTTCATCAATGTGGCTATGTTGGACTGTAGTTGCTTGACAACATCCACAGTAATATGATCCTTGTTGATTAGATCTGCAGGGTTGCTCTCCTTAAGCTCCGCATCCCAGGCAACAATATCCATGTTATAGGTTTCCACGGCCTTGTCGTCTAATGATCTGTGGGGGAGGGTCTCAGCATCGACGGATTCATCTTCATTAATGGCTTTGTCATTATCCACGCCTTTAGCATTCCTGTCATGGTAGCCATGATTTTGGTATCCACGGTTTCAGCATCAGTGTTTTCAGCATCTGCGGTTTTAGCATCTGCGGCTTCAGCATTGATGGTTCTCTCGTCGATGGATATCTAGTCCCCGGTTGCAGTATGCACGGGTTCATCGTTGGGCGCGGTTTCACCATTACTCACGACATTGACAATGATAATTGGTGTGTAGTTATCGTTGTGAAAACCTAATGCTTTAGGTTGATTAGGTAAACACTGTCATTGTTTGAATCTTCCCATTGGAGAAGCGCATCACTGTTTTTTGTTGGTGGTGTACCCCTATCAGAATTGTTTTTGGGTTCGTCGGTTGTTAATATTTTTCCGAGACCGGGAAACCGAAGGCGACACTTTGGAGCGTCGCCGGATTTTCCTTGCTATGAGCTTCCTTTTGAGTCTGGCTACATGCATCTCGAGTCTGGCTACACGTTGGGTCACTTTGTGTATTTCCAAATGCTGTCTGTGGAGTACAGACTAAACTGAGAGTGTTTGCCCATCCAATGTCTTCTTCTCCTGCAGCATTGTGTGATCTCGCTCCTCGGTTTGACTTAGAAGAGGAGCGCTTTTTTAAATGTGAGCGGTCTTTTCTAACTTTAAGTTTTGAGCTTGCATTGGATTTAGTGGACTTCAGCTTCGGTGGGATGATGAGTTTCTGATGAACAGTGGTAGGTTTTCTCGGTCTGTGCACTAACAGCGGTAGTGAGTCACACCTCCAGGCCACACCTGTTTAGTGAAATGGCAGTCCATGTCAATGAGGCTCCTTATGTAAACGATCTTTGAGTCTGTGGTTTCATCGTCCCACTCGCCCCAACCCTTGACCAGTGGGTTCTCCTCGGCTATAGTTATCTTAACAGTCAGCTGAAGGAGATGTGATATATATGGCGTTACATAGTTTCTACAGGTGAATGACGATATGTAAGTGTTTGGAGGATACCTGAGGATTGTTCCTTATGTCTAGGATATCTCCATTTCTCATTTTTGATTTTGCAGAGAGATCTAACCCGCGGATGCTCAGAATTGTTGCAGTGTTCATGGCATTGGGAATCCTTTCCATAAGTCCAGAAATCTGACGGAAAGCTAGGAGCTATAGCGCCAAAGGGAACACCAGAAATCGTCGCATTGTTCCCTTTGGCGCTACGGCTCCTAGCTTTCCGTCAGATTTCTGGACTTATGGGAAGGATTCCCAATGCCATGAACACTGCGACGATTCTGAGCATCCGCGGGTTGGATCTCTCTGCAAAATCGAAACTGAGAATTAGAGATATCTTAGACATAAGGAACAATCCCCAGGTATCCTCCAAACACTTACATATCGTCATTCACCTGTAGGAACCATGTAACACTGTATATATCACCTCTCCTTCAGCTTACTGTTAAGGTAACTATAGCCGAGGAGAACCCACTGGTCGAGGGTTGGGGCGAGTGGAACGATGAAACCATAGACTCACATATCGTGTACATAAGGAGCCTCATTAACATTGGCTACCATTTCACTAAACAGGTGTGGCCTGGAGGTGATGACTCACTACCGCTGACGAAAAGCATCAGTATTTTCAGCATCTGCGGTTTTAGCATCTGCGGCTTCGGCAATGATGGTTCTCTCATCGATGCATATCTGGTCCCCAGTTGCAGTATCCACGGGTTCATCGTTGGGCGCAGCTTCACCATTATTCACGACATTGACAACGATAATCGGGGTGTAGTTATCGTTGTGAAAACCTGATTGATGAGGAAATCTCAACTGAACCTGGCTTAACCGAACCGCAAATGTAAGAAGTGGACATACCGGTTCCAAACAAAGGCGTGATAACAAGACAACGGGCTCGTGCACTTCAAGACAAGTACAACCAAGCTATTTTACGAGTCATGACTGACTCTAAGGAGGAAAGCCCAAGTTCAAAAGCTAAAGCTACATGGGATGATGCATTGGACGTCTTATAAGAGATTAACCCAACAAAAGGACAAGTAAGCTGGCCCTTATTATCAAACAAAGCCCACGCCAATTTATTTGTTATTGCTACACTTGGGGACAACACTTAAAGCTCAAGATCACGGTCAAATGAGATATACATCACACTTATACACGCCCAAACCAAAGAAGGTAAGTCTTTGTTATCGTTAATTCATATTATTCCTTTGACTAACCTTTTATGTTTTTCTCCTTATGATTGATTTTAACCAGCTTTTGATTTAATTTTTTTTAATTAGCTAAGGCATTGTTAGCCAATAATCTCGCATTTTTCATTCCAATAATATTGTTTTTCAATAAGTATAATTTTGCTTCAAGTCCCCTAGTAGAGCATAACTGTTAGGACCACTTTATAAGATCCCCTTTCACAGCCTTATAGTTTTACCTTGATATCAATAAAGAACCAAATTTTCTTCACCAAGTGTATATACAAAACTTGTGTTCTTTTTCTTTACTTTTGTTGAGACCAGCACCTCCAAAACTAAAGAGAAATCGTGTTGTATCAAAGGCCTTTTGATAGCCATTGTGGTACGCTTCGATCCATCCGGCCATCCCATTTGGTCAGTTTATCCCACGGTCGGATCGTCTGAGTTCCTCGACCTCTCGACCAAACTTCATCGTCACGTCATCCCGTACCATCGTACCATTCTACCATCACGCCATCGTACCACCCTCGTCCCGTGTTACGACACCATCGTCCTGTGTTACGACCCATCATCACGCATCGTACCAACCGTCGCACTCGTACCATACCACCCGTACCATCCTCCCGTCACGTCTTGTACCGAACATCACGGTCCCATCCCATCCCAAATCTTAATCTTCTAGCCTGACTTCCTTGGCTGTCTGGTCAAGCCCTCGTCCCATTTCCATACTCATCCGGTGCTTGTATCATTTTTGGTATCAGAGCTGATGTTCCTTTCAGCCCCGGGTTATATCTTTCCATCCTATCAATCTTTACATTTTCTTTCTTTTGATTCGTGATTGCATCTTTGATAAAATAAAATTACATCTTTTTCATCTAAGTTTAATTCTTTTAATATTTGTTGCATGATCATTAAAAAAGAAAAAAGAAAATATTTTTCATTCATTCCGGTTTTCTTTAAATAGTTTTGATCTCCTTTAATTGTTTAATCTTTCTTGTTTCATTTACAAAAGTAAAAAAAAAATTAGGATCAGAATTTTAGCAATTTTATTTTCATTATAGTTTGCATTTCTGTTCTATATTATCATCATCTCATTGTGTTTAGTTGATACGAATTGACTCCATAATAGTTGTCAATAAACCATATCTTTTCAATCATCTACTTTAAAACCATTCTTGCTTTTGGTTTAAGGTACCTTGATCAGAAGCCATGGGAAAAGAATCAAGCAACGCTCAGGACACTACCACCCTTATGATGAACATGATGAGAGAAGAATTCCAAGCCTTTAGGCAAGAGATAGGGAAACGTCTTACCCCTGTGGAGCAAGCCCCACATGCTACCTTACAGCCGGTTAGAAACGTTGGAGGCCTCAGTACCAACAACTTTCCTAGAGCCGCACCACCAAACGGAGCTAACCCAAGGCGCAATGGCATCCATATTAATGAGACCATGGATGGTGACCCGAGACATAATGGTGATTCTCAAGACGATGAAGATGAGCCACCTCCCCGGTACAACTGTGGACGAAGAAGGCAAACACCAAGAGATGACTATGACGATGAAGCAGAAGAAGAATACACACCTAACCAAAGGCCAAATCATGGCAACGTTAATCTTACCGCGCCAAGTTTTGCTGGCAAAGTTGACTACTATGACCATCCCGACTCTAAGAGAGTAGCCCTAGCAGTAGCTCAACTCACGGACAATGCCCTCATCTGGTGGGATAGAACCGTAGCTGACCGCAGGAGAAACCGTCAAAGAGCCATTGATTCTTGGCTAGATATGAAAGACATCATGCGCCAAAGGTACATTCCTCTCCATTTCAATAGAGATTTACAACGCAAGTTTCATACTCTTAAACAGGGAACTAGGTCAGTGAAGGAGTATTATGAAGAATTTGAGCGTTTAAGGAACCGTTTGGAGCTTCATGATGACGAAGAAGCTTTGATGGCACAATTCTTAGATGGGCTACAAGAACGAATAAGCCGTAAGGTGGAAAGGCAGACCTATCAAAACTTCAAAGATCTTTTCCATTTAGCTATACAAGCCGAACAGCATATCAAGCGCAAATCTAGTATCACCCGAAGCAAGCCTCAAACGCCATGGAACCCCAACACTAGCAAACCTCTAGATAAGGGTAAAGATCTTGAGATAGACTCTTGGTTCAAAAGGAAAGCTTCTGAACCGCCCAAAGACAACCGTCCCGAAGCAGGTAAGCCTATTAACCCTCCACGTTCTAGAGATATAACGTGTTTTAAGTGTAGAGGCAGGGGACATATGGCGAGGGAATGCCCAAATCAGCGTGTCATGCTCTTAACAGAGACCGGAGAATATAAGTCTCAAGACGAAGCAGAAGCTGAGCCACTTGACGAATTCGGAGATATTGAATATCCTGACTCAGGAGAGCTCCTTGTTACACAACGTATACTTAGCACAATGGTGGACCCAGCCGAGCTGATGCAAAGAGAAAATATATTCCACACACACGCTGTACCGTACAAGGCAAGGTATGTAACCTAATCATTGATGGTGGGTCTTGCACTAACGTGGCAAGCACTCATATGGTTGATAAACTTCACCTTGAGAGAACTAAACACCCGCGGCCCTATAGGCTAAGGTGGCTCGATGATAAGGTTGAATTGAAAATCAATGAGCAAGTTGTTATACCATTTAGTATAGGAAAATATCAAGATAGCGTGTTTGTGATATAGTTCTTATGCAAGCCGGCCATATACTGTTAGGTAGGCCTTGGAAATTTGATAAAGAAACTAAGCATGATGGTAGAACAATTTTTATACATTTATGCATGATAAAAGAAAGATTAGCTTAGCACCTTTATCACCCTCTCAAGTGCATGATTTACAAGTGCAAATGGCTAAAGAAAAAGAAATTAGTTCCAAGTCTAATTTTCTTATTCAGCCTAGCCATGTTAGAAATGCTATAGCTTCTAAACACACAATGCTACTAATGATGTTTAAGGAGGCTTTGAGCACAGGTTATGGAACATCCGAGTTACCACCCGAGATCATTAAGTTACTTGACACCTTTAAAGATGTGTTTCCAGAAGAGATGCCTGAAGGATTACCACCTTTACGAGGGATTGAACACCAGATAGACTTCATTCCCGGTGCTGCTTTACCCAATAAGCCCGCTTACCGTATGAGTCCAGAGGAGTCTAAAGAGCTTGAGAAGCAAGTCCAAGAGCTACTAGACAAGGGATATGTGAGGGAAAGCCTTAGCCCCTGTGCCGTACCAGTCTTACTCATACCAAAGAAGGACGGTTCATGGCGGATGTGCGTTGATTGTAGAGCCATCAACAACATCACCATCAAATACCGCCATCCTATACAAAGGTTAGATGATATGCTTGATGAGCTTAGTGGTTCTGTTTTGTTCTCTAAAATAGATTTAAAGAGCGGATACCACCAAGTGAGGATGAAAGAAGGAGATGAATGGAAGACAGCCTTCAAAAACAAGCAAGGACTATACGAATAGATGGTAATGCCGTTTGGACTCACCAATGCTCCTAGTACTTTCATGCGCCTCATGAATCAAGTGCTTAGAGCATATATCAGTAAGTTTGTTGTTGTATACTTTGATAATATTTTAATTTACAGCAAAAGCTTATCGAAACATATGACACATCTTGAGCTTGTTTTAAAGACTCTTAGACAAGAGGGGCTTTATGCAAACTTAAAGAAGTGTTCATTCTGCACTAATCAACTAGTTTTCTTAGGTTTTATTGTAAGCTCACAGGGATTACAGGTTAATAAAGAGAAAGTTAAAGCTATTCAGGAATGGCCCGCACCACCAAACGTTAGTCAAGTGAGAAGCTTCCACGGTTTGGCTAGTTTCTACAGGAGGTTTGTTAAAGACTTCAGCAGTATAGCAGCTCCTCTCACGGCAGTAGTCAAAAAGAGTGTTGCTTTTACATGGGGAGAAGCACAGCAACAAGCCTTTGACACTTTAAAAGACCGGCTAACCAATGCCCCCGTACTAGTCTTACCTGATTTCAACAAAACGTTTGAAGTGGAGTGTGATGCCTCGGGGTTTAGGCATAGGAGCAGTGCTGACTCAAGATAAGAAGCCAGTAGCATTTTTCAGCGAGAAGCTAGGAGGAGCTACACTCAACTATGCTACTTATGACAAGGAGTTATACGCTCTTGTGAGAGCTTTGGAGACTTGGCAACACTACCTGATTTCAAGAGAGTTCGTAGTCCACACTGATCATGAGACGTTGAAGTATCATAGAGGACTAACTCACCTTAAGAGAAGACATGCTCGTTGGATGGAGTTCATAGAGACATTCCCTTACATCATCAAGTATAAGAAGGGTAAAGACAACATTGTAGTGATGCCTTATCACGAAGATACACTTTAATTTCTACAATGGAGAGCAAAATCATGGGGTTTGAGTTTATCAAAGAGCTTTACCGTGAAGACAAAGACCTTATGGAGATATTTGGCGAGTGCAACAAAGGAGCGTTTGGTAAATTCTACATCTTTGAGGGGTTCTTGTTTAGAGAAAAATGGCTGTGTATTCCTCAATGCTCATTAAGAGAGCTCATTGTGCGTGAAGCCCACGGAGGAGGGCTAATGAGGCACTTTGGGGTTGACAAAACCTTATTCGTGGTCAAAGAGCACTTCTATTGGCCACACTTGAAGAAGATGGTTGAAGCTCATTGTTAAAGATGTGTTATTTGCAAGAAAGCCAAGTCCAGAGTTCAACCTCATGGCTTATACTTACCGCTACCCATTCTAACAGCACCATGGGTCGATATCTCAATGAACTTCATGCTAGGATTACCCAAGATCAACCACAAAGACTCTATATTCGTGGTGGTGGATAGATTCTCCAAAATGGCGCACTTCATCCCTTGTGCTAAGGTAAACGATGCAACACAAACGGCGGATCTATTCTTCAAAGAAGTAGTACGGCTACATGGAGTTCCAAGAACCATAGTTTCAGACCGAGACAGCAAATTCTTGAGTCACTTCTGGAGAACCTTGTGGAAGAAGTTAGGGACTAAACTCCTTTTCTCTACCACTTGTCACCCACATCGGAGGTTGTGAACTGCACTATTTCAGCTTTGTTAAGGGCGACCATTGGAAAGTATATGAAGAACTGGCTATAGTGTATCCCCTTCATTGAATTCGCCTACAATAGAGCTCAACATTAAGCCACCAAGATGTCACCATTTGAGATCTTATACGGCTTCAATCCTACCACTCCTCTTGATCCAACCCCTTTACCTCCAACAGAAACGGTCAGTTTAGTTGGCGAGGAGAAAGCTACGTTCATCAAGAAGCTACATCAAAAGGCTCGAGAGAATCTAGAGAAGAGAACAGAGTAGTATACTAAACAAGCCAACAAAGGAAGAAAAGAGATTATGTTTCAACCAGGAGAATGGGTTTGGCTGCACATGAGAAAAGAATGATTCCCCGACCAAAGAAGTTCCACGCTTAAACCAAGAGGAGATGGCCCATTCAAAGTCTTAGAAAGAATCAACAACAACGCATACCGTCTTGAATTACCAGGTGAGTTAAACGTATCCTCTACTTTCAATGTCACGGATTTAGCTCATTTCCTTGCAGATGAAAACATTTTGGGGTCAAAATCTATTCAAGAGGGAGGGAATGATGAGGACATCTCAACTGAACCTGACTTAACCAAACCACAAATGCAAGAAGTGGACATACCGGTTCCAAACAAAGGCGTGATAACAAGACAACGGGCTCGTGCACTTCAAAACAAGTACAACCAAGCTATTTTACGAGTCATGACTGACTCTAAGGAGGAAAGCCCAAGTTCAAAAGCTAAAGCTACATGGGATGATGCATTGGACGTCTTATAAGAGATTAACCCAACAAAAGCACAAGTAAGCTGGCCTTTATTATCAAACAAAGCCCACACCAATTTATTTGTTATTGCTACACTTGGGGACAACGCTTAAAGCTCAAGATCACGGTCAAAGGAGAAATACATCACACATATGCACGCCCAAACCAAAGAAGGTACGTCTTTGTTATCGTTAATTCATATTATTCCTTTGACTAACCTTTTATGTTTTTCTCCTTATGATTGATTTTAACAAGCTTTTTATTTTTTTTTTTTTAATTAGCTAAGGCATTGTTAGTCAATAATCTCGCATTTTTCATTCTAATAATGTTGCTTTTCAATAAGTATAATTTTGCTTCAAGTCTCCTAGAAGGGCATAACTGTTCGAACCACTTTATAAGATCCCCTCTCACAGCCTTGTAGTTTTACCTTGATATCAATAAAGAACCGAATTTTCTTCACCAAGTGTATATACACAACTTGTATATACAATGCATCATACAAGACTAAAGAGAAATCGTGTTGTATCAAAGGCCCTTTGATAGCCATTGTGGTACGCTTCGATCCATCCGGCCATCCCATTTGGTCAGTTTATCCCACGGTCGGATCGTCTGAGTTCCTCGACCTCTTGACCAAACTTCATCGTCACGTCATCCCGTACCATCGTACCATTCTTCCATCACGCCATCGTACCACCCTCGTCCCGTGTTACGACACCATCGTCCTGCGTTACGACCCGTCATCACACATCGTATCAACCGTCGCACTCGTACCATACCACCCGTACCATCCTCCCGTCACGTCTTGTACCGAACATCACGGTCCCATCCCGTCCCAAATCTTGATCTTCTAGCCTGACTTCCTTGGCTGTCTGGTCAAGCCCTCATCCCATTTCCATACTCATCCGGTGCTTGTATCACCGATGCTTCAGGTTGATTAGGTGAACGTTGTCATTATTTGGATCTTCCTATTGGAGAAGCGCATCACTGTTTTTTGTTGGTGGTGTACCCCTATCAGAATTGTTTTTGGGTTCGTCAGTTGTTAATATTTTTCCGAGACTGGGAAACTGAAGGCTAGTATTTGTAGCGTCGGCGGATTTTACTTGCTATGAGCTTCCTCTTGAGTCTGGCTACACGCATCTCAAGTCTGGCTACACGTTGGGTCATTTTTTGTATCTCCAAACGCTGTCTGTGGAGTACAGACTAAACTGAGATTGTTTGCCTGTCCAATGTCTTCTTCCCCTGCAGCATTGTGTGATCTCGCTCCTCAGTTTGACTTAGAAGAGGAGCGCTTTTTTAAATATGAGCGGTTTTTTCTAACTTTAAGTTTTGAGCTTGCATTGTATTTGGTGGACTTCAGCTTCGGTGGGATGATGAGTTTCTGATGAACACTGATAGGTTTTCTCGGCCTGTGCACTAACAGCAGTAGTGAGTCATCACCTCCAGGCCACACCTGTTTAGTGAAATGGTAGCCAATGTCAATGAGGCCCCTTATGTAAACGATCTTTGAGTCTGTGGTTTCATCGTCCCACTCGCCCCAACCCTCGACTAGTGGGTTCTCATCGGCTATAGTTATCTTAACAGTAAGCTGAAGGAGAGGTGATATATACGGCGTTACATGGTTCCTACAGGTGAATGATGATATGTAAGTGTTTGGAGGATACATGAGGATTGTTCCTTATGTCTAGGATATCTACAATTCTCAGTTTCGATTTTGCAGAGAGATCCAACCCGCGGATACTCAGAATCGATGCAGTGTTCATGACATTGGTAAACCTTCCCATAAGTCCAGGATTCTAACGGAAAGCTAGGAGCTGTAGCGCCAAAGGGAACACCTGAAGCCCAAATGTTTCCTGTTGCATCTGCTTCCGATACAATCCAACAGGATCTGCGCATTTCGCCAAAAAGATGGAGGGCCTCATTGTTGACAGTTCTTTGAGAAATGATTCCTAACCCCAAAAGAAGCTTAGAAAGCTCCCAATATCTTTGAGCACGTCGATGTATTTAGGAGTCGGCCGGTGAAACTAAGAGGTGGCAATGCTTACACAATCTACAATAAGGATGAGGCAGAGCCGAAGGTTTTTCAAAGGTATCATTTTGCAATTGGTTGTTAACATTTTAGAGATGTCCCATATGTGCGTTTAATGTCCTCCCCTAGCAGCTCTACCCAGAAAAGGGTAGGTTGTTGCTTCGTCGGAAATTCTCTGCATGGCAGACAAGTGATGTGGCCAAATTCCTTGAGATTGAATCTCAGGGGCTGTCCACCAAAAACCATCCATAGCTCGTATTTGTGTCTGGACAGAAGTTGCCTGACCAGCATTGCGTGGACGAGTTTTCCGGAGTTGGGATGTGTATATGAGAAACGAGCTGATGTTTCATCAGAAAATTCAATATGTTCTTCTGAAAAACTTCGTCACCAATAGTGCCCATAGCAAACTTTTCACGATACCAAGTTCTAAGTCCAATTACCCAATCTCCAATTATGTTTCATCAACTCGTTTCTCAGATTCCAGATCTCGTGATGTATATCTGAGAAACGAGATGATGAAAAATACTTGGAGATTAGGTAATTGGACTTGGAACATGGTGTCGTAAAAAGTTTGCTCTGTGCACTATTGGTGAGCCATGTTGTCCCAGATGCAATTCAATTTGTCAACGTACAATTCAATGGCAAGACTACATTGCTTACAAAAAGCCAATTCCGTCTTATGTTGTTGAATATGAGGCCTATTAGTGATAGAGAACTGCCTCTTCAAGTAATCCCATACATCCTTGGCCACATAACGATGAGATACGCTTGAACGAAGAGGAGGATCAATTGTCATCTTGATCCAAAAGACAAGGAGCGCTTCAATTGTCCACCAATCATCTTCGTCTGGCGATCCATCAGGTCGAGTAATGGTTCTGTCTAGAAATCCAAACTTCTTACGGGAACAGAATGCTGTTTTATCCCGCAAGCCCATTCGTCGTAGTTTGATCCTTTCTGCAAAAGGTAAGAGATCACAGCTCCAGGGTTGTCCGCTACCGTGAGGTCGTATGGTGAGATCGTTCGTCGTGTCTCCATGATGATGGAGGTCATGTTCGGAAGTGTTTGCATGATGCAACTTTCTACAAGAAAAACAGAGTCGAAGGAAATCCGGGAAACAAATCTTCAGAATTCAGTTTTCGTGCTCTAATACCATGAAGAATATCAAAGATTGATGTGAGAATGAGAGAATTTGTGTCTGTGTATTCACAAAGAACCTTACAAAGTTATATAGCACCTTGAAAGTATCTACATTCTTAAATCAATACATAGAGAATAATTTCACATTTATTTGATTGAAATCGTATCATTGTTGATTGAGAATGAGTATGATATGGTACCATGTAGCAAATACAACATAGTAACATCATGGACTTACCACATTTCTATTTAGCCGTTGTTCGAAAGAATGTCTCATCGCTCTTAATACAAGCTGGATGGTATGCCTTGGAGGCAGT
Source organism: Thlaspi arvense (assembly GCA_911865555.2). Taxonomy (NCBI): domain Eukaryota; kingdom Viridiplantae; phylum Streptophyta; class Magnoliopsida; order Brassicales; family Brassicaceae; genus Thlaspi; species Thlaspi arvense. Next base: position 9,746,978 of record OU466861.1, read on the forward strand.
TCTTGAATGGATTCGACAAATCTATTGAAAGTTAATCACTAAGTTAGGGTTAACCCTGAAAATTTGAGGGCTGGATTAAAAGATAAAAATAAAATTAGAAAATATTAAATATACTTTTAAAAATAACAATAAATGTTAATTTTTTTTAAAAAGTTGGAGGCTCTTTATTGTAACTAAAATAAAATTAGGAGGCTTATTTTTAATATTAAAAACCTAAAAAGAAAATTGAAGACCAATGCCAATGTTTCATTTAGCTTGGTCCAGAATTGGCCCTATCAATAACACAAAACTAAAAGAAAAATGATGTAGTAGTTTAACACAGGGAGTGATATGAATGGTTTGTTTCCTACGCTATGCTGATTAAATATGAAATAGATATTATTTAAGAGCAAATTTTGGGATGCCCCGTGAAGGTGTGTCATTCGTCCGGAGAGTGGACCTATGCCTCCGAGTTTCGTCCTCTGGGGGGAAAGACGACGAGTTGTTCCGGGGCGGAAACCTATTTGAGTCCTGCGAGCACAGGAGAAGACCTATCTGAGCCTGCGAATACTATAAAAAAGGTCAATCAGGCCTTCAGGAGGACCGAAAATGGGGTTTTTCTCCCGAAGGTTCTCCGATGTCCATGTCAATGAAAGCCCTACCCGGAACAGCTAATCAAGAGAGTATTTCTACGAGTTTGGGTTAGATGTCCCATATGGAGATCAAGACATCTATCTGTTTACGAGTGTTTCAGAAGGGTTCTATGATAAGAAAGAGGGATTTAGCGAGTATAGAGGCAGGGTTCTGAGTTAAAGAAAGGCTTATCCTGTTTGGTTTCATCTTAGGGGAGCGGGAGTCCCCGTTCGACTATGCTGCTTAACGGTATGGGCTGTTCGGGTCGGAGTTGGGCCTTTCTCCTCCTTGGATCAGTCTAAGGAAGTCTCTTCTCCTCCTCTAAGGAAATCCCTTCCTCCCTCTGGAAGGCACCTCTTTCCTCTGGAAGGCACCTCTTTCCTCTGGAAGCTCCCCTTCTAAGGAAGTCTCTCCTATCTTTTTATACTGGCCTTCTCCATCCTGTCCCATCCGTTCGGCGTGCCAGAAGAGCAGGCGGGTTGGTGGTGCATGTGTTTGGGGAAGCTCGCCTGCTGCCTGTGAACAGTGTTTGAGAGTTGTTTGCCGAGCTAGCTAGTTATGTCAGTGTCTAGGGTGGTTCGACGTCCATATGCCGTGCTATCCTTGGATGTGATAAAATCGGTCCCAACAGATATTTTATTTTGTTTGTAAGAGCATCTGCAAACTAATTCTATTTTTTTCTACTTCTAGAAGAAAAAATAGAGATGTTATTTTTGTTTTCCAATATACTTTTATTTTAGAGGAAAAAATAGAAACTATACATTTATTTTAGAGCAAACAATAGAAGTACTATTTTTCTCTAAAAGAGAGATTGATTGCAGAAAAATCTACCTCTATTTTAGAGATCTTTTATTTTAGAGGAAAATATAGCAGAATATATTAGAGATGATCTAAAAGCACAATGTAAAGCATTTACAAGAAAGAAGATTTAGGGTGATATATTGGATTAGTAATTTTGAAGATTTAGTAGTTGTTTTAAAGATTTGTATTATTAAATTAATGATTTCTAAATGTTCATAGGAAAAACAAACTCTCATGACCAAACCTGCATAAAATCATATAGATCATTGATAACTCCGTTTTTTTCATGAAATATACTAACATGCTGGTCACCTAAAAAGATATTGATTTCGCAGGATCTTAGGCCAACAAGAATTGTTATATGAATATAAAATATTGTGAGAATAAATATTTTTGATTGAAATATAAACAAAATAAATAACGGCTAAAAAAACATTTATTATCGCATATTCTTATAAAATATTATATATCATGTGATTTTTAAAATTTTGTTTGTACAAAATATTAAATATATTTTGTATTTATAAAATCCTGTAACATATTTTCTAAAATCTTATTTTATAAATATTTTTTTTAATATTTTTTTATAAGATTAAAACTCAAAATCAGTAAATTAGATCAGTCCATTAAAACCTACTAAGCTCATTACAATTAAATCCAATATAAATCCACATCGTTTTATATATTTGTAATTAGACGATATTACCTTTAACGAATTAATGAAATTGTTAGTAAATATAATGATATTTAGTAAATAACATGGTAGCTTTTAGATATTTTAAAATAATATTTCTCTTTTAATAGTATATATGTTCAAATTACATACCCTCTGATGGAGGTATTTTTATAAGCCTTTAATTCAGTATATTTGATATGTAATAAATCATATTGTTGTTATATGGTCAAACTAGGTCAACAGATTTAGAGGAAAAAAAATGGAACTAGACATTTTAGAAAAATCTAATCCGACACAACAGCAAGCGCTTTTCTTGTTAAATTTCTTATTAACCGTTGATTAACGACGAAGATCTCTGATCGTGTCAAGCAAAGAAGAGTTACTATTTACTATTGATTAAAAATCATCGACAGCTAGAAATCTTTTTCTATCTACACAGATCACATTAAAAAAAGTAAAGTACAAAATCATTCAGTTGGGTATTCCTATTTGGGTTTTCTCACTTCCTCTCCAAAATCGCTCTTGTTCGAGCTTTCGCTTCTTCCCTATCCCTCAACTTTTCCTTTTGTCTAGTGAAAACAACGATGTGTCATTTGGGATTTACTTACAAGTCATGATCTCATATGTCCCTTCTTCTCAAAATATAATCTCTTATATCGCTCAATAATCTATATACCTTTCCTATAAGTGATCTTCTCATTTTACCCTTAATGAATTTAATCAAAAATTGAATTACTTTAATTAAACTTTTATTTTATTTTAAAGAAAATCTCACTTCTCCTCACTCCTCTCACTCTCGTCCTCACTCTCACTCGACTCTCTCCCCTCCGTTGTTGCCGACAAAGCAAATATATATATCTCACCGATCTCGTTTTTCTGCCATCGCCGTCCTGGAGCTCTCCATCGACGCCGTCGAAAGTAGGAAGAGTGGACTATTTTCGATGATGAGGATCTTCGTGTTTATTTGGCCTCCATTGATAATGAGAATCGTAGATGTCTTCTGCATGTGGAGGTCATCACTATCTCAGAAGAACTTTCATATAACCTCTTGAAAGCGAGGGAAAAAAGTTTTGCTGATGTAAACTATGATGAGTTGCATTCGAAAGATGATGAAATTAAAGATAATGTCATGATTATGTACAACCAACAAGCAGAACAACAACATGAGGCGATAGAGAAGGATGATAAGACTAGAAATGGTTGAAATATATCAAGTAATGAATATGTGGATATGCGCAATAAATATGGTGAGTTGCGGCCTATTATAGAAGTTACTTAGTTTATGGAGGCATGAGAAGACGATTTGGGTCTATATGTACATCAAGAATTTCTGAATAAGAAGGCAGTGCATGATTTGGTGGATAGAGGCTCATTTGTGAATTATTTTAATTTTGTTTTTGAGAAGTCATATACGGTCCGATTAGTGTTGAAATGTTGTCAAGGAAGCTATAGTTGAAGTTTACGAGCTGCAAAGATTAAAGGTACAGATCTTTTCTCGATTAGAACGTTTTTTAAGATGCATACATGCTCTTGGCCTAGTCAGAGTTCAAGCAACCAGAGGAGGAAAGGCACACCACGATTAGTTGCATCTGTTTTGCATGATGATTATCCTGGCCAAACGGACACTCCAGATCCTAAAAGTATCATGTATCTTGTTCAGACAAAAATTGGCGAGAGGATATCATACTTCACTACGTTGCGAGGGAAAAATCAAGCTGTTTCTGATTTGCGTGGTAGTCCAGAAGAAAGCTACAAGATGATGTATTGTTATTTGTACATGCTAGAAAACGCCAATCCAAGTACAATAACAAGGGTGAAGTTGGATGAAAAGGAAAAATTCAAGTATATGTTCATTGTTTTGGGAGCTAGCATAGAAGGATTTAAATGCATGAGGAAAGTGACAATTGTGGATGCAACTTTTTTGAAGGACAATAATCGTTCTATTGCTTTGGGAGCTAGCGTAGATTGATTTGCTTTCCATCAACTGAAAACCATACCACTGAACCTTATTGTGCCCAATGCTCTTCAATGGAGATGCAACACCAATGAAAGTCTTTGAATTTTTTTTTAAAAAAAGAGCATGTGTTCATTGGCGATCATTAGGTTATATCAATGAGCATGTGTTCATTGGCAGTATGTCCATGATAACGTGTCCACCACTATTGTCCATGGGCTTCTATCCATTCTGGGTATCTATGCGGTGTGTCCATGAAAGTGTGTCCACTACTATGTCCATTAACTTATGTACATACATATCAACCCAAATATATCAAATTAGATGAAAGAGAAACTTCATTGAACAAAAATTACCTACGCATGTCCATCTACAGTTTATTGTCCACACTTTTGATATCCAAGCATATTGTGTGCATAAAAAAGTGTCCACACTTATTCCACTACAATGCTTTTTGTTTATAGGATTGAGTCACTATATCTTTTATCCATGCGTCAGCATATGCTCCAAACATACTACCTTATGTTTCTTCATCATACACATGTTCACAACAGGTGGATAGGTAGACAAACATAATTCTGTCCATATGGTCTACCAAAATATTTAAAGTGATTCAAAACGTATCTTACATCATTTTGTAAGATACAAATGGTCAAATTAAGGTGAATAAAGTGCATCAAAATACAGCGTATTTCCTTTTCTAAGATTAGCATAAGCATATAGTAAGTGGATAGGATGAACGTTAGGAACCGTAACCACATCCATGTGGTCAAATCTTCGTGGATAGGAAACATTATAATTCTATTGAATTTTATATGTAAATAGTATATATACATGCTAATTGTATCTAAAACAGTCAATCTCTATATATGTTAAACATGAACGCTCATTTATCTAGTCCACGCATCCATGTGGCACTTGTGTCAATTCTTCAATACTGTTTATTGATTCCACCTCAACTTCGATATTGTCCATCGTCCTTGTGCAATTGACCATGTGCGCACATTGATAGCTACATGTTTTCATTTCATCTTTATTGTCCGTACATTTATGTCTACATGACTAGTTGCTTGTTGACAAGACATAGATAGAAAGGGTTATTATCTCTACTAGTACGCTACGAGAATGTAAAATCAACGAACGATTTCCCCAATTGCATCGTACACTTCAAATCTCCAGTTTATATCCGAATCGAATTGCACGCAACACCACCACTATGTCTGGCCGAGTGAAGCCTGGTTTTAGATTCTGGATCCATGTATCAAATGGAGATTCAAGTGGAGTTCAGATAAGAATTCAGGAAAAATGGATGTGTTTAATTCAGGCAGATCTGATGGAGACGAAGATGAGACGTAAGAGAGATAAAGATGTATAACTCACTGTGGAGAGAGAGCACAACAGGAATAAGCTTGGCGTGTAAATACAGAAGAGAGGAGGATGAAGATAAATTAAAATTTATCAAATGTTTTCCATATAGTCTACCAAAATATTTAAAGTGATTCAAAATATAGCTTACATCTTTTTGTAAGATCTAAATGGTCAAATTAAGGTGAATAAAGTGAACCAAAATACAGCGTATATTATTTTCTAAGATTAGCATAAGCATATAGTAAGTGGATAAGATGACGTTAGGAACTGCAACCACATTCACATGGTCAAATCTTCGTGGATAGAAAACGGCTTAATCACAGTCTTATTTATAAAACATTACAATTCTATTATATTATATATATATAGTATATATACATGCTAATTGTATCTAAAACAGTCCATCTCTATATATGTTAAACATTAACACTCATTTATCTAGTCCACGCATCCATGTGGCACTTGTTTCCAATTCTTCAATACTGTTTATTGATTTTTATCCACCTGAACTTCGATATTGTCCATCGTCCTTGTGCAATTGACCATGTGCGCACATTGATAGCTAGATGTTTTCATTTCATCGTTATTATCCATACATTTATGTCTACATGACTAGTTGCTTGTTGACCAAGACATAGAGAGAACGGTTTGTTATTTCTACTAGTACGCTACGAGAATGTAATATCAATTGAAAAATCATTAACCATCTCATAGTATTTCCTTAGAAACGACACAAGAAGAAGATCTAACACCATCTCAAAGTTTTGATTTTTCAAATTTGAATTGAAAAATCTTAATACACATAATATTTTATCCATTTGAATACATCCTTCCATTTGTACTACTCAACACCCAAACTGTTACATGAACATGAATAATTTTTGGAAAAGACTTTGTCGCTGCTCGGTCTCAACGTCTCACATGTTCGTCTATTCAATGGAATTTTTTGTTCACCAACTAAAATGAACACTCACATTTATCCACAATCACATGTACATGGATAAAAGTCTACAAAAATATGTTTGTTTCTAAACACAGTTCCAACATTGAATAATTTCTCCACCAAAAATCTTACTCTTCTCTATTCAACAACATGAACACCGTCCACACACTTATATCCACACAAGTTCGACTTATTAGATACAATTTTCTAGGTCGTTGAACCCATTGGCTTCCTCTTCCCGTCTATAAAAAAAAGACCATCCTTTTGTGTCCAACTGAGAATCAAACCCAAAAACCACCACTTAATTTGTGCTTCTATCGATTTTGAAGCTCCACGACCACTTCGTCTCTTATCAGATCGATGGATTGTGTAATAAAAAACGAATTTTATCCAGTCTCAATAATTTTATACAACAATGGTGCAATTGCCATCATCGACCAATAATTTTTTGTTACACACAATATTATTGTACTCCAAGTCTCATATTTGAGAGGCTCAAGTTCCAGAATTTAAAGAAGCTTGAAATTTTTTTCTCTCAAACAGAACTGGATTATAAACATCACTACCAGCTGGATTATTAAATTTGTTAGAATTACTCCGCCACCAAAAAAGTTACGACAGCTGCAAGAAAAAAACAACAACAAATTAATAAGGACAAAATAGAAATTTTAGGGTACAAAAAAAAGAGCAAGTGTTGTAATAGTGAGAAGTGTCTAAAGTAAAAAAGAAAGTACAAAAAATATCTATATATAAACAACTCATTACTTAAGTAGTCAACATTTTTGGATCTTCTTTCTTGAAAAAATTACAAACACACACTTTCTCACATTCTTATTACAAATTTACACACATTCAACTTGTAGGACACTATCTTCATATACAATAACGAATTTGCCCTCCTCTCTCATTCTTATTTGTAACAACTTTTATTTTTTACACTTATGTAAAAAATAAACAGATTTCACATGTGCCCAAAAAAAACTCCTCCCCAGAGTCCTAGTATATCGCCCCCGACGTAATTCATCCACCTTGTCTCTATCGGCTGACCATCGCTTTCTCACCGACACTATACATCTACCGTCACTTATTACTGTCGAAGTAAAGCGATGGATGGAGTCACACTAACGATTTGTTTGCCGTTTCATTTTCGCCCATATGGAAGGTACATCGCATAAATACAAACCAATTTAGTCGATTGCGAACGTTCACATCCATTTTCCTCAACAAGTCTGTAATATCACAAATTCGATGTCTATACATGCATTTGTCCAATTTCTTACCTTTCTTTCTCGATCTGAAACTGTTTTTTAACGTTCTCACCACCTTTTTTACCGATTTTAAAGAATGACTTCAGTGTCCATCCTCTTTACATCGCATTCAACTTTTTTGATAGGAGTTTTAACATGACCATGGTTGTCTATCCATCCTTTACTGTCCATAGTTACATATAAAGTTATACATTTTAGTCTGTATCCACGCTTGATTGTCTATATTATTAACTTCACATCCGTTGCAAGCACAACTACAATCCCAGAACCCATCCATTATATGTTACTGGATTTTCTTTAGATAACAAATCTGGTACTGCCACCATCCATCATACATATGTCCATAGTCGATAGCCTTGGACTTTCGTATTAGTTTATGGCTTATCAGCATCCACGTAAGTCCTTATCTATTCATCGCTATCCATACCACCTTAGTGTAGATTTCTCCTTTACGATCACATCCACTTTACTAACCATCCATCCCACCACCATCCATCATCGTATCCACCAAGATCTTTTTGAATGTTATGCTTTGTTCCACTTTCAGTGAGTAGATAGTAAATGATAGATACGATTAAGTGATCAGAATGTATATAAACTTATGGTCAACAGTCTTTTACATGGTTGCAGGTATTTAACATGTTTGCAGGCTTCAAAGCACACCCATATTCGTGGTAGAGCAGCTCATAGAGAGGTAGATTTTTTCATTGTCCATACCTAAGTGTCCATCACACTCTGCCCATCACACTTTGTCCATCACACTATGTCTATCACACTCTGTCCATCTTATATAATGTCTCCTACTCATGTTCACTAAAGGACACTCCGAATTTAAGATCATTGAGAACTCTTGTTTTTGGAAAATTATTCAATTTTGTCTTGGACATGATTCTGTGGACAAGAGGAAAGATTTCAGCAACAAATTAATTTCTAAGTAACAAGAACATGTGTGTTGTTCCGGCAACAAATGGGAAGGATTCTTTGTATGAGGCGGAGAAGAGATGAAGAAATTTTCCACCAATGTGGGTGTACATATGGACAACTTAGTTTGGTTAAGCAACATTAGAGCTAAATTTATAAACAAGAAGCCAATATTAATAATTTAGTATGTGTAGTGGATGAACTATTGCTGTGAAATGTTGTACACATCTCTTTGTCCATAAATAATTCTCCACTTTAGTTTGTTTTGTGGATGTTTTAGTGTTGAAAGAACAAAAAAAGAAACGACGCTTTCATTGATTCTAATTTTTTCTGCATTTTGTTTTTTGGAATTGGTCAATCTCGCGATCAATGATAGATGGGCCCTCATATATGTGTCCATCAGACTGTATCCATGCATGTGCTCTTGTGATTGTGTTCATGAGATTGTGTCCATGGTGATTGACATATATATGTACATTCAGATTTCTGAAACTGTATGAGTATTAACACTTCGCAAGCATGTCCACGCATTCGTATCCATGAATTGTGTCCATGAGAGCATGTATTCAAGATTTTATTGATGAGATTGTGTCCATAAGAATGTTTCATATTTTATGATTGTCCCCATTAGATTGTTCCGTTAGGTGTGTATTCGTGATTATATCCACAAGTTTGTCCATAAATCTTGTGCCATGAGTTTTATTCATGGATATTGTGTCTATTTGATTGTGTCTATTTGTTTATCTACTTTTCTTATGTAGGCGAGATTCTGTCCATGCGAGACTGTCCATTGTCCATGCCAATCTGTATATATTATAATGTCCATATTATTGTGTTATCTTGTTGCGATGAATTTGTGTGCATTTATTTCTTCATGATGATTAACATCTATACATAATAATAAGCTCGATATATGTTATTTAATTAACTAATGTAAATTTACTTTTTATTTGCAGGACCGTTTATTAACCCAGAAAGGGATAGCATATAATGATAAGACAAACCTGTAAAACATTAAAAGCCCTTTTAACAGCGCCACCTGGTTTCGCTATTCCTTAACGTATTGAATGCTTATAGAGGCTTGTGAACAGAATTTTGGGAATAACTTTGGTAAAACGTGTAGCAAGATTTGAGCTATGAACCCAAAACAAAAACAAATCTTTCCTTACTTGTTGAAAGTGTTTTTTCTTTTTTTAATATACACACACTTTTACCAAATATTCTTATAAATAAATATCCAAATCCTATGTTTTTGGTTTCGTATCGATAAGAAGCTAAGATATGACAATAATGATATATAAACTAGATGCTTTCGTCACGGATAGTTCTGAATTGGTGAAGATGGTGTCTGAACCAAAGGATTGGCCAGCTTTCGCTACACACTTGGAGGAATACAAGACAAGCAAGGAGTAATTCGAGTTCTTTTCCATCTCACACATTCAAAGAGCTCAAAACACAAAGGCAGACAAGTTAGCATGTGGTGTTCGAGACTACCTTTACAGTTTAAATTATGTAAACTCTTCTCCACCGGCTTGGTTATCTGAACCATTCTAAGAGACTGAGGCTGTTGACAAAAAAAAAAAAACTAGATGCTTTAGAGGCTTCATATTGATGCAATTCCTGAAGCACTACATGCTCTAGTTATCAACATCAGAACATGTTATCCACAGCTCCTTGTCCTTCATAACGTATCCATAAATTCATGTCCACCAAAAATTTGTCCACCCAAAACTGTCCATTAACAACTGTCCAAAACAATACATTGTTTCTTTAACTATATTCGGATGTCGAAGTTTCTATTCTCAATATGTTTGTTTCTTTACATGTATCCACCGTCTTTTATCCACATGCACATGTCTATATGTTTGTGACATATTCATACCTCCAAGCTAGATAATAAATAATCAACGACTGATTTCTCCAAATGCATCGTACACTTCAAATCCCCAGTTTAGATCCAAATCGAATTGCACGCAACACCACCACTATGTCTGACTAAGTGAAGCCTGGTTTTAGATTCTGGATCCATGTTCCAAATTGAGATTAAGTGGAGTTCAGATAAGAATTCAGGAAAAAGGGATGTGTCTAATTCAGGCAGATCTGATGGAGACAAAGATGAGACAAAAGAGAGATAGAGATGTATAACTCACTGTGGAGAAACAGCACAACAGGAATAAGCTTGGGCGTGTAAATACAGAAGAGAGGATGATGAAGATAAATTAAAATGTATCAAATTACCAATACAATTTTTCACTGACAGTCGTAGTGTCAAAATCTAAATATTTACAATCTTATTTAAGGGTAAAATAGTCACTTAGGAGTACAGAAATAATGAGAAAGTGTCTCATATGTAGAAAGTGGAGAAAATTACATCTAGACACACTTTTTCTAGTTACTTTACACAGTGACTCACATTAAGCAAGTAGCACACTTTTTCTATCTAAAAAGACGAATTTAATCTTCTCACATTCACACAATTTTAAAATTTTACACCCCTGTAAAAAAAACTCACATTTACTCCACCATTTTAAAAAAATCAACTTTACATTTAAGAATTCTAATTTCTCGCCGCCACACTATACGCCATCGAATCTCTCTCTCTACCACCGCACTTACAAATCTATTTCCATATTTCTTTCTCCGATGAACACTGAACACAGCCGCCACCGATCAACTTGATAAATCAAAACTCATTGTCACTACATCATTAAGGAGAAACCGTCTTATCTTTCACGTAGGTTTTTGTCGACGACAACAATTTCATTCAACTGATCTGATTTCGTCCCGCTGCCACCATCGATTGAGATTTTGTCATGCCACAATCATCAACAACAACAATTAAAGCTTAGATTCGGCTTATTCCAAGTATATGACACAGGCCAATACATTATATGCAAGACAACCACTGCAAAATTTAAAGGAGAGAAATCACATTTTTCAAACTAATTTTGAGAGTGACTCTCGGGGAATTGCAATCGAAGTTCCTTGTCATCTTCAGTTGCCAGAAATTCATCCCAGATCCAGAGGTTGATTCTCTTCCAAATTAGTTCTTGTAAATCCAGAGGTTGATGTCCTCTACATTCCTTTACCAACTAGTCTCCAAGACGAGTGGGCTATACGCGCCGGCAAGAAAGCAAAACATATACTTTTACGGAAACCCGTGGCTGTGAATGTAGCTGAATTTGATAAAATTATTCATGCTTGTGAAGTTAATGGCATTCAGATTATGGATGGTACTATGTGGATTCATAATCCTAGAACGAGTAAGCTTAAATAGTTTCTCTGTGATTTAAAACCATATAGTTCTATCTTTTATTCATGAATTTAGATAAATCGTATGGGTTTTTATTAATTTGTGTCCTTATGGTTCTTAGATCAGGGTTATAGAGTTAGAATCATAAAGAGATGTTCATAGTCTCTAACAACTGCTACTACTCTCTTTGAATGATCGATATTTCGAAAAAGAACATATTTGTGTTTTCTTCATATTAAATATGAGCTTTTCATTTTAATAATAAGGTTTCACGCTTATACAAATGTTCTGATTTTTTTTTATGAAATTCAAAAGTAAACAACCGTTTCTTGAGTTTCACTCTTGATAGTTTCTATCTGATCCATACTGTTTTATCCATGGTTTATTGTCCATGGTGTGTTGTCTGCTCGTTGTTGTCCACGGTTTGTTGTCCACTCGTCATTGTCCATTGTTTGTTGTCCACAATTTTTTGTCCACTTATTATTGTCGACTTCATCAAATCTCTTCCAAAAAACTGACAGATTAAATCCGTCCTCGTACGTAAATCTGGACCAGCAAAACATTGGGTGGTGTTACTCACCAAGTGTTATCGGCTAAAAGGAAGACCTCCAGAGCCACTCATCATCAGAACTAATGACTATCTCTGTCCCAACAAACCGAAAGCCTCATCACCTGCAGCTCTCAAATTCATACAACAAGCACACGACTATAAGGTAGCATTTTTAGTAGAAAATGTCAGGTACTCATCAAAGCTTTAAGGTTTGACTAACAGAAATCTTTTCTGGCCAAATGTGCAGGACACTCATGCCTAGTTAAAACATAGTTTTTTTGCACAAACGCTTTTGATTGTGTATGTTTGGTTTTTTGTCCATATGATTTGTGTCCATTACACAGATAGCTTTGTCTAAATGAATGTATATACATATAGCATAATTGTTCATATATGGATAATTTTTATGTTTGCATAACAGCTGGAGCTGCTGCTACTGCTATTTTGCCCAAGGCATTATGGACAAGGCACTATGGACAAATAAACGTGGACAATTATTTATGGATTAGTTGTTTGCTTATCTATGGAATTTTGTTTGCATCATGATGATGAATTTTTTGAAGAGCCTTCTGAATCTCTCGCACAACGAGAAGGTGTCCATGAGAAGGTGTCCATTACTCTTGTCCATTAGCTTCTATACATGAGTGTATTATCCTTTTACTTTTCATGCCTATGATCCAAATGATAAGAAATCTTGTCCATTATCAAAATGATAAAGAAAGTAAAGTAACATGTTTTAGCAATCATAAAACACCACTATCATTTAGTATGGATGAAACGGTATAGACACATCAGTATGGATGATGATGTTTGAGCATACATGAAACGGTATGGACACATCAGTATGGATGATGATGTTCGAGCATCCATGATCAATTTTGTAAGGAGCCTTTTCAATCTCTCGCATCATGAGAATCTGCAACAAATCACACAAATTTCACATCTTAGAATAATACTACAAATTCTACTAATCATGCTTTCATATAACACAAGTAGGAAAAGAGAAAATTGATTTACATGAAAGGCACATGCTTGCAATCTCATCAAAGTTCATTAAGTTCATCTGAGGTCCAACGAGGTCGATAAAGTCAATGTCGTAGTGCGAAAGAGGCGGAACTTCAAGCTTTTTTTGTCTTTGATTTCACATTCAGAATCATTACCACCTAGCTGGTTCTTCGACGTCTCACTATTTTCAGAATCACTACTCCCGTGCTGGTTCTCTGCGTCGCACTATTTGCAGATCCTACGAAATTTGCAATTTGATGGACACTAATAGATGAACAAATTTAAAACATTTATATTCGAAGCCCGTCAACCAAATTAAACATACAAAAACTTAATCTCGAATTTTATTCAACAATGGACATTCTTTGATGGACAACCAGGAAATTACAATCGCCACTGTTAACCTGATTGGCGTCAAACAACAGCACTGATAGATTAACACCGATATATGGACACCGACAGCCAGACAATTCCATGTCCACGTAGGTACTTTCTTCTATGGACATTGTCAGATGGACCACCGTCAAATAACAGCACCGACTATTATCTTTTTCAGCGTCCACCATCAGAAAATACACGAGAGAAGCAAAATTAGACCTCCCACCGCCTGCATATTATTTAACTTCACCTACACACAATAAGCCTTTCAATTAAATCCAATTAAAATCGGACATGACCTCGACCTGCAGCAAATTTTAAATCGCCGCCTCTCCATCAAACTTTAAAATTCTAAAATCAGACATACAATGAATAATCTGCCCCATTTAGGTCGCCAAGACTAAATACATAAGGATTCAGATTGGATAAGAATTATTTTTCCAATCAATCCTCACTGCCACCGTAGGTAAAATAAGCCGGTAAGGTGTAAAAAATAATCAGCAAGGTGTACCGATTTAAAAATGATGAGGACCTCCACTCGGTCAAGCCTAAAGTACCTATCATGTACGAGCCACCTAAGACTAGATCCGGTACAAGGACAATGAGAGAAGAATTCAACAAAGCCGTGGAAAACCTCCTCTACCTTAAGCAAACATAAGATATCAACACTCTCCTCAAACAGCTTTTTTTTTAAAAAAAAGAATGCATTACGGGACGGGATGAAGACATACGGGACGGGACGAAGACATGACGGGACAAGACTACAACATTACGTACCACCCCTGTACTGCGGTCGACAGCATCACATACCAGCCACGTACCACGGACGAGAGCATTACGGTATGAGTGACCGAGGGACATAACGATTAAACGGGCCAGCACTTAGAAGATATTCAAGCCATTAAAAGCCCAGCCTCGTTCAAGATGGAGCTCAACTTCGAGGAGTGGCCTCCTTTCAAAGACTACCTCGGTCCAAATCTGCTGATCATCACCCCACTTCAAAACAACCAAGTTTAAAGGAAAGCATGCTGGACATTACTTACCTTATTCGGCTAGGAACTAATCAAGAGGCAGCGGTAAGGTTTTTTCATTTATTTTCATAATATCTCGTGTTTTTTTTTTTTTTTTTTTTTTGTAGGGCTTTATTCTTAGTTTCTTTCTAGGATCCTTAGAGTAAACCGTGTAATCTTTTTTCTTATTTTCTTTTGTATTTTTGGTCTTTGCATTTATTTATTTTAGACCCTAGAAGGTCAAGATTGAAAGACTATTAATAAAGTTCCATATGCGACAATGTAGTTCACGTTTTTACCTATTATTGATAAAGAGAGCACTTTCTTCTAAACTAAGAGAGCCGCCGCCGAGTTCTTGAACATTGAGAGGTTACCCCCCTTGTTCTTGAGTTCACAACCGACATTATCACAGCCTTACCATCAGCTGTGTGGTGTCTTTCGATCCATCATCAACTATCATTCCCTTTGGTTAATTAGAGAGAGCCGTTTGGCCAGTTAGTTGATCACCACTTCATCAAACCATCACCATCATACCGAATCTAGATAGAGAGTGCCGTGTGGCCAGCTATCTGATTTCCTATCATACCGGTTATATAAGATCATACCTTTGATCTTATATCAATTCGTATCAGAGCTTAAACGCTCATATACCAGGTTTTATTTATCCCTTTAGATCTTTTTTTGTTTCATTGCTTAGTTCTTCACCTTTCTTACATTAAAACCAAAATAAAAATCGTGTGCTGGCCTTTCTGTTTTGTTTGCTTTTTTATTCATATAAAACCCCCAAAAGAATTTGTTGCTTAGGTTGTTAGATTTCTTTTTACAGTACCCAAAAGTAAAAAAAAAATTAGTTAAGTGTTACACTTGTGCTATTAACCATTTGTTAGTCTAAGTCAGATATACAGATGGGAGAACAAGGAGCACCCGTAGACATGGCCCAACTCTAAGGTGCTATTCAAGCCCTTGGCGAAAGGATGACCAGGATTGAGCGATTACCACCAGCACCACCACTCCTCCCTAGGAGAGGACTGTTGAGGAAACCTCGCCAGCCAGAAGAGCAAGGAGAAACCGACGAGGAGATGCCCGACTTAGATGATGACCCGCCACCAGCACCGAACGTTCAGAATCAACCCCTGGGACGAGCTAGGGATTATATACACCAAGGACGAGTGTGAGAAGAAGATGGCTATCGGCCAAGCAACAATGATGTGAAGCTCAACTCCCCGACCTTTGCTGGAAAGGTTAACTCCAAAGTCTATCTAGAGTGGGAAAGACGGATGGAGTACATCTTTGAGTACTATGGGTACAATGACCAGAAGAAGGTGTCACTAGCAGCAGCTCAGCTAACTGACCATGCCCTGTCATGGTGGGATCGAGACGTATCCGAGAGGAGAAGACACCATCACGAGCAAATCAGTACGTGGGCCGACATGCGGTTCAATATGAGGAAGCGGTACGTCCCACCTCACTTTCACTGAGACCTCCAGAAGAAGTTTCGTAAACTGGTGCAAGGCAGCCAGCTAGTAGAGGTGTACTTCGAAGAATTTGAGCAGCTATGTAACCGTTTGGAGCTCAATGACACGGAGGAGACCCTCATGGCCCAATTTATAGACGGTCTCCAAGACTGTAGAGTTAGTAACCAAATACAAATAAAACCTGAACATAAAGTTTCTACAAACTCTAATGATCCAAACAATAACCCTCCCCGGCAACGGCGCCAAATTGATACAAGAGTTGTGACTCTCTTGGTTAATCACCCATTGTACTAGTCAATTGTAGTATTTGGGTTTTATGTCAATCCAAAGGGAGTTAAGTTGAATAACAGAAGAGTTGCAAGTAGAAAGCGGAATAACAGAAGAGTTGCAAGTAGAAAGCTCTAAGTCAGGTGAAACAGAGAAGATTGTGTTGCAAAGCAACCAAACTAACAACCTAAATGATCATAAACCAAAGAGCACTCAAAGAAGAACAGTTCAGCAATGATCAATGAACAAAACATAGCAAATAAACAGAGCAATTGGCAAATTCAAAATTAAAATAAAGAGAAGACAAGTTCCTAGATGTGGTTATTAACTTTGGGGAATTCAAAAGCTAACTAAGGTTGTTACAAACATCACTGATCAAGCAAACAAGCTATCAATGATGATTCCTAGACATAGAGTTCACAAACAAGAAAGTTAAGTCCAATCCCTTGGCAAATAACACTTTGTTAATCAACCTAACAAGAATTAACTCTCATTAGTACTAGAACAATCAACAAGCATGAACAACCAACTCTATTCAAGTCAAAATACTCCTCAAACAGTCAATCTCTTGAGCTAAGGCCAGTAAATCCTCTATTAACCAAGATCAGCATTTCATCAAACACTTGATGGGCATAAAATGAAGCCTAAATCTTTATTCATGTGATCAAGACAAATCTAGCTTAAGAACAGATTAATAGAGAGGAATCGATCATATTAAGTGCTAACAAACCCTAATCAAGCCTCTAAATTCCCCTAATCTAGCACATCTATAAAGCCTAAGGTAACTACTCACTAATCACATGTTAAACATCAAATCACAAAGAGCAAAGATGCTAAACAAAATTAAGAGAGAGATTACAGAGGAGATTAAAAGCAAATACAAACTTTGATTAAAACAAGATGGATTATCTTACAAAACCAGAAAAATCAACCAAGAACAGAAAACTTAGAAAAAAGCTTGATACTAAACATTCTTAAAACAAGCTATTTATACTAAAAGACAAATGCCCTAACATAATGACAAAAGTATAAATAAAAGCAAGTTTGGGTTGGATCCCATCGATCAAAAAGTGGCCGATGGTCCTGGGGAGAGTGATCGATGGTATACTCGCTGGGTTTCCATCGGTCACTTCCTGACTTATGGTCTGATCGATGGCCTCCCATCGATCACTTCCTGACCGTTGGTCCTGAGGAGAGTGATCGATGGTATACTCGATGCATTCCCATCGGTCACTCCTTGACCAATGGCTTGAAGACTTGATCGATGGTGCTGACCGGCTTCACGAAAACTTTTGTAGCTTTCTAACCACTGATTGGTAATGACCTGAAACCAACTCCAGACGCAAGCTGACTCACGGGACTACAACATTTATGAAGACTGTTGAAGCTGAATCGGGTTGGAGATGCTTTGTCCGAGCCGGTTTTGTCACGTGAAGTTTCTCGCCGCTTCAACAAGGTGCACCTTCTTCTTGGCTCTTTTGATGTCTTGTGCTGCATCCACCATCATCTACCATGCTCCTTTTGCTCCTTCTCAGCTTGGCTAACTCCTTGAACCATTCCCACACTTCCTCCTTGCTCCATAGAGCCTCTTTAAGTACCTAAAAACATCCTTAATGCATAGAGAATACAAACTACAACATAAATGCAACCTAAGTCTAAAAGGAAAGGAAAATGGGACTAAAGAGAAAGAAAACATGCAAAAGAAGACCAAAACATGAACTAAATACAAGCCTAAATGATGTAAATGCATGGGATATCAACACTCCCACACTTGCCTTTTGCTTGTCCTCAAGCAAACAAACTAAGACAAATGGAGGATGAGGTTTGAAAGTGGGCATTCAAATCCAAAAATGCAAAGGTAAAGAAATGGAGTCAACATTTAAGTGCCTAGTTGTAGGATGCAAACACAATCAGCTATACTTTAAAGAACCTAGCCATGCTCATCATGTTTCAAAATGATCTCAAATCTCAACTTAGATAAATGCTCAAATCAACCAACTCTTTAACATACATTAAGCTCAAAACCATGAATCAAGTTTGTGCAAATCAAGTGAAGATATTTGGGTTAAAAGGTAAGGTTATGAGATTAAAATGATCTCATTCAAGCATAGGGTTCATAAACAATTGGGATCACTCAATGAAAATGATTCTATCTTAGGAAAAATGCTAAAGGTAAAAGCACACTTATGCATGCAATTCAAAGCTCTCTTTTCTACCTTTTTACCCAAAGATGAATCCTAAACACTTCTAAACCCCTAAATCTACCCTTTCTCCTTCTTAATAGCTGGGGAAACTTCTTCTTTTTACTTGTGTGGCTGCTTCTTTTTGTTGGAACTTGCTCCTTTTTGTTGAATTGGCACCATTTTTCACCTTTGGTGGATTGCTTTGGGTCTGATTTCTTCTTTGGATTGACCCTTTTCAAAGCTTTGTTGTTGGCGCCTTCATTCTTTGAACACTTTGAGCTTTTTCTTCCCTTTACTTAACCACAATGTTAACTGTTTCCCCATACTACCAATTCAAACTTTTCCTTCTTCTTTTAAAGCATATAGACATGAAACCCAAACCACTTAGTTTCTACCCTTTTATCCCAAAATCCTAACCTAGAATCAAGCTCAAAATGCAAGCTGATATCTACAAGAGAGATTTTCATTGCCAGCTTTATTCCTAACACTTTTTCCAAGACAAATTTTGAAAATGATATGCAAAGGCCTCACAACTCTCAAGATGGTGTTTAAGCTTAAAAGCAGGTTTGGTTGAGGGAGTGGATAAGCTATTTGGATCAACAAGAGTGGTAAGAAGGAGAAGATGATCCAAATATGTATATGGTAGCCATGAATTCACTTTTCAATGCACAGCCATGATAATCAAAAATTCAGATTAAGGTTCAAGTTGATAGAGTTGATTTTCAAAAAAAAAATGCTTTCAGTATGAGATAAGAGCATCAAATTTAGCAATCCAGGCATGGTTCAGTCTTAACTTCTAGCTTTCTCATAATGCATCAAACAACTAACCACTTAAACACTGAAATCATCTCTAAACACTAAGTACTTTACAAGGAGAATTCATCATTATGCCCTATACAAATTCAATGCATCCTATATGAAAACACTAGACTCAATCCTAAGCAAAATGAATTGCAACTATATGTTTTCGTTTTGGTTTGCAAAAACATGCAAAATGTTTCAAATTTTTTGTTTTTTTTTGTGTTTTTCTATGCCTTAGATGAATGCATGATATGCATGTGACTCAAGATGAAAGAAAATGAAAAACTAAGAAAAGAACAAACATGTCAAACCCCAAATCTCTCCCCCACACTTAAATTACACAGTCTCTTGTGTAATGAAAGGAATGAGAGAGAGAAGCAACAGAATATATTACAAAAACTTAAAAAGATGCAATGGTATATACAATGGAAGGATGTGGTACCTTAATTATTGTAAGAGGAGTGATAGGATGCGTAAGAGAGTTCCTCAGTCCAAAATGCTGCTTCTAAGTACACTAAAATTCATAAACATGAACTAAAAAGCATAATATATACAAAGGATACCATGGGACTAACCCCCAAGTGTGCTTGTTTAGAGTCACTTAGATTGACTTTGATTACCTCTCTAGTGGAAGTAAGGAGAATGAGTCTTGGAACTCCTTGGTTTCATCTTGCCTCCTTTGGCTCTTGTGGTGACTCCATTCAGCTTGATCTTAGCAAAAGGCTTGGACTTCCCCTCTTGCTGCATCTTGTAGCAAACCTCACCATCCTTAGAGTAAAAGGGCTTCAGGATCACCCCTCTTTCTTCAGTAACCAACTTGATTTGATTCAACATCTTGTAACCAACCACTTCAAGGACCTCCTTTTCAGTGGTGCCTTGGAACAGATTTGACAAACAGCAGCCATCAAAACTCTCTCATTGGTAGCCCTCAAACTATGGCCATTTCTTGTCAACTCCTTTCATCTTGTTCAGCTCCAGGGAGAAGGCATGTTCATGCTCCAGCTTGTTGCCCTTACTAACAAACTTCAAGATCTTCTCCTTGGTGAGTTTAAGCTCTATAGTGCAAGCTTTTTCATAAAAGACAGCTCCTGCTGAAGCTAGAAATAGTCTTCCAAGGATGATTGCATTTTTGACCTTGCCCTCAACATCTAGAACCAAAAAGTCTGTAGGAATCTTGACTCCTTCTATCATCATGGGTACATCTTTGAAGGCTCCCAGTGGTGTCTTCACTGTGCCATCAGCAATGGTTAGAGACACATTGCTTTGCTGGAACTTGGTGTAACCCAACTCCTTGGCTGTGGAAGATGGCAACAGGTTTATGCTAGCACCTAAATCACATAGACAGCTCTTGAAAGTCTTGCCTTTGAGCTCACAAGGGAGTGTGAAGCAGCCAGGATCTCCAAGCTTATTGATGCTCAGCTTTTCAACCTTTCTTTTCTCAACCTTGGCAAGTGCCTCTTTCAACCCTTCTTCAACATCAAGACCTCTCATCTCCATTTGAGCAGCATAGAGAGTTGCATACTTCTTGACTAGCTGCTCCTTGAATCTTCCAGGAAATGGGATATCAGGCTGGTAGATAGAGAGAACAGCAGCTTGAGTTTCCTTCTTAGCATCAGAGACCTCAACAAGGTCTTCCATTTTAGCATTAGCAAATTCAAGTGGCGCCCACTTCTCTTCTTCCTTGTTGGCTCCTTCTTCAAGAGAGTTCTCCTTAGTGGCATAAGCTTCAATAAGCTCCTCTCTCCCACTCTGAATGTCAATGTCCTCATTGATTAAGGAAAGGAAGTCTTCAATGATAGCTTCTTCTTTAAGAGGAGTAAAGGCAACTGCAGACTCAAAATCTTGGCAATACTCATTGGTGGTTTATAAGGTCTGTATCCTTGAATCCAAATCATCAAGCTTAGTGTTGAACTCATTATGAATAGAGTCTATCTTGTTGTGCAACTCAGCAACTCTCTTTTTTATCACCAATGTTTCAAGGAGTGGTAAGTTGAGGGTTTCAATGAGCATGCTCTTGATATCAGCTGCACTAGAGGTAAAAGCATTGAATTGACCTTGAGGGAGGGAAGGAGGAGGCACAAACTGTGGGTGGAGATTGTAGCTGTATGCAATGTAGTTCATAGGCAGAAGCTCTTGGTTGAAGTTGTTGCACCTTTGATAAGAACAGAGCATCTTGTTAACTTGTAGATCCTCACCTGAAATGAAAACACTTGGAAAAGAGTTAGTAACCAAATACAAATAAAACCTGAACTTAAAGTTTCCACAAACTCTAATGATCCAAACAATAACCCTCCTCGGCAACGGCGCCAAATTGATACAAGAGTTTTGATTCTCTTGGTCAATCACCCATTGTACTAGTCAGTTGTAGTATTTAGTTTTTTTGTCAATCAAAAGGGAGTTAAGTTGAATAACAGAAGAGTTGCAAGTAGAAAGCTCTAAGTCAGGTGAAACAGAGAAGATTGTGTTGCAAAGCAACCAAACTAATAACCTAAATGATCATAAACCAAAGAGCACTCAAAGAAGAACAGTTCAGCAATGATCAATGAACAAAATAGAGCAAATAAATAGAGTAATTGGCAAATTCGAAATTCAAATAAAGAGAAGAAAAGTTCCTAGATGTGGTTATTGACTTTGGGGAATTCAAAGGCTAACTAAGGTTGTTACCAACATCACTGATCAAGCAAACAAGCTATCAATGCTGATTCCTAAACATAGAGTTCACAAACAAGCAAGTTAAGTCTAATCTCTTGGCAAATAACACTTTGCTAATCAACCTAACAAGAACTAAATCTCATTAGTGCTAGAACAATCAACAAGCATGAACAACCAACTCTATTCAAGTCAAAATACTCCTCAAACAGTCAATCTCTTGAGCTAAGGCCAGTAAATCATCTATTAACCAAGATCAACATTTCATCAAACACTTGGTGGGCATAAAATGAAGCCTAAATCTAGATTCATGTGATCAAGACAAATCTAGCTTAAGAACAGATTAATAGAGAGGAATCAATCATATTAAGTGCTAACAAACCCTAATCAAGCCTCTAAATTCCCCTAATCTACCACATCTAGAAACCCTAAGGTAACTACTCACTAATCACAATGTTAAACATCAAATCACAAAGAGTAAAGATTCTAAACATGATTAAGAGAGAGATTAAATAGAAGATTAAAGGCAAATACAAACTTTGATTAAGAAAAGATGGATTGTCTTACAAAACCAGAAAAATCAACCAAGAACAGAAAACTTAGAACAAAGCTTGATACTAAAAATTCTTAAAACAAGCTATTTATACTAAAAGACAAATATCCTAACATAATGGCAAAAGTATAAATAAAAGGAAGTTTGGGTTGGATCCCATCGATCAGAAAGTGACCGATGGTCCTGAGGTTAGTGACCGATGGTATACTCGCTGGTAGAGATGTCAGTTTGACCTGCTGCCCGCGGGCCAGGCTCAAGAAGAACATATGCGGGGTGGGCTTGGGCTTCGTAAATGTTGTCCGCCAGTTAGCGGGCCTAGCGGGCCTGACACGTGCGGATTGTGGGTTAATCGGGCAAAACCCGCTACAGGTCGCGGGTTATGCGGACAAAATCAAAATTCTTCCCATCGAGAGTTCATCATCTCAGATTCTCAAATTTTTTCAGCGATTCAGCTATGAAGCTGTATTTTTCTTTAATTCCGCCATTGTTGATCTCGATAGACTCTTATTTCCTATTGATTTCTCTTAGATTCCGCCATATGATGATGATATGATGATCGATTGGAAATTAGAGTATTTAGAGATCACCGTCGAATCTGGGTCTATAATCGCCACACCCGCGGAAACTGCAATCTCTCCTCCTCGTATCCTATTGAATGTTCACTTATTCACGAGGTAAAATCACTAAGTCTAGATCCAAGTTTATTGGTTTACGTATTAAGAATCATCTTGTAAGAATCGTGGATTCTTGTTTGAAGATTGACATTGATGAGTAAGCTGCGGAAGATTTTGGCTTACTCATTAGTTTGACTTCGATGTTGAGTTTTAAACATGCAGATACAAAGTGGCTTACTTATGATTGAGCAGATGCGTAAGTATTGGAAGGAGAATGGTGCAAAGAAGTTCTCACAGACTCACAGTATATCGAGCTGATTTATTTGAAGGAGAATGGTGCAGATAAGTTTATCGTTGATCAGAAATAGAGTAAAAAAGGAGAGAGTGTCCTCTATTTCAACGAGATTCAGGTAACTTGTATACTTGAAGTTCCATAAGAAACTACATTGTCCACTTCTAAGGATAGATTGTTAACTATGAGACAATAATAGTGTTGATTGATTCTTTCTATAACTTGGCATTTTCCTGCATCTTCAATTTGCTAGCGTTAACTATGAAAAATTCATCTTGTAAGAATCTTGTTTGAAATTGACTTCAATGAGTTAGTTGTGGGAGATTGAAAGTAGTCGCTTAATCATAACTCATGAGTTTTACTTCCATGTTAATTTTCAAAACCTTCAGTTACATTGAAATTCTTGCATTGTCTTATTAAAATTCTTGCATTGTCTTGACATTAAAATTCTTATGGATCAGGAATGAAGGCAGCGTGTGAGCTTGCTGCTTGTATGTTAGACTTTGCATGAACTTTCACTACAAAAAAGATATATTACATCATTTATAAAGTGTCATTAAAATAACTGATTTTATTTAGAATCACTAATTAAAAATTGACACTAGATATAAATTTTTACATCAGTTTTTTAGTTGATATTAATCTTAACTTGACTAGTATCAATTAAAAACAATTGATACTAATACTAACTTGATTAACATCAATTAAAAAAACTGATACAAATCATTATTAATTTATATCACTTTTGAAAACTAACACAAATATATAAATTTACATGAATTATATAACTGAAGCATTTGATCAACTAGCATTAGCATCAATAATAAATGATGCTAATATTTCTTTCAGTTATAAAAGTGATGCAAATAAAATTTTTACTAAACAACTATTTATCCCACATTGCTAAGAATGATGAAGAGTACTAGTTTCATCCTCTATAAAAGATATTCATCAAACACTTAATTTTTTATGTTAAATCATATGTATGAATTTATATACATTTCTTAGAATAATAAATATAAAATTATTAGTTACTTGAAATTTATAATATTATAAGATTTAACACAAAAATTAAATCAAAACGAATTTCAATATATCTGAATTTTAATATATAATATCATTTATTATAACTGATAGTAAATATTAATATTATTTATTTTAAGTGATGTAAATATTAATATCATTTATTTTAAGTGATGTAAACATATATATCACTTATTGCAAATGACATATATTAATATCAATTAATATAAGTGATGAAAATAGTTGCATCATTAATAAAATTGATATAAATGATTAGCATCATCACTTCCTGAGTCATTTAATTAAATGATGCAACTGAATTTGCATCAATCAATAAATGATATTAACAAATAAAATACATGATGCAACACACATGCTTTCTTGTAGTGTTTGGTTAGAGTAAGTAAAGATTAGCCTTTACCTCTTGGATACGGAGGTTTTCCTAATATTGTTTGTACATCGGTTAATGTTGCTGGTTCTTTTATTTCCATCAAGTTGCAGGTTTTTAAATAGTCCATTTGCTTTAGAAGTGGCAGTGAGATGCTCCACGTTTATCTTCAAAAACTCTTTATCTTTTTCTGCATGTTCATGTTAAAGAGAACACAATATACTCTAATACGAACACAAATGTTATTATTGCCATTTATCACTTCCTTTCATTTGTATGGACAATTTGATGTTTACAATTTTGTATCTCTTCTTTGAAGGTTTGTATAACACTGAAATGTGTAAAACAACTTTTGATCTCATATATCTAGGTTTTACGATTGATTTTTACAGGTTTTATGATTAGTTTTGCAGGTTTTTAAATTGTTTTTCAAAAATATAATATAGCCCGCGGGCCAGCCCGCAAGTCTGTTAAATAAGAGCGGGGTGGACTTGGGCTTAGGATTAGTTGTCCACAACCTGCAGCGGGCCGAGCCGCACGGACACAAAAAAAATTGGAGCCTGCTGCGAACAAGCCCGTATGGATGCGGGCCGGCCCGTTGACATCTTTACTCGCTGGGTTTCCATCGGTTACTTCCAGACTGATGGTCTGATCGATGGCTTTCCATCGATCACTTCCTGACCGATGATCCTGTGGAGAGTGGTATACTCGCGGCATTCCCATCGGTCACTCCTTGACCGATGGTCTTGAAGACTTGATCGATGATGCTGTTGGGCTTCACGAAAACACCTGTAGCTTTCTAACCACTGATGGGAATGATCTGAACCCAACTCCAGACGCAAGCTAACTCACGGGGCTACAACATTGATGAAGACTGTTGAAGCTTAATTGGGTTGGAGATGTTTTGTACGAGCCGGTTTTGTCAGGTGTAGTTCTGGCCGCTTCAACAAGGTGCACCTTCTTCTTGGCTCTTTTGATGTCTTTTGCTGCATCCACCATCATCTCCCATTCTCCTTTTGCTCCTTCTCAGCTTGGCTAACTCCTTAAATCATTCCCACACTTCCTCCTTGCTCCATAGAGCCTCCTTAAGTAGCTAAAAACATCATTAATGCATAGAGAATGCAAACTACAACCTAAATGCAACATAAGTCTAAAAAGAAAGGAAAATGGGACTAAAGAGAAAGAAATCATGCAAAAGGAGACTAAAACATAAACTAAATGCAAGCCTAAATGATGTAAATGCATGAGATATTATATAGCAAGGAAAGTGGAGCGACAACCTTATCATGACATGTCCGAGCTCTTACACTTGTCCATACAAGCAGAGCAGCACATCAAGCGTAAGGTGGCAGCCACTAATCGTTCAAATCCGAACACAAGCTGGACTTCAACACAGCCGAAGACTTTTGATAAAGACAAGGCCGTAGAAGTTGAATCTCGGTTCAAAAGGCCAGCAACCGTATCCTCTAAAATGACTCGGCCAGAGCAAGGTAAACCCCATTTACTCAAAGAACACGTGACATTACATGTTTTAAATGTCAGGAGAGAGGCCATATGGCGAGAGAATATCCCAACAACCGAGTCATGATCCTCACGGTCGAAGGAGGATATGAATCCCAAGATGAAATGGAAGAAGACACGGTGGAGGCCGGGACAGAAGAGATCGAATACCTTGATTCAGGATAGATGCTGGTGATTCGTAGAGCCCTCAGTGTTCTTGTTGAGCCAGAAACGATTAAGAGAGAGAACATATTCCATACCAAGTGCACTGTGAACACCAATGTATATAGTTTAATAATTGATGGTGGTTCTTGCACTAACGTGGCTAGCAAGTATATGGTAGAAAAGCTAGGGTTGGAAACTATTAAGCATCCTAGACACTACAAGCTAAGGTGGCTGAACGATGACACAGAGCTTAAGATAGCAGATCAATTGATAGTCACTTTCAGCGTGGGAAGGTACTTAGACAAAGTGACGTGCAATTTGGTGCCGATGCAAGCGGGACATATCTTGCTTGGGAGGCCTTAGCAGTTTGACAAGGAGGCTATACACAACGGTCGTACCAATCACTACTCCTTCACACATGACAAGCGAAAGTACAACTTAGCTCCTCTCACGCCAAATCAGGTTCATGAAATGCAAATTAAATTTGCCAACGATTCAAAGGTAAGTAAGACTAATCTATTTGCATCTACTAAAGTCATTAACCGAGCTTTAAACTGCCAAGATATGGTGCTACTCATGGTCTTCCAAGAATGGTTACTTTCAGGGGATAGCAAAGTTGAGATACCTGCGGAGATAAGAGCCTTGCTAGAAAAGTGATAGGGCTCAGGTTTTACCCAAATAAAACTACTGCAAGTGCATAGCAAAAGCAGTTGTAGTACAAGGGGTTATCGAATCCCAAAGGAGTATGTAAACTACACTATCGAATGTAGGTTTGGATTAAGCTAAGCAGTAAGTAATGAATGTAATGTGAAACAGTAAAATAAATGCAAGTGGGCATTTTATGCTTGTTCTTAAAGTTCAAAAAGCTAAAGGCGCTAAGTCAGGACAATTCGCAGGTTGAATCCGAGAGTGTACAATGCATGCAATCAGGAATGAATTAAAACCGTCTTGAACATGAATCGCAAATATATAACTAATCAATTCTCATTGCAGAAGTTAACTATACCTAAATAACAGAGTTTCAAATCTCTTTGCAAACCCTAACAATCTAAACATGCAGTAATGATCAGGTTCAATTGTTCATAAAACTCCTAAGCCAAATCTCTTTGCACTAGGGCGTTTTGCTCATCTAATACTAGTTCCGGTGATTAATAATGCTCTCACATCTATCAAACAACCTAGGGTTTCGAAATCCAGATGATGTGTCTAAGAAATCGATATGAATGCAAGCACAGATGAAGAACCAATGGATTTTCCTAATAGTTAAGCAATTCTACAAACTCTTCTTCAACCTTTGAAAATCCCTAACTTAACTAACAAACTACTCAGACATGATGATTTGAGAAAACTTCAAGAAAAGAATCGATTGCATAAAAGAAATAAGAAGTAGAAATAAAGGAGTTCGAAATTTGCTTTGAAGGAGTCTGATTTGTCTCTCCAAAAGCCCTGCTACAAATCTCTCTCTAAAGCTCTAAAAAAAGAATAAGATACAAGATATCTGCCAAAAGAATGGCTGAAAAACCTAATATACAAGCTAAATCACAATCTGAGGCCTTTTTGCAAATACTGGAACTTCTGGGCCAAAACTACAATTTCTTCCCAATCTTTTAGAAACCAGCCACGACCATTCCTTCATGGGTGACAAACGTCACCAGCTTGGTGGCGAGCGTCACCCAAATGCATACTTTCTTCTCCGAGCTGGACACTTTGTGGCTTCAACTTGCAATGCTCCAAAAAGCTTCAATATCTCCAATTATGCTCCAAACATGCTATAACCTGCAAAGACTCTACTAGGACTCTAAAAAGACCCAAAAAACTCAATGAAAAGGACTTATATCATAGTTAAAAACCATGATATATCCACTCCCCCAGACTTAGCTTTTGCTTACCCTCAAGCAAACATCAGACAGAGGACAGGGTCGAGGTTTGAAAACAAGAAACAGTCAGTTAAACATTAGGAACACCACATTAGTTAACATTTTCGAATCCACATACGACAGAGTCAACACAAGATCAAATTTCAGTCTAATCATCACAAGCTTAGCAAATCTCTCAAATCCAATCTAAATCCCTTCAAGAAATCCGAAATCTCTACTGTTAACTCCTTATCTCTATTTAAGTGTGATATCTCATCAAGGTTTTATCATCTCAATCACTTATAGATTCATTTCCCTTCCTAAACAACTGAACAAAGCAATCTCAACACAGCTCTCCTATTTTCTCTTCCCTTGATCTTTTTTCATTCTGATATTTTTTGATTTTTTAACTTTTTTTCTCATCTTTTACAGTCTAAGATATGGTGCTACTCAATACTTGTGTTCATTGTGAGGAGACAGGTTCTTGAGTGTGTTCATTACTGTTGTTCCTTGTGAGGAGATGAAGTCATGAATGCACCATTCTTTTAACTCTAACTCTAAAAAGTACATCAGGAAAGATCAAAGAGAGACTGTATCTTAACTTTATTGTCAGTGCTGAAAGATAGAATCAAGATCAATAAGAATCAAGCCCTAAGATAAGAAGTTTAAAGTTCATTAAGGTGGAGCTAACAACAAATTTTCCAGATTCTCTAAGAACCTAAATCTTCAATGTTAGACTGATCTACCTATGACTTTCAACTTAGTAAGACTTGTAATCAAATATATTGTGGCAATGGTTCTTATAAGTATAAACGTCCTTATTGTCAGTTCCAAGAAAAACTGACAATTTCAAAATTTTGACTCACTAAAAACAGGTTTTTGACTCAACTTTAAGACTCCATAAACATGACACAATGCACACAACATCAATAACCACCTCCCCCATACTTAAACAACACTGTCCCCAGTGTTATTAAGCCAAGATTTGGTCAAAAAGAAGCATGAGAACGTGTAAAACCAAGGTGGAAAAGTGGTACCTCGCGAAGGATCCTGTAACGAGTGTCACCAGCTTGGTGACGAGCGTCACCAAGGTTAATTCTTCAGAATTGAAAAGTTATATGTTTAAACGTTGTGTCATCATGTGTACTCCGAAGTCAGACTGTTGGAGCACTCAAAACACACATCAAAAACATCCAAACAAAGCATAATCCATGGTTGAACAAGTTAACTAGATATTCTCAAAGCAAACTGAACAAACTGACTCTTTTTTTTTTGATTTTTCTCATGTTTTTGGGATTTTTTAGCTATGTAATAGAAAACTAAACTAAGTATATGAAAAAGAAAACTTACCAGTGGATTCCTCCCACTAAGCGCTTGTTTAAAGTCATTAGCTCGACTTTGATTGCTGCTCAGACAGCTGGTGGAACAGAAGGTGGCATTGAATGCCTTGGTGAAGAATGTCTCCACATCCATGGTGGTTTATAAGCAGTAGATGCATGAATTCTTCCAAGGAAGTGAGGAACATCAGCAAGGTGGCTTGTGACGGTGGGTGATACACTTCGTTTTCCTACAGAATCATCAAAAGAAACACCAAGCATTCTACGAGAATCTTGTTGCTTGCATTACTGTGAAGCAGCTTTTGCACCTTTTAAATTCTTATTGATGAGATTAGGAGGTTTGGTATTGGTTCCAGGAAGTGCATACATTTGTTTAGTTGCAGGTTTATGGATTTTGGAATGTTGAATTTTCGGTTTGGCAACATCAGATGGACTTGTAGAGTAAATATCACATCTCTCCTTTGTGTCCAGGTTGGTGAGGAGCGTCACCAGGTCAGTGACGGTCGTCACTGACCCTGCAGTTCGAGTTTCTGCTACTTTTTCGCAATTCAGCTCTGCAAGTCTTGCCTCCATTACAAACATGTCTTCCTCCAGCAACTTGGCATTCATTGGAACCTCTTCTTCAAGCCTATTCCTGAAGATATCATCTTCACTCCAATCCTCAAACCCAACAGCTTTTGCATAAACTTCAGACATTGCCTCTTGAACAGCCATCTTGTTCACTTGCCCACCTGTATCAGATTCATTGACATACCTAGCAGTTGTGTCTTCTGAATGCTCCATACAGGCTCTTCATCATTAGAAGTACTTACAGAAAAGGTTTGACCATCAATGGTAGAACTCCTTCTTAACTTATCCATGTCAAATTTCATGAAAACATCACCAAGACCAAGCTTAATATTCCTTTTTCTCACATTAATGATGGCGCCAGCAGTAGCCAAGAATGGTCTTCCCAGAATAAGAGGATCTTTAAGTTCTTCAGCATATTTTAGAACCACAAAATCTATAGAAATTATGCAGCCTTCAATGTTAACAGGAACATCCTCTAAGATGTCTTATGGGGTTCTTATAGATCGATCTGCTAGGATGAGAGAGATCCCAGCTGGCTTGAACTCAGTCATTCCAAGTCTGGCAGCAACAGAGAAAGACATCAAGTTAATACCTGACCCTATATCACATAAAGAGTGGGGAAAACGTCCTGCAGAGATTGAGCAATCAAGAACAAAGGTCCCTGGATCAGATAGCTTCTCTGGAACTCTGCTTTGAATGATGGTATTAACTTGTTCAGAAGCAGGCACATTCTTCTTCTTCTTTGGAACTGTACTCAAGAGGATTGAACTGATGTCTCTGGTAAGCAATGCTCCTTCCTCAGGACTTACACCATTCACAACCATTCTCTTTACATACCTTCTTAGAGCTGGTGAAAGCTTGACTGCATCAACAAGGGGAATCTCAAGCATCAGCTTGTCTATTATAGCTTTACATCTGGCTTCTTTTATCTCCTGTTTAGACTTCCTAGGATGCTTAGGGAATGATATCTTGGGTTTATACGCTTGCTCCTGACCATTTGTAAGTAATGAATGTAATATGAAACAGTAAAATAAATGCAAGTGGGCATTTTATGCTTGTTCTTAAAGTTCAGAGAGCTAAAGACGCTAAGTCAGGACAATTCGCAGGTTGAATCCGAGAGTGTAGAATGCATGCAATCAGGAATGAATTAAAACTGTCTTGAACATGAATCGCAAATATATAACTAATCAATTCTCATTGCAGAAGTTAACTATGCCTAAATCACAGAGTTTCAAATCTCTTTGCAAACCCTAACAATCTAAACATGGAGTAATGATCAGGTTCAGTTGTTCACAAAACTCCTAAGTCAAATCTCTTTGCACTAGGGCGTTTTGCTCATCTAATACTAGTTCAGGTGTTTAGTAATGCTCTCCCATCTATCAAACAACCTAGGGTTTCGAAATCCAGATGATGTGTCTAAGAAATCGATATGAATGCAAGCACAAATGAAGAACCAATGGATTTTCCTAATAGTTTAGCAATTCTACAAACTCTTCTTCAACCTTTGAAAAGCCCTAACTTAACTAACAAACTACTCAGACATGGTGATTTGAGAAAACATCATGAAAAGAATTGATTGCATAAAAGAAATAAGAAGTAGAAATAAAGGAGTTCGAAATCTGCTCTAAAGGAGTCTGTTTTGTCTCTCCAAAAGCTCTGCTACAAATCTCTCTCTAAAGCTCTCAAAAAGAATAAGATACAAGATATCTGCCAAAATAATGGCTGAAAAACCTAATATACAAGCTAAAACACGATCTGGGGCATTTTTGCAAATACTAGAACTTATGGGCCAAAACTGCAATTTCTTCCCAATCTTTTAGAAACCAGCCACGACCCTTCCTGCATGGGTGACGAGCGTCACCCAAATGCATACTTTCTTCTCCGAGCTGGACACTTCGTGGCTTCAACTTGCAATGCTCCAAAAAGCTTCAATATCTCTAATTATGCTCCAGACATGCTATAACCTGCAAAGACTCTACTAGGACTCTAAAAAGACCAAAAAGACTCAATGAAAAAGACTTATATCATTGTTAAAAACCATAAAAACCATGATATATCAACAAGTATGAAGACGTATTCCCTGAAGAGATACCTTCTGGCCTGCCACCAATCAGGGGGATAGAGCATCAGATAGACTTAGTGCCCGGCTCAGCCTTACTGAACAGGCCAGCTTACCGGATGAACCCCGCTGAGACTAAGGAGCTAGAGAAGCAAATACAAGACTTGATGTCTAAGGGCTACATTAGGGAGAGCCTAAGCCATTGTGCGGTTCTTGTTGTTGGTGCCAAAGAAGGATGGAACATGGCGAATGTGCGTGGACTGCCATGACATTAACAACATCACCATCAAGTACCGTCATCCCATTCCCCGCCTAGACGACATGTTAGATGAGCTCAGTGGAGCTACCATCTTCTCAAAAGTGGATCTAAAGAGTGGATATCACCAAGTAAGTATGAAGGAGGGCGACGAGTGGAAGACTGCTTTCAAGACCAAGCAAGGTTTATATGAGTGGCTAGTAATATCATTCGGTCTTACCAATGCCTCGAGTACATTCGTGAGGCTCATGAATCACGTCTTAAGGATGTACATCAGTAAGTTTGTTGTGGTTTATTTTGATGACACTTTAATATATAATAGATGTCTTAAGGATCACTTGAAGCACTTTGAGCAAGTATTAGAGACATTTCGTCAAAAGGACTCTTTGCAAACCTCAAGAAGTGCACCTTTTGCACTAATGAATTAGTGTTTCTAGGTTTTGTTGTAAGCTCGCAGGCACTAAGAGTGGATCAGGAGAAGATACGAGCTATACAAGACTGGCCTACACCGTCTTCTATAGGACATGTCCGGAGCTTTCATGGCTTAGCCAGCTTTTACTGGCTGTTTGTGAAAGACTTCAGCACCATAGCAGCCCCTCTTACAGCCGTGATCAAGAAGCATGTAGCTTTTAAGTGGGGGCCAATGCAAGAAGAAGTCTTTGCCAAGCTGAAATACAGCCTTACCAACGCCCTGGTACTAGTGCTTCCTGATTTTGATAAAATGTTTGAGGTTGATTGTGATGCCTCAGGATTAGGCATTGGAGCTGTCCTAACACAAGGAGGCAAGCCAGTTGCATACTTCAGTGAGAAGCTAAGCGGAGCTACACTTAACTATAAGCGGAGCTACACTTAACTATCCTACGTATGATAAAAAGCTATACGCTTTGGTGAGATCATTAGAGACATGGCATCATTACTTGCTTTCCAAGGATTTTGTCATACACTCGGATCACGAGACACTTAAGCATCTTAGAGGCCAGACTACATTGAAGAGAAGACAGGCGAGATGGCTAGAGTTCGTAGAGACGTTCCCCTACATCATCAAGTATAAAAAGGGAAAAGAGAACGTTGTAGCGGATGCCCTTTCTAGACATTACACTCTCACTACCACCATGGAGGCTCCAGTGATGGGATTCAAACACATCAAGGAGCATTATGAAGAGGACCCGGACTTTGGGATAATCTTTCAAGAATGCAACAAAGCTCCATCAAGTCCATTCTATATACACAATGGTTTTCTTTTCGAGATAAATGTTTGTGTATATCGCAGGGATCCATGAGAGAGTTGCTGATCAGAGAAGCACATGGAAGAGGGCTTATGGGACACTTTGGAGTAGACAAGACTTTAAGCATGGTGGTGGAGCACTTCTTTTGGCCACATATCAAAAGAGACGTTGAACGTTTTTATTCTAAGTGCATCACATGCCTTAAAACCAAATCAAGGTCCCATCCTTACGGTCTTTATATGCCCTTACCCATACCTAACCTTCCTTGGGAAAATCTTTCTATGGATTTGGTGTTAGGATTACCAAAGATCAGGGACAAGGATTCAATATTGGTGGTGGTTGATCGATTCTCAAAAATGGCCCATTTCATACCATGCAACAAGACGAATGATGCAACTGAAACTGCTGATTTTTTCTTTAAAGAGAGATTGCATGGGATACCGATGAGCATCGTTTCTGATAGGGACACAAATTTTTTGAGCCATTTCTGGAGAACACTTTGGAGGAAGCTAGGGACAAAGCTCCTGTTCACTACAACGTGCCATCCCCAAACTGATGGCCACACCAAGGTGGTTAATGGTACACTTTCAGCTCTTTTAAGAGCCACGGTTGGTAAAAACTTGAGAAGTTGGCTTGATTGTATTTCATATGTTGAATTTGCTTATAACTGAGCCACCCACTCTGCTACTAAACTTTCACCTTTTGAGATTGTTTATGGGTTTAAGCCAACTACACCGTTAGATCTCGCACCATTACCACAAGCAGAACAAGCCAGCCAAGACGGGTTAAGCAAAGCCGAGCTGATCAAGAAACTTCACCAGAAAGCTAAGGAGAACTTGGAGAAGAAGACATTACAAACGAAGCTGAACGTTGACAAGAACCACAAGGAGGTCATATTTGAGCCTGGCGGATGGGTTTGGTTGCATATGAGGCCAGAGAGGTTCCCAAACCAAAGAAAGAGCAAGCTGTCACCAAGAGGAGATGGACCTTTCAAAGTCCTTGAACGCATCAACAACAATGCCTACCGTTTAAAACTTCCAGGTGAGATGAACATTTCTAATAGTTTTAATGTCACTGATCTAGCTCCGTTTCATGCAGATACGGTTCTGAGGTCAGAACCTCTTCAAGAGGGAGGGAATGATGAGGACCTCCACCCGGTCAAGCCTAAAGTACCTATCATGTATGAGCCACCTAAGACTAAATCCGGTACAAGGACAATGAGAGAAAAATTCAACAAAGCCGTGGAGAACCTCCTCAACCTTAAGCAAACACAAGATATCAATACTCTCCTCAAACGGCTTGTTTTAAAAGAAGAATGCATTACGGGATGGGATGAAGACATGACGGGAAGGGATGAAGACATGACGGGACGGGACGAAGACATGACGGGACGGGATGAAGACATGACGGGACGGGACAACAGCATTACGTACCACCCCCGTACCGCGGTCGACAGCATCACTTACCAGCCACGTACCACGGAGTGAGCATTTACGGTACGAGTGACCGAGAGACATAACGATCAAACGGGCCAGCACTTAGAAGATATTCAAGCCATTCAAAGCCCAGCCTCGTTCAAGATGGAGCTCAACTTAGATGAGTGGCCTCTTCTCAAAGACTACCTCGGCCCAAATCTGCTGATCATCACCCCACTTCAAAACGACCAAGTTTAAAGGAAAGCATGCTGGACATTACTTACCTTATTTGGCTAGGAACTAATCAAGAGGCAACGGTAAGGTTTTGTCATTTGTTCTCATAATATCTTGTGTTTTCCTTTTTGTTTTGCAGGGCTTTATTCTCAGTTTCTTTCTAGGATCCTTAGAGTAAACCGTGTAATCTTCTTTGTTATTTTCTTTTGTATTTTTGGTTTTTGTATTTATTTCTTTTAGACCCTAAAAAGTCAAGGTCAAAGGACTATTAATAAACTCTCATATGCGACATTGTAGTTTACGTTTTTACCTATTATCAAAAGAGAGCACTTTCTTCTTAACTAATAGAGCCGCCGCTGAGTTCTTGAACATTGAGAGGCTACCCCCCCCCCCCCCCCCCCCCCCCCCCCCCCCCCCCCCATGTTCTTGAGTTCACAACCGACTTTATCACAGCCTTACTATCAGCTGTGTGGTGTCATTCGATCCATCATCAACTATCATTCCCTTTGGTTAAGTAAAGAGAATCGTTTGGCCAGTTACTTGAGCACCACTTCATCAAATCATCACATCGTACCGAATCTAGATAGAGAGTGATGTGTGGCCAGCTATCTGATTCCCCATCATACCGGTTGTATAAGATCATACCTTTGATCTTATATCAAAAAATATGAGCCACCATAGATAAAAAAGAGTTCATGAGATTGTTACCCGATTTACAAAGGGCAAAATAAGTCAGCAAGATGTGCAAAAATTAACAAGAAGTGTGCCACATGTAATAAGTGTGCAAACTTATAAGCTCATTAAGTATCCAACAGCGTAAACAACTCTAGAATGTATGTAAAATGTAAATAAAAGTCCAAAAAGTGTGTTTAAACGTAATCATTTCTTCTTTCTTTACTCTCAATGAATATTTTTGCTGAATTATTAATTTTTTGGTAGGGTTTTTTTTTGTTATTCTGGCGATAATAATTCTCATAATTTTTAATAAAATAATAAAGCAGTAAAATTTTATTTACTAATATATATATTTTAATTGTTATATATATATATCAGAATTTTATTGATTAATTTAATATATATATCACGATAATATTAATTACTAATTTTAAAATTTAAAGTTTATATAATAAAATAATAATTAAATGTGTATACTAGAATTGTAAAATGTGATTTGAAATGTTCATGTTACATATATATATTCTTCATAAAGTATTAAAATGATTATGTTACATATATAACATAAGAGATTACTAATCATCTATCTCATACATAATTAATACATAAAAACTTAAAAATATAGCATCAATGAAAATTAATTATTATTTACAACATTATAAATAGTCAGCATTAAAATCTATTAAGCTAAGAAACAAAATTGACCTAGATTGAAACCCTATATGTTATAAAATTAAGTATGAAATGCTCTTTCTCAACTTTTGAATAAATCATCAATAACATAAAAGCTTTTTTTGGCTATTGAAGTATCAACAATAATTTTGAAGGAAACATAAGAAGAACATAATCATTATCAACGATGTAAAAATATTTGGGAGCAATTTATAAGATGCCATGTAGGGATGTGTCATTTGTCCAGTTAGTAGAGTTGTGTCTCCAAGTTTTGTCTTCTAGAGGAAAGACGATGAGCTGTTCTGAGGCGAAAGCCTGTCCATGTCTTGCGGGCACTAGCGAGAGCCTATTCGAGCCCTACGAGCACTTATATAAGAGGGCAGCCGGACCTTCAAGAAGACCGAAAGGGGTTTTCCTCTTAAAGGTTCTCTGACACCCAAGTTAATAAACGTCCTACCGAAAACAGATACTCAGAAGAGCTATTCTATGAGTTTAGGATGAGATACCTCGTATGGGGATCGGGCATCTTTCTGTTTAGTATGTGTTTCGGGAAGGTTCTATAACGAAAAGAGTGATAGCGAATATAAAGGTAGGGTTCCGAGTTAAAGAAGGACTTATCCTGCTTGGTGTTATCTCGAGGAACAGGGGCATTCCCTTTCGACTATGCTGCATGGAAGCCGGGTCCTTCCTCCTTAATGGTCCCTTCTTTGATTTCCGCATCTTTCTCCGGATTATCTTCTTTTTCCCTTTCTTTCTCCCTTCCTTCGCCTTCTCTCCTAAGTGTGTCTTTTCTTTTATACAAGTCTTCCCCGTCCTGTCCTATCCGTTCGGCATGCCAGAGGAACAGGTGAGTTGGTGGCGCATGCGTGATTCGAAAAATTCACCAACTGCCCTAAAATTATACTAGGCAATTGTTGACTGAACTAACAAACCGTATCAGTATCTAGAGTGGTTTGTTGTTCATATATTGTACCGTTCTTGGATGTAGTAAAACCGAGTCCAATAAAAAACATTTCTCATGTGAACTTTTTATCAATATTTTTTTTGTAACATATGTCATGTTTACTATCTAATGATATGTAATGTTATATGCATATTCATCCACGATGTAAAAAACATTTATGGTATGATGTGACGATTTTATCTCCTCAATTTGTCATAGATTAAACTAACAAGTCTTGTATATGTTGAAACAGAGATATAATAGCTCGATTTCTCTATTTTCGTTGAGAGCTCCAATTTTGTTTACAATGGCTCGATTTGAATCTAAGTTGATTCACTTTTGACTTTTGCCGTGAATTATTGAAATCAGTTCTTCCAAATTATGCAGCTTAGAGAAGTGTTATTGAAATCAGTTCTTCCAAATTATGCAGCTTAGAGAAGTTTCAGACATATGTGTGGTTTGACTGGTTTACATTCACTCAATGATTATAATGTTCAGCACGATCTGGTATACATTAATCTTTTTGTTGACGATCACCA
Source organism: Thlaspi arvense (assembly GCA_911865555.2). Taxonomy (NCBI): domain Eukaryota; kingdom Viridiplantae; phylum Streptophyta; class Magnoliopsida; order Brassicales; family Brassicaceae; genus Thlaspi; species Thlaspi arvense. The sequence continues at coordinate 9,785,409 of OU466861.1, forward strand.
CCGCTTAAACTATTTAGTTTAAAAATTAAAGTTAATTCAAACTATTTAATTGTAAATAATAAAAATATACATTATTGTTATCCACAATAATAATAAGGATTTCGAATCAAACGTAGGATATATGTTGAAATGTAATGATTAATCTGTATCCGTCGCAGGAACTCAAATTTAGAGATTCTGAGCGCCGAATGTGTAGTTGTACATACACCCATAATCGGGGACATTCATCACCATGTCGTTTACACTAATCTCCTCAACCACCACCAGTCAAACTATTTAATTTTAAATTTATAGTTAGCATAAAATATTTAAAAAGTCAATTTTAGTTTTAAATCTAAATATAAAAATTCAATTTTAGCTATAGTAAATAGTCCAAATGAACTTTTTGATACAATGTTTAGCATTCATAATAACTAATTCAATCATCCCCTACACATTATTTGAGAAGTAAAATTAGTAAAAATTGCTGATGTGTCACACTCACAATCAAAGTTAATGTATTGTATTGATGACATGTAAATGTGACATGTCAAATTTCCTAAAATAAACAAAATGTTTTGATTGGTTGAATTAAAATTAAAGAAACTTGAAATTAAACATAACTACACAAGATTATAAATAATTTTAAAGTAACAAAAAAGATAACTATTATGATTAATTTTTTTACATATTCATAATTAGATAAAGTATTAGTACGCAAAATTTTATAATACATATACATATTTATATATTATAATTTCATATTAAAAGAAAAAATATATAATATTAAATTATCCAATAAGATAGTAAATATTATATATATTAATAATGTTTAAAGTATGATATATTCTTATTTTGGAAAGTTATTAATTTATGAAAATTTATAATAATAACATCTAAAAGGTTTAAATTAGATACATTATTAAATAGTGGAATTTAAAATAAAATAGAATCATGATACAATAATTTAAAGAATGAAAAGATTTAAAAATAATAAAATAATAATTAACTTTTATTGAAAGTTTAAAAAGTAACATAACTTAAAATAATTTGTTTGTTCGAACCATTACTTATTATGGCAAATGAATAAAGTATATATTAATTATTACTATTTTATAGTATTAATATGACCCTATATTTGTATATAATTTTAACACTTTTTATACTGCTGTTTTTTAAAATTTACATAGTTTTTATTACCATCTCATCTTCTCTCTTATCATATTTTACATATCGAGAATTTAAGATCATAAATAAAATAAAAATAATCGAATGAAAGAATAAATGATAATAAGATAAAACACATATAAATAAAAAGTAAAAACAAACATAAATCTTTACAGTTTTAGTTTTTCGTAAAAATATTACAGTTTGTTTGACAAAGTTATTTAAAAAATCTTTAAAAGACGCGTTATTTTAATGAACACATGTGTATACCAAATTTTATACACACTTACTTTTATAAAAATATGATTTCACAAATTTCATAACAAATTCTTATCATAATTTTTATTGAAAAGGAAAATTACTAATGGATTATCTAATGTACTATATTTATCTTCATGGTAAAGTGAAATCTTATATTTTATATTTTTAGAGTTTTTTCTAATTTTTGGTTAATATTTAATTTAATTTTTAATTTGAAATTATATATCACAAAACGCAGAAAAATAATTTACCAAAAACAAAAATCGCTGAAAATAATAAATTTCGATTTGATACTAAACGATAGAAATGATTTTCGTGATTGTTGATAAAAGCCGAAAACTATATTGTATAAAAACATAACGTTTGCGAAAAATATCAAAAAAACTAATCACCTAAATATTACAATTTATTTATTTCTAGCTCATACCTACATGCATATATATACATATTTATTTATTTTATAAAATTCAATCATAACATATTATAAATATATATATATATATATATATATATTACAAAACAAATGCATTGTTATTTTCTTTTAACACATGAAAGCCATACTCGTTTTTTCCACAAATGTGCGTATGAATATAAATATTAATTATGCAAAAATCAAAGTCTCATACGAACTTGTCGTCCATGAAATTTGTTAACCTCGATTACAGTGCAACCATCTACTCACTCTTAGGATAAGTAAAGATGGTAAAACTCAATTTAGTTTAATTAACAATAAATCAAAAGATATATATATATTATGTATGAATAGAGTATCATCAATATACAATATTAATCATATATTAAACATATAAATTATTTTATAATCTGCACACGGTGCGGACCGATCACCTAGTATTATCTCGATTGATTTCAGTTGGAAAACTTTTTTATAGGACGTATTTTAATCACATATTAGGGTTATCATTTATCAAGATGAACAATATGTGTAATAAAAATCAAAACAACAACTAACTCGTTCAACGAGTATATTCATCAAGCTGTGAATTTAAAAGAATTCCTTATCATATTGACAAGTAGACATGGCTTCGCCCAGGTTCGAACCAGAGACCTTCAGTGTGTTAGACTGACGTGATAACCAACTACACCACAAAACCAATTTGATAATCTTCCGTTACAAATAGTAATATAACCAAAGCTTCTTCTCTATTCGTTTTCTCTAATCAATCTTTGATGCTCTGCTTCTCACCAGTGAATTTACATTTAGGGGTGCTATGGAAGAGTTTGTAAGTTTTTTTAATGTATTTGTATATGACAGTACTGTCTATGGATTTGGATGAATTCAGTATAATGTACGTGAGGTTTTTTTGTAGTTCATGGTAATCACAAGACCAAATTCTAACATTTTCACCACCATTCTTCAACTGAAAATTTCATGAGACTCAAATAATTTGTGCAACTTTTGCTGTAAGAAATTATAAAAGGCAAAATAAAAACTTCCAGAGATTGAAGGTTGAATCCTAAATCACTGGACACAAAGCAGAGATCACATGAAAGGAAAGAAGAAACAAAAAGCATGAAATTCAAACAATTTGTTTATCTTGTTCTTCAGTTCTTGAGTCTTCACTCTTATTGCCACTGCACAAGATGTGATTCGTATGGAGTTTTCTTGTGTGCCTCAGGTTTAGGTTTTGCAGCAGCTACACAAGTGATAAAAAAGCAAAAGTTGTTACGCAATATAATGTCATTAATGAAGAATGGGAATCATACATACACAAAGTGACATACTGCTGCCATGGATTTTGCAAGTCCGCTTTATAGTTTGGATAGGTGCAAAGAGGCGGGTCAAGAAACGTTACTCCTGGTCCTAACGGATAAACTTCGCAGAGTTTCTTGATCACGATGTTGTAGTACATAACACAGAAATACCCCTTAATTTCCATAGATTTGACTAAGGGACGAAACGACCAAACAATTACATTTTCGCCACCCATTCCATGAAAATAATAGATTGCTCCTTTATGAATAGTCTTCAACTCAGTATCTTGGGGTACATGAATCTCCTTGGACCATGTTTGGCTTTCAGGGTCCAAAACCCGCAGCTGAAAACTTGTCATTGAACCTTGCTCGCCAAGAAACACGTATGAACCTAGCTTTCCATGGCAATCGAACAGCATTGCAGTGGTTCCGAGGAGGTCTATTTCAGGTTCCCGGTACTCAATCGAACCAAGGAAGGTTTCAGACCTTACGTCAAAAAGAATCACCATGGACATTGGCTCAATGTCTCGCACAGCAGCCGTATAATAGAGAACACCATTGATGCATATGCCAGAATATAGAGCATAATGGTCAATGCTACACTGGATCATTCTCCATGACAATTCTCCATCTCCTCCTAATGTAAGCACTTGATGCTCTTCAGAGATAACTCTATCAATATCACAGGTCATGAGCAATACCTTGTATTCTTTTAAACGGATCATAACAAAAATAGCTTATGTGTTCACTATCATCTTCACTCCTCTCCGACTTGGGTTTGGGCAAAGTGATGGATTGACCAGTACTTGGGTTGTATACCACGTACACGGACGCAGAGTGAACCTCTTGTTCATAGATATACGCTTTAACAAAGACCAGGCCGTTAATGCAGCAGCTATAACGTATGTTTCCTAGAGGAAGTGGATATTCATATTCCGCAAGAGAAATCATGGAATTGGTACCATTCCTAATCAGCTGAGGTGTGGAGATGAAGAGCAGCTTGCGGTCGTCATCTTCCCTTTGTAAGAACAATAGCTGAGGCCGAGACGAGGATCGGGTATGGAACAGGTGGGAGAAAGAGGGATCGCGAATGATAGAAGCCCATGTTTTTGATACGCATCGAAATCGGGCCACGGATTTAGCTGGCATTCTCAGGAATATTTGGGCAAATAAATCATCTGGGATCCGGGAAAGATCGATCACAGGCTTAAACTTGATTTCCTCTACGGGTCCGGTGGTGTCAGGTATTACAATATGGAATTGTGTATATTATTGAAAAGAGAATACTCTGCTTATATGCACAGATATTACATGAAGAAAGGGAAATACAATCTACACACTTAATGAATCCTAACTATACGCTTAATGAGTTCTAACTATACGCTAATCATGAGTTGTACACAATCATTAGTTTCTATATTCCTACACACCCCCTAAGACGGACGGCGGTTCCAAAGTCCGATCTTGATACTTAACGATTCAAATCGAGCTCGTGGGAGTGGTTTGGTCAAACCATCAGCTAGTTGATCAGTAGAGGAGACATGAGTAACACGTAGCTGACCTGTTTGAATATAGTGACGAACAAAATGATAATCTAAAGCAATATGTTTCATTCGCGAGTGAAATACCGGGTTTGCAGCTAAGTATGTAGCCCCAATATTGTCGCAATATATCACCGGTTGCTTGTCACTTTTGATGCCAAGTTCTGATAGTAAAGACGTGATCCAACATAATTCAAACGTGGTGGAGGCGAGAGAACGATACTCTGCTTCGGTAGAGGAGCGAGCAACACCGGTTTGTTTCTTGGAGGACCATGCTATCGGGTGTTGTCCAAGGTAGACGAGGTAAGCACTGGTGGAGGTGTAATCATCTTTGTTTCCAGCCCAATCGGCATCTGTGAAGGCGTGAAGACTTGGTGTGTTGTTTGCTTGAAGAAAAATTCCTTTCGTCATCGTTCCAGCAAGGTAACAAAGTACTCGTTTTACAGCATTCCAGTGATCAATTGTAGGATGATGCATGAATTGGGAGAGCTTGTTGACAGAAAACGAGATGTCCGGCCGAGTCAGCAAGAGATATTGTAGGCTTCCAACAGCTGTTCGATACTCTGTTGCATCATCTAAAGCATTCCCGGAGTGAAGAGTGAGGATCGTATTTGGGCACATTGGCGTGGAGATGGGTTTGCAATTCTCCATTTTCGTCTTGTGCAATAAATATGCAATGTACCGAGTCTGAGTTAGATGAATTCCATCAGATGTGCGAGTAACTTCCATTCCAAGAAAGAAGGACAAGTCATCTAAATCTTTAAGAGAAAATCTTTGTGAACGAGATGCAATGAAACGATTTGTATGAGGTAAATTATTGCCTGTAATAATTAAATCATCTACATAAACAAGCATATAGATGAGAACTCCCTGTTTGTTGTAAATGAATAGTGACGCATCAGCCAAGGAGTTGGTGAATCCGAATTCAAGAAGGAAGTTTCGGAGTTCATTGTACCAAGCTCTTGGAGCTTGTTTGAGTCCGTAGATAGCTTTACGCAGTTTGCACACAGCATGAGGGTTGTCGGGATCAACAAAACCTGATGGTTGAGTCATATAAACATTATCCTCAAGTGTGCCTTGAAGAAAGGCATTATTGACGTCGAGTTGCCGAAGGGGCCAGTTGTGCGAGACTGCAGTACTCAGGACGATGCGGATCATGGCAGGCTTTACAACAGGGCTAAACGTGTCATGGTAGTCGATGCCTAGTCGTTGAGTGAAGCCTTTAGCAACAAGACGCGCTTTGTATCTCGCAATGGTTCCATCCGGATTTTGTTTTATTGTGAAAATCCACCTGCAACCTACCACATTAACAGCATTAGTGGCATTAGTTAAATTTTCGAGATCCCATGTTCGATAGCCAATTTGAGCATTAAACTCATCACTCATGGCCTTACGTCAATGAGGATTCTTGAGAGCTTATGCAACTGTGCGAGGAGGCAACTCTGTTGCTGGTTTAACAGTGGTGTGAAGATTGAGTTTGTTAATTGGTTTTCTTGGTCGAGTGCTGTGCCGAGTGGGAAGCGGAGGAGGTGGAGGTGGAACAGGGGAAGGTGCAATAGGTGGAGAAGGAGGTGAAGGATTATCTGGTGTAGAAATGTCAGAAGATGAGGGTGAGTAAGCTTGTTCTGATGTGGTTACGGCTGTTGAGGTTGACGTAGATGGTTGAGAGGAAGGTGAGGATGGAACTTGTTGTTCAGGTAGGGAAGATGTAGGTTCTGGTGATGTAGAGGATGGTAAAACAGTGACAATGGGATGTAACGAAGAAGTTAAAACAGAGGATTCTTACTCAGACGTGTTTAAATGTTTTTGTATGGAAAAAGGAAAAATATTTTCATGAAAAACAACGTGTCTTGAAGTGTAAATTCGAGACGTTTCTTTGTCTAAGCAAAAATATGCACTTTGCGTGATTGAATATCTAAGGAAAATACATGGCGTCGATCATGCATCTAACTTATGAGAAGCATATGGACGAATCCACGGAAAACACAAACAACCGAAAATCTTTAGTTTTTGAAAATTTGGAGCATGTTCATAAAGTTTTTGAAAAGGAGAGTTGAAATCTAAGATAATAGTAGGCATTCGGTTTATTAAATAAACTGCTGTGGCAAACGCATAAGTCCAATATGACTTAGGTATAAAGGCGTGTGAGAGAAGAGCAAGACCCGTTTCCACAATATGCCTATGGCGTCTTTTGGCTATACTGTTATGTTCGGGCGTGTGGGGGGGTGTAGTCAAATGGGATATCCCATGAGTTGAAATAAAATCTCTTAATCCTATATATTCACCCCCATTATCAGTATAAAGTGTTCTAAGTTTGGTTTGAAATCGATTTTCAACCAAAGCTTTGAATCGGGTAAAAACATCAAAAACCTGAGACTTGCATTTTAAAGGGTACAACCATGTGTACTGTGTGTAATGATCAACAAAAATAACATAATATTTAAAACCGTCTACAGAAATTAATGGAGAAGACCACACATCCGAAAACACAATATCAAGAGGATGTGTGGATATAAGAGTTGATGTTTGAAAAGGCAACTTGTGCATCTTATTTATCGAGCAAGCAGAGCATGGCTGAGCCAATAAAGCATTTGAAATAACTGGTAATTGAAATTCCGAAATAATCTTTTGAAGTATTTGAAAAGCCAGATGTCCCAAACGGGAATGCCAATCCGATAAAGTTATCTTAACGACGGAAGCAAAAGCAAGGGAAGGTGGGGTTGATGTGGTGGTTTTCGGCCATTGGTAGGTTCCATCCTTGGGTTTACCCTCTAGACGAAGATCCTCTGTTTGAAGATCTCTCACCTGAAAATACGTGGGAGTAAAGGTGACAGCAACTTTGTTAGTTGTACATAGTTGAAACACAGAGATCAAATTCTTTTCAAGTGACGGAACACATACTACATTATTAAATAAAGAAAGGCTTTGTATAAGATGGTAAATTAAGAGAGCCAGAGTGGGAGATTTGTAAACCAGAACCGTCGCCGAGAAGCACACCATCTCCACCACTATATGGATTGTGGAGAGAAAGATTTGCTAAGTCGGAGGTCATGTGATGAGATGCACCGGAATCCATTAGCCATGTAGAGGAATCTGACATCATAGCATGATTAGCAGTTGGCTGCCATGGTGAAAATTGAGGCGGGGGTTGCCACAGCATTTGGTTCCGTGATTGATTTGGCGTTGTCGGAAGCAGAGCCTCGAACAATACGAAATTCCGGACAGTATTTAGTGATATGGCCTTGCGTACCACACGCCTGACAACGGCCTAAGTACGGTTTGGAGAACCGTTGTTGGTGTTGTTGACCAGAAGCTTGATAGGAACGAGAGGAGTTGGTGGTGTTATTGTTGTTGTTGTTGCGCCAATTTTGTCGAGAGTTATCATCCGTAGCATTAGCAACAACTGGTGTAACAGGGGGAGAGTCGGAGCAAAGAATCATGGCTTCACGGTTGAGTAAACGTTCGTGGAGCTCAGAGTAAGAGATGGCGGAGTCTCTCCCATTTATTGCATCGATCTCGGGCTTGTATTCTTCACTAAGACCAGCGAGAATTTGCTCAGTTAAATCTTCTGGATCCATTGGCTTGCCGAGAAGAGAAAGATCGTCGGCTTTAGATTTGATTGTGCGTAGATACTCGCTGATAGTTTGAGTCCCTTTGACACATTGTTTGATCTGAAATTTGAGTTGACGAATATGGCCTCGTGTGGGATTCCCAAAGGTTGTTGCTAACGTGGTCCAGATCTCCTTGGTGGTGATGGCACTAGAGACAACCGATTGTATAGGTTGAGAGATAGCACCAATAAGAAAGCTGTATAGAAGACGATCTTGTCGTCTCCATGGGGTATAGGCAGGATTAGGAGAGGAGACTCCCTCCACCGTCAGAGTAGGAGCAGGAACAACCACCGAGTCTTCAATGAAGTGTTGGAGCTCATGACCTTCAAGTAAGGCACGAACCTGCTTGCTCCACATGAGATAATTGACACTGGTGAGTTTAGTAACACTCGACATGTTGACGGAGAGGAGAGTGTGATGTGGATTCTGAGGGTTGAAGATGGTGGTTCTTTCAGCGGTTATGTCTGTCATTTTGATCAAGACAGAGAAACAGAGGAATAATATTTCAAGAATAAGAGAAAGATGAAGAGATTAACGATGATAAATCAAAGAAGAAAACGGAGAAAAGATAGAGTAATGGCGGCGGAGAAAGAAAAGAGAGAAGAGAAAAAAAATAGGTTTTAGAACCTATGTGGTTCTGATACCATATTACAATATGAAATTGTGTATATTATTGAAAAGAGAATACTCTGCTTATATACACAGATATTACATAAAGAAAAGGAAATACAATCTATACACTTAATGAATCCTAACTATACACTTAACGAGTTCTAACTATACGCTAGTTGTACACAATCATTAGTTCTATATTCCTACATCAGGAAGATCACGATCGCCTCGAAGATCGGATGTTGACTTCATGGCGTCGCCTAGAACGGAGAGAAAGAGTGGGACACAAGAATCGAAGGGTTTATAGTTTTTTAACCAAGCGGCTTCGTTTTATATGGGCCTTGTTACATACGTAGAACACAAGATTGGTGTTTGTACCTTGTTAATCGTTTATTTGTGTTACTTGGAATTTACTTAACTCTGTATGTTTTTTTTGTGTGTGATCATTAATCGTGTATTTACTACTTTCCTAAAATCCGTATTTATTTCCGTATTTCTTTCAAGAAGGTATATTCCCTGTGAAACCTAAACTAGATATATAGCCTGCAGAAAAAAAATTCAAGTCTGAAGACTAGAACCAACACACAAGATGCATAGAGGAGAAGACTCAGATCCTATCCCGATTGATCTCGTTGACGAGATACTCTCGAGATCGTCGGCTAAGTCAATCGCTAGGTTTCGTCTCGCATCCAAGTTATGCGCTTCCATAGTTAGCCGTCCAGATTTCACCAAGTTGTTCCTGACCAAGTCTTTCGCTCGGCCGCGTCTCTTATTCGCCCTCCAACAAGATTACCGTAAGTGGCGATTCTACTCGTCGCCACGGCTTCAGCCTCACAATCTAGATGAAAAGTCGTCTCTTGTAGTAGCCGATTCTCATATGGAATCCCCTGGAGACATGTGCTCAGAAATTTGTGGCCCTGTCTTTGGTTTGATCTATTTCCCAAACATGCGTATCTCAAAGAGGGATACGATCACTGCTCCGGTGATATATAACCCTAGCACGGGACAGTACATTATCTTACCCAAACCAGTGACGAAGAAGAAGGGTTTGGAAAAACGGTTTTTAGGGTATGATCCGATTGACAAACAGTTCAAAGTACTGTCTTCTTGTGAAGGGGAGGAGCATCAAATTCTGACATTAGGAACTGGACAAGTGTCATGGAGGACGATCGAAATTCCACTAAGGCATTATCCTTACGGTGAAGGGGTGTGCATCAGTGGAGTTTTGTATTACTTGGCTCCCGGATATTGTTTACTTGGTACACCGGTTTGTGCGAGTATAGTTTGCCTTGATGTTAGGTCCGAGAAAGTTTGGTTTCTTGAAGGAAAATCTGTAAAGCAATTATATCATTCTTCGCCTACCAAACTGATAAATTACAAAGGTAAATTAGGCGGTATTAGTTCGATATGGTACGGTTCAAATATTGGGTTGTCTTTGTGGGTTCTAGAGGATGCCAAGAAACAAGAATGGTCTAGACGTGATTTCTGTCGTCCCATAGATTGTGAGGTTCCCGCACCCCTCGCTGTCGTTGGAATGACTGTGACGGGTGAAATTGTTTTGACGATGAAATCTACATATAAACCGTTTTATGTTTTCTACTTCAATCCTGAAAAGAACACCATCGAAAGAGTTGAAATCCAAGGTTTTGAAACGTCCGAGACTCGTCGTAAAGTTTACACATTTGTAGACCATGTCGATGATTTCAATTTTATAGATTCTAGCTAGTTTTTTTTGCTGTTAGTGTGGCTTCTTATCTACGAGTTTTGTGTATGCTATAGATATAACTTTGTTGGCTATTCATTTTTTTCCCCTTTCTTGTCAATATCATCTACACGCCCTTAATTAATTGTGTTACACCTTTGGAGAGCAACATAAATGCTTTGCTCCCACGCAACTTCCGTTTTCATTAAACTCTTTTCATATAAGATTGATATTCTAGTTTAAAAGTTCTTTAAAACCTCTGCGTTATTCTTGTTTCTTTGTTTTTAATTAAAGAAAGTACTAGATGACACCTAAAAAATTGCGGCTTTAATCTCAAATTTAAGCAAAATCGTAGGATTAGTGTTTTCATTTTACACAATATAAACTTCAACCTCTTTTGGCATAAGTGGAAAGTCGATTGAAAAGGATCCTCACTATGTTATATAAATTGATATGTTTTGCTGCGGTAGAAATTCTGATGACTTTTAAGATTTAGCATATCCTGAAAAATGGCCACGATCAATGGCGCCGATTAATCAACATGTGGAACTTGGTCAATTATTTTGGGGGATAAAATGACAAAATTGCAAATAGAAGAGAAGGTCGTGAGCTTTCTTCTTGAACAAGTTATCATCAAAGCCCAACACACAACCGTGTCCTGGCTCTCTTGTCCCGTGACATAATAAAAACAATAAATGGAATAATCAGAAATACACTGTCGCTACATACTGAGCAGGCCTCATCTGATTTCATATTGTCCAAGTCCATATATTCACAAGATAAACTCGGCATTAAGGAAAAATTACTTTAATTTCTTGAATTGGAACCTTGTTCACATGCTCCACTTAAACATGCTAATAGAAAATCTTGGCTTCTGGATGCAAAGTGTGGTTCCCTAATTTGTAGAACAGTTGATCCACGGTATCGATTCACATTCCGTATACGTAAGATGTGAAGTGTCAATTATGCATGCATGTCTCGTATTCAAACAAAAAAATAGTGGGTTGTGAAATGTAACTTTTTTCTATTTATTAATTGTGCTTAGTTGGCAACAACAGTAAAGCACATATAATACAATGTTTAGCAGTTTTCTTTGCGTTTCTAATATGTTTTAGAAGTTAGATTTGATAATTAAGTTGATTTTAATAATAGTCATCCAAAGGCATGTACAACAGGTGATATAGATCACATTAGCATTATTGTCACTACTCAGTCGCCAAGTTTCGTCTTGCATCCAAATTCTGCGCGTCCTTACTTGAGAGCTGTCATTTCACGGAGTTATTCCTGACCAGGTCTTCGGCTCGGCCACGTCTCTTATTCGCCTTCAAACGAGACCATAAGTGTCACTTGTACTTGTCGCCTCAGCTTCAAAACCGGGATGAAAATTCGTTTCCTGTAGTAGCCACTCATACTCATATGCAACCTCCTGGAGACGTGTGCTTAAAGATATGTGGCCCCGCCTCCGGTTTGATCTATTTCCCACACGTGCGTTTTTCAAGACGAACATTACCAAAGTGTCGGTGATATATAGCCCTAGCACGGGACAGTACACGAGCTTACTCACTACGAGGAACTCTCTCTGTCGGCTTGTGGGCCCGTCTGCCGGTGCGTTATACTGACCAATCATTATATGATTTTTTTTCGTGTTTTGGCCTCACTTACACAGTTTTGGGAATCATTTCTCAAAAGATCACCCATATTAATTCTATTACAGCTCAAACACACTTAACTGTGAAGTTCTCTTGGGACCAGTAACCGAAAAGATAAGTGCACTTCGGTGACATAAGTAGTCAAATCAATCCATTTAAACTTATTCAAATGGGCCAGATCCAGGTTGTTACAATTCTCCCCCACTAAACGGAAATTCGTCCCTGAATTCTGATCCGACAGTGTGAGCCATAACCCACAAACCCTAGGACAATCTCCTGGGACAGAACCAGTTTGACTTCCCATGTTCTGATATAAATTGTAACGCCCCCAACCGTCCCTACAGGCCAGTCACCTATCCCTCCGTCGGGCTTGTGGGCCCACCCCTCCTGTGCTTTATTTTTTCTGGAGCCCAACCGACTTATTTACTGACCTCCTGCAATCACAACATGATCTTTCCCCGTGTTTTGGCCTCACTCACACAGTTTCGGGAATCACTTTCCGAAAGGTCACCCATCCTAGTCCTACTACAGCTCAAGCACCCTTAACTCTGCAGTTCTCTCGGGACCAGTGATCGAAAAGATAAGTACACTTTGGTAACATAGATAGCCAAATCAATCTATTTAAACTTATCGAAATGACCCGGGCCCAAATCGTTATAATCCGATTGATAAAAGAATCAAGGTATTGTCCAATAGCCGCCTTTATATCATGGTGATGATGAGAAGAATCAAATTCTGACGTTAGGAACCGGAAAAGAGTTGTGGAGGAAGGTTGAGTGTCGATTCCATGATCCTTTATCTGAATCTGAAGGGATATGCATCAGTGGGGTTGTGTATTACTTTGCTCTCACACGTGATGAAAACCCTTACGTGAATATTCTAGCTTGCTTTTGATGTAAGGTCCTAGAAACTTTGGTTTGTACCCATTCCTTTTTAGCCAACTAAACTGGTCAATTACAAAGGTAAATTAGGTGCGATTGATTCGGAATGGCATTATGATAATGAATTTGATGGAAGGCACGACGTCAAGTTGTGTTTGTGGGTGCTAGAGGATGCTGAGAAACAAGAATGGTCGAAACGCACTTTCTCCTTGGAACTAGTCTTTGAGGATCCAAAGGCTGATGCTCTCGTCGATGTGGTTAAAGTGACTTCTGCAGGTGAAATTGTTTTCTCGATGAACTGTACATCTAAAACGTTTTATGTTTTCAACTTCAATCCCGAAAAGTAGACTCTCAAAAGAGTTAAAATCCAAGGTTTTGTATCCTCTGGTAAGCCTAGAAGAGTTCATACATTTGTTGACTATGTCGTGGATCACAAGTTTATATAACATATAAGAGTCGAGCTACTTTGGCTGTTAGTGTGACTTCTCTCATCTACAAATATGTAGCGGATCACTTTGTTGGCTATTCATTCTTTTCTTTTCTTTTCTTTTCTTTCGGGTCATCGTTTACATTCCCTTACTTATGTTACTCACTTTTACTTGAGAGAGAAAAATAATGCTTTGCTCCCATGGGCATCGTTTACATTCCCTTACAATTGGGTTTTCCTCAGATTCTATAAATGGATACGTTCCCTTTGCTAATCATTGCCATGGATCTAAGGGAATGTAAACGAAGGTTCATGGGAGCAAAGCAAAGGGAATGTTGATGAAGGATAGTTGCTCAGATTCTATGAATGGATACGTAATTCCCACAAATCTTGATGAATAGTATTTTTCTTAATCCTCTTCCTCAAAAATAGTATAAAAAGTTTAACTATGGTTAGCGAGGTACTGTTGTTGATTTTGTTGTTTTAATGGCACTGTAATGTTGTTCAACTATGGTCAGAGTTTTAGATATGTTCTTTGTGTTATGTTGTTTCATTATCGGATAATCTGCTTGCAATGATAAGTGAAACGGACATGGAACGGAGTTTTTTTGTTTGTTTACAGTTCTTGAGTCCTCACTCTTATTGTCACTGCTCAAGGCTGTGTGTGATGAATATACATTTTACTTGTGATTCATATTGGACTAGTAACATGTTCGTTTGGCAGCCGCAGGACCTGCAGCTGCGGAAGCGTTAAAAATTGTTGTTCGTTTGGTTGCCGCAGATACCTGCCATAAATCGCTGCAGCAGACGTAGGTAGCTGCATTTAAAAATTTTGAACGCCAAGAAAAATCAGCGGCACGGTTATAATTTGTGGCTGCGGCTACGACCTGCGGTTAATTGTTGTTTGTTTCGTTGCCGCAGGTACTTGCGGTTGCGACTGCGGCTATAACTTGCAGTTGGACTATGAAACAAACAATAATTTATTATTGCGGTAGCGGCTGTGTTTATAACCTGCAGCTACGATTACAAAACGAATAACAATTTATTGTTGCAGCAGCGGCTGCGACTACAAAACGAACAACAACTTGCAGCAATATTATCTTGCCCCTACCTCTGCCGCTATCGCCTGCGGCAACCAAACGAACAGGGATAGATTAGTGCTAGAGCATTTTAGTGGGCGTCGAATTTGTTATTTGATGTGTTTAGATTCATGCCAAGAAATCAATCATATATCTACGTTATCAAAATTAATTGTATGTGTTTATGTTTCTTTTTTTTTGTTTTTTTAACATTATGTGTGTTTATGTTTTGCCTTCAAGTATTAAGTTTGCTGTGTCCTGGATCTTTAATGGTTTGTTTTTATTATTAGCAATTGAAGAATTATAAAATTTAAAAGAATTATATATCACTATATAAAAATGTATACGACAAGAATAAAATCGCTAACGGCTATATTAATTGGAGTCTAAGGAATTTATCAGATCTTTTAATGATCCGATCACATTAAGATTCTCCCAAAAAGGAAATCAAACCTAGGCAGTGGCAACAACAACAAACATTTATATATACCCAACCCTAAGCCTTGTCCTTTTCACTATTCACGATTTCACTTTCACACGCTAGTCCCAAAAGGAAATCAAACCTAGGCAACAACAATCCTAAACCTTTCGTCCGCTTCACTTTTGATTATTTCACACGCTAGTCCCTTCATCTTCTTCTTCGACAATGGATTCTTCTTCATCTTCTTCTTCGACAAGTAAGAACGCCAAGTTGTCTGTGAGAAGCAAACCCAGTTTCAAGAAATCGGCTTTCTCTGCCGCAAAGAAAATCACGAACTTGGCCATGAGAGAACAGACGATTCTCAAGAAAGCTTCCGAGCTTTCGACTCTGTGCGAGATCCAAGCGTGTGTAATCCATTACAGCCGCGACGGAGAACTCGTCAACACATGGCCCGAGGATCAGTCAAAGACTCAAAGGTGCGAGATTTAGCCGAGAGGTTTAGCAGACTAAGCGATAAAGAAAAGCTCAAGAAAAGCTCCAACCTTTCGCAATTCCTAAACAAGAAGATGAACGATGTGAAGAAGAGATCTCTCGAGGGTTCTCGAGGGTAAAGACGACAGCAAATTCGAACAGAAAGTCATGGAGATTGAAGCTTCTTTGGAAGATACTCTACGGATATTACAAGACAGGGCTGGTCTGGTTCTTGACCTTCAGGATCATCAGACCGGGCCAAATTCGTTGAATCAATATCCGAGCAGCAACTTCTCAATTCCTCCTGCTGATGTAACCACGTCTTGTTCGTTGAATCAAGATCCGAGCAGCAACTTCTCAATTCCTCCTGCTGATGTAACCACGTCTTATTCGTTGAATCAAGATCCGAGCAGTAACTTCTCAATTCCCCCTGCTGACTTAACCACGTCTTGTTCGTTGAATCAAGATCCGAGCAGCAACTTCTTAATTCCCCCTGCTGATTTAACCACGTCTTGTTCGTTGAATCAAGATCCGAGCAGCAACTTCTCAATCCCTGCTGATTTAACCACGTCTTGTTCGTTGAATCAAGATCCGAGCAACTTTTCAATTCCTGCTGATGTAACCTCGTTGAATCAATATCCGAGCAACTTCTCACTTCTTTTGTATAACCATGACGATGGTACTTTCACTCAATTGCCGAACTCTGCTCCTCCAAGCTTTGAACAGCCTCCGATTCCGTACTATAATCAAGACTCGAGTTACTTGGATTTGTTACTTGCTGAGGAAGACATGAGAAGCTGCAACAACTCTGTTCTTACACCATCTATCGGGTTCCCAACAATGTTGATCTCTTAGATCTTTCTCCAACAACTGATTGATGTTTTGACTGAGTCAACAAATTTTATTTTCTTTGTATTCGCTCCTATTAACTACTAATTTTGTAAGTGTCCGATAAGCCTAAATGTTAAATATGAGACTTTATATCCAAATCTTGGCTCTATTTCTTTTCTTTTACTCTTTTTTTTTTCTTTCACATTTGTTAAATTTGAGTGTACAAAACAAGAGGAGATAAAAAAAAGTTTGTCTATTTCATGACAAGAATACAATGAGGAGATAAAAATGTTTGTCTGTTTCAAAGTGTTTCGATGATTATAAAATTCTATATTAATTGCATTAGGAATAGGAGCTCCGCTTCGCGAGGTTAATGCAGTATATAAAAAGATTAAACATAAATTTATTAAAAATAATTATAAGTAAAATATATAAAATAAAAAGTAATAATAAAAAATTTAAACATCCAAAATAACTTATTATTATTAAAATAAAATGTATTTTTCATATTTTTTTAATTATTAACAATAAGTTCTAAATAGAAATATAAAAACTAATTATGATAAACATATGTAAAATTTTACAAAATTTTTTAGGATTTTTATTACTAATTATTAATAGAAAAAAATAAAAAACTGAAAAATAATAAGATACACAACTTTTTAAGAGTGTTAAAAAAGTTATATACGAAAATATAAAATATAAATATGCAATTTTCTATTTGTATAATTATTAAAAATTTGTATTCGCTCAAAAGTGTAAAGTTAAAAATAATTATAGAGACAATCTTTCAAAAATGTTTTTATAAAACTATACATTTACTATGGAAAAGTTAGAAAAAAGAATTATAATACAAATTTGTTATTTTTAAAAAATACTACAGGAAATATATATAATAAAAGATGATGTAACGAGATTTTATAATACATTTTCTAAGACTACTATAGTTTCTAAGAAGATTCACAGTATTAAAAAATACATTACAAATATATTAGTTAAAATAAAAAACTTTGATACCTTAAAAATACATATATAAAATATATGTGAATTTATTACATTACATAAGTATATTTCTCTGAATTTTTAAAAAAATTCAAATATTAAGTACCTTAAATTTATAAACAACTAACAAAGAATATTAAAATTTAAAAATAACACAATTAACTATAAATATATAGATATTTTCATAAAAAAATTCAATAACATAATATATATTAGTAAACAAAATACATATAATTTCTTGAATAATAAAAATATTATTAGATTTTGGTTGAATATATTTTATTTTTCTGATGTAATACATATAAAACAATTTTGTAATGAAACTGCTCATATTTTAGCTAAAACTGAATCCCCAAATAGAATCTTTTACTCAAATTCAATATCTGAACCTCCATGACTTTTAAACACTTTGTATCCTGATAAGTGATAACATGTTATGATAAATAAATATGTTTACAATAACAAAAAAAACCCACCATAGTAAGAAAGTAAAAGTTACACCCAATGATTATTTTTCTTTGGTTTTGAGCAATATAAATAGTTTTGAAAATATATAAATAACAGTTGTGATGGATAATGAAAAGATAGAACCATTTATAATGAAAAGACGCAACCACAAATTTTGAAATGACATAACTTTTTAAAGTGTAAATGACATTTATTCGGATTGTTAACAAAAAAATAAATAACATTACATATATTAGTAAACAAAACACATATAATTTTTTTATAATAAAATATCATTAGATTTTGGTTGAATAAATTTTTTTTTCTGATGTAATGCATGTAAAACAATTTTGTAATGAAACTTATCATATTTTAGCCAAAATTGAACCCTGAAATAGAATTTTTTACTCAAATTCAATATCTGAACATCCAATACTTTTAAACACTTTATATCCTGATAATATGTTATGATATATAAATAAGTTTGCGATAAAAAAAAATCCTCACTATAGTAAAAAAGTTAAAGTTAGATCCAAATGATTATTTTTTGTGGTTTTGAGCAATATAAATAGTTTCGTAAAGACACAAATATGAAATAACATTTGTGATGAGAAAACACAATCATTTATAATGAAAAAGATGCAATCATTTATAAAGACCCAACCACAAAATTTGAAACGACATAATTTTTTAAAGTGTAATTAGCATTTATTCAGATTGTTTACGATAAAAAAATCTACCATAGCAAGAAAGTAAAAGTTGGACCCAAATGATTTGTTTTCTGTGGTTTTGAAAAGTATAAATAGTTTTGAAGACACAAATAACAATTATGATGAAAAAAAGTAACTATTTATAATGAAAAGATGCAACAATTGATAATGAAAAGATACAACCACAAATTTTGAAACGATACAACTTTTTAAAGTGTAGATAGCATTTATTCAGAGTGTTAACAAAAAATAAATAATATAATATATATTAGTAATAAATATCATTAGATTTTGATTGAATATATTTTATTATTTTCTGATGGAATGCATGTAAAACAATCTTGTAATGAAACTGCTTATATTTTAGCCAAAATTAGACCCCAAATAGATTTTTTTTTTACTTAAATTCAATATCTGAACCTCCAGGACTTTTAAACATTTTGTATTCTGATAATATGTTATGATAAATAAATAAGTTTGCGACAAAAATACTCCCACTATAGTAAGAAAGTAAATGTTATATCCAAATGATTTTTTTTTTCAGTGGTTTTGAGCAATATTAATAGTTTTGAAAAGATACAAATTATAGTTGATGAAAAAATGCAACCATTTATAGTGGCTCCGATTGGTAACACATTTTTTATATCGCGGAATTGCGGAATGGCGGAAAAAATGAATTGCAGAATAATTTATTACAGAATTGCGGAACTTTTTTATATACGATTGAATAAATTATGGCAGAATTGCGGAATTGCAGAATATACTTATTGAAAATATTCTGCTTTTTACTATATATTATAAAAAAAAAAATATTAATAATTCAATCAATTATTATAAAATGATATAATTCTAATTGTAACTTTTTAATAATTTGTTAAAAATAAAAAAATATTGCAAACCTTAAATAATAGATATAACTTTATCATTAAATAATTTTTTGTCACACTAAATTATTTATTTATATTTATTTAAATAATAAAATATAATTAGTTATATTATTGAATAATATAAACATTGATTCCGCAAATAATCTACTCCAAACACGCTTTTCCTCTTAATGAAGATTTCTTTGTATTTTATGTAAGCAAACACGCGATTCTGCAGATCTTGCGTTTTTCCGCAGGTTTTTTTGACTAGCAAGATTCTTGCGTTTTCGGGTTTTTCCACCATTCCATCATTCCACAAGTGTTACCAATCAGAGTGAAAATATGCAACTATTTATAATTAAAAGAGTCAACCATAAATTTTGAAAATACTCAATTTTTTAAAGTGCAATTGACAATTTTAAAATCTACTACATATTATTTGAGAAGTAACATTATTGAAAATAACTGACTTGTCAACACTACAGCCAAAGTTAGTGTTTTTAATTGATGACATGTAAATGTGACATGTCAAACTTCCTAAAAGAAATGAAATATTTTGATTGGTTGAATTAAAATTTTAGAAATTGTGGAAATAAAACATAAATAAACTAGATTATATTTATAACACTAAAATTAACTAATTTAAATTAACAAAAATAAAAGTTATTATAATTTTAATTGTTTACATATATTCATAATTTCATAAAATATAATTACGAAAAAATTTCAACAATATATATATATATTATAATTTCATATAAAACGAAAACATAATACTAAATTATCTAATAGAATAATAAAAATTCTATTTATTAATAATACTTGAAGTATGATATATTTTTATTTTGGAAAGTTATTAATTTACAAAATATATTAATAACATCTAAACAAGTTTTAAATAAACAAATTATTAAATAATACAATTTTAAATAAAATACAATCATGATAAAAAATAATTTAAAGAATAGAATGTTAAAAATAATAAAAAAATAATCAACTTTTATTGATTTTTTTTTAAAAAACGTAATTTTAAATAATTTTTCTTTTCAAACCAATATTTACTAAATGAAAAAAGTATATACTAATTATTATTTTATAATATTAATAGGACCATATATTTTTCTATAACTTTTATCATCTTTTTATTGTTGTTTTCTAAAATGTACATAACTTATCTTACCATCTCATCTTATCTCTTATCATACTTTAAATAAAAATAGATTTTATATCATATATATAAATTTATATTCATTGTATATTAAAATTTTGAGAACATAAATAAAATAAAAAATAGCCAAACGAAAGAATAAATTATAATAAAATGAGATAATATGAATAAAAAATAAAAATAGAAGTATATAAAAATAATATGTTGCACTTTATTTTAAAAAGTCACTTAAAAACTTTTTAACACCTAAGAGCCATATTTCAATTTTTTTTACAAATACGCGTACAGACATAAATATTAATTGTACATTAGTTGCAGTCACATGCGAACTTTTCTGTGTATGTATTTTGTTAAGATTGATTACAGACTAATTTTTGTTTTAATTATTATATAATTTATATTTTTTAAAAAATATTTATCTATTCTAAGTGTAGTGAAGTGGTTGGTATGTCCGCACATGCGTGCCAACCATCTATCCGCTCTTAAGAATAAATAAAAATGGTAAAAACTATTTCAGTTTAATTTGCAATAAATAAAAATATATACTTAAAATATATTATATATATATTTGCAAATTCATATTATGTAAGACGCAAAAAGCATATTGTAGATTGTATAAGGAGAAATAAAGCATATTATAGAAATATTCAAAAAATATTATAAAAATTTAATTATTATTTAACATAACTTTTATATTTGTGATTATATATATTATCACAAGCATTATAAAAATAATTTTTTTAAAATACATTAGTTTTTGAAAGAAGTTTATGAAATATTAAAACAATATATATACAAATATTTTAAAAAAAACTAATCAATATTTAAATATTACAATTAATTATATATATAAAAAAAATTATATCGGCACACATGTGCAGGCAACCACCTAGTTGTTATTATATAAAGATTTGAGAGACTGTGGCTTCTTAATCTATATATAGACATTCGTAGAAGAAGTGGTAATGGATTCATTAGCTTTTGATCTAGTAGTTAACCAGGCTTGATATATATTTGCAGCTCAAGTGTTCGACTATATGTCTTAATGAGTCTTATTTGCAATGTGGTTTTGTCGCTTTTATTAGGTTCCTTTTGTAAACTCAAAGAAAATAGAAATGCTTTGGGAAGTATTTCATTCCAAATTCTACTGATTTTCTTGTTATGAAGATAGTTTTCAAAAGTGCTTTTTATCTTTTTTCGATTTCAGGAGATACGAAGAAAATCTACACTTGGGCTCACCTTGTGTCTGCTGTTGGTTTGTAGCTGGTCTGTTCGAATAGCTCAGGGAGTTTGTCCTGACCGATCTTTGTTGCCTACGGGTTGTTGCAAGATGAGCTCTCTTGTACTTAATACCATTGAACTGGAGTGGTAAAGAACCGGTATTATACTCTGTTTTCACGTCATCAGGAACATAGAGGTTTGGCGCGTGGTTCTTCTGGAACACAAGGGTAAGCATGGCATCTGTCATGGTTTCTTCTTCAGATTTTGTGTTTAATCATTTTCCAGAAGATAGTTATAGCATTGATCATGTTGCAGTCAAACACATCTTTTCTGTGCATGTCGTCTACTTAAAAAGTGTTTTATGAATATTATTTTGCAGGCACAGATTGCAACTTTATGCAAGGGGAGGATTTACTTGGTGAATATCATATATTCTTGAGCAGAAACGTAATTTGGAATCAATGTAGTAAACGTAGTTAAACCGCTGAAAAATCTCTTCCAAAGATTGTGGTATCATCCTCTTGTCTCAGTAAGCTATGGATTAAAGAGAACCGAAACCAAATTACCTTTCTCCTTCTCATGGTCTAACTGTTGGGCCTTCTACTTTTCCCGTTGGTGTTTAGATCCGTTCTGCACATATATGAAAGCTCTTTGAGAAAGAGAGATGCTCGTCAAAGAAAGTCTGTCCTATTCTTTGTTTCACTTGTAATTTGTATGGTTGTGGTTGTCCTTCTTGGATGCATCCCTTCTTGTGGTACTTAAAAATCTCAACTATCAGTTACTTATCTTCAGTGTTGGTAAGTAAAGATTGTATCTAACTTTTTATACTTCCTCTATCTCACAGGGTGTTCACATTAGTCTTTCCTGAACCTCTGACGAGACTTTCATTATGTATCTACTGGGTCCTATTGATCCTAATTGTGTCTGTCTCACGGCTTTATAACATCTCAAGGAGTAGCAAGGTTGAGAGAATCTTGCTCAGGAAGTATTACCATTTGATTGGTAGTTTTTTGCTTTGCACGCACTTACAGTAACTTAAAAAAAACTCTTGCCTCTTCCCAAATTGTGAATGCTTTATATACTTAGGCTCACCTTGTGTCTGGTGTTGGTACATCCTTGGATGAATACTCAGGGTCCGGTGCCACAAGGTCCGGTTCCGGTTAAGCAAACTATATTTACATACAATAGAGTTGACTTTATCTGTTTGACTGTTTTCTTAAGGGAATCGCCTTCACTGATTAAAACTTAATTAATTTGGGTCTTACCGTCTTAGTTAAAAGTTGTGATCATGTTACTTGAATCATAAACTACTGACTCTATTACTTGAATTATAAGCTACTGGTTGTGTTCAAGATCGATGCATCTATTGTGGCTATATGATGTGTTTGGCTGCTACTTATGTAATAATACTTGTATGGTAACTCTGTAGAGATGAAGAGTTGGTGACAAGAATCGGAGCTGCTACACCACTTGAGGTTATGGCGTGCGGAGCTCACTGGGCATTTGCTCCCTGCGTTGCAGACTTGCCGTGAGTACTTTATGCGTTAACAACAATATCCAATATTGCTTAGTCAATTGAATAAGATATTGTTCTTTAAAAGACCGTGAGAGATCTAAGATGGGGAAGATGCTATGAGAGTTATGGTGAAGTTGCTAAAATTGTCTCTGAGATGACTTCACTTGTCTCGGGTCTACAAGGCCAACCACCTAAAGAACACATCAATGGCTACCCTTTTGTTGCAGGAAGGTAGAAAATCAAGATAACTAAATAGGTGATTCTATGAAAATAATAATTATTGAAATTTTTGATACTAATTAGCTAGCTTACAAATTTTACATTTCAGATTTTGATTGCTTAACTAAGATACCCTCCTTATTAAGTAGTATTAAATTTTGATATTATTTAGTTTTGATTGCTTAACTAAGATACCCTTCTTATTAAGTAGTATATATTTGTTTTTTTAATCTAAACTAGATTTTGAACCCTCGCACTTACGGGGATTTCTTTTCATTCATTTTTTTGGGATTATAGCAAAATTCAGCATATATTGTTAAATTCGAAATTGTAGTCTAAATTTTTTTTTTATTAGATTATATAAACTATTTTTTACATGATGGTTTCATGTTCTTAAAACTATTTGGACTTGATTTTATAAAAAACTCAACAAATATTTTGATTAGCAGATTTTCTGTTAAGGTTTGTACCAAATATTTCAAAAGATTGTGTCTTATAATGCAAGATTTCAATATTTACTTAAATATTTTTTTTTATCCAGATGCTTATTTGGATACAAATGATTAAATATTGTTTTTAAAAATATTTTTAAATCAGTATACTTCCTTGCAAAATCCGTAAAATTCGCAAAATAATGATTTACGATAAAGTTTTTAAAATCACGTGTTTCTGCTAAAACTACAAAATTATATTTTCTGATAAGCTGGGTTTTTCTCACAAAACTATATTTTTCATTTATTTTTTAGAACGACAAACTTTATTTTTCACTAAAACTTATAAAACCTGTAAAATCCACAAAATTGTATTTGTCAAATCTGCAAACTCATAAATTTCATATAAACTTTATTATATATTTTTTCAAAAAAACTCATAAAATTGGCAAAATCATGTTTCCTTGCCAAAACCCATAAAGTCATGAAACTGGTAAAATCCACCAAAAGAACTAAATCTATCTTTACATGCAATTTGTTCATAATTCCCTTTTACAAAATTACTTAAACAAATTAACAATTAACCATTAAAACTTTTAAAACCTGTTAGCTAAAAAATAATACAAAATTAAAATCATAAACTTCATATAAAGTCATAACATTTTATGTTTTAATTAAAACTCATACGTTTACAATTACAACAAACTCTATATTCTTCTTTTCCTTTTCCTTCTTCTGAGCAATTTCAAGATCTTTAACATCTATTACTTGGCTAATAACATCTGCAAATACCATAAACAGTTTGGTTTAAAAAAATCCATAATAAATTATATTTAAATTAAATTAAAACTGATATAATCTGAAAACTTACCAACCAAGAAAAAATCAAGTGAACAAATGAAAACTATTTGAAAATCTGCAAAAAAAAAAATATATAAGAAGTCATTTTCTGTGAATATATTTGATAAACCATAAGAAAAAGAACGTTATTTTTCATCAGCAAGAATTAGCTCAAATGATTCAACGGCATGTGATGTGTATTACTTTTATGAAAGAAGGACTTCGACCCGAACCGCCAGCCTATTTTAAAAGGTTTGATATCAGAAGTTTAGTTTACTCAATGAGAGAACTCATATTCTTTGATATGACATATGATAGTAAAAAAACATAAATGGTTTGATAATGAAAAGATTAGCTATTTGGAAGGATATAATTTATAAGAGAATATTTATATTTATATCGCGGATATCTCAACAAAATATTTTGTTACCTATAAAATATATTAAAGCTGAAATCCCATAAAATTAAGGATATTGCTTCTCTTGTAGATTGTATTCGAAATTTATGTTTTTTTCCTATCTCATTATCAAAATATTCTGTTAAATGCAATCAATGGATAAATTGATTTATAGATTCGTTTGGTTTGTTACACAAGTTAGTTAACTTGATATTTGAGAATCTGATCTATTCCAAATACAGCATCCTTGTTTATAACTTAGGACATGTGCCTTGCGAATATATTGTAAGGCAAGATTATATATTTGTAGATTTATGTAATTACAGATTATGTTAATGGTATATGGTATTCACAAATATAAAAAAATAACGGTTTAGGTTCTAATATAGTTACATTGACAATGGTTCAAGAATAACAAAGCCTTGATGATTGATTGGTTATAAAATAGATACAGTCCGTAAATTGTGAAATCAAACTGATTTTTCAAGTAGGTATCAACATGAAAATATACTGGTTCAGAAGCTTAAGATTATGTATCGGTCGAATTCACAAATTATCAATCTGTAGGATCAACAATTGTAATAGTTATTGATAGTTTGTGATTCTTCTGTTTGTTTCAGGAACAAATCTGGTATACTTGATTTATAATATTTAGTGGAGAACAGAACACTGCACATGGAGTCTGAGTCCTTCGTATATTCAGGTGCATAACAATCTTCAATTGATGTGTAATGTATGTATATGAAATTACAGTCTGGTTAAGTTTGAATTATGATTAAGAGAAATTGTAATCGAGTGTTTTACAGTGTATGTAACTTAGATAGGTTTAGGCGTGTAATCAAATTTGTAAGAAGACATTATTATTCTTAATGAAATGATAATTTTCTAGTGAATCCAATGGTAAATGATGTAAATAACACGTTAGACAAAGGTTAATTAAAAATTAGGATCATCTTTTAATAGTATAGATATTAAATCTAAGTAGTTAAGTAGTAGTATTTGTTTCAGCCTGCTCAATATGAAATCATCATCTCTTTAGACTGGAATTAATATATCCGCAGCCATTGTTTAATATTAGAAAAATTATGCAAATATTTAACAGTGAAAAATAAGAAAATAATTTGAAATAATTTATAATGAGAAAATAATATGAAATAAATATTTTATTAAAAAAAGTTGTAAAAATAACTTATTTTCTAATTTTTATAAGTACTAGGTATATATCCGCGCTACGTAGCAGGAAGTTGATTTAAACGTTTTATTTATATGATTAATATTTATATTGAACTAATTGTTTAAAATATATTATTTGATCTGAAAAAAACAAAGTAATATTGACGTTTTGTATATTATGAAAGTAACATGAAAACAAAAATTGATTTATTTATGCAGGTTATTTTTTAATTATCTTTTTATTGATTTAATGCTATATTTTGATAAAATAAAAATACATTAAAATTAATATTATATGCATATTTTAAAAAATATACAAATCTGTTAATGAAATTCTGTTTTAGTTGCATTTTGAGTCATAGTCATTGTTTATCTAATTTTTACCAGAGGTGGATGTAAGGCAACACATATGGTGGAACATGCTTATGTGAAATTTTTCAGCTGTAGTAATTACTACACTTAACCGAATCTCCTCTCACCAAGAGCATAATTCACAGTATTATCCTTACTGTCTTAAACCGACATCCCTTTAAATTGATATAAAAATTCACTCAAATGACATCCTACTTAATTTCATTATATTTTCATATTTTTTTTAACTTAAAAAATAATCGCTCACCCATCTAGTTGTTTTTCTCCAAACATGTTCAAAGTATCTAATGATCTACCACTTCTTGATTATAGACTTTGTGAACATGCATGCACAAAAATATTATTTAGAATAGTGTTTCGGACTAACTTTTGAAACTTAATAGTAAAACCATCTTAACATTAATTTATGCCATATCATTTATTTTTTTGTGCAAATGTAAGTTTTTTTAGAAAAATATTTGTATTAGATGTTTTGTTATGTTCAAAGGGACATAAATAGTTGTAATTGTGAGGTGAGGTCGAATTAAAACACTAATAGACACTTGGATGGTGTAAAACCATATATAAGTTGTGAATATAAAAGGTCAAGATTGAAATTAATTCTCATATATATTCATTTTGAACGGAAAATACCTTAAATGTAAATATTTAAAATAAAACTATTCTATAATACAAAAATTTATTTATTTTATAAAATTCTTATTCATTGATAAATTTTTTTTATGTTAATCTGTTTTATAACAAATAGAAATAACCATTGTTCACTCAATACATATTCATAGATGTTTGGCATATTTATATAGTCCTCACATTTAAATGTTATCAGCTTAGGATTTATCTTTACTTTGTCTCCTTTGTGAGCTGCTATGTTATTTAAATTGTATAATATAAAATGTTGATCTTACACATACTAAACTTATATCATCGAAGACTGTCGACAATTATAGTACAAATGAATCTGAAAGAAAATAAAGACGCCAACTATAACACGGTAAAACTTTTCTTTTTAAGTATCTTGATATCTCTTTCTTTTGAATAAAACAAAATACTCCTTTCTTAAATCAAAATCATTTCTCCTTCATTGTTATACGAAACAATGATCATTTTCCAACATCTGAAGTGAAAGAGTTAAATGGAGATTCTGAAACTATGAGTGACATGAATTTGTCAAGTAACACAAAGGAAGAGATCTAGTGAGATTATGCATCTCTCATCTCTTGTGATGACTATGCATCTTTTAGTCTCTTGAGACTTTGTTAATTGGGTAAGTATCTTTTTCATTAGAGTTCTTCACTGTATTATTAATTTTAAGTGTTTTAATGATTCTTATGTTATTTATTTTACATTATTTTTTTAACAGTTTTTGTCGAACTAACCTAGCGAACTAAATCCAATAGAAACCTCAACTAAGACACTATACATTGGTTCAATTTCCACCTGAAAATCACATTTGTATGTTTGCCTTACAAAGGCTTATGAATAATAACCAGTTGAAACTTAAAAAAAAAAATTTGAAACAATAATTAATTAATTAATTTTTTGTGTTTTTGGATTTATAACTCTTCCAATAAAATTTCAAATTGGGTGTGGAAAGAAACCAAATCCTAAAACAATGTAGACTTAACACCTCCAAAGATCCACACGTCGACTACACAAGAAGCCTCACACGAGTCCATTCCAAAACTTGGTTTGGTTAAAAAAAAGCCACACTTATTTTTCTTGATCATTCTCATAGATTTATTTTTCAGTTTAGTTCAGTTTATATTTTTAACGAATTTGCTATAGTGAGCACAAATACGGAGATTACTATTATAGATTAAGGAAATAAAGATTCAAAAGCACAAATACAAATCTCTTGATTAAAAATACTTTGATGGCTATTACATTATAAACCAATCACAATACTCACTTTTTTCCCTACTCATACAACAAACAAAAGGCAGATATAAGATTTTTGGTTACCGTGAAAGATAGAGAGATGCAATTTATAAAAATGGTGATTTGTTTGTGCTATATTTAGAGTTTTTTTAGGAAATTACAAACCAAGCTAAGAACACTGCTTCCTCGCATGCTCAGGTACTAACTTAGCTACCATTTCACTGGCATACTTTTCAGCTCTGTTTCACAACAATAGATTCAAAACTTTTTCACATATAGAACCAAGCTCTGTTGTTTCAAGTTTATGTTAAGATATATCTGAATCATAAGATGTTACAGTGCATCAACAAACGATTGTAATAACTTTGTCGTTTAATCGAACTTAAAATATTTATAAAATTTTAATTTTTTAATTTGCTGTTATTTATTATTTGGGATTGAGTTAGACAAAAAAATAATTTTTTTTATTTGTTGTTATTTATTATTTAGGTTTGGTTTTGGCAAAAAATAAAATAAAGATATAATTTTTTTTATTTACTGTTATTTATTATTTAGGCTTGGGTTTGACAAAAAAATAAAACAAAGATTAACAAAAAAGTATTTGAACTTTTAATGAAGTTAAATTAAAAAAATAATAAAATTTAGTAGATGACGTGTATTAATTAAAATGTTTTGATTGGTTGTTGATTTTTTTGATGTGTTAGTTTTTGGTAAGTTGAAAAAACTGAGGTGTCAAGCCATGTAGAGATTTTGATGTTGATCAGTGTTAGTCTTTCAAATTTTTTTTTTCTAATTTAATAGAAATATGGCCTACTGAAAAAAGAATTCTAAGTCTAGAAAAAAGAGTATGTCATTTTCCCCGCTTTTTATTTTGTTCTTCATTTTAAATGACGTCACTTGATGTAGAACAAGACAAAAGATAACGAAGGCAGAAAAAGAGTGGGACACAAGAATCGAACTTGGTGTCTTAACCAAGCACTTCCGTTTTAACTGGGCCTTGTTATTTGAAATTTACTTAACATATATACTTTCCTAAAATCCGTATTTTTTGCCGTATTGCTTTGATGCATAGACGAGAAGACTCAGATCCCATCCCGATTGATCTCGTTGACGAGATACTCTCGAGATCGTCGGCTAAGTCAATCGCTAGGTTTCGTCTTGCATCCAAGTTATGCGCGTCCATAGTTAGCCGTCCAGGTTTCACCGACACCGAGTTGTTCCTGACCAGGTCTTCGATTCGACCGCGTCTCTTATTCGCCCTCGAACAAGGCCATGAGTGGCGATTCTACTCGTCGCCTCAGCTTCAGCCTCAGAATCCGGATGAAAAGTCATCTCTTGTAGTAGCCGCAGATTCTCTGCTCATATGGAATCCCGTGGAGTCTTGACTAACTTGCGCGCGGATATTCATGGCCTTGTCTCCGGTTTGATTAATTTCTCTAGCATGCGTATATCAAAGACGAAGGAGATCACAGCCGCCCCAGCTCTGGTGATATATAACCCTAGCACAGGATAGTACACGAGCTTACCCAAACCAGTGCTGAAGAAGACTATTCTAGGGTATGATCCGATCGACAAACAGTTTAAGGTACTGACCAGCCCACCAATTTATGTTATGATGGGAATAATCAAATTTTGACGTTAGGAACTGGAAAAATGACGTGGAGGAAGGTTGAGTGACGATCTCATTTTCCTATGTCTGAAGGGATGCATCAATGGGGTTGTGTATTACTTTGCTCTCACATGTGATGAAAATCCTAGTGTGAATACTCTAGCTTGCTTTGATATTAGGTCCGAGAAACTTTGGTTTCCCGAAAACAAACACATTCCTTCTTGGCTGTCTAGTAAACTGGTAAATTACAAAGGTAAATTAGGTGCAATTAGTTGGGAACGGCCTCATTTTATTCATCAGTACTATGTTGGAAGGCACGACGTCAAGTGGTGTTTGTGGGTTCTAGAGGATGCTGAGAAGCAAGAATGGTCGAAACACAATTTCTCCTTGGAGTTAGTCTGTGAGGATCCAAAAGCTGTCGTCGATGTGGACCCAAGGTGATCACAACATTTTGTCATCTTTTCTTGCCGCTATCGCATAAGTTATAAATTATCTTTGTAGATACAAAATTTTGTCATTAAATTATTCAAAATTCAGAAAATATGAGTTTTGATTATGACAATTTAGGTATTTCTCAAGTTATATGTTTTTCTTATTATTGTGTTCTTCATTACTTTGTATAGATTAGATTATTGGATCTCGGATATTGCTGATTAGTTGATTAACAGTCAATAATTATGATGATACGGTGGTGTTGAATTGAATTAGAAGAATAAACTACTGTTATTTTATATTAGTATATACAAAAGTAACGAGGCGAAAACCTTTGGCTTATGCTAAAATTTAACTACATAGTTTTTCATTAGTCTTTACATTTTTGTTTTTCAATAATTTGCCTCCAGACTCTAGTAAGCACTAGAGAGCATGTTTCTAGTTTGTTACAATTACAAAATCTGGATTTTTTGAAGTGGCTGTTAGGAATGAGGTAAATGAGAAATGACATTAAAATTAATGCTTGTAAGAATAGTGAGAAAAAAATGCATATGGATGAGCAACATGAAAATATTGATGGAAACATTGATGGAGTAGAGCATATAAAAGAGAATAGAGAAAAAAAAAATCTTAAACAATAATGATAAACATGAAAATATGATAGTTTTTGGCAATGTTTTGAAATCCGGCCCGGAAAGCAAATTGGAATGTTTATCGGGTCATTGGGTTTTTGGGTTTATTGACAAACAGAATGTTTGCAAGTCTAAATATCAAAGTCTGAACCACTGTTAACAATGTAATATAGCAGTAAAGGAGATCAATCCAGCCTGGGTGAAGAGAGACACTAAGAATGCAAAAACTAAGCAGAATCGGTTAAATAGATAGTAAAATCGATAAAAACTAAATGTAATGACCAAACTACTACGAAAACTATTTTAAAATCTCTGGAAGAGGGTTAACGACTACTAGAAGAAAACAGAGACTCTAAAATACAAATCTACTAATTACTAAAAATCGAGCACTGGAACGGGTAAAACAGGACATTTCTAACAACTTAGATGAATGACTTCAAATGATCAAAGATGCAACTTTATGACAAGAGAATGATAAAATAGAGTTTTAAATACTAAAAAAAGAGGATCTAAGGTTGAGGGTCATATTCAAGAGGTTCAAGATTCAAACTTTTGGGGTTGAAAACATAAATCTACTCTTTTGAAGAGCTATCTCTAAACCTTGAGGATCTAAATGAGGGTTATCCATGGCATGTGGTATAACCCCTTTCCCCAATCCTTCCTCCAAACCAATGGCGTGTAGTAGAAAAAAGGATCGGAGAACACTAAGCAAAGACCTCAAATATTGGTTTAACTAACCCCCTCTTCAACCATGGCGTTTGGGAGAAGATAGATTAGTCTCTAGGATTTGGCTTTCAAGGATCTCTGAATCCGGTCAAGGTAAAAAAGCCCTGGAATCATAGAGATCTTTTTCAAGACTCTCTAAGCTTTAAGACCCCAAATCATAGAAGAGAAATGGTTAAGAACAAGAAAAACTCCCAAAATCTTAAACCTTTAAACCCTCAAATATCCCCAACCTTAAACCCAAAAAGTTACTATTCGCTACACATACTTAAAACCGATTGAAATGCAAGGGAAAGAAAACTAAACATGAACAAGCAAGCGATTAAAGAAAAAGACTTAATATTGAAAAGATTCAAGGTTCAAAACATGAAAAACTTCAAGAACAGAACAATGGCGGATAATCGCCTAAAGGAAAGCTGGAAAAAAGATAAGACTAAGCGTGTGTGTTCAAAATGATCGCTGCCATTTGCCCAAAATAGCCAAACAGCCCTAATGGTCCCCTCACTATGCTCCAAAAATGAGCTGGCCGGATAAGGTTCCAGAGATCGATCTCGAGATCGATCAGCTCACTCGATCTTCTCCATGGATCGCCTTCTTTTGCTCGATCTTCAAGTCGATTTGGTTGGATGGATCGAGCACTTCCTTCGATCTTCTACTCGATCCTTGGATGATCGAGTCGTGGTCTCGATCTGGCTCTGGTTCTGCATGGCGTCATTCACGTCCGTACTCACGATCGATCTCCTCTCTCGATCTTGGTCTCGATCCTCCTCCTTGAAATGACTTGAGTCACTTGATCTTCTGGTCGATCTCGTGTAGATCGACCTGCCTTGCTCGATCCACTGCTCAATCTAGGGTCCTTTGCATGCATGGCTGAGTTTTCCAAGTGTCCACAAGCTTCCTCTCGATCCAATGCACGTCCACACAACCTCCACAACTCCACTGTGTCTCAAACAACCTGATAATGATGCTAAAATGCAGAAAATATGCAAATTGCGAATGCAAAGTGATCTAGGACCTAAAATGCAACAAATGGTAGAAACTAGCCTATAATGCAAGATGAATGCATGAAAAGTAGCTCTAAATGCATGCTAAATATGCAAAATATATGGTAATATCAACTCCCCTAAACTTGCCTTTTGCTTGCCCTCAAGCAAACAAATTTCAAGAGAGGAAGAGAGGTTTTAAAAATGGGGGCTCAAATTCCTTGCAAAAGTGTTTTTTCAAATGAATCAATTCAATGGTCCTAGTTCTTAATTCTAAGATGCAATGCACACACTCATACTCCAAAGAACTTAGCCATATTCATCACATATTGAATCTCAAATCATGACTCTCATATCCCAAACAATCCGAGAATCCTAACCTTTAACATTCATTATGTTTAAAACCGTAAATCACACTTATGCACTTTAAAACCGAATACATTTGGCTTAGGGACAAGGTTATGAGATAAAAATGACCTCATTGATAAGGGTGATTCAAACAATGGGTTATCTCAAAGAATGGTTGAACTTATGCATAATGCTAAAGGTAAAGATAATTGATGCATACATGACTAGACTCTCATCTACCCATATACACCAACAATGATCCTAGAACCCTCTCTCATTTTTTTTTTCTTTTTAAGCTCACTCAACCACCTAAAGACTACCCTTATCAACAAGGGAAAACGCCTAGCAAAACCCCAAAGAAACACATCACTTGAAAACCTTTTTGGCTAGTGGTAATGCTATAAACATACTTAGCTCTTTTCTTTTTACTTTGATAGCTCTCTACTCATTTTTTTTTCTTTTTAAATATTTGACCTTTTGACTCTTTTCTTTATTTTTTTTTCTTTTTGAGAGCTACCTACTTTTAAAGCTAGAGCTTTCATTTTAAACACAAAACCTTCCACTTAAAACCATTAAACCCTTTTATTCAACTTTCAAACTTCAAACTCTTTAAACCGAAACAAAACAAATCAACTCCCATGAATACCCGCCCTATCCTAAGCCTAAAACTAGCTTCAAAATGCAAGCTAGCATCAATATGAAAGCTAGCTTCAATATGAAAGCCTAATCATGTCGCCTAAACCTAACACTTTATGCTAAGTCCAACCGAAAAGAGGCCTCACAAAGATTCATCACACTAGAACATTGGCTTGAAAGGAGGGTAGGGTAAAGGTGGGGAGGTCTATTTAAGCTTACAAGAGAGTGGTGAAAGGAAGAAGAAAGCCTAAATATGTATAAGTGATCCATGTATCCTTTTTCAAAAGCATAAGTATGATAATTAAAAGTTCAAATTAAGGTTCTCACTTAGTAGGAAAGGATTCAATTCATGAATGTTCAACTTAAGCCACGAAAATCAAATCAAATGATCCAAATATGGTTGGAGCTTACTTTCAAAGTGTGAACAATGCATCAAAGAACTACTAACTAGGGCCTTGAAATAATTCATGAGCTTAAAACACTTTTCAAGAAAAACTTTTGCCCCTTATGCGAATGCAATTAGCCTAAATGCTTAAAATTTTAGACTCAATCCTAAAATGTTTAACAGTTCAAATGCAAGCTATATGAATTTTTTTGAAAAATTTTAAAAATTTTATGATTTTTTTTGTTCTTTTCTATGCCTTACATGATGCATGATGACTCAAGGGATGATAACACAAAATAAGATCAAAGAAAACATGTCAAATAACACACATACTCCCCCAAACTTGAATGACACCATCTCGGTGGCAAACAAATCCCAGAGGAGCTCAAAACACAAAGCAAAAATAAGAAAAATGCATGGTATATACAAGGGTTTGGTTGTTGGTACCTTGGAGCTAGGCACGGCTGGAGCTTGAGGTTGCTCCAGACTTCCTGCTCTTCCTAGAAGTGTCGTGGCTGGTCTCCTTGCCTTTGCCCTTGCTCGTGGCTTCATGTAGAGAGAGGCGTGCAGCTTGGTTTTCGCCTTGGGGCTCACGGATCTCTATTCCTCCGGTTGATTTCCTCCTCTTCTCTGGCTGCTGAACCTCCTCACTTGTGAACTTCTTAGGTGAGCTCCTTTGCAAGTCTTTGACCTTCTTAGCAAGCTTCTTAATCATCTTGCTCTACCATTTATTGACCTTGCGCTGCATCTCCACAACAGAAGCAAGAAACTTTTCCGCCTTTGTCCTTGGCTCGTAGTCAAGCTTGGGAAGGTCGAAGCTAGCTGGCATCTCAGCATCGGAGGGAGGTGACTCTGAACGTGGGTGAGCAACTCGTGGTGGCGCAGCTGCGGCTCATAGAGGTGCATAGCATTCCTCATTGCTCAGCAGAAACTCTATGTTGCCAACACCTAGCAGCTACGTTTCCTCTTTGTTTGGCAAGATGCACACCCTCTTCTCATTCTCACAATCATAGAAAAGATATACAAAGAAGCCTTCAGCTGGCGTGCGTCCCAAGGAGTCTGTGTTGCACATGTATACCTCATCCATATAAGCTCTATCCACGCAAGGCACAAAGTCAGGAAGAGGTACCCCGGCCTGAACAAACATCGGTGTGAGGAAGCCTCCTATCAGCGCTGAACTCGCCTTGCACCTCATTGCCCACGCCTCGTACTTGATCAAAGAGGAAGCCAAAATGCATCCATAATTGACATCATCCCCAAGCTCATCTTCCATCGGCTCGTCATTCTCCTTAGGATCACATAGAAGGTGCTTAACGCCTTGGAAGAGAAAACACAGCTCATTCTTGGTGACTGTTGGAGCCACAGACCTTCCGCTGAAAGTGTTGGCTATGAGCTTGAGGGTGTATCTCAGCACGGGGCTGCAGACTCTCTTGATCTGGGCCGTGTTAGCCTTGTAGTCATCGTTGCTGATCAAATCCCATAGGTCATTAGCTTGAGTGAAAGGAGGAAACTCTACAAGCTTGCCACTAGCTTTCAGACCGTAGGCTTGGCATAATTCGGGGATGGAAAGGTGGTAGGCTTGCCTCCTGATCTTGAAGGTGATGTGGCCTTGTGATGGAGTGGGGAGGCTTGGATTCTCGTAGGTAAACTCCAAGGTGGCTAAGAAGTCTAGGGTTACCCCGGGATAGGTTGGGCAATCCATCCTTGACAAGCACCGGAGCCCAATGTTCTTGAGAAGCTGATCAAAATCTCCCAATATCCCCATCTTTGCCAACAGATCCCTGCTCGCGAACTTTGTAGGGTCAAACCGGAGCCTCTCCAACCTTTTCTTAGCTTGTTTCTCCTCCTTTGTCCATCTAACCCTCTCCTGAACCACTTCTTGAGTTCTTTCTCCTTGTGTTGTCTCCTCTCTGCTCCTTTTTGGTGCCATTGTTACCTGAAACACAAATCTCAAAGAAGAGAATGAGTATAGGCGGCAAATCTAAGAGAAAGACAAGGTAGGAGAGAAAAACTTATAACAATAATCCTAGATTTTTAGAGAAATTATAAAAAATATAGCTAAATACTAGAGGAGAATATCTAGAGATAGGATTAAATCTAACAATTTTTCTAATATTTAGCTATTTCTAAAAATTATCCTAATTTCCTAACAACCAACAATTATTCTAAGCAATCAAAAGGCAATTTTCCAAAAATTTTAAACAAGCAAATCAGACAACCGAAAATACCTTTTGAAAAGATGAAAGCAAGAAGCTATTAGCCTTGAAAACAGAAACTCACACTCTCTCTATCTTTAGAAAACTCGAAACACAAATGAGAGAGAGAGTGTGGATGCATGTGAATTTAAAGGCAAAGAAAACTATGGATTATACAAGTGGTTTTCTGACAAAGTTGGTCAACGCACATCTTTCATAGTCAAAGATGCTTGCCTTGACCAAGATTTGAATTTAAAACTGGAGGGAAAGAGAAAAGAGAGAGAAAACTTAAACTTACCTCGGCATGAGATCGAGTCCATTTGGTCAATCTAGGACTCGATCTCATGCCCATGTTGACTAGGATCGAGAGGGTTGATCGATCAGGGACTCGATTCATATTGCATCGAGTCCTAGATCGAGTGTGCCCCCTCGTTCCATGATTCTTGGTCATCCAGGCTATGCTCCTTGGTCGAGCCACATGATCGATTTGGGGGTTGTTTGGGCAAGGATCGAGTGGCAGATCGAGTAGACTGATCGATCTATCCTCGAGGATCGAGTGAGGTCAGTCGATCCACACCTCGTTTGCATTTCAAGCTAAACGCATGGGTGGTTTATCCTCTCATGATCGACTGACTCACTCGATTGTCTACTCGATCTCATCTAGATAGAATGACTCCACTCGATTCACTAGCTCGATCTAGTAAAGATCGAGCCAGGGTGAATCGGTCTAGCACTCGATCTCTTGCCTCTAACTCTCCTTTCCTTGCCATTTTGACTCCAAGATCATGATCTCCAATCCCTTATCTTTTCACCTACACACTTAAACATAAAAAGCATAAAACTTAAATAGAAAGAAAGCAAAAATATGTACAAGATAGACATAGGAATGCCTCCCAAGTGCACTTTCTTTAACATCTTTAGCTAGAATTTACTTTGTTTAGACTAGAGGTGGGTCTTGGAGGAGCATTGTGGTGCTCTCCTTGCTGCAATCACTCGCCAGGTAGGGCTTGACTCTGTGCTCATTGACCATGAAAGCCTTTCCACTCTTGCCAACCAAAGTAACCGCTCCATAGGGTAGAACTTCCTTGATCTCAAAAGGTCCACACCACCTTGACTTTAGCTTCCCTGGGAATAGCTTCAAGCGTGAGTTGTAAAGCAAGACCAGATCTCCCTCCTTAAGCTCCTTGAGTACCAGCTTCTTGTCATGAACCGCCTTGGTCCTTTCTTTGTAGATTTTGGCACTCTCATAAGTGTCTAGCCTTAGCTCATCAAGCTCATGGAGTTGAATCATTCTCTTCTCTTGGGCTGTCTTGAGATTGAAGTTCAGCTGCTTCACGGCCCAAAGTGCTCTATGCTATAGCTCCACAGGGAGGTGACAATCCTTGCCGTAGAGGAGAGTGAAGGGAGTGGTACCTATAGGAGTCTTGAAGGCGGTTCTATACGCCCATAAAGCATCGTCTAGCTTACTTGCCCAATCCTTCCGAGTCGCTCCTACTGTCCTCTCTAAGATAGCCTTGATTTGTCTATTCGAAACCTCTACTTGCCCACTAGTTTGTGGGTGGTAAGGTGTAGCTACCTGCTTCACTCCATACTTCTTCAAGAGTCCCTCAAACACCTTGTTAATAAAGTGGCTGCCCCCATCGCTGATCACTACCTTGGGAACTCCAAACCGTGGGAAGATGATAGTCTTGAAGAGTTTAACTACCACCTTTGAGTCTTTGGTTGGAGAAGCTATAACCTCAACCCACTTAGACACGTAATCAACAGCCACCAAGATGAATTTGTTGCCGTAAGAAGATGGGAACGGACCCATAAAGTCAATCCCCCAAGCATCAAAGACATCAACTTCAAAGATTGGCACTTGAGGCATCTCATTCATCTTTGTGATGTTCCCTGCCCTTTGACATGCTTCACAAGACTTAACAAACTCATGAGCATCCTTGAATAGCGATGGCCACCAAAATCCGGCTTGTAAGACCTTTGTAGCCGTCTTGAAAGAAGCAAAATGCCCTCCGTAGGATGAAACATGACAATGAAGGAGAATATCTTTAGCTTCTTCTCTTGTTACACACCTTCTGTAAAGGCTGTCTACTCCCCTCTTGTACAGGTAAGGCTCGTCCCAAAAGTATTGAGAGACATCTCTCATGAACTTCTTTTTGTGGTAGTAGTCAAGATGTGTAGGCTCCTCTCCACAAGCTAAGAAGTTGAATATATCCGCATACCAAGGCAGGTCCTCTTCCTTGAAACTCAAAACTTCTTCAAACTGATCCTCTAGCCGTGTGCATACCACCGCGTTGACCATCATGAGCTGCTCCTCAGGAAGTGAATCATCTAAGGGTAAGACTTCATTCACCCTCATTCTTGAAAGGTGATCAGCAACACCATTCTCTATGCCCTTCTTATCTTTTATATCCATACCAAACTCTTGTAGAAGAAGAATCCACCTTAAGAGCCTCGGCTTGGTATCCTTCTTAGAGTAGATATACCTTAAAGCAGCGTGATCAGTGTATACAACAACCTTAGAGCCCACCAAGTATGATCTGAACTTCTCAAAAGCAAACACAACGGCCAGCAGCTCCTTCTCGGTTGTAGCATATCTCACTTGCGTGTCATCCAAGGTTCGGCTTGCATAGTAGATAACATTCAACCTCTTGTCTTTCCTCTGCCCTAGAACAGCTCCCACGGCGTAGTCACTCGCGTCACACATGATCTCGAAGAATAAGCTCCAATCTGGTGCTTGTACTATAGGTGCCGTGACAAGAGCCTCCTTGATGGTCTTGAAAGCGTGAAGACACTCCTCATCAAAGACAAAGTCAGCTTCCTTGCATAACAGCCGTGTAAGAGGGCGAGCTATCTTGGAGAAATCATTGATAAACCGCCTGTAGAAGCCAGCATGCCCCAAGAAACTCCTTATCCCCTTGACATTAACCGGCGGCTCAAGACTCATCATGACCTCAATCTTTGCTTTATCAACCTCTATCCCTTGCTCAGAAATCTTGTGACCGAGTACAATCCCTTCCTTCACCATGAAGTGACACTACTCCCAGTTCAGCACCAAGTTTGTCTCCTCACATCTCTTGAGTACCTTGCAAAGATTTAACAAACAAGCAGAAAAGGACGCACCATACACAGAAAAATCATCCATAAACACTTACACCATTTCCTCTATAAGATCAGAGAAGATAGACATCATGCACCTTTGAAAGGTTGCTGGTGCATTATATAGCCCAAAAAGCATCCTTCAATACGCGAAGGTACCATAAGGGCATGTGAAAGTCGTCTTCTCTTGATCGTTAGGATAAATTGGTATTTGAAAGAAACCACTATAACCATCAAGAAAGCAGTAATATGGGTGATTAGCTAATCTTTCAAGCATCTGATCAATAAAGGGAAGAGGAAAATGATCTTTTCTAGTAGCTGAGTTAAGCTTCCTATAATCAATACACATTCTATGTCCAGTTATGGTTCTTGTAGGAATCAACTCATCTTTTTCATTCTTAATGACCGTGATACCACCTTTCTTTGGTACCACATGAACCGGATCCTCAGGAAGTGAATCATCTAAGGGTAAGACTTCATTCACCCTCATTCTTGAAAGGTGATCAGCAACACCATTCTCTATGCCCTTCTTATCTTTTATATCCATACCAAACTCTTGTAGAAGAAGAATCCACCTTAAGAGCCTCGGCTTGGTATCCTTCTTAGAGTAGATATACCTTAAAGCAGCGTGATCAGTGTATACAACAACCTTAGAGCCCACCAAGTATGATCTGAACTTCTCAAAAGCAAACACAACGGCCAGCAGCTCCTTCTCGGTTGTAGCATATCTCACTTGCGTGTCATTCAAGGTTCGACTTGCGTAGTAGATAACATTCAACCTCTTGTCTTTCCTCTGCCCTAGAACAGCTCCCACGGTGTAGTCACTCGCGTCGCACATGATCTCGAAGAATAAGCTCCAATCTGGTGCTTGTACTATAGGTGCCGTGACAAGAGCCTCCTTGATGGTCTTGAAAGCGTGAAGACACTCCTCATCAAAGACAAAGTCAGCTTCCTTGCATAACAGCCGTGTAAGAGGGCGAGCTATCTTGGAGAAATCATTGATAAACCGCCTGTAGAAGCCAGCATGCCCCAAGAAACTCCTTATCCCCTTGACATTAACCGGCGGCTCAAGACTCATCATGACCTCAATCTTTGCTTTATCAACCTCTATCCCTTGCTCAGAAATCTTGTGACCGAGTACAATCCCTTCCTTCACCATGAAGTGACACTACTCCCAGTTCAGCACCAAGTTTGTCTCCTCACATCTCTTGAGTACCTTGCAAAGATTTAACAAACAAGCAGAAAAGGACGCACCATACACAGAAAAATCATCCATAAACACTTACACCATTTCCTCTATAAGATCAGAGAAGATAGACATCATGCACCTTTGAAAGGTTGCTGGTGCATTATATAACCCAAAAAGCATCCTTCAATACGCGAAGGTACCTTAAGGGCATGTGAAAATCGTCTTCTCTTGATCGTTAGGATGAATTGGTATTTGAAAGAAACCACTATAACCATCAAGAAAGCAGTAATATGGGTGATTAGCTAATCTTTCAAGCATCTGATCAATAAAGGAAAGAGAAAAATGATCTTTTCTAGTAGCTGAGTTAAGCTTCCTATAATCAATACACATTCTATGTCCAGTTATGGTTCTTGTAGGAATCAACTCATCTTTTTCATTCTTAATGACCGTGATACCACCTTTCTTTGGTACCACATGGACCGGAGAGACCCATGTGGTATCACTGATAGGGTATATCACGTCAGCCTCTAACAGTTTCAAAATCTCTTTCTTAACTACTTCTTTCAAATTCGGGTTTAAGCGTCTTTGATGTTCAATAGAAGAAGTGTTTTCATTCTCTAAGTGAATCCTGTGAGTACAAAGCATTGGTGAAAGGCCCTTGATGTCACTTAGAGAGTACCCAATGACCTTCATATACTTTTTCAACTCCTTAAGGAGTGAGTTTAACTTATCATCACTCAGATTTTCATTGATAATGACAAGATAAGTGTCATTGGGTCCTAAGAAAGCGTACCTTAGCCCTTTTGGGAGCTTCTTTAGGTCCACCTTTGGGGCTAGCAGCTCGCTCCAGTCCTCCTCGTGGCCTGTGTTGATGTTGCCATCCTCATTAGCCTCCTTAGAACCCGAGTCATGAGCTTTCAGGCTGCCATCTTGAACCGTTGTCTCCTCTGAGATCTAGTCATCCAGTCGATCTTCCTCTCGTTCTGGTCCGGATCGATTGCACTCACATCGTCTCTTACTCAATTTGATATGGATCGAGCAGTAGATCGATTCACTGAGTCGTTCTCTGAACTGATCGGGTTGCTTCCCTCGATCTTCTTATCGATATTTTCTCTGGATCGACTAACCTCCTCGATCTTCTTGTCGATCGTTCTCCTGGATCGAGTGAGCTTGTCGATTTCCTGATCGATTTCTAGGCATCCGCCTTCATCTTCCTTCACAACCTTGCGAGAATCAAGGATGTGGATGTACTCTTGGGTCTGCTCGCTCATGAAACCATGCTCTCCTGGCTCCTTAGTCAATGCTAGCTGTAGGTGATCCTCTTGTGCCAACTCCTCAAGCAACTCATTGGCTAGAGCATCCAAAGTCTCAATGTAGAAAGCTTGCCCTCCAATGGTTGGCTTCTTCAAGACTTCATTGATATCAAAGTCTATCTTGATGTCCTTGCCCAAGTGTAGAGAGATCTTGTCATTCTTCACATCTATGATGGTCTTCCAAGGATTAGAAGATCCTTTGGCTCTTCATCCATCTCAAGCACAATGAAATCTGTTGGCACGTTCACTCCACTGATCCTCACGGGTAAGTCTTCAAGCATACCCACAGGAAGCCTTATGCTTCTATCAGCTAGCACGAGGGAGATCCTATGCTCCTTAAACTTTGTGAAACCGAGCTTCTTTGCAATGGAATGGGGCATGAGGTTTATGCTTGCACCAAGATCACACAAACAGCTTTGAAATATCAAAGGGCCAAGAGCACAGGGGATGGTGAATGATCCTGGATCTCCAAGCTTCTTTGGCACTATTTCCTTGTGAATGATGGCGCTGCACTCTTCACTAAGCACCAAAACCTCTTCACTCTCCTTGCTCTTCTTAGTTAGAGTATCTTTGAAGAACTTGGCACACTTAGGCATCATGGCCAAACAATCAACTAAGGGCAGCTTGATCTCAACATCTTTCAAATGCTTCTCAAAGACTGCTCTATGCTTCTCAAGCAGCTGCTTCTTGAACCGGCCAGGAAAAGGAAGCTTCGGTTTGTAGGGTGGAGGAACAAATGCATCTTTCTCTTTGCTCACCTCCTCTACTTTATTTTCTAGAACAACTTCTTTGCCTTTCCTTGGCCTCTCAATCCAGACATTATCAAAGGTAATTTCCTCATCATTTGAAAGCTTACCCTCCCCTTCTTGAATCACAATGTCCTCATTGGCTTTAGGTGCAGCTCTTGGCGGAAGCTTTTTCCCACTTCTCAAAGTAATAGCGTTTGCATATTCTTTGGGGTTCTGCTCACACTTGCCCGGTAAGCTGCCTTGACCGCTTGTACTAGCTTTGCCTTTCTCTAACTGTTTGATCTTGTTGTTCAGATTGGTGATCTGTGTAGAGACTTCAGTAAGAGAAGAGTCAAGCCGGTTGTTCATCTTAACAAACTTCTGATTTGTAGAAGCTTGACCTTGAAGCAACTGTTGAAACATTGCTTGAACCGGATCCTGAGGTGGGGGTTGCATTTGTTGCTGCTGTGGAACGAAACCAGGATGAAACATAGGAGTGTAGCCTTTGTTGCCTTGTTGTTGCTGCTGAACTCGGAAGTTCCCTTGTCTTTGACCTTGGTACCCACTGTTTTATTGAAACCCTTTGTTGTAAGGTACAAAAGGCTTGCCTTGTTGAGGGGGGTACACCTGATCTTTAGGGTTCTCCACATTGGTGCTACGGTATGAGAGGTTGTTGTTGCCCTAGTAGCCTTGAGAATATCCCTGTGGCTTGTTGTAGTTCTGACCAGCAACCCAATTAGCTTCTTCTTGGCTCAGCTCTAACTCCTCTAAGAAATGTACTTGCTTCTGATTTGCAAGCACTAGCTTGTCTATCTTCTCAT
Source organism: Thlaspi arvense (assembly GCA_911865555.2). Taxonomy (NCBI): domain Eukaryota; kingdom Viridiplantae; phylum Streptophyta; class Magnoliopsida; order Brassicales; family Brassicaceae; genus Thlaspi; species Thlaspi arvense. The sequence continues at coordinate 9,829,087 of OU466861.1, forward strand.
GGAGCGATTTGAGCTCCTTCTTGTGTGACTCAAGCTCAGAACCTCTAGGTGCACGGTCGTAGTCCTCAGTGTAGTTCCCATCACTCAAAGCCAAGTTCTCTGTAAGCTCCATTCCCTCTTCCACTTCTTGACCAAGAAAGTTATCTTTGCTTGCCGTATCAAGCAACATTCTGATCTTGGGTAATGCTCCTCGGTATATTGTGCTCAAGAGAGTCTCCTCACTGAAGCCGTGATGAGGACACTGAATAGTATAGTCCTTGAACCGCTCCATAGCTTCACTGAATGTCTCGTTCTGCCTTTGAGTGAATCTGCTGATCTCACTTTGCAGCCTAGCTGTTCTTGTGCTCGAGAAAAACTTTGACAGAAACACTTTCTTGCAGTCAGCCCAAGAAGTAATAGTGCCTTGTGGTAAGGTTTTCTCCCAATGCCTTGCTTTATCCCCAAGAGAAAAAGGGAAAAGCCTAAGCTTAAATGCATCCTCCGAGATTCCATTGATCTTTATCATCCCACACACTTGCTCAAAGTTGTCAAGATGCTCCAAAGGGTCTTCCATAGCCAGCCCGTGGAACTTGTTGTTCTGAACCATAGAGACAAAGCCTGGCTTGATCTCGATGTTGTTGTTTTGGACTGGTGGAGGACTGATCCCAAAGCGGTTGTGATGAGTGTTTGGAGCATCACCGGCACCAATGATCTGTGGTGGTCTAGCTGCGTGGTTGGGGTTTCCATTGCCCCTTCCTACAGCACCGTGAGCTGGTGGAGGTCCCTCAGGATGTTCCTGCTCAGCCATACTTTCAAAGTCTACTGTACCAGCTTGCACAATCTCTTCAAAGGCTTGAGCTTGCTCTCTTGCTCTTCTTGATCTTGCACTTCCGAGTTGATGAATATTGTCCAGGGGTTTAAGTAGATTGTTGTCACCCCTAGACCTCAAATTCATGTACCTGAAAACACAAGTATGAAGGCAAAGAAATCAGTAACCAAAGTAAATGTAAAGGCTTAGTCTTTACTAAGCTCCAAATCCTAATGCTTTCTAAAAACCCAAGTTGGCAACAGCGCCATTTGATAAACAGAATGTTTGCAAGTCTAAATATCAAAGCCTGAACCACTGTTAACAATGTAGTATAGCAGTAAAGGAGATCAATCCAGCCTGGGTGAAGAAAGACACTAAGAATGCAAGAACTAAGCAAATCTAAGCAGAATCGGGTAAATAGATGGTAAAATCGATAAAAACTAAATGCGATGACCAAACTACTACAAAAACTATTTTTAAAATCTCTGGAAGAGGGTTAACGACTACTAGAAGAAAACAGAGACTTTAAAATACAAATCTACTAATTACTAAAAATCGAGCACTGAAACGGGTAAAACATGACATTTCTAACAACTTAGATGAATGACCTCAAATGATCAAAGATGCAACTTTATGACAAGAGAATGATAAACTAGAGTTTTAAAATGCTAAAAAGAGAGGATCTAAGGTGGAGGGTCATATTCAAGAGGTTCAAGATTCAAACTTTTGGGGTTGAAAACATAAATCTACTCTTTTGAAGAGCTATCTCTAAACCTTGAGGATCTAAAGGAGGGTTATCCATGGCGTGTGGTATAACCCCTTTCCCCAATCCTTCCTCCAAACATATGGTGTGTAGTGGAAAAAAGGATCGGAGAACACTAAGCAAAGACCTCAAATATTGGTTTAACAAACCTCCTCTTCAACCATGGCGTTTGGGAGATGATATATTAGTCTCTAGGATTTCACTTTCAAGGATCTCTGAATCCGGTCGAGGTAAGAAAGCCCTGGAATCATAGAGATCTTTTCCAAGACTCTCTAAGCTTTAAGACCGCAAACCCTAGAAGAGAAATGGTTAAGAACAAGAAAAACTCCCAAAAGAACAAACCTTTAAACCCTCAAATCGCCCAAACCTTAAACCCAAAAAGTTACTACTCGCTACACATACTTAAAACCGATTAAAATGCAAGGAAAAAATAACTAAACATGAACAAGCAAGCGATTAAAGAAAAAGACTTAATATTGAAAAGATTCAAGGTTCAAAACATGAAAAACTTCATGAAAAGAACAATGGCGGATAATCGCCTAAAGGAAAGCTGGAAAAATGATAACACTAAGCGTGTTTGTTCAATATGATCGCCGCCCTTTGCCCAAAATAGCGAAACAGACCTAATGGTCCCCTCACTATGCTCCAAAAATGAGCTGGCCGGATAAGGTTCCAGAGATCGATCTCGAGATCGATCAGCTCACTCGATCTTCTCCATGGATCGCCTTCTTTTGCTCGATCTTCAAGCCGATTTGGTTGGATGGATCGAGCACTTCCTTCGATCTTCTACTCGATCCTTGGATGATCGAGTCGTGGTCTCGATCTGGCTCTCGTTCTGCATGGCGTCATTCACGTCTGTACTCACGATCGATCTCCTCTCTCGATCTCGGTCTCGATCCTCCTCCTTGAAACGACTTGAGTCACTCGATCTTCTGGTCGATCTCGTCTAGATCGACCTGCCTTACTCGATCCACTGCTCGATCTCGGGTCCTTTGCATGCATGGCTGAGTTCTCCAAGTGTCCACAAGCTTCCTCTCGATCCAATGCACGTCCACACAACCTCCACAACTCCAGTGTGTCTTAAACAACCTAATAATGGTGCTAAAATGCAGAAAATATGCAAATTGCGAATGCAAAGTAATCTAGGACCTAAAGTACAACAAATGGTAGAAACTAGCCTATAATGCAAGATGAATGCATGAAAACTAGCTCTAAATGCATGCTAAATATTCAAAACATATGGTAATATCATTTATCTGGGTAGATCTGGATCAACCGCAGATTAACTAATTAATAAAATTTTATATAATATATATACGAAAATAGAAAAATAGATTTAAATATTAAAAATATAACATAAACTATTCAAATTATTAAATATAAAATATTACATAAATTGTTCAAAATATAACGGAAGCAGGTGAAAACAAAATTCAATGTTGATACAAATTACAAACCTTAAAACTCGACAAAAATAAAAAAATAACAAAAACGTATAATTTAATGGGGATCTTGCAAAAATGACCCACAAATCAAAGTCAATTGCTAAACTAACTCCCCATTTTCCCACTTTTGAAATTAACCACTTTATCTCATTTATATCCTTATCAGTTCTATTTATTTACAAAAATGCCATTAGATTTTTTTTTTTTTTTATTATTTCGGTAATTCATTTTACCAAACAATCCTCATCCTCTTCACTTATTCACGAAAATACCATCACCATCAATTCTCTCAACCACCATTTTCAACCAATTCGAAGCTTTTATTGCTTCAAAGACCCATTTTTTAGCTTTGTAACCTCATTTTCTCTCCTCTTAACCTTGTACTCTTCCATTATTTCTCCATTTTCAGCACAAAAACTCTCTAATCTAAGTTTTTGAAACTTTATATTCTAATATATTGTCATATCTGGTTATTTGGCCGAGCAAATCGATTGGACTTATTTGGTGGTTGCTAGAATCGAAGTAATCGGCGGTTGAAGAAGCTAAATATCACTGGTAGATGATTTTTCAGTCGATTTTCTTGAGTTTTCCGATCTGTGCCGCGAATGTAGACTTCTTATGAAGTCTACTTATGGTAGTAGACTTTATAAGAAGTCTGCTGGTCAACGCACAAGTTAGTTTTGCAATTGACCTTGTGTACGGATTTCCAATAGTAGACTTCACAAGAAGTCTGCACCGTTTCCTTTGACAACAAAAAAAAACAGAGTAGACTTCACAAGAAGTCTACGTATAAAGGGGTTAGTTTTGCAATTGACCAAACTTAGACTTTTTCGTAAGAAGTCTACTTGGAAAAGTAGACTTCAAAGAGGTTAGTTTTGCAATTGACCAATCTTGACTTTTCTACGTAGACTTCCTTTGAAGTCTACTCCGGAACGTAGACTTCTTAAGAAGTCTACTTTAAGTGTAGACTTCAAAAGAAGTCTACATGGAAATAGATTCAATATTTGGTCAACCCCAAAACTAACCCAAGTAGACTTCGTTTGCAGTCTACTTTATGAGTAGACTGCAAACGAAGTCTACATGGGAAAGTCAACCTTGGTCAATTGCAAAACTAACCTCTTTGAAGTCTACTTTGAAATTAGACTTCTTTGGAGAAATCTACTTAGAAAAGTAGACTTCTTAAGAAAAAGTCAAAGTTTGGTCAATTGCAAAACTAACCATTTTTTACGTAGACTTCTCTAATAGACTTCTCGGAGTGAGTAGACTTCTTTGAAGAAGTCTACTCATCTTTTTCCAATTGCAAAAGTAACCTAAAATTTAGACTTCAGGTGAAGTCTACATAAGTAGACTTCTTCGTTAGTCTACATTTAAACTTTTTTTAAAAAAACTCATTTTCATGAAATTTACAATGATTTTTTAAGATTTTATTAATCTTACAACTGTTTTAGTAAGTTTACTTACATATGAATAAATTTTAGATGTTTATATTATATGTATTTGGTGAAATCGATTTTCTTGATTTATTTGGTATTTAGCTTATTAGTCTGTAGACTTCATGTGAAGTCTACATAAGTAGACTTCTCCGTTAGTCTATATTTACACTTTTTTTTAAAAAACTCATTTTCATGAAATTTTCAACGATTTTTTAAGATTTTATTAATCTTACGACTGTTTTAGTAAGTTTACTTACATATGAATAAGTTTTAGATGTTTATATTATATGTATTTGGTGAAATCAATTTTCTTGATTTATTTGGTATTTAGCTTATCAGTCTGTAGACTTCAGGTGAAGTCTACATAAATAGACAATGATTTCTAATGTGGTTTCAATTTTGTTTTCTGACAGAGAATGGTTCACATACCCACTGTTTATGGAGAATGGGTGAGGAAAGACTTGTTGTGGCATTTCTTGGTGGATAATCGCAAAGGAGGGAGATTGTTCTTCTTAAGAGATGGTTGCACACATAGTGAGCTTCTTAAAATGGCAGAAGAGGATTATATGGTGGAAAAGGAAACCGAGATTGTGGAGTTATCCTATCCATTACCATCTGTGATGCTTCAACAAATGCCTCCTGATTCTCCTCCTATGTATGTTACAAATGATAGACACGTACAAAGCTTAATTGAGTTGAGTAAGATGCATGGTGTACACCTTTGTGTTTCAAGTAGGAAAATAAAGTATGGGAATGTTGATGTGAGTGGAGAAGCAGATTACTGTGATGATGATGTGAGTGAAGATGCTGCTGAAGAGTGGGATGAAGACGCTGATGATGGCAATGACGATGATGAGTCTGATGCAAATGTGAAAGCAGAATATGAGACTGATGATTCGGATGTGGATTACAGCGAGTATGGGAAAGTGCAAGACGAGGATGAGGATGAACCTGATATGTCTTTTGTTTCTGAGGGTCTAAAAGCACATTGTGGTGGTAAAGTACAACAATGGAATACTAGTTGGTCCACTAATATCTTTGTCAATCAGAGTTTTCCTAGTAAGGAGAAGCTTGTATCAGCATTGAGATTGGCAGCAGTGACTACAAGATTTGCATTTAAAGTATACAAGTCTACGAAGACATTGTTTGTTGCAAATTGCTTTGTTAAAGGATGTGCATGGAGGCTTAGAGCGGGTGTGAAGAATGAAGCCAACACATTCTGGGTAACAAAATATGTAAAGATTCATACTTGTTCCTTGTCAGACCGAGCAGCTCAGCGTAGACGAAGTACACCTAAGTACGTTGGACCTTCATTTACTGAACATGTTGGCATAATCGATGGAATTGTGCCAAAGCATATCAAAGACTCCATGAAGGTAATATTTGGTCTGAACCTTGATTACACCACTTCTTATAGAGCTTTGATATATGCTCAACAATTGATGAGAGGAACTGCAGAAGATGGATATGAGAAGCTGCCTTCTTACTTGCGAGAAATTGAGAGAGCCAACCCGGGAAGTGTCACCGACCTTGTATGCGATGAGATGAATCGGTTTAAATATCTATTTATTTCTTTTGGAGCTTCCATTGCTGGTTTTCAGTATGTGAGGAGGGTGATTGTGGTGGATGGGACTCATCTCAATGGGAAGTATGGAGGTGTTTTGCTAGTTGCAGCAGCACAAGATGGTAACTTTCAGATATTCCCATTGGCTTTTGCAGTTGTTGATTCTGAGTGTCATGCTTCATGGAATTGGTTTTTCACCAAATTAAGTAGTTGTTTCTCTCACCAATATCCGCTGGTCATAGTTTCTGATCGGCACGATTCTATCGCTAACGCATGTAAAAATGTGCTACCTTGGGCAACACGTGGTATATGGTACTATCATCTACAACAAAACATAGTGACACACTTTCATGGGAAGCAACTCTTGTACTTGGTGAAAGGCGCTGCTTATGCTCATACGCCTCATGACTATAACCGATACATGGATGCACTTCGAGAGGTAAACCCCGCACTTGCAACATACATGGAGGAAGCAGACCCAAGACTATGGTCCCGAGTTCATTTTCCGGGAGATAGGTACAACATAAAGACGAGCAACATTGCAGAATCGATTAACTCGGCAGTTAAGAAAGCCAAAGGGTTTCCCATCACATTTTTGTTGGACTTTATTAGACAGAAGCTCGGGAATTGGTTTAATAAAAGGCGTGAAGATGCTCTAAGTCTCACAACAACTCATACCCGAGGAGTAGAATATCTTCTGACAGTTCGAGATCATTATGCAGCAACAATGACTGCAGAGCACATAGATGGCTGGCGTTTCTACGTTAAGGGTGGACCACAAGCGTGTATTGTGGATTTGGATGGAAAAAATTGTTCATGTGGTGTTTTCAATGTTGAAAAAATCCCATGCTCCCATGTGATTGCAGCCGCACATGCGGCTAAAGTGCATATGTCGACGTTTGTGTGTCCATCTTACTCGAAGGAGTCCTTATATGCGACACATTCGCATCCCATTTACCCTCTAATTTATTGTGAGTCAGACATCAAGAAGGAAGAGTGTGGTGTTCCGGTTGTGAAGGTTGCTCCTGGAAGGAAGAAAAAGTCGAGAAGGCAAACTTGGCTAGAAATGTCAAGGAAGAAAGGCACAAGATCGAGAAAGATGCACAAGAAATACAGTTGTTCAAAGTGCAAGCAACATGGTCATACTCGCCCCAATTGTGTAAGTTACTGTCAAAATTGGAATGTCTTGTATGTAGTGTCTATTTCTTAGTGTTCTCTGATTTTCTTATACAGGGGGATAATGATGTTGATGAGTAGACTTACGGCTGTCAAGGAAGAAGCCATGTCATGCAGGACGTCAGTGAAGTCTGCGTAAGAAGTCTACCTAAGAAGTCTGCATAGCCTTCAAATAATGTAAAATCTATCTACTTAAGAAGTCTGCGTAAGAAGTCTACCTAAGAAGTCTGCATAGCCTTCAAATAATTTAAAATCTATCTACTTAAGAAGTCTGCGTAAGAAGTCTACCTAAGAAGTCTGCATAGCCTTCAAATAATGTAAAATCTATCTACTTAAGAAGTCTGCGTAAGAAGTCTACCTAAGAAGTCTGCATAGCCTTCAAATAATGTAAAATATATCTATTTATGAAGTCTGCATAAGAAGTCTGCGTTATAAGTCTACCTAAATACTTGTTATATTACCAAATCTGCCAATGTTATCTGGCTTACAACAAAAAACTTCCTACCACAGGTACAACTGAGTTACATTAGTTGGTGGGATACAAAAAATTTACGCACCATACATTAGTTCTAATTATGAGATACACATAGAAGATGTCATACTCCTTCATAGACATCCAAATACGCCCAGTCTTGTTTATCAGGCACGCGGAAGTAGATCTCGTTAAATAACCCACTTGCAAAGCTCAGTCTGCTCCTCTTCATGTTGTCAGCAGTAAATGTCGACGGAAATGGCAGCCCAAGTGCATGATACTCAATGAACTTTAGGCAATAAACTCCACAATCACCACCACCATCTTGTTGTGGCACTACATCAGCTTCCATCCTTGTGTGCGTGAAACGCTCATATGTTAACTTCTCTTTATCTTCGGGGGAAGCCACTTCTCGAAGAAGATATGGCAGCATGACTGCAATAGGCTCCACTGCTGAAGCTATCTCTTCAGAACTAGCATGAATGTGGAGGCTGTCCCAAATGATAATGTGCCTAGAAGGTATCGATATACACAGAGCAATCCAATGATCCCCTTTAACGTTCAATGGCATGTATATGTCATCAATCTGGAGCCCCCATGTCTTGTCCGTTTTGCAGAATTGTGGTGCCTCGCCATTGTAATAATCAAACGCACCAGCTGGCAGCATTCTACCTGAGCCATCTGGATTCGGTGTACTATCGACGAACTCTTTGTATTTGTTACTCCACATCAAACCCATTAATGCATCAAGCAGGCAAATACGGTCACTCCTAAACCATTCCGGATGTTTCGACATCCGGTGCCTCAGCAAGTTCATGATGGCGTCCATATGCTGCAGCCACAAATAAATAGAGAATAAGTCTACACGAGAAGTCTATGTAAGAAGTCTACGTTAGAATTCTATGTAAGAAGTCTACGTTAGAAGTCTACACAAAAGTCTTACCGTGTCTTGCAGCCACTGCAATGGGGTTCTCAGAAGCCACCACCAGTGGTTCAACGGTTGCTTCGTAGGGTCCCTTTTTAGCCAATTTCTGCATAGACATGAGTAGACAATACTCATATTATCTTGACAAAATTACTGAATATGTAAACTTCATAGAACTTGTTTCGATAGTGGAGACTTATGGAAGATGTTTCAGCCAATCTTGTAAAGCCTTACTCTTCTCCGTGTCGACGAGAGCAAGAGGATCATATCCACCGACTGGTTTTCCCTCAATGGGAGCAACATGTTTATAGCAAGCAGATAGCCTCCTTATCCTATCGCCCATAGCTCTTGCCACAATTTCTGCTGCCCTCTTCTGCGTCTCTTGTTTATTTAACTGATTATCCACATCTTTTTGGGTTCGTGGGAAGTTTCCTAGATATACGAGACTTGGTTCTTTCTCTTGGTTCACACTTTCACATGGATCTGGTTGTTATTTTTTGCAAGTAAGCATTATTAAAATGTCAATTCAAAGAAGGGAAAAAACATAAGAGGCTTTAATAATTTTAAAGAAGTACAAACATCACAAAATACAAGTACAATTACTCAAATTAAAAGGTTCTGCGGGTACAAAAAAATGAATTTGTTTGATTAAAGTCTACTTCTTAGGCTTAGTTCGTGCCCTAGTAGAGGGAGGCCTTTTAGAAGGTATTGTAGGGGGATCGGAACTAATCCGACCAGCACGTGGATCTTGTTTACGGGTGTCGTCGTTAGACTTCACCTGCTCCGCATTCTTCAGGTCCTTCATCTTCGCAATGGTTTCCTCCACAGCCACGACCTTGCCAGTAAGGGCCTTCAACTGCAAATTGCACGCCTCAAACCCAAGCTGCATTTCCACAGACAATGCTGAGCATGAGGCTTGGATTTGTTTTTTAATCGTCTCCACCAGAGTCTTCAAACTATCCTCATCAATTGAAGGAATATCAACTGCACACGACCTCTTCCGGCTTTCATCATCAGATTCGACTTTAAAACACCATGGACCCGCCAATCACTTGACTTCCACTTCCAACCATCAACACTAAACTCTCCAGACATTGCTTTCAAAATATTCCAGATCGGGACATCATCTACCTCATCATCCCAAGTTGGGAACATATCCCCCATCGCCTTCACAGTAAAGTTGTTGAAACTAACCTGCCATAATTTAGATGATATTAGTAAGACAAAGGAAGCCTACACAAGATGACTACACACGAAGACTACATAATAAGTCTACAGAATGAAGTCTACAGAAGAAGTCTAAACAAGAAGTCTACATAAGAAGTCTAAACAAGATGTCTACATAAGAAGGCTACACCAGAAGTCTACACGAAAAGTCTACACGAGAAGTCCATGCAAGAAGTCTTCAGAATAATGTGAATCGAATGCAGTTTTACCTATTTAAGCAGAGCCTCTTTAATGTACTTTCGTCCTCGGCAACCGGCGTAAGCCAGAACCGGTGGAGTGGGGTTGTAGAGAAAGGGATTGTCGTACTCAGCTCCGAATTCTGGCATAGCATAATACACCCAGACTTGTAGCACTTCAGCAAACCCCGGAAGCGTATATGCTTTGGTCAAATTTGCTTTTTTCACTGAATCGATGACAGTCTTGAAAACCACTCTTCCCCACGGGTAATTTTCAAAAGCCTCTAAATCCATGACTAGCCTTGCCAGTTTAGCCCGTATGGGTGAGTCCCTTCTGCGTCCCTCAATGAATCCAGCGTATATGGATAAATATCCTAACTGAAGCCTATCCTCCCTTGTCCATGCTCCAGCATACTTACATGCTTCTGTAAGATCTTCAATACTGGGACCAACCTCTACATTAACGCCAAGCTTCTCCCAAAATTTTCTCGTATCAGGAGTGACATCAGCTTGTGGATCCTCCAGATCTGCTATGTACTCACAGTTGAGACCAGTCAGGGCTTCAAACTCATTTAGTGAGAACCTCAATGGGTTTACACCAATCAAAGTCCATATCTCGTACTTCTTCTTGCATTGAAGCTGAAAACCGAGTAGGAAGTGAACCACCCTCGATGCCCACCCAAAGTTCAGTTTGTAGAATTTTAGAAATACGCCCAGCTTTGATTCCAGCAGCTCTTCCCATTCATCGGTTCTCAGTACTGCTTCCAAGGCAGGAAACAACTTTGAGTCATTGCTGTAGTAGCCTATGCTTTTAGCCGGCAGAGGCTCATCTCCCTTTGTGTATAATCTTTTTGGGAATTAGGGCTTCTCCATCCTAAACAAATGGGCGACCCCGAGCAAACATGTAATAATTAATGTATATGTGACTGAAATCTGAATGGGAAGTCTACGAATGAAGTCTGCTTAGGAAGTCTACGAATGAAGTCTGCTTAAGAAGTCTACATAAAAATTTAGGTACAACATAAGCTTACCTTTTTTCAAATCCCGAAATAACTGAAACCACAACAAAGCCAACGGAGACAACCAAGGGAAGATCTGTAAAACCAAAAAAAAATCTCAAATTTTGAAGACGAAATTAAAATATATGACATACAAAATGGGGGATGACGAAATATTACCGGCGATGACCGTGACGAGTGGATAGGTCAGATTGCAAAAGCGGCAGCAACAACATAAAAGCAACGACGAGAAGATAAGAGATAAATGAAAATCGATTAAAATAAAGGAACAGATAATAGGTAAGAGATCTGGTGAGTGGGAGAGAGAACAAAGGGTACCAGCGGCGACGATGTGAAGAGGTGGCGGCGACAACGATGGAGATCGTGTATAGGCGATAAAAATGACGACTGTGAGAGAGGCTTCGAAGATCTAGAGAATTTAGGGTTTGTTAGAGAGTAAATTCTCTATACGGTAAACCATATATATATGTCGGTTAGATTGTTCAATTTACCAATAAGCTGGTCCGGTAAATTCCGGTTCCGGGCAAATTTGTTATTTTCGGCTTGGTTTAATTTGAATAGCAGACTTCTGTAGACGTCTACAAGAGATATTCCCGCCCAATAAGTTGAATAATTTTGGTATTCCCGCTTGGTTTTATTCGATATGCAGACTTCTTTAGACGTCTACAATAGAAGTCTACAAGCGAAGTCTACTTACTTGGTTCGATTGTGATTCGCGCCGGTTTATTACGGATTTATCTGGTTCCCGCCCAATAAGTTGAATAATTTTGGTATTCCCGCTTGGTTTTATTCGATATGCAGACTTCTTTAGACGTCTACAATAGAAGTCTACAAGCGAAGTCTACTTACTTGGTTCGATTGTGATTCGCGCCGGTTTATTACGGATTTATCTGGTTTCCGCCCAATAAGTTGAATAATTTTGGTATTCCCGCTTGGTTTTATTCGATATGCAGACTTCTTTAGACGTCTACAATAGAAGTCTACAAGCGAAGTCTACTTACTTGGTTCGATTGTGATTCACGCCGGTTTATTACGGATTTATCTGGTTTCCGCCCAATAAGTTGAATAATTTTGGTATTCCCGCTTGGTTTTATTCGATATGCAGACTTCTTTAGACGTCTACAATAGAAGTCTACAAGCGAAGTCTACTTACTTGGTTCGATTGTGATTTGCACCGGTTTATTACGGATTCTTCTGGTTCCCGCCCAATAAGTTGAATAATTTTGGTATTCCCGCTTGGTTTTATTCGAATTGTAGACTTCTTTAGACGTCTACAATAGAAGTCTACAATAGAAGTCTAAATAGGGAACATTCGTGTAGATGAATTTCAAAAGATACGATGATATACTAAGATCTACTCAAGCTAGCACAAAGGCAGATGATCAAAACTACAAAGAGTAGAGAAAGAACAATCACATTCCTCAGCTCGAGGCATCTCAAACGCTTCTTGTCTACAACTAGCTCTTTTAGTTGAGCTAGTTCTGCCTCAATCCGATTCTGTGCTTCCTGTCCATCACCATTTTGGAGGACACGAATACTGTCTCCTTGGTTGTCCAGGGCACATCGTAGCTCTTGAAATTCCTCCATCACGGCCTCATCCCACCACTTGACTAGATGAGGGAGACCAAACTATACAAGAACAACATAATACGTACATTTTTTTTCGTATGAAAACAATTTTGTTACAAAACATAAAACACTAAAACAATCTGTTTACCTTATAATCCTTGCATCCAAAGAACATCCTACCAGGATATTCGTCTGCACTGTCCATTGGTCTCATCACGGTAAGCAAACCGCAGTAGCATCTGTTAGGAATTCCACAACTCATAGATCGACGCAAAGTAGTAGAGCTCACTTCTGGTTCTCCATTACTCCACAACCTTCTAGAACTACTTGAAGGTTGACTGTAGCTGTATCGCCCCATTCCTATGTTCGAATATGGATACAGATCTGCAATAAAGTCAAAGGGAAATGTTGAAACTCAGATTATAAACCCGATATGAAGACCAGATGAAGATCCAGTGACAGAAAAATATGAACACAGCAAAATAATAAATTAGACGAACGGCTTACTAATAGCACAAAAGGAAAGGGAGAGGAGGTTGATGGCGAGAGAGAGAGATGAGGGAGATTAGATTGACGGCGAGAGAGGAAAAAGATGAGGTTCACAGCGAGAGAGAAGGGAGAGGAGAGGGAGGCGCCGTTTTAGAGAGAGAGATATATTTTATTTTTAACAAAATTAGGTTAAACTCTGCTTATATATAAATGTAAAGTCTCCGGTTCAGTTTAAAAAATTTTGGTTCTGACCTAATTAAAAAGAATGGTTGCTTTATTTTGAATAGCAGACTTCTTTTAACGTCTACCAATGAAGTCTGCTAATGAAGTCTACATTCAACCAGAAACCCTAAATCATATATTTCACTTTTGTTACCATAACCCTAAACATTAATTTTCTTAGCATTTCACATTTTAAATGTAAAATAACAATGATATGGACCCTAAATCATTAACTAAATCATAAACTCTGATTCATATAGAATTTGGGTTTACCCTAATAATACTCTAAACTTTACACCTACCCTAACCCTTTTGAACCTCAAACCCTAACCCTTTTGAACTTCAAACCCTAACCCTTTTCAACCTTATACTTATGAAACTTATAAATTAGTTTATTTTCATGAAATTTTATTTAATATAGATGCCAATTGTCTATGTTTTCGTTATGTTTATAATATTTGTATCATAATATTTTTTATAATTTTAGTAAAAAAAAATTAAGATAATTATGTAGTAGACTTCTTTAGTAGACTTCTAAGGGGTTGTATGTTTTCTAGTTAATTTTGCTTCTGCATTTAAATTGATTCATTTGTATGAAATTTTGTATTTTATACATGTCAAATATATATGTCTTACTTATGTTTACTATTTTTTTATAAATTTATTTATTCTATATTTTCTAATCAATTTTTAAAAAACTAATTATATAGTAGACATTAATAGTCTACAAAAATAGACTTCTTTAGAAGTCTACGATTGTAGACTTCTTATGTAGACTTCACGAAGGATAAAATCGTAACTGTGACAGACGTTTTTTGTTTAGTCACAAAGGACTGAACTGTAATTTCACTACCCCTTTGGGTTAGTTTTGCTAAACATTCAATAATGGGTCTATATATTGAGAAAAAATCAAATTTTAGGTTATAAAGAGGAATTCTCCCTAATTTAATTAAGGATTATTTATATTAAAGAGATTTTTTTTTATTAAAAAAATAAAATTACTGGTTTGACCAGGTCAACGGGTCACTGAGTCACATATTATTCGAAGTTTTTTTTCCGGATTTTACCGAATTATTCAATTTCGAATTTGAAGAGTAGAACCGATCCGGATGAGTGATCGGTCCTAATTTAACTGGTCGAACCGACCAGTCCGAATCGGGTTTCAAACCATTGGTTTTTGGTGGTTTTATTCCAATTTTGACGGTTTTTTTTTTTGAAATGCTTTAAGCCAGTCTAGGACGGCAAACGTCATAGAACACTTTCACTAAAAGGTCCGTTTACCAGAATTGTAAGATGTAACCTCATCCTGAATGAAAATATTTTTGAATTAAGCAAAAATCGATTTATATTAAATTTTTGTTCAGAAAAATTAACTTATATTATTAAATTTAAAATTGTGGCCCAAACAAAATTTTTTTTATTAGATTATATAAACTATTTTTACATTATGGTTTTATGTTTTTAAAATTGTTTAGCTTTGATTTTATAAAAAAATATATTTTGATTAACAGATTTTCTGTTAAATTTTGTAACAAATATTTCAAAATATTATGTTTTCTAATGGAAAAAATATTTATTATTTAAATATTTATATAGGTTTTGTTTGTTTTTGCATCTGGATGCAAATGTTCAAATATTGTTTTTTAAAATATTTTTAAATCAGTATATAGATGTTGTATTTGGATGCAAAATCTATAATATTTCAAAATTTAGATATTTAAAATGCCAAAAAATAGAGTTTGGAAGCAACATTTGAATCTCAAAAATTAAAAGACCAAAACACCATTTAATTTAAACTACAAAATCAATTTTTTTTTTGTCAAAACCATCAAATCAGAGTTTTCTATCGAAATAATAATTCTCATAAAATCGTAAAATCATGTTATTGTACCAAAAACCAGGAATTCCCGCAGAATTTGTAAAAATAGCATTTTCCATCAAACCGTATTTTCCTGCCAAAACTGCAAACTCACATTTTTTAACAAAATCAAAAATTATGTTTTCCCCCAACACCATAAAACTGTATTCGATGGCCAAATTTTTAAAATTACGTATTTTTGTCAAACCTGCAAAAATTGTGTTTCTCGTCAAACCGCAAACCTGCATTTTCATTAAAAATCAATAAACCACATTTTTTCATCAAAACTTATAAACCCCGCCAAAACATGTAAACGTTGTAAAATCCGCAAAATCATGTTTTCTGCAAAATCCACAAACCCGTGATTTTTCGTAAAATCTTGTTTTAGTACCAAATTTCTAAAATCATGTGTTTTTGCCAAACGTGCAAAATCGAATTTCTAAACCCACAAACCCGCATTTTTCTGCATGACTACAGGTTCCACTAAAACCTGTAAAATCCATAATCTGCAAAATTGCGTTTCTCGCATTCCGCAAACCCATGTTTTCCCGTAAACCTCATAAAATCTACAAAATCATGATTTACGACCAAATTTCTAAAATCATGTGTTTCTACTAAATCTACAAAAGCACATTTCTTGTCTAACCAGCATTGTCTCGTAAAACTATATTTTCCACTGCAACTTATAAAACATGCTAAAACTTGTAAAACTCCTAAAATCTACACAATTATGTTTGTCAAATCTGTAAACCAATGGTTTTCCGCAACACAAAATCATTAACAGACCAGAAAAAACTTATTTACATAATATTTTTTCATAGTATGTATATATATAACAAATATAATGATTACATATTTATCATTGACTGTAAATGGTTATATTTAGTAAATATTATAGTAGCTTGTAGACATTTTAAAATAGTGCTTCTCTTTTAATAGTATAGAGAACAAATTAATTATAATATAATATATATTTAATTTTTAATATAATATATATCAGTTATTCATGTCATATATGTGATAATTATGTTAAAATATTATGCAAGATTTTAAGATAATTTCGAAATTAATTTGAATTTTATTAGTATTGGTATTATCTGTTAACAAACTAATTTAATTTAATGTATTTGTTAATATTTTAATGATATGATTAAATTACCCTTAATAAATTAATGAAATTGTCTAACAAATATAATGTCACATTTAGTAAATACTATGGTAAAAATTAAACATTTTCAAAGAATGATTCTCTTTTAATAGTATAGATTTGTTACTCTACAAATTTCGTGTGATAAATTTATACATAAAAAAAAATATTTGTGTTAAGATATCCTGAAGCATAGCATGGAGTTTTACCTAATTTAAAATAATCTCTGAATAATTGTGATAAATTTTGAAATATTTGAATTTTCAAACGAATTACTCGGGTATGCCATTCCATATCCAATCTATTTTCTTATCTATTGAACGAAATTATACATTTGGAACATGACTAGTCGGAGACCTTTAGTTTGTTAATTACAGTAGAAATTTTATAAATTAATATTTAATAAATTAATAAATTCGATAAATTAATAATTTTGCTCAATCCCAAGTTAGAGCAGTTCAAAATTTAATACAAATCAATAAACTAATAAGATAATAATTTTTTTGAAAACCTATATAAAATAGTCTCATTAGAATCATAAATTAATAAATATCATATAAAATAATTTTATATAAATATATAATTATGATAATATATCATAATATGAGTATATTGTTGTTTTTCATATTAAAATTGAAATATTTTTATCATTTATATCTAATTTTATAATGAAAATTTTGGAAAATATTATAATTTTTTTAAAAAATATTATTTTTAATTAATTATTAATAAAAGAATTATTTTATCTAAAACTAATAAATTAATAACTCTATAAATTAATTAATAAAATATCAAAATTCTAACATTATTACTTTATAGAGTTTCTACTATATGTATGTAGAGAACGAGACATAATACAATAAACTAAGTTAGTTAACGTACCTATATGTGAATTCTTTACTAAGAATACTTTTCGAATATAAGTATAGTTAATATCTAATATTGAAATTACACGACTATAAGAATTTCTTAGCTCAATATCAATTTATTCTTAACTTACTATGAAAGATTTTTAGGATTAATTACACTAATCTATATCCAAAACGCTAAGATTGTGATGAACTCTTATCCTTTTTCACCCAAAGATGCCAAAACGGCTATCAATTTAAACAAGCAAGCTAGTCCTATATGAATGCATGATGCCTAAATCCTATATGAATGCATAAAAATCAAACTCTTTTTGTAAAGCAGTTTTCGAAAAAATTTCAATTTTTTGGTTTTTTCTATGCCTTATATGCTATGTTAACATGATGCATGGTTTCTAATCTATTATGCAAATGCAAGTGCAAGCCTTAGTCCATCATACACCCTCCCCCAGACTTAAATAACATAGTGCCTGTGTAATAAAAATGCTAAGGAGAATGCTCACAAACATCAAGCAAACAATCGCATAAAAGCTTTTAAAAAATGTGGTATGTACAATGGTTAATGTGGTGTACCTTACTTCAGGTGGAGGAGTGGTGAGAGTCTGAACTCTCAATGGTATGGGAGGGAGAGGCTTCTTCCTCTGATGGAGTTTGTTGTCTAGCCCTTCTCTTCTTTCATTTGCGCCTTGGAACAGCTACATGGGATGAGTGTCTGGCCGGTTCAGCTACATGTGTCCTAGGCCGCTCACTGATGTAGAAAGAGTGTCTCTACTGGACTGTGGCTTCTGGTATGTCCTCAGACATATCTTCAGCATCAGATTCTCCTCCTTGTGGTTCTGCTTGAACCGCGTGATCAGCTTTCTTTGTTGATGAGGATCTACCTAACTTCTTCTTGAGCTTCCTCACTTTCTTCTTCAAAGAATCAACAGACTTTTTGCTAGCCTTAACTGTCTTTAGCAAGCCTCTAATTGCCTTATCCTGAAAATGATTCCACCTCTGAAGAAGCCTAATATGCTCATGAGCAGCTCTTGAAGCTTCAGATGTGCAGATCACATCATAAGGATCAAATGCATAAGGGCGGCTATCATAGTCTTCATGTTCATCCGCCTCTCTCCCTTGATGCTGAACCTCTTGTTCTTGATGCTGCTCCTCAATATCTTCTTCCACATCTGAATCCCTGATTGTGCTCATGTTCTTAACCTTTCTTGGCCTCATCAATGGGGGATCAGTCCTAGGATCATAACTGCTGTTGGCATGAAGCGAATATTCTCATAAGAGGTGAAGTTGGTGAGGTGCTGCCTTGGCAAAATGATCTTCCTCTTCCTATCTTCCATCTTAGAAACTGATAGCCAAAACTAGTCTCCACGGCTCCTGAGAGGTATCCAATCTTGCTGAGATATGGGACATCAATGAATATCATACTAACATCTGGTGTGCCAAACTCAACTCCAGCACTAAGCAAGATGGGAGTGATCACTCCTCAAATGGCTAACTTTGGCTTCTTATCTCGTGTGTTGAAACCCCATTGTTGGCATGATAAGAATTGCTTCATTACGACAGTCACAAGACCAACTCCTAAGCGCTCTACATGAATCTTGCCATGCCTTGTCTCCATCATAATGTTCATCAAGCCATTCACAAGCAGCCCCATCTCTTCCTCTTTGACCATATTCTGCTCTTTTCTGTAGAAGAGTGTGCTGGTGAGGACCCTATGAACATATCTGATAGCTGGATGGCAGTTACTTTCACTCTTCAGATGACCAGCTCTATAGGCATCATTCGCTATCTCCTCCCACACATGCCTTAGCTCATTGTGATTGAAGCTCATGTTTTGTGCTCTTGAGCCTTGATCAAATCCAAATATCTCCTCAAGCTGAGTGAATCCCACGGTGTATCATGCTTTGATGGCTCTGAACTTGATGAATCCATTTCTAAAGTCTTCTTCATCTTCATCATATTCTTCATCAAACTTGTAGAAGTAGACCTTAAAGCTTGCAAGGAATTCATAAGAAAGTTGCTTGTAAGTGGGATACCCAAGACTAGCAAACTTCTCAAGCGCAATGTTGCTTATCTATTTCAGCCTTGATTCCCAACTCTTCCAACAAACCAGGGCTAGCATTTGTTGGAGCAAATTCCACTCTTCTCATCGCCCTCATGTAGTCTTTTAGCTTGGGTGCTGCATCTTGGACTTGCTCTTCCTCAACCACTGGCCTTTTATCCTATGCTCTGGTTCTTGCATCAGCATTTGAGTCAGAATCTCTTCATCACCTCTAGTGCTCGACAAAGTATCTGAAAATGCAATGCTTGAAAAAAAAATTAGCATATTATCCTTTGAGAGCATTGTGCAGAAAATTATTTTTCAAACATCAAGCATGCACAAGAAAATTCTATAAATATTCACACTGATTGGCAACAAACAGAATCAAATTTAACAAAAATTTTCAGCTCAAAAGGATAAACACGTTGAAAATTAAAATTCAAACAGCAACAAGCAACGATTTAGTCAATTTCAAGCATAAGCAGCAAAAATGTCATCTTCTCTCCACCAATTTATGAAAATGCACCAAAATTAACACTGTTACTCTTAAAAGAAGCATTCAAATGGTGAATATGCTGGAAAAGTAATATCATGCTTTGATTTGGCTAAAATCTAAACACTAAGTCAAATTAAACACAAGAGAGCATTCTCGAAACATTTTAACCACTAATTATCAAAGAAAAGTGCAACAATGGTGATATGCAAATCAAAACCATAATCAAAATTATGCAAAACAATCTCAGTAATCACTCTAATACATCCTATTTCAACTTGCAAAAATTAAACTCAAGAACTGAAAATTCTAGCAAAGTTTACCTTAATTCTTGAACAAAGAAATGAAGTTCTAGAACAGAGAATGCAAGAGAGAAGAAAAATATGTTTTGCAATGGTGTTTAGCTCGATATGGATGTGTGGAGAGAGATGAAGATAAACTATTTAAAAGGCAAGAGATAAGATGGAAAAATCTAATTAAAATAAATTAATAATGCAATAAAATCTTGTTTAAAATTTAAAAATACATGTGAGGAAGAAAGAAAAGATTCTTTTACCAGCCACTAAGGTCCACAAAAGGGTTTTACTCGATTTACCGATGAAGAATTTCAAAAAAAAAAAAAAATTCACACAGGTCATATCGAGCAAAACACTCGATGTGAGACCTCGATGTTTACCATATCGGGGACGTCGGGTCCTCTGGCTCGGCAATCCTGCTCATATGCCTCGGGGGTTCTGTGTTCTGGTCATCTTCTCCTCTGGGACATCTTGCATTGAGCAGATTTCGAAGATGTTCTGCTTGAT
This sequence comes from Thlaspi arvense, assembly GCA_911865555.2. Classification (NCBI taxonomy): domain Eukaryota; kingdom Viridiplantae; phylum Streptophyta; class Magnoliopsida; order Brassicales; family Brassicaceae; genus Thlaspi; species Thlaspi arvense. Next base: position 9,849,559 of record OU466861.1, read on the forward strand.
GTTGTTGCTCGGTGCAAGGAGACACTTTGGCTTGCATGATCCCTCCTGTGGGCAGTGCATGGCATCATTCGGACGTCTGATGCGGTTCAGCCATTCTGCATCGAGCAAACATATTGGTGTTTTTCATGTTACATCCCGTTGTGACCATTCGTCATTCTGTTGGTGTCCTCCGAGGGAATAATGGATCAGCTCGGTAGGAGACATGTCTGTGGTGTGCATCAAGAAAGGAGTACTGGTGTTTTACTCGATGCTACATGTCGATGTGGGTCTTCTCCTACTTGGCTGGAGTGCTCGTTAGTGGTCTTCGTGCCGGCCATCATCTCGTGCTCGAGTCAGCTGATGACACTCATATCGAGCAAAACCTTAGATGTTTTGCTCGATGTTACTCCCCGATGTAACTCCATCGGGCTTCTTCGTTGACGTACGGACTGGGGCTCCGTGATGTACGGTCTGAGGACTGTATCAAGCAAGAGTTTGCGAGGCTCTGCTCGATGCTGTATCCCGATGTGATCACCACCGTGCAACTTGGTTGATGTACAGCTTCATTCGCCTCAGTGTACAGACTGGGGCTCCAGGAGCGATCACATCGAACAAGGCTTTTGGAGTTTTTGCTCGATGTGATACCTCGATGCATTCTCCTTCGTGCAATCTGCTTGGTGTATGGACTGCTCCTTCCCCGAGATAAACTGTACCGGGCTGCAATGACAGATGTTCTGCCCGATATGGTACCTCGATATGAAAAACATAGTTTTCTTTCCTTTGCCTTTAAACCATCCTACACAGCCTTGTACCTGTTATTTGACCTATGAAACACTAAATAAAGACATTAGTAATAAAAAAACATATATTTACAAGGATAGTCATGAGATTACCTCCCAAGTGTGCTTGTTTTAAGTCACCAAGCTTGACTTTAATGGTTTGAGAACTAGTGAGGAGAAGTTGATGGAGCAGAAGCTCCTTCTTCCTTCCTCTTGTAGATCCATGTGCCAACTGACATCAGCTTCTTCTTGTCACGAGCTGCCTTCCTGTTTTTCCTTTTCTTGACACTTGGTGTAATGAGAGGCTTCACTTATTTGGTGATCAAGTCCTTATCCACCTTTAAACCATCCTCAAGCTTCAACTTAGTGTTAAGCTTCTGCTCTGGATCATCAGGTAGAGTGTCTCTTGTCAGCATGCTCATTGTGAAGCTCATAGCTTGCTCCACACGCTCTGAAGTTGCTGTTGCTCACTCTCTTCTTCCACAATGGTTTCACAAAAAGCAATGGAAGGTGAAACCATTTTGTAGACCTTGTACTCATAAACATTCTTCAAAATCACAGAGCCTCTTTTGAAGTCCACTTGAGCTTCTGCTGTTACCAAGAATGGTGTCCCTAGAAGAAGTGGTACCTCTCTTGAATATGTCTTCCCCATAACCACAAAATCTGTTGGCACCAAGAAATTGCCAATCTTTAAAGGAAAATCCTTCACCATGCCTAAAGGTCTTGTTGAGGTATTATCCACAAAAGTAATAGAGGCTTTACAAGGCTTCAGCTCCTTGATTCCTAAGGTTTGGCTTAAGTGGAGAGACATAACATTCACTGTTGATCCTGAATCACACAAGGCTCCCACATTGTCTAGCATTTCAAGCTCACAAGTGATCAGAAACTTTCCTGGATTGGGAAGCTTGGTTAAAGTTTTCAGCTCCTTGTTTCTCTTCAGATCAGCCCCCACATTCTCTAGAATTGGCTCCACTACTTACAGCTTGTCAAAAACTTCTTTAAGGAATCTGATTTGATCCTTCACTTCAAGCAAAGTGGTGACATGAGGAAGCTTTATTCTAGCATCTTGTATGTTGATAAGGTCTAAGTTTTACCCAATTATTTTACTACTGCAAGTGCACAGCAAAGCAGTTGTAGCACAAAGGGTTATCGAATCCCAAGGGAGTAAGCCACTACACTAATGATTTTAGATTCAGATTAAGCTAAGCAGTAATGAATGAATGTATTGCGAAATAACTAAAGTAATGAAAGCATGCGATTTTTTTTATTAATCTAAAGTTCAGAAAGCTAAAGGTGCTAAGTCAGGATAATTCGCATGTTGAATCCGAGAATGTAGAATGCATGCAATCAGGAATGAATTAAAACGTTCTAGAACTCAAAACACAATAATATGACTAATTAATTCTCACTGCAGAAGTTATCTATGCCTAATTAACAGAATTCTAAATCTCTTTGCAAATTCTATCAAGTCAAGCAAGCATTAAAGATCAGGTTTCGATTCTTCACAAAACTCCTAAGTCAAATCTCTTTGCAAGTAGGCGTTTTGCTCATCTAATACTAGTTCAGGTGATTAACACTGTTCTCACATCTATTAAACAACCTAGGGTTTCGAAATCTAGATGTTCAGTTCTAAAAATCGATGTGAATGCAAGTATAGATGAAGAGCCAATGGATTTCTTAACAGTTTAGCAATTCTACAAACACTTCATCAACCCTTAAATCATCCTAACCTAACTAACATACTACTCAGACATGGTGAATTGAGAGAACATCATGAATATAATAGATTGCATAAAAAAATAAGAAATAGAGATAAAAGAGTTAAAAATCTGCTCTAAAGGAGTCTGAATTGTCTCTCCAAAAGCTCTGGTACAAATCTCTCTCTTTGTCTCTCTAGAAAATAAGACACCAACCAAAAAGTGGCTGAAAAACCTAATGTACAAGCTAAAAATAAATTGGAGCCTTTTTGTAATTAATAAAACTTCTGAGCCAAAACTGCAATTCTTCCTCTATCTTTTAATTAGTCGCGATGCTTCCTCCCGAGGTGGGTGACGAGGGTCACCCTTGGTTGGTGACGATCGTCACCAAAGGCATCACACGTCTCCTTGTTGCTCCAGTCGGGAAGAACTCCTGCTTTGCTCTAGAATGCTCCAGAATATTCAATTATGCTCCAAATACCTATTAACCTGTAAAGACTCTAATGAGACTCTAAAAAGACCAAAAAGACTTTATAAATAAGACTTATATCAGGGTTGAAAACCATAAAAACCATGATATATATGAACTCCCCCAGACTTAGCTTTTGCTTGCCTTCAAGCAAACATCAGTCTGAGAACAGGGTCGAGGTTTAAAAGCAGAAACAGCCAGCTAATCTTAGGAACGCCAAATTGACCAATACTTTCGAATGCACATACCACAGAGCCAATACAAGATAAATTTTCAGTCTACTTATCACAAGCTTAGCAATCTCTCAAATCAAGTCCAAGCCCCTTCAAGAAATCTAGAATCTCATTGCTAACTCCTTTCATTTATCTAAGTGTGATATCTCATCAAGGATTTATCAACTCAATCACTTGTAGATTCTTTCCCTTCCTAAACACTGAACAAGTCAATCTCAATACAACTCTCCTATTTTCTCTTCCTTTGATCTTTATTTTTCTGATTTTTTTGATTTTTCAACTTGCTTTTCTCATTTTTTAACAGCCTAAGAACTGATGCTACTCAATATTTGTATTCCTTGTGAGGAGACAGGTTCATGAGTATTCACTACTGTTGTTCCTTGTAAGGAGACAGGGTCGTGATGCACCATTCTATAGACTTAAACTCTTAAAAGCTGTATCAGGGAAGATCAAAGAGAGACTGCATCTAAACATTCTTGCCAGTGTTGAAAGAGAGAATCATGATCAGTAAATCAAGCCCCAAGATGAGAAGTTTAAAGGTTCATTAAGGTGGAGTTAACAATAAATTTTCCAGACTCTCTAAGAACCTAAACCTTCTTTGCTAGACTGATTTACCTATGATTTATTAACTTAGTAAGACTTATAATTAACATCTGTGGCAATGGTTCTTATAAGCATCAAAGTTTTGTGGTTAGTTTAAAAAAAAACTGATATTTTCGAAATTTTGACTCTATAAAACAGATTTTTGACTCAACATAAAGACTCACAAAACAAAACACAATGTACAAGACTTAAACAACATTGTCCCCAGTGTTATTAAGCCTAGAGTTAGCAAAAGAGATGAAGTGGGACGGAAATAAGAGAGAGAACCAAGTAATTACAGTCTGCAGCTGGTGACGCTCGTCACCAGGTGGTGATGCTCATCACCCCTGCTTGGTGACCACCTCGGTGACCATCTAGGTTGTCACCACTTCGTCAAACCACTCGAATTTTTTTTTTTTGGAGATACAAGAACGAAAATAAGCATATGTAGATGGATTAGTTGACTTACCAGTGGGTTGCCTCCAACCAAGCGCTTGTTAAAAGTCATTAGCTCGACTTTGAATGTTGCTCAGACAGCTGGTGGATCAGAAAGTGGCAGTGAATGCCTTGGAGAAGAATGTCACCTCATCCATGGTGGTGTTTAAGCAGTAAGTGTATGAACTCTTCCAAGGAAGTGAGGAACATCAACATGACGGGTTTTGACTGTGGGTGGGACACTTCTTTTTCCTGCAGAATCATCAAAAGAAACACCAAGCTTTCTACGAGAATCTCATTGCTTGCATAAGTGTGAAGCAGCTTTTGAACCTTTTAAGTTCTTATTGATGGGATTAGGAGGTTTTGAATTGGTTCCAGGAAGTGCATACATTTGCTTTGTTGAAGGTTTCTGGTTTGTGGAATGTTGAATTTCTGGTTTGGAAACATATGATGGACTTGCAGCGTAAGGAACAAGTTGCACCTTTGTGTCCGGATTGGTGACGATCGACACCAAGTGTTCAGTGACGATCGTCACTGATCTTGCAGCTCGAGTTTCTGAAAATTTCCTGCAGTTTAGCTCTGCAATCCTTGCCTCCATCACAAACTCGTCTTCCTCCAACAACTTTTCATTGATTGGAACTTCTTGTTCGAGCCTAGTCTTGAAGATATGATCTTCACTCCAATCCTCAAACCCAACAGCTTTCGCAGAAGTTTCAGATATTGCCCCTTGAACAGCTAGCTTGTTTACTTACCCACTAGTATCTGATTTATTGACATACCCAGCAGTAATGTCTTCTGAATGCTCCATGACTGGTTCTTCATCTCTGGAAGTCCTTAAAAAATTAAGTCTGGCCATCAATGGTGGAACTCCCTTTTAACTTATCCATATCAAAATTCATGACAACATCACCCAAATCAAGCTATATGTTCCTCTTTTGTAATTAATGAAACTTCTGGGCCAAAACTACAATTCTTTCTCTATCTTCTAATTAGTCGCAATGCTTCATCCAGAGGTGGTGACGAGCGTCACCCTTGGTTGGTGACGATCGTCACCAAAGGCATCACACATCTCCTTGTTGCTCTAGTCGGGAAGAACTCCTGCTTTGCTCTAGAATGCTCCAGAATATCCAATTAAGTTCCAAATACCTATTAACCTGTAAAGACTCTAATGGGACTCTAAAAGACCAAAAAAACTGTATAAGATTTATATCATGGTTAAAAATCATAAAAATCATGATATATCATATGTTCTTCCTAAACTTTGAGTAGACAGCCATCTGAGCTTTTGTAAAGTGCATTGTGGGGTAAGGGATTGGTGGTTTATAAGCTTGAACTTCAGGAGCTTTACCCTTCTCATTGTTTCTTGAAGAAGTACCCACTTGGCGCTCATACAGCTCCTTGAAGTCTTCAAGACTTTCTCTTGCCAAGACCATCAAGGCGTGTATGTCTCTACAAGCTCCTTATCAGCTTCACTGAGCTTTGTTTTGGCTTCTTCTTCTGGGGCAACCAAGGCTTTCTCAGGCTCTTCCTTCTCAATAACTTCTCTTGCAGCCCTCTCTTGCTCCAAAGCAAGCTCTTCTTCTTTATTCAAACTTTAATCTAACCCTTAGATGAACTGTTCTATAATATCAACAACTTCTTGATCATCAATGTTGACATTCAAGACATCCCCCCCACTCAGCCTTTAACATGTCCACATGTAACAACATCTCTTGAAGCATTATACCAAGGTCTTCCAATGAAGCATCTTCATCATCAAACTCTTCATCCTCTTCAGCAAGAAAATGGCAGAATTCCTTAGGATTGCCTTCACACTTTCCTGGTAATTGATTCTGAGGCTTTGAAGATGAAGCGCCTTTGCTTTCTAGAGACTTAACTCTTTGGTTTAGAGCATCTAACTTGCCATTCAAGTCATAAGTAGTGGGGTCTCTCTTGTGATGCACTTCAGCAAACTTCTTGTACAGCTCTATAGTGGTGTTGGCTTGACCAGTCAGCAGCTGTTGCATCATCTGCTTGAGATCAACATCTTGAGTGCTAGAAGAAGTCTGTGTATTGCCAAAACCTGGTGGGACAAAAGCTTGTCTTGGCTGTAAGTTTTCTTGTTGAAAACCGCCTTGAAATGGTGGTCTTGGAGCATAACTTTGTTACTGGTTGAAGGGACCAAATGATTTGACTCCTTGGTTTTGCTGAGCAGCTTGTGAGGGATAAACCTGATCTTGTGGATTGGCCACATTTGTGCTTCTATAGGAGAAGTTTGGGTGATTCCTCTAGTTGTTGAAACCGACTCCTTGTTGGTTCATGTAGAAGGTTTCTTCTTCTATAACTGTTCCATCTTCTCCTTGTGTAGCATCAGCTTCACTAACATAGCTGACACTCTTGAATGATGCACTTAAAAGTTTGTTTACCTTGTCATTCAAAGCTTTGATCTCCTTCTTAGTTGTGCTCTCACCTTCAGCGCTTACAACAACTCTTGATGTTCTGTCATACTCCTAACCATAGTTTCCATCAGATAGTGTCTAATTCTCCACAAGAGGTAGTCCATTAATAACAGTATTCCCCATGAAATTTCCATTTGATTCTGTATCCAAGAGCATCATGTACTTAGGCGTCACTCCTCTGTACAATGTAGACAGCAAACTTTCATTTGTGAACCCATGATTAGGGCACTGCAAAGTGTATGACTTGAAGCGCTCCCATGCTTCAGAAAATGTCTCATTCCCATGTTGAGTGAAGCTGCTAATTGTATTCCTGAGCTTTGCTGTTATTGTTGATCTGAATAATTTGTTGAGGAATGTTGTTTTGTTGATATGGAGCCTTGTGGAAGTGTCTTCTCCCACTAATGTGCTTTGTTTCCTAGACTGAATGGGAACAAGTGCAGCTTCAAAGCATCTTCAGAAACTCCTTAAATCTTGGTCATACCACATACTTTGTCAAACTGATCCAAATGGTCTTCATTGGGCAGACCATGAAATCTGTTTCCTTGCACCATGTTGATTAACCCAAACTTGATTTCAAAGTGGTTTTGGTGTACATTTGGAGCATGAATTCCATTCCTGTTGTGGTGAGTAGCAGGCGCATCACCAGCTCCAATAGGTCTTGCAGCTCTAGGTGCATGAACTGGTACTCTCAACCCTTGAACTCTAGCCGCTTGGTTCAAAGCATCTTGTGCTTCATCCATATGTGCTGCAGCTTGTTGTAAAGGTGCATGTCTTACAACATCAATATGTGGTAACTGAGCTTCTTGCTCTGCCATTCTCTGTTCTTCAAACTCTTGAACTCTCTGTCTATGGATGTTATCAATAGATGGAGTCAGATTTGATGAGACTTTGGACCTCAAATTCATACAAGTACCTGAAATAAAAGAGCAAAGAAAATAGAGCAAATTAGTATCTTTAATGAAAAGAACTTAGTCTAACAGCAATGTTAAACTCAAAGAATCCACAAATGGCAATGGCGCCAATTTGAAGCAAGGTTTTTGAGGTCCTTGTATATTTTAAAGTAATCCTAATCCCAAAATTAGTTGTAGTATAGCAACTTAGGTGTCAAACACACTTGTGGATGTTGAGATACAAACAATGCTGTAAGCTAAGTAGGATTGGGGATTATGACTATGAATTGGTAATTTTAACAACCTAGCAAGACAGTAAAAAAAGCAGAACTGAAGTGCAAGATGAATCTAAAGCAAGAACTAAATAAGGACTAAATAGAAGATCAACTTAAACAGTACTAAGCAAGATGAAGACTGAATTTAAACTAGCAGAGATGACTAAGCAAGATGATCTTAAGATAATTAATAAAAGGCGAGGCTCAAGGTTCTAAGCAATAATAGGATTAGTGATTTTCAAGAGTGAAATGGGATCTCTAGTAAAGGCAAACATCAAGCATTCATAAGCAAGCAATTCTCAATATTGTACTCCTAGACAAAGTATCTAAAAGGAATCAGCTTGGCGTCAATAAGCAATTCATATTCAATAAGATTGAAGTGTCAAAACCACTTGTGATGGTGTATTCTTCCACCATGAGCATAAATATCAGAACCATTCTAGTTTAAGAGAAGTACTAAGCAAGTACACAACTCTTACCCAAGCAATAATTCAGATCAACATATCAATCTTGTGAACCATATAGGGACCTAGGTAGCTAAATGATATATCATGGTTTTTATGGTTTTTAACCAGGGTATAAGTCCTTTCTATTGATTCTTTTGGTCTTTTTAGAGTCTTAGTAGAGTCTTTGCAGGTTATAGCATGACTGGAGCATAATTAGAGGTTTTGGAGCTATTTGGATCATTGCAAGAATCAACCTCGAAGTCAGCAACTCATAAGATGTTATATGGCAATGGTGACGATCGTCGCCACTCAAGGGTGACGCTCGTCACCCGCATCTGAAGGGAGTCGCGACTTTTATTTAAAAGATGGAGAGAAAATTAAATCTTTGGCCCAGAAGTTCCACTATTTACAAAAGTGTCCCAGCTCGTGTTTTAGCTTGTATATATTAGGTTTTAAGCCATTGTTGGCTTTTATCTTTGATCTTAGAATTCAGAGAGCTTTAGAGAGTGATTTATTCAGAGTTTTTTGGGGAGACAGATCATGTACTCTTTAGAGAAGATTTCCAACCCCTTTATCTTATACTATATTTTTTTAATGCAGTTTTATTCAGTTATGTTTTGTGTTTTCATAATCATGTCTAAGTAATCTGTTAGTTAAGTTAGGATCATTCGAAGGTTGATGAAGAGTTTGTAGAATTGCTAAACTGATAGGATATTCATCGGTTCTTCATCTGTGCTTGCTTTCATATCGATTTCTAAGACTAATCATCTAGATTTCGAAACCCTAGGTTGTTTAATAGATGTGAGAACATTGTTAATCACCTGGGCTAGTATTAGATTGGCAAAACACCGATTTGCAAAGAGATTTGACTTAAGAGTTTTGTTAACAATTAAACCTGATCATTACTGCATGTTTAGATTGTTAGAATTTGCAAAGAAATTCGAAATTCTGTGATTTAGGCATAGATAACTTCTGCAACGAGAGTTGATTAGTTTTAAATCAGTGTTTCAAGTTGTAGATGGTTTTAATTCACTCCTGATTGCATGGATTCTACATTTTCGGATTTAACTTGCGAATTGTCCTGACTTAGCGCCTTTAGCTTTCTGAACCTTAGATCAATCAACAAATTGCCTGCTTTAATTAGTTTGCTATTTTCGCATTACATTCATTATTTACTGCTTAGCTTAACCTGAACCTGAACTCTATAGTGTAGTTAACTTACTCCCTTGGGATTCGATAACCTTTTATGGTAAATTAATTCGGTAAAACGTAAGCCTTATCACTAAACTCCAATCAAGAATATGGACTTAAGCACACAGTTGCGAAATCCTAACATTGCTAAGCAATGAAAAGGAATCAAACAAAGGCAAGATCTTTCAATGCATACTATCTAACCATCAAGCAAGAACCTCATAGGCAACACTATCTAGCCCTAAGCGAATCATCTAGCAAGGTGAACTATCACATTGGTGTCACTGAACAAAGGAAACATAGACCAAGCTAGACTATCAATCCAAATAAGCGAACCATGCATATAAATGAGATATAAAGCCAGAAAGTGAACCATAAGCATCAACAATACCATATTCAATCAAAAGGAGCACGCTTTATAAACAATAATTACTTTGCAAGAGAAGGAGACAATAGAGAACAAAATTATCAAGCCTAATCACCCCTTAATCACATCTTAATCACCACTTTCCCTACTTAGAACCCTAAATCTAAGGTAAACTACTCGCTAATCATGTTTAATCCTATTTGTTTAGAGTTAAACATGATTAAATGAGATTAAAATGCAAAGATAAGGGAACTAAACTACCAGGGTGCTAAATCAAAGATCAAAAGACAAGACTAAACCATAAAAATGCAAACTTTATTAAAGGATAAAGATCTAGAGCAAATCGTCCTTTAAGGTGCAAGAACAAGATGAAAGGATAAAGTTTTTGATAGAAAGCCTAAGATGAGATAAAGACAATGTTTTGTGGTTTCCGTTTTAAAGTAGGAAACCAAAAGAAGGATAAAAACCTAAAAACAAGATAAGATCAACGAAAATCAGATGGTCAACGCGTGGATAAGTTGTATCGGGGTTGTACGGACGGTGTTCTGCTCGATGTACAACCCCGATATGGCTCGTGCAGCGCGTATCAGCCTGTGCAGCATTACCTGCTCGATGTAGCACCTCGATGCATCCACTGCCTTAGACTCCTCGATCCGATCTTCATCTCCACGTCTCACGGCCCACATCGGGCATACTCTAAGGACGTTCTGCTTGATGCTTCTCCTCGATATGGAACTAAACTTTGCAAAACTCCTTCTTTGGCATCTTCTTCGAATGGGAGCTGCTTCCATCTCCTCTCCAAGTTGTAAAACCTCCATAAACACCTGAAAAGCACCACAAACATGCAAAATGTATTCATATGTATGCAATCATAAACTAAATGTATGCAATATTGATTCTAAGTGCAAATGAGACTAAAATGCTAAACTATAATACAAAAACAAGGGAAAAGATGCATGAAATGCAGCCTAAAATGCTCTAATATAGCAAGCTATCATTTTGTATTTGAGACTGCTAATAAAATAAAAACACTACACGAACACAATTGAAATGAAAAAAAAATCCAAATTAATTGAAACAATAATAATCAAATTTAGTTAAAACAAAAGTAATTTTAATAATATTTTGAAAGTTAGTGAACAACAGTGAGTTTATATACAATTATTAAGTTTTAGATTAACAGTTAATTTTCACATATATCAAGTAGGTAAATTCTTAAATTAAATTATAATACATTTTTGATTACGTTAAAATCTTTTCAATGTATAATCATATCAAAACGATATTAAAAATTAAATATTATATTTAAAATATTAAGTTGAAGTTAAAATAATTTAACTTAAATAATAATCAAATATTTGTATAAAACAATCCAAGCGTACCACGGAAATATCCCTAGTTAAATAAAAATTAACTAATAAACGAAGAACTAATCCTTAAATAAGGCACTTAAGTATCGCTTCTTAAGTGCTACATGTCAAGGTTTGATTGGATAGAGGTGTCTGAAAAGACATGTTTTCTTATACGCATTCGATCTCTTTTCAAGAGTTCTTAGATCAAATTTTATAATTATATATTAAGTAAGAATTGAACATGCTCTAACGCTAGTGATTGCTCCACCCAGACTCCATATTATTATTTAGTTACTAGGTGGTTGGTCCGCATGCATGTGCATATATGATTTATTCGATAGACATTGTTAGTTGTAATATTTACTTGTTGATTAGTTCTTTCATACATTCGTTAATGATTATATTTGTATATAGATACAGTTTTAGTGTTTAACAACAATCATACAAACGTTTTATATCATTTTATTCCTTTTGAAACCGATTTATTTTTTATTTTTATTTTTTAGCGTTTACAGTGATATATAATTACAAATGTTAAAGTTATATTAAATACTAATTAAATTCTTATAATAATTTTTAATATTATCTATATTATGATTTATTTTCCTTTTATGCAATACGAACTTCCCAGTACATATATATTTTAAGTATATATATTTTTCTTAACCTATTGCAAATTAAACAAAAATAAATTTTATGATTTTTACGTATCCTATGAGTGGGTAGATAGTTGGCATGCACATGCGTGCGTACCAATCACCTCACCGCTATTAGTATATATAAATATTTTTAAAATGATATAAGTTGTCTAATAATTAAAATTAAAATTAGACTATAATTGAGGTTAACAAAATGTATGCACTACCAGATCACGTAGATTTTCAACTTTTGTGCAATTAATATTCATGTTCGCACACATATTTTTGGAAAAGTCAGAATATGGCTTTTATATGTTACAAAAAAATAATAAAGTATATGTTTTATAATATATACTTTTATAATGTATTATAAAATAAAGATATATGTATATTTATGTATGCATGTACATGGTTGATGATAGCTTGCTATATTAGAGCATTTTAGGCTGCATTTCATGCATCTTTTCCCTTGTTTTTGCATGTTAATTTAGCATTTTAATCTCATTTGCACTTAGAATCAACATTGCATGTATTTAGTCTAGAATTGCATAAATATGCATATATTTGCATGTTTGTGGTATTTCTCAGGTGCTTTTGGATGTTCTTAGAGTTTGGGGAGGAGGAAGCAGCTCATGCTCGAATAGATGTTAAAGAAGGAGATTTGCCAAGTCTGGTCTCATATCGAGATGGTGCATCGAGCAAAACCTCTGAGTAGTGTGCCCGATACAAGCCGTAGTATGTGAGGAAGAAGACTAGCATGTGGATCCTAAGGCACAATCTACATCGAGGTGCTGCATCGAGCAGGGAAAGCTTGCACAAGCCAATACAAGCTGCACGGGCCATAACGGGATATAGCATCGAGCAGAACACTATCCGTACCACCCCGATACAACTTATCCGTGTGTTTGACCGAATTTTATCATTGACCTCATCTTATTTTCAGGTTTTTCTTTCCTTTTTGGTTCCCTACTATAAAAGCGAAGCCACCAAACTTTGTCATTATGACACATATTTTCTAAAACCTTATCTCATCTTGTTCATCATCTAAAAGGGCGATTTGCCTTAGATTTGTAAACACTTTTATTTTCTTCAATCAAGTTTGTATTTTATGGTTTAATCTTGTCTTCTGATCTTTGATTTAGCATCATGGTAGTTTAGTTTTCATTATCTTGCATTTAATCTCATCTAGTCATGTTTAACTCTAATCAAATGGGATTAAAAATGATCAGTGAGTAGTTTACCTTAGATTTAGGGTTCTAAGTAGGGAAAGTGGTGATTAGGATATGATTAAAGGGTGATTAGGCTTGATTAGTTGTTCTCTGTTGTTTCCTTCCCTTGCAAAGTGATTATTATTCATAAAGCTTCTCCCTTTTGATTGAATATGGTATAGTTGATGCAAATGGTTCACTTAATGGCTTGATATCTTATTTCTATGCATGATTCACTTATTTAGTTTGATAGTCTAGCTTGGTCTATGTTTCCTTTGTTCAGTGACACCATTGTGATAGTTCACCTTGCTAGATGATTCGCTTAGGGCTTGATAGTGCCAGTTTTGAGATTCTTGCTTGATGGTTAGATAGTTTGCATTATGAGAACATGCTTTTGCTTGATGGTTAGATAGTTTGCATTATGAGAACATGCTTTTGCTTGAAGTCCTGTTCATTGTTAAGATTCGCAACTGTGACCTTACTTCTATGTTCTTGATTGGTGATTAGGTACTTAGGTCCCTATACGGTTCAAAAGATTGATAGGATGATCTGCATTCTTGTTTGAGTGAGACATGTTTACTTGACTAGTTCGTCTTTTAGGCTCTATGCTTCTTCTCATGATTAGAGAGTACACCATCAAAAGTGGGTTTGACACTCTAGTCTTGTTGAATTGGGTTTGCCTATTAACACCTAGGAAGATCATTCATTAGATACCTTGTATAGGATTACAACATTGAGAATTGCTTGCTTGTTTGATGCTTGATGATTGCCTTTGCTGGAAAGCTAGGATTATCTTGCTTACAAGGGCCTCAAAAACTCTTGTTTCAAATTGGCATTGTTGCCACTTGTGGATTCTTTGAGTTTGACTTTGCTGTTAGACTAAGTTCTTTTCTTTTTTATTACTAATTAGCTCTATTTTCATTGCTCTGTTTTTCAGGTACTTGTATGAATTTGAGGTCCAAAGGCTCATCAAATCTGATTCCTCTATAGACAACATCCATAGAAGAAGGGCTGTAAGACAGAAAGTTCAGGAGTTAGAAGAGCAGAGGATGGTAGAGCAAGAATCTCAGTTACTACACATTGGTGTTGTTGGACAAGCACCAATACCATAAGCTGCTGCACACATTGATGAGGTTTAGGAAGCTATGAACCAAGCAGCTGGAGTTCAGGGTTTAAGAGTACCAGTTCATGCACAAAGAGTTCAAAGACCTATAGGAGCTGGTGATGCGCCTGGTACATACATTAACCGCAATGGTATTAATGCTCCAGCTGTGCACCAGAATCACTTTGAGATCAAGCTTGGGTTAATCAACATGGTGCAAGGAAACAGATTTCATGGTCTGCCCAACAAGGATCCTTTAGACCATTTGGATCAGTTTGAAAAATTGTGTGGTATGACCAAGATTCAAGGCGTGTCTGAAGATGCTTTGAAACTGTGCCTGATCCCTTTCAGTTTAGGAGACAAGGCACATCAGTGGGGAGAAGACACTTCCACAAGGATCAATCTCAACTTGGAATGAATGCAAGATGATATATCATGGTTTTTATGGTATTTAACCATGGTATAAGTCCTTTTATTGAATCTTTTTGGTCTTCTTAGAGTCCTAGTAGAGTCTTTGCAGGTTATAGCATGTCTGGAGCATAATTGGAGATATTTAAGCTTTTGGAGCATTGCAAGATGAAGCCACAAAGTGTGCAACTCGGAGAAGAAAGTATGGATTTGGGTGACGCTCGTCACCACCTATGGAGGAAGGATCGTGGCCTGTTTTTTAAAAGATTGAGAAGAATTTGCAGTTTTAGCCCAGAAGTTCTAGTATTTGCAAAATGCTCCAGATCGTGTTTTAGCTTGTATATTAGGTTTTTCAGCCATTGTTTTGGCAGATATCTTATATCTTATTCTTTTTTAGAGCTTTAGAGAGAGATTTGTAGAAGAGCTTTTGGAGAGATAAATCATACTCCTTCAGAGCAGATTTCGAACTCATTTATCTTTACTTCTTATTTATTTATTTATTTATTCTTTTCATGATGTATGTTTCATTCACCATTTCTGAGTAGTTTGTTAGTTAAGTTTGGGCTTTTCAAAGGTTGAAGAAGAGTTTGTAGAATTGCTAAACTATTAGGAAAATCCATTGGTTCTTCATCTGTGCTTGCATTCATATCGATTTCTTAGACACATCATCTGGATTTCAAAACCCTAGGTTGTTTGATAGATGTGAGAGCATTATTAATCACTTGAACTAGTATTAGATGAGCAAAACGCCCTAGTGCAAAGAGATTTGGCTTAGGAGTTTTGTGAACAATTGAACTTGATCATTACTGCATGTTTAGATTGTTAGGGTTTGCATAGAGATTTGAAACTCTGTGATTTAGACATGGTTAATTTCTGCAATGAGAATTGATTAGTTATATATTTGCGATTCATGTTCAAGACGGTTCTTAATCATTCCTGATTTCATGCAATCTACATTCTCGGATTCAACCTGCGAATTGTCCTGACTTAGCGCTTTTAGTTTTCTGAGTCTTAGATCAAACAATTTCGCCTGCTACCTTTTATTTTGTTATTTCGCATTACATACACTATTTATTGCTTAATAATCTGAATCTGAAATCACTAGTGTAGTTTACGTACTCCTTTGGGATTTGATACCCCTGATACTACGACTGTTTTGCTGTGTACTTGCAGTAGTTTTTATTTGAGTAAAACCTGAGCCCTATTAAGGTTTTGGCGCTGCTGCCGGGAAGTAATAGCTACCTATCGATTTTTTAGTACTAGGATGTTGTCTATGTTTTAATTTGTTTACTAACTTTCTGCTACTTTTCTTTGTGCTGGTTTCAAGTGTATGCCTAATCGCAGTACCAGAAGCAACAAAAAAAAAGAGCTTGTGATTTTGAGCATCGACGAACTCGCTAAGTTGGAGAGGACCATCAGGAAAACTAAGAAATAGTCTACAATGGTTGCTCCACTGATCTTGGTTGAAGATGCAGAAGGTCATTTGGTTGATAGAGAGGTAAACAGGAGGAATGAAGAAGGGCAAAGACTGGATCAAGAAGGGAATGTCATTATTGAACAGCAGGTTCAACAAGTGGCACAAGACGCTGGAGTCCCTGTTGCTGCTAACAACGCTGCTGGGCGTTTTGTACAGAGGACTTTAGGAGACTACAACATACCTGATCAGTTCTATGCCAACAGAGCTGTAATCCGCCCTCCTGCTTTCCAGATGAATGATTTTGAGCTTAAGCCTGCTTATTATCAGCTGGTGGGACAGCATCCATTCCATGGCTTACCTCATGAGCATCCCATGGATCATATTGAGAGGTTTGAGAACTTAGCTTCAAGTGTCAAAGCTAATGGTGTTAGCTATGACTTTCTGTTCTGCAAGCTTTTCCCTTACTCACTTGGAGGAGATGCTGCATTTTGGCTGAAGCAACTAGAGCCTGCTTCGCTGACTACTTGGGAGGACACCAATAATGCCTTTCTGAACAATTTCTATGATGATGCTAGATCAGAGGACCTGAGGACGAAAATTGCATCATTCTCTAAAGGTCCTACTGAATCTTTTAAGGCTTCTTGGCTGAGATTCAAGTCTTATCAAAAGGACTGTCCTCATCATGGTTTCAGTCAAGTGTAACTACTTGGGATTTTCTTCAGGGGCATTTATTGGAAGTATCATATGGCGCTGGATGCAGCTATTGCTGGAATCTTCAACACCAACAGACCAGAAGAAGCAATCAGATTGATTGAAAACTTGGCCTGCAACAACAACACCAAGAATGCAGATTTTTCAGAGGATGAAACAAGCTGGTTTGAATGATGGGAATCAGATTGCTGAACTCAAGGCTAAGCGGGACAGTATGCACAGCCTCTTGGTAGGGAAGAAGTCAGTTCATTTTGCTGCAGAGGTGGAGACTTTTAAAAATCCAGAGGATATTGAGCAGAAAGATGTGAATTTCATCATTGCTGGAGGTTTTTGGGGTCAAAAGTATGGGAATCAGCAGTGGAACAGAGGATACAACAACAATAATCAAAAGAGTACCTTCACAGGAAATCAGAGCTCGCCTGGTTACACACCCAAGCCTCAGTTTCAGAAGACAGAGTTCCAGAAACCTTACCAGAACAACAGCAATTTCAACAGGAACTATGGTTCATCTTCCTACCAATCTGCACCTCCACAAGAGAACAAGATGGAAGCTATGCTGGAAAAGATCCTAGAAGGACAACAGAAGCTGACAGTGGACTTCAATGGCAAGATAGATTCAGTCTACGAGGACTTGAATGGGAAAATTGAGTCTGAACTCTCATATGAAGAAACTTGATGTTCAAGTTGCCCAAACTACAAGAGCTGTTCAGAGGCAAGAGGGATTTCTTCCAGGAAGGACTGATGCTAATCCCAAACATCATGTGAATTCCATCACATTGAGGAGTGGAAGAACCTGCAACCAGTGTTGCAGAAGGATTTGAGCTCAAGAAATTTCGTTGGACTTGAAGAGTAGGAAGATGAGGAAGTTTGTGCTGAAAATCCACAAGTGACGCTTGTCACCCACTCAGCATGATCCCGGTGATTGTTCTTCACAAATTGGTGACGACCGTCACCAGGTGGGTGACGCTCGTCACCCAAATCGAGCAAACTTTCACGACTTGTCCAAAACGAGTGACGCTCGTCACCCATCTGGTGATGCTCGTCACCCGTTGCAACCAACTGCAGTTTTGACTGAGACTTCAAATAATGCTAAGGAGACAGTGTATAAGCCCAAGATACCCTATCCTAAGCATCCTAATAAGTCTAAACAAGAGCTTAAAGATGTTAAATGCAAAGCCATCATGGACAAGTTGGTCATTGAGATCCCATTGATTGATGCTGTGAGGATCACTCATGTTATAAGGAGGTATGTGAAGAGGATGGTCACCAACAACTTGAGTTTAGAGGCTGGAGCTATGATAATCAACGAGCAGGTCAGTGCAGTGATTCAGAACAGAGTGCCAGAGAAGCTTTCAGACCCTGAGAGCTTTGTTTTAGACTGCATAATATTTTCTGACAGGTTTGAGAGATCATTGTGTGATCTGGGTTCTAGTGTGAACCTTATGCCTTATTCTGTTGCCAAGAGCTTAGGGATGACTGATTTTAAGGCTACAAGGATATCTCTTTTCCTAGCTGATAGATCAGTCAGAGTTCCTGAAGGTGTGATAGAGGATGTTCCTAGAAAAGTAGGAGATTGCATGATTCCTACTGATTTTGTGGTTCTGGAATATGGAGAAGAACCCAAAGACCTTTTTATTCTTGGTAGAACCTTCCTGGCTGCTGCAGGAGCTATCATTGATGTCAGGAAGGGTAGAATAGAGCTGAATGTTGGTGATTTGGTGATGCAATTCAAAATGGACAAGCTGATGAAGAGGCCAACCATAGATCGGCAGACTTTTTATGTGGATGTTCTTACCAACATTGCTGATCAGATCATCCATGAGATGAGATCAGAAGACCCCTTGGAAAGGGCGTTGACCACTTCTACAGCAGAGTGTGAGCATATGGATGCTGCTGCAACAGGCTACACAAAGATGATGGATGCTACTGCACATGTGATGCAACTGGTTGCATAGGATGAGCTTGATACAACATCAGCGAAAGCTGCTACAATGGATGATTGGAGTGCAGAAAAAGCACCAAAATTTGAGCTTAAACAGCTCCTTGCAGGGCTAAAGTACACATTCCTTGGAGAAAACTCCACTTATCATGTTATTGTTAATGCTTCATTGAACAATGCAGAGCTCACCCTTTTGCTAAGTAAGCTGCGCAGATTTCGCAAAACTCTTGGCTATTTTATTGATGATATTTCAGGGATTTCTCCTGATTTATGCATGTATATGATACATTTGGAGGATGAATCGAAATCATCAGTGGAGCACCAGAGGAGGCTGAATCCGAATCTGCAGGATGTGGTCAAGAAGGAGATCATGAAGCTGCTACAAGCTGGGATCATCTATCCCTTTTCAGACAGTGCTTGGGTCAGTCCAGTGAACGTGGTCCCTAAGAAGGGAGGAGTTACAGTGGTGAAGAATGATAAGGATTAGCTGATTCCAACCAGAACTGTGACAGGACACAGGATGTGCATCGATTACAGGAAGCTGAATGCAGCCACAAGGAAAGACCACTTCCCTCTGCCTTTCATCGATCAGATGCTGGAGAGGCTAGCGAATCACAAGTATTACTGCTTCCTTGATGGCTACGCAGGCTTCTTTCAGATCCCCATCCATCCAGATAATCAGGAGAAGACCACTTTTACATGTCCTTATGGCACCTTTGCAAATCGTAGAATGCCTTTTGGACTGTGTAATGCTCCTGCAACCTTCCAAAGATGCATGATGTCGATCTTCACTGACATGATTGAGAGGTTTATGGAGGTTTTCATGGATGATTTCTCAGTTTATGGGTCTTCCTTCAAGAGCTGCTTAGATTACTTGTGTGTAGTTATGCAGAGATGTGAAGAGAAGCATTTGGTCCTGAACTGGGAGAAGTGCCATTTTATGGTACAAGATGGCATTGCTCATGGTCACAGAATCTCATGAGATGGTATAGAGGTGGATAGGGTGAAAATTAAAGTGATGACAAGTCTGCAAGCACCTAATTCAGTCAAAGCAGTGAGGAGTTTTCTTGGCTACGCTGGGTTCTACAGAAGATTCATTAGAGACTTCAGCAAGATTGCAAGACCTCTTACTGCTCTCCTCTGCAAAGATGTGAAGTTTGAGTTCAAAGAAGAATGCAAGTCTGCTTTTGAACAGATCAAACAGGCCTTGGTTACAGCTCCTGTTGTGCAGCCTCTAAATTGGGACTTGCCTTTTAGAGTGATGTGTGATGCCAGCAATTTTGCAGTTGGAGCAGTGCTGGGACAGAGGAAATACAAGAAGCTCCACGCCATCTACTATGCCAGTAGGACATTGGATGATTCTCAGAAGAACTATGCAACAGTTGAGAAAGAACTGTTGGCTATTGTCTTTGCATTTGAAAAATTCAGGCAGTATCTTTTTGGCTCCAAGGTCGTGGTCCATACTGACCATTTAGCACTGAAGTATCTGCTGCAGAAGAAGGATGCAAAGCCAAGGTTGTTGAGATGGATTCTGCTTCTTCAAGAATTTGACATTGAAGTGAAGGACAAGAAAGGAGTTGAGAATAGAGTTGCTGATCATCTATCTAGGATTCAGGTTGAAGACAATGTCCCAATAAATGATTTCTTTCCTGAAGAGAACGTATACTTGGTAGAAACCAGATTGCAGGAAGAAAGTGTTGAAAACCTGCAGTTTTCACTATAAAAGCGGATACCCCCAGTACATCGAAACTCATTGCCCACGGATACAGAAAAACTGTTTCAACATCAAAAACAACAAAAACTAGAGCAAACGGGGGGGGGGGGGACGGTGACGCTCGTCACCAACAAAGCAGGATCGCGACCCAGTTTATGTACGAAGACGGTGACGCTCATCACCAATCTTTGACTTTGGCTACGATTTGTGCAAGATTGGGGACAACATTTCAAGAGCAAGTTTATGCTTTGGATGATCCAAAGAGGCCCTGGTATGCTGATATTGTCAATTATCTTGCTGCAGAGGATGAACCACATGATTTGAAGGGTTATGCTAAGAAGAAGTTCTTGAGAGAACTTAGGAGATTTTATTGGGATGAGCCATATCTTTACAGACATTGTGCTGATGGAATTTACAGGAGATGCATAGCAGAGGAAGAAGTCCAAGACGTCCTGGCTCAGAGTATGCTGGACATTTTGCCACATTCAAAACAGTCTCCAAGGTTCTTCAAGCTGGTTTTTGGTGGCCTACTATGTTCAGGGACGCCCAGACATTCATTACAAGCGGTGATACTTGTCAGAGAAGAGGAAAGATCAGCAGAAGACATGAGATGCCATAGAACTTCATCCTTGAAGTTGAAGTCTTTGATTGTTGGGGTATTGACTTCATGGGCCCTTTTCCCTCATCTTATGGGAATAGATACATTCTGGTTGCTCTTGACTATGTATCAAAGAGGGTAGAAGCGTTGTCTACTCCTACTAATGATGCTGCAGTGGTTTTGAAGCTGTTTAAGATCATTATTTTCCCCAGATTTGGTGTCCCGCGAATTGTTATAAGTGATGGTGGTTCTCACTTTGTTAACAAGGTCTTTGATAAGCTTTTGAAGAAGTATGGTGTACAACACAGAGTGGCCACGCCTTATCATCCTCAGACCAGTGGACAAGTTGAGGTTTCCAACAGACAGATCAAGGAGATTCTGGAGAAGACAGTTGGGAAGACAAGGAAGGATTGGTCAGCAAAACTGGATGATGCATTATGGGCTTACAGGACAGCATAGAAAACGCCTCTTGGGACTACACCATTCCATCTTTTCTATGGCAAGGCGTGTCATCTACCAGTGAAGTTAGAATTCAAAGCAGAATGGGCTATCAAGAAGCTGAACTTCGATCTGAAGCCTGCTGCAAAGAGGCGCTTGATTCAGCTCAATGAACTGGATGAAATCAGATATCTTGCCTATGAAAACTCCAAGTTATACAATGAGAGGACAAAGGAATATCATGATAGAAGATCATCTCCAGACATTTCGAGCCCAATGACCAGGTACTCCTTTACAACTCTTGTTTACAGCTTTTTCCTGGTTAACTGTGTTCTCGATGGTCAGGTCCCTTCACTGTCAAAGAGGCTCGACCATATGGTGCCATTGTTTTAATTAACTCCAAAGGAGAGGAGTTCACTGTCAATGGACAGAGGGTGAAGCATTATTGGGTCCAAGCCGAGATTCCAGCAGGACACATGGTATCTCTGGATGATGCACCAGCTGTCTAAACAGCCAATCAAAGTCGAGCTAATGATGTCAAACAAGCGCTTAGTGGGAGGCAACCCACTGGTAAGTTATCTAGCTATCATACTCTAGTCTATTTTCATTTTCTGACGTTAAAAAAAACACAAAAAGAGAGTGTTTGTTCAGTTTGCGCTGAGGATGTCTTCTTAACTTGTTCAACCATGGATTATGCTTTGTTTGGATGTTTTTGATCTGTGTTTTGAGTGCTCCAACAGTCTAACGTAGGAGTACACATGATGACACAACTTTAAGCATCCAACTTGATGATTCTGAAGTATCAGACGTGGTGACGCTCGTCACCCGCCCCTTCACTAGGTACCACTTATTGACACGGTTTTACAAGTTCTCATGCTTTATTTTGACCAACTCTTGGCCTAATAACACTAGGGACAGTGTTGTTTAAGTCTGGGGGAGGTGGTTACTGAAGTTGTGTGCTTTGTGTCATGTTTATAGAGTCTTAAAGTTGAGTCAAAAACCTGTTTTATAGAGTCAAAATTTTGAAACTGTCAGTTTTTCTTGGAACTAACCACAAAACATCTTGCTTATAAGAACCATTGTCACAGTAGCTGATTACAAGTCTTACTAAGATGAAAATCACATGTAGATCAGTCTAGCAATGAAGGTTTAGGTTCTTAGAGAATCTGGAAAATTTGATGTTAGCTCCACCTTAATGAACTTGATTTTGATTGATCTTGATTCTCTCTTTCAACACTGACAAGTATGTTGAGATATAGTCTCTCTTTGATCTTCCCTGATACAGTTTTTAAGAGTTTGAGTCAAAAGAATGGTGCATTCATGACCTTGTCTCCTCACAAGGAACAACAGTAATGAACACACTCAAGAACCTATTTCCTCACAAGGAACACAAGTATTGAGTAGCACCATATTTTAGACTGTATAAAAATGAGAAAAGAGTTGAAAAATCGAAAATATCCAAAGGAAAAGATCAAGGGAAGAGAAAATAGGAGAGCTGTGTTGAGATTAATTTGTTCAGTTGTTTAGGAAGGGAAAAGAATTTGTAAGCGATTAAGATGATAAAACCTTGATGAGATATCACACTTAGATGAAAATAAGGAGTTAGCAGTAGAGATTTCAGATTTCTTGAAGGGATTTGGATTGGATTTGAGAGATTTGCTAAGCTTGTGATGATTAGAGTGAAATTTGATCTTGTGTTGACTCTAAGGTATGTGAATTCGAAAGTGTTAACTAATGTGGTGTTCATGATGTTTAGCTGACTGTTTCTTGTTTTCAAACCTCGACCCTGTTCTCTGTCTGATGTTTGCTTGAGGGCTTGCAAAAGCTAAGTCTGGGGGAGTTGATATATCATGGTTTTTAACCATGATATAAGTCCTTTTTATTGAGTCTTTTTAGTCTTTTCAGAGTCCTAGTAGATTCTTTGCAGATTATAGCATGTCTGGAGCATAATTGGAGATATTGAAGCATTTTGGAGCATTGCAAGATGAAGCCACGAAGTGTGCAACACGGAGAAGAAAATATGGATTTGGGTGACGCTCGTCACCACCTATGGTGACGCTCGTCACCCATAGAGAAAGGGGCGTGGCCTGGTTTTTAAAAGATTAGAAAGAATTTACAGTTTTGGCCCAGAAGTTCTAGTATTTGCAAAAAGGCCCCATATCGTGGTTTAGCTTGTATATTGGGTTTTTCAGCCATTCTTTTGGCAGATATCTTGTATCTTATTCTTTTTTAGAGCTTTAGAGAGATATTTGAAGAAGAGCTTTTTGAGAGATAAATCAGACTCCTTCAGAGCAGATTTCGAACTCATTTATCTTTACTTCATAATTCTTTTCATTTATGCAATATATTTTTTTCATTCACCATGTATGAGTAGTTTGTTAGTTAAGTTTAGGCTTTTCAAAGGTTGAAGAAGAGTTTGTAGAATTACTAAACTATTAGGAAAATCCATTGGTTCTTTATTTGTGCTTGCATTCATATCGATTTCTTAGACACATCATCTGGATTTCGAAACCCTAGATTGTTTGATAGATGTGAGAGCATTATTAATCACCTGAACTATACTTAGATGTGCAAAACGCCTTAGTGCAAAGAGATTTGGCTTAAGAGTTTTGTGAGCAATTGAACTTAATCATTACTGCATGTTTAGATTGTTAGGGTTTGCAAAGAGATTTGAAACTCTGTTATTTAGACATGGTTAACATCTGCAACGAGAATTGATTAGTTATATATTTGCGATTCATGTTCAAGATGGTTCTTAATCATTCCTGATTTCATTCATTCTACATTCTCGGATTCAACCTGCGAATTGTCTTGACTTAGTGCTTTTAGTTTTCTGAGTCTTGGATCAAACAATTTTGCCTGCTACCTTTTATTTTGTTATTTTTCATTACATACACTATTTATTGCTTAGCTTAATCTGAATCTGAAATCACTAGTGAAGTTTACATACTCCTTTGGAATTCGATACCCCTTATACTACGATTGTTTTGCTGTGCACTTGCAGTAGTTTTTATTTGGGTAAAAATTGAGCTCTTTCAAGTTTTTGGCGCTGTTTCCGGGGAGTAATAGCTGCCTATCGATTTTTAGTATTAGGATGTTGTCTATATTTTCATTTGTTTACTAACTTCCTGCTACTTTTCTTTGTGCTGGTTTCAAGTGTATGCCTAATCGCAGTACCAGAAGCAACAAAGAAAAGGAGCTTGTGACTTTGAGCATCGACGAACTCGCTAAGTTGGAGTGGACCATCAGGAAAACTAAGGAACAGTCTGCAATGGTTGCTCCACTGATCTTGGTTGAAGATGCAGAAGGTCATTTGGTTTGTTAGAGAGGGAAATAGGAGGAATGAAGAAGGGCAAAGACTGGATCAAGAAGGGAGTGTCATTATTGAACAGCAGGTTCAACAAGTGGCACAAGTCGCTGGAGTCCCTGTTGCTGCTAACAATGCTGCTGGGCGTTTTGTACAGAGGACTTTAGGAGACTACAACAGATCTGATCAATTCTATACCAACAGAGCTGCAATCCGCCCCCCTGCTTTCTAGAGGAATGATTTTGAGCTTAAGCCTGCTTATTATCAGCTGGTGGGACAGCATCCATTCCATGGCTTACCTCATGAGCATCCCATGGATCATATTGAGAAGTTTGAGGACTTAGCTTCAAGTGTCAAAGCTAATGGTGTTAGCTATGACTTTCTGTTCTGCAAGCTTTTCCCTTACACACTTGGAGGAGATGCTGCATTTTGGCTGAAGCAACTAGAGCCTGCTTCACTGACTACTTGGGAGGACACCAAGAATGCCTTTCTGAATAATTTCTATGATGATGCTAGATCAGAGGACCTGAGGACGAAAATTGCATCATTCTCTCAAGGTCATACTGAAGCTTTTAAGGCTTCTTGGCTGAGATTCAAGTCTTATCAAAGGGACTGTCCTCATCATGGTTTCAGTCAAGTGTAACTGCTTGGGATTTTCTTCAGGGGCATTGATTGGAAGTATCATATGGCGCTGGATGCAGCTAGTACTGGAATCTTCAACACCAACAGACCAGAAGAAGCAATCAGATTGATTGAAAACTTGGCCTGCAACAACAACACCAAGAATGCAGATTTTCAGAGGATGAAACAAGCTGGTTTGAATGATGGGAATCAGTGATATATCATGGTTTTTATGGTTTTTAACCATGATATAAGTCCTTTTTATTGAGTCTTTTTGGTCTTTTTAGAGTCCTAGTAGAGTCTTTGCAGGTTATAGCATGTCTGGAGCATAATTGGAGATTTTGGAACCTTTTGGAGCATTCTGGGTTGAAGCCACGAAGTGCCAAGCTCGAAGCAGAAAGTATCACATATGGTGATGCTCGTCACCACATATGGTGACGCTCGTCACCCATTTAGGAAGGAGCGTGGCTGTTTTATTAAAAGTGTGAAGAAGATTTGCAGAATTGGCCCAGAAGTTCTTTTATTTACATGAAGACCCCAAATCGTGTTTAGCCTCTATTTATTAGGTTTTTCAGCCATTGTTGGCAAGGATCTTAGTTTTTGAGAATTCAGAGAGCTTAGAGAGAGATTTATTCAGAGATTTTTTGGGAGACAAATCCTGTACTCTTTTGAGAAGATTTTGAACCCCCTTTATTTCTTACTCTTTCTCTTAATGCAATATTATTCAGTTATGTTTTGTGATTCCATAATCATGTCTGAGTAATCTGCTAGTTAAGTTAGGGTTTTTCAAAGGTTAATGAAAAGATTGTAGAATCGCTATCTGTTAGGAATACCTTATGGTTTTTCATCTCTGCTTGCTTTAAAATCGAATTTCTGAGACACATCATCTAGGAATCCAAAAATCTTAGGTTGTTAAATATATGTGAGAGCATCATTCATAACCTGAACTAGTATTTGATGAGCAAAACAACTTAGTGCAATGAGATTTGGCTTAGAAGTTTTGTAAACAATTGAATCTGATCATTCCTGCATGCTTAGGTTGTTAGGATTTGCAAAGAGATTTGAAACTCTGTGATTTAGGCATAGATAACTTTTGCAATGAGAATTGATTAGTTATGCATCAGTGATTCATGTTTAAAACGGTTCTTAATCATTTCTGATTTCCTGCGTCATACATTCTTGGATACAACCTGCGAACTGCCCTGACTTAGCGCTCCCATTGATTGATGATGTGAGGATCACTCCTGTTATAAGGAGGTATGTAAAGAGGATGGTCACCAACAACTTGAATTTAGAGGCTAGAGCTATGATAATCAACGAGCAGGTCAGTGAGCAGGTCAGTGCAGTGATTCAGAACAGAGTGCCAGAGAAGCTTTCAGACCCTGGGGGCTTTGTTTTAGACTGCATAATCTTTTCTGACAGGTTTGAGAGATCATTGTGTGATATGGGTTCTAGTGTGAACCTTATGCCTTATTCTGTTCCCAAGAGCTTAAGGATGACTGATTTTAAGGCTATAAAGATATCTCTTGTCCTAGCTGATAGATCAGTCAGAGTTCCTGAAGGTGTGATAGAGGATGTTCATATCAAAGTAGGAGATTGCATGATTCCTACTGATTTTATTGTTCTGGAATATGTAGAAGAATCCAAAGACCCTTGTATTCTTAGTAGACCCTTCCTGGCTACTGCAGGAGCTATCATTGACGTCAGGAAGGGTAGAATAGAGCTGAATGTTGGTGATTTGGTGATACAATTCAAAATGGACAAGCTGATGAAGAGGCCAACCATAGATGGACAGACTTTTTATGTGGATGTTCTTACCAACATTGCTGATCAGATCATCCATGAGATGAAATAAGAAGACCCCTTGGAAAGGGCGTTGACCACTTCTACAACAGAATATGAGCATTTGGATGCTGCTGCAATAGGCTACACAAAGATGATGGATGCTACTGTACATGTGATGCAACTGGTTTCATAGGATGAGCTTGTTACAACATCTGCGAAAGCTGCTACAATGGGTGATTGGAGTGCAGCAAAAACACCAAAAGTTGAGCTTAAACAGCTCCCTGCAGGTCTAAAGTACGCATTCCTTGGAGAAAACTCCACTTATCATGTTATTGTTAATGCTTCATTGACCAATGTAGAGCTCACCCTTTTGCTAAGTAAGATGCGCAGATTTTGCAAAGCTCTTGGCTATTCTATTGATGATATTTCAGGAATTTCTCCAGATTTTTGTATGCATAGGATACATTTGGAGGATGATTCGAAATCATCAATGGAGCACCAGAGGAGGCTGAATCCGAATCTGCAGGATGTGGTCAAGAAGGAGATCACGAAGCTGCTGCAAGCTGGGATCATCTATCCCATATCAGACAGTGCTTGGGTCAGTCTACTACACGTGGTCCCTAAGAAGGGAGGAGTTACAGTGGTGAAGAATGATAAGGATTAGCTGGTTCCAACCAGAACTGTAACAGGACACAGGATGTGCATCGATTACAGGAAGCTGAATGCAGCCACAACGAAAGACCACTTCCCTCTGCCTTTCATCGATCAAATGCTGGAGAGGCTGGCGAATCACATGTATTACTGCTTCGTTGATGGCTACTCAGGCTTCTTTCAGATCCCCATCCATCCAGATGATCAGGAAACCTTCCAGAGATGCATGATGTCGATCTTCACTGACATGATTGAGAGGTTTATGGAGGTTTTCATGGATGATTTCTCAGTTTATGGATCTTCCTACAAGAGCTAATTAGATAACTTGTGTGGAGTTATGCAGAGATGTGAAGAGAAGCATTTGGTCCTGAACTGGGAGAAGTGCCATTTTATGGCACAAGATGGCATTGTTCTTGGTCACAAAGTCTCAGGAGATGGTATAGAGGTGGATAGGGCGAAAACTGAAGTAATGACAAGTCTGCAAGCATCTGATTCAGTCAAAGAAGCGAGGAGTTTTCTGGGCCACGCTGGGTTCTACAGAGGATTCATTAGAGACTTCAGCAAGAATGCAAGACCTCTTACTGCTCTCCTCTGCAAAGATGTGAAGTTTGAGTTTCCAGAAGAATGCAAGTCTGCTTTTGAACAGATCAAACAGGCCTTGGTTACAGCTCCTGTTATGCAGCCTCTAGATTGGGACTTGCTTTTAGAGTGATGTGTGATCCCAGCAATTTTGCAGTTAGAGCAGTGCTAGGACAGAGGAAAGACAAGAAGCTCCATGCCATCTACTATGCCAGTAGGACATTGGATGATGCTCAGAAAAACTATGCAACAGTTGAGAAAGAACTGTTGGCTATTGTCTTTGCATTTGAAATAGTATCTTTTTGGCTCCAAGGTCGTGGTCCATACTGACTATTCAGCACTGAAGTATCTGCTGCAGAAGAAGGATGCAAAGCCAAGGTTGTTGAGATGAATTCTGCTTCTTCAAGAATTTGACATTGAATTGAAGGACAAGAAAGGAGTTGAGAATATAGTTGCTGATCATCTATCTAGGATTCAGGTTGAAGACAATGTCCCAATAAATGATTTCTTTCCTGAAGAGAACGTCTACTTGGTAGAAACCAGATTGCAGGAAGAAAGTGTTGAAAACCTGCAGTTTTCACTAAATTGCAGGGAGTGACGAGCGACATCAGGGGGGGGGGAGGGTGACGCTCGTCACCAACAAAGCAGGATCGCGACCCAGTTTCTGTACAAAGACGGTGACGCTCGTCACCAATCTTTGACTTTTGCTACGATTTGTGCAAGCTTGGGGACAGCATTTCAAGAGCAAGTTTATGCTTTGGATGATCCAAAGAGGCTCTGGTATGCTGATATTGCCAATTATCTTGCTGCAGAGGATGAACCACATGATTTGAAGGGTTATGCTAAGAAGAAGTTCTTGAGAGAACTTAGAAGATTTTATTCGGATGAGCCATATCTTTACAGACATTGTGCTGATAGGATTTACAGGAGATGCATAGCAGAGGAAGAAGTCCAAGACGTCCTGTTTCACTGTCATGGCTCAGAGTATGATGGACACTTTGCCAGATTCAAAACAGTCTCCAAGGTTCTTCAAGCTGGTGTTTGGTGGCCTACTATGTTCAGGGACGCCCAGACATTCATTGCAAGCTGTGATACTTGTCAGAGAAGAGGAAAGATCAGCAGAAGACATAAGATGCCATAGAACTTCATCCTTGAAGTTGAAGTCTTTGATTGTTTGGGTATTGACTTCATGAGCCATTTTCCCTCATCTTATGGGAATAGATACATTCTGGTTGCTGTTGACTATGTATCTAAATGGGTAGAGGCGTTGGCTACTCCTACTAATGATGCTGCAGTGGTTTTGGAGCTGTTTAAGATCATTATTTTCCCCTGATTTGGTGTCCCGCGAATTGTTATAAGTGATGGTGGTTTTCACTTTGTTAACAAGGTCTTTGACAAGCTTCTGAAGAAATATGGTGTACAGTACAGAGTGGCCACGCCTTATCATCCTCAGGCCAGTGGACAAGTTGAGGTTTCCAACAGGCAGATCAAGCAGATTCTGGAGAAGACAGTTAGGAAGACAAGGAAGGATTGGTCAGCAAATCTGGATGATGCATTATGGGCTTACAGGGCAGCATACAAAATGCCTCTTGGGACTACACCATTCCATATGCTCTATGGCAAGGCGTGTCATCTACCGGTGAAGTTAGAATTCAAAGCAGAATGGGCTATCAAGAAGCTGAACTTCGATCTGAAGCCTGTTGCAGAGAAGCACTTGATCATTACTGCATGTTTAGATTGTTAGAGTTTGCAAAGAGATTTGAAACTCTGTGATTTAGACATAGTTATCTTCTGCAATGAGAATTGATTAGTTATATATTTTCGATTTATGTTCAAGACGGTTCTTAATCATTCCTGATTTCATGCATTCTACATTCTCATACTCAACCTGCGAATTGTCATGACTTAGCGCTTTTAGTTTTCTGAGTCTTAGATCACACAATTTCGCCTGCTACCTTTTATTTTGTTATTTCGCATTACATACACTATTTATTGCTTAGCTTAATCTGAATCTGAAATCACTAGTGTAGTTTACATACTCCTTTGGGATTCGATACGCCTTATACTACGACTGTTTTGCTTTGCACTTGCAGTATTTTTTATTTGGGTAAAACCTGAGCCCTATCACAAGGCAACATTTCTCAACAAGTTCTTCGGCTCAACAAGAACAGCAAAGCTCGGGAATACAATCAGCAGTTTTTCACAACATGGAAATGAGACATTTGCTGAAGCATAGGAGCGCTTTAAGTCATACACATTGCAGTGCCCACATCATGGATTCACCAATGAAAGTTTGTTGTCTACATTATACAGAGGCGTCGCTCCTAAGTACAGATGCTTCTAGACACAACTTCAAATGGGAACTTCATGGGCAACACAGTAGTTTATGGCCTTGCTTTGGTTGAGAATCTGGCCTTATCAGATGGAAACTATGGTGAATAGTATGATAGAACAACAAGAGTTGTTGGCACCGCTGAAAGTGAGAGTTCCACTAAGAAGAAAATCAAAGCTTTAAATAACAAGCTTGATAAGCTGTTGAGTGCATCATTCAAGAATGTGAGCTATGTGGGTGAAGATGATGCTACATAAGGAGAAGATGGGACAGTTATAGAAGAGGAAGCCTTCTACATGAACCAACAAGGAGGAGATTTCAACAACTACAGAAATCACCCAAACTTTTCCCATAGAAGCACAAATGTGCCCAATCCACAAGATCAGGTTTACTCCTCACAAGGTGCTCAATAAAACCAAGGAGCCAAACCTTTTGTTCCTTTCAACCAACAGCAAAACTTTGCTACAAGACCACTATTTCAAGGCGGATTCCAGCAATCAAATTTTCAGCCAAGACCAGTTTTTGTTCCACAAGGTTTTGCCAGTGCACAAAGCTCTTCTAGCACTCAAGATTGTGATATCAAGCAAATGATGCACCAGCTGTTGAATGGTCAAGCCAACACCAGTATAGAGCTGCATAAGAAGTTTGCTGAAGTGCACAACAAGATTGATGCTACAACTTGTGATTTGAATGGAAAGTTTAATGCTTTAAGTCAAAGAGTTAAGTCTCTACAGAGCAAATGAGCTTCATCTTCAAAGCCTCCGAACCAATTACCAGGAAAAAGTGAGGCCAATCCTAAAGAATTCGGCCATTTGATTGCTGAAGAGGATGAAGAGTTTGATGATGATGAAGATGCTTCTTTGGAAGATCTTGGTATGATGATTCAAGAGATGTTACTCCATGTGGACATGGTGAAAGCTGAGTGTGGGGAAAATGTTTTGAATGTCACCATTGATGATCAAGAAGCTGTTGATATTGTGGAACAGTTTCTTCAAGGGTTAGATAAAAGCTTGGATATAGAAGAAGAGCTTGCTTTGGAGCAAGAAAGAGCTGAAAGAAAAGCTGCTGAAAAGGAAGAGGCTCAGGAAGCTTTAGTTGCCCCAAAAGAAGAAGCCAAGCCAGAGCTTAGTGAAGCTGACAAAGAGCTTGTAGAAACATATCATCCTTTGATGGTCCTTGCTAGAGAAAGTCCAGAAGACTTCAAAAAGTTGTATGAACGCCAAGTGGGGACTTCTTCAAGCAATAATGAGAAAGGTACAGCTCCTGAGGTTCAAGCCTACAAACCCCCAATTCTTTACTCCAAAATGCACTTCACAAAGACACAGATGGCAGTCTACTCAAAGATTATAAAGGACATACAAGATTCTGGCATAAAGCTTCCTCATGGCACCACATTGCTTGAAGTGAAGGATAAAATCCGCTTTCTCAAGGAAGTCTTTGACAAGCTAGAGGTTGTGGAGCAAAAAACTTGAGAATGTGGGAGCTAATTTAAAGAAGAGCAAATAGCTGAAAACTTTAACCAAGTTGCCAAATCCAGGAAAGTTTCTAATCACTTGTGAGCTTGGGGTGTTAGACAATGTGGGAGCCTTATGTGATTCAGGTTCAACAATAAATGTTATGTCTCTCCACTTAAGCCAAACCTTATGAATCAAAGAGCTGAAGCCTGGCAAAGCCTCTATTACATTTGCGGATAATACATCAACAAGACCACTAGGGATGGTGAAGAATTTCACTCTGAAAATTGGTAATTGCTTGATACCCACACATTTTGTGGTTATAGAGAAGACATATTCAAGAGATGTACCACTTATACTGGGAACACCTTTCTTGGCAACAGCAGGTGCTCAAGTTGACTTCAAGAGAAGCTCAGTGATTCTGAAGAATGTTGACGAGTTCAAGGTGTACAAGATTGTGTCACCTTCTATTGCTTTTTGTGGAACCATTGTTGAGGAAGAGAGTGAACAACAGCAACTTCCAGAGCGTGTGGAGCAGGCTATGAGCTTCACAATGAGCATGCTGATGAGAGACACTCTTCCTGATGAGCCAGAAGGGAAGCTTGTCACTGAGGTGAAGCTTGAGGATGGTTTGAAAGAAGAAAAGGTCTTGATCACCAAAGAAGTGAAGCCTTTGATCACACAGTGTCAAGAAGACGAGAACAAGAAAATCAGCTC
Organism: Thlaspi arvense; assembly: GCA_911865555.2. Classification (NCBI taxonomy): domain Eukaryota; kingdom Viridiplantae; phylum Streptophyta; class Magnoliopsida; order Brassicales; family Brassicaceae; genus Thlaspi; species Thlaspi arvense. The sequence continues at coordinate 9,882,311 of OU466861.1, forward strand.
GTGATAAGAAGAAGTTGATATCAGTTGGTACTTGGGTCTACATGAAGAAGGGAGAAGGAGCTTCTGCTTCATCTATTTCTTCCCACTAAGTCTCCAACCATCAAAGTCAAGCTAAGTGACTTAAAACAAGCACACTTAGGAGGTAATCCCTTGACTATCCTTGTATATAATTCTTTCTTTTATTACTAATGTCTTTGTTTAGTGTTTCATAGGACAAAGAACAGGTCCAAAGCTGTGTAGGTTTGTTTAAAAGCCAAGGAGAGAACACTCTGTTTTCATATCGGGGTACCATATCGTGCAAAACACTTGTCATTGCTGCCCGATACAGTTTATCTCGGGGAAGGAGCAGTCCATACACTGAGCAGATTGCACGATGGAGAAAAATCTCCAAAGCCTTGCTCGATGTAGTCGCTCCTTAAGCCCCAGTCTGTACACCAAGGAGGAAGCAGCCGTACACCGACCAAAATGCACGATGGAGATCACATCGGGATGCTACATCGAGCAGAGCCTCACGAACTCATGCTCGATACAATCACCCTGACCGTACATCGAGACGCCACTCTGTACATCGATGAAGTTGGCCGATGAAGCTGCACCAAGGTACAACATCAAGCAAAACTCCTAACGTTTTACCCGATATGAATTCCATCGGATGATTCGAGCAAAGGACGATGGCCAGTATGAAGACCACCGACAAGCATCCCAGCTGAGTGCAAGAAGACTTATATCGAGGTGCAGCATCGAGCAAAACATCCATAACTTTGCTCGATGCATGCCACGTAGGTGTTTTTCGCCGAGCAGTTCCATAATCCCCTCGAATGACATCATCAGAACAACGGAGGACCTGCATTAGGATGTAGCATCGAGCAAATCACCTCTACCTTTTCCGGATGCAGAATGTCTGAGCCAAATCACACATCCGGACTATACCATGTACTGCCCACGGGAAGAATCATATAAGCCGGAGTGTCTCCCTTACATCGAGCAATAACATCGAGCAGAACAACTTCTGATTCTGCTCGATGCAAGATATCCTGAGGAAAAGCTGACCAGAACACTGAACCCAGAGGCAGAGGAGCATGATCGCCGAGACACAGGACCCGACGTCTCCGATATAATACACACCGAGGTGTCACATGGGATGTTTTGCTCGATATGACCCATGTAAAAAAAATTTCTAATTTTTTACATAGGTAAATCGAGTAAAACCCTTTTGTGGACCTTGGTGGATGATAAAAGAATCTTTTTTTTTCTCTTTTACCAAATTTTGAATTTTAAACTAGATATTCTTGAATTTTTTCTTTTATTTATTTTAGATTTCCCTTATCTTTTGCATTAAAACTAGCATCGTATCTTCTCTCTACATCCATATCGACCAGAACACCATTTCTCTTTCTGCAAAAACACATTTCCCATCCTTTTGCATTCTCTCATTTCATCTCTTTCAAAGATCCAAGGTAGCACCTAAGCTTAAGGACTACATGAAGGCGATGAGGAGAGTGGACTTTGCTCCAACAAGATATGCTTGCCCTGGTCTGTTGAATGAGCTGGAAATCAAGTCTGAAGTGGATGAGCTGATAAGAAACATTGGGCTTGAGAATTTTGCTAGTTTTGGGTACCCCACAATACAAGCAAATCTCTTATGAATTCCTTGCAAGCTTCAAGGTTTACTTCTACAAGTATGATGAGGAGTATGATGAGGGAGAAGAAGACTATGGCAATGGGTTCATCATATTCAAAGCCAACAGAGCATGGTAAACTATGGGATTCACTCAGCTAGAGGAGATATTTGGCTTTGATCAAGGTTCAAGAGTACAAGCTATGAGCTTCAAACACAATGAGCTCAAGCATGTTTGGGAGGAGATAACGAATGATGCTTACAAGGCTGGTCATCTCAGAAGTGCAAGCATCCGCCATCCAGCTATCAGATATGTTCATAGAGTCATCACATGCACACTTTTCTACAGAAAAGAGCAAAACAAGGTCAAGGAAGAAGAGATGGGATTGTTAGTGAATGGCTTGAAAAATATCATGATGGAAGCAAGGCATGGCAAGATATATGGAGAGCGCTTAGGAGTTGGGCTTGTCACTATATTAATGAAGCATAAAAATGCTTCACATTTTTTGAAAAAAATTCAAATTTGTTTGGTTTTTTTTCTTTGGCTTAGATGCTATGCAAATGTGATGCATGGTTTAGTAAGAGTGAGATTTGCATTTGTGTGAAAATGATATAGGAAATGTGCTCATTTTCCCTCTAACTATAAAACGGAAGCCACCAAAGTTTGTCATTATGACACATTTTTTCTAAAACTTTATCTCATCTTATTCATCATCTAAAATGGCGATTTGCCTTAGATTTGTAAACACTTTTATTTTCTTCAATCAAGTTTGCATTTTTATGGTTTAATCTTGTCTTCTGATCTTTAATTTACATCTTGGTAGTTTAGTTTTCATTATCTTGCATTTAATCTCATATAGTCATGTTTAACTCTAATCAAATGGAATTAAACATGATTAGTAAGTAGCTTACCTTAGATTTAGGATTCTAAGTAGGGAAAGTGGTGATTAGGATGTGATTAAGGGGTGATTAGGCTTGATTAGTTGTTCTCTGTTGTGTCCTTCTCTTGCAAAGTGATTATTGATCATAAAGCTTATCCTTTTTGATTGAATATGGTATTGTTGATGCAAATGGTTTACTTAGTGGCTTGATATCTCATTCATATGCATGATTCGCTTATTTGGTTTAATAGTCTAGCTTGGTCTATGTTTCCTTTGTTCAGTGACACCATTGTGATAGTTCACCTTGCTAGATGATTTTCTTAGGGCGTGATAGCGCCAGTTTTGAGATTCTTGCTTGATGGTTAGATAGTTTGCATTATGAGAACATGTTTTTGCTTGAAGTCCTGTTCATTGCTAAACATTGTTAGAATTTGCAAATGTGAGCCTACTTCTATGTTCTTGACTGGTGATTAGCTACTTAGGTCCCAATATGGTTCAAAAGCTTGATAGGATGATCTGAATTATTGTTTGAGTGAGAGATATTTACTTAACTAGTTCATCTTTTAGGCTATATGGTTCTGCTCTTTATTAACTAGTTTTTCTATGGTGTAGTATTTAGTTTACCTTGCTTGGGCTTATGCTTCCATTTTTAGTTTCCCTTGTTTGGGCTTTCGCTGGCTGGCTTTATTTTTAAAATGTATTGTTGTTTAAAATTATAGTGTAGTTGCATTGCACTTGAATTGCATTTAACTTTTCTTATTTGGGTTTATGCTTCGGTCTTTTGAGCTTTCTTTTAAGAGATTTCTTTATATTATGTTGGGTTTTGTTTCTAAACCACATAGTTGTTAGAAAATATAAAGTAATCGCATCACACCTATATAGAATTCATATCCTCCACACAACTCAAACAGATTGCCATTGGGAGCTTATCTCATTGACGGCAATCCTAATTTTCAGTATCCATTTTTTTTCAACCATACTCTCTAAAACTACTGAATAATCTTATTTTATGATTTTGATTATGGACTCAAGTAAGTATTCTCATTTTTTCATGCTCTCTACTTTTCATCTTCTCTAGTAAATTAATTTTCTTTTGGAGTATTAAAGAAACCTTACTACTGTGTAAAAAATTGCAGATTGCTTTTGTAATTGTTAGATCTCATATCCCAAAAAGATGGATTTTGTCTCAAAAGATTTAATCAGCGATCTACCAAATCATCTGATTTCCCGCATATTGTCTCTCTTTTCAACCAAAGAAGCCGCTTCCACATCTGTTCTCTCGAAAAGGTAGCGTTTTTTGTTTGCATCTGTGCCAAAGTTTGATTTTGATGACGCAGATGAAGAGACTCCCACAAGTTTTGTTGAATTTGTGGATAGAGTATTTACTTTGCTAGGGAATTACACAGTTAACAAATTCTCTCTAAGTTGTGGAGATGGTGTTAATCCAATTCGTGTCAGTCACTGGATGTTAAATGTGTTGCTAGGTGGCGTAACGGATCTTGATCTAAACGTGTCAAAGCTTTACCTATGTGGCCTAATCTTAAGGAGCAAGTCACTCGTCAAGCTGAGATTAGGGCCGACATATGGTCGCTCTCTCACCTCTGACATGGAGGTGGTAGATGTTTTTCTTCCAAAGCTTAGGTGCTTCTTTCTTGATTCACTTTCGTTAGAAGAAGGTGATGTTGCGCTTGCAAAGCTTCTCGCTGGCTGTCCCATGCTTGAGGAAATAACTCTGATGAACCTCAGGTGGGGTTTTTGGAAGTCTTGCACAGTCTCTATCACCAAACTCAAGAAACAAAGGTTTTCTTGTGAGCACATCATTTTGAATCCGAGGAATGAATCGTTTATTACTCCGAGTCTTGTCTACCTAGCGTACTACAATACTATTACGGACAAGTGTATGAAAATCAGTTTTGATTTGATTGTCGAAGCTCATATCAGTCTTCGGCTAACAGAAGATGTAGATGTAAGCATCATAGAAAGTGATAAGGCAGTAGAAATGGGTAGAAAAGCCAGCGCTTTTCTTCGGGGAGTATGCAACATTCAAATACTTTTCGTATCTACCGAAGCACTTGAGGTCTTTATATGAATCTCATCTTTATCCTAATATTGTTATGCTTACCTAGAAAGATTAAGAAAGCAAACAGCCTAGAGCCAGTGGCTGAGCTATGTAGAGACGTGTGGGGTAGATTTAAAATATTGCTGATTTTTATTGTTGTTACGATTTTAAAGTGAAAGGGTACTATGACCCCATAAAATTATGTTAGGATGGCCACTTAAAATAAAATAAAAAACTCTCCTCAGGTTTGTGTATTTTTTTAGGATGGCCACTTAAAATAAAATAAAAAACTCTCCTTAGGTTTGTGTATTTTTTTCTTTGTGATTCTTTCATTGGCCAGTTTGTTCCATGGTATAAAAGATTAGGTATTAATATATAAAAATGAAATACATCGTTTTTTGTTGATAAATATAACACATTTGACCCATATACAAATCATTTCTTGTTCTGACACTCAGCTTGAGTTAACATTCACAACAAGAGTGTGATGATTTAGTTTTTTTTTGTTTCAGGCACTTACGATCTGGAATGAAGAAACACCTGTGTTCAAAAAACTGATTCAGTTAGCGATCAAAAGTAATTTGGAAGTAGGATGGGAAGCATTGCTAGGTGTACTCATGAATTGTCCAAAACTACAAATCCTTGTTATAAAGGTATAAAATATAATTCATTAAATCATATTTCTTTATCAGTTTGAATAGGGTCTCTCTAATTTTTTAGAATTTTTAGAATTCGTTTTTTTCTCTCTTTTTAGTTGTGAAGAAGAAATATATAATTTCTTTTATTTTTTTTCTTTTTGCAAATTTGAGTACTTTTACAGCTTGATTCTTTTATTTGTTATCTATGGTCTCGTTTTTTAATATCATATGTTCAACCTCAAATATTTTAGAAATGGCATTTAAAAAAAAAAAATTATTTTTCTTCAGGGTCTTTACCACAGACATCACGATGGATGTGGAAATGTGTGCGGCTAGGAACGTCTTGAAAATATTCATTTTTTCCTTTCGTCTTCTCCAGTGAAAATGTTTAAGATATTTATTAGGTGTCGACACATTTGTGACAACAGAAAGATGGACATAGTCCAGATTAGGCACTTCTTGGAGAAAATGCCGGCTCTTGAAAAGTTGATAGTATACTACCATACATCACTTGACACTGATGCTTTTAATTTATTCAAGAGGCTTCAGGAGACTCCAAAAGTAGCTTCACCAAAGTGCAAGATCCAAGTGATCTCTCGCAATCTTTATTTGTCATCTACTTTGCCTTGAAATGATAAGTTTTTCGAAAAGAAGAGTCGTCAGGAGACTCCAAAAGTAGCTTCACCAAAGTGCAAGATCCAAGTGATCTCTCGCAATCTTTATTTGTCATCTACTTTGCCTTGAAATGGTAAGTTTTTCGAGAAGAAGAGTCGTCTTGGTTTCTGTCGTTTGTACTTTGCTTATCATCTTAGTTTCATGACTGATGTTTTATTTATACTTTTGCTTTTCCTTTTTAAAACTGAAGATTTTAAGTTTATGTGTTTTATGTTGTTTCTTGTCTGAGGACTAATGGTAACGACATAACCATGTTTGGTATTTGTTTGCTCGTATTATAGTGATTAGAATTATAAAAAAATAATAATTAGTAAATGGATTTGAGATCCTCGAGCCCAACTCGATTTGGAACAAAAATCAAGATTTCACATTTCCAATTTTCTTTCCGCTTCCAATCTCACATTTTTTCCGAGATATTGTTTAACCCAAAATCTATACAAGAATAACGAAATGCCAACATTACCCTTCACTCTTCACCACTGTTCCTCCTCCTCTCCTCTCCCCCTCCTTCCTCCTACCTCCGCCGCAGCAACACAGCCAGCTAAAACAACCGGCACAGCAACAACTTTTACAACACTTGGACCCATGGCATTTTAGACATTCTGTTCATGGGCAATTCGGACATTTACGCTTCCCGAAGCAGCTCTAGCATTCGAACTTGGGACAGGAGCAACAACAACTAACCCATCTCAGTTTCTTGCAGCAAGAGAAACATCCCTTCAACGAAAGACAAGAACACTTGCAACAACCGCAACCACAACATCCGCAACCACAACGGGCAACATCCTTTGGATTCGTCTTGTCTGGGGATTTCTTGCCAAATCTTCTTGAGACGAGACTTTGTGGTTGTATTCTCCATGTCCTGAATAAACGGGTAGAGATGTCTAATGTAGTCCGGATAGATCTCGAGGTTGCATTGTCCACCACCTTTGATCCAAAGCAGCTCATACGGTTCCTTCGCCATTTTCCATAGCCTGTTTCCGTGTAGCTAATTCACCACATCATCCTCTGTTCTCTGTCGTAAGATAAGTATAAAGTTCACCGACTCGAATACGGCCGGGACTGAAAATATGGACATGAGAATGAAATATAGAATTTGCTTGCGTGTATGACAAGAACCTGACATTTCACTTTCTTGATGTTGTTTACAATCTGCAATTAAAAACCAAGAATCGGTTAGTAAGATAGCATTAGAACCCAAAGACCGGTTAGCTTGGATATTAGCCACTTTCATAAATCCACAGGACATAAAAGCTTAATTTCGATTATTTATAGTGGATAATCTGCCGCTTCGTGCGAAATTTTACATATTATTTAATATAAAACATTTTAATGATAAAAAAATATCTATTTACTTAATTATTAATAAATTTGGTTTTTTAATATTTGATTTTTTAACAAAATCTAAGCCCACTTGTTAATTTTTGATTCAAAAAACAATATTAAATATTACACTTATATTTCTCACTTTTTATATTTGAGTTTATATTTATTTAAACCTATAAATATTCTTGAAACACATTACATGTAATGTTTTATGTATTTCCAATATGCACACACACATTTTCTCTCTCTATCTCTCATAAACACAACATATTGAACTATATCGATAATATTTTGGTTTGATTTTAATTTAACATTTATTATCATTTTCATAATGTTTCTTTTTTTCTTTTTCTCCTCATTCTCAATGTCTACATTTTCACTTAAATGTTATACAAATTTTACCAAGTTTTTCCTCAAACATTATGTTGTACATGTTAGAGTTTTTTTTTAACAGATTTTACCTTTTATAACATGCATTCTTCTTATTCAAGCTTTTACAAGCTCACAACGATCAACGAACCGTACATTATGACTATTGCGGGTTACGATCAAGGAAACAAGGCGGCTGGACGATGCTTGAAATGGGTTAGGGAAAAGTGTCAGGCCGGTGACTCGAGTACTGAGCCTTATATTGTTTCGCATCACGTTCTTCTTGCTCATGCCGCTGCAATAGATGAATTCCGAAAATGCCAAAAACTTTGCATGATAGTCAAATTGGGATAGTTTTATCACCAAGATGGTTCGAGCCTTTTCATTCCAACTCTACTGATGATAAAGATGCAGCTGAACGAGCTCTTGCTTTTGAAATTGGATGGTATGTTCTCTAAGCAAAATAAATTAAATTATTGTTTGTATTTAATTCACCATCGATATCTGTTAATTAATTTTTATTTATATTTTATATATGTACATAGGCGAAAATGCATTTTATCAATGTAAGGCTCTAATTGTTATATTTTAGAGTACATAGACTCTAATTGTTATAGTTTATATATGTACATAAGCAAAAATCCAAAAATACAAATTTAAAAATCTTAAGATGGTATTTTATGTTGCATTTAGACTCTAATTGTTATAACGATAAAATATAAATAAAGATTAATTAATAGATAACAAAAATGAAGTAAATATTAAGCAAAATATAAGCACAAATAATTCAAACTTGAACAAAAAGGAATGATAAGAGATGAGCTGATGAAAGAAGCGCAAGAGATGAAGCCAATTTCAGTGGACTGATTTGATTTTGTTTGGTTTGATGAAGAATGTCTCTTTCCTATAAGATTTAACCTTCAGAGCAAAAGATTTCAAAAAAAAAAAAAAAAAACACAGCCCACCCTCATAAAGTGTCATAAGTAAAATGTTTGTTTTATATAGATGTTCAGGGCCGGCACTGAGGTCCCAATTTTGAAACTCTCGAAGATGATATCTCGTAACAGGTCCTTAGAAAGAAGCAAGAAATCCAGGTTTATTAGAGTAATCTACTTAATAATATTTTGTAATTATTGTGTTTAATTTAATCAGACCATTAATCATGTATCCATATCAGTCTATTTGACAAACTCCATGTTTTAAATTTGTCATGAAATGCTTTCACGGGTACATCCCATCATCTTTCTCAAACGTTATAAGTATGGACTTGTACACCAATTCATGTTTGAAATGATAATAAAGATTAAAATACCAAACTTAATAACTTTCACTAAGAATCAATGATAAAAATCCTATAGGAGATGGATATATATTAGGCAATTAAAATGATATTGATGAATAATTATAGATATCGTTTACTTTAGATTTTGTAATTATAATTTATATTGATTGCAAATTGATGATAATACCTTTTTATAATTTGAAACTTTTATTTAAAATTCTACTATATATTTATAATCATACTTACCAATATATATACTATAAACCAATTAATTTATTATTTCTAGTGTTTATTAAAGTTTCTTTAGATCAATATATAACTTAGTTTTTATGATTAAATGACTTTTCATATTCTATTTAAATTTTATTACACTAGTAAATGTTAGTTATTATAAGAATTGAACGATTGAAGAACATAAAACATAATAAATCAAATAAAATTTAAAACAAATATATGATGATGTGTCACTATTTGGAGATAGGAGTGGATGAGGTGGCCGCCTAAGAAGAGAGCAAATTCTGCTTTATATATATATATATACTAGTGATGTTTCCGCGCTACGCACCGATTATTTTTATATAGATATTTGATTATTATTAAGTTAAATTATATTAACTTCAAATTAATATTTTAAATATAATATTTGATTTTTAATATTTTTTTGATATAGTTATACATCAAAAACATTTTAACGTATTCAAAAAATATATTATAATTTAATTTAAGAATTTATTTACTTGATATATGTAAAAATTAACTGTTAATCTAAAACTTAATATTTGTATATAAACTCACTGTTGTTCACTAACTTTCAAAATATTATTAAAATTATTTTGTTTTTAACAATATTTGATATATAATTGAATTTAACAACTATAAATTTGTTTTTTATTTAATTTGAAAAAATCATTTTAAATAAAAAATAAATAACTTAGTAAACATATGAGTACAACTGAAGCACCTGATTATTGTTCTAATCAATTTAGATTTTTTTTTATTTCAATTGTGTTCGTGTAGCGTTTTTATTTCATTAGCAGTCTGAAATACAAAACAACACACAATTATCCAAACTCTTACAAATTTGTAAAATAACTATTGTTCATATAAATAAAAACAACATTTACATAGTATACAAAATCACAATCATATTGATAAACTGCAATTTTGATTTGATCTCTGAAGCATATGTAAACTATAGAAATGTAGATGAATAAGACAAGTAATACATATACAAATACAATTTCATATTAACTCATTCTGTTAAATAAAGTATGTCGAGTTTCTCACAACTCAAAATATGTAAAAGGTTCGTTTGCATTTGGCTAGTAATTTAACTTAAATATTTTTCTTAAACTATACATATATTTTGATGAGTCTTTATAATTAAATTAATAATATATATTATATAATTTTTAAAGGAGTTTCTTAATCTAATAAAAAAAAACATATTAGTTTTCCTTACAAGTTGAGTTTATAAGGAATTTATTCTTTATTGATGTGGGTGGTTAGGAATGTTTTTAGGCATTTTCTTTTACATAAAATGTAAATGTTATTATTTCAAAAATGTATTATGATTTAATTTAAAAATATAATAACTTGATATATGAAAATTAACTGTTAATCTAAAACTTAATATTTGTATATAAACTCACTGTTTTTCACCAACTTTTAAAATATTATTAATGACCAATAAAATCAAATTTTTGGATCTTTGAAACCAATTAAATGGAATTCTAAGGGTTAAATTTTATGTTCCATAGTTCGCGGGTGTGCTCTCCATCAGTCTTGAAAATCTCCTTGTCGCTAGTCAAAATATTTTTTCTTTAATTAATTTTGATATATAATTGAATTAAACAATTATAAGTTTTCTTTTTATTTAATTTTAAAAAAAAAACTAATTTGAAATAAAAATAAAACAACATAGCAAACATCTGAGTACAATTTTTTTGCAATTGTGTTCGTGAAGTGCTTTTATTTTATTAACAGTCTCAAATACGAAACAACAATCAATTTTTCAAATTCTTACAAATCCGTAAAATAACTTTTTCATATTAATAGAAGCAATATTTACATAGTACATATACAAAATCACATTCATATTGATAAATTCATATGGTCCATGAAGCATATGTAAACTATAGAAATGTAGATGAATAAAGCAAATAATACATATACAAATACAATTTCATACGAACTCATTCTTTTAAACAAAGTATGACAAGTTTCTCAAAACTGAAAAGTGTAAAATATACATTTGTATTTGGCTTGTAATTTAACTTAAATATTTTCTTAAACCATACATATATTTTAATGAGTCTTTATAATTAAATCAATAATATCTATTATATTATTTTTAAAGGCGTTTTTTAACCCCAAAAAAATATATATAAGTTTTCCTTACATGTTGAGTTTGTAAAGAATTTATTTTTTGTTGATGTGGATGGTTAAGGATATTTTTAGACATTTGTTTTTACATAAAAAATATTTTTTTTAATTATAAAAGTGTAATATATTAATTTTTAAAATTGAATTATGCTAGTCCACTTTTTCTGTAAATGTATTAAATATATTTTTGTAATAATTAATGTATAAATAAAGTCTTATAAGTATATCTTTGTAATGAGGATAGACAATTTTGTGTCCATATATGTAAATTACAGTTGTGTTAATTTGAAAAACATAATATACTTGTTTGTTATGTATATAATATGTATGTTTCTAAAAGATGAGTGTTGTAGATTTTTCTAATTTGTGAATTTTTAATATTTTATTTTAGAAATTATTATTTCGTAACCTTGTTTTTGTTAACTGTTATTTAAGTTTTTTAGAGCAATTTGTTGTTCAATATATTCATTATATTACAAAAAAGGAGCATATATTAATGCAATATATTTAAATAATATTTATTTTACTGATTCAAAAAATAATATTTAGTTTTATTTAGTATTTTCTAATTCTATATTAATTTAGTGGTTCTATTTATTTATTTTATGTGTATTTAAAAAATCTAAAGTGATAGCTTTTATTATTGTTATATGACAGACATAAAGAGTATATATTGATGCTATAGATTTAAATGACGTTTATTTTACTGATTCAAAAAATATTGTTTTAGTTTTATTTATCTTTGTTAATAACTATATTAATTTTAGTGACAAAAAAGATTATATATTAATGCTACAGATTTAAATTATATTTATTTTACTGATTCAGAAAATGCTATTTAGTTTTATTTAGTTTTTACTGATAACCATATTAATTTAGTGGTTCTATTTATTTATTTTATGTGTACTTCAAAACATCGAGAATAATTTTTTTATTATTATTTGTTATATTACAAACAAAAGGAGTATATATTGATGCTATATATTTAAATAATGCTTATTACTGATTCAAAAAAGAGATTTTAGTTTTATTTACTTTTATTATTAACTATATTAATTTTAGTGGTTCTATTTATTTATTTTATGTGTATTTCAAAAAATCTAAAGAGTGAATTTTAATTATTGTTTTTTGATGATGTGGCATATTTTTAGGATATTTTGAAAAGCTGATGTGGATAGTTTAAAGAGCCTCAAATACTTCTTTTCATTTAGTATAGATTATTTCTAGTGTTTATAAAAGATTTAAAATTTATATATATATATAAATATGTATAAAATATACATAAAGGAAACAATAATACAACTTGTTGGTTTAATATTGCGATCTTTTCTGTTGGTATTGTTGCTGCTTTGAATTTGGAGTAGCTTTCTTTTTGGTGTTGGTTCCGCTCGAGTATCATGGTTCTTGACTCATGTTCAGTGTTTCTGGTTCATATAGAAAATGCCTGCGATGAAGCTAATTACAACAGTCTCAGGTTTAGAGACAAAATTTCATTAGCTAGTTTCTCTCTGTTTTTAGTATGGTATAATATTTAGTTTCCTTTGTTTAGGTTTATGTTCTGTTTTTTTTTTTTTTTTTGTTTTTGAAGATTTATCTATACCTCTTTAGCTTTTATTTCTAAAACTAAGGTGTGATCCGCGCTACACACAAAATTTTACACTATTATCAAAAAAATTAGTAATATATAAAATATTATATTATTTAGTTATTAATATTTGTATGTTAGGTTTATAAATAATATTTAATATCAAAATTTAAATAGTTACATATTTAATATTGGTCTCATTTGATAACTTAGATGTAAAGAATTATATTAAATATTATACTTATATTTTTCTATTTTTAAATTTGAATCGAATGTTTATACAACATTAATCTTTCTTCATAAACGATTAATTTTTAAAAATATATATTTTGCATAATATTAATCTCTTTCATAAAAGTTTCATATGATAAATGTTAATTCAATATGCACTAATTTCTCTTTCTCTCATAAATATAACATACAAAAAAATTGACTTAATTTTAATTTAATTTTAGCTATCTTTTCTATAATTGTTTTTTTTCTCAATCTTTTGAACGTGTTTTCTTTAGTGTAAGTGTTGTCGAATTTTTTATAAAACTTTGTCTATTTTCTATTTAAAAATTGTGTTGAATATGCTCTCTAAAATCTAGAATCTTATTACTATAAATATGACATAACTACAATTATTAAATAAAAATTCTTTAACTTAATCTTTGTTATCTTCTTTTTTTCTCATCAACCCTCTCTCTCTATGTTTTTAGTGTAAATGTTGTATCATTCGATGATATTCAGTACTATTGATTTCTTTAGTCATTTGGATTTTAATAATGTTTGGTCTTTTACTCATGTGTTGGTTTCGAAATTGAGTCGGTTCTTAAAAAAAATTGAATAATAAGTGACCTAACTTGGGTTGGAATTTTTACATCTTATACTAAAAGGAGTACTCGTTTCGTATCTCTGGTGCATTTTTGTTTAATGTCATTGCCTCATTGATGTGTGGCACACGAATTTGGATTTACATACAAATTTGGGTTTGTAGGAGTCATAATAAAAATCAATGGTGAACCAAGTTGATAAGAAGTTCCTTTGGGTGATTAAGAAATTCTCATATTTGCAACCTGAGTTTATTATATATTGGATCAATTTTTGATTGGTGGTTGCAAATAGTAAGAAAATTATTACTTCGTTTCTAATGTTTTTAATTCATCCGATTTAGATATTAAATATTTGGACATCCACTGTTTTCTTTGTGTTTTGATTGTAGGCGTCTTAAGGCCAAGAAAAACGATGATAAGCATGATGATTTGTCTCTGTATCTGGAAGTTGCTGATTCTAAAACTTTACCTTTGGGATGGAGAAGACACGCAAAAGTATCGATTACTATAGTAAATCAAATTGTGGATATATTCACCGAAATGCGAGGTGATTATACTCTCGCCATGTTATGATTCTATTATAAGGCGGATAACCAGAATGTATTGCATGTGGGTATATATATGTTGTGGGGCTTTGGCTACTGTGAGATTATGTCTATTGGTTGGAGAAGAAACTCCAAGAGGTTGGTGAGACTCGGATGCAAGAAATTGAGGAAGAGTTGAAAGACTTGAAGAATACGTGCTCAGACATGAATGCTCTCTTGAGTTCTTAAGATGATGATGTTTCTTGATGACTAGGCAGTTAAGAGTTTGGATCTAATTCGTGTTCTGGTTTATCTGTTTGCATCTTAGTCTTGAAACAGAGTCCTATGTTTCTTATTGCAATTTGATTCTTGATGGATTGTTTCCTCTCTCGTTTCATCAGTACTTGAGTTCTCAGGCTGAGTTGCACTTTTGGTTATGCTTGATGTTCTGGCTTGTTCATTTTTATTTTGGTTCCAAAGTGATTGTCCTCATAAAACTTTTCCTAATTTTTCAAATTTTTGTAAATAAGTAAATATATTGGGGGTGTTTGAACATCGAATAGAGTCTTTTTCCAAACAAGTTGTAACGCCCTAGATCTAGGTCCAACATGAAAAGGAAAGGCCAATGTGTCTAAAGCCCAAGAAGAAAGGGTATTAGGGTTTTCCCAGAGTCTTCCCGATATAAATAGAGCTAGAGAGTCAGGATTTCCATCACAACTCCCAAAGCATTCAGAGATAGAACCTAAGAACCCTAACCGAGCAAGCCGCCGCCACCGTTCATCTTCGCCGCCGTCCGCCGCCGTCGAGGAGAGTCGCCACCGTACATCAGTTCCGAGCCGCCGTTTTCTTGAGTCCTTTGCCTTCTGTCGTTAGATCCCTTAAACCCTAGATACCTTTTTAGCTTTCAATCGATTAGGCAAAGGTGAAGATGTGTTCATGACTTTCCTTCGATATCGTTAGCTACCTTGTCCTCTAAAACCCTACAAGTTCTGCTCTAAGTCGTAACTTGTAGATCTGTGTTGCTTGCTAGGTTGTTATTTACATTCAGAACTTAGATCTAGATTTGGATTAATACTTGATATATCATGGTTTTTACTGTTTTTTGACCATGATATAAGTCTTGTTTATAGAGTCTTTTTGGTATTTTTCGAGTCCTATAGAGTCTTTGCAGGTTTAAGTACGTTTGGAGCATAACTGTGAGTGTTGGTGCCTTTTTGAGCTATGTTGAAGTTGATGCTGAAATGACCAAGCCGGAGAGCATTCTGGAGCATGGTGTCGATCGACACCAGCCACTTGGTGTCGATCGACACCGATCGTGATCGCGAGAAGAAGTCTAAAAACTCTTTGGAAGAATTGGAACTTGGCCCAGAAGTTTTCCACTATTTGCAAACTTGCCCCAAATCGTGTTTAGAGTTGTATTTAGGTTTTGAAAGCCATTGTTAGGCATTGATCTTGTTTTCATTGAGATTAAGAGAGAGATTTGATTCAGAGCTTTTGGAGAGACAAATCCGTACTTTGTTAGAGAAGAATTTCGAACCTCCATTGTCTTTTACTCTATCTTTTAATGCAATATTATTCAGTCGTGATTTGTGTTTCAATTGCTATGTCTGAGTAATCTGCTAGTTATGTTATGGGATTATTCAAAGGTTAATAATGAATTGTTAGAACTGCAAAACTGGAAGGATAAATCATTTGGTTCTTCATTTAGATTGCTTTAGCACTGATTTTAAGATTGATCACTTAGAAATCGGATCTTAGGTTGTTTAATAGATGTGGGAACATTATTAATCACCAGAACTATCTTAGATGAGAAAAATAGCTAATTGCAAAGGAAATTGGATTAGTGATTTTGTGAACATATCGAACCTGAACCATAATGCTTGCTTAGGTTGTTAGAATTTTCAAAGGAATTTGGAATTCTAGAATCTGATCATAGTTAATCTCTGCGACGGAAGTCGATTGGTTTTACATTCGTGTTTTCGAGTTTTAGAACGATTTTAATAAATAATCCTTTCAGTCCGTAGTCTGCGATTTATGTCAACCTGCGAATTTCCCATCGCCTAGCACCTTGTCTCAATTGATTTTAAGAACTCAATATCCGCTCCTGATCTCATTACTTTCATTTGCTATTTAGTTTTATTTGTTATTGACTGCTTAGCTTCATTTGAATCTAAAGTCTGTTGAGTAATAGTCTTAAGTCCTTGTGGATTCGATCCCTAAGTACTACAGTGATCTCTTAATTTGAGAGAGTAGTTCTAAGGGTTAATTTGAGCCATATCAAATTTTAGCGCCATTGCCGGGGACTTAGTTATTACTTTCAGATTTTTAGTTTTAGAATTTTGACTAAGCTTTTACATTATTTTTGCTAACTTTCTACTACTTCTCTGCTGTCTGTTTCTGGTGTATGCATAATCGTAGTACCAGAAGCAACAAAGACAAAGAGCTTGTGACATTAGGCATCGATGGACTCGCCAAGTTAGAAAAAACGATCAGAAAGGCCAAAAAGCAGACTAAGATGGTTGGACCACTTGTTTTGAGGACAGATGCTGAGGGTCATTTAGTTGACAGAGAGGGAAACAAAAGAAATGAGGATGGACAGAGGGTAGATGAAGATGGCGTTGTAATTGAGGAACAGGATGTGCCACCAGTTGCGCAGAATGTGCAACAACAAGCTGCTGGAAATGCTGCTGGGCGTTTTCCACAGAGGACCCTGGGAGATTACAATAGGCCAGATAAGTTCTATGCAAATAGAGCTGCAATCCGCCATCCTGCCTTCAGAGAAATGACTTTGAACTAAAGCCTACCTACTACCAGCTTGTGGGTCAGCACCCTTTCTATGGGCTTTCACATGAGCATCCTATGGACCACATAGAGAGGTTTGAGGATCTGGCTACAAGTGTTAAAGCCAATGGAGTCAGCAATGATTTCTTATTCTGCAAGCTTTTCCCCTACTCTTTGGGAGGAGATGCAGCTCATTGGCTGAAACAGTTAGAGCCTGGCTCTTTGACCACTTGGAAGAGCACCAAGAGCGCTTTTCTCAATAACTTTTATGATGATACCAGATCAGAAGAGTTGAGGACGAAAATTGCTTCCTTCTCCCAAGGTCCAACTGAAGCTTTAAAGGCAGCATGACTGAGGTTCAAGTTATATCAGAGAGACTGCCCTTATCATGGCTACAATGAGGTGCAGTTGTTGGGTATCTTCTTCAGAGGGATTGATTGGAGGTACCAAATGGCTCTGGATGCTGCAAGCAATGGGAACTTCAACACTAGAGTCCCAGCTGACGCTGTCACACTGATAGAGAACCTGGCTTCCAGCAACAGCACAAAGAATGCTGATTTTGAGAGACAGAAAATCGCTGGAAATACTGGGAGCAATCAGTTTGCTGCTGAGATGAAGGCTAAGCTGGATTCTGTTCATAACCTCTTGGTGGGTAAGAAGTCTGTTCAGTTTGCTGCTGAGGTTGAGACATTTGAGCCAGCTGAGGAGTTTGAAGAAGAAGATGTCAACTACATCAATGGAGCTGGCTTTCAGGGTCAAAGGTACAATAATCAACAAGGGAGCAGAGGATTCAGTAGGAATAATCAGAGGAGCAACTTCACAGGAAACCAGAGTTCCTCTGGTTACACTCCCAATTCTCAGTTCCAAAAGTCTGAATACCAGAAGCCTTACCTGAACAACAACTTCAGCAGGAACTATGGTTCCTCTTCTTATCAGCCACCACCTGCACCATCAGCTTCAAGTAAGATGGAAGCTATACTTGAACAGCTGCTAGAGGATCAGAAAAAGATCACAGTTGACTTCAATAGGAAGATTGATGCTCTCTATCAGGATTTGAATGGCAAATTTGAAGCCCTGAACACCCATGTCAAAACTCTTGACACTCAAGTTGCTCAAACTGCTGGAGCTATGAAAAAACAAGATGGATTTCTTCTAGGAAGAACAGATACCAACCCAAGACACTCTGCCAACGCCATCACGCTGAGGAGTGGAAAGAATCTGCAACCAGTGAAGAAGAAGGGTCTTAGTGCAGGAGATTTCGAGCAACTTCAAGATTTTGAAGAGGATGATTTTGCCAAACCTGAAGGGTGTCGATCGACACCCACCCCTCGATGTCGATCGACACCAGAGGAGTCTCATGATTTTTTGACTTGAGGCGAAGAGATATCGACCACGATCGACAAGCAACAAAGTGGACCATCGACACCACATACAGAGGAGAGTGTCGATCGACACACCACTCCTGGTGTCGATCGACACCCCCCACAGAAGCAGACTTCGATTTTTTAGACTCCAGAAAATGCAGAAGAAAGGGTTTACAAGCCAAAGGTGCCTTACCCAAGGAAGCAGAGGAAGTCTAAACAAGAGCTGGAGGATGCTAGGAGCTATCATGGATAAACTTGTGGTGGAGATTCCTTTGATTGATGCTATAAGGACTACTCATGTGATCAAGAGATATGTGAAAAGGACGATGACCAAGAATCTGGGGCTTGAGCAAGGTTAAATGCTGATTTCAGAGCAGGTCAGTGCAGTGATATAGAACAAGATACAAGAGAAGCTGACAGACCTTGGGAGCTTTGTCCTAGACTGCATAATCTTTTCTGAAAGGTTTGAGAGGTCTCTTTGTGATTTGGGGTCAAGTGTCAATCTGATGCCCCCACTCAGTTGCTGTCAGCTTGGGTATGATAGATTTTTAACCAACTGGGATCTCTCTTATCCTAGCAGATAGATCAGTAAGGATCCCTGAAGGCATTTTTGAGGATGTGCCAGTCAAGGTAGGAGATTGCATGATCCCTACAGACTTTGTGGTTCTATCTTATGGGGAAAAACCAAAAGACCCCTTGATCTTGGGAAGACCATTCCTAGCCACTGCAGGCGCCATCATAGATGTCAGGAAGGGGAGCATAGCCCTTAATGTGGGCGATTTGGTGATGACCTTTGACATGGACAAGCTGATGAAGAGACCAGCAATTGATGGTCATACATTCTATGTGGACTCCCTCACCAGCCTTGCAGAAGAGATCTTCCTAGAAATGCATCCCACAGATCCTTTGGAGAGAGCATTGACAGTTTCTGCAGAAGAGACAGAGCATCTAGATGACTTCACTGCTGGGTATGTCAAGATGTTGGATGCAAGTGAGCAAGTCATGCAGCTGGTAGTAGAGAAAGAGCTGGTTGGAACTTCTGTAAAGGCTGCAAAACTGGACGATTGGAGTGAAGAAAAAGCTCCTAAAATTAAACTTAAACAGCTCCCTGCAGGCCTAAGGTATGCTTTTCTGGGACCTAACTCTACGTATCCTGTTATAGTTAGTGCTTCCTTAAACAATGCAGAGCTCACTTTACTGCTAAGCAAGCTGCGCACTTTTCGCAAGGCTCTTGGCTATTCTCTTGATGACATTTCAGGTATCTCTCCAGAGTTATGCATGCACAGGATACACCTTGAGGATGAGTCAAAGTCATCAATTGAGAACCAGAGGAGGCTGAATCCAAATTTGCAGGATGTGGTGAAGAAGGAAATCATGAAGCTTCTAGCTGATGGGATAATCTATCCCATTTCAGACAGCACTTGGGTCAGTCCAGTACATGTGGTTCCAAAGGATGGAGGAGTCACAGTGGTGAAAAAGGAGAAGAATGAGCTGATTCCTACAAGAACCATCACTGGTCACAAGATGTGCATTGACTACAGGAAGCTCAACGCTGCAACAAGTAAGGATCACTTCCCATTTCCATTCATCGATCAGATGCTGGAGAAGTTGGCAAATAACGCCTACTACTGTTTCCTGGATGGCTACTCTGGCTTCTTTCAGATCCCCATTCACCTAGATGACCAGGAGAAGACCATATTTACTTGTCCCTATGTCACCTTTGCATATCGCAGGATGCTATTTGGACTTTGTAATGCTCCTGCGATATTCCAGAGGTGTATGCTTTCCATTTTCACTGATATGATTGAGAAGTATATGAAGGTCTTCATGGATAATTTTTGAGTGTATGGATCCTCTTTCAAAGACTGCCTTGACAACCTCTTTCAAGTGCTTGCAAGATGTGAAGAGAAGCACCTAGTTCTGAACTGGGAAAAGTGCCATTTTATGGTCAAAGATGGGATTGTACTTGGACATAGAGTCTCTGGAGAAGGTATTGAGGTGGACAGAGCAAAAATTGAGGTGATGACAAGTCTGCAGCCACCAGATTGTGTGAAATCAGTGAGGAGTTTTCTGGGACATGCTGGGTTCTACAGAAGATTCATCAAAGATTTTAGCAAGCTTGCAAGACCACTCACAGCTCTACATTGCAAGGATGTGAAGTTTGAATTTACTGCAGAATGTCATTCAGCCTTTCAGCAGATCAAGCAAGCCTTAGTGACTGCTCCCATTGTGCAACCTCCTGACTGGGATCTACCATTTGAGGTGATGTGTGACGCCTCAGACTTTGCAGTGGGGGCTGTCTTGGGTCAGAGAAAGGAGAAGAAGCTTCATGCCATCTACTATGCAAGCAGAACTCTTGATGAACCACAGAGAAGGAACTGTTGGCTGTGGTGTTTGCATTCGAGAAATTTTGACAGTACCTGGTTGGAGCTAAGGTGATTGTGCATACTGACCATTCTGCTCTCAAGTTCCCAATACAGAAGAAAGATGCCAAACCAAGACTGTTGAGATGTATATTGCTACTTCAAGAGTTTGACACTGAGATTAGAGATAAGAATGGGATTGAGAATGGAGTAGCTGATCTTCTTTCAAGGATAAAGGTTGATGACGACGTCCCTATTGATGATTTCTTGCCAGAGGAGAACATCTACTTCCTAGAAGCAAGACTGCAGGAACCAGATGATGAAGAACTGCAGCTTTTTTGTGCTACAGAAGTGGTGTCGATCGACACCACCCTCGAGGCAAAGCAATATCGAGCCGGATCGACACCAGACTTGACGCATGGTCGACAAACACTCGGTGTCGAATGACACACCCCCATGTGGTTTCGATCGACACCAATCGCGAACTGAATTACTCCTTCAACAGATCCTGCGTGATGTTTTCTCTCAACCTATCTGTGCGATTGCAACCTCTTCTAGGCCTTCGTATGCTGATATTGACAACTACCTAGCTGCAGATGAGGTCCATGACACCCTCAAAGGATATGAGAAGAAGAAATTCATTAGGGAGCTTAGCAGATATTACTGGGATAAACCTTACTTATACAAGCACTGTTCAGATGGAATCTACAGAAGATGTCTTGCAGAAGCTGAAGTTCAGGACGTACTGTTCCACTGTCATGGTTCTGAGTATGCTGGCCATTTTGCTACCTTCAAAACAGTCTCCAAGGTTTTACAAGCAGGCTTCTGGTGGCCTACAATGTTCAAAGATGCTCAGACATTCATCTGTCACTGTGATGTTTGTCAAAGGAGAGGAAAGATCAGTAAAAGACATGAGATGCCACAGAACTTCATACTTGAGGTTGAAGTCTTTGACTGTTTGGGTATCGATTTCATGGGACCGTTTCCTTTATTTTCTGAGAACAAATACATCCTGGTTGCTGTAGATTATGTCTCCAAATAGGTAGAAGCGATTGCCAGTTCAAACAATGATTCAGCAGTGGTCTTTAAGTTGTTTAAGACCATCATTTTTCCCAGATTTGGAGTACCACAGATTGTGATCAGTGATGGTGGAAAGCACTTCATTAATAGAGTGTTTGAGAAGCTGTTGTAGAAGTATGGAGTTCATCACAAGGTTGCTACACATTACCACCCTCAGATAAGTGGTCAGGTTGAGATCTCCAACAGGTAGATCAAAGATATTCTGGAAATGACAGTGGGAAAGACAAGGAAAGATTGGTCAGCCAAGTTAGATGATGCACTTTGGGCCTACAAGACAGCATTCAAGACACCACCTGGCACCACACCATTCCATCTGCTTTATGAGAAAGCGTGTCATCTTCCAATGGAGCTGGAATATAAGGCGAACTGGGATGTCAAGAAGATGAACTTTGACTGGAAACCTGCAGCAGAGAGGCGCCAGATGCAGTTGAACGAGCTGCATGAGATCAGACATCATGCTTATGAGAACTCCAAGTTGTACAAGGAGAGGACTAAGGCATATCATGATAAAAAAATCCTTGCCAGAAACTTCGAACCAAATGACCGGGTACTACTGTATAACTCATGTTTACAATTGTTTCCTGGAAAATTACGTTCTCGTTGGTCAGGTCCTTTCACCATCAAGGAGGTCAGACCATATGGTGCAGTTGTTTTGTCGACTCCAGAAGGCAGGGAGTTTGTTGTCAATGGGCAAAGGGTGAAGCACTACTGGGCGAAAGCCGCGATTCCCGAAGGACAGATTATACCTTTGGCGGATGCACCCACTACCTGATCCTGAGGACAGTCAAGCTAATGACGTTAAACGAGCGCTTAGTGGGAGGCAATCCACTCGTAAGTGTACATACTTAGTTTTATTTTTGATTTTTGCTAACTGATTTTCGTGTTTCAGTCAAAAAAATAAAAAGGGTGTGGCGAAGGGATATCGACCAAGGTCGACACCCAGCTCAACACGGGCTGATGTCGATCGATACCCTCATTAATCAGATGGCTCCACGGAACAACAAGAGATCGCGAACTGAGACTGGCAAATCCTCCAATCCCGCACCAGCTATCCCTTCTCTTCCACCATGGCCCCGGAGAGAAGGGTTGAGAATCCCGATGGAGAGAGTTTGGGCGGATACACCAGCAAAGGATGTGGCTAAACGCGACTGCGTTTTCAGGAACATCAACGAGCAGTGGGATGACTACGATACACTGTTCTACAATGCCTGGCTCAAGATGGATATTGCGCCTACACGATTCACAGATGCTGCTACACAGTGCAGACTCGGGCTCAAGGAGGAGGTGCTGAGAGTGCTGAAGAAGATTGGCTTGGGCGACATTGCGACCAAGCAGTATGACTTATATCCGGATTTAGTGCGCCAGTTTATTGCCATAGTGAGGGTCTACTACTCCAATGAGATTGTCAAGAGGGCAGATGAGGGCACTATTACATTCATCATCCAAGGTATCATATACATGATTCATCTTCTCGCATTATGTCTCATCTACGGGTTCGATACGATGCGCACCAGCGTCTCTCTCTCAGCGTCATTTCCTGATCTGCAGAGTTTCTGGTCCCACTTCGAGAATGGGAGGTATGACTCTAACACCTCCACTCAGACTGATGTGCGCCATCCTTTGCTGCGCATCATTGCCCACCTTATCTCCACTACACTTCTGTGTAAGTCTGAGCCCGGGAAGATGCGAGTTTCTGAGCTGACTCTGCTTTACTATGGCATTGAGGATGTACTTACAGAGGAGTATGCAGTTGACAGCGATGTCAACATGGGCACCCTCTTTGCTCATCACTTGGCTTTGCTGAAGACCAAGCCATTCTCCGGAGCCAGCGGCAAGCCTGAGAGTATTGGTAGTCTTCTGACTCCCATCTTCCGCTACTGCAGTATTGATACTTCCACCTGCAGAGTTGTGACTGAGCGCCACCTTCTCGACATGGACTACTTGAGGAGGACCCATTGGATCAAGGGAGATGAGATGCTATGGAGTTTTGTCAGCCACACTGGTGAGCGATGTCTGATTCGGCTACCACAACTTGCTCTCACTACACTTCAGACAGACCTCCTCAGCTTTCAGCTTGATGCTACTATGCTTCGATCCGCACCAGCTAATAGGCGCAGAGGATGATCTTCACAAGCTTCTGCTTCTGCTGCTGAGGATGCACCTGTTGAGGACCTTTCTGGAAGTCCATCTTGTCGATCGAGAGCTTCCCGAGCCCCTGCATTACCTGAGCCCATTGGGCGACACTCGCTCTCTAACGTTCCTGACATCCCGATGGAGCAGGCCGCTTTTCAGCGATTCATGGTCCAGAGTGTTCAAGCACTCTGGAACGCCATCTCGGTGCTGTCGAACTGTGGCTGCGTTCGACCTTCTACACCTCCTCGCGATGAGGATGAGGACTAGTTTCTCTATATATCCTGGTTACTTTTCCCTTTTCCTTTGTTATTTTCATTTTATTTGATTCAGTTTTTGATGTTTTTGCTTTGAGTCAGTTTGTCAGCTTTGAGTAATGCTTTGAAACTTGTTTGAACTGATGAGATTATGCATTGGTGTTGTTGCTTTTAATTGTGTGCTTGAGTGTTCCTAACAGTCTTGACTTGGGAGTACTTCAGCTAACAATCTAACATGCAACATTATACATGTTTGGGTCAGTTACATTCTGTCTTCGGACTGGGTGTCGATCGACACCAACCATAGGGTGTCGATCGACACCATGCACAATCGAATGTACCACTTTCTCATTCATGTGCAAACCGTTTCATTGTTCATTTTTGCCAACTCCAGGCTTGATAACACTGAGGACAGTGTTATTTAAGTCTGGGGGAGGTCGTTGCTGACATTGTGTATATTGTTTTTGATTTTTAAAATCTTAAAGTTGAGTCAAAACCTGTTTTATAGAGTCAAAAATTTTGAAACTGTCAGTTTCTCAAGGAACTAATCACAGAACATTGATGCTTTTAAGAACCATTACCACAGTAGCTGATTACAAGTCTTATTAAGTTGAAAATCATAGGTAGATCAGTCTAGCAATGAAAATTTAGGTTCTTAGAGAATCTGGAAAATTTGTTGTTAGCTCCACCTTAATGAACTTTAAATTTCTTGTGTCAGGGCTTGATTCTCATTGATCTCGATTCTCTCTTTTAACACTGACAAGTATGTTAAGATACAGTCTCTCTTTGATTTTCTCTGATATAGTTTTAAAAGTTTGAGTCAAAAGAATGGTGCATTCATGACCCTGTCTCCTCACAAGGAACAATAGTAATGAACACACTCAAGAACATGTCTCCTCACAAAGAACACAAGTATTGAGTAGCACCATAGCTTAGACTATAAAAAATGAGAAAAGAGTTGAAAAATCGGAAATATCAGAAAGAAAAAATCAAGGGAAGAGAAAATAGGAGAGCTGTGTTGAGATTGCATGGTTCAGTTGTTTAAGAAGGGAAAAGAATCTATAAGTGATTAAGATGATAAAACCTTGATGAGACATCACGCTTAGATAAAAATAAGGAGTTAGCACCAGAGATTTTGGATTTCTTGAAGAGATTTGGATTGGATTTGAGAGATTTGCTAAGCTTGTGGTGATTAGACTGAAATTTGATCTTGTGTTGACTCTGTGGTATGTGGATTCGAAAGTGTTAACTAATGTGATGTTTGGCTGACTGTTTCTTGTTTTCAAACCTCGACCCTGTTCTCTGTCTGGTGTTTGCTTGAGGGTAAGCAAAAGTTAAGTCTGGGGGAGTTGATATATCATGGTTTTTACTGGTTTTTGACCATGATATAAGTCTTGTTTATAGAGTCTTATTGGTATTTTTCAAGTCATATAGAGTCTTTGCGGGTTTAGGTATGTTTGGAGCATAACTGTGAGTTTTGGAGCCTTTTTAAGCTATATTGAAGCTGATGCTGAAAAGACCAAGTCGGAGAGCATTCTGGAGCATGATGTCGATCGACACCAGCCACTTGGTGTCGATCGACACGATCCTGGTCGTGAGAAGAAGTCTAAAAACTCTTTGGAAGAATTGCAACTTGGCCCAGAAATTTTCCACTATTTGTAAACTCGCCCCAAATCGTTTTTAGAGTTGTATTTAGGTTTTGAAAGCCATTGTTAGGCATTGATCTTGTTTTCATTGAGACTAAGAGAGAGATTAGATTCAGAGCTTTTGGGGAGACAAATCTGTACTCTGTTAGAGAATAATTTCGAACCTCCTTTGTCTTTTACTCTATCTATTAATGCAATATTATTCAGTCATGATTTGTGTTTCAATTGCTATGTCTGAGTAATCTGCTAGTTAGGTTATGGGATTATTCAAAGGTTGATAATGAATTGTTAGAACTGCAAAACTGGAAGGATAAATCATTTGGTTTTTCATCTAGATTGCTTTAACACTGATTTTAAGATTGATCACCTAGAAATCAGATCTTAGGTTGTTTAACAGATGTGTGAACATTATTAATCACCAGAACTATCTTAGATGAGCAAAATAACTAATTGCAAAGGAATTTGGATTAGTGATTTTGTGAACATATCGAACCTGAACCATAATGCTTGCTTATGTTGTTTGAATTTGCAAAGGAATTTGAAATTCTAGAATCTGATCATAGTTAATCTCTGGGACGGAATTCGATTGGTTTTACATTCGTGTTTTCGATAACTAGAATGGTTTTAATAAATAATCCTTTCAGTCCGTAGTCTGTGATTTATGTCAACCTGTGAATTTCTCATTGCCTAGCGCCTTGTCTCAATTGATTTTAAGAACTCAGTATCCGCTCCTGATCTCATTACTTTCATTTGCTATTTATTTTTATTTGTTATTGACTGCTTAGCTTCATTTCAATCTAAAGTCTGTTGAGTAATAGTCTTAAGTCCTTGTGGATTCGATCCCTAAATACTATAGTGATCTCTTAATTTGAGAGAGTAACTCTAAGGGTTAATTTGAGCCATATCAATACTTTTGATTGTTGTTTGATGTTTAATATTGCTTGTGAGAATTGTGAATCTGCATTGCATTGCATATAGTGTGTGAAAGCACAAACTGCATTAGGACCCAGCAGTGAGAAGACACTGCTGGCGTGATTGACACCTGCGATAGAGGATGTGCCTGTCTTAGTGCCATGTGGTGCTCAGGTTAACGAACCAGTCGTGCAGTAACTTAAAATCTTGCGGAGATGCCTCCCCTAGCAAGGGTGTAAGACATACGAATCTTGCAGAGGTTAATCTGTGGGATACTATAACGAGAGGCGTTCAGTATGCTCGCTTTGTTTACTGCATATTTGTTTGTTGATTGTTAGAGGAATCATTCAACTGCGCTTGTTCGTTTGGCTCTAGCTAGCGACAGGTTCGGGTAATGGTATATGTGGTGGACCACATGTATGCGTTCTCCTGGATAATCTAAATTACTCATCCCCTCCTATCCCTTTTCCCCTTGCGCAGGTGAGCAGGAGCAGCAGGAGTGATTGGCGTGTGATGGTGGCGAGCTGGTTCTCTAGTTCA
Organism: Thlaspi arvense; assembly: GCA_911865555.2. Classification (NCBI taxonomy): domain Eukaryota; kingdom Viridiplantae; phylum Streptophyta; class Magnoliopsida; order Brassicales; family Brassicaceae; genus Thlaspi; species Thlaspi arvense. Next base: position 9,909,541 of record OU466861.1, read on the forward strand.
GTCTTTGGGGTCCTTAAGACAATTAGCTTTCTATTTCAGCTGGTTTTGAGACTTGGTTATGGTTTATTTTGAGTTTAAGTTGGTTATTTGCAAGACTATATGAATTTATACCTATGGAATGAGTATTGATTTGGAGTTAAGTTATGGTAACTTGGTTTGAAAGTTGAGTGTTTAACACGTCATCTCATTTGTGGAGAGGCGGTGTTACAAGTTTGGTATCAGAGACAAGGTTACCAGTCAAACCGGTTTCGACCCGGGAGACATGTTTTCAAAGTAAAACCATTTTCAAAAGTTTTAAAAAGTGGGTTGGCGTCTTCAAAACAAAACAGCATCATCACACCGCATCACTCTGCTCTCCAGGCTCCGTAAGTTAATATATTTAGTTATCTTCAGTTCATCTCCATCTACATTGTGTCTACAGTCTTCATTTGTTTTCTACCTCGTCTAGTGTCTACTGTATCCGCATTGTTGTGGCTAATCAAATAGGAGGACACGATTTTGATTACTTATTCTTGTGAATAGATGCCACCAAAGGGACAGCGTTTGACTAGGGCTGCAGCACGCCATGAGAGTGAGGAAGGAACCCAAACCATTTCAACAGGAAATGTGAATGGAGGCAATACCGAGCGGACTCGTGCCAGGGAGCAGGCAGAGGAAGCACGTGTTCAAGCTTTAGCCGCGCAACAGGCTTTAGCTGCAGAACAGGACCGTGGCGCCGCCCTGGCTCGGGATGAGTAGGCATGTGCGGATGAGCAAGCGCGAGTTGCAGAACAAGTGCGTATTGCAGAGGAAACTCGTGTGGCTGAGCAGACTCGCATTACTGAGGAAACTCGCGTTGCAGAGCAGGCTCGAGCTGCAGAGGCAGCTGCTGAAAGAGAAGAGCTGTTGAGGTACCGCGAGAGGTATGCAAACCCTCTTTGTGGGGACCCAAATGCGGGAGGAGCGTATGGAGGTGCCTATCTGCGCCGTGATGAGCCGCGAGTGGAGGTACCTTTACCCCCACCACCACCTTTGGGTCGTGGGCAGGACCGGGAGCCTGTACCGACCTATTGGGAGGCCATGAATCACGTTCTTCTCATGGGAACTAAGATGTTTGCGGGTAAGAGTGATCCTACTGCCGCAGACAACTGGAGGAAGAAGTTAGAGAGGAATCTTGATGGAGCACGATGCCCGCTAGCATACCGCAGAGACCTGGCCGTCCAATACCTGAAGCACGAGGCGCTGTTATGGTGGGAAGGTCTTGTGGAGAAGACTGTGGGGCGTTATGAGCTCACCTAGGAAGATTTCAGGACGGAATTTTCCCGTAAGTACTTTCCTCGCGAGGCGATTGAAAAGATGATGAGTGCATCCAAAGACTTGCGTCAAGGAAGCAAGACCGTATGTGAGTACAAGGAGGAGTTTAGTCGTTTGAGGAGATTTGCTGGTCAACACCCTGGAGAGCAAGAGGTGATTCGACTTTTCCTTAGGGAAATAAGGGTCGAACTCAAGAATCGCTACTCTATAAGAACGTATGACAGTATGATTGACCTCGTGGAAATGGCTGCAACTCAGGAGATTGGAATGGAGGAGGAGCAGAAGGTTGCACAGAACGCCCAAGCAAAAGCCACTAAGGGGACGAAAACCCATAAGCGAACTTGGGATAATACGAACCTGAGGAACGGGCCATTGCAGCCGTGTAACAGGTGTGGGAAGTACCATTATGGAGTGTGTCGCGGAACGGAATGCTTCAGGTGCAACCAACCAGGCCATATGGCTCGGGAGTGTCTAGCAGCAGCGCCAGTGGAGTCGTGTTACAGCTGTGGACAGGTTGGGTGCAATGCAAGGGACTGCAGAGTGCTAGTACTACACGGAGGAGGCAATCAGGAACATCCACCACCAGCACCAAAAAGGCATGTCCCTGGACCGTGTGTGCTCATGGCAGGAGACCACGCTGGTGTGGAACCAATCGCTGGTAAGTAATTAGTTGTTATGGTTTAGAAGTTTTATGTTCTGTGTGCTAGTTGCGTGTTTGTAGAGTAGAGCCTTAGAAGTAGAAACCCTCTAGGATCGGTCCTCATTGGAGGCATAGCAGCTCACACTCTGTTCGACTCGGGAGCTACCCATAGCTTTGTTTGTCCAGCGATAGTGAGAGCCTGGACGTTTAAGGGAACCTGGGTTCCGAAGTCCAAGGGGATCCGGATGGCTGGAACCGAGCTGGTACAATCTACGGGATTGCACGTTAAAGTCCCCATAACGTTGGAAGGTGTGGATTTGCCTTGGGATCTCATAGAAATGAACCTGAACAACTATGAGGTCATCTTGGGAATGGACTGGCTGACCCGATACCATGCCACTTTGGACTGTCATAAGGCAAGGGTCAAAATTCCTAAGGAGGATCGTTGGATAACGTTCCAAGGTGTTCAGTTAAAATCAGGAGTCAGAATTATTTCGATGTTGTAAGCAGAAGAGCTTCTGGGGAAGGGGCATGAAGCATATATGGCCACCATTTCGATAGTAGAAGGGGAAGCAGTGGCAGATCTTAGTGCGATTCCTGTAGCAGCTGAATATGCGAACGTATTCGAGTCACTACAAGGACCGCCTCCCACGCGTGGTGATACCTTTACGATTGAAGTTGAGCCCGGGACGGCGCCCGTATCAAAGGCTCCTTATCGTTAAGCACCTCCGGAAATGGATGAGCTGAAGAAGCAGCTCAGGACTTGCTGGATAAAGGGTTTATCCGGTCAAGTAGCTCGCTATGGGAAGCACCTGTGCTATTCGTGAAGAAAAAGGACAGTAGCTTTAGACTATGTATTGATTATAGAGGTTTGAATAAAGTGACTATAAAGAATAAGTACTCTTTGCCGCGGATCGATGAGCTGTTGGACCAGCTGCAGGGAGCCTCTTGGTTCTCGAAGATCAATCTGGCGTCAAGATACCATCAGATACCCATCGCAGAGGAGGATGTGAGGAAGACCGCATTTTGGACGCGTTATGGTCATTACGAGTTCATGGTTATGCAATTTGGACTGACTAACGCGCCCGCTGCCTTTATGAAGTTGATGAATGACGTTTTTCGTGAACACTTGGATAAGTGTGTGATTGTCTTCATTGACGACATATTAGTCTACTCCAGGTGTAAAGAGGAGCATGACCAGAATTTGCGGATCGTATTGGAGAAGTTAAGGGTAAGTGCAGCTTCTGGCAGAGGAACATCGGATTCCTAGGCCATGTAGTATCTGAAGCCGGTGTAGCAGTGGATCAAGAAAAGATCACTTCTATCACCAACTGGCCTGCGCTGACAAGTACTACTGAGATCCGTAGTTTCTTGGGTTTGGCTGGATACTACAGGAAGTATGTGAAAGGATTTGCAAGTATGGCCAAGCCATTTACAGCCTTAATAGGCAAGGACGTTAAGTTCCAATGGACGGAAGCTTGCGCCAAGAGTTTTGCAGATCTGAAGGGATGTTTGACCGATACCCCCGTTTTGGTATTACCAAGGACAGGTGTACCATACGTGGTGTATACAGACGCATCGGGGACTGGACTCGGTTGCGTGCTCATGCAAAAGGAGAAGGTAGTCGCATACGCCTCACGGCAATTGCGCATGCATGAGGTCAACTACCCCACACATGATTTGGAGTTAGCAGCAGTAGTATTTGCGCTTAAGATTTGGCATTCATACTTGTACGGAGGGAAGGTGCAAGTGTTTACGAACCATAAGAGTCTTAAGTACTTTTATCCAAGGGGACCTGAATCTGAGACTGCACAAGTGGGTAGAGTTGTTGGCAGACTACGATTTGGACATTGTCTACCACCCCGGGAAAGCCAATCAAGTGGTGGACGCCCTGAGTAGACGGAAAGCAGATGTATATGTAGCTAAGAAAGCTGAAAAGCTAATCTCGATGGTAGCCAGCCTGCGCCTGTGCACCACTACCATTGGTGAGCTGGCCAACGGTTTTGAAGCCGTGGATCAAGCAGACATATTGGAACGGATCTGCGAGGCTCATCAGGATGACTACGCACTTCGAAAGTTGATTGACAATGAGGTGGTTGGGTACCGCATCACGTTCTATGGAACTTACCTATTACGTGATAGGGTTTGTGTTCCGAGGGTACGGGATCTGAAGGACGAGATCCTGCACCAAGCTCATCAGTCATGGTTTGCTATCCATCCGGGAAGCACTAAGATGTACCGGGACTTGAAGAGGTACTACCATTGGGATGGCATGAAGAAAGACGTCGCCATCTAGGTGTCACAATGTCAGACGTGTCAGCAAGTGAAAGCAGAACATCGGGTTCCAAGCAGACTACTCCAGAACTTACCACTACCAGAATGGAAATGGGACATGGTAACTATGGATTTTGTCACTGGACTACCGTGGACTATTGGGTATAAGGATGCGATTTGTGTAATCGTAGACCGCCTTCTAAGTCTGCGTATTTCTTAGCTATCAAAAAGAGAGATGGAGCCGATCGCTTAACTCAGAAGTATCTGGATTCCATAGTGATATTGCATGGAGTTCCAGTCAGTATAGTGTTAGATCGTGATCCGAAGTTCACATCGATGTTCTGGTAGGCTTTTCAGAAAGCATTAGGAACTAAGGTTCACCTGAGTACTACCTATCACCCCCAAACGGATGGACAGTCGGAAAGGACAATGCAGACCCTCGAGAACATGCTCCGGGCGTGTGTTCTTGACTGGGCGGGGAAGTGGGGCGAGTACTTACCATTAGCTGAGTTTGCCTACAACAACAATTATAACTCGAGTATCGGTATGTCTCCATACGAGGCTCTGTATGGTAGACCGTTTCGCACTCCCCTCTGTTGGACTGAGGTGGTGAGCGACGGGACCTAGAGCCGGACATGGTCAAGGAGACGGTTATGCAAGTGGAATTGCTTAAGGACATACTTAAGGAAGCCCATGACCGTTAGAAGAGTTATGCCGATATGCGTAGGAAAGATTTAGAGTTTTCAGTTGGAGATGAGGTCTACCTGAAAATGAGAACCTGAAAATGAGAACCTTCAGAGGTGTGAAAGAGATTAGGAAGCTGAAAAAGCTTAAGCCAAGGTACATGGGACCATATAGGGTCATTGAGAGAGTTGGAAATGTGGCATATCGATTGGACTTGCCACAAGAGTTGTCTGACTTCCATAATGTGTTCCATGTATCTGTGTTGAGGAAGGTAGTTAGAGAGCCTGAGCTGATACTACCTAATCCGCCAGTGGATGTGAGTGGAGACCTCCGGGTGCGAAGCACGCCTGTCTCAATAAAGGAATATCATACAAGGGACGTTCAAGGGAAGGAAATCCGGATGGTCTTGGTGTGTTGGGAAAGAGATGGAATTGGTGAGGAGACCTGGAAAGAGGAAAATGACATGAGTAAATAGTGTCCTGAACTTTTTGAGGGTGCGAGGGGATCGCAGGGTGGTTGCAAGAATTCGAGGGCGAATTTCTCTAAAGAGGGGGAGAATCATAATGCCATGGATCTAGGCCCAGAAGGAAAAGGAAAGGCCCATGTGTCTAAAGCCCAAGAGGAAAGGGTATTAGGGTTTTCCCAGAGTCTTCCCTATATAAATAGAGCTAGAGAGTCAGGAATTCTATCACAACTCCCAAAGCACTCAGAGATAGAACCTATGAACCCTAACCGAGCAAGACGCTGCCGCCGTTCATCTTTGCCGCTGTCCGCCGCCGCCGAGGAGAGCCGCCGCCGTTCATCAGTTCCGAGCTGCCATTTTCTTGAGTCCTTTACCTTCCGTTGTTAGAACCCTTAAACCCTAGATCCCTTTTTAGCTTTCAATCGATTAGGCAAAGGTGAGGATGTAATCATATCCTCCCTTCGATATCATTAGCTAGCTTGTTTCTGTTAGATCTAGATCTTAAGTCCTCTAAAACCCTACAAGTTCCGCTATAGGTTGTAACTTGTAGATCTGTGTTGTTTACTAGGTTGTTATTAACTTTCAGAACTTAGATCTAGATGTGGATTAATACTGTTGATTGTTGCTTGATGTTGAATATTGCTTGTGAGAATTTTGAATCTGCATTGCATTGCATATAGTGTGTGAAAGCACAAACTGCATTAGAACTCAGCAGTGAGAAGGCACTGCTGGCGTGATTGACGCCTGCGACAGAGGATGTGCCTGTTGTAGTGCCATGTGGTGCTCAGGTTGACGAACCAGTCGTGCAGCGACTTAGACTCTTGCGGAGATGCGTCCCCTAGCAAGGGTGTAAGACATATGAAACTTGTGGAGGTTAATCCGTGGGATACTGTAACGAGAGGCATTCAGTATGCTCGCTTTGTTTACTGCATATTTGTTTGTTGATTGTTAGAGGTATCGTTAAACTGTGCATGTTCATTTGGCTCTAGCTAGCGACAGGTTCGGGTAATGGTATATGTGGTGGACCACATGTATGCATTCTCCTGGGTAATCTAAATTACTCATCTCCTCCTATCCCTTTCCCCCTTGCGCAGGTGAGCAGGAGCATCAGGAGTGATTGGCGTGTGATGGTGGCGAGCTGGTTCTCTAGTTCGGTCATTGGGGTCGTTAAGACACTTAGCTTTCTATTTCAGCTGGTTTTAAGACTTGGTTATGGTTTATTTTGAGTTTAAGTTGGTTATTTGCAAGACTATTTGAATTTATACATATGGAATAAGCATTGATTTGGAGTTAAGTTGTGGTAACTTGGTTGGAAAGTTTAGTATTTAAAACGTCATCTCATTTATGGAGAGGCGGTGTTACACAAGTAGCTTGACGTGTGACGCTATTAATTTTCGTATGATATTTAATTATGATGACAAAGGTATTATGAAGTTATGATTAGCTCACGTTTATTTGAAGTGCATGCATCTTCTTTAATATAAATTTAAGTTACAGGAAGAAAAATACTCAAAACACAAAACTCCTTTTCCCGATCCCGAATCTGCAAGCAAAGCTTCTCTGTATCACGAGAAACTCAGATCGTATCAATGTGGAACGGTGATGGAACCGTGGACATCAATGGCTTTCGAGTTTTTTATTCAGAGGTAAGCACAACTATTTCTTCATTTTGACGTTAATGATATCTTTGATTTTGTTATTATTTTTTTACATCAACCTTGGTTCACAGGTGGATTGTGTGAGGAGAATCTTTGAAAGACACCCAGAAACCGCGTTGAATTTTCGTCCAAAGAACCAATTGGTGAAAAACGCCTACATGAACAACCTCCTCGAGCTCATCGACATAATTTGCTTAGCTCCTCAGGACCTCGCAGAGGAGGAGCTAAGAGATGCTGAGAGCACGCTTTTGGATCTGGTAGCACTACAAGAAATATGGGCATTGGTAACAGGGCATTGTAGCACGAATTCACTAACTGCTACTAAAAGTGAGAAAATCGGATGTGAAGTCTATCATAGCATTAAATTCGCGCTGTGATAGTTTTTCATTAAGCGTGAACATAAAAAGGACTATTGTAGCTGGAAAGTGATTTTGGAGGCAAACACTTAACCAATTTTTAGTTATATCCGCCAGTTTCTCATTTTTTCTTCCTTTTAGTTCTTCCTATGAAATAATTCCGAATCTCTCTACATCAAATCTCTCTACATCAAAACTCGAATTCCGATCACAGATTCATCGACTTTCCATTTTCCAGCTCTGTCGCATCGAAATCAGTTCTCTTTGTGCTAGATTTTGTGTCATCTCCGTCGCTCTCGAAAGCAGCTCTCTTTCTGCCGGATTTGGTGTCGTCTTCGTCGCTTTCGAAATCTGCAACATCGAAGAAGAAACCCAGAAAAGGTAATCGAATGTCTTCGATTGTGTTGTCTCCGCCGATCTTGTCCACTTTATTTGATTTAGATTTCTCTAATTAATTTTCACTAACTCTCATTGTAGTAAGATTTGAAGCCGTAGACATATATTTGAGAAGCCAATTTTACAGCATTCAGGTAAACCCATAACAGATTTTCATTTAAAATATGTTTTTTTTATATATAAATCCAGACAATGATTCTATTTGTTTGCATGTTGGATCTTGTTGGTGTATTTGAAGTTTGAAAGTTTGTGTTGGGGGTGAAGATGACTTGATCTCAGAACCGCAATCTGCAGAAGCTTACAGAGGTTAGTTGTCACATCGAAATATAAGTTTCTTACTTACTTGACTGTTTAATACTATTGCTGTGAATGTGTAATACTTGACTGTTTAATAATGTTGCTGTGAATGTGTTTGTTTGATGTTTGAGTAATTCTTATTGTGTTTGTCTTATTGTCTTTATGGGTAAGCAAAAATAATGGTCGAAAAAGCTTGGGTTCATCTGAACAGGTATGCGAAAACATTGTATAGTTTACGGACTTATAGGTGTAATGTTTGTCTAAGAGAGTCTAAGGTTTGTCTTTGTTTTTTATTTCATATTAATTCACCGAAGAGCTGATCCTGGTTATGAGAGAGGTGCTTGGGATTTTGTGAGGTATGTGGCTGCAGCTTTATGAGATATTGACATGATTATCTGCCCATGTATTGACTGCCGAAACGTAGATCGTCACTCAGCCAGTGATGTTATCGATCATCTTGTAACAAGGGGAATGGATTGGAGTTACAAGATGCAGGAAGATTGGTATCATCATGGAGAAGTTATATCAGGGACGACTGAGTGTAGACAGAACACAAGTCATTGGAACCAAGAGATTTTTGGTTTGTCCCAAGCTGCTGAGTTTATAGATGAAGAGCTCGTTAGGCAGGGTGATTTAAGTGAGGTTGCTGAGGGTGAGGATCATCAAGAAGATGAGTTTCTAGCAAAGCTAGCTGATGCAGAAACACCACTATATCCAAGTTATGCAAACCACAGCAAGCTCTCGGCCATTGTTTCACTCTTTAGGATAAAGACACAGAGTGGTTGGTCTGACAGAAGCTTCGATCTTCTACTTGAGACTTTGCCACATATGCTACCTAAAGATAATGTGTTGCACACATCCTTGTACGAGGTAAAGAAGTTTCTGAGATCTTTTGATATGGGTTATGAGAAGATACATGCTTGTATTAACGAATGTTGTCTATTCAGAAAGCAGTTTAAGGATCTCGAGAATTGTCCTAAATGTACCTCTTCACGATGGAGGAGTAACACGCACACTGGTCAGGTCAAAAAAGGTATTCCACAGAAAGTGCTCAGGTATTTTCCGATCATTCCACGCCTCAAGAAGATGTTCAGATCAGAGGACAATGTGAAGGACTTAAGGTGGCATTTTACTAATAAGAGCACTGATGGGAAAATGCGTCATCTGTAGATTCTGTCACGTGGGAACAGATGAATGCCAAATACCCATATTTTGCTGAGGAAGAAAGGAACATTAGGCTCGGACTCTCGACAGATGGGTTCAATCCTTTCAATATGAAGAATGTAAACTATAGTGCTTGGCCTGTTTTGCTAGTCAATTACAACATGCCACCTGACAAGTGTGTGAAGGAGAAAAACATCATGTTGACATTACTTATTCCTGGTCCAACCCAACCTGGAAACAATATAGATGTGTATTTGGAACCACTTATAGAGGATCTAAACCATCTATGGGAGAAGGGAGAGGTAACTTATGACGCATTCACTCACACTACTTTCACGTTAAGGGCAATGCTTCTGTGTACCATACAAGACTTTCCGGCATATGGAAATCTAGCAGGCTGTAAAGTAAAGGGCAAAATGGGTTGTCCTATGTGTGGGAAACACACAGACAGTATGTGGTTGAGTAATTGCAGAAAACACGTGTATATGTCCCATCGGAAGTCCCTGCCACCTACACATGTTTATAGAGGAAAAAAAAGCATGGTTTGATGGTAAAGCTGAACATGGGAGAAGAGGTCAGATTCTGAGTGGTGACAACATCTATCAAATACTCAAAAACTACAAGAATGATTTTGGAAATGTCAGAGTCACTGGAAGAAAGAGGAAGACGCCTGCTTGTGTTGGATCAGATGCGGATAGTGATGATGATTCCAGTGAATCTGAGGAAGAAGACGAACCAGTAGATGAAGAGGAGCTATCTAGATGGAAGAAGCGCTCAATATTTTTCAAGTTACCTTATTGGAAGGTTTGTTTAATGTTAATTTTGGTTCTCTATATGTCTTTAACTTTCGTTCATTCTCTTTCTTTAACTTGCGTTTATTATATATATTTATTTTGTCTAGGAACTGCCACGTGGAGAGAAATGTTGCTGCTAGTATTGTCTCTACATTGTTGCATTGTGGGAAGTCAAAGGATGGTATTAATGCTCGAAAAGATCTGCAAGTGCTTGGTATTAGGAAGGATTTGCATCCCCAACCCCGTGGTAAAAGAACATATCTTCCTCCAGCTCCATGGACTTTGTCCAACAAAGAGAAGAAACTATTCTGTAAGCGCCTATTTGACTTCAGAAGTCCAGATGGTTACTGTTCAAATATATCCAGGTGCGTCAAGATAGAAGATTGTACTGTTAAAGGGCTTAAATCACATGATTATCATGTGTTGATGCAACAACCACTGCCGGTTGCTATTAGAGGTTAGTGGATGAAATATTGTATACTACACAGTTTAATGTTGTGGTTTTAATATTGAATGGTTGAATGGTATTTATGTACAGGTTTATTGCCTAAAAGTGTTAGGATAGCTATTGGACGCTTATGCGCTTTCTTCAACCATCTGTGTCAGCGAGTTATAGACAGAGAGACAATTTCTGTACTAGAAACTGAAATTGTGGAAACTCTCTGTATGTTTGAGAGGTTCTTTCCTCCAAGTTTCTTCGATATAATGGTGCATTTGACAGTACACCTAGGTAGGGAAGCTCGGCTATGTGGACCAGTCAGTTTTCGTTGGATGTATCCTTTTGAGAGGTACAACCTCACCATTTCTTACTGTATGTATTGTACAATAAACGGTTATGTTATTAAGTTTTGGTTATGTTTATGTTTTATATGCAGATACATGAAAGTTATGAAGGACTTTGTAAGGAACCCTGCAAGACCCGAATGCTGAAGCATATCTAGCAGAGGAATGCATGCGGTTCTGCAGTGAGTTCTTGAAAAATACAACAAATGTTGAGGAGAAAGTGGATAGAAATTCTGTATATGAGAACAACTCAATACTGGAGGGTCGTCCTATATCCGCAGCCACTTCATGTACTCTTACTGAGAAGGATAAGAACATAGCACATCTTGCTGTGATTCAAAATATGGCTCTACTTGAACCTTATGTGGAGTAAGTTACTTTATGTCTATTATCTTATTTTGTGTGTTTCATATGTCATTTGCATTATATAAACCAAGATTTCTATACTTTGTTGTTTTTTTTATTTAAGCATGGACCTACAACATCTACAAGACTCTAGTGATAGATGTAGACGTGATTCAGGAACGTTATGGTCTACACATACTCAGAAATTTGCATCCTGGTTAAAAGAACAGGCAAGTTATTAATTACCTGTGTCGTTTTGGTTTAATACTGACTTACTTTATGTATAGACACTGACACTTTACCATTTTTAAAATAGATACCTCTAAGTTCAGAACATCATGAAGATACACTTAAGTGGTTAGCATATGGTCCTCGTACATGCGCAAGGTCTTACACTGGTTACATAGTCAACGGCCATCGTTTTCACACAATATCAGTTGATAGAAACGCAGAATAGTGGGATGTTACATGAAGCCACATCAATGTGTAGAGCTAGTGCAAAAGACAATTCTCAGATGGTTTAATTTGTGTCCTACTATGGAAGAGTGGTCGACATTATACTGCTTGATTACAATGTGTTCTATATTCCTATATTCCGGTGTCGATGGGCAAACAGAGGTAACAGAGTAAGAGAAGAAGATGGTTTCACACTTGTTAACCTTAACCAAAGTCAAGTTTCCTATGCCAAAGATACATACATACTAGCCTCTCAAGCAAAGCAAGTGTTTTATTCACGGGTAGATGAAGAATCGAGTTGGTATGTAGCTATGTGAGGTCCAACGAGAAGATACAATGAAGAAGAGGATGCTGCTGGAACTGCAGAAGTTGGGCCTTTCCCAGTATTACTGGATATGGATGACTTGGTTGATGAAGCTAGAAATGCCAGAACTAACTGTGAAGGAATTTATGTGTGAAATAATACTGCTTTTGATTGCTTTTTTCCTGTATATTTGTCATATAATGTGTGTTTATGTATGATCTAATTTCTCTTACATTGCGTATTATATTAAACACAAATTTATTTTGTTTCAGGTGAACTAAGATGGGCAATACTCGAAAAAGGCGTACACAAAAGAAGAAGAAGAATGACGAATTGGAAGATACGCAGATTGAAACTCAGGAATTGGAGACACAACCACAGCAAGGAGACGACCCTGAAGATGGAGAAGACCCTAATGAATTGGAGCATGAATTGCGAGAGGACCCTAATGTAGTGAATGGAGAAGAAGATAACGAACTTGAAGAACAAATCCAGGAAGCAGAGGAAACTAGTCAACACCAGCAAGGAGACAAAGCTAATGTAGATGATGGTAATGAAGAACAAATCCAGGAAGCAGATGATGCTGCTGCTGAAGAGAATAATCAGACAGAATCTGAACCAAAGCGTAAGAGGCATCGAGGTCCAACTAAGATGAAACACATTGAGTAGCTCAGAACCATCTCAGGTGACGAGGCTAAGAGTGTGGGTGAAGTCACGTACAAAGAAGGATGGTACGCCTGTTAACGTCAATGCAGCTGAGAAGATTGTAAGCTCTGTTTATTCTTATACAAATTGGATATCGTGTTTGGGTGTTGCATATGAAATTTTGTATCTGTTTGCAGAAAAAGGCATCAGAAATAGACGTTGTAGGAACTCAGAATTCAAGTACAACGAATCCAAAGGAAGATATGCTTACACAGATTTTGGGACCTGATAATCCTGGCAGATTGCGGGCAATAGGTAGAGGTATGAGCTTGACAAAATTAGCTTGTTTCCAAGTCAAGAGCAACTGTATGGCTGCAATGGAAGAAAATCATATTGTGTTGCAGAATAAGATTAACAATTTACAGCAAATCATTGACAAAATGAATAACCAGGTTAGCCTACTATATACACACACTCTATTTATAAAATTAGTTTGAATATTATATGAAGTGAATGACATGATCAACTGTTTATCTTATTACAGAGACAAGAGGCCAACGTTGGTGAAAACTCGATTCATAAGAGTGTAAACCCAAGAGCACTTCCTAAGTGTTACTTGGTTGATTGGTCTTCTTGTGATGAGAATGTTGCTGAGGGACGTGTTGTTTCTTATGATGCTGATGAGTTAGTAAATGGAATTCCTCTAGGACCTAACGCTGTCAAGGTTTTAGTTGAAAATGCAACCAAACCAGAAGCATTTCTATGCAGACCTGCACCTGAGATGCTTACTATTGAGGATGTAGTTGGAGAAATGGTTGCTTGGCATGCTGATTATTGTATTGTTCCGAGTGCAGGTGTTGTTACAGAAGACACTGCACCTAAGGTTAACTTTCTTAAATTTGGTTATTTATGAATTGTCTTCATCTTTAGGTGACACTTTCTCTAGTAGTCACTATATTTTGTTTTGTTCCGCAGAGCCCTAGCACAAGTTGAAAGAACAAATGCAAACTCATGGAATATGTTAAGAATGATGAAATGGTCGCTGAAGGCAGATGGCAGTCTCGAGAACCTAAAGTATTGGTTAATGGACTTCCTCTTGGTTCAAATGCAATCAAAGTATTTGTGGATATGGTCCTAAACCCCAATGCATATCTATGGAGGCCTACAGTGGAGATGAGAACTTTGAAGGATTTTTTGAAATGTTTTGTAGCATGGCCTGCGAATAGAGTTGTGATTGAAATAACAACTCAAGAATTCCCTGTTATTCAACCATCTACATCAAGTCCAACTTCTCAAAATGACAAGTCTCCAGTAACTATAAAAGACCCTGAGATTCAACAATCTTCAAAAGCACCAAGTCCAAGTTCTCAGATTGAGAAGTCTCCCGTAGCTACAAAACCTCATGTAAACAAACCTGGACCAATTTCAAAACCGCAAGTGGCATCTCCTCGTCGCAAATCACAGGTACTTTCTTCTACTGAGTTACAATATTGGTTGTGGTTTTTTGTTTGTCTATTGTACATTGATTGTTGTGCTGTCTATTGTAATTTACATGATTGGTTGTGGTTTTCTGTTTGAATTGTGTTTTTGGTTTTTGTTGGTTGTTCTTGTAGCGTCTCGCATTTAAGGAAAATCAAAAATGCAAGCTGATGGATTTGTCCGGAAAGAAACGAGTCGTTGCTGAAGGACGTTGGTCATCTAACAATCCTGAACAAGTTGTCCACTTTGTACCTTTGGGACCTAATGCTTGTCGAGTCTGGGTCGATGTTATCAAAGTTAAAGATGCTGCAGTTTGGAGGCCATCTTCTGAAATCGAGTATATGGAAGATGCACTTGGAGCATCTATTGCTTGGCCAGAAGATAAAATTGTGATGGTGAGATTTCTAATCATATGCTGGTCTAATTTAATTTGGTTAGAGGTAATTTAAGATTTGAACTTCTAACGTCAAGTTAATGTATTTGTTTTTTTTTTCAGGAGTGATGTAATGAAGTTTCATGTTTTTAATTTAGCCGGTTTCTTTCAAAATTTGGATCAGTCGACGAAGACATTACTATGTTTAAATTTAGCCGGATATGTCTCATTTGAAAGTCAATGTTTTTAATAATGTGACTTTGGTATTGTTGGTTATGTAATGTAACTTTAATGAATTTTATGAATATGTTCGAAATTATTATAAAAAAAACAAAAACATAATAATATAAGATTTTGAAAAGTTGAAGAAAATAAATCATAATAATATAAGAAGATCATAAAAAAAAATGGTAAAAATCATTGGGTACATGGTTCAAATGTATATTTAGGGTTTAGGGTTTAAAATGTTGACTCCAATACAAATCCTAAACCAACCTATTTAAACACTTATTACAAAAATTGTAAGTATATATACATTTTTGAATTTTAAACTCTAAATCTTACTCTGCAAAAACAGAAACTATAAATCTTAAACTATTTATCCAAATATATATCCCTAAACCCTATACCCTAAACTTATCTCTCCAAATACAAACTCTATATCCTAAACTTCTATCTTTTACTATAAAACATTGTTAACTACTTAAGAAAGGTGAGGATCACCCAATTAAATTTTAAGTAATAGCTATTTTATAAATAGAAACTCTAAATCCTATACTATTGACCAAAACACAAACTTCAAATCCTAAGCATACAACCAACCTGTATTAAACAGAATTATTTCATTGGCTACTTAAGAAAGGTGAGGATCGCCTAATTCTTCACATCAGCTGTTGATTAGAATCAATCTAACGGTCCAAAATAATGTAAACATAAAACAAACTTTTTTTACCTTTTCGTCTCCCTTTGCGTCGAAACAAAACCAACCTCTTTCTCTTTGTTCGAATCTCTCCAAATGAACAAGAAAAAGGTCTGCATTCTCTCCATAGATTTGTTACAAGTTTCATAGACAATTCTATGAAGCTAATACTCTTTCGTCGAATCTCTTCTCTTACTCTTTTGTACATCCTTTTATTTTGCAGTTTCGATCTCGACCTCGCAGTTTGTTTTAAAAGGTTTCGATATTCACTCTCAGGTTAGATATCGAACACTTGGTTTCAATGAAATTTTGTTTTAATTGATTGATTTCTCTTAATTGGTTTCTTTTATTTTTTTTCACTTGCATTTGATAAATGCAGAAACAATGGCAGCAAGGCAAATCGTCCTCGTCCTCCCCGCACTCCGACGACAACAACCACCACAACAAGCAGAACAACAACCAGAACCACAACAACAACCAGAAGAACAAGCAAATGACAATCAAGGAACTGATATGGATCTTGATGTGGAGGAGATCTCAAGACTGGAGTATAGACGATCTCTTGCTCATCTTGGCTACTTAATATGAATTGAGGAAGAGGAGGGAGACACTGAACCTATGTATTGACTTTGTTTGCAAGAAATAGGAGACTCTTTGAAGACTAATGTGCTGGAGTTTTTCTATTCATAGTATTGGAGTTCATGTTCCTATGTATTGACTTTGTTTGCTGAATTTGGATCATTATGTTTATTATTTTAGTGTGTTTTAATCAAACAAATTATATTATATGCAATTCAAGTTTTCAAATAACAAATATGGAGCTAAATACAACTGAAATTGCATGTTAAACAGTGCTATGATTGAATAATATAGAACACAAACTAAAAGACATGAAATCGTACATTATAGCACAAATACAAAGCTACAAAATCCTATCCTATTGCAAATACTTTTGCTATAATATATGCATAACTCGACAGTACTATATGTCACGAAACAATATACAACAGCGCTTTAAATGTGTACTTAGAAATTATAATACAGCAAAACATAATAGCCATTGAAAAACACATCATAGCAAAACCCACGATTATTTTCTATAGCAAACAATTTTTGCTATAATAGGTGCACAATTCGGGTACGACAATCTCATAAAACAATATCCAACAGCATAATTTATGTGTCATTATAAAATATTAAACAGCACTATATTATTGTCATAAAAAAAGTAAATGATGGCACGGAATAAGTGCTAGAATAAGTTATCCAATAGCACACTAATATCGCTATAATAGGTTCACCTACTGCAGCGTATTTAAAAATGCTATGCTATGATGTGGGGGGGGGGGGGGGGGGGGGGGGGGGGGGGGTGGTGTCTACTATAGCTCCTCGTGTTTAAGCGTTTATGAAAACGCTACGAAAGCTCTATGCTAGTTTTTTCGGTGTGCTACTAATGGCGATATTTCTTGTAGTGTAGGAGTAGGTTTCAAGTTGGATTGGTTGAAAAAGAAGCTGGAGGAGCTTTGCGTGAAGAAGAAGAAAATGGAAGCACGTGGGGACCGCATGAGAGAACTCGACGGAATGATCATGGAACAGAGACAGCTGTTGCTTGTGCTTGAAGCCAAAACGAAGAACGATGAGAGCGAGGCAGTTTTCGACAGTGCTCGACTTGCTTTTGAGGATGTTGTTTTCATAAACGCTAAGACACGAGGAGCTATAGTAGACCCCCCCCCCCCCCCCCCCATGGATTACGTTAAGAATGATGAAATGGTCGCTGAAGGCAGATGGCAGTCTCGAGAACCTAAAGTGTTGGTTAATGGACTTCCTCTTGGTTCAAATGCAATCGAAGTATTTGTGGATACGGTCCTAAACCCCAATGCATATCTATGGAGGCCTACAGTGGAGATGAGAACTTTGAAGGATTTTTTGAAATGTTTTGTTGCATGGCCTGCGAATAGAGTTGTGATTAAAATAACAACTCAAGAATCCCATGTTATTCAACCATCTACATCAAGTCCAACTTCTCAAAATGACAAGTATCCAGTAACTACAAAAGACCCTGAGATTCAACAATCTTCAAAAGCACCAAGTCCAAGTTTTCAGATTGAGAAGTCTCCAGTAGCTACAAAACCTCATGTAAACAAACCTGGACCAATTTCAAAACCGCAAGTGGCATCTCCTCGTCGCAAATCACAGGTACTTTCTTCTACTGAGTTACAATATTGGTTGTGGTTTTTTGTTTGTCTATTGTACATTGATTGTTGTGCTGTCTATTGTAATTTACATGATTGGTTGTGGTTTTCTGTTTGAATTGTGTTTCTGGTTTTTGTTGGTTGTTCTTGTAGCGTCTCGCGTTTAAGGAAAATCAAAAATGCAAGCTGATGGATCTGTCCGGAAAGAAACGAGTCGTTGCTGAAGGACGTTGGTCATCTAACAATCCTGAACAAGTTGTCCACTTTGTACCTTTGGGACCTAATGCTTGTCGAGTCTGGGTCGATGTTATCAAGGTTAAAGATGCTGCAGTTTGGAGGCCATCTTCTGAAATCGAGTATATGGAAGATGCACTTGGAGCATCTATTGCTTGGCCAGAAGATAAAATTGTGATGGTGAGATTTCTAATCATATGCTGGTCTAATTTAATTTGGTTAGAGGTAATTTAAGATTTGAACTTCTATCGTCAAGTTAATGTATTTGTTTTTTTTTTCAGGAGTGATGTAATAAAGTTTCATGTTTTTAATTTAGCCGGTTTCTTTCAAAATTTGGATCAGTCGACGAAGACATTACTATGTTTAAATTTAGCCGGATATGTCTCATTTGAAAGTCAATGTTTTTAATAATGTGACTTTGGTATGGTTGGTTATGTAATGTAACTTTAATGAATTTTATGAATATGTTCGAAATTATTATAAAAAAAAAAACAAAAACATAATAATATAAGACTTTGAAAAATTGAAGAAAATAAATCATAATAATATAAGAAGATGATAAAAAAAAATGGTAAAAATCATTGGGTACATGGTTCAAATGTATATTTAGGGTTTAGGGTTTAAAATATTGACCCCAATACAAATCCTAAACCAACCTATTTAAACACTTATTACAAAAATTGTAAGTATATATATATTTTTGAATTTTAAACTCTAAATCTTACTCTGCAAAAACAAAAACTATAAATCTTAAACTATTTATCCAAATATATATCCCTAAACCCTATACCCTAAACTTATCTCTCCAAATACAAACTCTATATCCTAAACTTCTATCTTTTACTATAAAACATTGTTAACTACTTAAGAAAGGTGAGGATCACCCAATTAAATTTTAAGTAATAGCTATTTTATAAATAAAAACTTTAAATCCTATACTATTGACCAAAACACAAACTTCAAATCCTAAGCATACAACCAACCTGTATTAAACAGAATTATTTCATTGGCTACTTAAGAAAGGTGAGGATCGCCTAATTCTTCACATCAGCTGTTGATTAGAATCAATCTAACGGTCCAAAATAATGTAAACATAAAACAAACCTTTTTTACCTTTTCGTCTCTCTTTGCGTCGAAACAAAACCAACCTCTTTCTCTTTGTTTGAATCTCTCCAAATGAACAAGAAAAAGGTCTGCATTCTCTCCATAGATTTGTTACAAGTTTCATAAACAATTCTATGAAGCTAATACTCTTTCGTCGAATCTCTTCTCTTACTCTTTTGTACATCCTTTTATTTTGCAGTTTCGATCTCGACCTCGCAGTTTGTTTTAAAAGGTTTCGACATTCACTCTCAGGTTAGATATCGAACACTTGGTTTCAATGAAATTTTGTTTTAATTGATTGATTTCTCTTAATTGGTTTCTTTTATTTTTTTTCACTTGCATTTGATAAATGCAGAAACAATGGCAGCAAGGCAAATCGTCCTCGCCCTCCCCGTACTCCGACGACAACAACCGCCACAACAAGCAGAACAACAACCAGAACCACAACAACAACCAGAAGAACAAGCAAATGACAATCAAGGAACTGATATGGATCTTGATGTGGAGGAGATCTCAAGACTGGAGTATAGACGATCTCTTGCTCATCTTGGCTACTTAATATGAATTGAGGAAGAGGAGGGAGACACTGAACCTATGTATTGACTTTGTTTGCAAGAAATAGGAGACTCTTTGAAGACTAATGTGCTGGAGTTTTTCTATTCATAGTATTGGAGTTCATGTTCCTATGTATTGACTTTGTTTGCTGAATTTGGATCATTGTGTTTATTATTTTAGAGTGTTTTAATAAAACAAATTATATTATATGCAATTCAAGTTTTCAAATAACAAATATGGAGCTAAATACAATTGAAATTGCATGTTAAACAGTGCTATGATTGAATAATATAGAACACAAACTAAAAGACATGAAATCGTACATTATAGCACAAATACAAAGCTACAAAATCCTATCCTATTGCAAATACTTTTGCTATAATATATGCATAACTCGACAGTACTATATGTCACGAAACAATATACAACAGCGCTTTAAATGTGTACTTAGAAAGTATAATACAGCAAAACATAATAGCCATTGAAAAACACATCATAGCAAAACCCACGATTATTTTCTATAGCAAACAATTTTTGCTATAATAGGTGCACAATTCGGGTACGACAATCTCATAAAACAATATCCAACATCATAATTTATGTGTCATTATAAAATATTAAACAGCACTATATTATTGTCATAAAAAAAGTAAATGATGGCACGGAATAAGTGCTAGAATAAGTTATCCAATAGCACACTAATATCGCTATAATAGGTTCATCTACTGCAGCGTATTAGATGGTCTACGATAGCTCCTCGTGTCTTAGCGTTTATGAAAACGCTACGAAAGCTCTATGCTAGCGTTTTCGGTGTGCTACTAATGGCGATATTTCTTGTAGTGTAGGAGTAGGTTTCAAGTTGGATTGGTTGAAAAAGAAGCTGGAGGAGCTTTATGTGAAAGAAGAAAATGGAAGCACATGGGGACCGCATGAGAGAACTCGACGGAATGATCATGGAACAGAGACAGGTGTTGCTTGTGCTTGAAGCCAAAACGAAGAACGATGAGAGCGAGGCAGTTTTCGACAGTGCTCGACTTGCTTTTGAAGATGTTGTTTGATTCAAAGTTACCAGTGAAGAAGCCTACTAATGTTCTTATGTTTCCCCTCAAGCACTAAACAACGTATTGTGTCGTTTATCTACATTTTAACTTGGGATAAAGAGGTGAATGATAAAGTGTGAGTATATAATTAACAAATAGACAAATTAAATAATGATTAGAAGAAATAGATAAAGGATACCTAAATAAAAAATTGTATCACAAAAATACATCAATTGCCACTCCTGCACGTAGGCATACCATAAATGAGAGCAAACATGATCTTAATATGTCTACGTACGCAGAAAACGTGTTAACTTTAATGATATATTGTATTATGTCTAACTTACATTATGAAGTTGACACAATATGGAAAAACACTAAATCAAATATCTTCATTATATGGATTTATTTTTAGAATCTGGTCTTCATCATTTTACAAAATCAAAGGATTCTCATTCAAGTCTAAAGAGAAATTAATGCCAAAAAAACTTTTATTTGATTTAGCTTATTGTTCTCTTTTTATTTAAATGTATATAATTTAATTTGAATGTAATTTACTATAAATATTATTTGTAAAAGGCTATAAACCATGTATTCTCATTTGTAAAATATATAGAAATTTTTGGAAATTAAAAGAGATTTTTCTCTAAAGTTTTGGCTTTATTTTTGTTTATCTATACAAGATAGAATTCTTCACTTAGTAAACATTTGAATTTATGTCTTTTATGTGTGATGCCTTGAGACTAGGTTTGTGAATTCATCACATGGGTTTTCACACCCTTGAGTGGCGTTCTTCGATCCACCTATCTATTCATCTCATACACTGATCCAGCCTGAAAGAGACTTGAGTCCAGCATGACAGATCCCATAACCATCCACTTCGGTCATCTCTTGAGCAAGTAGAAAGAGACTTCAGTCCAGCTGCTTGCTTCCACCCATTCACCCAAGCATTATAAGATCATACCTCGTTGATCTGATATCAGAAGTACTATATATCTATATTATTTTATGCATATGTAAATTTTATAGTGGAAGACTATATATTGGTATGTGAACATCTTATATTGTATTATACATATCTATATTAATTTATACATGTATAAATCTTACCATGAAAGACTACATATTATTATGTAAACATCTTATATATGTAGATATCTAATTAAATATATATGTATATATTCGTATTTATAAAGTGTTATTAAGTTACAAAATATGTATATATATATATATAGATGTCTAATATGATATGTATGTATATATATATATATTTATTTATTTATTTATAGAATAATACTTAGTTTTGAAATAATTATTTATATATAGATGCCTAATAATATATATTTGTTTTCTATTTGTAGAGTGTTATTGAATTATGAAATAGTTAAGGGAATCCGAACCAAAAACTTTAAATTTGAGATATTGATGTACTGTGGTGGACTAGAGATGGAAAAAAAAAGTTAATCCCAAAAATTTGATGATCTTGTTGTTGTTTATAATCTGGTAAAAGAATTAAAGAAAAATTAAAGAAGAGAAAATGATTATTAATTATTTTCATGGTTTTATCAAAAGAGAAAAAAAATGTAAGAGAGTGAAGGTAGAGTAGAAAAAAAAGGTGGTTAATTAGTTTTATATTTGAAAATAAAATGGATCTTGTTATTTTCTCAAATTACTATCAGTCCTTTGCTATTTAGTGGTATTTCTCTTTTATTTTTAGTGTGATTTGAAGCCCATTGTTTAGCCTTTATCAAAACATCTAAACTGAACCGAATTAAATTTAAATTAATACTGATATGTAAGAATAAAACCGAACCCAACCAAACCTAACTAAATAAATTTAACAGTTTAGATAAAAAAAATAGAGTAGTTGCATTATATGGCCGCAAATGCAAGCAAAATTAGGTCCAAACTTCAGCTTCGAAGTCACTGTTTATATGGAATTTTTGGGACCAAAATGTCTCTACAACGGCATAGCCGTCCCTATCGAATATATATAATTACAGGTGGACCACACACCTGAAAAACCGACAGCTATATCCAACAGGCGGATTTTGGTGTTCTCTACACACTAACTATTAATTACTGTCCACACCGAAAAGTGACTTTGTTTTGGACGTTGAGGAGTCTTTAGAACTTGCTAATCTCTCCCTCAAAATATCTACATTCTATTTTGATATTGTTAGACAGAGCATCCACCTGATGTTACCGAGCGAGAAATCCACAGCCCCCTCGGAGATGGTAAGTATAAGCTCAGATACTTAGCATGGATCTTTTTCCCAATTTCAATTGATCCAATGTCTATATTTCACTCCTCAGGGAGCAGCAGCACCAGACCTCCCGCCTCGAATGATAGCTGCCGGCCATAAACCCTTCAGCCATTGGGTGAATGTTTATCAGAAATATGGCCTTGTCGAACAAATTAGAGTTTCCCCGATGCAGCGGAATGAGAATATATCCGGACTTCCCCACTCGGACAACTCCTCGACATCCCCGGTAAACCGGCATGGTCTGGCGGTTTCAGATTGTTCCTCATGTCGCGGCAGTTGCAAGTGGCCCGCGATAACAAGATCTAGATACTGTTTGCAGGCTCGCCGATACGATTTTCTCTCAGAGAGTTTAAATTAGTAATTGGGTTGCGGTGTGGCAAATACCCGATAAAAGATAAAAAGCGCAGAGCAGCTAAGTCCATGGCAAATGAGACTTTCTATGAGAAACCGTTCGGCGGGGAGAAAAACGTAACCGTTGAGGGACTAGTTTCTATTTTGAGGAGAAGAACGGATGGAGACCGGGAAAAGCGCATGCGATATGCTTGCCTTGCTTTGGTGGATGGTATATTGCTACCAGCAACTCATTATCATAAGATGAAAGTGGTTAGAGAGCACGCTGAAATGGTTGAGGATTTGGAGGATTTCATATCTTTTCCCTGGGGCAGACTGTCATTCGACCGAATGATGAATTTTATAAAAGAGAGGGACCTTGCTCAACTAGCAACCGCCGATGTTTCCGTGTAAGGTCTCTTTGTCGCGTTGCAATATGTGGTTCTCAAAGCAGTTCCAGCCATCATCGGGTCACACCGGCCAGACGGAGACGATGAGGATTTCTGCGAAACAGTTGCGAACCCACAACAGCTCAAACTCAGCCAAGTTAGAGAACTCGATGAATCATCCGATGTGGGTAATTTTGTATTTTTTAATTATGTTAGTGTAGTTTGTTGCCGTTCGAAGTAACGATAATGCACCGTTAACGTTTACTAACCCACACATCTATGGTTGTCGTTGCAATTCCTAGGTGGAGGTTCTCTCAATCATCCGGCCAGATGTCGTGTTGGACAATTTGTCGTGGTCCGACGATGAGGAAGATTCTCAGGTCAAGAATATGGTACGTCTTATTAAAGAAGGGTTCAAGTTCGACAGAAAATGTTCGTTGGAGGGCGGAAACCAGCGGAGTTGTTCGGACAACCCACGATCGTTTTAGAAGCGGTAGCTTCATATGATCTCTGGATATGGCACGCGTGTTTTGGACCTCCAGATACCTTAAACGATATCAATGTTCTTGATCGCTCACCTATTTTTGATGATATAATAAAAGATCAAGCTTTGCAAGTGAATTTCTCTGTCAACGGAAGGGGGTATCATTTGGCTTACTATCTCATAGATGATATTTATCTGAAACGGGTAACTTTTATCCAATCTATTCCAATTTCACAAGGCCCGAAAGCATTTCTATCTGCTCAATATCAAGAAGCTACCCGAAAAGATGTCGAGCGTGCTTTTGGAGTCTTGCGGGCTCGATTTGCCATTGTTAAAAACCCAACTTTTTTTGGGATAAAGCAAAGATAGGAAAGATTTTGAGAACATGTATCATACTCCACAATATGATAGTAGAAAACGAACAAGATGGATACATTCAGTTTGATGTATTAGAATTCCAACAAGGAGAAGGAAATAGAAGTTCACATGTAGATCTCATGTATTCTACAGATATGCACACAAATCTCGCCAATATATTGTGTGTTCGAACTAGGGTTCTTGATAGACAAGTGCATCAACAGTTGAAAGTTGATTTGGTTGAGCATATATAACAAAAAATTGTATGTGGTCAAGATAACAATTAAGCATTCATTTCCGTTTATTATTTCGAAATATATGTTTAATATGTTTTTATGTCAAATATGTTTCAAATTTCATTCAATGCAATATATTTTATGTTTTATTCAAAAAATAAATTCTATTTACAATAAAAAAAAATTATTATTTAAAAAAAAACCTAATAGAATTCTGCTTTGGAGCAGAGAAAACAAAATTATTTTAACAAAGATTTTTAAAACATATTTTATAATTAAATATTAAGTAAGAATCCCCCCCCATAAGATTTTTGCATTGAACATGTTTTAAGTCTCTTGGCGAAAGATCTCTTAATAAATTTCTTCAAAGGCAGATTTAGCTCAAGTTGATTTTCGATCCAAGGTCATTTTCCACTCCTTGTTCTAGGGGATTTTTAAGGTTTTAAAACTAATTCATTTCGATTATATGGTGGTTGAAATTTCGGTTTGCTTCACATTTATTAATTAAGGGGTTAGTGAAACTTTGAAATACAATTTTAATTCAGCGTTTCTGTAATTTCTGCTTATTCTTGGTTTTGGTGGACTGTGTTCATATTTATGCAAAATCTTTTGGGTTATATATTTTTATATATAATGCTAATGAATTCGATTTATTTAGTTAGGTTTGGTTGGGTTCGGTTTTATTGTTACATTTCGGTACTAATTTAAATTTAATTCAGTTCGTTTATGGTGTTTTGAAAAAGGCTGAACAAGTGCTTAAGAAGGTTCAAATCACACCAAAATTATAATGTAGATAAACGACACAGTACATTATTTAGTGCTTGAGGGGATTCCTAAGAATCAAACAACATCCTCGAAAGCAAGTCGAGCATCTCTTAGGTCCTCCTCTGCGAGCTCCTGAGGAGCTAAGCAAATTATATCGATGAGCTCGAGGAGGTTGTTTATGTAGGCATTTTTCACCAATTGGTTCTTTGGACGAAAATTCAACGCGGTTTCTGGATGTCTTTCAAAGATTCTCCTCACACAATTCACCTGTGAACCAAATTTGTTGTAAAAAAATCACAAAATCAAAGATATCATTAATGTTAAAATGAAGAAATAGTTTTGCTTACCTTTGAATAAAAAACTCGAAAGTCATTGATGTCTACTATTCCATCGCCGTTCCACATTGGTACAATCTGAATTTCTAGTGATAGAGAGAAGCTTTGCTCGCACATTCGGGATCGGGAAAAGAAGTTTTGTGTTTTGAGTATTTTTCTTCTGTAACTGAAATTTATATATATCAAAGAAGATGCATGCACCTCAATTAAACGTGGTGGTACCATATAGTATACTGTTCAACTTGGCTCGAGATGTTGGTGTGGACTGGGACATTGACTATTTACTCAAGATCGGTCTGACCATCGATCTTCCTGTTGTTGGGAATATTACTATCCCTATTACTAGCAAGGGCGAAATCAAACTCCCTACTTTTAAAGATTTCTTCTGATCTACTTAACCTATGAAATCAAGTTAACCAACGAATATCGTTTGTAATGGTGATGTAATAAACGGGTTTGCTTATAATCAATAAATTTTATTTTGTCATATTATAAAAAAAAAAACTTTTTCTAGTTTTTTCTTTTTGTGTATCTTTTGTTGGTTTGATTAGTCCTATAAACGTTGACAGCTAAATGGTTGACAGATCTTACTCAATTTGGGTTGGACTGATTAATCGAAATTTAATTCATGAAATGCGGAAGTCTCATCCATGACTAGGAGAAGTCTACCATTTTTTTTGCAAGATTTTCGAATATTATCAACTTTACAGAATATTATATATCATCTCAAAAATAGCTTAATACGAGGTTCATTATCAGCTGGTCCAGCTCCCAACTTCAGATCTAATTACTGAGAAGTCCACAAACCAAAATATAGATGATCATAAAGATAGTTGTGAAAAAATTTATAGACATTTTTTCTTATCTTTCTACATCTTACTGTTGCTGGTGGTAAGAAGACGCCTACTGTCCTAGCCCCATACTTGGTGGTAAGAACGATATCTGATTTCCCTATTCATTCATTATACTATACGAGATTGACTCAGTTGACTAAGAATTTTTTTTTATTTATTCGTTAAATGGAGGATGAGCAAGAATCTACCATGCGAGAATGTAATGAGCAGCGTCCTCATAATACTCCAAATTGCAGCGATCTTGTATATAACACACCACGAGATTCCATGAACCGCATATCAAACATCTTTGACGACTTGCATAATGTTTCACTTCATATCTGGCGTAATGAGTTGCTACTTGCTTGGGTTGATCCATCGCAATGTCGAAGCTTATAACATGTACATCTTTGGGCGTATCGTCACACCTTCGGCTTGGCTATTCTCCTTCACCTCCTCTGTTCTATCTCTCCAAGTTCAGCTCTATTGTTCAGTATACCTTGTTAGTTATGGGTCGCAGCCGCTTGTATTGTTCCTCTTTTCGAATTTGAAAATCAGTGGGAGTTTGTGTATCAACCACAAGTGTGTTGAAAACTTAGTATTATATTTGAGTTGGAACTCCAGAGTCCAGAGACATATCATTGATTAATGATTCAATTCGATTCGTTTCACAAAAAAAACTGATTCGTGTTGCGACAGTTCGGTTACTATCATTCACAAGTACTATTTGTACGTTGTGCAGACTTATTTATTAATTTAATTAAAATTTTATATATTTATATTAATATTATATATTTATTAAATTAATATTATTGTGTGTTATATATGTCTTTTATTTTTTAAATATTTTTGTTATCTTAATATAAATATATATCTATATTGCAAATTATTATTTTTTAATATAGATTATAATATATTAATTGTTAAAAAAATATTTCATATATTTATATACTGTAATAAGTATTATATGTATTCTTACTGTTTATTTGTATTAAATTTATTTCTCATCTTTTTCTACATCTTATTTTCATAGATCAACAATGTGAAATCATCATCGATGCTTCTCCATTGTAAACTAAATGTTCTCTTAATTTTATATCGATTTTTAAAAAATCTAACTCATTTTCAAGCACAATTAGTCTTTTATTTGTTTTTCCTTTCTTATAGCTCTTAGTCTCACTATTCTGAGTGCAATTTACTGGTTTTTTCTCTTATTTCATGCAAGCTTCCATCTTATTCAGTCTTGTGATCTGTTATAACTCTAAATGAAGAGAATTTTAGTTAGAACTGGAGAGACAGAGCAAAAGATCTGTTCAAATATTACATATGTTTGATGGGTTTTCATATCAAAAAATTACGCGTACTTGATAAATTATTGATTTTACTTGATTTGAGGCAATTTCTTTTTTCAGTGATGAATCTTACTATATTTGTGAATGTATGTGAGGATATTTTTTGTCTATTTTCATATTATGTGAATGTAAACAATATGACTATGTTAAAAAGTATAATCAATAATCTTGTTTTAGTTTAATTATATATTTGGATTAAAACTCATATATTATCTGACTGATGAGTAAAGTGATCGCATATCAATTTTATATTACCATCATTGAGAATAAATGGTTGATAAGTATTTGCAATGTTTTTCCTCCTTCGTATAAATCAAATTCATTTTTATGCTATATAATTAAACACTTTATTTATGAAAAATTTTCATTTATTTTACACAGTAAAATGGATATGAATGATATTACTTTAGTTTTAAGCATTAATATTTTGAGCATTTTTAAATAAGTTTGATAACTATTCTTAGCTAGTTCTCCTATTATCGTTCGTAATTGTTCACTTTCCAACTATTTTTTCAAATTCTGTTTGTTTATATTCAAAATAACTTTTTGAATTTTTTATTTCAAATAGAACTTTTAGTTTTTATAGTTGGTAAAATAAGTATTTGTTTTATATATATAATTTTACTTTAGCTTTATAGATAAATCTTTCTAAGGTTTTTTTAAACTTTGATCATTATTTTCTGTAATGTTTTCCGTAATCTTTTGTATATGGTTGCCTTCCAAACTCTTTTAACAAATGAAGAATTTGTAATTTTATAATTTTATAATTTGTAAAATATGTATTTTTTTAATTTTAAATTAATCATATTAAAAGCCCAACAATAAATACCCAAAATATATAAATTTAAAAACAAAACCCAAAATATTTAAGAGCTCATTTAAAATTAAAAATATGCTGATGTGGACACCTTAGATGGAGAGATAACTTGCTCATTATATATACTAAGTATATAACTCGCGCTACGCGCGAGTCTGTATTAATATTTTGGTTTATGTTTTTTAGCTACTATCTTTAAAATTATTAAAAATTATATATATTTATAGAAATTTTCATTTATATAAGAGAATTTAATATATAATATGTAATTTATCCTATTTTATTTTTAAATTTTTAAAAAATATTATGTAAAATAATAATAATGACACATATCGAATTATCCAACTTTGACGTACATATACATTTGATTTAGAGAAATATAATTTTGCTAAGGTTTTGGTATTATTTTCAGTTTTCCATAGAATTTCTATAGTTTTTTTTTCTTGAAGGTTTATGTGGTCAAATATTTTTTTTTATTAAAAGTCTTATTGATATTGTGTACCACTGTATATATAAATTATGATTCATGTTGATTCGTATTTAATTTTGTTAGGAAGCTGTAATGATCATGCAAAACCATTTTTTCCTTCTCCATCATGTTTTCCAAGAGTTTTATGTTATATTTTTATTCAGTTTTCATTGTTTTATTTGTTAAATCGAGTTGTTGTAAAAAATTTTAAATTAATAATTGATAATATTTACTTTTTTTATACATGTATTGTTAATTGTTAATTTTTTAATTTAACTTTTAAATTTTTAAACCATATTAACATTTTCTGATTTAATAAATATGTTGATTTGAATCAATCAGATTGAATTTATTTTTTTTGTTGGACATAATTTGTTAAATTAACTTTTAATGTTTTAATTATACTTAATATTTTTTTGGTTTGATTTAAAAGCTGATGTGGACCAATTAAATCAAGTTTTTCCGTCCTAATCATATTTAACATTTTTTATTTAATGAATATGCTGATGTGAATCAATCAAATCGAGTTTTTTAATTTCATGTGGACGTCCTATACCTTCAACTTTTATATATTATATGATGATTCAACAAACAAAGTAAAATCACTTGCAAGTCAAGCCATCGTTGGCATGCTTCTCGGTCGTGCCGTCACAATGAAAAATATATATTTTATTACAACAATAAGATAAAGACCTGTCAGATTGATGACTCTTGGATCAAAAGGAAAGGAAAAAATAAGTTCTATTTATTAAATAAACCATGAACAAAACGTCAGCCGCGGAGCAGCGTCAGGCGAAAGCCGGTGGGAAGAGAACCGACAGGAGGATCAGAACCCGTGGTACAGAGACTACCGACGTGTGGGAGAGAGCCGGCGGATGGGAGAGAGCCGATCGGACGAGAGCCGGCAGGTGGGAGAGAGCCGATCGGACGAGAGCCGGCAGGTGGGAGAGAGCCTGTGGGAAGAGAACCGGCGGGTAGGAGAGAGCCGGTGGGAAGAGAACCGGGCGGGTGGGAGAGAGCCTGTGGGAAGAGAACCGGCGGGTGGGAGAGAGCCGGTGGGACGAGAGCCGGCAGGTGGGAGAGAGCCGGTGGGAAGAGAGCCTGTGGGAAAAGAGCCTGTGGGAAAAGAGCTTGTGGGAAGAGAGCCTGTGGGACGAGAGCCTGTGGGAAGAGAGCCTGCGGGACGAGAGCCGTAGGGAACCATTGCAGTGATGACAGGGGAAGAGAAACGTTTGCGTTGAAACTGTATCGAAGAGCAATTATCACAGCAGAACGTGAGACTTTTTAAAATACATAAGTACGTGCTGTGCTTCTATTATATAGCAGGTAAAAGTACATCCATTTGAAATAGGAAAAGGTTTCATAATTTGAATAAAAATAGGAGCTAGCTATGTTAATTAGCATAAGAGAAAAAAACACACAATTGTACTATCAAATCTTTGTGAATATATAAATGTGTATTACCATAATATTAAAGAGTAAACAATCATGACTAATAGGGGTCAGTTTTCTCTGCAGAACTATACAAAATGGTAAATTTTGAACACGCTTTTGACATTGTTTTTTTTCTTTCTAAAACATTCTTTTGACATTTGTTGGGTAGTGGTTAACAAAATAATTATTAGGTTTTTTTTTTTGGGTGCCATAATTATTAGGTTAAATGCATGGTATATGTGAGCGGATATTTAGAGGGATATTTAATTTAACCAATACACGTTCTAAAATTCAACTAGGAAACTGAAATTCTCACGGAAGACGAAATTTTCAAAAACCTACGTTGACTTGGAATTGGACTCTGGTGTGTATATATAAAGAGATATAATTAATACTTAATAGTATTGCTTAAGCTGAGTATCCTACGCAAATAATCTTTAGCAAGAAGAGAAACCATGGTGGCGGGTCCAATTGATGAGTGTCGGTGGTCTAACTGGTGGTGAGTAACTCGAAATACACAATTAATGGGTTTTTGTTTCTCTTTTCAATCTGAATATTGGATTTCACTAATATGATATATATTGACTCATCTAATTGTAATATTTTTGGTGCATGATGGTGAAACAGGATCATATATTACGATTGCTACATGAACTTGTTCATTATAATCTTTGGTCTTGCAACGGTTTGCTACATAAGACACAACAATATCCACTTAGCCCTAGGTGACGAGCCTTACATATACCTCTGGCCTCTCTAATCCTTGCATGCATTGCGGATTTGGTTTTGTGGATCGTCTTCGTGGTGAACATCCCTTTAGAAGATGACATTGCCGAATGCATGAAGCGCAATTTTGTGGGGCGTCTAAGTCACATCTTGGGCATCACCATACTCATCCTCCTTCTCTGTTCTATTTCTCGCATCTTTGCTCTATGTTTTGGATTACCGTTTTCCTTGTGGTTTCTAGTTGCCTTTCTCTATTCTCTTTGCATATTCTGTGTCAATGTGGATGAAGAACAACTACAGCGAATACATGCATTATAAGTTTTACAAGCTTCCATCCATCCATGGAGTTACTTTCACATAAAGGCATTCATTTCTAACTAAAAAGAGTGGTTACGTGAGGAAAAAGGTCAAGTAAAACTTTAACATAAACTTTCTTAAATCCTCCGTAGAATCATGTAAACGTGAGAGAAGAAGAAAAATATTTAGCAATCAATTGCGTACAAATCAAGAAATAAACCTTATACCAAGCAATCAATGTTACCAAGACAGAGAAGTAGATATTAGTGAGAAGTATTTTCGTCTGGTAAGAAGATCTGAGAGACGAAGTCTTGGAATCGAAAAGAGTAAATCTTAGGATGGACATCTGAGATTGCCTTAGAGTTATGTTGGATAGATTTGTTACAATGTTCAATGCGTTTCCTCACACCATAGTCTTGGAAAATGTCTATAATCCCAAGATACAATATCAGATCGTACCATTCCTCTGTTCCTCCTCTAATGTCCTTCCCCACCACACTCCCTGATTCTCCTCTCCCGATCCTTTGTGCTTGTCCTGGTATCTTCATCCCGAAGTTTGTGCTTGAGCTGCCACAAAAAACCCCATTTTCATACAATCATCATAAACATATTTGGATTAAACACAAAAGAGCAAGAAATTTTCAGATTGGTTATACCTGTTTTGGAAAATGTTGGTGAGAGATGTCTTTGAAACAATGCTTCCTGGTGGAGAATCAGAAGCGTTGGTTGGTGCTGGACTGGGGGTTATACTTGCTACTGATTGTGAATTCACTGAGTTCTCACTATCAATTGAATCTGCATGAATGAAAACATGAACATCTCTCCTTGTTATAGCACCACATGCTTCTCTCTATAGTATTTGAATTCGATCATTTAGGGATGGATTTAAAAACAACCTCTGCTCGGAGTGCATGAATACATTGTTGAAGATCTATCTAGAGAGTTTGAAACTATCTTCATAAACTTGGAGCTATACGATTCAACGACCCTGCGAAATTGGCCAAATAATGTATGTACAGTTTCATATATTCTCTCTTGGTGAATTACACAGTAAACATAAGAAGAATGCTAGGGGAGTTTTCTTTACCTTGTGATGTGAAGCTGTCGTATATATGGCTTAATCCATCAATCGAACCTATATGGCAGTTGATCAGATAAAAAAAGAAGTTTCCTATCATTTATAAGAATAGAGATATGAGATGCTTAATTCAGTAACCATGACATGAGTTTTTCACTTGTAAACCAAGCATTAAGCTGTAATCCATTATTCCTTCTGATAAGTTTTGGATCTGTAAACTCCTTAGAACTATCTCCTTTTATTAAAATGAACAAGAGAATCCAAGAATTACAAAGTATGATCTCGATCACATATGATCTTGATCCTGAATCACATACGATTGAGAGAATGCTTATACGCAGTTCTGTTACAATATAATTCTTCGATAATCCTAACAACTCTCTCTCCTTCTATTTATACTCTCGTCCCTTATTCACTTACGAGCTCATCTGTCCAGCTCAGCTTCCACGTCATCTTTGACTAATTGACTCGGTTCTTTGTCTCCCACCTTCTTCTTTCTTTTTCTATATTAAGCTTGATGAAGCTTATCAATACTTCCCCATTAAGAAAACTTGCCCTTAAGCTTGTAGGTTGAAAAATGCTGAGTTAAGTCCGTAAACAAGGCCAAGAGTTGACATGATCCTGAAAGCCTCTCCACTAGACAAGCAATTCAATATCGCATGTGGTCTTTAGCTTGATGCCAAGATCACTTTTGTTTGAGGATTTTATTCTCAAAATTTGGCTGCTAACTTGTGCCATAATCTGAATCTATAATAGCATCTCATCACGTTTCTTTAACGCTTCTTCCACCTTTGTACCCACTTTCTTCGCTCTTTGGAAAAGTTGGTGACGTGAGGTTTGGATCAGCCACCGTTTCAAGCTAATGATCTGCAGTTTCCTCTTTCTCCAACAATGCCACACCAAAAAATAGATTTGTGCTTTCATCACTGTTTTCAAGGCAAGTCTCATAGTTGATAATGCTTCAAACTCCTTAATCATCCAATGATGCCACACATGAGAAGCAGTGTGTATAGTCCAAAGTTCAACACAGTAAGATGGCCTTTGATGCTACAAGTCTCGATATGGGCATCCTTCACATGAGGTGATGAAGATATTGGCTCAGATAATTCCAATGTGAAAGTTGCAGGTTTAGTGTTCTGCAGAAACTAAAACACCTCAACAGCATCTTTGTTCACACTTGCAGACTTGTAGAGAACATCAAACACATCTATAAGTAATAACGCCTGGAACTTTGTAAGCGTCAACTCTTTATAGAATTCCTCCATCTGAATTCTGAATGCATCTCTACCCTTCAGTTATCTTTCCTTGTGACACCAGCTTCACACATATGAATATCCAACCCATTTCGGCCCTTATTAACATGATTATTTAGTGGTTAAAGCTTCATAAACGCCCAATCTGACACTGTTTGTAGCTGCTTAAATCTCACATTGGTATGTGCAGGATCTTGAAAAAAAGATTGGAACAACCGCATAATCACAGCTCTATCAAGTACTAGTAACAAAAATATCTGTATAATCCCATATGGCTGTAAAAAACTGAGAAGCAGCAATCCATGTTTCTAAAATTCTTTGTGTTTCTAACAATGCCATGCATCAAGATGATATGCCCTGTACCAATTGGATGACAACACTCCAGGTTTGTTTCGGGTTTTCTCGCTTCTCTCCGACCTGATTCGATATGTACATCTCCAAGAACACAACGATGATTCTTTCAACCCAATACGAGCTTCGGATCCAGTAGCAGCAGTTCCTGTGTTGCTCACTCTCTGCTTCTGCATCAAATGTTGTAGCGTAAGCCCAAGCTCTGTTCGATATTTGAATTTAAACATCCAGCACTTAGGAGATAAACCCAATTTCCTCATGTGAGCTAGTCGTTGTTTGTGATATGATCCTTGTTTTTAAACGCTTTCAAGTCTTTCTTTAAATTTATCTCTTGATCATAGGCTTTGAATAGACTTAGATGGTGTAACTAGAGAACTCAGTTCAGTATATGTTACAATCTCCAACAACTTTTCTTCCTCGGTGAATTTTCTCTGAAATTTCCACAACCTAATCCTCCTTATTGTGCAGAACATACTTGACATATGAGGCTGCCCTCTCCTTCCCAAGGGATTAAGTTTTCTCTTTGCTATAAAACACTTCCTCTGTTTGTGCAGCCAATGTTCAGTTGGCCTTGTTGCTGAGTGTACAAAATATCTCCGTTGAGTTTGGTTTTTGAACTTGAGTCTCCACGATTTAAGGCACTTTCTTCATTACTTTTTACTTGTTACTCTGGGAATTGTATGTGCAACTAGTTGGTGATCATGAGAGGGCTGCAATGTACCAATGGAAACCTGTGATTTCATCACGTTTTCTGCATCTTCAATCACATTAATGAGCATATATGGCAGTGAATTTCCCTTCTCCGATGGAATCAGATTGGTATAGTCGCATGGCTGCATCACAATCGACAAACTATCATTCAATTTCTCATGGCATTCTTCTACAATTGGTGGTTCTGGATTCTGCACCACTTGTGTAGCATGAATAACGTCTCTGATTAATTCTTGAAATGCTTCTGAAGCAGGTTCTGGTGGAGAGAAATTCGTTTATGTCTCAGACCCAACTTCGCTGCTTGATTCTGCAAACCTCAAAATCAACTTTTCTTTGAAGCCAGTCCAATCTCGAAAAGTTTTCCTCTTCCATTCCCAAGCAAACCACTTTTTAACTCTTCCTTCCACACTCACAATAACCATTTCTAATATCTCATCATCATCATATCCATCTTTGTGAAGAATCTTTCCACATTCTCAATCCAACAAACTGGATTCTTTCCATCAAACAGAGGCATTTCGGTTTCTAGTATCACACTATCGTGATTTCTCACATTCAAAACACCAAGTCGATAACCTAGCGGAGAATCAATCCTGTTTTGTTCCCAAGTTTCAGAGTTTACCTGAAATTGAGTTTGAGAAGATTTTGGTATGATTTGAGTTCGAGGATCTACACCACTTTCTTGTCAATCGAAATTCTGTAACATCGCCCTCACTCTTGTAAGCTTCTCATCCATGGCGGACAAGCGAGCTTCTGCCTTCAACCGTCGATTCGCACAGCCAGAAGCCACAGTTGGAAAAAAACATCAATTTCATCGAGAGAATTGATCGGAGATTCAAGCTTTGCAATCGTCGCGCTTCGTCGTCGATCCGGTTTCAATGTAACCTCTGTTGCCATCATCGCGTTAGATCACCCAGTTTCACCGCACCAATGATAAGTTTTGGATCTGTAAACTCCTTAGAACTATCTCCTTTTATTGAATTGAACAAGAGAATCCAAGAATTATAAAGTATGATCTCGATCACATATGATCTTGATCCTCAATCATATACGATTGAGAGAATGCACATACGCAGTTCTGTTACAATATAATTCTTCAAAAATCCTAACAACTCTCTCTCCTTCTATTTATACTCTCATTCGAGTCCCTTATTCACTTATGAGCTCCTCTATCCAGCTCAGCTTCCACGTCATCTTTGACTAATTGACTTGGTTCTTTGTCTCCCATATTCTTCTCCACTTTTTCTATATTAAGCTTGATGAATCTTATCACCTTCATCCTCCCAAAGTTCACAATCTAGCTTTGTTTGCCTGGTGCAGTGACAAACAAATAATCAGGTGGAGCAAATAAAAATTAATTATATAGGACAAGAATCAAGCTAGAACCAGAGAAAACTGACTTGACGAGGTGGTGCCTAGCCAAGGAGTCGACGTAGAAATGAAAATCAAGGTCTATATCCTTCAATATGGTTTTGTCTCTCACTTTGATCTTCTTGTTAGTTCGACCTTGTGATGAACCCTTTAGATCACAGACCTTGTTCATAAAGACATTTGACTGCAGTATGTTTGACATGACGATAAAATATGTCTGCTCACAACAACAAAAATAAAAGAAAGAAACAAGTGTTCATCTTAAGCAAATATGTGTAGCCCGAATAAGCATCATATAGTCTTCTTATATACCTTAACACCTCCAATAGGTTTCACATAATGAGCTCCATAATTCTTGGACAACAACGTTGACCTGTATTTACGGATATGTCGGTAGTATCCAGGCAACATCTCTAGTATTACCTACATGATGATAGAAGTGAAATGAGATCCCTCAAAGATCAACATTTTGTTTGTCAGCAATTCGTAAAGTCTACCTTGATTTTGGATTTCCGGAGAATCTTAATGAGAAAGCGGTCATCTTTGGAGAGAAGAAACATATTCCCAACTTTCCCTGAAGAAAGCTTCCTTAAGGTCTCATCATTACAGATGGCTTTCATGTATTCATCATGATTAATATCCTCAAGCTCTTTCACAAGTCTGCAGCAACCACAATGAAAATATGTTGCTCCCTCTGCCATTAGAAATGATGAGATAGAGAAAAAGATGAAAGATTATCCTCACACAATCCACCTGTGAACCAAGTTTGATGTAAAATAAATCACAAAATCAAAGATATCATTAATGTTAAAATGAAGAAATAGTTGTGCTTACCTCTGAATAAAAAACTCGAAAGCCATTGATGTCCACTGTTCCATCGCCGTTCCATATTGATACGGTTTGAGTTTCTCGTGATACAGAGAAGCTTTGCTTGCAGATTCGGGATCCGGAAAGGGAGTTTTGTGTTTTGAGTATGTTTCTTCCTGTAACTGAAATTTATATCAAAGAAGATGCATGCACCTCAATTAAACGTGAGCTAATCGTAACTTGATAATACATTTGTCATCATAATCAAATACCTTATGAATATTAATGGCGTCACACGTCAAGCTACTTGTTTGGAAAATGACTATATTCTCTGTTCAAACACCCCCAAAATATTTACTTATTTGCAAAAATTTGGAAAATTCTGAAAAGTTTTAAGAGGACAATCACTTTGGAACCAAAACAAAAATGAACAAACCAGAACACCAAGCATAACCAAAAGTGCAACTCAGCCTAAGAACTCAAGTACTGATGAAGCGGGAGAGGATACAATCCATCAAGAAACAAATTGCAATAAGAAACATAGGGAGACCTTATAACAGCAAAACAGGTCTCTTCATCGTCCCCAAGTCTAAGAGGACTCTGTTACAAGACTAAGATGCAAACATATAAACATGAACACCAATTAGATCCAAACTCTTAACTGCCTAGTCATCAAGAAACATCATCATCTTAAAAACTCAAGAAGAGTATTCATGTCTGAGCACTTATTCTTCAAGTCCTTCAACTCTTCCTCAATTCCTTGCATCCGAGTCTCACCAGCCTCTTTGAGTTTCTTCACCAACCAATCTAACTTCAAACCTGCTTTTGTCACATATCTCAGAGCAGAACATGCGTCGGCCAGATCACCATTGGAGAGTTCTTCAGAGGACTTGCACAGAATCTCAGTCAGGCTTAGTAGGATATTCAAGCAAGCTGTTCTCAGATGTGGGTTCTTTGGACAGACCCACAAAACATACATATATACGTACATCTTAGTATTTATATCAAGGAGCTGAACTATAGGTTGCGGTCTTCCAATCTGTTTTTTTTAATAAAAAAAATATTTTCCATTTTTTATGTATTTAAAAGTATTTTCTTACTTTATGAAGGAAGAACTTGAAACCCATTGACATCAATAGTTTCCACTAGAGATGAAACTTCCTCTTAACACATGTGAGTTTCCAATAACTTCAAATTCTCCACCTCGGCAACAATTTTACCAGAAATCCACCATATTTGGCATGAAGTTTGGTAAGGTTAAGCATTGCTAACAAAACCCCAGGCGAGGGTATTCTGATCATACAACTCTTGTGCTTCTGTAAAACTACAAAACAAATGTATATAGAGGCACTAATCTAGTCCAGCCACCCTAACTTAAATCCAGCAGATCCCAGTGCATCTACAAGATCATCCTTGGAGAGATTTTCAGCAGATCCCAGTCTTCTTCCTTTTCATTAAACCAATGTTGTGTTTCTGAATAATCAGGAAAAAAAGATTTCATTTACTCCTGAATAAGTCATCAGGCGTGACATAGCTATACTCCAGTGGATTAAACCTCAACCTATAGACAGAATCTCACAGTAGCCAAAGTCCTACAACATTTATATATATATATATATATATATAACCACATGCAATACTAACTTTCTGGTTGTCCGCCTTATAATAGAATCATAACGTGGCGAGAGTATAATCACCTCGCATTTTGGTGAATATATTCGCAATTTGATTTACTATAGTAATCGATACTTTTGCGTGTCTTCTCCATCCCAAAAGAAGAGTTTTAGAATCAGCAACTTTCAGATACAGAGACAAATCGTCATGCTTATCTTCATTTTTCTTGGCTTTAAAACGCCTACAATCAAAACACAAAGAAAACAGTGGATGTCCAAATATTTAATACCTAAATCGGATGAATTAAAAGAGTAGAAAGGAATATCCAGTATATTTAATACATAAATAAGTTATCGGAAATCAAAGAGTAGAAAGGAACATCCAGTAAAAATTTACCTCTGAAAAAAGGGGGAATTGCTGAATATGACTCGAAACTTGAGTTGAAATGCAAAACTAGACCCCTTATTGCATGTTTGACAAAAATAACTCACAGAGGTAGTGAAATTACAACTTTAACCCTTATGACCAAACAAAAAATGCCAATCTCAATTACTATTTTATCCCAGAGAAGTCTACTCGAGAAATTAAGTAGACTTCTCGAGTAGACTTCTTGGAGAAGTCTACTCTCTAATAATATGTTTACAATTAATTTTAAAAATCATAAAAAATAATTTGATAAAAAAATTAGATACATAACAACAAATATATATATTTTTACACCTATTAAAAATAAAATTTGACAGAAAATAATCAATTTAAATCATCATAGATAAATTAGGATAAAAATAAATACTAAGAGACTTCTCGAGTAGACTTCTCGAGTAGACTTCTTGGAGAAGTCTACTTAAACGAATTTTTTTCTGCATATATAAGGAGAGTATAACCTAATTGTATTAACAATAAATTTTCTCTCTATCTAAAAAACGCCTCTCTCTCTTCTCCCTTCTCTCTAGCCATGAATTTCTTCTCCTTCCTCTCTTGCTATCAATATCCTCTCTATCCTCTCTATCTTGCATTCAACCACCTCTTACTTGCAGGTTATGGTAGTGGTAAGCAAATCTGAGCTTTTGTGTTCCTCTTTTTGTTTGCTTTGTGTTCATATTGCAAATCTGAGCTTATTATTATAGATTTGAGCTTATTGTTGTAGATCTAAGTTTATTTTTAAAGATCTGAGTTTATTGTTGTATAAATTTTGTAAATTTTGTTGTAGATCTGATTTTTGTTGGTGGTTTAGGAGGTTTTCTTCTCCTCCTTCTGATATTCTGATGGTGGTGGCGTCGTTCTTCGAATCCGGAATCTAGTCTCGAGTTAGAGATTCAGCCTCTTTTGGCCTCTCTCTAGCCGCCTGCTCTTTCTTTGGCTCTCAGCCTCTTTTACACACCTTCTCACTCGTCCTGTCTCATCCATGCGGTGCGCCGCGGGAGCAAACGATTTAGTACAATACGCCTGACTCATTAAGCAAGCCACCTATCAGGAAATAGTCCATTAAGGAGTTGATGACAGGTCTACTAGGAGAAAGGCAGCACTTTAGTGGGATCCGGTGTCCACGCGTCACTCGATATTGGTCGTAGTAAAAGTGGATCCAATTTATTTAATTTTATAATTTATTTAATTTAAATTTAATCAATCAAAACATTTTGTTTATTTTAGAGAATTTGTCATGTTACATTTTCAGCTTATCATTATAATGCATTAACTTTTGGTCTCCTTCTAACATATCAGATTTTTTTCACTTAACATGTTTATCAAATAATATTTAAGATATATTAATTAGTTTTTTATAAATAATATTTGATAGAAATTTAAATAAAATAAAGAAGAAATAAAAAAAATTTGTGCCACTGTAAAACGTAAAATGTGGAATGCATGTTTGCAACTATCACTAAGTCTTTGACTAATTTAATGAAAATATATTGGATACAATTTAATTAGAATGTTTTTAATGATTTAAAGATATATATAAGGGTAATCATTAAGTAATTATATTAACAGAAAATAAAAACTGAACATTTGTTCAAAAAAAAACTATAATTGAAATCAAATTTTATTTTAAAACTAGATTAGAATCCGCATATATGCTGGTTTGAAAATCGTTTTAAAACTAGTAAAAGATAAATTGAAAAGAAAATTTAGCTTTAATTATTTTTAATAATAGTGATATTTTTTAAAATTTATATTTTATGTTTAATCTAATCGGAACGCGTGTCAAATTTTTAATCGAAAAACTTGACTTGTGTCGCGATCATGTGTCTAACTAATATTGACGCATCCAATTTACTATAATAAAATGTGAATAAGATTTTTTTCTTTTAGGATTACTATTTACTTTTTTGTTAAAAACATTTTTTTCTTATCGTATAAGTGTGTTTATAATAACCTATTTTAAAATATGTAAAACAAATTTTAAAAAATTATAAACAACAAAATTGAATTACTTGTAAAAATAACATATGTTTCTAATTTAAAATTTTACTAGTGGCTTTCTCTTTCAGTCTGCTTTCACAATTCTGATTGTTTTTTATTGATTCATAGTTTCTCATCTTATCCATTTAGTTCAAGTTTAAGAGAAAATCCAGTCTTGTAAATTTATAAGAGATTTTATGTGTTTATAAAGAAGTGAGTAATATTTGTTTTCTTTAGGATTAATCCATACTTTTTTAAAAACAATTACTTAGAATTGATTGAAATATATAATTTTTTTTTAAAAAATTATTTCTTTTTCTTTTAGATGGTGTTGTGGGTATAATTTGTATTTCTTATTTTTTTAATAATACTGATATTTCTTAAATTTATAATTTATTCGTGATACGTGTCAAAATTTTAATCAAAAAACTTGACACGTGTCTCGATCATGTGAATTACTAATTTTAATGTATCCAAGTTTATATAATCAAAACATAAATTAAAAACACAAGATCAAAATCTAGAGTTATATATCTTAATTCTCAATTGTTTTCAGTTAAAATATTCAAAACACAGAATTTTTTGCGGGTCCTAAGCAACAATAATCATACTTTTCTTGTAATTCAACATTTTATCAACTATTTTTTCTGTTTTGCTGCGTTTAAAACTTGGATATGCGATTTGAGACCTTTGAATATGTTAACTCTCTCCAAACAAACAAAATTTATCTTTCTCTTTCTCTTTACATTCATGTCCTGTATATTATCTTTCTCCTTTCTAGAGATGTTATTCTTCTGAAAACTCTCATCAAAAGTTTTTCTACATAATTTTCGCTAATCTTTCTCCTCATTGCATCATGGTGCAATGCCATATCATAAACATCTACGATTGTCTTTTCTAATAATTCTAATTGCAAATATTACATGTAATTATTTTTGAAATTATCTAATTATTGAATACGGACAATACTTTAGATGAATACAATATTCAGAAAACAAATCATATAAGATAATATTTTTAAATACCAAACTAATCGTAATGGATAAAAAAAATTGGAATAACATATAAATTTTTTTAATAATAACAAAATAAAAAGAAAAATTATACCTGTAGAATGAAGCATAAGAAATATTATTTTGTTTGGTGAAAAATTATAAGAGACTTTTTGTTTTTATATATATGTATGTAGTATTTTTTTCATTCTTTTAATATTAGTGTTTTAGCCTATTTCCTTTTCTAAATTAAAATATTTCTTTTTATTAACTTTTGTTTTTATTTTCTTTTTTAAATAGTATTTTTATTTTCTTTTAAAATTTTAGATTATTTTTCTTTTCCAAATGGAGATATATCCTTTTATTTATCTTTTTTTAAATAAAAAAAATAATTAAGACACATGTCAAAATCTAAATCAGAAGACTTGCCACATGTCACACTCATATGAATTACTAACTTTGATGCATTTGATTTTATAATAAGATTTTTTCAACCAAATTAATAAAATCTTTAAATTTATATATTCTACTTTTTAAAATATAAATTATGAATATTTAGTTGACAATAACTAATCTTTATTTTTACTATTCTTTCTTCTTTGTTATCTGATCTTTACATTTTATTTATTTTATTTTATCAAAATATATAATTATATAATTATAAATATGATATTAATAATTTTATAATCATCAAATAACTAAAATTGTATTTAAACTATAATCGTATTTAAACTATAATCATACTAACCGTAATCGTTTTAATTGTATATTAAATGGTTAAGATTACGATTAAAATATTCATATCTGTAACCGGTGATTTAGGGCATGACTGGTTTAGCCGTTACCACCCTCAAACGCAGCGTTTATGGGTGGTAGCAATTGATAGCGTTTGACAACAATCACAGAAAACGATTTCAACCGCTTTGTACCACTTTTTTTTAATCAAAATCAAAAGTTGCTTTCCACTAGCGTTTGCGATTACGGTTGGACAATTAAAAAATATAATATTTTTTAAAAAAATACAAAAATGATTTAAAATCAAAATATATAACACTTTTTCTTAAAATAAATTTTAAATATTATAATTACAAAATATATAAATAAATTTGATAATTTTGGAAGTAATATTAATTAAGTATTTTTGTGTTCTAAAATTTATATTCATTAATTATGAATGATAATTTTATATTTATAAGATCTTTAAACAAAAAGAATTTACGTAAATTTTGTTTCTATTACTAATAATTTTATATATCTAATAACTATAATTATTTTAATATAATTTTAATATTCAAAAAATTATAGTTTTATCTAAACTAAAAAATAAGAAATAAACATAAATATTATGTATATAATATTTATTATGATTTTTAGTATTAATTATATTGATTTATAATTATAGATTTTTAATAATAATATATTGTTGTTACTTTTTAATTTTATAATATATTTATATAGTTATTTTGTTGTGTAATTGTTTTTGCATCTGTTAGTCAACGAGTCAAAAATATACCGTAAATATACTCGTTATTAATTACTATACTAATCATACAAACTGCTGGTTAACACTGTAAACTGCACCCGCTCACTTCGGCAAACTCTCACACCCGCAACTGCTGTATTGCGTTTAAATGAACCCCGGTAACTGTAATTGTGGTGAAGGAGTTTTAGGAAAAAAATTATGACGTTACTCTTTTAGTGCTTGGAATCTGCGTTTTCTAGGTAAGAAACAAAATCTATTCACAGAAATGTTGACTTCTGGATGAGAACCAGGGACGAAGGGAGAGAGGTGCACCTGCTGACCTGCACCCATTGTTTTTAAAAATTTTAGTATAACTTTTAACTAATTTTGATTGTGCATCCACTAAATTTTGATATTTTGCCCCCATTCTTCCATAAATCTGAACTATAATCTCAATAAGGTAATCTCCATGATCTTGCTTAGGTTTCTCAACTTAACCATTAAGGGACAAGAGATCAATGTTGTGATCAGCTTGGGTCTTAAATAAACTATAATCTAAGAGCTAAAGGGTGAAAATGCAATGTAGGATCAAACATTATTTTGCTTTCTCAAGTAAAACGTGTAACATAATTAAAGTAATGTATTCAGCAAAACAAAAAAAACTAAACTAATGTAAATGATAACAAAGTGATAAAGCGCTCACACGAAACTTGTAGATGAAAGAAGTCACAATAACAGCCAAACTTGTTAGACTATTGTTATATATGTTATATAAACTTGTGATCCACGACATAGTCTACAAAGGTGTGAACTCTTCTACGATTACCAGAGGATGTTAAACCTTGGATTTCAACTGTTTTGAGAGTGTTCCTTTCGGG
Organism: Thlaspi arvense; assembly: GCA_911865555.2. Lineage (NCBI taxonomy): Eukaryota > Viridiplantae > Streptophyta > Magnoliopsida > Brassicales > Brassicaceae > Thlaspi > Thlaspi arvense. Next base: position 9,954,000 of record OU466861.1, read on the forward strand.
ATTGAAGTAGAAGCATAAAACGGTTTAAATGTAAAGTCCATCGCAATAACAATTTCACCTGCAGAAGTCACTCCAACCACAGCGACGACAGCTTTTGGATCCTCACAGACTAATTCCAAGGAGAAAGTGTGTTTGGACCATTCTTGTTTCTCAGCATCCTCAAGAACCCACAAACACAACTTTACGTCGTGCCTTCCAACAAAGTACTGATGAATAAAATGATCCCGTTCGGAGCTAATCACACCTAGTTTACTTTTGTAATTTACCAGTTTAGTAGACGGTGGCCAAGAATGAATGGATGAAGGAATGGGTACGAACCAAAGTCTCTCAGACCTAACATCAAAGCAAGCTAGCATCGTCACATTAGGGTTTTCATAACATGTGCGAGCTAAGTAATACACAACCCCATTCATGCATCTCCCTTTAGATATACGATAATGGAATCGACCATCAACCTTCCTCCACGACAGTTTTCCTGTTCCTAACGTTAAAATTTGATTCTTCTCATTATCATTAAAATCGATTGAAACGTATATCAATCGGATCATATCCTAAAAGGCATTTCGGGTCCTTCATCTTCGGTTCGGGTAAGCTCGTGTATTGTCCCGTGCTAGGGTTATATATTACCGGGACTGCATATTCATCTTTGAGATACGTATGTTTGGGAAATAGATCAGACCAGAGACAGGGCCACAGATTCCTGAGCACATGTCTCCAGGGGATTCCATATGAAAATCGGCTGTTACAAGGGAAGAGCTTTCATCTGGATTCTGAGGCTGAGGCGACCAGTAGAATCGCCACTTACAGTACACTTGTTGGAGGGCGAATAAGAGACGCGGCCAGGAACAACTCGGTGAAACCTGGACGGCTAACTATGGAAGCGCACAACTTGGATGTGAGACTTAGCCGACGATCTCGAGAGTATCTCGTCAGTGTCAAGAGGCAGGTGTTGATTTTCAGAGTTTGGTTTTTAAATCTAGAAAAGCACAAAAAATTGAGGATGTAGTTGCAATTTGGTTAATTCAGTCTCATATGTGATCCTCTTTTTTAGTAATTACAGCCTCTCTATGCTTTGCTTAATTCTTTCGAACACGACGCATCATCAAACAATTGTAAATTTCACATATTGACAATCAGATATCTAGAAAGAGTTATGGTTTAGAATTTAAAATCGGATCGGTTTAATTAAAGTAAGTTATCAAACTCTAATTACTTAAGTGTGTGGATTACACTACAGCTACAACTTTATTCTTTCTTAATTTTTTTGCACACGATCAAAACGAAAATTTCAAACTTGATAATTGATAAACCGGATAGGTTTAATTGAAATATTCAAATTATTTTGGGTTTTAAAAATAAAGTAAACACAAAAAATAATCAATCAATCAGAGCATTCGTCGTCTAATCATCATCATCTCCCATATTCTAGAGAGAAAGAGTAGAGTCGAGGAGAGGAAGCTTTAAGGTAGCTTCTTCCGTAAACCCTCGCCGTGAATTTGAACCGGGAACTTCTTGATTCTCGAGAGATGAGAGCTCCGGGTGAAAGCGAAGACGCCGTCGTGATCGAAAAGGCGAAGAAGGCCGGAGAGGCGCATGTTATCACCGTGAATTGTCCTGACAGGACCGGTTTAGGGTGTGACATTTGCAGAATCATCCTCGATTTCTGGCTTTATATCGTAAAAGGAGGTAAGATCCTTCCAGAAATGAGTCGATAATCTTTGAATCGCTTAGGAATTTGCTTACAATCCTTGATTTTTAGTCTTGAGGTTTCAGCTTGTGCAATGGTCGAGAGAAGCGAATCTGATTGTTCGTTTTCGTTTTGGTGCATAGATGTTACAACCGATGGAGTATGGTGCTACATAGTTTTGTGGGTGGTTCCTCATTATGAATCTCTGATATTGAGATGGTCACATTTGAAGAACCAGCTTGTATCTGTATGCCCACCTTGCTCCACCTACTTCCTTCTCAATTTGATGTCTCCTTGACTCCTTGTCCTGCATCATCACCACCTGTTTACTTGCTGAAATTCTTCTGCCTAGACCGGAGAGGACTCTTACACGGTACTTATCGTCTCATGGGTTTTTGATTTCTCTTATGAATGTCAATTCTCGAATGTGTGAGGAAGAAATCTGTTTGCAAATGTTACTCAAGTACTAATTGAGCTTGAGCTCTCAATTCAAACCGTGAAGGTCACTACTACACCGGATGAGAGAGTTTTGGATCTTTTCTTCATAACAGATAACATTTGAGTGAGTGTGTTAGACAATCTGCTCTTAAGTCTTTTGAATCTAGCGTGAATGATGATGATTCCTAGTATTCTTTTTCCGCTAGGGATCTCTTACACACGAAAAAGCGCCAAGACGAGACATTAGAGGAGTTTCTTTCTGTCTTAGGAGAATCATGTATAAGCTGTGAGCTCGAGTTGGCTGGTCCTGAGTTTGAATGTCATCAGAATATTCCATCTCTTTCTCCAGCAGTAGCTCAAGAGTTGTTTACGCAGCACACCGATGAAGATAGTCGCGCACAGGTTCTTACCGATGATATGATAAAGCTGAAGAATTCCACAAATGTCACACTTGACAACTCTTTAAGCCCGGCTCACACATTACTCCAGATACGCTGCGTTGATCACAGAGGCCTTCTCTACGATGTATTACGAACCTTGAAAGATTTTGACATTAAGGTAATGGCATATTTTGTCAGAATTCAAGATATTGTACACGGGCTTTCTTTGTGACATCTCTGTTTCTGCAGATATCGTATGACAGGTTCTTGCCTCAAACACAGGGTCATAGGGATCTAGAGCTATTTGTTCAGCTGAAAGATGAGAAGAAGATCTTGGATCCTGATAAACAGAACTCGTTATCTTCACGTCTGAAAACTGAAATGCTTCATCCTTTACGGGTCATAATAGCAAACAGAGGACCAGACACTGAGCTTTTGGTTGAGCTATCCGGTAAAGGCAGGCCGAGAGTGTTTTATGGCGTTACCCTTTCGCTAAAAGTGCTTGGGATCTGCGTTTTCGCGGTAAGAGAACAAAAACTATTCACAGAAATGTTTCAGAATCAGGTGAGATTCTGACTGTGTTGTCTTTTCGATTCTTTATCTTCTAAAGCAGATTGTCTAACACACTCACTCACAATGTTCGTCTCACTTTATTAGCAATCTCATTCCATCAATATTCACATGGTTTTGGAAAACCCACAATTGTTATAGAGACGGTAGTTTTATATGATCTCTGGATATAGTACGCGTTTTTTGGACCTCCATATACCTTAGACGATATCAATGTTCTTGATCGCTTATCCATTTTTGATGATATAATAAAAGGTCAAACTCCGCAAGTGAATTTCTCTGTCAACAGAATGGAGTATCATTTGGCTTACTATCTCACAAATAGTATTTATCCGAAATAGACAACTTTTATCCAATCTATTTTAATTTCACAGGGCTTGAAAACATCTTTATTTTCTTAACATCAAAAAGCTATCCGAAAAGATGTTGAGCATGCTTTTGGAGTCTTGCAAGCTCAATTTGTCATTGTTAAAAACTCAACTCTTTTTTGGAATAAAACAAAAATAGGAAAGATTATGAGAACATGTATGAAGACCTCATCCAAATCGTCATGTAGGGCTGTGAATAACGTTGTGTCATTATCACACGTGATTGTTATAAGCTATGCATTTCTCCAGTATGCGCCAAACATCCATTAAGGTCATTGGAAAGTTAACTTGATATCATCATTGTTAGCAAGCTCATTTTTTTTTAACTCTTTCTCAAAAGTGACTTCTATGTCTTATTTTCACCTAATAGCAAACCCCTTGTTCTAAGATATGTTTCCATACACCGTTGTCCCTTGCAACATGTAAAATATTGCAGCCATAACTTGTTAGCACCAGTATGTGGACCATCCTTTACGAACAAAAGTCTAGCTTTTCATCTCAAATCTATAAAAAGAAAATGCAGTCTTTGGTGTTACTATCATTTTTCTTTTGTCAACAGCGTTACTATCATTTAAAAGTTCGATACTATGTATTTTCTAATGATATAATCTCTTATAAATAATTTAGTAAAGATTCTCTTCTAGTTGGCCAAGCAAAATCTTCTATATTTGGAAACATTTAATGCCAGCTACTCACACAAATTCTCTCTTCCATTTTGCCTCTTATTTTTTTTACAAACAATAGGGATAGTTTAGTCTATAAATATATAAAATGAAAGGAGAGATTTAATATCAAAATCATTACACTCATATTCTGAATATACTGGTTATCTATGTATTTACAGCTAACTCACTCAATTTTAATTCAGCATTATGTAATTTGAGCTTATTTTTAGTTTTGGTGGACTGTGTTCATATTTATGCAAAATCTGTTGGATTATATATTTTTATGGGTGATAATGGTAGATGGTCTTAGATAAGTTGAAAATAAAGAAAACGGCAACAATAATTGGAAATAAGCTGGGAAAAGTGACATTTGTATATAACGTCATACTAGGTGGTTGGCCCGTACGTATGTGCGGGTATAATATTTTTGATATACATAGTTAAAGCATTAGTATGTTTGTATATATATATATATATTATTTTAGTATTTCATAACTTATTTCTGGAAAAAACTTTTATTTTTATGAAATTTGTAATAATATATAATCAAAAATATAAAGGTTATATTAAATAATAATTAAATTCTTTATAATATTTTTTTAAATATTATTTATAATATGTTTTATTTTACCTAACACAATCTACAATAATTTTTTACATCTTACATAATATGAATTTGAAATATGTATATAATATATTTTTAAGTATATATTATTTTTTTTATTTATTGCAAATTAAACTGAAATAAGTTTTACTATTTTTACTTATCCTAAGAGCGGATAGATAGTTGACATGCATGTGTGGGGGTACCAACCGCCTCACTACGTTTAGAATAGATAAAGATTTTTTTTAAGATAAATTGTACTATAAAAAATTAAAGTATAAATTAGACTGTAATCAAGCTTAACAAATACTAACATGCACGAAAAAGTTCATATGACTTCTACTAATGCACAAATAATATTTATGTCTGTATGCGTATTGTAAAAAAGTCGAAATATGGCTCCTACATGTTAAAAAGTTTTTAAGTGACTTTGTAAAACAAAGTGCAAGAGATTTATTTTTATACACTTCTATTTTTAATTCTTATTCATATTTATTTTATTTTATTTTAATTTATTATTTCATTCGGTTATTTTTATTTTATTTATGATCTCAAAATTTTGATATACAATAAAAAAATTACGAATATATATATATATATATGAATATGATACTTTTTTTTTATTTAAAATATGATAAGAGATAAGATGAGATGGTAACATAATTTATGTATATTTTAGAAAACAATAATAAAAATGTGATAAAAGTTTTATAAAAATATATGGTCCCATTAATATTATAAAATAATAATTAGTATATATTTTATTCATTTAGTAAATATTGGTTTGAAAAGAAAATTTATTTTAAATTACGTTTTTTAAAAATTTTCAATAAAAGTTAATTATTTTTTATTATTTTTAACATTTTATTTTTTTAATTATTTTTATCATGATTATATTTTATTTGAAATTGTATTATTTAATAATTTGTTTATTTAATAATTTGTTTATTTAAAATTTATTTAGATGTTATTACTATATTTTGTAAATTAATAAATTTCCAAAATAAAAATATATCATAATTCAAACATTATTAATATATAAATTCTTTACTATTCTATTGGATAATTTAGTATTATTTTTCCGATTTCAGATATATATATATATATATTTTTTGTTGAAAACATTTTTTAATTATATTTTATGAAATTATATTTTAAAATCATAATAATAATTATTTTCAATTTGTTAATTTTAGTGTTATAAGTATAATCTAGTGTTTTCTGTTTTAATTCTTCAAATTCTTTATTTTAATTCAACCAATCAAAACATTTTATTTATTTTACGAAGTTTGACATGTCACATTTACATGTCATCAATTAAAAGCATTAACTTTGGCTATAGTGTTGACAAATCAGCTATTTTCAATAATGTTTTGTCAAATAATATGTAGTGGATGCACCTCCTGCCACGTGAGTGGGAATGGATACGGTGTAAAAATTACCAAATGATAAATTGATATAACAAGTTAGTCATACCACTGTTGATTCGGGGCGGATGGCGGGATCTGTTTGTACGGTGTCTACCATGGAGTCAGTGACCTGGACCTGCGTAGGCTGATCCGCTGGGTGTTCGTCTTTGATGTAAGACTGCGTGTGAATGTGTAACATCGCGTTATTCTGATAAGGTTAACATGAAAGCTATTTACTGTTTAGCTAAAAACAAATGGCTGTAACGTGTATCAATGTTGTATACGAGCGGAAGATTTTTCGCTTACAGGTGGCGGTGGTGCATTGGCTGTCGTCGTCACGATCGGTGATAGGTTCACCAAAGTGTTGCCGTCGTCAAAAGGTTTGACCTATAGAAGACAAAAAGTAAGGTCAGACTGGTACATTGAATAACGACCAGAAAGTGTAGGATAAATCCCTCACACTGCGTCATGCATCGAGCAGTGGGAAAAAATAATTTGTTTGCGTAGGGCAGATTAGGAAAACTACAATACAACAATAACTATGTACTTCTATTAGGGGTCACTGAATTGCCTCCAATTACAACGTCTAACTTGTTTATAACGAGTACTACAATATCATCCTAACACTGCAGTAATGAATAAACTACTTCAGACTAAAAAATATCTAGTTCTATGTGAAGTTGTGGTCAGTTAGCATGGACAAAAAAAAAAAACCATTTAAACAGTTAACATGACAACATTTTGGGGGATATGATTGCTGCTTCGTTGAAAAAGGACAAAAATCATGCAGTGACAGACATAAATCAGGGTAAACTACAATGACGCTAATGATGTTATACTGTTTTCCTCGACAACATATAATAGTTCGGTGGGGGTGTGACAATTGATAGCCTGTAACAGGGGATATATTACCGAGGGTGTGAACGCTGATTTTACACGGTCCTCGCTGCACGTCTCGCAGCCAAGGTCATTTCTTCCCTACAAAAATCAGAAAACGACGTCAGCAACCTAGTTTGGGCAGATCCACATTTAAAACGTTTAAGAAACCCCCAACGCAAAGAAAATGCCATGGGTCTTTCCCCTCCTACAACCTCTTCCACCGGCTCTCTCTCCAACAGCGGCTCTTCGGCAGTGGACTGCTGATCTACCGGCCCCTGGAGGTATCCCATGAGAATACAATTTGGGTTGACATACACATTAGCATCATCGATAACATACACGGGAGTGTGCGCACATATATGTTTTAGTAAATGCAACAACTGGCCTCTACTTTGTCTGCTGGTATTGAAGATTATTGTGCTGCATCGCCTGAGATTGCAGCACTAGAAGGCACAAAATGGTTCCGTGCAGAGTTAAGCTCCTCATCCTGCATTTCACCGTTATGAATGGTGTGGTGGTGTCAAAATAAAATGTCCTACCGTCAAACATAATTTTACACTACTTATCCGGAATGCAGTAGAGTTGTAGTAACCCACAATCTCGTCCACCACGGTCTCCTACATGTGACTATTAATGCGCAGACCTTCGCTTACGATGGCTTCACCGTTGTTAACTTCATCCACCAATATCGGAGGGCCGTCGTTGGCAGGTGGTAACCCATCGCCAGAGCTTTCAGAGTTGTGTGAGGGGCTCCAGATTGGTGAAGGTTCAACAAAGGTCTCCTCCACGATGTGGTTATCATTCAACCACTTTGTCATCTTGTCGATCAATGTTTTGTTGTTAGTGGCTAACTCTGTTTTAACTATCTCAATTACTTTGCTGAAGACACCATTCAGCGCCTCCCCAACTACAGTATGAATGAGAGTAAAGATGTCGGCAGCCCCCACCGTCTCAAGAATTGGTTTCTTGTGAAGACCGCCAAGTTTCCGGATTGTGGACTTGGCATTGTTCCCATGAGGATTTTTACTCCTACCAGCCTGCTTCGTGGGGGGTTTTCCAGAACCACGTGAATATTGCCCTTTCCAAGCGGTAGGACAATTCTTCCACTCCCAATGCATACAATCGATGTTTCTTACCATCTCGGGAAATCCGCGTTGCTCCCCAATATCAAGTAGTTGCTTAAGATCATGTGGTGTGGGTCTTCTTAGGAACTCATCGTCGAACAAAGATATTATTCCTTTGACAAAATTTTCTAAATATGAACGAGCAGTACTTGCACCGAGCCGAAGGTGTTCGTCAACTGCATCAGCCGCAGTACCATATGCCAAGAGACGAATTACTGCTGTACACTTTTGAGGTCCAGAGAGACCAGGCCTTCCGAGAGCATTTTTCTTTTGTCGATAAGAATCAAACTTCATTGGAGAGTCGATCAACAATATGCAAGAACAATGGCTTGTTCATTCTAAAACGTCGTCGGAATAAATTAGTAGAGTATGTTGCAGCTTCACTTAAATTTTCGTTCCATAAACGCATGTGACCTTCTTCGCGATCTCTATCGTAAAAACTCATTTTTTTTTGACTCAAATTGATACAAGAGTTTTGAGTTTCTTTCTCAATCACCCTTTGTACTAGTCATTGTAGTAAGGGTTTTATGTCAATCCAAAATGGGAAGATTGAAACAGCAGGAATGCAGTATATTCCTAATTCAAGCAGATATATAGAGAGTTTAGAAGTCTAACAACTTAAAGGATCAAACAGAAATGAAGCAAACACCAAACTAAGAGTGATCAGCAAGCAAAACAACTAAAACATAAGCAAAAACAAAGCAAATTCGAAATAGACTAAAAACAGAGGAAGGACATGACTTGAGATGGGGTAATTGGTGCTAGGGAACTCTCAACTCAACCTATGATGCTTACAAACTCACACAATGTTATTCCTTATGCATAGAATTCATTTATATGACTAATCCAATCTCTTGGTACTAATCTCTTTATTAATTACCAAGTTAAGAACTAATTCTCATTAGTGAAATGATAAACATCAAACATTAATACAATCTATCAATCATATATTGCTAAATCACCCCTATACAGTCAATCTCTTGAGCTAGGATAAGCAGTTCTCTTGCAAAGCAGATCAGGCATTTCATCAAATACTTGGTGGACATAAAATGAGCCTAAGATCCTAATCAACTTAGCTAAGGCTAATCAGGCATTAAACACAGTAATCAAGAAAGGAAATGGAAGAATTAACACTAAGCAATCATATATCAAACATCAAATTCCCTAAACCTAGCCCATCTCAAATCCCTAAGTCACTACTCACTAATGACCATTAAAACCATCAATTCAAAGAGAAAAAGATAGCAAATCATGACCAGAGAGATTAAACAAGAAGAAAAATGCAAACTTATATTCAAATGAAACAAAGATTCACGGTACAAAATCAAAACAAGAACAAAAAAGAAAAGAACTGCTGGATAAAGAGATTATCTCAAAAATTAGGGATTTTTAGTATTTATAGGAGTCCAAGCGGAGTGGCAAAATTATAAATAAATTGTCTTCAGTCTGGGTCAGCATCGATCACTCTTGAACGATGCGGATGATTAATGTGGGCTTCTTGTTCTTGACATCGATCAGATGATGATCGATGTGGTTGATCGATGTGATCTTCAAGGCTCTCAGGCCCATTACATCGATCAGTCTTGGTCGATGCTGATGATCGATGCAGGTGTCCTGTGGTTTGACATCGATCACTCTTGACTGATGTGAGTGATCGATGTGAACTTTGTTTCTTTCTGCTGCTTTACATCGATCACTCATGATCGATGTGGTCTCTGCTTTGATTGATGCTAAGTTAAATATCCATTTTCTTAACTCCTCTTGCTCCTCTTTGATTGGGGGAACTCCTTGGATCACTCCTACACTTCCTCCTTGTCTCAAATGGCTCCTTAAGCACCTAGAAACATTCTTTCATGCAAGAGAAATGCAAACTACAACCCTAAATGCAAGCTAAGTCTAAAAACAAGGAAGAATGGGACAAAAGCAAAAGAACAGCATGCAAAAGAGGACTAAAATATGAACTAAATGCAAGCTTATAGGATGCAATTATGAGAGATATCAACAGCCCCACACTTGCCTTTTGCTTGTCCTCAAGCAAATAAAAACAAATGGGAGAGTGAGATTTGAAAGTGGGAGCTCAAAACTAAAGATGCCAATGGAAAAATTGAATCAATGCTCAAGGTGTAGGTTCTAAGATGCAAAGAGATTGTTACATTTCAAAAACTTTAGCCATACCCATCATAGCAAACAATGCAATCTAGATTAGCCTACACAAGCATTCAAATCAGCCAACTCTTTAACATTCATTAATTATAACCAATGGATCAAGTTTATGCAAGTAAAGCGAACACATTTGGTTAAAGGGACATGGTTATGAGATGAAAATGATGTCATTCAGGTAAGGGTTCAAAGACATAAGGGATCACTCAATGAAATGATTCTATCTTAGGCAAAATGCTAAAGGTAAAAGCACACCTATGCATGCAAGTAAAAGATCTCTTCTACCCCTTTTTACCCCCAATATGAACCTATTATCTTCTAAACCCCAAAGTAAAACCCCTAGATCTATCCTTTCCCAAAGCACTTGATCTCTTCTTCCTTCATGTTTGGGGGAAACTTCTTCTTCTTTTTGCTTGTGTGGTTGATTCTTTGTTGGAACTTTCTCTTCTTTGTTGTATAATTGGCATCAATTTTTTTCACCTTTGGTGGATTGCTTGGTCTGAATTCTCCTTTTGGGATGAACTTTGTATACTTTGTTGTTGTTGTTGGCACCTTATTTTTTTTTTTAACACTTAGATCGTTTTCTTCCTTATACTTAACCACAAACTTAACCTGTTTCCCCATTACTACCATCCCCATACTTCTTCTTCTTTTTTTAAAAGATGTAAACAGTAAAACTCCAACCACTTATACTACCCTTTCCCAAACTCCTAGCCTAAAACCAAACTCAAGATGCAAGCTGGTGTCTACAAGAGAGCTTCTCCTTGCTAGCCTTATTCCTGACACTTTTTGCCAAGATATAATCGAAAATAATGCAATGCAAGGCCTCACAACTCTCACAATAGTGTTTAAGTTCATAAAGGAGGATTGGGTTAGTGTGTAGTTTTCTGTCCCATAATTATGAGGATCAGTTATTTGGGTTAACAAGAGTGGTAAGAAGGGAAGAAGATAACCCAAGTATGTATATGGGTAGCCATGTGATCACTCTCAATGCATAAACATGATAATTAAATGTCTACAATGCCATCAAACAACAGACAACCTAGCATTGAAAACAACTCAAACAATAACATCTTGACAAGTGTTTATCTTCTACTCCCTATGCAAATGTATGCAAACCTATTTAAAATGCATCTAGACTCAATCTTAGTATGCAAATGCAATTAAATGATCTTTTTGGTTCAAAACTTTTGAAAATTTTATGGATTTTCAGTGCATATAGATGAATGCATGAATGCATGAGACTCAAGTGTGCAAAAGAGAAAATAAGAAAATAAAACATAATGTCAAATGCAATACCCTCCCCTACACTTAGATTACACAGTCCTTTGTGTGATAGAAGCTTGAAGGAGGGTGATAAAGGATACTCAGAATGAATACAAAAGGATTCATAAAGAAAGGAGTGGAGTTTTGTACCTTAAAAGAGGTTTTGGCAGAGGGGAGGTTCACATCGTTCACCCATGATCGATGTAGGTGATCGATGTTAGTCTTGATTTTCTGGTCCCCTTCATATCGGTCAGCCATGATCAATGCTGCTGATCGATGTAATCTTCAAAACCTCCTGCCCATTTACATCGATCACTCCTTGATCGATGTAAGTGTCCGATGTTGTCCTGCTCAGTCGACATCAATCTCTCCTGATCGATGCTCCTGATCGATGCTGGCCAGGACATGTACCAATTCAGCTAACAACTTGCATAAAACTCCACTTGCTCCTAGAATCAAAACAAAAAACAAACACAAACATAAAATGAAATAATATGTACAAGGATAACAGGGGAATACCTCATAAGTGTGATTGTTTAACGTCTTTAGTTTGACTTTTCTTAGTTGATCACTCTTGTGGAGGATCTTCAAGTGATATCTACATCATTTTCAAGGGACTCACTTGCCATGTATGACTTCAGCCTGTGCCTATTCACTATGAAGTCTCCTCTATCTTTGTCTAACAAAGTCACACACTATAAGAAATATAGATATTGATAGCATATTAAGATAGCACGGTTTCTATAACTGCTATTAAAAATAGTATGCTATTATAGCATTTTTAAAATGCTATGCCCCATTTTTTACTAAACTGGAGTAAAAAATGACTTATTGAAACCTAATTTTTATCATGAACGCCAACACTTACAAAAAAAAATTACAATCAGCGATTGTGAATTTTCTTTAGAGGAAAAAAGAAAGCTTTAAAAAAAAATAGATCCATGTCCACCCTTCCAGAAAAAAAGCAGATCTCTCGCTACCCTCTTCACCTCTTTCTATCCTCGCTGAGACCGTAATTTTAACTTGACAAGCCTTACACGTTCTCCAGCGCTGGATTCAGTGACCGGAAATTCTCCGCAATCTTGCGATTGCCCTCTCTCCATCATATATCTTCTCTTACTTTTCCCTTAGTCAATTAGGGGTTTGGACGAAGAAGAAGAACGAGCGTCTCTCTCCTTATTGAGTGACCGGATAGTCTCCTCAATTTCGCGATGACACTGATGAAGATCGCTGCAAGAAATCAACAAATTTGGCCTTCTGATGGATCGATTAGGGAACTGATTCCGATTAAGACAGACATATTCTGCTACCTTGCTCCTTCGATTTTGTTTCATAGCTTGACCTCGTTTCTTATTGTGCATTTGATTAATTTGCTTTCCTTTTTCTAGGTTTTGTGTGTGTGTTTTAGAGTTTATCTGGGTCTTTGAATTCTGATGATTTCGACTCTGATATACTCGATTCTGATGATGATGGTTCACAGAGAGAAACTAAAGATGGAGACAGATTATCATCCGAAGACGAAGTCCATGGTAATTGCTTGCTTGTGTTTTGCCTCCAGTTTTGCTCATCGTCCTCAGTTGGAGATTTTAGGGTTCATGCTCTTGATGTGTGTGGAGATTAAAACTTTATTAACGATTCAATACTGAATAGTCTAATTTCGTTAGGTTTATGATGGCAATGAAAATAGTGAGGAACCTGGGAGTGATGAAGGTTCTGAGCAAAGTAAAGTCGCTGAAGAGAGTGATTCTTCAGAAAATGAGGTCTATGCTTTCTCTATTCGTTTTAGAATTTGAAACTATCTCTCACCAGTTACTGCACCTGGCTTTCTTTCTCCCACTGTTGTTTATATATCAATTCTAGGTACCTCATTCCAATGATTTTCATGATCTGGGTTCTATATTTTCTTCCTTTTTCTGATATTTAGCATTCTAGATCTCATGAAATGTTTGCATTTTCTTGTGTTTACAAATTTATTTAGAGTCTAGAATAAGAATGAAAATTGTAGCAAAGATAACAACTGGGAGTATCAAATTTGATATGGGGCTTATTAACTACTGTTAGTTCTCAACTTGTAAGTTCCAATCAAGTTTTTAGTTTTGGCTAAAATAAGTTAATGTGCTGCTCCTATTGTTGGCTGCACTCTCCTTCAGGTTTGACAAGAGAACGTCTCTGAGTTAGGTCAAGATTACCTATCAGGATGCAAGATCTCTTTTCTTTTTCTTTTTGTATTTATCTCTGCTGAAACTGGGATGTTCCAGTTCGATTGTGGATATTTAATTTGAATCATTTTTAATAGTTTGCTTTGTGATTTGTCTTATTATTTTGATGTAATGTTACTTGCGAGGCTTTGCCTCCTTAATAAAAAGGCTGTGGCCATCCATAACCATCTGGAGAGGAACTAGAAGGACAAGGAAAGAGGAACCGCTAAGTTGTCTCTGAACCTTATGGAATGGTTGTTTGTCAACATGAATTGGTTCACGTCCTGTTATCAGAGACTTTACGCAGCAGATTAGTCAGGTTAGACTACTGTTTTCAAATCAAGACGTGCAATCGTTTGACTAATCAATTCATTCTCTCTTGTCCACCTAACTAACTAGATTGCTGTGATTTGAGTATATGATTACTATAGGGGTAGAGGTGTGTGTTGGCAAGGAATGCGACAATGTCTATGTTTTAGGTCATAATGGTACCGTTTTGTATAATTGTATAAGAATTAATGTTAGTATAAGATTTGATGTTTTGTAAGACTTGATGTATTGTAACACTTGTTTTGGTATGATATTTGTGTGTTAGACATGTTTTAAATGATTAATAAAATAATCTTCGAGACCAAATTTTAAATATATATATATATATATATTTTTATAAATTTAATTGATGTATGCTATAAAACAGGGTTTATAAGTGCTATGACTTATATAACCTAAAAAATAAAATAGCTACAAAACATTATATCATAGCTTAAAAAATGAGCTACAATAGACTAGATTATAGCATTTCATTTACGCTATGATAGAACAACATATAATAGCAAAAATATCAAATGTTATTGCATATGGTCATTCTATTATAGCTCTGACTGACATAGCGTTTATGAAAATGCTATGATATCTATATGATAGTGATTTTGGTGTGCTAAGAATGCCTATATTTCTTGTAGTGTGTACAGTTCCATATGCATTTCTTTATCTTGAATGGTCATGATCACCTTGATTTCAGCTTTTCAAGAAACAACTTCAGCTTTGAGTTGAACAACAACACCTGATTTTCTGCCTTGAAGTCTTTGGGTTTTATCCTCTTGTCATGAAAAACTTTTGTCATTTCTTTATATTCTTTATAGATCTCTAGAACTCTCAAAAGCTTCAAGGCAGTTTTCTTCTAACTCATGCAAGTTGATGAGTCTCTTCTCCTGAACTGTCTTGATGTCAAAATTCGATAGATTTGTTGCTCACAAGGCTTTATACTCCAGCTCAACAGACAGATGATAAGTTTTGCTATAAAGGAATGAGAAAGGAGTCCTACCGATGGATATCTTGAAGGCTGTCCTGTAGGCCCACAAAGCATTATCAAGCTTATTAGACCATTCCTTTATTGTAAGACCAACAGTCTTTTCTAAGATGGCTTTGATCTCCCTGTTAGACACATCCACTTGACCACTTGTTTGAGGATGGTAAGGAGTGACAACTTTATGTTTAACACCATTCTTCTTTAGCAAACTCTCAAAGATCTTGTTGATGAAGTGACTCCCTCCATCACTTATAACACATCTTGGAACACCAAACCTTGGGAAGATGTTGTCTTGAAAAGTTTCAGCATAATTCTAGCATCATTTGTTGGACTGGCAATGACTTCAACCCACTTTGAGACATAATCTACAACAACAAGGATGTACTTATTCCCATAGGATGAAGGGAAATGTCTTTTAAAATCAATCCCCCCACACATCAAACAGATCCACTTTAAGAATATAGTTTAGAGGCTGCTCTTCTGGTAGTGTATCATTGATTGGGACGAAATTTCCAGAGGCTACACCATTTTCAATGCCTCTCTTATCCATAATCTCCATGTTAAACTCTTGCAAGAGGAGGATCCATCTAAGGAGTCTTGGCTTGGTGTCTTTCTTAGCATAGATGTGTCTTAGTGCAACATGATCAGTGTAGACTATCACGTTAGACCCCACTAAGTAGCTTCTCAACTTCTCAAATGCAAAGACAACTGCTAGGAGCTCATTTTCTGTTGTAACATATCTTGTTTGAGCCCCATCCATTGTTCTGCTGGCATAGTAAATAACATGAATCTTCTTGTCTACACTTCGACCCAAAACTGCTCTAACTGCATAATCACTTGCATCACACATGATCTCAAAGGGGAGATACCAGTTTGGTGCTTGTACTATAGGCGCACTCACTAAGGCTTCTTTGAGGGTGAGGAAAGCTTGTAAGCAGTCTTCATCAAAGATAAATTCTGTCTCCTTGCATAGAAGCCTTGTCAATGGTTTTGCTATCTGTGAGAAGTCCTTGATAAACCTCCTATAGAAACCAGCATGCCCCAAGAAGCTTCTGTTTCCTTGACTGAATTCGGAGGCTCTAAGTGCAGCATCACATATATCTTGGCTTTGTCCACTTCTATTCCCTTCTCTGAAATTTTGTGACCTAACACAAGGCCTTCCTGAACCATGAAATGACATTTCTCCCAATTCAGAACCAGTTTAGTGTCTTCAAACCTCTGTAAAAGCTGAGAAAGATTAGACAAGCAGACACCAAATAAGGATCCATAGAGACTAAAGTCATCTATGAATACCTCCACCATCTCTTCAAGCAAATCAGAAAAGATATAAGTCATGCATCTTTGAAAAGTGGCAGGAGCATTGCATAAACCAAAAGGCATTCACCTATAAGCAAATGTGCCATAAGAGCAAGTAAAAGTAGTTTTATCTTGATCATTTGAATGGATAGGGATTTGAAAGAAACCACTATAGTCATCTAAGAAGCAATAATACTTATGATTTGATAATCTTTCTAACATTTGGTCTATAAATGGCAAAGGAAAGTGATCTTTTCTAGAAGCAGAATTCAGTTTTCCGTAATCTATGCACATCATATGACCAGTTATTGTTCTAGTGGGTATTATCTCATCATTTTCATTTTTTACCATAGTGATACCTCCTTTCTTAGGCACCACATGGACTGGTGAGACCCATGTACTGTATTAGATAGGATAGATCACTCCAGCTTCAAGCAACTTCAAGATTTCTTTTTTAACTACTTCTTTCAGATTAGGATTCAATCTCCTTTGAGGTTCAACATAATTTTTTGTCTCATCCTCTAGATAGATCCTATGAGTGCAGAGGTTTGGAGAAATATCTTGGATATCATCTAATGAATATCCAATGGCTCTCCTAAACCTCTTTAACACTTTGACAAGAGCAAGGATCTCATCATTACTGAGGTTATCATTGACAATTACAGGATCAGTAGAGTTAGAGCCTAAAAAGACATACCTTAGC
Organism: Thlaspi arvense; assembly: GCA_911865555.2. Lineage (NCBI taxonomy): Eukaryota > Viridiplantae > Streptophyta > Magnoliopsida > Brassicales > Brassicaceae > Thlaspi > Thlaspi arvense. The sequence goes on from OU466861.1 coordinate 9,971,056, forward strand.
CCTTTAGGAAGAGGTTTGAGCTCCACTTTGGGTGCCTAGAGCTCACTCCAGTCCTCTCCTAAGCTGCTCTGCTCCTTCGCCAACTTCATTGCTTAGAGAGCCAGCTTCTTGAATTGAGAGCACCTTTGTCCTTGTGTACTCCAGCTTCTCAAATGGTTCCTCTTCTTTCAAGACCTTGTGAGAGTCTAGCCTTAGCTTATAACCTAAGCTTTCCTTATTCAAGTAACCATCTTCTCCATGCTCCTTTGTCAAAGCCACTTGGAGTTCACAACACAACTCCTCTTGAAGCTCATTATGCAGCCTTTCTAAGATATCTATCTTGAACACTTGACCTTGTATTGTGGGTTGTTGCATAATCTGCTTGATGTCAAATTCCAGGGACATGTCTTTACCCAAATGAAACTCAATCTTCCCTTTCTTGACATCTATAACAGCTCCTGTTGTGGCTAAGAAGGGTCTTTCTAGTATGAGAGGATCTCTGGGCTCTTCATCTATCTCTAGGACTACAAAGTCACTTGGGATCTCCACATTTCCTATTCTGATTGGCACATCTTCAAACAGTCCCTTAGGGAGTTTCACTGATCTATCAGCCAACACCAAATATATTCTGCAGTCCTTGAATTTAGTGAACCCAAGGCGCCTAGCTATATAGTAAGGCATTAGGCTTACACTTGCTCCTAAGTCACACAAACATTTCTCAAACAGTAGTGGACCTATATAGCAGGGCAACGTAAAGCTTCCTGGGTCACTGAGCTTGTTAGGTGTCACCATTTGTTGTTGAATGATGGTGCTGCACTCATGTGTTAGTACCATCATCCCTTGCAGATTCTTTGTTCTCTCAACCAAAGCATCTTTCAAGAAATTTTGGTAAGGTGGAACCAAGACGAAAGCATCTAGCAATGACATAGTGAGCTGAATCTTCTTCATCTGCTCATCAAAGAGGCCTTTATACTTAGCAATGAGTTGCTTCTTAAACCTTCTAGGAAATGGTATTGTAGGCTGATATGGTGGAGGAATGTATCTTGGTTCTTTGACTAACTCCTTAGGTGCTTCTCTTGGTTTCTCCTTAACCACCTCTTTGGCTTTGGTGTTCTTTGAACCCTTATCAGCTTCAACCACTTCATCCTCTTTAGCTTCTTCAGCATCTTTGACCACAACCCCCTCTTCTTGTTCCTCAATGTCTACATTGGGTGTAGAAGGTGCAACTCTTGAAGGGAGTTGCTTCCCACTTCTTAAGGTGACAGCTTTGACATACTCTTGTGCAAGTGAAGAAGAAGATGATTGTGCAAGAGTCTCTTGTATACCCAGTCTCCGAATGAAAGATTCAAGGCTCTTTTGGATGTCAGAAGTCATGTTGTTCTTGACTTCAGTTATGTTGGTGTTAATGGCAGCCATACTGCTCTGAAATTCTGCAGATTGGAGTTGTTACATTTGAAGCAGAAGTTGCTTTGTGTCCAAATCTTGTGAAAGCTGAGAGTTGTTGGCGCCAACTATTTGAGAAGAAGAACCTTGATGTTGTTTAATGTAAGTGTCTCCATTAGACTGTTGTTGACAAATATCATGAACTTGTTTCATTGCTGGCTCCTCTTGTATCTGAACAGCTTTGACTTGATGCTCTTTGTAGTGGCTGTGTGGAGCAACATTAGGAAGTGGTTTGGTGGTGCCATTGAGCAACATATCTATTTTTTTCTACAAGGCCTTCATCTCATGCAATGATGTCTTTAGCTTCTCTTCAGTTGTCTTTGCATGTTGCTCTTTATCATCCACATAGTCCCAATTACTGAGCACCATGTTCTCTACTAGTAGCCATCCTTCATCAACATCTTTGCCAAGGAAATAGCCATTGCTTGCTGTATCTAGAAAGACTCTTATGGTTGGGAAAACACCTCTATAGAGTGTGGATAGCAGCATTTCTTTGGTGAAGCCATGGTGAGGGCATTGATGAATGAAGCCTCTAAACTTTTCCAAAGTGTCTCCAAAGCTCTCATGAGACCACTATTTGAAGTTTTTTTTTATCTCATTCCTGAATTGTGCAGTTCTTAAGGGAGAGAAGAACTTGGTTAAGAAAGCACCTTTGCATTGTACCCAAGTGGTGATGCTGCCTTGTGCTAAAGACTTTTTCCACATTTGAGCTCTATCACCAAGAGAGAATGAGAATAATCTGAGCTTCAAACCATCATCTAAAAATCCACTAAGCTTTGTCAAAGCACAAATCCTCTCAAAGTGATCCAAGTGCTCAAGAGGGTCTTGGTTAGGCAATCCAAAGAACTTCCCTTCTTGAACTATAGCAATCAAGCTTCTCTTTATCTCATAATGGTGAGTCTCTATAGGTGGAAGAATACCTTGCCTTGAAGCATAGCTTGATGGTACATCTGCAGCACCTATATGTCTCAATTGTATTTGAATCCAAGCTCCTTGTAAACCATGTGGACCTTGCTGTCCTTGTAAACCTTAGATCCTTTGAAGACCTTGTGGACCTTGTAACCCAAAACCAACAGCATACTAATGTTCCTCCATGCTTCAACAACTGATTTCTGCTGCTGCAAACCCAAAATCCTTGACCTTGAACCTCAGTTGTAGTTGTAGACACTTAAGAGCAAATGTTGTGGTACCTACAAAAAAAATTCTAGACCAAAAGAGAAATCAGTAACCCAAAACAAAAATAACAAAGCTTGATTTCAATATCTCTACAAATCCTACTAAACAAATCATTCCTCTATTAGCAACAGCGCCAAATTGATACAAAAATTTTGAGTTTCTTTCTCAATCACCCTTTGTACTAGTCATTGTAGTAAGTGTTTTATGTCAATCCAAAAGGGGAAGATTAAAATAGCAGGAATGCAGTAGATTTCCTAATTCAAGCATATATAGAGATAGTTTAGAAGTCTAATAACCTAAATAATCAAACAGAAATGAAGCAAACACCAAACTAAGAGTGATCAGCAAGCAAAACAACTAAAACATAAGCAAAAACATAGCAAATTCGAAATAGACTATTAACAGAGGAAGGACAAGACTTGAGATGGGGTAATTGGTGCTAGGGAATTCTCAACTCAACCTATGATGCTTACAAACGCACACAATGCCATTTCTTATGCATAAATTCATTTATATGACTAATCCAATCTCTTGGCACTAATTTCTTTACTAATTACTAATTCAAGAACTAATTATCATTAGTGAAATGATAAACAGTAAGCATTAAGATAATCTATCAATCCTATATTGCCAAATCACTCCCTGGACAGTCAATCTCTTGAGCTAGGATAAGCAATTCTCTTGCAAAGCAGATCAGACATTTCATCAAACACTTGGTGGACATAAAATGAGCCTAAGATCCTAATCAACTTAGCTAAAGCTAATCAGAACATTAAACATAGCAATCAAGAAAGGAAATAGAAGAATTAACACTAAGCAATCATAGATCAAGCATCAAATTCCCTAAACCTAACCCATCTCAAATCCCTAAGTCACTACTCACTAATCACAATTAAAACCATCAATTCAAAGAGAAAAAGATAGCAAATCATGATTAGAAAGATTAAACAAGAAGATAAATACAAACTTACGTTGAAATGGAACAAAGATTCAAGGTACAAAATCAAAACAAGAATAAAAGAGGAAAGAACTGCTGAATAAAGAGATTATTCCAAAAGTTAGGGATTTTAAGTATTTATAGGAGTCCAAGTGGAGTGGCAAAATTGTAAATAAATTATCGTCAGTATGGGTCAGCATCGATCACTCCTGATCAATGTGGATGATCAATGTGGGCTTCTGGTTTTTGACATTGATCAGATGATGATCGATGTGATTGATCGATGTGATCTTCAAGGCTCTCGGGTCCATTACATCGATCAGTCTTGGCCGATGCTGGTGATCGATGCAAGTGTCTTGTGATTTGACAGCGATCAGTCTTGACCGATGTGAGTGATCGATTTGAACTCTGTTTCTTTCTGCTGCTTTACATCGATCACTCCTGATTGATATGGTCTCTGCCTTGATCGATGCTAAGCCAAATCTCCATTTTCTTGACTCCTCTTGCTCCTCTTTGATTGGGGGAACTCCTTGGATCACTCCTACACTTCCTCCTTGTCTTAAATGGCTTATTAAGCACCTAGAAACATCCCTTATGCAAGAGAAATGCAAACTACAACCCTAAATGCAAGCTAAGTCTAAAAAACAATGAAGAATGTGACAAAAACAAAGGAAAACATGCAAAAGAGAACTAAAACATGAACTAAATGCTAGCTTGTATGATGAAATTATGAGAGATATCACTTTGCCTCCACCATAATCAATGAACAGATTCTCGAACGTTTGATTGAATATTTGATCAAAATTTCGATCAAAATTTTCACCAGTTGATCCGTCAAAAGGATTACAGGAAGAGGATGCCAATATCTGTGTGAAAAATTGCTTGAGATTTGAATGAAAGAAGTGGATCTGATCAAGAAGTATATTGTGACAAGGAAGTAGATTTTGATTAAGAAGAATTTTTCCTCAAAGAAGTAGATTTTATTCTCGAATAGGAGAAAGAGAAAGAGAGAAGAAAGAAGTTTGATTTCTAAAAATTGGATTCGCAAAAATATATAAATAGAATAAGAGGAAGAGGTATGATTTCTGAAACTTGTGGTGTCAAACTAAAAACTTGTGGTCTCGGTAAAAAAATAGCAAAGAAACAAAACCAAAAACATAGTCCAAAAATAAAAGACAAACATAGGGCCACTACATCATCTGTGGGGGTCCATTTCCTTCTTTCTCTACGCTTTGCAGGCGTGTCTTCACCGAAGCTTGAATCTTCAGTACATTGAGTACTAAAGACATGGACTTATGATGATCCAAGTTCAACACAATGGGAAAACTCTCATAAGGAAAGAGTTTAGGAAGGACACTATCTTGTTGACTGTTCAAAAGGTCAACAAAATTGGAGGTCTGACTATATGGATTCGTAGAGGCCATAACCTAAAATGTCAAAGAAGAGAGAAAGAGATGATAACAAAGAGAAGAAAGAATGAGTTTAGAAGATGAAAAAAAAGAGAAGAAGCAGCAGTTTAAGAGATGATAACAAAGAGAAGAAGGAATGAGTTTAAAAGATATAAAGAAAGAGAAGAAGCAATGGGTTTAAGAGATGATAACAAAAAGAAGAATGAATGAGTTTAAAAAAATGAAAAGAAAGAGAATAATGAAGTAGTTCAAGTGTTCGCATTAAACAGGACAGTCAATGCCCATTACCTATCTAGCAGTCGCGACATTGACATGTATCTAACAATAAGAAGCATTCATCACAACCACATCGATTTGTATATAACAATAAGAAGCACTTATTACCTAACACACAGTCCTAGTCAAACAATAAGAAGCAGTCATCACACACACAGTCACTAACTAGGAGATCACAGTCACAATATAAACGCATTCATCACAATCTCAAGCGTAATCTAACACTAACAACCATTCATCACAGACACAGTCACTAACCAGCCATCACAGTCAAACTTATCAATAAGCATTCATGACGGTCACAACCATAATCTAACACTCAGCGAAAAATAGTAAAATACAGATACAACATCAGATAACATCAGCGAAAAAACAATAATAAAAATTCTCACCTTAGATGTGTATCTGTATTTTACTATTTTTACGGCAAAACAAATTTTTAATTTTTTTTAGAAAAACAAATAATCTTCAAAAATTTACGATTTTGGCGGAAAACAGAATTTATAATATTTTTTTCTCTTAAAAAATCAAAATTCAGAATATTTTATCTAAATATTGTAACTGGATATATTCATGTTCTTTTTTGTATCTGTATTTTACTGTTTTTACGGGAAAACAAATTTTTAATTTTTTTTTTAAAACAAATAATTTTCAAAAATTTACGGTTTTGGCAGAAAACAGAATTTATAGTTTTGACAGAAAACGTAATTTTATGGTTTTCTTGTTATTCTGCGGTTTTGAAAAATGTAATCTTACGGTTTTACGGTTTTCCCGTTATTAGCAAAAACTAAATAAAACTAAATATCATTTCTGAATCCGTAAATAAATATCATTTAAATATGTAGCATTAATATATAAAATAACATGTTTTGAATCAGTAAAATAAACATCATTTAAATCTATAGCATCAATATATACTCATTTTGTTTGTAATATAACAATGATAAAAATTCTCACTTTAGATTTTTTGAAATACACATAAAATAAATAAATAGAACCACTAAATTAGTATAGTTATTAGCAAAAAATAAATAAAACTAAATATTATTTTTGAATCAGTAAAATAAATATAGTTTAAATCTATAGCAATAATATATACCCCTTTTTGTAAAATAATGAATATATTAGACAATAAATTGCTCTAAAAAAACTTAAATAATAGTTAATAGAAAAAAGGTTACAAAATATTATTTTCTAAAACAAAATTTAAAACATTTACAAATTAGAAAAATCTAAAACATTCATCTTTTAGAAATATACAGATTATATACATAACAAACAAATGAATTATTTCTTTTCAAATTAACACAACTGTAATTTACATATATTGACACACAATTGTCTACTCACTCTACAAAGATATATTTATACAGTACTTATCACAAAAATATATGCAATACATTTACTTAAAAATAGACTAGCATAACTTTATTCTAAACATTAATATATTTCACTTTTATATTTAAAAAATAAAAAATATTAATTTTTATATAAAAGAAAATGTCTAAAAACATCCCTAACCGGATCATCAACAAAAAATAAATTCCTTAAAGCTCAAAAAACTAATATGGTTTATTTTGGGTTAAGAAACTTCTTTAAAAATAATATAATAGATATTATTAATTTAATTATAATGTCTCATCAAAAAATATATATATGGTTTAATAAAATATTTAAGTTAAATTACAAGCCAAATGCAAATGTACATTTTACACCTTTTGAGTTTTGAGAAACTTGACATAGTTTGTTTAATAGAATGAGTTAGTATGAAATTGTATTTGTATATGTATTACTTGCTTTATTCATCTATATTTCTATAGTTTACATATGATTCAGAGACCAAATCAAAATAACAGTTTATCAATATAATTATGATTTTGTATACGTACTATATAAATATTTCTTTTATTGATATAAAAATAGTTATTTTACGGCTTTGTAAGAGTTTGGAACATTGATTATTGTTTTGTATTTGAGACTACTAATGAAATAAAAACACTACACTAACACAATTGAAAAGGAAAAAATTCAAATTAATTGGAACAATAACCGGGTGCTTCATTTGTACTCATATGTTTGTTATGTTATTTTCGTTTTATTTAAAATAAAAAATTATTTTAAATTAATTAAAAAGAAAACTTGTAGTTATTGGATTCAATTATATATCAAATTTAATTAAAGAAAAAATAATTTTAATAATATTTTAAAAATTAGTGAATAACAATGAGTTTATATATAAATATTAAGTTTTAGATTAATAATTAATTTTTATATATATCAACGTAGTAAATTTTTAAATTAAATCATAATACATTTTGAAAAAATAACATATGCATATTTATGTAAAAATAAATGTCTAAAAATATCTCTACCCATCCACATCAACAAAAAATAAATTCCTTATAAACTCAACTTGTAAGGAAAACTAATATGATTTTTTTTATTTAACTGAATGAGTTTGTATTTGTATATGTATTACTTGCTTTAATCATCTACATTTCTAAAGTTTACATATACTTCAAAGACCAAATCAAAATTGTAGTTTATCAATGTGATTGTGATTTTGTATACTATGTAAATGCTGTTTTTATTTATATGAACAATAATTATTTTACAGATTTGTAAGAGTTTGGAACATTGAGTGATGTTTTGTGAAGCAAGGTTTTTGAGGCTCTTGTATACTTCAAAGTAATCCTAATCCCCAAATCAGTTGTAGTATAGAGACTTATGTGTCAAACACACTTATGGATGTTGAGATACAAACAATGCTGTAAGTTAAGTAGGATTGAGGATTATGACTATGAAATGGTAATGCTAACAACCTAGCAATGCAGTAAAAGAAAGCAGAACTGAAGTGCAAAATGAATCTAAAGCAAGAACTAAACAAGGACTAAATAGAAGAACAACTTAAACAGTACTAAGCAAGATGAAGACTGAATTTAAACAACCAAAAATGACTAAGCAGGATGATCTTAAGACAATTAATAAAAGACAATACTCAAGGTTCTAAGTAATAATGGGATTAGTGATTTTCAAGAGTGACAAAGGGGATCTCTAGTAAAGGCAAACATCAAGCATTCATAAGCAAACAATTTTCAATGTTGTGCTCCTAGACAAGGTATCTAAAAGGAATCAGCTTGGCGTCAATAAGCAATTCATATTCAATAAGATTGAAGTGACAAACCCACTTGTGATGGTGTATTCTTCATCCATGAGCATAAAGATCAGAACCATTCTAGCCTAAAAGAAGTACTAAGCAAGTAAACAACTCTCACCCAAGCAAGAATTCAGATCAACCTATTAATCTTGTGAACCATATAGGGACCTAGGTAGCTAAATTCCAATCAAGAATATGGACTTAAGCACACAGTTGCGAAATCCTTACAATGCTAAGCAATGAAAAGGAATCAAACAAAGGCAAGATTTTTCAATGCATACTATCTAACCATCAAGCAAGAACCTCATAGCCAACACTATCTAGCCCTAAGTGAATCATCTAGCAAGGTGAACTATCACGTTGGTGTCACTGAACAAAGGAAACATAAACCAAGCTAGACTATCAAACCAAATAAGCGAACCATGCAGAGAAATGAGATATCAAGCCATCAAGTGAACCATAAGCATCAACAATACCATATTCAATAAAGAGGAGCAAGCTTTATGAACAATAATTACTTTGCAAGAGAAGGAGACAAAATAGAACAAACTCATGAAGCCTAATCACCCCTTAATCACATCTTAATCACCACTTTCCCTACTTAGAACCCTAAATCTAAAGTAAACTACTCACTAATCATATTAAATCCTATTTGTTTAGATTCAAACATGATTAGATGAGATTAAAATGCAAAGATAAAGAAACTAAACAACCAGGGTGCAAAATCAAAGATCAGAAGACAAGACTAAACCATAAAAATGCAAACTTTATTAAAGGAGATAGATTTAGAGCAAATCGCCCTTTAAGGTGCAAGAACAAGATGAAAGTATAAAGTTTTTGATAGAAAGCCTAAATTGAGATAAAGACAATGTTTTGTGGTTTCCCTTTTATAGTAGGAAACCAAAAGAAGGATAGAAACCCTAAAAACAAGATAAGGTCAACGAAAATCAGATGGTCAACGCGTGGATAAGTTGTATCGGGGTTGTACGTACGGTGTTCTACTCGATGTACAACCCGAATATGGCTCGTGCAGCGCGTATCAGCCTGTGCATCATTCCCTGCCCGATGTAGCACCTCGATGCATCCACTGCCTTAGATTCCTCGATCCGATCTTTATCTCCACGTCCCGCCACATCGGGCATGCTCCAAAGAGGTTTTGCTCGATGCTTCTCCTCGATATGGGACTAAACTTTGTTCTTTGGCATCTTCTTTGAATGAGAACTGCTTCCATCTCCTCCCCAAGTTGTAAAAACATCCATAAACACCTGAAAAGCACCACAAACATGTAAATGTATGCATATGTATGCAATCCTAAACTAAATGCATGCAATGTTGATTCTAAGTTAAAATGAGACTAAAATGCTAAACTATAATGCAAAAACAAGGGAAAAGATGCATGAAATACAGCCTAAAATGCTCTAATATAACAAGCTATCAACATCCCCATACTTAGCTTTTGCATGCCCTAATATAACAATGCTATCAACCTACACATGCTCATGAAATCAAACAACCTTTTTAACATTCAATTAAACTCAAACCGTGAATCATGCTTATGCAAATGCAAATGTGTCATTTGGCTAAGGGACAAGGCTTAGTGAAATAAAAATGATTCCACTTTTCAAACTGGTTTTTGTGTTTAAAAGGGTTCTCTTAAGGAAAATCATGGCTGTGCTTTGGCAAAATGCTAAGGGTCAAAGAACAACTTACACATACAAATGAAGATTCCCATCTACCCAAGACCTATAAGATATGTTCCTAACTCTAGCTAATCAATATAAACCCGCCTATGCTACCCTTTTTAAGAAACTTTAAACCCTTTTAGAAATCCAAAAACTCTTCTTTTTTAAGCGCTTTGGAAGACACTTCTTCTTTTGACTTTCATGTGGTGGCGGTTTGCTTCTTTGAGTTTGGCTCCTTTATTTGGTGATGCTGGTGCTTATTTGGCCTTTGGCTTACTGATTAACTTGCTTTGCACTCCTTACATTTTCTTCTTTGAACATGAGCCTTCTTTTCTTTTGAACTTAAAACCGCCATTTCCACCATTGCTTGTGTCACACTCCTTTTCTGTTTGCCTTGACTTCTTTTCTTCTTTGCTTCTCTTAAAAACTAACCCAAATTAAATTCCAAACCATTCCCCAAACATCCTAGCCTATCTAACTCAATGGTGAGCTAGATTTCTACAATGGAAATACTTCCCTTGTAGTTCCAACCTAACACTTTTTGCTAAGCTACAACCATGAAGGAAAGAGGTCTCACAAATCACACACTATTAATATCTTGACTTGAAAGGAGGTTTAGTTAAGGGTAAGAAAATCTAAATGGACCTCTTAGAGAGTGGCAAAAGAGAATAAGAAGATCCAAATATTTTAAACTATCCATGACATCAATCACAAAAGCATAAGACATGATAATTGCAAATTCAAATTAGGGTCCACTTAAACAAAGGTTGAAATCATTTCAAAGCATGCTTCAGTTTCAAACAAAGCTCACACAAATGCAAATTCCAAAAGTGGTTCAGTTTTATTTCTAGTTCAACATCAAATGCACCAAAGGATTAAAAACAAGGGCTTCATTTCAATAAACTACTAGCATTAACAAAGACGTACTATCATAGTTCCCAGTTTAAACAAGCAAGCTAGTACTATATGAATGCATGAAGTCTAGATCCTATATGAATGCATAAAAATCAAACTCTTATTGTGAAGCAATTTTTGGTTTTTTCTATGGTATAAATGCAAGTGCAAGCATCAGTCCATCATACACCCTCCCCCAGACTTAAATTACACAGTGCTTGTGTAATAAAAATTCTAGGGAGAATGCTCACAAACATCAAGCAAACAATCGTATAAAAGCTTTAAAAATATGTGGTATGTACAATGGTTAGTGTGCTGTACCTTACTTCAGGTGGAGGAGTGGTGAGAGTCTGAACTCTTAATGGCATGGAGGGGGGGGGGGGGGGGGGGGGGGGGGGGGGGGGGGGAGAGGCTTCTTCCTCTGATGGAGTTTGTTGTCTAGCCCTTCTCTTCTTTCCTTTGCGCCTTGGAACAGCTACATGGCATGAGTGTCTGGCCGGTTCAACTACATGTTTCTTAGGCTACTCACTGATGTGGAAAGTGTATCTCTCCTGGACTGTGGCTTCTGATGTGTCCTTAGAAATATCTTCAGCATCAGATCCTCCTCCTTGTGGTTCTGCTTGAACCGCTTGATCAGCTTTCTTTGTTGATGAGGATCTGCCTAACTTCTTCTTGAGCTTCCTCACTTTCTTCTTCAAGGAATCAACAGACTTTTTGCTAGCCTTAACTGTCTTTAGCAAGCCTCTAATTGCCTTATCCTGGATATGATTCCACCTCTGAAGAAGCCTAATATGCTCATGAGCAGCCTTTGAAGCTTCAGATGTGAAGATCACATCATAAGGATCAAATGCATAAGGGCAACTATCATAGTCTTCATGTTCATCGTCCTCTCTCCCTTAATGCTGAACCTCTTATTCTTGATGCTGCTCCTCAATATCTTCTTCCACATCTGAATCCATGATTGTGCTCATGTTCTTAACCTTGCTTGGCCTCATCAATGGGGGATCAGTCCTAGGATCATAAAGCTCATCTGCTGTTGGCATGAAGCAAATATTCTCATAAGAGGTAAAGTTAGTGAGGCGCTGCCTTGGTAAAATGATCTTCCCCTTCCTATCTTCTAGCTCAAACTGATAGCCAAAACCAGTCTCCACGGCTCCAGAGAGGTATCCAATCTTTCTGAGATATGGGACATCAATGAATATCATGCTAACATCTGGTGTGTCAAGCTCAACTCCAGCACTAAGCAAGATGGGAATGATCACGCCTCCAATGGCTAACTTAGGCTTCTTCTCTCTTGTGTTGAAACTCCATTGCTGGCAAGATAGGAACTTCTTCATTAGGACTGTCACAAAACCAACTCCTAAGCACTCTTTATGTATCTTGCCATGCCTTGTCTCCATCATAATGTTCTTCAAGCCATTCACAAGCAGCCCCATCTCTTCCTCTTTGACTATATTCTGCTATTTTCTGTAGAAGAGTGTGCTGGTGAGGACCCTATGAACATATCTGATAGTTGAATGGCGGATACTTGCACTCTTCAGATGACCAGCTCTATAGGCATCATCCGATATCTCCTCTCACACATGCCTTAGCTCATTGTGCTTGAAGCTCATGTTTTGTGCTCTTGACCCTTGATCAAATCCAAATATCTCCTCAAACTGAGTGAATCCCATGGCGTACCATGCTTTTTTGGCTTTGAACTTGATGAATCCATTGCTAAAGTCTTCTTCTCCTTCATCATATTCTTCATCAAAGTTGTAGAAGTAGACCTTGAAGATTGCAAGGAATTTACAAGAAAGTTGCTTGTAAGTAGGATACCCAAGACTAGCAAACTTCTCAAGCCCAATGTTGCTTATCAGCTCATCTACTTCAGCCTTGATTCCCAGCTCTTCCAACAAACCAGGACTAGCATATCTTGTTGGAGAAAAGTCCACTCTTCTCATTACCCTCATGTAGTCTTTTAGCTTGGGTGCTACATCTTAGACTTGCTCTTCCTAAACAAATGGCCTTTTACCCTCTGCTCTGGTTCTTGCATCAGCATTTGAGTCAGAAATCTCCTCATCACCTCTAGTGCTCGACATAGTACCTGAAAATGTAATGCTTGAAACAAAACTTAGTATATTATCCTTTGAGAGCACTGTGCAGAAAATTATTTTTCAAAAATCAAGCATGCACAAGAAAATTCTATAAACATTCACATTATTGGCAACAAACAGAGTCGAATTTATCAAAACATTTCAGTTCAAAAAGATAAACACGTTGAAAATTAAAACTCAAACAGCAACAAGCAGCAAAAATGTCATATTCTCTCCACCAATTTATGAAAATGCACCAAAATTAACATTGTTACTCTCATAAGAATCATTCAAATGGTGAATATGCTGGAAAAGTAATACTATGCTTAGATTTGGCCAAAATCTAAACACTAAGTCAAATTAAACACAAAAAGACCATTCCCCAAACATTTTAGCCACTAATTATCAAAGAAAAGTGCAACAACGGTGATATGCAAATCAAAACCATAATCAAAATTATGCAAAACAATCTCAGCAATCATTCTAATACACCATATCTCAACTTGCAAAGATTAAACTCAAGAAATGAAGGTTCTAGCAAAGTTTACCTTAATTCTTGAACAAAGAAATGAAGTTCTAGAAAAGAGAATGCAAGAGAGATGAAAAATGTGTTTTGCAATGGTGTTTAGCTCGATATGGATGTGTGGAGAGAGATGAAGATAAGCTATTTAAAAGGCAAGTAATAAGATGGGAAAATCCAATTAAAATAAATCAATAATGCAAAACAATCTTGTTTAAAATTCAAAAATGCATGTGAGGGGGAAAGAAAAGATTTTTTTACCAGCCACCAAGGTCCACAAAAAGATTTTACTCGATTTATCCATGTAAAATTTCAAAGAAAATTGTTTTACAGGGGTCATATCGAGCAAAACACTCGATGTGACACCTCGGTATGTACCATATCCAGAACGTCGGGTCCTGTGTCTCGGCAATCCTGCTCTTATGCCTTGGGAGTTTTGCGTTCTGGTCAACATCTCCTCTGGGACATCTTGCATCGATCAGATTTAGAAGATGTTTTGCTCGATGTTGTTGCTCGGTGCAAAGAGACACTTCGGCTTGCATGATCCTTCCTGTGGGCAGTGCATGGCATCATTCGGACGTCTGATATGGCTTGGCCATTCTACATCGAGCAAACATATTAATGTTTTGCTCGATGCTACATCCCGTTGTAGACCCTTCTTCGTTCTGTTGGGGTCCTCCAAGGGAATAATGGATCAGCTCGGTAGGAGACATGTCTGTGGCGTGCATCGAGCAAGGAGTACCGGTTTTTTGGCTTGATGCTACACATCGATGTGGGTCTTCTCCCACTTGGCTGGAATGCTCGTCGATGGTCTTCATGCCGGCCATCGTCTCGTGCTTTAGTCAGCTGATGACACTCATATCGAGAAAAACCTTAGATGTATTGCTCGATGTTACTCCCGATGTAGACCCATTGGGCTTCTTCGTCAACGTATGGACTGGGGCTCCAAGATGTACGGTCTGGGGACTGTATCAAGCAAGAGTTTGCGAGGCTCTGGTCGATGCTGTATCCCGATGTGATCACCACCGTGCAACTTGGTCGATATATGGCTTCATTCTCCTCGATGTACAGACTAGGGCTCCAGGAGCGATCACATCGAGCAAGGCTTTGGAGGTTTTGCTCGATGTGATACCCCGATGCATTCTCCATCGTGCAATCTGTTCGGTGTAGGGACTGCTCCTTCCCCGAGATAAACTGTATCAGGCAGCAATGAAAGATGTTCTGCCCAATATGGTACTTCGATATGAAAACAGAGTTTTCTTTCCTTGGCCTTTAAACCATCCTACACAGCCTTGGACCTGTTCTTTGACCTCTGAAACACTAAATAAAGACATTCATAATAAAAGAAAGCATATATTTACAAGGATAGTCATGGGTTTACCTCCCAAGTGTGCTTGTTTTAAGTTACTAACCTTGACTTTAATGGTTTGAGAACTAGTGAGGAGAGGTTGATGGAGAAGAAGCTCCTTCTTCCTTCCTCTTGTAGATCCATGTGCCAATTGACGTTCGCTTCTTGTTTCTCCTTTTCTTGACACTTGGTGTAATGAGAGGCTTCACTTCTTTGGTGATCAAGTCCTTATCCACCTTTAAACCATCCTCAAGCTTCAACTCAGTGTCAAGCTTCTGCTCTGGATCATCAGGGAGAGTGTCTCTCATCAGCATGCTCATTGTGAAGCTCATATCTTGCTCCACACGCTCTGGAAGTTACCGTTGCTCACTCTCTTTTTCCACAATGGTTCCACAAAAAGCAATGTAAGGTGAAACAATTTTGTAGACCTTGTACTCATCAACATTCTTCAGAATCACAGAGCCTCTTTTGAAGTCCACTTGAGCTCATTCTATTGCCAAGAATGGTGTCCCTAGAAGAAGTGGTACCTCTTTTGAATATGTCTTCTCCATAACCACAAAATATGTTGGCACCAAGCAATTGCCAATCTTCAAAGGAAAATCCTTCACCATGCCTAAAGGTCTTGTTGGGGTATTATCCACAAAAGTAATAGAGGCTCTGCAAGGCTTCAGCTCCTTGATTCCTAAGGTTTGGCTTAAGTGAAGAGACATAACATTCACTGTTGATCCTGAATCACACAAGGCTCCCACATTGTCTAGCATTTCAAGCTCACAAGTGATCAGAAACTTTCCTGGATTGGGAAGCTTGGTTAAAGTTTTCAGCTCCTTGTTTCTCTTCAGATCAGCCCCCACATTTTTTAGAATTGCCTCAACTACTTCCACCTTGTCAAAAACTTCTTTAAGGAATCTGATTTGATCCTTCACTTCAAGCAAAGTGTTGCCATGAGGAAGCTTTATTTCAGCATCTTGTATGTCCTTCCTAAACTTTGAGTAGACTGCCATTTGAGCTTTTGTAAAGTGCATTGTGGGGTACGTGATTGGTGGTTTATAAGCTTGAACTTTAGGAGCTTTACCCTTCTCATTGTTGCTTGAAGAAGTACTCACTTGGCGCTCATACAACTCTTTGAAGTCTTCAGGACTTTCTCTAACCAAGACCATCAAGGCGTGGTATGTCTCTACAAGCTCTTTATCAGCTTCACTGAGCTTTAGTTTGGCTTCTTCTTCTGGGGCAACCAAGGCTTTTTCAGCCTCTTCCTTCTCAACAGATTCTCTTGCTCCAAAGTAAGCTCTTATTCTATATTCAAACTTTCATCTAACCCTTGGAAGAACTGTTCTACAATATCAACAGCTTCTTGATCATCAATGGTGACATTCAAGATATTCTCCCCACACTCAGCCTTTAACATGTCCATATGTAACAACATCTATTGAAGCATTATACCAAGGTCTTCCAATGAAGCATCTTCATCATCGAACTCTTCGTCCTCTTCAGCAAGAAAATGGCAGAAGTCCTTAGGATTGGCTTCACTCTTTCTTGGTAATTGATTCTAAGGCTTTGAAGATGAAGCGCCTTTGATTTCTAGAGACTTAACTCTTTGGCTTAGAGCATCTAACTTGCCATTCAGGTCACAAGTAGTGGCGTCTATCTTGTTATGCACTTCAGCAAACTTCTTTTGCAGCTCTATAGTGGTGTTGGCTTGACCAGTCAGCAGCTGTTGCATAATCTGCTTGAGATCAACATCTTGAGTGCTAGAAGAAGTCTGTGTATTTTCAAAACCTGGTGGGAAAAAAACTGTTCTTGGCTGGAAGTTTTCTTGTTGAAAAGTGCCTTGAAATGGTGGTCTTGGAGCATAAATTTATTGCTGGTTGAAGGGACCAAATGGTTTGGCTCCTTGGTTTTTTTGAGCAGCTTGTGAGGGATAAACCTGATCTTGTAGATTAGCTACATTTGTGCTTCTATAGGAGAAGTTTGGGTGATTCTTGTAGTTGTTGAAACCGACTCCTTGTTGGTTCATGTAGAAGGCTTCTTCTTCTATAACTGTTCCATCTTCTCCTTGTATAGCATCAGCTTCACCAACATGGCAGACACTCTTGAATGATGCACTCAACAGCTTGACTAACTTGTCATTCAAAGCTTTGATCTCCTTCTTAGTTGTGCTCTCGCCTTCAACGCTTACAGCAGCTCTTGATGTTCTGTCATACTCCTCACCATAAATTCCATCAGATAGTGCCAAATTATCCACAAGAGCTAGTCCATCAATAACAGTATTCCCCATGAAATTTCCATTTGATGCTGTATCCAAGAGCATCCTGTTCTTAAGCGTCACTCCTCTGTACAATGTAGACAGCAAACTTTCATTTGTGAACCCATGACGAGGGCACTGCAAAGTATATGACTTGAAGCGCTCCCATGCTTTAGCAAATGTCTCATTCACATGTTGAGTGAAGCTGCTAATTTTATTTCTAAGCTTTGCTGTTCTTGTTGAGCTGAAGAATTTGTTGAGGAATGCTGTTTTGCATTCATCCCAAGTTGATATGGAGCCTTGTGGATGTATCTTCTCCCACTGATGTGCTTTGACTCCTAGACTGAATGGGAACAAACGCTTCAAAGCATCTTTAGAAACTCTTTGAATCTTGGTCATACCACACACTTTGTCAAACTGATCCAAATGATCCAAAGGGTCTTAGTTGGGCAAACCATGAAATCTGTTTCCTTGTGGTTTCAAAGTGGTTTTGGTGCACAGCTGGAGCATGAATTCCATTCCTGTTGTGGTGAGTAGCAGGCGCATCACCAGCTCCTATAGGTCTTACAGCTCTAGGTGCATGAACTGGTACTCTTAACCCTTGAACTCTAGCCGCTTGGTTCAAAGCATCTCGTGCTTCATCCATATGTGCTGCAGCTTGTTGTAAAGGTGCCTGCCCTACAACACCAACATGTGGTAACTGAGCTTCTTTCTCTGCCATTCTCTGCTCTTCCAACTCTTGAACTCTCTGTCTTACAGCTCTTCTTCTATGGATATTGTCAATAGAAGGAGTCAGATTTGATGATCCTTTGGACCTCAAATTCATACAAGTACCTGAAAAAATAAAGCAAAGAAAACAGAGCAAACTAGTAACTTTAATGAAAAGAACTTAGTCTAATAGCAATGTTAAACTCAAATAATCCACAAATGGCAACAACGCCAATTTGAAGCAAGATTTTTGAGGCCCTTGTATACTTCAAAGTAATCATAATCCCCAAATCAGTTGTAGTATAGAGACTTAGGTGTTAAACACACTTGTGGATGTTGAGATACAAACAATGCTGTAAGCTAAGTAGGATTGAGGATTATGACTATGAATAGTAATTCTAACAACCTAGCAATGCAGTAAAAGAAAGCAGAACTGAAGTACAAGATGAATCTAAAGCAAGAACTAAACAAGGACTAAATAGAAGAACAACTTAAACAGTACTAAGCAAGATGAATTTAAACTAGCAAAGATGACTAAGCAAGATGATCTTAAGACAATTAATAAAAGGCAAGACTCAAGGTTCTAAGCAATAATGGGATTAGTGGTTTTCAAGAAGTACAAAGGGATCTCTAGTAAAGGCAAAAGTCAAGCATTCATAAACAAGCAATTCTCAATGTTGTACTCCTAGACAAGGTGTCTAAGAGGAATCAGCTTGGCACCAATAAGCAATTCATATTCAATAAGATTAAAGTGTCAACCCATTTGTAATGGTGTATTCTTCAACCATGAGCATAAAGTTCAGAACTATTCTAGCCTAAGAGAAGTACTAAGCAAGTAAACAACTCTCACCCAAGCAAGAATTTAGATCAACCTATCAATCTTGTGAACCATATAGGGACCTAGGTAGCTAAACTTCAATAAAAAATATGGAATTAAGCACACAGTTGCGAAATCCTAACAATGCTAAGCAAAAAGAAATCAAACAAAGGCAAGATCTTTCAATGCATACTATCTAACCATCAAGCAAGAACCTCATACCCAACAATATCTAGCCCTAAGCATATCATCTAGCAAGGTGAACTATCACTTTGGTGTCACTGAACAAAAGAAACATAGACCAAGCTAGACTATAAAACCAAATAAACGAACCATGCATAGAAATGAGATATCAAGCCATCAAGTGAACCATAAGCATCAACAATACCATGTTCAATCAAAAGGAGCAAGCTTTATGAATAATAATTACTTTGCAAGAGAAGGAGACAACAGAGAACAAACTCATCAAGCCTAATCACCCCTTAATCACATCTTAATCACCAGTTTCCCTACTTAGAACCCTAAATCTAAGGAAAACTACTTACTAATCATGTTTTATCCCATTTGTCTAGAGTTAAACATGATTAGATGAGATTAAAATGCAAAGACAAACTAAACTATCAGGGTGCTAAATCACAGATCAGAAGACAATACTAAACCAAAAAAAAATGCAAACTTTATTAAAGGAAAAAGATCTAGAACAAATCGCCATTTAAAGTGCAAGAACAAGATGAAAGGATAAAGTTTTTGATAGAAAGCCTAAGATGAGATAAATACAATGTTTTGTGGTTTCTCTTTAATAGTAGGGAACCAAAAGCAGGATAAAACCTAAAAACATGATAAGTTCAATGAAAATTAGATGGTCAAAGCGCAGATAAATTGTATCGGGGTTGTACGGATGGTGTTCTGCTCGATGTATAACCCTGATATAGCTCGTGCACTGCGTATCGGCATGTGCAGCATTCATTTAGCACATTGATGCATCCACTGCCTTAGACTCCTCGATCCGATCTTCATCACCACGTCCCCCGGCTCACATCGAGCATACTCCAAGGACGTTCTGCTCGATGCTTCTCCTCGATATGAGACTAAACTTTGCAAAACTCCTTCTTTGGCATCTTCTTCGAATGGGAACTGCTTCCATCTCCTCTCCAAGTTGTAAAACCTCCATAAACACCTGAAAAACACCACAAACATGCAAATGTATGCATATGTATGTAATCCTAAACTAAATGCATGCAATGATGATTCTAAGTGCAAATGAGACTAAAATGCTAAACTATAATACAAAAACAAGGGAAAAGATGCATGAAATACAGGCTAAAATGCTCTAATATAGCGAGCTATCATTTTGTAATTAAGACTGCTAATAAAATAAAAACACTACGCAAATACAATTGAAATGAAAAAAAAAATCCAAATTAATTGAAACTATAATAATAAAATTTATTAAAACAAAAATAATTTTAATAATATTTTGAAAGTTAGTGAACAACAGTGAGTTTATATACAAATATTAAGTTTTAGATTAACAGTTAATTTTCACATATCAAGTAGGTAAAATCTTAAATTAAATCATAATATATTTTTCGAATACGTTAAAATCTTTTCGATGTATAATCATATCAAAAAGATATTATAAATTAAATCTTATATTTAAAATATTAATTTGAAGTTAAATTATAATCAAATATCTGTACAAAAGCAATACGCGCGTAGCACGAAAACATCCCTAGTTAAATGAAAATTAACTAATTAACAAAGAACTGATCCTTAACTAAGGCACTTGAGAATCGATCTTAAGTGCCACATGTCGAGGTTTGATTGGATAGAGGTGTCCGAGAAGACAAAACGTGTTTTCTTATACGCATTTGATCTCTTTTCAAGAGTTCTTAAAATAAATTTTATAATTAAATATTAAGTAAAAATTGAACATGCTCTAACGCTCATGATTGCTCCACCCAGACTCTGTATTATTATTATTATTATTATTATTTAGTTATTAGGTGGTTGGTCCGCATGCATGTGCAGATATGATTTATTCGATAGACATAATTAGTTGTATTATTTACGTGTTTATTAATTTTTTCATACATTTTTAAAGGTTATATTTATATATAAATACAATTTTAGTGTTTAACAACAATCATACAAATGTTTTATATCATTTTGTTCCTTTTCAAACTGATTTATTTTTAACTTTTTTTTATTTTTTTAGCATTTACAGTGATATATAATTGTAAATATTAAAGTTATATTAAATACTAATTAAATTCTTATAATAATTTTTTAATATCATTTATATTATGATTTATTTTCCCCTTACGCAATACGAACTTCCCAATACATATATATTTTAATGATAAATTTTTTTTTTTAGCCTATTGCAAATTAACAAAAATAAATTTTACCATTTTTATGTATCCTATGAGTGGGTAGATAGTTGACATGTACATGCGTGCGTACCAACCACCTCACTGCTCTTAGTATATATAGAGATTTTTAAAATAAAATAAGTTGTCTAATAATTAAAATTAAAATTGGACTATAATTAAGGTTAACAAAATGTATGCACGACCAGGTCACGTACGTTTTCAACTTTTGTGCAATTAATATTCATGTTTGCACACATATTTTGGGAAAAGTCAAAATATGGCTTTTATATCTTCTAAGAAAATAAGAAAGTATATGTTTTATAATGTATAGCTGAATTTTAAAAATAAGAAAATAAGTATATTTATGCTTGCATGTACAAGGTAGGATGATAGCTTGCTATATTAGAACATTTTATGCTGCATTTCATGCATCTTTTCCCTTGTTTTTGCATATTAATTTAGTATTTTAGTCTCATTTTCACTTAGAATCAACATTGCATGCATTTAGTTTATGATTGCATACATATGCATATATTTGCATGTTTGTGGTCTTTCTCAGGTACTTTTCGAGGTTCTTGGAGTTTGGGGAGGAGATGGAAGCAGATCATGTTCGAAGAGATGTCAAAGAAGGAGATTTGCCAAGTATGGTCCCATATCGAGATGGTGCATCGAGCAAAACCTTCAAGAAGTGTGCCCGATACAAGTCGCGGTACGTGAGGAAGAAGACTAGCGCGTGGATCATAAGGCACAGTCTACATCGAGGTGCTGCATCGAGCAGGGAAAGCATGCACAGACCGATACAAGCTGCACGGGCCATATCGGGATGTAGCATCGAGCCGGACACTGTCTGTACCACCCCGATACAACTTATCCGCGTGTTTGACTGGATTTTATCGTTGACCTTATCTTATTTTTAGGTTTTTCATTCCTTTTTGGTTCCCTACTCTAAAAGGGAAGCCACCAAACTTTGTCATTATGGCACATATTTTCTAAAACCTTATCTCATCTTGTTCATCATCTAAAAGGGCGATTTGGCTTAGATTTGTAAACACTTTTATTTTCCTCAATCAAGTTTACATTTTATGGTTTAATATTGTCTTCTGATCTTTGATTTAGCATCATGGAGTTTAGTTTTCATTATCTTGCATTTAATCTCATCTAATCATGTTTAACTCTAATCAAATGGGATTAAACATGATTAGTGAGTAGTTTACCTTAGATTTAGGGTTCTAAATAGGGAAAGTGGTGATTAGGATATGATTAAGGGGTGATTAGGCTTGATTAGTTGTCCTCTATTGTTTCCTTCTCTTGCAAAGTGATTATTGTTCATAAAGCTTCTCCCTTTTGATTGAATATGGTATTGTTGATGCAAATGGTTCACTTAATGGCTTGGTATCTCATTTCTATGCATGATTCGCTTATTTAGTTTGATAGTTTAGCTTGGTCTATGTTTTCTTTATTCGGTGACACCATTGTGATAGTTCACCTTGCTAGATGATTTGATTAGGGCTTGATAGTGCCAGTTTTGAGATTCCTTCTTGATGGTTAGATAGTTTGCATTATGTGAACATGTTTTTGCTTGAAGTCCTATTCATTGCTAGACATTTTTAGGATTCACAACTGTGAGCTTACTTCTATGTTCTTGATTGGTGATTAGCTACTTAGGTCCCTATATGGTTCAAAAGATTGATAGGATGATCTGAATTCTTGTTTGAGTGAGAGATGTTTACTTGACTAGTTCATCTTTTTGGCTTTATGGTCCTGCTCATGATTAGAGAATACACCATCAAAAGTAGGTTTGACACTCTAGTCTTGTTGAATTGGGTTTGCCTATTAACCACTAGGAAGATCATTCATTAGATACCTTGTCTAGGATTATAACATTGAGAATTGCTAGCTTGTTTGATGCTTGATGATTGCCTTTGCTAGAAATCTCCTTAGTCATTCTTGAGAACCACTTGACCACTATTTCTTAGAACTTGAGTCTTGCTTTCCTTTAATTATCTTAATATCTCTTTGCTTAGTTTCTTTTGCTTGCTTAATTTCAGTATTCATCTTGTTTAGTTTCATTCTGCTTAGTCTTTCTTTACTTGCATTTCAGTTCGGTTTTCTCTTTATTGCATTGCTAGGTTGTTAGAGTTACTTTTACATAATCAAACCCCATATTGCTTAGCTTATAGCATTGTTTGCATCTCACATCCACAAGTGTGTTTGACACATGATCTCTATACTACAACTGATTATAGAGCTATGATTATCTTGCTTACAAGGGCCACAAAAACCCTTGTTTCAAATTGGCGATGTTGCCACTTTTGAATTCTTTGAGTTTGACATTGCTGTTAGACTAAGTTCTTTTCTTTTTCATTACTAATTAGCTCTGTTTTCATTGCTCTGTTTTTTCAGGTACTTGTATGAACTTGAGGTCCAAAGGCTCATCAATCTGATTCTTTCTATAAACAACATCCATAGAAGAAGGGCTGTAAGATAGAGAGTTTAGGAGTTAGAAGAGCAGAGAATGGCAGAGCAAGAATCTCAGTTACCACACATTGGTGTTATTGGACAAGCACCAATACCAAAAGCTGATGCACATTGATGAGGTTAAGGAAGCTATGAACCAAGTGGCTGGAGTTCAGGGTTTGAGAGTACCAGTTCATGAACAAGTTCAAAGACCTGTAGGAGCTGGTGATGCGTTTGATACACATATCAACCGCAATGGTATTAATGCTCCAGCTGTGCACCAGAATCACTTTGAGACCAAGCTTGGGTTAATCAACATGGTGCAAGGAAACATATTTCATGGTCTGCCCAATAAGGATCCTTTAGACCATTTGGATCAGTTTGACAAAGTGTGTGGTATGACCAAGATTCAAGGCGTGTCTGAAGATGCTTTGAAGCTGCACCTATTCCCATAGAGTTTAGGAGACAAGGAACACCAGTGGGAGAAGACACTTCCACAAGGATCAATCTCAACTTGGAATGAATGCAAGACAACATTTGTCAACAAGTTCTTCAGCTCAACAAGAACAGACAAGCTCAGGAATACAATCAGCACCTTTGCATAACATGGAAATGAGACATTCGCTGAAGCATGGGAGCGCTTTCACTCATACACATTGCAGTGCCCACATCATGGATTCACCAATGAGAGTTTGTTGTTTACATTGTACAGAGGCGTCACTCCTAAGTATAGGATGCTTCTAGACACAACTTCTAATGGGAACTTCATGGGCAACACAGTGGTTGATGGTCTTGCCTTGGTTGAGAATCTGGCCTTATCAGATGGAAACTATGGTGAAGAGTATGATAGAACAACAAGAGTTGTTGGCAGCGCTGAAAGTGAGAGTTCCAAGGAAATCAAAGCTTTAAATGACAAGCTTGATAAGCTGTTGAGTGCATCATTAAATAATGTGAGCTATGTGGGTGAAAATGATGCTACATAAGGAGAAGATGGAACAGTTATAGAAGAGGAAGCCTTCTACATAAACCAACAAGGAGGAGGTTTCAACAACTACAGAAATCACCCAAACTTTTCCTATAGAATCAAAAATGTGGCCAATCCACAAGAACAGGTCTACCCCTCAAAAGGTGCTCAACAAAATCAAGGAGCCAAACCCTTTGTTTCTTTCAACCAACAGCAAAACTTTGCTACAAGACCACTATTTCAAGGCGGATTCCAGCAATCAAATTTTCAGCTAAGACCAGCTTTTGTTCCACCAGGTTTTGGCAATGCACAAAGCTCTTCTAGCACTCAAGATGGTGATATCAAGAAAATGATGCAACAGCTGTTGAATGATCAAGCCAACACCAGTATAGAGCTGCATAAGAAGTTTTCTGAAGTGCACAACAAGATTGATGTTACAACTTGTGATTTGAATGGAAAGTATGATGCTTTAAGTCAAAGAGTTAAGTCTCTAGAGAGAAAATAAGCTTCATCTTCAAAGCCTCAGAACCAATTACCAGGAAAGAGTGAGGCCAATCCTAAAGAATTATGCCATTTGATTGCTGAAGAGGATGAAGAGTTTGATGATGATGGAGATGCTTCTTTGGAAGATCTTGGTATGATGATTCAAGAGATTTTACTCTATGTGGACATGGTGAAAGCTGAGTGTGGGGGGAATATTTTGAATGTCACCATTGATGATCAAGAATCTGTTGATATTGTGGAACAGTTCCTTCAAGGGTTAGATAGAAGCTTGGATAGAGAAGAAGAGCCTGCTTTGGAGCAAGAAAGAGCTGAAAGAGAAGCTGCTGGAAAGGAAGAGGCTGAGAAAGCTTTAGTTGCCCCAACCGAAGAATCCAAGCCAGAGCATAGTGAAGCTGGCAAAGAGTTTGTAAAAACATATCATGCTTTGATGGTCCTTGCTAGAGAAAGTCCTGAGGACTTCAAAAGGCTGTATGAACGCCAAGTGGGGACTTCTTCAAGCAACAATTAGAAGGGTAAAGCTCCTGAGGTTCAAGCCTACAAACCACCAATTCCTTACCCCACAATGCACTTCACAAAGGCTCAGATGGCAGTAACTCAAAGTTTAGAAATGACATAAAAGATGCTAGCATAAAGCTTCCTCATAGCACCATATTGCTTTAAGTGAAGGATAAAATCCGCTTTCTCAAGGAAGTCTTTGACAAGCTAGAGGTTGTGGAGCCAAAACTTGAGAATTTGGGAGCTAATTTGAAGAGGAGTAAGGAGCTGAAAACCTTAACCAAGTTGCCCACTCTAGAAAAGTTTCTGATCACTTGTGAGCTTGGGATGTAGACAATGTGGGAGGCTTATGTGATTCATGTTCAATAATAAATTTTATGTCTATCCACTTAAGCCAAACCTTAGGAATCAAAGAGCTGAAGCCTTGCAAAGCCTATATTACATTTGTGGATAATACCTCAATAAGACCACTAGGGATGGTGAAGGATTTCTCTTTGAAAATTGGTAATTGCTTGATACCCACAAATTTTTTGATTATGGAGAAGACATATTCAAGAGATGTACCACTTCTACAAGGAACAACTTTCTTGGCAACAGAAAGTGCTCAAGTTGACTTCAAGAGAAGCTCAATGATTCTGAAGAATGTTGATGAGATCAAGGTGTACTAGATTGTGTCACCTTCTATTGCTTTTTTGGTACCATTGTTGAGGAAGAGAGTAAACATCAGCAACTTCTAGAGCGTGTGGAGTAGGCTCTGAGCTTCACAATAAGCATGCTGATGAGAGACACTCTTCTTGATGAGCCAGAAGGGAAGCTTCTCACTGAGGTGAAGCTTGAGGATGGTTTGAAAGAAGAAAAGGTGTTGATTACTAAAGAAGTGAAGCATTTGATCACACAAAGTGTCAAGAAGAGGAGAACAAGAAAATCAACTCATGATAAGAAGAAGCTGCTATCTGTTAGTACTTGAGGGTTTCTACTCCATCTATATCTTCCCACTAAGTCTCCAACCATCAAAGTCAAGCTAAGTGACTTAAAACAAGCATACTTAGGAGGTAATCCCATGACTATCCTTGTATATAATGCTTTTTTATTACTAATGTCTTTATTTAGTGTTTCAGAGGACAAAGAACAGGCCCAAAGCTGTGTAGGTTTGTTTAAAAGCCAAGGAGAGAACACTCTGTTTTCCTATCGGGGTACCATATCGGGCAGAACACCTGTTATTGCTGCCCGATACAATTTATCTCGGGGAAGGAGCAGTCTGTACACCGAGCAGATTGCACGATGGAGGAAGCAGCCATAAACCGATCAAAATACACGGTGGAGATCACATCGGGTTGCTACATCGAGCAGAGCCTCGTGAACTCATGCTCGATACAATCACCCCGACTGTACATCGAGACAACACTCCATACATCGATGAGTTTGCCTGATGAAGCTGCACCGAGGTACAACATCAAGTAAAACATCTAACGTTTTACCCGATATGAAGACCATCGGATAATTCGAGCAAAGGACGATGGCCAGTACGAAGACCACCGACAAGCGTTCCAGCTGAGTGCGAGAAGACTTATATCGAGGTGCAGCATCGAGCAAAACATCCATAACTTTTCTCGATGCATGCCACGTGATGTAAGCATCAAGTCATATACAACTGAACCAGTCAAGAGATGGAGCATTGGAGCTAAACCAGATGATGCTAAGCTTGTAGCTGAGGAGCTTGGAGTCTTTGTAGCTGTGTTTGAAGGAGCTGAGGAGTATATATCAAAACACCACCGTTCTGATCATCAAAAGGAGCCTTCTAAATCATCCTTGTTTCATTACAATTCGCCATTTAACCGAGGAGAACCACCAAACCATTTCATGTCTACATTGGAGCCAATTAAGGAAACTTCGGATATACATGGAGCTAGCATTTCATTCAACCGTCCTTTATTATTTTCTGAAGATATAAAGCTCTCTAAACCGCCTGATCAAGTCAATAGCCGAGCTCAAACCAGCCAAACCAAAGGAGAATCATCAAAACCACCAAATCAAGCCATTGGAGCATTATTGGAGTCATATATGGAAAGCTCGGATTTATATCATATGAAGACATTTTATTCACCCTCCCTCACGACCACTGAAGCTTACAAGAGTCATACCACACCAGAACAAGCCAACACTCGCCCCATTTACTCAGAAGTCAAAGGAGATTACATCAAAGAGAAGCTTTCCTCATTTGAAGATCATCATTCATACCAAATCAAGGTTAAAGACCAAAGACCATCATTATCAGTCAATCTAGACCCTACATCATCTCAAGATGATTCTGAACGTCCCTACAAGATAGAAGAGTCAAAGATTAACTCCATTTCGTCACCACCAACCAAGCCACCCCTTTTCCCCATTATGATAATGGCTAGAAGATCAAATCAAGCCAAGACCAAAATCCCAAACTCTTTGCTTTGTTTTAATGTCTTATGACTGTTTTATTCATGATATTCTGAGCATTATATAAGCTCAAACATATGTATTTTCATAGCAACGAAATTATCAATCAAAGAAAAGTTATTTTGTTTCAAAGAAAAGTACCTCTTTGTTTACAATCTTGTTCCTGTTTTTTATTAAGTTCTTTTTGAGGGATTCAAAGAACTTGTGAGAAGTGTAGAATCAATCTCCTAAGCTCTTGTGATGATTAGCCCTTGAGCTGAGAAGAATCTAACCTTTGGAGTTTGTGGTCATCAAGCATCAACAAGGCTACAAAACCATCAGTCTTTTCTTCCATTCTATCCAGCTTGAAGCAACAGATTCTAAGGCACATTCCTTGAAGAAATTTGAGGCTTGTATCACCACGAAGGTGTTTTTCGCTGAGCAGTTCCATAATCCCCTCGAAGGACATCATCAGAACAACGGAGGACCTGCATCGGGATGTAGCATCGAGCAAAACGCCTCTACCTTTTGCCGATGCAGAATGTCTGAGCCAAATCACACGTCCGGAAAATACCATGCATTGCCCACGGGAAAAATCATGCAAGCTAGAGTGTCTCCCTGACATCGAGCAACAACATCGAGCAGAACACCTTCTGATTCTGCTAGATGCAAGATGTCCGGAGGAGAAGCTGACCAGAACACTGAACCTCCGAGGCAGAGGAGCATGATCGCATCAGGTGTTTTGCTCGATATGACCCGTGTAAAAAAAATTCTATTTTTTACATGGGCAAATCAAGTAAAATCCTTCTGTGGATCTTGGTGAATGATAAAAGAATCTTTATTTCCCCCACTTAGCAAATTTTGAATTTTACACTAGATATTCGTCAATTTTTCTTTTATTTATTTTAGATTTCCCTTATCTTTTGCATTAAAACTAGCATCTTATCTTCTCTCCACACCCATATCGACCAGAACACCATTTCTCTTTCTGCAAAAACACATTTCTCATCCTTTTGCATTCTCTCATTTAATCTCTTTCAAAGATCCAAGGTATTAGTGTTCTAATTTCTCATTTTTATGAGTTTAGTCTTTGAAATCTATGATGAACTGCTTTAGAATGTCTGTTGAGATTGTTTTGCATGATTTTAATATGGAATTGCATGTCACCATTGTTGCATCTCTCTTTGATAATTTATGCATAACATATTTGGGAAATGCTGATCTTGTTCTTAATTTGGCATATTGCTTAGATTTTGGTCAAATCTAGGCATGTTATTGTTTTTTCAGCATATTCACCATTTAAATGCTTCATATTAGAGTAACAATGTTGAATCTGGTGCATATATATAATTTAGTGGAGAGAAGATGATATTTTTGCTGCAAATGCTTGAATTTGGTAAAATCGCTGTTTGTTGCTTCTTGAACTTTAATTTTCTTTGTGTTCATCCTTTTGAGCTGAAATGTTTTGCTAAATCATCCTATGTTTGTTGCCAATAAGTGTGAAGTTTTATAGAATTTCCATGTGCATGCTTGAGTTTTGGGAAATAATTTTCTGCACAGTGCTCTAAGGGAACAATATGCTAATTTTTGCTTCAAGCTTTGTATTTTCAGGTACTATGTCGAGCAGTAGAGGAGATGAGAAAATCTTGGACTCAAGTGAACATGAAAGAGACAGAACAGAGGGTAAAAGGTCAGTGGTTGAAGAAGAGCAGGTTCAAGATGTAGCACCTAAGCTTAAAGACTACATGAAGGCGATGTGGAGAGTGGACTTTGCTCCAACTAGATATGCTTTCCCTGGTCTGTTGAATGAGAAAATCTCTTGTGAATTCCTTGCAAGTTTCAAGGTTTACTTCTACAAGTATGATGAGAGAGAAAAAGACTATGGAAATGGGTTCATCAAATTCAGAGCCAACAGAGCATGGTAAACTATGGGATTCGCTCAGCTAGAGGAGATATTTGGATTTGATCAAGGTTCAAGAGCACAAGCTATGAGCTTCAAACACAATGAGCTCAAGCATGTTTGGGAGGAGATAACGAATGATGCGTACAAGGCTGGTCATTCAGAAGTGCAAGAATCTGCCATCCAGCTATCATATATGTTCATAGAGTCATCACATGCACACTTTTCAACAGAAAATAGCAAAACAAGGTCAAGGAAGGAGCTATGGGATTTCTAGTGGATGGCTTGAAAAATATCATGATGGAGGCAAGGCATGGCAAGATACATGGAGAGCGCTTAGAAGTTGGGCTTGTCACTGTATTAATGAAGCAATTACTTGCTTGTCAACAATGGGCTTTCAACACCAGAGAGAAAAAACTCAAGATAGCCATTGAAGGCTGGATCACTCCCATTTTGCTAAGTGATGGCGTAGGGCTTGGAACACCATATATGAGCATGATCTTTATTGATGTCCTCTACCTCACCAAGATTGGTTACCTCTCAGGAGCTATGGAAACTGGATTTGCTTATCAGTTTGAGCTTGAAGACCAGAAGAAGAAGATCTTGTTGCCCAAGCCGTGCCTTACAAACTTCACTTCTTATGAGAATATCCGATTTATGCCAATTGAAGATGAGCTCTATGATCCTAGGACTGATCTGCCATTGATGAGGCCAAGCAAGGTCAAGAACATGAGCACAATTAAAGACTCCGATGTGGAATAGTACATTGAAGAGCAGCATCAAGAACAGGAGGTTCAACATCAAGGAAGAGAGGCGCTTGAACATGAAGACTATGACAGCCGCCCTTATGTGTTTGACCCCTATGATGTGACATGCACATCTGAAGGCTCAAGAGCTGCTCATTACCACATAAGGATTCTTCAGAGATGGAATAACTTACAAGATAAAGCCATCAGAGGCTTGCTGAAATCAGTTAAAGCCACCAAGAAATCAGTGGATTCTCTTAAGAAGAAGGTGAAGAAGCTAAATAAGAAGTTGGGAAGATCAACAAAGAAAGCTGACCAAGCGGTTCAAACAGAGCCATAAGGAGGAGAATCCTATGCTGATAACATGTCTGAGAATACACCAGAAGCCACAGTCTAGGAGAGACACTCTTTTCACATCAGTGAGCGGCCAAGAGCACATGTAGCTGAACCGGCTAGACATTCATCCCATGTAGCTGTTCCAAGGCGCAAAGGAAAGAAGAGAAGAGACAGGCAGCAAACCCCATCTGAGAAAGAAGTCTCTCATTCCCATCTCATTAAGGTACACCACACTAACCGTTGTACATACCATAATTTTTTAATTTTTCATGCGATTGCTTGCTTGGTTGATTGTGAGCATTCTCCTCAATATTTTTATTATGGGGGGGGGGAAGGGGGGGGGAGAGTGTGTGATGGACTGATGTTTGCACTTGAATTTGCATCATAGAATAGAAATCATGCATCACATTTGCATAGCATCTAAGGCATAGATAAAAACCAAACAAATTTAAAAAATGTTCGAAAAATGCTTCACAAAATGAGTTTCATTTTTTAGGCATTCATATAGGATTTAGAATTCATGCATTATTATAGGACTAGCTTGCTTGTTTAATTTGGGAACAATGATTGTACATCTTTGTTAATGCTAGTAGTTTATGAAATGAAGCCCTTGTTTTTAATCATTTGATGCATTTGATGTTGAACTAGAAATATAGCTAAACCACTTTTGGAATTTGCATTTGTGTGAGCCTTTTTTGAAACTGAAGCATGCTTTGAAATAATTTCAACCTTTATATAAGTGGTACCTAATTTTGATTTGTAATTATCATGTCTTATATATTTTCGATTGATTTCATGGATAATCTAGAATATTTGGACCTTCTTATTCTATTCTGCCACTCTTTAAAAGGTCCAAGTAGATTTCCTCATCCTTAACTAAACATTAATAGTGTGTAATTTTTTATGCTTTTTTCCTTCATGGTTTGTGCTTAGCAAAAAGTGTTGGGTTGAAACTACAAAGGAAGTATTTCCATTGTAGAACTAGCTCACTCTTGAGTTAGATAGGCTAGGAGATTGGAAAATGGTTTGGGATTTATTTTGGGTTTGGTTTAAAGAGAAGCAAAGAAGAAAAGAAGTTAAGACAAAAAGAGAAGGAGTATGACACAAGCAATGGTGGAAATGGCGGTTCTAGGTTCAAAAGAAAAAAAGGCTCATTTTCAAAGAAGAAAAGAAAGTGCAAGAAGTGCAAAGCAAAGAAAATCAGACAGCCAAAGCGAAAACAGCATAGCATCACAAAATAAAAAGAGCCAAGTCAAAAGAAGAAAACCGCCACCACATGAAGATTCAAAGAAGAAGTGTCCTCCAAAAAGCTTAAAAGAGAAGATTTTTTGGGTTTCTAAAAGGGTTTAAAATTCTTACAAGGGTAACTTAGGCGGGTTTACATTGATTAGCTAGAGTTAGGAACATTTCTTATAGGTCTTGGGTAGATGGGAATCTTCCTTTGTATGTGTAAGTTGTTCTTGGACCCTTAGCATTTTGCCAAAGCACAGCCATGCTTTTCATTGAGAGAACCCTTTAAACACCAAAACCAGCTTGTTAAGTGGAATCATTTTTATATCACTAAGCCTTGTCGCTTAGCCAAATGACACATTTGCATTTACATAAGCATGATTCACGGTTTAAGCTTAATTGAATGTTAAAAAAGGTTGTTTGATTTTATGAGCATGTGTAGGTGAATAGCATTATGATCATTATTGCTTTGTGATGAAAGTGGCAAGTGTTTAAAGTATTCTTCCATCAAGTGCATTCTAGAATTAAGAACATGGACTTCATTTTGATTTATTGTTAGCATTTTTAGAGATATTAGTTCCCATTTTAAAACCTCATCACCATGTTAAGTGTTTGTTTGCTTGAGGGCAAGCAAAAGCTAAGTGTGGGGGTATTGATAGCTTGCTATATTAGAGCATTTTAGGCTGCATTTCATGTATTTTTCCCTTATTTTTGCATGTGAATTTAGTATTTTAGTCTCATTTGCACTTAGAATCAACATTGCATGCATTTAGTTTAGGATTGCATACATATGCATACATTTGCATGTCTGTGGTGTTTCTCATGTGCTTTTGGAGGTTCTTGGAGTTTGGGGAGGATATAGAAGAAGCTCATGTTCGAAGAGATGCCAAAGAAGGAGATTTGCCAAGTCTGGTTCCATATCGAGATGGTGCATCGAGCAAAACCTCTGAGGCCCGATACAAGCCACGGTACGTGAGGAAGAAGACTAGCTCGTGGATCCTAAGGCACAGTCTACATCAAGGTGCTGCATCGAGCAGGGAAAGTGTGCAAAAGCCAATACAAGCTGTACGGGCCATATCGGGATGTACATCGAGCAGAACACTGTCTGTACCACCCGGATACAACTTATCCGCATGTTTGACCGAATATTATCGTTGACCTTATCTTATTTTTAGGTTTTTCCTTCCTTTTTGGTTTCCTACTATAAAACGGAAGCCACCAAAATTTTTCATTATGACACATCTTTTCTAAAACCTTATCTCATCTTGTTCATCATCTAAAAGGGCGATTTGCCTTAGATTTGTAAACACTTTTATTTTCTTCAATCAAGTTTGCATTTTTATGGTTTAATCTTGTCTTTTGATCTTTGATTTAGCATCATGGCAATGATCTTGCATTTAATCTCATCTAGTAATGTTTAACTCTAATTAAATTGGATTAAATATGATTAGTGAGTAGTTTACCTTAAATTTAGGATTCTAAGTAGGGAAAGTGGTGATTAGGATGTGATTAAGGGGTGATTAGGCTTGATTAGTTGTTTTCTGTTGTGTCCTTCTCTTGCAAAGTGATTATTATTCATAATGCTTCTCCCTTTTGATTAAATATGGTATTGTTGATGCAAATGGTTTACTTAATGGCTTGATATCTCATTTCTATGCATGATTCGCTTATTTGGTTTGATAGTCTAGCTTGGTTTATGTTTCCTTCGTTCAGTGACACCATTGTGATCGTTCACCTTGCTAGATGATTGCTTAGGGCTTGATAGTGCCAGTTTTGAGATTCTTGCTTGATGGTTAGATAGTTTGCATTATGAGAACATGCTTTTTCTTGAAGTCATGTTCATTGCTAAACATTGATAGGATTCACAACTGTGAGCTTACTTATATGTTCTTGCTTGGTGATTAGCTACTTAGGTCCATATATGGTTCAAAAGATTCATAGGATAATCTGAATTCTTGTTTGAGTGAGAGATATTTACTTAACTAGTTCATCTTTTAGGCTCTATAGTTCTGCTCTTTATGCTCATGATTAGAGAATACACCATCAAAAGTGGGTTTGACACTCTATTCTTGTTGAATTGGGTTTGCTTATTAACCACTACGAAGATCATTCATTAGATACCTTGTCTAGAATTACAACATTGAGAATTGCTTGCTTGTTTGATGCTTGGTGATTGCCTTTGCTAGAAATCCCCTTAGTCATTCTTGAGAACCACTTGACCACTATTGCTTAAAACCTTGAGTCTTGCTTTCCTTTAATTGTCTTAAAACCGCTTTGATTAGTTTCTTTTGTTTGCTTAATTTCAGTATTCATCTTGTTTAGTTTCATTCCGCTCAGTCTTTGTTTACTTGCATTTCAGTTCTGTTTCTCTTTATTGCATTTCTAGGTTGTTAGAGTTACTTTTGCATAATCAAACCCCATATTGCTTAGCTTATAGCATTTTTTGCATCTCACATCCACAAGTGTGTTTGACACCTGATCTCTATACAACAACTGATTAGAGAGCTAGGATTATCTTGCTTACGAGGGCCTCAAAAACCATTGTTTCATAGGAATAAGTGAATTGTAATATTTAAGTGATGTTAGTTTGTCCAATACTTTCCTTCGTGTTCTGCGCGGTTGGGATCTGTGAGATCGTAAATCGGGCAAACTCATGTCTGCTTCTCTCGAATTCCTCCAGGTGTATTGCAAAGGCTGACCAGTCCTCCGGTTGTGTTACCATCTTCACCAGCTCTGAGCAATCTGTTTGAAAAGTTGCCTCCACTCTTCCTGCATCCAATATACAGTGCATACTCCATATGAGCACCTCCAATTCTGAGTTTAGAGGGGATATACTCTGTCGCATATTCCATGCACCCATCAAGTTATCCATTATTCCATTCCCTTGACAAAACCAACCAAGACCGGAGTTTGGAGAGAAAAGTTTACATGACCCATCTGTTTGACAAATTATTCCCTCCGATTGAATAATTATAATTTGGGATGTAAGTGGTTTAGTATGTGAAGACTCAAATTGTGTTTCTTCCCAGACCTTTGCTTCCACAAATACTAACCTTATTAGATAATCTTTTATTATTTTCTTTTATATAAAATTAAAATAAATATGTATGTATATATATATATATATATTTGTAAGCAAATTATTATCATACTTTATTCAATCTATATTTTATTATTTTAATTTTTTTATCATGGTTTATTATAAATTCAATTATTTAATCATATGTTTATTTAAAATTTGTTTAGATGTTATTATTAGGCATTTTCATAAATTCATAACTTTCCAAAATAATAATATATCATACTTTTAATATTATTAATATATATATATATTCTTTACTAACTTTATTAGATAATCTAAAATTATTTTCTTTTATATGAAATTATAATATATATATATTGCAATAAAACTTTGTAATCATATTTTATTCAATCTATTATAATATATATAACAAAATTAAAATCATAGTAATTATTGTTTTCTGTTAATTTTATTTTTTTTTCATTTTAGTATTATAATCTAATATATTTATATTTTTAATTTTAGAATTTTTATAATTTTGACTCAGTTAATCATAATATTTTATTTATTTTATGAAATTTTGCGTATAATATTTTCAGTTCATATTTGATTTGCATTTACTTTTCTTCCACATTTGACAAATTAGCTTTTACAACTTACTTCTCAAATAATAGTATAGATCATACTTACCAATATATCTAGTATATATTGATTTATTGTTACTTGTAATGTTTATAAAATTTTAAAAAGACATAAATAAATATGTATAAAACATACATAAACAAAACAATCATATAACTTATTGGTGGATTAGTGGTTTGATATTGCGCTCATTTCTGTTGGTGTTGTTGCTGCTTTGAGTTTGGAGTAGATCTCTTTTCGGTTTTGGTTCTTAGCTCAACTTCAATGTTTCTGGTTCTTATAGAAAAGGCCTGGATGAAGCTAATTTCAACACTATTAGGTTTAGAGTCAAAGGTTTATTAGCTAGTTTCTCTATGGTGTAGTATTTAGTTTACCTTGCTTGAGCTTATGCTTCCAATTTTTAGTTTTCTTTGTTAAGGCTCACTCGCTGGCTTTATTTTTAAAATGTATTGTTGTTTAAAAATATAGTGCAATTGCATCGCACTTGAATTGCATTTAACTCTTCTTATTTGGACTTATGCTTCAGTCTTTTGGGTTTTCTTTTAAGAGATTTCTTTATATTCAGTTGGGTTTTATTTCTAAACCACATAATTGTTAAAAAAAAATATAAAGTAATCGCATCGCAGTTATATAATGTTCATATTCTCCATATAACTGAAATGGATTGCCATTGGAAGCTTATCTCATTGACGGCAATCCTAATTTTATTATCCATTTTCTTTCAACCATAACCTCTAAAACTACTGAATAATCTTATTTTATGATTTTGATTATGGACTCAAGTAAGTATTCTCATTTTCTCATGCTCTCTACTCTTCATCTGCTCTAGTAAATTAATTTTCTTTTGGAGTATTAAAGAAACCTTACTACTGTGTAAAAACATTGCAGATTGCTTTTGTAATTGTTGATCTCATATCCCAAAAAGATGGATTTTGTCTCAAAAGATCTAATCAGCGATCTACCAAATCACCTGATTTCCCGTATCTTGTCTCTCCTTTCAACCAAAGAAGCTGCTTCCACATCTGTTCTCTTGAAAATGTGGCATTTTTTGTTTGCGTCTGTGCCAAATTTTGATTTTGATGACGCAAACGAAGAGACTCCCACAAGTTTTGTTAAATTTGTAGATAGGGTATTTACTTTGCTAGGGAATGGCACAGTTAACAAATTCTCTCTAAGTTGTGGAGATGGTGTTAATCCAATGCGTGTCAGTCGTTGGATGTTAAATATGTTGCTAGGTGGCGTAACGGACCTTGATCGAAACGTGTCAAAGCTTTACCTATGTGGCCTAATCTTATAGGAGCAAGTCACTCGTCAAGCTGAGATTAGAGCCGAGATATGGTCGCTCTCTCACCTCTGACATGGAGGTGGTAGATGTTTTTCTTCCAAAGTTTAGGTGCCTCTTTCTTGATTCACTTTTGTTAGAAGAAAGTGATGTTGCGCTTGCAAAGCTTCTCGCTGGCTGTCCTAAGCTTGAGAAAATAACTCTGATGAACCTCGGGTGGAGTTTTTGGAAGTCTTGCACAGTCTCTATCACCAAGCTCAAGAGACAAAGGTTTTCCTGTGAGCACATCATTTTGATTCCAAGGAGTGAATCGTTTATTACTCAGAGTCTTGTCTAACTAGTGTACTACGATACTATTGCGGACAAGTATATGAAAATCAGTTTTGATTTGATTATCGAAGCTCATATCAGTCTTCGGCAAACAGAAGATGTAGATGTAAGCATCATAGACATTGGTAAGGCAGTAGAAATGGGTAGAAAAGCCAGCGCTTTTCTTCTGGGAGTATGCAATGTTCAAATACTTTTCGTATCTACCGAAGCATTTGAGATCTGTATATGAATCTCATCTTAATCCTAATATTGTTATGCTTACCTAGAAAGATTAAGAAAGCAAACAGTCTGGAGCCAAGGCTGAGCTATGTAGAGACGTGTGGGGTAGATTTAAAATATTGCTGATTTTTATTGTTGTTACGATTTTAAAGTGAAAAGGTACTATGACCCCATAAAATTATGTTAGGATGGCCACTTAAAATAAAATAAAATAAAAACTCTCCTCAGGTTTGTATATTTTTTCTTTGTGGTTCTTTCATTGGTCATTTGGTTCCATGGTACAAAGATTAGGTATTAATATATAAAAATAAAATACATCGTTTTTTGTTGATAAATATAACACATTTGACCTATATACAAATAATTTCTTGTTCTGCCACTCAGCTTGAGTTAACATTCACAACAAGAGTGTGATGATTTAGTTTTTTTTTGTTTCAGGCACTTATGTTCTGGAATGAAGAAACACCTGTGTTCAAGAAAATGATTCAATTAATGATCGAAATTAACCCGGAAGTAGGATGGGAAGCATTGCAAGGTTTACTCATGAATTGTCCAAAACTACAAATCCTTGTTATAAAGGTATAAAATATAATTTATTAAATCATATTTGTTTATCAGTTACAGTTTAACCTTTGAGGCTCATATATATAAAACAAAAATGTTTGAATAGGGTCTCTAATTTTTTTAGAATTTTTAGAATTCATTTTTATCTCTATTCTTTTTAGTTGTAAAGAAGAAATATATAATTTTTTTTTTCTTTTTGCAAATTTGAGTATTTTAACAACTTGATTCTTTTATTTGTTATCTATGGTCTCGCTTTTTAATATCATATGTTCAACCTAAAATATTTTAGAACTGGCATTTTTTAAAAAATAAATATTTTTCTTCAGGGTCTCTACCACAGATATCACGATGGATGTGGAAATGTGTGCGGCTGGAAACGTCTTGAAAATATTTATTTTTTCCTTTCGTCTCTCTAGTGAAAATGCTTAAGATATTTATCAAATATCGACACATTTGTGACAACAGAGAGATGGACATAGTCCAGATTAAGCACTTCTTGGATAAAATGTCGGCTCTTGAAAAGTTGATAGTATAGTACCATACATCACTTGACACTGATGCGTTTAGTTTATTCAAGAGGTTTCAGGAGACTCCAAAAATAGCTTCACCAAAGTGCAAGATCCAACTGATCTCTCGCAATCTTTATTGGTCATCTACTTTGCCTTGAAATGGTAAGTTTTTCGAGAAGAAGACTCGTCTTGGTTTCTGTCGTTTGTACTTTGCTTGTCATCTTAGTTTCATGACTGATGTTCTATTTATATACTTTTGTTTTTCCTTTTTAAAACTGAAGATGTTAAGTTTATGTGTTTTATGTAGTTTCTTATCTGAGGACTAATGGTAACGACATAACTATGTTTGATATTTGTTTTCTCGTATTATAGTGATTAGAATCATAGAAAAACTAATAATCAGTAAATGGATTCGAGATCCTCGAGCCCAACTCGATTTGGAACAAAAATCAAGATTTCACATTTCCAATTTTCTTTCCGCTTCCAATCTCTCATTTTTTCAGAGATATTGTTTAACAGAAAATATATACAAGAATAACGAAATGCCAACATTACCCTTCACTCTTCACCACTGTTCCTCCTCCTCTCCTCTCCCCCTCCGTCTTCCTACCTCTACCGCAGCAACACAGCCAGCTAAAACAACCGGCACAGAAACAACTTTTACAACACTCGGACTCATGGCATTTTAGACATTTCGTTTAAGGGTAATTCGGACATTTACGCTTTCCGAAGCAGCTCCAGCATTCGAACTTGGGACAGGAGCAACAACAACTAACCCATCTCAGTTTCTTGCAGCAAGAGAAACATCCTTTCAACGAAAGACAAGAACACTTGCAACAACCGCAACCACAACATCCGCAACTGCAAGGGCAACATCCTTTGGCTTCGTCTTGTGTGGGGATTTCTTGCCAAATCTTCTTGAGACGAGACTTGGTGGTTGTATTCTCCATGTCCTGAGTAAATGGGTAGAGATGTCTAATGTAGTCTGGATAGATCTCGAGGTTGCAATGTCCACCACCTTTGATCCAAAGCGGCTCATACGGTTCCTTCGCCATTTTCCATAGCCTGTTTCCGTGTAGCTAATTCACCATATCATCCTCTGTTCTCTGTCGAAAGTTAAGTATAAAGTTCACCGACTCGAATACGGCCGAGACTGAGGATATGGACATGAGAATGAGATATAGAGTTTGCTTACGTGTATGACAAGAACCTGGCATTTCACTTTCTTGATCTTGTTTACAATCTGCAATTAAAAACCAAGAATCGGTTAGTAAGATAGCGTTAGAACCCAAAGACCGGTTAGCTTGGATATTACCACTTTCATAAATCCACAAGACGTAAAAGCTTAATTTCGATTACTTTTTTTTTTTTTGAACTTAATTTCGATTACTTATAGTGGATAATCTGCCGCTTCGTGAGAAATTTTACATATTATTTAATATAAAACATTTTAACGATATAAAATATATATTTACTTAATTATTAATAAATTTAGTTTTTTAATATTTATATTCACAAACAAAATATTAATCTTAGCCCACTTATTAATTTTTGATTCAAAAAACAATATTAAATATTACACTTATATTTATCACTTTTTATATTTGAGTTGATATTTGTTTAAACCTATAAATATTCTTGAAACACATTACATATAATATTTTATGTGTTTCCAATATGCACACACACATTTTCTCTCTGTATCTCTCATAAACACAACATACTGAACTATATCGATAATATTTTGGTTTGATTTTAGTTTAACATTTATTATCTTTTTCATAATGTTTCTTCTTTTATTTTTCTCTTCATTCTCAATGTCTACACTTTCACTTAAATATTATACAAATTTACCAAGTTTTTACTCAAACATTATGTTGTACATGTTAGAGTTTTCTGTATAACAGATTTTACCTTTTATAACATGCATTCTTTTTATTCAAGCTTTTAGAAGCCCACAACGATCAACGAACCGTACATTATGACTATTGCGGGTTACGATCAAGGAAACAAGGCGGCTGGACGATGCTTGAAAGGGGTTAGGGAAAAGTGTCAGGCGGGTGACTCGAGTACTGAGCCTTATATTGTTTCGCATCACGTTCTTCTTGCTCATGCCGCTGCAGTAGATGAATTCCGAAAATGCCAAAAAAACTTCGCATGATAGTCAAATTGGGATAGTTTTGTCACTAAGATGGTTCGAGCCTTTTCATTCCAACTCTACTGATGATAAAGATGCAGCTGAACGAGCTCTTGCTTTTGAAATTGGATGGTACGTTCTCTAAGCAAAATAACTTAAATTATTGTTTGTATTTAATTCACCATCGATATCTGTTAATTATTTTTTATTTATATTTTATATATGTACATAGGCGAAAATGCATTTTATCAATGTAAGGCTCTAATTGTTATATTTTAGAGTACATAGACTCTAATTGTTATATTTTATATATGTACATAAGCAAAAATGCAAAAATGCAAAAATACAAATTTAAAAATCTTAAGATGGTATTTTATGTTGCATTTAGACTCTAATTGTTATAACGATAAAATATAAATAAAGATTAATAAATAGATAGCAAAAGAGAAGTAAATATTAATTCAAAATATAAGATTTAATCTTCAGTGCAAAAGATTATTTTTAAAAAAGACACAGCCCACCCTAATAAAGTGTCATAAGTAAAATGTTTGTTTTATAGATGTTCAGGGCCGACACTGCGTGGAGGTACCAATCTTGAAACTCCCGAAGATGATATCTCGTAACACGTCTTTCTAGCAAGAAATCCAGGTTTATTAGCGCAATCTACTCAATAATATTTTATAATTATTGTGTTAAAATCAATCAGACCCTCAATCATGTATCCATATCAGTCTATTTAACAAACTCCATGTTTTGAATTTGTCAAGAAATGCTTTCACGGGTATATCCCATCATCTTTCTCAAACTTTATAAGTATGGACTTGTACACCAATTCGTGTTTGAAATGATAATAGAGATTAAAATACCAAACTTAATAACTTTCACTAAGAATCAATGATAAAAATTCTATAGGAGATGGATATATATTAGGCAATTAAAATGATATTGACGAACAATTATAGATATCGGTTACTTTAAATTTTATAATTATAAATATTATTGATTGCAAATTGATAATAATACATTTTTATAATTTGAAATTCTTATTCAAAATTCTACTATATATTTATAATCATACTTACCAATATATATATACCATAAACCAATTAATGTATTATTTCTAGTGTTTTTTAGATCAATATATAAGTTAGTTTTTATGATTAAATGACTTTTCATATTCTATTTAAATTGTATTACACTAGTAAATATTAGTTATTATAAGAATTGAATGATTGAAGAACATAAAACATAATAAATCAAATCAAATCAAATTTAATAGAAATATTTGATGATGTGTCACCATTTGGAGATGAGAGTGGATGAGGTGGCAGCCTAAGAAGAGAGCAAATTCTACTTTATATATATAGACTAGGGATATTTCAGCGCTACGTGCAGATTATTTTTATATAGATGTTTGATTATTATTTAAGTTAAATTATTTTAACTTCAAATTAATATTTTAAATATAATATTTGATTTTTAATATCGTTTTGATATAGTAATACATCGAAAATATTATAACGTATTCAAAAATATATTATAATTTAATTTAAGAATTTATCTACTTGATATATGTGAAAATTAACTGTTAATCTAAAACTTAATATTTGTATATAAACTCACTGTTGTTCACTAACTTTCAAAATATTATTAAAATTATTTTTGTTTTAACAATATTTGATATATGATTAAATTGAACAACTATAAATTTATTTTTATTTAATTTTT
This sequence comes from Thlaspi arvense, assembly GCA_911865555.2. Taxonomy (NCBI): domain Eukaryota; kingdom Viridiplantae; phylum Streptophyta; class Magnoliopsida; order Brassicales; family Brassicaceae; genus Thlaspi; species Thlaspi arvense. Next base: position 10,013,568 of record OU466861.1, read on the forward strand.
AAAAATCATTTTAAATAACAAATAAATAACTTAGTAAATATATGAGTACAACTGAAGTACATGATTATTTTTCTAATTAATTTATATTTTTGTTTTCATTTTAATTGTGTTGGTGTAGTGTTTCTATTTTATTAGCAGTTTCAAATACAAAACAACACTCAATTATCCAAACTCTTACAAATTTGTAAAATAACTATTGTTCATATAAATAAAAACAATATTTACATAGTATACAAAATCACAATCATATTGATAAACTGCAATTTTGATTTGGTCTCTGAAGCATATGTAAACTATAGAAATGAAGATGAATAAGGCAAGTAATACATATACAAATACAATTTCATACTAACTCATTCTGCTGAATAAAGTATGCCGAGTTTTTCAAAACTCAAAAGATGCAAAAGGTTCATTTGCATTTAGCTTGTAATTTAACTTAAATATTTTTCTTAAACTACACATATATTTTGATAAGCCTTTATAATTAAATTAATAAAATATATTATATAAATTTTAAAGGAGTTTCTTAATCCAATAAAAAACATATTAGTTTTCTTTACAAGTTGAGTTTATAAGGAATTTATTTTTATTGATGTGGATGGTTAGGGATGTTTTTAGGCATTTTCTTTTACATAAAAATGTAAATATTATTATTTCGAAAATGCATTATGCTTTTATTTATAAATTTACTAACTTGATATATATGAAAATTAACTGTTAATCTAAAACTTAATATTTGTATATAAATTCACTGTTTTTCACCAACTTTTAAAATATTAAAAAATTATTTTTTTGTTTTAATTAAATTTGATATATAATTGAATTCAACAATTATAAGTTTTTTTTTTATTTAATTTAAAATAATTTTTAATTTTAAATAAAAATAAAACAACATAGCAAACATCTGAGTACAACTGAAGCACCTGGTTACTGTTTCAGCTAATGTGGATTTTTTTTTTCAATTGTGTTCGTGTAGTGCTTTTATTTCATTAGCAGTCTCAAATAAGAAACAACAATCAATGTTCCAAACTCTTACAAATCTGTAAAAAAACTTTTTCATATCAATAAAAGCAATATTTACATAGTAAGTTGTTCGGAAGCAAATTTCGGGATGCCACATGGGGGTTGTGATTCGTCGGGGATAGAGCCGGGTCTCCGAGTTCCGTCCTCTGGGGTGAAAGGCGGCGAAGCGTCGTTCCGGGATAGAAGCTCCCTGTCGCGAGGTGACGGGGCGTGCGCTATATTCGACCCTGTAAACACTTAAACAAATGTCAGGCGAGCCTTCGGGGGGACCGAAAGGGGGTTTCTGTAACGCCCGTGATCCGCAAACCTTACCGGCTGAAAATGGGTTACAGTTCTGGACGATACCGTTTGGGACTCAGTATGCAGTTATCAAGTTGTGTGCTTGATTATGGGCATAGTCGGAATAGAATGGTTGAGTGAAATCAAGCTGGTCAGGTGGTTCTCGGGAGAAATGGGATGATAGCCGACAGTTTTGCAAGATAGTCGAGAAAAAGGGAGTTTCTCTCGGAAGAAGGATGGTTTTAGCTAGAGTCATGGTTCAGACAAGTGAAATTCTGAAAGTGCGAGTTTTTTGGAGTACTTGGTCGGAATTCGGACAAGGCAGTTATTGGTCTGAGCTGAGCTGATAATTATCTAAGGGAATAAATATAATGGTCGAGACAGAAATCCAAATAGTCGAGGAAATAATAAATTAGCTGCGAAATAATTGGAAATGGCTGCGCAGGAACGGTTATATCTGGAAGAAATTAATAGGTGCTCGATTATATTGGAAAGAAATAATTATTTACTCGACTATAGTAGAGATTGGCTCGACTATAATAAAGAGACGGTCGAATAAAATAAAGGGGACAGTTATATTATGGACAAGATCTTGTTTATCCGTGAAAAAGGAGCGGAAAACTTAATGAAACGGTTATTGGACGGTTTCTGGGCTATTTATCACGGAAATAGTTAGTTTCTAAGGGATACAGACGATTCTCGTAAGTCATCACCACGAGAAAACACAGAGGAGCGATTCTGCAGATGATAGTCGAGAGTTTCTTGAGAATAGTCGGACAGATCCGATAATAGGCGAGTGTGTCGCGAATATAGCCGATGCGTGACGATCGTCGTTGAGAGATTCCAGGATACGATCGGATAGTTTTCGATTCTGTTCGGTTTCTTCGGGAGAAAACAAAGAGAAAGGGGAAACAGGGAAGGAATGAGATTTCAGTCGAGGGATATACGAGTTTAGTCGAGCAGTTGTGATGATAGTCTACGGTGATGCGATTACAGCCGAGACGTTGTGGGAACCGTCGAGCGATGCTCGACTATATTTGGGGGATTTTATCCGAGAGAGGATTTAAGTTATCCAATAACGTACTCCCCCGAAAGCGTAATTTCTTCGACCAATAGTTGTTCATTGCAACAATACCATCTGTCGTTGAACTCAATAGTCAATGTTCCATGTGCATAACATGTTATCATTCGTTCACTAAAACTATATTAGATTGAGTTGCTCCACATCATAAAGCTAAGTAGATTTATTACAAAAAAACTAAATAAACACTTACGTTTCATCTATCAATCTAAACTCAATCTTTGATGTCATTTTTGACTCAAAAACTCAAACGTATGATCTCTAACACCTGAAGCTCACCAACCGGTTCAACAGCACCAACTAAATCTGTAAGTATTATTTCAGGAAAACATATTTAAAATAGAATTGTCGATCTAAAATTATAATGAGCAATATCGAGGAAGACTAACCAACATGACAATTTCATTGAAATTTGCCAAGGTAGAGATTCTCATAACTAAGAATCTGCAAATGTGGATCGTCTCCCTTGTAGAAATCTCCAGTCTTGAAATCTCCCAAGATTCTAGTGTTATATTGAAACTCAATCTTCATAGAATTCTTTGTCATTTGTCTCGCCGATCTCGCGGATACTACATTGAAATTTCGTATTCTTTTCCATATGCCTCCCTCATGGAGCCTCTTTAAAAAAAGGAGCCATTTCCTCACTTCCTACTGTTGCTTGAATTTTCGAACCCTATACCATATACGTTCTTTTTTACAAAGAAAATAAACAAATTGAAATAAACAAAAGTAAGCAAAAATATAGCAAGAAGAATTACTTGGTCATCAAAGAGAATGAAATGAAGAACATCACCACCATCTGGTACTAATTCAATCCATATTTTATAAACCATTACTCTTATAGTCCAATTAGTTCTTGAAGAACCCAATTCACTAATTCTTGAGATTTCAGCCATTAAAAATCTCAGAAAACAGACAAATATAGCAAACATATTTTAATCTGTTCTGCTACGAACTGATTGCGCCCTTCGCTTCTTTATAGTAGAGACTCGAGAAGAATTCGGCTACCGAAAAGCTACATTGTCAAATTTCGAATCAATGTTCATGTATAGAGTAAATAAAAAGAATCAAACGGTTCAGAGTTTTTGCTATTCGTGACAGTTCGCATTATTTAAGACGGGTTTTTTGGGTCATTAAAATCCAGTAAATTAGAATAGTAATGTTTCATTTAATATTGTTTTTTAGAACTTGGAAATTCTTTGTCACCAGGCGTACCGTTCTTGCTCGATTTAAAAAAAGGGCAGAGCCCAAACGGCGTGTTTTTTTATTATCTGGCTGTTGCAGTTGTTATAAATTTTAGTTGGTCCAAACCGTAACTGCTACATTGCTAATTTCCAACTCAATAAAGACATAATTAATAAATAAGCTAAAAGCTTGTTCCATGCGTTAAAATTCAAATATAATATTTGGGAATGGACATTACCGTTTCCACTTAGTTTGTCCAAATCTATAAGCAAGCAAAAGATACATAATGACTCCACCAAGAAAAACACACTCAAACTAACATATAAAGTAAAACCATCCTTTTCCACGAGCCTTAGATTCTCTGTCTATGGATATCTCGAACCACATCTTGCAGTGGAAACCTCTACATCACATTGTAGCCTGCAATTAGATATATTATATTAATAAGATACATCAGGTAATGTAATTAAAATTTCTGAATACTGTAATATTACCTATCACGAAACCGCTGAACATCTGGAAGGTCTGCATTGAAAATAAACTCACAATGCTTCTTTCTAGCGTTGACATTAAAAATATCTATTACAGAGATTTAATACAGTAATTTAATGGACAGTACTCTATTGTAATATTTGAACAAGATCAACTTTATGTAGTAAGGGAATACCATCATAATTTTTATTGATACAGATAACTTCTTCACTGTGACCTTGTTTCCATTGCAATGCAAAATCTTCAGCCAATTTTTCCATAGCATAACACTCGATAACATATTTTCTAGACAATAAAATGTTCTAACAATCAGATTCATTGTAATTGTTTAGACTGAATATTCAATTCATTTACCTGTCATCTTGAAGCTTAAAAGGAATTACAGCGTAATCTTCTTGTATCTTTGTCTCATCAAAAATCTTGAGCTCACCAACATTTACAAGAACACCTACTAATTCTGTAGAAATTAGGTAGTCAAATTTCAGTTTATCTTTCTTACTGTTTATCATAGTCGACTCTATTATTCATAAATGAAAAAGTTACTGATACTATACGTGTCATTCAGACGGCCTCCAAGAACATCTCCAAAATCAGCGAATGATAAAAACAGAGGATTTATACGTTCGCAGACCGTAAGAAACATTGTATTGGTAACGAACTTCACCTTAAAAGGATGCCTTACTACACGAGTTATAGCATTCGAAGTCTTAACTACAAAACCACTCAAAAGACTCCAATGACCTATTATAAGGTCATGTTCAAATAAATGGATGTATTTGTATTTATGTCCAATGGAAGCTTGTATCTTAAACCCCTGAATAATCATGAAATATTCAAATAAGACATGAATAAACCTTATAATATATAAAAAGAAGAAACATTTAATTACAGTTTTGATCAATAAACTTACATGAATATCAACGAAGATCGGCTTTAGTTTATTTCGGCGATGTCTATCTTTCTCATGCCATTTCCTGAGCAGCATAACATCAAGAGCAGGATCGACAACCAAATGATCTATTTCAGAGACCTTTAAGAACCGTGCTATCTTAAAACAACAATAAGAATCAAAAAGATTGAAGAAAATAAAGAACTTTTGCGACGGAGAACTATGGCAAGTCATTTTATCAGTAAATAAGATAAGAGTGGGGAAACAGTTCTCAGCATAAACATCAAGTATATCGACCATTAGAATATTATTATTTAGATACACTGTGTTCGTAACAACGATCGTCTACAAATAGCAAAAACCGAGGTAAATGTTGGGAACATATAAATAAGCTTTATAACTGTACACTATTACGAATACTGATATGTCAGCCAAAATCTAACTTCATAATACCGATAAATCATAATAAATTGTTCTCCTCTAACAGCCATTTATATAACTAAAGCGTATATTTATGTAAAGTTAAGCCCAAAATTTTTTTGAATTTTATGTATTCAGCCCAAATAACGTAAATAATCGAATACAACTATCATGTCCTTATATAAGAAAGCTTTAAATACTACACGGCTTTCAGAAAGGAGAACCCTAACTCAGAATATATCGAATGACAATTCTATCAATCCACCTACCTAAGCCGAATATGGCTAAAACAAAACTCGAAGGCTGGATGGACGCTAATCGTGAGAATTACGAAGCGATGCGTTATCTCTACACAGAGTTTCCAACCAAGTGGGTTTGGCATCAAAGGATTAGAAAGTGGCTCCCTCGTAAATGCGAACAGAAGAAACAATGTTCCCTATGATATACAACTTCCAGACGTCCCTGAAGAATGTGGTGAACTTTTCTATCTTAAAACACTGATACAGGTACGATAAGGGCCAACGTGCTTCGAAGATATCAGAACAGTAGACAGTGTTACATACCCAACGTTTGCGGAAGCATGTATTGCAGTAGGATTAATAAAAGCTCTCGGCGCCTGAGAGAAGAATGATAAACCTACCTATATTATATTTAGGGTTTTACTGGATTTTTGATTATCTATTATCGCGATGCTTTTACTTAATACTTAAGATAATTATAAGTTATGGTTTTTTCATATTTTTAGTTTTATTCATTCAATAAATAATAATATACTGAACTAAAAATCTTTAGTTTACTAATGTCTCATTACCGAATATAATTGACATAGTTTATAATATTTATTTCAATTTCTGCAAATATAATAAACTTATTATTTTATACAACATTCATAATTTGAGATTTTTTATATTTAACAAAACAACATGTAAATTATATTAAGCTGGTAATACAATTTTATAATAGTTATTCTTTTTTATGGATAATATTTAATTTGAAATTTTATTGCCATATGTATGACTTGTATATTATGCTATAATATTTGTGTTTAAAGAATACTAATGTATAAGCTTAAAAATAATCATTACTTTCATATATTTATTAAGAATGAATACCGAAACATAGTTATAAAATTTAGAATTTAAAGCATAATAACACCTTGAAAAAATAGAAAATACCCAAACCTAGTTAAGAAATCCTATTAGTTAATGTATTTTAAATAACGAATCACTTTGTTTGCTACGCAATAACATCACTTAACGGAGATCTCCATGCAATGACAAACACCATCTCATATGTTACTCGTTCAGCAAACTACATATCAATGTATTATAGAAACATAGCATCAGTAAGCTACATACAAGTTACAGAATTCATAAAAATTAGAGGACCAACATAAGGTTATATGATATACTCACTTTGATATGAATTTTTCGACCTTTGTAATAGAGGGGTTAAATAAGAATTGCGTAGGATCAACTGCTTTTATAGTCATAACTCCTAAAACATTTGTTGAGCTATAAAATTATTCTCGAAAACAAATATTTATGGATATAGAGAAACATTAAAAATTAAGTCAAGATTATACCTGCATGAACACTGATAACGCCCCATCAAATCACACAGACAACGGCACTAGTACAACAGTCCAACCATTCCTTAAAGAAACTGACAGTTATCTCATCAATAAACTCACACTTCAAACAAACTTTGCTACAATCGAAACAAACTATAATCAAATAAGAGTTTAAAAATTATACATCAATAACCAAATACCAGTAGTAATAGTCAACTTTGTATTTTCCATCTCGAATGTAACAGTTCCACCAGTGATACTCATATCAGGTACATGTCCACTCCATGTGTTATATCCTCTAACATTGACAACCAGACCAATTATATCTGCAACAAAACTTTCTAAATAAATAACCAAAGCAATAAAAACAAACAATAAATTATATGTACGTAAACTTACCAAGCAAGTAATCGTCGCTCTGAATTCGATCTAAGATATTACGAAAATCAACAAAATGAAAAAAAAAATTAGCACAGAAAGATTGTCGTTGTTCATCGACAATCGTTGTGTCTAGAAAGATACTACAATGAGTGGTAGCATGATATTTTCCAACTTCATCTACTACCACAAATTTTCGTAGAGTAACCCACACGCCTTCGCTCAAAAGCATAGAGAAACGGTTATAGTGCAGAGCGGGTATCATGCCTTGTATCCAAACACCCTATCAACAAATTGTAAATATTAATTAGCAAAAATATGATAACAACGAAAATATAAAGATTACAAAGTTATGAACAATACATTATCGTCACTCAGAATAACCTCCATTCTTTTACCACTCGGATGTGTAGCATGTGTCCTGACACGCAATATCTTTACTGTAATCGAAGACTCAAACATTCTAGGATGTAAAAGGGAAACAACTGATTGAGGCCTAACATTTTCAACAGGTGCATCGCGAATAGGGTCAGGAAGAATTTTACCTTATTTAAAAAAACACTCTCAGACTTGATAGGGGTTATAGGGCAAGCAAGACGAACAGTGCTTGATTTGTTTGTATCGACTTCTGGTTCATAATCAGCATCTTCGTCGATATCAGAATCTGAAGTATAACCATTACTATCAGAACTTTCGTCAGCAGAGTCATCAGGACATCTATCACTAACTACCTCTTCATCAAGACCTTCCAAATCATCATCGTCATCTACGTCATCGTCCACATCTTCATCATACTCAAAATCCCGATCCATATCATAATCATCATCGCTGTCATCATCTATGGATGATACTCTTGACGATGTATCCATGTCGAAATCATCATCACCAGCAGTAACTGTATTTTCCACCAAAGAATAAAGTTACATATAAGATACCAATGCAAAATATTATATATAATCGAAAGATAATGCAGTAAGCAATATTTCATTACCATGGATAAACTGGTAGATCGTATTATATTCTCGATATTTATTGTTAGAACAGTGGCAAGTTCCCTCCGGCAACAATTCTTAATAAAAATACAATTTTGAATTATGTTTAGACAATAATAAGAGCATGCGAGTACCAGAATTAAAATTATAAACCAGTAATCAATTACCATAGTCAGAAAACGTATGCCTGCTAGGTACGTAGCATCGAGAAAAATACTGAGAAAAAACCATTCTGTGAGACCAATGAAAGTTAGTTTTCCGAATGCATGCTGAACAATCAATCCAGGATGCATTTTTATAGCCCATATGAATTAGGGTTTCTTAAATATTTCAAATATTTATGGGATAATAACTATAAATTACAATATCTATATTGTTTAATTCATATATATCTATATCATAATATATGGAAAATATCCAGTTATTTTCTATAATATATAAAACTCTATAAAAAGGAATATCAATTTTGGGAAGTTTAACATTATTATCTGATATAAATAGTAAAGCTTACTATTATAGAATATTTGTTTATTTTTAAAACTATTAAAATAGCAAATGATATTAATATATTATATCGCGACTATAAATTGTTGGCAGCGATAATTTAGACACTATTAACTTTAAGGAAACTTTAAGCATGTGTATACAAACCAAGAGGTCTTATAAAGTAGTGTGGACCAATGATAATACGAAACATGATGTTTATGTTCGTGATTATATGAATCAATTGAAAGCGAGCACATCTTATAATAAAGTGCTTATCTAAAACATCGAACATATAACAAATGCTCAGATCAATATAACAATATAAGTCGACAAATAGCATGGTTTAACTAATCGTTCCAGAGTATGTATTTTAATTATAATATAGAGTACTCAAAGTAACCATAATAATATGATTAATGTAAAGATTAATCATTGTATATAACATCAAACCACCAATGAATAAATGAATCTCCGTAACGAAGTCAGTAATTAAAACTCTTTATATATAACAGTACAAATAATTTTATTGTAGTAATTATAAATTTTTGAACTTTAATAAGCTATGTGAAAGTTTTATGCTGTATCCTCAGCGAGTGATCTTCTAAACTCATGGACTTCTGTAAAAGGTGGATCGATAAAAACTTGTGTACAATTATATGCTGTTATTATAATCCAAACACCTGCGCAAAGTAGAACAAATATTTCAGTTACTTTATAAACATTAAGTTATATATACATACCAACAGATAAATCTGGATTGAGATCTCCATTTTTAACATCCTCAAAACGAACAAAAGGGAAATAGCTCCTTGGGATATTATTGTATGTAATATAGCATTCCCTGTGTTCTGTGAATTCGACAACAAACGGATGCGGCACAATTCAGAATGATCTTTCTGCTGGATTCAAAGCAAAGTTTTTGATAATGATCCAATTACCTTCCAGCAGAGTATTAGCAAAGTTTTTGATATATGCATTCTCAATAATTGCTTGAATTTTATCACCCTGTCCAAAAATATAAAATAAAATATATCAGGCGAGGAATGGTTGTATATAAGAAGATTAACATAAAAATCATAAGAGTCAGCTTACGTTTATATCAACTAATATGAGTCTAAGGGACTCATTCACCCCGTATATATGATAAAACTTTTGTAATATCTTCACTTTAACATCCCAAACAAACTTCAAAGGATCCAGCTGCGAAACATTAATCATGAGAGAACTATATGCTCGATGTATAGAAGCAGAAAGAAGATGAGCCATTCTTCCAGATTGCTAAAGTCTAAATTCAATGATTATGAAAACACTATAATAGATATATAAACCTTGATAAATGTCAGTTTTAATAAAAGTTAAATTTCCCTTTCTCAGACCGCCATAGTATTACATTATTTAGAAATACTTTATAAGTATAAATTCTCATAATAAATACTAAACTTCACATTGCATATATCAACAACATACACAATATACATCTATTTATATATATCCTCAATAATGATTAAGAATTATCATGAATGTGCTATCATAGTGCTTATAACCGACAGAATAATTTAAAACAATTATTTCAACTAAAACCCAGTAAGCATTAAAAGTAAGACATATTCCAAATTCCAAACCAAAATCACAGTAAATAACCGCCTACAATTCAATGTCCTAAAATTCTCCACACGGTCCTGGTTATTGAGGAATACTGTAAAAACGAGAAACACGCAATAATTTAATAATAGGTTTTATGACATGTGTATGTAGCAAGACAACGTATAATTTACTTACATTGCACGAAAAACGTTGACTTCTGGAATTTTAGGATTGACAAATATGAGAGTAGGATACGTAGATGTAACAACCAATTCATCTGAGCACAAATTGAAGAAAACTATAATAAATAAAGATGTAATGCTATTTTATTTTTGAAAATATTACAGTACATATATAACCCACCGTTAAAGCTAACGATTACCACCCTTTGAATAACACATATGACATCAGCAGAAGGCCAACGTGACCAATCTCGATGACACTCCACACAACCAACACCACAAACCAAAGACTGCATTGTATACAACCAAAACCCCATAAATTAATATTATAAAGAGATATAAAGAGCGCACACCGTTTACGGAGATATGTAAATATTAGACATTTACACAATAAGAAAAATGAAATAAATAATGAGAATACCGATAGACTCCAACGTCAAAAAACAGGAAGACGAATTAGACTCTGTTCTGGAGACCATTCTCTATCAATCTAAAGAATGCAACCACAGAAATTATTTAAGTTTTAACTTCTTGTTTATATACAAACATTGCAAAGACATGTTAGCAATAATTCTGCAAAACCCTAATACCGATATACTCTAATTTGTTATTCTGAAACTTGTCATTAAAGTAACATTAACATTTTACCTTTTTTCTAAGATACTAACTTTCTTTCGGCTATTTAAATACAAATGGACATTAACGTAAATTCTTTACATATATTATTCAGATAGATATATTATTAATAACAGTTACATAATTCTTTACATATATTATTCAGATAGAACAAAAGTTTGTTATCAAAAAATACCCAAACTAACATCTACCGTTAAACATAACTGCAATAACAATATATATACTAAATGTTATCAAATACTTCATTGTAGACAACATTAACTGTCTTGCGCTGTGGTTTCTTATCCTTTCCAACTGCAAGATTCTTTAGACCTGACCTAAATTGCCACATATAACTGGTCATGGCTAAAAACCGGCCTTGGAAGATATAATCCAACTTTTGAGAGCGTCTGACCTTGACTCTTGTTTATAGTCATAGCAAAGGCTAACGCTATAGCAAACTGTTTTCTTCTCATTCGAAAAGGAAATCTTGTTTCAAGTGGGGAGACAAATACCGTAGGAATTAAAACCTTTTCACCGATATTGTCACCGCTTATCACTTTGGCTTCAATCACATGATTTGCCACTTGTGTAATTAGTAACCTTGTACCATTGCATAAGCCATGCTTAGGATCAAGATTCCTTAGAAGCATTACTAGAGTACCTACTTTGAGCTTTAAACAGTGATTAAGAAGTCCCGATACCTTGACACTATTCAAAAACTCTTCGGTGTAAACCATATCGGAAGGAGTTGTAGAATCATCGTCATCAGCAGTACCTACAGATTGTATTTCAGGATTCTCTTATATTATATCTTCTATTTCGCATTATTTAGATTTTTTTAACTTTCTGACTCTATCATTGTTTCTATCTGGAAAAATAGATTCATTTCTTCATGGTCTCTTTGTGGCAATCAAAATGAAAAGCATGCACTATTTGCTTTCATAAAAAAAAAATTACATTAGGGCATCAATACTTACTTTCCTACTGCATCCAACATCAAACCGCCATTACTATCACATTATGGTTTCTATTCTCGAGAAATTTCTTTTCGGTCATCTCCAATAACAGCATCACTTTTCTAACAGATTCAAACCAAACATTATTATTTCACCAATCTTTTCATACAAAATTTAAAGAGTATATACAACTTAAATAAAATTTACTAACAAATATAATAAATATGATTATAAAATAGTCAAAATATCATAAATCTGCGCAACGTGCAAACCTTCTCCTAATATATTTATATTATTAGAAAATACATAGCATCGAACATTTAAATGATAGTAACACCAAAGATTGTATTATTTTTTTAGATTTTAGATGAAAAGCTAAACTTTTGTTCGTAAAGGATGGTCCACATATTGGTGCTAACAAGTTATAGCTGTAATATTTTACATGTTGCAAGGGAAAAGTGTATGGAAACATATCTTAGAACTAGGGGTTTGCTATTAGGTGAAAATGAGACATGCAAGTCACTTTCGGGAAAGAGTAAAGAAAAATGGGCTTGCTAACAGTGATGATATCAAGTTAACTTTCCAGTGGCCTTAGTGGATGCTTGGCGCATACTGGAGAAACGCATAACTTATAACAATCGCAGATGATAATGACACAACATTATTCACAGCCATACATGATGATTTGGATGAGGTCTTCATATGTGTTAGGGTGAAACTGGGAGTGGTGGTACAGAATGTTAACACTTATCAGAATAACCTATGTGTTAGAGGACCAATCGATTTGCTTTCAGAAAGGGCATCCTTCAATGGGTAACAATAAGAATGCAAATGGGTAACTTATTCCGACGCAAATAGTTACATCTATATGAATAAATTAACATACACAATAGTCGTTACATAATAATACACATGCAAAAATGGTTGGAGCGATGTACATACATTACCAATTGAGATAGCAAAATTATTTGTTTTTGAAATGATAGTGAAATGAGTTAATGGTCAATCGAGATAACAAAATTATTAGTTTTTGAAACAGAAGATAACAAGAAAATATTATTCAAGCAACAAAAGATAATATAACTATTTGTTTGGGATCAAATTTCGGTATGCCACGTGTGGGTATGTGATTCGTTTGAGAAGTAGAGTCGTACCTCCGAGTTTTGTCCTCTGGGGGAAAGGCGACGAGTCGTTCCGAGGCGGAAGCCTGCTTGAGTACTGGTTACGGGGGAGTCGTAATGCAATACCATGCAAACACTACACAAGTGGTTAATAGGGCCTTCGGGAAGACAAAAATGGGGTTTCTCTCCCAAAGGTTCTCCGACGCCCAAGTCAAGATATGTCCTACCGGGAACAGATACTCAGGAGGGGTGTTTCTATAGGTTAGGGATGAGAGGTCTCGTCCGGGAATCGAGACTATTATCTGTTTATGAGTGTTTCAAAGGGTATTCTAAGCAAAAGGAGAAGATGTGACTAGTATAAAGGCAAGGTTCCAAGTCAAGAAAGACTTATCCTAGGATACATTCACTCGCGAGAACTAGGGGTTCCCCTTGACCATGCTGCTCGCCGAGGCCAATTGACTCGGTTTCGGATGGTCACTCCTCTCTAAGGGGTTTTGGATCCATCGAGCTGATCCCTCTCTTGTGTGATGGCCTTTCTCCTTTTATATTACTAGTCTCCATATCTTGTCCTCTCTGTTCAGCGCGCCAGGGGAGCAGGTGATAATGATGATTCTTTGCGTATTCTGGGAAGCTCGCCAACAGCCCGGGAATAGTATGCATGAGTGGTTCGGCCGAGCTAGCCTAGTGTGTGTCAGTGTCTAGAGCAGTTTAGTGTCCACGTGTTGGGTCCTTCTTGGGGCCCGATAAAATTGGTCTCAACAGTTGCCTCTGAATTTTCGACTGATCGAGAGATGAGTCAGGAAGTCGAATCCTCCTCGACATCCATTAAAACGAGCATGGGTTATCTGGTTCCCTAAACTGTTTGCTGTTAACGGCTTAAACTTAACACAATGACCATGCCGTGTATCGCAAGGGATACAGTACTAGTCTGGGCAAAGCTAGGTTCTAGAAGATAGTAAAAATTAAGGACTCATCCAAGCCGTGCCACGCATCCTGACGGAGTGCGGTACCAGCCAGGCGGTCCGGACTTCCGGGGAAGTAAGGAAGGGTGTCAATTCCGACCTTGACGCGTATTGCAAAGGATTTCGATCTTCGCCGAAGGAATAATCTAAAGAGGACTCTCCACCCCGACCTTATTTGTATGTCCCGGGGGAGCACGTTGTCAGTCGAGGGAGCTACATTCCGGAGAAGCGAGCCGCAGAGCAGCTTTAATAGATGTCAACTTCGACCTTATTCGCATCCAGGGGAGTATGTTATTGGTCGAAGAAATTACGCTTCTGGGGGAAACGAACCGTGAGACGGTCAGACTAAATATATATATATAGGGACTTGCCCCGTCTATGTTATGCATCCGGAGGAATACGTCGTTCGGCCGGGAGAGTTACACTTCCAGAGCAGCGAGCCATGGAACAGCTCTAATAGATGTCAACTTTGACCTTATTCGCATCCAGGGGAATACGTTATTGGTCGAAGAAATTATGCTTCCGGGTGAAACGAACCGTGAGACGGTCAGACTAAAATAGAGGCTCGCCCCATCTACGTTGTGCATCCGGTGGAGTACGCCGTTTGGCCGGAGGATTTGATTATGGGGTCCTATCCTGACTGGGGCGTGTATCATGGGGAGTATGACGCTTGCTCATGATAGGAGAATAGACCCTCCCAGAGGAACTGATAGCTTGGCCATTGGTGGACATCTCCCCGGAGGGATTTTACTCATTGCTTTGTGAAGCAATAAACAAGAAGCCGTCTTGCCTCCACTCATCGGGTCATGAGCGAGGTTATAGTCTTATGTGACCATGGGGATCGACATAAGACAATGATGTGGGCTAAGACACCAGCCCAAGGGGCAGAGGTGGTGTCGTTGGACGGGTGAATAGATGTTCCCTGCATCGCGGGGTGCTAACGCAAGAGGGAATCGCTACCCGAATGCACCTGGGGTGGAGTAGGGTGTTTCCCGAGGGCGTTATCTCGACTTCCTTACTGCATGGACAGTCTTTGCGTTGTGCTTACATAGAAGTTTTTGGGATTTGAGAACGTGCTTGTGACATACCCTGAAGGGGAAGAGGCCGGGAAGTTATCAGGAAGAGAATGTCTGCGAGTTGGCGACCTCAATTCATGTGGTGCCTGAGTGGCAAGCATGTCCATAGGAGGAGCACGCTGTTTAACGCACGGCCTAATGAACGGGACTGGTGGGGAAGATCCAGAGATCTAAGAGGCATGAGCCTTAGAATCCTGGGGGGATACTACCCCGGAGGGCGAGCAAGTTCACGGAGAAGCATGCTCAGGGTACACACGGTCCCCGGAGGGAGCTGGCATAGGGCGAGCCATGGGGGCCTGCTGGACTGGAGTCCTGAATTCCCAGAGGAATGGTGTCCTGGAAGACAAACAAGTCCACGGGAAGCACGCTAAAAGAGAGGTGGATTGGGAAGAATGTACGCAGATTAGAAGACAGAAGACAAAGATGCATATACGAGGAATATTGTAAATACGATAAGAAGGAAGGGATTCGCTGTTGCTCATGCGGGGTCGACGCTCAACCACATAGGTAAGGGGCGTTGCAATAGTGAGCATGAAACCATGCAGGCATGAAATCAGACAATCATGCAAGCAAGAAATCAAACAATCATGCAAGCAAGAAATCAAATAATCATGCAAGCGAGAAATCAAGCAATCATGCAAGCAAGAAATCAAACAATCATGCAAACAAGAAATCAGACAATCATACAAGCAAGAGATTAAACAATCATGCAAGCAAGAAATGTAACCTTGGTGGCCAAAGCTATCTTTGGGACGGCCACGTTTCATCCATGATCATGGGTACCGTAAAACCCACCGTGGTGTTCGAGCTACCCGGGCGGTACGTTCGATCCACGGGCATGGCCCTCGTCCAACCCATCCCTGGAGCTCATTTCGTCCGAAAGCGAATGGCAGTTTTCCTGTAGGGGTGCGAATTTTATACCATTGCAACTGTTCATCAGTCGACTTTCTCTTGATCTTGGCGGGACCTATGGCTTTCGTTTGAGCCTTCTCGAGTAATCTTTCGACGCTGGTGAGTGTGGTCCACGTGGTGGGTCTCTGGTGGTTGGAAGTGCAGCGCATCCCTTCACGCAGCATGCGCCATATCTCGAGAACCGCCTGTTACTTTTTCTGCTGCGACGGGCTGCCCTTCTCTCTCTGCACTGAATGTGCGTCACTTCCCATGCACGGCTCGACAGACTAATAATTACGAAACCGCCACTGACTTTTGGCTTTCCCTGACTGACGCGATTCTTCTCGCGTGCCTCTTCGGTTTCTTCTTCCTCTATAAAACCGTGAAGTCTGCAGTTCTATGGGTTCACTTCATTTTTGAAGCGAATCACATAACTCTTTCTTCTCAAGTTTTTTTCTTTTTCTGCCGCACATCCCTCTTTTCGTTCAGTTGAGATGTCGGCTTCAAGTTCGTCATCTGGAGAGTGGAACTCTTGCTTTTCGTGGACCTGGGGCAAAGCCGAGGATATTGCTCAGACTCCTCCAGTGGAGGCTCTTTCCGACCTCCATCAATCGAGATGCACGTTGGACTTTCTGAAGAGGGTCCTACTGACGAACCTCCCTTACTCTTCCGGGTTTGCCCCTATCTTCCCCGGCGAGGGAGGCTGTGCAGATCGCCTGCCGAGACACTGCATCATGATCCACGATGACTACATCTTAATACGGCTTCCGGGGAAACCTTCCCAAGATGGTGGTCGATTTCTGCCGCTTCGTCGGCATCTGCCCCAGCCAGCACTACCCCTCGACGTGGGGCCTCCTTTACGCTTACCAAGTCCTGTCGGACCTTTCCAGGGGTCCACATCCGCGGATACACGATGCTGCTTTCCTACCAGCTCTGGAGCCTGACGACTGCTGACGCCTTTCATTACATACTGCATACCAGGCATGGGTGTACCGCCGCCATCCATGGGGACCGCTCCG
Organism: Thlaspi arvense; assembly: GCA_911865555.2. NCBI lineage: Eukaryota > Viridiplantae > Streptophyta > Magnoliopsida > Brassicales > Brassicaceae > Thlaspi > Thlaspi arvense. Next base: position 10,030,775 of record OU466861.1, read on the forward strand.
GGAGCCGCGTCACTTCTTATGCACTTCTGGACGTCAATGTCCAGCTCACATGGCGCCTACGGGGTAGGACTACTGACCTTCTGTCTTGATATGAGCATGGAAGCATCTAACTTAGAAGATGAGCTTGTAGCCGTTGGGAGTCAAGATCAAGACAAGAAGGTGGCTGAGGAAGTTCCTGAAGTACAAGGAGGTCCAATGACCCGAGCTAAGACTAAGGCATTTCAAAATACCTTAGAGGTTCTACTTAATCAGTTTAAGTATGAACCAAGTAATGAAAAGGCTACACATTCCACAATGGTTTGTATTGTAGTCGGAGACTAAGCTAATGGGTTTGTGGGGCATTTTGTGCTCTTTTCCCCTTAGTGAGTTTTGTTCCATTGGGTTTTCTCACTAAGGTTTTTAACGAGGCAAGTGTTCCCACATTGTCATTGCCCATTAAGCTTAGCCTTTTGCCAAGCCCACTTCTTTCTACCATCCGCAGCTTGGTTATTTTCAAAGTGTCATGTATTTAGTCTTTTTTGAGTCTTGTTTCTTATTTCTTTTAGTTGTTTGAACCAAGTCTTTGCATGGCTAGTCAAGGTGGCTTGTCAAGAGAATAACTCAATGCTCTTGGTGTTTTGTGTCGTCTCTCTTCTCTGTTAAAACCGTGTGTAAGAGAAGAGTTGTCTTTTCATCTATCTTTTCAATAAAATTTCCTTGCAAAATAGATCATCTCTCTTGGTGCGTTATATCCTCGAGAAATCCTAGTTAGAATCATAGGTGTGTCATATCCTTTGTGTTCTAGTAGTTTGTATCAAGAGTCATCCGCCACTCTTGCTACATTCCATCTTCACTCTTCCCCCTTTTCCATCACAAATGGTTCAATTCTCATCACAACGATCAAAACAACCCATCGCCAAGGATCAGCACGTTCACCACTTACTTTGAAAGGTCAAGATCATAAGAAGGATCATATCAAGTGGTATCAGAGCAAGCCTTCAAAGCTAAGTGTTCAGATCCGATCGGTTTTTCATTATTTTGATCGATTGAAATTTTGTCTCTTCATCTACTCTCGAAAATAATTTTAAAAATTTTGTTCATCACGGATTTGGTCTTTAGTATCTCGCAAAATATATTTAAAAATAGTTTGGAATTTTTATAAATTATAATCTATCAAAAAACTACTTACTGCGAGTGGATTTACCTTTTCAGGAACGATGGCCGGAGATGATGATCCAGAACCCTCAGCCGTGCGTGCTCAGAGGATTTTGGTCGAAGCTCTCACAGCCGAGATGAAAAGAATGTTACAAACGGAGGTAGACAAGATCAGAAAAGAGTATGAGCAGAGAGAACTGGCTCAGAGACGTCAAGGCAAAGAAACCGCGAGAGAAGAAGAGCGAGAAGGACAGGCTAGTGGACATCAGACTGACTAATACTACAAAAGCAGTAGCTCTTCTAGAAGTGGCCGTAGAAGTTCTAGACATGGCAGAGAACGTGTGCAAGATAACTTGGCCGGTCTAAAATTGAAGATCCCCTCTTTTCACGGCAAGTGTGATCCGGATGCCTACCTTGAGTGGGAAAAAAAGATAGAATTGGTATTCAACGTTCAGCATTACACTGAAGAGAACCGTGTTAAAGTGGCGGCCACAGAGTTCTATGACTATGCCTTAAGCTGGTGGGATCAGCTCGTCACGACTAGAAGGAGAAACCAAGAGTATCCGGTTACCACATGGAACGAGATGAGAAACTTGATGAGGAAGCGATTTGTTCCGAGCCATTACCACCGCGAGCTACATCAGAGGCTTCAGAGATTGACGCAAGGCAACCGTTCTGTGGAGGAGTATTTTCAGGAGATGGAAACGCTTATGTTTCGTGCGGATATCTTGGAGGATAGGGAGGCTATGATGGCTAGGTTCCTCGGAGGTCTTAACAAAGAGATTCAGGACTGCCTAGAGACATAACACTATGTCGACCTGGAGGAAATGCTTCATAAAGCAGTGTTGTTTGAGCAGCAAGTTAAGAGAAAGGGGTTGTACCGTTCGGGTTCTGGTACCGGACCAAACAATCGGACAGTTTACCCGCGAAACAACATAAATTCGTATCGATCAGTTTACCCGCAGAATGAGAAGAATCATCCGAGAGAGGACAAGCCGATCAGTTCCAAACCCGAAGCTATCCAACCATACGGAAAACCTAAGGAGGCTAGTGCCAAGGCTCGTGATGTGAAATGTTTCAAATGCCATGGCTGTGGACATTAAACCAATGAGTGCATCAACAAACGTGTTATGGTGTTACTAGAAAACGGCGACATAGAATCATAGATGAGAAGCAAGAGGAAACAGAGGAGGAACAGGAGTTATTGCCAGTACAAGGAGAGTTACTCGTAGCAAGGAGGACATTAACTTTGCAAAGCAAACCGGAGGAATAAGACCAGTGTGAAAACCTTTTCCACACACGATGCTTGGGGCATGGGAAAGTTTGTAGTCTGATCATAGACGACGGGAGTTGTGCTAATGTTGCGAGTGATATCATGGTCAAAAAGTTGGGACTACAAGTAACACCTCATCTGAGTCCTTATAAGCTGCATTGGTTGAATGAGAAAGGAGAGATGAAGGTTACTGAGCAAGTTTTGGTTCCTTTGGCCATTGGAAAGTACAAAGATGAGATATTGTGTGATGTGCTGCATATGGAAGCAAGCCACATTCTTCTAGGCAGACCGTGGCAATCTGACCGACGTGTGCTGCATGATGGCTTCTCAAACCGACATTCTTTTGAGTTTAAGGGCAAAAAAAATGTTTTGGTTCCCATGACCCCTCAGGAAGTCTACACTGATCAGAAACAAACTCTAAGGTCAGCCAAACATTTAAACTTCTTTTCTAAAGCCGGAGAGGTTAAGAAAGCTTTTCACTCTAAGTCTCCTATGCTTTTGTTTATTTTTAAAGAAACACTAACCACCATTTCTGACCTTACACCGGTATATCCGAGTGAAATACAAGCTCTTTTGCAGGAATATGAGGATGTGTTCCCTACTGAAACTCCCCCTGGACTACCTCCCATCCGTGGTATTGAACCCCAAATAGATTTCACTTCGGGGGCTTCTTTGCCAAACCGTCTGATAGGGTCAGGTTTTACCCAAATAAAACTACTGCAAGTGCACAGCAAAAGCAGTTGTAGTACAAGGGGTTATCGAATCCCAAGGGAGTATGTAAACCACACTAGCGATTATAGATTCAGATTAAGTTAAGCGATAAATAATGAATGTAATGCAAAACAGTAAAATAAATGCAAGAGGGCGTTTTTATGCTTGTTCTTAAAGTTCAGAAGGCTAAAGGCGCTAAGTCAGGACAGTTCGCAGGTTGAATCTGAGAGTGTAGAATGCATGCAATCAGGAATGAATTAAAACCGTCTTAAACATGAATCGCAAAGATATAACTAATCAATTCTCATTGCAGAAGTTATCTATGTCTAAATCACAGAGTTTCAAATCTCTTTGCAAACCCTAACAACCTAAACATGCAGTAATGATCAGGTTCAATTGTTCACAAAACTCCTAAGCCAAATCTCTTTGTACTAGGGCGTTTTGCTCATCTAATACTAGTTCAGGTGATTAATAATGCTCTCACATCTATCAAAAACCTAGGGTTTCGAAATCCAGATGATGTGTCTAAGAAATCGATATGAATGCAAGCACAGATGAAGAACCAACGAATTTTCTATAAGTTTTTAGCAATTCTACAAACTCTTCTTCAACCTTTGAAAAGCCCTAACTTAACTAACAAACTACTCAGACATGGTGATTTGAGAAAACATCATGAAAAGAATAGATTGCATAATAGAAATAAGAAGTAGAAATAAAGGAGTTCAAAATCTGCTCTGAAGGAGTCTGATTTGTCTCTCCAAAAGCTCTTCTACAAATCTCTCTCTAAAACTCTCTAAAATAATAAGATACAAGATATCTGCCAAAAGAATGGCTGAAAAACCTAATATACAAGCTAAAACACGATATGGGGTCTTTTTGCAAATACTGGAACTTTTGGGCCAAAACTGCAATTTCTTCTCAATCTTTTAAAAACAGGCCACGACCCCTTCCTTTCTGGGTGACGAGCGTCACCAGCTTGGTGACGAGCGTCACCATATGGCATACTTTCTTCTTCGAGCTAGGTACTTCGTGGCTTCAACTCAGAATGCTCCAAAAGGTTCCAAAATCTCCAATTATGCTCCAGACATGCTTTAACCTGCAAAGACTCTTCTAGGACTCTAAAAAGACCAAAAAGACTCAATAAAAAGAACTTATATCATGGTTAAAAACCATAAAAACCATGATATATCAACTCCCCCAGACTTAGCTTTTGCTTGCTCTCAAGCAAACATCAGACAAAGAATAAGGTCGAGGTTTGAAAACAAGAAACAGTCAGTCAGTCATCAGGAACACCACACTAGTTAAAGCTTTCGAATCCACATACCACAGAGTCAACACAAGATCAAATTTCAGCCTAATCATCACAAGCTTAGCAAATCTCTCAAGTCCAGTCTAAATCTCTTCAAGAAATCCGAAATTTCTACTGTCAACTCCTTATTTTTTATCTAAGTGTGAAGTCTCATCAAAGCTCTATCATCTTAATCACTTTACAGATTCTTTTCCCTTCCTAACAACTGAACAAATCAATCTCAACACAGCTCTCCTATTTTCTCTTTCCTTAATATTTTTCCTTAGGATATTTTCGATTTTTCACTTCTTTTTTCTCAACTTTTACACTCTAAGATATGGTGCTACTCAATACTTGTGTTCCTTGTGAGGAGACAGGTTCTTGAATGTGTTCACTACTGTTGTTCCTTGTGAGGAGACAGGGTCATGAATGCACCATTCTTTGGACTTAAACTTTTAAAAACTACATCAGGGAAGATCAAAGAGAGACTGTATTTTAACCTTATTTTCAGTGTTGAAAGAGAGAATCAAGATCAATAAGAATCAATCACCAAGACAAGAAGTTTAAAGTTCATTAAGGTGGAGCTAACAGTAAATTTTCCAGATTCTCTAAGAACCTAAACCTTCATTGCTAGACTGATCTACCTATGACTTTCAACTTAGTGAGACTTGTAATCAACTACTGTGGCAATGGTTCTTATCAGCAAAAACGTCCTATGGTTAGTTCCAAGAAAAACTGACAGTTTCAAAAATTTTGAATCTAGAAAAACAGGTTTTCGACTCAACTTTAAGACTCTAGAAACATGACATAAAGCACACAACGTCAGTAACCACCTCCCCCAGACTTAAACAACACTGTCCCCAGTGTTATTAAGCCAAGAGTTGGTCAAAATGAAGCATGAGAACGTGTAAAACCAAGGTGGAAAAGTGGTACCTCGCAAAGGAGCTAGTGACGAGCGTCACCAAATTGGTGACGAGCGTCACCATCTCTGATACTCCAGAAATCGACATGTTGGATGTTTAAATGCTATGCCATCATGTGTACTCCGAAGTCAAACTGTAAGAGCATTAAAAACACACATCAAAACATCCAAACAAAGCATAATCCATGATCCAACAAGTTCACAAGATATCATCCAAGCAAACTGAACAAAGTGACTCTTTTTTTTTTTTTTTTTGATTTTTCTCATGTTTTTGGGTTTTTTTTAGCTATGTAATAGAAAACTAAACTAATATATGAAAAAGAAAACTTACTAGTGGGTTGCCTCCCACTAAGCGCTTGTTTAAAGTCATTAGCTCGACTTTGAATGCTGCTCAGACAGCTGGTGGAACAGAAGGTGGCATTGAATGCCTTGGAGAAGAATGTCTCCTCATCCATGGTGGTTTGTAAGCAGTAGATGTATGAACACTTCCAAGGAAGTGAGGAACATCAGCAGGGTGGGTCGTGAGTGTGGGTGGGACATTTCGTTTTCCTGTAGAATCATCAAAAGAAACACCAAGCTTTCTACGAGAATCTCGTTGCTTGCATAAGTGTGAAGCATCTTTTTCACCTTTTAAATTCTTATTGATTAGATTAGGAGGTTTGGAACTGGTTCCAGGAAGTGCATACCTTTGCTTAGTTGCAGGTTTCTGGGTTGTGGACTGTTGAATTTTCGGATTGGCAACATATGATGGACTTGTAGAGCAAATATCACGTCTCTCCTTTGTGTCCAGGTTGGTGACGAGCGTCACCAGGTCAGTGACGCTCGTCACTGACTCTGCAGTTTGAGTTTCTGCAGTTTTCCTGCAATTCAGCTCTGCAAGTGTTGCTTCCATCACATACACGTCTTCCTCCAGCAACTTGGCATTCATTAGAACCTCTTTTTCAAGCCCAGTCATGAAGATATGATCCTCACTGCAATCCTCAAACCCAACAGCTTCTGCAGAAGTTTCAGATATTAGCTCTTCAATAGCCATCTTGCTCACTTGCCCACTTATATCTTATTCATTGACACACTCAGCAATAGTGTCTTCTGAATGCTCCATGACAGTCTCTTCATCTCTAGAAGTTCTTACAGAAAAGGTCTGACCATCAATGGTAGAACTCCCTCTTAACTTATCCATGTCAAAGTTCATGACAACATCACCAAGATCAAGCTCAATGTTCCCCTTTCTAACATCAATGATGGCTCCAGCAGTAGCCAAGAATGGTCTTCCCAGAATAAGAGGATCTTTAGGTTCTTCAGCATATTTCAGAACCACAAAATCTGTAGGAATTATGCATCCTTCAATGTTAAAATGAACATTCTCTAACATGCCTTATGGGGTCCGTATGGATCGATCTGCTAGGATGAGAGAGATCCCAGCTGGCTTGAAATCAGTCATTCCAAGTCTAGCAGCAACAGAGAAAGGCATCAAGTTAATACTTGACCCTAGATCACATAGAGAGTGGGGAAAACGTCCTGCAGATATTGAGCAATCAAGCACAAAGGTCCCTGGATCAGATAGCTTCTCTGGAACTCTGCTTTGAGTGATGGAATTGACTTGTTCAGAAACAGTCACCTTCTTCTTCTTCTTTGGAACTGTACTCAAAAGGATTGCACTGATGTCTCTGGTAAGCAATGCTCCTTCCTCAGGACTTACACCATTCACAACCATTCTCTTTACATACCTTCTTAGAGCTGGTGAAAGCTTGACTGCATCAACAAGTGGGATCTCAAGCATCAGCTTGTCTACCATAGCTTTACATCTGGCTTCTTCTATCTCCTGTTTAGACTTCCTAGGATGCTTGGGGAATGGTGTTTTGGGTTTATAGACACGTTCCTGGTCATAATTTGCAGTTACAGGCGAAGCAGCTTCGTTCTGGGGTGGGTGACGACCGTCACCAGGGGGGTGACGCTCGTCACTCACCTGTGACAACCCCCGATTCTCTTGTATGTTGGTGACGAGCGTCACTCCTCCTTGGTGACGCTCGTCACTCACCTCTGAGACAGAAAAAATTTCATCTTCAGACTCCATGAGTTTCACGATCTGCTCTGCACTCAACCTCTTTTTCTGCACTGTTTTAAGCTCCTTTTCATTCCTGACTGTGATGGCATTAACCTGATGCTTGGGATTGATATCAGTCCTTCCAGGAAGGAATCCCTCTTGCCTTTGAACAGCTTCTGCAGTTTGAGCAACCTGCACATCAAGCTTCTTCATGTGAGAGTTCAGACTCTCAATTTTTCCATTCAGGTCTTGATACAGCGAATCTAGCTTGCCATTGAAGTTCACTGTCATCTTCTGATGTCCTTCAAGTACCTGCTCCAGAATAGCTTCCATTTTATTGTCTTGTGGAGGTGCAGTTTGGTAGGAAGAAGAACCATAATTCCTGCTGTTTTGGTAAGGTTTCTCAACTTCAGTCTTCTGGAATGGGGGCTTAGGAGTGTAACCAGGCGTGCTCTATCCTCCTGTAAAGGTACTCTGCTGATTATTGCTGTTGTAGCCTCTGATCCATTGCTGATTTCCAAACCTTTGGCTCTGAAAACCCCCTCCATTGATGAAATTAACATCATTCTGCTCAAATTCTTCAGGATTTTCGAAACTCTCCACTTCTGCAGCAAACTGAACTGACTTCTTTCCCACCAAAAGGTTGTGCATGCTGTCTAACTTAGCCTTAACTTCAGCTATTTGGTTTCCATCATTCAAACCAGCCTGCTGCTTTCTCTGAAAATCTGCATTTTTAGTGCTGTTACTGCAGGCCAAGTTTTCAATCAATCTTATAGCTTCTTCTGGTCTGTTGGTGTTGAAGTTTCCACTACTTGAAGCATCCAGCGCCATCTGGTACTTCCAATCAATGCCTCTGAAGAAGATCCCAAGTAATTGCACCTGACTGAAGCCATGATGAGGACAGTCCTTTTGATAGGACTTAAACCTGATCCAAGAAGCCTTAAAAGCTTCAGTACGGCCTTGTGTAAAGGAAGCAATTTTCGTCCTCATGTCTTCTGACCTTGAATCATCATAGAAGTTATTCAGAAAGGCGTTCTTAGTGTCTTCCCAAGTGGTCAATGAAGCAGGTTCCAGTTGCTTCAGCCAATATGCAGTTTCTCCTCCAAGAGAGTAAGGAAAAAGCTTGCAGAACAGGAAATCATTGCTGACTCCAGTAGCTTTGACACTTGAAGCCAGATCCTCAAACCTCTCAATGTGATCCATAGGATGCTCATGAGGTAAGCCATGGAATGGATGCTGGCCAACCAGCTGATAGTAGACTGGTTTAACCTCAAAATCGTTCCTCTGGAAGGCAGGAGGTCGGATTGCAGCTCTGTTGGCATAGAACTGATCAGGTCTGTTGTAGTCACCTAGAGTCCTCTGAACAAAACGCCCAGCAGCGTTATTGACAGCAGCAGGGACCCCCACGTTCTCAGCCACTTGCTGAACCTGCTGTTCAACAATGACATTCCCCTCTTGATCAATTCTCTGCCCCTCTTTGTTCCTCCTGTTTCCTTCCCTGTCAACCAAGTGACCTTCTGCATCTTCAACCAAGATAAGTGGAGCGACCATTGTAGATTGCTTCTTAGCTTTCCTGTTAGTTCTCTCCAACCTAGCAAGCTCGTCGATGCTCAAAGTCACAAGCTCCTTCTCTTTGTTGCTTCTGGTTCTGCGATTAGGCATACACCTGAAACAGGAACAAAGAAAAGTAGCTGAAAATCAGTAAACAAATAAAAACTTAGACAAAAACCTAATGCTAAAAATCGATAGGCAGTTATTACTCCCCGGCAACGGCGCCAAAAACTTGATAGGGTCAGGTTTTACCCAAATAAAACTACTGCAAGTGCACAGCAAAAGCAGTTGTAGTACAAGGGGTTATCGAATTCCAAGGGAGTATGTAAACCACACTAGCGATTATAGATTCAGATTAAGCTAAGCGATAAATAATGAATGTAATGCAAAACAGTAAAATAAATGCAAGAGGGCGTTTTTATGCTTGTTCTTAAAGTTCAGAAGGCTAAAGGCGCTAAGTCAGGACAGTTCGCAGGTTGAATCTGAGAGTGTAGAATGCATGCAATCAGGAATGAATTAAAACCGTCTTGAACATGAATCGCAAAGATATAACTAATCAATTCTCATTGCAGAAGTTATCTATGTCTAAATCACAGAGTTTCAAATCTCTTTGCAAATCCTAACAACCTAAACATGCAGTAATGATCAGGTTCAATTGTTCACAAAACTCCTAAGCCAAATCTCTTTGTACTAGGGCGTTTTGCTCATCTAATACTAGTTCAGGTGATTAATAATGCTCTCACATCTATCAAAAACCTAGGGTTTCGAAATCCAGATAATGTGTCTAAGAAATCGATATGAATGCAAGCACAGATGAAGAACCAATGAATTTTCTATAAGTTTTTAGCAATTCTACAAACTCTTCTTCAACCTTTGAAAAGCCCTAACTTAACTAACAAACTACTCAGACATGGTGATTTGAGAAAACATCATGAAAAGAATAGATTGCATAATAGAAATAAGAAGTAGAAATAAAGGAGTTCAAAATCTGCTCTGAAGGAGTCTGATTTGTCTCTCCAAAAGCTCTTCTACAAATCTCTCTCTAAAACTCTCTAAAATAATAAGATACAAGATATCTGCCAAAAGAATGGCTGAAAAACCTAATATACAAGCTAAAACACGATCTGGGGTCTTTTTGTAAATACTGGAACTTTTGGGCCAAAACTGCAATTTCTTCCCAATTTTTTAAAAACAGGCCACGACCCCTTCCTTTCTGAGTGACGAGCGTCACCATATGGCATACTTTCTTCTTCGAGCTAGGTACTTCGTGGCTTCAACTCAGAATGCTCCAAAAGGTTCCAAAATCTCCAATTATGCTCCAGACATGTTTTAACCTGCAAAGACTCTTCTAGGACTCTAAAAAGACCAAAAAGACTCAATAAAAATAACTTATATCATGGTTAAAAACCATAAAAACCATGATATATCACCGTCATGCATACCGTACCAACCCCGTGGAGACCAAAGAACTACAGTAACAGGTGGATGTACTGATGGCCAAGGGACATATCCGTGAAAGCATGAGCCCTTGTGCGGTTCCAGTACTTCTAGTTCCAAAGAAATACGGTAGCTGGAGGATGTGTGTTAACTGCCGTGCAATCAACAATATCACAGTGAAGTATCGCCATCCCATCCATAGGCTAGACGACATGTTAGATGAATTGCATGGTTCTAACATTTTCTCCAAAATTGATTTAAAAAGTGGTTACCACCAGATCAGAATGAAAGAAGGGGATGAGTGGAAAACCGCATTCAAAACCAAGCATGGTTTATATGAATGGCTGGTTATGCCATTCGGATTGACTAATGCCACTAGCACCTTTATGCGTTTAATGAATCATGTTCTTAGGGCGTATATAGGCATCTTTGTGGTAGTTTATTTTGATGACATTCTTGTTTATAGCAAAGGTCTAGAAGAGCATGTAGAACACATTAGATTAGTGTTTGATCTGCTCAGAAAAGAAAAACTATACGCTAACCTTAAGAAGTGTACTTTTTGCACTTCTAGTCGTGTTTTTCATGGTTTTATAGTAAGCTCAGAAGGAGTCAAAGTGGATGAGGAAAAAGTGAAGGCCATCCGTGACTGGCCAAGTCCTAAGACCGTGGGAGAAGTAAGAAGTTTCCATGGCTTAGCCGGCTTTTATAGAAGATTCGTGAGAGACTTTAGTACTATAGCTGCTCCACTCACTGAAGTCATCAAAAAGGAAGTTGGGTTAAAGTGGGAAACAGCTCAGGAGGAGGCTTTCCAAAGCCTAAAAGAGAAGCTTACTAACGCCCCTATTTTTATCTTACCTAATTTCTTAAAGACTTTTGAGATTGAGTGTGATGCATCAGGAATAGGTATTGGTGCAGTCCTGATGCAATACAAGCAACCCATAGTATTTTTTAGTGAGAAGCTCGGTGGGGCCATGCTCAACTATCTGACGTATGATAAAGAGTTGTACGCCTTGGTAAGGACCTTACAAACGTGGAAACACTACCTCTGGCCTAAAGAATTCGTTATCCACACGGACCATGAGTCTCTCAAACACCTCAAAGGTCAGCAAAAGCTCAACAAAAGGCACACAAGGTGGATTGAATTCATAGAAACATTCCCATACTTTATAAAATACAAACAAGGTAAGGACAATGTGGTCGCCGATGCATTGTCAAGAAGGTACACTCTTCTCACTACTTTAGAAGCTAAGTTGCTAAGATTTGATCAGCTTAAAGAGTTATATAAAGATGATGATGATTTTTCAGAAACTTTTGCTTCTTGTTTCAAATCTCCTTCGGGTAGATTCTTTAAACAAGATGGGTTTCTCTTTTATGAGAACCGTCTTTGTGTGCCTAATTGTTCTATGAGAGATTTGTTTATCAGGGAAGCACACGGTGGCGGTTTAATGGGTCACTTTGGCGTGGCAAAAACCTTAGAAGTCATGAAAAATCATTTCTGTTGGCCACACATGAGACGGGATGTTGAGAGAATTTGTGGGAGGTGCAATACTTGCAAGCAAGCCAAGTCCAAGGTTCAACATCACGGTTTGTACTCACCTTTACCCATAACCTCTCATCCGTGGAATGACATATCCATGGACTTTGTTTTAGGCTTGCCTAGAACAAAAACAGGTAAGGATTCTATCTTTGTGGTCGTAGATAGATTCTCTAAGATGGCTCATTTTATTGCTTGTTATAAAACTGATGATGCTTTGCATATAGCCAATCTCTTCTTTAAGGAGATAATTCGCATTCATGGCATGTATAAGTCTATTGTTTCGGATAGAGATACTAAGTTCCTTAGCTAATTCTGGAAAACTTTGTGGTCTAAGCTAGGAACTAAGTTAATGTTTTCTACTACTTGTCACCCACAAACTGATGGCCAGACCGAAGTAGTAAATAGGACTTTAGAAACATTGTTGAGGGCTTTGATTAAAAAGAACCTTAAGTCATGGGAAGAATGTTTGCTTCATATAGAGTTTGCATACAACCATGCCGTGCATTCTGCTTCTAAATATTCACCTTTTCAAATTGTTTATGGGTTTAACCCCACTTCTCCTTTGGATTTAATGCCTTTACCTTTGAGTGAAAGGATTAGTATGGATGGCCAGAAAAAAAGCCGAATTAGTGCAGCTTATACATTCGGATGCCAAGAAAAACCTGGAGGAGAAGACAAATCTCTATGCCAAGCATGCAAATAAGGGGAAAAGTAAGATGATTTTTATGACCGGTGATCGGGTTTGGGTACATTTGAGAAAGGAGTGCTTCCCGGCTGAAAAAGATTCCAAGTTGAAGCCAAGAATTGATGGACCATTCACGGCTACAAAGAAAATCAACGACAATGCCTATCAACTTGACCTCCAAGGTAAGTATCCTATTAGCTCAAGTTTTAACGTTACTGATTTACTTCCTTATGTTGCAGATGAGTCGGATTTGAGGTCAAATCTTTTTCGAGAAGGAGGGGATGATATGAGCATGGAAGCATCTAACATAGAAGATGAGCTTGTAGCTGTTGGGAATCAAGATCAAGACTAGAAGGTGGCTGAGGAAGTTCTTAAAGTACAAGGAGGTCCAATGACCCGAGCTAAGACTAAGGCATTTCAAAATGCCTTAGAGGCTCTGCTTAATCAGTTTAAGTATGAACCAAGTAATGAAAAGGCTACACTTTCCACAATGGTTTGTATTGTAGCCGAGGACTAAGCTAATGGGTTTGTGGGGCATTTTGTGCTCTTTTTCTTTTAGTGAGTTTTTTCCCATTGGGTTTTCTCACTAAGGCTTTTAACAAGGCAAGTGTTCTCACATTGTCATTGCCCATTAAGCTTAGCCTTTTACCAAGCCCACTTCTTTCTACCATCCTCGGCTTGGTTATTTTCAAAGTGTCATGTACTTGGTCATTTTTGAGTCTTGTTTCTTATTTCTTTTAGTTGTTTGAACCAAGTCTTTGCATGGCTAGTCAAGGGGGCTTGTCCCGAGACTAACTTAATGCTCTTGGTATTTTGTGTCGTCTCTCTTCTCTCTTAAAACCGCGTGTGAGAGAAGAGTTGTCTTTTCATCTATCTTTTGAAAAAAATTTCCTTGCAAAGTAGATCATCTCTCTTGGTGCGTTATATCCTCGAGAAATCCTACTTAGAATCATAGGTGTGTCATATCCTTTGTGTTCTAGTAGTTTGTATCAAGAGTCATCCGCCACTCTTGCTACATTCCATCTTCACTCTTCCCCCTTTTCCATCACAAACGGTTCAATTCTCATCACAACGATCAAAACAACCCATCGCCAAAGATCAGCACGTTCACCACTTACTTTGAAAGGTCAAGATCATAAGAGGGATCATATCACGTCTCCTTCTTACGTTTACTCTGGTTGCCAAAACTAACTTCTAATGGCATTCTGTTTGTCAGGCTCTGTGACGACGTCGGCCTTCGAGCATGTCGAGCTACACCAGTTGCTTGGGATTTACGAGCGATTTTATCGTTCGCCTTCCTGCTCTCTCCGACGAGCATTGGGGCGATCTCGCTTGTCCTCCTGTCTCGCATGACGCCGGATGTCCCAGGTAACGACTCTAGCCCTTCTGCTTTTGATCATGGTTGTCCCCTGAATCTTGCTTACCGACTCTACCTCGGCAGGTTCCTGAGACCGAATCGAGGAGATCTAGGACCTCTAAGTTTCAAATGGCCACTTGCCCAACACGAGATTTCTGCGGGTCGCACGGAGGACACCGGTCCAGACTCTGAGCCAGAGGCCTCGAGCTAGCTCACCCGAAAGGGAGGCTTCATCTTGGCCTTCGAACCAGAGGCGCCTCACCGGGTCTTCGGTAGTGAAGGCGATATGGTCCCCCAGACCTTCTCCCGTCTGCCCTGTGCTCACCTCTTCGGAGTCTGGCTCCTCTTCCAGAAGCGGGGCTTTGAGGGATGACGATGCCCGTACCTGGGGACCGTCGAGGGGTCCAGGACCGTGCAAGCTGCTACCCCGGTCCCTGCTGCGCCGGGCTCGCTGAAGGTGATGAACGTCTCTTTGGAGTCGGAGCCGATATTTGTGCCTCCTCATCCGACCACTACCTCGACCCGCGAACGGATGACGGCTGACCTCCTCGGAGCTCACGCAATCTCTAAACGCGGTAAGTCTTCTATCTTCGGGACTTCCTCCTTATTTACTTTTTGGTTCTTTGCTCTTACTCGTTGTTTCACTGTTGACAGAGCCAGTACTCGTTTGAGAAGCTGGAGTACAAGCTCCACGCGGCCGAGCATTGGGAACGGGGCCTCGCGGACAAGACAAGTGAGCTCCAGACCGAACTCCTGATGACCCGAGACCAACTCACAGAGGCCCAGACCTCTGCCCAGGGAGAGGACTTAAGCGCGGAGATGGAGCGCCTGTCCTTGGCGCTCGTGGATAGCCAGCATGACCTGGAGGCTCGCAACTCGGAGGTGCAGACGCTCCGCCAGACCATCATGGTATACCGGGGGGTCCACTCCCAAGGCCGAGATGGGTCTGGCGTTGATGGCGGCTGAGGCCTTCACGAGCAGCCAGGCTACGATCTGCATGCTCTGGCGGGAACTCGAGGAAAAACGGCGGCAGAGCAGAGTGCGGGTGCCTAACACATCAGGGGGAGCATGAGGCGCATGTCTTTCTTCACTGGCAGGATCTTCATGCCCGCCAGATTTTTAAATTAAAATGTCTTATTTCAGGGACCTTTGTTGCCTATAAATTTTACTCTCGCATTTGGATCAGTGGCCGTTTGTTGGCCTGTTTTCTCCTCTTTATAACGCACTTCGGTTTGCTCCATATATTTTTGTCTTTTACGTGCTTTTTTTTGCACTTTGCTTCTTTTGCAGATTCGACATCTCGGCTTTTGGGCCAATACGCGTAATCGTCTCGAAGCCTCGAGTTTGTTGAGTAGAATTGTGGTATGTGGGCCTTCTACGTATTCTGTATGGTTAGCCTGTGTAGACCGCTTCCTTCGTGGAACGCTCGCCAGTGATCCCCCCCCCCCTCCTCCTCCTTCTAGCGTCAACTGTTCGGGAACAAATTTTAGGATACCACATGGGGGTATGTGATTCGTCCAGGGAGTGGAGTCGTGCCTCCAAGTTTCGTCATCTGGGGGGAAAGACGACGAGTCGTTCCAGGGCGGAAGCCTGCTTGAGTCCTGGTTACGGGGGAGTTGTAATCCAGTACCATGCAAACACTACACAAATGGTCAATCGGGTCTTCGGGAAGACCGAAAGGGGGTTTCCCTCCCAAAGGTTCTCTAACGCCCAAGTCAATGTACGTCCTACCGGGAACAGATACTCATGAGGGGTGTTTCTATGGGTTAGGGATGAGAGGTCTCATCTGGGGATCGAGACTATCATCTATTTATGAGTGTTTCAAAGAGTATTCTAAGCAAAAGGAAAAAACGTGACTAGTATAAAGGCAAGGTTCCGGATCGAGAAAAACTTATAGAAGTTTATTAGAATGGTAGCGAATTATTTAGATTCCAAATCAAAAGAGTCAAGGTGAAAGGTTATGCGCTCCTCAAATTCAACAAATATGACGGTTTGTATCATCAAATTTGTGTGTATGCCGGCATCAGAAGGACACTTACACTACAAAACACCCACAACATGTTTAATGGTTATAGGAATGATGGGAAAGTTGATTATTGTCAAGTTACTTTGCAGCAATCTGCCTAAACATGTACAGTAACATTTCCAAGATATGTTGGAGATCCTTCAGAATTATGTGGTCGTTCTTGAAATGAAAAATCCTTGAGAATATCCGAAAACCATTCCTCAGATAAGGCCGACAGTTCCAGAATTGATATATTGCATGTGAAAATGTTGTGACAATGAAAATCTTGTACCTAACAACGTACAATAAAATTATAATATGATAAACACAAAGTTATAGGATACCGAATAAAAAAAACGGGTAATTATAAAGTTGACTAACTAATATTGTTATTGGTGATTAGTGAAGGTACATGTTACAACAGCAAATTGTTAAGTAACTACTAACCATACCATTAGCAACAAAAGCAGATTTTAACGATAACTTGAGCATTAACAATGTCTAATTATTATCGGTTTGTAATGATTGATGTCGTTAACAAAGTAACATCTTTGTTATCTACTATTTGGTATAGTTAACTAGTTAACGAACAACAAACAACAGTAGCGTGATATCATTGCAATAATGAAAATCTTGGAAAGGAAGTTTTTTTATCCTTTCAAAATACATACCTTTTGTTTCAATTTTTTTTATCATTTAATTATGTTAGCGACTAGCAAACAAGGTAATAGTATTTAACGGTACGAAATAATTGTGACAATACTGTTAGCATTAATAATGTCGTTTTTATATCTGTAAGTATTAATTGGTATCGCTAACAAAGTAATCATCTTAATAGTGTACTGGTATAATTAACTAGTATTAAATAATGATAGTGTGTTATATGACCCAATATCTAGAATATAAACCAGATCTCTTTACCTTTAGTTATTTTCAGTTGATGGCAAAGGAGGAACAATCCGAACTCTGAAACTAGGTTGGATTTCTGTTTTGAAATAAAACCCAACTATATATCTTCTAACACATGATTCAAGCATTGGGGATAAATTTTGGCCCACACACGCCTAGAATTGTTTGTCACTGAGAGAGTATATAGGGATTGTATGGTCATTTGGTTTCGGAATAGTGCGACTGAAATAATGACAAAAAGGAAATCTAATTTTCAAAACATTTGACATCATCGCTTACAATTACTCATGAAAGTTGTATTTCAAAGTTTCACTAACCCCTTAATTAGTAAATGTGAGGCAAACCGAAGTTCCAACCACCATATAATTGAACCGAGTTAGTTTAGTTTAGTGCGAACGTAAATCTCACAAAACTCTAAAGTAGCGATTGCTAAAAACTACAAATTTCTTCCATATTCCGAGATTCAAAAGCTTAGAAAAGCCCTAGAAAAGGAGTGAAAAATGACCTTGGATCGGAAATCAACATGAGCAAAATTAGCTTTGAAGTAATTCACTAAGAAATCCTTCGACGAAGGACTTAAGAGCATGTTCAATGCAAGAACCCCATGAGGGGTTCAGACTTAATATTTAATTATAAAGTTTATTTTAAGAATTTTGTTAAAATAATTTTGTTTCTTCTGCTCCAATGATAAAATCTCATTAGGGGTTCTTAAAAAAAAAATTGTAAGTAAAATTTTTTTTTAATAAAATATAAAATATATTAAAATAAATTATATTGAATGAAATTTAAAACATACTTGACATAAAAACATTTTAAATATAGATTTTGAAATAATAAACGCAAAAGAATGCTCAGTTGTTATCTTGACCACATCTAAATGTTTGCCATATATACTCATCAAAATCAGCTTTCAATTGTCGATGCATTTGTCTATCATGAACTCTAGTTCGAACACCCAACATATTGGCGAGATTTGTAGGAATATCTGTAGAATACGTGAGATCCACATGTGAACTTCTGTTTCCTTCTCCTTATTAGAATTCTGATACATCAAATTGTGTTTATCTATCTCGTTTGTCTTCTACTATCATATTGTTGATTATGATACATGCTCTCATAATTTTTCCTAGTTTTGCTTTATCCCAAAAAAGAGATGGGTTTTTAACAATGGCAAATCGAGCTTGCAAGACTCTAAAGCACGCTCGACATCTTTTAAGGTAGGTTCTCGATGTTGAGCAAATAAAGATGCTTTCGGACGCTGTGGAATTGCAATAGAGTGGATAAAAGTTTCTCATTAAGGATAAATACAAACTGTGATATACTAATCCAAATGATACTCCCTTCCGTTGATAGTGAAATTCATTTGCAGAGCTTGGCCTTTTATTATATCATCAAAAACGGGTGAGCGATCAAGAACATTGATATCATCTAAGGTACATTGAGGTCCAAAAAATCTGTGTCATATCCAGAGATCATATGAAACTACCGCCTCTAAAACGATTGTGGGTTTTCCAGAACCACATGAATATTGCCATTTCCAAGCGGTTGGGTAATTCTTCCACTCCCAATGCATGCATTTGATGCTTCCTACTATCCCGAGAAATCCGTGTTGCTCTCCAATATCAAGTAGTCGTTGAAGATCCTCCGGTGTGGGTCTTCTTAGGTACTCATCACTGAACAAAGATATTATTCTTTCGACAGAATCTTCCAAACATGAACAAGTAGTACTTGCACCGAGCCAGAGGTATTCGTCAACCGCATCAACCGCGGTACCATATGCCAAGAGACGAATTGTTGCAGTACACTTTTGAAGTTCAGAGAGACCATGCCTTCCAAGAGCATATTTCTTTTGTCGAAATAATTGAACTTCATTAGAGAATCGATCAACAATATGCAAGAACAATGGTTTGTTCATTCTATAACATCGTCGGAATATATTAGCAGAGTATGTTGCAAATTCACTGAAATAATCGTTCCATAAACGCATGTGGCCTTCTTCGCGATATCTTCCGATAAAATCTTGTTTTTTCTTTAACTCACTTGCCTCCTGTTGATCATCATAATCAATGAACAGATTCTCGAATATTTGATCAAAATTTTTATCAATTGATCCGTCAAAAGAACTATAGGAAGAAGATGTCATATCTGTGTGAAAATTTGTTTGAGATTTTGATGAAAGAAGTGTATTTGATCAAAAAGTATATTGTGATAAAGAAGTAGATTTTGATTAAGAAGAATTTTTACTTAAAGAAGTAGATTTCATTCTCGAATAAGAGAAAGAGAATGAGAGAAGAAAGAAGTTTGATTTCTAAAAATTGGATTTGCAAAGTACATAAATTGAAGAAGAGGGAAAGGTATGATTTCTGAAACTTTTGGTGTCAAACTAAACTAAAAACTTGTGATCTTAGTAAAGAAATAATAAATATACAAAACCAAAAGCATAGTTCAAAAGTAAAAGACAAACATAAGGTCATATAGGTATAAAGAAAGCAACAAAACCACATTGATACAACACGTTTCTTCTTTTACATTATGCAACATGAATATATTTTCTTGTGACCTCTCTTGTTTGATTGTGCGGACATGTTGAGACAATCTGAGAGATAAATATTGTCCATATGGTTTTACACCGGTTCACACCTAAAAAGAGAGACAAATAGAACAGAATCTTGAAACTCGTTTGCACACAAATAGAAGACAAAGCTAAAACTCGTTTGCGCACAAATAAAACACACGAAGCGGAAACAGTATCATTAAATGAAAACAGAACATGAAACACAAACTCGTTGACACACAAAAAAAAATTTGAAATAGAACAAACAACAACTTTAGAATAGTTCACACAAGGTAAAGATTCAAATAAAAGAGGTGAGATCACTAATTAGACAACATGTCTGTAATAAGCTCCTTCTTTAGAGCTTCTTCAAACTCAGATAATGGTTCTTTTTTGCAATATGACTGTCAAGTAAACCCATCTTCGACAATATTTCTTTCATAGCCAAGTCCTTCTCTTTGATCGACCACATGCGCTGAAACTCCAAAAAAAGCTTTGCCCTATACCATAGTCCTCTTACCTCTGCCTTTTGCTGCCTTAACACCAGGAGGACGGTTGGGTGCTTGATCATCTAGATTGCTAAATGCGTGAGAGCTTGATGATTGTGCACCATCCGCACACCTTCACCTTTTAGAGCTTCCATCAGTTTTTACTAGTAGAAAGTTCACACCATTTCGGGTCATTACGCATCTCCTTCCAAGCATGATCAGGGTTGAATTTCTTATTATGATCGTTATAGAAAATTTCATGAGCCACTTTAAGAACATCATTCTCATTTTGACCACTAGATTTCTCTTTTGATGCAGCCTCATAGGATCCACAAAACATACAAACAAGGTCATTATTCTTTTGCGGCCATTGCATACAATGACTTGGCTCTCGGTTTTAACGTCCTACAACCTTGGTACTTGCCACAAAGTAGGTTGCAATGCATTTCCAGAACGCACCTGATTTTTGTTCATTGCCTACAACAGGATCCTTGCTCGTGTTTAACCAGGAGCTGATGAGCACTACATCATCTGTGGGGGGTCAATTTTCATCTTTCTCTATGCTCTGCAGACATGTCTTCACTGAAGCTTGAATCTTCACGCTTTGCAGACGTGTCTTAACATACACAATAATCGTTACGTAATAATACACATGCAAAAATGGTTGGAGCGATGTACATACATTACCAATCGAGATAATAAAATTATGTGTTTTTAAAATGATCGTGAAATGAGTTAGCGGTCAATCGAGATAACAAAATTATTAGTTTTTGAAACAGAAGATAACGAAAATATTGTTCAGGAAACAAAAAATAACAAAACTATTAGTTCTTGTAGAAGTTTATTAGAGTGGTAGCGAGAGTCAAGGTGAAAGGTTATGCGCTCCTCGAATTCAACTGATATGACGGTTTGTGTAGCATCTGTATCCAAGAGAATTCAGAACGATCGAACCGGACATGGCATTGTCCGAGGAATGATCGAGCCAAGGACGGATATTGGCTGGGAACTGGGAGGTTCGAACTATGGTCAGTTGACGACTGGGAAATAGTCGGATGGATGGCTGGGAACTGGGAGGTTCGAACTATGGTCAGTTGACGACTGGGAAATAGTCGGATGGATGGCTGGGATAGCCGAGCCGGATGGACCATATCCGAGATAAAATGGTCCAGTCCATGAGAAAATGGGATTTATCCGAGTGATAGTGAGGTTAGTCCGAGTGATAGTGGACTGTCTCCGAGGGAAAAAGGAAAACCTCCGAGAGGATAAGAGGATTAGCCGAGGTGGGACAAGTTGTCAGAGAGGAAAGGAAATATCTGGGTGATAAATGGAAATAACTCGGATAAGGGCGGTTTATCTGAGAGGGAAGGTATTTGGGCCGTGAACCAAGTGTTTTGTTGGCTATTTTGTTGGTTTATCGCACGGATGGTCAGTCGGTATAGGGAATAGCCGAGAGAATCTAATCGATTCGGGATAAATCCTACTGGAACCAGGAAAACGTCGGTTAAGTCCGAGTTACCTAGGGTTTTGCGAGTATATAAGGACTTTTGAGACTTAACTCGAGGGTGTTGCGTTTATTTGAGCTAAATAAAGCAAAGAGAGAGTTTAGTCGAGAGAAACCCCTAAGAAAAGCAGTTTATCCCGAGGATATCCGAGAGAGATTAAGTTATCGCCGAGCAGATCCGACCATCGCCGAGATAAATCGGTAAGCGACTGATTAATTCTCTAAGTATCGAGTTTCCATCGGATAACCTCGAGCTAACAGCCTTGTTTTGTGGGGTTTCCGAGGGTAAACAGAGTTTGGCTCGGAGAAAGGTAAACAGATCAAGAGATAGTCGAGGAGAAAGGGATCAGATCGTACCGAGAGCCGAGAGATTCCTAGGGTGATCGGATATCTTTGTTTCCACGCGGATTTCATTGGGATTTCTTCTGACCAATCTGTTTCCAGCCTTGTCTAAGGTGAGTGAGTGACTGTGGTTGGTGTCTAGGATCGTTAGATTGCTAGGGTTGAATATTTTGCATGTTTGATTGTGTGATTGTCATGTTGTGTGTTTAGAACTATTAAGCGATTATGTGTTAAGGTATTGTGAGGTGTTTACCGTGGCATAGATGATGTCTAGCTAACCTCAGGGTAATCCGGATCATATACTAGCTCATGGGATGTGGGATTCTTGCTGAAGTAGACATAGGTCTTAAAAAGGGATTGAGCTTGGGTGGTTAGGGTAGATGATCATGGTCGTTTGATATATGTGTTATGTCTGTTGCGAATTGATTGTGTGGGATGTTGAATCCGATAGTATGAATGCGTGAATGGTACTGACCAGGTGTTACGGGATGACCGTACTCACTAAGTATTTATCAAATATTTATACCTCTCATTTTGAGTGTGCAGGTAATAAGCAGTAAAAGGGAGCGAGATCGGCGGCAGTGATGGACATGGATGGATCGGGAATTGGGTGTTTATTTATGTTTAAGACGTGTGTTTTGTCTTATGAGCTTTGGTGTTAAACGTTTTAGGTTGCTAGATGATATGATGTAATCGTTAGTGAACCATGGTGCTTTGTTTAAGTTAACCATGAATCCTGTTTAAGTGTTTTTATTCAAGTTATAATGAAATAAAGTTGTTCTTTATTCCGCTGTGTATTGGTTAAATGAAAAGAAAAGTTTAAAAATTTGGTTACGTATAGAAACCGAACAGTTAGAATGTACAAAGGTACGGCTGCGGTATAGTTTGCCCGGTCGGGCTACCACAGTTTGTATCATCAAATTTGAGTGTAGGCCGGCATCAGAAGGAGACTTACATTACAGAACACCCACAACATGTTCAATGGTTAGAGGAGTGATGGGAAAGATGATTATTGTCAAGTTACTTAGCAGCAATCTGCCTAAACATGTACGGTAGCATTTCCGAGATAGGTTGGAGATCCTTCAGAATTATGTGGTCGTTCTTGAAATGGAAAATCCTTGAGAACATCCGAGAACCATTCCTCAGGTAAGGCCGACAGTTCCATAATTGATATATTGCATGTGAAAATGTTGTGACAATGAAAATCTTGTATCTAATAATGTACAATAAAATTATAATATGATAAGCACATAGTTATAGGATACCGAATAATAAATACGGGTAATTGTAAAGTTGACTAACTAATATTGTTATCGGTGATTAGTGAAGGGACACGTTATAACGATGGCAAATTGTTAAGTAACTACTAACCATACCATTAGCAACAAAAGCAGATTTTAATGATAACTTGAGTATTAACAATGTCTTATTATTATCAGTTTGTAATGATTGATGTCGTTAACAAAGTAACGTCTTTGTTATCTAATATGGTATAATTAACTAGTTAACGAACAACAAACAACAGTAGCATGATATCATTGTGACAATGAAAATCTTGGAAATGAAGTTTTTTATCCCTTAAAAATACATACCTATCGTTACAATTTTTTATCATTTAATTATGTTAGCAATTAGCGAACAAGGTAATAGTGTTTAATGGTACGAAATAATTGTGACAATACTGTTAGAATTAACAATGTCGTTTTATATCTGTAAGTATTAATTGGTATCGCTAACACAGTAATCATCTTAACAGTGTACTGATATAATTAACTAGTATTTAATAACGATAGTATGTTATATGACACATATTCTGGAATATGAACCAGATCTATTTACCTTTAATTATTTCCAGTTGATGGCAAAGAAGGAACAATCCGAACTCTGAAACAAGGTTGGTTTTCTGTTTTGAAATAAAATCCAACTAAAAATCTTCTAACACGTGATTCAAGCATTGGGGATAAATGTTGGCCACACACGCCCGGAATTGTTTGTCACTAAGACAGTATATAGGGATTGTATGGTCATTTGGTTTCGGAATAGTGCGACTGAAATAATGACAAAAGAGAACCTAATTTTCGAAACATTTGACACCATCGTTTACAATTACTCATTAAAGTTGTATTTTAAAGTTTCATTAACCCCTTAATTAGTAAATGTGAAGCAATCCGAAGTTTTAACCACCATATAATCAAACCGAGTTAGTTTAAGGTTAGTGTGAACGTAAATTTCACCAAACTTTAAAGTACCAAATGCCAAAAACTACTATTTTTTTACATGTTCCAAGATTCAAAACCTTAAAAAGCCTTAGAACAAGGAGTGGAGAATGGCCTTCAATCGGAATTCAACTTGAGTGAAATCAGTCTTAGTGAAATCACTAAGAGATCCTTCGATGATATGTTTTTGCTTAATATTTAATTATAAAATTTATATTAAGAATCTTAGTTAAAATAATTTTGTTTCTTCTATTCCAATGGTAGCTTTATTGTAAGTAGATTTTACCTTTTTAATAAAACATCAAATATATTACATTGAATGAAATTTGAAACATATTTAACATAAAAACATTTTAACCATATAATTGAAATAATAAACGGAAAGGAGACGCTCAGTTGTTATCTTGACACGTCCAAATTTTTGCCATATATATTCAACCAAATCAGCTTTCAATTGTTGATGCACTTGTCTATCCCGAACACCAGTTCGAACACCCAACATATTAGCGAAATTTGTAGGCATATCTGAAGAATACGTGAGATCCATATGTGAACTTCTGTTTCCTTCTCCTTATTGGAATTATGATACATCAAATTGAGTGTATTCATCTCATTCATCTTCTACTATCATATTGTGGAATATGATGCATACTCTCATAATCTAACATATTTTTGTTTTATCCCAAAAAAGAGATGGGTTTTAACAATGGCAAATCGAGCTTGCAAGACTCTAAAAGCACCCTCGACATCTTTTAAGGTAGGTTCTCGATGTTGAGCAAATAAAGATGCTTTCGGGCCCTGTGGAATTGGAATAGATTGGATAAAAGTTGCTCATTTCGGATAAATATCATATGTGAGATAGTAAGCCAAATGATACTCCTTTCTGTTGATAGAGAAATCTACTTGTGGACCTTGACCTTTTATTATATCATCCAAAGCAGGTGAGCGATCAAGAACATTGATATCACTTAAGGTACTTGGAGGCCCAGATAACGTGTGCCACATCCAGATATCATATGAAGCTACCGCCTCTAAAACGATTGTGGGTTTTCCAGAACCACGTGAGTATTGCCCTTTCCAAGCAGTAGGGCAATTCTTCCACTCCCAATGCATACATTCGATGCTTCCTACCATCCTAGAAAATCCGCGTTGCTCTACAATATCAAGTAGTCGTTGAAGATCCTCTGGTGTGATTCTCTTTAGGTACTCATCGCCGAACAAAGATATTATACCTTCGATAAAATTTTCTAAACATGAACAAGCAGTACTTGCACCGAGCCGGAGGTATTCGTCAACCGCATCAGTCGCATTACCATATGCCTAGAGATGAATTGCTGCTGTACACTTTTGAAGTCCAGAGAGACCAGGCCTTCTGGGAGCATCTTTTTTTTGTCCAAAAAATTGAACTTCATTGGAGAGTCAATCAACAATATGCAAGAACAATGGCTTGTTCATTCTAAAACGTCGCCGAAATAAATTAGCAAGGTATGTTGCAGTTTCACTGGAATATTTATTGCATAAATGCATGTGGCCTTCTTCGCGATCTCTTTCGATAAAAACTCTTTTTCCTTTGACTCTTTTGCCTCCTAATGATCACCATAATCAATGAACAGATTCTCGAACGTTTGATCGAATATTTGATCAAATTTTTTATCAATTGATCTTCAACAACTACTTGATCCGTTAACTGATGAAAATTTTGATCAAATATTCAATGAAACGTTCAAAAATCTGTTCATTGATTATTGTGATCATCAGAAGGCAAAAGAGTCAAAGAAAAAATGAGTTTTTTTATCAAAAGAGGTCACGAAGAAGGCCAAATGCGTTTATGGAACAATTATTTCAGTGAAGCTGCAACATACCCTGCTAATTTATTCCGACAACGTTTTAGTATTAACAAGTCATTGTTTTTACATATTGTTGATCGACTCTCCAATACAGTTCGATTCTTTCAATAAAATAAAAATGCTCTCGAAAGGCCTAGTCTCTCTGGACTTCAAAAGTGTACAACAGCAATTCGTCTCTTGGCATATGGTATTGTGGCTGATGAAGTTGACGAATACCTCCGGCTCGATACAAGTACTGCTCGTTCATGTTTGGAAAATTTTATCGAAGAAATAATATCTTTGTTTGGTGATTAGTACCTAAGAAGATCCACACCGGAGGATCTACAACACCTATTTGATATTGGAGAGCAACGCGGATTTCTTGGGATCGTAGGAAGCATCGATTGTATGCATTTGGAGTTGAAGAATTGCCCGACCGCTTGGAAAAGATAATATTCACGTTGTTTTAGAAAATCCACAATCGTAACTTCATATGATCTCTAGATATGGCACGCGTTTTTTAGGCCTCCATGTACCTTAAATGATATCAATGTTTTTGATCGCTCACCCGTTTTTTATGATATTATAAAAGGTCAAACTCCGCAAGTGAATTTCTCTATCAACGGAAGGGAGTATCATTTGGCTTACTATCTCACAAATGGTATTTATCCGAAATGGACAACTTTTATCTAATCTATTCTAATTCCACAAGGCCCGAAAGCATCTTTATTTGCTCAACATCAAGAAGCTACCTGAAAAGATGTCAAGTGTGCTTTTGGAATCTTGTAAGCTCGATTTGTCATTGTTAAAAACCCAGCTTTTTTTGGAATATAGCAAAAATAGGAAAAATTATGAGAGCATATATCATACACCACAATATGATAGTGGAAGACGAACGAGATGGATACACTCAATTTGATGTATCAGAATTCTAATAAGGAGAAGGAAACGGAAATTCACATGTAGATTTCACGTATTCTACAGATATACCTACAAATCTCGTTAATATGTTACGTGTTCAAATTAGAGTTCGTGATAGACAAATGCATCAACAATTGAAAGCTGATTTGATTGAACATATATGGCAAAAATTTGGATGTGGCCAAAATAACAACTGAACGTTCTTTTCTTTTTATTATTTCAAAATCTATGTTTAAAATGTTTTTATGTCATGCTTCAAATTTAATTCAATTCAATATATTTTATGTTTTATTTTAAAAAAAATAAACTCTACTTACATTTTTTTTATAGAATTTTTAATGGGATTCTAGTATTGGAGTAGAGAAAACAAAATTATTTTAACAAGAGTTCTTAAATTAAACTTTATAATCAAATATTAAACAAGAACTCTTCATGGTAATTTTACATGGAACATGCTCTAATGCTAGTGATTGCTCCACCCAAACTCCATATTTTTATTATTATTATTTTTTTTAGTTATGATATATGTGGGAGAGCAAAATCACAAGATTATAGTTTCTTTTAAGATCCAAGTTGATCACAACATTTATCTTTTGTCCCTTGGTGTTTAAGTTGATAAACCTAAAAGATCATGGTGATTGCCTTATTAAGATTATAGTTCCGATTTGTGGAAGCTTGTTAAAACCAAGATATACAAAAACACAAGATCTATTACTAAAGCCGATCATTATTAAGGATTAGCTTATGTTGATTTACCAACCATTTATATGAACCTAAAAGCAACAAGACACAACTAAAGACATACCATAGATGATGATATAAAGTCACATAGCAGTACAAATTTACCTACCTGTACATGTCGTGGATTCACCAACCCATCAATGTTCGTCTCACTTTATTAGCAATCTCATTCCTAGCAGAATCGCTTCCGAGCTCGAACAAACAGTTCTCATCCAGAAGAAACCTGTACACTTCCCATTCTCGCTCACTAGCCGTGTATCTTCTTATTTCAGCCTGAGAAGATAAAGAATCAAAAAGACAACACAGAGTCAGAATCTCACCTGATTCTGAAACATTCTGTGAATAGATTTTGTTTCTTACCGAGAAAACGCAGATCCCAAGCACTTTTAGCGAAAGGGTAACGTCATAGAACACTCTCGGCCGGCCTTTCCCGGATAGCTCAACTGGATTGGCAACCAAAATCTCAGTGTCTGGTCCTCTGTTTGCTATTATGACCCGTAAAGGATGAAGCATTTCAGCTTTCAGACGTGAAGATAACGAGTTTTGTTTATCAGGATCCAAGATCTTCTTCTCATCTTTCAGCTGAACAAATAGCTCTAGATCCCGTTGACCTTGTGTTTGAGGCAAGAACCTGCCATAAGATATCTGCAGAAACAGAGATGTCACAAAGAAAGCCCGTTATATTATGACAAAACATGCATGTCAGTTTTGCCATTACCTTAATGTCAAAGTCTTTCAAGGTTCGTAATACATCGTAGAGAAGGCCTCTGTGATCAACGCAGCGTATTTGGAGTAATGTGTGAGCTGGGCTCAAGGAGTTGTCAACTGTGATATTTGTGGAATTCTTCAGCTTTATCATATCATCACTAAGAACCTGTGCGCGACTATCTTCATCGGTGTGCTGCGTAAACAACTCTTGAGCTACTGCTGGAGAAAGAGATGGAATATTCTGATGACATTCAAACTCAGGACCAGCCAACTCGAGCTCACAGCTTATACATGATTCTCCTAAGACAGAACGAAAATGCTCTAGTGTCTCGTCTTGGCGCTTTTTCGTGTGTAAAAGATCCCTAGCAGAGAAACAATACAAGAAATCATCATTATTCACGCTAGATTCAAAAGACTTAAGAGCAGATTGTCACTCACTCACTCACTCACTCACATGTTATCTGTTATGAAGAAAAGATCCAAAACTCTCTCATCTGGTGTAGTAGTGACCTTCACGGTTTGAATTGAGAGCTCAAGCTCAATTAGTACTTGAGTAACATCTGCAAACAGATCTCTTCCTCACACATTCGAGAATTGACATTCATAAGAGAAATCAAAAACCCATGAGACAATAAGTACCGTGTAAGAGTCCTCTCCGGTCTAGGCAGAAGAACTTCAGCAAGTAAACAGGTGTTGATGATGCAGGAAAAGGAGACATCAGATTGAGAACGAAGTAGGTGGAGCAAGATGGGCATACAGATACAAGCTGGTTCTTCAAATGTGACCATCTCAATATCAGAGATTCATAATGAGGAACCACCCACAAAACTATGTAGCACCATACTCCATCGGTTGTAACATCTATACACCAAAACGAAAACGAAACAATCAGATTCGATTCTCTCGACCATTGCACAAGCTGAAACCTCAAGACAAAAAATCAAGGATTGTAAGCAAATTCCTAAGCGATTCAAAGATTATCGACTCATTTCTGGAAGGATCTTACCTCCTTTTTCGATATAAAGCCCGAATTCGAGGATGATTCTGCAAATGTCACACCCTAAACCGGTCCTGTCAGGGCAATTCACGGTGATAACATGCGCCTCTCCCGCCTTCTTCGCCTTTTGGATCACGACGGCGTCTTCGCTTTCACCCGGAGCTCTCATCTCCCGAGAATCAAGAAGTTTCCGGTTCAAATTCACGGCGTGGGCTTACGGAAGAGGCTAGCTTAAAGCTTCTTCTTCTCGACTCTTCTGAAACAATGGCTGGCTTACCCTTCTCTTTCAAAAGAAAATCCCTATTGCCATCTTTATAAAACTCATATATTTATCTAATTATTTTAATGCTAAATTTTATTGATTTATTTTATTTTCTTTTTCAATTTCAATTAATTACAAACCCAACCATTATTCAATTGGATCTAATTCACTCATAAAAAATCCAAATTCGAAATCAATCCAACTCCGACAACTTGGATCGATTAAAACCTTCAAAATCTTACACTCTTTTTAGTTTCCAGTTCAAACCATCGGGTGCGAAACTGAACAGATACATTCATCGCTAAATTCAAGTCAGTTGACGGACCATTCGTCTTAATATTCGCCAATTTCGTATCATCTTCCTCCTCTTTCTCCTCCGAATTCCTTCTCCTCTTCTTCTCTTCCCCCCTTAATCACTTTACTCTCTGAATTCTTCAACTCTCACTCTCCTCTTTCGCTGAATTCCAAGCGAGATAACAATGGCGTCTAAAGGTATGTTGAATTCCGAAATTTCCCTATTGTTTCTCCTCTAATATGTTGATCGAGAAGAGACATGAATTAAGGAAATATATAAACTGGATTTTCTTTTGCAATTCAATAATTTTCATTATCATGGACTCTCATTTTATTTATCCATTGGCTTCTCTCTATTGATGCCTTAATAGTTACGAACTTCTTGTGCGATTGTAGGAGTAAGTGTGGATCCGTCAAGAACAAGAAGCAAGCAGCATCAGAATCTTGGCGAAGGAAGCAGCCTCAGAACCGGATTGGTCAGAACCATGACGAACTCTAATGATGAGGAGAACCCTACGGTATGTAGTTAGATGAAATATTGTTTAAACAAGTATGTAGTACGTTGTAAAACTTTTTAAAAGTCATAGAATTTCTAAAAACAAAAGTAACACTTGGTAAAACTTGAATCAGTTGCTCATAGTATTTCTAAAAATTAAAGTAACACTTGGTAAAACTTGAATCAGTTGCAGGATTCGATTGAAACGGAACCAATGCAACCTATGCGGATGTACTTTAATCTGACTGAGTACAAGAAACAGGTGAAGATATCGACCAGGTGTAACATTCACAAGGCGGTTAATACGATAAATTCTTTGAATCTTACCATTGAAGAGAGGAATTGGTTTCACAACCACCCACAATTCAAGTATTTCTTCCATATGTATGACGACTCAAACCACAAGGTTATGGGCATGTGGATGCTCCTGCTTCGAACGTCTGAAGTTGAGAAGAGAAGGGAGGCTTGGTTCATTGTGAATGGTGTCCCAATTAGGTATTCTCTCAAAGAACACGCTCTGATTTCTGGATTAGATTGTCATCTCTATCCAGAAAACTATAGCCAACTGGGGGTATGAAATTCGCTGAAAGACAGTTTGGCAGAAGAACAACAATCACTTATGCAAAAGTGTATGAAAAGCTGTTGAAGATGAAGAAACCACATCCAGATAGGTTGAAGATGTGTGTGTTGTACTTCCTATGTAGCGTCATAGTAGGGAAGGAAAAAACTGGAGCGGGAGCACCCTCGGTTGAGAAGTTCTTCATAAGAGCTGTGGATGATCTTGAGCTCTGTAAGACTTTTCCTTGGGGGAGATTCTCGTTTGATGAGAATTTGAAAGATATCCAGAAAGCAATGGTTGATTATAAAGGGGTCGTCGATAGAACATGCAAGTTTCCAAGTTTTTGTACTTCTTTGGAGGTAAAGATTATTCATTGCACCTTTATTCGCTTATTCCTAATTATTAATTGAGAGATATTGTCTAAGTATCGAATTATATGTATTATGTGCAGATGCTAGCCTTTGAGGCAACTTCAGTGTTGAAGAAGACTTTTCGAGAAGACCATAGAGGCGCAGAGAAGAGCTGCCCTTGCATGTGTAAGAGCAAGTTCAAGTCATATGCTATGAAAGGATTTCCTCTTTCGGAAATATATGAAGCACTTGGTAGAACTAAGGTTAGAAATTTAAACTTAGTTATCATTTGCAAATTGATGATTTATGTTTAATCTACACTAGAAATCTAAACTTTATTGTACTTACAGGATATTCACTCATCTGCTGAAGAGCAATCTCTTGTAGATGGAATATTGGAAGATATAGATGAGGAGGATGTATATGATGTCGTCGTTGATGGTTGGATGAAGCTTATCTCTAAAGACAAAGCGATTTGTTTTCAGAAAATGTACAATGATGACATGGCTTTCTGAGAAGAAGAGGAAGGTGAGGAGCATGTGGAACCCCTGGAGGTAGAGAACGAGGAAAATGCAACCAAGGAAAAGTGCAAGAAGAAGAAAGCTGTATTCGAGTATGAGGAGAATCCGGCCAAGTTCATCCATGGGGAGAATGCAGCCACTATTAGTATGGTAGTTAGGCTGGAGCTTGCGATGGACAAAGGGTTCAAAGAGATCAAGGAGAAGATTGGAGAATTTAACACAAGACTTGTAGCAGTGGAAGAATATGTGAAGGAACAATTAGAGGGGAGGAGGTCATTTGAAGACATGGATAACCAGTATAATGAACCTGAAAAAATGGTGGAGAAATCTCAAGTTGGAGAAGCCTTAGGCAAGGAGAAGGTAACACTTTGATTTGAGATTAGAAAACAAAAAGTAGTATTCGGTAACACTAGTATAACTAAGTGTTTTTGCTTTGCAGGCGAAATCTGCTGAAGAGCAAACACAGGAGACGTCGATAACTACTCCGTCTGCAGAACCAGCAGCAACTCTGGAAACAGGTGTTGTGGTTACGGATGAAGAGGAGAAGGTAACACTTTGATTTGAGTTTGAAAACAAAAAGTAGTATTCGGTAACACTAGTATAACTATGTGTTTTTGATTTGCAGGCTAAATCTGCTGAAGAGACACCACAGGAGACTTGTCAAATAGCAGAGGAGGAGACGACGATGCTTACTCCGTCTGAAGATCCAGCAGCAACTCTGGAAACAGGTGTTGTGGTTACGGATGAAGAGGAGAAGGTAACACTTTGATTCGAGTTTGAAAACAAAAAGTAGTATTTGGTAACACTGGTATAACTATGTGTTTTTGCTTTGCAGGCTAAATCTGCTGAATAGACACCACAGGAGTCTTGTCAAATAGCAGAGGAGGAGACGACGATGGTTACTCCGTCTGAAGATCCAGCAGCAACTCTGGAAACAGGTGTTGTGGTTACGGATGAAGAAGAGAAGGTAACACTTTGATTTGAGATTAGAAAACAAAAAGTAGTATTTGGTAACACTAGTATAACTATGTATTTTTGCTTTGCAGTCGAAATCTGCTAAAGAGACACCGAAAGAGACTTCTCAAATAGCAGAGAAGAAGACGTTGTTGGCTACTCCGTCTGCGGAACCAGCAGCTAATGTGCATGTTGCAGTAGAAAAGTCAAAAAAATCTGTGATTTCATTGGAGAGATGTAGCTCGGTGAGGAAGGTAGGAGATCAGAAGGTGAAGTTCATTACGAGGACTAGAACATTGCGTGTGAGCTATCTTTCCGTTCTGATAAGAATTGGAAGCCGTGTTAGCAATGATAATAATTAAATCTTTATTGTCATTGCAGGAACAAGAAAAGCTGCCGAAGACTTACAAAAGAAGAAAACTAGCAAGGCCTGATGGTGAGAAGGAAGGAGGGGAGGAAGGAGAGAAGGAACCAGAGGGAAAGGGTGAACCTAATAAGCGGGGAAAGAAACGTCCCCAGGTTTCCATCAAGCTTGAAAAGAGACTAACGAGGCAGAGTAAGAAGCAATAGGAAGAGGACTGAAACATGTTATCAGGATATTTTTTTGTAATACTAGTAAGATTGGGTAAAACTACGTTTATGTTTATGATGACTTGGCTTTGTGAAACGTGATCAGAAGTTTGCTTTTGCTTCCTTTTGTGTACTACGTTTATATGATGGCTTTTGTGTTATTATTAACCTAAAACTAGCATTTATATCGAAATTGAACTACTTTAAAGAAAAATAGTGTATTACTAAGAAAACTTAAGAAAACATTAGTAATATTAGTAGAACATTAACATAAAGTAGAGCAACTGATAACTTAAGAAAATACAAGCAAAATGGAACATTAGTCTTGAGCAACATTGAGCTTGGCTATCTCTTCAGCTTGGATCTGAATCTGTTTTCACATTTCTTCAATCTTCTTGCTCTGCTCTTCAACTTTCGTAACTAACTTCTCAATCTCTTGTTCGACTCCGAAAATCCATGGCTGGCGAAAGTGGAGTCCATCATCCTGGCAAAAAAAACGAGCAACATCCATTATAGTTATACCTAGTATTCCAAATTTTACACCCGAAGAACATCTAAATAGTTTGACCTAGTTTTACTAGTTTTACCCAGAAAAAAACCCAGATCTAAGATTATACCTTAAATTTGGTGCAGGTGAAGTACCTACTACCTGGTTGAGTATCGAAATCGCGTTTAAATTCTAGAGAAAGAGATACATCGTGCTTGATATATCCACCACATGGGCATCTTCTCGGAATCCCATATTGGCTGTCGGCGACGAATCCAACCATGTCCCAATGCTGCTTCATCTTCTCCATTTCCTTGCGGCGCCTCTTCTCTTCCTTCAACTCCTCCTCATATGGGTCGATGAGGAAATTGTCTGTGTAGTGATAGCTACAATCTGAATCCATTTGGATCGTGTGAGAGAGAGAGGAGAGATCGATTTTAAGAGAGAAAGGGAGAGGAGAGGATGAGAGAGTTCTTTGAGAGAGATGAGAGAGGAGAGAGAGAGAGTTTGTAAGTGAAAGTGAAAGCTTTCTTTGACAAAATTTTGTATTCTCCTGCGAAAATTTTCAACTTTCCTCCGAAAAATTACACTCTCCTGCGAAAGAATTCAATTTCCCGCTAAAAAACCACACGTGCGCCGTCATTTTCTCATGTGTGTGCCACCAAATCGTGGCAATGTTTCACTTAGTTATTCCAAGTTATCCAGTATTACTTACTTTCAAACGGTGTTACTTTTGGGGTTTTAAGAGTTTTAATTAGTGTTTCCTTGTCAAAAACTAATATTTTGTAGTTGTACCGATCATTGTAGTCTAGTTATGTACATCCCAACACTTTTAAGTAGATAAATATATAAAATCACATTATTATGTGATTTTTTATTTTAATGTGGTTCATATTACCAAAGTGATGATGAAAGTATAAGGAGTTTGTTAAGGACATTATCTAATTTCATAGTAATGCTAATATTTTTGCTTTATAATTAAAATATGTGTGTTATATGTAATAAGTACTTATACAACATATAATTGTGCAGTTTCTTCACACTTATTTTGTTTTAACAATATATTTCCAAAGTTCTACAAAAATATAATTTCAAATAAATACAAATCTGAGCATCAGTTTTACCAAGTTCTACAAAAATATATTTCAAGGAAAAATAAATTTGAGCATCAGTTTTACCAAGTTCTACAAAAATATAATTTCAAAGAAATACAATTTCCATCAAATATCATTGCTCAGATACTATGAATCGGCTCAAACAAACTCCCCAAGTTCCTTCCTGCCACCCTTTTATTGCTGGGTTTTGGGCGCCTTTCTCCAACTGATGGATACCTCTTCTCTTTATTTCTTCCCTTCTTTTTGACGTAGTCAGGAGGGAAGATCTGCAGTTTTTTTATTTCTTCCGGAATAGTCCACTCACACCTAGCCGGCACTGGATAAATGGTCCTGTAGTATGCCAATGCCCACTGCTCTGCCAAATAATAAGGCGAACACAAATCATGAAATTGGATATCTCTCACTCTGTTTGGGCGCTTCCAATATTCTGTGACCCCAGTTATTGCGTGCTCACAAGGATACTTGTCAATATCGAAACACCTGCAAGTGCAACTTTTCCTTATCAAGTTCACCACATATGACTTACCGTCGCTTCCATTGACACGATATTCAAGCTCAAATGTGTTTAACTCAATCACAGTTAAGAGCGATGCAGTCTTGCATCTTTCATGCACTATGTTCTCCACAATAGGCACTAGCTTTTTTGCATTCGATCCAGCAACAGATTCCTTCCTATACTTGTTAAACCATTCACCAATTTTCTCCAGTATCGTATCTATCAAGGGTAATAAGGGATACTTCCTTTCTGTCCTAAACACGTTATTCATGGATTCTCCTATATTGGTGGTGTCTACGTTGTACCTCTGTCCTGGAAAATAACACCTCGCCCATTTTTCAACCTCACAACTCTCTTTCAGATACGCAGCCACAGAAGGATATCTGGTACAGAATTCATCAAAAACACGATGGAACTCAACCACCGTATAGATCTTACCAACCTCTTTGAATCTACTTGACACTAAGTCTTTGTTAACATTGTTAACTTTAGTTCTCACATTCTGGGACAAATGTCATAGACAATACCCATGTTGAGCGATCGGATACACCTCTCGTACTGCCTTGATGAGGCTTGGATTTCTGTCAGTAGTAAATACCAATTCAGGCGAGTCTGGTATAACAGTTTTCAACATACTGAAAAACCACTTCCAACTTGCATCTTTCTCACCATCAAGGACACCAAAGGCTATGGGATAATGGTGGTGGTTAGGATCCTGAGCTGTGGCAAAAATTAGGACACCCTTATATACTGTCTTCAGAAAAGTTGCATCCACAACTATCACTTTTCTCATGGCTTGAAACCCTTCAATGCTAGCTCCCAAAGCAACAAAGAGATATTTGAACTTTTTCGCTTCATCCACCTCCACTCTTGTTTTTGTACCAGGATTCACCTTCTCTAACATGTGCATATAACTGTACAACAGCTCATAACTTTCTTCTGCATTACCACGCACATCTCTTACAGCTTGATATTTTCCTCTCAATGCGGTTGAGTATGATACTTTTACACCAAGTCTTCCCTGAACTAGACTGATGAGACTTTTAGGAGTTGGGGTGTTAAATTATCCAGGATAATCATCATGCAATACAGAAGCAACTAGTCCTGGTGTGTCTTTTCTTCTATAGCTGCTTGTACTCGCAGTAGCCCGAGAGCATGTGTGCATATTGGTGTACACTCTAACAGAGAAATAACTTGAATTGCTAACCTTCGCAACTCTTAGATGCCGTTTACAACCTTCTTGACGATATTTGAGCACT
The DNA here is from genome assembly GCA_911865555.2 of Thlaspi arvense. Classification (NCBI taxonomy): domain Eukaryota; kingdom Viridiplantae; phylum Streptophyta; class Magnoliopsida; order Brassicales; family Brassicaceae; genus Thlaspi; species Thlaspi arvense. The sequence goes on from OU466861.1 coordinate 10,067,285, forward strand.
AATCGTGTCCTATCAGACTTGACAACGCCAAACACAAAACAATTCTGAAATGCACCTTTCTCAACCAACTCTTGCACTGCATTCTTATTTGCAAATTCTTGTCCTACTTGCAGACCCAAACCGTCCTCCCATTCCTCTCTAAGCTGACTATCCCGACTAATACTTGTAGGATCAACATATTCTTCATTTCCAAAATTGTTTCCAACAGATTCATTCACATCGTCATCTAATCCATTCTCACTCACTCCCATAACATTATCCTCCAACGGCTCTTGCTGTTCTACTGGTTGTACATTACTTACATAGAGAGTAATGGCACCAGCATTTACTACATCATCAGTTGAATGTAAAGCACCATAATTCACACCAACAGAACTTCCTACACCCACTTTAGAAATTTGCTCACCCCCCTGATCTATTCCCAAATCTGTAATGACCTCTACATGCAAAACACTTCTACATTTCTCTTCGTCCATTGATGTCAGATAAGAATACACATCCTCATCATCGATAATCAGTGATGCTCTCTTTGGTTTACATACCAAAGGAATGAAGCTCAATTGCAGTTTCACCGTACTTTCATCTAACCCAATCTTCCTGCATATCCTACCCTTTAACACTGAATAACTTATATTTTCCAGACATGTCTTAAACGTTAAACCATAGACATGGCCTACAAAATTCCATATTTCATCTGCTCCGGTCTTTGAATAACTTCCTCCGTAATCAAAATATAAGTTTACGGTCGTGCCCATTGTCGCCTGAGAACAAAATATAAAAAATAAATCATCAACATCATTCAGTAATACCAAGTAATACCCAGTTGTGCTTTTTGAGTGGGTTCTAGTTTTACTTTCTTACTTAGTAATACCAGTTCAACCCAGTTATACATATGTACTCAGTAATACAAGTTCTACCCAGTTTTACTTTTGAACTCAGTAATACCAGTTATATCCAGTTTTACTTTCGTACTTAGTAATACCAGTTACACCCAGTTGTACTGCCCTTATTAAGGAGAAACTCCAATCTATTGATTATGGCACCGCAGAGAGGGGTTCAGTTGAGAACGTCTTCGCCGGATCAAATTTCATCGCCGCCGCCGTCGAGTTCAAATCCGCCGGCGAAGAAGAAAACAGCAGCGGAGAAGCGTCAGGCGGTACCGCAGAAGAAGAAGAAGTCGCTGAAGAAATCCATATCAAATGACGGAACTTCTACTGCTCCGCCTCCACCTCCGCCTCCGGCGGTTCCTGTGACTGAAAGAGAAGAAGAAAATCCACCGGCAAAGAAGAAAAGAAAAGGGGAGAAGCGTTCGAAGGCACCGCGAGGAAAGGAGAAGAAGTCGCGGAAGAAATCAAAGTCTGCTCCGCCTCCACCTCCGGCTGCAGCGGCTCCGGTGGCTCCGACGATGCAACTGGCAACCGGCCCGCCTCTGATATCAGAACCGGAAATCGGTTCGTCGTCGCAACCACCACCACTGGTAAACCCTAAATTGTGTTCTACAATGACTAGTAAGTTGGGTCCAACTAGTCCGACTAGTGTGAGTAGTTCAACTAGTTCAACTAGAACGGTTAACTAGTCCGAATAGAATAACTAGATTGTAGTCATACTAATCGTACTAGTCGTACTAGTAATCATAATAGTTGGCCTAGTTTGTCAGTAGTTGGCCTAGTATTTGTACTAGTCGTACTAGTTTGACAGTAGTTGGCCTAGTGATCGTACTAGCGTACTAGTTTGACAGTAGTTGGCTTAGTAATCGTAATAGTTGGCCTAGTTTGACGGTAGTTGGCCTAGTATTCGTACTAGTCGTACTAGTTTGACAGTAGTTGGCCTAGTAATCGTACTAGTCATACTAGTTTGACAGTAGTTGGCCTAGTAATCGTACTAGTCGTACTAGTTTGATAGTACTAGTCGTACTAGTTTGACAGCAGTATACTAAATCAGTTTTCGTATTTTTGCAGCATGATGATGATGATGTAGAAGAACCAATGCGGCCTCTCAGATATTTCTTCCATCCCACCGAATATCGAAAGGGATGTAAGCTAAGTACCAAATGCTTGCAACACAAATTTAAGGAGGATGTATTTCCAATGTTGGAAGAGGATGAGAAGAGTTGGTTTCTGAACCATCCGCAGTTCAAGCATCTGTTTCACATGAAGACTTATGCAACGAGAAAGGTGATGGGGCTGTGGATGTTGCTTCTATGCACGGTTTAAACGGAGAAGGGTAGACAGGCTTGGTTTGTGGTAAATGGAGTGCCCATTAGATACTCCATCAGGGAGCATGCTCTCCTCTCGGGACTGTACTGCCACGAGTACCCAGCCGATTACCCGAAGTTAGGTGGCATGAGGTTTGCTAAGAACCATTTTACAGACGAAAAAATTATAACTGAAGTTGTGCTAAAAGCACTTCAGGGGATGGGGTATAATGACACTGGGAATCGGCTAAAGATGGTTGTACTGTACTTCTTGGCGGTGGTGATAAGAGGGAGATCGAAGCATGGAGTAGCCATAGAGCCTTTCGTTCTGAGGATGGTTGATAATCTCGAGCTGTGTAAGACATTCCCGTGGGGACGGTTTACTTTCGAGGACAACATCAAAGAGATTTTTCATATGGGGAACCATTTCAAAGGATCGATCCCAGAGAAAGCGAGTTGGACGTTTCCTGGGTTCCTCAACCCTTTGGAAGTAAGTCGTATTTCCTTATGACTAATAGTATTAATAGTATGACTAGATCCGAATAGTACAACTAGTCTAACTGGTCTTATTATATGTGCAGATTTTGGCGTTTGAATGTATTCCAACCCTAAAGACACAATTTCGGGTGAATGTCAGAAATGCAGAAGATGGTTGTCCAAGAATGTGCAAATGGGAGTTCACGCAGACTGGCACAACTGGATATTCGTTGGGTTCGATAAATGAGCATCTTGGAGATACAAAGGTATTTTACTTTTTGTTATTGGGTTCAATTGTAATCGTACTAGTTTCACAGTAGGTGGCCTAGTTTGACATTAGTTGGCCTAGTATTCATACTAGTCGTACTAGTTTGACAGTAGTTGGCCTAGTAATCGTACTAGTCGGACTAGTTTGACAGCAGTTGGCCTAGTAATCGTACTAGTCATACTAGTTTGACAGTAGATGGCCTAGTTTGACAGTATTTGGCCTAGTATTCGTACTAGTCGTACTAGTTTGGCAGTAGTTGGCCTAGTAATCGTACTAGTCGGACTAGTTTGACAGCAGTATACTTAATCGGTTTAACTTTTTTCCGTTATACTTCAGGACATTACTAGTATTTTGACTGTTGAGGGTGAGGAAGTAGATCTCATAGAGAGGGTCATGGAAGAGACACAGTGGCAGGACTTTGAACTGAATGATGATTCAGATGTAGCTGACCCTATTGTTGATGGGTGGAACAAGTTTATAATCCGCCAACAAGGGAAGATACTGTGGGAAGATGTCTTCATGGCCGATGTTCAATCCCGAGTTGTCGAAAAAGAAAATGTTTAAGGAAAAAATGTCCAAAACAAAGGTGCGGCAATAGGTGAGCCAGCTGAACAAGAACCTGTGATTAAGCCAATAGCCGAGCAAATGAAAAGGATGATGAGCTTAATGGAAGAAGGGTTCAAGGAAATTAAAGACAAGATTGAGGGTTTGGATACAAGGTTGGTAGCTGTGGAGAGCTTCGTGGAAGAGCAAAGAAATCCTCCAGATTTTGAGTATCGTGGATATAATGATTTCGGTAAGAAACAATTTTTGAGAATTTTTTTTGTTTTGAATATTGAAGTTTATTTGACTCTTTTTTTTTATGTCACAGAGAAAACGGCTGAAGAGAGGGAGATGACGGAGGCTGTTGTGGCTGTAGAGAGGGGGATGGCGGAGAGAGCCGCGGCTGAAGAGAAGGAGAAGGCGGAGAGAGCCGCGGCTGAAGAGAAGGAGAAGGCGGATAAGGAGGCTGCGGAGAAGGCTGAGGCGGAGGCTGCGGCAGCTGTGGAGAAGGAGAAGGCTGAGGCTTTTGCGGCTGTGGCAGCTGCAGAGAAGGAGAAGGTGGAGAGAGCCGCGGCTGAAGAGGCGGAGAAGGAGGCTGCGGAGAAGGCTGAGGCGGAGGCTGCGGCAGCTGTGGAGAAGGAGAAGGCTGAGGCTGCTGCGGCTGCGGCAGCTGCAGAGAAGGATAAGGCTGAGGCTGCTGCGGCTGCGGAGATGATGGAGGCTGCAGAGACCTTGGAGACTGTGGCGGCTGAGGCTAGGGTGGCTGCGGAGATAGTGTTAGCGTCGGTGGAGAAGGCTATGGAGAATGCTCTAGCTGGTAAGTGGAGATTTATTTTCCTTAATGAGCCAAACCATTGGAGATTTATTTTTAATATAATCGATTTTATCGATTTTAGTTGATTTTTGTTAGGTGGAGACGATGTGGATACAGTCAAAACTCCGATGAAGGTGAAGATCCACAAACTACCTAGTATTCAAGCCCAAGCAGCAAAGAAATTAATTAAGAAGCTGAAGAGGAGTAAGACTCCCAAGCCAAGAAGGAAGTTGCCTCGTTCACGTTTGGTGAAGGATTGTTATTAAGTAACTTAGGCCTTTGAACTTATGTTATGTCTGTTATGTGGAAACATGTCTTTGTGTTTTTCAGGATTTGGATATATATATTTTATGCATGTTTTTTTATGTGTTAAATTAAACGGTACAACTAGCAGAACTAGACCAACTAGAACTGAATTTAAAAAACGTGTGGCAGCAAAGAAACGTGTGGCAGCAAAAAAACGTGAGGCACAAAGTTTAAAATGAAGTTATAAAGGGATAAAATATGAAGTCACGTGCGCCAGTTTTTTATAACATAGTTGTACCCAGTTTTGAGTTGTACCCAGTTTCAAAACAAAAATTGAATAGGTATAATTTCGTAATCAGTAGTACCATACTCTAAATTAAACATTTTTAGTTGTACTCGTGAAATTTATTAAACAAACTACATTTAACATATTTCTAATGCTATAACTTGTATAAAAATACAAACTTTCATTAATTTCATGTTTGTGTGGTTAAGATTTCCAAAGTAACCTTAAAAGTATAAAGTAGATTGTGTAGACATCACATTTTCATGGATCAAACATTTTCATGGATCAAATTTATATAACTATGAAATGTTCAAATATGCTTGCACATGTTCTATGGCCTATTTTATGTGGAAACATGTTTACAAATACATTTATAAATTGTGTTATTGACATTTTTGTAGAAAGCATAGTCGTACTGGTTTTCCCAGTTGGACTTGAGTACAACTAAAATGTAGTTGGACTAGCTGTACACAAAACGAGTGGTACTAGTCACACCAGTCGTGCCCCACATATTAGACGCGGAATATAGAGTTATACTAGTGGTGCCTAGTCATACCTGATAGAAATAACATGCATACAAGTCTCAGTCATACAAAGTTGCACACATAGTTCACATAATTTAAAACAAAAACATAAATTACGCTCCACTACCATCAATCCCAAACCATTCAGCCCAGCGACCACCTCTTCCTCTTCCTCTTCCTCTTCCTCCTCTTCCTCTTCCACGATGTTCTCCAACTGATGGGAATCTTTTCTGTTGCGGTTTTCCTTTCTTTACTTCATATTCTGGACATAAGACTTCTTGTGCTTTTATCTCTTCAGGTACAACCCATTCAGACATATGAGGAACTGGATAGGTTGTCCTGGAGTACGCCAATGCCCATAGCTCTACCAAATAATATTTGGAGCAAAATTCTTGTAGATGAAGTTCCCTATCTCTGCTCATATGGATGGCAGCAGCAATTGCATGCACACATGGGTATCTGTCTATATCAAAATACTTGCAAGAACAAGTTTTCCTAGTCATTTCAACCAAATAATTTTTTCCATCAAGCCCAATCACATTGTATTCATGGAGATAGCTGTTTAACTCTTGCACCATGAGTTTCTTTGCATCGACACATCTTAGATCCATTTCCTTCTCCACCAAAGGCACAAGCTTCTGTGACAGTGGGACTTCAACGGCAGTCTGCCTATGGGTGTTCCACCATTCAGCCAATTTGGCAACAATTACATCAATCATTGGCAGCAGCGAGTACTTTCTGGCGTTTACAAAAACACCATTAATAGATTCTACAGTATTGGTGGTATCTATGTTGTACCTTTCTCCTGGAAAATAGCATCTTGCCCATTTTTTCTCAACACTTTTGACTAGATACTCGGCAGCAGATGGATATTTCATCCTAAAAGCACTATAGATTTTTCTGATAAGCTTTAGCGCATTCGATGAACTTCTTCGCACATGCATCTCTGTGGGTAGCAACGTGTCCTTTCACATTCTGAGACAAATGCCTTACACAATACCCATGCTGAGACAAAGTGAACACTTCCCTTATTGACTTGATCAAGCTTGGATTCCTATCCGAAATAAACACCATTCCAGGGACATCTGGTGTTACTGACTTCAACTGATTCAGAAACCACGTCCAACTTGCATCTTTCTCACCATCAACTACACCAAAAGCTATGGGATAATGATGATGATAAGGATCCTGAGCTGAAGCAACGATTAGAACTCCACCATATACGTTCTTCAGGTGGGTTCCATCTATAATGATGACTTTCCTCATCGATAGAAAACCTTCTATGCAAGCTCCCAATGCAAAGAATATGTACGTAAACCTTTTCTGCCCATCTAATTCCACACAAGTCCGTGTACCCGGATTTACTTTCTCTAGCATGTACAAATAAGAATATAGCCACCGATAACTCTCCTCAGAACTTCCCCGCACCTCATTAGCAGCTTTGTTTTTTCCTCTCAGCGCTGTCGAGTACGATACTTTCACGCCAAGCCTGCCTTGAACCATATTGATCAGCGTTTTTGGATCTGGTGTGTCGAATCGACCTGGATAGTCTTCAGCCAAAACAGCCGTAACTAAGTGTGGTGTGCCTTTCCTTTTTTGTCTGATTATACTTGTAGTAACCCGAGAGCATGTGTGCACCTTGTTGTAAGTGACAATAGTGAAACTATTTGAGTTCATACGCACAGAAACTCTTAAACCCCACTTGCATCCCTCTTTTGCTCCCCAACATTTTACCACGAAACGTGTGGGTTCAGACTTCTTTGTTTCATACTCAAAACCATTCTCATGTGCACCTTTCTGCAGGAGAGCTTGCAGTCCCTGCCTAGTGTCAAATTCTTGACCTTTATATATATCTAAACCATCTTCCCATCCATGATTTACTTGCGAGTTTCCATCAGAATGTCTGACTTCTGTATCATCATCATACACGAGCTCATATCTTTGTACAGGATCTGTATCATTATCTTGCATCTCATTGTCTTGCATTTCATTGTCTTGCATTTCACTGTCCGGTATTTCTAATCCATCTCTAGCGGTAGAAAACAGCTCATCATTACTCGGACCTACATTAACTTCAACTCCATGATCCTCTTTTGAAACATGCACGCTTCTATGACTTTGATCAACATCCTTGATGAACTCCACATGTAGAACACTTCTACATTGATCTTTACTCATTTGTAGTAGATAACCAGAAACATTTTCGTCATTCCAAATATATGATGGTTTCTTCGTGTTCAAGACCATTGGATAGTAACTAATTTTCAGCTGAGATGTAGCTGCATCTATCAAAACCTTTCTGCAAATTCCCTCCACTAATCCAAGATAAGTGACATCCTCCAAAGATTTCCTCATCACTAAAGTGTGAATCTCATCTTCTACAGAATTCCATATAATTTTATCACCGTCTTTTGAATAGAATCCCCTATAATCAAAACATATGACTGTGCAACCACTGCTACTCATTTCCCCTGAAAAGAACAACAAAATCGTAAGGTGATCTTATCATAGTTGTACCAGTTTTACTAGTCGTACTAATTCACTTAAGATGTCCAGTTACGTTAGTTGTACCAGTAGTACCCAGAAAGTTTGGTTCATCCTAGTCGTACTAATTCACTTAATATGTCCAGTTATGCTAGTTGTACCCAATAGTACCTAGAAAGTTTGGTTAATCCTAGTCGTACTAAATTCACTTAATATGTCCAGTTGTGCTAGTTGTACCCACTAGTACCCAGAAAGTTTGGTTCATCATACGAATCATCACTAGTTCTTACGATTCATTGCTCAGTTGACCAAAATATCATATTTAATTAACAATATCAGTTTCTAATAGCCTTACCCAACTAGATCAGTAGCTCCAATGAGCAAAAAAAAAATCAAAATTCTCTTTACTATGAAATTCTCTAATTGAGAGGAAACTATGTATTAATTGCTCTGCCTATGACATACACTTGATAATTCAATCAAGAAATCGAAAATAGTATAAGAAACAGCAACAACTAACCTTCAATTTCACGCCTCTGATTTTGTTAATGGTGGAAACATGAGAGGAAGAAGACGACGAGGGAACGACGAGAGGTGGAAAATATTTGGTGGTTGGTTTGGTTGGTTTAGACAATTAATTTTAGGTTTGGTTTGAATTAAATTTCCTACCAAACCACCTGAAATTCTTTTTTTTCGATTTTTTTTTTAATTCATTAAGGAGTAAACCGTCAATTCATTGCAGAGAGAGGCAGTAAGATTAGAGGGGGGCAGTTAAATTTTTTCGGGTGTACGGGAGGGTATTTCAGATTAAAGTCTTGATTATTAGACGACGAATGCTCTGATTGATTGATTGATTTTATTTTGTTTTCACTTTATTTTTAAAACCCAAAATACCTTGAATATACGAATTGGAACAGACCGATTTTGATTAGTTATTTCAATTAAACCGATCTGGTTATCAACTCTAAACCAAGACTTTTTTAGTTTTCCGATTTTGATGAGGTGTCGTGTGTAAAGGGTGAAGAGCTAATATACCCTTATGTGTTTATAAATAATCTCATTACCCCCCTTATAATCTGACTACCCCTCTCTTATTTTTCTCTCTATTTTACCCTCATTCTTTATCTTTAATTTAATAATATCATATTTTAACATAAATAAAATAAATAAAAAGAAAACAATAACCTAATTTAATTCTCAACTAATATTGAACCATTCAGGGATCCCACATTGTCATCTTCTTCATAGTTTCTCTTGCTTTTTCTTGGCGCCGTAGTTCTGATTTCTTTTGGATTATTGGGTTAATAAAATTCTTTGCTAAGAGTCTTACATCAGTAAATAGGACCAATTATAATTGTTAAATGTGCATCGAATTATCACGAATCGTAATAAATCATTGTAGATTCGTAGATAAATATAAATTTTCTGGGTACATGAATTGAGTATTACTGGACCGACTAGTATTACTAAGACAGCAAATATTACTGAGAGAAATTGGGATATTGGATATTATTGGATAAAGCTATGGACATTAACGTATTGCAGGACGATTTATCCAGTACCACACAAGTCTAATTGGATTGTTCCTGGCCATATACAAATCTGGTTGTTATACAACCGGATTATATCGCAAAGGAAGGAAAAACTCAAAAAAACCGGTTCCCATCAGTTGGAGAACACCAAGGAAGAGGGAGAGGAAAAGAAAGGGGGAAGAGGAAGAGGAGGGATTTTGTCATATTTGTATAGTGGTAATAGTGATGCTGGTTAAACTATGTAACTCGTTTGTGTTTATTTTATGTCTTTGGAATACTAGGTGCAACTGATAGTATTCAAGAGACAATTTTTTATTTGATTTAAAAAATTATTAAAAAACGAACATTCAATATGAAACAAACAAATTTTTGTTAGATAAATAACTATTAAGTGTTTAAAAAACATGTATTAATTGGTTAACCTAAATTGATGACATGATTATATATTATAAAAATATTTACACAACAAACACCATACACTTCTATGTACACTTTTTTAATATTAACCATCATATGAAGCCAAAGACACATACAATGAGTTTCAAAACATTTTTATGCATAAAAACCTCAGAATCAACAATATAATGACCAAAATCATATGTAAAACTACAAATAGAAAATTTAATATAAAGTAAAACTAAATAAAGTTGAAAACACCGAAAAGTACAACTATTTGTAAATTGTACTACTAAAAAACTACGGATAACTAAGTGTAATTTTGGCGGCGCCCACAAAAGCAAAAAACGGCGCACATGTTAATTTGGCGACATATATAATTTAAAATTTTTTTTGTCAATATATATATACATACTGTATATATTTTTGTTTGGTTCAGTAATTTCATCCAATACTTCTTATGCAACCACACAACTTCCATAGTTCAACTACACGTGTGAGAATAAAAGATCAATTTCGCCGCCACGTATAGTTCACGTGTCTTTGTTTCAAAGCTTTCTCTCTCAAGGCAGTGGTTTAACGGTTAAACTTTAACCACATAGACGAAGAACAAAACCACTTCACACAATAAACAGAATGCTTCGATTCAAGTTCTGTCATGAAATCTGAAAATATACCGGATTTTTTCGCTGAAAGAACATAACAATCTCGAAGATGCAGGTCCATTGGCGTCTCGGCTTAAATCCTGTTCCATTGTCCAGTTTAGCGGACCAGATATAGTTAAGTTTCTTCAGGGTTTGTTGACCAACGAGGTTCAGTGAATCCACCGGCGAGAAAAACTCGATGGTCCCTACTCCGAACATGGCTTTTGTAGCGACGCCGCCTATGTATGCGGTGCTATTAACTCCTCAAGGAAGGTTTTTGTACGATTTCTTCTTGTATAGCCCGACATGGCTGGAGGAAAAGCTCGATCGCACTAGTTCTGGACCCGGGTCGGATTTGGATTTGGGTCGTAGTGGGTCGATTGAGTTGTTTGCAAATGTTGATGTCGCTGTTCTCGATGAATGGCTGGAAACACTAAAAAAAGTAAGCATTTTTTTCTTTCACATTTTCAGCAATTGGGACTTAGCAATGCCCTCGAAGAAGCGTTTGATCAGAGCTCATTCAATTGATAGTTGTCGAGTAAATAAAGTCCCAAAAAATATAAGAACACAACGAAGATTGGTTGCAAACAGGAAACAGATAGTAAACATTGGCGAAAATAGATCAAACTCGACCACCACAATTGAAAACGAATCTATCATAGTTGTATCTCCTAGATCTATGACTTACGAACTCTGATTAATGGGAATGGAACACACATAATTGGTTTTTTATTTTTCTGGAATCCATACGAAGAAGACGATGACAACAAGAAAAAGTTTTTTAAATTTAATTAATTACTAAATTATGAAATTCATTTAGTTTGAGTTTGGATGGATAACCCGATTTTATTATGGATAAATTGTAATATCTTATATTCATTAAGGGTTTAAAGGATATTAACTACATTTTGGTTTAAAAAATAAATCACAAATAAATTATCAAATATAACGGGGTATTTCGGCTAAAAAGTTTGATGCGAAGAGTATCTCAGCTATTGATCCGTGTGTAAAGGAATTAACAAAGAAGTAGTTACTAATCACACTTTAGTAAATAGATTTTGATCAGTTAATTCAATTAAACCGATTTGCCAAAATGTGAAGCCACTGTTTGATGATTGTGCGTCGTGTTCAAAGGGATTAAACAAAGCATAGAGAAATTGTAATTACTAAAAAGCGGATCACATATGAGACTGAATTAACCAAATTGCAACTACACATCCTCAATTTTGTGTTTTTTTTAGACATCCAAATTCTGAAATCAACAGTCTAATGCAAAATAGGAAACAGAACAATTATAAAAACCCTAGCCGCCGAATCCATAGAGGGTTCTCCCTTGCCTTTTGAGAGCATAAACCACATCCATGGCCGTCACCGTCTTCCTCCGTGCGTGCTCGGTGTAAGTGACGGCGTCGCGGATGACGTTCTCCAAAAAGATCTTGAGGACACCACGTGTCTCCTCGTAGATCAGACCGCTGATACGCTTGACGCCTCCTCTACGAGCCAATCACCGAATCGCCGGCTTGGTGATTCCTTGGATGTTGTCTCTCAGAACCTTCCTGTGACGCTTTGCTCCTCCTTTGCCCAAACCCTTGCCTCCCTTTCCACGGCCAGACATTTTTTCAAAGGAAGATTCTCAGAAATTTTCTCGATAAAATTTGGATTGATTGCTATCAGAGCGAATATAATGTTTGAGATGTGAATGAGAAGGAGGAAAGTGGGTTATTTATATAGTCATAAGCATATATATCTCTCAATAGACGATGAATGTTAATGATATTTATTGACCGTCGATTAAAAAATAATCAACGGTTCTTAGAGTCGATCCACGTGATAGACGAATGCTTCCAGAATGAAATTTGCCAAAACAGAGCGGGAGAATTTTCACGGTTGTGTTTTCGCGTGTTTTCCTTTCCTTCTCCTTTCTGCAATACGACGACATTTCATATGCCAATATACACAGGCGGTTAAATCCACTACCAATACCAATACCAATACCAATACTAATACCAATTAAACGAAACCGTTTAGTGCTCAGTAAAACACAGCCGTTTAGAACTCAGTAAAACACAGCCGTTTAATACTCAGTAAAACGCCGCAGTTTCTTGTGCGTTCTATGTTTAACTGCTCTTGTATCCATACTATTAAAAGAGAAACACTTCAACGTTTAAACACATTTCATGTGTTATATTACATGAAATACCATTGCATTTTAACTTTTTCCTTAAAATTTTATTAATGGTAGTTTAGTCATTTATTAATACAACTAATTAATATTTATTTTCTATTTATTTAGTTCTTATATTCATATTACAAAACACATTAGTTTTCAAATATTATTTGGATTAGTTTTAACTTTAATTACCAAACACATTTAAATAATTTAAATATTTTCATAAATAGTTATTTCGAAAATTCTAAATAATCTTAGAATTAATTATATCCAGGTTTATATAAACAAAATTATAATTATAATTACTATATATGTACAAGATTAAATTATAAACATATATACAATTTAAAACATTTTGCAAAAAAATAACAAATAATCTTTTTCAAATATTTATTACTATGTAACAATATAAGAAAATAAGAATTATAATTAATATAATTAAATTATATACATTTACACAATATAAAAAGAAAAATCGCAAAAAATTATTTGAAAAACAAAAAAAATCATATTCTTATTATTGTGCAATAATATAACCAAACACATATGTTTATAGGAAAATAAACTAAAACCTAATTTTCATGAATAGTTATATATTATTTGTTATATGTTTAGTTCAATCTAATATTAAATTAAATTTTGATTACATTAATTTCAAATTTAAAAGCATCATGATCAAATTTTAAAAAACCATGATTAATTAACATTAAATGATAAAACCATATAATTTTATTTAAATTATATTTAGTTCTATAAAATATCTAATGATCAATTTTGTAATATTTTATTAATATTCAATTACTAAAATTATGGAGCAAGCTTCCCAAATAAAAATCAAAATATTTTTTAATTAAGAAACAGTAACTGCATAAATTTAAAGCATATTCTAGAAATATGGATTTTAGCATATTTTCATAAATATTACAAACAATATTGATAAAAAATTTATTGTAGATGTAATAACATATTAATAATAGGAAAAGTCAGTAAATTAATACTATTTATTTTCATAATTTACAATTAACAAAATAAAACTATTTATGATAATAGTATTTCAATAAACTATAAGGGAAATAAAAGCAGTAACTCACATTATCTCATTTTCTCTAATTTGTTTTGGCTAATTTTTCCCCCTATTTAGATTTTCAAAAAAAAAATATCTTTGCAAACATCAATATTTTTTAGACAAAATTAATATCTTATATGTTAAATATTTTGTTTCAGTTTGTTTACTATGTATATGGTTGTTATTTTTAATCTTATTAGTTTTAAATTTATCATTTTTTGTTTGACAAAGAAGAAAAAGAACAAATAAGAAGGAGAAGAAGAAGGAGGAGAATAAAGAGAAGGGATGGATGAGAAAAAGAGTAGCTGAAAAAGAATAACAACAGAGGAGAAGAAAGAGAAAAAAAAGAAAGAACATGAGAAGAAGGGGAATAAGTGATAAAGTAGAAGAAGGAAAAGAAAGGATATTAAGAAGGGATGGAATAGAAGAAAAGTGAATGAGAAGAAGGAGAAATGATGACGAATAAGACTAATAGAGAAGATGAAAAAAACGGAAAAGAGAACGGAAAAGAAAGAGAATGGATGAAGAAGAAGAAGGCATGAAGGAGGAAGAGAAGAAGAAGACGAAGGATAATAAGGAGAAGAAGGGATGAAGAAGAATATGGATACATAGAAGAAGAGAAAAAATAAGGGAGAGGAAGAACAACGAAGGAGAAGGAGAAGAATGAGAAGAAATAATGAAAAAGAAGAAGAAGAAGGGATGGAGGAGAAGACGAAGGAGTAACCAAGAGTCGTTAACTCGACTGGTAAAGGATCTACGCAAAGTTTAGAGATCACATGATTGAGTGACGCTTATGATTAAACTAATATTACATGATGTGGTTTCAGGTCTGCAGAGATTGCAGACTTTAGCCCAGACCTTCATGGTAATCCAAAAAGGGAAGAAGGTGAAAAACAGAAAAAAAGAAACAGATAATAGAAATGAAGAAGAAAGAATAGGAAGGGAGAAGGAGAAGAAAAAAAACTATATACAATATTAAAAAACATAAATTTCATATAAAATAATTAACATATTATCATATTTTACAATAACAACTCGTGTATCTACAATATTGAATTAGTTGCACGTAACTTATATTATCTTATTTTTAATTTTATATTTTGTATTTACAAAATTTAATTTTAATCCTCATAACACATAAATAAACAATTTATTATTAATATAACTATAGTTTTTTTTTGGTAGGAGGGGGGTGGGGGAGACATTGTCTCCTGATTTTATTCAAAACATAAAAACTAGCTACACATAAACTCTTCTTGGGTGCGCAGAACCGATCATATTGTAACTGAAAATCGAAACTAAACTAGGTGGAACCGAATCTAAAAACTGGACACCTAGAGGAATGAAAAAAGCAGAGTAAGCTAATCCATCAGCAAGATTAATAGAGAAGATGAAAAAAATGGAAAAGAAAGAGAATGGATGAAGAAGAAGAAGGCATGAAGGAGGAAGAGAAGAAGAAGACGAAGGATAATAAGGAGAAGAAGGGATGAAGAAGAATATGAATACATAGAAGAAGAAGAAAAAAGAAGGGAGAGGAAGAACAACTAAGGAGAAGGAGAAGAATGAGAAGAAAGAATGAAAAAGAAGAAGAAGAAGGGATGGAAGAGAAGACGAAGGAGTAACCAAGAGTCGTTAACTCGACTGGTAAAGGATCTACACAAAGTTTAGAGATCACATGATCGAGTGACGCTTAGGATTAAACTAATATTACATGATGTGGTTCCGGATCTGCAGAGATTGCAGACTTCGGCCCAGACCTTCATGGTAATCCAAAAAGGGAAGAAGGAGAAAAACAGAAAAAAAAGAAACAGATAATAGAAATAAAGAAGAAAGAATAGGAAGGGAGAAGGAGAAGAAAAAAAAACTATATACAATATTAAAAAACATAAATTTCATATAAAACCAATAACGTATTATCATATTTTACAATAACAACTTGTGTGTCTACAATATTGAATTAGTTTCACGTAACTTATATTATCTTATTTTTAATTTTTAATTTTGTATTTACAAAATTTAATTTTAATCCTCATAACACATAAATAAACAATTTATTATTAATATAACTATAGTTTTTTGGTAGGAGGGGGGGTGGGGGAGACATTGTCTCCTGATTTTATTCAAAACATAAAAACTAGCTACACACAAACTCTTCTTGGGCGCGCAGAACCGATCATATTGTAACTAAAAATCGAAACTAAACTAGGTGGAACCGAATCTAAAAACTGGACACCTAGAGGAAGGAAAAAAGCAGAGTTAGCTAATCCATCAGCAAGACAATTATCTTTTTTGTTAGCAAAAACAATTAGTTTTTCTATACACATATGAAAAACGGATTATCCATTCTCTCGAGATAAAGCCATGATACATATGTACCAAAAAACAGACTATCTTATAACATAATATATAAATCTCCTTATACTACAAAATTTAAACATTTACAAATTTACTTCAAGAATCATATACCTGCGCAGACGCGCAGGTCCAACATCCAGTTGAAAATTAAACACAAAATGGCTGAAACACATCAAAGCATTTCCTTTGCTTAAACATTAACGCCAGAACACCTATTTTTTTACTAGTTCTTATTTTTGTTTCTTTTTCGTTTGAAGATGAAATAACAAAGTCGAAACAGAAGTAAAATTATCTTTTGCGAATTAGAGATTTTGTAGGACTCAAGCTGGTCGCTAATCTTTTAAATACTAAAAAAACTTTGAGAAAATTATGAAAACTATTGTTTGAAAAAGAACATGAAAAAAAAATTCATAGAATGATCAAAGCTTCTTCTCTACGTGCGTCAATCTTGTATATATGTAACTGGTGTATGTTTGCAAATTGCAAATGTTTCTTCATCCTCTCTTGTTGTGGTTTGTCAGCGAAATATGCAAGAAAATAAAAACTTACGCATCTAAATTTAGCTGGTTTTGGGACATGATGAGATATCACGTGGTTTTGGGAGGTGGAGATTGGTCGGGTCCGTGATATGATTTCTCCATCTTCTTGTTGCATTAAAGAGACGAAGCCTCTCTTTATCTACATGCATGGTCCAGCCTCATTCAAGTCAGACAAACGACTACTCAACACATATATATATATATATATACACATATAAACTATATATTATATTTGAAATAAAAAGTTACTGAAGTGTTCTAATTAACCCATTTTGTGCTTTGATTGAAATGTATATAAACAAAATTCCAGCTAGATGTGTTTCCATTAGTAATAACTAGATTATAACTTGCGCGTCCACGCAGGACAATGTTTAAAAAAGATTAAAATTTGTAATTGATAAAATGTGATATGAAAAAATAAGATATAATGTGTTATTATCATGGTTAGATTTTTTTATATATTATAAAAAGTAAATTTAAATTTTGTAAGTACACAAATACATAATTGACAATAAAGTATTATTTTTTTGGGCAAATGAAAATCAAATATTATAAGTTATTTATTATTGATTTAAATATATTATAACTATAATTACGTAAATTTTTTGTTTTTGTTCTTTTTTTCCATTTTCTTTATTTTTAAAAATTCATCCGTTTTTTCTTTATTCTTTTCTTCTCTTCCACTTTTCCCTTTTCTCTCTTTTTTTCTCCGCTTTTCTTCTTATTCTCCATTTTTGTCTGTTTTACTTCTCGTTCTTCTGTTTTTTCTTCTCTAGTTTTTTTTTCTGTTTTTCTTCTTCGTAATTCTTTTCTGTATTTCTCTTCTTCTCCAATTTTGTTTTAAGTTCCTTTTTTTATGATATTCTTCTTTCTTCTTCCTCTTTTCTTATTTTTATTAATTTTCTTCTCTGTTTTTTTCTTCGTTTCTCTTTTTTTCCTCATTTTTCTTTATTATTCATCTTTTTCCTCATTTTTCATTTTTATTCTTTTTTACTGTAACTTTTCTTCAGCTTTTTGTTTTTGTTTGTTTTCTTCTTCGTGTTTTTTGTGTTTTTTCCTATTTTCTTTTCCTTTTTTTCACTTTTTATTTTTCTTTATTTTTTTTAAAAAAGTTTTGAAAAACAAAATGAAAATAGAAAATTATTATACTAAATAATTAATATTATTCTGTTAAAAATAATTAATATTATATAAATAATTGAATATATATATTATGGTGATAGTATTTAATAATAATATATATAAGACGAACCGATATAGGCTTTGTATTGTAATGGGAAGAAATTGATCGTGGTATATAAATTTGATTTTCTGGGTATATGAACAGTTATTTAGGAAGTCCAATCGCAAAAATAAAAATAAAGAATATTGACATATAGCCCCCGTCTAACATATTTTATGTCCATTGAGAAAAATAAAATTTAGACCTTTATAATATTATTTTTTGGCATTAATTTCGAATTAAAGATAAAAAGTTAAATAGTTCTAAATTTTAAATAAAGATGAGCCTTTTATAAGAAGGATAACAAAATATTAGGCCTCTAATGAAAAGAGTAATAAAAAATTAGGCCTTTAATGATTTAATAAATAGAATAAATTTAATAAATTGTATATATTTAATGAAAGTCCAATAGCATATTAAGTAAATAACATATTAAATAAAAGTTATTTTACTAAAGTGGATTCTCTTTTAATATAATAGATATGTTCATAATCAAAAGTCAGACGCATAAAGAGATCTGTAACAGCACTAGTAGTTCTTTATCCAAGTTAACAATAATTTTTAGAAAATGCTATCTACATTTCAAAACATAGATTCACAACAAAGTAAAAGAAAGCATAATCAAGTAACAATTGTATTTAGATCTTCTGTCTCTTTTAATCCAGAATGTATATAATGAGTTTGTTGGTTGGCATAAGTATTGAATTGTATCCATCTATGTCAATATCAGTTCTTTTTCTTTTGTCTGCATTTCAATATTAGATGTATTAGGTATTTACCTTCGCTATGTTGAATGATATTTTTTTAAATTTTGTATATATTTTTAATATAATAAAATTATTTTTATAATATAAATGAGTATTATATTTATTTTTTATTAGCTTAAGTTATGTATTTCTATGTTTTAAATCTGAATAAACATTATATATTCTTTTTATTTTTTAAAATTATAATTTGCTATTAAATTTAGTTAGCTAACTAATTATAAATATACATATAGGAATAAAATATATAAGAATAAAGCAATACATCTTTAGTACCTTCATGCTAATGGCAAATGTAATATATTTTCTCCAATAAATTGCCACATGATCCTCCTTTATAATTATATAAAGCAAAATACCATTTAAAAAAAGATTTATTAATTAATATGATTATTTTGAATTATAAAATTTATTTATTTATCAAATATTTTATTATAACATATGTTTCTAAAACTACCAAACTATAATCAATAAAATTCATATCAAAACAATTGCCATTGCTTTAGAACTAAATAGAAAATTATGTTTGAACTCTTAAAATACCGTTTTAGTTAAAGTTAAATAATTAATTTTTGATTACTGTACTTTAACTTGGAAATTTAGCACATAAAAATTTCATCTTTTTACAAAAATCAAAAAATCGTATTTCCCGTCAAAACAAAAAAAACTTTATTTTCCCATTAAACTGAGAAATCGGCTATTCCCGCCAAAACAAAAAAAAAATTATTTTCTCATCAAACCTAAAACCTAAAATTTCATTTTCTCGCGAGAACCTGTGTTTTTCCACCAAAGCCGAGAAATTACGTTTTTACACAAAAATCAAAAAATTTCATCTTTCTGCAAAAACCAAAAAAAAAATTGTATTTTTCCGCAAAAATCGAAAAATTTATTTTTCCTGCGAAAACTAAGAAATCGTCTATTCCTGCTAAAAAAAATCATTTTCTTGTCAAGCCCAGAATCACGCTTTCCTACAAAAACAAATAAGCTACAATTTCCCGCGAAAACCAAAAATTGCATTATCTTCTGTGAAATTGTGTTTTCCCGCAAAAACTAAGAAATTGTTATGTTTTTATCGGTTCAAATTTTTGGTGATGTGTGAGCTTCTTATAATATAAGACCTTTTGTGTTGTTGTCATGGAAGCATAGTTGATGCCGAGCCTACACTTCCAATCATATACGTCTATGTCAAACAAACAGATAGCTAGGTTTTTTTTTATTATTTATTTGTTGTTATTTATTATTTGGATTTAGTTTTGGCAAAAAAAATAGAAAACTATGATTTAATTTTTTTATTTTTTTTTTATTTATTGTTTGAATTTGGTAAAAAATAAAATAATATTTTTTATTTGCTGTTATTAGTTATTTGTGCTTGAGTTTGGTAAAAAATAAAACAAAAGTTAATAGAAAAAATATTTGGGTTTTTAATGGGTTTAAGTTTAAAATTTAAAATAAGTAGATGAGATGTATTAATAAAATGTTTTGATTGGTGATTATTTTTGCTGATGTATCATGTTTATAAAATTTAAAAAAACTGAGGTGTCAAGCTATAGAAAGACTTTAATGTTATTGTTGTGTTGATTTGTTTGTCGTCAATATCAGATTTAAAACTGGTTGATGTGATTTTTATATCTTAATAAAAAAATGTATTTCGTTGAATTTTTATATTCGTCAAATCTGAATACATCAAAAGAGGCCTTTCCTTTCTGCTATAAAAAAGTTTCACGAAAAAAAACTAAAAAAGTTTGTCTTTTTCTTTGTATCCTTTCTTCGATTTCTGAGCTCAGAAAAAGAAAATGGCGACTGTTCCTGAAGCTGAAGAATCGGGATTGAGAATGAGAAGCGTCATTGAGGAGGAAGAAGAAGAAGACGAGCATGATTTGAAGAAGCTAGCGAGATCGTTCTTAGGTTTGAGCTTCTCAGTGATGCTAGCTCATCTCCCTAGCGACGCGATATCTCTAGTTCCGCGATTGGCGACGGAGGTCAAGGAGCTGAAACGGCGGCTCGCGTCGGCGGAGGAACAAGTCCGTCAGATGAAATCTCGGCGCGTGGAGGACTCGAAGGCAAACGCGCGCGTGGTGGATATCTTCGCTAGCCACAGGAACGCTTGGCAGGAAGAGGAGAAACGGCTGCAGAATCGGATTCACGAAATGGAGGAAGAGAGGGAAGAGTTCATGAACAGGATAAACGATTTGGAGAGAGAAATTAGCGAGAGGGACGAGATGATTGGGTTTATGTCCAGAAGAGGGATTGAAGACGAAGAAGAAGAAGATAATTCCACTGAGCGTTACGGTGTGGATCACCTCGCTGTATCTTCACCCATACCTTATGGGCTTACTCCAAGCTCTCAATTCTGGACAGAGTCGCATAATACTAACCCTTTCCAGGTTTCAATTTTCTTGTTTCCTATGATGATTGAGAGAGAAAAATAGAATTGAGGTTTTGATCTGGGGTTTTTGATTCTGTTTGCAGGATGTACAGTACGAATCTCTGGAATCTGTGTACCATATGAAGCAATTTGTGCCAAGGTGAAGTTTTACTTTTATAGAAACTTTGAGATTTGTGTGATGGTCAGCAATGTAAATGAGTAAATCTTATCTTTTCATTTTACAGAAGGGAATCACCATGGAAGATCGACAGTGAAGCAACAGGTGTATCTGCGAAATTGAGGTTACTAGAAGAGGAATTACAAAATCTTGAGAAAGTTTGTCGTAGTGACATTTCAAAGGTTCCATCTTTGTTGAGGAAACAAGCAAAGAGGTATCAAGCTCTTGCAGGGAAGATCGATGATCTTTGCAGAAGAATGGTTATTACTCTCTAAAACACATTATGTGTTATTGTTTTGAGTTACTCAAGAGCTTAAAAAAAGGCTTAACCTTACATGTTTCTTTTTCAGCAGAGTAGTGATCCTTGCGATGCGACATTAGGACCCGAGTTCAGGACACAAAGACAAACCGAGTTTCTGCTCGAGTGTTTCAGGCTTCAGCAGCGAGCATCAGAGACGGGGCAGAAGCTAGTTGCATTGCAGACGGAAATCACAAGGAGCAATCAGGGAGAACAACTAAACCAAGCCAAGATGAACACAAAAAGGTCACTGGATTTGATCAAGAACAACTTGAAAGAAGTTCAGAGAAACCTAGAGATTTGGCTAGCTAGAATCATTGGAGATCTCGAAGGCATACTTGCCCGAGATGGAGCTTCGCGTGTAAGAGAGTTCTACGTTGCTCGATACCCTTTTGTTCAGTAGAATCAGAGAATTTCCCATTCATCTGTTTTGCAACTGTTGTTAGCCTGCAGAAGGATCACTGTAGAAGAGTCTAGATTTGATCTGATAAATAAACCAATTGTGTAAAAAATCTTGATGTATCAACCATTCCAAATTTTGTAGGCCAAATGTGAAAAAAAAAATCGGACATGTTGGTAGTTGGCAATGAATTTTGAAGGTTTTAATCTCCGGACATATACACAAACGCATTATTGTTTTGTTGGAATATGACCTGTAAATCTCTAAAAAGCTTACAACTTTTCAATGGTTGATGAAACAAAGACAAAAAGCTTCTGACTTGAGAGAGATGAACAAAGACATAATGTATCTACTCTATTCCGAAAAAGGAAACCGGACCTAATACATCATTGGCTCTCTGGTTTTTCTCTGAGTTTAAGAGCTTGGAGGAGAAGATGAGGCTTCATGATCAAAACCTAGACGGATTCTGTTCGGTAGAGGTCTAGCTATAAGTCCTTCAGTGACCCAACCCACTGATTCACTGTCTTCTTTGGCGAGTTCAAACTCTCTCCGCACGTAATCTAAAGAAACGTGGAGGCGACCGCCCGGTTTGCAGTCTGAGTAAGTGTTTGTAGCTTCGATCCCAGCGTTCTTCTCTAGCCAGTAGAGATAGTTCACTTGAAACAACGACCTGAGCATGTCTTGTGGCGAAGAGCTTTCCTTGAGCGTCACCTGAATATAACAAGAGGAGATTAATAAAATGGTGAGAGATTTGCTTTCGCCGGATATATAAAATGATGATGAAAAGGTTTAATTATTGCTTACGCAGAATCTGCCTCTGTGTTCTGTAAGTATGTAGCCTTCATCACGATACAGATCAAACAGTGCTATTGCTTCTTCCTTGTTGTGGATAACATCGCTGAGCTTTGAACCTAGTTCAAGCCGTTCCTCTATGTCTTCCGCTGCTGCTTTCGCTTCTGATGATAAGACAAGATCTTGTCGCTGGATAAACGCAGATAAACAAGAATCAGGATCTTGATCCATGAAAGAGGGTTTAATTAGGAGAATGACATTTTCACCTTTTTAGGAGATTTTATGTTTAACGACCGAACAGCTGGAAAGACCGGTTCTTCGTCATTGACCTCCTTGATTGTAGGAGCTTGGCCGCTAATGAGGTACTCACTAAAAACCAAACCTGTACAGTAAAAAAAGAGAAACGTGTTTTTCGTTCTTCGTTTTGTCAGAAGAATCTGATGAGCATCGAAGGAAATTTCGAAAAGAAAGACGTACTTGCACGATATGGGTTTAGAGTCCGGAGTTGGATGCATTGGTAAGATTTGAAATTGGTGTACATATGGATCCATGTCATAACTCCAAACGAAGCAAGTGCAAGACTTGTAGAGGTTCCTATGAAATTAGCAACAACGATTCCAAGTAGTATACCCACTGACTTGCTCACCATTCCTTGAGCTTCACCTTTGGCAATCACCTACAAAAAAAACAAGAAGCTCTCTTGATTGCATACACTACAAGCCCACAATAATTTAAATAGCTTTCATGTAAGATAAACTGTAGCAAACCTCAGCAAAGTTCCTTTGAGAAGCAAAACCAGCATTAAAGCAACTTTTAGTAGCAGCCTGCAGCAAAAGTAAACGATAAGTTCAATAGTAAACGTTACACCAATGATGGTATGCAAAGAAGAGGACCTGGATCAATGCAGCAGCAGAACGGCCGGCACCAGCAGTAGCACCGATCATAACGAAGAACTGAGGGAAGAGCGGTGTGAGCATCTCCAACCCAAAAGCAGTGTTCTCGAGGAGATCAGCAAATAGCCTCCATCCTTTGGGATGAACATCGAAATGTCGTCCGTATTTCGATAGCATAATCTTACTGAGATACCCAATTCCATCTTTAAGCACCCAATTGATTGCTGCAGCTGTAGGAATCGCTCCTTTACCCAACCCAACTGCGTAAAGCAAAGACTAACCAAGAAAAAAAAAACCCCAAATCAAAACAAAATGAACAAGAGGTGTTTGTGAAAATGCCTAAGAGAGTGTGAACACTTACCTGTGTGGCGAGGACGCCGCTGATTTGGCTGGCGATTCCTTGAACGCCTCTCCAGAGAGAGTAGTCGAGGTAATCGGAGGTGACGCTGTTTGGGTAACCTTCCGGAAGAAGGAATTGAGTCA
Organism: Thlaspi arvense; assembly: GCA_911865555.2. Taxonomy (NCBI): domain Eukaryota; kingdom Viridiplantae; phylum Streptophyta; class Magnoliopsida; order Brassicales; family Brassicaceae; genus Thlaspi; species Thlaspi arvense. The sequence continues at coordinate 10,091,218 of OU466861.1, forward strand.
GGAGGTTTCTACATTGGGCAAGGAGGTTCTCTGGAGTTAGAGAAGATGATAATTCGAAAGCTGATTCTTCCGTGACGAATTCGTCTCTGAGGAAATCGGGGACTAGTCGCTTCCTTTTGCTTCCTCTCACTTCCCAAACTGTATCTTTCTCCGTGTCTCCGTTGCTACCAGACGCTTGAGCTTTGGCAATGGCGAAAGCGGCTGATAATCGTAATTGGAAGAAGCAGGACAAGGCCAATAGAAGGAAGCAGATAAATCTCAAAGGGAGAGTAGAGTCATCAGAGTTATCGCCGCCACCGCCGCCGTTGTTAAACCACCAACCGCCGTCCCCGCCTCCGCCGGAGCTATTTCCATTATCATTGTTGCCGTTCCATCCGCCGATGTCTCCAGTGAACAGTGAAGGAAAACAGTTTCTCGTCCCGAGAGATTGTTTACTGAAGTTATCATTTGCAGCGGCGACTAATCGGACGCATCGGGAAAGCGAGGGAAGCTGTTGCCGGAGTAATTGACGTGGGAGTAATACACGCTGCCGGAAAGTAACATCGCTCCACCGCCGCGAGACGACGGAAGCGTCGCCAGAAAATAGATAAGAGCAACTCATCTTCTTACTTCTTCTTCTCGAAGACTTTAAATTTATTTCAAAATCCCATTTTTATAACAAACAGTTTGTTATTAACTTTTTTTTGTTTTTCTATTAGATTAGGGTTCCTGGTTATATATATCAAAAACCCCCAAATTTATCCCGCCAATTTTGTGTGTGAGAAATTAGGGATTTCAAAGATCATCCATGGCTATGGAGATAGAGAATTTGTGGAGAGAAGTGAGAGAGTTGAGCTTGGGAACTGAAATCGATCGCCTTGATTCTCCGCCGTCTCCGGTACAATTTCTCCGAGACTACGTCGCACAGAGCAAGCCTTGCGTAATCTCCAACGCCATTGCTCATTGGCCGGCTCTAAAACTCTGGTTGGATCCGGATTACCTCGCCGGAGCTCTATCAAATGATCTCGTCTCACTACATCTCACCCCTAACGGCTGCGCCGACGCCGTCACTCCTATCCATGACAAAGGGGATCTCTGTTTCGCTTCGGCTCACGTCGAGAAGCTTCCGTTCCCGGAGGCTCTACAGGCCGTTCGATCGTCGTCTATGGGAAAAAGTGTTGCTTATTTACAGCAGCAAAACGATTGTTTCAGAACGGAGTATTCAACGGTTGCTTCAGACTGCGACGGCGACATAGCTTGGGCTACGGAGGCGCTCGGTTGTTCGCCGGAAGCTGTAAACCTTTGGATAGGGACTGATCTCTCCGTGACTTCTTTCCACAAAGACCACTACGAGAACCTATACGCCGTCGTTTCAGGGGAGAAACATTTCCTTCTCCTCCCTCCGACCGATGTTCACCGCCTCTATGTCCAACGATACCCTGCAGCCAATTACTCTTACCACCGAGTCTGTGAGATTCTCAGATCACATCTGATTTTCCATTTGAGGCTGTTAAATGAGCTGTAGAACAATAAAGTTTGAATCTTTGTAGGATACTGAAGCGTTCAAGCTTGAGATTGATCAGCCAGTGAGGCATGTGCCATGGTGCAGTGTTGATCCATACCCTTCACCAGAGAGGGAAGCAAGTGAGAGACTGAAATATCCATTGTTCTATAATGGCCCAAAGCCGTTTCATTGTACTGTCAAAGCAGGGGAGGTTCTTTACTTGTAAGAATCTCAATCTCTTGGTCATTATCATGTTCCACAGATTGAAATCCCAGAACAAGACAATCGCCATTACTGTATAAGCTTCAGTCTTACTTTCGCTTCCTATTCTAAGAACCAAAGATAGAGCTTTCATTAGTTATGCTTGAATAAAAGACTTTCCAATGCATAACCCATCTGGATATTGCAGGCCAAGCATGTGGTTTCACCATGTTAGTCAAACCCCAGGAGATTGTGGCTATACCATTGCGGTGAACTATTGTAAGAGCTTTACTTCTGCTTCCATCCTCAAACCAGTGTTTTTTCCGGCTCTCCTGCCTCTAATAAGCTACATATGCTTCTAATTTGCAGGGTATGACATGCAGTTCGATCTCAAGTATGCTTATTTCAACTTCTTGCAGTCGGTATCATACGAGTCATCTTCACTCACTCCAACTCTGTCTTGGAGAGAAGATAAAGATTCAGAATCCGGTGATGCAGAGGAATGAGGAGTTGAAACAACATTGTGTTTGCTGAGTTCAAGTTTTATCAGTCACAATAGAAAGGTCGGAGAAGATCTTAACTTTACATTTGGTTGATCTTAGGACTAAGGAGAATTGTATGTAAGCTGTTTATCTAATCACCTGCCGTGTACTTTAATACTTTCTCCACTATTCCATAGTTTTATCTCCCAGAAATTCTATCCACTACCTATTATTTGAGAAGTAATATTATTGAAAATTGCTTATTTGTTAACACTACAATCAAAATTAGTGCTTTTAATTGATGACATGTAAATATGACATGTCAAACTTCATAAAATAAACAAAATGTTTTGATTGGTTGAATTGAAATTATAGAAATTGTGAAATTAAAACATAAATAAACTAAATTATATTTATAACACTAAAATTAACAAATTTAAATTAACAGAAATTAAAGCTATTATAATTTTATATTTTTATATATATTCATAATTTCATAAAAAATAATTACAAATTTTTTTTAACAATATATATATATATTATAATTTCATATAAAAATAAAAAATAAAATAATATTAAATTATCTAATAGAATAGTAAAAATTCTATTTATTAATATTACTTTAAGTATGATATATTTTTATTTTGGAAAGTTATTAATTAAATCTAAAAAGTTTTAAATAAAAAAATTATTAAATAATATAATTTTAAATAAAATACAATCATGATAAAAATAATTTAAAGAATAAAATGTTAAAAATAATAAAAATAAATAACTTTTATTAATTTGTTTTTAAAAAATACGTAATTTAAAAATATATATATTTTCAAACCAATATTTACTAAATGAATAAAGTATATACTAATTATTATTTTATAATATTAATAGGACCATATATTTTTCTATAACTTTTATCATCTTTTTATTATTTCCTAAAATGTGCATAACTTATGTTACCATCTTATCTTATCTCTTATCATATTTTAAATAAAAATAAAATTTTATATTATATTAATATATATATATATATATATATACGTAATTTTGTTTTCATTGTATATCAAAATTTTGAGATCATAAATGAATTGAAAAATAACCAAACGAAAGAATAAATTATAATAAGATGAAACAATTTGAATAAGAGAACAAAATAGAAGTATATAAAAATAAATCTCTCTCTCTTTGTTTTATATAGTCACTTAAAAAAATTTTAACACGTAAGAGCCATATTTCAATTTTTTTACAAATACGCGTACATATATAAATATTAGTTGTACATTAGTTGAAGTCACATGCGAACTTTTTTGTGCATGTATTTTGTTAATATTGATTACAGTCTAATTTTTATTTTAATTATTATCTAATTTATATTTTTTTTAAATCTTTGTTATTCTAAGTGTAGTAAAGTGATTGGTATGCCTGCACATGCGTGCCAACCATCTACCCGCTCTTAGGAATAAGTAAAAATGGTAAAAACTATTTCAGTTTAACTTGCAATAAATCAAGAAAAATATATACTTAAAATATATTATATATGTATTTACAAACTCATATTATGTAAGACGCAAAAAAGCATATTGTAGATTGTGTAAGGAGAAATAAAGCATATTAATATTATAAAAATTTAATTATTATTTAACATAACTTTTATATTTGTGATTATATACTATTGCAAGCATTATAAAAATAAAATTTTTTAAAATACATTGATTTCAGAAAGAAGTTTGTGAAATATTAAAACACTATATATATATATATATATATATATACAAACATATAAATGTTTAAAATTTAAATATTACAATTAACTATGTATATCAAAAAAATTATACCTGCACATATGTGCGGGCCAACCATCTAGTAGAACTATAAAATCATATGGAAGCTCTTAAATTCTCTGATATGTATATGTTCTTGGTTGATGACTTCAAGAAAACGTACCATTGTTTTCTTGTGTCTTAAAGACTTGTTCATGGGTTGGTGATAAAGTTAGACTTGGCCATTGGCTGCTGCAATGCTATGGCCGCGAGTTATATGCAGAATGGGTTTCACATTGAGGCCATTAAGCTTCTCTATCAGATGAAAGTGGCAGGCCTCGAAGTGACAGACTCTTGAACGAGGTGAAAGACCAGTAGCTGCTGTTCTAGCTAGTTGGTGAACCTGATAGTCAAGACTTTGTTTTCTCAAAGACATGTAAATATTGATGTGTTGACACACATATATACCTGTTGAAAAGTATAATAGTCACTTGTGCCGCAAAAAGAGATCAAGAAAACATCAGAGAGCATGCGGATGCCATAAATCTTGGGTTTGGGTTTGAATCAACTAGTTTGATACAAAGCAGGCTGGTTGATACGTACTGATACAAGCCTCAAATTGCTTCAAGGAATGTGCCTTAGAATCTATTGCTTCAAGCTAGATAGGATGGAAGAAAAGACTGATGGTTTAGTAGCCTTGTTGATGCTTGATGACCTCAAACACCAAGGGTTAGATTCTTCTCAGCTCAAGGGCTAATCCTCATAAGAGCTTAGGAGATTCTACACTTCTCACAAGTTCTTTGAATCCCTCAAAAAGAACTTAATAAAAAGCAGGAACAATTTGTATGCAAAGAGGTACTTTTCTTTGAAACAAAAATAACTTTCTTTGATTGATAATTTCGTGCCTTCAAAATACAATGTAAATGAGCTTATATAGTACTCAAAAGAGGGGAAATAAACGGTAACTAAGTAAAAGAAAAGCATGAAAGAGGGAATTTGTTCTTGGCTCCATTTTCCTAGCCATTAGGCTTTAATGTGCATATCCTTGACTTTGGCAATGAATGGGGAGGTTGTGATGATTCCTTGGCGTGAAATGAATGTCTTGGATCCTCCACAGGTGATGTAGGGACGAGATTAACTGAGTTATATGGTCGTTGGTCCTTCTTTACTTCAGAGGCAAAGTAATTATCTTCAAGTAAGGAAAGTTCTTCTTTGGCATGATCTTCTTTAACTTCTGATAAAAGGGGGCGATTGTTGACTTCTTCTGGTGTGGTAAGACTCTTGTAAGCTTCTGTGGAAGTGGTGTGGGGCGAATATAATGTCTCTGAATGACATATATCCGAGTTTTCCTTGTATGAATGAAATAATGCTCCAATGGGTCCATGTAAGGAAAAGGGCGGTTCTTCTTTGGTTTGGCATGATTGAGCGTGGTTATTGACTCCTTCTGGTGGTTTAGGACGTGGATTAACTTCAGAAAATAGTGATGGTCGGTCGCATAACATATTGGGGAAATGTATATGCGAGGTTTCCATAAATGGCTCCTTGGTTAGCTTCAGCGGTTTAGGTGAGATATCTCCTGAATTAATTCGAACCAGTGGGTATTTAGCTCGACCAAAACGTCCCTCTTGATGTATAGAGTGATGTTGTTTGATGGCTAAGTCCTTAGCTGCTCCATCCTCAGCTACAAAGCCTCCTTTCTCCACAGCTACAAGCTGTTCTGCACCTTCTTTAGCTCCAAGGTTCCTCTTCTTGGTTGTTTTAAGTGAATTGGACTTGAATCTTACATCACGTACGGTGAGTATGGGTTGGTGAAAGATGCAGATAATGGTATTCAGAGAGCTATGGAGGCCGGGTGAGAAAAGTTTTAGCTGCTGCAACTCTAGTTATGTGCAGAATGGGTTTCACATTGAGGCCATTAAGTTTACCTATCAGATTAAAGTGGCTAGAATCAAAGCGTATGACAGACCACTAGCTGTCTAGCTAGATGATGAACTTGATAGTCAAGACTCTGTTGTGCTCAAGACATGTATATATTCATGTGTTTGGAAAGCATAATAGTCACTTGTGCCGCAAAAGGAGATCAAGAAAACATCACAGCTATTTCAGTCAGCGGATTTTGGTGAAGAGATGGGAATGTTTGTGAATAGATGTCCCATTGGTTTGCTTTTATGGTCTTTGTAGACCAATGGTTCAGCTTCCTTTGATGTGATGGGGATTGTACCTGTTGCTGCTGCTGCTTTCTTTTCTTTGTAAGACGCCCAAGTGACACTGTAAAGACCTGCGATGATTGCACATCCGCCTAAAATGCTAAGAGAGAAGAAAGCAGAAGAAACCGAGTCAGTTTGGGAGAAAAGGCCACTTCAAATAGATCCTATTAATGGCTGAGAATAGCCTAGAGAGAGAGTATTGAACCTCCCCAAGTAGATAGGGCTTCCTAAGAAGATTCTGGACAAGAAGGCTGAAGCTGCAGGTTGAAGAGGATTGTAAAGGGCAACTAAAGAAGGACCCAAAATCTTGTTTGACCACGTCAAGAGACCATAATTGAGTGCAGACGCGATAACTCCCTGGACAGAGAGAAGCAGCAGAGTTACTCATTTGAAGTCTATACATCAAACATATATATATATATATATATATATATATGGTGTGAGGAACTCACTGCGTAGACAACTGCAAAGAACTCGGATCTTGTGAGACTCCAGTTCGTCGTCTCATTGGTCATGAAAAAAGCAGATGTCACCATAAACATGGTCCCAAAGAAGTACGAGTATGCTGTGACTGAAAGATTTGCCGGATACTTCTTTAAGACTGGAGCCTGAGATAAATCACTCAAGGGTCAGTCCAAAGACAAGAGAAACTGAGGTGTTTGGATCATGTGGAAGCAAAATGACACAAGACATGCCTGAATTGCAAGAAAAGCAGCCATGCAAGTGCAGTTCCCAATCAAACACAGAACTCCCAGATTCCATCTCCCAAGTCCATTGAGAAAGCTAGACATAAAGTGTCCAGATGATGCTTCAGGGTGTCTTATATCACCATGACCCAAGGACTCAGCCTCTGTTTCCCCAAACAGAGCCGGTCCACGAAACAAAACCATCAACACCGCACCAGAGACACAGATCAGCGTACCTCCTACTTTAGCTTGGCCTTCTAGTTTGAATAAATTCAATCTCTCTGTTCTGCAACAACACACAGAGAAGGCATTGATTCTGTGAATCTTGCAAGAGTCATGAGAAAGTAGACCAGTCGAATCGAATCTTTACCCCATAATAAGAGCCAAAATGAAAGTAAAAACCGGAATAGACGGCTGAATGGCTGCAGCGTAAGTAGGATTGGTGTAATTGAGACCAACAAGGAACAAAAGCTGATTGCCAAATATCCTAATCACACAAAGCAACATACATTGATCATTGCAGATAAACAGAAAAGGGGGAAGAAGAAAACTTTCTTACCCGGTTAAGCCGAGGAAGAAGAAAGCTAAGAGAAAGCGCCGATTCAAAGGAGGTCTTGTCTTTTTATCACGGATATAAGCAAGAGGGGCAAGAATGGAGAGAGCGATGAGATCACGGAAGACGCAGAAGACGAGCTGGTTTACACCGACGTTGAGAGCTACTTTGGTAATCACGTGATATCCTCCGTTGAACAGTTGCACGCAGACCATCGCCACGTGTGCCTTCCATGCCTCTCTCTCCACCGCACTCTCCATCTGCCGGTTTCTTCTTTTCCGGCGGTTCCTGTTCCCGGCGAGAGAGATGAAAGCCAGGGTTGTGAATGGGTAAAAGAGAGAGATTAGTTGGAAAATATTAAAATCTTTAAATTGATCGCTTAATTGTCACTTCGAATCTCTTCTCTGTCAAAATGTGGTTTTCAGATTGAAACTTGAAAGAGACAGAGGAACAAACACATGATGACATCATGCTTCGGACACAAGCATGTATAGAGCTATTGATCCTATTTACCCGCCGTTCCATGATCACTAGACTTGGCTTCATTTTCCTTAATTTTCATTTTTTTAAAATTGTTATAAATACAGATAAATAACATAAGTCATACTTTTTGGTGAGGATGAAATGAGAAATCTAACATTTCATAGATTTATTTTACATTATTGTTGCTCATGTGTTTGATTTTAAAGCAGAGAGGTTTGTTTGAGTAATTGAAGAATGCATTAGAATATGCTGAAGTGAAAGGGATAAATCTGCAAGAGAAAGATGAAACTGTGACATAACTAAGAACCTTCTGACAGGAAACAAACTATCACAAGTAAGATTTGATAAAACATTATTGTCTAAGCATTATCAGAGCATCATTATTAAGAGGATATTGTAATATCTCGATCTCAAAATATGAAGTTTATCGATGAGCTTCCTATCTTCTGTGATATCTTTTGATATCACCATCACATTGGTGTTACTTGAGGATAGTCCACAGGATTGTTTAGTGCCCAGTCAAAAATGTCGGTTATCATTTTACTCAACCTCGCAGATTTATCCCCTGAAACCATGGAGGATTACATATAAAGTAACAAAGAGACAAGTGTTTTCAAGTAAAGAAATTTTCACCTGCGGGCACCAAGGGGATATGGTGAAGTTTGAAGTCATCGATGATCTTATTTTTATCACAATAAGTCGAGAATGAGACCTCACCAACGTGACCCTTTATCCGCAAGAGCTGACTTAACATGCTCATACATATCTCATCAGGATCGACACCATCAGGGATTGGGCAGTCCTCTACGTCCCAAAAGACACTTGAGATTTCACAAAAACAGAGAAGAAAATACATAAGTAAGAAAAACAATCAAATCTTGAAGAATCCTTAGGAGCAGAGGAATGATATCCAAAACATTTGTGAATAAGCTTTCCTCCACCTGCTAGGCTTGGCCAAAGCCATACCCTGTTTGCATATACGACCGCAGAAGGCATTGTAATCTCTCTTTCCCATAGAGAAAATAAAGTCTTCGAAGCTTATATTTCCTCTTGAGAAACTTTTTGTGATCACCATCAAATTTAGTATTATTTACGGATAGTCCACAGGGTTTTTCAGTGTCCAGGCAAGAATATCGACTAACATTCTCTCATATCTCATATAATGATCCCCTGAAACCATTTAGAGTAACAAAAAGAAAAGAGTGTTATTAAGTAACGACATTTTTGGGATCTAAGTAACAGATATATAAGAGGGGGTGTATTCAACTTAACATTTTAATTTTAATGTTAATTAGATGATTTGGTTGAATTATAGAAATTGTTATGATTTGATATCAAAATCCTACTAAACTTCACCTAAAATCATAAGTTTTGGATTCTTATATTTATAACTAGGAAATTCCATCAAAACATTTTAAAATCAGTTCAGGGGTGTATTGAAACTAAAATTTTAGAGAATTTGAAAATATTTGAGTTTTAATAAAATTTTAGATGATTTTATGTGGATTAGGGAAGTTGATATGATTTGATATTAAAATTATATGAAATCCCACATAAAACAATGAGATTTGGTTTTCTATATTTTTAACTGACAAACTCTACCAAATCATTTAAAAGTACTCAATATTTTGTAAAATCTACTATTTAAAATATTTCCAATAACAATGAATTTGATTTAATTTTTACAAATTCTTGATTGAATAACATGGAATTTGGTAAGATATTTAGAAATCATTAGTTGAATAACATGGAATTTTAAAATAACTACAAAGTCTTCTAAAATTTCAGTTTCAATACACCTCCCCCCCCCTTCAAGTTTCTTAAATCTCACTACTTAAATTATTTTCGATAACAATGAATTTGAAGATACATTTTCAAATCACTAGTTCAATAACACTGAATTTTTTTTTTTAAAAATAACTTTTTAAAATTTATGTTTTAATAACAGAGGGTTTGTGATTTTAATACAAATCACTCTAAATTCTATTTTGAATACACCCCTTTAAAAGTCATCAAGGAGGATCTTGCTGTTGTTCTCACAAGTCACAATAAGCCGAGATTGACACCTCACCATTGTAACCCTTATTCATAAAAGGTGACTTAACATGCTGATAAATCTTTTCAGGTTCGGCACCATTAGGGATCGGGCAGTCATCAATGTCCTAAAAAATGCTCGTGTCTTGTGGCTTTCTTCTTGTTTTTCACTTAATTTTCAAATTTCTGAATCATGGATAGAGAGTTATAGCGTGATTTGCAGCGTTTGGATTTGGGTTCTTCTCTCAAACCTCTTCAATTATTTCCGGACACTAGGCTACAAAATACAAAAGAAAATCGGCTCAGTCTTGTTGTCAAAGGTTTAAATCTGACGCATCTGAATCTCACATGGATGCGTAATACTCTCCCCAAAACATTGCGTCTCCATGACCGAGCCCAAGGTCAGATCAATGATAATGGTACTATTCAATTCTTTTTTACGGAGGAACACCATCTTCTATCTGTCATTGAAAGAGGTTCGTGGTCATTTAAAGATTGGATGGTGTAATGGATCCATAGACTAGATTAACATATCATAATTATTTGTGAACCATAACCTTTTGGGTCCAAATCTTCAATATCCCACATTAATACAGGAACCAACAGGTAGTAGAAAATATCAGTCGTCGGTTCGGTCAACTTGAGGGTCTCAGAATTGTCAAACCTAACCGCGATTCATTATTTGAGGTTTGAGTGAGGATCATATTTGATTTTTATCAGCCCGAGTTTGACGAAGGCGGAAATCCAATTTACTTCGTCTCCAATATGAACACCTATATAAATTCTGTATCGTTGTGGAAAGCTAACTCATGAAGCCTCTGATTGCCCAGTAGCTCTCATCAACAACCCCTACAACAACATCAAAAAGAAGTTCAAAACCAGAATCTGAACAACCAGGAGGATGAGCGCCAGCCTGTTAATCAATCGGAAGAGCTAACTGAATATAGAGAGCCCTCAAACCTTTGAATACTTCCCTAATGTCACGTTGATAGATCCGATTTCTATCAAGGAAGATGGACACTAATCTGAAATGCCCCTTCGTACATCCGAGAAATCCGATATACCCCTGTTATAACATTTTTTTTTTTGATTTTTATTTTAAACGAAAATGCGTGAAATAACGATGGAGGGTATCTGAAATCCTCTAAATTACGGACACTAACCAAATAATATCTATTGGGTTTTGGCCCAACATAAATCGAAATCGGCCTAAACCTAAATCTAATTCTAGCCCAAACTCAAACCAAAAACAACTTCCACTTCCCTGATTTTTCGATCAAACTGCCTCCTTTCCAACTTTTCATCTTCTCCGATTCAGAAACCACCAACATTTTCATCTTCTCCGAGAACTGATCAAAAATCCGATCCGATCAAATCCGAAGAACCACCGTCCATCGACTCCAATTATCGATTATGGCACCGCAGAGAGGAGTTAGGTTGAGAACGCCTTCACCGGAGGAAATTTCATCGCCGCCGCCGTCGAGTTCAAATCCGCTGGCGAAGAAGAAAAAAACAGTGGAGAAGCGTCAGGCGGCACCGGTTAAGAAGAAGAAGTCCCTGAAGAAATCCAAATCAAAGGACAGAACTTCAACTGCTCCGCCTCCACCTCCGCCTGTGACTGAAAGAGAAGAAGAACCGGCGAAGAAGAAAAGAAAGAGGGAGAAGCGTCTGGATGCACCGCGAGGAAAGGAGAAGAAGTCGCGGAAGAAATCAGACAAATCAAAGTCTGCTCCGCCTCCACCTCCGGCGACTTCGGTCACTGAACAAGCAGAAGAAAGTCAGCCTCCGGCGACTGAACAAGAAGAAGAAGCCTTTGTGGCTCCGACGGTGCAACCGGCAACCGGCCCGCCTCCGATTTCAGAACCAGAAATCGGGTCATCGTCGTAACCATCACCATTGGTAAACCCTAAATCGTGTTCTTCAATGAGTAGTATAGTTGGGTCCAACTAGTCCGACTAGTGTGAGTAGTTCAACTAGTTCAAATAGAACGGTTAACTAGTCCGAATAGAATAACTAGATTGTAGTCATACTAATCGTACTAGTCGTACTAGTAATCATAATAGTTGGCCTAGTTTGTCAGTAGTTGGCCTAGTATTCGTACTAGTCGTACTAGTTTGACAGTAGTTGGCCTAGTAATCGTACTAGTCGTACTAGTTTGACAGTAGTTGGCCTAGTAATCGTACTAGTCGTACTAGTTTGACAGTAGTTGGCTTAGTAATCGTACTAGTCGTACTAGTTTTACAGTACTAGTCGTACTAGTTTGACAGCAGTATACTAAATTGGTTTCCTTATTTTTGCAGCATGATGATGATGATGTAGAAGAACCAATGCGGCCTCTCGGATATTTCTTCCATCCCACCGAATATCGAAAGGGATGTAAGCTAAGTACCAATTGCTTGCAACACAAATTTAAGGCGGATGTATTTCCAATGTTGGAAGAGGATGAGAAGAGTTGGTTTCTGAACCATCCGCAGTTCAAGCACCTGTTTCACATGAAGACTTATGCAACGAGAAAGGTGATGGGGCTGTGGATGTTGCTTCTACGCACGGTTCAAACGGAGAAGGGTAGACAGGCTTGGTTTGTGGTTAATGGAGTGCCCATTAGATACTCCATCAGAGAGCATGCTCTCCTCTCAGAACTGTACTGCCACGAGTACCCAGCCGATTACCCGAAGTTAGGTGGCATGAGGTTTGCTAACAACCATTTTAGAGACGAAAAAATTACAGCTGAAGTTGTGCTAAAAGCACTTCAGGGGATGAGGTATAATAACACTGGGAATCGGCTAAAGATGGCTGTCTTGTACTTCTTGGCGGTGGTGATAAGAGGGAGATCGAAGCATGGAGTAGCCATAGAGCCTTTCGTTCTGAGGATGGTTGATAATCTCGAGCTGTGTAAGACATTCCCGTGGGGACGGTTTACTTTTGAGGACAACATCAAAGAGATTTTTCATATGGGGAACCATTTCAAAGGATCGATCCCAGAGAAAGCGAGTTGGACGTTTCCTGGATTCCTCAACCCTTTGGAAGTAAGTCGTATTTCCTACTGTTTTAATTAGTCCGAATAGTACAACTCGTCCGACTGTTTTAATTAAATATGCAGATTTTTCGTATTAATAGTATGACTACGTCAACTAGTGCGAATAGTACAACTAGTCTAACTGGTCTAATTATATGTGCAGATTTTGGCGTTTGAATGTATTCCAACCCTGAAGACACAATTTCGGGTGAAAGCAACAAATGCAGAAGATGATTGTCCAAGAATGTGCAAATGGGAGTTCACGCAGACTGGCACAACTGGATATTCGCTGGGTTCAATAAATGAGCATCTTGGAGATACAAAGGTATTTTACTTTTTGTTATTGGGATCAATTGTAATCGTACTAGTTTGACAGTAGTTGGCCTAGTTTGACAGTCGTTGGCTTAGTATTCGTACTAGTCGTACTAGTTTGATAGTAGTTGGCCTAGTTTGACAGTAGTTGGCCTAGTATTCGTACTAGTCGTACTAGTTTGACAGTAGTTGGCCTAGTTTGACAATAGTTGGTCTAGTATTCGTACTAGTCGTACTAGTTTGACAGTAGTTGGCCTAGTTTGACAGTAGTTTGACAGTAGTTGGCTTCGGAGATGATGGAGGCTGCAAAGACGGTGGAGACTGTGGCGGCTGAGGCTAGTGCAGCTGCGGAGATAGTGTTAGCGGCTGTGGATAAGGCTATGGAAAAGACTCTAGCTGGTAAGTGGAGATTTATCTTCCTTAATGAGCCAAACCATTGGAGATTTATTTTTTATATAATGAGTTTCATCGATTTTTGTTTATTTTTGTTAGGTGGAAACGATGCCGATACAGTCCAAACTCCTCGGAAGGTGAAAATCAAGAAACAACCTAGTCTTCAAGCCCAAGCAGCAAAGAAATTAATTAAGAGGAGTAAGACTCCCAAGCGAAAAAGGAAGGTTACTCGTTCACGTTTGGTGAAGGATTGTTATTAAGTAACTTAGGCCTTTGAACTTATGTTGTGTCATTATCTGCTATGTTAGAATTTGTCTTTGTGTTTTTCAGGATTTGGACATATATATTTTATGCAAGTTTTTTTTTATGTGTTGAATTAAAAGGTACGACTAGCAGAACTAGACCAACTAGATCTGAATTTTAAAAACATGTGGCAGCAAAAAAAACGTGTGCATGCAAAAAAAATATGTTTAAAATGAAATTAAAAATGGATAAAATATGAAGTCACATGCGCCGTCAAAAGAGGAAATGAATATATTTGCAAGTTTGCACCGTCAAAAAAAAAAATTGAACCCAGTTTTTTAATAACATAGTTGTACCCAGTTTTGAGTTGTACCCTAAAGACATAAAGTTGTAAAATTTTATAATCAGTAGTATCATACCTAAATTAAACATTTTTAGCTGTACTTGTAAAATTTAGTAAATAAACTAATATTCTAATGCTATAACTAGTATAAAAATATAAACTTTCATGGTTTTCATGTTTGTGTGGTTAAGATTTACAAAGTAACCTTAAAAGTATAAGGTAGATTGTGTAGATAACACATTTTCATAGATCAAACATTTTTGTGGATCAAATTTATTTAACTATGAAATGTTCAAATATGTTTGCAAATGTTCTATGGCCTATTTTATATGGAAAAATGTTTACAAATACATTTACAAATTGTGTTATTGACATTTTTATAGAAAGCATAGTCGTACCAGTCTTCCCAGTTGGACTTTAGTACAACTAAAATGTAGTTGAACTAGTTGTACTTGAAACGAGTGGTACTAGTCGCACCAGTCGTACCAGACATATTAGACGCGGAATATAGAGTTGTACTAGTGGTGCCTAGTCATACCTGATAGAAATAACATGGATACAAGTCTCGGTCATACAAAGTTGCACACATAGTTCAAATAATTTAAAACAAAGACATAAATTACTCTTCACTTCCATCAATCCCAAACCATTGAGCCCAGCGTCCACCTCTCCCTCTTCCTCTACCTCTTCTTCCTCTTCCTCTTCCACGATGTTCTCCAGCTGATGGGAATCTTTTCTGTTGCGGTTTTCCTTTCTTTACTTCATATTCCAGAGGTAAGACTTCTTGTGCTTGTATCTCTTCAGGTACAACCCATTCAGACATATGAGGAACTGGATAGATTGTCCTGGAGTATGCCAATGCCCATAGCTCTACCAAATAATATTTGGAGCAAAACTCTTGTAGATGAAGTTCCCTATCTCTGCTCATATGAATGGCAACAGCAATTGCATGCACACATGGGTATCTATCTATATCAAAATACTTGCAAGAACAAGTTTTCCTAGTCATATCAACCAAATAATTCTTCCCATCAAGCCCAATCACAATGTATTCATGGAGATAGCTGTTTAACTCTTGCACCATGAGTTTCTTTGCATCCACACATCTCAGATCCATTTCGTTCTCCACGGAAGGCACAAGCTTCTGTGACAGTGGGATTTCAGCGGCACTCTGCCTATGGGTGTTCCACCATTCAGCCAATTTGGCAACAATTACATCAATTATTGGCAACAGCGAGTACTTTCTTGCGTTTACAAAAACACCATTGATAGATTCTACACTATTGGTGGTATCTATGTTGTACCTTTCTCCTGGAAAATAGCATTTTGTCCATTTTTTCTCATCAACACTTTTTGTCTAGATACTCGGCAGCAGATGGATATTTCATCCTAAAAGCACTATTGAGTTTTCTGAACTCAACCTCTGTATAAGCTTTAGCGCACTCGATGAACTTCTTCGCATATGCATCTCTGTGGGTGGCAACGTGTCCTTTCACATTCTGTGACAAATGCCTTACACAATACCCGTGTTGAGACAGAGGGAACACTTCCCTTATTGACTTGATCAAGCTTGGATTCCTATCCGAAATAAACACCATTCCAGGGACATCTGGTGTTACTGACTTCAACTGATTCAGAAACCACGTCCAACTTGCATATTTCTCACCATCAACTACACCAAAAGCAATTGGATAATGATGATAATCAGGATCCTGAGCTGAAGCGACGATTAGAACTCCACCATATACGTTCTTCAGGTGGGCCATCTATAATGATGACTTTCCTCATCAATAGAAACCCTTCTATGCAAGCTCCCAATGCAAAGAATAGGTATTTAAAACTTTTCTGCTCATCTAATTCCACACAAGTCTGTGTACCCGGATTCACTTTCTCTAGCATGTACAAATAAGAATATAGCCACCGATAACTCTCCTCGGAACTTCCCCGCACCTCATTAGCAGCTTTGTTTTTTCCTCTCAGCGTTTTCGAGTATGATACTTTCACGCCAAGCCTGCCTTGAACCATATTGATCAGCGTTTTTGGATCTGGTGTGTCGAATCGACCTGGATAGTCTTCAGCCAAAACAGTTGCAACTAAGTGTGGTGTGCCTTTCCTTTTTTGTCTGATTGTACTTGTAGTAACCCGAGAGCATGTGTGCACCTTGTTGTAAGTGACAATAGTGAAACTATTTGAGTTCATACGCACAAAAGCTCTTAAACCCCACTTGCATCCCTCTTTTGCTCCCCAACATTTTACCACGAAACGTGTGGGATCAGACTTTTTTGTTTCATACTCAAAACCATTCTCATGTGCACCTTTCTGCAGGAGAGCTTGCAGTCCCTGTCTAGTGTCAAATTCTTGACCTTTATATATATCTAAACCATCTTCCCATCCATGACTTACTTGCGAGTTTCCATCAGAATGTCTGACTTCTGTATCATCATCATACACGAGCTCATATCTTTGTAGAGGATCTGTATCGTTTTCTTGCATCTCATTGTCTGGCATTTCATTGTCTTGCATTTCACTGTCCGGTATTTCTAAACCATCTCTAGCGGTTGAAAACATCTCATCATTACTTGGACCTACATCAACGTCAACTCCATGATCCTCTCTTGAAACATGCACGCTTCCATGACTTTGATCAACATCCTTGATGAACTCCACATGTATAACACTTCTACATTGATCCTTACTCATTTGTAGTAGATAACCAAAAACATTTTCATCATTCCAAATATATGATGGTTTCTTCGTGTTCAAGACCATTGGATAGTAACTAATTTTCAGCTGAGATGTAGATGCATCTATCAAAACCTTTCTGCAAATTCCCTCCACTAATCCAAGATAAGTGACATCCTCCAAAGATTTCCTCATCACTAAAGTGTGAATCTCATCTTCTACAGAATTCCATATAACTTTATCACCATCTTTTGAATAGAACCCCCCATAATCAAAACATAAGACTGTGCAACCACTGCTACTCATTTTACCTGAAAAGAACAAAATAATCGTAAGGTAATCTTATCATAGTTGTACCAGTTTTACTAGTCGTACTTAAGATGTCCAGTTACGCTAGTTGTACCCAGAAAGTTTGGTTCATCCTAGTCGTACTAATTCACTTAATATGTCCAGTTGTGCTAGTTGTACCCAATAGTACCTAGAAAGTTTGGTTAATCCTAGTCGTACTAAATTCACTTAATATGTCTAGTTATGCTAGTTGTACCCAAAAAGTTTGGTTGATCCTACTCGTACTAATATGTCCAGTTGTGCTAGTTGTACCCAGTAGTACCCAGAAAGTTTGGTTCATCATACGAATCATCACTAGTTATTACGATTCATTGCTCAGTTAACCAAGATATCATATTTAATTAACAATATCAGTTACTAGTAGCCTTACCTAACTAGCTCAGCAGCTCTAATGAGCAAAAAAAAAATCAAAATTTTCTTTACTATGAAATTCTCTAATTAACTAATTATGTATTAATTGCTTTGCCTATGACATAAACTTGATAATTCAATCAAGAAATCGAAAATAGTATAAGAAACAGCAACAACTAACCTTCAATTTCACGCCTCCGATTTTATCAATGGTGGAAACATGAGAGAAAGAAGACGACGTGAGAGGAAGAAGATGACAAGAGGAGCAATAAAATTAAATTTTGGTTGGTTTGGTTGGTTTAGAGGGTTAAATTGCAATTAATTTTCTATCAAACCGTTGCTGCTTTTTCTTTTTCTTTTTCAATTTTTTTTTTGTTTTAATGAAGGACAAAATCGGGAATTCCAAACTAAGAGGGGCAATCAGATTTGTGAGAAGTAGTTAGAATTCTCCTGCTGTATGGAGGGGCAAATCAGATTAATGTCCAAGAAAGATTAAAAAGAAATAAGGATTAAAAATAGAAAAAATAAAGTTAGATGAGGAAGAAGATAGAGTTAGAGATAAGAAACATAGATATTATTTTTGATTAAATGTTTTCATATGAAATCCTAGAAGTGGGCTTCAACACTTAAATACAGATGAAAGGAACTAAATGCAATACGACATAATTTTGAGAGAACTATATGCAATAAAGGAACACTCACTTTCAAGTAGAGGGTCTCCTATTCTTTATTTCCTTCTCCTTAGCCACTTTTCAAATCCTTCTTCTTCCTAAAGAAGCGAGCTCTCTTGCCTTTCGCTTTCTTCTTTCTCTCAATGAAAGTCACCTGAATTCTGAACCTATCAATACTTCAGCCTTGAATAGCAACTTTGCCCTCAAGGTTAACACTTAAAGCCTGATTCACCAAGCTTGCAGAATGTTCGCTTGTGCATTCTGAACTAAGTCCTCTTCCCTCGTGCTTCCTCGCCTTTGTCTTCTTCCCACTGTGTGTTCCATATTTCTTCCTCCAAGGAGTGTTCTCCTCTTCCAGCGTTATGATTTCTGTCCATGCAGCTTCTGCGATGCTTCCAGCAACCATAGTTACTCTCCTTTCAGAAAATTCTAGAAGCCAATTAAACCCCAGTTTCACTTCCTTATCACCCTCGCGTGTAGCTTCGATGAGGAAATATTTAGTGTTAACACAACTTGCATAAGTCCACCTGTTTATGTCCTTGAGATTCTCTGAAGCTATAACCGAGACTGAGTAGAGCTTGGGCGCAATAGAGATGTTCCGAAAGGTGCTGGTGGAATAAGCCTTCGCAGTAGCAACATTAAATTCACTCACAATATTTTTGATCTCACATTTCTGGGCTATGCATTTCCGTGAGTACACAATTTTGTCTCTCCTCCCCAGTTCAGATACATACCTTCTTTTAATGTTGTTGACCATGATTTGTAACACCCATAGTTCCTTATATATAACCGCTAGGGTCTCATTCCATGTCCCGCCATGGTATTTGCTAACCAGCATTCTCCCATCCTCTCTGCCTTCTTTCTTTCCTTCGCTCAAACCTCCTTCTCCTTGCACGGTAGCCTTATCCTTCACTAGTTGGTTCTCATCCGCACTGGTTACATAAGCTCTTTCACTAGTTGTGGTCTTTTGTTCCCATTTATCCTTGTCGCCTCTAATAGTAACCCAACTAGTAGCACAATAGAAAGACATGGTTTGCTCCTTCCAATTAATCTTAGTTTCTCCAAATTTCGATAGCCATTTGGACCCCAAAATCACATCTACACCATAACAGCTTTTCTTCAACACTAAATAATATTCTATAATCTCTACACCTTGGATCATCAAACTGATCCCCAAGCGAAATTCCTTGCTCGCACTACTAAGACAATAATCTAACAAGACTGAAACCTCATCTACTTTCTCAGGTTGCATCGTGAGAAGAGTAATTACATTCCTTGAGATGAAGTTGTTAGTTGCTCCAGAATCAACTAATACCTCAACGATTTGGCCGGAGATGGTGCCATGAAACGTCAGCCTCTGCTCTGGATGAAGTTGTGTTCTTAATTTCTTAATCCCAAGTTTGTTATTTTGAAGCTCTAGATTCCCCAGCTGTCTCCTCATCTCCAACCACCAAAACAAGACTCATCAATTTCTCACAAATTCTGGGATTACCAGATCTCAAAACTCTTACGGTTGACCATATTCTGTTGTCACCTAAACTTAGATATGCCTCTCTGTCACCGTTGCCCTGTATAGAAAACCTCCAAATTGATGAGAATGCATAAAAAATGGCTCCAATGCCAGCGTTTTCTTCCAACCATTGCGCCGTGTTCATCATTTGAATTATCCCTTTCGGTTATGCTATGCGTACTTTCTGTTGCAGCCTATCCTTGCAAGAAGACATCCTCCAAGTATCTTCTCAGTAAGCTATTGGATTTAAGGCATAATGCTTCGAACCTGCTCATATACTCTCTAACAGAGCCATTTTGCTGAATTGCCAAGTACCCATTAACCTCTGAACGTCTTCTATCTCTATCTTCTTGATACCATTTCTCATTGAGTCGTGGCAATGTATAGCCAGAATCAAACCTTCTTCCGCCCTGTGACTTCGGTCCTTTAAACAGGAAGATTTGTTTCCTTATCAGAGACCACACGCTCTTGCCGAGTCAACTGCTTAAACTCTTCCCAACTGTTAGGAGGATTCATCTTCCCACTTCTCCTTGATCCATCTACCTGTCAGCCTTTGTAGACTATGATACACAACTTGCAGCTTCTCATGTCCTGTAATATTGTTTTCACCACAACATTTCTCAAAACAGCTCACCCAATACTTCAGTTCTTCCTCTGAACATCTTGAACTCCTTCCCTCTGTGTTCTGATCATGTATATGTGGATTTAACAATGTAAGCCTTTTCCCATCAGCTGGTGATCTTGTTCTCCGAAACTTTCTCATCATGTCCTGTCTATTATGTTGACTTGCTTCTGGGTGTTCGCATCTACCTCTTTGGTTACACTTTTCTTGAGTCTTTTTCATGATGCAGAGTCACTTGGTCATCTAAAATAAGAGGGTTTATGAAATCTGGGGGTTAAGACCCATAATGTCCCCAACCTGTATCCATTGTCGACCCTTTGTTCATGGAACAAGCTTCTCCCACTGGACCGTCTGAGCTACGAGTGGGTAGAAATTCACGTGTCTGCCTTCCTCTTACTTAGGCGAGGTCTCTTCATCCTTATAGTGTTTACACCTAAGCACCCTCTTTTTTTCAGAACTTCTTTTCCCTTTCTTCTATGGACCCTTGTAGTAGGCTTGCTCTCCACTGAATCCACTATCTCTGTGGAAATCTTTCAAGTTTTCATCTTTGTAACACTCTGATTCTGAAGAAGCGTCATATGGTGTTTTGTCCGCCAAGTGTCCGACAAAATTATCCAGAGGTTTTGTTGAGATTTCTGTCAGCTTGGGCTCTTCGGTTGGCTTAACCGGCTACTCCGTTGGCTTCACCGGCTCTTCTGTTATCCTTGTCGGCTCCTCATGCGTCTTTCTCTCCCTTTTTCCGTGTTGGAGAAACTCTTGTAACTGTCCAATTTGATCATATGTTTGTCTTAGTAGGTCCATATCTTCGTCGCTAAACCTTATCCTTGTTTGTCGTTCGAAACTCCCCAATGGCAGCTACGGACCATGTGACTCGAGTTCTGGAGAGCCTCATGCTCTCTCAGATCTGCGGCAACATCTGGATTTAATGATTGAGCCATTGCTACTCTCAATGAAATAAGAAGAAATAAGGATGAGAAATAGAAAAAATAGAGTTAGATGAGGAATAAAATAAAGTTAGAGATAAGAAACATAGAGATTGTTTTTGATTAAATGTTTTGATAAGGAACCCTAAAAGTGGGCTTCAACCCTTAAATAGAAATGAAAGGAACTAAATGCAATACAACATCATTTTGAGAGAACTAGATGCAATAAAGGAACACTCTCTTTTAAATAGAGGGTCTCCTATTCTTCACTTTCTTCTCTTTAACCACTTTTCGAATTCTTCTTCTTTTTCAAGAAGCGAGCTCTCCTGCCTTTTACGTTTTTCTTTCTCTCAATAACAGTCACCTGAATTTTGAACCTATCACACATCTCCTCTTCTTAATGAACTGCAAGTAAAAATTTCTTATTCTTTGGTTTTAAGTTAGTTTTCTTCTTTGTACTTTTGTGCACATGATAAAACTCTTTAATGAACTACTTCATTACCTATTTTTCTGTTTTCTATATTTGCTTAATAAAGCTCTAAGAAAATGAGTCTATCAATGACTTAAATCCGATTTCATTTTTTTACCTCTACTTAGAGAACAAACCATTTGACTTTTGATGTGATATGATTAACATCTAATTTTTTTATTAATATTACTCTAATTGCATTTAAAATGAATAATTTAAACAAACTTGGTATTAGAAAAGAAAATATGTAAATTGTGGTGATAGAGCACATCGCATCAAAATTGGAAAAGAAAAATTATCTGCAAGGAGGATGCTCATCGGAATTGATCTTTAAAATCAGTTGTTTTATTAACAAAACAAAAATGAAGAGTTATATCTCCTACCTATTAATTGACAATGTAGTTTAATAAATTATGCTTATTTGTTTTAATTTCATTGGTTAAAAATATCAATCTAACCTAGTTAAATGTGACATGGAAATGGTGATGTGTAATAATGATGTAATTGTGACTTGGCATATATAAACATATGTAGATTATGACATGACAAAAAATATTTGTGTGTTTAATTTATTTTACTTTATATAAATGTCTTTAAATATTTCCGTCATTTTATTGATGTTTTCAGGCTGTGGTTATAAGCGATGGCGCTGGCTCAGCTGGCGTCAACCGGAGCTGAGTTTCTTGTCTGTAATGATCGACGACATTGTTTGGAAAGTAGTGATGGCATTTGAGTTGGTGGCGTTGGTCTCGATTTGACATAATCTCGCTAAGTTTCTTTTTCTTCTGTGAAAGGTGTTAATTGCCGGAAAGTTTTGGATTTGTTTTTCGTTTTTGTGCTCTGCTTCCACCGTGTGCTTGTGATGACGCAATGGCGGAGAAATTTATGTTGTGTTGTGTTCAATAGTTGCAATCAATTTAGTCTTTGGTTTCTTTTATGCAATGATCATGTGTTACAGTGGGCAAGTTTAGGTTCGAACCGAGAAAAATTTTGTTTATGCCAAATGATCCAAAGTAAACAATCTCATAATTTTTTTATGAGATGCACATGCGTGATATCACACAGTTAGTATCTTAACAACAATCCAAATTAATATATTTAGATCTCCTAAATAAATATATCTGTTTAAATAGAATAAACAAACAACATGTTTGGGGTAGAAAAAATAATATATAATCCAAAATCAAAATCAAACATTAAAAGATTCGCACTACAATAAACAAACGTTGGATAATGTACAAGTTATATAATCGAGTCTTTATATAAGAAAACAAAAAACAACACATGAGTATCAAACACATCAAACCCTAACTCAAAATTTATTAAATGACAATTCTTTCAGTTCATCTACCTAAATCAAATATGCCTAAAACTAAACTTCAAGGTTGGATGGACTCCAATCACGAGTGTAATGAAGTAAAGATTTATCGTTACACTGAATTTTCAACCAAATTAAGAAATTTACATTTTGGTTGTAAAATATTACAGTCATTTTCAGATTTCTAACAAAAGAATACGATTTATAAATATCTGTTTTTTTTTTAATTATGCAATCAATGAAAAACATTTGTTCTTATTGGCGTGTCCTCGTAGTTGCTCTAGCCATTGAGGAATGTGCTCAAAAGATCTGCGCTTTGTCATTTCGTAAACCAGCATCGCACCAACATCACCCCTGTAGTATGCACTTGTAGCAATATATGGGCAGAGCAAAAGAACAAGATTGTCATTACTATGTACTATATTGGAGAAAAGAGGTAAGACTTAATACAGAAAGAGATAACTACATAAAATCTGATTTACTCTATTGGTATTAGATCCTCATAGAGAATGCTATAAACACATTGAAATTTTGCCGAAGCAAAAGAGCAAATCACTCAATCAAAGCTAATAGAACTTAAGATCTACTATATTCTCTAGATCAATCTCCTATCAACATCAAAATCAAAATCAAACGAAGGCAACACAAAGGAAGAACTTTTTTTCCAGATCAATCTCTGTCTTTTTTAATTACAAAGTCAATGAAAAACTTTTGTTCAAAAAAAAAAAAAAAGACAGAGAAGATAAAATTTAGAGGTATATTTGCTTGATCTTCAAATAGGAAACAGGTAATCGGGTACTCATTTGACCCCATAACATAGCGGTTAAGTTTTACAAAGCCCAATTATGAAAAAGATATTTTTTGTGTTTTCAAAATTTAATTATTATTTTTTAGGTCTGTCTCAAAATATAAATGGATCTTTTGTTATAACAAAATGTTTAATTAAAATTAGATTATATTTTACTACTAAATCTAAAGCCTTATAATTTATCACTGACGTTAAGTTTCATATACTACAAAAAAATTAAAATATTTGAGACAGAGTTAAGTATTATATTTAACAAATTACATTTTAAAAACTGTTCAAGCCTGCATATACGCGCAGGCCAATCTCCTAGTTTGGAATGAAATAACACTAAATAGTTTTAAACCTGAAATATTTATTTTATGAATCTATGATGCATCCAGAAACGCGGCGTCGGACAAACAAAGTTCAATTAAATTCCTACACATATAATTATAACAATTTGATACTACAAAACATGTTGCAAATGTCACCAATTGTAGTAAACAAAACTGATCGCATGTCTGTCCAAATTTGGTAATGGTGCTTCAATCGCTCATATGCCACGAATATATGTATACCATTTGATTAGCATTTTAAATCCATCGTAAATTACATTTTGTTGTTAATCTTTTGCCTATGGCTATACAATGTCCTTCGATTTTGCGGATCTTTTGCATACAGCTATACTTCGACTATAATAAGCTCTTTCATTTTTTATATAAACTCCATCATTTTGTTTTTGTTAGCATTATTTAGTTTTGACGATCAACGTAAACACGTAAAACGTGTAATTGATATTGGGCTATAAATTGTGTAAATTGTAAATTTGTAATGGTAGGGGAATGTATCAAAACCTCAACAATGCATGTGAAAACTTTCCATTTTCTAGTGTTTTACTTTTATATTGAATAACCAGAGTGTATTTCCAAAACAAAAGTGAAAGACAGTTGAAGTAAGACACAAGCAAATGCAGTTAATTACTTTTGTTAGAGTGTCTTGCAAGCAAAATGTATACTGTATGAAATATAAAAGCTCATACATATACATGATATACATCATATTATATGTACGCATACGTACATATAAAGACACACATGTAAAGTCTACATATATACAAGCCTATATAAAATCATTTATCATCTCATAAAGCATGCGATCGATTCTTACTTACTTCGAGTTTCATTAACTGCAACTGCAAACATCTATGTTTTAACCGCTGCTTTGAGAGATTATAAATTTACATTAACAGAGATAATATACAGTTAAAAATATCGCATAACAGATAAACCAAAATTCATCCCAAAATCTAGGAAACTTTTTTCTAATCGAAGGGTTAAGACTGCTTTTTTCTAATAGTTATTATGATCTTTTTTTTTTTTAAGTTATTATGATCTTTTATGGTCAATAATAGATTATTTGGATATATATGATTAAATTTTTTTTTTCATCATATGATTAAATTTAATGCTATTAAAAATAGCACAAGAGTTTATGTCATCCTCCATCTTGTCTAAGGTTCTACTAAGCCATCAAAATGGTACTGTCATGTATACGTAAGTTATATGATATAACACATATGTATAAATATGTCTATCTAGTTTTAGGTCTTTAGCTTATATGCTACGAATTTTATGTAAATTTCTCTACAAATTTCATACATCACTTTTTCCAACAAATATGAACTATGATATCGATACCATAAAAGTATCCCCACATGTGTTTGGTACCAAAAGATGCTGCGTAGATATGAGTGCGAGACTGAGTTTGACATACAAAATTTATGGAAAAACACACACACACACAATATAGAATATATAACTTATATACATATGTGTTTGTGTTGATAATGAAAGAGGAGAAAGAAAGCAAAAGGGTTTGAAAAAGAAAACCACATGTTGAGGGATCATATCACATGCTCCTTAACCCCACTTTTCTTCTCCTTTTTCCTCAAGCTTCTTCGTTTCTTCTTTCTTCATTCCTAAATATATAAACATATATATAGCTCATATAACACCCATATAGAATATTGCCAAACATATATGTATATATATGTATCTACACACAATGGTGTTTATTCGTTAATATTAATAATCTATTTTTTTCGTACTAATTCCAAGGACATTC
Source organism: Thlaspi arvense (assembly GCA_911865555.2). Classification (NCBI taxonomy): domain Eukaryota; kingdom Viridiplantae; phylum Streptophyta; class Magnoliopsida; order Brassicales; family Brassicaceae; genus Thlaspi; species Thlaspi arvense. Next base: position 10,117,216 of record OU466861.1, read on the forward strand.
AATGTGGTCTAACATTGACAATTGATTTTACTTAATTAATCCTATTTAATAAAACCATTCATTGGTAGAGTACACTTAACCATAGGAAGATTTACAAACGGATTCATAATTAGAGAAAATGATGTGTTTGAATATCTGTGTGTATAAAAGAAATTATTAGATTTAGGCCGTTAGTTACTAACCGATATTTCAAATTCAAATTTAAAAATTTAAATATAAGTTAATGGGACTAAGCTAGTTTAAAATTGAGTGGGAAAGAAAATCTAAAAAGGCTCCAACTTTCCCCTCAAAACTGGAATACAAAATTGTCTTCCAATCTAAAGATAAATCTATTTAGTGAAGAAAAAACAAAATAAAATCCAAACTACTTCAAAAATAACATTAAAAAAATGCAAACAGTGATTTACGCGTAATTCAGGTAAACGATTTGATTTGACGCCGTTAAGAACACAAATGGTCAAAATAAACCAAACTCAACCAACATCCACTATAACTCAAACCAGACCAGAATTCAAAATTCTATTTTATCTATAAAGTTCCAAGATATATTATTGATCAAATTAGTGATGAGTTTGAATGCATTTTTTCTTGTATTACTAAAATTGAGAAACATAGAGGAATAATAATTCGTTAAACCGGAAAGGGAATCTCGGTTTTATTCGGTCTGACTAAACCGTTTATTGACGTCCGCTTAACAATTTAACTTGAAAACTCCTATTTTACGTTTTATGCCTTTTACTTCATCTCTCATCTCTGCTTTGAGAAGAAGGAACAATAAATGCACTTGAACACACTCTCTCTCCGAGTCTCCTCCACACTCTCTCTCTCTCCTTCGAATCCGCCATTGGTGAAGCTTTTACTTCTCTGTAAGTCTTCAAATCTCACTGCCTGTTTCTCCACAGTGCGCTTTGCTTCTCGAAAAAGTACTAGTCTTATCACAAGCTTCTTCCTTTTGTTACTCGATCGTTTGATCCGATTTCGTATCATCGGCCTTAACAGAAAGATCGAAAAATAGATTTGTATTAGTGTAATTACATACTGAAGTGGATTCAGTAATGCATTTACATTCTGTTCAGCGATTTTGTTTCTGTTTGCTGATTCATGGACGCTGGCTTGAGTCAGGGAGTTGCTAATTTTGGGTCAAACCGCAAGACTTTTGGATTTTTAATTTAGAAATTTGGTAGCTTTAGTTTCTGGGCATCTCGAATAAATTTCACTTGATTGGTTTTGAGAATGATGTTTGGATCCATACTCAAATGTGATCGATTGATTTGTGCAGGGGAGTGGCTAAATGGTAGACAATTTTAGCAGAATGGATTCGATTCAGCAACGAAGAGGTGGTATTGTATCCGTATCTCCAGCTCAGACACCACGATCAAGTGATAAATCGGCTAGAGAATCAAGATCTTCTGAGTCAAATTCCACTAATAGAAATGATAAAGAAAAGGGTGTGAATGTGCAGGTCATATTGCGTTGCAGGTGTGTTTATAAAGCTCTTAAGTTTGCTTTGGGTGATTTCTTCTTTTTTTTTTTTGTATTTTGGCCTCATTTGGGTTTTAGTTTGATCTTTCTCACCGGTTCTTGGTTCTTATAGGCCATTGAGCGAGGACGAGGCCAGGATTCATACACCGGTGGTGATTTCTTGTAACGAGCATCGTAGAGAAGTTGCTGCTACTCAAAGTATTGCTGGAAAGCACATTGATAGACATTTTGCTTTCGACAAGGTTACATAGTTGATGAGTGTTGTCTTAAGCATGTTTCTTGATTGAAGCTTGTCCCTCAATGGTCTCTCACTTTCTCTCTGAACTTCTCAGGTCTTTGGTCCAGCATCTCAACAGAAGGACTTATATGACCAAGCCATTTGTCCAATTGTGTTTGAAGTACTTGAGGGTTACAACTGTACCATCTTTGCGTATGGTCAGACAGGAACTGGAAAGACATATACAATGGAAGGAGGTGCAAGGAAAAAGGTCGGTCCTTTTGAAACGAATGTAGTAGCTGTGCTTCTGTATGATTCAGTGTACTTTTCATGTGTTTTTGATAAATAGTTATGGTCGCTATTTTTGTAGAATGGTGAGTTCCCGAGTGATGCAGGTGTTATTCCAAGGGCTGTTAAGCAAATTTTCGACATTTTAGAAGCGCAGGGAGCTGAGTATAGCATGAAGGTCACCTTCCTAGAGCTATATAATGAGGAAATCTCAGATCTTTTAGCACCAGAGGAGACTACAAAGTTTGTAGATGAGAAGTCTAAAAAATCCATTGCTCTCATGGAAGATGGTAAAGGGAGTGTCTTTGTACGTGGCTTGGAAGAAGAAATTGTGAGTACAGCGAACGAAATATACAAAATCTTGGAAAAAGGTTCTGCGAAAAGGCGTACAGCTGAAACTCTTTTGAACAAGCAAAGTAGTCGCTCTCATTCGATATTTTCTATCACCATTCACATCAAGGAAAATACTCCAGAGGGAGAAGAGATGATCAAATGTGGGAAACTAAATCTTGTTGACCTTGCTGGTTCCGAGAATATCTCACGTTCTGGTGCGCGAGAGGTATACTTATCTTATTATCATTGTCTCTGATGTCAGTTCTTGAACAATGAAAGAGGCAGTGTCTTCAAGGCAGTCATGGAAGCTAGTGGTAACTAATTTGACTACGGTTGTTGCAGGGACGAGCCAGGGAAGCTGGAGAGATCAACAAGAGCTTACTTACTCTTGGCCGTGTCATTAACGCGCTTGTTGAGCACTCGGGTCATATTCCTTACAGGTACAAGTGATCAGTTGTAAGCAACTGATGGTTTGTGATCTTCTTGGTGTCTTCAATTTAGGTTTGACATTAGAGAGTACTCAGCTATTGCTTTTGAATTCTTCAGAGATAGCAAACTGACGAGGCTCTTGAGGGATTCATTGGGAGGAAAGACAAAAACGTGTGTAATCGCCACGATCTCACCTTCCATCCACTGTTTAGAAGAGACGCTAAGCACTTTAGATTATGCACATCGCGCCAAGAATATCAAGAACAAACCAGAGGTGAGATGTAACGACATTTTTCTGCTGTATAATCTGAGTCTCATGCGCAAAAGCAACGGTTCTAACAACTTCCTCTTTATTCCAGATCAACCAGAAGATGATGAAATCTGCTGTCATGAAAGATCTGTACTCTGAGATTGACCGACTTAAGCAAGGTATGAGTGTAATCATTATATATATTGGTTTCAAGGCATTCCTTACTTGGCGTTGTAATGTTTATCGTAGAGGTATACGCTGCGAGAGAGAAAAACGGTATTTATATTCCAAAAGACCGATATCTTCAAGAAGAGGCTGAGAAAAAGGTTTTAGTTTTCTGTGAACTTAATTGTTCTTATCATTTCTTTCCTTGTTTCCAACCCTGAGTGTGAAGAGTAACTCTATTCATTTGTGTTTCAATATCACAGGCAATGGCTGAAAAGATAGAAAGATTAGAACTTCAATCGGAATCTAAGGACAAGGTATGAACCCACATCATTTGACTTCATATCCCATTAGCGCATCACATGATATTTCTATAACAATTGTGTTTGGCCCTGTAGAAAGTAATTGATCTTCAGGAGCTTTACAACTCTCAGCAGCTTTTGTCTGCGGAGTTGAGTGAGAAACTTGAGAAAACTGAGGTATATACATCCAACTCTACCCGTAGCCATTTTCTTATCTCTGTTGATTGAATTGCTTGAAAAGCTAACTGTTTGTCTCTACGGATATCAGAAAAAGCTTAAGGAAACTGAGCACTCCTTGTTTGATCTTGAAGAAAAATACAGACAGGCGAATTCAACCATTAAAGAAAAAGAGTTTGTGATATCTAATCTTCTCAAGTCAGGTACTTGATTTTCTTTATTAGCCTTCTCACGAGGAGAAAGACTTGCTCTTGTGTTTGAAATTCTGATAACACTTTTCTTGCTGACATTCAGAAAAATCACTTGTGGAGCGAGCCTTTCAGCTACGGATGGAACTAGAAAGTGCAGCATCAGATGTTTCCAACTTGTTTTCCAAAATAGGTAAACGACTCATGGACCAAAACTTTCAACTTCTGTTGATAGATGTTCCCTGGTTCATTATTACTGTTGTATTGCAGAAAGAAAGGACAAAATCGAGGATGGAAACAGATGTCTCATCCAAAACTTCCAGTCACAGCTCACACAACAGCTTGAGCTATTGCATAAGACTGTGGCTTCTTCTGTGACTCACCAAGAGGTTCAACTAAAACACATGGAGGAAGACATGGAATCCTTTGTGTCCACAAAATCTGAGGTGATTTTTGTCTCTGTGGCCTTTTTGTTTTCAGTGACGCATCTGTCATGGCCTCACTCTTTGGTTTTTCTTCTAAAGGCTACTGAAGAACTTCGAGAGAGACTTTCAAAACTGAAGACAGTGTATGGTTCTGGCATCGAAGCTCTTGATAACATAGCTGTGAAGCTAGATGGAAATTCTCAGTCAACATTTGGTAGCCTGAACTCAGAAGTTTCTAAACATTCGCATGAACTAGAGAATGTAACTTTAGCACTTTAACTATCCCATTATACCATTGTGTATACCATTAGTATCTCTGTTCTGAGTCAATCTCCTTCCTTTGTTGTCTCTTGCAGGTTTTCAAAGGTTTTGCTTCTGAGGCTGACATCTTGTTACAAGATCTCCAGAGTAGCCTTAACAAACAGGAAGAGAAGCTTATTGCATTTGCTCAGCAGCAACGGAAGGTTTAGTAATTGATGATCCTTTATATCAATATCAGACATTTCGGTTGAAACATTGATATCTGCAGGCACACTCGCAAGCCGTGGATTCAGCAAGGTCAGTTTCAAAAGTAACAGTGGAATTCTTCAAGACTCTGGACACGCATGCAACCAAACTAACCGGGATAGTGGAAGAGGCACAAACGGTTAACCACAAGAAACTGAGCGAATTTGAAAACAAGTTTGAGGTGATTCCGGTTCTTGGCTTCTTGACACATAATGTCTTGCGTAGGCTTTAATGCTGTTTCCTCTGTCTTGTAGGAATGTGCTGCTAATGAAGAAAGACAATTGCTAGAGAAAGTAGCAGAACTTCTGGCAAATTCTAATGCTAGGAAGAAAAACCTTGTACGTTAATGCAATTCCACATGTTAATTCTTAGCGTTTGATTTGAGGCTTTGAGGAAACTCATCAGTCTTTTTTTTAGGTCCAAGTGGCTGTACAAGATCTACGGGAGAGCGCATCCACCAGAACAACCACTCTACAGCATGAGATGTCAACAATGCAAGATTCAACTTCTTCCATTAAATCTGAGTGGACTCTTCACATGGTGAAAACAGAATCGAACTATCACGAGGACACTTCAGCGGTTGAGAGCGGGAAGAAAGCGATGCAAGAAGTTCTCTTGAACTGGTATAAATAAATCTCACAGTTTCATTATTACAAAAGTTTATAAGCACTGAGCTTTTTCGGATGCATTTGCTTGAACTTTCGAAATGGATCAAATGTAGCTTGGAGAAGGCAGAGATGAGTGCACATCAATGGAGAAAAGCTCAAGAATCACTGGTCAGTTTAGAACGAAACAACGTAGCTTCTGTTGACTCAATCGTTAGGTATGATCTTCACCGAGATTATAAATCCGTTTATGTTCTGTTTTCAAGTCACTTATTCACTTCAATCTCTCTTAAACAGAGGAGGTATGGATGCTAATGAGAACCTACGCTCTCAGTTCTCGTCTGCTGTATCATCCTCTCTTGATGTCTTTGATGCTGCTAATGGCAGCCTCCTTACTTCCATTGACCGTGAGTAGAGCTAAACGATTCTCCTTGAATTTACAGATTCGAAACAAAAGATTCTTTCTTCATTATTTGCTGAAAGTTTTATCCTAATTCTTTCAGATTCGTTGAAACTCGATAACGATGCATGTGCAAAGGTGAACTCCATGATCATCCCATGCTGTGAAGACTTGATAGAGCTAAAGAGTGATCACAATCACAAGATCGTAGAGATCACAGACAACGCAGGGAAATGTCTTCTTGATGAATACGTTGTAAGTTTCAAGATTTGCATATAAGATACAAATATGTCAATACAAATATTCCAATACCTGTTATGATCTTCGTGTTCAACAGGTGGATGAGCCTTCGTGTTCAACGCCGAGGAAAAGACTAATTAACATACCGAGCATTGAGTCCATTGAGGAACTTAGAACTCCAGAGTCTGAGGAGTTACTGAGAGCGTTTCGAGATGAGAAAATGGTGAAGCAAGCCAATGGTGATGCAAAGCAGCAGCAACAACAACAACAGCTTATACGTGCTTCCTCTATTTACGAGGCAGCTGTTTCGGACTCAAGATTTCCTCTCTCTGCTGTTAACTGAAAACAACAAGAGAATAAAGTTACTGTGTCACACTGTACAGAGAGAGAGAGAGAGAGACATAGTATTGTTGTATTCACGTAAAGACTCTTTTTCTTCATGGAGTTTTGGTTTGAGGAATTTACAAAAACATCAGTTTTATTTAATATTCTTTATTTGTGTGGTTTATTGGTTGAAAGTTGAAACCAAAGGAAATTATTATCTTCTAAATAATTTTAAGTTTATAAATGCTTAAAACAACACACATCAATATGTTTTAGTTTTGTAACTTTTGATGGCATTGTGTTGTGTTGTTTTTGACTCTCCGGCGGCTATCAATGAGTTAACAACACTTTACTTTAATAAATTGCAATTTTAATGACACTATTATAAAATGACTTTATTTATTCAAACCAACTTATTGTAGTATTGACTCAGTTCTTAGTTGTGAAGGTTAGCCAATAATTCAACTACCATTCTTATTAGGCATGTGATATAGTTTGTTAAGTTGCTGTTAGGTGAATAGGATGGAAACTATTTGAATATTTTCTTTACTAGTTGCAAAAAATGTCAAAGATAAACACCTATTTAAGAAAATGGCAATGCATTATATCGTCAAAAAGAATAATATACTGATATAGTGAGAGAGAGAGAGAGAGAGAGAGAGAGAGAGAGAGAGAGAGAGAGAGAGAGAGAGAGAGAGAGAGAGAGAGAGAGAGAGAGAGAGAGAGAGAGAGAGAGAGAGAGAGAGTGATTTTTCGTAATAAAAAAAAGGTGAATTTTCTTCATAGCAGCATGTTTTCTTCCATTTACTAAACTAGACTGGTGTGCTCATTTCCGAAACTAGTTATGATAACCGAAGAGCTATGAGTAGAGGCTTCCATTTTCCAATTGTACAAGTAGAATACAGCAATAAGAAGGCACTACTAAGCCACTAACCAAAGAGATATGGGTAGAGGCTTCCATTCTCCAAGTATTCATAGACCAGAATCCTCTTGCCCTTATGCACGCAACAGCCATGAAGCTGGACAAGGTTCCTGTGCTGAAGTTTCGAGATCATCTTTACTTCATTCAAGAATTCTTCGTCACCATAATGACTGGTTTTAAGCTGCTTCTTTGCCGCAATTTCTTGCCCCCCCTCCCTCGTAAACTATTCCAAAGCCACCTCTCCCGAATTGATTGTCTTGAGAGAATTTATATGTGGCCTTGAAAATAGTTTCAAAATACATCAAAGGGAGTTCCATGCCTGTGTCTCATGAAGAATAGATAGAACAATTGATGTTTAATTAGTGTATTTTTTTTTTTTTGCTTATTTTTTACTTTGAAGATAAAAATGAATATATATATATTAATAACAATAAGAGTTGATATATAATAATAATTGTGATGTTATTATTAGAATTGATATATATATATATAAAATATATAGATATCATCATATTCACCATTTCTACAAGAAAACACGTAATTGAGAGTGATAAAGTGTTGAGACCCAAACAGTAGGAGAAAAACACAATCTATAGTTTCATTTATAGATAAAATTTTAAAATGCTATTTCGAATAAAAATAAAGAAATTTTGTGAGATTGATGATTAATTAGTTTATTGATTTCAGTAAAAGTAAGTAATATACAAAAATAAAAGTCAAATGAATAAATATATTTAGTAAAAAGATGTAGATACATACAATATATCTTAAATTTCTTAAATATGTCATGTGAACATTCAAAAGATTTGTATGTAAAAATTCATTACAAAAATAAAAACTAGATAATTTATAATTTTGTGATTTATAAAATATTTATATATAAAACTTATAGAAGTCCTATAAAAAATAAAATTTTAAAAGTTTATAAAAAAAACTGTTGATGTGAATAGCTTTATTGGAAAGAGATTTGGCTAATTATAAGTATATAATTGTGAAAGAGACGTTGATGTAGTTGGCAACTTGTGTATTTAATTTTTAAGTTGTTGACAGTCGAAGAATAGGAAAGCTAACTAATTTCCTTGAATATGCAGATTTCAAGCACATGTTCTTCAGTTTGTTGCAGATATATTAAAATAACAACAATACATGTCCAATGGATCAACGATTTGATCATCTCATGCTGTGAATATTTGATAAACATATTCAATTCCGACGGCTATTAATGGAAATTTCAAATGAATTACCGACGGAATAAAAGAATGATCACACATGCATAATCAAAAGGTGGTCAAACAAAAATCTCATCCATTATCTCTGTGGATGGATCAATGATCTCAATCCGACAGCTCAGCTCAAACAACTAGTAATAAAATATATATACTTTTTAAAAGATAAATAGTGAAATACACTTCGATCGGAATCAGAACAATTCAGAAAACAAAACGAACAAACAAAAAAAAAAACCAAAAAGATCAAAACAAATTCTTCAAGGAGCCATGGATACATCATCTAAAAAGCTACCAATCCACAAACATCCTTTGTTCTCTTCATCTCGATTTCATGGTCATTGTGACGCTTGCACTAACACACAAGGTGAATACTATGGAGGCTATCGCTGTAACGATTCTGACTGCAACCTTGTTTTCTTTCACAAGGAATGCGCCGAATCACCATCTGAGATCAACCATCCTTCTCACCCTGAACATCCTCTCAAACTCACACACGATCCTCCAAGAAGTATGTGTGATCTATGCGGCAAGAACATCTACGTCGCAGAAGCTCCGTATTTCTATCATTGTTCCATTTGCGACTTCAACGTTGATACATCATGCGCGAGGAAACCATCGTTTCCGCTCGTTGTTCCACATCCCAATCCCCAAGAACCTCCATTTGTCTTTATAAAAGAAAATCAAACTGAATTCGGCTGTTGTGGAGTATGTGAGCAACCAGTTTTTGGTGCATATCTTTATGGACGACCTTCTTGTGATGAGTACGTTCACTTGGAGTGTATCAATCTTGCCGAGAAAGTTAACCTTCCTTTTCACCCAAGTCATCGTTTTGAGCTCACCAAATCTGCTTCACTCTCCGGTGATAAGGTATGCCTTTTGTGTGGAGTGTCATTGGAGCGTGTGCTTTACTATTGCTCCACATGCGACTTCAGAGTATGCTTAGGCTGTGTGATAACTCCACCACCTCTTGTTATTGAGCATTCAAGAACCCATGAGCATCATCTTACTCTCTCATCGAGACAGATCTCATTTACTTGTAATGTTTGTGGCATGCATGACGACCGAAGCTCTTATTCATGTCTTCCATGCGATTTTATGGTTCATCGAAGTTGCATTGATTTACCACAAGTCGTAATCATCAACCGTCACGAGCATCGTCTCTCACGCACTAATCATCTTGGTCCAGGATATTTGGATTGTGGAGTCTGTCGTCGACCCGTGAATCAGTTTCATGGGGCTTATACTTGCTCCATTTGCCCTAAATATGTTGTTCATTCACAGTGCGCAACAAGCATGGAAGTATGGGATGGGATAAACCTCGAAGGGATACCTGAAGAAATCGAAGATCTTCCATTCAAAGTGGTTGGTGATAACATGATAAACCATTTCAGTCACGAGGAGCATAATCTAAGGCTTAATAGCGAAAACGTTGTTTATGATGAAGCTACACGATGTGAAGCATGCGTCTTTCCTCTCAACGACTCATCTGATCCAATATATAGCTGTGAGGAATGTGATTATTTTCTCCATGAAAAATGTGCAAATCTCCCTGTGAAGATACGGCACTTATCACACAGGAAACCATTTACTTTACATGCGAGAGGTGAAGATCCCGAAGATGACTGGTTTGTTTGTAGCCTTTGCCAAAAATCATTGACTGGTTTCAGGTACATGTCTGTCTTTTACACTCTAGATGTGCGTTGCAGTTCAGTTTCTGAACCGTTTGTCTGTGATGGCCATTTACATCCTTTATATTACGAACTCGAAGCCAGTATCCGCGAATGTGATTCATGTCACAACTCAGTGGATTATCATGTGGTCAAGTGTAATGTTTGTGAGTTTAGTTTGGATTTTTCTTGTGCAACTTTGCCTAAAGCAAGCAGTGAGTGAAGCATATATACGACAAACACCTTTGTATTTGTTATTGCTATTGTCTTTTTTCTTTTGATACTTACCTCTCATAAATCTGTAAGCTATATCTATGAAAGATGTAATAATATAAGTTTGAGGTTGCTTTGTTAAGAAATTTTTGGAGTTGATTACTTATTATTAGTGGTTTGTGTTTAAGGATGAAAATTTGTAAATTTAGATTTGAAAGAAGTGTGTGAAATTTTCTACCTTTTTATTAACAAGCCTCTGCTACTCACGTTGCCTGAACTTTTATGCGGTTCCGAGCTGTCACAATCACTAAATTTCACATGACACTATTAAATATTTAATATAAACTTATACAAACCATGAAAATGAAAATGACATGAAATATCCACACAAATTCATTTGTATTGTGCTTTGTCCATCTCTTTAACGAGCAATAGTATGTATGAATGTCATCAATCATCATAGCGAATTCTGATTTCTCATCGACCCGTTTTAGATGAATATCACCTTTGTATTTTCATGTTCACCTGATGAAACATTATTTTTTTCCCTATGCTTATATATTGACGTTTAATCATTCAATAATTCCACTAATTTCATTTTTTTCTTCTTCTTCAAAATAAAAAGATATATGGCATGGGAACAACAGGAATAACCTTTCAACATGTTTGTGAGAGAGCCTTGTTGTGATCTCACTCTTCTGACATATTTTGAGACCAAACCAATTAATTGTCTTTATACAAATCCATAGCCTCTCTTTCTGTTAAAGAACTACACTCTGCAGTTTTCACCTGAAAAATACAAATCAATGAAAAAAATGTGTCGTCTTGTCAGAAGGATTCACCATTGCCAAACTCAATATCACACAATGGAAATGGACTTTAGACTCAGGGCTAGTGAACCTATTGATATCTCACAATTATGATGATCTGATCAACGAAACAATAGAAGAAAGAATAGCGTTTGGAACCTACTTGGTATCAATGAGTTTCCCCAATCATGTTTCATCGTCAAAATCATCAGCCACTGAGTTCTCTTGGCAGATAAATGTATTATCCTCCGCATGATATGAAACAACAGCAGGATGAGGCTCCCACATCGTTGTCTCATGACCCTTTGCAGTGTTTTCAACATCTTGCTCCTCCTCTGCAGCTTGTTCAGTCTCATTACAAAGTTGGTCTGCTGCTTCTTGATCCCCGTCTAAACCAGCAGGCTCAACAGTCTTCTGGTCTGAGTCCAACTCCATCCCGGTTTGTTCGTCATCCCCATGAAGCGCTACAGTGACAGCTTCTTGTTCCTCTGTTTGCTCTGCAGCTTCCTTCTTCGGCCTCTTCCATTTCTTAGTGGATGAAGTACCATCATCTTCAAAATCTTCTTCTTCTCTGTCTCTGTGTAGATAGACCCACAGTTTCCTATCTGAATCGAATTGGACACAAGGGTCCCGCTCATAGTGCAAACGATCCAAGGCCCCACTCACGACTTGATTCACTTGTGCATCCGTCACATCCTCCACGATATACTGTGAGTCTCTTATTAAGGTACACACATCAGCTCTTGTCCCAATACTACCAGGCAATCTTGCGGCAGCGTCTCTCACAAGACACAGAATTGTAACATGTGGCGGTCTCTCACGTTTCAACATGAAATGATCCCGAGCTTTCGAGGTTGGCTTCCCTCCGCCTCTTCTCAAAGGAGCAACAATCGACTTCCTACCATCAGCAGCCGTGTACACAAAGGCTCTGTCCGGAATTGAGTACCTCAGAAACTCCTCTTTGCGGAAATAAGCTCTTGCTTCTTCGGAACTGTGGGTAATTGTGCTAAGGCTCTTTTGGGCTCTCAGATCCTTAAATCTTTCCTTCTCGTCAAGGTTACACTGCATGAGTGACAGTGGTGGTTCGGGAAGACTCCCGATTTGCTGAAGAGTCTCCTGACCATTTTTCAGCCAATTTGCAAATGAATCAACCAACTTGACAAGCATCTTGTGCGGGAGACCCCAGGCTTCAGACGATGTTACTTCTTCAACAGTTTCTTGATCAGAAGGGCTTAGAACAGGCCCAATCCAAGACCAGCTTTTCGTGGACTTCTCAAATGCTACAAGCGGCTTCCAACCCTTTGCCCCTAGAGGTGAGGTTTTCGAGGAGAAGATTTTCAGAACTCCTCTAATCAAATCCTGAAGCGGCTCTTGTGTCTCCAGGATACAAGGATCTCCCGGGTTTGACTTCACACAGCTAACAATCTCCTGGATAGTGCGGGATGGCAAGTTCCCACTTCCCTGCTGTGGCGATTTGTTATCCTCTGCATCCTTGGACATGGGAGCACCATTTTCTACAGCTTCGTGTTCTGCATTCTCCACTGCCATAGGCTTGCTAACATCTAATGAATCTTCAGGACGCGAAGTTGTAATCGCCATACGCACTGCTGTGAGAAGATGTATAATGGAGAAAGAGAAGCCAGTGTGAACTGTTGGTGTGATCAACACAAATGGCTTCTTCTGAGGCTTTGTTTCCACCTCTGCTTCACTTGCACCCTTTCCTGTTTTTGGTGTTTCAGAGGTTTCCAGATCGAGAAAATCAACATCAACCTCCATTTTCCTCTTCCCCTTTCTCTTTGAGGCATTAATATCATTAACCGGCTGTTGAATGTCAGAATAAAGCTGCAGCTCACCATTATCCTCCCTCCTCTCCATATCCATCAAAGACTCTCTAGCCTTCTTCTTCTTTGATAAAGTACTGCAATTAACCAACAACCTGGCATCTGAAATTTCATCACCACTATTACCATCTCCCTCATAGACCTGATATTTCCTACTATGTCGACCTCGGCCACTATCATTAACCAATCTTCTCATCTCAGGTGATTCGTCATCTTCATCAAAGCCTCTTTTTCTCCCAGACAAATTTGGTTTTGCAGATGGTCTCTGAAACCGTTGTCTATCAGTCATTTGCTCTCTTGTCTGGCTACTCTTGTTTGGCCTGAATAACTCCTTCCTCTTGTTTCTGTCCTTCAACTCACTCAAGCTTGTGACAGGGCCATCTTCGAAATCTCGAGAGAAGGGACTCCTGTCACGCATCTTACCCTTTTGTTTTGCCTTGAAGGAATGCTTCTCTGTCTCAGGCGCATAGATGTGTTCTCCATGTGCGCCTAAATATCTCAAGTAATCACCACGTCCATCAAGCAATTCATTCTCCCGCATATCTTTCTTTCTTGATTTGAACATTTTACTATCTTGTCCGGATCTTAGTACTGGAAAGTGAGCATTATTCATCCTACCAACAGAGACGGATGATTTGTTCCGTATGAAGCGATTTCTCTCCTCACCATCATCATACCCCTCAGATGAATCCGACTCTGTATCATCATTTCTCATGAACATTCTGCTATCTCTAAATTCCGTAATACCAGACCTCGCATTTGGTACCACATTCACCCTAATCTTTTCATGCGCTTGGTTCTCACCAAAATCAGAATTCAAGAACCTTTCGTTCATTTGTTGCATAGAAGCTCTATAAGATCTCAAACTAGTATCAGGTGAGTTCCTCTCAGACTTCAACTTTTTGCTTTTACCATTCAAGTCATCAGATATATATCTGGGATAAACAGAAAGGCCATCTCCGTGATTCTTCCCATGCCGATAGGCGTCCCCACGAAGGTCTGGGAGACTACCTTTTACAGGCTTCATCTGATCTGCATATGCATGAGGCTGAGCATAATTTACATATTTACTTGACTTTGCAAAATTGCTGTGGGACTGCCTTGGTGAATATGGTGGACCCATGAAATGTTCAGAGATCGGTTCTCCCTCTCTTGAAAACTTTTGTTTCTTTCCAGGCTTCAAGAACCCAGATCTATCTCTAACAATAAGATCCCGATCTCGTCGAGAACCCATTCCAAAGAGTGGATCCTGATCATCATCATCAATATTATCTTCTGACCCAAGAGCCAAACTTGAACCATACTTCTTCCGAGCCAGAGAAGAGGTGTTGTATGCAGAGTTCACACCTAACCCATTATAGCCTGAAGCATATGGCCCAACAGACGTTTTAGCCAAAGGATACTTCAGTGTTGCCGTCTTCGACTTCGACTTTGGTTTGCCATATCTATCCTGCTCTGCAGCAGAAAGCTGCCGCCGGCTATGAAATTCCACACCTGAATCAACACCATAACCAGAGTGACGCGCCACTTTGTTCTGCGCAGACTTCCTATCTTTGACCTTTCTGCTCCAAAGCCCATCAAAAGGCTCCTCCTTCTCCGATGAATCCTCTTCAAAATCATCTTTTTTCTCACGCATCAGAGTCTTTTGGCTTTTGACGATATTCAGGACACGGAGCTTCTCATCGATGCTGTACCCTTTACAACTCGCCCAAGCATCCCTCGTCTGACAGAGATTCACGACCATGTCATTGTGATACTTCCTCAAGGAATGATAATGTTTTGTTCTTAGAAACAGACTACGACCCTCGAGATAAAGCGCGTTCCTGGGCTCGCACTGCCCACCTTTCAACATGCCAAACAGTTTCTTGATCGGACTGCCAAAGTGGAAATTACGACCCTCGAAAAGCTCTTTCAGGGTAAGCATAAACGTGAGCTGATCAATGTCAGGAAGGTAACTCGAGAGGCTGAGCCGTTCTTCCTCAGTGAGACACTCGTTCCAAACATCAACAGAGAGTATATCTTCGAGACTAGAGAGATCATAAAGCTCAAAAGGAATGCTACAAGTCACGTTCCCAACCTGACAAAACTCGGCACCAGTCTCCGCAAGCTCAAGCAGATCAAAATCATCAGAGCCTGCTCCAGAGTCATCCTCGTCGAAATCATCATCCTCGTCATCAGAATCAACATGAACCACCGCTGCTGAGGTTTTACGTTGAAGTTCAAGCCTCTCATCTCCTTCGTAACTTGACATAGATTCACCACTGCCATGAGAGTACTCTGAATCAAACCTCGAGAGCTTTACGTTACTCTTCTCGATCGCCATCCCACATAAAACCCCCAATCCCACTCAACGAAACAGTTCTTCGACGATAAAAGTCGGACAGAACGACAACCCTAACACACACGAAGCATAAACGCCAAACAAAAAACAAAAATTCAGATATCGAACAAAAAATTAAGTGAAGAATTGTAAACTCCACAGTACCAATTCAATTGGAATAAAAGATTTCGATGAATTATGATCAAAATTACCTCAAAATTTCTCCAGAATTGAGCAAAATTGGAGCTCCAATGCTTCCGCGTCAGCAAAAGTTTGGTTACTGGAGGAGTCAGGAAAGAAAAAAGGAAAAGGGGAGAGGAGAATGGTAGATGAATCTGGAGGAAACCCTAGAGATGAAACCGTATAAATAACGCGATAAACTAAAGAGGGAGAAGAAGACGGTGACCGAGAGAGAGAGAGAATTAGAGGGTTGAAGGAGACGAAGCTGACGTGGACGGAAGCAGAGCCGTCAGATTAGTGGGGCTAAAGTGAAAAGACGAAAAAGGGTAGCCACAGAGACTTAGGGCATAGTAGGACGAAGAAGACGGTGAATTTCGCAAAAAAAAAAAAAAAAAAATTGATGGGAAAGAGAGTGGAAGAAACGGACCGAGTCTGTACGAGTCGACTCAGAGCGAGTCGATCCCGGAAGAAAGACGATCCAGCTTAAGAGATTTTCTTCACTTTATTTTTTACGCCACAATCCATATCCGACGTCGTTTTAAGAAATTAGATTAATTAACACCTTTAAAATAGATACAACCCGCTTTTATAATATACTACAGGATCCTATTTGGGGTATACACAAAACCATTTGGTTGATTTTGGATTATTTTTCCTTTACATTTTAAAAAAAAATAGTTTTTAAATAGTTTATAGATTTTCATTAACAACTTTAAGAGTTTCCATTTTTTATGTGTGATTTACATGTCAAAGCTAGCTTTATAAACTTTCCCTTTCATCTTTAATATATAAGTTATAAATGTGTTAATTCAATGTGTTAATTCAACTGAGGATGTAAGCTGTGCTTAGTAACATGTAATTTTAAAGTTGATTTATATTTGATGTTATAATTCGATATAGTTTACAGTAAACAGTAGATGTGTGAGTTTGCTGTAGAAATATGAGTTAGTATTTTTTATTAAATCGATGACTGGTTCTTTTATACAGAAAAAATTGTAGTATGTAAAAATGATATATATTTAAATTATCAATAAATATATATTCAAATTTAAATTAGATAGATTAAATGAATTAAATCTAATTTAAGAATAATTAACTTTATATGTATATATATAAATCTATAACACAGCATTGAAATAAAGTAATAATATACATATTCCAAAACATATTTTTATAAATTATATATATAAATAAATAATTGAATGTTTTTTATGAAAAGTACTAAAATAATAAAATAGAATAATTGAAAGTTTTTTTAAATGATAAATAGACCATATTGTTTTAGAAATTATATATATTTGGTGTAAATATAAAATTATTTATATTGATAAATAAAAGAGAAAAATAAATAATGAAACAACAAAAAATGTTAATTCTAACTATAAAAAAGGTAAAAAGGTAAGTCAAACTCTAATTCATCAAAATTATTATGATTTAAGAATTTGAGTTAAGTTAGCTATTTTTAAAAGAATTAACTCAAAATTATAATGCAACTATGATACATTGTAACTAATTAAAAGTCTAATGCAAAAAAAAAGTTAAAAAAAGTTGATGATTTGGTGACATTTTTGAGTTAGACTGTTAATGCAAACTAAATCAATGGTATCTCATGTTACCAATCAAAACTGTGATTAGTTGGAACTATAGAGGTTTTCATTTTTTTGTTAAATTTTTCTAGTTTTTCTTTTTACCAATCACACTTTAGTGATTTTGTCACTGTTCCTTTTTTAAACTTTTGAAGTCAATAATTTGTAATTTTGTTTGCTAAATCACAGTCATTATTTTAATGTCAAAAGGTTTTAAGACATTTTTTTTTTATAAAAAACATGTACAGTAAGGATGTGAATCTTCAATCCATTATTTAATTTTTGGAATATTGTATCTTTTCATCTTTTTGTTGTGCTTTTGGTAAATTTTTTTTTTTTTTCTCTTACTTTGGATTAGTTGGAACTGTGGAGGTTTTTAATTTTTTTTTGTTAAAGTTTTTTGATTTTTTCTTTTCACCAATCACACTTTTCCTCACTATTCCTTTTTAAACTTTTGAAGTCAATAATTTGTAATTTTAGTTATAAAAAGAAATTGTAATTTTGAGACAATTTTTAAATGTCAAAAGGTTTTAAGACAATTTTTATTAAAAAAAAATATAATAAGGATGTATTTGCATTCCATAAAAACATTACCAAATTGATCAGAACAAATTTTCTCAGACTGCAAAGAAGAGAAATTCTTAATCGTCCAAGTGATCTTCTTTTCATATTGCTTCCCCATTATATCTTGATGAAGACTCTTGGCAATCAAACTACCAAAACATACAGAGGTTAAACCCAGAACCCGAGTGGTACATAGCTAAATTTGTTAATCGGAAAATCAAAGTATAATTTCAAGCAGAAAATCCAAAATAAAAATCTATATGAATATGAAACGCTTCGGCTCCTTTAGAATTAAATCTCATAGTCATATCAATGTTTTGAAACCCGATCCGGAAAGCAAATCCAAATGTTTATCGGGTCACTGGGTTTCTAGGTTTAGTTGGGTTGATCCGGGTCACTGCGGGTTAACTAATTAATAATATTTTATATATTATATATCTAGGTTACTACCCACACGTTCGTGCAGGAGTAATGTTTGTAAAAATATTTAAGAAATATTCTATAATTTATTAAGTTTTGAAAAATATTTGGGTATCTAAAAATGTTTAGTCGAGATTTGAGAAAAATTAGTTATTTTCGTTTTTAATTTAATACAATGCGAGATTTATATTTATTTTCGTCCGAGGTTTCAAAAGATAATATTATTTTTCTGTTTGTATAATATGTGAATCAAAGCTGTTGCAAAACAATAAATACTCGTAGATCTAAAACATGTAAATAATTTTTATTTCTATTAACAAAACAGGTAACTAATTTAATTTACTAAACCAATAAAACTATCAAATTATGTTTGGTTAGTTTGATTCAAATTTGATTTAATTTAAGTAATTTAAAAATAAAGTGTTTGGTAATAAGGATAACACACAAAAATAAACCAGTAAAAAATATTAAAAAAAGACATAATGACACTTAAGTTAATGCTTTCTGTTTAATATATGTTGGATACTTTTTTAAAAATTGCCAATTTTTAAAACATTAATTGCAATTAAAAAACAAATAATTAGAAAAGTTTTTGTTTGGTTGCAAGAAAGATTGTGTTTGGTTGCAAGAATTAATTATTTAAGTTTTTAACTATTATTGAGATTTAAAAAATTTAAAATTCTGAGAAAATGACACATAAGCCACTAATGCTTCCTGTTTAATATATGTTAGATATTTGTGATTGGTTCGATTTAAATTCGATTTAATTTAAGTAATTTAAAATAAAGTGTTTGGTAATAAGGATAACACACAAAAATAAATCAGTAAAAATATTAGAAAAAGAGATAATGACACCTAAGTTAATGCTTCCTGTTTAATATATGTTAAATACTTTGAAAAAAACAAAGATTCACTTAAATTTTCTGTCATATTTATTTAAATCGAATTGTTTAAATTATATACAAAACCTAAGTATTAATTGCAGATTTTAAAACATTAAATGCAATTAAAAATAAATAATTAGAGATTTTTTTGTTTGGTTGCAAAAAAGATTGTGTTTGGTTGTAAGAATAAATTATTTAGGTTTTTAACTATTATTAAGATTTAAAAAATTCAAAATTCTGACATAATGACACATAAGCCACTAATGCTTCCTGTTTAATATATGTTATTTGTGATTGGTTTGATTTAAATTCGATTTAATTTAAGTAATTTAAAATAAAGTGTTTGGTAATAAGGATAATATACAAAAATAAATCAATAAAAAATATTATAAAAAGAGATAATGACACCTAAGCTAATGGTTCGTGTTTAATATATGTTAGATACTTTAAAAAAAAATAATGATTCACTTAAATTTTCTGTCATATTTATTTAAATCAAATTGTTTAAATTATATACAAAAAAACCTAAATATTAATTGCAAATTTTAAAAACATTAAATATAATTAAAAAATAAATAATTAGAAAAGTTTTTGTTTGATTGCAAGAAAGATTGTGTTTGGTTGCAATAATAAATTATTTAGGTTTTTAACTATTATTGAAATTTAAAAAATTCAAAATTCTGAGATAATGACACATAAGCAACTAATGCTTCTTGTTTAATATATGTTAGATAAATAATTTTAAAAATAGGAACATAAATTTAAATATAAAAACTATAACATAAAATATTCAAATGATTAAATATAGAAAATATAACATAAATTTGTTCAAAACATAACACAAACAGCTAAAAAAAAAATTCAATATTAATACAAATTACAAACTAAAAATCACAAAGTAACAAAAACCTATAATCTAAGAGAGAATTACATAGATACTTTCTCATCTTTTGTTCACACATGTAGACACTTTCAGCTGGTGACAAACTTCCTCCTTCTAAAAAGACTGAATCACCCCTCT
Organism: Thlaspi arvense; assembly: GCA_911865555.2. NCBI lineage: Eukaryota > Viridiplantae > Streptophyta > Magnoliopsida > Brassicales > Brassicaceae > Thlaspi > Thlaspi arvense. The sequence goes on from OU466861.1 coordinate 10,137,204, forward strand.
CCACATTTAACTTACTCAGTAACAAAGCCGCTTTTTTACATCTCCTTGTAAAAACATCTTCCTCATTCCGACTTTTGAGATTTTCGGTCGAAACCCTAGTTATCACCACCGCCACTCCAGAAAATTCACTCGACTACAACTACTCGTTCGCCGATTCAAACTACATTTGCATATCTGGATTGCTCTGATATCACTTTTTGGAGCAACAAGGCCGAAACAAGAACATCAAAATGGAAGGTACATATCACCAACTGATCTCCAATTTAGTACTCTCCGCTCCGCATTAAACTCTGTTTGAAGTCCCCACTCCACCAAATCCACCAACCCGCTTCGTTTCGGATGTCCGTCTTTCAATATTACCCAGATTGCACTCAATATTTTGATTACCGTCAAAAATTTTGAATCCAATATTATTCTTCTGCCATTTTTTGTTCAGATCCATATATGTTTATCCATTTTTATCTGTTTTGTCAGTTCATTTCATTTAGACTTCGCTTTAACGAAACAAATATCTAAGATCTATTGTCCATTTCCTATCATTTCTTTCATTCGTCGTTATATATTTATCCACAAGTATATATCCATTCACAAGTGTCCATCCACTTATCTATTTTCCATTTATACGTTGCTTTTAATTTCAATGTCACATCTACGACTCATGTCCACATGACCATATCCACGACACATTGTCCACATCACAAATAGACCGCACGTAATCGTTGTTTTCGTTTTCGGTACTCTAATGCGTATTATATCTTTGCCTTTTCAGGTGCCACTGGCATTGATGTCCCGCATGATATCAATTTACCCTCTCGCCTGTTTGCTACAGATAGATTCCCCAACGTCTGTCTCAACATCTACTCAAAACCCGACACACTAAAGCCATACAACATGTGCTAAAGGATTCCGACGAGTAGAACGTTATCAGGACCTCCTGTTTTGCCCCCTTATTCGACATCTCCGCCGCGAGGTGTCCAATATCAGGAAAACTCCTTCAGGCCTTATGTTCGAGACAGCTTCTGTCGAACAAAAAATACGAGCTTTGGTTTGCATTTGGTGGTCAGCCTTTCAGGTTCTCTCTGTCCGAGTTCCGGGCCATCACAGGGCTACCATGTGGAGAATTTCCCGAAGAGTACTTTCCTGATTTCACTCCCGACCCTAATTTCGAGGCAGACGAAGTTTGGAAAGCTATAATTCAGAGAGACGAGTATGATACATGTGGTGATCTCACAGACCTGCTACTTAGGGACGAAGAGATGCCCATGAAGCGAAGACTACAGCTACTCTCATCCTCATTGTCGACTGCGTCCTTATAGCGAATATACAGGTGCACATACCTACTCCTAGGTATGTTCGGCTGGTCGAGGATATTGACACATTCTTTAATTTCCCTTGGGGCTGTGAGTTATTCATCCGAACAATCAGCACGATGATGCCTGCGTATACAACCCCGCACGACGTCATGAAGCAGTTGCTTATTTGCGTCACCAACTAAGCGGCGGCTCAATGCACCTTTGCAGGTTCCCACTCGCTTTTCAGCTTCTGGCATTCCAACAAATCCCGGCGTTACTAGCGAAGCTAAAACATACTGCTGAGCTTCCCACACTCTTCGATATATTTAGTGTCGACATCCCTACTCATGGTTCAGTCTCTTTGGTTGACGTTCACGACGCTGAGTTCTCCACAAGTGTAGGTCTATACCCATTCTCTAATGTGTTGTTGTACATACCCGGTCCATCCACTTCAAATGTCCACAATGATGTCTGCCTCGTCAACTTATATCTGTACATCGCTGTCCATCCACTCTTCCTCCTTGTACTTATGGACACACGGAAAACACTTTCAATTGAGCACTAACCAACGACACTCTCTTCCATTTTCAGCTCACTGTATGTCCTATATTAGACACACACGATGGCCCGGACGAAGGACGCTAGAGTGGGAGGACGAGTCCGGAGATAGGAAAATCTCTTACCTCTACGCCAACATAAAGAATGGTCATCATTTCCAGAAGATGGATTGGCCAGGAGGTGACGACTCATTCCCACTTATCACCCGCAACCAAAGGCCGGACAAAGTCCCTCACATCAAACACGTCCTAAACAGGTGCAAGGGCCACAAAAACAATCTCAATGTCAAAGATATTCCATCATCATCAAAGAATACTAAGGCTCGACGCACAAGGAAGAAGAGTGCCGTCCTTAATGCGACCACATCCTCTCCCGGTGAAGAGTCAAACGATTCCTCCCGTCTCCAACTGCAACAACTTACTCAGCAACTTCACGTGCTTACGGAGAAGTACAATAATCTCGAACATCTGTTCATGACGATGATCAGGTCTTTAAAACACAATCTGCGAAATATGTCATCAATCCGCATTCGACAATCCCAGAAGAAGAAGGCATTCTCATCTCAACTCCAAACCGGAGCGGTATTTACCAACACTTCTCCACTAACACTTCCAGCTATTCGTCTCAAACCTTCTCAAGGGACACCCCTGGCTACCACTTCGGCAACAAAACCCGCTCTACTAATTTACTCAGAGTTAATATTTCTTTATTTACACTACTTTATCTGAAATTACCGACCACAACTCTCTTTTATTTTTCCTGCAGTACACTTTGCACCGCCCTTCGCCACTGGCTAAAACCAACTTCGTAAGCTTTCAATCAAAAATATTAACCACTGTATACAAAATCTGCTATGCGCTTATATTTTTCTTCGACATGTACACAGTCACCGTTAATCAACCAATACGGCGTTGAGCGGCACAGCAAACAGGTTCGCCACCTAACCAACACTCCTGCTTCATTTTAAATATGGTGACACAATACTAACTTATAGGTCCACACAGGGTGATGACGCTAGGGATGGTGTCAGTTCACCCTCCCAGACAAAACCATGCCATTATAACATGTCATTCGCAGGCCGCCTCCCTCAATGTGATTAACCATTGGCTTGTGACAGACCCACCATCTACTTTTCCTCCAGCCGAGCTTTCTGACAACTATATTCAATCCGTTCTAAAAGAATTAAGTGTAAACCAGTATGAGGTATGTATCTCTCCTGCGTACGTGGCTACTCATTGCATTACACAATCCTACTCACGCGGCTACTACTCTTTTCATTCATCAGGCTCACGCAGTGCCACCCACCGGGGAAAGAGCAGTACACAAAGAAACTGACACCACTACAGCTGCAGAGTATCGTAATGGACAGCCACTCGATGGACGGGTGTACGACACGGTGCTCAAAGAGGGAGCGGATAAACAACATGTGGACAAAGCCACCGTGTACGCAAACTCAAGTGAAAATACTAAGGTTATCTATACTTTATATGGACACATTCATTGTGGACATACCTTTATGGACACACATTGGAGAGTCTTTCAACTAATTATGGTACTACTTAATCAGATCCTCGACAGCAACGATGTTGACCGCATTGTAGTGGATAACCAAGCACAGTGCGAGGAGCGTGGGAAAACATCAAAGGTAATCACAGTTTAAATGGACACATTCATCGTGGCATACAATTATGGGCACCCATTAGAGAGACTTTTCATCTATTTTTTCTTCTACTGAATCAGGTCCTTGACAGCAACGACGTGGACCGCAGTATCTTGGACAAGGCTGTACAGTCCAAGCAGCATGGGCGAACATCAAAGGTATTCAAACTTACAGTGGACAAACCAGATGGATACGAATTTATGGACACCTATTTTCTTCTTTTTCATCAGTAACCCCCCTAAATGTGGAACCAAAATCTAAAACAGGTAGTGGACAATGAAAAAGACGACCACATGTTAGTGGACAAAGTCTCACAGCTAGAACATATATCAGACACATCACAGGTTTGTCTGCTACCCTATACACATACGATAATGTTTTCCCACAAACTACACTATATCTGGAGAATATTTACTCACAGCAGCTGGACCGTAACGTCGTCAACCACATGTTGGTAGACAATGATGCAGTCACTGTCAAATCGGCCGACAAGGTTCCCTTACACAGCATCTTAACTGACACTTTAAATGCTAACAATGACTCGGTAAACATGAACCCCACTGTCGAGGGCAACATTCCGATTCCAATTAATGCAACTTAACTAACCGACTTCATTCTTTATAACCGTCTCCACCTTATCCATCATTGACATCAATCATTGCTCTTGTGCATGTACTTACGAAACGAACACCATCACCGCCCAAAACGAGACTATACTGTCGTCGCAATATGCGTTGCGTTGTCCTCGAGAAAGAGACATAAGAGCTCAGTATGGTTCTCCACCACCCACAAGACAGCCCCACTTTCCATCTCAGATGGAGACCCTCCTAGCCTGCGCAATGCGTAAAAAAACTTCACCCTCCCGCCAGCTAGTCCGTGAAATTGACGGCGACTTGTGGAATCTATTTAATCAGACACATTCTGCAATGCCATCTCTGTAAGTATGGTTTTCCTATCAATACGCTACTACTTCTCGGGTCCGCTTACACAACCTTCTCCAATAACAACACGCACTACACCAAAGATTATGGGGCCTTCGATAACAACTTCCTTCTTGAGCTCGCAGCACCAAAAGTCTGGACATCTACAAGGGTAAGTAACTCCAACCATATTAACACCTACCATTTCCAAACGGACCATAGCATTATCCCATCAACAGCACATGGAGGTTCTCATGGCATGGCTTCAGACCAAACAAATATCCATGGAAGAAGAAGAAGTCGTTTCTTTCTGCGACCCCAGTCTCATCGGATATTTCCTCGCCAAGCAACATAAGTTTTCAGCTGCAAAGGCTCCCAGACGTCTAAGATGAGACGAGCTTAGACCCATCGCAGAGGCCCCTGGCTCGAGATGGGTGAAGGACACGCAAACGCTGTATGTTCCCATGTGCTGTGAGAAGAAACACTGGGTGGGTCTGGCCATTAACATAAGCATTGGTAGCATAGAAATCTTAGACCCTCTCCCATCGCTGAAAGACAAGATTGCTACTTGGATGCACCCCATTTGCTAGATGCTACCATACACTGTACACAGCTTATGCCCACAAGCTTCACAAGGTACTGGTCTTACCCCCTATGTTTGGCATGTGGTGCAGGATATCTACGTCAACGCACGCTCTAGTGACTGTGGTCCAGTGGCCATAAAATTCATGGAGATGCACGCCGCAGGAGACCCGAAACCACACATGTTTTGGCTCACTAACGCAATAGTGGATGACTTCTGCAAGCAATATGTAATAGACCTATATCGCGACCTTGTAATCCCACTCTACTTTAATCCAACCGTCTAACTTCACTCTCCACACCCTTTTTGTTAATGGCGCATGGCCTTTAAATCCGTTTTTTGTACATGGCCCATATCGGCACTAAACTTGAAAAGCCGCGGTTTGTCGCTTATAACAGCATTATGTAATGCATTCTCTCTTCTAACTCTCTATCTCTATCAATCCTTCAAAACTTTAATAATTCTATTGCATTCATCTCTAATGCACGGCCAAACATGGACATACAATCATGGATATAATTCGGGTTGCACTCCATCCACAACCCCTACACTTCAACACATGTCTAGAGTAGTCTTAAAAAATCTAAACGCCTTCTGTACAATAACTGGTGGACACTCATTAGGTCGTTGCTACACCTACACCTCCGGCAATATAACCATGCCACACACCACTCCGTTGTATGTCACAATACTCTCTAACTTTCAACTCAAAGTCTTTAAATATCAATCTCGATGTCGATGTCCAACAGTTCTCGAACATCAACCGCCACATCTGGCTCATGCCGCGCACAACATCTACAACAAACCAACGCCCCTCTCTACCACTGCAACAACAGTACTGTCGTCTCTAAAGCATGGACTGACACTAACCCCGGCCGTCGATACTACAAATGCGACTCTCATGGGTTTCTAGCCTGGTACGACACCGAAAAACTGGGAGGGTGGCAGAAAGAAAGTTTGCTCGAAGCGAGAAACCAGATCCGCCGTCAGAGGAAACAGATTAACGACCTACAAGTCAAAATCTTAAAAACTCAATAAGCAATTAATCAATCAAGCCATCGACTCAAATCCTGGACCCAACTAAGACTCCCTCTGGAACGACAAACTAGCTACACTACAAACACAAAACAACTCCAGATTCGTGCATACAAGAAAAGAGAGGATCTACTTCGTCACTTCATACTACTTTTAATATGTGTAATTGGGGGTTTGCTTGTTTTGTTGTTTTTCACCCCCCGAAAATAGTAGTGTACTCATTAAACTTTCTTTCTAATTCGCATATCGATTTCACGGGTACCCTGTTTCGTCTGTCAATGCTGTTCTTAATCTACTACGCAATACAAATTCCCTTTAATCGCTTCCTCAATACAACACACTACAGACACGAATAAGAAATAAACCTATGGAAACTATCCACTATACTGAATAGAAATGCCGTCAACGCATGGACAACTACAAATGGTTACACATATCTGGGTAACGCTTAACAACTTACACCAACCAAACAACTTCTCCAGCATTCAGGTTTCGATTAACGGTTCCTGCCAATACAGAAAGCTACAACTACTCAGCCAGGATCCGTACCGGCCCAACAGAAAATTCTGTGAACCTCACAACAATAATATCGCCTCTCTGGATTTTTGTTAGTCCACGCCTTCACTTGTTTGGTCACGCGTCCACAGTACCATTATGGTCCATCCACTTCCTTACCTGCGTCATAATCCATCCACATACAGTTACGATTTGAAAGAAAATAACTCGTACAAAAGGCGTTTAGCAAGGCTCGATGATCCATACACACAACCCACATGGGTCTCATAAATTCAACGTTACCCCTCGGTTAAAAGGGGATGTCTACCTATCCTGCCAACGTCGGCCACACTTTCCCCTATAAAGTAGACAGCCTCGTCATGTATATCACTCTCACACTTACAAACTTCTTCACTCGATCTCGAAACCATGCCCACAAGCCACGACGAGGGCTCTGATTCCGTCGAAACATCATACGACATCGAAGATATTGAGGGCCCAATCTGCTTCTGCAACCGCTTAACCGTCCAATCAAAATGTTGGACCGAGAACAACCCGGAAGACGATTTTACAAATGCCCCAAACACGGTTTCTATTGCTGGGCTGACCCCGCCAGTTTGTGGCAAAAACAAAACCTCATAGAGGCCCAGGTCTAAGATACGCTGCGAGTTCCAAGAAATAATTTCTCTTCGCAGCTCCATCCCCGACTGCCACCACCAAGACATCATGCGACGCCACGCCCGGCATTTACCCCCTCCACCGCCACCCCAACAGTTGAACTACGACAGCAACAGGGATTCAGTTATGTCACCTACTTCCCAACACCAACAACAACAACCAATCACAGCTAAAGCTCCACCCATGCAGCAAAACGAAAGGAACCTCCGTTCACTCATACTACTCCCCTTATTTGCTTTAACAGCTTTAACTTTACTTATTTTTCATCTTGCCACACCCTGAAGAGAATAACCGTTCACCCAAGACTCTCCCTTCTAAGACTAGTTTACTGCATTCCTATCTCCCAAATGTACACTCTTTTATGTTGTTTAATGTAATTCTATCTCCCAAATGTAGGCCACTTCAAACTATCCAAATACGTCCACCGATAAATATGTCTATCAAACTATCTAAATACGTCCACCGACAAATATGTCCACCGACAGATATGTCCATCAGCAGACAACTCATACATCTCGTCCTCTCTCCAGTAATCAACTCATTAACATTATTACTCCCACTGGACTCTCAACATATGTCCACCACTGTTGTGTCCATCATGACAATGACCAACACAGTTAGCTACACCAGCTAAATCACATTGGTCTATTGTCTCCACCGCAAATTAATCATATATCCCTACTCGAAGACACTTCATTACATACATACCACAGTTCTGTGTTCAACACACATTTACGAATGCCACTAAGGCAAATGGCAAAATATGTTACTATTTAATGTACTCGCGTCTATGTCCACCAAACCTATCCATCAAACATACCCATCCGTATGCAACGATTGCCGTTTAGTTACACTTTACACAATTTATTCAAAACACTAATACCACATAAGTAAACAAAAAACTCAATCTGTCTAGACTACGCAACTCATTCTCGTTCTTGCTATCAGCGAACACTTTTAACATGTGCCATTAATATAATGTCCATCACGATTACGTCCACCTCAATAACCTCTATCAGTTTCAAAATCCTCGCAAAGATATGTAGACAACCAACACCACAGTTACATCACATTCACTACAAGAAAACAGCCCATTTGTGTCGGAAGAATATGTCGCAAGTCCGTCGCAAAAGGGCTTTAGCGGCGGATTTGCGACGGAGCAAAAAAAATCACAAATCATTAGCTGCAAATAAAAAAACGTCGCAAAACCGTCGCAAATTTTGCGACGGACAAAAGTCAACGCAAATCCGTCGTAAACATTGCGACGAACAGGGTTCATTGCAAATTGTGCGACAAAGAAGAAATGTCGCAAATTGCGACTACCTTTCATTGTCGCAAATTTCTGACGCAAATGGGCTATTTTTTTTGTAGTGATTGGTGTATTGTCTCCACCACAAATTAATCACCTATCCCTGCTCTGAGACACTTCATCAAATACACATCGCAATTCTGTGTTCAACACATATTTACGAAGGCAAGTGAGGCAAATGACAAAATACGTTACCATTCATTGTATACGCGTCTATGTCCACCAAACATATCCATCAAACCTCTCCATCCGTATGAAAGGTTTGCCGTTTAATTACCCTTCTCACAATTTTATCAAACATTAACACGATTACGTCCACCATATACAACCAGTAGATATAATACAAATCAGTAAAAAGCGAACACAAAAGAAAAGTATACTCCAAACAATCAGCAACAAAAACCAACAACGTCACTGTTCCCCAAATAACTGACATAACCAACCAAATAGATAAATACCACAACAAAAAAACAACACTTCATCTAAAAGTCTGGCTACCTGACCTTCTAACCATTCGCCAATCCCACCTTACATAAACAAAACATTTCCAAGTAAATCACTCATATCAGATTCGTGCAACTAGTACGATTATGCCCAGGTTGCGTGCATCTTGAACACTTGTTCGGTTCCTTCTTCTTAGACCTCGTCCCCTACAAGCATACTGCAACATCGACAACAGCCTTCAGTCGTCGAAGTAAGGTCGGGCTATCTTCTTCTTATATCAATCGGTAAGTAGTCTAAAAAGTCTTTTATTTCAAAATGCAGATAAGTACATGTTATCTCGTGAAATAGGTTTCAACAAACTAACCGGTATCTCTCCAACTGTCGGAATCTTCCCCTCCTTACGCCTCCCAGACGGCCTACGCGTGCGAGGTGGTAGCAATACCATTTCAGTAACGGCTGCAGGAACCTCCACGTCTGCATAGTTACCAAATGAGTTTATCACACCAGAATACGTCTCTTGCCAAACCACCGTTTTGTGGACAACCCCAACTAGTGAATTAGGCGGCAAGCCTAGCTTATCACCAACCAGCAACGCATGCCCACAAGGGATCAATAGGCGATCAAACTTCTTGCAAGAACACCTCTTCTCTGACACACTAACATGGTTCCTTTCATCAAACTTCCCAACCACCTGGCAACTCCAGTCCGTTATCTTGTTTAACTTACTCCCAACAACGTCTTTCGAATGTTGAGTTATAACTTTCTCTATCTCAGGCGGCAAAGCCCCACGACACCGCAATGATTTCTTCCACCTTGCCGCAAACCATTTCGTCATCATCTCCTGTATGAACCTCAGCAACTCGACAATGGGAGACCCTCTACCCTTCTTTAGCGCCTTATTTAACTGCTCACAAACATTGCTAGTCATAAGGTTGTAACGCTCACCCTTGCAATATACTCGTGTCCAATGAGCCATACCTATACTTTGCGCACTCGCTTTTGCTAGACTTGATCTTCTCATACACCACCTTAAATGTCCCAACACGCCACGTAAATGCAGCCATCAACACCAATTTCGCCAAACCCTTGCTACAAAAACGAAAGTTTACATTCCTCGCTAAATGGACAATGCAGCATCCATGGTGTGCTTGTGGATAAGCAACTTTCAACCCTTTATAATTGGATAGATGATAATCCGAAATTATTGTCAGACTCGGACTGTCTGCGAGGATCCTCTCCAGCTTCTTCAGAAACCAGGACCACGAATTATCGTTCTCGCCACCCACTACAGCATAAGCTAAAGGGAAAACTTGGAAATTTGCATCTTGACCGCAAGCAATAATGAGGACACCTTTGTACTTACCCCACAAGTGTGTTCCATCCAACACCCCAACAGGACGAAGCTTACTAAATCCCTGGATAGAGGCACCAAACACTACGAAGACATACAGAAAACGATTCAGCCCGTCCTCGTCCACTGCAACTTCTAAATCTGCAACCGTTCCAGGATTAGCAAGTTTCAACAAATGCAAATGCATTGGAAGCTTCATGTATGAGTCCTCAGCAGACCCCCTCAGAGACGTCTCAACCATTCCTATCGCCCTATAGTACTTCATGTAAGACGTATCAAGCCACATGTTCTCCAACACCAGCTCCTGCAGCTGCGCCGACCGAGGACCATACTCCACATTACCATATCTGGATTTTAAAACAGCTGCAATTACACGAGAAGTTACTTTTTTCTTGCACACATTTCTCATGTCGATATCACACGTATGGTCAAGATTAATTTTCTTGATAACATAGTACCTGAAATCACCAACTTCCTGCGCTTTCACCCTCTAGTCACACCGCTTATCCGTGCAGTTAAGTATAAAGTAGTGCCTCTTTGTACGCGTTTGTTTGGAGGTGAATGTTCCTTTTATAGCAAATATTGCTAGGGCGATACGACACTCAACCTTGCTGGAAAACATCATTCCCTCGTAAATTCCCTCCTCCGCACAGTCAATGTCAAGATCAGGAATATCCTCATTATCGTACTTTGTGTCATCAAACAGCGGAAGAATGTCAAATTCTTCGTTTTCGATGCTCTCGAGAACATGCACATCCACGGCCTCAAGTGTGTCCACGGCCGACACACTACCACTACCATGTCCACCAGCACTCCGTCCAGATGAGTCCACATTTCCAAGTTTTGGATAGGTGTCCACGGACTTTTGTACACTGATCCTTGCCGCGGTTTCACTGTCCAACGGTGCATTGTCCACTCTATTCGCTTCATCCACCACCCACTCGGAGGATGTCGCACCTAACCCCAAACTCCACAACCTTAGCATTGAAACCTTCTCTACTAGGATACATAACATCCGCTGCATCAAAGCCACCAAGTACGCCGTCTATTAGGGGCTCCAAAAACTCTGTGTCGTACTCTACAGCCCTTACTTCCATAGCATCGCCTACTTCTGCACAACATACATCTGAGTCAGACTCTTCTGCCGGGGATTCGACCTCCTTACGGCCACTGCTACGTTGGAAATTGCCTTCAGCTTCATCTACTACATTTAGGAGCTCCTCGTCATTGAAATCAAAGTTGCATGTCCCAATCGCAGTCGAACTAGCGCTTGCTCCTCGGGAATCGCAGTCAAAGTTTCAACGCCTCTTCAAAGACAGAGTCGGAGTGGCGTAGGCGTTATATACAGCCGAGATGCTCCCCTTTGCAGAAACAGATTTTAAAGACGCAAAGCCTTCGCCACTATCACCAAGACGCTTGCTACTAAACGACAGCGTGATGTACCCACGAATAGTCTCCATAACTCTGGATCTACCGATATCCTCAACCTCCATACCAAATGTAACGAACAAGTTCATATTGCGGTAGACTTTCAAAATGACAAAAAAATACAAGCCCACCAGCATTGCTGACCAACACCGGCAGAGTCGTTATCCCTGTCGCCAACTCAGTTGTATTTGGCGGCCAATAACTAAGCGAGACAGAGATACCGGCAGAACTGCCTCCGAAAAACTCCTCGATAACTTTCTTCTTCAGCTCAGCCACCGTCATCCCCTCTTCTATTTGCAAAACCCTAGACATTCTGTTATTGTCTATCACGAAATCCCATTTTCCATTGCCTCCACAACTCCACTCTCCATAAAGCACCAAACAATGCTCTTCCATCGGAACTTTCCTCAGGAAAAAAAAACTTCTTAAACATTTAACACTCCCACCTAACCGCATTTAAGGCAAACTACATATCTAATCATCTTTTGCTTTGCACAACTTTTTCCACGCCTACCCATCCCATGTGTACACACAAAAAACCCCAAAGTACATTCTTCATTAATTTCTAGCGGACTACACTACTGTCCATTTGATAATTTGAGATGACAAAGCCACTGAACCGCCAAAACCATCAAAAAGAGTGCCTAAATAATCTCATTCATTCATTAATAAAAACAGATTCTCACCGAATGGACACTGCTAGTGGACAACATACACTCAACGAATCACTACGCAATTGGAGGTTGCTGATTAAGCCGACTACTACGACCTTCACTCGGCCAGAAGGTTATAATGGTATATATAATATGTTCTTATTGATTACTTACGCTCCATGATTATTGATAGCTACATCTCGCCAAAACGTTACTCCGACTTATTAGCGTTGCCAGCGACAATGAATATAAACAAATCAAAGCCTAACAACCCCCAACAACCGTTTAGATTCACCAGCCTCTTGCTGCGCCATTTTAATTAGAAAGCCAAAGCCAATTACTAAAGAATATAGATCTCCGATGGTCAATTTGCCCAAGCTCCGGCAAAAGACGCCGACAATAAAACCCCACAATTTTTTACCTTCTCATTAAGGGTATAACTGTTATCGCGGAGTCCAAAGTTTTTGTGGAAGTGTCTTCTAAAGTGTGTCTAATTGTAAACTGTCTCATAATTTAATTAGGAATTATTTATATTAAAGAGATTTTTTATTAAATATAATTAAATTACTGGTTTAACTGGGTCAATGGATCATTGGGTTATGAGTTATTCGCGGGTTTTTCTGAATTTTATCGGATTAATAAATTTTGGATTTGAAGAGTAGAACTAACTCGGATAAATGACCAGATCCCAGTTTAACTGGACAAACTGGCTGGTCCAGTCGGGTTACAAAGTATTATAGGTGGGTGATATAAGACTAATTAGGTTATATTGACAAACCTAAGAACAATTTTTTTGCTTCAATTCTAAAGGATAGATTGCAAGAAAAATAATTAGCTTCCCTTAAATAATTTGCAAAACACTAATCTTCAAAAAATACAAAAAAATATACTAATAAATTCCCATTCTCTAACACCGTTTATTTGGCAGAAATGAGAACAAGTGATTATGAGTTAAAATCTCGTTGCTTTGTTTCCTCTTTCACCAATTCTGATAACTAAGAATTCAAATCATCAAAAAACATCATCGTACAACAGTGGAGCCCTAGCTGCCAACAACTCCGCTTTCTCCTCATCCAACAGAGTTTTGAGGTCTGAGCACTTCTGCTTAAAATCCTTCAACTCTGACTCTATTTTTAGTATCCGTGTCTCACAAGCTTCCTCTTTCCCCTTCCTCTCTGACAACTAGTCGAGTTTCTTCTCCAACCACCCTAACTTAAATCCAGCATCACTGACAGATCCCAGTGCAGCATATGCATCTACAAGATCATCCTTGGAAAGATTTTCAGGCGACTGGCAGAGTATTATGGTCAGGCTGAGTAGGACGTTCATGTAAGCTGTCTTCAAATGTGGAATTTTTGGACGAAATTTTGATGCAATATCTGGGTATCTCTCAAACAATCGGTTCACGAACTCTACCTGATAGTGAGAGAATGACTTATAATGTGAACCCATAGAAATTTAGGGAAATCCGGAAACAGAACCACAAAACATATTTGTGTGTTTATGAAAAACAAATTCTTACCTGAAGGAAGAATTTGAAACCCGTTGACATCCATGCTTTCTTTAAGTGATGAAATTTTCTCAGACACATCTAATTTCCCAACAACTTCAAGAACATCTACCTAGGCAACAATCTTACCATTTCCGTTCACAAGAAACCCAAGTTTGTGAAGGGGAAACATGGATGTGAAACCCCAGTCTCCTTCTTTTTCATTAAACCAATGTTGTGTTTCTGAAAAATCAGGAAAAAAGATTTCATGTAATCGTCATTTACTCCAGAATAAGGCACCAGGCATGACATAGCTATACTCCAGTGCATTAAACATCAACCTATAGACAGAATCTCACAGTAGCCAAAGTCCCACAACATATATATAACCACATGCAATACTAACTTTCTGGTTGTCCGCCTTATAATAGAGATATAACGTGCGAGAGTATAATCACCTCTCATTTGGGAGAGACATTCCACAAATTGAGTTATTATAGTAAAGGAAAATTCTGCGTGTCTTCTCCATCCCAAATGTAAAGATTTAGAATCAGCAACTTCCAGATACAGAGACAAATCATCATGCTTATTATTTTCCTTGGCCTTAAGACGCATACTATCAAAACACAAAGAAAACAGTGGATGCCCAATATTTTAATACCTAAATCGGACGAATTAAAAAACATTAGAAAAGAAGTTGTATAATCTTCTTACCATTTGCAACCACCGGTCAAAAATTTATCAGAATATATAAACTCAGATTGCAAAGATGAGGAATTCTTAATCACCCAAATGAACTTCTTATCAACTTGGTCCACCATTGATTTTTGTTACGACTCCTACAAACACAAATTTGTATATAAAACGAAAAAATTATTATTAAAAAAGAGTACTATTCCGCTGTGGAAGAAACACAAACAGATTCAGAAAATAAAAAATAAGAATGAAGTCTGAATGATCAAAATGGCCAAGTATTTACACCTCAGAGTTACGTCGAAAGAGAGAGAAACACGAACGCTGTACTGTAACACATGAGGCGATGAGCGACACAGCTTTATAAGCATCCATGGTTGATTACCAAGACAAGAGGAACGCGAATCAATTCGGCTCCTCGAAGCGCATAAGAGATTAGTAAATGACCGGGAACTAAGTATCTGGTAGTTGTATACAGGCTAGTAAATATCCTTCATTTAACACGAATGTTTCACAAAATAGCATGAGGAAGCCCAGTCATCAACACCTGTTATTGGACCGTGACTATTAATGAAATGAAACATGGAGTTTTATGGTCTCTTCTTCATTCCCAAGAACAAAGTGATGTCAAATGCGAGTCCTGAAACGTGGAGTTTTATGGTACTCGTTTTGTGTCTTGATAATCTGTCATAATTAATTAAGAATTAATGACTTATAAAGACCGGACTCTTCGCGTGCCACACATCAATGAGGCAATGACATTAAACAAAAATGCACTAGAGATACGAAACGAGTACTCATTTTAGTTTAAGATGCAAAAAAACTTCCAACCCAAGTTAGGTCACTTATTATTCAATTTTTTTTTTAAAGAACTGACTCAAATTCGAAACCAATACATGACTGAAAGACCAAACATTATTAAAATTCAAATGAGTTAAGAACTCAATAATACTGAATATCACCGAATGAGAGTGGAGCTCTGGCCATTGCCACATCTGCTTTCACCTTCTCTAACTCAGCTTCCATATTTAAGCACTTCTGCTTCAAACCATTTAACTCTTCCTCGATCTCTTGCATCCGATTCTCATTCTCTAGCTGAGCTTCCAGGTTTGAGCGCTTCTGCCACCAGCTTCCTCCTTCTCCTTCTTCTCTGACAGTGTTTTCAGGTTCTTTCCCAACCAATTCAATTTATACCCGACGTTAATCAGGTACGCAAGAGAAGCATCAGCGTCTGCCAGATCATCCTTGGAGACCCCCTGAATCGACTGGGTCAGCATCTCGATCAAGCAGATGAGGATACTATCGTGCTGCTGAATCTTTGGACGGGACGATGATGCAATCTCAGGGTGTTTTTCCAACATTCGTTTCTTATTTATTTACTGTGTAAAAATGAGGTATATATGAGACATGATTTATACGTAGACACTCTCTTTAAAAAGATACTGTATTGAAATATGAAAAGCTAAAGAAAGAAACAGAGAACTTCAACTAAAAGTTTGAATTAGTTTCAAACAATATCGCTGAAATCAAATGGAGTTTCAGCAGCCAAAGCTGCAGCTTTCTGTTTCTTTCGATCAGATTCTAAATCCGACAAAGTCAGCTTTCGCTTCTTGACTTGTTCCTCAAGTACTCTGATTCGTGCCCTAATGGCCCGTTTTTTCTCCTTCTTCAAGAAAGCTTCATCTAGTTTCTGACGCAACCAATGCAACTTCAAGCCTGCTTTTGTCAGATCCAAAACCGTGCGGTCTGCTTTGTTTAGATCGTCCAGTATATATATATTTGCAGAGCCAAGTGCGAGATATCAATCAAATGCATATTTGAGTCACTTGATTGCCGTTTATCACACTCAAAAGATATTACTTTTACAGCAAGAAACATAATGAAACAAATTACTTTAATCTAAAGCCTAAACTCAACCGAACAGATCAGAAACAAACAAAACGTAAAGCCAAAAATACTTGAACAGAATGCAATAAATTCCGTCACAAAGTTTTAAATATTCCCAAGCACAACAAGACACTTATTTATGAAAACCCAAACACCAAAAGAAACCTAACTCCCAAGAGAACGACGGGAAATAACTGACATCAAACAACATCATCGAAAGAGAGACGATATCTAGCGGACGAAACCTCTGCTTTCTCTTTGTCTACTAGAGCTTCCATGTCTGACCACTTCCGCTTCAATTCATTTAACTCCTTTTGCTTACTCTGCTGAATCTGTTCCTCCATTTCTTGCAGACGGGCCGCACAAACCTCCTCTTTTTTCTTCCTTTCCGACACTTGGTCCAACTTTTTCTCCAACCAATCCACCTTAAACCCTGCATACATCATGCAGACCAACGCAACATGTGCCTGGGCTAAATCATCTTTGGAAAGCTCCTGAGCTGGCTGACACAATGTCTCGATTAGGCCGAGGAGGAAATTCATGTAAGCTGACCTAAGATGTTGGTTCTTCGGACGAAATTCTGATGCAATTCCTGGATGCTTTACAAAGATACGGCTCACAGATCTTACCTGTAAGGGTGAAAATAGATGCTTAAATAAACCAATAACAGAAAGATTTAACTGAAACTGATCAGGCCATAGTGAGAGGAGACAGTCGCATGTCTCTTGTCTCTTGTATTTGTGTTGAATTCCATTCTTAAAATTTCATACCTGGTAAGGTAGAATTTGAAACCCATTAACATCCATGCTTTCCATTACTTGTTGAGTCTTCATGAGTAAACCCTTAGTCTCTGGATCATAATTATATTCCTCTAAATCTTGAATTGCCTCTTTAAATTCATCTTGTACATCTAGTCTCCCAATAGCTTCAAGAACATCAACCTCGGCAACAATCTTAAGTTCTCCATCTACATGAAATACTCCATCATCGGTATTTGAAAACACGAAGTTGCAGTAGAAAGCTTCCTCATCAAACCATTGTTCTGTTTCTGTAACATCAAGGAAAACATAACGCATCTCTTTATTCGTATACATCAAATAAAGAGAACTATATAAAGTTGGGATGAAGCGAATGTAGCAATTTTATTCTTGAAGTAATTATTTTGTGTATATGATTACTCAGTTACTGATAGTGATCCCGAGACAAAGACTCTTGAAATCATTCAGTGAAAGGAATAAGAAAAAAATGATTACCTTTCAGTAATGAGAGTTCTTGAGAACGTTGATTAACAATACTTAGCCGAACTTTTGCGTGTCTCCTCCATCCAGACGGCAATAAGTTACGATCACAAACTTCAAGATACAGAGGGAAGTAACCAACCTTATCTAATTGGAGAAAGGCGCCAAGACGCCTACACGACCGAGAAACAAAGAAAGTAGTAATTCATCAAAAATGTAGATGATAGAGAGAGAGAGATGTTTGTCTAAATAGACGAACAATTTCTTTTTTTACCATTTGCATCCACCAATCACGAATGGAACAGAGTAACACCACCTCTTTAATGAGAATAAATTCTTTATCACCCAACTGAACTTGTTATCAGCTTGGTTTGCCATTGAGATGATGACAAATTAAATTGCAATCAAACGATACGATCCTGAAAAGTAGAAATAGAACCTTTTAACACCCAAATATACGAACCCACACCACAAACACAAAAGAATCGCACAAAAAATCTGAGGTTCCAGTGTAATCAGAGCCTTACTAGATGAAGAGAAACCCTAGTGATCAAAATTCAAAGTGCATGAAGAAGACTTAGATTAGTGTGGAAAAATGTAGAGACAAAAAGGCTTTATATACACAGAGAGTTAGCGAGAGAGTTCTGTCTTTTGGGTTTCTTCGTAAGATTTATGTTGAAAATATATGCATAGTCAATAACACAACCGAATGCGAATAGCCTTCGCTCATCGTAACTTGATATTGTCTTAATTATGGTAATTTGGATTAGTTGGAACTGTTGAGGTTTTTTCTTTTTTGTTAAAGTTTATAAGTTTTTCTTTCCACCAATCACACTTTAGTGATTTTTCTCTCCGTTTTTTTTTAAACTTTTGAAGTCAATAGTTTGTAATTTTGTTTGTTAAATCACAGTCATTATTTTAATGTCAAAAGGTTTTAAGACATTTTTATATCAAAAAATTACAGTAAAGATGTGAATCTTCACTCCATTATTTAAATTTTGGAATATTGGATCTTTTCATCTTTTTGTTGTACATTTGGTAAAAAAATTATTTTTTGGATTTAATATGTGTTTTTTTTTTTGGATTAGCTTGAATTTTGCAAAACAAACAAAAGAAATTGGTGATTAATATAATGTATTATACTAAATTTTAGATCATTTACGAATAAGAGATAAGAAAAAGACATTAAATGTTTAGAAAAAGTAGGAAAAAATTGAATCGAAGTAAAAAAAATTAATATTATATTAAACAATAATAAGAATTAAAAAAATATGTTATATGATGTGATTATCTATAGAATAGTAAAAAAATTTAGAATGTATGAAAAGCTAGAAAGTCTGAAGAGATCAAGATATCTTATTGAGATACTTAAAAGAATATTTTATGATTAAAATAATTAAAAAAATTGAAAAAGAGAAAAGAAAGAGATAAAACCATCAGATTGCTAATCACTCTTTCATAAGTTCTTAAATAATAAATATGTATTTAATTATGAAAATCTTCAAAAAAGATGAAAGAGTGATAGATTTTTTTTTTATTAACAACTTTTTCTCTTAAAACGGTTTGGAATCCAAATCAATGGAGTAGAGTTTACATAGTTTAGAAAATAAAGATAGTCGCATGCATTCTGTGCCAGCTTGTATGCCTTTGTGTTTTGAGCATGTGGGATATGTGATATCGAGAAGGAAGTAAATTCCTCTTACTATTCGCAAATTCCTCCAAGTGTAAAACGGAAGCTGGGCATTCCTATGATTTAGACACCATCTTCACCAGTTCGGAATAGTCAGTAACGAAAGTTATAACTAGTCTTCCAACATGGAACATACAATGCATAGTCCATATCAATGCGTTCAATTCTATGTGAAACAAAGAAATACTTCGTCATATATTTTTTTTTTGCTCCCATCAACGTTGTATCTGATTTTAGTCTGTAGCAATATCATCTTAACCCAACATTACCTGCTGTGCTCTTTCATGATCTATCCGTTTGACATGTTAAATCATAAAAAAACCATTGTCTCCTCATTTTGGGAACTTAAATTTTCTATATTAAGCTCATTCTGTTGGGCTAAAAAACCATGCTACTGACTTTGCTTGTGCAAACCTTGAAACCTCTCTGAGATCTTTATCAATGTTTGAATATGTTTTAACAAATGATAGATTTTGGAGTGGATCTTTCACTTTTTGAAAAACTCTCATAATTAAATAATACTATTTATTGTCATATAACTATTGAGAAACTAGAAATGTAGATGTTCTAAAAGCATATTCATCCATTAGAAACTCAAATTGGATATTTAAATATTCAGAAAATCAATATTTTTATTTCATTTATTCTTATAATTAAATTTAATTCTTATAAAAAATGAACAAATAATTAAGTGACAAGTATCATAAAGAGTTGAGATATAGTTCTAAGAGTTTCTCATATAAAAATAGTCTCTTGTTTCTTTTTGATACTTTTTAATTTTCAAATACTTTAATGCTAAGATATGACTTGAGAAATTGTTAATAGGCATGTTCTAGAACACCTTTATCAATGGTATCTCAACATTGGTATCTCACAAAATAGAAAGAGAAAATACTAGTATTTTATTATATGGGTAAAAAAAAGGAAGAGAGAAAGAGTATCTCAAATGAGAGACTTTGAAATATGAGAATATTACAAAAAGAATACTTTTTCAAATTCTAATTACAAGAAAGAGCACTTTGTCCAATCAGGGTACTTTCCTTCCTTTTTCCTTTGTTTCTTTATATGTGTTTTCTCTATTATACCTTTAACATTATTTATATATTACAATTTATTATTCTTCAATTAAGATATTTATTTTTCCACAATAAAAAAATAAAAGACTCTCCTACACCAATAAAAAAACAAATGAGCAGACATGGAGATAATCAGAGCCTAAAAATTTGCATCAAAATCGTGGAAGACAATATTCGTGGATGGAGGTTCATTTACGATAAATCTTCCATGGATGAGAGTTCATGGATACAATCGATTTAGTCACACAAATACATCCATCCATAGATGACAATTTGTGGATGGCCATATATGGTATCCACGATATAAACACTAAACACACATGGATGATATTGTGTGGATGTTTAATTGACTCGTTATCGGAGTTTAGTTTCAGTTTCTATCAACTATGAATGGACATATAAGGTATACTTCAAATGGAATCTCTTGTATACACGTCCATATACATATATCCACGTGAACACTAAACCTTTGAATTCAAATGTATACCCTTCCATGGATGAAATTTCGTGGATGCAATCGATTTAATCATTTAAAATATATCTATGGATGATAGTTCGTGGATGGCTAACCCTTGAATTCAAATGTAACCCTTCTATGGATGAAATTTCGTGGATGCAATCGATTTAATCATTCAAAATATATCTATGGATGATAGTTCGTGGATGGTCATATATAGTATCCACATCCATATATGCATGGACCAATGAATGCTATAATTCAAACAGCAAAGAAGAAAAATATAAGAAAGAGAAAAAGAGAAGAAGAGAAGAAGGAGAAAAAGAAAAAGAGAAGAGAAAGAGAGAAAGAGAAGGAAGAGACAAAGAGAAGAGGCGAAGAAGGAAGAAAGAGAAAAAGAGAAAAAGGAGAAAAAGAGTAGAGAGAAAAAAGAGAAAAGAAGAAGAAGGAAGAGAAAAAGAGAAGAGACCAAGAAGGAAGAGAAAAAGAGAAGAAGGAAAAAAATGTGAGGAAGAGGAAAACAGGAGAAAGGATAGTATAGACTTATTACATCAAAAAAGTACTCTAGTTGAGATAAGTGCTCTTTTATGTAAGAAGGATTGAAAAAGTGCCTTATTATGTAAATGTCTCTTGAAATATCTTGAGATACTCATATAACACTTGTCTTCATGTAACTGATTTAATTTATATTCAAAAATTATATTTAGATTATATAGAGCATCTCTGGAGAGATACTCTTCTAAGTCTCTTACAAATACTAGAGATGTTTCCGCGCTATGCGCGAATTATTTTATAAATATTTGATTATCATTTAAGTTAATTATTTTTAATTTTAAATAAATATTTTATATATAATTTTTGATTTTTAATATTTTTTTGATGTGGTTATACATCTTAAATATTTTAACGTATCTAAAAATGTACTATGACTTAATCTAAAAATTAACTAACTTGATATATATGAAAATATACTGTTAAATTAAAAATTAATATTTGTATATAAACTCATTGCTGTTCATTAGCTTTCAAACTATTATTTAAATTATTTTTGTTTTAACTAAATGTGATATATAACTAAATGTGATATATTTAATTTAAAACATTTTTTTCATTTAAGAAAAAACTTATTAAACATATGACTACAACTGAAGCACCTGATTACTATTCCAATTAATTTAGATTTTTTTTTTAGTTTCAGTTGTGTTCGTGTAGTGTTTTTTTTTTCTCATTAGCTGTCTTATACACAAAACAATAATCAATATTGAAAACTCTTACAAATCCTTAAAAGAACTATAATTTCTATAATAAAAACAATATTTACATATTATACAAAACTACAATCATATTGATAAACTGCAATTTTGATTTGGTCCATAAAGCATCTGTAAACTATAGAAGTGTAGATGAATAAATATACAAATACAATTTTATGTTACTCATTCTATTAAACAAAGTATGTCGAGTGTCTCAAAAATCAAAAAGTATAAAAGGTTTATTTGCATTTGCTTGTAATTTAACTTAGATATTTTCTTACACTACATATATATTTTGATTAAACTTTATAATTAAATTAATAATATATATTATATTATATTTTAAAAAATTTCTTAACCAAAAAAAAACTGTGTTAGTTTTCCTTACATGTTGAGTTTATAAAGAATTTCTTCTTTGTTGATGTGGATGGTCAGATATTTTTTATGACATTTTCTTTTACATAAAAATGTATATACTATTTTTAAATATGAAAGTGTAATATATTAATGTTTCATATAAAATTATGCAAGTCTATTTTTTCATATGCATGACTATAACGATGATTCATACTATACTATATTATAATTAATTTAATTTAGGCCTAAGGTATTTACATATTATACAAAATTACAATCATATTGATAAACTGCAATTTTGATTTGGTCTCTGAAACATTAATAAAATATAGAATTGTAGATGAATAAAGAAAATAATACATGTACAAATAAAAATTTATACTAACTCATTCTATTGAACAAAGTATGTCGAGTTTCTCAAAACTCAAAAAATGTAAAAAGTTCATTTACATTTGATTGTTATTTAACTTATATTCTCTGATTTCTTTCAATCAATTTCTCGAATAACCTAATCTCCCGAATAAATATAAATTCTTTCTTCTCTCTCTTCTCTTTCTTCTTTCTCCCCCTTCTCATGTCCTCTTACGAATCCATTTATGAACACAAATTCACATCACTTTTGGCAGAGGTTTCAATCCGACAGTTAAAATTTGCTGGTTTTTGTCCACTGAGTAACTTCTCTGGCGGTTTTGGTTCAGTCAAATCGTTTCGGTTTCTCCAACCGCCATGGAAGATTTCTTATTTAAACCCAAATCCAAACTTCATCGATCTCACGATTTACTCATTTGCTCATAGCATTATGAGTGAGAATTTACTCAAACGCATGCAAGATATTAAACTGGGGTCCAACGATGCCCCAATAGCGTTACCACCAGCACTTTGCAATGAAGCGGCGCAAGCGAACAAGTTTGCAATTGTCGGAAGGTTGGAGAATCCAAGGAAACAAAACATGTGCGCTGTCATTGGACAGATGCCGTGACTGTGGGGAATGAGCGATTCTATCATTACTCGAATTCTTGATGTCCACAAATTTCAATTCGTTCTGCAATCCGAGGAGGCAGTAAATATGATTCTTCACAAGGGCCCCTGGTCTTTCAATGAATGGATGCTTGCCATCCACAAATGGACTCCGACAATTGCCGATGCCGACTTGAAATACATTCCATTTTGGATTCAAGTACGTGGTATACTACCACAATTTATGAATCATCATTTGGTGGATTATATTGCAGCATCTTTGGGGTCTGTCCTCGATATTGATTTCAATGAAGCCATTCAAACCGTTGAATTTGTCCGTATTAAACTGAATTGGAATATCGACAACCCGCTTCGCTTTCAAAGGTGTTTTCAGTTCATACCCGGGGAGAACACTATGCTCAAATTACGTTTCGAAAGACTTTGTAATTTCTGCGTTAAGTGTGGCGTACTGTCACACGAAGCAAAGGATTGCCCAACATTAAGCAACGATGGACTCCCGGATGACCCCCCCCCCCCCCCCCCCCCCCCAATGATGATGATGATGATGCCAACGGACCTTCTGCAGATGCTCCCGGCAATTCTGTCGGCGGCCCTGACGCAGTCGAATGGAACTCTAACAACAAACCTTCGGTTACTCCCAAACGACACAACTCTTCATCAACTAACGCACCGTTTCAAATCAGAGATGATATGGACATGACTGCTGAACTTGGAGGTAATTGCAAGCAAAACTCGACAAAAAAAAATTCACGGAAAGTGAATTCATTGCTATTCACGGAAGGTAGAATCTTCTAAACGAACGAAGGTAGTATCTATGCTGCGTCAGTTTGACAATGCGGTTCCTTCATAGCGCCATCTTATCATCGTGAATACACGAAAGAATCCCAACCTGAGATTCCGGAGGTATCCACTAGATGACTAGTATTCGAAGATAAGGAATTCTCTGCGATGTCGTCAGACTTTGATGCTTTTATTTGTACAAAGAATGACAAACCCACAACATATTCTGGCTCCAAGCGTAAGATGGATGAGAATCAAGCAAATCCAATCGAAGATACACGTGGTCTTGCAAAACGTAGCCGCCAAGCGATGCCAATTACCTCTGCATCCGATCAGAAGGACCTGTTTCTGATCACTGATGACACATCAAGCGCCTCCGATGGATCAAACAGCATTCACAAGCCAACCAATCAAAACGAATCAGTCCCCTTGTGTCTCTGAAGAACAATATGAAGATCATATCCTGGAATTGTCAAGGTCTTGAATTTCCTCTGACAAAACCCAGGCTACAGGAACTCTGTCGCAAGGTTGCACCAGATATGCTTTTCCTCATGGAAACTATGAATAAGTGTGATGTTGTTAGAGATGTCTGTTCTATTTTAGGTTTTGATTTCTGTTTCATCATACCTCCACAAGGCCATAGTGGTGGTCTAGCTATTTTTTGAAACAAGGATATCTCTCTTTCTACTTTGTATCATTCCAATCATTTGAATGATGTCTATGTTCAATATAATGGTATGGATTACTACTTGTCTTATGTTTATGGAGAACCTAATAAATCGTCATGCCATCACTTATGGTAACGATTAGAACGCATGAATCAAAATAAAAATGGTCCTTGGTTGCTCATTGACGATTTCAATGAGATTTTATCCAATAATGAGAAGAAGGGAGGACCAGCACGAGATGAAAGGAGTTCTCAAAGTTGAATTTGTATAACTCCTGCGATTTGTTTGATCTTAGATTTAAAGGCAATCGATTCTCTTGGAGGGGAACTAGGGGTAAACATAACGTTAAATGTTGCCTTGATCGAGCAATTGCTAACTCAGAATGGTTAACTATGTTTCCGGCTTCAATGGTAGAGTTTAAGGGATTATGCGCCTCTGATCACAGACCTTTAGTACTTACTGTTGCTTTTAATAAAGCCACCATCTCCAAACCTTTTCGCTTTGATAAACACTTACTACACAACCCAGATTTCAAAACACAATTAGCCAATGATTGGCAACGATATCAACATAATGGTTTAACAGCTCAAATTCACAATATTCAGTGAACAATGAATGATTACCGCCGGCATTCTAAAACCAATTCTGCCAAACGAATTAATTCCCTGCAACTCGAATTGGACCTAGCTCTCTCTGTAACGGATTTGGCTCCATATTGCATATACCAGATCCGTAAAGAACTAGCTCAAGCTTATAAAGATGAGAAAACATATTGGCGTATGAAGAGTACAACAACATGGCTTTGTGAGGGTGATCACAATACCAAATTTTTTGATGCTGTTACTAAATCACGCTACAACAGAAACCAAATCCTAGTCATAAAAGATGCACACGGTAACACATTCTGGGGAGATCGAGATATTGGCAACTATGCTGAACGTTACTTTCATGAAATGTATTCAACTGACAACAACAAAATTCTGTCTTCTCTGTTCGACCATTTCCAAGCTACGGTTACCCTGGAAATTAACCAAGAACTTACTCATGCCATCACGGCGAGTGAAATTTATGATGCTGTCTGTTCTATTGGAGATGATAAAGCGCCTGGCCCCGATGGCTTAACTGCACGATTTTATCAAGAGTGCTGGGATATCGTGGGAAATAATGTTGTCGCCGAGGTCCTTAGTTTCTTCAATACCGCATATATGGACAGGAACTTTAATCATACCAATATCTGTATGATCCCCAAATGCAACTCGCTGGTAACTCTTTCCGATTACAGACCTATCGCCCTTTGCAATGTAGTATACAAAATCATCTCAAAGGTTTTAGTTCGTCGACTTAAATCCTTCTTAAATACTATAGTTTCTGATTCTCAAGCTGCGTTTATTCCGGGTTGATTAATTACTGAGAATGTTCTTGTTGCACACGCGCTTATGCATTCTTTAAAAAGCTGCAAGCGTGTTTCCCAAACTTATATGGCAATTAAAACTCATATGATGAAAGCATATGATCATGTTGAATGGAATTTTCTGGAAAAAACATTGGTCGCTTTTGGCTTCTCAACCATATGGATTACATGGATCATGGAAATGGTTTGTTCTGTTTCATATTCTGTTCTTATCAACGGGAATCCACAAGGACATATTCAACCACAACGAGGACTACGCCAAAGAGATCCTCTTTCTCCTTATCTTTTTATCCTCTGCGCTGATGTCATGAGCCATCTATTCGAGTTACAAGTCCAAAAACATAAGCTCAATGGAATTAAAATAGGCAATGAAGTTCCCCGAATCACTCATCTGCTATTTGCCGATGACTCACTATTTTTTTTTCAAGCAAATTCTAAAAACTGTTTGGCGATTAAAGAGGTTTTCAAAATATATAAACAATATTCCGGGAAAAAAATTAACCAACAAAAATCCATGATCACTTTTTGTTCCCGTATACATAACTCCACCCAAAAACGATTAAAGCACATACTCAGAATCACACACCATGGTGGTGGGGATAAATATCTAGGTCTCCCTGAACAGTTTGGCCGGAAAAAAAGGAGATGTTCCATAATATTACTAGTCGAGTCAAACAGCGTACCTCATCCTGGAGTGCTAAACTTCTATCTCCTGCTGGTAAAGAAATACTATTAAAATCAGTTGCTCTCTCAATGCCAGTCTATTCGATGTCATGTTTTAAGTTACCAAAACATGTTACTTCGGAGCTCACAAGTACTATATCCCATTTCTGGTGGGAAAAAAAGAACAACAAAGAGGAATTCCTTGGGTTGCCTGGAAGAGATTACAATATTCAAAAAAAGAAGGTGGCCTAGGATTTGAGGACTTAGAAGCTTTTAACGATGCTTTACTTACTAAGCAAGCTTGGCGATTACTAAAACACCCCAATTGTCTCTTGCCAAACTATATAAAGCTCGGTATTACAAGAATCACCATCTTTTTGTCGCAAAAACTCGACCTTATCAATCCTATGGATGGTCCTCTATCCTCCATGGTCTTGAACTGCTGAAGAAAGGAACCCGCACTCTCATTGGAAATAGCGGCAAACTAATGTTTTTAAAGACAATTGGCTCCCTACTCACCCCTTAGACCGGCACAAGGCAAAGTTGATAATTGTCATTTTCTCGTTAAGGATTTAATTGTGAGAAACCAGAACTACCAACGATGGGTTACTAATGCTCTGTCCTGTTACCTGCACGAGGATGACATTGATGTGGTAAAAACAATCTATTTAGGAAGACGATCATCCAAAAAGGATTCTATTGTTTGGAATTATACCAAAAATGGGCAGTACTCTGTCAAATCAGGATATTGGTTTCTCACACATACCCCCGAGGTCCAACTACTTGCCCATGACATGGTGATTCATCTTCAAAACAAAAAATATGGAAACTTAACATTATGCCAAAATTAAAACATTTCTTATGGAAAGTTTTGTCAAAATCTCTTGCGACTGCAACAAGACTAAGAAGTCGTGGCGTCTCCATTCCTGATACATGCCCCCGTTGCAGATTGCAACTGGAAACCATACATCATTTTCTATTGAGCTGTCCGATGTCCATTTCTACGTGGCGGATGACTAAAACTCCTTTGAACTCTCTAACAATTCCATCTAATGATACTGGCACAACTATTAAACTATTTATTGATGCTCAATTACTACCAGGTCTCTCCACTACTGATAAGCTTCTTCCCTTCTGGGTCATGTGGCGCATCTGGAAATCACGAAATAAGTTTATTTTCCAAAATCAACAAATCAAAATTGGTAAGGACGTCAATAAAACATATGCAGATGTTGCTGAATGGATCACTACTAACGTTTCTGAACCAACTGTACCAATTCTCCCTGCCGAGTGGACACCTCCTGTTCCTAAGGCCGTTAAATGTAATTATGATGCTGCTTACAACCGAACTAATCAAATGTGTTCTGCTGGTTGGATCATTCGTGATTTGTCCGGTTCATTCAAACAATGAGGCTCTACTGTACTCGGAAGAACATCTTCAACTATTGAGGCTGAAGGAAAAGCGTTATTGTGAACTCTACAACAAGTCTGATCCAAATGATACACACTAGCATTTTTGAGGGTGATTGCCAAGTTTTGGTCTTTCTACTCCAAAATCACGAAACAAACATTACTATTACCAATCTATTAGAAGACATTCGCTTTTGGATGAATAAGTTTGTGTTTTCAGATATTTTTTATATCAAGCATTTCTGTAACAAAATAGCTCATACTCTAGCCAAAACTAGACCTCCAAATAAGATTTTTTACCCAGATTCTATATCTGATCCTCCAGAATGTTAAAATATTTTGTACTCTCACAATATTTGATATATGATCAATAAATATGTTTCCGATAAAAAAAAAGTACCGGCAAGTAGACCAGAAACCGGCCAACAAACAAAATACTGTACAAAAGCTTTAGAGATTAAACCGGGCTAAGTCGGAGAAGACACCAGTGACATGTGTCGTCTTCTCCGTTCATCTCTTTTTTTTTTCTTTTTTCTTCTCCATCTATAAAAGTTGAAACTGTTTATAAAAAAAAAAAAAAAATATCCACAGCAGCTGGCGCTTTCTTCCCGAAAAACTCCAATAGACACCTCTCTCTCTCTCTTTCTCTCACTCATGGCGATCAAGTTCGCTTCACCGTTGGCTCTCTTCTTACTCAATGCAGTCTCAAATTCCCATTCCACAGGTTTGGTTCTCCACTTACCATTTACTCAACGTGAATCTCTATGCTTGATTTTTGTGTTTTTCTCTCTTATCGTAGATGAATCTGGGCCCCCGAAATTTACATTCAGTTGGTCAAACGAAAAGAACAAGTTTAAAACAGGGGAAGTCGCGGGAATTATGATCAAAGTTCTGGGAAATTTTGAAAACCAAGGGAACGCTTCATTAGGGCAGAGAGCATTTAACCCTAGACTTACCGTGAACGGGAAGACTGGGAGCAGTTCGTACGTTTCAGGGGTTTCGCTGGACCTTGGTGCAGATATCAGCACTTGGAAGATTTCTTTTACGCCCATCATGGTTGGAGTTTTCAACATCGTTATAGACGACGAGAACTTCAAAGTCCTTGATTCGTCGCTCCATTTTGAAGCCGAGCCAGGTTCGGTTTCCTGAATTAGTGAATCCCCTCAAGCTCTTCTGCTTCATGGTTTAGTTTTTTTGTTATCAGAAATTTGTTTTTACTAAAATTGACTGTTTCTACTTGGTGTGAAGGGTTAATGTACCCATATGTGTGTGTTGTTTCTTGGATGGGTCTTGCAAACTTGTTTGAAGCCGGTATGAATGCATCCATATTGATCCTTCCCAAGTACGCATTTGGGAATAACATTTCTTATTCCGGGAAGGACATGGAAATGGAGATGCAGGGGCTTTCGTTGTCTCTTCTCAACGAAAATGGTTCCATTGCTAGCATTCTCAATATCACACACACCAGATGGATTGAATCTGGTTACATTTCCATCGAGTTTGTTCTTGTGACCGCTGGAAAAGTCTTACTTCTTGTGGAGAAGGAGAGCCAAACCCTGAATGGTGTTACACTACCTCTCGAGGTGAATCCAGGTGATTAGGTCTTTATAAATGTTCCTGCCATGTGGGTTTTAATCAATTTATCTTTCGCTAAATTTGTTGGTTTTTGTGAGCAGGGCCTTTAGATGTTTGAAGCTGCGTGAGCACATGGAAGTCAGAGCTAAACACGTGGCAGATATTTTCCAAGATGGAGATCATGCTACACCAGAAGGATCGATTTGGGAACCTTGTTTCCGGATTCTATGAGCTTGATGCTGATGTGGTGGAGAAAGAGACTGGTTTGTCTATTCCAGTAGCAGATTTTCAGTTTAAGTATGTAGAGGCATGGATCCAGTTGATGTCTTTCAGCTTATCTGAGCCTGGAAAGTTCTTGCTCACTCTCTCTGATATGGAGCACAATAAGAGCATCTCTGGTATGCCATATGAGTATACAGTGTATATAGGTCAGTGTTTTGCTAAAAACTGCTACATGGTCGTATCGTATGATGCTACTTTCTGCCTTTCGGTGAATGCTCTCTGTAGCACTCGTCTCATTTTGTTCTTCTTGACAGGTTATTGTGATGGATCAAGAAGTATAGTAAATGGTTCAGGGATCAATGCTTCTATCGCTGGAGAGTCTCTTGGCTTCTCTATATTCTTGAAAGATGCTTATAGTTATCCTTCACCAATTCAAGTGAATAGACTTCAGGTCAAGACACTGATTCCTCGTATGTTTTCCCAACCATACAGCCGAGAGAGACCCTCAATGGTAGTACACAAGTATTTTCTTATAGTACTTCCAAATTAGGTTGTGATGTCTTCACTTGTGGCTTATACTAGCGAACAGTTTTACAGGGACTGGATCAAATTACCAAGCCTTGTATGAGAAACTCGGCGGTGAAGTAAGAGTCTTATCCGCATATGTGCTTATGCATTAATCCGTTACACCTAGAGATTTAAGGGGTCTCTTTTTTGCTTGCAGGCTTCGGACAGCCTAGTGATGCAAGCAAGTGCTTTTGACGTAACGTATTCTCCAAAAAGGAGTGGAGTTTATAAAATCTTTATATCCTCTGGAAGCATACTTCTTAATGGAGGCCAACCTTTCCTTAAGGAAGTACATGGTGGTAACATTCTCTATACCGTTATTTAGATACTTCCATGTGAAGATAGTGTCAGTTATGCACACTCTTGCTTCTCTCAGGTGAAGTGAATGTGACAACGTGTAGTGTGACGCAATTCAATGCAAAAGTGCTAAAAGAAATAAATAATGAATTTGTGGTCTTGCTCGTGGACGGATTCTACAATCCTGTGCCTGCACAGCCGTCACGGTTAAAGCTGGACATCACCTCGGCTAACACATCAAGTTTCACTACGTGGAACTTTGTCGATAATAACGATGGGACATATACAGTTTGTACTTACCGAATGTGTGTATCCTTTGACAATCAAAATATCCAACCTTGCCCCTTTGACGTAAATGTTTATTGCAGTAAGTCCATTCCTTCTTCTTTTTTTTTCACCATGATCTTTCTCTGGCTTACAGATAAGTTTTTTAAACCATTGATTTAGGTGGATACTTTCCAAAAGCATATGATGATGCAGTCAATGTGTGGGAAGATGAGTCAATCTCTTTTAAACCATTGGAAAACGACTATTTTGCTGGCGACAATGCGAGCATCCTCGGCTTCTCACAAGTGAGGAATGAATGTGGCATTTCTTCTATGTTTTTGACATTTTAAGAATATTTTTCTTTAAACTGCTGTTTTTTTTCCGGATGTTAGGCAGGTCATGGATCTCTCCTGAGGGATGGAAACCTCCTTAGATACACACCATTCAAGGATTTTTTCTGGAAACGACTCCTTTCTTTATACAATAGCTGATATCAATGGAAACTTAGCCGCGGCTACAGTTTACATCATTGTTCTTACTGCTCCTCCTCAGTTTGTCTCATTCTCCGGAGGATTGCAAGCAACTGAAGGTCAGGGTAAGCATTCTTCATTTTGTTTAAATTTTCCACTTGAGGTACCTGTAATCTTGTTTCTTGAATGTTATTATCACAGTGGCTTCTCTGGTCTGGAGATAAGCTACTCAGACCTGCTTGAGAACATTTCAGTAACGGTGCAAGCACTCTCTGGATCGGTCATTCTCTCTCCAATGCTGATGCAGTTTAGGCCGCCTGCAAGTGGAAGACTCTCAGTTAGCAACGGAGGTGAAGATGGAAGGCTCTTAACCTTAGAAGGACAAATAGGAGTTATCAATCCCGCACTTGAGTCCATTCAATATCTCGGGTATATTTATGCTTTCTTGCATCACAAGAGAGTTTCTCATTTCAACTACTTTTTTTCTTTTTGACCCTGCCTGCCTCAGAAACGAGAATTTTGCTGGTGTTGATTCTCTTCGGCTGTCCACAAAGAACAAGAATGGGATCAATCAACTGGATGTTCCTGTTTTCGTTGAGCCTGTCAACGATCCACCTTTTATTGATGTTCCTCGCTATATAATGCTCGAGAGCAATGGAGGTGAATCGCTCATATTTCACAAAGAAACAAACAAATTCAACTTCTCAGTTGGAGATCCGGATCTTGCTAATTTTCCCGGTAATGTTAACAACACTGTTGATCACTTTAAAGCTAGCAAGTAGCAACGCTACTTTATTTTGCTAATAACTGATGAAAGCAAAATGTCAGGTGGTGAATCTCATTTCTTGGTAACGTTTTCCGTGGAAGTTACTGACGGGTTTCTGCTGACAAACTTACCGTCCGAGGTTATAAACTCAACAGAGCTCAAGTTCAAAAAAATATACCGGTGGCAGCCGATTCAGACCTACGCTGCCATTTCTAAGCACGTGAATGTCAAAGCCAGTAGGATTAGGTTTCGTGGAACAATTAAGCAATGCAACGTAAATTAAGCCAATCGTCTATCTTTAAATTTAATGCGTTTAGTTCTTGATATCATCATTCATCGCAAATACCGTCTAGGGAGGAGAGAAGGGTGCTATCTTGACCCTGAAACTGAGTGACATGGGGAATTACGGGTGCTCCCTTGATTGCACCGAGAGAATTTCACTGCCTCTACACGCCAAGGCTCAGGTAAACCTCATCAGAAAGAGACCCTTGAGTGCCCTTGCAGCTCAAGGTACGTTTTATGAACCACTTCGATTAGGTTTTTGTTTAGTCTATCGGTGGTTTAGTTTGGCTATTCGTTTTCAACATGAAAAGTTTATTAAATGCATATTTGAACGTAATGTGGGGTTAGATGAATGGTTTGGTTCGGTATCAAACTTAATATTGGTTTCTCAAAGCTGAACGATTTTTTAAATACGGTTAGATAAGGTTTAGTTTAGTTTTTTTATGCCCATCTCTACTTTCTCTTGTTCCATACTTTTGTCACTTGGCCACAGTTCTAGGATCAGTGATTGTGGTGGAGTCTCTCGTGGTATTCTCTCTCGCCACTTTGCTTCTGTTCTTCACTTGCAAGTGCGCATTTCTTCTCGTACACGAGCGAAGAAACGAACATTACGTTAACAAGAATTTGCAGAAACCAACGGTAATTAAAGATTCGTCTCTTGTATTTTCTTATATCCATCTAATGTCCAAACATTAAAAAAAAAAATGTTTCTCTCTTCTGGACCAGGACAATGCCGAATCCTTAAATGGCAATGTTTCATCAAGAAAAATCACTGGTTGTTTCCCGGAGAGTATCTGGAATCGCCATACACGGCAGAGGTATATCCTGTGTATATTTTATATTTGGGTGACATGGTTTAATTGTTTAAATAAACTCTTAGAACTATAATTTGTATGTATGTGTTTTTGTTGGTGGTATAGACAAGTCGGTGAAACTTCTAGCAAGCAGAACAAGGAGTTGCCTGCCTCAGGTTAACATTTTCCAATATGAACGCTACCAAATCTGATATAGATCATTTCTCAGTCGTTCTTTAAACATGATTTTCAACCTGGAAAAATTCTCTAAGACTGCACGGCTGTTTTACTTTGTAAGTTAAGGTTATAACCTACACGGCTGTTTTGTGGAAAAACGGTATATTCCACCGTAAACTAATACATTCCTGATTATTCATACATCAACTATGAAGCAATGCCGAAAACTACATGAACTATTAAAAAACGGCCAATTCCACCATGAACTAATAAATTCCAAATTATTCATACATCAACTATGAAGTAAAGCCGAAAACTACATGAACTATTGAAATGTTTGAATTTCCACCATAACCTTTAGAACTGTGATCAAAACCAGCAATACTGTAGACGTCAGACCAACACATGGTTACTCAAAACGACGTCGTTTTGTAATTTGAGTGTGAAAAACATAAAACTACGTCGTTTTGTCTTATGTCGGAAATTAACCAAAAAAAGTTTCTCTTCATTGTTTTTTCTCACAATATCAGAATTTAAAATCCTAGAAGCAATCGAATGATGTTTGGAGTAATGAGGATCACTGGAAAAATTTCTAAAATCTGATATTAACCAAAAACTTTGTCTGGAGCAACGAGGATCACTACAAAATTTCTAAGATATGAAATTAACCAAAAACTTTGATTGCTTCTAGGGTTTTAAGATATGAAATTGTGAAAATTTCTTCCAAACGAAAAAGAAACGATGAAGAGAAAGTTTTATTGATTAATTCTCGACATAAGGCAAAACGACGTGGTTTTATGTATTTCACACTCAAATTACAAAACGACGTTGTTTTGAGTAACCACGTGTTGATTCAGTCATCAGCAGCTAACGGCCAAACTCACGACGTTTGTATTGTTGGTTTCGACCACAATTCTAAAGGTTATGGTGGAAATTCAAACATTTCAATAGTTCATGTAGTTTTCGGCATTGCTTCATAGTTGATGTATGAATAATCAGGAATATATTAGTTTATGGTGGAATTAGCCGTTTTTTTAATATTTCATGTAGTTTTTAGCATTGCTTCATAGTTGATATATGAATAATCAGGAATGTATTAGTTCATGGTGAAATTGGTCGTTTTCTCGCTGTTTTGTAGACAATATATTATTTTGGTTACCTATATAGATTTTTGGCATATTCAGCATAGGAGAAAGGCGTGGCTGCTAGTTTTTGCTAACCTCTAACAATGAAAAAGAAGACAAAGCAAAAAGTGTGCAAACAATCTAGAAAGCTCTCTCACTTAAGAAAAATCATATCAAGCATGTTTTAAAAGACACTAAATCATGGATTTTACTGCCCAAAATAACCTCTTTTAATCCTAATAAATACTGAATTACAGAAGTCAATGATAAATCAAGATGGTTATGTACGACAGAGACGTAAGATAAATATTTAGCATAAGTAGAAATATAAAAAAAAAGTAAATCACCAGTTTAGTACTCTCTGAAGTCGTCTCGTTAGTAATAGTAGAAGTTGATGTAGATGCACAAACATCTTATTTCTTTACATATACCTCTTATGGCGTCATGTAAGATAGCCATCAGCCATGCAGCTATGAAGTTGTGCAATAATCCTTTTTTCCAATTCGCTTTCTCCCAGCAGCTCACCTGCATTCTCTCATCTACTCATTTAGCGCTGATTAGGAAGAGTATTATTCTCCGTTTTGAGAGTTCCGTCATGTTCCATGGAAACGAATCGCCAAATATACAGAGATTAGGTTAGCGACTGATTGTATCTAAAGTTTTTTTGGTTGACCTTACCGCTACACGAGGACGATGGTTCTGCTACTCTGCCATTTTATTCTCCTTGCTTCTACATTCTTTCTCATTCCCGATCAGCTTCTTCTCCTCCCTTGGCTGGTTCTCTTTGTTGAAATCTTTGAGAAGTTTTTTTTAGCTCCAGGTAAACCTCGTTCCCGACCAGATCTATTTCGTGAAGACTAACCTGCGGCTGTTTCATCCATTGAACTCTCAAGAGAGAGGTAATAAAAAATTAGAGAGTTAGAATCGAGAGAAAAATTGACGATTGATAGATGAATTGATTTGAGGGATAAATAGATGATATGAAGAAGATAATCATCGTTACAATTAAAATGACGATTAGATCAAGCTTTGGTGCTTATGTCATGTGGCGTTTCCTCAAATTTTGTTACAGAATGTTTTGTGTTCATAATATATGGGCATGGCCCCAAGACAAATTTGAACTCTTTGCATACACTTTTAAGTTGCTAATTTGACACGATTATAGAAGTTGAACCGTGCTACGCTCAGATTGTTGTTATACATGTATTTCAATTTTTTTCTTTTTATTTTCGTAAATAGCTGAAAGTACTTTTATGAGAAAGGTGGCTATTCGCATCATATCTATTACTAATAAAAGTTGATGCTAAATACCTCTAAGGGTGTCCACATAGGATTTAAAGATTCAATTCTATTGGTACACATCATCATTATCTTTTGTTAATTATATATTGCATATTAAAATTTATTAATTCGTTTTAATTATTAGAAGGAAAATTTCAAAACTTTAGTTAATTTCGCTTTTATTGTTATAAGGAAAATTTTTAAATTTTAAGTTAGTTATTAATAAAAAAAGTTTTAAAAATAGATCTTATTTTTTATTAACAATAAAAAGGTAAATTAACATATAAATAGATTATGAAAGGAAATCATATATATTGAACAAAATTATTAAAAATTATATTTAAAACCATAATAAATTATTTTAAAATTTTAATCGCGACAAACAAGTAAAATCTGAAGTGCTAACTTAAACAATATTAGTTGTGGTCCGTGTTGATGTCTTAGGCCAATGAGAGCGTCCATATATACTCAATCTGATTAGTCTATATCAGTGTTTTTTATTAAACATAAAAAATAAAAAATATTATTAATAATTTAAATAAATTAAAACATACAAAAATATAAAAGTATCACAATAGAATAGAAATTAAGATAATTTTTTTAACTAAATAAAATAAATTTATGTCAAAAGTCTAAATCTATTGTGAAAAAAAAATGGAAACTCATTGTCACAAAAATAAATATGTAACTCAATAAAGAAAAAGCTGAATTAAAAAAAATTTAGCATATATATTTTAAATGAGTAATTTTATTTAGATAAAATATTAAGATTAAATTTTCATATAAACATATAAAATTATTATTTAAAATATCAATACTATCAAAAAAACATTCATCTTAAATTATCAAAAAAGAAAATCATCTAAACTTTTAATTTTTGGGGAAATATTTAAAAAATTAACACAAAATCTTCACAAACCAAAAATGATACTTTATGCTAATTACTGAAGAAAGCAATATAAAAAAATGTTTAAGTAACAAAAACCAAAACATAAATTATTTCTTACAACATGTCAATACAATTAAAATGAAAGTTCATATCGAGAAAGTTAAACTAACAAAAAAAGAGAGGATATTAACTTCATATCTATGTTATTTATTTAACAAAATCAATATAAACAGAATAAGTAAGAGAATAAAAAACTTAAATAATACTAAAAAACTTAACTTACAAAAATAATATAAATATTTAAGATAATTATCGAGGAAATGAATTTTAAGAAATTAATTAAATAAAAAACTAAAATGAAAAATTAAGTTTTACAAAATATTTTGTTTAAAACACTTAAAAATATATTGACTTGATATCGGACTAACTACTTAAAATTCATATAAAAATATTTAACTAACAAAAATTTTATGTCTTAAAAATATCAATATTTTAAAAACAATGTTGTGTTAAAATAAATAAAAATCAATATCAAGAGAGGTCAATTATCAAGGAAAAAATCGTATAAAGTACAATTAGCTTGATATTTAGGCTAACTACTAAATAAATATTAATTAAAAAAAGCAAATGATGACATAAGATTTTGAGAGAAGTTCATTTAAAAATTAGAATAACGAGTTATAGCATGTCAAAATAGCATTTTAATTAATTTAAAAAGTAAATTTAACAAAGAAAAAGCATTTATGTAAAAGATATTAGACTAATATATATGATACCTATTTGAAAAAACAATAACAAAAGAGAATAATAAAAAATATATATGTTTTGAGTATATCAAACCTGCAGAAAATTAGATAATTAAAATAAAATATAAAATTACCATCAGAGATATTTAAAATAATAAAAAACAAGACCTAAGAAGAAAATTAGTTTGAAATATAGTTCTAAAAACATTCATGATTTTTAAAATATTGATGTTGACTATGAATAACCATATACAGTTTTAATAAGTTATACAAGTTTCTAAATCAAACACATTATTTAAATTTTCAAAGATTAATACCTTGGTTGCGTCTAGCTGAAAAATTAACAAAGTAAAATACTACATAAGTAACTTTACATTCAAACTATGATAAGTAATAAAGTCTGATTTGTATACATATTTACTGCTTATAATTTAGTCAACATGAACAACACATGAGTAATATCCTCTAAAATTTTATTTAAATAATATAATATGACAAAGTTATGAATCAAATTCAAATAGGAATATATGATGATAAAATATTCAAATCAAAACAAGAATAAACACACAAAAGATAAAAAAACAGTGATAATGTGAAGTCTCAACATCATCTTACATGTTTAAAGAAAAATATTAGCAAATAGTTGACTGCAAATAAAATAGATCTTATAAACTAAATATAGATATAACCTAAAATTCGAAGAAGATCTGGTAAAGAAGCAAAAAACAGCTTTACACGATTAGTGTAGCTTACTAACAAAAGTAAATCTGAATCAACATATATTATATATTATATATGTATATATACACAACATTAATGAGACATTTAGTAAAGAAACTAAGTATTTAAACATATAAACCTTTTAAAAAAAGAACCATAGAAATCCTAATGTTACAAAACAAAACATCAAAAATTTAGTAAAGAAATCATTTTCTAAATCAAACATATGCACATCGATGTTGGATAATTCGTTAAGTGTCATTACTATGATTTTACTTAATCAAGTTTATAATTTTATGTTAATTTTTTATATAAAATAAAATTTCTATAAATATATTATAGTTTTGATAATTTAAAAGATATTAGCCAGAAAATTAAACTAAATTATTAATAGAGACTCGCGCGTAGCACGAGTTGAAAGCCTAGTAATATATAAAAGTTGAAGGCATAGTGCATTGTGGGCGTCCACATGGGATTAAAAAAACTCGATCTGATTGGTCCACATCAGCATATTCATTAAATAAAAAATGTTAAGTATGATTAGGACGGAAAAACTTGATTTAATTGGTCCACATCAGCTTTTAAATCAAACCAAAAATTATTAAGTTAATTAAAATATTAAAAGTTAATTTAACAAATTATGTCCAACAAAAAAAAGTAAATTCAATCTGATTGATCCAAATCAATATATTTATTAAATAAAAAAATGTTAATATGGTTTAAAAATTTAAAAGTTAAAAAAATTAATAATTAACAATACATGTATAAAAAAGTAACTATTATCAATTATCAATTTAAAAAAATCTACAACAACTCGATTTAACAATTAAAACAATAAAAACTGAATAAAAATATAACATCAAACTCTTGGAAGACATGATGAAAAAGGAAAAAATGGTTTTGAATGATCATTACAGCTTCCTAACAAAATTAAATACGAATCAACATGAATCATTGATTATATATATAGTGGTACACAACATCATTAAGACTTTCAATAAAAAATTAAATATTTGAACACATAAACCTTCAATAAAAAAAGAACTATATAAATTGTATGGAAAACAGAAAATAATACCAAAATCTTAGAAAGATTATATTTCACTAAATCAAATGTATATGTACGTCAAAGTTGGATTGTTTAATAGATGTCATTGTTATTGTTTTATCTAATAGTTTTTTTAAAATTTATAAATAAAAATAGGATAAATAACACATTATATTAATTTCTCTTATATAAATGAAAATTTCAATAAATATATATAATTTTAATAATTTTAGAAATAATAGCTAAAAAAATAAATCAAAATATTAATACAGACTCGCGCGTAGCACGAGTTATATACCTAGTTCTAATAATAATAGTAACTAGTTGTTGGCCCGCGCAATGGCGCGGACATGCGGGGTGATGTATCTTTTTATTTATCAAAATTATTTGACATAAATTTAAAAAATAAAAAAAAATATTTATAAAAATATATTGTAAAATAGCATTCAGTTAAAAACATACATAAAAGTTTGACATCAGAAAACAAAATATACATTCGAGCAAGTTATATTAATATGCAACACGCAAGACCAATAACATTTTCAAAATGTACACGGAGTAATCATATTCTCTTTCATAAGACTTGCATTAGATAATAAAGTTTATTGATCTCTCGAACCACACTTCGCTGTCGAAACTTCTTCGTCATATCGTTACTTACAATTAGATCCACAATATGATTAAAGTTATGATAGCTAATATAAGCATTTATCTTGTATATAGTAATATTACCTATCACGAAAACGATGAACATCAGAGATATCTGCATTTAGAAGAAACTCACAATATCACTTCTTTGCAATGATATTTATAATGCTTATACGAAAGAATAAAATAAAGATAAATCACAATACAACACATATCACTTTCCTAAAATGATCAGAAATAGCTTAATGTACTTTATTAGTATCCCACCACCTTAGGACACAAACGACTTCTTCACTGCGATTCTGATTCCATCGCAAAACAAAATCTTCCACCAATTTCCCTATTGCATAACATTCGATCACACGTTTCTTAGACAATAAAATTTTATAACAATGAAATACACTGATAATAGCAATGAGCCCAAAACATTCAAGAAAGCCATATATTTTATATAAAGTTTGAATAATATCACATCCATATTATATAAGAAATCATCATATCTCACACGATTTTCAAATAAACCAAACCCTAACTCAAAGTTTACTGAATAACAATTATGTCAATCCACCTACCTAAGCCAAATATAACTAAAACAAAAATCGAAGGTTGGATGGACTTTAATCGTAAGTATAATGAAGCAAGATTTTATCTCTACATTGAGTTTCCAACCAAATAGGTTTGACACCAAAAGATTAAAAAGTGGCATCCTCGTCTATGCGACTGAAAAGTAACGTTTCCTATGATATCAACCTTCCAGACGTCTTTGAAAAATGCAGTGAGCTTTTCTACCTTAAAACGTTACTAAATATTCGGAGAGGACCAATATACTTCGAAAAGCACAGAAAAACGTACCTTTCTTGTATGTAGTATTGCGTTCTTTTAGATGCTGCTCTAGTTCTTCTCTCTCTCTCTGTAGTCACATAATATTTCCTCTTCAAACTGTGCCAATATACATGATCGAAGCATATTGTTAACAAATCATAATCAAAACTCAAAAGCTCCAAATCTTACTCGTTGATATAGTATTATTTCGAATGTTTTTGCTTCGGATCCCTTATCTCCATCTAATTTAAAAACTTTGTCTTCTTTGTAACCCAAACAAAATACATAATCACAAAATCATTTTAATATAGAATTTTATTTTATTATTTTTAGTTTTGATTTATTTTAAGTAGATAAATATTAAAATTTGCTTGCCGTCAAAGAATCACATATTTGCCAATGATAATTAGGATTTGTCCAAACATATTGGCAAATTTAAACCTATAACTAAATCACATGAGATCATTGCAACTTAATATTAGGCTTTAAATCATACGGTATAAATTATAATATAAGTTTTTTTTAACTTCAAACTAAAATCAATATTATTAGATAAATATCATTAAAAATAGATTAAGTCAATTTATTTAAGAAGTAAAGAGTAATAACCACAATAACTTTTAATAATAGCCCAACTTACTTTTCAATTTCTGATGATTTTACATACATTAGGTACAATACATAGGTTATTTATATACGTATATATTGAGACCTAAAATATTAGGGCTTCATCGTCCATGTATTGTTATATTTTTATCAATATTCTATATTTTTTAAATATATTAATACTCTAAAACTATTAAAATATAATAATATTTGAAGTTAATACCAGACAGAATTTGAATACAATATTTTAGTTATTAATTTTTTTCTAAAAACCACCTAAAAATTACGGATCTTTTTACTACATACAAAAATTACTTTCCTTACTATAAGATATTATTTAACTCATGAAACACTGTCATCGAAAATTATTATTGTTTACTATACTAAAAACAGTCAATATACTTTCGATATCAAACTGCAAAATGTCGAATAAATCTAATTGTCCGGGTTTGTTTGATTTTGGTAACGAATGTCGAATAAATAAGAACAAATTTATCATTAAACAAAGCTTTACTCTCTAATATTAATGCTAACAAATTTTACTGTAACCAAATTGTTTAAGAAATGACGTGTTCCTGTCATATTATTCTCTCTATCTCCTAATTTATCCGCTCATTTGATTAATGACCATTCTAAAACAGTTAGAAAAACTCTCTCATAATCCCGCGTTTCCTTTTTCTCCCTAATCACACACCACCACGAAATCATAGATAAGTTATTTTTCTAAAGTTATCTTCTTCTAATTTTTTTTTTACGTACAAAAAAACTCTTCTCAAGCCTAATATTTTTGACATGTCACTGTTTTTAACCATGTAAAGAAGTTGCACATATAAATTTTATGAAAAGAACAAAGTAATGAATATTTTTAAAAGATAATTTGACTTAAGAAAAGCTCTTTAAATCATTTTATGTAAACTATATACACTTTTAAGATAGATTGTTGTTGGATGATTATTACTTTTTTTTCTCCTAAACCCCCTCATTACCACATCATCATTATCATTTGCTGCTATAGAAGCAACCTTAATCGTTACTTGTGCCTTTGTAAAGCTCATACGTCTCTTTCCACAGTCACATCCTGCTCCTCATTCTGCATATCGTTGATCAGCTTGGTTGAGGAGATTTTAGGCACCATTGTTGCAACCGGCTCTGGTTCGCAGAAGCAGATCGATAAATTAGCTGATCTTTTACCGAGACTACAAAATGTTAAAAACCATAAGCCAATGCAAAGAAAAAAATGAAGACTAAAAATCTTTCTAAAATACCGCAAACTCTAAAATAAGAAAAAAAAAAAAATCAACATATAAATCTAATATGCAAGAAAGCTCAAAAATACAACGTACGTACATACCAGCCAATTTGATGAAATGATATTTCGGAAACCCTACAATAGAAATATAAAAAATTACAGCAAAGAAATATTATAATAGGGTTTGTTAAAGATGACACAATAAAAAAAAGACAAATAAACAAATTATGTAAACTGCATTTTATTAAAGACAACACGATATGGATCGTTGCACATATAATACACAAAACATCACACATAACGTAATATTATTAACAAAGAATTTTTAGTGGTGGTGAAGAGCGGCTTATGGATCCATAAACAGGGCTCATGGGAGGGCTGTTACCCAGTGTGACGTACATCTCTCAGGCTGCAAAACAAAGACCAAAATCAGAATGGGGTTTAAATAACAAAGGGTTTTAAAAAGAGTACCAACCCTTGTGTGTGGCGGGCTTCAGGATGAATGAAATGGGCTCGAAGGAGCGCTCCTCCACGATGTTACATGCCCCTCTGCCTCTTACATTTTTCGACTGTAGTCTCTCCCTCGATCATTCTGCAAATACAAACCGAGCTTTAGGTTATGACTAAAAAGAATGTAAAACATAAAGAAATTAGAATCAGTAGTACCATGCTGTTGTAGAGCTCACATTGGCCTTTGCTTCATACATTCTCTCGTACATAGACCTCCTACGGAGGTCAGGCTGCAATTACAGTCCATCATACTTAATTTGTTCCTGATAAATCCGAATCAGCAGAATGCTAAAAAAAAATATATATAATAACGTAGAAATGAGAGAGTACCGTGCAGGTTATGGCAGATCTAAAGGGGCTCGCAGAAGCTTGCTCCTTGGGGTCACTTATGACCCCCATGCCATCTTTACCATGCTCTCTAG
The DNA here is from genome assembly GCA_911865555.2 of Thlaspi arvense. Taxonomy (NCBI): domain Eukaryota; kingdom Viridiplantae; phylum Streptophyta; class Magnoliopsida; order Brassicales; family Brassicaceae; genus Thlaspi; species Thlaspi arvense. The sequence goes on from OU466861.1 coordinate 10,181,142, forward strand.
GACTCTCCGGCTGGAGTTTGGAACCAAGGATAAAAAAACATGAACATTGAAAGAAAACAGTAACAATTTAAATAGGAAAAAGACAGAATCGTACTATATCTGTAGACCGAAGGGCGATGATGGGAATTGCAGACACATTCAGAGGCTTGCTGTTGTTTCCAGTGAGTGGTATGGTCATCGTAGATTGGGAACGCATGTTCTGATTCCGATCTTCTAATGCCGATGAAATAAGACACAAGCGGAGATCGACCCTCAGTGGGATGAGGAGGGCTCGAAGGGTTGCTATTGCTCGCACTTTGTGACCGAATAATCCTTGACACACACACACACACACACACACACCACAGCGCTAAACTTAAACAAACAATCTAAACCTAAACATAGAAAACAATAGGAAAAAAGTGACGAACGACAACCATATCCAATCGTACGACAATGCTTTTTATATTAAATTTAAAATTGAACACCAGTGATCAATAATATAGTTTACAACTAACCATCAAATTCTAGGAGATTGCCACGTAATAACCATTCAGAAGTCCCATGATCCCACCCAAAACCACGGCGCCATACGTAACTTAGCACCTATAAGATTCACAGATTTTTAAAAGGATTAGATCTTAAAAAACAAATACAAACCAGTTTAGTATATGTAAATTTTAAACAGACTAAAACCAATATATACATATAGTTTATAGAATAAAATCAAGAACACCCAGAAAACCTAGAGAAACAAATAATGGGTATCTCCAATATCTCCATTATGTGAAAACTAAAACTGTATATCTAAAAATAAAATAAAAAGATTATCCAAAAATCTTTTACAATGCTTAAAATATAACTAATATAACACCATAAAATCAAAAGAGAAGCTGTAACAACTATTCATTCGAGGACTACCAGAAGCTATAGCTTCAAATAAACTGGATTAAAGACACGATCCACCATCAAAATTGATCCTCTTCAGTGAAACCTAAACAAATGAAAACATTTAAGAAAACACGATTGATTAAAAACTTATTACGGTCTTTATGCATAATAATAAACAGAAAATATGGATCTTACACAACGGCATGTCAATCAACTCACACACCACCGCAGCTCTAGTCGGAATCACCAAACTATATTCAGAAGATCAAGTAGTTAAATACGTAAAAAAGCGAGTAAACATATCAAAGCTTCGAGCCAAACCAAAAGTAACAATGCAAGCACGACAGCCGACATGCAAAATTATATAGAAGAAACTCTAAACCTAAATTTTAATTAAAAAAACAATACCAAAAATCTGGAGGTGTGCAAAGTATTTATAGCGACCAACATTTATGGTTGCATCTTTCTCTAAGGTTTGTATATACTGTGGGCCAAACTAAAATCATAAAAAGCCCATAAATTTAAAGAAAACCAGTCAAAAATTTATATAAGCTAACCGAAAACTAATTTACACAAACTAATTGGTTTTAGATTTTTTTTCACTAGGGGCGTAAGGCACTAACCCCTCTGGGAAGCTCTGTGGTGCGTTTTTGACTTTGCATTTAATATAATAGATTATATTTTCTATTTATTATGTCTATCTATATGATTTGATAATTGTTTTTATAGTTAAAATATTTAGTTTTGGCTCATTTGAATGTTTTGATATGAAAGCGTAGAAATAATATAGATAAAGTATTAGTATTTCTTTTGAACTTTAATAAAATGTAAAACAAATATTTAATAAAAATAAACTAATTTTCCAAAGATCAGTGTTAATTCTTTTGATATGTTGGTTGGATGACTTTTGATTATCACCAAAAGAATGAGAATGAACAAATACAGATTAGAACACTCCATCTATGGATATCTTACATGATTCTAAAAAAAAAAGTAATTTTTTTATCAATGTTTTGATTCATCAAAGAAATATAAGGATTATTCTACATATCGAAAATATATATATTACATAAAAGTAACTTAATTAACAAAAAATACCTTAGTCAAAAATATGTTTGATGACAATATTGCATAAAAGTAACAACTTTTAACCAGCAGTCGTTCCATTTATCCAACATTTAGAAAACTTCTATATCTTCTAATTTAGAGAGATACCATTCGATTATCTCTCGAGAAGTTGTGGATAATGGAGGTCTCACAACAAATTGATCTACTGCTCCCACCAAGTCATCAAGATGAAAAAGTGAAGTTTTATACCACTACAATGATGGTCCCATGGCTGCTGTCCGTCACACAACGATGCTCATGCCACGGGCCCATGATAAATGTCATCTTCTAGTTTGTTGACTCAGTTCCCACTTCCATGAAAAACTTGTTTTCCTATTTTTTCCTGCAGACATCTACGCCATGCTCCGTACATCATCGTAATTTTATTACGAATTTAGAGAGCTGGAAAATGAAGAACCATTGAAGTAGTGTCCTGCAGATTATTTTGTCATAAACTCCTTCCTCCTAAATGTTCAATTTTCCCTTTGACACCAAACTGTCTTAGAAATACATAAACATTTATCCTTTTGATTAGCAATCAATTAATCTAAATTAAGTATAATGAGAATACTCTAAAATGCTGTGTTTTGCTCTGAAGACAATCTGAAGGGCGATTAGGGTTTCGTTTACGTTTCCTTCAAGGCAGGCCGCCCTTCCAGGCTCTCTCTCCACCGCAGAGGGGATGGCCTCGACGGAGGTTGACAGAGGGAAAGAGGATCATCCTCAAACAGCAACCACCCATGTCACAGCTCCAGGTGGGGTAATTTCAACGCCAACATGGGCAAACATGGTTCAAGCAAAAAAGATGTTAACAAAATATGATCTCGAAGTTTCAACTCAGGAAAGTGTGGGATCCGTCAAGGTTCCTGATGAGATTTTTCAGGACCCCTCGTCTCTGTGGGAGGATTTCCTGATCGGACGATTTCTGGCAATAACTCCCCATGTTGCAAAGATTCACTCAATTGTAAACAAAATCTGGGCATTAGGGGATAAATCCTAGTTGATTGATGTATTTGTGGTTAACTCCACAACGATGAAGTTTCAGATTACAATCCAAAACAAGAAAAACAGGGTTCCGAGAAGAGGGATGTGGAACTTGGCGGACATACCAGTTGTTATGTCGAAATGGTCTCCGTTTACGGAGGAGAAATCCCCGGAAATAAAATCGGTCCCATTATGGGTACATCTCAACCATGTTCCGATGGACATGTTCTCTTGGAAGGGACTCAATTTCATCACCAGTGCAGTAGGAGTGCCAGGGAGGCTCCATCCTGATACAGCCCAGTGTCTGAATTTTAAAGTTGCAAAGGTTTTCGTTCAGGCTGACCTTTCGAAAGAGTTACCAAAATTAATGAATTTCAATCACCAAGGAACTGATACTCTGGTTGAATTCACATACCCGTGGCTGCTTCCAAAGTGTTCTGCATGTGGAAAGTGGGGACACTTGGCTACTGTGTGTCTTGCGAAAGCTGCAGAAAACGAGAGCCCCTTACTGAATGTCCAGAGTCCTCAAAAGAGTTCACAAAAACGGGGAAATGAAAAAGAACAGGACATGGAGAGTTCAGCTACTCAAACTGATGCTACGACAGCAACAAAGGAGGATAGAGAAGAGGGAGAATGGTCTACACCATCCAGATCTAGTCGAAGCCCAAAAAAGGATTGGATTATGGTCAAGTTTCTATTTTAACCCCCTCACGCTATGCAGTGCTAAGTGAAACAGCGAGTGGCTTGGAGAAATCCATAAAGGAGACACAGGAAGAGGAAAACAATAAGACAATAGAAGCTCAAATAGTTGAGGAACCTGTGGGGCAAACAAGTGATGATGAACATCTCGAAACAGAGGAAGAAGCAGAGAAAACAGAGGAATACCCACCTCGTGAACAGATTAAGAAGAGAGCGTTGCCAACACGACTACCTCTGCTCGCAACTCAAAAGAGAACCATAGTGTTCTCAAGAAACCGGCTCCCACTCGCAAATCTAATTAATGTCGGGTTTTTTCTGGAATGTTCGTGGATTTAATCAATCAACAAAGCATTCTGTGACCCGAGATTAGATAAAACGGTGTGGTTTTCAGTTTGGTTGTTTCATAGAGACGAGAGTGAAGGAGAGAAAGGGGGCAGATATAGTTTCGTCTGTTTGTAGGGATTGGTCCTACATCTCAAATTATGAGTCTAACAGTAGGGGAATAATGTGGGTTGTGTGGAGCCCTCACGTGCGCCTCACTCCTGTTTTCACAAGTACACAACTCATTACGTGCTCTGTTATACTAGATGGCGAGGCTGATGAATTTTTCTGTTCATTTGTTTACGCTTTCAATCAGATGGAGGAAAGAAAAGAGTTATGGGCTGATCTAAAAAATCACCAAGACTCACCTTTGTTTAGAGATAAACCTTGGGTGATTCTTGGAGGTTTTAATGAAATATTAGAGGGGGAGAAGCCTTCAAATTTCTCCACTTCCCCAGCTGTACCAGTTGGCATGCGAGATTTCCAGAATGTTGCTCGCTATTGCTCTCTCTCGGACATGTTGTTCCATGGTCCGGTGTATACCTGGTGCAATAAAAGAGAGGAAGATGAGGCACTAATTTGTAAGAAGCTCGATAGAGTCTTAATAAATGAGGCATGATCAGACAAGTATACTCAGTCCTATAGTGTTCTCGAACCAGGAGGCTGCTCTGATTACTTAAGATGTCCCATTAGAATCACAATGGATACTCTTATCAAGAGAAAGAGACCAGTTAAATTCACCAATGCCCTGGCCACTACGCCAGATTTTCTACCGCTTATGGAATCTTTCTGGAATGGCACTGAAGTTCTATTCAATTCAACTTCTACCTTGCATCGCCTATCCAAGAAACTGAAGGAGCTTAAACCGGAAATTCGACGACTAAGCAAGGATCAACTAGGAGACTTGTCGAAGCGTACGAAAGAGGCCTTCAAACTGTTATGTGATTGTCAAGGAAGAACACTGTCCTTGCCGTCTTCGCAGGCTATGAACGAAGAACAGAGAGCATACTCGAAATGACATCACTTGGCAGATTTAGAAGAGCGCTTTTTGCGACAAAAATCAAAACTCCACTGGCTCCAAGTGGGAGATGGAAATAATAGATCCTTTTACCAGGCTATCAAAGTTAGGGAAGCGAGAAACTCAATAAAGGAGATAGAGAGGGATGATGGAGTTGTCGCAACAGAACAAGAGGATCTGAAAAAGAGGCAGAAGGTTTCTTTCATGAGTTCTTGGCTCGTAGCTTTGATGATTATCAGGGGATAACAAAGGAATCATTGAGAGATTTACTGGAATTCGAATGTATTGAGATTGACAGAGACCAGTTAGCTCAGGCTGTGCTTGAAGATGAGATTAAGGGAGTGTTATTCTCAATGCCAAACATCTCCGGGTCCAGATGGCTTTACTGTTGAATTCTTCAAAGAAGCCTGGTCGGTTGTGGGAAGAGATTTTGTCACAGCTATACAATCATTCTTCGATCGAGGCTTCTTTCTGAAAGGAATAAACTCTACCATACTCGCTTTGATTCCCAAGACTATAGCAGCAAAGCGGATGAAAGACTACAGGCCGATCTCTTGCTGTAACGTTCTATATAAAGTTATATCGAAGATCCTAGCAAAACGAATGAAGAGAATGCTCCCCAAATTCATTGCTCCTAACCAGTCGGCATTCGTAAAGGACAGGCTACTTATAGAGAATGTATTGCTAGCATCTGAGTTGGTAAAAGATTATCACAAAGACTCAGTCTCCTCTAGATGTGCCGTTAAGATAGACATCTCAAAAGCATTTGACTCAGTAGTGGCCTTTTCTGCTATCCACTCTCTCGGCTTTGCACTTCCCTGCGAAATAAATACATTGGATTCAGTTATGTATTACCACGGCCTCCTTCTCGGTACAAGTAAATGGTGAGCTAGCGGGCTACTTCCAGAGTAAAAGGGGACTTCGTCAAGGATGCTCCCTCTCCCCTTATCTCTTTGTGATATGTATGCATGTACAGTCAAAATTACTGAACATAGCGGCTCTAAATGGCGAAATAGGCTACCATCCAAAATGTCAAAATCTCCACCTAACACATCTGTGTTTTGCAGACGATCTGTTAATCTTTTCAGATGGCAAAAAGCGCTCAGTGGAAGACATACTGCAGGTGTTCCATACGTTTGCAGCGTTCTCGGGGCTGAATATCAGTTTGGAAAAATCAACCTTATTCTTGGCTGGAGTCTCCGAAACTGTAAAGAATGATATCCTGGAACACTTCCCCTTTGACACAGGAACTCTGCCTGTACGTTACTTAGGCCTGCCTCTACTTACAAAACAGATGTCTTCTCAGGACTACACACCTCTACTCGAAAAAGTCAGAACCCGAATAACATCCTGGACTACCCGACATTTATCTTTTGCAGGACGCCTGCAGCTAATTGCCTCGATGATTCAAAGTCTGACAAACTTTTGGACCTCAGCTTATCGGTTGCCAAAAGCTTGCATAAAGGAGATAGGTAAATTATGTGCTGCTTTTCTCTGGCCTGGCCCTGATTTGAATCCAAAGAAAGCAAAGATTTCCTGGAAATAAGTGTGTATACCGAAGGAAGAAGGGGGCTTGGGCCTGCGCTCCTTAACTGATGCAAATAAAGTCAGCTGTCTAAAGCTTATCTGGAGGATATTATCGAATGACTCATCGCTATGGGTGAACTGGGTCAGACAATACCTCATCCGGGAAAGCTCTTTCTGGGCGATTAAAACAACAAAAACTCTTGGATCTTGGATGTGGAGAAAGCTGTTGAAATTTAGAGTGCTGGCAAAATCTCTAACAAAGGTAGAAGTCCATAATGGTGTTAAGACATCTTTTTGGTTTGATAATTGGACAGAAGTGGGGAGATTATTCGAGCACACTGGTTATTGAGGTTGGATAGATATGGGTATTCGAATTCACTCCTCTGTCTCTTCAGTTCATGCTATGCAGAGAAGGAGGAGACATCAGGTGGAACTACTGAATACGATTGAGAATGAAATCGAAAGAATACAAAACAGAGGGGATTTTGAGCAAGAAGATCGAGTCCTATGGAAGCATGTAACGAAATTCAAACCAAAGTTCAGTTCGAAAGACACCTGGCTGCTCATCAGGGAAACACAGCCATTATATGAATGGTCCACATACTCCCAAATACTCTTTCATTACTTGGTTGGCTATCTGAAATCGACTCTCTACGGGGGACAGAATGGAAGCATGGAACCTTGGAGCAAGTATCTCTTGCACCTTCTGCGCAGAGCCATATGAAACCTGAAACCATCTCTTCTTCTCATGCAACTACTCTGCCACGATCTGGAGCAAGCTAACCCAGAAAATGCTTGGAGCAGAGTACACTTCGGAGTGGGAAGACATTATGATGATTCTTTTAGAGGAATCGTGTGATCACATTGCTCTGTTCTTGCTACGTTATGCTTTCCAAGGAGCTGCTCATCATATCTGGCGTGAACGAAATCGACGAAAACATGGCGAATCTCCTCTCGATGCTGATCACGTGGCTCGTGAGATTGACAAACAGATCCGAAACAGGCTCACGACAATTCGAAGGCTGGGGGATACGAAATACGAGAAAGGCATGGAAGTATGGTTCTCTTATCAATAGTTTGAGTCTGCTGTAAAAACTCTCTATAGTCTCTTCTTTCAAAAGTGGCAACAAACAATAGTTACAGTCATTGTAAAACAGGCTTGATTGGATTAATTTAACATTTCCATTCAAAAAAAAAATCAATTAATCTTTGGAACTTTTCTTTTAAACCGTAGATCCAATTTGTTTTTTCTTTTTGAGGAGAAATCTAAGGTAACTCAGAAATGCATGTGAGGTTTTCTATTTAAAATGGATAATTGATGCAAAGCAACATATCTGACATTTGGCTTGTCAGTATTAGATATGTCCAATGAGATTATATTGTGTTTAAAGCATCACATAACATAATCACTTCCTCTTCCCTATATAATAAGATCACAATGTGTCTATAAATCATGTTTCTGCAGCAAATGACCAAAGAAGCTTACATTATTTTTCACCCTGAAAATGTTTACCTGATTTTTTTGTCTTATGTGGTCATATATGAAATGGAACCTGAATAATTTCTTTTGAAAATATTTAACCTAATCATTCATCACCAATTTAGCATCATCCGATCCTTACTGAATCTATCAACTTCATACACGACAACTATATTTGAGAAGAGGAATAAGATATTGTTAGTTTTGGGGCAAAAGAAGATATTATTATACTTTTTATATGGTTGTGTGTGATGGAGATGGTGAGATGGTGTGGTGGTGGTGGTGGTGGGGGGGGGGGGGGGGGGGGGGGGGGGGGTTGATCATATATAGCCATCTTTAAACCTAATGGCCAGTAAATTGGCTTAGTAGAGAGAAATTATGGTATGCTTTGATTGACGAATTGATGAATTGGTAACTGACAGGGGTAAAGGTGTCAAAATGGGTGGGCTACCCGTCGGCTGTCCTTGTCTAAATGATTTTGGACGGGTTATAGACAAGACAAAAAATCAAGCAGGTTTAAATTGGCTAAGTCCAAATTTGTCCACAGACAAAATGGGCCAGACAGCATGGATAATTGTCAGCCCAATAAACATAAAAACCTAGGTTAAATCGATTTGGGGAAAAATCGGGTTCTTTATTCTACATTTCAAAATCGAGTTCCTTCGTTTCCAGAGAGATTTTTTCGTCAATCTATACTCTTTTCTTCAATCTTCAAGCTTTTCTGTCATTTTTCAAGATTTTTTTTCTGTCTTTAAGCTTTTTCATGGATTTATCTCTTCAAAACCAACCAGAAGATCCTCCACATTTTTCGGTTCAGGTAAATTTATCCTTTCTTCTATATCTGGATTGTCATTCTGTGATTTTGAGAGAGACCTATTTCGTTGCTGTTTCTGTTTCTCTTAATTTTGTTGTTATTTCTGTGATTTTTGAGAGAAACTCATTTCATTACTTTTTCTGTGATTTATGAGACTGACCCATCTATTAATTTTGTTGCTTCATTGTATTAATTTCGCTTCAGATAGAAAATGAAGATACATTGAACCTTTGATGATGATTATATGAGTGGGGGGGGGGGGGGGGGGTGTTGATCATATATAGCCATCTTTAAACCTAATGGCCAGTAAATTGGCTTAGTAGAGAGAAATTATGGTATGCTTTGATTGACGAATTGATGAATTGGTAACTGACAGGGGTAAAGGTGTCAAAATGGGTGGGCTACCCGTCGGCTGTCCTTGTCTAAATGATTTTGGACGGGTTATAGACAAGACAAAAAATCAAGCAGGTTTAAATGGGCTAAGTCCAAATTTGTCCACAGACAAAATGGGCCAGACAGCATGGATAATTGTCAGCCCAATAAACATAAAAACCTAGGTTAAATCGATTTGGAGAAAAATCGGGTTCTTTATTCTACATTTCAAAATCGAGTTCCTTCGTTTCCAGAGAGATTTTTTCGTCAATCTATACTCTTTTCTTCAATCTTCAAGCTTTTCTGTCATTTTTCAAGATTTTTTTTCTGTCTTTAAGCTTTTCCATGGATTTATCTCTTCAAAACCAACCAGAAGATCCTCCACATTTTTCGGTTCAGGTAAATTTATCCTTTCTCTGGATTGTCATTCTGTGATTTTGAGAGAGACCTATTTCGTTGCTGTTTCTGTTTCTCTTAATTTTGTTGTTATTTCTGTGATTTTTGAGAGAAACTCATTTCATTACTTTTTCTGTGATTTATGAGACTGACCCATCTATTAATTTTGTTGCTTCATTGTATTAATTTCGCTTCAGATGGAAAATGAAGATACATTGAACCTTTGATGATGATTATATGAGTGGGCTGGGGGGGGAGGGGGTGTTGATCATATATATCCATCTTTAAACCTAATGGCCAGTAAATTGGCTTAGTAGAGAGAAATTATGGTATGCCTTGATTGACGAATTGATGAATTGGTAACTGACAGGGGTAAAGGTGTCAATATGGATGGGCTACCCGTCGACTATCCTTGTCCAAATGATTTTGGACGGGTTATAGACAAGACAAAAAATCAAGCAGGTTTAAATGGGCTAAGTCCAAATTCGTCCACAGACAAAATGGGCCAGACAGCATGGATAATTGTCAGCCCAATAAACATAAAAACCTAGGTTAAATCGATTTGGGAAAAAATCGGGTTCTTTATTCTACATTTCAAAATCGAGTTCCTTCGTTTTCAGAGAGATTTTTTCGTCAATCTATACTCTTTTCTTCAATCTTCAAGCTTTTCTGTCATTTTTCAAGATTTTTTTTCTGTCTTTAAGCTTTTCCATGGATTTATCTCTTCAAAACCAACCAGAAGATCCTCCACATTTTTCGACATTTTTCGGTTCAGGTAAATTTATCCTTTCTTCTATATCTGGATTGTCATTCTGTGATTTTGAGAGAGACCTATTTCGTTGCTGTTTCTGTTTCTCTTAATTTTGTTGTTATTTCTGTGATTTTTGAGAGAAACTCATTTCATTGCTTTTTCTGTGATTTATGAGACCGACCCATCTATTAATTTTGTTGCTTCTGTGTATTAATATCGCTTCAGATGGAAAATGAAGATACATTGAACCTTTGATGATGATTATATGAGTGGGCTACCCGTGGGCTGTCTGCGTCCAAATGGTTTTGGACGGGTTATGGACAAGACAAAAAATCAAACGGGTTTAAATGGGCTAAGTCCAAATTCGTCCACAAACAAAATGGACCGGACAATGTGGATAATTGTCAGCCTAATAAACATAAAACCTAGGTTAAATCGATTTGGGGAAAAATCGGGTTCTTCATTTTACATTTCTTAAAATCGAGTTCCTTCGTTTCCAGAGAGATTTTTCGTTAATCTATACTCTTTTCTTCAATCTTCAAGATTTTCTGTCATTTTTCAAACTTTTCTTTTATCTTTAAGCTTTTCCATGAATTTATCTCTTCAAAACCAACCAGAAGATCCTCCATTTTTCAGTTCATGTAAATTTATCCTTTCTTCTATCTCTGGATTGTCATTCTGTGATTTTGGAGAGACCCATTTCGTTGCTGTTTCTTTTCTCTTAATTTCGTTGTTGTTTCTGTGATTTTTGAGAGAAACCCATTTCATTGCTTTTTCTGTGATTTTTGAGAGAGACCTTTCTATTAATTTCATTGCTTCTTTGTAATAATTTCGCTTCAGATGGAAAATGAGGATACATTGAACCTTTGATGATGATTATATGAGTGAGGATGAGATAATGGATCAAGATGAAGAGAATCCACAAGAAGGCGATTCGCTTATGAGTACAGCTGAGAACTGTACAAGAGGTAACAGTAAACTCAAAATTTTAAAGTGTTGGAAGAATTTTAAGATTGTTGGAAATAAACTTCCTGATGGTAGGAGTGAGGTTAGCTGCAAGCATTGCAACCATAACTAATTTTTAGATTTACATTGGAATAATACTAATATTATGCTGCGTCACATGAAAGTTTGCTCAAAGAATCCTAGAAGTACTCCTGTGTGTGGAAACAAGAGGCTCGATATCATGGTATTTATAAAAAATGATTGCAGTGGCTATTATTAAGCATTATTTGCCTTACTCTTTCGTTGAGTATAGAAGGATTAGAGAAGCATTTATATATGCTAATTCTAGTATAGAGTTTTGGAGCAGGAATACTGCAGCAGCCGATTGCCTTAAGATCTCTAAAAAAAAGAAACAGAAATTTAGACTCTCTTTGAACGAAGTTCCTGGTCGGTTTTGCTTGACAACTGATCTCTGGAGAGCACTTACGGTAGAAGGTTATATTTGCTTGACTGCACATTATATAGATAGTGGCTGGAATTTGAAGACTAAGATATTGTCTTTATCTGCTTTTCCTTCTCCGCATAATGGTGCAGCTATAGCCACAAAAGTTGTTGGCATTGTTAAAAGAATGAGGAATCGAGACAAGAGTGTTTACAATAATAGTGGAAAATGCTTCATCTAATGACAACATGCAAGGAATTCTCAAGAGACATCTTCTAAAACATTTGGTATACAATGGAGAGTTCATTCACGTAAGATGTGTAGCGCATATTTTGAATTTGATTGTGAAATGGGCTAAACGTGATTGATGAAACTTTGGAGAAAATCAGGGATAGTGTAAAGTTTGTGAAGGTAAGTGAGTCTAGAGAACAATCATTTAAAACTTTTGTGGAAACCGTGGGATTTGAAGCTAATGCAGGGCTGGTTTTAGATGTAGCAACCAGATGGAATTCATCTCATTTGATGCTTTCTAGAGCCATCATGTACAAAGAAGCATTTCTGCATCTTGCTGAGATAGATTCAAGTTATCAAATGTTTCCATCTGATTTAGAGTGGGCAAGAGGAGAGTTGATTTGTGAGTTGTTGGCCCTATTTGCAGAAATTACAAATTTGATCTCTGGCTCTTCTTATCCAACTGTGAATTTGTATTTCACTCAAGTAAGGTAGATCGAAAGTTGGTTGAAAACTAATGAAGATTCTATTGATGAAGTTATTTGTGAGATGGTGGAAAGTATGAAGGAGAAGTTTGACAAGTATTGGGATGAATATAATGACATACTTGCTATAGCTGCGGTTTTTGATCCTAGATTGAATTTTACTTTTATACAGTATTGCTTCACCACCTTAGATGCATCCACTAGTAAATTGAAATTAGATCATATCCGTTAGAAGTTAAACCAGCTTTTTGAGGTTTATAAGAAGAACCCAAAGAAAGCCGCAGCTGGAACTTCAGCAATAAACACATTGAAACAAAGTGTTCTTCCAGGATACAATGTAAGTTTCTGTCCTTATGTTTTCTCTTATGTATTACAATTTGAATCTTGCTATGAATATGACTTCAATATACATTTTTAGGGGTTTTATGCGTTCTTCTCCCAAACTGCTCGTGCTAGTGGAAAATCAGATTTAGACAAGTACTTGGATGAGCCGGTTTTAGATATGGTTGCATTTAAAAACTTGGATATATTGGCGTATTGGAATGATAATGCAAATCGCTTTAAAAAATTGTCTTCTATGGCTTGTGATGTCATTAGCATCCGTATTACAATCGTTGCTTCAGAATCTTCCTTTAGCATTGGAAGGCATGTGCTAAACAAATATAGAAGCTGCTTTCTTCCTTCAAATATACAACCCTTGATATGCGCAAGGAACTGGCTACGCGTCTTTGAAGACATTGGTAAGTTTTGTTGCTTATGTTCTTTTCATCTTTTGTCATCTTTTAAACTCTATAAGTTTAAAATGATTTTCTTTTCTGCAAATGGGGCCAATAACTCACAAATGGGGCCAATAACTCACAAATGGGGCTAACAACTCACAAATCAACTCTCCTCTTGCCCACTCTAAATCAGATGGAAACATTTGATAATTTGAATCTATCTCAGCAAGAAGCTGAAATGCTTCTTTATACATGATGGCTCTAGAAAGCATCAAATGAGATGAATTCCATCGGGTTGCTACATCTAAACCTAGCCCTGCCTTAACTTCAATTCCCACGGTTTCCACACAGGTTTTAAACGGTTGTTCTTTAGACTCACTCACATTCACAAAATTTACACTATCCATGATTTTCTCCAAAGCTTCATCAATCATGTTTAGCCCATTTTGCACAATCAGATTCAAAATATGCGCTACACATCTTACGTGAATGAACTCTCCATTGCATACCAAGGGTTTCCGAAGCTGTCTCTTGAGAATTCTTTGCATGTTGTCATTAGATGAAGCATTGTCCACTGTTATTGTAAACACTCTTGTCTCGATTCCCCATTCTTTCAACAATGCCAACACCTTTGTGGCTATAGCTGCACCAGTATGCGGAGGAGGAAAAGCACAAAAAGACAGTATCTTAGTCTTCAAATTCCAGCCATTATCTATATAATGTGTAGTCAAACACATATAATTCTCTACCATAAGTGCTCTCCAAAGATCGGTTGTCAAGCAAAACCAACCAGGAACTTCATTCAAAGAGAGCCTAACTTTATGTTTCTCTTTCTCAAAGATCTTATGGAAATCAGCTGCTGTAGTATTCCTGCTCCAAAACTCTATACTAGAATTAGCATAAATAAATTCTTCTCTAATCCTTCTATACTCAACAAAATATTAAGGCAAATCATGCTCAATAATAGCCACTGCAATCATTTCCCAAAACACCATGATATCAAGCTTCATATTTCCACACACAGGAGTACTTTCAGGATTCTTTGAGCAAACTTTCATGTGACGCAGCATAGTATTAGTGCCATTCCTACGTAAGTCTAAACAATAGCTAGGGTTGCAGTGCTTGCAGCTAACCACGCTCCTACCATCAGGCAATTTAACTCCAACAATCTTAAATTTCTTCCAACACTTTGAACGTTTGTGTTTAGTGTTACCTCTTGTATGGTTCTCAGCTGTACACATAAGTGAACCGCCTTCTTGTGGATTCTCTTCATCTTGATCCATTATCTCATCCCCACCCATATAATCATCATCAAGGTTCAATGTATCCTTGTTTTCCATCTGAAGCAAAATTAACACAAGGAAGCAATGAAATTAATAGATGGGTCTCTCTCAAAAATCACAAAAAGTAACGAAATGGGTTTCTCTCAAAAATCACAGAAACAGCAACGAAATTAAGAGAAATAGAAACAACAACGAAATGGGTCTCTCTCAAAATCATAGAATGACAATCCATAGATAGAAGAAAGGATAAATTTACTGATATACACTATATTTATACCATTTTAGCATATATTTAGCACTAGTTTTTAGTCTTTAAGCATACATTTTAACTTGTTCCTGTCCCATTTGCATCCATTTAGAACTTAATTTAGAAGTTGCATAGTATATTGGGTGCATTTGGAAGATTTTGCAGGTACATTTGAGGTGTTTGGAGGCTGTAAGGAGCCCTGGAAAGATTAAGGGGTCAAGCCAAGGCAATGCAAAGAAGTACCAAGGACTAGGAGCCATCTCGAGCTGCATACAGATCAAGGTTGGTCGATATGGAGGAATATCGAGGTGCATACCGAGCATGCAAGCCCGGTACAAACCATCCTGGAAATCACATCACTAAAGATCAGCCCAGATGGATAGCTTCCATGCATTATGGATGTTTTTAGGTACCATGGAGCTTTAAGGAGCATGGAAAAGCTTTGAAGATGATCCAGGAAGCTAGCTGGGCTAAGAGGAGCAAAAGGGACTAAGGCAGACGATATCTGCGGAGCCTAACGATCAAGACACAAGGCCTATCGACCAGACCTATTGGTCAGAAAAGTGACCGATAGAAGTGCACCGTATGTATTTCGGTCACCCTATCGGTCACAACTGACCGATAGGAACCCAGTCCAAACCTGTCTTTTATTACACTTTTGCCATTACTTTAGGGTTTCCTTCTTTTATGTATAAATATCCCTTTTTCTGGGATTTTCGACAAGTCATGTCATAACACTGTTCTTGAGTTATTTTCTGAGTTTGTAAGATAAATTTCTTGCTTTATTTAATGTAAGTTTGTATTTGCCATTAATCTTTCTCTAATCTCTCTTTTAATCATGATTATCATATTTCCTCTTGTGATTTGGTGTTAAACATGAGTATTAGTGAGTAGTTTGCTTAGGGTTCTTATATGTGGTAGATTAAGGGGATTTATGGATTGATTTTAAGGTTTTTTTAGTGTTTAATAACATGGGTTCCTCTCTATTGATCTGTTTTTAAGATAGATTTGTCTTGATCACACTTATCTACGATTTGAGCTTTCTCTTATGCCCACTAAGTGTTTGATGAAATGATGATCTTGTTTGATAGAGGATTTGCTGGCCTTGGCTCAAAAGATTGACTGTTTGATGAGCATTTTGACATGAATAGAGTTGATTGTTATTGCTTGCTGAATGTCTTAGCACTAATGAGAGTTAGTTTTTGTTAAGGTGTTTAGTAAAGGGCTATTTACCAAGAGATTGGACTTAGCTTGCTTGTTTGTGAACTCTATGTCTAGGAACCACCATTGCTAGTTTGCTTGCTTGATCAATGCTGTTTGAAACAACCTTACTTAGTTTCTAAATTCCCCAAAATCAATAACCACATCTAGGAACTTGCTTTCTCTTTTATTGAATTTCGAATTTGCTTTAGTACTCTGTTTATTTGCTCTGTTTCACTTATTTGATCATTACTGAACTGTCTCTTTTGAGTTCCCTTTGGTGATTGATCATTTTAGGTTGCTAGTTTAGTTGCTTAGGCAACAAAAATCTTCTTTGCTTGCTTGACCTAAGGACTTCTGCTTGCAACTCTTTTACTTTCAACAAAACCCTTTAGGATTGACATAAAACCCTTATACTACAACTGATTCAAATACTGGGGTGATTGAGAAAGAGATAAAACCTCTGGTATCAATTTGGCGCTGTTGCCAATTGGGTTTTCTGTTTGAATCATTAGAGTTTGTAGAGTCTTTAAGATCAAGTTTTACTTTTGAATTTAGTTACTAACTCTGTTTCAACTCTTGGTTTCTCTCTTACAGGTGAATGCATTTAAGGTCTAAGGGCACTGAGAATCTGCATCCTTATCAGAACAACATCTTGCAACTTGAAAGAGAGCTGAGAGCAAGAAGACAGAGAGAAAGATCACAGCACTGTTAGAGACTTGGGATGATCAATCAGAAACCTGTTATGGATGACATCAGATTTCAGGGTCCTCAAGGAGCTGCTGGAGCTCAGGGTATACAAGGACAGCAAGGAATTCAGGGCTTACAAGGTGAGCAGGGACCAAGAGGCGCTGCACAAGCTCCAAGAGCAGCAAGACCCATTGGCGCTGGTGATGCACCAAATGCATATAATAGCAGAACTGGCATCATTCCACCAGCAGTGCAAAACAACAACTTTGAAATCAAGTCTGGATTGATTTCAATGGTTCAGGGCAATAAGTTACATGGTTTGCCACTTGAAGTTCCTCTAGATCATTTGGATAATTTTGATAGACTATGCTCACTAACAAAGATCAATGGAGTGAGTGAAGATGGTTTCAAGCTGAGGTTGTTTCCTTTTTCTCTTGGAGACAAAGCACACCAATGGGAGAAGAACTTGCCCCAAGGAAGCATCACTAGTTGGGATGAGTGCAAGAGAGCCTTCTTAGCAAGGTTCTTCTCAACTTCAAGAACTGCAAGAATCAGGAATGAGATTTCAGGGTTTGCACAGAGGAACAATGAAAGCTTTGGTAAAGCTTGGGAAAGATTTAAGGGCTACACACTGCAATGCCCTCACCATGGCTTCTCACAGGCTTCTCTACTCTTTACTCTCTACAGAGGAGCTTTGCCAAAGATAAGAATGCTTCTGGACACTGCATCAAATGGGAACTTCTTGTCAAAGGATGTAGATGAAGGATTGGAGCTTGTTGAGAATCTAGCTCAGTCTGATGGAAACTACAATGAGGAATATGACAGAGCTCCAAGAAGTACTAAAGATGAACTGGAGTCTAGCAGGAAAGAGATCAAGACCTTACATGAGAGGCTGTATATGCTGCTAAGGGAGAAGAAAGAAGTTCACTTTGTTGGTGATATGGTTCAGCTTGATGATCAAGAGATATGCCAAGTGGAAGAGATGAACTACTTGGGTAATCAAGGTGGATACAATGGATATGGGAACTACAGATCCAATCCCAACTTGTCATACAGAAGCAACAATGTTGCAAATCCACAAGATCAAGTGTACCCACCACAACAACAACAACAAGCTGCTCCAAGACCTTTTGTTCCCTACAACAATCAAGGTTTTCAGAAGAGAAACAACAACTTCCAGATAAGAGCGCCTTATCATCATCCATGATTCAGTGCACAAGCTCCAGCACAAGCTTCTTCCAGCTCTCAAGATCCTGAGCTCAAGACAATGGTTCAGCAGTTACTTCAGAATCAGACTACCAACAACTTGGAATTGAACAAGAGGTTTGCATACATTTGCATAGGGAGTAGATGATAAACACTTGTCAAGATGTTAATGTTTGAATTGTTTTCAATGCCTTGGTTATCTGTTTTTTGATTGCATTGTAGTGAGTTTGAAGTTAAGGCTGCACCATATCTTGAATTCTTGCATTGATATTCTTGTCTTATGCTCAAGCTTGCTTTGATTTGATTTCAACTCTATCTTATTAGAACCATAATCCTGACTTTGAATTATCTTGTTTGTGCATTGAGAGTGATTACATGGCTACCCATATACATACTTGGATTATCTTCTTCCCTTCTTACCACTCTTGTTAATCCAAGTAGCTGATCCTCATCATTATGGGACAGTTAACCACACCCTAAACCAATCCTTCTTTCTGAATCTTAACACTATTGTGAGAGTTGTGAAGCTTTGCATTGCATCATTTTTGATCTTATCTTGGCAAAAAGTGTTAGGAATAAGGCTGACAAGGAGACGCTCTCTTGTAGACACCAGCTTGCATTTTGAGCTTGGTATTAGGTTAGGAGTTTGGGAAGGGGCAGTGTAAGTGGTTTGAGCTTTAAATGTTTACATCTTTGAGAAGAAGAAGAAGTATGGGGTTGGTAGACTGGGGGAACAGTTTATTTTGTGGTTAAGTTAACTAGGAAGAAAGCTCTAAGTGTTAAAGAAGAAAGGTGCCAACAATAACAAAGCTTACAAAAGGTCATCCAAAAGAAGAAATCAGACCAAGCAATCCACCAACGGTGATGAAAATGGCGCCAATCATACAACAACAAAGAGCAAGTTCCAAAAAGAAGTCAACCACACAAGCAACACAAAAGAAGAAGGAGTTTCCCCAAAATATGAAGAAGGAAGAGTTCAAGTGCTTTGGGAAAGGATAGATTTAGGAGTTTCACTTGGGGTTTTAGAAGTTATTAGGCTCATCTTGGGGAAAAAAGGTAGAAGAGAGCTTTGACTTGCATGCATAGGTGTGCTTTTACCTTTAGCATTTTGCCTAAGATAGAATCATTTCATTGAGTGATCCCCTAAATCTTTGAACCCTTAATTGAATGAGATCACTTTCATCTTATAACCATGTCCCTTGACCAAATGTTTTCTCTTGATTTGCACAAACATGATCCATTGGTTACTGATTAATGAATGTTAAAGAGTTGGTTGATTTGAATGCTTGTGTAGGCTAAGCTAGAGTTCACTGTCTGCTATAAAAGGTATGGTAAAGCTTTTAAAGTAGAACAATCTCTATGCATCTTAGAACCTATAACTTGAGCATTGATTAATTCTTCCATTAGCATCTTTAGTTTTGGAGCTTCCACTTTCAAACCTCACTCTCCCATTTGTTCTTATTTAGTTGAGGACAAGCAAAAGGCAAGTGTGGAGGTGTTGATTTCTCATACATTTATATGATTTAGGCTTGTATTTAGTGCATGTTTTGGTTCTCTTTTGCATATCTTCCTTATCTTTTGTCCCATTTTCTTCTCCTTTTAGACTTAGGTTGCATTTAGGGTGTAGTTTGCATTTTCTTTGCATAAAGGATGTCTTTAGGTACTCATGGAGCTATGAGGAGCATGGAGGATATTTGGGAGTTGACCAGGAAGCTGGCTGAGCAGAATTAAGCAAGAGGAACCAAGGCAGACGATCTTTGCAGAGCCTATCGGTCAGAGCACGAAGGCTATCGGTCAAGGAGTGACCGATAGAAGACCTATCGATCAAGCCTATCGGTCAGAGAAGTGACCGATATAAGTACACCGTATGGATTTCAAGTCACCATATTGGTCACCTTCTAGACCGATAGGATCCCTATCAATCACCCTATCGGTCACATTCAAACCGATAAGATTCCAGACCGAAGACCACTTATTTACAATTTTGCCATTTTTGCTTTAACTCTTTTAAATACGAAAAAATCCCTAATTTCTGGGAACACTCTTTTATCCAGCAGTCCCTTCTTCTCTGTTTTTAGTTTTTGAATTTTGTAACTTGAATCTTTGCTTGATTTAGTTAAAATTTGCATTTATCTTCTTGTTTAATCTCCCTAATCATGATTAGTCATCTTTCTCTCTTTGAATTGATGGCTTTAATGGTGCTTAATGAGTAGTCTTTTTAGGGATTTGAGATGGGTTAGGTTTAGGGAATTTGAGACTTAATCCATGATGTCTTGGTGTTAATTTTTCTATTTCCTTTCTTGATTGCTTTGTTTAATGCTTAATTAGCCCTAGCTAAGTTGATTAAGATCTTAGGCTCATTTTATGCCCACCAAGTGTTTGATGAAATGCCTAAACTGCTTTGCAAGAGAATTGCTGATCCTAGCTCAAGAGATTGACTGTCTAGGGAGTGATTTGGCAATATAGGGTTGATAGAATTGTCTTAATGCTTGCTGTTTATCATTTTACTAATGAAAATTAGTTCTTGACTTGGTAATTAGCAAAGAGATTAGTACCAAGAGTTTGGATTAGTCATATAAATGAGTCTTATGCATAATGAATAGCATTTTGTGAGTTTGTAAGCATTATAGGTTGAGTCAAGAGTTCCCTAACACCAATTATCTCATCTCAAGTCTCATCTTTTCTCTGTTTTTAGCTTGAATTCGAATTTGCCCTGTTTTGCCTTTATTTTAGTTGCTTTGCTTGCTTTTCACTCTTTGTTTGATGTTCTCTTCAGTTCTGTTTGATCCTTTAGGTTGTTAGACTTCAAAACCATTTTTGTTTGCTTGAATTAAGAGCTCTATTGCATTCTTACTGTTTCATTCTGTCCTTTGGATTGATAAAGCCCTATGTTATACTACAACTGATTAGTACAAGCTTGGGTGATTGAATCAAGTCCTAAAAAGTCTTGTATCAATTTGGCGCCGTTGCCAGGGATCGAACCCGGGTCACCCGCGTGACAGACGGGAATACTTACCACTATACTACAACGACTTTTTAGGACTTTGTAGTATAGTGACTCAGTAATTTAAGTGTGGGGGAGAGATTTGGGGTTTGACTTTGTGTTCTCTTTTCTTAGGTTTTCATTTTCTTTCATCTTGAGTCACATGCATATCATGCATTCATCTAAGGCATTGAAAACACAAAAAATCAAAAAATTTGAAAAATTTTGCATATTTTTGCAAACAAAAATGAAAGCATGTAGTTGCATTTCATTCTTTTAGGATTGAGTCTAGTGTTGACGTATAAGTTGCATTGCATGTGCATAGGGCATAATGATGAATCTTCCTTGTAAAGTACTTAGAGTTTAGAGATGATTTCAGTGTTTAAGTGATTAGTTGTTTGATGCATCATAAGAAAGCTAGAAGTTAAGACTGAACCATGTTTGGATTGCTAATTTTGATCATCTCATCTCATACTGAAAGCATTTGTTCTCTGAAAATGAACTCTATCAACTTGAACTTTAATTTGGACTTTTAATTATCATGTCTTATGCATTGAAAAGTGAATTCATGGCTACCATATACATATTTGGATCATCTTTTTCCTTTTTACCACTCTTGTTGATCCAAATAGCTGATCCTCATACTTATGGGACAGTTAATCCACTCCCTTAACCAAAATCTCCTTTTGAGCTTAAACACTATCTTAAGAGCTGTGAGGCCTTTGCATATCATTTTTGATTTTGTTTTAGCAAAAAGTGTTAGGAATAAGGCTGACAATAATAAGCTCTCTTGTAGATATCAGCTTGCATCTTGAGCTTGATTCTAGGATAGGAGATTTGGGTTAAAAGGGTAGAGTTAAGTGGTTTGAACTTCATGTTTATATGCTCTTAAAAGAAAAGGGAAAAGTTTGAAATGGTAGAAAATGGGAAACAGTTTAGCATTGTGGTTAAGTAAATGAAAGTAAAAGCTCTAAGTGTTTAAAAAGAATGGTGCCAGCAACTTAAATGTTTTGAAGGGTCAATCCAAAGAAGAAATCAGACCCAAAAGCAATCCACCAAAGGTGAAGAAGGTGCCAAAGAAACAAAGAAGAGCAAGTCCCAACCAAAAAGAAGCAACCACACAAGCAAAAAGAAGAAGTTTCCCCAGCCATGAAGAAGAGTAAAGGGTAGAGTTTAGGAAAAGGGTAGACTGAGGGGTTCACTTTGGGGTTTGGAAGTGTTTAGGATTCATCTTTGGGTAGAAGGGAGCTTTGAATTGCATGCATAAGTGTGCTTTTATCTTTAGCATTTTGTCTAAGATAAAATCATTTCATTGAGTGATCCCTTATGTTTGAGAACCCTTTGCTTGAATGAGATCATTTTTATCTCATAATCTTACCCTTTGAACCAAATGTCTTCACTTGATTTGCATAAGCATGATTCATGGTTTTGAGCTTAATTGAATGTTAAAGAGTTGATTGATTTGAGCATTTGCCTAACTTGAGATTTGAGATCATTTTGAAACATGATGAGCATGGCTAGGCTCTTTAAAGTATAGCTGATTATGTTTGCATCCCACAACTAGGCACTTAAGCATTGATACCATCTCTTTACCTTTGCACTTTTGGATTTAAATGCCCACCTTCAAACTTCACTCTCTCATTTGTTTTTGTTTGCTTGAGGACAAGCAAAAGGCAAGTGTGAGGGTGTTGATATCTCTTGTATTTACACCATTTAGGCTTGTATTTAGTACATGTTTTGGTTCTCTTTTGCATGTTTTCCTTATCTTTTATCTCATTTTCTTCTCCTTTTAGACTTATGTTGCATTTAAGATATAGTTTGCATTTTCTATGCATTATGGATGTTTAAAGGTACCTATGGAGCTATAAGGAGCATGGAGAAGCTTTGAGGATGATCCAGGAAGCTATCTGGGCCAAGATGAGCAAAAGGGACCAAGGCAGATGATCTCTGCGGAGCCCATCGATCAAGACACAAGGCCTATCGGTCAAGGAGTGACCGATAGAAGGACTATCGACCAGACCTATTGTTCAGAGAAGTGGCCGATAGAAGTGCACCGTATGGATTTTGGTCACCCTATTGGTCATCTTCTAGACCGATAGGATCACTATCGATCACCCTATCGGTCACAACTGACTGATAGGAACCCAGTCCGAACCTGTCTTTTATTACACTTTTGCCATTACTTTAGGGCTTCCTTCTTCTATGTATGAATACCCGTTTTTCTGGGATTTTCGACAAGTCATGTCATAACACTGTTCTTGAGTTATATTTCTGAATTTGTAAGATAAATTTATTGCTTTATTTAATATAAGTTTGTATTTGCCATTAATCTTTCTCTAATCTCTCTTTTAATCATGATTAGCATTTTTTTCTCTTGTGATTGGGTGTTAAACATGAGTATTAGTGAGTAGTTTGCTTAAAGTTCTTAGATGTGGTAGATTAAGGGGATTTAGAGATTGATTAAGATTTGTTTAGTGTTTAATAACACAGGTTCCTCTCTATTGATCTGTTTTAAGCTAGATTTGTCTTGATCACACTTATCTACGATTTGAGCTTTCTCTTATGTCCACCAAGTGTTCGATGAAATGCTGATCTTGTCTGATAGAGGATTTGCTGGCCTTGGCTCAAGAGATTGACTGTTTGAGGAGCATTTTGACATGAATAGAGTTGATTTTTATTGCTTGCTGAATGTCTTAGCACTAATGAGAGTTAGTTCTTGTTAAGGTGTTTAGTAAAGGGCTATTTACCAAGAGATTGGACTTAGCTTGCTTGTTTGTGAACTCTATGTCTAGGAACCACCATTGCTAGCTTGTTTGCTTGATCAATACTGTTTGAAACAACTTTAGTTAGTTTCTAAGTCCCCAAAATCAATAACCACATCTAGGAACCTGCTTTCTCTTTTATTGAATTTCGAATTTGCTTTAGTACTCTGTTTATTTGCTCGGTTCCACTTCTTTGATCTTTACTGAACTGTCTCTTTTGAGTTCCCTTTGGTGATTGATCATTTTAGGTTGCTAGTTTAGTTGCTTAGGCAACAAAAATCTTCTTTGCTTGCTTGACTTAAGGACTTATGCTTGCAACTCTTTTTCTTTCAACAAAACCCTTTTGGATTGACATAAAATCCTTATACTACAACTGATTCAAATACAGGGGTGATTGAGAAAGAGATAAAACCTCTAGTATCATATTACCATAATTTCTCTTTGGATTTTGTGGTTTTGGTAATGTTTAGTGAGTAGAAACTTTTAGGTTTGAGATTAGGGCAGATGGGGTGATTTAAGTGATTGTTTAGAGTGATTAGAGCTTAGATATTCTCATTCCCTTTCTTATATGACTGTGCTTAATGCTTAGTACCTTTTTTTGGAGAAGTTGATCTTAGGTTTTTACATGCAAACTTAGTGTTTGATGAAATGCCTGAATGAAGCTCAATGCTTGAAAATGGTGTTTAGATAGTCATGAGTCTCTGCATCTATCATTTCTTGCTTGAATGTGCTTATTGCATAGTACCACGTTTGTGGAAAAATGCTTTTAGACATTGATTATGCATGGGAATGTGAATTGATGTTGGATCTATTGTATAAGAGATTAGTAAACCTAGCTTAAAGAATTAGATGTCTAGCATGCTAATTGGTTATATGGAACTTGCTTTTAATGTTTTGCTAGTTATAATTTCACCATTGAAAGTGGATTAGGAATTGTTGTTAGTGAAAATGATTATTGTCAAGGGATTGGATTAGACTTTATTAGTGTTCCTTACCTAAGGTTGATTGTTTAGAATTGCTTGTTTCGATCATCTTAAATATGAACATGAATCACTCTATCAACATTGCCTTAATCTCGAGTCTTGCCTTTTATCTTTGAAGTTTAGCTATATTCTGTCTTGCCTTGCTTATTTTTCTCTTATCATTGCTTAATTTCGTTCTATTGCTCTTGTTTGCCTTCTTTTGCTTCCTTGTTAGTCACTATGTTTTTAGATATCAAAACCCTTCCCTATTAGCCTAGCTTAGGAAAGTTCTGTATATCTCAAGTGACATTAGCTTCCCAAGTGGATTGACACCTCAAGTACTACAATGACATGTGCGTTTGAGGATTGATCAAATGATTAAAAACCTTAACATCAATTGGCGTTGTTGCCCCTTGGGCATTTGATATTGAGTTCTTGCTTAGACTAAGCATTTATTTCAGTACTGATTTTTCTTTTATTTTGTTTCTCTTATAGGTACCATGTATCACCTCAAGCTTACTACCAAAGCTCTCCAAGTGGCTTCAACCATGAGTCCCCTTATGAAGCTTATGGTGCTGCTTATCACAGCGGTTATGGAGACAAGCACCAGCCTTCTGCTCACCTCCACCATGATCACGGCCAAACTAGCCCTCCCTCCACTCAAGAATTGAGTACGCAGCAACTGATACAACATGTCTTTGAAAATCAGATAAAAGGGGCTATGCTGATTGCAGAAAAATTTGCTGCTCTTAGTAACACACTAGAGCAGAAATACTTTGTGTTCAGCAGCAAGCTGGAAGTACTAGGGCAGAGGATCACGAATTTGGAGACTGAAGAGGCTTTAGCATCACATCCACAAAGCCAAGTTCTTGGAAAGAGTAAGTCCCTACACCAAGAGTATTGTCATTTCTTACATGACAAGGACATCAACTTCAACAAAGAGGCGGAAGCATCAATTAAGGAGCTTGAAGAAATGCTTTATGGGGCTCAAGAAGTGTTCTCCACCACAAGCTCTACTAAGAAGATCAATGTGGACATTGAGTCTAAGTGTGGGGGAAGTGCTTTTCATTTGAGTTCATCTAGTGATGCAAAGGCTGGTGAAGAAGATAAGGCTATTGAAGCTGAGGTTGTTGAAGCTGAAATGGAGATGCAACAAGGAGCTGCATTGGCTGAGCATGATAAGCGTGTTGGAGTATATTATGATCTAAAGGAGCTTGCACAAGAGTCACCTCCCCAAAAGAAACAAGCTGAACCAAAGAAGAATATGCAAGAGCCTTTACTCAAAGATCAAGCATCACACATTGAGGATGAGCTTGTGTACAAACATTCTTTGCCTTATCCTGGTAGAATTTTTACTAAGGCTCAAAAAGTTGTTCTCTTAAGGTTCAGAAAAGAGATGGATGAGGCCGGTGTCCCCTTGCTTCCACTAAACTCTTTGATGCAAGTGAAGGAGCAACTGAAGTTCATCAAAGACCTTCTTGGGAACATAGAAAAGCTGGAGATGATTGTGAACTCTTTAGATGGTAAAGAGAAGAAGAAAGAGCAGCCAACAACCCTCCATAAACTTGGTAATCCAGGAAAGTTTCTTGTCTCTTGTGAGCTTGGTGAATTGGTTGTGGAAGAAGCCATGTGTGACACAAGTTCAAGTATCAGTGTGATGTCTCTTGAATTGGCAAAAGAACTAGGAGTCACCAAGCTGAGACCATATGATTCCACAATCACTTTTGTGGACTCATCTTCAATCAACCCTGTTGGTCTCATTGAAGACTTTTCTTTGTGGATTGGAGCATGCAAGATACCAACTGATTTTGTTGTGATGGAAATGGCTCACACTCATAAGCCTTCTCTACTACTTGGGACTCCATTTCTGAACACAGCAAGCGCTGATATTGACTTCACCAAAGAGAGAGTCACCCTCAAGAAGGTCAATGGTGGAGTTAGTTATGCCATGACGCCTCCACCTTCAAGCTTTTGTGAAAGCATCACTAATGTTGGGAAAGGAGCTGCTAAGAAGCCACCTGATGCCAATAAAGAGCTGCTGGAACCTAAGGTTGAAGTGCTTAAACAAGCTGAAGACCCTCTTGATCACAATGATTATGATGGTGAAGCCTTTGATGGTGGTTGTCTTCTTGAGTTGTTTGATAGAATCAAAGTGAAGCTCTATGATGGACCAAGAAGACCAAGAAAGAGAGTCAAGAAACACAAGGAGAAGCTCTACAATGGAGCCAATATATTGTTCAAGGTGAAAGGAGAAGGAACTTCAGTTCCACTCCATCTTCCTCCATGATCTTAAGGATGTGAAAAGTCAAGCTTAGAGACTTTAAACAAGCACACTTGGGAGGTAGTCCCATGGTATCCTTGTATATATTACTACTTTCTACTGTTTTCTATGTTTATTTTTATGTTTGGGATGTTGTTAAGCACCAGGTTTGAACCAAGGATGAAGGTGCTAAGTTTGGAGGAAGGGATGAAACGAAATAGGCCAATATCAACCTGTATATCAGCCTAGCCAGATCGATATTGACAGTATCGGGCTACGTATCGGGCAGTCTTGCCCGATATTAGACAGTCCGAGCTTATATCGATCTGCATACTAGGGGAAGAATGGTCGATATGGTAGAGAGGAGTCAATATCGACATGTGTACCGGGGAGTGCCAAACCGATACGCCTTAAAAGGAAAATGTACCGAGGTACATATCGGGTAGAACGCACGTTGATATGCCTTAATGGCGAACACCAGCTCGATGCAGACCACTGATATATCATGGTTTTATGGTTTTTAACTATGATATAAGTCCTTTTTATTGAGTCTTTTTGGTCTTTTTAGAGTCCTAGTAGAGTCTTTGCAGGTTATAGCATGTCTGGAGCATAATTGGAGATTTTGGAACCTTTTGGAGCATTCTGGGTTGAAGCCACGAAGTACCAAGCTCGAAGCATAAAGTATCACATATGGTGACGCTCGTCACCACCTTTGGTGACGCTCGTCACCCATCAAGGAAGGAGCGTGGCTGTTTTATTAAAAGTATGAAGAAGATTTGCAGAATTGGCCCAGAAGTTCTTTTATTTACATAAAGACCCCAGATCGTGTTTAGCCTCTATTTATTAGGTTTTTCAGCCATTGTTGGCTATTATCTTAGTTTTTGAGAATTCAGAGAGCTTAGAGAGAGATTTATTCAGAGCTTTTTGGGGAGACAAATCCTGTACTCTTTTGAGAAGATTTCGAACCCCCTTTATTTCTTACTCTTTCTCTTAATGCAATTTTATTCAGTTATGTTTTGTGATCTCATAATCATGTCTGAGTAATCTGCTAATTAAGTTAGGATTTTTCAAAGGTTGATGAAAGGATTGTAGAATCGCTATCTGTTAGGAATATCTTATGGTTTTTCATCTCTGCTTGCTTTAAAATCGAATTTCTGAGACACATCATCTTGGAATCCGAAAATCTTAGGTTGTTAAATATATGTGAGAGCATTATTCATAACCTGAACTAGTATTTGATGAGCAAAGCAACTTAGTGCAAAGAGATTTGGCTTAGGAGTTTTGTAAACAATTGAATCTGATCAATCCTGCATGTTTAGGTTGTTAGGGTTTGCAAAGAGATTTGAAACTCTGTGATTTAGGCATAGATAACTTTTGCAATGAGAATTGATTAGTTATACATCAGTGATTCATGTTTAAAACGGTTCTTAATCATTCCAGATTTTCTGCATCATACATTCTTGGATTCAACCTGCGAACTACCCTGACTTAGCGCTTTTAGTCTTCTGGAACTTAGATTATCTTACAAAATCGTTTGATTACTTTCATTCATTCATTCGCATTACATACATCATATCTTGCTTAGCTTAATCCGAGTCTACATTCAACAGTGTAGTCTGCATTACTCTCTTGGGATTTCGATACCCCTTGTACTACAACTGCTTTTGCTGTGCACTTGCAGTAGTTCTATTTGGGTAAAACCTGAGCCCTATCAAGTTTTTGGCGCCGTTTCCGGGGAGTAATAGCTGCCTATCGATTTTTAGTATTAGGATTTTGTCTAAGTTTTTATTTGTTTACTGACTTTCAGCTACTTTTCTTTGTTCCTGTTTCAGGTGTATGCCTAATCGCAGAACCAGAAGCAATAAAGAGAATGAGCTTGTGACTTTGAGCATCGACAAGCTTGCTAGGTTGGAGAGAACTAACAGGAAAGCTAAGAGGCAATCTACAATGGTCGCTCCACTTATCTTGGTTGAAGATGCAGAAGGTCACTTAGTTGACAGGGAAGGAAATAGGAGGAACGAAGAAGTGCAGAGAATTGATCAAGAGGGGAATGTCATTGTTGAACAGCAGGTTCAGCAAGTGGCTGAGAACGTGGGAGTCCCTGCTGCTGCCAATAACGCTGCTGGGCGTTTTGTTCAGAGGACTCTAGGTGACTACAACAGACCTGATCAGTTCTATGCCAACAGGGCTGCAATCCGACCTCCTGCCTTCCAGAGGAACGATTTTGAGGTTAAACCAGTCTACTATCAGCTGGTTGGCCAGCATCCATTCCATGGTTTACCTCATGAGCATCCTATGGATCACATAGAGAGATTTGAAGACTTGGCTTCCAGTGTCAAAGCTAATGGGGTTAGCAATGACTTTCTGTTCTGCAAGCTTTTTCCTTACTCTCTTGAAGGAGAAGCTGCATATTGGCTGAAGCAATTGGAACCTGCTTCATTGACCACCTGGGAAGACACCAAGAATGCCTTTTTGAATAATTTCTATGATGATGCAAGATCAGAGGACATGAGGACGAAAATTGCATCATTTACACAAGACCCTACTGAAGCTTTCAAGGCCTCTTGGATCAGGTTCAAGTCTTATCAAAGGGACTGTCCTCATCATGGTTTCAGCCAGGTGCAATTACTTGGGATTTTCTTCAGAGGCATTGACTGGAAATATCAGATGGCGCTGGATGCAGCAAGTGCAGGAAACTTCAACACCAACAGACCAGAAGAGGCGATCAGACTGATTGAGAACTTGGTCTGCAGCAACAGCACTAAAAATGCAGACTTTCAGAGAATGAAACAAGCTGGTGTAGCTGATGGAAATCAGATTGCTGAATTTAAGGCTAAGTTGGATGATATGCACAGCCTTTTGGTGGGGAAGAAGTCGGTTCACTTTGCTGCAGAAGTGGAAACTTTCGAAGCTCCAGAGGAAGTTGAGCAGGAGGATGTAAATTTCATCAATTCTGGTGGTTTTCAGGGACAAAGATATGGAAATCAACAGTGGAACAGAGGATACAGCAACAATAATCAGAAGAACGCCCTTACAGGAGGACAGAGCACGCCTGGTTTCACTCCTAGACCCCCATTCCAGAAGACAGAGTATCAGAAGCCATTCCAGAACTGTGGAAATTACAGAAACTATGGTTCTTCTTCCTATCAACCAGCACCTCCACAAGGTAATAAAATGGAAGCAATGTTCGAACAGATCTTGGAAGGACAACAGAAGCTTACAGTGGACTTTAATGGCAAGATAGATTCGCTCTATCAGGATTTGAATGGAAAAATTGAGAGTCTGAACTCTCATATGAAGAAGCTTGATGTTCAAGTTGCCCAAACTGCAGGAGCTGTTCAGAGGCAAGAAGGATTTCTTCCAGGAAGAACTGATGCTAATCCCAAACACCATGTGAATGCCATCACATTGAGGAGTGGAAAGAACCTGCAACCAGTGTTGCAGAAGGATTTAACATCAAGGAATTTCGTGGGTATGGAAGAGTATGAAGATGAAGAAGTATTTGCTGAAGAACCACGGGTGACGCTCGTCACCAATAATGGGTGTCGCTCATCACCCATCGAGCACAACCCCGACCCCGACTCTTCACAAATTGGTGACGACCGTCACCAGATGGGTGACGCTCGTCACCCATATCCAGTGATCAATCCCGACTCGTCCAAATTGGGTGACGCTCGCCACCATTCCAGTGACGCTTGTCACCAGACACCACATGCTGCAGTTTCGCCTAAGACTTCAGATAATGCTAAGGAGACCGTGTATAAACCCAAGATACCCTATCCTAAGCATCCTAAGAAGTCTAAGCAAGAGCTTGAAGATGCAAGATGCAAGGCTATTATGGACAAGTTGGTGATAGAGATCCCATTAATAGATGCTGTAAGGATCACTCCTGTTATAAAGAGGTATGTGAAGAGGATGGTGACCAATAACTTGAGTCTTGAGGTTGGAGCTATGATGATCAACGAGCAGGTCAGTGCAGTGATTCAGAACAGAGTTCCAGAGAAGCTTTCAGACCCAAGAAGTTTTGTTTTAGACTGCACTATCTTCAATGACAAGTTTGAGAGGTCATTGTGTGATCTTGGTTCTAGTGTGAACCTTATGCCTCATTCTGTTGCCAAGAGTTTGGGGATGACCGATTTTAAGGCTACAAGGATATCTCTTGTCCTAGCTGATAGATCAGTCAGAGTTCCTGAAGGAGTTATAGAGGATGTTCCTATCAAAATAGGAGATTGTATGATCCCTACTGATTTTGTGGTTCTAGAGTATGGAGAAGAACCCAAAGATCCCTTGATTCTTGGCAGACCCTTCTTAGCTACTGCAGGAGCTATTATTGACGTCAGGAAGGGTAGAATAGAGCTGAATGTTGGCGATTTAGTGATGAAATTCGAAATGGACAAGCTGATGAAGAGGCCAACCATAGATGGACAGACTTTTTATGTAGATGTTCTCACAAACATTGCTGATCAGATCTTCCATGAGATGAGTTCAGAGGATCCCTTGGAAAGGGCGTTGACCACTTCTACAGCTGAGTATGAGCATTTAGATGCTGCTGCAACAGGCTACACAAAGATGATGGATGCTACTGCACAAGTGATGCAACTGGTAGCACAGGATGAGTTTGTCTCCACATCTGCGAAAGCTGCCACAATGGGTATTGGTCTGCACCAAAAGCACCAAAAGTTGAGCTTAAACAGCTCCCTGCAGGGCTAAGGTACGCATTTCTGGGAGAAGACTCCACCTATCCTGTTATTATTAATGCTTCATTGAACAATGCAGAGCTCACCCTTTTGCTAAGTAAGCTGCAAAAATTTCGCAAAGCTCTTGGCTATTCTCTTGATGACATTTCAGGCATCTCCCCAGACTTTTGCATGCATAGGATACACTTGGAGGATGAGTCGAAATCATCAGTTGAGCACCAGAGGAGGCTGAATCCGAATTTGCAGGATGTGGTCAAGAAAGAGATCATGAAGTTGTTGCAGACTGGTATCATCTATCCTATATCAGACAGTGCTTGGGTGAGTCCAGTGCACGCGGTGCCTAAGAAAGAAGGTGTCACAGTGGTAAAGAATGACAAGGATGAGCTGATTCCAACCAAGACTGTGACAGGACACAGGATATGCATAGACTACAGGAAACTGAATGCAGCAACAAGGAAGGATCATTTTCCTCTCCCTTTCATCGATCAGATGCTAGAGAGGCTGGCGAATCACAAGTATTACTGCTTCCTTGATGGGTATTCAGGCTTCTTTCAGATCCCCATCCATCCAGATGATCAGGAGAAGACCACTTTTACTTGTCCCTATGGCACTTTTGCATATCGCAGAATGCCTTTTGGGCTGTGTAATGCTCCTGCAACCTTCCAAAGATGCATGATGTCGATTTTCACAGACATGATAGAGAAGTTTATGGAAGTCTTCATGGATGACTTCTCTGTTTATGGGTCCTCTTTCAAGAACTGCTTGGATAATCTGTGTGCAGTTCTGCAGAGATGTGAAGAGAAGCACTTAGTTTTAAACTGGGAGAAGTGTCATTTTATGGTGCAGGATGGTATTGTACTTGGCCACAGAGTCTCAGGAGACGGTATAGAGGTGGATAGGGCGAAAATTGAGGTGATGACAAGTCTGCAAGCACCTGATTCAGTCAAAGCAGTGAGAAGTTTTCTGGGTCATGCAGGCTTCTACAGAAGATTCATCAAGGATTTTAGCAAGATAGCACGCCCACTTACTGCTCTCCTCTGCAAGGATGTGAAGTTTGAGTTCACAGAAGAGTGCAAATCTGCTTTTGAACAGATCAAACAGGCTTTGGTTACAGCGCCTGTTGTGCAGCCTCCAGATTGGGACTTACCTTTTGAGGTAATGTGTGATGCCAGCGATTTTGCAATTGGAGCAGTGCTAGGACAGAGGAAAGACAAGAAACTCCACGCCATCTACTATACAAGTAGGACTTTGGATGATGCTCAGAAGAATTATGCAACAACTGAGAAAGAATTGTTAGCTGTTGTGTTTGCTTTTGAGAAGTTCAGGCAGTATCTTGTTGGCCCCAAGGTCGTGGTCCATACTGACCATTCAGCACTGAAGTACCTGATGCAGAAGAAAGATGCAAAACCAAGGCTGTTAAGATGGATCCTGCTGCTTCAGGAATTTGATATTGAAGTGAAGGACAAGAAAAGGGTTGAGAATGGAGTTGCTGACCATTTATCCCGGATTCAGGTCGAAGACAGTGTTCCAATCAATGATTTCTTGCCTGAAGAGAATGTTTACTTGGTGGAAACCAGAGAACAGGAGGAAAGTACTGAAAACCTGCAGTTTTCACGAAACTGCAGGGGAGTGACGAGCGACACCAGGAGGGTGACGCTCGTCACCAACCCAGTTCAGTCGTGACCAAAGTATACGAGAAAGGTGACGCCCGTCACCAATCTCAACACTTATCTGCGATTTGTGCAAGCTTGGAGATGGCTTTTGAAGAACCTGTTTATGCTTTACATGATCCAAAGAGGCCCTAGTATGCTGATATTGCAAATTATCTTGCTGCAGAGGATGAACCACATGATTTTAAAGGCTATGCTAAGAAGAAGTTCTTGAGAGAACTTAGGAGATTCTATTGGGATGAGCCATACCTCTACAAGCATTGTGCTGATGGTATCTACAGAAGATGCTTAGCAGAAGAAGAAGCCCAGGACGTCCTTTTTCACTGTCATGGATCAGAATATGCTGGACACTTTGTTACATTCAAGACTGTCTCTAAGGTATTGCAAGCTGGATTTTGGTAGCCTACTATGTTCAGAGACGCCCAAGCCTTCATCACAAGCTGTGATACTTGTCAGAGAAGAGGAAAAATCAGCAGGAGACATGAGATGCCACAGAACTTCATTCTGGAAGTTGAAGTTTTTGATTGTTGGGGTATTGACTTCATGGGACCTTTTCCCTCATCTTATGGGAATAGATACATTCTGGTTGCTGTTGATTATGTATCTAAGTGGGTGGAGGCGTTGGCTACTCCTACTAATGATGCTGCAGTGGTTTTGAAGCTGTTTAAGACCATTATCTTTCCCAGATTTGGTGTCCCGCGGATTGTCATAAGTGATGGTGGTT
This sequence comes from Thlaspi arvense, assembly GCA_911865555.2. Taxonomy (NCBI): domain Eukaryota; kingdom Viridiplantae; phylum Streptophyta; class Magnoliopsida; order Brassicales; family Brassicaceae; genus Thlaspi; species Thlaspi arvense. The sequence continues at coordinate 10,214,987 of OU466861.1, forward strand.
CTCACTTTGTCAACAAGATCTTTGACAAGCTTTTGAAGAAGTATGGTGTACAGCACAGAGTGGCCACGCCCTATCATCCCCAAACAAGTGGACAGGTCGAGGTTTCCAACAGGCAGATCAAGCAGATTCTGGAAAAGACAGTTGGGAAGACAAGAAAAGATTGGTCTGCAAAGCTGGATGATGCATTATAGGCCTACAGAACTGCATACAAAACGCCACTTGGGACCACTCCATTCCATCTTCTCTATGGAAAGGCGTGCCATCTACCAGTAGAGTTGGAGTTCAAAGCAGAATGGGCCATCAAGAAGCTGAACTTCGATCTGAAGCCTGCTGAAGAAAGGCGTTTGATTCAGCTCAATGAACTGGATGAGATCAGATATATGGCCTATGAAAACTCCAAGTTATACAAGGAGAAGACAAAGGCATATCATGATAAAAACATCATCTCCAGGCATTTCGAGCCCAATGACCAGGTATTACTCTACAACTCTCGCTTACAGCTTTTTCCTGGTAAATTGCGTTCTCGATGGTCAGGTCCTTTCACTGTCAAAAAAGCTCGCCCACATGGTGCAACTGTCCTGATTAACTCCAAAGGAGAGGAGTTCACTGTCAATGGACAAAGGGTGAAGCACTACTGGGCACAAGCAGAGATTCCAGCAGGACACATTGTGTCTCTGGATCAGGCATCAGCTGTCTAAACAGCCAACCACAGTCAAGCTAATGACTTTAAACAAGCGCTTAGTGGGAGGCAACCCACTGGTAAGTTGTAGATATAACACTTAGTTATTATTTTCGTGCTTAGGATTAGTAATTAGATTAATATTCTCAAAAAAAAAAAAAAAAAAGGGTGGTGACGATCGTCACCCTTATGGTGACGCTCGTCACCCGTCGAAGTCGGGCACGGTTATTAGTTTTCTCTCTTCTTCTTCCTCGGGCATAACTGTTTAAACCAAGAACACTTAGAAATTTTCAGAGATTCATAACTTTTGATTTTCTAAACCAAATTGAGTGATTCAAGAGTCTAATCCGTGCGGATTTTGCTCATCTTTCTGAATATCCACTTGGTTCTTAAGATCTGCAAGATGCCTCGTCAGGAGAAACGACCAAGGCAAAGCTCGTCTTCCAGCACTGCAACAGGGTCTACGGATTCCTTCAGTCAACACCCGGTTTGCAGGCCCCCATGGCCCAAACGAGAAGATCAGAAAATAGCCTCAGGAGTGGCTTGGGCAGGGCCTCCGAAGCAGGAAGTGTCCCGAGACACTTGTGTATTCCGTGATATTCAGGAAGAGTGGGATGAATATGACACGCTGTTCTACAATGCGTGGCTGGGAGTTAAGATTATCCCCACTCGGTTCGCGGATTCTGCTGTTCTGCAGAAGATGGGGATCTTCGAGGAGGTTTTTCAGATTCTGGAGCGCATTGGGATGGGAACTATGCCATTCCAGCAGTATGATCTGTACCCAGATTTGGTACGCCAGTTTCTCTCTACAGTTCGCGTCTACTACGCGAATGAGCTGGTGAAGCGTGCGCAGGAAGGCACGATGACGTTTCTGATCCGAGGAGTTTGATACCGGATCAGCCTGATGGAGCTTTGTGGGATCTATGGCTTCTCTGACCATCCCACAGGCGTTCTCCTTCCCTCTCAGTGGACCCATATGCGGACATTCTGGTCCAAGTTCGGGAATGGAGTCTATGACAGCAAGACTAGCACGCAGACGGAGGTTCGACATCCGGTTTTGAGGTACATTATGTGCCTCTTTGGTCACATTATTTTGTGCAAGTCTGCGCCCAGCAAGACTCGAGTCAGTGAGCTGATTCTCCTCTACTACGGACTTTATGAGATGCTGGATGATTCGATACCTGTTGATAGCATGGTTCGCGCCAACTTAGGCGCTGTTTTCGCTGAGCATCTGGTCTCCTTGAAGACCAAGCCATTCACCAGTCCAGGGGAGAAGACTGAGAGTGTTGGCAGCCTGCTGACACTGATCTTCCACCATTTCCAGATCGATGTCACACCTTGCAGTCTGCGCAGTGACAGATCACTTATGGATGACCAGTATCTGCGCCATGTCACTTGGATGAAGATTGGAGTTGTCTGGACTTTCACTACCACTTCTGGAGAGTATGTTGGCATTAAATTGCCACAGAGAGCCTTCACTACTATTCAGGGAGATCCACGCCAGCTAATCTTCATGCCAGCACGGACTCTTCTGCGCCCCTTGACTCTGCGCCCTGCTAGAGCTGCTACAGCTGGCGCCTCTGCTTCTACTGCCGCTGCTACTGATGCTGGACCTTCTACACGCCAGAGTGGTTCTTCTACTGCTTTCAGGCGTCCTCCACGACCACAGACACCCATGGATATGGCTGCTTTTCAGGAGTATGTCATTGACAGCTTTGAGGGACTCTGGGATGATGTTGCTACACTTAGTAACTGTGGTTGTGTCCGCCCCCATTACACCACTGAGCCTTGCGAGGATGAGGATTGAGGTTTCACTATCTGGTTACTTGTTCCTTTTTCCCTTTTATTTTTTCTTGCTCTTGAGTCATTTTTATGTTTTCTTTGAGTCAGTTGTCAGTTTCTTTGATGATGTTTTGTGAGATTGTTGAACCAGGTTATTTTTGCTATGTTTGGATGTTGTTAATTATGTGTTTGAATGCTCAAAAAGTCTAACTTTCGAGTGCATATGCAAACACTTCGGTAATTAACATCTGACATAAGAATTGGGCAATACAGGTCATGGTGACGCTCGTCACCCGACCCCACGCGAGGTAACACTTTTCTGACTTGGTTTTTTGACTTCTCATTCATTTTTCTGACCAACTCTTGGCTTAATAACATTGGGGACAGTGTTGTTTAAGTCTGGGGGAGGTGGTTACTGACGTTGTGTGCTTTGTGTCATGTCTATAGAGTCTTAAAGTTGAGTCAAAAACCTGTTTTATAGAGTTAAAATTTTTGAAACTGTCAGTTTTTCTTGGAACTAACCATAGGACGTTTTTGCTGATAAGAACCATTGCCACAGTAGTTGATTATAAGTCTTACTAAGTTGAAAGTCATAGGTAGATCAGTCTAGCAATGAAGGTTTAGGTTCTTAGAGAATCTGAAAAATTTGCTGTTAGCTCCACCTTAATGAACTTTAAACTTCTTATCTTGGTGATTGATTCTATTTGATCTTGATTCTCTCTTTCAGCACTGAAAATAAGGTTAAAATGCAGTCTCTCTTTGATCTTTCCTGATGTAGTTTTTAAAAGATTAAGTCCAAAGAATGGTGCATTCATGACCCTGTCTCCTCACAAGGAACAACAGTAGTGAACACACTCAAGAACATGTCTCCTCACAAGGAACACAAGTATTGAGTAGCACCATATCTTAGACTGTAAAATTTGAGAAAAAGAAGTGAAAAATCGAAATTATCCAAAGGAAGAGATTAAGGGAAGAGAAAATAGGAGAGCTGTGTTGAGATTGATTTTGTTCAGTTGTTAGGAAGGGAAAAGAATCTGTAAAGTGATTGAGATGATAGAGCCTTGATGAGATATCACGCTTAGATAAAAATAAGGAGTTAGCAGTAGAAATTTCGGATTTCTTGAAGGGATTTGGATTGGACTTGAGAGATTTGCTAAGCTTGTGATGGTTATACTGAAATTTGATCTTGTGTTAATTCTGTAGTATGTGGATTCGAAAGTTCAAACTAGTATGGTGTTCCTGATGAGTTACTGACTGTTTCTCGTTTTCAAACCTCGACCTTGAACTCTGTCTGATGTTTGCTTGAGGGCAAGCAAAAGCTAAGTCTGGGGGAGTTGATATATCATGGTTTTTATGGTTTTTAACTATGATATAAGTCCTTTTTATTGAGTCTTTTTGGTCTTTTTAGAGTCCTAGTAGAGTCTTTGCAGGTTATAGCATGTCTGGAGCATAATTGGAGATTTTGGAACCTTTTGGAGCATTCTGGGTTGAAGCCACGAAGTACCAAGCTCGAAGCATAAAGTATCACATATGGTGACGCTCGTCACCACCTTTGGTGACGCTCGTCACCCATCAAGGAAGGAGCGTGGCTGTTTTATTAAAAGTATGAAGAAGATTTGCAGAATTGGCCCAGAAGTTCCTTTATTTACATGAAGATCCCAGATCGTGTTTAGCCTCTATTTATTAGGTTTTTCAGCCATTGTTGGCTATTATCTTAGTTTTTGAGAATTCAGAGAGCTTAGAGAGAGATTTATTCAGAGCTTTCTGGGGAGACAAATCCTGTACTCTTTTGAGAAGATTTCGAACCCTTTTTATTTCTTACTCTTTCTCTTAATGCAATTTTATTCAGTTATGTTTTGTGATCTCATAATCATGTCTGAGTAATCTGCTAGTTAAGTTAGGGTTTTTCAAAGGTTGATGAAAGGATTGTAGAATCGCTATCTGTTAGGAATATCTTATGGTTTTTCATCTCTGCTTCCTTTAAAATCGAATTTTTGAGACACATCATCTAGGAATCCGAAAATCTTAGGTTGTTAAATATATGTGAGAGCATTATTCATAACCTGAACTAGTATTTGATGAGCAAAGCAACTTAGTGCAAAGAGATTTGGCTTAGGAGTTTTGTAAACAATTGAATCTGATCAATCCTGCATATTTAGGTTGTTAGGGTTTGCAAAGAGATTTGAAACTTTGTGATTTAGGCATAGATAACTTTTGCAATGAGAATTGATTAGTTATACATCAGTGATTCATGTTTAAAACGGTTCTTAATCATTCCTGATTTCCTGCATCATACATTCTTGGATTCAACCTGCGAACTACCCTGACTTAGCGCTTTTAGTCTTCTGGAACTTAGATTATCTTACAAAATCGTTTGATTACTTTCATTCATTCATTCGCATTACATACATCATATCTTGCTTAGCTTAATCCGAGTCTACATTCGACAGTGTAGTTTGCATTACTCTCTTGGGATTTCGATACCCTTTGTACTACAACTGCTTTTGCTGTGCACTTGCAGTAGTTTTATTTGGGTAAAACCTGAGCCCTATCAACCACTCCCGAGCGTATCGATCAATGTATCAGGTCAATCACCCCAATATCAACCAACACAGGTGCATATCGACCTGTGTATCGGCCATATACCCCTATATCAGCCATGAACACAACTGTAAGTCTTCCTAACTCCTCCTCCTTCACTCCTTTTGCACTGCCTCTCTTCCATAAACCATTTATAGTTGTTAAACCCTTCTCTATGACTTCTATTACACAGAGGATTGTGAAATTTAAGTGTGAGGGAGGGCATTGCATTTGGCATTGTGTTTTGTTTTCTTATTTTCTCTTTTGCACATTTGAGTCTCATGCATTCATCTATATGCAGTGAAAATCCATAAAATTTTCAAATTTTTGAAACCAAAAATAATAATTTATGTGCATTTAAATATCTAAGATTGAGTCTGGATGCATTTCATGTAGCCTTTCACACATTTTCATAGGGAGTAGATGATAAACACTTGTTAACATGCCCATGTTTGAACTGTTTTCAATACCTTGGTTACTTGTTTTTTGAATGCATAGTAGTGAGTTTGAAGTTAAGGCTGCACCATGCTTTGAATTATTGCATTGATACTCTTGACTTATGTTGAAGCTTGCTGTGATTTGATTCCAACTCTTTCTTATTAGAACTTTAAGCTGAATTTGAATTATCTTGTTTGTGCATTGAGAGTGTTTACATGGCTACCCATATACATACTTGGATCATATTTTTCCCTTCTTACCACTCTTGTTGATCCAAGTAGTGAGGGAGGGCATTCCATTGGCATCTTTAGTTTTGAGCTCCCACCTTCAAACCTCTCTCTCTTATTTGTCTTTGATTGCTTAAGGACAAGCAAAAGGCAAGTGTGGAGAAGTTGATATACACTATATTTATACCATTTTAGCATACATTTAGCACTAGTTTTTAGTCTTTAAGCATGTATTTTTACTTGTTCCTATTCCATTTGCATCCATGTAGAACTTAGTGTAAATTTAGAAATTGCATAGCATATTTGGTGCATTTAGAAGATTTGGCATGTACATTTGAGGTGTTTGGAGGCTATAAGGAGCTCTGGAAAGATCAAGGGGTCAAACCAAGGCAATGCAAAGAAGAACCAAGGATCTAGGAGCCATCTCGAGCTGCATACAGATCAAGGTTGGTCGATATAGAGGAATATCGAGGTGCATACCGAGCATGCAAGCCTGGTACAAACCATCCTGGAAATCACATCATTGAAGCTCAGCCCGGATGGCTAGCTTCCACTCAGATTCAGCTTCAACACTATTCATAAAGGTTGTATCTCTGTGAGTCAGCTTTCGAATGGACTTGGTCTGAGGTCGATCCGATATATGGTTGAAGAGGTATCAAGATTTTTGTGAAGCTGCTACAGAGAAAATGGGCCATACCGAGGAGTGTACCGCGCAAGCTGCTCGATACACAAGTCCAGGGGCGTACCGACTTGCATATCAACCTATACTGGTCGATACACGAGCCACAGGGCACGTACCGAGCAGAGTATCGAGGAAGGCAGGCCGATATGCCTTAACTGGGGGCGATTGTATCGATCTGCATATCAAGAAGGAGTACAGAATACAAGTCGATACAAAATGTATGAGTCCAAACAAAGGTCTTCCGGTGAGATTCAGCCTCAGAAACCTTCATAGAAGTTGAAGAGGATTAAATTGTCTTTCTAAATGGAGGTTGAATCAAGTCATTTCGATTCGTGGTTCAAAAGATACAGCGGTTCCAATAACACTCTTCGCAACTAGAAGGAAGCCTATATCGACCAATACACCTCGATATACCTCATCCAAACCAGACTAAAACTTGGTTTACTCCTGGTTTATTAGGGATTTTTCTTCCTCCTATATATAGGTTAAAGCCTAAAAACTTTGGGGAACTTATCTATTATTGTTTCTAATCTAAAAAAACCTTCTCTTTTGAGAAAACCTTGTAGAATCTCTCTTTGTTTATTGAATTTCTGCACTTCTCTTAATCTTTACTTGTTTAACCTTCTTCCTAATCATATCTTACCATACTTTCTCTTTGGATTTTGTGGTTTTGGCAATGTTTAGTAAGTAGAAACCTTTAGGTTTGAGATTAGGGCAGATGGGGTGATTTTAGTGATTGTTTCGGGTGATTAGAGCTTAGATCTTTTCATTCTCTTTCTTATATGATTGTGCTTAATTCTTAGTACCTCTTTGTTGGAGAAGTTGATCTTAAGTTTTTACATGCACACTAATTGTTTGATGAAATGCCTGAATGAAGTTCAATGCTTGAAAATGGTGTTTAGATAGTCATGAGTATTTGCATCTATCATTTCTTGCTTGAATGTGCTTATTTCTTAGTACCACATTGGTGGAAAATTGCTTTTAGACATTGATTATGCATGAGAATGTGAATTGATGTTGGATCTATTGTATAAGAAATTTGTAAACCTAGCCTAAGGAATTAGATGTCTAGCATGCTAATTAATTATATGGAACTTGCTTTTAATGTTTTGCTAGTTATAATTCTACCATTGAAAGTGGATTAGGAATTGTGGTTAGTGAAAATGATTATTGCCAAGAGATTGGATTAGTCTTTATTAGTGTTCCTTACCTGAGGTTGAGTGTTTAGAATTGCTTGTTTTGATCACCCTAGACATGAACATGAATCACTCTAACACCATTGCCTTAATCTTGAGCCTTGCCTTTTATCTTTGAAGTTTAGCTACATTCTGTCTTGCCTTGCTTATTTTTCTCTTATCATTGCTTAATTTCGTCCTATTGCTCTTGTTTGCCTTCTTTTGCTTCCTGGTTAGTCACTAGGTTGTTAGATATTAAAACCCTTCCCTATTAGCTTAGCTTAGCAAAGTTCTCTATATCTCAAATGACATTAGCTTCTCAAGTGGATTGACACCTCAAGTACTACAATGACATGTGTGTTTGAGGATTAATCAAAGGATTAAAAACTTTAACATCATTTACCTGAACCAAAAAGTATGGAGGATCTTCTAGTTGGTTTTGAAGAGATAAATCCATGTAAAAGCTTGAAGACAGAAGAAAAGCTTGAAGAATGACAGAAAAGCTTGAAGAATGACAGAAAAACTTGAAGATTGAAGAAAAGAGTATAGATTGACGAAAAATTTCTCAGGAAACAAGGAACTCGATTTTAAGAAATGTAGAATGAAGAATCCGATTTTTCCCCAAATCGATTTAACCTAGGTTTTCATGTTTATTGGGCTGACCAATGTCCATACTGTCCAGCCCATTTTGTTTGTGGACGAATTTAGACTTAGCCCATTTAAACCCGCTTAATTTTTGGTTTTGTCCATAACCCGTCCAAATCATTTGGACGCAGACAGCCCATGGGTAGCCCACCCGTTTTGACACCTCTACAGGGGACGATTATATTTTTTTAAGAAGGAGAGGGATTGATGATTTTTTTCTGGGATTGCAATCGACATAATCGTAACTCGTAACTCTGACGGTGAAGAAGAGATTTGGGAAGAAGGTTTTCTTTGCTTTTTTTATTTATTTATAAGTATGTAATTGTTTTTTGGGTTGACATAAAAAGTTTTGTTGTTGCTATTATTATTGGTGGCACTAAAAAAAAAAAAGATTGATTACATTACTTAAATTGTATCACAGAACTAAATGATATAAATTTAAAATTACTTATTAATAAATGATACAAAATATATGATTTAACATCATTTATCATAATTGATGCTTTTATTGATTATTTAACTTCAGATTAATAAAATTGATATAAATTTATATTAGTTTACATCACTTAAATAAAATTGATATAAAATTATGTATTCAAATCAGTTAAATAATCAATAATTTTGGTTAATATTATTTAAAAAATAATATAAATTTTATATCAGTTAAAACTAATGTAACTAACTTTTTGTATTTTATCCTATATTGCTAGTTGATAAAAAATGAAAGAGAAAACATGTCTATATATAACAAAACTTAAGTACCTAATATTTATATTTACTAACCAATAAAATTAATTTTAATTTTTTTGGTCCTTCAAAAAATAATTAATGCATAAATTCTCAGATTAAAATAATAATATATTTAAATTTTAACATCTAAATATAATCATAATATTAAACTAAATCAATTTTAATATCATTTATTATATTTGCTACAAATACTAATATCATTAATAAAAATTGATGCAAACGATAAAATCAGTTTTTTTTGTAATTTACACATATTGACATTGATTTCAACAATTGATAGCAAACTGATGTTAATTATTTGCATCACCCCATTTAGAATCAGTTTTATAAATGATGTAAAGCATGTTTGTATCAATTATAAATAATACAAATATTTAAAATAAGTGATATAAATACAATACACCTATTTTTTTGTAATGTGGACTTAACTACTTGGTCCAATGAAAATTTGATCGTAGTATTAGATCCACATCGTTATAGCTATATATTGGTGAGGAAGCGCTTAATTAAGCAATAACGTGTTTTCAAAGAAGCATTTTGAATGGATACTTTTCAGAAGCCCCAAACTGTCTATTTTATTAGTTAGAATAGATAATACATATATTTTTAATATAAGTTAGTTATATAATTTAATTATAATTTGTGAATATAAATTGAATCAATTACATGAAGACAAATATTATATGGATATCTCAAGATATCTCAAAGGCTTTCATTTAAGATACTATTTTTCTTTTCTTTCTTTCTTTTTCTAACGTATATAATATAACAATATTATTTTATCTTTCTATTTGGTGAGATACCTATGTAAATACGCTTGATAGATGTGTTCTAAGGCATATCTAATCAGACTGCATAACACCAAATATAGTGTTTATTCTTCTTCAACCTAATTGTGGACTACAAATATTTTATATATTTAAAATATGTTTGATATTATATATTGATTTATTTTTAATTGTAAATGATTAATTATTTTAAGTAACGATATTATATGAATAATTAATAATAAAAATTAACTATAAATTAAATGAAATATATCACAAAATTCAATATAAAATGTAAATATCACAACTAAATAAACGGAAAATATTAAAACATACAAAAAGTAAAGTTAAAATATATTAAAAGCATAAAAACTAAACAAGATTTTGAAACACTTTTTTTTATAAACGACGTTCTTAGTTTTTTTTTGCACATTTCTTTCTTTGTGTGTTATGAAAACTTTAAGCATGTATCCAAACTTAACTCTAAATAACGCAATATATAGTTATCTATAAAAGGTAATTGGTTTATGTAAAAACAAATCGACAATTTTAAATGATTGCCCTTGACTTTTGTTGATGGTCATTGCAAAAGCTAAAGTCAAAAAGAATTGTCTACAATGCATTCTGAAAGGAAACCTTGTATCTGGTGGTGTCACATACATCCTAAAAATTAGAACTAATTGACCAATCAAAATCTCATTTCCTATTATAATTCTACCTTTAACCATATTTTGAGCCATTTGAGTAATAATAAATCTAGTTCCTTTTCATATTCCACCCATAGGATCATGTTACGAAGACACATGATTGGAGTACCAACTTTTAATTTCAAGCAATGTTTTGGGAATCTAGAAACTTTGATGCTTTTTAAAACTTATTTATTTTTTTAATATTTATAATGACATATAATTTTAAATGTAAAAGTTATATTAAATAATAAATAAATTCTTATAATATTTTTTAGAATATTATATACTATGTTTTATTTATCTCCTTACACAATATAATCTTTCTAGTACATATATATTTTAAGTATATATTTCTTTCTTGATCTATTATAAATTAAACAAAAATAGATTTTACCATCTTTACTAATCCTAAGAGATGATAGATGGTTAGGCTGCACATAGAGATTTAAAAAAATATATATAAGTTGGCTAATAATTAAAATAAAAATTAAACTGTAATCGAAGTTAATAAAATGCATATTTTAGAAAAGTCAAATTATGGATTTTATGCGTTAAAAGAAACTAATAAATCATATGTTTTATAATATATATTTTTATAACGTATATTTGAATTTTAAAAATAAATAGAATATGTATATTCGTGCATGCATATACATGTTAGAAATAAAATTATAATATTTAGGTGTTGATTATTTTTTCTGATACTTTACACAAATATTATGTTTTTACATGGTGTAATTTTTAGCGTTTAACAACAATCACGAAAACTATTTTTATTGTTATATATTTAATCAAGATTTCTTATTTTTTAGCATTTTTTATGCAGTTTTAAATTAAAAAATAGATTAAATAGTAACAAAAAGTACAAAAAGTTCTACAAAAATAAAAATATAATATTTTACTTTACACCACGAAAATACATATAGTACATTAATAATCTAGTATTAATTTTACTATTTGAATAAAAAAACATTGTTATAATTTTGTGAAATGATATTTTATTAAACAAATTTGGCACCTCTCCGCTCATCTCTTGGTTCATTATTAAAAAATTTTGTTGATAAAGAAAATAATTTATTTATGGTTGGCCTGCACGCATGTGTTAATTATAAATTTTGACCCACACATGAGTTCATTATAAAATTTTCTTCTTATAATTTTTAAATAACTCCATAAAGCTAAGTATGAGAGCTTTACGGAAAACCAACAATGTACAGAAATATTTTTGTTTTTTACTTTTACTTGGCAATCATATTTCATACAATATATTATGATTATATTTTAAAAAAATGAAATCATAATAATAATTATTTTATATTAATTTTAGAGTTACAGTAAAATCTCTATAATTAATACTAGATAAATTAATAAATTTAGCTGGTACCAAGTTGTGCAAATGTAAAAATTAGCAGTCAGATAATATATTTTTGGAACTTCTATAAAACAATTGGTCACAATAATTATGTAGATTAGTAATTATACATTTAAACATATATAAATAATATAATATAGTAAACTATGATTATATTGCTGTTTGAAGTTTATAAACTTTGTTTGATTTATCTTCTAAATTCAATGTTAGGAATTTTTTTGAATAAATTTTACATTATTGAAAATATTGGTTTTTGTATTTTGATGAACATTAAGATTTCAAACTGAAAATTATCTCTTTAAATTAATAAAATATTATTCATTTATTAATATCTAGATTAATGAATACTTCATAAATTAATAAAATTTGGGAGACTTAATATTATTAATTTATAGAGATCATATAATCGAATGTATTTATGTTATAATTTCAGAATTGATTTAATTATAATTCAGCCAATAAAAACATTTCAATTATTTAAAGAAATTTCTCATGTCGCATTTACATGATTCTATTAAAATACACTATCTTTTCTTGTGGTGTTGACAAATAAGCTTTTTCAATAATCGTACTTCTCAAATAATATGTAGAGGATACTGTAATAACTCAAATCCGATCTATAGAAAGGATCAGAATCAATAGGTTTAAAGAGAGATCATTTTAAGAATAAAGCCGGAGCCCGATAGATACATGGTGATTTTAGGTCATCAGAATAAGAACGCCAACCTAAAATATTAATGAAAGGAAACTCAAGAGCTTAGAACAATAGAATAGCTAGTTTGCCCTAAATCTCGAGAGATGATTTTTGGATACTTTGAGAAGTAGATGACTTCTATATTTATACCCAGCTAGGTCGGTCTTCTGGAGATAACTTCTCCTGTTGAAAATAGGAAAACTTCCTTCTTGATAAGGCTGACCTCATGTCTTTTTTGAAACTTGCTTAAGATAAATGAAAGGTTTTCAATTATCTTGTCTACCTAAATATTTTTTAGAGTTTTGAAGTGGGCCTATCTCAATTGATGTAGGACTTTTAGAGGCAGTACAAAACCCATCTCTAACAGTAAGTTCCCCCCCCCCCCCCCCCCCAGTTCGGCAAGAGAAAGTATATCGAGCTTGGTCAATTTAAAGGAGGTAGCTCGGCATGAATTGAAGTCGGGTTGGAATCTGAAAGAAGATTTTGCTTTGAATTTCAGATTGGCAACTTGACGTCAATCAGACACACAGTTTGGCACCAAAATTTCCCGCCTTTCATAGACTAGGCCTGCGCATGCAGACCTAGGTTTGGCACTTGTCGAGTAGTGAGGGAGGAAGGCGAAGAGGCCGATTAAATAAAATCAGAAATATGCGAACAGTCGCCGAAGTCATGATAACTCTCGAAAACCGTCCTCATTTCTGTATAAATAGGAAGAGGTTGATTCATTTCTCCACTTTGCAAAAATTTTATCAAAAGGTTAGCTCTTCTCCTCCTCTCTCTTTGTTCTTGTTTATTTTTAATTTCTGATCATTCCTCCGCCGCATTTTGTACGATTTCCGGCTTGATTTTCTCTGATCTGATTTCTCTGTTTCAGATCTCTGAGTTACGGGATAAATTCGACGGACGGAGAGGATCGAACGAGATGGATATCTCAGACGAGCTGAATGTAATCGTCGTGGAAGACGAGGTGAACCAAGTCGGCAGTGAATAGGAGGAAGAAGGGAGAACCAGTAGTCAAGCTGACCTCAGATAACACTCTAGGGGTTATGCTGACAAATTCCAACATGGAGTCATTGGTCTCTTTGAAAGAAGAATGTAATATCAGACCAGAGGTGGACTTTATGGTTCCCAGCCTGTCAGAACGACCATGGAATGCTCCGAGAGGATGGTTCTGTGTGTATGAATGCTTCTTCAGGCATTTCCATCTTTGGTTTCCCCTTCCACGGTTGTTACTGGAATTCGCCGACCACAAAGGAATGCCGATCTACCAGTTCTTGCATGCTACAATCTGCCGAATTGTTAGTATGTTAGTGATGTCGATCAAGCACAACATACCTTTAAGCCGAGCTGCTTTTGATGCGATGACAATCACCAGGAGAATGAAGGAGAAGTTGAGGAATCGGGGTTCATATTACACAAGTATGAAAACGAGGTTCAATATAGTCACCGGAGGACACAAATCGAAGATAGCCGATTGGCGAGATCGGTATTTCTTTGTCTTGATCAACGAGTTCTCCATTGCCGATCAGGACATTCCAATTCGAACGAAATGGGCGGAGGTCATGGGTAAAGATTTGCCCGACCTGAAATAAAATCAACATCGTACTTTTTTTGTTTTCTGATAGGTGTGCTATTGATTTTACAGACGATCGGTATCTTCCTATTATAGATGATCCAATCGATATATACGAGGTCTCGGAGCGGTTTGCAGCGATTAGTGCAATTACGTGGCCATAGATTACCGAAAAAAGATCGCAAGAACAAGAGGTTAGTTTAATTTTACATGCTGAGCTAATTATCCGAAAACCTGGTCGGCTTATCGTTTTGTCTTAATCTTTTCACCTGCCTTAAGACATCAAAGCCGACCTAGAAAAATAATGTGGCGTGCTTTCAAGGATTTATCAACTGACCTGCCTTGGTGTCTCCTAAAATCCGGGAACATACCGATGGATTCCTCGAAGATCCAGAAAACTCCGGAAGGTTCTAGAACCGCGTCGGGAGCATCCATAAGGAAAATAAAGAGGCCAGAAGGCGGCCGATAAGAAAGCTGCAAAGTAGGCCGCCAAAGCTCGACAGGTGAACGATAAGATGATTCCATCGAAAGAGGTCCCTATGGAAGATGGGGTTGATCAGGAGACTTCTGATGAAGGAACTCTCATTGAAAGGGATGCTTCTGTTGTCTCGAACAAGAGAAGGCCGGAAGAGGTGCCGAATAGGCCACACGGATCAAAGAGGTCTCGCGGTGAGAAAAATCTTCATTCGTTCAGATTTTCCTGTGAATACCGTGGAGCGGGGCAGATCGTGAACGACTCTATGACTTGTTTGGATTATTTCCTCCAATTAAGAGATCATCCAATGAGTACTCCCACTGATCCACGAAGCTTCCTTTGTAGCGAGGCCATTTCTAGTTACAAGGCTGAGCAAGCCAAGGTAAATATATTAAGTTTTCTCCCTTCTTCTTTTCTTTATCTGAAAGCGTAGGTGTTGATGATAAACGGTTTTACGCAAGCCCTTAGTACCACGCTGTAATGTGTGAGTATGATCACGATGCGAAGAAGCGATTGGCTGACCAGGAAGAGAGGACGAAGCTGGTCGAGACTCTCAACGCAGAGAAGAAGAAGGGCGTCGATCTGGAACCGGCCCTTCGTGCATATGAGGCCAAATTTGAGAGGGTTCAGACAGATGCCGATGAGAAATACAAGCTCCTAGGCTGCACTGTAAAACAGAACAAGCAGGCTAGAGTCGCTGCCAAGAAGAAATTTGACGCAAAGCTGGAAGCGGCTAAGGAAAAGAAGGTTGTGTGGGGCCAAGAGATAGCCAAAATAGTGGTTGGTAAGGTTATTGACCATTATGCCGAACTGATCGAGAAAATGAAGAGGTCTCTTGCTCAGAAACATGAAGCTGAAGAGATACTTTCAACTCTGGTCCTATGGGTTGAAGCGCAGAGAGCTCTCAAAATTGTTCATAAACAAGGCTACTTCCCTGCGTTGATCGATGAGAATGTGGCGGCAAAGATCGTCGAACGCAATTCAAATCAAGAAGCCTTTGAAGAAGTCAGCTTTAATGATGCCGAACTGGAGATTCCTGCACCGGAGTTATTTTTGAAGGTTGACAGCGTTCCCTCTCATCCCGTTGATGGCTTGGCGCTTGTGCCGACTGAGGCCATTTGCCAGACCGTAGTCCCGGATGGGATCGAGCTGGACGCGTCTGGCCAAGATGAATCTGAGAATAAACTGAGCTTGTAGAAGAGGCTGACCTGGAGAAAGGGTAGGAGGCCGAGCTCCAACAGGAGGGAGAAAAAGGGCAGGAGAAGGACCAAGAAACCGAGTTGGTGGTTCTAGAGCCTGATTCCCCCTTTTATTTTGTTAAAGTATTTCATTTTTATGTATTTAGAATCTTCCCGATCTGGGAATATACTTTGTTTTGCCGTTCTGGCATTTGAATGATATGAGTTTTGCTAAAGCCTAAACATAAACTGCAAAACGATATCAGCTTTTAATTGTTTATGCGACTAATTTGTAAGTATTTGTTGAGTTAGAAATATCTGACCCGAATACAGGAGCATGACTGGCTTGGCTTATGACCATCGTATGACTCGAACTTTGCAAAACAGGTCGGCTTATATACATGTTAACTACTTTATGTGCAAGAAAGGTCCATGCTTGGAAGTTGTCAAGCTAAAAGGGATCAGACATAGCTTTAGGCGAATCGAGCATCTTGTCAGGATGACGATGTGAAAGTGAATGACGATGATGACACGAGAAGATCTTTCGAGCTTATGATCAGAGTTAAAGACTTACAAAGTAATGAATTATTGGGTAAGTGCCCGAAGTCCCACCCTCCCCATTTTAGGAAAGGAACAGTTGCACCCATCCGAAGATAGGTTGCCTACATACCCTTTTCGCTGATCAAACCGCTCCGTACTTCATGGGTGTTAGTCCTTTATTTTTTTATTTTATTTTTTTTGGTGAAAGATGCTGATCTAGTCTTAGTATCGCTTGAGGCTCATCGAGTTCCATGCTCGAGGGATCTGGTCTCTGTTCATTGTTTCAAGTCGATAGACACCGACTTTGACCACTTTGGTGATGGGGTAAGGACCTTCCCAGTTAGTTTCAACTTTGCCAACGCCTTCTTCTTTCGTGTTGTCATAGACCTTCCAGAGAACCAGGTTGCCTTTGTCAAAATGTCGGTTGTGCACCTTCTTCTTAGAATACCAAGCTGCCTGGTTTTGATAGTTCTGCATTCGGAGTAAAGCCAGATTCCGTGTTTCTTTGAATGTGTCAAGGTTATCCACCAACATTGCGTCATTTATGGCAGGGTATTCCGGGAGCACCATACGACATAAACTGCCGATGTTGATTTCGGCTGGTACTATGGCCTAACGGCCGTAAGCTAGAGAGAAAGGATTCTTTCTAGTTACAATGTGAGGTGTCGTGCGATGATACCATAGTACGCCATCAAGCTCGTTGGCCCAGAGGCCCCTCTTGGTATTCCGGGAGCACCATACAGCGTAAAATGCCGACGTTGATTTCAGCTGGTACCATGGCCTCACAGCCATAAGCTAGAGAGAAAGGAGTCTTTCTAGTTGCAGTGCGGGGTGTCGTGCGATGAGACCATAGTAAGCCGTCAAGCTCGTCGGCCCAAAGGCCCCTCTTGGTATTTAGGCATTTCTTGATGCTGTCGAGGATGGTCTTGTTGGTGGCTTTGGCTTGTCCATTGCCTTGTGGGTGGCGAAGGGTGGATTTGTTGAGGCGGATCTTCTATTGCTCGCAGAAACCTACAAATTTATTCGAGATGAACAGGAAATCGTTGTTGGCGAGGATCTCATAAGGGAGACCATGTCGGCAAATAATGTATCTCTAGACAATGTTTTGTACTTCAGCGTCCTTAATACTGACGAACGCCTTAGCCTCCACCCACTTGATGAAGTAATCGGTCATGATGAGCAGATACTTGCATTGGCGAGAAGAATACATTGGTCCTATGATGTCCATAGCCCAGCGCATAAAAGGGTACAGAGGGATCACCAAAGTAAAAAATTTGGTGGGTTGATGGATCATTGGGCATGTTGTTGGCAATATTCGCATTTGCGTTTGTACTTCTCGCAATCTTTGAGCATGATTGGCCAGAAGAATCTGTGCTTCTTTATTTTTATGACGAGGGCTCGTCTGGTGGAATGATTTCCTCCGGCACCATCGTGAGTGTCCTTGATGGCTCAGTGTACTTCATCTCCATGTAAGCAGGTGAGAAGTATGCCTGAGTCCGTCCAACGGCAGATGACGTTATCGATGACTGTGTATTTCGCACTGCAGGGGCGGATTCGAGAGAGCCGCTCACATTTTGGTTGGTAGTTCACCAGTTTCGAGGAAGCGTCGGATTTTGATTCGCTAGTCCATCCTTGGTTGTTCGGCAGTAGTCTCGGCAGGAATGATCCCATCTTTTGTGATTGTAATTTGGAGTACTTCTTGAACCGGGGTGATGCTCAGGTGAGAAATTCCTTCGATTGGGATAGTTCTTCTGAGGGTGGAGTCCCTGTTCGAAGCCATAGCTACTACAGCGTCGGCGCCTTTGTTTACAGATCGGTCAATTCGGAGTAACTCGAAAGTTGTCTTTAGGTAGGCGTCCATACGTTCATCTTTGGCGTCATATTCTCTATTGAATTGTTTAGCGACGAGCTGTGAATCGCTGAATGCTCAGATGTGCTGGATGTTCATTCCTAGGGAGAGATAGAGACCTACGATGAGTGCTCCATATTCAGCCTCTGTATATATAAGGTCTATACTACTTGAAAATATTTTAAGTCTCAGATTGGGACAAATTAACTTCCTACAAAGAATTATAGCCAATGAAAACATTTCATTTATATGAGCTACAATACATTCTTATTCACACGTACATAAATTAATAAAGCCCAACAATGACTCTATTAATTTTTGTTCCAACAATCCCTCACATGAATAGAATGACATCTAAACATATGAAATTATAGACTCGATAAACTAGAAAAGACTTAACTTAGACTAGATACTGACTTGACTAGACTAGAAAGACTTTTCAAGAGTATAGCAAAGTCTAACTCTATCTGAAATAGTAGCCTCTCAGCCTGGAACCATTCATGTTGATATCTGCCGGAATTACTCAGCCAGGTAGTGATCTTGATGTCTTGGATCGCCCGATTTTTTTATATGTAAACTAGACAACATATATAACACAGCTTCGTCTTCTTATAGATTTAAGTTCTCTGTTGTGTTCATTGTGGCTTTGTACTTTGTCTGGTTTATCGTGAGTCAACTTGGAGAGTATAGCCCCAAACTTCATTCTCCTAGAAACGGCCCCATTTCACACTCACTAGGTGATTGCCATGTACTTGTCACATATACAGAATAGATTCTGTTATTCTATCGACTATGGTCTTATATCATTAAAAGTATCATTGCTTACCATCATTACTTACAAAAAAGCATTGTTATCATCTTAGGAACTGAGCAACTTACAATGCTTGTAATAGACTATGCTTTGATTTAGTTGTCCCTTTGAACCTAGATCTTGAGATCTCCAGTCACATAGGTTGGGTATCCATCATTGCTTCATCTGTATCCATAGGCTTTAAACCCATTCCTTTTGATGATTTAAGAACTTGATCTCGCGGCAAGCTTTTGGTAAACAGATCCGCTAAGTTATCAGCGGACTTGATGTAATCTATCGTTATTACACCACTCAAGATCAGTTGTCTAATGGTCTTATATTGTCGTCGTATATGGCGAGACTTTCCATTATATATGGTATTCTGTGTTCGAGATATAGTCGACTGGCTGTCGCAATGTACCCGCAAAGCTGGCACTGGTTTCTTCAACATCGGGATATCTTCTAAGAAGTTTCAGAGCAACTCAACTTCTTCTGTTGATTGTCTAAAGCTATGAACTCTGACTCCATGGTTGATCTCGCCAGGAGTATTTGTTTGGAAGATTTCCAGGATACCACAGCTCCACCAAGAATAAACACATACCCACTTATGGACTTAGAATTTCTAGAATTTGAAATCCAGTTTGCATCGCTATACCCTTCTAACACTAATGGTTCTCAACTATAATGCAGTCCATAACTTGTAGTATATCTCAGATAACTCAAAACCCTTACTATGTCTTTCTAATGAATGTGGCATGGATTACTCGTATATCGACTTAGTACATTTACTAAGTGCGTTAAGTCGGGTCTAGTACAATTTGTCAAGTACATTAGACTTCAGATCACTCTTGCATACTCCACTTGTGACACAGGTTTACCTGTATTCTTTGTCAAGTGTGGTTGAGGGTAAAGAGAATTTTCGCGTTCCCGCTATAGTGGTTCTGAAACCGCTCTAAGATCTTTTCCGCCTAATGAATTTGAGATAATATTATCCATCCAGCGTGTCTTGTAATCTTAATACCAAAAATTACATCCGCTAATCCCAAGTCCTTCATTTCAAACTCCACCTTTAGCATGTTTTTAGTTTCCTGAATTATGTCTTTATTGCTGCCTGTGATAAGCATGTCGTCAACATATAGACACAGCATAACATATCCATGTGAGGCGTCTTTGATGTATAGATATTTATCACATTCATTGATCCGAAAGTTATTTGACATCATTACACTGTCAAACTTCTCATGCCATTGCTTTGGAACTTGCTTAAGTCCATATAATGACTTCTTAAGCATGCATACTTTCTACTCTTGTCCAGGAACTATATAACCCTTGGGTTAATTTATATATTTTTCTTCCTCCAAGTCTCCATTTAAGAAAGCTTTCTTGACATCCATGTGATGAATTTCAAGATCTCTTAAAGCAGCCATGCCAGCCAGAGCACAGATCAAAGTTATTCTCGTCACAGGAGAATAAGTGTCAAAGAAGTCCAATCTTTCCTTTTGACGAAATCCTTGCATTACAAATCTTACCTTGTATTTGTCTAGAGTGCCATCAATATTCATTTTTGTCTTGAAGATCCACCTACACCCAAGAGGTTTACTCCCTTGTGGTAAATCAACTAATTCGTATGTATTGTATTGCATAATCAAATCGATTTCACTATTAGCAGCCTTCTTCCAAGAAGGTGCGTCAGGTGTAGACATTGCTTCTGAAAATGTTCGTGGCTCATTCTCTGCTAGAAGGGCCGTGATGAACTCAGAACCAAACGTCTTCTCCTTGCGAGCTCGTTTGCTTCGTTTTGGTTCAACTTCTTCTTTGTTTATAGAAGTGTCTGATGAACTTGCTTCATTTCCGACATCTCATTCCTCACGAGTTAGTTTAGGAGGAAACACATCTTCAAAGAACAAAACATTCCTAGAGTCCATAATCGTGTTCACATGTATATCCGGTATATCTGACTTATGTACCAGAAAGCGATATGCACTACTGTTCTTTGCATATCCAGTGAAGTTGCAGTCTACTGTCTTAGGTCCAATCGTGACCTTTTTAAGAAGTGGTACTGCAACTTTTGCCAAGCACCCCCACACTTTCATGTATTTATATGAAGGTACCTTTCTTTTTCAAAGTTCATATGGAGTTTTGCCAGTAACTTTGTGTCATATTTTATTCAGGATATAGTTCGAGGTAAGCAAAGCTTTCCCTCCTCCTCTCCCCCCCCCCCCCCCCCCCCCCCCCCCCTCACATGTTATAGGCTAACCCAGATTCCTGCAACAAGGTGTTCATCATCTCCTTGAGGGTTTGGGTCTTTCGTTCCGCAATCCCATTGGATTCAGGTGAGCAGGAAGCGGTTGTTTGATGAATGATATCATTCTCTCTGCAGAATGGATCAAATGGTTCATTGTACTCATCTCTTCTATCACTTCTTATCATCTTGATCTTTTTATCAAGCTGATTTTCAACTTCCAACTTGTGTTCCTTGAATTTTACCACAGCTTCATCTTTACTGTGCAATAAGTATATGTAGAAATATCTTTTACGGTTGTCTATGAAGGTCACAAAATACTTCTTTCTACCTCTAGTTTTTATATATTTTAAATCACACAAATCTGTATGAATCAAACCTAGAGTCTAGGTTGTTCTTTCCATGTTTGGTGATGGCGTTTTTGTAGTTTGGATTGTACGCAAACCTCACATTTGTCCTTTGATATTTTGAATTTTGGAATCATGTTCATATTCATCAGTCTACTCTTAGACTTGAAGTTAACATGTCCTAGACGTTCATGCCAAATATTAAAGGACTTCGCAACGTAAGTAACTGGTTTCTATTCATTCATCCTTTGATTTTTAATTACATTATTCTTATTGTTACGAACTACTACCTCAACAGACATCTTAAATAATCCATCACAAACAAAAAACTTTCCAAGAAACATCCCACTCTTGGTTAAGACCAGCTTGTCTCCTTCCAGCTTGACGGAGGATCCATGCTTTCTTATAAGGGATCCCGAGATCAGGTTATTGTGCATATCTGGCACATGGGCAACATTTGTAAGTTGCAGCTCTTGCCCGAAGGTGAGCTTAAGAAAAACCTTTCCAAAACCTCTAGTCTTTGAAGTGGCAGAGTTTCCCATGTGTAACATGTCTTCACTCTTTCTCTTTGTGTAAGTCGAAAAAACCTCTCTGTACTTGCAGATGTGCCTAGTTTCTCATGTATCATACCACCACGTTTTAGGGTGGCACTCAACAATGCTTGCCTCTTGCCTCAGTTATAACAGCAACTATGTTCCCCTCAGTCAAGTTAGACTGCGCCTCCTTGCTGTGACATTCAAAAGATTTGTGATCTTGCTTTCCACAGAAATTGCAAGTCCTTGTGAACCTCTGACCATTCTTAACGTTCTTGTTCTTGAACTTCTGAGTGTTTTTTAAAGAAGTTATCTTTCCTTTGCCTTTGTCTTGGCATCCCTTCCACTTGCCTTGCTTGTTTTGGTGTTCCATTATGTTAGCATCCATCTTGTGACCAGCAACACTCTTTTGGAGCTGTTCTCGATTCGTGGATTCTACATGAAGTCTCACGATCAGGTCCTCAAAGCTCATCCTCTTTTTCCTCAACCGGAGGTAGTTTTTGAAGTCAGTCCATCCAGGTGGAAGGTTCTCGATGATGCAACAAGCCTGATATGTTTTGCAAATCCTCATTCTATTAGCGTGGATCTCATGAAGAAGTCTCTGCACTTCTCCGAGTTGTTCCATCAATGGCCTCGATTCCACTATCTGATACTGTAGGAGTTTCGCCACAGTGAATTTCTGGGATCCAGAGCCCTCAATTCAATACTTCTATCAAGGGAATCCCACAACTCCTTCGAACTTTAAAATCTTTAAACTGTCTATACAGTGGTTTGGAGAGACTGTTCAGGATGTAGACTTTGCACAGGTAATGGCTGTGCTCCCACGCCTGAACAGTTGCAAGCATTATTAGATTGGTGTTGCCTTCAAGGAGATGAGGTCTCACCTCGTTGGTGTATTTCTGCAGGTTAAGAGTCGTCAGATAGAAGAACATCATCCTTTTCTACATCTTAAACTCAGCCGCAGTCCCATCGAAACTTTCGGGAGGAGGAACATGAGTTCCTTTCGAGACGACTCTGGTCTCGATCAATCCTGACACCACGTGTTGTTGGAGTACTGTCCATCGCCATATTTTCCAAATTGTTGGCAACTTCGCCAGCTTCGTTTATCATTCTGATGCATACAGAAACAAACCCAAATTAATACTTTAAAGTATGCAAAATAATTAACTTGATATGAACCAATATTAAAACTTTAAGATCCGCAGATCATCTTCAAATCTCATTGGAGTATTCGTCAAAGCGTTTAAAACGCGTTTGAATAATTGTTTTTACTAAAAAACGTGATTCAGGATATGTTTTACCAAACCATAATCCAAAAATTGGCGATTACAAGAAGATTAATGCCTCCATTTATTGATTGCAACCAGTAGACAGAAAAGTAATAAAAACCGATTAAAATCCGAGAAAATTGTTTTGAAATCGATTGATTGAAAAACTATTTATTGAATCGTGATTAAACCAGTCACATTACGAATAATTCTTTGAGTTAAGACTGTAAGACCAATATTTTATAAACTACGATAAAAAATCGATTCAATCACGAAAGTAATGCAGAAAATCAAAATCGAATAAAATGAGTTAAAAAAATATTTGAAACAATTAATCGGAAATACCATATACTAGAAACGGAGTCAAGGTCGAAATCTCTTTCCTTAACTGAAAGAATCACCCGTAGTGTGATAGGTATTAAAAATTCATGAGTTATAGGATACAACCGTTTATCCTCGGGTTGCAACATTCGATTTCGGGTTCTGATGAACTAACTGTACAAATACTCTTGAAATTACTAACATGATGCAATGAAAGATCGAAGGAACAATGTGCTTTTTTTTATCCGTGTATTTGATCTCCAATTCAGAATTTTTAGATGTATCAAAATGAGAGGCTTATAACCTGTATATATAAGGTATATACTACTTGAAAATATTTTAAATTTCCAATGTGCGACAAATTAACTTCCCACAAAATTATTATCAATGAAAACATTTCATTTATATGGGTTACAATACATTCTTATTCACCTATAAACAAATTAATAAAACCCAACAATGTGTTTATTTATTTTTGTTCTAACACTCATAAATCTTCGACGTCTATTGTATTTAACTAAATTTTGATCCGCACATTGCGTGGAGTTATTTGTGAACAATTTTATATTTTATAACTTTATATATCTATATTATCATGTTTACTGTTAGTCTATTTGTATTTTTTTGTTTTTCTAATTGTAAATATTGCTTTATTTTTTTTATTATCTATGCAAATTTATTGTGAAGTTCCGGATTTTCATTTGGGATCTCTTCTAGGGAATGAAATACAAGTAATATATATAGGCTTCTCATTGTACTATTATGAGTCTCAGATGACCATTTCAAGCATATTTACTCCATTTTCTTTGTATAATTCATCAGAAGTCTGTTTCCCCCATTTTCGGCTATTATACCAGTTTTGGATCTTCATTTGGGATCTCTTCTAGAGAATGAGATACAAGTAATAGAGGCTTCTCATTGTACTATTATGAGTCCCAGATGACTATTTCAAGCCTATTTACTCCATTTTCTTTGTATGATTCATCAGAAGTCCATTTTCCCCATTTTTGGCTAGTAGACCAGTTTCGGATCTTCGTTTGGGATCTCTTCTAGGGAGTGAGATACAAGTAATAGAGGCTTCTCATTGTACTATTATGAGTCACAGATGACCATTTCAAGCCTATTTACTCCATTTTCTTTGTATGATTCATCAGAAATCTGTTTCCCCCATTTACGGCCACTAGACCAGTTTTGGATCTTCATTTGGGATCTCTTCCAGGGAATGAGATACAAGTAATGTAGGCTTTTCATTGTACTATTATGAGTCCCAGATGACCATTTCAAGCATATTTACTCCATTTTCTTTGTATGATTCATCAGAGGTCCGTTTCCCCCATTTTTGGCCACTAGACCAGTTTTGGATCTTCATTTGGGATCTCTTCTAGGGAATGAGATACAAGTAATAGAGGCTTCTCATTGTACTATTAAGAGTCAAAGATGCCTATTTCAAACCTATTTACTCCATTTTCTTTCTATGATTTATCAGAAGTCCGTTTCCCCATTTTCGGCTCGTAGACCAGTTTCAGATCTTCATTTGGGATCTCTTCTAGGGAATGAGATACAAGTAATATAGGCTTCTCATTGTACTACTATGAGTCTCAGATGACCATTTAAAGCCTATCACACTACGGATAATTGTTTGAGTTAAGACTGTAAGACCAATATTTTATAAACTACGATAAAAAATCGATTCAATCATGAAAGTAATGCAGAAGATCAAAATCGAATAAAATGAGTTAAAAAATATTCGAAAAAATTAATCGGAAATAACATATACTAGAAACGGAGTCAATGTCGAAATCTCTTTCCTTAACTGAAAGAATCACCTGTAATGTGATAGGTATTAAACATTCATAAGTTATAGGATACAACCGTTTATCTCCAGCTCGCAACATTCGATTTCGGGTTCTGATGACCTAACTCTACAAATACTCTTGAAATTACTAACATAATGCAATGGAAGATCAAAGGAACAATGTGCTTTTTTTTTCTCCGTGTATTTGATCTCCAATTCAGAATTTTTAGATGTATCAAAAGGAGAGGCTTATAACCTATATATAAGGTCTATACTACTTGAAAATATTTTAAGTTTCCAATGTGCGACAAATTAACTTCCCACAAAATTATTATCAATGAAAACATTTCATTTATATGGGTTACAATACATTCTTATTCACATATACACAAATTAATAAAACCCAACAATGTGTTTATTTATTTTTGTTCTAACACTCATAAATCTTCGACGTCTATTGTATTTAACTAGATTTTGATCCGTGCATTGTGTGGAGTTATTTGTGAACAATTTTATACTTTATAACTTTATATATCTATATTATCATGCTTACTGTTAGTCTATTTGTATTTTTGTTTTGTTTTTCTAATTATAAATATTGTTTTATTTTTTTATTATCTATGCAAATCTATTGTGAAGTCATTTTTAATATAAATTAACATCTGTGCCATAAGTATATATGTCTATCAACTACCTATATTTCTATTCAATTATTTTGTAAATTTATTTATAGTTCGTATTTTCAGCAAGATCAACAATATGAATTTCCTATCAATTTCACCCACTTTAAATTGAATAATTTCTTATATTTTATTTATAAACTCTGGAAACTTTAATTCATTTTCGGGGTACAAATATGATTTCTTATTTCTTTCTCCTTATTCTAGATCAAGTTCAATTATAGACTACATGATTAAACACTTTATTCTTCTTGATTCATATAAAACTTTCATTCATTTTTCACAGTAAAGTAAAAATAAATAATACTTCTTTTATGCATAATTGTTTTGAGTTTTTTTTTAAAGTCTAATAACTCTGCAAACTCTTTTGTCATCTTCTGTATTTATTACTCTTCCAACTCTGCAAAAGAACATTTTGAATTTTTTTTATTTCGTAGAGAATTTGTAGTTTTATGGTTTGTAAAATATGTATT
Source organism: Thlaspi arvense (assembly GCA_911865555.2). NCBI lineage: Eukaryota > Viridiplantae > Streptophyta > Magnoliopsida > Brassicales > Brassicaceae > Thlaspi > Thlaspi arvense. The sequence continues at coordinate 10,241,531 of OU466861.1, forward strand.
TATTTTATATAAATAATTTCACTTTAGTTATAAATAAAAATATTTCTGAGCTTTTATTTTTTCTTTAAGTTTATAACTATTATCTACAAGTTGTTGCGTCATCTTTTGTATTTTGTCATCTTCCAACTCTTTTCTCGTATTCTTTTTTATTTTTAAATCTAAATAATATTTTGAATTATATTATGTCATATCAAAATTATAGTTTTATATTTTTTTTTTCTTTAAGTTCGACAACTATTCTCTTCAATTTCTTCAATGTTTGTCTCCAGATTCTCTTTTTTTTTTTTTTATTCAGATTGGTATATTAATTACTTTTTTAGGAGAGAAATTAGAGTTTTCATATCTACTCTATTCATGTTCTTTCATTTTTGTTCACTTTCAATCGGCTATTTTTACATTTTTAGTTTTTTTATTCGAATTAACATTTTTTAGTTTAGTAGAAAATTTAGACTTTGTCTAGTTTATAAAATAAGTATTTCTTTTTTACATTTAAGTTAGTGTTTTTAGAAACCTCAAAAACCATAAAAATAAACTGATAAAAAATTATATCAAGTGAAAGCCCAAAAAAATTAGAAATCCATTAAAAGTTTTAAAAATGATAATGTGTACACCTTAGATGGAAAGAGATATGACTAATTGAATTTGTAGTTTTTATAGTTTGTAAAATATGTAATTCTTTTTATGAATGATTTTACTTTAGTTTTATACATAAATACTTCAGAGCTTTTATTTTTTTAAAAAAGTATGATAACTATTATCTACAAATTGTTGCGTTATTTTATGTATTTTTTTGTCTTCCAACTCTTTTTCCACATTCTCTTTGTTCTTTTATTCCAAATAATATATTAAATTCTTTTATTTCATATAGAATTTGTAGTTTTTCTGATTTGTTATAAATATATATTTTCTTTAAGTTTGATAACTATTCTCCTCAAATTCTTCCATATTTGTTTGCCTTTAATATCTGTTTCTAGATTCTCTTTGAATTTTATTTGAATTAGTATTTTGATTTTTTTTTGGTAGACAATTTAGGGGGAGTTATTGGTAGAGGGATTTGTAATGATTGTTAAAATTTTAAGATTCCATTGCTATTGCTAGATGGATTTTAACATTCTTACTAAAATCCATTGTTATTGGTATAAAGATTTTCAAATTCTATACAAAATCTATTGTTATTTAAAATGTTTGGTTTTTAATGATTTTATCAATCTATTAAAATCTTTGTTATTGAGACAAAGATTGTTAACAATTTAATTCATTAAACAAAAATTTCAAAAAACTATCTATATAATTCTTAAAATTATTAATATAAAAGATTTTGATAGATTTTCCAAATATTCATAACTCTCTTTAAATCTAACAAGCTCTTTACAAATTTAACAAATCTCTCAACTTTTAAAATCATTACAACTCTATATAAATCATACTCCCACTAACATCCCCTTAGAGTTTTTGTAACTATTCTCTTCAAGTTCTTTTATTTTTGTTTGCTTTCAATTTCCTTTTCTATATTCTTTTTATTTTTTATTCGAATTAGTATTTTAAATTTTTTTATAGAGCATTTAGAGTTTTTTAGTTTGTTAATTAAGTTTTTTTATTTTTATTTTTAAGTTAATACTTTTAGAAGCCCAAAACAATGCATAAAAAATAAACTCATAAAAAATAATATCATTCAAAGCCCATAAAAAAATTAAAAAGTTCTAATGTGAACATTTTAGATGGAAAGAGATTTGGCTAATTATATATATGATTTTACTTTGCGTTTGATCATTTTTTCTTTTTCGTAGTAGCTTTTGTGTAATTGACCTGGAAGTTTAATTTTCCTTAGCAGTTTCTATATTTAGTAACTCTTCATGTCTCTCTCTTCCCAAGTAAATAGACTATGCACAATGTTACAATTTACAAACGACACACAATGAGGAGGCTATTCTTAGTTTTCTCTCGTAAAATTATGGACAACGAAAATTCCACAAAAAAGAGAGCAAGAAATCATACAAACTAAGAGAGAACGAGATAGAAAATCAAGATCTCTCATGATCCTTTATCAAAAAAAAAAAAAAACAAAGATCTGCAAGAATCGATCGGTCGATGACAGGCAGAACAACAAAAGGAAGTACAACTGAACATTACCATGTGCGTTGGTAATTAGATCATCAGCAAAAAGAGAGAGGATTACAAAAAGTTATAAGCAATGAAAAACAACAGGAAAGTGGGGACGGAAGATTCCACGAAATGGATGTTAAACAGTCTCGAGATAGATCCAGAGGGCCAAAGTTCGGTGAAACAACCTGAAAACACAACCAATAGCAATAATCCTGAGAGTGGTGGTGGTGGTGGGATCTTGAAGAATGTATCGAGGAATCTCGGCGTGGGATCAATAATAAGGTCGATGAGCGTGTCGAAATGGAGAAAGAGCGGTAATCTCGGCTCTCCGAGCACGAGGAAGAGCGGAAACTTAGGGCCTCCGCTCCCTGTAGCCATAGAAAAGAAACTAGGGCCACAGAGAGTCGAGAGGACGACGTCTAGCGCGGCTAGGGGACTACAGAGTCTCCGGTTCCTTGATCGGACGGTCACGGGACGGGAACGGGATTCATGGAGATCAATCGAGAACCGGTTTGATCAGTTTGCCGTTGACGGAAAGCTTCCAAAGGAAAAATTTGGCGTTTGCATCGGTAAACCTATAAATATTTGTTTTTCAAGAAAATGGTAAATTCAAATAAATTGTTGTTTCTTAAGTTATAATTATGTATATGTATAAGGAATGGGAGATACATTGGAGTTTGCAGCAGAAGTATACGAAGCATTGGGTAGGAGAAGACAAATAAACACAGAAAATGGGATCGACAAAGAACAACTCAAGCTGTTTTGGGAAGATATGATCAAGAAAGATCTTGATTGTCGCCTCCAGATTTTCTTTGACATGTAATCACTATTTTTTATTTTATTTTTTGGTTTCAAAGTATATATAGCAAATGAGGTTAACAATTGCTGTTTATATAGGTGTGACAAGGACGGAGACGGGAAGCTAACAGAGACTGAGGTTAAAGAGGTCATAGTCTTGAGTGCATCCGCGAACAGGCTCGCGAATCTAAAGAAGAACGCAGCGTGTTATGCTTCTTTGATCATGGAAGAACTCGACCCCGATCACCACGGTTTCATTGAGGTTTCATCTTCATGCCATTTTGATAATGAAATATATATATTACAATGACCATGTGAACATATCAAACTAGTAGGTCCATGACATGAAATATGGCTCATCGTTCCGAAGCTAGGGTTTGATTATAAATCAACCTGAACTTCTTAACCATTCTGGTAACAAAAATAACAACAAAAGGTTTATGAAACCTGGTTGGATCTATAACTCAAAAAGCTGAATAATTTTGGATCCGAAAAATTAGCCTCACCAATTTTTTTCTCTCCCGAATTTGGATAAAAATTAGGCGGTATAAAAGAAAAAAAAAGGTTTTTCATATAGAAACAGTTTCATAAAAACATTACTATGAATCTTTTAAGTTTTTTGTTTCATTCTGATAAAACAAAACTACATATAGCTTTCAGTCTTTAGGCATACAAAAAAAAGTTTGTAATTTTAGGTTTCAAGAAACATAATCTAAAGCAAAATATTTAATAGTATGGTGAGTTTCTTTATTTGAAACAAGAACATAAAAACATTATAAAAAAAAAATTATTTATATTGCATGCCTCTTCCACTCTGAAATTTCTTTAATTTACATTGAACAGATGTGGCAACTGGAGGTGCTATTAACAGGGATTGTAGCAAACCCTGACGCCCAAAAGATGGCGAGGAAATCGCAAACGCTAACACGAGCCATGATCCCAAAACGTTACAGAACGCCAACGAGCAAATACGTTTCAGTAACCGCTGAGCTAATCCAGGAACACTGGAAGAAGATTTGGGTCGTCACATTGTGGCTCGCAGTCAATGCCTATCTCTTCATATGGAAATACAAAGAGTTCACCAAAAGCCCTCTTTACAACATCGCCGGACGCTGCGTCTGCGCCGCGAAAGGAACCGCCGAAATGCTGAAATTCAATATGGCTTTGATCTTGGTCCCCGTTTTACGAAGAACCCTAACATTCCTAAGATCCACTTTCTTGAGCCACCTGATCCCATTAGACGATAACATAAACTTCCACAAGATGATAGCCATGGGCATCGCGGTCATTTCCTTGCTCCACACGGCGCTACACATGCTATGCAACTACCCTAGGCTAAGCTCTTGCCCTAACGACTTGTTCAAAAAGTACGCGGAAACACTCTTGGGGATCAAGCAACCGACCTATTTGGGTTTAATGCTGACCTCGGTTTCGGTCACAGGAGTTCTGATGATCCTCTTCATGGGAATCTCATTCACGCTTGCAATGCATTACTTCAGAAGGAACATAGTGAAACTGCCTAAGCCGTTTAACGTTCTTGCTGGGTTTAATTCGTTTTGGTATGCTCATCATTTGCTGGTTATTGCCTATGCTCTTCTCATCATCCATGGTTACATTCTTATCATCGAGAAGCCTTGGTACCAAAAAACGGTAGGTTAATATTTATGTAAACTAAAATTAATATACATGTTAGGAGACTAGAGGTAAACTTTAGTTAATTTTTTTTTATTGTGTGGAAAAATGTAGACATGGATGTACGTGGCCGTACCAATGGCCTTGTATGCGAGCGAAAGGCTTTTCTCACGAGTTCAAGAACACAACCATCGTGTCCACATTATTAAGGTAATTAAGAACTTTGTATTTTTATTTTAAACATTATTGAATTATGGAGCGTCATTAATTATAACAATTTGATTGTGTTTGTTTTCCTCGTTTGTATTTGTGCCTAGGCTATTGTATATTCAGGCAATGTTCTTGCACTCTATATGACAAAACCTCAAGGGTTCAAGTACAAAAGTGGCATGTACATGTTTGTCAAGTGCCCTGATATCTCCAAATTCGAATGGTAATAATATCTTTCTTTTTAAAAAAAAAAAGATCAATTCAAACAAATAATTATATATATTAACTTACCAAAATAAATCTTATATTTAATTGGGGCTTTGTTTTATTGTGCTTTAATTAGGCATCCATTCTCTGTCACTTCTGCTCCCGGAGATGAGTATTTAAGCGTTCACATAAGAGCATTGGGAGATTGGACCAGTGAGCTTAGGAACAGATTTGCAGAGGTAAAAATGCAATTTTCTTAAGATTTTACAACGTATGGAAATAATAATTGATGAATACAAATCTTATCATTTTACATTAATAATCGTCTTAAGTAAAAAGCAAGTTACTTCTTGTTTCTTGTAGACATGCGAGCCGCCTCCTCAAACATCGAAACCTAGTCCAAATAATCTTATTAGGATGGAAACAAGAGCAAGAGGTGCAAATCCTCTAGTTGAAGAATCACAAGTCTTGTAAGTGAATATCTTTATTACTCGTTGAATATTCGTACATAAGGTAAAAATTATAGAAATGTGATGATCTCATCCTATTCACATATCTTCACAACCAGATTTCCAAGAATTTTCATCAAAGGACCATACGGTGCTCCTGCACAAAACTACGAGAAGTTCGATATCCTTTTGTTGATCGGACTAGGGATCGGTGCGACCCCATTCATAAGTATCCTAAAAGACATGTTGAATAATCTCAAACCTGGTATTCCAAAAACCGTAAGTAATCTATAAGACTATAACCATATGTTGAAGAGTTCTTGAAGATATAAAGAAAAGTAATGAGATGTGGATTTTCAAATTTGGAAAATGTAGGGGCAAAAGAATGAGGGAAGTGTAGGAAGTGTAGGGAGTGAGAGCTTAGGAGGATCTAGTGTAAATGGAGGTAGGAAGTTTCCACAAAGAGCATATTTTTATTGGGTGACAAGAGAGCAAGCTTCTTTCGAATGGTTCAAAGGAGTCATGGATGATGTCGCAGTGTATGACAAAACCGTAAGTTTGTATCCATTTTTAAATATAAAAACTTAGTTTTAAATTAGAGAAACATTCTAAGATAGCACAAAATGTGGTATTTTTGAGAATTGTCTTCTTAATAATGTTTTATAATATGAAGTTTCTCTGATATAGTCTAGTCTATTGTATTGGCAGAATGTGATAGAAATGCATAACTACTTAACAAGTATGTACGAAGCAGGAGATGCAAGATCTGCTCTGATCGCTATGGTCCAAAAACTTCAACATGCCAAAAACGGTGTTGACATTGTCTCCGAGTGCCGAGTATGTTCATTTTTGTTTTTTTTCACTTATTATTATTAACCTTATTTGTATTATTTATGGTATATAATACTAAAATATATAGTATATCCAATATTCCACCTATTTCAGATAAGAACCCATTTCGCAAGACCTAACTGGAGGAAGGTTTTTTCTGAATTGTCAAGCAAGCACGAAACTTCTCGCATAGGTAACTGGTTCTCTTAATTTTCTTTAAATATTCTTGAATATTGTGAGCAAAATGTTTTGAATGACTTGTTTTTTTTTTTTTAATATGTCTTGTTTGTTAATGAAATATCTAGGTTTAGTTCTCATTACATGTCTAAGATTACAGAGAATCTTCATGTGTCCCCTTTAGGCTGCATTTTATTCAACACTACTTCTTGCATAATTATTTAAGAAATACTCAAAAAAGGACAAAGTTCAAATAATATCTACGTAACTTCTAATGGTTGATAATAGTAATTTCTGGCCTTATTTTATGAAATTTTGTACCTAGGATTATAAAGAAATTTATATATTAGTAGTTCGTTAGGTAGTATATTAGAATATGTGAATTTTGTTGTTGAGCTTTCCTTTAGATGAAATTTTTTGATAAAAAGTTTGTGGTATAATTTTTTTAAATGTTGTACATGAAGAAATTCTGAATTTGTATGTTTTTAGGTGTATTCTACTGTGGAAGTCCAACGCTTGTTCGGCCACTAAAATCACTTTGTCAGGAGTTCAGTCTCGAATCATCCACTCGTTTTACTTTCCATAAAGAGAATTTCTGACTTCTTTCATTAATTTTTTTTAAAAAAAAACTAAAACAACAAAATTTTGAATTCAAATATTCACTTAGATTTGCGAACAGGTTGTAGTTAGTGAATGGAATGTTTCATAGCATTAGCATCAGTCGATTCTTACAAGAATCGTTCTTTATGTAAAGAAAACACCGATAGTGCCAAGCACTAGCCCAAGACCGTAATACCCGAGAGATCCGAAAGAAACAAAGACCCTCTAAGTATGAATAATAAGATGAAAGAATACTTAGAGAAAACTTGAAGGAACTTTAGAGAGAATAAGAGAACTTATGAAGAACACTCTTTCTTTATTTGTTCAACTTCTCTCTTGTTTACAAATGATGGAGTAGTGGGCTATTTATAGGCTCCACTTATTACAAAATATCTTACAAACATTCTCCTAATCTCTAGAATTTTCTACAATAATATCTAGAATTTTAACTACAACATCTAGAATTATCTATAGAATTATCTAGATATTTAACTAATAGAATTCTCTAGAACATTTAAGAAAGATGATGATTTTTAGTGATGTTTCTAGAGATTCTAGAACTTGAGCTTAATTTTGGGCATAATCTAATAACTAATAATTATTTTATAAACCCAAAATTAAGCTTAACCCAAAATCAAGTTTAACTTCAATACTCCCCTTTAAACTTGATTTTGTCAGTCATCCCGAGCTTCGAACGAAGTAACTCGAACTGACCTTTTGGTAATGACTTGGTGAAGATATCCGCAACGTTGTCCTCGCTTCGAACTTCCAAAGCTTCAATTGTCCCATCAAGCACCTTCTCTTTTATGAAGTGATGCTCTAACTCAATGTGTTTAGTCCTCCCATGGAACACCGGATTATTGGCCAGCTTGATCGCACTTTGATTATCTCCATAAATTGCAATTGGCTTATTGATTGGTTCGAACAGATCTTCAAGGAGTCTCTGAAGCCAAATACACTCTTGAGCTGCTAGAGTTGACGCTTTATACTCTGCTTCAGTTGTAGATAACGACACCGTTGCTTGCTTCTTACTGCACCATGAGACACTTGTGTTCCCACATAGGAAAACATAGCCTGAAGTTGATTTCCGATCATCAAGATCTCCACCAAAGTCAGCATCCGTGAAGCCATAAAGAGAGACCTTGGCATTATACTTGTACACCAGACCCATGCCAAGAGTTGTCTTCACATACTTCAATATCTTCTTTGCCGCTTCTAGATGTGGCTTCCTTGGTGCCTGCATAAACCGACTTACAAGACCTACCGCGAAGGCAATGTCAGGTCTTGTAATGGTTAAGTATAAAAGACTTCCTACAAGAGAGCGATAAGGCCGAGGATCAGGTAGTAAGGACCCTTCATCGCGTTTAAGCTTTATGTTGACATCCATTGGAGTAGAGCGTGTCTTTCCTTCGTGTACTCCAAACTTCTCAACGATTCTTCTTGCATAGCTTTGTTGGCCGATGAATATTCCACCCTTTACCCTTTCCACCTCCAAACCGAGAAAGTTGTTGAGCTCTCCCAACTTCTTCATCTCAAACCTTATCGACATATCCTCTTGTAAACGAGTAATTTCTGCATCATCATTCCCGGTAATTATCATATCATCCACGTAAAGGAGAACTACCACGTGGACTCCTCCATTCTTCTTGAAGAATAGACTCGGATCAGAGTTTGATGCCACATAACCGCAGAACTGAAGAAACTGAGCAAGCTTTCCATACCAGGCTCGTGGAGCTTGTTTTAACCCATACAAGGCCTTCTTCAGCTTACACACATAATCAGGATGCTCTCGTGATATAAAACCAAGTGGCGTAGTCATCTTGGCTACAGGGCTGAAGGTCTCATCATAGTCTTCTCCATACTTTTGAGAGAATCCCCGAGCAACCAACCTTGCTTTGAATCTATCAACGCTTCCATCTGTTTTGCGCTTGATCCGGTACACCCATTTACAAGAAACAGGTTGGGCATTCTTGGGTTTTGGAACCAAATCCCAAGTTTCGTTCTTCATGAGAGCATTCATCTCCTCCTTCATTGCGTTTTCCCACTCGTCAACACCTTTTGCTTCATCATAAGATGTTGGCTCATCTTCATCTAATGGAGCTGCAAAGTAGCACGAGAAGGTAGTAACAAACTTTGGATCTCTGAACCGAGCAGGTTTAATGATGTCCCTTTTAGGCCTTTGACTAGCCGTGGAACCATGATGTTCCTCCTCATCCTCCTCTTGATCAGTGCTCCCCCTTTCACCTTGCATCTCTTCTTCAGGACCTTTTTCCTTACTCAGAGCTGGTTTATCACTCTTGGAGGAACTCCCACCTTCTTGCTCAACTAAAACTTGAGGTGGCCCATAGAATGAGGAAACTTCATCAAAAACAACATCTCGAGACACTACGTACCTGTGTGTCTCTGGATCCATACACCTCCACCCTTTTCTTTGTTCGTCATAGCCAACGAAGATGCACTTCTTCGCCTTTGCCTCCAACTTGGTTCTTTGAGAATCAAACACATGGACGTAGCAGACTGATCCAAATATCCTGAGATGTTTCACTGACGGCTTCTTCCCATGAATCATCTCATACGGAGACTTCATGTTATTTGGGCTGAGTGGCATCCGATTTATGACATACACTGCGCATCTCATGCCTTCCGCCCACAAGGCTTTAGGCAGATCCTTCCCATATAGCCAGCTTCTGCACGTCTCAGTTAGATGTCGAATCTTCCTTTCCGCTACTCCATTTTGTTGAGGTGTATACGGACAAGTAAACTCTCTCTTTATTCCATGCTTTTGACAAAAAGAGAGAAACTCCTTGGACATGAACTCCCCTCCATTATCTGTCCTTAAGGTCTTGATTCTCCGACCCAGCTCCCCTTCCACGGTAACCTTGAATTCTTGAAATTTGGAGAATACTTCTGATTTTTCCTTCACAAAGTATACCCAAGTGTGCCGTGAGAAGTCATCAATGAACAGCAACATGTACCGAAACCCGGAATATGAGGATGTTCTTGTAGGACCCATCAAATCACTATGGATCCTCTCCAACAGAGCACTGCACCGTGAAGTAGAATTGTCAAATGGAAGTCTATGTGATTTTCCATATTGACAACCTTCACAAAGCTTTCCTTCATCTTGGATCTTCAGCTTCGGAAGCCCATTTACCAACTCCTTATTCACCATAACCTTTAGCTTAGTCATGTTTATATGACCAAGCCGAGCATGCCATATAGAGGCATTGTCGTTTGTACTCATCTTCTCCACGTATGAGTTGGACGCAGATAAGACATATAGATCCTTAACCCGCGATCCGGTGTGAACCACATCCGCCTTTAACTCTTTAATATTCTTCAAGAATTTGACGTCTCTTGGGCCAAATAAAACGTAGTTACCTGAGTCTACTGCATTCACCACAGAGAGAAGATTCTTCCTTACTCCAGGGACATGGTATACATTCTTGAGGGTGATAGGGCTTCCATCTTCTCCTTCAATGACAACAGTCCCTTCCTTCTCGACCCGGTGAACTGAATTTTCCGCGGTAATTATGGCTTCTTTTCCATCATGGTGCTGAAGACTAGAAAATAGCTTCTCGTCTCCGGTAATATGGTGGCTACAACCCGAATCCACAATCCAATCATTTTCAAGATTTTTAGTTGTGGATATACCTGAAGATGCAGCCTCCACCGTGAAGCATTTCCCCCATTCTTCGTCTTCAATATGACCTTTTGATTCTGCCATATTTGTCTCCTTCAGCTTGACTCGACAATCCTTTTTGAAGTGCCCAAGCTTTCCACACCGGTAGCACTTGAATCGCTTCTTATCTCCAGTAGAAGATCCTTCCGGTCCATCGATGTTCTTTGCACCATCGTATTTGGATTTGGCTTTGAAGTTGTGTTGCTTCCGAGCTACAAAGGCGCTCCCCGAGTCATCATGGATTTTGACTCCTGCCATTTGCGTAGCTAATGACTCTTGCGAAGCTAGCAGGTTCTCGAACTCCTCCAAGGAAGGTTGTGTAGCCCATCCTTGAACCGAAGTCACAAACGGTGTATACTCAGGTCGTAGACCTCGAATAATATACCGTTTTAAACGTGCTTCGGAAATTGACTCCTCCGGATTTAGAGTATTAATCTCTGAGCGAAGATTCTTTACCTTGATGAAAAACTCTGAGATTGAAGACTCCCCCTGCTTTGCATTCGCCAACTCGTTCTCTAACAGTTGTAGCCGAGCTTCATTCTTCTTGTTGAACAACTGATCTAACGCCTGCCAAATGGAACTAGCGGATGTGCAACTTGAGACATGCTCAAAGACTCCCGAGGATATTGACCTCTTTAATGCAAACTCCGCCTTGGCATTCTTCCGTGTCCACTCCTTTGTCGCTTCCGCTGTCGCAGCAGCTCCCCTTGGTGGTGTTGTGCTACTGCCGCCGACGACATCCCATAAGTCCTCACTCACCAAGTATGACTCCATGCATGACTTCCATAACCGGTAATTGGATTGGTTTAGAATCTCCATTCCCAACCCAACAACGCGACCCATTGACTCCATACTTAGAGTAAATCTGAGATCTCAATTAATCCGATCTTGAAAAAGAACCAGATCAGAACAGCTCTGATACCATGTAAAGAAAACACCGATAGTGCCAAGCACTAGCCCAAGACCGTAATACCCGAGAGATCCGAAAGAAACAAAGACCCTCTAAGTATGAATAATAAGATGAAAGAATACTTAGAGAAAACTTGAAGGAACTTTAGAGAGAATAAGAGAACTTATGAAGAACACTCTTTCTTTATTTGTTCAACTTCTCTCTTGTTTACAAATGATGGAGTAGTGGGCTATTTATAGGCTCCACTTATTACAAAATATCTTACAAACATTCTCCTAATCTCTAGAATTTTCTACAATAATATCTAGAATTTTAACTACAACATCTAGAATTATCTATAGAATTATCTAGATATTTAACTAATAGAATTCTCTAGAACATTTAAGAAAGATGATGATTTTTAGTGATGTTTCTAAAGATTCTAGAACTTGAGCTTAATTTTGGGCCTAATCTAATAACTAATAATTATTTTATAAACCCAAAATTAAGCTTAACCCAAAATCAAATTTAACTTCAATACTTTATACGCCTATATACCATGATTTAAGTACATGATATATATGTAGTATATTCATAAGAAATGTATGTGTATTATATACATCGTATATGAATTATACAGTTTACGAAATTATGTTTTTTTACTAAATTATGAATTATATATAGCGAACAAGAAAATACAGTTTACATATACATATGTAGATTATAAATTAATTACTGAATAAAAAAAATTCGTAACATTGCACACTAAAAAAAACAAATCTGTAACATTTCATATATAATTATAGTTTCATCACTCAGTTTATGATCAGACATATCTGTATGTCTGACGGACACTTTATTCTCGTCAGTTTGATCCCCCACATTCACATAAAACTAAGACTGCATTCGAATGACTTTTTCCAGAAAAAATACAACATTTTCGATTTCAGCCCATAAAATTTATCAAATCTAATAGAAATTATGACTTAGTAGTGTCCAATGCGTTTCTGCAAAGTTCTTCATTCATACAAGCAACTACTTTTCTAAACTAACATTTAATTAAGCCTTTATTATTGCTGTTATCAAAAGCTCATTTTGGTTTACTTAAGAAAAGCCTAAACTCAGGACATTTTTTAGTCTACTGTGTTAGATAGTTGGATTGTCTTTTACACTACTCATTACATGGTCCAACCAACAACTGGTCAATACTTCTCTTTAGTTTCCTCATAAACTATTACTATTTTCTATCTCATGTTCAAGCAAAACCCAACCCTACTCACACCATTTTCAAAACCTTGAAGCATATGTGCAAGTGCAACAATAACAGACAAACGTTTTCAAGAATCACCGGCTAAAACCTCAGTTGTACTGTACATTACTTCTGCATGAAGGACTGTTTACTCTGTGTTTCATATATTCCTCATTGTCTGCTTCTTGCTCTTACTCAGTCAGTCTCAGGGATTACAAAGATATATCTGCTGATCATATTGATGAAAAAAAATTCTTCCATGTAGATCAAGATGCATAGCGTGACACGCACGCCTCTGCAACACAAAAAGCATTGTTTCTGTTACTGATAGAGAATCATATGTACTTGCACAACTTCAGCTTAGCAGCAAAAAGCTAAATATTGTTCTTTATTGGTGGAGCTAAATTGGCTCCAATAACAACATTTTTGCTTTGTGCATGACCAAGTGCATATAAAGTTTCGAGTTTTTTCCAGGATAAAGTATCGATTACCATAAAACATAATTAAACAGAACATCACTTCAAGCGTTTATCTTCAAGAACTAGTAAAATCACTGATAGATTTTTGGATCAAAAGTGAGAGACCGAAACAACAAATACTTAGCTGCGAATAAAAGAGATTAACAAGTATCATTGCAAATAGTTCTCCTAAATGACTTCTCAATCCGATTCCTCGTTGTTGTCACAAAGTAACATCATTTACTAGTAAACTAGATTTTGGAGCTGCACTTAAGTTTGATGATTTAAAAATATTTTTGACTTTAATATTATGTATTTACACAATAGAAATGAGAGAAATTAGATCAGATGTTTTAATTAATTTGTTATTCTGTCCAAATTCTATATATTGGCCAACAAAAAATAAAACATATACGCATTTTTGACATATTTTATTAGTAGTTATTATTAACATTAACTTCATTTCATTTCCTTACAAAATTAGAATAACTTTTAAACTATTTTTAGTCAAAATTTTGTATATAAAAGGTTATATTTTAAAAATATTTTGACCCATTTTAAAATTTTGTTTTAAACTTATTAGTAACATTCTGGACTAGTGTTTTATTTTGAAGCTCAAGCCAAAATTTGTGTCTAACATTTTAACACATTCGAGAAGGGACTTTTTAATTAATCCAATAGCAACACATGCAAACATGATTTTTTTATTGTCTCAAATTGGATACTTTCAAATTCTAAATTTCATGAGTGAAATCTTCTTTCGGTCTTTAGCTTCAATTCTTTGCTTTAATAATTAGTAATACTTCATAATTTTGATTCAAAAAAAATTCTATACAATCTGGTGTCTTACTGTTAATCATTTGAGAAGAAGACAATACGAAAGCCGTTTAGGATCATCTATATATAGTTAAAGATGATAATACATAAAACTAAGATATTTGATTCCAAATATTGTATGAAGAGTACTTCTATTAAGACACATATGAACAAGCATGATTTTGTTTTAGTTTTCAATCTGTAAATTCTCTCAAGAAATAACTGAAGCAATATGTTTTAAAAAAAAGTCAAACAGATTTATATTCGTAAATTATGTGGTTTTACAATTAATTTTTTTAATATTCAATCGATATAACATCATGTATAACATCAGAAAATGATGTACAACTATGTGATTCCTAAAATTTTATTTTTGTATCTATGAAATTTTGTTACATATTTTCTAAAATTCTATTTTATAATTATTTTTTAATAATTTTTTATAAGATTAAAACTCAAAATCAGTAAATTAGTATATTCCATTAAAAATTACTAAGCTCATTATAATAAACCCCAATATAATCCACATCACTTTTTATATTTGTAATTAGACGATAATATCCTTAATGAATTAATAGAATTATGTAGTAAATGTAATGACATATTTAGTAAATACCATGATAGGTTTTAGATATTTTAAATTAGTACATCTCTTTTTATAGTATAGATTACAGGTAGATATATTAAGCAAAAGGTAGAGACCAAAATAACAAATACTTAGTTACAAATATTTATTTTTATGGAAACAATTTGTAAAATTGTTAGAGTGTGGAGATATGTTACCCTATATATCAAAGTATAAAATTAATTTCAATACCTGAATTAGAATTTATAAAAATAATATTTTATTTTTATGGAAACAATTTGTAAAATTGTTAGAGTGTAGAGATATGTTACCCTATTTATAATTTTGTATACTCACTGGGAACTGTAAATTCATAACTAAGATAGAATAGTAGTAGAGTCACACTAATCAGTAAGCACACTATTACTAAAAAAGAGATCCAAACAAATGGAAACTTTTATCCAACAGCTAGATTATCACCGAATCTAAGATTCGGCATGGATACAGTGGTCTAAATCTAATGAATATCACCGAACCTAAGGTCCAGACCTAATTGAAAAAAAAAGAAACTTGAGGCAAATGTAGTAACCAAAATGCATACCGCCTCCTCTTATATCTGCCTCATCGTTTGAGTATCTAATCCTAAGAAAACATAAAGATAGATAGAGAGAACTAGAGAAGGGACAGAGAAACAAAGAAAGATGAAGAGATCTTTGTCTCATTCTTCTAATAACAGTAGCCGACTTGGTGGCTGTGACGACGAAGACGACTCGAACCGTCCTCACAATCACAAGAAGCCAAGAACAGACCGGGTGATAGAGGAAGACGATGCTGATTCTTCGGCCAAGACGATCTCTTTAGGCGAAAATGTTCCAGAAAGCGAGAAGTGGGTGGTGACTCGTTTTCTGGGAAAAGGCTCATACGGCTCTGTTTACTTGGCAGTGAGCACGACCAAAGGACAAGAAGACTCTCTTCCTAGCGAGATGGTAATCAAAACGTGTGACTCCAAACAAGCATCACGCCTTAAGAAGGAGGTAAAATTCTTACTGCATCTCAAAGATAATCCCTACATTGTCTCCTACTATTCTAGCGTGATGACAAAAGACAAGAACACGGAGGAGATGTTATACAATACGATTCTTGAGTACTGTCCAGGACAATGCCTCGCAAAGGCACTCGAAATACACAGAGGAAGAGGGTTAAGATTAAAGGATGTGAAGCAATTCGCTGCCCAAATCTTGGTTGGTCTAAAGTATATCCATGAGGAGGAGATCATTCACTGCGACATTAAACCAAAGAACATCTTCCTTGGGGCAGACTCTAGGGCTAAAATCTCTGGTTTTGGGAAAGCGATGAGTAAAGGGTCTGATGAGTACGGTGATGGTTGGGGTCATAGGAGAGGCACAGCGCGGTATATGTCCCCGGAGGTTATGGGAGACATGGTCTTGGACTATGGTGCTGATGTTTGGGCTTTTGGTTGCACAGTTATTGAGATGTTGACTGCAGAACGTGTTTGGGGAGAGGAGGTCGAGCTTGATTGGGAAGATTGGGTCGCTCTCATCGGTGATAGTGATGCAGTTCCTCTTGTCCCTGATGATTTGTCTAACGAAGCTAAGGATTTTGTCTCCAAGTGCTTGCAGAGAGACCCTGCTCAAAGGTGGACAGTTGATAGCTCAGACATCCGTTTGTTCGTGGCGTTGAAGAAGAAGAAGAAGAAGAAGAAGAAGAAGAAGAAGAAGAAGAAGAAGAAGAAGAAGAAGAAGAAGAAGAAGAAGAAGAAGAAGAAGAAGAAGAAGAAGAAGAAGAAGAAGAAGAAGAAGAAGAAGAAGAAGAAGAAGAAGAAGAAGAAGAAGAAGAAGAAGAAGAAGAAGAAGAAGAAGAAGAAGAAGAAGAAGAAGAAGAAGAAGAAGAAGAAGAAGAAGAAGAAGAAGAAGAAGAAGAAGAAGAAGAAGAAGAAGAAGAAGAAGAAGAAGAAGAAGAAGAAGAAGAAGAAGAAGAAGAAGTTAATTTGTTTTGATTTGCGATAAATATAAAATTAAGTGTTTAGAAAGAAAAAAATAAATACAAAAGAGGCACTTAAAAGCTGTAGAACTAAAGTGAGAATAAAAAGTTTCAAAGAAAAAATAAGAAAAATAAAATATAACACTTAAAAATTAATAACAAACACTTATGGAAAGGTGATAAACATAAAAATAAAAATGTTTTGAAAGAAAAAAAAAACAAAAAGGCACTTAAAGGATGTAGAATTAAGGTGGGAAGAAAAAAATAAAGTTTGGCAAACCAAATGACCCGAATTCCATAAGTGTAATATGCTTCAATAGAAAATTTATAAAAGGTAGTATGGGGCACGTGCCCCAAAACTTACAACGTGGGTCCGCCCCTGGCTACTGGTCCAGCTCGAGTTTGATGCACTAACTTGGAGCAGCCATGAATCAGTTTTCACACCATGATGCATCAGCAATAGAGAACGACGAAGGTGAAAAAGATGCAGGGACGGATATGCAGCTTCTTGAATGTACTCGACGTGTACACAAGGTAATTTTATGAAGACTTTATCACTTTATGGTATATAAGTTTGATGTGTTGACAATAGTTTTACATATCAACTCTACTTTTGTGTTCTTTAATCGACTATATTGTAATCGACTTATGTTATCGACTTGTATACACGGTATTGTTATGTAGACGTGTAACATGAACAAATATGTGTAATGTGCTATTGATAAGTTTATGTTTATTTCAGTTGTGCTTTTCTAGTTAGGTTTTTTAGTTTCAGCAAATGTTTTTTTCAGTTTCTATTGCTTCTACTCTTCTCCATCTTTCGTTTTCTCTTAATCAGACAATATAATCCCACCCGAAACGTAACATTAGATAGATTTATGTGTGACTTGAGAGAAACTACGCGTGTGCGGCTTAACGGTAGGAATCTTCAACGAAGTAAAAGAGGAAATAATTAAAGTTGAATTGTTGACCATTATACTTATACACAGTTGTACTTCATTAATTGACTTCACATACTAAGAAAAAGGAAATTTGTTTACCTTGACTAAGTCAAAGAGTAAAGACACCAAATCTATTTATATGGCCTTGGCGACTCGTTCTCAACTTTGTTTTTTCAGTATCATTACACAAAATGAGATTATTAAGAGAAAACGAAAGATGGAGAAGAGTAGAAGCAATAGTATCATGGAAATAAGAAAAGAATTATACGATGTCGCTATTCTTAAATCCTCTGCCTTCTCCGACATAATAGTAAACAAGACTTCTTCTTGGATCAGATCTCAGTTCTTTAGAAGCGACTCCTATGGTTCGGTTTAACTAGCCACAAGCGACAAAGACAAAGCGACGAGCATGGCTCTCCTTTCACCATCCGTTGCTACGGTGCCGAGATCGCACGTTAGAGCACTCTATTAGACGGCGAGATAACGAATTACAATCTGATTCTAAAGTATTGCTCCGGTGATTGCCTCGCCGGCTTAATCGAGACTAACGGAGCCTTGCCAGAGAAGTATGTCGAAGCATTCGGTAGAAATATCCTCTGTGGTCTCTCATACATCCACAGAATCATTTACTGCGACATTAAACTGGATAATATTTTACTATCCCATGTTAATAACCGGTTGAGACTGGACGAGTATATAGCAAAAATTCGGGGATTTTGGATTTGCAATGGAAAGAGGTTCGGTCGAGTAGGAAAACAGATTCGGTCATAAGAGAGGAACTAGCTGTTACATGGCTCTGGAGCATATAAGACATGGAATTGTGGATTGTGGTGTTGACACGTGGGCGTTTGGACGCACGGTTTAGGAAATGCTGACCGGACAATTGGTTTGGGGAGAATATAACGATTTTGGTTCTGATGATTTTGCTAATCTCATCAGTCAAAGCGGATCGATTCCTTCTATACCGGATTGGTTGTCTCTAGAGGCGCATGTGTTTGGTTTAGGAGCCTAGTTGGAGGTGGGGGATCGGTTCGCTCATTAACCATTCTTTTTGGATTTGGAAGTTGAAGAGTCTCATAATGGTTTTGTATATGACTGATTTGATTAAGTCTTGTTAATTGCTACTTCCTCCGTTTCAAAATAAGTGTTACTTTGACAATTTTCACACAGATTAAGAAATTTAATAAAAAGTCTCTTCTATCCCTTTTAAATACACTAAACAACTCTCTTTTTCTAATTAATATACTAAAGTTAAAACTGGATATTTGATTATCAATATTTGTATTGGAAATTCAAAACTCTAAAATGACATTTTTTTTATGAAACGGAGGGAGTATTAGTTATATCACGTTGTGAGTTTTCTTATTCGTATTTACTAGTTTTAAAGTTGCGTAAACAAGTTGTAAGAAAAAGGTTAAGTCTGTTTTGTTTTAGTATCAATGTTTTATTCTGATTCTAATTTGATATACTGTTTTCCTTTTGACAAGCATCAATGAATACGAGCTTCAAATGTTAATGATGTTTTAGAAACTTTTGACAACAATATATGGGGGAATTCCTCTTTATAACCTAAAATTTGATTTTTTCTCAATATGTAGACCCCTTATTGAATGTTTAGCAAAACTAACCCAAAGGAGTAGTGAAATTACAGCTCAGTCCTTTGTGACTAAACAAAAAACGTCTGTCACAGTTACGATTTTATCATTCGTGAAGTCTACAATCGTAGACTTCTAAAGAAGTCTATTTTTGTAGACTATTAATGAAGTCTACATAAGTAGACTTCAAAAGAAGTCTACTATATAATTAGTTTTTTAAAAATTGATTAGAAAATATAGAATAAATAAATTTATAAAAAAATAGTAAACATAAGTAAGACATATATATTTGACATGTATAAAATACAAGATTTCATACAAATGAATCAATTTAAATGCAGAAGCAAAATTAACTAGAAAACATACAACCCCTTAGAAGTATACTAAAGAAGTCTACTACATAATTATCTTAATTTTTTTTTACTAAAATTATAAAAAATATTATGATACAAATATTATAAACATAACGAAAACATAGACAATTGGCATCTATATTAAAAAAAATTTCATGAAAATAAACCAATTTATAAGTTTCATAAGTATAAGGTTGAAAAGGGTTAGGGTTTGAAAGTTCAAAAGGGTTAGGGTTTGAAGTTCAAAAGGGTTAGGGTAAGTGTAAAGTTTAGGGTATTGTTAGGATAAACCCAAATTCTATATGAATCAGAGTTTATGATTTGGTTAATGATTTAGGGTCCATATCATTGTTATTTTACATTTAAAATATGAAATGCTAAGAAAATTAATGTTTAGGGTTATGGTAACAAAAGTGAAATATATGATTTAGGGTTTCTGGTTGAATGTAGACTTCATTAGCAGACTTCATTGGTAGACGTTAAAAGAAGTCTGCTATTCAAAATAAAGCAACCATTCTTTTTAATTAGGTCAGAACTGAAATTTTTTAAACTGAACCGGAGACTTTACATTTATATATAAGCAGAGTTTAACCTAACTTTGTTAAAAATAAAATATATATCTCTCTCTAAAACGGCGCCTCCCTCTCCTCTCCCTTCTCTCTCGCCGTGAACCTCATCTTTTTCCTCTCTCGCCGTCAATCTAATCTCCCTCATCTCTCTCTCTCGCCATCAACCTCCTCTCCCTTTCCTTTTGTGCTATTAGTAAGCCGTTCGTCTAATTTATTATTTTGCTGTGTTCATATTTTTCTGTCACTGGATCTTCATCTGGTCTTCATATCGGGTTTATAATCTGAGTTTCAACATTTCCCTTTGACTTTATTGCAGATTTGTGTCCATATTCGAACATAGGAATGGGGCGATACAGCTACAGTCAACCTTCAAGTAGTTCTAGAAGGTTGTGGAGTAATGGAGAACCAGAAGTGAGCTCTACTCCTTTGCGTCGATCTATGAGTTGTGGAATTCCTAACAGATGCTACTGCGGTTTGCTTACCGTGATGAGACCAATGGACAGTGCAGACGAATATCCTGGTAGGATGTTCTTTGGATGCAAGGATTATAAGGTAAACAGATTGTTTTAGTGTTTTATGTTTTGTAACAAAATTGTTTTCATACGAAAAAAAATGTACGTATTATGTTGTTCTTGTATAGTTTGGTCCCCCTCATCTAGTCAAGTGGTGGGATGAGGCCGTGATGGAGGAATTTCAAGAGCTACGATGTGCCCTGGACAACCAAGGAGACAGTATTCGTGTCCTCCAAAATGGTGATGGACAGGAAGCACAGAATCGGATTGAGGCAGAACTAGCTCAACTAAAAGAGCTAGTTGTAGACAAGAAGCGTTTGAGATGCCTCGAGCTGAGGAATGTGATTGTTCTTTCTCTACTCTTTGTAGTTTTGATCATCTGCCTTTGTGCTAACTTGAGTAGATCTTAGTATATCATCGTATCTTTTGAAATTCATCTACACGAATGTTCCCTATTTAGACTTCTATTGTAGACTTCTATTGTAGACGTCTAAAGAAGTCTACAATTCGAATAAAACCAAGCGGGAATACCAAAATTATTCAACTTATTGAGCGGGAACCAGATAAATCCATAATAAACCGGCGCGAATCATAATCGAACCAAGTAAGTAGACTTCGCTTGTAGACTTCTATTGTAGACGTCTAAAGAAGTCTGCATATCGAATAAAACCAAGCGGGAATACCAAAATTATTCAACTTATTGGGCGGGAACCAGATAAATCCGTAATAAACCGGCGCGAATCACAATTGAACCAAGTAAGTAGACTTCGCTTGTAGACTTCTATTGTAGACGTCTAAAGAAGTCTGCATATCGAATAAAACCAAGCGGGAATACCAAAATTATTCAACTTATTCTCTATTTATTTGTGGCTGCAGCATATGGACGCCATCATGAACTTGCTGAGGCACCGGATGTCGAAACATCCGGAATGGTTTAGGAGTGACCGTATTTGCCTGCTTGATGCATTAATGGGCTTGATATGGAGTAACAAATACAAAGAGTTCGTTGATAGTACACCGAATCCAGATGGCTCAGGTAGAATGCTGCCAGCTGGTGCGTTTGATTATTACAATGGCGAGGCACCACAATTCTGCAAAACGGACAAGACATGGGGGCTCCAGATTGATGACATATACATGCCATTGAACGTTAAAGGGGATCATTGGATTGCTCTATGTATATCAATACCTTCTAGACACATTATCATTTGGGACGGCCTCCACATTCATGCTAGTTCTGAAGAGATAGCTTCAGCAGTAGAGCCTATTGCAGTCATGCTGCCATATCTTCTTCGAGAAGTGGCTTCCCCCGAAGATAAAGAGAAGTTAACATATGAGCGTTTCACGCACACAAGGATAGAAGCTGATGTAGTGCCACAACAAGATGGTGGTGGTGATTGTGGAGTTTATTGCCTAAAGTTCATTGAGTATCATGCACTTGGGCTGCCATTTCCATCGACATTTACTGCTGACAACATGAAGAGGAGCAGACTGAGCTTTGCAAGTGGGTTATTTAACGAGATCGACTTCCGCGTGCCTGATAAACAAGACTGGGCGTATTTGGACGTCTATGAAGGAGTATGACATCTTCCATGTGTATCTCATAATTAGAACTAATGTATGGTGCGTAAATTTTTTGTACCCCATCAACTAATGTAACTCAGTTGTACCTATGCTAGGAAGTTTTTTGTTGTAAGCCAGATAACATTGGCAGATTTGGTAATATAACAAGTATTTAGGTAGACTTATAACGCAGACTTCTTATGCAGACTTCATAAATAGATATATTTTACATTATTTGAAGGCTATGCAGACTTCTTAGGTAGACTTCTTACGCAGACTTCTTAAGTAGATAGATTTTACATTATTTGAAGGCTATGCAGACTTCTTAGGTAGACTTCTTATGCAGACTTCTTAAGTAGATAGATTTTACATTATTTGAAGGCTATGCAGACTTCTTAGGTAGACTTCTTACGCAGACTTCTTAAGTAGATAGATTTTACATTATTTGAAGGTATGCAGACTTCTTAGGTAGACTTCTTACGCAGACTTCACTGACGTCCTGCATGACATGGCTTCTTCCTTGACAGCCGTAAGTCTACTCATCAACATCATTATCCCCCTGTATAAGAAAATCAGAGAACACTAAGAAATAGACACTACATACAAGACATTCCAATTTTGACAGTAACTTACACAATTGGGGCGAGTATGACCATGTTGCTTGCACTTTGAACAATTGTATTTCTTGTGCATCTTTCTCGGTCTTGTGCCTTTCTTCCTTGACATTTCTAGCCAAGTTTGCCATCTCGACTTTTTCTTCCTTCCAGGAGCAACCTTCACAACCGGAACACCACACTCTTCCTTCTTGATGTCTGACTCACAATAAATTGGAGGGTAAATGGGATGCGAATATGTCGCATATAAGGACGCCTTCGAGTAAGATGGACACACAAACGTCGATATATGCACTTTAGCCGCATGTGCGGCTGCAATCACATGGGAGCATGGGATTTTTTCAACATTGAAAACACCACATGAACAATTTTTTCCATCCAAATCCACAATACACGCTTGTGGTCCACCCTTAACGTAGAAACGCCAGCCATCTATGTGCTCTGCAGTCATTGTTGCTGCATAATGATCTCGAACTGCCAGAAGATATTCTACTCCTCGGGTATGAGTTGTTGTGAGACTTAGAGCATCTTCACGCCTTTTATTAAACCAATTCCCGAGCTTCTGTCTAATAAAGTCCAACAAAAATGTGATGGGAAACCCTTTGGCTTTCTTAACTGCCGAGTTAATCGATTCTGCAATGTTGCTCATCTTTATGTTGTACCTATCTCCCAGAAAATGAACTCGGGACCATAGTCTTGGGTCCGCTTCCTCCATGTATGTTGCAAGTGCGGGGTTTACCTCTCGAAGTGCATCCATGTATCGGTTATAGTCATAAGGCGTATGAGCATAAGCAGCGCTTTTCACCAAGTACAAGAGTTGCTTCCCATGAAAGTGTGTCACTATGTTTTGTTGTAGATGATAGTAACATATACCACGTGTTGCCCAAGATAGCACATTTTTACATGCGTTAGCGATAGAATCGTGCCGATCAGAAACTATGACCAGCGGATATTGGTGAGAGAAACAACTACTTAATTTGGTGAAAAACCAATTCCATGAAGCATGACACTCAGAATCAACAACTGCAAAAGCCAATGGGAATATCTGATAGTTACCATCTTGTGCTGCTGCAACTAGCAAAACACCTCCATACTTCCCATTGAGATGAGTCCCATCTACCACAATCACCCTCCTCACATACTGAAAACCAGCAATGGAAGCTCTAAAAGAAATAAATAGATATTTAAACCGATTCATCTCATCGCATACAAGGTCGGTGACACTTCCCGGGTTGGCTCTCTCAATTTCTCGCAAGTAAGAAGGCAGCTTCTCATATCCATCTTCTGCAGTTCCTCTCATCAATTGTTGAGCATATATCAAAGCTCTATAAGAAGTGGTGTAATCAAGGTTCAGACCAAACATTACCTTCATGGAGTCTTTGATACGCTTTGGTACAATTTCATCGATTATGCCAACATGTTCAGTAAATAGAGCTCCAACGTACTTAGGTGTACTTCGTCTACGCTGAGCTGCTCGGTCTGACAAGGAACAAGTATGAATCTTTACATATTTTTTTACCCAGAATGTGTTGGCTTCATTCTTCACACCCGCTCTAAGCCTCCATACACATCCTTTAACAAAGCAATTTGCAACAAACAATGTCTTCGTAGACTTGTATACTTTAAATGCAAATCTTGTAGTCACTGCTGCCAATCTCAATGCTGATACAAGCTTCTCCTTACTAGGAAAACTCTGATTGACAAAGATATTAGTGGACCAACCAGTATTCCATTGTTGTACTTTACCACCACAATGTGCTTTCAGACCCTCAGAAACAAAAGACATATCAGGTTCATCCTCATCCTCGTCTTGCACTTTCCCATACTCGCTGTAATCCACATCCGAATCATCGGTCTCATATTCTGCTTTCACATTTGCATCAGACTCATCATCGTCATTGCCATCATCAGCGTCTTCATCCCACTCTTCAGCAGCATCTTCACTCACATCATCATCACAGTAATCCGCTTCTCCACTCACATCAACATTCCCATACTTTATTTTCCTACTTGAAACACAAAGGTGTACACCATGCATCTTACTCAACTCAATTAAGCTTTGTACGTGTCTATCATTTGTAACATACATAGGAGGAGAATCAGGAGGCATTTGTTGAAGCATCACAGATGGTAATGGATAGGATAACTCCACAATCTCGGTTTCCTTTTCCACCATATAATCCTCTTCTGCCATTTTAAGAAGCTCACCATGTGTGCAACCATCTCTTAAGAAGAACAATCTCCCTCCTTTGCGATTATCCACCAAGAAATGCCACAACAAGTCTTTCCTCACCCATTCTCCATAAACAGTGGGTATGTGAACCATTCTCTGTCAGAAAACAAAATTGCAACCACATTAGAAATCATTGTCTATTTATGTAGACTTCACCTGAAGTCTACCGACTGATAAGCTAAATACCAAATAAATCAAGAAAATTGATTTCACCAAATACATATAATATAAACATCTAAAACTTATTCATATGTAAGTAAACTTACTAAAACAGTCGTAAGATTAATAAAATCTTAAAAAATCGTTGAAAATTTCATGAAAATGAGTTTTTTTTTAAAAAGTGTAAATATAGACTAACGGAGAAGTCTACTTATGTAGACTTCACATGAAGTCTACAGACTAATAAGCTAAATACCAAATAAATCAAGAAAATCGATTTCACCAAATACATATAATATAAACATCTAAAACTTATTCATATGTAAGTAAACTTACTAAAACAGTTGTAAGATTAATAAAATCTTAAAAAATCATTGTAAATTTCATGAAAATGAGTTTTTTTAAAAAAGTTTAAATGTAAACTAACGAAGAAGTCTACTTATGTAGACTTCACCTGAAGTCTAAATTTTAGGTTACTTTTGCAATTGGAAAAAGATGAGTAGACTTCTTCAAAGAAGTCTACTCACTCCGAGAAGTCTATTAGAGAAGTTTACGCAAAAAATGGTTAGTTTTGCAATTGACCAAACTTTGACTTTTTCTTAAGAAGTCTACTTTTCTAAGTAGACTTCTCCAAAGAAGTCTACTTTCAAAGTAGACTTCAAAGAGGTTAGTTTTGCAATTGACCAAGGTTGACTTTCCCATGTAGACTTCGTTTGCAGTCTACTCATAGAGTAGACTGCAAACAAAGTCTACTTGGGTTAGTTTTGGGGTTGACCAAATATTGAATCTATTTCCATGTAGACTTCTTTTGAAGTCTACACTTAAAGTAGACTTCTTAAGAAGTCTACGTTCCGGAGTAGACTTCAAAGGAATTCTACGTGGAAAAGTCAAGATTGGTCAATTGCAAAACTAACCTCTTTGAAGTCTACTTTGAACGTAGACTTCCTTGGAGAAGTCTACTTTTCCAAGTAGACTTCTTACGAAAAAAGTCAAAGTTTGGTCAATTGCAAAACTAACCCCTTTATACGTAGACTTCTTGTGAAGTCTACTCTGTCTTTTTTTTGTTGTCAAAGGAAACGGTGCAGACTTCTTGTGAAGTCTACTATTGGAAATCCGTACACAAGGTCAATTGCAAAACTAACATGTGCGTTGACCAGCAGACTTCTTATGAAGTCTACTACCATAAGTGGACTTCATAAGAAGTCTACATTCGCGGCACAGATCGGAAAACTCAAGAAAATCGACTGAAAAATCACCTACTAGTGATATTTAGCTTCTTCAACCGCCGATTACTTCGATTCTAGCAACCACCAAATAAGCCCAATCGATTTGCTCGGCCAAATAACCAGATATGATAATATCTTAGAACATAAAGTTTCAAAAACTTAGATTAGAGAGTTTTTGTGCTGAAAATGGAGAAATAATGGAAGAGTACAAGGTTAAGAGGAGAGAAAATGAGGTTACGAAGCTAAAAAATGGGTCTTTGAAGCAATAAAAGCTTCGAATTGGTTGAAAATGGTGGTTGAGAGAATTGATGGTGATGGCATTTTCGTGAATAAGTGAGGAGGATGAGGATTGTTTGGTAAAATGAATTACCGAAATAATAAAAAAAACAATAATCTAATGGCATTTTCGTAAATAAATAGAACTGATAAGGATATAAATGAGATAAAGTGGTTAATTTCAAAAGTAGGAAAATAGGGAGTTAGTTTAGCAATTGACTTTGATTTGTGGGTCATTTTTGCAAGATCCCCACAATATATTGTTTGAATTTCATATAATATTTTGACTATTGTTGTCATAATCACGATTGTTTACAATATTGATTATTCTACTAGTGTTGGTGCTATTGTAACACCCGCCGACTACCTCTATCGGTGAATCACCCATCTCTCCGTCGAGCTCGTGAGCCTCGTCCCTGTCAAATGATCGGTATAATGATTTCGTAATTAGTTCTCTCACTAAACAATATGTAATAATAGACGATAATATTCCTATCAAATATGAGTAATAGATAGAAGGAAAGAGAGTTTTACTCTTTTTACATGCAAAATGGTATGAGAAAAATTAAATAAGGATTTGACTTCAGATACAATTCCTACGGAAAAGGCATATGAGAAGCGGGCAACCATTGGTTTTAACAACAAACTAGGATCTAATCTGCGCATCCGCGCAGGTAATTTTTTTTTATAATTTAATTTTAAAAATATTGGTTTTATAAATATAATTTTAAAATATAATTTTATTGTTCTGCAATATTGTAATCAAAATAGTTAATCTACAAATAATGCTAAGATGTTATAAAATATGATTAATTATCTTTTTGTTAATCGTATTCATGTTTTTTAGTTAAAACAATTATACAATAAAAGTATGTGTGATTTTTAATAAGAAGATAATAAATTAATATTTTTTTTCTTCTTTATCTTATTCGTTTTTATTTTTTTGTTGTTGTTCTTCGTCTTTTTCTAAATCTTTATTATTGTTCTTCTTCTTTATCTCTTCTTCATCTTCTTTTTATTTTTTTCTATTTTTATTTTAAGATCTTTTTGTTTGTTATTCTTTTTCATTCTTCCTCTCTTTTTATTTTTAATGATTTTCTTCTCTGCTTTTTCCCTCTTTTTCATCTTTTTTATTCTTTTTTCTTCCTCATTTTCTTTTTCGTTCTTTTTTTCTGTAATTTTTCTTGTACTTTTTCATTTTGTTTGTTTTTATTTCGATTTTTTTATGTTTTTTTCTCTTTTCTTCTCCTTTTTCATTTTGTTTCTTCTTCTCAAATCTTATTCTTTATTTTATTTTTCTTTAAATTTAGCAAAAAAAAATTGAAATGAAACTTTCTTATAGTAAATAATTAATATTATATAAATAATTGTTGGACTAACATATTTTAGAGTTTTTCGGTAAAATAAAATTTAGACTTTAAAAATATTGTTTTTTAATTTTGTTTTGGCATTTTCTATATATATTTTTATAAATTTCGAATTAAAAACAAAGAAAATAAGATAGTCTAAATTTTTTAAACAAAAATGGGCCTTTTAATAAGAAGGAAAACAAAATATTGGGCCCCTAATATGAAAAGTAAAAAAAAATTAGGCCTTTGATAATTTAATGAGAAAAATAGATTTAATAAACTTTTATATAACTAATGAAAGTCCAATGGTATATTAGGTAAATAACACATCAAATAAAGGTTAGTCTTCTAAATAGGATCCTCTTTTAATATAATAGACTAGGATTTAACTTGCGTGTAGGCGCGCAGGTAATTGTTTTTTAATTTTAGTTTTAGAAAATATTGATTTTGTAAATACAATTTTAAAATGTGATTTTATGGTTCTACAACATTTTACTCAAAATAGTTAATTTACAAATAATGCTAAGATGTTATAAAATATGTATATAAAAATATAGTTATTCTTACATAAACACATGCTTTATACAACTCTATATATTAAGAAACACTCTTACATATTAAGCATGTGCTTACATTTGCGCTGAGTAAATATTTGTAAGATTAAAATTTATGTTTTAAATATTATTTTTGGATTTTAACTATTATAGTTTAAAGTTTGAATGACTAATTGTATATTTTTTGTTAATAGTACTAATGTTTTTTAGTCAAAAAAATATATAATAAAAGTGTGTTAATTTTTTAATAAGAAAATAATATATTAATATTTTTTCTTTGTCTTTATCTTCTTCATTAATGTTCTTTTTTTTATGTTCTTCTTTTTTTTCTAAGTTTGTATTATTGTTTTTCTTCTTTTTCTCTTCTTCATCTTCTTCTTATTTTTTTCCATTTTTTTAAAGCTTTTTTTCTATATTATTCTTCTCATTTCTTTCTCTTTTCTTATTTTTATTGATTTTCTTCTCTGTTTTTTTCTTTTTTCCCATTTAATGATTTAATAAAAGAATAGATCAATAAACTTTCATATATCTATCTAATGAAAGTCTAGTGACACATTAGGTAAATAACACATGAACTAAAGGTTATTCTTCTAAATGAGATTCTCTTTTAATATAATAGATTACCCCGCTAACGTAGTTAAACCAATATCCAGATTAATGTTATTTAATATCAGTATCACTTTTACAATTAACAAAATATTGCACATAACAAATTCATTACCGTTAACAATAGATAACTTTCGAATTAAATTATTTGTGAGTGCAATCTCGTATAAGTTTTAAGTTCAATGCAGCGCTAATATGCTGAGTGAAAGCAATATCAGAACAAACAAAAAAAAACATTATGGTGTAACTACACACGATAATATTGGTATGATATAACTACATATGCTAACTACATACAATAACTACATACGAAAACTGCATACGATAAATGTATATGATAACTGCATACGGTAACAATACTATGATGTAACTGCATACGCTAACTACATACTATGCTAACTGCATATGATAATAGATAAGATAACACAACAATAAAAACATTATCTTTGACATGAAAACCATTCTCGACAATTTAACCATGTTATCGGCCCATTCGTCGTCCTCTTCGCATGACTAATTCAGATCTTCATCGTCAAAGTCAAAATTCAGGACATATAGTATTTTTGCTCTCCACTTGTACACTCCAGATAAACTCATAAAGGTTGGTTATTTATATAGATATTGACTGTCATTAAAATGGGACAAGGCAATTTACACATATATCAATGGTGTTAGTGATGCGATTTTCCAAGATCGGGCACTCTAAAGTTGGTAGGGATAATCTTTTAATCCAATGGAAACGAAAATTCCAAAGGAAAAAGCGGTGGAACCTTAGAAAGGTGATGCAGGTAGCTCCAATAGTGAGTATATTAAACTCACAATCTGATACTAACTTATACTGCAAACAACTAACTTCAGTTGGTAGAATGGCAACACAAGTGTGATGAAGAACACTTGATAAACCGGGTTGATCCCTTGGATATAACACACAAAGACAGATCGAAATGTTCACAAGGAACAAAGAGAATCACTCTCAAAAGGTTTTATAAAAAAAAAGGGTTGTTGTTCTCAAATGAGATTACATGAGTTTTATAGAAAGAAAATGAGTAGACCAAGAGGCAAACTCGTGGTCAAAGCAATAACTAAAACAAAGACTGAATTAAACTAAGTTTGAATGACTCTTGAGCTTATATCAGCGGACTATATAAGTGAACTATATAGGCGAAATATATAGACAAACTATATAGGTGATTGGGTATAGTAACTTTGTGATTCAGTTGCCTCATTACAACCTTTCCTGGAAAACCCATTGTAACAAAACCAAGGATAAGAAAAAAGAGTACAAATGATCACAAACCCGTTAGAGCTCTTCTTGGACTTGGATCATCATTAGAACTTCTTAAGTTGAGTCTTCTCTATTCCAGTCCGAGTTCTCTTTGGTTGTGAGCACTTGGTTAAGTAAACCTCCAATTCCTTATATGAATCTCTTAGCTTTAGCACGAGTCAAAGATCTGGTTGCTGGTACAAGCATTGCATCCGCAGGTTCAAGCTCAACTTCCACATGTTCTTCCTGGTTGTTTTCCATGATCACATCAGTTAGCGTCTGTGCAAAACTGTTATCATGTTAAAATAATAAACAAATACATTGTGAAAGCCAGAGTTCGTGGTGGTGGAGAAACTGGATCGAAAAAGAGGGATTTTTGCTGTAAGATATCTAATGAAATGGTCGCTGGAATTTGAAATGCAAAAAATCAAAATAATTATTTGTTTGTTGCGCTAGTTAGCTCATAAATACATATATTATTTGTACAGTAAAAGTTGAGAGATAAACCAATTGTCAAAAAGAAAGCACTAAAGATGATGGAAATATTATAGGGGTAACATTAACATCGTTAAGCCGAAACCAACCATTATATGCTACCATTGACATAAACAATTAAGACATATATATAACACGGATCTATATATCCAATACCTTGTAGAATCTAGATCATATGCATGACTCAGGTTTGATTGACTGGAAATCATTTGATATATTACCTTCATCGTCGACCAGTTCTCCGAGTGTTGAGTCACAAATAAACTCCAACTCATCATCTTAACCTTATGAATTAGCGGATACTGGATTGAAGATCTAACTTACTTTGCAATGGCTTTCAGAAAGTAAATTGATTGCAGAAAAGTATGTATGAGAATGAATAGGCAGAGATGAAACGTATGTATGTATCGATCTTATCATTATATATAGTACTTCTTTATATTGTATCTGAAGGTAAGGATTTTTATGTCAATTCAATGTGAACAGTCTGTCTAGAACAATGACTAATTTTGTCAGTTAATTTTTTGAAACGTTTCTAACCTAATTTTACAATTACCCTAATATAAATAATTAAATTTATATGTTTTTATTTAAATCATAAAAATAATTACCCGAGGGTCTCTAATTATATTGAGCCGGCCTTGTTTATTGATTTTCTTTTAAATCTTTGAGTATTTTTTTCCTCATATATTCATCATTTTAATCAAAAAAATAATCTATTTTTAT
The DNA here is from genome assembly GCA_911865555.2 of Thlaspi arvense. Classification (NCBI taxonomy): domain Eukaryota; kingdom Viridiplantae; phylum Streptophyta; class Magnoliopsida; order Brassicales; family Brassicaceae; genus Thlaspi; species Thlaspi arvense. The sequence goes on from OU466861.1 coordinate 10,273,233, forward strand.
GTGTTTATAATCATATTTATTTCAATTTTTAACTATCAACTATTGTTCGGGAGCAAATTTCTGGATGCCACGTGGGGATGTGTGATTCGTCCGATGGGATGGAGTTGTGCCTCCGAGTTTTGACCTTTGGGGGAAAAGGCGGCGAAAAGTTCCGAAGTGGAAGCATTCGGTGCCAGGACGACGGTTTGGCCGTCTTGTCTAATCCCGCAATCACTCAAGGAAAGGTCAGATGAGCCTTCAGGAGGACCGAAAGGGAGTTTTCCTCCCGAAAGTTTTCTGACGCCCAAGTCAATGAACATTATACCGGGAACAAGTACTCAAGAGGGAAGATTTCAACGGATTAGTGTGAGAAGTCTCGTCCAGGGATCGAGACTTCTATATGTTTTGGGTGTTTAGAATGGGTTTCTATATGATAAAAGAAACAGAGCGAGTATGAAGGCAGGGTTCCGAGTTAAGGATGGCATTCACTCGGGAAGAACATGGAGTTCGTCCGTGATCGTGCTGTTTGCTCGAGTCGATTGATTCAGATGAGGGTATTTTCCTCCTCTTTTAGAGGGGTTTTCTCTCTTCCGATCCATCGATCCCTCCTTTCTGCGTGGTGATCTCCTCCTATTTATACTCGCATGCTCTTTGTCTTGTCTCTTCTGTCCGGCGTGCCAGGAGAGCAGGTGAGGGTAATGATTCTAGCATGTTTGGAGAAGTTTGCCAACTGCCCCAGAATAGTATGCAGGAGTGGATCGGCCGAGCTAGCATGGCGTGTGTCAGTGTCAAGCGCAGTCTAGGTCCATGTGTCAGGCTCTTCGCTGACCTGATAAAATGGGTTCCAACAGTTGCCCTCGACTTTTCGGCTGATCAGGAGATGAGTCGGGAAGTCAAATCCTCCTTGGTTTCCTGTAAAATGAGCATGGGTTACCCGGTTTCCTATGTGTTTTTCATCTTAAGGTCTAGACGGACGTGCAGACTGTGCCGCGTATCACAGGGGATACAGTACTGGTCAGGGCGAAGCTAAGTTCTAAGTGATAGTGAAGATTTGGGAACTCATCCGAGCAATGCCACGCATCCTGAAGGAGTACGGTACTAGCTGGATAGTCCAGACTACCAAAGAAGTGGGATGGGGTATCAAATTTGACCCCGCCACATACTACGAAGGAGTACGACCTTGGCCGAAGGGGCAGTCCATGGTGGACTCTCAACCCCGACCTTATTCGACTGTCCGACAGGAGTATGTTATTGGTCGGGGGAATTTTTCTTCCGAAGAAGCGAGCCGCGGGGCAGCTCTTATTAGATGTCAACTCTGACCTTATTCGCATCTGAGGGAGTAAGTTATTGATCGAAAGAATTACGCTTCCGTAGGAAACGGACTGTGAGATGGTCAGACTAGATACATATAGAGGGACTCGCCCAGTCTACGTTATTCATCTGATGGAGTACGTCGTTCGGCCTGAAGAGTTAGATGATGGGGTCCAATCCTGACTGGGGCGTGCATCCGGGGGAGTGCGACACTTGCTCAGGATAGGAGGATAGGCGTTCTCGGGGGGAACTGATAGTTTGGCCACTGGTGGACATCTCTCCGTAGGGATTTTACTTCTTGCTTCGCGAGGCAGTAGACAAGAAGCCGTCTTGCCCCCTCTCATCGGGGTCATGAGCGATGTTATAGTCTTAGGTGACTATGGGGATCGATATAAGACAACGACGCAGGCTAAGACACCGACCCAAGGACCAGAGGTGGCGCCTTTGGACGGATGAATAGAGGTGGCCCAAGGACCAGAGGTGGCGACATAAGACAAAGACGCAGGGCGCTAACGCAAGGGGGAATCGCTACTCGAATGCAGCTGGTGCAGAGTAGGACGTTTCCCGAGGGCGTTACCTCGACTCCCTTACTGTCTAGTCAGTCTTTGCGTTGTGCTTACGCGGAAGTTTCTGGTTGTTGAGAACGTGCTTGTGACATTCCCCAAAGGGGAAGAGGTCGGAAAATTACATGGAAGAGAAAGCCTGCGAGTCGGCGACCTCAATTCCTGTGGTGCCTGAATGGCAAGCTCGTCCTGGTGAGGAGCATGCTGATTTGTCGCTCGGCCCATTGGAGGGGACTGGCGGGGAAGATCCGGAGATCTGAGAAGCATGGGCCCTAGAATCCCGGAAGGATACCGTCCCGAAGGACGAGCAAGTTCGCGGGTGTGCGCGGTCCTCGGAGGGAGCTGGCATGGAGCGGGTTGCACGAGGAAGGGTTGCACGAGGAAGAATAAGCGACTGTACGGTTATGCCAAGATACATCGTATGCTCACGCGAGCAATAAACCAAACAATCATGCAAGCAGAAAATCAAACAATCGTGAAAGTAAGAAATCAAAAAAATCATGCAAGCAAGAAATCAAATAATCACGCAAACAAGAAATCAGACATTCATGCAAGCAAGAAATCAAATAATTACGCAAGCAAGAAATCAGATATTCATGCAGACAAGAAATCAAACAATCACGCAGGCAAAAAATTAAATATTCACGCAGGCAAGAAATCAAACATGACCACAGCGGCCGAGAATGTGTTATAGACAGTCATGTTTCGTCCACAGTTGCAGGTTCCGTAAAACCCGTCTCGGGGTCGCATGGCCCGGATGGTTACGTTTGACCTACAGGCGTGGCCCTCGTGCAACCCGTCCTTGGGGTCGTCTTCTCTCGGGAGTGTGGCGGTTATCCTGTAAGGACGCGAATTTCATACCATTGCAACCGTTCGTTAGTTGATCTTCAGAAGACCTTTGGTAGCTTTGGTGGTCTTCCTTTGAACCTTCCCGCCAAATCTTTGGGGTCTGGTGAGTGCGATCTACGTGGCGAACCCTTTGTGGTTTAAGCGCAGCGCGTCACTTCTCGCAGCGTGCACCACTTCCTCGAGAGCCATCAGTCACATTTTCTGATGTGGCGGACTCCTTTTCTCTCGCCGCAATGCGCATCACTTCCCATGCATGGCTCGAGATACAAATAATTACTATTCCGCTGCTGGTTTTTGGCTTTCTCTGACCGACGTGATTCCTCTCGCGTGCCTCTTCGATTTTTTCTTCATTTATAAAATCAAGCACAAAGGTCCCTAGATGAGATAACTTCTCTGGAACTCTGCTTTGAGTGATGGTATTGACTTGTTCAGAAACAGTCACCTTCTTCTTCTTCTTTGGAACTATACTCAAGAGGATTGCACTGATGTCTCTGGTAAGCAATGCTCCTTCCTCAGGACTTACACCATTCACCACTATCCTCTTTACATACCTTCTTAGAGCTGGTGAAAGCTTGACTGCATCAACAAGAGGGATCTCAAGTATCAGCTTGTCTATCATAGCTTTGCATCTGGCTTCCTCTATCTCCTGTTTAGACTTCCTAGTATGCTTAGGGAATGGTATTTTAGGTTTATACGCTTGCTCCTGGCCATTATTTGCAGTTACAGGCGAAGCAGCTTCGTTCTGGGGTGGGTGACGAGCGTCACCAGGGGGGTGACGCTCGTCACTCACCTGTGATAACCCCCGATTCTCTTGTATGTTGGTGACGAGCGTCACTCCTCCTTGGTGACGCTCGTCACTCACCTCTGAGACTGAAAAATTTTCATCTTCAGACTCCATGAGTTACACGATCTGTTCTGCACTCAACCTCTTTTTCTGCACTGTTTTAAGCTCTTTTTCATTCCTGACTGTGATGGCATTAACCTGATGCTTGGGATTGATGTCAGTCCTTCCAGGAAGGAATCCCTCTTGTCTTTGAACAGCTCCTGCAGTTTGAGCAACCTGCACATCAAGCTTCTTCATGTGAGAGTTCAGACTCTCAATTTTTCCATTCAGGTCTTGATACAGCGAATCTAGCTTGCCATTGAAGTTCACTGTCATCTTCTGCTGTCCTTCAAGTACCTGCTCCAGCATAGCTTCCATTTTATTGTCTTGTGGAGGTGCAGTTTGGTAGGAAGAAGAACCAAAATTCCTGCTGTTTTGGTATAGTTTCTCAACTTCAGTCTTCTGGAACTGTGGCATTGGAGTATAACCAGTTGCATTCTGGTTTCCTGGGAAGGTATTCTTCTGATTGTTGCCATTAAATCCTCTGTTCCACTGTTGATTCCCAAACCTTTGGTTCTGAAAACCTCCATTGATGAATTTAACATCTTTCTGCTCAATGTCTTCAGGATTTTTGAAACTCTCCACTTCTGCAGCGAATTGGACTGACTTCTTTTCCACCAAAAGGCTGTGCATGCTGTCCAACTTAGCCTTAACTTCAGCTATTTGGTTTCCATCATTCAAACCAGCCTGCTGCTTTCTCTGAAAATCTGCATTCTTAGTGCTGTTACTGCAGGCCAAGTTTTCAATCAATCTTACAACTTCTTCTGGTCTGTTGGTGTTGAAGTTTCCACTACTTGAAGCATCCAGCGCCATCTGATATTTCCAGTCAATGCCTCTGAAGAAGATACCAAGCAGCTGCACCTGATTGAAACCATGATGAGGACAGTCCCTTTGATAAGACTTAAACCTGATCCAAGAAGCCTTAAAAGCTTCAGTAGGACCTTGTGTAAAGGATGCAATTTTCGTCCTCATGTCTTCTGATCTTGCATCATCATAGAAGTTATTCAGAAAGGCATTCTTAGTGTCTTTCCAAGTGGTCAATGAAGCAGGTTCCAGTTGCTTCAGCCAATATGCAGCCTCTCCTCCAAGAGAGTAAGGGAAAAGCTTGCAGAACAGGAAGTCATTGCTAACTCCAGTAGCTTTGACACTTGAAGCTAGGTCTTCAAACCTCTCTATGTGATCCATAGGATGCTCATGAGGTAAGCCATGGAATGGATGCTGGCTAGCCAGCTGATAGTAGACAAGCTTAACCTCAAAATCGTTTCTCTGGAAAGCAGGAGGTCGGATTGCAGCTCTGTTGGCATAGAACTGATCAGGTATGTTGTAGTCACCTAGAGTCCTCTGAACAAAACGCCCAGCAGCGTTATTGGCAGCAGCAGGGACTCCCACGTTCTCATTCACTTGTTGAACCTGCTGTTTAACAATGACATTCCCCTCTTGATCAATCATTTGCCCCTCTTCGTTCCTCCTGTTTCCTTCCTTGTCAACCAAGTGACCTTCTGCATCTTCAACCAAGATAAGTGGAGCGACCATTATAGATTGCTTCTTAGCTTTCCTGTTAGTTCTCTCCAACCTAGCTAGTTCGTCGATGCTCAAAGTCACAAACTCCATCTCTTTGTTGCTTCTGGTCCTGCGATTAGGCATACACCTGAAACAGGAACAAAGAAAAGTAGCAAAAAGTTAGTAAAAAAAATAAAACTTAGACAAAATTCTAATACCAGAAATCGATAGGCAGCTATTACTCCCCGGCAACGGCGCCAAAAACTTGATAGGGTCAGGTTTTACCCAAATAAAAACTACTGCAAGTGCACAGCAAAGCAGTTGTAGTATAAGGGGTTATCGAATCCCAAGGGAGTATGTAAACCACACTAGCGATTATAGAATCAGATTAAGCTAAGCGATAAATAATTAATGTAATGCAAAACAGTAAAATAAATGCAAGAGGGCGTTTTTTTTGCTAGTTCTTAAAGTTCAGAGGGCTAAAGGCGTTAAGTCAAGACAATTCGCAGGTTGAATCCGAGAATGTAGAATGCATGAAATCAGGAATGATTAAGAACCATCTTGAACATGAATCGCAAAGGTATAACTAATCAATTCTCATTGCAGAAGTTAACTATGCCTAAATCACAGAGTTTCAAATCTCTTTGCAAACCCTAACAACCTAAACATGTAGTAATGATCAAGTTCAATTGTTCACAAAACTCTTAAGCCAAATCTCTTTGCACTAGAACGTTTTGCTCATCTAATACTAGTTCAAGTGATTAATAATGCTCTCACATCTATCAAAAACCTAGGGTTTCGAAATCCAGATGATGTGTCTAAGAAATCGATATGAATGCAAGCACAGATAAAGAACCAATGGATTTTTCCTAATAATTTAGCAATTCTACAAACTCTTCTTCAACCTTTGAGAAGCCCTAACTTAACTAACAAACTACTCAGACATGGTGATTTGTGAAAACATCATGAAAAGAATAGATTGCATAAAAGAAATAAGAAATAGAAAGTAAAGGAGTTCAAAATCTGCTCTGAAGGAGTCTGATTTGTCTCTCCAAAAGCTCTGCTACAAATCTCTCTCTAAAGCTCTCAAAAAGAATAATAAGATACAAGATATCTCCAAAAAGAATGGCTGAAAAACCTAATATACAAGCTAAAACACGATCTGGGGTTTTTTTACAAATACTGGAACTTCTGGGCCAAAACTGCAAATAATCTTCTATCTTTTAGAAAACAGCTACGACCCCTTCCTTTATGGGTTCACCCATATGCATACTTTTCTTCCCGAGTTGGATACTTTGTGGCTTCAACTTGCAATGCTCCAAAAGGCTCTAATATCTCCAATTATGCTCCAGACATGCTATAACCTGCAAAGATTCTTCTAGAACTCTAAAAAGACCAAAAGGACTCAATAAAAAGGACTTATATCATGGCTAAAAACTATAAAAACCATGATATATCAACAAACACTTGAAACCTTAGTCATAATAATTGCCAATAATAAAACTCATGAGTAAAATCATGAATGTAACGAAAACGAAGAAGAAAAAACTTACCATAGCTCACATATATCTGTTTATAGTATTAACACTTAGACACCTAAACTGCCTATGTAGAGGACATTGCAAAATAATAATATTGTCACTAAGAGGAATGGTTCATAAACCAATAATGCTCATTGATAATCAATTATAGATAATGTAACAAATTTACTCTGAACGAGTCTGAGATCTGTAAAAGAAGTCTTTAAGACTAGAAACATGATGTTTGTGAACAAAATATAAAGCCTCTTTAAAGAACTCCTGGATAGATGCTAGAAAGCTTAATATTCTCTCCAGAAGGCAGAGGTGAAGCATTAAGAGAAAGATGCATAACTATTTATAACTGAATCAACATTTCTCCAATTATAGTGTTACTCCAGAATATCAAACTAAGAATCTGTCATAAGAGATAAGACTCGCTAAGAGCCAAAACTACAACTAGGCTCCTTTTTCTTGGCCACAAACAAAAAATACAGCATTGGCATTGGTTGTAAATATCAATAGACTCACAGTGAGGAACATTTCGATTTGGTAACTTCTGATTTAGAACCTCATGACTTCAGACTTTGCGAGACTATTAGCTGTAGGCGTTTCATAATTGTGATTCAATTTAAATTTTCATCGGTTAGATCGGGAGAAGATATCGCAGGATTCGAAGATGAGTTTTAAACAGAGTTGTGTATCGGAATGTCTGTTTCAAAGCACGGTAGAAAGTTTTCCAGACAAAATCGAGGGATAAAAGAACGATCATGAGAAACATGATATTTAGCTCCTGAATCTATTACCCAAGTATGCTTAGATAGCACATTCTTGGAGACAGTCAAAATGCCAACAAAGCAATAAGTGGAAGAAGGGAATTCAATACCAGACGGAGCAGAGGCATTTAAATGAACATTAGAGGAACATGCTTCATTCGAACCAGTCAAATTCTGATGCTGAAGTTGCGAACTGATGTAAGCAATAAAACTCTAGATTTGATATTTACGGAGGTTGGCAACAAGTTGTTCTGTCCCAGAGAAACCTTTATTATCCGGCAAAGGAGATAAAACAACTTGAGCTGCAACAGGTTGAGGATGCTACTCAATTGATTGCTTGCCTTTAAGAATAAAACGGGAGAGTATCTGTGTTTCATGTAGCAACGGTCAACAATGGATTTTCTGGCAAGGACACCTCCAGTAAGTGTCTTCATTAGAAGGATTCGAGCTTAAAAGAACAGATTCGAGCTTGGCCTGTTTGTTTCTCCATCCATATGGTTCATTTGAATGAAAATGAGAATTTTGTTTGTTTTGTAATAAAATAAAATAAAAACATCTTAATTGAACCATTCGAATAGAGATGGTTCAGTTCATAATAACAAATGACTAAATTAAACTTAAAAAAAATTACAAAAACTATTAAATCACATTTTTACTAAAATCAACAAACTTTTCCGACAAAATCACTAATTATGTTTTTTTAGTAAAACCTGAAAACTCATATTTCCCCCTAAATTGGTAAAATCACATTTTCTGGTAAAATTGAGAAATCACATTTTTCTGCCAAAACTAAGAAATCGTAATTTTCCGTCAAAACTAAAAAATTTTATTTTCCTGCCATAACAAAAACTTTACATTTTCTCGCCAAAACCGAAAGATCGTATTTTCTAGTCAAAATTAAAAATTTGTATTTTCCTGCTTAAACCAGGAAATCGCATTTTCCCAGCAAAAAAGTCTAAAATTTCATTTTCCTGTCAAAACTGAAAAATTTTATTTTCCTGTCAGAACTGAGAAATTTCATTTTCCCGCCAAAAATAGGAAATCTATTTTTCCCACCAAAACAAAGAAATCTCGCTCCCATCAAAACTGAGAAATCGCATTTTCCCGTCAAAATTGAGAAATTTCATTTATTTACCAAAACCAAGAAATCATATTTTCCAGTCAAAAACCAAAAAAATCATTTTTTCCTGCCAATACCGAGGAATCTAGTTTTCCGTCAAAATTGAGAAATTTTGTTTTCCGCCAAAAACGAGAAATTTTGGATTTCCTATTGTTGGGACCGATTTTACCGGTTTGAGAGAAGGCCCGACACGTGGACCTAGACTGCGCTAGACATTGACACACGCCACACTAACTCGGCCGACTCACTCTCCCGTACTGTTCCGGGATAGTTGGCGAACTTCCTCAAACACGCAGAATCATTATTCTCACCTGCTCTCCTGGCACACCAAATGGAAAAGACAGGACAAAGAGCCTGCGAGTATAAATATGAGGATATCACCATGCAGAAGGGGATCGACGGATCGGGGGAGAGGAGACCCCTCTAAAAGAGGAGGTAACTACTCTTATCTGAATCAATCAGTTCGGACAAGCAGCACGATCACGGGTGAACTCCATGTTCTTTCCGGTGAATGCCTATCAGGTTAAGCCATCTCTAACCTGAAAAATTGCCTTCATACTCGCCCCGTCTTCTCTTATCGTGTAAAAAAACCCTCGAAACACCCGAAACAGATAAGAGTCTCAATCTCTAGACGAGACCCCTCATATTAACCCGTAGAAACACCTCTCCTAAGTATTTGTTCCCAGTAGGACATTCATTGACGTGGGCGTCGGAGAGAAACCCCCTTTCAGTCCACCCGGAGGCCCCTTTCTTTGAGTGTTTACAGGATTAGACGTGATGACCGACCCACAAAGGAAACGATACACTCAAGTCAGCTATGCAAAACTATGCAAGGCACGTAGGTCAAGATTCTACTCAGCCATCTCGAAGCCTCAAAACCACTACGCGTGTTGGTCCCGAAGCAGAGACCTCGGATACGCGAAACGAAGTAACGCGTGAAAGAAATACATAAAGGACGAAGACATATGAAGCAAATTGAAGTGCGTTTCCTTTAAAAAACAAAAACAAGCTAAAAAGACCGTCAATCCCAGTTCAAAAGAGAAATTTACAAGGGGCTCGAGTCCCCGAAATAAAGCTTTCCTATCTAAAAACCCAGCAGGCGCGAAGGTCCTACTAGTGAAGAAGGGCATGCGCCCCCAGCGCCTCCAGCCGCCTCTGAAGCGTCCTGCCCTCGCGGCTCACCTCGTCGTCGTTCCGACTTGAGCTCCCGCCTGAGCATGCAGATTGTGGTATGGCTCGTCCTGAATGCCTCAGCCTCCATCAGCACCAGATCCACCTCCGGAGCAAACCCTCGATACACCATGAGGGTTTGACAGAGCGTTTGCACCTCCGAGTTGCGAGCCTCGAGATCCCGCTGGCTGTCTGTCAACGCCAAGGATATGCGTTCCATCTCCGCGCTGAGATCTTTCCCCGAGCAAAAGTTTGGGCTTCGGCGAGTTGGTCCCAGGTCACCAAGAGTTCGGCCTGGAGCTCACTGGCCCCGTCGGCAAGGCCGCGTTCGCGGTGCTCGGCCGCGTGAAGCTCGTGCTCCAACTTCTCGAGCGAGCGCTGGCTCTGTTAGAAAACAAAGAAGTTAGTGGATTAAAGGAAAAGTAAAAAAAAGTGAAGGGGATAAATCCCGAAGAAGCAGCTTACCGCATCTAGCGACTGTGTGAGCTCCGAGGCAGTCAGCCGCCAACCAGTGAGCTCACTACTCGAGGGAGCAGCCGGACGAGGAGACATAAATACCAACTCTGACTCCGAAGAAGCACTCATCGCCTTCGGCGAGCCCGGCGAGCCCGGCGCAGCAGAGACCGCGGTCGCGACTTGCGCAGTCCTGGACCCTCGACGGTCCCCAAGTACACCAGAGCATCGGATTCTCTTGGAGTCCCACCACTGGCAGTTGAGTCGGACTCCAAAGAGGAGCGTGCTGGGCGGACGGAAGAGGGGCTCGGGGACCACGTCGCCCTCACAGCAGGCGACCTAGTGAGGCACCTTCGGTGTGAAGGCCGAGATGAAACTTCTCCTTCAGGAGAGCCACCTCTATGCTCGCCGACGAAAGTAGGAATTCGAACAACCTAAAAAGCTCGTTCAGCCCAAGCAGTCGGTGTAACTCAACCCGTTCGGAAGCCGACGGTGTCGCGGAGCCTGATAAAGTAAGATAGCAGTGAAAAGACAGTGTCAGTAAAATTAACCCGGGAAAGAAAAGACGGCAGTAGGAGAGTCGTACCCTGAGGCATCCAGGTGAGCTGAACGTTGACCTCCAACTTTGCTGGCAGGACCCTTTCCAGTGAGTCTGACGTACAAGTCTAACGACGGCAGGGTTAATCGCCGACGGCGTCCCGGCGATGTCCTCAACCTCACCCCTGGCCTAGGTGAAGTCAGCAGGGTTAGATGCCAAAGGCATCCCAGTGGTGTCCTGGACTTCGCCTCCGGCCCAGGAGTAGCGAGCATGCCATTTGCCAGATAATGAGCTTGAGGCCGACATCCCAATTGATTGAGAAGATGGATGTGTGGCAGAAAAAAAAAAGTTAAAGAAAGAAGAGTTCTAAGGTTTGCTTCGAAAATAGAGTGAATCCATAGAACAGCAGATTTCACGGTTTTATAGAAGAAGAAGAAACCGAAGAGGCACGCAAGAGGAATCGTTCCGGTCGGGGAAAACTAACATCAGTGGCAGTTTGGTAATTATTAATCTCTCGAGTCATGTGTGAGAAGTGACGCACATTTAATGCGGAGAGAGGAGTCCGTCATAGCAGAAAATGTGACCGGTGGCTTTCGAGGAAGTGACGCACGCTGCATGAAACGACGTGCTGCGTTTCAAACAACCGAGGGTTCGCCACGTGGATTGCACTCAACCAACCCTACCGAAAGTCTTCTGAAGACCAACTGACGAACAGTTGCGACGGTATAAAAATTTTGCGCCCTTACAGGGTAACCGCCACACACCAGTGGCCAAGCTATTAGTTCCCTCCGAGAACGCCCATCCTCCTATCCAGAGCTAGCGTCGCACTCCCCCAGATGCACGCCCCAGTTAGGATAGGACCCCATCATCTAACTCTCTAGGCCGAACGGCATACTCCATCGGATGCGTAACGTAGACTGGGCGAGCCCCTCTATATGTATCTAGTCTGACCGTCTCACGGTCCGTTTCCTATGGAAGCGTAATTCCTTCGATCAATGACATACTCCCTCGGATGCGAATAAGGTCGAAGTTGACATCTATTAAGAGTTGCCCTGCAGCTCGCTTCCTCGGAAGTAAAATTCTCTCGACCAATAATGTGCTCATGTGGGATAGACGAATAAGGTCGGGGTTGAGAGTCTCCTTCGAACTACTCCTTCGGTCAAGGCCGTATTCCTTCGTAATACGCTCCAGGGTTGTAGTCGATACCCCATCCTACTTCTTCGGGAGCCCGGACCATCCAGCTAGTACCGTACTCCTCCATGATGCATGACACGGCTTGGATGAGTTCCCAAATTTTTGCTATCATTTAGAACTAACTTTCGCCCATACCAGTACCATATCCCCTGCGATATGCAACACAGTCGCCGCGCCTATCTAGCCTTTAAATGGCAAACCACCTAGGGAATCGGGTAACCCATGCTCGTTTTATAGGAAGCCAAGGAGGATTCGACTTTCCGACTCATATTCCGATCAGCTGAGAAGTCGGGGGCAACGGTTGGGACCGATTTTACCGGTTCGAGAGCTAGACATTGACACACGCTGTGCTAGCTCGGCCGACCCACTCCTGCGTACTGTTCCGGGGCAGTTGGCGAACTTCCCTAAACACGCTAGAATCATTATTCTCACCTGCTTTCTTGGCATGCCGAATGGAAAAGACATGACAAGGAGCCTGCGAGTATAAATATGAGGAGATCCCCACGCAGAAGAGGATCGACGGATCGGGGGATAGGAGACCCCTCTAAAAGAGGAGGTAACTACCTGTATCCGAATCAGTCAGTTTGGGCAAGCAGCACAATCACGGGTGAACTCCATGTTCTTCCTGGGTAAATGCCTATCAGGTTAAGCCATCTCTAACCCGGAACCTTGCCTTCATACCCGCCCCGTCTTCTCTTATCGTGTAGAAAACCCCTTGAAAAACCCAAAACAGATAGGAGTCTTGATTCATGGACGAGACCCCTCACATTAACCGTAGAAACATCCCTCTTAAGTATTTGTTCCCGGTATGACGTTCATTGACGTGGGCGTTAGAGAACCTTCGGGAGGAAAACCCCCTTTTGGTCCACCCGGAAGCTCGCCTGACCTTTCCTTGAGTGCTTACTGGATTAGATGTGACGACCGACCCGTCACCCCGGCACCAAAGGCTTCCGTCCCGAAATGACTCGCCGTCTTTTCTCCAGAGGACGAAACTCAGAGGCACAGCTCCACCCCCCGAACGAATCACACACCCCACGTGGCATTTCGAAATTTACTTCTGAACATCTTTCATATTCGAAAAATTTCGTTTTTCCATCAAAACAAGGAGATCATATTTCCCTACCAAAACTGTGAAATAGCATTTTTCCGTCAAAACCAAAAAAAAAAATATTATTCTCGTCAAAATTGAGAAATAACACTTTTCTATTTAAATAAAAAAAATTGCATTTTCCCATCAAAATCGAAAAACTTTATTTTTTCATCACAACATAAAAATTCATTTTGGCTGTGAAAACTGAGAATTCAAATTTTCTTGCTAAAACCAAAAATTGCATTTTTCAATCAAAACCAAAAAGTTTTATTTTTTTCATTCAACATCGAAAATTTTTATTTTCATGTCAAAACTAAAAAATCATATTTTTCCTCAACTTTGTGAAGACAAATCCATTTAAATGTAAATTTGGATTTTAATTTTTAAATTTATATGATATAATTTTTTGTATGTTTTTCCTTTTTTCTAATTCAAAATTGTGAAAATAAATCTATTTAGATGCAATTCTAGATCTTAATTTATAAATTTATATGAATTTATGTGAGTAAAATCAGTTTATTAATATTAACAATAATAATTTGGAAATTATTTGGTTAATGAATATATGTTAGAACAATATTTAAAATTTATATAGCAATAATAAAAATATGATTAAATGAAAACATGAATATTTTAGATATTTTTTTTAATAAAATTATCTGGATTAAAATATAAATTAACAAAATAAACATATTTAGATTCAAATGAAGGGACATGTATTGCGAAATAGACCCTATACTTTATAAGTATTTAAAATCAAACCCAAATCTTTTTATTTTGATTGTGACGGCGGATAGCGGATACTGGAATTAACCAATGGTCTAGAAAAAGGAAATTTAGGAACTAAGAGTACACGTGGCAACTAGAAAACTATCCGACTCCGAGGCGTCAAAATCAGTCAATAAATCACTAAACTGCCCTACCTGAAACATAAAAAAGGAAACTTGAGTCCCAATTCTCTCCAGTTTCAATTCTGTCTCTCTCGCTTCCTTGTTCATCGATTTTCTAGGGTTTCGCGGAATTCAATTCGATTCTCGACGAGCCCAGTTTCAATTCGCTATCTCTCTCTCTCGCTTCGATTTTCTAGGGTTTCGAGATCATTCTCCGCTTGCGAAAGAAGATGGCTAAGATAACTGTGCGAATTGCGCGGCCGCCTTTGAAGAAGACGAAGGAAAAGAAAACTAGTGTCTGTCTGAATTCCTTGCGTAAGAAAACGGCTAAGAAAACTCTGGGAGTTGCTCGGTCCCCTTTGAAGAAGAAGAAAAACGAAAGTAGTCTATGTCTCGATTCTTCATCGTCGTCGTCCTGGATCAAAACCCAATTGCTTGGAACAGGAGCTTATGGTTCTGTTTACCTAGCGAGGAGTAAAAAGGACAAGGATCATTATTTACCAGAGAGGGCGATTAAAACGGCAGAGCTTTCACGGGCTTCGAGCCTGATGGACGAAGGAAGGATCCTGTTCCGTTTGCAATCTCCTTTCGTAGTCAGTTGCTACGGCGAAGAGATGGCGCGCGACGAGAATCAATACAATCTGATACTCGAGTACTGCTCAGGGAGAGCCATCGCCGACTTGATCGAGGACGGACAGGGAGAGTTACTTGAGTGCGATGTGAAGGTGTTCGCTAGAGATATCTTGTCCGGTCTCAGATACATCCACGACCGAAACATCATCCACTGCGACATCAAACCGGACAATCTCTTGCTCTGCCCTACCGATCGCCGGTTTAGGCCTAATGGCTACTTGACCAAGCTTGGGGATTTCGGGTTAGCAATGGAGAAAGGATCCTTAGAGTATGGTGACGGGTACGGTCATATGAGAGGCACCACCAGATACGTCGCTCCTGAGCTCATGAGCCATCACTTTGTGGACTTCGGGACAGATATTTGGGCGTTGGGGTGTACCGTTGTGGAGATGCTGAGCGGCAGAGCAGTTTGGGAAGAACATGGTGATCTCGGTTTTGATGACTGGGTCGATCTCATCGGCTATACCGAGTGTCTTCCTCGTGTACCGGGCTGGTTATCTGAAGATGCCAAAGACTTCCTTAGCAGGTGCTTGGAGAGAGATGTACACAAGAGGTGGTCTGCTTATTCACTCTCGGAACATCCCTTTGTTAAGCTGTGATGAAGAAGACAAGTTTGAAGAGGAGTAACACTACTAATCATCTCAGTTTAGTCACTTGTACATGTTTAATTGTTTAGAACAATTTTGTGTTCGTTTGAGTTCTGTTTCATTATTTGTTTACAGTTGTAGAATCAAGTCTCTGTTTTAGTATCAATGTTGATTGATTGATTTTCCAAAAGCTTGATATCGAGTATTGAGTAGAATTTTGTTATTGTAAGAACAAGATATGTTTCCAAAAGCTTGGTAACGAGTACTGAGGGTAAATATTACTTAGATGCGTCTTGCGAGTTAGATAATGCAGCTCCGACCTCACAAAAGCCTCCTTGGTCTGATCGCATTTGTTGACCCTCTTGGCCTGAACTGCATCTTTCATCTTCTTCTTACTGTAAGCTCCTCTTATGTCTACAGTGAGTACAAGAGTATTCTGTCTTTACTCTTCTTCATAGCATAGTATCTTGTCTGCAACATACAGCCAAAAAAGGCTGCGTCTTGCTAGTTAGATAGTGCAGCTTCGACCTCACATAAGCCTTCTTGGTCTGATCGCATTTACTTAGCCAGTTCTTGAAGGTTTGTACCTGACTTTACTGCTTTTTGCAACCTTCAATGTATCGAGACAACATGAAGCTTGAGGATTTCTTCGTCTGAGTAAGAAGAGCACAAGGTCCTTCTGAGTTTCAGTTGCTCAAAGTAGAGAACTTGAACTATGGATTGCAGAGGAAGCCTTGGTGCTATATACTGATATCCTCCCATGTTCATCGGCTCTACTTGACACCGTACCATCTGTAAAACACACAAAGAGTCGCACCTGTTTTATGAATATTTCATATTCAGTCCCAGAGTTCGAGTTTTTAAGAGACGTACTTGGATATCGCTTTAGTTCCCTTTGGATGAAATCATAAGGGAATGGACAAAATTGTCAATAAAAAAGAGATACAAGACTCTGTTTCAGTAATAATACACGAACCTTAGAACGAGCACTTCTATATAGACATTTAACATTGAAGTTGATGTTTCTGAGTACAAAAATGTGAAACCTGCTCGGACATTCACCGATCAAGCCACTTCATTAGAATCACATGTTGCTGTCTCAACGACAATGTCAGTCAGTATCATCTGGCTGAGTCCATCCTCCGCCACTTTCCAGTCCATTGATCTCGACGATGCCCTTCTTATTTCATGTCTGTACATAGCAGGAATCTTGGAATAGTAATTCGCTAGTGCCTTCTACTCCGCCCATAGCTGCAACAGAATGTTCACACAAGTTGTAATATTAAGGTCATCTCTTGCTGATTAACGTAACTTGTTTAGATGATTTCAATCTCTTGATTGCAACATACAACCAAGAAGGCTGCGTCTTGCTAGTTAGATAATGCAGCTTCGACTTCACAAAAGTCTTCTTGATCTGATCACATTTTGTTGACTCTCTTGGCCTGAACTGCATCTTTAATCACATTTTGTTGACTTCACTGCGTTTGCAACCTTCATCGCCTGCAGGTGTTTTATGATTGTAAACCATAAGCCAGTTTAGACCAGTTTTAACAGTAGAACAAAGTCAACCACACAGAGTTCAAAAATAGTCCACTATGTATGTATCTCAAGAAACAAGTTTCAGGGAAAAATAACTCCAAATGCAAGGAGTCATACAGTATATCAAAATCACAAAAAAATTACCATCTGAAAATGAATAAAGATGTAGAAAAATCAAAGAGGGATCCTAAAAACAAGACAAAGGAGGATAACTAACACTTGGAGAATCGCATCTAATGGTGGGCAGTGAAAGAGTAATTCAACTTAACTTGCAGGAGGAAAGAACTTTTTCTTCTGCCTCGGAACTTTTTACAACCCGCAAGAGGGTAATGACATGAATATCAGCTGATTTAGATACATCTGGTAAAGGGCTAGACAACTTGTGCACAAACATTCAGATTTTGGAGTATTGTGGCTTTAGCATGATTGGGTTTATACCTTAACAGGGTTCAACAGGTTTGGTAGCTCTACTTTATGTGCATGCAGATGATTAGGTCTTGGGTAACCCCTGCATCAAAACATTCAGCCACGATATAATCATGACACATGCTTCGATTCTAGTCTACACACCCATCATAATGACACATGCTTACAAGCTATTATTTTGCATTATTTAGCTCGATATTGTTCAATTCTCGGGGAATCAAGAAAACGTATAGGAAAACTCAAGTATGAAAAAGAAGTGATCCAAGTTTGTACCCATCTTCAGTAAATCGCTGGGAAGCCCTTCACTTCGAAGGTGTCATGTGGGAAGTCATTCGCGGTTGCGTCCTGAACAAGTGAAAGAGTAAGTATCCGGTAAGATAAAACCGCAGAGGATCAGTGAACATAACGAGAAAGGGCTTACAAGCTCAGCTATGACGACACTTGGCTGCTTTGGTACGACACAGCCACTACGTCCAAGATTGGAACAAGGTTTTGGCATAGGTTGAGACTTTTTGTGTGGGGCAACTTTATCCATCCTTCAATCCCCACATTTGACTTCAGGTATTTCAACAATTCTCTATTTTGAGCAACTGAAACTCAGAAGCACACCATAAGCCAGTTTAGACCAGTTATTATAACAGTTGAAAAAAAGACAGTCATAAGGTTTCACAATAGTCCACTATTGTATAGTCAACTTCTAGGCGAACTATAGTATCTCAAGAACAAGTTTCAGGGGAATATAACTCCAAATGCAAGAGACATATATCCAAATCACCAGAAATTTACCATCTGAAAAATGAATCAAGTTGTAAAAAAATCAAACAGGGATCCTAAAAAACAAGACAAAGGAGGCAAAGCACAATGTTAAAAGAATCATAAGCATCCTAACCAAAGAACAATAATTTCCATTTCTACAAATGCTGATTTTAAAAGCTAACATATAGCAAAGAGAGTCATTAGGTTGAAAATGAAGAATCAGCAAAAACCCAGTACACAATTCATCCTTTATTATCCAATTATCAGAAATTAAAATCTCAGCTCAGTTTTCCAAAAATAAAGTTCAACAAGACCTAAAAATTTCGTCTGAAATAATCAAGGAAGGAACTAATACTACAAGTAAGAACAGTTCAAAGCTTAATTGCACCATCGAAGCTGAAGAACTGAAATGGAGAGAACAACAGGAAAGCTTGAGGATTTCGTACCTTTAGGAGCCATTGTTAGTGTTTGGGAAGAGAAGACAATGTCTCAACATTTGTTCCGACTTTAATTGATTCCATATTTTTACATAAAACTTGGTTATAATTTCGGTTCGGTTCGGTTCTCTGGTTTTATAACCAAGAAAATTGGGTTAGTTCAGATAGGTTTTTGTTGTTGTTGAGACTTGAGCGAGTCGAGAGAGAGAGAAGCGGATCGTTAATGGAGAACTGGCTTAGAAGAAGCTATGGGAAGCTGTTTTCGCTATCTCCGGGATTATGATTACTCTCGTCATCTATGGTCTTCTCCAGGTCTCTCTCTCCTTCTTTGCTCTTCTCTCAGATTTTTATCCCTTATGATTCTCTCGTTTCTTATTAAAAAATTCAAAATTGATTGAAGAAACTTGGTGGGTTTTTGCTTTTTTAATCTTACCTCAGAAAGTAGTGTATAGGTCTCTACTGTTCACCACCGAAAGGATCTTTCTTGTGGAATTGCAAAACAAAACTATAGAAATTCAGATAAGTGAAAAGAGATTTTTGTTTGTTTGATTTGAATGTTTAGGGTTGAATTTTGCAGGAAAAGATTATGAGAGTGCCATATGTGCTGAGCAAGGAGTACTTAAGCACTCTTTGTTTCTCGTTTTCTGTAATCGACTCACTACATCAGCTGTTTCTGCTGCTGCTTTACTGGTAACTACGCAAACCTGAGTTGTATGTTGTGTGCCAAGAGAAGCTAGTTTTGAATCAAAGGACCATTCTGTATACCTTAGGCGAGCAAGAAGGTTTTGGATCCTGTAGCTCCGGTTTACAAATATTGTCTCATATCAGTAACCTACATCCTAACAACAACGTGTCAGTATGAGTTATGACAAAGTTCTTAACCCTCCAATCTAATCAATGAACTAAGCCCATTCCTCTAAATTTTTTTTTTGACAAATTTGTTATGATGTCTCTAGGCCCTCAAGTATGTGAGTTTTCCAATCCAAACTCTGGCGAAATGTGCCAAAATGATACCTGTAATGGTAAGTCATAACTTTCTTTTTGTTATGTAAAGTAGGAAACTTCTTATCACCACTCTCTAACTTCATGTGTGTTTTACAGGTTTGGGGAACTCTCATAATGCAGAAAAGATACAGGGGATTTGACTATTTAGGGGCTTTCCTCGTAACACTTGGATGCTCTGTCTTTATTCTCTTTCCGGTAAATTTCTAATCTTTCCCAAAGGGATCTTCATTAGTTTATAGTTCGGGTTCATTAGTTTTTATTTTATGTGTTTAAATTGTAGGCGGGAGATGATATTAGTCCGTACAACAAAGGAAGAGAAAACACTGCCTGGGGTGTTTCTCTTATGGTTGGTTATCTTGGGTATATATCCGTTTTCCTTTATTTGTGATGTTTTGTTTCCATTTTTGATTGATCACTTGGGTTTTTGTGGTTATACATGAACGTCTATTTCAAGTTTCACCAACGAGCTTCACTCTGAGATCATATGTCAGTAACTCTAAACCGTGTAGGTAGAAGGAACTTTTCTTAGGGTTTGTTTATTTCTGACTGTGATTCTCTTAGTCCATTAATGACCTTCTCGATTTGCATAAACCTCAATCATGTGTAGACCTCAAAGAAGCTCATGAATCATGTTGATCATGCTTTTTTTGCTACTCATATAAGAAATTTCCTGTTTGATGTAGGCCTTATATTGCAAGGGCATTTACTCCCAGCAGTGGACTTTGTTTCTCGGCATAAGGATTGTTTCTTCGACATCGCTTTTCTTTCCACTGTAAGTCCATCTCCGCTCTTCTGCTTAGTCATTACCATGATCATGTTTAGGATTGACGTGTGTAGCAGTGGTCACAGCTTCTGTAGTTAGAGATAATCTAGAGTTTAGCTTGTAATCCAAATACAAAGCTTGTAAGTTGTAACTACGCGACAGATATAAGATAGTATGTGAACTTATTAGAGACGACATGCTGTTTTTTCGCAGGTAGCAACAGCAGCCAATTTTTCATTTTTTACACGATTAGGACATCTGGAGCTCTAACGTTTGCTGCGATAATGACTACAAGACAGGTATGTTACTCTGATTTCAACTGTCTGTTTCCTCTCACAACCTATTCCATCTAAGTTCTTCTTTCTTATCTGAAAAGTTTTGAAGCTTTTGAGCATCATGCTCCCCTGCATTTGGTTCTCGCACCCGCTTAGCTGGGAGCAATGCATTGGATCCGTAAGCTCCTCCAAGCCTCTCTTTACTTCATCTTAAAGCACAAAGAGAGTTATTTTTTTCCCCCCTCTGATGCTTAATCACTGACCAGGCATCTGACTAACAAAAGCTATGCGGTTTCGGTCCCAACAGTATGATTGTTGCTTTTTCTTTTTGTCAAGAAGAAGTCATAGATGAATATTCGTAGAGCTTAATGTATGCAAATGGAGATTCTCGCTTGTGTTTTCGTTGTTTGTGCAAAACAAAGGGACCAATGGATGATTTTATTGGAGATGAACTTCACTGTTCATTGTAGAGTGGTTAAAACGGTTTGAGTTTGTAGTGTAATCATCAGACTTTGGCTGAGTCAAGCGTACAAAATCTTTGGCGCTAAATAAGAGGTTAGTTATATTTCGACTGGGGCAAAAAACGGCAGGAGAGGCGTTTATCAACGAACATGAGAAGCCTGAAAACGGCAAGGTGTTTTATTTGTAGACCAAATGAAATGATGCGCTCACAATCACCTATTGGTCAAAGTCTTTTATTTAAAAAGCTCTAACACGCGCCAAAGTGTGCAAACGCATAGAGTCGACTTAATCAATAAAAATGACTTTAAAAAAAAAATGAAATTAACAAAAGACTTTGCATAATATACAGAAACAAGTAAGGGTTTTTCTTTAAGTAATCACAAGAAAACTGTTTACTTTGTAAAAAATAAAATTAACAAAGGTCGTATTTTAAACTGAAATTGCAACCAAAGAAACGACTTTAAAAAAAAGTCACACCTATAAAAAAAGAATTTAAACAAAGACTTAGCATAATATAAGACTGCTTAAAACTAAAACAAAAAGTCTTTAAAAAATGAAATTAACGGAAGACTTCGCATAATATAAGACACAAGTAAGGGTTTTCTTTGAGATACTTCACAAGAGGGAAAAAAAACCTGTCTAGTGAAGAATTTGATTTATAATGGAAGAAAGCAGAATCGAAGAAGAAGAGGTGAACGTGAAGATGGGTTTAGTTTTGGAGGTATTTAATCATTGATTAGTAATCATTGATGAGGGAGTATAATCAAGAAGTCTCAAGTTATTTTTCATGTTGAAAACGGATGATGTTTGTTGAATAATTGAGGAAATTTCATTTGGTAATTAATTAAACAAACGTTTGATCATCATTTATGTGGAAATCCTGATTATTTGTGATGTCTGATTTGTGAATTTGTGAATGGACTCAGTATTTGACTTTTTGTTTGTTTGTTTGTTTGTTTGTTTTGGGCTCAGGAATCTGGTAAACACAAAGGTATATGTATGGCAACATCAATAGTGCATGATACAATTGAGTATATATTCACAATTATCTTAAAACTGCTTCTATGCCACTTGATGGGATTACCTAATCTATGTTTTCTCTGTCACTAAAGTGTCGCAGGAACACGAGAATCTCAAGGTACCAATACCGATATGGATGTCGCGAAAGCGTTCTCCAACATCTTACAGCGTCAGGTTCGAGTCTTTCACGACCATGATGAATCTGGTCAACGATGGTTACTACGAGTCTCGACCTTTCACCGCCGGTGGATACAACTGGTAAGTACACTCTCATCAAGTTCAAAGATCATCGCAACATTATTCTGGTAGCTTATATATGTTTTTTTTAAAAGCAATTATTATTATGACACATTCTGGTTTTAATATAAATGTTAAAAGGACGTTCCTAATCTACCCAAAGGGGATTGCGAAGAACAATGTTGTTTCGGTTTATGCAAGAATCGATACGTCAAGCATCATCGGCGATCGACAAGATGTGTATGCGGAGCTTAAGTTCTTCGTCTACAACCGTTCCACTGGCAATTATGATTATTACCAAAGTGGGTACAAAATCTTAGAGGATTCATTACATTTACATATATAATATTTGTGATGCTAGTTAGTGACTAAGATATATATATATATATATATATATATATATAGCCGAGAAATTCATATTGGTTTTGTCATTGACTTATATATATATATTTTTTAATGATGTTAGTCTAATGGTCATTGCTATAAAGTAACATAATGTCTTGGTCAAGACCAGAGCAAAATATTCACATTGGACGCAATTATCCCTAAGCTATTGCGGAATTCATATATAGTTTTGAGGATTAATATGGTTTTCGGTAGAATAATTAAAAACAAATGTTTGTTATTAATTTTTAGTAAGTGAACCGGTGATGTTTCATCCGTTCAAACCGGAGTGGGGGTTGGCGACCTTTCTAAATACCAACTTTTTCGAGAACTCAGCATTTGAATACGTTTCCAATGAAGGCGAATGTGAGTTTGGAATAGACGTCTTCGTTACTTCACCCTTTAACAACTGGGAAAATTTCTCCTCTGATCAAAATTTCAGAGACTCACATCAGGTTTTAGTTCCTTTCTTTCACCTTCTTTTTTCAATAAATTTTGTGATGCTCCATCTAAAGGCCGGTTCAACGAAAATGGTGGTACGAAACAAGAAAAAAAAATATGCCCCTTTATAAATAACAAATTTTATAGTTAAAAAAAAAATTTGGTGGCCTCGTAAACTATTTTTCCAATTGGATGATTTGTTGCATAATTGTGGAAAATCCATTTGTTAATTTTTTTCAAAAAAAATAATGTTGATCATTTATGTGGAAATCCTGATTATTTGTGATGTCTGATGGATTCTTCACGTATAATATTGATGATATGTTGAGCCGTGTTCAAGGCGTATGAGCGCAACCTATGAAGTTTCCTGAAATGTGCCAAAGATTTAAATGCAAAAATATGATTATTAGTGATGTTTTTTTTTGTAATATGTCAATGGACTCATATTGATCAGTATTTGACTAAATATTTTCCTTTTGGGCACAGGAATCTGGTAAACACAAAGGTATGGTTGACAACCTCAATAGTGATACATGTGAGAATTCACAATTATCTTAAATTTTTGCGTTGACTATTTCTGATCATCTTCTTATTCGTTTTTTAGTTTCTGTTTAGAGTTTAGACTACTCGTTAAATTTTTGAGTTTTAACGTTTAACTCGTAAGATCTGCACAAAATTATTACCGCCTTAGAAAAAATCGTAATAGAGACAAAAGAAAATGTGAAAACCCAATTCATGCATGGTGGTTCAGTGCCTGAAAAATGTATTTACGGTTGGGGATCAAGTCCTCTATTACGATTTCATATTTTTGCTGGCCACTAAAAATTGTTTTGGGCTTCGGCTAGCGATCGATCCCTGGTTATAAAAAGAAAATGTGAAGAATTCAAAACTGGTTCCATGTCACTTCCTGAGATTAATTGGGCTGTGTTTCCTTCGTTACCAAAGTGTCGGAGAAAGACGAGAATCTCAAGGCACCAGTACCAGTAGGGCTGTGGCGAGAGCGTCCTCCAACATCTTATAGCGTCAGGTTCGAGTCTTTCAAGGCCATGATGGATCTTGTCAAGGATGGATACTACGAGTCCCAACCTTTCACCGTCGATGGTTTCAGTTGGTAAGTCACTCTCATCGAGTTCAAGATCATCACAACATTAGTATGGTAGCTTATATATGTTTTTTTTTTCTTTCTATTATGACCTATTCTGGTTTAAATACATGTTTAAAGGACGTTCCTAATCTACCCAAAGGGGATTGAGAAGAACGGTTTTGTTTCGGTTTATGCAAGAATCAATAACTCAAGTCTCTTCGACGATGTGAGTGTGGAGATTAAGTTCTTCGTCTACCACCCTTTTTCTCGCTTGTATAACTATTACCAAGGTGGGTCCAAAATCTTGCATATAAAAATAAATATATATATATATATATATATATGGTCCATTGTCAGAGATATCTCACAATAAACCTAGTGAGATTAATTAGTGACAAAGTGTTTAACTTCTCTAGAATAATTAAAAACAAAGTGTTTGCATGTTGTTGTAGAAAAGGAACCGGTGATATTTCATCCCATCAAACCGGAGTGGGGTGTGGAGAATTTTCTACCAACGCTCTTCTTCGAGGTTTCAGGACCAAATGGATTCATGTCCGTGAATGGTGAATGTGAGTTTGGAATAGACATCTTCTTTGCTCCACCCTTTAACCAGTGGGAAATTTTCAGCTATGATGATCATATTAGCGATCCCATTTTCAAGTGGCACCTCACCAATTTCTATACTCTCGATATCGATTCTTACACATCCGAGACGTTTTCTTCCGGAGGCAGAAACTGGTGACTGATCTCTCTATTTCTACATTCACACGTACACTTTTGTATATATCTATGTGTTAACATCTATGATGGGTTTATAATTAGGGTATTGAAAGTGTATCCAAGTGGAAATGGTGAATATTTGTCACTCTACTTGTTGAGTGAGCCTAATGAAAAGGATTACGTTCGAGCTACGCTACGAGTTCTCAACCAAATCTCATCCAACAATAATGTGGAGAAACATGGTGAGTGTTTCGCTCTATATGTTTCTTTTGGTAAAGTTTGTATTTGAGTTTCCTTATAATTATTAGTTTTCATAGATTGCATTTTATATCCAGCAGAAGATCTAATACTCTCAAATCTTAGGATATTGAAGCTGTGTTTCTTTTATATATTTTAAAGTTTGTTGCTTTTTTTTTTTTGTTTTTCTTATCGTAAGTTGAGGGATGGGCTAATGCAGCAAAAACTGGATGGGGCTTCGAGGAGTTTATACTTATTTCAGATCTTAAAGATAGAACCAAAGGTTTCGTTGTGGGAGACTTGCTCGAGATTGAAGTCGAGATCATGGCCTTCTCCAAAACGAAGCACTCCATCTAGGGTTTATCATTTATGATGAGCCCAAAAATAAAACTACTTTTCTTTTTCCTTGTATAATAATAATAATGCCATCTCGTGTGAGATTCAAACCAGAGAGATCTATCTCTTGACAAAACTTAAGACATTTTATCGGTTGAGCCTAAGCCATGTGAGACAAACCTATCTCTTTTATTGTTTATATGTCCAAAATAATAAAGGTTTCTGCTTGTTTTCTTTTATCACAAGGCTACTCTTGTTTGTACTTTATATGTTCAAAAATAATAAAGAGCTTCAAATACTTTTTCCAAATTATTTGACATCCTCCTAATTTCTTGTGTCAAAAGAAAAGGATTTTCTAAAAAATCGTTGGCGCTAAATAAGAGGCAAAAAACGGCAAGGTGTTTTATTTAGAGACCAAATGAAATGACGCGCTCGTCACAATCCAAAGTTTTTTTATTTAAAAAGCTCCAAAAGAAAAAGAAAAAAAATCTTCGTCAAGTCTCAGCAAAAGCATAAACAAAATGTCAACAACCTCAAAATGTTGTCAAGTTTCTTCCTTGTTCAATCTGCCAAAGGATCTTTCTGCGAATGTTCTCTATTCCTGTGCTTTCTTCTTTGCTAAGGCTTCTTCATCGAGGATTTGAATAGGAGAACAGTTAGGCAACTTGATTGAATCCATGTTACAGAAGCTCTCTAGCATTGGATTTGCTCTAAGAGCAGTGTAATCACATTGCTCCACGAAGTTTTTTTTTATCATTGCTTAGCTTGTTTGGATCGAGTACAACATATCCACTATCAGCCAGGTAACAGCATATAGCAACTGGAAAATGAAAACGCTGATGAAGCAATTAGAAGAAGCACACAAAGTCAATAGATAAGAGCATAAAGCACATAATTTCATAGGGATTCCAGCATCTACACGAGCTGCACATGCTGCGTTTATGGAAAAAGCAACCAAAGCTGTCTTTTAAATCAACACACCACTTATTTCACTGAAACATATTCATTATAAAATGCTTTCACTACTCTATGAATGCTCGAATCGGAATTTCTTATACCAGACTGAATGTTCTTGACAACAATATCAGTAAATGTTTACAGAGGATCATAAAAAGGATACAGAGCCATCATCATTTACAACCTACACGCCAAGCAAAGAATTGAAAACATGAGATACAACTCAAATCGAGGGAAATGAGATTATTACGAGTGAGAAAATGAGTTACTTATCTGAATTATCACTGACATGGTGGTATTTGGATTAGCTGTCGAAACACAAATAGTTTGTATTGTCTTTTTCAGTATCATTTCACACTCCTTTCCAGCAACAATCTAGCTGCATTCCTACGTAATGGCATTTTCTTATTTTCTTGTTAATGTGAAAGTATATGTCTGATATTTTTGGCAGAACTATAAAAAACTTATTTGATTAAATCAAACTTTGAAACAGAAGAAGTTCAAAATACAACCACGGATACCGAAACAGAGACAGTGAAGGTAACTGACCAAACCTGATTCCAGATTATGACAGGATCATGAATGACAGGGTCTTGACCAAACCTGATTCCAGCTTGACCATGACTCAAAACCACCTCATACTCCCCAGCTTTAACAGACCCATCTTTACTTGGGACGACCTCTCTTCTCATAAGCACAGTAGTCTACTTCGTACACAGTTGTATCTTTATAGAACGTCGAGAAGGTGGTTCTTACTCCTTCCCCTGAAATTCCACCAAAGAGGTTTATCATCGAAACCATGCACAGTTTGTCAGAGACTTCTTCTTCACAAAAGAAGCACAAACCAGGGCAGAGAAAGAGAACAAAATGACTCAATAGTTCATTAGAGAGAAGGGCTAGTCTACTTCGTACTCAATTTTTCCTTAGACATCATTATCCATCGGCCACCTGAAACTGTATATAGTAGTCTACTTTTGATGTTGTTCAGATACAACTCAAACCGATGGAAATGAGATTCTACAAGACAGGACGATTATTATGAGTGGGAAAATGAGTTACTCACCTGAATTATCACTGACGTGGTGGTATTTTGTATCCCCTAAAATAAAAACCAAGAAGCAGACCCATTAGAAAGTTCCATTCGAAAAAGGAGTAGCAATTCCAATCAGAGAAACTGCTAAAGCTAATATATATATGTAATCGAACAAAAAGATAGAAAGAGACTAAAAGAAGTACCTTGCGTCTTACGACCAGCCTGCAGAGCCATCAGGACGATGAAGGATGTTTCAGGGACAAGCAAGAGGTCTCAGTTGATTTGGCGTTCTGCCATCTTCTCTGTCTATCTCCATCGCTCTGATACTACTTTACACAAAAAGGGTTTTTTACCGTGAGAGTCGCTCCTAAAACAGACAAGAGAATGTTCTTGTCCGGATTCCAAAGCGTAATAACATTCTCAACCGCCAGAACAGTGCCATCCCCAGAGAAAGCAGCGGCACTCATTGGCTTTTGCCTGGAAATTATTCAAAGAGAAGAGAACATATTGAAGTTGTATGAATGTTGAAGTTTCCTAATGCATAGAGAAGCTATTACTTATAAGAGCCAACTGCTTGAGGCAGTCAATGATACAGAGCCCCAAAAAAAACCAACTTCAAGCTCATCACTGAGTGGACTCACAACAACAAAAAAATCATGTATTTAAATCGTTCTGACCAATATTCTGTCTAGGCTTTTTGATTCTTTTAAACAAAAACTCAATCTTTCAATTCTACAATACTCGCTACGTCGCAGATAAAGACAGTATTGAAATTTTATAACTTTTAAATGAAAAGAAGCAGAGATAAAAGAGGCAATTCGTTATCAAAATAGAAAAATCAGTGAATATTAGATGATTTACACCTCAATTTCAATGCAGAACTGAATACAAGTATACAAACTAAACAACTAAACTAAGCAAACAACTAAACAAGCAAACAACTAAAACAATCAAAAAGTTACTCCCTCCGTTTCATAAAGAGTGTCGTTTTAGAGTTTTATTTTTGTTTCACAAAAAGTGTCGTTTTGTATTTCCAATGCAAATTTTTAATTAAAAATCCAATTCTAACCTTGTTATTTTAGTGTAATAATTAGAAAAAAAAAACTGTTTAATGTATTTATGAAGAACAGAAAAGACTTTTTATTAAATTTCTTAATATGTGTGAAAAGTGTCAAAATGACACTCTTTCTGAAACAGAGGGAGTACTAATTAATGAGCCTTTGTTATTTGGTACGTTACATGGAAGCATCACTTAAACTCCGGTTCCCGAATCGGAAACGGAATCGGAAACGTCTGGAATCATTCGGAAACGCAATGGATTCACGGTTCCTAAAAATCAGGATATGGAAGTGCACAGAAAACTATGATTCTGATTTGGAAGCGCAAGAGTAAATGAATCGGAACCGTTTAATACACTTATCAATTGTTGAATCTGAAGAAACACCAGAAATAGTTTTATTTGAAAGAAATGTAAGTATGGCTGGCGGCAGACTCAACGGAGAAGACAGACAAATTAAGGGTTTTGCATATCAACACATGTAATTTTTTTCTTTTTACTAAATATAGTTTTTTATATTAAATGAAATAAGAGAACATCTGGATATGTGAATGAAAGTGAATCAATATATCTCACTATTGAAGTTTTCATGAACTTGAAACAATATATCTTATGAAACATAAAAGAGTAAAAAAATTCATTTATTTAATATAAAAAATATTATTAACAAAAAACAATTGTTTTATATATTTTATGTTATTAGCAATATATAAATAGTTTATATCTTTCCTTTTGTTAAAAATTTAAAAAATATTATATATATATATATATATATATATAAACGCTTCTAATTTATACCCGCTTCCTAATTTAAAAAAAAAAATCGTTTCTACCTTTCCAAACGTTTTCGCTTCCGCGTACCCGCTTCTGTTTCCATGCAGCTTATTTACCAAACCAAATACTTTAGCAAACTCTTGATCATTGAAAATACCTTCACAACGTGTCTCAAAATCTATGAGATCATCCATGTTTCCTGCAAGTAAATCATTGTCGTTGTTGTCCGATACTTCAGCAAACTCTTGATCGTTGAAAATACCTTCACAACTTGTCTCAAAATCTATGAGATCATCCATGTTTCCTGCAGTTTCATCATCCAAGAAAACGATTTCGTTATATGTTCTGGCACAGTCATCAGGAATTCTGCAATTTAGGATTTGATCCAACTCTGGAGTTCTGACGATGTTGCCGTCCGTAAAACAGAGATTCTCAGAAATTGCAGAAGTCGACTGAAGATATAGGGGTTGATTCGTGTCGTTGTTCTTCAGGTCATTATCACTGACGAGAGCCTGATGATGACGATCTCCCTGATTCATCAAATTCATGGTGTCCTCCGAACGCAATCGCTTCACATCGCTCAACAGACTCTTCACCGACTCGATCGCTTCCTCGATTTCTCCCAAATTCTCTGATCTGTGAAGGCTATCGTCGTCCCACCAATACCCTAACCCTAATTCGTGGCGAGCGAAGCAGATACCGATGTCTTCTCTTGTAACACCGCCTCTCCTCATATGAGATGACGTGTTAAACACTCAATTTTTCAACCAAGTTACCACAGCATTAACTTCTGATCAATACTCATTCCATAAATATAAATCCAAATAGTCTTGCAAATAACCAACTTAAACTTAAATAAATCATAATCAAGTCTCAAAACCAACTGAAAACCATTTGAAACAGAAAGCTAAGTGTCTTAAGGACCCCAAGGACCAAACTAGAGAACCAGCTCACCACCATCACACACCAATCACTCCTGCTGCTCCTGCTGTGCAAGGAGGAAAGGGAAAGGAGGGGATGAGTAATTTAGATTACCCAGAAGAATGCATACATGTGGTCCACCACACATATCATTACCCAACCTGTCGCTAGCTAGAGTCAAACGAACAAACACAGTTTAATGATTCCTCTAACAATCAACAAACAAATATGCAATGAACAAAGCGAGCATACTTAATGCCTCTCGTTACAGTATCCCACGGATTAACCTCCGCAAGTTGCGTATGTCTTACACCCTTGCTAGGGGACGCATCTCTGCAAGAGTCTAAGTCGTTGCACGACTGGTTCATCAACTTGAGCACCACATGGCATTACGACAGGCACATCCTCTGTCGCAGACGTCAACTTGAGCACCACATGTTCGAACATCAAGCATCTATATCGAGCTGAGGAGCTCGATGTTAGTAGAACCATATTATGTCGGGCAAACACATCGAGAGTGTCTCGGGCTGAGTATCAAGCACGCACATCATGTGATGTAAAAGACCCGAGAGTCAGGCGAGGAACATTGAGCACTAATATCGTGCGATGTGCAGAAGGTGGAGAAAAACCAAGACACATCGAGCTTGCACATCGCGCGATATAAAAGTCCCAAGAGTCAGGCTATGGATGGCGAGCTTCAACATCGAGCAGCTAAGCTCGATACACTCACATCGACCATCCATATCGTGCGATGTAAAGAGATAGGGGACATTGGTGCACACATCAAGCTTCAACATCGAGCAACCGAGCTCGATGCCCACACATCGAGCACTAATATCGAGCAGTCTAGCTCGATGTTGCCCGCGAGGTAATTCTTTTGAATTTTAAAAAATTTCCCTCTCTTGGTTTGGAGCCAAGGAAGTTTGAATTTGAAATTTTTGGCTCCTCCCCTGCCATTCTTATCCACTCCTGAGAACTTTGTCTTTTGTCCCCCATTCCATTAGATTCCTTGCCCCCTCCTTAGTTCTATATAAACCACACTTGCGCTCTTCTCTCTTCACACTTCTCATTTCTCTCATTTTTCATCTAAGCCACGAAATTTCTTGCTGTTTCTCTCTTTATTTGTCTTTTCCAAAGTGCTTAAGAGCCAACAAAGGTTTGCTTCTTAAACTATTCATCTCTTGTTCTTATGGTTTGAAATTGTTAGATGTTTCTAATCTTATACCATTTGAACTAATTTGTTTAGTTAGTTTCATTGTTTTGATTTTGCATGGTAGATTTAATTGTTTAAAGCAAGTTAGAATCTTAGAGCTGATTTTTGTTCATAATCTATTATCTAGCTTTGCTTTATTTTCCTTATGCATTATCACATTTCATTTTGTTTAAGAGCCACCATGCTAGGATCATGTTTATAAAATTATTAAAAATCTGTTTAGATTTTAGCATGCTTATGATCTCTTGCTCTTGAATTCTCTTGTTTCTTTAGAGGTTTACATGTTTAAACATTACTTAAACCTCTTGTAGATTTGAGAATTTTTTTTAAGAGCATTATATCATTATTCTTCATCCCATTTGTTCTTATACTTATTAGATCTTCAAGACTTGTTCTTGTAGGTACTATGGAAAGAAGCAATGAACCAGCTGGCGCTGTGAACAAAAGCCAAGGAACAAGGAAGAAGACGCCTACACCCATACCAGAAAAATAAAAAGGTAAGAAGGTTACCGAGGCCAGTCTTCAAGGGCAGCTAGCAAGAAGATAGCGGAGAGTAAGACTGCCAAATCAAAGGCAAAGGGAAGGGGAAAGTTGTTGAAGAAGCCCCCAACAAGCAACCAACTTCCAGAGAGCTTGCAGAACTCTCCAACCAGTGCATCTTCAAGGCCACAAGGTATCCTTGTTGCCCTAATATGAAGGCACTTGGCATTTATGAAGATTGCAAGACTATTTTTGAAGCTATGGGGTTAGGAAAGTTCATGGAGTTAGTCCTTCCCTCTTACCAGCACCTTACCATCCAATTCCTCTCAACCTTTCAAGTGGTGAATTATAAAGATAGTGAGCTGGAGAATGGTGATGGCTGGATTTCTTTCAGGCTTGGCAAGCATTAGTATTCAGCCACTTTCATAGAACTCTATGCAGCCCTTGGGATGGACTTCTACCCCACCCACAAGCCTCAGTTCAAGATAAGGATGCATCAGCTTGCACAGCTTTGGAAGGTGATTGGTATTGATGAGTTTACTCCTAGAGTAACAAGGAACACAGACCTGAGGCACCAAGCTTTGAGATATGCATACAAGGCCCTTGCTAACACTATGTTTGCAAGGAGGGAGATACATAAGATCTAAGCTAGAGAAATAGATATCATCTTCCATGGCATGTAGCAGCTGGTGCAATACAGCAGAGTTGGGCGTCAAATCCACAAGCCAGAGGAGCTTCCTTGCTATGCAACCCTTCTCTTTGAGCAGATCTTCAACTATAGAAGCTGGATTATTAACAAGGACAAGAGGGAGAAGAATCCTTAACTGAACATTGGAGGAATTGTGACAGCTATTATGATGTCTAGTGGGGTGAATCTTGAAGATCATTCTGAAGATGCCTTGCCAGCACAATGGATGGATCTTGGTTACTTGAAGAGAACTCAATTCATTGAGAAGACCATCCAAGGCAAGCATGTCTATCAATTCCTCACACCATCAAAAGAGCCAGCAAAGTTTCTCCTCTAAAATGTGCAGCACACCTCCATCTCAATAAGGAGTAACATAGGTTTTCGCCCAACAGAGAGAATGCTTTATCATGGTGGGACTGTGACCGAAATCGAAGAGGGAGAGAGTGAAGAAGGCAGTGGAGAGAGCACTGAAGAAGAAGAAGAAGAAGGAGATGATGCTGGCGCTGACATTGAAGAGGGATCCCAAGAGAAGGAATCAGAAGATGAGCTGCTGGAATACAATGCTAGAAGGTTCTACTTTGAACCTCATGAGGTGCCAAGGCAAGGGAGCTCACTCAAGTATGCTCATGACCACATTAACAAGATTCAAAAATGGTGTAAGTGGCAAGACGAAACCATCAAGAAGCTTGTAAATTTGGTGAAGGGGAAGTTCAAGAAGGAAAAATCAAAAACCCAAGGAACTTCTCACCAAAATCATGGCCATTAGTTTGAGTCACACTATGAGGAGCCACAACAGGAAGAGCATCAAGAAGAAGAGGAGGCAAACTGAATGCCCCCAAGGAGACACTCCTTTCAAGTGCAGCAGCCTGAACAATGGCCAGCTTGGGAATCCTCAAGTGCTTCATCTTATGAGCCTAGGACCCAGCCATTATCTGCATGGGATGCGCCTCTCTACACCTCTTCTGAGCATTACACCACTTGGCAAGAGTATGACTCTCAAGGGAATCCAACTCAAGTGACAGCAGCTTGGCCTAGTTGGGTACTTCCAACAATAACATCTTCCTCACAAGAGAAGGGCAGAAACAATAGGAGAGCAAGCAAATCTCCCCAGGATCATCCTATAAGCATGGAGACACTGAGGAGCTCTCTTACTCATCCCATCATACATCCTCACACCAGAATTAAGGTACCACATTCCTTTCCTTGTAAATACCATTCATTTTTCCTTAAGTTTATTTTTATATGTTTATGTTTGCTTCTCTCTTTCACTCTTTAATTACACAAGAGATTATGTAATTTAAGTGTGGAGGAGAGATTTAGGGTTTGAATTTATGTTTTCTATTCTTAGTTTTTCTTTGCATTCTTATTTGAGTCTCATGCATACATGCATACATATAAGTGCATAAAAAATCATAAAAAATCAAAAAAATTTAAAAAATTTGCATCTTTTGCAAACTAAAAAGAAAAGCATATAGTTACATTCATTTGTTTAGGATTGAGTCTAGTGTTTTCATATAGGTTGCATTGCATTTGCATAGGGCACAATGATGATGGTTCCTTGTAAAATGATTAGTGTTTAGAAATGATTTCAATGTCTAAGTGGTTAAGTGTTTGGTACATCATGAAAAGTTAGAAGTTAAGGCTGAACCATGTTTTAAATGCTAAATCTGATTCTCTCATCTCATGCTGAAACCATTTGTTCATTGAAAATCAACTATATCCTATTAGAACCTAAATTTTAAATTCAATTATCATGTTTGTGCATTGAAAAGTGATTTCATGGCTATCTTATACATACTTGGATTATCTTCTTCCCTTCTTACCACTCTTGTTAATCTAAGTAGCTGATCCTCATCATTATGAGACAGCTAATCCACATCATAAATCAATCCTCTTTTCTGAACCTAAACACTTTAGTGAGAGTTGTGAGGCCTTGCATGCATAATTTCAAATTTTATCTTGGCAAAAAGTGTTAGGATTAAGGCTGGCAAGGAGAAGCTCTCTTGCAGACACCAGCTTGCATTTTGAGCTTGGTTTTAGATTAGGAGATTGGGAAAGGGTATTGTTAAGTGGTTTGAGTTTCATTGTTTATATCTTTTAAGAAGAAGAAGAAGAATGGGAATGGTAGTATGGGCCAAACAAGTTAAGTTTGTGGTTAAATATATAAGGAATAAAGCTCTAAGTCTTAAAGAAGAGAAGGTGCCATAAAAACAATGCTATCAAAGGTCATCCAAAAGGAAAAATCAGACCAAAACAATCCACCAAAGGTGATGAAGAATGGCGCCTAATAAACAAAAGAAGAGCAAAGTCCAAAAAAAGAATCAACCACACAAGCAAAGAAGAAGGAGTTTTCCCACATATGAAGAAGAAAAAGATCAAGTTCTTTGGAAAAGGGTAGACTCAGGAAGTTCACTTTGGGTTTAGAAGTTATTAGATTCATCTTTGGATAAAAGGGTAGAAGAGAGCTTTAACTTGCATGCATAAATGTGCTTTTATCTTTAGCATTTTGCCTAAGATAGAATCATTTCATTGAGTGATCCCTTAAGTTTATGAGCCCTTACTTGAATGAGATCATTTTCATCACATAACCATACCCTTAGACCAAATGTTTTCACTTGATTTGCACAAACTTGATTCATTTGTTACATGTTTAATAAATGCTAAAGAGTGGATTGATCTGAACACTTGTCTAAGCTGAGATTTGAGATCATTTTAAAACATGATAAGCATGGCTAAGTTCTTTAAAGTATAACTGATCATGATTTGCATCCTAAAATTAGGCACTTGGACATTGATTTCACTTCTTTACCTTAGCATTTAGATTGCCCACCTTTAAACCTCATCCCCTATTTGTCTTAGATTGTTTGCTTGAGGGCAAGCAAAAGGCAAGTGTGAGGGTGTTGATATCTCTCATATTTGCATCATTTAAGCTTGCATTTAGTTTATGTTTTAGTCTCCTTTTGCATGTCTTCCTTTGGTTTTGTCCCATTTTCTTTTGCTTTTAGACTTAGGTTGCATTTAGGTTGTAGTTTGCATTTTCTTTGCATAAGGGATGTTTCTAGGTACCTAAGGAGCCATTGGAGGCAAGGAGGAAGCATGGGAATGATTCAGAAAGTTGCCCCAGCCAAGGAGGAGCAAGAGGAGCTAAGGAAGTGGAATTTTGGCCCAACATCGAGCTTGATGGTGTTCACATTGAGCATACACATCGAGCAAGGCTGCTCGATGTCAAGCCACAGGACATCTACATCCAGCACATACATCATGCGATGTAAAAGAGCAGGAGCTTCAAGGAGTTACATCGAGCATCAACATCGAGCCAGTCTCCTCGATGTCAGGCACCCGTGGGAGCAACATCAAGCACTCAGCTGGCTAGCTCGATGTTGGCCTTTTCGAACCACCTTTTATTTACAAGTTTGCCACTTCTTTAAGGTTTTTGTCATCTAGTATAAATACTATTTAACCTAAGGATTTTAGCAAGTCTTGTTCTTGCTTTGTCTCTTCATTACTTTTCTGATTTTGTAAGAACAAGATCCCTATTTTAATCTAAGTTTTTGTATTTGCAATCATAATCTTCTTTAATCTCTCTTCTTAATCATGTTTAACATCTTTTTCCCTTGACATTTGGTGGTTTACATGATGATTAGTGAGTAGTTCCCTTATAGGTTCTTAAATGTGGTAGATTAGAGGAATTTAAGGCTTGATTAGGGTTTGTTAGTGCTTAATATTGATTGATTCCTCTCTATTAGTCTGATTATAGGATAGATTTGCATTGATCACATATATCTAGATTTAGGATTTCTCTTATGCCCACTAAGTGTTTGATGAAATGCTGATCTTGTCTTTTTGATGATTTACTTGTCTTAGCTCAAGAGATTGACTGTCTAAAAAGTATTCTGGCTTTAATAGAGTTGGTTTAGCTTTCTTGTTATTAATTCTAGCACTAATGAGAGTTAGTTCTTGCTAGGATGTTTGGCAAAGTATTATTTTCTAAAAGATTGGATTCAACTTGCTTGATTGTGAACTCTATACCTAGGAATTAACATTGCTTGCTTGTTTATTGTCAATGAGTCTGATAACAGCTTAGTCTTGCCTTTGAATTCCCAAAATTCATAACCACATCTAGGATTCTTGCTCTTATTATCTGAATTTTAAAAATTGTTTAGTACTCTGTTTTTGTTGCTCTGTTTTGTGTTTGATTATTGCTAAGTACTGCTTTCACTAGTCTTGCTTAGTCTATAGTTCAGTTAGGTTGATTAGTTTAGTAGTGTAAACAATTTCTTCTCTGTTTTAGCTTAACTATAGACTTTTATTGTATTACTAGTGGTATCTATCTTAAACTTTTGGATTGATAAAAACTATATATTATACTATAATGGTTAGTACGAGACTGGATGATTAAGAAAAACTCAAAAATCATGTATCAAATATTCTTAATAAACCACTTTGGCATGCAATCAATTCACCATGTATATTTGTATAAACAATCATCATGTGCATTGGTTTTAAGAACAATGAAAGTTAAAAAAAAAAAAAAAGGAACTTCAACATTAGAACCACATTCAGTTCTCTACCTTGGGTATTCATTATTAAATCAATAAAAATCATTCAATTCATAAATATTACCAAAGATAGATATTGAACCATGTTAGTATTGATGGGACTGTGCAACTATCATTTATTTTAGCTAGGGTTTGAGTTTCTTTCCAAAATCTAAATTGAGGATATCTACAAATACAAATTTAGTTTTTTTTTTGTTTGAATAAAGAAATGGTGAATCTATTGGAAGCATTAACAAAGTAGAAGAGATGTTAGCATTTTAAAAGGAATCCAATGGAAGATTGGGGACTATAACGTTTAGTGACGTAAAGTTGGAGAAAGGCGTAAGAAAGAAATAGAGAAAACGTAATACATAAAAAAAAATGTGCAAAGTGCTTATACGTCTCAAGCGCTGTGTCATTTCTCTTATCTGTTTGATCTTTGCGTTATTGCATGTCCTATCAAGTTTGATTGTTTGCCACCAAAACATGGTCCCCCACATGTCGCATGAAAAAACAACATTCACATGCGTCTGATCAGAAGAACTACATTCAAATAATTTTTCATTTTTTCTTTATAAACTAATTGTCACATCGCACTATTCGTATTCTCTCTGCTCCACAAATCAACTTGTTTAAAACTATTCTATCTGTTTTTTCATTAGAGAATGTTTTAAATTTTATTTTTTTATTTCAAAATATATGATATTTTCAAATTTATATATAAACATTAATTATATTTTTGTTGTTTTAGTTGTTTGAATTCTGAATTCTATTTTTCTATTAGTTAAAATGTTTTAGAATTGATAAAAAAACATGTTTTATTTTAAAAAAATAGAAATTAAATAATTTTTTGAAATATTTAATAAAAAACAAAAGAGTAGTTATTATAGTTTTCATGTGTTTACAACACATGATTATCCAAATTTAGAGATACCATAATTAGTTAAAAATTACACCCGCAAAATGCCTTCTCGTCAAAAGTCACTAAATTTCTTACGTATTGTTAAGCTCGCCAAATTGTGAGTATGTAATTTTTGGCAAAATACGATTTTACCTATATTTGGGTTAAAAAATACAAGTTTTCAAATTCCATTAGTAAAAAAATTCTGTAGTATTTTGATAAAATACAGTTTTATAATTTCATGATTTTCCACACACAAAAATATATACAAATATGCAGTTTCCTGCACAAAAGTGATTTCGTATTATTATTTTTTTTGTTAAACAAAAACATTATTTCAGATTTTTTTCTACAAAAATATGGGTCAACGTATAGCCATAATTCTCATCATACTGGTCAAGGATTTTTATTATAAACTATTTACTCTCAATGATATTCCCCATTGAGTAATTCTATTTTGGTGGTAAAATATTAAAATTGCATTTTGGCATTAAAACAGTGAAACTACCGAATTAAGCTTTGGAACCATAACTGTAGAATCTTGTTATAACATAAATCACAAAATTATATGTTATTACAAAAATCGCAAAATCTTGATTTAATGTTCAAATAGCAAAATCATTGTTTTACCGCAAATTCCGTTGTGAGACCAATTATGAACAAAACTGTTTCGGCAAGAAGCCTATATATAGGTGTAATTAGTAACTGCAAAATCTGGTGGAATATAGAATCTGCAATTTTGTGATTTTTAGCTGAATCTAGCAGAATAATTAATAACGTGAATGATAACTGAGAAAGTGCAGAATAGCTGAGAATTTTTTTAATAGTTAAAAAAAATATAAATTAAGTAAATAAGTATATGAAAAATAAAATATTTAAATATATTATTAATGTATTATAGAATAAGAAAATGTAAAAACAAAATTAAGAACTACAAAAGTTAATAAAATAAAAATATATTTATTTATAGATATTATGTAAGAAAATTAATACCAATTATTATCTGATATTTTATCTGAACTATACTGTTATAATATAACATAATTATATTATTTTTAAACTGTAAAAGATATATCACTAATAACATGTGAACAATTATAGAATAAATTAATTACTTCTAATTATTATATAATTGTATGATATTATGTATCTAAACTTTATTTAAAATTATTAGCATATGCAAACAAACTATATTAATTAAAACTAATTAATAAATAAATTATATAATATAATAATTGATGGAAAAAAATAAGCACACAATATTCAACACAGTACTCATATGAATTGAATAATGAAAAGAGCACCCATAATTCAGCACATAATTGAAAATTCAACATATTCTTCAATTCCTCTAATTAATCAACTGGTGTAACAAAAAAAAAATTCAGCTGAAATTCAGCCACATTCAGCAATTAAGCTGTTACCAGTTACAGCCTACATAATATTTTTAGTGTAATATATAAGTCAATCTAAAGGAATGGGATTAAAGAGTAGGGACATGACCATATCAACAATTTTAGCTTTCTCTGGAGAGCCATGTCCATCTCCAAATTGATGAGTTGAAGTTTTTCAAGAGTGCCATAGATATTGTAAATGTCATCGATTGTTGTAAGAAGTGCATTAACTTTAGTCATTATTCTTAACATTCCCAAATTGAGGCTCTTGAATTTGTCCAATATTCCAAAAATAATTCTCCACTATTCTATCTCTTACAAAGTGAAGTTGATGACCTAGACCTGTCTCCCTCCACCAGCTTCACACCACATGTATAACGAGAGAAAAATAAATTAGAATAGCAATATACTTTATTATATGCTATATCATTTTCAATTCGAGATTTCTTACCTAAATATTATTTATGTGTGACCAAGACACACATCTTAGTAGTATGTATTAGTGTCGTAGTTGTGTCATTTGAAT
Organism: Thlaspi arvense; assembly: GCA_911865555.2. Lineage (NCBI taxonomy): Eukaryota > Viridiplantae > Streptophyta > Magnoliopsida > Brassicales > Brassicaceae > Thlaspi > Thlaspi arvense. The sequence continues at coordinate 10,312,890 of OU466861.1, forward strand.
CTTAGTCAGATTCAAGTATGATAGAATGCACGTTTGTGAAAAAACATTTAATAGAAGATGATTATTTATGTACATGTATCACATACTCATTTGAGTTTAAAATATTGGTTGGAATAGTGATGTAGCAAAGCTACGATAGTGCAGAGTTCTTGTTTAGTCTAAGAATTCCCAAGAAACTAAGCTTTTTTATTCTGTTGAGAATCCTCGGATTCTAGCCGCAATAAGGAAGAAGAGTTATAAAATACTCTGTTTTATTAATTCAATAGAAGTCGTGAACCTCACAAATCAAGGTATCGACTATATATAAGATAATTGCAAACCCTAAACGTTTTAGAAAAGGAAAAGATGATGCTAATTTAAAATGGAAAAGCTCAATAGAATAGGAATATAGCTAAGAAACCCAAAACCAAAGTAAAACGGAAATAACGATAGACGCTGCATCAGGTCACCCGGGGTAGAAAAAGATTCGCTCTCGAATCTTCGACTTCATCTTGAGCGACAAATAGACATAGATGCTTAACATTGAAGACATCAGAAGACTTAACATCGGGAGGAAGCTTCAACCTGTAAGCATTAGCGTTAATCTTCTCCAAAACTTCCAAGGGACCTATCTTACGTGCTTTGAGCTTGTTGTATTCTCGAGGAGGAAATCTGTCCTTGGTTAAAATGGCCCACACCAAATCCCCGACTTAGAACTGAACGTCACGACGATGACGATCTGCAGAAGCTTTATATTTGGCCGAAGAGAGCTGCAAATTGTCATGTACCTGAGAGTGAATGTATGATAGATTTGCAACAAAATCAATGGCTTGTCCATGATCACGCGTGGCATCAGGTGTAACACCAAGGTCGACCGGACCACGCGGAATGACACCATATACAATGCGAAAAGGACTGAACGAAGTACTCCTATTGACTCTGTGATTGTGAGCGAATTCGGCTTGACATAAGATAGTATCCCAAGATTTGATGTTCTCGCCCACCAAACATCGCAACATATTGCCCAAAGATCGATTAGTGACCTCTGTTTGACCATCCGATTGAGGATGATAAGCAGAGCTCATATCAAGACTTGTGCGAAGAAGCTTCCATAAGGAACGCCAAAAATGACTTAAGAAGCGCGAGTCACGATCTGAAACGATTGAAAGTGGTAGACCATGAAGACGATAAACTTCGCGGAAGAATAATTGTGCCACATGAACTGCATCCGTTGTTTTCTTGCATGGGACAAAATGTGTCATCTTCGAGAAACGATCCACTATGACAAAAATTGAGTCATTACCACGCTGAGTTCGAGGTAAACCCATCACGAAGTCCATACTAATGTCTGTCCAAGGCTGAGTTTGGATCGGTAAAGGCATATAAAGGCCTCCATTGCTTGCATGACCTTTTGACAATTGACAAACAACACACCTTTCAACAAAACGAGCCACATCACGACGTAGAGTAGGCCAAAAATAAGAATCAGCAACCAACTGCAATGTTCTGTCTCGTCCAAGATGACCTTCACCATGTAATTCTTTGATTATTTGCAAACGCAAACTACATGCCGGTACACATAGACGATTATCCCGAAAGATAAAATCATCCTGTAATACATAATCATCATCACGATCTTGTTGCAGGGCGGTCCAGATCTTCCCAAAGAATGGATCGTGAGGGTATAATTCAGAAAAGATGGCAAATCCAGGAACCGAAACATGCAAAGTGGCAAGGAGGGAATGACGACGACTCAATGCATCCACGACTTTATTAGTATGACCTGACTGATGTTTAATGACAAATGTGAATTGCTGTAGAAAGGCAATCCAAGATGCATGTCTCGCTGAGATTTTATCTTGACTCCCTAAGTGTTTCAACGCATCATGATCCGTGTAAAGAATAAATTCCTGATGAAAGAGATAATGACGCCAATGTTTAATAGCTTGCACAATAGCACAAAACTCCACATCATAGGTACTATAGCGAGCACGAGATCCTGCAATTTTCTCGCTGAAGAAGGCGACTGGACGACCATGCTGGCTCAACACTGCACCAATGCCCAGTTTACAAGAATCGCAATGCAACTCAAAGACCATCGAGAAATCAGGGAGAGCCAGAATAGTTTCTGAAACGAGCTTCTCTTTGATGGTTTCAAATGCTGTATTAGCTGCTGGTGTCCAAACAAATGATGTGCCCTTGATACAATCCATCAAAGGAGCTGTAATATCACTAAAGTGATGCACGAATCTTCTGTAAAATGAAGCAAGACCATGAAAACTGCGAACCTCCAAAACAGAACGAGGTGTAGGCCAGGACTTTATTGCTTCGACTTTACTTGGATCTACTTGTAAGCCCTTATCAGAAATAATATAGCCCAGGAAGAGTACTTGAGAAACACCAAATATGCACTTTTTGCGAGCCGCAAATAATTGATCACGTCGTAACACAGTAAGAACCTCCGTCAAATAATCCAAATGGCTGGACAAATCATTACTGAAGATGAGGATGTCGTCAAGTAGACGACAACAAATCTGCCAATGAAAGGTCGTAATGCCTGGTTCATAATGCGCATGAACGTGCTAGGAGCGTTGGAGAGGCCAAACGGCATCACCATCTATTCAAAGAGTCCTTCCCGCGTTTTAAATGCTGTCTTCCATTCATCTCCAGGACGAATCCGAATTTGATGATATCCACTTTTCAAATCGAGCTTAGTGAAAATGGAAGCACGACCAATCTGATCCAAAAGATCATCTAACCGCGGAATGGGAAAGCGATAGCGTACCGTAATTTTATTAATGGCATGACTATCCACACACATTCGCCAACTGCCATCTTTTTTTTGGTATCAACAATGCAGGCACGGCAGTCGGGCTTAAACTCTCACGTACATGACCTTTGTGGAGAAGTTCATCGACCTGTCGACGAAGCTCATCATGCTCTTGTGGACTCATACGGTAGTGCGGACGATTAGGCAGGACTGTATTAGGAACTAAGTCAATGTGATGTTGAATATCACGGAGAGAAGGGAGTCCTTGTGGCAAGTCATCGGGAAAAATATCCTGGAACTGTTCGAGTAATAGACGAAACGCCTCGGGAACTTTGACACTAATCAGAGAAATCTTTGGAGCTGCAACTAACGCCCATACTATCTCTGTGGTACTTAATTCAGCTTCAAACTCTGATTTAAGTAAAGTAAGAAGTGACTGTGAAGACGCAACAGGAGGAATGACGTTATCTCGTACATGTGGATCAGGCTTCTCCTTCGATGGAAGCAATGTGATTGTCCAACCCTCTATGATGAAACTATAAGTATTATCGCGTCCCTTGTGTAGTGCATCACGATCAAATTGCCAAGGTCGATGTAATAAAAGATGACAAGCATCCATAGGGACAACATCACAATAGACCGAATCCTTGTAATTTTCCAAAGAAAACCCACTTTAACTTGTTGAAACACGCATAACTCTGTACCATTATTCAGCCACGCCAATTTGTAAGGGGATGGATGAGCTTCAACCAGAAGACCGAGCTTGCGAACAGCATCTTGAGCAATCACATTTGCACAACTACCTGAATCAATAATTAGCTTGCAGACTTTGCCATTGATCGTGCAGGTTGAGCGGAAGAGATTAGAGCGTAACCAAGATTCCTGAGAAGCCCTCGGAAGTAAGCAGTTGCGACGGAGGACTAAACTCTGGCCAGTATCACCGTGAATGAAATCTGCATCTTGGTCTTGGTCAGACTCGTACTCATCAAAACGCGGTTCAACATTTTTTGTATCATGAACCACTAATCCTCGTTTTGGTTGTTTCAGGCATGCTGTTTGAATGTGACCCCTTTCACCACAAACAAAACAACGCAGCGCGTTCGTTCTAGCTGGCCTAGATGATGACATCGGGTCTGTCGATGTCCCTGCTTTGTTAAGCTCCGGACGATTGATCATCAAATCAGAAGGCTGGTTATTGTCACTAATTGGTGCAGATTGTAAACGACCCCGTGAAGACGAACTAGACCAAGCCGGACGAAGTTGACTTTCCATTGCAAGGGATCGTTGATGAGCTTCCGAGACAGAAACAGGGTTAAATTGTTGCAGAGCCACCTGTAATGCAGATCGTAATCCGCCAATAAATTGTGACACCAATTGTTCTTCAGTCTCTGAATGTGTCATTCTGGCCGTCATATGGAAAAACTCTGTCGCGTAGTCATCAACAGAACGACTACCTTGGCGAAGATTTCGTAATTTGTTATACAAGGTACGCTCATAATTGTATGGTAAGAAGCTGCATCGCATGTGTTTCTTCAGACGTTCCCACGAGTCAATTCGAGTTTTACTAGAGCGGCGACGAATCTCTTTAAGCTGAGTCCACCACGCGGATGCTCGACTCTTAAAACGAGTAGCCACCAGTGAAACGCGCATATCATCTGGTACTTGCTTGAATTCAAGTATCTCTTCCACCATATTTAACCAATCGATGAATTCTTCTAGATTAAGGGTGCCAGCGAATTCTGGGATGTCTAATCAAAAGCCGGACTCCCAACGTGATGGAGGGTTGACTCAGGCGAGCTCTCGATTCTGGTCCTATCTTGCATCACGATCATCATTATCTTGTCCGCGTTGCTGTACATGAACAGGAGCCACAAAAATATTGTCGTGAAAATCATCATGAACAGAGGTATCGTCTCTCCTTCGTTGATAATGATCCCGATTTTCATAGTGACGTTCATGTTGTTCTTCCAAAACAGTAGTTAAAGCTAATTTCTACTGCTTTTTGGAGAGCATCCTGAAGTCCAATAGTGAAAGTCTCCAACGTTTGACGAAACTCATCTTGCTGTTCTTCAATCGTTGGTTTACGAGGAGCCATGTTGATGTCGGACCGAGTTCTAATTAAGAAATTAAAACTGCTGGAATCTGATACCAACTGATGTAGCAAAGCTACGATAGTGCAGAGTTCTTGTTTAGTCTAAGAATTCCCAAGAAAGTAAGCCTTCTTATTCCGTTGAGAACCCTCGGATTCTAGCCGCAACAAGGAAGAAGAGTTATAAAATACTATGTTTTATTAATTCAATAGAAGTTGTGATCCTCACAAATCAAGGTATCGACTATATATAAGATAATTGTAAGCCCTAAACGTTTTAGAAAAGGAAAAGATGATGCTAACTTAAAATGGAAAAGCTCGATAGAATAGGAATATAGCTAAGAAACCCAAACCCAAAGTAAAACGGAAATAACGATAGACGCTGCATCAAATACCATGTTGAAGTTTTAGAATTTTTCATCTCAAAAGTAATTAACAAACCATAGATAAATCGATGGATTATGGAGTTTTCTGTATAGGTTTATGATATGTAAAATCTCTATTTGACTAGTAGTTAATACATACCTAGAGTTGCACCAGAAAATCACCACTAAGAATTTGATTAACAATTGTGGTGTTCGGAGAATAAGATCTTTTATTAATAGCTGTAACGAAGCGATTACAAGAGATGACTTATTCGAGAGGTTATGCCGAGTTGAAAAGAAAGTGTTTGCGAAGTAAACTAGAAAGCGTTGGAGTTCTTGGTTTTTTGCTCTGCTGCTCTCTAGATTGTATGAGTTGTTCTTTTCAGCTTCGGGATCTTCTTATTTGTAGGGATAGGAGGTCGGTTGCTCCGAACTCCTTTTCCTTTTCTCTTTGGAGAATATTTCCGTATTTGCGATATGGAAATATCTCTTATTCTCCGAAGAATATGGAAATTCTCCTTTATCATTCGAGTCAATTCGATGCTTCCGGACTTCGAAGATTATCTCTAGGAGTTTTCCTTTTCTCCGAGCTAGGTCGGCATAGTTTTCTTGGTCATGGTGGGCTTAGGTTATTGCTAGAGAAAGCTTTTTAGAGAAAGCCTTTTAGAACTTCTTATTCCGTTGAGAACCCTCGGATTCTAGCCGCAACAAGGAAGAAGAGTTATAATATACTATGTTTTATTAATTCAATAGAAGTTGTGATTCTCACAAATCAAGGTATCGACTATATATAAGATAATTGCAAACCCTAAACGTTTTAGAAAAGGAAAAGATGATGCTAACTTAAAATGGAAAAGCTCGATAGAATAGGAATATAGCTAAGAAACCCAAACCCAAAGTAAAACGGAAATAACGATAGACGCTGCATCAAATACCATGTTGAAGTTTTAGAATTTTTCATCTCAAAAGTAATTAACAAACCATAGATAAATCGATGGATTATGTAGTTTTCTGTATAGGTTTATGATATGTAAAATCTCTATTTGACTAATAGTTAATACATACCTAGTGTTGCACCAGAAAATCACCACTAAGGATTTGATTAACAATTGTGGTGTTCGGAGAATAAGATCTTTTATTAATAGCTGTAACGAAGCGATTACAAGAGATGACTTATCCGAGAGGTTATGCCGAGATGAAAAGAAAGTGTTTGCGAAGTAAACTAGAAAGCGTTGGAGTTCTTGGTTTTTTGCTCTGCTGCTCTCTAGATTGTATGAGTTGTTCTTTTCAGCTTCGGGATCTTCTTATTTGTAGGGATAGGAGGTCGGTTGCTCCGAACTCCTTTTCCTTTTCTCTTTGGAGAATATTTCCGTATTTGCGATATGGAAATATCTCTTATTCTCCGAAGAATATGAAAATTCTCCTTTATCATTCGAGTCAATTCGATGCTTCCGGATTCGAAGATTATCTCTAGGAGTTTTTCTTTTCTCCGAGCTAGGTCGGCATAGTTTTCTTGGTCATGGTGGGCTTAGGTTATTGCTAGAGAAAGCCTTTTAGAAAATGTGATCATTTCCCCTCTAACAGTAAGTCTCCCCCCCCCCCCCCCCCCCCCCCCCCCCCCCCCCCCCCCCCGGCGAGATTAATTGTAAATCAGGTCGGTGGACTTCATGAAGTTAAGCGGTTTTGATCTCGCAATAAGCGTCAGTTCGTCAAGAGCGTTTTTTCGCAATGGCCAGCTCGGCCCGATTTAAATGGATTTGACGCATGGCGCTTCCTCGGAATAAATTATTAAATATTCCGACCTATTAGGGTTTTACTCTGAGTGGGAAAGGCGAAAGTTTTGCTAGGCGGCGAGATTGTGCGAATCTCGACACGCGTCCCTTTAGGAAACTGTTGACATTTCCTTCTGATTTTATTACTTAGTTTTTATCTCTTCGTCTCCTTGTTCCAGAATTCTCTTCTTCACACTGTTTTTTTTCTGCGAAAATTATTTCGTTGCTTCAAAATATTTTTATTTTCTCGCCGATCTTCATTCCTTCTCCTCTATTTTTCTAGAAATATTATTTTTTGCTGAAGAATGTCGAATTCATCGGAGAGTTTTTCTTTTAACGATGACGAGATTCCTCTCGCCGGTCGGCGAGCCTGGATTAGTCTTGTTCCTTCCGCTTCGAATTCCAGAGAATCCTCGGGTTATCGAGATGAGATCTCGCCAGACAATCCTGACATTGAATCTGAGGTGGAGTCGGAGAACTTAGAGCCGGAGGGCTTTGAGCCAGAAAGCAGGATCGAGGGCCTTCTGCAGAAGATTGCGATGTCGAAGCACAGGACTGGCATCAAAGATGGGAGGACCTAGACGACCGCGGAAAGACTCCAGGAGCTTCGGTCAAAATGCTGTTTTCCTGAGGGAATCGAGCTTCTACTTCCCCAGGTCCATGAGAGAGTGACAACACCACCGGAGGGCTATTTTTGCATCTACGAATGCCACTTCGTGGATTTCGGCCTTCGATTCCCTATCTCGTTACTTCTCCGTTAGTGCGAACGGAGGAAGATGCCGGTGGCGCATCTCTCTCACGCCATAATTCGCCATTTCAATAGTTTAGTGGCGGTTGCTCGGATGGCGAAGGTATCTTTCAACTGGGACATCTTTGAGAGGATATCTATTTTGAACAAAGGGAGGCTAAACAGTGGGGGGGTGGTGCCATTTTTACACTACGCTGAAGGAGGGGATTGTTGGTGGGGATCCAACAAGCAAATTTCACGAATGGGACCAGTTTTTCTTCTATGTAAAGATCAACGAGGCGTCCATTAGCAGTTATGTGCTTGATTTATTCAGGACTTGGAAGTCGATGCCATGTAAGACGAACCAATCTTTTTACTTTTTTTTTTGGCTGATTCCTAGGTGTTGACATGCTCGCTCCTCTTCTTTGCTATGGTAGTGGCAATAAGTCTCGGGAAGGACCCGTTTGGTTTCGACGTTGATGTCATGAAACTGTGCAAGTTGAGCCAGCAATTATAGTCTGAGAAGAAGGGGGTCGCCGAGAAGAAGAAGAAGTTGGCCAAGCCGGCCGAGAAGGGGGCCAAATCTTCAAGAGCAGGTGAATTGCTAGATCAAAGTGATTTTTATTATTATTTCTTTGAAGAGTAGCATCTTATTTGCATGTTTGCTTGGTATTTTCAGCCGCTAAGAGGACCTCGCAGCTGAGGCCCAAAGGGGCTGGCCAGAAGAGGAGAAGGGCGGCTCCGGCAATGAATGCGGATACTCCTGTGAGCTCCTCTGTGAAGCAAAGGAGAATGACTCCTCAAGATCCACCTATTTTGGTGGACTCTAACGAAGCCGAGCTGGCTGCAGAGAATGAGACTCTTGCGAGGTAAATCCTTACTCTCACTTCGTGTGATGCTTTGATGCACCGAGATGATTTGTTGACTTTCTGTTTGCTTCTCTTTTTCTTTTTAAAGTTTTTCCAGGGCAGCGGCGCTAGAAAGGTTGAGGCGAGCTAGGGCCGAGAAGGCTGCAAGGGGCTCTCAGGGCGGAGTGTTCCAAGGAACTACCTCTCAAGCCGTAGGCAGGGGTAATGGGGGTCCCCCATATGCTGCCGCGAGCTGTCGTGAGGCTGTTCCCTTGCCGCTCCGGGCCGATATCCCTCAGAGTCCCGGGGGTCCAGGATACAGAAGATGCAGGTTGGGAAGAGACTGAAGAGCCTGCTATGGCTCGTCCTGAGGGGCCTGCTCCCTCACAGGATGTTCCGGGCACTGATGGTGCTGGTCCAAGTGCTCTCGCCGAGCCTAAGCAGGAGGAGTAGTTCTTCGATTATAGCCCTCATCAGTTATGCGCGAAATGGGATGGGGCCACTCTGGCGATGCTCAACCGCGAGTTCGCCGCAAATTTAATCTGGAAGTGCAGGAAGAACCTAAGGTGGGGTAAACCGCTTCGAGAGCTGAAGTTGGCGGAGTCGTTATCCTCGGCGAATCATTTGATAGCCCGGATATTTATTTTTTGGTGCTAGTGTGTTTTTGTTTTGTTTTATCGTGCGTTTCTAACAGTATATCCTGATGCAGGATTTGGGAACGTATATGTCCGCATTCGCGACATATGACAATAATTAATGTCAAGAGGAGATGATGTTGGGTGCTGCCTGTACTCTCAGAGAGGCGGAAGAGGAGAATCAGCTTCTCAAAGAGAAGTGCGCCCAGGTCGAAGGCACCATTGAAGCCTTTCGGGGCAAGGTGGTGGAGGCGTCTCAGCTTCACAAGCAGGTCACAGCCCTTTAAGCGCAGAATGAGGTCCTCGAAAAGCGGAACAAGGAGAACTTGCAAAAGTTCCTTGTCGAAAAGGAGAAGCTTCAAAGTTCTCGCGATGAGGTCTCGCAGTGTATTGCTGACAAGATCTTTGATGGTGTGATTTCTTGGTTTAAGTCGCAACTAGAGCGGATTCAGGCATCACTTGTTCAGCGTGAAGAGGTAGAAGCTGCCCTTGTGGGCGTGGAGAAAAGTGGCTCAATGGTGGCGTTCCTGAAGAAGATGCAGGACAAGGAATGGGAACTCCCTGCCGGGACACTTCTGTCTTTTGAGAGGGAGTTTGCGAAGTGGCGGGCTACCAGTGTTGTTATCGATAAGATAGTTATTACTGGTGAGGACTTTAGCCTCCCGAGCAGATCGGAAATCGATGACCTGCTGAAGTGAGCGTGAAGGGAGCCAAGAAACGATCCACATTGAGCCGTTTGCCTTCTTTTTGTTTGCGTATATATTTCTTATTTGACTGGCCCTTGCGTGGTCCTTTTTGAAATGACTTTACCCGAAAGGGTTTTTATAATGAATTTACGTTTTGCTCTTCGTTTTTCTTTTTGCAAAAGTAAATTAAAGTATCCGTAAATACTTTTACAGTTTATGTGATTTGAACTTTTTAGTTCGGAGTTGGGAGCGGGATTCCTTTGCCTATCTTATCCCAAATGGCCATCAAGATCGAACACCAAGCTATCAGGGTTCACTTCGGTCTGAAAGGTATGATCGAGGATCGTGCGAGTATTGTCCTCGGCTTTCATCTTATCCTCTTCGGAAGTAATTAAATCAAACTGAAGTATCGAAGGAGTGGTGATCAGCCACTAATTTAATTTTTGCTTTTGCTTTTTGGAATCGAATGTTTGGCCAGAACACCGATTCAGTAAGATCCATTCGCATAAGAAAATACTACTCTACGTGCCGAGCTGATTTTCCAAAATAAAAATTTATTAAATCTACAGCTGCACCCGAAGGTTGGCTTGCTCCGGTGTCTCGAAGATCAAGCGTCGTCCTAGCGTTTCCGATCTCGCGGTGGTCGAGGCTGCCAAGGTGTTGAGTTGCTCGTCATACTTGGCTTGCTGGGCCTGAAGGGTGTCTAGCTTGGACACCAGGTTTTGTGTGAGAGGGAGTAGGGCAGCTTGGATCGCTGCGGCGAGGTCGGTGGTGAGGACAAGATCTAAGGGTGCTCCTGTGGGTGGGATCGCGATGGTAGGGTTGCCGTGCTCGTCGAGAGCAGGTGTGTCAGTGCGTGTGGTGGTGTCCTCGTTGTTGAGGGTAAGGTTGCTGTTGTCGATTGGGAGGCTTATCGCTTCGGCTCTGTAGTTGCTAGTTTTTTAAAATTTTATTCTCCTAGTCCCTACAGACAGGGCCAACTGTTGAACCAGAAAATCACCACTAAGGATTTGATTAACAGTTGTGGGTTTTGGAGAATAAGATATTTTATTAATAGCTGTAAAGCGAAGCGATTACAAGAGATAACTTAACCGAGAGGTTATGCCGAGATGAAAAGAAAGTGTTTGCGAAGTAAACTATTCTTAGTTTTTGCTCTGTTGCTCTCTAGATTGTATGAGTTGTTCTTTTCAGCTTTATTGTCTTCTTATTTATAAGGATATGAGGTCGGTTGCTACGAACTCCTTTTCCTTTTCCCTTTGGAGAATATTTTCATATTTGCGATATGGAAATATCTCTTATTCTCCAAAGAATATGGAAATTCTCCTTTATCCTTCGAGTTAATTCGATGCTTCTGGACTTCGAAGATTATCTCTAGGAGTTTTCCTTTTCTCCGAGCTAGGTCGGCATAGTTTTCTTAGTCTTGGTGGTCTTAGGTTATTGCTAGAAAAAGCTTTTTAGAAAATGTGCTCATTTCCCCTCTAACACCTAGAAATTTATTTGAGTTCTTCTTGATGAATAGCTTGTACGTTGTTGAAATCGATCTTGGCGAATTCAACTAAGACAATGTTCTTGTTAGGTTTCTTTCCATACACATCGATGTACTAGCCTTCTCATTCGCCAATAGTAGGGCATATCTAACGCTTGGACCACCATCTCTCGTACATCATTAGACCCAAAATCTGCATTACTATGAGCAGGGGCGGACGCAGGTAGTAACATACGGGGTAACATGACCTCAGCTAATTTTTCTTTGTTTCTATGTAATTAACATAAATTCATTCAAATACAATTAGTTAAGTGTTTTTTGTAATGTAGTGTGCCCCGGTTAAATTATGTTATAGATTGGCCACTGACTATGAGTATCAACAGTCTCTGAGTTGTTGTATTGAAAAGGTCTGATGAATTTTCGTAGTTTAGTATCTGATTTTTCCGAAAGATATGACGCCTCGTAAAGAGATATGAGACCATCACTCTCAAACTTCTCACGATTTTCCATGAAAACATCGAATACATCTGTAGTTTAACAATAATTTTTTTATTAGTTATATATAAATAAGAACAAATTTAAATACAAGAAGGATATAATTTAACATGTATGGGTGATATGAATTATGTACCTTCTGAAACATTAAAACCACGTTGTCTGAAAATTCAAAATCGAGCGCGGTAGCATGTATATCTTTTTCTATGTCACACTGCCTCATGATTCTTCTATCTTCTTGATAACAAAAAACTGTTAAAATGTTCTTGATTTCCCGCTCAAAATAGTAAGGCACACCGAGTTTTTGCAGATCGTCAATGAGCTCCAATTGGTCGAGATAAGTCGTCTTCCCATCATTGAGCATCATTCTCACCTCTTCCTTCAACAAATCTCTCTCTCCTCGCACACTTTTACCTTTCTGAAAATCCAGTGGAAATTGTAAATATACATACACATTACTATACTATACGACATCTTTGTAGACATTTATATTGTATAAGGATTTCTCTATACCACATATTTATTCTTGACTGGGAGGAGATGGTGATTGTCCCAAATAGAAGGCTGATAATTTGCGAAAAGACGTGGAACAACGGGAGACTCATCGCCCGGTGTCGTTTTGGCCATTGTGGTACATGTGAACGATTTAGGACGTGGAATAGTCTTCACAAGGGCACTACTGTGAATAAGAGGTGAACCTATCTGCATTAGACTGGCCATTAAATAAGAATGGTATGACACTAGGTCCCTTGCTTTCTAACTTTCTATACTGTTTGTGTGTATACGTACACATGCATGTATATGTTTTTTTGGGGGGGGTCAAAGCATGTATGTTGTTTGTTATGTCCACGTCTTTGCTTTGAATTTTGCGTATCTTTCAATATTTTTATATAGTGATTTATTATGATTTGGTAACACTAAATTGCTTTTAGATACAAACTATTAAAATACTACAAAATATTTTGAAAAAGTTACATCCATCTACATTATTTCATATTTACTTTAAAAAAAAACACTCATTCTAATGTTAACACACTTTTTCATTAAAAAAACAGATTTATCCTTCTCACAACTTATATCTAATAGGTAACTATATTTTTATATTTTAAATTAAAAAAAACTAATTTTATTTTACAAAAAACCATCTTTGTCAACCAAAACCCTAATTTTACGTTGCTACTAAATCTATTTTTACTGCTGGTATTGAATTTCTCAGTCAAAATCTAAGAAAGTTCTGCATGTTCAGTAGATGCAACTAACATAAACAAGGAGAACAATGAGACATAGAAAAAAGATTTGTCAAAGAAGAACATGAAACTGTTTTCTTAAAAACAAGAGAATCAATTGAAGACATAATGTGGAGAAGACGACTATGTGAAGATGACAACAATGAGAAAAAATTAGTGGTGATAACAAATTTTCTCATTTTGTTTTTTTTTCAAATTTATGTTATTGTGCAGTTTTACTGTAAGTTTTCATTATGATTTCTGGAAAATTATATAGCTCTTGATCGTTCTTAGATTGAATTCTTGACCACAGGTTGTTGTTGTTCGGTATTGCACAAAACAAGATAGACATGGACACATTCGGATGGACAAAATAATCATGGACACATTTGAATAAACAAAAACAAGATAGCGCATGGACACATTTGGATGGACAAATGATGATGGACACATTTAGATAAAAAATTGTTATAGATTTTTACATTTTGAACTACAATCTCGATGGTGAGCTTCTGTTGTTTGTTCCTACTATTGTTATTGTTGTTTTTCTTTATTTTTATATTACAACCATCAACACAGAAGAAGAGAAACCTGATTTAGCAGCACCTCAGTCTGCTCATTAATATTTTTCATTGAACTTATTACTTTGTTCATCCCTATTTTGATTGGTTATTGTAATTTGCAGGTAGTGTATGCTTACTATACAATTTTTTTCCTATTAGTACATGTTGATGATCTTGACCTTGTCGCATGGTCTAATTATGTTGCAGTTTAGAGCTATCGATGTAAACAACTCTCAGTGGGCAATTGGTAATAGATGAGATGCAGTGGACAACAACCCAAATCAAGAAACCAAAATTGATGACTAAAGAACGATTCTTACATCTGCTTTTGTCCATAGGACATTATCCACATGGCAGTATCCACATGGACATGATATCTAGGGATTGAATGGGGAACGTTACCTTAAAACTCCCTAAAATTATAAAACCATTTTGGTTTCAGAATATTGATCATTTGACTGCAATACTTGGTTGGTTTTAGAAGATTTGTTTTGCAAGTTAAATATCAAGTTCAAGATTACATACATGACTAGACGAACATAGCATTAGTTCTTAGCCATTACAGCATTACAAGCTCACCTTTATCACTGTTTCATTCCAAACTCGATATCGGCCAAAGTCTTTTCTCTCACAATCTTAAATGTAATTGAATTGCTTCGTATATAATTTTTATTTTGTTTTGTAGAGTTTTTATAGATTTAAATGCAAAGACCATAACACAATTCATAAACAAATGGAGAAATATTTTTTGTATGACCTTATTACAAAATTCTTTATCCATATGGATAGTAGAATATGGTCAATAAGTTAGTCGATAAATAAATATTGAACCGAGTTTATTTAGAAACTTCTTTAATCAGTATTCATAAGGAAAATAATCAAAATTTCTGTTAGTAGCATACATTTACACCTTAAATTACAGAAGCACATCATACTTTTATGTAAAATTTATTACCATCCACGATACACACAGAAAAAAGAGTTTCATCCATGTGTTTAAAGATTAAAGTTCACACAAGATGAACTCATGGACATGTGCGCATGGAAACGCTTCTAACACCATATTTCTATATAAACACCTTTTCTACACACATATGAGCTGAAATGGTGTAAGACATAAATCAAGTCTTCATGTAAAATGGTCATTAAATAAATATTACCTCCTCTTATGAAAAACAAACGATTTGCATCCCATCAACTGCACTCTGCAGGAGATCCCCGAACCACATATGTGTGGTCTCACAGACCAGTTAGTCGATTACTTCTGTAAGCAGTGTGCGATGGAACTCTACCGAGATGTTGTCATACCATTCAACTTCAACCCTCCAGCCTAAGGTTGATCCTCTACTTCTTTTGTGTAAATCAGGGGAACATGGCCACTATAACCTTCTTTGTACATGGCCCCTTCCCTAGTCCACTTTGAAATTACTATACATCTTTGTATTAATTGTGCCTGCATGTCGCCTGTATTGGCTTTCAGTTCATTGCATATCGACATCTCCTTCTTATCGAATACTCCATGTACTCCTACTTCTTTGCTCTGCTTTTTTTTATCGAAGATGATTAAAAATGAAACACCTTAAGTACATGATAACTATTTGATGGACTTAATCCAATAACATGGACACATTTTGCTAGACACTTTCCTACAAACTAATTACTACCCCGATAGACGAGATGTTTTTAACTTTATTCTTCAACGAAATCTTCTAAATGGTAGCCACACTTTTTTCACCACAAAGACACTCCTCAACCATGGACATTGTCTTATAGTCACCATAATATGGATACTACATGTGAACAGATGTAGAAAAAAATACCACAAACCAGTTTGGACATTACAATATGTTTAAACACAAATATTATCACGGACCATTCCTCCTAATATATATTCCTACTTATGGAATCCACCAACAATTTTTGGCACATTAGCGGCAACAACAAGCCATCCATAGATGACCTTGTTATATGGATAGCCCAAAGTGGATATATTGAATGAAATGTATAACCATCCCTTTGATTAGGCTTATCACTTGTGCAACCATATGACCATTTGACTACATGATCACCATCTAGTAGACAATGTTTCATGACCACCGATTATAAGATCATAAAATTTACGATTTTATATGCATAGCTGTAACCCCTGTTTAAAAATGCGGCCGTGGAGACTGATTACTCGCCGGGAATCCGTTTAACAGTGGAGCTCCGCTGTATTTTCCTAAAATCAGAATAAATACATTTGAGTTTTCATAGTTTTTGGTTCAAAATAGCATGATTAGAAATTAGATCTTCTATTTTCTGATAAATCTTACTGAAAACAAGAATAGAAGAGTAAAAATATATGAAAACAATGTCTGGCGGCTGGGAAATTAGGGTTGCAGAGATAAAAACTCGTGTAAGGAAGAAAATAAATTATATACAATTTTACCCTCTCTTTAAATTAAACGATAAAAAAGCTAAAAAAACAAGAAATATGACTCGAACGAGTAACCTTGAGGTTTATTAAGTAATGTTAAACCAACTATCCTCTTTGTATATTTATGTTTAACATGTTCTACTATTATATATAACATTATTTAGTAAAATATTACCTTTAAAAAAAATTCTCTCCAAGTACTCCCCGATTTAATTCCGACTTTTAAAAAAATCGCTAGTCACAGACCGAACGTCCGATTAACGATTAACGATTTTTCCAACAGGGCCTACAACGCATGAACATACCTCAGGGGACAAATTCCGGTGGTCAAACATCATCCATTTGGTCATTGTATCGTAGATAAATATGTTATTATGCACTACACCCATGGACAGAGCCTTGTGGACAAATGTTAGTGGACGACAGTTATAAGTCCATACAATTCGCACCACAAAAACCACACGTGAATGTATCTATATATTTTAGCTATAGTGGATAGATTCCTGTTCATGTAAAAAGATCATAGATGTTTTGTCCATTTGCGTATCATGTCCATGCAGTTTATTCAGAAGCTAACTCCATGTGTTCATCTAGAATAAGTCGTCCACGAGGTTAGGATATAGCGGATCAACATGAAGGATACATGCATTCCAAATTTTAATTTCATTCCAACTATCCATGTACCCTTATCCATACCTACTGAAACACCCCATCCCGGCTACTAAGATTGAGAGGTTGTCCCACGCTACAGATTACTAAGTAAACCAAGCCTTTCAGTCCGTTTTAAGGGTCTTATCCTTTAATTAAGTTTATTTAGTAAGTAATTATGAGATTCATAAAACTTTAGAGCCAATACGCAATAGATGAATGAAACAACAGGATATTTATTTATATAAAAAGTAGGATTCGATACAAAGTTAGAGATTGCACTATAGACTATTACAATGATCGATCCTAACTATCCAGACTATTCCACCACCCATCCGCCTTGCCTAGTCTCGCGCGCCTAAGCTTTTTCCTTCCCACGGTCACTTTCTTTTCCTGAAATAGCCAAGGATACGTAAGTAATCCATTCACTCAATGGATGCGCAGATTCGCCCTAATATGCATATATGATCAAGGCAATAATGCAAGTTTCTGATGTCTTAGTTTATTATTCCCCAAAAATCCCCTTTATTAATCGGCTAATCCGAACCTACGGAATTTCTCTCGGATGTGGTCGAAACGGTACGAGTCAATCAAGACTGTCTGTAGATTGTTACAACCATCGGGAGTTATCCGAGAACAGACTAGACTGGTCGTGACTGGCCATCGGCCATAATCACGCTATAATGCACATGATCGATTGCGAACAATCTCTCATAGCCGGAAGTACAGAACGAGTGTTTAACCCGAGAAAAGAGAAGTTTTGCCGAGGGATTTCTAACCGATCCGAAGACTCTCTCGGTAAAACCGATTGTCGTGAATCCCCTCGGCTATCTCCAGATCAAATCACGCACCTTTGCCTATAGTTTCTAAGAATTGGCAGGTTTCTCTCGATCAATTGTCGTAGAAGGCTCCATCTTCTGAAGCCCTTCTTCCGGACGAACTTTCTTCCGAGAATGACCCACACGATCTGGCGTTATCTCCGATACTCCGACTATCGTCGAGGAACGTTCGCAAGTTCTCCTTTTTCTCTCAATCAACTTTACTTTCTCTCGGATATCTTTCTGAATCTCTAGGGAAAAATCCCGTGAAAAGTCTATGTGTTCTCGCACGAATGGCTAAGCGGATCTATTTATTAAATTTATGCCATAACCGCTTCATTAAACGAATAGTTGCCACATCCCATTTCGCCAACGGTCATATTCCTTCGGTATTAACCGTCTCGCACACGTGGCACGTGTCTTAGAGACTGGTCTGAGAATTCATCTTCCGTCCGTCCAGCTAGCTTACTTAGCTAGCTTCACTCCCCAGATAGCTAGCAGAACACTTGACTAGCTGACTCGAATATCGTGAGCTAAGTCCAGCTAGATTGAGCTACCCTTCAGCTGACCCAGCTAGTTAGCTCGATCTTCCAGCTCATTCCAGCTCGATTGTAATCTGTGAGCTAACTTATCATCATTTTTCCTGACCTTTTCTATCTCTTTCTTGCAATATCCGGCGAAGTCCTTTCCTTCTCGACATAGCCCTTCTTTTCGAACCATGGAATGGATCACTTGATGTTTGCCCGGCAAGTTTATCTCTATTTCGACCATGGCCCGTCCCAGCTATCCTAGCGAGGATAGGGGATGCCACGAGTCTCCCCCCCTTGAAAGGGATTCGTCCTCGAAACCGATTGAGTATGCATTCTTTATCCTTTGAATTCTTCCCATTTGGGAAACTCAGCCTGCATCCTGTTCTCGATTTCCCAAATCGCTTCTTCAGAACCGTTGCAAGTCCAAACGACCTTGATCATTTTAATCACCTGCTTTCTGGTTAGCTTTTCCATCTGATCGATAACTCTTGTTGGTATTGCCTCCACTGTTAAGTTTTCCTTTAACTCTGAAGGTAACTCTGGGATAATCACGTCTTGG
Source organism: Thlaspi arvense (assembly GCA_911865555.2). Classification (NCBI taxonomy): domain Eukaryota; kingdom Viridiplantae; phylum Streptophyta; class Magnoliopsida; order Brassicales; family Brassicaceae; genus Thlaspi; species Thlaspi arvense. The sequence continues at coordinate 10,331,505 of OU466861.1, forward strand.
TCAGTCAAGCACTTCCTTAGTTGGGATACATGGAACACGTCATGAAACGCGGCCATCTTCGGCGGTAAGTCTAACCTATAGGCAACCGCCCCAACTCTTTCCAGAACATTGCACGACCCAATGTACCTCAGATCAAGTTTCCCTTTCCTGGATGTCCTTGCTCTCCCTTTGAACGTTATCATCTTGAGATAGACCCAATCACCGTGAGTCTCTATTTGAAACTATACTCGCTAGTACCTCCATGCAATCGCACAATCTCGTCAATATACTTAACCGCAACTGCTTCAACTCCATCTGTCTTCTTTATGACCATGAAGTGAGCAGACTTGGTCAGTCTATCAACTACAACTCAAACCGCATCCTAATGCTAAAAATCAGGAACAAAGAAAAGTAGCTGAAAATCAGTAAACAAATAAAAACTTAGACAAAATCCTAATGCTAAAAATCGATAGGCAGCTATTACTCCCCGGCAACAGCGCCAAAAACTTGATAGGGCTCAGGTTTTACCCAAATAAAAACTACTGCAAGGGCACAGCAAAGCAGTTGTAGTACAAGGGGTTATCGAATCCCAAGGGAGTAAGTAAACTACACTATCGAGTTCAGGTTCGGATTAAGCTAAGCAGAATGTAATGAATGTAATGCAAAATAACTAAAGTAATAAAAGCAAGTGGGTGTTTTTGAGACTGTTCTTAAAGTTCAGAAAGCTAAAGGCGCTAAGTCAGGACAGTTCGCAGGTTGAATCTGAGAGTGTAGAATGCATGCAATCAGGAATGAATTAAAACCGTCTTGAACATGAATCGCAAAGATATAACCAATCAATTCTCATTGCAGAAGTTATCTATGTCTAAATCACAGAGTTTCAAATCTCTTTGCAAACCCTAACAATCTAAACATGCAGTAATGATCAGGTTCAATTGTTCACAAAACTCCTAAGCCAAATCTTTTTGTACTAGGGCGTTTTGCTCATCTAATACTAGTTCAGGTGATTAATAATGCTCTCACATCTATCAAACAACCTAGGGTTTTGAAATCCAGATGATGTGTCTAAGAAATCGATATGAATGCAAGCACAGATGAAGAACCAATGAATTTCCTAAAAGTTTTTAGCAATTCTACAAACTCTTCTTCAACCTTTGAAAAGCCCTAACTTAACTAACAAACTACTCAGACATGGTGATTTGAGAAAACATCATGAAAAGAATAGATTGCATAAAAGAAATAAGAAGTAGAAATAAAGGAGTTCAAAATCTGCTCTGAAGGAGTCTGATTTGTCTCTCCAAAAGCTCTGCTACAAATCTCTCTCTAAAACTCTCAAAAATAATAAGATACAAGATATCTGCCAAAAAAGTGGCTGGAAAACCTAATATACAAGCTAAAACACGATCTGGTGTCTTTTTGCAAATACTGGAACTTTTGGGCCAAAACTGTAATCTCTTCCCAATCTTTTTAAAACAGGCCACAGTCCCTTCCTTTCTGGGTGACGAGCGTCACCAGCTTGGTGACGAGCGTCACCATATGGCATACTTTCTTCTTCGAGCTAGGTACTTTGTGGCTTCAACTCAGAATGCTCCAAAAGGTTCCAAAATCTCCAATTATGCTCCAGACATGCTTTAACCTGCAAAGACTCTTCTAGGACTCTAAAAAGACCAAAAAGACTCAATAAAAAGGACTTATATTATGGTTAAAAACCATAAAAACTATGATATATCAGTCTATCAACTACAACCCAAACCGCATCCTTCTTGGTTCTTGTTATTGGCAACCCACTCACTAAGTCCATTGTGATATGATCCCACTTCCACTCCGGAATGGGCAGACTTTGTAACAGTCCACTGTGAACTTGGTGTTCGGCCTTGATCAGTTGACAGGTCGGACACTTAAACACCCATTCTGCAATGTCCCGTTTTATGCCAACCCAGTGATAATACCGCTTCCGGTCCTGGTGCATCTTACTCATTCTTGGGTGAATGGAGAACTTTGATCTATGCGCCTCCCTTAGGATTTCTTCCTTAAGTTCCTTGATGTTCGGTACACTGACTCAACCGTTAACCACAATCGTGCCATTGTTAGAAACTTGATACTCGATCTTATGATTCTGCACGACCTTCTTCAATCCCTCATCCTGTAATTGAGCGATCCGGATTCGGGTTAGTAAATCAGCCTGGTTTGCCGCATTCAAACCTAAGGGCTCTGATCCACTTGACAAAGCATTCAGATGCAACGTCCCGATCATATTTACTAACATTTCCTCGTCCTTACTTGCAGCCACATCTGACCGCCTTCTACTTAACGCATCCACAACCAAGTTTGCCTTGCCTGGATGGTAAGCAATGTCTAAGTCGTAGTCAGTTACGAATTCCATCCATTTCCTCTGCCTTAGATTCAGCTCCGGCTGGGTGAATATGTACTTCAAGCTCTTATGATCTGTAAAGATTTGCACTTTCGCCCCATAAAGGTAAGACTGCCATATCTTCAGTGCAAACACCACTGCAGCCATTTCTAAGTCATGAGTCGGATAGTTTCCCTCATGCTTTCGTAGTTTCCTTGAAGCATAGGCAATTACCTTACCCTTCTGCATCAGAACACAGCCAAGCCCGGTTATAGACGCATCCGTATAAACCATATAAGGTTCATCTTCTTCTGGCAAGGCTAAGACTTGTGCGATAATCAGTATGTTCTTCAATCCTGAGAAGTTGTTTTCGCATTCATCCGTCCACATAAACTTTGTATCCTTCCCGGTTAGCTTAGTCATGGCTTTAGCCATACTTGCAAAACCATTCACGAATTTTTGGTAGTATCCACTGAGACTTGATCTTCTCTGGATCTACTGAGACACCCTGATCCGACATTATGTGCCAAAGGAATCTGATGCTCATTTGCCAGAAACTGCATTTGCTTAGCTTAGCATAAAGTTTTTTTCCCTCAATCGCTCGAAGACAGCTCTTAGATGAGTGTTATGGGAGTCTCCGTCTTTTGAGTAAACGAGTATGTCATCTATAAAGATGATCAGGAACTCTTCCAAACAATCACAAAAATCACATTCATCATATTCATGAAAGCCGCTGGTGCATTAGTCAGGCCGAATGGCATAAACACGAATTCATAGTGGCCATACCTCGTCCTGAATGCAGTCTTTCGGACATCCATAGGCTCTATTGGGATCTGATGATATCCTGAAGCTAAGTCGATCTTAGAAAACCATGTTGCTCCCTTGAGTTGATCCAGTAGCTTGTCAATCCGCGGTAATGGATACTTATTCTTGAACGTGACTCGGTTCAAGCCTCTATAATCGATGTATAGCTGAAGGCTACCATCCTTCTTCTTTACGAATAAAACCGGTGCACCCCAAGGTGAATTACTCGGTCTGATGAATCCTTTCTCCAGAAAATCCTCTAGTTGCTTCTTTAGCTCGGCCATCTCGGCTGGAGCCATGCGGTAAGGCGCCTTACAGAGTGGGGCTGTCCCGGGCTCGAGTTCTATCGTGAATGGGTCAGATTTATCCGGGGGTAAACCCTTCAAGGTTTCATACACATCTGCGAAGTCATTTACAATCAGTACATCCTTTATCTTTGCGTCCTTCCCTACATCTGTAGTAGTGATAGTCGCCAAGTAGGCTTCACATCCTCTTTCAATCATCTGTTCTGCCTGGATTGCCGAGATAACCAGGCTTCCTGAAGTTGGTCTAATTCCTTGGAATTCTAACTTCTGGTCTTCCCTCTCAAAACGCACTCGCCCCCAATGGAAATCAAGGTTTGCTTTGTACTTTCCAAGCCAGTTCATCCCCAAGATCACCTCGTGATTCTTAAGGCTGACTATGACCAGATCAACCGACATCTCTATGCCTCCAATACTGACTGGAATGTCATAAACCACTCCTGACGAGGACATGACATGACCACCACTAGCAAAGACTATACCGAATTCACTCTTCGGTCCTCTTTGAAATAATCATTTCAAAATCATTTTCGGGCTTACAAAACTATGTGTTGCCCGGAATCAAATAGGGTATGAGTTGCTATACCACCAATAATCAAGGTCCCTACACATTCGCCTAGAATGCTAAGTTCTTTCCCTTCCTAATCCCGATGCTTTGCCTTGCAATGCTTATATTTTATTAGGATAGGCTTAGTGACGTACTAGTGATCGCGCTGAAGTTACCGGCGTTGCCGTATTCCTTCGCCAGTTCGTAGACACGCGGTGCTACAGCCGGCCTTCGCCCTGGCTCGACTGATCGCTCATCCCGCTGTTTCTCTTCTTGCTCACCTGCACTTCACTTCGGTACTTTGGGCAATCCTTAGCATAATGCCCTGTTTTCCCGCAGTGGAAGCAGGAATTTCTTTCATCACTCGTCACTTTTCCTCTATCCATCTTCGAACAGTTTTGGGTGCCATGATCCTGACTGTCACACTTAGCACAGGGTCTTGATGCCTTCCAGCATTCCCCACTATGCATCTTTCCACAACGCGTGCACACATTGCGTCTTACCGTTGACCTGGTCTGATCATCGACATGGTCCCATTTTCGCTTCCTGTCGTAAGTCCTAGTGAACGTACTAGGCCGGGTAGAAACTCTTGACTTGTTCTCCTCAGCTAAATTTGCCTCAATGATGGCCGCCCTCTTGACCAACTCCAAGACAGTACCAAAGGTGCGGACTGAGCAGTGAGTGCGCAGTTCTACCCTCAAACCGCGGAGGAAACAACGGAAAATCACTCTCGAGTCTGTCCCACGCCTCGGACGGGAAGTACTTCTGGTTGAACTCAGTCTTGAAATCCGCAAAGGTCTCGATGCGTCCCTCAGGCGCTTGTTCACCGTGAACCACCAGTTGTGAGTATCCCCTTCCAGAAAATGAACTGCGATGTCTTTCTTGTAATCATTCGGACAGCATGTGTAACTGAATTTCCTCACTAACCGACTCCTCCACCCATCGGCTTCAATCGGGTCAGCACTACCCTTGAAGTGTCCTGTTCCCAGCCGGGAGATATGCTCCAAAACGCTAAGGTAGTCTACCTTTCAGACAGTTTTGGGCGGCGGATCTATCTCGATCACCTCCGCTTGTACCGTAGCATGGTCCACCACAACCAGTGCTGCCACTTTGGTCTTAGTCGATTGCCCAACCGTCGGATTCTCAACTGACGTAACCGCCTGCGAAATAGTCGGTAACTGCTTCATGACAGTCTAAAGCGTAGTCCACAATACACTCATGGAAGGAGTTACGGTCTGTTTGTCCAATTCCGCAGCGCGTCCATCAACCCTAGTTTCCTGGATCATTGTTGGATTAGCATGAGAAGACTCGCTCATCTCCTCTAGGTTCTCCTTCTCGCGGTTGCTCGGATAAGTATCCTTAGTCTGGTAATGCATGGAAGTGTCCACAGGCGTTTGTTCCCTTCTGTCCAGCCACATGTTCGACTGAATCCACAACAACTTGGTTCACACCATCGCCCACCCTTTGACTAGTTTCAGCTTGTCCCTTGTCCTTCTTGGACTTTTTTCTCCTTCCATGTTTGCCAGTTTTGATTTTTCCCTCCTGAGATTCAACATGTTAGCATCACCTAACAATACAAAATCCCAACGAATCAAAAGCAAAACCTAGCGTGAGACTCTATAGCCGGATGAGTGGCTTTCCCCATTCCCCACACTAGACTGTCCTAGGAGCAAGCATGCTCTGATACCAACTTGAAACACCCCATCCCGGCTACTAAGTCTGAGAGGTTGTCCCACGCCCCGGATTACTAAGTAAACCAAGCCTTTCAGTCCGTTTTAAGGGTCTTATCCTTTAATCAAGTTTATTTAATAAGTAATTCTGAGATTCATAAAAATTTAAAGTCAATATGCAATAGATGAACGAAACAACTGGATTTTTATTTATATAAAAAGTAGGACTCGATACAAAGTTAGAGTTTTTACTATAGACTGTCACAATGATCGATCCTAACTATCTAGACTGTTCCACCACCCATCCGCCTTGCCTAGTCTTGCGCGCCTAAGCTTTTTCCTTCCCACGATCACTTTCTTTTCCTGAAATAGCCAAGGAAACGTAAGTAATCCATTCACTCAATGGATGCGCGGATTCGCCCTAATATGCATATATGATCAAGGCAATAATGCAAGTTTCTGATGCTTTAGTTTATTATTCCCCAAAAATCTCCTTTATTAATCGGCTAATCCGAACCTACGGAATTTCTTCAGGATGTGGTCGAAACGGTGCGAGTTAATCACGACTGTCCATGGATCGATACAACCATCCGGAGTTATCCGAGAACAGACTAGACTCGCTGTGACTGGCCATCGGCCATAATCACGCTATAATGCACATGATCGATTGCGAACAATCTCTCATGGTCGGAAGTACAGAACAAGTGTTTAACCCGAGAAAAGAGAAGTTTCGCCGAGGGTTTTCTAACCGATCCAAAGATTCACTTAGTTAAACTGATAGTCGTGAATCCCCTCGGCTATCTACAGATCAAATCACGCACATTTGCCTATAGTTCCTGAGAATTGGCAGGTTTCTCTCGATCGATTGCCTTAGAAGGCTCCATCTTCTGAAGCCTTCTTCCGGACGAACTTTCTCCTGAGAATGACCCACACGATCCGGCGTTATCTTTGATACTCTGACTATCGCCGAGGAACGTTCGCAAGTTCTCCTTTTCTCTCAATCAACTTTACTTTCTCTCGGATATCTTTATGAATCTCTGGGAAAAATCCTGTGAAAAGTCAGAGTGTTCTCGCACGAATGGCTAAGCGGATCTATTTATAAGATCTCGGCCATAACCGCTTTATAAAATGAATTGTTGCCACGTCCTATTTCGCCAACGGTCATATTCCTTCGGTATTAACCGTCCCGCACACTTGGCACGTGTCTTAGAGACTTGTCCGAGAATTCATCTTCCGTCCGTCCAGCTAGCTTACCTAGCTAGCTTCACTCTCCAGATAGCTAGCAGAACACTTGACTAGCTGACTCGACTATCGTGAGCTAAGTCCAACTAGATTGAGCTACCCTTCAGTTGAACCATCTAGTTAGCTCGATCTTCCAGCTCATTCCAGCTCGATTGTAATCTGTGAGCTAACTCATCATCTTTTTCCCGACCTTTTCTTTCTCCTTCTTACAATATCCGGCTAAGTCCTTTCCTTCTCGACTTAGCCCTTCTTTTTGGACCATGGAACGGATCACTTGATTTTTGTCCAATAAGTTCATCTCCATTCCGACCATGGCCCGTCCCAGCGATCCTAGCGAGGATCTAGGATATCACACCTACAATCTATTATTATGAATGATTTCATCATCTTCTCTACCAAAACCCCGAAATTCTTTTGCAGGTGGATCAAAATCAAGAAACCTTGTAACCTAATAATCAGTGTGCAAAATACACATAATCAGAACCTCAATTGACGATTTCGCGGTTTTGGCAGAAAAATTCGATTTTACGGTTTTGTCGAGAAAACACAGTTTTGTGGGTTTGACGAAAAATACGGTTTTATGGTTTTGGCAAGAAAATACAATTTTATAGTTTTGGCAGAAAACACGGTTTTACGGTTTTGACAGAAAAATTCGATTTTGCGGTTTTGATGGAAAAACTCGATTTTGTAGTTTTGATACGAAAACTTGATTTCGAGGTTTTGTTGAGAAAATATAATTTCACAATTTTGATAATTTTAACGAGAAAACGTAATTTTGAGTTTTTCGGTGAGAAAAAATAATTTTACGGTTTTGCTAGTTTTTGCAGAAAACGTAATTTTGCAATTTTCTAAAAAATTGAATTTGCATTTTTTTTTAAATTATGATTTTAAATTTTTTTAATTTTTTAATTTTGACAACTTTGGTAAGAAATGTAATAAATATAAATTTAGTAAGCTTTTTATTATATTATTAAGTTTTTGGTCTTGAGGTTTTTGAGATATAAATATGCATTAAAACTATTTTTTAGTATTTTAAATATTCAGATATGATTTTTTAGATGTTTTAGATTTTGCATCGAAATGCATTATGATTTAAAAATATCCAAACAAATAATATTTATATTTTTACATCGAGATATAACATTTATATGCATAAGCGTATAGAGTAAATAAATTAAATGTACACTAAAAAATAAATAATGATTAAAAATCAATTTTATACTGTAGAAGGAAAGATTGTAAAAGTCTTGATTGGCATTACTTGGTTGAATGTGACAACATTGGGCAGATAAAAGAGAAATTTTACATCAACAGAATTTATGATCAAAATTATGAATGCTAATGCTCGCTTGCGGGCTTCATCAATATAATGTATCAAGAAAATAATTGTGCAAATTAGTATTTATTATCTATAATCTATCTTTGTATATTAATTTTTTTGTTTGGTCATTATCTTTGTAATCATATATGAATTTTGAATTATATATATTATAGGGATAATTAGAAAAATAGAATAGATTTTAAAAGAAATTGTCTTATTAATATTTTTTTAAAAAATATTGTCTAACTAATACTTTAAATAATATAAAACCTGAATTACCCCTTAAATACTTAAAATATCAAAAAAAATTAATTTTTGAAAAACTATTTAGAAGAAATTGAAAAAGACAAAAATAAAAAGGGATATTTGCAAAAATGACCTAAAATTTGATTTGAATTGTAAATCTAACCCACAAAAATCACTTTCCCAACATTTGCCATTTTGTGTCCAAACAATCCCTCATAGTTTCAGTTATTCACGAAATTGCCATTGTTTTTAATTAATTTTATTTATTTTCGGAAATTCAATTGACCAACTAATCCTCATCTTCCTCACTTATTTACGAAAATATCATCATCATCAATTCACCCAACCACCATTTTCAACCAATTTTGAAGCTTTAATGGTGGCAAAAACCCATTTTTGAGTTTGTTGAGCTCATTATTTTCCCTTTAAGCTTCTATTCTTCCATTTCCTCTCTATTTTCTTTCCAAAAATTCTATAATTTGTCTATTAAAAAGTTGAAGTTCATAAAAATTTCTATATTCCGGCGATTTGGTTGTTTGTTGCGGTTGTGCTTCTTTCATTGTGGCTAGGATCGAAGATCTTGACCAGAAAAGAAGCTAAAGGCGAGTGGTAAGTCGGATTTTCAGTCAATTTTGGTGTTTTTCAGTTCTGGGCTCCGAAAGTAGATTTCACTCGGTCCGAATGAAGTCTACTAGTCAACGCCCAGGTTAGTTTTACAATTGACCGCATGAAAAAGTAGACTTCTTTTGGTCCGAATGAAGTCTACTCCATTTCCTTTGATAACAAAAAAAATGAAGTAGACTTCTCGAGTAGACTTCTTTAGAAGCAGGACATTTTTGCAATTGACCAACCTTTGACTTTTCAGAGTAGACTTCTCTATGACCTGCCAGAAGTCTACTTACGAAAGTAGACTTCTCCGAGAAGTTTACTTACGGAAGTAGACTTCTCCGAGAAGTCTACTTTAGAAAGTAGACTTCTCGCAGGTCATTTTTGCAATTGACCAAAAAGTCAAATATTTTGCAATTGCAAAAATGACCTGCGAGAAGTCTACTTACGAAAGTAGACTTCTCCGAGAAGTCTACTTTTCATAGAGTAGTCTACTAATATTTTGGCAATTGCAAAACTAACCTGCGAGAAGTCTACTTTTATCCGAGAAGTCTACTTTTCTTGTTTTAAAAAAAAATCATTTATACACAATATATAACGAATTTTTATGATTTTCGTGATCCTAAGCTTCTGTTATTAAGTTTTCTTGCTTATGTATAAGTTTTGCATGTTTATATTTTATAGGTATAGTCGAATGAGTTTCCAAGTTTTATATGATACTTAGCTTATTAAGAGTAGACTTCTTAGTCTACTATAGAAGTCTACTAAGTAGACTTCATTCGACTTACCGAGAAGTCTACTTATGCAACGTTGATGTCTAATGTGGTTTGGATTTGGTTTTTTTTTTCACAGAGAATGGTTCACATACCCGCTGTTTATGGATAATGGGTTAAGACTGAATCAGTTTGGCAGTTCGAGGTGGATAATAACAAAGGAGGGCGGATGTTGTTCTTAAGAGATGGTTGCACACATGTTGAGCTTCTTGGAATGGTGCAAGAGGATTATATGCTGGAAAAGGAAACAAATGTGGAGTTATCCTATCCCTTACCACCTCAGATGCTTCAACAAATGCCTACTGATTCTCCGCCTATGTATGTCACAAATGATAGACATGTTCAGAGCTTGATTGAGTTAAGTAAGATGCATGGTTTTCGCCTTTGTGTTTCGAGTAGGATAGTGGACCATGAGAATGATGATGTGGATGGACATGCGGATACGTGCTCTGATGCTGAAGAAGATTGGGATGAAGACGCTGAAGATTGGGATGAAAACGTTAAAAATGAGGATGAAGCTGATAGTTTGAATGAAGATGAAGTTAATCAGAATATGAAAGAAAAGTATGATGACTCAGATGTGGATTACAGTAAGTACGGGAAAGTTAAAGATGAGGATGAAGTTAAGGGTGTGAGAGCGTTGTGGTGGTTTTGATCGACTGGATAGTAGTTGGTCGTCTAAAATCTTTGTTAATCAGAGTTTTCCTAGCAAGGAAAAGCTTGTATCTGAGTTGCGATTGATGGCAGTTATGAATAGATTTGCTTTCAAAGTATATAAGTCTACAACGTCTTTGTTTGTAGCAAAATGTTCAGTCAAAGGATGCGTTTGGATGGTTAGAGCGGGTGTGAAGAACGAAGCAAACACATTCTGGGTGACAAAGTATCTGAAAGATCATACTTGTTCTGTGATAGACCGGTCAGCTTATCGTAGACGTTGTACACCTAAGTACATTGGGGCTCTGTTTGTGGAACGAGTTGGCATAATCGATGGAATTGTGCCAAAGCATATCAGAGATTCTATGAAGGTGATGTTTGGTCTAAACCTCAGTTACACCACATCTTATAGAGCTTTGATATATGCCCAACAATTGGTGAGAGGAACAGCAGAAGATGGATATGAGAAGCTGCCTTCTTATTTGCGTCAAATTGAGAGAGCTAATCCGGGAAGTGTCACAGACCTTGTATGCGATGAGATGGATCGATTTAAGTACCTGTTTATTTCATTTGGAGCTTCCATAGCTGGTTTTCAGTACTTGAGGCGAGTGATTGTTGTAGATGGGACTCATCTAACTGGGAAGTATGGAGGTGTTTTGCTAGTGGCAGCCGCACAGGATGGTAACTTTCAGATATTTCCTTTGGCTTTTGAAATTGTGGATTCTGAGTGTAATGATTCATGGAATTGGTTTTTCACCAAATTGAGTAGATGTTTCTCAGATGGGTATCCGCTTGTCCTAGTTTCTGACCGGCACGACTCCATAGCTGATGCATTTAAGAATGTCATACCATGGGCAACACGAGGTATATGTTACTATCATCTGCAGCAAAACATTGTGACTAAGTTTCACGGGAAGAACCTCATGTACTTGGTGAGAGGTGCTGCATATGCACATACGACTTACGATTATAATCGATACATGGACGCAATCCGAGAGGTAAACCCCAGACTTGCTCAATATTTGGAGACTGCAGACCCGAGGTTATGGTCTCGAGTCCATTTCCCGGGAGACAGGTACAACATAAAGGCTAGCAACATCGCAGAATCGATCAATGCGGCTGTTAAGGAAGCCAAAGGGTTTCCCATCACATTTCTGTTAGAGTTTATAAGAACAAAGCTCGGGAGATGGTATCATAAAAGGCGTGAAGATGCTCTAAGTCTCACAACGAGCCATACCCGTGGAGTAGAGTATCTATTGGCAATTCGAGAATATGAGGCAGGAGATTTGAAGGCAGAACCCATTGATGGCTGGCGTTTCTTTGTTAAGGGTGTAGCACGAGATTGTATTGTTGATTTGCAACAAAGGAAGTGTTCTTGTGGTGTGTATGATGTTGAAAAAATCCCTTGCTCACATGTTATTGCAGCGGCAGAAGAGGCCAACGTGAAACTGTCAACACTTGTGTGTCCATCTTACTCACGGGAATCCTTATATACGGCCTACTCCCATCCCATTAACCCGCCTATTTCTGATGAAAATGATGTCAAGAAGGAACCATGTGGTGTTCCAGTCATAAAGATTCCTCCTGGAAGAAAGAAAAAATCTAGATGGCAAACTTGGCTAGAAATATCTAGGAAGAAAGGCACAAGACCAAGAAAGATGCATAAGCAATACAGTTGCTCCAAGTGCAAGCAACCTGGTCATACTCGCCCCTATTGTGTAAGTTAATATTTACATTGTACTTAGTGTGTTTTGTTTTATCTCATGCCAAGTCGTTATGTAGTCTAACTTCAATAAAATCATATGTAGAGATTCGATGATGGTGCTGATTGAATCTGAACAAGTCGAGAAGTCTACTTGACACAAGAGAAGTCTACTAGGTTGTCAAGATATGTAATATAAATGGGGGGAAATGTCCCTCTAAATCATCATTAAGTTATGTATTATTATTGTCTTTAAGAAGTCTACTCGAGTCTAGAGAAGTCTACTTGATAAGAAGTCTACTCGTGACACGAGAAGTCTACTAGGTTGTCAAGATATGTAATATAAATGGGGGAAATGTCCCTCTGAATCATCATTAAGTTATGTATTATTATTGTCTTTAAGAAGTCTACTCGAGTCTAGAGAAGTCTACTTGATAAGAAGTCTACTTGTGACACGAGAAGTCTACTAGGTTGTCAAGATATGTAATATAAATGGGGGAAATGTCCCTCTGAATCATCATTAAGTTATGTATTATTATTGTCTTTAAGAAGTCTACTCGAGTCTAGAGAAGTCTACTTGATAAGAAGTCTACTCGTGACACGAGAAGTCTACTCGTGACGAGAGAAGTCTACTCCATAAATTCAGCAACCCAAGAATTCAACACAATCCATGTTACATGTTAACCTACGGTTACATATTCTGTTCTTTGACGGGTTACACCAAAAGTTTTCTAACCACATCAACCAGATACACCAAAAAAGTAGTTCGTTACAAAAAATAATACACGAGAGAAGAGAAGTCAGGTGCCTTCGTATAACCCCATATTCGTCCAGTCCTGGTTTGGAGGTCTGTGGCACTTGGTCTCCTGGTGTATATCAACCACAAGTTTCTGTCTGATAACTTTCATGTTGGCGGGACACAGTGACGGAGGAAATGGCAGTCCAAGAGCATGATATTCAATAAACTTAAGGCAATAAACTCCACAATCACCACCTGGCCCTTGCTGTGGCACCTCCTTTGCTTCTAGCCGTGTATGCGTGAAAGCATCATATGGGAACGTGTATTTATCTTCTCGGATAGCCATTTCCCGAAGCAGATAAGGCAGCATGACTGCAAGAGGCTCAACTGCTTTCGCTATTTCCGCAGCGCTAGAATGATGAACGAGACTGTCCCAAATGAGAATGTGCCTCTGAGGTATAGAGATACACAGAGCAACCCAATGATCATCCTTTACATTCAAGGGCGTGTATATGTCATCGACGTCCACCCCCCATGTCTTGCCTGTTTTGCAGTACACTGGTGTCTCACCGGTGTAATAATCAAAGGCACCAAGCGGCAGTTGTCTACCTGAGCCATCGGGATTCGGTTCGGTGGCAAGAAAATCCGCGTACTTGGTACACCACATCATGCTCAAAATCGTATCAAGTAAGCAGATACGATCACTCCTAAACCATTGTGGATGTTCCATGAATCGACGTCTCAGCAGGTTGATGACAGCATCCATGTACTACATAGCCAAATAGGGAAGTTAAGAAAGTCAGAAACAAAAGTCAAGAAACAGAAGTCTACTCGAGAAGAAGCCTACTAGAGAGAAGTCTACTCGAGAAGAAGTCTACTCGAGAGAAGTCTACTCGAGAAGAAGTCTACTCGAGAAGAAGTCTACTCGAGAGAAGTCTACTCGCGAAGAAGTCTACTCGATAAGATGTCTACTCGAGAGAAAGACTACTCGAGAGAAAGACTAACCGTATCTGCGAGCCATTGTTGTGGCGTCCTCAGCAGCCACCACCAGTGGTTTACTGGGTACTTCTTAGCATGTCTACTCGGCCAATTTCTGCAGACAACATTAGTACATAATCATCAGACTTTAATTAGTACACAATCACAAGACTCACAACTTGTTTTATACAGAGAACTTACGGAAGACGTTTAAAAAACTCAGTTACAGCTTTATTCTTCGCTGCATCAATGGGAGCAAAAGGATCATATCCAGCGCCTAGTCTAGACAACCTCCTTGTCTTCTCGGAGGTCTTGGCTCATGACAAAATTTGTGCCGCGACCTTCTTTGACTGCTGTTTCCTTAACTGCACCTCCAAATCCTCTTTCGTTTGTTTCCGCGACTCGACAAATACGACACTATCCACGTCCTCGCGGTTGACACTCTCACATGGTTTTTTCTGAAATAATGCATTATACATGTTACTGAGAAGAACAACATGACAAAATAAACGGTTTTATTTATTGGAATTTATTAAAGTAAACGAAACATAAGTCAGATTACACGGTACAGGTACAAATTTTTGAAAACATACAAAAATAGAAAAACATCTAGTTCTTTTTGGAAGACCTCGCTCTTGCCCTAGTAATCCTAAGAACTGGACTCAACGAAGGAATAGCAGGCTTAGCAGTCTTAGAAGTCTTTTTAGTAGATTTGAGAGAGGGATCGGTACTAACCCGACCATCGTTTGACTTGACATGCTCCTCATCCTTTGGCTCTTTCATCTTGGCAACAGTATGCTCCACGGCGACAACCTTTTCAGAGAGGAGGTCCAACTTCTTATCGAAGGCCTCAAACCCAGCCTTTATTTCCCCAGACAATGTTCTGCAATATTCTGAGAAATGTTGCTTCATCGCCTCAGCAAGACTCTTCAAACCCTCCTCTTCTATGGCAGCAGGAGGCACTGGACAAGTCTTCTTCATGCTCCCATCGTCTGGGTCAACACGGCTTTCATCATCTTTAACTTTCCTTTTTTGGCCCTTTGTGGCCTCTAACTTCTTAACCCTTTTTGACCGCCAATGACTAGGCTTCCACTTCCAACGACCACCACCAAACTCCCCAAACATGGCTCCCACAACGTTCTCGATAAGGACATCGTCTACCTCATCATCCCAGGTAGGAAACATTTCCTCCCGTTCCTTGACACAAAAGTTGTTGAAGCTAACCTGCAAACAATTGGAATATATATGTTACAGAGGTCTACGCAAAGAATTATACTCGAGAGAAGTTTACTCGATACGAGGAGAAGTCTACTCGATAAGAGGAGAAGTCTACTCGAGACGGGGAGAATTCTACTCGAGACGGGGAGAAGTCTACTCGAGACGGGGAGAAGTCTACCCGAGACGAGGAGAAGTCTACTCGAAACGAGGAGAAGTCTACTCGAGATGAGGAGAAGTCTACTCGAGACGAGGAGAAGTCTACTCGAGACGAGGAGAAGTCTACTCGACACGAGGAGAAGTCTACTCGAGACGCAAATATAGTTTAGGATTACCTGTTTCAACATAGCTTCTTTGATGTATTTTCGTCCTCGGCAACCGTTGAAAGCCAGCACCGGTGGAGTTGGGTTGTCGGGAAGAGGATTTCCGTAATGCCTCCCAAAATCTGGCATAGCATAATACGCCCAAACTTGGAGCACTTCGGCAAACCCATAGAGAGTAACAGTCTTCGTCAAATCAGCTCTTTTGACAGACTCTATGAGGGTCTTGAAAGCCACTCTTCCCCACGGGTAATTTGCAAATGCCTCGACATCCATAACTAGCCTGGCATAGTTCAACCGTGTGGGTGAATCCATCTTCCTTGCCTCGATAAATCCAGCGCAGATGGATAAATATCCTAGCATAAGCTTCTCATCCCTTGTCCACTCCCCAGCACGCTTACATGCTTCAGTAAGTTCATCAACGGTGGGGCCAACATCTATACTAACGCCAAGCTTCACCCAAAAATATTTCATCTCAGGAGTAACTTCTGCTTCCTCCAGTTCCTCAACATCCTCGCAGTTGAGACCGGTGAGTTGTTCAAACTCATTGAGTGAAAACCGAAGTGGGGTTGCATTTATGAGACTCCATATCTCATACTTCTTCTTGCAGTCCAGCTGAAAACCGAGTATAAACTGCACCACCCTCGACGCCCAGCCAAAATTCAGTTTGTAAAACTTTAGAAAAACACCAAGCCTTGATTCCAAAAGCTCTTCCCATATATCTGCTTCCAGTACTGCTTCCAATGCAGGAAACAACTTTCTATTGTTGCTGTAGTAGGCTATACTTTTCCCAGGTTGGGGCTCCTCGTCCTTTGTGAATAATCTCCTTGGAAACTTGGGCTGCTTCTCCATCTTGCAAAACCAAAGATGACATAAATATGTAAGAAATATATAATTATTAGCAAATGGCAGAAGTCTAGTTCAGAAAGAAGTCTACTTTTCTCCGAGAAGTCTACTCGAGAAGAAGTCTACTTAGAGAAGTCTACTCGAAAGAGAAGTCTACTCGAGAAGAAGTCTACTCGAAAGAGAAGTTTACTCGAAAGCGAAGTCTACTCTAGAGAAGTCTACTTATACGAATTCTAAAATAAATCACTAGTTACATAAATTACCTTTGCGAACACTGAAATCCGGCGGAGACAACCAACAGCGTCGTCGACATCTGTAAATCCAAACAAAAAATTTCCAAATTAGCGGCGGCGATGATATCTAGGGCAAAAAATTGAATCTAACAGATGCCGGACAAAGAGAAATGAGGACAGAATTACCAGCAGTAACAAGGCGACGAGGCGACAAGGCAACAGAGGCGGCGATGAAAAGAGATGAACGAAATCGATTAAGGTCTATATACAGATAAAGAGATATACATAAGTGAGAGATCTGAGAGAGGAGAACAGAGATTACCTCCGTTGACAATTTACAAACGGTGATGATGAGTTGAAGCAGCGGCGGCGACGACGGTATGAACGGCGACAGAAATGGCGAAAGAAATCGCCCAAACGCTGGTTACAAGTCGAGAGAAACTAGGGTTTGTGGAATGGGTTACTTTCTGGTAAAAATGAAATATATAGGCCGGTTAAAAATGGGTTAGTAATATTATTCGGTTCAGTGATTATTTTTATTTTACTCGGACATAATCGGTCAAAGAAGTCTACTTTTGATTCTAATTCGGTAAGAGAAGTCTACTAGATAGAAGTCTACTTTGGTCCGAGACGTCTACTCGAGAGAAGTCTACTTCGGTCCGAGAAGTCTACTTAACCCTAAACCCTAAATCAATTTTTTTAATTAAAACTTATATGAAAACATTAATTACTTACCATATTGACAAGTCATAGTTAAAATAACAAATATATGAACCATGATTCATTAACTGAACCATAAACTATGATTCATATAGAATTTGTGCAAACCCTAAGAATTACACTCTTATACCCTAAACCCTAAACCTCAACCCTAACCCTTTTGATTTGTATACTTATGAAACTTATAAATTGATTCATTTTCATGATTTTTTTTTATACAGATGCTAAATGTATCTTTTTTAATTGTGTATATAATGTTTTTACCAAATTATTTTTCATAATTTTTAAAATTAGTGGTAAAGAAATTAAAAGAAAGTCTACTTTAGAATCCGAAAAGTCTACTTAGTATTGATTTCTAAACCTAATTTATCTATGATTATTTAAATTAATTATTTTGTGTCAAATTTTATTTTTAATAGGTGTAAAAGTATATGTTTTTGTTATTTTGATAATTTTTTTACCAAATTATTTTTCATAATTTTTTTAATTAATGGTAAAGACATTATTCCAAAGTAGACTTCTCGACTTCTCGGAGAAGTCTACTCGAGAAGTCTACTCGAGCTCGAGTAGACTTCTCGGGGATAAAATAGTCATTGCGACGAGCGTTTTTTTGTTTGGTCAGAAGGGATAATATTGTAATTTCACTATCCCTGTGAGTTATTTTTGTCAAACATGCAATAGGGGGTCTAGTTTTGCAATTCAAATCAAGTTTTGAGTCATATTCAGCAATTCTCCCAAATAAAAATAAAAATATGTATAGTTGTCGAAAAAAAAATTCTTCAAATAACCACCTGTTTAACATTTCTCTAATGATATCTAACAAAGGAATGTTTGGATATTCTCTTGGTTTCACCAATGCAGCATTTATCAATTCAGCAGGGTTATTGGTCCTAACATCATACATGAAACTATGAAATAGACAACGAGCCCATTTTCTCACATCAGCATCTTGTAAATATTTTCTAATCCATGGACTAATATTTCAGATATCTTTGAAGTATCTCTCAAAATCAGCAATCATGTATGCTCTTGAAGCCTTTGGAATGAGGCCAGTCAAACCCTTTCCCTTGAAACATGCTACCATATTATTCAGCAAATGGTGAATGCAAATTTCATGTCTAGAACGAGGGTACACTTTTATGAGTGATTTTTTTTCGATTGGTAGACAACAGAGTAAATGACAGAAAATGTATTCTACCATCGGTAGATGATAGTGAAAATAGTAGAATATATATAATAAGCAGAACATGTATTATGCCAAACCGTAGATGGTAGAATTTGAATTCTAACTTTCAGTAGAAAAGAAAGAAAATTACTTTTAAAAGCAATTTTTTCATAAATGAATAGTTCTTTGTTTTTATGTAATTTTCACAACATAAACTGATTTTTTCAGATTTTAAAATAATTTATTAAAATTTTGTAAAATTTTAATAAGAATTATTTAATCAAAAATTGACAAAATTTTAAAAATATTTAGTGGAACAATAAGTTACTTTTTTTTACCTATTTTCACAAATTTCCCTATATTATATACACTTTGACCCACTTCTCTCGTCAAAATTAATATCTCATCAACTTCATGTATCGTCCATCATCTAGATATCTACACGCATTAACTCATCTTACTTTCTCTTCCGTAAACCAATATATATACCATGACTTGTGCATAATAATAATAATCATTCATCAAACTCAGATAAAATCCTTTAATAACTCTCAAATCTCAAATCAGATATATGTCTATGCAGAGGCGGAGCCAGTAAGGTGAGAGGGGGGGTCAGCTGACCCCACCTAATTAAAAAGTTTCTCTATTTTTTTTGGTCAAAATAGTTTATGACCCCATTAAATTTTCTTAATTGACCCCATAAACAAAAAGAAAAAAACATGAAAGAGTAAATTGTATCTTCATTTTGGGCTTAATTTTAATGGATTTACATCAATTCATCATTTTTATGGATTTAATTAATTATTAGCTAATAAAACATAATCTACAGAAAAAAAAAACCTCAAACAAATTTGTCCCTTTCATCATTAAAATTTTTTACATGTGTTTTTATATTTTCAATTTTTTATTGTCTATCAAAGAACTAAAACATCTCATGTATTCACTTGTTCAAGTTAATTTTGTTTTAATATTTTGTAATTTATTTTAGTCTCTTTAGATTACTCATAAATATTAAGGTTTTTTATAATATATTCAAATACTTTTAGTTTTTAATTTGTTACTTTCACAAAATAATTAATGGATAGATTATTGAAAGAAAAACTTCATAAATAAATGATACAAAAATATATTGGTGATCAGTTTTTTAAAAACACTCTTTTTCCAAAAAAAATTATTATATAATTTTTATATTTATACCTATTTTCAGTAATTTATAAACTACATCAAAAAAAAATCTGACCCCAGTAAATAATAATTCTGGCTCTGCCATTGTGTCTATGGGTTCCCTCAAAATGATCTTCCAACCACTCTCACTTAACATCTTAACTTTAAGACCACCTCCATCGGTGGTTTTTAACAAAGTATCTAAACAATAAACAATTATTAAAAAGAAAAAAAGATGGAGAGAGAGTAATAAACGTTGTTTATTTAATGAATTTTGTATAAGTTTGTAAAGATTGTAAGAGACTTTGGTGACAGATGTTTATATATAAGAGGTTTAAAAATCTGAAACTTCTCTCTCTTCAGATTTTATTAAAATATTAATATTTTTTATTTTAGATACTCTTTTTACAATTTTTACCGATGGACATGCTCTAATCTTCGCTTCCCTTAGTTCCGGCCGTTTCATTTACCACATTAACTCTGTACTGTCTTCTGCCACTACACCATTAGAAACTGCCTTCAATGGAGTCGTTATGAAAGTCGTGGAGCTTACAACAGCTAGGCGGATTCAGATTTCGTTACCCAATTGTAATGGCGCTAGTCTTTCCGTTCAGTAACGCTGCAGCGTCTTTTACTAAAATCAACGACGTCCTTTTTGTAAACATATTACTCATAAAACTGTCCAACATAATCAAATGATATATTATGCGGATCCTATCCTCGATAATATTTTTATTTCTTTTGGTTCTATGTATTTTATTTTTAAAGGGTCTATAAATAAATATATGATTTGGTTGAAAATCTTGTTACTTACATGAATCATATTTGTGTCTATCAATATATGAAAATTTTAAAATAAATTTTGACCAAAAAAATTAAAATAAATATATAATAAAAAATCTTACATACTGTATCTTACATATTTAAAATGCAACGTCAGAATTATAAAAGTTTTGATGGGTTGACTTTAAATCAACACCTTTCACTTTCAGTTTTGTATTGATATTCTAATATCCATACATATGTCAAATTTACATAACAGTAATACACTAAAAATAGTCTGGAAAATTATAACTGTAAAATCCACACTGAACAGATTTCTAATAATATTCAGCTTGGCTAAACATAAAACATATTTGGTTGCTTTTAATCAAACCTTTCAGTTCAGTTAGAAAAAAAACTACTATCTTTTTGGTTTTGAAACTGAAATTTAGATCCTCAGTTTAAGCTTTCATTGATTAATTAGATTGAAAAAAAAATATATGCACATTTGACAAGTCTACTTTTTAAAAATTTGTGCAGACAAAAATCTATTATTCTCTGGGAGAAAAAAATTGAGAACAAATTTCTTCTGAATTTATAAAAGGGAAATTTGACTCAGTAACCATTATAAACATGTTATTTAGTTTTGTAACCATATCAAATTTGTGGCTATGATATTCTTTGTATAATGTGTATAATACCCAAATTGACCTTTGTATTTTATACTATATTTTTTATTTTTTTATATTTTATATTTTGTGAATATTCTATATTTTTGGATAAAAATATATTTTGTGACCATTTTGCTGAAAAATGAGAGAATAAAAAATAATTCGAGTTATCCTACACACATAATAACTTTGATTTATGTTCGAGGGTTTGGGTATAGTAAGTACTAGTTTGCGTTTAATTTTAAATCATGTAAGTTTATTTTCAGAAGTTTATAGCGGATTAAGAATTACGGTAGATAAAATAACATAGTTTATGTTTGGAGGTTTGGGTATAGTAAGTAGTGGCTTAGATTCAGTTTTTAATGAATTCGTGTTACTCTACATATGTAATAACTTTAGTTTATATTCGAGGGTTTGGGTATAGTAAGTACTAACTTAGGTTTAGTTTTAAATTATATGAGTTTATTTGCGGAGATCTACAACGGATTAAGAATTACGGTATATAACATCATACAGTTTATGTTCGGGGATTTTGGTATAGTAAGTAGTGGCTTGAGATTAGTTTTAAAATTTGTGAGTTTATTTTCAGGCGTCACAATTTTTTTTTCTATTAACTAGTTTATATTATTTTGTAAGATAAAATAACAAAAAAATAATATTGAACAAAATAGTTTGGAGTTTAGTTTTATCGTTTGAAACTTATATATTATAATTTAGGTGTAGTAAATAGTATGTTCACTTAAAATGATCCTTAAATTCAGTTATAATTAGTAAAGATTATGGATAACGTCATATAGATAACAAGTTTATACTATTTTACAAAATAAATTGTATAGACCGGAAAACAAAAGAATATAGAATATAGAATGATATATGTGTATGTACAAAATAGTATAGAATCTTTAGATTTTTTTTCCTAGTGTAAAAATATTTTGGTTTAATAAATTAAAATGGTTAGGGTTTTTAGTTAGTTAGTTTATTTCAAATTTTTTATGGAAATTTAATTTTATAGTTCAGTATTGTTAGTCACCAAATTGACCCAATAGAAAATAATGGACTCCAAAAAAGAGTATTTAAGCTTACGCCCATTTCTAAACTACCAATGATCTATAGTGTCTCGCGGCCCACTCATTGGTCCGAGACGCAATTTCTTCTCTCGTAGCTTTTTGATTTTGATTCCGGTTTCTGGATTCATCTAGAATATCTGAGAAAGTGCCCCTCTCCTTCCACCTGTTCTTTCTTCTCTCTCCTGAAGCTCTTCACTTGCTCTGTGCTCAAAATTTTAAAAAGCCTCGCGACAATCTCTATAGCCACAGTTCGTCATCTTCATTCAAGAATTTCAACTCGCATCATCCTAACTTTTTCGTTCTCTCGAATTCAGTAGATTTCAATTTTCCTCTGAAGGCGTTGTTCGCCGTTTGACAAAAAAAAACATGGCGGGATACGATTGCTTGCCGATGAAGATGAAGAGGAAGGAGATTGACCGAGTGAACGACGAGTTCTCGGATTTTTCCCTCTCTTCTCCTGCCAGGAAGATTCGCCGACTGGTAATTCGTCTTTTTTCTCTTCTGATTTCGAGAAAAATTTGCTGTTATTTGATTTGAAAACCCTAAGTTTCATTGTATGTTGTTCTTCGCGGTCGTGTATCTGTATCACTGGGATGATGTTGATGTGATTGATTGCATTTGCTATGCAAACAGGATTTGGATTTGCCACCGATTATGGAGGAAGAAGTTGATTTGCCGCCGGTTATGGAGGAAGAGGAGATCCAGTCTGCTCCGGCGAATGAAGAGAGAGCAATTGTTCTTTTCAAGCCTCTCCAACACTACTCACCTCAACTTTTTGTTGATAGAAGCTTGATTTCAGAATTCAATAGTAAGTTCTTAACTAAACTTTCATTGTGATCAAGTTTTGCAAGTTTAGATTCCGTAAATTAGCTGATTTTTAACGATTGAATTGGTGTTTGAAGAACAAGTATATGCTCACTAGGAGTTTCCTTTGGATATGCAGATAGATTTCTTCACGATGCAGCTGATGATCTCTATGATGAAGATGATAGAAGAAAGAAGAACCAAGCTGTTGTTCCATGGAACCCATCTCAGTTGCAGCTCCTGGGATCCTGGGAACCGCCCAAGCCAGAGATTGTTGAGTTGGATGGTGAAGATGCGATGATGGAAGAAGCAGCCATGGATGTGGAAGAAGAAAACATCAGCAGCAGTAGTAGTAGTGTGTCTCTGCCTCAGTGGCAGCAGCAGCAGCAGCAACAACAGCAGCTTCATTGTATGATACAGCAGCTTCCCCATACCAATTCATCTCCGATCTCTTGGTTTCCATGACTTCGTATGTAAACGTAGAAGCAGTATTTGTTCTCTAGCTGTGTATCTTCCTTAGAAGAAGCTAACCTACACTCAGGAATAATATTTCTCTCATCAGCGTAGTTAATTATCAACTTGATTCAATCTTCTCCATGAGCTCTTTGCACTCACAATAGGACAAGTAATTTAAATTAACACTGATCACAGAGACATGGAGCCAATCTCTTAAGATAGTTAATTCGTACCTAATGATAATTTTAGTTGATCAAGTCTTACGATTTGTAAACACTTGATCACAGATACATTTCCTGAGAGACCTAGGCTCAGAATTAACGACGTTTCAGCTGCACCCTTCAGGCCACCCTATCAATCCTGACTTCCTGAGCTATTTCTTGTTCTTGAGCAAACTAAAGGAAGCAACAACAACAGAAACTTGGATGAACACGGAACTTGGATGAAAACATATATGTTCCAGTTGTTAATGTTAGGCTTGTGGGTTATTCTCTTTCAAGTTTTAGTTTGGAAATCAAAGATTTTGATTGATAGAGTGATGAACACGGAACTTGGATGAAACCGTTTATGTTCAGTTGTTAATGTTAGGCTTGTGGATTATTCTTTTTCAAGTTTTGGTTCGGAAATCAAAGATTTTGATTGATAGAGTAATGAACACGGAACTTGGATGAAAACATATATGTTTGATTGGTGCTTTTTATTCAATCAAAGTGTTGTTGACTGGATTCTTGTTTCCTCTCTGTGTGATGTAGAACTCAAGGGTTTGTAGCCCTTTTCTCCGGTGACACAGGCGAAATTGGTTCAGAGGTCCGGGAGCAAACAGACACAAAAGTTGCAGAGTGGAGGGAAGAAGGGAAAGCCGAGGTTATTCCCGGCGTTCTCTTCATCGACGAATGCTCGACATGGAATGCTTCTCATTCTGATAGGATGTTGACATAGAGGAAAAAGAAATAAGAGAAAGCAAAGACTCTCAAGCACTTAGAAGGTTTACTGTTACTATCGATAGAGAAGTATAAATAGAGTTCATGTGTCTTCTTCTTGGTTTAGGCAATTACAGAGAGTGAATTGTATCAAGAGAGAGAGAGTGAACATTGTAAAGTAGGGCGTTTATGCTCGTGAGAGGATCGTCGGTTACATTGTTCTGGAATTGATAGGAAGGTTCTTATCACATTCCTCAACCGAGCCCTCGACAACGACATGTCTCCGATCCTCGTCGTGGCCACAAACAGCGGGATGGCAACAATCCGAGGAACAAACCAGAAATCAGCACACGGGATCCCCATCGATCTACTAGACCGTCTTCTCATCATCACGACGCAACCTTACACAGAGGATGAGATTAGAAAGATCTTGGAGATCCGGTGCCAAGAAGAAGACGTCGACATGAACGAGGAGGCGAAATGTATATTGGATCAAGATATGGCGGCTCAATGGGCAGAGTTTGATGATGTAATCCCGGGTTTAGTGCTCCACTTATAGAGGCTTATCTTCAAGGATCTGGTGAGTGAGATCGTGCATGGTGAGATTGGTCTGCTGAAAGCAAATTCAGGGAGATGGAAGAATGTTTTTCGCGGATAAGTAGATACTGATCCGTATGCTCTTTCTCTGATTCTCATTTCTCTGTATTCTAAAGCCGTGTATATAATAATACAAGTCAGCAGTCATGAAACATTCTCCGTATTTATTAGATTTATGTATTGAAACCAGTTTCCAAGAGAAGTTTGAGAGATAACTGCCCAAGTAAAAAAAAGATGAGCAACAGTAAAAGAATCCAGAGACTTTCAATCCTTCATCTCCATTCTTCAATCCTTCTCTTCTTTGCATGTGCATCTACTCTATACACCAGACCAAATCGGTTTGCATCTATCTGTAGAGTGGAGTTCTCTTTGATGTCATCTCGGACCATATTTTTTAGAGTTCTGTCACCATTCGTCTCGAGCCATTTCTTAATAGGGCGAGCACCATATACCTAAACATAATCATATAACATAAGTAACTAAGAGCATATGCATCGGCAAAATTCTTAAAGAGAGTCTCTAAAAAATATTTTAATAATATAACTGTTTTATATAATTAATATTTAAATATAAAAAGAATTGAACCATTTATGAGAGGACAGCTGTTTATGACTCTCTTAGTTTTTCATTTTTGAGTCTCTTAAATAAGAATGGAAGAGACATTCTATGTCTCTCTCATCACTTTTTAACTTTTTTTAATTGTTAGAATCTGTGTAAAAAACTAGCGTTGTAGGTGCTCTAAGTGACACACGACCGACCCTGAAATTTTGGGAGTCTCAAAACAAGATTACGTAATTAATTATATATATATATATATATGATCAATATTACTTTTTACTTCTTCTACTTTAAAATAAGTGTCATTTTAAAGTTATTTTTTTTTACAAAAATGTCACTTTACATTTTCAATGCATAATTTCGAATAAATATTTAGTTTTAACCTTTAAATTTTATTGTTTTAATTAGAAAGAGAATATTATTTTGTATGTGAACAAAGAGTAAAACATAACTTTTTATGATTTTTTTAATTTATATGAAAAATGGCAAAATGACACTTATTTTAAAACGAAGAGAGTGTTAAAATTAATAAAGAATCTTATGATTTGGAACCTCGTGACTTCAGACTTTGCGAGACTATTTGCAGTAGGCGTTTCATAATTGTGATTCAATTTTAATTTTCATTGGTTAGATTGGGAGAAGATATCGCAGGATTCGAAGATGAGCTTTAAACAGAGTTGTGAATATCAGAATGTCTGTTTCAAAGCACGATTGAAAGTTTTCCAGATAAAATCGAGGGCTAAAAGAACGATCATGAGAAACGTGATGTATAGCTCCTGAATCGATTACCCAAGTATGCTTGGATAGCACGTTCTTGGAGACAATCAAAATGCCAACAAAGCAATAAGTGGAAGAAGTGAATTCAATACCAGACGGAGCAGAGGCATTTGGATGAACATTAGAGGAACTTGCTTCATTCGAACCAGTCAAATTCTGATGCCGAAGTTACGAACTGAAGTAAGCAATAAAACTCTGGATTTGATATTTACTGAGGTTGCCAACAAGTTGTTCCACCCCAGAGAAACTTATTATCCGGCAAAGGAGATAGAGCAACTTGAGCTGCAACAGGTTGATTGCTTGCCTTTAAGAATAAAACCGGGAGGGTATCCGTGTTTCTTGTAGCAACGGTCAGCAATGGATTTTCCAGCAATGACACCTCCGGTAAGTGTCTTTAGTGGAAGGATTCGAGTTTTGAGCTTGGCATGTTTGTTTTTCCATCCAGATGGTTCATTTGAATGAAGATGAGAATTTTGTTTGTTTTGTAATAAAATAAATTAAAACATCCAAATTGGACTATCTGAATGGAGATGGTTCAGTTCATATTAACAAATAACAAACATACCCTTAAACATAAAAAAAAACTACAAAAATCATTAAATCACATTTTTTACTAAAATCAACAAAATTATAAAATCATGTTTTCTAACAAAATCACAATTATGATTTTTTAGCAAAACCTGAAAACTCATATTTTCCCCCTAAATCGGTAAATCACATTTTCCTGTCAAAACTAAGAAATCGCATTTCTCCGTCAAAACTAAGAAATTTCATTATCCTGCCATAATAAAAGATTTACGTATTATCACAAAAACTGAGAAATCGTATTTTCCAGCCAAAATAAAAAAATTATATTTTTCCTGCAAAAACTGGAAGATCGCATTTTCCACGCAAAATCTAAAAATCCATTTTTTTTCAAAACTGAGAAATTTCATTTTCCTGTCAAAACTGAAAATTTTCATTTTCCCGCCAAAAAACGAGAAATTTATTTTCCTCGCCAAAACCAAAAATTACATGTTCCCGCCAAAACAAATAAATCTCGTTCTCCCATCATAATTGAGAAATCGCATTTTCCCATCAACCGAGAAAAATTATTTATTTAACAAAACTGAAAAATCATATTTTTCAGTCAAAAACCGAGAAATCTTATTTTCCCGCCAATAACGAGATATTTTGTTTTTCATCAATGATATACTTACATATTTTGCATATTTAGCATGCATCTATAGTAGTTTTTCATGCATTCATCTTACATTTTAGGCTAGTTTGCACCATTTGTCTCGATTTAGGTCCTAAGTGCACTTTGCATTAGTATTTGCATATTTCTTGCATTATTGCATCACATTCAGGTTGTTTTGGACACACTGGAGCTGTGGAGGTTTCGTGGACGTGCTAAGGATCAAAGAGGAGCTTGAGGACACTTGGGAGAACTCGGCAATGCAGCAAGGGGACTGAGATCGAGAGAGAGATCGAGCTGGGCAGGTCGATCTAGATGAGATCGACCAGAAGATCGACTAAGCCCGGATCGTTTCAAGGAAGAGATCGAGGTCAAGATCGACCAAGGAGATCGATCATGAGTACGAATGTGGACTAAGCCATACAGAACGAGTACCAGATCGAGACCACGACCCGATCATCCGAGGATCAACCAGAAGATCGAGAGAAGCACTCGATCCACCCAACCGAATCGACCCAAAGATCGAGCAGAGGAGGACGATCCACGAGGAAGATCGAGCATCAGATCGAGTACTCAGCTCGATCTCTACACCTTATCCGGCCAGCTCATTTTTTGGACTTTTGTGAAGGGGGGACTATTTCTTGTCTACCCTATTTTGGGCAAAGGATCGTGAACCATTCATTATGTTTTTTTCTTCTTTTAGCTTTTGCTTATTGTCGAAGGCGATTTTAGCCATTGTTGAACCTTTTCAAGCTTTTTCATGTTTTGAATCTTAATCTTGCTTAATCTAAGTATTTTTCTTAATCGTTCTTCTTGCTTAGTAGTTTATTGATGTTTAGCTTTTCATCTATTACATTTTCTTCGGTTTTAACAATGTGTAGTGAGTAGTTTGTCTTTGGGTTTAAGGTTGGGGCGATTAAGAGGGTTTAAGGGTTTAAGCTTGGGACTTTTTCTTGTTCTTAACTCATTCTCTTCTTGGATTTGAGGGCTTAATGCCTAAAGAGTCTTTGGAAAGATCTTTATGATCTTAGAGATCTCCTTACCTTAGCAGGATTCAGGAGTCTCTGAAAATCAAATCCAAGAGACTAGCTCATCCAATCCCACACACCATGGATGCTTAGGGAGCTATTTAAGCCACTTTTTGAGATCTGTGATTTATGCTCTTCGACCTCTTTTTCCACTATACACCATGGGTTAGGAGGAGAGGCCGAAGAAGGGATCTATGCCATACACCATGGATAGATCTATTTCAGTTTTTCAAAGCTTAGAGATAGCACAAAAAGTGTAGATTTATGTTTTCAAACCCCAAGCTTGAATCTTTAGCCTTCTTAATATGACCCTCAACTTTAGATCCTCCTTTTAGCATTTCAAAACCTCAAGTTTTCATTTCCAAGTCTTAAAGTTCGCATCTTTACTTTAGTTTCATTGCATATATTTATATATTTGGGGGACGACAGAGCCGTGGTTCTTGAAGGAGAGAGAGAAAGATTAGAGATAATCCCTTGTTTAATCATTGCGGATACTTTCCTTGACGCCATTGAAAGGAAAAAGCTTGAGTTCTCCAGGAAAGCAGAAACTCTGATTTCCCAGAAAAGTGGAGAAAATCAATGAATTGGAAAAAAGAATTGAGAAGATTTTCCGTTAGAATCGATGAAAATTCATGGAAAAACTGAAATTTTCCCACAGAGGAGGAGAAAGTGGGACGGATTTTCTAAGCAAACCAAAGTTGAAGTGAGTAAGCGCAGAGAAGAAGCAATAGTTTCTGGGGGAGAATGGAGACAAATAAAACAAAACGAAAGAAACTGTAAAAAACAAAGTCCCGGAGTGTTTGGCTGAACGGGGGAATGGCTGAAAAATACAATTCAGCAAGAATTTTGCCAATCAGAAAAATTTGTAAAAAAAGTTAAAATTCGAATTCTGCATAATGGTGAAAATACTTACAAAAAATACAAAAAAAATTTGATTAAGTAGAAAAGTGGGTTTCACATAGCTTATTTGCACTATCAATATTATATATTATTTAAATAAATATATTTCTACTACATATATTTATATAATGATCAGATTATATCTGTAGATTAAATTTTGCAATATATTTATATATTTTATAGTAAATAAAAATAAAAAATAAAAATAAAAATAAATAATTATAATAAAAGTTTTAACTTTTTAGTTATATTAAAATTATGTTTTTATAATAATTAATATTTTAATTTTTACTATATCAAATTATTTATAAAATATATTATTATGAAAATTTAGTTTTATATATTTTTTGTTATTCCACTATTCTGCCATTCCGCATAATTTATTCAATCATAATTATTTCGCTATTCTGCATTCTGCCATTCTGCAGCTTAATTTTTTCCATCATTAAATGATTTTATTGTGTTACCAATTGAAAAGATAAAAAGGTAAAGAAGAATCCAAGAAAATGAAGGAAATTTTGGATCGAGTGACAAAATCGAACAAAATGAACGCAATTTTGGAGAAGGTCTCACAGTGGATTTGAGTAATGGATGTCAAAATTGGTTTAAACCAGCCGGTTCGATCCAACCGCGATGGAGCCGGTTGTGTAACTAAAAGTAATCCGGACCAAAATCCAATTAATCCTCTTCCCACTTTGCAGTTGTCGTAGACAGTTAACATTTATATTTTCTTAAACAATTATTTTATCCAATTAAGACTTGACGTATTTCAATTAAACAATAACTTGGAATATCATTTCTTGTTACTATTTTTGAAATATTTGATTATAAATTGGGACTTTTGTTGTAACTTTGTAAAGATTTTTGTGAAGACTTGCACGTTTTATAAGCTTTCGCTAATTACTTGTTATATAATATATAATGCCAATATTTACAAAAAAAAAGAAAACAACAACAATAATAGGCGTTAAAAGTGCATTTGAGAAAAAAAAAATATATAATCGGAAAAAATTTATTTATGCTTAGAGACACTTTTTAAATTATAAATTATAAAAATGTATTTTTTGTAACTAATGAACTTTTTCATTTTCTTTCTTATTTATTTTTCTTGAATGTTCAAAAATCTATTTCTCGTCGGACACAACTTGATGGACTTAGTCTGATGAACACAGTTTGATATATACAAATTGTTATTAAGTAATAGTTACAATACGATTTGATGGACATTAAGTGATAATGACAATAGATGGATACTAACGCGTAGACGCGATCTGATGGACACAGCTTGATGGATACAAATTGTTACTAAGTGTTTGACGGACACTAAGTGATAATGACAATGGATGGACACCAACGAGTAGACACGAATCGATTTTCATCTCTCTCTCTCTCTCTCTCTCTCTCTCTCTCTCTCTCTCTCTCTCTCTCTCTCTCTCTCTCTCTCTCTCTCTCTCTCTCTCAGCCGTGTATTCGAGGAATTTATCATCGAGACCAATGGTAACATCTCGTCTCTTGGATCATACTCGGCTTCCTCATCTCCTGATCTAGAAGTCTCTCTGAAACTCGAGAGTTTCACACCGAACCTTGTCTACAAGCATCTCGAGGCTCACATAAATCTTTCATCAATTTAATAATCATAATTTTAATATAGTTTAATTATACTAATTAATTTTAAAATATTGAATAAAATTTAAATCAATTATAGAAAGACAACACATAAAAGTAGTCTCTCACAAATCTCTCATTCTCTCTCCTCCCTTTTTTTAACTTTATTAATTTTTTATTTTGAGAGACTGATTGAGAGACCAGCACTACAAATGATGCTTTTAGAACCGGTTTTTACTCATAAAGAACCGCTGTCATTTAATTAATGAGTCAAAGTAGTATTTTAAATAAATAAAATTAAAATATTAATATTTTATCATTTAAAAATTCAGTTATAATTTGTTAGCGTTGGAGGTGGTCTAAGATCATCTGCATTGGTGGTCTCTCACCAAATCTCTCAACATAAAATATTGGTAAATTAGAAAAAAGAGAAGAGAGAGAATGGATAGAGTTTGAGAGACTATAAAGGCCAGGTGCAATGGGGGTATCCAAAGTAAGTTTCTTAACATAAACAAATATTAAAAATGTGAAAAAAGAAGGGAGAGAACTAGATACAGCTCTTATTTAAGAAATTAAGAAACCATTTTTAGCAACAGTAAGATACTTTAAAGGTGTCTGTCATTATATTATTGGTCCAATTATTTTTGTATTTAAAAATTAATATTGTAATAAAATTATAATATTATAATATATGTAAGATCTTTTTGTAAGAGATTTTGGCGTTGAACATGGTCTAAGAGACCTATGAGAAACTTATATCATATTCTCATGTGTTGTCAGACCCGACCCAGAGCATAAGCGGGTTAAGCAAGGGTTTAGGGCCATCAAATTTTTAGATAATTTATGGACCATATATTCAAAGAAAATTATATTTATTGGGTCACAATATTAACAAACTTATGTTTTTAAATATAAAAAATGTAAAAAAAAAAATTTTGCTCTGGACCACAAAAATAGTTGGACCGGCCCTGTGTGTTGTCTTCATATGATTGGTTTAAATTTTATTTATAATTTAAAACTAAAAATAATAATTAATTTATATTAAAATTATTAATATTAAATTCATGAGAGTCTCTTACTAATGCAGATGCTTTAAGAGCATCATCAATGGAAAGACCTATACATAAGACTCTTCCAAAATTTTTATTATTTAAAAAAAAATTGACTTTTGAAAGAAAAAAAAATAATAAATAAAGTTAATCAATCATATTGTGACACATGTTGAAAAATTGGGAAGAGTCAACTCTTCCAAAGTCGCCTCTCTTTTAAAAATTGTCCATATCATTTATTTTTTAAATTTTTCTTTTTTTTTAATTTAAGAGCTTGCCACTAGCTCTCCAATTTACATGCTCTAAGATGTTGAAAGAGATTCAAACTAGACCGTCCTCAGTATGGTTAATAACAACGCTCAGCCAACCAACCTTAAAAACCAACACTAAGTCGGAACAACACGCACTAAAGCAACAAGAAATACTTACTCACTCTACCAAGATCTCTCTTTGATGTCAGCTAGCACAGAAACAAACAACCACACGAACCCAAAGTGTTACTAACTCCTCCAAATGCCAAGATTCCCAAGAAACATAACCTAACCTGAGACTAACCTAAAACAAGGCAAGACAACAGTGAGAACTCTAGAACTTAGCAACACTAGCCAAAGAACTGAAATGAAGAATACTCACCAGAGGAAAAGACGGAGCTCTTCGCTGCCACCCCACGGAGAGCCTCAACAAGCCAGAGCAACCCTTACTTAAAAGCAAAAGCTTGAAAAGCCCACTCTGAAAAACAGTCCACCCATACAAAGAAAACCCTCCACGCAGCAAAATGACCCCAAGCAAACAGAGGAAACACACGAAATTGAACCGCCCGAGAATGAGAAAGGGAGACTGGATAGACGCTACTATGTCTCAACCCACCTAACAACCAACCAGAACAAGAGACACGACCAACCCAAGCAGCCTAGCAGCCACCACGAAGAGGTGAAGCTTAAATATCCACCAATGTCATTACCGTCCCCAAGCAGGACAGATCCGAGAAGAAAAACTAGACATGACACCAACGACGAACCACCAAGCAAGAGCCACTTGGAGGAAAGGGGAAGAAGGGAAAATCTCTCATAAAGCCGTACGTCAGGGAGGCTAACTGCTGAAGCTTTTCTGCAAGACATAAAAAATTCCCAGAGAAAATTTTGGGGGCGCGTGATTCCCACATTGTTGAAATCAGTTTTGCTTTACTATCTCATGCTTTTATGTTTGATATGCGCTTTCTTCATGGCTTTCCAACATATCTTTTTAATTAGCAAATGTCCAAACTATGGAAAGCAAATTCATTGCATTATTGTATTATATAAAAGAAAGAACAAAGACAAAAAAATTTTGACCATGCAGAAAAAAATATATTCTTCAAAAATCACACAAATGGGCACATATTACAAGCGACATTTCAGAAAACAAATCAAATGGATAGTGATAAAAGAAGCAAAAAAAAAGGAAAAACTGCGTCGCGTTTTCAAAAGGTTTTTCAGAGCGTTTTAATGATAACAAGAAAACGTTATGATTCAAATTTCAGAAAACATTTGTTTGCAGATCTTCAAGTGCAGGATCCACGACTTCGACTTTCTCTCCGTTTTCAGCTTCGCCAGGAAATGTCGGAGTTTCCAGCTCCGGAGGAGTCTGATCGAAACAAACTCTGAGAATTATTCTTTTATCTTCTTTCGCAAGTAAAACAGAAACAGATTTCTTCTTTCGCAAATAAATTTGAACAGGGTAACTGAAGTTTATACCGTGCATCGAATTAAAGCCCAGTTTATGCCTTTAAAGAAAGAATGGTTCTTGACTTCGTTTGCTCCTTCAAGACATCCTAATCTCTTCTTCGGGTCTCGTTGTAACAGCCTAAAAATCAGCTGTTTCACCTGAAGACTTGCCTGCACACCCATAACAAAACAGTTAAACATGTTTCTGATTTAACATGAGATTAATTCAGACATAGTGATTGATCCATTACAGGAATGCTAGCTGGGAACTTCAGATCTTTCTGAAGAACATTGGCGAAAGTCTTCTGTCTGGTTTTGCCTCTAAAAGGAGTGTACCCGTACAACATTTCGTATATAAGGATACCAAGAGCCCACCAGTCCACTGCACTCGTATGGCCTGCTCCGGTTATAATTTCCTATACATGATAATTATCACTTAAGAGACAGAAAAATAGCTTATACCGGAGTAATTACACGTATATATCATACACTAACCGGAGCAATATACTCTTCAGTGCCAACAAATGAGTTTGAAGCACGCATTGGTTCAGCCATGAAGATTGGAGTTTGTTGGCTCTTTTGCTGCTTTTTCTTCTTCTTTACATCTATACTCGGAATCAACAGCTGCGAGATACATCGATAACTCTTAATTAATACATTATCAAACTTTTAAGCATCAATGATAAGGAAAAAAAGAAGGTTGAGAGAAAAACCTGAGGTCTGCAAGATGTCAAGCAAGACAGATCGAAATCTGATAAGGAGATATCGCCGTTTCCTTGGATTAATACATTTTCTGGTTTTAAGTCCCGGTAAATTATTCCTGTTACAAAAAAAATTACATTGGTGAAATTATAATGATGTTAAAGATCACTTGCATCACATGTTTTATTTGTATCTGAAAGATGTTGAATGGCTTGCCCTGGCAGTGAAGATACTCGAGTGCAACGACCACTTGAGCAGCATAGAATCTACAAAATTGTTCAGGTTTATTGCTATTTCATGATTTATGTGTAAAAACCTTGAGATTTTGTCCATATAAATAGAAAGACTTATACCTTACGGCATCTTCCTTGAGAACCTTCCTAGGTTGTCGATCTAGGAGCATGAATAGTTCTCCTCCTGGATAGTAATCCGTTATAAGACATATATGTGTTTTTGTCTGCAAAGTGAAACATGAAACATCAGTGATATGAGGCTTAGGGACACGCCTATACACACGTGAAAACAGATTTTCTAGATTCTATACCTGAAATGAAGCATATAGTGCAGGAAGAAAAGGATGGTCAAGCAAATCGAGGATCTCTCTCTCAGCTCTTGCTCTATGCACCTGCCAAAAATTGTTAATCAATTGCTACTTTTATAAAAGAAGCATGCAAAGAAAAAATATGGAGATTTATTGTTGCCCAAGGTACTATTAGTTACTTTGTTACGGTTAAGCATGACGGTCTTGTCCATTGCTTTCATCGCAAACAACTGATCTGTTCCATTGAGTTCCACTAGATGAACACTGTTGAAACAAATATTAATGGACGTTTGTAAATTTGATCTCGAAAATGGTTTCTGTAAGCTGTTTGAATAATTCAGAGAGAGTTTCTGACCTTCCTGTGTCACCGGAACCCAAAGGTTTCACCGGTCGGAAATGCTTCAAACTGATTTGTTCACCACTCTCTAATACCTTTTGGATAGCTTTCCATGATGGTGAATCTTTTCTGTGAGGCTTCGAATGAACAATCTTTGAGTGATTTGCCCATAAATCTTCTGGCGTCTTCAACAAGACACAACAAAACAATCAATCAGATATATCCTCATAAACCCTAATCTAAAATTACCTGATCTTCAGTCAATTATACTTACCATGTTGGCATCAGGAAGTTCTCGTACAGCCTCATCGATATTTACAGCTGTTTTCTTCACCTGAAGAGCTCAGATTCCAGGAAAAACAAATGTTAACCTCTTAAGTTTTGATCAAATCATTACAGTTGAAATCGAGATTTAAATGGATTAGGGCTTCGACCAGCTCTTCGCCTTCTTTCACTGCAACTTCTTCAATGACATTTCGAACTGGCTCCACGTGCTTGCTCCCGTCTAGTTGGACTCCGATAAAGTATTGTACTTCTCCCTGTCAGTAACATATCAACGAATACATATCTTTTAGTTTAAAATTCATAGACTGAGATGCACAGTGCAACGTTCAAATTAACTTGAAGGTGACGTATTACGCAAGGTAAGTATGTAAATTATAGTACCTTCTGATCACGCATAGGTTGCAAGTGGAAAATGTTCCAGAACTTCTTCCCTGAAACAGAGAAAGAAATGAATAACTTAAAGACTGTACATTGACCAATGGATTGATCTAAGGATATCGAAAAAGTAAGTACCACTCTTGGTATAGTTGATGAGCTGAACCGTTACTTCGGTTTGGTTATCAATAGCCGCTCGAATCTTCTTTACCGTTGTTGGATCAGTCTCTGGACCTTGAAGAAACCTATAAACATTTGTCCAGAACCATTAAAGAAACGTTACTAAAGAAAAATGAAGTTATTCTCAATGTAATACCTGCAATTTCTGCCAAGAATTTCTTCACGGCTATATTCCGTGAGCTCCAAGAAACTATCAGACGCAAAAATCTGGAAACAAAACATAAATGAAACGTTTTCAGACCAAACACAAACAGTTATTTTCGTTTTTTTCATGCATTTTTTGTTTCTTACAATGGGATTGTCGGGGAGCCGAGGATCAGTGATGACGAAATTCTTCTCGATACGTTCGAGTGTGGTTGCGAGATCCATACCCTTTCTCATCTCTTTTTGTCTCACTTTATCATCAACACTCTCTGGTCTCTCGTCTCTGTCACTAAAGTCATCATCTTCTTCTCCATACTCTACAAATCCATCGTCAATAGATTCATCCAGAGATTGGTTCTTCTTCTTAATCCTAACACCAGAAGATCGCAACTGTCATACCCTCATAGCAAGGACTAGATTGATCTTTATAAAAGTTTATGGGTCAAAGAGAAATCTGGTGAGAATTAGAGCTGATCGGAAATTTTGATTCCCTTTTTTAATTACCCCATGAAAGAAAGACGAGAAGATTTTGTTTGTTTCTTCTCAGGAATTTCGTTGATTCGCTGCATAGAGTTTCTTCTTCCGCCGCCAGAATTTCTCCGGCCTGACGGAACGACGTTCTCAGACATTCTCCGAGCAGGTTTAGCCGGAAGTTCATCGCTCTCTGATTTTCTCTTGAAGGGATGGTGATTGGTTGATTCGCTTAAGGCTCGTGGTCTCTTCACCGCCTCCACCAGCTCCGTCACTGAGTTCGTCGCCATATCTTTTTGGCGGGCTGTTTCAAAAACAAATACTTTAATAAATACATATATTTTCATAAACAAATAATTAATTTAAGAAAACATAAAGAGTTTGATAATTGATAGTTCGATACCATCGTATCGAATCAGAGATTCAGGAAGCCCGTTGGGCCTCACAGCCTTTTCTTTGGCCCCTTCAGTGTGCTTGCTCACTTCCACTTGCATTCTGGTCCAAATAAAAACAAACAAGACATATTTGTTTCTTCATCTTATTATGAATTAATTCATTTTAAACCATAGAAAAATATATAAAAGTTGAAACTGAAAATTATGGCCGTTGGATAGAAGACGATCAGATCGGGCAATGACAGGTGTTTGAATTATTGCGAAGAAAGCAACACAGTCGCAGGTCCACAATCAAGTCCCATCAAAAGGGTGTAATTTTGTATATGAATAAATAAAAGGCTCAAATGGGTAAAAAGAATAAATGTGTCTTAAGGGACTAACCCAATAAATTTGAGGACTTTGCCACTCTCGTCTTTAATGGGCGCAATCGTGAGGAGATTCCAAAATGAGGTCCCATCTTTTTTGTAATTCAATAAACGGCCACAATAATTATTCCCAGCTGCTAATGACTCTCTTATCTTCGATAACTCATTCGCATCTGTCCCCGATCCCTGTAAAAACCGGCTACAATAAAACAAAACAAATACCCAAATTATTATCTTCATAAATATTTAACTTTCAAATCTGCAAAGTAAGATGTTTAATTATCAGAAAATATCCTAAAATATCGTAAAAACAAATTTTAATTTTAACTTTGGAAAAAGCACAAAATTTTAAATTTTAAGAGTTATCAAAATCATTTAGCATATCTCAACGTTTTACTTATCTTTTCTAAACTTTAAATTATGGTATTTGATAGAAGTAAATATAATTTTTGTAGTAAGTTAAACAAAACAAACGTTAAAAAAAAAGTGATTTAATTTTTTATTTAAATGATTTTACCAGTTTCTGCCGACGACTTCTTTGGAAGTGTAACCGGTCATGTTGAAGAATCCGGCACTAGCATACATAATCGGGTAATCGGGTTTGGTAGCATCCGAAACCACAAACGTTTGTTGAAACGTGGACAAGGCGTCTTTCAGATCTTCCGAGACTCTCGGAATCCCACCTCTCCCTCCGGCAACATCTCCGTCCGACATCTCACCGGAGCTCCGGCAAGAATTGCTCGAGTTTCGCTGCGAAGCTCTTTTCCCGTTCGGATCATTCTCCGCACCGCCTGAGTTCCTCACGCTCACTCCCTGTGGCTTTCCCGTCTTCGTATCGGTCTTCAAAACCAGTCCCCACTCCGCCGCCCTCTGCTCCGCCGCCACCGACGCAACCTGTGGTTTCTCGGCGGTGATAGTCTTCTTGGAGATTTTCACCGGTGCTGGATCCTTCAAAGCCATCCATGAGGTTGCAACGGAGATCTCTTCAGACCGAACCGGGATGGAGGGAGCTGGTTCGGGTTGGGGTTGGGATTGGAGTTGTGGACTGCCACGTGGTTCGCTCAAGTTTTGCCACGTTGGTGGTTCAGGGCGGAAAACAGGGTTATCGGGTCGGGTCGGGAAAGTTGATGGGTTGAATACTTCGAGAGAGCCACGAGTGTCTCTTGGGAGAGTCCGAGAAGATGGTTTGGTGGATGGTTTCTCTGTTGGCTCCATCTTTTAGCTCTCTACACATGAAACAAAAAGTGTGCCTAAAATAAAGTTATATGTATATAAATAGTTAATTAGATTCGTAGACACAGACACCACACGCATGTATATATGAATCGGCAAATAAAATGTTGATGTATATCAGTATATCTACATAAAATATTTTAATTTTTTTTAGTGTAACTCTATATATATATATATATATGTGTGTGTGTGTGTTTACGTGTAATAGTATTTTATTGATTTTTAAAAATGGACACGTTACTATAAGTTCTTTTTTGTAGTAGATGGTTGGCTTGATTTCTGAAAATGAAAACCCTGTACATATATGATATGCGCATATATCATAAATGTGTCGAAAAGAAAGGTGGTTGCATATATGTTTAATCATAAAGAGAAATGTAATGGCGACGTTGATTTAAAGTTTCCAAAATTAGTACGATATTGGAAACTGATCATATCATCATAGCCTCATACGTATTTTCTTCACTGTCTATATTCGATAGCTTTTTGTTTGTTATTTGGTACGTAACTATTTCGGATTAAGAACCATAGATTTTGAAGATTAAGTCCTTTAAATCAAGTCTCGTATTCAAGCTAGTAGTGATAAAAAAAAATTGAACTTTTGTTTTTCATCTAAAAATTAAATATAAATTTAGTATAACTAAATTGCAGTAATTAAATATTTAAGAGATATCTCAGAGACTATTCTACATTTTTTTTTTTATAATAAAAGCTATAGTACGTAATTTTACCTGATGTTGACTGAAAATAATTCATCAATCACTCATTTTGTTTGAATCTTTGAAACTGTTATCATGGATAACAAGAATCTCGTCTCTTTGGTGTCTTCTTTTAGGAAAGAATAGACTAGACATATCCAACATGATAATGAATGTATATATCTATATATGTATGTATATGCATGCATGCAGGTTATATGTTGCATATACAGATAATTTTGGGGATTCAAAGAGTTATGGTTTATGGGCCATAGAAAAATGAGATATGAACTGGAAATGTGGCAATGTTGAGAGTGACAATTCCTTTTGAAGCGGGGGGTAAAATTGGAGAAAACGACACAAAGTTGTAAAGTTCCAATACTTTTTTTAGTTTTCAGTACCACACAACACATGCATCTTTTAGGGGTTTTTAGTCATTTCGTTATGAAAAATGGACAGTGTTATTACAAAAACAGTAGCTGAGCCGATTTATCGGCTTGTCTGGTGACTAGAGTTCCATAACCATTCGATCGATCATATCTTATTTGGAAATTTTCAACTAAAATACTGTCTTTTTTAATATCTTTGTCATTTTCTTTAGTTTTTAAGACTTTTTATTATTTTTCCCTCTCTCTAGAATCTAGATATTTTACTTCTTTCATTTTCATGTACTTGTAGCAGCACAGTATTTGTATGGTAATCATTAAACTGGTCTAAGTTAAAGATGAAAAGAATAATGGTATAAATTTGGTAGCTGTAACATCTATTTACATGTTTACGATTCGAGTGCCAAAAATCAAAATCAGTAGAATTTTTTAAAATGTAACGCACCTACCATGTGATTTGTGATTCTTTTCAGTAAATACTGACATTCGGATAAATCATTTTATGCTGTGTTTGTATGCAATATTACATACACTAGTCTATGATTAAACTAGCTAGAAGATATAATTATATATATATATATATGCTTAATTATTCATTTGTATTTCTACAAAGGTCAAATACATGACAAGAACCCTTAAAGGTGAACTGACAAATAAATGATTTAACTCTGCGTTTCTTTATGAGAGATATATCTAGGATATGAAAAGACTTTTTATGCTAACTACGACTGTATATTTTTCCCTCTCTCTAGAATGTAGATATTTTACTTCTTTCAATTTCATGTACTTGTAGCATCACAGTATTTGTATGATAAAACTGGTCTTAGTTAAAGATGGAAAGAATAATGATATTTAATTTGGTGGCTGTAACATCTATTTACTTGTTTATGAATGGAGTGCCAAAAATCATAATTCAGTAGAGAATTTAAATTGTATGCACCTACCATGCGATTTGTGATTTTTTTCAGTAAATACTGACATTCAAATAAATCATTTTATGCCGTGTATTTCTACAAAGGCCAAAAACATGACAATATCCCTTAAAGGTGAACAGACAAATAAATGTTTTAACTCTTCGTTTCTTTATGAGAGAACTATCTAGGAAATGGAGAGAACAGCAGGAAATCGAAACAAAAAATAAAAATAAAAATAAAAATAAATACCTGACAAGTTAACTTGTGTAGGAAGAAACAGATACCTTCAAATTTTTCTTCAACTGTCTCGTCGGGAAACAAATCAGATCAATTGTGGAATGAGTTTGGAATGAGAATAACCAACTTTTCTGAGGCTTTTTAAAACAAGGGAAAATTTTGATAGAAAGAGATCCAAGAAAGATAAAAAAAGTATTTAGGGTTCATGATTGAATTAGTCTTTTTCTAGGCTCCATCACTGGATCATTTGATCTTCCCATGCCTCTTACTGGATTATGTTCCTCATTCCACATGGCTTTATTTTATTTTTACTTTTAAAGATTATATATAAATACCACTACAATCTAAAACTTATTTACCCATCTAATTTCGTATAATACCGTCTTGCTAATTAGATCATAAATACTAGTATGCTCAATAAATTAGTTTACGCATAAATACCTGGTGCTTAGATATATGACACCAAACAAAACATGTTGCTCATAGATCGGCACGAACGGTTTAACGAAAACATTTTATCGACATCAGAAAATGTTGATTTGATTGTGATTAATTAATTAAGTTTTGGTATAAACTATGAGACAAAATCTGACTGTAAAAAAGAATGCACTGAAAAACTTGCTTGTTGTAGAAAGTATAGCTGAAATAAATAAATAAATATCCCAAAGACACACAAGTGTGTGCGGGTGATGGTTTTGTTCTTTTAAAAGTATCTGATCAGTGTCAGTGACTATAGGTGTGAATGAGTTGTCATTTGAAAACGCCCAAAAACCTGGCAAATGCAGAAATCGGATATATATTCACAAAGGAATATTTGAACGAATATAACCTTTCTTTTTACTTGAAATGGTAAAATCATTGTATACTTATACAGTTAGTTCATCTTGCAATTTTTGCCAACAAGAGTCTCAACGGTATAACTGGTTTAACGGTGCAACAAATACAGAGTACTGATCATGCCGATCGATCACGATCAAACTTGGTTATAAATATCAGACCGGTTTTACTATTAGATTCAAACGTTTTTTGTCGGGAACCTTGAGGACAAACTTATTGAAGGATATAAAAACACAGAGAAGAATGGTTACAATTCATACACAAAGTAGGGACCATAACCCATGTGAAGATTGATCAAAGAGAAAAAAGATCTTAACGGGTTATTATCTTATCCATCATGTGCCAATTGTGGGTTTGACATGTAGGGTGGGGGCAGAAATTGTCACATCAGTCTTCACATTTGGCCGCTTAATTCCTCCCATTTTCTAATTTGACCCCACTTTTCTTCGATCAATCAAGATCTCGAAGAAACAAGGTGGGTTAATGATGTGGTGCAAACAAGAATGTCTCTACATTATCATAATCTACTTTTCTTTTTAATATCACTTATATATATATTAACAATCTCCTGTGTTGAAATAAATCAGTTTTACATCTTTTTAGAACTAGATGCAGGGCGGGGTTCGATTAAATTTTTTTAAAATAATAATATTAGTTTATTTGTAGATGAAAAAATCAGATTTTATAGTTATTTGAAATCAAAATTAAAATATTTGAAAAATAAAATTTTCATGAAATATATTATTTTTTGGCCGCATAAATCAAATTTCATAAGATTTAGAGTTTTATCTGTGACTGTATAAATCAATTAGGTTAATCAAAAATATTAGTAGGTTAAACGATCAAATTAAAATAAGTCTAAGAAAATAGTTAGAATTGTTTTTTTTGTGATTGCTAATTAATTTTTTCGTAAACTGAATATTATTATGATATAAACTCAAATTTAGAAATTAAATTATATTAATTTATTAATTTCATTAAGAATAAATAAAATCTTTTCATATAAAGGGTAAATAGTAATCAACCATCATAACTCTTAACCACAACTCAAGTTGTTTACCAATTAATAATATAATTTATTTAGTTTTTGTTGATAAATTTTGTAATCATGCACACACTACGCCGATAACACCTAATTAATGTCATGTAATCTTGATTTATAGATATACACACAACAACAACACAACCTAAACTTAATACAACAAAAAGAAAATACAAAAGTAAGGGACAAGAATTCGCAGACTTGCGCTTCGTGTTTCGATAGAACCTAGTAACTTACAGAAACTGTTCATAGCTGCAATTAGTTTTTTTTTTTAAAAAAAGAAAAAGGCATATATAGTAGATAATTTTTTTGGCAAAGAAGAACGTTAAAGCGACCTTACAAGATGAGACTGTTACCGGTCATCTTTATGACTTGTCCCTCTTCTTGCTACCCCATTAATATGCAATTATGTTGTAATCGTCTAAACATATTTATGTATCGATGATTCATGACACTTTCATTACCAAACTCTGGACTAGTAAATTAATAACCATAAATATTAATTTTTTAATACTTCAGATTATTCGGTTTGGTGGTTTGACACTGGTTTCGTTTTGGTTTTTACGGTTTTCAGATGATATTAGAACTAATGGGTACTAAAAAATTCTTGATTTGGTTTTGAGCTAATTTGGGTTTTTATGATTACAGTTTTTTTCCTTCTCTAATTTGGGTTTTTATGATTTTAAGATAATATAACCAACCGGTTTGTAAAATAATTTCGATTTGGTTTTAGGTTAGACTGTAGACATTTTATTTTGGTTCGGTTCGCTTTCTCTTTAACCGTTTTTGTTCCATCCCTGATTTGGTTGGTGCGAAAACCAAAATTTAGGACTAAAACGCCGTCGTTGTGATGATTTCCGCGATTTTAAGGAATTAGAATTTAGAAGGGCCTAAAACGTCGTCGTATTATAATAGATTGCTGTGTGTGCGAGAGAGTCGGAGGAGAGATATGGCGGCGTTGATGAAGTCAGTCACCGTCCGAGCTCTGAAGTTCTCGTCGGCGGTGAATTTCAAGTTGAACCGTTGCGGCGGAACGCCAAAACTCTCTGTTAGATCATTCTCTGCTATTATGTCACCACCGTCAAAAGCCATCGTGTACGAACAACACGGCTCTCCCGATTCTGTCACCAGGTTCGCATAATTGCATCGGAACTTCGTTCTACGGTTACTGTATGTAATCATCCATTTTGACCTTTTTTTCTCTTTTGGCGAAGACAGAGTGGTGAATCTCCCGCCGGTGGAAGTTAGAGAAAACGATGTATGTGTTAAAATGATCGCCGCGCCGATCAATCCCTCTGATATCAACCGAATTGAAGGTTTATTTCTTCATTATCTCTCTAATTCGATTCATATGATTATGATATGTTGAAGAAATAATGTTTGATTACTTTATTAACTATACCAGTTAATGAAGGAGTTTATTTGATTAGAGAGAAACTTGTATATATAACTTTCAGTACAGGAGAAAATCTCAGTAACAAGTATGAGAATCACTTTCTGAGAATTAATAAACATATGATCACTTATCATCTTCTCCATTCTCGTTTTTATCTGAAAGCTAAGAGTTTTGATATAAACATCATTTAGAGTTAATGAAGGAGTTAACTGAATTTGAATATTGAGGAACTGGTATATTTTAACTTTCAGTATCTGAGAGAGTCTCTGTAACTTTGAGAATCAATAGCATAAGATCCCTAACTTCATCTTCTCCATTTTCGTTTTTAACTTAAAGCTAAGAGTAAGATATAAATTTAGATACTGAGTTCGATGTTGT
This sequence comes from Thlaspi arvense, assembly GCA_911865555.2. Classification (NCBI taxonomy): domain Eukaryota; kingdom Viridiplantae; phylum Streptophyta; class Magnoliopsida; order Brassicales; family Brassicaceae; genus Thlaspi; species Thlaspi arvense. Next base: position 10,376,071 of record OU466861.1, read on the forward strand.
GAAAATTAAAATTTGTTTAGGTGTTTATCCTGTGAGGCCTCCGGTACCAGCGGTTGGTGGTTATGAAGGTGTTGGGGAAGTATATGCAGTTGGCTCCGGTGTCGATGGTCTTTCTCCAGGTGATTGGGTGATTCCATCTCCACCATCTTCAGGTAAACTCTGTGCTCTTGAGACCAATCTTGATTAGTAGTAGGAATCTGACATTTGGATGATCTGAATCTGATGAAATTTCTCTGTGATAAGGGACTTGGCAGACGTATGTTGTGAAGGAGGAGAGTGTGTGGCACAAAATTGACAAAACGTGTCCGATGGAGTATGCGGCGACGATCACTGTTAATCCGTTGACGGCTTTAAGGATGCTTGAAGACTTTGTGTCCTTAAACTCCGGTTTGTAACTGTATCTCTAGCCTCGCCTATAAAGTAACAACTGCCCTTTACTTGTTTTTTGTGTCCTAACCAACTAATCATTTGAAGCAGGAGACTCTGTGGTACAGAATGGTGCAACAAGTATCGTGGGTCAATGTGTAATCCAGTTAGCAAGGCTCCGTGGCATCAGTACCATCAACATTATTCGTGACAGGTGTGGTATTATATTATGAATAAATACTTAAGATATTTGGTTACTAAGAATCAGAGCGGCTCTGGTTAAGTGAATCGTGTCCTGTGCCTCTGATCTTAGGGCTGGGTCTGATCAAGCAAAGGAGAATCTGAAGGCTCTAGGTGCAGATGAAGTGTTTTCAGAGAGGCAACTGAATGTAAAGAACGTGAAAAGTCTTTTGGTAAGATTTAACTTCTAAGAGTGTTATATGGCAGAAACTTCGAGTATATACGCACGCTTAACATATGTGTATGTGTGGTCTAAGGGGAACTTACCTGAACCAGCTCTTGGATTCAACTGTGTTGGTGGCAATGCCGCTTCTCTCGTGCTCAAATTTCTGAGGTGAACTCAACATTTCCTTTTTTCGTTCCACTTTCATTTGATTTCCCTCTGTGGTGAAGGTTGCTTAAACATTTTCAGGGAAGGAGGAACAATGGTTACATATGGTGGGATGTCTAAAAAGCCAATCACTGTGTCAACAACATCTTTCATCTTTAAGGTAATGGATAGATCCTTGACACACAAATTTTAGATCACTATGCTAAAGTTTGTTTGTACTGTAGGATTTGGCCTTGAGAGGCTTCTGGTTGCAGAATTGGTTGAGTGTGGGTAAAGTAAAAGAATGCAGAGAGATGATAGACTATCTCCTCGGGCTTGCGCGGGAGGGAAAGCTAACATACGAGTGAGTTTTTTTTTTCTTTCTCAAGTCGAGATTCTTAACTTCCCTGAGAGTATCTTTAAATTATAAATGTTTGGTTTTCTTCTGACAGAACTGAACTGGTTCCGTTCGACGAGTTCCATGTTGCTCTCGATAAATCTCTCGGGAAGGTAGGTAGGCAACCTAAACAAGTCATCACGTTCTGAAGCTTTCTCTTCTTGTGAGCCATATATAAGTAAGTGGTTGCCACTCTGATTTAGCGTGTTAGCTATTATTAGTAATCTGATGATGCACAATGTACTGTAACTTTATTGTACTCTCTGCTTCTTCTTCTTCGTGTCCAATGTAACAGAAACAATAAAAATGTAGACCGAAGAAACCAAAATAAATCATTATGGTCATGTTTCAGAGTTGCATTATGTTAACAGAAAACCATAAGAATTGTTCAGTGATGTGAGAAAAGCATATTTCTAATCAATGTTATTGTTCTGTGTGTAATTATTCTTGGGAAAGATAATTATAGTACAAAACTTATTTTCTCACTGCTAATCTTCAAATAAGCGTTGTCATTCATATGCCCAATTTTTTAGTCAACCACCAATATTAAGTAAATTCATTTTTGCAAGGGCATTCGATTAGATTTAGGAACTGTTTACAAAATCATCATTACAAAGCAGAGAATAAAAATAGAGGAAACGAATTAAAAATATGACTGTTGTCCAACTTATCTTCTACCATATCAGTGATTTATGTGTTTAATTTTCTAATTACCTTGAAATGTATTACCTTCAAAATGTACATTCATGGTGTTGTGAATATGAGTAACATTCATTGAATAGTAATGATTAAATGACTAATACTGTAATACAATAGTGAGAAAAAGTGTATCTGTTAATTTCGATATATAATAAATTACTCAAGTTTAAAACTAGGTCAGCATATAAATAAGGAAACAGCCACACTTGTCCCTCTCGCTCTCTCTTCTTTACGATTTGGGGTTTCTCGGAATTGAGTCTCTTACCGAACAACCCAACGATTTTCTTAAACGGAACCCTAAAAACCGCATCCGATCGTTTTCCTCTGGTACGAATCCTTACCCTAAATTCGCGAAAATTGATTGCTTTCTCTTCCTTCCCTGTGGTTCAGAATTCGAAACCCTAGCTTTCTTTTTGATACGACGAATCTATGCCACAAAAATCTTAGCTTGACAAGCAAATCGAATCTGAAAGATAAAAGGCTTATCTAGATCTTAGTATTGATAATTATGTTTTTCCCACTGATACATCTTCTCTATCTATCTATAAAGTTAGTTTTGATGTGAATGTTTCAATGTCATTGAAGGTTGGTGGTATCTTCTTCTCCTATGGACGACTATCAAAATTTTGTGGCTGAGGGAAATACTCTCTCAAGTAAAGGTGAATTGAATACTATTCCCTTTGCGAAATTTTCTTGATTGATTGTGTTCCTTACTACAGATGTTTCAATCACTCTTCTTTTTTAAATGTCAGCGATTCGAAAGAGAGTGAAGAACTCTGAGTCTACAGCGTTACAGAGATGTAAGATTGATGACTATGATTTCGCGGATCTTGATAAGGTTTTGAATGATGTCTATCGCTCTTTTCGACCTGTTTCTGCCGACTACGATACTAGGAAGGATATGGTGAAACTCCTCAATGCAATGGCTTTAGATATTTATGGTAATATAACAACATTACTTGCTTCTAGATTAAGTTTAGATTAAACGTTCAAAAGATCACATTGTGATGGTTTTTGTTAATTTTTTTCAATCAGGAAATTTTGTAGATAGTAGCCCGGTCCTTGAGGCGTATGGATCTTTTGTGATGGATATGTTTTCCTCGAAGAGTGATTTGGATGTATCCATTAACTTTGGTGACGGAACATATGAGCTTCCTCGTGATACGAAGATCCAAATCCTTAGAAGATTTGCTGAAAAGCTACGATCTTTGCAGGGTGAGTCTTATTTGTTATTTGTTCCACTCATGCTGCTGATTCTATGATTTGAGTGTAATTAACATTATTGAGACTTTTGTTTTAGATTCTAAGTCATTAGTAGTTGTTAAAAGGTGTATGCCAAAACTTCTTATTTGGCAGTGGCTGAATGTGAAACTAAGTGTGTAACATTTCATAGAATGATGAGTTTTTCATATTAGATGATGTTGCTGTAAAGTTGTTTTTGCAGGACAAGGGCGTGTTAGGGATGTCGAATGTATCCTCAGTGCGAGGGTGCCGATTGTCAAATTCGTTGATCAGAGGACTTCTGTTGAATGTGATTTGTCAGTCGAAAACAAAGACGGCATGTTGAATTCACAGATCATTCATATTATCTCTCAAATTGATGAGAGGTTTCAGAAACTTTGTATGTTGGTAAGATGGTTACGTTCTGTTTTAACCATATATATATATATGTGTGTTTCTTTTTGTTAACCCAAGCTTTAGATATGTTTAGTTGTGGTCAATACTCAATACAATTACTGATGTGACGGTTCTCCTATGTCAGGTTAAGCATTGGGCCAAAGCACATGAAGTTAACAGTGCTTTACACCGAACCCTGAATTCTGTATCTATAACATTGTTAGTCGCTCACCATTTACAGGTATTAACTCAGCCACGCTTGTTGGATATAGCCACTTACTTTTCATATACTAGTTACAATTATACTACAAGATGTTGGCTTAATTTATGTAGAATTTCGACTTTTGAGGAAGATTAATAGGTAGCTAGTATGATTGTTTTATGGATGAATTAATCTTTTAAAGCAAGTCGGATAAGAATATTACATTTTCTTTTCATCATTTTTAAGGTTACATGTAGTCATTAATGTCTTATTTGTTTCTCTTTATGTGTTAACGCAGAGTCAAAGTCCTCCCATTCTACCTCCATTCTCTTCACTATTTAAAGGTACATTTTGTACTTCTTTCTTTTATAACAGATTTAACATATGCGAATGTTTTAGTGGATTGAAAATGTTTTTGCGATAATATCAGAATATTACCAGATTACGTTTTCTCGTGGTCACACAGAATTTATGTTTCATTATCATCGACGTTTCGCTTTTGCTTGTGTTGTTTCCCGTTACGACGTTAAATTGCCTCTGTTATCTTTTTTTCAGATGGAATTGATCCTACAAATGTTAAAAGAAGGATGGAGACAAGGTTCTTGAACTGGGGACAACGAAATAAAGAGTCTTTGGGTAGACTATTTGTAACGTTTTTCGTCAAGGTGCTTTGTTTCTTACCTTTTTTAAACCCAAAACATCAATGAAAAAGACAATATCTACAACATGCTTTTGTTATAACTTAAGATAGCTTTTCTGTACTGCAGCTGCAATCTGTAGAGTTCCTTTGGAGAAAAGGGCTTTGCGTCAGTTCGCTGAATGGTCTTTGGATATCCAAGAAGTGGGAACAACGCAGCGGCGGATCCATTAGTGTAACTATTTCCCTTGGAACTCAGTTTCAGTAACATCTCTTACTTACTCTTTGTCGTACTGCTTCAGATTTCGGTGTGTGGTTGTGACAGGTTGAGGATTTTACAGACGTTTCTCAGAATGTTGCTAGGCGGGTTAATGAGAAAGGAGCTAAAAAGATTTACTGTTCTATACACGAAACCGTCGATGACCTTCTTGAATTCCTCCAAGATGTCGAGATCACCGGAACACATCTCAGAGACAAGCTGTTTCGCCACCAACCTGTTGTGCTGCCTCCTCCTCCTCCTTTGCCGCCACTCGATGCTTACAGACAAAAGCCTTATAAGTACGAAATTGGGTATGTCGGTCTAATACAAGAAGTGCATCACAGCAAAAGGGTATGCTTGGGAAACAACGGCTACAGAGCCGTGGAAGGAGCTGGTCACATGAGAGTTGAGGAGGAGAGGTACGAGAACCTACGCAACAGGTACGCCGGAAACCGCCGTGAAGAGTTTCATCACGAGCCCTTGGATGATGATGATCCTTACAGACAAGCCCCGTTGAATAGTCCAAGAAATGGTGGTTTGGTTCGACATAGGCATGGTGGTGGTGAAGAGGAAGAACCAAAGCGTGTAGGCCTGATCCGAGACTACTGTGGTATGATTAGTATTCCACCGCCACCACCACCTATTGGTAGAGTTGGTAGAGCTTATTATGAGTGTTTCGGTCCTCAAAACTTCCCTGAACCTTATTTTGGTAGACCACACTAGGGTTTTTATGCTTAAGCATAGAGTTTAACTATAACTTCAACTAGGTTTTTCACTCGCTCTATATTATAAATTGTTTAATATATATTTGATTGAATAATTTTTACATTACTTAAAATATAATAATAATTTTTTCTATATAATATTTGGTTACAAAAAAAAATTTATTGTTTTTTTCTGTAATTAATTGTTTTAAAAAAATTATGATTATTTTTAAATATTAGACTAATATGTGTTTTATATTGTGAATTTATCACAAAATAACTATTTGTTACCTATTGTAGTTAAATTTTTTTAAAATAATCAACCAATTTAAATAGGAAATTGTATTTAATTTTTTTAAGTATTTAAAATTGTTTTTGCTTTCTTTTTAAATTTTATTACTGGTAAAAATTTGGGTTATTAATAGATAAATTACACAAACATATTTGATTTTATAATATTTTTGATGATTTGTTTTTAGATTGTACCAATATATAAGTTTTCAAATAAAACAAAAATTTAGAATTTATATATGAAGTTCTCAACAAAATAACCGCTTATATAGAAATATTGTATTTATCTTTATAAAATGTTTTATTAAAGTACTATATATTCACTCTGTTTTATTATAATTAATGATCAATGGTTTTTCGTTTCAATTTATTTGATTTTTTCTTATATCTATATAAAATTTCAATTTATTTTAATTTATAATTAAATAAAATATATTTTTGTCAAAAAAGTTCAAAAGTCTTTTACCAAAGTCTAACAACTTTTAAGTTAAAACATTAATTATTTTCTTTACTTATTATTTACTAGTTGCCTTCCATTCTACACTATTTACTATTTTAATTAATTTATTAAATAGTATTTTAAAAAGATATAAATTAGGTTTGTTAATCAGTGTACTGTTATCTAGTTTATCAATCAAAATGAATTCAAATATTTATACTTCTGTTTTGAAACAAAATCAACAAATAAAAGTCGATCAATGTTTCAATACTAAATATCTTTAAAATACACGAGTTTTAGATATACCTAAATCTATTTGAGATTGCATTTCATCATTTCAAAATATAGATTAGATCAAGTTTTTTTAGCAAAAGTATATTCGTCTTTGTAAATGCTACAAAATGATATAAAGTTGTTCAAATCATACTTTTCTATTTGTCTTTATAGTTTTTTTTATCAAAATCTGTATATGTATAATTTTAAAAAATATTTTGTTTGATCAAATACTTGTAATTTAATATACCAAAAAGCCACCTAAAAGAGTAAAAATAATAATCAAATTCTATTTAATAAACATAATATTAACATGAAAATATACAATAATACTTTAATTTTTCTAACCAAAGAAAATAACTTTTGTCATCATCTTTAGCTCTATTCTTGTTATGAATTGCTTGTTTCAGGTCATATATGAATATTGTTGCCTTAAAATAGTTTTAATTTTTATAAGTAATACATATAATATGTTTTTTAAACAATTAATCTTGGTTATAACTTATAACAAACAATGGTGATAAAATTATTATATTATAAAAAATAAATTATTCTTTAAACATGAGTCTATTTATATTATATATAAAACAACCTATTATTATTAATTTTAGATGGTCTTTATATAATTGAAAGTGTTATTTTTAATTAATAGATTTTTTTAATCTTATATTTAGTTGATTTTTTTTATTCTACATGATTTGCTTATCTTTATATGTTTTATCAGTTAGTATAATATTTAAATTTGGAAATTTTCTTAATAAGTCAAAAAAGAAAATAATTAACTTAAAATTTAATTAATTACAGAAAGTGATGTTGACCAATGAACTGAATCTATTTATAATTTATATTATTTTTTTATAATCTAATAATATGTTAATTTTATTTTTGTTGTTAATACGAAAGTAATATCTTGATTGTTAAACTCGTTTTATTAATAATTATCTAAAAATTTAGAAACTTTCTTAATAACAACAAATACAAAACTAATTAAAATTTAGAAATTTTACTAATAACAATAAAAATTAAATTAAATTAATTTTAATATATATATAATAAACTATAGATGATGATGTATACCAATATAAATTAAATCTTTTAAATCTTATGTGGACACTCTAAGAGGTCTATAATATTAACTTATATTTTATTAGTTAGTATAATATTAGAATTTTAATATTTCTTTAATAAGTCAAAAAGAAAATAATTAAGTTAAAATATAATTAATTAAAGAAAATGATGTGGATCAATGAAATAATTTTTTTAATAATTTATATGATTTTTATAAACTAATAATATGTTAATTTTCTTTTTATTGTTAATAAGAAAATAATTTATTTATTGTTAAAATGGTTTTTATTAATCATTTTCTAAAAAATTAGAAACTTTCCTAGTAATAATAATTTTTTTTTAGAAACTTACTATTAAACTAAATTATATTAATTTTAATATATGTAATTAAATATAGATGTTGATGTGTACCAATATAATTAAACCTTTTAAATCCTATGTGGACATCTTTAGAGGCATTTAGCATCAACTTTTATTAGTAATAGACTAGGCTTTTAATTCGCGCTACGCGCGAATCTGTATTTATAATTTGGTTTAATTTTTTGGCTAATATCTTTTAAATTATCAAAACTATGATATATTTGTAGAAATTTATTTTATATAAAAAACTTAAAACATAATATGTAGTATTTCCAATTTTTGTTTATAAAATTATAAATCTTATTAAGTAAAATCATAGTAATGACACCTAACGAAATATCCAACTTCGATGTGCATATGTTTGATTTAGAAAATGATTTTCTTACTAAATTTTTGGTGTTTTGTTTTGTATCCTTAGGATTTCTATGGTTCTTTTTTTTTAAAAGGTTTATATTTTTAAATATTTAGTTTCTTTACTAAACGTCTCACTAATATTGTGTATATATATATATATAATATGATATATGTTGATTCAGATTTACTTTTGTTAGTAAGCTATAATAATCATGTAAAGCTGCTTTTTGCTTCTCCACCAGATCTTCTATGAATTTTAGGTTATATCTCTATTTAGTTTATAAGATCTATTTTATTTGTAGTCAACTATTTGCTAATATTTGTTTTTAAACATGTAATATGATGTTGAGACTTCACATTATCACTCTTCTTTTTTTTTTCTTTTTTTTTTTTATCTTTTGTGTGTTTATTCATGTTTTATTTGAATATTTTATCTTCATATATTCCCATTTGAATTTGATTCATAACTTTGCCATATTATACTATTTAAATAAAATTTTAGAGGATGTTGCTCATGTGTTGTTCATTTGACTAAGTTATAAGCAGTAAATATATATACAAATCAGACTTTATTACTTATTATATTTTGAATGTAAAGTTACTTGTGTAGTATTTTACTTTGTTAATTTGTCAACAATACACAACCAATGTATTAATCTTTGTAAATTTAAATAATATGTTGGATTTAGAAACTTGTATAACCTATTAAAACTTTATATGACTATTCATAGTCAACACTAATATTTTCGAAATTATGAATGTTTTTGGAACTATTTTTCAAAACTAATTTTCTTCTTAGATCTTGTTTTTTGTTATTTTAAATGTCTTCAATGGTAATTTTATATTTTATATTAATTATCTAATTTTCTGCAGGTTTGATATACTTAAAACATATATATTTTTAATTAATCTTTTTTGTTATTGATTTTTCAAATAGGTAGCATGTTTATTAATCAAATACCTTTTACATAAATACTTTTTCTTTGTTAAATTTACTTTTAAAATTAATTAAAATTAATTACCTCTCTTGATATTTATTTTTATTTTAATTTAACACACCATTGTTTATAAAATATTGATAATTTGAAGACATAAATTTTTTGTTAGTTAAATATTTTTATATAAATTTTTAAGTAGTTAGTGAGATATGAAGTCAATATATTTTTAAGTGTTTAAAAAAATAATATTTTGTAAAACTTAATTTTCGTTTTAGTTTTTTAATTAATTTCTTAATATTGATTTCTCAAATAATTAGCTTAAATATTTATATTATTTTTGTTCGTTAAATTTTTTAGTATTATTTAATTATTTTTATTATCTTACTTATTCTGCTTATATTGATTTTGGTAAATGAATAATATAGATATTAAGTTAATATCCTCTTTTTTTTGTTAATATAGCTTTCTCGATATGGATTTTCATTTTAATTGTACTGACATTTTGTAAGTATCATTTTTGGTTTGTTGTGATTTTTGTGTTAATTTTTTAAATATTTCCCCAAAAACTATAAGTTTTAGATGACTTTCTTTTTTGATAATTTAAGATGAATATTTTTTTGGTAGTATTGATATTTTTAAATAACAATTTTATATGTTCATATGAAAATTTAATCTTAATATTTTTTCTAAATAAATTACTCATTTTAAATATATATGCTATATTTTTTTTTAATTTAACTTTTTTGTTATTTATTTACATATTTGTTTTTGTTAGTTTAGTTTTTGTGACAATGTGACCATTTTATTTTCACAATATATTTGGATTTTTGACATAAATTTATTTTATTTAGTTAAAAAAAAATATCTTAATTTTCTATTCTATTGTGATAATTTTATATTTCGTATGTTTTAATTTATTTAAATTTTAATAATTTTTTTTATTTTTTCTGTTTAAAGAAAAACACTGATATAGGCTAATCAGATTGAGTATATATGTCATATGTGGACGCTCTCATTGGCCTAAGACATCAACACAGACCACAACTAATATATTTTAAGTTAGCAGTTCAGATTTTAATTGTTTGTCATGATTAAAATTTTAAAATAATTTAATTATGGTTTTATATACAGTTTTTAGTTAAGTTTTTAGTATTATTTAAGTTTTTTTATTCTCTTACTTATTCTGTTTATATTGATTTTGTTAAATAAATAACATAGATATTAAGTTAATATCTTCTTTTTTTGTTAATTTAATTTTCTTGATATGGACTTTCATTTTAATTGTATTGACATATTGTAAGAAATAATTTATGTTTTGGTTTTTGTTAGTTAAACATTTTTTGCATTGCTTTCTTCAGTAATTAGCATAAAGTATCATTTTTGGTTTGTTTAGATTTTTGTGTTAATTTTTTAAATATTTCCCCAAAAATTATAAGTTTTAGATGACTTTCTTTTTTGATAATTTAAGATGTATATTTTTTTGGTAGTATTGATATTTTTAAATAACAATTTTATATGATTATATGAAAATTTAATCTTAATATTTTTTCTAAATAAATTACTCATTTAAAATATATATGCTAATTTTTTTTAATTTAACTTTTTTTGTTATTGATTTACATATTTGTTTTTGTTAGTTTAGTTCTTCTTACAATGAGTTTCCATTTTATTTTCACAATAGATTTCGACTTTTGACATAAATTTATTTTTTTTTAGTTAAAAAAAATTATCTTAATTTTTCATTCTATTGTGATGATTTTATATTTTTGTATGTTTTAATTTATTTAGATTATTAATAATATTTTTTTTATTTTTATGTTTAATGAAAAACGCTGATATATACTAATCAGATTGAGTATATATGTCATATGTGGACGCTCTCATTGGCCTAAGATATCAACACAGACCAAAACTAATATATTTTAAATTAGCAGTTCAGATTTTAATTGTTTGTCGTGATTAAAATTTTAAAATAATTTAATTATGGTTTTTAAATACAGTTTTTAATAATTTTGTTCAATATATATGGTTTTTCTTTCATAATCTATTTATATGTTAATTTACCTTTTTATTGTCAATAAAAATAAGATCTATTTTCAAAACTCTTTTTATTAATAACTAATTTAAAATTAGAAACTTTCCTAATAACAACAAAAATAAAATTAATTAAAATTTAGAAATTTTCTTTATAACAATTAAAATGAATTAATTAATTTTAATATATAATATATAATTAACTAAAAATAATGAGATGTGTACTAATAGAATTGAATCTTTAAATCCTATGTGAACATCTTTAGAGACATTTAGCATCAACTTTTATTAGTAATAGAAGTAACTCAAAAAAGAAAATAATTAACTTAAAATTATAATTTATTACAGAAAATGATGTGGATCAATAAAATGAATATTTTTATAATTTTTATGATTTTTATAATCTAATAATATGTTAGTTTTCTATTTATTCTTAATAGAAAAATAAGATCTAATTTCTATATATTTTAAACTCATTTTTATTAATAATTATCTAAAAATTTAGAAACTTTCCCAATAACAAAAAATATAATTAATTAAAATTTAAAAAGTTTGCTAATAATAATAAAAACGAAATTAATTAATTTTAATATATATATATATAATTAAATGTGTATCAATATAAATGAATCTTTTAAATCTTATGTGGATACCCTTATAAGTATTTAGTATCAACTTTTATTAGTAATAGAATAGATTGTTCCGATAAGAAAGACAATTTATTCCTTAATTTCCTTTACTAACAATTTAATGGGGGAGGGGAGGGGAATCAGTGTTTTTGGTTAGTTCTGTTTAGCTTGAGTGAAAAACGTAAGGAAGTGAAAATTACAGTTATTTATTGATGAAAACGACATGATGTTTTGCATCTGAAATTTGAACCAGGCTTGGTCCGGTTTAGAGTTTAGGCAATGAATTTGATCCCGGCTTGGTTCGGTTTACGTGGTGGTATGGTATTGTAATCTTTGCAGAGCAAATCGCCAAAATCTGCGCCGCCGTTGTTTCCGTCCGTCTACTTTTGGCGTCAGCCACCGGAAGCGTCGGTTCTCTTCAAACGAGAGAGAGAGAGAGAGAGAGAGAGAGAGAGAGGTTTTGAGAAGCTTCAGAAAATTCATCGGAAGATTTTATCTGAGGAAAGTGTTTCTGCTTCTTCTGAGCTCGAACCAACGGAATTTTTAAAGCTCATTTTAGATATCAATTTTGTTTCGCTATGAACATTACAATTTATCTGCCAGTTTCGTCATCTCTGTCGAACTAGTGATCTTTGTAAGGTTTCAGCTAAAGGGGGAATGTTGTTTTGCTTTGTGTATTTGAAATCTCTCAAGTCTTCTTTTTTTTCTTGCAGGCAAAACATTTCTCTCAAAGATGGCGTTTTTGGCACTATCCCGTGTTTCACGACGGTTACTGAAACCATCCGTCTCGGCAACTCCATCTTCTTCGTTTTCTGTTTTCCAATCTCAACAACACATATACCACTCCAAACATGTTGATGTTACCACTACCCATTACATCAACCCTTTCTCAAAGTATCCTTTACAGAATCATAACTGTCAAGTATGGTGTAAAGGCACGGAATCGCATCAGGAAAGGTTTCTCTATAGATTAGTTGCTGGAATGTCATCGTCGTCTTCGATTATGGAGGGAAATCCTAAGAAAGGTGATGACAAGGAGAAGAGTGGTGTTGGTGTGAAGGAAGCTTCTTGGATAGATTTGTATTTGCCAGAAGGAGCTAGAGGTTATGCTAAGCTTGCTCGACTGGATAAACCTATCGGAACTTGGTTGCTTGCTTGGCCCTGTATGTGGTAAGTTTCTCATTTCTTTCTCTTAGTTTCTAATCAAGATTCGGTTTCATTTAGCAGAATGAATAGCTGAGAACAAACAAGAGACTGCGAGTTTATAAAGTTTCTTTTTTTACTCCTTGGGGATGTATGATCATGTGTTTTAGATCATCTTGAAGGGTCTCATATGTAGTATGATCTTGTGCTGAGATGTTCTTGCTGGTTATAGAATTTATATTCTGAATTTCGACAGTTGTTGTATAGGTCAATTGCGTTGGCTGCTGATCCTGGAAGCCTTCCAAGTTTGAAAATGATGGGTTTATTTGGTTGCGGAGCACTACTTCTTAGAGGTGCGGGCTGTACTATAAATGATCTGCTTGATCTGGACATAGATACAAAGGTCAGTCTGAGATTATTTGTTAATGATGACAAAGTGATTTCAATTTTAGAGATCCCTTTAGTACAACCATGGTCTCTGTGACTATAGTGAGAATAGTGTTTCTGCTGGAATATGTCAGATGTCTATTTTTCTGCATGTATTGATGACTTTGTCAAAAAAAATACTTTATATATCTGATGCAGTTAAGGTTGAATATGCTTTTGGATGAAATATGCTACACAATGAGACTATACAGTGTTAGGCTGAAGATTTTTATTTCATTGCTTCGTTTTAGATTGTAAGAGATATTGCTTTTCCTGTCCAGGTTGATCGAACAAGGTTGAGACCTATTGCTAGTGGTCTCTTGACGCCATCTCAAGGGATTCTGTTTCTTGGGCTACAGTTGCTTTTAGGCTTAGGGATTCTTCTCCAGCTTAATAATTACAGGTTTGTTTGGAATTTTTTTGCGTGCCCTAAAGTCGAGTTTCCGTAAGCGTTTTGTTTAACGTCATATACACATATGAATCACCACTTGTAGTCATGATATTATGCAGCCGTGTTTTAGGGGCATCATCTTTGTTACTTGTCTTCTCCTACCCACTTATGAAGAGGTTTACATTTTGGGTAAGTTAAAATCCATTATGGCTTCTCAAAGTCAGTCAGAGAGTGTGTTTTATTCTCGTGATCGATTCTGTTGTTGCTGTCGTCTAGCCTCAAGCATTTTTAGGTTTGACCATAAACTGGGGAGCACTGTTAGGATGGGCTGCAGTTAAAGGAAGCATACAGCCATCTGTTGTACTCCCTCTTTATCTCTCAGGAGTCTGCTGGACCCTTGTCTATGATACTATTTATGCACATCAGGTATAAATAATTGCTTCAACTTGTATTCGTTATGCAAAGTAGTTAATCTTAATGTGCACCTCTGCAAATTTCTCTAAGCTATTGTTTCATGTCTCATGCGAATGCATCCGTTTCGATGTTCAACTGCTGTCTGATGTCAGTTCTTTAGAAGAAAGTTGCTCAAAAGTGTTGCTATTTTGAAACAAAAGTGAGAAGGGAAAGTTATCTTGTAGCAGATTGTAGAATGAAAAAGTTTGATCACAGTCCCACCTTAAAATAGTATATGCCACAAGTAACAAAACTCAAAACTTGAGTTTTTTATGACAGTAATTTTGAGATATGGTAGAGAATTTGTTATTGTTTGTCCAGGACAAAGAAGATGATGTGAAGGTTGGTGTGAAGTCAACGGCTCTTAGATTCGGTGATAATACAAAGCTTTGGCTAGCTGGATTTGGTACAGCATCCATGGGGTTTCTTGCACTTTCTGGACTGAGTGCAGATCTCGGTACCCCAAGAATGAACTTTACAAGAGTGTTCTTTTGTTGTTGTGTTTCTTGCTCTAATTTTGATGATACAGGTTGGCAATACTACGCATCACTGGTCGCTGCATCGGGACAGTTAGGATGGCAAATAGGGACAGCTGACTTATCATCTGGCGCTGACTGCAGTAGAAAGTATGTGTTTTTTGGTTTTTTGGTTTTGCTTTGGAAAACTAACACTTTGTTGGGTTTGATGTTTTTTTCCACAGATTTGTGTCAAACAAGTGGTTTGGTGCTATTATATTTAGTGGCGTTGTACTTGGAAGAACTTTTCAATAGAGAGAAAGCTCGGTCTCTCTCTCTCTCTCGCTTATAACGAATTCGGAAGAAGACTGGAAAATGCTTATTAAAGATTTTCGGTAATCGGATCTGAAATGTCCAATAGTAATAATGATAATATATGTTGGAATGGTGAATGCTCTAGAGCCAATGTTGTTATTATGATTCAAGTCTACAATGCTCTAGTTTCTAATAATGAGATAAACTATTCAAAATGGATCTTGGGTTTTCTGAATTAATGAGCAGTTTGCATCTTCTGTATACATTTATCAGTTTAGCTAGATTCACCTAAATCTACACTGTGACTGGATCATAATATTTGATATATTAATATACATTTTTTTTTTGTCAACGACGATATATGGATTATATGTGCATATTTGTGTGTGTATTTATAAAGATTCGGAACGTTTTGCAGCTGGATCTACTGTTTGTCTATATGTGTATGTAAGTATTATATGTTTGTGAACTGCGAAACCATTGTTACTTACATCAGTTTTGGAGTAACATATGTTAGAATATTTTATTATAACAATTGAAAGAAGAGAAGTATAGACTAGTTAACCACTTTCACAATTCACTATTTGTCATAGTTTGTTAGTATACTATGATGATTATCATCTTCCGGTGTCATAACACGGAATGTAATTACAACATCCATGAGTGTCATGTCGAAATCACTCGCCTTCTGCAAAATAAAATAAAATAACTAAAACATGAAGCTATAATGGTGATAGCAAGAGTTGCTCTAAGATTAAGAACAGGTTCTTCCTTTATATATATGTGTGTTCCCGGACTCGATGTGTATATACCTTAGCTATAAATGGTGATGATACCAAGAGTTGGTCCAAAGGGAAAAACACTTGAGTTAGTTATTGAAAAACGAAATTTCTCAATCTAAGCCATAATCTTAGCAATATGACCTTCTCGTATTTATCTCAGAATATTTAAATAAAAAAACTGTCAAAAATTAGTCAATGTGATTGTGTACAGTTCATAAATGAATTCATAGAAATAGTAGTATGAAAGTATTTTATTTAGTAGAACATAAAATCATGTATGTATGAAATCATATGTATGTTCATATATTCTTTTCCTTCTGATTGATATCTTTGGATCTTTCCATGAATAAGTTTTCAGGGCAAGTTCCAGACTTCATAGGCAACCTTCTAGCACTCAAAGCTCTCAAGATTGATATTATATTCAACCTTCCTGTGTAAATAAATCCTTAATATGTTAAAAATTTTGCATTATTTTGAAATATCTCCAGGTTATCACTATAAGAAAAAACTATATTACATCATTTATAAAGTATCAATAAAATAACTAATTATGTGTAGAATCATTAATTAAACACTAAATATAAAATTTTACATCATTTTGTTTAATTGATACTAATTTTAACTTGACTAGTATTAATTAAAAATAATTGATACTAATACTAACTTGATTAACATCAATTAAAAATAATTAATACAAATCATTATTAATTTATATAACTTTTAAAAAACAAACACAAATATACAAGTTTACATCAATTATACTCCCTCCGTTTTTTATATATGATGTTTTAGAAATTTTTTTTGTTAAAAAATAGTTGATGTTCTCACACATCTATACAGAAATTAATTATATTTTTATTGTTTTAAGTGTTTGAATTTTATATATTATTTTTCTATTGGTTCAATTGTTTTGGAATTGATGATAAAGCATGTTTTGTTTTGGAAAAATAAAAAATTAAATAATTTTTAATATATGTGTAAAAACTTTAAACATCATATATAAAAAAACAGAGGGAGTATAAGTGAAGCATTTGATCAACTGACATTATCATCAATAATAAATAATGCTAATATTTCTTTCAGTTATAAAAGTGATGCAAATAAAATTTTAACTAAACAATTATTTGTCCCACATTGCTAAAAATGACGAAGAGTATTAGTTTCCTCCTCTATAAAAGAAATTCATCAACATTAAACTTTTTTTTAATGTTAAATCATATGTATGTATTTACATATATTTATTATTCTAAAATTATTATTTATCTTAAATTTATAATATTATAAAAAATTAACACAAAATTTTAAAACAACATAAATTTTAATGAACTCCAATCAGATAATGGAAATGATGGTTGCCTATATGCGTCTAGATGGAGCTGCAAGCAAAAATCCAGCAGCAAACCCTCCTGCACCACATGCCAACACTTGGAGTGAGCTGAAAGCTCCAAAAGTTGAGCTCAAAACACTTAGCTGGGCTAAGGTACGCTTTTCTTGGTCCTAACTCTACTTACCCAGTAATTATCAATGCTGAACTGAATAATGTTGAGACTGCCTTGCTTTTGTGTGAACTTAGAAAGTATCGCATAGCCATAGGCTATTCATTAGATGATATTGCAGCTATTTCACATGATCTTTGCATGCATATGATACATC
Organism: Thlaspi arvense; assembly: GCA_911865555.2. NCBI lineage: Eukaryota > Viridiplantae > Streptophyta > Magnoliopsida > Brassicales > Brassicaceae > Thlaspi > Thlaspi arvense. Next base: position 10,393,506 of record OU466861.1, read on the forward strand.
TAGAGGATGAATCAATGACTTCTATAGAACATCAGAGGAGGTTAAACCCAAATCTAAAAGATGTTGTTAAGAAAGAGACAATGAAACTTCTAGAAGTAGGAGTGATCTACGCTATTTCTGATAATAGCTGGGTCAGTCCTGTCCATATAGTGCCAAAGAAAGGTGGTGTGACAGTCATTAAGAATAATAAAAATGAGTTGATTCTAACTAGAACTGTTACATGGCATATGATATGCATAAATTATTGAAAGCTGAATACTGCAACTCGTAAAGATCATTTTCCTTTTGCCTTTCATTGATCAGATGCTTGAAAGATTGGCTAACCATCCTTACTACTGTTTTCTAGATTCAGGTTTCTTTCAGATCCCCATACACCCAAGGGATCAGGAGAAAACCACATTCACTTGTCCTTATGGCACTTTTGCTTATCGCAGAATGCCATTTGACTTGTGCAATGCCCCAACAACCTTCCAGCGATGCATGATGTAGATTTTTACTGACTATATTGAGGATATAATGGATCTTTTCATGGATGATTTATCTGTCAATGGATCCACCTTCTCTGTCTGTCTTTCTAATTTGTGCAGGGTGCTTCGGCGCTGTGTGGAGAAAATTTTTGTGCTGAACTGGGAAAAGTGTCACTTCATGGTCAGAGATGGGATTGTCTTAGTACACAAGATTTCAGAGAGGGGTATTGAGGTAGACAAGGTAAATATTAGAGTGATGACAAGTGTGCAACCGCCTAATTCTGTCAAAGGAGTTAGAAGTTTCTGGGTCATGCTGGGTTCTTCATGAGGGTTATCAAGGACTTCTCCAAGATAGCACGACCATTGAATCAACTGCTATGCAAAGATGTGAAATTTCACTTTGATGCTGATTGTCTTGAGGCGTTCCACATGATCAAAGGAGCACTTGTCGGTGCACCAATTGTTCAACCACACTGCCTTTTGAAGTGATGACTGATGCTAGTGACTACGCAGTAGGAGGTGTCTTGGGACAGAGGAAAGAAAAGAAGCTTCATGTCATCTACTATGCTAGCAGGACTCTTGATGATGCAAAATGAAAGTATGGCACAACTGAGAAAGAACTTTTTGCCATTGTGTTTGCTTTTGATAAGTTCAGACAATATCTTGTGGAGTCTAAGGTGATTGTGCATACTGATCATGCTACTTTGAGATACTTATTGACCAAGAAGGATGCCAAGCCTAGGCTACTGGGATGGATACTTTTGCTGCAAGAGTTTGATCTAGAGATCAAAGATAAGGAATTGAGAATGGTGTTGCTGATCATCTGTCTAGATTGCATGTAGAGGAATCAGTTCCTCTGTATGATGACCTTCCTGAAGAGCACGTGTATGCCATAAGAATTGGGAACGTGGCTGCTCATTACACACTACCATACACCACGAAACTCCCTATAAATCCCTAGTTTGGTGACATTGCAAACTACTTGGCTGCAGAGAAGGAACCCGACAGTTTTGTGGGTTACAAGAAGAAGAAGTTCTTAAGAGACATAAGGCATTATTTTTGGGATGAACCTTGCTTGTGCAAGCAGTGTCCAGATGGTGTCTTCAGGCGCTACATTTCAGAGGAGGAGGTTCCTGGTGTTTTGTTTCACTGCCATGGTTCAAGCTATGTTGGGCATTTTGCAAATTTCAAGACAATGTCTAAAGTTCTACAATCAGGTTTTTGGTGGCCAACTATGTTTAAAGATGCACATGCCTTTGTCTCTAAGTGTGATTCATGCTAAAGAGAAGGTAACACTAACAAGAGAAATGAGATGCCCCAGAACTTTATCCTAGAAGTTGAAGTGTTTGATGTGTGGGGCATTAACTTCATGGGACCTTTCCCATCCTCTTATGGGAACAAGTACATCTTGGTTGCAGTAGACTATGTGTATAAATGGGTTGAAACAATGGATAGCCCTACAAATGATGTCAAGGTGGTTCTGAAGATGTTCAAGTATCTTCCCAGGGTTTGGAGTTCCTAGAGTTGTGATAAGTGATGGTGGATCTCACTTCATCAAAAAAGTCTTTGAGAGTTTGTTGAAGAAACATGGAGCCAATCACAAGGTAGCCACCCCTTACCATCCACAGACAAGTGGGCAAGTCGAGATTTCCAACAGGGAGATCAAAAACATTCTGCAGAAAACTGTGAACACAACTAGGAAGGATTGGGCCGTGAAACTTGATGATGCTCTTGGGGCATATAGGACTGCTTACAAGACACCTTTAGGCACGACCCCATTCCATCTTGTCTATGGGAAGTCATGTCATCTTCAAGTAGAGCTTGAGTACAAGGCAACATGGACTGTTAAGCTGTTGAACTTCGACATTAAATCTGCTTCTGAATGAAGGCTGCTGCATCTGGATGAGCTGGGTGAGATTAGGCATATGGCCTATGAGAACTCAATGATTTACAAGGAAAGGACTAAGGCCTTCCATGACAAGAAGATCATTCCTAGAAACTTTGCTGCAAATGACCAGGTGTTGCATTTCAACTCTCGCTTGAAACTTTTTCTTCGGAAGCTGAGATCAAGATGGTCTGATCCCTTCACCATCAAAGAAGTGAGACCATATGGAGCTGTTGTGTTGCTGGATACTGCAGGAGGTGAATTCGTGGTTAATGGTCAGCGCCAAAAGCTATACCTTACTGATACTGAAATCACTGAAGTGGAGACCATCCCTCTCAGTGATGCACTTCCAGCCTAAAAGGCAACCAAAGTCAAGCTCGTGACTTAAAACAAGCGCTTGGTGGGAGGAAACCCATTGGTATGTGTATATATTTCATTCTCTCTTTATTTTCTAACTTTTAGTTTTAGTTCTAAATGTTTCAGGTAAAAAACAAAAAACGCTCAGAACCACTCTCACCTCCTTTTTAGCCATGGCCAGGTAAGTTTTCTGATCCCTTACCTAGTTCTTCATCCTTACCATCCTCTTTTTGCTTTCTTCACACTGGGACAATGTGATTTAAGTCTGGGGGAGGATGTTCATCCACAACTAACACCATTGTGCTTTGTTTTGTCTTCTCTTGAGTCAGTCCAAGATATTTTATTGAGTAAAAATTATGTTGAATGTCATGAATTTTTCTTTTAAACTAACTAGTTCACACTGACATTTGAATGACCATTGCTACAACAGTTAACCGCATATTCTTCTAAGTAGAACGCTAAGAGTGGATCAATATAACATAGAAAGTTCATGTTTCTGGAGAGTCTGAAGGATCTAACGTTGACTCCGTCCTAATGAATTTCTAAAAACTCATCTTAGGGCTTGGTATGCATTGAACTTGATTCCTCTTTCAGAAATATGAAGATAAGTTTGGTACAATCTCCTTGATTTCCCCTTATAAAAAATGTGTTTAAGTCTATGAATGGTGCACTCACGAACCCGTCTCCTCACAAGGAACACAAGTAGAGAGCACTCTTGAACCTGTCTCCTCACAAGGAACACAAGTAAAGAGTAGCACCACTTTCAGGCTATAAAAGAGAAGAAAGTCGATAATTTTTTTTTTTTGAAAAGACGCCTAAAAAAAGGTAGAGAGAATCAACTAAGGGGAAATAAAATAGGGGAATTATATTGAAGACTGTCTGTTTAGGAGCTTGGAAGGGAAAAAATCTGTAAGTTCTTTGATCGATATTCTCTTGATTGAGACAACACTTAAATAACTGAAAGGGGTCAACAATGGATAGTTTAGATTTCTCTAGGGAAATCTGAATCGTATCTAGGATGATTGCTAGACTTACGATATGTATACTGACACATTATCTAAAGTTGGCTCTGTAGCATGTGGGTTCAAGGGTGTTAGTCGAAATATGGGGTTTGAGAAAGTTCATGACTTCTATGTTTTCAAACTTCTTTTCCTTACTTAGTATTTGCTTGAGGAAAAGTAAAATGCTAAGTCTGGAGGAGTTGATATATTGCATTTTTGAGGCTTTCTAACCTAATGTTTCCAATGGTTTTTTGAGTCAAAGTGTGTTCTTAGAATCTTTCAGTACTTTTATCGAGTCTTTTCAGGATTTAGGTTGCTTTGGAGAAAAAGAAATCATTTTGGGTGCAAACAAGCATATGGAGATGCAGAACTATGCATAAACGCCTGAAATTTGAAAATAGTTGAGGAACGTCCCACCGATTGATCGTGCTGAGTTTTCAAAAAAATCTAGATCTTTGAGTTAGCTTTCATTTGGAAGTGGTTTGAAGTCGATCCAACGGTGCAATCTAAAGTTATGGCAATTTTCGTATAGACATGTTAGTCTGGCAGAAAATTCTACCCGAAAGCACCAAAGCGGAGGATGCCAGAAATGCAGATCGACCACTCCAGTGCCCGCGGGAATTTTCGTGAAGACTAACATAAAACTATACCTGAGAGCACCAAAGCGGAAGATGCCAAAATGTCAAATCGACCACTTCAGTGCCTGCGAGAATTTTCAGCTATTTTCCTTATTTCGACCTAAAACGATCTGAGATCTATATATAATTGTATTTGGTCATTGTTTCGACCATCTCTTCTTATACATTAAGATTTTGAGATTTTTAGAGTTTATGAGCTTTGGAGAGACGATCTTTTTACTCTACATCACTGGCAAGATTTATTAACCCCAGTTACTTTCTGCTTTATTTATTATGAATTTCTCATCATCTCTTTTCTGTTCTTTTTCTTCCATATCTGAGTAATCCATTAGTTAGGTTTAGGGTTTCAAAGAGATTATGAATCATTGAATCAGACATGGATAAAGATTTATTCATATGTTGTCTTTATCTATTGGTGTTCATTGCTTAGACTTAATTGATCACTTAGTCTCTGATCTTGGGTTTAATCTATTCATCAAAAGTGTTATAGATTGCTTGATAAGAATATAGATGAGCAGATTGTCCTTAGCCAACAAAAGCTGATGATAAGGCGGTTTGTAACAAATCGAACCAGATCATTAATGCTTGTTTACAACTCTAAGTTCAAATGACGGTTTAGAATCTTAGGTTGCTAGATAAAGTCCCTGATACCAGGACAATGGATTAGTTATACATTCATGTTTGAGTTCAAGACTGTGCTTATTTGTTCCCTCAATAATTTTCTGGTTCATGATTTCTGATTCCTGCGAATTATCTGTGACCTAACGCCTGTTTTAGTTGATCTTTCTACCGTCTATTAGCTATTTTCGTTTTACATTGCATCCAAGACACCATATCATTGTCTTAGCTTAATTTCACCCTAAACAATTGATATCGCATACATTTACATCATTTAGGCTTGCATTTAGTTCATGTTTTGGTTCTCTTTTGCATGTTTTCCTTCTCTTTAGCCCCATTTTCTTCTCTTTTTAGACTTATGTTACATTTAGTTTATAGTTTTCATTTTCTATGCATCAAGGAGGTTTTTAGGTACTTAAGAAGCTGAAAGAAGCAAGGAGGAAGTGTAGGAATGGTTCAAGAGGCTAACCAAGATGAGAGGGAGCAAAAGGAGCTGAGGAAGGCATTTTCTGGAAACCCATCGGTCAAGGAGTGACCGATGGTAATGCAGCGAGTATACCATCGGTCACGCTCCCCAGGACCATCGGTCAGAAATTGACCGATGGAAACCCATTGAGTATACCATCGATCACTCTCCCCAGGACCATCAGTCAGGAAGTGACCGATGGAAACCCAGCGAGTATACCATCGGTCACTCTCCTCAGGACCATCGGTCTAGATATGACCGATGTGATTCCAGACTGAAGACCTATAATTTACAATTTTGCCATTTTCGCTTAGACCCATATAAATACAAAAAAATCCTAATTTTTGGGATCATCTCTTTGTCCAACAGTTCTTTCCTTTTTTGTTTTTTTCTTTTGATCTTGTAGTTTGAATATTTGCTTGATTTAAATAAGAGTTTGCATTATTCTTCTTGTTTAATCTTTCTAATCATGATTGAGTATCTCTTTCTCTTTGAATTGATGGTTTTGATGGTGATTATGGAGTAGGTTTAGAGAATTCTATGCTTAATCTATGATGTCTTAGTGTTAATTCTTCTATTTCCTTTCTTGATTGCTGTGTTTAATGTCTGATTAGCTCTAGCTAAGTTGATTATGATCTTAGGTTCATTTTATGCCCACGAAGTGTTTGATGAAATGCCTGAATTGCTTTACAAGAGAATTGCTTATCCTAGCTCAAGAGATTGACTGTTTATGGAGTGATTTGGCAATATAGGATTGATAGAATTGTCTTAATGCTTGCTGTTTGTCATTTCACTAATGAGAATTAGTTTTTGACTTGATGATTAGCAAAGAAATTAGTGTCAAGAGATTGGATTAGTCTTATAAATAAATTCTATATATAAGGAATAACATTGTGTGAGTTTGTAAGCATCATAGGTTGAGTTAAAAGTTACCTAGCACCAATTATCTCATCTCAAGTCCCATATTTTCTCTGTTTTTAGTTGAATTCGAAATTGCTCTGTTTTGCCTTTGTTTTAATTGCTTTGCTTGCTTTTCAATCTTTTTTTGATGTTCATTTCACTTATGTTTGATTACTTAGGGTTTTAGACACTTCAATCTTGTCTATAATTGCTTGAATTAAGAGCTCTATTGTATTCCTACTGCTTCATTCTCCCCTTTTGGATTGATAAAACCTATGCTATACTACAATTGATTAGTACAAGCTAGGTGATGGACCAAGAGAGTCAAAATTCTTGTATCAATTTGGCGCCGTTGCCATTAGGGGAATGTTATGTTTAGTAGGATTTGTAGAGATCTTGAGATCATGCTTTATTATTTTCGTTTTGGTTACTGGTTTTTTTTTCGGTCTAAAATTTGTTTTGTAGGTATAACAACACTTGCTCTTAAGTGTCTACAACTACAACTGAGGTTCAAGGTCAAAGATTATGGGTTTGCAGAATCAGAATTCAGCTGTTGAAGCATGGAAGAACATCAGTATGCTGCTGGTTTTGGTTTGCAAGGTCTACAAGGTCCACAAGGTCCACAAGGTCTTCAAGGAATCTAAGGCTTACAAGGACAGCAAGGACCTCATGGTTTACAAGGAGCTTAGGTTCATAGACCATTAAGACTTATTGGTGCTTCTGATATACCTTCAAATTATGCTTCAAGACAAGATATTCTTCCACCTATGGAGACTCATCACTATGAGATCAAAAGCAGCATGATCACTATGGTTCAAGAGAGGAAGTTCTTTGGACTGCCATACCAAGATCCTCTTATGTTGCCCATCGGTTAGTACGTTGCTTCCCAAGCAAGTACTCGGCACACTATATATCAGTTAGTACAGTCACACCACATTACTAATTACATGATGGAAAACTCCCTTAGTTCCCACCAGCACAGTCACATCACATATCAGTTATACACACAATATCACATCACTTATTGGCGAATCCACTGATTCACATAGATGCTACCACAATCGCGCTTTGGCAAACTTTATGGTTTCCAAAGTCGCCTTATCCTCAATCATGCATTAGCAAACCCATGGTTTCAAAAATGCATCTCAGAAACATCCATCTTAGCCAACCCTCTTGGTTCCAAGAACGAATCCCAAGAGTATTGGCAAACCCACTTGGTTTCCAATAACACCTCTCAGAAACAGACACGTCCTGACAAACCCACTTGATTTACAAGACTGCAACTTACAATAGTCACGCCTTAGCATCCATAGATTCCTAAGGATGCCAGAACAACCACGGCTTACAAGCCTTCACATGTCACACGACATGATCATCTCTCCTAAACTACCGGACAGTCCCTTTTTAAGCCTCGGTCCTGCTTCGGCGAGAATCCCACATCCCCCATGCCAGCGACACGATCCGAATTTCCAATCAGTCTAGCTAGACATCATATCAGCCTCGGTGCTCACACATACCAACTTAATCTTATAACCAAAACTGATTCATCATAGTCATGAATACCTCCAAGAAGTTTCTTGATCATCAAACAAGTATTTGGCGAGGACACTTGACTCCCAATCTCTTGTTCTCATTGATCTCAACTCTCGAACTGGACTCATACTATATGATCACTTAACAAGCAAGCACATAAACAGTTCGGTCCTATGATCATCTCAACTACTTGTGAAGCCTCACAAGGCATCGGTTCTACTCCAAGCGAGAATCACACACCCCCTTAAGCAAATAAAACATCGTATTACCATCGGCCTTGAATACTACCCTAACCCACAGTCAATCCTTTTTTAAGACCCATGCCTACTTCAGCAAGAATCACACATCTCCTAAGTTAGAACATGATCCGGATAACCCTGCAATTAGTTAGATATCAATCTAGCCACGGTAAACACCTCACAATCGCATATCATGCACTCGTTAACACTTGCTAGGCACACAAATAACCAATCACAATAACCCACAACATGTCCTAGAAGCGTAAACGCTCTGATACCAACTTGTAAAGCCCCGACCTGATTTTCCTAACCAGCAGTCGAAACAATACTAACCCGGTCACATCATGACCGTACCTCATGATTTTTTTTTGCCTTTTTCTCTATTTCCTCTACGGGGTTCCAACCCACTATCCGACTAACAACTTAACTCGCTAAGCACAAAACCTTAATCTCACCTCAGATTAGTTTGTACCTTAGCCACTTGCAGATATCGGATGCGTTGCTTGAGTCAAACTTGTCCGCATGACTCCATTAGCGCCCTTCACTATCCCGACTCTTAGTCACCACGTCAGTAATAGCACACCACCCCCTCGTTACCCAGTCACTCAACTAACCAGCCCCACATGACCAAGTAACAAAGAGGGATATCTGGGCTCGCCAGATCATCACGGAACCTCATTCCCGGTCCTCACGACCACCATTAATCATAGTCATGATCCTCCCTGATCGCCAGTAACACAGACATGATCTTTACGACCACCAGAAACCACAGCCAGCCACGATCCTCCTGTTCACCAGTAACCTAGTAACCCATCACCCCTCCGTTACTCAGTCACTCAATCAACCATCTCCACATGACCAAGTAATGAAGAGGGACAGCTCGGATCATCTATCCCTTGCCCATCCGGTCAGCCCATTTCACGATCTCCCTGATCCTGTCTATAATCTCTCGATGGACTCTCCTGGCTGACCACTCATCCAGAACATCTTCTCGGCACAATGCTCCCTTTGATGTATCTCACAGAATATCGACTTTCTCTCGGTGAAAGATCGATCAGAACACGTTTCTCTCGGTGATCTCTCAGTGACATTCCAAATCTCTCGGCGATCTCTCGGTGACAGTCCAGATCTCTCGGCGATCTCTCGGTAACAGTCCAAATCTCTTGGCGATCTCTTGCATCTCCCGGCTATCATCGCGATACTTCCAGCTATTCTTCTTCCTTGTCGGAGATCTCTGCTTTCTCCCGGATATGGTCACGGCTTAACCGTTTCTCTCGGATATAGTCACGATCTGATCCACCGATCATTCACATCACCCAACTATCATCGCGAGACATCCGACCATTCCTATTTCTCTCCCGGATAATTTGCTTTTCCCTCGGCTACATTGCCTTTCTCTCAGATAACATCCTTATCCTATCTTCTCTCGGATATGGTCACGGCTTAACCGTTTCTCTCGGATATAGTCACGATCTGATCCGCCGATCATTCGCATCACTTGACTATCATCGCGAGACATCCGACCATTCCTCTTTCTCTCCCAGATAACTCAATCCTCTCTCGGATTAAGTCCCTTATCCTGATATTCACACGGCGATGGTCACGTTTCTCCCGAACCTAGTCACGTCGCTTTGACAAGATTTGCTTTGTTGCTGACTATCCTCGGATATAACCGGCCAACTCCGGCGATGACTCGACTAAAATACAGATATCCTCTTTTTCTCTCGGCTAACGCCTGGGATACTCTGATTTCCTCGAGTAATCCTTCATCCAACCTCTCTCTCTCGCTCTATTGCTTCCAAAAATAGTGCAGCTCCCAGAAAAATCCCTCCAGCACTCTTTTTATACTCGAAACCCTAGGTAAACCGGCCTAAACCGACTTCTCCCAGTCAGAGTAGGATTTCTCCTGGTCATCTTTTATTTTTCTCGGTTATCACCTTAACCGCTCGACTATAATAGAGAGAAATCCTTTTTCCATCGTGAAACTTTACGTTTTCTTCGACCAAACTCAAAGGCCCACGGGCCTAACCCTTTTCTCTCGATCACTTTTCCCTTTCCTCAGAGACTTCTCCATTTTCTCGGTTACTTTCTTTTTTCTCTCGGACAGGACCATTTTCTCATGGACTGGACCACATTTCTCTCGGATATGGTCCATCCTGCTCGGCTATCCCGCTATCCATCGACTATTTTCTAGTCAAACACCCGAGTATAGTCTTAACCTCCTTTTTCCAGCAAATATTCGAACTTTGCCTCGATCATCCCTCGGACAACATTTTGTCCACCTCGATCATTTTAATTTTCTCGGATATAGATGCTACAGAAATGTTCCTTCAAATGCATCACCTTCAAACTGCAACACTTCAGAAGAGTATGGCTGTTGAAATTCAAAAGAGCATGACTGACATTCAGAAGAGCATGGCTGTTAAAATACAAAAAGGCATTGACTCCAGCTTGCAATCTCAACTTGGCTCTTTGAGATTACAGATCAGCAAACTAGAAAGCCTTGCTCAACCATCTACCTTTTCACATGCACAAGAGTGTGTCAAAGCTGTCATCTTAAGAAGTGGGATGCAACTTCCTCATAGAGTGGCTCCTTCTACACCCAATGTGGACATTGAGGAATAAGAAGAGGGGGTGGTGGCCAAAGATGCTGAAGAAACTACAGAGGATGATGTGGTTGAAGCTGAAAAGGGTCCAAAGAACACTAAAGCCAAAGAGGTGGTTAAAGAGAAACCAAGAGAAGCACCTAAGGATGTAGTCAAGGAGCCAAGATACATTCTTCCCCCATATCAACCTACAATACCATTTCCTGGAAGGTTTAAGAAGCAGCTCATTGCCAAATACAAAGGTTTCTTTGATGAGCAAATAAAGAAAATTCAGCTCACTATGCTACTGCTTGATGCTCTTTTGTTTTAGTCCCACTTTATCAGAAGTTTTTAAAAGATGCTGTTTCTGAAAGAACAAAGGACTCATAAGGGATGGTGGTACTAACAGATGAGTACAGCGCAATTATTCAACAGAAGAGAGTGACTCCCAACAAGCTAGGTGATCCAGGAAGTTTTGCCTTATCCTGATCTATAGGTCCACTTCTGTTTGAGAAATGTTTGTGTGATCTAGGAGCTAGTGTCAGCTTGATACCCTATTCTGTAGCACAATGCCTAGGCTTCATTAAGTTCAAGGACTGCAGGATATCTCTAGTGCTAGCTGACAGGTCAGTAAGGCTCCCGAAAGGTCTGCTTGAAGATGTACCACTTAGGATTGGGAGTGTAGAGATACCTACTGATTTTATGGTTTTAGATATGGATGAGGAACCTAGGGACCCTCTCATCCTTGGGAGACCTTTCCTAGCCACAAAAGGAGCTGTCATTGATGTTAAGAAAGGGAAGATTGAGCTAAAATTAGGTAAGGACATGTCTCTGAAATTTCACATTAAGCAGATTATGCAGCATCCTACTATTGAAGGTCAAGTGTTTCAGATTGAGATATTAGAGAGGCTGCATGATGAGCTTCAAGAGGATTTGTGTTGTGAAGACAAACTCCAAGTGGCTTTGACAAAGGAGCATGAAGACGATGGTTACTTGGATAAGGAAAGCTTGGGTTATAAGCTGAGGCTAGACTCTCACAAAGTCTTAGAAGAAGAGGAGCCATTTGAGAAGCTGGAATACACAAGAAAAGAGGTGTTCACAATTCAAGAAGCTGGTTCCCCAAGCAATGAAGCTGGCGCCAAAGAGCATAGCAGCTTGGAAGAGGACTGAAGTTAGCTCAAAGCACCCAAGGTGGAGCTCAATACTCTTCCTAAAGGGCTAAGGTATGTCTTCTTAGGCTCTAACTCTACTTATCCAGTAATTGTCAATGATAACCTCAATGATGATGAGATTCTTGATCTTGTCATAAAGAGGTTTAGGAGAGCCATTGGATATTCACTAGATGATATCCAAGGTATTTCTCCTAACCTCTGCACTCATAGGATCCATCTAGAGGATGAGACAAGAACCTCTGTTGAACCTCAAAGGAGATTGAATACTAATCTAAAAGAGGTAGTAAAAAAAGAAATCTTGAAGTTGCTTGAAGCAGGAGTGATCTATCCTATCTCAGACAGCACATGGGTCTCACCAATCCATGTGGTGCCTAAGAAGGTAGGGATCACTGTTGTAAAAAATGAAAATGATGAGCTAATACCAACTAGAACAATTACTGGTCATAGGATGTGCATAGATTACAGAAAACTTAATTCTGCTTCTAGAAACGATCACTTCCCTTTGCCATTCATAGACCAAATGTTAGAAAGATTAGCAAATCATAAGTATTACTCCTTCTTTGATGGTTATAGTGGATTCTTTCAGATCTCTATCCATCCTAATGATCAAGAGAAAACAACTTTTACTTGCCCATATGGAACATTTGCTTATAGGAGAATGCCTTTTGGTTTATGCAATGCTCCTGCTACCTTTCAAAGGTGTATGACTTCTATATTTTCTGACTTGCTTGAAGAGATGGTGGGGGTATTCATGGATGACTTTAGTGTCTATGGATCCTCCTCTGGTGTCTGCTTGTCCAATCTTTCTCAAGTTCAGAGATGTGAAGACACTAAGCTGGTTCTGAATTAGGAGAAATGCCATTTCATGGTTCAAGAAGGCATTGTGTTGGGTCACAAGATCTCATAGAAGGGGATAGAAGTGGACAAGGCAAAGATAGATGTGATGATGCACTTGGAGCCTCCAAACACAGTCAAAGGAATCAAAAGCTTCTTGGGGCATGCTGGCTTCTACAGAAGGTTCATCAAGGACTTTTCAAAAATAGCAAGACACTTGACAAGGCTTCTATGTAAGGAGACAGAGTTTGTGTTTGATGAAGAGTGCTTGCAAGCCTTCCTCACCCTCAAGCAAGCTCTGGTATCAACGCCAAATGTCCATGATCCAAACTGAGATTTGCCATTTGAAATCATGTGTGATGCTAGTGACTATGCTGTTGGAGGAGTCTTGGGGCAAAGAGTAGACAAGAAACTTCATGTTATCTACTATGATAGCAGAACAATGGATGAGGCTCAATCAAGGTATGCAACAACTGAGAAGGAGCTCCTAGCAGTTGTCTTTGCATTTGAGAAGTTCAGAAGCTACTTAGTGGGTTCTAAAGTGATAGTCTACAATGATAATGCTGCAGTTTACATTGATCATGCTGCACTAAGACACATATATGCCAAAAAAGACACCAAGACAAGACTTCTTAGATGGACCCTCCTCTTGCAAGAGTTTGACATGGAGATTGTGGATAAGAGAGACATTAAGAATAATGTAGCTGACCACCTTTCAAGACTGAGGATAGATGATTTTGTCCCAATCAATGATACTCTACCAGAAGAGCAGCTACATGCTTTAGGAGTGAAAGCAGCTGAGGTGCAAAGCTTGGAAGAGAACAAACTGCCTTGATATGCTGACTTTTTGAACTACTTGGTTATTGGGCAGATACCACTGAACCTCAACTCACATCAGAAGAAGAAGTTCTTAAGAGAAGCCTCAAACTACTTTTGGGATGAGCCCTATCTCTACAAGAGAGAGAATGATAGATTGTTCAGAAGGTGCATAGCTAAGGAAGAAGTTCAAGGAATTCTACATCATTGCCATGGCTCAGCCTATAGGGGACATTTTGCAATATTCAAGACAACCTCCAAGGTCCTCTAAGCTGGTTTTTGGTGGCCTAGTTTGTTCAAGGACGCCCAGGCTCACATCTCCTCATGTGATGCTTGCCAAAGAAAGGGAAACATCTCCAATAGAGATGAGATGCCTCTGAACTCTATCCTTGAAGTGGATCTGTTTGATGTGTGGGGGATTGAATTTATGGGACCTTTTCCTTCGTCCTATGGGAACAAGTACATCCTTGTAGCTGTTGATTATGTATCAAAGTGGGTTGAAGCCATTGCCAGTCCAACAAATGATGCTAGAGTTGTGCTGAAGCTCTTCAAGACAATCATCTTCCCAAGGTTTGGTGTTCTAAGATGTGTGATCAGTGATGGTGGAAGTCATTTCATCAACAAGGTCTTTGAGAGTTTGCTCAAGAAGAATGGTGTTAAGCACAAGGTTGCCACTCCTTACCATCCTCAGACAAGTGGTCAAGTGGAGGTGTCTAACAGAGAGATCAAAGCCATCTTAGAAAAGACAGTTGGTGTTATAAGAAAGGATTGGTCTACTAAACTTGATGATGCTTTGTGGGCTTACAGGACAGCTTTCAAAACACCAATTGGCATAGCCCTTTTCCCACTCTTTTATGGGAAGTCTTGCCATCTGCCTGTTGAGTTGGAATATAAAGCCTTGTGGGCAACAAAGTTGCTGAATTTTGGCATCAAAACAGCTTAAGAAAAGAGACTCATCAACTTGCATGAGTTGGAAGAAAACCGCCTTGAAGCTTTTGAGAGTTCTAGGATCTATAAGGAAAGGACAAAAGCTTTTCGTGACAGAAGGATCAAACCTAAAGACTTCAAAGCAGGAGATCAGGTGCTGTTGTTCAACTCAAGGCTGAGGTTGTTTCCTGGAAAGCTGAAGTCAAGATGGTCAGGTACATTCAAGATCAAAGAAGTATTACCATATGGAGCTGTAACTTTTTTTAGCAAGGATGGAGAAGACTTCACAGTAAATGGGCACAAGCTGAAGCCATACATGACAAGTGAGTCACTTGGAGATGATGTAGACATCCACCTTGAGGATCCTCGACAAGAGTGATCAACCAAGGAAAGTCAAGCTAAGGACGTTAAACAAGCACTCTTGGGAGGTATTCCCATGTTATTCTTGTATATATTATTCCATTTTATGTTTGTCTGTGTTTCTCTTTCAATAACAGGGGCCAGTGGATTTTAAGGCAAATTGTTAGCTGAGTTGGTGCATTTTCATGGCATGTATCGATCACCACCATCGGTCTGAAAATGACCGATAGGCCTCAATCTGTCAACACAATCAGTCTGGAGTGACCGATGGGAACTGAGTGGATATACTATCGATCCAGCCCATCGGTCTGGGGTGACCGATACACCACCATCAATCAACACCATCGGTCTGGAGTAACCGATGGGAACCCCCATTCTGCCAACATTTTTTTAAAAGGTACACAACTCCACTCCTTTGATTCTGAATCCTTCTGAGTATCTTTTATCACCCTCTTCTTTCCTTCTTACCACTCTTGTTAACCTAAATAGCTGATCCTCATCATTATGGGACATTTAACCACACCCTAACCCAATCCTTCTTTCTAAGTCTAAACACTATTGTGAGAGTTGTGAGGCCTTGCATTGCATAAATTTCGATTATATCTTGGCAAAAAGTGTTAGGAATAAAGCTGGTAAGTAAAAACTCTCTTGTAGACACCAGCTTACATCTTGAGCTTGGTATTAGGGTTAGGAGTTTTGGGATGGGTAGTGTAAGTAGTTTATGCTTTGCTGTTTTGTCTTTTAAAGAAAAAAAGAGAAAGAAGTATGGAATGGTAGTATGGGGGAACAAGTTAGAATTGTGGTTAAGTACAAAGGGGATAAAAGCTCTAAGTGTTTAAAGAAGGAAGGTGCCAACAACAAGGCCATGAAAAGGTCAATCAAAAAAAGAAATCAAATCCAAGGCAATCCACCAAAGGTGAAGAATGACGCCTAATCAACAAAAAGGAGCAAGCCCCAATAAAAAGAAGCAACCACACAAGCAAAAAGAAGAAGTTTCCCCAACCATAAAGAAGAAGAAGGGTTAGAGTTTAGGAAAAGGGTAGACTTAGGGTTTCACTTTGGGGTTTAGAAGATAATAGGATCATCTTTGGGTAAAAGGGTAGAATAGAGCTTTGACTTGCATGCATATGTGTGCTTTTACCTTTAGCATTTTGCCCACGATAGAGTCATTTCACTGAGTGATCCCTAATATCTTTAACCCATAGCTGAATGAGATCATTTTCATCTCATGACCTTGCCCCTTCAACCAAATGTGTTCACTTGATTTGCATAAACTTGATCCATTGGTTACCTTTAATGAATGTTAAAGAGTTGGCTGATTTGAATGCTTGTGTAAGCTAAGCTAGAGTGCATTGTTTGCTATGATAGGTATGACTAAGTCTTTTGAAGTAGAACAATCTCTTTGCATCTTAGAACCTATAACTTGAGCATTGATCCAATTTTTCTATTGACATCTTTAGTTTTGAGCTCCCACTTCTAGACCTCACTCTCCCATTTGTTCCTATTTGCTTGAGGACAAGCAAAAGGCAAATGTAGGGGTGTTGATATCTCATGCATTTACATCATTTAGGCATGCATTAAGTTCATATTTTGGTTCTCTTTTCCATGTTTTCCTTCTCTGTAGTCCCATTTTCTTCTCCTTTTAAACTTAGGTTGCGTTTAGGTTATAGTTTCCATTTTCTATGCATCAAGGAGGCTTTTAGGTACTTAAGAAGCTGAAAGAAGCAAGGAGGAAGTGTAGGAATGGTCCAAGAGGCTAACCAAGATGAGAGGGAGCAAAAGGAGCAGAGGAAGGCATTTTCTGGAAACCCATCGGTCAAGATTTAAAGGCCATCGGTCAAGGAGTGACCGATGGTAATGCAGCGAGTATACCATCAGTCACTCTCCCCAGGATCATCGGTCAGGAAGTGATGATGGAAACCCAGCGAGTATACCATCGGTCACTCTCCCCAGGACCATCGTTCAGGAAGTGACCGATGGAAACCCAGCGAGTATACCATCGGTCACTCTCCTCAGGACCATCGGTCTAGATATGACCGATGGGATTCCATACTGAAGACCTATTATCTATAATTTTGCCATTTTCGTTTAGACCCATATAAATACAAAAAATTCATTAATTTTGGGATCATCTCTTTATCCAACAGTTCTTTCCTCTTTTGTTTTTGTGTTTTGATCATGTAGTTTGAATCTTTGCTTGATTTTAATAAGAGTTTGCATTTATCTTCTTGTTTAATCTTTCTAATCATGGTTAGCTATATCTTTCTCTTTGAATTGATGGTTTTGATGGTGATTAGGGAGTAGTCTTTTTAGGGAATTGAGATGGGCTAGGTTTAGGGAATTCTATGCTTAATCTATGATGTCTTAGTGTTAATTATTTCATTTCATTTCTTGATTGCTGTGTTTAATGCCTGATTAGCTCTAGCTAAGTTGATTAGGATCTTAGGCTAATTTTATGCCCACCAAATGTTTGATGAAATGCCTGAACTGCTTTGCAAGAGAATTGCTTATCCTAGCTCAAGAGATTGACTGTTTAGGGAGTGATTTGGTAATATATGATTGATAGAATTGTCTTAATGCTTTCTGTTTGTCATTTCACTAATGAGAATTAGTTCTTGACTTGATGATTATCAAAGATATTAGTGCCAAGAGATTGGATTAATCTTATAAATGAATTCTATGCATAAAGAATAGCATCGTGTGAGTTTGTAAGCATCATAGGTTGAGTTAAGAGTTTCCTAGCACCAATTATCTCATATCAAGTCCTATATTTTCTCTGTCTTTAGTTGAATTTGAAATTGCTCTGTTTTGCCTTTGTTTCAATTGCTTTGCTTGCTTTTCACTCTTTTTTTTATGTTCTCTTCACTTCTGTTTGATTACTTAGGGTGTTAGACACTTCAATCTTATCTATAGTTGCTTGAATTAAGAGCTCTATTGTACGACTTCATTCTCCCCTTTTGGATTGATAAAACCTATGCTATACTACAACTGATTAATACAAGCTAGGTGATTGACCAAGATAGCCAAAACTTTTGTATCAAGAATTATAGTGTAACCTTGATCTATGTGGATTTGATCCCATCTTTATTACTGCGATTGTTTGTACACTTGCAGTGTTTTATTTGGGTTAAAACGTGAGTGTATCAATATTGTCTATGGGTTACTGTCCATTCAGGATACACATACGGTGTGTTTATGAAAGTGTGCTCATTAGCTTCTGTACATACAGATCAATCCAAATATATATAGGTGTTTGTATGAGTATTAACCCATTTCACTTTTCCTCTCATGGGTACGAATATCTTTTTGATTTATCCTGCAGTTATTTAATAAGCACAATTAATGTTCTGGCACACCACAAATAATTACACATCTATTCTATTTTTGTTGAACATTCATCAAAGACAATGGTCATATAGTCTCGAATATCAAAGTTGGTTACCTGTATAGCATTAAATTAATATATATATATATATCAATGTATCCAACTCTGAAACATGTATGTTGTTTGGCGTGTAGAGGAATCAGTTCCTCTGTATGATGACCTTCCTGAAGAGCACGTGTATGCCATAAGAATTGGGAATGTGGCTGCTCATTACACACTACCATACACCACGAAAATCCCTATAAAGCCCTAGTTTGGTGACATTGCAAACTACTTGGCTGCAGAGAAGGAACCCGACAGTTTTGTGGGTTACAAAAAGAAGAAGTTCTTTAGAGACATAAGGCATTATTTTTGGGATGAACCTTGCTTGTGCAAGCAGTGTTCAGATGGTGTCTTCAGGTGCTACATTTCAGAGGAGGAGGTTCCTGGTGTTTTGTTTCACTGCCATGGTTCAAGCTATACTGAGCATTTTGCAAATTTCAAGACAGTGTCTAAAGTTCTACAATCAGGTTTTTGGTGGCCAACTATGTTTAAAGATGCACATGCCTTTGTCTCTAAGTGTGATTCATGCTAAAGACAAGGTAACATTAGCAAGAGAAATGAGATGCCCCAGAACTTTATCCTAGAAGTTGAAGTGTTTGATGTATGGGGCATTAACTTCATGGGACCTTTCCCATCCTCTTATGGGAACAAGTACATCTTGGTTACAGTAGACTATGTGTCTAAATGGGTTGAAGCAATGGCTAGCCCTACAAATGATGTCAAGATGGTTCTGAAGATGTTCAAGTCAGTAATCTTCCCAAGGTTTGGAGTTCCTAGAGTTGTGATAAGTGATGGTGGATCTCACTTCATCAAAAAAGTCTTTGAGAGTTTGTTGAAGAAACATGGAGTCAATCACAAGGTATCCACCCCTTACCATCCACAGACAAGTGGGCAAGTCGAGATTTCCAACAGGGAGATCAAAAACATTCTGCTGAAAAGTGTGAACACAACTAGGAAGGATTGGGCCGTGAAACTTGATGATGCTCTTTGGGCATATAGGACTGCTTACAAGACACCTTTAGGCACGACCCCATTCCATCTTGTCTATGGGAAGTCATGTCATCTTCAAGTAGAGCTTGAGTAAAAGGCAACATGGGCTGTTAAGCTGTTGAACTTCGACATTAAATCTGCTTCTGAATGAAGGCTGCTGCAACTGAATGAGCTGGATGAAATTAGACATATGGCCTATGAGAACTCAATGATTTACAAGGAAAGGACTAAGGCCTTCCATGACAAGAAGATCATTCCTAGAAATTTTGCTGCAAATGACCAGGTGTTGCTTTTCAACTCTCGCTTGAAACGTTTTCCTCGGAAGCTGAGATCAAGATGGTCTGATCCCTTCACCATCAAAGAAGTGAGACCATTTGGAGCTGTTGTGTTGCTTGATACTGCAGGAGGTGAATTCGTGGTCAATGGTCAGCGCCTAAAGCTATACCTTGCTGACACTGAAATCACTGAAGTGGAGACCATCCCTCTCAATGATGCACTTCCAGCCTAAAATGCAACCAAAGTCAAACTCGTGACTTAAAACAAACGCTTGGTGGGAGGAATCCCATTGGTATGTGTATATATTTCGTTCTCTCTTTATTTTCTAACTTTTAGTTTTAGTTCTAAATATTTCAGGTAAAAAACAAAAATGCTCAGAGCCACTCTCATCTCCTTTTTAGCCATGACCAGGTAAGTTTTCTGATCCCTTACCTAGTTCTTCATCCTTACCATCCTCTTTTTGCTTTCTTCACACTGGAACAATGTGATTTAATTCTGGGGGAGGATGTTCATCCACAACTAACACCATTTTGCTTTGTTTTATCTTCTCTTGAGTCAGTCCAAGATGTTTTATTGAGTAAAAATTATGTTGAATGTCATGAATTTTTCTTTTAAACTAACTAGTTCACACTGACATTTGAATGACCATTGCTACAACAGTTAACCGCATATTCTGCTAAGTAGAACGCTAAGAGTGGATCAATATAACATAGAAAGTTCATGTTTCTGGAGAGTCTGAAGGATCCAACGTTGACTCCGTCCTAATGAATTTCTAAATACTCATCTTGAGGCTTGGTTTGCATTGAACTTGATTCTTCTTTCAGAAATATAAAGATAAGTTTGGTACAATCTCCTTGATTTCCCCTTATAAAAATATGTTTAAGTCTAAGAATGGTGCACTCACGAACCCGTCTCCTCACAAGGAACACAAGTAGAGAGCACTGTTGAACCTGTCTCCTCACAAGGAACACAAGTAAAGAGTAGCACCACTTTCAGGCTATAAAAGAGAAGAAAGTCGATAATTTTTTTTTTTTAAAAGACGCCTGAAAAAATGTAGAGAGAATCAACTAAGGGGAAATAAAATAGGGGAATTGTATTGAAGACTGTCTGTTTAGGAGCTTGGAAGGGAAAAAATCTGTAAGTTCTTTGATCGATATTCTCTTGATTGAGACAACACTTAAATAACTGAAAGGGGTCAACAATGGATAGTTTAGATTTCTCTAAGGAAATCTGAATCGTATCTCGGATGATTGCTAGACTTACAGTATGTATACTATCACATTATCTGAAGTTGGCTCTGTAGCATGTGGGTTCAAGGGTGTTAGTCGAAATATGGGGTTTGAGAAAGTTCATGACTTCTATGTTTTCAAACTTCTTTTCCTTACTTAGTATTTGCTTGAGGAAAAGTAAAATGCTAAGTCTGAAGGAGTTGATATATTGCATTTTTGAGGCTTTCTAACCTAATGTTTCTAATGGTTTTTCGAGTCAAGGTGTGTTCTTAGAGTCTTCCAGTCCTTTTATCGAGTCTTTTCAGGATTTAGGTTGCTTTGAAGAAAAAGAAATCATTTTGGGTGCAAACAAGCATATGGAGATGCAGAACTATGCATAAACGCCTGAAATTTGAAAATAGTTGAGGAACGTCCCACCGATGGATCATGCTGAGTTTTGGAATAAAGCTAGATCTTTGAGTTAGCTTTCATTTGGAAGTTGTTTGAAGTCGATCCAACGGTGCAATCTAAAGTTATGGCGATTTTCGTATAGACATGTTAGTCTGGCAGAAAATTCTACCCGAAAGCACCAAAGCGGAGGATGCCAGAAATGCAGATCGACCACTCCAGTGCTCGCGGGAATTTTCGTGAAGACTAACATAAAACTATACCTGAGAGCACCACAGCGGAAGATGCCAAAATTGCAAATCGACCACTTCATTGCTTGTGAGAATTTTCAGCTATTTTCCTTATTTCGACCAAAAACGACCTGAGACCTATATATAATTGTTTTTGGTCATTATTTCGACTATCTCTTCTTCTACATTAAGATTTTGAGCTTTTTAGAGTTTGTGAGCTTTGGAGAGACGATCTTTTTACTCTACATCTCTGACAAGATTTCTTAACCCCAGTTACTTTCTGCTTTATTTATTATGAATTTCTCATCATCTCTTTTTTGTTCTTTTTCTTCCATATCTGAGTAATCCATTAATTATGTTTAGGGTTTCAAAAGGATTATAAATCATTGAATCATACATAGATAAAGATTTATTCATATGATGTCTTCATCTATTGTTATGTTCATTGCTTAGACTTAATTGATCACTTAGTCTCTGATCTTGGGTTTAATCTATTCATCAAAAGTGTTATAGATTGCTTGATAAGAATATAGATGAGCAGATTGTCCTTAGCCAATGAAAGCTGATGCTAAGGCGATCTGCAAAAAAATCGAACCAGATCATTGATGCTTGTTTACAACTCTAAGTTCAAATGACGGTTTAGAATCTTAGGTTGCTAGATAAAGCCCCTGATACCAGGACAGTGGATTAGTTATACATTCATGTTTGAGTTCAAGACTATGCTTATTTATTCCCTGAATAATTTTCTGGTTCATGATTTCTGATTCCTGCGAATTATCTGTGACCTAACGCCTGTTTTAATTGATCTTTCTACCGTTTATTAGCTATTTTCGTTTTACATTACATCCAACAAACCATATCATTGTCTTAGCTTAATTTCACCCTAAACAATTGATATCTCATGCATTTACATCATTTAGGCTTGCATTTTGTTCATGTTTTGGTTTTCTTTTGCATGTTTTCCTTCTCTTTAGTCCCATTTTCTTCTCTTTTTAGACTTATATTACATTTAGTTTATAGTTTTCATTTTCTATGCATCAAGGAGGTTTTTAGGTACTTAAGAAGCTGAAAGAAGCAATGAGGAGGTGTAGGAATGGTACAAGAGGCAAACCAAGATGAGAGGGAGCAAAAGGAGCTGAGGAAGACATTTTCTGGAAACCCATCGGTCAAGGAGTGACCGATGGTAATACAGCGAGTATACCATCGGTCACTCTCCCCAGGACCATCGGTCAGAAATTGACAGATGGAAACCCATTGAGTATACCATCGATCACTCTCCCCAGGACCATCGGTCAGGAAGTGACCGATGGAAACCCAGCGAGTATACCATCGGTCACTCTCCTCAGGACCATCGGTCTAGATATGACCGATGGGATTCCAGACTGAAGACCTATAATTTACAATTTTGCTATTTTCGCTTAGACCCATATAAATACGAAAATATCCTAATTTTTTAGATTATCTCTTTGTCCAACAGTTCTTTCCTCTTTTGTTTTTTTCTTTTGATCTTGTAGTTTGAATATTTGCTTGATTTAAATAAGAGTTTGCATTATTCTTCTTGTTTAATCTTTCTAATCATGATTGAGTATCTATTTCTATTTGAATTGATGGTTTTGATGGTGATTATGGAGTAGTCTTTTTAGGGAATTGAGATGGGCTAGGTTTAGAGAATTATATGCTTAATCTATGATGTCTTAGTGTTAATTCTTCTATTTCCTTTCTGGATTGCTGTGTTTAATGCCTGATTAGCTCTAGCTAAGTTGATTATGATCTTAGGCTCATTTTATGCCCACGAAGTGTTTGATGAAATGCCTGAATTGCTTTGCAAGAGAATTGCTTATCCTAGCTCAAGAGATTGACTGTCTAGGGAGTGATTTGGAAATATAGGATTGATAAAATTGTCTTAATGTTTGCTGTTTGTCATTTAACTAATGAGAATTATTTTTTGACTTGATGATTAGCAAAGAGATTAGTGCCAAGAGATTGGATTAGTCTTATAAATGAATTCTATACATAAGGAATAACATTATGTGAGTTTGTAAGCATCATAGGTTGAGTTAAGAGTTACCTAGCACCAATTATCTCATCCCAAGTCCCATATTTTCTCTGTTTTTAGTTGAATTCGAAATTGCTCTGTTTTGCCTTTGTTTTAATTGCTTTGCTTGCTTTTCACTCTTTGTTTGATGTTTTCTTCACTTCTGTTTGATTACTTAGGGTGTTAGACACTTCAATCTTGTCTATAGTTGCTTGAATTAAGAGCTCTACTGTATTCCTACTGCTTCATTCTCTCCTTTTGGATTGATAAAACCTATGCTATACTACAACTGATTAGTACAAGCTAGGTGATTGACCAAAAGAGTCAAAACTCTTGTATCAATTTGGCGCCGTTGCCATTAGGGGAATGCTATGTTTAGTAGGATTTGTAGAGATCTTGAGATCAAGCTTTATTATTTTCGTTTTTGGTTACTGGTTTCTCTTTCGGTCTAGAATTTCTTTTGTAGGTATAACAACACTTGCTCTTAAGTGTCTACAACTACAACTGAGGTTCAAGGTCAAAGATTTTGGGTTTGCAGAATCAGAATTCAGCTGTTGAAGCATGGAAGAACATCAGTATGCTGCTGGTTTTAGTTTGCAAGGTCCACAAGGTCCATAAGGTCTTCAAGGAATCCAAGGCTTACAAGGACAGCAAGGACCTCATGGTTTACAAGGAGCTTGGGTTCATAGACCATTAAGACCTATTGGTGCTGCTGATATACCTTCAAGTTATGCTTCAAGACATGGCATTCTTCCACCTATGGAGAGTCATCACTATGAGATCAAAAGCAGCAAGATCACTATGGTTCAAGAGAGGAAATTCTTTGGACTGCCAAACCAAGATCCTCTTAGGTTGCCCATCGGTTAGTACGTTGCTTCCCAAGCAAGTACTCGGCACACTAGCCAATCAATTAGTACAGTCACACCACATTACTAATCACGTGATGGAAAACTCCCTTAGTTCCCACCAGCACAGTCACGTCACATATCAGTTATACACACAGTATCACATCACTTATTGGCGAATCCACTAATTCACATAGATGCTACCACAATCGCGCTTTGGCAAACTTTATGGTTTCCAAAGTTGCCTTATCCTCAATCATGCATTAGCAAACCCACGGTTTCCAAAATGCATCTCAGAAACATCCGTCTTGGCTAACCCTCTTGGTTCTAAGAACGAATCCCAGGAGTATTGGCAAACCCACTTGGTTTCCAATAACACCTCTCAGAAACAGACACGTCCTGGCAAACCCACTTGATTTCCAAGACTGCAACTCACAATAGTCACACCTTAGCTTCAATAGATTCCTAAGGACGCCAGAACAACCACGGCTTACAAGCCTTCACATGTCACACGACATGATCATCTCCCCTAAACTACCAGACAGTCCCTTTTAAAGCCTCGGTCCTGCTTCGGCGTGAATCCCACATCCCCCAAGCCAGCGACACGATCCGAATTTCTAATCAGTCTAGCTAGACATCATATCAGCCTCGGTGCACACACATACCAACTTAATCTCATAACCAAAACCGATTCATCATAGTCATGAATACTCCAAGAAGTTTCTTGATCATCAAACAAGTATTTGGCGAGGACACTTGACTCCCAATCTCTTGTTCTCTTTGATCTCAACTCTCGAGCTGCACTCATACTATATGATCACTTAACAAGCAAGCACATAAACAGTTCGGTCCTATGATCGTCTCAACTACTTGTGAAGCCTCACAAGGCAGCAGTTCTACTCCAAGCGAGAATCACACACCCCCTTAAGCAAGTAAAATATCGTATTACCATCGGCCTTGAATACTACCCTAACTCACAGTCAATCCCTTTTTAAGACCCATGCCTACTTCAGCAAGAATCACACATCTCCTAAGTTAGAACATGATCCGGATTACCCTGCGATTAGTTAGATATCAATCTAGCCATGGTAAGCACCTCACAATCGCATATCATGCACTCGTTAACACTTGCTAAGCACACAACATCTAATACACAATAACCCACAACATGTCCTAGAAGCGTAAACGCTCTGATACCAACTTGTAAAGCCCCGACCTGATTTTCCTAACCAGCAGTCGAAACAATACTAACCTGGTCACATCATGACCGTACCTCAGGAATTTTTTTTGCCTTTTTCTCTATTTCCTCTATGGGGTTCCAACCCACTATCTGACTAACAACTTAACTCGCTAAGCACAAAACCTTAATCTCACCTCAGATTAGTTCGTACCTTAGCCACTTGCAGATATAGGATGTGTTGCTTGAGTCAATCTTGTCCGCATGACTCCATTAGCGCCCTTCACTATCCCGGCTCTCAGTCACCACGTCAGTAATAGCACACCACCCCCTCGTTACTGATGCAATATTCAGGATAGCATCAACAATGGAGCTGAGGATCAACGGACATGATGGTCTAGCCAAGGATAAAGGAGAGACGATCTCCCTTGGGGAACATGTCATGAATAAAGGAGAGACTATCTTTCATGATTTGTTCCTTCTAGATCTCAATCCCTCCATGCATTCAGACTCAACCAAGATGTGGAGAGCATACACAACTCATATAGAGTTCACCACGAAGAAGAATCAGGCAAAAAGGATTTTCTATGAAGAAGTTATTGAAGATACAATTTGGCGGATCTTCAATGAGCTTGATGAAGACATACGATCACTTATCGAGTCACTCCGAACGAACCAGGATGAACCAAGCAACAAATTCAACTGTTTTGGATTCTCAACTCATCAGAGACGCGCGAGGAATTGGATTCTGTCCAAAATGATTTCATACGAAGGAGATATTCAAGTTCAAAGTTGGGTGAGCTGGAACCTTCCCGAATCGGACATGCGAGCGGTTATTGGAGTTTTCCTACTGAACCAGGAGGAATTAAGCGACGAACCGACTTGTTATGCAATCTTGATTCATCAGAGGACCGGAGAAAATTGAATTCACATCAATATCGGTTGTGATGTGAAAGTTATTGAGTTTCTAAACCGGAAGATGCTACACTTGCCTTATTTGGAGTCTTCCGAGTTTGAGAGATTGGAAACATATCTTTGGCGACCAGGAGACAATATCAACCATCTAGAAGCTTCAAAAGACGTCCTTAGCTGCACCAGCAACCAGAGGATCAGGCGGATCCTACATTGGCCATTCACACTTCACCACTTTCCATATCCGGCTTCAAGAGCATTCACACTTAGAGCAATCAATGTCCAACGGCTTTATTGCCTTTGCTGCTGCGATTTGAAGTATTATTCATTGGATATGGACATACCAAGGTATCATACATACACGCCCAAGTTATCAAGAATCAAGCACACCAAGACCTTCCCATTTTGGCCAGAAATCACCATTTAAAGTCCAACGGCTATATGCATTAAGTTTCAATTATTTTGTTTCTTTGTTTATGCTTTTAGAACGTTAGAGTAACATTACTTTTGAGCCTATATAAGCTCAGTTCGTTCACACTTGTAAACCACCATTGATCATTGAATTTAAATCAAAGCTTTTTAGTTTTCTCTTACAAAGTGAGTTATCTTTGTGTTCTTTTTCATTTGAGTGTTAGTGTGGATTCACTAAACTCCTTTGAGTTTTGCAGAGTGAGTAACTTGTGGATTCAAGTTCTTTATTTCGTGGTTGAGTGTGGATTCATTCAACAAACCTTCATCTCCATCTCTACCGTCTTCCATCTTCCGCGCATACAGCTTGCAAACTCTTGATCATCTTGTGAACATAAGTTTGGTGGATTCCAATCTTATATCATTTGGTATCAGAGCTTTAAAAGCTCCTATCCATCAGGTTGTGTTCATCCAACCTCTATCTTTTATTTTATCTACTGTTTTGTTATTTTTCATTTAGCTCAAAAATAAAAAAAAATTGTATTCATTGTTTTGTTTCTGCTTATTTGAATTTCTATAAAATATAAAATCCATAAAAAAGTATTTTGCGTTGTTTTCTGAATATTTGTTTCATTTAAAAAATAAAAAAATTACTTACAATTTATTTTCAATTCCTTCGAAGAAAATTAGAAAATCCAAATAATTTTCTTTTTTATAGCTTGTTTTATCTTTATAAATTGAAAAACTAAATAAAATTTTATTTTGTCTATTTTTCGTCATCCTCCATATAAAGAAAAAAAAAATTTCTTTAGTGTGTTATATTTCCATTTATTTGAATTTAAAACAAGAAAACCCATAAATCAAAAGTGTTATTTCCTTTTCCTTATTATTTGATTTTAATTTTGCATATTTTCTTGTCTAGAACATTAAGTCACGATTCTGAATTTCTCATCTCTCTTTTGCAAGGTACCCACACGACCCTAAGCTATGGAGTATGAAGAAAATGAGAGGAGTGAAGTCAACACCTCAGAAATTGATTGGGGAGAAGAGACAAGCCAACACTCAATGGAAGAAGAAGATCACTATGAGAATGATTCATGGAGTGGAGAAGCTGATTCTGAAGTCAGTTATGGAGGAGAAGAAGCATGGCATGAAGATGGTTACTCAGACTCTGACCTTGGAGATGAGCCACGTTTTGGAGAACCTGAGCCTGAACCACCAGACTGTAGCCATGAAGATACAATCCATTATGAAGGTGAAATAGAAGAAAACCATGAAAAGGGCTCATGGCAAGAAGAGACTGATTCTCAAATCAGTGTAGGAGAAGGAGACCACGAAAATGAAGCTGATCATGGAGAGCTCAATCATGAAGACCAGTTTGTGGAGCCTTACACACCTGAAGAAGAAACTGATTCACAAATCAGTTTAGGAGAAACTGAACAGTATGATGAAGAACCTTGGAACCATGAGATTGCACCAGAAGCAAGTTCTTATGGAGAGCCAGAACGTGGAGATGAGCATCACTATGACCATGAGAGTGAAGAAGAAGATACCAAGGCTGAAGAAGAAGAGCCCTCAGATCATTGCATTGAAGAAGATGAATGCTTTGAGCTACAATACTTAACCTTTTCAGGTTATAGCCAAGGTGCCGAAGATTACTTAAAGTGGGAAGAAGCTATGGAGGCCAGCTTTCAATATAGTCAAGTGCCACTTGAGGAAAAACTCCCCTACGCCCTTGACACTCTTATTGGGCCAGCTTATGAGTGGTGGGAACAAGAAGAGAATGCCAGAGTTTACTACCAAGAGCCAGCTCATACATGGGAGAGTTTCAAAGTTGAAATCTATGAGGAGTTTGTGAAGAAAGCTGCTACTCAAAATCAACACAATGTGTCAAGTTATTCCTACACTAAGCCAAGAAGATGGGTTCTTGCAGCAAGACCAAAGAAGGCTTATTGTCCTAAGCCAAAGAACGTGATGCACAACATTCATAAGAAGAAGATGCCAATTAAGAGTGTTGTACCAGCAAAAGACGTTCACCAATCTTCAAAGCTAAAAGATGGAGTACAAAAGACAAGTACAATTCCATTACATGAACTCCATAACAAAACAGAGCAATGTAAGTCTTCTCAACCTTCTAAGATAGAAGATATGACATGTTATAGGTGTCATCAAAGAGGTCATCTTGCTAAGATATGTCCATCTAGAAAGGTAGATACAACTTCACATCCTGAAACAGAAAAGAAAGATACTAGGAGAGAAGAAGAAAATGTTGAACTTCTTAAAATTTTCAGTTCTAGTATAATGCACTTTTCTTTGCCAAGAAATTCTGAAACAGGTATTAAAGAGAAGCAAGAAACTGGAGCTGGAGAAGAAACGCCATCTCTAGATATTGGACCTATCCCCAACAATACACAAGAGCTCACAAAAGTCTTAAGCATCAAGTCTGATGAGAGGGATAAAGAGAAGGAAGATATCAAAGAGAAACCACCAGATCAAGCTCCAAACACTTTCAGTGTTAGCCAGATAAGTCTCTCTTTAACTCATTTCGTTCCTGATAGTTCCACAGTTGTATTAAAAGATTTATTAAACTTACAAGATCATGAGAGATCAATTTGTTTAAAATCACAAGTAGAAAAAAATCTTGTTGCAACTATTGCTAATGAATTTGATTTAACTAGCTTATCTTATCTTAAAGAATCCATAATACACTTGTTTCTTGTCCAAAGTGTCAATATTATTGCAGGAACTGAAGGAGTAAGCTGCGAAGAAAATTCAAGTGGGTTGAAGCCATTGCCAGTCCTATGGGAACAAGTACATCCTTGTAGCTGTTGATTATGTATCAAAGTGGGCTGAAGCCATTGCCAGTCCAACAAATAATGCTAGAGTTGTGCTGAAGCTCTTCAAGACAATCATCTTCCCAAGGTTTGGTGTTCTAAGATGTGTGATCAGTGATGGTGGAAGTCATTTCATCAACAAGGTCTTTGAGAGTTTGCTCAAGAAGAATGTTGTTAAGCACAAGGTTACCACTCCTTACCATCCTCAAACAAGTGGTCAAGTGGAGGTTTCTAACAGAGAGATCAAAGCCATCTTAGAAAAGACAGTTGGTGTTATAAGAAAGGATTGGTCTACTAAACTTCATGATGCTTTGTGGGCTTACAGGATAGCTTTCAAAACACCAATTGGCAGAGCCCCTTTCTCACTCTTTTATGGGGAGTCTTGCCATTTGCCTGTTGAGTTGGAATATAAAGCCTTGTGGGCAAAAAAGTTGCTGAATTTTGACATCAAAACAGCTCAAGAAAAGAGACTCAACAACTTGCATGAGTTGGAGGAAAACCGCCTTGAAGCTTTTGAGAGTTCTAGGATCTATAAGGAAAGGACAAAAGCTTTTCATGGCAAGAGGATCAAACCCAAGGACTTCAAAGCAGGAGATCAGGTGCTATTGTTCAACTCAAGGCTGAGGTTGTTTCCTGGAAAGCTGAAGTCAAGATGGTCAGGTCCATTCAAGATCAAAGAAGTATTACCATATGGAGCTGTAACTTTTTTTAGCAAGGATGGAGAAGACTTCACAGTAAATAGGCACAAGCTGAAGCCATACATGACAAGTGAGTCCCTTGGAGATGATGTAGACATCCACCTTGAGGATCCTCGACAAGAGTGATCAACCAAGGATAGTCAAGCTAAGGACGTTAAACAAGCACTCTTGGGAGGTATTCCCATGTTATCCTTGTACATATTATTCCATTTTATGTTTGTCTGTGTTTCTCTTTCAATAACAGGGGCCAGTGGAGTTTAAGGCAAATTGTTAGCTGAGTTGGTGCATTTTCATGGCCTGTATCGATCACCACCATCGGTATGGAAGTGACCGATAGGCCTCCATCGGTCAACACCATCAGTCTAGAGTGACCGATAGGAACTGAGCGGATATTCTATCTGGGGTGACCGATACACCACCATCGGTCAACACCATCGGTCTGGAGTGACCGATGGAAACCCCCATTCTGCCAACATTTTTTTAAAAGGTACACAACTCCACTCCTTTGCTTCTGAATCCTTCTGAGTATCATTTATCACCCTCCTTCAAGCTTCTATTACATAAGGGACTGTGTAATTTAAGTGTGGGGGAGGGCATTGCATTTGACATTGTGTTTTGTTTTCTTATTTTATCTTTTACATGCTTGAGTCTCATGCATTCATGCATTCATCATACACCAAATATCCTCAAATTTTAAAAAATTTTAGAACCAAAAAGATCATTTAGTTGCATTTGCATAACTAAGATTGATTCTAGATGCATTTCATATAGGTTTGCATACACTTGCATAGGGAGTAGATGATAAACACTTGTCAAGGTGTTAATGTTTGAGTTGTTTTCAATGCTTTGGTTATCTGTTGTTTTTGTAGTGAGTTTGAAGTTAAGGCTGCACTATATCTTGACTACTTGCATTGATATTCTAGTCTTATGCTGAAGCTTGTTATCATTTGATGCCATCTCTGTTTATTAGAACTATAATCTTAACATTTAATTATCATGTCTATGCATGGAGAGTGATCACATGGCTACCTATATACATACTTGGGTTATCTTCTTTCCTTCTTACCACTCTTGTTAACCTAAATAGCTGATCCTCACCATTATGGGACAATTAACCACACCTTAAACCAATCCTTCTTTCTAAGCCTAAACACTATTGTGAGAGTTGTGAGGCCTTGCATTGTATAAATTTCGATTATATCTTGGCAAAAAGTGTTAGGAATAACGCTGGCAAGTAAAAACTCTCTTGTAGACACCAGCTTACATCTTGAACTTGGTATTAGGGTTAGGAGTTTTGGGATGGGTAGTATAAGTATTTTACGCTTTGCTGTTTTATCTTTTAAAGAAAAGAAGAGAAAGAAGTATGGAATGGTAGTATGGGGGAACAAGTTAGAATTGTGGTTAAGTACAAAGGGGATAAAAGCTCTAAGTGTTTAAAGAAGGAAGGCGCCAACAACAAGGCCATGAAAAGGTCAATCAAAAGAAGAAATCAAATCCAAGGCAATCCACCAAAGGTGAAGAATGGCGCCTAATCAACAAAAAGGAGCAAGCCCCAATAAAAAGAAGCAACCACACAAGCAAAAAGAAGAAGTTTCCCCAACCATAAAGAAGAAGAAGGGTTAGAGTTTAGGAAAAGGGTAGACTTAGGGTTTCAATTTGGGGTTTAGAAGATAATAGGATCATCTTTGGGTAAAAGACAGAATAGAGCTTTGACTTGCATGCATAGGTGTGCTTTTACCTTGAACATTTTGCCTACGATAGAGTCATTTCACTGGGTGATCCCTAATATCTTTAAGCCATAGCTGAATGAGATCATTTTCATCTCACGACCTTACCCCTTCAACCAAATGTGTTCACTTGACTTGCACAAACTTGATCCATTGGTTACCTTTAATGAATGTTAAAGAGTTGGCTGATTTGAATGCTTGTGTAAGCTAAGATAGAGTGCATTGTTTTCTATGATAGGTATGACTAAGGCTTTTGAAGTAGAACAATCTCTTTGCATCTTAGAACCTATAACTTGAGCATTGATCCAATTTTTCTATTGACATCTTTAGTTTTGAGCTCCCACTTTCAAACCTCACTCTCCCATTTGTTCTTATTTGCTTGAGGACAAGCAAAAGGCAAATGTGAGGGTGTTGATATCACATGCATTTACATAACTTAGGCTTGCATTAGTTCATATTTTGGTTCTCTTTTGCATGTTTTCCTTCTCTTTAGTCTCATTTTCTTCTCCTTTTAAACTTAGGTTGCATTTAGGTTATAGTTTCCATTTTCTATGCATCAAGGAGGCCTTTAGGTACTTAAGAAGCTGAAAGAAGCAAGGAGGAAGTGTAGGAATGGTCCAAGAGGCTAACCAAGATGAGAATGAGCAAAAGGAGCTGAGGAAGGCATTTTCTGGAAACCCATCGGTCAAGATTTGAAGGCCATCGGTCAAGGAGTGACCGATGGTAATGCAGCGAGTATACCATCAGTCACTCTCCCCAGGATCATCGGTCAGGAAGTGACGATGGAAACCCAGCGAGTACACCATCGGTCACTCTCCCCAGGACTATTGGTCAGGAAGTGACCGAAGGAAACCCAGCGAGTATACCATCGGTCACTCTCCTTAGGACCATCAGTCTAGATATGATCGATGGGATTCCAGACTGAAGACCTATTATCTATAATTTTGCCATTTTCGCTTAGACCCATATAAATACGAAAAATTCATTAATTTGGGGATCATCTCTTTGTAGTTCTTTCCTCTTTTGTTTTTGTGTTTTGATCATGTAGTTTGAATTTTTGCTTGATTTTAATAAGAGTTTGCATCTATCTTCTTGTTTAATCTTTCTAATCATGATTAGCTATATCTTTCTCTTTGAATTGATGGTTTTGATGGTGATTAGGGAGTAGTCTTTTTAGGGAATTGAGATGGGCTATGTTTAGGGAATTCTATGCTTAATCTATGATGTCTTAGTGTTAATTATTTCATTTCATTTCTTGATTGCTGTGTTTAATGCCTGATTAGCTCTAGCTAAGTTGATTAGGATCTTAGGCTCATTTTATGCCTACCAAGTGTTTGATGAAATGTCTGAACTGCTTTGCAAGAGAATTGCTTATCCTAGCTCAAGAGATTGACTGTTTAGGGAGTGATTTGGCAATATAGGATTGATAGAATTGTCTTAATGCTTGCTGTTTGTCATTTCACTAATGAGAATTAGTTCTTGACTTGATGATTAGCAAAGATATTAGTGCCAAGAGATTGGATTAATCTTATAAATGAATTCTATACATAAGGAATAGCATTGTGTGAGTTTGTAAGCATCATAGGTTGAGTTAAGAGTTTCCTAGCACCAATTATCTCATATCAAGTCCTATATTTTCTCTGTTTTTAGTTTAATTAGAAATTGCTCTGTTTTGCCTTTGTTTTAATTGCTTTGCTTGCTTTTCACTCTTTTTTTTTATGTTCTATTCACTTCTGTTTGATTACTTAGGGTGTTCGACACTTCAATCTTATCTATAGTTGCTCGAATTATGAGCTCTATTGTACGGCTTCATTCTCCCCTTTTGGATTGATAAAACCTATGCTATACTACAACTGATTAGTACAAGCTAGGTGATTGACCAAGATAGCCAAAACTTTTGTATCAAGAATCATAGTGTAACCTTGATCTATGTGGATTTGATCCCATCTTTATTACTGCGATTGTCTGTACACTTGCAGTGTTTTATTTGGGTTAAAACGTGAGTGTATCAATATTGTCTATGGGTTACTGTCCATTCAGGATATACATACGATGTGTTTATGAAAGTGTGCTCATTAGCTTCTGTACATACAGATCAACCCAAATATATAGGTGTTTGTATGAGTATTATCCCATTTCACTTTTCCTCTCACGGGTACGAATATCTTTTTTATTTATCCTACAGTTATTTAATAAGCACAATTAATGTTCTGGCACACCACAAATAATTACACATCTATTCTATTTTCGTTGAACATTCATCACAGACAATGGTCATATAGTCTCGAATATCAAAGTTGGTTACCTGTATAGCATCAAATTCACATATATCAATGTATCCAACTCTGAAACGTGTATGTTGTTTGGTGACCTTAGGTTTTAGTTTCCAACAAAATTGGTGATCATCCATTTTCCCCATCTAGAGTTTTGCCATTTACCCAGTTCATGTACTTTTGTTTTCAAGCGGCTTTAGATTTTTGTTGGTATGTAAGACATATCTATGTTTTGTTGACCATAGATGGATTGATTATGGATTCATTTTATCCACTTGTTGCTTACCATTGTTAGACATGTTTTGTTAACCGTAGCTGTCTTGACTATTGATTCATTATCTCCATGATTTATTAACACTTTGCTAGCATGTCCATGTGTTTATATCCATGAGAGCGTGTCCACAAGATTTTATTAACGAGATTGTGGCCATAAGAATGTTCCATATTTTCTGATTGTGTCCATTAGATTGTTTCATTAGGTGTGTACTCGTGATTGTATTCATGAGTTTGTCCATAAATCTTCTGTTATGAGTTTTTTCCATGGATATTGTATATATTTGTTTATGTACTTTCTTGTGTAGACGAGATTCTGTCCATGCAAGTCTGTCCATACTATAATGTCCATGTGATCCTGTCCATACGATTCTATCAATGCCCAGTACTGTACATATTATTATGTCCATGCTATTGTGTTGTCCTGTTTCGATGAATCTGTGTGCATTTGTTTGTCTCCATGATAATTAACATCTACACATACATACAATTATTAGTTGGATATGTGGCATTTATTATACTAATGTGACTTTATCCCTTACTATGTGTTTCCCAGCACAAGGTATGGAGTTCGATTAAAATTTTTAAAGAGTATAAAATTAGTTTATTTATAGATAAAAAATCAGATTTTATAATGATTTGAAACATAATTTAATATATTTTTTAAAAATACAATTGTGAGTATATTATCTTATTTTTTTATATCTTTTACATTATCCGATAAAAACTTATATGTATGCTTTGTTGATTTGTTGCATTTATCAAACATGATAAATAATTCTCTTTTTTTTTATGTAAATTGGAAGATTAAGATTAGTAAAATTCAAAGTTTGCATAAAAAAAAACCTAGCAATCCAAAATGATCAAAACCAAATGATCCTTGTTTCATATCAACTTAATAT
This sequence comes from Thlaspi arvense, assembly GCA_911865555.2. Taxonomy (NCBI): domain Eukaryota; kingdom Viridiplantae; phylum Streptophyta; class Magnoliopsida; order Brassicales; family Brassicaceae; genus Thlaspi; species Thlaspi arvense. The sequence goes on from OU466861.1 coordinate 10,428,927, forward strand.
TAATTAATATATATTTAGAGTTTTAAAAGGGTTTAAATGTTTTTGGGTTTTACTTGTGGTCGCATAAATCAATTAGGTTAGTCAAAAATATTAGTAGGTTAAACAATCAAATTAAAATTAGTTTAATGAAATAATTAAAATTTTTTTTTTGATTTATGCTAGTTACTTTTTTAGTAAAATGAATATTTTTATGATATAAAGTCGAATTTGGAAATCTAGATTTAAAAAAAACAAAAATTAATTAAAAATTAAATTATATTAATTTGTTAATTTCGTTAAGGATAATTAAAGTAAATTCACATAATGGGCCAAATGTAATCAACCATCATAACTCTCAACCACAGCCTAACTTGCTTGCCAATTAATAATATGATTTGCAGAAATTGTCTATTAATCTAAATTAGGAAAGCATGTAATAATAAGACAAAATTTTCAAACATTAAAAGCATTCCCAACGGTGCCACCTAACTTCGCTATCCCTTGAAGTATTGAATGCTTGTGGTATTAGATTTTTGGAACAACTTTGGTACAACTTGTAAAAAGATTTAGGCTCTAAACCCAAAACAAAAACAAATCTATGATTACCTGAAAGTTTAACGACTAATGTACACACGCTTTTATTTCTAAGCTCACTTACTCAACACTTTTACAAAATATTTTTATAAGTAAATATTCAGATCCTATATTTTCGGTTGTGTATCTATAAGTACCTAAGATATGACAATAATGATATACAAATTGGATGCTTTAGAGACCTCAGATTAATGCAATTTCTGAAGCACTAGATGATCTAGTTATCAGCATCAGAACATGTCCACAGCTCCTTGTCCATCATAACATATCCACAAACTCGTGTCCATCCAAAACTGTTCAACACAATACATTCCTTTGTTTAACTACATTCTGATCTCGAAGTTTCTCATCTTATATGTTTGTTTCTTTTCATGTATCCGCCACCTCTTATCCACATGAACATATCTATATGTTCATGACATGTTAATAATTTCCAATCTAGATAATGAATAATGAACAACTGATTCCCCCAATTGTGGTTTATTATTTATTGGGCAATAAGTTCTTGTACCAACCTTCTTTACAAAAGTCATTGATTATAAAAAAAAGTATGATCCTAATTTAAGCATTTAAATGAAAGAACGTTAAACAACATGCTTCATACATGTCCATGACAATCTTGTCCATTCAATTGTGTCCATGAGAATATATACGGGTTTAATGAGGCAATAGAGAAATCTTGCTTCATGTAAACGAAAAATCTGCAAACAAAAAAACCAGAAACTTGCAGAAGAAAATCAAAAATTATGAACTCGGAACAACTACTAGCTTCTAAGCTGGCAAAACAAAACTTCTAAGAACTCAATCCAATGAAAGATGTTAATGGCTAAATCCGGATCAGATTGCACATGGAACGTCGCCATTACGTCCATAAGTGAAGCTTTGGGAGGGTGTATGATTCAGATAAATCTGAGACGAATATGAGATAGAATAGAAGTTTTGGAAGCTTTTACAGATTAGAGGAGGATGAGGCGTTGGAGGATCGTCGACAATGATAGTGGCTAAACAAAAAGTCGATTTATTTTTTTTTTTTTAATTTTCTGACTACAGATTAAAAACAGTAAGAATAAAACAATGAATAACTGCAAATAAACCCTTAAATAAATTAAATTTGCAAAATCAACCCTCGTTTGAAAAAAATGAATGTCAATCTATCAACCTCAATATTTTCTTCTTTTCTTTCTCCAGTTTCTAAACTTGTGGATCTGGTGAAATTCGCACTGTGAACATCTCAATTGTTTTAGCTTCGTTTCATGGTTATTGCTTTGTTACACAGGCGGCTCACTTGGGAGATTAATCTGAAATGCCCCTCCATACAACAACAAAATCTGATATGCCCCTTTCATAAAACTCATTTTCTTTTAAATTTATACTTTAAACGAAAACGCGTGAAAAGACGACGAATGGTATAATAAATCCTCTAAATTACCAACCAACTAAACAATAATCAATTGGATTTTAGTCCAAATCTAAATCTAGATCCAACCCAACCTCAGACCCAAACAGAAGCGAAAAACAACTTCTTTCTGTATCAAACCCATAATTTTTGATCAAATCCCTAACTTTTCATCTTCTCCACCACGAACGAAACACGTTCGAAACCGACATCGCACCTCCGAGAAACCACTGTCGACTCTGTTTTTCCGATCTCATGGCGACTCGTAGGAGAGGGGGATCAGTTCCGTTGAGAACGCCTTCGCTAGATCATACTCCGTCGTTGCCGCCGTCGAGTTTAAATCCGCCGGCAAAGAAGAAAACATAGGCGGAGAAGCGTCTGGCGGCACCACGAGAAAAATAGAAGAAGTCGCGGAAGAAATCAAAGCACGGAACTTCCAGTGTTCCGCATCCACCTCCGCCTCCGCCTTCGGCAGGTCTGGTGGCTGAACGAGAAGAAGAAAGTCCGCTGCCGTCAAGTTCAAATCCGCTGGCGAAGAAGAAAACAAAGGGGGAGAAGCGTCCGGAGGCACCGCGAGGAAAAGAGAAAAAGTCGCAAAAGAAATTAAAGCACGGAACTTCCTGTGCTCTGCCTCCACCTCCGCCTCCGACAGGTCTGGTGACTGAACGAGAAGAACAAAGTCCGCCTCCGGTGACTGAAAGAGAAGAAGAAACTATTATGGCTCTGACGGTGCAACCGGCCACCGGCCCGCCTCTGAGTCCAGAACTGGCAATCGGTTCGTCGTCGTAACCACCACTGCTAAACCCTAAATTTTGGGGTCAATGGCTGAAATGCCACTTTTGGAGAAAAACTAATCTCATATGCCATTGTCTTATTTACAATATATTTTTGTTTTTTTTTTAAATCAAAACTAATCTTCCTTTAAATCCTTATTGAATTAGAAATATTACACAGCCCAACCATTCAAACCCTCTAATTCAACTAGAATCCATTTTTTTTTCTTTCAATTATTATCTCATCTTCTTCGTCGGTTCTTATCTATTTTTTTTTTTCATTTCATTGATTCAATCGAAAGAGGAGGAGACGATGAATTTCAATCTTACTACGAACTCGTCACGGATCTGAAGTCTCTCCTCGACACAGATGGCAGCCTCTCCTCAATGGCTTCATCGTTTCTCCGCTGCTTCTCCGCCGCCATGGATGCGCGCTTCTGCTCTGATGTCTCTTCCCTTTCCTTAATCTTCAGTTCCTCAACATAACAGCCTCGGCCTCTACTTGCTCTCTCTCACTAAGGTTTTCCATTTTACTCTTCGTTCTTTGTTGAATTGTATTTTCTGATATTTTTTCTGTACTCTTTTAAAGTTTAGTCCTGTCATTTCTATAGATTCGTGTGAGTTTCTTGGCACATCTCTTATACTGTAAGCTATGCTGCTGTGTCGAGTTTCTTTATTGAATTCTCCGCTTGTTTTTTTAGATTTAGTTCAGCAATGGCTGTTGTAGCAATTTCAGGGCTCTAAATTCTGCAACTTAATTAATTTTTACGATTCTCTCTAGCTTAGGTTTCAATGAATGATGATGTGTGAATTTGTTTTTTGTCCTGACGAGATTTATATTCTTTATGCAGTCTTGCGATGACATATTTGAGCCGAAGCTGGAAGAGCTCATTAATCAGTTGAAGGAAGATGGTGAAGACATGGATGCATAGCTAACTGACCATTCAACTAATCGATTTTCCTCTCTGTCTTCACCATATGATCTATTAAATTTCTTTATTGACATACGAGATTAGCTGCTCACTTGCTTAAGGTCTTTTTTCCTTGTTTTCATCATGTTTGAGTCTTATTAGCTACCGTCTCCTTTTTTTGTAGGAATACTTGGGAGCCTTGATTCAGGAGTTGTGCAAGATGATCAGATTATTTTGGATCCGAACAGCAACTTGGGAATGTTTGTTGGCGGTTGCATTTTGGCATTTAACTTTCTATTGTTCGAGGTATTGTGCTTTTTACATTTTTGTTTTTCTTGTTTTATCCAGCTTAAGATCATATAGTAAGTGTTTGATTTTTATTTAAAGTTTTGCATGATTTTTTGGAGGGTACAGTTTTCCTTCTGTTTGCAGCATGATCCTGTTTGTCGTGTGATTGCTAGCCAACATATTCAAAAGGCAAAAAGATTCAGTCAGTTTCATTGAGTGGAACAAGCAGAATCCAAGTTACATGGCCACCATTTTCATGGACAGTGCTAAAATCGTGGTGTTCAACATTAATTTTGCTAGTCTTTCAATGGTGGAGCTTCAGTAACATCAAGCTATAGAATTTTTTATTTGGATTTTTGTGAAAACTATGAAAAATATAATGTTTGTGAGGTACAACTGAAATAAATATAGTTTGACTGAGTTTGATTGAGTGAGTTTTACGGTTCAACTGAATTTTATTAAATTCAACTGGATTTTATTAAGTACAACGGATGACACAAGTAACAAGATACAACTGAAATACATGGTTCGACTGAGTGAGTTTTATGGTTCAACTGGGTTTTATTAAGTTCAACTGGATTTTATTAAGTACAACGGATGACACAAGTAACAAGGTACAACTGAAATACATGGTTCAACTGAGTGAGTTTTATGGTTCAATTGGGTTTTGTTAAGTTCAACTGGATTTTATTAGGTACAACGAATGACACAAGTAACGAGGTACAACTAAAATACGTGGTTCGACTGAGTGAGTTTTATGGTTCAACTGGGTTTTATTAAGTTCAACTGATGACAAATTATGGTTTTTCATAATTGTTTAATTTTTTTTAATAAAAATTGAAGCATTTTCTCTCTCATATCCTCTCTCGGAATCGTCTCTCTCGTCTCCTCTCTGGGAATCGTCTCTCTCGTTTCCTCTCTCAGAATCGTCTCTCTCATCTCCTCTCTCGGAATCGTCTCTCTCGTCTCCTCTCTCGGAATAGTCTCTCTCTCCTAATCTCTCTCTCTCTCTCTCTCTCTCTCTAAGTCGAAGAAACAAAAAAATAAAATTAGGGTTTTGAAACATTTGGGAAAGTGGACTTTTTGAAAATAAAATTAAAATATTGCAAATTCTTCCTGCTGGCGGAAAACTTCCCGCTGGCGGAAAACTGAAAATTTATTAAATTTTCCAAAATAAATTGAACTTAGTTGTCCTCAAGCAAGCACTTGAACCAAATTCCTAATAGTTGTACTTTTGCAATTTTATTGTATTTTCTAGTTGAATATTCCCATAAACTATTATGGTGTAGTTGTACAAATGATTTTGGACCATTAAACATCATTTTCAACGTTTTCATAGTATAATGTATGAAGAATTTACTATTTTGATTTTTTTAATCCTAAAAGGCTTAACAATATTGATATCTTCCTTATATTGTAAGGGGTGGTTGATGTGAAAACATGATATTGTATCAAAATAAAAAAAATTAATATTCTCTATATTAGTAATTATTTCCTTATAGTTGAAAATGTGTTTATAGATCTTAATTAGTTGTTTCACATCACTTGTAGCTTTAATAACTGTTTAGTTCACTTCCAAAGTTGATATTAGTTGTACCCAGTTGCACCCAGTTGCACCTGCTGGTGCAATTTCAAGAAAAACACAAAATTATTAATAATTATACCTAGTTGCACCGGGTGGTGCGATTTCGAGAAAGGCAAACGCACAAACGTTAATATTTGTACCCAGTTGAACCTAAAAGTGTGAATCAGAGATGACAAACACATAATCGTTAATAGTTGTACCATGTTGAACCTATAAGTACGAATTCGAGAAAGACGAACATGTAATTGTTCATACGTGTACTCAGTTGTACTTGGTAGTGCAAATCAGAGAATGAGAAACACATAAACGTTAATAGTTGTACCCAGTTGAACCTAGAAGTGCGAATTCGACAAAATAAAACTCAGAATTATTCATACTTGTACCTAGTTAAACCTGATCATACAAATTCGCCAAACTGAAACACATATAGATTCATAGATGTACATAGTCTAACATGGTTGTACAAAACCGAGAATTACAAAACACACACACACACAAATCAAACTGCACTGCAAAACATATGCTATTAATCGTGGGATGCCTTTCCTTCTACGAGAGCATATATGCATCTTTTTGTATACTCTTAACACTGAAATCATCCGATTTCTTAAACCTTGCAGCTTGTAAATACCATTTACAGCCTTGGGTCTTCTGGCGGCATTCTAGAATAAGTCACTCTATATCTGACTTATAAGTATGGACCCCAAAACAGTTCTTATGTGTTGCTCTGTCAACCATATCTTCCTACATATCTTATCTAATAATGTCGAGTAAGTTATCTTCTCTAATGATAAGTTCGTAAATGGTATATCATATGTGGAATTACTTGTAAACCATTTCAACTCCCCTTCATCATATAGCATAACTCCCTCCATAGTCAAAATATATGTTTGTGTGGTTGGTACTCATGCTCTCCTGAAAATATAAAGAAAATAGTTGATCAGTTGGACTCAATTGAACTCAACTGAACACAAAGTACCACAGTTAAACCAGTTGAACTCAGCTGAACTACATTGAACTCAGTTGTACCAGTTGAACTACACCTCTCATTTGTACCACTTGTACCAGTTAAACCCAATTGAACTCAGTTGTACCAGTGCAACTATACCTCACATTTGTACCAGTTATACTAGTTGAACTCAGTTGAACTAAAGTGAACTCATTTTACCAGTTGAACTACACTTCTCATTTGTACTAATTGAACTCAACTGAACTAAATTGAACTCAGTTGTACCAGTTGAACTATAGCTCTCATTTGTACCAGTTGAACTTAAGTTTTCAGTTGTTACAGTTCGCTCTTAGTTGTACCAGTTGTACCAGTTGTACCATTTTTCCTATCAAAAGTCTGGGAATTTCGAGCTCGAGTTTCGTTGTTCTGCATATGAATCTGATTAACATAACCATGTTCTTCTCACAAATTACCAAACATTTTGTCTAGATACTCGGCAGCAGATGGATATTTCATCCTGAAAGCACTATAGAGTTTTCCGAACTCAACCTCTGTATAAGCTTTAGCGCACTCGATGAACTTCTTTGCACATGCATCTCTGTGGGTAGCAACGTGTCCTTTCACATTCTCGTACAAATGCCTTACATAATACCCATGTTGAGACAAAGGGAACACTTCCCTTATTGAATTGATCAAGCTTGGATTCCTAACAAACACCATTCCAGGGACATCTGGTGTTACTGACTTCAACTGATTCAGAAACCACGTCCAACTTGCATCTTTCTCACCATCAACTACACCAAAAGCAATGGGATCAGGATCCTGAGCTGAAGCAACGATTAGAACTCCACCATATACGTTCTTCAGGTGGGTTATTTCTATAATGATGACTTTCCTCATCGATAGGAATATTTCTATGCAAGCTCCCAATGCAAAGAATAGGTACTTAAACCTTTTCTGCTTATCTAATTACACACAAGTCCGTGTACCCGGATTCACTTTCTCTAGCATGTAAAAATAAGAATACAGCCACCGACAACTCTCCTTATAACTTCCCTGCACCTCATTAGCAGCTTTGTTTTTTCCTCTCAGCGCTGTCGAGTATGATACTTTCACGCCAAGTCTGCCTTGAACCATATTGATCAGCGTTTTTGGATCTGGTGTGTCAAATCGACCTGGATAGTCTTCAGCCAAAACAGCAGCAACTAAGTGTGGTGTGCCTTTCCTTTTTTGTCTGATTGTACTTATAGTAACCCGAGAGCATGTGTGCACCTTGTTGTAAGTGACAATAGTGAAACTATTTGAGTTCATATGCACAAAAGCTCTTAAACCCCACTTGCATCCCTCTTTTGCTCCCCAACATTTTTCCATGAAACGTGTGGGTTCAGACTTCTTCGTTTCATACTCAAAACCATTCTCATGTGCACCTTTCTGCAGGAGAGCTTGTAGTCCTTGCCTAGTGTCAAATTCTTGACCTTTATATATATCTAAACCATCTTCCCATCCATGATTTACTTGCGAGTTTCCATCAGAATGTCTGACCTCCGTATCATCATCATCATCATACAAGTGCTCATATCTTTGTACATGATCTGTATCATTTTCTTGCATCTCATTGTCTTGCATTTCATAGTCCGGTATTTCTAAACCATCTCTAGCGGTAGAAAACAGCTCATCATTACTTGGACCTACATCAGCGTCAACTCCATGATCCTCTCTTGAAACATGCACGCTTCCATGACTTTGATCAACATCCTTGATGAACTCCACATGTAGAACACTTCTACATTGATCTTTACTCACTTGTAGTAGATAACCAAAAACATTTTCGTCATTCCAAATATATGATGGTTTCTTCGTGTTCAAGACCAATGGATAGTAACTAATTTTTAGCTGAGATGTAGCTGCATCTATCAAAACCTTTCTGCAAATTCCCTCCACTAATCCAACATAAGTGACATCCTCCAAAAATTTTCTAATCACTAACGTGTGAATCTCATCTTCTACAGAATTCCATATAATTTTATCACCGTCTTTTGAATAGAATCCCCCATAATCAAAACATATGACTGTGCAACCACTGTTACTCATTTCCCCTGAAAAGAACAAAACAATCGTAAGGTAATCTTATCATAGTTATACCAGTTTTCCTAGTCATACTAATTCACTTAAGATGTCCAGTTATGTTAGTTGTACCCAGTTGTACCCAGAAAGTTTGGTTCATCCTAGTCGTACTAATTCACTTAATATGTCCAGTTATGCTAGTTGTACCTAGTAGTACCCAAAAAGTTTGGTTCATCCTAGTCGTACTAATTCACTTGATATGTCCAGTTATGCTTGTTGTAACCAGTAGTACCCAGAAAGTTTGGTTCATCATACGAATAATCACGATTTATTACGATTCATTGCTCAGTTAACCAAGATATCCCATTTAATTAACAATATCAGTTTCTAATAGCCTTACCCAACTAGCTCAGTGACTCCAATGAGCAAAAAAAAATCAAAAATTTCTTTACTATAAAATTCCCCAATTGAGAAGAAACTATGTATTAATTGCTTTGCCTATGACATAAACTTGATAATTCAATCATGAAATCGAAAATAATATAAAAAACAACAACAACTAACCTTCATTTTCACGTATCCGATTTCGTCAATGGTGGAAACGTGAGAGGAAGAAGACGACGAGAGGAGCAATAGAAACACAAGTGGGTTTCTTCAATTAAATGAATTAAATTTTAGTTGGTTTGGTTGGTTTAGAGAATTAAATTTTAGGGTTGGTTTGAATTAAATTTCCTACCAAACCACCCGTTTTTTCTTTTCCGATTTTTTTTTTAAATGAAAGATAAAATAGTCAATTTATTAATAAGAGGAACAGTCTGATTATTAGAGGGCAGTTAGATTTTTGGTTTTGTACGGAGGGGTATATTAGATTAAGGTCCGCTCACTTGTACTGGAGATGATTAACTCAGCCGGTTAATTCCTGGTTTATTAGTCCAATCCGGTTGATTCTGGTTTGAAAGCGTAAACCATGTGTCATTCCTTTTTATCAAGACAAGACCGTTTTGTTTTAAAGTAAAACTGTTCAGTTAACAAACCAAAATAAAGAATTAGTGAACTAATTTTTACTCATATGACTCGACAATTTTCTCAAATTTTGATGATCTGTAATCCATAATTTGCCAAAACCACACCAAAGAAGAACTCTAAACCCAGAATCCTCACAGGCTTGATTTTTTTTTTATTTTAAAAATTTGTTAGTCCAACAAGAATCTGTGAGGTTCATCCTTCGATGAACATATCTGAATCTGAACTTTAATGATGATGGTTAATCTATTGCAAATCTCCATCATTTTCTTTTTTGCTCATCAAATTTGGGAGACCCTAGATATACGAAGAGATATTCATCAACTTGAAGAAAAGAGGGAAAGAGGAAGATTATATTCTTTTAAATTTTTTGGTGAACCAAAAAAAAAAAAAAAAAAAAAATTCTTTTAAATTTTTTAATAAAAATGAACATAATGGCATGTACTTTCTATATTTAATACGGTGCGTTTAAATATGTCATCGATATAACATTGATTTGACAGAAGAGTTATATGACGGGTTATTTTTGAGGTTGATAGATTGACCTCTATTTTTTTCAGATGAGAGTTGAATCATCTTGCAAATTTAATTTAGTTTAAGAGTTTATTTGTAAATATCCCATAAAACAACTATAGATAAATATATCCACTTAATATGTAGAGGGCAAAATAGAAAACAAAGTGTACAAAATATAAGATAAAATGTGTCAAATGCAAAATGTGTCTATTTTGTAAATAATTAATCAAAAGGTGTCTATCTGTGTAAACGTCTCTAAATAGTTTATAAATTATTATTATTTTTTAATTTTCAGTTTTTATAAATCATAAAATAAATTAATCTTTTTGTCAAGCTCCATTATGCTTAAGTTTAAAAAAATCTATTAATATTATTTTTAATTGATATTTATTGAAATTAATACAAAATATTAGCATTAGTTAAAATTATGTATAATTATTATTCTCTAAGATTTGAAAAAATCTGAGATTTGAACAGTTAAAAAATATTTAATATTTGTTAAAATTATGTATAATAATTGAGCTATTTACCTACAATAACCTTACTAAATAAGGTATTTACTAGAATAACACCCTTCTACAACTAACTTACTACAATAACCTTACAAAGTTGTGCAAAAACATAAAAATCTAAATTTTCAATATAATAACGAAAATGCCATAAAAAAACTATTTTTGTAATAAATTAAATAAATAAATAAAATAAAAAAATAAACAAAAGGGAAAATATGTTTTGTTGTCCGATAATGAAAGTGAAATAGAAAAAAAAAACAAAGAGGTTAAAACCTAAAAAAAAAAAAGGCAGCATCGCGGCGAGGAGATTTGGAGATTTGAAGATTCCGACTGCTTTGTAGGCGACAGATCGGAGGCGGCGTCGTAGGCGACGGATCGGATCGGTGCGAAGCGTCGGCGGCGTCGTAGGCGACGGATTGGATCGGTGCGCAGCGTCGGTGGAGCAAAGGTACCGGGATTTTTAGTTTAATTTTTCGGCGGTTCTGACTTTGAGCTTCAAATCTAAGACCATATTCGTTTATTGCAGAAAACTGTTTATCGGGATTGTTTAGATCCGCCGCCGGAAAATTGTTTTGCCTCTCCATTGAGAGAGCTAAGGTCCACCACCGGCAATGTTTTTTTGGTTACGAAATTGCTTTGTTTATCGGGATTTTATGAGACAACTAATTGTTACTTATCCCTTTCTTATACAGATCTATCGGAGCTCGAGCTCGGATTGGTACAAAGTTGACCGGTGAAAACAGTCCACTCGCCTGAAAAGATTATTCCGGTGAGGATTTACAGCGCCGTTATGGTAGATTTTTAATATATATCGAGGTAATGGTGGTAGATTTATTCGATATATGGTATATAGTGGTGGTAGATTTGTTTGCTGGCTTAGTTTTTGTTGGTATTAAGGATGGTCATGGTGGTAGATTTGTTTGATAGTGTTGGTAGATTTGTTTGATATATATAGTGGTGGTAGATTTGTTTATGGCTTAGTTTTTGTTGGTATTAACGATGGTCATTGTGGTAGATTTGTTTGATAGTTGTGGTAGATTTGTTTGGTAGCTTAGCTTTGTTGTGGTAGATTTGTTTGATAGCTAGCTTTTGTATTGGTGGTAGATTTGTTTGATTTGTTTGAGAGGACGATTTGTTAGATTTGTTTGGCATCGATAGCTTGTGGTAGATTTGTTTGGCATCGTATGTATTGGATGTATTGGTAGTAAATTTGTTTCATAGATGTATTGATTGATATATATATATATATGTTAAATTTTTGCTTATATGGCATCTTCAAAGGATAAGAGGGGACGAAAGCAGAAATACCCACCGAGATTGTTTCCGCCTGGGAAAATCTCCTGTGCAAAAGAGAAGCTAGAATCATTATTGTCATTTGTCGTACTTTGGGTTGTTGGTTGAGGGTGTTGGAGAGGATGTCTACAACAACATTATGCTCGGTTCTCAGGTTGGCGTGATGTAAGCTTGCCAAGAAGCGTTACATATGGGCTGCGAGTACGGTCCATAACTTCATAACAAACCAATTGGCGGTGCAAAGGAGTTACGAAATCTGGTCACTTATTGGTGGGCGTTCATTGCGGTTTTTGCTTCACGAGTTTCGTGATATCACTGGCCTAAACTGTGAGCCATTTGCTGATGATGAGTGGGACATTGATCATAGAGTGTTCTGGGAAGAGATGGGTGTGAGTACAGGAGTCGGGCCTAATTGGCATGAGTTGGTTGCTGTTTTTGAAATATGCAGTACATGGTCGTCTGAGAAGAAGAAGATGGTTGGCTTGCTATTCACATTGCACGTAGCCATATTTGGTATTCATCGCAATTCGCGGATCCCTTTGGATTGTGCTAAAAGAGTGTTGGATGAGGCAGCTTTTGAGAGGTATCCATGGGGTCGTGTCAGCTTTAAGCACCGTTAAAATTGCATCGTTGGGAGGACTTAGCTACACGTTCCAAGGATGTGTCCACGCCCTTTTCATTTGGGCATATGAGTCTGTGGCTACATTGGGTGAAAAGTTTGGGAGACTAGAAAATAATCCCGAGTTATTTCCGTGTACTCTACTTCGATGGAAATCGTGCAGAGATCGATACAATTTAGAGAAAGTGTTGGAGGAGAATGTACGTACGCAGCCTAACAACAAGGTATGTTCACTTATATTGTGGAAACTTGTAGGTTTATATGATATTAGACTAGTTTCGTTTGCTTCAGTTGATTAGGTAAAGAATCATCATAGTAGATTTGTTTGCTTCAGTTATGGTAGACTTGTTTGCTCGAGTTATGTTATGGTAGACTTGTTTGCTTATCGAGTTATGTTATGGTAGACTTGTTTGCTTATCGAGTTATGTTATGTTATGGTAGACTTGTTTGCTTATCGAGTTATGTTATGGTAGACTTGTTTTGTTGCGGTATACTTGTTTGCTTATCGAGTTATGTGATGGTAGACTTGTTTGGTTATTGTAATACGGTTGCGGTAGACTTGTTAGCTGATAAAGTTGTTTGGTAATATTGCAGATTCGGGTTAGGCATCTATTGGAGGTTTCACGGGAGGAAATATATCTGTATTGGCCAGACGAAGATGCGAACGCAGAGGTGGATCCGTTGCTGCATAATTTGATAGTTGATATTCTCGAATCGCGGTTGGATGAGACCGCATGGGAGACGGAGGGGATAAGTGAGAAGAAGAAGAAGAAGAGTGATGAGAAGGATAAGAGTGAGAAGAAGAAGAAGAAGAGTAAGAAGAACGAGAAGAGTGAGATGAAGGAGAGTGAGAAGAAGGGGGAGAGGGATAGTGATGATGACTTTTTGGAACAGCCTAAAAGGAAGAAGAACCAAAAGGTAGAAAGTGAGTTGAGGGAGAAGAAGAAAGGAAAAATGAAAGAGAAGGAAACTAGCGAGGAGGCGGAGAGTAGTGATGAGTACGATGAAGAGATGGAGATGCTGGTAGCTCAGTATGCAGAGAAGGTAAATAAGAAGCTTACGAGGCAGGAGAAGAGTACTAGTGAAAGCGCGCTTTTACAAGCAATTCAGCTTTTGTCCTCGAAAATTGACTCAATAGACGAGATGGTCAATACATTTAGGGGAGTGGCGAAAGACAATGTTTCGATTCCAAAATCTGCGGGAGAGAAACCGGCTGGAGGTGCCGAATCCAAAGCAGATGAACCCCCGGTTAAGAAGGATCGGGTATGCAAGTCTCTCTTCTAGGATGTTGAGTTTTTATGCATTTTGAAACAAGTAATGGTAGACTTTTTGTACCAAAGTTTGCAGATTTGTAGTACCTACTTCCTTTGTTTTTTATCAACTGTGGTGTTTGAGATCTTTAAACTTTTGTGTTTTAAGTTTGACAAGTTTGGTGAATCGTTTTTTTTTTATGTTTAAAATTTTTTTAAAAAATCTACCATTAAATTGATAAGTCTAAAACAATGTACTAATTGGGTTATGGTTCAACAGTCATGGAATGTGAAGATGCAGGATACATCTGATCCTCAGTTTCTAAAAGTAACACTGGTTAGGAATCCGAAGTTGAAAGTTAAGTTTGTCCGTAAAGTGAATCTAGAAGGCTGGGATGGTGAGGCGAAACCGACAGGGGTCATTGATGATGAAGCAGATAAGACGCCTCGACGAGAGCAAATTAAGATTCCACAGCTGGTTGATGAACCTGACGACCCGAAACTCCTAGCGTTGGAGAGGCTTATGGCACTTCCCACCGTCATTGACCAAGAATCCGGCAGAAAGCCAAGACCCCGTGTCATTTCGCACACTCAAAACTCACCATTTGCAAGGAGTTCTATTGTGCGTAGAATGATGGGTGCTGTATCTCATGGGCAGGCTCATTACAACCCATTTGAGGAGGTCGAATAGCGAAAGTTAAATTGCTTGCTCCAATACATCAAGAAAGATTTGTAAGTGTTTTGATCTTTGTCTTGCATTTAAAGTATATTATTCCTCTTCATTAGATTGTTATTTAAGCACTTCCCTAGAGTAAGTGTTTTAAATTATTGTATCAGGGAAAACCCGTTCGACGAATCAGTTACAGGGATTGATTTCTACCTCACGTTGATGACACCTAAAGAAATGTGGCCAACTCCAGAATATGGATGGTTGTCGGGCAAGGTAATTCTCTATATGAGTAGTTGTATAGTTGTTTGTTAAATAGATGTTTGTTAAATAGATGTTTACTAAATAGTTGTGGTAGACTTGTTCTGTAGGATAGCATATTGTTGTGGCAGACTTATTTTGTAGACTTGTTTTACTTAGAATATTGTAGTATGTCATAGTCGTGGTAGACTTGTTTTGAAATGTACTGTTGTTATGGTAGACTTGTTTTGTAGTTGTGGCAGGCTTGTTTTGAAATATACTGTTCTTAAAATATTTGGTAGAATTATTCTTAATTTTTTTTCCTTATGCTTCTTTCAGCATATTAGCTCTGCATTCGATATGTTCAGATCTCGTTCTTACCGAGTTCCATCTCCGTATCGAAACGGGAGGGCTGCATTCCTAGACCCATTCATCTCATATATGTGGTGCAGAGATTATGAGACGAAGTTTGTAGGGAACGAGAAGAGTTGGATATTCTCAGAAGCATATATAGACACTGCCAATGGGATTTTCATTGATTTTCCATGTCCACCGAGGAAATGGGAGGAAGATATTGATGTGTTGTACATCGCCCACAACATCGACAATGCACATTGGGTGGCTCTAGAGGTGAAATTTTCAAAGAGGAAGATTCGAGTATTTGATAGCGTCTGTTGGTTATATGATGACAGGTACATTTGAATTTGAATTTGATAGTGCCAGTTCACATTGGTTATAGTGTTCGTTTGAATTTTCGAGTATTTAATAATGTTCATTGGTTATATGATGACAGATACATAGAAGAGTCAGTTAAGCCATATGCGAATTTGATTCCTCTTTTGTTGAAGCGGATTGCATCACCTGAGAAGCAGGCCAAAATACGCGAACAATCCTTTATGACATATCCAGTGAAAACAGCTCCACCTAACACACAAACTGGTGATTGTGGTGTGTATACGGTGAACTATTGCGAGTGTTTAGCTCTTCAGCACGGTTGGGATCCCCTCACAGATAGTAACATGGCAGGAATTCGGCTCAAACTGGCAGCTGAGATATTGGATGAAGCGGACGATGACTACAATTTGCAGCGGTCTGATCCTAACCCTAGAGGTGAATGGGATGACAGGTATCCACTTCAGACAGGTTCAGCCAAATGATGTTGTGGTAGATTTGTACGGCGCTAATAATTTTTTGGTACAGTAACATCGCAAAGGGTCACACTTGTTTTATTTGGTGGTAGATTGCACCGTTTTTGTATGTATGACCCTTTGTTGGTAGGTTTAATTGCGGCTTTTATTGTTTTAGGTAACAATGTTATGGTAGACTTGTTCGTAATCAGTTACCGTTGTCGTAGACTTGTTCCAAATCAATGAATATTATGGTAAACTTGTTCTTAATCGTTTAAGGTTATGGTAGACTTGTTGTAAATCATTTTACTTGTTCTAACGCATTTTAGGTTATGGTAGACTTGTTCTAAATAATTTTACTAATGGAAAACCATATGATAACAAAGTTATTCATGATATATAAATTCATGCTGCCTAATATCTGTTATTATTACAATCAACCCATATGAGAACAAAGTTAAACAGTACATAAACAAAGGTAACAGAAGGAAGGAAAGTAGTTTTAAACAAAAATTTAAGTAGTGCAAGTAGTCCTATTATGACCGACTTGATGACACTGAGAACATTTGTGTTGTTTTCTAGGACTTTTTTTTCCCATGGCGACCTCAAATGCTCCCTTAAACCGTGTTTTCTTTGGCCTTCCTGGAGGGTTTTGCATCGCAGGTGGGAGACACACTTTGGTGGCCACTTCATCAGGCACAGGCATTGCAATATCTGGTGGCATAATACAATTGGAGTAGGCATTGCGCAAGTAGTTCGTATGATAGCAAGGATGCGAAAGGGTGATGGGTGTAAGGGAAGGGGGATTTTGAGACCTCTTCAATGTTTCAACCGCTGCAATGGCATGGACACAAGGGAGCTTATCCAAATCGAACCTGCGACACGTACATGTTTTCTCTGTCAGGTTAACCACATGGAATGTTGTTCTATCTCTTGGACTCCGAACTGCTTTGCATCTTCAACTCTAACCTGTTATGGACACATACAATGATACATGAGTTCAATCTTATCTTTTAGCATACAAAACAAAACTACCATGAAAACATACCGCAAGCAAGTTTTCTACTCCAGTTGTCAGAGATGTTTGCATTAGACTAGCAACTCGGCGTCTTTTTGCAAACCACTTTGTTAAAAGCATCCTAATATCTTCGAGTAGGCGAACAATAGGCTTACTTCTACCACTAGACAACACTCTATTAAGCGATTCAGCTATGTTGCTAGTCGTGAAGTTATATCTATCACCTAGGAAATGAGCACGACTCCACTTACACACATCAGCCTTTTGCATATAATCATATAGTTGAGGATTCAAAGCTTGAATCTGCGCATAGTAGGCATTGAACTCTGCTACCGTATATGCTCTATCAGCCTTTTTCACAAGGCCGAATGTTTCTCCCCCTCTGAATCTCAACAAAATGTTCTTATACAAGTGATATGTGCAAATACCACGGTTGGCTAGGGGGTACACATTTCCTATGGCCTTTCCTATAGCTCTATGCCTATCTGAAATAATAGCTACACCTTCATCATCTGGAATGACACGGTGAAGTTGTCTAAAGAACCATTCCCAAGACTCATCATTGTCAGTATCTACAACACCAAACACTATTGGAAATATATTAAAATTTCCATCTTGGGTTGTTGCGATTAGTAGTGTACCTTTTTTTTTCCCGTGCAAGAATGTGCCATCTACCACAACAACTTTCCTCATGTATTGGAACCCGTAAATGCTTGCAGCAAACGCGACGAACATAAACTTGAACCGATCTTCATCGTCGACATCAAGCTTTATAAGTGTCCCCGGATTAGCTCGCCTAATCATGTATAAGTAAGATGGCAGTTCTTCATACCCACTTTCCGAAGTTCCAGAAACTAACTGTCGTGCATATTGTAGAGCTCGATGTGCTTTCCAGTAATCGACCTGTAGAAAGAGAAACCCAACATTAATCTACCACCACACGTAAATCTACGTAAATAAATCTACCACTTTAATTAAATCTACCACCATAAATCTACCATCACATCACCGGGGTACAAAAATCTACGTAATTAAATCTACCATCTCAAAGTGTACATAAATCTACCGGAATCCATAAATCATAACCCTTACCTTAATTCCAAACCGTTTTGTCAGCCCATCAGAGACATGGTTTGGCAATACAGAAGGATCAACACCACCGACAAAGTCTTTATAGAGACGTCCTAGAATCTGGTAAGTGGCATGGCGAGTATGAAGTGATCGGACAGTTACAGAACATGTGTGCTTGCTAACGTAAGTCTTAATGTAGAAGATTGAACCATCACCTACAGTTGAAGCACGAACTCACCATGCACATCCTTGAACCCAACACTTTACCACCAACAATATTGGTGTTGAATATGCAACATCGTAGTCAAATTTTTTAATGACGCTCAGAATTTGCAGGCGCATAATCAAATCATCTTTTGTCTGGTAACGTTGGCCAACGGCTAAATCCATTGAACTGATCTCCATCTTAAGAAAATCTGGAATTGTTGCAGGATTTACCTTTGGTGGTAGAGTTTCACCATCATCTTCTACATCAACACTTTCTCCATCTCTTGATTTTATAGAAGTTCCATGTTCTTCGTCATCAGAAGTAGCACCATCCGGATCTTCGCATCCATCATATCTGGTACTCAAGTCTTCGTCTTCTTCGTCTTCTTCATCTCATTTTGCTTCTTCATGTTGTTGTTCTTCTTTATCTCCTCCTTCTTCATCGCCTTTTTCTTCATCTCCTTCCTCTTCAACAGTAACATCTTCTTCCTTCCTAGCAGCATGACGATGATCTCCATCTGAACCAAATTCATCGGGAGTTTTTGATTTAATCTCAACACACATGTGAATCCGATCTTCTTTCAATTGCTCGAAAAACCCGTTCAACTGTCTATTATTTGCCACAAATACATGAGGTGTATCATGTGGTAATCTTTGCAGTACCTCCTTGGACAACATGTAGCTTAATTGCACATCTTGATTTCGCGGATCCAAAAACACCATTCCCAGAAATCCAGCGAAAGAGGTTTCTTCATGTACCCGCAATATTCGACATCCTTTTCCCTTATCTATGCCAAACCTCCATCGATTATTGTAAAAACTCCATTTTCCACAAACCAAAATAATTTGTTCCATTGATTCAAAATGACCAAGACCTTCATAAACCAGCTAAACAGAAATCAACATAAGGATTTAATAGAGGAAGAACAAGAAGAAGATCGAGATTTTAGTTTCAATGGTCGAACCAGATGGAAAAAAATGATAGAGGCGGCGATAACATAGAGTGGGTGAGGAAGATAATGTGATGTGTGGCCCTAAATTTTTGTTATTATTAATTTTTTTTTGGTTATTAAAAACCTTTTACTTTACTACTCCTTCTCTCCCAACTAACTCTTCTACTTCCACCGCCGACATCAGTCTCTGTCTGGGCACTCCGCCTCCTAACTCACTCTACCCGACGTCGGCAAGTTGACTCTACTCGAATCCGAGACTGTCAACTCTCGTCGGTAAGTATTCCGCTTTCTCTTTCTTTTCATCCGCCAAATACCTCAACTTTTGTGGCCAGTTCACATATGTTGTAGGTTATAGTTAGAGATTATCGTCAAATCACTTCGTCTGAGGTTGTGTGGTACTTATACAAGGCCTCTTGCGGGTAGATTTACGTTAATTCTAGCTCTGTTAATAAGCCGTTGTGGTAGATTTATAATTTTTGCACGACTATTTTTAATCTGTTGTGGTAGATATACTTGGTTAGTTGATGGAAGAATTATTTTATATGCAGTTCTGACTTTATACGCTTCTCTATACTCTCTATGTTTCAGCGTAAAATGGAAACAAATGATGGACTCCACCAAATAAGAGACCTACTCGGGCCGATTCTTCAGAGAGTGGGACGAGTTTCTGCTAAGGACGCATGTCGTGCAGCATGTGCGTCAAAACAACTAAACACAACATTAACGGAACCATCTGTAATGCAAGCACTAAACCTATCAGAGTTCATTGCTGATATAACTTTGCTCCAACGATATCCTTACTTCTTCAATTTGGCTCTCTCATCAGACAATCCTCATGCATTATACTTACACGGGATGAGAACAATAGCTATAGACCACGACGTTGAAAATTCGCTCAGATTTTTTAACAAGGCTTCCAAAGCCAGGATAGACCAAGCAACATTGATGGTCGCTGTTATCGCAACCGCATATGGCCACTATCCAACTGCAATGGAGATGTTGGAAAGAGTTGTAGGTTGGAGATCACGCATGCACTACATGATCGAACTAGGTGAAGAGGTTTCTCGAACCAAGATGGGAATGCAGAGTGCTACTGCAGATCTGTTGCCCAATGTTTTCAAAGTACAAGAATTTCCAAGCTGCAGGTTCAAACACCCATTAATGTGTTGCCACGAGTGCTACCTTTTTCTTCAGTACCAACTGCTTAGATTTCAGTATTAATAGCGTCTATTTTCTACTATGGATCGCTTTATCTATCTCTATGCACTTTGTTCGTTATCTCTAAGTACTTTCTTTCTTTAAGAACTTCTTCTCTATGTACTTTCTATAAAATTTTGAAATGTAATGAACGAGTCTTCAACAATCGCAATAGAGGTTGAATCTCTTCACTCCAATATTCGCATTCTTATCACGTCCAAAATCAACATCCCACTGATCAACATTTGATTTTAACGTTCTTCACCGTTCAATACCCCATGCAAAATCTACCACTACGCAATCACGTCTGTGAAAAAGTCAACTATCTACCAGCACATAATAAGTCTACCACCACCTAACATGATAAATCTATCAATGATGTTATTCTGGTAATTATAGAAAATATAAATCTACCACTACAAAAATAAAGTAAATCTACCACAACAGCAAAATAACTCTACCAGGATTTGTTGGCACTAGAAACTCTACCATCAACAAAATAACTCTACCACCAAGTAAATACAAAATAGGAGTAACAAAAATCTACCACCACAAATACTAAGTCTACCAAATGAAAATAAATCTACCATGCCCAAAAATAAATCTACCGCCATTCAAAGTCAATGAACGTAAAAACTCAACCAATCACCCTCTGGTAGGGTCGGAAAAAAAAATCTTCCACAACATATTTTTAAGTCTACCAAGTTCCCCAACAAATCAACCGTTCAAGAAACAACTCTACCGTTCCCAAAACATCTACTGCGTCATAACCACTTCAGCGTCAACAACAAATCTACCACACGAAACAAATCTATCAACCGTTGACCAGACGAAACAAATCTACTGTCAAACAACTCGCTGACGTGACAAAGGCAAAGTAATGGCACAATCGTAAATACCGCTTTTGTTATCAAAGCTCTAAGGACATAATCGATACGCTAGGTTAGTTCAGTAATTAAAACAAATTTTAGCTATTCTAGCAAATAGATCTATTTAAAAGAGTATTCTAGTAATCCTCCCATAATAATTTTCTCCTTTATATATACTCTTCATCTTATCAAACATATTTTCATCTTATCAAACACATTTTCTATTTTCTTTCTTTCATCATTTAGAATATGGATTCAAACTATCCATTTCAATTCTCATCAAACTTTGTTGATCTTCTCAATAATCAACAAGAAGGAAATACTACAAATAATTTTTCTCTTTTTTCATCTTCCTTCCAAATGAATCCATCACAAATTCCATAATATAATATGAGTGGAGAGAGTGCTGACCCAAATGAAGTTCAAAACACTAATTGATGAGATGCTCTAATCTTGTTGTAATATCGTTATATGTTTGATTGGGTGAGTTATCTTATGGTAAACGTCCACTGTAATGCCACGGTTAATGAATGCAACACCAAGTTATAATTTAGTTTGTTGTCATCTCTTTGCATAAATGAATCTCTGGAAAAGGAAAAAAAAACTCGTGAAATCAAAGATCAAATCATCGACAAAGGTGAAAAAGTACAATTCAAAAACGAATATGCACAATTCAACGAATCTTTGAAAAAATAAAAAAATCTCTGCACAAGCAAAGATCAAATCCACGACAGAGGTGAAAAAGCACAATCTAAAAACGAAGATATGCTAAAGGAATCTCTCTGTGTCATATATTTTAGAATAATTCCAAATATCTAAAATAAATGAATAATTCCAAATCTCTAAAATAAAGGAACCTATGCTAAATTGTCGTTAAATAAAGGAACGTATTTTTCATCTCTTTACTTTTTTCCTCTCTCTCTGTTTCACGTTTTTCCTCTCTGTTTTGCGTTTGTTCTATCTGTTTCACGTTTGTCCTCTCTCTTTTTAAAATTCAGACAGAGACGTTCATATATTATATGTCATCTTCTCTTCATAATCCACTCAATTCTTCATTAGATGATGAATTTGACAAAGCATTTGATGATAAATTTGACAAAGCATTTGATGAAAATTTTGAGAGTGCATTTGAGAGTGCATTTGATGAGTGGTCGCATGATTACCAACAACTTCAAGATGGAAACAATTCAAGCCAAAGAAGTCACCGAGCTTATATCGAAAGGGGTCGTGAAATGGACACACACGCTTGTAAATACTTTTCATTGAATTGCGCCAACTATAAACTAAAAGTTTTTACCAAAAAAAAACTATAAACTAAAAGTGTGTCCAATGATTTATTCAAATGAATAAAAGACTCGTCATGTGGATAAATGTCATATTATTGTTTTTGTTAAAGGGTTTTCTCAATGTCATCTGTTAAGTACTTTTCAAAGGCTCTTGTAATTTACTTATTGGTCATTGTGCAAATGGCAAAATTATCTGAATTTTTACGTCGTATGTAGACTTAAAACAAAGAAACAATTCAACCCATTTTGTTTGGTATGCGAAAAACAGATTTAGAGGAGGAAGAGGAATTGGAGATGGGAGAGCTAAGGGAATCCAGCTGGAGGAGGAGGAAGGGGAACTCCCCTGGATAGAGGTCTCACCGGAGAGAACTGGAGAAGCAGAAGATGAAAACCTCTCCTCTCCATCTCGATTTAAGATTCTGGAGGACGAGCAGGATGAAGAAGTACCACCTGAATCTGACCATGACGAAATTACTGCACTGGAGGGCATGAAGAAACATTCAAAGAAGTGTAAGAAGAAGCCTTGTCCACCTATACACACAAGTTAAAAATTGGTGGTGGTGACAACTTTTGGTAATACGTAAGTTGTCTTGAGGATCTTTGATGGTTTTATTTCGATCAAATCATCATAAGAAATATCATTTTTAGTGGTATCAAGAGATGAGAAACACTGTGGAAGAGTGTATTGAGCTAGATGGGCCTCTCCCACTATTGAGTTCATGTGATATTGTTGGATGATGCTATTTTCTTCTATCTCCTATATCATCGCCAAACAAAAGCGAAAACGAATGGTATAAGAAACATATTAATTGATTACATTGATATTGAAGCACATACGTACGTATGTGTTTGTGTGCGTATATACACATATCTCAGGAAACCATCTTGTGGCTAACATATTCATTGTTGTTGCTTCTTATCCAGAAATTAAGATCTGCGTGCAAATGGTAAAACTAATCAAGCAATAAGAATTTAGCGTATCATTTATAAACAAGAAAATGTATTTTTTTATTTTTAAATAATAATAATACATGATTCGACATTCATAAATCCAAGACAAAGAAACATTAATAAATGGTGTGATTTATGTTTCTTGAATTCACGAAAAATGAGAAACTAACTGGTGTAGCCTTGGAGAGAGAGAGAGAGAGAGAGAGAGAGAGAGAGAGAGAGAGAGAGAGAGAGAGAGAGAGAGAGAGAGAGAGAGAGAGAGAGAGAGAGAGAGAGAGAGAGAGAGAGAGAGAGAGAGAGAGAGAGAGAGAGAGAGAGAGAGAGAGAGAGAGAGAGAGAGAGGGGTTTGTGTAAGAACAGTAGAATGCATATATGTACACAAGAGTATGAGTAATTTGCACGTGTTAATGTCAATAACTCTGCTATATATTCCCACGCTTATACTATTCCATTAATTTTCTCCCATTTTTTGGGTGTCAATACAAAGTATTTCCTCACATAATTCGGAAGGCAGCAATGAACGCTCTTTCGAAACCATGGCGGCAGTGATGATTGATACGACGGTCTATCTCGAGATGGCTACAAGAACTTGAGGTTTGTGAACAGCGTTTTTGCTAATTAAAGCGAGTACGCAAACACAGGATCTTACGATCCAGAGGTTGATATCTACGATCTCAATTCTATTTCGTGGAAAAGTTCTAAAGTTTCTTTGGGTTGGCATGTGGTTCCGCGTTGTAGATGTGTGTCACTCAAAGGCAACATGTATTGGGTTGCTGAATGGAATCTTAAATCCGGCTTCTTCATCCAAAGTTTTAATTTATATACGGAGACATTCGAGCCCTTGTGCTCTCTTCCCTTTGAGTATGGTGCATTAGACGTTGTAGCTTTATCAGCTTTCAGAAGAGATAATCTGTCATTGGTTTACCGAAGCGAAGAAACAGAAAAGATGGAAGTTTGGGTTACAAGCAATGTCATCATGAACGGAGTGGACATCTCGTGGACGAAGTTCTTTAGTGTGATGAGCCCTGATCTCCCGGTATTGCGTGCTTTTGAAAATCTTGCTAGTCTGAGGCACTTTATTGATAAGAATAATGAGATTGTGTTATGTTGTGAGGAGAAGTATTAGCAGATGAAAAGAAGGTAAGTGTCAACATCTATGTTATTGGAGAGGGTGAGATCAAGAAACAAGAGGTAGAACTACATAGACTAGGTTTCAGTTGGCCTTTTATCTCCGGCTATGCGTACCTTTTGAGTCTTGTTCCGGTTCTAACATAGGTCAAGATTAACCGATTGAAACTTATAAGGTTGTTTTGTGATATGTTTGCTTTTATTATAAACTCAAGTATTTTAAATATTTTGTTAATTGGTCAAGTATTTTAAACTAGTTGTTGGCCCGTGCAACTGCGTGGGCATATGGGTGATGTATTTTTTTATTTATCGAATTTTTTTGACATAATTTTTTTTTAAAAAAAATATTTATAAAAATATATTGTAAAATAATATTCAGTTAAAAACATACATAAGAGTCTTGACATAAAAAAAAAACATACATTCGAGCAAGTTATAAACGGAGTAATAGCATTTTGCAAAATGTAAACGGAGTAATCGTAATCTCTTTCATAAGACTTGCATTAGATAATAAATTTTATGGATCTCTCGAACCACACTTTGCTGTAGAAACTTCTTTGTAATATTGTTACCTACAATTAGATCCACAATATGACTAAAGTTACGATAGCTAATAAAAGGATTTATCTTGTATATCGTAATATTACCTATCACGAAAACGATGAGCATCAGGGATATCTGCATTTAGAAGAAACTCACAATATTGCTTCCTTGCAATGATATTTATAAGGGAGGATTACTAGAATACTCTTTTAAATAGGGGTATTCGCTAGAATAGCTGAAATTGTTTTTAATTACTGAACTAATCTAGCGTACCGATTATGCTCTTCAAGCCTTTGATAACAAAAATGGTATTTACGATTGTGCCATTACTTTTCCTTTGCCACGTCAGTAAGTTGTTTGACGGTAGACTTGTTTCATTTGGTCAACGGCTGGTAGATTTGTTTTTCTCCGGTAGATTTGTTTCGTTTGGTAGAGTTGTTGTTGACGATGAAGTGCTTACAACGCAGTAGACTTTTTGGGAACAGTAGAGTTGTTTCTTGAACGGTAGATTTGTTGGGGAACTTGGTAAACTTAAAAAATATGTTGTGGAAGATTTTTTGCTTTCGACCCTACCAGAGGGTGATTGGTTGACTTTTTACGTTCATTGACTTTGAATGGCGGTAGATTTGTTTTTGGACTTGGTAGATTTATTTTCATTTGGTAGACTTAGTATTTGTGGTGGTAGATTTTTGTTACTCTTAAATCTGTATTTACTTGGTGGTAGAGTTATTTTGTTGATGGTAGAGTTATTAGTGCGAACGAATCCTGGTAGAGTTATTTTGCTGTTGTGGTAGATTTACTTCATTTTCGTAGTGGTAGAGTTATATTTTCCATAATTACCAGAATAACATCAGTGGTAGATTTATCGTGTTACGTAGTGGTAGACTTATTATGTGCTGGTAGATAGTTGACTTTTTTCACAGATCGTGATTGCGTAGTGGTAAACTTTTCATGGTGAAGAACGTTGAAATCAAATGTTGATCAGTGGGATGTTGATTTTGGACGTTATAAGAATACGAATTTTCCAGTGAAGAGATTCAACCTCTATAGCGACTGTTGAAGACTCGTTCATTACATTTCAAAATTCATAGAAAGTACATAGAGAAGCAGTTCTTAAAGAAAGAAAGTACTTAGAGATGTTCAACGAACGAAGTGCACAGAGATAGATAAAGCGATCCACAGTAGAAAATAGACGCTATTAAAACTGAAATCTAAGCAGTTGGTACTGAAGAAAAAGGTAACACTCGTGGCAATACATTAGTGGGTGTTTGAACCTGCAGCATGGAAATTCTTGTACTTTGAAAACATTAGGCAACAGATCTGCAGTAGCACTCTGCATTCCCATCTTGGTTTGAGAAACCTGTATTTCGACTGTTAAACACTCGTTTATTGCATTGAAAAATTTGATGATCTTAGTGAACACACAAGTTAAAGAAAGTACTTAGAGATGTTCACTGAACGAAGTACATCGAGACTGAAGTATCGATTCATATTACACAGTAGAAAGTACACGATATTAGAACTCAAATCTTGGAAAATCTTCTACGCTGAAAACATTTGGCAGCAAAACTTCTTGGTTCACGTTTGTTGGTGGTGTTAAATCCATTATACTGCCAAACCATGTCTCATATGTTTTAACATAACGATTTGTACTCAATGCAAGGATATGTTTGATATTGCTGCATATTTCGTGTGTTTTGCATGCATAAAAGATAGTTCCTCATGCATTTACCTTGCATATTAGGCTAGTTTGCACCATATTAGGTCCTAAAGCACTTTTGCATCAGTATTTGCATATTTCTTGCATTATGCATCACATTCAGGTTGTTTTCGGATACTTTGGAGCCTTGGAGGATTCGTGGACATGCTATGGCTCGTGAGGAGCTCATGGACACTTGGAAGACTTAGACGTTCAGCAAGGGGATCTGAGATCGAGTAGCAGATCGAGTAAGGCAGGTCGATCTAGTCGAGATCGACCAGAAGATCGAGTGAACTAGCCGATTCAAGGAAACTGATCGAGACCGAGATCGAGTGAAGAGATCGATTTAGAGTACTGACGTAAATGACGCCATGCAGAGGGAGAGTCGGATCGAGTCCACCACTCGATCCTCCAAGGATCGACTCCAAGATCGGACGAAGAACTTGATCCGTCCAAGAAGATCGAGACACAGATCGAGCTGAAGCAAGAGATTCCCGAAGATGATCGAATGAGGCGCTCGATCTCGAGGTCGATCCCAGGCTACTTTAACCGTTTTTGGTTTCTAGCGAAGGGGGGACCATCGAGCTGTTTGCCCACTTTGGGAAGGCGGCGAGCCTGCTTTTCACAGACACGTTTTCACTTTATCTTTTTTTTCGTTCTTCTCTCTCGTTTTAGGCGATTTCCGCCATTGTAGAACTTCAAGCTTTTTCTTGCTTTTGCACTTTGAATATTGAACCTTTTGCTTTTCATCAATCGTTAATCATGTTTAGTAGATCATCTTTTGCATTCTGTTCAGTTTTCTTTATGTGTAGCGAGTAGTTTCATTTGGGTTGATGGGTTGAGGCGATTCAAAAGGGGTTGAAAAGGTTAAAGCTTTGAGTTTTCTTGTTCTTCATTACCTTCTCTTCTAGGATCTTGAGTACTTAAGGCTTAGAGAGTCTCACGCCAAGATCTCTATGATCCAAGGGATGTCTTACCTTGACAGGATTCAGATGTCCTGGAAAATCAGATCCTAGAGGCTAGTCTTTCCTTTCACACACGCCATGGTTGTAAAGGGGACTAGTTAGGTCATTGTTTGAAATCATGTTCCTTGCCCTTCGATCTCTTTTTCCACCACACGCCATGGGTTTGGAGAAGAGATTGAGGGAGTGAATCATACCACATGCCATGGATGGTTCTTGTTTTATTTTTAAGGCTTAGAGAAACCTCCTAAAGGAGTAGATCTAAATGTTTTCAAACCAAGCTTTAATATTTGAGACCCATGAATATGACCCTCAACCCTAGACCCTCTTTCTTAGTGTTTTAAATCTCTGTTAATCATTCATTTGCCATTCAGTTGCATCATGTTCATCAAAAGTCATTTCTGTTTAAGTTGCTTGTAGATCGATCATTTCTGCTCGATCTAGTGGTCGATCCAGTGGTCGATTCACTAGTCGATTTTTAGTTTTTAGTATCCTTGCATTTTTAATCTTTTGCTCGTTCCTCGTGGTAGTTAACCCTCTTCCAGGGATTTTAAAATTGTTTTGCTATGCATTTGGTCTTTGCATTTAGTTTTTAGGGATTTTACCAATCATTTTACCATTTTGCTTAGATTTTCTCATTCCCTTGCATTCTTAGTGAACTTGCTACCCCTAGGTGTGGATTGATACCTCTCTTGCATGCTATACTACATCTCACTGTTGCATAAAAGCTTTGATAATCATTGCATCGCAAAAACCTGTTATCAAATGGCGTCGTTGCCATCTTAGGGGATAGAAAGCATTAAGATTTGGGGTTTAGTAAAGACTAAGCCTTTACTTTAAGTTGGTTACTGATTTCTGTACCTTCACACTTGTGTCTTTCAGGTACATGAATCTGTGTTCCAGGGGTGACAACAACTTACTTATATCCTTGGACAATATTCATCAGCTTGGACACGCAAGATCAAGAAAGGTTAGAGAGCAAGCTAGAGCCTTTGAGGAGATTGTTCAGCAAGGTTCAGTGGATTTTGAAGCAATGGCTGAGCAAGAACATCCAGAGGGACCTCCTCCAGCTCATGGGGCAGTGGGAAGGGGTAATGGAAACCCCTACCATGCACCTAGAACCCCACGGATCATTGGAGCAGGAGATGCTCCTAATACTCACCATAATAGGTTGGGGATCACTCCTCCTCCAGTGCAAAACAATAATTTCGAGATCAAGCCAGGGTTTGTTCAGATGGTGCAAAACAACAAATTTCATGGGTTAGCTTTGGAGGACCCATTGGCACATTTAGACAACTTTGAGCAGCTTTGTGGAATGCTCAAGATAAACGGCATCTCGGAAGACAGCTTCAAGCTGCGTTTGTTTCATTTTTCCTTAGGAGACAAGGCACAGCATTGGGACAAGATTCTTCCCCAAGGCACTATCACTTCTTAGGCTGACTGTAAGAAAGCTTTCCTCTCAAAGTTTTTCTCAAGCTCTAGGACAGCAAGGTTGAGAAGCGAGATCAGTAGTTTCACTCAACGTCAGAATGAGTCATTCAATGAAGCTATGAAGCGCTTCAAGGATTATACAATAGCCTGCCCTCACCATGGTTTCAGCAAAGAGACCCTCTTGAGTACTATATACTGCGGAGCACTTCCAAAGATCAGATTACTACTTGACACGGCAAGCAAAGGAAACTTTCTTGGTCAAGAGGTTGAGGAAGGTATGGAGCTCATAGAGAATTTGGCATTGAGTGATGGGAATTATTCTGAAGACTATGACCGTGCACCAAGAGGAGCTGATCTTGAAGCCAACAAGAAAGAACTGAGGTCTCTACACGAGAAGATCAATAAGTTCATGCTTGCAAACCAAAAGCATGTGCATTTTGTTGGGGAAGCTGCAGATGTCTTGGATGAGCTAGAGCAATGCCAAGAAGAAGAAGCTAATTGGGTAGCAGGTCAGAACAACTACAAGCCTCAAGGTTACTCTCAAGGCTACCAAGGCAACAACAACTTGTCTTATAGAAGGACCAACGTTGAAAATCCAAAGGATCAGGTGTACCCTCCTCAGCAAGCTAAACCTTTTGTGCCTTTTAACAAAGGTTTTCAGCCGAGTGGTGGTTTTCATGGTCAACGGCAAGGTACCTTTCAGGGACAGCAGCAGCAGCAAGAAAACAAAGGTTACACTCCTATGTACCCTCCCGGCTTTGTTCCACAACAGCAGCCAATGAAACAACAAGTTGATCCTGTACAAGTCATGTTTCAGCAGTTGCTTCAAGGGCAAGCTTCAACAAACCAGAACTTCGCCGAGATGAACAACCGCTTAGACTCCTCTCTCACTGATGTCTCTACTCAGATAACAACTCTAAACAACAAGATCAAACAGTTAGAGAAGGGTAAAGCAAGTACAAGTGGTCAAAGCAGTTTACCGGGCAAGTGTGAGCAAAATCCCAAGGAATACGCCAATGCTATCACACTAAGAAGTGAGAAAGAGCTTCCACCGAGGGTTGCACCTAAGGACAATGAGGACATTGTGGTTCAAGAGGGGGAGGATAAGCCGTCGGCTGATGACGAGATCAACTTCCACAATGTGTGGATAGAGTGGCCAACAAAGGGAAAAGAAGCAGCTGTAAAGAAGCAAGCGGAGAAGGCAACCGAGGAGAAGGATGACTACATACCCCCACCTTATGTTCCTAAGCTTCCTTTTCCTGGCCGCTTCAAAAAACAGCTTATAGAGATGCATAGGCTCTTGTTTGAGAAGCATCTAGGGACGTAGAGATCAAGCTACCCCTTGTGGATTGTCTAGCAATGATGCCTAAGTGTGCTAAATTTTTCAAGGACACGCTTGCATAGAAGAACAAGGAAAGCAAGGAAGTGCTGGTGCTTAGTGAAGAGTGTAGCGCCATTATACACAAGGAGATAGTCCCCAAGAAGTTGGAAGATCCAGGAAGCTTCACTATACCATGTGCTCTCGGTCCTTTAACATTTCAGAGCTGTTTATGCGATCTTGGTGCTAGTATAAATCTGATGCCCCATTCTATAGCAAATAAGCTAGGTTTCACATGGTTCAAAAAGTGTAGGATCTCTCTTGTGTTAGCTGACAAAAGCATGAGACTTCCAGTGGGTTTGCTAGAGGATCTTCCAGTGAGGGTAAGTGGTGTGAACGTGCCAACCGACTTCGTTGTGCTTGAAATGGATGAAGAACCTAAGGATCCGCTTATACTTGGGAGGCCATTCCTTACAACCACAGGAGCAATCATTGATGTCAAGAATGGGAAGATAGCTCTTCATTTTGGCAAGGATATAAGGCTGGATTTTGATATCAACGAGGTCCTGAAAAATCCAACCATAGAAGGACAATCATTCTACATTGAAACGTTGGATGCTTTAGCCGATGAACTGCTGGAGGAGTTGGCACAAGAGGATCACTTGAATCTGGCATTGACTAAGGAGCCAGGGGAGTTTGGTTTTCTAAGTGAGAGGACTCAAGAATACGCCAACCTCCTCGATTCTAGGAAGGTTGTAATGGAAGATGAAGGCGGCTGCCTTGAGATCGATCAGGAAATCGAGGAGATCACTCGATCCAGGACAGCAATCGACAAAGAGATCGAAAGGACTGGTCGATCCAGAGAAGAGAACGACTCAGATACTCATCTATTACTCGATCCCAATCAAATCGAGTAAGTGATCGATCTGAACGCAGTCGATCCAGCAAGAAAATCGATGGGAAGATCGAGAGAAGCCAATCGATCATTTCAGAGAACGAGAAGGGAACCGAGTGAAAATGCTCGATCTGGGCCAGAACGAGTGCAAGATCGACTGGAGGACTCGATCTCAGAGGGGACAGAGGTTCAAGGAAGCAGTATAAAGGCTCATGTCTCGGGTTTCTAAGGAGGCTACTGAGGATGAGAACGTCAACAAGAGCCACAAGGAGGACTGAAGCGAGCTGCTAGCCCCAAAGGTGGACCTAAAGGAGTTCCCAAAAGGGATACGGTATGCTTTCTTAGGGCTTAATGATACTTACCTCGTGATTGTGAATGAAAATTTAAGTGATGATGAGTTACACTCGCTCCTAAATGAGCTGAGAAAGTATAGGAAGGCCATTGGGTACTCTCTAAGTGACATCAAAGGCCTTTCACCAATACTTTGCACTCAGAGGATTCACTTGGATAATGAGAATGCCTCTTCTATAGAACACCAAAGGCGTTTGAATCCTAATTTAAAGGAGGTTGTTAAAAAAGAGATTCTTAAGCTGTTAGAGGCTGACGTGATCTATCCTATAAGTGACAGCACGTGGGTTTCTCTTGTACACGTGGTGCCTAAGAAGGGAGGGATCACAGTCATTAAAATGATAAAGATGAGCTTATACTTACTAGGACTATAACTGGTCACCGTATGTGTATAGACTATAGGAAGCTTAATCTTGCTACTAGAAAGGATCATTTTCCTTTACTTTTTATTGATCAAATGCTTGAAAGGCTTGCTAATCATCCTTATTATTGCTTTCTTGATGGATATAGTGGTTTCTTTCAAATACCAATCCATCTGAATGATCAAGAGAAGACGACCTTTACATGCCCTTATGGCACCTTTGCTTATCGAAGGATGCCATTCGGGTTGTGTAACGCACCGGCTACGTTTCAGCGGTGTATGATGTCGATCTTCTCTGATCTAATAGAAGAGATGGTAGAAGTGTTTATGGATGACTTCTCTGTATATGGTGCGTCTTCTTCTGCGTGTTTGTTGAATCTTTGCAAGGTACTAAAGCGTTGTGAAGAGACGAATATTGTGCTTAACTGGGAGAAGTGTCACTTCATGGTGGAGGAAGGGATCGTGCTTGGCCACAAGATATCAGAGAAGGGCATAGAGGTTGATAAAGCCAAAGTTGAGGTCATGATGAGTCTTGAGCCGCCGGTTAATGTCAAAGGAGTGAGGAGTTTCTTAGGCCATGCTGGCTTCTACAGGAGATTCATAGAGGATTTCTCCAAGATAGAAAGGCCCCTCACACGGTTGCTATGCAAGGAAGCTGACTTTGTGTTTGATGAGGATTGTCTTCGTGCTTTCGTGACCATCAAGGAAGCTCTTGTATCCGCGCCAATAGTACAAGCACCGGACTGGACTCTACCATTCGAGATCATGTGTGACGCGAGTGACTACGCCATTGGAGCTGTTCTTGGTCAGAGGAAAGACAAGCGGTTGCATGTTATCTACTATGCTTCACGTACCTTGGATGACATGCAAGCAAGATACACTACAACCGAGAAGGAGCTGTTGGCAGTTGTCTTTGCATTCGAGAAGTTCAGATCGTATTTGGTAGGAGCCAAGGCCATTGTCTACACGGATCATGCACCTTTGAGATACATCTACTCGAAGAAGGACACTAAGCCAAGGCTGTTAAGGTGGATTCTCCTTTTACAAGAGTTTGATATGGAGATAAAGGACAAGAAGGGCATTCAAAATGGGGTTGCTGATCACCTTTCCAGGATGAGGATCAATGAAGCTTTACCTCTAGATGATTCGCTTCCGGAAGAACAACTCATGATGATCACTACGGCGGTTTGTGAGAAGCTTGAGGACAAGTTTGAGGAGGTTTTGAGCTTCAAAGAAGAAGATCTTCCTTGGTACGCTGACATTGTAAACTTCTTGGCATGTGGAGAGGAGCCAACTCACCTTGATCATTACCACAAGAAGAAGTTTATGAGAGATGTTGCCTACTACTTTTGGGACGAGCCCTACTTATAGAAGAGAGGAGTTGATAGCTTGTACAGAAGATGTGTCTCGAGGGATGAAGCTCAAGACATTCTACTTCACTGCCATGGATCTTCTTACGGTGGACACTTCGCTTCTTTCAAAACCGCTACAAAGGTGTTGCAAGCCGGATTTTGGTGGCCATCTCTGTTCAAAGACGCCCATGAATTTGTCAAAGCCTATGAAGCATGTCAAAGAGCTGGAAACATCACGAAGAGGAACGAGATGCCTCAGGTTCCTATCTTTGAGGTAGACGTGTTTGACGCATGGGGCATAGATTTCATGGGGCCTTTCCCATCTTCTTACAGCAACAAGTTTATCCTAGTAGCGGTTGACTACGTTTCTAAATGGGTTGAGGCCATTGCTTCCCCTACAAACGACTCTAAGGTGGTGATTAAGCTCTCCAAGACCATCATATTCCCGCGGTCTGGAGTCCCTAAGGTTGTGATCAGCGACGGTGGCAGCCATTTCATCAACAAAGTGTTTGAAAGCCTCCTAAGGAAGTATGGCGTGAAGCACAATGTAGCTACACCTTACCATCCTCAAACGAGTGGGCAGGTAGAGGTCTCTAACCGGCAGATCAAAGCTATACTCGAGCGGACAGTTGGTACTACTAGGAAGGATTGGGCGGCTAAGCTAGACGATGCCTTGTGGGCTTACTGGACCGCTTTCAAAACGCCCATAGAAACAACCCCTTTCACTCTTATATACGGCAAGGGATGTCACCTCCCCGTTGAGCTGGAACATAGAGCATCGTGGGCTGTGAAGCGGCTGAACTTTGATCTCAAGACAGCTCTGGAGGAGCGCTTGATTCAGCTACATGAGCTTGATGAGCTAAGGCTGGACGCCTACGAAAGTGCTAGGATCTACAAGGAGCGTACTAAGGCGGCTCATGACAAGAAGTTGGTTCATAAAGAGCTTAAGGAAGGCAGTTTGGTATTGCTCTACAACTCGAGGTTGAATCTCTTTCCAGGAAAGCTCAAATCAAGGTGGTGCGGACCGTTTGAGATCAAGGAGGTATTGCCCTATGGAGCGGTTACTTTGGTTGGCAAGAGTGGGACTGCATTCACAGTCAACGGACACATAGTAAAGCCATACATGGCCAGTGCATTCAACAAGGAGAGCACTCCAATGCTTCTCCAAGACCCACCATCCGCCTAAACTAAGTAAAGTCTAGCTAAAGACGTTAAAGAAAGCGCACTTAGGAGGCATTCCCATGGTTATCTTGTATATATTTCTGCTTTCTTTCTCTTTCAGTTTTATGTTTTTATCTTCTAAGTGTGTAGGAAAAGGTATAAGGGATTGCAGGCCATGATCTTGGATCCAAAAGGAGTAAGGAGAGGCGAATATAGGCTAGAGATCGATTTCTAGATCAACTCATCCTGGCTCGATCTTTGCTAGATCGAGCTAGTGAATCGAGAGGAGTCAGTCGATCTAGAGGAGATCGAGTGGAACGGTCGATCATGAGAGGACAACCCGCCAATGCGTTCAGCTTGAGAAGCGAACGAGGTGTAGATCGACCGAGTCACTCGATCCTCGAAAATAGTTCGAGTAGTCTACTCGATCTAAGCTTAAATCGACCCCCGAATCGATGACGTGGCTCAATCAAGAGGACTTAGCCAACATGCCAAAAATCAAGGAACGAGAGGTGCACTCGATCCAAAGCTCAATTCAATTTGAATCGAGTCATAAATCGATCAAACCTCTCGATCCTAGCCACTATGGGCATGAGATCGAGTCCTAGATCGACCAAATGGACTCGATCTTGTGCCGAGGTAACAATTTCTTTTCCCTTTTTTCTTCTTTCCATCCTGTTTTAAATTCAAATCTTGGTCAAGGCAGGAATTTTTGACCATGAAAGATGTGCCTTGATCAAGCTTTTTGTCAGAAACCACTAAATCTTGCCCATGGTTTTAAAACTTTGTTGGCCTTTACATTTTCAAATGCACACTCTCTCATTACTTGTGTTTCGAGAGTTTTAAAGCAAAGAGAGAGTGTGATTTTTCTTCCTAAAGGTCAACAACATCTTTTTTCAAAACTTGCAAAGGTATTTTCGGGTTTTAGTTTTAAATCTTTCTTTGCATTGTTTGAATAATAGATGTTAGGGGTTTAGCGAATTTTTAAAACTAGCTAGATAGTAGGAAAAATTCTAGATTTTATTCTATCTCTAGATTCATTCCTCTATTATCTTGCTAGAAGTTTTATAAATTCCCCAAAAATCTAGAGCATTAGTTAAAACTTTTTCTTTTTTGCTTACTCCTTCTCTCAATATTCGCCGTCTTTGCTCATTCTCTTGATCAAGAATCTTGTTTCAGGTACTATGGCCCCCAAGAGAACACGAGAGGAGACAACACAAGAAGGATAAGGTCAAGAAATGGTGGTTCAGGAGAGGGTCATATGGTCTAAAGAGGAAAAGCAAGCCAAGAAGAGGCTAGAGAGGCTCCGATTCGAACCAACAAAGTTCGCGTATAGAGGTTTGCTGGCTAAGATGGGGATTTTGGGAGATTTTGATCAACTCCTCAAGAACATAGGGCTCATGTGTTTGTCACGGATGGATTGCCCAACCTTCCCCAAAGTGACAATCGATTTTCTTTCCACTTTGGAGTTTGCATACGAAAACCCGAGCATCCCTACTCCTTCTCAAGGCTGCATCTCTTTCAAGATCAAGCGTCAGGCCTTTAGTCTCTCAATCTCGGAGCTTTGTCAAGCCTATGGCCTCGATGCTGCTGCCACCAAGGTTGAGTTCCCCTCTTTCACTCAAGCAAACGATCTGTGGGACCTCATCAGCAACGACGACTACAAGGCGAATACTGCAAAGATCAAGAGAGTGAGGAGTCCGGTGCTGAGGTACACGCTCAAGCTGATTGTCAATACCTTCAGTGGACGGTCAGTAGCCCCTACAGTCACCAAGACGGAGCTTTGCTTCTTGTTCCAAGGCGTTAAGCATCTCGTGTGTGACCCCGATGAGAATGATGAGCCGTTGGAAGACCAACTAGGAGACGACGTGAACTACGGATGTATCCTGGCTGCTTCATTGGTGAAATACAAGGCGTATGTCTTGAGATGCAAGGCAAGCTCGTTGCTTATTGGAGGCTTCCTCACGCCCTTGTTTGTGCAAACACGGACAGCTTGGGACGCACGCCAGCTGAGGGCTTCTTTGCATATCTGTTCATTGATGAGTAGAATGAGAAGAGGGTGTGTATCTTGCCAAACAAGGACGAAACCGAGCTGTTGGAAATTGGGAACATCGAGTTTCTCCCAAGCGTAGAGGAGTGCTTTGCTCCTCTAGGAGCCACAGCCGCCATTCAACAAGCTACTCGCCCAAGATCAGAGTCTCCTGCCATGGATGATGAGATCCCCGAAGCCTTTGTACTCCCTAAGATTGACTTTGAGCCGCAGACTAAGACAGAAAAGTTCTTTGCTTCTGTTGTGGAGATGCAAAGGAAGATCAACAAATGGCAAAGTAAGGTCATCAAGAAGCTTGCCAAGAAAGTCAAGGCGCTTCAAGGGGCTTCGCCAAAGCAGGCTGCAAGTGAGGAGGTTCAACAGCCTGAGAAGAGGAGGCTTTCAACCGGTGGAGTTGTCATCCGTGAGACCCAAGGAAGCAACATCCAGCCAGCACGTCTTTCCCTCCAAGAGCCAACATCCAAAGGCAAAGCCATAGCATCTAGCTCGTCTGGGACATCCTCAAGTTCCAGCCGAGGCTAGATCCGAGGTACCAACAACCTTCCCTTGTACATACCGCACATCTTTTCTTTGTTTTTGCTTTGTGTTCTTGAACTCCTTTGAATTTGTTTGCCACCGAGACGGTGTCATTCAAGTTTGGGAGAGTGTGTGTGTTATTTGACATTGTTTTCTTTCCTCTT
This sequence comes from Thlaspi arvense, assembly GCA_911865555.2. Lineage (NCBI taxonomy): Eukaryota > Viridiplantae > Streptophyta > Magnoliopsida > Brassicales > Brassicaceae > Thlaspi > Thlaspi arvense. The sequence continues at coordinate 10,466,193 of OU466861.1, forward strand.
ATTTTCTATTTGCATCCTTTGAGTCTTGCATTACATTTCATTGCATCTAAGACATAGAAAAAAACAAAAAAATTGGTAAAAGTTTTTAAAAAAAATTTCAAAAAAATACATGTAGTTGCATTCACTTTGTTAAACATTTTAGGATTGAGTCTAGAATTTTTAAGCATCTAAGTTGTTTACATTTGCATAAGGGGTTGAAGTTTTCTTTAAAAGGTGTTTTAAGCTCATGAATTGTTTCAAGGCCCTAGTTAGTAGTTCTTTGATGCATTGTACACTCTTAGAAAGTAAGTTCTAACCATACTTGGATCATGTGTTTTGATTTTCGTGGCTTGACTTGAACATTCATAAACTGAATCTTGTCCTAATAAGTGAAAACCTTAATCTGATCTTTTATTATCATACTTATGCATTTGAAAATGAACACATGGATCATATACATATTTAGGCTCTCTTCCTCCTTTCACCACTCTTTTGTGAGCCTAAGTAGAACTCCCACCATAACCGTTGCCTTTCTTTCAAGCCAAATGTTCTTGTGTGATATCATTGTGAGGCCTCTTTTCGGTTTGAACTTAGCATTAAGTGTTAGGTCTAGGCGACATGATTAGGCTTTCATTTGATTGCTAGCTTTGTATTTTGAAGCTAGTTTTAGGTTTAAGATTAGGTTCGAGGTTCATTGGAGTTGTTTGTTTGCGGTTTCAAAAGAGTTTGGTGTTTGAAGTGTTTGAAAATGTTTTAAATGGAAGGCAATGTTTTCAAAATAAAAAGCTCTAAGTGTATTTCAGAAGATGGCTCTCAAATAAAGGAAAAAGAAAAAGAAAGAAAAGAGCCTAAGTGCCAAAAAAAAGAAAAAAAAAAAGAAAAAGAACAAGTAGAGAGCTACCAATAAGAAAAGTAAAGAGCTAAAAATGTTTTCAGCCTCTCCACTAGCCTAAAGAGTAAGGATGTTTTCTGTTTTAACTTGGGTTTTTGCTACGCGAATTGCTTTGGTGATAAGGGTAGTATCTAGGAGGGTGAGTGAGCTAAAAAGAAAAGAAATGAGAGGGGTTTTATGATCATTGTTAGTGTACATGGGTAGATGAGAGTCTAGTTATGTATGCATTAATTGCCTTTACATTTAGCATTATGCATAAGTTCATACCTTTCTTGAGAGAAACCACTACATTGTTAAACCCTTTTCAAATGAGATCATTCTATGCTCATAGCCTTTGTCCTTAGCCAAATGTGTTCTGCTTTAAAGTGCATAAGTTTGATTCACGATTTGATCATTAATGAATGTTAAAGGATAAGATTCTTTGATTGTTTGGAATAGGAGAGTCATGATTTAAAATTCATTGTGTGATGAGTGTGGTCAAGTTCTTTGGAGTATGAGTGTGTGTATTGCATTTTAGAATTAAGAACTAGGACCATTGAAGTGATTCATTTGAAAAGCACCTTTACAAGAAGCTTAAACCCCCATTTTTAAAACCTCTCTTCCTTCTTGAATTTTGTTTGCTTGAGGGCAAGCAAAAGGCAAGTTTGGGAGAGTTGATATTACTGCATATTTCGTGTGTTTTGCATGCATAAAAGATAGTTCTTCATGCATTTACCTTGCATATTAGGCTAGTTTGCACCATTTTAGGTCTTAAAGCACTTTTGCATCAGCATTTGCATATTTCTTGCATTATGCATCACATTCAGGTTGTTTTCGGATACTTTGGAGCCTTGGAGGATTCGTGGACGTGCTATGGCTCGTGAGGAGCCCATGGACACTTGGAAGACTTAGACGTTCAGCAAGGGGATCTGAGATCGAGTAGCGGATCGAGCAAGACAGGTCGATCTAGTCGAGATCGACCAGAAGATCGAGTGAACCAGCCAATTCAAGGAAACTGATCGAGACCGAGATCGAGTGGAGATATCGATTTAGAGTACGGGCGTAAATGACGCCATGCAGAGCGAGAGCCAGATCGAGTCCACTACTCAATCCTCCAAGGATCGACTCCAAGATCGGACGAAGCACTCGATCCGTCCAAGAAGATCGAGACACAGATCGAGCTGAAGCAAGAGATTCCCGAAGATGATCGAATGAGGCGCTCGATCTCGAGGTCGATCCCAGGCTACTTTAACCATTTTTGGCTTCTAGCGAAGGGGGGGACCATCGAGCTGTTTGCCCACTTTAGGAAGGCGGCGAGCCTGCTTTTCACAGACACGTTTTCACTTTATCTTTTTTCGTTCTTCTCTCTCATTTTAGGCGATTTCCGCCATTGTAGAACTTCAAGCTTTTTCTTGCTTTTGCACTTTGAATATTGAACCTTTTGCTTTTAATCAATCGTTAATCATGTTTAGTAGATCATCTTTTGCATTCTGTTCAGTTTTCTTTATGTGTAGCGAGTAGTTTCATTTGGGTTGATGGGTTGAGGCGATTCAAAAGGGGTTGAAAAGGTTAAAGCTTTGAGTTTTCTTGTTCTTCATTACCTTCTCTTCTAGGATCTTGAGTACTTAAGGCTTAGAGAGTCTCACGCCAAGATCTGTATGATCCAAAGGATGTCTTACCTTGACAGAATTCAGATGTCCTGGAAAATCAGATCCTAGAGGCTAGTCTTTCCTTTCCCACACGCCATGGTTGTAAAGGGGACTAGTTAGGTCATTGTTTGAAACCTGTGTTCCTTGCCCTTCGATTTCTTTTTCCACCACACGCCATGGGTTTGGAGAAGAGATTGAGGGAGTGAATCATACCACACGCCATGGATGGTTCTTGTTTTGTTTTCAAGGCTTAGAGAAACCTCCTAAAGGAGTAGATCTAAATGTTTTCAAACCAAGCTTTAATCTTTGAGACCCATGAATATGACCCTCAACCCTAGACCCTCTTTCTTAGTGTTTTAAATCTCTGTTAATCATTCTTTTGCCATTCAGTTGCATCCTGTTCATCAAAAGTCATTTCTGTTTAAGTTGCTTGTAGATCGATCATTTCTGCTCGATCTAGTGATCGATCCAGTGGTCGATTCACTAGTCGATTTTTAGTTTTTAGTAGCCTTGCATTTTAAATCTTTTGCTCGTTCCTCGTGGTAGTTAACCCTCTTCCAGGGATTTTAAAATTGTTTTGCTATGCATTTGGTCTTTGCATTTAGGTTTTAGGGATTTTACCAATCATTTTACCATTTTGCTTAGATTTGCTCATTCCCTTGCATTCTTAGTGAACTTGCTACCCCTAGGTGTGGATTGATACCTCTCTTGCATGCTATACTACATCTCAGTGTTGCATTAGAGCTTTGATAATCATTGCATTGCAAAAACCTGTTATCAATGTTCTGATTTTGATTTGGTAGACTTGCTGTTAGATTTAAGTATATTCGTGGTAGATTTATACATGATTTAGTGGAAGATTTATGCATGCCGTGCTGGTAGATTTATATTTACTAATGTATTCCCCCTTTGTACATGTCGATTACTGGAAGTTACATCGGGATCTATGATATATAGAAGCCAAATCGGTGTATCAAACAAATCTACCATCATTATCAAATCTATTATACCAAATAAGTTACATATATTAAAAATCTTCCACCATAATGAAACATATCTCATACCATAATTAAATCTACCATAACGCTTAACTACTAATAAAATTTATACATCAAATCTACCATCAAGGGAAACCAGAATTTTAATGATCCAAAACCTATTAAAACAGGAAAACAAAAACCCTAGGAACAAAAACTGTTGCAAGCCGCCGCTACATCCATCTCTGAGAAGATCGGCCACCAGAGAATGCGAGGATCGTTCACCCATCTGAAACCACTCTCTCGGGGAAAAGATTCACATACTTTTTGAAGCCTCCATAGGGAATTCTGCCGGAGAAAAAGCAATCAAACATAAGAGAAGATGAAAAAGTCGATCCGAAGACAAGCTCTATCGACTACGGATCATCCGCCGCAGATCTGGCCGGAGAGAAGAAAAAAAAATATAGAAAGAGAAGAGAAAGAAAACAAATGAGTAAAAAAAACAGATTTGACGGAAGAGAGAATGGAAAAGGAGAGAGAGGAAGAGAAAGAAGAGAGAAATAAAAAAGATGATCGAAAAAACCAGATCTGGTCGGAAAAACCAGATCTGGCCGGAGAGAAGAAGAGAAAAGAGAGAGAAAGAGAAAGAGAGAGAGAAAAAAATAAAAGAGAAAGAAAAAAAATGAGAGAGAAAAAAAAATAGATTTAATATATATATATATATTTTCTATAATAATTAAAAAATATTATTTTTTATTTCAAATTTTAAATAATATATTTTTTAATTAATAAAATTTCATTTTATTTCTATAATGGTATTTTCGTTATTCTATACATGTTTTTGGCTTAATAGTCTTTTACAAATTTATTAAGATTAGTTTGGTAACATGACCATTGTAAAGAGTTATTCTAGTCAATACCTTATTTTGTAAGATTATTTTAGGTAAATAACTCTATTTATAATGCCTATACGAAAGAATAAAAAGGATAAGTCACAAGACAACACATATCACTTTCCTAAAATGATCAGAAATAGCTTAATGTACTTTTACAATACCATCATATTGTTTATTAATACCCACCTCCTTAGGACACAGACGACTTCTGCACCTCGATTTTGGTTCCATCGCAAAGCAAATTCTTCTACCAATTTCCCTATTGCATAATATTCGATCACACATTTCCTAGACAATAAAATTTTATAACAATGAAATACACTGATAATAATAATGAGTCCAAAACATTCAAGAAAGCCATATATTTTATATAAAGTTTTAATAATGTTGCATCCTTATTATATAAGAAATCATCAAATCTCACACGATTTTCAAATAAACCAAACCCCAATTCAAAGCTTACTAAATAACAATTCTATCAATCCACCTACCTAAGCCAAATATAACTAAAACAAAACTCTCAGGTTTGTTGAACTCTAATCATGAGTATAATGAAGCAAAGTTTTATCTCTACACTGAGTTTCCAACCAAATGAGTTTGACACCAAAAGATTAAAAAGTGGTATCCTCGTCTATGCGACTAAAAAGTAACGTTTCCTATAATATCAACCTTCCAGACATCTTAAAAAATATATAGTGAGCTTTTCTACCTTAAAACGTTACTAAATATTCGGAGAGGACCAATATACTTCGAAAAGCAGAGAAAGCGTACCTTTCTTGTATGTAGTATTGCGTTCTTTTAGATGCTGCTCTAGTTCTTCTCTCTCTCTATGTAGTCACATAGTATTTCCTCTTCAAACTGTGCCAATATACATGATCGAAGCATATTGTTAACAAATTATAATCAAAACTCAAAAGCTCCAAAAATCTTACTTCTCGTTGGTATAATATTATTCCGAAAGTTTTTGCTTCGGACCCCTTATTTCCATCCACTCAAAAAACTTTGTCTTCTCTGTAACCCAAACAAAATACATAATCACAAAATTATTTTTTAAAAACGGCAAGCAGAATTGTTATGTTATAAAATAAAAATAAAAACAAACAAAGAAAACATGGCCGGCTTGAATATGAGAATTAGAGATGCGTATTTATAGGTTTTCAATACAGAATTTTATTTTACTATTTTTTAGTTTTGATTTTATTTTAAGTAGATAAATATTAAAATTTGCTTGCCGTCAAAGAATCACGTATTTTTCAATGATAATTGGGATTTGTCCAAACATATTGGCAAATTTAAACCTATAACTAAAATCACATGAGATTATTGTGACTTAATATTGGGCTTTAAATCATACAATATAAAATATAATATAAGTTTGTTTTAACTTCAAACTAAAATCAATATTATTAAATAAATATCATTAAAAAAAGTTATAAACCATAATAACTTTTAATCATAATCCAACTTACTTTTTAATTTCTGATGATTTTGCAGACATTAGGTACAATACATAGATTATTTATATACGTGTATATCGAGACCTAACATATTAGGGCTTCATCGTCCATGTATTATTATATTCTTATCAATATCCTAATTTGTTTTTAAATATATTAATACTCCAAAACTGTTGAAACATAATAATATTTGAAGTTATATATATATTACAATACCAGATAGAATTTGAATATAATATTTTTAGTTATTAAAATTTTTTTAAAAATCACCTAAAAATTATAGATCTATTTACTACATACAAAAATTACTTTTTTATTATAAGATATAATTTAACTCATAAAACACTGTCATCAAAAATTATTATTGCTTACTATACTAAAAAACAATCAATATACTTTCGATATCAAACTGCAAATTTAAAATTTTCATCAAAGATACTAATCAATAATAATAACCATAAAGATATACTAACTTAATAATGACTCATAAACATTACATGTAAAATCTAATTGTCTCGGTCTTCTTCAAACCAGAGGTAGAGGATACTGCACTTTATTACTTCCATCTTTTGGTGTAGTCTCTGCATCCATAAGAGGTGTAGAAGGATCTGGTCACATGAGAGATGAGGAGGAGAAGACGGATTTTCTTGTATTGCTATTCCTTCATTTCCTTCATTAATCAGTTAAGACGGATTATCCATGTGTTTGGTTAGGTTACTTCTGTTTAGCTTGAGAGAAACGTAAGGAAGTGTGAACTTAACAGTTTTTATTGATGAAAAAAATGACATGATGTTTTCCCATCTTACGCAGTAAGTGCTAATTCTACTAGTGTAAAAACAAAATCATCATTTTCAAAATAACGGGAATCTCATAAATTAAAACTCAGATCTTTTTGGCACCAACTTAAACGATTTGTTACCAAAATAAATCACTTTCTCTATTCAGTATTCGTTACACAATCTCTTTGATGAATGTTTTTTGTTTTGTTTGAATAAAATCTTAAATAAAAATTGAGTGAAATCAATCAAAGTATAATAAGCTTTGCTTAGCGGACTCTCTTGCCAAAATGAAGTCAACTGCTTCCTCGACTGAGTCAACTACCTGAAAAAGTTAACCGTTAAACATAAACATTAACCGCAGGCAATATCAAAAAAGCTTAAAGGCTTAAGCGATGGCGTTGTTGTTGTTACTTACAAGATCAGCAGGAAACTCAGCATGATTGTCTTTCCCTTTGAAAACTCCGGTTCTTGTCAAGATTGAGAACCAAGGATTCCCGGCTTGTCGTGCGCCTCTGATGTCGATTTTAGGGTTGTCTCCGACCATATACAGTGTCCTAAACTGGTGGCTTCCTTGGTTTGAATGGGGATGAGTGGATGCAGCGATTTCTTTCAGAACATCTTCTGCGTTCTTGAACACGAAAGGGTTTGGTTTCCCAAAAGATGTATACTCCAGAGGCTTAGCATGGATTCTGCATATCACCCAAACACAATCACGCAACTATCAAATGGAAGATAAGTGCTTGAAATTGGGCGGTTACCTGTTAAAGATGGATTCTAAAGCGATTCTAAAAGCTCCCATGCCGAGACGTTCAGTAGGAAAGGCAGTCTGCTTTCACTTCACAATGCATCAGTATCCAAATATGGTAAGTCAAAAGAATGGAGAAAGAAGAAAACGGATGGGATCACAAGAACCTGGTAGTCCAAATCGTCGTTGGCAAAGTACAAATGAGGTTGAGGTCCAATCTCTTTCCCAGGAAGTCCTCCAGTTCTTAAAATGTCACAGAGGACCTAAGTGACAAGCATCCTATTAGTTATTCCATGTGAGCACAACAAAATTCTAAAGAAGCTCTGCTCCAACAAAAGCTATCAAATTTTACAGAGACTCATGTAATTTGAACAGCAAAGCGGAATGATAACCTGGATGTCTCGGCTCCAATCAACCGGATCACTAACTATAAAAGCTGCCTGAACTCTCTCGGATGGAACATTTGCTCTTGATCTAGTCTCTTGACCAGTGATCCATTTCTTATACGGCGCCAAGGGATCAATGTTGTCAAAGTAAGAGGCATACTCGTCCAATGAAATGACGTTTCTGAAAACCGATGCACAGATATATATATATAATCACATAAGTAGAACAAGTCTGAAACCGAAAATCACAAAAGTCAAGAAAGAGCTTACTTGAAACCATAATTAGTCATCACCGAGGCCGGTTCCCCTTTTCCGGCTGCAACAACGAGCTCATTTCCAAACCTGATCCCAAAGATTGATTAAACCGATTTGCTGACCAAAACAAGGAGTAGAAGTTGATACACTCAAAGGTATCTATAGTTCCTTATACAATGGTTTGCAAAATTCATGTGTCCTATGTGATTTGATTACCCATTTTGCAACTGATGTAAACTTACCTATTCACTAGCTTCCGGAGAGGCGAATGTCCTTGTACCACCTGTGCAACATGGACATAACGAAGAGAGTGTGCATCAAAAAGTGTTAACATTTTACTGAAACCAACTTGGTGGTGATTTACTGTGACATCCATCTACAGAAACATCTACACAAAGAAAGTGATGAGACAGACAAGAATGCTAACCTGCAACGGAGAAACATCAACACCTAATAAACGACTCATCTCAGAAGCCCGTTCAGATTCAGGCAGGCCACCTCCTGACAGGCAAAACCAAGACGAAAGCTGATCTTTAGATGTTTCGAGACTCTGTCCAAATGATTTTTCATGCTAACTATCTTCCTCTACTTCTGATTTCATATATAGTTAAGAGGCTCACCATTAGTCAAGAACAAGAAAGGTATCTTCAAAGCACCTGCAAAAGAGAACTCGGACTCAATCATTGGCAGATACAACTCTATACACAAAGCTATCACAGTTTGTGATTGATAACTTGTGTAGACGAGACTGCACAATTAAAACCTAACCAAAGAGCATACCGGAATCATCGTAGAGTCGTCGTAGTGCGCCAGGGGAGCCGCCTACGGGAGAGGAGCCGAGAAGAATAACGCCATCGATGTCGAAAGCAATGCCATATGAAGACGAGCTGTGTTCTCGTCAGAATCAGAAAGAGAGAGAGAGAGGCAATGAGCAAAAAGAGTGATTCGCCGGAGACTATTTCAGAGAAGGGAAGTAGCAGCGGGAGAAGGGAGCTCACCGATTCGATTCCGGTGAGCGGTTACAGAAGGAACGAGACGTTGATCGGAGACTAAAATCCCGCCGCCGTAGCTGATTTCTCGCAAAGATTCGGAGATGATTCATTTTTTTACTCAGCGGAGAGCTGCCGGCGAAGAAAAAAGATTGGGGGAAAGTTTATAATAACAATAGTATAAATACCCTTAGCCATATACTTGTAGTTTATTTGACATTTGACCTCATATTTTTTGGAATTTCAGTTTCACCCCCTCTATCAAATCAGACACGGTTAATCAGTAATCACCGCTGTAATTAATTACTTTTTCATGATTAGCTAAACTATAGACGCATTTCATATGAACAGGTAAATTTTTTTACACGAAGAAATCACTTTTACATATGTTTTTTTTTTACAAAGATGCACGAAGTATCAGCCCAAACTTTATACAACACATCTTCAGACTTTATCTGGTTTATACAACACATCATCAAATCCACGGAGGCAGAAATTTATCTGGTTTGTTCTGTTACATAATATGTAATACAAAATTTACAGCTGAATTTGATGATTTCGATCTGATCCGATCAGATCCGATCAGATCATCTTTTTCTGGGAAAGTGATTGTTGCGGAAGATGAATCCGGCGAGTAGATCAGCTTCTGCAGTCGGAGTGGCGGCTCAGCCTCCCCTCTTGTCGTCTCCGCCGTAGTTGTTCTGTGTTCTTGGCGAGATGATTGAAGTTGCCGATCTGATCAGATCGCGAGCGATCATGATCTTGATTCGGCTTCTCCTCGGAGGCGATCGGATTGAAGTCGTTGATCCGAGTAGATCGCGAGCGATCATGATCTTGATCCGGCCTCTCTTCGGAGGAACGGTTCCGGAGCTGTTAGGAGATGGAAACTCCATCGTCGAAGATTTTTGTGAGGAAAAAAAAAACTGAAAGAAGAAAGGAATCAAAAGAGTGAAGCAAGAGAGAGATGAGTTCGAGATTGTGAACAACAAAGCCTAGAGAGTGAAGATTAATATAAGGATTTAACTAGCCTTAGCCAGAGAAACGCAGACCAAGTCATTCACTTGCAGAGGAAGCTAGTTAGGGAAAAATTTAGTAAATTTAAGGAAAAATGTCGTCATTAATTAACATGTGGGATAGAGATAATGAAGGTTTATTCTAGAAGACGTGGTCATAGAGACACGTGTCAGTTGTAATCACTCTCGTCAGATGATACTAGTACTGTAGATGCCGTTGACTCGCCGGTATTTTCCTGTCGGTTTGTTCTTTTTTTCTTCTCTCTGATACCTAAGTACTTGCGGAGCAAGCTAGTTAGGGGTAATTTATTAAATAGAAGGAAAATGACGTAAATTATTAACATGTGGGATAAAGAGTTTTTTTGTTATTTTTGTAAAATGTTAAAATGGATAAAGAGTTAGTGAAGAAGGTTTGTCAGTTAGACACGTGTCAGTTGCGATCACTCTCGTCACGGGCTAGTACAGTCTCGTTGTCGGTGACTCGCCGGTATTTGTACTTTTTCCCGGTCGATTTTGTTTTTTTTTTTGCTCTCTATCTCTCTCTCTCACACTGCAAAATTTTTGGGTTTAGATCTCTCTTAAATACATACATCTTTTGTTACCTACCAATCTTCTTACGTTATTAACAATTTTGTCAAGTTAATTAATATTGAGATTCATAAGCAAATATTCTTATAAAACTCAAGAAATATTCGTGTACAACATATATTTTACAAAGTCTCCCAAAACTTCGATATATCTTAAACAAAGTATGTACATAATTTGTTATAGTCTCGGATTACAAATTCACGACGATCGTCGTTTGTTGTAGTGGAAGGAAGGGACTGGTGAGTCTCGCCTCTTCCACGATGAAATAACCGATCTGAGGAGTTTGCGTGTGATCATAACCTTGACTTGGCCTCTTCTCGGAGGAAGCGATTTCTCGGTTTCCCTTGACTTGTTGTGAGACAATACCTCCATAATTCTTCAAAGCTATAGAGAAAACGGAGAAATGTGAGAGAGATCGTGATGCTGCAAAAAATGAGAGAGTGAGACAGTCTTTTTATAGAGACCGAGGAGCAGATAAACTCTGTTATGGATTTCCCTTGGTGGCGAAGCAAACGTTTGTTTTGGTCAAGATAATTTTTGTTTACAGTTTACTATAAGAAAGAACGTGTGTGAGAAGTAGGAGGGTATATTTGGTATATTCTCGTAAGAAGTTTGTACAAAATTAATTATAAAAATGACGATATGTTGTTTAATTAGTCAAAATCCAAAGTTCAAAATACTTATGTAAAATGATGTCACTCTGATACTCAAATGCTATAGAGGTAACATGAAGCAGATAAGGTCTATAATTCAAGAGATGGAGACAAAACTGAAACAAAACATGTTATGTTTTTAAGTTGTAACATCATTTAGGATCTTGTCGGTAATATCTTGGAATTTTCTGTATGTGAAACACCAAGAAGAGACAAGAAATTAGCCGAGGTTCAGAACAGTTTTTGATCTTCGAAGATACGAAGCACGATTGCTAAATGTGCCCTGTGATCCTCAACACTGCGGCTGTACACCAGCACATCATCAAAGAACACCAATACAAACTCACAAGGGTTTGAATATCTTGTTCATCAATGCTTGGAATGTAGCTGGAGCATTAGTCAAGCCGAATGGCATAACTAAAAATTTGTAATGACCCTCTATAGTGCGAAAAGCGGTCTTAGCAATGTCCTTTTCTTCCATCCTTATCTGGTGGTAGCCAAAGCGTAAATCCAACTTAGAAAAAACTTTGGCGCCATTGAGTTCATCTAATAACTGATCAATGACTGGGATTGTAGCTTGATTTAAAGCTCTATAGTCCACACAGAATCGCCACAATGTATCCTTCTTCTTCACCAATAACACCGGGCTTGAAAATGGACTAGTGCTCGGTCGAATGATGCCTGAATCTAACATTTCTTGAACCATTTGCTCCATTACTATCTTGGTAGCATGTGGATACCGATATGGTCGCACGAATACTGTTGTCACTTCAGGGATCAAGTTAATGGCATGTTCCTTGCCTCTGATTGGTGGTAAACCCGTTGGCAGAGCAAAGACATGAGTAAATTCCTCCAATAGTTGTATTATCATGTCTGGGATTGTTGGATTAACTGTTGTCATAGCACTGAGATAAAAAGGTTATTCCCTTCCATTCGCTCTCAGAGCAGGATTAAGAGACAACGACTTCATCGAGAATTTTGTATTATGTAACAATGGGTCTCCTATTATTGTAACCCGTTTTCCTTCATAGTTGAAGGACATTTCTTTCTGTTTCCAGTTGACTTCGCACTTTCCCAGTGTCTCTAGCTACTGTACTCCAAAAATTACATCAACCATTCCCAACTCCAGTGATATGAAATCAGATTTAAAGGAGGTATCTAATAACTGAAAGATCACGTATTCACAAATCTCTGCGCCTTGGGCTGTGACTCCATTGCCAAGGAGAATGTCCAAGCTAGGCTCTTCACAAATTTTCAACTTCAGCCTCTGAACAATCCCTGGTTTAATGAAATTATAGGAAGCTCCGCTATCAATCATCACGATAACATTGGTCTTGTTTATCGTTCCATAAAGTTTTGTCATCTTTGGTGAATGAATTCCCAGGAAAGAACTCAGTGACAGCATTCGTAGCTCTTGCACTGCTTCTAAAAAAAATCTCTTCCTCCCCACTCTCATGGCATTCATCTAGCACCTCCATCTCTAAACCATTCAGCATTGTCAGCACTCTCACTTCACGTTTAGGACATTTATGAGCTCGAGACCATCCTTTTGCTCCGCATTTAAAACAGATCATGTTCTTTCTCATCTGATCAAGCTCTTCAAGTGTATATTTCTGATTAGGCCTGTTCTCACTTGCTGTAAACGGCGCTGTATTCTCCTTTCTACTCTGCAACTGACCCGTGTTCTGTCCACTCAAACCACCAGACTTCTGTTTACTACTAAAATAGCCTCTTTGATTGCTGTATGTCGAAACTGGTTTTGAAGACGTATATGTGTAAGTCTTCTGATTTTTTACTTCAGCTCCGGATGAGATGCTAACCACCTTACATAAAGCACTCGATTCCATTCTTAGTACTGCAGAAATGTGGTTTTCCAGACCAACTGGCTCTTTCATCCTTATTACTTCCTTCATTTATTGGTTTAACCCGTTGTAGAAGATTTTTGTCAAGTGATCGTCATCAATCCCATCAACGAGTTCAGACAACTCTTCAAACTCTGAGATATAATCAGTGATCGATCCTGTCTGTTTAATGGAGAAGAGGCGGATTGCCGGATCCTCCTCCAAAGATTCTGAGAACCTCAATGCGAGTTTGTTCTTAAAATCCAACCAGCTTGCGAAACCCTTCTTCTTTAGTTCCCAAGCAAACCATTTTTTAACTCTGCCTTCTAAACTCAGCGGAACCATTTCTAGCTTCTCATCGTAGTCATAACGGCTGATCATAAAAAACCTTTCAACGTCTTGTATCCAGATATATGGATGTTTCCCGGAGAAGCCTGGCATCTCAACTTTCTGCAGCATACTCTCACGAGTTGCTAAATTCAAACCCCCAGATCGATAACCTAACTGTTGTTTTCCCCTGTTTTGTTCCAGATTAGAGTTGTGTATCTGGTTCTGTTCACGAGAAAACGCCGGGGCTGATCTAAGTCTTTCCGTGTTCGCGCCTTTGTTCTCGGCGGATTGTTTCAACATAGCCAAGATCGAGTCCATTTTCCCGTCGATATCAGACATTTTGCCATCCAAATGAACTAGCTTGCCATCAATCTCTGAAAATCGTGACTCCGTCTCTCTCCTAGAGACATTCAATCTCTTATATGCCCCCTTCAGAAAACGCAGACTCATCTCGCTCTCTGCGATATCATCTTCCTCAACAAATTGGGATCCGCTCGCCAAATTAGGGTTTGGCGTTGTCATTGCCTCTTCCCTTGCCGTATCAACCATATGTGGAGAAATTGCCATGAATGTAGATCTGAGAAACTCTGATTGTTGTAATCCTCCTCTTCTGTCGCTTGAATTCGACCAGTTTCACCGCACCAATGATAGATTTTTGTACTCCCAAACTCTCAAGAAAGAATGAATTTGTATTGAATGAAAGAATAATATCTGATTACAAAGCTGATCTTGTTCACATACGAACTCGACCCTGATCACTCACGATCAGAAGAAAGCACATACGCTTTTCTTTAACAGTGTAATTTTTTGGATGCGAAACAACAAATCAAGCTCCCTTCACTATTTATACGAGACTTGTTTTATTAATACTTTATCTGATTCTTCTGCTGACTCAGCTGCCACATCAGCTCTTGATTCTCTTCTCACTTTCATGTTGACCCTTTTCTTCTTCGGCCACATTCTTCTTCCTCTTACGAAAGTATGTCTGATGAAGCGTATCAGAATATTGTAAACAATTTTTCATCGTGTTTGTGATTGGGGAATGACTAAAAAGAGTTGACTAGATCATCTATGGTGATATGCATTAAATTTCAACAGTTGCATCCACTAATCATTATTAAACATTTAAATACATAAACAATAACAGGAATGCTAGTAGTTCACAATTTCACTTGGAAACGAGTTAATGGCAAGTAGCTTAAGAATATGAGATTCAAGCATATGATAATATTGGTGATATGATGAGGTTGGTTCTTGATATACTTTGGTGTTAAGGAATTAGTAAAGAAACAAAAACATTTCATAAACATAGGATTTTGCAGCTATGAAACAGGTTCCTTGACACATAGGATTTTGCAGTTAAGGTGAACTGGAAGAAATATCAAGGTTTTTTTTTTTTGAACTTTAGAAAAATCAAGGTGTTGGACCAATTGATTGCATAATAGTACACCATCAAAGCTCATGATCACTTTCACAGTTTCACTTTTTGTTAACTTAAAATATCGTCAGATATCAGTTTAGGAAATATCAGCAACAAGAATAATGATTTAAGCTCCTGTTTCAAAGAAATTTGATAGTACTCTTGAGTGATTATCTTTGAGTTTAAGGGCTTTACTTAGAGTAATAATTATTTTGTTGCTTATCGTATTGTCGTTATTTTTAAACTTAAAATCTATGGTATATTAATTAAAAAAAAAATTCTAGAGAGATACATAGAGGGATTTGTACCAGAGCTTTTAGAGAGATAAATCAGACTCTTTCAGAGCAGATTTTGAACTTTTTTTAAACCTATTTCTAATTTCTTTTATGTAATCTATTATATTCATGATGTTTGTTTCATTCACCATGTCTGAGTAGTTTGTTAGTTAGGTTTTGGGTTTTTCAAAGGTTATGAATTGCTAGAATTGAATTACTGTTGGGATTAATCTGTTAGTTCTTCATCTAGATTTGTGTTTATTGTTTATTCTAGCTTCACAACCTAGAATCTGTTATTAGGCTGATTAATAGATGTGAAAGTATTGTTAATTTCCTGAACTAATCTTAGATGAGCAAAATTACTATCTGCAAAGAGATTTAATTTAGGTATTTTGTGAACAGATTGAACCTGAACTTATTGCTTGTCTGAATTGTTTGAATTTACAAAGAGATTTGGAATTCTAGGATTTAGACAAATAAAATCTCCGCAGCGAGAGTTGATTGATTTTATATTTGTGTTTCGAGTTCTATAACGGTGCTTAATAATTATCCCGACAACTTTCATTCTGCAATTCCAACCTGCAAATTTCCCAAAGCCTAGTGTTTTGTCTCATTGAATTTAAAACTTTCAAATCGATCATCTACTGCTTTCTTTTAGTTTATTTGCATTACATTTATTCAGTTTTCTTAACTTAATTCGAATCTAGAATCTGTTGTGTGGCTTCCTCAAGTCTCGTGGAATTTCGATACCACTACATCTGTTTTGCTGTGCACTTGCAATAGTTTTATTTAGGTGAAACTTTGAGCCTATCAGCAATATTTAAAACCTTAGTGATATATTATGTTTTTTATGGTTTTAACCATGGTATAAGTCCTTTTTATTGAGTCTTTTTGATCTTTTTAGAGTCCTAGTAGAGTCTTTGCTGGTTATAGCATGACTGGAGCATAATTGGAGATTCTGGAGCTTTTTGGATCATTGCAAGGATCAACCACCAAGTTAGCAACTCAGAAGCGTTGTTCTACAGTGGGTGACGCTCGTCACCACTTGTGGGTGACGCTCGTCACCACTTGTGGGTGACGCTCGTCACCCTCCTCTGAGAGAAATCGCGACATTTATCAAAAGATGGAGAGGAAATTGCAGTTTTGGTCCAGAAGTTCTAGTATTTGTAAAAAGACTCCAGCTCGTGTTTTAGCTTGTATATATTAGGTTTTCAGCAATTGTTGGCTTTTATCTTGTATCTTATTTTCTAGAGAGCTTTAGAGAGAGATTTGTAGAAGAGCTTTTAGAGAGACAAATCAGATTCTTTCAGAGCAGATCTCGAACTCTTTTATCTTTACTTCTTATTTCTTTTATGCAATCTATTCTTTTAATGATGTTTGTTTCATTCACCATGTCTGAGTAGTTTGTTAGTTAAGTTAGGGCTTTTCAAGGGTTGATGATGAGTTTGTAGAAATCGCTATCTGTTACGAATATCTTTTGGTTTTTCATCTCTGCTTGCTTTATAACCGATTTCTTAGACACATCATCTAGAAATCCAAAAATCATAGGTTGTTTAATAGATGTGAGAACATTGTTAATCACCTGAACTAGTATTAGATGAGAAAAATGACTATTTGCAAAGAGATTTAGCTTAGGAGTTTTGTGAACAATTGAACCTGATCATTACTGCATGTTTAGGTTGTTAGAGTTTGCAAAGAGATTTGAGACTCTGTGATTTAGACATAGTTAACTTCTGCAATGAGAATTGATTAGTAATATCTTTGCGATTCATGTTCAAGACGATTTTAATTCATTCCTGATTGCATTCATTATACACTCTCGGATTCAACCTGCGAATTGTCCTGAATTAACGCTTTTAGCTTTCTGAACTTTAAGAACAATCATAAAAACGCCCACTTGCTTTTATTTTTCTGTTTCGCATTACATTCATTACTTATTGCTTAGCTAAATCCGAACCTGAACTCTTTAGTGTAATTAACTTACTCCCTTGGTATTCGATAAACCCTTATACTATAAATGCATTGCTGTGCACTTGCAGTAGTTTTATTTGGGTAAAACCTGAGCTCTATCAAGTTTTTGGCGCCGTTGTCGGGGAGTCATAGCTGCCTATCGATTTTTAGTATTAGGATTTTGTCTAAGTTTTTATTTGTTTACTAACTTTCTGCTACTTTTCTTTGTGCTGGTTTCAAGTGTATGCCTAATAGCAGTACCAGAAGCAACAAAGAGAAAGAGCTTGTGACTTTGAGCATCGCGAACTCGCTAAGTTGGAGAGGACCATCAGGAAAACTAAGAAACAGTCTACAATGGTTGCTCCACTGATCTTGGTTGAAGATGCATAAGGTCACTTGGTTGACAGAGATGGAAACAGGAGGAATGAAGAAGGGCAGAGATTGGATCAGGATGGGAATGTCATCGTGGAACAGGTGGTTCTGGTAGAGGATGCTGGAGTTCCTGCTGAAGTTGCTGGAAATGCTGCTGAGCGTTTTGTTCAGAAGACTCTAGGAGATTACAACAGACCTGATCAGTTCTATGCCAACAGAGCTGCAATCCGCCCTCCTGCTTTCCAGAGGAATGATTTTGACCTCAAGCCTGCTTATTATCAGCTGGTGGGACAGCATTCTTTCCATGGCTTACCTCATGAGCACCATATGGACCACATTGAGAGGTTTGAGGATTTAGCTTCAAGTGTCAAAGCTAATGGAGTTTGCTATGACTTTCTGTTCTGCAAGCTGTTCCCTAAATCACTTGGAGGAGATGCTGCATATTGGCTGAAGCATCTAGAGCCTGGTTCGCTGACCACTTGGGAGGACACCAAGAATGCTTTTCTGAACAACTTCTATGATGATGCTAGATCAGAGGATCTGAGGACGAAAATTGCATCATTCTCCCAAAGTCCTACTAAAGCTTTTAAAGCTTCTTGGCTGAGATTCAAGTCTTATCAAAGGGACTATCCTCATCATGGTTTCAATCAAGTGCAGCTGCTTGGTATTTTCTTCAGAGGCATTGACTGGAAGTATCAGATGGCGTTGGATGATGCTAGTAATGGGAACTTCAACACAAACCTTCCTGATGCTGCAATAACTTTGATAGAAAATTTGGCCTGTAGTAACAGCACCAAAACTGCAGATTTTCAGAGAATGAAACAGGGTGGTTTGAGTGATGGGAATCAGATTGCTGAAGTTAAGTCTAAGCTGGACAGTATGCACAGACTTTTAGTGGGAAAGAAATCAGTTCACTTTGCTGCCGAAGTTGAGACTTTTAAAAATCAAGAGGAGATTGAGCAGGAAGATGTTAATTTCATCAATGCTGGAGGATATCAGGGTCAAAGGTTTGGGAATCAGGAATGGAACAGTAGTAATAATGGAAATAATCAGAAGAGCACCTTCACAGGAAACCAGAATGCAACTGGTTATACTCCAATGCGACGGTTCCAGAAGACTAAAGTTGAGAAACCTTACCAAAACAGCAAGAATTATGGTTCTTCTTCCTACCAATCTGCACCTCCACAAGACAATAAGATAGAAGCTATGCTGGAGCAGATAATTTAAGGACAGCAGAAGATGACAGTAGACTTCAATGGCAAGATGGATTCGCTGTATCAAGACCTGAATGGAAAAATTGAGAGTCTGAACTCTCACATGAAGAAGCTGGATGTTCAGGTTGCTCAAACTGCAGGAGCTGTTCAAAGGCAAGAGGGATTCCTTCCTGGAAGGACTGATATCAATCCCAAGCACCAAGTTAATGCCATCACATCCAGGAGTGAAAAAGAGCTTGAAACAGTACAGAAAAAGAGGTTGAGTGCAGAGCAAATCGTGCAGCAGATGAAGTTTGAAGATGAAAATTTTGCAGTCTCAGAGTCTAGTGACGAGCGTCACCAAAGTGGGTGTCGCTCGTCACCCAATTTGCAAGGCCCCGATATGAAGAACTCCCAGATCAGTGACGAGCGTCACCACCCTGGTGACGGTCGTCACCAACCCTATAACGAGACTGATTTGCCTGTAACTGCAAATGATGGTTAGGAGCAAGCGTATAAACCCAAGAAACCTTTCCCCAAGCATCCTAGGAAGTCTAAACAGGAGATAGACGAAGCTAGATGCAAAGCTATGATAGACAAGCTGATGCTTGAGATTCCTCTTGTTGACGCAGTCAAGCTTTCACCAGCTCTAAGAAGATATGTAAAGAGGATGGTGGTGAATGGTGTAAGCCCTGAGGAAGGAGCATTGCTTACCAGAGACATCAGTGCAATTCTCTTGGGCACAGTTCCAAAGAAGAAGAAGAAGGTGTCTGTTTTTGAACAAGTCAGCGCCATCATCCAAAGCAGAATTTCAGAGAAACTACCTGATCTAGGAAATTTTGTGCTTGATTGCTCAATCTCAAGAGGACGTTTTCCCCATTGTGATCTAGGGTCAAGTAGCAACTTGATGCCTTCCTTTGTTGCTGCTAGACTTGGAATGACTGATTTCAAACCAGTTGGGATCTCTCTTATCCTAGATGATCGATCTATAAGGACCCTAGAAGGCATCTTAGAGGATGTTCCTATTAACATCAAAGGCTGCATGATTCCCACAGACTTTATGAATCTGAAATATGCTGAAGAGCCTAAAGATTCTTCTAATTCTGGGAAGATCAATTTTGGCTACTGCTAGCGCCATCATTGATGTGATAAATGGGAACATAGAGCTTGATCTTGGTGATGTTGTCATGAATTTTGACATGGATAAGTTAAGAGGGAGTTCTACCATTGATGGCCAGACTTTTTCTATAAGTACTTCCAGAGATGAAGAGCCAGTCATGGAGCATTTAGAAGATATCAATGCTGGGTATGTCGATGAATCAGATACTTGTGGGCAAGTGAACAAGCTGGCTGTTCAAGGAGCAATTTCTGACACTTCTGCCAAAGCTGTTGGGTTTGAGGATTAGAGTGAAGATCATATTTTCAAGACTACGCTCGAAACAGAGGCTCCATTCAATGATAAGTTGCTGGAGGAAGACGAGTTTGTAATGGAGGCAAGAATTGCAGAGTTGAACTGCAGGAAAACTGCAGAATCTTGAACTGCAGGATCAGTGACGATAGTCACTGACCTGGTGACGCTCGTCACCAATGCAGACACAATGGTGCGACATGATCCTTATGCTGTAAGTCCATCGTATGTTACCAAACCAAAAATTCAACATTCCACAAACCAGAAACCTGAGACTAAGCAAAGGTATGCACTTCCTGGAACCAATTCCAAACCTCCTGATCTCATCAATAAGAATGTAAAAGATGCAAAAACTGCTTCATATTAATGCAAGCAACGAGATTCTCGTAGAAAGCTTGGTGTTTCTTCTGATAATTCTGCAGGAAAAAGAAGTGTCCCACCCCCAGTCAAAACCCGCCCTACTGATGTTCCTCACTTTCTTGGAAGATTTCATGCACCTACTGCTTATACACCACCATGGATGAGGAGACATTCTTCTCCAAGGCATTCACTGCCACTTTCTGATCCACCAGCTGTCTGAGCAGCATTCAAAGTCGAGCTAATGACTTTAAACAAGCGCTTGATGGAAGGCAACCCACTGGTAAGTTTTCTTTTTCATATACTTATTTTAATTTTAGTTTACATAAAAAAAAACCAAAAACATGAGAAAAATCGAACAAAAAAAAAAGAGTCAGTTTGTCAGTTTGCTTTGATAATGTTTTGTGAACTTGTTGAACCACGGATTATGCGTCGTTTGGATGTTTTTGATGTGTGTTCTGAGTGCTCTAACAGTCTGACTTCAGAGTACACATGATTGCACTGCATTAACTCATCCAACTGACAATTTCTAGAGTTTCAGAAGAGGTGACGCTCGTCACCCGTCCCTTCGCGAGGTTCCACTTTTCGCACTTGGTTCTACACGTTCACTTGCTTCTTTTTGACCAACTCTAGGCTTAATAACACTGGGGACAGTGTTGTTTAAGTCTGGGGAGGTGGTTACTGATGTTGTGTGCATTGTGTTTGATTTTTAGAGTCTTAAAGTTGAGTCAAAAACCTGTTTTATAAAGTCAAAATTTTGAAACTGTCAGTTTTTCTTGGAACTAACCACATAACGTTTATGCTTATGAGAACCATTGCCACAGTAGTTGATTACAATTCTTACTAAGTTGAAAGTCATAGGTAGATCAGTGTAGCAATGAAGGTTTAGGTTCTTAGAGAATCTGAAAAATTTGTTGTTAGCTCCACCTTAATGAACTTTAAAAACTTCTTATCTTGGGCCTTGATTCTCATTGATCTTGATTCTCCCTTTCAACACTGACAAGTATGTTTAGATGCAGTATCTCCTTGATCTTTCCTGATATAGTTTTAAGAGTTTAAGTCCATAGAATAGCGCATTCATGACCCTGTCTCCTAACAAGGAACAACAGTAATGAACACACTCAAGAACCTGTCTCCTCACAAGGAACACAAGTATTGAGTAGCACCATATCTTAGACTGTAAAAAATGAGAAAAGAAGTTGAAAACTCGAAAAAAATCAGAAAGAAAATATCAAGGGAAGAGAAAATAAGAGAGCTGTGTAAAGACTGCTTTGTTCAGTTGTTTAGGAAGGGAAAAGAATCTGTAAATGATTGAGATGATAATACCTTAATGAGATATCACACTTAGATAAAAATGAGGAGTTAGCAGTAGAGATATCGGATTTCTTGAAGGAGCTTGAACAGGATTTGAGAGATTTGTTAAGCTTGTGATGATTAAACTGAAATTTGATCTTGTGTTGACTCTGTGGTATGTTGATTCGAAAGTGTTGGCCAATGTGGTGTATGTTTAGCTGACTGTTTATGTTTTCAAACCTCGATCCTGTTTTCTGTCTAATGTTTGCTTGAGGGCAAGCAAAAGCTAAGTCTGGGGGGAGTTGATGTATTATGGTTTTTATAGTTTTTAACCATGGTATAAGTCCTTTTTATTGAGTCTTTTTGGTCTTTTTAGAGTCCTAGTAGATTCTTTGCAGGTTATAGCATGATTGTAGCATAATTGGAGATTCTGGAGCTTTTTAGATCATTGCAAGGATCAACCACGAAGTTAGCAACTCAGAAGCGTTGTTCTGCAGTGGGTGACGCTCGTCACCACTTATGGGTGACGCTCGTCACCCTCCTCAGAGAGAAATCGCGACATTTATCAAAAGATGGAGAGGAAATTGCAGTTTTAGCCCAGAAGTTCTAGTATTTGCAATAAGGCCCCAGCTCGTGTTTTAGCTTGTATATATTAGGTTTTCAGCCATTGTTGGTTTTTATCTTGTATATTATTTTATAGAGAGCTTTAGAGAGAGATTTGTAGAAGAGCTTTTGGAGAGACAAATCAGACTCCTTCAGAGCAGATTTCGATCACCTTTATCTTTACTTCTTATTTCTTTATGCAATCTATTCTTTTCATGATGTTTATTTTATTCACCATGTTTGAGTAGTCTGTTAGTCAAGTTAGGGCTTTTCAAGGGTTGATGATGAGTTTGTAGAAATTGCTATCTGTTAGGAATATCTTTTGGTTCTTCATATGTTCTTACTTTAAAATTGATTTCTTAGACACATCATCTGGAAATCTGAAAATCATAGGTTGTTTAATAGATGTGAGAACATTGTTCATCACCTGAACTAGTATGAGATGAGCAAAACGACTATTTGCAAAGAGATTTGGCTTAGGAGTTTTGTGAACAATTGAACCTGATCATTATTGCATGTTTAGGTTGTTAGAGTATGCAAAGAGATTTGAAACTCTGTGATTTAGACGTAGTTAACCTCTGCAATGAAAATTGATTAGTTATATGTTTGCAATTCATGTTCAAGACGGTTTTAATCTATTCTTAACTGCATGCATTATACACTCTCAGATTTAACCTGCGAATTGTCCTGAATTAGCGCCTTTAGCTCTCTAAACTTTAAGAACAATCATAAAAACGCTCACTTGCTTTTATTTTGCTGTTTCGCATTACATTAATTATACTGCTTAGTTTAATCAAAACCTGAACTCTTTAGTGTAGTTAACTTACTCCCTTGGGATTCGATAACTCCTTATAGTATAACTGCATTGCTGTGCACTTGCAGTAGTTTTATTTGAGTAAAACCTGAGCCCTATCACTTAGCAGCCGCAATGCACTTGATGTTTAATACCTCGATCAAAAAGACGATTAAGTTCATTAACCATCCGAAAGAAGTTATGGACACACCTAACAACGTAGCTGCACCCAATAAAACCTCATAATTATTAACATTTGTCTATGTTTTGGGTTCATAAATAGAGAAAAACACTTTTACCCATCATGAATGAAAAAGTGATCCAGCCACCGAGATTTTTGCTTGGATCGCTAGAGCTCTGAGCTTCTGTGTCACCAGAGACTGAACTAGCCATGTTAGAAAACACGAGAAAGGAATAATTACTCTATATTTGAATTTTAAGATGCAGAGAGAAAAAAGCCTTAAACTATATATTTGTTCGGGAGAATTTTTCAAGATGCCTGAGAGGGATATGTGTTCGTCGGGGTCATGATAAACGGAATAACGGTATAGTATAGGGCAGGAGCTTCATCCACTGGGGAGCAAACAGAACCAATGCGTGTAGCCTTGAGGGGAGTCAATATCTCCAGCTAGGCGGGTGGAGATGGACTTCAGGGGGCCTGCAGGAGCCAGGGCCAGTCATGGGCCAAAGCCCATGAAGAAAAAGCGTTGGGGCCCAAGTTATGTAAATAAGCTTGGGGCACAATATACAGTAAATATCTTTTGGTGCAATGGTTTGCATCATTATTGGCGGTCCCTGAGGTGCTGGGTTCGAGTCTCCAAAGTACATCCTTTTTAGGATAGGCCTTAAGTGTCCTAAGCCCATGTGCCTTCACTGGTGGGCTTCTTGTGGGCTCGCTGGGGCAAGTAGCTGTCTCCCGGGAGCCTGCTAGGGCCTCCTGGGAGCTTGCTGGACAGTCTGGCGGGAGCAGGCTGGTGTCTTTCGGGAGCCTGCTAGGGTCTTCTGGGAGCTCGCTGGACAGCTTGACAGGGCAGACTGGTGTCTCTCGGGAGCTTGGCGGGGCCTCCTGAGAGCTCGCTGGACAGCCCGTCGGGGGCAGACTGGTGTCTCCCAGGAGCTTGGCAGGGCCTCCAGAGAGCTCGCTGGACAGCCTGACGGGGGCAGACTGCTGTCTCCCGGGAGGTTGGCGGGGCTTCCTGGGAGCTCACTGGACAGCCTGAAGGGGGCAGACTGTTGTCTCCCGGAAGCTTGGCGGGCCTCCTGGGAGCTCGCTAGACAGCCTAACGGGGGCAAACTGCTGACTCCTGAGAGCTTGCTAGGACCTCCTAGGAGCTCGCTGGATAGTCTGACGGAGACAGACCAGTGTCTCCTGGGAGCTTGGCAGGGCCTCCTGGGAGCTCGCCGGGTAGCCTGATGGGGCTGGACTACGGTCTTCCAAGAGCTTGGCGGGGTCTCCTGGAAGCTCGCTGGATAGCCTGACGGGGGCGGACCGACAGGAACGACCTAGCATAGATCTCCTATCTGAGACACAAAGGAAGGGTCAAGAAACCTTCGGGGGCTCCTCCTCTGAAGGGACTCCGACGCCCAAGTTAAAAAGTAACCAAAAGACTAGGAGATAAGTAAAGGAGATGAGAAGAAATGAGTTTGGGAGTGAAAAGAGTATCCCTTTGTGTGGATTTCGTGGGTGGGGGCTGCTCTCCCAAGAAAAGAGAGAGAGAGGATATTTATAGTGATAACCTTAGGGTTTGGAGGGTTCCAAGGCGTTGGTCCCACTGTCCTTGCTTTAGTGCTAACTTAGGAAAAGGGAAGCTTCTTGGCCACTCTTCCCTGCAGGTGGGCCCTGGCGCAGACTGCAAATTCCGGCCCAACAGTAACCCCTCGACTCTTAATTTCCACATACGGAAACAAGGAGTTGAAGCATCGACGAATTTGCATATGGGATTCCTGACAGGGGAGACGTGACGAGGGTGGTCTTATGAGGACGTCCTGGCAGGGGAGGCCTAACAGAGGCGGCCTGGCAGAGGTGAGCTAACAAGGGCAGCCTGGCAGAGATGGCCTAACGGGGCAACCTGGCAGGTGCGGCCTGGCAGAGATAGCCTAACGGGGGTGGCCTGGCAGGTGCGGCCAGAAACGGGTGACCTGGCGGGGGTGGCCTGGCATGGGCAGCCTAACGAGGGCAGCCTGACATGGGTGACCCAACTGGGGCGGTCAGGCAGGGGTGACATGGCGGGGGCGGCCTGGCAGGGGTGACCTTAAACGGGTGACCCAACAGGGGCGGCCTGGCAGAGATGACCTAACGGGGGCGGCCTGACACGAGTGGCTCAACAGGGGTGACCTGGCAGAGATGGCCTAATGGGGGTAGCCTGACAGGGGTGACCTAGCGGAGGCATGTGGAGTTCCTCAGAAAGACAAAGTAGAGTACCCCGGAGGGTATGCCCCTGGAGGCAGTCCTGGGAGGACGATTCTCGGAGGAAGGTTCCCCGTCTCTGGAGGCTGTCTAAGAAAGACTATTCCCGGAGGAAGTTCCCCAGAGGGCGTGCCCCTGGAGACTTTCTTAGAAAGACTATTCCCGGAGGGCGTGCCCCCAGAGGCCAGTCTCGAAAAGACAGTTTTTCCCAAAGGAAGTTCCCCAGAGGGCGTGCCCCTGGAGGCCAGTCTCAGAAAGACCGTTTTTCCCGAAGGAAATTCTTCGGAGGGCATGCCTCTGGAGGCCGATCTCAGAAAGATCGTTTTTCCCGAAGGGAGTTCCCCGAAGGGCATGCCCCCGGAGGCCAGTCTCGGGAAGACCATCTTTCCCAGAGGAAGTTCCCCGGAGGGCGTGCCCCCGGTGGCCGGTCTCGAAAAGAATGTTTTCCCGAAGGGAGTTCTCCGGAGGACATTGATAGGGTCAGGTTTTACCCAAATAAAACTACTGCAAGTGCACAGCAAAAACATATGTAGTATAAGGGGTATCGAAATCCCAAGAGAGTAATGCAGACTACACTATCGAATATAGATTCGGACTAAGCTAAGCAAAATATGATGTATGTAATGCGAATGAATAAATGGAAGTAAGCAAACGAATGTGTGAAGTTATCTAAGTTCAAGAAGATTAAAAGCGCTAAGCCAGGGTAATTCGCAGGTTTGAATCCAAGAATGTATGATGCAGGAAATCAGAAATGATTAAGAACCGTTTTAAACATGAATCTCTAATGCATAACTAATCAATTCTCATTGCAAAAGTTATCTATACCTAGATCACAGGGTTTCAAATCTCTTTGTAAACCCTAACAACCTAAGCATGCAGGAATGATCAGATTCAGTTGTTTACAAAACTCCTAAGCCAAATCTCTTTGTACTAAGTTGTTTTGCTCATCAAATACTAGTTCAGGTTATGAATAATGCTCTCACATATATTTAACAACCTATGATTTTCGGATTCCTAGATGATGTGTCTCAGAAATTCGATTTTAAAGCAAGCAGAGATGAAAAACCATAAGATATTCCTAATGATTAGCGATTCTACAATCTTTTCATCAACCTTTGAAAAACCCTAACTTATCTAGCAGATTACTCAAACATGATTATGAGATCACAAAACATAACTGAATAAAATTGCATTAAGAGAAAGAGTAAGAAACAAAAGGGGGTTCGAAATCTTCTCAAAAGAGTACAGGATTTGTCTCCCCAAAAAGCTCTGAATAAATCTCTCTCTAGCTCTCTGAATTCTCAAAAAACTAAGATAATAGCCAACAATGGTTGAAAACCTAATAAATAGAAGCTAAACACGATCTGGGGTCTTCATGTAAATAAAGGAAACTTCTGGGCCAATTCTGCAATTCTTCTTGATACTTTTAATAAAACGCCACGCTCCTTCCTTAGTGGGTGACGAGCGTCACTAAAGGGGTGACGATCGTCACCATTTGTGAATACTTTCTGCTTCGAGCTTGGTACTTCGTGGCTTCCACTCAGAATGCTCCAAAAGGTTCCAAAATCTCCAATTATGCTCCAGACATGCTATAACCTGCAAAGACTCTTCTAGGACTCTAAAAATACCAAAAAGACTCAATAAAAAGGATTTATATCATGGTTAAAAACCATAAAAACCATGATATATCAACTCCCCCAGACTTAGCTTTTGCTTGCCCTCAAGCAAACATTAGACAAAGAATAAGGTCGAGGTTTGAAAACAAGAAACAGTCAGTCAGTCATCAGAAACACCACACTAGTTAAAGCTTTCGAATCCACATACCACAGAGTCAACACAAGATCAAATTTCAGCATAATCATCACAAGCTTAGCAAATCTCTCAAGTCCAGTCTAAATCCCTTCAAGAAATCCGAAATTTCTACTGTCAACTCCTTATTTTTTTATCTAAGTGTGAAGTCTCATCAAAGCTCTATCATCTTAATCACTTTACAGATTCTTTTCCCTTCCTAACAACTGAACAAATCAATCTCAACACAGCTCTCCTATTTTCTCTTCCCTTAATCTTTTTCCTTAGGATATTTTTGATTTTTCACTTCTTTTTCTCAACTTTTTCAGTCTAAGAAATGGTGCTACTCAATACTTGTGTTCCTTGTGAGGAGACAGGTTCTTGAGTGTGTTCACTACTGTTGTTCCTTGTGAGGAGACAGAGTCATGAATGCACCATTCTTTGAACTTAAACTTTTAAAAACTACATCAGGAAAGATCAAAGAGAGACTGTATCTTAACCTTATTGTCAGTGCTTAAAGAGAGAATCAAGATCAATAAGAATCAATCACCAAGACAAGAAATTTAAAGTTCATTAAGGTGGAGCTAACAGCAAATTTTCCAGATTCTCTAAGAACCTAAACCTTCATTGCTAGACTGATCTACCTATGACTTTCAACTTAGTAAGACTTGTAATCAACTACTGTGGTAATGGTTCTTATCAGCAAAAACGTCTTATGGCTAGTTCCAAGAAAAACTAACAGTTTCAAAAATTTTGACTCTAGAAAAACAGGTTTTTGACTCAACTTTAAGACTCTATAAACATGACACAAAGCACACAACGTCAGTAACCACCTCCCCCAGACTTAAACAACACTGTCCCCAGTGTTATTAAGCCAAGAGTTGGTCAGAAAAATGAATGAGAAGTCGAAAAACCAAGTCAGAAAAGTGTTACCTCGCGTGGGGTCGGGTGACGAGCGTCACCAATCTGGTGACGAGCGTCACCACGATCTGTATTGCCCAAATCTTATGTTAGATGTTAATTAACGAAGTGTTTGCATGTGTACTCGAAAGTTAGACTTTTTGAGCATTCAAACACATAATTAACAACATCCAAACATAGCAATAATAACCTGGTTCAACAATCTCACAAAACATCATCAAAGAAACTGACAACTGACTCAAAGTAAATATAAAAATGACTCAAGAGAAGGAAAAATAAAAGGGAAAAAGGAGCAAGTAACCAGATAGTGAAACCTCAATCCTCATCCTCACAAGGCTCAGTAGTGTAGTGGGGGCGGACACAACCACAGTTGCTAAGTGTAGCAACAGCATCCCAGAGTCCCTCAAAGCTATCAATGACATACTCCTGAAAAGCAGCCATATCCATGGGTGTCTGTGGTCGTGGAGGACGCCTGAAAGCAGCAGAAGAGCCACTCTGGCATGTAGAAGGTCCAGCATCAGTAGCAGCAGCGGTAGAAGCAGAAGGACCAGCTGTAGCAGCTCTAGCAGGGCGCAGAGTCAGGGGGCGCAGAAGAGTCTGTGCTGGCATGAAGAATAGCTGGCGTGGGTCTGTCTGGATAGTAGTGAGGGCTCTCTGTGGCAACTTAATGCCAACATACTCTCCAAAAATAGTAGTGAAAGTCCAGACAACTCCAGTCTTCATCCAAGTGACATGGCGCAGATACTGGTCATCCATAAGCGATCTATCACTGCGCAGACTGCAAGGAGTAACATCGATCTGGAAATGATGGAAGATCGGTGTCAACAAGCTGCCCACATTCTCAGTCTTCTCCCCTGGACTGGTGAATGGCTTGGTCTTCAAAGAGACCAAGTGCTCAGCGAAAACAGCACCTAAGTTGGCGCGAACCATACTATCAACTGGTATCGAATCATCCAGCATCTCATAAAGTCCGTAGTAGAGGAGAATCAGCTTACTAACTCGAGTCTTGCTGGGCGCAGACTTGCACAGAATGGTATGACCAAAGAGGCGCAGAATGTACCTCAAAACCGGATGTCTAACCTCTGTCTGCGTGCTGATCTTGCTATCATAGACTCCATTCCCGAACTTGGACCAGAATGTCCTCATATGGGTCCACTGAGAGGGAAGGAGAACGCCTGTGGGATGGTCAGAGAAGCCATAAATCCCACAAAGCTCCATCAGACTGATCCGGTATCGAATCCCTCGGATCAGAAATGTCATAGTGCCTTCCTGAGCACGCTTCGCCAGCTCATTCGCGTAGTAGACGCGAATTGTAGAGAGAAACTGGTGGACCAAATCTGGGTACAGATCGTATTGCTGGAATGGCATAGTCCCCATGCCAATGCGCTCCAGAATCTCATAAACCTCCTCAAAGATCCCCATCTTCTGCAGAACAGCAGGATCCGCGAGTCGAGTGGGGATAATCTTAACTCCCAACCACGCATTGTAGAACAGCGTGTCATACCCATCCCACTCCTCTTGAATATCACGGAATACACAGGTATCCCGAGCCACTTCTTGCTTCGGAGTCCCTGCCCAAGCCACTCCTGAGGCTATTTTCCGATCCTCTCGTTTGGGCCATGGGGGCCTGCAAACCGGGTGCTGACTGAAGGAATCTGTAGACCCTGTTGCAGTGGTGGAAGACGAGCTTTGTCTTGGTCGTTTCTCCTGACGAGGCATCTGAAAATTGAACACCAAAATCGACCAAAACCATCTCAAAAATTAGCAAATTTTTCAAAATTCGAAAAAAATCAACTAAACAGGATGAAATAGCTGATGGCGATTAACTACTGCACTACTAGGAACACAATGCAAGCATCAGTTCAACCTAAATCACCCAAAATTTCCAGATTTTTGCAACTTTCATCATGAACTCGAAAATTCAAAACAGTGCAAATCAACCGATAAAAGCTCACAAAGATGGTTGCATTCCTCTAAGACAACCTAACTAACCATGATTCAACAGTTAAATCAAGCCAATCAAGTCAAAAATCGGATTTTACCAAACCTAAGGCGGGCTAAAAATTGGGGAGTCCGAAAACATACCTTGCAGATCGTAAAAACTGAGTTGATATTCAGAAAGAGGAGTAAAATCCACACGGATTAGACTCTTGAATCACTCAATTTGGTTAAGAAAATCAAAAGTTATGAAATTCCTATTTTCTAACTAGTTTCGGTTATTTTGCAGGTTTGCTCGAGGAAGAAGAAGAGAAAAGCTTAAGTCCCGTGTTCGATTCTGATGGGTGACGAGCGTCACCATAAGGGTGACGATCGTCACCGTTTTTTTTTTTTTTTTTTTTTTTTTAACTAATAATCCTAAGCACGAAAATAAATACTAAGTATTATATCTACAACTTACCAGTGGGTTGCCTTCCACTAAGCGCTCTTTTAAAGTCATTAGCTTGACTTTGGTTGGCTGTTTAGACAGCTGGTGCCTGATTCAGAGACACAATGTGTCATGCTGGAATCTCTGCTTGTGCCCAGTAATGCTTCACCCTTTGTCCATTGACAGTGAACTCCTCTCCTTTGGAGTTAATCAGGACAATTGCACCATGTGGGCGAGTTTCTTTGACAGTGAAAGGACCTGACCATCTAGAACGCAGTTTACCAGGAAAAAGCTGTAAACGAGAGTTATAGAGTAGTACCTGGTCATTGGGTTCGAAATGCCTGGATATGATCTTCTTATCATGATATGCCTTTGTCCTCTCCTTGTATAACTTGGAGTTTTCATAGGCTAGATATCTGATCTCATCCAGTTCATTGAGCTGAATCAAGCGCCTTTCTGCAGCAGGTTTCAGATCGAAATTCAGCTTCTTGATTGCCCATTCTGCTCTGAACTCCAGCTCTACTGGTAGATGGCACGCCTTGCCATAGAGAAGGTGGAATGGAGTAGTCCCAAGTGGCGTTTTGTAGGCAGTCCTGTAGGCCCATAATGCATCATCCAGCTTTGCAGACCAATCTTTCCTTGTCTTCCCAACTGTCTTCTCCAGAATTTGCTTGATATGTCTGTTGGAAACCTCAACTTGTCCACTTGTTTGGGGGTGATAGGGCGTGGCCACTCTGTGCTGTACACCATGCTTCTTCAACAGCTTGTCAAAAACCTTGTTGACAAAGTGAGAACCCCCATCACTTATGACAATCCGTGGGACACCAAATCTGGGAAAGATAATGGTCTTAAACAGCTTCTTAACCACTGCAGCATCATTAGTAGGAGTAGCCAACGCCTCTACCCACTTAGATACATAATCAACAGCAACCAGAATGTATTTATTCCCATAAGATGAGGGAAAAGGTCCCATGAAGTCAATACCCCAACAATCGAAAACTTCAACTTCCAGAATGAAGTTCTGTGGCATCTCATGTCTCCGGCTGATTTTTCCTCTTCTCTGACAAGTATCACAGCTTGTGATGAAGGCTTGGGCGTCCCTGAACATAGTAGGCCACTAAAATCCAGCCTGCAAAACCTTAGAGACAGTCTTGAATGTAGCAAAGTGTCCAGCATAGTCTGATCCATGACAGTGAAAGAGCACGTCCTGAACTTCTTCTTCTGCTAAGCATCTTCTGTAAATACCATCAGCACAATGCTTGTAGAGGTATGGCTCATCCCAATAGAATCTCCTAATTTCTCTCAAGAACTTCTTCTTAGCATAGCCTTTAAAATCATGTGGTTCATCCTCTGCAGCAAGATAATTGGCAATATCAGCATACCAGGGTCTCTTTGGATCATGTAAAGCATAAACAGGCTCTTCAAAAGCTTTCCCCAAGCTTGCACAAATCGCAGATAAGTGTGGAGATCGGTGACGAGCGTCACCAATGTTGGTGACGAGCGTCACCTCTCTCGTATACTGTTGTCGCGAATGGTCTCGGTTGGTGACGAGCGTCACCCTCCTGGTGTCGCTCGTCACTCCCCTGCAGTTTCGTGAAAACTGCAGGTTTTCAACACTTTCCTCCTGTTCTCTGGTTTCCACTAAGTAAACATTCTCTTCAGGCAAGAAATCATTGATGGGAACACTGTCTTCGACCTGAATCCGGGATAAATGGTCAGCAACTCTCCACTCCTTTCTTGTCCTTCACTTCAATATCAAATTCCTGAAGAAGCAGGATCCATCTTAACAGCCTTGGTTTTGCATCCTTCTTTTGCATTAGGTACTTCAGTGCTGAATGGTCAGTATGAACCACGACCTTGGAGCCAACAAGATGCTGCCTGAACTTCTCAAAAGCAAACACAACAGCTAACAATTCCTTCTCAGTTGTTGCATAATTCTTCTGAGCATCATCCAAAGTCCTACTTGCATAGTAGATGGCGTGGAGTTTCTTGTCTTTCCTCTGTCCCAGCACTGCTCCAACTGCAAAATCGCTGGCATCACACATTACCTCAAAAGGTAAGTCCCAATCTGGAGGCTGCACAACAGGGGCTGTAACCAAAGCCTGTTTGATCTGTTCAAAAGCAGATTTGCACTCTTCTGTGAACTCAAACTTCACATCCTTGCAGAGGAGAGCAGTAAGTGGGCGTGCTATCTTGCTAAAATCTTTGATGAACCTTCTGTAGAAGCCTGCATGTCCCAGAAAACTCCTCACTGCTTTGACGGAATCAGGTGCTTGCAGACTTGTCATCACCTCAATTTTTGCCCTATCCACCTCTGTACCGTCTCCTGAGACTCTGTGGCCAAGTACAATACCATCCTGCACCATAAAATGACACTTCTCCCAGTTTAAAAGCAAGTGCTTCTCTTCACATCTCTGCAGAACTGCACACAGATTATCCAAACAGCTCTTGAAAGAAGATCCATAAACAGAGAAGTCATCCATGAACACCTCCATAAACTTCTATATCATGTCTGTGAAAATCGACATCATGCATCTCTGGAAGGTTGCAGGAGCATTACACAGACCAAAAGGCATTCTGCGATATGCAAAAGTGCCATAGGGACAGGTAAAAGTGGTCTTCTCCTGATCATCTGGATGGATGGGGATCTGAAAGAAGCCTGAATACCCATC
Organism: Thlaspi arvense; assembly: GCA_911865555.2. Taxonomy (NCBI): domain Eukaryota; kingdom Viridiplantae; phylum Streptophyta; class Magnoliopsida; order Brassicales; family Brassicaceae; genus Thlaspi; species Thlaspi arvense. Next base: position 10,499,418 of record OU466861.1, read on the forward strand.
AAGGAAGCTGTAATACTTGTGATTCGCCAGCCTCTCTAGCATCTGATCGATGAAAGGTAGAGGAAAATGATCCTTCCTTGTTGCTGCATTCAGTTTCCTGTAGTCTATACACATCCTGTGTCCTGTCACAGTCCTGGTTGGAATCAGCTCATCCTTGTCATTCTTTACCACGGTGACACCTCCTTTCTTAGGCACCACGTGCACTGGACTTACCCAAGCACTGTCTGAAATAGGATAGATGATACCAGCCTGCAACAACTTCATGATCTCTTTCTTGACCACATCCTGCAAATTCGGATTTAGCCTCCTCTGGTGCTCAACTGATGATTTCGACTCATCCTCCAAGTGTATTCTATGCATGCACAAGTCTGGAGAGATACCTGAAATGTCATCAAGAGAATAGCCAAGAGCTTTGCGAAATTTTCGCAGCTTACTTAGCAATAGGGTGAGCTCTGCATTGTTCAATGAAGCATTAACAATAACAGGATAGGTGGAATTTTCTCCTAGAAATGCGTACCTTAGCCCTGCAGGGAGCTGTTTAAGCTCAACTTTTGGTGCTTTTGCTGTTGACCAGTCACCCATTGTGGTGGCTTTTGCAGATGTGGAGACAAGTTCATCCTGTGCAACCAGTTGCATCACTTGTGCAGTAGCATCCATCATCTTTGTGTAGCCTGTTGCAGCAGCATCTAAATGCTCATACTCAGCTGTAGAAGTGGTCAACGCCCTTTCCAAGGGGTCCTCTGAACTCATCTCATGGAAGATCTGATCAGCAATGTTTGTGAGAACATCAACATAAAAAGTCTGTCCATCTATGGTTGGCCTCTTCATCAGCTTATCCATTTCGAACTTCATCACTAAATCGCCAACATTCAGCTCTATTCTACCCTTCCTGACGTCAATAATAGCTCCTGCAGTGGCTAAGAAGGGTCTGCCAAGAATCAAGGGGTCTTTGGGCTCTTCTCCATACTCTAGAACCACAAAATCAGTAGGGATCATACAATCTCCTATTTTGATAGGAACATCCTCTATCACCCCTTCAGGAACTCTAACTGATCTATCAGCTAGGACAAGAGATATTCTTGTAGCTTTAAAATCGGTCATCCCCAAACTCTTGGCAACAGAGTGAGGCATGAGGTTCACACTAGACCCAAGATCACACAATGACCTCTCAAACTTGTCATTGAAGATGGTGCAGTCTAAAACAAAGCTTCCTGGGTCTGAAAGCTTCTCTGGAACTCTGTTCTGAATCACTGCACTGACCTGCTCGTTGATCATCATAGCCCCAACCTCAAGATTCAAGTTATTGGTCACCATTCTCTTCACATACCTCATAATAACAGGAGTTATCCTTACAGCATCAATCAATGGGATCTCTATTATCAACTTGTCCATGATAGCCTTGCATCTTGCATCCTCAAGCTCCTGCTTAGACTTCTTAGGATGCTTAGGATAGGGTATCTTGGGTTTATACACGGTCTCCTTAGCATTATCTGAAGTCTTAGGTGAAACTACAACATGTGGTGTCTGGTGACGAGCGTCACTGGATTGGTGACGAGCGTCACTCACTTTGGACGAGTCGGGGTCGAGTACTGGATATGGGTGACGGGCGTCACCCCCTTGGTGACGGTTGTCACCAATTTGTGAAGAATCGGGGTCGGGGTTGTCCTCAATGGGTGACGAGCGACACCCATTATTGGTGACGAGCGTCACCAATGGTTCTGCAGTAAAAGTTTCTTCATCTTCATACTCTTCCATACCCACGAAATTTCTTGAGGTTAAATCCTTCTGCAACACTGGTTGCAGGTTCCTTCCACTCCTCAATGTGATGGCATTCACGTGGTGTTTGGGATTAGCATCAGTTTTCCTGGAAGAAATCCTTCTTGCCTCTGAACAGCTCCTGCAGTTTGAGCAACTTGAACATCAAGCTTCTTCATATGAGAGTTCAGACTCTCAATTTTCCCATTCAAGTCCTAATAGAGCGAATCTATCTTGCCATTGAAGTTCACAGTAAGCTTCTGTTGTCCTTCCAAGATCTGTTCTAACATTGCTTCCATTTTGTTCTCTTGTGGAGGTGCTGGTTGATAGGAAGTAGAACCATAGTTTCTGTAATTTCCACTGTTCTGGAATGGCTTCTGATACTCTGTCTTCTGGAAAGGGGGTCTAGGAGTGAAACCAGGCGTGTTATGTCCTCCTGTAGGGGCGTTTTTCTGATTGTTGTTGCTGTATCCTCTGTTCCACTGCTGATTCCCATACCTTTGTCCCTGAAATCCGCCAGAATTGATGAAATTTACATCCTCCTGCTCAACTTCCTCTGGAGCTTCGAAAGTCTCTACTTCTGCAGCAAAGGGAACTGACTTCTTCCCTACCAAAAGGCTGTGCATATCATCCAACTTAGCCTTAACTTCAGCAATCTGATTTCCATCAGCTACACAAGCTTGTTTCATTCTCTGAAAGTCTGCATTTTTAGTGCTGTTGCTGCAGATCAAGTTCTCAATCAGTCTCACCACCTCCTCTGGTCTGTTGGTGTTGAAGTTCCCTGCACTTGCTGCATCCAGCGCCATCTGATATTTCCAGTCAATGCCTCTGAAAAAGATCCCAAGTAATTGCACCTGACTGAAACCATGATGAGGGCAGTCCCTTTGATAAGACTTGAACCTGATCCAAGAAGCCTTGAAAGCTTCAGTAGGGCCTTGTGTAAATCATGCAATTTTCGTCCTCATATCTTCTGATCTGGCATCATCATAGAAATTGTTCAGAAAGGCATTCTTGGTGTCCTCCCAAGTAGTTAATGAAGCAGGTTCCAGTTGCTTCAGCCAATATGCAGCTTCTCCTTCAAGAGAGTATGGAAAAAGCTTGCAGAACAGAAAGTCATTGCTAACCCCATTAGCTTTGACACTGGAAGCCAAGTCCTCAAATCTCTCTATGTGATCCATAGGATGCTCATGAGGTAAACCATGGAAGGGATGCTGTCCAACCAGCTGATAGTAGACAGGTTTAACCTCAAAATCGTTCCTCTGGAAGGCAGGAGGTCGGATTGCAGCTCTGTTGGCATAGAACTGATCAGGTGATAGGGTCAGGTTTTACCCAAATAAAACTACTGCAAGTGCACAACAAAAGCAGTTGTAGTACAAGGGGTTATCGAATCCCAAGGGAGTATGTAAACCACACTAGCGATTATAGATTCAGATTAAGCTAAGCGACAAATAATGAATGTAATGCAAAACAGTAAAATAAATGCAAGAGGGCGTTTTTATGCTTGTTCTTAAAGTTCAGAAGGCTAAAGGCGCTAAGTCAGGACAGTTCGCAGGTTGAATCCGAGAGTGTAGAATGCATGCAATCAGGAATGAATTAAAACCGTCTTGAACATGAATCGCAAAGATATAACTAATCAATTCTCATTGTAGAAGTTATCTATGTCTAAATCACAGAGTTTCAAATCTCTTTGCAAACCCTAACAACCTAAACATGCAGTAATGATCAAGTTCAATTGTTCACAAAACTCCTAAGCCAAATCTCTTTGTACTAGGGCGTTTTGCTCATCTAATACTAGTTCAGGTGATTAATAATGCTCTCACATCTATCAAAAACCTAGGGTTTCGAAATCCAGATGATGTGTCTAAGAAATCGATATGAATGCAAGCACAGATGAAGAACCAATGAATTTCCTAAAAGTTTTTAGCAATTCTACAAACTCTTCTTCAACCTTTGAAAAGTCCTAACTTAACTAACAAACTACTCAGACATGGTGATTTGAGAAAACATCATGAAAAGAATAGATTGCATAAAAGAAATAAGAAGTAGAAATAAAGGAGTTCAAAATCTGCTCTGAAGGAGTCTGATTTGTCTCTCCAAAAGCTCTTCTACAAATCTCTCTCTAAAGCTCTCAAAAATAATAAGATACAAGATATATGCCAAAAGAATGGCTGAAAAACCTAATATACAAGCTAAAACACGATCTGGAGTCTTTTTGCAAATACTGAAACTTTTGGGCCAAAACTGCAATTTCTTCCCAATCTTTTAAAAACAGGCCACGACCTCCTTCCTTGGTGGGTGACGAGCGTCACCATATGGCATACTTTCTTCTTCGAGCTAGGTACTTCGTGGCTTCAACTCAGAATGTTCCAAAAGGTTCCAAAATCTCCAATTATGCTCCAGACATGCTATAACCTGCAAAGACTCTTCTAGGACTCTAAAAATACCAAAAAGACTCAATAAAAAGAACTTATATCATGGTTAAAAACCATAAAAACCATGATATATCAACTCCCCCAGACTTAGCTTTTGCTTGCCCTCAAGCAAACATTAGACAAAGAATAAGGTCGAGGTTTGAAAACAAGAAACAATCAGTCAGTCATCAGAAACACCACACTAGTTAAAGCTTTCGAATCCACATACCACAGAGTCAACACAAGATCAAATTTCAGTCTAATTATCACAAGCTTAGCAAATCTCTCAAGTCCAGTCCAAATCCCTTCAAGAAATCCGAAATTTCTACTATCAACTCCTTATTTTTATCTAAGTGTGAAGTCTCATCAAAGCTCTATCATCTTAATCACTTTACAGATTCTTTTCCCTTCCTAACAACTGAACAAATCAATCTCAACACAGCTCTCCTATTTTCTCTTCCCTTAATCTTTTTCCTTAGGATATTTTCGATTTTTCACTTCTTTTTCTCAACTTTTACAGTCTAAGATATGGTGCTACTCAATATTTGTGTTCCTTGTGAGGAGACAGGTTCTTGAGTGAGTTCACTACTGTTGTTCCTTGTGAGGAGACAGGGTCATGAATGCACCATTCTTTGAACTTAAACTTTTAAAAACTACATCTGGGAAGATCAAAGAGAGACTGTATCTTAACTTTATTGTCAGTGCTTAAAGAGAGAATCAAGATCAATAAGAATCAATCACCAAGACAAGAAATTTAAAGTTCATTAAGGTGGAGCTAACAGCAAATTTTCCAGATTCTCTAAGAACCTAAACCTTCATTGCTAGACTGATCTACCTATGACTTTCAACTTAGTAAGACTTGTAATCAACTACTGTGGCAATGGTTCTTATCAGCAAAAAACGTCCTATGGCTAGTTCCAAGAAAAACTAACAGTTTCAAAAAATTTGACTCTAGAAAAAACAGATTTTTGACTCAACTTTAAGACTCTATAAACATGACACAAAGCACACAACGTCAGTAACCACCTCCCCCAGACTTAAACAACACTGTCCCCAGTGTTATTAAGCCAAGAGTTGGTCAAAATGAAGCATGAGAACGTGTAAAACCAAGGTGGAAAAGTGGTACCTCGCGAAGGAGCTAGTGACGAGCGTCACCATATTGGTGACGAGCGTCACTACTCTGAAACTTCAGAAATCGTCATGTTGGGTGTTGTAATGTAACACCATCATGTGTGCTCCAAAGTAAGACTGTAAGAGCACTAAAAACACACATCAAAACATCCAAATAAAGCATAATCCATGATCCAGAAGGTGGGTTGTCTCCCACTAAGCGCTTGTTTAAAGTCATTAGCTCGACTTTGAATGCTGTTCAGACAGCTGGTGGAACAGAAGGTGGCATTGAATGCCTTGGAGAAGAATGTCTCCTCATCCATGGTGGTTTATAGGCAGTAGATGCATGGATTCTTCCAAGGAAGTGAGGAACATCAGCAGGGTGGGTCATGAGTGTGGGTGGGATACTTCTTTTTCTTGCAGAATCATCAAAAGAAACACCAAGCATTCTTTGCTTAGTTGCAGGTTTCTGGGTTGTGGAATGGTGAATTTTCGGATTGGCAACATATGATGGACTTGTAGCTGTAAAATCACGTTGCTGCTTTGTGTTCAGGTTGGTGACGAGCGTCACCAGGTCAGTGACGGTCGTCACTGACCCTGCAGTTCGAGTTTCTGCAGTTTTCCTGCAATTCAGCTCTGCAAGTGTTGCTTCCATCACATACACGTCTTCCTCCAGCAACTTGGCATTCATTAGAACCTCTTTTTCAAGCCCAGTCATGAAGATATGATCCTCACTGCAATCCTCAAACCCAACAGCTTCTGCAGAAGTTTCAGATATTAGCTCTTCAACAGCCATCTTGCTCACTTGCCCACTTATATCTGATTCATTGACACACTCAGCAATAATGTCTTCTGAATGCTCCATGACAGTCTCTTTATCTCTAGAAGTTCTTACAGAAAAGGTCTGACCATCAATGGTAGAACTACCTCTTAACTTATCCATGTCAAAGTTCATGACAACATCACCAAGATCAAGCTCAATGTTCCCCTTTCTAACATCAATGATGGCTCCAGCAGTAGCCAAGAATGGTCTTCCCAGAATAAGAGGGTCTTTAGGTTCTTCAGCATATTTCAGAACCACAAAATCTGTAGGAATTATGCAACCTTCAATGTTAACATGAACATTCTCTAACATGCCTTCTGGGGTCCTTATGGATGGATCTGCTAGGATGAGAGAGATCCCAGCTGGCTTGAAATCAGTCATTCCAAGTCTAGCAGCAACAGAGAAAGGCATCAAGTTAATACTTGACCCTAGATCACATAGAGAGTGTGGAAAACGTCCTGCAGATATTGAGCAATCAAGCACAAAGGTCCCTGGATCAGATAGCTTCTCTGGAACTCTGCTTTGAGTGATGGTATTGACTTGTTCAGAAACAGTCACCTTCTTCTTCTTCTTTGGAACTGTGCCTAAGAGAATTGCACTGATGTCTCTGGTAAGCAATGCTCCTTCCTCAGGACTTACACCATTCACAACCATTCTCTTTACATACCTTCTTAGAGCTGGTGAAAGCTTGACTGCATCAACAAGTGGAATCTCAAGCATCAGCTTGTCTATCATAGCTTTACATCTGGCTTCTTCTATCTCCTGTTTAGACTTCCTAGGATGCTTGGGGAATGGTGTTTTGGGTTTATAGACACGTTCCTGGTCATAATTTGCAGTTACAGGCGAAGCAGCTTCGTTCTGGGGTGGGTGACGACCGTCACCAGGGGGGTGACGCTCGTCACTCACCTGTGACAACCCCCGATTCTCTTCTATGTTGGTGACGAGTGTCACTCCTCCTTGGTGACGCTCGTCACTCACCTCTGAGACAGAAAAATTTTCATCTTCAGACTCCATGAGTTGCACGATCTGTTCTGCACTCAACCTCTTTTTCTGCACTGTTTTAAGCTCCTTTTCATTCCTGACTGTGATGGCATTAACCTGATGCTTGGGATTGATATCAGTCCTTCCAGGAAGGAATCCCTCTTGCCTTTGAACAGCTCCTGCAGTTTGAGCAACCTGCACATCAAGCTTCTTCATGTGAGAGTTCAGACTCTCAATTTTTCCATTCAGGTCTTGATACAGCGAATCTAGCTTGCCATTGAAGTTCACTGTCATCTTCTGTTGTCCTTCAAGTACCTGCTCCAGCATAGCTTCCATTTTATTGTCTTGTGGAGGTGCAGTTTGGTAGGAAGAAGAACCATAATTCCTGCTGTTTTGGTAAGGTTTCTCAACTTCAGTCTTCTGGAATGGGGGCTTAGGAGTGTAACCAGGCGTGCTCTGTCCTCCTGTAAAGGTACTCTGCTGATTATTGCTGTTGTAGCCTCTGTTCCATTGCTGATTTCCAAACCTTTGGCTCTGAAAACCTCCTCCATTGATGAAATTAACATCTTTCTGCTCAAATTCTTCAGGATTTTCGAAACTCTCCACTTCTGCAGCGAATTGGACTGACTTCTTTCCCACCAAAAGGCTGTGCATGCTGTCTAACTTAGCCTTAACTTCAGCTATTTGGTTTCCATCATTCAAACCAGACTGCTGCTTTCTCTGAAAATCTGCATTCTTAGTGCTGTTACTGCAGGCCAAGTTTTCAATCAATCTTACAGCTTCTTCTGGTCTGTTGGTGTTGAAGTTTCCTGCACTTGCTGCATCCAGCGCCATCTGATATTTCCAGTCAATGCCTCTGAAGAAAATTCCAAGTAATTGCACCTGACTGAAACCATGATGAGGACAGTCTCTTTGATAAGACTTGAACCTGATCCAAGAAGCCTTAAAAGCTTCAGTAGGGCCTTGTGTAAAGGAAGCAATTTTCATCCTCATGTCCTCTGATCTTGCATCATCATAGAAGTTATTCAGAAAGGCGTTCTTAGTGTCTTCCCAAGTGGTCAATGAAGCAGGTTCCAGTTGCTTCAGCCAATATGCAGCTTCTCCTCCAAGAGAGTAAGGAAAAAGCTTGCAGAACAGGAAATCATTGCTGACTCCAGTAGCTTTGACACTTGAAGCCAGATCCTCAAACCTCTCAATGTGATCCATAGGATGCTCATTAGGTAAGCCATGGAATGGATGCTGGCCAACCAGCTGATAGTAGACTGGTTTAACCTCAAAATCGTTCCTCTGGAAGGCAGGAGGTCGGATTGCAGCTCTGTTGGTATAGAACTGATCAGGTCTGTTGTAGTCACCTAGAGTCCTCTTAACAAAACGCCCAACAGCGTTATTGACAGCAGCAGGGACCCCCACGTTCTCAGCCACTTGCTGAACCTGCTGTTCAACAATGACATTCCCCTCTTGATCAATTCTCTGCCCCTCTTCGTTTCTCCTGTTTCCTTCCCTGTCAACCAAGTGACCTTCTGCATCTTCAACCAAGATAAGTGGAGCGACCATTGTAGATTGCTTCTTAGCTTTCCTGTTAGTTCTCTCCAACCTAGCAAGCTCGTCGATGCTCAAAGTCACAAGCTCCTTCTCTTTGTTGCTTCTGGTTCTGCGATTAGGCATACACCTGAAACAAGAACAAAGAAAAGTAGCTGAAAATCAGTAAACAAATAAAAACTTAGACAAAATCCTAATACTAAAAATCGATAGGCAGCTATTACTCCCCGGCAACGGCGCCAAAAACTTGATAGGGTCAGGTTTTACCCAAATAAAACTACTGCAAGTGCACAGCAAAAGCAGTTGTAGTATAAGGGGTTATCGAATCCCAAGGGAGTATGTAAACCACACTAGCGATTATAGATTCAGATTAAGCTAAGCGATAAATAATGAATGTAATGCAAAACAGTAAAATAAATGCAAGAGGGCGTTTTTATGCTTGTTCTTAAAGTTCAGAAGGCTAAAGGCGCTAAGTCAGGACAGTTCGCAGGTTGAATCCGAGAGTGTAGAATGCATGCAATCAGGAATGAATTAAAACCGTCTTGAACATGAATCGCAAAGATATAACTAATCCATTCTCATTGTAGAAGTTATCTATGTCTAAATCACAGAGTTTCAAATCTCTTTGCAAACCCTAACAACCTAAACATGCAGTAATGATCAGGTTCAATTGTTCACAAAACTCCTAAGCCAAATCTCTTTGTACTAGGGCGTTTTGCTCATCTAATACTAGTTCAGGTGATTAATAATGCTCTCACATCTATCAAAAACCTAGGGTTTCGAAATCCAGATGATGTGTCTAAGAAATCGATATGAATGCAAGCACAGATGAAGAACCAATGAATTTCTTAAAAGTTTTTAGCAATTCTACAAACTCTTCTTCAACCTTTGAAAAGTCCTAACTTAACTAACAAACTACTCAGACATGGTGATTTGAGAAAACATCATGAAAAGAATAGATTGCATAAAAGAAATAAGAAGTAGAAATAAAGGAGTTCAAAATCTGCTCTGAAGGAGTCTGATTTGTCTCTCCAAAAGCTCTTCTACAAATCTCTCTCTAAAGCTCTCAAAAATAATAAGATACAAGATATATGCCAAAAGAATGGCTGAAAAGCCTAATATACAAGCTAAAACACGATCTGGGGTCTTTTTGCAAATACTGGAACTTTTGGGCCAAAACTGCAATTTCTTCCCAATCTTTTAAAAACAGGCCACGACCTCCTTCCTTGGTGGGTGACGAGCGTCACCAGCTTGGTGACGAGCGTCACCATATGGCATACTTTCTTCTTCGAGCTAGGTACTTCGTGGCTTCAACTCAGAATGCTCCAAAAGGTTCCAAAATCTCCAATTATGCTCCAGACATGCTATAACCTGCAAAGACTCTTCTAGGACTCTAAAACTACCAAAAAGACTCAATAAAAAGGACTTATATCATGGTTAAAAACCATAAAAACCATGATATATCATCAGGTCTGTTGTAATCACCTAGAGTCCTCTGAACAAAACGCCCAGCAGCGTTATTGACAGCAGCAGGGACTCCCACGTTCTCAGCCACTTGCTGAACCTGCTGTTTAACAATGACATTCCCCTCTTGATCAATTCTCTGCCCCTCTTCGTTCCTCCTATTTCCTTCCCTGTCAACCAAGTGACCTTCTGCATCTTCAACCAAGATCAGTGGAGCGACCATTGTAGATTGCTTCTTAGCTTTCCTGTTAGTTCTCTCCAACCTAGCAAGCTCGTCGATGCTCAAAGTCACAAGCTCCTTCTCTTTGTTGCTTCTGGTTCTGCGATTAGGCATACACCTGAAACAGGAACAAAGAAAAGTAGCTGAAAATCAGTAAACAAATAAAAACTTAGACAAAATCCTAATACTAAAATTCGATAGGCAGCTATTACTCCCCGGAAACAGCGCCAAAAACTTGATAGGGTCAGGTTTTACCCAAATAAAACTACTGCAAGTGCACAACAAAAGCAGATGTAGTATAAGGGGTATCGAAATCCCAAGAGAGTAATGCAGACTACACTATCGAATATAGATTCGGACTAAGCTAAGCAAAATATGATGTATGTAATGCGAATGAATAAATGGAAGTAAGCAAACAAATGTGTGAAGTTATCTAAGTTCAAGAAGATTAAAAGCGCTAAGCCAGGGTAATTCGCAGGTTTGAATCCAAGAATGTATGATGCAGGAAATCAGGAATGATTAAGAACCGTTTTAAACATGAATCTCTAATGCATAACTAATCAATTCTCATTGCAAAATTTATCTATACCTAGATCACAGGATTTCAAATCTCTTTGTAAACCCTAACAACCTAAGCATGCAGGAATGATCAGATTCAGTTGTTTACAAAACTCCTAAGCCAAATCTCTTTGTACTAAGTTGTTTTGCTCATCAAATACTAGTTCAGGTTATGAATAATGCTCTCACATATATTTAACAACCTATAATTTTCGGATTCCTAGATGATTGTCTCAGAAATTCGATTTTAAAGCAAGCAGAGATGAAAAACCATAAGATATTCCTAACGATTAGCGATTCTAAAATCTTTTCATCAACCTTTGAAAAACCCTAACTTAACTAGCAGATTACTCAGACATGATTATGAGATCACAAAACATAGCTGAATAAAATTGCATTAAGAGAAAGAGTAAGAAACAAAAGGGGGTTCGAAATCTTCTCAAAAGAGTACAGGATTTGTCTCCCCAAAAAGCTCTGAATAAATCTCTCTCTAGCTCTCTGAATTCTCAAAAACTAAGATAATAGCCAACAATGGCTGAAAAACCTAATAAATAGAAGCTAAACACGATCTGGGGTCTTCATGTAAATAAAGGAAACTTCTGGGCCAATTCTGCAATTCTTCTTGATACTTTTAATAAAACGCTACGCTCCTTCCTTAGTGGGTGACGAGCGTCACTAAAGGGGTGATGATCGTCACCATTTGTGAATACTTTCTGCTTCGAGCTTGGTACTTCGTGGCTTCCACTCAGAATGCTCCAAAAGGTTCCGAAATCTCCAATTATGCTCCAGACATGCTATAACCTGCAAAGACTCTTCTAGGACTCTAAAAATACCAAAAAGACTCAATAAAAAGGATTTATATCATGGTTAAAAACCATAAAAACCATGATATATCAGGCATGCCCCTGGAGGCTAGTCTCGGAAAGACTGTTTTTCCTGGGGGAAGTTCCCTTGAGGGCGTGCCCCTGGAGGCTGGTCTCGGAAATACCGTTTTTCCCGGAGGATGTGCCCTTGGAGGCCGGTTTCAGAAAGACCATTTTTCCCAAAGGGAGTTCCCCGGAGGGCGTGCCCCTGGAGGCCGGTCTCGAAAAGACCGTTTTTCCCGGAGGAAGTTCCCCGGAGGGCGTGCCCTTGGAGGCTGGTCTCGGAAAGACCGTTTTCTCCGAAGGAAGTTCTCCGAAGGGCGTGCCCCTGGAGGCCGGTCTCGGAAAGACTGTTTCTCCCGAAGGGAGTTCCCCGGAGGGCGTGTCCTGGAGGCCGGTCTCGGAAAGACCATTTTTCCCAAAGGGAGTTCCCTGGAGGGCGTGCCCCTGGAGGCCAGTCTCGGAAAACCGTTTTTCTCGGAGGAAGTTCCCCGGAGAGCATGTCTCTGGAGGCAGGTCTCTGAAAGACCGTTTTTCCCGAAGGGAGTTCCCCGGAGGGCGTGCCCGTGAAGGCACTTCCGGAGGATAGTTCCCTTGAGGGCGATCCCAGAGGATTGAAGAGAAGTCCTCTGAGAAGGGTAATCCCCGATTCCCGGAAGAATGTTCTCGAGAGAAAGAATAAGCGATGCGATAAACAGTAAAGGAATAATCCGAGTGGTAATAGCGAGAATCATATGAAGATGTGCATCCCAAGTGGGACGGCGTCAAGCCCCCGAGGGGAAAAAATGTACCCAAGAGATATGTTTTTGAGGAGAACATACTGCAATTCTGGATGGTGCTACTCGTTGCATTTGGTTTGATGCTCCCCTTCGTCTAATGCCAACTGTTCGGGAGCATTTTGTAGGATGCTTGAGAGGGATATGTGTTCGTCAGGGTCGTGATAACGATATAGCATAGGATAGGAGCTCCATCCACTGGGGAGCAAACAGAACCAATGTGTGTAGCCTTGCGGGGAGTCAATATCTCCAGCTAGGCAGGTGGAGATGGACTTCAGGGGGTCTGCAGGAGCTAGGGCCAGTAGCCCATGAAGGAAAGACGTTAGGGCCAAAGTTATATAAATAAGCTTGGGGCATAATGTACAATAAATATTTTTTGGTGCAGTGGTTTACATCATTATTGGCGGTCTCTAAGGTGCTGGGTTCGAGTCTCCAAAGCGCATCCTTTTTAGGATGGGTCTTAAGTATCATAAGCCCATGTATCTTCACTTTGGGCTTCTTGTGGGCTCACTGGGGCAAGTAGCTGTCTCCCGGGAGCCTGCTAGGCTATGAGATAAGCGAAGGATATGAGAAGAAATGAGTTTGGGAGTGAAAAGAGTATCCCTTTGTGTGGATTTCATTGGTGGAGGCTGCTCTCTTGCTTGAATGCTAACTTAGACAAAGGATAGCTTCTTGGGCTTTCTTCCCTGCAGGTGGGCCCTGGCGCAGACTGCAAATTCATACCCAACAATATTTAAGCAAATAAAGAACAAATATGTGGCTGCAATGATTTGGTAATGATCTAATTTGTTTGTTGACAGTTCATCTACAGTTTTCGTTTCCCAATATCAGGTTGGTGAATGTAATAAACAACTAAAAAGGATTGATGGAGACTTCAATAGTATTCATTAATCATAAAAATACATTAAAAAATAATATCTGTGTGAATCCACACATTTTGTATCGTATCCTTTGTGTCACAAGAAAATGAATTAGAACGGAGTTACTTTCACTTGTATATGATATTAGATTAGGACCCATGTATATACGGTTTAGAAATTTTTTTAAAACTTGTAAGAAATAAATTGAAAATAAAAATAAATAGCTTTACTTATATTTATTTCTGTATACATATTCGACTTTTTGTTAGTTACAATGTTTATTACACTTGATAAATTTTGATTAATTGAATTTTAGTTATTTTAACTCATATTGTGATCTCTCTGTACACTGATTTATATTAACTATTACATAATCCATTAAAAATGAATATAAAAAAAGTAAAAAGCAAAACTAGATTATTGTGAACATTAAAAATTAAGATTGAGAATATTTTCACACAGCCATTTATAATAGAACTGATTGAAAAAATGGCTTTCTCCTTCGTTCCATATTTACTTTTATAAATTTCAAAAATATGACTAACATGAAAAGTTAAAAAAAAAAAATTAGATCTGTGAACATTAAAAAAGTAAGATTGAGAAAATTTTCGCAAAATCACTTATAATAGAACTGATTAAAGAAACTAGTTTTTTCTTCATTTCACGTTTACTTTTATATTTTCACAAATATGAATGAACATGAAAAAGTATAAAACAAAATTAGATCACTGTGAACATAAAAAATAAGATTGAGAATATTTTCGCAAAACCACTAATTATAAAACTGATTAAAAAATTGGTTTTCTCTTTCATACCGTATTTACTTTTACATTTTTCACAAATATGATTTTTCTCTAACAATCTCTCATCGAGAATCTCATTTGGTAAAATGGTATAAGAGCAAAATTGGCTTTCTCCTTCATTTTACTTCCACAGTTCTGATTGTTTTTTGTTGCTTCATTAGTTTTTCATCTTATATAATTGATTTGAGTTTAAAAGAAGAATCAGCCTAGAAAAATTATAAATGTTTTTATATATTTATAAAAATATGAATAATAATCTTATGAATTGCTAACTTTGATGCATTCAAATTTATATAATAAGATATAGAAAATTCTGAACACTACTTGATTAAATCCATAGATTTTGTATAATATCCTTTGTGTCACAAGAGAATGAATTAGAACGGAGTTACTTCCACTTGTATATGATATATAGAAAATCCTGAACACTACTTATTATCAAATACATAACAAACTGACAGTTTGTACTATTGCAATAATTTTCTTGTTGTCCAAGAAAAACCTAACCATGTTCTCACATTTTATCCTCTGTTTACTGGGTTTTAGTCGTTTTTCAGACATTAGATTGGAGCGCCATCAGAAGTTCTCTAAGAATCTGATTTGGCAAATGTTCATCAGAGGTAAAGGATAAGATGAATCTACTGTAAGTAACCTAATTCAGAGAACTTTGATAAGAATCTGCTGATTACTCTGTTGCACCAGTTTGAAAGTACTATTTTCTGAGTATATATATTTCCATACGTAAATTGAAAATATACAAAAATACACTTCACTTGGTGAAAACTGCTAACAAACAACAACACAAAAGTTAACATGAGCATGTAAGATATTAAATCAAGACATGGAAACAATGAATGTAGAGGAAACTGAAAAAAAAAAACATGTTGTGTCTTATAGGTTGTAACATCTTTATAATCTTGTTCATGATCCTCACCCTTGAGGTTTCTGTGTCCATAAACCCAATAAGCAAACACGAAAATAGCTAATCAGATTCTGACATTTTATCCACAATTGTCGTCAAGGAACAACAGGTTGGTGAATGTAATAAACAAATGTCTATTGATAGAATCTTCTCTCCTTCATACATACTCTTCCCGTTCATTACTTCATTTGTCTTCTTGATTGCAGGTAGTATCAAGAGGATATGTATGGGACCATTTGGTAGAAAAGTGTTCAGTTATGTGTCAGTATTCTAATTAAAACCGACCATTCTTTTTTGGCTTTTTCTCTTCTTTTATCATCAAACTTCTTTTGGGAAATTTCTTGAAAAATAAATCAAATCTCCAGAAAAAGAAAACAAAAATTCTGTTTTTCTTGATATTAATTAACTGATAAGAGCCAAACAGCAACCACTTTAGGAGATAGCTTTCAGTGAGCTTCAAAGTAACTCACTGTAAAGTGATTGAATTTTGGCTTTTTAGGGATTTGGAATATTAAATCGTTGCTTCTTATGGTGGCAGTCTCTGTTCATTATATATGTTTATTTGTTTTCACCTTCTAATTTTTAATATATATCAACTTAAAATTATGTTGCTTAGTCCTATTCCCAAGAGTATTAAATATACAAATGAGGGTTCTCTGAAAGAGTCTGATTCCTGCAAATGTTCATCAGAGGAAAGTAAGATATAAGATGAATCCTACTTCAATTTACTTAAGAATTTTAATAGGAAGCAGCTGATTACTCTGTTACATTCAGGGATACTAAACATGATAAAAATATAAGACATCAGTTTTATTAGAGAAAAACACACATAACATGGTAAAAATTGCAAACACAAACACAGAAGTTAATTGAAAACTGAAGCAAAGATGTTGTTTGTCTCAAGTTATAATATCTTTAGGATCTTGTTCATTATCACCTTGGAGGTTTCTGTATCTGTAAAGCCAAGAGCAGGCAAGAAAATAACCGAAGTTCAAGACTCCTACAATGACTAAAACCCAGTAAACATTGTCAACTCTTCCATGGTTAATGTCATCTGGTAACCACTTGGTGGTCCTCTGGATCAGATCGATCAGAGCAGTGCTCAGATAGAAAGAGATTCCAAACACCAGTGAGATCAATGAAGTCGCCGTGTTTCTCAGAGACTCGGGGAATTCTCCATAGAAGAAATCAGTATTTGCCGGTGATTGGAAGGCCTCGCCTATTCCTACAACCACAAGAGGAAGAAACAGCCATAGCACTGACATGTGATCTTCATTTTCAACTGTTCTCAGCCTTTTTGCTTCAACAACCGCGGAGACCGCCATGCTTACGACGATGAAAACATGGCCTATACCGACTTTTTGAAGCGGTGTGAGCGGCTTATGGGTTAGCTTGTGGTACAAGGGATAGACAATCCAGTTGTTCATTATGATAAAGATGCATGAGGAGATGATTGATATCACTTGGACAGATGCAGCCGGGACTTTGAAGTGAGGGCCGAGCCCACGGTCTGTGACTAGAGCTTGGAGTACCATAAAGCTTGATTGCGTCACAATGGGAGTAGTAACGAAGATGATGGCTAGCGACAGAGGAAGAAGTTGGAGAACGGATTTGCAATCTTCTACTTCTTGAACAGAGCACAGACTCCATATGTTCTTTATTGAATCTACATCTGGTTTCTTGTCCCCTTCAGTCTTCAACGCTGCACGGTTCAAGAACCTGCACATGTAAAGCTATATTCAGTTCTTGTTTAAGTTTCATGAATCATGCAAGATTTTTGGTTTTCACCTGAAGCTCTTGGAGGGCATTGAAACAGAAGGCTTGGCCTCTTTTCCAATCCCACGGTTGTGATAGTCTTCTTCTTTGGATGAAATCACAGCCTTTCTTTTCACCATAGAAGCGACTAAAACACATAAAAGGCTTGTGAAGGGACTTCCCATGGGTTTTTCATGCTTGTAGAATCTCTTCCCGGAGATGAAAACAATGGCACTGATCAGATTAGCAGCGGCACAGAGACCGAACCCGAGCTTCCAGCTAACATTGTCCTGTGTATACACAATCGCTGTCGCGCTAATGATCGCTCCTATATTCACAGTAAGGACATACCAGTTGAAGAAGCTTCCTTGATCTTTACGTTTCTCATATTGGTTTGCACCTGCGGATGCCAAAGTCACACGTGTTCCAGCTGATCCAGTGGTTACTAGAGCTAAAGCTGCACACAAGATCCCAAACTGGAGTTTCGATGGCGAGTTGCATAAGATTGAGCCCGTTTCACAAGGTCTAGGTCTTAAATTGTCGAAAAACGAGATTAGGGTCAAGAGAACGATGCCCTAATTAAATGAAACATTTTTTTAAAAAAAAAACTTGTGAGAGTTTTGTATATCGGAAACATTGACTAGAAATGATGAAAAGAGTGCTTACGAGCAGAGAAATTAAAGCAGACACCGAGATGACAGGAGTGTTTCCAAAGAAGGAATTAGCTAGAATGGCTGCAACAACAGGTAACATGCTGAGGCATCCATTGACAATGTTTGTAATCTGAGCAGCAGCGATGCTCTTAATGTTGAATTCCTCGATTAGGTAGACGATCAAGTTCACGGACCATCCGAAAGAAGTCACGGGCATACCTAACATCGTAGCTGCACCAGATACAACTTCCTAAGTTAATCAACATGTGTCTTGTCTGTATATATGTTTTTGGATTCAAGAACCCCTCCAAAATTAAAACACTAAACTATGATGAACGGAAAAGTGATCCAGCCACCGCGCTTGCTGCTTGGATAGCTAGAGCTCTGAGCTTCTGTGTTACCAGAGACTGAACCAGACATGACAAAGAACAAGTGCAAGCAAGAGTTACTCTGACTTTTGTTTGTGTGTGATGATGCACTCAGATTAAACCCTTAAACGCTATATATAAGAGAGAGAAAAAAGAGTTGGTGCAGTAATTTGGTAATGATATTGTTTGATCCAATCAATTAATACTCAACCGAATTATGACATTTTATCTAGTTTTGTCGTTTTCCAATATCACGTTGGTGAGTTGTATAATATAAAAATAAAAACGATTTGGGTGGAGTCTTTCAATAGTATTATTCACTAATCATCAGCAAAACGTAATTTACAAGAAAACTCTGAATGCTCTTGTTAGGTAATTAACTACCCTAACTTATAATCTGGAAAAGTATCCGAGACTCGTTGGTTCAAGATTGGCAGAAAACGTTGTTATGGTTATGTAACTTAACGATCAAAGTTTGAAGTATCCTTTGATGGTTCTGTATCTGTAAAACCAGAGAGTAGTAGTAGTAGTATTGCCTTAACAATTTTGTTCTTCATTAAATTATTAATTGTTTCGATTTGCTTAATCTCATAGGAATCAATTCCCTTGAGGTGTATTTACTTTCAGTGAGCATAGTTGAACATAGTTGATCTTTTTATCTGTTTAATCAACCATTAATTATGTTTGTTTGCTTAGTTACTTGGATTTGTATACAAGAACCTTAAACTACATATAAGCAAATACATAACAAATAAAAATTGATTTTTATGTTGATTTTCTTTATTCTGCATATATCTTTCCCAAAGAAACATTCGCCAACGGTCCCACATTAAAAAAAAAAAGTTATAGGTTTGTGTTATGGTTAATAGGTTTATAATTTGTGATATGCGAATCTGTATTAATAGTTTGATTTAATTATTTTTTAGTTACTATTTTTTAAATTATTAAAGTAATAATAAATTTATAGAAATTTTTTTTTATATAACAAAATTTAAAATGCAATTTGTAGTTTTATCTTATTTTTATATATAATTTTTTAAATCTTATTAAGTAAAATAATAATTATGATATCTATCAAATTATCTAATTTTGATGTTTATATATATTTGATTTAGAGAAGGATTTTATTGCTAAGATTTTGATGTTTTGATTTAGAGAAAGATTTTATTGCTAAGATCTTGATGTTTTGTTTTGTTTTTTATAGGATTTGTACAGTTCTTTTTTATTTTCTTTTTTTTTTTACGGCAAAACACCATATATTAAACTGAACTTCCAAAGATACTGGACTCGTAAGTCAGCCACTATGAAAAAATAGAGTCTACATGGGAAAAGATCAAACCATGGGCTTGAGCGCCTTTTGTAAGACGGTTAGCTCAGATATTGTGAGAGCGTGGAGTAATTATAATGGAAAGATCAAAAAAATTAGGGCGCAAAAACTCCAATTCTTCCAATTATGTCAATAAGACCGGCCATTCCTCCTCTTCAATTAGTTTAACTAGCTGTTGGCAGTTTGTCTCAATAACCAATCCCGGTATCTGTATGGAGGACAAAAATCTAATTACCCACAGGAGGGCTTCAAATTCAGCATGTAAATGTGAGAGGGTTTTATCAATCGCCATTAAGGCCAAATAACCGACTGCCATCCTCCAGCTCAATGACTAGTCCCCCACCTATTGTATCCCCTTCCTTAACCCAGGAGGCATCAGCCTGGCATCTCAGAAACATGGGACTAGCATCTGCGGGGCTTGTTAACATCCTGTCTCTATGTCGCTCTGTCTCCTGAGTGGTAATTGGGACTTCTCCAGTTTCCATGACTTTTTGTGCCACTTTCCAAGACTCCGCTTCTTGTAAGGCAATCTCCAAAGTATCTATTGTCGCTATGTCTTTGTTGTTGAAAAACTTTTCGTTCCTGGCCTTCCACGTATATCATAGGATCCAGGGAAAAGCTTCCAAACACTTTGCAATCTCTCCTTGTGTTGTGACCTGGAATAGGAGGTATGCTAAGTTTTGGGATATTGCTGAGCACGGGAAGATACCCGGAGGGGATGGGATTACACTTAGAGCCCATGTTTGTAGCGCTGGGGAGAATTCAAAGAGTACATGGTTGATCGACTCTATCTCTGCTTCACATCGTTAACATCGACTATTTGTCCTCTAATGGTGATACATTAGTTGGCTATTGGTGGCCATACATCCGGATAGCGCATGTCACAAGAAATGTTTAATCTTACGGGGGGTCTTTAAATCCCAGACGTTACTCTTTAGGGAGGTAAAGCTCGGTTCTATGACCGGTTGTATTCCCACTTCGTCTCTCATTTGTACTGCCAACTCATACCCTGTTCTTACAGAGTACATACCAGACTTTGAGTAGGCCCAAATTAACCTATCAGGTTTGTACGTTCTACTGGGTCTGATGCTCTTTATACACGGAATATCTTTCGGATCAACTAACTCATTAAGGAGTTCAGTTCGCTATTCCGATGTGACTGGATCTATCAAGTGATGCACATACAGATCCGGGTCCCTCTCTCCTCCTATGCCAAGTGCAGGTCTTGGTGGGCAGACCGGGATCCAGTTATCATACCACACTCTTGTACTGATCCCTGAATTTATTGCTTTTCTCAAGCCTCTTTGTAGGAGTTCTTTTGCCGCCATGATACTCCTCCATCCATAAGACGAATTGTTTGCTTTACCCGTCTCCATAGGAGTCGAGTATCGAAAGTATCTCGCTCTTAAAACTCTTTCCAGCAGGGACGACATATATTGTATCAGTCTCCAAAGTTGTTTTGCAGTAACACCAGATTAAAGAATTTTAAGTCTCTGAATCCCAAACCGCCTTTATGGAGGTTGACACATATCTTGTCCCAGGCAATCCAATGCATTCCTTTATTATTTTGCTTTGTACTCTATCAGAATCAGGCTATAGCTCCATTAAGCATCTTCAGCAGATTTTGTGGGAGGAGAAAATATGACATGACATAAGTGGGTAAGGCCTGGGCTACCGACTTAATCAGAACTTCTTTCCCGCCTTTTGAGAGCAATTTGGTTGACCATGCATTAATTCGGGTATTCAGTCTGTCTTGGATAAAGGCAAAGACTTGCTTTTTGGAGCCACAAATCTTTTTTGGTAGCCATAAATACATTCCCATGCCACCTTCTTTTGAGATGCCTAGCGCCTGTTTTACCTTCGTCTTTTTCTCTGTTGGGACCTTACTCCCAAACAGGATAGAAGATTTTGTACAGTTAAGTTCCTGGCCCGATGCTTTCCCATAGCATTCTATGATCTTCATCAGTTCTTTACACTCTCTCTTTTCTGCTTTACAGAAAAAGAAGCTATCATCTGCAAAAAGAAGATGTGATATGGGTGGGCAAGTCTGGGCTACTCTAATCCCTGAAATCCTTCCTTCCGTTTCTGCTCCTTTAACTTGCGCTATTAGAGCCTTTGTCAGAATAATGAACAGGAAAGGTAATAGTGGGTCACCCTGGCGTAGACCCCTCGATGGTCGAATATTATCCTTCGCTTCTCCATTGAGGAGAACTTGGTATGACACAGATGAAATACACCATCTAATCCACTCAACCCATTTCTCAGCAAATCCCATTTTTCTCATTAGTGCTTCGAGGAAGCCCGACTCCACTCGGTCATAAGCTTTAATCATGTCTGTCTTAATGGCTACATATTTGGATTTACAGATTGGGTTTGTTCTCAGTGCGTGAAACACTTCCTGTGCCACTAGGATATTATCTGTAATATGACGTCGAGCTACAAAAGCTGATTGGGTCTCCGAAATAAGTTTCTGGAGAAATCTTTTTAATCCCTTGCTTAGGATCTTTGAAATAATATTGTAGCTGACATTACAGAGTCATATGGGTCTGAACTCTGCCATTTCCACTGGTCTTGCGGTTTTTGGGCAGACAAATATTTTTCTGGTTTAACCTCGAATCAAACCTGCCTGTGGCTAAGAAGTCTCTGACGACTTCGATGATGTCTTTTGAGGTTACATCCCAAAACTTCTGGTAGAAGAAGCTGGTCATTCCATCTGGTCCCGAAGCTTTCTCTGGTTTTATCTTGAAAATTTCTTTCTTTATTTCCTCATCAGATGGGTAGCTCGTAAGTGCATCATTTATAGCTGGAGTAACTTGCGCGGTAACATACCGGAGAGCCTCGTCAAACTGCTTGGAAGTCGTAAACAGGTCTTGAAGTAATCAGCAGCCACCTTTTCCAGTCCCTGTCCGTTTTCCACCCGTACTCCCGAAGCATTTTTGAGTTTGATGATCCTGTTTCTAGCTCTTCTTTGCTTAGTCGCGGCATGGAAGAATTTGGTATTCCTCTCTTCTTCCTTAAGCCAATTAGCCCGACTTTTCTGTTTCCAGTAGAATTTCTTCTTCGCGAAAGGCTGCACATAGATTCCACTTCAAGGTTAGGAGTTCCTCATTTGAAACAGAGTCATCTTGTTGGGTGGTCTCCAATCTCTCTTTAATCTCCTCAATCTTCTTTATCACATTTGATGGGTTACATCGTCTCCAGGTTGATATCACTTTTTGACATTTTACAATATTTGCATACAGATCTGGAGTGCTCAAGACATTAGAGGTACCCCATCCCTCAATGATTGTCTCTGGTAGGCCTTCCTTTTCGAGCCATCTCTTGTCAAATTTAAAATTCCTCTTAACCTTACCCCATCGTGATTGTATATGAGCCAATATTGGCAGATGATCTGAAGCCCATTATTTTAGATACTCCACAGAAGTGTGGGAAAATTTATGATGCCAGTCTTCATTACCTATAGCTCTTTCAAGCTTGTATCAAACTCTTCCATTCCTCCTATTTCCGACCCAAGAAAAGGAGTTGTCTTTTATCGGGAATTCCATCATTACAGTGTCTTCAAGCATGGTATTAAAAGGAATAAAGGATGCATCTAGGCGTTTCCGGACTCCTCTTTTCTCATGGTGGCCTGTAATCTCATTAAAATCTTCACTCATGAACCACGGGCCCATCCATGTGTACTTATATGTGTAATCTGTTCCCAAGCAAGTTAACGACACTCAATGACCAGATCTCCATAAACAAAGGTCATGTAGACTACCTGTCCTTCAATAACAGCTTTAACATCAATAAGATAGTTAATTGAAAATAAAATCTCAACATCAAAAGAATCCATATAGAAAGAGCTAGTCCACCGCTTGTACCTTCCGGTTCCACGGTGAACAATATATTATAACCAAAAGTAAATTGAAAGTCTTGCATAAAAGAAAAAGTCTTTGTTTCAGAAAGAAAAATAAAAGAAGGAGGAAAATAGCAGTGCAGCTCTCTAAGGTGTTGTTTGGCCAGATAAGCTCCTGCACCTTGACAATTCTATGAAATTGTGTTCATATTCTCTTACTGGATGGTATTTGGAACACCACCGAACCTGAAACAGCAACATTATTCTTACTTAAAGTAGAAGGAAACACCTCATTAGGAGTGGCGAGAGGAAATCATATTTTTACCCAATCCCTGTCTTTTCTTTGGTGAGGCTCTTCCTCCTGTGTTATTAATATATCATGGTTTTTATGGTTTTAGCCATGATATAAGTCCTTTTTATTGAGTCATTTTGGTCTTTTTAGAGTCCTAGAAGAGTCTTTGCAGGTTATAGCATGTCTGGAACATAACTGGAGATATTGGAGCTTTTTGGAGCATTGCAAGTTGAAGCCACGAAGTACCAAGCTCGAAGCAGAAAGTATCACATATGGTGACGCTCGTCACCACCTTTGGTGACGCTCGTCACCCAGAAAGGAAGAGGTCGTGGCTGTTTTCTAAAAGATAGAGGATTATTTGCAGTTTAGCCCATAAGTTCTAGTATTTGCAAAAAGACTCCAGATCGTATTTTAGCTTGTATATTAGGTTTTTCAGCCATTCTTTTGGCAGGGATCTTGTATCTTATTATTTTTGAGAGCTTTAGAGAGAGATTTGTAGCAGAGCTTTTGGAGAGACAAATCAGACTCCTTCAGAGCAAATTTTGAACTCCTTTATTTTTACTTCTTATTTCTTTTATGCAATCTATTCTTTTCATGATGTTTTCTCAAATCACCATGTCTGAGTAGTTTGTTAGTTAAGTTATGGCTTTTCAAAGGTTGAAGAAGAGTTTGTAGAATTGCTAAAACTATAGGAAATTCAGTGGTTCTTCATATGTGCTTGCATTCATATCGATTTCTTAGACACATCATCTGGATTTCGAAACCCTAGGTTGTTAAAGATATGTGAGAGCATTATTCATAACCTGAACTAGTATTTGATGAGCAAAACAACTTAGTGCAAAGAGATTTGGTTTAGGAGTTTTGTGAACAATTGAACCTGATCATTACTGCATGTTTAGGTTGTTAGGGTTTGCAAAGAGATTTGAAACTCTGTGATTTAGACATAGATAACTTCTGCAATGAGAATTGATTAGTTATATCTTTGTGATTCATGTTCAAGACGGTTTTAATTTATTCCTGATTGCATGCATTCTACACTCTCGGATTCAACCTGCTAACTGTCCCGACTTAGCGTCTTTAGCCTTCTGAACTTTAAGAACAGTCTCAAAAACGCCCACTTGCTTTTATTACTTTAGTTATTTCGCATTACATTCATTACTCATTGCTTAGCTTAATCTGAATCTACATTCGATAGTGTAGTTTACTTACTCCCTTGGGATTCGATAACCCCTTATACTACGACTGCTTTGATTTGCACTTGCAGTAGTTTTATTTGGGTAAAACCTGACCCTATCAAGTTTTTGGCGCCGTTGCGGGGAGTAATAGCTGCCTATCGATTTATAGTATTAGGATTTTGTCTAAGTTTTAATTTGTTTACTGACTTTTTGCTGCTTTTCTTTGTTCCTGTTTCAGGTGTATGTCTAATCGTAGTACCAGAAGCAACAAAGAGAAGGAGCTTGTGACTTTGAGCATTGACGAACTTGCTAGGTTGGAGAGAACTAACAGAAAAGCTAAGAAGCAATCTACAATGGTCGCTCCACTTATACTGGTTGAAGATGCAGAAGGTCACTTGGTTGACAGGGAAGGAAACAGGAGAAACGAAGAGGGGCAGAGAATTGATCAAGAGGGGAATGTCATTGTTGAACAGCAGGTTCAACAAGTGAATGAGAACGTGAGAGTCCCTGCTGCTGCCAATAACGCTGCTGGGCGTTTTGTTCAGAGGACTCTAGGTGACTACAACAGACCTGATCAGTTCTATGCCAACAGAGCTGCAATCCGACCTCCTGCCTTCCAGAGGAACGATTTTGAGGTTAAACCTGTCTACTATCAGCTGGTTGGCCAGCATCCATTTCATGGCTTACCTCATGAGCATCCCATGGATCACATAGAGAGGTTTGAGGACCTAGCTTCAAGTGTCAAAGCTATTGGAGTTAGCAATGACTTCCTGTTCTGCAAGCTTTTCCCTTACTCTCTTGGAGGAGAGGCTGCATATTGGCTGAAGCAACTGGAGCCTGGTTCATTAACTACTTGGGAGGACACCAAGAATGCCTTTCTGAATAATTTCTATGATGATGTCAGATCAGAAGACATGAGGACGAAAATTGCATCCTTTACACAAGGTCCTACTGAAGCTTTTAAGGCTTCTTGGATCAGGTTTAGGTCTTATCAAAGGGACTGTCCTCATCATGGTTTCAATCAGGTGCAGCTGCTTGGTATCTTCTTCAGAGGCATTGACTGGAAATATCAGATGGCACTGGATGCTTCAAGTAGTGGAAACTTCAACACCAACAGACCAGAAGAAGCTGTAAGATTGATTGAAAACTTGGTCTGCAGTAACAGCACTAAGAATGCAGATTTTTAGAGAAAGCAGCAGGCTGGTTTGAATGATGAAAACCAAATAGCTGAAGTTAAGGCTAAGTTGGACAGCATGCACAGCCTTTTGGTGGGAAAGAAGTCAGTCCAATTCGCTGCAGAAGTGGAGAGTTTCGAAAATCCTGAAGACATTGAGCAGAAAGATGTTAACTTCATCAATGGAGGTTTTCAGAACCAAAGGTTTGGGAATCAACAGTGGAACAGAGGATTTAATGGCAACAATCAGAAGAACACATTCCCAGGAAACCAAAATGCTTTTGGTTATACTCCAACACCACAGTTCCAGAAGACTGAAGTAGAGAAACCTTACCAAAACAGCATGAATTATGGTTCTTCTTCCTACCAAACTGTACCTCCACAAGACAATAAAATGGAAGCTATGCTGGAGCAGGTACTTGAAGGACAGCAGAAGATGACAGTGAACTTCAATGGCAAGCTAATCAGCTTCATTGATCCATCCCCCGCTCCCCTAGTTTTTGGGCTACGAGGGATACATCTCTTCAGTCTGGGTCGTTGTATGAGACGTTTCCCACTGATTTCTTTAACTTTCCACCTGAACGAGCAGGTATTTAAACTCCTTTTTTTTTGTTTTCTCTGCTTTATCCAAGATTGGTGATGGAGTCAAATGGGAGAGTGTATCAATTTTTCCTTCTTCCCCTTCCATCTCTTCACCCAGCAGATCATCATTCTTGAGTTCATCTTCATCCATGTCGTACTGGTGTTCTACCATTGCCATCTTATCAAACTCTTCTAGCTATTTATCTGTCATCGGTGTAGTTGGAGTGAGATCTTCGCATGGGTCTTCCGACTCCCTATCCATGTCTATATCTATTTGCACGGGATCACCCGGATTCTTCTTTCTTATCGAAGTTAGTGTATCTTGTATACGGGGCTCTCTTATCACCAAAGTTCCGGGTTTTTTGAGGTACCTGTATTGCACAATTTTTGTCTTTGGAGAAACTCTTTCAAACACATGAGCTTTTCCCTTTAAGAACCTCTTACGTTTCTCCTTCTCTGTTTCGTTAACTTGAACACCTCTCGAGCCCGACCTTTCCTTTCAGTCTATGTGTAACCCATGGATTTGGTCCAATATGTTCCTTTGCGAGTTCAAGATGGCTTTTGAGAAAACTGAAGCCTGTCAGGTATCCGTATGTGGGGAATGTCAAGCCGTCGCCTCCTCTCTGTTTCCCGTTTGCTTTGGTTTCCAGATAGCTTGGTGATTCCCGTACACGGGCTATTGGTAAATAAAGCTTCTCTCGCGATTTCGCGGAATAAAAGCTGCAGTTGGTTTCTCGAATCGGTTCCACACCTCCTTACTCTGTTCTTGTCTCCTATCACTAAGGTTTAATCGAAGTTCTCTTTCTCTAGTATTTTCCTGGGCCCAGCGACGATCATCGTTATGTCTATATTGGGTATTACTCATCTGTCGAGACTCATAGCTTCTCCTTTCTTCTTGAACACGCGAGGCTTCTCTCCTGAAATCCGAATGTATTTTACTATACTTGCTGGGGTGAATTTCAGGATTGCGAGAAACCACATTGTATTTTTCTCCCACTTCTATTCTTTGCTCCTTTGCTTGCTTCACAAGTTTGTTCTCCAATCTTTCCTCCCTTTGTGGGGATCTAGTTCGCTTGAGTGTATCTCTTGTATCCCTGTTTTCTTCTTCTCACTCCCTTGAATTAAGCTCTTTTCTGAAACCTCAGAGTGTGCGCGATACATAGATTTCTCTTCTGCACCTCTGGGCAGGAGGAGATTTCGTGGGATTTGCGCTTGCACTTAAAGAAGTAGCGGTGGAGCCCTTCGTATTCAAAATAAATTTTGCCAATAACTCCATTGGGGAAACCAACTTGTCGTTCAAATTGCAGAGGCTCATCAGCATTGATAGATACTTTGAATCTTGTGTTTTCAGCGTCTATCACTAGAACCCGTCCCAAAGCTTTCCCGATCGCCTTGAAAGTGTCATCATTCCAATAGTGCACGGTACACCATTTACTTTAAGTCAGAATGGCAAAGTGTATGGGAAGTTTCCACATGTAGACGGCTCCCACCTCTCAAGAGCAAAACTCCATCAGTTGAAGTGCATGGACGTTTTGTTAGCACCTACACCATGTCTTCCTCTTTGTCGAAGTCAAACTGAAACCATCCATTCCTAAGATTTTTCCTTTTCACTCTCCCTTGAACGTCCCAGATTCTTGCCCTTGGTAGTTGAGCTATTAGAGCCTCTGTGCTTCTCCCCTCTCGGGTAAAACATCCTCCTGATAAGTGTTTTCTTGAAACGTTCAGAGGCAACTACCAAATCGCACGCCGAAGGCTTTATTATGTTCCCATTGCCTTGTGCAAGGCTCTCCAGAAAGCCGAAGTAAATTTAGAGTCTGGGTCGGATACAATACTAGCCGGCACTCCATGTAACCGAACTAACTCCTCAACATATCTCTTGGCTAGAACCGCAGCATTATCCATCGTGTTGATCGCCAAGAAGTGTGCTGATTTAGTCAATCTGTCGACTATAACCCATACTGCATCCTTCTTATCCACTGACGGTAATCCAATCACGAAATCCATCATGATCATATCCCACTTCAACTCGGGAATCGATAAGCTTTGCAGCAATCCACTCGGAACTTGATGCTCGGCTTTGACCATCTGACAAGTCGAACATCCGGCTACCCACTTAGCCATATCGTGATTCATCCCAACCCAATGATAATAGCGCTTAAGGTCACAGTACATCTTAGTCGTCCTGGGGTGAATCGAAAATCTCGACTGGTGCGTTTTTTTAAGGATTTTTCTCAGAGTTTCTGATCATTCGGAACACACACTCAGCCATTCACCATTATAGTCCCATTGTTTGAAGTCTGGTACTCGGTCTGATCGTTCTTTGCTGTCTTAACAAAATCTTCGTCTAACTCCCGAGCCAACCGAACCCTAGTCAGCAAGTTTGCATGATTCACAGCACCAAGACCCAATGGTTCCAAATCGTCGGTCAAGGCATTCAAGTGTAAGGTGCTAACCATGCTGACTAACTCTTCTATATCCTTCTTTGAATCCACGGTTACTCTCTTCCTGCTCAAAGCATCAACCACTAGATTAGCATTTCTCGGATGGTGGGCTATATCCAAGTCAAAGTCCGCAACTATTTCCATCCATCTCCTCAGTCTCATATTTATCTCTGGCTGAGTGAAAATGTACTTCAAGCTCTTATGATCCGTGAAGACTTTGACTTTATCCACATATAAGTAAGCCCGCCAAATCTTCAAAGCAAAAACTACAGCTGCCATCTCTAAGTCATGCGTCAGATAGTTCTGCCTATGCTTCCTCAACTGCCTTGATGCATAAGCAATCACACTTCCAAGTTGCATCAGAACACAGCCCAATCCAGTCTTTGATGAATCCGTGTAAACAACATAAGGCTCACTGGATTTTGGTAGAGCCAGGACCGGAGTACTCGTAAGCATGTCCTTAAGCTTAGAGACACTCTTCTCACAATCCGCTGACCATGTTAATACAACATCCTTCCCAGGTCAGCCGAGTCATGGGTTGTGCCATGCTCGTAAATCCCTTAACAAATCTTCGATAGTAGCCAGCCAAGCCGAGAAAACTTCTTATCTCGGATGCATTCTAAGGTTTCGGCCATTCTGCTATAGTCTTGATCTTCTCCGGGTCAACAGATACCCCTTAGTCCGAGACCACATGACCCAAGAAACCAATCTCACTTTGCGAAAAGCTGCACTTATTAAGCTTGACGAATAGCGTATGCTCCCTTAGCCTAGCCATGACCGTGGCCAGATGTTTCGTATGCTCTTCCGGATTCTTGGAATAAACCAAGATATCATCTATGAAGATGATCACGAACTCATCCAGACAGTCCCTGAAAACGCTGTTCATCAGTTTCATGAATGCAGCCGGTGCATTAGTTAAGCCGAAGGGCATCACCATTAAATCATAGTGCCTATACCTTGTCCGAAAGACTGTCTTCCGAACATCTTCATTCCATCTTTTAATTTTTGTATATTTAAAAATATTTTTTGATTTAGAAACTCTTGTAAACCTATTGCAACTGTAGATAATTATTCATTATCTATACTATTATTTTAGAAATCAGAAATGTATTGAATCTAATTTTAAATTAATTTTAATTTTTTATATATATTTTACATCTTTTGAATGTAATTTTATATTTTATTTTAATTTATACAATTTTATATGTTTGATATAGTTATATATATTTTATTAAGCTACTTGTTGTTGATTTCCAAAATAGATAGCATAAACATCAAGTTAATTTTTTTTATACGTATCTTTTTTCTACATTAATTTTTTCATATTAATTTTTATTTAAGTTATAATGCTGATTTGATATGTTATAACTGTTCATTTTAAATCTTATATAAACTTTTCTCAAAAGCTCATAACATTATTTTTTTTTAGTATATTTTTTCATGTTGATTGTCAAAAATGTCAGCCTAAGTATCAAGTTAGTTTTATTTTCTACTACTTTTTTTTAATTAATTTACCTATTTTCTTATTTATTATTATTTTATTTTAAAACATATTTTTTTGAATATATTGACATTTTACATACATAATTTTATTTTTATTTTTTCTGTTAATGAGACTATTTTATATTATTTTAAAAAAATTAGCATAAATATTAAATCAATTTTTTTTTTAAATTAACTTTTCGATATTAATTTTATTTTTTATTGTATGAATAATTTGTAAAACATAATTAATTTTTCATTTTTTCATATTAATTTTTTAAATAATTAGCTTTAAAGCTTCATCTTTTTTTGTTAGTTAAGTTTTTTGTTTAATTTTTATTGGTTAAAAATTTGCAAATTTCTTATGGATTTAATATTTTTTATGGATTTTAGTTAATTCAACTTTTTAGTTATTGATTTTTATATTCGTTTTTTATATAATAGATTTGTGACATTAAATTTTTATTTTATTTTGATAGACGTTATAAATTTAGATTTTTGACATAAATTCATTTACTCTATTTTGTTAATTAAATATTTTTTATCTTAATATTTTATTCTATGATAGTTTTTTGTTTTAGTTTAAAAATTTATAAACTTTTTATTGATTTAATATTTTTATATTGAAATTTTTATTAATTGAACTTTTTAGTTAGAGATATTCATATTTATTGTTTTATTAATTTTGATTTTGTAATATTGAGTTTTCTATTTTATTTTGATAAACGTTTGATAACTTCTTTTAATCTGTTTTATCAATTAAACTTTTTAATCCAAATTTTCTATTCTCATATAATAATTTTTTATTTTTTGTATAAAATTTATTACATTAGTAATTAAATTTAACGTTTTGTGGAATAAAATTTATAAAAAAAAAAAAAAAGACTAGAAGAACAACAGTACCAAAAGCTCTCACGAATGCTGGCTCATCATAGAATACTTCTCCACCTTTTACACGACTGTAGCTAGTAAGCTCACATTGCTGTTAAAATATCAAGCACACAGAAACGTGTTACCATAGCGATTAAAATAGAAACTGGAATAAAACATGAAATAGCAAAACGACTATGCCTGTATAAATGTGTACCTCTTGAAAGACACTAGATTTCCTAGACAAAGTTTCTTTGCTTTTGGTAACTCCCGCCGAAACCACCACGACCACCACGTCCTTTAGGGTAAGGCCCAGGCCGAGGGAGAAGCCCAGCTCCTCCTCTGCCGTTTGGCCAACGACCACGTCCCATTCCTCTCCACCCCGCAGGTAAAACTGCCATTATATCAGCAAACGAAAATTCAGTCTCAGAAGTAACTGTACAAAGATAATAGTGAGACAAAGCTACAGGAAACGATCTTGAAGAATATTTACATAGAGACGCATTTGTTCGAGCCACATAAGTTCGGAATGATTGCCATAAAATCTCTAGCCTTTGATTCCATAATATGATTGCTTAAAGTACACAATCCAAAACTTTTACAGGTTTTGTTTCATAAGAGTATAAATCTCAAAACAAAGTCGAACTTACCCGGAATTGAGTAAGTGCTAATGGCAGGTGTCTTGGTGTACTCTTCATTATCAGACCCAAAAAGATCCTTCTCGTTTTCTTCTTCTTCGTCATAAGCATAAACTCCACTTTCAACGTTATAGTTGCTCCTATAGCTCTCTACTCCATCATCTCCATGCTCCTTTTTCCCGCCGGTGCTTCTGCTATCGCTTGAGCTTTTAGATTCCGCACCATAACGGTCTCCGCCTTTAGACGAAGATGCCCCGGAAGCCGAAGGTGAACCAGAAAAGGAGGACGAAGAAGAAGCATTACCGGAAGAAGACGATTTCGAATGCGAAGACCGAGAGTCGTTGTCGGAATTTTCGCCGAACAACTCACTCATAGGATTTGGATTTTCCATCGGCTGTGGTAAATGATAAATTTGGAGGAAACCTTAGTAGTATAATAGTTTCTCTCATTTTTATTCATTAATTTATAGGCTTATTTATACAAACTCTATAACTTGTTTAGCAAGTTTTTTACATATTTAATATAGAAAATTTACATATTTAACAGTAAGGTAATATACACACTAATGTTAACTTTCCTAATAACGAGGAGGAAATATGTTCATGTCGATCTCGTCATCTCCAGATCTCCCAATACCCTCCCGCAAGCTCATACATGGTAACACGTATGAGATTGGACAAATCTTCAGATCGTCTTCACAGTGTTTATACCCAACCTTCGGGTCATCAATGGCATTATACCTCGTGATGTAAGCATGGCTGCTTATGCATCAGTACTTGACAAGGAGAAGGACAATGGAGCTTATGGGGATAAAGCTAAGCTTGTAGCTGAGAGAAAAGGAGACTTTGTAGCTGAGCTTGGAGACACTAGGGACCAGCTAATTCGTCTTAACCATCAAGAGGACCAGTTTAATCATTTAAAGGGCGAACCGGTTCAATACAAGGAGCAACTTATTCCACCTAAACCGCCAAATCATTTACATGGACCAACATGTGCATATATAGAGCTAGTTAAGGAGACAAGGGATCATATGACATTATTTTCGTCCAACCCCTATATTCGACCACCAGGATACATCTCAAGACATTCAAGACCAGAAAATCAGTTCAATAACCGCCCTAAACCGAGTCAAATCCAAGAAGAAACCAAGGAGAAGCTAGTTTCCTTAAACAAGCTTAATCACTTCACTAGCTTTGGGAAGTCTGACCAGAATATCAATTTAAGTGAAGATCTCGACCATCCAATCACTTCATCACATCCTGAGCGTCAATATCAGTCAAAGAATCATCCCATTATCATTAACCCAAATCAAGCCACTTCCACCCTTAAAGGCAACGGCTAGAAGATTATGTTTTCCACCACTTAAGCTACTTTGCCTTATTTTATTCCTATGTTTTAAGTCTTTATTACCATTTCTTTTTTTTTTTTATCATAACTGAGTATTATATAAGCTCTTTG
This sequence comes from Thlaspi arvense, assembly GCA_911865555.2. Taxonomy (NCBI): domain Eukaryota; kingdom Viridiplantae; phylum Streptophyta; class Magnoliopsida; order Brassicales; family Brassicaceae; genus Thlaspi; species Thlaspi arvense. The sequence goes on from OU466861.1 coordinate 10,532,556, forward strand.
TTTCATGTATTTTCGATCACCAATCATTTTTATAAAATCAAAGAAAGTTATTTTGTTTCAAAGAAAGTTATCTTTTGAACCAAATTATGTTCCTGTTCTTCTTGTGTTTTGTGGAATCAAAGCTTGAAGAATTGTGTAGAATTTATTAACTCTTGTGAGGATTAGCTCTTGAGTTAGTAAAGTCTAAACTCTTGTGCTTGGAGTTCAAGTACAACTGGTTTCCCATCATTCAAACCACTCCTCCATCAACTTAAGCTTCTAAGTGAAGATTTCAAGGAAACAATACTTGAAGCATTTCAAGGCTTGTATCATTGGTATCAGAGCTAAAATCTCCTATCCCAGGTGTTTTCTATTCCTATCTTAAGTTTTTGCAATTTGTTTCATTCAGTTTTTGTATTTTGTTTCATATAAATAAAAAAAATAATAATAAAAACTGTTTTACTGTTCTTCCGCTGAATTATTTTGTTCGAATTTTATAAAATTTTTAAAAACTCAAAAAAATATTTTGCTTCTTTTTATTGCTTTATTAAACTCTTAAAAACAACAAAAAATATATTTGTAAAATTAACAGATCATTTGTTAATTTTTAAAACAGTTTTCCCTCAACTGGTCATAAACTGTTTAATCTGTAGTTCTTGTTTGCTTTCACTTAAAACCTGTCTTTGATTTGTTTTGATTGAAATTTTTCAAGGTACAATGGGAGATGTACCACCAGTAGACCCTCTACAAGCAATGATGGCGATGATGCAGACCCAATTCGCAGCCATCAATGAGAATCTCACATCTCTAAACACAAGGATGCAAAGGATAGAAGCTCCTGAGCGACCACCTCCTCTTTTGCCAAGAAGAAATATTCCTAGAGGTCAACAAGATGCAAATCGTGTAGAGGATCCCCCTGATGTACCACCACCAGCACCAGGCCTTGCACAACAGGCTCAAGAAATTTTAAACAGAAGGAACAATGAGAGAAACAGGCCCTATAATGAAGATAGACATTTACCACCAGAAGTGAAGTTGCTTGCACCAACTTTTGCTGGAAAGCTAGACCCTTCTGCTTACTTGGAGTGGGAGAGAAGGATGGAGCACCTGTTTGAGTACTATGCCTATACAGAGCCTAAGAAGATTGCCCTTGCAGTAGCTAGTCTCACTGATCATGCATTAGCTTGGTGGGACAGAGAAGTTGCTGAGAAGAGAAGGCTCAGATATCCCCAAATCACCAGATGGAGTGACATGAAATTTGAGCTAAACAGAAGTATGTTCCCCCACATTACCATAGAGATTTATTAAAAAGGTTTAGATCTCTTTTTCAGGGTTCAAGGAGTGTGGAGGAATACTATGAAGAGTTTGATCTTCTAAGAAGTCAACTAGCTCTAGAAGAAACAGAGGAGTCTTTGATGTCCCAATTCATGGATGGACTCCAAGAAAGAATTCAGAGAAAGGTGGAGATGCAGCCTTACCACTCATTACCAGAACTATTGCATCTAGCTGTTCAAAGGGAGATGCAAATCAAAAAGAAGACATCTACTAGAAATCTCCCCAATAACAACAATGCAGCTTGGAATCAACAACAAGCTCAACAAACTCAACAGCAGCAGCAGCAGCCAACTCCTACGCCTTTCATAGACAAAGGCAAAGCCATTTCTATAGAATCACGTTTCAAATCCCATACCCAAGAGCAAGGTAAGTCTAGTAATTCAACTAGACATCATGACATTATTTGCTTTAAATGTCAAGGCAGGGGACATGTTTCAAGAGAATGTCCAAACAAGAGGACTATGATTCTTAGACCAGATGGTGGATATGACTCACAAGATGAGGCTATGGCTGAAAACTCAGAAGAAGAAATCACCAACTTTGCTGAAGAAGGAAGCCTTCTAGTCATTCAAAGGGTGCTAAGTGCACAACCAATCTTTGAAAATCAGGAGCAAAGAGATAACCTCTTTCACACCAGATGCACTATTAAAGACAAGGTATGTCATTTAATCATTGATAGTGGTTCATGTGCTAACATTGCAAGTGTTTCTTTGTTAGAGAAACTTGGTCTTCAAACAATGCAGCACCCTAGACCCTACAAGCTCAAATGGTTAAATGATAAGAGGAGTTAAAGGTGTCAAAGCAAGTCAATATATCATTCACCATTGGGCAGTATAAGGACGAAATCTTGTATGATATTGCACCTATGCAAGCTGGCCATGTCTTACTTGGAAGACCTTGGCAGTATGATAGAGAAGTCAGCCACAATGGGAGAACAAATGAGTATTCTTTCCACTTTAACCATTGTAAGCATATCTTAGTTCCTTTAGCTCAAAAAGATATCAGAGTTTTACAAATAAAAGCTAAACAGGATTCTGGAAATAAGGCTAGTTATTTTGCAAATCAGGAATTTTTAGATTTAATTCCACCAGATATAATGCACTTGCCTTTGCCAAGAGACTGTTTTGCAGGTTTTAAAGAAGAAAAGTTTAAAACTATGAAGTCTAAGGAGCAGAACATGAGCAACCATGGAAGAAACCTGATGTTTATTAAGGAGAATCCGCCATTAGATGGTTTTAAACCAACACTGGAGCTGTACAAGGCCAAAAACATTCCCATCACCTCCTTACTAAATCACTTATACCCCAACCAAACAATGCATCCTCAAGATAAGATTCAAAATTCCAAAAAAATTCCAGGAACTAACTTAAGGTTATGTGATGCAGGTACTTATGTTTTGAGGACAAAACCTCCTCAAGAAGGTGAGTATGATGTAAGCATGGCTGCTTATGCATCAGTACTTGACAAGGAGAAGGACAATGGAGCTTATGGGGATAAAGCTAAGCTTGTAGCTGAGGGAAAAGGAGACTTTTTAGCTGAGCTTGGAGACACTAGGGACCAGCTAATTCGTCTTAACCATCAAGAGGACCAGTTTAATCATTTAAAGGGCGAACCGGTTCAATACAAGGAGCAACTTATTCCACCTAAACCGCCAAATCATTTACATGGACCAACATGTGCATATATAGAGCTAGTTAATGAGACAAGGGATCATATGACATTATTTTCGTCCAACCCCTATATTCGACCACCAGGATACATCTCAAGACATTCAAGACCAGAAAATCAGTTCAATAACCGCCCTAAACCGAGTCAAATCCAAGAAGAAACCAAGGAGAAGCTAGTTTCCTTAAACAAGCTTAATCACTTCACTAGCTTTGGGAAGTCTGACCAGAATATCAATTTAAGTGAAGATCTCGACCATCCAATCACTTCATCACATCCTGAGCGTCAATATCAGTCAAGGAATCATCCCATTATCATTAACCCAAATCAAGCCACTTCCACCCTTAAAGGCAACGGCTAGAAGATTATGTTTTCCACCACTTAAGCTACTTTGCCTTATTTTATTTCTATGTTTTAATTCCTTATTACCGTTGCTTTTTTTTTATCATAACTGAGCATTATATAAGCTCTTTATTTCATGTATTTTCGATCACCAATCATTTTTATAAAATCAAAGAAAGTTATTTTGTTTCAAAGAAAGTTATCTTTTGAACCAAATTATGTTCCTGCTTTTCTTCTTGTGTTTTGTGGAATCAAAGCTTGAAGAATTGTGTAGAATTTATTAACTCTTGTGAGGATTAGCCCTTGAGTTAGGAAAGTCTAAACTCTTGTGATTGGAGTTCAAGTACAACTGGTTTCCCATCATTTAAACCACTCCTCCATCAACTTAAGCTTCTAAGTGAAGATTTCAAGGAAACAATACTTGAAGCATTTCAAGGCTTGTATCACCTCGCCACAAGGTTTTCGATTCGGTGGAAAATACATCATTATCGTAGTGTTGTGTATTTCCATCGTCTCGTCATCATATCACCATGTGAACTGAACGAACCCAACAATTGATTCATGTTCATAGTCCACATAAACTTCAATCACATCATCATCACCGCCGAATCAGTATATATCCGTTGGAGTCATCATCATAACCAATAGCATCCAAGTTGCAAGCATAAGAAACCTGGTTGTACTAAGTCACGAAATAATAATAACAACGTAGCTCTCATACGAAGTAAATAAGAACTTGTTTTTTTTTAGGTTCATAATAAAATAATCAAAAATAAGTAAAACTAATTTAGAATCCAAAAAGAACAACATCACGTAAACTTTGAAAACGAACGAAAACCTTAAGAAATCAAAGCACATAAATTTTTTTTTTTAAGATATAGTAGTAACCAAGAAAAGAGAATAATAAATATTAGCAAAAAAACCTGAATTTCTTGAGAAGTTTGGATAAGCACGTCCTCCTCTCTCTTTTGTTTTTTTTTTTAAGAAATCAAAACTATATAGTTAAAGAAGAAAAATTAATAAAAAAAATAGATCTGCAGCAGTAGGCAGCCAATGATCGAACAAAGTCTTTTATATGTGACTATTGCTCTGAAAATAACAAAACTCAAACCCATAGAAATTGGATCTTAGCTCTGATACCATGATAAATTTGGAGGAAACCTTAGTAGTATAATAGTTTCTCTCATCTTTATTCATTAACTAATAGGCTTATTTATACAAACTCTATAACTTGTTTAGCAAGTTTTTTACATATTCAATATAGAAAATCTACATATTTAACAGTAAGGTAATATACACACTAATGTTAACTTTCCTACTAACGAGGAGGAAATATGTTCATGTCGATCTCGTCATCCCCAGATCTCCCAATAGTAAATCGTTGACAAAAAGCTTTTGGTTTAGGTTTCTCTCTAATCACTTCTTCTGTCGCAGAACTTCCAATCGATAAGGCTGGGCTTCGAGGATTAGTAGTACCTAGGTTTATAACTCAGGTTGTATTAATAGTTTCCTTTAATTCCTTTTTAAATATTAATTTTTAATTATTAAAACTATAATAGATTTATAGAAATTTTCTTTTATATAATAGAATTTCGAATATAATTTGTAGTTTTATTTTATTTTTATTCATAAATTTTTGAATTTTATGTTTTTATGATGTTAAAATAATATATTTTGGTAAGTTAAACTTATTTCTTCAGAATATTCCAGATATGTTTTTATGATGTTAAAATAATTTAAATCTCAATATAATTACAGATAAGAAAGCTAAGAAGCGACTTTCTACCAGGCTTGTTTGCGGGTAAATGCGTCCCCTCTCCCCTACATGCTGAGTTTAAAGCCGCGATATGGGCAATGAAGACAATACATATCCGTGGATTCACATCTCTGCACCTCCAAACAGATTATCTACAATTGGTGAAAATCATTGATGGAGAAAAGGAGTGGTCAAATCTCTCATCAGCTTTGGAAGATTTCCTGCTCTGTTAGGATAATTTCACGAGTTTTTCTCTTTCTCATATATCATGTTCTTTAAACTATCGAGACAATATCCTTGCAAAAAGGGTCCGTACTCAGTGATCTTATTTTCAATCATGTAAACAATGAGGTTCCGGTCTGGCTAGCCGCTGGGACAAGCCTATTTCAAGCCCATATATATGAAAGTTGCTCTTCGATGTCAAAAAAAAAGGCGGCTTTCAGCAGTCTAAGGCAAATGCAAGTACATCAATTTTTTCTTATAGTGATCACACATAATAATTAAAAAAAAATACTACTGTAATTTGGAAAACTATAGATTTCCTTGGTTGATTGTTATTAGTAATTTTAAAAGTGATTTAAAACTTTAAAATAATATAATCTGCGTAACCATATAATAACATTAATAGTGGAAAAAATAATATAATGATAAATAAGAAATAATACAAAGTCTGGAAATAACAGAAACTGAACTAAGTAATTATGGATAACAAAATTATCCACATGACTCATTAGTTCCCAATGATTTGCGAGTAATCGGAACCCATTCTGTCCAGAGCAAAACTTTTTGAAAATGTGCCGAATGTTGTTTGGTTTCGTTGAAAAAACCTGAAAATAAACCTAACTATTTTCAAAAAAATAACAATTTGCGAAGGTATCATACTAGGATATTAAAAAGAATTCATTTTCTTCCACAGTAAGTGATCAATGTCCTACTTCCCCTTCCATACATAATATTCGTGTGCTTGGTATTTATTAAATATGCATGCTTGTAAAACCATATGGATAGTTTGGAACATGCAAAAGTTGCAATATAATTTTTTATTGTTACTTTTGTACCTCTAACATAACATGTTAATTTAAAATAGTATATATTTTTTACCTCTAATTATTAGGGTTTTGCCAAAAACTTTCAGATGGTTTTACTGCCGTGATCATGTGATGATTCAGATTTACTTAACACAGTGTTTTGGTAAAGTCCAAACAATTTGTGAGTAATCGAAACCCATTCTGTCCGGAGCAGTTGCTTTTGAAAGTGTGCTGAAAGTTGTTCGAGAAGGGATCAAACTAATACATTAAAAAAATTGATTTTCTTCCACAGTAAGTGATCAGTGTCCTACTTCCCCTTCCATACCTGATATAAGTGTGCTTGGTATTCATTAAACATGCATGCTTGTCAAATAACATGAATAGTTTGGAACATGCAAAAGTTGCAATATAATTTTGTACTGTTACTTTTGTACATCTACCATAACATTTTTAATTTAAAATAGTGGATATTTTTTACCACTAATTATTAGAGTTTCGTCAAAAACTTTCGGATGGTTATACTGCCGTGATCATGTCATGATTCAGATTTACTTAACAAATAGTTTTGGTACCGTCTGAACGATTTGCGAGTAATCCGAACCCGTTATGTCCAGAGATAAACCTTTCAAAAGTGCATGGATCATCGTTCGGTTCCGTTTACAAACCCTGAAAATAAACCTAACCATTAAAAAGAATTAATTTTTTTCTACAGTAAGTGATCAGTGTCCTACATCCTCTTCCATATATGATATTTGTCTGATTGATATTCATTAAACATACATGCCTGTCAAATAATATAGATAGTTAAGTTCATGCAAAAGTTGCAATATAATTTTTTATTGTTACCTTTACACCTCTAGCATAAGATGCTAATTTAAAATAGTAGATATTTTTTACCTTTAATTATTTGAGTTTCATCAAAAACTTTCAGACGGTTTTACTGCCATGATCATGTGATGATTCCGATTTACTTAACACAGTGTTTTGGTACCGTCCTAACAATTTGGGAGTAATCCGAACCCGTTCGGTCCAGAGCAGAACCTTTCGAAAGTGTGCAAAACGTCGTCCGGTTCCATTTAAAAATCCTGAAAATAAACCTACCCATTTAAAAAAAAATAACAATTTGCGAAGAGATCATACTAAGACGTTAAAAAGAATTCAATTTCTTCCACGGTAAGTGATCAGTGTCATACATGCTCTTCCATGCCTGATATTCGTGTGCTTGGTATTGAGTAAACATGCATGCTTGTCAAATAATATGGATAGTTTGGAACATGCAAAAGTTGCAATATAATTTTTTATTGTTAATTTTGTACCTCTAGCATAAGATGCTAATTTAAAACAGTAGATATTTTTTACTTCTAATTATTAGAGTTTCATCAAAAACTTTTAGATGGTTTTACTGCCGTGATTATGTGATGATTCAGATTTACTCAACACAGGGTTTTGGTACCGTCCGAACAATTTGCGAGTAATCCGACCCGTTCTGTCCAAAGCACACCTTTAAAAAGTATGCCAAACGTCGCTCGGTTCCGTTTAAAAACCCTAAAAATAAACCTAACCATTTTTTAAAAAATATCAACTTGTGAAGGGATCATACTAAGACATGAAAAAGAATTCATTTTCTTCCACAATAAGTGACCAGTGTCCTACATCCCCTTCCATACCTGATATTAGTGTGCTTGGTATTCATTAAACATGCATGCTTGTCAAATAATATGGATAGTTTGGAACATGCAAAAGTTACAATATACTTTTTTATTGTTATTTTTGTACCACTAGCATAACATGCTAAAATAAAATAGTAGATATTTTTTTTACCTCTAGTTATTATAGTTTTTTCAAAAACTTTCAGATGGTTTTTCTTCCGTGACCATGAGATGTTTCAAACTTACTTAACACAGTGTTTTTGTACCGTCCAAACGATTAGCGAGTAATCCGAACTTGTTCTGTCTGGAGCAGAACTTTTTGAAAGTGTGCCGAATGTCGTTCGGTTCCGTTGAAAAACCCTAAAAATAAACCTAACCACTTTTAAAAAATAACAACATGCGAAGGGATCAGACTAAGACATTAAAAACAATTCATTTTCTTCCACAGTAAGTGACTAGTGTCCTACATCTCCTTTCATGCCTGTAATTCGTGTGCTTGGTATTCATTAAACATGCATTGTTGTCAAATAATATGGATTTGTTGGAACATGCAAAAGTTACAATATCATTTTCTTTCACAGTAAGTGATCAGTGCCATACATCCCTTTCCATGCCGGATATTCGTGTGCTTGATATTCATTAAACATGCATGCTTGTCAAATAATATAGATAGTTTGGAACATGCAAAAGCTGCAATATAATTTTTATTGTTAATTTTGTACCTCTAGCATATGATGCTCATTTAAAATAGTAGATATTTTCCACCTCTAATTCTTAGAATTTCATCAAAAACTTTCAGATTGTTTTAGTGGCGTGATCATGTCATGATTCAAATTTACTTAACACAGGGTTTTGGTACCGTCTGAAAAATTTGCGAGTAATCGAACCCGTTCTGTCCATAACAGACCTTTCAAAAGTGTGCCACACGTCGTTCGGTTGCGTTTAAAAATCCTGAAAATAAACCTAACAATTTTTAAGAAAATATCAATTTGTGAGGGATCATACTAAGACATTTAAAAGAATTCATTTTCTTCCACAGTAAGTGACCAGTGTCCTACATCCCCTTCCATACCTGATATTTGTGTGCTAGGTATTCATTAAACATGCATGCTTGTCAAATAATATGGATAGTTTGGAACAAGCAAAAGTTGTAAAATAATTTTATATTGTTACTTTTATACCTCTAGCATAACATGCTAATTTAAAATAGTAGATATTTTTTTACCTCTAGTTATTAGAGTTTTTTCAAAACATTTCAGATGGTTTTACTGCCGTGACCATGAGATGAGTCGGATTTCCTTAGCACAATGTTTTTGTGCCGTTCGAACGATTTGCGAGTAATCCGAACTCGTTCTGTCTAGAGCAGAACCTTTTGAAAGTGTGTCGAACGTCGTTCGGTTCCGTTGAAAAACCCAGAAAATAAACCTAACCACTTCAAAAAAATAACAACATGCTAAGGGATCAGACAAAGACATTAAAAACAATTCATTTTCTTCCACAGTAAGTGACTAGTGTCCTACTTCCTCTTCCATACCTGATATTCGTGTGCCTTGTATTTATTAAACATGTATGCTTGTCAAATAATATGGATAGTTTGGAACATGTAAAAATTGCATTATACTCCCTCTGTTTCATAATAAGTGTCATTTGGAGAAAATGTATCTGCAATGTAACTGGATGTATTAAACTCAAAACACACCCAGATACATTTTCTCCAAATGACACTTATTATGAAACGGAGGATTTTTTATTGTTACCTTTGTACCTCTAGCATAAGATGCTAATTTAAAATAGTAGATTTTTTTTACCTCTAATTATTAGAGTTTCATCAGAAACTTTCAGATGGTTTTACTGCTGTGATCATGTGATGATTCCGATTTTTTAACACAGTATTTTGGTACCTTCCGAACAATTTGGGAGTAATCCAAATCCGTCTGTCCAGAGCATAACCTTTTGAAAGTATGCAAAACGTCGTTAGGATCTGTTTAAAATACTGAAAATAAACCTAACCATTTGAAAAAAAATAACAATTTGCGAAGGGATCATACTAAGACATTAAAAAGAATTCAATTTCTTCCACAGTAAGTGATCAGTGTCCTACATCCCCTTCCATGCCTGTAATTCGTGTGCTTGGTATTCATTAAACATGCATGGTTGTAAAAAAATATGGATTTTTTCGAACATGCAAAAGTTGCATTATCATTTTCTTTCATAGTAAGTGATCAGTGTCATACATCCCTTTCCATGCCTGATATTCGTGTGCTTGATATTCATTAAACATGCATGCTTGTCAATTAATATGGATAGTTTAAAACATGCAAACGCTGCAATATAATTTTTTATTGTTAATTTTGTACCTCTAGCATAAGATGCTCATTTAAAATAGCAAATATTTTCCACCTCTAATTATTAGAATTTCATCAAAAACTGTCAGATTGTTTTACTGCCGTGATCATGTGATGATTCAGATTTACTTAACACAGGGTTTTGGTACCGTTCGAACAATTTGCGAGTAATCCGACCCGTTCTGTCCAAAGCACACCTTTCAAAAGTATGCCAAACGTCGTTCAGTTCCGTTTAAAAAACCTGAAAATAAACCTAACCATTTTTTAAAAAAAATATCAATTTGTGAAGGGATCATACTAAGACATGAAAAAGACTTCATTTTCTTCCACAGTAAGTGACCAGTGTCCTACATCCCCTTCCATTCCTGATATTCGTGTGCTTGGTTTTCATTAAACATGCATGCTTGTCAAATAATATGGATAGTTTGGAACATGCAAAAGTTACAATAAACTTTTTTATTGTTACTTTTGTACCTCTAGCATAACATGCTGATATAAAATAGTAGATATTTTTTTTACCTCTAGTTATTAGAATTTTTTCAAAAACTTTCAGATGGTTCTACTTCCGTGACCTTGAGATGTTTCAGATTTACTTAACACAGTGTTTTTGTACCATCCAAACGATTAGCGAGTAATCCGAACTCGTTCTGTCTGGAGCAGAACCTTTTGAAAGTCTGCCGAACGTCGTTCGGTTCCGTTGAAAAACCCTGAAAATAAACCTAACCACTTAAAAAAAATAACAACATGCGAAGGGATCAGACTAAGACATTAAAAACAATTTATTTTCTTCCACAGTAAGTAACTAGTGTCCTACTTCCTCTTCCATACCTGATATTCGTGATCTTGGTATTTATTAAACATGTATGCTTGTCAAATAATATGGATAGTTTGGAAAATGTAAAAGTTGCAATAAAATTTTTTATTATTACATTTGTACCTCTAGCATAAGATGCTACATAGTAGATATTTTTTACCTTTAATTATTAGAATTTCATCAAAAACTTTCAGATGGTTTTACTGCCGTGATCATGTGATGATTCCGATTTCTTAACACAGAGTTTTGGTACCTTCCGAACAATTTGGGAGTAATCCAAACCCGTTCTGTCCAGAGCAGAACCTTTCGAAAGTGTGCAAAACGTCTATAGGTTACGTTTAAAAATCCTGAAAATAAACCTAACCATTTGAAAAAAAAATATAACAATTTGCGAAGGGATCATACTAAGACATTAAAAAGAATTCAATTTCTTCCATAGTAAGTGATCAGTGTCCTACATCCCTTTCCATGCCTGTAATTTGTGTGCTTGTTATTCAGTAAACATGCATGGTTGTCAAATAATATGGATTTTTTGGAACATGCAAAAGTTGCAATATTATTTTCTTTCACAGTAAGTGATCAGTGTCATACATCCCTTTCCATGCTTGATATTCGTGTGTTTGATATTCAGTAAACATGCATGCTTGTCAAATAATATGGATAGTTTGAAACATGCAAAAGTTGCAATATAATTTTTTATTGTTAAGATGCTCATTTAAAATAGTAGATATTTTCCCCCTTTAATTATTAGAATTTCATCAAAAACTATCAGATTGTTTTACTGCGGTGATCATGTGATGATTCAGATTTACTTAAGACAGGGTTTTGGTACCATCCGAAAAATTTGGTAGTAATCCAACCCATTCTGTCCATAGCAGACCTTTCAAAAGTGTGCCACACGTCGTTCGGTTCCGTTTAAAAATCCTGAAAATAAACCTAAATGTTTTTAAGAAAATATCAATTTGTGAGGGATCATACTAAGACATTAAAAAGAATTTATTTTCTTCGACAATAAGTGACCAGTGTCCTACATCCCCTATCAATACCTGATATTTGTGTGCTTGGCATTCATTAAACATGCATGCTTGTCAAATAATATAGATAGTTTGGAACATGCAAAAGTTACAAAATAATTTTTTATTATTACTTTCATACCTCTAGCATAACATGCTAATTTAAAATCGTAGATATTTTTTTCCCTCTAGTTATTAGAGTTTTTTCAAAAACTTTCAGATGGTTTTACTGCCGTGACCATGAGATGAGTCGGATTTACTTAACATAGTGTTTTTGTACCGTTCGAGCGATTTGCGAGTAATCTGAACTCGTTCTGTCTGATGCAGAACCTTTTGAAAGTGTGCCGAACATCGTTCGGTTTCGTTGAAAAAACCCTGAAAATGAACCTAACCACTTTAAAAAAATAACAACATGCGAAGGGATTAGACTAAGACATTAAAAACAATTCATTTTTTTTTCCACAGTAAGTGACTAGTGTCCTACTTCCTCTTCCATACCTGATATTTGTGTGCTTTGTATTTATTAAACATGTATGCGTGTCAAATAATATGGATAGTTTGGAACATGTAAAAGTTGCAATATAATTTTTTATTGTAACTTTTGTACCTCTAGCATAAGATGCTAATTTAAAATAGTATATATTTTTTACCTCTAATTATTAGAGTTTCATCAAAAACTTTCAGATGGTTTTACTGCCATGATCATGTGATGACTCCGATTTCTTAACACAGTGTTTTGGTACCTTCCGAACAATTTGGGAGTAATCAAAACCCGTTATGTCCAGAGAAGAACCTTTCGAAAGTGTGCAAAACGTCGTTCGGTTCCGTTTAAAATTCCTGAAAATAAACATAATCATTTTAAAAAAAAATAACAATTTGCGGATGGATCATACTAAGACATTAAAAAGAATTCAATTTCTTCTACATTAAGTAATCAGTGTCCTACATCCCCCTCCATGCCTTTAATTCGTGTGCTTGGTATTCATTAAATATGCATGCTTGTCAAATAATATGGATAGTTTGGAACATGCAAAAGTTGCAATATCATTTTCTTCACAGTAAGTGATTAGTGTCATACATCCATTTCCATGCTTGATATTTGTGTGCTTGGCATTCATTAAATATGCGTGCTTGTCAAATAACATGGATAGTTTTATAACATGCAAAAGTTGCAATATATTTTTTTATTGTTAAATTTGTACATCTAGCATAAGATGCTCATTTAAAATAGAAGATATTTTCCACTTCAAATTATTAGAATTTCATCAAAAACTATCAGATTGATTTACTGTCGTGATCATGTGATGATTCATATTTACTTAACACAGGGTTTTGGTACCATCCGAACAATTTGCGAGTAATCCGAACCTGATCTGTCCATAGAAGACCTTTCAAAAGTGTGCCAAACGTCGTTCGGTTCAGTTTAGAAATCCAGAAAATAAACCTAACCTTTTTGAAAAAAATATCAATTTATGAAGGGATCATACTAAGACATTAAAAAGAATTCATTTTTTTCCACAATTAGTGACCAGTGTCCTATATCCCCTTCCATACCTGATATACAAGTGCTTGGTATTCATTAAACATGCATGCTTGTCAAATAATATGGATATTTTGGAACATGCAAAAGTTGCAATATAATTTTTTATTATTACTTTTATACCTCTAGCATAACATGCTAATTTAAAATAGTAGATATTTTTTTTACCTCTAGTTATTAGAGTTTTGTCAGAAACTTTCAGATGGTTTACTGCCGTGACAACGACATGGTTCGGATTTACTTAACACAATGTTTTGGTACCGTCCGAATGATTTGCGAGTAATCCGAACCCGTTCTATTTGAAGCAGAACCTTTTGAAAGTGTGCCGAACGTCGTTCGGTTCTGTTGAAAAACTCTGAAAATAAACCTAACCACTTAAAAAAAATAACAACATGCGAATGGATCAGACTAAGACATTAAAAACAATTCATTTTCTTCCACAGTAAGTGACTAGTGTCCTACTTCCTCCTCCATAACTGATATTTGTGTGATTGATATTCATTAAACATGTATGCTTGTCAAATAATATAGATAATTTGGAACATGCAAAAGTTGCAATATAATTTTTTATTGTTACTTTTGTACCTCTAGCATAACATGCTAATTTAAAATAGTAGATATTTTTTTTACCTCTAGTTATTAGAGTTTTTTCAAAACATTTCAGATGGTTTTACTGCCGTGACCATGAGATGTTTCAGATTTACTTAACACAGTGTTTTTGTACCGTCCGAACGATTTGTGAGTAATCCAAACTCGTTCTGTCTGGAGCAGAACCTTTTGAAAGTATGTCGAACGTCGTTCGGTTCCATTGAAAAACCCTGAAAATAAACCAAAATCACTTTTAAAAAAATAACAATTTGCGTAGGGATTATACTAAGACATCAAAAAGATTTCATTTTCTTCCACGGTAAGTGATCAGTGTCCTACTTCTCCTTCCATATCTGACATTCGTGTGCTTGATATTCATTAAACATGCATGCTTGTCGAATAATATGGATAGTTTAAAACATGCAAAAGTTGCAATATAATCTGAACCCGTTCTGTCCAGAGCAGAACCTTTTGAAAGTGTGCCGAACGTCGTTCGAGTCCGTTTAAAAACCCTGAAAATTAACCTAACCACTTTCAAAAAATAACAATTGCTGAAGAGATCATACTAGGACATTAAAAAAAATCATTTTGTTCCATAGTAAGTGATCAATGTCCTACTTCCCCTTCTATACCTGATATTCTTGTGCTTGGTATTCATTAAACATGCATGCTTGTTGAATTATATGGATAGTTTGGAACATTAAAAAGTTCAATATACTTTTTTATTGTTACTTTTGTACCTCTAACATAACATACAAATTTAAAATAGTGGATAGTTTTTACAACTAATTATTATAGTATCTTCAAAAATATTCAGATGGTTTTACTGCCGTGATCATGTGATTATTCGGATTTACTTGACACAATGTTTTGGTACTGTCTGAACGATTTGCGACTAATCCGAACTCATTCTGTCCGGATCAGAACTTTTTGAAAGTGTGCCAAATGTCGTTCGCTTTCGTTGGAAAACCCTGAAAATAAACCTAACCACTTATAAAAAATAACAATATGCGAAGGGATCATACTAACACATTAAAAAGAATTCATATTCTTCCACAGTAAGTGATAAGTGTCCTACTTCACCTTCCATCCCTGATATTCGTGTGCTTGGTATTCATTAAACATGAATGCTTGTGAAATAATATATATAGCTTGGAACATGCAAAAATTGCAATATAATTTACTATTGTTACTTTTGTACCTCTAGCATAACATGCTAATTTAGAATGTTGGATATTTTTTACCTCTACTTAATAGAGTTTTGTCAAAAATGTTCAGTTGGTTTTACTGCCGTGATCATGTGACGATTTAGATTTACTTAGCACAAGGTCTTGGTACCGTCCGAATGATTTGTGAGAAATCCGAACCCGTTCTGTCTGGAGCAGGACCTTTTGAAAGTATGCTCATCGTCGTTCGGTTCCGTTTAAAAACTCTGAAAATAAACATATCTACTTTCAAAAAATAACAATTTGTGAAGGGATCATACTAAGACATTAAAAAGAATTCATTTTCTTCCACAGTAAGTGACCAGTGTCCTACATCCCCTTCCATACCTGATATACAAGTGCTTGGTATTCATTAAACATGCATGCTTGCAAACAATAGGGATAGTTTGGAACATGGAAAAGTTACAATATAATATTGTATTGTTACTTTTGTACCTCTAGCATACATGCTAACTTAAAACAGTGAAATTTGTTTACCTCTAATTATTAGAGTTTCGTCAAAAACTTTTAGATGGTTTTACTGCCGTGATCATGTGATGATTCAAATTTACTTAACAAAGTGTTATGGTACCGTTCGAACGATTGGCAAGTAGTCCGAATCCGTTCTGTCCAGAGCAGAACCTTTAGAAAGTGTGCCGAACGTCGTTCGGTTCTGTTTAAAAAACCTTAAAATAAACCTAACCATTTTTAAAAAATAACAATTTGCAAAGCGAGCATACTAAGACATTAAAAAGAATTCATTTTCTTTCACAGTAAGTGATCAGTGTCCTACTTCCTCTCCCATACC
Source organism: Thlaspi arvense (assembly GCA_911865555.2). NCBI lineage: Eukaryota > Viridiplantae > Streptophyta > Magnoliopsida > Brassicales > Brassicaceae > Thlaspi > Thlaspi arvense. Next base: position 10,548,623 of record OU466861.1, read on the forward strand.
TGATATTCTTGTGCTTGGTATTCATTAAACATTTATGCTTATCAAATAATATGGATAGTTTGGAACATGCAAAAGTTGCAATATAACTGTTTATTGTTACTTTTGTACCTCTAGCATAACATGCAAACTTAAAATAGTGAAAAACAATTTTCTCTAATTATTAGAGTTTCGTTTAAAACTTTCAGATGGTTTACTACCGTGATCATGTGATGATTTGGATTTACTTGACATAGTGTTTTGGTGCCGTTCGAATGATTTGCGAGTAGTCCGAACCCTTTTTGTCCAGAGCAGAACCTTTTGAAATTGTGCCGAACGTCGTTCGGTTCCATTTAAAAATCCTGAAAATAAACCTAACCATTAAAACAAAAATAACAATTTGCGAAGTGATCATACTAATATATTAAAAAAAATTATTTTCTTCCAAAGTAAGTGATCAGTCTCCTACATCCCCTTCTATACCTGATATCCGTGTGCTTGGTATTCATTAGGTATGCATGCTTGTCAAATAATATGGATAATTTGGACCATGCAAATATTGTAATATAATATTTTATTGTCACTATTGTGCCTTTACCATAACATGCTAATTTAAAATAGTGAATATTTTTGACCTTCAATTATTAGAGTTTCGTCAAAAAGTTTTCAGATTGTTTTACTGCCGTGATCATGTGATGATTCGAATTTACTTAACACATTGTTTTTGTACTGCCCAAACGATTTGCGAGTAATCCGAACCTGCTCTGTCTGGAGCACAACCTTTTTAAAGTATGTCGAACGTCTTTCAGTTTTGTTGAAAAACCCTGAAAATAAATCTAACCACTTTAAAAAAAATAACAATTTGCAAAAAGATCATACTAAGACATTAAAAAGAATTAATTTACTTCAACAGTAATTGATTAGTGTCCTATTTCCCTTTCTATCCCTGATATTCGTGTGTTTGGTATTCATTAAACATGCATGCTTGTCGATTAATATGGATAGTTTGGAACATGCAAAAGTTGCAATATAATCTGAATCCGTTCTATCCGGAGCAGAACCTTTTGAAAGTGTGCCGAACGTCGTCCGGGTCCGTTTAAAAGCACTGAAAATAAACCTAACCACTTTGAAAAAATAACAATGCTTGAAGGGATCATACTAAGACATTAAAAAAAAATACATTTTGTTCCGCAGTAAGTGATCAATGCCATACTTCCCCATCCATACCTGATATTCGTGTGCTTGATATTCATTAAAAATGCATGCTTGTCAAATAATATGGATAGTTTGGAACATGAAAAAGTTTAATACAATTATTATTGTTACTTTTTTACATTTAGCATAACATGGTAATTTAAGATACTTTTTACCTCTAATTATTATAGTTTCTTCAAAAATATTTAGATGGTTTTACTGCCGTGATCATGTGATGATTCGGATTTACTTGACACAGTGTTTTGGTACTGCCTGAACTATTTGCGACTAATCCAAACTCATTCTGTCCGGATCAGAACCTTTTGAAAGTGTGCCAAATGTCGTTGGGTTCTGTTGAAAACACTGAAAAAAAACATAACCACTTTAAGAAAATTACAATTCGCGAAGAGATCATACTAACACTTTAAAAAGAATTCATTTTCTTCCACAGTAAGTGATAAGTGTCCTACTTCACCTTCCATCCCTGATATTCGTGTACTTGGTATTCATTAAACATTCATGCTTGTCAAATAATATAGATAGCTTGGAACATACAAAAATTGCAATATAATTTTCTATTGTTACTTTTGTACCTCTAGCATAACATCCTAATTTAAAATAGTGGATATTTTTTACCTCTACTTATTAGAGTTTTGTTAAAAACATTCAGTTGGTTTTACTGCAGTGATCATGTGATGATTCGGATTTACGTAACCCAGTGATTTGGTACCGTCCAAATGATTTGCGAGTAATCCTAACCCGTTCTGTCCAGAACATAACCTTTTGAAAGTGTGCTGAACGTCGTTCGATTCCGTTTAAAAATCCTGAAAATAAATCTAACCACTTTAAAAAAATAACAATTTGTGAAGGGATCATACTAAGACACTAAAAAAATTCATTTGGTTCCACAGTAAGTAATCAATGTCTTATTTTCCCTTCCATACCTGATATTTGTGTGCTTGGTATTCATTAAACATGCATGTTTGTCGAATAATATGGATAGTTTGGAACATAAAAAAGTTTCAATATAATTTTTTATTGTTACTTTTGTACATCTAGCATAACATGCTAATTTAAAATAGTGGATACTTTTTACCTCTAATTTTTAGTGTTTCGTCAAAAACATTCAGATGGTTTTACTGCCGTGATCATGTGATTATTCAGATTTACTTGACACAGTGTTTTGGTATTGTCCGAATGATTTGCGACTAAACCGAACTCGTTCTGTCCAGAGCAAAACCTTTTGAAAGTGTGCCAAATTGATAGGGCTCAGGTTTTACCTAAATAAAACTACTGCAAGTGTACATCAATGCAATCGTAGTATAAGGGGTTATCGAATCCCAAGAGAGCAAGTAAACTACACTAAAGAGTTCAGGTTCGGATTAAGCTAAGCAATAAGTAATGAATGTAATGTGAAACAGCAAAATAAATGTAAGTGGGCGTTTTTGGAATTGTTCTTAAAGTCCAGAAAGCTAAAGGCGCTAAGTCAGGACAATTCGCAGGTTGAATCGGAGAGTATAGAATGCATGCAATCAGGAATGAATTAAAACAGTCTTGAACATGAATCACAAAGATATAACTAATATATTCTCATTGCAGAAGTTATTTATGTCTAAATCATAGAGTTTCAAATCTCTTTGCAAATCCTAACAACCTAAACATGCAGTAATGATCAGGTTCAATTGTTCACAAAACTCCTAAGCCAAATCTCTTTGCATTAGGGCGTTTTGCTCATCTAATACTAATTCAGGTGATTAATAATACTCTTACATCTATCAAATAACCTAGTGTTTCAAAATTCAGATGATGTGTCTAAGAAATCGATATGAATGCAAGCACACATGAAGAACCAATGGATTTCCTATAAGTTTAGCAATTCTACAAACTCTTCTTCAACCTTTGAAAAGCCCTAACTTAACTAACAAACTACTCAGACATGGTGAATGAAGCAAACAACATGAAAAGAATAGATTGCATAAAAGAAATAAGAAATAAAAATAAAGGAGTTTGAAATCTGCTCTGAAGGAGTCTGATATATCTCTCCAAAAGCTCTGCTACAAATCTCTCTCTAAAGCTCTCAAAAAGAATAAGATACAAGATCCCAGCCAACAATGGCTGAAAACTTAATATATACAAGCTAAAACACGATCTGTGGCCTTTTTGCAAATACTGAAACTTCTGGGTCAAAACTGCAATTTCTTCCCAATCTTTTAACGATCCTTCCTCTATGGGTGATGAGCGTCACCAGGTCAGTGACGGTCATCACCTAAGCCATAACAACGCTTCTGAGTTGCTTCATTCGGGGTTGTATCTTGCAATGCTCCAAAAAGCTCCAAAACTTCCAATTATGCTCCATACATGTTGTAACCTGCAAAGACTCTACTAGGACTCTAAAAAAAAAAAGACTCAATTAAAACGACTTATATCATGGTTAAAAACCATGATATATCAACTCTCCCAGACTTAGCTTTTGCTTGCCCTCAATCAAACATCAGAGAAAGAACAAGGTCGAGGTTTGAAAACAAGAAACAGTCAGCTAAACATCAAAAACACCACATTGATTAACACTTTCAAATCCACAGATCACAGAGCCAACACAAGATGAATTTTCAGTCTAATCATCACAAGCTTAGCAAATCTCTCAAATCCAGTTAAAATTCCTTCAAGAAATCCAAAATCTCTACTGCTAACTCCTGTTATTTATCTAAGTGTAATATCTCATCAAGGTTTTATCATCTCAATCACTTACAGATTATTTTCCCTTCCTTGACAACTGAACAAATAAATCTCAACACAGCTCTCCTATTTTCTCTTCCCTTGATCTTTTTCTTTCTGATTTTTTTGATTTTTCAACTCTTTTCACATTTTTTATAGTCTAATATATGGTGCTACTCAATACTTGTGTTCCTTTTGAAGAGACAGGTTCTTGAGTGTGTTCATTACTGTTGTTCCTTGTGAGGAGACAGGGTCATGAATGCACCATTCTTTTGACTCAAACTCTTAAAAACTGCATCATGGAAGATCAAAGAGAGACTGCATCTAAACATACTTGTCAGTGTTGAAAGAAAGAATCAAGATCAATGAAAATCAAGCCCCAAGAAAAGAAGTTTAGAATTCATTAAAAGTGGAGCTAACAGCAAATTTTTCAGATTCTCTAAGAACCTAAACCTTCATTGCTAGACTGATCTACCTATGACTTTCAACTTAGTAAGATTTGTAATCAACTACTGTGGCAATGGTTCTTATAAGTATCAACGTTCTGTGGTTAGTTCCAAGAAAAACTGACAGTTTCAAAATTTTGACTCTATAAAAACAGGTTTTTGACTCAACTTTAAGACTCTAAAAATCAAACACAATGTACACAACGTCAGTAGCCACCTCCTCCAAACTTAAACAACACTGTCCCCAGTGTTATTAAGCCAAAAATTGGTAAAAAAGAAGCATGTGAATGTGTAAAACCAAGGTGGAAAAGTGGTACCTCGCCAAGGGACGGATGACGAGCGTCACCACTCTGAGACTACAGAATCGACATGTTGGATGTGTCAATGCAATGCCATCATGTGTACTCTGAAGTCTGACTGTTAGAGCACTCAAAACACACATCAAAAACATCCAAACGAAGCATAAACCATGGTTTTATAAGTTCACAAGACATCCTCAAAGCAAACTGAACAAACTGACTCTTCTTTTTTTTGGTTTTTCTCATGTTTTTGGGGTTTTTTAGCTATGTAATAGAAAACAAAACTAAGTACAAGATAACTTACCAGTGGGTTGCCTCCCACTAAGCGCTTTTTTAAAGTCATCAGCTCAACTTTGAATGCTGCTCAGACAGCTGGTGAAGCAGAAGGTGGCAATGAATGCCTTGGAGAAGAATATCTCCTCATCCATGGTGGTTTATAAGCAGTAGATGTATGAACTCTTCCAAGGAAGTGAGGAACATCAGCAGTAGGGCGGTTTGTGAATAGGGGTGGGACACTTCTTTTTCCTGCAGAATCATCAAAAGAAACAACAAGCTTTCTACAAGAATCTCGTTGCTTGCATAAGTGTGAAGCATCTTTTGATCCTTTTAAGTTTTTATTGGTGAGATTAGGAGGTTTGGAATTGGGTACAGGAAGTGCATACCTTTGCTTAGTTGCAGGTTTCTGGTGTGTGGAATGTTGAATTTCCTGGCAACATCAGATGGACTTGTAGCGTAAGAATCATGTCACTCCTTTGTGTTCAGGTTGGTGACGAGCGTCACCAGGTCAGTGACAGTTCGAGTTTCTGAAACTTTTTGCAATTCAGCTCTGCAGTTCTTGCTTCTATCACAAACTCGTCTTCCTCCAGCAATTTGTCATTCATTGGACCCTCTTTTCCGAGCCTAGTATTGAAGATATCATCCTCACTCCAATCCTCAAACCCAACAGCTTTCATAGAAGTTTCTGATATTTCTCCTTGAATAGCCATCTTGTTCACTTGCTCACTAGCATCTGATTCATTGACATACCCAGAAGTAGTGTCCTCTGAATGTTCCATGACTGGCTCTTCATCTCTGGAAGTCCTTACAGAAAAAGTCGGACCATCAATGGTGGATTTTCCTCTCAGCATATCCATGTCATAGTTCATGACAACATCACCCAAATCAAGCTCTATCTTCCCTTTTTTCACATCAATGATGGTGCCAGCAGTAGCCCATAATGATCTTCCCAGAATAAGAGAATCTTTAGGTTCCTCAGCATATTGCAAAACCACAAAGTCCGTGGGAATTATGCAGCCTTCAATGTTAACAGGAACATCATGTAACATGCCTTCTGGGGTCCTTATGGATCGATCAGCTAGGATAAGAGAGATCCCATCTAGCTTGAAATCAGTCATTCCAAGTCTAGCAGCAACAGAGAAAGACATCAAGTTAATACTTGACCCTAGATCACAAAGAGAATGGGGAAAACGTCCTATTGAGATTCAGCAATCAAGCACAAAGGTTCCTGGATCAGGCAGTTTCTCTGGAATTCTGCGTTGAATGATGGCACTGACCTGTTCAGAAACAGGCGGCTTCTTCTTCTTCTTTGGAACTGTGCCCAAGAGAATTGCACTGGTGTCTCTGGTAAGCAATGCTCCTCCCAGGGCTTACACCATTCACCACCATCCTCTTAACATATCTTCTTAGAGCTGGTGAAAGTTTGACTGCATCAACAAGAGGCATCTCAACCATCAACTTATCTATCATTGCCTTGCATCTGGCTTCTTCTATCTCTTGTTTAGACTTCTTAGGATGCTTGGGAAAAGGTATCTTGGGTTTATAAACACGTTCCTTGCCATTATCTGCAGTTACAGGCAAAGCAGATTCGTTCTGGGGTTGGTGACGACCGTCACCATGGTGGTGACGATCGTCACTGATCTGAGACGAATTCGAGTTGGGACCTTGCTCAATGGGTGACAAGCGACACCCCTCTTGGTGACGCTCGTCACTAGACTCTGAGACTGCAAAATTTTCATCATCAAACTCCTTCAGTTGCACGATCTCCTCTGCATTCAACCACTTTTCATGCACTGTTTTGAGCTCGTTTTCACTCCTGACTATGATGGCATTGACATGATGTCTTGGATTAGTATCATTCTTTCCAGGAAGGAATCCTTCTTGCCTTTGAACAGCTCCTGCAGTTTGAGCAACTTGAACATCCAGCTTCTTCATGTGAGAGTTCAGATTCTCAATTTTTCCATTCAGGTCCTGATACAGCGAATCCAACTTGCCATTGAAGTTCACTGTCGTCTTCTGCTGTCCTTTTAGTATCTGTTCCAGCATAGCTTCCATCTTATTGTCTTGTGGAGGTGCTGTTTGATAGGAAGAATAACCATAATTCCTGCTGTTCTTGTAAGATTTCTGCAACCCAGTCTCCTGAAACTGTGGCTTTGGAGTATAACCAATTGCATTATGGTTCCCTGGGAAGGTGTTCTTCTGATTGCTCCCATTGTCACCTCTGTTCCACTGTTAATTCCCAAACCTTTGGTTCTGAAAACCTCCATTGATGAAGTTAACATCCTTTTGCTCAAAATCTTCAGGATTTTTGAAGGTCTCCACCTCTGCAGCGAATTGGACTTATTTATTTCCCACCAGAAGGCTATGCATACTGTCTAACTTAGCCTTAACCTCAGCTATCTGATTCCTATCATTCAAACCAGCTTGTTTCATCCTCTGAAAATCTGCATTCTTGGTGTTGTTGCTGCAGGCCAAGTTTTCAATCAATCTGATTGCTTCTTCTGGTCTGTTGGTGTTGAAGTTTCCACTACTTGAAGCATCCAGCGCCATCTGATATTTCCAGTCCATGCCTCTGAAGAAAATCCCAAGCAGCTGCACCTGACTGAAACCATGATGAGGACAGTCCCTTTGATAAGACTTGAATCTCAGCCAAGAAGCTTTAAAAGCTTCAGTAGGACCTGATATATCATGGTTTTTGCTAGTTTTTGATCATGATATAAGTCTTGTTTATAGAGTCTTTTTGGTATTTTTCGAGTCCTATAGAGTCTTTACAGATCTAGGTACGCTTGGAGCATAACTGTGAGTTTTGAAGCCTTTTGGAGCTATGTTGAAGCTGATGCTGAAGAGACCAAGTCGGAGAGCACTATGAAGCAGGGTGTCGATCGACACCCACCCATTGGTGTCGATCGACACCGATCATGGACGAGCAAAGAGCTTTAAAAACTCTTTTGAAGAGTTTGCAACTTGGCCCAGAAGTTTCTATTTATTTACAAAAGTACCTCAGTCGTGTTTAGACTTGTATTTAGGTTTTCTAAGCCATTGTTAGGCGATCATCTTGTTTTCATTGAGACCTAAGAAAGAGATTTGATTGAGAGCTTTTGGGGAGACAAAGCCATACTCTGTAGAGAAGAATTTCGAACCCCTTTCACCTTTTACTCTATTTTCTTAATGCAATTTTATTCAGTCATGATTTGTGTTTCACTTGCTATGTCTGAGTAATATGCTAGTTAGGTTTTGGGTTATTCAAAGGTTGATAATGAACTGTTAGAACTACAAAACTGAAGGGATAAATCATTTGGTTCTTCATTTAGATTGCTTTAATACTAGTTTTAAGATCGATCACCTAGAAATCAGATCTTAGGTTATTTAATAGATGTGGAAACATTGTTAATCACCAGAACTATCTTAGATGAGAAAATTAACTGATTGCAAAGGAAATTAGATTAGTGATTTTGTGAACATATCGAACCTGAACTATAATGCTTGCTTAGGTTGTTAGAATTTGCAAAGGAATTTGGAATTCTAGAATCTGATCATAGTTAATCTCTGCGACGGAAGTCGATTGGTTTTACCTTCGTGTTTTTGAGTTCTAGAACGGTTTTAATAAATATTCATTTCAGTCTGTAGTCTGCGATTTATGTCAACCTGCGAATTTCCCATTGCCTAGCGCCTTGTCTCTATTAATTCTAAGAACTCATAATCCGATCCTGATCTTGTTACTTTCATTTTACTATTTAGTTTTATTTATTATCGACTGTTTAGCTTCATTTGAATATAAAGTCTGTTGAGTAATAGTCTTAAGTCCTTGTGGATTCGATCCCTAAGTACTACAGTGATCTCTTAATTTGAGAGAGTAGCTCTAAGGGTTAATTTGAGCATATCAAATTTTGGCGCCGTTGCCGGGGACTTAGATATTACTTTCAGATTTTTAGTTTTAGAATTTTGACTAAGCTTTTATTTTCTGTTTACTAACTTTCGATACTTCTCTGCTGTCTGTTTCAGGTGCATGCATAATCGCAGTACCAGGAGCAACAAAGACAAGGAACTTGTGATTTTAGGCATCGACGAACTCGCCAAGCTAGAGAAAACCATCAGGAAAGCCAAAACGCAGACTACGATGGTTGGACCACTTGTTTTGAGGACATATGCTGAGGGTCATTTGGTTGACAGAGAAGGGAACAGAAGAAATGAGGATGGACAGAGGATAGATGAGAATGGTGTTGTGATCGAGGAACAGGATGTGCAACCAGTTGCACAGAATGTGCAACAACAAGCTGCTGGATATTCTGTTGGGTGTCTTCCACAGAGGACCCTGGGAGATTACAACAGGCCTGATAAGTTCTATGCAAATAGAGCTGAAATCCGCCCTCCTGCCTTTCAGAGGAACGACTTTGAGCTGAAACCCACCTACTACCAGCTTGTGGGTCAGCATCCTTTCCATGGGCTTCCCCATGAGCACCCTATGGACCATATAGAGAGGTTTGAAGACCTAGCTACAAGTGTTAAAGCCAATGGAGTCAGCAATGACTTCCTATTCTGCAAGCTTTTCCCTCACTCTTTGGGAGGAGATGCAGCACATTGGTTGAAACAGCTGGAAGCTGGCTCTTTGACCACATGGGAGGACATCAAATCTGCTTTCCTCAACAACATCTATGATGATGCAAGGTCAGAGGAGTTGAGGACGAAAATAGCAACATTCTCCCAAGGTCCTACTGAAGCTTTCATAGCAGCGCGGGTGAGGTTTAAGCTGTATCAAAGGGACTGTCCACACCATGGCTTCAATGAAGTACATCTGTTGAGTATTTTCTTCAGAGGTGTTTATTGGAAGTACCAAATGGCTCTGGATGCAGCAAGCAATGGGAACTTCAATACTAGAGTCCCAGCTGACGCCATCAAACTGATAGAGAACCTGGCTTCCAGCAATAACACAAAGAATGCTGATTTTGAGAGACAGAAAAACGCTGGAAATGCAGGGAGCAATCTTTTTGCTACTGAGATGAAGGCTAAGCTGGATTATGTTCATAACCTCTTGGTGGGTAAGAAGTCTGTTCAGTTTGCTTCTGAGGTTGAGACATTTGAGCCAGCTGAGGAGTTTGAAGAAGAAGATGTCAACTACATCAATAGAGCTGGTTTTCAGGGTCAAATGTACAACAATCAGCAAGGAAACAGAGGATTCAATGGGAACATGCAGAGAAACAACTTCACAGGAAACCAGAGTTCTTCTGGATACACTCCCAAGCCTCAGTTTCAGAAGACTGAATACCAGAAGCCTTACCAGAACAACAACTTCAGCAGGAACTATGGCTCCTCATCTTATCAGCCTACACCAGCACCATCAACTTCAAGCAAGATGGAAGCCATGCTTGAGCAGTTACTGGAGGGTCAGCAGAAGATCACAGTTGACTTCAATGGCAAGATTGAGGCCCTCTATCAGGACCTGAATGGGAAAATCGAAGCTCTGAACACTCATGTCAAGACTTTGGATACTCAAGTGGCTCAAACTGCTGAAGCTATGAAAATGCAAGATGGATTTCTTCTAGGAAGAACATATACCAACCCAAGACACTATGTCAACGCCATCACGCTGAGGAGTGCAAAGAATCTGCAACCAGTGCAGAAAAAGGGCCTGAGTACAGAGGATTTCGAGCAACTGCAGGAGTTTGAAGATGAAGATTTTGTTAATTTTGAAGAGTGTCGATCGACACCAACCCCTCGGTGTCGATCGACACCAGAGGAACTTCACGGTTCTTCGACTCGAGGCGAAGAGATATTGAGCGAGGTCGACAAGCAGCTCGAAGGACGCTCGACACCACCTGCAGAGGCTAGTGTCGATCGACACCCACCCCCTGGTGTCGATCGACACCCACCACAAAAGCAAGCTGCAATTTTTCAGACTCCAAACAGTGCAGAAGAGAGGGTCTACAAGCCAAAGGTGCCTTATCCGAGGAATCAGAAGAAGACTAAACAAGAGCTGGACGATGCTAGGATCAAAGCTATCATGGATAAGCTTGTGGTGGAGATCCCTTTGATAGATGCTATAAGGACTACTCCTGTGATCAAGAGATATGTGAAAAGAATGATGACCAAGAATCTGGGGCTGGAGCAAGGGACAATGCTGATTTCAGAGCAAGTGAGTGCAGTGATACATAACAAGATACCAGAGAAGCTGACTGATCCTGCGAGCTTTGTTCTAGACTGCATAATCTTTTCTGGAAGGTTTGAGAGGTCATTATTGATTTGGGGTCAAATGTTAACTTGATGCCTCATTCAGTTGCTGTCAACTTGGGCATGACTAATTTGCAGCCAACCAGAATATCTCTTATCTTAGCAGATAGATCTGTGAGAATTCCTGAAGGCATTTCAGAGGATGTGCCAGTTAAGGTGGGAGATTGTGTGATTCCCACAGACTTTGTGGTTCTAGCTTATGGGGAAGAACCAAAGGACCTCTTGATTTTGGGAAGGCCATTCCTAGCTACTGCAGGCGCCATCATAGATGTCAGGAAAGGGAGCATTGCTCTGAATGTGAGCGATTTGGTGATGAACTTTGACATGAAAAAGTTGATGAAGAGGCCAACAATAGATGGCCACACATTCTATGTAGACTCCCTCACCAGTCTTGCATAAGAGATCTTTCAAGAGATGCATGCTACAGACCCTTTGGAAAGGGCATTGACAACTTCTGTAGAAGCAACATAGCATCTAGACAAAATTGCTCTGGTTATGTCAGAATGATGGATGCAAGTGAGCAAGACATGCAGCTAGTGGCACAACAAGAGCTGGTTAGAACCTCTGTAAAGGCTGCAAAACTGGGCGATTGGAGTGAAGAAAAAGCTCCTAAAATCGAACTCAAACAGCTCCCTGCAGGTCTAAGGTATGCTTTTCTGGGACCTAACTCTACATATCCTGTTATAGTTAGTGCTACCTTAAACAATGCAGAGCTCACTTTACTGCTAAGTAAGCTGCGCACTTTTCGCAAGGCTCTTGGCTATTCTCTTGATGACATTTCAGGTATCTCTCCAGAGTTGTGCATGCACAGGATATACCTTAAGGATGAGTCAAAGTCATCAATTGAGAACCAGAAGAGGCTGAATCTCAATTTGCAAGATGTGGTTAAGAAGGAAATCATGAAGCTTCTAGCTGTTGGGATCATCTATCCCATCTCAGACAGCACTTGTGTCAGTCCAGTACATGTGGTTCCAAAGAAAGGAGGGGTCACAGTGGTGAAAAATGCGAAGAATGAGCTGACTCCTACAAGGACCATCACTGGACACAGAATGTGCATTGACTACAGGAAGCTCAACGCTGCAACAAGGAAGGACCACTTCCCATTGCCATTCATTGACCAAATGCTGGAAAGGTTGGCAAATCACTCCTACTACTGCTTCCTGGATGGCTACTCTAGCTTCTTTCAGATCCCCATTCACCCAGATGACCAGGAGAAGACCATATTTACTTGTCCCTATGGCACTTTTGCATATCGCAGAATGCCATTTGGACTTTGTAATGCTCCTGTGACATTCCAGAGGTGCGTGTTGTCCATCTTCACTGATATGATTATGAAGTATATGGAGGTCTTCATGGATGATTTCTCAGTATATGGATCCTCCTTCAAAGACTGCCTTGACAACCTCTATCAAGTGCTTGCAAGATGTGAAGAGAAGCACCTAGTTCTGAACTGGGAGAAATGCCACTTTATGGTCAGAGATGGGATTGTACTTGGGCATCGAGTATATGGACAATGCATTGAGGTTGACAAAGCCAAAATCAAAGTAATGACAAGTCTACAGCCACCAGATTGTGTGAAGTCAGTGAGAAGCTTTCTGGGACATGCTAAATTTTACAGGAGGTTCATTAAGGACTTCAGCAAGATTGCAAGACCACTCACAACTCTGCTTTGCAAGGATGTGAAGTTTGCATTTACTGAAGAGTGCCATTCAGCCTTCCAGCAAATCAAACAAGCCTTAGTGAGCGCCCCTATTGTGCAACCTCCTGATTGGGATCTGCCATTTGAGGTGATGTGTGATGCTTCAGATTTTGCAGTGGGCGCTGTTCTGGGTCAGAGAAAGAAGAAGAACCTTCATGCCATCTACTATGCAAGCAGAACTTTGGATGATGCTTAAAAGAACTATGCAACCACAGAGAAGGAACTTTTGGCTGTGGTGTTTGCATTTGAGAAGTTCAGACAATACTTGGTTGGAGCTAAGGTAATTGTACACACTGACCATTCTGCTCTCCAGTTCCTGATGCAGAAAAATGATGCAAAACCAAAACTGTTGAGATGAATTTTGTTGCTCCAAGAGTTTGACATTGAGATAAGGGACAAGAAAGGGATTGAGAATGGGGTAGCATATCATCTCTCAAGAATCAGGACTGAAGACAATGTCCCCATTGATGATTTCCTGCCAGAGGAGAATATATACCTCATTGAGGCAAGGTTGCAGCCTTAAGATGTGGAAGATTTGCAGCTTTTTCGAGCTGCAGATAGGGTGTCGATCGACACCCACCACTTGGTGTCGATCGACACCAATCTCAAGGCAGACCAATATCGAGCAGGATCGACAGCAAGCTCGTCACCAAGTCGACACAGACTTGGTGTCGATCGACACACCCCCTCTGGTGTCGATCGACACCAGTCGCGTACTATACTAGTCATTCAGCAGATCCTGCGTGATGTTTTCTCTCAGCCTATCTTCGCAGTTGCAGCCTCTTCTAGGCCTTGGTATGCTGATATTGCCAATTACCTAGCTGCAGATGAGGTCCCTGACACTCTCAAAGGGTATGAGAAGAAGAAATTCATGAGGGAACTCAGGAGATATTACTGGGATGAGCCTTACCTGTACAAGCACTGTTCAGATGGAATTTACAGAAGATGTCTTGCAGAAGCTGAAGTTCAGAATGTGATGTTCCACTGTCATGGCTCTGAGTATGTAGGACACTTTGCTACTTTCAAGACTGTCTCCAAGGTTATACAAGCAGGCTTCTGGTGGCCTACAATGTTCAAAGATGCTCAGAAATTCATCTCACAATGTGATGTCTGCCAAAGGAGAGGGAAAATCAGTAAGAGACATGAGATGCCACAGAACTTCATACTTGAGGTTGAAGTTTTTGACTGCTGGGGCATCGATTTCATGGGACCATTTCCTTTATCTTATGGGAACAAGTACATCCTGGTTACAGTAGATTATGTCTCCAAGTGGGTGGAAGCAATTGCCAGTTCACACAATGACTCTGCAGTGGTCCTGAAGCTGTTCAAGACCATCATTTTTCCCAGATTTGGAGTACCACGAATTGTGATCAGTGATGGTGGAAAGCACTTTATTAATAGAGTGTTTGAGAAGCTGCTGCAGAAATATAGAGTTCACCACAAGGTTGCTACACCTTACCACCCTCAAACAAGTGGTCAGGTTGAAGTTTCCAACAGGCAGATCAAAGAAATCCTGGAGAAGACAGTTGGAAAGACAAGAAAGGATTGGTCAGCCAAGCTGGATGATGCACTTTGGGCCTACAGGACAGCATTCAAGACACCACTTGGCGCCACCCCATTCCATTTGCTTTATAGGAAAGCATGTCACCTTCCAGTGGAGCTTGAACACAAGGAAAATTGGGCCATCAAGAAGATGAATTTTGACTGGAAATCTGCAGCAGAGAGGCGCCAGATGCAGCTCAATGAGTTGGATGAAATCAGACATCATGCATATGAGAACTCAAAGCTGTACAGGAAAAAGACTAAGGCTTACCATGACAAGAAGATCCTTGCCAGACACTTCGAACCAAATGACCAGGTACTTTTGTATTACTCACATTTACAATTATTTCCTGAAAAATTGCGTTCCCGTTGGTCAGGTCCCTTCACCATCAAAGAAGTCAGACCATGTGGCTCAGTTGTTCTATCAACTCTAGAAGGCATGGAGTTTGTTGTCAATACACAAAGGGTAAAGCATTACTGGGCGAAAGCCGCGATTTCTGAAGGACAGATTGTACCTTTGGCAGATGCACCCACAGCCCTGAGGACAGTCAAGCTAATGACATTAAACGAGCGCTTGGTGGGAGGCAACCCACTGGTAAGTGTACATATTTAACTTTATTTTTAATTTTAACTAACTTATTTTCGTGTTTCAGAGTAAAAAAAAAAAAAAACTTGTGGCGAGTACATGTCGACCACGGTCGACATACTGGTCGACACCATCATTAATCAGGTACGCCGCTCTTAAAATCCCGAACTCATCTTCTTCATTCTCACTTCTCTCAAACCCGAAACCACAAAAAAAATTTCATAAATCGCAACTTCCTTTTTTCTTGACGGATTTGAGTGATTCAAAAGCTTAACTTGGGCGAAATTTTGTACTCTTTCTGAATATCCAACTCATTCATCCGATCTGCAAGGTATGACACTTAAAATCTCAGTTTTTCAGTTCGACCCCAAGGTTTGAAACTTCCGATTTGACCTGTTTTAGCTTGATTTAGGACTTGAATCATGCTTATCTAAGTTGTTTATGAGGAATTCGACCTTGCCCATTAGTTTTTACAGTTTATTTTGCAAAATTTTGAAATTTTCGGATTGATGATTTATTTTGCAAAAATAGGTCCGAATTTGGGGTTTTAAACTGGAATTGTTTGTGATTAGTGATCACTAAGTTTCTGGTTAGGTTCGCCGTTGATGACATAGGCCAGATTTTGAATTTTCAGATTTTCGATTTTTTGCCTGATTTTCGAAATTTTTGTGTGTTCTTGGTTTTCTGAGTGCAGATGACTCCACGGAACAAGAGATCACGTACTGAGACTGGTGAATCCTCCAATCCCGCACTTGCTATACCCTCTCTTCCACCATGGCCTCAGAGAGAAGGGTTGAAGATCCCGATGGAGAGAGCTTGGGAGGATACACCAGCCAAGGAAGTGGCTAAACGCGACTGCGTTTTCAGGAACATCAGTGAGCAGTGGGATGACTATGATACATTGTTCTACAATCCTGGACCAAGATGGACTTTGCGCCTACACGCTTTGCTTGTCCGGATACACTGCGCCGCCTCGGGCTCAAGGAGGAGGCGCTGGGAGTGCTGCAGAAGATTGGCTTAGGCACCATTGCGACCAAGCAGTACGACCTATACCCGGAGTTAGTGCGCCAGTTCATTGCCACAGTTGGGTGTATTACACCAATGAGATCGGCAAGAGGGCGGATGAGGGCACTCTCACATTCATCGTCTGAGGTATCAGGTACAGGATCAACTTCACTGCGCTCTGTCTCATCTACGGGTTCGATTCGACGCGCATTGGCGTCTCTCTTCCGACGCCGTTTCCTGACCTGAAGAGTTTCTGGTCCCATTTTGGGAATGGGATGTATGACTCTAAGAGGTCCACTCAGACAGATGTACGCCATCCTTTGCTGCGCATCCTTGCCTGCCTCTTCTCCACTACACTTCTGTGCAAGTCTAAGCCCAGGAAGATGCGAGTTTCTGAGCTGACTCTTCTCTACTATGGCATTGAGGATGTATTTACAGAGGAGTATCCGGTTGACAGTGATGTCAACATGGGCGCCATCTTTGCCCATCACTTGGCTTCGCTGAAGACCAAGGCGTTCACCGGAGCTCGGGGCAAGCCCGAGAGTATTGACAGTCTTCTCACTCCCATTTTCCGCTACTGCAACATCGATACTTCGACCTGCAGAGTTGTGACTGAGCGCCACCTCCTGGACATGGACTACTTGAGGAGGACACGTTGGATCGCGGGAGATGAGCCGCTATGGAGTTTTGTCAGCCACACTGGTCAGCGATGTCTGATTCCGCTACCACAGCCTGCTCTCACTACACTTCAGACAGACTCCCTCAGCTTTCATCCCGATGCTACTTTACTGCGATCTGCGCCAGCTACCAGGCGTAGAGGAGGATCTTCACGAGCTGCTGCTTCTGCTGCTGAGGATGCACCTGTTGAGGGCCTTGCTGGAGGTCCATCTTGTTGAGCGAGAGCACCATGCACCCACACACTGCCTGAGCCTATTGGTCGACATGAGCTCCCAGAGATTTCAGACATTCCGAAGGAGCAGGCCACTTTTCAGCGCTTCATGGTCCAGAGTGTTCAGGTGCTATGGAACGCCATCTCAGTGTTGTCTAACTGTGGTTGTGTTCGTCCCCACTCGCCTCCTCACGACGAGGATGAGGATTAGTTCCTCTATCTATCCTGGTTACTTTTTCTTTTCCCTTTGTTCTTTTTCATTTCTCTTGAGTCATTTTTTATATCTTTGTTTTGATTCAGTTTGTCAGCTTTGATTATGTTTTGAAACTTGTTTGAAGTTATGAGATTATGGATTATATTATTGCTTTTAATTGTTTGCTTGAGTGTTCCTAACAATCTTGACTTGGGAGAACTTCAGCTAACAATCTAACTTGCAACAATTACACATGTTTGGGTCATCCCATTCTGCTTTCGGACAGGGTGTCGATCAACACCAACCATGTGGTGTCGATCGACACCACGCGCAGACACAGGTACCACTTTCTCATCTATGTGCAAACCGTTTTATTGCTTCTTTTTACCAACTCCATGCTTAATAACACTGAAGACAGTGTTGTTTAAGTCTGGGGGAGGTCGTTGCTGACATTGTGTACATTGTTTTTGATTTTTAGAGTCTCAAAGTTGAGTCAAAACCTGTTTTATTGAGTCAAAAATTTTGAAATTGTCAGTTTTTCTTGAAACTAACCACAAAACATTGATGCTTATAAGAACTATTTCCACAGATGTTGATTACAAGTCTTACTAAGTTGAAAGTCATAGGTAGATCAGTCTAGCAATGAAGGTTTATGTTCTTAGAAAATCTGGAAAATTTGCTGTTAGCTCCGCCTAATGAACTTAAAACTTCTTGTCTTGGTGCTTGATTCTCATTGATCTTGATTCTCTCTTCTAACACTGATAAGTATGTTAAGACATAGTCTCTCTTTGATCTTCCCTGATATAGCTTTAAAAGTCTGAAGAATGGTGCATTCATGACCCTGTCTCCTCACAAGGAACAACAGTAATGAACACACTCAAGAACCTGTCTCCTCACAAGGAACACAAGTATTGAGTAGCACCATATCTTAGGCTGTAAAAAAATTTAGAAAGAGCTTAAAATAAAAAAAAAATCATCAGAAAGAAAAGATCAAGGGAAGAGAAAATAGGAGAGCTATGTTGAGATTGCTTGGTTCAGTGTTCAACGTCGTTTGTTCAATAAGAATGAATTTTTGTTTAATGTCTTAGTATAATCCCTTTACAAATTATTATTTTTTAAAAGTGATTAGGTTTATTTTCAGGGTTCTTAAATGGAACCGAACGACGTTCGACAGACTTTCTAAAGGTTCTGCTCCACACATAATGGATTCGGATTACTCGCAAATCATTTGGACGGTACCAAAATACTGTGCTAAGTAAATCCGAATCATCTCGTGATCACGGCAGTAAAACCATCTGAAATTTTTTTGACGAAACTCTAATAATTAGAGGTAAAAAAATAATCATTATTTTAAATTAGCCTGTTATGTTAGAGGTACAAAAGTAACAATAGGAAATTATATTGTAACTTTTGCATGTTCCAAACTATCCATAGTATTCAATAAGCATGCATGTTTAATGAATATCAAGCACACGAATTCAGGTATGGAAGGGGAAGTAGGACACTGATCACTTACTGCAGAAGAAAATGAATTCTTTTTAATGTCGTAGTATAATCCCTTCGCAAATTGTTATTTTTTTAAAGAGTATAGGACCCTGAAAATAAACCTAATCACTTATAGATTCTTTTCCTTTCGTAAACATTGAACAAATCAATCTCAACACAGCTCTCTGATTTTCTCTTCCCTTGATCTTTTCTTTCTTATTTTTTTCAACTTCTTTTGTCATTTTGTTTACAGTCTAAGATATGGTACTACTCAATACTTGTGTTCCTTGTGAGGAGACAGGTTCTTGAGTGTTCACTACTGTTGTTCCTTGTAAGGAGACAGTATTATAATGCACCATTCTATTGACCTAATCTCTTAAAAGCTGTATCAGGGAAGATCAAAGAGAGACTGTATGTAAACATCTTTGTCAGTGTTGAAAGAGAGAATCAAGATCAATGAGAATCAAGCCCCAAGATAAGAAGTTTAAAGTTCAATAAGGTGGAGCTAACAGCAAATTTTCTAGATTCTCTAAGAACCTAAACCTTCATTGCTAGACTGATCTACCTATGACTTTCAACTTAGTAAGACTTATAATCAACTACTGTGACAATGGTTCTTATAAGTATCAACGTTTTGTGGTTAGTTCTAAGAAAAACAGACAGTTTCAAAATTTTGACACTATAAAACAGGTTTTGGACTCAACTTTAAGACTCTCAAAACAAAACAAAATGTACAGAACGTCAGTAGCCACCTCCCCCAGACTTAAACAACACTGTCCCCAGTGTTATTAAGCCTAGAGTTGGTCAAAAAGAAGCAAGTGAACGTGTAGAACCGAGTTTGAAAGTGTACCTCGCGAAGGAGCGGGTGACGAGCGTCACCTCTCAATGGTGACAATCGTCACCGCGTCTGAAACTCCAGCATCGATATGTTAGATGCGTTAAACGTTATGTTATCATCTGTACTCTAAAGTCAGACTGTTAGAGCACTCAAACAGACATTTAATAACATCCAAATATAACATAACCCCTGGTTCAACAAGTGCACAAATAACATCAAAGCAACTGACAACTGACTCAAAAGACATACACAAAAATGACTCAAAAGAAATGAAAGAAAAGGGAAACAGAAACAAGTAACCAGATAGCAGAGGAGCTAGTCCTCATCCTCGCAGGCCTCAGAAGCAGAGTGAGGGTGGACACAACCACAATTGCTGAGTGTAGCCACATCATCCCACAAGCCTTCAAAGCTGTCAATGACATAGTCCTAAAAAGCTGTTATATCCATGGGCGTCTGAGGTCTAGGAGGGCGTCTAGTAGCAGCGGTCCCTGGCATGGATGTAGTCTGGCGTCTGGATGGTCCAGCCTGTGCAGCAGCAGCGGTAGTGGAAGCACCAGTGGCTCCTTTAGGACGTTGCGGAAGAAATCGCAACAAAGCCAGGTCAGGCTGAAAATGCAACTGACGTCTATCGCTCTGGATTGTGGTGAGAGCCCAGTTTGGCAACTCTATGCCAACATATTCCTCAGCAGGAGTAGTGAAAATCCATATCAATCGCTGCTTGAGCCAAGTAGAATGGCTCAGATGTGCCTAATCCATAAGAGCTCTCTCAGTGATAATGCTGCAAGGCAATGTGTCAATCTGAAAGTACTGGAAAATAGGCGTGAGAAGGCTGCCAACGCTCTCGCTCTTCTCCCCAGGACTGGTGAATGGCTTGGTCTTCAGAGAGACCAAGTGCTCAGCAAAAATGGTGCCCAGGTTGGCGCGGACCATGCGCTCCATGGGTATCTCATCATCCAGCATACTAGAGAAGCCGTAGTAGAGCAGAACGAGTTCGCTGACACACATCTTGCTCAGCGCAGACTTGCAGAGGATGGTGTTGCCTAGAAGGCGCAGAATGTACCTCATCACAGGATGGCGAACATCCGTCTGTGTGCTCATCATGCTCTAATAAACGCCATTCCCAAACTTAGACCAGAAAGTCTGCATGTGGCTCCACTGCGAAGGAATGAGGACTCTTGAAGGATGGTCGGCGAAGCCATAGATCCCGCAAAGCTCAAAGAGACTGAGCCTGTAGTGAATCGCTCTGATCAGAAAAGTAAGTGTGCCCTACTGCGCTGTCTTGGCTATCTCGTTCTCGTAGTAGACGCGAATGGTGGAGAGGAACTAGCGAACTATATCGGGTACAGATCGTACTGCTGTGTCGCCGTCGTGCCCATCCTGATCCTCTCGAGGATCTGCAGAACCTCATCCTTAATGCCCATCTTATGCAGCGTTGTGATGTCCGCAAATATGGTGGGAAGGATCTTCACGTCTTGCCACACATTGTAGAACAGCGTGTCATACTCATCCCAGTCTTCCTGAATGTCGCGGAAAATACAGACATCCTTCACCACAACCTGTTTCGGTGTTCCTGCCCAAACAACTCCTGAAGCAATTTTCTGATCCTCTCGCTTAGGCAATGGAGGCCTGCACGCTGGTCTTATGCTCGCAGACTGTGCTGAACCAGATGCATCGCTTGAAGACGATACTGGCCGCTGTCTCTTCTCATGTGGAGGCATCTAAAAATTCATATCAAGTTCAACCAAATATCCACCAAAATTAGACAATTTTCGAAAATTCCAAAAATCAACGAATCAGTGTTAATTGGTTAATGGCGATCAATAGCAGCACTACCAGGAACACAATTCAATCACAACTTCAACCTAAATCAGTCAAAATTTCCAGATTTTTGCAAATTTCATCATGAACTCGAAAATTTCAAAAACTTGCAAATCAACCAATAAAATCACATATGGATGGTAGCATTCATCTAATACAACCTAACTAATCATGATTCAACAGTTAAATCAAGCTTATCAAGTCGAAAATTGAAATTTACCAATCCTATGGCAGACTGAAAATTAGGGATTCCGAAAGCATACCTTGCAGATCTTGAAAACTAATGAGAGATTATAAAAGAGGGCCAAAATCCGCACAGACTAGGCCTTTGAATCACTCAATTTGGTTCAAGAAATCAAAATTTATGAATTTGATGATTTTTGAATGTGTTCAGGGGTTTATCAGTTGTGTCGCGAGGAAGAAGAAGAAAGAAATAAGGCGCATACCTTGACCTCGGACGGGTGATGAGCGTCACCCCTAATGGGTGACGAGCGTGACCCGCTGAACGAATAGTTCCTCTCTTTTTTTTTAACTAAGTAATAATTTATACACAACGAAAATAAATACTAAGTACATGAAAAAGAAAACTTAACAGTGGGTTTCCTCCCACCAAGCGCTTGTTTGAAGTCATTAGCTCTGATTGCTGTTTAGACAGCTGGTGCATCATCCATAGACACAATGTGTTCTGCTGGAATATCGGCTTGCGCCCAATAGTGTTTCACCCTCTGTCCATTGACAGTGAAATCCTCTCCTTTGGAGTTGATCAAGACAATGGTGCCATGTGGTCTAGCCTCTTTGACAGTGAAGGGACCTGACCAACGAGATCGCAATTTACCAGGAAACAACTGTAAACGAGAGTTATAGAGAAGTACCTGGTCATTGGGCTCGAAATGTCTGGAGATGATCTTCTTATCATGATATGCCTTTGTCATCTCCTTGTACAACTTAGAGTTTTCATAGGCCAAGTATCTGATTTCATCCAGTTCATTGAGCTGAATGAAGCCCCTCTCTGCAGCAGGCTTCAAATAGAAGTTCAGCTTCTTGATAGCCCATTCTGTTTTGTACTCTAGCTCCACTGGAAGATGGCACGCCTTGTCATAGAGTAGATGGAATGGTGTAGTCCCAAGGGGCGTTTTGTAGACAGTCCTGTAAGCCCACAGTGATCATCCAATTTCGCTGACCAATCTTTCCTTGTCTTCCCAACTGTCTTTTCCAGTATCTGCTTGATCTATCTGTTGGAAACTTCAACCTGACCACTGGTCTGGGGATGATAAGACGTGGCCACTCTATGCTGGACACCATACTTCTTCAGCAGCTTGTCAAAGACTTGATAACAAAGTGAGAACCACCATCACTGATAACAATTCGCAGGACACCAAAACTGTAGAAAATAATGGTCTTAAACAACTTCAAAACCACTGCAACATCATTGGTAGGAGTAGCCAACGCCTCTACCCACTTAGATACATAGTCAACAGCAACTAGAATATATATGTTCCCATAGGATGAAGGAAAATGACCCATGAAGTCAATGTCCCACAGTCAAAGACTTCAACCTCAAGAATGAAGTTATGTGGCATCTCATGTCTTATGCTAATCTTCCCTCTCCTCTGACATGTATCACAGCGTGTAATGAATGTTTGTGCATCGTGAAACATAGTAGGCAACCAGAAACCAGCTTGAAGAATCTTGGAGACTGTTTTGAATGTGGCAAAGTGTCCAGCATACTCTGAGCCATGACAGTGAAACATAGTAGGCAACCAGAAATCAGCTTGAAGAATCTTGGAGACTGTTTTGAATGTGGCAAAGTGTCCAGCATACTCTGAGCCATGACAGTGAAACATAACGTCTGGAACCTTAGCTTCTGCTATGCATCACCTGTAAATCTCATATGCACAATGTCTGTAAAGATATGGCTCATCACAGTAAAATCTCTTAAGTTCTCTCAGGAACTTCTTCTTAGCATATCCCTTGAAATCATGTGGTTCATCCTCTGCAGTGAGATAGTTGGCAATATCAGCATACCAAGGCCTTTTGGGATCAGTAGTGGCATAAACTTTCTCTTGAAAAGCAGCTCCCAAGCTGGCACAAATCATTGCCAACGTCTGTGTCGTGTGACGAGCGTCACCAGATTGGGTGACGAGCGTCATTGGGGTCGTGTCTAAACTGGATCGCGAGTCTCCTGAAGTGGTGACGAGCGTTACCCTCCTGGTTTCGCTCGTCACTGCCCTGTAGTTGCGAGAAGATTGCAGGTTTTCAATACTTTCTTCCTGCATTCAAGTCTCTACAAGATAAACATTCTCCTCAAGCAAGAAATCATTGATTGGCATGTCATCTTCAGTCCTGATCCTGGAGAGATGATCAGCAACTCCATTCTCAACTCCTTTCTTGTCCTTAACTTCAATATCAAACTCTTGAAGAAGCAGAATCCATCTCAACAACCTTGGTTTTGCATCTTTCTTCTGCATTAGATATTTCAGTGTTGAATGGTCAGTATGGACCACGACCTTGGAGCTAACAAGGTACTGGCGAAACTTTTTAAAAGCAAAAACCAGTGCCAACAGTTCCTTCTCAGTAGTTTCATAGTTCTTCTGAGCTTCATCCAGTGTCCTGCTGGCATAGTAGATGGCGTGTAGCTTCTTGTCTTTCCTCTGTCCCAGCACTGATCCAACTGCAAAATCGCTGGCATCACACATAACCTCAAAAGGCAAGTCCCAATCTGGAGGCTGCACAATAGGAGCTGTCACTAAAGCCTGTTTGATTTGCTCAAAAGATGATTGACATTCTGCAGAGAATTCAAATTTCACATCTTTGCAGAGAAGAGCAATTAGAGGTCTTGCAATCTTGCTGAAATCCTTGATGAATCTTCTGTAGAATCCAACGTGACCCAGAAAACTCCTCACTGCCTTGGCAGAATAAGGCGCATGCAAGCTTGTCATCACTTCAATTTTCGCCCTATCCACTTCTATGCCATCTCCAGAGAGTTTGTGACCAAGAACAATGCCATCTTGTACCATAAAATGACACTTCTCCCAATTCAGAACCAAATGCTTCTCTTCACATCTCTGCAGAACTGCACACAAGTTGTCCAGGCAGCTCTTGAAAGAAGACTCATAAACTGAGAAGTCGTCCATAAGATCTCCATAAACCTCTCAATCATGTCAGTGAAAATTGACATCATGCATCTCTGGAAGGTTGCAGGAGCATTACACAGTCCAAAAAGCATTCTGCGATATGCAAATGTGTCATAAGGACAGGTAAAGGTGGTCTTCTCCTGATCATCTGGATGATTGGGGATCTGAAAATAGCCATCAAGGAAGCAGTAATACTTGTGATTCGCCAGCCTCTCCAGCATCTGATCGATGAAAGGCAGAGGGAAGTGGTCTTTCCTTGTGGCTGCATTCAGCTTCCTGTAATCGATGCACATCTTATGTCATGTCACTGTTCTGGTAGGAATCAGCTCATTCTTGTCATTCTTCACCACTGTGACGTCTCCTTTCTTAGGAACCACGTGAACAGGACTGACCCAGGCGCTGTCTGATATGGGATAGATGATCCCAACTTGCAGCAGCTTCATGATCTCCTTCTTGACAACATCTTGCAGGTTCGGATTCAGTCTCGTCTGATGTTGCACTGATGATTTCGATTCATCCTCCAGATTTAATCTATGCATGCACAAGTCTGGAGAAATACCTGAAATATCATCAAGAGAATAGCCAAGAGCTTTGCAAAATCTGCGCAGATTGCTTAGCAAAAGGGTGAGCTTTGCATTGTTTAATGAAGCATTAACAATGGCAGTATAAGTGGAGTTTTCTCCAAGAAAGGCATACCTTAGCCCTACATGGAGCTGTTTAGGCTCAACTTTTGGTGCTTTTGCTGCACTCTAATCGCCCATTGCAGCAGCCTTCGCAGATGTGGTGACTAGTTCTTCTTGAGCAACTAATTGCATGACATATGCAGTAGCATCCATCATCTTTGCATAACCAGTAGCAGCTGCATCAAGATGCTCAACCTCTGCTGTAGAAGTGGTCAACACCCTCTCTAGTGGATCTTCTAGACTCATCTCTTGAAAGATCTGCTCAGCAAGGTTGGTAAGAACATCCGCATAGAATGTCTGTCCATCTATAATAGATCATGCAGTAGCCAGGAAAGGTCTGCCAAGAATCAAAAGATCTTTGGGTTCTTCTCCATACTACTCCAAAACCACAAAATCAGTAGGAATCATACAATCTCCTACTTTGATAGTAACATCCTCTATCACACCTTCAGGAACTTTGACTGATCTATCAGCTAGGACAAGAGATATCCTGGTAGTTTTAATATCGGTCATCCCTAAGCTCTTGGCAACAGAATGAGGCATCAGGTTCACACTAGAACCAAAATCACACAATGATCTCTCAAATCTGCCTGAAAATATTGTGCAGTCTAAAACAAAGCTTCCAAAGTCTGAAAGCTTCTTTGGTACTCTGTTCTGGATCACTGCACTAACATGCTCGTTGATCATCATTGCTCCTTGCTCCGGGCTCACGTTGTTGGTCATCATCCTCTTCACATATCTCCTTATGACAGGAGTAATCCTCACAGCATCAATCAAGAGAATCTCAATGACCAGTTTGTCCATGATAGCCTTGCATCTGACATCTTGAAGCTCCTGTTTAGACTTCTTAGGATGCTTAGGATAGGGTACCTTAAACTTATACAATGTTTCCTTAGCATTGTTTAAAGTCTCAGGCAAAACAGCTGTGAATTGCGGTTGGTGACGAGCGTCACCCTCCTGGTGTCGCTCGTCACTCGTAGAGGGCGAAGTCGCGTCGGGTTGCAAATTGGGTGACAAGCGACACCCTTCAGGGGTGACGATCGTCACTCGCTCTTTTTCAGCAGGAATTTCATCATCTTCATACTCTTCAAGTCCAATGAATTCTTCTGAACTCAAACCCTTCTGAAACACATGTTGTAGGTTCCTTCCACTCCTCAATGTGATAGCATTCACATGGTGTGTGGGGTTAGCATCAGTCCTTCCAGGAAGGAATCCTTCTTGCCTCTGAACAGCTCCTGCAGTTTGAGCAACTTGAACATCCAGCTTCTTCATGTGAAAGTTCAGACTCTCAATTTTTCTATTCAGGTGCTGATACATCGAATCTATCTTGCCATTGAAGTCCACTGTCATCTTCTGCTGTCCTTCTAGAATCTGCTCCAACATAGCTTCCATCCTATTGTCTTGTGGGAAGAAGAACCATAATTCCTGTTGAAGTTGCTGCTGTTCTGGTAAGGCTTTTGAAACTCTGTCTTCTGGAACTGAGGCTTGGGTGTGTAACCAGAAGAATTATAGTTTCCTGTGAAGGTACTTTTCTGATTCTTGCTGTTGTACCCTCTGTTCCATTGCTGATTTTCAAACCTGTAACCCTTAAATCCTCTAGCATTGATGAAATTAACATCTTCCTGCTCAATCTCCTCTGGATTTTCGAAAGTCTCTACCTCTGCAGCAAAGTGGACTGATTTCTTCCCCACTAGAAGGCTGTGTATACTGTCCAGCTTAGCCTTAACTTCAGCAATCTGTTTCCCATCATTCAAACCAGCATGTTTCATCCTCTTAAAATCTGCATTCTTGGTGCTGTTACTTCAGGCCAAATTCTCAATCAGAATGATTGCATCTTCAGGAGGGTTTGTATTGAAGTTCCCAGTGCTAGCAGCATCCAACGACATCTGATACTTCCAGTCATCTCCTCTGAAAAAGATTTCAAGCAGCTGCACCTGAGTGAAGCCATGATGAGGACAGTCTCTCTGATAAGACCTAAATCTCAGCCAAGAAGCTTTGAAAGCTTCAATAGGACCCTTGGAAAATAAAGCGACTTTTGTCCTCAGCTCCTCTGATCTAGCATCATCAAATAAGTTGTTCAGAAAGGTGTTCTTGGTGTCTTCCCAAGTGGTCAGCGAACCAGGCTCTAGTTGCTTCAGCCAATAAGCAGCATCTCCTCCAAGTGAGTAAGGAAACAGCTTGCACAAAAGGGAGTCATTGCTAACTCAATTAGCTTTGACACTTGAAGACAAATCCTTTAACCTCTCAATATGATCTATCGGATGCTCATGTGGTAAGCCATGGAAAGGATGCTGACCCACCAGCTGATAATAATCAGGCTTGAGCTCAAAATCATTCCTCTGAAAAACATAAGGGCGGATTGCAGCTCTGTTGGCATAAAACTGATCAGGTCTGTTTAATCTCCAAGAGTCTGCTGCACAAAACGCCCAGAAACGTTTACAGCTTCATCTGGTACCTGCTGAACCACCTGTTCAGCTATGACATTCCAATTCTGATCCAGCCTCTGCCCTTCTGCATTCCGCCTCTTTCCATCTCTGTCAACTAAATGACCCTCTGCATCTTCAACCAAAACAAGTGGAGCAACCATTGTGGATTATTTCTTAGCTTTCCTGATGGTCCTCTCAAACTTAGCTAGCTCATCAATGCCTAAAGCCAAAAGCTCCTTCTCTTTGTTGCTTATGGTACTGCGATTAGGCATACACCTGAAACCAGCACAAAGAAAAGTCGCAGAAAGTTAGTAAACAAATAAAAACTTAGACCAAATCCTAATACTAAAATCGATAGGTAGCTATTACTCCTTGGCAACGGCGTCAAAAACTTGATAGGGCTCAGGTTTTATACAACTAATTTACTACTACAAGTGCACAACAAAGCAGTTGTAGCATAAAAGAGGTTATCGAATCCCAAGGGAGTAAGTAAACTACACTAGCGATTATAGATTCAAATTAAGCTAAGAAGTAATAAGCGAATGTAATGCAAAGTAATTAAAGTAATAGAAGCAAGCGATTGTTGTTTGATCTAAGATTCAAAAAACTAAAAGCGCTAAGTCAGGATAATTTGCAGGTTGAATCCGAGAATATAGAATGCATGCAAGCAGGAATGAATAAAAACCGTCTTAAACTCAAAACTCAATGGTATAACTAATAAATTCTCATTGCAGAAGTTATCTATTCATAGAATTCCATACCTCTTTGCAAATTCTAACAAGTTAAGCTAGCATTAAAGATCAGATTTCGATTGTTCACAAAATTCCTAAGTCAAATCTCTTTGCAAATAGGCGTTTTGCTCATCTAATACTACTTCAGGTGATTAACAATGTTCTCAATTCTATTAAACGACCTAGGGTTTTCAAATTTCCAGATGACTAGTCAAAGAAATCGGTTTTGAATGCAAGCACAGATGAAGAACCAAAAGATATTCCTAACAGTTTAGCGATTCTACAAACTCTTCATCAACCTTTGAAAAACCCTAACTTAACTAACAGATTACTCAGACATGATCATGAAGACAGAAGACATAACTGAATAAAACTGCATTAAATAATCTGTTAGTTAAGTTATTTTCTCTAAAAGAGTACAGGATCTGTCTCCCCAAATGCTCTGAATAAAACTCTCTCTAAAGCTCTCTGAATTCTAAAATCTCTGATAAAACCAACAGTGACTGAGAACCTAATATATACAAGCTAAAACATGAGTTGGGGTCTTCTTGCAAATAGTGGAACTTCTGGGCCAAAAATGTAATTTATCCTCCATCTTTTAAAATAAGTCGCGACTCCTCTTCAGATGCGGGTGACAAGCGTTACCCTTGAGTGGTGACAATCGTCACCAAGGCCAATCAATGCTTCCGAGTTGCTAACTTTGTGGTTGATTCTTGCAATGCTCCAAAGAGCTTCAAAATCTCCAATTATGCTCCAGACATGCTATAACCTGCAAAGACTCTACTAGGACTCTAAAAAGACCAAAAAGACTAAAAAAGGACTTATACCATGGTTAAAAACCATAAAAACCATGATATATCATGTGCCAAACGTCGTCCGGTTTCGTTGAAAAACACTGAAAATAAACCTAACAACTTTTAAAAAATAACAATTTGCGAAGGGATCATACTAAGACATTAAAAAGAATTCATTTTCTTCCACAGTAAGTGATAAGTGTCCTACTTCCCCTTCCATCTCTGATGTTCGTGTGCTTGGTATTCATTAAATATGCATGCTTGTAAAATAATATGGATAATTTGGAACATGCAAAAGTCGCAATTTAATTTTTATTGTTACTTTTGTCCTCTAGCATAACATGCTACTTTAAAATAGTGGATATTTTTTATCTCTATTTATCAGAGTTTCGACAAAAACATTCAGATGGTTTTACTCCGTGATCATGTGATGATTCGAAATTTACTTAACACAGTGTTTTGGTACCGTCCGAACGATTTGCGAGTAACCCGAACCCATTCTGTTCGGAGCAGAACCTTTTGAAAGTGTACTGAACATCGTTCGTATCCATTTAAAACCCTTGAAAATAAACCTAACCACTTTCAAAAAATAACAATTTGCAAAAGGATCACACTAAGGCATTAAAAAGAATTCATTTTCTTCCATAGTAAGTGATCAATGTCCTACTTTCCCTTCTATACATGATGTTCGTGTGTTTGGTAATCATTAAACATGCATGCTTGTCAAATAATATGGTAGTTTGGAACATGCAAATATTGCAATACAAGTTTTTATTGTTACTTTTATACCTCTACCATAACATGTTAATTTAAAATAGTGGATAGTTTTTACCTCTAATTTTTAGAGTTTTGTCAAAAACTTTCAAATGGTTTTACTGCTGTGATCATGTGATGATTTGAATTTACTTAACACAGTGTTTTGGTAGCGTCTGAACGATTTGCGAGTAATCCGAACCCGTTCTGTACAGAGCAGAACCTTTGAAAAGTGTGCCAAATGTCCTTCGGTTCCGTTTAAGATCCCTGAAAATAAACCTAACTTTTTTCAAAATATAGCAATTTGCGAAGGCAACATACTAAGACATTAAAAAGAATTCAATTTCTTCCACAGTAAGTGATCAATGTCCTACTTCTCCTTCCATACCTGATATTTGTGTGCTTGGTATTCATTAAACATGCATGCTTGTCAAATAATATGGATAGTTTGGAACATGCAAAAGTTGCAATATAATTTTCTATTGTTACTTTTGTACCTCTAGCATAACATGCTAATTTAAAATAATGGATATTTTTTTCCTCTAATTATTAGAGTTTCGTCAAAAACTTTCAGATGGTTTTACTGCCGTGATCATGTGATGATTCGGATTTACTTAACACAGTGTTTTGGTACCGTCTGAACGATTTGCGAGTAATCCGAACCCGTTCTGTACGGAGCAGAACCTTTTGAAAGTGTGCTGAACGTTGTTCGGTTCCATTTAAAAATCCTGAAAATAAGCCTAACCACTTTCAAAAAATAACAATTTGTGAAGGGATCATACTAAGACATTAAAAAGAATTCATTTTCTTCCAGAGTAAGTGATCAATGTCCTACTTCCCCTTCCATACCTGATATTCGTGTGCTTAGTATTCATTAAACAGGCATTCTTGTCAAATAATATGGATAGTTTGGAACATGTAAAAGTTGCAATATAATTTTTTATTATTACTTTTGTACCTCCAGCATAACATGCTATTTTGAAATAGTGGATATCTTTTACCTCTAATTATTAGAGTTTCGTCAAAAACTTTCAGATGGTTTTACTGTCGTGATCATGTGATGATACAGATGTACTTAACACAGTGTTTTGGTACCGTCCGAACGATTTGTGAGTAATCTGATCCCGTTCTGTCCGGAGCAGAACTTTTTGAAAGTGTGCCGAACGGCGTTCGGTTCCGTTTAAAAACCCTGAAAATAAACCTAACCACTTTCAAAAAATAACAATTTGCGAAGGAATCATCATACTAAGACATTAAACAGAATTTATGACTAGTGTCCTACTTTTCATTACATACCTGATATTCATGTGTTTGGTATTCATTAAACATGCATGCTTGTCAAAAAATACGGGTAGTTTGGAACATGCAAAAGTTGCAATATAATTTTTTATTGTTACATTTGTACCTCTAGCATAATACGCTGATTTAAAATACTGGATATTTTTATCTCTAATTATTAGAGTTTTGTTAAAAACTTTCAGATGGTTTTACTGCCGTGATCATGTGATGATTCGGATTTACTTAACACAGTGTTTTGGTACCATTCCAACCATTTGTGAGTAATCCGAATCTGTTATGTACAAAGCATAACCTTTTGAAAGTGTTCCGTGCTGAAAAATGTGTCTAGTCACATCAAGATACTATGCTATTTATAGTATTTTGAGGCGGTGGCGATTGTTGGGCCTGATGGGATTTCCTTAAAAATCGGTCAGATCATCCTTCGCAAATGGGCTGGGTCGGCCTCGGTCGGGTCATCCTTATCAAATGGGTTGGGTCAGCCCATTCTCTGGGTCGGGTTAGCCCTTACTTTTCTTATTTTTGGGCCAAGCATTTGCATATGGGCTGAGCCAATCTGATGGGCCTTTAGGCCCTGTACCAAGAGTTTGGTAGTTCGGATACTTATTTGGACGTACTGAACATGTTATGCCCGTATGTCTTTGTCTCCGTACGGGTGCAGACCCGGGGAGGATAAAGTTTTTTTTGTTGGTCAGAAACAAATTGTTAGTATATACAATCAATACTTTTCTCTCTCAAAACCAATCAATAACTTAAGCAATTCAAAGTATCCTTAATCCTTAGTATTATAAAACAAATAAAAATAACTCAAAAAATAACTGAATATTTATATTTTATTTAGATTTAAAAAATTACAGCGCCTAAGTTTTATTATGTCCAAATACACAAAATGGTATACAAAACCAGAATATTCTAAAAAATGGATAAATATTTTTTGCAATCATTACTAAAATGTTATAAAAAATGTATGTATACATAGTATTTGGAAATAACATTACAGATTGTTTTAAATTATTATACTCCTTTTTGTCAACAATTTTACAAATGGTTTTGTTCAAAAATTTACAAGACTGAAATGTATTAAAAAAAAATTTTTATTTTTGAAATATTCTTATTTTTCAGAACAAAACACCTCGTTTTATTTAGAACACGCACCGTTCAGAAATCGCTGGTCACGAATCGTTTCATTTAGAACACAATTCGGAAATAGAAAGTTGCTGGTTCGATATCTCAGTGAGAATTCATTCTCTCTCTGAGACTCTTCTGTTTTCTTCTCCTTTTGCTGATTGATTATGAGCTTCTGTATATTTCAATCTGGTCTAGCTAATCTGGAATCATAGATCTACAATCGAACTTTCTTTTGTGTTGTAGTTTCGTTGTTCGTAGTTAAATTGGTTTCCGATGATTCTATAAGTATCTTGTGCTAACGATTTCATGCCGAACATTTTTGCAAGCTTTCAACAGTGCATAGTACTCTTATTTACGTTGAATCAGCTCCCATTTTTTTTTTTATATATTTGTCATTTTTGGGTAGAAAGGTGTTTTTGAAACTCCCCAGAAGAAACATGCTTACTTCAAGAGGTCTGAAGGGAAGTTCAGGAGACAGCGTGGTATGTTTTCATCTTTGTCTCGTCCTCGTTTTCGTTAATGCTTTGTGGCTAATAATGTAGTTAAGTCTAGTTGTATTTGTATAGGAAACATAGCATATTTGGCTTAGTTAATACCTCTGATTATCCTTTTTATCCCCTGAAACAAACCCAAGCCACTTCTGGTTTTGGCATCAAGTAGGCTTTGTGGCTAATAATTTAGTTAAGTCTAATTGGACTTGTACAGGAAACGGAGCATATTTGGCTTAGTTAATACCTCTGCTTCTTCTTTTGATCCCTTGACACAAACCCAATCCACTTCAATTTTAGCATCAAGCAGGCTTTGTGGTTAATCATGTAGCATATTTGGCGTAGTTATTCCTGTGATTTGCTTGCATTGATCTCATATAGCTCTGTTTGTGTTAATTTTCAGCAAAATGGCCTGCATTCCTGATCCTACAGGAGGAGTGATTAGATTGCCTAGAACCAAATATGGCGTAGGACAAGAGGTCAACCCGGACAGTAAGACCGCATTCACTTGCTGTTCAAATTTTTCATATGTGGAGAGATTTAAAGAAGAGCTGCCCCCTGATGTGTTCCAAAGATTGGAGAATTCTTTCATCAGGCCAATCATCAACCTTTCGTTAAAGGAAGATGTTTTTCCCTCTCTCGCTTTTCAGATAAAATTCTCAAAGATAAAATTCTCTCTGATTTCTTATTCAACACAAAACCTCAAGAGCTTCCCAGAAATCCTAACAAAAGTACGGATTTTTAAAGAAAATATCAAAGCTTCCTTTTTTCTCTGTGTTTAGGTAATTAATCATCTTTCGTGGAACACAAAAGAAAACACATAAAAGAAAGGGATTATGATTTTTGGGGTAACTAGTTATCTATTTATTGTGCCGGCAAATTAAAGCAGAAAGACTCAACACAAACACAGAACTGAAAAGTCTTCCCTACTAAATCATTTATAGGTTGTGGAATGTTTTCAGGATCCAGCATCTATTTGTAAATTTAGAATTTTTTTGCAAATTAATAACTTATATCAATCTTTTGTATATAACAAATAAATAAAGAACCACCAAGTAGACACATAGTTGATTATGGCACAATAGAGCTTGCAACAGTATCTAGCAGCATTACTTTTGTTTTGGCAGTTTGGTCCATAACCATGAAATGCAACTTAAACCTGAAATAAGTAGATAACATACGATTACTTCTAAACACTTGCAAAAATAAATGTATAATAAAATAAGAGATCACAAAATATTACTTGGCTTCGACTTTTGTCACGATTTCTCCACAAGTCTTACACCACCAAGTAGGCCCACTGATGCACACTTTTGATATTGATTGCTTCTTCATGGTTCTTTCAACCTTTCTGTTGCATTTAACGCACCTAAAATAGTACCAACCCCAGTCTGTATCAATAGCATAGATCGAACACACAATCTTGCATTTGTCAATCTCTTCACAAAACCTTTCATAAATATTAGTCAACCATTTCAATAGTTAGTATATCACAATGTAATAAATATATGTAAATTTACCTCGGGCGAAATCAGTAACTCCTCAATAGTCTTTTGTTGCAATTTAGATCAATATTATTTCTTCTTAACTAATGCATCTTCATTATTTGTAGACTCTACAATGGTGAGAGCAAAACCATCATCTGGCAACCTGAACATAACTAAAATAGGCATCAATATAGGTTCTGTATGAGTAATTTAAACCATATTGTTTAATGCTTTGTATATTTTTGTTTGGCACTTATGTTTTCACAAATTCTTCCACCTCAGGTAATGCAGGATTCATCACTAATTTGGATATATCGAATGCATTTGTGATCTGTAGTTTCTATGTGAAAGAAGCAAAGAATTTTCATGACACTAATACCACGGGACAAAGACCAACAAGTAATTTTAATTTATTTTAATACATACCTTTGTAGGTACCAAGTTTGGCAGATTTCATTAAGCATATAATTATGGGTCCAGTTGTTTCTTGGCAACTTGTCCAGAGTTGATCAGCAAACCTATCCCACAAACAACATGGCATCCGATCATCACTACAAAAAGGTAAAGCAAAATTTTAAACTTCTTTGGTAAGCAGATAACTGTATATAGCACAGCCTGAACATGAATCAAAATTTGTGAACATAAATAGCATAATCACTTTGAATCTCTTAGCTCGAATTCAGTCTTCTTCCTCTCATTTCCATTGACTTGAACAGTTTTAATATCATTCACATCAACTACTTGGTGGATTACATCTACAACAAACATTAAACGCACTGTTTAGTTTTAATTTCACAAAACGTATCAACAAATAATTTATAAAATACTCACCAACCAAAAAACTGTGATTAAGGGTTCTACTCAAAATAGTACCAAAATACCAAAATCCATGAGTTTGATAAACTTGTTGTTTTTTTTATACTGCATTTGGTGGTAGATGTGTTGTCGGTGAAAGCTATTTTGTATGTGGCTAATTGGTCAATACTGTTCAGATGCAGATATTAGAGAGAAATTTTCAATAACTTTTTATTCTCTGAAGGGAACCAAACGTTCAACACGACTGACATAATTCCTTTTACAGGTAGCATGTATCATAGTACCATGCCAAAGGTAACTCTTAAATAATTAGTTTTCCGTAATATACTTGTAACAGTACATATAGCTAAAAGATATATGTACATAACTTACAGATTCGTCGGCAATAATGAGCTCCAAAGTTTGACCTGATTGCACGGTGTATTGCTTCCATGAGTGGATGACTTTCATACAGATTCGCCATCCTGTTTTGTAATGTTTGACATCTGTCAGGTTAGTGAAACCAATTAGAGAACTCATTTTGGCGTGTATTGTTTAAGAGATTTGGCGCTTATATAAGTTGTACGATATAGATTTAGAGCACTATATATAGGAAGGACAACTAAAGAAATGCAATATTTTCATTGATTATCATATTTTTTGGGTTCGTGACTTATACGGTTCTGATCCCAAATCTAGTTAGACGAGATATTCTTGATAATACCTTACCTTAACAACCAACTTAATTAGTAGTAAATATATGTTAATTAACCAACAATCGAATAACTTATAGGAGGTGTTATTGGTTCTTGTATTTTAATGGAGTTAAGAATCCAAACCAAATTCAGTGTTATTGGTTCTTCTATTTTAAAATCTATTTTGAAATACAGTGTTATTGGTTCTATGATTTTAAAATCCATAATGAACTACAGTGTTATTGGTTCTGTAATTTTAAAAGCTAAATATTATAAGAATTTGAGTTTTAATTGAATTTGAATGGATTTGGAAAGACTTTCATGACTAAAATAGAAAGACCCAAATACAAGGTTTAACCTTGGTATTTGAGTGGATTTGATTTTTTTTTCCTTTTTGCTGATTTTAAAATCAAGATTTATCAAATCTAACAAATATTTCTAAATTCATTAAAATAAAAGAACCAATAACCCCTACATAATCAAATATGGTTGTTTGTTATATAGGATGATGCCAATCCGGAACTAAATATATTGATCTATATCATTTAATTGTTCCTGTAATTTGCTTCACGAGATTGATATATGCATTGATTGTGGTAGATTTAGATAGATACCAACAAATGGTAGAGGACCAGTTGTATATTAACAAATCGACATACGCTATTTCTGGGTCCAAGCAGTAAAATATTTGACCACCCTTCTTCACGATTTTACCCTCACGCGCTACCCAAATTAATCTCAGCAAAATCCATTCACTTTACCCAATATCTGACAATAGCGTACTAGGGACAAATAAAATATTTTGTCAATCACTTAAACCGAAAAAGTTGTAACTCATTTTCTGTATGGCGCATGAAGTGGCATATTTAATATCCCGCCTTATTGCCTTCACGGAACCCTAAAGTCCAACTTTGCCGTTTGCGGTCTTCAATATCCTGATAACCCCAAAGTGAACCAGAGTCAGGGGAACGAACCAGATACAGAGGAAAAATAGTCTCTTCACTGGTGAAATATACCGCCCCAAATACCGGAAGTTGATTATCCCCTTCACTGGTAACCCCCACTCGTCGGTCATGTACGTGACTCCCCGTAGTGTTGTATTACTAATTTTGTCTTATAGATCGTAGTCAGAAAAGTTTCTGATGATTTACTGTTGGTTCTATCGATAGTGGCTACCGATTCACCATTTTGTATCTATTTTTTTCTTTGATTTTTTTCCTAGAATATCCCGTAAGTGTCAAAATCTAAGTTCTGGAAACCAGATCTCAACAATCAAAACAAAATTGTAGATCTCCATAGCAGACCTTCACATACAAATATGCACATCCGTTCTGATATATAGACATCCATTAATCTAGTTAGAGCTCAAGGGTTATTAGATCTAGCCGCATATCCAGATTTAGGAGTAGAAGTCACATTTATACATGGTAATCCTTTCTGATAAATAGTCATCCACCAAATTAATCATCCACCAAACTCAATTTGACACCTACAAATATCACTCAACTAACCTGTAGTTCCGATGTATATATGTAAATCCTCTCCCACAAATAGGCCTCCGAAAGCTTATTGACCTGTACCACAAAACCGCTCACTCGGGGAAACTTTCCCACTTTCATCTAACCAGGCAGCTGAAGATGGACAAAAGGCATGCGCTTTGGTTCGTTTTTGGGGGGAAGCCAATAAATTCTTTATACGCGAGTTTGCGATTGTGACGGGGCTAAACCTCCAAAGCATTACCCCCCCCCCCCCCCCCCCCCCCCCCCCCCCACCCCCCCCCCCCCCCCCCCCCCCCCCCCCCCCCCCCCCCCCCCCCCCCCCCCCCCCCCCCCCCCCCCCCCCCCCCCCCCCACCCCCCCCCCCCCCCCCCCCCCACCCCCCCCTCCCCCCCCCCCCCCCCCCCCCCCCCGCGATATCCTTCAATGTAAACCCGGGGAAGTCTCCTACTGGTTCACCTTATTTGGGGGCAATGAAAATATCACTGGCGAGAAGCTAGAAGTGATGCTTAGGCGGTCTAAAAATGTTTCAAGCGAGTTAAAGATCAAATATGCATGCCTCGTGCTTGTTGATGGCTTGTTATGCCATAAATCAGCTGGCATGAAGATTCCGAAAGACCATTTGGAGATGACTCATGACCTCGAATATTTCCTCAACTTCCCTTGGGGGTGTCACTGCTTTGAAATGACAGTTCAGTTCATATATTCTTGAGTTTGTCTTACAATTCTATATGCGGGTAACTTATTGTAGGTCTCTGTGACTAATAATCCAAGGCGAATTTGATGGAACTCCCCCCCCCCCCCCCCCCTCCCCCCCAAAGGTGCCTTCTCATGGCCCGATGAAGTAGACAACCCAATGGTAGATTACATGGAGATGCTCATTGCAGAGGGAGCGGAGTTTTGCAGGGACTCCTTTATCGGGGGTCAGTTAGCTGCTGCGCCACCCACATAATCTTCAGTTCTGAAAAGTCGAAAATGCAAAAGGAAATGTGCGGCCAAAAGAAAGGTCCGTCGGGAGTACTTCGCAGGCTAAGAAAGCCAAGGACGGTCGAAAATCAGCAAAGGCTGATGACAAAGAAGATTTTGTGCCTAATAAGATGGACATGATTTCAGAGCAAATCGAAGCTGCAATGAAGAGGGCTAAAGCGGCGATGGTTAATTCACTGGACACATCCATGCTCGCAATGGAGAGTAGGCTGGAGAGGAGATTCAAAGAAAGAATTGCCACTATGATGGCTACAGAATCCCAAGCCAGCGAAGTGGACCAAGTTATTGACGACGTCATCCGAGACATCAACGCCAAACCAGCCACTGAGGAGACAGCGCCCGTTATCGTTGGTTCTAACCACCAGAAAACCAAACACGCTGACATTGAAAAACCAACAAGGCAGGAAATGCTCGATGCTAGTGACAGGCCCGCAGTATCTCCTGCCGATGTAATCTTAGCTATGCCCATCCAGAAGGAATCTGTTATTTTGAGTGCACAACAGAAGGTACATTCTCTGCGCGCTGCATTGAATACGCCAGAGATGGTGGACAATCCCAAGTTCACTGTACTAACCATCAACGCCTCCCCTGAAAAGTATTTGCTTTGTACATGTCCATTAGTTTACATGTATATCCATATGTATGTATAAACGCTTATACTATTATATAATGTACCTTTATATGCGTCCATAAATGTATGTAACAGTTCACTCTACTAGATAACGTTCACAAATGTTTTCGTAAGGTACTAAAAATGGGTGAAGGATTGTGTATCAAGGAACAAGATTTACTTGATTTACCTCATTCCATTCCACCATCCCGTCCCGAGGTCTGAAACCACGGTCTACCCCTTTGTATCTAAGTAGATTATCTCAGCAGATTTATGGATGACATTGTTTGTTTTGTTAGGTCATGGATGCTTGCGCCATGATGTTGCAAAAATCCTGGCTCGCGTGCGTTACACCCCCTGGAGATAATAGGGCCGACATTCTGCCTAGCAGCTGGGCCGTCACCATCCAAACACTATCCCAATATCAGCAAATTAAACCGGAAAGACACTTTCGAATTTGGGGAAGCTATCATGGATATGGTTTGCGCACTGCCTAAAGTATGGATCAAAGACATTGACTTCGTCTACTTCCCCTTAGCCGAAGACAAGAACAGATGGGTGGGGGTCGTGATAGATATAATATCTGCCACCATGACAGTCTTTGATGCATCGGCCTCTGAGAGGCGTGGAGCGCGTATTATCCCAGAGCTATAGTAAACTTGCCAAATGTTCCCATACCTCGTTCGTAAGGCTGCAGGTGGGGAGGGAATGATAGATTATGGGCTCGTACCCCTGCAGATTAGGAGAGACACAGCGGTTGTTTAATCAACTGAAAGGAAAACAACAGGGATGCTGACCTTCATTATCATGGAGGTGCATGCTGCGGGGGGGGGGACTGTCTAATGCTTATGCAGTACACGAAGGAATGATCGAACAACGTGCTAAGAACCTAATGGTGGAGATGGTCGAACATTGCGTGGGGGAGATCGAAATACCGTAGTGTAATGTGGACATACAAAACTCTTTATGC
This sequence comes from Thlaspi arvense, assembly GCA_911865555.2. Classification (NCBI taxonomy): domain Eukaryota; kingdom Viridiplantae; phylum Streptophyta; class Magnoliopsida; order Brassicales; family Brassicaceae; genus Thlaspi; species Thlaspi arvense. The sequence continues at coordinate 10,588,282 of OU466861.1, forward strand.
GTGTTTAAATGTAAGCTTTGGCATCCATAAGCGTCCTTTTTTTGCTGTTTGTCTGTTGATTGTATTGAAGGGTCCCAATTTGACGTTGTTAATTTGTTTGGACACAACTATTTTACTTTAGTTTCATCTCACAAAAGTTGGGGTGGTTGTATTTTAGAAGTCAAGTTTGAAATTAGATATTTGAACTTCACAATTTAATTATATAGGTAGGACTATATGTTAGAAGATGTAGAATATATTAGAATATACATTTTCTACTTATCATGTGAACTGTTACATTAAAATATAAGCATCCATTATAGCATTAGATCCCCATTATCAGTATTAATGATACTGTGTAGAGGACGTCGTCCTTAGTTGTATACAAAAATTAGTTAAGGACACAGATTTATCTTAACATAAATATATCACATTAAACAGCATACATACATGGCCCACTCAGGGGCTGAGGTTTAGATATATTACAAAGACAAGATAGTACAATTATCCAGAAGTTTATCATACAACGACAATGCCTCCATCGATGCATAGCAGCATTTGTGGCTATAACTGTGGATGCAATACAATGGTTGAAAGAAGACACTTATTTTCCGAGCACACAATAGAAATTTAAAGCCGCTGAGCTATCATACAACACAAAATCAGAAGCTCCAATCGGCGTGCAAAAACAAAACCACGAACATGATTACAGGTAGGGATGGAAGTTCAAAAATGAATTTAAGGTCAATATATCCTAGACAATTACCTTATAGCACACGAAACCATTATATGGGGAACTTACACGAAGAACGATTATGCCCAATCCCATTGCAGCGGCTGCACTTGCAGAAAACCTTCTTCCCCGAACGCTAGATTTTGACAAATACAATCAAGTCAGCAATAGACAGTCATTTAAAATTATATGTTGATATAATGATATATACCAGTACACTTGATACCTTATACTCCCCTGTTGAAAGGTATCTACTATGCTTTGGCCTACCTAGTGGCCTCTTTGTCTTTGGTGCTTGGACATTCATAGCAGCAATCTTGGGAGGGACCGCATACACACTGTCCAAGGCGGGCACCAGACGCCAGTGAAATGTCCCATACTTTGAAGCCACAATCGTTGGGATATGAACGTCACCCTTACTCGCCGCCGCAACAGCGTGACAGCACGGTATCTTCAAAATACTAAACTCTTCACACATGCATGTTTTGCGATGAAAGTCGACATGGTAAGATAACCATGTATGTGTTTTCACTCCATAATGGTCTTTGTTTATTTGTAGGACGTTCCAAGCTGTGAAACGTTCGTAGTTAATATGAATGAGCTCTCCAACCTTCGGAGTCATCGGTGAAATATGTTTTGTCGCCATGTCTCTCCTTTTGCTGAACCAAGACATGAGTGTACTACGTATGAACTCTAGCATAGATACGATTGGCTACTGACGAGCTTCCTTTAGGGCGGTGTTAAAAGACTCCGCTACATAACTTATCATGATGTTGCATCGTTCACCGTCACAAGGAGATCTCGTTCAGTGGTGGAAACCGATGGTGTTCAAGTACTCCGCACATTCTGCTAACATCCCCTCGATCTCTGCAAAGTACTTGTGGAATGTAGATCTCCTATAGGCACGAGCTGCTTTGGAAATCACACCCGCAAGGGCCTTGTTCTAGAACTTCGCCGCTACATTCCTCTATAGATGCACGATGCAGGCCCCGTGTGTTGACCTTGGATACTCCTGAAATTTTTCGTCCATACATGAACCCCCACACTAGTCAGAATGCAATATGATAGAGTATTTGACAGAGATTTAAAATTTTTATGAATAGACTAAGCGGTTATAGAGATCCACAAGAAAATATAGGCACTTATATTTATATATACCTTGTATAGACCCACATATATTGACGAATGCTTCTCTGAAACAAAGGCCAATGTGTCCTCATCTGGCATGATATGCTTCAACTTCTGGAAGAACCACTTTCACGCTTTATCATTTTCTCCATCTACGACTGCAAACGCCACAGGAAAGATTTGGAAATTACCATCCCGTGCACTCGCCGTCAACAAGCACCCCGAGTACTTCCCCCTAAGGTGACTGCCGTCAACCACCAGCACCTTCTGCATGAATTACAAACCCTGGACACTACGACCCAGTGCCACAAAGCAGTACTTGAAGCGCTTGTTTCCGTAGGCATCTTCCTATGTTTAAATGGCTGTTATTGACCCCGGACTGCTCAGTTCCAGCAGATGCATGTACGCAGGTAAGAGGCTGTAGCTACCAGCAGCAGAGTGACTTGCCCTGTACATAGCCATCTCTCTCGATCTCCAGGCTTTCCAATACGAGATGCTAACGTGATGGTGCTCGAGCATCACTCGTACAACAGCAGATGGGTTTGAACCTCGCTGCTCACACACATAACGCTCTCTCATCATTTCAAAAATAACGGAAGTCGTGGCATGGTGGTGAAACTGCCTACACACATCGACGGGACAGTTGTGATGCAGAGTGGCAGTTCTGATTTGGAAGTACTGTGTATCTTCAATACGAACAATGTACACTCTCCACGGACATGTATAGGATAGGCACCTCACCACCGCATAGTCGTTGTTTGACCTCTCATTACGTTAACTGAACTTTCAATTTATGGCATGGACAGCTATCTTCACTTTGCAGTCTCGTTTCTTGTTTAAAACACGTCCCAAATACAGTTCGTCCCCCTCGTATGCCACATCCAATATGACATTTTCTGTTTGATCCAATCCTAAGAAAACACATCCATGAAATAAAATAGACATCCATATGTTTCTATACTCGTTAAGGTATTGTTATTTCAGTACCCATTCAAATAAGTAACCATCATTTTCAATAACACTCCATTTATATCAATAGACATCAATATAATGTAATAGACTGTCATATATTTTTGGTATTAGAGCAATAAACATCCACGAAATCAGATAGCAAATTATAATACAATATAAGGTACGTCATCAGCCACTTAAATATATTGATGTAATACTCCATTATTATTAATAGACCCGTACAATATACTCATATCATTACAGATCCTCAATATCACCGATATAACCTGTTACCCGTCCAGGTTTATCACATGTACAATATGTACCTTCATCATTCGAGTCATCTAGTACTGGGGCTGCATTCCTAGCAAACGAGAATGGGGGTATCCCATCAGCAGCCACCCCATCCACCCGAATGTCAGTATCAACCGGGGATCAGCAGCAACGTCTTCAGCTCCAACACATGCATCAGCAATATTGCTTTCCGGATTTATTAAGAAACAATTATTAAGAAACAATTCTATGTGTATTAAGATACAATTCTATGTGTATTAAGATACAATTTTATTACACTTCTGATAATGATCGATAAATGCTTATTTACTTCATTTTCTATAATAAATAGTCAGTCAACGCATATATATGCCAACATTAAAATTCCACCTGTATCAGGATCTGCTTCAGATATGGCATTAAAATTCTACCTGTATCAGGATCTGCTTCAGATATCACACCATTCGTTTTGTCCCCCTCACGTGCGAGTACGCCGTCGGGGACACCTAACACATTAACTAACGAGAATTTATTTTGCCCAGCTTTATAAAGTTTTGTAAACACATATATTTTTAATTACAGTCTATTATGTTCCTTAGGAACAAAATTTTGAAGAGGATAAACCCTATCTGAAGATTCACCAATATCAGAGATTTTAAGATCCGGTTGGGGCTGTCCCGAGTTGCCTTCACCATCGCCGAGCATTATGTGTTTGTCTTTCCTTGGACCCATATTGCCTTGTGCCCCACCTAACCTACATGCAAGCCACGACACTGTCACATGTCGGCTAGATTCCCCTTCGTCTTGGTTATTTATCGGTTTCTGGATCCCACGGAAATTACCTCTGCTGCTAGCTGAAAGCACATCGACAGGGATTGGGGCACTTCGACTCCTTCACACCACCTCAGCCAAAGCAAAACCGTGCATTACTGGCACGACCGAAAACCCTTCTATATCCAAAGTCATGTTCTTAGGCATCGGAACCACATAGAGCTTTAGCTCGTGGAGGTCCACCCGCATAGCCAAGAACATGTCCATGTCCTCGTCGTTTCGAATATGGACTGGCACAGGTTTGACAACTGCATCTCAATCCATCCACTCCGGCATCTCGTACGTTAGGTCGATATTCTCCTCATCCATGTCGATGCTTAGTTCTCTACATACAGTCGCCTTTACCGAAGCTATTCCTTCTCCCTCTCGAAGCTTTATTCCTTTGCTAAGTCTGTCCTCCAGTAACACAAATAGTCACACCCCACTTGCATCTTTCATCCACCACCCATGTTCTGGTCGCACCAGATCGATGAGGACATCCCACAATTGCACCATTGTTGATAATCTCTAACAATACCAGTTTTACGAGATTTTTGTTATTAATAACAACAACACTTCAAGTTAATACATAGATATTCATAAGCAACATGCAAGGATTCAGAATATACGTTTACCTGATTATTCTGCTTGTAGTGTTATATGAAAGTAGAAGCAGAAAACTAGTATTTATGGATACTCCACAAACCTAGGTGTATCCATATATATTCATTTTCCCGCCTCGTTCCTCGAAAATTCTCATTATAGCATTATTTTCGCATTAACTAGCCATCACCTCCGAATATATCATGCATACGTCAGGCGGCAGCGAAAATATCATGTCTCCTCATTTACTACTAAACCCACGGTCATCTGATATTGCTAACAGCTCACTTTACTTTATTTGTTTGTCCATATTCACTTCATTCACTACGACAACCATGCGCGGTCGATGGCACGATATGTAATTAATTGAAGCAAAAAATTTCTTTTTGGCATCCTTTAGCTAATTCCTTCAAGCGCATAAATCTCTTGTTGTTTTCTTAATAAAACCTCCAAACATAGCTATGCACCTCTTTATCCCTATAATTTTACGTTTAATTGTTCCCGGTTTTTGCTTATTGGGAGTGATATAGATTCTCCTTGTTATTAAGTTAGTTGTCACATAAAATCTGTATATCGTTTCAGATAAAATTCATTTTAATGATAATTCAATGAAATATCTATAAAATTCAATGACATGCTATGTGAACTACTATATATTATATTCATTTAGAGTTTGAACAATATTCGTAGGCAAATGAACATGAATTTATTACTGGATCCTCATTTCCACTATATAATACGACTGTAGCATTTCATGAATTTTGACTCTTAGCATAACAGAAGTATGGATCATGTGTAGCATTCATTGTAACCCAATGCATTTGAGCCATGGTATGAATTGGATGTATTCAATGTGTGCTTCTCTTCTAATAGTTTAGATGTGTTCAAATATTTAGTTTTTTTTATTGAATGTTACATTGATGTGTACATATGCATATATAATCTATAATTCATGTTGATTCACATTTAGTTTTGTTAGGAAACTGTAATGATCGTGCAGAGCTATTTCTTGCTTCTCCACAAGGTCTTCCATGAGTTTTAGCTTATATATTTATTTAGTTTATTATTGAGATCTATTTTTTTGCAGTCTAATATTTGATAAATTTAGGTTTGAAACTTATAAGATTCGTGTTGTCGCATTATTTTTCACTGTTTTTTTTTTGTGAGCTTTCTGCATGTTTTGATTTGAATATTTTAGCTATATATACCAATTTGTGTTTGATTCATAACCATGTTATAATTTATTATTTAAATAAAATTTCAGAATGTGTTATTCATATGTTATTAATGTTGGTTTAGATATAAGTAGTAGCTATATATATAAATCAGACTTTTCACTTGTCAAATTTAATTGACTCACATACATTTCAATAATTTTAACTTAGACTGTAATCTCTATATACCTTGATTTATATTAACTATTACATAACCCGTTAAAAAGAAATTGAGTATGAAAAGGTGAAAAACAAATTTAGATCATTACGAACATTAAAAATTAAGATTGAGAACATTTTCGCAAAACCACTTGTGGATTCAAAAAACTATTTTTCTCATTGTTCCATGTTTACTTTTATATTTTTCACAAATATGACTAACATGAAAATGTAAAAAATAAAATTAGATCATTGCAAACATTAAAAAAACAAAATTAAGAATATTTTCGCAAAAATACTTAGAATAGAACTGATTAAAAAAACTGGTTTTCTTCTTCATTCCATGTTTAATTTTATAATTTTTACAAATATGAATGAACATGAAAAAATATAAAACAAATTTAGATCACTGTGAAAATCAATTAATAAGATTGGGGACATTTTCACAAAACCATTTATAGTAAAACTGATTAAAGAAACTGGCTTTGTTTTTCATTCTTTATTTACTTTTTTATTTTTCACAATATGATTTTTCTCTAACAAATTTTCATCGAGAATCTCATTTGATAAAATGATATAAGAGCAAAATTGGCTTTCTCCTTCATTTTGCTTCTGCAATTCTGATTGTTTTTCGTCGCTATATTAGGTATTCATCTTATCCAATTGATTCTAGTTTAAGAGAAAAATCAGCCTAGAAAAATTATAAATGATTTTATGTATTTATAAAGATGTGAGTAAAAATTTTCTTTTTTTTTAGGGTTAGACTTTATTGTTTTTTAACTATTTTTCCGTTTTTTAGTTAATATATATATATATCCTTTTTAGATATTATAGTAGTTATATATATATATATATATATTAGTAATTATGAAATTTCCTAAATTTATGTTTTATTTTTAGTTTAATCGCGACATGTGTCAAAAACTTAATCGAAAAATTTGACATATGTCACGATCGTGTGAATTACTTACATATAAAATTTGATACATATTTCAAAAAAAAATTGGCTTTCTTTTTTATTTTGCTTCCTCAAAGTAAAAAACAAAAAGATCATTGTGAACATTAAAAATTAAGACTGAGAACATTTTCGCAAAACCACTTATTGATTGAATGGCTTTCTCATTTGTTTCATGTTTACTTTTATAGTTTTCACAAATATGACTAACATGAAAAAATAAAATATAAAATTAGATCATTGTAAACATTAAAAAGTAAAATTGTGAACATTTTTGCAAAACCACTTATAATAGAACTGATTAAAAAACTGGCTTTCTTCTTTATTACATGTTTACTTTAATATTTTTTATAAATATGAATGAACATGAAAAAATATAAAACAAATTTAGATCACTGTGAACATAAGAAAAAAATAAGATTGGAAATATTTTCGTAAGACCATTTATAATAAAATTGGTTAAAGAAACTGGCTTTCTCTTTTATTCCTTATTTACTTTTATATTTTTTACAATATGATATTTTTTCTAACAAATTCTCATCAAGAATCCCATTTGATAAAATGATATTAGAGCAAAATTGGTTTTCTCCTTCATTTTGTTTATGCAATTTTGATTATTTTTCGTCGTTTCATAAGTTATTCATCTTATCTAATTGATTCTAGTTTGAGAAAAGAATCAGCCTAGAAAAATTATAAAGAGTTTTATGTGTTTATAAAGATGTGAGTAATAATGTTTTTTTTCTTTTAGGATTAGTCTTTATTTGTTTTAAAAATATTTTCCGTTTTTAGTTGAAATATATATATGTATATATATATATATTAATATATTCCTTTTTAGATATTGTAGAATTTATATTTTTTTAATAATTATGATATTTATTAAATTTATATTTTATTTTTAATTTAATCGCTACACGTGTCAAAAACTTAATCAAAAATTAGTTTTCTCATTTATTTTGCTTCCTCAATTCTGATTGTTTTATCGATTCATCAGTTTCTCATCTTATTAATTTGATTTGAATCTAAAAAAAATAGCTTATGAAAATTATAAAAGATTTTATATGTTTCTAAAGATGTGAGTAATATTTTCTTTTTTCCTTTTAGGATTAGGTTTTACCTTTTTGAAAAAAAAACCTGTTCTTAATTGAAATATATTACTATCATTATTTAATTTATTTCTTTTTCTTTTAGATATTGTAGTTGTTATATTTTCTTTTTTTTTTACAATTGTGATATATCCTAAAGTTATATTTATTTTTAATTTAATTGTGACACGTGTCAAAATCTGAATCGAATGATTTACCACATGTCACGATCATATGAATTACTAACTTTGATGCATCTAACTTTATATAAGAAGATAGATTAATTTTTAATTATATGTTTAAAAAAAACTTAACAATATATCTGCACAAAAATACAATGATTTAGTTAGAATAAGATATGTTTAGTTCTAATAAGTAGTAAGTTGGTCCAACTCAAATATAAATTACAGATACCTTCAAGCTAAATAACAATTATATCTTAACATTTAAAAAATAATTATATAAAATTAATTGATAAAAATAGAAGAACTTATGAAAACCAATTAAAAGATTAAAAAGACTATGGTAAAAACATCTTGTGTGACAACTTTTTATTGTCGTCTAAAGAGAACAGATTAGAAAACTTGATTTTGAAAAAATAGTCATTCATTTTTTAGAAAACAAATTAGTCACATTGTGAATTATTTTTTGTGTTTAATGTTTTATTTTATTTTTTGTCATATTAAAATATTTATTATAGTAAACATTTTTTAGTTAATTCTTATATTTATATACTTTTTCTAATTTTTTGTATAGCCTACGGCATTTATTAACCTTGGCACGGCTCTGCCAACATTTAACCACTCGTTAGTTTGTTGTGCCAACATCTAACCACTTGTTAGTTTGTTCGTTTCCAATTGAATATGTAATAAACAATTTAAATACATTTGGCCAAATTTTCAAATAGTAGTATCATGAGCAGCGCCTTGATCCGCAAGCTCTACCATAAGGACGAGAAGAAATGTTGGGAGAAACTTAAATTGAGAAAATATATAACAAAATATGGTTAGGAAAGTGTAAATTGATCCCCAAAAAGAAAAAGGTTTAGAGGTGCAACTCGCTAATATATGATGTATTCATGGATAATGAGTTAAAAATAGTGGGATGTATTCAGAAGAAAATTTTAAAAACTGTAAGTGGATCACACCACCTCAACAATCAAGAATTGTTTTTATAATTGGACTAAAATCAACTCATGAGTTATGTCCCTTTGTAAACCTATATGTTGTGTGGCCTAAAGCATGCATCTGGAGATAGTTGATATGGCTTGGAGAGACCCGGCCAAGACTGACTCTTGCAAATGTTCATCAGAGGGAAAGAATAACTTTATAAGATAAATCTACTGCAACTATCTTAATTCAGTTGACTTAAGATTTTTGGCAAGAATCAGCTGATTAAGTACTGTTACATTCAGGGAAGCTAAAAAGAGAAAAAGTCCTAGTAAAAATATAAAACATCAGTTTAATTAAAGAGAAACACAAACACAGAAGTTTTTTTTTTGAACATTTGCTTTACAACACAGAAGTTAACAGGAGCATGCAACAAAACTAAAGAAAACTGAAGCAAAGATGTTTTGTATATATCTCAGGTTGAAACATCTTTAGGAACTTGTTCATTATCACCTTGGATATTTCTGTATTTGTAAAACCAAGAGCAGACAAGGAAATAGACAAAGTTCAAGATTCCTACAATGACTAAAAGCCAGTAAACATTGTCAACTCTTCCATGGTTAATGTCATCAGGTAACCACTTGGTGGTCTTCTGCATCAGATCGATAAGAGCTGTGCTCATATAGAAAGAGATTCCAATTACCAGTGAGGTCAATGAAGTCGCTGTATTCTTCAGAGACTCAGGAAACTCTCCATAGAAAAACTGAATATTCCCTGGAAATTGGAAGGCCTCGCCTATTCCCATTATCACAAGAGGAGGAAACAGCCATAACACTGACATGGGATGCTCATTTTCAACTGTTTTCAGCCTCTTTGCTTCCACAGCTGCGGATATTGACATGCTTAGGATGGTGAAAACATGACCTATACCGACTTTTTGAAGCGGTGTCAGAGGCTTATGGGTTAGCTTGTGGCACAAGGGATAGACAAACCAGTTGTTCATTATGATAAAGATGGATGCTGAGATGAGTATTATGACTTGGAGTGACCCGGCGGGGACTTTGAAGTGAAGGCCAAGCCCACGATCCGTAAGTAGAGCTTGGAGTACCATCAAGCTTGTTTGCATCACCATGGGAGTACTAACAAAGATTATGGATAGCCACAGAGGAAGAACTCGGAGAATGGCTTTGAAATCTTCAACTTCTTGAACAGAGCATAGCCTCCATGTGCTATTAACCGAGTCGTCTTTGGTTTTCAACGCTGCACGATTCAAGAACCTGTCACATGTAAAGCTTTTTCAGTTCTTGATTGAGTTTCAAGAATCAGGCAAGCTTTATTATTTTCACCTGAAGCTCTTGGAGGGCATTGCATCAGAAATCTCGGTCTCTATTTCAAGTCCACTGTGATAGTCTTCTTGTTTTGAAGAAACCACAGCCTTTCTTTTCACTGTAGCAGCGACTGCAACGCGGATCAGGCTAGTAAAGGGACTTCCCATGGGTTTGTCATGCCTGTAGAGTTTCTTCCCGTAGACGAAAACAATGAAACTTACCAAATTAGCAACGGCACAGAGGCCAAACCCTAGCTTCCAGCTAGCATTGTCCTGTGTGTATACAATAGCTGTCGCGCCAGTAATCGCTCCTGCATATAGACTTAGGAAGTACAAGTTGAAAAAGCTTCCTTGATCTTTAGGTTTCTCGTATTGGTTTGCACCCGCGGATGCCAAAGTGAACCTCGTGCCACCTGCTCCAGTGGTCACTAGAGCCAAGGCTGCATACAAGATCCCGAGCTGAAGTTTCGATGGAGACTGGCATAGGATTGACCCCGTTTCACACTGTCTAGGTCTCAAGTAGTCCAAAGATGAGATCAGAGTCAAGAGAAGGATACCCTGAAAACGTTTTTGAGTTTGGTAAGTTTTGTATCAAGAAGAAAGAAGAGAATCAATGAGCCTTGGACTTACAATCAGAGAAATGAAAGCAGAGGCAGAGATGACTGGTATGTTTCCAAAGAAAGAATCAGCTAAAATGGCTGCAACAAGAGGCAAGATGCTGAGACATCCATTGGCAACATTCGAAATCTGAGCAGCAGCGATGTTCTTGATGTTGAATTCCTCGATCAAGAAGACGATTAAGTTCATTACCCATCCGAAAGAAGTTATGGATAGACCTAACAATGTAACTGCACCACATAGAACCAGCCACAATCATTAACATCTGTATATGTCTTGGCTTCAAAGAAACATAGACAACAACAACAAAAAAAAGACCCAAAGACACAAACCAATCATGAACGGAAAAGTGATCCAGCCACCGCGCTTTCCGTTTGGATAGCCAGAGCGTTGTGCTTCCGTGTCACTCAAGACTGAACCAGCCATGACAGAGAACAAGAGGAAACAGAGTTACTTCGACTTGTGTTATTTGTGATGATGCAGTCAGATAAAATCCCTAAGACTCTATATAGGCGCAAATGCAGAACAAATTATGTTGGTGCAATGATTTAATAATGATTTTCTTTGGTCCCAAAACTACCTAATCATGTTCCTGACATTCCATCTACTGCTGTCGTTTCCCCAAAGTCAAGTTGGTGAATGTAATAACCACCTAAAAAAAGGAATTGGTCAGATCTTCAATAGAAGAATCCAACTATTCATCATAATCCACTTTGAATAATCAATTAATATATTCAATAAGTCACGAGACTCACGACCACGGAGTTTTTTCAAGATCCTTTTTGTCCATTATAGAGCACTGAGGAGTTACTTTCACATCACATTGTGTATGATTGATAAATAAATAAAAAATTCTTTAAACTATAGTATAAATAAGGAAATAAAAAATTCTTTAAACTATAGTATAAATAAGGAAATGCAGAGCAATTTTTTTGCTATTGATATAATAATTTTTCCCCCAATAATAATACCTAACCCACTTTTTGGCATTTATCCTTTTTAATTTGTGATCTATTTTCACAATCATCGTCTGTTGTTGTCAAACATTTGGTTGGTGCCTCCACAAGGAGTATGATTCTTGCAAATGTGAATCTGAGGGAAAAGATACTTAAAATGAAATGTACTGTAAGTAACCTAATTCAGTGGACACATAATTTTGATTAGAATTAGATTTGTTAGTATATTGCATCAGGGAGTTTAAACATAAGAAATTTATCCACACACTCAAGTTAACGGAACTACAACAATAAGCGATGAAGTATATATATATATATTTAGTTTTAATTTTGGATTAGTAAATAAGAGAATTAAAATATATACTTTATATATTTTGTATTGTAAAGTTGTATTGGCGATAACAAGTGCATATCACGGCATATCTACGATTCATATCTTTAGAATATACATATATGCTAAGTATGCCTTATTTGTATAGCAGCAGAATATCTCGTACATTAATCACGAGACATTAGGTTGATTGTATCTTTGTATTTATACCTCGGGTTCATCCTATGAATACACAGAATTCTCTTGAGTTTTACATGGTATCAGAGCATAGATCCATTTAAACGATCTTGCTCATTTCTTTTTTCTTTTTGTTCATCTCCGTCTAAACCTTACGTGATAAGGAAGCTATGGCTGACATGAAATCTGTGGGAACACTCGTGAGTGGAGAGAAATCAGGATCGAACGTGGGAGTATCGCCATACTCGATCTTCTCTTCCGACAATCCCGGTTCGATGATCACGGCGGTTCAACTCAAGGGCGACAACTACAACGAGTGGGCAACAGAGATGTTGAACGCTTTACAAGCAAAAAGGAAGACGGGTTTCATTGAGGGTCGTTGAAGAAGCCAGTTGAAGATCATCCAGATCTGGAATCTTGGCTTAGCGTGAATTCCATGATTGTCGGGTGGCTACGGACTTCGATTGAACCCTGTGTACGTTCGACGGTGACGTTTATTACCGACGCTCACAAGTTGTGGGAGAATCTAAGGGAGCGTTTCTCTGTTGGGAACAAGGTGCGTGTGCATCAGTTAATGGCCAAGTTGGCATCGTGTCGTCAAGAGGGTCAAGCAGTGATTGACTACTATGGACGACTAGCGAAGATGTGGGAGGAATTGCAGACATACAAACCACCACCGGCATGTACGTGTGCAGCGGCAGGAGTCTACGAGAAGGAGAGAGAGGATGAAAGTGTTCATCAGTTTGTAATGGGGCTTGATGAATCAAGGTTTGGGCACATCATGACTGCAATTATAGAAGCAAATGTGCTACCAGATCTGGGAAAGGTGTACTCGAAAGTGATACGTGAAGAGGATCGTTTGAACTCAGCTAGAGCTCGTGAACAGCAACAAGAAGCTGTGGGTTTTCTGACACGGCGAGAAACACAACAATATCCCGCTCAGTTTTTACAACAAGGAGGTGGAAACAGAGCCCGCAATAGAAGTTGTTCACACTGTGGAAGAAACGGTCACGACAAGAGTACATGTTGGCAACTCGTGGGGTTCCCTGAATGGTATGCAGAACGTGGTGGTCGAGGAGGTCGTGGTGCGAACAGAGGAGGTGGTCGTGGCACCTTTTCTGGAAACAACAGAGGAAGAGGACAAGCGAATGTGGTGTATGCATCAAGTCCTCAAGCAACAGTGACACCAGATTTAACTCCGGAACAGTGGAAAGCCATTTCACAAATCCTAAGTGAAAAATCTGGCGGTACTTCAGACAAATCTGGTGATGTGATTCTTGATACAGGAGCTTCACACCACATGACTGGAGACATATCTCTTCTTGTTGAACTTAAAGATTCGTCTCCGTGTTCAATCTGTTTTGCGGATGCTAGTACGACTCAGTCTTCTAAAGTGGGCGTGTTACACTTGACAGAGCGTATATCATTGCGTGATGTATTATTTGTGCCGGATCTTAATTGCTCGTTGATTTCAGTTTCAAAACTTTTGAAGTATGCAAATTTCTTTGCATTATTTACAGATACAATATATGTTTTACAGGACCGGTTTACGAGAACGCTGATTGGAGCCGGTGAAGAACGTGATGGGGTATACTACTTTACGGATGTGAACGTGGCTCGTGTGAACATGACAGTTGGGAGTGCTGATGAAGTCTTGTGGCATCAGCGACTAGGACATCCTGCTTTTTCGGTTCTATCGTCTTTACCATTTATTTCTGGTAATTCCGTTACTGCTAGCTCTAGGTCTTGTGACATTTGTTTTCGAGCTAAACAAACTAGAGAGATGTTTTCTGATAGTTTGAATAAAACGACAGAGTGCTTTGCTTTAATCCATATCGATGTTTGGCGACCATATCGAATTTCAGCTTCCAATGGAGCAGTGTATTTCTTAACGATTGTGGATGACTATTCACGTGCTGTTTGGACACATTTGTTGCTTGAGACATCTGAGGTTAGGAACGTAATGCAGAATTTTTGTGCATACTCAGAAAAATAATTTGGAAAATCAATTAAAGTGGTCAGGAGCGATAATGGAACCGAGTTTATGTGCTTGTCTAAATTTTTCCGAGAGAAAAGAATTGTTCATGAGACGTCGTGTATAGGAACACCACAACAGAATGGTAGAGTAGAAAGAAAACACCGGCATATCTTGGATGTTGCTCGTTCTTTGTTGTTTCAAGGGGGTTTGCCAACTAAGTTCTGGGGAGAAGCAATCTTGACTGCAGCACACGTTATCAACGTCACGCCATCAAAGGTACTTCATGGTCAATGTCCGTACGAAGTGTTGTTTGGGCAACAACCATCTTATGATCGTTTGAAAGTATTTGGGTCGTTGTGTTATGCACATAAACATGATAAAGATAAATTTGTTTCTCGAAGTAGGCGCTGCATCTTCGTTGGGTATCCCTTTGGTAAAAAGGGATGGAAGCTGTATGATTTGGAGACTGAAGAATTCTTTGTGTCACAAGACGTGATCTTTAAGGAATCAGAATTTCCTCTTGCCATTTCAGAGTTCATGGAGTCGTCTCCTCCCGTGAACATGGAGAGTATAGATGAGGATTGGTTAATACATCTTTTGGGGAATACAGAAAACAGGGGGAGCAGCCCTAACATTGTTGATTTAGGGGATTCACGTTCAGATGTAGACAACGCCTCTGAAACAGAGTCATCGGAAGATCCCGGTTCTCCGGCAGACATTGACGATGCGATCTTAGAGGTTGGACCTGTATTAGAACCAGTTGCCGAGGAGGATTCTGAAGCTTCAACTGATCAAAATATGGGAAGAGGCTGTCGAGAAAAACTGAAGTCAGTGAAGCTCAAAGGGTTTATTACCTACAACACCATCTGTAAAGACATTATCCATCACGTTCCATCCGAATCTCTTAGCGCTTCTCTTGACTCGGTCCAAGGTAATTCACTATATCCTCTCACTGATTTTATCACTGATGAGCACTGCTAGCCATAGAGCTTTTCTCGCAGCTGTAACCAGTAACGTTGAACCATGAAGCTTTCGTGAGGCCATGGAAGATGAGCGATGGAGGAATGCAATGGGAACCGAAGTGCATTGGCTCGAAGATCTTAAAACTTGGAGCATCGTTGATCTTCCTCCGGGAAAAGTAGCCCTCGGTACAATGTGGGTGTATAAGATTAAGTATCGTTCTGATGGGACACTGGAACGGTATAAAGCGAGATTGGTGGTACTTGGGAATCGTCAAATAGAAGGGACAGATTATGAAGAAACATTTACGCCCGTGGTTAAGATGACAACTGTGAGAAGTTTACTGTGCATAATCGCAAGCAATAATTGGGAGGTACACCAAATGGATGTACACAACGCTTTTCTACATGGAGATTTACAAGAAGAGGTTTATATCAAGCTTCCTCAAGGTTTCACTCACCCGGATCCAAACAAGGTGTGCAGGTTGCACAAGTCACTTTATGGACTTCGTCAAGCACCTCGTTGTTGGTACGAAAAACTCACTATGGCTCTCACCGAAGCCGGTTTTGTTCAATCCTACGCTGATTACTCTCTTTTTTTCTTATTCACGTGGTGATGTTGAGATGCGAGTACTCATATACGTTGATGACTTGGTGATTTGTGGAAATGATAATGCTGCAATTGTGAAATTTAAAGAGTATCTTAGGCGTTGTTTTCACATGAAAGACTTAGGAAAGCTCAAGTATTTTCTTGGTATTGAGATTGCCCGTGGTGAAGAAGGGTTCATGTTAACACAACGCAAGTATGCGTTAGATATTGTGGCTGAAACAGGCCTACTTGGGTGCAAGCCAGCCCTTACTCCAATGGAGCAGAATCATCATTTGGGGGCGGATGAGAGTGATTACATGTCTGAACCTGCGAGATATAGAAGATTAGTTGGTCGGCTTATCTATCTCGCAAACACGAGACCTGATATTTGCTATTCAGTACACATACTTTCTCAGTTTATGCAGAAGCCACGGGAGCGCCATTGGGATGCAGCCCTCCGTGTAGTAAGGTTTCTCAAAGGGACAGCAGGTCAAGGGATTTTGCTTCGGTCTGATTCTAATCTTCAGCTTTCAGTCTATTGCGATGCTGATTGGGCCGCTTGTCCCATAACTCGACGTTCTTTAACTGCCTATGTTGCGTTACTTGGAGGGTCTCCCATCTCGTGGAAAACAAAGAAGCAAGATGTGGTTTCTCACTCTTCTGCAGAGGCTGAGTACAGAGCAATGTCTGTTGCTACTCGGGAGATTAAATGGCTTCGACAATTGCTTACAGACTTGGGGTTCCCGCAGTCCAAACCTGCTTAATTATTTTGCGATAGTAAGTCTGCCATTCACATTGCCGCGAACCCCGTTTTTCACGAAGTGAATTGTCATCGTGTTCGTGATGCAATTAAAGAGGGAGTGATCACAACAATCCATGTGCGCACAACTGAACAACTAGCGGATGTTCTGACAAAGGCATTGGGCAAAGTTCAATTCAATGTCTTGATGCCCAAGTTGGGCGTGTGCAATCTACACAGTCCAACTTGAGGGGGAGTATTGACGATAACAAATGCATATCACAGTATATCTACGATTCATATCTTTAGAATATACATATATGCTAAATATGCCTTATTTGTATAGCAGCAGAATATCTCATACATTAATCACGAGACATTAGGTTGATTGTATCTTTGTATATATACCTCGGGTTCATCCCATGAATACACATAATTCTCTTGAGTTTTACAAATTGGAATAACTTGGTGTAAAATATAAGAAAATGACACACATCACACTATATATCTTGATTATTTAGTTATGAATCTTTTTGGTACTAAAACTTTTGTTATTTCGCAATGGTTTACGAATTCTACGTATGCTTATAGACTACAAAAATTAGTTTAAAACTTTGATTTATTAATCAAATTTAGTTATTAATCTTAGTTTTTTTTGTTTTGTTGGGTTAAAATTTGTTCTACAAGTTGTTATGGTCATGCTAGTGATCATCAAAGTTGAAGCATCTGGTTTTGTATCTCTAAAACCATAGAGTAAACTAATGCCTTTACAAATCGCTTTTGATAAGGATATCAATTGTTTTAATTTGCCTTGTCTGAGTAGTCTCAATGGAATCGATTCCCTTGAAGTATTCCAACTTTCAGTTGAGCGTCAATATGAATAGGAATAAAGTATATATTTAAATGGTTTAGCACCATTAGTTTTTTTTAGCAACATCCTTAAGAGGCTTCATCTTATATTCCTCTAGATGTCTAAAATAAAAATTGCCATAAAAAAATCATCTATTGACTATCAGTTTGATGAGTAAAGGTTATGTGGTTTGAGCTATGGTCATGCGGTTTAGCTAACCAAACAAAACAGAACCGGTTATAGAGAAATCCATGATTGGCTCCGGTTAAGAAGAGTAAACCAGCCAGTCAGTTGTTTTTTTGGGTATTACCATTAAATGGCCAAAGAATAGTAGTCAATTAAGTAAACAACAAAAAGTATATAAAGATGCAAGCATGTAAATAATTAACCTTCTATTTAACATATTTTACCCCTCACATCCCTCATTCGCTTACTTGGTTTTTTAAAATTATTTTATTTTTTCTCAATTAAAAATGATACTCATGTTATTCCATTGAATATTATTTGATTACAATAATTGTTTATCTTGTCATTATCTATTTGTAATAATTATTTATTGATATTAGACTATTTCACATATTGTTTTTTCTGGGATCAATCTTCTTTCTCTTTTCTTCTATGACCACCACGAAACACCAATTCCTCAGGTTTGAAATTTTGATTTGAGTTTTCTTAACTTGTTTCAGATTATCGACTATAGAGATCTCAGCAATTCGATGTTCTAAATGTTATATATTGTGGATTTAAAGATCTTACTGATTCATCTTCACCATCACTTGTATCTTTTTTTTTCTTATCATCGTCTACATATCTATTTCACATATTATACAATTCAATATTATTCTATAAATATATATATATATATATTATACTAGATATCTATATATATATATATATTACTCAAATGCAGTCTATAAATAAAAATAAATATGTATATATTTTATTAAACATCTATATATATATAATTATTTCATAATTTGGTATTATTCTATAAAAAATATATATATATATATATATTTATCATATTAAACATGTACATATATATACATATATTTTAATATAGAGAGCTGCGTATTCTCTATCGGTGTGTTTAATCATCAATCTTTGCTTTTGTATGTTGTATCTTGGTAATGGTTCTATTTCATTTGGAAGACAGCTTTTGTTCGTAGTTTATAATATAAATTTACTATATAAGCATTGTAATTATTTCTATTTCTATTGGTAGACCTTAAAATTAACACTCAATATCAGAATTGTTAAACATAGATATTTAACTTACAAAATGTCTACAAATATAAAATGTTCATAAAGAAGACATATATAATACGATTTAGCACTCAGTGTACAACATAGGATGTTCACATTATAATTTATGCATTCATTCATAAATATAGAGATACATAAAGTAAAGTAGACATTTATTATACAACATAACACTCTATAATTATCATAAGATATATATTAACATTAGATGTTCATATCGATGAAATAATTTGAACATAATTAAGGATTGACTCGCAAATCGTCGAAAAATAAACAAATAAATATATATATATAAACTTATCTTAAACACCAATTTAGATGTCATTTAAAGTTTGCACCAAATTATACAACCAGATAATCAACTCCACTGATGCTTCCATGTGTGGTTATAATTTCTCTAAAATGCTTATTGAAGCATTACTTTTTCGCATTAACTATCCATCACTTCCGTGTACATCATGCATACGTCATGCGACGGGTCAAATATCATATCTCCTCATTTATTTCAAAACTCACGTGCATAAAATGGCAGTGAACTTTATACATTTAGTACAACACCCACACGCATAAGATAACACCATATATAATTAGATGAAGCGGTTTTCTTTTTCGGCATCTTTTAGCCAATTCTTTCTAGCACCGAAGTCTCTTGTTATTTTCGGCCATCCACCTCTTTATCCTTTTTTTTTTTAGTTTATTTGAAACATTAGTGGTAAATTGGTAAATACAGAACAACTCAAAGGAAAGTTATGTACATTTCACATTTGTATTTCTCTTCACTCACAAAGGATTTATATGATCCTTTTGTGTCACAAGAGACTGAACCAAACATAGCACAGAGAAAGTTTGGTTAATTTCCCGTTGTGTGAGATAAACAGAAAGAAAGAGAGAGAAATAGTTTCCAAGAACAGAAGTAGAAATGCAGATGATTTGAACAAAGAACATGTAGGATCATGAGGGAGATACATCAACATCTTTCTCATGATCATCATCCTTGAGGTTTCTGTATCTATAAACCCAAGAACACACAAGAAAATAGCCAAGATTCAAGACTCCTCCTATGACTAAAACCCAGTACACATTATCAACTCTTCCGTAATTAATATCATCTGGTAACCACTCAGTGGTCCTCTGAATCAAATCGATTATAGCAGAACTTGTGTAGAAACATATCCCAATCACCACCGAAGTAATCGATGTCGCTGTGCTCCTCATTGACTCCGGAAACTCTTGATAGCACAGAGCTACATTCCCTGGGAAATGAAAGGCCTCTCCTGCATAACCACAAGAACATGATAAGTTTGATCTCAGCTCGAGTCCAATGAATGATCCATAATCAAAATCTCTTACCGATTCCAACTATGACTAGAGGAGGGAATAGCCACAAGGCAGACATGTCAGCAACAGATGATGATTCAAGAAAACGACCATCCTCTACTATCTTCAATCTCTTTACCTCAACTAAAGCAGCCAAGGCCATGCTTAGAATGTTGAAAACATGGCCTATTCCCACCCTTTGAAGCGGCGTTGGGAACTTTCCGGTTAGCTTTCTGTAAAACGGGTAGAGAAACCGATCGTTGACTATGATAAACAGGCAAGTGGAGAGAAGTGTTACGACTTGGAGAGAGCCTGCAGGGATCTTGAATGTAGAACCAAGCCTCCGGTCCATGACCAGACCGTGAAGAACCGTTAGGCTTAGCTGAATCGCGATTGGAGTGCTCAAGAATATAATAGCTAACGCAAGAGGGATGATTCTGATGACTGCTTTGAAATCTTCCACTTGCTTAACGCTGCATAGTCTCCATAAACTGCGAACCGTACCGTCTGGTTTAACATCATCTTCTTGTTTCAACGCTGCGCGGTTAAAGAACCTGAAACTCTTTGTGGGCGTTGCGGCTGACTCACGGTGGTGGTAGTCTTTCTCGTTGGTGGAAACCACAGCTTTTCTTTTGTGTACTGCGGCGAAAACGACGCGGAGCAGACTTGTGAAGGGACTTCCCAAGGGCTTGTCATGGTTGTAAAATCGTTTACCGGAGATAAAAACCACCAAGCCTAAGATATTAGCAGCCGCGCAGAGACCGAACCCGAAACTCCAGCTGATGTTTTCTTCGGCGTAGACAACGGCGGTTGTACTCATAGCGGCGGTTAAGTACCATGTGAAAAAAAAACCAGTTGAAAAAGCTGCCTTGGTCTTTAGTTTTCTCAAACTGGTTCGCACCAGCGGTTGCTAAAGTGAACCTCCACCCACCTGCTCCCACAGATGCTAGAGTAATGGCCGTGTAAAGAACTCCGAGCTGAGTATTCGACAGGGGTTGACATAGGCTTGAAGCTTTTTCGCAGGGCTTAGGTCTTAGAGAGTCGAGCGATACGGTTAGAGTCAGCAGAAAAACTCCCTGATCAAGAAGAGTGGATATTGGTTAGTTTCTGTTTCAAAACAGAGTATAACAGAGGAAATAGCAGAGTAATAACTTTACCATTAGAGAAATGAAAGCGGAAACTGAGATAACAGGAATGGTTCCGAAGAAAGAGTCAGATGCAATGGCTCCAAGCACTGGAAACATGAAGATACAACCATTGACGATGTTGGCAACCTGAGCAGCCGCGATGCTCTTCATGTTGAATTCCTCAATGAGGAAGACGATCAAGTTGGATAACCAACCCAAAACAGATATTGACAGGAAGAACAACGTAGCTGCACCATACAAAGCAAAGCTGTTTGAGTATGTAACTTCTCTTCTTCTATGGTTTAAAAGCAGAGAACAAAAAAAAAAAAAAAAAATCTCTTTACCTATCATAAACGGAAAGGTGATCCAACCTCCTCCCCGGCGGTGTTTGGTGCTAGAATCTGCTGACGTCCGTGCTTCTGCATCGTTGAGAACTGAAACAGCCATATTTAGAAAATGCAGAAGTTTTCAACAATGGCTAGAAATACTATAAGCAAATTTATACGAGAATGATTGAAGATGATGATGGGTTTTCTAAGGTCCACCATATTCTATTTTCCAGGAGCAGACTCTTCTCAAAAGAATTATTAAGAAACTCAAAACGTGTGTTGCTGTGAGTTAAGACATCTCTGTCAGTTCCTAACAACCTGTGTGAAGGCAAACTCCTAACATTGGAGAAGTCAACTAAACTTGTTTGTCCTGTAAGAGGATATATTAAATAAAGACCCAATTGTCTATTATTGCTAAGATTTTTGATCATACATCAGTATAACAAGTAGTCTATTATTATTTTAGTTGTGTTTTCTTGGGTTTATTGAAAGCTTTCTCTATCTCAAGATCCGTTGTCTTTGTTTAATCTTAATCTTGATCTTAGTGTCACCCTATATTTTTGTGGTCAGAAGAAAGAAGATGAGTGCGTTTTGAAGAAACTGATGAATCAGAGGGATAATTGATTTATCTTAAAGTGATTAAGCCTATTCTCAATGTCCTGCATGCTCTAGGTTCTGATATTCAATATAAGCAAGCATATCTGAAAATTAATAGTATATGGATTAGTCACAAGAATACTCTTAATTATGTAGCCTTTGTTGTTTGGGGGTTGATTTGCTTGTATATGATCTTAGAAGACAGCAGACAGCTGTATGCATCTCCTATGTCTCTATTTACTTCAGTCTTGTAGAATTCTCATACCATTACTCACATTGAAGTTCTTGGGTCCTCACTAACCTTATTTTGTAAAAGTGTCCTGAGACTGAGATTGATCAAAGTTGAAGTATCTTGAGAGTGATTTGTGGGGTTAATATGATCATCAAAGTTGAGACTGTTGCAGAGAGATAGAGAGAGAGTTTTATGAGGAACACAAATAAAAAAAAAACTTAACAATGGCTACAAATTAGAGATACTTTGAGACAAAACTCTCCCTTTACAGAACAGTAGAAGATAATAACAAAGAACATGTTCTCTCTCTCTCTCTCTCTGTCTTCAGCTAATACGATCATGAGGACAAAGTAGTGGAGTGAGAGACAGCAACATCTCGCTCATGATCATCATCCTTGAGGTTTCTGAATCTGTAAAGCCAAGAACACACAAGAAAATAGACAAGATTCAAGACTCCTCCTATGACTAAAACCCAGTACACATTATCAACTCTTCCATGGTTTATATCATCTGGTAACCACTCAGTGGTCCTCTGAATCAGATCGATTATAGCAGTGCTCGTGTAGAAACATATCCCAATCACCACCGAAGTAATCGATGTCGCTGTGCTCCTCATCGACTCTGGAAATTCTTGATAGCACAGAGCTACATTCCCTGGGAAATGAAAAGCCTCTCCTGCAAACCAAAAGACAAAACCAAGAACATGAACGGTTTGATGTCAATTCTTATCTGATAGATTTGTCTGAGAATCATTTCCTTACCGATTCCAACTATTACCAGAGGAGGAAATAGCCATAAGACAGACATGTCAGCAATAGATGATGACTCAAGAAAATGACCGTTCTCTACTATCTTTAATCGCTTTGCTTCGACTATTGCAGTCACGGCCATGCTTAGAATGTTGAAAACGTGGCCTATCCCGACTCGTTGGAGCGGTGTGAGGAACTTTCCGGTTAGCTTTCTGTAAAACGGGTAGAGAAACCGATCGTTGACTATGATAAACAGGCAAGTGGAGAGAAGTGTAATGACTTGGAGAGAGCCTGCAGGGATCTTGAAGTTAGAACCAAGCCTCCTGTCCATGACCAGACCTTGAAGAACTGTTAAGCTTAGCTGCGTTGCGATTGGAGTGCTCAAGAAGATAGTGGCTAAGGCAAGAGGGATGATTCTTATGACTGCTTTGAAATCTTCAACTTGTTGAACGCTGCATAGTCTCCACTGGTTGCGAATTGTGCCGTCTGGCTTAACTTCGTCTTCTTGTTTCATCGCTGCACGGTTAAAGAACCTGCGTGTTTGAGAAGAAAAAAAGCATCATTACAATGGCCTCTCACTCTCAATGGCCAATGCTAAAATGAAATTTCGGTTCTCAAGTTTTCTACCTCAAACTCTTTGTGGGAACTGCTGTTAAATCATTGTGGTAATCTTTCTCGTTGGTGGAGACCACAGCTTTTCTTTTGAGTACTGCAGCGACGACGACGCAGAGTAGACTTGTGAAGGGACTTCCTAAAGGTTTGTCATGTTTGTAGAATCTTCTCCCCAAGATGAAAACCAAAAAGCTAAAGAGATTAGCAGCTACGCACAGACCAAACCCGAAGGTCCAGCTGATGTTGTCTTCAGAGTAGACAATGGCTGTTGCACTTATAGCTCCGGCTAGATACGTTGTGAAGAAAAACCAGTTGAAAAAACTGCCTTGGTCTTCAGCTTTTTCGTACTGGTTCGCACCAGCGGTTGCTAAAGTGAATCGTGTTCCACCTGTTCCTATAGAGCCTAGAGTTATGGCCGTGTAAAGGACACCGAGCTGGATCTTTGAAGGTGATTGGCATAGGCTTGAAGCTGTTTCACATGGTGTTGGTCTCAAGGAGTCAAGAGAAGCGGTTAGAGTCAGCAGAGCTACGCCCTGAATCAATGAGTAGAAAATTTGTGAGTTCTTGTGTCAGAGAAGATTGATGAAAACAATTAAGAGTCTTTTTAAAACTTTACCATAAGAGAAATGAAAGCTGAAACTGAGATAACAGGGATGGTTCCAAAGAAAGAGTCAGCAGCAATGGCTCCAATGGCTGGGACCATACAGATACAACCACTAACAATGTTTGAAATCTGAGCCGCTGCGATGCTCTTCACGTTGAATTCCTCAATCAGGTAGACGATCAAGTTAAGTAACCAACCCCACGCAGCTATCGTCAGGCCTAACAACGTAGCTGCACCATAGAAAGATATAGCTTAAGTTTCTTCTTCTCTAAGCTCTAATGGTTTTGAGAATGATGAAAACAGAGAAACAGAGTCTCTCACCTATCATAAACGGAAAGGTGATCCAACCACCACCACGGCGTTTGGATGTTGATTCTTCTGGCATTGGTGTTTCTGCATCGCCGGAAACTGAACCAGCCATGTCTCAAAACCAAGTAGATAGATATCTTTTACTTTGTTTGTCAACAATGGCCTGAAATTCTGAAAGATATGTAAAAGCTATGATATTTTATTCTCCACGAGAAGCAGCCTCCAACAAGAAAACGTTAATAATAAAAACACAATGCGTTTCCTTTGATGTGAGTTGATCCATCATTGTCAGCTTCGAACAGCCTGTATGAAGACAAACATCTTTGTCCATTCTAACTTTTTATAAGTCAACTCTAAATTGTCCGGCAAAGGATAATACTAAAGAAAGACCCATTTGCCAAACTAGATATGTACTCCAATAATGCAAGTAGCTACATAGAGCCAAGCCATCAAAGTTATCTTGCAAGTGACTGAATGAGAGAATAGACTACTACTCACTGGGACGAGCTTTGACTCTAGTTCTAGCTCTATAATAGCTCTCACTATTCGTTAGAATCAGGAAACTCCTGGCTTGATTACTGTACATTACAAAACTATATTCTTTTCTTCTGTTTGTTTACTAGAAAAGACTCTGAAGTATGTGAAGGCAAAAAGTTGAGGAAAATGATTTCATAGCTAGAGTGCTTTACATAAAGAGCTACATTCAAAATCACTAGCCAGTAATAAAAGCATGAACAAACAAATAGGATTACAAGATTACATGTGTAGAAGTACATGAATAAAAGAACAGGCAAAGATACTACTAAGCAGCGAGTCGGATGGATATTTTGGTAATACCGGGCATTCACGTGGCTGCTGCTGCTCTTCTTCTAAGCATAAGTTGGATTGAGTGCAATGGCTTCCTTGTAGATCATCTCTTTGATCTGTTCCTCATCTAAAGGCTGTTGTTCGAACTCGAAAGAGAATGGCTTTAGACAGATTGGCTCATCATTTGGATCGTGCAATTTCGCAAGGTACTGATGATTCAAAGCTTCTTCAACTACACACACAAAACGAAAGTGTTTTTTAGTTATGAATCAAACCATATAATTAGATGATAAGAAAGCAAACAGAGAACATGTGTATATAACACTTACCAGTGATTCTTCTGTTGGGATCAAACGTCAACATTCTGTCAACTAAATCTATGGCCAATGGGTTAACATGAGAGAAAAGTTTCGCTAAAGGCTGGCGAGGGAAAGTGGGAAGTTGCCTGATGTATCTTTTCGCGTCTTCGTTGTGTGTAAACCCAAGATCGGATTCCGTAGGCGTGCCAAGCAACTGCAAGATTCACACACATCCTATCACATACTCCCCAAAAAGGTAGAATCTTGAATCCATCCGGTGCTAAAAAGTATAATACTTTACCTCTGTTAACAAGCGCATTTGATGGACATGGTCTTTACCAGGGAACAAAGGCTTTCTGTTCATGAGCTCCATGAAGATACAACCAACAGACCAAACATCTATAGCAGCTGTGTAGTCTGAGGAGTTCAACAGAAGCTCAGGCGCTCTGTACCATCTCGTGACAACGTACTCGGTCATAAACTCGTTCTCTGAAGTCGGTCGAGCGAGACCGAAGTCGCAGATCTTTAGATCGCAGTTCGCGTTCAGCAGAAGGTTGCTCGGCTTTAAGTCTCTGTGGATGACGTTAGCCGAGTGGATGTACTTGAGCCCTCGAAGAAGCTGGTACAAGAAGTACTGTTTCCATGACAATCAATCAAGAAGAATTATGTTAAGTTTCATGTTCTTTGGAAACCATTTAATAATTCTGTGCAAGCAAGAAATCAAGGACAGTTTTTACCTGACAATGTTCCTCTGATAAACTCTGGTTGGATCTGATGATTTGATGTAGATCAGTGTCCATTAGCTCAGTGGCAATATACACATCACTGAACTGTCTTCGAAGTGGTGGAGGAACCACATCTCTTATAGCTATAATCTGTTGAAATACCCAAATTAAGAAAACCCTAAATCATGATTCGTTCGTTAATCTAATTTCTGCAGATAGTTTCGAGAAAAATACTAACGTTTTCATGATCCAGATGACGGAGAAGCTTGATCTCGCGAAGTGTACGCTTTGCATCCATGTGGTTATCAAAGGCGTTCGCTATCTTCTTCATCGCAACCAGCTCGTTCGTCTCCGAATCCAACACAGAGCTTCACCAATCCAATAGCGAAAAATGAAGAAATCAGCAAAAAAAAAAAAAAAATCAAAAACTACGATCTCCAGAAATACGAAGAACAGACTTAAACCAAAAAGGGGGAAAAAGCGAACATACCAAACGATTCCGTAAGCGCCTCGACCGATTGGTATAATCGGAGGACGATACTTGGATGTGATCTCGAATAGACTACCGAAGATATCGTAACTTATAAATTGTCCTCCGTGCGTTTGCACCGCCGGAAAATCCGTGTATTGGCCGCCGGCGTTCATCTCTCTCTCTCTCTCTCTCGGATCAAAATCGATTGACGGTGAAGATCAAATCAAGTCAAGCTTCTTCACTTGTTGTTTGCTTTGAGGTTTTAGTGAATCTAAAGGTCTTCTTCTCGTATCGTTTATATAAGTATAAACAGTAGTCAGATGAGAGACTGAAACGAGGAGATAGATGAGTTTTTTCGCGGTAATTGCGAGGAAGAAGAAAGGGGGAAGAGGAAAACACAGAGAGATGAGGAGATCGTGTGGATGAGATTAGAGCCGCCTCATATCGACGGTTGTTGTTCGACTTTGACTTCGTCAACGGTCTTCCTCCCAACGTCCTTTCACAGTTCTTCTCTGCCATTGTTTTATTATTTTCTTTTGCTGTAAAGTGTTTTTGTTTTTACTATTTCTTAAAACATAAAGAACGTTTCGACCAAAAAAACATAAAGAACGTGGGTTTTTATTTAGAAGTATATGTAAACATGGGCGTTTAATCATTTGTGAATTATATATTTTGTTCTATTTGGGATCAAAATTGTTTTTATACGTGTGTATAAATAAATATATTGTTTTATATTCGTTGCGAAATTAGCATGTTTTCTTATTTTTTTGGTTGCCAACAACATACATTGTATATTGTTTATTACGTTATAATTTTCGATTATTTTTTGTCGAGATTATCGAAAACTATTTTGTTTTTCAATCTTTGGCATATCGAAACACTAATATCACGTGTGTGTTATAAGGATTAATCATTATTATATATCCTCATTACGTGTTTTAATTCACTACAAGTTTCTTTGTTTCTTTTTCTGAGAAAAATGTTAGAGAGATAAACTTTCTTCAGTAAGTTAGGCAGCATGATAATCGAGAAAGCATAGAAGTGTGAGAGAAAAATCTACTAATTACATTTATGTGCGATCTTCTTAGACTCAAGAGAAAGCATATACTAACTATATAATCAAAAATTAAAGTCTTCAGTGACGACAATGCTTTTATTTTTATTAGTTTATCTATTTTTATTTTGGTTAAAGACTTGGAAAAAATGTCACCAGCTTGTAGGAATTAGGATGCGAAAATATCTCTACATCATAGAGCTAATCTTCAAAACTCTTACATCTGTCATAAAGGAGGGCTTTAAACCCACACTTACCAACCAATTTGGTTGTTTTGTTGCTATAAATACGCCATATTTGTACGTAGAATAACGAGAACATGTGACCACAAAGAGTTGTAACTTGTAAGCATTTTGTTTGTTATGTTTGTCTTATTTATCGTAGTTACCAATCATTAATCCATTGATCAACAACTATAAACCAATTATAAACACACAACATATTCTAGATTAGATTATCTAATCATATGCTGTAGAGACCCTCGTGTCTGTTTTGAATCCAAATTCCACTAGACATTACTTTTCTTGATTCACCAGTTGCCTTCATCCACATTGAGCGATATGACAATTTCCACATTAAGCCTAAAAAGTGACTAAAACAAATAACTAATTGATGCAGCGTGATATTTGGAATATTTTCAAATATCTTAAATATTTTTATTATTTACTTATTTGTGTATTTAGATAATTATTACTTATTATTTAGAGTTATCTAGAATATTCTATGGTTTTTATGATCTATTATAAATAAGTTGTTTATGCCTCATATTGTATTCAGACTTTGATAAATTAATAAAAAGGATTCCATAAAAGAGGTTTTGATAAACCACTGTGAAGAGTATTCACAAACCCTAGTTTCCAGGTATTCTCAGAATCAACGGATCTAGTTCTATCCGTAGTAGCTTCCGCTCCATCAGTTGGTATCAGAGATGCGTCTCTTTGATTTCTTAATCGAAGAACGATTATGGATCATGGTGAGTAGTTGCATCTACACTTTCGAGGACGAAAGTCCTTTTGTCGAGAGAGAAGAGAGCCAAAAGATTTATAGAGAAATCTATGGTGATCCGATCTACGACGTCTATGAAGATGATGTTCGTGTTATGGACTTTATCTTCAAAAAAGGTTCCTTTGAGAATCTGATGCGTACAAATTTCGTGCACAGTCATAATGGAATAAGTTTCGTGCAAAATCTGGTTGGTGCGAAACTCGTGCATGATCAGATTCGTGCGAAAAACGTGCAGATTCAGATCCGTGCAAAGTTCGAGCAGAATCGAAGATCTTCAAGGTCCCAAGAGAAGCAGATCTGTGATGAGTTCGGTTCGTGCAAAATCGGTGCGGATTCGGTTTGTGCAAATTTCGTACAAAATCCGGTTTGTACAAAAATCGTGTACTATCAACAAGAAGACATTAAACCGATGTGGAAAAACCAGTTGAAGATTCAAGGACGAATCTTTCTTGGCCGGCGAGACCTGATGCAACGTGATATTTGGAATATATTCAAATATCTTAAATATCTTTATTATTTACTTATTTGTGTATTTAGATAATTATTAATTATTATTTAGAGATATCTAGAATATTCTAGGGTTTTTATGATCTATTATAAATAAGCCGTTTAGGCCTCATATTGTATTCAGACTTTGATAAATTAATAAAAAAGATTCCCTAAAAGAGGTTTTGATAAACCACTGTGAAGAGTATTCACAAACGCTAGTTTCCGGGTATTCTCAGAATCAACGGATCTAGTTCTATCCATAGTAGCTTCCGCTCCATCACTAATTAACGTCAAGCCATACCTACAACTTGTTTATTCCCATCTTGCTTGAGGAATTCTGTAAAACCTAATAACACAAATTAAACCATATGTGGTTATGTTATAACCAATTTTATCCTGGCAAAATTATTGAACCAATACCAAACCGAAATTCATCAATAATCTGAATTATTTATTATTTAATTATACTTGAACATGGTGTCTCAAGTACACTAGGTTACTACATGCACGTTTGTGCAGGAGAATGTTTGTAAAAATATTTAAGAGATATTTTATAGTTTATTAAATTTTAAAACATATCTGGGTATCTAAAAATGTTCAGTCGAAATTTGAAAAAAAAAATAATTATTTTTGTTTTAATTTAAACTTATACAAAGCTAGATTCACATTTACTTTTTTCCGAGGTTTCAAAAAATAATATTCTTTTTTCCGTTTGTATACTATATGAATCAAAGCTGTTGCAAAACAATAAATACTCGTAGATCTAAATAATTTTTATTTTCGTTAATAAAATTGGTAACTAATTTAATTTACTAAACCAATAAAATTATCAAATTATTTATGATTGGTTTGATTTAAATTTGATTTTATTTAAGTAATTTAAAATAAAGTGTTTGGTAATAAGGATAGTACACAAAAATAAATCAATAAAAATATTAGAAAAAGGAGGTAATGACACATAAACTAATGTTTCCTGTTTAATATATGTTAGATATTTTAAAAAAAAAAAACGAAGATCCACTTAGATTTTCTATCATATTTTTTTAAATCGAATTGTTTCAATTATATACAAAAACTTAAATATTAATTGCAAATTTTTAATATATTAAATGCAATTAAAAAAATAATTAGAAAAGTTTTGTTTGGTTGCAAAAATATTGTGTTTGGTTACAATAATAAATTATTTAAGTTTTTAACTATTATTAAGATTTAAAAAATTTAAAATTCTGAGATAATGACACATAAACCACTAATGCTTCATGTTTAATATATGTTAGATATTCATAATCTCCTCATGAGATTTATTCATCATACATCGATTAAATACATGCATGCTAAATATTAATCATTATGATTTTTTTTTTCCAACAAGCAACTATTGATTATATTAATTTAGATTAATGGTTACGTTTTCCGAAGATTATATTTCCATCAACTGAATCTGACTTATATAGGAAAATATACATCCTCGTGTTCTTATCCTTTTAGCAAGGTCATCAATACAGACATTTTAACTACAAGAGATAAAACAAATAAAACATTCCTCGAAAAATGTCCTAAGCAAGAATAGAATATCTAACTCCGATCTAAAAGCAGACCAGTCCACGGGTCCTCTGTCATATGGATCAAATCTATGCAAATTGTCTTGATGCGAACTCTACAGAGCTGTATATATTTTAGACATATCATTACTTAAAGAAGCCCATCAAGTTCCGCATGTAGAGCCGACAGATTTCTTCTACATCCTTATTGTCAGTTGGTGATAAATCTCATTGTGTCTGTCAAGTATCACCCAAACCACTGACCGGTCCATGATCGATCCAAAATGCATCAATCTGGCATGTCGGGATTTGAGGGACCACTAGAAGTTCGTCCAGGGTTTGTATATTTCACCTCCCCTCATTCTCCTCTTCCATCTCTTTTTCATTCGCTTTTCGCCAGCTTTCCGCTTCTGTGAAGGCATGTTAAAGGGTATTCATGGGTGAGACGACCTTCCTATTGAAAACCTTATCATTTATAGCCTTCCAAGTGAACCAAATAATCCATTGAAATAAATCCCTCTGGGGGCAGGGAACTCCCTTTCCTTAAGCCTAATCTGAATGGTGACCGTGTATTGTGCGGTATTAAAAATGCGGATTTAAAAAGCGGTGCGGTTAAACTGCGAGACATGCATTATGCAGTGCGATTAATGTAAAAAGTGCAGTGCAAAATAATTTTTGATTGGCGATAAAACAGTTGGTGATTCAAAATAATTTTTAATTAGTGAAAATATTAACAAGCAGTGCAGCATTTTAAAAAAAAAAGTAAATATGAATATAAAAATAGTATTATTATCATTGAAAATTATGGAAGCTCTTTTCTCTCCTAGACACGCGGATCGAGGCAGCCGCTCTCCGGGAAAATGAGCTGTAGCCACCAATGTTCAAGTCCCGATTCCCTCTCGTTCTAATCGGTGTTGCTCCCTGCATCTCCGGAAAGGCTTCGGTTACTGTCCTTTCGCCGGTGCTTGATATCCCTTGTATTTACACCATTTAGGATTGTATTTAGTATATGTTTTGGTTCTCTTTTGCATGTTTTTCCTTAGTTTTTGCCCAATTTTCTTCTCCTTTTAGACTTAGGTTGTATTTAGGGTATAGTTTGCATTTTCCTTGCATTTTGGATGTTTTAGATGCTTTTGGAGCTAAAAAGAGCTTGGAGGAGCTTTGGGGATGATTCAGGATGCTAGCTGGATCAAAGGGAGCAAGAAGGATCAAAACAGACAATCTCTGCAAAGGTTTTCGGTCAAAGCACGGTGAACATCGGTCAAGGGGTGATCGATACCAGATTTTCGGTCACCAGCATCTATCATAAGGTGACCGATATGAGTACATCGATCACCAGCATCGGTCAGAAGTGATCGACATAAACCCAGCGGATGAATTTCGATCACCAAATCGGTGACTGCCCAGACCGATGGGATTTACATCGATCAACCCTGACTGTTATAACTGATCGATGTAAACCCAATCCGAACCTGTTTTATTTACACTTTTACCATTACTCTAGGGCTTCATTCTCTAGGCTATAAATAACCTCCTTTTCTAGATTTTCGACATGTCTTGTCAGTTTACTGTTCTTAAGCATTTTCTTTGAGTTTGTAAGACAAATCCTTTGCGTTGTTTAATATAATTAAGTATTTGCCTTTAATATTTCCTTATTCTCTCTTTTAATCATGATTAACATCCTTTTCCTTTGTGATTAGGTGTTAAACATGAGTATGAGTGAGTAGTTTGCTTAGAGTTTCTAGATGTGGTAGATTAGAGGAATTTAGGACTTGATTAAAGCTTGTTTAGTGCTTCAGTTTATGGGTTCCTCTCTATTAATCTATTCTTTCTTATCTAGGTTGTTAGCTTTCTCTTATGCCCACCAAGTGTTTGATGAAATGCTGATCTTGTTTAATGGAGGATTTGCTGGCTTTGGCTCAAGAGATTGACTGTTTGAGGAGCATTTTGACTTGAATAGAGTTGTTATCTAATGCTTGCTTGATGTTTTAGCACTAATGAGAGTTAGTTCTTGTTAAGATGTTTAGCAAAGGGATATTTTACAAGAGATTGGATCTAGCTTGCTTGATTGTGAACTCTATGTCTAGGAATCACCATTGCTTGCTTATTTGCTTGACCAATGTAGTTTGAAACAGCCTTAGTTAGTGTCTGAAATTCCCCAAAGTCAATTGCCACATCTAGGAACTTGCTTTTCTCTTATTTGAATCTCAAATTTGCTCTGTTTTTGCTATGTTTTGCTTACTTAGTTTTGCTTAGTTTGCTTTTATCTTTCCTCTCTTTGGTGCTTGATCATATTAGGATATTAGATTAATTTCTTTGGCAACAAAAACCCTTTTCTGCCTGCTTGACTTAGAGATTTTTACTCTCAACTGTTCTGTCTTCAACTAAAACCCATTTGGATTGATAGAAACCCTATGTTATACTACAACTGACTAGTACAATGGGTGATTGACCAAGAGAGTCAAAAATCTTGTATCAATTTGGCGCCGTTGCCGTTTGGGTTTTCTGTTTGAATCATTAGAGTTTGTAGAATCTTTAAGATCAAGTTTCTAGTTTTATTTGGTCACTCACTCCTTTCCAAGTGTTTTCATTTCAGGTGAGTTACAACAACCATCAAGATGTTGTACTTTGAAGACACTACTTACAACAACTTCTTCCAAGAGCCTCTACCTATGCACTACTTTGAAGAGAGCTACACTCCTTCCCTCCCTCAAAACCAACTTTATGCTTCTGCATCTGGAACAGCAGACATCAAGAGCATGATCATGGAAAGCATCAATCTCCAAACTATTAGCACTATGGAGGAACAAAAGATTTGTTGAGCGGCACAACAGGATTGATTATGTTCATGATGACCTTCATGCCAAGTTTGATGACCTGAACTCAAGGATACAAATCTTGGAGAACAGCCAAGATGATGCACCAACACCAAGACTTCAGGACACTCTTTCTACACAAGCTGTACACAATCCTCAGGAATTCTGCCACTTACTCACTGAAGTGGCAGAGGAAGAGGACGAGGAATTCACTGAGTAAGATGCCTCATTGGAAGAGCTTGACATCATGATCCGAGAAATGCTATTACATATGGACAGGCTCAGGGTTGAGTATGAAGGGGAAGTCAGAAGTAGCAACATTGATGATCAAGAAGCTCAAGAAGTTGTAGAGAAGTTCCTCCATGGACTTGATGAAAACTTGAACAAAGAAGAAGAACAAGAAAGAGCAGCACTGGAAGCTGCTCAGAAAGAGGAGGCTGAGAAAACACTTGCTGCTGCTGAAGAATCCACCACACCAAAGCACACTGATGCTGATGAAGAACCACTTGAGACACACCATGCTTTGATGGTCTTGTCTAACAACACTCCTCCAAGGAGCTCTTCCATCACCAAGTGGGAAATTCTTCAAGCAGTAATGAGAAGGGCAAAGGACTTGCAGTTCAGGACTGTAAACCACCAATCTCCTACCCCACAATACATTTCACAAAAGCTAGAATGGAGATGTACACAAAATTCAAGCAAGACATACAAGATGCTGGAATAAAGCTCCCACATGGCACCACTTTGCTAGAAGTGAAACATCAAATTAGGTTTCGGAAAGAAGTTTTTGACAAGCTAGAGGTGGTGGAACCAATCCTTGAGATAGTGTGGGCTCAAATGAAAAGAGACAAGATGATGAAGTCATTGCCAAAGCTCCCCAACCCAGGAAAGTTCCTCATATCTTGTGAGCTGGAGATGCTCGACAATGTTAAGGCCTTATGTGATTCAGGATCAACTGTGAATGTCATGTCTCTCCATCTAAGCCAAACTCTGGGAATCAAGAAACTGCTGCCATTCAGGACCTCTATCACTTTTGTAGACAACACCTCCACAAGGCCTCTGGGCATGGTGAAAGACTACCCCTTGAAGATTGAAGAATGCCTAGTGCCAACAGACTTTGTAGTCATGGAGAAAACTTATTCCAGAGAGGTGCCACTCCTTCTAGGCACACCATTCTTGGCAACAGCAGGAGCTCAGTTAGACTTCAAGAGAGGTTCAGCGATTCTAAAGAATGTTGATGAGTTCAAAGTCTACAAGATTGACTCTCCTTCCATAGTTTTATGTGGGGAAACTGAGCAAGATAATGAACAGTGGAGGCTCCCATATAATTTGGAGGATGCTATGAACCTCACTATGAGCATGTTGATGAGTGATGCTTTCCCTACTGAACTAGGAAAGACACTAGATGCTGTGTTGAAGCTTGAAGAGGGTTTGAAGGATAATGAAAGCTTAACCACCAAGGAAGTGACACCTTCAACCACACCAAATGTCAAGAAGAAAAGGCATAGGATGTTAGCTCGTGGCAAACCCAAGCAACTATCAAAGGGAACATGGGTCTGGAGGAAGAAAGAGGTAGGAGCACCAGCTCCATCAACCTCTACTCACTAGCCCTTAAGTAAGCAAAGTCAAGCTTAATGACTTTAAACAAGCACACTTGGGAGGTAGTCCCATGGTATCATTTTGTATATATTATGATTTCTAGTTTATCTTTTATGCTTTGTTATAGTGTATATAAACAGGAGTTCGAATTGGGCGTTGAGAAAGTCTGAAGGGGACAAAGAACAGGTGTTTTCTGGCTGACATCGATCAACTGTATCGATCATTACAAGACCGATACACACTTTTCGGTCATAAATATCGGTCATGTTTGATCGATGTCAGTGGAGCCAGTTTACACCAGTCAACATATCGATCACTTGTGATCGATATGGAAGGAAGTTTGAAAGGGAGACACATTTTGGTCATTCACATCGGTCAAACTTGATCGATGTTAACCCGCCGGATGAATTTCGGTCAAGTGTATTGATCATTTGGTGATCGATGTGATTCTCAGGAAACATATCGGTCACTAGCATCGATCATACACAGACCGACATAAACACATCGGATGAATTCGGTCAAGGACATCGGTTACTAGCATCGATTACTAGCATCGATCACTTATGACCGATACTGACTTTTCGGTCAGTAACAACAGTCATTTGTGACCGATGTTCCACCCAAGGTAAGTACTTCATTTTTTCAAAATTTTTCCCTCCTTTGGTTTGGAGTCAAAGGGGTTTAAATTTTAACATTGAATTCTTCCGGACCCCTTTCATAGCTTCTGAGCACTTTTGTTTTTGTCCCCCACTCTTTTGATTTCTTTGGTTCCCTCAACAACATAGATTCCTTTGGTTCACTCTCCTTCTCTCTATTTAAACCAACAAATTTCTTCACTTCTCTTCACACTTCAGCTCACTCCACTTCTCACCTAAAGCACGAAACTATTAGTTCTCTCTCTCTTTTATTGCTTTCTCTAAGTGCTTAGAGGTTCCACAAAGGTTTGCTTCCTAAACTATCATTCATTTGCTCTTAAACTTTGCATGTGTTCATAATCGCTTAGTATATGTTTTTAAGAGCAAATTTTGATTAGTTTTAAGTGTTGTGCTTTAGTTTTGCAATATGGATTTGTCTAGGATAAGCAAGTTAGATGTTGAAGCTTTGGTTAATGTTCATTTATCTCATTACTTGCTTGTTTTCATTCCTTTGCAAGATCATCATCTCTTTTTGCGTAAGAACCATTTTGCTAGATTCTCATGCATAACTATATATTCTTTGTGCATTCTAGCTCATCTAACTGCAAGCTTTTCATTTCCTCTTGCTTTGTAGCAGTTTAATCTTGTTGTTAAGACTTGTTAGACTTTTCTTAGCCTAGAGAGTTTTCTCTTAAAGCTTTCCGTTATATGGTTCTTCAGCTTTTATTCTTTCACTTATCTTGTTTTCAAGATTTGCTTTTGAAGGTACCATGGGAAGAACAAACATTGCTGCTGGGAAGAAGGGAAAAGCACCACAGGAAGGAGCAACCACTTCACCAAGAGCTAAGAGAGATATGGGAAAGGGCGCTGCTGCTGAGACTTCATCCAAGGCCGCTGGAAAGAGGCCAGTTGGAGACAAGAGCGCCAGGCAGAGAGGCAAAGGAAAAGCTGCTGAGGAGGACACGCCATCCAGGAAATACAGTGCTAGGGAGCTCATGGAGGGATTCAGTCGATGCACTTTCAAGCCAACAAGATCCCAAGCACCACCACAATGAAGGAGCTAGGGATCTATGAAGACTGCATTTCCTTCTTTGAGCACATGGGGCTTACAAAGCTGTTACAGCCTCTTTCCTCCTATGAGCGCTTCACTCATCAGTTCC
The DNA here is from genome assembly GCA_911865555.2 of Thlaspi arvense. NCBI lineage: Eukaryota > Viridiplantae > Streptophyta > Magnoliopsida > Brassicales > Brassicaceae > Thlaspi > Thlaspi arvense. Next base: position 10,625,546 of record OU466861.1, read on the forward strand.
TCTCCACTCTCAAGGTGGTCAATTATGAGATGAATGAGCTCCCTGACCATGATGGATGGATCTCCTTCAAGCTTGGAAAACAGAGGTTCACAATCACATTCCAATAACTCTCTAAGGCGCTGGGGCTAAGCACCTATTTTCAAAGAGGGAAGAAGTTCTCAATCCATGAATCACAGTACTCAAGGCTATGGGAAATGATTGGAGTTGGGGAATTCAGAGCTGGAATTACAAGGAACCAACACTTGAAGCATCCTGTAGTTAGATATGCACAAAAGGTGCTTGCAAACACATTCTTTGCAAGGAAGGAAACCTTACACCTAACTGGCAAGGAAAGAGACTTCCTCTACAACGGACTGTATGCCAGTGTGGCCGCCAACCCACCAAGCAAATTCCTATGCCTTGTGAGACTATTGATGGAGCAGCTGCTAACCTATCAGAGCTGAGTTATCAACAAAGGAAAAAGGGAGAGGAATCCACAGCTTCACATTGGAGGAGTTGTGACAGCTATACTCATAGCTTGTGATGTGAATCTTGAGGAACATGCTGGAGATGCTCTAGGTCCTATCTGGATAGATATGGATTATCTGAAGAGAAGCCATTGATACAAGATTTTGTGAGATTCTTGTCTCAATCACCCTGTACTAGTCAGTTGTAGTATGGATTTTATGTCAATCCAATTGGGAAGAGTTGTAAACAGAAGAGTTGAGAGTAAAATCTCTAAGTCAAGCAAGCAGAGAAAAGGTTTTGTTGCCTAAGCAACAGTTCTAGCAACCTAAGTGAAACAAGCAACAAAGAAATTGAAAAACAAAAGCAAACTAAGCAGTTTTAAGCAAGAAAAACAGAGCAAAACAGAGCAAATCCGAGATTCAAATAAGAGAAAGGCAAGTTCCTAGATGTGGTTATTGACTTTGGGGAATTTCAGACATTAACTAAGGCTGTTTCAAACTACATTGATCAATCAAGTAAGCAAGCAATGGTGATTCCTAGACATAGAGTTCACAATTAAGCTAGTTAGATCCAATCTCTTGGCAAATAACCCTATGCTAAACATCTTAACAAGAACTAACTCTCATTAGTACTAAAACATCAAGCAAGCAAGAGTAAACAACTCTATTCAAGTCAAAATGCTCCTCAAACAGTCAATCTCTTGAGCCAAGGCCAGCAAATCATCTATTAAACAAGATCAGCATTTCATCAAACACTTGGTGGGCATAAGAGAAAGCTAACAACTTAGACAAGTTTTATCAAGACTAATCTAGCATGAATAACAGATTAATAGAGAGGAACCCATAAACTGAAGCACTTAACAAGCCCTAATCAAGTCTTAAATTCCTCTAATCTACCACATCTAAAAACTCTAAGATAACTACTCACTCATACTCATGTTTAACACCAAATTACAAAAGGAAAGGATGCTAATCATGATTAAAAGAAAGATTAAAGAAAGATTAAAACAAATACTTGATTATATTAAACAAAGCAAATACATTGTCTTACAAATTTAAAGAAAATTCTCAAGAATAGTAATTTGATAAGACATGTCAAAAATCTGGAAAAAAGGATATTTATAGCCTAGAGAAAAAAGCTCTAAGAGTAATGGTAAAAACGTAATTAAAAACAGGTTCGGGCTGGGTCAGTATCGGTCAGTTACGTCGGTCTTCAGTGACCGAAATAGATCCCCATCGGTCTGGAGTGATCGACACATATGACCGAAATCCATCCATTGTGTTTGTGTCGGTCACCCCTGATCGATACTGGTGATCGATACTGATCTGTATCGGTCATCCTTGACCGATACTCACCGTGTTCTGACCGAAAACTTCTGCAGAGATCTTCTGCTGTGATCCTTCCTGCTCCCTTTTGCCCAGCTAGCATCCTGGATCATCCCCAAAGCTCCTCCAAGCTCCTTTTAGCTCCAAAAGCACCTAAAAACATCCAAAATGCAAAATATACTCTAAATGCAACCTAAGTCTAAAATGAGAAGAAAATGGGACAAAAGCTAAGGGAAAACATGCAAAAGAGGACCAAAATATGTACTAAATGCAGCCCTAAATGGTGTAAATACAAAGGATATCAACACCCCCACACTTTCCTTTTGCTTATCCTCAAGCAATTAAGAACAAATGGGAGAGTGAGGTTTGAAAGTGGGTATTGAGATTCCAAAAGTTCAAAGGTAAAGAGATGGTTTCAATGCTTAAGTGCCTAGTTGAAGGATGAAAACATAATCAGCTATACTTTAAAGAACCTAGCCATGCTCATCATGTTTCAAAATGATCTCAAATCTCAACTTAGGCAAATGCTCAAATCAATCAACTCTTTAACATTCAATTAAGTTCAGAACATGAATCATGCTTATGCAAATCAAATGAAGACATTTTGTTGAAAAGGGGTAAGGTTATGAGATAAGAATGATCTCATTCAAGCACAGGGTTTTAAAAACATAAAGGATCACTCAATGAAATGACTTCATCTTAGGTAAAATGCTAAAGGTAAAAGCACACTTATGCATGCAATTCAAAGCTCTCTTCTACCCTTATTTCCCAAAGATGAGTCCTAAGCATTTCTAAACCCAAGAGTGAACCCTCTAAGTCTACCCTTTCCTAAACTCTACCCTTTACCCATCTTCATGGCTGGGGAAACTTCTTCTTTTTGCTTGTGTGGTTGCTTCTTTTTTGTTGGGACTTGCTCTTCTTTGTTGTGTTGGCACCTTCATCACCTTTAGTGGATTGCTTCTTGGTCAGATTTTTCTTCTTTTGGACCTTTCTAAGCATTGCTGTTGGCGCCAATCCTTCTTTTTGAACTTAGAGCTTATATTCCCTTTACTTAACCACAATACTACACTGTTTCCCCTTTTTTACCATTTCAGATCTTTTCCTTTTCTTTCAAAATATATAAACATGAAGTTCAAACCACTTACACTACCCTTTTAAACCCCAAAACTCCTATCCTAGAATCAAGCTCAAGATGCAAGCTGATATCTACAAGAGAGCTAATCATTGCCAGCCTTATTCCTAACACTTTTTGCCAAGACAAAATCGAAAATGCAATGCAAAGGCCTCACAGCTCTCACAATAGTGTTTAGGCTCAAAAGAAGGTTTTGGTTAAGGGTGAGGATGTAACTGTCCCATAATTATGAGGATCAGCTATTTGGATCAACAAGAGTGGTAGAAAGGAGAAAGATGATCCAAATATGTATATGGTAGTCATGTAATCACTTTTCAATGCATAAGACATGATAATTAAAATTTCAAATTAAGGTTCAAGTTGATAGAGTTGATTTTCAGAGAACAAATGCTTTCAGAATGAGATGAGAAGACCAAATCTAGCAATCTAAGCATGGCTCAGCCTTAACTTCTAGCAATCATATGATGCATCAAACAACTAAGCACTTAAAAACTGAAGTCATCTCTAAACACTAAGCCTTTTACAAGGAAAATTCATCATAATGCCCTATGCAAATGCAATGCTACCTATATGCCAACTCTAGACTCAATCCTAGAAAAATGAAATGCAACTACATGCTTTCTTTTTGGTTTGCAAAAATGCAAAAGTTTTTAAAAAATTTTCAATTTTTTGTGTTTTTCTATACCTTACATGTATGCATGGTATGCATAAGACTCAAAGTGAAAAGAAAAAGAAAAAATAAGAAAACAGAACATAAAGTCAAACTCCAAATCTCTCCCCCACACTTAAATTACACAGTACCTTGTGTAATGAAAGCAATGGAAGAGAGAAGCAACAAAATATATTACAGAAATAAAAAGATGCAATGGTATAAAACAATGGAAAGGATATGGTACTTGGTTTAATGGCAGGAGTTGTGGGATGATCCTGAGGTTTGAGGAGACTTGCTAGCTCTCCTCTTCCTTCTCTCATAAACTTGTGTGGAATACTCTGCTTCTTGAGGTGGTTGAACCCAGCTTGACCATAGTTGCTCAGCTTGTGAAGAAGTCCCTTGTGTGCCCCATTGCCATGTCTCCTGAACTTCAGAGGGGTTGGGGTTTGGCGCCTCCCAAGCTGATGGAACATGGGCTCTTGGCTCATAGGATGAGTCCCTTGGTTGTTCCCATGTACCCTATTGGTCACTTGGTTGTGCATGGAATGAGTGTCTTCCATGGGGGTTCCATACAGCTTCCTCCTCTTCAGTTAGCTCAGCTTGGTGAAGTTGCTCTTCTTGTTGAGAGTTGAGCTCATGGGTGTGGCTGTGGTGGGAAGTTTTTGCTGATGTAGCCTTGTTTTTCCTGAACTTCCCTTTCACCATCTTCATAAGCCATTTGATGGCTTTGTCTTGCCACTTGCACCACTTCTGGAGTTTATTGATGTGCTCATGAGCTGCTCTCAAAGAGCTTCCTTGGTTGGGAGCTTCATAGGGCTGGAAGTGGAACTGCTTTGAGCTGTAGTTCAACACTTCTTCTTCTTCAAGCTCATCTTCTTCATAGGTTCCTCCTTGGCCTTCAGCGCCAGCAGTAGCATTCCATTGATCTTCTTCATCTTCTTCTCTAATCTCTTTAGTGTGCTCCTCTTCTTCTTTACTGTCTTCTTCTTCTCCTTCTCTAGGGATAGGGCCGCCTGTGTAGAGCTCCTCAGTGCTTGGGTTGAAGCTGATGTTTCTTTTTCTGATGAAGGATGTAAGCTTTGGATTGGGGAGGAGGACTTTTACTGGTGTGTCAAAGCCTGTGATGAAGTTGTATACATGCTTTCCACCAATGATTCTTTCAAGGTAGTGGCTCCTCTTGAGATAATCAATGTTAATCCATTGTGGTTCAAGCGCATCATCTTCATGTCTCTCAAGGTCTACTCCACTAGCTTGTAGAACCGCTGTCACAACTCCCCCAATGTGCACTTGAGGGCTGCTTTCCTTCTTCGTCTTACTTAAAACCTAGCTCTGGTAGGATAAGAGCTGTTCCATCAGCATAGACACATAGCAGGGATAGCTTTTTGGTGCTCAGAGAGGTTCTCCATATTCGTCGCCTCCTAAAAGATCATACAGTCCTTGGTATATCAGATCTGCCTCCTTTCCTGTGAGATATGTTGTCTCTCACAGCTGGATGCCTCAGGTGCTGGTTTCTTGATCTTCCAGGAGTGTATTGCCCAATTCCAATAATGCCCCACAGCATGACGTGCTGCTTACTGGGGATTTCGAACCTGCTCAGCTTGGTGGGGTGGGACTTCAGGTCTAGAGCCCTGGCGATCTTTGTGAATGTTGAGGAGAACTTTTCCTTGCCAATCCGAAAAGAAATCCAACCATCGCCATTAGAGAGTTCACTGTCTTCATACCAGACCACCTTGAGTGTGGAGAGGAATTGGTAAGTGAGCTGTTCATAAGATGGGAGTGGCATCTCCATGAAAGCTCCAAGGTCCATGCGCTCAAATATGGCTTTGCAGTCACCGTAGAGTCCCAGCGCCTTCATTATGGAGGTGCATGGATATCATGTTGGCTTGAAAGTGCACTGGTTGAAAGCCTCCATGAGTTCCCTAGCAGCATTGCCCTTCTTTTGTTGATTTTCTCCCTCATTTCCAACTGGTCTCTTTCCAGCAGCTTTGGAGGATTGCTCATCGGCTTTGCCCTTTCCTTTATCTTTCTTAGTTCTTAGTTGGATTGGTGCTTCCTGAGGTGCTTTTCCCTTTTTTCCCAGCAGCTATGTTTGTTCTTCCCATGGTACCTTCAAAAGCAAAGCTTAAAAACAGGGTAAGTGAAAGAATAAAAGCTGAAGAACCAAATATCTGAAAGCTTTTAATGGAGAAATTCTTTAAGCTAAGAAAAGTCTAACAAGTCCTAACAACAAGCTTAAACTTATTCAAAGCAAGAAGAGATCAAAAGCTAGCAACTAAATAAGCTAGGATGCACAAAAGATAAACAGTTATGCATGACATTCTAGCAACATGGTTCTTAGGCAGAAGATATGATGATCTTGCAAATGGATGAAGATAAACAAGCAATGAGATAAATAGACATTAAACAGAACTTCAACAAGCTTGATATTTCAAAATAAATCCAAATTGCAAAACCATAGCACAACAAGTAAAACTAAACACTAGCTGCTCTTGAAAACATCTAATAAGCAATTTTGAACATAAGCAAAGAGTAAGAGCAAAGATAGATAGTTTAGGAAGCAAACATTTAGTGAGCTTTTGAACACTTAGAGAAAGCAATAAAAGAGAAAAAAAACTAGTAACTTAGAGATATATGTGAGAAGAAGAGTGTGATTAAGTGTGAAGAGAAGTGAAGGAAGTTGTTGCTTAAATAGAGAGAAAAGAGAAGAAAACAAAGGAATCAAAGGTTGGTGAGGAAACATAAGGAATCAAAAGTGTGGGGGACAAAAAAAAAAGTGTTCAGAAGCTAAGAAAGAGGTCAGAAGGAATCCCATTTAAAAATTCAAACTCCTTTGGCTCCAAACCAAAGGAGGTAAATTTTTTTTTAAAGTTGAGATACTTACCTCGGATGGAATATCGGTCACACATGACCGATATTACTGACCGAAATGGCAGTATCGGTCATGAGTGATCGATATTGGAGACTGATGTGCTTCTTGGGATTAGTATCGGTCATCACTGATCGACACACTTGACCGAAATACATCCGATGTAATTATGTCGGTCATGAGTGATCGATACTGGTAACCGATATGATTCCAAGAATCTCATCGATCACCAGTGATCGACACATTAGACCGAAAATCAAACGGTGTGTTTATGTCGATTAAGTCTGGTCGATATGAATGACCGAAATGTTGACTGGTGTAGACTGGCTCCACTGATATTGATCAAATATGATCTATATTGATGACCAAAAATCTGTGTATCGGTCTGTCATGACCGATACAGATGACCGATATCAGCCAGAATACACCTGTTCTTTGTCCCCTTCAGACTTTCTCAAACCCCAGATCGAAATCCTGTTTCTATGCACTAAAACAAAGCATAAAAGTTAATCTAGAAAGCATAATATATACAAAAGGATACCATGGGACTACTTCCCAAGTGTGCTTGTTTAAAATCACTAAGCTTGACTTTGATTACCTCTTTAGTTGAGGTGAGGAGAAGGAGTCTTGGAACTCCTTGGTGTCATCTTGTTTCTCTTGACCTTGGTGGTGACTCCATTCACCTTGATCTTGGCAAAAGGTGTAGTATTCTCCTCTTGCTGAAGCTTGAAGCAAAACTCTCCCTTCTTAGAGACACTTGGTTTCAAAACCACTTCTCCCTTGCTAGTAACCAGCTTAACATCATTCGGATTCTTGTAACCAACCACTTCAAGGACCTCCTTTTCAGTGGTGACTTCAAACAACTTGAACAAGCAGCAGCCATCAAAACTCTCTCCTTGGTAGCCTTCAAACTCTGGCCAGTTCTTTCCAAGCTGCTTCAGCTTCTTGATCTCCATTGAGAAGGCTTGCTCATTCTCTAGCTTATTCCCCTTGGATTCAAACCTTAGAACCTTCTTCTTGGTCAGCTTCAGCTCAACAGTGCATTCCTTAGCATCAAACACTGCTCCAGCTGAGGCTAAGAAAGGTCTTCCTAAAATGATAGCATTCTTTATATGCCCTTCCACATCAAGCACCAGGAAATCAGTGGGAATGGTTACTCCTTCTATCATCATTGGCACATCCTTGAGACTCCCAAGTGGTTTCTTCACTGTCCCATCATCTATAGTAAGGGATACATTACTCTCCTAAAGTTTAGTGTAGCTAAGATCTTTAGCAGTAGAGGATGTGAGAAGGTTGACACAAAGACAGCTCTTGAAAGTCTGCCCCTTAAGCTCACATGGGAGAGTAAAACATCCTGGATCTCTAAGTTTCTTGATAGTGAGCTCCTTAACCTCAGGTGTTCCAGCCTTCACCCTTAGCTTCTCAAGTTCTTCTTGGCCATTCAAACCTCTCAATTCCATTTGAGCAGCATAGAGGGTTTCATACTTCTGAACTAGTTGTTCCTTGAACCTTCCTGGAAAAGGGATGGTTGGTTGATAGACAGGAAGAGTAGCTGTTTGAGGTTTCTCCTTATCATCAGCAGCTTCTACCAAGTAGTCCTTTGTGTTATCAATAACTTTATGTGGTGCCCACCACTCTTCATCATCTGAGTTTTCCCCATCTCCAAAGGGTCCTTCTTCTACAGCTCATTGGTCATTTTCGATTTCCAAGAACTCTTCCCACCCCCCCCCCCCCCCCCCCCCCCCCCCCCCCCCCCCCCCTCCCCACTTAGAGTTTCAGTGTCCTCAGTGAACAAGTAGAGGAACTCTTCAATGATAGCCTCCTCTTCAGCTGAGAAGCTTTCTTCTTCTAGCACAATAGCATTGCAGAACTCCTTTGGGTTAGCTTCTGGTTTTCCAGAAAACTGTCCTTGTGGCTTGAGACCAACTATTCCTTTGTTGTTCTCCAGTGTTTTGACTCTTGCAGCCAATCCATCAAACTTGTTGGTGAGCTCTACATGCACTGAATCAATTTTGTTGTGGACCTCTGCAAACTTCTTGTTCATTTCCAAGGTTGTAGTGACTTGAGTGTTGATCATTTGCTGCATGAGGGTCTTGAGTTCAGTGTCTTGAGAGCTAGAGGAAGCTTGCCCTTATGCTTGGGCATTGAATCCTGGAGGGTTGTAGGGCGCTCTAGGCTGATAGTTGTTGTTCCTCTGCTGAAAACCTTGATTATTGTAGGGAACAAAAGGTCTTGGGGCAGCTTGATGTTGCTGTTGAGGGTAAACCTGATCCTGTGGGTTGGCAACATTGTTGCTCCTGTAGGACAAGTTGGGATTTGGTCTGTAGTTCCCATAGTTGTTGTATCCACCTTGGTTTCCCAAATAGTTCATCTCCTCAACTTGGCATTGCTCCTGATCATCAAGCTGAACCATGTCTCCCACAAAGTGAACCTCTTTTTTTCCCTTAGCAACAAGTCCAGCTTCTCATGTAGAGACTTGATTTTTTTCTTGCTAGACTCTAACTCATCCTTTGCACTCCTTGGTGCTCTGTCAAACTCCTCATTGTAGTTTCCATCAGACTGAGTCAAATTCTCTACTAACTTCAAACCTCATCTACATCTTTTGACAGGAAGTTCCCATTGGATGCTGTGTCCAGAAGCATTCTTATCTTAGGCAAAGCTCCTCTGTAGAGAGTGGATAGCAAAGAGGCTTGTGAGAAGCCATGATGAGGGCATTGCAATGTGTAACCCTTGAATCTCTCCCAAGCTTCTCCAAAGCTTTCATTGTTCCTCTGTGCAAACCCTGAAATTTCATTCCTTATTCTAGCAGTTCTTGAAGTGGAGAAGAACTTTGCTAGAAAGGCTTTCTTGCATTCATCCCAGCTGGTGATACTTCCTCGGGGAAGGTTTTTCTCCCACTGATGTGCTTTGTCTCCTAGGGAAAAGAGAAACAACCTGAGCTTGAAGCCATCTTCACTTACTCCATTTATCTTTGTTAGTGAGCACAGCCAATCAAAATTATCCAAATGATCTAGAGGGTCTTCAAGTGGTAACCCATAGAATTTGCTGCTCTGAACCATTGAAATCAATCCAGACTTGATTTCAAAGTTGTTGTTTTGGACAGCTGGTAGAATGATACTTGTCCTGTTGTTGTAGGCATTTGGTGCATCACCAGCGCCAATAGGTCTAGCTGCTCTTGGAGCTTGTGCAGCGCCTCTTGGTCCTTGCTCACCCTGTAAGCCTTGAACACCTTGATGTCCTTGTATATCCTGAGCGTCTGCAGCTCCTGGAGGACCCTGAAATCTGATGTCATCCATGACTTGATCCTGATTGTTCATACCAAGTCTTTGTAAGTGTTGCTGCCTTTCTTGCTGTCTCCTTGCTCTTTGTCCTCTATCCAGCAGATTGATGTTGTCTATGAAGTCCACAAGATTGCTTGAACCTCTGGATCTCAAGTTCATATACCTGAAAGACAGAAGTGGGAGTCAAACAGAATTAGTAACCAAAGAAAAGTAAAAGCTTGATCTTAAAGATTCTACAAATTCTAATGATTCAAACTTAATTCCCAAATGGCAACGGCGCCAAATTGATACAAGATTTTGTGAGATCCTTGTCTCAATCATCCTGTACTAGTCAGCTGTAGTATGGGTTTTATGTCAATCCAATTGGGAAGAGTTGAAAGCAGAAGAGTTGAGAGTAAAATCTCTAAGTCAAGCAAGCAGAGAAAAGGTTTTGTTGCCTAAGCAACAGTTCTAGCAACCTAAGTGAAACAAGCAACAAAGAAAGTGAAAACAAAAGCAAACCAAGCAGTTTTAAGCAAGAAAAACAGAGCAAAACAGAGCAAATCCGAGATTCAAATAAGCGAAAGGCAAGTTCCTAGATGTGGTTATTGATTTTGGGGAATTTCAGACATTAACTAAGGCTGTTTCAAACTACATTTATCAAGCAAGTAAGCAAGCAATGGTGATTCCTAGACATAGAGTTTACAATTAAGCTAGTTAGATCTAATCTCTTGGCAAATAACCCTTTGCTAAACATCTTAACAAGAACTAACTCTCATTAGTGCTAAAACATCAAGCAAGCAAGAGTAAACAACTCTATTCAAGTCAAAATGCTCCTCAAACAGTCAATCTCTTGAGCCAAGGCCAGCAAATCATCTATTAAACAAGATCAGCATTTCATCAAACACTTGGTGGGCATAAGAGAAAGCTAACAACTTAGACAAGTTTTATCAAGACTAATCTAGCATGAATAACAGATTAATAGAGAGGAACCCATAAACTGAAGCACTTAACAAGCCTTAATCAAGTCTTAAATTCCCCTAATCTACCACATCTAGAAACTCTAAGATAACTACTCACTCATACTCATGTTTAACACCAAATCACAAAGGAAAAGGATGTTAATCATGATTAAAAGAGAGATTAAAGAAAGATTAAAGCAAATACTTGATTATATTAAACAAAGCAAATATATTGTCTTACAAACTTAAAGAAAATGCTCAAGAATAGTAATTTGACAGGACATGTCAAAAATCTGGAAAGAGGATATTTATAGCCTAGAGAAGAAAACCCTAAGAGTAATGGCAAAAACGTAATTAAAAACAGGTTCGGGCTGGGTCAGTATCGGTCAGTTGCGTCGGTCTTCAGTGACCGAAATGGATCCCCATCGGTCTGGAGTGATCGACACATATGACCGAAATCCATCTATTGTGTTTGTGTCAGTCACCCCTGACCGATACTGGTGATCGATACTGATCTGTATCGGTCATCCTTGACCGATACTCACCGTGCTCTGACCGAAAACTTCTGCAGAGATCTTCTGTTGTGATCCTTCTTGCTCCCTTTTGCCCAGCTAGCATCCTGGATCATCCCCAAAGCTCCTCCAAGCTCCTTTTAGCTCCAAAAGCACCTAAAAACATCCAAAATGCACAGAAAATGCAAACTATACTCTAAATGCAACCTAAGTCTAAAAAGAAAAGAAAATGGGACAAAAGCTAAGGGAAAATATACAAAAGATGACCAAAATATGTACTAAATACAGCCTTAAATGGTGTAAATACAAGGGATATCAGCCATTTTCTTGAGAAGAGTGTTCAGGACAAGCATGTCTACCAATTCCTCAACAATCACCAAGAGCCAGTAAGAGTCCTTCTCTCTAACCCAAGGTTCACCTCCTTCACCACAAGGACCAACATCAACTTCAATTTGAGTGAGGAGGAGCTCTACACAGGCGGCCCTATCCCTGGAGAAAGAGAAGAAGACAGTGAGGAAGGAAACACTGAAGAGATTGGAGAAGAAGCTGAAGAAGATCACCAATGGAATGCTGCTGCTGGCGCTGAAGGCCAAGGAGGAACCTATGAAGAAGATGAGCTTGAAGAAGAGGAAGTGTTGAGCTACAGTTCAAGGCAGTTCCACTTCAAACCCTATGAAGCACCCAGCCAATGAAGCTCTTTGAAGGTAGCTCATGAGCACATCAACTCTCTTCAGAAATGGTGTAAATGGCAAGACAAGGCCATAAAGAGTTTGGTGAAGATGGTTAAGGGGAAGTTCAGGAAAGACAAAGCAACATCAGCAAGAACTCCCCACCAAAGCTATACTCATGAGCAAACTCCTCATCTGGAAGAGCATATATAACAAGCTGAGCCAACTGAAGAGGAGGAAGCTGTTTGGAACCCCCATGGAAGACACTCTTTCCATGCACAGCCAAGTGATCAATGGGGGACATGGGCACAACCAAGGGCTTCATCATATGAGCCAAGAACCTATGTACCATCAGCTTGGGAACCAACTCCCACTCCCTCTTCAGTTCAGGAGACATGGCAATGGGGTACACAAGGGAACTCTTCTCAAGCAGAGCAGTTATGGTCAAGCTGGGTTCAACCACCTCAAGAAGCAGAGCATTCCACAAAGGTTTATGAGAGGAGAAACAAGAAGAGAGCTAGCAAGTCTCCTCAAACCACAGGATCATCCCACCACTCCTACCACTGAACCAAGTACCACATCCTCTCCACTGTTTATACCACTGCATCTTTTTATTTTTGTATTATATTTTGTGCTTCTCTCTCTCATTGCTTTCATTACACAAGAGACTGTGTAATTTAAGTGTGGAGGGAGAGATTTGGGGTTTAACTTTGTGTTTTGTTTTCTTAGTTTTTATTTTTCTTTCATTTTGAGCCTCATGCATTCATGTAAGGCATAGAATAACACCAAAAAAAAATCAAAAATTTTGAAAATTTTTGCATTTTTGCAAACCAAAAAGAAAGCATGTAGTTGCATTTCATTCTTCTAGGATTGAGTCTAGTGTTGACATATAGGTTGCATTGCATTTGTATAGGACATTATGATGAATTTTTCTTGTAAAGTGCTTAGTGTTTAGAGATGATTTCAGTGTTTAAGTGGTTAGTTGTTTGATGCATCATATGATTGCTAGAAGTTAAGGTTGAATCATGCTTAGATTGGTAGATTTGGTCTTCTCATCTCATTCTGAAAGCACTTGTTCTCTGAAAATCCACTCTATCAACTTGAAATTTAATTTGGATTTTTAATTATCATGTCTTATGCATTTAAAAGTGAATTCATGGCTACCATATACATATTTGGATCATCTTTTTCCTTTATACCACTCTTGTTGATCCAAATAGCTGATCCTCATACTTATGGGACAGTTACATCCTCACCCTTAACCAAAACCTCATTTTGAGCCTAAACACTATTGTGAGAGCTGTGAGGCCTTTGCATTGCATTTTCGATTTTGTCTTGGCAAAAAGTGTTAGGAATAAGGCTGGCAATAATTAGCTCTCTTGTAGATATCAGCTTGCATCTTGAGCTTGATTCTGGGATAGGAGTTTTGGGTTAAAAAGGGTAGTATAGGTGGTTTGAACTTCATGTTTATATGCTTTGAAAGAAAGGGAAAAGTTTGAACTCTTAGTATTTAAATTATACTTTCCCTTGGTTTTAGCTTAACCAAGCACTTGCCGGTCTGATGATCTCTTGCTTTTGGTAGTCCACTTGACCACCGTTCAGCTCAGAGATTGATCCTTGACTCGGTCCAAGCTAAACATATGCATCAACCGTTCCATTCCCCTAGACCATTCTACTTAGAACTAGGCTAGTGACTATCCAGGTAGTAACATTCCAGCTACAGACTAGTCAACATCATAGCCATCCAGCTCAAGTCTTAGTCTAGTCGATACCCTAGCTATTTCAATCCAGCTACAGTCTTAGCTAATCCATGCCTTAGCCATATCCACGAGGTGTAGCTGCACCTTGACTAGCTCCTTTGTCACTCCAGTCAGCTGAGCTCAGGTGGACTCAGCTGATCATGCTCATGGTTATGCAATCAGCTCCCATAGCTTATACACCATCTTCGATCCTTCCTTAGTCATTCAACCAACCATCCTCACATGACTAGGTTAGATCAGAGAGGCTATTCAGCCCCATGGCTCGACTAGGATCGTCCTTTAGGATCACCCGTTCGTTCATGTCCTTCCCTTTACGGTCTAGTCCAACCGTACTCTTGTTCGCCTTATGACTTCATGATCTCCCCCGGTCATAGTCATGTTTCTCTCGACCGTAGTCAGAGTTCCTGGCTAACGCCTGACTGGAATCATGAGAAATGATCCAATCCGGATCATTTCATCTGACCATTCATCCTACCGTCACGACCATTCGCCAACGGTCGTGACCATTCACGGGACACTCGACCAGTATCGCGTTGCCATGGTCAATCCTCCGATACGGCTTCCAGATTCCACCGATGTCCGGCTGGAATACTTCCCATGTGCCTACTCATGATTTCTCACGGTCTTAGACACGTTCTCTCGGATATAATTCTGCTTCTCTCGGTAATAACCACACTTCACCCGATCATAGTCCGTTTCATCCGACCATCCTCGAGAGATCTCACGACCCTCGGTAAGGATCCCTCGGCAATCCGATTGTCCCGAATAATCTCTCGGATGAAACTCTTCCCTTCGGTCGTTCTCTCGGCACGATATGATTTCCCCCGGCTATCCTCTTAGTATAGCCGTCTTCTCTAGGTGATAGTCACGGTATAACCATTTCTCTCGATCATATTTACGATCCGATCCTCGGATCTCTCGTGTGTCCCGACTATCACCGCGAGACTGCCGGGTAATCTTCTTCCCTCCCAGATGTCTCTCCTTTCACTCAGACGAACATCCATCGCCTGGACTTTCTCTTGGATATGGTCAGCATATAACCGTTTCTCCTGGTGATAGTCACGAACCTATCCGACGAACCCACACGTCATCCGGCTATCACCGCGAGACTGTCGGCTAATCCTCTCCTCTTTCGGATATTCCTCCTTTCTCTCGGGCGAACATTCATCGCTCGGAGTTTCTCTCGGATATAGTCACAGATTAACCGTTTCTCTCGGATATAGTCGCGAACCAATCATCCTATCATTCGCATCACCCGACTATATCTGCGAGACATCGGACTACCACCGTGTTACATCCGGTAAATCTTGTCCCTTGTCGGATATCTCTCCTTTCTCTCGGATATGGTAACGGTATAACCGCTTCTCCCGGATGTGGTCACAGATTGATCCATCGATCCTGCACATCATCCGACTACCATCGGGAGACATCCGACCATTCTTATTTACTCCTTGGATAACTTGCCTTTCTCTCGGTTAAGTTTCCATTCTCTCGGATAATTTCCCTTATCCTGATCTTCCCTCGGACATGGTCACGGTAATAACCGCTTCTCTCGGATATAGTCTCGAATTGATCAACCGATCATTCGCATCCCCTGACTATCATCGCGAGACGCCGACCATTCCTCTTTATCCCTCGGCGATTCCCGTTTATCCCGATCATCCCTCGGCGATTCTCGTTTATCCCGATCATCTCTCGGAGATTCTCTCTTTCTCCCGGATGTTCTTCAATTTCTCTCGGGTAAATCCCCATTCTCCCGGATGATCTCCGATTCTCTCCTGGATAAAATCCATTATCCCGTTCTTCACTCGGCGATTCCCATTTATCCCGATCATCTCTCAGACATTCTCTACTTCTCCCGGACCATCTTTAATTCCCTCGGATGATCACCATTTTCTCTCGGATAAATCCCCTTTCTCTCGGACAATACCGAACTTCTCTCGGATATGGTCGGAGCACTCCGGCGCTGACTGGACTGGAATCCGGACATCACATTTTCTCTCGGCTATCTTGGGGATAAATCGCCTTAGGCGTGAGAGATGTCATTTTCCACGAAAATACATCTCTTTTATAGCCTATGGGCGGTTTCCTTTGCCCCAAACCGTCCATCCTTCATACCCCAATCTCAGCCATTGATTCTTTCAATGGTCAGGATTACACTCCTTGGATCACGGGCAGTTATTTGGCCATAACCACTTTTGGCCAAGCTCCACCAGCCACAGCTGACTTACTACTGCCCCAGTCACACTTTAGCTCAGTACCTAGCTGGTCAGTCCGCCCAGCTGGGTCAGTACTCGATCAGCTGGATGAGCTAGGTTGAGCTGCCGGTCAGCTAGTCCAGCTAGTTCAGCTAGTAGTCAGCTGGTTCAGCTAATAGTCAGCTGGTCCAGCTAGTAGTGAGCTACTTCAGCTCGTTCAGCTCTACTATCCCTGCCAGCTCGACTATACAGACTCATCCATTTTGTCCGACAAAGTCCTTCAGACTTGTTTCTCGACCTTGCTTAAGTCGTTTCCTTAACTTGTTCACGATCAGCCCCCTTTGATCTGAACTAAGTTATCCTTTTCCTCGATACAAACCGGCCCACTATTCCGAGCAGGTTCCGGGCCGTTACAGGTAAAGGGTAGAGTTTAGGAAATGGTAGACTTAGGGGTTCACTTTTGGGTTTAGAAGTGCTTAGGATTCATCTTTGGGTAGAAGTGAGTTTTGATTTGCATGCATAAGTATGCTTTTACCTTTAGCATTTTGCCTAAGATGAAGTCCTTTTCATTGAGTGATCCATTATGTTTAATAACCCTTTGCTAAAATAGGATCATTTTTATCTCATGACCTTACCCTATCAACCAAATGTCTTCACTTGATTTGCATAAGCATGATTCATAGTTCTGATTTTAATTGAATGTTAAAGAGTTGGTTGATTTAAGCATTTGCCTAAGTTGAGATCTGAGATCATTTTGAAACATGATGAGCATGGCTAGGTTCTTTAAAGTATGGCTGATTATGTTTGCATCCTACAACTAGGCACCCAAGCATTGATACCATCTCTTTACCTTTGCACTTTTAGAATCTAAATGCCCACTTTCAAACCTCACTCTCCCATTTGTTCTTAATTGCTTGAGGACAAGCAAAAGGCAAGTGTGGGAGTGTTGATATCCCTTGTATTTACACCATTTAGGACTGTATTTAGTACATGTTTTAGTTTTCTTTTGCATGTTTTTCCTTAGTTTTTGCCCTATTTTCTTCTCCTTTTAGACTTAGGTTGCATTTAGGGTATAGTTTGCATTTTCCTTGCATTTTGAATGTTTTTAGGTGCCTTTGGAGCTAAAAGGAGCTTGTAGGAGCTTTGGGGATGATTCAGGATGCTAGCTGGATCAAAGGGAGCAAGAAAGATCAAAGCAGACAATCTCTGCATAGGTTTTTGGTCAGAGCACGGTGAACATCGGTCAAGGGGTGATTGATACCAGATTTTTGGTCACCAGCATCAATCATAAGGTGACCGATACGAGCACATCGATCACCAGCATCGGTCAGAAGTGATCGACATAAACCCAGCGGATGAATTTCGGTCACCACATCGGTCACTGCCCAGAGCGATGGGAATTACATCGATCAACTCTGACTGTTGTAACTGACCGATGTAAACCCAATTTGAACATGTTTTATTTACACTCTTGCCATTACTCTAGGGCTTCCTTCTCTAAGCTATAAATAACCTCCTTTTCTAGATTTTTGACATGTCTTATCAATTTACTGTTCTTAAACATTTTCTTTGAGTTTGTAAGACAAATCTTTTGCTTTGTTTAATATAATTAAGTATTTGCCTTTAATATTTCTTTATTCTCTCTTTTAATCATGATTAACATCATTTTCCTTTGTGATTAGGTGTCAAACATGAGTATGAGTGAGTAGTTTGCTTAGAGTTTCTAGATGTGGTAGATTAGGAGAATTTAGGACTTGATTAAGGTTTGTTTAGTACTTCAGTTTATGGGTTCCTCTCTATTAATCTATTCTTAATGCTAGATTTGTCTTGATCACATTTATCTAGGTTGTTAGCTTTCTCTTATACCCACCAAGTGTTTGATGAAATGCTGATCTTGTTTAATAGAGGATTTGCTGGCCTTGGCTCAAGAGATTGACTGTTTGAGGAGCATTTTGACTTGCATAGAGTTGTTATCTAATGCTTGCTTGATGTTTTAGCACTAATGAGAGTTACTTCTTGTTAAGATGTTTAGCAAAGGGCTATTTTACAAGAGATTGGATCTAGCTTGCTTGATTGTGAACTCTATGTCTAGGGATCACCATTGCTTGCTTATTTGCTTGACCAATGTAGTTTAAAACAGTCTTAGTTAGTGTCTGAAATTCCCCAGAGTCAATAACCACATCTAGGAACTTGCTTTTCTCTTATTTGAATTTCGGATTTGCTCTGTTTTACTTACTTAGTTTTGCTTAGTTTGCTTTTATCTTTCCTCTCTTTGGTGCTTGATCATATTAGGATATTAGATTGGTTGCTTTGGCAACAAAAACCCTTTTCTGCTTGCTTGACTTAGAGATTTTTACTCTCAACTCTTCTGTCTTCAACTAAAACCCATTTGGATTGATAAAAACCCTATGCTATACTACAACTGACTAGTACAATGGGTGATTGACCAAGAGAGTCAAAAATCTTGTATCAGTGCTCCTCTCTGTTTTACTGCTCCTCCTCTTTCATTGGGATGTTTAACTGGCGGTTTGCTTTTTTGATCTGGCCAGCGGGTATGCTGCTTTCCCCAGATCTGAGCTCTGCCGCCCTAGACTTTCCATGAAGCTCCCATTGGTGTTGTAGAACCTCCCTCTTCCACCTGAGATGTTGGATCTACCGGCTCCTCCGCCTCCCCTCACCGCGCATCCTCTGCCACCTTCCTTCCCGCCCCCCCCCCCCCCCCCCCCCCCCCCCCCCCCCCCCCCCCCCCCCCCCCCGGAGCTTCTGGTCTGCAGCTTCAACACCAGCTCGTTCACTGCCGCTAGTAAAACTTTCCTTTGTGGTAAGCTTCGCCGGTCCGGTGAACGTTATCACCTCTCTCAGCGCTGCTAATTTTAAGAGTCCACCTTCCTTGCTTGGAAGACCTTTTATCGACGAGTTTTCTAGGCTTTTATTCTGCCATGCTGCCAACCGGAGTTACTCTCATCTTCTTTGACTGTCGTATTTGGGCCTAGATCTTCTGGACCATGTATTGGGTTTACTCTACAAGCTTAGCCCAACAAGGGTTCTTATTGCTACATTCTTGGTCGACCTAGACCATTCATCTCTTGCTTTTGGCATGTCACTTTCCACCCAATGGGAGAGACCCTTACCACTGTCCTCCTCCTCCTTTGAGGGTAGACATGTCTGTTCACCTCCACCTTCTCAGCCCTTGGTTCCTTTTACTGCTCCACCGGCTGAGTATCCTTCCTCCATGGGGCTATTGTGCTCTGTCCGCCTGCTTTCAGTCCTATTCCTTGCTAGTGAAGGGATAACGAGACAATATGTTCTCGTTGATTTCATTCCCATCTTGGTCCAGCATTGTATCATTTGGGGTCTGGCGTTCATCATGACTGTAACCAGCTCTGTCCTTAATCTTCTAGCATCAAAGTTGCTTGATTTTATGTTAAGGATTTCCTCCTTTGGGGAGCGAATTCGGCTACCCTCTTGCGTCTCCCTTGGAGACGGCTTCTTTCCGGTTCCAACACCTTAGAATATCTGCAATCTTCTCAGAGATTTATCTTCTTGTGTAGCGGTCTGTACAGGGCTTGAAGAAACATCCAGATTTGTTTATATAAATTTTGGAGGCAGGAGTTGTGTGTCAACGTCACAAGTTAATGTGACTATTGGTTACCTATCTGACACTGCCGAGAAATCTTCAGAGATGCATCTAAGCTTTGCTTTGGATTCGATGTCGGTCTTTTGGAAAGAATTATCTGATGATCTACCTATTTTTTGCTTTTTTGTAGTGTTTCAGGAGGATGTCTAATTCCCTCCTGTAGTTCGAAAATTTAGTTTATAAATGAAGCAAATGGTTGAACAAAACAATATCATTATAAATTTATTTATTTTTATTTAGTGATACAATTTTTTTTGTATAAATCTTAAATATCCTAAATATTAATACATAAAAATATTAAATGATTAAAAAAAGAAAAATACAATACTAAAAATAATTTACAAAAGTTATCGAGTAGTTTGATTTTGCTACAACATATCTGCAATGTTGTCTCTTATTTGCGCCATATGTTCTCTATATGCTACTTCAGCTGTGTCTGTGTCACATACATCAGGTTCTGAATCTCTGTTGTTTATTCTTATCTCTGTCATTACATATGCGAAATCTGCATCTGAAAAATTTGAAATTTTGATAAAGTGATGTAATCTCATTGTTGTCATTACCACTTTCTTTTGAATGTTTATACCATATCTTGGAAAACCCGAAAGAATCCTCCTTTTTTCTTCCAAACTTCTCTCATTTACAGAACGTAATGACGCATGATATCGATTGAACAGCTCATGTTTATTCCTATGAACAGGACCTGAGTTGAACTGAGACATACGATATCTCACAACTCCATTTCATAATGATCTGTATGGAGCTAAAAATCCTTATTTTTTGGATAACAAGAATCAACGAGATAATATTTCTCTAATGGAGGCAAAGGGAAGTCAGGGTCTCTTTGTCGTGCCATTGCCAGAACAGCAGTATCATGACATGATCCCGGTGACCCATTTCAAATATATGTGAATAATATATTCATATCACATATTGCCATGATGTTTAAAGATGCATGATCATGTCGATTCCAATACATTCTTTGTAACTCAGATTTCACTTTTACACATATATGCCTCTCATCCATAGCTCCAACGAATCCGCTAAAAACAGATAATATGTTTGATCTACGAATCTTTCAGAAATCTGGTGTAGCTCTTCTCTTGTTGGAGTTCTAATATAATCACGTGCTAGTTAGTTTATGATTAGTCATTTTTTTATCACATAAAACTTAATATTCAAAACATCTTTTATTTTTAATTACCAAAACAAGAATGATAAAATATGAATATCATAAACTAAGTTTCGTCTTCTAAACCACTTTTATAATATTCATTTATATTTATATTTGTTCTTCTTCACTTCCTTGTGCTCTCACGTTGATGTAAGAACTTCAATAAATTTTCTTTGCACAGTCTCATTGAACTTTATTGTGCCCACATATCTGTAGAAATATAGCAACACTTTCTTCAACGCTTATATTTAATGTTGGTTGTAGTCCATAATTTGTTTGAAGCGTATCACACAATATTGTGAAACATGGAAATGACATTCACAATAACTGAACATAAGCAGCATCATCTTGTTGTAGTCGATGCCAAATATTTCTCCATCTCAAATCTCCTTCAATTTGTACTGGTACTCTTTCAAAATATCTCTAATAGTAAGTGAGTGTTGGTGGAATTACTAACTCTGTAAATTGCTCATTTTCTAAATTTCACAATTCAATTCTCTCTGTGTAACTTAGGTTCTGCAATCTTTGTGCTCTCAACTGACATATACGAAAAACCTGAAATTGTAAACAAAAATGAAAACACATCATTAAGCAAATATAAATTTATATTAAACAGTAACAGAAAATATTAAAACTTACTATTCAAAACATCTTTTGTTTTTTATTACCGAAATGAGAATGATAAAACATGACTATCATAAACTAATTTTTTTCTTCTGAATCACTTTTATGACATTCATTTATATTTATATTTGTTCTTGTCGAACTTCTCCGTGTGTTGAATAGACCTCCAGGTGTAGGCATTGGTGATTTACGGGCACGCTCATAATAATTTCCTAAAACTGCAGAATCTGAAATGTCTTGTTAAGGATTTCTCATACTTTTTCTTCACTTCCAACTGAAAATTCATATTAAACATTGGTCGGAGTTATTCCTGGTGACCCCCCCCCTTGCTGATAATTTTGTGTCTATTTTGGTGGAAACCCCCATTGTGAATTCTTTGGTGGTGTGGCCCATTGTGGAGCATTTAGTGGTGTGTCCCACTGTGGAGCATTCAGTGGTGTGCCCTATTTTTGAGCTTTCAGTGGTTTGCGCCATTGTTGAGCATTTGGTGGTATGCCCTAAAGTTGAGCAGTTGGTGGTGATCCTAATTATGGAGCAGCTTGGGATAACCACATTGTTAAGTATTTGGTGGTGTGTCCCATTGTTGACCATTTGCTGCCCATAATCCTCATGTGCTGTTACCCACTGAGGATGGTTGTC
The DNA here is from genome assembly GCA_911865555.2 of Thlaspi arvense. Taxonomy (NCBI): domain Eukaryota; kingdom Viridiplantae; phylum Streptophyta; class Magnoliopsida; order Brassicales; family Brassicaceae; genus Thlaspi; species Thlaspi arvense. The sequence continues at coordinate 10,647,402 of OU466861.1, forward strand.
AGATGATAGTCCTCCTGAATGTGGACTCCCATATAATGGTCCCGAGCCTAACAGTTTTGGAACATCTTTGTTGTTTTGGGAAACACCAGTCATTGCTTCTAACAGTTATAGCTTATCCTCGTCACTGTTTCCAGCTATATCAATAAAATATTCTCGCCAAAAATACTAACTCTTTCAGTGTATTAAGGCATACCTAATAAAATTTGCCTTTTAGAATTTTTAAATCAAGGAATATGACTTCTGCTTTTTTTCACTCGTCGTAGTCATTTTGGTCAAAAGCACCTAGGCAAAGTTGTTGCAAACTTTGTCGTTGAAACTCTGTACATCCAGCTATGGTGTCTTGTATAGTTGTTTCAAACGATTGTCTTCTCCGATCTCTTCATGAACCACCACCAGTAGAAGGTCGTGACGTGCCACCAAATCTTCCTGAAGTACTACCATGTCTAGCGTTTGTCTGCAAGTTTAACCTTGATCGTTGTTGGCCTCTCCGAGCAGGATTTTGGACCGCTTCATTGACATGGTGTGTATCATCATCAACTGTTACACGATATATGCCTTCCTCTTCTTTCGTCTCAAAAACTTGTGTTTTAAGCATGCCACCACTATCAGTGTCAGAGCCATAAAGGCTGTCTTCACGCTCGTTTATCAACTCTCTTCTTCTTTGGCCCGCAGAATGTGTGAGACTGTGATTAGACATCATGTAATACGAAACATCGCACCATCACATCCCAAAAATCTGGGGGTTGTCGGTTGAAAACCTTTGTTATTTTGCATCCCTATAAATTTAGAGGCATCAATTATTTGGTACCTAGATTTAAATACATATTTTCATGATTATAAAGTGTGTATACTTAGCAATTCATGCTCTTTCCACCATGCGTCAGATGCATAGATCATGGATATCTCAGGACCCACTGAAATACCAGTAAAACTCATCAGAGCTTTCCATCTCTTGTTATTTTATTTTTTTAATTCATCAAACTTGTTCTTAAAATAACCATAAGTTATATTCATGTTGAACGCACTGTTGAACTTCTCAACCATATACTCTCTTCCAAAAGGATTAGGATTCTTAGTAGTGTAATTATTCATCACCATTGCTTCATCAAACAATTCTATTAAGGTTTTTCATAATGTACGACCATTTGTATTTCTCTTTGTCTTTGTTCTAAAATTTTCAAAATTATTATATTAATTATTTTATTAAATTTATATAAAAAACGTTTTTAAAAAAATATATAAATATTTAGCCTTATGGTTGTTTCACTGAGAAGAGTTAATATTTTTCCAGGATTCAAATTATTTTGCTACAAAGAAGTTATACCTCATTGACAATTAGACACCATATCTATTGTTAATAAAATTAAACAGCAAATTTAGTTTGTTAGAAACTAGCAATAAATGTCAATACAATCTATAAAATTATTTTTTATGCTTTGCACAAATCAAATAATTTTTTAACATAAAATTACATATCCATATTAAATATACTGTATAATACTACTTCTACTAAGTATATTAATTTATTTATAATTTGATGAAAATATAAGTTATTATAATAATAAATTTTAAATTTAAGTACAACCATTGTTATGTTATAAGAAAACATATAAACAAATACAAGTAATTCTTAAAATGTTTTGATGTAAAAATAACTTACATATTTACAAATTATAGTTTAACAAAATAATACAGAAATTAATTTAATATAAAATTACATTTGAATAATAATAACTTTGAATTTCTTAAATATTGTATAAATATAAATTTACATATAATTAACATAATGAATCAAAAATACCTGAATTTAGTGAACAATTTCAGGGATATCACTTCCTCTTTTGAGAGGTACGTCTCTAGCTTATGTTTCAATGACGGATAAGGTGGAGTGTTATTTGAGTGAATCAAAAGAATGAGCAATTATGTTCTTATATAGTTTTATTAACTAATAAAATAATTAAATTTAAAATTAATAAATATAAATAACATAATTGATCCACATTGGACCATAGCAATTTGGAGTATGGGAAGTTTTAAAGTGCAGTCCTTTCTTTACTTCTGCAATTCCGTTTATATATATATATATATATATATATATATATATATATATATATTTTTTAAAACATGAATTATTAGTAATTTTTTTATTGGCAGTTAATATACAGTTCTTGAAATACGCACATATAAAGAAATATTTACTAAAAAAGCACTTTAGAGAAAGTCATTGCAAAATTAGGCACTTTGGTTGTTAACTAAGGACATGATGTGACAAATTTGTCCTTAATGAGACTTTTATCGATTGACCCTTTTACTCAGGATTACTAGTTCTTTGTGTGAGGTTAAATTGAGAGTTTGCGACAGTCTAAATCGATGCGCCGCCGTGGTGTAACCGGCGGGTTAAATTAGACGGGAAGAAACGCAATTCTAACGGTTAGGGAAGAGAGCATAGGTACGAGACTTAAACTTGTATGATCACTAGGTATTAACGGTGATGAATGTTCTTTAAGCCTCGCATGGTGGGAGAATCTATGTTGTTTGTTTCTGGATATGTTTTATGCTCGTCGATTAACACATTGGTGGTCTTGGGGAATCAATCGGTAGCAAAAAAATGTGTAGGTAATCGAGTGTCCCACTCATTGTTGTGGTCAAGCCCTGCACGAGATATATTTGAAGCATAGTAGTTAGTAGGATTGTGTGTATCAAATGGATGTTGCAGGGAAGCCTAATAAGTGAAATGGATCGATGTTTAAAATTATTATACATATGGATGACATAGATGGATGTCCTATATGGATGCTTTGTAGAGATGTACAGTATACAATGCCTATATGGATGCACCAGATGGATGCATTAGATGCAAAATAGTGGGTGGGACATGAAAATAAGACATATTAAGAACTATATGAACAATAAATTGATACAAAATGGTTGGGCTTTAACATGGTGGATGTTCGTAGATGGATGTGTTTAATGGATACTTTGTATGGATGCTCTACAGAGATGTCCAATATAAGATGCTTATATGGATGCACTAGATGGATGCAGTAGATGCAATATGGTGGATGGGGGATGAAAATGAGACAAATTAAGAACTATATAAACAATATATCGATACAAAATGCCTGAGCTTTAACACGATGGATGGGCTTGGTGGATGGGATATAGCGGATTCTTAAAAGTTTTCGGGTAGGAGAAAATGGCATGAATAACATCGAACCCAATAAGCAATCAGTAAGAGCCCACTCTGATGGATGAGTTATAGTGGATTGGTATAAGATGGTTTATCTGCCATTCCGATGTGAACTTGGTAGAAATCTCTACTTCATGGAATTTCTGACCGTCGTAGACAGTGGCGAACTCTCTACGACTTTGGGTGCGTGAGCAGGCGTTTGTCCCATTCATCTCTCATCATCGTCCTGTCTGATTGTTGGCTTCGTTGAGTGGTGATGTGTTCTCACAGGCGGATTCCAAAACCCAATGGATCAGAGCGGTTTCTGAGTGGATTGCAGATCTGGGTTCTTTTAGCTTCAATAGATTGGGAGCTATTTGGAATTTCTTCAAGATTTGCTTTCCTTATGCTTATTAATGGAGAGGATGTTCTTGCTATTCAATCCATCAGTCTCACGGGTTTTTCATTTGAATCAGTGTTTTGGCTTCAATTTTGTGTTTTTTTTTTGTTTTTTTTTTTGTTGATTTTCAGTTGTATTAGTCTTTGGTCCTTATGCTTCGAGGTTCTTTCTTTTCCCATGTAAGTCAGACTCGGTTGACGGAAACAGAATCCTCAAAAACCGAAACCGTTAACCAAAATTGATTTACTATATGGTTGCTTGTTGACAAAAAAGAATGAAGACATATGCATAGCAAATTTATATATGAGAAATTTATGGAAGAAGACATTTTCATAGTCTAATATTACAAAATAACTCACTTAATGACACAAGCACACTTTCAACTAAAGAAAAATCTACTTTTTTTTTCTTTTTCATCTAATAATACTAAAAGTTCAAAAGGATACAAGATGAAATACAAGGGAGATATGCATCTATTTCTACTGATTTGACAAAGAAATGGAAATCCTAGAAACAGAAACGGAATCCTTGGGAAACAGGCTGGAAGAGATTAATCATTATCATTTAAGTAAACCATACACGTACAACTTCCAAACCGAAATCCTAGTAGCCGCATGGTTGGGCAACATCGACAACACAACTTCCAAACCGAAACCCTAGAAGCCGCATGGTTGGGCAACATCGACCATACAACAACCATATGCGGCCAGTTGCCACATAAAACATGTATCCGATATATGCTTATAAATTATATTCATGGTTCCATCTTTTTAATTGAGACATAAACCAAATTTTCATCCAATCTATATAGAAAAATAGAAAATAGAAAATAAAAAATATATTTCTTTTAATTCATATTCTTTACAATAGCCTAAAACTAAAAAATTCTTGAACTTAAAAAGAGAAATAGCAAAAAAAATTGATCTTCTTGGTGAATTTTAGAGTTGAAATTTTATTTGGTTAATTGTTGACACGGTTTAATTTCTTACCAATTTTGGGTGGATAATTTTTTGACGTTCTTTATACTTAGTTTAAACTAGTCTTGGGAGTTTTACCCGAATCTGACGGATCCGAACCGACCCGACCCGAAAAATCTGGTTCGGATTCGGTTATCACTAATAACCCGATTGGGTCTTCAATATTTTTGATTCGGTTTTCAGTTCGGTTCGGGTTAAATCCGATAACCGATCGGGTACCCGAACAAAAGTACAAAATTGATATTTTGATTTTTAAATTAATTAAAAGAAACTGTCGCCTCAAAAATTTTCGATTCTCCCCACCTCCTCTAACCTTCTTCCTTCTTCTCCACCTCTTTCTTTCCCTCACCTCTGTTAAGAGAGAGTTGCTGATTTTTGTCCTCTTTGTTTTCCTCGACTGCTGGTTTTTCTGGGCATTCGGCTTCTTCGTTTGCCAAATCCATCTTACGGTTGCCAGATTCGTCTCTGCAGCTTTTGATCTCTTTACTTCTTAATCCAGCTCTTTTGTCACTGAAATCTGTGTTTCTGATTCAACGTTGGTGGTAAGAAGTAGAACTATGTTCACACATAATAAAAGCTTTATAATCTTCGATTGGTTTGATTTTAATTGTTCTGTTGTGTTTTTTCAATTTTTTTTGGTTTTGGATTAGGGTCTATTCGGCGTCGGTGATGATAAGTTGATAACATATCTGAGGCTAATGTTTGTTTTTATTTTCACATTTATTTCGGATTAATTGGGTTTAAAGCGGTTCTTTCGGGTTTAAAGCGGTTTTCGGGTTTAAAGCGGTTTTTTAAGTTCAAAGCAGTTTTTTTGGGTTTAAGATGGTTTTTCGGGTTTGATTTAAAATTTTCGGATCCATTTCGGGTTCTATTTAATTTACAAAACCCGACTCGACCCAAATACTACCCGAACCGATCTGAACCGAAATATGTTCGAGTCCAAAACGGGTCCTATATCCATCTACCTGAACTATCTGATACCCGAACTACCCGACCCGGCCCGACCTAAATGCCCAGGACTAGTTTAAACCATCTAACTCAACCAATCGACATGCTTAGAATTTCTTTATATATATATATAAAAAAAAAGAGAGATTTAATGGTTTGGTTCACACAAAAATAGTGAACATTGTTGACCGGCGTAGGCTATAAAATCTGAGACCCTTTTTTTTTATTGAACTTTCAAAATCTAAGACTTCTCTTTTTCTTAAATTTTAATTCAGTTAGAGAAATGAATAATATTTATCATAATTGAGGCGGACGTTTAGGTAAGGAGATGAACAAAGGTTATCGGAAAACTCACAAGAAAATACATAGTTGACCAACGTTGACTTGGTTTAGGAGTTGACATAAGACTTAAAGCTTCGGTTTTACTTTTCTATAATGTACATAATTAAAGTAAAACACGATCACCATCACGCATAAGAAGTTTGAATCAGTCAAGTTAAGTGTTGTTTAAGGTAGACTTAATTATCAGAAAGTTACTGACCGGAACCGGAGTTGACATGGCTGATTCGAGACTTACCGGAGTTGACGAAGACTACTCCGAGACTTCCAAACAAAATTTCTATCTTTGATTGTGTTCTTGATCTTGGATTGGTACCATTGAAAACCATTTCACCACATGGAACATTACTAAAATCCTATTCTCTTACTTGCATTATTAAAAGTTATTACACGACCCAAGCAAGATCCACAATTATATATATCACACCAGTTTTGGGACTCCGCTCACAGTACATTCTCCTTGTGAAGCCTCATCATCATCGCTTGCGACTAACCCTGAGATAAACAGGGCATCTTCATTACCTTCATCACCGTCACTCTCTGTTAAAACGTATCTTCTCTCTGTAAAAGCCGATGTCTGACGTCTCTGTAGCCTAAGAACATGCATGATTACGTCAGGGCTCAATGTCACCCTCGAATGGTCTTCTCTTCCTACCCGGTTCGATTCCATCACCTGCATTTCCCACAAAACACAGCTTCAGTATTTGTCAAGTGTCTCAATGGTTGCGTGAGGAGATGTGTGATTCTACAGAGTGTGTTCATTCCGAATTAACCGAACCAAGCTCCAGATTGAACATTCTTACTAATAGTTTTTACCTTTTCGATGTTAGCAGGCAGAGAAAGAACATCGTTTGACATTGGCGTCCACAGCTTAACGCTCTTCTCAATCCCGCAGGACGCAAGAAACGGTGCGTGCGGGTGAGACTCGAGCTGATTCACCACACGCCTATCACCCAACATAGCCCGCACAAGCTTCCCTCCTTTCTTCTTCCATATAAAGATGTGACCACAGTCCGAGCCACTCGTCACATATTCATCGTTTGGACCGAAAAAGCTCACTCCTTTGACCGTTTGCGCGTTGCGGTGACCTGTATACGCCTGTGGCTCTTCCATTGCTTGATACTTCTCAAGAGAGATACCAATAGGGGTTGAACCAAATCCCATGTTCTTCTCAAACAGATATATGAGCTCGTCGTTGTAAGAGACCAGTAGCTCGCTGGCTTTGGAATATGCCAAACCCGTGACGTGAACACTGTTGGTTTCCCGGAGATGACGAGGACAGAATGTGTTCACAGGCGCGTTTGGTAAGACGTGGCGACACACTGGAGCTAGTTGTCCTCTTCTAGTGTCGTAGACTCTCGCGTATTCATCTGAACCTCCAACAGCGAGATAATGTGGATTCCTCGGATCTATCGCGATTGAGTTCAGTCTGATTCTACTGCTTGAGTGATGTCTCCTGCAGCCTTGTGTGAACGGAGATGAATACAAAACCATAGTGCCACTGTTGCTTCGTATATCAAACTGCCCCAAGAAAACAACAAAGACAATTTCAGAGTTCTGAGTTTGAAAAAAACGAAAAGACTACCATGAAGCATGAGAGATATTGGGACCAACATGTTGAACAAAACCATCTTCTCCGCAGCTGTAGAACACGTTAGGATCTCCAGGCAAAACAGCAAGCTTGTACACACGACCATCGTGCCTCCCAAGCCTCTTTGTCTCCACTTTACCATTTTCTAGAATCTGACCAAGTCTTACCTGCATAATGGAATGGACTCAAATGATTCTAAAAGCCTTTGAGAAGACAACTAAACATCTCATATTATGATTATTGCATAAAATTATGAAAGATTTAACACACATACTTGTCCATCAGCACCAGATGTTATGATTGTTCGATCATCTGTAAAGGGTATGAACTTAGTCTGGAACACATTTTCACTGTGGCCTGAAGGATACGACAGTGTCCTGCTTCTATATAACCAGTTCCAGAGCATGATCCTCCGATCATCAGAACCGGAGACAAGAATATCTCCGGTTGAATTGAACTCCAAGGCGTTAACGCATCCCTCATGCCCAATTAACTTCCCGTAAAGATCGAGTTTCTTCACTGTCCCCTAAAGTAGCAAAAAGCAATACACTTCAATCCTAAGAACTTAATTTGAATGTCTTTGATTAAAAACTCCTACGGAAACTAAACATCACAGTTCGCTTTTGGATTTGTTCGGATTCTCTCAACTATAGGAGCTCTCACCTGGAAATGAACTTCCCATCAATAACTTCGTCTTAGCGAACACTAAGATCCATGGATTTTAAAAGTACAAATCCAGAAAATGAGAAGACTTTCTGATCATTATGACACAACCATACAAAACCCACGATTTGTATACGAATCCCGAACACGAAAAATGCTGAATTTTACTCTCCCCGAGTTGCAAAAGTGTCGTTAAACGGAAACACGCAAGAGAGAGAGAGAGTGACAAAACCATCGAGAGTCAGACAGAGATATTCGAAAAATGAGAACCTGAGAAGCGTAGATTCGACGAGAGTTTGTCCTGGGATGAGACAAGCCAATCTCCCTGTTGAATATCTCCCTGAACCCATCATCGATATCTGCTTTTCGTTTAGCCATTGTTAGGAGTCCTCCTTGCGCTTTTGATTGTACAAGTCGTGATTCCTAGACGGATACAAACATTGTGTCGTCTACGGGAATTGATATGTCACAGCCTGTTGTTTTATTTACTCCAAAACGGCATACGCATCACATGTTCATAATATACTCCTATTATTTTTTTTAATTTTTTTTCACAAATAAAAAAATGATTAACTAAAAAAGATGATGATTATAATACCCAACAAATATAAATTTTTAATTTTAGTTTTTCCTTGTCCAAAATTTTATCAGTTGTTAATTTTGTAAAATAAAATACATTTCTCTAAATAAAATCTACAAAATTATTTTCATCTATACTATTAAAAACAAATCATTTTTAATAAATGTTCAAAAGCTACCATGATATTTACAATATATAACATTATATTTACTAGACAATTTCATTAATTCATTAAAGGTAAGTCATATCATTAAACTATTAAAAAATACATTAAATTAAATTATATTAGTTTGTTAACAGATAATATCAATAAATTATATTTGATATTAATAAAATTTAAATTAATTTAATTTCGAAATTATTTCAAAGTTTTTCAAAATATCTTAACATAACTACCACAAATATATATAGCATGAATATCTAATATAATTATATATATATTATATTATAAATTAAATATATTATATTATAATCAATTTTTTCTGAATACAATTAAAAGAAAAACACTATTTTAAAAATTCTAAAAGTTAATATGATATTTATTAAATGTGACAATTTATATTCAATGATGAATATGTAATCATTACTTTTTTGTTACATATATACATACTATGAAAAAAGAATTATGTAAATATGTAGATTTTACGGGTTTTAGAAATTTTAGCGGGTTTTATAAGTTTTAGCGAAAAATATAATTTAACGAGAAAATGCCGGTTTGACAACAAAAGTGCTTTTGTAGATTTAGCAGAAACACATGATTTTAGAAATTTGGTCGTAAATCATGATTTTGCAGATTTTATGGGATTTATGAAAACATGGGTTTACGGAATGCGAATAACGCAATTTTGCGGATTTTACAGGTTTTCGCGAGAAAATATAGTCACACGGGAAAATGTGGGTTTGTGGGTTTGGAAACTCGATTTTGCAGGTTTGGCAGAAACACATGAGTTTATAAATTTGGTCGTAAAACATGATTTTATGGATTTTACAAATTTACGGAAAATATGGGTTTGTAGATTTGGTCAGAAATGTGATTTTACGGATTTAAAGAGGTTTACATGTTTTGGTGGGGTTTATAGATTTTGATGGAAAATGCAGGTTTGCGGGTTTGATGAGAAACATAATTTTGTAGGTTTGATAAAAACAAGAAATTTGGCCAAAGAATACGGTTTTATGGTGTTGGAGAAAACATAACTTTTGGTTTTGTTAAAAAATATGGGTTTACAGTTTGGAAGGAAAATGTGGTTTGATGGAAAATGCTATTTTTATAGTTTGTACGGGAATTCCTGATTTTGGTACAACAGCATGATTTTAGTAGTTTTAGATTTTGTTAAACAAAAATGGGGGTTTACAGTTTTGCCAAGAAAATACTGTTTCATGGAAAATGCTATTTTTACAGTTTCTATGGGAATTCCCGATTTTGGTACAACAACATGATTTTAGTATTTTGCGGGAAAATGCGGCTTTTTAGTTCGATAGAAAACTCTGATTTTATGGTTTTGACAAAGAAAAAATTTGATTTTATAGTTTAAATTAAATTGTCTTTTGGTCTTTTAATTTTTGAGATTCAAATGCTAGATCCAAACTTTATTTGTTTTAGCATCTTAAATAATCAAATTTTGAGATATTATAGATTTTGTATCTATATATTTAAAATAATAATATTTGAACATTTACATCCAAATAAGTATTTGGATGCAAAAACAAACAAAACATAAATAAATATTAAAATCTTAATTACAAACAAATAAAATCTCTCTTGTATTATAAAATATAATATTTTGAAAATATTTGTTACAAAATATAATCAAAAATTCGCTAATCAAAATATTTGTTTTTAGAAAATCAAGCCTATATAATTTTAAGAACATAAAATTATAATGTAAAAATATTTTATATAATCTAATAAAAAAAAATTCTGTTTGGGCTACAATTTTGGATTTAATAATATAAGCTAAATTTTTGAACAAAAGTTTTAATATAAACTGATTTTTGGTGTGGTTTAAAAACATTTTCTCAAAAGAAATCTGCACAAGCGCGCATGGATCCAAAATCTAGTCTATACTATTAAAAGAGAATCACTATTTTGAAATGTCCAAATGTTATTTTGTATTTACAATACATGCCATTAGATTCACTAGAAAATTTAATTATTTCATTTAGGGTATTAAGGACAATTCGGCTTGGTTCGATATAATTAAGGGTACATATAATTAATTACATAGTTACAGTAATTTCTGTTGACTATATTTCTATTAAAATCAATTCGGCTTGTGTTAGAGGGGAAATGAGCACATTTCTTAAAAAGCTTTCTCTAGCAATAACCTAAGTCCATTGGGACCATGAAGGCTATGCCGACCTAGCTCGGACTAAAGAGAAAACCCTAGGAATAACCATCGAAGATCGGAAACATCGGATTAGCTCAAAGGATAAAGGAGAATTACCATATTCATCAAAAAATAAGGGATATTTCCATATCGTAGATATGGAAATATTCACGAAAGACAAAAGGAAAAGGAGTTCGGGGCAACTGACCTCCTATTCCTATAAATACAAAGATCCTGAAGCCTAGAAGGACAACTCATACATTCTAGAGAGCAGCAGAGCTAAAATCAGAGACTCCAACGCTTTCTAGTTTACCTTGCAAACCTTTTTTCACTTCGGCATAACCTCTCGGTTATCCCATTCTTTGTAATCGCTTTGCTTTATTGCTAATAATAAAAGACTTTATTCTCTGAAACCCACAACTATTAATCAAAACCCTAGTGGTGAGTTTCTGGTTCAACAGTTGGTGCCGTCTGTGGGGAATAAGAAAATAAATTCTTAAAAATTAAGAAAGAAAAGCCGAAGAAATGAGCCTCCCGGTCGATGACAGTAATCTTATTCATAGCATCAGCTCAACTACCGCGATCCCACCACCCATGGGAGAACACGACCAAGCAAACACCGACAGTACCCACATGATTTTAGGAGGAATATTCAACGATCCCAGCTCGCTACAAGAAATAAGACAACACGAAGAAAAAACGGCGGCAGCAAAGCGAGATCCACCCACCCCAAGATACGAGACGCCAATAGAATTCACAACGGAGGATCAACATAGCTCGCACGTACCGCACTTCGACCCGCTAGTTATAACTTTACAGATCCACGATAGCACGATCACCAAAGTCCTGATCGACGGCAGAAGCACAGTCAACATCATATTCGAAGACACACTATCAAGGATGCATATTGATAAAAACAAGATAATAGCAATCAGAAAACCACTGACCGGATTCATAGGCGACACCTCTTACAGCATCGGTTCGATACACCTAATCACTTACATTGGCGGCATGACTAGGAAGGTAGAATTCTCAGTCATCAACCGCCCAACCATCTACAATGCCATCCTTGGAACACCGTGGATCCATGCTATGAAAGCCATCGTCTCGACGTACCATCAATGCATCAAGTTTCTGACCTCAACTGGTGCATTCACACTTCAGGGCGACCAATCATCAGCACGAATGTGCCTTCTCAACGAAAGGAAAATCAGATCGGCAACCACCTGCATGGTGAATAAAGATTTCGACCGCGTCTCCCCTTCCATAAAAGACCAAAGCCTGAGAAAGTTATATAGGTAAGCATCGATGAGCAACACCCGGCGAGACTTGCAAGCATTGGAGGTGACCTTACAGAAGATATAAGGACAGAACTCATCAAACTTTTACGCGACCATGTGCATTTGTTCGCCTGGTCCATGGAGGATATGAAGAGGATTGACACCAGAATCACATCGCATAAACTAAACGTAGACCCCACGTTTAAACCTATAAGACAAAAACGCAGAAAGCTCGGCTCCGAGAAGGCACAAGCTGTGACTGATGAAGTGGAAAAATTGCTCGGCGCCGGATCAATTACCGAAGTTCAATACCCCGACTGGCTAGCCAACCCGTCGTGGTCAAAAAGAAGAACAGCAAATGGAGGGTCTGCGTCGACTTCACCAACCTCAATAAAGCGTGTCCAAATGACTGTTTCCCGCTTCCACATATCAACCGACTGGTCGAATCGACAGCCGGAAACCAGCTCCTATCTTTCATGGACGCCTTCTCAGGATATAACCAGATCTTCATGCACCCCGACGATAGAGAAAAAACAACTTTCAACACGGATCGCGGAACGTATTGTTTATCATGCCTTTTGGACTGAAGAACGCAGGTGCTACATACCAACGTTGGTCAACAAGATGTTCGCAAGTCAACTCGGCCGCACTATGAAAGTTTACATTGACGATATGCTAGTCAAGTCCGCGATCGCCAAAGATCACGTCGACCACCTCAGGGACTGCTTTAAAACCCTCGAGAAAGATGGAAAGAAGTTAAACCCAACCAAATGCACGTTCGGCGTAACCTCAGGAGAATTCCTAGGTTATGTTGTCACTCAAAGGGGAATATAAGCAAACCCGAAACAAATATCGGCAATTCTGGACCTCTCATCGCCAAAAAACACACGTGAAGTACAACGTTTAACCGGCGGAATCGCCGCTCTGAACAGATTTATCTCGCGATCAACAGACAAATGTCTACCTTTTTATGAATTACTTCAAAGTAACAAACGCTTCGATTGGGACGAAAAATATGAAGAAGCATTTGCACAGCTGAAGCAATATCTAACCACTCCGCCAATATTAGCAAAACCAGAAGATGGCGAGATTCTATACCTCTACATCGCAGTCTCAATGGTGGCAGTAAGCAGCGTCCTTGTTAGGGAAGACCGCGATGAACAAAAACAAATTTTCTACATAAGCAAGACTTTGGATGGAGCCGAAATCCGCTATCCAGCCTTAGAAAACTCGCTTATGCAGTAATCATCTCGGCACGGAAACTACGACCCTACTTCCAATTTCACTCCATCATTGTCTTCACCAGTCAACCACTTCGAAGTATTCTGCACAGTCCGAGCCAATCTGGCCGGATGGCCAAATGGGCGATAGTACTTTCAGAATATGATATCGGATACCGCGCTCGAACCAGCGTCAAATCTCAAGTTTTAGCAGATTTCATGATCGAGATACCACCGGATCTACTAGATGGGGAGTTGCCTACAGAGAGCCGATGGAATCTTTATGTGGATGGACCATCTTCAAAGCAAGGGTCAGGAATCGGTATCTGTTTGAAATCACCAACCAGAGAGATTATCGAGCAATCTTTCAAACTCAGTTTCCCTGCCTCAAACAATGAAGCCGAGTACGAAGCTTTACTGGCAAGACTTCGACTCGCCCAAGAAGTGAAAGCAAAACATGTTCACGCCTTCTGCGATTCCCAGCTCATCGCCAGCCAATTTAGGGGAGATTACGATGCAAAAAACGAACGGATGGATGCATATCTTAAGCAGGTTCAAGAAATAGCAAAAAAGTTCGACTCCTTTGAATTAACCAAAATTCTGCAAGCTGAAAATACCGCTGCGGACGCAGTGGCAGCATTGGCATCCACAACGGATCCTACCCTCCGTCGAACGATCCCAGTAGAAATCATCGAGCAACCCAGTATTCAGCTATCGAAGGGATCCTGCAACGCAGTGTTACATCAAGATGACGAGGCAAATGATTCAATGGAGGAAGATGTCGTACAACAGAAACAGCCTTGGCAAGATGAAATCAAGTCCTACCGGTTAGAAGGGACGGTTCCGGAAGATAGATGGGCAGCTAGACGCCTCCGGAGAAATGCAGCGCAATATTTCATGGAAGAGGGAAGCCTTTTCTGGTGGACAGCCAAAAAAGTCATGATAGAAAACCATGACGGGGCAGGCGGAAATCATTCAGGAGAAAGGGCTTTAGCGTTAAAAATCAAGAAGCACAGTTTATTCTGGCCGGAATGATCCAAGATTGTGAACAATTCGCACTCCGGTGTGAACCATGTCAGAAATACGCACCAGTCATCAACGCGCCTACCGAATTACTTCAGACGGCCATTCCGCCATATCCTTTCATGAGATGGGCAATGGACGCGATCGGCCCGATGCCCAAGTCAGGTTGCAATAAGTACATCCTGATGGTGATAGATTACTTTACAAATTGAGTCGAGGCTAAAGCCTACCCCACCCTCAAGGGAATCGATGCCCAGCTCTTCATTTGGGAGTATGTTATATGTCGACACGGCCTCCCATATGAGATCGTCACAAATAATGGCACTCCATTCACCTCGTCAATTTTCCGAAGTTTCCGTGACAAATGAAGGATACGCATAAGTTATTCGACACCGTGCTACCCACAAGGCAACGGGCAAGCAGAAGCTTCTAATAAAACGATCCTTGACGGTCTCAAAAAACGGCTAAATGAACTAGAAGGGCGATGGGCGGATGAACTGGACGGAGTCCTCTGGTCCCATCGAACGACTCCATGAACTGCCACAGGAGAAATCCCTTTTTCACTATCCCACGGCTGTGAAGCTTTGGCACCTGCCGTACCACATGTACCTAGTGCTCGGCGATCCTTGATGATTCGAGATCCTCAATTGAACGAAGAAAAACTGATCGATGCAGTCGACAACGCGGAAGAGCTTCGTAACAAAGCCTTGTTACGAATTCAAAATTACCAGCAGCAAGTTTCTAGATATTACAACAAGAAAGTCCGAAGCCGACTATTCTCACTTCACGACCTCGTCTTACAAAGAACCATAAACCCATTGAAACTTGAGCCAAATTGGGAAGGACCATATCGCATTACAGAAATCATCAAACCAGGCGTCTACGGGCTAGAAGATATGAAGGGAGAGCCAGTCCAGCAAGCTCGCAATTCCATGAATCTAAGGAAATATTATACTTAAAAACCGTAAACTCGGCAAAGAACGTACTACTAAGAACTACGAATGACTTGATCCCACTTCGGGTACGTAGGCAGCCTTCGGGTTCAGTCACTGTCTTAATAAAATTAACTTTCATAAAACCCTCTCAGCTCGGCAAAAAAGAGCCATATTCCCTTATGCGAATGCATCTTGCTGAATCGATGTTCTGGCCAAACATTCGATTTAAAAGAGCAAGCAAACTAAATTAGTGGCTGATCACCACTCCTTTGACACTTCGGTTCGCTTTAATTACCTCTGAAGTAGATAAGACGAAAGCCGAGGACAATACTCGCACGACTCTCGATCATACATTTCGGACCAAAGAAAAATCTGAAAGCTTGGTATTCGATCATGAATGTCGTTTAGTATAAGACGAGCTAATGAATCTCGCTTCCAGTACTGACCCAAAGAATGTCCACGCACCGCAAGACAAAAGAAATTTTTTGACTTCGCAAAAATCTTAGAATTAAGGTCTAACTCGTCGAAACGAGTACGAAACGCGACACAATAAGTAAATCTTATCTATTAATAAAAAGAAACATCTTTTGCCTTACAAAAAAACAACAAAAAACCCTACTACAAAGCCCTGTGCTGCTTCGGCAACCGGATCCCTTCTACTACTAATTCGGTATCAGGAGGGCGCATATGAACACGCGTAGGCGCGGCAAAATAATTTGAGGAAATTGGAGCATCCTTTATGCCGTGACGCTCCATCTTCAAACGGTCAGCTGTGGCAGAATGAAGTAAGAGCTCTTCAACCGGAATCTCGTGTCCTGCCGATCTGAGCTACTTATAACAATCCGCCCTCGCCTCGGCATCAACAATCCAAAGTTCCAGCTGATGAATGTCGGGCTCTTGTGCCATGAATATCTTAATCCGCTCGATGCGAGGATCATACCACTCACGGAGACGCCAAAACACTAGATCCACCACGCGATCAACTGAGATGTGCTGATGATCCTGAAAGTCATTTTCCTTAGCAGCCGCGTTCTTAACTTCCTCAGCCGCTCTCTTCTCGAGATTTTCCTTGAGAAGTCTTATCTCTTTGACAGATTTAATCTCAAGCGACTTATAGTCAAGCTCTAACTTGAGCTTCTCGGGCTCAAGTTCCTTGATCTTTGCCAAAGCACTGCGAAGCTCTCGATCTTTTTCCGACGACTCCCTGACTCGATTCTCCTCCCGTATGGATTCTTTGTCGTATGACTCGACCAAGGACGCGCATAAACCTAAACCCTGCATAAAACGTTACGCCATCCCAGAGAAACAAGAAAATCGCTTCAATCTCTCCACTGACATCCCTTGGTTAGGCTTCGCCCTACATGACCAAGCCAAATTTTCTGCAAAGTACTCATCAAACATCGCTGGAGAATCCTCACCCCAACGAAGCAGGAATTCGTGAGGATTGGAGCCGGGCTCATCACCAGTATCCACCGGTTCTTCCGGCAAAATGCCTTTCGGACCCGACGGACTAAAACCCTGCTCTTCGGCCGTCGCAAAAACAAAGCCTTCATCTTTAATCGGCAACTCTACCCCTGAATTTTCTGCTGAAATTCCCGAAGGTGACCTCTCCTTCGCGGGATCTTGCGATGGACCTTCCGATCTAGGCTTCTTACACAGAGAGAAATCAGGAATATCCACATCCATTGAGGGAATTTTGCTTCTTTTCCTTAAACCCATATCGATTGTCAAGAGTTGAAGAAAAATTAATGGAGCAGAAAGGGAAAATCAACGCAGAAATCAGCAAGAAATTTTCTGAAACGCGAAGACGAGGAAGTGTCTAAAAGCAAGAAGACGAGGAGGTAGAAATAAACAATTCAATCATAAAGAAATATCAACGGTTTCCTTAAAAGACGCGTGTCAGGATTTTTCAATCTCGCCGCTTGGCAAAACCCTTCGCGTTTCCCGCTTAAAGGGCAAAACCCTAGCATATGCCAGAATATTAAATAAATATTTCTGAGAAAGCGCCACGTGACAAATCCACTTAAAATCGGGTCGAGCTGGCCATCACGAAGAAGCGCCCTTGACGAACTAATGCTTATTGCGAGCTGAAGCCAATTTCCAATATCATGAAATTCGCCGATCTGATTTACAATCAGTCTCGACGAACTGGGGAGGGGGGGGGGGGGGGGGTGGACTTACTGTTAGAGGGGAAATGAGCACATTTCTTAAAAGGCTTTCTCTAGCAATAACCTAAGCCCATTAGGACCATGAAGACCACGCCGACATACCTCGGACTAAAGAGAAACCCTAGGAATAACCATCGAAGACCGGAAACATCGGATTAGCTCAAAGGATAAAGGAGAATTACCATATTCATCGAAGAATAAGGGATATTTCCATATCGTAGAATCAAGTTATGTATATTTTGTGATCTATTATATTTTACATGAACAAATATATCAAAGTTAGGAACAGAAAAAAATTTAAGTTTTTAATATAACAGTCAAATATTAAATATATTATTTTACACCTTAAATCATACATATATAAGTTTAGCTCCGACTGGTTTAAATGCTGCAGTTACATTGAGTTTGTGGAAGCGAGCGATTGCGGACTATAAAAATTTTGACGAAGATATGAACGAGAGCTACCGAAGAATGTTATAAAATATGATTCCACAAATTTTATAATATATGTTTATAATTATTTTCTAATGAGAAACCATATATCATAAAACGCTGGAAAATAGTTTTTTTTATTAAATACAAAACGATAGAAACGATTTTCGTGATTGTTGTTAAATGCCAAAAACTATATAGTGTAAAAACATAACATTTACGGAAAATATCAGAAAAACTAACCAATTTTTAAATATTAGAATTCACTTATTTCTAACTCATACCTATATGCACAAAAAAAATCAACCATACATTATAAAAATATATATTACAAAACATATACTTTGTTATTTTCTTTTAACATACAAAAGCCATATTTTGATTTTTTTACAAATATGTGTATAAATATAAATATTAATTATGCAAAAGTCAAAAGTCGCATGTAAATTTGTCATGCATACAATTTGTTAACATTGATTACATTCAAATATTAATTTTAGTTACTAGACAATTTATATTTTTTTAAAAAAATCTATATGTATCCTAAGAACGGTGAGGTGGTTGGTACGTACGAATGTGCACACAACCCATCTACTCGTTCTTAGGATAAGAAAAAATGATAAAACCCATTTTTATTTAATTATTAATAGGTCAAGAAAAATGTATATATAAAATATATATATTGGCAAAATTATATTGTGTAAGGGAAAACAAAACATTGTATAGATAATATTCAAAACATATTATAAGAATTTAATTATTATTTAATATAATTTTTATATTTGTAATTTTTTGTTAATGTAAACGCTAAAAAAATAAAAAGCATTCAAAAGAAAAGAAACGATATGGAACATTTTTGTGATTGTTGTTAAACACTAAAAATATATATGTATAAAAACATAACGTTTACATAATGTATAAGATAATTAATCAATACTTAAATATTACAACAAATTATGTCTATAAAAAAATTATACTAACACATGCGTATGGGCCAAAAAATAAAATTTAAATAAATTATTATATGTTTTAATATTTTCAGTTTATTTAGTTATCTTATTTACATATTTTTATATAAAGAAGTATTTTAAAATCTTGGTTAATGTTTTTATTTTAGTTTTAATTTTCATTAAAATCTATAATAACTTTATTAGATTTATTGTTATTTTATTATAATCAAAATGTTTATATAATATTATTACTAATGCATAATTAATCATGTAGAAATATGTTTACATTTAGTTATCTTATTAAACATGTAATTCTTTCTACACGATTGTATATGGCATCAGTGTCATAACAAAATAAAATCATGTATGTCTATATTTAGCATTTTTGTTCAACTTTTTCTTTTTGTATTATTCTTTGGAAAAAAAATTCTCTATTTGCTGGTATATTTATTTTTCCCATTTAATAGATATTATTTTGCAATGTTCTAATAAAACGTTTTACGGTTAGGAATTATTAGGATTGCAAAAAGGTTTAATATATGTTATTTGTTGCTAATAGATTGATTTTTTTGTTTTTCTTTTATGTTCTTACTAGTTTTTGGATCCATGCACATACGTGGGTGATATATCATGGTTTTTATGATTTTTAACCATGATATAAGTCTTTTTTATTGAGTATTTTTGATCTTTTTAGAGTTCTAGTAGAGTCTTTGTAGGTTATAGCATGTTTGGAGCATAATTGGAGATATTGAAGCTTTTTGGAGCATTGCAAGTTGAAGTCACGAAGTGTCCAGCTCGGAGATGAAAGTATGCATTTGGGTGACGCTCGTCACCACCCTTGGTGACGCTCGTCACCTCTAGAGGAAGGAGTCGTGGCTGGTTTCATAAAAGATGGAGCATTATTTGCAGTTTTGGCCCAGAAGTTCTAGTATTTGTAAAAAGACCTTAGATCGTGTTTTAGCTTGTATATTAGGTTTTTCAGCCATTCTTTTGGGATATATCTTGTATCTTATTCTTTTTGAGAGCTTTAGAGAGAGATTTGTAAAAGAGCTTTTGGAGAGACAAATCAGACTTCTTCAGAGCAGATTTCGAACTCCTTCATCTTTACTTCTTATTTCTTTTATGCAATCTATTCTAATCGTGATGTTTTCTCAAATCACCATGTCTGAGTAGTTTGTTAGTTAAGTTAGGGCTTTTCAAAGGTTGAAGAAGAGTTTGTAGAATTGCTAAACTTATAGGAAATCCATTGGTTCTTCATATGTGCTTGCATTCATATCGATTTCTTAGACACATCATCTGGATTTCGAAACCCTAGGTTGTTTGATAGATGTGAGAGCATTATTAATCACCTGAACTAGTATTAGATGAGAAAAACGCCCTAGTGCAAAGAGATTTGGCTTAGGAGTTTTGTGAACAATTGAACCTGATCATTACTGCATGTTTAGATTGTTAGGATTTGCAAAGAGATTTGAAACTCTGTGATTTAGGCATAGTTAACTTCTGCAATGAGAATTGATTAGTTATATTTTTGCGATTCATGTTCAAGACGGTTCTTATTCATTCCTGATTGCATGCATTTTACACTCTCGGATTCAACCTGCGAATTGTCCTGACTTAGCGCCTTTAGCTTTTTGAACTTTAAGAACAAGCTTAAAACGTCCACTTGCATTTATTTTACTGTTTCGCATTACATTCATTACTTATCACTTAGCTTAATCCGAACCTACAAATCGCTAGTGTAGTTTACATACTCCTTTGGAATTCGATACCCTTTGTACTACAACTGCTTTTGATGTGCACTTGCAGTAGTTTTATTTGGGTAAAACATGAGTCCTATCAGCGGGCTTATTTTAATTATTTTTTACTCATTCAAATTTTTTTTTTAATTATTTGTTATTACTAACATTTTGGCTAGTTGAGTAGATTGTTTAATTTTGAAGCTCATGTCAATATATTGTGTCTAACGGGTTTTATTTTTAAAAATATCATAGCTCCTTTGAAAATTTTATTTTAAAGTTATTACTGGGCCAGCTGAATATATTGTTTTATTTTGAATTTCAAACCAAAATTTTAGTCTTTTTAGCACATTCGAAATGGGATTTTGTTGTTATTTTAACCCTAAATTTACTGATTGATCTTCTTTTAATCTTTATCTTCCATTATTTGTCTTAAAAATCGATGAAAAGTATTTTTATATAGTCGGTTATAACAGATCCATATGAAATAGTTAACATTAATGATATTGATTTAATCATGACTTAGACCATGTGAAAACCATTATCTTATATTTTAGTACCAAAAAATGAGCCGTGTGAAGCTTGTATACTTTTTATTTAATTAAAACCCATAAGAACATCTCTATTTAGGGGTCTTTATCACATAGTACTATTAAAAACTCAAATAATATAATATTATTATTTATTATTATTAAAGATACTATGTGAAATATTTATAACAGAAATGCTCCAAATAAAGATTTAAATCTAAATATAACTAATTCTGAGTGAGGGTAACAAAAAAAATTATAATCTCATCTAACATCATCTATGAGAACAGAAGTCATTTTTAAGAAAAAAATAAATCTGAGTTTTAGTTTTTTTTGAAGAAATTATATTTGTGTTTTTAAAAGTTTCACAACAATCAAATGTGATCAATTTTCTTTGTGTTATTGGCTAGATAACTTTAGGTTCCCAATAAAACTATCCAAAGTTTTAGATCAAATTAACAACAATTTTATAATTGGAGAATTTCATCCTTTGAACTTTGCAACAACAACAAAACAAAAAAAGTTCTGTAAACAAAGAATTATAAATGAGTTCAGTTTTAGAAAGAAATTAATTTTCATTTGATATGGTTAAGAATATTTTCTTTCTTCATGACGTGAATTTGAGGAAGAGCTGCTGCAACCCATATAGATAGAGTTATCAATGCACTTCACCATTTAATTAGCATCAACAATGTTACTCTTTGTCTCATCATGAGAGATTGAGTATACATACTAGTTTTATTGATATTCATCCTGAACATAATCTCAAATTTGATCTTACTTTCTTATTTCCATTTCTTATAGGAATATCTAAGCTTTTATGTTCTTCTTCTTCAAAATCAAAAGAATCTCCATATGCGGAAGCTAATAGCCAAATAACAACTTTATGCGCTTATATTAGGGTGCAGTCATTGAAATATTTATTTTTCCTTCTTAAATCGATGCTACTTTAAAGCTGTGAATAGTTAATTTATACAACCATGATTAGGTAAAAGATTTGATTCGAATAAAATCTTAGAAATTAAGTAAAATTTATTAAAAATTATGAATTCAAACAATATCTAATATCGATTGGACGTCAAAAAAAAAAAAAAAAATCAATCTTAAGATTCATGAATCTAACGTAATATATGTTTGGTAGAATAATTTTAAGAACATTTGTTTCAACAAACTTGTTATATATTTCACCGATATTTTCTAAGAATTGATAGTAACTGTATAACTAATTTAGAAAAATAGTGATAAGTGATACAGATATATTTAGTAAAAATGTGTGAATATTCATCTTAACGAATAAACTGAGATATGATTATATGCTATTATTGTATATGGTTAACTCACGTTTATACCGGTTTGGTTTAATAATGATTTGGTTTAATGATGGTTTGGTAAAGACTATTTTCTTATAGCCTGCGTCATCTTTATTGTAAAACTTTTGTTTCATCTGTATTAGAGGCCATGTGAGATTTTTGATGCGCTTTTTGGTGATTATGACTTACGAAGAATGTAAACTTAGTTCAATTTCAAGTTTTGATTTGTTGATTCAGCATTATGTATAAAGTAGAAGACCTTATTGTTTGGTAATTAATAACTTTTCTAAAACGTACATTAATTATCTATCGAACCAAACTATTGAACCAAAAAATCACTACTAAGGTTTTGATTAACAATTATGGGTTTCAGATAATTAAGTCTTTTATTATTAGCAATAAAGCGAAGCGATTACAAAGAATGGAATTACCGAGAGGTTATGCCGAAGTGAAAAGAAGATTTGCGAGGTAAATTAGAAAGCGTTAAATACTCTGATTTTAGCTCTACTGCTCTCTAAAATGTATGAGTTGTCTTTCCAAAGCTTCGGGATTAATAATTAAACTATAGTCATTTCATTTCACCCTTGATGCTATGAAAAAAAAACACTCAGCGTCCTATAACTTTTTCTATATAATGAAGGGTCTCAAATATCAGTTTACGATCTGATAAAAACATTTTTGATATCTACGAAGAAAACAGACATCCCACAAAACATAGCAAACCCCAAAAGCTATAATTACATATATAATTCACCAAACCTGACAAATGTTTGGTTGACAAATGTTTGGTTTGCTGTACACAGAAAATAACTATACGAGTTCACTTTAGTGGAAGTATATTCGTACAAGGAAGCGGGCAAATGCTATGGAATTTACCTCCACGTGATCGAGACTCTCAAATTCAGTCTCGAAACAAATTTTGTTATGTGAATTTTCTGACATCTAACTAATTAAATTATAGTGACTGCATATTAATGAAAATGCGAATTTGATCATCGTATGTTCAAATTTTCCATCATTTAGCTTAACTATAGTGGCCATGTATTGATGAAAATGCGAACTTGATCATCCCATACGTTCGAACTTCGAAGCCCACACTTATACCGTTATACGTACAGTTATACTATAATGGATCGTATAACTGTATAAATTATAATTATCACAAAAGTGACGACCATGTGGATCATCCTAGCTAATATAAGGATCCATATATTCTATGACGACCATGTGGATGTGAGGAACGTGAAACAAATCGAAAATCAAAAAGAAAAAAAAGTGAGACGAATAAAAGCAACAGAAAAATATATAAGAAAATAGCGTTGCATGGGAATCTAGACGTTGATGCTTTGCTTGAAGATGGAGGTTAGAATAAATGCTTGGGAATTGCGCCTCAAATCTCACTTTTTTATTATGCTAGAAAATTTTCACACTGAAAGTGAAAATGTATATTATGCTCGTTTATTTTTCCAGATTGGTAATTTTTTTCTATTCATATCCGTTCCTGATTTCATCGGATTTGGAATGTTTGGATATATTTAAATATGCAATCCATAACTATTATCTAAAATTTAGGTT
Source organism: Thlaspi arvense (assembly GCA_911865555.2). Taxonomy (NCBI): domain Eukaryota; kingdom Viridiplantae; phylum Streptophyta; class Magnoliopsida; order Brassicales; family Brassicaceae; genus Thlaspi; species Thlaspi arvense. The sequence goes on from OU466861.1 coordinate 10,671,555, forward strand.
TATAGTATATGTCGCAAATAAAAAGACATTAAATATGATTAACATCTTTTTACAAATTTCATGATCATCGTAGAAATACAATATGACAAAATGAGAAATCTACTAACTACGAATTTTTTAGGTCACACGACAAATTTGAAATAAATAAATATACAGAGAAAAGGGAAAATCAATCGGAAGTGGGTTGGTCCGAGTTTTGAACCTGACTAAGACCACATGCTCAAATCTCTCTCAGTCTGTGGGATCCCCACTTTTGTTTCTTTGTCTCTTTCCTCGATTGCTTCAAAGATTCTTCTTCCTTCGCCATATGTCGTCTTTTAATCTACCATGCGCGGGTGATCTCATCTTACTCGCGGAACTATCTTTTTCCATTGGGAAATTATGTTTTATTCCCCTGGCAAGTTATTTGTCATATTGTTCATCCTTAATTAAATAAATTCATACTTTTATATGTAGTTTAAAAGCCAATATTTTCTAGTAGAACATCATAACAAACTAAATTTCGATTCCTACTTGATATATTACAAAAATTTATGTCATATATATTCTTTATAAATGAAAGAATTCTACAATATTACATTCACATTCATTCTATTACAATAACTCAAAAGAGATGTGAAATGGTCATCATTGGTTAGATTAAACTTGGGAGCCACAAAGAGGGTCCGACCAGAATACCCACCAATATTGCCTTTTATATGGACCAATCATTATTTTTGAATCACCTATTTTAGTGGTAGAAAATGACAAACTGGTAACATTTACTTGCCTTGATAATATGCAAAAATTACAGTTAAATTTCAAATTATCACCGACACATTTATTCACCTTAATGTGCAGTTCTGAAAATATACCCTAGATTTAATAATATAACCAAAACCTTTTGTTTATAGTGAAATAAAGACAAACAAAATCAATTATGTGATCATATTACTTGCATTATATAATCTCAATTATTTGATACAAATATTTTTTCGGAGAGAGTGTGTTAAAGTTTCTAGTTTCTACGGTATCATATCCACCCTAGACCCAATACTACCGAGCTAAATTTTTGAGATGCTAAATTGAGTTACACAGAAACCAAGGGTTAAATATATCAAACTATACTAGATCATATATTAGAAAATGAACCGATATATACGTAGGTACATGCATATAATGGCTGTGGAAATCTTATGTATGTGTGTGGATATATATGGTTGATCCATATACATATACATGTCTTTTAGACCAAATCTTGGTCTTCATGTAAGTCCCTTTTTACGAAAATCGATGTTTTGTGTCTCTACTAACTTTAGCTGCTAGGGATATCATGGCCTCATAGGCTACACACTGTCCGGCCAAATATTTGCTTTTGCATGATCATATGTTCCGTTAGAGAGATGTGTTCTTTCAATTAAAATTAAAAATCATAAAATAAAAGTTGAGGATATGGTGTCCTTAGAATATATTATTAAATGTTAGAGTGTTAAAATAGTTTTGTTTAGTGTTTACAATAAAAAAAATATCCGATAAAAACCAAGTAACCAAGTGATGGATGTCTCGGGAAATTTTTTTAGGCTAGTGGTTGATTAACATTTTGTTTTAAGAAAATGAAGCTTCGATTGTGCGCAATATATAGGATATGAAGATAAAATAATAGCTGAACTAATACAATGGCTTAGCAAGTAAAGCTTGAGGCGAGCTCATGGGAAGCAAGTATAATGCATCTAAAATAATATGCATAATACCATCACCAATGCTATGTCGACGTGCGTATAGTTTGTATCATCTCCTTGGTGAACGACGTACTAGATCATTATAGTGGATGTTGATGCAATACGTACAGTCGATGAGAATTAATAATTCAATACGCACATCACAGAAAACTAACTAGATAGAAACTTGCATCTACAATTCTATAACATAAATCCATGGGAGATTTTATACTGTGAACACCATAAATTCAAGAATCATGTTTTAATTTTTTATGATAACTACTATAACAGTGAACACCATAAATCCAAGAATCATGTTTTAAACTTTTAAAAAACCTAAATTAGCATGCAGGAACATTTTCAAATAATAGAAGCAAAAGTTATATATGGATCATGTGCTACAGAGACATGGATATTTGTGAACCAGGACTCGTCTGTCATAGAAACAATGTGGTCCAAAGAAATGATTAATTGCAACGAATTATGGAGTACCATTATACCTTTCTTTCACATAACATTTTGAAGACTAATTATTTAAAAAATAACTGCGACAAACTAAAAAAGTTAACAAAATAGAGAGACGAAAATATACTTACTACTTAGGACCAGCTTGAGAAAATGGGACCCCTACGAGAATAGAAACTTTTGACTAATAGAATGAGAAGATTAGGGTGGGTCCCACGTGGCGACAACAACTCAACGGAAGAATCAAGAAGAATAGCTTGAGGACACACATGGAGATGGGTGCCTGAGAATGTTGCAAACAACTCCAACTCTGAATTTCTCATCCACATCGTACGCCCCTCGGGTCACATATATTTGTCATCATTTGAAACTTATTATTTAGAAACAATCAAATAATATAGTATCAATTGCTTACATAGATAATATAATTATAAAGGTGTTGATGGTCAATTTTTTCATTACAAACCTAAGGATTTTAATAGTTTTTTTCGTAACTAACTTTAGAAAGTTCAAGTGTATATCCAAAAAGCTCACGATTTTTTTTTTCCTGGAGTTTATATTTTTGGACACTTTGATGCTCTGGTTCACATCTCATTCATGCTCCGAGTTGGATCACGTTATATTTTTCATTATACCGTAATAATGTAATGACGTTAAAAATGAAATAATATAATATTGAGGAAGCCACCAATCTCTCTCCTCCCACATTCTTTTCTATATATATAGAGATAGATGCTTGGCTTTTCCTTTATCTTTACTCTCTATCTCTCCTTTTCTCTCTTCTCGCTTTCTCTCAATCACAATCTTCTCTACATATTTCATAGAAGCTTGTGAAATGGATTATTCTTCGATGCACCAGGTACTAATCAAGACCACATTTTCAGTTAATGATGATTTTAGTTACAAAATTACGTATTTATATATTTATATTCTTTCAAAATTTGATTATTATAGAATGTGGTGGGAGTATCTTCATGTTCATCACAAGAATACCAGAACCAGAAGAAACCATCTCCGGCGAGTAGGCCAGCTCCACTGGAGCAATCTCTGAGATGTCCTCGCTGCGACTCCACCAACACAAAGTTCTGTTACTACAACAACTACAGCCTCTCTCAGCCTCGCTACTTCTGCAAATCTTGTCGGAGATATTGGACCAAAGGCGGGATCCTAAGAAACATTCCCATCGGTGGGGCCTACCGGAAGCACAAACGCTCCTCCTCCGCTACTAAAAACCTTAGAACAACCCCTGAACCGCCGATGATGATGACCCACGACGGGAAAACATTCCCGGCGGCGAGTTTCGGCGGGTACAGTAACAGCATTAACAATGAGCAGATGGAGCTTGGGTTAGCATTTGCCTTTCTGAACAAGCAACCTCTAGGGTGTCCTTCTGAATTCGGAAGCTCTCAGTCTCCGATGGGCATGGAGGGTGTGTTTGGGACTACGCAGATGGAGAACGCGGGTTATGCGTTTGGAAATGGTGGAGGCGGTCTGGAGCAGATGGCGACAAGTGATCCAAACAGGGTCTTGTGGGGATTCCCATGGCAGATGAACATGGGAGGAGGAGGAGGAGGAAGTGGTCATGTTGATCAGATTGATTCAGGGAGAGAGGTTTGGAGTAGTACTGTCAAGTACATTAACACTGGTGCTTTATTGTAGTCTGTTTATCAATCATTTTCATTAGCTTCAGATTATTGGATTCTGGATTTCTTGGGTAGAGAAAGGGATACTTATGAAATTAATGGGGAAAGAAAATAGATATATTGTGCTTTCTTGGAATATGAAGTGTGATTTTTCTTTATTTCTGATCGAATTTCTTGAGCTTTTACTTTTTGGTATTTCACTATATGGCTCAACTGAACAATCTTTTTTCAGTTTTCAAATTTTAAAACTTATGTTTTCTATTTAAGAAATTATTAAAAACGAAAGTTACGTAGAAAAATATGATTAATGATGGATGTGGTGATCCTATATGGTATTTCTACAATAGTTTTAGCAATAGATCTATTTCTGACTTGAGATACTGTAACGATATATAGCTCGGATAAGAGAATATAAATACACAATCTTTCTTGGATATATTCATGGCTTCTGATACACAAACGAGAAGATATTGTTATACTATAACTAAGTTGTCTTAGTGGTTCGTTTTTCTCTCTACGTATTCAAAACTTCAAACTATTTTGATTTTTTCTCTTTAAAAATTATAAACCGAAAGAACCGACGTGTGATAAAAAAAAAACAAAAATCAACATGATGTCATCAAGCAAACATTTTATTCGTAGAATAGTGTATTTCAATACAATTTTCCGCCGAGTGAGATCGGAATAAGTAGAAGTAGTTAGTATATAATTTAATTTTTACTCCAATTTATTAAAGTACTGTAAAAAGGTACTTCAAATTAAATAGATATAAAGCATTGAAAATGTGCATTAAAGAAGTTAAACGAGTATAATTAAGCAATTCATGTACCTAACGTTGCATATAAATACATTAAGCGTGTTTTATGCCTAGAAATATACTTCTCGGTTGGTAGTTTGCTACTTTGCTTTACCCACATAAACACATGCTTAAGTATGCTTATTTATATGTTTAACCAGTAATGACTTGATTTCTCTCTGTACTGTTTTTGTTTAATGAAAACTAGATTTTGGATCTGCGCAAATCTTTTTATAAAATATTTTTGGGTCATAGCAAAACTCGGTTTATAGTAAACTTTTGTTCAAACAAAAATTAGCTTATATTATTAAATCTAAAATTATGGCTCAAACAGAAATTTTTTATTAGATTATATAAACTATTTTAACATTATGGTTTTATGTTTTTAAAATTATTTAGGCTTGATTTTATAAAAAAACAAATATTTTGATTAGCGAATTTTTTGTTAAGTTTTGTAACAAATATTTTAAAATATTATGTTTTATAATGCAAGAGAGATTTTATTTGTTTGTAATTAAGATTATTAGGCTTTGTTTGTTTTTACCTCCAGATACTTATTTGGATGCAAATGCTCTCAAATATTGTTCTTTTAAATATTTTTAAATCATTATATGAATATTTTATCTGAGTACAAATTCTATAATATCTCAAAATTTGGATATTTAAAATGTTAAAAAATAAAAATTTGATGCAGCATTTGAATCTTAAAAATTAACAGATAAAAATATCATTTAATTTAAACCACAAAATCAAGTTTTTTTTTACCAAAACTATTTTTTTCTATCAATAAAAAATCGCATTTTTTCGCAAAATCGTAAAATCACGTTGTTGTACCAAAACCGAAAATTCTGGTAGAAACTGTTAAAACAACATTTTCTATTAAACCGTATTTTCCTGCCAAAACTGTAAACCCACATTTTTTAACAAAACCAAAATTATGCTTTCCTCCAACATCATAAAATTGTATTCTATGGCTAAGTTTCTAAAATTAAGTAGTTTTGTCAAACTTGCAAAATTGCATTTTGTCGTCAAACCTGCAAACCTGCATTTTCAATAAAATTCATAAAACCATATTTTTTTATCAAAACCTATAAAATCCGCAAAAACATGTAAACCTCGTAAAATCCGCAAAATCACATTTTCCGCCAAATCCACAAAACCAGTGTTTTTCCATAATTTTAGAAAATCCATAAAATTGTGTGTTTACGACCAAATTTCTAAACTCATGTGTTTCTGCCAAACTCACAAACCCGTATTTTCTCGCTAAAACATGTAAAACCCATAAAATCTGCAAAATTGCGTTATTCGCATTTCACAAACCCTTATTTTCTCATAAACCTGTAAAATCTGCAAAATCGTGATTTACGACCAAATTTCAAAAATTATGTGTTTCTGCTAAATCTACAAAAGCACATTTGTTGTCAAACCGGTATTTTCTCGAAAAACTATATTTTCCGCTAAAATTTATAAAACCTGATAGAATTTATAAAATCCATAAAATCTACAAAATTGTGTTTGTCAAATCCCCCAAACCCATAACTTCCCGCCAAAAAATTATTAACAAACCAGAAAAACTAAATTATTTACATAATGTTTTTTTATAGTATGTATATATGTAACCAAAAAATAATGATTATATATTCATCATTGACTATAAATTTTTACATTTAGTAAATACCATAATAATTTTAAATTTTTTTAATGTAGTGATTTTCTTTTAATAGTATAGAGAAGAAATTAATTATAATATAATATATATTTAATTTATCATATAATATATATAATTATATTAGTTATTCATGCCATATATATGTAGTAGTTATGTTAAGATATTATGAAAGATTTTAAAATAATTTTAAAAGTAAATTAATTTGAATTTTATTAGTATCAGATATGATTTATTGATATTATCTATTAACAAACTAATTTAATTTAATTTAATGTATTTATTAACAATTTAATGATAAGACTAAATTATCTTTAATGAAACTATAGAAATTTAATGGTTGTAAATAACACATTAACTAAATGTTAATTTAAAAATAGTATAATATCTTTGACCAAAAAAGGTATGGATAGACGTGATAAATATCCATTCTGCCATTTTGAAAATACGGGACTAATAATAACATAAAAACTGATTTTAATTTTTGTTGGCTCACTTTTAGTTTTAACTAATAAATCCCTAACTATAGGTATCTAAGTTCAATCGTAAGAAATTTGATACTCCAAACGCAGGTTAACTATAGACTAATATATACACTGGAGATGAAAAACCCATTAAAATACAAGACTAAAATATATAACGTATACTATGCAAAACATTTATGCGTTTGTGGTTATTAGTTTGTGTATGAGAAGTTCTCAATAACTCAGAATTGAATTTTATCTTCAATGAACTAATTCAAACATCGTTTATCTTTACCCCAGCAAATGGACCAAAGTGCGTCCACATATATAGATCTTTGAGTAAAGCAATATTCTCTCGACCCGAAACAAAATGTTAGATTAACCGTATAAATAGCTTTAGGTTCATTTATTCTCCGAAGGTTCTTCTTTTGATGATATTTTAAGACCTTTTCAGTAGATTTGGAATATATCGAATTACGAGGCTAATAAGCCATATCATTGTTTAAGACTTTCAGTCTATATATCGTTTCAATATGTTATATATACTGCCGCCTGTATATTATATATATAATCATATATACAAAAGTTTATATTAGCATAATAGCATGCATGAAGTACGAACCAAATCCAATTCGATGATTCTGGCGTGACAAAATCCTCGTTAGAACTGAACAAACCGCCAAACTCATCTCTTTACCTCGATGGAAACAACTGTCAAATTCTTTATTAAAATATGATTTGTCTTAAATTCCCCAAAAACGGTTTGATTTAATATGTTTGAATTTTGTTGTAATGCTGTATTTAGTTGCGTCAGTTTTTGAAGATCGTAAAACAAAACTGAATCCGTATTGAAAAAAAAAGAGAGAATACACCGAACAAAATAATATTAATGTTCAAAAAAAAAAACCCGAACAACGACAACAAAAAACACGAAAAACAAATTATAACAATATTGTGTGCGTAAAATCAAATAATTCTTACATACGTCTGAAAAATCGTTTCTTGCATAATAAGTTGAGAAAGTTCTAAAACCACATAAAAACTAGTTTTCATTTCAAATACACTCTTAAATTTGACATACATATTATTGAACCAGAAAATCACCACTAGTGTTTTGATTAATAGTAGTGGATTTTGGAGAATAATATCTTTATTAATAGTTCGAAGATGAAATGATTACAAAAGATGAATTAACCAAGAATATGAGGTCGGTTGCTTCGAGCTCTTAATCATTTTCTCCTTCGGTGAATATTTTCATATTTGCGATATGAAAATATCCCTTATTCTCCGAAGAATATGAAATTCTCATTTATCCTTAAATATTCCTTTGAGCTGATCTGACTCTTCGAAAGTTTTGAGATTATTTTTGAGGTTTTCTTTTTTAGCGCTACGTCGGCGCAGCTTTCTTGGTCTTGATGGGCTTACGTCATTGCTAGCTAAAGCCTTTTAGGAAATGTGCTCATTTTCCCTCTAACAATAAGCCCCCCAGTTCGGCGAGACTGATTGTAAATCAGCTCGGCGGACTTCATGAAGTTAAGTGGATTTGATCTCGCAATAAGCATTAGCTCGTCAAGAGCGTTTCTCCGTGATGGCCAGCTCGACCCGTCTTAAGTGGATTCGACACATGGCGCTTCCCTTAAATAAATTTATTTAAATACATGACCCATTAGAGTTTTACTTTAAGCGGGAAAGCCAAAGATTTTCCAGACGGTGAGATTGTGCGAATCTCGACACACGTCCTTTAAGGGAACTGTTGATATTTCTTTTGATTTTATTATCGAGAATTTATCTCTTCATCTTCCTGCTCCCAAGGGTTTTACCTTCGTCAGATTGCTTTGCAAAAATCATTTCTTTTTCTTCTCTGCTTGCCGATCTTCCTTTTGCTTCCTTCTGATTTCTCCAGAAATTTCTGTTTTCTCTTTCTATTTTTTTTTTCAAAAGTCGGTGGGATCGCATAGTTCTTCCTTTGACGATGATAATGTCTCTCTCGCCGAGCGCGCTAGGTGGGCGTGGATCAGCCCAGTTCCTTCTTCTCCCTTGATTTATGAGGGGTCTTCAGGTTATCGAGATGCGATTTTGCAAGATAACTCCGATATAGATTCTGAGATGGAATCATAGGGTTCCGAGCCGGCGGGCCGGATTGAGGGTCTCCCGCAGAAGATAATGATGTCGAAGCATAAAACTGGCATCAAGGACGGGAGGACCTGGATGACCGCAGACAGGCTTCAGGAGCTTTAGTCGAGGTGCAGCTTTCTTGAGGGAGTCGAGCTTTCACTTCCTCAAGTTCACGAGAGAGTAACAACGCCGCCAGAGGGTTACTTCTGCATTTATGAATGCCATTTTACAGAGTTTGGTCTCCGATTTCCCATCTCATTACTTCTTCGTTAACGGGGGAAGATGCCAGTGGTGCAACTCTCTCATGCCGCGATTCGTCACTTCGTCTGTTTAACGGCGGTCGCTCGAACGGCGAAGGTGCCATTCAACTGGGATATCTTCGAAATGATTTCGATCTTGAAGAGCGGAAGGCTAAATCGTGGGGGGTGGCGCCATTTCTATACCACGCTGAAGCAGAGGATCGTTGGCGGGGACCCAATAAGCAAGGTTCACGAGTGGGGCCGTTTATTCTTCTATGTGAAGATTAATGAGGCGTCTACCAGCAGCCTGGAGCTTGACTTGTTTAGGACCTGGAGGTCCAAACCATGTAAGCCGAACTGGACTTCACTGTATACCTTCTTTCTGCTTCTTTTTTTTAGCTAATTTCGAGATGTTGACATGTTTCTGCTTCCTTTGGCAGTGTCGATCAGCCTCGGGAAAGACCCGTTTGGCCTTGATGTTGACATCCAGAAGCTGCGCAATTTGAGCCATGAACTGTGGCCCGAAAAGGAGAAAAAGGGGCCTTCCGAGAAGAAGAAGAAGAAGAAGTCGGCCAAACCAGCCGAGAAGAGAGCAAAGTCCTCGAAAGCAGGTGCGTTGCCGGACCGAAGTGACTTTGTGTGCGTGTTTTTGTTTAAAAGTGATGCCTTATAGTTGCGCGTTTTAATGTTGCAGCCGTTAAGAAGGCGTTGCTACCGAGGCCCAAAGGCACGGGTCTTAAGAGGAGGAGAACGACCCCGGCAAGAGAGGCTGATATCCCTGCTGCTACTCCCTTGAAACGGAGGAAAGCGATCCCTCCAGCTGCACCTATACAGGTGGATTCCGGCGAGGCCGAGCTAGCTTCGGAAGGTGAAGGTCTCGCGGAAAAAGTCGCGAGGTATTAATTTAACCTTAAATGCGTCTTTTCTTCGATGAACTTAGCGTGATTCTTGACACTTTTGTTGCTATTTTTAGTTTTTACAGGGCTGTAGCGCGGGAAAGGCTGAAGCGAGCTGGGACTGCGAAGGCTGCTGAGCCTTCACATGATGAATTGGTTCGGGAGACTGTTTCTCGGACCGAAGGTGCGAGCAATAAAACTGAAGCGAACTGCCGCACAGCTACTTATCCGCCTGCTAGGACCGGTGCTCCCCAAAATCCTGGGGTTCATGATGCAGAAGATGCAGGTCAGAAAGGGGCCGAAGAAGCCGCTATGGCTTGTCGAAGGACCAAACTTCTGCCCAAAGGATCTGCTCCCCTGGAGGGTGCCGATGCCCAAGACACCGAAGGTGCGAACCGGGATGAGACCGAAGATGCTGCACCAGGTGGTTTTACTGAACCGAAACCGAAAAAGAGCTTTTTGACTACAACCCTCATCATCTGAGCTTGAAGTGGGACGATACTGCTCTGGCAATGCTTAATCGCGATTTTGTCGTGAAGCTAATTTGGCAGTGCAAAAAGAACCCGAGGTGGGGTAAGCCTCTGCGGGAGATGAAGTTAGGAGTCGATATCCTCGGCGTATCATCTGATCGCTCATGTATTTATATTTTTGGCGTGCTGTTGTGTTACTTTGTTTTGTCGCTTAGCTTTTAATTGATTCTATGGTTTAGGAACATATATGTCTGCATTTGAGACGTATGACAGGGACTATTGTAACGAGGAGATGATGCTGGACGTCGCTTGCGCCAAGCTCGAAGAGCTGGAAAAGGTTGAAAAGGAGAATCGGCTTCTCAAAGAGAAGTGTTCCCAGCTCGAAGGCACCGTTGAAGCCTTTAAGGGTGAGGTGGCGAAAACATCCCGACTTTGCAAGTAGGTTGCATCCCTTGAGGTGCGAACTGACTCCCTCGAGAAGCAAAATAAGGAAAATTTGCGAAGGTTCCTCGCCGAGAAGGAAAAGCTTCAAGGTTCGTGCGACGAGGTGGCGCGAGATGTTGCTGATAAGGTTTTTGACAGCATGTTCTCATGGTTTATGCTACGAATAGAGCGGCTTCACGCGTCGCTTGTCCAGCGAGAAGAAGTCAAAGCTGCCTTGATAGGCGTTGAAAAGAGCGGCGCTATGGTGGCGTATATGAAGAAGATGCTTGAGAAGGGATGGGAACTCCCTGCTGGCATGCTTCCGACCTTTGAGAAGGAAGTCGCGAAGTGGCAGACTGCAAGTAATGCTATCAATGAGATAGTCATTACCGACGACGATCTCAGTTTGCCGAGCAGGTTAGTGTTGCCATTGTGTCTTGTTTTTTTTTTGGTAGAAAAAGTTTTTTCCCCTTTTAAACTAGTTTTGTTTTATTTTTGGTTTTGCCGGCAGGTCTGCCATCGACGAGCTGTTGAAACAAGCGCAAGGAAAGGCATCGGTGCCGGAGCCAAAGGACGATACGAACTGAGCGGCTACCTCCCCTTTATTTTTGTTGTAATTTATTTGGCTTTTGTGTAGCCTTCTATGTAATGACATTACCCGAAAATGATTTTTCTTTATTTATTCAATGAATTTAGTTTTTTTAGCGAAAGTGACTTTTACTCTCTTTTTTTTATAAAAGTCTTTTCGATGGATCTTTATAGTCCAGTGTTAGGAGCAGGATTCCTTTACCCATTTATACCAAACGATAACAAGATCGAATACCAAGCTTTCAAGATTCACTTTGGCTTGAAAGGTATGATCGAGTGTCGTGCGAGTTTTGTCATCGGCTTTCGTCTTATCTACTTCGAAGTAGTTAAATCAAACCGAAGTATCAAAGGAGTGGTGATCAGCCACACAATTCAGTTTTTGCTTTTTTTTTTTTGCTTTTTGAGTCAAATTTTTGGCCAAAACATCGACTCAGCAAGATGCATTCGCATAAGGAAGGTTGCTCTATATGCCGAGCTGATTTTCCAAGAAAATAAAAATTTATTAAGTTTACAGCTGCACCCGGAGGTTGCCTACGTATCCAAGTCAGGATCTAGCCGTTCGTAGTTCTTTACAATTATTAGATGAGTGTTGTCACTCAGAGGCCAAGCCGGCCTTTATTGGTGCTGAAAATAAAAAATTGAATTTAAAAGTTGCAAGATTCTTTTTGAATCTACTCCGTTTGTTTGGCGTCTTCGAGGGATTTTGCCGCGGTGAGTCGCACCTTGCGTTTGCTGATGAAGCAAGATCTTACCATCTGCTGATTGCCGCGAAGTTAGAAGATGCCAACCGAGGTAGCAAACTTCATGGACTGATGGTAAGTTGACACAATGGCTTTCCATCTCGTGGATGCACGGCATGCCAAGTATGACATTATAGATTGCTGGTTTATCCATGACAGTGAATTTGACAATTTTTGTAACTCCGCCGACGTAAACTGTCAGAGGCTGAAGAAGGATTCGCTAGCAAAGCCGGTTAGTGGCTTTGGTGCTGCCTTGATATCCTCGTCGCGGAGCTCCATCTTTGTTAAGGTATCTTTAAAGATAATGTTAACCGTACTGCCAGTGTCCACCAGTATTTTCGCCACTTCGCTATCGTGGATATGCAACTCGATAACCAGCGGGTCATTGTGCGGGGTGTGTAACCCATGCATATCCTTTAATGTGAATGTAATTTTCAGATGGTAGTCCACGGGGCGAGGAAACTTTTGCGAGGTAATCGCTTTTCGTCCATACTCTTTGATGGTGTGAACCGAGTCGTCGCAGTCGGAAAAGTCTCCCATGATCATGTTAACCTGTCGCTTGGGTGGAGGGGGTGGATTGCCATGCTCGCCATCGTTGTTTTCGTGTTCCTTCCCTTTTCTGTATCTTTTTCTTCCCGCTTTTCTCGGGTGATCGACTTTGGCGCCTTCCTCTGGAGCTGCTTCAGCTGCTGTTTTTGCTTTGACCTCGGCGATCCTTGCTGGAGGAACTTCGGCGTGAATTTTTAGAGTTGGAGCTGCGTGAGTAGGAAAATTTGTTCTGAGATCGATCTCCGCGGACTTCGATCTTGCCTTCCTTGTATTTTTCATACAATGAATTATGGAGATGTCGGCATGCCAAAGTAGCATGTCCTGTTCGCCCATGGAAAGAGCAGTAAAGATCGTGATTATTGTCTATGTCGTCTGAATTTCTCGGAGGATCGCCGCGGTTCCACTGTTTCCAAGGCTTCTCTCTGGTGGCCACGATGGCGTGGAAGGATTGCTTGCCTTTGCTCGCCGGGTCCTTGTCTCGTGAAGTGCTTGCCACGTCCATGCCATGTTTCTTGGTGTAGAAGGTTCTTTCTTCCTCCATTCGTATGAAGGTCTGAGCACGATGGAGTGCGTCCTCAATGGTGTTTTTCAGATTTTTCTGCAAATCTTCTTTGAAAGAGGATTCGAACCATAGACCGTTCGTGAGTGCCTCGATGGTTGAAGCTTGCAGGATCTGGTTGTACGCCGCGGTGGCATCCTTGAATTTTTTAATGAAATCCCGGAGGGGTTGGTCGCATTCCTGTATTAGGGTGAAAAGATTGACCGTCCTCTTCGTAATGAACATCGAGTAGTGCTTTATGAAGGCATGGGATAAATCCTTGAAGGATTTGATCAATGCCGGTGGGAGGTTGGAGAACCACTTGAGAGCGTCTTTGTTGAGGTGCTCCACGAAGGTCTGACAGTGATTCGCTTTCTGTTCTAGGTCCGTTTCGAACCGTTGTCGCTTCATGGCCAGGTTGAAACCGGTGAGCCATAGATTGGGACCCTCCGTTCCGTTGTAGTAAGGGAGTTTAAGTTTGAATGCCGCGCCGAGACGAACGTCGGTGATCCGCAAAGCGAATGGATTGCGTTTGGTATCTAACAGAATTACCGAGATCTCAGGTGCCGAAATGGTGGCGCGATGGACTTGAGATCCGATCGCGTTGATTTGCTGATGCAGCTTTGCGATCTCGGAATTCAGTTTGTCGGTTGGTTCGTCATTGGCTGGTGCTGCACCTCGAGTGTTGCTGTGCTCCAACGTTTCAAAGACCAACCGACGCTCTAGCGGTGCTGACTTGCGGTAGTCGCGCCTGCCAAAGTGCTGAGCTGCTCGTCGTACTCGGCCTGCTGGGCCTGAAGGGTGTTTAGCTTGGACCCCAGGTTCTGTGTGAGTGGTAGCAAGGCGGCTTGGATCGCTGCGGCGAGGTCAGCAGCAAGGATAGGGGCCGGAGGTGCTCCTGCGGGTGGTGGGATCGCGATGATAGGGTTGTCGTGCTCATCGAGAGCAGGCGTATCAGCATGCATGGTAGTATCCTCTGTGTTAGAAGTGAGGATGGTGAGGTTGCTGTCGTCGGTCGGAAGGCTCATCGCTTCGGATCTTCTCTTGCTAGTTTTTAGAATTTATTCTCCTAGTCCCCCCAAACGGCACCAATTGTTGAACCAGAAAATCATCACTAGGGTTTTGATTAACAGTTGTGGGTTTCAGAGAATAAGTTTTTTATTAATAGCTCGATGATGAAACAATTAGAAGAGATATCTTAACCGAGAGGTTATGCCCAAGTGAATGAAGTGTTTGCGAGGTAAACTAGAAAGCGTTGGAGTTCTTGGTTTTAGCTCTGCTGCTCTCTAGGTTGTATGAGTTGTTCCTCTTGAGCTCTGGGGTGTTCTTATTTATAGGAATAGGAGTTCGGTTGCTCCAAGCTCCTTTTCTTTTTCTCATTCGGTAAATATTTCCATATTTGCGATATGAAAATATCTCTTATTCTCCGAAGAATATGGAAATTATCATTTTTTTTTAAATATTAGATTTTTATCCGCGCGTTGCGTGGACTTATTCATTAATTTTATTAAAATTTTATATATTTATATATGTTGTATTAAATTAATGTTATTGTATGTTATATTTATTTTTTATTTTTTAAATGTTTTTGTTGTCCTAATATATATATCTATATTGTAAAATTATTTTTCTAATATAGATTGTCATGTATTAATTGTTATATTCTTACTGTTTATCTGTATTCAATTGATTTTTCATCTTTTTCTACATCTTTTTTTCATAGATCAATAAAGTGAAATTATCATTAATCTTTCTCCACTCTAAACTAAATGTTCCTTTAATTTTTTATGGAATCTACCTCATTTTTAAGCACAATTAGTCCTTTATTTTTTATCCTTACTTATAGCTCTTAGTCTTGCTATTCCGATTGCAATCTCCTGATTTTTTCTCTTATTTCATGCAAGCTTCCATCTCATTTAGTTTTGTGATCGGTTATAACTCTTGAATTTTAGTTAGAGTTGGCTAGACAGAACAAAAGATCTGTTCAAATATTACATACAAACGATGGGTTTTTATATCAAAAAATTATGCATAGTTGATAAATTGTTGATTTTAATTGATTTGAGACATTTTTTTTCAATTATGAACTACTTGACTATATTTGTGAATGTGTGCGAATATTTTTGTCTATTTTCATAACATGTGAATGTAAACAACATGACTATCTTAAAAAGTATAATCAATAATCTTGTTTTAGTTTATTTATATATTTTAAATTAGAAATCATATATTATCCGGTTGATGAGTAATGTGATCGCATATCAATTTTATATTACCATCATTAAGAAAAATGGTTGATAAGTATTTCTCTTTTTTTCCTCTTTCGTATAAATCAAATTCATTTCTATGATATATAATTATACACTTTATTTTTCTTTATTTATGAAAAGGTTTCATTCATTTTATACAGTAAAGTGGATATAATGATTTTACTTTAGTTTTAAGCATAAATATTTCAGAGTATTTTAAATAAGTTTGATAACTATTCTCAGCAAATTCTTCTGTCATATTTCATAAATGTTCATTTTCCAACTCTTTTTCAAATTATGTTTGTTTATATTCGAAATAACTTTATGAATTTTTTTATTTCAAAGAGAATTTGTAGTTTTTATAGTTTATAAAATAAGTATTTGTTTAATATATATGATTTTACTTTAGCTTTATATATAAATCTTTCTAAGGTTTTTTTTATAAAGTTTAATAATTATTTTCTGTAAGTTTTTCGAATAAATCCTTCATAACTCCTTTTCACAAATGAAGAATTTGTAATTTTTATGATTTGTAAAATAAATATTTGTTTTTTTCAAATTAATCATATTAAAAGCCCAAAAATAAATACCCAAAATATAAAAACTTAAAAACAAAACCCAAAATATTTATAAGCCTATTTTAAAATAAAAACTATGCTGATGTGGACAATTTAGATGGAAAGATAACTTGCTCATTATATATATGATTCTTTTGAGCTTATCCAACTTGGGGAGTTTTGAGATTATCTTCGAGGTTTTCGTTTTTAGAACTATGTCGGCACAGTTTTCTTGTTGTTGATGGGCTTAGGTTATTATTAAAGAAAAACTTTTAGAAAATGTACTCATTTTCCCTCTAACATTAATCAAAATGATTTTATTGCGCCTTCATTTAACTGGAAAAAAGAAAAACAAACAAAATACGATATCTCCAATCAAATTTAGGTCATTCTTCTAGGATATATGTGATGATAATCTTCGACACCAGCCTGTTTTTAGAAATGATTTCATTTTCAGTCTCATGTATTGAACCGATTTTATATTTTTTTAATTTTGATTTCAGAGCTTACAATCGAATTCAACGATGGAATCGATTTCATCTTCAATCAGAACGACACTCTTCTCAGAAGTTCCGAACAGCTTTCATTGCCACCGGTTTAGTTTGCGATCATTTACAAAACTTCATCACCACCCAAGCTTTTATGAAACTGGTAACCTTCTTCTAAAATTCTTTATCATGAGTTTGTTTTCAATCTTTGTTACAATGTTTTGCCTTTTTTACCACTTGATTCGATAGAGAGTCAAAGTGATTTAGGTTTGTTGAAGGACAAGCATATATAGATCAGCTTCAAGGGACTTAAGTGGCTTGTGTTGGAGTCTGAGACGTTTGGGTCACTACTCTGAAATGTCGAGAGATATAGATTCAATGTATCATTTAATTGCTTAGGGAGACTTGCATAAAATATTTGAACAAGTTTCTTGAGTCCGTTTGTAACATTTTGATTAGTTCTTTTCACTTTTAAATAGCACTCTTTTCCTTTGGTTTAGGTTTCTTTGTATAAATTTCATCGATTAATTATTTTAATATCTAGTCAATTTGTATTTGTAGAATTTGATTCATCAATTGAAAGCAAAATTTCAGTTTCTGTAGCAAACAGCGACACATGTTCGATTGCTGAAAACAATTTGTTTTGCAACCTACTCTTCTTGATCCTCCTCCTATTCCTATTCGATGTTCACATTCGACCAGAAGGACAAATGATTTGCATGTGAGAACTGAAGCTCGATCGCATCTCAGAATTATAAAACCTTATAAATAATAAACATTTTGATTTTAACAATGGATATAAAACGTTAGAACTGATGCTCGATCGCATCAATTTCTCCAAGTATACATTGGATATAAAACATTACTAATGACTTTAACAATGGATATAAAACATCACTAAAAATAGACTTTAACAAGCTCGATCTCTTCAGTTTCTCAAAGCTGAACTGAAGCTCGATCTCATCAGTTATGATTTTAACAATGGATATAAAACATTACTAATGACTTAATGGGAGGTGACAGAAAATGTCAGTCTGTCACACCCATAAATGCATTTGCAGTGATAGTCGCCACATCGTCACGAAGAAACTCATGAATTTGCAAGGAGGATCTCTTATGGTGTCAGCCCAAACATTTCCTCTGGTGTAACAATTAGAGGTTTAATAATCTGGTTTACAGTTTGATTCTGCTTCCTCCTTTTTTTATTTATCTAATAGAAACTGAAATCGAATATCTATTTTAATTATTAGGTTTGGTTTTATGGAATTTCGGTTTAGTAAATAAAAATTCAACCGTTGCATTTGCGAGATTTGGTTCGACAAGAATAACACAACAAATTGTGAAACTTTTAGAGACTGACAATAATGAACAAACTATTCGTTATTGTTTCGTTGTATAGGCTTCTGTTGTGCTTAATTCATATGATCTTTTCGTTTTATTTTTCTGATAATTTGGATGACTCATTAACTCATTAATTTGTTTTTTTAGATTGGGTCTCCTAATTGGAACATCACTCATGAATAATTTACAAATATACTTAAAAACTTAGTTTACTTATGTGGATATAGAAAGATTTCATAGAGAGCTTCTAAACATTAGAACATGATATAGTAAGATTCATCCAAAAAAAAAAACATGATGAATGAATATATTTCATTAATTCTATGACGATAGTAAGTATATTAGTAGGTGAGATACCGTAATGACAATAATCTTATTTTTTATTTTCTACATCTTATTTTCTTTTTATAAAATATCTTCCCAACGGAAACAATAACTTTTAATTTCGGCATATTTATCACGAACCATACGACACATAGGTTTTGTATCTTCTTTTCCCACCTCCCAAATACATACTTCACATACAGGATAATCTCCAAAGTTATTATCATCTCTTGATACATCAAATATATTAAATGCGTGAGTTAATCCATCTCCAGTCCCCGTAAATTGACAACGAAATTTGGTAGTTTTTAAAAAGTTAACTTTAAATCTGAAACCCCAAGTACCACCCCAAGGGATATGGATTACCCCTAAATCATCCTCAGTAGATTTACAATGTGCATTCAGAGTCCCTTTGTTTGCTAACTGGTTACGGATTATGACATGTTTTTTTGCAAAAGGCCAGAAGCCATCTTCGCTAGATGCCACTTCCACGAGATTGTTACACTCAAAGACACTTATAGAGTTTATAATTACAGAAAAAGATACTTTGTGCTCTTGGTATACTTTGTATAAAGTAAAAGCCTTTTGTACTCCCTTAACTAAACTTCTACATCTAACTTAATCTTTTTTTTTTCTTCCTCTTCGTTCCAAATATATTTTAGCTTCTCTTCTAAAATTCTTTAAATCTTTTAATCTCTTATTGACTCCTTGCTCCCATCACCACCACTACCATCGTACCCCAATCTCTTTAATAAATTATGATCAAACCCTCTCTTTCTCAAACATTAAAACCTCGAAGCTCTCTCTCTTTATCTCTCTTACTTCAAAAAAGAGGAGAAATCCCTACAATTGAAGTTGAAGAAAATTGTTCAGGAGCCGCATCTGTTTCGGTCTCCGTCTCCGAGTAGTGATTACTTGAAAAGAGCCAATTATAAATTGCTTTATACTCAAGTATCAATAATGGTATTTATCTTTTCACAATTTCTATAAATCTTTCTAATTACACTCGAAGTACTACCAGATCTGATCTTTTCAGATCATTCTTGTTGTACTAATCTGAATTGTTTATGTTGCTTTCATCTACAAACCGATTTCTTTTTAATAAGCTTTGCGAATCATTTATTTCAATTGCAAGTAAATTTTCAAAACAATTTTGTGACTGTTGTTTGTTCATATCCACCATGTATGTGATAACGTTTCAGATGCCGTTTTTTTAGTTGTATACAAATTCCTAAATGTGTTCACAAAATTCTGTCCATTTTCTTTTGTCCATATAGATACTACATGTGTCCATGATAATATGTCCACGGTGACATGTTTGTAACTCCATTCATCCATCATAATTTGTGAAAGAGATCATGAGCTGACTTTTAATTAAATTTCATACTCTAGACTTTTTTAATTAAACATCTGCAATTAGAGATCATTAAGCTGAAAATTTTAATTGAATATTTTATTTTCTTGTTTCAACTATGATTAACATATGATTCATCCATATGTTAATGCAGCATCTGATCACAATAGTACAACTAAAAGTTGTTGAATAGATGGACGGCAAAACGTGGATACAATCAACGTATGCATTCTCACCAGATGGACAGCAAATGGTGAACATATGGACATCAAAGCATGGACACAACCAAAGACATCAACCGGTGGGCAAGAACTTCTTTCATCACCCAATACTTTTATTTGTTATCTTAATATCTTTTTGTTATCTTAATATCTTTCACATGTCCACTGTTTGGTTTTCCCTTGTGAATAGGTACATATGGATTAGTTTGCCTTGTCAACATGCAATTGCACATTTTTGATCAAACATCACGAACTCCTCTTTCACAATTGCACTTTTTTTTATCAAACATCACAAACTTTTACAGTCATTTACAAGATTACATCGATTTAGTCACCTACACAAAGAACTGAAAATTCTCCTAATACACAATTAATGTGAACTTTGTGTTGTTGGAGAAAGAAAGAGAATAGAACAATTAATCTCATTTCTAAAGAATAATAGATCACTAGATTACACAAAAGATGCAATTTATCCTATTTTGTGTTATTTATCCTGAACTACGAACTGTTAAACAACTGAAAAGCATATCTATTGAGAAGATATTAAATTTATTCATGATAAATGATCCACAATAATTTATCCACGATTCTGTTAATTCTTCAAATGTCCACGATATCTTGTATATGATAAACTATCCATGATGACCTGTCCATGATAACTTATCTATGATAATCTGTTCATAATAAACCCTTCCTCATCTACTACCATTTTTTCCTGAATCGGAGAACAGCCTAAATATATTTTAGAAGAATCGGAAATTCCACCTAAATTTCAGAAGATTCATGGTTTGCTTGGAAACATAATAAAATAGCACCAAATCCTCCAACATTCATCTTCTCTTTAGGTACTTAAATATTTCCACTCTTTGCATAAATCTTTTTATCTCTGTAAAAAAAATCATGATTTTGGGTAACTGAAGATCTTGTTCGCTTGGATTTAGAAATCTTAAATGTTATTTGTTGATTCTCTCAGTTCCTGATTTTTGAGATGTTGTAGAAGACGATAAAAATAATATCTCCAGTCTTTAGGAATTTTGATGCAACTACCCAGAATCTCAACCATTTATTTGAAAATTTATTTATTATAATCTAAGGGCTGAGAAAAAAAGTTTTATTAAAACTCCTAAACAACTAACATCTCTCTCTTGACGAAAACAATGAAACACTCAAACAGCTTCCCCTTTCTCATCCGATTGTAACTTCGTTTTCTATGATTTGAGGGCAAATTTGGAATAAAATTTTTTCTTCAGTTCTAAAGTGCTCCACCCGCTGAAAGTGCCTTTATTTGTTAATTGAAACTCATAAGTATCTTCTACTGTAAATGACTCCACTTCCACTGCAACATTTGAAACATTGAACGCCAATGTGAAAAAAAGAAAATTACATGAGATCATCAATATCAATATGTAATGAAGTTTATTGAAAAAAGCCATGATTATGTAAATTTTGTGGAAGTGGTTAAATAAACTTTTCTTCCCTATTTATAAATATTAAAAAGATGTAAAATCTATTGGTGACTAAATTATTTAGGAAACGTTTGAATGCATTGAATGTATATATTATAGTCAAAGTAACATTGAATATATATATATTAAATATATATATATATATATATATATATATATATATAAATCTATGGTGCTCTCTTAATTTTATTATATACATAACATATTAAAATGGAAATATCAAATAAGAGAATCTAACTCGTCAAAAATTGAAAATTAAATAAATATTTGAATAGTTTTATAATATTAATTTTTTTTATCGATTAAAGTAAGAATATGAAAAACTAAATATTTAAAAAATATTTTTGGTGGATATTCATATATGGGTCCATAATGAAAAATATAGCTACATATATGGAATACAAAATTTAAAAAGTAACCATCGAATACAACACAATGACCAAAATGACCTTTACTTCATTGACCAAAATGGTCTTCCGACTTGACATGACGTTTATAGAGCGTAGCTTTTACACCAAAGCCTCACGTTTCACTAACCTAACCATGTGAGGTTAATAACTTCTGATTGATGACAGCTTAACCCTAAATTATATGGCTCACAATTATTCACCTGAGTACTAAAAGCTGATTCTCTGTTAATAACCTGTGTATACTGTCTTTGTTCAGTAGAATCTTCAAAGAAAAGTAGTTGTAAAGTAAATACAGAGTCGACAAATAAAGTGGTAAGTTCGTTTATTAAATCAATGTCGGTGCTTTTATGTGATGGTACTGTGAATGTATTCGAATAGAAAAGTATATAAGTGTTTTCGAGCAGATAAGTAGACTATATGTTACCATACCAAACTCCATCTATAATATAGTTGATACTAATTTGAGTGAGATTTTTTTATCAGATGGAAGATCATGACACGGTCGATGTTGTAGCTGGGAATTGGATCCGAGATTCTCATGGGAAATGGGTCTTTGAATCATTACCATCGATTGGACCGGCTTTCATACAGCTAAATACCAGGATGAGTCATTCAGAGCTGGTGAACAAAGTGAAAGAGAAGCTAAACTTAACGGTATCGAACATCTCTGTCAAACTCTCTTACCAGTACCCTACTTGGTTGGAGATTAATGAGGGGGATACGTGTGATCCGCAATTCATAACCGACGACCAAGAAGTAGTTGTCTTTGTTGAAATGAGGCGAACTATTGAGGAAGTGAATCTATGCGTTACACCAAGCCGATTAGTTCACAGAGTGCAAATGGCAATGGGAGAAACACACCCTCAAATTACAACTGGTACTGTAGCGGAATGAGTTGCTGGAGAAGGCGATTCGGAACCTGACGAGCACTGGCATGACCTTTTCATGTCCGAAACACTTATGACACTCCCGGTTACCCAGACGCATGAGTTAAAGGCAATGGTAAAAGGCCCTGGAATACTATACTACGAAAAGCAACTGGTATCAATATCAGAGAGGGTGATCGATCAACTCGGTCTATAAGCCATCTTACGGCTTCCCTTTCGAAGAAAGGTAAGGCCCCTGCTCTGCCAGAGGATACCCCTTCTGACAGCGACGATGCTATAAACACACAAATGACACCAACAGAGAAAAGGTCTCTAGTGCCCATTAGGAGGAGGCTATTCCACGACTCGGAGGGAGAAGAGGAGTCAGACTCTTACTCAGGGGAGGACGAAACAGAGGAGAATGTGGATGGTGAAGGGACGTCGACATTAACCACCTATAAGAAGTTTGAGGAGTCCCTACACGCAATGCTGACAGACAACGGTAATGATCTGGTGTTGTTCGCTAGAGACGCACCTCCTGTCTTTGATATGAGCGAGACTGATGGTAATTTGTTCTAACTCACTCCATCGTTGGAAATTTACTAAACATATAACTAGTTCTGTATATACTATATATATCTGAAACTATATTATATGGAAGATGTAGTATGGTAAGGTCTTCTGCAATCTCATATGAATATGTATACCAATATAGGGGTTAATAATGCTATGTCTGATGTCGACTACGAAGGTGATAACTTATTTATCGGAAGAGTCTTCAAAAGTAAGGTGGATTGTAAAATCAAAATAGCTATTCACGCTATTAACAGAAAATTTTACTTCCGCACCACAAGATCAACACCTGCGTTCATGGTGATGAGATGTATCGATCGGAGTTGCCTCTGGAGAGTATATGCAGTGAAGTTGGATAACTATGGCAATTTCCAGATAAGGTCGGCAGTTGATAGTTGGATTTTGACTAGCTAAGCAAATCCTAACACACTGATGTCATTGCAGCATGTAAGGTATCAATCCATCTGAGTTCTTAAGACACCAAGAATACAACAAATCACTAAAGTCAAGCCAAATTCAAGAAAGCA
Source organism: Thlaspi arvense (assembly GCA_911865555.2). Classification (NCBI taxonomy): domain Eukaryota; kingdom Viridiplantae; phylum Streptophyta; class Magnoliopsida; order Brassicales; family Brassicaceae; genus Thlaspi; species Thlaspi arvense. Next base: position 10,695,220 of record OU466861.1, read on the forward strand.
GTTGTGAACAAACTAAACAAGTCTAAAGAGTGAACTAAGCAAAGCAGGAAATTCAAATAGATAAAGTAAGGATCTAAGATGGGGGTTATTGATTAAGAGGGAATTAGATCCTAACTAATGATGTTTCAAAAACATTCAAACAATGCTATTTTCTAGGCATATAATTAACAACTATAACTAGCTCAATTTCTAATCACTTTGCTAAGCACACATTTCAGATAAATCCCTTTACTCAAACACATGATCAGCAAGCATTCAAAACATAATTCCAATCCTATAAAGCCAAAATGCACCTTAGACATCTAATTCCTTAGGCTAAACATACAAATCTTCTAAGAGACTCTAAGAAGCATTTCATTAAACACCTATCAGGCGCAAGAGAAAGCCAAAATACTAAATAAGCCTGACCAAGACTAATCTAGTGTTAAGCACATCTAATAGAGAGAAGACAATCATATTAAGCACAAGACATCACTAATCTAGTCCTAAAACTCCTTTAATCTATCCCATCTCAAACCCTAAATAACACTACTCACTAGCCATAGTCAAAACCACAAATTCCAAAGAGAAATAATGGTTAAGCATGATTAAGAAGCAGAATAAACAGTCATAGATGAAAGGCAAATACATAAATTCACTAAATCAAACTAGTTCTTCCAAAGTAAAGCTGAAAAGGGAAAGGTTTTTAAGTGTAAGAACAGAAGAAAATAATAAGATCCAAGTGGCCTAACCATTTTAGGACTTTAATATTTATAGGGGAACTAGGAAACTCTTAGTAAACCAAGATTAAACCAAAAATAAGCTGACTCGGACAGACCATATCGACTGTGAACATACAAGTCGATATCATCTCTTGTTCTGGGGTGTATCGATGTCTCTTGGTCGATATGCACGTCGATACAAAAGGCTCCTATGTTGTATCGGTTTGGCTCTCCATGGTGTGAAGTCGATACAATCGCCCTTTTAGTCAAGGCTCATTGGTCAAGCAAGTCGATATGGCACCTCAGTATTGTCCTGTCAGGTGTATCGGTCTGGGACGTCGATACACTGCTCGATATGGACTCCCTTCTGTTGCATCGAGGTGTCTCTTAGTCGACATGCTTCCTTCTCACCACGCCTTTACAGTATCGATGCTGAAGTGGTCGATATTCCCATCGATATGCTCCGTATCGATCAGATGATGTCGATATCATCATCGATATTGGCCTATCCGCCTTTGTCCCTTGCCTTGATACATTCCCAGCTCACACCCATTGCACCACATTACCTCCACACTCTTTCTAGTACCTGAATAAAACTCCAAATGCATGCAAAATGCAATGCAGCTCCTAAAACTACACTAACTCCTAAATGTATGCAAATGGGACATGAAAAAGCAAAATATGCATGTTTAAAGACTAAAACTAGTGATGAATGCAAGCTAAAATGGTATAAATAATGGAGATATCAACACCCCCACACTTGCCTTTTCTTTGTCCTCAAGCAAACAAACTAAGACAAAGAGGAAGTGAGGTTTGAAGGTGGGCACTCAAATCCAAAAATGCTAAGGTAAAGAAGTAAAGTCAATGTCTAAGTGCTTAAGTGTAGGATGCAAAACATAATCAGTCATACTAATAAGAACTTAGCCATGCCTTTCCAGTTTCAAAATGATCTCCAGTTCAGCCTAGTCAAATGCTCAAATCAGTCAATCCCTTTAACATTCATTTAAACTTTGTAACCAAGTGAATCATGTTCAAGAAAATCAAGTGGAATTATTTGGCTAAGGGTTAAGGTTGTGAGATAAAAATGATCTCATTAAAATGTGGGTTCAAGTGTAAGGGGTTCTCTCAAAAAGGAATGAACTTGGACATAATGCTAAAGGTTAAGCACAACTTATGCATACAAGGATAAATTACTATCTACCAATGCCTAAGAATGTTCTAAACCCTAAAACTCTTACCCCACCCAATCTTAGCTACCCTTTCTCAACACTCTCACACTCTCCACACTTTGACATTTTCAGGAAAGCATCTTCTTTGATCTCATCATGTTGTGGCCTTCTTTGTGCTCCTTTGTTGTGGGCGCCTTTTCTTTGTATTTGGGAGTCTCCATTTCTTCATCCTTTTGATGTATTTAGGCTTTGATGCCTTCTTTGTTGTTGCTGAGACTCTATCTTCATAATGACCACCCCTTTTGAGCTTATTTGGTTCCACACATGCTGAGTTTTTGCTTGATTTCCCATTCTCATTCCATTTCCCTTTCACTTTCTTCCTTCTCTCACTCTCCCCTTTTAGATCAATGTAACACTCAAATCCGCCTAGACCTATAACTACCATCCTAAACCTATGTCTAACTCAAAGTGAAGAGCTATTTCTACATAGCAACCTATCCTTGTCGTGCCTACCTAACACTTTATGCTTAGCTCATTCAAAAATAGGCCTCACACACACAAAGATAGTGTTTGGGTTGGAAAGGAAGATAAGGTTAAGGTGTGGTAACTGTCCCTTAATGATGAGGATCAGCTATTTGGACTAGCAAGAGAGGTATAAAGGAAGAAAGAAAGTCCAAATATATGGATAATCCATGAAACGACTTTTCAATGCAAGAACATGATAATTGACAATTCAAATTAATGGTTCTAATAAATAGGGATGATTTTCAGAGAGCAAGCAATTTTAGCATGAGACTAGAGGATCAGATTTAGCATTAAAGAGCATGGTTCAACCTTAGTTTCTAACTTCTTATAATGCATCAGATATTTTAACCACTTAGGCATTTAAATTAATTTTAAACACTTAGCATTTTACAAGAAATTATCATCATTATGCCTTATGCAAATTCAATGCAACCTATATGAAAAATACTAGAATCAATCCTAAACAAATGAATGCAACTACATGCTTTTTTTTTTGGTTTGCAAAAGATGCAAATTTTTAAAAAACTTTCGATTTTTTTTTTGTTTTTTAATGCACTTAGATGAATGCATGGGACTCAAACATGGATGAAAATGAAAAACTAAGAAAAGAACAAACAAAGTTAAACCCCAAATCTCTCCCCACACTTAAATTACACAATCCCTTGTGTAATAGAGTAGAAGAGAGAAGCAACAAAAATATATTACAAGAACTAGAAAAATGCAATGATATATACAATGGAGGAGTTTTTGGTACCTTAGAAGATTGTGTGGGAGGTGTATGAGGCGCCTGAAAGGTCCTCCATGTCAATGTTGTGGCTCCTCATTGGCCTCTCTCTCCTTGGGTGTCTCCTCCTCCTTGGCGCTTATTGACAGGATGCCCTTGGTGGCACCCAATGACAGCTTCCTCTTCATCTGAGAAGGTCTCTTCTTCAGTAACTATGGCGTTGCTGAACTCCTTAGGGTTAGCTTCTGGTTTTCCCAAGTAGTTCATCTCCTCTACTTGTAGATCCTATTCATTAGGCATCTCCACCATTTCATCAACATAATTGATCTCTTTGTGTTGCACTTGGAGCAGTTTGTCAAGCCTAGTGTTCAGCTTTCAACTCTCTTCTTGTAGACTCCAGCTCCTTCTTAGTGTTACCATCCTCTCCTCTTGGAGTTCTTTCATAGTCTTCACTATAATTGCCATCACTTTGGGCTAAGTTCTCCACCAGCTCTAGGCCTTCATCTACATCCTTAGATAGGAAGTTTCCATTGGAGGCAATATCAAGTAGCATCCTGATCTTAGGGAGAGCGCCTCTATATAAGGTTGAGAGGAGTGAAGCTTGTGAAAAACCATGGTGAGGGCACTGAAGTGTGTACCCTTTGAATCTCTCCCATGCTTCACCAAAGCTCTCACTATTCTTCTGAACAAAACCAGAGATCTCATTCCTGATTCTAGCAGTCCTTGAAGTGGAGAAGAACTTTGCTAAAAAGGCTCTCTTGCACTCATCCCAACTGGTGATACTTCTTTGAGGCAAGTTTTTCTCCCATTGGTGTGCTTTGTCGCCAAGAGAGAAAGGGAACAACCTTAGCTTGAAACCATCTTCACTCACCCCATTGATCTTGGTTAGTGAGCATAGTCTATCAAAGTTATCCAAGTGATCCAGAGGGTATTCAAGTGGTAACCCATGAAACTTGCTGCCTTGAACCATTGAGATCAATCCAGATTTGATCTCAAACTTATTGTTCTGAACTGCTGGATGAAGGATCCCTGTTCTGTTGTTGTAAGCTTTTGGTGTGTCACCAGCTCCAATGGGTCTGATTGGGCGTGCACCATGTGCTGGTCCTCTCTGACCTTGTTCACCTTGGACTCCTTGCTGTCCCTGAACACCAGCAACTCCTTGAGCACCTTGTGCACCTAGTGGTCTATGAAATCGCTGATCATCTATACCATGCTCCATGTTGAGCTGATGAAAACTTTCCAGTCAGAACAATAACTTTGAGATCAACTACTCAGAACAATAGTTATTGTTGGTCAAAGAAGTCTACTTTTGAGTCTAATTCGGTTAGAGAAGTCTACTCTCGAAAAGTCTACTTTGGTCCGCGAAGTCAAATTTTTTGATTAAAACTTATATGAAAACATTAATTTACTTACCATATTGACAACTCATAGTTAAAATAACGAATAAATGAACCATGATTCATTAACTGAACCATAAACTGATTCATATAGAAATTGTGCAAACCCTAATAGGGACGTTTCTTTGGCTCTAAAGGATTCCTAGAATGTGGCAAAGGATACATGCCTTCATATGGATAGAGAAGCATACTTCACGGGAAGGAATTGTTATCAAGAGGACTCATCAAAGTCATTAGAGATGGAGCCACAACAAAGGTATGGCTGGAAAAATGGATAATGGACGATCATCCTAGAAGACCAGCTAATCAAGAAGATCAATAGATGTGAATTTAGATGTTGCAGCGCTCACATTACCTACTGGTAAATGGAGATAAGAACTTGTTAAGGAACTTTTCCCTCCGATAGATGCAGAGAGAATTTTACAGATTCCCCTTGGAAACACGCCATACAAATATGCATGGGCTTATACTCCAAATGGTGGATATTCGGTCAAAAGTGGTTCTTGGTTACTCTCAAACCACTCTTTGATCCCGAACGCTCCTACAACAGTGCTTCAAGATGTCAAAACTAGACTAAAACAGCCATCTGGAAAATCAGAACATACCCGAAGATTTGTTTCTTCATGTGAAGGGTGATTTCGGGGGCCCTAGCAGTTGCGGATAGACTCCAGAGACAGGGTTTAGCATTGGATACAAGCTGTAAATTATGCAGACAAGACACATAAACCATCAACCTGTCTTATTTAGGTGTACTATGGCTCAAGACATGTTAGAAGGAACAGCAATACGAACCCCACATGGAGTTTTCTCGAACTCACTAAAAGAAAATCTAGCCTTCATACTCTAATTACTAGACCTCAACTGCCCGACAGAGCCTCAGAATGAAACAACACCATGGCTGCTGTGGAATATATGGAAGAATCGTAATGCTATTTTGTATGAAGGCAAACATGAGGCAACAATGGTATTAGTACAGAAACTAAGTAGCAATGCACAAGCATGGTTGACGGTGAATCAGAGAACCACAAATGTAAGCATCACCACTACAGCACTGAGGCTAAATCAACACTGGCAACCTCCAACACAAGGTATCATCAAATGTAATATTCATGCAAACTGGAGAAATGAACATATGCAGTGCGGAGGAGCATGGATAGCAAGAGATACACATGGGGATGTAACTTTTCATACAAGAGAGGCATTCACAAAATCCCAGAACAGAACAGTGGCTGAGCTCAGATGCATCATATGGGCTCTCCAAAGCTTAAGGGACTTGAGACATCGCAATATTTTGGTTGATATAGACTGTACATCAGCCTACGAAGCTCTCTCAAAACCACAGCAATGGCCGAGGTATCACGTTCAGATTGCGTATTACTTCTCACTCCGTTCGACCTTTGAGTACTGTGACATATAATTGGAATCACCCACGGCGAATCAGATTGCACGGAAAGTAGCAAGAAGTGTCATAGGCGCCGGCAGATTCCAACCTTATCTTGCTTTAGGGGGGCCAAGCTGGTTGCATACACTCGTGCAAAGCGAAGATGCTTGCTAAATTTCAAGAATCTCACTAGTAGCATCTTTTCTTCATTTCATATCAGGAATATGATGCCAAATTGTGGTTTTTTTAATTTCTACTTATTTTGAACTCTTTGGTTTGCTCTGTTTTGAGCTCTTACTCAATGAAACTTCTTTGATGTTAAAAAATAAAGGGTTATGTATTCAAATATTTGGGTTAGTTGATTGAATATCTGATTACTATTATGTATCTAAACATCTATTATTTGTGGTTTATATTGATTCTAATTTCTTTTTAAAAAAAAAAAAATTAGATGGTGTTTTATCAATTTTCTTAATATGATTGCAAAGTGTAATATTAATTGGTTAAAAAATGGAGAGGATCTGCTTGTTCATATTTTAATTTATTGAGCTTCATTGGAATATGTTTAAGAAAAGAAGAGGATATCTTACACACTCCTCTGGTCAATCTATAAGATTGCATGAGAAAAGAACTAGAAACATCCACATGGTAATTTAAAAAATATGTTTGATGTAGAATCGCGTAGAATTTATTATAACTTAACATGGTAATTTATAGTTGATACCAATACTTTAGAAATAAAATAGTTTGTAGACTAAATTTTAGAATTATTTTCTTTAAGAAGTTTTTTTGTTAGTATAAATCTTTTATTATGAATTTTATATTTTATTCTGGTATATACAATTTTTTGTTCTTATTTTATTTTTTGTTGCTGTTATTGATATTTCAAAGATAGTTAAGAAATCATGTTAATTTCCTTTTTAGATATTTTTTTAATATTTGTTTTTAGATTTTCCTTTAGATTTTCATTTTATTTAGATATATACAATTTTTTTAAAGTATATATTTATTAAGACATATAGTTTTTTTTGGTTAGTTAGACTTTTTGATGATTTTTAAAAGAATTAGCATAAATGTGAGTTAATTTCCGTTTAGATGATTTTTTTTGTTTTTAATTTAGATTTTTTATATTGATTTCTTTTTTATTTTGAAAAATACAATTTTATGAATATTGTTTTCAACTGGATTTGATTTGACGAAAGTATGCACTATTCAGATCACATTTGTTTTTCAAACTTGATCTAAAATATTTTTAGTTTAATTATGTTTTACCTTTTCTTTCGGTGTTAGTTTTATTTATTTTTTACACTTAATTATTTTTTATTTTGAATAAAATAGCAATAGATAACATATAACCTATGCATATAACATATTTGTTTCTTTGAAGGAATCTATAATATATTTGTCGATAAAAAAAATTCTGAAACACGAACCACAACTAACATATTTTAAGTTAACAATTCAGATTTTTAATTATTTATTCATGATCAAAATTTTAAAATAGGTTAATTATAATCTCAAATACAGTATTTAATTATTATTTTCAATAAATATGATTTTCTGTAATAATTTATTAATATGTCAATTTACCTTTTATTGTCAATAAGAAAATAAGATCTAATTTCTCTACTTCCTAAACCATTTCTTATCAATAACTACTTTAAAATTTAGAAACTTTCCTAATAATAACAAAAACAAAATTAAAAACAAATTAGATATTTTTCTAATAACAATTAAAATGAAATTAATTAATTTCAATATAAATCAAAATTAATTAAAATTTAGAAATTTTCTTATTAATAATAAAAATGAAATTAAATAATATATATAGTTAACTATAGATGATGATGTGCACCAATAAAATTGAATCTTATAAATCCTATGTAAATACCTTTAGATGCCTATAACATTAACTTTTAGTAATAAATAAACCAATAAAAAATAGAAAATCAAACAATTTAGTAATCAAACTTAATTTAATTGCCTAGTAAGTTTCTATTAGATATTTCAATAAGTAATTTTCATAGCAATGTTAAGTCTTCCTATAAAATTTTATCCACGTTCTTTCTTTTGTGGCACAAGTTGTGTTTTATTCTTAATCTTCTACAATCATTAATTTATAGTGAAAAAGTACGTATATATCTTTCACAAATATAGAGAGTTAATGACATGTGTTATAGTAATCTATTACTAATAAAAGTTGATGCTAAATGCCTCTAAGGGTGTCCACATAGGATTTAAAGATTCAATTCTATTGGTATACATCATCATTATTTTTAGTTTATTATATATTGTATATTAAAATTAATTAATTCGTTTTAATTGTTATAAGAAAAATTTTTAAATTTTAATTAATTTTGTTTTTGTTGTTATTAGGAAAGTTTTTAAAATTTAAGTTAGTTATTAATAAAAAAAGAGTTTTGAAAATAGATCTTATTTTTCTATTAACAATAAAAAGGTAAATTAACATATAAATAGATTATGAAAGAAAAATCATATATAATGAACAAAATTATTAAACACTGTATTTAAAACTATAATTAGATTATTTTAATATTTTAATCACGACAAACAATTAAAATCTGAACTGCTAACTTAAAATATATTAGTTGTGGTCTGTGTTGATGTCTTAGGTCAATGAGAGCGTCCACATATGACATATATACTCAATCTGATTAGTCTATATCAAAGTTTTTCATTAAACATAAAAAATAAAAAAGATTATTAATAATTTAAATAAATTAAAACATACAAAATATAAAATATCACAATAGAATGGAAAATTAAGATAATTTTTTGTAATAAAATAAAATAAATTTATGTCCAAAGTCTAAATCTATTGTGAAAATAAAATGAAAACTCATTGTCACAAAAACTAAACTAACAAAAACAAATATGTAAATAAATAAAGAAAAAGTTAAATTAAAAAAAATTTTAGCATATATATTTTAAATGAGTAATTTATTTAAAAAAAGATTTAAATTTTCATATAAACATATAAAATATTATTTAAAAATATCAATACTACCAAAAAAATATTCATATTAAATTATTAAAAAGGAAAGTCATCTAAAACTTATAAGTTTTGAGGAAATATTTAAAAATTAACACAAAAATCTTAACAAACCAAAAATGATACTTTATGCTAATTACTGAAGAAAGCAATATAAAAAATATTTAACTAACAAAAACCAAAACATAAATTATTTCTTACAACATGTCAATACAATTAAAATGAAAGTTCATATCGAGAAAGTTAAATTAACAAAAAAAAAGGATATTAACTTAATATCTATGTTATTTATTTAATAAAATCAATATAAACAGAATAAGTAAGAAATAAAAAAACATAAATAATACTAAAAAACTTAATTAACAAAAATAATATAAATATTTAAGCTAATCATTTAAGAAATCAATATTAAGAATTTAATTCACTAAAAAACTAAAACGAAAATTAAGTTTTACAAAATATTATTTTTTAAAAAAACACTTAAAAATATATTGACTTGATATCTGACTAAGTACTTAAAAAATTCATATAAAAATATTTAACTAACAAAAATTTTATGTCTTTAAAATATCAATATTTTAAAAATAATGGGGTGTTAAAATAAAATAAAAATCAATATCAAGAGAGGTAAATTATCAAAAAAAAAAGTCGTATAAAGTAAAATTAGCTTGATATTTAGGCTAACTACCAAACAAATATTAATTAAAAAAAGCAAATGATGGTATGAGCTTTTGAGAGAAGTTCACTTAAAATTTAGAATAACCAGTTATAGCATGTCAAAATAACATTTTAATTAATTTAAAAAGTAAATTAACAAATAAAAAGCATTTATGTAAAAGATATTAGATTAATATATATGCTACCTATTTGAAAAATCAATAACAAAATGATTAATTAAAAATATATATGTTTTAAGTATATCAAACCTGCAGAAAATTAGATAATTAAAATAAAACATAAAATTACCATTGAAGATATTTAAAATAACAAAAAACAAGATCTAAGAAGAAAATTAGTTTGAAATATAGTTCCAAAAACATTCATGATTTCTAAAATATTGGTGTTGACTATGGATAACCATATAAAGTTTTAATAGGTTATACAAGTTTCTAAATCAAACATATTATTTAAATTTACAAATATTAATACATTGGTTGCGTCTGGTTGAAAAATTAACAAAGTAAAATACTACACAAGTAACTTTACATTAAAAATATAATAAGTAATAAAGACTGATTTGTATACATATTTACTGCTTATAACTTAGTCAACATGAATAACACATAAGCAACATCCTCTAACATTTTATTTAAATAATATAATATAACAAAGTTATGAATTAAATTCAAATGAGAATATATGAAGAAAAAATATTCAAATCAAAACATGAATAAACACACAAAAGATAAAAAAAATAGTGATAATGTGAAGTCTCAACATCATCTTACATGTTTAAAAAAAAATATTAGCAAATAGTTGACTGCAAATAAAACAGATCTTATAAACTGAATAGAGATATAACCTAAAATTCGTAGAAGATCTGATGGAGAAGCAAAAAGCAGCTTTACACGATTAGTGTAGCTTACTAACAAAAGTAAATCTGAATCAATATATATCATATATTATATATGTATATGTACACAACATTAGTGAGACATTTAGTAAAGAAACTAAATATTTAAACATATAAACCTTTTAAAAAAAAGAACCATAGAAATCCTAAGGATACAAAACAGAACACCAAAAATTTAGTAAGGAAATCATTTTCTAAATCAAACATATGCACATCGAAGTTGGATAATTTGTTAGGTGTCATTATTATGATTTTACTTAATAAGATTTATAATTTTATAAACAAAAATAGGAAATACTACATATTATGTTTTAATGTTTTTATATAAAATAAAATTTCTACAAATATATTATAGTTTTGATAATTTAAAAGATATTAACCAAAAAATTAAACCAAATTATTAATACAGACTCGCACGTAGCGCGAATTAAAAGCCTAGTCTATTATATAATAACCAGGTTGTGTCACACAAAAGGATGACACGTGAGCACCCCCTCCATGACACCTCAGCATAATTTTTTTTTTTCTAATCAGCCATAAATTTATAATTAAACTTAATTAAATAAAATTAGATATCTAAGACTTAACCCAAACATACCCAGCGTTCCAAATTCTTATATCATATTCTGTGTTGTATAATTATGAACTTAGAAAAAAACGTTCAGCCTCCTACTAAATACTTCGATTTAATAGTTACCATCAGTTCTCATCGACTAAGGAATTTGAAAGATCTTTAGCAACTCAAGGTATTTGGTTTCACATAGATATTGTCTTTGTTTACAACGTTTACAACACATCATCTTCGTCATTATTTAGTTAAAGCCAATTTTGGTTTTTGTTCCTTCTTTCGGTTTCAAGGTTTTGATTCTATTACCGTAATCCTACCAAATGATCCAGTTCCAGCAATGGATCTGATATCCACCTTGTGCTGTTTCGTGAGCTTCTTGGCATACGGCATCACTACGGTTTTTCTCGGACCATCCAAAACCGTCACCACCGGAGCAGGCTGAGCGATCACCGGCGCAGGAGATGTAGTAACCGGAGGAGGAGATGGAACAACAGCCTCCGCAACGGAGGGAGGAGCGGAAAAGGAGGATTTCGAAGCGGTTTTGGTCTTAGCTTCTTTGATCTCAGCCTCAATCTCCGCCAACAATCCGATTGCAGCGCCTATCGGAGCTGTCTCCCCCTCTCAGACTACGATTGCGGCGAGATAGCCATCGTAGAAGGTTTCTATATCCATATCAGCCTTATCAGACTCCACAACGACAACACTCTCTCCTTTGGTGAGTTTCTCACCTTTGGTTTTGATCCATGATACGATTTTCCCTTCCGTCAAAGTGGAAGAGACCACCAGCATGAAAATTTCCCTAATCTTAGATCGGACCGTCATTACTCTGAGAGGATGCCGGAATCGAGGAGCGAAAAACGACGCGGCAGAGGGAAGGGATAGGCGCAGGGGAGACAGAGGAAACGAATGAAATGGTGGATTTGGAATTGGAGAGAGAAGCTGTAGCATCCATATCCGAGAAAAATATGGAATGATCGTACGAGACAAGGTATTGTCCGAGGAATGACCGAGCCAAGGGTCGGATATTGGCTGGGAAATGGAGGTTCGGACTATGGTCGGGTGTTGACCGGTGAAATAGTCGGATGTGGGCTGGATAGCCGAGCCGGATTGACCATATCCGAGGGAAAACAGGGTCCAGTCCGAGGGAAATAGGATTTATCCGAGTGCAGTGGGATATATCCGAGAGTCTGGGAGGTTAGTCCGAGTGTCAGTGGACTGTCTCTGAGGGGGAAAAAGGAAACCTCCGAGAGAAATAGAGGATTAGCCGAGGCAGGGTGAGTTGTCCGAGAGGAAAAGGAAAATCCGAATAGAAAATGGAAAACACCTCGGATAAAGGCGGTTTATCCGAGTGGGAAGGGATTTGGGCCGTGGGCCAAGTGTTTAGTCGGCTATTTTGGGGTTTATCGAAGGAATGGTCGAGCCGGTACAGGGAATAGCCGAGAGAATCGAATCGGACCGGGATAAAACTTATTGAAACCAGGAAAACGTCGGATAAGTCCGGGTTACCTAGGGTTTTGCGAGTATTTAAGGGATTTTGAGACTTTTCTCGGGAGAGTTGTGTTTATTCGAGAGCAATAAAGCAAAGAAATAGAATAGTCGAGAGAAAACCCTAAGAAAAACAGTTTCTCCCGAGGACATCCGAGAGAGATCTGGTTATCGCCGACCATCGCCGAGATAAACTGGTAAGCGATCGGATATTTTCCTAAGTGTTGAGTTTTCATCGGATAACCTCGAGCTAATAGCCTTGTTTTGTGGGGTTTCTGAGAGAAAACAGAGTTTGGCTCGAAGAAAGGTGAACGGATCAAGAGATAGCCAAGGGGATAAGGATCGGATCGTACCGTGAGCCGAGAGATTCTTAGGGAGATCGGATATCTTCGTTTTAGTGCGGTTTTCATCAGGATTTCTTCTGACCAATCTGTTTCCAGCCTTGTCTAAGGTGAGTGCGTAACTGTGTTTGGTGTCTAGGACCGTAGGATTGCTAGGGTTGAATGTTGCATGTTGATTGTGTGATTTTCAGATTATGTGTTTAGAACTGATAAGCAATCCTTGTGTTATGATATATTGTGGTGTTTACCGTGGCATATATGATGTTTAGCTAACCTCGAGGTAATCCGGATCATGTACTAGCTTAGGGGATGTGGGATTCTCGCTGAAGTAGACATGGGTCTTAAAAAGGGATTGATCTTGGTTGGTTAGGCTAGATGATCATGGCCGTTTGATATTGTTATGTCTATTGCGAATTGATTGTGTTGAATGTTGAATCTGAATATATGATTGCGTGTTTGGTACTGACCAGGTGTTACGGGATGACTGTACTCACTAAGTATTTATGAAATATTCATGCCTCTCATCTTGAGTGTGCAGGTACTAAGCAGTAAAGGGGCGAGACCAGGCGGCAGTGATGGATATGGATGGATCGGGACTTGGTTTTATTTGTGTTAAGACTTGTGTTTAGAGTCTTATGGCTTTGGTGTTTGATCGTTAGGTTGCTAGATGATCAGTTGTAATCTTTAGCGAACCTTGTGCTTTTATTTATGTTGAATCCCGAATCCTGTTTAAGTGTTTTATGAAAGTTAAATGAATGAAATGAGTTACTTTATATTCCGCTGTGTATTGATAAGAAAGAATAAGTTTAAAGAAAAAGTTTAAAATATGGCTAAGTATAGAAACGGACTTAGAGGATGTAGTGGGACACAGCCTCGGTACGGTTTACCGGGTTGGGTTACCACAAGTTGGTATCAGAGCGTTTTAACGCTTCTAGGACTGAAATTGGTGACTGCTGTTGTTTGTTTGTTTGGGGTTTATGGTGGTCCGATCCATTCTTCACTGCCAAGGTCTCGCGGTAAGTTGTTGTGTGGTGTTGTGAAACACGTTTTGAGTTAGCTTCGGCTAACTGGTATTGTGTACTTGCAGATGGTTGATACCAGAAGAACCGTGAGAAACAATGGGGACAACCAGGCTGCGGGGTCTGTGAACTCAGTCAACGGTGATGTTGCTGAGAGGGCAAGGGAAGCCGAGAGACAGGTAGCTGCGGTTGCGAATGAGGCGGCTAGAGTGGCAGCCGTGGAAGCAGCAAGGAATGCTGCGGATGCTGAGAACGTGGCTAGGAATGCTGCGGGTGCAGTTGGGGTTGCTGCGAATGTAGCACCAGTGGGGTTAGAGGCTGTGCTTGGGATATTAGCACAGGTACTAGCTAGGCTACCTGCGGTGACTCCTGCTCCGACGGTTGCAGCAGCACCACATGTAGTACCACCGGTGGGGGTTCACGCGGATGTGATTGGGGAGGAAGCAGACCAAGTGGAGAGGGTTCCGAGTTACCTCAAGGTTTTGGATCACATGGTGCGGTTGGGAACCAAGTTCTTTGCTGGAGGTTCTACACCGATTGAGGCAGATGAGTGGAGGATGAGACTAGAACGGAATTTTGAGTCTATCCAATGTCCAGAGGGTTACAAGAGAGACATTACCGTGCACTACTTGGAGGGTGATGCACACACGTGGTGGAAAGGAATCGTTGGAAGACTGGTGAATGCGAATTGTTCTTATGAGACATTTTCAGCGATGTTCAGGAGTAAGTACTTCCCACAGGAAGCTTACAACGAGTTGGAGAAGGCGTTCTTGTACCTTAGTCAGGGGACGCTTACAGTGAGGCAGTATGAGACTCAGTTTAATCAGCTGAGGAAATATGTGTCTCATGAGTTTGACACGGAGGAGAAGCTGATTCGCAAGTTTATGAGTGGACTGCGAGTTGAGCTAAGGAATGGGTGTGTGGTTCGTGACTTCAGGACAGTTGCTGAGCTTGTTGAGAAGGCGGCCTTGTTGGAGTCAGGACAGGCGGAAGCTGCGTTGATGTCAGCTGGGGCTAGTACAGCCGTGACCAAGGCGGGTCAGTCTAGTGGACAGAACCGGAAGTTTGGGAAAGGAGTACCGAACAAAGGGTCTGGGGGACGCAGCGTGTGCAGCAAGTGTGGCAAGGCTCACGTTGGCGAGTGTAGGCGCGGTGGTAGTGGATGCCACAGGTGCGGGAGTTTAGAGCATCGGGTACGAGACTGTCCGGAGGAGGATCAGCAAGTGGTCCGTGTGTCCGGCAGTGATGGTGCGGTTCGGGTTTGCTATGGTTGTGGAGAACCAGGGCATTTCAAGCGTGAGTGTCCTAAGGCAGGAGTGGTGGAGCAAGCCATGGCTCAAGGGAAGAGAGCAGGGGAGGCGCTTGCATCACAGGCCAAGAGACAGGCCATTATGCCGAGGGTGTACACGACGAGTGCAGCAGCAGCCGAGGAACCGAGCACTTCTCATCCGATTACTGGTACGTGTGGTACTTAGTATTTTTTAAACTTGCTTTTACGTGATGTGTGTTAGTATAGAGTCTTGCTAATGGGTGAGGTTGAAACCCACGTTCTGTTTGACTCGGGAGCGAGTCATTGTTTTGTTAATCCGGATATGATCGGAAAGGGACAGTTCCGGAAGGAACCCGGAGAGGACTTTGGGTTAGTTCAGGCGGCTGGAGGCCAAGTGATGTTTTCACTAGGAACGGTCAAGAATGTCCCAGTGATGTTTGGTGAAGTGAACATGCCAGCGGATCTAGTGATCTGTAGGGTTAAGTCCTACGATGTCATTTTGGGAATGGACTGGTTAGGCAAGCACATAGCTCACTTGGATTGTCACCGTGGAAGGGTGCGGTTTGAGAGAGACGGAGAGGTCTTGGTTTATCAGGGAGTTAGGCCAACCTCAGGAAGTTTGGTGGTTTCAGCTATTCAAGCAGAACGGCTGATAGAGAAGGGTTGTGAGGCGTATCTAGCAACGATCACTACCACAGAAGGAGGACCGGATGTAGACTTAGGCAGTATACTGGTGGTGCAAGAATTTGAGGATGTTTTTCAGGCGTTGGCAGGACTGCCACCAGCTCGTTCAGATCCATTCACGATTGAACTTGAGCCGGGGACAGCTCCATTGTCCAAAGCACCATACCGGATGGCGCCAGCGGAGATGGCTGAACTGAAGAAGCAGCTAACGGAGTTGTTGGACAAAGGTTTCATTAGACCTAGTAGTTCACCGTGGGGAGCACCAGTGTTGTTCGTGAAGAAGAAGGATGGGAGCTTCAGGCTTTGTATTGACTACCGCGGATTGAACCTTGTGACCGTGAAGAACAAGTATCCACTTCCCAGGATAGACGAGTTGTTGGACCAACTCAGGGGAGCTACTTGGTTCTCTAAGATCGATTTGGCATCAGGGTACCATCAAATATCCATAGAGGAGACAGACATGCGTAAGACTGCCTTTAGGACAAGGTATGGTCATTACGAGTTTGAGGTCATGCCATTTGATTTGACGAATGCACCAGCTGCATTCATGAAGTTGATGAATAGCGTATTCAGAGAGTACCTAAATGAATTTGTGTTCATTTTCATAGATGATATTCTAGTATACTCAAAGGATGAGGAAGAGCACAAGAGCCATTTGCGAACTGTTCTGGAGAAGTTGAGAGAACAGAAGTTATATGCCAAGCTCAGTAAGTGTAGCTTTTGGCAACGGCATATAGGGTTCTTGGGTCACATTGTTTCGGATAATGGAGTGTCCGTGGATCCAGAGAAGATTCAGGCTATTGCGGATTGGCCCAGACCAGAGAATGCTACAGAGATAAGGAGTTTTCTCGGACTAGCTGGTTACTACAGGCGGTTTGTCAAAGGTTTTGCAAGCATGGCTCAGCCAATGACAAAGCTGACTGGTAAAGACGTGGAGTATGTCTGGACGGATGAGTGTGAAGAGTGCTTCTCGAAGTTAAAAGAGTTACTCACTAGTGCACCAGTATTGGCGTTACCAGAACCGGGTGAGCCATACGTGGTATACACGGATGCATCCAGGAAAGGACTAGGTTGTGTTCTGATGCAGAATGGTAAGGTGATACCTTATGCTTCGCGGCAGCTACGGAAGCATGAAGGGAACTACCCTACGCATGATTTAGAGATGGCGGTTGTGGTATTTGCACTTAAGATATAGAGATCTTACTTGTATGGCGAGAAGGTGCAGATATACACAGACCATAAGAGTTTAAAGTACATCTTTACTCAACCGGATTTGAACTTGAGACAGCGTAGATGGATGGAGTTGGTAGCGGACTATGACTTGGAGATAGCATACCATCCAGGAAAGGCCAACTTGGTGGCGGATGCGTTGAGTAGAAGAAGGGCTAGCGTATCATCTGAACAGAATGTTGGAAGCATTATGAACATGCTAAGGACATTGCAGCTGAATGCAATAACGGATGGGGTTGAACAGTTGGGTTTGGAAGCTGCGGATAGAGCTGACTTGTTGACTAGAATTCGGATTGCTTAGGAGCAGGATGAGAATCTGAAAAAGGTGTCACAGAATGACAAGACAGAATATTAGACTTCAAACAATGGGACCATTGTTGTGAACGGACGGGTCTGTGTTCCAGATGTAAAGGAGTTAAGGGATGAGATCCTTAAGGAGGCACATCAGTCAAGGTTTTTTGTTCATCCGGGAATGACCAAGATGTATCAGGATTTGAAACGGTACTATCATTGGGTTGGGATGAAACGGGATGTGGCTAAGTGGGTAGCCGGATGTGAGACGTGCCAATTGGTTAAGGCAGAGCATTAGTTTCTGAGTGGTTTGTTGCAAACGTTGCCAATGCAAGAATGGAAATGGGACATGATCACCATGGACTTTGTATTGGGGTTACCTAAGACTAGGAAGTTGCATGACGGGATATGGGTCATTGTAGATCGTTTGACCAAGTCTGCTCACTTCTTAGCAATGAAGAAGACTGATGGAGTACCAAAGTTGGTGGGCATGTATATTGATCAGATCGTGAAGTTGCATGGAGTGCCAGTGAGTATCATTTCAGATCGTGATCCGAAGTTTACTTCGAGGTTCTGGAAAGAGTTCCAGGAAGCGTGTGGGACGCGATTGCATATGAGTACAGCGTATCATCCTCAGACTGATGGGCAATCAGAACGGACGATCAGGACATTGGATGATATGTTGAGAGCGTGTGTACTGGACTGGGGTGGTAGTTGGGAAGACTACTTACCGTTGGCTGAATTTGCATACAACAATAGTTACCAAATGAGCATTGAGATGTCTCCATATGAGGCGTTGTATGGCAGGCCGTGCAGGACACCACTGTGTTGGACACAAGTGGGGGAGTGTAGCGTAATGGGGCCAGCAATGGTCGAGGCTACTACAGAAAATATTAGATTGTTAAAGGTTAAGCTGAAAGAGGCTATGGACAGGCAGAAAAGTTATGCAGACAAGCGTCGCAGGGTTTTGGAGTTCAGTGTGGGTGATATGGTTTATCTTAAGGAACTGACTTATAAGAGAACAGAGAGGGCAGCTAAGAGTGCCAAGTTGAATCCGAGGTACATGGGGCCGTACCGGTTACTGGAAAGAGTTGGCGCAGTGGCTTACAAGTTGGACTTGCCATCGGAAATGGGAGCGTTCCACAATGTATTCCATGTGTCGCAGCTGAGGAAGCACATTACCGAACGGGAAACGATTATAGAGGAACCACCAGCAGACTTGCAAGAGGACCTTGCAGTGGTGGCTAGGCCGGTTCGGGTGTTAGATCGGAAAGAAGAGACTAAGCGTGGGAAGCTGGTCAGAATGGTTCAGGTCGTATGGGACTGCGACGGGCATAAACAGGTTACTTGGGAAAATGAGGCTAGGATGAAAGCTGAGTATCCCAAATGGTTTGACAAGTTGCAAACGGATGATTCGGATTCGAGGACGAATCCAGAACGGGTGGGGGAGAGTTGTAGCATCCGTATCCGAGAAAAATGTGAAATGATCGTACCGGACAGGGCATTGTCCGAGGAATGACCGAGCCAAGGGTCGGATATTGGCTGGGAAATAGAGGTTCGGACTATGGTCGGGTGTTGACCGGTGAAATAGTCGGATGTGGGCTTGATAGCCGTGCCGGATGGACCATATCCGAGGGAAAACAAGGTCCAGTCCGAGGGAAATGGGATTTATCCGAGTGCAGTGGGATATATCCGAGAGTCTGAGAGGTTAGTACGAGTGTCAGTGGACTGTCTCTGAGGGGGAAAAAGGAAACCTCCGAGAGAAATAGAGGA
This sequence comes from Thlaspi arvense, assembly GCA_911865555.2. Taxonomy (NCBI): domain Eukaryota; kingdom Viridiplantae; phylum Streptophyta; class Magnoliopsida; order Brassicales; family Brassicaceae; genus Thlaspi; species Thlaspi arvense. The sequence goes on from OU466861.1 coordinate 10,714,364, forward strand.
TTAGCCGAGGCAGGGCGAGTTGTCCGAGAGGAAAAGGAAAATCCGAATGGAAAATAGAAAACACCTCGGATAAAGGCGGTTTATCCGAGTGGGAAGGGATTTGGGCCGTGGGCCAAGTGTTTGGTCGGCTATTTTGGGGTTTATCGAAGGAATGGTTGAGCCGGTACAGGGAATAGCCGAGAGAATCGAATCGGACCGGGATAAAACTTACTGGAACCAGGAAAACGTCGGATAAGTCCGGGTTACCTAGGATTTTGCGAGTATTTAAGGGATTTTGAGACTTTTCTCGGGAGAGTTGTGTTTATTCGAGAGCAATAAAGCAAAGAAAGAGAATAGTCGAGAGAAAACCCTAAGAAAAACAGTTTATCCCGAGGACATCCGAGAGAGATCAGGTTATCGTCGACCATCGCCGAGATAAACTGGTAAGCGATCGGATATTTCCCTAAGTGTTGAGTTTTCATCGGATAACCTCGAGCTAATAGCCTTGTTTTGTGGGGTTTCTGAGGAAAAACAGATTTTGGCTCGAAGAAAGGTGAACGGATCAAGAGATAGCCGAGGGGATAAGGATCGGATCGTACCGTGAGCCGAGAGATTCTTAGGGAGATCGGATATCTTCGTTTTGGTGCGGTTTTCATCGGGATTTCTTCTGACCAATCTGTTTTCAGCCTTGTCTAAGGTGAGTGCGTGACTGTGGTTGGTGTCTAGGACCGTAGGATTGCTAGGGTTGAATGTTGCATGTTGATTGTGTGATTTTCAGGTTATGTGTTTAGAACTGATAAGCAATCCTTGTGTTATGATATATTGTGGTGTTTACCGTGGCATATATGATGTTTAGCTAACCTCAGGGTAATCCGGATCATGTACTAGCTTAGGGGATGTGGGATTCTCGCTGAAGTAGATATGGGTCTTAAAAAGGGATTGATCTTGGTTGGTTATGCTAGATGATCATGGCCGTTTGATATTGTTATGTCTATTGCGAATTGATTGTGTTGAATGTTGAATCCGAAAGTATGATTGCGTGTTTGGTACTGACCAGGTGTTACAAGATGACCGTACTCACTAAGTATTTATGAAATACTTATGCCTCTCATCTTGAGTGTGCAGGTACTAAGCAGTAAAGGGGCGAGACCAGGCGGCAGTGATGGATATGGATGGATCGGGACTTGGTTTTATTTGTGTTAAGACTTGTGTTTAGAGTCTTATGGCTTTGGTGTTTGATCGTTAGGTTGCTAGATGATCAGTTGTAATCTTTAGCGAACCTTGTGCTTTTATTTATGTTGAATCCCGAATCCTGTTTAAGTGTTTTATGAAAGTTAAATGAATGAAATGAGTTGCTTTATATTCCGCTGTGTATTGATAAAAAAGAATAAATTTAAAGAAAAAGTTTAAAATATGGCTAAGTATAGAAACGGACTTAGAAGATGTAATGGAACACAGTCGCGGTACGATTTACCAGATTGGGTTACCACAGAAGCCGTCGACAAACGAAGAAGAATAAACCGTCATTGTTGTTTCTCGATGAATCAGAGAGAGAGAGAGATCTAAGGTATGTACTTACTTTTAATTGCTTTTATTACATGATTATTCTCATAGTTTATTTTATTCTTGGCAATAGTCTATCACAAATCAACGAACAACTATTTCGTTATTACTGGTTGATTTAACAGAAGGAAGCAATATGTTTTCATATCTTCTTTTTTGAAATTTATTTTCAATTCTCACTATTCTGCATTTTATGGTTTATACGATTAAATTATTTTGTTTAATTATATCTTAATGTATTTTATGAAGTTAATTGTTCTAGATATTATTTATGGTTTAGTTTATCTTAAAAAAAATCATATAAAATGTTCACAATTAAAAGTTAAAGACTATGGAAGTGAAGATAAATAGAAAGGCAAGGATGAAGAAGAAAGTAAAATGGGATTCTGAAAAGTGTAAATAGAAAATTTCATAAGAAATTTATATACAAAACAAAGCATAACTTTTATTATGAAAAACCAAGTTACATCTTTGTGATGAGGAGATAAGAACTGAGAAAGGAGATCAATATATAAGTCGAATGGATGATACTTATGGTTTGAATAGCATCATACTGAAAGAAAACCAACATAGAAGTTTGGGAAGACAATACTATAATAATTAAATTTAGATCTTACATTGGTATTAGACTATTAGTTACGGGAATTCACGATGTGATCTAACTATCTAAGTGTTTCTTTGAAATGAAAAAGCACCAGAATGTTGATAGAAACAATTTAGATTTAAATTATAATTTTTCCAATTTAAGTCGTAGTAAATTATTGTTAACTTCTATTTAACATAATAATGTTTTTATCTATCTTTTTAATAACCAATAAAGTAAAAACTAACACTACACTTTGTAAAAAGATACATATAAAAAATAATAAAGATATATGTTCATAGAAATTTGGGTGGTATTAATATTAGTTTAAAACATATAGTTAAAAGAATGTACATATTCATTCAAACAACATTTATATATTTATATAAGTTAACAAATTCAAAAATATATTACTATTATATATTAAAAAACTTATTAATTCTAAATTTAAAAATATATAATAAAATATTCTTCCGCGTGTACACGCGGGTCATGACCTAGTGAGAATAATAACCAAGCTTAGTGTCCACTTATTGTATGGATTAGACAAGTGTCAACAAGGTGGCACTATGATGAATAATTACCATTTTCATAACACTCCCACTTGAGTATCTGACACTGTAAAGTTGCGTGCTACCCAGTAAAAAAAATCTTTTTACAGAAAAAATCAGTGGGACAAAAACCATGAAAAAGAAAAAAAGAGTACAGCAACAGCAAACCCTCCTGAAAAAGATGGATCTCATTTTCTCTTCACAAATCTCGAAGATGCCTCATTCGAATGCTGTAAACACGTTTTTTGAATGTTGTAGTTGGAAATGCCTTTGTGAAGAAATCAGCTGCATTGTCACATGAGCGAACATATTGAATATCCACCTCTTCGTTTCTCTCAAGTTCTTGAGTTTAAGAGAAAAATCTTGGAGGGATATCTTTTGTTCTATCGCTCTTGATATAGCCTTCTTTGAGTTGAACAACACATACTGCATTATCTTAAAATATTTTTGTTGGCCTCTTGTCGATGACTATCCCACTTGCTTCTCGAACGTGATTAGTTATAGATCTTACCCACACACATTCTCTAGATGCTTCATGAAGTGCAATGATTTCTGCATGATTTGAAGATGTAGCGACCAAAGTCTGCTTTTGTGAACACCACGAGATTGCTGTCCCACCAATAGTGAAAACATAGCCGGTTTGTGATCAAGCCTTATACAGATCTGATAAGTATCATGCATTTGCAAAACCAACCAGACTAACCTCAGAGTTTCTAGAATAATATAATCCAAAATAATTTTTTTTTTTTGAATTAAAATGTTAAATTAATCCAAAAGCTGTTTGTTACAATAAGATGCATCGGACTCAGAAAGCAGAGATTGAAAGACTTAGATAATATACATCATAAGCTTTTCACCGAAAAGAAAACCAGGTCTCCATCTTCTTCTCGTAGGCGTGGTCTCTTAAGCGTTGAATCGTTGTAAGTCTGATACGGATTTGCTTGTCTATCAGGTGAGCTAGATGAGAGGGAGGAGTAGGAGGATCACCATGTTTCCTGCTATTTCGCACTCTCCATATCGAATGAACTGAGGTTTTGGAAAGTATATCGAAACAGGAACTGCAGCAGAAATCCTCATGAGTCATCCAACAGGAGTTCCGTCATTGCAGGCCATGCATTAGTATAGGCTGCACCAAGCATTTTCTGAGTTAGAGCGGACCAGATCTCCGAGGAGTAGCTGCAAGCAAATAAAATATGGTCTCTTGATACCACCACCGGGTTATGACATAACATAACACACATGAGACATCCGCTCCTACATTCCATGCCATCATTCTATCTCCGTAGTAAGCCGGTTTCTAAATTCCAGCCATACAATGAAAGAATATTTTGGTGTTGAGTGTTTGAACCAAATACCATTGTACACTGTAAAGGTCGGGTGAACATTGCGAGTGAGTTCCCATGTCTCTTTAGAGCTGAAACGTGGTTTATACTTTTCTCCTGTTTCCAGAGAGCCTTGTCCTCACACAAATTTATTCTGCTTCTTAATTTTTTGATCTCATCCTCAATACTGTTCAGCAGATCGACCTTGTGTTCATACCTGCGGTGATCAGCAAGAGCTGTTTTCACTGTATGATTTTTCCGAATACCCAGATCTATGTATCCCCTGCTTCCCGTGAGATCAAAAAGTCTCTGCCCATTTCTGCCCATTGGTCAAACCAGAAAGATGTGGTTTTTCCATTGTTCACTTTGAACTTTGTTAATGTTTTGGCCAGCTCTCTATTCTTCAAGATCTTCTTCCACATCCAAGAGCCAAGAGATGTGGATTGTTTTACCGACCAAATAGAAGCCTCACGAATGAGGTGTATCTGAATCCATCTAATCCAGAGTGATGAAGGAGCCGATATGATTCTCCACACCAGCTTTAAACAGCTCACCGTGTTTAGTTCTGCCAGCGAATGTAGTCCCAGGCCACCCTTTGCTTTTGTCAAACAAACTTCGTGCCAAGAAAGTTTTGCTTTCTTCGGGTTTAAATCTGGCCGAGACAAGAGGAAAGCCGCACAGATTCTATCAATCTATTTTATGCATGCTTTAGGTAACCAAAAGGCAGACATCCAGAAGTTTATGAGACTCTGCATTACTGAGGTTATTAGCTGTAGACAACCTGCAAAGGATAGTGCCCTTGCTGTCCAGCTTGTTATCCTTGTTCTGATTTTTTCAAGAAATGACATGTAATCATTCACCGACATCTGTTTTGTAAGCAGGGGGAGCCCCAAATATCTTACTGGTAGGACGTCTGTGTCAAAAGGGAAAGAGTCCAGAATGGCCTCTCTTGTTGACTCAGAAACACCAGCCAAGTATAATGAGGACTTCTCCAAACTTATATTGAGACCTGATAGATCAGTGAAGTCCTTGAAAACCTCCAGGATTCTTTCTATTGATCTGAAAACACCAGCAAATCATCTGCAAAACACAAATGCGTGAGTTAAACATTTTGGCAGTATGGGTGGTATCCGATCTTTCGATTGGCCGTAGCTTTGTCCAGCATCTTAGAGAGGACATTCATACAGATCACAAACAGATAGGGCGAGAGAGAGCAGCCCTGCTGTAAAGTTTATTTACTTTGAAAATAGCCTGAAAGTTCTCCATTTACTTGCACAGAGAACGAAGCAGTGGTAATGCATATGCGAATCTAGTGGATGTACTTTTCAAGAAAATTTAGAGCTGAAAGAGTATTGAGCAAGAAAGGCCATTTCACAGAACAAATGCCTTTGCTATATCTATCTTGACTGCCCATATAGCTGAGACTGTTTCTTTGTGATAGTTCTTGACCAGCTCCGAAGCTAATAGTACATTCTCCATTAGTAATTGATCTTTTACGAAGGCGGATTGATTTGGAGCTATGAACTTGGGTAGCACTCTTTTTAATCGATTTTCTAGTTTCTTAGATATCACCTCATAGATGACATTGCAGCACGAGATTGGCCCGTAGTCTTTCATTTCATTGCCTCTGTAGTCTTCGGTATTAGAGCTAAAATGGTGGAGTTGATTCCTTTGGGGAGAAAACCTTTATCGAAGAAAAATTGAATGGCCATAGTGAACTCCTTCCCCATTATAGGCCAAGTTTCTCTATATAATTTAGATTGTATCCATCAGGACCAGGTGATTTATTGCTCAGCATAGCAAAGACTACAGATTTGACCACCTCATCTGTGACTGGTCGGTTTAATAGATTTTTGTCTATGTCGCTGCATTGGAACTGCAGTAAGTTTTGTAGAGCGTCATTCTCAATATTTTAAGCATTGTCCACTTCTCTTGATAGGAACTCATTGAAAAAACCCTCGGCCTCTGCTTTCAGATCTTCATGTGTACTAGCAATGGTGCCATCTGCTCTCTCGATTTCCCTGATCGAGATTCTTACTTCCCTCATTTTCGTGGCTTGGTGAAAAAACCAGTTATTTCCATCTCCTACCTGCAGTCAATGGAGTTTTGATTTTTGGCGCAGGAAACACTCCTCCAAATCCGCCAAATGATGCCATTTAGAGTAAGCTCGAGTCTCCTCTGCTATTGCAATTTGTGAAGGTTGAGCTAGCGTGGTCCGTTAGCAATTGCACAAGTAATTGAAAGCTTGTATCATACGCTTTGTTAGGTCTCCTAGGAAATTTTTACTAAGCTTTATGATACACGACTTCATGCCCTTCAGCTTTTTCGAGAATCTATGCATAGTTGAGGTCGAATTAAACAGAGTCTCTGTTTCCCCCCAATATGATTGCACAGTTGGTAGGAAATCCGGTGCAGTTGTCAGGGCATTTGTGAACTTGAAAGGTTTTGACAAAATCAATTTTACCTTGAAGATAACAGAATATATTCCTTATTCCATTCTAATGTCTACGCGTTGGTGATGAACTGTACCTTGCAAGTAAGTTAGTAGCAAAAGCAATATCTGGTCTAGTACAATTTGTAAAATACATAAGTGCACTAATAACGCTCATATAAGGTACTTATGAACCTAATATTTCTTCGTTACCTTCACAAGGCCAAAATAGATCCTTGCTAACATCAAGCAATCTATTTACCATTGTAGTTCTCAAAAAATCATTTCAACACCCTTCTGGTGTAATTTGATTGATGCACAAATATTTCATCTCGGAGATGCTCAATTTGGAGCCCAGACAAAACTTTGTCTTTTCAAGATCTTTCATTTCAAACTCTTTTTTCATATGAGTTCTTGCATCATCAATCTCCTTTTGAGTTCCATTCATGTTTAGATCATCAAGAAAAACAAATATGATCACAAATCCTCATGCGGATTTCTTAATAAATACACAAGGGCATATCACATTGTTGACGTAACCTTTACTCACAAAATATTCACTTAAGCGATTATACAATATGCAGCTGGATTGTTTTAATTCGTAAAGTGATCGCTGTAATTTGATTGCACATAACTCTTTAAATTTTGATTTTAATGATTCAGACATTTTTAATCCTTCAGGGACTTTCATATGTATATTACTATCAAGTGATCCATATAGATATGCTGTCACAACATCCATCAGGTACATCTCTAAATTATTAGAGGCTGTTAAGCTCATTAAGTACCTGAATGTGATAGCATCCATTACCAGAGAATATGTCTCTTCATAATCAATTCCTGGTCTTTGAGTGCCACAAGTCGAGCCTTATATCTTGTGACTTCAATTTTCTCATTTCTTTTCCTTATAAAGATCCACTTGTATCAGACCAGTTTTACACCATCAAGTATTGTGACTATTGGTCCAAAAATAATTCTTTTATTGGGGGAGAGTAATTCTGTTTCTATTGACCATTTTCTATTTCTCTCAATCATGTCTTTCCTGACATTCTAATATGGACCTTGGGTCTGGATCATCATATTCATGATCGATCTCTTTGGATACATAAAAAAAGAACGTTCCATCATTATTTTTTATATCACTTCTAGCTCATAATTTTCTACTTTGGGCGAAGGAGATGAAAATCTCATATTTTTCTGCTCCAGATTCGTCCTCAGGATAAATCTCATCTGGAACTTCTTCACAAATGTCTGCAGGACATTTCGATTCTTCTGGAACCGTTGCTCCCAATTTTCTTTCTCTTTCGGAGATTTTTATCTTTTGATCCTATTGGCCTCCCGCGCTTTAGCAGAACTGGTACATATGCTCTATTTACATTAATATGTTCTTCAGGAACATTTATCTTTGATGGAGCGTTAGCAATGGGGATATAGGATTTTGTCACCCGTTTCGTATCTATAAAGGCATCAGGTAATTGGTTTGCCATATTTTGCAAATGTATAATTTCCTGAACTTTAAATTCTCGTTGATTAGTAGGAGGATCAAGATAAGCCAAAGAGTGTGTACACCAGGTGATATCATTTGGTGATTCTCTCAATCCTCCCCCTAAACGGGAAATTCACTTTCATTAAAGCAATCGACAAATCGTGCCATAAACATGTCACCAGTTTGTGGTTCCATGTATCAAATTATACTCGTTGATTCATAACCTATGTATATCTCCAATCTTCTTTGTTTGGGGTAGCGCTTTAGAGACATAGACGGCACACCAAACACACAAAAATGGGATATATTAGGTTCATGGTTAGATACTCAATGTGTGGGGGGGGGGTGGGGGGATATAGTGATTGTGAGTTTTGTTCTCAAGATTAATGGTCTTGCAATCAGTTGCAACCGCTTAATCAATGACTCAGCCATGCCATTTTGTGTATGAACTTGTGGCACCAAATGTTCAACATCAGTTCCGAAGGACATGCAATAATCATTAACGGCTTGGGAAGTGAATTCACCAGCGTTATCAAGCTGACTTTCTTTATGGCATAATCAGGGAAATGCACTCTCAACCTGCTTATTTGGGCAGTGAATCTTGCAAAAGCCATATTTCTTGTGGTCAAAAGACTCACATGTGACCATCTAGATGCGTCAATAAATACAATAAAATATCTGAACGGCCTGCACTGTGGGTGGATCAGCCCACCTATATCACCATGTATTCTCTCTAGGAATACAGAAAATTCATTCCCAACTTTGGCTGGTGATGGCTGAGTTATGAGTTTTTCTTGAAAACATGCTTTACATGACAACTCATTTGATTGTAAAATTTTCTCGTTTTTCAACGAATGGCCATTAGTATTTTGTACAATTTTTCTCATCATGACTGAACTAAGATGCTTTAGTCTTTCATGTCATATCTATAAATATACTAGTAAACTTCTGTTTTACTGTAACATTTGATTTAGTCATGTTTACTTTTGTGCAGTATAATTCGGAGGACATCATTGGTAATTCTTCTAACTAACGTTCCTTCTCCGTTATAATGCAAAGATATTCAATGGCACTTTTATCCTTAGTCTCAATATAATATCCATTTCTACGCATATCTTTCAAATTTCTGTGAGACTTTGGAGAATATAATGCATCATTTATTTCAAACTTTGTTCCCCTTGACATTGAAAAACTTACTCTTCCGGAGCCAAGTATAATCTTTGCATTTCCTGATATGGTACTCACGCTTCCGGTGGAGTCCTTTATCTTGAGACAGGAGAAATATTTTTTTTATCTTTAAGGATTGTATATGTCGTAACACTGTGTGCTATACATAGTCTCAAATTGTGACATCTCCTGGGCCACCATACTTATGAGATGCAATAATTAATCAAAAGCATGAACTTTTATAAAACATTTAACATATCGCATCAAACACCTTAATTAAAAATAATATGTATATTTTACATACTAAAATAAAAACTAGATTAAGTTTTGTTATTCATGTCTTCTTCAGGAAGATATTATTATTGACTTAAGTTTCTTTGATTTCTCTGATTCTTCAAGATCAACTAGGAAATCAGCAACATCGAGATGAGTATCATCACTTAGGCCATGGAAAGAGGGTTCTGCTTCATCAGAAACAAAGTTAGTTACATTTTCTTTCTCTTTAGCCTTTTGTGATTCCCGGTACAGATTGGCTAGATGTTTTGGCATACGACAAGTACGAACCCAATGTCCCTTCATGCCGCATTTGTAGCAAACAGTTTCTCTTTGCCTTTTGACTTCCTGTTTATCATCATTCTCTTGGAAGTCTCTGCTGTTTCTTTCATTGTTGAAATCACCTGGACGATATCCTCTTCCTTGGCCTTGACCACGTCCACGTCTACGACTACTATTACAGAATTGACCGCGTCCGCGTCCACGTCCATTATTATAATTGGATGATGCTGCATTCACTTCATTGAATGAAGCAGATCTAGTTGGAAGACTTTGATGGTTTATCATCACAAGCTCGTTATTTTGCTCTGCAACAAGGAGGACTTGCATCAATTATGAATAACAAGTGTAGCGATTTTCTTGGTATTGTTGCTGCAAGACTACATTTTCAGGATGGAATGAGGAGAGAGTTTTTTCTATCATGTCATAATCACTCACTCTATCTCCACATAACATCATCTTGTATGTGATTCCGAACATCGCAGAATTATATTCACTCACATTTTTGTAATCCTGGAACCGGATATTCAGCCACTCATGTCTGGCTTTTGGTAAGATCACATATTCTGGTGATCAAACCTTTCTTTAAGTGATAGCCAGAGATCTCCAAGATCTTGTTTCGTGATGTATTCATCTCTAACCATCATGGATGTGGTGTCGTAGGAATATCATGGCCTTCACCTTATTCTCATCTAAAGTCATTTTCGACTTATCGTTGGTGCTCAAGAGACCGCTTCCTTTTAGATGCACCTTTGCACCTACCGCCCAAGTCATATAATTCTTTCCACATAATTCAAGGGCGGCGATCTCGAGCTTTGTCAAGTTTGACATGCTTTCTGAATAACAAAATCTTAACTCATTTAATTTAATAAAAAATTCTTTTTTGTAAAGCTTTGAAATCTTTGAATCTTAATAAAAGTAGAATTTAAGACAGTAATTTAAAACAATAATTTAAAAACAATACATTAAAGCAATATGAGGAGGCCCATCATACCATACAACTGTGGAAGAGTTCAAAAACTTTCACTACATAAACAAAGATGGGATTTTTAAACTCCCACTTCATAATAAATTAGGAGGAGGCTTAACCATCCACTCTATAATTAATAATGATCTAGGAAGAGGTTTATTCTTCCACTCCATAATTTAAATAAGGAGGAGATATAATCTATAACTCCATAAATAAATAATAAATAAATTTAGATGAATTCACAAACATAATTTAAATCATACCTCTAAAGGTTTGAGTAGAGTTTTTCGTGGTGATAATATGTTAAATATAAAAGGAGGAATAGACTTTAATTATGATGAGAGAGAAAGGAAAGACTTTTATTCACATTCTTTCTTTTGTGGTACAACTTGTGTTTTACTTTTAGTCTTCTACAACCACTTATTTATAGAAGAGGAAGTACACAAACATCTTTCACAAATATAGGGAGCTAATGACATGTGTTATGGTGATGAAGATATGAATAAAACTTAATATCCACTTATTGCATGGATTAGACAAGTGTCCAAGAGGTGGCACTATGATGGATAATTACTATTTTCATAGCAACTTTTCTAATGAAATTATTTGATACTAAGACTAAGACATTCTTTAGGACATCACCAACTAATCTTTATCACAAAACAAAATACAATCATCTTAAATACACAACTGTGTTACACACGTATTTTGTATGTCACCAAGCAAATCTATGCTCACCAACAAAAATCAAAACTTCACTTTCTTCTCCTCTCTCAACATTTTTGTTAACCCTAATTTGACTCATAAATCTTATAATTACGTAGTCCAAAACATCCAGCCTTTAATATTCATCCAATATACATATATGGAAATATTTACACTATATATTTCATCCTTATCAAGTATTTAATTTTCCATGATATTCTCATAAGACTCCAATGCATACCTTCCATATTTTTCTGGATTTCCACATTGAAACACATCTCGTGTGCCACCAAAAACTCCATATACGTTCAGCAACTTTGTAACAATTCAATAATACCTCTTGTGTTACACAACTTATTTCTTGTGTTACACAACTCTATCAAGTTCTAGCAGCCTAAGATCCTTGGATCTAACAGTTTTCTCTTTTTTCATTGAGTTTTATAACTCAAGTTCAGTTACAATAAATCCTCATTTGAAGCTCCTTCTTAATCCAGTATACACTAGCTATCTCTCCATGCTTGAGGGATAAACTCTGTGAAAACTACAAGTTATACAGCAAGCTTCGTCATATATGCTGGAACGTGCATCATGTTCAAACTCTACTCCTTTTTGACTTTTCTGTCGACTTGCATTGAATTCATTGATATGTTTCTCTCTATGTTATTCTTGATAGTAGGGCTCATATTTTACACATTTACATGTGCAATATGAAGACTTATTTGATATATTGGCTGAAAATATAAAAGTCACATCATCATACAAACCAATCTTCTTCATCCACATCTTTCAAAAAAAACTTCTTAAATCTGGGACAAACTTTATTTATTTCAAAGCGCATCTTATTTTTTTCAATAAATTTGTAACAGTATTGATGTCCTTTCTTCCCACAAAAGGAACATTCTGAAAAATTTACATAAAGTTCATCATCACAACTTGTTTTCTCTGTTTCGACACTACCTAACACGCTTCTAGACACAAATACAGTTTTTAAATTCATTGTACCTCCTTGATAAATGTAACCATCCTTTGTATTACAAGTTTTTCTAATGTCAAAAAATTTGATACAAATTCTCAGATCTCTTATTTAACATATGTATTCCTTTTTTAATTTTATTTAACTCACAAACAAGTTTCTTTTTCTTCTCTTTTTCTGACATGATAACTTAATGAATCTTAATAACCTTGTTTTCTAAGGTTTTATTCTTTTCAGAACTTCTGTCACATATGCCCCCCTACAACTTATTGCTCTAGTCTTTCAGGATTTGAATTTTGGAAATAAACATTTCATTTGACACATTCATGTGATCATATTCCATTTATAAAATGTTGAATCCGACTTACAATATCCTCATATATGTTATAAAATATTTATTACAAGGTAGGATATGTATATATATTATCTATTATATTGATAGAAGCTATATTTACAAAGTGAGAGAGAAAGAGGCGAAAGCAAAATGAAAGAGAGAGAGAGTTATGTTCTATGAGAGATAAGAATATTTATTGTTTCTCATTGATGTGTATTTACAAAGTGAAAGGAGAGGCTATTTATATAATTCAAGAGGCGGTGCATGGCTTAATGACAAAAATGCATGCAAATGCTTAATGACAAAATGCATGAATAATCATTTTATAAGACTCTCCCTTGATTATCCATCACTAATGATGAAATATGTACTATATCTTTAAAGCCTTATCATGGAAAAATTTGTTTAGGATAGAAACTGTGATAAGGAAGATGAGTGCAGTAACGCTTCCCTTCTAAATATCACATGAGTATCCATCATTGTGAAGTTGCGTCCTGTCCATAAAAAACATTTCTATGGAAAAATCAAATGAGATAAAAACTATGATAAAGGAAAAAAGAGTACAGTAATGGCAAACTCTCCCTGGAAAAGATGGATCTCATTTTATACTATGAAAATGTTTCTTGAATGTTGTAGTAGGAAACGCTTTTGTGAAGAAATTAGCTGTGTTATCAATTGAACGAACATACTGAGTATCCACTTCTTTATTCTTCTCGAGCTCTTGGGTATAGGAGAAGAATCTTGGTGGGATATGTTTCGCTCTATCGCTTTTGATATAACCTTTTTTAACTTGAGCGACACAAGTAGCGTTATCTTCAAAAACTTTTGTTGGTTCTTTGTCCGTGATTATTCTGTTTGCTTCTTGTATGTAATGAGCTATCGTTCTGAGCCATACACATTCTATGCATGCTTCATGGGGTGCAATAATTTCTGCATGATTTTAAGAAGTGGCGACCAAAGTTTGCTTTTGTAATCGTCACGAGATTGCGGTCCCACCAATAGTGAAAACATAGCCGGTTTGCGATTGAGCCTTATGCGGATCTGCTAAATATCCTGCATCTGGAAAACTACCGAGACCAACCTCAGGGTTTCTAGAATAATATAATCCAAAATCAATCTAACCTTGAAGATAACGGAATATATGCTTTATTCCATTCCAGTGTCTGTGCGTTGGTGATGAACTGTACCTTGCAAGTAAGTTAGTAGCAAAAGCAATATCTGAGTCTAGTGCAATTTGCAAGATACATAAGTGCACTAATAGACCTTTGATAAGGTACTTCTGAACCTAATATTTCTTCGTTACCTTCACAAGGCGAAAATAGATCCTTGTTAACATCAAGTGATCTATTTACCTTTAGAGTACTCAAAGGAGTCGCTTTATCCATACTAAAATGTTTCAACACCCTTCTGGTGTAATTTGATTGATGCACAAATATTCCATATCGGAGATGCTCAATTTGGAGCCCAAGACAAAACTGTCTTTCCAAGATCTTTCATTTCAATCTCTTTTTTCATATGAGTTCTTGCATCATCAATCTCCTTTTAAGTTCCAATCATGTTCATGTCATCAACATATACAGCAATGATCAAAATTCCTGATGCGGATTTCTTGGTAAACACACAAGAGCATATCACATTGTTGACATAACCTTTACTCAACAAATACTCACTTAAGCAATTATACCACATGCGTTCGGATTGCTTTAATCCGTAAAGTGATTGTTGTAGTTTGACTGAACATAGCTCTTTAGATTCTTTAGGCATCTTTGATTCTTCGAAGATCTTAAATCCTTCAGGGATTTTTATGTATATGTCACTATCAAGTGAACCATATAGGTATGCAGTCACAACATCCATCAAGTATATCTTTAAATTCTTAGAGGCCGTTAGACATATTAAGTGTCTGAATGTGATTGCATCCATGACCGTGGAATATGTGTCTTCATAATCTAATCCCGGTCTTTGAGAAAATCATTGTGCCACAAGGCGAGCTTTATACCTTGTGACCTCATTTTTCTCATATCTCCTTCTTACAAAGACCCATTGTGCCACAAGGCGAGCTTTATACCTTGTGACCTCATTTTTCTCATATCTCCTTCTTACAAAGACCCATTTGTATCCGACCTGTATTACATCTCCAGGTGTTATAATTGTCGGTCAAAATATGTTCCATTTATTAAGGGAAAATATTTCATCTCTCAATGGCCACTTGTCATTTATCCCAGTCAAGCCTTCTTTATCACTCTGACACGGAACTTGGATCTTGATCATCATTTTCATGATCGATCTGTTTGGATCAGAAAAAGAGAACATTCCATCATTATCTTCTATTTCACTTCTAGCCCATAATTTTCCACTTTGGGCGAAGGAGATGGAAATCTCATATTTTTCTGCTCCAGATTCGTCTTCAGGACAAATCTCTTTACCTGGTTCTTCAGGAACTGGTTTGCCAAACTTTGCATATGTATAATTTTCTGAACTTCCACCTCGCGTTGGTTTGTAGGAGGATCAAGATAAGCCAAAGAGTGTGTACACCAGGTGATATCATTTGGTGATTCTCTTAATCCTCTCCCTAACGCAAGGAATTCACTTTCATCAAAGTGGCAATAGGCAAACCGTATTGTGAACATGTCACCAGTTGCCGGTTCAAGATACTTGGTGACGAATATATTCTCAATCTTCTTTGTGGTCCCATTTTTGTTCTTTAAGGTGGTGCTATAGGAACATAGACCGCACACCCAAACACACGAATATGGGATACATCTGGCTTCTGGCCAAATGCTAATTGCATGGGGGAATATTCATTATATGCACTTGGTCTTACCTTAACCAATGCCCCATCATGCAATATAGCATGTCTCCACACAGTGATTGGAAGCTTTGTTCTCAAGATTAATGGTCTTGCAATCAATTGCAACTGTTTAATTAAAGACTCAGTCATGCCATTTTGTGTATGAACATGCGGAACTGGATGCTCAACATCGATTCCCAATGACATACAATTGTCATTAAAGGCCGTTGAAGTGAATTCACCAGCGTTATCAAGTCTGACTTTCTTTATGGCACAATCAGGGAAATGCGCTCTCAACCTGATTATTTAGGCAATGAATCTTGCGAAAGCCATATTTCTTGTGGTAAAAAAACACATATGTGACCATCTACTAGATGCAACAATCAATACCATGAAATATCTAGATGGCCCACACGCTGGGTTGATCAGCCCATATATATCTCCATGTATTCTCTCTAGGAATACAGGGGATTCATTCCCAACTTTTCCTGGCGAGGGCCTACTTATAAGTTTTCCTTGAGAACATGCTTTATATGAAAACTCTCTGATTCCTTGAGGGCCTACTTATAAGTTTTTCAATAGGTGGCCACTTGAATTTTGCACAATTCTTCTCATCATGACAGCACCAGGGTGGCCTAACCTTTCATGCCACCCTGGTGTTGTTAAACTTCTGGTTTACCGTAACATGTGATTCAGCCATGATAATCTTTGTGCAATATAATCCGGAGGACATCATCGGTAACTCTTCCAATTGATGTTTACTCTTTGTTGTAATGCAAAGATATTCAGAGTCATTCTTATTAATAGTCTTAATATGATATCCATTTATGCGGATATCTCGAAAACTCAATAAGTTCTGTTGAGACTTAGGGGAGTATAATGCATCTTGCACTACAAACTCTGTATCCATTGGGAATGAATAACTCGCTCTTCCTGAGCCTAGTATAATCTTTGCAATACCAGTTATAATACTAACGCTTCCGGTGGAGACTTTTATTTTGAGACAGGAGAAATACTTTTTATCCTTAAGGATTGTATGTGTCGTAGCACTGTCTGCATAGACAAGTATCTCCATCCCGAATCTCAAATTATGACATCTTCTAAGCCACAATAGTTATAAGTAACGCAGTAATTAACTAAATGAACATTAACTTATAAAAACAGAAAGTAAATATATTACATCAGAAACCTTTAGCAGAAACATATTATATTATACATACTAAAAACAAGATTTGACGGAAAAAAAATGTTATACTTGTCTATATCGAGGAGACATTATTATCGATTTAACTTTCTTTGACTTTTATTGATTCTTGAGGATCAACAAAAATGTCAGCAGCATCAAGATGAGTATCATTACTTAAGCCATCAAAAGAAGTTCCAGCTTCATCTAAGATAAAATTGGTTTCAACATCCTTTTCTTTGGCCTTCTGTGATTTTGTATACAGATCCGTGAAAGATTTTGGTGTACGACACGTTCGTACCCAATGCCTTTTCATGCCGCATCTGAAGCAAGGGGTGTCACCTTATCTTCTAACGTCCTGACCATCATCACTTTCTCTTCCTTATCCATGCCTTCCACTGCGACCGCAACCGCAGCCTCTACCGCGTCTGCGTTCACGTCATGACTTCTTATCACTTTGATTGGATGACACAACATTTGCTTCAGGGGATGACATAGATCCAGTTGGAAGAGTCTGATTGTTCAACATCACGAGTTGATTATTCTTTTCAGCTACAAGGAGGATCTGCATCAACTCCGAATATTAGGTGAATTCTCTTGTTCGGTATTGTTGCTGCAGGATTACATCTTCAGGATGAAAAGTGAAGAGAGATTTCTCTAACATATCATATTCATTAATATATTCTCTACACAACGTCATCCTGGAGGTGATATCGAACAATGCGGAACTATATTCACTCACACTTTAGTAATCCTGGAACCGGAGATTCAAGCACTTGTGCCTCGCTTTCAGTAAGATCACATACCTCTGGTGATCAAACCGACTCTTAAACGATAGCCAAAGATCTGCTAGATCTTCTTTCATGATGTATTCATCTTTTAAACCATCATGGATATGGTGGCGTAAAAAGATCATGGCTTTTGCCTTAGCCTCATCCGACGTTGTTTTCGACTTATTGATAGTGCTCAAGAGACCATTTTCCTTTAGATGCAACTTTGCACATACCGCCCAAAACATATAATTCTCCCCACACAAGTCAAGGGCGGAGATCTTGAGCTTTGACAAATTTTACATTATTACTGAATAACAACAACTTAACCCATTAAATTTAAGAAAAATTTAGTTATAAAAATTTGAGCATAGTAACAACATAATAAAATGCAATAATTAAAAGCAATGTGAGGAGGCAGAGCCTACCATACAATTACTGATTCATAATAAATAAATAAACAAAGATGAGAGTTTTAATCTCTCACATAATAAATATGATATGAGGAGACATAGTCTACGATGTGATCATTTTTTATCAGAGTCTACCATAACGATCAACGCCGAGGAGACAAAGCCTACCACCCCGACATAATAAATAAATGGTATAATTATTTGATCGTGGATGCGACGCTTACCATAACAATCAGCTCGGAGGATACATAACCTTCCATCCTGACATAACATATAAACGGAAAAGGCAAAGCCTATCTTTCTGTAAATAATAAACTTTAAAATAAATTAAATTCAAATGATTACACCCAAATAAATCTTATTTTTTCGATATAGATCTACCTTCCAAATATAGATCAAAAGACATTCGTGCTGATAATGTGTTATAAAATATTTATTACAAAGTAAGATATGTATATATATTATCTATTATATTGATAGAAGCTATGTTTGCATAGTGAGAGAGAAAGAGACGAAAACAAAGTGAAAGAGATAGATTTCTGTTCTATGAGAGAGAAGGGTATTTATTATTGCTCATTAATGTATATTTACAAAGTGAAGGGAAAGAAGAATTATAAAATTAAAGAGGCGGTGCATGCAAATGCTTAATAACAAAAATGCATGCAGATGCTTAATGACAAAATGCATAAATAATCATTTTATAACAATATCTTTTTTTAGGTAGAATATCCTCATATCCTGAGTCAATTTGGTTTCAATCCCACTCTTCCCTCGTTTGGTTTGGTCCAAATGTTTGTTTCCTTCGACGGATCTGTCGTCGGGTTGGTCTGGTCTCAGCCTCCTTGTTTGGTTTCAATCCCGCTCTTCCCTCTCTTCATTGGTAAGTGTTTATTTTCTGGTTATTTGGTTCAGTGTTGCCTCTTGCCTCTTCTCATTCTCTTGGAAGTTCCTGTTTCGGATGTGCTCCTCTTGGTGTATTTGTCAAGAGTCATTTTCTTGTACGCCCCTGCTTGCCGTTGGTGTCTTCCTGTTTGATTTTGCATGCAGCTACTATCGGGCTCTCTTGCTGCTTCAATCGACTTGGGCTGGAGTTATGGTTCTTTGAGGTGGCTTCAATCCCGTCAAGCTTTGGGTTCTGTTGGTTTTTGGTTACAGCTGAAGCCTTGGTTGTTCGGAGTGTTCTCATGGCTTTGTGATAGTGTCTAAGTTTTACCCAATTATTTTATTACTGCAAGTGCACAGCAAAGCAGTTTGTACCACAAATGGTTATCGAATCCCAAAGGAGTAAGCTACTACACTATAGATTTTAGATTTAAATTAAGCTAAGCAGTAAACAATGAATGCAATGCGAATTAACTAAATAGAAGAAAGCACGCACTTTTTGTTGGTTGATCTAAAGTTCAGAAAGCTAAAGGCGCTAAGTCAGGATAATTCGCAGATTGAATCCGAGAATGTTGAATGTATGCAATCAGGAATGAATTAAAACCGTCTTGGACTTGAAACACTATGATATAACTAATCAATTCTCATTGCAGAAGTTATCTATGCATAATTCACAGAATTTCAAATCTCTTTGCAAATTCTAACAAGTCAAACAAGCATTAAAGATCAGGTTTCAATGGTTCACAAGACTCCTAAGTCAAATCTCTTTGCAAATAGGCGTTTTGCTCATCTAATACTAGTTCAGGTGATTAACAATGTTCACACATCTATTAAACAACCTAGGGTTTCGAAATGTAGATGGTTAGTCTAAGAAATTGATATGAATGCAAGCACATATGAAGAACCAATGGATTTTCCTAACAGTTTGGCAATTCTACAAACTCTTCATCAACCTTTAAATCGTCCTAACTTAACTAACAAATTACTCAAACATGGAGATGATAACACAAATCAATAAACTGCATTAAAAAGATAAGAAGAGGGAAACAAGGGTTCAAAATCTTCTCTAAAAGAGTGTAGGATTTGTCTCCCTCAAAGCTCTGAAATCTATCTCTCTCAAAAGCTCTCTAGAAATTAAGATACAAGATACCAGCCAAAGAATGGCTGAAAAACCTAATATACAAGCTAAAACACGACTGGGGCCTTTTTGTAAATAGTAGAACTTCTGGGCCAAAAGTGTAATTTCCTCTCCATCTTTTAATAAGACTTCACGATTCTCTTCAGATGTGGGTGACGAGCGTTACCCCTGAGTGGTGATGATCGTCACCAATGCAGCGAAAACCTTCTGAGTTGCTAACTTCGGGGATGATTCTTGCTTTGATCCAAAAAAGCTCCAAAACCTCCAATTGTGCTTCATTCATGTTATAACCTGCAAAGACTCTACTAGGACTCTAAAAAGACCAAAAAGACTCAATAAAAAGGACTTATACCATGGTTAAAAACTATGATATATCACTTTGCAGGTCGCGTGTTTGTGTAAAGGTTCCACGACAAAGGTGAAATGAGATGTGCTTTCTGCTGGTTTCCTTTTGCATTTAGATCCTTTCTAGTTTTTCTCTTCCACTTCTAGATTCATTGGTTCGATTTTTAGGGTTAATTCAAATTTGTAGTTGTGTGTAATGCTTCGTTTTTGAATCCCATCAATGTATTTCAACTTTGTATTCCTCAGTGATCTTAATAAATCAGATGTTAAAAACAAAAGAAATATCCTCATATTCTTGATCAATTAAACTAGGGTGTTTTGTGTTTTAACTCGTAACCTTACAAAAAAATTAGGGTTTTTGAGCTTTTGCGATTATCTCTGAAAGATCTGTTCTCTTCGTTTTTGCATCTCTGTGTCGCCAAAATCAAAGGTAACTTCGTCATTTCTCGGATCTCGAATCCTGATATCTACTCTAATCGAAATTTTGGATCATTGAGCTCAGAAACCATTTTTCCCAAACATGATAAACCCTAATTTTGATTTTGTTCTCAATTTGATTTTGACTTCTAAATAATGTCAACCACGAATAAAGTGTCGTTTTATGTTGTTTAAACGACACAGAAAACAACTTTCATCCCGCTTTTAATTGTTTATACGCAGCGTTTTATATTTTATTTGATTTTTAAGTGATGTTTATAAATGACACATCATCGATACACGAGTGGGCTGTATTGCGTGTTGACCATGTGGAACAAGGGTTTTTGAGGCCCTTGTAAGCAAGATATTCTTAATCCCCAAATTAGTTGTAGTATAGGGACTTAGGTGTCAAACACACTTGTGGATATTTAGATGCAAACAATGTTATAAGCTAAGCAAGATTGGGAGTTTTGATTATAAAATAGTAACAACCTAGCAATGCAGTAAAAAGAAAGCAGAATTGAAATGCAAGTGAACAAAGACTAAGCAAGATGAACCTAAAGCAAGAACTAAGCAGAAATGAAACTAAAAAAGATGATTTAAAAAAATTAAAGGAAAGCAATACACAAGGTTCTAAGCAATAATGATTAAGTGATTTTCAATAGTGACAAGGGGATTTCAAAACAAAGGCTAACATCAAGCATTCATAAGCAAGCAATTCTCAATGTTGCAATCCTAGACAAGGTATCTAAAAAGAATCAGCTTGGCGTCAATAAGCAATTCATATTCAACAAGATTGAAGTGTCAAACCCACTTTTGATGGTGTATTCTCCAACCATGAGCATAAGGAACAGAACCATAAAGCCTAAAAGATGAACTAATCAAGTAAACATCTCTCACTCAAGCAAGAATTCAGATCTATCCTATCAATCTTTTGAACCATATAGGGACCTAAGTAGCCAATCACCAATCAAAAACATGGAACTAAGCTCACAAATGTGAATCCTAATAATGCATAGCAATGAACAGGACTCAAGCAAAAGCATGTTCTTCTAATGCATACTATATAACCATCAGGTAAGAATCTCATAGCATGCACTATCCAATCCTAAGAAAATCATTTAGCAATGTGAACTATCACTTTGGTGTCACTGAACAAAGGAAACATAGACCAAGCTTGATTATCAAACCAAATGAGCGAATCATGCATAGAAAAAAGATTTCAAACCATCAAGTGAACCATATGCATCGACAATACCATATTCAATCAAAAGGGAGAAGCTTTATGAACAATAATCACTTTGCAAGGAAGCAAACAACAGAGAACAACAGAGAAGCATCAAGCCTAATCACCCCCTTAATCACATCTTAATCACTATTTCCCCTACTTAAAACCCTAAATCTAAGGTAAACTACTCACTAACCATGTTTAATCCCATTTATTTAGAGTTAAACATGATTAGATGAGATTAAATGCAAGATATTGAAAACTAAACTACCAGGGTGCTAGATCAAAGAGTAGAAGACAAGATTAAACCATTAAAAAATTCAAACTTGATTGAAGAAAATAAAAGTGTTTATAAGATGGGGCAAATCACCATTTTTGACTAAGCAAGAGATAAGATAAAGTTTTGGAACTAAGATGATATCTTGATAAAGTTTGGTGGCTTTCCTTTCATAGTTGGGAGCCAAAAAGAAAAGAAAAACCTAAAAATAGGATAGAGTCAATGATAAAATCCTGTCAACATGCGGATTAGTTGTATCGGGGTGGTACGGACGGTGTTCTGCTCGATTCACCACCCCGATATGGTCTGTGCAGCTTGTGCAGTCGTTCCCCTGATCGATGCAGCAGCTCGATGCAGAGTGTACCTTAAGATCCTTGAGCTAGTCTTCTTACTCACGTACTGCAGCTTGTATCGGGCACACTCCTCTGAGGTTTTGCTCGATGCACCATCTCGATATGGGACCAGACTTGACAAATCTCCTTCTTTGACATCTCTTCGAACATGTGCTGCTCCATCTCCTCCCAAAACTCCAAGAACCTCTAGAAACACCTGAGAAACACCACAAATATGCAAATATATGCATATGTATGCAATCCTAGACTAAATGCATGAAATGTTGATTCTAAGTCAAATGAGACTAAAATGCTAAACTATAATGCAAAAACAAGGGAAAACATGCATGGAATGCAGCCTAAAATTCTCTAATAAAGCAAGCTATCAACACTCCCACACTTAGCTTTTGCTTGTCCTCAAGCAAACAAACACTTAACATGGTGATGAGGTTTTAAAATGGGAACTCATATCTCCAAAAATGCTAAAAACAAATAAAAATGAAGTCCATGTTATTAATTCTAAAATGCACTTGATGGAAGAATACTTTAAACACTTGGCCACTTTCATCACAAAGCAAGAATGATCACAATGCTATCAACCTACACATGCTCATCAAATCAAACAACCTTTTTAACATTCAATTAAGCTCAAACCGTGAATCATGCTTATGTAAATGCAAATGTCTCATTTGGCTAAGGGACAAGGCTTAGTGAAATAAAAATGACCCCACTTAAAAAAACTGATTTTTGTGTTTAAATGGTTCTCTCAATGAAAAGCATGGCTATGCTTTGGCAAAATATTTAGAGAGTGGCAAAAGAGAATAAGAAGATCCATATATTTTAAACTATCCATGACATCAATCATAAATGCATAAGATATGATAATCACAATTTCAAATTAGCTTCCACTTAAACAAAGGTTGAAATTATTTCGAAGCATGCTTCATTTCAAACAAGGCTCACACAAATGCAAATTCCAAATCTGGTTCAGGTTTATTTCTAATTCAACATCAAATGCATCAAAGGATTAAAAACAAGGGCTTCATTTTCATAAACTACTAGCATTAACAAAGATGTACTATCATTGTTTCCAAATTAAGCAAGCAAGCTAGTCCTATATGAATGCATGAAGTTTAATCCTATATAAATGCATAAAAATCAAACTCTTTTTGTGAAACATTTTTTCAAAAATTTTTCAAATTTTTTTGGTTTTTTCTATGCCTTAGATGCTATGAAAATGTGATGCATGGTTTCTAATCTATTATGCAAATGCAAGTGCAAACATCAGTTCATCACACACTCCCCTTGTTTGTGATTAGAAATAAACCTGAACCAGTTTTGGAATTTGCATTTGTGTGAGCCTTGTTTGAAATGAAGCATGCTTCGAAATAATTCAACATCAAATGCATCAAAGGATTAAAAACAAGGGCTTCATTTTCATAAACTACTAGCATTAACAAATATGTACTATCATTGTTTCCAAATTAAGCAAGCAAGCTAGTCCTATATGAATGCATGAAGTTTAAATCCTATATAAATGCATAAAAATCAAACTCTTTTTGTGAAACATTTTTTCAAAATTTTTTCAAATTTTTTTGGTTTTTTCTATGCCTTAGATGCTATGCAAATGTGATGCATGGTTTCTATGCAAATGCAAGTGCAAACATCAGTTCATCACACACCCCCCCCCCCCCCCCCCCCCCCCCCCCCCCCCCCCCCCCCCCCCCCCCCCCCCCCCACACTTGATTTACACAATGCCTGTGTAATGAAAGCTGTTGAGGAGAATGCTCACAATCAACCAAGTAAGCAATTGTATGAAAACTTACAAAAAATTATGGCATGTACAATGGTTAGTGTGGTGTACCTTACTTCAGGTGGAGGAGTGGTGAGAGTCTGAACTATGGGAGGGAGAGGCTTCTTCTCAGATGGAGTTTGTTGTCTAGCTCTTCTCTTCTTTCCCTTGCGCCTTGGAACAGCTACATAGAATGAATGTTTGGCCGGTTCAGCTTGGTGCTCTCTTAGCCCCTCACTGATGTGAAAATAGTGTCTCTTCTGGACTGTGGCTTCTTTCTCATCTTCTGACATGTTATCAACATCTGATCCTCCTCCTTGTGGCTCTGTTTGAGCTCCATGATCAGTCCTCTTGGCTGATGAAGATCCATCTAACTTCTTCTTGAGCTTCTTTACTTTCTTCTTCAAAGAGTCAACAGACTTCTTGCTAGCCTCAACTGATTTCAGCAAGCCTTTGATTGCCTTGTCCTGGAAGTTATTCCACTCCTGAAGAAGCCTAATGTGCTCATGAACAGCTCTTCAGGCTTCAGATGTGCATATCACATCATAAGGATCAAATGCATAAGGGCGGCTGTCATAATCTTCATGTTCAAGCGCCTCTCTTCCTTCATGCTGAACCTCATGTTCTTGATGCTGCTCTTCAGTGTCTTCTTCTACATCCGAGTCTCTGATTGTGCTCATGTTCTTGACTTTGCTTGGCCTCATCAATGGCGGATCAGTCCTAGGATCATAGAGCTCATCTTCAGTTGGCATAAATCGGATATTCTCATAAGAGGTGAAGTTTGTAAGGCACGGCTTGGGCAACAAGATTTTCTTCTTCTGATCTTCTAGCTCAAACTGATAAGCAAATCCAGTTTCCATAACTCCTGAGAGGTAGCCAATCTTGCTGAGGTAGGGAACATCAATGAAAATCATGCTCACATCTGGTGTTCCAAGCTCAACTCCAGCACTAAGCAAAATGGGAGTGATCAAGCCTCCAATGGCTATCTTAGGCTTCTTTTCTCTTGTGTTGAAAGTCCATTGTTGGAAAGATAGGAACTGCTTCATAAGGATTGTTACAAGACCAAGTCCTAGGCGTTCCCCATGAATCTTGTCATGCCTTGTCTCCATCATAATGTTCTTCAAACCATTCACAAGTAATCCCATCTCTTCTTCTTTAACCATATTTTTCTCTTTCCTGTAGAAGAGTGTGCTTGTGATGACTCTATGGACATATCTGATAGCTGGATGGCGGATACTTGGACTCCTTATATGACCAGCTTTATAGGCATCATTCGCTATCTCCTCCCAAACATGTCTTAGCTCATTGTACTTGAAGCTCATGGCTTGTGCCCTTAAAACTTGATCAAAGCCAAATATCTCTTCAAGCTGAGTGAATCCCATGGTGTACCATGCTCTGTTGGCTCTGAATTTGATGAACCCATTGCCATAGTCTTCTTCACCCTCATCATACTCCTCATCAAACTTGTAGAAGTAAACTTTGAAACTTGCAAGGAATTCACAAGAGAGTTGCTTGTAAGTGGGATACCCCCAGACTAGCAAAATTTTCAAGCCCAATATTTCTTATCAGCTCATCCACCTCAGACTTGATTCTCAGCTCCTCCAACAGAGCAAGGCAAGCATATCTTGTTGGAGCAAAGTCCACTCTCTTCATCGCCTTCATGTAGTCCTTTAGTCTTGGTGCTGCATCTTAGACTTGTTATGCTTCTTCAACAGGCCTTTTACCCTCTGCTTCGTCTCTTGCATGTGAACTTGAGTCCAAGATCTTCTCATCACTTCTAGTGTTCGACATAGTACCTAAAAATGCAATGCTTGAAGCAAAAATTAGCATATTGTTCCTTTAGAGCACTGTGCAGAACATTATTTCCCAAAATAAAAAATGCACAGAACAATTTTATAAAAATTTACACTGAATAAAAACAAACAGAAGCGAATTTAGCAAAAACTTTCAGCTCAAAAGGATTAACACATTGAAAATTAAAATTCAAAAAGCAACAAGCAATGATTTAGTCAATTTCAAGCATAAGCAGCAAAAATATCATCTTCTCTCCACCAGATTATAAACATGCACCAGATTCATCATTGTTATTCTAATTTTAAGCATTTAAATGGTGAATATGCTGGAAAAACAATAACATGCCTAGATTTGACCAAAATCTAAACAATATGCCAAATTAAAAACAAAATAGCATTTTCCAAACATTTTAACCATAAATCAAAATCATGCAAAACAATCTCAGCAGACAATCTAATGCAGTTCATCCTAGCTTTCAAAGACTAAACTCATAGAAATGAGAAATTAGAACACAAATACCTTAGATCTTTGCAAAACTTGAAAGAAATGGACTGAGAAAATGCAAAGGATGAGAAATGTGTTTTTGCAGAAAGAGAAATGGTGTTTTGGTCGATATGAATATGGAGGGAAGATAGAATGCTTGCTTTAAGGCAAAAGATAAAGAAAATTTAAAAACAAAAAAATGCAAGAATATCTAGTTTAAAATTCAAAATTTACCAAGAGGGGGAAAGAAAGATTCTTTAACCATCCTCAAGGCCCACGAAAGGATTTTACTTGATTTATCCATGTAAAAATTTGGAAAATTACTTACAAAAGTCATATCTAGCAAAACACTCGATGTGACACCCCGATGTGTACTATATTGAGGACGTCGGGTCCTGTGGCTCGGCGATCATGCTCCTCTGCCTTGGGGGTTCAACGTTCTGGTCAGCTTCTCCTCCGAACATCTTGCATCGAGCAAAATCAGAAGGTGTTCTGCTCGATGTTGTTGCTCGATGTAAGGGAGACACTTCAGCTTGCATGATGTGTCCTGTGGGCAGTGCATGGTATCATCCAGATGCTCGTATTGGCTCGGACCTTCTGCATCGAGCAAGGGTACCAGTGTTTTGCTTGATGCTACATCCCGATGCAGGTCCTCCGTTCTTCTAATGGTGTCCTCTGAGGGAAATGTGCGACTGCTCGGCTAAAGACATGTATGTGGTATGCATCGAGCAAAGAATATTGGTGTTTTGCTCGATGCTACACGTTGATGTGAGTCTTCTTGCACTCAGCTGGATTTTACGTCCGTGGTCCTCGTACTGGCCATCGTCTCATGCTTAAATCAGCCAATCTTCTTCATATCGAGCAAAACCTTAGGTGTTTTGCTTGATGTTACTCCTTGGTGCAGCTTCGTCGGGCTTCTTCGTCGAAGTACGGACTGGCATCTCGAGGTACGCTCGGGGTGATTGCATCAAGCAAGAGTTCGCGAGGCTCTGCTCGATGTGACATCCCGATGTGATCACCACTGTGCAATTTGGTCAATGTACGGCTCCATTCTCCTCAATGTACAGAGTGGGGCTCTAGGAGCGATCACATCGAGCAAGGCTTTGGAGGTTTTGTTCGATGTGATACCCCAATGCAAACTCCATCGTGCATCTTGCTCGGTGTACGGACTACTCCTTCCCCAAGATAAACTGTATCGGGCAGCAATGACAGGTGTTCTGCCCAATATGGTGCCCCGATATGAAAACAGAGTTTTCTTTCCTTTGCCGTTAAACAACCCTACACAGCTTTGGACATGTTCTTTGACCTCTGAAACACTAAATAAAGACATTAGTAATAAAAGAAAGCATATATTTACAAGGATAGTCATGAGAATACCTCCCAAGTGTGCTTGTTTTAAGCTTGACTTTGATAGTTAGAGACTTAGTGGGAAGAAGTTGATGGAGCAGAAGCTCCTTCTCCCTTCTTCATGTAGATCCAAGTACCAACTGATATCAGTTTCTTCTTATCACAAGCTGATTTTCTTGTTCTCTTCTTCTTGACGTGGTCAAAGGCCTCACTTCCTTGGTGATCAAGACCTCTTCTTCTTTCAAATCATCCCCAAGCTTCACCTCAGTGTCAAGCTTCTCTTCCGGCACATCGGGAAGAATTTCTTTCATTAGCATGCTCATTGTGAAGCTGATAGCTTGCTCCACACGCTCTGGAAGTTGCTGTTGTTCACTCTCTTCCTCAACAATTGTTCCATAAAAAGCAATAGAAGGTGATACAATCTTGTACACCTTGAACTCATCAACATTCTTCAGGATCACCGAGATTCATTTGAAGTCAACTTGAGCTCCTGTTGTAGCTAAGAAAGGTGTTCCTAGTAGAAGTGGTGCCTCTCTTGAATACGTCTTCTCTATAACCACAATATTTGTTGGTATCAAGCAATTACCAATCTTCAAAGGGAAATCCTTCACCATCCCTAGAGGTCTTGTTGAGGTATTATCCACAAATGTAATAGAGGCCTTGCAAGGTTTCAGCTCCTTGATTCCTAAGGTTTGGCTTAAGTGGAGAGACATAATATTCACTGTTGATCCTGAATCACACAAGACTCCCACATTGTCTAACATCCCAAGCTCACAAGTGATCAAAAACTTTCCTGGATTGGGAAGCTTGGTTAGGGTTTACAGCTCCTTGCTTCTCTTCAGATTAGCCCCCACATTCTCTATTATTGGCTCCACTACTTCCAGCTGGTCAAAAACTTCTTTGAGAAACCTGATTTGATCATGATCATTCACCTCAAGTAATATGGTGCCATGAGGAAGCTTTATGCTAGCATCTTGTATGTCCTTTGTAAACTTTGAATAGACTGCCATCTAAGCCTTGGTAAAATGCATTGTGGGTTAAGGAATTGGTGGTTTGTAAGCTTGAACCATATGAGCTTTACCCTTCTCATTTTTGCATGAAGAAGTACCCACTTGGCGCTCATACAGCTCTTTGAAGTCTTCAGGACTTTCTCAAGAAAGGACCATCAGAGCGTTGTATGTATCTACAAGCTCTTTATCAGCCTCACTAAGCTCTGGCTTGGCTTCTTGTTCTGGATCAACTAAGGATTTCTCAGCCTCTTCCTTCTCAGCAGCTTCTCTTTCAGCTCTCTCTTGCTCCAAAGCAAGCTCTTCTTCTCTATTCAGACTTTCATCTGAACCTTAAAAGAATTGTTCCACAATATCAATAGCTTCTTGATCATCAATGGTGAAATTCAAGACATTCCCCCCACACTCAGCTTTTACCATGTCCACATAGAGCAACATCTCTTGGAGCATCATACCAAGATCTTCTAAAGAAGCATCTTCATCATCAAACTCTTCATCCTCTTCAGCAATCAAATGGAATAATTCTTTAGGATTAGCTTCAATCTTTCCTGGTAATTGGTTCTGAGGCTTTGAAGATGAAGTTCATTTGCTCTCTATAGACTTAACTCTTTGACTTAAAGCATCAAGCTTTCCATTCAAATCACAAGTGGTGGCCTCTATCTTATTATGCACTTCAGCAAATTTCTTGTGCAGTTCTATAGTGGTGTTGGCTTGACCATTCAACAGCTGGTCTAGCCTGAAAGTTAGACTGCTGAAATCCTCCTTGAAATGGTGGTATTGAAGCAAAGTTTTGGTGCTGGTTGAAAGGACCAAATGGCTTGGGTCCTTGGCTTTGTTGAGCAGCTTGTGAGAGATATACTTGGTCTTGAGGATTGGCGACATTAGGACTTCTATAGGAGAAGTTTGGATGATTTCTATTATTGTTGAAACCTCCTCCTTGATTCATATAGAAAGCTTCTTCCTCTACAGCTGTCCCATTTTCTTCTTGTGGAACAACATCTTCACCTAAGTAGCTCACGTTCTTGAAGGATACACTCAGCAGATTGTCAAGCTTGTCATTAAAAGCCTTAATCTCCTTTTTAGTTGTGCCCTCACCTTCACTGCTCCCAACAGCTCTAGATGTTCTGTCATACTCTTCACCATAGTTTCCATCAAATAATGCCAAATTCTCCACAAGAGTGAGTCCATCAACAACAGTATTCCCCATGAAATTTATATTTGAAGTTGTATCCAACAGCATTCTATACTTAAGCGTCACTCTTCTGTACAATGTAGACAGCAAACTTTCATTTGTGAACCCATGGTGAGGGCACTGCAAAGTATAGGACTTAAAGCGCTCCCATGCTTCAGAAAATATCTCATTTCCATGTTGAGTAAAGCAGCTAATTGTATTCCTGAGCTTTGCTGTTCTTGTTGAGCTGAAGAATTTGTTGAGGAATGCTGTTTTGCACTCATTCCATGTAGATATTGAGCTTTGTGGAAGTGTCTTCTCCCACTGATGTGCTTTGTCTCCTAAACTGAAAGGAAACAAGCGCAGCTTCAAAGCATCTTCAGAAACTCCTTGAATCTTAGTCATACTTCATGCCTTATAAAACTGATCTAGATGGTCTAAAGGATCCTCATTGGGCAGACCATGAAATATGTTTCCTTGCACCATGTTGATTAACCCAACCTTGATCTCAAAGGGGTTTTGGTGCTCAGCTGGAGCATGAATACCATCCCTGTTGTGGTGAGTATCAGGCGCATCACCAGCTCCTATAGGTCTTGGAACTGTATGGGCGTTAATTGGTACTCTCAAACCCTGAACTCCAGCGGCTTGGTTCAAAGCATTTTGTGCTTCATCCATGTGTGCAGCATCTTGTGGTATTGATGCTTGTCTAACAACACCAATGTGTGGTAACTGGGGTTCTTGCTCTGCCATCCTCTGCTCTTCGAACTCTTGAACTCTCTGTCTTACAGCTCTTCTTCTATGGATGTTGCCAATAGAAGGAACCAGATTTGATGAGCCTTTGGACCTCAAATTCATACAAGTACCTGAAAAACAGAGCAATGAAAACATAGCTAATTAGTAATGAAAAAGAAAAGAACTTAGTCTAACAGCATTGTTAAACTCAAAGAATCCATAAATGGCAACAGCGTCAATTTAGAACAAGGGTTTTTGAGGTCCTTGTAAGCAAGATATTCTTAATCCCCAAATCAGTTGTAGTATAGGGATATATGTGTCAAACACACTTGTGGATATTGAGATGCAAGCAATGCTGTAAGCTAAGCAAGATTGGAGATTTTGATTATGAAATAGTAACTTTAACAACCTAGCAATGCAGTAAGAAGAAAGCAGAATTGAAATGCAAGTGAACAAAGACTAAGCAAGATGAATCTAAAGCAAGAACTAAGCAGAAATAAAACTAAGCAAGATGAATCTAAAGCAAGAACTAAGCAGAAATAAAACTAAGCAAGATGATTTAAAACAATTAAAGGAAAACAAGACTCAAGGTTCTAGGCAATAATGGTAAAGTGATTTTCAAGAGTGACAAGGGGATTTCAAAACAAAGGCTAACATCAAGCATTCATAAGCAAGCAATTTTCAATGTTGCAATCCTAGACAAGATATCTAAAAGGAATAAGCTTGGCGTCAATAAGCAATTCATATTCAGCAAGATTGAAGTGTCAACCCCGCTTTTGATGGTGTATTCTCCAACCATGAGCATAAAGAACAGAACCATAAAGCCTAAAAGATGAACTAATCAAGTAAACATCTCTCACTCAAACAAGAATTCAGATCATCCTATCAATCTTTTGAACCACAGAGGGACCTAAGTAGCTAATCACCAATCAATAACATGGAACTAAGCTCACAAATGTGAATCCTAATAATGCATAGCAATGAACAGGACTCAAGAAAAAGCATGTTTTTCTAATGCATACTATCTAACCATCAAGCAAGAATCTCATAGCATTCATTATCTAGCCATAAACAAATCATCTAGCAAGGTGAACTATCACTTTGGTGTCACTGAACAAAGGAAACATAGACCAAGCTAGATTATCAAACCAAATAAGCAAATCATGCATAGAAACAAGATTTCAAACCATCAAGTGAACCATATGCATCAACAATACCATATTCAATCAAAAGGGAGAAGCTTTATGAACAATAATCACTTTGCAAGAGAAGAAAACAACAGAGAATAAACTAATCAAGCCTAATCACCCTTTAATCACATCTTAATCACCATTTTCCCTACTAAGAACCCTAAATCTAAGGTAAACTACTCACTAACCATGTTTAATCCCATTTGCTTAGAGTTAAACATGATTAGATGAGAATAAATGCAAGATACTAAAAACTAAACTACCAGGGTGTGATAGCTTGCTATATTAGAGCATTTTAGGATGCATTTCATGCATCTTTTCCTCCATTTTTTCATCATAGTTTAGCATTTTAGTGTCATTCGCACTTAGAATCAACATGGTATGCATTTAGCTTAGGATTGCATACATGTGCATGTTTGTGGTGATTTTCAGGTATTTTTAGGAGATTTTTGGAGTTGGGAAGGAAATGGAAGCAACTCATGTTTGGAGGAGACGCCAAAGAAGCAGCTTTGCAAACTCTGTATCCATATCGAGGTCCAGCATCCAGCAGAACATCCGTGAGGCTTGCTCGATGTGAAGCGTGGGACGAGGAAGAAAGATTTGACCGAGGACCATGAGACTGCACCGAGGTAGTGCACCGAGCTAGGCATGCCGTACTAGCTGATACGGATATACATGCCTTATCGAGGTATAGCATCGAGGAGAACCCACCTTGATATCGAGCTGTATGCATCAAGCAGAACACCTTCCTTTTCACCACGATGTGTCAATGCCGAGAGTTTACCAAGATTTTTCTACTTTTTTCAAACCTTATCTTCTTTGCCTATTTAAGCTAAACCTTATCTTTTTAACACTTATCTTTATCTTTACCTATTTTCGATCTTGTGGGAAACCACAAAGAGATTTTCATGGGATTTTGGTCTAGATCACCTTTTTAATAAAGTTTTGCACTTCCTTTGTCATTTTTCTTCTAGTTCTTGTTTAATCATGTTGGATCTATCATCTCTGCTTATTTCTCTTGATTTTTCTATGTGTTGTGAGTAGTTTCATATGGTTTGAGGTTAGAGCAGATTTGGGGATGATTGGTTAATAGCTTAGGGTGTTTTGGTTTGATTAATGCTTAAATCACTTAGCTTAGTTGTTCTTAGTGCTTAGGAACTCTTTTAGGGTGAAACTGATTTTAGGTGTTTGCTGCATCACAAGTGTTTGTTTAAATGCCTGAAAGAACTTTGTTAGGAACATTCTCCTAGATGATTATATTGGCGTTTAGGTAGAATATTTGGTCTATAAAAGCCTTGTGTTTTCATGCTGATTTTGCACAGATACGCCATCACAAGTGGGTCTGACATGTGCTTAACTTAGACATTTCTGTTCTTGTTGCAGGCTGGTTTTGCACAGATACGCCATCACAAGTGGGTCTGACATGTGTTTAACTTAGTTGTTTCTGTTCTTGATGCAGATTGATTGATTTAGTGGCTTGATCATGTCATTTTCTTGTTATCAGTCTTGACTACCCTAGGTTTGATACTATGTAATCTCCAAGTCACCATTGCTTTAGCCTTGAACCAGCGCCTCATTGTTCTTTGCTTTTTATCATTTTGTGTTCGGTTTTTCCTCTGTTTTGATTTGCATTGTTCTTGCTTTATTCTTTGTCTTGCATCTTAAGTTATTGTGCTTAGCTTTCTTTCTCTCATCTCGCATTTAAATTAACTCCTGTTGCATTTAGCTTTCTTGCATTAGATCACTTGCTTGAGACTTGCTAGTATTTCTTTTGTTTGTGCATTTCATCTTTGATCACTTAGGTTGTTAGAATCATCCTTCTTCATCATACATGGTTAAGCTTGGTTAGTTCTTTGCATCTCTTTTATTCTAGCTCCTCGATGGATTGAAAAACCTTTTCTATACTACATCTGATTAGAGAGGGATTGAATTTAGTGACCTAAAAGTCCTTCTTTAATTTGGCATCGTTGCCATTCTAGGATAGTTAGATCATTGAGTTTAGGTTCTTGCTTAGACTTAACCATCTTTTACTTTACTAATTACTTTACCTCTCTTGCTCTGTTTTCTCAGGTACCATGGCTAACCCAAACCACTTTAGACCTGCTTATCAAGCTCAGTTCAGAGAAGATGAAGTACCAGTTCAGAGGTTACATAGGCCAGTGCCTCAAATTGCTAGAAGAGCACAACACATAGGATCTCATGATGCTCCTTACCTTCACACTAGACTCAGGGGAATAATTCCTCCACCATCTCAAGAGCATCACTTTGAGATCAAAAGCAGTTTGATTGTAATGGTACAAGCCAACCGCTTTAATGGCACATCTGTGGAGGATCCGCTTGATCACTTGGACAGCTTTGAGAGTCTTTGCAGTCTACAAAAGATCAATGGCATCACAGAAGATGGTTTCAAACTGAGGTTATTTCCTTTCTCTCTTGGTGAACGTGCACATTTGTGGGAAAGATCATTGCCTTGTGGATCAATATGTTCTTGGGATGATTGCAAAAGAGTGTTTCTTGCAAAGTTTTACTCTTCTACCAGGACAGCTACGCTAAGGCAGAACATCTCAGGGTTCAAACAGTCACAAGATGAGCCATTCTGTTCAGCATGGGAAAGATTTCAAGGTTACACTTTGCGTTGCCCTCATCATGAATTCTCAACAGAGTCATTGCTCAGCACATTCTACAGAGGAGTGTCACCACGGTTCAAGATGCTGTTAGACACGGCTAGCAACGGCCACTTCTTGGGTACAACTGTTGATGATGGTTTGCAGCTGATTGAAAACCTTGTCTTGAGTAATGGTGACTATGTGGATGAGCAAGAGGACAGCTACAAGAAGAATACTGAAACCTCATATCACCAAACGAAGCTGGATATGTTAGCACTAAATGCTAAGCTAGACTTTTTGCTTGAGCAATCTCTACATCACCCACCAAAGGCAACAGAGAAGACATCAGCTCTTGGACATGCCTACAACTTAGAAGTTGAAGCCTACTATGTGCAGCAACAAGAGAATGTTCATCATAAGCCTTACCAGGATACAAGCTATGACAACTACAATGCTTACAGTCCTCAGGCGTACACAAGAGAGTGTGCTTTATTATACAATCAGCTTGGTGTTCCCATACAACAAAACCACATGTTTACACCTTCATACGAAGAGCACCAAGAGCGTATGTATGCAACAGCATTTGTTCCACAACATCAAGTAGCACCATCACCAGTTTAGGATGTCCCTAGTCCTTCAACAGCATCACCATCTACGCCTGCTACAACCACAAATAGACTGTATGAGCAATTACTCACCGCTCATACAGAGATGAAAGCTGCACATCAACTAGAGATGCTTGCTCATCAAAAGATTACATAATGTCTACTACAGGAGTTTGAGAACGTTAGTGACGAGCTAGCTCTGCTTAAAGCCAATCAGGTCTCCTCCACTACAGTTAAACAACAACCGCCACCAGCTGTACAAGCAATAACTACTAGGAGTGGTATACAGCTACAAGGACCTGTAGCACCACAACATCTCCATGTGGACATTGAGAAGCAAAGTGGGTGGGGGGGGGAGGGGTGTCTCTTGAGACTCATGAAGAAGAGACTGAAGCTGAACCGGAGAAGCAAAGGAAAGCTGAGGCAGAGCATGTGAGAAAAGGAAAACAAGTGGTCGATGAAGCACAAAGAGAAGCCATACAGCCTACAAGGAAGGAACCTGTCTTTGTTCCTCCTCCTTACAAACCACCACTTCCCTTTCCAGGAAGAATCAAGAAGCAATTGGTAGAAAATTACAGATAATTTTTTGAGAAGTAAATAGAAAATGTGGAAATAACCATGCCCATGCTTGATGCATTCTTGCTGGTGCCTTAATATCAGAAGTTCTTGAAGGATGCGCTTGCAAACAAGCAGAATGAGATGCAAGGGATGGTTGTTCTCACTCATGAGGTCAGTTCCATCATACAGCAGCTTCCTCAACCAAAGAAGCTAGGGGACCCTGGAAGTTTCACTATACCCTGCTCCATTGGACTCTCACATTCAATAACTTTTTGTGTGATCTTGGAGCTAGTGTAAGCCTGATGCCTCTTACTACTTCCAAGCGCCTGAGATTCACGAGTTTTAGGCCAAGTAGGATAACTCTGGTGCTTGTCGACCGCTCTGTCAGAATCCCATTGAAGCCCTTCCTGTCCGAGTTCGGAGCACTGAAATCCCTACTGACTTCGTTGTTTTGGAGCTTGATGCTGATCCAAAGGACCCCTTGATACTTGGGAGACTTTTCCTTGCCACCTCCGGAGCAGTCATAGATGTCAAAAGAGGCAAGATTGAGCTGCATTTGGGAAAAGATGTGGTGCTTAAGCATGACATAAACGAAGTCATGAAGAAGCCCAAGATTGAAGGGCAGATCTTCAGCGTGGATATCATGAAGGACTTGAGCATTGAGCTGATGGAAGAGCACCATACAAAAGA
Source organism: Thlaspi arvense (assembly GCA_911865555.2). NCBI lineage: Eukaryota > Viridiplantae > Streptophyta > Magnoliopsida > Brassicales > Brassicaceae > Thlaspi > Thlaspi arvense. The sequence continues at coordinate 10,750,731 of OU466861.1, forward strand.
TCATCTAAGCTCGGATTTAACCAAAACACCAGGAAAGTATGGGTATTTGAGTGACGAAGCAGCAATATATGAGAAGCTATTGAAGGAAGCCAAGCTAGCCATTCACCATGAGCCCTTTGTCAAGCTAAGGAGGGAAGTTATGAATTCAGTAAGCCAAGAAGCCAATGGAGCTAAGGTTAGCGAATCAGGAGCACATCTTGGAGAAGGAGACTGGAGCGAGCTAAAGGCACCCAAGCTGGACCTCAAACCATTTCCCAAGGGGCTAAGGTATGTATTCCTTGGAGCAAAAGATACCTATCCTGTGATAGTCAATGATAACCTCAGTGATGATGAAACCTATGCTCTTGTTAAAGAGCTCAGGAAGTTTAGGAGAGCCATTGGGTATTCACTTGATGATATCAAAGGCATATCTCCTAATCTTTGCACTCACAGGATTCATCTAAAGGATGAGACGAAAACTTCCACTGAACCCCAAAGGAGATTAAACCCAAACCTTAAGGAAGTTGTGAAGAAAGAAATCTTAAAGCTCCTTAATGCAGGCATGATTTACCCTATCTCAGACAGCACATGGGTCTCACCAGCCCATGTTGTGCCTAAGAAAGGAGGAATCACGGTTGTTAAGAATGAAAAAGATGAGCTTATCCCAATTAGAACTATAACAGGACATAGGAAGTGTATTGACTATAGAAAACTGAATTCTTCTTCTATGAAAGATCACTACCCTTTACCTTTTATTGATCAGATGCTGGAAAGATTGGCAAATAACCCTTATTACTGCTTTTTAGATGGCTATAATGGTTTTTCCAAATCCCAATTCACCCTAACGATAAGGAAAAGACCACCTTCACATGTCCTTATGGCACTTTTGCTTATAGAAGAATGCCATTTAGACTGTGTAATGCTGCAGCAACTTTTCAAAGATGTGTTACCTCTATATTCTCTGACTTGCTTGAAGAAATGGTGGAAGTATTCATGGATGACTTCAGTGTCTATGGATCTTCCTTTGGCGTCTGCTTGTCTAATCTTTGTCAGGTCTTAAAGAGATGTGAAGATAAAGGGTTGATGCTGAACTGGGAAAAATGCCATTGCATGGTTAATGAGGGAATCGTTTTGGGGCACAAGATCTCTGAGAAAGGAATAAAGGTGGACAAGGCCAAGATAGAGGTAATGATGCATCTGGCTCCACCAACATCAGTGAAAGGGATCAAAAGTTTCTTGGGAACGCATGCTTCTATAGAAGGTTCATCAAGGACTTCTCCAAGATAGCAAGACCTCTCACTAGGCTGTTGTGCAAAGAGACAGAGTTTGTCTTCGATGATGACTGCATGCAAGCTTTTCTAACCATCAAAGAGGCGCTTGTGAGTGCCCCCATTGTTCAGGCACCTAACTGGAGTTTGCCATTTGAGATAATATGTGACGCTAGTGATTATGCACTTGGAGCTGTGCTTGGTCAGAGGGTGGACAAGAAACTACATGTTATATACTACGCAAGTCGCATCCTGGACGACACTCAGACTCGGTATGCTACCACAGAGAAGGAGCCGCTAGCAGTTGTGTTTGCATTTGAGAAGTTCAGAAGCTACCTAGTCGGCTCCAAGGTTATAGCCTACACAGATCATGCAGCACTTCGCTACATTTATGCCAAGAAAGATATGAAGCCACGCCTGCTCAGATGGATACTTTTGCTTCAGGAGTTTGATCTCGAGATACTTCACAAGAAGGGAATAGAAAATGGAGTGGCTGATCACCTATCAAGAATGAGGATTGAAGATCTTTTTCCTATAGATGACTCTCCTCCTGAAGAGCAATTTATGGCTTATGAAGTTCTGAAGAGCTGGAATAAAGAAGCCGCTTTTCAAGACAGAAACCTGCCTTGGTACTCAGATTTCGTGAACTATCTGGTTTCAGACCATCTTCCCACCTTCCAAAAGCCTTATCACAAGGCTAAGTTCTTCAAAGACTTATCTCAACTGTATTGGGATGATCAATACTTGTACAAGAAAGGATCGGATGGACTGTTTAGGCGATGTGTAGCAGAAGAAGAAGCACAAGATATCATTTTCCACTGCCATGGGTCTGCTTATAAAGGCCATTTTGCGACATTCAAGACAGCTACAAAGATACTTCAAACAGGGTTCTGGTGGCCTTTCATCTTCAAAGATACTCATGAGTTCATCAAGAGGTGTGAAGCATGTCAAAGGAAGGGGAACATAAGAAAGAGGGATGAGATGCCTCAGAATCCAATCCTTGAAACAGAGATCTTTGATGTATGGGGGATTGATTTCATGGGACCCTTCCCTTCATCATATGGCAACAAGTTCATCTTAGTGGCAGTTGACTATGTCTCCAAATGGGTCGAGGCTATTGCAAGTCCAACGAATGATTCCTCCGTTGTTGTGAAGCTCTTCAAGACTGTAATCTTTCCAAGATTTGGTGTGCCTAGAGTGGTGATAAGTGATGGTGGAAGTCACTTTGTTAAGAAAGTCTTTGATAATCTTCTGAAAAAGCATAGAGTCAAACACAAAGTGGCAACGCCTTATCATCCACAAACCAGTGGTCAAGTTGAGGTTTCAAACAGAGAAATCAAGCCCATCCTAGAGAAGACAGTGGGGATCACAAGGAAAGACTGGTCTGCCAAGCTTGCTGATGCACTTCGGGCTTATATGACTGCATTTAAGACACCAATAGGGAGATCTCCTTTCAGCTTGTTGTATGGAAAGGCATGTCACCTTCCAGTAGAGCTTGAGTATAAAGCTCAATGGACAATCAAACTGCTCAACTATGACATTAAAAGCGCTCAAGAAAGGAGACTTATATGCAACTTCATGAGCTAGAAGAAATCAGGTTGGAGTCCTATGAGAATTCAAAGATTTACAAAGAGAGGACTAAAGCTTTCCACGACAAGAAGATAGTCCACAAAGAATTCAGATCAAGCGACTTGGTTCTTTTCTACAACTCAAGGTTGAGGCTCTTTCCTGGAAAACTCAAGTCAAGATGGAATGGGCCATACAGAATCAAAGAAGTTCTTCCCTATGGAGCAATCACATTGCTAGATACTGAAGGAAATGAATTCACAGTCAATGGACACAGAGTCAAACCATATTTAGCCTCAGAGGTTCTGTCAATGGAGACTGACCTTAGTCTCTTTGAAGTACCCACCTAGCAAAGCAAAGGAGGTCAAGCTAAGACACCTTAAACAAAGCAAACTTCGGAGGTAATCCCATGACTATTTAAGTAAATATGCTCTCCTTTTGCTTTTGATATGTTAGTTAAGTATTTTTAGGATGGGAAAAGTGATTAGATTGGTCAAACAAAGTGGAGAACCAAGGGATTTAAAACTCTGTTTCTGCATCGAGGTGTTGTATCGAGCAAACCCTCTGTAAAACCTGCCCGATGCAGTTTATCTCGAGGACGAAGGAGTCCGTATGTCGAGCAGATTGCACGATGGAGATCGCATCGAGGTGTTGTATCGAGCAAAACCTCCAGAATCCTGCTCGATGCAATCGCCCCCAAAGCCTTTGTCCGTACACCGAAGAGCGAGTACTGTACACCGAGCAAGATGCCAGAGGGTGATCACATCGAGGTGCAGCATCGAGCAGAACACCCAGAGCCCACCTCGATATGGATAAATATTCTTCAAAACTCCAAAACTGCAAGGATGACTCGATCATTTAGGCACCATCAACCACCTCGACCGATGAATATCCAATCCTCCACCCCTCCAACCTCCAATGCAAGTACACACCTTCCTCTTCCTTCACTCTTTACACATTTTTCCCTTACACTTCATTTTTACATTGTGGTTTGCCTCCTTTTGCATTTATGATACACAGTGGACTGTGTATTCTAAGTGTGGGGGAGGGTTTGCTTGGACTAACATTTTGCATCCACATCACAGCTGCATTTACATATAGCTTAGCAACCATGCATTGCACTTAAGGTATATAAAATCATTAAAAATTTGAAATTTTTTGAAAATTGATTTCTTAAAAAAAGAGTTTTCATGTGCATTCATATAAGACTTAGACTTCATACATTCATCTAGGTTGTAGCTTGCTTGTTTAAAATGGGTGCAATGATAGTGAATCTTTGAAAATGCTAGTGGTTTATGAAAATGATGCCCTTGTTCTTAGTCCTTTGATGCATTTGATGAAGCACTTGAAATAAGGCTGAACCACTCTTTGAATTTATGTTTTGAAACTCTTGTTTGAAGTTGAAGCTTGCTTGATTTGATCTTGACCTTTATATAAGTGGAACCTAAATTTGATATTTGAATTATGTTCTTTGTGCATTGAAAGTGATTGCATGGCTACCAATATACATATTTGGATCATCTTCTTCCTTTTTACCACTCTTGTTGATCCAAATAGCTGATCCTCATCATTAAGGGACAGTTAACCATACCTTGAACCAATCCTTCCTTCTAAACCCAAACACTATTGTGAGATTTTGTGAGGCCTTGCATTATAATTTCCGAACTTATCTTAGCAAAAAGTGTTAGGAATAAGGCTGGCAAGGAAAAGCTCTCTTGTAGACACCAGCTTGCATTTTGAGCTTGATACTAGGATAGGAGTTTTGGGAAAAGGTAGAGTTAAGTGGTTTAAGCTTTGAATGTTTGTATCTATTGAGAAGAAAAGAAGAGTGGGAATGGTTTCATGAAGAAAATGATATTGTGGGAAGATGATTGTATCTTGTGGTTAAGTAAAAAAGAGGAAAGCTCTAAGTTACAAAGAAGAAAAGGCGCCAGCAACAATAAGCTTACAAAGATCATCCAAAAGGAGAAAAATCAGGCCAAGCAATCCACCATAAAGGTGATGAAAATTGGCGCCTATACAACAAAAAAGAGCAAGTTCTAAAAGAAGTCAGCCACACAAGTAAAAGAAGAAGAAGTCCCCTACATTTTAAGGAGAAAAAGATCAAAAGAGCTTTGGAAAAAGGTAGATTTAGGTGTTTATCTTGGAACTTAGACTTAATTAGGATCATCTTTGGGAAAGGATAGAAGAGAGTTTTGACTTGCATGCATAAGTGTGCTTTTACCTTTAGCATTTTGCCTAAGATAGATTCATTTCATATGAGAGATCCCCTGTTTCTTTGAGCCATTGATGAATGAGATCATTTTTATCTCATAACCATGTCCCTTGAGCTAAATGCTTTCACTTGATTTGCACAAACTTGATCTATTATTTACTTGCTAATTGAATGTTAAAATGGTCAAGTGGTTTGAAGGCTTGTGTAGATTGATAACTTGGGAATCATTTTCATTTTGTGATGAATGTGGCTAAGTTTTAGAGTACAGTTCCATCATTCGCATTCAAGCACTAGAAACATGGACATCATTTTGATCTATTGTTAGCATTTTAATGATATGAGTTCCCATTTTAAAACCTCATCACCATGTTTAATCTTTTATTTGCTTGAGGGCAAGCAAAGACTAAGTGTGGGGGTGTTGATAGCTTGCTATATTAGAGCATTTTAGACTGCATTTCCTATATCTTTTCCTCTGTTTTTGCATCATGGTTTAGCATTTTAGTGTCATTTGCACATAGAATCAACATGGCATGCATTTAGCTTAGGATTGCATATATTTGCATATATGTGCATGTTTGTGGTGACTTTCAGGTGTTTTTGGGAGAGTTTTGGAGTTGGGAAGGAAATGGAAGAAACTCATGTTCGGAGGAGATGCCAAAGAAGCAGCTTTGCAAACTCTGTATCCATATCGAGGTCCAGCATCGAGCAGAACATCCGTGAAGCTTGCTCAATGTGAAGCGTGGGACGAGGAAGAAAGACTTGACCGAGGACCCCGAGACTGCACTGAGGTAGTGCACCGAGCTAGGCATGCCGTACAAGCCGATACGAATATACAGGGCATATCGAGGTGTAGCATAGAGGAGAACCCCGAGAATCCACCTCGATATCGAGCTGACTGCATCGAGCAGAACACCTTCCCTTGCACCACGATGTGTCAATGCCGAGAGTTGACCAAGATTTTTCTACTTTTTGTCAAACCTTATCTTCTTAGCCTATATAAGCTAAACCTTATCTTTTTTGTACTTATTTTTATCTTGACCCTATTTTTGACCTTGTGGGAAACCACAAAAAGATTTTTATGGGATTTTGATATAGATCATCTTTTTAATAAAGTTTTGCACTTCCTTTGTCATTTTTCTTCTAGTTCTTGTTTAAACATGTTGGATCTATCATCTCTACTTATTTCTGTTGATTTTGCTATGTGTTGTGAGTAGTTTCATATGGTTTGAGGTTGGAGCAGATTTGGGGATGATTGGTTGATAGCTTAGGGTGTTTTGGTTTTATTAATGCTTAAATCACTTAGCTTAGTTGTTCTTAGTGCTTAGTAACTCTTTTAGGGTGAAACTGATTTTAGGTGTTTACTGCATCACAAGTGTTTGTTTAAATATCTGAAAGAACTTTGTTAGGAACATTCTCCTAGATGATTATATTGGCGTTTAGGTAGCATGTTTGGTTTATAAGAGCCTTGTGTTTTCATGCTGGTTTTGCACAGATACGCCATCACAAGTGGGTTTGACATGTGCTTAACTTAGTTGTTTCTGTTCTTGATGCGGGTTAATTGATTTAGTTGCTTGATCATGTTCTTTTCTTGTTATCAGTCTTGACTACCCTAGGTTTGATACTAAGTAATACCCAAGTCATCATTGCTCTAGCCTTAAACCAGCGCCTCATTGTTCTTTGTTTTTCATCATTTTGTGTTCGGTTTTTCCTCTGTTTTGATTTGCATTGTTCTTGCTTTATTCTCTGCCTTGCATCTTAAGTTATTGTGCTTAGCTTTCTTTCTCTCATCTTGCATTTCGCTTAATTCCTGTTGCATTTAGCTTTCTTGCATTAGATTACTTGCTTAAGACTTGCTAGTCTTTCTTTTGTTTGTGCATTTCATCTTTGATCACTTAGGCTGTTAGAATCATCCGTCTTCATCATACATGGTTAAGCTTAGTTAGTTCCTTGCATCTTTTTTATTCTAGCGCCTCGATGGATTGATAAACCTCTTCTATACTACATCTGATTAGAGAGGGTTTGAATTTAGTGACCCAAAAGTCCTTCTTCAGGGTGCTAGATCAAAGAGTAGAAGACAAGATTAAAGTGTTTACAAGATGGGGCAAATCACCCTTTTTGACTAAGCAAGAGATAAGATAAGGTTTTGGAACTAAAATGATATCTTGATAAATTTTGGTGGTTTCCATTTTATAGTTGGGAGCCAAAGAGGAAGGAAAAACCTAAAAATAGGATAAGGTCAATGATAAAATCTGGTCAAACATGCGGATTAGTTGTATCGGGGTGGTACGGGCGGTGTTCTGCTCGAATCACCACCCCGATATTGTCTGTGCAGCTTGTATTGGCTTGTGAAGTTGTTAACCTGATCGATGCAGCACCTCGATGCAGACTGTGTGTAATAACCCTGTCAAAGAGCTAAACGACCCATATAGAGTTTTCAGTCAAGGCAACCCCTTGGTACAATTTTAAAACTTATGGGACTTTGCATAGAGATAGCAAAGACCTTACTGAAGACCGTGGAAGAAGAATTTCTCCAAGAAATATTGTGCCGAGTTTTCTAAAAATTGAGCAATCCGATAGATGCTTCCGAGCCGCGAAATGGGTTAAGTAGAGAAAAAACCAACTCGTCCATAGACCTATCAACTCGGGAAATTGGGAAACTCCTACTAAGCCTAAGAGGAGCCTATCTGCCAAAGGAAACCGTCAATATCCCAAAGGAAGTTGATAGACGCACTTGAGATCCAGAATAAAGCCGAACGGAGTACACGCGGGACGCAGACAGATTTACTTCATTACTTCGGGAATAAGGAAGGTAAGAATGAGTCATATTTATCACATGCTTAATTCCCATTGGTGGAGAAGAGATAAGAATGATTAGAAGGAGTGTTGGCGTTTTATGATTAGTTGAAGGAGAGAAGGTGTGGTGTTAACACCTCATTGGTGGAAAAACTCTATAAAAGGACCCTTAACCCTAAACCCACCCCTTTTTTTGCTACCTTAGGCGTGCTAGTATGTGTGTGAGAGAGAAAGAAAGAGAGAAGAAAAGAGAGTGAGTCCGAGAGAGAAAAGAAGAGAGTTTAGTGTCGATTTTGAGAGAGAAGTGTCGGATCTGCATTTTGAGTGAGAGAGCTGAGTGTTAAGTCTTAGATCTGAGTGTTGTGATGTCGTGAGTGCCTAGATCTGAGGAGTGTGTGGAGGATTTCGTCAGATCTGGTGAGTCCCGGTAGTGGTGGACTATTGCGGTTGCTGTTAGTGGTGCAGTGTGGATCTCGGATCTGCATTGTAGCACAACACTAGCCTCGGTAGAGTAGGCTCTATGCTTTTGTGTATTTTTATGACTAACGTGTGATGCAGGAAAGCTCGGATCAGTGTGGATCCGAGTGTATACTAACGTTTTGTGTAGGTTCAGCCTCGGATGTGTTAGATCTGAGTACTGCAGAACCCGTAGGGTGAGGTAACGGTTTGATGCATGTCCGCAGGACATGTTATCATCTTTACCGAGTGGTGAGAAGGGTGTAAGGACTGCCGGATCTCAAATACACTTGCATGTTCCTTCATCGAATGAGCGAGTGTATGATTTATGATAAAACCCGTTGTGTGGCTGAAAAGTCACGTAAGCAGAGTTATAATGAACGTGCATGAGCGAGGTTCAAGCGTGTGAGGCTTGTAACCGTTAACGAGAGTTGGGACTAGAGGAGTTCTGGCTTTGCCGTCACTCTAGGGCGCTAACTTCTTGGAGGTTGTGTGGATTGTGTTGGCGTTTGATCAAGTGTGGATCAACGCGGTGTGAAGTATAATAGTGTGTGATCCATTATATTGTGGAGTCATGTTGGTGGCGTGTTATCCTTCATGACTTAGTGACGGTGTGGTCGGAGTTTCCCGATCCTCATGGTTAGCGAATGTACTGCTAGATGGGAGGACTCGGAGATGGACGGGCCTTGCAAGCCTATGGCCGAGTACTATCCGACAGGATAGTGGGAAATCAGCGAGGACTCATGGTAGTCCCGCCTGGGATGTGAACTCTCTTGGCGGCTCTCGGATGGAAACCCCACCGAGATGTGAACCGACCGAGGAGCTCCCAGGGTATAGCGATGTTCCGGCTTGGCCTGTCTTTGTGATAGCCAAGTGCAGGGTGTTCGTAGTAGTGATGTTCCGGCTTGGCTTGTCTTTGTGATAGTCAAGTGCAGGGTGATCACGGAGGGGAACTGGCCGACACACTTAGAGATCTTTGTGTCCATACGAGTGTGGTGTGTGGTGTGTGGTAGTGTGTGTGCGTTGTGAAAACGCGGTGTGGTGCGGAAGTGGTGGCACGTTTGCATATAGTTTAGCGCTTGCATATAGATTTAGGGTTGCATGCTTCGGCTATTTATTTTTGCGTTGCTTCGGCTATTGCGTGATTGTTTGCTTGCTTGTTGCTTGGGGGTTTTGTTTGGGGATTTTGGGGATTATACTGTTAGAGGGTCCTGGACTCACTGAGTAATATTAGATTACTCACCCTCACTTCCTTCCTACAGGTAACCCGTAAGTGGCCATAGTAAGCGGAGCGGAACGTTAGGACACCGGAGTAGATTTGCGTTTGGCTTTTGTAAAACTTGGTTGTAAGGTAAAGTATGCACTCAATGCCTTTTTGGGTTTACCCTCCGCTGCAGCATTATATAAGTTTGTAAGAACGTACTTTGAGAATATTACGGTATTAATAATAAGTACGTTTTTTTACAAATTTGGACTTGCTTAATGATATTAGTCTAGTCCGGACTAACACAACTCAAGATTGGGGTATGGGTTGAAAAGCCTTAGGCCTTGGTCGAGAGGGTTCGAGCTAACTTGACGAGACGGTCTTAACCTTGGATTCGTTCTAAGACGGGCTGACTTATCGAGTAAACCTTGACTTTGTGACATCTGCGGTTTGGCCTTGAGTATAGATCGAATCGGGGGTGTTACACTGTGCCTTAGGATCCACGAGCTAGTCTTCTTCCTCACGTACTGCAGCTTGTATCGGACACACTCCTCGGAGGTTTTGCTCGATGCACCATCTCGATATAGGACCAGACTTGGCAAATCTCCTTCTTTGACATCTCTTTGAACATTTGCTGCTTCCATCTCCTCCCCGAACTACAAGAACCTCCAGAAACACCTGAGAAACACTATAAACATGCAAATATATGCATATGTATGCAATCATAAACTAAATGCATGAATTATTGATTCTAAGTGCAAATGAGACTAAAATACTAAACTATAATGCAAAAATAAGGGAAAAATGTATGAAATACAACCTAAAATACTCTAATAAAGCAAGTTATCATTGTAAGGTAAAACTTTGACCTGCATTTTTAAAAGGTGAAGGGTTATTTTTCAAAACTTTATAAGATTACGAGTTATTATTTTTTTTTTGTCAACATAAAATTACGAGTTAAAAGGTAGAAAACCCATTAAACTATGCATATACTAAATACAACACGTGTGTATACTTTAAATATCTGTCAGTTAGTATTTAATTATTTATCGTATGGACCATTGGGCCTTAACCGAGGAGGCATAATAATATCTCAAATCCGCTAAACCAACAGAATTGATTATCATATTCCCATAATACATACTATTAAGCAAGAAGTTGTATGGTGTTATAAAGCTCAAGTCCATCATTGTTAACTTCAAATTACTAAAAACGAATTTTCTCATAATTGTTTCTTTTTTCTGCATGAAAATTTGTTTTTTTACAGAACAAACTACGAACTTTGAAAGTAGAAATTGAGATATGGGCAAATGAAAAAGAAATACCTGGTGGATGATGATAAGTCTATTTCCAGTCTGAATCGATACATTATCTCTTCCAATTGTAACACAAAAGAATGACATTTCCGACTCCAGTTCGTCTTCTTGATGAACAATAATTTATCTTGGCAATAAGAGTATAAACCACATATATTGATTATTAATTGGTTCTCACCTTCACCTTTTAATTGGAGGTTGAGTGCTCTGTTGGGGCTTCCCACGGTTGGAGAGGTATCCTTGAGGGGAGGAAGGTACTTCAGAAGGGCCTAGGATGGATCGTGGACAATGGACAAGACATTAATGTCTGTTCGGAACCATGGCTATCCACCTCAGTACCACTCACTCCTATAGGCATTCCTACAAAATCAAACGCCACCTTAAAAGTCAAAGATCTCTTGCATACTGACTCAAATCTCTGGAACCTTGAGGCAATCCGGGACCACTTACCTCACTATGAAGATAGCATCAGACTACTCATCCCAAGCACACTAAAGCCTCCGGATGCACTCGTCTGGCTACCTGCAAAATCAGAGAATTTTACAACCAAAACAGGTTACAGCCTTCAGAAAAGATTCAACAAATTAGGAGAAACAGAATTCAGCTGGTACCAGTACATTTGGAACTTGCATACCTCGCAGAAAATCAAGCATTTTCTCTGGAGAGAGTCGAACGGAGCACTCCCGGTGGGTGAAAACCTCCTCTGACGAGGCATAGAAGCCAATACATGCTGCTCTCGCTGTGGAACCCAGGAATCCATTTCGCATATCTGGTACGATTGCCTTTTCGCTCAAGAGGTATGGCGCCTGTCTCCTTTGTTGCTGAATCCTTCGGCTCTCCCGTTAAACTCCGATCCGCGTAGCCTCCTTCGTAACCTTTACAAGACAAAAATCCCTCCCTCTCCGGGACTTCAGAACGCCCATCTCTACCCCTGGATACTTTGGTACCTCTGGACCTCCAGAAACAGACTAAGACTAATCTTTGAAGGGGCGAGTCTCCCAGACCTTGACCTGGTTAAAAAAGCCACCCTGGAGGCTTCCCAGTGGCATGCAGCCAACTAGACCCCAGCCCAGACCCAGTCGAGACCTCTAAAAGCAACGATCCCCACTCCGTCCCTCTCAACCTTCGTCTGCTGTTCTGATGGTGCCTGGAAAGCCGATTCTCAAACGGGAGGCATGGGCTGGGTCATCTCAAGCCCCGTAAGCGGCATCATCCGGGAAAACTCATCTGCTCGACGCTTCATCTCCTTAGCCCTCACAGCTGAAGTCCTGGCAGTCCTAGCAGCTCTTCATGAAGCCCTCTTGCTGGAGATTCGAGAACTTCACCTCCATTTGGACTCGGTAGTTCTTATTAACGCCCTGCTTTCAGGGTCGGATTTGATTGAGATCACGGGTATTCTGAACGACATCCGAAACTTTGTTCCTCTCTTCTCTTTCTTATCTTTTAGTTACATTCTTCGTGCTGCAAATTCTGTTGCAGACGATTTCGCTATTTAAAAGCTTTGTTAAGTCTATTGGGCCAATTGTAGAACCTTTTGCTCTTATTTTAATCAATCGTTGACCAAAAAAAAAATTGGTTCTCACCTCGAGCTATACCTTTTTCAGGGCAGATTATCTTAAGTTAGCTAGTAATCGAAATTTAATCGTCATATCCTAATGCATATCCAGCTGAACTAGAGAATAAGCATAAATACATAATACATCACATGTATTCAACCATATGCATGTATTCTTATGATCTTATCATAATATACATATTTATTAGTACGTTGTGATAATTGAATTGAATCTGCAGAAAGGAATCGATTCCTTGTATTGCCGCACTATTCCCCTACACATCGAATTATATATACTACTAGTATTACTCTTTATTTAATTATAAGCCAGGCAGGCAGTTATGAACCACCTCACAAATTTAATACTAGTCTTTCCATTTTTATACGATTTTAGTTAGTGGCACAGTAACTAAAATTACTTTTTAAGAGATAGAAATTAGAAAATATCAGTGACCTAAGTGATGAATTTGACTTCATCACCCTAAGTTAATTGTTCAGTTGGATTTATCCACGGATTACAAAAGAAAAAAATCTTTCAAAATATCACTGACCTACCGACAAAGGTCACTATTCCACTAATATATGAATATGTGGATCTTAATCGTTCAAAACCATTATTATGCAAAAACGTATAATTTCTTCAACTTTTTATATAACAGTTTAGATCTTGATTATTTATTTATAGATTCAAGTATCTTTCTGACGAGTCACGACAAAAATAAGAAACAATTTTTCTTTGATATTCGTATTATTAATCAATATGACACTTGACCCAAAAAAATTTAAAATGACAATAAGAACATACTACCCAATTACAAAAAAAGAAAAATAGTCTGTACTAGACGAAACAACAGACGAATACTTCCGTCCTTTAAAACGACACGTGTCACAGCATGTGCACATATGTAAACCCATCATCGTCAACATCACCCCACTTCTTCTTTAAAGCTCTGCATTTTACAGTTCTCTGCACAGAAAACAGAGCTAACAAAAATCTCAAAACCCAACACAAAAAAAAAAATCTCTGAGAAATCAAAACTTCAAAAAAGCTATGAGATCGAGCAACCATCTAATAGGTATGGTCAACTTCCTCACCTTCCTCCTATCGATCCCAATTCTCGGCGGCGGAATATGGCTAAGCAGCCGAGCAAACTCAACCGACTGTTTGCGATTCCTCCAGTGGCCGCTCATCGTCATCGGAGTCTCAATCATGGTCGTATCACTCGCCGGATTCGCCGGAGCTTGTTACCGTAACAAATTCCTCATGTGGCTGTACCTCGTCGCCATGCTCCTCATCATCGCCGCTCTAATCGGATTCATCATCTTCGCTTACGCCGTAACAGACAAAGGATCCGGTCGAACCGTGCTTAACCGGGGTTATCTGGATTATTATCTCTCGGATTATTCCGGTTGGTTGAAAGATCGGGTCTCCGATGATGGGTATTGGGGGAAAATCAGCTCGTGTATTAGGGATTCTGGAGCTTGTAGGAAGATCGGGAGAGGTTTTAATGGCGTCCCTGAAACTGCTGATATGTTCTTCCTCAGAAGGCTTAGCCCTGTAGAGGTAAAAAAAATATTCAAATTTGGAATCAAAACCTAATTCAAACACTAAAGTTGCTTAGTAATGGATCTGATGGTTGATTTTGAATTCTGGAATATTCAGATTCAGAAAATTTTGAAAAGTTTGTGGATAATAGTTTTTTTTTTCCTTTTCTGAGGACAGCTTTAAATTTATTTTCTTGAAATAATAATTTTGGTCCTCCATAGCTTCTTCATGACCCATATGACTAGAGTCTCAATTATTGAATAGATAATAATAAAATTTTGTTCATAACTGTTTTTATAATTAACTTAGTTGACTATGAGTATGGAGTATAGATCTGATTTAGCTTTGCCTCTAGCTTACTCCAGTTAAAATAAATTAATAAACAAGAACATTTTAATTTCTTAATGCGTGGAAGCCATAAATGAAACAAATATATATTTAATTTATTATTCAACCTGATTGATTGTTGTGTGGAAGCCATAAATGAAACAAATTTTGAGCATGTGTATGATTCTTTGAACAATGATTGACTAATCCTTCTATTCTTATTGGCCAGAGATACTGCAATTTTGCTGGCCTTTTGCAGTTTTGTTCTTTATACGTTAAATCTATTTTTAGCTTTTGGACCGACCCCAAAAAACTTTATAAAACTTTTTGAAAATAAATATACATATATACTCAAATACACGTGAGTAACCAAAACAATGATGACGATGCATGGATTTTTCGAAAGAGTAGTTGTTCATGTCCTTGTTTTGTCATACATCATATATCTCTAGAACTACTCTGTTTTGTTTATTTATCTATGCTTGTCTTAAGGTAGAGTGTCGTCTTTTTAGTGCGGATCATGATATGTGATTGTTGCTAAATTGCAGTCTGGATGTTGCAAGCCGCCAACAGATTGTGGGTTTTCATATGGTAACGAGACGTATTGGATGCAAGGAGGAGGGACGATAGGACCAACAAACCCGGACTGTATGTTGTGGAACAACGAACAGAGCATGCTCTGTTACCAGTGCAGCTCTTGTAAAGCCGGTGTTCTCGGGAGCTTGAAGAAGAGCTGGAGAAAAGTGTCTGTGATCAACATCGTCGTGCTTATCATTCTCGTTATCTTCTACGTGATTGCTTATGCGGCTTATAGGAATGTCAAGAGGATCGATAACGATGAACCGGCCGGTGAAGCTAGGATGACGAAATCGCACCCTAGTCATTTCCACCTTTGATCAAAAGTTTCGTACAGTTTAATCAAAATCCGATGATGCTTTGATTTATGTTTTTATTTTGAACTCTTTTAGTACTTTTGTGTTTGTTTTTTTTTGGTATGTAACACATTTTTTCTTGTGTGTGTATATTATTTATGTGAAAATACTTCTTTAAATAAGCAATTACAACACACGACTTTAACTGAAAATAATTGTGACAGTGGACTGAGATATCTAACCGGAAATGAAAAATCTCAAACGGTTTAAGGATCATAAAGCCAAATCATGTTCTGTTTTCATCTTCACGGCTAAGTTCGGGACTCCATCTACGTAGTATTTGCTCTTCCACTGTGTAGTCCTCTAAACACAAAGGAAGATTCATTTCCTCTCTGTTTACTTCTCCATTGATGTTAAGAACCAATAATGTTTTGGCCACGCTTCCTGTTAGCCGAACACTGCAATGAATATCTGAGCACACCTTTAACCGGTCATTCTCATCAACGGACTGAACCAAAACTGCGTATTCAGAGTGGACAAGAGACGGATGATGTCTATACGCCACGAAATCAACTCCATATTGTAACCCTGATCTCACAATCCAGTTCTTTGATCGTAGATGAGAATAAGCCTTGTAAGAAGTAGCAAAGTTTGGCTTAGAGGCCCTTATGAATCGCCATAACTCAACCTTGTTCTCCAAGAAACGAACTTCGAAGGAAATCTTGATGCATTTCAATCTGTAGAACAAAAAGAAAGCTTCTTCGAAAGTTAATTGGATCCATCTCTTGTCTTTCTCGGCACAAACAACGGGTCTACCGAAACAACAGCGGTCCAAAAGCTCGGCTTGCTCTGGTTCAACGGATAGTAGGACGTTGCAGCTTGAGAGGAAACCCGAGGCCTTGGTTCGTGCCAAAGAAGACTGAAGATCTGAGACTGTTTTCGAGATAGGTTCTGCAAGAGCCTTAGCTTCAGCACCTTTCCACTTCCATCTTGGAGCCATGGAGATGTGTCTGCACACAGAATAAAAAGAACATCATTTCATAAAGTAGATTTTGTAGGATGTTCAACACAGACAAACAGAATTATACATGACAACAACTCTCTCACAGGCATTCTGTCGAACAACTTCCGTTCAATACGATTTTATAATTTAAAAAACAATTCGAATGGAAAAAGAAAACTCTTAACAGGCAATTAAAAAATCGTGTAATGTGAAAATGGATTCAAAGTTATTAAAAGTGCCTGTGAATTGCAGAAACTAGTTAATCGCTAATTGGTACAATCTGAAGAAGAAAATATGATTTATAATTTGTTTTATATTTTTGACAAAAAAAGCCCTTATTCAATATCATATTACCTTAGAGTCTGAGGGAATAACAATTGCAGATGCATGTACGATGAAGGTAAACCGATTTGAAGAAACCAGAAGTAAATCTGGAGCTAAAACAGAGGAATCAGAGAAAAGTGATTTATGTTTCTGGTGACGAAGTAATCTGGAGACAAAACTGCTATGAAGCTTGAAGAAAAAATCGTATGAACATGAAAATCCAGATTAAAAATCACAAATCTGAAAAAGATATAAATCAATAATAAACGATTATGAAGAGAAACAGAAATATTTTAGAAATCTTTTATTTCTTTTCAGACAAAGATTTGGACTAAACATGATCTTTATATATTGGGAAAATTCCATAAAAATACACTAACTAAATTTCTATAAGTTTTTTAATACCCAACTTATTTTTCTACCCAATTTATTATTTCAACTAATATTTTTGTCCAGTTAAATTTATCAATTATGGACTGTGAGATGTCTTATTAACAGCGATTAACGCCACTGTAAACGATGTTAAAAATCTACAAATTTTCTGTTAATATAGTAACCATGATTTAATCATAGTTAGAGCTAGCCGTTAGTCTAAAACAATTTCCCTTCTATAAATCCCTAAATTGAGAACCTTAGAATCCTTAAATTGATTTTGGCTTCGACATTATCGTGAGAGTGAGAGAGAGACAACAATGGAGAAGATGAAGAATCGAAGCGAAAGCTCTGGAAGCCGGTCAAACTCGAACGCAAACCGGTCAAACTCGAACGCAAGCCGGTCAAACTCGAACGCAATCAGTGGAGGAATGAGCATAATGATGGGTGAAGTGAGATTTCACTGTGGAAAGCCGTCCCCTGTGAAACAGGCGTGGACAGATGATAATCCTGGGAGAAGATTATACGGTTTTGGAGATGTAAACTGGAAGTCCTGCAATTTCTTTTGCTGGTTTGATATTGAGAAGCCTCACGGTTGGCAAAAAACGGCTCTGTTGGAAGCTCGAGATCTAATCCGTGAGCAATTTGAGGAGCTGAAGAAGTTGAGAGCTTTGGTGGGACATACGACGGTTGAAAGTGAAGAAGGAAAGGAAGAATCAGAGTTGTTGGTGGCGATTGAAAACGAGAACAAGAAGCTGAAGCTAGAGATTGCATCGTCAATTGAAAAGGAGAAGCTTCTGCGACAGTTTGTGGTAATTTCATGGGTCGGATTTGTAGGTGTCACTGCTGTAATCATCAATGCTTTGAAGTAAGTTGTATGGACCCATTTGGTTCTATTGCTTGTAGCTTTAGCTTTGAAGTTTGTTGTGTAATGACAATGGTTGTAATGTAAGGTTTTAGTTTTAATGTTATTGTGTTGGGAAGTCTTTTCAATTCACAAATGAGATTTTCAAATGCAAACAAAATAAAGACATAACCAAAAGAGCCGATAAAAGGAAGATGCAATTAGAGGCATCCAAAAGCCATCATAATCTGAGTTTAAAGTACTACAAGACACCAAAAGAGCCGATAAAAAACAAAACCAAATCAACGTTTGGAAAGAGAGTTTAGATAACAGTACAACACACCAACTAAAGCCGATACAAAACATAACAAAACCAAAAAAAACACACACTACTTGCGTGAGTTTGGTCCTTGGGAAAAGCCACCTGTTACCTCTCTTGATGTTGAACCAAAGCATTCAAAAACCCTATTAGAGAATGAGCACATGTACACGCCAATTCCTCTCGGCACTGTCACCTTACGAGCATTTCCTCTTCCAGGAGGACGTCCACGACGCTTCGGTTGAGGTTCAGTAGATGATGCAGCTGCAGTAGATGACGCAGGTGCGGTAGATGACGCAGCTGCATGTGCGGTAGATGATGCAGCTGCATGTGCAATAAAAGGTTGAGAAAGTTGGGATTGATTAGGTGTAAAAAGCTGTGATTTCTTGGTAGTAGCCTTGCGTTTTCTTGGTGGATATGGGTCGCTGCTTCCAGGATCCTGAGATTTTTGAAGGAAAAATGTGAGAAAAATGCTTATTTTACATATGAGGAATGATGCTTTACTTTATATACGAAGAAGAGTGATTTACCTTACGAGGTCTTCCACGTTTACGTGATGGACCGTAGACAGCGAAGAATTCATTTTTGCAAGTGCCACGGTTATGTCCTTCTTGCTTACAATTGCCACACGTTACGGTCCTACCACCTCGGGTCACTCTATTTGGTTTCGTAGGAGACTCATGTGCTGGCTTTATCCTCTTCTTCCTAGGTCTTCCTGGCATCTTTCTGAAACCTGGAACTCCAATGGGTTCTTTAGCAGTTTTCTCCCAAAATTTTTCTCCATTGACTGGCTTTATGTTGTTCATGTATGTTGCTATCCATACTTCAGTCTTGTAATAATATTCGACATGGCTACAATGAAAAGATAATCAAGTTAAAACAAAGAAAACAAGAAAAAAGTATCAACAAACACAACGGTTATTACTTACTTTTCAGGCTTTTGGTGGTTGTCATTGATCACTCTGATTGCATGTGGGCAAGGTATGCCAGTTAGGTCCCATTCCCTACAAACACAGCTTTGCAGCCGAAGACTAACCTCATAGCTACAACCGTATAATAACACTTCAAACAAGTTGTCTGAACTTGTCATTACAGTGCAGTATTTGCTCTCTTCTCTATTTACTTCTAATATATCTGCAATCTTCTTAGGGAAAGGCAGTATGCAACTGTGTGCTTTCGTATATCTCCGAGCAATACGCATCATAGCCTGCCTCCTAATTGTTTTCAACATATTGATCAAAGGCAGTTCTCTAGCTCCTTTGATAGTCCGGTTGAAGCTCTCTGATAAGCTGTTACAAACATTAGCAGATCTGGCATTTGTCGAGAAGAAAGCTAGACTCCAAGTAGATGGATCAACTTTCAACAAAGCATCATGAGCATCTTTGTCGTATGCGAGAAGCTCCTCCATGTGCATCGTGTACTCTCCCTTAGTTTTGCTGTAAGCCACATTCCAGAAAAAAGGCTTGTAGTCAACATCCCCAAACTTCTTTTTCCAGTTACCATAAACATGGTTCGCACAATTTCTATGCTCAGCATTTGGAAGTACAGTAGCAAGAGCTATTTTTAAACCCTGCAAAAAATAAACGATCATTTAGACATAAAACAGTGAAATTACTACTTAAAAGATTAGAAAAATTTAGTAAGTTAAAAAGAAAAGAAAGTATACCTTCTGTTTGTCAGATATGAAGGTAACGCCATCTCCTACACCCAAGCCTAAGTCAGCCGTCAACTTTTTGAAAAATCATTCCCAAGACTCCTTATTTTCACCTCTAACGATAGCTCAAGCTATAGGAAATATCCTATTTTCAGCATCCCTACCAACTGCTGCTAATATCTCTCCTTTCAACTCCGACTTTTAAAAGGCACCATCAACGCCTATCAAGGGTCTACAATAGTGCATCCAAGTACTCCTTAGTGGTTCAAAACAAACATAGAAAGCTTCAAATACCTGTCTTCCATCCTTCTCAACTGTCACAATCTCGGTTGTAATATCTTTGTTCGATCTCACCAACTCATCCTCATAGTCCCATAACTTAGCAAACTGCTCTTTTTGGGTATCTAAAACCATATCTAAGGCAATTCTCCTTGCTTTTTGGCATTTAAAGATTGAAACTGAGATGTTGTACCTCTGCATTAACTCATCCTTGATATCAGAGCTCCTTATATCAGGTCTTCTTCTCGCTTCCTCTTTGAACAGTCTTGCAATCGTCCCCTGTTTCATCATCCGAGCTCTTCCTGTAGGCAAATGATTGTGCTGCCATTCATATACTTTCACCATCCATTTCCTTATGGGCTTCTCCACAGAGCAATAGATCGTCCATTTACATTCATCATGTGTGCATACTGCTGCGAGCTTGTCAGGTTGCCACTTATTCAACTTCACCTCAAACTGTGTTTTCAACACATACCTCAGCAGTTGATCCTTGAAATCATCTCCATTGTTGAAAGTTTGCATCAGCCATAAGTATGGAGTCTTGTCATATTCTGCTTTACTTCTTTGCTTACGAGGTCTTCCATACTCATCCTTCTTCTCCCAATTTGCCCATTCTTCAACAGTGTCTTCTGGTGAATCTGGATATTCACCGGGAGGAAGAAGTCTCTCACCTTCGATATCACTGTCATGACCAGCTTCATCATCTACATTACCCTTACTAGCCTTGGAATGAACGGTAGGTGTTTCTACTTCAGCTAGAGCAAACAAGTTTGCAAACCGTGGGTCATCAGCTCCGCCTTCATCTAATATCTGATTCTCATCCTCAGATGGCACTTCTTCTTCTTGTCTCGTTTCAGATGGCACTTCCTCTTCTTGTCTCGTTTCAGATGGCTCTCTTTCTTCTTCATGACCAACTTCTTCCTCTCTCTCTTCACTACTTTCTCCCTCTCGGTTTTCAGCATCGCTTTCTTCTTCCTCTCTATCCTCTTCCTCACCACCGTATTCATCATCAGCATTCTCACCATCATCCAAGCACTCTTCGATAGCCTCATTTTCATCAACATTAGTCATCAAACTCGCACTATTTTCAACACTTTGTTGCGAAACACTATGCCCAAGGTAGATGTAAACCTCTCCACATTCTTTTGCTTCTGAAGCCATTTTCATTAGCTCTCTATCTTTATCTTGCCATATCAATCTTGCCATTGACATATCCTCAGTTGGTAGTCTATACCAGGCTTTCTCGACATCACACACAACTTCTTTATTTTTGCTAAAATCTTCAAAAATCGAGAATGTGAGAAAATCTGGATCTACCAACATATCTGGGGCAAGCGATCTATCTTTATAACGTAGCTTGTTCCCTTCCTTCGACATTACACCTCCATAGTGAATATGTATCTTCAGCTTCTCGTCTTCGTCACTGCACATAAAAGAATTTGAAATCAACAATTTCATAGATATTTCATGGAAAACGAATACGAAATCAACAATCAGTCTAAAATCGTACCTCATCTTGCTTTGATTTTGTGTTAACTCAGTCAATTATCGATTTAGGGTTCATCGATAAACAGAACTGATTTAGGTTTCGAATTTGGGGATTTTTGGTTTTTGTTGGGGTAAAGAATTTATGTTTACTAGTTAGTTGGGTCGGGTTTCTGGGTCAAATTTATTGGGTTTGGATACTTAAACCCCAGTGTAAACTGTAGTTAAATCGATGACGGACTGTCAACGCCGTTCATAAATCCGGTAACAGACGTTTCGTATACAATGTAGATATAATATACGATCCACAACTGATGAATTTAACTGGACAAAAATATTAGTTGGGATAATAAACTGGGTAGAAAAATAAGTTGGGTATTAAAAAACTTATAGAAATTTAGTTAGTGTATTTTTTTGGAATTTTCCCTTACATATTTGTGAAAATAAGTATTTACTCCAAAAAACATTTTTTGTGAGCTAAAGCCCTGAAGATCCAAGACCCAAGCCCGGTTCGGCTCATAGCGGCGTGCACGTGTGTGTGATTTTGCATAACAGCCCTTTATCTCTTTTTCCATAGTGTTCTATTCTAAAGGCTAGTGGACCTTGTTGAGATGTATCACTATATATACTAGTGGAAATTTTTTCCAACTTTCGATGTGAGACAAATGCTCATCTTGATATTTGTTGACTTTTTATCTTAATTACATGTCCACTTTGACCAAAGATTTCTCATTCAAATCAACTTCTTTTTTGACAAATGAATACATTATCTTATAGTACTCATTACAAAGAATCTAAAAAATCCATAATCCGGTCATTTCGATTACTGTGCTCACCGGAAATGTTGCCGGAAAATTGGTCTGAACCATTTGCCAAAATTATGTTCCAACAAAAATAGATTTGGTGAATCTGACGAAATCGATTTAAGTTTTAGGCGAATTTGAAAGAAAAACAGGCTATAAGAAGAAAAAGGGGTTTTAAAGTGTTTTCATTTTGATAACGTTTATTTAGGTTTTAAAATAAAACAATAATAATATTTTTATATTTCCTTTTTTTGATAAACAATAACTAAAAAATATTTGTACGGTTTGATGATTTGGTTGTAAGAAATTAATACAGAAATTATAAAAGAACAGTTTAGAAATTACAGAATTGATTGGATGATTAGTAGGTTATTCTTACTATTTTAAATTTAGTGGGTTACTCTAGCTATTTTTAAAAGAAATCAAGTTATTCTGGATAATTTTCTCATTAAATTAACTATTTTTCTTTAGATTTTAGTTACATGTTTTAGGGAAATTGCTCAAAAGCAATTATGTTAGATTAATATCTATATAATATTCAGAGAAAGTTGCGCAGATTTGTGATATATTAACTATTTTAGTTTTATAATTTATTTTATATTTGTTAATAAAAGTTTATTAGTAAATATTAGTTTATAAGTTGTAAATACTATTCAAATTTTGTATTAAAAAGTTGGTGAAATAATAATGTGAGGTTTAACCCTGTTAGGAAAGTGAAGCTGCCATCAAGTATGACTAAAAAAAGGTTCTCGAGAGTAGAATCCATATTATGATAGTGTTGTTTGAGGTTCGATGTAGTAGGAAATGAAGTAGTTAGCTATTAATGTAAAAAGATTTCATGAAAGCAAATAGTGTATAATTTTTTTGTTTGATTGACCATAAAGAAAACATGAAGAAATGAGTCTATTTTTTTGGACAGAAAGGATGACACAGTAATCTCTTAAATTTATTTTTTAAACTAAAATAATATGATATATTATGAGACATAATAAAAGAGAATCTAGTAGAAAACGAAAAAATAAAACCGAAACCTTGTTTTTGTATCTGCTCGATGAAAGTGAATACATAAGAGGTTAAAAAAAAGTGACAATTGGATTTGTACTTTGTTAGGTAGTTTTTTTTTGTATATGTTTGTTGAATGAAAAAAAATTATTGGAGAAAAAAAAACTGAAGCTTTTGTTTTTGTGTTAGTTTGAAAAAAAAATATAGTAGAAATAAAATAAAAGAAAAAGAAAAAGTGACGCATTCCAATTTCTAAGATAACACGTGATGGTATATATATCATAGCTGCTTCTGAAAAAAAAAATTTACTTTATTCTGAGTAGAAAAAAAAACTTAAGTGTTGTTTTTGTGTTTGTTTGTGATATACACTATATTTATACCATTTTAGCATATATTTAGCACTAGTTTTTGATCCTTAAGCATGCATTATTTACATGTTCATGTCCCAATTGCACCTATTTAGCATTTAGAGTATAATTAGGAGTTGCATTGCATATTAGGTGCATTTCGAGCACTTAGCAGGTGCATTGAGGGAGTTTAAGGACTAAGGGAAGAGCTGGGAGTCATTAGGTGAAGAAACCAAGGTGAGAAGGCTTCATATCGAGCAGGGTATCGGCTTAGCAAGTCGATACATAGCGTACATAGCAACATATCGACATCACACGTCGATACATGCTGAGGAGGTATACCGATCAACACATCGAGGTCCCGAAGTCCATACAAGGAGACAGGACTTGCAAAGAGTATCAAGCCACTCTAGCCGATACACCACCTTCAAAGAGTCTGTACCGGTCAGCATATCGACATAGGTGCATCTCGATACATAAAGCCAAGAAGTGTATCGATCAGAGTATCGATTTTGGAGCTCAATAATCCTTAACTAAAGGGTGATTGTATCGAGTAGCGTACCGGGGAGATTAACCGAGATTCCTTAGCCAAAGGCGACTGTATCGATCAAGGGATCGACTAGACTCGATCAATACCATATTCTGCCAACCAATATCGACCAGCACATCGACGTAGCAAGTCGATATCAGGCGTCCAAACGAGCTGCTTTCTGGTTTATTTCCGGTTTACTAAGGTTTTTTCTTAAAAACTATAAGTAGTTATGACCTAAAAAACATGGGGAGGATATTCTTTTCATCTTTATCCTTTAGGTAATAGCTTTGTCCTTTGTGTTCTTCTTAGTTTTTCTTGTAATTTCTTGTTGAATCTTGTTCTTGCAATCAAAAGTTGGTGTTTATCTTCTTTCTAATTATGATTTGTCATTCTCCTTTGCTTTGGGTTGTGATTAAGATCATGATTAGTGAGTAGTTATATTAGGGTTTGAGATGGGATAGAGATAGGAAGATTTGAGGCTAGATTAGTGATTGCTTAATGCTTAATATTATTGTTCTTTCTTATTGATTATGTTTAATGCTAGATTAGCTCTTGCTAAGTTGATTTAGATCCTAGGGTTCTCTTATGCCTGATAAGTTTTTGATGAAATGCCTGAATGAGTCAAGTAAGAGATTTGCGTATCTTAGCCTAGGAAATTAGCGGTCTAAGGAGTAGATTGGCAATATAGAATTGGATTAGTTTCTTGTAATGCTTATTTATCATGTGTTTGAGTAAATGAATTTATCTTGGATATTTGCTTGGCAAAGTGGCTAGTGTCAAGGGATTGAGCTAGTTATAGCTGTTAATTCTATGCCTAAGAATAGTTTGTTGTGGGTTTGTAAGCATCATTAGTTAAGCTGAAAGTCTCCCTAGATAAATTACCCTATCTAAAGCCTACTAGTCTTTGATTGTTTGAATTAGAACTTGCCTTAGTTTCTCTGTTTATTGTACTTGCTATTGCTTATTTGAAGTTTCTTTTAGTTGTTAGATTCATAATTTCAATCATCTTCTTATGCTTGCTTGAATTAGATAGTCTATTGCAACCTTAGTGTCTTACCTTCCCATTATGGATTGATACCTACATACTACAATGATATGAGTATATGTAGGATTTGAAGTAGAGTAAACTCCTACATCAATTTGGCGCCATTGCCGTTTGAAATTGTTCTAAGCATTATGATTTGTAGATTATTTGAGATCAAGCCTTTATTTTTGTTTTTGGTTACTAATATCTCTTTTGGTCTAGAATCTCTATTGTAGGTACCTAAACACTTGCTTTCAAGTGTCTACAACTGCACAAGAGGTTTAAGGAGCAGTATTTTGAGTTCACAGTAGCAGTTCTCAGTTGTTGAAGGATGGAAGAGCATCCTTATGCTGCTAGTTTTGGTCTACAAGGTTCACAAGGTCTTCAAGGTCCACAAGGGATCTAAGGTTTACAAGGACAGCAAGGTCCAAATGATTTGCAAGGTGATTGGGGTTTGAGAGATCAAAAGCCACCAAAACCTATAGGAGCTGGTGATATACCATCTTTTGCTTCAAGATATGGGATCACTCCTCCTCTAGAAGACTGTCACTTTGAGATCAGAAAAGGGATGATTGCAATGGTCCAAGACAGCAGATTCTTTGGGATGCCTAATAAAGATTCACTTAAGCATCTAGATAACTTTGAGAGGATATGATCTATGGCTAGGATGAGTGGTTTATCTGATGATGGTTTGAAGCTAAGACTCTTCCCTTTCTAACTTGGAGATAGAGCCCAACTATGGAAGAAAGGTTTGCAGCAAGGAAGCATCACAACATGGGCTCAATGCAAAACTGCTTTCTTAACCAAGTTCTTCTCTCCTTCTAGGACAGCCAGATTTCTAAATGAGATTTACAACTTCCACCAATGGTCCAATGAGACTTTTTCAGATGCTTGGGAAAGGTTTAGGAGCTTCACAGTCCAATGCTCTCATCATGGTTTCACAAAGGAGGCGCTGTTATCTACACTATATAGAGGTGTCTTGCCTAAGATGAGACTACTTCTTGATACAGCTAGTAGAGGTAACTTTCTTGCTCAAGATGTGGATGATGGTTTGGCTTTGATTGAGAATCTAGCTCAAAGCAATGCACAATATGGTGAAGACCAAGAGGACACTTCGAAATTAGTCTCTTCTCAACTAGAAGCTACTTTACTAGAAGTGAAAATACTGAAAGAGAGAATGGATGATGGATTAGGCCAATCACAGCTTCAGCAACAATTTCTGACCCAATATGTCCAGCAAAAAGAAGGAGAGAGACAGCCAAAACAACAGCAACCTTCACCTCTCCCTTCCTCCCAAGAACCTGACATACAGAAAATCTTGAAGCAGATTCTTCACTCCCAACAAACTGGTTTTCAAGAGCTGCAACAAAACATTACAACTCAAGTAGCTACACTTGAGTCTAAACTCCAAGCTCAGCAACTAGCCTTTTAACAAAAGCTTGAGAAATTACAGCACAAGAATGCGCCCTTTACATCTCGCTCCTCTAGAGAATACATCAAAGCTGTCACATTGAGAAGTGGAAAACAGCTTCCACCAAGAATTGCTCCCACTATCCACAATGAGGACATTGAGGAACAAGAAGGGGAGGTGGTAATAAAAGATAATGAAGTGGTATTAGAAGATGATGAACCAGTCAAGGCTGATAAAACCCCAAGGAAAGACAAAGGCAAATATGTCGCCAAAGAAAAGCAAAAGGAAGCGCCTAAGGAGTTGGCTAAAGAACCAAGATACATTCCTCCCCCTTACAAGCCACCACTACCATTTCCTGGAAGGTTCAAGAAAGAGTTTCTTGCCAAATACAAAGGTCTCTTTGATGAGCAGATGAAGAAAATACAGCTTACTATGCCTTTACTTGATGCCTTTGTCCTAGTTCCTCCTTACCAGAAATGTCTGAAAGATGCTGTAGTTGAGAGAACTAAAGATCTGCAAGGGGTGGTTGTGTTAACACATGAATGCAGCACCATCATCCAGCAACAAAAGGTGTCTCCTAAAAAGCTTGATGACCCATGAAGTTTCACTTTACCCTGTTCTATAGGACCACTGCTATTTGAGAAATGCTTGTGTGATTTAGGAATCAGCGTCAGTTTGATGCCCTATTCTATTGCAAAACGCCTTGGTTTCACAGAGTTTAAGGACTGTAGAATATCCTTAGTGTTGGCTGATAGATCAGTAAGGCTCTCCAAAGGACTGCTTGAAGATGTTCCTCTCAGGATTGGGAATGTAGAAATTCCAACTGATTTTGTGGTTTTAGAAATGGATGAAGAACCTAGGGGCCCTCTCATCCTTGGAAGACCTTTATTAGCCACAACAGGAGCAAGTTCAAGAGGAGATGTGCTGTGATGATAAACTACAAGTGGCTTTAACAAAGGAGCATGGGGAGGATGGCTATTTGGATAAGGAAAGCTTGGGTTACATGCTGAGGCTTAACTCTCACAAGATCTTGGAGGAAGAGGAACCATTTGAAGAGCTGGATACAAGGAGACAGAAATACTCTCCATCCAAGAAGCTGGCGCTAGGGAGCAAAGTAGCATAGATGAGGATTGGAATGAACTCAAAGCACCAAAGGTGGACCTAAAACCTCTTCTTAAAGGGCTAAGGTATGTCTTCTTAGGCTCTAACTCTACTTATCCTGTTATTGTCAATGAGAATCTTTGGATAGCCATTGGATATTCACTAGATGATATCAATGGTCTCTCTCCTAGCCTATGCACTAACATGATTCATCTAGAGGATGAGACAAAGTCATCTATTGAACCTCAAAGGAGAATGAATCCTAATCTGAAAGATGTTGTTAAAAAAGAGATTCTAAAACTGCTTGAAGCTGGCGTGATCTATCCTATCTCAGATAGCACATGGGTTTCACCAGTCCATGTGGTGCCTAAGAAAGGAGGAATCATGTAGTAAAGAACGAAAATGATGAGTTAATTCCCACTAGAACTATAATTGGTCATAGGATGTGCATAGATTACCGAAAACTGAATTCTGCTTATAGGAAATATCATTTCAATTTGCCATTCATAGACCAAATGCTAGAAAGATTAGCTAATCATAAGTATTATTGCTTTTTAGATGGGTATAATGGCTTCTTCCATATTCCTATTCATCGCAATGATCAGGAAAAGACCACTTTCACATGTCTTTATGGCACTTTTGCTTATAGAAGAATGCCATTTGGACTGTGCAATGCCCCAACAACTTTTCGGAGGTGTATGACATCTATTTTCTCTGATTTGCTTGAAGAGATGGTGGATGCGTTCATGGATGACTTTAGTGTCTATGGATCCTCCTTTGGTGTCTGCTTGTCCAATCTTTCTCAGGTTTTACAAAGGTGTGAAGACACTAATCTAGTTCTGAATTGGGAGAAGTGCCACTTCATGGTTCAAGAAGGCATTGTTTTGGGGCATAAGATCTCAGAAAAGGGGATATAGGTCGATAAGGCAAAGATAGAAGTGATGATGCACTTGGAACCTCCAACCACTGTCAAAGGGATCAGAAGCTTCTTAGGACATGCTGGCTTCTACAGGCGGTTCATCAAAGATTTCTCTATGATCGCAAGACCCTTGACAAGGCTGCTGTGCAAAGAAACAGAGTTTGTGTTTGATGAAGACTGCTTGTAAGCCTTTCTCACCCTCAAACAAGCATTCGTCACTGCGCTAATAGTTCAAGCACCAAACTGGGATTTTCCATTCAAAATTATGTGTGATGCTAGTGACTATGATGTTGGAGCAGTCTTAGGACAAAAGGTAGACAAGAAGCTGCATGTTATCTATTATGCCAGCAGGACAATGGATGAGGCTCAAACAAGATATGTAACAACAGAGAAAGAGCTTCTTGCAGTGGTCTTTGCATTTAAAAAGTTCAGGAGCTATCTAGTTGGATCTAAGGTGATTGTATACACAAATCATGCAGCACTTAGGCATATCTATGCCATGAAGGATACTAAGCCAAGACTCCTCAGATGGATACTTCTCCTGGAAGAGTTTAACATGGAGATTTTGGACAAGAAAGGCATTGAAAATGGTGTTGCTGATCATCTCTCAAGGCTGAGGATTGATGATTTCATCCCAATCAATGATACCTTCCCAGAAGAGTAGCTGCATTGTTTGGGAGTGATGATAGCTGAGGTGATGAGCTTAGAAGAGAACAAGCTGCCTTGGTATGCTGACTTCGCCAACCACTTAGCATGTGGAGATGTCCCAACCAAGCTTGATGTTTATCACAAGAAGAAATTCTTCAAAGATGTGTCCCACTATTATTGGGATGAACCATACCTCTACAAGAAAGGGACTGAATGGCTATTCAGAAGCACAACTGAAGAAGAAGACAAAGGTGTCCTTCACCACTGTCACGGTTCAACCTATGGAGGTCACTTTGCTACCTTTAAGACAGCAAAAAAGGTACTCCAAGCTGGTTTTTGGTGGCCAAGTCTGTTCAAGGACACCCAAGCTTATATCTCATCGTGTGATACATGCCAAAGGAAGGGAAGCATCTCTAAGAGAGATGAAATGCCTCTGAACTCAATCCTTGAAGTGGATATATTCGATGTTTGGGGGATTGACTTCATGGGACCTTTCCCTTCATCCTATGGGAATACGTATATCCTTGTTGTTGTGGACTATGTCTCAAAGTGGGTTGAAGCAGTGGTTAGTCCTACGAATGAAGCCAAGGTTGTGCTGAAGCTCTTCATAACAATCATCTTCCCAAGGTTTGGTGTTCCAAGATGTGTTATCAGTGATGGAGGAAGTCACTTCATCAACAAGGTTTTTGAAAGTTTGCTAAGGAAGTTTGGTATTAAGCATAAGGTTGCCACTCCTTACCATTCTCAAACAAGTGGTCAGGTGAAGGTGTCTAACAGAGAGATAAAAGCCATCTTAGAGAAGGCAGTTGGTATTACAAGAAAGGATTGGTCTCACAAGCTAGATGACGCCTTGTGGGCATACGGGACAGCCTTCAAGACACTCATTGGTAGAACCCCCTTCTTACTCCTTTATGACAAGGCTTGTCATCTGCCTGTGGAGCTGGAGTACAAAGCCTTATGGGCGACCAAGCTACTGAATTTTGATATTAAGACAGCTCAAGAGAAGAGACTCATCAACTTACATGAGTTAGAGAAAAATCTCTTTGAATCCTTTGAGAGCTCTAAGATCTATAAAGAGAGGACCAAGGCTTTTCATGATAAAAGGATAAGACCCAAGGACTTCAAAGCTGGAGAAAAGGTGCTGTTATTCAACTCAAGGCTGAAGTTGTTTCCAGGAAAACTCAAGTCCAAGTGGACAGGTCCCTTCAAGATCAAGGAATTGCTTCCCTATGGAGCTGTTATATTGTTCAAGCTAGAGGAAGGAGAGTTCACAGTGAATAGGCATAGGCTGAAGCCTTACATGGCTAGTGACACACTTGGAGATGATACATATATTCACCTCCAAGACCCTCCAACTGCCTAAGAAGCAGGAAAAGTCAAGCTTAGTGACTCTAAACAAGCACTCTTGGGAGGTATTCCCATGTTATTCTTGTCTATATTATTTGCTTTTTCATTTTTTTCTTGTTTGTTTTAGTATCCAGGAAGCATCCTTAGGCATCTGGAATAAGGTCAAGAAAGAACAGCTGGGTTACAATGGAGGAAGGACTCGAAGGGAGCAATATCAAACAGTATATTGATGAGATCAAGTCGATATGACTTGTATCGATGCACATATCGGTATCACTTGATCGATATAGTGTGCTTCCCACCTATATCGATCAGGGTATCGGATCAGGCTGGAGGTTGATACATAAGAGAGGATCCTGTATCGACCTGAATAATGATGTACCTGTCCCGATACACCCCGACGACACGCAAATAGACCCATGTACCGATCATACCAAGGTTGATACAAAAAAGTACCAGATAACATACAAGTCGATACAGAGCAGAAACATGGCATGTCGACTTGCATATCGATCTACGACACCGGTACACAAAGAGCATGGGTGTATCGACAAGGATATTGAGGGGAACGAAGTCGATGTGCCTTAACAAAAGGGTGATGGCAATTCCTGAGTTACGCATCAAGGCATATCACCATCTACACCGACACTCAGATCGATACAAATCACCAGAAGAGTATCGACCAGTGTATCGATGTCCCTCCCGGATACCCACCGCTTTGGAAGCATATTGATCGACAAATCAAGCTCTCACCCGGAAATCGTCCACGACAACAGCTGTAAGTTTCCCAAGGGAGTATGTAAACCACACTAGCGATTATAGATTCAGATTAAGCTAAGCGATAAATAATGAATGTAATGCAAAACAGTAAAATAAATGCAAGAGGGCGTTTTTATGCTTGTTCTTAAAGTTCAGAAGGCTAAAGGCGCTAAGTCAGGACAGTTTGCAGGTTGAATCCGAGAGTGTAGAATGCATGCAATCAGGAATGAATTAAAACCGTCTTGAACATGAATCGCAAAGATAAAACTAATCAATTCTCATTGTAGAAGTTATCTATGTCTAAATCACAGAGTTTCAAATCTCTTTGCAAACCCTAACAACCTAAACATGCAGTAATGATCAGGTTCAATTGTTCACAAAACTCCTAAGCCAAATCCCTTTGCAAATAGGTGTTTTGATCATCTAATACTAGTTCAGGTGATTAATAATGCTCTCACATCTATCAAAAACCTAGGGTTTCGAAATCCAGATGATGTGTCTAAGAAATCGATATGAATGCAAGCACATATGAAGAACCAATGAATTTCCTATAAGTTTTTAG
Organism: Thlaspi arvense; assembly: GCA_911865555.2. NCBI lineage: Eukaryota > Viridiplantae > Streptophyta > Magnoliopsida > Brassicales > Brassicaceae > Thlaspi > Thlaspi arvense. The sequence goes on from OU466861.1 coordinate 10,782,563, forward strand.
CAATTCTACAAACTCTTCTTCAACCTTTGAGAAGCCCTAACTTAACTAACAAACTACTCAGACATGATGATTTGAGAGAACATCATGAAAAGAATAGATTGCATAAAAGAAATAAGAAGTAGAAATAAAGGAGTTCGAAATCTGCTCTGAAGAGTCTGATTTGTCTCTCCAAAAGCTCTGCTACAAATCTCTTTCTAAAGCTCTCAAAAAGAATAATCTCTTGCATTTGACATTGTGTTTTATTTTCTTATTTTCCCCTTTTGCATACTTGAGTCTCATGCATTCATCTATGTGCACTAAGAATCCATAAAATTTTCAAATATTTTGGAACCAAAAAGATCATTTAGTTACATTTGCATAACTAAGATTGAGTCTAGATGCATTACATATAGGTTTACATACATTTGCATAGGGAGTAGATGATAGACACTTGTCAAGATGTTAATGTTTGAGTTGTTTTCAATGCTTTGATTATCTGTTGTTTGATTGCATTGTAGTGAGTTTGAAGTTAAGGCTGCACCATAGCTTGAATACTTGCTTTGATATTTTTTGTCTTATGCTGAAACTTGCTTTGATTTGATGCCAACTCTGTTTATTAGATCCATAATCTTGACATTTAATTATCATGTTTATGCATTGACAGTGATCACATGGCTACCCATATACATACTTGGGTTATCTTCTTCCCTTCTTATCACTCTTGTTAACCCAAGTAGCTGATCCTCATAATTATGGGAAAATTAACCACACCCTAGCCCAATCCTTGTAAACACTATTGTGAGAGTTGTGAGGCCTTGCATTGCATTACTTTCGATTATATCTTGGCAAAAAGTGTTAGGAATAAGGCTGCCAATGAGAAGCTCTCTTGTAGACACCAGCTTGCATCTTGAGCTTGGTATTAGGTTTAGGAGTTTGGGAAAGGATAGTATAATGATAAGGCTCAGGTTTTACCCCAAATAAAACTACTGCAAGTGCACAGCAAAAGCAGTTGTAGTACAAGGGGTTATCGAATCCCAATGGACTAAGTAAACTACACTCTAAAGAGTTCAGGTTCGGATTAAACTAAGCAATAAGTAATGAATGTAATACAAAACAGTAAAATAAATACAAGTGGGGCGTTTTATTCTTGTTCTTAAAGTTCAGAGGGCTAAAGACGTTAAGTCAGGACAATTCGCAGGTTGAATCCGAGAATGTAGAATGCATGAAATCAGGAATGATTAAGAACCGTCTTGAACATGAATCGAAAATGTATAACTAATCAATTCTCATTGCAGAAGTTAACTATGTATAAATCTCAAAGTTTCAAATCTCTTTGCAAACCCTAACAACCTAAACATGCAGTAATGATCAGGTTCAATTGTTCACAAAACTCCTAAGCCAAATCCCTTTGCAAATAGGTGTTTTGATCATCTAATACTAGTTCAGGTGATTAATAATGCTCTCACATCTATCAAAAACCTAGGGTTTCGAAATCCAGATGATGTGTCTAAGAAATCGATATGAATGCAAGCACATATGAAGAACCAATGAATTTCCTATAAGTTTTTAGCAATTCTACAAACTCTTCTTCAACCTTTGAGAAGCCCTAACTTAACTAACAAACTACTCAGACATGATGATTTGAGAGAACATCATGAAAAGAATAGATTGCATAAAAGAAATAAGAAGTAGAAATAAAGGAGTTCGAAATCTGCTCTGAAGAGTCTGATTTGTCTCTCCAAAAGCTCTGCTACAAATCTCTTTCTAAAGCTCTCAAAAAGAATAATCTCTTGCATTTGACATTGTGTTTTATTTTCTTATTTTCCCCTTTTGCATACTTGAGTCTCATGCATTCATCTATGTGCACTAAGAATCCATAAAATTTTCAAATATTTTGGAACCAAAAAGATCATTTAGTTACATTTGCATAACTAAGATTGAGTCTAGATGCATTACATATAGGTTTACATACATTTGCATAGGGAGTAGATGATAGACACTTGTCAAGATGTTAATGTTTGAGTTGTTTTCAATGCTTTGATTATCTGTTGTTTGATTGCATTGTAGTGAGTTTGAAGTTAAGGCTGCACCATAGCTTGAATACTTGCTTTGATATTTTTTGTCTTATGCTGAAACTTGCTTTGATTTGATGCCAACTCTGTTTATTAGATCCATAATCTTGACATTTAATTATCATGTTTATGCATTGACAGTGATCACATGGCTACCCATATACATACTTGGGTTATCTTCTTCCCTTCTTATCACTCTTGTTAACCCAAGTAGCTGATCCTCATAATTATGGGAAAATTAACCACACCCTAGCCCAATCCTTGTAAACACTATTGTGAGAGTTGTGAGGCCTTGCATTGCATTACTTTCGATTATATCTTGGCAAAAAGTGTTAGGAATAAGGCTGCCAATGAGAAGCTCTCTTGTAGACACCAGCTTGCATCTTGAGCTTGGTATTAGGTTTAGGAGTTTGGGAAAGGATAGTATAATGATAAGGCTCAGGTTTTACCCAAATAAAACTACTGCAAGTGCACAGCAAAAGCAGTTGTAGTACAAGGGGTTATCGAATCCCAATGGACTAAGTAAACTACACTCTAAAGAGTTCAGGTTCGGATTAAACTAAGCAATAAGTAATGAATGTAATACAAAACAGTAAAATAAATGCAAGTGGGCGTTTTATTCTTGTTCTTAAAGTTCAGAGGGCTAAAGGCGTTAAGTCAGGACAATTCGCAGGTTGAATCCGAGAATGTAGAATGCATGAAATCAGGAATGATTAAGAACCGTCTTGAACATGAATCAAAAATGTATAACTAATCAATTCTCATTGCAGAAGTTAACTATGTATAAATCTCAAAGTTTCAAATCTCTTTGCAAACCCTAACAACCTAAACATGCAGTAATGATCAGGTTCCATTGTTCACAAAACTCCTAAGCCAAATCCCTTTGCAAATAGGTGTTTTGATCATCTAATACTAGTTCAGGTGATTAATAATGCTCTCACATCTATCAAAAACCTTGGGTTTCGAAATCCAGATGATGTGTCTAAGAAATCGATATGAATGCAAGCACATATGAAGAACCAATGAATTTCCTATAAGTTTTTAGCAATTCTACAAACTCTTCTTCAACCTTTGAGAAGCCCTAACTTAACTAACAAACTACTCAGACATGATGATTTGAGAGAACATCATGAAAAGAATAGATTGCATAAAAGAAATAAGAAGTAGAAATAAAGGAGTTCGAAATCTGCTCTGAAGAGTCTGATTTGTCTCTCCAAAAGCTCTGCTACAAATCTCTTTCTAAAGCTCTCAAAAAGAATAATCTCTTGCATTTGACATTGTGTTTTATTTTCTTATTTTCCCCTTTTGCATACTTGAGTCTCATGCATTCATCTATGTGCACTAAGAATCCATAAAATTTTCAATTATTTTGGAACCAAAAAGATCATTTAGTTACATTTGCATAACTAAGATTGAGTCTAGATGCATTACATATAGGTTTACATACATTTGCATAGGGAGTAGATGATAGACACTTGTCAAGATGTTAATGTTTGAGTTGTTTTCAATGCTTTGATTATCTGTTGTTTGATTGCATTGTAGTGAGTTTGAAGTTAAGGCTGCACCATAGCTTGAATACTTGCTTTGATATTTTTTGTCTTATGCTGAAACTTGCTTTGATTTGATGCCAACTCTGTTTATTAGATCCATAATCTTGACATTTAATTATCATGTTTATGCATTGACAGTGATCACATGGCTACCCATATACATACTTGGGTTATCTTCTTCCCTTCTTATCACTCTTGTTAACCCAAGTAGCTGATCCTCATAATTATGGGAAAATTAACCACACCCTAGCCCAATCCTTGTAAACACTATTGTGAGAGTTGTGAGGCCTTGCATTGCATTACTTTCGATTATATCTTGGCAAAAAGTGTTAGGAATAAGGCTGCCAATGAGAAGCTCTCTTGTAGACACCAGCTTGCATCTTGAGCTTGGTATTAGGTTTAGGAGTTTGGGAAAGGATAGTATAATGATAAGGCTCAGGTTTTACCCAAATAAAACTACTGCAAGTGCACAGCAAAAGCAGTTGTAGTACAAGGGGTTATCGAATCCCAATGGACTAAGTAAACTACACTCTAAAGAGTTCAGGTTCGGATTAAACTAAGCAATAAGTAATGAATGTAATACAAAACAGTAAAATAAATACAAGTGGGCGTTTTATTCTTGTTCTTAAAGTTCAGAGGGCTAAAGACGTTAAGTCAGGACAATTCGCAGGTTGAATCCGAGAATGTAGAATGCATGAAATCAGGAATGATTAAGAACCGTCTTGAACATGAATCGAAAATGTATAACTAATCAATTCTCATTGCAGAAGTTAACTATGTATAAATCTCAAAGTTTCAAATCTCTTTGCAAACCCTAACAACCTAAACATGCAGTAATGATCAGGTTCAATTGTTCACAAAACTCCTAAGCCAAATCCCTTTGCAAATAGGTGTTTTGATCATCTAATACTAGTTCAGGTGATTAATAATGCTCTCACATCTATCAAAAACCTAGGGTTTCGAAATCCAGATGATGTGTCTAAGAAATCGATATGAATGCAAGCACATATGAAGAACCAATGAATTTCCTATAAGTTTTTAGCAATTCTACAAACTCTTCTTCAACCTTTGAGAAGCCCTAACTTAACTAACAAACTACTCAGACATGATGATTTGAGAGAACATCATGAAAAGAATAGATTGCATAAAAGAAATAAGAAGTAGAAATAAAGGAGTTCGAAATCTGCTCTGAAGAGTCTGATTTGTCTCTCCAAAAGCTCTGCTACAAATCTCTTTCTAAAGCTCTCAAAAAGAATAATCTCTTGCATTTGACATTGTGTTTTATTTTCTTATTTTTTCCCCTTTTGCATACTTGAGTCTCATGCATTCATCTATGTGCACTAAGAATCCATAAAATTTTCAAATATTTTGGAACCAAAAAGATCATTTAGTTACATTTGCATAACTAAGATTGAGTCTAGATGCATTACATATAGGTTTACATACATTTGCATAGGGAGTAGATGATAGACACTTGTCAAGATGTTAATGTTTGAGTTGTTTTCAATGCTTTGATTATCTGTTGTTTGATTGCATTGTAGTGAGTTTGAAGTTAAGGCTGCACCATAGCTTGAATACTTGCTTTGATATTTTTTGTCTTATGCTGAAACTTGCTTTGATTTGATGCCAACTCTGTTTATTAGATCCATAATCTTGACATTTAATTATCATGTTTATGCATTGACAGTGATCACATGGCTACCCATATACATACTTGGGTTATCTTCTTCCCTTCTTATCACTCTTGTTAACCCAAGTAGCTGATCCTCATAATTATGGGAAAATTAACCACACCCTAGCCCAATCCTTGTAAACACTATTGTGAGAGTTGTGAGGCCTTGCATTGCATTACTTTCGATTATATCTTGGCAAAAAGTGTTAGGAATAAGGCTGCCAATGAGAAGCTCTCTTGTAGACACCAGCTTGCATCTTGAGCTTGGTATTAGGTTTAGGAGTTTGGGAAAGGATAGTATAATGATAAGGCTCAGGTTTTACCCAAATAAAACTACTGCAAGTGCACAGCAAAAGCAGTTGTAGTACAAGGGGTTATCGAATCCCAATGGACTAAGTAAACTACACTCTAAAGAGTTCAGGTTCGGATTAAACTAAGCAATAAGTAATGAATGTAATACAAAACAGTAAAATAAATGCAAGTGGGCGTTTTATTCTTGTTCTTAAAGTTCAGAGGGCTAAAGGCGTTAAGTCAGGACAATTCGCAGGTTGAATCCGAGAATGTAGAATGCATGAAATCAGGAATGATTAAGAACCGTCTTGAACATGAATCAAAAATGTATAACTAATCAATTCTCATTGCAGAAGTTAACTATGTATAAATCTCAAAGTTTCAAATCTCTTTGCAAACCCTAACAACCTAAACATGCAGTAATGATCAGGTTCCATTGTTCACAAAACTCCTAAGCCAAATCCCTTTGCAAATAGGTGTTTTGATCATCTAATACTAGTTCAGGTGATTAATAATGCTCTCACATCTATCAAAAACCTTGGGTTTCGAAATCCAGATGATGTGTCTAAGAAATCGATATGAATGCAAGCACATATGAAGAACCAATGAATTTCCTATAAGTTTTTAGCAATTCTACAAACTCTTCTTCAACCTTTGAGAAGCCCTAACTTAACTAACAAACTACTCAGACATGATGATTTGAGAGAACATCATGAAAAGAATAGATTGCATAAAAGAAATAAGAAGTAGAAATAAAGGAGTTCGAAATCTGCTCTGAAGAGTCTGATTTGTCTCTCCAAAAGCTCTGCTACAAATCTCTTTCTAAAGCTCTCAAAAAGAATAATCTCTTGCATTTGACATTGTGTTTTATTTTCTTATTTTCCCCTTTTGCATACTTGAGTCTCATGCATTCATCTATGTGCACTAAGAATCCATAAAATTTTCAATTATTTTGGAACCAAAAAGATCATTTAGTTACATTTGCATAACTAAGATTGAGTCTAGATGCATTACATATAGGTTTACATACATTTGCATAGGGAGTAGATGATAGACACTTGTCAAGATGTTAATGTTTGAGTTGTTTTCAATGCTTTGATTATCTGTTGTTTGATTGCATTGTAGTGAGTTTGAAGTTAAGGCTGCACCATAGCTTGAATACTTGCTTTGATATTTTTTGTCTTATGCTGAAACTTGCTTTGATTTGATGCCAACTCTGTTTATTAGATCCATAATCTTGACATTTAATTATCATGTTTATGCATTGACAGTGATCACATGGCTACCCATATACATACTTGGGTTATCTTCTTCCCTTCTTATCACTCTTGTTAACCCAAGTAGCTGATCCTCATAATTATGGGAAAATTAACCACACCCTAGCCCAATCCTTGTAAACACTATTGTGAGAGTTGTGAGGCCTTGCATTGCATTACTTTCGATTATATCTTGGCAAAAAGTGTTAGGAATAAGGCTGCCAATGAGAAGCTCTCTTGTAGACACCAGCTTGCATCTTGAGCTTGGTATTAGGTTTAGGAGTTTGGGAAAGGATAGTATAATGATAAGGCTCAGGTTTTACCCAAATAAAACTACTGCAAGTGCACAGCAAAAGCAGTTGTAGTACAAGGGGTTATCGAATCCCAATGGACTAAGTAAACTACACTCTAAAGAGTTCAGGTTCGGATTAAACTAAGCAATAAGTAATGAATGTAATACAAAACAGTAAAATAAATACAAGTGGGCGTTTTATTCTTGTTCTTAAAGTTCAGAGGGCTAAAGACGTTAAGTCAGGACAATTCGCAGGTTGAATCCGAGAATGTAGAATGCATGAAATCAGGAATGATTAAGAACCGTCTTGAACATGAATCGAAAATGTATAACTAATCAATTCTCATTGCAGAAGTTAACTATGTATAAATCTCAAAGTTTCAAATCTCTTTGCAAACCCTAACAACCTAAACATGCAGTAATGATCAGGTTCAATTGTTCACAAAACTCCTAAGCCAAATCCCTTTGCAAATAGGTGTTTTTTGATCATCTAATACTAGTTCAGGTGATTAATAATGCTCTCACATCTATCAAAAACCTAGGGTTTCGAAATCCAGATGATGTGTCTAAGAAATCGATATGAATGCAAGCACATATGAAGAACCAATGAATTTCCTATAAGTTTTTTAGCAATTCTACAAACTCTTCTTCAACCTTTGAGAAGCCCTAACTTAACTAACAAACTACTCAGACATGATGATTTGAGAGAACATCATGAAAAGAATAGATTGCATAAAAGAAATAAGAAGTAGAAATAAAGGAGTTCGAAATCTGCTCTGAAGAGTCTGATTTGTCTCTCCAAAAGCTCTGCTACAAATCTCTTTCTAAAGCTCTCAAAAAGAATAATCTCTTGCATTTGACATTGTGTTTTATTTTCTTATTTTCCCCGTTTGCATACTTGAGTCTCATGCATTCATCTATGTGCACTAAGAATCCATAAAATTTTCAAATATTTTGGAACCAAAAAGATCATTTAGTTACATTTGCATAACTAAGATTGAGTCTAGATGCATTACATATAGGTTTACATACATTTGCATAGGGAGTAGATGATAGACACTTGTCAAGATGTTAATGTTTGAGTTGTTTTCAATGCTTTGATTATCTGTTGTTTGATTGCATTGTAGTGAGTTTGAAGTTAAGGCTGCACCATAGCTTGAATACTTGCTTTGATATTTTTTGTCTTATGCTGAAACTTGCTTTGATTTGATGCCAACTCTGTTTATTAGATCCATAATCTTGACATTTAATTATCATGTTTATGCATTGACAGTGATCACATGGCTACCCATATACATACTTGGGTTATCTTCTTCCCTTCTTATCACTCTTGTTAACCCAAGTAGCTGATCCTCATAATTATGGGAAAATTAACCACACCCTAGCCCAATCCTTGTAAACACTATTGTGAGAGTTGTGAGGCCTTGCATTGCATTACTTTCGATTATATCTTGGCAAAAAGTGTTAGGAATAAGGCTGCCAATGAGAAGCTCTCTTGTAGACACCAGCTTGCATCTTGAGCTTGGTATTAGGTTTAGGAGTTTGGGAAAGGATAGTATAATGATAAGGCTCAGGTTTTACCCAAATAAAACTACTGCAAGTGCACAGCAAAAGCAGTTGTAGTACAAGGGGTTATCGAATCCCAATGGACTAAGTAAACTACACTCTAAAGAGTTCAGGTTCGGATTAAACTAAGCAATAAGTAATGAATGTAATACAAAACAGTAAAATAAATGCAAGTGGGCGTTTTATTCTTGTTCTTAAAGTTCAGAGGGCTAAAAGCGTTAAGTCAGGACAATTCGCAGGTTGAATCCGAGAATGTAGAATGCATGAAATCAGGAATGATTAAGAACCGTCTTGAACATGAATCAAAAATGTATAACTAATCAATTCTCATTGCAGAAGTTAACTATGTATAAATCTCAAAGTTTCAAATCTCTTTGCAAACCCTAACAACCTAAACATGCAGTAATGATCAGGTTCCATTGTTCACAAAACTCCTAAGCCAAATCCCTTTGCAAATAGGTGTTTTGATCATCTAATACTAGTTCAGGTGATTAATAATGCTCTCACATCTATCAAAAACCTTGGGTTTCGAAATCCAGATGATGTGTCTAAGAAATCGATATGAATGCAAGCACATATGAAGAACCAATGAATTTCCTATAAGTTTTTAGCAATTCTACAAACTCTTCTTCAACCTTTGAGAAGCCCTAACTTAACTAACAAACTACTCAGACATGATGATTTGAGAGAACATCATGAAAAGAATAGATTGCATAAAAGAAATAAGAAGTAGAAATAAAGGAGTTCGAAATCTGCTCTGAAGAGTCTGATTTGTCTCTCCAAAAGCTCTGCTACAAATCTCTTTCTAAAGCTCTCAAAAAGAATAATCTCTTGCATTTGACATTGTGTTTTATTTTCTTATTTTCCCCTTTTGCATACTTGAGTCTCATGCATTCATCTATGTGCACTAAGAATCCATAAAATTTTCAAATATTTTGGAACCAAAAAGATCATTTAGTTACATTTGCATAACTAAGATTGAGTCTAGATGCATTACATATAGGTTTACATACATTTGCATAGGGAGTAGATGATAGACACTTGTCAAGATGTTAATGTTTGAGTTGTTTTCAATGCTTTGATTATCTGTTGTTTGATTGCATTGTAGTGAGTTTGAAGTTAAGGCTGCACCATAGCTTGAATACTTGCTTTGATATTTTTTGTCTTATGCTGAAACTTGCTTTGATTTGATGCCAACTCTGTTTATTAGATCCATAATCTTGACATTTAATTATCATGTTTATGCATTGACAGTGATCACATGGCTACCCATATACATACTTGGGTTATCTTCTTCCCTTCTTATCACTCTTGTTAACCCAAGTAGCTGATCCTCATAATTATGGGAAAATTAACCACACCCTAGCCCAATCCTTGTAAACACTATTGTGAGAGTTGTGAGGCCTTGCATTGCATTACTTTCGATTATATCTTGGCAAAAAGTGTTAGGAATAAGGCTGCCAATGAGAAGCTCTCTTGTAGACACCAGCTTGCATCTTGAGCTTGGTATTAGGTTTAGGAGTTTGGGAAAGGATAGTATAATGATAAGGCTCAGGTTTTACCCAAATAAAACTACTGCAAGTGCACAGCAAAAGCAGTTGTAGTACAAGGGGTTATCGAATCCCAATGGACTAAGTAAACTACACTCTAAAGAGTTCAGGTTCGGATTAAACTAAGCAATAAGTAATGAATGTAATACAAAACAGTAAAATAAATGCAAGTGGGCGTTTTATTCTTGTTCTTAAAGTTCAGAGGGCTAAAAGCGTTAAGTCAGGACAATTCGCAGGTTGAATCCGAGAATGTAGAATGCATGAAATCAGGAATGATTAAGAACCGTCTTGAACATGAATCAAAAATGTATAACTAATCAATTCTCATTGCAGAAGTTAACTATGTATAAATCTCAAAGTTTCAAATCTCTTTGCAAACCCTAACAACCTAAACATGCAGTAATGATCAGGTTCCATTGTTCACAAAACTCCTAAGCCAAATCCCTTTGCAAATAGGTGTTTTGATCATCTAATACTAGTTCAGGTGATTAATAATGCTCTCACATCTATCAAAAACCTTGGGTTTCGAAATCCAGATGATGTGTCTAAGAAATCGATATGAATGCAAGCACATATGAAGAACCAATGAATTTCCTATAAGTTTTTAGCAATTCTACAAACTCTTCTTCAACCTTTGAGAAGCCCTAACTTAACTAACAAACTACTCAGACATGATGATTTGAGAGAACATCATGAAAAGAATAGATTGCATAAAAGAAATAAGAAGTAGAAATAAAGGAGTTCGAAATCTGCTCTGAAGAGTCTGATTTGTCTCTCCAAAAGCTCTGCTACAAATCTCTTTCTAAAGCTCTCAAAAAGAATAATCTCTTGCATTTGACATTGTGTTTTATTTTCTTATTTTCCCCTTTTGCATACTTGAGTCTCATGCATTCATCTATGTGCACTAAGAATCCATAAAATTTTCAATTATTTTGGAACCAAAAAGATCATTTAGTTACATTTGCATAACTAAGATTGAGTCTAGATGCATTACATATAGGTTTACATACATTTGCATAGGGAGTAGATGATAGACACTTGTCAAGATGTTAATGTTTGAGTTGTTTTCAATGCTTTGATTATCTGTTGTTTGATTGCATTGTAGTGAGTTTGAAGTTAAGGCTGCACCATAGCTTGAATACTTGCTTTGATATTTTTTGTCTTATGCTGAAACTTGCTTTGATTTGATGCCAACTCTGTTTATTAGATCCATAATCTTGACATTTAATTATCATGTTTATGCATTGACAGTGATCACATGGCTACCCATATACATACTTGGGTTATCTTCTTCCCTTCTTATCACTCTTGTTAACCCAAGTAGCTGATCCTCATAATTATGGGAAAATTAACCACACCCTAGCCCAATCCTTGTAAACACTATTGTGAGAGTTGTGAGGCCTTGCATTGCATTACTTTCGATTATATCTTGGCAAAAAGTGTTAGGAATAAGGCTGCCAATGAGAAGCTCTCTTGTAGACACCAGCTTGCATCTTGAGCTTGGTATTAGGTTTAGGAGTTTGGGAAAGGATAGTATAATGATAAGGCTCAGGTTTTACCCAAATAAAAACTACTGCAAGTGCACAGCAAAAGCAGTTGTAGTACAAGGGGTTATCGAATCCCAATGGACTAAGTAAACTACACTAAAGAGTTCAGGTTCGGATTAAACTAAGCAATAAGTAATGAATGTAATACAAAACAGTAAAATAAATGCAAGTGGGCGTTTTATTCTTGTTCTTAAAGTTCAGAGGGCTAAAGGCGTTAAGTCAGGACAATTCGCAGGTTGAATCCGAGAATGTAGAATGCATGAAATCAGGAATGATTAAGAACCGTCTTGAACATGAATCGAAAATGTATAACTAATCAATTCTCATTGCAGAAGTTAACTATGTATAAATCTCAAAGTTTCAAATCTCTTTGCAAACCCTAACAACCTAAACATGCAGTAATGATCAGGTTCAATTGTTCACAAAACTCCTAAGCCAAATCCCTTTGCAAATAGGTGTTTTGATCATCTAATACTAGTTCAGGTGATTAATAATGCTCTCACATCTATCAAAAACCTAGGGTTTCGAAATCCAGATGATGTGTCTAAGAAATCGATATGAATGCAAGCACATATGAAGAACCAATGAATTTCCTATAAGTTTTTAGCAATTCTACAAACTCTTCTTCAACCTTTGAGAAGCCCTAACTTAACTAACAAACTACTCAGACATGATGATTTGAGAGAACATCATGAAAAGAATAGATTGCATAAAAGAAATAAGAAGTAGAAATAAAGGAGTTCGAAATCTGCTCTGAAGAGTCTGATTTGTCTCTCCAAAAGCTCTGCTACAAATCTCTTTCTAAAGCTCTCAAAACGAATAATCTCTTGCATTTGACATTGTGTTTTATTTTCTTATTTTCCCCTTTTGCATACTTGAGTCTCATGCATTCATCTATGTGCACTAAGAATCCATAAAATTTTCAAATATTTTGGAACCAAAAAGATCATTTAGTTACATTTGCATAACTAAGATCGAGTCTAGATGCATTACATATAGGTTTACATACATTTGCATAGGGAGTAGATGATAGACACTTGTCAAGATGTTAATGTTTGAGTTGTTTTCAATGCTTTGATTATCTGTTGTTTGATTGCATTGTAGTGAGTTTGAAGTTAAGGCTGCACCATAGCTTGAATACTTGCTTTGATATTTTTTGTCTTATGCTGAAACTTGCTTTGATTTGATGCCAACTCTGTTTATTAGATCCATAATCTTGACATTTAATTATCATGTTTATGCATTGACAGTGATCACATGGCTACCCATATACATACTTGGGTTATCTTCTTCCCTTCTTATCACTCTTGTTAACCCAAGTAGCTGATCCTCATAATTATGGGAAAATTAACCACACCCTAGCCCAATCCTTGTAAACACTATTGTGAGAGTTGTGAGGCCTTGCATTGCATTACTTTCGATTATATCTTGGCAAAAAGTGTTAGGAATAAGGCTGCCAATGAGAAGCTCTCTTGTAGACACCAGCTTGCATCTTGAGCTTGGTATTAGGTTTAGGAGTTTGGGAAAGGATAGTATAATGATAAGGCTCAGGTTTTACCCAAATAAAACTACTGCAAGTGCACAGCAAAAGCAGTTGTAGTACAAGGGGTTATCGAATCCCAATGGACTAAGTAAACTACACTAAAGAGTTCAGGTTCGGATTAAACTAAGCAATAAGTAATGAATGTAATACAAAACAGTAAAATAAATGCAAGTGGGCGTTTTATTCTTGTTCTTAAAGTTCAGAGGGCTAAAGGCGTTAAGTCAGGACAATTCGCAGGTTGAATCCGAGAATGTAGAATGCATGAAATCAGGAATGATTAAGAACCGTCTTGAACATGAATCGAAAATGTATAACTAATCAATTCTCATTGCAGAAGTTAACTATGTATAAATCTCAAAGTTTCAAATCTCTTTGCAAACCCTAACAACCTAAACATGCAGTAATGATCAGGTTCAATTGTTCACAAAACTCCTAAGCCAAATCCCTTTGCAAATAGGTGTTTTGATCATCTAATACTAGTTCAGGTGATTAATAATGCTCTCACATCTATCAAAAACCTAGGGTTTCGAAATCCAGATGATGTGTCTAAGAAATCGATATGAATGCAAGCACATATGAAGAACCAATGAATTTCCTATAAGTTTTTAGCAATTCTACAAACTCTTCTTCAACCTTTGAGAAGCCCTAACTTAACTAACAAACTACTCAGACATGATGATTTGAGAGAACATCATGAAAAGAATAGATTGCATAAAAGAAATAAGAAGTAGAAATAAATGAGTTCGAAATCTGCTCTGAAGAGTCTGATTTGTCTCTCCAAAAGCTCTGCTACAAATCTCTTTCTAAAGCTCTCAAAAAGAAAAATAAGATACAAGATATCTGCCAAAAGAATGGCTGAAAAACCTAATATACAAGCTAAAACACGATATGGGGCTTTTTTGCAAATACTGGAACTTTTGAGCCAAAACTGCAAATAATCCTCTATCTTTTAGAAAACTGCCATGACCCCTTCCTTTCTGGGCGACGAGCATCACCAGGTTGGTGACGAGCATCACCCATATGCATACTTTTCTTCCCGAGTTGGATACTTCGTGGCTTCAACTTGCAATGCTCCAAAAAGCTCAAATATCTCCAATTATGCTCCAGACATGCTATAACCTGCAAAGACTCTTCTAAGACTCTAAAAAGACCAAAAAGACTCAATAAAAAAGACTTATATCATGGTTAAAAACCATAAAAACCATGATATATCAACTCCCCCATACTTAGCTTTTGCTTGCCCTCAAGCAAACATCAGACAAAGAACAGGGTCGAGGTTTGAAAACAAGAAACAATCAGTCAGTCATCAGGAACACCACACTAGTTTGAACTTTCGAATCCACATACCACATAACCAACACAAGATCAAATTTCAGTCTAATCATCACAAGCTTAGCAAATCTCTCAAATCCAGTCCAAATTCGTTCAAGAAATCCAAAATTTCTACAGCTAACTCCTTATTTTTTTTCTAACTATGAAATCTCATCAAGGTTCTATCATCTCAATCACTTTACAGATTCTTGTCCCTTCCTAACAACTGAACAAACCAATCTCAACACAGCTCTCCTATTTTCTCTTCCCTTGATCTTTTCCTTTGGATATTTTTGATTTTTCACTTCTTTTTCTCAACTTTTACAGTCTAATATATGGTGCTACTCAATACTTGTGTTCCTTGTGAGGAGACAGGTTCTTGAGTGTGTTCACTACTGTTGTTCCTTGTGAGGAGACAGGGTCATGAATGCACCATTCTTTGGACATAAACTTTTAAAAACTACATCAGGGAAGATCAAAGAGAGACTGTATCTTAACCTTATTGTTAGTGTTGAAAGAGAGAATCAAGATCAATAAGAATCAATCACCAACATAAGAAGTTTAAAGTTCATTAAGGTGAAGCTAACAGCAAATTTTTCAGATTCTCTAAGAACCTAAACCTTCATTGCTAGACTGATCTACCTATGACTTTCAACTTAGTAAGACTTGTAATCAACTACTGTGGCAATGGTTCTTATAAGCAAAAACGTCCTATGGTTAGTTCCAAGAAAAACTGACAGTTTCAAAATTTTGACTTTATAAAAACAGGTTTTTGACTCAACTTTAAGACTCTATAAACATGACACAAAGCACACAACGTCAGTAATTACCTCCCCCAGACTTAAACAACACTGTCCCCAGTGTTATTAAGCCAAGAGTTGGCCAACATGACGCAAGAGAACTTGTAAAACCGTGTCAGAAAAGTGGTACCTCACGAAAGGACGGGTGACGAGCGTCACCAACTTGGTGACGAGTGTCACCACGTCTGATACTTCAGAATCGACATGTTGGATGCTTAAACGTTGTGTCATCATGTGTACTCCGAAGTTAGACTGTTGGAGCACTCAAAACACACATCAAAAGCATCCAAACAAGGCATATTCCATGGTCCAACAAGTTCACAAGACATCATCAAAGCAAACTGACAAACTGACTCTCTTTTTTTTTCGATTTTTCTCATGTTTTTGGGTTTTTTTTTTAGCTATGTAATAGAAAACTAAAATAAGTATATGAAAAAGAAAACTTACCAGTGGGTTGCCTCCCACTAAGCGCTTGTTTAAAGTCATTAGCTCGACTATGAATGCTGCTCAGGCAGCTGGTGGAATAGAAGGTGGCAGTGAATGCCTAGGAGAAGAATGTCTCCTCATCCATGGTGGTTTATAGGCAGTAGATGCATGAACTCTTCCAAGGAAGTGAGGAACATCAGCAGGGTGGGTCGTGAGTGTGGGTGGGACATTTTGTTTTCCTGCAGAATCATCAAAAGAAACACCAAGCATTCTACGAGAATCTCGTTGCTTGAATAAGTGTGAAGCATCTTTTGCACTTTTTAAGTTCTTATTGATGAGATTATGAGGTTTGGAACTGGTTCCAGGAAGTGCATACCTTTGCTTAGTTGCAGGTTTCTGGGTTGTGGAATGTTGAATTTTCGGTTTGGCAACATAAGATAGACTTGTAGCTGAAAAACCACGTCGCTCTTTTGTGTCCAGGTTGGTGACGAGCGTTTCTGCAGTTTTCTTACAGTTCAGCTCTGCAAGTCTTGCTTCCATCACAAACACGTCTTCCTCCAGCAATTTGGCATTGATGAGAACCTCTTTTTCAAGCCTAGTCATGAAGATATGATCCTCACTGCAATCCTCAAACCCAACAGCTTTGGCATAAGTTTCAGATATTGCCTTTTGAACAGTCATCTTGTTCACTTGCCCACTTGTATCAGATTCAGTGACATAGCCAGCAATAATGTCTTCTGAATGTTCCATGGCTGGCTCTTCATCTCTGGAAGTCCTTACAGAAAAGGTCTGACCATCAATGGTAGAACTCCCTCTCAGCTTATCCATGTCAAAGTTCATGACAACATCACCCAAATCAAGCTTTATCTTCCCCTTTTTCAAATCAATGATGGCACCAGCAGTAGCCAAGAATGATCTCCCAAGAATAAGAGGATCTTTAGGTTCTTCAGCATATTTCAGAACTACAAAATCTGTAGGAATTATGGAGCCTTCAATGCTAACAGGAACATCCTCTAACATGCCTTCTAGGGTCCTTATTGATCGATCTGCTAGGATGAGAGAGATCCCAGCTGGCTTGAAATCAGTCATTCCAAGTCTAGCAGCAACAGATAAAGACATCTAGTTAATACTTGACCCTAGATCACATAGAGAGTGGGGAAATCGTTCTGCAGAGATTGAGCAATCAAGAACAAAGGTCCCTGGATCAGATAGCTTCTCTGGAACTCTGCTTTGAATGATGGCATTGACTTTTTCAGAAGCAAGCACCTTCTTCTTCTTCTTTGGAACTGTACTCAAGAGGATTGCACTGGTGTCTCTGGTAAGCAATGCTCCTTCCTCATGACTTACACCATTCACAACCATTCTCTTTACATACCTTCTTAGAGCTGGTGAAAGCTTGACTGCATCTACAAGAGGCATCTCAACCATCAGCTTGTCTATCATAGCTTTGCATATGGCTTCCTCTATCTTCTGTTTAGACTTCCTAGGATGCTTAGGGAATGGTATTTTGGGTTTATACGCATGCACCTGGCCATTATTTGCAGTTACAGGCGAAGCAGCTTCGTTCTGGGGTGGGTGACGCTCGTCACTCACCTGTGACAACCCCCGATTCTCTTGTATGTTGGTGACGAGCGTCACTCCTCCTTGGTGACGCTCGTCACTCACCTCTGAGACTGAAAAATTTTCATCTTCAGACTCCATGAGTTGCACGATCTGTTCTGCACTCAACCTCTTTTTCTGCACTGTTTTAAGCTCCTTTTCATTCCTGACTGTGATGGCATTAACCTGATGTTTGGGATTGATGTCATTCCTTCCAGGAAGGAATCCCTCTTGCCTTTGAACAGCTCCTGCAGTTTGAGCAACCTGCACGTCAAGCTTCTTCATGTGAGAGTTCAGACTCTCAATTTTTCCATTCAGGTCTTGGTACAGCGAATCTAATTTGCCATTGAAGTTCACTGTCATCTTATGCTGTCCTTTAAGTATCTGCTCCAGCATAGCTTCCATCTTAGTGTCTTGTGGAGGTGCAGTTTGGTAGGAAGAAGAACCATAATTTATGCTGTTTTGGTAAAGTTTCTCAACTTCAGTCTTCTGGAACTGTGGTATTGGAGTATAACCAGTTGCATTCTGGTTTCCTGGAAAGGTATTCTTCTGATTATTGCTGTTGTAGCCTCTGTTCCACTGCTGATTTCCAAAATTTTGGTTCTGAAAACCTACATTGATGAAATTAACATCTTTTTGCTCAAATTCTTCAGGATTTTCGAAACTCTCCACTTCTGCAGCAAACTGGACTGATTTCTTTCCTGCCAAAAGGCTGTGCATACTGTCTAACTTAGCCTTAACCTCAGCTATCTGATTTCCATCAGCCACACCAGCTTGTTTCATCCTCTGAAAGTCTGCATTTTTAGTGTTGTTGTTGCATACCAAATTCTCAATCAATCTGGTCTGTTGGTGTTGAAGTTTCCTGCACTTGCTGCATCCAGTGCCATCTGATACTTCCAGTCAATGCCCCTGAAGAAGATCCCAAGTAATTGCACATGACTAAAGCCATGATGAGGACAGTCCCTTTGATAAGACTTGAACCTGATCCAAGAAGCCTTAAAAGCTTCAGTAGGGCCTTGTGTAAAGGATGCAATTTTCGTCCTCATGTCCTCTGATCTTGCATCATCATAGAAGTTACTCATAAAGGCATTCATAGTGTCTTCCCAAGTGGTCAATGAAGCAGGTTCCAGTTGCTTCAGCCAATATGCAGCTTCTCCTTCAAGAGAGTAAGGGAAAAGCTTGCAGAACAGAAAGTCATTGCTAACCCCATTAGCTGTGACACTGGAAGCTAAATCCTCAAACCTCTCTATGTGATCCATAGGATGCTCATGAGGTAAGCCATGAAATGGATGTTGGCCAACCAGCTGATAGTAGACAGGTTTAACCTCAAAATCGTTCCTTTGGAAGGCAGGAGGTCGGATTGCAGCTCTGTTGGCATAGAACTGATCAGGTCTGTTGTAGTCACCTAGACTCTGAACAAAACGCCCATCAGCGTTATTGGCAGCAACAGGGACTCCAACGTTCTCATCCACTTGTTGAACCTGCTGTTCAACAATGACATTCCCATCTTGATCAATCATATGCCCCTCTTCGTTCTTCATGTGTCCTTCTCTGTCAACCAAGTGACCTTCTGCATCTTCAACCAAGATAAGTGGAGCGACCATTGTAGATTGCTTCTTAGCTTTTCTGTTAGTTCTCTCCAACCTAGCTAGTTTGTAGATGCTCAAAGTCACAAGCTCCTTCTCTTTGTTGCTTCTGGTACTGCGATTAGGCATACACCTGAAACAAGAACAAAGAAAAGTAGCAAAAAGTTAGTAAACAAATTAAAACTTAGACAAAATCCTAATACTAAAAAATCGATAGGCAGCTATTACTCCCCGGCAATGGCGTCAAAAACTTGATAGAGCTCAGGTTTTAGCCAAATAAAACTACTGCAAGTGCACAGCAAAAGCAATTGTAGTACAAGGGGTTATCGAATCCCAAGGGAGTAAGTAAACTACACTAAAGAGTTCAGGTTTGGATTAAACTAATCAATAAGTAATGAATGTATGCGAAACAGTAAAATAAATGCAAGTGGGCGTTTTATGCTTGTTCTTAAAGTTCAGAGGGCTAAAGGCATTAAGTCAGGACAATTCGCAGGTTGAATCCGAGAATGTAGAATGCATGAAATCAGGAATGATTAAGAACCGTCTTGAACATGAATCGCAAAGGTATAACTAACCAATTCTCATTGCAGAAGTTAACTATGTCTAAATCACAGAGTTTCAAATCTGTTTGCAAACTCTAACAACCTAAACATGCAGTAATGATCAGGTTCAATTGTTCACAAAACTCCTAAGCCAAATCCCTTTGCAAATATGTGTTTTGCTCATCTAATAATAGTTCAGGTGATTAATAATGCTCTCACATCTATCAAAAACCTAGGGTTTCGAAACCCAGATGATGTGTCTAAGAAATCGATATAAATGCAAGCACATATGAAGAACCAATGAATTTCCTATAAGTTTTTAGCAATTCTACAAACTCTTCTTCAACCTTTGAAAAGCCCTAACTTAACTAACAAACTACTCAGACATGGTGATTTGAGAGAACATCATGAAAAGAATAGATTGCATAAAAGAAATAAGAAGTAGAAATAAAGGAGTTCGAAATCTGCTCTGAAGGAGTCTGATTTGTCTCTCCAAAATCTCTGCTACAAATCTCCTTCTAAATCTCTCAAAAAGAATAATAAGATACAAGATATCTGCCAAAAGAATGGCTGAAAAACCTAATATACAAGCTAAAACACGATCTGAGGCCTTTTTGCAAATACTGGAACTTTTAGGCCAAAATTGCAAATAATCCTCTATCTTTTAGAAAACAGCCACGACCCCTTCCTTTCTGGGTGATGAGCGTCACCAGGTTGGTGACGAGCGTCACCCATATGCATACCTTTCTTCCCGAGTTGGATACTTCGTGGCTTCAACTTGCAATGCTCCAAAAAGCTCCAATATCTCCAATTATGCTCCAGACATGCTATAACCTGCAAAGACTTTTCTAGGACTCTAAAAAGACCAAAAAGACTCAATAAAAAAAACATATATCATGGTTAAAAACCATAAAAACCATGATATATCATATAAGTGGTTTGAGTTTTATTGTTTATATCCTTTAAAAGAAGAAGAAGAAGTATGGGGATGGGAGTATGGGAAAACAAGTTAAGTTTGTGGTTAAGCATAAGGAAGAAAAGCTCTAAGTGTTAAAGAAAAGGAAGGTGCAAACAACAACAAGGCTTACAAAAGTCATCCCAAAAGGAGAAATCAGACCAAGCAGTCCACCAAAAGTGAAGAAACATGGCGCCAATTATATAACAAAGAAGAGCAAGTTCCAGCAATGAATCAACCACACAAGCAGAAAGAAGAAGGAGTTTCCCCCAAACATGAAGGAAGAAGAGATTAAATGCTTTGGAAAAGGGTAGATTTAGAGGTTTAACCTTGGGTTTAGAAGATAATAAGTTCATGTTGGGGTAAAAAAGGGTAGAAGAGAGCTTTTACTTGTATGCATAGATGTGCTTTTACCTTTAGTATTTTGCCTAAGATAAAATCATTTTATTGAGTGATCCCTTATGTCTTTGAACCCTTATCTGAATGAGATCATTTTTATCTCATGACCATGTCCCTTTAACCAAATGTGTTCACTTGATTTGCACATACTTGATCCATTGGTTATATTAATGAATGTTAAAGAGTTGGTTGATTTGAATGCTTGTGTAGGCTAAGCCAGAGTTCATTGTTTGCTATGATGGCTATGGCTAAGGCTTTTTAAGTAGAAAAATCTCTTTGCATCTTAGAACCTGTAACTTGGGCATTGAATAATTTTTCCATTGTCATCTTTAGTTTTGAGCTCCCACCTTCAAACACCTCTCTCTTATTTGTCTTTGATTGCTTGAGGACAAGCAAAAGGCAAGTGTGGGGGAGTTGATATACACTATATTTATACAATTTTAGCATACATTTAGCACTAATTTTTCAATCCTTAAGCATGCATTTTTTACATGTTCATGTCCCAATTGCACCCATTTAGCATTTAGAGTATAATTAGGAGTTGCATTGCATATTAGGTGCATTTCGAGCATTTAGCAGGTGCATTTCGAGCACTTAGCAGGTGCACTGAGGGAGTTTAACGACCAATGGAAGAGCTGGGATTCATTAGGTGAAGAAACCAAGGTGAGAAGGCTTCATATCGAGCAGGGTATCGGCTTAGCAAGCCGATACACAACGTACAGAGCAACATATCGACATCACACATCGGTATATGCTGAGGAGGTATATCGATCAACACATCGAGGTCCCGAAGTCGATATAAGGAGACAAGACATGCGAAGAGTATCGAGCCACTCTAGCCGATACACCACCTTCAAAGAGTCTGTACCGGTCAGCATATCGACATAGGTGCATCTCGATACACAAGGCAAGAAGTGTATCGAGTATCGATGTTGGAGCTTGATAAGCCTTAACTAAAGGGCGATTGTATCGAGTAGCATACAAGGGAGATCAACCGAGATGCATTAGCCAGAGGCGACTGTATCGATCAAGGTATCGACTAGACTCGATCGATACAATCTTCTGCCAACCAATATCGACCAGCGCATCGACGTAGCAAGTCGATATCAGGCGTCTGAACCAGCTGCTTTCCGGTTTATTTCCGGTTTACTAAGGGTTTTTTCCTAAAAACTATAAGTAGTTATAACCCAAAAAAAACATGGGGAGGATCTTCTTTTCATCTTTATCCTTTAGATAATAGCTTTCTCCTTTGTGTTCTTCTTAGTTTTTCTTGTAATATATTGTTGAATCTTGTACTTGCAATCAAAAGTTGGTGTTTATCTTCTTTCTAATTATGATTTGTCCTTCTCCTTTGCTTTGGATTGTGATTAAGATCATGATTAGTGAGTAGTTATATTAGGGTTTGAGATGTGATAGAGATAAGGAGATTCGAGGCTAGATTAGTGATTACTTAATACTTAATATTATTGTTCCTTTTTATTGATTGTGTTTAATGCTAGATAAGCTCTTGCTAAGTTGATATAGATCCTACGGTTCTCTTATGCTTGATAAGTGTTTGATAAAATGCCTGAATGAGTCAAGTAAGAGATTTGCTTATCTTAGCCTAAGGAATTAGCTGTCTAAGGAGTAGATTGACAATATAAAATTGGACTAGTTGCTTGTAATGCTTGTCAATCATGTGTTTGAGTAAAGGAATTTATCTTGGATATGTGCTTGGCAAAGTGGCTAGTGTCAAGGGATTGAGCTAGTTATAGTTGTTAATTCTATGCCTAGGAATAGCTTGTTGTCGGGTTTGCAAGCATCATTAGTAAATTTTAATTAATTGACTAAATACATTTCAATCATTTTAACTTAGACTTTGATCTCTATATACACTAATTTATATTAACTATTATATAATCTGTTAAAAAGAAACTGACTATGAAAAAGTAAAAAACAAAATTAGATCATTGTGAACATTAAAAATTAAGACTGAGAACATTTTCGCAAAACCACTTATAATAGAATTGATTGAAGAAACTGGCTTTCTCCTTTGTTTGATGTTTACTTTTATATTTTTCACAAATATGACTAACATAAACAAAAATATTAGATCACTGTGAACATTAAAAAAGTAAGATTGATAATATTTTTGCAAAATCACTTATAATAGAACTCATTAAAAAAACTGGTTTTCTCCTTCATTCCATGTTTACTTTATATTTTTCACAAATATAAATGAACATGAAAAAGTATAAAACAAAATTAGATCACTGTGAACATAAAAAAAATAAGATTGAAAACGTTTTCACAAGACTACTTATAATAAAAATAATTAAAAAAAGGCTTTCCCTTTCATTCCGTATTTACTTTTATATTTTTCACAAATATAATTTTTTCTAACAAACTCTCAGCTAAAATCTCATTTGGTAAAATTGACTTTCTCCATTATTTTGCTTCCGCAATTCTGAATATTTTTTGTCACTTCATTAGTTTTTCATCTTGTCCAATTGATTCCAGTTTAAGAGAAGAATCAGCCTAGAAAAATTATAAAGGTCTTTATGTATTTATAAAGTTTTGAGTAATAATTTGTATTTCTTTAAGGATTAGTCTTTACCTTTTTTTAAAAAAACTGTTTTCCCTTTTTTGATTGAAATATATGATTTTTATTTTATTTTAAAAATATATTTTGTAGATATTATAGTAAGTTATATTTTCTTATTCTATTTTTTTTAATAATTATGGTATTTTTTAAATTTAAGTTTTATTTTTAATTTAATCGCGACACATGTCAAAATCTTAATCGAAAAAATTGACATGTGTCTCGATCATGTGAATTACTTACATATAAAAATTGCTACATATTTCAAAGAAAAATTGACTTTCTCGTTTATTTTTCTTCATCAATTCATATAGTTTTTTTATCATTTCATAAGTTTTTCATCTTATTAGTTTGATTCGAGTTTAATAGAAAAATCAGCCTAGTAAAATTATAAGAGATTTTATATATTTATAAAGATGTGAGTAATATTTTCTTTTTCTTTTAGGATTAGTTTTTTTTTTAATTTTCTTTTCTTAATTAAAATATATTATTTCTATTATTATTTTAATTTAGTTCTTTTTTTAGATGTTGTAGTGGTTATATATATATTTTTTAACAATAATGATATTTTTTAAAGTTATATTTATTTAAAATTTAAAATAATAAGAGATTTTATTTGTTTATAAAGATGTGAGTGATATTTTCCATTTTCTTTGAGGATTAGTTCTTCTTTTTTTTGAAATGTTTTTTCCTTTTCTTAATTAAAATACATTATTATTATTATTATTATTATTTTGATTTTTTTTTTACATATTGTAGTGATTATTTTTTCTTATTTTTTAACAATAGTGATATTTTCTATATTTAAATTTTATTTTTAAATTAGTCTTGACACATCAAAATCTGATCGATTACTAACTTTGATGTATAAAATTACAAAGGTCTTTATGTATTTATATAAAATTATAAATCTGATCAAAGTTAGTAATTCACATTATAAAATTGTCTTGCTAATTGATGATGTGGAAAGCATCAGACAAAAGTTAACCTTTAGTAGTCTTGTTCAAATACACAAAGCAAAAACAAGCACATTGTTCCTCGATCTCCTATTGCATCAGATTAGTAATTTTCGAGAGTATTTATAGGTCTAGTTCGTCAGACCTGAAATCGAGTGTTACGATTCAGGGTTAAATAGTTGTATCCTGGAACTCATGAATCTTTAATACCTGCAACACTATGGGCGATTCTTTGAATTATGAAAAGAGATTTCGATCTTCACTCTGTTTCTAGTTTATGGTATTTCCTATTTATTATTTTGAAATTTCCTTTACTCCTTTTGTTCAAGTTTGATTATCTGCCTTATTTTCGTGATTGAATCGATTTTATCGTAGTTTATAGAATATTGGTCTTACAGTCTTAACTCAAAGAAATTCGTTATTGTTCTATGAACATATCACGAATTTTAATCAAGTGAAAATAAAGATTTTCAATCAATCGATTTCAAAACGATTTTTTTTTGGATTTTAATCGGTTTTATTACTCTCCCTTCTATTGGTTGTGATAATAAACAGAGGCATTACAACCCTTTTGTAATTGCCAATTTTTGGATTAGAGTTTGGTAAACAGATCCTAAATCACGATTGTTACTAAAATAATTATTTAAACGCGTTTTAAACGCTTTGGCGAATACTCTGCAGAGATTCAAAGTTGATCTGCGGATCTTATAAATTTAATTTTGGTTCATTCCAAATTATTTTTTATTAATTCGTGTTTCTTTCTGTTTGGATCAGAATGACAAACGACGCTTCAGCCTCCACAGTTGCGACTGACATGGAAAAGATGGAGCTGGATGGTACACCTCACGATGCTGAACTTGCAGAAGTACACCAGCGAGGTGAAACCTGAATTTCCTGAAGGCAACACTGATGCAAGGGTGCTTGTGACTGTTCAAGCATGGGAACATTGTGATTTCCTGTGCAAAGGGTACATCCTGAACTGTGTCTCCAAACCGCTGTACGAATTTGGAGATATAAAAATTTCAAAGATGTTGTGGGATTCTCTTGATAAGAAGTATCGAATTGAGGACTCTGGATCCCGGAAATTCACTGTGTTAACATTCCTACAGTATCAAATGGTGGATTCAAGGCTATTGATGGAATAACTCGGAGAAGTGCAGAGACTTCTTCACGAGATCCACGTTGAAGGAATGAGGATTTGTGAAACCTATCAGGCTTACTGCATCACCGAGAAGCTTCCACCTGGATGGAATAACTTCAAAAACTACCTCAAGTTGAAGAAAAAGAGGATGAGCCTTGAGGATCTGATTGTGAGACTTCGTATGGAATCCACGAACTAGGAACAACTCCAAAGGAGTGTTGTTGGTCACAAGATGAATGCTAACTTGGTGGAACACCAAAAAAAGCAAGGCAAGTGGAAGGGACACCAAGACAAAGGCAAATGAAAGATGATTCCTACAAAGAACACTCAGAAGTTCAAGAACAAGAACGGCCAGAACAGTTAGAATGGTCAGAGGTTCACAGGGACTTGCAGTTTCTGCGGAAAGCAAGGTCACAAATCTTTTGAATGTCGCAGCAAGAAGGCGCAAGCTAACTTGACTGAGGATGACATGTATGCTGTCGTGACTGAAGCAAACATTGCTGAGTGCCACCCAAAAAGTGGTGGTATGATACCTGAGCAACTAGGCACATCTGCATGGACAGAGTGGTGTTTTCGACTAACACAAAGAGCAAGAGCGAAGACATGTTACGCATGGGAAACTCTGCCACTTTGAAGATAGAAGGTTTTGGATCGGTTGTTCTGAAGCTCACCTCCGTGCAAGAGCTGAAACTTACAACTGTTGTTCATGTGTCAGACGTGTGCAAGAACCTGATCTCGGGATCCCTCATGAGGAAGCACGGATTTGCTGCCAAGCTGGTCTTAACCAAGAATGGGATGTTTTTGGGAAATGTTTTTGTTTGTGATGGGTTATTTAGGATGTCTGTTGATGCAGTAGTTCGTAACAATAAGAATGGTGTAACTGAATTTCAAAAGATGAATGAAAAAAAACCAGTTGCACAGTCCTTTAATATTTAGCATGAACGTCTAGGACATGTTAACTTCAAGTCTATGAGTATATTGATGAATATGAACATGATTCTGAAATTCAAAATATCAAATGATTCATGTGAGATTTACATACAATCCAAACTCGCAAAAACACGATCACTAAATCTGGAAAGAACAACCGAGACTTTAGGTTTGATTCATACATGCTTGTGTGATTTAAAATATATACAAATTAGAGGTGAAAATAAGTATTTCGTAACCTTCATAGATTATCATACCAGATACTGCTACATTCACTTGTTGCGCAGTAAGGATGAAGCTGTGGAGAAATTAAAGGAATACAAGTTGGAAGTCGACAATCAGCTTGATAAAAAGATCAAGATGATAAGAAGTGATAGATGAGGTGAATAAAATGAACCATTTGATGCATTCTGCGGAGAGAATGATACCATTCATCATACAACCGCTCTCTACTCACCTGAATCCAATGGGATTGCGGAACGAAAGAACCGAACCCTCAAGGAGATGATGACACCTTGTTGCAGCAATCTGGTTAGCCCAGAACATGGAATGAGCCACGAAAATTTTCAGAAGCAATGTCTACACCTGACACACCTTTTGGAATGAGGCTACTAATAGTGAAATCAATTCGATTATGCAACACAATACATACGAATTGGTTGATTTACCACAAGGGAGTAAACCTCTTGGGTGTAGATGGATATTCAAGACAAAGATGAATATTTCTGGCACTATAGACAAATACAAGGCACGATTAATAGTGAAAGGATTTCGTCAAAAGGAAGGATTAGACTTCTTTGACACTTAATCTCCTGTGACGAGAATAACTTTGATCCATAATCTGGTTGGCATTGCTGCTTTAAGAGATCTTGAAATTCTCTATTAGATGTCAAGACAGCTTTCTTAAATGGAGACTTGGAGGAAGAAATATATATGAATCAACCCGAGGGTTATATAGTTCCTGGACAAGAGCAGAAAGTATGCAGGCACAAGAAGTCATTATATGGACTTAAGCAAGCTCCAATGCAATGACATGAGAAGTTCGACAGTGTAATGATGTAAAACAACTTCCAGTATAATGAATGTGATAAATGTCTATACATAAAAAATGTTTCACATGGATATATTATGTTGTGTCTATATGTTGACGATATGTTCATCATAGGTAGTAACAAATACATAATTCAGCAAACTAAGAACATGCTGAAGGCGAAGTTAGAAACAAAGGACTTGGGATTAGCGGATGTAATTCTTGGTATGAAGATTACAAGACACGCTGGAGGAATAATATTGTCTCAAGGTCATTACGCGGAAAAGATCCTAGAGCGGATTCCGAACCACTCATGCGGGAACCCGAAAACTCCTCTTGACCCTCAACTACACTTGACAAAGAATACTAGTGAACCTGTTTCACAAGTGGAGTATGCAAGAGTGATCGGAAGTCTAATGTACTTGAAAAATTGTACTAGACCCGACTTAGCACATTCAGTAAACATCCTAAGTCGATATACGAGTAATCCAGGTCACATTCATTGGAAAGCCATAGCAAGAGTTTTGAGTTATCTGAGATATACTGCAAGTTATGGACTGTACTATGTTAGAGAACCATTAGTGTTTGAAGGGTACAGCAATGCAAACTGGATTTCAGATTCCAAAAATTTTAAGTCCACAAGTGGTTATGTGTTTATTCTTGGTGGAGCTGCGGTATCCTGGAAATCTTCCAAACAAACACTCCTAGCATGATCATTTATGCAATCAGAGTTTATAGCTTTAGACAAAGCAGCAAAATAAGCTGAGTGGCTCCGGAACTTCTTAGAAGATATCCTGATGTGGGAGAAACCAGTGCCAGCTTTGCGGGTATATTGCGACAGCCAGTCGGCTATATCTCGGACACTGAATACTATATACAATGGCAGGTCTCGCCATATACGACGATGACACAAGACTATTAGACAGCTGATCTCGAGTGGTGTAATAACAATAAATTACATCAAGTCAACTAATAACTTAGCGGATCAATTTACCAAAAGCCTGCTGCGAGATCAATTTCTTAAATCATCAAAAGGAATGGATATAAAGCCTATGGATACAGATGAAGCAATGATGGATACCCAACCTGTGTGACTGCAAATCCCAATATCTAGATTCAAAAGGACAACTAAATCAAAGCAGAGTCTATTACAAGCATTGTAAGTTGCTCAGCTCCTAAGATGATAATAATGATTTCTTGTAAGTAATGATGGTTAAGCACTGAAATAATGATATGAGACCATACTGTATAGAATAACAGAATCTCTTCTGTATATGTAACATGTACATAGCAATCACGTAGTGAATGTGAAATGGGGCCGTTTCTAGGAGAATAAAGTTTGAGGCTATACTCTCTAAGTTCATTCATGATAAACCAAGTGATGTTCAAAGCCACAATGAACACAATACAGAACGTAACTCTATAATAAGACGAAGCTGTGTTATATCTGTTGAATAGCGTCTATTGTTAAATGAGAGCAAAGCAATGCCGTTTAGAATAAAGACAGTGAAACGACGTTATAAGAAATCAAAACCCCTTACCATAGAGGAAAAAGACATTTCTAGTCTTGGTCTCTGTTTCGAAGTTTAATATTAATCTTCTTCATCATCGTTTCCTTTAGTGTTCATCTCTATAAAATCCGTCTTTTCCCCCTAATAGGTGATTCATCTTCATCTATGAATCTTTCTGAAGATTTGACAGATTATGATAAGATTATGATCATAACCAGAGTAAACTATGAAATCAGGTATGAATAGAAAATATTGGAGTAAATTTGTTTTGTCTTTGAGAACCTAAATGTTCTTGGCTTGATCAACATTTTTTTAACATTTGTTAATTATGAAATCAAGTATGCACAGAAAATGGGTAAACTTGTTTTGTCTTTGAGAACCAAAGTGTTCTTGTCTTGATCAACATTGTTTGTCCTATAACTGGGACTGAATCTTTATCTGTGAATCACTCATATCTCAATCTACTGTGATTATCAACTGATCTACGAATTGGTAAGTAGTCCTTTGGCATTTTCAAGCTCCACATGTCTTTGCTTCAATCTCATAGCTCATAATAATTTATATATGTTTTGCTTTGAATGTTTAAAGTCGGAAACGAGCTCTCTAAACCGAGTTAACAGATGCTGCTTTAAATGCGGTAAACCCTTTTGCATCAATTGAAAAGTTTAGTGGCATAATTACTAGTCTTGTAGCTTTTACAGGTGACTGCGTCCAAATCATACAGCAAACGATGGAAAGCTAAAAGTTCAACACACAGGGGCAGCTCAAACATTTTATAGACCCTGGAGCAAGATCTAAAAACAAACCCCTTAAGATATTATAAACTATGAAAAATATGCGACCAACGAATCATTTTTTACAAGTAAAATACTAAACAGTGCCGTTTATGAAAAGCAAACAAAGCAAACACTAACTAACGACACAATATTTTCCAAACTTTGTTTTTATATACATAAACAACAGAACTCGTTGGGACAGGTTTTATCACGTCCAACGATGGCACAACACATCACCCTAGACATTGACACGACTTGCTACTTTGACCAACAACTCCCTAGCGTACTATTTCAAGACAGTTAGTGAGCTTTTCGAATCATGCATGTGTCACCAACCCACCTACTCCTCTGACAAGCCGAACGGATGAGACATGACATGAAAAACTTGTATACAAGGAGAGGCATCCTTAGAAAAGGAGGAGCAGGCGAAAAGAGAAAGAGAGAGAGCTGAATTAGTAGTGAGAGATGTCGAGAACAAAGGAGAGACCTCCTTAAAGTTCGATCTAAGGAGGAAAGATCCGACTCCATCCCGGACGAGCCAGACACCGCCGAACAGCGTAGTCAAAAGGGAACATCCCTGTTCCCCAGGACAAACGCCAAACAAGATAAGTTCCTCCATAACCGCAACCCTGCCTTTATACTCGCTAAACCCACTTTTGTTATAGAACTCCTCTGAAACACCTATAAATAGACAGATGCTCTGATCCCCAGATGAGACATCTAACTTAAATCTGTAGAACCATCTTCCTGAGTATCTGTTTCCGATAGAGCATTTATTGACTTAGGCGTCGGAGAAGTTTCAGAAGGGAACCCTTTTTTCGGTCCTCCTGAAGACCCGGCTGACCTCTTGTGTAGTGCTCGCAGGACTCGAACATGTTCCCACTGATGCCTGCAGGACGCGAACAAGCTTACCCCCAGAATGGCTCGTCGCCTTTCCCCCTGAGAACGAAATTTGGAGGCGCGGATCCACTATCTAAACGAATGACATACCCACACGTGGTATCCCGAAATTTACTCTCGAACAAAACTATTTGTTTTAATAAAGCTTTCATACAGTAAAAAAATCAGTTGTATTTAAGAAAGCGAAACAATAATTTAGAAAACATACACTATATTGAATTGTAACAGAATCTAAAGAACACAAGTTAACAAAGATTGATAAAGAATGACTTTCTTTATTAGCTTAAGAAAATAGCTCAAAACTTAAACTCTCAATCTCTCTCACTTAGCATATGTCACAACTCGACATTGCTTTATATAAGAGGTTATCAATCCTAATCCCTTTGGAGAATACATTTAGATAACTCCTAAACAACTCTCTTTAATCCTAATCTCATTAGGTATCTCAATCTTGTTAGGATTAGGATAGCTTATGTCTCAAGCTTCCATCAAGCTTAATCCAACATTCTCCCCCTTAAGCTTGAGGTCTTCTTTCTCTAAGTCTCGAACACCAATGAGGTCCCTCATTTCCTTGAATTTGATCCGCCCAAGTGCCTTTGTCAAGATGTCTGCCTTCTGCTTATTCCCGGGAATGTGCTCAACCTCGACTTGCCCTTTCTCAACACATTCTCTGATGAAATGGAATCGAGTGTGTATGTGTTTGCTTCGACCATGGAACACAGGGTTCTTTGTAAGAGCAATTGCAGACTTATTATCGATTCTTATAACCACTCTTTCGCACAATATACCAGTTACTTCACTAAGCAAGTCTTGGAGCCAAATAGGTTGTCTCGCTGCTTCAGTTCCTGCCATAAACTCAGCCTCGCAGGAAGACAAAGCTACAGTCTCCTGTTTCTGTAAGCACCAAGTGATTGGACTCCCACCGAGGTAAAACACATGTCCTGTTGTGCTCTTCCCATCATCTGGATCCACATTATGGCTGCTATCGCTATAGCCAACCAACTTCGGTATCTTCGTACTTGACCTCTCGATTGTTAAGCCAAGTGTGGTAGTTCCCTTCAAGTACCGCAGACATTGCTTCATAGCAACCCCATGTGACTCTCTAGGACTCTGCATATATCGACTTAGGACTCCAACACAATAAGATAAGTCCGGTCTTGTATGCAGTAAGTAACGAAGGCAGCCAACATTCTTTCTAAACCAAGTTGCATCAATCTCTCTTTCATCTTCAGACTTAGCTAGTTTTAACCCAGATTCCATTGGAATATGAACTGAATTGCAGTCCTTCATTCCTGCTTCTAAGATCTTTTGCGCATAACATTTCTGACTTAGCGTTATTCCTTCTTTACGCTGACATACCTCAATTCCGAGATAGTAAGTTAACTTCCCGAGATTACTCATCTCAAACTTGGAGGCCATCTCTTCTTTAAACTTCTCAATGATGTGTAAGCTTGTTCCTGTCACAAAAAGATCGTCTACATAGACTGCCACGATAAGGAGATTCCCACCCACTTCCTTTCGATAAACTGATGGCTCTTTGGAACACTTTTTAAAGTGAAGTCCCATGAGAATTTGATTCAGTTTGTTGTTCCATGCCCTCGGCGCCTGTCTTAATCCGTACAATGCCTTGTTGAGCTTATAGACCTTGTTTTCTTGCCCCCTTTTCTCAAAACCTTCTGGTTGCAGAACATAAACGGTCTCCATCAGTTCCCCATGTAGAAACGCTGTTTTTACATCAAGATGGTGAATCTCCCAACCGTTGGATGCCGCTAGATTGATCAAAAGTCGTATCGACTCGATTCGAGCTACTGGAGCGAAAACTTCCTCAAAGTCCACTCCGTATTGTTGTACATATCCCTTAGCAACCAGTCGTGCTTTGTACTTGTTAATAGTACCATCCGAATTTCGCTTAAGCTTAAAGACCCACTTTAAGCCAATCGGTTTAACTCCTTCTGGTAGATCAGCAAGGTTCCATGTGTGATTCCTTTCGATGGAACATATCTCGTCTTCGCACGCCAGCATCCATTCTCTTGATAATTTTGCTTCACGGAAGTTACTTGGTTCGTTGTTTAAACTCAGCAACAACATCTCTCCTTCCTCTTCAGCGAGAAGTACGTAGTCCTCCAGATATGATGGTAAGTTACTTTCTCGTTCTGTACGTCTCAATACAGGTGTTGGCGCTACACTCTGTTTTTCTGGGTTTCTTCTAACAGAAGCTGTACTCTGTTTTTCACCACTCTGTTTCCCGGAGCTGCTTCGAACAGGTGTATATGGATTCTCCTGTGGCAGTTCGCTTTCTCGAGACGTCTCAGTACCACCATTATCAACCGCTTCGTTCACAGTTTCATTACCCTCTATAATGCTCTGTTCTGTGGGATCATCTACTCGCCCTTCTTGAATACCACGATTTCCAAAATTCCCAAGAATAATACTGAAACTTTCAACTTGATCCGGATGATCATGACTCCAGTTCCAGCCTTTCGCTTCGTCAAAAAAAACATCTCTGCTCACCACTATTCTTCGTGACATGGGATCGAGTAATCGGTAAGCTTTCGATCCTGGTTCTGTTCCCAGATGCACCAACATTCGTGATCTGTCATCTAACTTTCTTAGATGTGGCTTCTCTACTTTCGCGAAACCAATGCATCCAAAGACCCTAAGGTGACTAATCTTAGGTTTCTTATTCTTCAAAACTTCATATGGGGTCTTCTCTTTAAGTGCTCTCGTCGCTATCATGTTCAAGAGATAGGTGGAATGTCGTATCGCTTCACCCCATAGCGAATTAGGAACATGCATATGCTTCAGGATACTTCTAGTCATCTCCACCAAGGTCCTATTACGCCTCTCCACCACGCCATTTTTTTGGGGAGTGTATGGTGCCGTAAGATGCCGTTTAATTCCCGACTCATCACAGAATGAGTTGAATTCCTGAGATACGAACTCTCCTCCTCTATCTGTTCTGAAGGTTTTTATGTTTGCGCCTGTATCCTGCTCCACCAATCGTTTAAACTTCTTAAATTTTTTGAAAACTTCGCCCTTTTCTTTCAACAAAATTGTCCACATATATCGTGAGTGGTCATCAATAAGTACAAAGATGTACTTGTTTCCTGCAATCGTACTCGGTGTTATGGGACCACAGAGATCTCCGTGAATGAGCTCAAGTATCGTGTTTGCTCGATAAGTGGAGGCTTGGGGAAAGACTTGTCTTGTTTGTTTCCCAAGTAGACACGATCCACAGATCTCCTTCTCAAACGTAAAACGTGGGACTCCCAGGACTAGCTCTCGTTGAACCAAAATTCATTGTTTCTAGGTTTATATGACCCATCCTAGCGTGCCATCTATTCAACTCGCTTGTTGCCGTTAAGTGTAAGCGAGCTGTATCCTTTAACCCCATATGTACCTTATACAATCGATTCTTTGCTCTATCTGCCTTAACAAGCAGCTTTCCGTCAACGTCATGCATTGTTAGTTGTCCGCCTCTCATCCTGATGTTGCACCCAATCTCTGTAGCTTGTCCTAAGCTGATAATATTGCTCTTCAAATCAGGTATGAAGTACATATCATGCATTACGCGCGGTTTCCCATTTATGTTAATAAAAAAGATTGATCCTTTCCCTTTTATATCTATGCGAGAGTCGTCTCCAAATCTTACTTTTCCGGTGATTGACTCGTCGATTCTGCTGAAATACCTTCTATCTCCTGTCATATGCTTACTAGCTCCATTATCAAGGTACCACACATTCTCGTCCTTTGTAGTTTTCTCATACTTGCTAGGTATGCACTTCTTCTCGTTTAAATACACCAGTTCATGCATCAACAGATCATCTGCTTCTTGTGTGTCGTCTTGTTCATCTTCTTGAGCTTCCTGTAGTTTAAGTAATCTGTCCGGGCATACAGAGGCATAGTGACCCATCTTGTCACAACGAAAGCACATCACTTTTGATGTATCTCTTCTCCCATTAGATCGTCCGCGACCTCTTCCTCTGTAACGTCCGCCTCGTCCCCTGGTTTTGTATTCGCCATTGTAGTCACGATTTGACTGGTTTGATTGGTTGCTCGGAGTTTCTTCATTCAGGTACATAAGTTTGCTTGTATCTTCTTGTGTATCATCTTCTTCAGAGATTCGCTCTTCATAAGCCTTTAAACGCCCGATGATATCTTCGAAGCTTGTAGTATTGAGGTCCAATACTTGTTCCAGCGAAGCCACTATATGTATGTACTTCTTCCGTTGAAGACAATTGAGAAACTTCTTAACCAACTTAGGTTCTTCAATGGTCACTCCCAGAGCGGCTGATTTCGATGATACCTCGGACAGTTTGCCCGCAAAATCATCTATTTTATCCGAATCCTTCATCTTCAGTCGTTTAAACTCTGCCATTAGAGTCTGTAACCTAGCTTCTTTAACTCTTTCAGCGCCCACATATCTTGCCCTAATAGCTTCCCACACTTTCTTCGCGGTATCAAGCTCTCCGACTTGCAAGATTAGCGTTTCAGGTATCGACTGAAACAACAGGGCTATAGCCATATTGTTTTTATCTCCATCAGGTGGATCTGCTTCTGTCTCTACAACTTCCCAAACTTTGTGAACTTTGAGAGTTATCTTCACCCGCATAGCCCATACCGTGTAGTTAGTTGCGTTGAGCATGGGGCATGCGATCGATGAAGGTCCTCCTCCTTCTTTAGGTTTTGGTACTGCTGCGACAATGTCTCCCATATCTCTTTTAGGATTTTCTCAATGTTCTGAAGCTCTGATACCAATTATTGAATTGTAACAGAATCTAAAAAACACAAGTTAACAAAGATTGATAAAGAATGACTCTCTTTATTAGTTTAAAAAAATAGCTCAAAACTTAAACTCTCAATCTCTCTCACTTAGCATATGTCACAACTCGACATTGCTTTATATAAGAGGTTATCAATCCTAATCCCTTTGGAAAATACATTTAGATAACTCGTAAACAACTCTCTTTAATCCTAATCTCAATAGATATCTCAATCTTGTTAGGATTAGGATAGCTTATGTCTCAAGCTTCCATCAAGCTTAATCCAACACACTAATCAAATTCATAATTAAACAAAGATCAACGAATCACATGATCAAAAACAGCAAACAGAAACTATATGCTTGTTTTATCTATTGGTTTTGAGTTTAAAGTTTAAGAATATTTAGACTTCATGAACTTGACATTTGAACCGGATACTTCTAGAAACTACGGTGTTTAAAGGTTGCCTCTACGTAATGTGCAGGTATCATCTCTATATAATCTTTAATTTTGTTCTGTGGTGTTTTTTTATTTTGGTGTCTTAAAGTGAGTGGAAGCTAATTAGTAAAAATCCGTTAAAAAAATTGTGGACTTGAAGTTTATTTAAACATGCATAGCATTTGCGATCAGACTGATAAGTTGTTGTTCGAGTTGAGGGAACCAGTCAACGACGAGACTGATAAGGGCACTGATTCGTGGCTTAAGGGAGTCACTCGAAAAGGGGATCAGAAACGCTGTGATTTATTGTAATGACTGAGATTTACCAAATGGTAGGTGCTTTTGTAGTTTATCTCCAGTTTTTAATGATTCTTAGGGAGTGTATTACAATAACTCTTAAAACTTAAGCTATATTTGTTGAAACTTTACGAGTTCTTTAACTATTCAAATAAAAACTCTAACATAATAGTGTTATCATAGATTTAATTAGCAAATCCAGTAAATTTAAGTTGTTATTGTTATTTAGTTGGAAGATGTAGTCCTAAACATTTGGATTGTATGTATATGCATGATGAGCAAAGAGGAAAACGTTTGATGTATTTAAAGAGTCTTCTCTCTTGTGTTTAAGTATTAGATGGTTAGTTATGAACCAGTAATTTTTAGCTACTTATCTGGAGTAATATATGTGAAAAGTAACTTTTGTGAAGTACATAATCATAACATCTTTGTATATTATATGCTTTCTTTAAAAGATAATGTGGAATAGCAAACGGAAGTTAATTAAACATTCTATTAAGCGTCCATGTTGAACTGATGATGACTTTTTCTTCCATTAAACAGATCAAGAACACTCAAATGATTCAAAGAGGCATCGATTATTAGAAACGGTTCTACTATATCCTGATCATTCTGGCTTGACCTCAATCTAAGCCTTAACTCTAACCATTAGAATCAAATTCACTATATAAGAGGAGGATAACTGATCAGTTACAATGTACCTTAAGCAAAGCCAATACTTTGATGACATTTTCATCAATCAACTTTGATAACATCTAAGCCGAAACCTGTGATCAACAAAGTATATACATTAGTCAGCAATTGAGGAATACAAAGCCAATAGAAAAAAAATGATTCAACTGCAAAAACGATTTTTCCAAATTTGCTCAAACCATGTCTAAACCTTTTTTTCTTTTGCCTTTTCTGTCTCACTTCGTCTTCTCTCATCCTCTTTCGCTCAGCCAACATCTTCCACACTTTGAAAACAACCCAAAAGACTACAATTGCAGAATTACAGAGCAGCCAAGAGTGGTTTCCGGTCCCAATTTCACTCCAAAAACCAAAATCACCAACATCAATCCCATTCGATATCAATTCAATTCAAACAAATCCAATTCAATTCAATTCAATTCAAACTTAACAAAAAGAATCCAAACTGAATTTGAATTGATGAATTTTTAATATTCTATGTCCAATAAAATAATGTAAATCTAAATAATCGGTTGTATTCATCTTGGTGTTGAGCACCGATATTTATACAAGTAATAGCGATAGATACAAGTCCTGTAAAATAGGAGTAAAGCTATATCTCTAATATACAAGAGTATATCGTAACATATATGATATTATCTCTAACACCCCCCTCAAGATGGAGGGTAAATGTCTCGAACGCCCATCTTGTCTAAAAGATACTGAAACTGTTGTCTGTCGAGTGGCTTTGTAAGTAGATCCGCCAGTTGCTCCGTTGTTGAAATGTAAGGTGTAACAATTGTTCCGTCCGTAACTCCATCTCGAACAAAATGGCAGTCTGCTTCTATGTGTTTGGTACACTCGTGGAAAACAGGATTAGCCGCAATATGAAAGGCTGCTTGATTATCACAGTACAGAGGTATATGGCCTGGTTGTGAAATGCCATGAGAGACAAGGATTGCGTTGACCCACTTCAACTCAGCGTATGCCATCACCATCACTCTATACTCTGCTTCCGCCGAAGAATGACACAGTATGTTGCTTTTTAGTTTTCCACGAAATGAGAGCATCACCCAGCATAATAAAATAGCCGGTAAGTGAGCGTCTAGTTAAGGGACAAACTGCCCAATCAGAGTCTGAATATGTCGAGAGAGAAAGGGAGTTCCCAACGCGCAACAAGATACTTTGACCCGATGACTTCTTCAAGTAACAAACCAGTCGAATTGCAGCATCCCAATGTTTCTGTCTTGGATGTTGTAGAAATTATGCAAGAATATGCACGACATAACTCAAATCTGGTCTAGTAACGGCAAGATAAACTAAGCGCCCAACTAAACGCATATATTGCAGTGGATCAGAGTAAAAAATCCCATCATCACGAGCCAGACCATGATACTGTTCCATAGGAGAGTCGACAGGCTTCAAACCAAGAAGACCACACTCCTTAATAATATCCAAGGCATATTTCTTCTGAGATAAGTAAAGTCCCTCTTTGCCACGAGAAACTTCAATGCCAAGGAAGTATTTGAGTACTCCTAAATCTTTCATGTGGAAGCAACGATTCAAGTATTCCTTGAACCGAGAAATCATATCCGAGTTGTTTCCGCCAATGATAAGATTGTCAACATACACCAGCACGTACATGATTTTATCACCACGTTTAAGTGTAAAAAGAGAATAGTCGGCATAATTATGCTTGAAACCAAACTCTTTCAAAGCTGTTGATAGTTTAGAAAACCAGCAGCGTAGGGCTTGTCGCAGGCTATAAAGTGATTTCCGCAACTTACAAACTTTCTCGGCTGCAGCAGATGAGAAGCCAGGTGGTAACTTCATATAAACTTCCTCATCCAAATCACCGTGTAGAAAAGCGTTGTGCACATTCATCTGGTGGAGTTCCCAGTTCTTCGCAGCAGAGACACCCAAAAGTATTCGAATTGTTGTCATTTTGACAACTGGTGCAAAC
Source organism: Thlaspi arvense (assembly GCA_911865555.2). NCBI lineage: Eukaryota > Viridiplantae > Streptophyta > Magnoliopsida > Brassicales > Brassicaceae > Thlaspi > Thlaspi arvense. The sequence continues at coordinate 10,821,454 of OU466861.1, forward strand.
GTTTCCTTATAGTCGATTCCCTCCTCCTGACGATTGCCTAATATAACAAGACGTGCTTTATACTGCTCAACAGAGCCATCATATCGTAGTTTTGTCTTGTAAATCCATTTGCAGACAATCACCACTTTGCCCAGAGGAAAGTCGGTGATATCCCAAGTGTGTTGTTTTTCCAATGCCCCAACCTCAAGTCCCATAGCATTAGACCAGATTTCTAGTAGTACCGCATCTTTAAAATGATCCGGATCGGTATTGGCAATGACCGTAGCTAGGAACATCTGTTGAGACGGTGAAAAACGATGGCAAGACACAAAGTCAGTTAAGAGATAAGAACACTTACTTTGACTCGGAGACTTTGAAGTGGAGGGGGCGTGATGGGTGTCGTTAGTGAGTCTAGTTGTATATGTGACGTAGGGTGCAAGCAAAACAGATTTTGTCTTTTCACGCTTCCCTCTACCAAGTTCAACTGTATTTTCGGAAATAGCTGAGTCAACAGGTAAAGAATTTTCTCCTCCTGATGGAGGTGCTTCCAGAGGCGGTTGTTCTAAATCATATGCCGCCGGGTGAATAGACTGTATAGGAGTTGTGTTGTTGTTGTCATCGGATACTGTAGCCGTCAAAAATGGAAACGTATCCTCATGAAAGATCATATCAAGGGAGACAAAAGTCTTCTCGTTGTCTATATCAAACACCAGCCAACCCTTATGTCCAATTGGATAGCCGAGAAACAAGCACTTAATACTTCGATCTTGAAATTTATCCTTATGCCTTGATAAACAGCGAGCAAAACAGAGTGTACCAAAGGTACGAAGATGATCATATAACGGAGGTGAGCCAAACAATAACTCAAATGGGGTCTTGTTGGCTAACAGTGTTGTTGGAGTTCTGTTAATCAAGTATGGAGCCGCCAACACACTTTCCCCCCAAAACTTTGTCGGCAAGTGTGCTTGAAACAATAGAGCACGGGCCATGTTTAAAATATGGCGGTGTTTCCGCTCTGCTCTACCATTTTGCTGAGGGGTTTCAACACAAGATCTTTGATGCACCATGCCTTGATCAACAAAGAACGAACATAAGCACATAAATTCGGAACCGTTATCGCTACAAACCACCTTGATGGCTGTATTGAACTGTCTCTGGACAAACGCAAAGAACCTCTTTAAAGTTTCGTGAGCTTTTTTCTTTTCAAGAAGTAAGATTGTCCAAACCGCGTGAGAAAAGTCATCAACTATCATTAGAAAATATCTTGCACCGGAAGAAGAGGGAGTTTTGTAAGGTCCCCAAAGGTCAACATGGATTAACGAGAAACAGCATGTTGCTTTATTATAACTTTTTGAAAAAAATCTCTCGAGTTTGTTTAGCTCGTACACAAATGTCATACAACTTTTCAAACTCGCTAAAAGAACTAGAAAATCCTCCAATCTTTGACAAAACCGAAAGCACCTTCGAAGATGGATGTCCTAATCTATAATGCCATAATTCTCTCTACCCGCTCCAATCAAAGTGTTCGAAGCAAGTTCCTGTATCACACAAAACTGTTTTGTGAATAGGACAAAACCCGCAATATCTCGAAGAAATTGACCAACATATATAAGAGTGATCGAAAGATTGGATGCATAGAAGACGTGATCTAGCATCAATCAGTTGCCCAAATTCAATCTTCCGGATTGTTTTGCCCAAGTGACATCGTCATTTCGTAATGTAATGGGACATGGCTCAATATTGACCACTTCAGTAAGTAACTGAAGATCGCCAGTCCTATGGTGAGATGCGCGGGAATCAATAATGATATCGAACTGTCTGTCTTTGCCGAATAATAGAAGTTTGTCTTTCTTACCCAAAAGTTTGTCGAAGCTGGATTGCTTTTGATTGTTCAGAAAACTAGCCAAACTGTTCAACTGTGTTATGTAGTAAAGTTCGGAATACCGGGTGCTTGAGCATCCGATTGGGAGGGCAAGTCATTTGTTTGAGTGTTGTATGCACGGAAACCCGAACCACGTCCATCACGGCCCCTGCCACTATCACCACATCCACGGCCACGTCCACCTGGAGCTTCGCTTTTGTCTGGCCACCATTCGGGGTAACCAATGACCTGGAAGCAGTTGGAGTCTCATGTCCCTGCTTTCCACAATGCGTGCATGTCGGGGTAGATCGTTGAGGCTTCGTAATTGCAGCCGCTTGAACGGCAAAAGATTGAGAAGGCGATGATGTAGTTGTGGAGGAGAAAGCCACTGTGGGAGTTCGCTCGTCAGTGTGTCGCATGACATTGAGATGCCGTTCTTCTTGAATTATTTGTAAGTACACCTAATCAAGATTTAAAGCAGAACCTCTGCTCAGGAGATTGGATCGAGCTGTCCCAAAACGCGAGTTGTCTAGGCCCATAAATAATTGATTACTCATATTTTTTCTTGTATTGCTTCATATTTGACCATTGACGCACACTCTGCATCACCACAGCAACAGCTGAATCCTTTCTCCAAATCCGCTAAGTCATCCCACATCACTTTGAGTTTGCTGAAGTAGATCTCCACACTCTCGCCTTCCTGTTTGCAAGCAGAAATATCTGCGTGAAGTTGATGTGTTCTCGTGTCATCGCTAACAGAGAACCAGCGTTGCAGGCTTGCCCACATGGCTTTAGCACTGTCAACAAGGGAGATAGAAGGTCGCAGTTTGGGTTCAACACTGCTGTAAATCCATTCTATTATCATAGAATTAACCATATCCCACTTTTCTGCATCGTCAGAATCTGGGGAAGGTCTCTTCAAGGATCCATCAATGAATTCTTCAATAGCTTCGCCCACCTTTCTTAATTTGCTCCATTGAGCAATATCCGGGTCTTAACTTGTCTCGTGCTGTCTAACGGGTGCAAGTAGTATGGTGACATCAATTTGTCAACCATTGCAGGAGCGTGTGCAGATGCAACAGAGTCCGTGTCGAATTCACTCATGATCAAGAGATCGAAGGAAAGAAAGAATGAACGAAGAAACGGGAAAGAAAAAAAAATCGAAGAGAAAAATATCAAAGAGCTTATTGTGTAGGTTTTGTTACCATGTAAATCTGGATAATCTGTTGTATTCATCTTGGTGTTGAGCACCGATATTAATACGCGATAAATACAAGTCCTGTAAAATATGAGTAAAGCTATATCTCTAATATACAAGAGTATATCATAACATATATGATCTTATCTCTAACAAATAAAATACTGACATAAATTCAAATTCGGCTCAAAACATTTATACGATTTTAGAATGATTTTTCCTGGGGTGGAAAGTGAAAAATAGTTTTTTTACTGATCAATCTTGACCATAAATTGGATTTAACAAAGTGACATAACAAGTATAAAAGGAATATTGAAATTTTTTTGCACAGATATAACAAAATTTGTGAAGATTCACTTGAGTTTATTATGTACATAGTCCAAGATTTGGTTGAGTAAAAACACAAAGTCACTATGTAGGTTTTCTATATCTCGTGATTAACAACATGATTTAATGTTTTTGCATATACTATATTTATGTATAAATTTATTGGCTTTTGATCATTAGATAATGATTAAATAATTTGTTAAAGTGTTTAAATAACTGAATGAATTAAAAAAAATTATTTATGTATTTAATTTGTAACAAATTCAGAATCTTATTACAAAAAGTGGATAACTAATTTTAAAATCAGAAGTATTTACAGTATGTATACGGTAAAAATAATTGGAAATAAAAAATGTATATAATGAGTACTAAGGAGGGTGTTTCTACGGGTTTGGATGAGAAGCCTTGTTCGGGGATTGAGACGTCTATCTGTTTACGAATGTTTCGAGAGGATTCTATAACACGAAAGAATGGGTTCAACGAGTATAAAGGCGTGGTACAGGGTTAAGAAAGGACTTATCTTGGTAGGCATCATCTCAAAAGAATAGGAAGATTCCCTCTCGACCATGCTGTTCGACGGCGTGAGCTCATTTGGGGCGATCATGCCATTTCCTCCTTAGATCGGATTCTAAGGAGATCTGTAACTCCTCTCTCTGGTCCTCTTCTGTCTTTTTTTCCTTTTCCCCCTCTTGTTGTTGTGGATATTGCTCTCCTTTTATACAGGCTTCCCCTCGTTCCGTCCTCTCCATTCAGCGCGCCAGAGGAACAGCTGGGTGGAATAATACATGCGTGTTCTGGGAAGCTCACTAACTACCTGGAAACAGCACTTGGGAGTTGTTGGCTGAGCTAGCTTAGCCATGTCAGTGTCTCTAGGTTGGTTCCTGCACAATGAGTTGGAGAGTCGACTTCCTTTTGGTTTTCTGCACAATGAGGAATCGACGCTACGACCTTGCTGCATATCCCGAGGGGTACGATTCTTAAGGATGATATTTAAAACACTGACCTGCCCAAAGCCACACGTTCCTTTGGGGGGGGGGGGGGGGGGGGGGGGGGTGTGGGGGGGGTGGTCCGAACTTCCAGGGAAGTAGGGAAGTTGGCATCGATTTTATTCACATTCGGGGGAGTACGTTATTGTCCGTAGGAATTACACTTCCGGGGGGAACTTTAAGACAGTCATACTAAATATATAATAAGAGACTCTCCCCATCTTTGCCACACATCCGGGGGAGTACAGCGTGGGCCGGGGTAGTTAGGTGGTGGTGTCCTACCCTGACTGGGGCACGCATCCAGGGGAGTACAGTACTTGGTCACGATAGGAGGATATTGGCGCTCCTAGAGGAACTGATAGCTTGACCACTGGTGAATATCTCCCTGGAAGGATTTTACTTCTTGTTTTGTGGGGCACTAGACAAGAAGCCGTCTTGACCCCTCTCATCGGGGTCATGAGAGAGGTTATAGTCTTATGTGACCATGGGGATCGACATAAGACAACGATACGGTTCAAGACAGCAGCCCAAGAGTGGCACCATTGAACGGATGAATAGATGTTCCCTGCATCGCGGAACACTAACGTAAGGAGGAGTCGCTATTCGAGTGCAGCTGGTGCGGAGTTGGATGTTTCCCGAGGGCGTTACCTCGACTCTCTTACTGCTTGGACAGTCTTCTCTTTGTGCTTATGCGGAAGTTTCTGGTTTTAAGAACGTGCTTGTGACATATCCCAAGGGAAGAGGTCGGAGAAATTATCAGGAAGAGAAAGCATGCGAGTAAGCGACCCCAATTCCTGTGGTGCCTGAGTGGCAAGTGTGTCTTCGGGAGGAGCATGCTGTTTTGTCGCACGGTCCGCTGGAGGGGACTGGCGAGGAAGATGTGGAGGTGAAGAACGGCTTTTGCAAGCAAATGAGAATTCAATTCCTCTTTTAATTAATTACAGTATAGATGATGTTTATCAATTCAATGTGGAGTATGAGATGCAATCTATGCACTAAGCTAAGGAAGATGGGGATTTAAAGAAGTAATCAAACTAGCAACCTACATATGCAAGAACTTAGAACAAGAAATTTAACTAAGAAAATAATGATTGAAACTAAGAAGGATGATAGACTAGGCAAGATAATAGACTAAGCAAGTAAACAAAGGCAGACTAAAGGATATGTGAATTAAAACTATAAATAAAAAACAAGACTCAAGATTTTAAGCAATGATGGTCAAATGGTTATAAGAGTGGTTAAGGGATTTCTAAACAAGGCAATCAAACAAGCAATTCAAGCAATGCATTTTTCAATATTGCAAATCATAAACAAGGTATCTAAAGAGAATCAGCTCATGGTGTATAAGACAAATCCATTTCATTAATATAACTAGTGTGTCAAATCTACTTTTGATGGCATATTCAATAGTCTTGAGCATAAAGCAAAGAACCACAATTGTCTAAAAGAAGCACTAATCCAAGCGAACCTCTTTCTCTCAAGCAATGATTCTAGTCAACCTATCATTGGTTAGGATTATTTAGGTACATAAACAACAATTCAAGAATATTACCTTAAGCTCAACCTATGTGAAACCTAAACAATACCAAAGCAATGCATCAAGTTTCAAGGAAAGAAAATTTCTTCGATGCAAACTATCAAGCCATCAAGCAAAACTCATGAATCCTATACTATCTAGCTCTAAGCGAATCAATTGATGACACAAAATATCAACTTTGATGTCACAAGTCAAAGGAACCATAATCATCAACAAACTATCAAGCCAAATAAGCAAATCATATCAAGAAACAAGACATTAAGCTAACAAGCGAACCATTACATCAACAATATCATATTCAATCAAAAGGGATATGTTTTCAAATCATTAACAGCTTTGCAAGAGAAGGAATCAATAGAGCTTGACATTAAGCAAGCCTAAACACCCTTAATCAACTCTTAAAAGCTACTTTCCCTACTTAGAACCTCAAATCTTTGGTAAACTACTCACTAATCATGTTTAAACCCATTTGATTAGAGTTAAACATGATTAGATGAGATGAAATGCAAAAATAAGGAAAGCAATAAACTAAGTTATCAGGATGCAAGAACTCAAGAGCAATAAACAAGATCTAAAACAGAAATGCGAGACTAGATTAAGAAAAATAAGAGTTTACAAAATATCAACGGGAAATCTCCAACTAAGAGATGATAAGCATAAAGATAAAAGATAGCATAAAGATAATGTTTTTTCGACTTTCCTTTTATATGTGAGACACAAAAAGAATGGAAAAACCTAAAAAAATAAGATAAGGTCAAAGAAAAAGCTTGGTCAACGTGCGGATCAGACAAATCGGGCAGTATGGACAATGTTCTGCTCGATGTGTCATCTCAATGCGAATCTTCCACGCTGCGGGTTGTTCATCTAGCTGGTTGATCGTGAAGAAGTGGATTTTGGGCTGTATCGGGCAAGGCATCAGATGTTCTCCTCGATGCACCTGATATGTCCTGTATCGTGTAATGGGCTTTTACGACCTTCCTTGCTTTACACTCCTGCTTGGTGTAAACCAACGCCTTCAAGTCCACGTCCCAAACTTCTTCTCCATGTTCTGCGGCTTGTATCAGGCATGCTCTACAGGTGTTCTGCTCGATGCTACACCTCGATATAGATGCATAACTTTGCAAGACTTCTTATTATGGCATTTCCTTGGACGCCAGCTGCTTAATCTCCTTCCCAAGCTCCAAAACCTCCAAATACACCTGAAATATATGCTTCTTCTTGTGGAATTTCTTTGAATGTATGCTGTTCCAATCTCCTTCCAAAGTTCCAAAACCTCTAAACACACCTGAAATACACCACAAACATGCACATATATGTAATCCTAAGCTAAATGCATGCAATGATACTTCTATATGAAAAAGAGACTAAAATGCTAAGAAAAGATGCAAAAACAAAGGAAAGAATGTATGAAATGCAACCTCGGACACTACAATTTTGCAATTTATCAATACCCCCACACTTAGTCTTTGCTTTTCCTCAAGCAAATAAAACATCTAGTATGGTGATGAGGTTATAAAATGGGAAGTCATATCCTTAAAATGCTAACAATAAATTAAAATGATGTCCATGTTTCTAATCCTAAGATGCAATTGATGGAACAAAGAATTAGCCACTCTCATCTCAAAGCAATAATGATCACAATGCTACCAACCTACACAAGCTCATCAAATCAATCAACTTTTTTAACATTCATTAATGCTCAAATCGTGAATCATGCTCATGAAAGTGCAAGTGTGTCATTTGGCTAAGGAACAAGGCTAATGGAAGTCGATCCTGCCAACATTAAAAAGAGTACCGATAGCCGCAGTGCCCAACTCACTAATCCTCAGGGATTAGGGATTTCAGAGCATCGTTCTGGTCAGACGCTGTTCAAAGTCCGAGCTTAAAAAATAGTAAGTTTTTTTTATGAAATTTATTTATCTGTTTAGATTCAGTTTAATAAATTTTTTGTTAAAACTAATACTTTTTTAGGCTCAAAAAATGGAATAGATATTCCGGACTTGCTGCCTGTCCTCGGGGAGAAAAAATGGAAGCCAGATGGCTCTTTTGTCGATGGACGTTTGGAAAAGCTCTTTGCCGACGTTACCTCGAAGATGGCGAGCTCACTTAGGATAATCCGGATTATCCAGAGAGTACGACATCTTGCAAGCTTACACTAGCTGAAAAGAATAAGATATTTGTTGAGATAAGTTCTTTATAAATTTTGGTGTTTTATAAATTTATATATTCTATTTTTTTCTATTTATAATTTTTAACATTATCTTTTTCTTATATTTTTTAGGTTTCTCCTCGTAAAAAATGAAAAATATTTGGAGTCGTTTCTTTCCAATCTCATATTGACTCTTCAGCTGTATTTTCTTATTCGCCATCCGGATCAGAGACGGAGGCTTTGAAGGCTATTATTGAGTCTCACTCCCGCTTGATTAAGACTCAAGCTGAGAAGATGTAGAGCTAGGACATTATGTTTGATCACTTGGCCGAGAATGTTCTAAAATTTGCGGATCTATGAGCCCGTAATATTAGAAGTGTGGGAAACTCTTCTTGAGATCAAGACAACGAGTTTTAGCCATCTATATGTTTTTCATTATAATTTACTGTTTTTAATGAATTGAACTTTTAGTTTTGTAATGAATCTACTTATTTGTAAATTATAGTTTCTTTTTAATTCGTATTTTAATTATATAATTATAATTTAAATATAAAATTTCAATTTTTTAATAAATTAAAAATTTATATAATTATAATTATATTGTCAATATATATTTTAAACTGCGACGCCCATACATTTCAATATGTGATGTATTAGCGACGACTGTACATTTTAAACCGCAGTATAACTGCGATAACCATATATTTTGGTCTGCGACGGCTGCACATTTTAAACTGCAACATTATTGCAACGACAAATCATTCTAATCTGCGATGGCTTTGCGAAGAGAAAACATTTTAAACTGCGACGACATTGCGGCTCTGGAATTTGCGAGCGGTTTGCAAGCAGCCTAATTTGCGACGTGTTCGCGGCTTTGTAGACTTCTCGCACTTTTTGCGACGAAGCTACTCCGTTGCAAAGTTTGCGACTAACTCATGAAGGTTTTCTCTGCGTCACAAATTTTACGATGCGCTTGCGATAATCTTTGATTTGCGGCTAAGCTAATGTAACATTTTTGGTGCCATCGCAAATCCGATGCTATTGGCCATTTGCGACGTACTTGCGACTATATTTTCGGTCGCAAATCGCATGTTTTCTTGTAGTGTAAGCACAAGATTCTTGCTCAAATGAAAATTAATTTTTTCATTCTTCACATCCATGACAGCGTCTGCTGTTGCTAGAAAAGGTCTCCCTAAGATAAGGGGATTCTTGGGCTCCTCATCCATCTCTAAAACTACAATGTCTGTAGGAGCAGTCTCTCCAACCTGATATTCTTGGGCTCCTTATCTCATCTTTAACTACCATGTCCTATTTCATTGTAGCAGCAGTCTCTCCAACCTGATATTCAATGTCCACATTGATGTGACGAGGTGCCTCTCTTGGTGGAAGGGCTTTACCACTCCTAAGGGTGATTGCTTGAACATGTTTCTTTTAGGGTAGGATAGGGTTGGCTGCCTGGTATTGTGGAAGGTATGAGATAGGGATGGCGCTCTTTGTAGTAAGTTCTTCAAATTTTGAGTTAAGGGTGTCATACTTGCATTGGAGATCCTTGTAAGAACTGTCCAACTTGGTTGTGATGTTAGCATGGCTATGCAGAAGCTGTTTTAGCATAGTATTCACATCAGCATCATCACTACAGGAGGCGTCACTTTGCTGTTAAGGAGGTGTAAAAGAGGCATATGATCTTTGTAAGTGGAGTGTGAGAATGTAGCCTTGTTGTCCTCCTTGCTAGATGTGGCTTTGTTGCTGGTGGTTGTGGGTTATAGGAGGAGTATAGAAGTTGCTTCTTGGTGGATACCCTTGCTGATTCTCATAGCTAGTAAAGCTTTGTTACTGGTTCCCATGGTTACCAAGATAGTGCATTTTTTCAACCAAATCTGTCTCCCCAACGTGAACTTGATCATAGTTTTCCACAAAGTGAATTTGCTTAGGCTTGCCTTGAAATAGCAAATAGATCTTAACTTGATCATCCTGAAATTGATCATAGGTGCCCTGATTTCCTCATTTGCTTTAGCTTCAGCATCTCCTCTTGAGAGGTGGTCATATTCACCAGCATAATTCCCATCACTTTGGGTAAGGTTCTCCACTAATTGCAAATCCTCTTCAACACACCTGCCTAATAAATGTCCATTGCAGGCTATGTCTAGAAGCATGTGAAATTTGGGTGACACTCCTCTATATAAGGTGCTAAACAAAGCCTCATTGGAGAAGCCATGGTGAGGGCACCTCATAATATCGCTTGAACCTCTCCCAAGCATCACAAAAATGCTCATTATGCTGCTGTGTGAAGCTTGAAATGTCATTTCTCAACTTGGAGGCTCTTGAGTTGTTGAAGATCTTTGCAACGAAAGCCTTTTTGCATTCATCCTATGAAGTGATACATCCATGTGGGAGATTCTTCTCCCAAAGATGGGCTTTATCTCCAAGTGAGAAAGGGAAGAGTCTGTTAGAGAGGGAGGCACAATACAATATATGTTACATGACTGTTTGGTGTATGAGCCTTAATGTTCCTCACAACCCTTTGACAATTCTCCTGAAACCGTGCAGTAAGTGGAACATCTCCTTGATTCCATTAAAACTGAGCTATTTTCTCTTGAATGTGTTCTTTATATGGTCTTTGACCATCCTGACCTTGAGGGTCGTCCATTCGCAGATTTTGAGGTGCTGAGACTCTTCTCAAATTGCTTGTGCTGCTCTTTAAAGGCATGGAAAGATGATGATTCTGGTACCTGAAAAAGAGAGCAATTTAACTAAAGAAGATTAGTACTGAAATAGATGGTTTAGGCTAAACAAATGTTCAAACTTTAATACACTAAACATCCCACTAAGGCAACGGCGCCAAATTGATACAAGACTTTTTATGTCTTTTGAATCAATTCCCCTAGAGTCTTAAATCAAATAATTTCAGCATAAGGGGTTATCAATCCTTCACATGGATAGTGTAGAGAAGATGCAGAAGATTGTCTAGCTAAGCCTGAAATGGGGTTTTAAAAGGGCTTACACTCATCAGTGTAACAAGTGAAAACAAGTGATCAAGCAAGTAAACTAAGAACAGTTCTAAAGCAATAAACTAAACTCAAACAAGATGCAATAACAGAACAACAAAACAGAGCAATTGAAGGTTACTTAAATCAATGGAAAACGTGATGGTCTCAAGATGGGATGTTTGTACTAGGATGACTTTCTGAATGATCAATGGTGCTAAATCAACAATATATAGCTATTCCTTAGGCATAGAACATCAAGACAAGACTAATCTAATCCCTTGGCAATAATCCATTCACTAATCATACTCCTAACCCATGGGCAATGGTGGAAACACAATTAACAACCATTAAGACTCAGTTCTACAAAGCCAATAAACATGTTAGACAACTAATCCCTTAGGCTAAGAATGCAAATATTTAACTCATTCAGGAATTTCAACAAACACTTGCAATGCATCCAAAACCCTAAGGACATGAATATATTTTCCAAGGCCAATCAAGCATTAAAATCATTAAACAAGTAAGGAAATGAAAGAATTAAACACTAGACACCAAGGATCAATCATCAAAACCCTGATTACCCTATCTCAAAATTCAAGGAAACTACTCACTAACCATACTTAGAACCATAAGAATATGGCTAAGCATGATTAGAAGAACAATAAACTAGAAAAGATAAATGCAAAACTTTATTAAAATGATCCAATATCAATTTGTTCTTCCAAAGGATACAAGAGAATAAAAGTTTTTGCTTAAGAAAAATATGAACTTTGATCAAAAAAATGTTCTTAGGTTTAGACTATTTATAGGTAAGGATAAAATATGACCAAGTCAACGAAAAGTCAACATTTGGATTGGTCAAACCTAGCAGAATTAGGAGTAGCCCTTGTCGGTGCATGTGTTCGGTGTGGTTGGAAGTGCTTCGCAGGATTAATCGGCTTGGCGTTGTTCTTCAGCTGACTTTCGATCTGGCACGCACCACGCAGGACATGGAGTGGCTCTTGTCGGTATGGAAGTCGGTATGTCCTGAGGTGCTTTGTGCTGAGCAGGCTCATCGACGTACGGATGTCCACCGTCAGTATAGTCGCCACCGTGGAGGGTCATCAGCGTATGGACCATCCCTCGTTGATACAATCGCATGCATGGAGAGTTCTTGGCGTACGGACGAGTCCCTAGTCGGTATGGTCGCACCGTGGAGGGAAATAGGTGCCATCCACGTTCTGTCTGCACGGTATAGTCTCATGAACGCCTTGAATTTCTTCCTCTTTCTTGTTCTTCTATCTATATTGAATCCGTACTCTTCCTAATGCCCCCTTTGCTCCTCAAATACCTGAAAACACACTCAAAATGCAAGCATGTATGCAATCTTATTATAAATGCATGCTAATTCTAAGTTTGATGAATGTGAGATACTTTGGACAATATAGATAATGAAATGAGATGCAAACTACACTAAATAAGGTCTAATATGATGAAAGAATGCAAGCTATCAGTGTCATGTGTAGCCATACCCATTCCCCTGGTTCAAATACTACTTCTTTGCGTCCATTGTTGGCATGTTTCATGTATTGATCGGTCCTTTTCTCCAAGTTTTCTCTTACCTTTTGATGAAGTTTCTTGATAAACTCCTCCTTCTTATCTCCAACTAAACTCACAGCCTCGGCTGGTGGAAATGGAGATAAGTCTAGTGGAGTGGTGGGGTTGAATCCATATACTATCTCAAATAGAGACATATTGGTGGTCGAATGCTGAGCTCAATTGTATGCAAACTCTATGAACGGTAAACATTCAAGCCATTTGCTCATGATCTTCCCAATGGTAGCTCTTAATAATGCCTATAGAGTCTGACTGACTACCTCTGTTTGGCCATCTGTTTGGGGATGATAATTTGTAGAGAAGAGAAGTGTTGTCCCTAACTTCTTCCACAAGGTCCTCCAGAAATGGCTAAGGAAATTTCTATCTCGATCTGATAATATAGTTCTTGGAACTCCATGTAGACTTACGACTTGTTTCAAGAATAAATCAATCTTTTGAGATGTGTCATTCACCTTGGCGCAAATAATAAAATGGGCCATCTTCAAAAATCAATCCACCACAACAAAGATAGAGTCTTTGTTATGAATCTTGGGCAACCTTAGTACAAAGTCCATTGAGATGACAACCCATGGAGCTGTAGGAATCGGTAATGGTAAGTACAATCCGTGAAGATGTACTTTAGACTTGGCTTTCTTGCAAGTCACGCATCTTGCACAACGAGCTTCAATGGTTTTCTTGAGATGAGGCCAGTAGAAGTGCTCTTTAACAATGGCCAGTGTCTTGTCTACTCCAAAGTGTCCCATAAGCCCTCCTCCACGAGCCTCTCAAACGATCAAATCCCTAAGAGAACAATGCGGTATGCAAAGCCTCTTTTCTCTGAAAAGAAAGCCCTCATATATGTAGAACTTTCTGTTGCCTCCTTTGCTACATTCTTGGTAGCTGTCTTTTAAATCAGGGTCTTCAGTATACAACTCTTTGATGTGTTCGAATCCCATCACATTTGCCTCCATGTAGTGATTAAAGCATGTCTTCTAGATAAGGCGTCATCAACAATATTTTCTTTCCCCTTCTTATACTTGATGATGTAGGGGGATGTCTCAATGTATTCCATCCAGCGAGCATGTCTATTCTTCAAGTGAGTTTGTCCTCTGACGTTCTTCGGCATCTTGTGGTCAGTGTGACTACAAACTCTCTTGACATTAGATAATGTTGCCATGTCTCTAATGCTCTTACTAGAGCATATAACTCACGGTCATAAGTGGGGTAGTTTCGCATGGCACCTCCAGCTTTTCACTGAAGAAGGCCACAGGCTTGCCTCCTTGAGTTAATACAGCGCCAATGCCAATCCCCGATGTTTTGTCAAAGTTAGGTATGACCAAGACCGATGCATTGGTGAGCTTCTCCTTTAGGTTATCAAATGTGTTTTGTTGAGCTTCTCTCCATGTAAACTCTACACTCTTCTTGACTACTGCTGTGAGAGGTGCTGCTACACTGCTGAATTCTTTCACATATTGATAGTACAAGCTAGCTAGACCGTGACAACTTCTCACTTGAGTAACACTGGTTGGTGCTGGCCACTCCTTAATAGCCTTGATCTTCTCATCATCAACCTGTAAATCCTGCGAACTTACAACAAAACCGAGGAAAACTAGTTTATTAGTGCATAATGCACACTTCTTTAAGTTTGCAAAAAGTCCTTCTTGACGAAGTGTCTTTAATACAAGCACAAGATGCATCACATGATCAGATAAACACTTGATGTATATTAAAATGTCATCAACATATACAACAACAAACTACTTACTGATGTATGCATTAAGAACTTGATTCATTATACGCATAAAGGTGCTAAGGGCATAGGTTAAGCCGAATGAAATCCATTCATAGAGCCCTTGCTTTGTTTTAAAAGTTGTCTTCCATTCGTCACCTTCTTTCATTCTTACTTGGTGATATCCACTCTTCAAATCTATTTTAAAAAAAACAAGGTAGCTCCACTTAATTTATCAAGTATATCGTCTAACCTTGGTATGGGATATCATAATTTGATAGTAATGTTTTCAATAGCCCGACAATCCACACACATTCGCCAAGAGCCATCCTTTATTAGTAAGAGTAGGACAGGAACGGCGCATGAGCTAACGCTTTCCCTTACGTAGCCTTTGTCTAGCAAGTGTTTGACTTGTTTCTCCAATTCTCTAGAATCCTCAGGAATCATTCTATAAGCTGGTTTGTTGGGTAATGCAGCTCCTGGTATAAAATCAATTTGGTGTTTAATGCCTCTCAAAGGTGGTAACCATAGCATGTCTTCAGGGAAGACATCTTTGAACTTGTCTAGCACGGCATTTACTTCTGTTGGTAACTCTAGTGTTCCATAACCTGCGCTCAAAATCTCCGTAAAGATCATTAGTAGCATTGTGTGTTTAGATGCAATAGCTTTTCTAACATGGCTAGCTTGAACAAGAAAATTTGGTTTTGAAACATTTTCTTTCTCTTTAACCATTTGCATTTGTAAATCATGTACTTGAGAGGGTGTAAGAGGAGCTAGGCTAACTTTTCGTTTATTATGTAAAAAAGTATACATATTAGTTTTACCATCATGCTTAGTTTCTCTATCAAATTGCCATGGTCTATCTAATAATAAGTGACCGGCTTGCATGGGAACAACATCACATGTTACTTGATCTTGGTATTAACCTTAAGCTCTACCTTATCATCGAGCCACCTCAACGCCCTTGGACACCAAATGCAACTAAACCGCTAGATAAAGGCAAAAGTATAGAGATTGGCTCTCGTTACAAAGGAAAGCTTCCAGAGAGCAACAAATCATTCAGAACCAAGTAAGCCTACTAACCCTCAACGTTTAAGAGACATAACATGTTTTAAGACATATATTCAAAGTTTTCTTGCTTGGCTCCAATAATGCTCCATTTGCATGATTTGATGGTTTGAGAGGATTTGGTGGTTCTTCTTTGGTTTGGCTCTGGTTATTGGCTTGTATACCTTCATTACGCATCTTAGGATGGTTGAATATAATGCTGACTTCATATAGATCCGAGCTTTCCATAATTGGCTTCATAAATTGATGAGTATGTCCATATATACGGTTTAGGGGCTTTGGCGGTTTAAACTGGTCTTCTTGCATCTTAATTTGAACCAGGGGTGTCTTGGCACGATCAGGAGGCTCTCTTTGATGTGTAGAACGACAGTGTATTGGTTTTAAACACTTGTTCTCTTTCAAAACAGTTTCCAGCTTCCTCTGCTCCTCTCCTTCAAGCATGGTTAGCTCCAAGTCAGCTTCTATATGGCTCCTCTTCTCTGGTACACCTAGCATGGTACTGATGCTTACATTATACTCTCCCTCTTGAAGAGGTTTTGTCGTCAAAACTTGAGTACCTTGGTGATTGTTTTGTAAATGCTGCAGGAGTTGATTGAATGGAATGTTTTTGGCTTCAGCAAGCTCCAGGGTTGGTGTCAGCTCGTGTGGAGAGGAGTGCCATCACTTTTCAAACATTGTAGGCAATTTATCAGATACGAACGGGGAATCAAGCTCGATAAACATCAAACTCAATAACTTAGTCTTTTAAAAGCTCAGGTTTTATGGACTTTGCTAGAACTATGGATGTTTCTAGTTAACTGGTCAGCCTAAGAAATTTCCATTAGACAGATTATAATATCACCTCTACAGCAGTGGTCACTCCGATGAAACAATCAACACAAACAATCAAGAGAAAAGTCCTAATTCCCAACTAATTTTGACTCAATAAAATATTTTTTTGACACAACTAATTAACTCTCAAAACAAAACACAATATCATCAACTACCTCCTTCAGACTTGAACAACATTGTCTCTAGTGTTATCAAGTCCGAAGTTAGCAAAATAGAAGAAGTGGAATGGGCAGAAGAGAGAAAACTAAGTGTTTACTTGAGTCTGCAGCTGGTGATGATCGTCTACAGGTGGTGACGGTCGTCACTCCTCCTTCCACCTCTGTAACGATCTAGGCTGTCACCTCTCCGTCAAACCAATCAGTTTTTTTTTGCATAAGTATAGAGTTAGTAAACTTACTAATATATCATGGTTTTTACCGGTTTTTGACCATGATTTAAGTATTTTTTATAGTTTTTTTGGTATTTTTTGTGTCTTTTAGAGTCTTTACAGATTTATGTAAGTTAGAAGCCTAATAGGAGATTTGGGAGGATTTTGGAGCATTGTGGAGGCATTGCTGAAAAGACCAAGTCAAAAGGAGAAACTGGAGCTGAGTGTCGATCGACACCACTCCTTGGTGTCGATCGACACCACTCCTTGGTGTCGATCGACACCGATCATGGCAAGAATTGCTCGCATTTTAGCCGACTTTTGAAGAAAGGAAACTTGCTCTAGAATTTCCATTTCTTTGCAAACTGCCCAAAACGTGTTTTAGGATTATAAATAGAGATTTTATGGTCACTGTTTAGACCTAAGTTTTATTTTTAGAGAGACAAAGAGAGATTTTTAGCACAGCTTTGGAGAGACAAATCAGACTCTTTTAGAGAAGATTTTGAACTCCTTTATCTTTATTCTTATTTCTTTTATGAAATTTTTTTAAGTCATGATATGTGCGTAAGTATCCATGTCTGAGTAATTTGCTAGTTATGTTTTGGGTTTTTCAAGGGTTGATTATGAATTGTTACAATTGAATCATTGTTAGGATAAATCAATAGAGTTCTTCATCTAGATTTGTGTTTATTGTTTATTCTAGCTTCCCGAACTAGAATCTGATCTTAGGTTGATTAATAGATGCAGAAGTATTGTTAATTGCCTGAATTAATCTTAGATGATCAAAATATCTGTCTGCAAAGAAATTTGGTTTAGAGATCTTGTGAACAATTGAACCTGGTTTTACTGTTTGTCTAAATTGTTTGAATTTGCAAAGGAATTTGGAAGTCTAGGGTTTATACATAGATAATCTCTGCAACGGAAGTTGATTAGTTTTACAATTGTGTTTCGAGTTCTAGAACGGTGCTTAATATATATCCGGACAGTTTTCATTCTGTAATTTTGATTTCAACCTGCGAATTTTCCAAAGCCTAGTATTTTGTCTTCTCGGTTTAAAATTTTTCAAACCGATCATCTGCTGCATTCTTTTAGTTTATTTGCATTGCATTTATTTACTCATAGCTGAATTTGAATCTAGAATCTGTTGTGTGGCTTCTTTAAGTCTCTTGGGATTTCAATGCCCTTTATACTATATCTGCTTTGCTGTGCACTTGCAGTAGTTTTATTTGGGTGAAACTTTGAGTCTATCAGGTTTTTTACGCCATTGACGGGGACTTAATAGTTGCCTTCATATTTTTAGTTTTAGAATTTTTTCTAAGTTTTTTTTTTTTGTTACTAACAATCTCTTGGCTGTTTCAGGTGCATGCCTAATCGCACTACTAAAAGCAACAAGGATTCAGAGCTGATCAGACTAGATAATCAAGAGTTAGCACGTTTGGAAAGAACAAACAGAAAAGCAAACAAGCTTGTTAATATGGTCGATCTGATCGTGATGACGTGCTACATGACACAGGGGGAAAAATGTGCAACCCTCAAGGACAGAGACTGGCTGATGACAGGACTGTAATAGTCGAGCAAGCAGTGTTACCGTTGCAGAATCAGAAGCCTGCAGGCACAGGGAATGGCGCAGGAAACGTTGATGGGCATCTTTTTCAGCGCACTCTGAGAGACTACAACATACCTGGTCAGTTCTATGCAAATAGAGCTGCAATTCGCCCTACTCCCTTCGAGGGGAGTGATTTTGAGCTGAAGCCTGCATACTACACTCTTCTAAGCCATCATTGCTTCCATGGTCTCCCTCATAAGCATCCTATAGACCATATAGAGAAGTTTGAGGATCTGGTGATAAGCATCAACACTCATGATGGAGACCATGGACAGAGACTGGCTGATGACAGGACTGTAATAGTCGAGCAAGCAGTGTTACCGTTGCAGAATCAGAAGCCTGCAGGCACAGGGAATGGCGCAGGAAACGTTGATGGGCATCTTCTTCAGCGCACTCTGAGAGACTACAACATACCTGGTCAGTTCTAAGCAAATAGAGCTGCAATTCGTCCTCCTCCCTTCGAGGGGAGTGATTTTGAGATGAAGCCTGCATACTACACTCTTCTAAGCCATCATTGCTTCCATGGTCTCCCTCATAAGCATCCTATGGACCATATAGAGAAGTTTGAGGATCTGGTGATAAGCATCAACACTCATGGACTTAGCAATGACTACCTTCTCTACAAGCTGTTTCCATACTCTCTTAGTGGAGATGCAGCTTATTGGTTAAAACAGCTTAAGCCTGGATCGCTGACTACTTGGAAGGACACCAAGAACACCTTCCTCAACAATTTTTATGATTATGCAATGTCAGAAGAGTTGAGAATGAAGATCTTTTCCTTCTCTCAAGGACAAATTGAAGCATTCAAGGCTGCTTGGGTGAGGTTCAAGGCGTATCAGAGAGACTGTCCACACCATGGCTTCAATGAGGTGCAGCTGCTAAGCATTTTCTTCAGAGGAGTTGACTGGGGGTATCAAATGGCCTTAGATGCTGCCATCACTGGGAATTTCAACACCAGGATTCCAGCAGTTGCAATCACATTGATTGAAAACTTGGCATCTAGCAATAGTACCAAGAATGCAGATTATGAGAGGAATAAGCTTGCTGAAAACATGGATGGCAATCAGATTGCTGAGGTGAAGGCCAAGTTGGACTCTATGCACAGCTTTCTTGCAGGTAAGAAATCAGTCCATTTTGCTGCCGAAGTGGAGACATTTGAACAAGCTGAGGAAGAGGCTGTCAATTTCATCAATTGAACTGATTTTCAAGGTCAAAGATTTGGCAATCAGCAATGGCTCCTCTTACCAGAAACCTTATAATAGCAACAACTTTACAAAGAACTATGGTTCCTCTTCTTATCAAGCGCCACCAACTCCATTACCAAGCAGTAAGGTGGATTATATGCATGAACAGCTCCTTGAGGGTTAGCAGAAGTTCACAGTCGATTTCAATGGCAAGATTGATGCTCTGTACTAAGATTTGAATGGTAAAATCGAAGCTGTGAACTCCCATGTCAGGAATCTGGATTTCCAAGTTGCCCAAACTGCTGATTCTATCAAGCGACAAGAAGGATTTCTTCCTGGAAAGACTGATACCAACCCCAGGCGTCAGGTCAATGCCATCATAGTGAGAAGTATAGAGAATTTTGTGGGACTTGAAGAGTTTGAAAAAGATGACATTGCTGTTTCAGAGGCAGTGTCGATCGACAACAAGGAAGGGTGTTGATCAACACCAGTAGAAGTTCTCAAATTTTCAAACCCTGGCGAAGGCTTGTTGACCAGGGTCAACAAAGATTAGTTCAAAACGTCGACACAAGACATCAGTGTCGATCGACACCACCTGTTGGTGTCGATCGACACCCATTGCGGGATGAGCCAAATCTTCCTGAAACTCCCAAACCTGCTGAAGAGAGAGGCTATCCCACTAAGAATCCTTACCCAAGAGGTCCTAGGAAGTCTAAACAGGAGATAGAAGAAGCCATATACAACACAAGTTAGACAATATGATAGTTAAGATGCCCCCAGTTGATGCAGTCAATCTTTCACCTGTACTAAGAAGGTATGTCAAGAGAATGGTTGTGAATGGTGTGAGTCCCGAGGAAGGAGCATTGCTTACAAGAGACATTAGTGCAATTCTCTTGAGAATAGTTCCAAAGAAGAAGAAGAAGGTGGTTGTCTCTAAACACGTTAGTGCTATTTTTCAGGATTCCAGAGAAGCTACCAGATCCATGAAACTTTGTGCTATACTGTTTAATCTCAACAAGAAGGCTTCCTTATTCTCTATGTGATTTAGGATCAAGTATTAACTTAATGCCTTCCTCTGTTGCTGCTAGACTTGGAATGACTGATTTCAATCCAGGTGGGATCTCTCTTATCGTAGCAAATCGATCCACAAGAACCCCAAAAGATATCTTAGAAGATGTTCCTGTTAAAATTGAAGGCTGCATGATTCCCACAGATTTTGTGGTTTTGGACTATGATGAAGAACCTAGAGATCCTCTTATTCTGGAAAGATCATTCTTGGCTACAGCTGGTGCCATCATTGATGTGAAAAAGGGAAAGATAAAGCTTGATTTGAGTGATGTTGTCATAAATTTTGACATGAGAAAGCTAAGAGAGAAATCCACCATTGATGGTCAGACATTTATGTTAGGACTTCTTGAGATGAAGAACAAATCATGGAGCACTCAGAATACATTATTGCTGTGAATAGGCTCGAGAGAAGGTTCTAATCAAGGACAAGGATTTGGAGGAAGACGTTTTTGTGATGGAGGTAGGAGCTTGTGCGGGTGGTCCTTGAAAAACAAGAGCATCATGAAGAACCTGATCAGCCATTGGCAACTCTTGTTGTTGTTGTTGCCTTGCTCTTTGTATTCTACCACGGACCCCTCTGTTAAGATGGTGGATATTGTCAACAAGCTATAGAAAATTATGAGAGCCTTTGGATCTAAAGTTCATACAATGTGGTACATAAAACAAGCTTAAGTAAACAAAAGTTAGTATTGAAATAAAGGCCTAGTCTATGCAAGAAAACTTCAATAGATCAATCCCCAAGTAAGGCAACAGCGTCAGTTAACACATGGCTTTTCAACCTTGAGTGCAACCTCAATTGCACTAGATGTAGTATAACATCAATGAGTTCAATCAAACCAAACAAGGGGAGACATAGAGAAGATTCAACATACTTCTAAAGCTAGGTAAAATTTGGGATTTAAAGAGTTCACACTCAAGCAAGCAAGAATGCAAACAAGTAACCAAGTAACTAGATCTTACTAAGCAACAAAGTACAATTCTAAGAGCAAACAAAACAAAGCAAACAGAGAAATACTAATCAAATTTCAAAATATTAAAAGGCTAAGATCAAGACTAAGACAATATGACTTGGGCAGTTTAAATCATGATCAAGGTGTAAAGTAAACAATCAATGTATCAATCTCTAAGCAAGGACCACTAGTAAAGACTAATCCAATCCCTTGGTACTAATCTCTTTACTAATCATATTTCTAACCAACTTTCAATGGTGGAAACACAATCAGCAAGCAATAAACATAAGGTCCATCAAGCCAAAAAGCATCTTAGACAACTAATTCTTTAGGCTAAGCATACTAATCTCTTAGGCAATGGATCAGACACCGATTCACAGTTGCAATGCTTAATCAATGTAAAAAGGCAATTTCTCATTCCTTAAAGTACTCTAGCAATACGAAAAATCATGCAAGAAATGATAGATGCTAAGAGTCATGACAATCAAAACATCATTTTCAACTTCATTCAAGTATATCAACAAACACCTTATATGCAAGTCAATGACGCCTAGGTTCTGAGGGTGGTACTAAGCATTAAGCATAATCACATAAAAAGAGATTCACAAAGATCTAACATCCTAACATTTTAATCAATCATTAAACCACCATAATCTACCCTAATCTCAAGCCTAAAAGTGGACTACTTACTAATCATGCTTAAACCAACAAGATTAAGGGTAAACATGATTGCAAATAGATAAAACACAAGTAATGCAAAAAAAGATCAACACTTAATTAAATAAAATCTCAAGATCAAATCTCTTGAGGCAAGTTCATACAAAATGAAAGGTTTTATGTGAAAAGCTTGAAACAAGATAAGATAGGATAATGTGTTTTCTGGGACTTAGGCTATTTATAGGGGAAGCCTAAAATACACTTAGTCAACTAAAAATACCCCTAGTCAACTGGTCAACTAGTGGTCAACATCCCAAAAATGGCATATACCAAGCAAAGAAAGGATGGTTCTCCTCGGTACAATCGGCGGTGCGTGCTGGAGAATCTTCGTCTGGAGTTAGGCTCGGCTGAAGTCCTCGATATTGGCTTGCACCATGCATGACATCAGACAGCTCTCCTCGGTTCACTTCGTTGGTATGCCCTGGAGCTGTTTGTGCCGAGCAAGCTCGTCGGCGTACGGACTTCTTTGGTCGGTATGGGTTCACCGTGGAGGCTCGTCGGTGTACGACACGTCTGTCGTCGGTCCGAATTGCCTCCGTGGGAAATCCTTGGTGTACGGACGTGTCTCGGCCAGTGCAGACTGTACCATGGAAGAAAAAAGTGGTTCTCCACGATATGGTTGATCGGTATGAGGCTTCAACGCCTTGAAATGCTTCTTCTTGCTGGACCTCCTTTCTTCACTTGATGCATCATTTTTCCTAGTGCCTCTTTAGCTCACTAAAGACCTGAAAATATACTCACAATGCATACATATATGCAATCCTAATCTAAATGCATTATATGTATGAAATCAATGCAAATGGGACACTTTTGGACTTCTAAGTGGATGGAATGCAATGAAATTCTATACTATATGACTCATAATAGGATGCAATAATGCATGCCATCAGGGGGTGAGCTGAAACATTTTTAGATGGTTGTTTTGAACAGAGAGAAGGGAGAGACTCACTTTGAGATGAAAGAAGACCTCTATGTGCTTCCACCTTCCAATCTAGGCTCACCATTTCCTGGTATAATATCCACCAATGAAGTTAGCACTGCTTATCCATGGAAGCTACCATTTGAAGAGATAAGGATGAACAGAGTTTGGGGGATGGTTCTATGATGAGTATGATCCTGGTGATCCAAGGATTCAGTGTGTGAACATCAAAATTCTAGCTAGAGACTTCAACCAAGCGCACTTGACAGGCAGTCTCATGTTTATCCTCGTATAGAGGGTCCTGGAGAGAATGGACCATAACCAAAGGGACCAAAGGAGCCATAACGAGCTGGTGCAACAGTTTAAACTTGACGTAGAATCCACAATGAGCTGGTGCAAAGGTCTGAGCCCGATGTGACTACCACTCCAAGGTAAGTTTTCTCTCTACCTAAGCATACTCTACTCCTTCTAACTGCTATTTTACCTTTCATATTCTTGTGTTTTTGTGTCTTTCTCTTGAACTTCAATTACACAAAGGCCTGTGTAATTTAATTTGGAGGGGGGGGGGGAAGGTTTGGATCATTTGACTTTGTGTTTTGTTATGCTTATTTTCTCTTTTGCATTTCTGAGTCTCATGCATTAATATATGGCATAGAAAACCACAAAAAAAAATTGAAACATTTTGAAACTTTGAAATCCAAAAAGAAATCATTTAGTTGCATTTACGTAATAGGATTGAGTCTAGTTGCATTTCACATACGTTGACTTACATATGCATTGGTGAGTAATGAGAGTTCCATATAAGATGTCCATAACTGAAATAAATTTAATGCCCTAGTTGTTTATGCATTTGAGTACGTTTGAAGTTAAAGCTGCACCATACTTTGAAGTTTTGCTTTGTTATTCATGTCTTAAGTTAGAGCTTTCTTTAAATTGAATCCAACTTTAATAATTAGAATCATAATATTTTAAACTATTATTTCATGGTCACCAATATACATATTTGGACTTTCTTTCTCCTTTTTACCACTCTTGCTAGTTCAAATAGCTAATCCCACCTTTAACTAAGCCTTTGTTTGAAGCCCAAAATACTCATGTGTGTGATTGCGGGGTCTATTTTCAAATTTTGTTGAATCATCTAGGGAAAAAGTGTTGAGTTTAGGCTGACAAATGGAAGCTTTCATGTAGACACTAACTTGCATTTTAAGCTAGTAATAGGCTAGGTTGTTTGATGGGTAGACTAGGAAGAGTTCTTGTGTTTAAAAGATTTGAAGAAGAAGAAAGAAAAGAGAGGTGATACATGGAGATTGAATGAAGAAAACGAATGATGAGATGGTGGTAACAAATAAGGCTCTAAAGCAAAAGAGAAAATGGCGATTTCATTTCAACAAAGAAGGCCAAACAACAAAAGAGAAAATCCGGCAAGCATGCATCCATGGAGTTGAGATAAATGAGGCGCCAAAACAAAACTAAGGAAGAGCCAATGGAGAAAGTCAAAACCACACAATATAAAGAAGATCAAGAACTCCCCATGTTCAACGAAAAAGAGCGAGATCATTGTGAAGTATGAGAAGGAAACAAGAGCCTTGGGAAAGGGTAGATTTGGAGGGAAATCTTTGGGATTAGTCTAAGATAGAAATCGGTTAGACATTTTTTGGGGTAGATGTAAGTCATCTTTGTGTGCATTTATTGGCTTTTACTCTTAGCATTTACCATAGATTAAATCTTTTCATTGAGTGATCTCTTGAAACACCAAAAACCCTTTGCATTAAGATCATCTTTACCTCAAAACCATATCCATCGGCCAAATGATTTCACTTTATATGCATGATTATGATTCACTTGGTTACCATTAATGAATGTTAAAGATTTAGATGATATGAATGCTTGTGTAGACTTAGCTTGAATTCATTGCTTGTTTGAGATAAGTATTGCTAAAGCTTTTAAAGTAGAATAGACCATATTAAATATTAGAACAAATAACTTGGACATTGACTTGATTTCTTCCTTTGAAATCTTTTGATTTGAGCTCGCACTTTCAAATCTCCCTCCCTTGTTTGTTCATGTTTGTTTGAGGATAAGCAAAAAGGCAATCTTGGGAGTGTTGATGTCTCCATATTTTACACCTTTTTAGCATGCAATTAGTATAGGTTTTAGTTTCTTTTATGCATTGATTCCCTAGTTTTTATTCCATTTTTATTCATATTAGTTTTAGAATAGACATTGCATATTTTGTATGTTTAGAGTGCTTGGCAGGTACTTTTGGAGCTTGTGGAGGCTCTATGGAGTTTGAGAGAAGAACCAACAAGCAGTTAAGGTATTAAGGAGCAAAATAGAAGACTTCTCCAGCTACATCGACCAGCCACAATGATCTCAGCCCGATTTGGAGCAAAACGAGTTGTGACCAAGGAACATATGACATCTGCAACCGCATCGATCAAGCACAACAATCACAAACCATTATGGAAATTTCAGATCAGACGAAGGCTTTCCATCTCGATTAAGCTTCTTATGTCTTCTTGAGATTTATATAAAATTGAGTTAGATTTCGTCTGGAGGAAGTCTCGAGTCAATATGATCAGTATTTCAAAAGTACAGCGAAAATAGTGAGCATCGGTCTAGCATAACGGTTTCAGTCTGATGCAGAAACCCACACGTCAGACACAACGGATTGAAAACGTTGCAACTTCTATACATTATTAGTCAAACACCTTTACTACAAAAATTTGATGTATCGCTCTCTCAACCAAACTTATACAAAAGAATGACACGTCATAAATATGATATGGTATTTTTTTATTTAGAAAAAGAAATTTTGGACAAATCATCCATCTAATTCATCAAACCATCGCGACACTCATGGGCGAAATTGGCGAAATCTAAGAGAGCTTCAAGCGACTCTTGGCCGAAGAGAACCTCAAATCTTCATCAGATCTGGACGAAAATCGATTCGGATCAAGCTGGTGTTACTTTCGTTCAAGCTAGATGATTGGATCAACCATTGTACATACTCAGAACATAGACCAAGCTGGTCAGACTGGAAGGTTCATGCTTGAGGACATGGCCTTTTCTCCGGAACATAAATTCTATGATAAAATTTATTTAGGTTTAATTAGCAGTAAGTCAAGGAAAAATGTATACTTAAAATATATATATCGGTAATATTATATTATATAAAGAGAAAAAATATTATATAAATAAACTATGTGTGTTATTTTTTGAAAAACTATGTGTTGTTTTTATTAAGTGTGTTGTTTTAAATCGAGAAAACGATCTATTTCTCCATCAGAAGTATCATATAGTATCATATGTCCCTCAAATTATGCTCTCGTTCTATATATCCCTAAATTTAAAGTTAAAAATCCAGATCTCCCCGATATTTAAGTTACAAACCTGTATCCACACGAATGTGGGTTTACATTAACCTGATTTTGGTTTGACGTAACCCGATACTAAACCAAACAAAACCCCAAATCCACGTATAACCAGATCCGTTACCAAACCCGTTAACCCATTTAATACACCCAAAAATCCCCAAATCGAAATTTGAAAATTTCTTTAAAACATCGATTCTGCAAAATCAATTGCTACAATTGCAAATTCTTGAAATCCAGTGGAAGTTCTTCATTATTTTGGATCCAGACATCATCGAAACAATGCAAGAAAAACGAAGAATCGCTGTTCCTTCTCGGCTCAATCCCCCTCCTCAGCCCATCGGAGGCTCCTACCACGTGACACCTATAACCATCGTCGATCCTTCAAGATTCTGCGGCTGAGAATTGCAGTGCGCCTCGCCGCTGGGAGTTTTGGGGCAGCATTTGATGCTCTCCGGCGGAAAAGACAATTTGGGTCCGCTAGCTATGCTTGAAGACAGTGTGAAGAAGCTCAAAAGCCCAAAAACGTCGCACACGCAATCTCTCACCAGATTGCAGATGGAATCGGCTCTAGACTCTCCCTCTCGATTCGAGATTCTTCTCGATCCATTGCTTCTTCATCAAATTCTCCTTCGCCAACCCCTTTCCGATTCACTAACATAATTTAAACACCTCAATCTTGTATTCAAACTTTTAAATCGAACGTGGTTCTTAGGATTTGGGAATTTCTGTGTTTAAGATTTTTTTTTCTCCTCTAGAACTTGCGATTTGGAGATTGCACGACTAAAGAGTTAATCATCGGTTTATTATTTTGGTTGGGTTATCAATTGGGTATTAGTGTTACAATCGGGTCAAATTTAGGTTTAGTCTCGGTTTCGTATTGATTAATAATTATTTAGAAATTAGTAAACCAGATAAAATCAAGGTCTATAGGTTTTTAAATATTAAACTAGGTGGTTGGCCCGCACATATGTGCAGGTATAATATTTTTGATACACATAGTTAAAACATTAGTATGTTTGTGTATATATATATATTGTTTTTGTATTTCATAAGTTATTTCTGAAACTAATGTATTTTAAAGTTTTTTTTATTTTTATGAAATTTGTAATAATATATAATCAAAAATATAAAAGTTATATTAAATAATAATTAAATTCTTATAATATTTTTTGAGTATTATTTATAATATATTTTATTTTACCTTACACAATCTACAATAATTTTTTACGTCTTACATAATATGAATTTGAAATACGTATATAATATATTTTTAAGTATTTTTCATTTATTGCAAATTAAACTGAAATATTTTTTACCGTTTTCACTTATCCTAAGAGCGGATAGATAGTTGACATGCATGTGTGGGGGTACCAACCACCTCACTACACTTAGAATAGATAAAGATTTAAAAAAAAATAAATAAATTGTACTATGAAAATTATAATATAAATTAGACTGTAATCAAGCTTAACAAATTCTAACATGCACGAAAAAGTTCATGTGACTTCTACTAAAGCACATTTAATATTTATGTCTGTACGCGTATTTTTTAAAAAGTCGAAATATGGCTCTTACATGTTAAAGAGTTTTTACGTGACTTTGTAAAATAAAGTGCGAGAGATTTATTTTTATACACTTCTATTTTTAAATCTTATTCATATTTATTTCATCTTATTTTAATTTATTATTTCGTTTGGTTATTTTTTATTTCATTTATGATCTCAAATTTTTGATATACAATAAAAAATTACGAATATATATATATAAATATGATATAATTATTTTTATTTAAAATATGATAAGAGATAAGATGAGATGGTAACATAAGTTATGTATATTTTAGAAAACAACAATAAAAATGTGATAAAAGTTTTATAAAAATATATGGTCCTATTTATATCATAAAATAATAATTATTATATACTTTATTCATTTAGTAAATATTGGTTTGAAAAGAAAATTTATTTTAAATTACGTTTTTTTAAAAATTTCAATAAAAGTTAATTATTTTTTAATTATTTTTAACATTTTTTTCTTTAAATTATTTTTATCATGATTGTAATTTATTTGAAATTGTATTATTTAACAGTTTGTTTATTTAAAACTTGTTTAGATGTTATTAATATATTTTTTAAATTAATAACTTTCCAAAATAAAAATATATCATAATTCAAACATTATTAATATATAAAAGCTTTACTATTCTATTGGATAATTACTATTATTTTTTCGATTTCATATATATATATATATATATATATTGTTTTTGTTGAAAACATTTTGAATTATATTTTATGAAATTATGAATATATATAAAATATTAAAATCATAATAATAATTTTTTCTGTTAATTTAAAATTTATTAATTTTAGTGTTATAAGTATAATCTAGTGTTTTTATGTTTTAATTCCACAAGTTCTTTAATTTTAATTCAAATAATCAAAACATTTGATTTATTTTAGGAAGGTTGACATGTCACATTTACATGTCATTAATTAAAAGCACTAACTTTTGTTGTAGTGTTGACAAGTCAGCTATTTTCAATAATGTTACTTCTCAAATAATATGTAGTGGATTCTAATTTCGTGTGGATACAAGTTTGTAACTCTAATATCGGGGAGATCTGGATCTTTAACTTTAAATTTCGGTATATATAGAAAGAAGCATGGTTTGAGGAACATATGATGCTATATGATACTTTTGGTGGAGAAATAGATCGTTTTTTCTTTTAAATCAAAACAAAAAACCCTAATGTCTCTTCTATTTTCTTCTTCTCTTACGCATCTTCAACCTTATTTTTTTCTTTTTTCTTTCATTTTCTCTCTCATCTCTCAATCATCTTTCAATTTCAAGTTTAGATCTATGATTCAATCATCTGTAAACCAAATCTATCTCTGCAATAATCCATCTATCTTTCTCTCTATCTCGTTTTCTATCTCTGTGCAAATTTTTCATGATTGATAAAAAAAAAGAAACCAAAGTCGAGCGGATTATCCGCAAAACCCGCTTGATTAATACGGGGCGGTGCGGGTTTCAGATCTACAATTCACGGATCTAACGAGTGTTTTTTTTAGATAAAAATAATCCAAACTCACAGCAGGGCGGATCTGACCCGCTTCCCTGAGATAGTTGCAACCCGTCCGAGAAGATGACAAAAAGGCTAGTGGGGTACAACACCCTAGGGATTCCCTTGGTTTCCTATATATACTCGCTTGTCCGAAACCCTTAGCCTCTAGAACCCATTTTTAGATCCAAAAACTCTTCTCTTGTTCTTAATTTTATTTTTATTTCAAGAACACATCTTGTATATAATTAAGTTTTAATTTATTTTTTGCACTTCTCTTAATATTTCTTGTTTATGATTTCTGTTTCATGTTTAACCACATTTTCCTTAGGGATTATGTGGTTAATCATTTTTAGGCTTTAAGTTCTATTTTCATATTTAGTTCTTTAGGCCTTTATTTTCTTTTCTCTTAAAATCTCTTTTTATTAATAATGTTTAACCATTCTTCATTTATAGGATTAGTAGTTTTAAGCATGATTAAGAAGTAGTAATTTCGTGGTTTTCAAGGATGATAGATTTATGGTGATGGATACTGATGCTTATTTGTTTAATGTTCTTACTCCTTCTCTATTTGCTATTGTTATCTCTTAATTGAAACTGATCACTTGGGTTAAAGTTCATAGGCGTCCCTAGTAAGCACCATGTTTGTGGAAATGCCTGAATCGCTTATAAAGGATTCATTCATCCTAACCTAAGTTTATTGCTATTAGGGAGTGTTTCGAATTTATATGGTTGGATCTCCATGCTTGCTAATCATTCGACCAATATGCGAGAGCTAGCCTTGGTTTAGTGATTAGCAAAGGGACTTCTATCACGAGAGTGGATTAGTCTTTCCGTGAACATATGCCTAAGGATTACCATATAATACTCAAAGTATAGATGTTGATTGAAGCCATCATTAATTGACCATATTCATCATAGATCATTTATCTCATCCTAGGAACCTCTTTTGTTATTTGTTTATCTAAGTTGAAGCTTGTGTCTTCTTTTCTTGCTTTGTTTAGTTTCGTCTTGCTTAGTTTTTGCTTATCATGTGTTAAGCTTTTGTTTTCCCTTGTTCTTGCGTTTGGTAATCACTTAGGTTGTTAGATAACTTCTTTCCACATTTCAATTAGCTTACTTAGTTTCATATATTCCTAATGCATCTATCTTGACTCTTCTGGATTTGACAAAAACCCATCCTTATACTACATATGACTTTAGTAGGAGCTTGGTTCATTTATTATCCTACTTGTCAGCGCACAGACAAGGCAGCGCCAGACCACGATCCAGACCTAATCTGGATCAAAGCCGGTTTGTTCCAGGTTGACCCGGGTTTCCTTACTCTTACTCTAAATATTTTTTGTAGCGACAAAATAACCAAAGTTTTCTTCTCTCTAGATTTGGTTTAGATTCAAACTCTCTTTTTATAGATTCTTTGGGTTGATCTTCATGAATCGTGCCACCCTAGTAAAGGACCTTCTATCAATTATATTTATGCTTATGTCTTTTATTTTGCTTTTCTTCATGCTTAGCCTTTTACCTTTTTATGAAACATTGGTTTTGCTAGAATATGATGAATTGATTGTTAGATGATGATGATCTAGGTTGCATCTTGTTAGATCCTTCATTTAGGTTGCTTATAATGCTAGATTAGCTTTAAAAAAAGTCATATGGACCTTAGGCTAT
Organism: Thlaspi arvense; assembly: GCA_911865555.2. NCBI lineage: Eukaryota > Viridiplantae > Streptophyta > Magnoliopsida > Brassicales > Brassicaceae > Thlaspi > Thlaspi arvense. The sequence goes on from OU466861.1 coordinate 10,852,601, forward strand.
TTCCATGTCCACAAGGTGTTTGATGAAATGTTTGAACCAAACTTTTAATAAACTTTGCATACTTAGCTAATGACAATTGATGCCTAGGGTGTTTAGTGAACTAACTGAAGTTGTTTATTTATGCTTGGTTATTATCTTTTCACTAATATCAAAAAGTTCTAGATTTGGTAATTAGCAAAATAATTACTGCTATGAAAGTGGATTAATCAAAATAGTGAACTTCATGTTCTAGGATGGTGCTTAACCCAATATTCTTCATTATTTGTGATTGTTACCATAATCTTATGATGGTTCTACTCATGATCCCATGTTTTACTTTTGTTTTTCTTCTTGAATTTTCTTTCCTTTTAGATTAAACAAACAAAAACCCAAAAACATGATTCGCTCTAGCTTAGCTTGAATCCTGCATCTCTAATGTTGCAATTATTTGGTCTATGTGGATTCGATACCTTAAATGCTACAAGATACGAGTAGTTTTGGGGGATTAATTTATTTGTGAAGTGTGTAAAAACCCAGCTACAACTAACTTTTCCCAAGCAATTCAACTAATTTTTTCTTTTGTCAGATGTCGTATCCCACCAAAACCGTGTTAGGGCTGACAGAATACGCCTGCACATGAATTAACGTAGTTTGAAACAGGACATTGCATAAGTGGGAATACCAGATAAATCACTCTTCAACATCACCATTTTTCATACTGCTGATAGGATGGTCAGCAGCTTTTTGTCTAATACGGTCCACTATAGGAATGATGAGGTCTCATTTTTTTCCGGCTTAAGTGTTCTCTTTCTCAATTTTTAGGATCTATTTTGTTTGGTTCCGCTTGAATTAAGGCATCCTCCTTGAGATGGAAAATGATTATTTTTGCAGGTTTATCACTTGCATGAGACCAGTTCGTATGCTCCAGGACCCTCATCAGTTCCTCACAATTCTTTTTGTTTGTTTTGTAGAAAAAAATGGTGTCATCTGCAAACAGAAAATAATTCACCTAAGGGCTATTTAGTGACACTCTAATGCCTTGGAGCTTCCCTCTAAGTTGAGTCTTGTGACAGTTTTAAGAGAATTTCACTCCAAAGAATAAAAGAGATAAGGTGATATTGGATCCTCTTACTTTATTCATATACTCGGTTTGATATAGCCTCTTGGTGATTCGTTTATGAATATTGAAAAAGAGACCGATGACACGCATTGAATAATCAAGTGATGATTACTAATTGGTTTTATCAAACAGCATGTCTAATTTAATCCAACTTGTTCTCTATCATTATTGAAAATAAAGATAAACAAGCCTAATACGATAATTTCAAAGTGACGATACCATATGACTTGCATTAACTCCATTAGTTCCATAGAGAATAAATTGTACGACTTTAAATCTTGTTTATTTTTCTTGAGACTCTGAGTTATCCTCTGTTTTCACCGACTTTGACATGAACGTAACTGGTTTTTTTGGATGCTCATTTACTGTCAAGTTAAATATATCTGGCCTTGAGTAATGTCCAACCACATCGAAGTATAACTTGGCTCTTGCGATATCACCAAGATCTGGATGAGAAGAATTCTTTTATAAATTATCATTTTATGTAGTAAAAGCCTAAAATGAATATCAAAGAAAAATGTACATACCAAGATCAGCGGTGATGAGACCCTCTGAATCAAAGTTAGGTCCAGCGAGAACCTTTCCCAATGGTGAAATGATGACACTACCACCTTGTGAAACAATAGAATTTTGTTCTTGGTCATCATACCAGTCGGTAAACGAGTAATCAGCATGATCAGGAAAATCTTTACGCATGCAGAATTGGCAACCCGACAACACAAAACAACCACCTTCAAGTGCAATATGAAGCATAGAAGATTGCCATTCTTTTGATGGATCAGCAGTAGGTGCACAATACAATTCCACACCTAAAGTCCAAAAACAAAATTGTCAAGTCTTACAATAAAAGTTAGAAATGGCTCATTAATTTCACTCATGGCAAATTAGTTCTAAATTGGAATATATTGACATATGTTTAGTCTATTAGAGTCTAGGTTGTATTATATAGATAAGTTGACGATCCTAAAATGAGATTCAATTGTAGATGCATTACAAGAATTATACCATCTGTAAAAAGTTATATACTACACTAACAAAAAGTTATGTATTATAAAAGTCATGAATCACTTTTATTATCAACTGGTTTTGAGTTTAAGCACACGAACAACAAAATTTAGTACTAACCTTTTCCATATAACGCAGTCCTGAAAAGAGGCATCCTATTTTCCCAGCAAATAGCAGCACCAAGTTTGCCTAAGGGTGTGTCATAAACAGGGATGGTTGATCCATCCCCGAAACCCCAAATGCAACGTTCAAAAGATGTAGGCATGACTTTACGGTGCTTGCCCAAGAACCGACCTTCAGAACTGAAAAAAAGAGCTGTGCAGTACAGTGTATATCCATCCTTCTCTATAACCCCCATGACCAAGTACACATTGTATTTCCTAGCCACATCTGCCAGTTTTTCTACTTCAAGGCCTAAGCCAACACAAATGTGCAAGAAAGAGTTATTTGTGACTCAATTGAAGTAGAACTAGCCTTTTGATTTGCGTTTAACAATTCAGTCTATCTATCCATTTGTCACAATTGCAAATGAATATTAAGATTTGGTACACTCGTTACTCACCATTTACTAATCACTAATCACTAATCACTAATCAGATGTTTCTTCCAACAAGTTTTAATCCAAACATACAACGATCAGAAATCAAACATGTGTTTGCCTGAAAATTTAAGTTTAATTTGTTCTACATATAATTTTATTGCCCAACTATAGCCAACCAAATTAAAACCAGAGGTGGAGAAAAATCAAGATATCCGAATATCCATCCCTATTTAACGTGTGATATTTTCTTGTAAATCTGGCCTTCTAGAATACAACTAAAAATAAATTCGATTTTACAAAGTTAAAGAAATGAATTTTTTTTTTTGAAAAATTAGAGAAATATTATATTTTAAAGAATAAGAATTGTTTCTTTTCATTGTGAAAACAGGCATGAACGTAAATAGATCTTTGAAAAGACAAAAGATCAAAGAAAGATCTTCCAAAAATTGAAAGTCTCTTGCCGACAAAAAGAAAAATGATTGAAGTTTCTCTTACCAGGAACTTGAATGGCAGAAGCATGATACTTGCGGAAACAATCACGACCTTCTTCATTATGAATACCAACCGCTATACCGAACCTATATCCACGAGGATAGCCACCGATAAACGCTTCCGGGAATACCACCAGCTTCGATCCGCCGCTAGCGGCCTCCGCAATCAATTTCTCCGCCTTTTCTGCAAATTCAAATAAACCATTTGATAAATTTTGTCAGACTTCATTTAGAGAGGGGCACTTAAACTTTTTCGGCTCATGTATTTTATCAAGAAACGCTTTACAAATCATACCAAAAACAAACGAAACTCTTTACAAAAATAAAAAGTATTCCCCAGGGAAATACTTACCAATAGTTTTGGGAGTATCATTATAAACTGTGGAGGCCTGAACGACGGAAGCACGAACGATAGAGGATGAGGAATCGCCGTTTACTGGAATAGTGTTTTCGAGAGTTGATGACATGTCTTTTGTATTATTACTTCTTTGTATGTTTGTGACACAGAGAGTTGAGACTTGTGCGGCTTATATAGACTTTTGTTATCTTGTATCAACGGTTAATCTATTCTCTTACATTGCCATTGATTATTTACCAACTTTTCGTACATTTCTTATTAATCTACAAAAACTATATATTTTCCCAAAATCACAAACATAAGAACACTAATGATGAAATGGTTACGCACTTAGTTTTGTTTCACTAAATTACCGTAATCGGACAAACAGATACCTTTTTTCTTTGAACCATTTTTTTCTGGCAAACAAAATACTTCAAATGCAGTCAATGAATATTTCAGCTCCCATTAAGAATTTGAAAGTGGATTTTTTTTTTTAAATGTAATTAGAATTTAGAAAAATTAAAGTAATCAGAGCCTAAATCAAATGTGTGTATATAAACGCCGCTATTATTTATCTTAAACTAGAGTGAATTGATCAAAGTCTTTTATATAATTTTATTCTGAAGGTATTTCTCAACTTCTGTTATTGATATATATCAGAGTTTATTATTCTGAATATATGTAATTGAAATAATAAACACTCAGAAATATCAGAGTTTTTATGTATTTGATTTAATCCAAAAATATTAAGAATAATTGTTGATGCGATTTGCGACAACTTCAATAAATTTAATTTCCAATATTTCTCTTTCATAATATTAAGAACTCAAAATTAAGATATTATTTGAAATATGTATTTTCTGATTTTATTTGACTATAAAGACTATAAATGGAGAGCATATACAAAGCGGGCGATTAAAGCAAAGCAGATGATCTGTCTTTGTGTTGCCATTCAGCATTTTATCTCAATTATGAACTAACTGTTTTATTATAATAATAAAAATTGATGAACCATTTGCAGTTCAAATGTGTGAATGAAAATAAAAACCTCTATCTACAATAACTATTCAGCAAATATGGAGTATTTCTACTGCGTTTCTATTGTTTCTTTTGTTTCTATTGTTTTTATTTTTTAGTTTGATTTTCTTTTTATAAAAAATATATAAGAATTTTAATTGTAATACTGTTTTAGTCACATAAAGTATTTAAAAATGTTTAATTTTATTCATAATAAGGTTTCATTTAATTTACTTAAGGTATTAAATTACACAAATTCAAAGTTCAAAACAATATACAGAAATTTGATATTTTATTTACGTACATTTTATCTCTCTATACTATACATTAAAAACTATTGTTTTATTTATTGATTATATTTATAAAATTATTTAATTTAATATTTTTAATTTTAAAAATATAAAAATAATATTTTAATTACATAATTTTATTACTATTATTAATTATTATATATACAGTATTTTGGACCATTTTATATCCGCTTTTTCCATTCAACCATATTTTGATTCACTTGATTCTGCACCACTTAATTTATTTGATCCGCAGTTGATCCACTTGGACCAGCTGATCCGCTAGTTCTACAATGCTCAACCCGCAACGTTATCTATGTATGCATGTATTTATTATCCAGACTGGATCGCCAATCTACAAGTTGAATGTAATTAATTTTGAGGGGCCACTAAGAAAATGAAACTGTTTTGTCTTATTTGTATTTTCAACACTAATAAAGTCAAATTATGAATTTGCGAAAGCTTTTTTGATTTCTTCTTCTTTTGAAGCACGTGTCCATTAATAAGAAAGCAATACAAAGATGGTTTGTACATCTTCGGTACTAATTGCCTAATTGTTGTTGAAGGATAGCTTGAAAGGAGGAGATTATGTTCAAAAGGAGAGAAAAACATAGAAAGAGACAAAATTTATGTAATTATGAATAGATAAAAATGATAGAAGTTGAAGAAATTAAAGGTGATTGATGAGAAGGTGAAGAAATGAAAAGAAGGTAGATGAATATCGAATGTATAAGTGTGTTTTAATATGATTTAGTATTTTTTTTTTTTTTGGAGGGGGGGGGGGGGAAATTGTGACTTTTCAGTTGACAAATGATTGATTAGAAATTTTTTAGAACTACGAAGCAATGAATAAATTTCAAAAAAGATAAGAAATGGATTGTCTGATAGCTTCTAATTTATATCAACTTGAATTCTTTAGATTTGACATATTAAGACGAGCTGAAAGATGGATATAACGCACCAAAACGTATTAAATTTTGATCAATGATTATTACACACCAAAGATCATAAATGTTTATAAAGAACTGAAGGTTTTGTTTTCTTAACCAACTCAGGTTCAATCTCAAATCAGGATAACCGGGAAGATAGATTAGTTTGGGTGTTGGTTCAGTTAACCGAGCTGCACACGGGTGTTATTTTGCACGTGAGAAGGGTTGTTGTAAATGGTTGAGATATAAAGCCTTTTCGCCTTTCTTCTTCTTTGTTGTTCTAGATCTTTCGAGAGAGAGAGATAGCGAGAGAGATTGTAATCAGAAATTTTGATCGGAGCTCGAGTTTAGAGCTGGTGTTAGTGGATTCCGGAGAAGTTCCTCCGGCGAAACGTAGGGAACCATTCGGTCCCGAACTCGTTAAATCTCGGTGTCTCGTTTACTTTCTTTGCACAATCAAAGTTGGAAACAGTCGAAGAATCGTACAAAGTGGTATCAGAGCTCCGAGTTTGAGGTTGCGACAGATCGCGAGCGAGCGATTAAAGAAGATCGATTCAATAAGTCGACTTTGACGGGAATCGAGAAGTTCGATGGCAACGGCGACTTCTCGATGTGGAGACGAAGGATGTATGCTCATCTGAGCATATCAGATTTGAAGGATGTCCTCATTGACATCGGAGGGGGAGCGTCTTCGAGCGGATCTCTGGTAGTTCAACCGGCGGCTACAGTTACAATCCCGACAGCGACGATTCCGACGTCGACGGCTCCTAGTCCCACCGGCGTTACTCCAACATCATCAGGAGTAACACAAGATCCAGTGAAGGTGAAAGTTGAGCAAGATCCACTCAGAGCCGAAAGATGCGAAAGGGCGTTACACATGATCTTCCTTAGCGTGACGGATCAGGTGCTGAGAAAGATCGAATGGTGTGAAACAGCAGCTGCAGCGTGGACGCTATTGGAACAGTTGTACATGCCAAGATTACTGCCGAATCACGTTCATGCACAGCTCCAGTTCTACGGGTTCAAGATGCAGGATCATTACACGATCGTTTCCCCTCTTGCTTCTCCTTTCAAGTTGCTCATCAGAGCTAAACTCACTATCCTGTAGCACTGGGTATTTCCCTCTAGCTCTTTCAGCCCTTGCAGCTCGCTCAGCTCTCTCTTTGGCTTGTTCAGCTTTAGATTTTCCTATTTCTACAAAAGAGAAACACTTACACAACTATAAGCATAATGAAAACTTCTTTAAATCAAGCTTATAAGTTGTATATGAGGCATTTATTAACTAATAAACAAATGTGTTAGGCAAACAGCAATAGCATGAAAGCACAAAAACTCAAATCATTTCTCAATACTTAGCAAAAATTTCCAAATTTTGAAAGTGATTCAAAGACAAAATTTACAAACATTCTTGTTCAAGCAAGGTGATAGCAACTTAATGTAATTGGAAGCATTAAAATAAGTTTCAAGAGATTAATTGTAATTTTTCACTCAAAAAGTGTTCATGCACAAAAATTCCCAAAAATTTCATAACTAATCACAAATAAGGTTTGCTAGCAATCCTAACTATCACAAAATCATTATAACAATAAAAACTCAATGTTTTCTCTTCCAATTCCACTATTCTACCAAGTTTTTTCTCAAAATTCCACATTTGGAGATGGTGAAGGAAATTCAAGATTTCATAGTACTACCTTGGATGATTGATGGATGGAAGCTTGAAAACGAGTAAAAAACAAGATGGCTTGCGTTGAACCGAGTTTGTGGAGCTTTGAATCAAGAAATTTGAGTGAGAGATGAGGGAGTTATGCTTGGAGGCAATTTAGGGAGATAAGAGAAGAGCTGTATCGGGGTAGAATATAGTTTTAAAGGGGTAAAGGCTCGGGTCAACGCAAGTAAGAAAGCGTTGACTTACATGGGTTCTGGGTTCGTATCGGACAACACCCCGATTTGGGACATTGCTGTGAGTTTTTTCATGTCAGATATCGGGTGTTTGCCTGATACAAACGGCCAATATCTGATAGCATCAGAATGCATGTTTTTGCTGGTTCTTCAATAACGGCTTGATGCTCGATATGGACCCCGGTATGACTGTAATATCAGACAGTTGTCCGATATTGACCTCGATACAAACTGCTAGAACTTTTTCCTTTGCTCATCTTCTTCCTTCTTGACTATCTACTTAGCAAACCTGAAACACACAACACTAAAAACAGAAAAATTAAAAGCAACAGCAAATATATTCAATGATAACATGAGAATACCTCTAAAGTGTGCTTGTTTAATATCTATTAGTTTGATATTTTACCCCATTCTTCTGGTGGGGGAAAGGGCGTGTTTGAGAAATCCTTGTTGGTTCTTGTGGAAGAGTAGTAGTTGTTGATGGTGGGAGGTGCTCTTTCAGGTGGGCAGAGTGTGCTTTTGCTGAATTTTTATTATCCCCATGGAGGCCCTTGATGGAGTTGATTGTGATGGAGTTGATTGTCTTGAAAAGTGCAAAGGGTTGTGATTTGCCCTTACACTTGACCCTGTACACCACTCCTTCATCAGTTGAGTCTAGCACCTGCAAGCTCAAGCCTTAAGAGAGTAGATTCAGCTTGGACCCATTCCATTTGGCTTCTTTTGGGATCTCCTTGAGTGCTTCCTCCTTCAGTGTAGGTTGTGGCTCTTCAAACAGTATAGGAAGGCAACATCCATCAAAGCCTATCCCATCATATTTATTGATGAGAGGTCAATTATTAGCTCCTTCTTGCTCTGCTTCAACCTCAAATGAGTAGGCTTGTATCAAACTTGAGCACTTCATTATCAGTTAGCCTTAACTCAATCAGGCCCTTCTTCACATCAAACACTGTTCCAGCTGAAGTTAAGAATGGTCTATCCAAGATGATTAGGTTTTTTTTTTATCTCACCTTCCAATTCTAGCACCACAAATTCAGTTGGTACCTTTACTTTTCCCATCATAGCAAGCATGTCCACTAGCAAACTATCTGGATTTCTCTTTGTTCTATCAGTTAAGACAAGAGAGATCTCACTCTCTTTAAAGCTCTTAAAGCCTAAGATCTTTGGCAATTGAGAGAGACATCAGGTTTATGCTGGCTCCAAGATCACACAACCAGCTTTTAAATAAGGATCCTCCAACTGTAAAAGGTAGAGTGAAGCATCCAGAATCTCCAAGCTTCTTGGTAAAAACAGTCTTTGCAGCTTTTTGTGGTGTAACTTCAGGAGTGGGCAGTTCTTCTTTACTCAGCTCTCTTGCTTCAGCTAGAAGCTTATACTTGAGAGCTAATATACTAGGAGGCAGCTTGTGTGGTTTCTTGAGAATCTGGAAACTCTTCTCCACCTTCTTCATAGATTCAAGAAACAAAGATTTCTGCTCTTTTGCAATCTCCATCTTAAACCTCCCTGGAAATAAAAGAATAGGTTTTTAAGGTGGCGGAGGTATGTAGGGAGCTGTTTTCTCTTCAGTTATCAGCTTTTGATTCTCCCCCCCCCCCCCCCCCCCCCCCCCCCCCCACCCCACTTAGGAATTGAATGTCCTCATTGACAACAACAGGCTGAACAGAATAGAGAGAGACATAGTCATCACCATAGAGAAGTCTCTCTAGCTCATCAATAGCAGCATCATTATCTGCTTGACTTAGCATTGCAACACAAGAGATGGAATTGCATAATTCCTTGAGATTTGCTTCACGCTTTCTAGAAATCTGACTTTTAAACTTTGAGGTAGTGGCAATACCCTTGTTATTCTCCAAAGTCTTGACTTTAGTGTTCAAGTTGTCAATTTTGGTAGAAAGCTCCCGATATTAGCTGTCTATCTTGTTGTGTATATCAGAAAACTTCTTGGTCATCTCTATGTTTTTTGTTGCTTGGCCTTGTAGAAGCTGGTGTAGAATCCCTTTGATCTCAGAATCTTAGGCATTGGAGCTAGAAGATGTTTTTTGTGGCGCAAATCCTGGAGGTGCAAAGGCAGGCTTGGGTTGAAAGCTGTTTTGAATCCCTTGATAGTTGTTCTTGGAAGCAAAGCTTTGTTGCTGGTTGTAAGGAACAAAAGGTTTCTGCTACATGCCTTAGCCTTGAGTAGGGTAAACCTGATCTTTAGGATTAGCAACATTGTTGCTCTGATAGGACACGTTGGAATTCCTGAAGTTATTAAAGTTGTTGTAACCTCATTGTCCTCCCAAGTAGTTAACTTCCTCAATGTAGACCTCTTCATCCTCTTGGTTCTGAACATATTCACCAACAAAGTGGACATCCTTTTGATTCACTTGGAGCAGCTTTTCAAGCTTCTCATTGAGTGCCTTGATGTCCTTCTTGCTGTACTCTAGCTCTTCCTTAGAGTTTCTAGGCGCCCTGTCATTAAGTCTTCACCATAGTTGCCATCATTTTGAGCCAGATTATCCACATGTTCAAGACTTTCTTCTACTTCCTTCCCTGTGAATTTGCCATTGCTTGTTGTGTCCAACATCATTCTGGTCTTGGGCAACACACCTATGTAGAGAGTAGTAAACAAAGACTCACTAGAAAATCCATGACGGGGGCATTGTAAAGTGTACCCCTTAAATCTTTCCCAAGCCTTACATAAACTCTCTTGAGACCCTTGAGTGAGATCTGATATGAGATTCCTTAGCCTAGCAGTCCTGGAGTTAGAGATAAAATTTCACCAAAAAAACTTTCTTACACTGATCTAAAGATGTGAAGGAACCCTGTGGCAAGTTCTTCTCCCACAAGTGTTCCTTGTCACCTAAAAAGAAGGAAAACAGTCGGAGGTTGAAACCATCTTCAGAAACACCATTGATCTTGGTCATGAAACAGATTATGCCAAACTGATCAAGATGATCTAGTGGGTCTTCCAAAGACAGGCCATGAAACTTGTTACCTTGAACCATAGAAATCAAGCTGCTCTTGATCTCAAAATCGTTATTAGCCACATGAGAGGGTATGTTGCCATGTCTAGTGGCATAAGTGTTTGATACATCCCCTACACCAATGAATCTAGCTGGTTTAGGAGGATAGACAAGAACTCTTGCATTGGCTCCTGGAGCACCAACTAAGCCTTGAGGTCCTTGAGACCCCTGAATTCCTTGTGGTCATGGTGCACCTTGTGCACCAACAATAGCTTGTCAGATGTCTTTGACTACCATTACTTTGTTTCTTCTCTCAAATATGTCAATGTTATCAAAGAGTGGCAGGAGATGGTCTGAGCCTTGTGATCTCAGGTTCATATACCTGAAAGGGCAAAGTCAAAGCAAAACCAGTAAGTAACAAAGTAAACAAAGAACTTACTCTCACAGAAAATCAAAATCTCTATGATCGGTCAATCCCAATAGGCAACAACGCCAAATTGATACAAAGTGATTTTACCACTTGTGACTCAATTCCTCAAGTCTATAATCATGTCATTGAAGCATTTAAGGTTATCAATTCAATTGGGTGAGATGAATCAAAGAGAATGCATGATATTCTATAATCTAAGCCAAGCAAAGAAAGAGTTGTTTATGATTCTAACAACCTAAGAAGTCATCAAACAGCAATAATCAAACCATAAACAGCAAAGAAGATCAAGTGAAACACAACTTCAAGTCTACTAAATAGAGTAAACAGAGCAAAACAGAGATGATCAAATGATTAACAAGAGGGTTCAGGATGGGATAATCAACCTAAGATGATCTTTAGCTTCTAAAAAGATGTTCAAACAATCAATGAGTGCATGATCCTTTAGCATAGAACTCTAAACATATAAATCAATCCACTCTCCTGACAATGATTCCTTTGAAAGCAACCTAATCAAGATATAATTCTCATTAGTGTTCAGGAAACAATCAAGCATAAAGAAACAGTCCTATTCAGCCAATAAACTCCCTAGTCATCAATTCTTATGTGTAAGGACAAGCAAATCCACTAAGAGGTTGGTTCATGCATTTCAACAAACAGTTTTGATGCAGATAAATTCTAGATTCAAAAATCAGATGATCAGTAAGATTCAAGCATTAAGAACACCCAATAGTGGAGTATCAAACATCATATATACCTAAACATCAAGTTATAAGCCTTATATCATCCTAAATCTAACACATCCTTAAACCCAAAAATTAACTACTCACAAACCATGATTGATCCCTCAAAATCTAGATAGATGGTGAGAGAAACCATGATCAGAAGAAATAATAAGAAGATCAATAACAAGAAATAAGAACTTATATTAAAAACTCAAATTGTTGCTTACAAAATATCAAAAAAAAACTAGAAATTGCTCAAGAACAAGAGAGAGAGATTAGAGATAAGACTCTTTGCTAAAAAGATAAGATAAAAGAAAAAAGCATAATCTCAAGATAAGATCAGATTTTTAGCTTATATAGTCAATGGTTAAAGCTTGGTTAACTTGGTCGAAAGTTGATTCTGAGAGTTGACCAAAGTCAAACTTTCTGGGAAGGAGGCTGATATCGACCATCTGCCCGATACGGGGACCTCAATACGATGTTTCCTCCTCTTGATATCGACTTCTTCCTCGACACACGTGCCCGATACTGGGACCAGTTTTCACCTCTTCTTCTGTGTCGGGGTAATGCCCTATATAGAGATCGATATGCTCTGGTGTTGATCAGGTGCTCAATGTACACTCCGAAACAAATTGGTAAAACTTCTTCACCTCCTTTGGGTGCTCCTCCTTGCTTCAACTTGATCCCCAAATCCTCATAAGTCCTCTATTGCTTCATAAAGACCTGAAATACACTCCAAATTTAACAAAATATGCATTCCTAATCCTAATGTACTATAAGTCTACAGTGAATGCAAATGAGACACTTTGAACTATGAAATAGATGCAACGGTATGAAAACTATACTAAATGAAGCCTAAAATGATGTAATTATGCAAGCTATCAGCAACCTCATCAGCCTCACCACCTCCTCGAGACTTTCCATCCAAGGTCTTCTTGTCCCCACTTTGAAACCAGAGTACCAAATCGCAAAGACGCGTCAGCAAAGACCTAGAGCAGCTTCTAGGAAGAACCCCAGCCACGTTTTGATCAGTCCCCCTCATAAGACCCTTAGAAGTCCCTCCTAAAACACAACCGAACGTCTTTCTCGAATAGCTCTGGGGAATCCCCTCTGGATGAGGCGCTCTCTTTGTCGTCCACTTGTCTTGATGATCCTTCGTCCCAGCAACTCCCTTTTTCTTTTCCCTAACACTTTGGTCAGCCACTGTGGGAGGCGCTTGGCGACCCTTTAAACCAACAGAGTACATCATAACCGAATCCAAAAACTTATTCATCCTTCTCATGCACTTAGTCACAAAATCAACTAAACAAAAAACATAGGGCTTAAAAAAAAAAAGAGAAGAACAAAAAAAGAAGAGAAGGCCACCTACCAAAAACCCTGCGATCCAAGTTCCTTTGCGTTCAAGCTTTAATGATCAACGACCACTTCTACACCTGAACTGCTTGATCTTTTTTAGGCTGTCCAAAAAACCTGTGAATTGAGTAAAAGTAAATGCAAAGCAAATATCCAAGACTACCACAACTCGGATTCCACCAGTCCTTCAAAATTCTAGTAACATCGGGAACAACATCATCGGTCACCCATGCATAAAAGTAACAACCCAACCAGCTATGATCTTTTTGCGACGAGTAGTCCACAATCATTCGCCTCAGGTTGATCATCACGGAAAGTGTTCCTCAACTCCTTGTCATGTTCCAAGACAAGATCTGCATCTCCTCAAGATGACGAAGGCTCATGTTGAAACTACAGCGAGACGTCACAAGTATCGCCCCCAACCATATTCTTAATTGCACCCGAGATTCCACGCCTTTGTCAACCATGAAATTGATCACGCGACACCGGCTCCTGATGACTATTTCGCGAAAACCTTCACCAACCTCACCAAAGGCTGACCCTTTGGTCTCGCAACATTCCATGACTTCATCAACTACGATACTGATCCCATTATACTGTCCACCAATGATGATTTTGCGAAAACCTTCGCCAACCTCACTAAGGCCGACCTCTTGGTCTCGATTTCACGCGCTCGTCGAGCACAAACACCAATCCCAACACCGAGCCTCTCATGCAGGTCCACGATGCCACCCCTGTCACTCATCCCCTCCAACCTCAACGGAGCGCCGTCTCCTCCTCCAAAACAGATTTGTGCCAACCTCTACTATCCTGCACCATGCCAACTCCTGACAGCATCGTCGATGTCGGTGATCCTTCCTCCATGGTGGCAGAGCAAGCTTAACCCTCTTAAAACCAACAAGATATTAAAAAAAAAAGGAGAAGCAAAAGAAAAAAAATAGAGAGAGAAAGAAGTTACCCTTTCTTATGGTGGATAGAGAAGTGAAAAAAGGATAAGGAGAATATTAATAGAGGGAGTGAAAAATATAAAAAAGCGATTTTTCTTTTTGAACTAAAAGATGTCTCGAGAACCGTATGTAACATTTGTAACTTAGAATATTAAAATTCTTCAAAAAGTTGCAGGACATCAGTCGAAGCAAATCCCAACATGCACCGGACCAACAAATTTTAGAGAATCTGTCAATTTCAGAATAATCTTTTTCACTTAATGGACTAGAGGGTGTTGGTATTAGGTCCAACGGCCCATTAGAATGGTCCGATCCATATGTAATATCAAGCCTAAAATAAAAGAAGCACATCCAATCACAAGTCAACACTGGTCAACAGGAGAAGAAGGCCAACCTAACCCGGAGAAAATGGCCAACCTGACCCAGAGACATGGGCCGATCCGACCCATTTGCGATGGCCTACTCGGCCTACTTACAACAAAAGCTCATCTGGCACAATGATTGCCACTGGTTCAATGTACTATAAATAGAACAGTATCTTGATGTGATCAGACATTTTTTTAACTTCTTTATGAATTGCGAGACCTTTAATTTCTGTGCTCGACAAGTTTTTTTTTTTAATTTCAGCCTCTTCCAGTCGTCCACCCGATGCCCTCTTCTTCCATGACTCTTGCTAGATACGCTCGGACTAGGACAGCAAGTCACCTTTTCTCTTTTGAGGATTTCCTCATTTATTGCACATAAAATGACTTCGTCTCTTAACAGTCTCCCATCATACTTGTCCGTTACAATTAAATTCAATTTATAAGAAAGTTCCCAGATTCACCCTTACTCATCTATTACGCTAAACACAAATTCCAGTACCAATAAGAAAGTCTTTGAGTCTACTCTCATATGATTAGTGTGGAAAAGAGTTGTTATTTTATTCTTTTTAGTTTTTATTATCCCGGATTCAGGGATATTATAAAATTTCAATAGTAATTTTGGGCCATTTTTAGTTATGCAATATGTAGAGAAGCTCCTTGTTATCTCATAGATCTTATGTCGATTTCTTAGAACTCTAGCATATATAAACTGTTTATAATACAAACATTTTACCGCAAAAACTGTAGTTGGTGTTTAGTGTCTCTTTGAACGATCCGATCAGAATACTGTCACGGAAACCCTGCAGTCTTATTAAAATAATCCAAAATCTGTAAGAATTATTTGAAGATCACTTGTGTATAATCAATATGTTTAGGTTATTTATTAAAGTAGTCAAAACTTATGTGGTCATTTTGACATAAAATAAAAGACTAAGGGTTATTTAATGTGTAAATACCTTCAATAATTTCTAATTTGATAAAAGGCTGAATTAGAAATTATTTTGATATAAATAGACAATCATAACCCTTAGTCTTTTATCTTCAATTAAAATTATTATGACAATCCTAACAAGAAGTACAGAAAATTCTTTTGCATCCCATTAACAGAGTCATTAAGAGATTTAGGGCTTGTTATGGAAGAACCACTCTCAAATTCAGAACATAATTCATTGATCTAAAAATTACGCTTTTGTTTGTGTTTTTATTATTCAAAACTGACATGGGTTTAGGTTTGAAAGATCATAAAAAAATATTTACAATTGATAGTAAAGCATAATGTCCAGTTTATGTTTGATAATCACGTTATTTTTTATATAAATTTGGATTTATTAGTTCAAGGAAGATTTAGATTATTGAATTTTGTTTAGTATTCTAGAATTTTTGGATTTTGTTTTCGAAATTGATCTATTATAACAATCTGAATAAATGCCAATTGCTGATCTATAAGTTGTGTCTTTTCAAAATTGTTATTTGTATCTTTTAAGTTGAATCTTTTCAAAATTGTTGTTTGTATTTTTTTTCAGTTGCTTTCTTTCAGAATTATTATTTTTGTTTTTTTAAGTTACTGTTTTTTCAAACTTCTTTTTTGTTTTGTAGTTGTATCTTTTCATTTATGTCTTTTCAATATTATTTATATTGTTCAAAACTACATAAAATAGTCAATTGATACAAATTCTTACTATAATGGTTGAAAGTATGTTATTTAGATGATTTGATATAAAAACAAATATGGAAAGGTCAAAAATCTAACATATGCTTGTTTTCAGACCAAATATGTATGCAAAAAGTTTTAAAATTTGGAAAAAAGTAAACCCTTTTAATGATAAATTATATTATTGTAAAAGATTGTGATTTTTGAAGATGCATTTGCAACAAAAGGTTGCGTCTTTTCATAATGTCTTTTTATATTATTTATATTGCTCATAACTATATAAAAATATTAAATTGATAGAAATTCTTGCTATAATAGTGTATCAAAAGTATGTTATCTAGATGATTTGTTCTTAAAAAAAAGGTAGAAAATCTAACATATGATCATTTTAAAACCAAATATGTATTGAACAAAAGTTTTAAATGTTTATCAAAAAAGTTTTAAATGTTGAAAAAAGTAAACCCCTTTTATGATGAATTATATTATTGTAAAATTTTGTGTACTTTTACAGATGCATTTGCCACAAATGGTTTGATAGATACCGATGAGGAATTGTATACGGCAATGAAAGAAGCATCCCTTTGGGCTATACCAAAACAGTTGTGTAATTTGTTTATCATATTAGTCAAGTAGAAGAAGGTCCATGCATTGCGCGGAATTGTGATATATTGATTATCTTAATTTTACAATTTATTTCATTATATTTGTTAGTAAAGGTTTATTAGTAAATATTAGTTTCTAAGTTGTATATATCATTTAAATTTGTATTAAAAGGTTATTGAAAAAATAATATTAAGTTTGACCATGTTATGGGACTAAAGCTACCATTGGGAGTGACCGAAAAGAAGGTCCTCAAGAGTAAAATCCATATTATGATAGTGGTGGCGGTTTGGGGTTTAATGCAGTAGGGAAGGAAGTAGTGAGCCGTTAATGTAAAAATATTTCATGAAATGAAATAGTGCATACTTTTCTGTTTGATTGGCCACAAGAAAATATGAAGAAATGAATCTATTTTTCAGACAAAAACAATGACACAATCGACTTTTAAAAGTTTAAATATCTAAACTAATGCGAAATAGGAGATATAATGAAAGAGAATAAAGTGGAGAATGAAAAAAAAATGAAATATTATTTTGTATTTGTTCGATGAAAAAGAATTAATACATAAAAGATAGGAAAACAAACAAAGAGAAAAGGGTGACAGTTCATGTTATTTTGTATTTTTCTGTGTGTTTTGATTTTCATTTATGTTTGTGGGATGAAAGAAAATTGTTTGGAGAAAGGAAAAAAAAAATCAAAGCTTGTTTGTTTTATTAGTTGGATGGGAGAGAATCTAGTAGAATTAGAAAAAAAAGAAAAAAGAAAAAAAAGTAACACATAACAATTTCTAAGATGACACATGATAACATATCGGAGCTATTTATAAAAAAAAAT
Source organism: Thlaspi arvense (assembly GCA_911865555.2). Taxonomy (NCBI): domain Eukaryota; kingdom Viridiplantae; phylum Streptophyta; class Magnoliopsida; order Brassicales; family Brassicaceae; genus Thlaspi; species Thlaspi arvense. Next base: position 10,870,056 of record OU466861.1, read on the forward strand.
TTACTATATTTTTTATTAAATGATTGGTGAAATAATATCTATAGAGAATGAGGTTTGATCTTATTAGGGAAGAAAATCTGCCTCTATCCAAGGAAGCACGCAGAGATGATCAGAAATAATGTCCTTGAGAGTAGAATCAGTATTGTGATAGTGGTGACGGTTTGAGGTTTGATGGAGTAAGGAAGAAAAGAGTGAAACATTACTTTAAAAGAAAGTCACAAAAGCAAATAATCTATAATTTTTATTCAATTGGCCACAAAGAATACATAAAGAAGTGAACTATTTTTGTGATAAAACAATATCACAGTTATATCTTAAATTTTGAAAAAAAAACTTCTTAAATAATGTGAAGTAAGAGACCTATTGAAAGAGAATAGTGTTGAGAAGAAAAAAAAGAGAGAGAAAAAGTGATGATCTTACTATATTATATAAAACTTTTATGAGTGATTTGATTTTTGTTTATGTTTGTTGCATGAAAAAAAAAATTGTAGAAAAGGAAAAAAAAAGTTAAAAAATTCACGAAAGCAAATAATGTATAATTTTCTGTTTGGTTGGCTACAAAAAAAATATAAAGAAATAAATATATTTTTGCGATGAAACAATATCATAGTCAACTCTGAAAAGTTAAAAAAAAAAATTAAAAATAATGTGAAGTAAGAGAAATAATGAAAGAGAATAGTGTTGAGAAGAAAAAACGACAAATGATATTACTATATTATATAAGATTTATTTGAGTGATTTTTTTACTTTTTGTTTCTGTTTGTTGGATGAAAAATAATCGTTTGTAGAAGAGAAAAAAAATTAACCTTTGTTTTTGTGTTTGATTAATAAAAGATAATTCAATAGAAATAGTATAAAAAAGAAAAAAAAAGTGATATATGCGAGTTTCTAAGTTGACACGTGACATATATCAGAGCTGTTTAGGAGAAAAAACCTTACTAGATTTTATAAGAGAGAATGAGGTTTGATCCTATTACGAAAGTGAAGCTCCCACTGTTCCGTGGAAGTATGCAGGGATGATCGGAAAGAAGGTCCTTCAGAGTAGAATCCAGATTGTGATAGTGAGGGCGGTTTGATGTTAATTGAAGTAGAAAAAAAATGAATGAGCCATGAATATAAAAATATTTTATTAAATCAAAAAATGCATGATTTGGCCATAAAAAAAACATAAAAAACGAATCTCTCTTTTGCACAAAAACAATGTCACAGTAAACTCTTAAAAGTTAGAAAACTTTTTAATATAATGTGAAGTAAGAGACATAATGAAAGAGAATCGTGTTGAAAAAAGAAAAAAAAGTTAAGTATTGTTTTTGTGTTAGATCGATAAAAAAGAATATAGTATAGATAGAAAACAAAAGTGTGGTATAACTTTGCTATATTATATTATATAAGGTTTGTTTGAGTGTTTTTTTTTATTTGTTTGATGAAAGATAATTCAATAGATATAGTTAACAAAAGAAAAAATGGCACATATCAGCCTTTTAGATGTTATATGGCAGGTATAAGAGCTATTTCTGAAAACAAGCCTTGCTTTATCTGAATAGATAGAAAAAATGACACATGACCTTACTATATTATATAAGATTTATTTGGATGATTTAATTTCTGTTTGTGTTTGTTAGATGAAAGAGAATAGATTGGAGAAATGAAAAAATCAGAAGCTTTGTTTTAGTGTTAGTTTGATGAAAGATCATTCAATAGAAAAGGTTATAAAAAAAAGTTACACATGTCAGTTTTTAGATGCCATGTGTCAGCATATCAGATCAGCTTCTGAAAAAAATATTAATTTATTAGAATAGATATTATATAAGATTTGTTTCAGTGGTTTAATTTACTTATGTTTGTTAAGAAAATCGATTGGACAAAAGGAAAAACAGCTGAAGTTTTATTTTTGTGTTTGTTTGATGAAAAATAATTTAATAGAAATATATATTTTTTTAAAGTGACATATGTCGTTTCTTAAATGCTATGTGAAAATTAAATGCTATGTGAAAGCATATTTGAACTGCTTTTTTTTTAAAAAAAAAATACTGTACTACAATAAACCATTGTGGTATTATATATCCATTTCGATAATGATTATATTAGCATTTAGCAGTGGCGGAGCTAGCTTGTTATTAGGGTGGTCATTTGATCCATGTGAAAATTTGAAAACTAACTATACTTTTATTAAGTATTTTTAATTGATCCATGTCCAAAATAATTATTGATCGCTCTAGATTTTTAACTAACCCATGATACAATAATTATTAGTAAATGTTACCCCAATCACCATCACAAATAATTTTAAAACAAAAAGAAATCTATGAATTAAGTAAGACTAAATATTGTTCAAATATAAAATACTTAATATAAGTATAGTTAAACTCCTGAGGCTCTTGAGAAAGGGTCCCTCCGGTCTTGGGGAAGCTTTTCTGACTTCTAGGTCGGGTCCTAGGTTTTTTTTCCTTGCAGAGTGTTTGCACGCAGACCATTTCCAGGTTGATGCTCTTTTGGGGGAAATTTGGATCTTCATGGAGCGCTTGGAATTGATATCTAACAACATCAGGCACGGCGGACAATTTGTGACGCCACATCCCTGAAAACACAATCAGACACAAAGAACGAGCTGATTGAACTTCGAGCGCGTGTCCAGGCTCTAGAGTCTGCGAGCATGCTACCGTTTTGGGGTTCACGGTCTCGTGGTCCTTGAGTCCTAAGAGAAGGAGGAGGTGGCTGAGATTTGATTCTCTCTCATGATCCTTCTCCTTGGTGGCTCATTTCCTGGGCTCTGGGCGTCTTTGCGATCCTACGCACTGTAGCTCTTCTTCCACTGCGCCTTTTTGGCGAACCTCATGGTTTTGTGGTTTTAGCCTCTATCTCGCTTTTCAAACTCGTTGTGTGTGGTGGGTGCAGGCTTTCAAACTTAGTTGTAGAGACCTTGTTGTAGTCCTTGTCCCTCCGGGGTTTTATTATATGTATAAAAATGACTTACCCAATGCTTTCTTCATTTTACTGCTCCAGAACTTTGACTTGTGCCTTTAACGTATTTATCCGACTTAACTTGTACTTCAAACAAACAAACTTCCTAGCCTGCAGCGAGCACCAAAAATGCCCCCAACTACATCTTTCAGACTAACCAAACTTTTGTGCGTACTCTTAATACGATGCGGTTTCCCGAGTAACGGGTCAAAGGCTGACTCGCCCACTGGGATCTGCATGGCTCTGTCGTCCGCCTTATCTGCAGGGAACGAGCGTTCAGCCCCGACACGTACATCCTTATGACAATGGGGGTTGTTGCTCCAAATGATTGGGTGTGCTCCTTGGTGTGGATGCTCTTGGCTAAGCGGAGCCATGGATGCCATCCAACGATGGCTTTGCTTTGCCATGGTCCCTCTGGATGGCGGCATTCCAAGAGGAATTTCCCCGAGCCCAGCGGTCGAGCCTATCTCTGGAAGTGGGGTCTCCTCCCCACTCTGCCGCACCTTCTCTCTTCCGCTATGCGGTGTCCCGGGATGACTGCTATCGTCTTTGGTCACAACAGACTTGAAGCTTCTTTGGCGGTTGGTTATTTGGCAATGCAGTGCCTACTTTCATCGTAGCGCTCTATATTGATAGCAGGATTATGACTACTAAGCAAATCCTAACACACTCAAGTCATTGCAGCATGTAAGGTATCAATCCATCTGAGTTCTTAAGGCACCAAGAATACACCAAATCACTTAAGTCAAGCTAGATTCAAGAAAGCAGTTGTGATCAAACTAAATAAGTCTAAAGACTGAACTAAACAAAGCAGAAAATTTAAATAGATGAAGTAAAGATCTAAGATGGGGGTTATTAATTAAGAGGGGATTAGAACCTAACTAGTGATGCTTCAAAACCATTCAAACAATGATTTCTTCTAGGCATATGATTAACAACTATAACTAGCTCAATTCCTTGACACTAATCACTTTGCTAAGCACACATTCAAGATAAATCCCTTTACTCAAACACATGATCAGCAAGCATTCATAACAAAACTCTAATCCTATAAAGCCAAAATGCACCTTAGACATCTAATTCCTTAGGCTAAGCATACAAATCCTCTAAGAGACTCTAAGCAGCATTTCATCAAGCACTTACCAGGCGCAAGAGAAAGCCAAGATACTAAAAAAGCCTGGCCAAGACTAATCTAGTGTTAAGCACATCTAATAGAGAGAAGACAATCATATTAAGCATAAGACATCACTAATCTAGTCCTAAAACCTCTCTAATCTATCCCACCTCAAACCCTAAATAAGACTACTCACTAGCCATAGTCAAAACCACAAATTCCAAAGAGAAAAGATGGTTAAGCATGATTAGGAAGCAGAATAAACAAGAATATATCAAAGGCAAATACAGAAATTCACTAAATCAAACTAGTTCTTACAAAGCAAAGCTGAAAAAAGAAAGGCTTTTAGTGCAAGAACAGAAGAAAAATAACAAGATCCAAATTGCCTAACCATTTTAGGACTTTAGTATTTATAGGGGAACTAGAAAACCCCTAGTAAACCAAGATTAAACCGAAAATAAGCTGACTCGGACAGACCATATCGGCTGTGAACATCGATACACATGTCGATATCATCTCTTCTTTTGGGTTGTATCGATGTCTTCGGGTCAATATGCACGTCGATACAGAAGGCTTCCAAGTTGTATCGGTTTGGTCTCCAGGGTGTGAAGTCCTTACAATCGCCCTTTAGTTAAGGCTCATCGATCAAGCAAGTCGATATGGCACCTCGGTATTGTCCTTCATGTGTATCAGTTTGAGACGTCGATACACAGCTCGATGGACTCCATTCTGCTGCATCGAGGTGTCTAAGTCGATATGCTTCCTTCACACCATGCCTTCACTGTATCGATGCTGAAGTGGTCGATACTCCCATCGATATGCTCTGTATCGATCAGATGATGTCGATATCCATGTCGATATTGGTCCATCCGCCTTTGTCCTTTGCCTTGCTCCATCCCCAGCTCACACCCATTGCACAACATGACCTCCACACTCCTTCAAGTACCTGAATAAAACTCCAAATGCATGCAAAATGCAATGCAGCTCCTAAAACTACACTAACTCCTAAATGTATACAAATGGGACAAGAAGAAGCAAAATATGCATGTTTAAGGACTAAAACTAGTGATGAATACAAGCTAAAATGGTATAAATAATGGAGATATCATATATTCGTCTACCTCCTCCTTCTAGCGTTAAGTATTCGAACATATATTATGGGATACATAGAGAGTATGTGTTTGTCTGGATGTATGGAGTTGCAGCTCCGAGTTTCATCCTTTGGGAGATGAGTGACATATGGCTCTGGGGGCAAAAGTCTGATGGGTCCTACGAACATTGGAAAACGAGTGAGACAGACCTCTAGGTGGCCCGAAAGGGGGTTTTCCTCCTGAAGGCTCTCCAATGCTCAAGTTAGTGAATGCCCTACCGGGACAGATACTCGAGAAGGTGGATTTTGGTAGTGGTTGTTTATAGGTTGAATGCCCCATACGAGGATCGTGACACTCATCTGGTGTTTGGTGGAACGTAAGGGATGGACCGTGAGAAGAGGGGGTAGGAACTCTCTTCACACGGGTGTGGAATAACGAACAGAAGCGAGGAGGATCGTTATCTTTGTAGGCGTATCCTCAGAAGGACGGTGAGCGTTACCATTTGGTTCCACTGACTTTGGGAGCTCAAGATGAGCTCCGACATGGCGGGAGTCGAAGGTTTTCCCCTCCTTCTCTGGATGCTTTAGTGATGTGTATGGACTCTCATCGGATCTTCTCAGGTCACGGACTGAGTCTCTCATTGTTGTCTCTAATTGGTTTATCGTTTCCAACCTCTCTCTACCCGACCTTTCGTCCTTCCAATCCATCTCTCTCCTTTGGCCTTCAACCTCCTTTTATACACTCTCTAACTCATCCTGTCCCATCAATGCGGCGTGCCGCGGGAGTAGGCGGCTTGGTTAAGCATGCCTGACTTGTTAAGCACGCCATCTGCCCAGGAGTAATCTGATAAGGAGTTGATGGCAGGCCTAGGGGAGAAAGTCAACTCTCTCATGGGATTCGGTGTCTATGTGTTACCTCAATATTGGTTGTGGTAAAAATGGACCCAACAATAATATTAAAAGGACACATTTTTTTAAATTATCAAATTTTAAATTTTGACAATCTTCTGAAAACTAAAAAATATCAAACCATCAAATTGAAAAAATAAAAAAGATCTCAAGAAGCGACTCGAAGTTCCCCTGATCTAAGGTTCATCTCTTCGACTTAGTTCAAAATTTCTACTAGTCAATCTGGTCTAAATCGTTTCTTAGGGTCATTTGAGAGAATCTGTATCTCAATACTTCTGGATTATCTCAATCTCTCGGAAAACAATGGCTTCCAAAGCTCATAGAGTGCTCAAAAAGAGTTATGGAAGACATTTGAAAGGTTGAAGATTGGGTCAAACAAGGCTACGTGGGAAATACATGAAGATGCTCAGGATCAATTAGAAAAGATCATCAGCTATGTTTGGTGGTTAAAGGTCTTAATCAGGAGCATCAAAATCCGTCTAATATAAAGATAACTCTTCCGAAAGCATGGAATTTGGCTAGGAAAGTCGAGGGGCAAGTGAATGATGATGACACAGTTCATTTCCATTTTAGATCTGAGCATCATCTTCAGACAATCCTAGAAAATGCTCCTTATATCTTTAAGAGCTGGATGATTGCTATTGACCATAGAAATCGGCGAGATCTTCCAACATTTCTCTAGACAATTCCCTTTTGGGTTCGAATTGAAAATCTACCAAACATTTTTCAAAGGGAGCAAACTGTTTGGAGTATTGGCTCCAAACTTTGCCAGGTAGAAGAGGTGGAAATCTCGGAGCAAACTGTCCATCGACCAGCAGAGGTTTGGGTTAAGGTTCGCTTTCATGCCGATGATGAAATCACGTTAGAAAGGACAGTTCAAATCACACGGGCATTCGAACAGATAGAGTTGGAGTTTCGCTATGATATCCTGCAAAAGTTTTGTACCCATTGTGGAAGTTTGCGGCATAGCTTTGATGTGTATCCCATCTCGCTAATCTGGAAACTCAAAGCTTTCAGTTGATGCAAATTGATCCTGGCCTGCCTGGCCTGCCAGTATAGATTCCTCAGCTATCACTCCTCCATCCCAACCGGCACTGATTCAAGATCAAAACATGATAGCTCGAGATGCTCCTATTGACCAGAATCTTTTATCAACTCCAGATTTGAGGATTGCATCAACTGATCAAGGAGAAACTTCCCGAAGAATGGAACCGGGATCGAAGAGGAAAATACTGGAACTGGAAGGAGATCAGCAGCAACTCACTACTAAACGACAGTCTCGTGAATCAACTGAAGCACAAGGATTTGTGGTTCCCGTAAAAACCACCAAAGGGCCAATGAAGCTTCTGCACTGGAATTGTCAAGGTTTAGGGAGCAACCTAACAATTCCAAATCTCAAGGATATTATGAAGTCTTCTAATCCCGATATTGATAGCTTGCTATTTTAGATCATTTTAGGCTGCATTTCATGCATCTTTTCCTCTGTTTTTGCATTATAGTTCGGCATTTAGGTATCATTTGCACTTAGAATCAACATAGCATGCATTTAACTTAGGATTGCATACATTTGCATACATATGCATGTTTGTGGTGATTCTCAGGTGTTTTTGGAGTTTCTTGGAGCCGGAGAAGGAATGGAAGCAGCTCATGATCAAAGGAGATACCAGAAATGGAGTTCTTGCAAAGTCTGGTCCATATCGAGCAGAACACCAGTGGAGTATGCTCGATTCAAGCAGCAGGACGAGAGGAGAAGGATTAGCACGAGGATTTCAAGCCGTTGGTTTGCATCGAGGACAAGCATCGAGGAAGGACGTCGATACACGCTGCACGGGCCATATCGAGGTCGCATATCAAGCAGAACATCGACCGTACGACCTCGATGCAACTCATCCGCGTTGACCATTTGACTTTTGTTAACCTTATCTTATCTTTTTAGGTTTTTATGCTTCTTTTGGCTCCCTACTATAAAAGGGAAGCCACAAAACATTATCTTTATCAAGTTCTATCTTATCAAAGTTTAGCTTTCTACCAAAAACCATTCGTAAACCTTAAAGGGCGATTTGCCTTATCTTGATCTTTAATAAAGTTTGCATTTTTATGGTTTAATCTTGTCTTCTAATCTCTGTTCTAGCATCTTGGTAGCTTAGATTTATAATCTTTTGCATTTTAAACTCATCTAGTTATGTTTAACTCTAAATTAATGGGATTAAACATGATTAGTGAGTAGTTTTCCTTAGATTTAAAGTTCTAAGTAGGGAAAGTGGTGATTAAGATGTGATTAATGGGTGATTAGGCTTGTTTAATGGTTCTCTGTTATCTCCTTCTCTTGCAAAGTTGATAAAGCTTGCTCCTTTTGATTGAATATGGTTTGATGGATGCATATGGTTCACTTGATGTCTTGATATCTCTTCTCTAAGCACAGTTCGCTTATTTCGTTTGATAGTCTAGCTTGGTTTTTGTTTCCTTTGTTCAGTGACACCAAAGTGATAGTTCACCTTGCTAGATGATTCGCTTAGGGCTTGATAATATTAGTTTTGAGATTCTTGACTTGATGGTTAGATAGTATGCATTGAAAGATCTTGCTTTTGCTTCATTCTTGTTCATTGCTTAGCTTTGTTAGGGTGTTGCAAGTTTGTGCTTAAATCCATAATCTTGATTGGTGCATAGCTGTTTAGGTCCTTATTAGTTCACAAGATTGATAATTTGATCTGAATTCTTGCTTGGGTGAGATAATAGTTGCTTGATTGGTACATCTCTTAGGCTAGAATGGTTCTGATCTTTATGCTCATCGTTAAAGGATACGCCATCACAAGTGGGTCTGACACTTCGATCTTGTTGAATATGAATTGCTTATTGACACCAAGTGGTTCCCTTTAGATACCTTGTCTAGGAGCATAACATTGAGAATTTCTTGCTTGTTAATGCTTGTTAATGCTTTTTGAGTGCCTTAGAAAGAAATCTCCTTGTCACTCTTGAAAACCACAATCTCTTAATTGCTTAGAACCTTGAGTCTTGCCTTTAATTAATTATCTTTAAAATTATCTTGCTTAATTCTTGCTTTAGTAGTCATTACTTGCTTAATTCTTGTTTAGTCATTGCTTTAAGTTCATTGCTTAGTTTTGTTCACTTGCATTTAGTTTATGTTTTTCTTTCATTGCACCATTAGGTTGTTAGACTTGTTCTCACATAATCAAACCCCAATCTTGCTTAGCTTACAACATTGTTTGCATCTCATCTCCCACAATTGAATTGATATCTGATATCTATTATACAACTGATTAAAGCAGAAGGACATTTGATCTAGTGACCAAAAACTGCTGTTTCAAATTGGCGATGTTGCCATTGTGGATTGTTTGAGTTTAACATTGTTGTTAGACTAAGTTCTTTACTGTAAAAGTTAGTAATTTGCTCTGTTTTCTGTGCTCTATTTTTTCAGGTAATTGTATGAATTTGAGGTCTAAAAGCTCATCAAATCTGACTCATTTCATTGACAACATTCATAGGACAAGAGCTGTAAGACAGAGAGTTCAGGAGATAGAAGGACAGAGGATGGCAGAGCAAGAAGCTCAGTTACCACATGTTGGTGTTGTTGGACAAGCACCACTACAACAAGCTGCAGCACACATAGATGAAATACAAGAAGCTTTGAACCAAGCGGCTGGAGTTCAAGGATTGCGAGTACCAGTTCATGCACCTAGAGCTGTGATATCTCTTGTATTTACATCATTTAGGCTTGCTTTAGTGCATGTTTTTGTTCTCTTTTGCATGTTTTCCTTATCTTTTGTCCTATTTTCTTCTCCTTTTAGACTTAGGTTGCATTTAGGATGTAGTTTGCATTTTCTTTGCATCATGGATGTTTTTAGGTGCTTATGGAGCTATAAGGAGCATGGAGGAGCTTTGGGAGTGGACCAGGAAGCTAGCTAAGCTGAAATGGAGCAAGAGGAACCAAGGCAGACGATCTCTGCAAGCCCTATCGGTCAAGGCACGAAGGCTATCGGTCAAGGAGTGACCGATAGAAAATCTATCGATCAGCCTACCGGTCGAAGAAGTGACCGATAAAAGTACACCGTATAAATTTTGGTCATCCTATCGGTCACCTTCTAGACCGATAGCAAGCCTATCGATCACCATATTGGTCACATTCTGACCGATAGGAACCCAGTCTGAAGCTGCTTTTATTTATACTTTTGCCATTACTTTTAGGGCTTCCCTCTTTATGTATAAATACTTATTTTTCTGAGATTTTTGACAAGTCATGTCATATTACTGTTCTTGAGTGATTTCTTTGAGTTTGTAAGACAATTTTCTTGCTTTATTTAATATAAGTTTGTATTGGCCATTAATCTTTTTTTAATCTCCCTTTCAATCATGATTAGCATATTTTCCTCTTGTAATTTGGTGTTAAACATGGCTATTAGTGAGTAGTTTGCTTAAGGTTCTTAGATGTGGTAGATTAGGGGGATTTAGGGATTGCTTAAGGTTTGTTTAGTGCTTAATAACATGGGTTCCTCTCTATTGATCTCTTCTTAAGCTAGATTTGTCTTGATCACACTTATCTAGGGTTTAGGCTTTCTCTTATGCCCACCAAGTGTTTGATGAAATGCTGATCTTGTTTGATAGAGGATTTGCTGGCCTTGGCTCAAGAGATTGACTGTTTGAGGAGCATTTTGACATGAATAGAGTTGATTATTAATGCTTATTGAATGTTTTAGCACTAATGAGAGTTAGTTCTTGTTAAGATGTTTAGCAAAGGGCTATTTATCAAGAGATTGGACTTAGATTGCTTGTTTGTGAACTCTATGTCTAGGAACCACCATTGCTAGCTTGTTTGCTTGATCAATGATGCTTGAAACAACCTTAGTTAGTCTCTGAATTCTCCAAAATCAATAACCACATCTAGGAACTTGCATTCTCTTTGTCTGAATTTCGAATTTGCCATACTCTGTTTATTTGCTCTGTTTTGTTTCTTTGATCATTGCTAAACTGTCTCTTTTTAGTCTTCTTTGGTGCATGATCACTTTAGGTTGTTAGTTCAGTTGCTTAAGCAACAAAAACCTCTCTGCTTGCTTGGCTTAAGGACTTCTGCTTGCAACTCGTTAGTATTCAACAACTCTCCATTGGATTGATAAACTCAATACTACAATGACTAGTGTAGGTTGGGGATTGAGATAGGCAAAACACCTACATCAATTTGGCGCCGTTGCCATTGGGGTTCTCTGTTTGAATCATTAGAGTTTGTAGAATCTTTAAGATCAAGTTTTTTTTTTGAATGTGGTTACTAACTCTGTTTCAACTCTTGGTTTCTCTCTTATAGGTGCATGCATTTAAGGTCTAAAGGCACTGAGAATCTGCAACCTTATGAGAACAACATCTTGCAACTTGAAAGAGAGCTGAGAGCAAGAAGACAGCAGGAAAGGCAACAACACTTGCAGAGACTTGGGATGAACAATTAGGACCCACCTGTTATGGATGACATCAGTATCCAGGGTCCTCAAGGAGCTGCTGGCGCTCAGGGTATACAAGGTCAGCAAGGTGTTCATGGCTTACAAGGTGAGCAGAGACCAAGAGGTGCTGCACAAGCTCCAAGAGCAGCAAGACCAATAGGCGCTGGTGATGCACCAAATGCATACAATAACAGAACTGGCATCATTCCACCAGCAGTCCAAAACAACAACTTTGAAATCAAGTCTGGATTGTTTTCAATGGTTCAGGGCAGTAAGTTCTATGGTTTGCCACTTGAAGACCCTCTGGATCACTTGGATAATTTTGACAGACTTTGCTCCCTTACAAAGATAATTGAAGTAAGTGAATATGGCTTCAAGCTGAGGCTGTTTCCTTTTTCTCTTGGAGACAAAGCACACCGGTGGGAGAAGAATTTGCCACAAGGAAGCATTACTTGTTGGGATGAGTGCAAGAGAGCCTTCTGAGCAAAGTTCTTCTCAACTTCAAGAACTGCAAGTATAAGGAATGAGATTTCAGGGTTTGCACAGAGGAACAATGAAAGCTTTGGTGAAGCTTGGGAAAGATTCAAGGGCTACACACTGAAATGCCCTCACCATGGATTCTCTTAAGATTCTCTGCTCTCTACTCTCTACAGAGGAGCTTTGCCAAAGATCAGAATGCTTCTAGACACTGCACCAAATGGGAACTTCTTGTCAAAAGATGTGGATGAAGGCTTGGAGCTTGTTGAGAATCTAGCTCAGTCTGATGGAAACTATAATGAGGAATATGACAGAGCTCCAAGAAGTGCTAAAGATGAACTGGAGTCTAGCAGGAAAGAGATCAATGCCTTACATGAGAAGCTGGATATGCTGCTAAGGGAGAAGAAGGAAGTTCACTTTGTTGGTGACATGGTTCAGCTTGATGATCAAGAGACATGCCAACTGGAAGAGATGAACTACTTGGGTAATCAAGGTGGATACAATGGATATGGGAACTACAGACCCAATCCCAACTTGTCATACAGAAGCAACAATATTGCAAATCCACAGGATCAAGTGTACCCACCTCAACAACAACAGCAAGCTGCTCAAGACCCTTTGTTCCCTACAACAATCAAGGTTTTCAGCAAAGAAACAACCACTTCCAGCCAAGAGCGCCCTATAATCCTCCAGGATTCAGTGCACAAGCTCCAGCACAAGCTTCCTCAAGCTCTCAAGATCCTGAGCTCAAGACCATGATGCAGCAGTTGCTTCAGAATCAGGTTACCAACAACTTGGAAATGAACAAGAGGTTTGTTGAGGTTCATAAAAAAATCGACTCAGTACATGTTGAATTAACCAACAAATTCGAAGGGTTGGCTTCAAGAGTAAAAACACTGGAGAACAACAAAGGCATAGCTGGTCCAAAACCTCAAGGACACTTTCCTGGAAAACCATAAGCTAACCCCAAGGAGTTCTGCAACGCCATAGTCATTGAAGAAGAGACCTTCTCAACTGAAAAAGAAGCTGTCATTGAAGAGTTTCTCTCTCTGTTCACTGAGAAAATTGAACTTCAGAGTGGGAGGGAAGATTTTTTGGAAGTTGATGCTAACCATGGAGTTGCAGAAGAAGAATCTCGTGAAGAAGGAGCAAACAAGGAAGAAGAAGAGTGGTGGGCGCCACATGAAGTTTTTGATGCTACAATGGAAGACTTTGTTGAAGTCTCTGATGTTAAGAACAAAACTCAAGCTGCTGTTCTCCCTATCTACCAGCCCACTATCCCTTTTCCAGGAGGATTCAAAGAGCAGCTAGTACAAAAGTATGAGACCCTCTATGCTGCTCAAATGGAAATGAGAGGTCTGAATGGTCAAGAGGAGCTTGAGAAACTAAGAGTTAAAGCTGGAGCATCTGAGGTTAAGGAGCTGAACATCAAGAAACTTGAAGATCCAGGTTGTTTCACTCTCCCATGTGAGCTTAAAGGGCAAACCTTCAAGAGCTGTCTTTGTGATCTTGGAGCAAGTATCAACCTTCTCCTATCCTCTACTGCTAAGGCTCTTGGCTACACTCAACTTCAAGAGAGTAATGTGTCTCTTACCATAGCTGATGGGATAGTAAAGACACCACTTGGGACTCTCAAAGATGTGCCAATGATGATTGAAAGAGTAACCATCCCTACTGACTTCTTAATGCTTGATGTGGAAGGATAGATAAAGAATGCTATCATTCTTGGGAGACCATTTCTAGCTTCAGATGGCGCTGTGTTTGATGCTAGAGAGTGCACAACAGAGCTGAGGCTTACAAAGAACAAAGTCTTGAAGTTTGACAGCAAGGGCAACAAGCTGGAGCATGATCATGCTTTCTCTATGGACCTTAACAAGGTGAAGGGAAATGATAAAAACTGGCCAGAGTTTGAGGGCTACCAAGGAGAGAGTTTTGATGGCTACTGCTTAACCAAGTTGTTTGCTGATACCACTGAAGAGGAGGTCCTCAAAGTGGGTGTTTCTGATTGTGTGAATGAAATTCTGCTGGGTAACAAAGAAGATGGGGTTGTCTTGAAGCCCTTTGTTTCTAAGTATGGTGAAGTCCACTACAAGATGAAGGGGGGAAGCAAGCCAAAGCCCTTTTCTGTGTTGAAAATTGATGGGGTCACCAGAAAGATCAAAGAAGGCACTGCAACACCAAGGAGTTCCAAGACTCCTTCTCCTCACCTCCACTAGTGAGGTACTCAAAGACAAGCTAAGAGACTTCAAACAAGCACACTTGGGAGGTAGTCCCATGGTATCCTTTGTATATATTATGCTTTCTAGTTTATTTTTATGTCTGGTTAGTGTTTATAGAAGCAGGGATTTGGTATGGGATTTGAGAAAGTGTCTAAGGGAACAAGAACAGGTGCATTTTGGATACTATCAATCACCGTATCAGTCAAGATAAGACCGATACAGACCCTATCGGTCATGCTATCGGTCAGCTGGTGATCGATAGTGGTAGAGCCAGAATGCACCAGTCAACCTATCGGTCAGTTATGATCGATAGGGAAAAGGAGTTTGCAAGGTGTGAATGCTATCGGTCATGTTATCGATCAGATATTGACCGATGGAAATATACCGTAAGAATTTTGGTCACTCTGTCGGTCTAGAGAGTGACCGATACATATTAACGGGTATATTTTGGTTAGTGTATCGATCAGCATATGACTGATAGTATTTAACAGGAAGTCATCGGTCAATGCTATCGATCACTTGTGATCGATAGGCATCCTATCGGTCAAAACATGACCGATAGCCCGCGAGGTAAGTATTCAAAATTTTCAAAAAAATTTCCCTCTCTTGGCTTGGAGCCAAAAAGGTTTGAATTTGAATTTTGGCTCCTTCCTGACATTTAGCAGAGCTCCTGAGCACTTTTGTTCTTGTCCCCCACCCTTTAGATTCCCTTGGTTCCCCATCCACCTCTTTAAAAACCAACAAACTTCCTCTCTTCTCTTCACACTCCATTTCTTCACTTCTCTCACATATAGCTCGAAATTTTTAGCTCTCTCTCTCTTTATTATTTCTTCTAAGTGCTCAGAAGCTCCACAAATGTTTACTTTCTCAACTGTTCAATTCTTGTTCTTAAACTTTGCATGTGCTTAAAGTTGTTAAATCTATTGTTTTAAGAACAAGTTTTGTTTAGTTTAAGGTGTTTTGCTTTGATTTTACATGGTGGTTATGTTTAAAATGAGCAAGTTAAATGTTTAAGCATTTTTTACTGTTCATAAATCTCATTTCTTGCTTGTTTTAATCTCACTTTGCATAATCATCTTCTCTTTTGCTTAGAGCCACCATGCTAAGTTCACATGCATAAATGTTTGATTTTTATGAACTCTAGCATGTCTATAACTGTTAGCTTCTGAATTCCTTTTGCTTTTTGAAAGTTTAACCTTGTTTAAAGACTAGTTAAACTTCTTTTAGCTTAGAGTGATTCTTTCTAAAGCTTCCAGTTATTGGTTTCTCAAACTGTTGTTCTTTTACTTATAGTATCTTCAAGCTTTGTTCTTGTAGGTCCCATGGGTAAATCAAGAACTGCTGCTGGAAGCAAAGGGAAAGCACCACAGGAGGAAGCGCCTACTTCTCCAAGAGTTAGAAGAGATAAGGGCAAGGGTACTTGATGAGAACATTGACCAATCGTATGTACGGGGTCGAGAGAATGACAAGAGTATCGACCATCCGTTTGTACCGGGTCGAGAGGAGCTGGAGCGGGACGTCGTACAACCAGTTAGCGGTTCACCAATGACTCGTTCCAAGACCAGAAGGATGAGATAAGGGTTTAACAAGGCCATGGAAACACTCTTGATCAATATGGACGTGGAGACGCTGCTAAACCCTGAACCGTACCCCATTGCACCCGAGGAAGACATATCAGAGGACTTTGCCAAAATGAGCCTTAGAGAAGATCAACCAGCTACAACCCAAGGTATGGCCATTTACTTGACAAGAAATGGAGCTCAATGCAACAAGAATCTCACCAATGCCGTACCGGAACACCAAGATACAACCGATTCAAGTCAAGGACCGAGAAGACAGCAATGGAGCTAGAAGACGATTTAAGCCAAGAACGTGGAGGAACTCTCGAAGAAACATACCAACTTGACATCATTGGATATCAAGAAGATGAGAGCTTCAAGTTACTCGGACAAACTAGCCCAAGACCAGACTTATACCATTACTTGCCAGCCAAGTTACATGCGCGCCAAAACCAGGTATTTTCAGTTTATACGATTTGTGCAGGTAATGAGACTTGCCTCAACGGTTCTTAAGCATCTCAACACACCAAGAAACCACCAGTTCGAGCCCCTAAGGCAACAAGAAAGTCGGCTTAGTTTTATTTTCTTTTAGTTAGTGAATTTTCCTTTTTCATGTATTTTTGCCTTTGTGCATTTTGCTCTTTTGTATTTCTTTGTTATGTTGTTTTGCTTTTATTTTCGGCCTTAGGGCTAGCTGACGAGCTGTTTATAAAGCTCCCCTGCAGCGTTGTATCTTTTGTTACCCTACATTATCAATAAAGAGACCGAACTTTCTTCACAAAAGCTTAGCTGCCGCTAGCCTTTGTTCTTACTTGTTCTTGCGTGTGGATTCACCAAGTTCTAAGTGTTTTCTGTATCAGAGAGCCTTCTATACTCTTTGCGGTGCCATCGATCCATTGCCTTCATCATTCACTGATCCATCAAGGGAGAGAGTTAAAGTTAACTTGATAGATCCCCATATCAGCCCAAGACTTGTTCATCAAGCCTTGTTCTACCAGCTTTCACTCATTAGTCCGTACGAGAGATCGACATAGCCAGCGTATCGACTCCATCATTCCATCATTTCTGCATCATATAAGCCTCCTATACCGAGTCTTATATCATCTGGTATCAGAGCCAAAGGTTCTACCTTTGGTTTTATATCCCTCTTTATAGTTTTAGATCCGTTTGCTAGCTGTTTACGGTCATTGCTTCTTGAATTTTCATTGTCTTTCTCATTCAAAAAAAAAACCATAAAAATCATTTGCTTGTTTTATTTAGTTTATCTTTCAAAGTTTATAAAAAGAAAAACCCCAAAAGAATATATCTGATTTGCTTGTTTCCTTCCTTTGTTTAAATTGCTAGTTGTTTTCATAAATCATAAAACCTATAAAACGTTTTCTCTTTGTGTTATTGCGTGTTGCTATTTTATTCTTTTGATCAGCTTGTTTGGTTGATAGATAAGTTAGTAACCTTTAATAGTTTGTATTTCGTTGGTATCTTGATCTGTTTGCTGAGTGTTGCAAGGGTTTTACTAGCACTATGTTAGCATGGCGGATGGAGAAGAAGTTCCTCAAGGCTAGATGGCACAACTGATGATGGCCATGAGAGAAGAGATGAGGAACATGACTCAACAGATGGGTACTATGCGCCAGGAGTTTGTTGCACGCATAGAACAAATAGAGGCTCAGCCAAGGAGGGCCGTGGTACGAGGAGCACCCGTGGAACCCGAGAATGGCGTTCATGATCTTGACGATGACAACTATGACCCTCTCTTAGGACGAGGACAAAGGAGACAAGATCCCCTTCACAGAAATCCTGACCGAGAGGTAAACCCGAGAGATAATTCTCATGATATCAAACTAACTCCTCCTACTTTTGCAGGAAAGTCTAATCCCGAGGTCTATATAGATTAGGAGAGACATATGGATCACATCTTAGAGTGCTATGGCTATGCTGAGCGCAAGAAGGTGGCTGTAGCGGCTGCTAATCTTACCGAGAACGCACTAGCTTGGTCAAGTCTCTACATGGAGCGACATGAAGTTCTTGCTACACCAGAGGTACGTACCTGAACATTATCATAGGGAGTTACAAAAACGTTTTCGTAAGTTATCTCAGGGAGCAAGGAGCGTGGATGAGTACTTTGAAGAGTTTGAGAAGCTAATGAACTCTTTGGAGTTAGAGGAGTCCGAGGAAGCTCTAATGGCTCAGTTCCTTGACGGCTTGCAAGAAAGGATTGCAAGAAAGGTAAAGTGGATGCAATATGGAGGGATGCATGAGTTGTTACACTTAGCTGTTCAAGTGGAGCAACAAATCAAGCGCAAGGCTCCCAACTACAACCACAACAAGATGAATCAACCGTGGGCTGCAAGTAGTTCAAAGCCTTTAGATAAAGGGAAGGGGATAGAGATTGATTCTCGTTTTAAAAACAAGAACACAGAGGCACCAAGGTTAAATAAACCCGAGCAAGGTAAGTTCTCTAATTCTAATCAAAGAACTCGTGACATAATTTGTTTTAAGTGTCAAGGTAGGGGACATATGTCTAAGGATCGCAAGTACAATCTTGCTCCTCTTAGTCCTACTGAAGTGCACGAGCTGCAAGTGCACATGACTAAGGAGGCCGAGGTAAGTAAGACCAGTCTATATCTTTTGGTTAATGAAATTTCTAAAACCATGAGTGCCAAAATCACCATGCTACTGATGTATTTCAAAGAGTGTTTAAGTACAGGATTAGGTGACGTGACGATACCCGCCGAGGTACAAGCTGTCTTAAACCGTTTTCAGGATCTGTTCCACGAAAAAATGCCACCAGGACTGCCCCCTCTCCGAGGCATAGAGCATCAGATAGATCTAGTTCCCGGTTCATCCTTGCCTAACAAGCCCGCTTATAGGATGAACCCGGCTGAAACTAAAGAGTTAGAGAAGCAAGTGATCGATTTGATGGATAAAGGCTACATCCGAGAGAGCCTTAGCCTCTGCGCCGTCCCCGTGCTATTGGTCCCAAAGAAAGATGGAACATGGAGGATGTGCGTGGACTGTAGAGCCATCAACAACATCACTATCAAGTACCGCCACCCTATACCGCGTCTAGATGACATGTTAGACGAGCTAAGCGGTTCTACTGTCTTCTCAAAGGTGGACCTCAAGAGTGGTTACCATCATGTACGAATGCGAGAAGGGGATGAATGGAAAACCGCCTTCAAGACCAAACAAGGGCTGTACGAGTGGTTAGTTATGCCTTTTGGTTTGACTAATGCCCTGAGTACTTTCATGAGGCTCATGAACCAGGTTCTTAGATCATATATAAGTAAATTCGTAGTAGTTTATTTTGATGACATACTTATATGTAGTAAGAACTTAGCTGATCATCTCAAGCATCTCGAACTAAAGCTTAAATCACTTCGGCGGGAAGGTCTTTATGCCAACCTTAAGAAGTGTACATTTTGTACTAATCAGCTTGTTTTCTTAGGCTTTGTAGTAAGTGAACAGGAATTACAAGTGGATGAAGAGGAGATCAAAGCAATACGAGAGTGGCCAGCACCAAATACAATCAGCCAAGTGAGGAGCTTTCACGGCTTAGTTTTATTTTCTTTTAGTTACTGAACTTTTCTTTTTCATGTATTTTTGCCTTTGTGCGTTTTGCTCTTTTGTATTTCTTTGTTATGTTGTTTTGCTTTTATTTTCGGCCTTAGGGCTAGCTGACGAGCTGTTTACAAAGCTCCCCTGCAGCGTTGTATTTTTGGTTACCCTACATTATCAATAAAGAGACCGAACTTTCTTCACAAAAGCTTAGCCGCCGCTAGCCTTTGTTCTTACTTGTTCTTGCATGTGGATTCACCAAGTTCTAAGTGTTTGCTGTATCAAAGAGCCTTCCATACTCTTTGTGGTGACATATATCCATTGCCTTCATCATTCACTTATCCTTCAAGGGAGAGCGTTAAATCCAACTTGATAGATCCCCATATCGGCTCAAGACTTGTTCATCAAGCCTTGTTCTACCATCTTTCACCCATTAGTTCGTACGAGAGAGCGACATAGCCAGCGTATCGACTCCATCATTCCATCATTTTCGCATCATATAATCCTCCTATATTGAGTCTTATATCAGTAATGCTGTTGGGCAGTCATCAAAATCTGTTGGGAAGAGACCAGTTGGAGACAAAGCTGCCAAGCAGAAAGGAAAGGGAAAAACTGTAGAGGAAGAGGTCCCATACCATGAGCCAAGTGCTAGAGAACTCATGGAGGCCTTCAGCCAATGCACTTTCAAAGCTACAAGATACCCTTATGCTAACACCATGAAAGCACTTGGGATGTATAGCGATTGTAAGAGTATCTTTGAGCACATGGGGCTTGGTGAGTTCATGGCGATGCCACTTCCTTCCTACCAGCAGCTCACTTATCAATTCCTCTCTACTCTCAAGGTGGTTGGATATGATGAGAGTGAGCTCTCCAACCAAGATGGGTGGATATCTTTCAAGCTTGGCAAGCAAAGGTTCACAACAACCTTCTTTGAAATCTCCCAAGCGCTTGGTCTGATGTTTTATGCTCACAAAGGGAACAAGTTCATAATCACCCAAAAGCAGCACGACATGTTATGGGGCATGATTGGGGCTGAGAATTTCATAGCTGAAGCCACAAGGAATCAACATCTGAAGAATCCTGCAGTGAGGTATGCTCACAAGGCGCTTGCAAATACATTTTTTGCAAGAAAGGAAACAACAAACCTCACTGGAAAGGAGAGAGACTTCATTTACAATGGGATGCATGAGCTTGTGGTCACCAGCAAAAAATGGAACTCCTATAGAACCGCCAAGGAGGTTCCCATGATTTGTGACCATGCTGATGGAGCAGCTCCAAACCTACATGAGTTGGGTCTTATACAAAGGGAAGAGAGAGAGGAACCCACAGTTCCACATTGGAGGGGTTGTGACAGCTGTTCTGATGGCTAGTGGTGTCGATCTTGAGGAACATGAAAGGGATGCTCTAGAGCCATTGTGGATAGATATGTACTATCTTAGGAGAAGCCACTTCATTGAGAAGATCATTCAAGGCAAGCATGTCTACAAGTTCCTCAATGACTTTGAAGAGCCAACAAGGATCCTCCTCCCTAATCCAAGGCATAGATCCATCACCATGAGAAGCAACATCACTTTCAACCCAAGTGAAGATCAGCTTTACCATGGAGGCCCTGTTCCAGAAGAGAGAAGAGAAGATAGTGAGGAAGTAGAACCAGAAGGAGGTGAAGAAGAAGTTATAGAAGAAGGTGAAGAAGAAGTACAAGAAGATGCTACTGCTGGCGCTGAAGGCCAAGGAGAAACCTAAGAAGAAGAGCTTGATGAAGATGAATGCTGAACTACAACTATGAGCAGTTCCACTTCAAGCCTTATGAGGTCTCAAGCCAAGGGAGCTCTCTGAAAGTTTCTCATGAGCATATCAACACCCTTCATAAATGGTGTAAGTGGCAAGACAACGCCATCAAGAAGCTGGTGAAGATGGTCAAGGGGAAGTTCAAAAAGAACAAAGCTACATCAGGAGAAGCTTCCCATCAAAGCCACACTCATGAGTACACTTCTCACCATGAAGAGCCAATGCCACAAGCTGATCCTACTGAAGAAGAGGAAGTTGTTTGGAACCCCCAAGGAAGACACTCCTTTCATGCACAACCAAGTGATCAATGGGGAACATGAGCACAACCAAGGGCTTCATCATATGAGCCAAGGACCCATATACCATCAGCATGGGAAGCACCAGCTCCCAACCCTTCTGAAGTTCAACCAACATGGCAATGGGGTACTCAAGGTGATTCTTCTTAAGCTGAAAGGATATGGTCAAGCTGGGTTCCTCCACCTCAAGAAGCAGCACCATCTCCAAAGACTTATGAGAGGAGGAACAAGAGGAGAGCTAGCAAGTCTCCACAGACATCTGGATCATCCCACCACTCCACCCACTAAAAGGTACCACGTCCTACTCATTGTTTATACCACTGCATTTTTTTTAAGTTTTGTATTATATTTTGTTGCTTCTCTCTCTCATTACTTTCATTACACAAGGGACTGTGTAATTAAAGTGTGGGGGAGAGATTTGGGGTTTGACTTTGTGTTCTGTTTTCTTAGTTTTTCATTTTATTTCATCTTGAGTCACATGCATATCATGCCTTCATCTAAGGCATAGAAGAACACAAAAACTCGAAAAATCTGAAAATTTTTGCATATTTTTGCAAACCAAAAAGAAATCATATAGTTGCATTTCATTTTCTTAAGATTGAGTCTAGTGTTTGCATATAGGTTGCATTGCATTTGCATAGGGCATAATGATGAATCTTCCTTGTAAAGTGCTTAGAGTTTAGAGATGATTTCAGTTTTTAAGTGATTAGTTGTTTGATGCATCATAAGAAAGCTATAAGTTAAGACTGAACCATGCTTGGATTGCTGCTAATTTTGATCATCTCATCTCATACTGAAAGACTTTGTTCTCTGAAAATCAACTCTATCAACTTGAACCTTAATTTGGATTTTTAATTATCATGTCTTATGCATTGAAAAGTGAATTCATGGCTACCATATACATATTTTGATCATCTTTTCCCTTTTTACCACTCTTGTTGATCCAAATAGCTTATCCACTCCCTTAACCAAACCTCCTTTTGAGCTTAAACACTATCTTGAGAGTTGTGAGGCCTTTGCATATCATTTTTGATTTTTTCTTGGCAAAAAGTGTTAGGAATAAGGCTGACAATAATGAGCTCTCTTGTAGATATCAGCTTGCAGCTTGAGCTTGATTCTAGGTTAGGAGTTTTGGATTAAAAGGGTAGAGTTAAGTGGTTTGAACTTCATGTTTATATGCTTTAAAAGAAAAGGGAAAAGTTTGAAATGGTAAAAAAGGGGAAATAGATTAGCATTGTGGTTAAGTAAAGGGAAGTAAAGGCTTTAAGTGTTTAGAAAGAATGGCGCCAGCAACATAAAGGTCTTGAAAGGTCAATCCAAAGAAGAAATCAGACCCAAAGCAATCCACCAAAGGTGAAGAAGGCGCCAATGCAACAAAGAAGAGCAAGTCCCAACAAAAAGAAGCAACCACACAAGCAAAAAGAAGAAGTTTCCACAGCCATGAAGAAGGGTAGAGTTTAGGAAAAGGGTAGACTTAGGGGTTCACTTTGGGGTTTAGAAGTGTTTAGGATTCATCTTTGGGTAGAAGGGAGCTTTGAATTGCATGCATAAGTGTGCTTTTACCTTTAGCATTTTGCCTAAGATAAAATCATTTCATTGAGTGATCTCTTATGTTTGTGCACCCTTTGTTTGAATGAGATCATTTAATCTCATAACCTTACCCTTTGAACCAAATGTCTTCATTTGATTTGAATAAGCATGATTCATGATTTGAGATCATTTTGAAACATGATGAGCATGGCTAAGTTCTTTAAAGTATGGCTAATTATGTTTGCATCCCACAAGTAGGATCTTAAGCATTGATTTCATCTGTTTACCTTTGCATTTTTGGATTTGAATGCCCACCTTCAAACCTCACTCTCTCATTTGTTCTTATTTGCTTGAGGACAAGCAAAAGGCAAGTGTGAGGGTGTTGATATCTCTTGTATTTACATCATTTAGGCTTGTATTTAGTGCATGTTTTGGTTTCTTTTTGCGTGTTTTCCTTATCCTTTGTCCAATTTTCTTCTCCTTTTAGACTTAGGTTGCATTTAGGATGTAGTTTGCATTTTCTTTGCATCATGGATGTTTTTAGGTTCTTATGGAGCTATGAGGAGCATGGAGGAGCTTTGGGAGTGGACCAGGAAGCTAGCTGCACTGAAATGGAGCAAGGGGAACCAAGACAGGCGATCTCTGTAGAGCCTATCGGTCAAGGCACAAAGGCTATCGGTCCAGGAGTGACCGATAGAGAAGCTATCGATCAGGCTATCGGTCAAAGAAGTGACCGATAGAAGTATACCGTGAGTATTCCGGTCACCCAATCGGTCACCTTCTAGATCGATAAGAATCCTACCGATCACCCTATCGGTCACATTCAGACCGATAGGATCCGAGTCTGAAGCTGCTTTTATTTACACTTTTGCCATTACTTTTAGGGATTCCCTCTTTATGTATAAATATTTATTTTTCTGGGATTTTCGAGCAGTCATGTCATTCTACTGTTCTTGAGTTATTTCTTTGAGTTTGCAAGACAAATTTCTTGCTTTATTTAATATAAGTTTGTATTTGCCTTTAATCTTTTCTTAATCTCTCTTTTAATCATGATTATCATCTTTTTCTCTTGTGATTTGGTGTAAAACATGGCTATTAGTGAGTAATTTGCTTAGGGTTCTTAGATGTGGTAGAATAGGGGGATTTAGGGATTGATTAAGGTTTGTTTAGTACTTAATAATATGGGTTCCTCTCTATTGATATGTTCTTAAGCTAGATTTGTCTTGATCACAGTTATCTAGGATTTTAAAAAGCATTTAATTGAGTTGTAATCAGAAGTCTTTTGTTTTTGTATTGTGAGAACCTTTTGAAGCTCTTATGCCCACCAAGTGTTTGATGAAATGCTGGTCTTGTTTGATAGAGGATTTGCTGGCCTTGGCTCAAGAGATTGACTGTTTAAGGAGCATTTTGACATGAATAGAGTTGATTATTAATGCTTGTTGAATGTTTTAACACTAATGAGAGTTAGTTCTTGTTAAAGTGTTTAGCAAAGGGTTATTGATCAAGAGATTAGACTTAGCTTGCTTGTTTGTGAACTCTATGTCTAGGAACCACCATTGCTAGCTTGTTTGCTTGATCAATGATGCTTGAAACAACCTTAGTTAGTCTTTGAATTCCCCAAAATCAATAACCACATCTAGGAACTTATCTTCTCTTTGTTAAATTTCAAATTCTGTCATTGCTCTGCTTATTTACTCTGTTTTACTTCTTTGATCATTGCTAAACTGTCTCTTTTTTAGTTCTCTTTGGTTATTGATCAATAGGTTGTTAGTTCAGTTGCTTAGGCAAGAAAAACCTCTTTGCTTGCTTGACTTAAAGACTTCTGCTTGTAACTATTTTGTATTCAACAACTCCCCATGGACTGATAAACTCAATACTGCAATTACTAGTGTAGGTTGAGGATTAGGATAGGCAAAACACCTACATCACTTAGTTAGTACATTGCATCTCTTTACTCTAGCTCCTGGATGGATTGATAAACCTCATATATACTTCATCTGATGTAGAGAGAGATTGAATCTAGTGACCCAAAAGTCCTTCCTCAATTCCCTCCGGGGATAGACTTTCCGTGACCAGCCTCCAGGGACAAGCCCTCTGGGGAATTACCTCCGGGAATTAGTCTTTCCGAGACTAGCCTCCAGGGCACACCCTCCGGGGAATTTCCTCCAGGAATTAGTCTTTCTGAGACTAGTCTCCAGGAGCACGCCCTCCGGGGAATTTTCTTCCGGAAATAGTCTTTCTAAGACCAGCCTCTAGGGGCAAGGCCTCAGAGGAACTTCCTCCAGAAATTAGTCCTTCCGAGACAGCCTCCAGGGGCACACCCTCTGGGAATCAGTCTCCTCGAGACAGCCGCACGGAACGATCAAAGAGCAAAGTCTCCGTAAAATCCATGCTGTCACGATAGGGCCCAGCCCGTAGCGAAGACACTAACAGAACCGATATCTCATACTCCTTTGTGTCTTAACGAATTCTTGTGCAAGTCAAACTTCTGAATCTCCTAAACGAGCTCCGTAAGTCGGGGACAACTGTTGGGCCATAAAATGTGATTACGGCCCCATAAGGGTCCAACGCGCCGTACCTACAAAAAAAGGCCGTAATGATGGCGGTTAGGAGAAGGCGGAGCAGGTCGGCAACCTCTCCTCTGACTACATGCATGGGAAAGTGCGGGACGGACGATAATGATGATAAAGGATGGAAGTAAGAACCCGATCCGAGGAACTTAGGGACCCGAATCCGGGCCCAACCCGGAACCAGATATCCTCTATAAAGCGCCAACAAGAGAAGGAGAATGTCCTAGAACGATAACTCCATCTTCTAGCTTCACTTCCAATTAAGATTACATCCCTCAAAAGCTATATCAAGATCCCTCCGAGTTGATAAAGCGCCCTTTATCTCGTTCTTCCGACATCTTTTTTCACTCCGTCCAATCACGTGTCTTTTTTAACTAGAGCGTCAAAGCTTAATCAGAAGGGCAACCCCTTTCCTATTCACCGAAAGCCTCTCTCTTCCTTCTCTCATTGCAGGCTGACCCATCCCTCCAAGAGTTCAAATCTCCCCCCACAGACTCGATCACCAATCATATCCCTACACATAGCATCCCGAAAGTTGCTCTCGAACATATATTAAATATCAAATATTATTTATTATTTACAAAATTTTGGGAAAAATCTAAATTATTGAATTGTTTTTAATTAACTAATTATATATAAGTTTATTATTGATTTAATTAATTGTATAGTTACTATATATCAAATTTAATAGATTTCTTTCAGCAAAAAAAACAAACAAAATTAATAAATAAATTTTAATTAAATTATTAATTAATTTATAAAACATTATGATTACAATAAAATTTATTTTATAATAAAAGTTCAAAAATTGAATTGATTATAAGATTTAAATATTATTTTATATAAATATTATTTTATAATTAGATTAATCCGTAAAGATCATTCATAAAAGTATCAGCATTTAAAAGAGCAGATTATTATAAATTTTATTTTTAAATAATAAATATAGATAGAAATGATATTAAAGTAGAAAAAAAAAATTTTAATTTAATATTTTAAATAAAGTTTTCCAAAATTATATATAATTGATTCAGTATTTATAAATTACTAACTTTTTGATATAATAAAAATGATTTTAAAATTAAATAATGTGATTAAATGATTATATAATATATTAACAAAAAAAATTATTTTTTTAACCAAATTATTTTGTTTGTACAAATTAAAACTTTATAATATTTTCACTTTCTTAATAAAATTAAAATATTCATAATATTATACTCTTTCAATATACTTAACTATATTTTATATTTTGATATTTTTCATATAATGTTTTAAAATTTTTATCAAATTTAAGTATTCATATTATATGGTTAATTAATATGGTTCTATCAAAACCATATTAAACCAACAATACACTAATATGAATGTCAATTAAATCAAGTGTTCTATTTTTAAATTTTTTATCATTTATGTTTTTTTACAGTAATGTATGAACCATCTATTGATTTACAAATCCTAATTTCTATTGATTAATCATTTGAATAATTTATTTTATTTCTAAAAATTTGAATTATAACACATTGTACTAATAAATCTATATATGTGTTTACTATATAAATGATGTGATAATTTATTTATTTTACAAAAATAAGTTTAAATAAAAATAAGAGAAAATATATATTTTTGGCAGAAAATATAACTAAAAAAATAATTAATATGATATATTTCTGGTAGAAAATAGAAAGAAATAGAATATCTTACTAAATTAAATACTGAATTATATATAAATAAATAATATAAACTTTTTTAAAACCAAATTGATGTGAATGGCAGAACATATAACTAATCTACTAATATAAGTCTAATTCTATATATTTGCTAAAATGAATGTAGTGATAACACATCAGCAGAATAGCACTACTATAAATATTTATAAAAATGAGGTTAATTTCTAAAAATGCTCTTAATTAAAATATAAAAGATGTTTGTATTAAAACATGTTCATACTTATACTCATTGGGATGGCTTATACTCATTGTATTGACCGTAATTAAATAGAACATATTGATATGCTTCACTTTTATTAAGCGTTTAGTTTTAATTTATCTTGAGGTCAGTTTTTACTTTTTTACAGTATGTGTTTTTAATTATATGTTCTATTTATTGGGATGGCTTATATTAATTGTTAGAACATACAAACCTAATAATTATAAGCCATCCCAATAAATAAAACATACAATTAAAAATACATACTATAAATTATATTCATACTATAAAATATATAATCATAAATGTTTTTTGGGAAAACTGTCATTTAATTTATAATCATACATCGTTATTTCGACTAACAGATTGATTTAACTTCGTTAATGTTCTGTAAACTTGTCGTTAAGACAATCGACATCGGGTTTGAAAACCTAAAAATCTCCAATTCGACTTCTAAATCCTTAACTCTATCTCTCTCTCTCGATTCCTCTCTCTCTCTCTCTCTCTCTCTCTCTCTCTCTCTCTCTCTCTCTCTCTCTCTCTCTCTCTCTCTCTCTCTCTCTCTCTCTCTCTCTCTCTCTCTCTCTCTCTCTCAATTCCTTCGATTCACGAGTGAGAAAACAATTTGGCTCAAAATCTCTTTTGCCCAATCTCTTTGTCTTTTTATTCCAATGAATTCTAATTTTAATCAATCTTCTCTTGTGAGAAACGACCATGGCTTTCATTCCAAATGTGTTGTGGATTAGATGTAATCATCTTGACATCTAAGACACAAGAGAATCCTGGTCGACCATTATACCCTTATTTTCTGCAATATGAGCATTTGTTTAAGTGGGTTGAGGATGCTGTGTTTGAAGAGGTTGAAGATGGTTTACTAAAATTAGGAAGGATTGAAACTGAGATTTGCAATGCGACATCTGAGGTTGAAGATTTAAAAGTTGTCACTGAAAGATTAGCAGAGGAGATATTGTGGAGCAAAATGG
This sequence comes from Thlaspi arvense, assembly GCA_911865555.2. NCBI lineage: Eukaryota > Viridiplantae > Streptophyta > Magnoliopsida > Brassicales > Brassicaceae > Thlaspi > Thlaspi arvense. The sequence continues at coordinate 10,898,483 of OU466861.1, forward strand.
AAATAAAGAAGTGGAAATCAATGAACACATTGTGCTTTGTGTGTCTTTGCTTCATGACCATTGGGATTGTCATTGTTTGCGTGATGGTTAATAAAGCAAAGGAAGCCAAACTTGTTATTGGTTATTAGTGTGAGAAGTCTAGTTTATGTTACTTTGATATATGTAGTTTATGTGTTGTATGAGTTTCAATCAAATTCGGATTTGTGGTTGCATTTGTATGTGTTGGGAATGTATTACATGACTCTGTCTTTTGGTGTGTTATGTTTCACTCATATTTTGTGACACAAGCCTCAAAATGCTTCAAGGATTGCTGACTTTGAAATCGTTGCTTTGAAGCTTAAGGGCGGATGAATGACTGAATGATTGGAAAGTCGGTTGTATTTGATGACCCCAAACACAAGGGTTAGACTCTTAATTCTTCAAGGGCTAATCCTCACAAGAAGTGTTTAGACTCTACACGCTTTGGTAAGCTCTCTGAATCTCTCAAAGAACTAAACAATTTGCAGGAACAATGTATTCAAAAGAAACCTTTCTTTAGAAACAAAATAATACTTTTCTGATTAATAACTTGGGTAACTTGAATAATACAATGTTTGAGCTTTATATAGAGCTCGAAATTAATATAAACAAATGGTAACTAGTGATAAAAATAAAGCAAAGATCAAAAATAATCTTCAACTAGCCGTTAGGCTTAAATGGGAGGATCCTTGTCTTTGGCGCTGAATGGGGGAAGTCTTGATGGTCTTTGGCACAAAATGAATGTCTTGAATCTTCTGATGATGATGGAGGGTCGAGATTGAGTGGCTGATGTAGTCGTTGGCCCTTCTTTCCTTGCTTTCTCCTTGAACCAATAAAGTTGGTTCCGTCTTTGGTAAGTAGCTCTCCTTTGATATCTTCTCGGTTTTGGCTGGTTTGAGCTCGGCTAATGACTTGGTCTGGCGGTTTAGAGGTCTTCATAGCATCAATAATCTTTAAGGGACGGTTGAATGATGTCTTCATAGGATATAAATCTGATTTTTCCATAGTTGACTCCAATAATGCTCCAATGGGTTGATTTGGCGGTTTGAGTGGATTTGATGATTCTCCTTTGGTTTGGCTCCGGTTTCCAGCTTGTATAATGGCTTCTTCTGGTGGTTTAGTACGTTGATTAACTTCAGTAAATGATGATGGTCGGTCGCATAATAGATTAGGTGAATATATAAGCGAGGTTTCTATAAACAGCTCCTTGGTTACCTTCAGCGGTTTAGCTCCAATATCTTGAGATTTGATTCGAACCAGTGGGTAATTAGCTCGACCAAAACGTCCCTTCTGGTGTATATAACGATGGTGTTTCATGGATAAGTCTTTAGCTGCTCCATACACAGCTACAAAGCCTCCTTTCCTCTCAACTACAAGCTTAGCATCATTCGGGTAAGCTTCTTTGTCCCTTCTCTGGTCAGGTTCAGGTGTATAAGCATCCATGCTTACGTCATACTCTCCCTCTGAAGAGGTTTTGTCCTCAAAACTTCAGTACCTGCATCACCTAACATTAAGTTGGTTTCTGTAAAGTTTTGAAAGTTTAGCAACTTACCTTGGTGATTGATTTTTAAATGTTGCAGGAGTTTTTTTTTTTGGTATGCTGCAGGAATTGGTTGAATGGGATGTCTTTGGATTCAGCAAGCTCCAGTGTTGGTGTAGGCTCTGCTAATGGCGGATTCTCTTTAATACACATCAGGGTTTCTCCATTGTTGCCCACGTTTTTCCCTCTAATTTTTGTTCTTTAAATCCTGCAAAACAATCTCTTGACAAAGGCAAGTGCATCATATCTGTGGGATTTAAATCTAAAAATTCTTGAATAGAAAAATAACTAGCCTTTTCCCTAGCTCTGTTTTGTAAAATTCTAACATCTTTTGTGCTAAAGGAGCAAGAATAAACTTACAGTGGTTGAATGAGAATGAATACTCATTTGTGCGCCCATTGTGTGCAACATTTCTGTCATATTGCCATGGCTTCCCAAGCAGTACATGCCAGCTTGCATTGGCGCCACATCACATAAAATTTGATCCTTATACTGGCCAATGGAGAGAGGAACTTCCATTTGCTTGGACACTTTCAACTCCTCTTTGTCATTTAGCCATTTAAGCTTGTATGGCCTTGGGTGTTGCTTAGTTTTAAGCCCCAGCTTTTCTACTAAACAAACACTAGCAATATTAGCACAAGAACCACTATCAATTATCAAATGACATACCTTGTCTTGTATATTGCATCTGGAGTGAAAGAGATTGTCTCTTTGTTCTAAGTCCTCCAAAACTGGTTGAGAGTTTAAAGCCCTTTGTATGACCAGTAACTCTCCCTCTTCAGCGTAAAATAACATGCTCTTCTTCTGAGCCTTCAGCCATGTCCTCATCTTGCGAATCATATCCACCATCTTGTCTAACAATGATGGTCCTCTTGTTTGGACATTCCCTTGATACATGACCCTTGCCTTGACATTTAAAACAAATAATATCATGATGTCTAGTTGAATTACTAGACTTACCTTGCTCTTGGTCATGAGATTTGAACCGTGAATCAATAGCTATGCCCTTTCCCTTGTCTACAAATGGTGTAGAAATTGGCGGCTGTTGTTGTTGGGTTGGTTGGGGCGGTTGCTGATTCCAAGCATTGTTGTTGCTAGAGCGATTCCTTGTTGTAGCCTTCTTCTTTATTTGTTTCTCCCTTTGAACAGCTAAGTGCAAGAGCTCTGGTCGGGAATGATAGGGTTGCATCTCCACCTTTCTCTGAATTCTATCTTGCAAACCGTCCATGAACTGGGACATAAGAGATTCCTCTGTTTCTTCTAAGGCTAGATGGCTTCTTAGGAGGTCAAACTCTTCATAGTACTCTTCTACACTCCTGGAACCATGAAACCAAGATCTAAACCTTTTTAATAAATCTCTATGATAATGTGGAGGTACATACCTTCTGTTTAGCTCAAACTTAATGTCATTCCATCTGGTGATTTGAGGATATCTCAGCCTCCTCTTCTCAGCTACTTCTCTGTCCCACCAAGCTAGAGCATGGTCAGTGAGACTAGCTGTTGCTAATGCAATCTTCTTAGGCTCGGTGTAAGCATAGTATTCGAACAGGTGCTCCATTCTTCTCTCCCATTCCAATTAGGCTGCAGGGTCAAACTTGCCAGCAAAAGTTGGTGCAAGAAGCTTCACTTATGGTGGTAAGTGCCTATCTTCATTGTAGGGGCGGTTTCTTTCATTGTTCCTCCTGTTTAGAATCTCTTAAGCTTGTTGTGCTAAATTTGGTGATGGCGCTGGTGGTGGCACATCAGGAGGATCCTCTCCATGATTTGCATCTTGTTGACCTCCAGGAATAATTTTTCTTGGCAAAAGAGGAGGTGGCCGCTCAGGAGTTTCTATCATTTGCATCCTTGTGTTTAGAGATGTAAGATTCTCATTGATGGCTGCGAATTGGGTCTGCATCATCACCATCATTGCTTGTAGGGGGTCTGCTGGTGGTACATCTTCCATTGTACCTTGCAAAATTTCAATCAAAACAAATCAAAGACAAGTTTTGAGTGAAAGCAAACAAGAACAACAGATTAAACAGTTTTGACCAGTTTAGGGAAAACTATTTTAAAAATTAACAAATGATCTGTCAATTTCACGAAAATATTTTTTTGTTGATTTTAAGAGTTCAAATAAAGCAGAATCAAAAGACAAAATATTTTGTTGGGTTCTTATGAAGTTTATAAAATTCGAGCAAAATAATTCAGCGGAAGAACAATTTTTATGGATTTTTGGTTTTTAAAAATGAAATAACTTGAACAAGATTAATTGAAATAGCAAAAGCAAAAATAAAAGATGTGAATACACTCAGGGGCAAATGTACCTTATAACAAGAGGGTGCACGTGCACCCATAATTTAAAAAAAAATAATGTATCTTTTAAGTATTTTTTATTGTGCACCCATAATTTTTTCAATTTTGCACCCATAATATTTTAAATTTTGCACTTGCACCCATTATAATTTTATATAAAGGCCAAAAGAAAAGTAAACCATTGTCCATTTTTTTCTTGGTCAACACCATTGTCCATTTATGAAAAGGAATTAGTTGGCCCATTTACAAAAGTAAAACTTACTTAAACTCAGCCTCTTATGTTTTATAATTTAAATACCTAATTACTTATTTTAACTATCAAATTTTTCCTAAACGGCCTTCTTCATCGACGATTAGAAAACACAGCTCTCTTCTTCAATTTTTTTTGTCGCCAAATTTCAGAGAACAAAGGTAATTGATTTAATATTCTTTATTATAATACTTTTTTAACATGTTTAGAATTATCTATAGAGTATAATTTTATGATCATTGTTTATTTTAATTATTAATATTTAGGTTTTCCAATCAGATTTTTTGGTTTAATAAGTTGAATAGATTGACAGTACCAATCTCATTAGTAATTTAGTATACAATCATCTTAGACTTTTTAAGCAAACTAGTATTTAAATTTTGTTTTCATTGTAAAAGACAAAAGAAGTTTTAAATAATACATTGATTTTGATTTGAGTCTTCGATAATAGATTAGGTTTCGTCCTTAACTTTTGTTTATCTTTAGATTTTTTTTTTTTTTGTTTAAACAATGATAGGCAATTTTATCGAATGAAGTGTTCTTTCTAATTTTATCTAACTAACATTTTAAAAAAAAAATATTTGTAGAGTAATCAATGGAATGATACTTTAAAAGAAAATCTCCTTCATCATCTGAGGATATAAATGATTTGCCATGGGATCCTGCTAAAAGAAAAAACATAATGGATTATCATCCAAATCAAAGAGATGAGGTAAGACGCAAATATCTTTTAAGAGGTCCATGTCAGCCACTTGGTCATAATTTTGAAAAAAACGTTATAGGGGATAAACTAAGACGGTTCAATCCAGCTTGGTTTGAACAATATGGTAATTGGCTAGAGTATAGTGTATCAGAAGAAAAAGCTTATTGCTTATGTTGTTACTTGTTTAGAGATGATGGGTATCCTGGATTTGTGAAAGAAGGATTTTCGAGTTGGAATAAGCCTGATAGATTATTTCTACATGTAGGAGAACCTAATAGTTCTCACAATAATGCTGTTAAGAAATGTGATGATTTGATGAATCAAGGCCAGTCCATCGTACATGCTCTATTTAAGAAGAATGATGCAGTGAAAATTGAGTATCATATCCGGTTAAATTCTTTGATTGATGTTTCAAGATATTTTTTGCGACAAGGATTAGCTTTCTGTGGTCATAGGGAAGGAGAAGAGTCTTCTAACAAAGGAAACTTTTTAGAACTCTTGAAATACACGGCATATCACAATGATGTTATAAACAAAGTTGTTTTGGAGAATGCTCCAGGAAATAATAAGATGGTTTCTTCAGAAAGTCAAAAGGATATTGTAAACTCTTTTGCTGAAAAAGTAGTGAAATCAGTTATAGAGGAAATTGGTAATGGTGTATTTGGTTTGTTAGACGAGTCTGCTGATGTGTCTGACAAAGAACCGATGGCTGTAGTTTTCCGATTTGTTGATAAAATGGGTGTGGTGAAAGAAAGATTTGTGGGAGTTGTCCATGTGAAAGAGACGTTTGCTGCGTCTTTGAAGCAGGCTATTGAGGAACTCTTTTCAAAGTATGGACTGAGTTTTACAAAAGTGAGAGGACAAGGTTATGATGGAGCTAGTAACATGAAAGAAGAGTTTAATGGTTTGCGATCTTTGATTTCCAGAGAAAACAGTTCTGCATATTATGTTCATTGTTTTCCTCATCAGCTTCAGTTGGTTGTAGTGGCGCTTGCAAAAAAGATATTTGATATTGGTGATTTCTCTGATATAATTTCTACATTATTGAATGTGGTTGGAGCTTCTTGCAAACGAAAGGATATGATTCGAGAAAAGAATCGAAAGGATATAAATGATGGGATTGTTAGTGGTGAAATTAGCACTGGAAAAGGATTAAATCAAGAAACTTCTCTTCAGAGGCCTGGAAATACTCGATGGGGTTCTCATTATAAAACGTTATTGCGTTTAGCTGGGATGTTTTCTTCTGTAATTGAAGTTCTTGAGTATGTCGAAGAGGAAGGTGCAGAGGACTCAAAGAGACGTCAAGCATGTGGTCTTCTCAAGTACTTTCACTCATTTGACTTTGTGTTCTATATGCATCTGATGTTACTTATTCTGGGATTAAGTGATAATCTGTCCATGGTTTTGCAAAAGAAAGATCAAGACATCTTAGATTCTATGTCACTAGTAGAATCTACTAAGCGGGAGTTGCAGGAGCTAAGAGATAATGGATGGGATTCCCTTATGGAAAAAGTTTCTTCTTTTTGTAAGAAATATGATGCTCATATGATCAACATGGAAGATGACTTCATCGATTCACGCAGGCCAAGGAAAAAAAACCAACATAACCAATCTACATCACTATAAGGTTATTTGTTTTAATGCAGCTCTGGATTTGCAGCTTCAAGAGTTTAATGATCGTTTTACTGAGGTAAACACCGACTTACTTATTTGTATGGCTTCTCTAAGTCCTGTTGGTGGGTTTCGTGGATTTGACAAGTCAAAATTAGTGAAACTGGCTAAGTTATATCCAGATGATTTCAGTATTATGGAATGTTTATCTCTTGAGCAACAACTTGGAACAGCAAGATCAGCGATTTAAAGACTTGAAGAGTATTGGAGATCTTGCTCGACTGATGGTAGAAACACAAAAACATCTTGCACATCCTTTGGTTTATAGGCTCTTTAAGTTAGTTTTGACTTTACCAGTGGCTACTGCAACTATTGAAAGGTGTTTTTCTGCGATGAAACTTGTGAAGACAGCCTTACGAAACCGAATGGGAGATCATTTTTTAAGTGATTATCTTATTTGTTTTATTGAAAAGAAATTTTTTGATGATGTCACAAATGAAAAAGTGATGAACCGATTCCAATCAATCAATGAACGTAGAATTCATTTATAGAATATTATATTTTTTATTAATACTTTTTATTATATTATTTATTTATTATTTTATTATTGGTGCACCCGATCAAATTATGGCTTGGATTCGCCCATGAATACACCTGGATATGAGCTTTTAGCTCTGATACCAATGACACAAGCCTCAAAATGCTTCAAGGATTGCTGACTTTGAAATCGTTGCTTTGAAGCTTAAGGGCGGATGAATGACTGAATGATTGGAAAGTCGGTGTATTTGATGACCCCAAACACAAGGGTTAGAGTCTTACCTCTTCAATGGCTAATCCTCACAAGAAGTGTTTAGACTCTACACGATTTGGTAAGCTCTCTGAATCCCTCAAAGAACTAAACAATTCGCAGGAACAATGTATTCAAAAGAAACCTTTCTTTAGAAAATAAAATAATACTTTTCTGATTAATAACTTGGGTAACTTGAATAATACAATGCTTGAGCTTTATATAGAGCTCGAAATTAATGTAAACAAACGGTAACTAATGATAAAAATAAAGCAAAGATCAAGAATAATCTTCAACTAGCCGTTAGGCTTAAATGGGAGGATCCTTGTCTTTGGCGCTAAATGGGGGAAGTCTTGATGGTCTTTGGCACGAAATGAATGTCCTGAATCTTCTGATGATGATGAAGGGTCGAGATTGATTGGCTGATGTAGTCGTTGGGCCTTCTTTCCTTGCTTTCTCCTTGAACCAATAAAGTTGGTTCCATCTTTGGTAAGTAGCTCTCATTTGATATCTTCTCGGTTTTTGCTGGTTTAAGCTCGGCTAATGACTTGGTCTGGCGGTTTAGGGGTCTTCATAGCTTCAATAATCTTCAAGGGACGGTTGAATGATGTCTTCATAGGATATAAATCTGATATTTCCATAGTTGACTCCAATAATGCTCCAATGGGTTGATTTGGCGATTTGAGTAGATTTGATGATTCTCCTTTGGTTTGGCTCCGGTTTCCAGCTTGTATAATGACTTCTTCTGGTGGTTTCGGACGTTGATTAGCTTCAGTAAATGATGAGGTTCGGTTGCATAATATATTAGGTGAATATATATGCGAGGTTTCCATAAACGGCTCATTGGTTAGCTTCGGCAGTTTAGCTCTAATATCTTGAGATTTGATTCGAATCAGTGGGTAATTAGCTCGACCAAAACGTCCCTTCTAGTGTATAGAACGATGGTGCTTCATGGCTAAGTCTTTAGCTGCTCCATCCGTAGCTACAAAGCCTCCTTTCCTCTCAGCTACAAGCTTAGCATCATCCGGGTAAGCTTCTTTGTCCCGTCTCTGGTCAGGTTCAGGTGTATAAGCATCCATGCTTACGTCATTTTGTAATGAAATGCATCTTGTTAGAGTTACATTTGTATGTGTTTAAATAAGGTGAGATTATATTACATGTTGGCGGTTTAAATGAGCTCTCAAAACTCGTGGTTGATACAAAATACCTCTTTGTCTTTGTGATTCTTCTTGTGCTTGTGCTTTTAAAAGTCCTTGTGATTGTAAAACTTGTGGCTGTGAAACTCTTTTTGTCTCTCCTACCTGATTCAATAGTTTAACATTATTGTTACAAAATCTTAAAATCGAATTCAAAGCTAAAACCGACACAATTCAATACAAAACCTTAAAACTAAACTAAAGCCAACACAAGAAGGAGAAATCGACAAAAGCAAATGGAGATTTCCACTACAAGAATCAAGCAACATAGTTACACTTTTTTTTGTAACTATGTAAATAAATCTGTAGCTATTTTTAAGTTGCTACAAATTTGTTTCTGTTTTATTTCCGTAACTATATAATTGTAGCAAATACAATATTGTAACAATCTGAAGCAAATTTGCTACAAATTAGAAAAAAAAAACTTTATGATAATTTGAATCAAATTTGCTGATAAATTAGCTACAATTTAGTAACCAAGATATTAATAGCTATTTGTTACAAAAAAGCCACTAACAAATTGTGGATAAGTCACTACAAATATCCACAACAATAACTACAACTACATTATTTAAATTAATTTTAAAAATTAGATCATTTCTAAAATTTATAATTACAAAATTAATATCAATTATAAATTTAAATAAAATATTTTATTGCAACAAAAAAAATTAATTGAAATTTTATTTTATACCAACTATTCGGTTTGGTTTACCGAGAAAAACCAGAACAAAACAAACCAAACTACTGAAATTCTAAACATGAGCCGCCGCCTAAAAGAAATCCAAAAATAAATCCTAAATTGGGAAAGAGATCTTCCGGTGGTGACTACTTCCTTCCACGGCAACTGGCGGTTGTCAGAACACAGCTTCACAAACGCCACCGCATCTAGCCTCGACCATTGCTTCCAAGTGCCGTCTCTCTTGCATAATCATCCTCATCAGCTTGCATAATTTTTTTAATACGAGCCTGAAAATTGCGCATCAAAACAAACACACAATCGTAAGTGACAAGAAACACTGCTCCGCTAAGCGAATCATAGAACAAATGGCGAAAATGAGAAACACTAAGTGTGCTCGGTCATTTTATATAAACATCATAATACATTAACACTCTTAACTTACGAAATCGTTCGAGGCAATCATACAACGAAAGTGGTAATAAACTGAAAGTTCCAATTAAGTGAAAAGCAATTCCTATACAATATCCCAAAGACTATAATCCAGTATCATAACTATCTAACCTATGCAATACACCAATAGCTGAAAGTTCCCAGAATCAAGAGATTCAGCAGTTTACATGAAACATTCCATAGCGGATCTTGACGGTACATATCACTAAAGCTGTAACAACCACGCACAAAAATACAGGGGAAACTGATTGCTAGGTCATATGGTAAGACTAATTCGGCGGAAATGAGATACTTAATCTAAAATTCATCTAAGAACACATGATTTAGACTGAACAGTGTTAAAAATTCGATCCAAAAACAACAGATCAAGTAATTTCGAAAAAAATGTACTTCAATCCCCGAGATAACCAATTTGAGACAGAATACTTACAGCTGGGAACCGAGTATCGAGCTTCTTCCTCGTGGTTTGAAATCCTAAGTAGAAACTGTCGAAGGAGGAGGAAAGGTAAATCCACCACCAAAAGAAAAAGCAAACCGACCCTTCAGATTAAAAAAAATCGAGGGTAAATCTTATGTACAGAGAAACTCCTTTCTATGATCGGGAAGTAATTCTTCGTCCACTTCGTCGAGACGCACACTACCAGATCCGGCGACGGCGGTTCCCTTGTTACAATCTCCGCGATGGAAATAAAATAATTTAAATATAAAACAAAGATATGGGCTAAAGCGACTCAAATCGCCGAAATTAGCAACCATATCAAAACCTAATTCATAATGCAGCGACGACAAGAAACCTAAAACACAGTGAAGAAACCTAAAATTGCAAGGGAAAATTAAAGCAGGTGAATCGAGCCTCGGATAAGCGAACAGATCTGAGCCGAAAAAAAAAAGAAACAACGGCCAGATCTACTAGCAAAGAACTCGAATCGAGCTATAATTAAGAAAGAGAAGAAATACAGCCACTTAGAGATTTCAAATCTGACCTGGTATCAAAATCACGAGATGAATCGGAGGTGAGTTAGGGTTTGGGTTAGCTGGGTCGGGGGAACTTGACGTGGAGGAGGGTGGGAAGAGACGGTTTAGCCATATAAAACGGAGACGGCGGCGGATTAAAACGGAGACGACTAGATAGAGGGAGGAGAAGATGCACCAAATTTAATAAATAGTTTATACGAAATTTAATAAATAGTTTATACGAAGAAGATGAAGTTTGAATGAGAGAGTAGGTGAACGACTCAGTCATTGCTTCCAAGTACCGTCTCTCTTTCTCTTTCATTTAGGCAATGTTTTTTTTTCTTTCTTTCGTCTCAATTTGGTAAAGTAATGGTATCAATTTCCTACCACAATATTTTATATTTAAAATTATTATTTATTAATCTACAAATACAGTTTCGTAAAAAAGTGGTAGGAGTTTTTTAACGATTTTTTACGTTTTAGTGATCAAACATTTTTAATCAGTTTTTCTTATTAAACTACTTCTAAAATTAATTAAATAAGAAAATGGTAAGAAATATTTGATCATTTTTTGACAATATTGATTTATAGAAAAAAAATTATCATTTTTTTTACCATTTTTTCATCATAATTTGGTAAAAAAATGATAATAATTTTTTTACGGTGTTAAATATTGTTACAATTACCGTGTGACAAAGTTGTAGCACATATACGACAACATCTAATTTATTTCTAATTTGTCTCTAATTGGCTACAGATTTCTACTAATTTGTTATAAAAATAAAAATTTTAAAAATGTCACAAATTTGTAACAATTTGTAAAAAAAATTTGTTATAATTTATTGATGTAATAAATTTTGTAGCTATGCTACTCCATTCTTGTAGTGTTCCAATTAAAAGAGGAGACAATTGATGTATCAATGGAGAAAGAAGGAAAGTGGAATTGAAGGAATTAAGAAAGAGAGAGAGGAATCGAGAGAGAGAGAGATAGAGTTAGAGATTTAGAAGTCGAATTGGAGATTTTTGGGTTTTCAGACCATCATTGTATTGTCTTAACGACAAGTTTACAGAATATTAGCGGGGTTAAATTAATCTGTTAGTCGAAATAACGATGTAACTAAATTAACCGAATTAATATAATTTTGGGATTTTAAACGTAGTTATCCAAAAAAGTTTATTGTTTATTATTCGTTTTGAGAGTTGGAGATTTAAAAAATCGAAATTTGAAAGTTGAGAATTTAAATGACAGTTTTTTCGAAGGTTCTTTTGTTTAATTTTAGGGTTTTAGGATGTAAAATATTAATTTTTTTAACCTTTAGTCAAAAATTATCTTTTTGATTTCTGTAAATATGATTTACTTCATTTTTTAAACAGTAGAGAGAGAGACAGAGTTGTTTCATCCCAAAAGCATATTCTAAAATTGTAAATTCCACGATAATATAAAAATTTCAATAAAATCTGACTTTCTTTGTTATTTATCTTCAAAAGGAATAAACAAACGAAGACCATTGTCAGTCAAATCTTTCTCGGAACGCTTCCACTTTCCTTCTCAACCACGGTAACCGCCACTCGCTCTCCGGGGAACAAAACTGAGAAAGAAACTCTAATGGCGACGACTGAAGCTGACGAAGTCACGGTGATACTGGAAGAACAGCGTGAAGAGATCATGGCGGCTAAAGCCCTAGCCCGCGACCACGATCTGGCTTTCAATCTTCAGTTGCAGGAAGCCCTAGCCGCTTCTCGAGCATCGCTCACATCATCCCCGGGATCTCCTTCCGACGACGCGACAGTCAATTTCACTGGCGGAGATGCTGGTGAGGACGAATTCGACTTCACTTCTCTCATTCTACAGGACATTGCCCGAGTCGACCAGGAGATGCAAGACCGCGAGTTTGGCAAAAAAGAGATGAAGAGACTTAAAGTGGATCTCGACCGTCGGATCCACGATCAGAAGTTTGCTAAAGAGATTATGAGCATCCCAGACGCAGATTGGAGCAAAGACGGTGACTATTTCCAAAAACCTTACTCACTCGGAGCTTCTTCTTCCTCCTCCTCCGTCGCCAATGTCCCTCCGTTCTCCGTCTCAGCGATTGGGGATGAGAGCTTCCGGGTCTATTGTAAAGGTTTAGTGAGTGAAGAGATGATCGGAGAAGCGAGAGCAGTTGTCGGTGGTGTTGGTGTGGCGATTTGTGACTCGGCGAATAATCTGATTTGGGAGGTGAAGAAGGTTTTGGGAGGGGAAGAGTCTAAAAGCCCAGAGATTGCAGAACTGGAGGCGATTGTTCATGGGTTGGATGAAGCTTTGACCTTTGATTTGGGAAGGGTTACTTTTTTCATTGATGATTTCAAGATCTTCAATTACGTGAGTTTATATCTCTACCTGAAAACTCAAAATTTTACTCAGAGATTAGATTTCACAGTGACAAAGCAGTTGAATTTCTGAATGATTGTGACTTGTGAGGATATCAAACTCTTGATCTTAAAAAAGTTTACTCCTTTTTTTTTTCGCAATACCTAACACTTAGGACTCATTTTCGTTACTACAATGTTAATGACTATGGCTTTGCATTCTTACATACATATTCATTTCCAAATCATCTAACCTGTATATAGATTATGGTATCTGATCATCAATCATGAGTTGAATGAAGCTTTGGCCTTTGATTTGGGAAGGGCCGCGTTTTTCTTTGACAAAGAATTTGAATCTGTGAATGATTGTGACCTGTGAGTATATATCATCTCTTGATCTTCAAGAGTTTTTACTCCTTTTAGTTACTGATTTGGCGTTTTTACAGTATTGTTCTTTTCTGTTTTTTGTTTGTTTGTTTGCAATACTTCACGCCAATAACTCCTCTTTGTTACTACATTGTGTAGCTTCTTTGCGATGGCTCTGCATTCTTACACCTAAACATCTTCATATCCAAATCTTCTAACTAGAATCTTCGAGCTCTAGTTTACTTTCGGTTCCTTCACCTTTTATCGAAAGAAAGTATTAACCTTTGATTGGCTTTGCTCTGTAATACAGGTCACAGGCAGGGTGGAACCAAGGCAGAGCGTTGTTGCAACACTTGTGAACCAAGTGGCTCTTCTCCAGAACAAGTTCTCATATTGCCAACCATCTCTTTTGACAAGAAACGATGTCAAGTTTGTGTTCAAGCTCGCAAGAGACGCGATCGTTTCCCAAATCAAATGGCCTGAGGAAACAAGCGAAGGGAAGACTTTCAAGGAGACTTGTGTCATCTGCTACGAAGGCATCATCGTCGACAAAATGTTCTCGGTAGACGGATGTTTCCACCGTTTCTGCTTTTCCTGCATGAAGCAGCACGTCGAAGTGAAACTACTCGGAGGGCAAACAGCTAGCTGTCCTAGCGACGGGTGCAAATCAGAAGTAAAGATCGAGTGCTGCGCAAAGTTTCTGGATCCTAAGCTTGTCGACGTTATGATCCAACGCAAGAAAGAAGGCTCCATTAGTGTTACTGATAAAGTGTACTGTCCATATCCAAAATGCTCAGAATTGATGGTGAAAGCTGAAGTCTTGGAGTATACAAAACAGTTCTTCGTTGGCGCTGAGCGATCCGGTGCGAGAAAATGCATGAAATGTGGGCATTTCTTCTGCATGCAGTGCAAAGTACCATGGCACTATGGTATCACCTGCGAGGAGTTTCGTAGATCGAAGGGATATCAGAACGCTGGAGATGGCATGTTGAAGTCTCTGGCTCAGAGCAAGAGGTGGAGACAATGCATAAAGTGTAACAATCTAGTTGAGCTTGTTTGGGGATGCTACCATATAACCTGCAGGTACTTTTGCTTGTACATAAGAGAGAGACAATGTTTGATCATTTGTTGCTATTGCTGATTCTAATGTGTTTTGGTTTGTGGCTTGAAGATGCGGATACGAGTTTTGTTACACTTGTGGAGCTGAATGGAAGAATAAGAAAGCAACATGTACGTGCCCGATTTGGGATGAGCGCAACATAATCCGTGAAAGGAATGTGAATCCTAGGAGATGATTGTTTCTGTGTTGTGTGAAAGGGTTTTAGGTAGTAGCTTATTAGGAGTAAGTGTCGGTAACAGTTTAAGAATCAAAAAGACCAGTTTATGGTTTTTGTTTTTGCGGATTTTGTGGGTTTTTTTATGAACTGATCCAGACTTTTGTTTCGGTGTTTAGTTTAATGCTTGAAAACGTTGACATTTTAAGCTTGGACGCGCGCGCGCAGGTATATTCAAATTATATGGTATAAGATTCAAATTATATGGTATAAGATGGATTATTATATAAATTATGTTATTTTAATAATTAAATAAAGTAAATTTTCAAGTAAATAAGTATAGTTATTTATCATTTGTATATATAATTATGAGTAGTTAAATATTTTTTCTAACACTCAAAATATATTTGTCAAATATTTTAAATTAGATGAACAAAAAATTTGTGATTTATTTTTAATAAATTATATTTTGTACTGATCGAGATAATTATCGACTACGCAAATGTATGCGCATTTACGTGGGAATAAAGTTTTTTAAAATAAAATTATTCAGTTTACAAAATATGCTATGAGTATAAGGTTTATAATGTGTTTATTTTACTGTTATATTAATAATAGATTATTTTTGTGTTATGAGAATTAAATTATTTTTTTAGGTATAAAAATATTAAGTTGAAAATAGAATAACATAAATTACGTGTAATACATTTATTCAAATACGTTGTAATTGTAAATATGCGAGTTGTTATTGTAAAAATTTATATATTTTTAATATTGTATTTAGTTTTTTTTTCTCCTTCTCATTTCTATTCTTTGTTTTTATACTCTGTTTTTCTTTTTCTCCGTTCTTTTTTTTTTCTCTATTCTTTTTCTTCTTCTCCGTCTTTTTCTTCTTCCTCTTCTTCATCATTCTTCTTATGTGTTCTTCTTTTTTCTGTATGTTGTTCTTGTTTCTTCGTTTTTCTTCTCCTTTATCTTTTTTTCTTATTCTTCTCTATCCTTCATTTTCTTCATGTATATATTTTTCTTTTTTCCGTTTTTTGTTTCTTTCATCTTCTTTTTTTTCTATATTCTTCTCTTCTTCTCGGTTCTTTTATTTCTTCATCTAATGTGTTCCTTTCCTTTTTTCTATGTTCTTTTCCATTCTTTTTTTTTATTTTCTAAAAAATAATCTAACCATATTAACTAATTTGCTCATATTTTCTTTTACTGTTATTTTCTAAACCCAACTTCTATATTTATTTGTTGGGCAATTTAATTGAAAGAAGAATTTAATTTTTGACATCTTAATTCTTTTTATAATTCAGTTATATGAATAAGAGTATATATTAGTTAGTTGTATATTTTTGTTCTTTTTCTTTCTATTTTCCCTTTTCTGTTACTTTTTCTCCTTCTTTTTCCTTTGCTTGGGCTAATATTTTCGTATTTGGTTTTATTTTTTCGTTACTTTTTCATCTTCTCTGCTGTTTTTCATCTTCTCTGTGGTTCTTCTTCATCACTTCTCCTTTGTTTTATTTCTTCTTCATCATCCTTTCTGCTCCTTCGTTCCTATTCCTTCTTCATCACTACTTATCCTTCTTCACCTTTTCTTCTCTTTTTTTTCTCTTTCTTCCTCTCCGTTGTTATTCTTTTTCATCCGCTCTTATTCTCATTCATCTCTTCTCTTTATTCTCCTATTTTTTCTCTTTCTTCTTAATCCCTTCTTCTTCTTCTTCTCCTCATTCATCTATTTTTGTTCTTCTCATTCTCCTTTTTTCTCCTTCGTTTTTCTTATTCTCTTTTTTTCTCCATCTTTTTTTTCTTTTTTGGATTACCAAGATGTGCTAGACTGAAGCCTGCAATCTCTCCAAGCTCGAAATCACATCATGTAATATTATTTTTGTCCCAAGCGTCACTCGATCAAGTGACCCCTAAGTTTTTTCTATGATCATTTACCAGTTGAGCTAACGACACTTGTTACTCATTCGTCTTCTCCTCCATCATTTCTTCTATGTTATTCGATATTCTCCTTCATCCCCTCTTTTTTCTTTGTCCCTTCTTCTTATTTTTCTATTCTTTCATGTCTTCTTCTTCTTCATCCTTTCTCATTCTTCTCCCTTTTTTCTGTTTTTTTTTTCATCTTCTCCGTATTTCTTAATTTATTTGCCTACAAACATATGTATTTAACTTATTATATTATTGCATAATAATAAGAATATGATTATTGTTTTTGTAATATTTTTTTTTGCAATATCTTTTATATTGTGTGAATTTATATAATTTTATTAGATATATTTATAGCAATCATAATTGTTATTTGCTTATAAATATATTTGTTTGTCCTATTATATTGTTGCATTATAATAGATTGTTATTTGTTTATAAACATATTTGTTTGGTCTATATATGAAAAATATGTTTTTGCTATATTTCTTTTTGCTAAATGTTTTATATGTATAAATATTTATAATTTATCTTATACATACATAGTTTGTTTTATATAATTTAGATGTAATTAATTTTAAGATTAATTAGAATTTTTGAAATAATTATTTATGAAAATATTTAAATTATTTAAATGTGTTTGGTAATTTGAATTAAACTAATCTAAATAATATCTGAAAATTAATGTGTTTGGTAATAGGTATATAAGAATTAAAAAAAAAGAAAAAAGAAAATGAAAATTAATTGCTTGTATTAACAAATGACTAAACTATAAGGAGAAAGTTAAAATACAATGGTATTTTATGTAATATAACATATGATTTATGTTTAAACATTTAAGTGTTCTTGTTTTAATAGTATGGATGCTCAAGATCCGAGGTTAAAGTGAATGAAAGAATGGCCTTTTTGTTCTTAATATGAACCAAATTTATCGCGGAGTTTTTCTCAGGTTGTGGTCCGAATTGAGATGATTATGTGTTGGTTTGGTTTTGTTTGGTTGAAGTTCGGTTACGGTTTTATTTAATCAGATATAAAGTCGGTACAAGTTTTAAATTATGTTCCCCAAAAATAGACACAGTACCACAAGATATACAAATCGAGAAATTAAAAGAGGAAAAATGAAATAACGTTTCTAATAAAATCCTAATTCGTTTTGAAAAGGAAAAAGGAAAAAATATATATATAATGATTTCAATCAATCAAATCGTTGATGAGATCTGCGATAAGAGAGGAGACGATGATGTACAATTACAATAGTAAAAGGAGGAAGAAGACAAAGAAGGCTGCGTCTCCGTCGTGGTCGTCGTTGCCAGACGCGGTGGCTGTAAGTTGCTTGGCTCGCGTCTCGAAATCAGACTACAAAGCGGTATCTCTCGTCTCCAAGAGACACCGCTCCCTCGTAGCTTCCCCTGAGCTCTGCCACGCGCGGACGCTGATCGGTTGCGCCGAGGCATCTTTCTACGTATGCTTGCGCGTCTCTCCTGACCCAACTACTCAATGGTTCGTCCTCACCGGTGCTCGGCGGCGGCGGCGGCTGAGGCCGATCCCATCGAACCCCTGTCAGGCTCCGGATTCATCCTCTTTCGTGGCAGTTGATTGGGGGATCTACGTAATCGGTGGACTCGTCGACGGTGATCCCACTTCCGATGTCTGGTTCCTCGACTGTTTCTCTCACACATGGCGTCAAGTCCCGTCCATGAACATGGCTCGTGCTTCCGCATCCGCAAGCCTTGTCGACGGGAAGATATACGTGGTTGGAGGGTGCGCTGATTCCTCAAACTGGGCAGAGGTTTTTGATCCAAAGACACAAACTTGGCTTAACTATACTACGCCGGAGATGCCACAGAGTATCATCCAC
Organism: Thlaspi arvense; assembly: GCA_911865555.2. Taxonomy (NCBI): domain Eukaryota; kingdom Viridiplantae; phylum Streptophyta; class Magnoliopsida; order Brassicales; family Brassicaceae; genus Thlaspi; species Thlaspi arvense. Next base: position 10,916,739 of record OU466861.1, read on the forward strand.
CAGAGTGAGGTTATAGAGGAGAAGAAGGTTTACGCCGTGGATGAGGAGGGTCAAAGCTTCTACTTGTCGCCAAGTGAATGTAAATCCTGGACAAGGGGAAGAAGAGAGACTAAGCCAGGAAACAGAAACGATTGGTGTGCCATAGGGAAGTTGCTGTACTGTCGCGGTACACGCGGGAGGATACTGTGGTGTGAGCCAGATGAGTTGGACTGGAAAGAAGTGAAGGGTTTAGAAAATCTGCAAGACTCTCTTCTCTGTGGTTGGAGACGCAAAACCAAGGTCAAGTATGATATCAGCAAACTCTGCTGCAACTCTGCTGGGAACATTGTCATCTTTTGGACCTCGCAGAGTTTGGTGCTTCGCGCTGCTGAGTTTTCCTTGGAGAGACGCGAAGGAGGCGAGGTTTGGGCAAGCTTGAGTGGTCAGGTGCTGTTTACAAAGTTGATCCCTTCTCAGAGTCATTCAGCGTTAAGGTCTTGTATTCTGCTCCTGTCTATTCCTGAAACTCGCATCTTCTCAGTCTTTCTTTAAACTATTTACATTTGCCTAAGTCAACTCTGGAATGTCTCAGACATAAAATTGTTTGCATTGTTCTCGACAAATATTTGCTTTCCACTGACTTTTCAATGTTTCACTTGTGTGCTTGAGCAATTCCTAGCTAGAAAACTCCTGAGTTTGTGTGTTATATATTGATTCATCTTTTCTCACAATGTAGCAACTGTGTTGCACGCGTCCTGCTTGCCAAATTCAACTCATTTTCGATTGCTACCACGTACGTGATCTTCAAGTATATATTGTCATGAAGTTTCTGTCTGATAAGTGATTATCTCTAGCTTATTATTATTTGGTTAGATGATATATATGTGACAATTGAGCCTAGTATACTTTAGGAAGCTTTCGAATGATGAACTTACTTTTAGGTTCAGCTTGGTATGAATTTTATATTAGTTTTGGTACATTTCCTGATCCTTTTTTCTAACTAGACTATAGATGACTGTTAACTGTTTTCTTGAACTTTGAAATGTTTATCTGTTGGTAAGTATATCCTTAAACCAGGGAATGATAGAGAAGTTCTCAGTTTTTTATTTTATTAGAGCCACCTTTATAGTTTAATATTTTACTTGTGATGGGCTAAAAATATGCAAATGCGGCATGTCATTGTTGTCTAGTAATAATACCATTCATTACATTTCTCTTAGTCAACTCTGAAATGCTCAGACAAATACTGTTTGCATTGTCTTGACAAAAATTTATACATGAAAGTTCTGACTTGTTTTTGTTTTACAGCTGGAGAAATTATCATCCCCCATTGTTGCAGAACACAAGATTCCTTCAGGATAGTCAGATTCTCTGTTTCTGTTACAAATGGCTCAAAAATTGCATCTGATCTGGATGATCTTATATGTTCATCTGATTTGCATCTCAAGTCAACAGGAGACAGGTTTTATCTATAACGGCTTTCGCCAAGCAGACCTTTATACCGATGGGGTTGCCAAAGTTCTTCCCAAAGGACAGTTGCAGTTGGATCAGGACAGCGAATGGGTCATGCTTTCTTCAAGAAGCCATTTGAGTTCACTTCACCTGAATCACTCTCTTTCTCAACGCATTTTGTCTGTGCTTTGGTGCCAAAGCCAGGATTTATTGGTGGTCATGGTATTGCCTTTGTTTTATCTGCCTCCATGGATCTCACGAATGCAGACGCGACACAGTTCTTGGGACTGTTCAACATCTCGACTCAAGGATCCTCTTCTTCTCATATAGTCGCTGTTGAGCTAGATACTGCCCTCAGCGCTGAGTTTGATGACATCAATGCTAATCATGTTGGTATCGATGTCAATGGCCTTATGTCTATCACATCTTCTCCTGCTGCTTACTTTTCTGAGATCAAAGGTAAAAACGAAAGCATACAGCTTTTGAGTGGAGATCCTATACAAGTATGGGTGGACTATGAAGGAAATGTACTTAATGTTTCACTGGCCCCTCGTAAAACTCACAAGCCAAGTAAGCCTCTTTTGTCAAGATCTATCAACCTTTCAGAATCTTTTCCAGATAAAAAGATGTTTCTTGGGTTCTCTGGGGCTACGGGGACATTGATCAGCTACCAATACATATTAGGGTGGAGTTTAAGCAGAAGCACAGTGTCATTGCAGGCTTTGGATGTTACTAATCTTCCTCGAGTTCCTCGTCATAGATCTAAAAACGAGAAATTATCAACGCTGCTTATTGTTCTGCTCATATTACTGGCGGCCTTAGTGTTTTTGGCTCTTGGAGCAGCTTATGTCTACAGGAGAAGGAAATATGCAGAAATAAGAGAGGAATGGGAAAAAGAATATGGTCCACACCGTTTTTCCTATAAAGCTCTGTACAATGCAACAAAAGGGTTTAACAAAGATGGACTTCTTGGGAAAGGAGGTTTTGGAGAAGTGTACGGAGGAACTCTGCCTTCCAATGAACAAATAGCGGTGAAAAGAGTGTCCCACGATGCAGAGTAAGGGATGAAGCAGTTTGTGGCTGAAATCGTGAGCATGGGTAATCTGAAGCACAAGAACATGGTTCCACTTCTTGGGTACTGTAGAAGAAAAGGTGAGTTGCTTCTGGTCTCTGAATACATGCACAATGGTAGTCTTGACCAATACTTGTTCCATGACGAAAAACCGCCCTTCTCATGGCGTCGAAAACTTATAACCATCAAAGATATAGCTTCAGCTCTCAATTACATGCATACAGGAGCTCCACAAGTTGTTCTCCACAGAGATATCAAAGCTTCTAATGTTATGTTAGACGCTGAATTTAATGGAAGGTTGGGGGATTTTGACATGGCAAGGTTTTACGATCATGGGGCAGACCCTGCTACAACTGCAGCCGTGGGAACCATTGGGTACATGGCACCGGAGCTTGTTACAATGGGAGGAGCTTCCACTGCAACAGACGTTTATGGCTTTGGTGCGTTTTTACTTGAAGTGACATGTGGGAGGAGACCCGTTGAGCCTGAGTTGCCAGGTGAAAGACGGTATTTGCTTCAGTGGGTATGCCAATGTTGGAAAATGGCTTCTTTGCTAGGAGCTAGAGACCCGAGAATGAGAGGTGAGATCTCAGCTGAGGAAGTGGAAATGGTGTTGAAACTTGGGTTGCTTTGCACAAATGCTGTGGCTGAACTGAGACCTTCAATGGAAGAAGTGGTGCAGTACTTAAATGAAAGCCTAAAGCTGCCTGATGTCTCCCCAGATTCTCCTGGTACGGTTCCTTTACCCCGCTGATTACTAGGAACTTGTCAGCGTCTTTTTACTCTTCTTCCTCAGCCAACGACTCTACATTTGTCACTCACTCGATTGTCCATGGACACGGACGGTAAAAGTTGAGAAATTTTCTCCTTTGAATCTTTAGTTAAAGACATGTTAGCCTTGTGTGAAGTAATTCTAGTGGGCAGGCGTACCACTTGTGAAGTCTGTTTTGATATATCACAAAGACATCCAGCATTGAAAAGTATTGTTTGGAGTCTTTTGTAGAAATGCTTTTAGGCTTTGTAAGTTTTGATGTGTATTTGCACTAAAGTTTTGTATCATCTTAACTGCATTTCTCTATCTACATCTCTAGTTTTATTGCAGTAAGTAAGGTTTTTGCTCAGATGTTTACAAGTTGTTCCTCACTCTGTCGATTAATTTTATCTCATTCTTTTAAATCTCGATTGAACAAATATTTTGGTTCTTGGCTTTAGTGACGCCCACGCATTAACTTTCCATCTGAGGGTCGTTTTGAATGTAATGGTTTCGTACTGTATTTGAGTAATCTCCAACTTTGTCATACGGATCCTTTCAAAAGTGTATATGTCCCATCTTGTCCTCGCCTTTGTTCCATCTAAAAGTCATGGAGTTCAAGTTTATGTTGCTAATATTGTTGTTATGAATTTCAGGGTTGTTACATGCTCGTTTTTAATGGAAATTCTAACTTAATACACATTAATTTTTTCATCTGTTCTCTTTTTCTTTTACTTGTGTTTCTTGAATAGTTGAATTTAGTTCAGTTTCATCTGTGGAGATGAGTGGAGTTACAAACAAACAAAAAAAGCATCATTAAGTTAAAGATGATTGTTTCATCCTATGACAGGTAAAGTTTGGATTGGAGACTTATTCTTGAAATTGTTGAAGACTACATTTTTATTCTTAAACCGAGACATATATATTCAGCTATGGTCTGGTGTAATAGAGAGATGGTGTCCTAAAATGTTATCATAAGTTTTTGAATTGTAGAGGAACCAAGAATATAAGTAGCTAGTCTGATACATGTGATCACCAAGTTCTCTGTGTCTTTTATGATCCTCACCAAGTTCTCTGTGTCTTTTATGATCCTTCATTGTTTTAGGGTACTACTTACATGGAATGATAAAAGAACTTGCTTTGTTAAGGTCAATACGATTACATATTCAAGATGCGATTCTTTGTGAATGTATGTATAATTTATGGACTTAGATAGACTAGTGTGAGAAATATACTCTATTTATTTTTAGTATTCATATCACACAAGAAATGCGTTAATATAGGCAGCAATCATTTAGAGCATCGGTCAGATTTTAAGGGGTTCTAAACTGAAAAAAAAAGAAAAAAAAATAAACAAGAACGTGGCAAGACTAAGGAGAGAATCAATTCTCTGTGCACATAGGCTGTAGGAGCGTTTCTCCAATGATGTGGTGAAACATGATTTGACAAAAAAAATTTTAAAAAAAAATCGAATTTTTTTAATAATAATTTTTTTAAGAACTTTTTATCGCTATCTCTCCATTGATGCTCTTATAAAAACTATAGTTTCTTTGGATGTTAGAGCAACTCTATTGGGAAGTTTTCACTAAAGTATCTCATCATTAATAAAAAAAATATATTCAAAATGTAAGATCTCTCATATCAGAATCGGTTCTTAATATATGAAATACCATTAAAACACTTGTCCTCTTTTTAAGTAGTTTATTTCTTTTAAAAATTAAAATTTAATTATATAAGATATATCATATTTAAATAGTAATATTTTTTTATTGAAAACTTTATTTTTGAGATCTTCACTGTTGAGGATGCTCTTAGAGCAGTTCCATTAGCAGTTCTTAACAGTTTCTTAAGTTAAAATATTAAAAAATAATTCATTAATGTGTTAAATTGCTAAGAATCGGTTTTTAACTATTTGTTAAGAACTCACTATGTGCCAGTCCGTGATTGGTCGACTAGTTTAGGGCATCAGCAATGGAGATATCATGATGGAGAAGCTTCTTAAACAAAATTTATTATTAAAAAAATCGATTTAAAAAAAAAATTGATAAATGACATTTTGCCACGTCATCAGAAGTCCTCTGAGAGCCGATCCTACTATCTCTACTCAGAGAGTCGATTCTCTTGCCACATCATTAATTTTTTTTTTCTTTTTTCTTTTTTCTTTAGAATCTCTCAAAAGCTCACTAATACACATGCTCTTAAAAAAATAAAAATTCTTCTCTCTGCCTCGACTCTCTCTTCCAAAATCTCGAGAGACCCTTTCTCTGAAATCTCCACAGATCCTCTCTCTTCTGATAACTATGAAGAAGCAATCTCAATTCAGAACCAATCACACCCTTCTGTTCTTTCTCTGATCACCAGCAAGAAGGGGGTTTTCATGTGAGACTTGTGAATTTGTTGCTTGTGATTTGGGATTTTTTTGTGGCCTCAAGCTTCTTCGCGGTTCATCTTCGGACTCAATTCCGGGAGAAAGGTTTAGATTTTATGGTCTCCGATTCATTTTTATGGATATTTTTGTTGCAGATTCTTTGTTAGTACATTTTGCTATGATTATGCTGTAACACTGAAAATTTATCTGTATAATCGACTTATTTACTGGACAAAATCTAGTTTTTTTCTCCAGATTACTTAAGAATTTCTTGCTAACTTTTGCTCCACTTTAGTTTGGTTGTCTTTCAGGACATGCAGTTTGTTGTTGTGTGTTTGGTTATCGGAAGTTTCGGGTTTGGTGTTATTATTAAGTCCGGTTTTATTTTTTCTCTTGGAGTTTTAATCTCAGATGATCCTCCATCTAAAACCGAAATCTGAAATATCTCCCTTTTAATTTTATTTCATTTTCAATTAATTTTAATTCCAAAACCATTAAAATTACCTAAAAACCTACTCAATTAACAAGATTTACAATTATACCTGGGTTCTACCCGTCCACCAAACTAAAATCGGATCTAACCTCTAACCCGAAAACTAAAAATCTACAACCCCTAACCCAAAACTAAAAATCCATAACCTCCTAAACCGAAATCACCGGAAACTTTCGCACTCCCTCAAACTCAAACTGCTCCAAAATCGTCGAACTCTCTCCCTCATAAATCTCGGTTCGAACCTCCTCTCAGTTTCTTACAAAAACCTCTCTCTTGAACTCAGTCCGCTGATTCAATGGCCAAGACAAATTGGACAAGAAAGAGGAAGAAGAAGAAGATTGCTAAGGATGTGAATCCGCCGATTGCTGAAGTGGAGAAGGGTTAAAGGAGTTCAGATCCGCCGATTGATGCCATTGAAGAAGAGGGGGAATGAACTACGGTTCCCATTGGCAAAGAGGGGGAAGGATCTAGGGTTCCCCTTAACAAGAGACATGAAGAAGATAATGAAGAGAGTGATGACAAAGAGACTGAAGAAGAAGGAGATCATGTCTCAAATGAGAACGAGAATCAAGAAGAAGGAGAGAAAGGAGAGAGTGACAATGAAGAAGAAGTCAATGAAGAATAAGACAATGAAGAAGAAGACAATGAAGAAGAAGACAATGAAGAAGAAAACTCCAATGAAGAAGAAGACCACGGAGAGGGAGAACAAAACTCGGCGGACGGGGAAGATGAAAGTCTTGTAAGTATTTCGATTCCATTGGATTGGATTCATAGTTAGGTAGAACTAAATTGTTTTTGTTAGGTAGAACTAGGGAAAACTAGTATAACTAGGTAAAACAAGTTCTTGTTATATGTAGTATTAGCATAACTAGGTAATACTAGGATTTGTTAAGTAATACTAGTATAATTAGATAAAACTACTCGGTTGTTACATGTAATACTAGTATAACTAGATAATACTAGGATTTGTGGTTGTTTAAATAATACTAGTATAACTACATGATACTAGAACTAGGTAATACTAGTATAGCTGAATAAAACTACTTGGTTGTTACATGTAATACTAGTTTAACTACTACTACGATTTGTGGTTGTTTAAGTAATACTAGTATAACTAGTTAAAACTAATCAAATTTTATTTGTAATACTAGTATAACTATATATGACTAGTCGGATTTTATTTGTAATACTAGGAATTACTTGATACAACTAATCGGATTTTATTTGTAATACTAAAATTACTTGGTACAACTAATCGGATTTTATTTATAATACTGGAATAACTTGGTACAACTGAATGTTTTTGTAGGATTCCGAGGAGCAATTGACAGCACTACAACCTATGAAATCCGAGATGAAGATTAAGATATCGACAAGGTGTTACATCTACGAAGCTTTAACGACGCTGGACAATTTGAAGCCTCCGCTCTCACCTTTAGAGAGGTCATGGTTTGAGACCCATCCGCAATTCAAGCACATTTTCCACTTGCCAAGGGACAAATATCACAAGGTTATGGGCATGTGGATGCTACTTCTTCGAACAGCATGCATCGAGAAAGAGAAGGAAGCTTGGTTTGTCGTCAACGGCGTTCCTATCCGTTATGGGCTGAGGGAACACGCCTTGATGTCAGGATTAGACTGCCGCAACCATCCAGTCAATTATATGCGAGAGGGCAGTATGGACTTTGTCAAGAGGCATTTTGAGCGATCAATAATCAGACATCAAGACGTGAAGGAAAAGCTAGAGGAAATAGGTTCTGGTCGAGATAGGTTGAAGATGGCTGTCCTCTACTTCTTATCCAGCATTGTTATAGGGCAGACAAAGATTAGAGCAGATGCTACGCCCGTGTTAGAATTCTTCCAGAGAGCAGTGTATGATCTCGAGTTGTGTCAGACATTTCCTTGGGGCAGATTGTCCGTTGATCACATGCTAGGCGAGATCTGGCACACGATGACTCATTTTGGAGGAAGCGTCAAAGAGGGTGTATTATGGCCGATTCCAGGTTTCTGTATTCCTATGGAGGTAAGTTACTTCCTGTTATAATTGTTGTATTAGTTATTGACTACTTGTTATAATTGAAGCATACTCTAACTCTTTTAACTATATGTGTGTTGTGTAGCTTTTAGCATTTGAGGCAATTCCAGATTTGCGGAATAGATTCCGAGAAGCTATTCCAAGCGCACACATGAGTTGCCCTAAGATGTGCAAGTCAAGGTTCAAGAAAAGCGAAATGAAAGGGTTTCCTCTTGAGAGTATAAATCAACACCTTGGTGGAACTAAGGTTAGTTATTCTTCTCGTACTTTGCATTATAATTATTTTGGATTGTTATGTTTTTAATCTTTAATTTCATTTATTTTGGATTGTTATGTTTTTACAGGATATTGATAGTATCCTGATCGCTACAGATGAAGAAAACCCTCTTCTGGCTGAAATCCTCGAACAAAACGACGATGATGATAAGCATGATGTCGTTGTTTAGAGCTGGATGAGTCGTCTTAACAAAGACTATGCCATACGCTTTGAGGAGATGTATAAGGAAGATGTGGCTTCCAGATTGCGAGAGGAACCTGAAAATCCGGTGACCGGTGATACAAGACTTGAAATGGTGTTCAAGTGATGCTTCTTTGAATCGTTTGCTTCAAGCTTAAAGGGGTGGATGGAAGACTTGAATGATGGAAAGTCGGTTGGCTTGATGACCTCAAACTCCAAAGGTTAGACTCTACTAGCTCAAGGGCTAATCCTCACTAGATCTTAGGAGATTCTACACGTTCTATCAGCTTCTGAGTCTCTCAAGAAACTAGATATATATAAAATGCAGAAATAAGTTGTAAACAAAGACAAACTTTCTTTGAAACAAAATAAACTTTTCTTGATTAATAATTTGGTGATTAATAATACAAAGGACTTGAGTTTATATAGTACTCAGAATTGTGAAAGCAAACAGTAACAAGAAGTAATAAAAGAGAAAGCATAAAAGTTGGCTAATATGATGAAAATGAGTCTTCTAGCCGTTGGGTTGAAATGGAGGGAATAACTTGATTTGTGGTAGCGAAATGATATGGTTCTTTGACTCCTCTGGAATGAATGGTCGTGATGAATCTGGTGAGTTGAATAGATGGACGAGATTAGATGATATTGATGGCTCTTGATCCTTAATTCTCCTTTGAAATGAGTGGTGATCTTCTTTTAAGGAAAGCTCTTCTTTGGGGTATTCTCCTTTGACTACTGAAGAAAGAGGGCGGCTGCTGGCTTTATCTGGTGTATAATGAGTATGGTAAGCTCCAGTTGAAGAGAGGTGGGGCGAATAAAATGTCTTGATGCAAGTTATATCCGTTGTTTCCTTATATGGCTTGTTGAATGCATATCTTGGCTTAGTTGTTGGGTTTGACGGATTGAGTAGATCTTCTTGGTTAAATGTTGGCTTGAGTTGAACCAGGGACGGTTTGTGGACCTCCTTAGCTTTAGGAAATGATTTAGAACGGTCACATGATATATCAATATGCTGACTTTCCATAACTGGCTCACCACTAATTCCTTCAGATTTGCAATCTTTTCAGCATTTTTTTTAGCTCATAACACATTTGTCTGTTTTGAACTTCATGGTCAGCAACCTTGTCCTTTAAGCTAGAAATTTCATCTTTGATAGCCTGAACCCATCTTTGCTTAATGTGGTAACCATCATTCTACAGATCAAGAGAAATATAGGATCAATAAACCAATTAATTGAAACAAAAAAGAACTTTGAAAGCATAAATTATAGAGTCAATAACTCAAACTCATTGCAGGTTAAGTATCTCGTTCCTAGGTCGGCTGCATTTTGAGAGGTCTCCTCTATAATTTTTTCACCACATGGACATTTTTTTGGAATGCCATAGTGACAATCGGCAACATAGAAGAGCCTGTCGCATAGCCACTTGTTCCTCTTCGCATCACTATAGCTCAGGTCCATAATCAAGATCTCGAGCAGAGAGATAAGAAATCGTGATTGAGAGGAGTCAGAAAGAGGTGGAATGCTGAGGAGGAAAATATGAGATTGTGAAGTGGAAGAGAGAGTAATTTTGTGTACTGGCCCCAAAAAATATTGGGAATTTTGGGTATTGGCGCCAAAAAAAAATAGGGAATTTTGGGTATTGGCGCCAAACATTTACTCGTAGTTGTACAGAATATAGTAGTTGTACGAAAGTTCCAAATAGTAATACTTTGCGTGTTTTCCAATTTATTTAGTATTACTCACTCTTAAATTATGTTTCTTTAGTTTTACAGTCTATATAAATCGATTAGCATATAATTCTAATTGATTTATGTATTGATATGATTAAAATCATTATGTCTGTAACTTTGTCATTGTAAGTTGGTTATTATCTACAAAATGATCTTACAAGTATAAGGAGTATTGTATACGGGTAAAGCTTCTCGACTATTTACAATATGTTATAATTTCACAATACCCTAATTAATACACATTATGAAGTTAATACATAATAAGTGGAGTGTTGAGTAATTTTGGTTTTGGTTTTGTCAAAATAAAAATTATTTTTTCTATTATAAACTATAATTAGTAATACCAGTAATAATAGTACGACAAGTAATCTCAGTTTTATGTAGTTATACACAATTGTACACGTATACAGTTTCTCGTAGTTATCCAATATTGAAAACGTTGTGAAAGGAAGTTTTACATAGTTTTACATAGTTCTACACGGTTGTACACAGTTTTACAAACCAGAGAATACGAAAATCAAACACTACTGCGATTTCCAAATAACAACCATTACAATCCTTGTCTTGGTCATCTTTTATTTTGAGTTCTATGACGTCTTTCTCCAGCGGATGGAAACCTTTTTATTCTCTTACTTCCCTTCTTTTTGAGGCGATTTGAAGGCATGATCTGCACTTCTTTTATGTAATCAGGGACATTCCACTCAGACTGATGAGGCACTAAATAAATTATCATGTGGTACGCCAATGCCCACTGCTCCATCCAATAATATCTTGAACACAATTCATGTAGTTGGATATCGCGAACTCTATCTTCATTAGACTAGAATGTAATGAAAGCCGCTAGTTCGTGCATACAAGGATACACCTTGCAGCTGTAACTTTTCAAGAGTAAATTCACCAAATAAGACTTCTCATCAGAACCAATGACATTGTTTTTAAGCCCGAAACTGTTTAGCTCATCCACATGTAATTTCTTAGCATCCTTCCACATATCATGCAACAAGTTCTCCACTAAAGGCACCAGTTTCTGTTCAACCGGTTCTGCAACGGCATCCTTTCTGTGATCATTAAGCCAATCATAATTTTTTTTTCAGAATCGCATCAACCATGGGTATTAAAGAGTACGTCCTTGCGATCCTAAAAGTACTGTTCAAAGATTTCACAGTGTTGCTTGTATCTAAGTTATATCTATCTCCAAGAAAATAACACCTTGCCCATTTATCTTTCTCAGTTGTGTGTTCTAAATGCTTTGCCGCAGAAGGATATCTCATCTGGTAATGACTATAAGCACGCTCAAACTCAGCCACCGTGTAAAACCTACTACACTCTATGAATCTCCAAGTGACCACATCTTTATTGACGGTAGAAGCATGACCTTTCAGATTTTGGGACAAATATCATACGCAATAACCATGATGAGAGCTCAGATACACATTTGCTATGGTGCTGATGAGGTTTATATTTCTATCACTCATGAATACCAATTCGGAAGTGTCCGCCACAACGAATTTCAGCATCTCGAAAAACCAGGTCAAACTAGCATTATTCCCACCATCGAGTACAGCAAAGGCTATAGGGTAATTATGACAATTAGGATCCTGATCTGAAGCAAAAACTAGTACACCATCAAACCCGTTCTTCAGAAAAGTTGCATCCACAACTATCACTTTCCTCATGCATTTAAACCCTTCTATGCTAGCTCCCAAAACAATGAATCGATACTTGAATTTTTTCCTTTTCATCCAACTTCACCCTGGTTATTGTACCTGGATTGGCATTTTCCAGCATGTACAAGTAACAATACAACATCTTGTAGCTTTCTTCTGGATTACCACGCAAATCAGAAACAGCTTGGTTTTTCCCTCGCAACACAGTGGAGTATGATATCCTCACGCCAATTTTTGCCTGAACAAGATGTACAATACTTTTAGGAGTCGGAGTGTCCATTTGGCCTGGATAATCATCATGCAAAAGAGATGCAACTAATCGTGGTGTGCCTTTCCTCCTTTTGTTGCTTGAACTCTGACTAGCCCGAGAGCATGTATGCACCTTAAAATACGTTCTAATCGAGAAAAAATCTGTACCGTTAATCTTTGCAGCTCGTAAACCCCAACTACAGCTTCCTTGACGACATTTCAACACTAATCGGACTTTATCTGACTTCTCTATAGCAAAATCAAAACAATTCACAAATGAGCCTCTATCCACCAAATCCTGCACTGCCTTCTTATTTGGAAATTCTTGATGTAAATATAGACCCAAACCGTCTTCCCATGCCTCCATAAAGTGAGTAGCTTATACAACAGGTCGCAACTCACCATATTCATTGTGCATATCCACAGATTCATCACCTGATATATTTCCACCCTCTCTAGTCTCATCATCCTTCTCTATCGCCTGATGTTGTTGTTCTGCTTGTTGGTTGTACACAATCATGACATTATCTTCAACATCATCATCCTTCGAATGCAACTCCTCATAGTTCACACCAGCAAAACTTTTTCCCTTGCTTTCGAAAGCTTATCGGGCAGTTCTTCTGAGATAGTGATGACCTCCACATGTAGAAGACATCTACGATTCTCATTATCATTGGAGGCTAGATAAACACGAAGATTCTCATCATCAGAAATAATCCACTCTTCCTCATGTCCCACCAGCAGTGGAGTGTAAATTAATTTCAACTTCACCATACTTTCATCTAAATCAACTTTTTTGCATATTCTAGCTTCTATCAACGCCAAAGTTACCTCCGTCGTTGGTGTCTTCTAGAATATACTATATTGCCAACCATTGCATTTAAAATATTATCCACAGTTATACAATAATTAATACCCAGTTGTACCAAGTTATACTTTATTAATCAGTGATAGTAGTGACTAATTATTCGCAGTTATACAATAAGTAATACCATAGTTGTACCAAGTTATCCTTTATTAATCAGTTATAGTAATATTAGTTATCCACAGTTATACAACCAGTAATACCCAGTTGTACCAAGTTATACTTTATTAATTAGTGATAGTAGTGACTAGTTATCCACAGTTATACAATCAGTAATACTCAGTTGTACCAAGTTATACTTTTTAAATCAGTGATACTAGTGACTAGTTATCCATAGTTATATATTTATCAGTAATACCCAGTTCTACCTAGTAGTTTTTCGCAAGAACACAAATTGGGATTGGATTTCGTATTCAATTCATTCTAATCTACAACGATTCAATTCAATTCAACCAATACAATCTATTTATTACCAATTTCTAGTCCTAATCATCCCATAAATCATGCTAATACACATAATATCGTCCATAGCATAGCATTTGAGATTAAAAACTCTTGATTTTCAATTACCTCGATTTACTGCAGGTTTCTACTTCCGCCGACGTCGATGGGGAGCTCCGGGATGGTCCAGTTTACTTCCGACGACGTCCTGCAACGGCGAGGCTCTGCAACGGGCTCTGCAACGGCTTCACAGCTCGGCAACAATGGTGAGAGAGTGATATAAAAGTCGGGCGAGAGTGTTACTATGGTTAGAGTGGGTGGTTTGATGAAGTCTACACACTGGCGATGACGCTCTATTGTGACGACTGATGGATGGAAATGATAGAACAAGGCGTGATGAACACTCCTTGAGCCGAGATGGGATCTGTCAAGCTGGCTATAGCGCTCTCTCTTGAGGGATCGAGTGAATGGGGTAACGAAGTGGATTGATGGCACCACAGAGAGGATGAATAGCTCTCTGATACAACAAGCACTTAGTCTTGTACGAATCTCACGAACAAGAACAAGGCAAAGAACAAAGGCAAAGCGGCGGCTGTTGCTTTTGAAGAAAGTTCAGTCTTTATTGATAATCAAAAGGTAACCAAAGATACAATGCTGCAGCGGAGCTTTATAAACAGCTCGTTAGCTAGCCCTAGGGACAAAATAAAAGCAATAAAACGACAACACAAAGGAAAAGTAAAGCTTCAAAACGCTTAAGGCGCAAAAACATCAAAATAAGAAAGTTCACTTAACTAAAGAAAATAAAAGCTAAACTAAGCCGACTCCTTTGTGGCTCGAACTGATGATTCCTTGGCATATTGTGGTGCTTAAGAACCATTGAGGCAAGCCTCAGTACCTGTACAAATCGTATAAATTGAGAATACCTGGTTTTGGCGCGTATGATGCTTGTTTGGTACGTTGCTGAATGTTGCTTGTTCCGATCCCGTTGGGGCGAGTTTCTCGACGTTCTCTTCATACTGATGTGTGTAGAGGTCGAGCTGGTATGTGTCTTCAATAGTTCCTCCACGATCAAGGCTTGAATCATCTTCTTGCTCCAATGGTATTCTAACGGCTTCTATACTTGTACTTGGTGTATCTCGCGGCTCCGGTACAGCATTGGTGGGATTGTTGATGTTCTGATCGCCATTTCCTGTCAAGTAAACATCCATACCTTGTTTTGTGATGGGGCGGTCATCTTTCAGGCTCATCTTGGCGAAATACTCGGTAATGTCTATCTCAGGTGCAATGGGGGTCGGTTGGGGGTTGAGTATGTTCTCCACGTTCATGTTGGTAAAAAGTGTTTGTATGGCCTCATTGAATCCTTCCCTTAACCTCCTGGTCTTGGTATGTGTCATGGGCGAGTCGGTCACTGGTGGTACGGCGGTCTGTTCCAGCTCCTCTCGTCCCGGTACGAATGACTGGTCATTGCTCCCGACACTCTCTCGACCCGGTACGATTGTATGGTCCATGTCCTCATCATTCCCTCCCCTTGGCGAGGTTTTGTCCTCAAAACTGGATCATCTGCATCATAAGGAGATAAATCAGTAACATCAAAACTATGGGATATGTAAGCGTTGTCATTGATCTTCTCTAGGACTTTGAATGGTCCATCTCCTCTCGGTGCGAGCTTGGAACTCCTCTTTTTTGGGAATCTTTCCTGTCTCATGTGTAGCCAGACCCATTCTCGTGGCTCAAACGTCATTTTTCTTTGCTTCTTGTCAGCATGCTTCTTGTAAGCTTTCGTCTTCTTCAAGATATTCTCTCTGACCCTCTCATTTAGTTTCTTAATAAATTCGCCTTTCCTGAGACCATCTAGATTAACTTGCTCAACTAGGGGAATGGGCGAAAGATCAAGTGGGGTTAGTGGGTTTAAACCATAAGCAACCTTAAATGGAGACATTTTAGTAGCTGAATCAACAGCTCAGTTGTAAGCAAATTCTATGAATGGCAAACAATCAACCCATGTTTTTAAATTCTTGCCAAGTGTAACTCTAAGTAAATAGGATAGAGTACGGTTTACCACTTCAGTTTGGCCATCAGTTTGGGGATAGCAAGTGGTTGAGAACAGCAACTTTGTACCGAGCTTCCTCCATAGAGTCCTCCAAAAGTGGCTCAAAAATTTGTATCACGGTCAGAGACAATGGCCCTTGGTAAACCATGCAAACGCACCACCTCCTTGAAAAACAAGTCAGTCGTTTGTGTAGCGTCATTCGTCTTGTCACATGGTATAAAGTGAGCCATCTTTGAGAAACGGTCCACCACAACAAAGATTGAATTCTTGTGTTTAATCTTGGGCAAACCTAAGACGAAATCCATAGAAACATCCATCCATGGTGCGTTAGGGATAGGCAAATGTAAATAAAGGCCGTGAGGATGTAACCTGGACTTTGCTTTGTGGCAAGTGACACATCTAGAACAATGTTTTTCAACATCTTTCTTCAAATGTGGCCAGTAGAAATGATCAGCCACCATTGCCAACGTCTTGTTTACTCCAAAATGACCCATAAGGCCTCCACTGTGTGCTTCTTTGAGTACCAAATCCCTCATTGAACATTGTGGGATGCATAAGCGCTTGTCCTTGAATAAGAAACCATCGTTTAAGTAGAAAGCGGTGAAAGCTCTTTTGCCGTGCTCCTGATATGCTTCTCCCAGCTCCGGGTTCTCCTTGTACAAGTCCTTGATGTGCTCAAACCAGAGTACCTTAGCCTCCATGGTCGATATCAATGCAAATCTCCTTGAAAGTGCATCGGCTACTACATTCTCTTTGCTCTTCTTATACTTGATCACGTACGGGAATGTCTCTATAAACTCCAACCACTTAGCATGTATCCTCTTGAGTGATGTCTGCCCTCTCAAGTGATTGAGTGTCTCGTGGTCAGTGTGAATGTTGAACTCCTTAGACAACAAGTAATGCTGCCATGTCTCTAAAGCTCTCACCAACGCGTAGAGCTCTTTGTCGTACGTCGGATAATTCAGTGTAGCTCCACTGAGTTTCTCACTAAAGAAGGCTACGGGCTTCTTTCTCTGATGTAACACAGCTCCTATGTCTAAGCCAGAAGCATCGCACTCCACCTCGAACATCTCGTCAAAGTCTGGTAAGGCTAGAACCGGCACCTCGGTCAGTTTCTCTTTCAAGGTGTTGAATGCGTTTTCTTGAGCTGCTCCCCACGAGAATAGTGTATTCTTCTTGATCACGGCAGTGAGTGGTGCAGCTACTGTACTGAAGTCTCTCACGAATCGGCGGTAGAAGCTAGCTAGACCATGAAAGCTCCTCACATGACCGATTGTAGAAGGAGTAGGCCAGTCTCTTATCGCCTTTATCTTCTCCTCATCGACTTGTAGTCCCTGTTTATTAACTACAAAGCCTAAAAACACGATTTGATCAGTACGAAAGGTGCACTTCTTAAGGTTCGCATATAGACCTTCCTTTCGAAGTGATTTAAGCATTAGTTTGAGATGTTTAAGATGATCAGCAAGGTTCTTACTATGAATGAGTATATCATCAAAGTAAACAACTACGATTTTGCTTATATATGATCTAAGAACCTGGTTCATAAGCCTCATGAATGTGCTCGGGGCATTGGTCAAGCCAAAAGGCATGACTAGCCACTCGTACAGCCCTTGCTTAGTCTTAAAGGCGGTTTTCCATTCATCCCCTTCTCTCATTCTGACTTGGTGATAGCCGCTTTTAAGATCCACCTTTGAGAAGATTGTTGAACCGCTCAGCTCGTCCAACATGTCATCTAACCGCGGGATAGGATGGCGGTATTTGATGATGATGTTGTTGATGGCTCGGCAGTCCACGAACATCCTCCACGTCCCGTCCTTTTTAGGAACCAGCAGCACCGGTACAGCACAAGGGCTAAGGCTCTCTCGGATGTAGCCCTTTTCCATGAGATTCCTAACTTGTTTCTCAAGTTCTTTGGTCTCCTCCGGATTCATTCTATAGGCCGGCTTGTTAGGTAAGGTTGACCTAGGTACAAGATCTATCTGATGTTCTATACCCCGTAGAGGAGGTAAGCCGGGAGGTATCTCCTCGGGGAACACATCTTGAAAACGGTTTAGAACGGTTTGCACCTCTGGTGGAACCTCTAAATCACTTAAACCTGCGCTTATACATTCTTTGAAATACATCAGTAGCACGGTGCCATTGGCACACATGGTTTTAGATATATCACTAGCTGAAAGATAAAGACTAGTTTTACTTAGCTCAACCTCCTTAGACATGTGCTTTTGCAATTCGTGTATCTCGGCCGTTCTAAGTGGAACAAGATTGAACGTACAGTCTTTATGCATGAAAACATAGTGATTCGTACGTCCGTTGTGGCTGGCGGCTCGATCAAATTGCCACGGTCTCCCGAGCAGTAAGTGTCCCGCTTGCATTGGTATCACGTCACATACAACCTCGTCTAAGTACTTTCCCACGCTGAATGGCACAACGACTTGCTCCGAGATCTTAAGCTCGGTTTGATCATTCAGCCACCTTAACTTGTATGGTCGCGAATGTTTAATCTTCTCAAGACCTAACCTGTCCACCATATACTTGCTAGCTACATTAGTACATGATCCACCGTCTATGATAAGGTTACATACCTTTCCTTGGATTGTACATCTTGTGTGAAAGATGTTCTCTCTTTGTTCTTTCTCCTCGGGGTTAACTAGCACGCTAAGCACCCGCTTTGTTACTAAAAGATCTCCTTGGTCAGGATATTGAATGTCATCCTCTTCACCACCCGAGTCTTCTTCTAGCTCATCTTGTGATTCATACTCGCCACTAGGGGTGAGAATCATCACGCGGTTGTTGGGGCATTCCCTAGATATGTGTCCCCTGCCTTGACACTTAAAGCACGTTATGTCTCTAGATCTTTGATTAGTACTAGGGAACTTACCATGCTCAGTTCGGTTGAATTTAGGGGGCTCCATGTTCATGCTCTTGAAGCGAGAATCAATATATATGCCCTTTCCCTTATCCAAGGGCTTTGAGCTGCTTGTTGCCCACGGCTGGCTAGGTTTGTTACGGTTGAAGTGGGGGCTCTTGCGTTTGATCTGCTGCTCCACTTGTACCGAGAGGTGTAGTAGCTCCTGCATTCCTCCATACTGCATTCGCTCCACCTTTCTTGCAATCCTCTCTTGTAAACCGTCAAGGAACTGAGCCATTAGAGCTTCCTCGGACTCCTCTAACTCCAAAGAGTTCATTAGCTTCTCAAACTCTTCAAAGTACTCATCCACGCTCCTTGCTCCCTGAGATAACTTACAAAAACATTTTTGTAAGTGCCTATGGTAATGTTCAGGTACGTACCTTTGGCGTAGCAAGAACTTCATGTCGCTCCATGTAGAGACTTGACCAAAACGTTGCCTTCTCCTCTCGGCTACCGTTCTGTCCCACCAAGAAAGTGCATTCTCTGTGAAGTTGGCAGCTGCTACGGCCACTTTCTTACGTTCAGTGTATCCATAGCACTCGAATATGTGGTCCATACGTCTCTCCCAATACAAATATAGCTCGGGATTAGACTTTCCTGCAAAGATAGGAGGTGTTAGTTTGATATCATGATTGGTATCTCTAGCATTTACCTCGCAGTTTGGATTTCTTTGTAGAGGGTCTTGTCTCCTTTGTCCCCGTCTCATGATGGGATCAAAGTTATCATCATCAGTGTCTTGTAACTCATCTCCCGGGTCTACTGGTGGTATAAGGGCTCCTCGTACAGCCGCTTTCCTTGGTAGAGTTTCAATTTGTTCGAGACGAGCTCTAAACTCTTGGCGAATGGTACATATCTGTTGGGTCATGCTTCTCATGTCCTCCCTCATGGCTGCTAGCTCTTGAGCGAGGTCAGCTGGTGCACCATTTGCTCCCTCAGTCATGTTTGTTAAAGCGGTTTAACCTTGTAACACTTAACACACTGGTCACGGTACCAACAAAGTGACAACTAACAATGGTTACTAACTAGCCTAATAATCAAACAAGCTGATCAGAGACAAGACTAGCAACGCAATAACACAAAGAGAAAACTTTTTATGGGTTTTTATAGGTTTTATGAAAGCAACTATCAACTTAAACGATGGAAATGAAGCAAACAAAGCGGATCTATTTTTTTGGGGTTTTTCTTTTTATAAATCTTAAAACACAAAGCTAAACAAGACAAGCAAGCGATTTTTATGGGATTTTCAATAAAATATAAACACAGAAACCAAACAGCAATGAAAACAAGTGCAACTAACAACGGATCTATGAAGATAAGAGGATAGAAAACCGAAGATAGAATCTTCAGCTCTGATACCAGATGATGTAAAACTCGGGCAAGAGTGTTACTATGGTCAGAGTGGGTGGTTTGATGGAGTCTACACACTGGCTATGACGCTCTCTTGTGATGACTGATGGATGGAAATGATAAAACAAGGCGTGATGAACACTCCTTGAGCCGAGATGGGATCTGTCAAGCTGGCTATAACGCTCTCTCTTGAGGGATCGAGTGAATGGGGTAACGAAGTGGATTGATGGCACCACAGAGAGGATGGATAGCTCTCTAATACAGAAAGCACTTAGTCTTCTATGAATCTCACGAACAAGAACAAGACAAAGAACAAAGGCAAAGCGGTGGCTGTTGCTTTTGAAGAAAGTTCAGTCTTTATTGATAATCAAAAGGTAACCAAAGATACAACGCTGTAGGGAGAGTTTTATAAACAGCTCGTCAGCTAGCCTTAGGGACAAAATAAAAGCAATAAACGACAACACAAAGGAAAAGTAAAGCTACAAAACGCTTAAGGCGCAAAAACATCAAAATAGGAAAGTTCACTTAACTAAAGAAAATAAAAGCTAAACTAAGCCAACTCCTTTGTGGCTCGAACTGATGATTCCTTGGCGTGTTGTGGTGCTTAAGAACCATAGAGGCAAGCCTCATTACCTGCACAAATTGTATAAATTGAGAATACCTGGTTTTGGCGCGCATGATGCTTGTTTGGTACGTTGGCGAATGTTGCTTGTTCCGATCCCGTTGGGGCGAGTTTCTCGACGTTCTCTTCGTACTGATGTGTGTAGAGGTCGAGCTGGTATGTGTCTTCAAGAGTTCCTCCACGATCAAGGCTTGAATCATCTTCTTGCTCCAATGGTACTCTAACGGCTTCTATAATTGTACTTGGTGTATCTCGCGGCTCCGGTACAGTATTGATAGGGTCAGGTTTTACCCAAATAAAAACTACTGCAAGTGCACAGCAAAGCAGATGTAGTATAAGGGGTATCGAAATCCCAAGAGAGTAATGCTAACTACACTATCAATTATAGATTTGGACTAAGCTAAGCGAAATATGATGTATGTAATGCGAATGAATAATTAGAAATAAGCAAACGATGGTATGATATGTTCTAAGTTCAGGAAGACTAAAAGCGCTAAGCTAGGGTAATTCGCAGGTATGAATCCAAGAATGCAGAATGCAGGGAATCAGGAATGATTAAGAACCGTTTTTAAACATGAATCTCTAATGCATAACTAATCAATTCTCATTGCAGAAGTTATCTATACCTAGATCACAGAGTTTCAAATCTCTTTGCAAACCCTAACAACCTAAGTATGCAGGAATGATCAGATTCAATTGTTTACAAAACTCCTAAGCCAAATCTCTTTGTACTAAGTTGTTTTGCTCATCAAATACTAGTTCAGGTTATGAATAATGCTCTCACATATATTTAACAACCTATGATTTTCGGATTCCTAGATGATGTGTCTCAGAAATTCGATTTTAAAGCAAGCAGAGATGAAAAACCATGAGATAATCCTAACAAATAGCGATTCTACACTCTTTTCATCAACCTTTGAAAAACCCTAACTTAACTAGCAGATTACTCAGACATGATTATGAGATCACAAAACATAACTGAATAAAATTGCATTAAGAGAAAGAGTAGAAAACAAAGGGGGTTCGAAATCTTCTCTAAAGAGTACAGGATTTGTCTCCCCAAAAAGCTCTGAATAAAATCTCTCTCTAGCTCTCTCAATTCTCAAAAACTAAGATTCTTGCCAACAGTGGCTGAAAAACCTAATAAATAGGGGCTAAACACGATCTGGGGTCTTCATATAAATAAAGGAAACTTCTGGGTAAGTTCTGCAATTCTTCTTGATACTTTTAACAAATAGCCACGCTCCTTCCTATCTGGGTGACGAGCGTCACCAGTGGGGTGACGAGCGTCACCATATGGGATACTTTTCTGCTTCGAGCTTGGTACTTCGTGGCTTCAACTCAGAATGCTCCAAAAGGTTCCAATATCTCCAATTATGCTCCAGACATGCTTTAACCTGCAAAGACTCTTCTAGGACTCTAAAAAGACCAAAAAAACTCAATAAAAAGGACTTATATCATGGTTAAAAACCATAAAAACCATGATATATCAACTCCCCCAGACTTAGCTTTTGCTTGCCCTCAAGCAAACATCAGATAGAGTACAGGGTCGAGGTTTGAAAACAAGAAACAGTCAGTCAGCCATCAGGAACACCACACTAGTTAGAGCTTTCGAATCCACATACCACATAGTCAACACAAGATCAAATTTCAGTCTAATCATCATAAGCTTAGCAAATCTCTCAAGTCCAGTCCAAATCCCTTCAAGAAATCCGAAATTTCTACTGTTAACTCCTTATTTTTATCTAAGTGTGAAGTCTCATCAAAGCTCTATCATCTTAATCACTTTACAGATTCTTTTCCCTTCCTAACAACTGAACAAATCAATCTCAACACAGCTCTCCTATTTTCTCTTCCCTTAATCTTTTTCCTTAGGATATTTTCGATTTTTCACTTCTTTTTTTTCTCAACTTTTACAATCTAAGATATGGTGCTACTCAATACTTGTGTTCCTTGTGAGAAGACAGGTTCATGAGTGTGTTCACTACTGTTGTTCCTTGTGAGGAGACAGGGTCATGAATGCACCATTCTTTAGACTTAATCTTTTTTTAAAACTACATCAGGGAAGATCAAAGAGAGACTGTATCTTAACCTTATTGTCAGTGCTTAAAGAGAGAATCAAGATCAATAAGAATCAATCACCAAGACAAGAAATTTAAAATTCATTAAGGTGGAGCTAACAGCAAATTTTTCAGATTCTCTAAGAATCTAAACCTTCATTGCTAGACTGATCTACCTATGACTTTCAACTTAGTAAGACTTGTAGTCAACTACTGTGGTAATGGTTCTTATCAGCAAAAACGTCCTATGGCTAGTTCCAAGAAACACTAACAGTTTCAAAAATTTTGACTCTAGAAAAACAGGTTTTTGACTCAACTTTAAGACTCTATAAACATGACACAAAGCACACAACGTCAGTAACCACCTCCCCCAGACTTAAACAACACTGTCCCCAGTGTTATTAAGCCAAGAGTTGGTCAAAATGAAGCATGAGAACGTGTAAAACCAAGGTCGAAAAGTGGTACCTCGCAAAGGACCTGGTGACGAGCGTCACCAGATTGGTGACGAGCGTCACTACTCTGAAACTTCAGAAATCGTCATGTTGGATGTTTAAATGCTATGCCATCATGTGTAGTCCGAAGTCAAACTGTAAGAGCACTCAAAACACACATCAAAACATCCAAACAAAACATAATCCATGGTCTAACAAGTTCACAAGACATCATCCAAGCAAACTGACAAACTGACTCTCCTTTTTTTTTCTGTTTTTTTTTTTTTTTCATGTTTTTGGGTTTTTTAGCTATGTAATAGAAAACTAAACTAATATATGAAAAAGAAAACTTACTAGTGGGTTGCCTCCCACTAAGCGCTTGTTTAAAGTCATTAGCTTGACTTTGGTTGGCTGTTTAGACAATTGGTGCCTGATCCAGAGACACAATGTGTCTTGCTGGAATCTCTGCTTGTGCCCAGTAATGCTTCACCCTTTGTCCATTGACAATAAACTCCTCTCCTTTAGAGTTAATCAGGACAATTGCACCATGTGGGCGAGCCTCTTTGACAGTGAAAGGACCTGACCATCTAGAACGCAGTTTACCAGAAAAAAGCTGTAAACGAGAGTTATAGAGTAATACCTGGTCATTGGGCTCGAAATGCCTGGAGATGATCTTCTTATCATGATATGCCTTTGTCCTCTCCTTGTATAACTTGGAGTTTTCATAGGCTAGATATCGAATCTCATCCAGTTCATTGAGCTGAATCAAGCGCCTTTCTGCAGCAGGTTTCAGATCGAAATTCAGCTTCTTGATTGCCCATTCTGCTCTGAACTCCAGCTCTACTGGTAGATGGCACGCCTTGCCATAGAGAAGGTGGAAAGGAGTAGTCCCAAGTGGCGTTTTGTATGCAGTCCTGTAGGCCCATAATGCATCATCCAGCTTTGCAGACCAATCCTTCCTTGTTTTCCCAACTGTCTTTTCCAGAATTCGCTTGATCTGTCTGTTGGAAACCTCGACTTGTCCACTTGTTTGGGGGTGATAGGGCGTGGCCACTCTGTGCTGTACACCATACTTCTGCAACAGCTTGTCAAAAACCTTGTTGACAAAGTGAGAACCCCCATCACTTATGACAATCCGTGGGACACCAAATCTGGAAAAGATAATGGTCTTAAACAGCTTCAAAACCACTGCAGCATCATTAGTAGGAGTAGCCAACGCCTCTACCCACTTAGATACATAATCAACAGCAACCAGAATGTATCTATTCCCATAAGATGAGGGAAAAGGTCCCATGAAGTCAATACCCCAACAATCGAAAACTTCAACTTCCAGAATGAAGTTCTGTGGCATCTCATGTCTCCTGCTGATTTTTCCTCTTCTCTGACAAGTATCACAGCTTGTGATGAAGGCTTGGGCGTCCCTGAACATGGTAGGCCACCAAAATCCAGCCTGCAAAACCTTAGAGACAGTCTTGAATGTAGCAAAGTGTCCAGCATAGTCTGATCCATGACAGTGGAAGAGCACGTCCTGAACTTCTTCTTCTGCTAAACATCTTCTGTAAATACCATCAGCACAATGCTTGTAGAGGTATGGCTCATCCCAATAGAATCTCCTAAGTTCTCTCAAGAACTTCTTCTTAGCATATCCTTTAAAATCATGTGGTTCATCCTCTGCAGCAAGGTAGTTTGCAATATCAGCATACCAGGGTCTCTTTGGATCTTGTAAAGCATAAACAGGCTCTGCAAAAGCTTTCCCCAAGCTTGCACAAATCGCAGATAAGTGTGGAGATCGGTGACGAGCGTCACCAATGTTGGTGACGAGCGTCACCTCACTCATATACTTTTGTCGCGAATGGTCTTGGTTGGTGACGAGCGTCACCCCCCTGGTGTCGCTCGTCACTCCCCTGTAGTTTCGTGAAAACTGCAGGTTTTCGACACTTTCCTCCTGTTCTCTGGTTTCCACTAAGTAAACATTCTCTTCAGGCAAGAAATCATTGATGGGAACACTGTCTTCGACCTGAATCCGGGATAAATGGTCAGCAACTCCATTCTCAACCCCTTTCTTATCCTTCACTTCAATATCAAATTCCTGAAGAAGCAGGATCCATCTCAACAGCCTTGGTTTTGCATCCTTCTTCTGCATTAAGTACTTCAGTGCTGAATGGTCAGTATGAACCACGACCTTGGAGCCAACAAGATACTGCCTGAACTTCTCAAAAGCAAACACAACAGCTAACAATTCCTTCTCAGTTGTTGCATAATTCTTCTGAGCATCATCTAAAGTCCTACTTGCATAGTAGATGGCGTGGAGTTTCTTGTCTTTCCTCTGTCCCAGCACTGCTCCAACTGCAAAATCGCTGGCATCACACATTACCTCAAAAGGTAAGTCCCAATCTGGAGGCTGCACAACAGGGGCTGTAACCAACGCCTGTTTGATCTGTTCAAAAGCAGATTTGCACTCTTCTGTGAACTCAAACTTCACATCTTTGCAGAGGAGAGCAGTAAGTGGACGTGCTATCTTGCTAAAATCTTTGATGAACCTTCTGTAGAAACCTGCATGTCCCAGAAAACTCCTCACTGCTTTGACTGAATCAGGTGCTTGCAGACTTGTCATCACCTCAATTTTCGCCCTATCCACCTCTATACCGTCTCCTGAGACTCTGTGACCAAGTACAATACCATCCTGTACCATAAAATGGCACTTCTCCCAATTTAAAACCAAGTGTTTCTCTTCGCATCTCTGCAGAACTGCACACAGGTTGTCCAAACAGCTCTTGAAAGAAGATCCATAAACAGAGAAGTCATCCATGAACACCTCCATAAACTTCTCTATCATGTCTGTGAAAATCGACATCATGCATCTCTGGAAGGTTGCAGGAGCATTACACAGACCAAAGGGCATTCTGCGATAGGCAAAAGTGCCATAAGGACAGGTAAACGTGGTCTTCTCCTGATCATCTGGATGGATGAGGATCTGAAAGAAGCCTGAATACCCATCAAGGAAGCAGTAATACTTGTGATTCGCCAGCCTTTCTAGCATCTGATCGATGAAAGGTAGAGGAAAATGGTCCTTCCTTGTTGCTGCATTCAGTTTCCTGTAGTCTATACACATCCTGTGTCCTGTCACAGTCCTGGTTGGAATCAGCTCATCATTGTCATTCTTGACCACGGTGACACCTCCTTTCTTAGGCACCACGTGCACTGGACTAACCCAAGCACTGTCTGAAATAGGATAGATGATACCAGCCTGCAACAACTTCATGATCTCTTTCTTGACCACATCTTGCAAATTCGGATTTAGCCTCCTCTGACGCTCAACTGATGATTTCGACTCATCTTCTAGGTGTATTCTATGCATGCACAAGTCTGGAGAGATACCTGAAATGTCATCAAGAGAATAGCCAAGAGCTTTGCGAAATTTTCGCAGCTTGCTTAGTAATAGGGTGAGCTCTGCATTGTTCAATGAAGCATTAACAATAACAGGATAGGTGGAGTTTTCTCCTAGGAATGCGTACCTTAGCCCTGCAGGGAGCTGTTTAAGCTCAACTTTTGGTGCTTTTGCTGCTGACCAGTCACCCATTGTGGCGGCTTTTGCAGATGTGGAGACAAGTTCATCCTGTGCAACCAGTTGCATAACTTGTGCAGTAGCATCCATCATCTTTGTGTAGCCTGTTGCAGCAGCATCTAAATGCTCATACTCAGCTGTAGAAGTGGTCAACGCCCTTTCCAAGGGGTCATCTGAACTCATCTCATGGAAGATCTGATCAGCAATGTTTGTGAGAACATCAACATAAAAAGTCTGTCCATCTATGGTTGGCCTCTTCATCAGCTTGTCCATTTCGAATTTCATCACTAAATCGCCAACATTCAGCTCTATTCTACCCTTCCTGACGTCAATAATAGCTCCTGCAGTGGCCAGGAAGGGTCTGCCAAGAATCAAGGGGTCTTTGGGCTCTTCTCCATACTCTAAAACCACAAAATCAGTAGGGATCATACAATCTCCTACTTTGATAGGAACATCCTCTATCACCCCTTCAGGAACTCTAACTGATCTATCAGCTAGGACAAGAGATATCCTTGTAGTTTTAAAATCAGTCATCCCCAAACTCTTTGCAACAGAGTGGGGCATGAGGTTCACACTAGAACCAAGATCACACAATGACCTCTCAAACTTATCATTGAAGATGGTGCAGTCTAAAACAAAGCTTCCTGGGTCTGAAAGCTTCTCTGGAACTCTGTTCTGAATCACTGCACTGACCTGCTCGTTGATCATCATAGCTCCAACCTCAAGGCTCAAGTTGTTGGTCACCATTCTCTTCACATACCTCGTAATAACAGGAGTGATCCTTACAGCATCAATCAAAGGGATCTCTATCACCAACTTGTCCATGATAGTCTTGCATCTGGCATCCTCAAGCTCCTGCTTAGACTTCTTAGGATGCTTAGGATAGGGTATCTTGGGTTTATACACGGTCTCCTTAGCATTATCTGAAGTCTTAGGCGAAACTGCAATATGTGGTGTCTGGTGACGAGCGTCACTGGCTTGGTGACGAACGTCACTCACTTTGGACGAGTCGGGGTCGAGTACTGGATTTGGGTGACGAGCGTCACCCCCTTGGTGACGGTCGTCACCAATAAGTGAAGAATCAGGCTCGGGGTTGTCCTCATTGGGTGACGAGCGACACCCATTATTGGTGACGATCGTCACCAATGGTTCTGCAGCAAAATTTTCTTCATCTTCATACTCTTCTACACCCAAGAAATTTCTTGAGGTTATATCCTTCTGCAACACTGGTTGTAGGTTCCTTCCACTCCTCAATGTGATGGCATTCACGTGGTGTTTGGGATTAGCATCAGTTCTTCCTGGAAGAAATCCTTCTTGCCTCTGAACAGCTCCTGCAGTTTGAGCAACTTGAACATCAAGCTTCTTCATATGAGAGTTCAGACTCTCAATTTTCCCATTCAGGTCCTGATAGAGCGAATCTATCTTGCCATTGAAGTTCACAGTAAGCTTCTGTTGTCCTTCCAGAATCTGTTCTAACATTGCTTCCATTTTGTTCTCTTGTGGAGGTGCTGGTTGATAGGAAGTAGAACTATAGTGTCTGTAGTTTCCACTGCTCTGGAATGGCTTCTGATACTCTGTCTTCTGAAAAGGGGGTCTAGGAGTGAAACCAGGCGTGTTCTGTCCTCCTGTAGGGGCGTTTTTCTGATTGTTGTTGCTGTATCCTCTGTTCCACTGCTGATTCCCATACCTTTGTCCCTGAAATCCGCCAGAGTTGATGAAATTTACATCCTCCTGCTCAACTTCCTCTGGAGCTTCGAAAGTCTCTACTTCTGCAGCAAAGTGAACTGACTTCTTCCCTACCAAAAGGCTGTGCATATCATCCAACTTAGCCTTAACTTCAGCAATCTGATTTCCATCAGCTGCACCAGCTTGTTTCATTCTCTGAAAGTCTGCATTTTTAGTGCTGTTGCTGCAGACCAAGTTCTCAATCAGTCTCACCGCCTCCTCTAGTCTGTTGGTATTGAAGTTTCCACTGCTTGAAGCATCCAGCGCCATCTGATATTTCCAGTCAATGCCTCTGAAAAAGATCCCAAGCAATTGCACCTGACTGAAACCATGATGAGGACAGTCCCTCTGATAAGACTTGAACCTGATCTAAGAAGCCTTGAAAGCTTCAGTAGGGCCTTGTGTAAATGATGCAATTTTCGTTCTCATGTCTTCTGATCTGGCATCATCATAGAAATTGTTCAGAAAAGCATTCTTGGTGTCCTCCCAAGTAGTTAGTGAAGCAGGTTCCAGTTGCTTTAGCCAATATGCAGCTTCTCCTCCAAGAGAATAGAGAAAAAGCTTGCAGAACAGAAAGTCATTGCTAACCCCATTAGCTTTGACACTGGAAGCTAGGTCCTCAAACCTCTCTATGTGATCCATAGGATGCTCATGAGGTAAACCATGGAAGGGATGCTGTCCAACCAGCTGATAGTAGACAGGTTTGACCTCAAAATCGTTCCTCTGGAAGGCAGGAGGTCGGATTGCAGCTCTGTTGGCATAGAACTGATCAGGTCTGTTGTAATCACCTAGAGTCCTCTGAACAAAACGCCCAGCAGCGTTATTGACAGCAGCAGGGACTCCCACGTTCTCAGCCACTTGCTGAACCTGCTGTTCAACAATGACATTCCCCTCTTGATCAATTCTCTGCCCCTCTTCGTTCCTCCTATTTCCTTCCCTGTCAACCAAGTGACCTGCATCTTCAACCAAGATCAGTGGAGCGACCATTGCAGATTGCTTCTTAGCTTTCCTGTTAGTTCTCTCCAACCTAGCAAGCTCGTCGATGCTCAAAGTCACAAGCTCCTTCTCTTTGTTGCTTCTGGTTCTGCGATTAGGCATACACCTGAAACAGGAACAAAGAAAAGTAGCTGAAAATCAGTAAAGAAATAAAAACTTAAACAAAATCCTAATACTAAAAATCGATAGGCAGCTATTACTCCCCGGCAACGGCGCCAAAAACTTGATAGGGTCAGGTTTTACCCAAATAAAAACTACTGCAAGTGCACAGCAAAGCAGATGTAGTATAAGGGGTATCGAAATCCCAAGAGAGTAATGCTAACTACACTATCAATTATAGATTTGGACTAAGCTAAGCGAAATATGATGTATGTAATGCGAATGAATAATTAGAAATAAGCAAACGATGGTATGATATGTTCTAAGTTCAGGAAGACTAAAAGCGCTAAGCTAGGGTAATTCGCAGGTATGAATCCAAGAATGCAGAATGCAGGGAATCATGAATGATTAAGAACCGTTTTTAAACATGAATCTCTAATGCATAACTAATCAATTCTCATTGCAGAAGTTATCTATACCTAGATCACAGAGTTTCAAATCTCTTTGCAAACCCTAACAACCTAAGTATGCAGGAATGATCAGATTCAATAGCTTACAAAACTCCTAAGCCAAATCTCTTTGTACTAAGTTGTTTTGCTCATCAAATACTAGTTCAGGTTATGAATAATGCTCTCACATATATTTAACAACCTATGATTTTCGGATTCCTAGATGATGTGTCTCAGAAATTCGATTTTAAAGCAAGCAGAGATGAAAAACCATGAGATAATCCTAACAAATAGCGATTCTACACTCTTTTCATCAACCTTTGAAAAACCCTAACTTAACTAGCAGATTACTCAGACATGATTATGAGATCACAAAACATAACTGAATAAAATTGCATTAAGAGAAAGAGTAGAAAACAAAGGGGGTTCGAAATCTTCTCTAAAGAGTACAGGATTTGTCTCCCCAAAAAGCTCTGAATAAAATCTCTCTCTAGCTCTCTCAATTCTCAAAAACTAAGATTCTTGCCAACAGTGGCTGAAAAACCTAATAAATAAGGGCTAAACACGATCTGGGGTCTTCATATAAATAAAGGAAACTTCTGGGTAAGTTCTGCAATTCTTCTTGATACTTTTAACAAATAGCCACGCTCCTTCCTATCTGGGTGACGAGCGTCACCAGTGGGGTGACGAGCGTCACCATATGGGATACTTTTCTGCTTCGAGCTTGGTACTTCGTGGCTTCAACTCAGAATGCTCCAAAAGGTTCCAATATCTCCAATTATGCTTCAGACATGCTTTAACCTGCAAAGACTCTTCTAGGACTCTAAAAAGACCAAAAAGACTCAATAAAAAGGACTTATATCATGGTTAAAAACCATAAAAACCATGATATATCAAGTATTGGTTGGATTGTTGATGCTCCGATCGCCATTTCCTGTCAAGTAAACATCTTGTTTTGTGATGGGGCGGTCATCTTTGAGGCTCATCTTGGCGAAATCCTCGGTAATGTCTATCTCGGGTGCAATGGGGGTCAGTTGGGGGTTGAGTATGTTCTCCATGTTCATGTTGGTCAAAAGTGTTTGTATGGCCTCATTGAATCCTTCCCTTAATTTCCTGGTTTTGGAACATGTCATGGGCGAGCCGGTCACTGGTAGTACGGCAGTCTGTTCCAGCTCCTCTTGTCCTGGTACGAATGACTGGTCGTTGCTCCCGGCACTCTCTCGAGCCGGTACGATCGTATGGTCCATGTCCTCATCAGAGATAGGAGAGAGAGAGGAGCACGGGAAGAGAGGAGAGAGAGGAGGTGACATTGTTTTTTTAATTAAATTAATTTAGTTTTTGTTAAAATTCATTATAGGTAAAATGGAAAATTCAATTATAGGGAGGCTATATAGATTAATGAGGGATATAAGAGATTATATTTTGAGATTGAAGGGTATATGAGATCATGTCTCTTAATCCAATCCAATGGAATCGAAATACTTACAATACTTTCATCTTCCCCGTCCGCCGAGTTTTGTTCAGAGCCCTCTCCGTCTTCTTCTTCATTGACTCCTTCTTCTTCATTGTCTTCTTCTTCATTGGAGTTTTCTTCTTCATTGTCACTCTCTCCTTTCTCTTCTTCTTCTTCATTCTCGTTCTCATTTGAGACATGATCTCCTTCTTCTTCAGTCTCTTCGTCATCATTCTCTTCATGTCTCTCTTCAAAAGGAACCCTAGATCCTTCCCCCTCTTTGCCAATGGGAACCGTAGTTCCTTCACCCTCTTCTTCAATGGCATCAATCGACGGACCCCAACTGCTTTGACCCTTCTCCACTTCAGCAATCGGCGGATTCGCAACCTTAGCAGTCTTCTTCTTCTTCCTCTTTGTTGTCCATCTTGTCCTGGCCATTGAATCCGATTGAAAGTGCAGAGATAGAGACGATCGAGAGAGAGGAGATGGAAGCGGTTTGAAATTGAGTGAATTAGAAATGAAGTAGTTAGGAGTTAGAGTTTTATGAAGGAGTTTTCAAGGTTCCGACGAGTGTTCCGATAGTTTCGGGGGTGATGGAAGACGAGTGTTGTTTTGGATTGAATTTTTTTGGGTTAGGGATTTTAGTTTTGGATTAGGGCTAGATCCGATTTTAATTAGGTGGGTGGATAGATACCAGGTTTTAATGTAAATACTTGTAATTCAGTAAGTTTCAATACTTTTCTGAATTAAAATTAATTGAAAACGAAATAAAATTAGAAGGGGATATTTGAGATTTCAGTTTAACATAGAAGGAACATCTCATATTAAAACTCTTTGTAAAAGAGTTGAGATTCGTCCTGTTTTGTGCTCATTGTGTTGTTCTTCATGGTTTGGACAAAGAGCCAATATTCCCTTAAGTGTTTGAAAATAATCTGACAACCCCTCTCTTAATCTCAATGCCCTCTCCTCATTCTTCTCTCTATTTTGCCCTCACCCTTCTTCAATAAAATAATAATATCCGAAATTAATGATATAAATAAAAAGAAAAACAAATCCATAATATTTTAATTTAATTCTCAACTAAATCTCAACTACCGACGGGCCCCACATCTTTATCTTCCTCATGGTCCCTTTCGCTGGTTGGCGGATTCTTCATTCCTCCTGTTTTCCAATACCCAACATTCTCCATCTTGAAGCTGTATGGAAACTTTATAAGGTGAGTCTGTTGCCACATTATCTCCTTTACATACGCTATAAATCTTAGAATAATAGGAAGTGCTACACATTGTTGCTCTTGGTCTTCCAAATGGCGCCATTGTTCTGAATTTTTTGTGGATGAATGAATAATTGAAATTCTTTGCTAAGGGTTTTAGTTCGGTAAATAGGAGCAGTTATAATCGTTAAATGAACATCAAATCATCCCGATTCGTAGTAAATCGTTGGAGATTCGTAGATAAATAGAAATTTTCTGGGTACACGAACAGAGTACTACTGGACCAACTGGTATTACTAAGACATCAGGTATTACTGAGAACAACTGGTATTACTGAGCATTGTTTAGAAAACTGGTAATACTGATAAAAGTAGTATTACGGGAACAACTGGGTATAACTGTACTAGTATTACTGCTTGTATTAGTAAGAGAAATGATATATTGAGACATATACTAATGATATTTATTATTGTTGTTCAGGGGACAATGAATATAAGTCGTTTCACTATTATATGCTTCGATTATGAGGGATCTTATTCAAAGGAAGGTGATGTCATAAGATGGGCATCAAGAGAAGATGAAATTCACACCTAAGTGATGAAGACGTCTGTTGAGGAGGTAACTTATGCTGGGTTGATCAGTGGAATATGCAGGAAGATGAAGATAGATGAAGCTAATACGCAGCTGAAAGTCAGTTACTTTCCATTGGTAGTGGATCCTAAGCCATCATATATCTGGAATAATGAGAATGTTTTTGGCTACCTGATGCAAGTGAATAACGATACATGTAGAAGTGCTTTGCACGTAGAGATCGTGGAAGATGTCGATCAGGGTGTTGTGCGGCCTTCAAGAGAGGATCGCGAAAGTGTAAATGGTCCAGGTAATGAGCAGGTGTTTTCAAGTGGTATGGATGTTAATGCTGGTATAATTACTCTTCATGGTGGTGAACCATCAGAAGGCCATCAAGCAGAACAAAGAAATGTGTCCAGGGAAGAGGTTGATGATATTGAGTATGGACCTGCTATAGAAGAAGTAGCAGTAAATAATGGCTGGGAAGATGGTATTGAAATGATTGTAGGTCAAGAATTTAGAAGTAAGAAGACTGTGCAAGATTTAGTTCATGTAGGCTCACATCAGAATTGTTTTGAGGTTGATACAATCAAGTCTGACAAAAAGCGATACGTGGTGAAATGTCGCGAAGCAAAAAAATGGTTGCAAGTGGTCTTTACGAGCTGCAAAGTTGATGGAATCAGATTGTTTCTCGGTAAGAACTTACAACAAGATGCACACATGCTCTCGAGCTTCTACAGTTACAGTCAGAAATAAAAGGAAAGGGACACCGGGATTGGTTGCATCTGTTGTACATGAAG
Organism: Thlaspi arvense; assembly: GCA_911865555.2. Classification (NCBI taxonomy): domain Eukaryota; kingdom Viridiplantae; phylum Streptophyta; class Magnoliopsida; order Brassicales; family Brassicaceae; genus Thlaspi; species Thlaspi arvense. The sequence continues at coordinate 10,950,587 of OU466861.1, forward strand.
ATTATCCGGGTAAATTTGACACTCCAACTCTAAAACATCTGATTGATATGGTTCAAGGACGACTTGGGGTAAAAGTATCATACTCTACTGCTTTGAGGGGGAAAAAACAAGCTGCAAATGATGTGCGGGGAAGTCCAGCCGAGAGTTACCAGTTGGTGTATTCTTATATGTACATGCTGGAGTCGATGAATCCTGGTACACAGACTTATGTGGAATTGGACGAAAACAAAAAGTTCAAGTACCTATTCTTTGCGTTAGGAGCTAGCATTGAGGGATTCCAAGCCATGAGAAAAGTCATTGTTGTGGATGGAACCCACCTTAAGACTGGATATGGTGGTGTTTTGTTAGTTGCTACAGCTCAAGATCCTAATCATCACCATTATCCAATTGCGTTTGGTGTAGTTGATAGTGAAAAAGATGCTAGTTGGATGTGGTTTATGAACAGGTTGAAATCAGTGATACCGGATGATCCTGAATTGGTGTTTCTTTCTGATAGAAACTCAAGCCTCATCAAGTCTGTGCAGGCGGTGTTTCCGTTGTCTCAGCATGGGTATTGTATTCAACATTTGTCTCAGAATGTAAAAGCGAATACAACGTCAACAAAGATATATGCGTTCGGAAGTTCAAAGAATGCGCTCATGCGTATACAGAGAGTGAGTTCCTGACACTTTTTGATGCTTTTAGAACCAAGTATCCTTCCGCAGCCCAGTATCTCGATGGTAGTGTTCCTGTGGACAAATGGGCAAGATGATATTTTCCAGGAGAAAAGTACAACATAGACACCTCTAATATTGTAGAATCTATTAATGGTGTTCTTAGGAAATCAAGGAAGTACGCTATATTACCAATGATTGATGTGATTGTTGATAAGCTGGCTGAATGGTTTAACAAGCATAGGAACAGTTCTTCTGAAATATCAAGCACCCAGAAGCTTGTACCTTATGTGGAGAAAGAACTGCATAAAAGATCACCGGAAGCGAAGAAATTAACGGTGCATGAGTTGAACGCCTTCTTCCTTGAATTCAGTGTCATTGGAAAAGACGGCAAGTGCTATTTGGTTGATATGAAAAGGAAAAGCTGTAGTTGCAAGTGTTTTGATATAGACAGATACCCATGTGTGCATGCAATAGCTGCTGCCATCTTTATGAGCGGAGGCCGGGAACTTTATCTACAAGAGTTTTGCTCGAAATATTATTGGATGGAGCTATGGACATTAGCGTACTGCAGGACGATTTATCCAGTACCACACAGGTCTGATTGGATTATTCCTGAGCATATATAAAACCTGGTTGTCATACCACCAGATTATGTCGCAAAGGAAGGAAGATCTCAAGAAAACCGGTTCCCATCAGCTGGAGAACACCGAGGAAGAGGGAGAGGGAGAGGAAGAGGAATGGGAAGAGGAAGAGGAGGGATGTGGTCATATTTCTTTAGTGGTAATAGTGAGGCTGGTGATGCTGTGTAGCTCGTTTGTGTTTATTTTGTGTATTCGGAACACTTGGAACAACTGGTGCAACTGATAGTATTTAAGACGGTTTTTTTAATGTATTCAAGAGTCGGTTTGTTTTTAATTGAATTTTGAACATTCGATATGAAAAAATCTTGTATTAATTTATTTAGAGTTATATTTTATTTTTAAAATTATTAGAAAAACCTACATTCAATATGAAACAATCAAATAAAGAACATTTACACAACAAACACCATACACTTCTATGAACACTTTCTAAATACTAACCACCATATGAAGCCATAGACAGATACGATGAGTTTTAAAACATTTTTAATGCATAAAACCCTCAGGCTTAACAACAGAAGGACTAAAATCATCTGTAAAACTACAAACAGGAAATTTATTGCGGAGTATAACTATATAAAGTTAAAAAACACCCAAAAGTACAACTATTTGAAAATAGTATAACTAAAAAACTATGGATTACTAAATGTAATTTTGGCGGCGTCCACGTAAGCAAAAAACGGCGCACGTGTTATTTTGGTGGCAAACGTGGTAGGAGCGGGAAATTTTTGGAAATTCAGGACGGTTTTTCCCGGTTTAGGGTAAATTGTAGAAATCGGGGTCCTAGGGATTTCTTTCACTTCTCAGATCGAGTTTCCTCCTCTCTCCCTCTCTCTCTCTCTCTTCTCACCTTCGCTCGGGTTCGTTCTTTCTTATCTCTTTAGGTTAGTCGATCTCTCTCTCTCTCTCTTAAAATGGATTCGGATTGTAGCTATCACTACACGGACAATTTCCTCATCGAACCATACGAGGAGGAGTTGAAGGAAGAGAAGAGGCGCCGCAAGGAAATGGAGAAGATGAAGCAGCATTGGGACATGGTTGGATTCGTCGCCGACGGCCGATATGGGATTCCGAGAAGATGCCCATGTGGTGGATCTATCAAGCACGATGTATCTCCTTCTCCAAAATTTAAACACGATTTCGGTACTCAACCAGGCAGTAGGTACTTCACCTGCACCAAATTTAAGGTATAATCTCTATAATTTCAAATCTGGGTTTTTTTCTGGGTAAAACTAGGTATAACTATAATAGATGTTGCTCGTTTTTTTGTTTCTTTGCTAGGATGATGGACTCCACTTTCGTCAGCCATGGGTTTTCGGAGTCGAACAAGAGATTGAGAAGCTAGTTATGAAAGTTGAAGAGCAGAGCAAGAGGATTTAAAAAATGCGAAAACAGATTCAGATCTAAGCCGAAGAGATAGCGAAGCTCAAGACTTAACGAATCTGCAATTTCCTTTATTGTTGTTTTAATTGTTGTTTTAATTGTTGTTCAAGACTAACGTTTCCTTGCACTTCAATGTTTTATAACTATTTTTAGTGTTTATATCAAATCAAACATTCGAAATCCAAATCAAACAACTTAAAACACCATACTAAATGAAATACGTTTAAATCCAAACATTAAATCCAAACTTTAAATCCAAACAACATATCAGCATTCGAGTTTTAGTCCAACTGAAAACCAAAATAGAAAATGTTTTAAGTCCAACTAGACTATTTTTCCTGCCCCTCTTGGCTTTTTCCTCTGTGTAAGGAGGTCGCACATGCTGGGAACGTTTTATCTTCCTCTTATGGGGTTCGTCGGCTGCCTCTTTCTCCACTTGGGACTGTGAACCTTTTTTTTTTCTTCGATACACCTGCTTACCCCCCGCGGAAGATGTCCCTTCTGTCTGCAAACACAAATATTTTTACTTAGTGTTACATAGTGTGACATTTCTGTTTTAGGGTATAAGAATTATAAAATTTACCTCTGCCTCCTTCGTTCCCTCTGCCTCCTTCGTTCCCTCTGCCTCCTTCGCTCCCTCTGCCTCCTTAGCTTCCTCTATCTCCTTAGCTTTAGATAAAACAGCAGCCACACACTTGTTAGGGACCCTCAGCAATCTGCCTCTTACTCTTATAAGACTGCTACATCGCATTATTGAAGGACAATTTCTCTCTCTCTCTCTCTCTCTCTCTCTCTCTCTCTCTCTCTTCTCACCTTCGCTCGGGTTCGTTCTTTCTTATCTCTTTAGGTTAGTCGATCTCTCTCTCTCTCTCTCTTAAAATGGATTCGGATTGTTGCTATCACTACACGAACAATTTCCTCATCGATCCATACGAGGAGGAGTTGAAGGAAGAGAAGAGGCGCCGCAAGGAAATGGAGAAGATGAAGCAGCATTGGGACATGGTTGGATTCATCGCCAACGGCCGATATGGGATTCCGAGAAGATGCCCATGTGGTGGATCTATCAAGCACGATGTATCTCCTTCTCCAAAATTTAAACACGATTTCGATACTCAACCAGGCAGTAGTTACTTCACCTGCACCAAATTTAAGGTATAATCTCTATAATTTCAGATCTGGGTTTTTTTCTGGGTAAAACTAGGTATAATTATAATGGATGTTGCTCGTTTTTTTGTTTCTTTGCTAGGATGATGGACTCCACTTTCGTCAGCCATGGGTTTTCGGAGTCGAACAAGAGATTGAGAAGCTAGTTATGAAAGTTGAAGAGCAGAGCAAGAGGATTGAAAAAATGCGAAAACAGATTCAGATCTAAGCCGAAGAGATAGCGAAGCTCAAGACTTAACGAATCTGCAATTTCCTTTATTGTTGTTTTAATTGTTGTTTTAATTGTTGTTCAAGACTAACGTTTCCTTACACTTCAATGTTTTATAACTATTTTTAGTGTTTATATCAAATCAAACATTCGAAATCCAAATCAAACAACTTAAAACACCATACCAAATGAAATACGTTTAAATCCAAACATTAAATCCAAACTTTAAATCCAAACAACATATCAGCATTCGAGTTTTAGTCCAACTGAAAACCAAAATAGAAAATGTTTTAAGTCCAAGTAGACTATTTTTTCCTGCCCCTTTTGGCTTTTTCCTCTGTGTAAGGAGGTCGCACATGCTGGGAACGTTTTATCTTCCTCTTATGGGGTTCGTCGGCTGCCTCTTTCTCCACTTGGGACTGTGAACCTTTTTTTTTTCTTCGATACACCTGCTTACCCCCCGTGGAAGATGTCCCTTCTGTCTGCAAACACAAATAGTTTTACTTAGTGTTACATAGTGTGACATTTCTGTTTTAGGGTATAAGAATTAGAAAATTTACCTTTGCCTCCTTCGCTCCCTCTGCCTCCTTCGCTCCCTCTGCCTCCTTAGCTTCCTCTATCTCCTTAGCTTTAGATAAAACAGCAGCCACACACTTGTTAGGGACCCTCAGCAATCTGCCTCCTACTCTTATAAGACTGCTACATCGCATTATTGAAGGAGAATTACCGTTTCGCTCTTCTGCCTCCTCTGCCTCTTCTGCCTCTTCCTCTTCTGCCTCTTCTGCCTCTTCTGCCTCTTCCTCCTCTGCCTCCTTAGCCGCTTCATTCTTTTCTCCCTGCAAAATACATACAGTTAAACTCCCTGCAAAACACAAACAGTGAAACTCCCTGCAAATATCCCTGGGAATTTGGTTCATTATCTGCGGGTCCCGCCCCGTTTGACCCGCTGCGGGGCGGGTGCGGGTTGGCCAAAACTAAAATTTGAAACAACCGGAGCAGGTGCGGGTCAGACGTTTGGTATGGCGGAGCGGGTGCGGGTTGGATTTTTTTGAGAAGCGGATTTGCGGATACCCGCTTCATATGTGAAAAGTGTGTTGTTTTTTGTTTTTAGTGTGATTGTGTGTGTCGTTTTTATGTTTTAGAATTAAACTATGTGTCGTTTTATTTTTAGGTTTTCTAATGTGTGTTTGTGTGCCGTTTTTATGTTGTACAATTAGACTAAGTGTTGTTTTTATACAAACTATGTGTCGTTTTAAAAGATAAAGAAAAATCCTATTTTTTCTCTTCTTCATCTTCGTTCTTCACTCTATCCCCGACGCCGACGACCAAATTTCTATCATCTCTCCAAAATCGATTTTCTCCCTTTGTATTTCAACATGTTTCTGTCTCGCTGTCTCTCTATCTCTCTCTAACTCTCGACTCTAATCTCTTTGTTTCTCGCATCTCTGCAAATCAACAAACAACTCTTTATTAATCGCAAATCTCTTTCATTTGCGTCTCTCATCTTTGATCGTTCTACAAATCTCTTTTTGTCACCAGGTATGTATATCTTCTCGTAACTCTATCTATCTCAATTTAATTGAAATTGGGTTCTAACAACTTATGGAATTGGATTCTTAATCTTGAAGGACCATTTGATTGAAATTGAGTTTTTGTTTTTGTTTTTAACAGAACCTGAAAATGGAATGTGATAAGCAAAAACAAGCTGGTGGTTGGAATGTGCCAATGAATCCGAGTGCTGGAAGTGGCAGCGAGGGTGACTCTCTCGCAAGTAAGAACAAGAGCAAGAGAAAGAAAAACTCACCTGCGTGGGATAATTTCACTGTCATCACTAAGGTTGATAATGAAGGTGTCGCTGAATTAAGAGCTAAGTGCAATCACTGCATGAAAGACTATGCTTATGAATCACACAAGCAAGGTACGTCGAACTATAATCGCCATTCACTAGTGTGCACTGGAATGTCTAGAGATGTAGGCGCTATGTTGGTTACTGGAGAAGGGAAACTACAAGCTAGGAAGATTGATCAAAGTGTTTTCCGTGAACTAGTAGCAAAGTGCATAATTGAGCATGATCTCCCTTTCTCTTATGTAGAGTATGCTAGAGTTAGGTCGATCTGGAAGTATTTGAATGCTGATGTGAAATTTATAAGTCGAAAAACAGCTGCAGCAGATGCGTTTAAGTTTTATGAAAATGAAAAGTCAAAGCTGAAGATAGAATTGTCTGAAATTCCTGGTAGGATCTCCTTCACATCTGATCTTTGGTCTGCAATAACCGTGGAAGGGTATATTTGCTTGACAGCGCATTATGTAGATAAAAACTGGAAATTAAAAAATAAGATTCTGTCTTTTTGTGCGTTGCCTCCTCCTCATACTGGAATAGAGTTAGCTATGAAGATTATAGAGCTGTGGAAAGAGTGGGGTATAGAGAAAAAAGTATTCTCTTTGACCTTAGATAATGCTAGTAACAACGATAGCATGCAAAATATTCTAAAAAGGCAACTGGTTATACAAAACGATTTGTTATGTGGTGGAGAGTTCTTCCATGTAAGATGCTCTGCCCATATTCTAAATCTGATTGTTCAAGAGGGGTTAAAGATGATGGGTGATGCTTTAGGAAAAATCAGAGACAGTATCAAATTTGTTGAAGCTTCAGAGGCTCGTAGTAAATTGTTTGCAAGCTGTGTGGATTCTGTGGGGATCGATGTTAAGGCTGGTTTGACGTTAGATGTGTCCACTCGCTGGAATTCTACTTTTAAGATGCTTGATAGAGCTATTAAATACCGTTCTGCATTTGATAGTTATCAAGGCATTGATCCAAACTACAAGTTTCTTCCTACAGAAACAGAATGGGAACTAGGGATTCAAATATGTGAGCTGCTTCAACCGTTTGATGAGATAACCAACCTTATTTCAGGTTCAACTTATCCGACCTCAAATTTGTACTTCATGCAAGTTTACAAGATTGAATATTGGCTGAAAGCACATGAGAACAGTGAAGAAGCTGTTATTGCCGAGATGGTTGAGGCTATGAAAGGAAAATTTGATAAGTATTGGCATGACTATAGTCCCATTATTGCAATGGCGGCTGTGTTGGATCCTAGGTTAAAGTTATCACTTCTTGAGTATTGTTATTCAAATTTGGATGAGAGTACTTGTCAACAAAAGGTGGAGCATGTGCAAGCAAAGATGAAAATGCTTTTTAAAGCTTATTCTAAGCCAGCAAGCGAAAGCTCTCCTCCATCATCTGAAGAAAACTTGCAAAGATCAGTGGCTGGGAAAGGTGTCATCAATTATGATGTAAGTGTCTTATTATTTAGTTTTCTTTTTCATGACACTATAGCGTTACATTTACTAAAAATATCTTATCTTACACATGGTATGTATTGTTTGCATTGATGTAGGATTTCTACAACTTTCGCAAAAAGAATGTAAATGCTAGTGGGAAATCTGCATTGGATATGTACTTGGAAGAACCACCAGTACACATGTCGATGTTTGCAAGTCTGAGTGTATTAGATTATTGGAAAGACAATGCTCATCGCTTTGGGGAGTTATCTACGATGGCTTGTGATCTTCTAAGTATTCCTATCACAACGGTAGCATCTGAGTCCTCCTTTAGCATTGGATCACGGGTCTTAAATAAGTATCGAAGTTGTCTTCTCCCACGAAATGTCCAAGCTTTGCTATGTACTCATAACTGGCTTCGAGGTTTCGAAGCATATGACAATGGTAACACATAAATTATGAATTTTAGTTATGATATAATACTTATAGACTTATAGTAGTACTAACTTTTATGCTTTGTTGGACAGAATCGGAGGTTGCTGAATCCCTTGAAGAAGATGATATTGATAAGGTGTTTTCAGAGTCGTTTGCTTCAACCTTGTAACTTGTATGTAATATATATAGCTTTTATTAGAAATACTTAGTGTTTATTTTGAAATTACTTAATATTTTTGTATATATATCAAGTACAGGTGAGAAACTCAACCAAATGACGAGGAAAGGAAGAAGAGAGACTATATAACTAAGAAACAAGACAATCCTCTCTTCTTTGTAATTTGTTTTCGATAAGTTTGAATTCTGTCTTTTTTAAACCTACCTTCTACCTATGTTTAACTTATGCTCGTTGGAATATGTTAACGAATATTTTTATTGTTTTAAGTTTCAAAATTTTACATTTTAGCAGGTTTAATTTTTTATTATTATTAAATATGGCGGGTGGCGGGTTACCCGCCAAACTCATTTGATTAAGGCGGGGCGGGTGCGGATAATCGTTTAAAAATTAGCGGGTCTAGCGGATCTTTTTTTAGAAGTTAAATTTAATCCGAACCCGCAGCGGGGCGGGTCAGGCGGGGCGGATTTGACCCGCAACCCAGGGATACCTGCAAAAGACAAATTACCTCCGGTTCCTTCTCTGCCTCCTTCTCTTGTTCCTTCTCTGGTTCCTTAACGCCTGTCTCCGCCTCCTTCTCTTGTTCCTTCTCTGGTTCCTCAACACCTGTCTCCGCCTCCTTCTCTGCTCCCTCATCTGCTTCCGCCACCTCTGCTTCTTGCTCTTGCTCTTCTCCCTGCAAAACACACAGTTGTACTTAGTGTTACATAGTATTACTTTTCCGTTTAGAGGTCTAAGTCAACCAAATTTTACCTCTGCTGTTTTCTCTCCATACGCCACCTCTTCTGCTCCCTTATTTGCTTCCGGGACCACCTCTTCTCCTCCCTTATCTGCTTCATCCATTGGCTCGGTTCCCTGCAAAACACACAATTGTACTTAGTGTTACATAGTATGACTTTTTCGTTTAAAGTTCTAAGTCAACCAAATCCTACCTCTGCTCCTTCCGCTCCATCATTGTTATTCACAGTAGAACGAGGAATGTAATCATCATAATTGACGTCCTCATACATGCTTCGAGCATCTAATTGCTCTTTCACATAGCCTTCCACTGCTGCAAGTCTTGTATCGAACCCAGCAAACTTGTCATTCATCTTCTTGAACCCACGCTCCATTTCCGTCTTCAGACTCTGTACGACCTCAACCAAGTCAGAGACGGAACCAGTGGAGGCATTGGCGGCATTGACGGTGTTTGTGGCGTTCGCGGCATTGACGGCGTTTGCGGGCTGATCTTCTAGTCAGGCGGCCACGTCTTCTTCGTACATCTGTTCACAACAGACCGGCTTGTCTTCATCTTTAATACACTTCAGCCAACTATGAAGAACAGCATCATCGACATCATCATCGTCATCTTCTTCAGTCACTCGAGCCACAAAAGCTTCTTTCTCATTGTAAGGGACAAAGATGCTATCAATATCCTGTGGATATAAACAAAGAGTGCAATTCCAATCATAAATAAATTAAAAATGTGAAAATTTAAAACGTTTGAATTTAAAAGTATTACTGACCTTAGTTGTACCAAGTGCTTCATTTACTTCCTCGAGAGAAAATCCTTTCATGGCGCTTTTTTTGAACTTGCTCTTGCACATCTTCAGACAAGTTTTCCTCGCAGATGGAACAACTTCTCGGAATTTCTTCTTCAGTGATGGAATTACTTCAAATGCTAGAAGCTACATATGCCACATATATTTCGAGTTAGCTTCAAATCTATAGAAATACAAGTACTACATATATTCATATTTACATCCAAAGGAATGCAGAAGCTTGGATAAGTCCAATTTGATCCGCTAACAACCCCTTTAAAATGATCCACAGTATGCTGGATCTCTTCCATATTGTTATCAAAAGACAATCTCCCCCAGGGAAATGTCCTACACAAATGCAGATCACTGACTGCTCGTTGAAAGAACCGCTCTACACAAGTAGCATCACATCCTGTCTTAGACTGCCCAATAATGACGCTTGATAGAAAGAAAAGAATGGCCATCCTTAACCGATCTGGAGAATATTTCATATTCTCCAGCTTTTCTTTCACATCTGAGTATCTTATTTTTTTCCCCGCCCCAAAGTGCTTGTCCACGAACTCCATACTGCCCATTTCCGAATAGTTAGGAGGATAGCTGCGATAGTTTAAACCGGAGATGAGGGCGTGTTCACGTAGACCATACCGAATGGGCACGCCATTCACAATGAACCAGGCTTCCTTTTTCCTCTCCGTAACCGCCGTTCGAAGAATCAGCAACCACATCCCCATTTACTTGTGGTTTGAGTCCTTGTGCATGTGGAAGAAATGTTTGAATTGGGGGTGATCCACAAACCAACTCTTCTCATCTGGTCTAAGTGGATACTTAAATCCACTTAGTAGTAGATCCACTGCTTTCGAGATATAACACCTTGTAGACAGCTTGATCTTTTTCACGTACTCTGTTGGCTAGAAGTACATCTCCATCGGAAGCATTGGCTCGGTTCCCTGCAACATAGTTGTACCAAGTATTACTTTTTTTTCCAGAAATTCTTAACATACGAAATGACCCTAGTTTTACCAGTTTTACCAGTTTTACTAAAAACTCAGAATATTACTAATTCGAAACAAACAATCAATAATCAACGAAAATGAAAACCTGATAGCCTAAATTCTAAATTAGAAACAAAGACTCGCTATACAATCAATCACCCAAAACGAAAGTACTTTAAGCAAACTCGATACTCAAAACCAACGAATTCTTTCAAACTCGAAAACCAAGTAACGATGGTTCGGGTACATGCCATTGAAGAAACGGACGCGCCGTCGTCCGTGACGGTTCGGCTGTTTCCGTCGCCTCCATCGTTGCCTCCTGCTTCTTCGTTCTCTGAAGATTCTGGGTCCGAGTCTTCATAGACCATCTGAGAGGTTCTCTTAGATTTTCGAACCTCCAGTGGAACCTCATCAGCTAAACCATAATTCGGCCTCTTTGTACGCGCCATATGCCTACATGACCAATCCAAATCGGTTACAATGGAATTTATATCGACATCCATCTCATAAAACCGACAAGATTACGACACTTACCTTCTCTGATTCGCCTACAAATCGATTGTTGTGGTGAGAGTTGGATAGTTTGACTTAGTTTTTCTTAGTAACTGCTCATAGTGGTCCCGACGAACTAGGATCAATCGTCGTTTCGTCCGCTTTTTTCTTTTAATTTTTTTGCCCTAATTTACTTTTGATCGATTGGGAAGATGAAGGGTGATTTTATGCAGTTTTTAATAGTAAGATCCGACTTAGGATCCGCGATATATGGGTGGATTAGGGTTTGAGTGGATTTCTCTTGGTTAGGTCAGTAATTTTGTTAAGTTTTTAAGAGCAGAATCGATATCTACTCCTTTTCTCTATTTAAAATACATGTTATCAAATAACCCAAAAATAACTGGGTATATTGGATCATTTTTGAACAGCTAGGGGCATCTCAACCATTGATCCTCGTGGTTTCTTTTCGGTGTTGCTTTTGTTGACAGTGGCAAGTAGTTAACGAATCAAGAGACTCAAGCTACTGTGTGTTTGAGAAAGATATCGCAACTTCAAATGGAATTTGCGCCGATGGATCCAATAGCCAGGGGATGGATCGCGGCTTCACATCCAGAAAAATAGGAAGCTTGGGAGATATTCCATGAAGCGTATTTGCTCTCATGAAGTGCTCCAAGATGGTGAATCCAACAGCTCTAACAACAAATTGAAGCGAAAGATATTATATTCTTTGTAGCTAATCTTGTGTTAAACTTTGTTGGACTTTGCGCAACAGACTTAGAACATCCAGTTTGGTGAAGATTGTTCATTTTTACATTCTAAAAGATAAGCTTTCTCTTTTGTGCTGCGTCTTGATTCGATTTTGTGCGAGTTCTAAAAGTTTTGAATTTTAAAGATTGATTGCATCTAGCTAATCTAATTTTAAAAAAATTTATTCTTAAGAATCTTATTAAGGGTTCTGCCAATAGAAGAGAAAAAAATTAAAATTTATTATCAAAGTTCTTAAAATGAGCTGATAAAGAATTTATATTAAGAGTTGGGGTTTTACTAATGGAGATGAACTAAGCCGTGTCAAGACCCAAAAGAGAGAACAATCTGGGAGTTTAGATAGTTGATTTTTTAATTCTCATGGAATGGTTAAATATGATAGGAGAAGACTTAAACGTTAAGATTGCATTTTCTCTGTTTGACTTGCCTAAGCTTGATTCTATGTACCAACTTCAATATTTTATTAAAGGTGGCTGCTTGGCTTTCTCTAGGCTTTGATTCCTTTTACTTTTTAAGTACTTTTGTTTCCTGTAGAGGCCTTATAAAATATGATTTAAAGTAGATTAATTTAATGGATTTTTTTTGGGTACCGCGTTTAGCAGTTGCTTTGTTTCTGACTGAAGCTGTGATCATTTGTCTCAAAGTAATATCTGAAATTAGAATATTTGACAGCGTGAAGCAGTTCTTAATTTATATTAAGATTTACAAGCTGTTGCAGTTCCAGTTTGTAAAGCCAATAAACAAAGTAAAGGCATATGATGTAGAGTTCATATTCAATTAAAAAAACTACCATTAACATAAGCTCATATCTTATTTTCTGCAGCCAGCAAAAGTTTGATCAGAGAGGAAGAAGATCTGCACAGAGAACGAGAACTCTCGTATTCATCAGCAGCAATGGCTCGTGGATTTCTTCTCATCTGGTATTATTTTTAAATTATATGTTTTCTTGCTAAGCATCAAAAGAAATTATTTTTAAGTAGCTGAAATATGAGGAAAATCCGGTGAAAGCTTGTGGGTACTGAATCCAAGACACATGTAATGATTTAATCTAATAATTTTTCACTGTTTGTTAGTACGACTCTAGCAATTTCCTTGGGTTGAGTTTGGATTAGTTCTGTTAAACTAATATCTGAATTTGAACATTTGAAAACCATGTGAAGTTATGTTGATTTGTATAATATTATCAAGCTGTTACAGTACAGCTTGTTAAACAAAAATATAGAAATGTCAAATGTGTAGTTTTTATAATCATATTTACTTCCTATTTATCTGCAGGTAGAGAGGAAAGATCTGCACAAAGCTCTCTGTTTTCATCAGCAGCAATGTCTAGTGGATTGCTTCTGTTCTTCTGGTTGATCTTCTCTTTTCATCTAATCTCTTTGTCAACTTCATCAGAAGATACAAGCTTTGTTTTCAACGGCTTTGTACAAGCAGATCTTTCTCTTGATGCGTCTGCTACATTGCTTCCCAATGGATTAGTGCAGCTTGCCAAAGATTCTCACCATGAAATGGGTCAAGCTTTCATCAAGAAGCCAATAGTGTTCAGCTCCTCTAAACCACTCTCCTTCTCAACGCACTTCGTTTGCGCTTTAGTGCCTAAGCCTGGATTCAAAGGCGGTCACGGCATCACCTTTGTGATATCTCCTTCCGTGGACTTCACGCGGGCGCAACCAACTGTGTACTTGGGGATCTTCAACGCCTCAACGAATGGATCTGCCTCTTCTCACCTGTTTGCTGTTGAGCTCGACACTGTTAAAAACTCAGACTTCCGTGAGACGAACAACAATCACGTTGGCATTGATGTGAACAGTCCCATCTCAGTCGAATCAGCAGCAGCTTCTTACTTTTCCGAGACAGAGAAGAAGGATGTGAGCATTAACCTCTCAAGCGGTGATCCTATACAGGTCTGGATTGATTACGAATGCACTGTACTCAATGTCTCTGTGGCTCCTCTTGAAGCTGAGAAGCCAAGTCGGTCTCTTTTGTCACGACCCATCAATCTCTCTGAAGTGTTTCCGATTAGAAGATTGTTCGCTGGATTCTCTGCGTCAACAGGGACACAGGTCAGCTACCATTATCTTCTTGGATGGAGTTTTAGCACAAGCAGTGAGTTATTACAGCTACTTGACATCTCAAAACTTCCTCAAGTTCCTCGTCCTAAAGTTGAGCATAAGAAACCATATGCTCTCATTATCGCACCTGTCGCTGCACTTGTTATCATAGTGATAGCTGTTCTCGCAGGAGTTTATTACCACAGGAAGAAGAAGTACGCTGAAGTAAGTGAGCCATGGGAAAAGGAATATGGTACACACCGCTTCTCGTACAAATCTTTATACATAGCAACAAAAGGGTTCCACAAGGATAGGTTTCTCGGAAGAGGAGGCTTTGGAGTAGTGTACAGAGGAGATCTCCCTGAGTGCAAACCTATAGCTGTGAAGAGAGTGTCTCATGATGGTGAAGAAGGTATGAAGCAATTTGTAGCTGAAGTCGTGAGCATGAGAAGTCTTAAACACAGGAACCTCGTTCCACTTCTTGGGTATTGCAGGAGAAAAGGAGAGCTTTTACTTGTCTCCGAGTACATGCCTAACGGTAGTCTTGACCAGCACTTGTTTGATGGCCAAAGTCCGGTTCTCTCTTGGTCGCAAAGACTTGTGATTCTCAAAGGTATAGCTTCTGCTCTGTTTTATCTCCACACGGGAGCTGAGCAAGTTGTTCTTCACCGAGATATCAAAGCTTCAAACGTTATGTTAGACGCTGAGTTAAACGGTAGGTTAGGTGATTTCGGTATGGCGAGGTTTCATGACCATGGAGGCAACGCGGCAACAACAGCAGCGGTCGGGACTGTAGGTTACATGGCACCTGAGCTAATAACAATGGGAGCTTCCACTGTAACTGACGTTTACGCCTTCGGCGTTTTCTTGCTTGAAGTAGCCTGCGGGAGGAAACCTGTGGAACCAGGGATGCAAGTTGAGAAACGGTTTGTGATCAAATGGGTTTGTGAGTGCTGGAAGAAAGATGCTTTGCTTGATGCTAAAGATTCGAGATTTGGAGGAGAGTTCTTACAAGAGGAAGTCGAGTTGGTTTTGAAACTCGGGTTGCTTTGTACAAACATCGTGCCGGAATCAAGACCAACGATGGAACAAGTGGTTCTTTACTTAAACGAGAACCTGCCATTGCCTGATTTCTCGCCGTATACACTTGGGATCGGCTCGTTTACTCCTGTAGTGGTCGATGCAGCTTCGGTTACAGTCTCGTGGACTTCGAGAAACTGGTCAGCTCCTTCAGTCTCTTCTTCATCAGCCAACAACTCAAAGGATCAAGAGAAACCATTGGAATCTAAGAACTCTCTAAACGTAGTTGCGGAATCAGATGACATCGAGTCTCGTCTCTCTAATGCCAAATAGTGGCAGGTAATAAAAGTTTTTGCGTACCATTGCATGTGATAGATCTCATTTCAATTGTGTCTATTTTTGTTTTGGTTAACATCGAATCGGTTTGATTTACCCGGCTAATACATTTGGGCTTCCATGAATTAGTAGTAACGATGATTTCTTTAAAACAATTGGGCCGAATCACGGGACTCTTCTGGGTAACAGTTACTAGCCCATTAGCCCGAATTTGAAGTAATAAAATAATTACAGTAAACGACATTTTAATCGAAATCCGTACGCGTGATCTGCACGCGCGTCAACGCACTCTCAACACAAAGCGACTTTGAAGTGCTTCTTCGCTCACGCCTCCGTCCCGGAATCTCGCTGTCTTCGTTCTTTCCGGCGACCGATTTCTACCTTGCAGCTCCGAGTCATGGAAGATTGTGGATTGATCAGGAAACATATGGATTCCCCGGTGAGTACGCCCTCATATTGTTTGGATAATCATGGAAATTTCAAAGAGATATGTGTTAACTGGATGAGAAAATTAGAGTAGGACTTGGTATAGTCGGAGAGAAATTGGCCGGAGAATGTTTCGTTCTGTGTGAACATTTCCCGTTTAAGAGATACTTTATCAGAGATTGTGTGACTTGGTCATCTATTTTTTTTTTTCTTAATCAATTTCTTTGTAATTTACATGAAAATGATAGAATTTGCCTCTGGATTCCACTTAGCTTGGCTAAAAAAAAAATAGTCTGAAGATTGTTGATCACTTCTGAAGGAATTCATCAAGAAAAGTTGGTTTACTGTTTCTCTAGAATCACTAGAGATATTGGCTAAAGATATATTTAGATTAGATGTTTATAAGCTTTTGAGTATCTATGTGTGGTTATATGTTATCTTACTCCTACATTCTGAACGCTAGAACCAGCTGTACTCCAAGGATTTGAGATTCGTATGGGTGGGAATAGCATGAAACGTTTCTGCCAAAAGGAAAGTACTTTAGCTTGATTTTGTTTGCTTACGTTGACCCTGGAATAAACCATAGTAGACCATAAAATGTTTTCAGCAGTATTTAATGTACATGATGGATTAGATTATGCAATAATTATGGTTTCTTTGATTATATAATCATGTAGTCAAATTTCTGATGCTTTATTGGGAATATATTTGCGTTGGCTGGGCTACAGTTCCTTAGGAGAAAAATGTTAGTTAATGTGCAAGACTTGGTATTGTTGAAAAAAGTTTAGTTTGACTTCTTCTCCTAAAGTTATTGAGTAGACTTTGTTTAGCAAGCTTTAAAGATCGATTCTTACTGCAGAGAAAAGTTCTATCCATTAATTTCAGACCCTCTCTTTCAATTGTAATGACTTGTAGACTTCATCTGGTTTTGATCTTCTCTTGCGTTCATCTGATTTCCTTGTCAGGTCAACAAGTAACCGGGTTTGTCTACAATGGCTTCAATCAAACATATCTTTTTATCGATGGTTTCGCCAAGATCCTACCTGGTGGGCTTTTGCAGCTGACAAATGCTACACAGCGGAAAACGGGTCATGCTTTCTACAAGCAGCCATTTGATTTTGGTCCATCTTCTTCATCACTCTCGTTCTATACGCATTTTGTCTGTGCGCTTGTGCCTCCTAAGTTAGGAGCTGATGGTGGTCATGGGATTGCCTTCGTTGTTTCTCCTTCCATGAATCTCTCTCATGGGATTGCAACTCAGTACTTGGGCGTCTTCAACAGCTCAACAAATGGGACTTCCGCTTCTTCTCATCTGCTAGCTATTGAACTCGATACTGTTAGTACAATAGAGTTTGGTGAGTTTGACAAGCCTCATGTTGGGATTGATGTGAACAACCCGATATCTGTTGAATCTGCCCTCCCTTCTTACTTTTCCAACGCCTCAGGGAAGAATGAAAGCATAAATCTCCTGAGTGGGCAGTCTATCCAGGTATGGGTGGATTACGATGGATTCTTGCTAAATGTTTCGCTGGCCCCTATAGAAATCCAGAAACCAGACCGGCCTCTTATGTCAAGGGCCATCAATCTTTCAGATGTTTTTCAAGATACAATGTTTGTTGGGTTCGCTGGAGCAACGGGGCAACTGACTAGTAACCAGTATATACTTGGGTGGAGTTTTAGTAGGAGCAAAGAATCATTACAGGGCTTGGACCTTTCTAATCTCCCTCAGGCTCCTCTTCCTAAAGATGAACCAGAGAAACTATTACCACTGCTTATTGGTTTGGTCGTCTTATTGGTGGTCCTTGTACTGGTGGTTCTCGGAGGGGTTTATTGGTACAGGAGAAACAAGTACGCAGAAGTAAGAGAATCATGGGAAATAGAATACGGTCCACACAGATTTTCCTACAAGTCTTTGTACAAAGCAACAAATGGATTTGCCAGAGAAAGTCTTGTTGGAAGAGGTGGGTTTGGAGAAGTCTACAAAGGAACTCTCCCCCTGAGCAGACATATAGCTGTGAAAAGACTGTCCCACGATGCAGAGCAAGGAATGAGACAGTTTATCGCAGAAGTTGTAACTATGAGAAGTTTACAGCACCGAAACTTGGTTCCTCTTCTCGGGTATTGCAGGAGAAGAGGTGAGTTGCTTCTGGTCTCTGAGTACATGCCTAATGGTAGTCTTGACCAATACTTGTTTCATGACCAAAATCCTTCTCCTTCATGGTTGCAAAGGATCTCTATTCTTAAGCATATTGCCTCGGCTCTCAGTTACTTACATACAGGAGCCACACAAGTTGTTTTGCACCGGGATATAAAAGCTTCTAACGTCATGTTAGATGGTGAATTCAACGGAAGGTTAGGAGATTTTGGTATGGCCGAGTTTCATGACCCCAGAGGCATCTTATCTGCAACAGCCGCTGTGGGAACTATAGGTTACATGGCACCTGAGATAATAACAACGGGAACTTCTACAGAAACCGATGTGTATGCCTTTGGTGTTTTCCTTCTTGAAGTAACTTGTGGAAGACGACCTGTGGAACTCGAGCGTCCAGTGGAAAAGCAATATCTGGTCAAGTGGGTTTGTGAATGCTGGAAAAGAGGTTCTTTACTTGAGACCAGAGATCCAAGATTGGGAAGAGGATTCTCACCTGGAGAAGTCGAGATGGTTCTGAAACTTGGCTTGCTCTGCACAAATGCTATGCCAGAATCAAGGCCTGCCATAGGACAAGTGGTGCAATACCTAAGCCTGGACTTACCCTTACCGGATTTTTCTCCGTATACTCCAGGTATTGGAGCTTTTATGCCGGTGTCAATGGTAGCATCATCTGCAATTGGTTTTCCTAGTTCAAGGAACTCATCAATACATATGTTTGTTTCTCACACGATCCTTGAAGGCCATGGAAGATGAAATCTAAGAAACTGTGTCTTCTCTGCATCTAACGTTTCCAGCTACTTAAAGAATCAACTGTTGTTGGTTTAGATTGAGTCTGATCTTGTCTTGTGCATAGTGTCTTAAATGCGAAAGGTACTGTCTTATTAATTTCCTTTGACCGTAAGTGGCCAAGAGAATTTATAACTTTTGTAACTGTTTTCTTGTGTTGACATTACATGAGAAGTAGAAAAGGTGAACTCTGTTTTTTTTTTCTTTTCTGAATTTTCCTATTATGCATATCATTGGAGCAACGAATCTCTCTGCTTTCAAATTAATTCGAAAAATAAAACAACGAAACAATAACCGGAACAAATCTGATAACCTAACAGTAACCGGAACAAACTTGAACATTTTTCTTACAACGTGATACAAATAGCGAATCAGAAAACTCACAACGTATCGATAGCAATTAAAAAAAAAAACCTAAATCAAATCAGTCATATACAGAACCATTATGAGACTCTTCAACTTCCAAATCCAAAAAAGGATGGTAAATGAAGTATTACCAAGTACCAACCGATAACGGTCAAATATTCAACTTTAAATATTTCCTTTTTTTCGCTTCGTTTAGGATTTCTAACGTTAAGGCTTGAATGTTTGCAGTTTGTGGAATAGTTATTAGTTTTTGTTTTTCAAAAACTATCTTTATTTGCCATTCAAAATTTTAAAGAAATAGATTTTCTAAAATTCAGGAAAACCAGTTTTCATAGTTTTTAGCATTTTACAAACAAAAACCAAAAACCATAATTTGTGAATTTTTAAAAAGTTACCATAAATTTTTTATTTATAATTTTTTGTTTTCTAATCTATGTATATTTTTACAGATATTTTATGTCTCATGGGGGTAAGAAAATCCTCCTCAAATCGGTTGTTTTAGCTATGCCTATCTTCTCGATGAACATTTTCAAGCTCACCAAAGGGGTCTGCGAGGAAATAAATGGAATACTTGCTCGGTTTTATTGGAGTTCAAGTGAAGATAAAAAAGGTATGCATTGGCATGCTTGGAGACGTCTAAGTATATCTAAAAAAGAAGGTGGACTTGACTTCCGTGATCTTGAAAATTTTAATTTAGCTCTCTTGGCTAAACAAGTATGGAGGATACTTCAGAATCCGACTTCTCTAATGGCTAGGATTCTTCGAGGATGCTATTTCCTAAATGGAGACATTCTTCAGGCCCCGTCAGGTAGACAACCTTTTTATTCGTGGAAATCTCTTATCCATGGTAAAGAATTACTATGTCAAGGAATGCGCTATGTTATTGGAGATGGAACATGGACAAATTTTTGGACGGATAAATGGCTTCCAGTTCATCCACCTAGAGCACCACAACCTCGAAGTATAATTGAAGAAGATATTAAAGTATCTCAATGCTTAAATGATAGGCAGAATGGATGGAATGAGACAAAGATCAGAGAGATCGTGACTGATGATGATATTGATACAATATTAAGGATAAAGATTTGTTCTTCAGCCCTATCAGATTTGTTGGGTTAGCACTATACTGAGGATGGAATCTACACTGTTAAATCAGGCTACTGGTTAGCAACATATCTACCAAATAATAATAGACCGCAACCTCCATCAGGAGACATTTCTCTCAAGGAAAAAGTATGGAAACTCAAAACAGCTCCGAAAGTTCAACATTTTTTATGGCGAATGATCTCTAGATCTTTGGCTACAGGAGATGCTCTCTCGAGAAGACATATTAGTAACCATTCAATTTGTAGACGATGTTGCAGGGCAGAGGAATCACCACAACATCTAGTTTTTGATTGTGATTATGCTCAAGCTGTTTGGCGAAGCTCGAATGTTTCAAATCCTCTCCTTTACGATCAACTAGCAACTCTAACCCAGAAACTAGAAGTGGTATTGTCGTGCAATATGTCAACTCGTCTTGCTCATTTTAAGCATCTTCCTCTGTGGATTCTGTGGAGGATTTGGAAGAGTCGTAATCTTCTGGTTTTTCAACAAAAACATCTTCCCTGGACTAAAATCATCCAATTGGCGAAATCAGATGTAAGAGAATGGATGGAAGCAGAAGCTCACTTGATTCAGACTGGCCATAGAAACCCGCTACCTTGCTCTCAAATAACTTCTAGATCATGGAAACGACCTCCTGTGGGCCTCTTGAATGCAATTTCGATGGGTCTTTCTGAAGCAGAAATATAATATCTCAAGCTGGTTGGATATTTAGAGATGAGAATGGTGTTTACTGTGGATCAGGTCAGGCACATGGATCCTATCTTAATAATGCTCAAGAAAGTGAATTTCAAGCACTCCTTATGGCAATGCAGCATAGTTGGAGTCGAGGATACAAACAGATTATTTTCGAAGGGGACAACAAAAAAAAAATTGATCAGATTAATGGGGAAGAGCTCAACTTTGGGGCATATAAATGGATACGTGATATTCGTGCTTGGAGCCATCGTTTTGAAGAAATTTGAATTCAGTGGACAAGTCGTAACTACAATACTGTTGCAGATCTCCTAGCAAAACATCCGCTACCAAATAATGATCGGTTTTATTTTCACTTTTATGTACCTAATTTTCTAACTAATGATTTGTATCGTGACTATGTAAACTCATCTATTAAATTTATAGAAAGCTGATGACAAAAAAAAAACTTATTATTTTAGTAAGAAATATTTGTTTTGGTATTGTTTGGTATTAGTTTAAACATTTAATACAACAAAAACTAAAAATAAACATAAAACCATATTTTGTAATTAAGTTAATATTTTATATTAAAAAACTTAATAAATTATCATTCAAGTTTTTATAAAACTAAAATTTACAACAACAAAAAAAATCAGAAATCAGAATAAATATTATTATTGACAAATCTCACACATTTGTTTTAATCATTTAAAACACATAAAACAATTTTATCTCAATTTTTATAAACATCTCTGAAAAATGTGCAATAATAAATTTCTTTTATTTTAATTTTATGACACAAGTTAATCTATATTTTTATTGATTATTTTATCATTATTTATAAATTTAGGTGAATTTATTAATAATAAATATATTTATAACTAAAATTTATAATCATAACAATATTTTAAAAAAAGTAGGTAAAAACCAGAAACTAAATAAATTACCATTCAAAAAATTTGATAAAAAATAGATACATAATCAAAACATATACATTTTCAATCTATTAAAAATAATTTTTGATACAAAAAAAAAATCAATTGAAATCAACATAGATAAATTAGGTTAGAAATCAATACTAAATAGACTTCTCCAGTAGACTTCTTGGAGAAGTCTACTCTCTGATAAATTCTTTAGAATTAATTTAAAAAATCATAAAAAATTGATAAAAAATTAGATACATAACTAAAACATAGACAATTAGTATCTATATAAAATAAAATTTCATGAAAATAGATCAATTTATAAGTTTCATGAGTATACAATTCAAAAGGGTTGTGGTTGAGTTTTAGAGTTTAGGGTATAAGAGTGTAATTCTTAGGGTTTGCACAAATTCTATATGAATCATAGTTTATGGTTCGGTTAATGAATCAGGGTTCATATAATTTTTATTTTAACTGTGGTTGTCAATATGGTAAGTAAATTAATATTTTCATAAAAGTTTTAATTTAAAAAAAAACTGATTTAGGTTTAGGGTTTAAGCAGACTTCCTGAGTAGACTTCTCGGACCAAAGTAGACTTCTTTTGTAGACTTCTCAAGCCGAATTAGGCTTTTCTAGCAGACTTCTCGAGTAGACTTCAAAAATAAGACTTCTCCAGTAGATTTCGTTTGTAGACTTCAAAAAAAAGTCTACTTAAACAAAAAATTTTCTACATATATAAGGAAATTTTAACATAATTATGTTAAAAATAAAGTCTCTCTCTATCTAAAAAAAACGCCTCTCTGTCCCCTTCCTCCTCTCTGGCCATGGATTTTATTGTTGTATAGATATTGTAAATTTTGTTGTATATCTGAATTTTGTTGCAGATCAGAATTTTCTTGCAGATCTAAATTTTTTGTTATTGTTGCAGAGCTGAATTTTATTGATTTTTTTTTTGCAGATCTGAATTTTATAAATATAGTAGCTATTGTTGCAAATCTAAATTTTAGCATTCCTCTTTTCTTATTGTTGCAAATCTGACCTTATTTATATTTCTGGTTTTGTTTTACAGATCTCAACAAAGCTCTTGCTTGTCTCCGCTGGATTGAAGTGATTTGAAGGTTCAAAACGTTAATTATATGGCGCCATTGGTCAGAATCAGACTTCAGCCACAGACTTCGGTCATAGACTTCTCGAGCAGACTTCTCGAGCAGACTTCTTGAGTAGAGTTCTCGAGCAGACTTTTGAGCAGATTTCTCGAGCAGACTTCTCGAGCAGACTTCTTGAGCAGACTTCTCGAGCAAACTTCTTGAGCAGACTTCTTGAGCAGACTTCTTGAGCAGACTTCTCGAGCAGACTTCAGTTGCAGACATATTTTTCAGACATTTTAGTTTAGTAGTGATTTCCTATGCCAATTTTAATATTTATAATCAGTGACCCTTAAATGTTTGTTTGTTTAGAGGGTTATTTTATATGTAACGTTGGATTGCATTGAATATTTTGTATTATAGTCCTAAATTATGTGAGTTTATGTATTCTACAAAATAGACTTCACTGTCAGACTTCATATTCAGACTTCTCAATTAGACTTCTCTAGTAGACTTCACAAGTATAACTATATTACATAATATGAGGTTTATCTCAATAGATTTATATTACATAATAGACTTCTTACAAAGACTTCTGAAGTAAACTTCTTACTTAGACATCTTCTTTGGCATTTTACTCAGTAATCACCATATTTATTCTTTGTCATCTTACTTAGTCATCAACATCTTTGAACCCCTAATAACACAAGAAAATTAATTAATTTTTAACTATAAGAAAAAAAACATGTAAAACTCATACATAAGCAAGATTAATAAATAACACAAACTCAAGAGTCAAAGAAATTTTATTTGTCATAAATTATAGATAAATAAATTTTAATACAAAATTTGGAATAAGTAGATTTCTCGAGTAGACTTCTCGAGTAGACCTCTCGAGCAGACCTCTCGAGTAGACTTCTCGAGTAGACCTCTCGAGTAGACTTCTCGAGTAGACTTCCTCGAGAATTCTGCTATCAATAAGCTAAGTATCTTATAAAACATAAAAACTGATTCGACCATATCTATAAAATATAAACATGTAAAACTTATACATAGGCAAGAACACTTACTAACAGAAGCTTAGGATCACGAAAATCTTAAAAATTCATTATATATTCTATAAAATGCATTTTAAATAAAAAAACAAGAAAAGTAGACTTCTCCAAGAAAATAGATTTCTCACAGGTTAGATTTGCAATTGCCAAAAGATTAGTAGAATTCTCCAAGAAAAAGAGACTTCTCGGAGAAGTCTACTCTGGAAAGTAGACTTCTCACATGTCATTTTTGCAACTGACCAAACTGACTTTTTGGTCAATTGCAAAATTAACCTTTGAGAAGTCTACTTTACGCATGTCATTTTTGCAATTGACCAATCTTTGACTTTTTAGTCAATTGCAAAAATGATATGTGAAAAGTCTACTCCGGAAAGTAGACTTCTCATAGGTTATTTTTGTAATTGACCAAAAAGTCAAAGTTTTTGGTCAATTGCAAAAATGACATGTGAGAAGTCTACTCCAAAAGTAGACTTCTCCAAGAAGTTTATTCCAAAAATTCAAAGGTTGGTCAATTGCAAAAATGACATGCCTCTACAGAAGTCTGCTCTAGAACTCTGCGCCATTTTTTTGTTATCAAAAGAAATGGAGCAGACTTCATTCGGACCAAAAGAAGTCTACTTTTTTCATGTGGTCAATTGCAAAACTAACTTGAGCGTTGTCTAGTAGACTTCACAGTGGTGAAGAGAAGTCTACTTTCGTAGCCCAAATATGAAAAACACTTAAATTGAATGAAAAATTGACTTACCACTTGTCTTTAGCTTCTTTTCAAGCTGATTTTAGCCACCATGAAAAAAACTCAAACGCAATAAACGACCAACTCACCGGAAATAGAAATATCTATGAACTTTCACTTTTTAATAGTCAAATTATAAAGTTTTTGGGAAGAAAATAGAGAGAAAATTAAAGAATATAAGCTTATGAGGAAGATAATGAGTTATCCAAGCTCAAAGAAGGATTTTTGGTGTAATTAAAGCTTGAAATTGGTTGAAAATGGTGGTTGGATGAATTGATAATGATGGCATTTTTGTAAATAAGTGAGGAAGATAAGGATTAGTTAGTCATTTGGATTTTTGAAAGATAAAAAAAAAATTAAAGTAATGGCAATTTCGTGAATAACTGAAACTATAAAGGATTTATTTGAGAAAAAAATAGAAAATTTTGAAATGGACAATTTAAAAAAATAGATTTGCAATTAAAATCAAATTTTAGGTCATATCAGCAGCTATCTCAAAACCAAAATCTAAACATAAAAATTACATAAACATTTATCACCTAAATCGCACATGCGCGTAGCTTCCACTCTCCCAAGTCACACACAAATCTATAAAATGTTACGTTTCGAATAGGATCATGTTGTCTGATGCACATGTGACCTAAACTAATGTTCGAGAGCATATTTGGGATGCCACGTGGGAGTGTGTGATTCGTCTGGAGGTGGAGCTGGGTCTCCGCGTTTCGTATTCTAGGGGGAAAGGCGGTGAATCGTTCCGGGATGGAAGTATTCGATGTCCGGGGACGGGTCGGTCGATGTGTTAAACCCTGCGACCACTCAAGGAAAGTCAGACGAATCTCCGGAAGGATTGAAAGGGGGTTTCCTTCCTGAAAGTTTTCCGACGCTCAAGTCAATGAACGTCCTGCCGGGAACAAATACTCAGGAGGGGGGGATTTCTATGGGTTAATGTGAGAAGTTTTGTCTAAGGATCGAGGCTTCTATCTGTTTTCGGGTGTTTCGGAGGGGTTTCTATACGATAGAGAAGACGGAACGAGTATGAAGGCGAGGTTCCGGGTTAGGGGTGGCTAAATCTGAAAGACATTCACCCGAGAAGAACAAGGGGTGCTCCCGTGATCGTACTGCTTGCCCGGGCCGACCGATTTAGACACAAGTAGTTACCTCCTCATATAAAGAGGTTTTTTACGATTCGATCAGTCGATCCCTTTCTGCGTGGCGATCTCCTCTTATTTATACTGGCAATCTCCTCGTCCTGTCTTTTCCATTCGGCGCGCCAGCAGAGCAGGTGAGGTTAATGATTCTAGCGTGTTTGAGAAAGTACGCCAACTACCCCGGAACAGTACGCGGAAGTGGATCAGCCGAACTAACGTGGTGTATGTCAGTGTTTAACACAGTTTAAATCCACGTGTTAGGCCTTCTCTCGACCTGGTAAAATCAGTCCCAACAACTAACATATATTTTTTTTAATACTCCATGATTTAGATTTATACATTTGGATCACTAATCCCATTCAGTTTCAATTTTAGCTTGTAAAACTTTAAAAACAATTAGGTTCATAAGGTATCCTAATTATTTTAAATATATTTAATACTCTAGAAGCAACTGTATTTATCGAAAAATTCTAATATAAATCTAAAATTCAGATCTTTTTACGCACACCCAAATTTGTATATCAATGTTGTAAGAAAAAATGTTCTGTTTAGTTTTAAGTATCAATGTTTAATGTGATGTGTTAACAATTTTTTAAATATGTTCGTTAATAGAGAAATTGCTGAAGCTGAATCAGTAAATGAAGTGAAGGAGAAGAAGGCTATGAAGATTTTTATCAAAACATGACTTGTATTAAAATTTTCTCACCTTTGTGCTGGATTTTAGAAGTGACACTATATAAAGGTTTATTAGTGGAGAGAACAAATGTGTTTTTCTTCGTTACACCAGAAAACGTTTATCAGTTATGCAAATTTTATATCTAGTTTCATGTAATTAAAATGATAAATCTAAGAGATTCTACATAAATTGAAAGATATAAGATTAAAACTGAAAATCAAAAAAAAAAATAAGAATTTACGTTTGTCTGAAATAGAATCCAATTTCCATCCTAATCACATTGGAATTGGTTTTGTTTTCATATATGACAATGGATAAACAAAGTCATGCCTCTCTTTATAAAATGAATTTATGGACTCCTTTTGTTTTGGCGGGAGTAGAAAAAATTATCATTATTAAATAAACTAGGCATGGACCAAGAGAGAATATGATATGGTTCTCGTATAATTCATTATCTCAATTATGATTATGTTATTTTTGGCTCAATTCAATGAATTTTAGACTCAAACTCATTTTTTACCTTTTTGTGATTATATGCAAGATATAAAACTGTAAATACAAATTAATGTTATTTTTTTAACTAATCAAATCAAATTCAAATATATTGCTAATATATTAACATGCTCTCTTGACTCAAAAGAACCAAGATGACCTTAAATTTTGATTGATCATGCACCTTTTATTTCAGGATGCTATCTATCAAATCTCATCTGAACCTAATCCATAGCTTTGATTATATGCACAACAATACATCGTTAAATTGTTGCATCGGTTTGAAGCAAACTGAGTTTCTTCTCTACAATTTCTCCTTCAATTTCTCACCTTCCAACATAGTAACTTAATGATAAAATATTGTAAAATATGTTTGATGAAAAAATATTAAAAAATTTAAGATTGAAAACTAAATATCTTGAAAAAAAATATACTTTCGCTATTTTTATAGAATATTTTAAGATTATACGACAAAAAGGTATATATATTATTTTCTGCAATATACAACTTTAAAAAGTATTTATTTGTTTTGGGATTTTAAAGAATAGCATTTGTTTGAGTTTTGAATGGATTTAGTAAAAAGAAATAACTAAAATTAGCATATACAATAATGTGATGTGTATTATTGAAATATTTTGATTGATTTTTAATTTTGCTGATGTGTCATCTTAAGAAAGTTTGAAAAAGATGAGGTGTCATTTCCAGGAAAGACACAATAGTTATTGTTGTATTGATTTGAGTAATTTTTTTATGAACTGTTTGACAAAAACATAAAATTACTTTTTTGTTTTTAAATATTTTAATTATTAAAATATATATATATATATATATAATAAGTAATTTTTTCCTTTAACTAAACAAAAATAAGTCATCTCATTTATTTTTAAAGAATAATGAAAAATTCTGTTAAATTTTTTTTGACGATACAAACTTCAAAAGTTATTTTAATGAATTGAAGTAAGAATTCTTTTAATTTAATGATTTAAAGTGAGAGTGTAAAAATTTGTAGTTTTGAAAGTTAGAAATGTGAATTTCTGTTTTTAAAAAAATATATATTTTATTCGTTTACCAGATTTTTACCTTTCTCCAATCTAAACCAAAACCAAGCATTTTATCAGTATTACACAGTTAAGCTATGTGAGGTTGGCGAGGATAAACCTTGTAAATGGTAAATACCCGAGACTCAACATCATTGAAACTAGATGGTGTGACGAGAAGAGAGCTCAAGTAACTGTCGCTTGTTCGAATTACCTTAACATATGGAAATTTGCTATAAAAATTATTTCTGTTGAGATCAAGCTCTTGCAGATTCTTCATTTCACAAACTATTATAAAAAAGATAGTTTTGAAAACAAGAAGATAATGAGAATAATGTTACTTTGTTCACATGTAAAATTTTGGAGTAGTACACAATATTCACCTTCTATTATAAATTGTTGGTATGTCGAAATTATTCCAAACTAGGCTGATGATTTCAAGTCAGTCAAATTTTTTAGTTTTGTAATAAAGTAATGACAAAAAAAATTGTCCTTTCAAAATGAGTCTTCCGGAAAAATTCGATTCACCTTCATTCTAATAAGAAACAAAACAAAACAAAATTGAGCAAACTTGCCTTGCAATAGAATGTAGATAAACTTGTCACCCATATTTTCTCTAAAGAACCTTGCTTTCTTCAGATATGGCAAGTCTAGATACTCCATTTTAACTGTTTCCGGTCCACTTTGAACTTCTGCAGCTTCCATCAATGCAGTAACAAGGCCAGCACCATAGAGCTTTGGCGCCTTGTCAGCATTGGTTGATAGCCAATGTTTGATGACCAAAAGTTGCTGCATGAAGATGGTGACCATGCCAGTTGTCACATCTGTTCTTTTGAGCTCTACTCCTTGCTTTGTGTAGTCAAGGATGTTGATTAAACTCTGATCAATAAGCTCCCATTCTCGACCTTCAACAGTGCCACTTTCTTTCCTTGCAAAGAGGGTATGCGCCAATGCCTTGTGCACATATCTGATTGCTAGATTTCTGATCAAAGAAGCCTTGCTTCTTCCTGGCTTAGAAGTGGCCTTAGCCACATGCTCCCAAAGGCTGTTCATCTCCTCTTTGCCAATCCCTAAATTTTGTCCTATAGAGCTGCCATATGAGAACCCAAAAGCATCTTCAATGGCTGAGAAGGACATCTTATAGCTGCGCTTTGAAACTCTGAAGGTGATGAAGCCATCACCATCCTCTTCTGGTGTCTCCTCTCCATGCTTATAGAAGGTGACTTCAAAGGTGGCAAAGAAATGAAGCACCTGGTCTTTGTTGGCTGAGCAAGGAGTTCCCACCAGCCTTGTTAGCTTCATAGTCTCCATCATAGAAGAGAAATCCTCAAAGATTTTCAAGGCCTTCAGAGTTGGCACATGTGGATATCTTGTTGGTCTCACATCCACATTTTGGAGCTTGTTATACAGCTACCTTTGAGTAGGAGTGGTGTCTTTCTTCTTAGTGACATCCTTCTCACTAGTGCCAACATCCATCTTCTTTCGGCCTTGAGCCTTAGCGCTTGGACTCCCCATCTCTTTTGCTTTTCCTTTGGCTTTCTCTTGCTTCTCAACCTCTTTGTGTGTTCCACTTCTTGTTGTTCTTCCCATGGTACCTATAAAAAAAAATTTTAAATAGAAATGAGAACAAATGTATGAACAAAAGACAAAGCTTAATGTTGCTAAAATCACAAAATGAGAAGTTTATTTACTTAGAAATAAACCTTTATCAGTTGTGAAGCAACTATATAAGCAAAGCATGCAAAAATTCTATAAACAAAATTATCTAGAAATTAAAAAACATGAATCCTACCGCAGCTTAGTAGCAATTGCTCGGATGGCAGGGGTACCTTTCAGCTGGGACATTTTCGAGAAGATATCCATTCTGAAGAAAGGGAGGGTAAACCGTGGTGGGTGGCGCCATTTTTACACTACGCTGAAGGAAGGGATTGTTGGCGGTGATTTAACAAGCAAAGTTCACGAATGGGATAGGTTTTTCTTCTATGTGAAGATCAACGAGGCGTCTATTGGCAGCTCCGAGCTCGATTTATTTAGGACTTAAAGGTCGACGCCATGTAAAGCGAACTGATTATTTATTTTACTTTTCTTCGGCTAATTCCTCAGTGTTGACATGATTGCTCCTTTTCTATGACAGTGGCAATAAGTCTCGGGAAGGACCCGTTTGGTTTTGACATTGACATCATGAAGCTGAGCCGGCAATTGTGGCCTGAGAAGGAGAAGAAAGGGGGCGCCAAAAAGAAGAAGAAGTCGGCCAAGCCGGTCGAGAAGGGGCCCAATTCTTCGAGAACATGTGCGTATACCAGATCGGAGTAGTTTTTATTAGTATTTCTTTTCTTTTATTTTTGACGACAACCCCTTATTGACATGTTGGCTTTTCAGCCGCTAAAAGGACTTCAAAGCCGAGGCCCGAAGGGGCTGGCCAAAATAAGAGGAGGGCGGCTCCGATAGTGAATGCAGATGCTCCTGCGAGCTCCTCTGCGAAGAGAAGGAAGATGACTCCTCGAGATCCATCTATTTTGGTGGATTCTAACGATGTCGAGCTGGCCGCTGAGAATGAGACTCTCGCGAGGTAAATTCATTTTCTCACTTCGTGTTTTACTTTACTGTGCCGAGATGATTTTTGACATCTTTCTTCTTTTTTTAAAAAAAAAATTTCCCTAGGGCGGCGGCGCTGGAAGGATTGAGGCGAGCTCAAGCCGAGAAGGCTGCGAGGGTCCCTCAAGGTGAATCGTTCCAGAGAACTACCTCCCAAGCCGAAGGTGGGGATGGTGGGGGTCCTTCTGGTGATGCCGCGGACTGTCGCGAGGCTGTTCCCTCGCCGCCCCGGGCCGATATGCCTAAGAGCCCCGGGATCCAGGACACGGAAGGTGCAGGTGGAGAACAGACTGAAGAGCCTGCTAAGGCTTGCTCTGAGTAGCCCGCTCCCTCACAAAATGCTCCGGGCACTGATGGTGCCGGTCCAAGTGCTCCTGCCGAAACCAAGCAGGAGGAGGAGTTTTTCGACTACAACCCTAATCACTTTAGCGTGGGGTGGGATGGAGCTACTCCGGCGATGCTTGATCGCGACTTCTCTGCTAAGTTGAACTGGAAGTGTAGAGAGAACCCGAGATGGGATAAGCCTCTACGAGAGCTGAAGTTGGCGGAGTCGATATCCTCGGCCAATAAAAATATAGCTCGAGTATGTATACATTTTTCTTTATTGTGTTTTGACTTTGTTTGCGCGTTTTTCTTAAAGGTGAGTTGTGATGCAGGGCCTGGGAAAATACATGTCCGCATTCGCGGCGTATGACGATAACTACTGCCAAGAAGAGATGATGTTGGACGTTGCCTGCGCCAAGATTGAGGAGCTCAAAAAGGCGAAAAAGGAGATCAGCTTCTCAAGGAGAGGTGCGCCCAACTCGAAGGCGTCATCGAAGCCTTTGAAGGCGAGGTGGCGGAAGCTTCTTGGCTTCGCAAGCAGGTTGCAGCCCTCTAAACGCAGAACGAGGAGATCTTGCAAAAGTTCCTAGTTGAAAAGGAGAAGTTTCAAAGTTCTCGCGATGAGGTCTCGCGGAGTATAACTGACAATATTTTTGATGGCGTGATTTCTTGGTTTAAGCCGCGACTAGAGCGGATTCAGGCATCACTCGTTCAGCGTGAAGAGGTAGAAGCTGCCCTTGTGGGCGTGGATAAAAGTGGCGCGATGGTCACGTTCTTGAAGCGGATGCGGGACAAAGGATGGGAACTTCCTGCCGGAACACTATCGTCCTTTGAGAGGGAATTTGCGAAGTGGCGAGCCACCAGTGATGCTATTAACGAGATAGTCATTACTGGCGATGACCTTAGTCTACCGAGCAGGCCCGATGTCGACGAGCTGTTAGGCAAGAAAAAGGGGAACCTGTAGATTGAGCCGTTTGTCTTCTCTTTGTAGTTTTTGATTAGCCTCCGTGAGTTTTTTATGTAATGACTTTGCCCGAAAGGGCTTCTCTTTTTTTTATAATGAATTTCGTGCTTCTTGAAAGAATAAATTAAAGTATCCGTAAACACTTAAAAATTTTGTTGTGATTTGAACTTTTTAGTTCGGAGTTGGGAGCGGGATTCATTTGCCTGTCTTATCCCAAACGACAATCAAGATCGAATACCAAGCTTTTCAGAATTCACTTCGGCCTGAAAGGTATGATCGAAGATCGTGCAAGTATTGTCCTCGGCTTTCATCTTATCCACCTCGGAAGTAATTAAATCGAACCGAAGTATCAAAGGAGTGGTGATCGGCCACTAATTTAGTTTTTTATTTGCTGTTTCGAGTCAAATGTTTGGCCAGAACATCGACTCAGCAAGATGCATTTGCATAAGGAAACATGACTCTACGTGCCGAGCTTGATTTTCCGAAATAAAATTTTATTAATTTCACAGCTGCACCCAGGGGTTGCCTACGTACCCAAATTGGGATCAAGCCGTTTATAGTTCGCTACAATTATGGAATGAGTGTTTGTCACTCAGGAGCCAAGCCGGCCCTTATTAATAAAAATAAAAAAGACTTAATATTTAAAGCTGCAGGATTCGTTGTTGAATCTATTCCGCTTGTTTGGTGTCTTCGAGAGCTTTTACCGCGGAGAGTCGCACCTTGCACTCACTAATGAAGCAGGATCTTGCCATCTGCTGATTTCCGCAGAGCGTGAAGATGCCAATCGAGATAGCAAACTTCATGCACTGATGGTAAGTCCAGACGATAGCTTTCATCTCGTGGATCCAAGGTGTGCCAAGTATGACATTATAGATCGCTGGTTTATCCATGACCGTAAAGTTGATGATCTTTGTCACTCCGCCAAAGTAGACTGTCAGACGTATGGTGCCGAGGCTGAAGACGGACTCGCTGGCAAAACCAGTTAAAGGTTTTGGCGCCGCCTTGATGTATTTGTCGTGGAGTCCCATCTTGGTCAAAGTATCTTTAAAGATGATATTGACCGTGCTGCCGGTGTCCACCAATATTTTGGCTACCTCGCTGTCGTGAATGTGTAACTCGATTGAGGGGTGTGTAACCCACGCATATCCTTCGATGTGAACGTGATTGTCAGATGGTAATCCATGGGGCGAGGGAACTTTTGCGAAGTGATCGCTTTTCGGCCATACTCTTTGATGGCGCGGACTGAATCGTTAGAGCCGGGAAGTCCTCTCATGATCATGTTAACCCGTCGCTAGGCGGAAGAGGTGGATTGTCATGCTCGCCTTCATCGTTTTGGTGCTCCGCTCCCTTATCCTTTTCTTTTTCTTCGCGCTTTTTCTCGGGCGAACGACTTCGGCGTCTTCCTCTGGAACTGTTACGGCTACTACTTTTCCCTGGATCTCGGCGATCCTTGCTGGAAGTGCTTCGGCACGAGTCCCTAGAGTTGGAACTGCGTGAGTAGGAGCTTTTATTCTAGGATCGATCGCCACCAACGTCGATTTTGCCCCCCATGTATTTTTCATACAATGTGCTCTGGAGGTGTCGACAGGCCGAGGTAGCGTGCCCTTTTCGCCCATGGAAGGAGTAGTAGAGATCGTAGTTGTCGTCCCTATTGTCCGAACTCCTCAGAGGATGTCCGTGGGTCCACTGATTCCAGGGCTTTTCTCCAGTGGTTACAACGGCATGAGAGGACGGTTTGCTTTTGCCCGCAAGGTCCTTGTCCTGCGAAGTGCTTGTCACGTCTGTGCCGTGCTTTTTGGCATAGAAAGTTCTCTCCTCCTCTATCTGTATGAAAGTTTGAGCCCAAGGGAGTGCGTTTTCTATGGTTTCCTTCGGGTGTTTCTGCAGATCTTCCTTGAAGGAAGATTCAAACCACAAACCATTCATGATTGCTTCGATGGCTAAAGCTTGCGGGATCTGGCCGTAAGCCGTGGCTGCGAAAAGAAGAAGAAGTCGGCCAATCCGGCCGAGAAGGGGCCTAATTCTTCGAGAGCAGGTGCGTATACCAGATCAGAGTAGTTTTTATTAGTATTTCTTTTCTTTTATTTTTGACGACAACCCCTTATTGACATGTTGGCTTTTCAGCCGCTAAAAGGACTTCACAGCCGACGCCCGAAGGGGCTGGCCAGAAGAAGAGGAGGGCGGCTCCGATAGTGAATGCAGATGCTCTTCGAGCTCCTCTGCGAAGAGAAGGAGGATGACTCCTCGAGATCCATCTATTTTGGTGGATTCTGAAGATGTCGAGCTGGCCGCTGAGAATGAGACTCTCGCGAGGTAAATTCATTTTCTCACTTCGTGTTTTACTTTACTGTGCCGAGATGATTTTTGACATCTTTCTTCTTTTTTAAAAAAAAAAGTTTCTCCAGGGCGGCGGCGCTGAAAAGGTTGAGGCGAGCTCGAGCCGAGAAGGCTGCGAGGGTCCCTCAAGGTGAATTGTTCCAGAGAACTACCTCCCAAGCCGAAAGCGGGGATGGTGGGGGTCCTTCTGGTGCTGCCGCGGACTGTCGCGAGGCTGTTCCCTCGCCACCCTGGGCGATATGCCTAAGAGCCCCGGGATCCAGGACACAGAAGGCGCAGGTGGAGAACAGACTGAAGAGCCTGCTAAGGCTTGCTCTGAGTAGCCCGCTCCCTCACAAAATGCTCAGGGCACTGATGGTGCCGGTCCAAGTGCTCCTGCCGAAACCAAGCAGGAAGAGGAGTTCTTCGACTACAACCCTAATCACTTTAGCGTGAGGTGGGATTGAGCTACTCCGGCGATGCTTGATCGCGACTTCGCTGCTAAGTTGATCTGGAAGTGTAGAGAGAACCCGAGATGGGGTAAGCCTCTACGAGAGCTGAAGTTGGCGGAGTCGATATCCTCGGCTAATAAAAGTATAGCTCGAGTATGTATACGTTTTTCTTTATTGTGTTTTGACTTTGTTTGCGCGTTTTTCCTATAGGTGAGTTGTGATGCAGGGCCTGGGAAAATACATGTCCGCATTCGCGGCGTATGACGATAACTACTGCCAAGAAGAGATGATGTTGGACGTTGCCTGCGCCAAGATTGAGGAGCTCAAAAAGGCGGAAAAGGAGAATCAGCTTCTCAAGGAGAGGTGCGCCCAGCTCGAAGGCGTCATCGAAGCCTTTGAAGGCGAGGTGGCGGAAGCTTCTTGGCTTCGCAAGCAGGTTGCAGCCCTCCAAACGCAGAACGAGGAGATCTTGCAAAAGTTCCTAGTTGAAAAGGAGAAGCTTCAAAGTTCTCTCGATGAGGTCTCGCGGAGTATAGCTGACAAGATTGTTGATGGAGTGATTTCTTGGTTTAAGCCGCGACTAGAGCGGATTCAGGCATCACTCGTTCAGCGTGAAGAGGTAGAAGTTGCCCTTGTGGGCATGGAGAAAGTGGCGCGATGGTCACGTTCTTGAAGCAGATGCGGGACAAAGGATGGGAACTTCCTGCCGGAACACTATCGTTCTTTGAGAGGGAATTTGCGAAGTGGCGAGCCACCAGTGATGCTATTG
Source organism: Thlaspi arvense (assembly GCA_911865555.2). Classification (NCBI taxonomy): domain Eukaryota; kingdom Viridiplantae; phylum Streptophyta; class Magnoliopsida; order Brassicales; family Brassicaceae; genus Thlaspi; species Thlaspi arvense. The sequence goes on from OU466861.1 coordinate 10,985,791, forward strand.
ACGAGATAGTCATTACTGGCGATGACCTTAGTCTACCGAGCAGGCCCGATGTCGACGAGCTGTTAGGCAAGAAAAAGGGGAACCAGTAGATTGAGCCGTTTGTCTTCTCTTTGTAGTTTTTGATTAGCCTCCGTGAGTTTTTTTTTTATGTAATGAGTTTGCCCGAAAGGGCTTCTCTTTTTTTTATAATGAATTTCGTGCTTCTTTAAAGAATAAATTAAAGTATCCGTACACACTTTTGTTGTGATTTGAACTTTTTAGTTCGGAGTTGGGAGCGGGATTCATTTGTCCGTCTTATCCCAAACGACAATCAAGATCGAATACCAAGCTTTTCAGGATTCACTTCGGCGCGAAAGGTATGATCGAGGGTCGTGCAAGTATTGTCCTCGGCTTTCATCTTATCCACCTCGGAAGTAATTAAATCGAACCGAAGTATCAAAGGAGTGGTGATCAGCCACTAATTTAGTTTTTTATTTGCTGTTTCGAGTCAAATATTTGGCCAGAACATCGACTCAGCAAGATGCATTTGCATAAGGAAACATGACTCTACGCGCCGAGCTTGATTTTCCGAAATAAAATTTTATTAATTTCACAGCTGCACCAGGGGGTTGCCTACGTACCCAAATTGGGATCAAGCCGTTTATAGTTCGCTACAATTATGGAATGAGTGTTTGTCACTCAGGGGCCAAGCCGACCCTTATTAATAAAAATAAAAAGACTTAGTATTTAAAGCTGCGGGATTCGTTATTGAATCTATTCCGCTTGTTTGGTGTCTTCGAGAGCTTTTACCGCAGAGAGTCGCACCTTGCGCTCACTAATGAAGCAGGATCTTGCCATCAGCTGATTTCCGCAGAGCGTGAAGATGCCAATCGAGGTAGCAAACTTCATGCACTGATGGTAATTCCAGACGATAGCTTTCATCTCGTGGATCCAAGGTGTGCCAAGTATGACATTATAGATCGCTGGTTTATCCATGACCGTAAAGTTGACGATCTTTGTCACTCCGCCGAAGTAGACTGTCAGACGTATGGTGCCGAGGCTGAAGAAGGACTCGCTGGCAAAACCAGTTAAAGGTTTTGGCGCCGCCTTGATGTCTTTGTCGTGGAGTCCCATCTTGGTCAAAATATCTTTAAACATGGTATTGACCGTGCTGCCGGTGTCCACTAATATTTTGGCTACCTCGATGTTGTGAATGTGTAACTCGATTGAGGGGTGTGTAACCCAAGCATATCCTTCGATGTGAACGTGATTGTCGGATGGTAATCCATGGGGCGAGCGAACTTTTGCGAAGTGATCGCTTTTCGGCCATACTCTTTGATGGCGCGGACTGAATCGTCAGAGTCGGGAAGTCCTCCCATGATCATGTTAACCCGTCGCTTAGGCGGAGGAGGTGGATTGTCATGCTCGCCTTCATCGTTTTGGTGCTCCGCTCCCTTATCCTTTTCTTTTTCTTCGCGCTTTTTCTCGGGCGAACGACTTCGGCATCTTCCTCTGGAACTGTTACGGCTACTACTTTTCCTTGGATCTCGGCGATCCTTGCTGGAAGTGCTTCGGCGCGAGTCCCTAGAGTTGGAACTGCGTGAGTAGGAGATTTTGTTATGGGATCGATCGCCACCAACGTCGATTTTGCCCCCCTTGTATTTTTCATACAATGTGCTCTGGAGGTGTCGACAGGCTGAGGTAGCGTGCCCTTTTCGCCCATGGAAGGAGCAGTAGAGATCGTGGTTTTCGTCCCTATCGTCCGAACTCCTCGGAGGATCTCCGTGGGTCCACTGATTCCAGGGCTTTTCTCCAGTGGTTACAACGGCATGAGAGGACGGTTTGCTTTTGACCGCAAGGTCCTTGTCCTGCGAAGTGCTTGTCACGTCCATGCCGTGCTTTTTGGCATAGAAAGTTCTCTCCTCCTCCTATCCGTATGAAAGTTTGAGCCCGATGGAGTGCGTCTTCTATGGTTTCCTTCGGGTGTTTCTGCAGATCTTCCTTGAAGGAAGATTCAAACCACAAACCATTCATGAGTGCTTCGATCGCTAAAGCTTGCGGGATCTGGCCGTAAGCCGTGGCGGTGTTTTTGAATTTTTTGATGAAATCGCGGAGTGGTTGGTCGTGTTCTTGTACTAGAGTAAATAGGTTGACCGTCCTCTTTGTGATGAACATGGAATAATATTTTACAAAGGCGTGGGTCAAATCCTTGAAGGAATTGATCAACGCCGGCAGGAATTTGGAGAACCACTTAAGAGCGTCCTTGCTGAGGTGCTCTACGAAGGTTTGGTAGTGGTTAGCTTCACGTTTGAGGTCGGTTTCGAACCGTTGCCTGTTCATGGCAACGTTGAATCCGGTCAGCCATAGGTTGGGGTCTTCTATCCCGTTGTAATACGGGAGCTTCAGTTTGATCGCCTCGCCAAGTCGCACGTTGGTGATTCGTGGGACGAACGGATTGTGTTCGGCGTTCGACTGTATGGCCGAGATCTCGGGTGCCGAGCTGGTGGCGCGGTGGACTTTGGATCTGATTGCGTTGATCCGCTGGTGCAACCTCGCGATCTCGAAATGTAGTTCGTCTGATGGTTCCTCATTAGCTGGTGTCGTGCCCCGAGTGTTGTCTTGCTCTGGTGTTTCAAAGACTAATCTCCGTTCGATCGGTTCTGATCTTGTGGTGGTCGCGGCCGCGAAGGGCTGAGCTGCTCGTCGTATTTGGCTTGCTGGGCCTGAAGGGTGTCTAACTTGGACACCAAGTTTTGCGTGAGGGGGAGCAAGGCAGCCTAGATTGCTGCTGCAAGGTCGGTGGTGAGGATGGGATGCGGAGGGTGCTCCCGTAGGTGGATTCGTGGTGGTAGGATTACCATACTCGTCGAGACCAGACGTCTCTGTATGTGTGGTGGTGTCGTTGTTGTTACGGATGAGGTCGCTGTTGTCGATCGGGAGACTCATTGCTTCGGCCTTTAGTTGCTAGTTTTTAAGAATTTATTCTCATATTCCCCACAGACGGCACCAACTGTTGAACCAGAAAATTACCACTAGGGATATGATTAACAGTTGTGGGTTTTGGAGAATAAGATCTTTTTATTAATACCTTTAAGACGAAGCGATTACAAGAGATGGCTTAACCGAGAGGTTATGCCGAGATGAAAAGATAGTATTTGCGAGGTGAACAAGAAAGCGTTGGAGTCTCTGGTTTTAGCTCTGCTGCTCTCTAGATTGTATGAGTTGTCCTAAGCCGTTCGTGGAAAACAAAATGGCTCTTGCAGAGATATATCGTATGATATAGTTGGGTACGTCGCATCTGGAAATTGTATCATACGATACATCTCTGCAAGAGCCGTTTTGTTTTCTACGAACAGTTTAGGCTCGCAATATGAGTACGAGAACTCATGGTTATAAGCAAACCCTTCGACGACTTCCTGAGGATCACCGTTCGCGACACTCTTACCCCCGCTAGACAACTCGGCCACCACGTCACGATGACCCGTTGCTTTTGAAGACTTCCCCGAAACATCCTCTCGACAAGGCGGTTTCCTGGCTATCCCTCTGTCCTGACGATCCTCCGGCTCGACGAGACCCTTCTTTTTTCTCTCGTGACTCCGATCCGGCTCGACACCCTTCCCCTTCGCCATGGCTACCTTCTCCACAGCTACCTTTGCCACAGCTGCCTTCTCCGCAGCCACCTTCGCTGCAGCCACCTTTGCTGCAGTTATCTTGGCCATCCCTGGCGGCATCACGTGACCCGGAACTCTCCTAGGTGAAGAAATCGAGTATGTCGGAATCTCCTCAATCATCTTGTCCATTCTCCTCACCCTCTGCGTCGAAAAGTCAACTAAGAAACAATGGCAAGTATTAGCGACCGCTGCAAAAAAAAAGGAAGGAATAGACTACCCACCACGAATTCCACGAGCCAAGTCTCTCCGTGCCCAGCCTCAATGATCGATGACCAACTTTGCGCTCCCAACCGCTTAATCGCTACGAGATCGTCTTTCACACTCGCACGCCCTTGCTTGTCAACTGGATGAGGAACTGCAAAAACAAAAACAACCAAGGGATCAGAGGAGACTCAATAAAACAAACGCAAAGAAAATATCCAAGACTACCAATATTCGCATGCCACTGAATAAAAAAAAATCATAATAGCTTCCTCCCCAGGACGGACCAAAACCACATCCGCTGATACTCGGGCATAAAAGTAATGGTTCATCCAGCTGTGATCTTTGTATGAAGAAGTTTAAACTAGTCTCCTTCTCGGCTTCATCGAAACAGTGACCGTTCCCCGAACTCCCATCGTGTCCCACGAAATAATCGACATTTCCTCAAAAAGACGAAGACTCATACCGATGCCGCTGCTCTCCCCCGCAATTATCGCCCCAACGATATTCCTGATCGCACCTGGACACAGATGCGTGAACGTAATCTTCCTAGCATTGCAGTAATCCACCAATAACCCAGGCAACAGAAATCACAGCTGGCAATGATCAAACCAGTACTCGTAAAGGCAAATGAAACCGACGGGAGAGCTCCAAGGGTGCTCGTGCGGCTCGGAGATCCAAAGATCAAGGTCGGAAACCCCACAGCGCGACTGAATATCTTCCAAGGATTTAGGAGTCGATAGGGACTTTGGGAAGTGGCGAAGACTCTCGTCCAAGTCTCTCTGAAGGACCAACTCCGACTCAATACTAGGATCCCCATTATCGTAATAAGCCTCATCGACACCCATCTCACCACGATCTTCCGTGACAACTCTGCTCATCACGACATCCCCATCGCGACAACCATCAGGGTCTCCCTCATCTTTGTCAATATCTACGAACTTCATCCCGCTCGACGAAGCCGATTCGGCACGACTCGAGGAAGTAGATCTCCTACGACTTGAAGAAGAAGACCCAGTACCACTAGAGGAGGTCGGTCCTCTATAACTCGGAGAAAAAGACAACCCCCCTTGCAGAAACACCGACGAGCTGTCACCCCCCTTCAAAAACTAAATGTACCAACAAACAAGCAACCGGCTAAGTGAATCAACGAAATCTGCGAAGCAAACAACAACTTTGGTTAATCAAGGCAAAAGAAGACCTTAGCGGTCTCATCAAGTCGTAGAAACTCACCAGGGCCGATCCGACGCGATCACAATTTCCCGCCAAACTCCAGTCGAGCTCCCGGCTATGACGAGATGTCGATCTCACGTTCCCTGCCTCGCGCGCTCCCAACTGTCATCACCCGAGCAGCCGGCGTCATCCGAGCAGCCGACGACACCCGAGCAGCCAGCGTCATCCAAGCGGTCGGCGTCATCCAAGCGGCTGGCATTACCGAGCCCCATCAGCCGAGTCCCGCCAAGATGCCGACTCCTGAGCAGGCGACAAGATCCCGAATCCTGCAACGCCTGCTCCAACTTTACCGGCTCCCGCTTTGTCGGATCCCGAAGCGCCGGCTCCCACGATGTCGGGCTCCCGCTTTGCTGGCTTCTGAAGCGCCGGATCCCGAAGCGTCGGCTCCCACGATGCTGGCTCCCGCGACCTCGCCGAGCCATCACCAACGCTGGGCTCCCACGACGCCACGATGCTGTCTCCTGCGACGCCACGATGCCGGCTCCAACTTCGTCGTCCCCCGCTTCGCCAGCTCCAGAATCGCCGAGCTCCCTTGAGGACGATGATCCAACCGTCGAGCCTCCGCTGTCCACTGATTCGCCCAAAAAAGAAGCCGACCAAAACAAGGAGAGAAGAGAGAAGAAAGAGAAGAGAGAGAAGAAATTACTTTTGCACTGCTGATGGGAGGAGAGCCAAAAGAAGTGAGGAAATAAAAATAGAAGAGTATTTATAGGAAAAAGGGAAAAGTTAAAAAAATCTTTATTTTTTGACCTAAGAAGCAGCTCAGGAACCGTGCCATCTCGAAAATTATGCCGACCTAAAGACTTAAGTCTCGAGAACCACGCCGGGCCAATTAACCTCGAAAAATCTGTCATGTTTCGAATAAATTTTTACATAATGGATTCGGGGGACTTACTGTTGGTATTGGGCTTAAAGACCCACCAAATTGGCACAGTCCACTTATAAATATTGGGTCAACATTGAAAGAAGCTCATTGGCCAAAATCAACTCAGAGTCAACAGAAGGAAATGATGGCCCTGCCCATTTATGGAGAATAACTCGGCCCATTTGTGGAGAAAACCTGCGGATCTGACATCTAACACCGCCATTAAAGTACTATAAATAGTACAAAACCTTGATATGACAAAACATCTTTTTCTAGACTGAAAAGACGCTTTTTCTCTATTAGCGCGCTCGGCAAGTCGTTTTTCCGAAGTTGACTCCTTCCCGAGAGAAAGCAGACGTCTTTTCCACCGCTTCGATGACTTCCTTGCTAGACGACTCCTAAACTCGGATAGCAGACCGTCTCTTTTTTACTTAATTTTTTTGACGACTCCGTCTTTTACTTCTCCCTTTTGTACTTGTCTTTTCTATTGAACATCTAATAAGAGAATCTGAGAATTCCATTCCCTGCTTACTACTTACTTAGTGCGGTTACTAGAACCAACAAAACCTTTGTCGTGTTTACTATTCATTTTTCACACTAATTTCAGTTCTCTTGTCTCTCAAACAATGGATTCTTCATCTTAAGAAAGAACACCAAATTGTCTGCGAGAAGAAACCCCACTTTCAAGAAATCGTCTTTTTGTCAACAACAATGTAGCCGCAAAGAGAAACACGAATTTGGCCATGAGAGAACACACCATTCGCAATAAAGCCTACGAGCTTTCGACTATGTGCGAGATCGAAGCCTACGTGATCTATTACAGCCCTGAAGGAGAACTCATCAAGACATGGCCCGAGGATCAGTCAAAGGTCAGAGACTTAGCCGAGAGGTTTAGCAGATTGAGCGATCATAAACAAGAAGATGAACGACGAGAAGAAAATATTTTTCGAGGGTGAAGACAACAAATAAATTCTCAGGTATTACAAGATTGAAGGTTCTTTGGAAAATGCGAGATTGAAGGTTCTTTGCAAAATAAGTTGCAGATATTACAGGACAGGCTTCGGCTTCTTCAGGATCAGACACTAGAGCCTCTCCTAGAGCTTGGCATACTTCGTGGACTCAAGATCTCATCTTTGACTAGGTTTGCTATTATGTATTCGCTGAGGAAGTTTTGTTCGTAAATTAGAGTTTATAACTATGTGAAAACAGTCTCTTCTCGAGTCTTATTCGGGATTTACTAATGAAATCGCTAATTCTTCATTGTTTTCGTGCCTGATTTTAATTGTAGCTTTTGAGACGAAACAGTTAAACTAAGTTTGCTTAGTGTATTGTTCCAAGTCTGAGTTTTGAGAAAATAACCGTAACTAAACAATTATCACTAATCAAATTCTTGGTGCATTCAATTTGAAAACGATGGAAATATTCTTCTGGATTCAGTTTAGTCTGCGTTTCACTTACTATGGAATATTGTAGTATATATAAACGTAGTTGAACAGCTGAAAAATATATTCCAAAGATTGTGGTGCATCTCTTCCGGAGGAATTCATCAATCAACATTTGACATGACAAGTTGTTTTGCTCTTTTTCTTTGGAGTTAGAATTTGTCTCTCTTGATTTGACCCCAAAAAAAAAAAAATTGTCTCTCTTGAAAACTTAAAAGGGAGACTTAGGATCACAACATTGAATATATCTAACTCTTGATGAATACTATTATGAGAGTAGTTTCTGTGGTAATCGTTGATTTATACTATTATGAGAGTAGTTCATCTCTATGCTTCAGTTGACTTTGGAATAATTATGATATGTCACGCTCATCTCTGATGATATTATCATGAAGTCAACTGTTGGAATATAATTTCCATCAGGAATTTCTAGGAAATGTTGAGGAGATGGAATGTTGAAAATATTAGTCTGACTTCTGAAATTTTGACGAGAGAAAAAATTAAGAGAGATTTCTTGTTACCAAAGAGAATTTTTTTATTTCCATGAAGTTTACTCTCTCTCTTTCACTAGCAATGGCTTGTAGACTTCATCTGGTTTTGATCATCTCCTACGTTCATCTGATTTGCTTATCAAGTCAACAAGATACCGAGTTTGTCTACAATGGCTTCGATAAAGCAGATCTTTTCATCGATGGTCTGGCCAAGATCCTACCTGGTGGGCTTTTGCAGTTGACAAATACCACAGAGTTGCAAACAGGTCATGCTTTCTTCAAGCAGCCGTTTGATTTTGATCAATCTTCATCACTCTCCTTCTACACACATTTCGTGTGTGCGCTGGTGCCTCCTAAGTTAGGAGCTGATGGTGGCCATGGGATTGCTTTTGTTGTATCTCCTTCCATGAATCTCTCTCATGGATCTGCAACTCAGTTCTTGGGCGTCTTTAGCATCTCAACGAATGCGACTTCCTCTTCTCATCTGCTGGCTATTGAGCTTGATACTGTCAAGACAGTAGAGTTTAATGAGCTTGAAAAGCCTCATGTTGGGATTGATGTGAACAGCCCCATCTCTCTTGAATCTGCTCTTCCTTCTTACTTTTCCAACACGTTAGGTAAGAATATAAGCATAAATCTCTTGAGTGGGGAGCCTATCCAGGTATGGGTGGATTACGATGGTTTCTTGCTAAATGTTTCTCTGGCTCCTATAGAAATCAACAAACCAGACCGGCCTCTTATATCAAGATCCATCAATCTGTCAGAGATATTTCAAGAAAAGATGTATGTTGGCTTCTCTGCATCAACAGGGAACCTTCTCAGTAACCATTATATACTTGGATGGAGTTTTAGTAGAAGCAAAGAGCGTTTACAGAGCTTGGACCTCTCTAAACTCCCTCTTGTTCCTCTTCCTAGAGAGAAGGAAAAGAAACTATCTCCACTGATTATTGGTTTGGTCGTCCTATTGATGATCCCTATGCTGATGGTTCTTGCAGGAGTTTATGTGTATAGGAGAAAAAAGTATGCAGAAGTAAGAGAATCTTGGGAAAAAGAATATGGTCCACACAGATTCTCATACAAGTCTCTGTACAAAGCAACGAATGGGTTTAGCAAAGACTGTCGTGTTGGGAAAGGTGGTTTTGGTGAAGTCTACAAAGGAACTCTGCCTCTAAACAGAGATATAGCTGTGAAGAGACTGTCACACGATGCAGAGCAAGGAATGAAACAGTTTGTGGCAGAAGTTGTAACAATGGGAAGTTTACAGCACCGGAACTTGGTTCCTCTTGTTGGGTACTGCAGGAGGAAAGGTGAGTTGCTTCTGGTCTCTGAGTACATGCCTAATGGTAGTTTTGACCAGTACTTGTTTCATGACCAAAACCCTTCTCCTTCATGGTTGCAAAGGATCTCTATTCTTAAGCATATTGCCTCGGCTCTCAGTTACTTACATACAGGAGCCACACAAGTTGTTTTGCACCGGGATATAAAAGCTTCTAACGTCATGTTAGATGGTGAATTTAACGGAAGGTTAGGAAATTTTGGTATGGCCAGGTTTCATGACCCTAGAGGCAACTTATCTGCAACAGCCGCCGTGGGAACCATAGGTTACATGGCTCCTGAGCTAATAACAACAGGAACTTCTACGAAAACCGATGTGTATGCCTTTGGTGCTTTCCTTCTTGAAGTAACTTGTGGAAGACGACCTGTGGAACCTGAGATGCCAGTTGAAAAGAAGTATTTGGTTAAGTGGGTCTGCAAATGCTGGAAACAAGCTTCTTTGCTTGAGACCATTGATCCAAGATTGGGAAGAGGATTCTCACCTGAAGAAGTCGAGATGGTTCTGAAACTTGGCTTGCTCTGCACAAATGCTATGTCTGAACCAAGACCTACCATGGCACAAGTGGTGCAATACCTAAACCGAGACTTACCCTTGCCGGATTTCTCACCGGATACTCCAGGTATTGGAGCTTTTATGCCGGTTTCAATGGTAGCAGAATCTGCAATTGAGGTCCCTAGTGTAAGAAACTCATCATTTTCTATGTTTGTTACTCACACGATCTTGGACGGGCATGGAAGATGAGTTCTATAAACAACCTGTGTATGTTGTGCATCTAAATCTGTTGTTCCTTAAAAGCATTAACTATGTTGTTGATTGATGCTTATTGTCTTTGTAAGCAAGCGTTGTAATAAAACTAACATACTACTCAAAAACTGTTTATCTATTACAAACTATGTTTACCATAAATGAAAAACCAAAAAGAGATCAAAATGAACAGTTAAACAAATCAACTTACTACATTATTCCTTTTTCTTTGGAGAAAAAAACAGAAATCAAATTAGAATGAAGACTTATCTCTCTCTCTCTCTCTGTCTATATAACCTATGATTTGGAGAAAAAGTTCACAAATCATCTGATCCAAAAACAAACTTCTCTCTACTACACAAAAACAATATAATGTCACTGTCAAGGCCTGAAGTAACCAAAAATTTCTCATCTTTATTCACCAGAAACTCCGAGGTATCAATGACGACCATCTTGATTCTTTACCTGACTCAGAAACAGATCCATACCTTCGAGACTTATGAATCCTCATTTTAACACCAGGAACTTTGCGTGCAATCGCTCGCCATATCATCTGAACTGCATCATCTACCTTCGACGGGAAATGAAACTCGTAGAACTTCTCCACTTCCTTCAATCTCTCCCACATCCGTGTCCATTCCTCTTTTGTGATTCCCCTTATTAAGTTAACCAGAAAGTTCTCTTTCAATGCATCAGAGGTGCGAACGAACACCGAGAACTCAGAGTAATCAATAACGTCCTCAAAAGGAAGCTCAATCTCGTCACTGATTATCACAGGCACACAGTGACTAGCGATGGCGTCAAAGAGACGGTTTGATGAAGGAGTGTCTCCGGCGATGTTGAGGCAGAACTTTGAGTTGTGCATTCCCTGGCTCGCTTTGTTTATCCCTCCGTTTCTCACACTCCCAAACGAGAAATGAACATCTTTCTCATCTTGCAAGAGGTAGAACAATTCTTGACGCACAAACCCTCCCTGAGATTATAATAACACAATGAAGCAAATCATAATCAGTGTTTGATCAAAAGGACACTAACTTGTAAATCTGATTTGTGAAGAACAATAACAGAACACAAGCACAAAAGCGAGGCAAGAGGAGAACTCACATCCTTCCTGTAGATGGCACCTTGAAAGTAAAGCAGAATGGTTCTGCTATCGAAACCAGAAGTATCGTTTTCGTATGCTTTGATGACATGCTTATAAGGAGCGATGACATCTTTCTCAACGTTCGCCACAGTAGGAGGGTACCTTCCAAAGTCAGAGAGTATAAACATAGCAGGAAACAGATTGTTTCTTGCATCCAACATGCTATTCGGATGATGAGCAAGAACCACATGGTCTCTACCACCAGATCTCTTCCACTCCTCTTGAGCAGTCAAGAAAGCAACCAGCTTCCTCTGCAAATCCTTGTTCTTGCTGGTCTTCTGGTGAGGATTCACTTTAGAGAACCTGTTATAGCTCAGCGAGGAGAAGAACGGGACGAAGATCACATCGGCTTCACTGGAGTTATGAACCCTTTTCGCAGCGAGAGCTCTCGGTGCGTTTGGATACTCAGATGCAAGAAGATCCAACGTGAGCCAATACTCGATGCTGTGTTGCAAGTTCAAGCCTCCAGGGTAAGGAGGTATGTACTTTTGAATATCAGGCCATACACTGTTACTCTTCTTCTCAGGTTTCCACTCTAACAATCCGAAATGAAACTCGGGATCCATGTCGTACATGTAAACCTTAAGAGGAGCGTTTGCTTTCTCATCGTTACTACATTGACAATTCTCTTTCTCTGGCTTTACCTCTTTCGCATTCACATCATCGACGAACGATTTCGAAGGAAATGTTGAGCTAAGGAATCGATTGTGAGCAGTGGAACGCAACACGAAGTAACAAGAGAGAGCGAAGAGGATCGTTGTGACGACGAATAAGCAGAGCAATAGATTCCGAGCTACATACCCGATTGTAGAACCATTCTTCTCCACCATTGCCATGAGGAATCAATCACAAAGGAGGATCAAAAGTTTATGATGAACATTGTACCCCCACCGAAATTAGGGCTTCTACGACACATCAATCGGCTCGATTCGCGGAAATTGCACGATTAAGTTCCTGCGAGGCTTGCTCGATTCCTCCAAAGACGATCTGCTTTTGAGATCGACACGAAACTTTGAGGATGACGAAGGAAAGGAAAAGTCGCGTTTTTACGAACTGAAAGTAAGATGATGAATGCGAGAAAGAGCGATTTGAGTGCTAAGAGAAATGTGGAAGAAGCTTCTCTGAGAAGAATTTCATCTTCTCATGGAGCGAGAGAATGCGGCGGAGAAGAAGGAAGAATAAACGGTGTTAAAAGCGTCAGGGATCGTCAAATTTCCTATAATTAAACTCCTTTAATTAACTTTGAAATTAATATTAATTTCCAAATTTTAGTTTTTGTTTTGGTATGTATATGCTTCGTAGACGACTACTGTAGATGGGTAGACCCAACAATATTTAAAGTACATTTATTGTTAGAAACAAAAATAATTAGTGTAATTAAAAAAGATGGGACCAAGTTTGGGCCAAACAATTATAGTATGAAGCAGTATTTTGCTTTTTGGTCGGCCAGTATGAAGAAGTTAATACCTAATTACGAGCAGGTCGTCTGGAATCTGGATCAGCCCATAAGAATAGAGTTTTGGATATTAATTTCTTAAGAAAAAAACTATTATTTGGAAATTGTATGATTTCATATATAAATCTCAATCATGCATTTATTTTTGTAAGTGTAGAAATCATTTCAATGTTTATTTTGGAGAAGCATGTAATGTCGGATATTTTCGAGTAATTTTGGATTGTTTTGAATAATTTTGGTAATTGCCAGATCAGTTTCTCAACCATCACAGTGAATTATCTTTGAGTCAAACGGGAAAAAGTCTATTTAACTTACTGTACCTAAAAACCCCGGATAATTTGGGTACGGTCGACCCGAACCGAAGTGTTAGACATTGGATCGGTTCATGTAATGTGTTTGATGAAGAGACTTTGACCGGATGCTTGTTTAGCACGTGACCCCATTTCCTCTTCCCATGGACTCGGAACTCAAGTACTCAACATACCTTCGTCTCCAAAGTCGTATAGTTGCAGAATCTTTGCCTTTTCAAGACGTTTCATGAATGTCTTTAAACCAATAATTGTTTGTATTGAGAGTATTTTCACTTTAATATTATTCGACTTGACATTGTTAAAACGAGATTACGTAGACTGTAGACCATTTACTTTTTCAAAGAAGAATTTAGTAGATTTTTAAACGAAGAAAATTATTATTTTTAGAGTAACTATCACGGTTATATGTATTAAAAAGTCTAAAGTCAACTAATGCTTAGAGGGAATATTTTTTCTTGGACTTGGAACATCGAAAATTGGGTTTGAAATCGTTCCTTTATATCTCAAACTTGTGATTATCGAAACCAAGAAAAATCTAAAGAAGCTTTGTCTCCTTCTTTTTTTCCATTACCAAATGGCTCAAAGATTGCATCTTCTTCTCTTTGTACACTTTTTTTCTAAACTTCTTTGCTTTTCAAGTCAACAAGACTTCAGTTTCGTCTACAATGGCTTTAACCAAGGTCAAGCCGACCTTAACCTTGACGGGGCCGCAAGATTCCAAAACTCAGATGGATTGTTGCAGCTAACCGATGCAACGGCTCAGAAAATGGGTCACGCTTTCTTCAACAAACCATTCGATTTCGGTTCAGTTCCATCTCAATCTCTCTCTTTCTCGACTCATTTCGTTTGCGCTTTGGTTCCTAAACCAGGAGCTGATGGTGGTCATGGGATTGCCTTTGTTCTATCATCTTCAATGGATCTCACACAAGCAGATCCAACTCAATACTTGGGTCTCTTCAGCATCTCAACTAACGGATCTCCTTCTTCTCAGCTTCTAGCTATCGAACTTGATACAGTCCAGAGCGCAGAGTTTGACGACATCGACAAGAACCATGTCGGTATAGACATCAACAGCCTCCACTCTAATGTCTCTGCTTCAGCTTCTTATTATTCCGACAGAAAAGGGACGAACAAAAGCTTGACACTCTTGAGTGGAGCTCCTTTACAGGTATGGGTTGATTATGAAGATTCTCTACTCAATGTTACATTAGCTCCTCTAAGAAACAAGAAGCCAAGTAGGCCTCTTTTGTCAAGAAACATCAATCTCACAGAAATCTTCCCGGGTCGAAAAGCGTTTGTCGGGTTTTCTGCAGCAACTGGTTCATTGATCAGTTATCAATACATCTTGGGGTGGAGTTTCAGCAGAAGCAGAGTTTCATTACAGAGTCTTGACATCTCTAAACTTCCCACTGTTCCTCGTCCCAAGATAACAAAGAAAACATCTCCTCTGCTTATTGTTCTGTTGGTTATACTCGCGCTCGTAGTAACGGCCGTTCTCGGAGGAGTTTGTGTGTACAGAAGAAAGAAGTACGCAGAAGTTAAAGAGCCATGGGAAGAGCCGTACGGTCCACTTCGTTATTCCTACAAATCTTTATATAAAGCAACAAGAGGGTTTAACAAAGATGATCGTCTTGGACAAGGCGGTTTTGGAGAAGTCTTTAAAGGAAACCTTCCTCTTGTAGGAGGTATAGCGGTGAAGAGACTATCACACGATGCAGAGCAAGGGATGAAACAGTTTGTTGCTGAAGTTGTGACAATGGGAAGCTTAAAGCACAAGAATCTGGTTCCTCTTCTAGGATATTGCAGGCGAAAAGGCGAGTTATTGCTTGTCTCTAAGTACATGGAAGGAGGTAGTGTCGATCAGTACTTGTTTCACAGTGATAAACCGCCTCTTTCTTGGTCTCAAAGGCTAGCGATTTTGAGAGATATCGCGTCTGCGCTCTGTTACTTGCATACAGGAGCTAGTCATGTTGTTTTACACAGAGATATCAAAGCTTCTAATGTCATGTTGAATGGAGATTTACAAGGGTTCCTAGGAGATTTTGGGATGGCTAGGTTTGATGATCATGGAGCTAACCTCTATACAACAGCAGCTGTTGGAACAATTGGTTACATGGCGCTTGAGCTAACGTCAACAGGAACTTCAACAGGAACCGATGTGTATGCATTTGGTGCATTCATGCTTGAGGTAGCGTGTGGGAGGAGACCATTTGATCCAGAGATGCCTGTTGAGAAACGACATTTGGTCAAATGGGTTTTTGAATGCTGGAGAAAGGGTTCTCTAGTTGATGCTATAGATACAAGATTGGGAAGTAAGTTCATACCTTGGGAAGTAGAAATGGTTCTGAAACTTGGGTTGTTATGTACAAGCATCGTGCCAGATTCAAGACCAACAATGGAGCAAGTGGTGCAGTACATAAACATGCACCAAACGTTGCCTGATTTCTCTCCGGATACTCCTGGAGTTGGAGTTTCTACGCCGGTGTTAATGGGAGTACCTTCTTTGGGAATCAATTTCTCTTCAGGGTTTTCATCAGCATCACCACCATCAGTTTCTTCTTCCTCTGCTAACAACTCAATGTTCATCTCTCACACAATCATTTATGGTGATGGAAGATGAAAATTAAAATTACTTTTTGTTACATTCTTTGGCTTCTGATTAAAACCATTATTCATTTCTTTGCCAGCCTAGTCTAAATAGACAATATTAATAAAAAAAAAAATTTATTAAATTTTTTTATTCTTTGTCTGATCGTTTACAGCCATTGGATTTTACAACACGATCTTCGTTCAAACAAACTATTTCGTAGTTAGAGTAGAAAGGGAAACAAACATCTTTGGACAAATAGGAAGGCAAACAATTTTGACTGCTCATACGCCAATATCGAGACTTCTTGTTGTTCAGGTTGTAGAGACCAAGTCGACAAAACCCCGCCACTGAAACGACGTCGTTACTGGGAAACCATAGAGGTTTTGCGTATCTATCATCCAGCCCAGTAATTTCCAGACCCTTCACATTTGTCCACAATTTTCCTAAACTGTTGTCCAAAACCCATAAAGCAAATCCTTGTCTCGAAGTCGAACACATCACACCTAGCTTTCCTTCGTAGCTGACCAATTCTATATAACCGGATACGTCTAGTACATCTTCTGGAACCGGGATAAGAGACCAAGTTTTGGTTTGTACACAGAACCGAATCACATTTTTTTTCCTAGTTAACCAATGCAGACAACCGTAAGCTGATACGGGCTGATCTGATCTAATAAAACACTCGTCCGGTAATTCCAAATCATTCAACCGCTCCCATGTGAATGAATCAGAATCAAAAACCTCGCAATTGAGGTTAAAGAAGCCATCCTTCATCTTCCTTCTTTCCCACGGCAATGGCTGAGAAACCCTAACGATCTTATAGCGAAACGGGTTCGACTGAATCGCCATCAAACCGGTCGCAACAGTGAAATACCGGGTTTTTGGGTTTGGTATGATCCGGTATTGTTTTGTAGCTGGTTTACAAACGATGTAATCTGGTATTCTTTTCCCTCCTTTAAATTTATCATCGACGCATAGCAAAATCCCATGATTTGTATCGCAAGCTTCGATCTTTACATCTTTCGAAGGAAGAAAGTCGAGCGAGATTCTGGTTTTCTCTGGAGCTTCTTCTTCTTCTTCAACGCTGGAGACAAAACGGGGACGATACTTTTTGTAGTCTTGAATAAAATAACCTAAAACGGAATTGGTTCTACGAAGATGATTATTGATGAAGCAAGACTCGTAAGTTCGTTTGTTGGACGATTGGTTTAGTAAACGGAATTTCGAAATCTCCGTTGAAGGACAACGAGAGATGATCTCGAGAAGCACGTCGTCGTTCATCGTGGATGGAGAGGTTATCATAGAGAGTTTTTTTATAGAAAATATATTGTTTTTGGAACGATCAGAGGAAAAGAAAAAGTTTTCGTATCTGAAAAGTTGATGAATATTTTTGATTATTAGCTTTTCCACAATTCTCTATATATAGACTGATTTGTTGCCGACCAATCCAAATTCGTAATTTGTTAAGGACAAGGAAACTTGAGGAACAAGATTTACTCTTCCTCGTTGCGATTTCCCAGAAAAAAAGGAAAAACGAACAACATTAATTTACATTTTTCATGTTTCTTTCCTTTTTACTTTACCGATATGATGATTAGTGTTAAAAATCCACAAAATAATGAAAATTACCATTTTAGATAATAATGTTTTTTTATACTTACGCCGGATAAACCGTATTGTATATCACGTCGCCATACACGTTACGTTTTCAATTATTGACGCCAAAAAGAAACCAATAAATAATCGCCACGTGTACTGCTGGGTCCCGCAGCAACAGAAATCAAATCTCGAGGGGAGCGATAGAGATATTTTATCTCCCTCCATCTTCTTCCTCCTCCTCAATCCTCACAGTGCTTTCACTTTACACTCACGCAGAAGCATTGTGAGAATAAAAAGAATCAGAGAGAAGACATGTCTCTAAGACTAATTATATCTTCGGCGATCCTGTTGGTTCTCGTTGCGGCGGCGACGGCGGAAGAGATTGGATTCGATGAATCCAATCCAATCAGAATGGTCTTCGATAGTCTCCGGGAAGTTGAGGAAACGGTCGTCGAGATACTAGGCCAGTCTCGCCATGTTCTCTCCTTTTCTCGCTTCGCTCACCGGTAATACTCTCATTTTCAATTATTAGCCCTTGACTTAATTTGAAAATTTGAATTTACAATTCGGTGATGAGAGAAATTTTGGGTTATGAAGGTATCGGAAAAGGTATCAGAGCGCGGAGGAGATGAAACTCCGGTTCTCGGTTTACAAGGAGAATCTCGGTTTAATCAGATCCACCAATAAGAAACGCTTACCTTACAAACTCTCTCTTAATCGTAAGCTTCTCTTCTTTTTTCCGCTTTGTCTTAAATAGAAACTGAGGAAAGAGGACACTGCTCTGCTTTTTTAGGCTTTAAGTTGGCTCACTTCAAGATTGTTTCACCTTCCTTGTGGTATCATTTTTCTATACAGAATTTGCTGATTTGACATGGCAAGAGTTTCAAAGACAGAGTCTTGGAGCTGCTCAAAACTGTTCTGCCACTTCGAAGGGAAGCCACAAGCTCACTGAAACTCCACTTCCAGAAACAGTAACCATCTTCAGATCTTCTTGATATAGAAAGTTTCCTGTTTTGTCTGAGTCTGAGTTTCGACTTTCGAGACTGTGTAATTGCAGAAAGATTGGAGAGAAGATGGTATTGTTAGCCCTGTCAAAGAGCAAGGACATTGTGGATCTTGCTGGACATTCAGGTAAAACATCTCTGAAATATTCAGAGACTTCTTGATGTAAGCATGAATCTCTGATCCAAAACTTTATAACTTCAGCACGACGGGAGCTCTTGAGGCAGCTTACCATCAGGCATTCGGAAAAGGGATATCTCTGTCAGAGCAACAGCTTGTGGACTGTGCTGGAAAGTTCAATAACTTTGGTTGTAATGGTGGACTTCCTTCACAAGCCTTTGAGTACATCAAATACAACGGTGGGATCGACACAGAGGATGCTTATCCTTACGCTGGCAAAGACGGTGGCTGCAAATTCTCAGCCGAAAACATCGGTGTACAAGTCCTTGACTCTGTCAACATCACTCAGGTACGTACAGACTCATTTTGAAGTTTTAGTTCACTCTTAACTTTCACAAATGTTCACTTCTCTTTTAATATGTAAACAAAACAAAAAAAAATACCAAATAGGGTGCAGAAGATGAACTGAAGCACGCGGTTGGGTTAGTAAGGCCAGTGAGTGTTGCCTTTGAGGTTGTACATGACTTCCGGTTTTACAAGAAGGGTGTTTATTCTAGCAATACTTGTGGAAGCACTCCAATGGTGAGCTTTTTTCTTCTCTAAATGTTACATTAAACCAACAGAGATTCGGTTTTTGGTAATTAAACCGGGGTTTTGGTGGGAACAGGATGTAAACCATGCTGTGTTAGCAGTTGGTTATGGAGTTGAAGATGGAGTCCCGTACTGGCTTATAAAGAACTCATGGGGAGGTGATTGGGGAGATGATGGCTACTTCAAGATAGAAATGGGGAAGAACATGTGTGGTAGGTTCTTTTAACCAGCTTTGATTTTGATTTAGGTCTTTCTTAATTTAGCAAAAAAATAAATAAATTCCGAAACCAAATTTGTTTCTCCCATTGATTTTTTTTTTTTTGCTTACTTTGGTTTTGGCAGGTGTTGCAACATGTTCATCGTACCCGGTTGTGGCGTGAGGGTTTCAATGTGTGACTAACTTGGTCACATAGAGCAAATGGCTTATTTGATATACGAAATAATGTTGTGAAAGTAGTTTTTATAAATTCATATAGTGCTTAGAGTTTTTCGTTAACGCAAAAATGAGATTTCAAAATAAACGTCAGTTGCAGAAGCTCTGCATTTTGTTATTTCTTTCTATATCTATACAGACAATAATAATACAATGCTTGTTCGGTTAAATCTTATTTACCTTTTAACTTTAACTAGATGAGTTCATCAATCGGATCGTCATGAGATCTTGATCTTCTGTGTTTGTAATTCTCAATTCATGTAATATATAGGATCATTCAGCTTACACTCTCTCTCTATTTCCATCCTCACTCTATCAAGCGTCTACTGGCTATATATTATACAATCAAATGGAAAAGGCTTAAATCGTTAACCGGGGAGAATGAGATTACATGGCCCACTAGGCCCAACGGATCGTATCAGATGTAAGGACAGGTTTTCTCAGACTCTGAGCGTGTTGGAAGGTTTCCTCAAAATGACAAAGAGCCTCTTTGTGAGCCTATCGAATGTTAAATACATATTGATTAGGTTTTGGTTTCTCTCAGTAGAAAATAAGGCCAGCAGGATTTGCAAAATGAACATAAAATAATAGAGTATTAAACTAGTAAGAAGAGACTAAAGAGGGCGGGACGTGGTATAAAATCCCAAAAGAGAAATACAATCACACTTCTTCCTCAGGATCCTGTTTGCACAAGCTTCTTCTCAGCCACTTTCCCTCTCTTGCGCGTGCGATAGAGCACATAAACAAAATCATGCAAATTCCTCTTGTCATATGATATTTGAATAGATCACTCAAAGATGATCGAATACTATGCAAACAAACATGTTGAGCAAAAAAGCCAAATCTAAAAACTAAAAATCAGCTTCCAAATATAAAGAAAACAAGACTCCTATGGAATTTCTAAGAGAGTATTTTAGGTAAACAAAAAAGGATCCACATATGTATCACGAACCAGACAAAAATCTTACCAAAACTGATCAATGTAGAGTTGAAAGAACTTAGTTATAAGGAATTTACGAGTCTCAACTTTGTATTGAGATTGTCTTCATCTTTTACTAGCTTCCTTTTTTCTATCTAATAAGCTATGTAATTGCTGCTGTCTTTTATCTTTGTAAGATATAAAAATACCATATTGGTTTTGTTCAGGTTTTGTTCAAAAAAGAAAAAAAAAACGCCATATTGATCAGCTTCAATTGCTCTAGCTCTTAGTCTCTTTAGAGATTTCTTATATTGATCAGTATTGAAGACACTTATGACACCATAATATTATTAAGAGTCAAACAAAAAAGAGACATGCCGAGAGAAGCAAAATGTATAGGTTCAATACACATTTTAAGAGTCATAAAAATTCCACTTCTAAGTATAATTTTCCATGCATTTTAAGGCTATTACGTCTAAAATGGTTGGCAAGTCTAAAATGAATGTGATCATTGCACAATTCTTTTGTTTCTTATAATGGATTGTCAACATTAAGAAATGTTTGGAATAACTCTACATGCTCAAGACCATGCAAAGTTAGAATCAACGTTTCGCTTCTTATTTTTAGATATTATATATGGGTCTTTGAAAATACAAATACAAATAAAAATAGTAATAGTACAAATCCACTTTGAAAATATATAATACATATCGGTTAATGATACAAATACAAATACAAATACTGATGACAAAACAGTATAATAGTAATAATACACATCGGTTAATGATACAGATACTGATGATCTCCCGTTGATACTTGATAGAAAGAACTTACCAAAATATCGACATGGATCACTTTAGAAGAGTAATCTAAAATATCTACATGGGCAGGAGCGGATCCAAAATCAATATTTGTATGGGGCACAAATAAAATTATATTTAAGAAATATATATAATATTTATTTCTTAATTAATATATAGAAGTAGTTTTAAAAATATTTTGTAAACCCAATCCAAATCGTATAATTACTAAAAAGTATTATTGATTTATTAGAATATATGTGTATCATGATATTGATATATTACATACATGCATGTTAATAATAAAACAACAACAACAATGTATAAAAGAATTGAAAAAAAAAATTAAAATGCTATCAAGAACAGAAAAGAAAAAAATAAGATAAATAAGAGAAAATGTGGTAAATCAAAATAAATAACAAAAGTTTGATATTTAACTAAAAAAAATTAAGAATCGAACTCTGCACCTAAGAAACCTGTATACACATAATAACAAATTATTTCAACCATTGCATTACTTGTGATAGTAAATAGAAAACTTTATAAATTAGTATGGGGTACTTGCCACAACTTTTACAATGTAGATCCGCCCCTGTACATGGGTTATTCGTGATTTGTATCTAAATTAGTCTCTTTTTAATTGGATGGATCATGCATGTTTCACAGTTTACTTAAACAACGCTCCATTTTTTTCTAAAAATCTGACGATTCAATCAATTCCATTATTCGTTAACAAACCATCAAAAAAGAAGAATGAGAGAGTTCAAATAGATAATAAAAAAAAACCATAAAAGCTCTAGATAAAAATATATAACATGGAAGCTTTCTTCCGCCGAATATGGAGAGTTGATGCATCAGAGAGAGTACGGGTGTTCTTATGGTCAGTTGGCAACCAAGTGATTATAACAAATGCTGAGAGGAAGAGACGGCACATGGTAGACTCGGATGTCTGTCAAGTGTGCAAGGGAGGGATCGAAACAATAATGCATATACTCAGAGATTGCCCCGCAATGGCAGAGATATGGATTAAGCTTGTCCCGATGGGGAAGAGACATGTTTTTTTCTCCTCATCTCTTCTTGAATGGTTATATGGGAATCTATGCGAAGAGGGGCTAGTTAACGAAACACCGTGGACAACTCTGTTTGTGATGGCGGTCTGGTGGGGATGGAAGTGGAGATGTGGTAATCTATTTGGAGAGAATGGAAAATGCCGAGATAGAGTGAAGTTTATCAAGGACCTAGCCATGGAAGTGTTCTTGGCGAAAAAGAGAAATAAAGAGCACAACGCACCGAGGACTCGCGCGGAAAAAATGATCGGATGGGAGGCTCCTAGTACGGGATGGCTTCAGTTAAATACGGACGGAGCTTCGCGGGGGAACCCTGGGTTTGCAGCTGCAGGAGAGATACTACGTGACGAGAATGGGCATTGGCGGGGAGGCTTCGCTGTTAACATCGATCGATGTACGGCACCGTTGGCGGAGTTATGGGGGTCTACTATGGCTTATACATTGCCTGGGAGAAAGGAGTTCAGAGGTTGGAAGTAGAAGTAGACTCGGCTTTGGTGGTGGATTTTATTAAGACAGGAATAAGCAACTCACATCCGTTGTCGTTCCTGGTACGGCTGTGCCACGGCTTCATAGCAAGGGACTGGATAGTCCGCTTCAATCACGTGTATAGGGAAGCTAATCATCTGGCAGATGGATTAGCAAACTATGCGTTTTCTCTCCCTCTGGGTTTTCATGCTTTAACTTTGGTTCCTGCTAGCTTAGACTCGATTTTAAGAGATGATGAGAATGGGGTAGTGTACCCGAGACAAGTTTGTATGGTTGAGTTGGTTGTGCGTGTTTGCTTTTAATAAAACTCAGGGTTATCCCCGAAATTCATACCAAAAAAAAAAATATATATATAACAAACTGAAGCACATAAATTAACTTATATATTGTAGTCAAACAGCAGTACAAACTTGAAAACACACGCACACAGCGAAAAACAGGAAAAAAAATAAAAATAGTAATTAATACAAATCCACTTTGAAACAACTTCGTAAACAGACGATTACTAATTTAGTAATTTCTTATAAGATCTCTATTTCTCTATTTGAGTTGATTGATTCCTCTAAACACCTTCGAATAAAGTCATAGTCAAAGTCACGAGCAGCCAAATAAGGGATAAAGTTATGGTCTTTATCTGAAAAGCCACCAAGCAGGCTCAAGCTTCCTGTACGCTCATCTATCAGTCTTCTGATTATAGCTTTGTGTTCCAAATGCTCGCTCATCCCGCTAATGGCCAAACCCTTAAAGGTTATGTACACAAATGCACTTTTGGCTTTGCGTCATTCATTCATAGATTATATCGCCACTTTGACAATCTGCAACTTGGAGAGACTCTGCAACAACAACCATATTCAAACAAAACCGTCTTGATTATCAATATCAATCATAGGCATGTCTACATCAATCATAGCATAACAATCATAAGAGAAGAGAAAGAATACTTACGGCTTTGTCTACATGATCAGAAAAACAAACTTGAAGTTGCAAATATATACCAATCCAATCAGTGTTTCACAACTCTAATTCACCCACCTGCAAAAGTAATAGAAGATCACGAGGAAAATTAACAAAAAAAACAAGACAAAAATATGATCTTATATCTTAATCATACCAAATGAAACCGTTTGTTTACGGCCACTCAAGCAGCTTGTAGCATCCGTATCTGAGAGAATTCAAAATGATCGTACCGGACAGGGCATTATCCGAGGAATAATCGAGCCAAGGGTCGGATATTGGCTGGGAAATGGAGGTTCAGACTATGGTCGGGTGATGACAGAGGGAATAGTCAGATGGTTGGCTGGATAGCCGAGCCGGACGGACCATATCCGAGGGAAACAGGGTCCAGTCCGTGGGAAATGGGATTTATCCCGGGGCAGTGGGATTTATCCGAGAGTCTGGGAGGTTGGTCCGAGTGTCAGTGGACTGTCTCCGAAGGAGAAAGGGAAACCTCCGAGAGAAATAGAGGATTAGCCGAGGTGGGACAAGTTGTCCGAGAGAAATAGGAATATCCGGGTGAAAAATGGAAAATATCTCGGATAAGGACGGTTTATCCGAGTGGGAAGGGATTTGGGCCGTGGGCCAAGTGTTTGGTCGGCTATTTTGTGGTTTATCGAGGGAATGGTCAAGCCGGTACAGAAAATAGCCGAGAGAATCGAATCGGACCGGGATAAAACTTACTGGAACCAGGAAAACGTCGGATAAGTTCGGGTTATCTAGGGTTTTACGAGTTTATAAGGGATTTTGAGACTTTTCTCGGGCGAGTTGTGTTTATTCGAGAGCAATAAAGCAAATAAAGAGAATAGTCGAGAGAAAACCCTAAGAAAAACAGTTTATCCCGAGGACATCCGAGAGAGATCAGGTTATCGCCGAGCAGATCCGACCATCGCCGAGATAAATTGGTAAGCGATCGGATATTTTCCTAAGTGTTGAATTTTCATCGGATAACCTCAAGCTAATAGCCTTGTTTTGTGGGGTTTTCGAGGGTAAACAGAGTTTGGTTCGAAGAAAGGTGAACGGATGGAGAGATAGCCGAGGGGAAAAGGATCGGATCGTACGGACAACCGAGAGATTCTTAAGGAGATCGGATATCTTCGTTTTGGTACGGATTTCATCGGGATTTCTTCTGACCAATCTGTTTCCAGCTTTGTTTAAGGTGAGTGCGTGACTGTGGTTGGTGTCTAGGACCGTAGGATTGCTAGGGTTGAATGTTTGCATGTTGATTGTGTGATTTTCATGTTATGTGTTTAGAACTGATAAGCAATTCTCATGTTATGATATATTATGGTGTTTACCGTGGCATATAGCTAACCTCAAGGTAATCCGGATCATGTACTAGCTTAGGGGATGTGGGATTCTCGCTGAAGTAGACATGGGTCTTCAAAAGGGATTGAACTTGGTTGGTTAAATTAGATGATCATGGCCATTGATATTGTTATGTCTATTGCGAATTGATTGTGTTGAATGTTGAATCCGAAAGTATGATTGCGTGTTTGGTACTGACCAGGTGTTACGGGATGACCGTACTCACTAAGTATTTATGAAATACTTATGCCTCTCTTCTTGAGTGTGTAGGTACTAAGCAGTAAAGGGGCGAGACCAGGCGACAGTGATGGATATGGATGGATCGGGAATTGGGTTTTATTTATGTTTAAGACATTGTGCTTTGTCTTATGGCTTTGGTGTTTGATCGTTAGGTTGCTAGATGATCAGTTGTAATCGTTAGCGAACCTTGTGCTTTGGTATTTGATAACCCCGAATCCTGTTTAAGTGTTTTATGAAAGTTAAATGAATAAGATGAGTTGTTTTATATCCCGCTGTGTATTGATAAGAAAGAATAAGAATAAAGGAAAAAGTTTAAAAATATGGCTAAGTATAGAAACGGACTTAGAGGATGTAGTGGGACAGAGCCGCAGTACGGTTTACCGGGTTGGATTACCACACAGCTTGTCATCCGGAACATCACGAAGCCCATGTACACGAAACCCATCTTCACGAATGAAACTTCAAACATATGTTGCTCATCAATGGTGAAGAAGAGCCCTGGACCCATGGTTATGGGTGACGACGGCTCCATGGTGGGGGAGAACGGAGACTCAGTGATGAGAAAGGGCGGTGGCGAGGTGGAGAAGGAGGGAAACTCAATGGTGGACGGTGGCAACGTGGAGAAGAAGGGAGGAATGGCGGAGAGGAACCGCTCCATAGGCGGCTCAATGATATATCATGGTTTTTATGGTTTTCGACCATGATATAAGTCCTTTTTATTGAGTCTTTTTGGTCTTTTTAGAGTCCTAGAAGAGTCTTTGCAGGTTATAGCATGTCTGGAGCATAATTGGAGATATTGGAGCCTTTTGGAGTATTTCGAGTCGAAGCCACGAAGTACCTAGCTAGGAGAAGAAAGTATGCCATATGGAGACGCTCGTCATCCATGAAAGAGAGCATTATTTGCAGAATTGGCCCATAAGTTCTATTATTTACAAGAAAGTCCCATATCGTGTTTAGCCTCTATTTATTAGGTTTTTCAGCCATTGTTGGCTTGAATCTTAGTTTTTGAGAATTCAGAGAGCTTAGAGAGAGAATTATTCAGAGCTTTTTGGGGAGACAAATCTTGTACTCTATTGAGAAGATTTCGAACCCCCTTATTCTTTTACTCTTTCTCTTAATGCAATTTTATTCAGTTATGTTTTGTGATTCCATAATCATGTCTGAGTAATCTACTAGTTAAGTTAGGTCTTTTTCAAAGGTTGATGAAGAGTTTGTAGAATTTCTACCTGTCAGGAATATCTTTTGGTTTTTCATCTTTGCTTGCTTTAAAATCGAATTTCTGAGACACATCATCTAGGAATCCAAAAATCATAGGTTGTTAAATATATGTGAGAGCATTATTGATAACCTGAACTAGTATTTGATGAGCAAAACAACTCAGTGCAAAGAGATTTGACTTAGGAGTTTTGTGAACAATTGAATCTGATCATTCCTGCATGCTTAGGTTGTTAGGATTTGCAAAGAGATTTGAAACTCTGTGATTTAGGCATAGATAACTTCTGCAATGAGAATTGATTAGTTATACATCAGTGATTCATGTTTAAAACGGTTCTTAATCACTCCTGATTTCATACATTCTACATTCTTGGATTCAACCTGCGAACTGTCCTGACTTAGCGCTTTTAGTCTTCTGAAACTTAGATCATCTTACAAAATCGTTTGCTTACTTTTATTTAATCATTCGCAATACATACATTACATTTTTCTTAGCTTAATCTGAACCTACATTCGATAGTGTAGTTTACATTACTCTCGTGGGATTCGATACCCCTTGTACTTACAACTGCTTTTGATGTGCACTTGCAGTAGTTTTATTTGGGTAAAACCTGAATACTATCAAGTTTTAGGCGCCATTGCTGGGGAGTAATAGCTGCCTATCGATTTTTAGTATTAGGATTTTGTCTAAGTTCTAATTTGTTTACTGACTTTTAGTTTCTTTTCTTTGTGCTGGTTTCAGGTGTATGCCTATTCGCAGTACCAGAAGCAACAAGGAGAAGGATCTTGTGACTTTGAGCATTGACAAACTCGCTAGGTTGGAGAGAACTAACAGAAAAGCTAAGAAGCAATCTACAATGGTCGTTCCACTAATCTTGGTTGAAGATGCAGAAGGTCACTTGGTTGATAGAGAAGGAAACAGGAGGAACGAAGAGGGGCAGAGGATTGATCAAGAGGGGAATGTCAATGTTGAACAGCAGGTTCAACAAGTGGATGAGAACGTGGGAGTCCCTATTGCTGCCAATAACGCTGCTGGGCGTTTTGTTTAGAGGACTCTAGGTGACTACAACAGACCTGATCAGTTCTATGCCAACAGAGCTGCAATCCGCCCTCCTGCCTTCCAGAGGAACGATTTTGAGGTTAAACCTGTCTACTATTAGCTGGTTGGCCAGCATCCATTCCATGGCTTAGCTCATGAGCATCGTATGTATCACATTGAGAGGTTTAAGGACTTGGCTTCAAGTGTCAAAGCTAATGGGGTTAGCAATGACTTTCTGTTCTGCAAACTTTTTCTCTACTCTCTTGAAGGAGAAGCTGCATATTGGCTGAAGCAACTGGAACCTGCTTCATTGACCACTTGGGAAGATACTAAGAACGCCTTTCTGAATAACTTCTATGATGATGCAAGATCAGAAGACATGAGGACGAAAATTGCATCCTTTACACAAGGCCCTACTGAAGCTTTTAAGGCTTCTTGGATCAGATTCAAGTCTTATCAGAGGGACTGTCCTCATCATGGCTTCAGGCAGGTGCAATTGCTTGGGATCTTCTTTAGAGGCATTGACTGGAAGTATCAGATGGCGCTGGATGCAGCAAGTGCAAGAAACTTCAACACCAACAGACCAGAGGAGGCGATCAGACTGATTGAGAACTTGGTCTGCAACAACATCATTAAAAATGCAGATTTTCAGAGGATGAAACAAGCTGGTGTGGATGATGGAAATCTGATTGCTGGAGTTAAAGCTAAGCTGGACAGTTTGCACAGCCTTTTGATGGGAAAGAAGTCAGTACATTTTGCTGCAGAAGTGGAGACTTTCGAAGGTCCAGAAGAGGTTGGGCAGGAGGATGTAAATTTTATAAATTCTGGCGGTTTTCAAGATCAAAGGTATGGAAATCAGCAGTGGAACAGAGGCTACAACAACAACAATCAGAAGAGTACATTTCCAGGAGGACAGAGCACGCCTGGTTTCACTCTTAAGCCCCCATTCCAGAAGACATAATACCAGAAACCATTCCAGAACAGTGGAAATTACAACAGAAACTATGGTTCTTCTTCCTATCAACCTGCACCTCCACAAGGGAACATGATGGAAGCAATGCTAGAACAGATCTTGGAAGGACAACAGAAGTTTACAGTGGACTTCAATGGCAAAATAGATTCGATCTAACAGGATTTGAAGGAAAAATTGAGAGTCTGAACTCTCATATGAAGAAACTTGATGTTCAAGTTGTCCAAACTGCAGGAGCTGTTCAGCGGCAAGAAGGATTTCTTCCAAGAAGAACTGATGCTAATCCCAAACACCATGTGAATGCCATCACATTGAGGAGTGGAAAGAACCCGCAACCAATGTTGCAGAAGGATTTAAGCCCAAGAAATTTTGTGGGTATTGAAGAGTATGAAGATGAAGAAATTTCTGCTGTAGAACCACGGGTGACGCTCGTCACCAATAATAGGTGTCACTCGTCACCCCTTGAGCACAACCCCGACAACCCTTCTTCACAAATTGGTGACGACCGTCACCAGGAGGATGACGCTTGTCACTCAAATCGAGCAATTAATCCCGACTTGTCCAAAGCGAGTGACGCTCGTCACCATCCTAGTGACGCTCGTCACCCGTTCCCACATACTGCAATTTCGTCTAAGATTTCAGATAATGCTAAGGAGACAGTATATAAGCCCAAGATACCCTATCCTAAGCATCCTAAGAAGTCTAAGCAGGATCTTGAAGATGCTAAGTGCAAGGCTATCATGGACAAATTGGTTATTGAGATCCCATTGATTGATGATTTAAGGATCACTCCTGTCATAAGGAGATATGTGAAGAGGATGGTGACCAATAATTTGAGTTTAGAGATTAGGGCTATGATGATCAACGAGCAGGTGAGTGCAGTGATTCAGAACAGAGTTCCAGAGAAGCTTTCAGACACAGAAAGCTTTGTTTTAGATTGCACAATTTTCAATGACAAGTTTGAGAGGTCATTGTGTGATCTTGGTTCTAGTGTGAACCTCATGCCTCATTCTGTTGCCAAGAGCTTGGGGATGACAGATTTTAGGGCTACAAGGATATCTCTTGTCCTAACTGATAGATCAGTCAGAGTTCCTGAAGGGGTGATAGAGGATGTTCCTATCACAGTAGGAGATTGTATGATTTCTATTGATTTTGTGGTTCTGGAATATGGAGAAAAACTCAAAGATCCTTTGATTCTTGGCAGACCCTTTTTGGCTACTGCAGGGGCCATCATTGATGTCAGGAAGGATAGAATAGAGCTGAATGTTGGTGATTTAGTGATGAAATTCGAAATGGACAAGCTGATGAAGAGGCCAACCATAGATGGACAGACTTTTTATGTGGATGTTCTCACAAACATTGCTGATCATATCTTCCATGAGATGAGTTCAGAGGACCCCTTGGAGAGGGCGTTGACCACTTCAACAGCAGAGTATGAGCATTTGGATGCTGCTGCAACAGGATACACAAAGATGATGGATGCTACTGCACAAGTGATGCAACTGGTTGCACATGATGAGCTTGTCTCCACATCTGCGAAAGCTGCTACAATGGGTGATTGGTCTGCAGCAAAAGCACCAAAAATTGAGCTTAAACAGCTCCCTGCAGGGCTAAGGTACTCATTTCTTGGAGAAAACTCCACATATCCTGTTATTGTTAATGCTTCATTGAACAATGCAGAGCTCACTCTTTTGCTAAGTAAGCTGCAAAAATTTCGCAAAGCTCTTAGCTATTCTCTTGATGATATTTCAGGGATCTCTCCAGACTTGTGCATGCATAGGATACACTTGGAGGATGAGTCGAAATCATCAGTTGAGCACCAGAGGAGACTGAATCAGAATTTGCAGGATGTGGTCAAGAAAGAGATCATGAAGTTGTTGCAGGCTGGTATCATCTATCCTATATCAGACAGTGCTTGGGTGAGTCCAGTGCACGTGGTGCCTAAGAAAGGAGGTGTCACAGTGGTGAAGAATGACAAGGATGAGCTAATTCCAACCAGGACTGTGACAGGACACAGGATGTGCATAGATTACAGGAAACTGAATGCAGCAACAAGGAAAGATCATTTTCCTCTGCCTTTCATCGATCAGATGCTGGAGAGGCTGGCGAACCACAAGTATTACTGCTTCCTTGATGGGTATTCAGGCTTCTTTCAGATCCCCATCCATCCATCAGGAGAAGACCACTTTTACATGTCCTTATGACACTTTTGCATATCGCAGAATGCCTTTTGGGCTGTGTAATGCTCCTGCAACCTTCCAGAGATGCATGATGTCGATCTTCACAGACATGATTGAGAAGTTTATGGAGGTTTTCATAGATGACTTCTCTGTTTATGGGTCCTCTTTCAAGAGCTGCTTGGATAATTTGTGTGCAGTTCTGCAGAGATGTGAAGAGAACACTTGGTTTTGAACTGGGAGAAGTGCCATTTTATGGTACATGATGGTATTGTGCTTGGTCACAGGGTCTCAGGAGATAGTATAGGAGTGGATAGGGCGAAAATTGAAGTGATGACAAGTCTGCAAGCACCTGATTCAGTCAAAGCAGTGAGGAGTTTTCTGGGTTATGCAGGTTTCTTCAGAAGATTCATCAAAGACTTTAGCATGATAACACGCCCCCTTACTGCTCTCCTCTGCAAAGATGTGAAGTTTGAGTTCACAGAAGAGTGCAAATCCGCCTTTGAACATATCAAACAATCTTTGGTTACAGCTCCTGTTGTGCAGCCTCCAGATTGGGACCTACTTTTTGAGGTAATATGTGATGCCAGCGATTTTGCAGTTGGAGCAGTGCTGGGACAAAGGAAAGACAAGAAGCTCCACGCCATTTACTATGCAAGTAGGACTTGGGATGATGCTCAGAAGAACTATGCAATAACTGAGAAAGAATTGTTGGCTGTTGTCTTTGCATTGGAAAAAGTCAGGCAATACCTTGTTGGCTCCAAGGTCGTGGTCCATACTGACCATTCAGCACTGAAGTATTTGATGCAGAAGAAGGATGCAAAGCCAAGGTTGTTGAGGTGGATCCTGCTTCTTCAGGAGTTTGACATTGAAGTGAAGGACAAGAAAGGTGTTGAGAATGGTGTTGCTGATCATCTATCCAGGATTCAGGTCGAAGACAGTGTCCCAATCAATGATTTCTTACCTGAAGAGAATGTTTACTTGGTAGAAACAAGAGACCATGATGAAAGTGTTGAAAACCTGCAGTTTTCACGAAACTGCAGGGGAGTGATGAGCGACACCAGGAGGGTGACGCTCGTCACCAACCCAGAACAATTGCCACAAAGTTATACGAAGGAGGTGACGCTCGTCACCAATAATGGTGTTTGGTGACGCTCGTCACCAATACTGGTGTTTGGTGACGCTCGTCACCTATCTCTGCACTTTGCTGCGATTTGTGCAAGCTTGGGGATGGCTTTTGAAGAGCCTATTTATGCTTTGAATGATCCAGAGAGGTCCTGGTATGCTGATATTGCCAATTACCTTGCTGCAGAGGATGAACCATATGACTTCAAGGGCTATGCTAAGAAGAAGTTCTTAAGAGAACTTAAAAGATTCTATTGGGATGAACCATATCTCTACAAGCATTATGCTGATGTGATCTACAGGAGATGCATAGCAGAAGAAGAAGTGCATGACGTCCTCTTTCACTGTCATGGATCAGAGTATGCTGGACACTTTGCCACATTCAAAACAGTCTCCAAGGTTCTACAAGCTGGTTTTTGGTGGCATACTATGTTCAGGGACACCCATGCATTCGTTACAAGCTGTGATACTTGTCAGAGAAGAGGAAAAATCAGCAGGAGACATGAGATGCCACAGAACTTCATTCTGGAAGTAGAAATCTTTGATTGTTGGGGTATTGACTTCATGGGACCTTTTCCCTCATATTATGGGAATATATACATTCTGGTTGCTGTTTAATATGTATCTAAGTGGGTAGAGGCGTTGGCTACTCCTACTAATGATGCTGCAGTGGTTTTGAAGCTGTTTAAGACCATTATTTTTCCCAGATTTGGTGTCCCGCGGATTGTCATAAGTGATGGTGGTTCTCATTTTGTCAATAAGGTTTTTGACAAGCTACTGAAGAAGTATGGTGTACAACACAGAGTAGCCACGCCCTATCACCCCCAGACCAGTGGACAAGTTGAGATTTCCAACAGGCAGATCAAGCAAATTCCAGAAAAGACAGTTGGGAAGACAATGAAAGATTGGTCTGCAAAGTTGGATGATGCATTATGGGCTTACAAGACAGCATACAAAACGCCACTTGGGACTACACCATTCCATCTTCTCTATGGCAAGGCGTGCCATTTACCAGTAGAGCTAGAGTTCAAGGCAGAATGGACTATCAAGAAGCTGAACTTCGATCTGAAACCTGCTGCAGAGAGGCGCCTGGTTCAGCTCAATGAACTGGATGAGATCAGATATCTGGCCTATGAAAACTCCAAGTTATACAAGGAGAGGACAAAGGCATATCATGATAAGAAGATCATCTCCAGACATTTCGAGCCCAACGACCAGGTATTACTTTACAACTCTCGTTTACAGCTTTTTCCTGGTAAACTGCGTTCTTAATGGTCAGGTCCTTTCACTGTCAAAGAAGCTCGTCCACATGGTGCAATTGTCCTGCTTAACTCCAAAGGAGAGGAGTTCACTGTCAATAGATAGAGGGTGAAGCATTATTGGGCACAAGCCGAGATTCCATCAGGACACATTGTGTCTCTGGATGATGCACCAGCTGTCTAAACAGCCAACCAAAGTCAAGCTAATGACTTTAAACAAGCGCTTAGTGGGAGGCAATCCACTGGTAAGTTGTAAATATTGTACTTAGTTTTTATTTTCGTGCTTTAGTCTAATAATTTTAGTTAGTTAAAAAAAAAAAAAAACGGTGACGATCGTCACTCAAAGTCGAGCACGAGGGGTTTAATTTCTTCTTCTTCTTCCTCGTGCTCACTTCTGAAATTAACGAACACTTATATATTCTCATATAATCACAACTTTTGATTTCTTGCACCAAATTGAGTGATTCAAAAGCCTAATCCGTGCGGATTTTGCTCCTCTTTCTAAATATCCACTCAGTTTTTAAGATCTACAAGGTATGTGTTCGGAATCCCCAATTTTCAGTCTGCCATAGGTTTGGTAAAATCCAATTTTTGACTTGATTAACTTGATTTAACTGTTGAATCATGGTTAGTTAGGTTGTATTAGAGGAATGAAACCATCTTTGTGAGCTTTAATCAATTGTTTTGCAAGTTTTGAAATTGTTTTGCAAAAATCTAGAAATTTTGGGTGATTTGGGTTGAACTGATGCTTGAATTGTGTTTTTGGTAGTGTTGTAGTCGATCGCCATCAGTTATTTCTCCTTGATTTATTAATTTTTCGAATTTTGAAAAATTTGCTAATTTTGGTGATGTTTTCGGTCGATTTTGAACTTGAATTTTCAGATGCCTAGACAGGAGAAACGACCAAGACAAGGCTCGTCTTCCAGCACTGCATCAGGCTCTACGGATTCCTTCAGTCATTACCCGGTTTTCAGACCTCCATGGCCCAAGCGAGAAGATCGGAAAATAGCTTCAGGAGTGGCTTGGGCAGGAACTCTGAAGCAGGAAGTATCACGAGACACTTGAATTCAGTGATATCCATGAGGAGTAGGATGAGTATGACACGCTGTTCTACAATGCGTGTCTGGGAGTGAAGATTGTCCCTACTCGATTCGCATATCCTACTGTTCTACAGAAGATGGGCATCTTCGAGGAGATTTCAGAGATTCTGGAGAGGATCGGGATGGGCACTATGCCATTCCAGCAGTATGATCTGTATCCAGATTTGGTCCACCAGTTTCTCTCTACTGCTCGCGTCTACTACGCGAATGAACTGGCGAAGTGTGCGTAGGAAGGCACATTGACATTCCTGGTCCGCGGGGTTCGTTACAGGATCAGTCTGATGGAGCTTTGTGGGATTTATGGCTTCTCTGACCATCCAACAAGCGTTCTCCTTCCCTCTCAGTGGACTCACATGCGGTTATTCTGGTCCAAGTTCGAGAATGGAGTCTATGACAGCAAGACTAGCACGCAGACAGAGGTTCGACATCCTGTCTTGAGGTACATTCTGCGCCTTTTTGGCCATACCATACTGTGCAAGTCTACGCCTAGCAAGACACGAGTTAGTGAGCTGATTCTCCTCTACTATGGACTCTATGAGATGCTTGATGATGTGATCCCTATCGATAGCATGATTCGCGCCAACTTGGGCGCTGTATTCGCTGAGCATTTGGTCTCCTTGAAGACCAAACCGTTCACCAGTCCAGGGGAGAAGACCGAGAGAGTTGGCAGCCTTCTGACACCTATCTTCCATCATTTCCAGATCGATGTCACTCCCTGCAATCTGCTCAGTGCCAGATCACTCATGAATGACCAGTATCTGCGCCATGTCACTTGGCTCAAGATTGGCGTTGTATGGACTTTTACTACTACTTCTGGACCGTATGTTGACATTAAGTTTCCACAGAGAGCCCTCACTATGATTCAGGGAGTCCCACGTCTTCACGCCAGATCAGACTCTGCTACGCCCTTTAGCTCTGTGCCCTGCTAGAGCTGCTACAGCTGGCGCCTCTGCTTCTACTACAGCTACTACCTCCTCCACTGCTTTCAGGTGCCCACCACGACCACAGACACCCATGGATATGGCTGCTTTTAAGGAGTATGTCATTGACAGCTTTGAGGGACTATGGGATGATGTTGCTACACTTAGCAAATGTGGTTATGTCCGCCCCCATTACACCATTGGGCCTTGCGAGGATGAGGACTGAGATTCTACTATCTGGTTACTTGTTTCTTTTTCTCTTTTATTTTTATTTCTCTTGAGTCATTTTTCTGTTTTCTTTGAGTCAGTCGTCAGTTTCTTTGATGATGTTTTGTGAGATTGTTGAACCAGGTTCTTATTGCTATGTTTGGATGTTATTAATTGTGTGTTTGAGTGCTCTAATAGTCTAACTTTAAAGTACACAAGACAACATAACGTTAATAACCATCTAACTTGATGATTGTGCAATACAGGTCGAGGTGACGCTCGTCACCCGACCCCTGCGAGGTAACACTTTTTCGCCTTGGTTCAACGACTTCTCATTCATTTTTCTGACCAACTCTTGGCTTAATAACACTGGGGACAATGTTGTTTAAGTCTGGGGGAGGTGGTTACTGACGTTGTGTGCTTTGTGTCATGTTTATAAAGTCTTGAAGTTGAGTCAAAAACCTGTTTTTATAGAGTCAAAATTTTGAAATTGTCAGTTTTTCTTGGAACTAACCATATGACAATTTTGCTTATAAGAACCATTGCCACAATAATTGATTACAAGTCTTACTAAGTTGAAAGTCATAGGTAGATCAGTCTAGCAATGAAGGTCTAGGTCTTTAGAGAACCTGGAAAATTTGCTGTTAGCTCCACCTTAATGAACTTTAAACTTCTCATCTTGGTGATTGATTCTAATTGATCTTGATTCTCTCTTTCAGCACTGACAATAAGGTTAAGATACAATCTCTCTTTGATCTTCCCTGATGTAGTTTTAAAAGTTTAAGTCCAAAGAATAGTGCATTCATGACCCTGTCTCCTCACAAGGAACAACAGTAATGAACACACTCATGAACCTGTCTCCTCACAAGGAACACAAGTATTGAGTAGCACCATATCTTAGACTGTAAAGTTGGGAAAAAGAAGTGAAAAATCGAAAATATCCAAAGGAAAAGATCAAGGGAAGAGAAAATAGGAGAGCTATGTTAAGATTGAATTGTTCAGTTGTTTAGGAAAGGAAAAGAATCTGTAAGTGATTGAGATGATAAAACCTTGATGAAACATCACACTTAGATTAAAAATAATAAGGAGTTAGCAGTAGAAATTTCGGATTTCTTGAAGGGATTTGGATTGGATTTGAGAGATTTGCTAAGCTTGTGATGATTAGACTGAAATTTGATCTTGTGTTGACTCTGTGGTATGTGGATTCGAACGTTCTAACTAGTGTGGTGTTCCTGATGTCTGACTGACTGTTTCTAGTTTTCAAACCTCAACCCTGTTCTTTGTCTGATGTTTGCTTGAGGGCAAGCAAAAGCTAAGTCTGAGGGAGTTGATATATCATGGTTTTTATGGCTTTTGACTATGATATAAGTCCTTTTTATTGAGTCTTTTTGGTCTTTTTAGAGTCCTATAAGAATCTTTGCAGGTTATAGCCTATCTGGAGCATAATTAGAGATATTGGAGCCTTTTGGAGCATTTCGAGTCGAAGCCACGAAGTACCTAGCTCGGAGAATAAAATATGCCATATGGTGACGCTCGTCACCCATGAAGGAAGGAGGTCATGGCTATTTATTAAAAGATGGAGCATTATTTGCAGAATTAGCCCAAAAGTTCCATTATTTACAAGAAAGCCCCAGATCGTGTTTAGCCTCTATTAATTAGGTTTTTCAGCCATTGTTGGCTTGGATCTTAGTTTTTGAGAATTCAGAGAGCTTAGAGAGAGAATTATTCAGAGCTTTTTGGGGAGACAAATCATGTACTCTATTGAGAAGATTTTGAACCCCCTTATTCTTTTACTCTTTCTCTTAATGCAATTTTATTCAGTTATGTTTTGTGATTCCATAATCTTGTAATCTGCTAGTTAAGTTAGGGCTTTTTAAAAGGTTGATGAAGAGTTTGTAGAATTGCTACCTGTTAGGAATATCTTTTGGTTTTTCATCTCTGCTTGCTTTAAAATCGAATTTCTGAGACACATCATCTAAGAATCCGAAAATTATAGATTGTTAAATATATAAGAGAGCATTATTGATAACCTGAACTAGTATTTGATGAGCAAAACAACTCAGTGCAAAGAGATTTGGCTTAGGATTTTTGTGAACAATTGAATCTGATCATTCCTGCATGTTTAGGTTGTTAGGATTTGCAAAAAGATTTGAAACTCTGTGATTTAGGCATTGATAACTTCTGCAATGAGAATTGATTAGTTATACATCAGTGATTCATGTTTAAAACGGTTCTTAATCACTCCTGATTCTATGCATTCTACATTCTTGGATTCAACCTGCGAACTGTCCTGACTTAGCGCTTTTAGTCTTCTGAAACTTAGATCTCTTACAAAATCGTTTGCTTACTTTTATTTAATCATTCGCAATACATACATTACATTCTGCTTAGCTTAATCTGAACCTACATTCGATAGTGTAGTTTACATTACTCTCTTGGGATTCGATACTCCTTGTACTACAACTGCTTTTGCTGTGCACTTGCAGTAGTTTTATTTGAGTAAAACCTGAATCCTATCACTCAACGGTGGAGATGGAAACATCGGTGGAGATGGAAACATCGGTGGAGATGGAAACATAGGTGGAGATGGAAGCATCAATGGAGGTAGACAACTCATCTTTAGGTCGAGCAATGGAGAGACTGTCAATCCCAAACAGTTATGCTTATCTTGATCCACTTTCACTTGAAAGGGTATCTTGGAACAACCGTTATCTGGATTGTAAGCCAACAAGGTAATGTAGTAGGAGGACAAACGATTCATCAGGTTGTTGAATTTGATTACACGAGTGAGCTCTAAGTTTTTACCCTGACATATCAAGAAAGAAGAATATGGTAAGTTGAACGTTTTATACTAGCAGATACATACAACATGTAAATAAAGCGACAAGAGCTATAGAGGAGACTATAAAATTCTACTTTTTGTACCTCCAACATATTGTAACGATGTTGTCCCACCTTAGTATAGAGGACACCTAAACCCAAACTTAATCCTATCTTTACAGTGGTTTGACATCAGAGCATTGGTCCCTTGCGGTGCATGGTTACCCTCGAGATCACCTGCAAGTAATTTCTTACAGAAGACACGTGTGCATACAAATATAGGGTCAAAAGCTGTGTGCTAATATTTTAATTGAATATTTTGCATACATCAAACTCTGTGTTTTTAATATTTTAATTGAAAATAAACAAAAATTAAAATAAATAAATTCTTTAATTTCAATTTTATGTTTTAATTTATTTTTTATTAATAATTTGATTTTATTTTCTATTTTTTAAAATTATTTTAAGAAATTAATTTTTTGTTATTATAATTTAGTGCTAATATAAAATTTGAAAACACA
Source organism: Thlaspi arvense (assembly GCA_911865555.2). NCBI lineage: Eukaryota > Viridiplantae > Streptophyta > Magnoliopsida > Brassicales > Brassicaceae > Thlaspi > Thlaspi arvense. Next base: position 11,024,165 of record OU466861.1, read on the forward strand.
CGCAAAACAAAAAATAGTAATAAAGATAAGTAATTCATCATTTTCAAATGTAGATGATTCCAGACATAGCACTTTGACCATATTCAAAGCTTTCGAGAGTAGTCATATTAGGGTAGTCTTCACCCCAAAGACCACCAAGAAGACTCAAGCGTCCTGTAGGCTCATCGACTAGTCTTCTGATCACAGCTTTGTGTTCCAAATCCTCACTCATCCCACGAGTAGCCAAACCTTTAAAGGTTATATACACAAATGCACTTTGGGCATTGAGAGGCTCCACATCTTCCCTCATAGACTCTATGGCCACTTTAACAATCTTCAACTTGGACAGACTTTGCAGTAACAACAAGTTTCAAACCAAACAATATTGTGAAAACTCAAATTCGGTCTATAGAAGAATGAGAGTTTGTGGGTTTAAAGAGAGATCTGTATTAAGTTTCAGCCGGAGCTCGAGAGATACATGGTCGTTTAGGTCGTCGGAATAAGAACGCCGACTTAAACTGTTTATGGAAATAAAATCAAGAGCTAGGAACAATAAGATTAGTTTGCCCTAGGTCTCGAGAGACGATTTTTGGATGTTTATTAAGAAACAGCTGAACCTTGAGAAAGACTGTCTACGTACCCTTTTATTTATAGTCCGACAAGGTCAGTCTTCTGGAGATACATTCTCCTGTTGAAATAGGAAAACTTCCTTCTTGATAAGGCCGACATTGCGTTTTCTCCGGAACCTGATCAGATAAATAGAAGATTTCCATTCATCTTGCCGACCTAAATATTCTTTAGGGTTTTGGAATGGGCCTATCTCAATTGATGTAGGGATTTAAGGGGGTACGAAATCCATCTCTAACTAACAGTTAGTCCCCCCCCCCCCCCCCCCCCCCCCCCCCCCAGTTCCGTAAGCGAATGGGTATTGAGCTTGGTGAATTAGAAGAGATAGTTCGGCATGAATTGAGAGCGGACCATTCCAAGAGTTCGAAAAAATGAAGCATCACTTCTCTGAGATATTCAGGTCGGCCATTTGATGGCGTATAGTTTTCGAGATTGGTGCTTAGAGTGAAGTTTGCCGAGCTGAAGCAAAGTATACCGAGCTAAGGAACTCGGCTTGATGTATACTCGGGTGCGAGACTATGCTCGGCTCAATCTATGATATAATTGTGAGGTATGCTTGACTTTTGTTAGAGTCAAATACGAACGTGCGATGCGATATCGGCTTTAAATTATTCGTATGATTTAATATTTCTAAGTCTGAATGTAAGCCAGCGAGATGAGGTCAGTTTTATTTGTTTACATGACAGAAATTTTCCAAAGTCGAATGCAAGGTGCGATCAGGTCGGCTTAATAGTTTTGCATGACTTAGGAATTCGGAACAGGTTCCGGCTTAATGGAAGTGTGAATACAAACGTGCGAGAGGCTCGGCTTACATTTGTTTGTACCACTTAATTTCTAAGTGTGAATACTAATATGCGAATCAGGTCGGCGTTTTTATATTAGTACCACTTAAAAATATCCAGATCGAATATAAAGTGCGAGACTGGCTCGGCTTACTATTATTATATGACTTGGACTTTGCGAAATAGATCGGCTTATATGAAGGTTAACTGCGGCGTTTGTACGCATGCAAGACGGGTCTTGGCTTTTAGTTTGCCGAGCTAAGTGGATCAGACTTAGCTATAGGCGTATCGAACGTTTGGCCAGAACGTCGATGTGCAGACAGTTGGTAGATGACTTGTCGAACAGTGTCCATAGGTCGGCTTGAATTGCGATCAGATGTTAAATCGGCGTATATTGACCATGTGAGGTCAGCTCGGATTGCGGTCAGATGTTAGATCGGCTTTATTTGTGACCATGTGAGATCAGCTTGGAAAAGCAAAGTAGTTCGTTCCTGAAACGGAAGAGCTGATAGGCCGATCTGATAATGAATGAGCTGATAGGCCGACCTGATAATGGATGAGCTGATAGGCCGACCTGATACTAGATGAGCTGATAGGCCGACCTGATAATGGAAGAGCTGATAGGCCGATTTGATAATGGATGAGCTGATAGGCCGACCTGAAAATGGAAGAGATGATAGGCCGACCTGATAATGGATATGCTGATAGGCCGACCTAATAACGGATGAGCTGCTAGGCCGACCTGATAACGGGCCGACCTGATAACAGATGAGCTGATAGGCCGACCTGAAAATGGAAGAGCTGATACATTTGGAATGACAAAGGAGATTTAAAGGCGATGATCTGAAGCAGAGTGATCCAGAGAAGACGACCTGATATACAGGTGACGACCTGGTTTAAAGGAGATGAGCTGAGATGTGAAAACGACGAGTTGGAAGATCGACGATCTGATGAGCTGAGATGAAGACCGCCGACCTCAGATGTGAAATCGATGACCTGACAAGCTGAGAAGCTGAGGTTGAAGAACGACGACCTCAGATGTGAGATCGATGGCCTGACGAGCTGTGAAGTTGAGGCTGAAGAACGACGACCTCAGATGTGAGATCGACGACCTGACGAGCCGTGAAGCTGAGATTGAAGACAGATGACCTTAGATTTGAGATCGACGACCCGACGACCTCAGATGTGAGATCGACGACCTGGCGAGCTGTGAAGCTAAGATTGAAGACCGATGACCTCAGATGTGAGATCGACGACCTGGCGAGCTATGAATAGGAGATTGAAGACCGACGACCTCAGATATGAGATCGGCAACCTGACGAGTTGCTTAAACTAACGAATTGTTTAAGCAGACGAGCTGTTGGGAGAGCTCGTCTAATGGAGAGCTGAACACGGGCGAATCAAAGAAGACAACCTGAAGGGATCTTAAAGCCACGGTCTGATTTAAAGATGGCAGTATGAAGCGAGTTGATGACCCCGATCTGATTGCAAGATGCAGAGCCCGATCTGATTGCAAGATGCAGAGCCCGATCTGATTGCAAGATGGAGACATCGATCTGAAGCGAGCACTTTCAAGTAGACGAGCTGAAGCGACTATCTTGAAAAAGATGAGCTTAAACGAATGTCTTGAATAAGATGAACTGAAGTCAATGTCCTTTGAGGGACGAGTTGTGTCACTGAAGTTAGTCTTTTCAGGGATGAGCTGCGTCATTAAAATCAATGTCTTTTCAGGGATGAGCTGCAAGGGCGACGAACTGCAAGGGCAATGAGCTGCGAGGGCAGCGAGCTGCGAGGACAGGCTGCAAGGGCGACGAACTGCGGTGTTGTCTTCAGTGAGACTGGTGGTATTATGATCGATGGATGGCGTTTCAATCGTCTTCGAGCTCCGTTTCTTTTAAAGATTTAGTCTCTTATTCCCCTCAGACGGCGCCAACTGTGAAAACTCAAATTCGGTCTATAGAAGAATGAGAGTTTGTGGGTTTAAAGAGAGATCTGTATTAAGTTTCAGCCGGAGCTCGAGAGATACACGGTCGTTTAGGTCGTCAGAATAAGAACGCCGACCTAAACTGTTTATGGAAATAAAATCAAGAACTTGGAACAATAAGATTAGTTTGCCCTAGGTCTCGAGAGACGATTTTTGGATGTTTATTAAGAAACAGCTGAACCTTGAGAAAGGCTGCTTACGTACCCTTTTGAAGGGATCAAGCCAATCGTAGTTCATAATAAGGGAGTTAAATAGATGAAATCTAGAGAGAATAAGGTCTTCTCCAAGTGTGGAGATTCTTGGATGATTATCCTATATTCTGAGAAGTGAATGACTTCTTTATTTATAGCCCGACAAGGTCGGTCTTCTGGAGATACATTCTCCTGTTGAAATAGGAAAACTTCCTTCTTGATAAGGCCGACCTTGCGTTTTCTCCGGAATTTGATCAGATAAATAGAAGATTTTCATTTATCTTGCCGACCTAAATATTTTTTTGGGTTTTGGAATGGGCCTATCTCAATTGATGTAGAGATTTAAGGGGGTACGAAATCCATCTCTAACAAATATTCAAACGAAACATTGTCGATTATCATATGTCCATTATCAATATCAATCATATGCATGTCATTTATACCGAGAAAAGAAACAATACTTACGGCTATGTCCACTTGATCATCAAACAAATAAACTTGAAGTTCCAAATATAGACCAATCCAATCATTGTGTTGCAACTCTGATTCCTCCACCTGAAAAAGCAATAGAAACATCCCTGTCCCGACAGAATTGACCACGAGGAAAATAAACAAAAAAAAACAAAGCAAAAATATGATATTTGTATATGAATCTTACCAAATAAAATCGTTTGCTATCACTGAAAGCATCAACAAATGGCCACTCAGGCAGTTTATCAACAGAAAGCTCATGTTCAAGCAAACCAGGAATCTCAGCAAAGGTGCCTCCATGGTGGAGGACAAGGGTGGTGGCAGCAGCGCCTCCATGGTGGAGGACAAGGGCGGTGGCAGCGTCAGGATGGAGTAGAGCGGCTCCACCATGGTGGAGGAGAAGGGCGGCAGAGGCAGGGTGGTGTGTGCCGATCGAGTCATCTTTAGGTCGAGCAATAGAGACGGTCAAACCTAGATGGTTAAATTCATTTTCATCTACACGCACTTGAAAAGTCAGCTGCGAACCGCTAACTGGATCGGAAGCAAGCATGGTAGTTGATATACTTATATATTTAGCATATTTCGCATGCATTTAGAGTAGTTTTCATGCATTCATCTTGCATTATAGGCTAGTTTCTACTATTTGTTGCATTTTAGGTCCTAGGTCTCTTTGCATTCGCATTCTGCATATTTCTTGCACTTTTGCATCATTATCAGGTTGTTTGGAGCACTCTGGAGTTGTGGAGATTGTATGGACGTGAGGAGGATCAAAACAAAGCTTGTGGACACTTGGAGAACCCAGCCATGCATGCAAAGGACCCGAGATCGAGTAGCGGATCGAGCAAGGCAGGTCGATCTAGACGAGATCGACCAGAAGATCGAGTGACCCAAGTCGACTCAAGGGGAAGGATCGAGACCAAGATCGAGAGAGGAGATCGATCTGGAGTACGGACGTGAATGACGCCATGCAGAACGAGAGCCAGATCGAGACCACGACTTGATCATCCAAGGATCGAGTAGAAGATCGAAGGAAGTGCTCGATCCATCCAACCAGATCGAATCGAAGATCGAGCAGAAGAAGGCGATCCATGAAGAAGATCGAGTGAACTGATCGATCTCGAGATCGATCTCTGGAGCCTTATTCGACTAGCTGGTTTTTTGGCATCTAGTGAGGGGACCATTTGGAGATGTTTGGCCGTCTTAGGCAAACGAGGTGATCACTTTCTATTATCCATGCTTTGTCTTTTCTTTTTCAGTTTTCTCTGAGGCGAAAAACGCCATTGTTGAACCTTAAGTTTTTTCTTGTTTTTGAACTTGAATCTTTTCAATATTAAGCAGTTTGCTTTTAATCGCTCTTTAATCATGCTTAGTTTATCTTTCTCAGCATTTCAATCGGTTTTAAACATGAGCAGCGAGTAGTTCTTTTTGGGTTAAGGGTTGAGGCGATTCAAGGGTTTAAGGGGTTTAAGCTTTTGAGTTTTTCTTGTTCTTCATTCGTTCCTTTCTAGGATTTTGGGGTCTTAAGGCTTAGGGAGTCTTGGAAAAGATCTCTATGATTCCAGGGCTTCTCTTACCTTGACCGGATTCAGAGATCCTTGAAAACCAAATACTAGAAACTAATCTACCCTCTCCCAAACGCCATGGATGTAGAGGAGGTTAGTTAAGCCAGTAGTTGAGATCTGTAATCCATGCTCTTCGATCTCTTTTTCCACCAAAAGCCATGGGTTTGGAGAAGAGATTGAAGAATGGAATCATACCATACGCCATGGATGAGTCTATTTATGATTCTCAAGGCTTAAGGAAAGCTCATTAACGAGTAGATCTATGTGTTTCCAAACCAAAGCTTGACCCTTGAACACTCTTGAATATGGCCCTCGATCTTGAACCCTCTTTTTAGCATCTTAAAACCTCTGTTTATCATTCTCTTGTCATAAAGTTGCATTCTTGATCATTAGAAATCATATGTCTTAAGTTGTTAGAATCGACCTGTTTGACCCGATTTAGCTCTCGATTTTTAGTTATTAGTAGTTTTGCATTTTTTATCTTCTGCTTTCTCCTAGTTGTAGTTAACCCTCTTCCAGGGATTTTAAAATAGTTTTCATAAGCATTTGGTCGTTGCATTTAGTTTTCTTTGATTTTACCATCTATTTACCCGATTCTGCTTAGATTTGCTTTACTCTTGTATTCCTTGTGTTCTTCCTGCTTCCTAGGTTGGATTGATACCCTTACTGCTATACTACTTCATTGTTGTGGTTTGGTATTTGATATTTCACCTTGCAAACAATCTGTTTATCAAATGGCGCCATTGCCATCTTATGATTGTTAGGAAGCATTAGGATTTGGGGTTTAGTAAAGACTAGGCTTTTAATTTCATTTGGTTACTAATCTCTTTCTCTTCACACTTGTGTCTTTCAGGTACATGAATTTGCGCTCCAGGGGTGACAACAATCTACATAACCCCCTGGACAATATTCACCAACTCGGACACGCAAGATCGAGAAGAGCAAGAGAGCAAGCTCAAGCCGTTGAAGAGATTGTGCAAGCTGGTACAGTTGACTTTGAAAGTATGGCCGAGCAGGAACATCCCGATGGACCTCCACCAGCTCACGGTGCTATAGGAAGGGGTAATGGAAACCCCAACCACGCTGCTAGACCACCACGAATCATTGGTGTCGACGATGCTCCAAACACTCATCACAACCGTTTTGGGATAACTCCTCCACCAGTCCAAAACAACAACTTTGAGATCAAGCCTGGCTTTGTCTCAATGGTTCAGAACAACAAGTTCCACGGGCTGGCAATGGAAGACCCTTTGGAGCATCTTGACAACTTTGAGCAAGTATGTGGAATGATAAAGATCAATGGGATCTCGGAAGATGCCTTCAAGCTTAGACTCTTCCCATTTTCTCTTGGCGATAAAGCTAGGCACTGGGAGAAGACCCTTCCACAAGTCACCATTACTTCTTGGGCTGATTGCAAGAAGGTGTTCCTCTCAAAGTTTTTCTCAAGCACAAGAACAGCTCGGTTGAGAAGTGATATTAGTGGCTTCACTCAAAGGCAGAACGAGACATTCAGTGAAGCTATGGAGCGGTTCAAGGACTATACCATTCAGTGTCCTCACCACGGCTTCAGTGAAGAGACCCTCTTGAGCACAATATACCGAGGAACATTACCCAAGATCCGAATGTTGCTTGATACGGCAAGCAAGGGTAACTTTTTTGGTCAAGAAGTGGAAGAAGGAATGGAGCTCATAGAGAACTTGGCTTTGAGTGATGGGAATTACACTGAGGACTACGACCGAGCACCTAGAGGTTCTGAGCTTGAGTCACACAAGAAAGAGCTCAAATCGCTCCATGAGAAGATAGACAAGCTCGTGCTTGCAAATCAGAAGCATGTACACTTTGTGGGAAAAGCTGAAGATGTCTTAGAGGAGCTAGAGCTGAGCCAAGAAGAAGCTAATTGGGTTGCTGGTCAGAACTACAACAAGCCTCAGGGTTATTCACAAGGATACCAAGCCAACAACAATCTCTCTTACAGGATTACAAACATTGAGAACCCTAAGGATCAGGCGTACCCCCCTCAGCAAGCAAAGCCGTTTGTACCTTACAACAAGGGTTTTCAACAAAATAGTGGATATCAAGGACAGAGGCAAGGGAACTCTCAGGGTCAGCAGCAACAGCAAGGCAACAAAGGCTACACTCCTATGTTTCCTCCTGGTTTCGTTCCACAGCAGCAACAAATGCAACCCCAACCTCAGGATCTGGTTAAAGCAATGTTTCAACAGTTGCTTCAAGGTCAAGCTTCTACAAACCTGAAGTTTGTTGAGATGAACAACCGGCTAGATTCTTCTCTTACTGACGTCTCTACACAGATCACCAATCTGAACAACAAGATCAAGCAGTTAGAGAAATGAAAAGCTAGCTCAAGCGGTCAAGGAAGCCTACATGGAAAGTGTGAGCAAAATCCTAAGGAGTATGCAATTCTATTACATTGAGAAGCGGGAAAGAGCTTCTGCCGAGAGTTGCACCTAAAGCCAATGAGGACATTGTGGTTCAAGAGGGGGAGGTTAAGCTTTCAGCTGATGAAGAAATCACTTTTGATAATGTGTGGATTGAGAGACCAAGGAAGGGTAAGGAAGCCGTTGTAAAGAAGAAAGTAGAGGAGGTGAGCAAAGAGAAAGATGCATTTGTTCCTCCACCATAAAAACCGAAGCTTCCTTTTCCTAGCCGGTTCAAGAAAGCAGTCTTTGAGAAACACTTGAAGGATGTTGAGATCAAGCTACCTTTGGTTGATTGTCTAGCCATGATGCCTAAGTGTGCAAAGTTTTTCAAAGATACACTAACTAAGAAGAGCAAGGAGAGTGAAGAGGTTTTTGTGCTTAGTGAAGAGTGCAGTGCTATCATCCACAAGGAGATAGTACCCAAGAAGTTAGGAGATCCAGGATCATTCACCATTCCTTGTGCGCTTGTACCATTGAAGTTTCAGAGCTGTTTATGCGATTTGGGAGCAAGTATCAATCTCATGCCCCACTCCATTGTAAAGAAGCTCGGTTTTACCAAGTTTAAAGACTGTAGAATCTCCCTTGTGCTAGCTGATAGAAGCGTCAGAATTCCTGTGGGTATGCTTGAAGACTTGCCCGTGAGGATCAGTGGAGTTAATGTGCCAACCGACTTTGTTGTCTTAGAAATGGATGAAGAGCCAAAGGATCCTCTAATCCTTGGAAGACCGTTTCTTGCAACCGCTGGAGCCATCATTGACGTGAAGAATGGCAAGATTTCTCTACACTTGGGCAAAGACATCAAGCTGGACTTTGATATTAATGAAGTCTTGAAGAAGCCAACCATTGGAGGACAAGCTTTCTACATTGAGACTCTAGATGCTTTGGCCGATGAGTTGCTTGAGGAGTTAGCACAGGAAGATCACTTGCAGCTGGCCTTGACAAAGGAGTATGGAGAGTTTGGTTTTCTGAGTAAGCAGACCCAAGAATACGTTCACATCCTTTACTCTCGCAAGGCTGTGAAGGAAGACGAAGGCGAATGCCTAGAGATCGATCAGGAAATCGAGAAGATCACTCGATCCAGTACAGCAATCGACAAGAAGATCGAGGAGACTGGTCGATCCAGGAAAGAGAACAAAGAGAAGATCGAGAGAGGCCAATCAATTAGTTCAGAGAACGAGTCGGGGACTCGATCTCCTGCTCGATCCACATCAAATCGAGTAGGTGAATTGAGTGAAGTTACTCGATCCGGACCAGAACGAGTGGAAGATCGACTGGATGACTCGATATCAGAGGGGACAACGGTTCAAGAAAGCAGTCTTAAAGCTCATGACTCGGGGTCTAAGGAGGGCAGTGAGGACAGAGACGTCAACACAAGCCACAAGGAGGATTGGAGCGAGCTGCTAGCCCCAAAGGTGGACCTAAAGGAGCTCACAAAAGGGCTAAGGTATGCTTTCTTAGGGCTTAATGAGACTTATCCCGTGATTGTGAATGAAAACTTGAGTGATGATGAGTTGCACTCGCTCCTTAATGAGCTGAGAAAGTATATGAAGGCCATTGGGTACTCGCTAAGTGACATCAAGGGCCTTTCACCAATGCTTTGCACTCATAGGATTCACTTAGATAATGAAAACTCTTCTTCTATTGAACATAAAAGACGCTTAAACCCGAATTTGAAAGAAGTAGTTAAGAAAGAGATTTTGAGACTGTTAGAGGCTGATGTGATATACCCCATCAGTAACAGTACGTGGGTTTCTCTTGTCCACATGGTGCCTAAGAAGGGGAGAATCACGGTCATTAAGAATGAAAAAGATGAATTGATTCCTACTAGAACCATAACTGGTCACCGAATATGTATAGATTATAGGAAGCTCAATTCAGCTACTAGAAAAGATCATTTTCCTCTTCCTTTTATTGATCAAATGTTAGAGATACTTGCTAATCATCCATACTATTGCTTCTTAGATGGATACAGCGGTTTCTTTCAAATACCAATCCATCCTAACGATCAAGAGAAGACGACTTTCACATGCCCTTATGGTACCTTCGCATATCGAAGGATGCCATTTGGGTTATGTAATGCACCAGCAACCTTTCAAAGGTGCATGATGTCTATCTTTCTCTGATCTTATAGAGGAAATGATGGAAGTGTTTATGGATGATTTCTCTGTATATGATGCGTCCTTTTCTACTTGTTTATTGAATCTTTGCAAGGTACTCAAGAGATGTGAGGAGAGAAAATTGGTGCTGAACTGGGAGAAGTGTCACTTCATGGTGAAGGAAGAGATTGTACTCGGTCACAAGATATCTGAGCAAGGGATAGAGGTTGACAAAGCAAAGATTGAGGTCATGATGAGTCTTGAGCCGCCAGTTAATGTCAAGGGGATAAGGAGTTTCTTGGGACATGCTGACTTCTACAGACGGTTTATCAAGGATTTCTCCAAGATAGCTCGCCCTCTTACACGGTTGTTATGCAAGGAAGCTGACTTTGTCTTTGATGAGGAATGTCTTCACGCTTTCAAGACCATCAAGGAGGCTCTTGTCACGACACCTATAGTACAAGCACCAGATTGGAGCTTACCTTTCGAGATCATGTGCGACGCGAGTGACTACGCCGTGGGAGCTGTTCTTGGTCAGAGGAAAAACAAGAGGTTGCATGTTATCTACTACGCCAGTCGTACCTTGGATGACACGCAAGTGAGATATGCTACAACTGAGAAGGAGCTGCTAGTCGTTGTGTTTGCTTTTGAGAAGTTTATACTTGGTGGACTCTAAGGTTGTTGTATACACTGATCACACAGCGTTGAGGTATATCTACTCTAAGAAGGATACCAAGCCGAGGCTCTTAAGGTGGATTCTTCTTCTACAAGAGTTTGATATGGAGATAAAAGATAAGAAGGAGATAGAGAATGGTGTTGCTGATCACCTTTCTAGAATGAGAGTGAATGAAGCCTTACCCTTGGATGATTCACTTCCTGAAGAGCAACTCATGATGATCAACACGGTAGTATGCACATGGCTAGAGGATCAGTTTGAAGATGTTTTGGCTTTGAGAGAAGAGAACCTGTCTTGGTATGCTGATATAGTGAACTTCTTAGCTTGTAGAGAGGAACCTACTCATATTGACCACTACCACAAGAAGAAGTTCAAGAGAGACATCTCTCATTTTTTTTGGGACGAGCCTTACTTGTACAAGAGGGGAGTAGACAGCTTGTATAGAAGATGCGTTTCAAGAGAGGAAGCGCAGGACATCCTTCTACATTGCCACGGTTTGTCATATGGAGGACATTTTGCTTCTTTCAAGACGGCAACAAAGGTCTTACAAGCCTGGTTTTGGTGGCCATTGCTATTCAAGGATGCTCATGAGTTTGTTAAGTCTTGTGAAGCATGTCAAAGAGCTGGAAACATCACGAAGAGGAATGTGATGCCTCAGGTGTCAATCTTTGAAGTTGATGTTTTTGATGCTTGGGGGATAGATTTTATGGGTCTTTTCCCATTTTCTTACGGCAACAAATTCATCTTGGTGGCTGTTGATTATGTGTATAAATGGGTTGAGGCTATAGCTTCCCCAACTAACGACTCAAAGGTGGTGGTTAAAATCTTTAAGACCATCATCTTCCCACGGTTTGGAGTTCCAAAAGTAGTGATCAGTGATGGGGGCAGCCACTTCATCAACAAAGTGTTTGAAGGTCTCTTGAAGAAGTATGGAGTGAAGCATAAGGTAGCTACACCTTATCACCCACAAACCAGTAGGCAAGTAGAGGTCTCGAATAGACATATCAAGGCTATCCTAGAGAGAACCGAAGGAGTAACTCGGAAGGATTGGGCGGTTAAACTAGATGATGCTCTATGGGCTTACCGAACCGCTTTCAAGACTCTTATAGGTACCACTCCCTTCACTCTTCTATACGGCAAGGCATGTCATCTTCCTATTGAGTTGGAGCATAGAGCACTGTGGGCCATGAAGCAGCTGAACTTCAGTCTCAAGACGGCGCAGGAGAATAGGTTGATTCAACTACATGAGCTTGATGAGCTACGGTTAGACGCCTACTATAGTGCTAAGATCTACAAGGAAAGGACTAAGGCGGTTCATGACAAGAAGCTGGTTCATAAGGAGTTAAGGGAAGGCAGTCTGGTGCTACTCTACAACTCGAGGTTGAAGCTGTTCCCTGGAAAGCTCAAGTCTAGATGGTGTGAACAGTTTGAGATCAAGGAAGTTCTACCCTATGGAGCGGTTACATTGGTTGGCAAGAGTGGTAATGCTTTCACAGTTAATGGGCACAGAGTCAAGCCCTACCTGGCGAGTGATTGCAGCAAGGAGAGCACCACCATGCTTCTCCAAGACCCACCTCAAGCCTAAACCAAGTAAATTCTAGCTAAATACGTTAAAGAAAGCGCACTTGGGAGGCATTCCCATGTCTATCTTGTACATATTTTTGCTTTATTTCTATTTCAGTTTTATGCTTTTTATGTTTAAGTGTGTAGGTGAAAGGATGAGGGATTGTAAACCATGATCTTGGAGTCAAAAGAGGCGAGAAAGGAGAATTATAAGCTAGAGATCGAGTGCTAGATCGACTTATCCTGGCTCGATCTTTACTAGATCGAGCTAGTGAATCGAGAGGAGTCAGTCGATCTAGACGAGATCGAGTAGACAATCGAGTGAATCAACGATCATGAGAGTATAAACCACCCATACGTTTAGCTTGAAATGCAAATGAGGTGTAGATCGACTGGCCTCACTCGATCCTCAAGGTTAGATCAATTAGTCTACTCGATCTGCCACTCAATCTTAGCCCAAACGACAACCAAATCGATCATGTGGCTCGATCCAAGGAGCATAGCCTGAGTGACCAAAAATAATGGAACGAGGGGACACAATCGACCTAAGACTCGATGCAATCTGAATCGAGTCCCTGATCGATCAACCCTCTCGATCCTAGTCAACATGGGTAAGAGATCGAGTCATAGATCGACCAAATGGACTCGATCTCGTGCCGAGGTAAGTTTTTGTTTCCCTCTCTTTTCTCTTTCCCTCCTATTTTTAAATTTAAATCTTGGTCAAGGCAAGCATCTTTGACCATGAAAGATGTGCCTTGACCAAACTTTTTCAGAAACCACTTGTGCATGTGTCCAAAGATTTTTTGTCTTTAAAACCTCTCTTTGCTCTATTTATCTTCCCTTTGCAAAAACTGATTTTTACAAAACAAAAAGAGAGAGAGCGAGTTTGAGTTTTTAAAAGACCAAGAGCATTTCATTTTCCTCTCATACAAAGGTATTTTCGAGTTGCTTGATCTGCTTACTAAATTTTTCAAGAAAATTCCTTTTTGTGATTTAGTTAATTGATTTGCTAGGGAGTTATGATAATTTTTATAAGTAGCTAGATATTAGGAAAATTTCTAGATTTGATCATATCTCTAGATTTTCTTCTCTAGTATTTAGCTATAATTTTTATAAATTTCCCAAAAATCTAGGTTAATTGTTACAAGTTCTTCCCTTCTACCTTGTCTTTCTCTTGCATTCGCCACCTTTACTCATCCTCTTCTTTGAGATTTGTGTTTCAGGTACTAATGGCACCAAAGAGAACCAGAGAAGAGACAACACATGGAGAGGGAACACAGAAAGTGGTTCAGGAGAGGGTCAGATGGACAAAGGAGGAGAAACAAGCCAAGAAACGGCTGGAAAGGCTAAGGTTCGATCCCACGAAGTTCACAAGCAGGGATCTGTTGGCTAAGATGGGGATATTGGGCGACTTTGATGCACTCCTTAAGAACACTGGGCTTTGGTGCTTGTCGATAGATTGCCCAACCTATCCCGAGGTAACCCTAGACTTCTTGGCCACCTTGGAGTTCACTTAAGAGAATCCAAACCTCCCCACTCCTTCTCAAGGTCACATTACCTTCAAGATCAGGAGGCAAGCTTATCACCTCTCCATCGCCGAGCTATGCCAAGCCTACGGTCTTAAAGCTACTGCCAAGCTCGTCGAGTTTCCTCCTTTCACTCAAGCCAACGACTTGTGGGATCTGATCAGCAACGATGACTACAAGGAAAACACGGCCAAGATCAAGAGAGTCCACAGCCATGTGCTTAGATACATGCTCAAGCTCATCGCAAACACCTTCAGTGGACGGTCTGTGGCTCCTACAGTCACCAAGAACGAGCTGTGTTTCCTCTTCCAAGGCGTTAAGCATCTCCTATGCGATCCTAAGGAGAATGACGAGCCAATGGAAGACGAGCTTGGAGATGATGTCAATTACGGATGCATCTTGGCTTCCTCTCTACTCAAGTACAAGGCATGGGAAATGAGATGCAAGGCGAGTTCAGCGTTAATATGAGGCTTCCTCACGCCAATGTTTGTTCAAGCCGGAGTGCCCCTTCCTGATTTTGTGCCTTGCGCGGATAGAGCATACATGGATGAGGTTTACATGAGGAACACAGATAGCTTGGAACACACGCCAGCTGAGGGATTCTTTCCATACTTGTTCTATGATTGTGAGAATGAGAAGAGAGTGTGCATCTTGCCAAACAAAGAGGAAACGGAGCTGCTAGGCGTTGGCAACGTTGAGTTTCTGCTGAGTGTTGAGGAATGCTTTGCACCTCTAGGAGGCACAGACGCGCCCACATAAGCTTCTCGCCCACGTTCAGAGTCACCTACATCTGATGCTGAGATGCTTGAGATCTTTGTTCTCCCCACGCTTGACTTCGAGCCAAGAACCAAAGCCGAGAAGTTTCTTGCTTCAGTTGTTGAAATGCAGCGCAAGATCAACAAATGGCAAGGCAAGATGATCAAGAAGCTTGCCAAGAAGGTCAAGGCGCTTAAAGGGAGCTCACCTAAGAAGTTTTCAAGCGATGAGGAGGTGCAGCAGCCGGATAAGAGGAGGAGATCAACCGGAGGCATTGAGATCCGTGAGCCTCAAGAAAACACACAACCTGCACATCACTCTCTTCATGAGGAAACGAGCAAGGAGAAAGGCAAGGAGATCACTCTCGACACTCCAAAGAAGAGCAAGAAGTCTGGAGCAACCTCAAGCTCCAGCCTTACTTAGCTCCAAGGTACCAACAACCAATCCTTGTATATACCATGCATCTTTTGATTTTTGCATTGTTTTTTTTGGCTCCTTTGAATTTGTTTGCCACCGAGACGGTGTCATTCAAGTTTGGGGGAGTGTGTGGTGTGTGTTGACATGTTTTCTTTGATCTTATTTTCTGTTATCGTCCTTTGAGTTATCATGCATCATGTAAGGTATAGAAAACACCAAAAAATGATAAAAGTTTAAAAAATTTTCAAAAACATTCATGTAGTTGCATTTGAATTGTTAAACATTTTAGGATTGAGTCTAGAATTTTTAAGCATTTAGGTTACATTTGCATAAGGGGCAAAAGTTTTTCTTGAAAAGTGTTTTAAGCTCATGAATTATTTCAAGGCCCTAGTTAGTAGTTCTTTGATGCATTGTACATACTTTGAAAGTAAGCTCTAACCATACTTGGATCATTTGTTTTGATTTTCGTGGCTTAAGTTGAACATTCATGAATTGAATCCTTTCCTAATAAGTGAGAAGCTTAATTTGAATCTTTTTAATTATCATACTTATGCATTTGAAAAAAGGATACATGGATCACTTATACATATTTAGGCTTTCTTCTTCCTTTCACCACTCTCTTGTAAGCCTAAATAGATCTCCCCACCTTTACCTTACCCTCCTTTCAAGCCAATGTTCTTGTGTGATGAATCTTTTTGAGGCCTCTTTTCGGTTGAACTTAGCATAAAGTGTTAGGTTTAGGCGACATGATTAGGCTTTCATATTGAGACTAGCTTTGCATTTTGAAGCTAGTTTTAGGCTTAGGATAGGGCGGGTATTCATGGGAGTTGCTTTGTTTGGTTTCGGTTTAAAGAGTTTGAAGTTTGGAAGTTGAATAAAAGGGTTTTAATGGTTTTAAGTGGAAGGCTTTATGTTTTAAAATGAAATCTCTGGTTTAAATAATAAGGTAGCTCTCAAAAGAAAAGAAAAGAGCCAAAAGGCCAAATGTTTAAAAAGAAAAGAAAAAAAATGAGTAGAGAGCTATCAAAGTAAAAAGAAAAGAGCTAAGTATGTTTTCAGCCTTACCACTAGTCAAAAGAGTTTCAAAATAATGCTTTTATTTGGGTTTTTGCTAGGCGAATTGCCTTGATGATAAGGGTAGTCCTTAGGAGGGTGAGTGAGCTTAAAAAGAAAAGAAAAATGAGAGAGGGTTCTAGGATCATTGTTAGTGTATATGGGTAGATGGGAGTCTAGTCATGTATGCATCAATTGTCTTTACCTTTAGCATTATGCATAAGTTCAACCATTCTTTGAGATAACCCATTGTTTGAATCACCCTTATTAAATGAGATCATTTTCATCTCATGACCTTATCCCTAAGCCAAATGTATCCGGTTTTAAAGTGCATAAGTGTAATTCACGGTTTTGAGCTTAATAAATGTTAAAGGTTAGGATTCTTGGATTGTTTGGGATATGAGAGTCATGATTTGAGATTCAATATGTGATGAGTATGGCTAAGTTTTTTGGAGTATGAGTGTGTGCATTGCATCTTAGGATTAAGAACTAGGACCATTGAATTGATTCATTTGAAAAACATTTTTGCAAGGAATTTGAGCCCCCGTTTTCAAACTTCTCTTCCTTTCTTGAATTCTGTTTGCTTGAGGGCAAGCAAAATGCAAGTTTGGGGGAGTTGATATACTTATATATTTAGCATATTTCGCATGCATTTAGAGTAGTTTTCATGCATTCATCTTGCATTATAGGCTAGTTTCTACCATTTGTTGCATTTTAGGTCCTAGGTCTCTTTGCATTCGCATTCTGCATATTTCTTGCACTTTTGCATTATTATCAGGTTGTTTGGAGCACTTTGGAGTTGTGGAGATTGTGTGGATGTGAGGAGGATCAAAACAAAGCTTGTGGACACTTGGGGAACCCAGCCATGCATGCAAAAGACCCGAGATCGAGTAGCAGATCGAGCAAGGCAGGTCGATCTAGACGAGATCGACCAGAAGATCGAGTGACCCAAGTCGACTTAAGGGGAAGGATCGAGACCAAGATCGAGAGAGGAGATCGATCGGGAGTACGGACGTGAATGACGCC
Source organism: Thlaspi arvense (assembly GCA_911865555.2). NCBI lineage: Eukaryota > Viridiplantae > Streptophyta > Magnoliopsida > Brassicales > Brassicaceae > Thlaspi > Thlaspi arvense. Next base: position 11,041,312 of record OU466861.1, read on the forward strand.
ATGCAGAACGAGAGCCAGATCGAAACCACGTCTCGATCATCCAAGGATCGAGTAGAAGATCGAAGGAAGTGTTCGATCCATCCAACCAGATCGAGCAGAAGAAGGCGATCCATGAAGAAGATCGAGTGAACTGATCGATCTCTGGAGCCTTATCCGACCAGCTGGTTTTTTGGCATCTAGTGAGAGGACCATTTGGAGATGTTTGGCCATTTTAGGCAAAGGAGGCGATCACTTTCTATTATCCAAGCTTTGTCTTTTCTTCTTCAGTTTTCTCTGAGGCGAAAAACGCCATTGTTGAACCTTAAGTTTTTTCTTGTTTTTGAACTTGAGTTTTTTCATAAACTAGGCTTTTAACTCGCGCTACACGCGAGTCTGTATTAATAATTTGGTTTATTTTTTTTGGCTAATATATTTTAAATTATTAAAACTATAATATATTTGTAAAAATTTTCTTTTATATAAAAAAATTAAAACATAATATGTAGTATTTCCTATTTTTGTTTATAAAATTATAAATCTTATTAAGTAAAATCATAGTAATGACACCTAACGAATTATCCAACTTCGATGTGCATATGTTTGATTTAGAAAATGATTTCCTTACTAAATTTTTGGTGTTTTGTTTTGTATCCTTAGGATTTCTATGGTTCTTTTTTAAAAAAAGGTTTATATGTTTTAATATTTAGTTTCTTTATTAAATGTCTCACTAATTTTGTGTACATATACATATATAATATATGATATATGTTGATTCAAATTTACCTTTGTTAGTAAGCTACACTAATCATGTAAAGCTGCTTTTTGCTTCTTCACCAGATCTTCTACGAATTTTAGATTATATCTCTATTCAGTTTATAATATCTGTTTTATTTGTAGTTAACTATTTGCTAATATTTGTTTTTAAACATGTAAGATGATGTTGAGACTTCACATTATCACTGTTTTTTGTGTGTGTGTTTATTCATATTTTGATTTGAGTATGAAGATTTATTCATGTTTTAATTTGAATATTTTATCTTCATATATTCCCATTTTAATTTGATTCATAACTTTGTCATATTATATTATTTAAATAAAATTTTAGAGGATGTTGCTCATATTCATGTTGACCAAGTTGTAAGCAGTAAATATGTATACAAATCAGACTTTATTACTTATTATATTTTGAATGTAAAGTTACTTGTATAGTATTTTACTTTGTTAATTTTTCAACCAGACGCAACCAAGATATTAATCTTTGTAAATTTAAATAATATGTTTGATTTAGAAACTTGTATAACCTATTAAAACTATATACGGTTATTCATAGTCAACACCAATATTTTAGAAATCATGAATTTTTTTGGAACTATATTTCAAACTAATTTTCTTCTTAGATCTTGTTTTTTGTTATTTTAAATATCTTCAATAGTAATTTTATATTTTATTTTAATTATCTAATTTTCTGCAGGTTTGATATAATTAAAACATATATATTTTTATTAATCTCTTTTGTTATTGATTTTTCAAATAGGTAGCATATATATTAATCTACTATCTTTTACAGCTTTTTCTTTGTAAAATTTACATTTTAAATTAATTAAAATGCTATTTTGACATGTTATAACTGGTTATTCTAAATTTTAAGTGAACTTCTCGTAAAAGCTTATACCATCATTTGCTTTTTTTAGTTAATATTTGTTTGGTAGTTAGCCTAAATATCAAGCTAATTTTATTTTATACGACTTTTTTCTTTGATAATTTACCTCTCCTGATATTGATTTTTTTATTTTATTTTAACACACCATTGTTTTTAAAATATTGATATAATTTTAAATAATAATTTAATTATAGTTTTAAATACAGTTTTTAATAATTTTGCTCAATATATATGATTTTTCTTTCATAATCTATTTATATGTTAATTTACCTTTTTATTATTAATAAAAAAATAAGATCTATTTTCAAAACTCTTTTTTATTAATAACTTTTAGAAACTTTCCTAATAACAGCAAAAACAAAATTAATTAAAATTTAGAAATTTTCCTTATAACAATTAAAACGAATTAATTAATTTTAATATACAATATATAATTAACTAAAAATAATGATGATGTGTACCAATAGAATTGAATCTTTAAATCCTATGTGGACACCATTAGAGGCATTTAGCATCAACTTTTATTAGTAATAGCCTAGTATTAGCCCCGAGCTTTGCTCATGTATGGTATTTTGTTAATTTAAAATATTAAAAAAAAAATTAGCAATCAAAAAGCTCAACAGAAAAAAGTTTTTGTCGAAATAACTTAGTCAAAGCAACAGCCTTATGTTGCCTGCATTATCGAATTACCAACGACCAAACAATTTCAGAATTTGATTGTACCTCATTTCAAGATAATGAATAAACAATAACACATGTGTGTTATTTAGACCTCTTTGTTATCCTTCAGAAGCAATTGAACCTTTCCGCTTAGAGATGTTTTCCGATTGAGCTCACCTGTCAAACTAAATCGCAATGGCTAATATATTCTCAGATACAAAATAAATGATAAATAGAAGAAATAAAATAATTAACAGGTATACTTGAAAATATATGAAAGGTTTTGATTTTGAAAGTTCTTTTAGAATTGTATTTTATTCCGTCGATTAAAATTTTAGAAGTAGCTTCCTAAAATGATAATATCAGTACGATAGAATCAGAGATCAAAAACAATAAGGGAACAAACCGTAAGGGAGAAGACAAAATTTTACCAGAAAATTTCATCTTCGATTGCTAATAGGGACTAAACAATTTTGTATATTCGTAGAGAAATTAAAAAATTTAGAGTTTTGAAAAACGATAGAATTGGTGTGAAGAGAATTTGAAAATTAAAAGTGTGGTTTTTTTTGGAAAAAGAACATTTTCCCCACTTTTTCTTTTTCGTTTCTATATTTGAAGAAATATATGTATCATTTAAATTGTAAAAACTGAGATAGGAAGAAAATTGTGGTTTTGAACTTAAGGAGATGAAATCCGAAACAAAAGGATCATGGATGGAGTAATTAATTTTGATTTCAAAAAAAAACTGAAACTGACATACAATTATTTTCATATTAACTGTCAAAATATTATTGGTGAAGATATTTGACTTAATAATATCTACGTAACTGAAAAAAGGAAATAATTTGTAGAATGGAGATCATGGCTTGTTACTGATAAATATATTTTTTGTTATAAGAAAAAAGAAAAAGAAAAAAAAATTAAAATAAATATAAAAACTACATGTGTCAAACCGAGAATTGTTAATTGACTTGTGTTTTATAAGTATAAAGATGAGAAACAAGAGCGAAGATCTACCACTATCTACGACTTAGTTACAACAGACTATATGACTTGTTCAAAATTGATCAATCGTAACCCTAATTTCAATAATTAGCTAGAACATCAATATCATGTTATAATCAATGGCGGATGTGAACATTGGTAACTAATAGTGTGTTTCAGTTGTAAAAACAAAATTAAAATTAAAGATTTAGCGTTGCCTAGATCGTGTGTATGATTAAGGCTAAGTGTACCAAATCACAATCATCAACACACCAGACTCTAAACAAAAAGACAGTTAGAGAATTACCTCTGATTCATTATTTATATCTTATTTTCTAATATTTTTATATTATCTGATAAAAACTTATATGTATGCTTTGTTGTTTTGTTGCATTTATTAAACATGATCAATAATTCTCTTCTTTTCATGTAAATTGACAGATTAAGATTAATGAAATTCAAAGTTTGCATACAAAAAAACATAGTAATCCAAAATGACCAAAACCAAATGATCATTGTTTCATATCAGCTTAACATTAATTAATATATATAGAGTTTTAAATGGATTTAAAGGATTAAGGTTGTTGACCAAAAAAAAAGATTTAAAAGATTTAGAGTTTTACGTGTGGCCGCATAAATCAATTAGATTAGTAAAAAATATTAGTAGGTTAAAAAATCAAATCAATATTAGTTTAAGAAAATAATTAAGATTTTTTTTGTGATTTATGGTAGTTACTTTTTTTTTAGTAAACTGAATAGTTTTATAATATAAATTTAAATTTGAAAATCTAGATTTTTAAAAAACGAAAATCAATAAAAAATAGATTATATTAATTTGTTAATTTCATTAAGGGTAAATAAAGTTTTTTTATATAAAAGGTAAAAAATAATCAACCATCATTACTATCAACCACAATCCAACTTGTTTCTCAATTAAATATGATCATTGTAATGTTTAGAACATATATCTGTCGCGTAGCTAATAATGATTTTACTATGTTCGGATTCAGAAGATATCTTCTCTAGCAATATATTTTCCTATTTCGTGGCGATGAAATGTTAATATTTGTGGGCGAATCCTTAAGATGAGTTAGAACAACCCCAATAGAGACACTACTAGTGTGAGTCTTATTAATTAATTATTAATATTTTATGTACTTTATGTATAAGACACTTTATAAAATTTTGTTGTTTTTAAGCATACAATGGAGACACTTATGATGGGTGTCTTAAAAACAAAATTTTTTTTTTTTTTATAATAAATTTAAGTAAAAACTTAGGTTAACAACTTTTAAAACATAATATATATTTTTAAAATATAATACATGGAAACATATCTTATTATATAAAATTGAATGCATCAAAGTTAGTAATTCATATGATTGTGACATGTGGCGAATCATTCAATTCAGATATTAACACGTATCGCGATTAAATTAAAAATAAATATAAATTTAGGAAATAACTGTTGTTAAAAAACAAAATAAGAAAATATAACAATATAATATCTAAAAGCAAAAAAAATTAAAATTAATAATAATATATTTTAATTAAGAAAAAGAAACATTTTGTAAAAAAGTAAAAAATTAATCCTAGAAAAAAAGAATATATTATTCACATCTTTATAAATGTATAAAATATATTATAACTAGGCAAATTATTTTTTTAGACTCGAATCGACGAATAAGATGAGAATCTGATAAATCGATAAGAAAAATAAAAATTGAAGAAGCAAAATAAAGGAGAAATCTAATTTTCCTTTGAAATATGTAACATATTTTATATGTTAGTAATTCACGTGATCGTGACACTTGTCAAGTTTTGCAATTAAGATTTTGACACATATCGTGATTAAATAGTTTAGACGGGTCCATATTTTTTAAATTATAAAATTAAAAAAAATTATAACTTTAACTTGAATTAATAATTTAAATTAAAAACTCGTGCAACGTTCGTGTCCATATCTAGTACATTATAGAAGTGCAATTCAGAAACTAGAATTAAAAAATATGATTTTAGGTTTTAGAAACTTTGTCCACTCATATCTTGACAATTGTCTGTCCTTAACTAAAAAAAAGATCTTATTTTAGACATTGGTCTTAAACATAACACACTCTTTACAATTTTTTTATTCACTTAGTAGGAGTTATTGGTTCTTGTATTTTGGTGGATTTATAAATCTTCTTTGGATTTGATAAATTTATTGATTTCAAAATCAGCAAAATACAAAAAAATCAAATCCACTCAAATACCAAGGTTAGACCTTGTATTTGGGTTTTTGTATTTTAGTCATAAAAATCCTTCCAAATCCATTCAAATTCAATTAAAACTCAAATCCTTATAATATTTAGATTCTAAAATGATAGAACCAATAATACTGTATTTCATTATGGATTTTAAAATCATAGAACCAATAATACTGTATTTTAATATAAATTTTAAAATACAAAAACCAACAACACTGAATTTGGTTTGGATTCTCAAATCTATTAAAATACAAAAACTAATAACACCTCCTCATATTATTAAAAACTCTCAATGACTATTGGGTTGGTCTTAGGGTTTTTGTTTTGGGCTTTGTGGCTCGAACATAATTATTGTGTTCAAGTTCTACGAGTCATATTGATCTAAAAGCTACCGAGAGCCCAAATCTAAGATACGAATATTTTTACATCACAATAATTACTGATGGAACAACTTTTTTTTTTTTTTTTGTGGGCGATGGAACAAAATAATGACTTTAATTACCTGGTTTGATAAAATAAATAAAAAGATTCTAATATTTGCACGAAAAAAGTAGAAAATTTAAGATACGCAAAATGATTTGAGATTTTCGTGCTTCCGAGAAAGTAGAAACAGGCACGATCTTTGAATATATAAACCGACTCGACGATCTAATCCAACGGCTTATATCTGTTGACGTGGCGAAATCAGAATACACCAGATGATGATACTAGAAAGCAACATACGATACGATTCGATTCTTTCGATTCTGTGTGAGAAGGAGACAAAGAACGGGAGTTAGGTGAGGTTAAGGGGACTTTGGTTATTTTGTACGTGAGCACACTGGAACTTAACCCGGACGTATTGCAGTAAACTAAACCGGATTTAATAATTTGCATTTGGTCCGGTTACCCTTTCTTCCGTTTCGTCTCAGACGACCAAAAAACAAAAAAAAAATCTATTTTCTTACGTTCTGGTTTTTGTCAAAAAGAAGAAAGCACACAACTTTTTTAAACATCGTCGGCGTCATTCGAAATCGGAGCTGTGTGGATTACTAACTATCCAATTGATTTATCAATCACCTGATGATTTGATATGCAGTATCCGATCCCTGGGTATTTGTTCGATTTCGTGAAAAATTGCTGTTTTTGTTGGATTTAATTTGACTATGATTCGAATGATCATTTCTTGTTTGATTTCATGTTGTTTTTAGATCGGCTGCTGTATGAAGACTTTATGCTGTGAAAATTCTCCGGCTTTTGTTACTAATTTCCGCGTTGTGTGATTTGAATTGAGCTGAAGCTTGTCGTTGTTGTCTGGGGGGTTTAAGAGATGGATTTGGTCGCTAGTTGCAAGGTATCGTCTTGATGTTTATGCTCGTGGAATAATAAGTTGCTAAAGATTTTAGAGCTTGGCATTGTTGATTCCATGTGATTGAGGTCCTATGTTTGTATTTGATCAATCTCAGATTCTGATTTGATGTTGTTGCAGGAAATAAATAGTGTATAGCTTTTCGAAGTGAATATTTTGATCTTAGTTTTACTTAAAGCTCAAAGTTTTTATCTGATTCATATTTGCAGGAGAAACTTGCATATTTCCGGATAAAAGAGCTCAAGGATGTGCTCAGTCAGCTGGGGCTTTCTAAGCAGGGGAAGAAGCAGGTTTAAAACTTTTCTGCTGATCTTTTGCATTAGAAATATGGTTTCGAACGCTGTAAATTATCATCTTGTAGAAGATGATGTTTGGGTGGTAGACTTTTATCATTTTTTTGGAGACAGCATTGTCATAAATTGTAACGGAGTTGCTTAGAGTGAATTTCTGCTGATGACTGTTTTCTTTTGTTTGTTTGGAAATTGGCTTGTGCAGGACCTTGTCGAGCGGATCTTGGCCATTCTTTCCGATGAGCAAGGTATATTGGGGACTTCTGTTTAGCTGTGATCAAAGAAATTTTTTTAGTGCTATCTTGATTAAGTAGTTGTCTCCATTACTTACTGTTTACTGACAGTGGCCAGGTTGTGGTCTAAAAAGGATGTCGTGGCAAGAGAAAAAGTTGCAAAGCTAGTGAATGATACATATAGGTGAGTGCTTGCTTTAGCCATGGATTTTTCTCCTCTTGACCAGTGATTAATATTTTTTTGCCACTACTGTGTTTTCCACAGGAGAATGCAAGCATCTGGTGCAAGCGACTTAGCATCAAAAGGGCAAGTTAGTTCAGATATCAGTAATGCGAGAGTTAAAGAAGAGCCTGAAAACTCCTTTAAACCAAAAATTAAAGTTCGGTGTATTTGTGGAAGCTCACTGGAGACGGAGTCAATGATACAGGTTAGTCTGTGACACAATAAATTTCTCAGCTCCTGGTTGTGTTAGCAGTAGCTCTTGGTGTTTTATGGCTCAGTAGAATCTTGGTGATATCTCTGCTGGTCTCAATTATGATTTGTAATTTTCAGTGCGAGGATCTGAGGTGTCATGTCTGGGAGCATGTTGGCTGTGTTATTATCCCGGAGAAGCCTATGGGAGGAAATTCACCGCTTCCTGATTCATTTTACTGTGAAATATGCCGACTTACCCGAGCTGACCCGTAAGACTCTCAAGAACTTTCTATTTTCGGTCTGTGAGACTAATGATTAAACATTTATTTATATATCTCCTTGATACAGACTATATCTTGCTACAGTTTTTCCTCATGTTTGATCTTTGTTCATATATGTCCAGCATTGAAGTCAGTTTTATAACTCTGTTGCAAAAGTTGAATGTTATCTGTAGGTTAACCTGGTTATGACTTATTAGTTTATTTGAGGGTGTCTTACATGGTCTTTGATGTGCAGATTTTGGCTCACAGTGGCACATCCATTGTTTCCGGTGAGACTGACTACTACAAATATCCCAACTGATGGGTAAGTGATACCAAGTTTTTCTTTTTAGGTATCGTATTTAGGTTTATGTACTTTAACCCAATCGTAAAGGTACAATCATTAAACAATTTTTAGCTTGGGTAGCTGAAGCACTTCTGCTTTCTGTCATATATGTTTTTCTGCCTAGGGGTGAAGCGTTAGAATATAAGTCTCACGCACTGCATACAATTTCTGAATGTGGTGTTGATTGCAATAGAGGGATGAGATGAACTGTAGTTACTTAGCCTTTTGAGATGGGACTTATGTTCATTCTAGTATTTAGAGAAAACGAATCATGGCTGTTTCTTAGGCAGATTCACAACGCCTGCTTAAACTTTATAATTGCTTTGTTGTTTTTCTCATCGTCTGCAAAATCTTTCAGTACAAACCCGATACAGAGTGTGGACAGAACATTTCAAATAACAAGGACAGACAAAGACTTATTGGTGAAACAGGAGTACGATGTTCAGGTTGTTGGTTTTACAAGTAGGTTAGATATGTAATGTAAAGTATATGCACATATCTGTTTTCTAATTGGCAGCGAAATGTGCTTTGTTTTCAGGCTTGGTGTATGCTATTGAATGACAAAGTTCTGTTTAGGATGCAGTGGCCTCAATATGCTGAGCTGCAGGTCAATGGTATGCAAGTGAAATTCACAGTTTAGGCTTGATATGTAAACTAATTTTGTGTTATTCTCATCTCCTTAGTAAAATGTGTTTCAAACACATAATCATACCTGTATGGTTAGACATTAAATTCTTGGAATAGATTTGCTTTCAAAATGTATCTAACTCTCTTGGTATTGTAAAAATCTATATTTTCTCTATGCTAGCTGATGTGGGTTCATGGTTAAATTATTACCATCTTATAGGTGTACCTGTTCGTGCTATTAACCGACCTGGGTCACAACTTCTTGGGGCCAATGGCCGTGATGATGGACCTGTTGTATGTATTTCATCCCTATCCGCAACATTTCTTTTTTTTGTTATATAACATTTCTTTCTTCAAAATTAAACACTTGTGTTTGTAATCTAGTATGCTTCCATTCATTTTTTTTTTTTGACAGATTACACCTTGTATTAGAGATGGAATTAACAAGATATCCTTGAGTGGATGTGACTCTCGCAGTTTTTGTTTGGGTGTAAGACTTGTGAAGCGAAAGACTCTGCAACAGGTACTTGTATTTACTGCACGAGAAACTTAAAAAAAAACTTTCGTCAGTCACAGGGAAAAAAATAGACTGAATTTATCAAAAAATGGCATTGACTTGACTGTGTGATTAGAAGGCAGAGAATCGGCTTCCAAAGGAATCTGTTTGAGAGTTCTATCTTCATCACTATTTCTAGTGTTCTTCAATGCTCAGAATATTATTTTTGTGTGCTTTTCCTTCAAATTCACTAATTATTTCATATCTAGGTGTTAAATATGATTCCAGAGGAGGCTAAAGGCGAGCCTTTTGATGATGCTCTTGCGCGTGTACGTCGATGCATTGGAGGTGGAGCTGGAAATGATAATGCCGACAGTGACAGTGACATCGAGGTCGTTGCTGATTTCTTTGGAGTTAATCTCCGGTGTCCTGTAAGTAGATTGTATCTCATTTTTAATAGGCTGTGGGAATCACATAGTTGTTGTTGATCTTATTGACTAATTTGATGGCATCTATGTGTTGTGTCATTAGATGAGCGGCTCTAGGATGAAAGTTGCTGGGAGATTTAAACCATGTGTGCACATGGGGTGTTTTGACCTTGAGGTGTTCGTGGAGCTGAATCAACGTTCTAGAAAGGCAGGTATTGTTTCATAGTCGAGATCATTAGGCTGTTCGTATTGTTTACTGAGTTTATTTATTTAAATGCAGTGGCAGTGTCCTATTTGTCTGAAGAACTACTCTCTTGAACATATGATTGTGGATCCTTATTTTAACCGGATCACATCAAAGGTACATTTTTGTAGATACTAGAATTCTTATTATTCTTATGATTAGATTCATCAAGTTGCATTCGTAAAGACCGCCTTCATGCATGCAGATGAGACATTGTGATGAGGAGTTTACTGAAATTGAAATCAAACCTGATGGTTCTTGGCGTGGGAAGTTCAAAAGTGAGAGTGAGCGCAGGGAATTAGGGCAACTCTCACAATGGCACGAACCTGACGGTAGTCTCTACCCCACGGTTAACGAGATTAAACCGAAGATGGAAATGCTAACACCGGTTAAACAAGAAGGTTGCGCAGATGGCCCAACCCCTCTGAGACTTGGAATAAGGAAGAATCGCAATGGCGTTTGGGAAGTTAGCAAGCCTAGTAATGGTGGTTTATCCTCCAGTAACAGGGAAGAGAAGCAAAATATTATACCAATGAGCAGTAGTGCCACTGGAAGTGGTAGGGATGGTGATGACCCTAGCGTAAACCAGGACGCTGTTGGAGCCTTTGATTTTGGAAACAACGGGATGGAACTTGATTCTCTATCCATGGATGTAGATTCAGGCTATAACTCTAATAAGAATCATCAACAAGAAGCAGCACCTAGTAATAATGATGTCATCGTTCTAAGTGATTCTGATGAAGAGAATGACGTTGTAATCACTGGAGGACCTGTCTACAATGAGAATCAAGCCGATGGCAGTGGGGTGAATTTTTCGTTGCACTCATATAATGAAGACCCTCACACTGTGGTTGGGGGAAACTCAGGGTTAGGTCTTTTCACCAACGATGAAGATGATTACGATATGCGTCTTTGGCAGTTGTCTTCAGAAACTCAAGGTGGTCCAGGGTTTCAACTGTTTGCATCTGATGCTGATGTCTCAGAGGGTTTAGTTGGTTTGCAGCCTGGTCCACTGAACTGTGACCCTGTTTCAGATACATCAATGCCATCTATTCCAATGGTTCCAGAGTCTGTTGGACGATCCGAAGCAGATGCAAACGGTGGATTAGTCGACAATCCTCTGGCGTTTAGTAGAGACGATCCCTCGCTTCAGATATTTCTGCCCACAAGACCAGAGACTTCAGCTCAGTCTGATTTCAGAAATCAGGCTGAGGTGTCAAATGGGATCCACAGTGATGATTGGATCTCTCTTAGGCTTGGTGATCATGGTGAGACGATAGGTGCAAACGGAGTTAACCAAAACAACCAAGGATCAGCGAGAGAAGATGATTTGGATACTTTGTCAGAGACTGGTTTGTTCGTTCCCTTGACTAAAAACTGATATTGCTTTTTTTCTTTTGTGCTTATGACTATATGTTACCGACTGTATAAACTGCTTATTTGCAGCGTCGTTGCTTATGGGGATGAATGACAATAGACAAGAGAAGGCAAGTAGACAAAGATCAGAGAGTCCGTTTTTAATTCCTCGCCAGAAGCGTTCAGTAAGACCTCGGCTGTTTCTCTCAATTGATTCAGACTCAGAATGATATGAGTTTTAGTTTTGGATGAAAAATACACCACCGTCTAGCCTCCTCGCTTGTCTGTGTTTTTCTTGGCGGGATGATTCGGTGTTTCCTTTGATTCATTACGTACGCATGAGCACAGAACAATCAAAATAGATCATCAGAGAAAGAGAGTTTACCAAGATTTGCTTGATTCCCTCATCTGTGCTTGGCATCTACAGGCTCTTATGCAAAGGTACAAAGTCAATATGAGTTCTTTGACATTCTCCAAACCTTTTTTCTTTATACTAAAAATTAACTCTATGAATCTGAAGTTTCTCAATTATTGCAGGTTGTTTTTGTTTGCAAAGGAGCAAGAAAGGTTTTTATTTAAGTTAATGAAAAATTAAAGGAGGCTTTTTGGTTGGTAAATGTATTTTGATAGTTACTTCAAAAAAAAAAAAAGCTGTTCTACGGTGGTATGGGCCAATAGGTGAAACAGTATTTGTAAATTTGAGGCTCGAAATCTTATTTTGCTTGTTTATAGAAAAAACAAATCAGCTGTTCTTCCTCTTCACTCTTTATTTGTTCTTTACATTTTGGAAACATCAAGATTATATAAGTATATGAAATAGATTAAACAGAGGGCATTGAGATTGTGTTTATGTCATTTTCTTACTCATTTTCTTACTTTGCGGTAAGAAAATAGTTGCACTGACTTGAGTATATGTGGTTGTGTAGTACTTAAATGTTACTTTATCTTGCAACTTCAACAAGTTTACTTTGCGACAGAGAAAAAGAGTTTTTTTTTTTTTTGCTGAGATATGTGTGTGTTGTAATGGAGACCAGAAAGATGGTATGGGAGAGAGATAAAAATCAAAGTGGTATACGGAACCTCGGACTTTTGTCGGACCGTGACTCATTGTTCATATCTCTCTATCTCAATCCTTATCAGTTATCATCATCACCTTCTTCTTCTTCATCTTCTATTTCATTATTATTATTTATTTTAATCTCAACTTGTGTCTCTAATAAATAAAAAAGCTGGTTTAGCACACTTACACACACGAACGCAATCTTCTACCGGAATATCGAAGATGCAGAGGTTTCTCGCCGCAAGATCGATTATCGGTTACGCCGTCAAGACTCGGAGGAGGCACTTCTCTTCTCTCTCTTCTTCCCTCCTCTTCGACGAAACTCAGCTACAGGTTCTTTCTCTCTCGCCCTCTCTCTTCTCTCCATTATCCGTGCTTGTCTTTATGTTTCCGTGTTTGTGTCTGTATATTATCTCTTGAGTCTTCAGACGATCAAGATTATGTACGATTCCATTTGGTGTAACGAAGTCTTTTTTTTCCCTCAAAAATCTTCTGACTATTATTCAGGTTTAAAAGGTCGGAACTTTGGTCTGCATCTGGTATTAAAATGGTGTTTGTTTAGTGAGATTGTGGCTGTTACGTGTACTACTTTATCAGTCTTACTCCCAAAAGATCATCATTGTGCTTGTTGTGTTCAATGTTAATACATTTAGCCTTGAAAGAGCTAAGATTTACCCAAAAACTTTCTTGAATCCATTTTCGGCTTGTGTACCTCAATTGGTGTTTTCTAGTGTAGCTTTCACTCGTTGGGGGTGTGTGCTAAGAGGTTTTCTCATGGCGATCAAACATTCAAATTGAAATCTTCTTAGAGATTTGTGTCAGTGAATTTGATGCTATGATGTGAAAAATGGAACTAGCAAGAACGACGCAATTTATGGGTTTTGCAGTGTAATATATTGATGTCATCATTTCATGAAACTTTCTTGAATCCATTTCCCTCCTGTAATTTTTGTGTTCGTTTTTTCATTGGAATTTTCTCTCTGGCTGTATTGCAATCACAGTTTAAAGAAAGTGTATCCAAGTTTGCGCAAGATGTTATCGTTCCTCATGCAGAAAGAATCGATCGAACCAATTCATTTCCAAAAGTTTGTCTGACTTTCTAGTCTTTTAACTCCATCCTCTTACGGTTTTTGCTGCTTCTATATCTCCCAAATCTATCCTTCTCATACATTGTTCAACTAGGATGTCAACTTATGGAAGCTAATGGGTGAGTTCAATCTCCATGGAATCACTGCACCAGGTGAATCTCTATCCTAGCAGAGATCATATGCTTCTGCTATTAGCATAAACATGTCTTTTTTTTTTATCAACTATGTATATATAAGGGAGAGCCTTAACACTCATGATCCTCTGGTTTTGCCTGCAGAGGAATATGGAGGTCTAGGTCTTGGTTACTTGTATCATTGTATAGCAATGGAGGAAATCAGTCGGGCCTCAGGTTCAGTTGCTTTATCTTACGGTGCCCATTCTAACCTTTGCATCAATCAATTGGTAAAGACAGCTCTCATAAAACTACTTTGCAATATCTGAGTTTGTTTGTTAAGCCAAGAAAGAAGACTTATTACTATTTTTTACAGGTGAGGAACGGAAATACAGCACAGAAGCAGAAATATTTGCCAAAGGTACGGTTTCATCTGAGCTTATAGGTCACTGCTATGCTAATGGGTTATAAACAAATAACAACTTCTGTAGAAATCTCACCTATTGAATAGCTTAGTTTACATCACATGATGAATGTTGCATGTTTCTCTTGACATTTTCTTTTGAAGCTAACTAATGATTTGTTGTTATGAAGCTTATCAGTGGAGAGCATGTTGGTGCTCTTGCAATGAGTGAACCCAATGGTAAGATCATATCTTTTGGATAAAAAGAGAGAGAGTGTGAGAGCAAGACACACACACACACATATGCATATAGTGAAGGCTTTATTCTGATCTTAGTTTTATGATCTTTATGCAGCTGGTTCCGATGTTGTGGGCATGAAATGCAAGGCTGATAAGGTAGATGGTGGTTATATTATAAATGGCAACAAGATGTGGTGCACTAATGGCCCTTCTGCTGAAACGCTGGTAATTCAATTTAGCTTATACTGTGTTAACTTTTGAGGCATACACACTTTTTGTTATCTAATTTGACATTTTTCTACCATTTTCCGATCAGGTTGTTTATGCCAAAACTGATACAAAAGCAGGTTCGAAAGGAATCACAGCTTTCGTTATAGAGAAGGGAATGGACGGGTATGTGTTTTCTCAATCTTTTGTTTAACAAAGCTGAAACTGACCTTCTTTGATCTTTAGTTCAGAGATAGTTCTTCTTTATATCTGTTTCTGATTGTGGTGCTTTGCAGATTCAGTACTGCTCAGAAACTGGACAAGCTGGGAATGCGGGGAAGTGACACGTAATCCCCTTTTTCCTCGGGATAAAGATTTCTTTTGAACTCAAATTCCGTATTCATTGCCTCTTTTCCTCTGACTTGTGTTTCTTCTTGAGCAGGTGTGAGCTTGTTTTTGAGGATTGCTTTGTTCCAGAAGAAAACATTCTTGGCAATGAAGGAAAAGGTTTTGACTGCTGCAGCTTCATCTTTTCAAATTTGATTCTCTTACGTTGATGGATAAGTTGCATATCATTGTCTATTTACATAATCAAAGAAAAAACACATGACTACATAGATGCTTTGTACGTTTCTTGAGTTAACGGATACAAAGGCCTCTCTCTCTCTCTACTTGTCTGATGGATATAGGGTTTTTGTACGTGCAGGAGTGTATGTTCTAATGTCGGGTCTGGATTTGGAGAGACTTGTTTTAGCAGCTGGCCCCTTAGGGATCATGCAGGCATGCCTCGACATCGTACTTCCCTATATTCGACAGAGAGAACAGTTTGGTCGTCCAGTTGGAGAATTCCAGTTTATACAGGTTAATAGTCTTGATCATCCTCCACATAAACTTTCTCCAATATCTCAGCTTCAATCGTATGCTGATTCTTGAGGAAAATGTGGTTTGATAAATTTCAGGGTAAAGTTGCTGATATGTACACTGCATTACAGTCTTCAAGGTAGACAAAACTTCTCTCTCAACTCTAGAATTCATTTTGTTCATACAGCTGAAAGTTAGCTTAAAGAAAAAGATGTTGCTTTGGCATCTCAGGTCATACGTCTACTCTGTTGCTAGAGAGTGTGACAATGGCAAAGTTGACCCAAAGGTATAGTTTGATATTTTCTTCTCGTTTTATATTATGAATAGATTCCGAATCCTCAGTGACCTAATATAGCCTCTCCTTGTGTATTATATTCGTCTAGGATTGTGCCGGAACTATTCTCTGTGCAGCCGAAAGAGCAACACAAGTTGCTTTACAGGTCAAACACCCTTGCTCTTCTTGCTTCTCTTTAATACTATCATTGAGTCTTCTTGAACATTGAGTCTTAAATTCATCAGCTTCAAGAGATTTTGGTTTGATGTTGCAGGCAATACAGTGTTTAGGAGGAAATGGATACATAAACGAATATGCAACAGGACGCCTTCTGAGAGATGCAAAGCTATATGAAATAGGTGCTGGGACAAGTGAGATCAGAAGGATGGTCATTGGTCGTGAGCTTTTCAAAGAACAGTAGAGAAGATAATAACTAAGTCATCTTTTTCTGCTCTGCTAAAGATGGTGACGATGTGGCATTGTGATTCTGTAGAAGTACATATATAATTTACAATGTCCTCAGTAACAAAATAAGAAAGATGGCTTCAAAGCAGTTCTTTAACGGTTCAGAACTTAATAATATAAACAAATATTTGACTCGTCTAATTAAATGTTTGGAAATATGGTAAATCTGAAAACTCTTTCGTCGGTTTTTTATGTTTGTAATATGTTTGATTTTTCTTCTTTCTCCTTTCTTGTGATGATGGACTCGTTGAAAAGTTCAACGTAATTGGAATAGTGTAGTTAATACATTGCTTTTTGATTACATAATAACTAATAAGAGGTACCTAGTACATGATTTGGTTTCCTCTTAATCAATGGACTTGTTTTCAAATTATTGACGGAGTTGATTTGATCCCGGGAAGTATTATTATTGAGGAAACTACAAGCGAGAGACTAGTCAACACCAAATTTTAAAATGTTTGAAAATTAAATGTTATAGTAATAAATGTAGTTTGATCCAAATAAATATAACTAAGGTAAATAAAAAAAATTAATACTACAGTAAAACCTCTACAAATTAATAATATTGGGACTTTCAGAATTTATTAATTTATAGAGTTATTAATAATTATTAATTTATCAATAAATTAATATTTTACTCTCTTCGTTTTTTTAAGTTTGATGTTTTAGCTTTTTTCTTTATTTTTAAAAGATTGATGTTTTAGATTTTAAATAATGTATTTAGTTTTTCAAAAATTTGTTAACCAATAAAGAAAAAAGAAATAGTATTAATATATTATTAAAAAATTAAAAAATAGCTAAAAAGTAAAATAACAAATAATTATTAAAATGTGTTTTAATATGTGTGAAAATGTAAAACATCAAACTTAAAAAAACGGAGGGAGTATTAATTTATAGAGATATTTTTCGATTCAAATTGTTAATGTTCATCGAAAAACTCAAAACAATTTTTTTAACAATGTAAAATTCATTCAGAAAATATCATAATAATAAATTTAAAACATAAATCAAACAAACCTTATAAACTTGAAACAACAATACTATCATATTTTATTATATTATATTATTTACATATGCCTAAATATATAATTATTAATTTATATTATTATTGGGACAATATTTTTATATAGAATTTTCAAAAAAATATTATTTTATTATCTTATCGAATTTTATTAATTTTTATACTAGTCCAACTTAGGACCAGTAAAAACTATTAATTTATGGTGATTATTAATTTATCGAGTATTAATTTATAGAAGTTGTATTGTAGATGGAACTTAGCTTCGTATAAATTTGGTGAAGACCGTTGACTAACTCTTTAATTTTCTTGTTTTCAGACACAAACTGCAAAAGATAAGTTCCTTTTTGTGTAAGAGAACTTGCTTTTGCTCCAAGCCTCCAAAGTCCAAACCGATTAAAACCCTCATATAGAGACAGCAAATACGAAAACCTAATTTCCATCTACACACATCTCAAATCCAAATCTCTCGAATTTTTAGTTGCTTCCATGGGTGAGAAGGATTCAGAGACAGCGCCTATCTGGGGAAAAAACATAAGAGAGAGAGAGATCAACATACACTCAATGGATTTAGAATCGTCTTCTCTATCTGGACAGAATCGATCACAGAATCAGAGTCGAGGTTCTTATGAAGAACGAGGAAGAGGATTTTTAAGGAGTTTCGGAGTTGGCTCATACCGTGTTTCGTGGTCGCCAACGTTGTCTTGTTCGTGATCACTATGTATGTCAACAATTGTCCGAAGAAATCTGGAGATTGTTTTGTCGGTTTCTTAGGTCGGTTCTCGTTTCAGAACACGAGGGAGAATCCTCTTCTATTTTTATGGTTCCTCTTTGCTCTGTATGTCTTTCAATAAAAAAACTTATTTTGACCGAATCAATCCAAATTCTTTAGGACTTTTAAGCAAAAAAAATTTAAATATTTATCAAGATTAAACTGCCTAATATTTTTCTAAATTTTGTATATATTGTTAATATTATAAAATTATTTTTATTATATAAATGAGTATCATATTTATTTTGTTATTAGCTTAAGTTATGTATTTATATGTTTTAAATCTGAATAAACATTGTATATCTTTAATTTTTTATTTTTCAGAATTATAATTTGCTATCAAATTTGTTTAGCTAACTAACAATAAATGTATATGTAAAAATAAAAGCAATATATTTTTAAGTACTTTCATGCTAATAACAAAAATAATTTATTTTCTCTCCTAAATTGCCACTTGTTATCATTTTTTATATTAATTAATATGATTATTTTGAATTACAAAATTTATTTATTTATCAAATATTTGTTATAAACATATTATTTTTGAATTACAAATTTTTTTAAAAAATTATGTTTGAACTGATGAAATATGGATTTAGTCGAAATTAAATAATTAAATTTTGATTACTGTAAACATATTATAACTTAGCATAATTTCCCATGAGATTTGATTTTCTTACAAAAACTTAAGAAATCACATTTTCCGTCAAAACATACTTCATTTTCCCATGAAAATTAAAAAATCGCATATTCCGTAAAAACTTAAAATTTTATTTTCTCACTAAAACAAAAAAATTGTACTTTCCCACAAAAACCAAAAAATCACATTTTTTTGCGAAAACCTGTATTTTCCCACCAAAACCGAGAAATCACATTTTTCACTAAAACAAAAAAATTCATCTTCGTGCAAAACCCGAAAAATCGTATTTTTCCGTCAAAACCGAAAAAATTATTTTCTTGCGAAAACCAAGAAATCATCTATTCCGCCAAAACCAAAAAATTATGTTCTCGTCAAACCAAGAATCACACTTTCCTACCAAAATTGATACACTACAATTTCCCACGAAAACCAAAAATTGCATTATCTCTCGACAAATTGCGTTTTTCCGCGAAAACTAAGAAATGGTAGTTTCCCGTAAGAACAAAAAAAATCACATTTTTCGTCAAAAACTGGAAATTTGCATTCCCATTAAAACCGAGAAATTGTTTATTTATGCCAAAACCGATAAATTTTGTTTTCTCATCAAATTGAGAAATTGCATTTTCAGCTAAAATCTTGAAATTACAATTTCCCGCAAAAACTAAGAAATCATATTTTCTGTAAAAACCAAGAAATTACATTATTCGTCAAAAGCCAAAAATTTACATTCAAAAAACATTCATCCTCATGCAAAACCCAATAAATCGTATTTTCTATCAAAAGCAAAAAAATTATTTTCCTGCAAAAACCGAGAAATTATCTATTCTAGCCAAAAAAATCATTTTCTCGTCAAACCAAGAATCACACTTCCCTTCCAAAACCAATACACTACAATTTCCCGCAAAAACCAAAAATTACATTATTTCTTGAAAGATTGTGTTTTTCCACAAAAACTAAGAAATAGCAATTTTCCGCGAAAACAAAAAAATTGCATTATTCGTCAAAAACTGAAAATTTACATTTTCTATCAAAACCAGGAAATTACTTATTTCCGCCAAAACCGAGAAATTTTGTTTTCCCATCAAATCGAAAAATTGTATTTTCTGCCAAAACCGTCAAATTACAATTTGCTGCAAAAACTATGAAATCACATTTTCCCACTAAAACCAAAAAACGCTTTATCCATCAAAAGCCGAAAATTTGCATTTCCTATCAAAACCAAGAAATCACATTTTCTCGTCAAAATTGAAAAGTTACATTTTCCATCAAAACCAATATCTGTTTCTAGTAAAAAAAAATTGTTTTCTCACCAAAATAAAAAATCCATATTTTCCCGCTAAACCCGAGAATTCATTTTTTCAGATATAACCAAGAATTTGTTTTTTCTACCAAAACTGAAAATCATATTTTCTTACAAAAATCAAAAAATCCCATATTCTTACCAAAACTGAATTCCCGCCAAAGCCAAAAAAATTGTTTTCTCATCGAACCGAGAAATCATGTTAACTGAAAAATGCAGTTTTCCGCCAAAATTGTGAAATTGTATTTTCCCGCAAATTCTCTCTCTTTCTCCTCTTCTCTCTCCTTTTCCCTCTTCTCCTCATCAAAATTAAGTTAGCGAATAAAATCGAAATTGGGTTGGGCTATTTAATGTGTTTTGAAAACAGCATTAGTATGTGGGAAGGCTATCTAATGTGGGCTATCTAATGTGTGGATCTTGGATGATTTTTTTTAATGAGTTGTATTAATGAAATATTTTCATTGGTGAATTAATTTGCTGAAGTGTCATTCTAAAAAAGCTTCAAAATACTGATGTGTCTTCACCTGGAGAGACTTATGTGTTTTTGTTGTATTGATTTCAACGAAGCTCTGAAATTTCTAGTAAATTATGCTCTACTATGGTGATAATTACCATTTATTCACATTTTGACGTTTTGAAAACATCATTTCTCTATTTTTTTTTTTATTATTATTTACACTATAGCTAGAAAATAAACGTGATTAATAAGTAAAACTAATTATTTGATGAAAATTTTATGAAATTCAATGTTACAATATCATTTTTTCAGTTATTATGATATATATGTGCAGAGACGACTCTGAGATTTAGAAAAATGGTAAATGCCGCAATCTAAAGAAAAAATGCTGTTTTGTTAATTTTTTTTTTAAATAGACTGTTTTTCTTTACAAATTTTTTTCTGTAAAAATAAAGTCTGCAAGCTCATGCTTAGTCAGCTTGAACTCAAGACCGACTCTACATACCAATCAGATTCGATAATTTTATTGCATTTTAGTGTGAGTCAACGATGTAGAATCATTTGGAGTAAAGTAGGAGTATAAGTATAGAGAAAGTGTGTTCCATTCGTTTTCTTTTAAAATTCAGAATCATCTCAATTTCGAAATTTTGAGAATGATTTTCGTTAGATTTTACATGCAAACAGATGACAAACAATGGGTGGATTAGATGTAAGAAAAGTGCTAAAAGGAGGTGAAGCATGGCGTCTACTTTCTTGCAACTGGTTACATGGAGGAGTTGTTCATTTACTAATACTAGTGAACATGTTGACTCCTTTATTCATTGGTATACGTATGGAACGTGAATTCGGTTTAAATAAGCACTCTCTGCCTTCCCTAAGACTGATTTGTGTGTTATGTTATTTTGTAAAGACCATCTTTAGTAAAAACATTTTGTTTCCTTTTTTTTTTCTTCTTGTCAGTACGAATTGGATTGCTTTATTTGATATCGGGCTTTGGAGGAAGTATATTATCAGCTCTTTTCCTCGGCTCAAACATCTCTGTTGGAGCATCTGGTGCAGTGTTTGGTTTACTTGGAGGAATGTTCTCTGAGATCTTTATCAACTGGACAATCTATTCTAACAAGGTACTACCGAATATTTTCAAAAACCATATCTTGAAGATTGGAAATTTAAAAAATTTGTGATGTTTGTTAATGCTTTTGTTTAGGTTGTGACGACACTTTTATTGATTGTGGCGGTAAACTTGGGACTCGGTTGCTCCCTGGAGTTGATATCTTTGCTCATATTGGAGGTTTTGCTACTGGTTTTCTACTCGGATGGATCAACCAAAGAAACGCTCCTGGACCTAAACCGCACAAGTACAAGATGTATCATGCCGTACTGTGGAACATAGCCTTGGGTAAATGAAAATGCCGAGATTTGTTCTAATGAAAACCTTGTAATTAGGGAGTTGTAAGATGTAAAAACTCAAGTTCGAGCTAAGAAAGAACTAGGGTTTTGAAGGTTTTAAAGAGATCTTTTATTAGAAGAAGCCGGAGCTTGATTGAATACAACGGCGTTTAGGTCGTCGGAATAAGAACGCCGACCTAAAACTCTTAAGAAAAATTAACCAAAAAGCTAGAACAATCTGATTGCTTAGTTTGCTCTAGGTCTTGATTAATGATTTTTCGGATCGATTGAGAAGTCGAAGACTTCCTATATTTATACCCGATCAGGTCGGTCTTCATCCTATTCGGAATAGGAAACTCTTGTCGGCAAGGAGTTTCCTTTTTCGCCGGGTCGTCTGATAAATGGAAGCTTTCCTTTTATGTTGCCGACCTGGGATTTGTTTGATGGGCCGACTAGAATTCATATCGGGCTTGTTAGAGACGGTACGAATCTCATCTCTAACAGTAAGTTCCCCCCCAGTTCGACAAGTGAGGATGCATTGTCGAATTTAGAGAAATGTTGCTCAATGTGAATTCTAGTCGGCTGCAAAAGAGTTAGAAATATAATGAAATTGTTACCTGGACTTCTGATCGGCACGGTGATGAGGGCCAGATTGTGGTTTTAGGCGCGAAAAATTCCCGCCCAAAAATGATGTAGGATAGGCCTAGGCCTACGCATGCAGAACTAGGGTTGACACGTGTCAAACCCTAGCAGGAGAAGATGAAGAGGCCGATTTATATAAAAAGAGTTAGAAATGTGAAGAATCGCCGAGCTCATGATGACTCTCGATAACCGTCCAGGCCTCCTTATAAATAAGAAGGACTCGGCTTCTGTTTCTTCACTTCTGCATCTCTAGCGAAACTCTGTCAAAATCAGGTTTGCTCTTCTCTCTCTTCTTTGTTCTTCATTTATTTTAGTTAAGAATCTTTCCGATCAGACCTCCGCCGCGTTTCGTTCAGAGCGCCGCCTTTGATTTCTCCAATTAAGTGGAAAACCGTCACAATATCAGATATGAGCAAGTGTGTGAAGATCTGCGAGAGCCGACCAGAATCGAGGGTGACTGTATCGGCTAAGGAGAAAGCTGATGAGATCGGCGTTTCTTTAGATGAATTTCTTCAGATGGAGAGAGACGACCAGGTCGCAAGGAACAGATCGAAAGGAAAGCGGATTGTCGTTGAAGAACGGGATTCAGATCGGTCTTCTGATGCAAGTGAGTTGTCCGTGTTAGATCGGGCTTTTCAGGAACGAGTCAGGGAGGAGAACCAAAGGGCAGCAGCCGAGCGCTTTCACGCCGATCAGGTCGGGGCTATTTCAGGGAGCGGAGAGGCGTCGACTAGGGAGCCATTCTTGATTCCGCAACTAAGGGATGAGGAAGACGTACGAGGTGGATCAAACGAGATGGATATCTCGGATGAGCTGAACACTCTTATCGTCGAAGATGAGGTGAATCAGTTTGGCATCATCGATCTGAATCCTCCAGTCAGGAAAGTTAAACGGAAGAAAGGGGAGCCGGTTGTGAGGCCGATCTGCGACAATCCCCTGGGAATAATGCCGACCAAATCGACGATGGAATCGTTGGTTTCTCTGAAAGAGGAGTGCGACATCGGCCCTGAAGTAGTGTTTATGGTGCCAAGCCCATCTGAGCGACCTTGGAATGCACCACCAGGGTGGTTCTGCGTCTACGAGTGTTTCTTCAGAGAGTTCCATCTGTGGTTCCCACTCCCGAGACTCCTGCTTGAATTCGCCGACCACAAAGAGATGCCGATCTCTCAGTTCTCTCATTCTACCATCCGCCTGATAGTGAGTATGCTGGTGATGTCGATCAAGCATGGGATTCCGCTGAGCCGTGCTGCGTTCGACGCGATGACTAACACCAGAAGGACCAAAGAGAAGTTGCGGAATAGGGGTTCGTACTACACCAGTATGAAGAGCAAGTTCAATATAGTCACTGGTGGCCATAAGACGAAGATCAACGACTGGAGGGACAGATACTTCTTTGTTTTGATCAATGAGTCCTCCATCGCTGATAGGGATGTGCCGATACGAACGAAATGGATGGAGGTCATGGGTAGAAAATCTACCCGACCTGATATATAAGAGTCGTGAATCACTTCTTATCGTCGACTGATTTCCTTCATTTTTTTTTACAGGAAACAGACATCTCCCCATCGTCGACGATCCAGTGGATATTTACAACATCGCCGAACGATTCTCGAGGATTGCTGCGATAACGTGGCCTGAGATCACCGAAGAAAGGATTGTCAAGACCAGAGGTTAGTTGAATTTGCCAGAAGCATGTTCGTTTCTTGACGATCCCCCTTTTAATATAATTTTCTTTGATTAGCTGCGCTTGGACGATACTCCCGCCGTCAAGAAAAAATGAAGTCAGTTGCTTTCAAGGATTTATCAGCCGATCTTGAGTCTATCCTCGGATCTCCATTTGCCAAAGGAACCGATAATGCCTCCCCGGTTGTTCCTTCTTTTGAGGGCGATATACCCCAAGCTAAGATAGCGAACGACCAGAGTACTGGGCAAGATGCAGCCAAGGCCAAGAAAACGGCCGATAAGAGGGCGGCCAGAAAAGCCGAAAAGGCTAAGAAGAAAGCCGAAGAGGTGGAAGGAGCCGATGATGCTCAATTCCTTGAAGACGACAGTCTGTTGCTATTGAAGAAGCGGGCTTCGGAAGGATCTCCTGAAGAGCCGCGATCGTCGAAGAGGTCCCGGGCTGAAAGGAAATTACGCCCGTTTGGGTTCTCCTATGAGTATCGCGGTGAAAGCCCGATAGTGCACGACTCTGTATCGTGCCTTGATTACTTCCTCAAATTGAGGGACCATCCATCGGGCACTCCAACAGATCCGCGTGGCTGTATCCGCGGTGAGGAAATAGCACGCTTCGCGCATGATCAGGCCAAGGTAAACAAACACTATGCCCTTGTTTGTGTATTCTTCGAGTTAGTGAATTCGAATATTAACGTTCTATTGTGCAGGCACTGAGCACGGTATTAACTGTGATGGGAGAATATGATCGAAACGCGAAGAAATGTCTTGCTGAAGAAGCCGAAAGAGTGAGACTCCAGGGAGATCTCGAAACTGAGCAGAAAAAAACTGCAGAATTGGAAGTTGCGCTTTGCAGCTCTACTGAGGAGCTGGAGAAGCTTCGAGCCAGTGATGCGGAGAAGAGCAAACTGCTCAATCGAATGGCGAAGAAGATTCAGAAAGAAAGGGCCGATTCTCAGAAGAAGCTGGAGGCCGAACTGAAAGCTGCGGCTGAAGAGAAACTTGCCTTCGGGCAAGAAGTGGCGAGGCGCGCGACGATTACGGTGAACGACCATTATGCGAGCTTGGTGGCAAAGGTAAAGGAGTCACTCGCGCGGAAGGCGAAAGCCCACGAGTTGATTTCGACGGCTGCTCAGTGGGTCGGAGCTAAGAGGGCGCTTGAGATTCTCCGTAGGCAAGGTTACAGCTTTCCGGCTTTGGTGGAGGAGAATATTGAAAATCTCCTTGTCGAAAGTAAAGCACAACTGGAGGCCTTTGAAGAAGTCAGCTTCACGTCAGATGAACTCCAGGTTCAAGAAGCGGAAGTATTTCTTGAAGTTTCCAGTGAGGCTCAGCTCGATGCGTCTAAGGCCCCGGAAGAGGCCGACCAGGGAAAAGAGCTGGTAGTTCATCAAGACGATGCCGATCATGTTGGCAGTCAAGTGACCGATAAGGAGAAAATTCAAGAGGAAGCCGAAGACTAGCCCTTTTGAACATTCTTGTAATTGATTAATAATAATTTTTTTTTGTACTATGTAATCATATGCCGTTATGGCTTTGTTTTTTAAATGAAAGTTTGAGAAACTTAGCATTTTATGATTTCGAAATCTGAACACAACAGCGAAGTGATATCGGCTTAAGTTTGTGTGATTTCAATTTCTAAGTACCAAAAGAACACACGAATTAGGTAGGCATGAATTCGATACTTAGAAAATTTCTTAAGTCGAATACGAACTGCGATCAGGTCGGCTTACTTATTCCGTATGACTTAAGAATTGCAGTGCGGGTTCTGGCTTGAATAATGAAGTGTGAATACGAACGTGCGGGAGGACCGGCTTACTATTGTTCGTACCACTTCTCTTCTAAGTGTGAATACACGATGTGCGATTCAGGTCGGCGTTGATTCATCGGTACCACTTAGAATTATCCGAGTCGAATGCGGATGCAAGACTGACTTGGCTGATAACAACGCATGGCTCGGATAGAAGAAAGCAGGTAGAATGCAAGGCGGACTTGGCTTTAAGTTGCCGAGCTAAAGTGGATCAGACTTTAGTTTTAGGCGGATCGAGCATCTGGCCAGGATGCCGATATGAAAATGAACATGGAATTCTTAGAAAAAGATTTTATTGAATTAACTTACAAAAACGAAGACGATTTGAAGATTTAAAAGAAAAATTGAGTCCCGCCCTGTTTTGGGAGGGGGAGCAGTTGCACCATCCGAAGATAGGTTGCCTACGTACCCCTTTCGGGGATCAAACCGCTTCGTAGTTCATAGGGACTATTCCCCCTTTTTTTTTTTTTTACGATGCTGACCTCGAGGAGGTGCCGATCTAACTGTAGTATCTTTTGAGGTTGAGTGAGTTCCAAGCTCGTGGAATCAACTCGCCATCTAAGGCTTCGAGTCGGTAAACTCCTGGTTTCACTACGTTAGTGATGATGTAAGGACCTTCCCAGTTTGCGCCGAGCTTTCCTGCATTCTCTTCTTTTGTGTTCTCGTAGACTTTTTGAAGGACCAGGTCGCCTTTATCGAAATGTCGATTGTGTACTTTTTTATTGTAGTACCGAGCCGCTTGGTTCTGGTAGTTCTGCATTCTCAGCAAGGCCTGGTTGCGTGTTTCTTCTATAGTGTCGATGTTATCGACTAGCATCGTTGCGTTTACTCCGGGAATACTCGGGAGTACTCTGCGTCGTAGACTGCCGACGTTGATTTCTGCAGGAACCATAGCTTCGCATCCGTAAGCGAGAGAAAAGGGAGTCTTCCCGGTTGCAGTTCTCGGGGTTGTGCGATGAGACCAAAGCACGCCGTCTAGTTCATCAGCCCAAAAACCTTTCTTGGCATTAAGACGCTTCTTAATGCCGTCTAGGATTGTCTTGTTGGTTGCTTCGGCCTTTCCGTTGCCTTGCGGATGACGTGGTGTTGATTTGTTGAGGCGAATCTTCCACTTGTCGCAGAAAGCTTGAATTTTCTTCGATCTGAACTGAGGGCCGTTATCAGTGACGATCTCGTAAGGAAGGCCATGTCGGCATATGATGTATCTCCATATGAAGTTTTGTACTTTGGTGGCTGTAATGTCGGCGAATGCCTTGGGTTCGACCCATTTGGTGAAGTAGTCAGTCATGACGAGCACGTACTTGCGTTGACGAGAGGAGATCATCGGTCCGACTATGTCCATTGCCCATCGCATGAAAGGGTAAGGAGGGACTGCCGACGTCAGGAACTCCGTTGGTTGATGAATCATCGGGGCGTGTCGCTGACAGTACTCGCATTTCCGAGCGTATTGAATGCAGTCCTCCTGCATGGTCGGCCAGAAAAACCCTTGTCGCTTAATCTTTAAGGCCAAAGCTCGTCCTCTGGAATGATTTCCGCCTGCACCATCATGAACGTCCTTGATGCATCGCTGAACTTCGTCGCCATGGAGGCAAGTAAGAAGGATGCCTGATTCAGTCCATCGGCATAAGACACCCTCGATGATTGCGTACTTGGCGCTTCGAGCACGAATTCGCCGAGCTGCCCATTTTTCTGACGGTAGCTCGCCAGCTTCTAAGAAGCGTCGTATCTCAACTCGCCAGTCTGCTGCTGGCTGGTCGTCAGCGGTTGCTACAGGAACGGTTTCATCTTCGTCGGCTGTGATTTGAAGAACTTGGGTCGGGACTATGCTGGGCTGGGATATTCCTTGAACGGGAATAGTTCTTCGAAGGGCTGAATCCCTGTTTGATGCAATAGCAGCTAGAGCATCCGCACCGGTGTTGGCAGATCGGTCGATCTGATGCAGTTCGAAGGTTGTGAACTCTGCTGCTAGCTGCTTTACCAGCTTAAGGTAGGCGTCCATTCGATCGTCCTTCGCATCGTACTCTCCGCTGAACTGTTTAGCGACGAGTTGCGAATCGCTAAATGCCCGGATGTGTTGAATGTTCATTCCTCGGGCTAGTCGGAGACCGCCGATCAGCGCTTCGTATTCGGCTTCGTTGTTGGATGCATTAAACTCCAGACAGAAGCACTGCTCGAGAAGTTCTCCGGTGGGAGATTCCAATAGAATGCCGATGCCAGCTCCAAAGCGTGATGATGCTCCGTCGACGTGTAGCGTCCATATTTCTGAATTTGCTGGGTCGGCGCTTAAAAGCTCTGGTGATAGTTCGATCAAAAAATCCGCTAAAACTTGTGATTTCGCGGAAGTTCGGGTTCGATACTCGATATCGAACTCGGAAAGTTCGATTGCCCACTTGGCCATACAGCCGGACTGCGTCGGGCTGTGCAGGATCGAACGAAGAGGTTGGCTGGTCATGACGGCAATGGAATGAGATTGGAAATAAGATCTAAGTTTCCTTGAGGCGACGACCACAGCAAGAGCGAGTTTTTCTAAGGTTGGGTAGCGAGCTTCAGCACCATCTAAGGTTTTGCTGAAGTAGAAGATCGGCTTCTGCTCCCCACGATCCTCTCGAACTAAGACTCCACTGATTGCTGCGCTAGAGACCGCAACGTAGCGTAGTAGAGTGTCGCCGTATTCAGGTTTAGCCAGGATCGGTGGAGTCAAGAGGTAGATTTTGAGCTGTACGAATGCGTCTTCGCACTTCTCGTCCCATTCGAATCGCTTGTTCCCTCGTAGGAGTTGATAGAAGGGGAGACACTTGTCTGTAGATCGGGATATGAATCTGTTTAGAGCGGCTATTCTTCCTGTTAGGCGCTGAACTTCGCGGGTGTTAGTCGGCGAGGGTAGTTCCAAGATCGCGGAGATCTGCTTAGAATTGGCTTCGATGCCACGCTGAGTGACCAAGTAACCTAGAAATTCGCCTGATGTGACTGCGAATGTGCATTTTGCGGGGTTGGGTTTCAAGCCATACTGGTTCAGTATCAGAAAGCATTCTCGCAGATGGACTATGTGATCGGCTGCTTTGGCTGATTTGACGAGCATATCGTCAATGTATACTTCCATCGTCTTCCCAAGCTGGTCGGCGAACATTTTGTTGACCAGGCGTTGGTAAGTGGCTCCAACGTTTTTTAGACCGAACGGCATGACGTTGTAGCAGTAGGTGCCCCGATCTGTGATGAATGGGGTCTTCTCGCTGTCGTCCGGATTCATGAGAATCTGATTATATCTGGAGAATGCATCCATAAAGGAGAGAAGCTCGTTGCCTGCTGTAGCCTCGACGAGCTGGTCGATACGAGGAAGGGGGAAACTGTCTTTCGGGTAAGCTTTGTTAAGATCGGTGAAATCCACGCAGACCCGCCACTTGCCGTTTTTCTTCTTGACGACCACCGGGTTTGCGAGCCAATCCGGATATTTTACTTCGGCGATTGATCCAGCTTTCAAGAGTTTATCTACTTCGTCGTGGACGGCTTGTGCTCGCTCAGGTCCTAACTTTCGTCGCTTTTGTTTGATCGGCTTGAAGGTCGGGTCGACGTTTAATTCGTGACTCGTTATTCGGGGGCTAATACCCCTCATATCGGCCATAGACCACGCAAACGTTGCGACGTTCTCTTGGAGGAAACTGATCAGCTCGTCCTGCATGCTAGGCAATAGTTCCGTGCCGATACCGACGCAACGTTCTGGGTGGGCAGGATCGATGTTGACTTGGGTGATAAGATCGCTCTTCGGCTGCTCGTCGTGGTGAACGATCCGCGGGTCGAAGTTGCTACTGCTGCCGATGACGAACGTTGATGCCTGTCGGGCCCGTTTGTTGTCGATGTAACAATGTCGGGACACTGTCTGATCGCCACGGATGGTGATGACGCGGCCCCTGATCGGCATCTTGATGCATTGGTGGTAAGGAGAAGGGATGGCTCGCATGGCGTTCAGCCATGGTGTTCCGAGGATAGCATTGTAGATTGCAGGTCGGTCAATAACCTCAAACTTGACCGAAATGGACTTCCCGCGTATGGTGACAGGCATCGTTATAGTTCCTATTGTCGAAATTGAGTCGCCAGCGAATCCTGTTAGCGGGGATGGTGCGACTTTTATGTCCCGCTCGGGAATACTCATCTTGCGCAGAGTATCCATGAAGATGAGGTCGACCGAGCTACCAGTGTCGATCAACACTTTGGAGACGTCGTCCTCTCCGAGTCGTAGTGAGATAACGAGTGGATCGTTATGAGGTCGGTCGATATCCTGCGCGTCCTGCTCTGTGAATGTGATTGGTAGGTCGTCCTTGAATAGTAGTGGTGCGTCCTTTGGGGGATTAGCTGCCCTCCGCTCGTGCCGTTTAATTGAATTTATCGAGTCTGTGCACGAGAGGAGCCCTCCCATGATCATGTTAATCCGCCGACGTGGTGAGCTTGGGGGTGTGTGATCGTCTTCACGGTCACGCTTTGCTTCCTTGCCCTCACGTTTAGAAGAGCGGTCGGTGGTATCTTTTCTATCGCGATCGTCATTGGGTCGCCTGTCCTCGTCATTAGATCGTCGTAAACTCCGGGGTTCTGGAAGGGTGATCTCGCCATCCTCCCACCTCTTCCTCAAGAGGGCTGGGAGAAGGCGGCAATCATCGGTATCATGACCGTGCGCCTTATGGTATTTGCACCACGGCTTCCTGCTGTCAGGGTCTCTATCGCTCGAACGGTCCCACACGTTCCATGGCTTTTTTGGTTGTCCAACTGCGTTGATGCTCTTGCGGTTCTTGTCGTCCTTGTCGTAGTGCTGACGGGGTTCTTTGTAATCTTCCTGACTCGATCTGCCTTTCTTGTCGCGCGAAGATTTCTCATCGGCCAACTTGGCCTTGGCCTTGGCTGCCCGATCCTCTTCGACTCTGATGTATCCTGATGCCTTGTGCAAAGCATCTTCGAGGGTTTTGGTTTTTCCAGTCTTCAATCGTTCACAAAACGATGAATCCTCCTTCAAATTCTTGATAAGAATGTTGAAACACAGTTCGTCCGACAGATTGCACTGGGAGACGATTGCTCGGAACCGATCGATAAAATCGCGCAGCGACTCGGTATCGCCCTGGACGCACGCCCATAGATCGAGCGCTGTAGACTCCGTGTCGATGTAGATCGAGTAATGCTTCAGGAACCGAGCTGTGAGCTCCTTGAAGCTGTCGATGGAGTTCTTGGGGAGCTGTGAGAACCAGGTGAGGGCGCTTCCGGAGAGTGTCTCCACGAAGTACTGACAGAGGCATGCTTCCCGTTCCTCGTCGGTGAAGCGAGCACGTCCCATGACGGCGTTGAACGCGGTCAGATGTCGCTTCGGGTCTGTCGTACCGATGTAGCTTGGAGGTAGCTTCATCCGGCCTAAGTCCTTGAGAGGAGCGTTGGTGATGGCCGATGTGAACGGGGTCTGCTGGGTCTCCTGGAGGATCTTCTCCAACTCTGGTGCTGAGGTTGTTGCCTTGTGGATCTTGCTGTGGATATCGTCAAGGCGTTGGTGGAGAAGATCGAGCTCCGAGGTTGTCGTCAGGTCGGTGCCTGCGGTATTGCACGACGAACGGGCGTTCGAGCCCTCTGCACGTGCTCTCCGCAGGTCGTCTGTCGGTGTCGTGCCAAACAGGTTGTTGACTAGCCTGGTCGTGTCTGTGTTGCGGATCGAAGGGCGGGGAGGGGTGATTAGATTGGCCTGCTCTTGAGTATGAACCCTAGAGTTGAGAAGCCGATCTAGGTCCTCTCTGTAGGCTATCTGCTCGGCACGGAGAGATTCGAAGCGAGCATCCATCCCTTGCTGCAATTGCTCTGCGACCGACCTGATGATGGTGGCCATATCGATGAGAGGTGGCTGTGGTAGGCTGGTCGTGTTTGAACCACCTGTCTGACCGACCTGATCTGTCTGCGTGGTATCTGTGTTGTCCTGATCGGTTTGGTGGCCCATCGGGAGTCCGGTGGCTGGATCGATGACCAGATCCTGGGTGTTTCTCGTCGGATCGGAGGCTCCGGTGAGGTCGGTAGTGTTGATCGGTGTTTCAACCATCTTCGAACTTCCTTCTAAGTCAAAGGTTGCTCTTTTATTCCCCTCAGACGGCGCCAACTGTAAAAACTCAAGTTCGAGCTAAGAAAGAACTAGGGTTTTGAAGGTTTTAAAGAGATCTTTTATTAGAAGAAGCCGGAGCTTGAGTGAATACAACGGTGTTTAGGTCGTCGGAATAAGAACGCCGACCTAAAACTCTTAAGGAAAGTTAACCAAAAAGCTAGAACAATCTGATTGCTTAGTTTGCTCTAGGTCTTGATTAATGATTTTTCGGATCGATTGAGAAGTCGAAGACTTCCTATATTTATACCCGATCAGGTCGGTCTTCATCCTATTCGGAATAGGAAACTCTTGTCGGCAAGGAGTTTCCTTTTTCGCCGGGTCGTCTGATAAATGGAAGCTTTCCTTTTATGTTGCCGACCTGGGATTTGTTTGATGGGCCGACTAGAATTCATATCGGGCTTGTTAGAGACGGTACAAATCTCATCTCTAACATAAGAAGATGGATGCTTAAATAGAGTTTTTATAGTATTAATCATAAAGCAAATAGGGCTGTGGTTGATATTTATGATAGTTGATTACTTTTGCCCCTTATATGAAAAGATTTTATTTACCCTTAATGAAATTAACAAATTAACATAATCTAATTTTTAATTGATTTTTTTTTAAAAAATATAGATTTCCAGATTTCCTCTTTATTTTCTCTTTCGCTAATTTTTAATTGATTTTCGTTTTTTTTAAACCTAAATTTCTAAATTTGAGATTATATAATAAAAATATTTAGTTTATTAAAAAAAGTAAGTAGCATAAATCACAAAAAGAAAAATCAATTTTTGAACAAGGTGCAGGGAAATACCTAGTTTTTAAATAAATAGAGTGAAGTTTTATTCCAATTGTTTGTTTTTCTATTTTTGCACTTTAGAAACAATACTTTAAGTATATTCTATTCTTTATTTATAATTTTTATAAAATCTTTTACTTTTTAATATACAAATTTTACCTATAATTTTTTTTTAAAAGAATAGTTCAGTGTTGAACGAAAAAACAAGCAATAGATTACGATTTTATTATCACTAGATGTTTACTATAAAAATAAAATTTTATTATGCCACAGAAAACTAATAACTTATATATTTTTTAGCAATTTTGTTATGTATTTCCACAAGTATTTTTTTTATTGAAGAAATTGTTGATGCATATCATCCATGCATCAAAGAATATGAAAGCTCATGTATATAAAGTATACAGTATATTTTTCTGTTATTAGTAACAAATTATATGTTAAACAATGCTTATTGCTTAGACGTATGTATATCGAGACTAGAGTAACATTTGCTATATTCGGAGTAAAAGTAGTTAAAAAAACAATGTATATCATTGGAGGTTATTCTCTAAAAATAGAATATGAAGGTAAAAAGTAAAAACAGAGTAGCAATGGTTCTAATATTTCAATTCCGCTGTTTACGCTTAGCGTCTCGTTTCTTGAGAGCGAAGAGATTCCAAAAATAGACAACGGAGAGGTTCAGGTGATGACGAAGCAACAAGAACCAGATCGTCGAAATTTAAGAAAAAGAAGAAGAAATCGACGAATCAAGGAGACATGCCGGTCATTGATATTATCTTCAGGGTCGAAGAGATTTGCAAGAAGTACGACAAGTACGACGTCGACAAGCAGCGCGAGCTTGGAGCTTCCGGCGACGATGCCTTCTCTCGCCTCTACACCTCCATTGATTCCGACATTGAAGCAGTTTTCCGTGTTCGTGTCTTAGTCCCTTGTTGGAAAAGTTATTGTAGTATTCGTTTGAATCGGAATTAGGTTAAAAGTTATTGTTATAATGTTTTAAATTGTTCTGTCCTTTTCTCATTTTGGTCTCGATTGCGAAATTGTTAACATAATTTTGAATTTCTATATGCTGGAATCTTGATTTTTAAATTTAATGTTGATGATCATGTATTTTTTTTGTTCTTTTTTAATTCAAGAATGTCAAAAAAAAAAAAGATTCGGAAATCAGACGACAAAACAATGTCGGAAAATGCGTTTCTGTAAGGTTTTATGAGAAATTGCTTCATTTCAATGACTCTTAATGTTTAATTTTGTAGCCAAAAACGTAAAAATTCTTTTTTTTTCGCTAAAAATGTTATTATGTGTTTCCCGTTTTCATGCTAAAAATTTGATTCTGAATTTCAAACTTTTCCGCAAAATGTAAAATTCTGGTTTTCATCAAAAACGTGATTTATATGTGTTTTCGAAACGTTTCATGAGAAATTGCTTCATTTCAGTGACTCTTAACGTTAAAATTTGTACCAAAAACTATGTAGAAAGCGGAATTGGCATCAACAGAGAGCAATAGAGCTGCAGCGGTGGCCATGAACGCTGAGGTTCGAAGAACAAAAGCGCGTTTAGCTGAAGATGTTGTTAAACTGCAAAAACTCGCCGTTAAAAAGGTTAACTTAAAATTACTTACCGTTTGATCCACTAATGACTCAAGATTGAGGAAATACCAATCGCATTTTGTATACAATACAGGTGAAAGGACTTACAAAAGAGGAACGAGAATCGCGATGCGATCTAGTTATCGCACTAGCCGATAGGATTCAAGTAATACCTGATGGAAATCAACATGCAGCTAAACAAAATGATTGGGGAGGTGCTTCTGCACCTAACAACAACATCAAGTTTGATATATCTGGTACTAGAATGTTTCAATTGTTCTTTTTGTGTTTATTCTTAATGCAAGAGACTCTGTAACTGTAAATGTAAACATTTTTGTTGTTTTCTTTCTATAAGAGGACGACATGGATGATGGGTTTTTCCAGCAAACTGAAGAATCAAGCCAGTTTCGACAAGAATATGAGATGAGAAGACAAAAACAGGTTACCTGGGTTTCACGGATCAGCTTTTTGTTTTGTTTTGTTACTTAGGTCAATGAGGATTTAGGTTAGTGTATGTTCTGTCTTTTTGTTTAGGACGAGGGTCTTGATGTTATATCAGAAGGGTTGGATGCACTGAAGAACTTAGCACGTGACATGAACGAGGTTTGTTGTTTTCTCATGCCACCATTAACATCTTGAGATGAAGAAATTCAAAATTATGTTTTTAACATTTTTCGGTTTTTAGGAACTTGACAAGCAAGTCCCATTGATGGACGAAATGGAAACAAAGGTGAGAGTTATTCTCTTCTTATTATATGATTCTTCCTCATTAGTTAGTAGAAGAAAACGCTAGAGAAATGATTTCTCCACGATTGTTGTAGGTTGATGGAGCATATTCGGATTTGAAGAACACAAACGTTCGACTCAAGCAACAGCTTGTGAAGGTAAAACCTAAAACATAAACCGGTTCTTGAACTTGTTTTATCATCAGGAATGATAATTGTTATTTTTATTGTCTCATCACACAACTCTCTATGCTAAAATTGGTTGGGGGGTTTTCAGATGAGATCTAGCCGCAACTTCTGCATTGATATTATTCTTCTCTGTGTGGTCCTTGGAATCGTCTCTTACATCTACAAGTAAGCCTGATGTCTCAGTTTTGCTCTCTTCTTTTTGATCACCTCCCAATCCAAATCGTTTCATCTAATTTGTCGAAATTTGCCTTGTTTCTCCATGGTAGTGCTCTAAACTAAAGTTGGAGATGGGCTACAGCGATATTCTTCTGGCCATTTATGAAGCCTACGGTAAGTTCTTAAACCAAGCTAATAAAGATACTTTTCTTGGAGAGCAAGCAAGTTAGTTCCTCAAATTTTTACCATATGTATTATACAGTTTTAACGGATTATTCTTGCTAAAAAAGATAAAAAAGAATATATATGCAAAAGTGTCGCTGTTTAAAAGTACGAGATATTTGGTTTATTTAGTTTTTTCTTCTTAGCGTTTGCAAATAGAATAGTTAGTAATTGTAAGCAAAACGGAAACGTGGAAGTAAAAGGATTTGGAAGAAAATTAACCGAGAATTCGTTACAATAAATCTTTTCAGTCATGCCTAATTTTTGTTTAACCAAGAAGTTTAGAGCCTACAACCCATGATTTCTTTTCACCGTACGTGGACAATGTTAATCTAGATTCCTCTCCATTTCGAAAAATAGAAAGATTCCTCTCCATTTTCACTGCTCGAATTTGGAACTTTTCCAACTTTTATAATGTTTGTACGCTATTCTTATTTTAAATACTAGAACTGGACCTGGTGTGAGTTATGTTTTTCTACTGGCCACAAGAAATAAATATTTAGATTCCATATTTTTTTAGCATATTTTTTTTTATGTATTTAGAAAAATTTATATTATGTGGATGTTAACATAATATTAATATTATCATTATATATTGTATCTTATAATCTTATATTTATAAGAACAGAAAACAAGACCATACAGATTTTTGTGTTTTAGACAGCACCAAGACGAATGCTTTTATTCATTTAAATCAGTAAGTTAATCTTATCATGATTACACTTAATTTGGATTTACACAACTCTAGCACTTTAGATTGTATCAACTGATCTCAAGCCTAAACTAGAACTCACCACACATGATTGTAGTTCTACCCAATATGAATACTAACCTCAAAGCTTCTTCTTCTGATTTGCTAAAAGCTTTAGACGCCGTTTTGATCTCTTACGTAGGTTAGAAGTGTTAACTTTTTACTTCTACCCTTAACCCCTTTAATACTAAATCCGTAGAACTAGCAAAACCTAAGTTTCCTAATCTTGAGCCTTAGCTTTCTTTTCTCTCCATCTTTCGCATATACTGCAATATACGAAAGTGTCTTGCGGAAGCCTCCTTGGCACGTCATCTTTTCTTCCGTGTACGGAGCTTTCCAAGTCTTTACTCTTCTTAAGTGCATGTGTTGCTCGCTCCATCTCAGCTGCATCTTCAATCTCTCCTTTTTTGACTTGACTTGGTGCTCATACATAACTTACCTGTAAAAGCCAAACCCACGCACAAGCCAATATACCAAACATATACACAATCCCACATAAACAAGTTGACCATAAAGAAATGCATAGTTTAAAACAAGGTTCAAAAGAAGCACACAAGCAAGGTTCCGAGAATAGAAAAATACAGGGAGACACACGAGTAGTTCACACAAACAAAAAATAAAAACTGCTCCCCCATACTAAGAAACTAACTCCCCCATACTAACTACTCCCCCATAATCCTTCAGCTTGGTGTAATATCCTCGACCTCATCATCTTCTTCTCCCACTTCTTGAGCACACAGTTAAGTCAAAAACACAAAAATGAGACCAAATTTGCAGCTGTCAAGGCTCAAAGACGACTTACCTGTTGCTAGGATCCTCTAAAGGACCCGAACTGCAGCCGTCAGAGTTATGCGGTCTCGGGGCGAGAGAGTGAAAGCCTTAGATCCAGCAGCAGTCGAGGCTAAGACTTCAAGTCGACCGCATTCCTTCTTGACAGCCTGAGCTGTTTCCTGTTTGACCATTGCCTTGGTTGCAACTGGCTTGTAGGTGAGAACAGAAGTCAAAAGGATCTCAGGATCCTGAACTATTGGGGCCTCTCGCAGAAGGAGTTGATAGATGGGACTTGGGAAGACAAGATTCCACTTTTTATCTCCAAGACAAGACTGATACACAATCTGATCAAAGACAACTTTTCCAAAATCAACCGGTATAGCATTGCAGACCTTATATACCATGTTCACTTTGTCCGGCCTAGGATATCCTGGATTTTCTGTTGGCATCCAGTTGGAGCAACAGATGCGATACAACAGAGCTTTGTACTGTGAGAATTGAGTAGGGGTCATCTTCTTCAGAAGTTTCTCCTTGTCATCAGACATAAAGTGGGCAAGAGTTTCTTCTGACAGCTCCTTAATCTCTGTCACCTTTGCCTGTGCAGCAAGCACGAATACACCAAACAGTTCATTAATTCGAGCCACCAAGAATTCGTACTCATGACCTCGAACCCACACAACAGCTACATCATCGACAGGTTTGACAAACGAGAGATGGGTATAAAACTCGAGGACCACATCTTTAGCATACAGCTGCACTAAACTCAGAGTGCTCCCCAAAACAGCATTAACAACAAGTGATTCAATTCTGTTGTGTTCCTCAGAAAACTCAACTAGTCGTTCCTCCAGAATCGGGCAGGATGAAAAGGACACATACCTCTCTTGAGCGTCAGCTGATTCAAACCGACTGGTGTCAAAAAGCAGAACTCCCTTGCCCTTGGCCTGTCGAGTCTTTTTCCGGCTAGGTTCTGACTGAGCAGGAGACGGAGAAACTGCAGCAGATGCCGTTCTTTTTCGAGTGACATAACAGCCTGTGGAGCTTTTGACCGCTGAGGATTGCTTGGTTCCGGTAGACTGGTTGGCGGATTCCGCCGGATAAACTGCTTCATCACCTGGCGGATCTGAATCGACCAATTGAATAATCGGTTCTTTAGAGGGCCCTGCTGAATCCTTACTCCCTTGATACACCACACCATGGCCATCCGATTGGATTAAGCATGCACTGGTTCAAAATCCAAGGTCTCTTGAGAGGCGGAATTGATGGGTGGTAGCGAGGATCCTGGCTGCTGTGAGACTGATGACGGCAGATCTTGTTCTGGCACGACCGGACTAGAGCCGACAAGACGCGACAAACCGGAGAGGAAGTGATTCATATCCTTCTTCTTCGAGTCCAAGAGAGAGAGAGAGAGATGAAAAGAGGGTTGTTTTTTTGTGTGGTTTTAAACAAACACCAAGAACCGTTTGCATTCCCTCTCTCGCAACCCTAATATATTCCCTCCAAAACGTTGCAGCTTTTCGAGATGGACTTGATCCTGTTGGGCTTAGCCCAAAACTGTGCACACACTTACGAGCCATGTTAGAAAGACTTGACATAATCTCTGTTAACCTAAGTAACAACCATGCACAGCAGACCTCTGTGACACCCACATATTCACTCCATAAACATACAAGATCATTCAAACAATTATAAAGAAACCCACATATTAAGTTTAGATCATGAGAGCTAGATACCTCTTGTGAGTAACCTTACATCTGTTATGTGTACTAACATGGACGTCCACAAGTTGATCCAGAACAAGCAGCAGAAACATGTTTATCTCACACAAACTCAATTTTGTTATTCGACCTCAAAGGCTAGATTTCACACCATCGTGTCTTTCTCCCAAGATCTCTCAGTTTTCATCTCGGACCACAGAGCTTTGTCACTCAACAGATATCCCGTTAAGGATCATCTTCTACTTCTTTTGAGCCATCACTTGATCCGTCATAAATCTAGATCACCAGGCTCAGCTATACAGTGGCGAGAGATCTCTGCATAGTCTCTACCTGAGCAGCCATTTTTTTGTTATTTTTTTGTGTGTGTGTGTAGCACTGCTCAGACTGCCTTTACGTATCAGGCTACCTTTTCCATATCTCTGTGATAACCACTTCTCTGTGAGTCACTGTTCTGAGTAAACCTCAAGATAACACGACAGGCAGCCCTCTTGACACGGATTTTCCCTTCCTTTTTTTTATTACCACCATGTTCATGTGCCTGTTCCTGTTCCATAACAACTCAAACACACACAAAGGTCAGATTTGATAAACACCAATGGACTTCCTCAGATTAGTAAATCGATTAAAGTCCAAAAGTTTGGTAAATAAATCAGCCACATGATTATCTGTACTCACATGTCTAATTTCTATGAGTTTTCCTTCTACAAGCTCACAAATGAAATGATGCCTAATGTCTATGTGTTTAGTCTGTGAGTGCTGAACAGGGTTCTTAGCAATTTTTATAGCACTCTCGTTGTCATAAAGAATTAACGTAGATTCAGAAATCATACCATAGCCAGCTAGCATCTGCCTCATCCACATAAGTTGTGTGCAACAGCTTCCAAATGCAATATACTCAGCTTCAGCAGTCGACAATGACACACTGTTCTGTTTCTTGCTATGCCATGGTATCAAGTTGTTCCCAAGGAAAAAATATCCTCCACTTGTACTCCGTCGATCGTCAAGACATCCAGTCCAGTCTGCATCATAGTAGCCGCCAAGATTCTTGTTTGTGTCCCTTGAGTAGTGAATCCCAAAATCCGCTGTGCTCATCACACACCTGATGATTCGTTTCACCGCAGTTAGGTGAGATGTTTTGGGTGAGGCCTGATATCTAGCACATATTCCAACCGCGAGACAGATATCTGGACGACTTGCAGTGAGGTACAACAGACTGCCAATCATCCCACAGTACACAAGAGGATCAACATCTTCGCCTAGTTCATCGCAGGACAGTTTCATATCCACTTCCATTGGTGGCTTAGCTGGTTTGCATGTGTGCATGCCAAACCGAGTCACCAAGTTTCGAACATAAGTACTCTGTGAGATGGTTATTCCCTCCTCAGACTGTTTTACTTGAAGACCCAGAAAGTAAGACAGTTCTCCGACCATACTCATTTCGAATTCTCTTATCATCATGAAGACATCTGTGTCCACAAGTGCTGGGTTCGAACTGCCAAACACAATATCATCCACATAGATCTGAATGACCAAGAATCCGTGCTCATCAGCTAAGAAGAACAGCTTCTTGTCCACACTTCCCCGTTGTAATCCATGAGATACCAGGAAGGTGGTTAGTCTTTCATACCATTCCCAGGGAGCTTGCTTAAGCCCATATGACGGATGATCAGGATCTTCGAAACCTTTGGGTTGTTCAAGATATATCTCTTCTTGAAGGAGACCATTGAGAAATGCGCTCTTGACATCCATCTGGTGAAGCTTGAACCCGACAAGACACGCGATCCCAATCAGAAGTCTGATGGACTCAAGTCGAGCAACTGAGGCAAAGGTTTCTTCAAAATCAACCCCTTCAATTTGTGAATACCCCTGTGCCACAAGCCTGGCCTTGTTACGTACCACTGTACCATTTTTATCAGTTTTGTTCTTGGAGATCCATTTGGTACCTACCACATTGCCAGTACATGGGTGTGGTACGAGAGTCCACACTTGACTTCACTCAAACTGCTTCAGCTCCTCTTGCATAGCCAATATCCAGAATTCATCAATAATAGCTGCTCTGTGATCTTTGGGTTCAAAGCTAGCAACAAAACATGCAAAGCCAATAATCGAGAAGTTGCCTTTGGCCATTTGCTTGTAGTCATACTTCTTTTCACGCGTCACACATTTTCCCGATACATCCCCAATCACATCTGTCTTGTTATGATGTTTGTGAATGGAACCAACTTGTCGTTCTGTCTGCGATTTGTGTATGTGATCTGCAGCAGCTGGAATGGGAATCAACACTGAATCAGTGTTCTGGGGCTCCCTATTCAAGTGATTCTGGAATTCCTGATTGTACACCTGATCTTCTATATCAGCCTTGGAATCTGATCTTTGCTCAGGACTGTTCTCTTATGTGTTGCCCGGCAGTGATGCACCCTCACCTTCTCTGGCTGTCACCTCGGCTGAGGTATTCAACAACTAAAATCTGACAGCTATTCCTGAGGCATCATCAAACACCACATTAACCATTTCTTGAACCTGCCTTTCACGTTTGTTGTACGTCCTGAAAGTTGTGCTTGTGCCCGAGTAACCCAAGAAAATTCCATCATCACTCCTGAAATCAAACTTGTCCAGTTGATCCTTTTTATTCAGATGTAACAAGTACACCCAAACACATGAAAGTACTTCACAGTATGAGTCTTTCCCTTCTATAGTTAGGGTGTCTTGTTGGTGCCTCTTCTGATATACACCCGATTGATCATATAACAGGCTGTATTGACTGCATCAGCCTAAAAATGCTTAGCGACTTGATTCCTGATAAGCATTGCTCTGGCCATTTCTTGGAGCGTTCTGTTCTTCCTTTCGACAATACCGTTCTGTTGTGGTGTGCGAGAAGCAGAATATTGATGAACAATTCCTTGTTCTGCACATAACTAATCAAAGACAACATTCTGAAACTCACCTCCATGGTCATTGTGAATTTTTTTGATGCCAGTTTTCCTCACATTCATCAGCTCAAGGCCAGAATCTTGAAACTATTGATAGTTTCAGATTTTTCTCTCAGAAATCTAACCCACATATATTCTAGTATAGTCATCGACAAGTACATAGATATAGTTTTTACCAGCAATACTTTCTGTCTGGACTGGCCCCATAACGTCTATGTAGATGAGATCCAGGAGCTGCTCTTGTATATTCTTGTGATGTACTTTAACTTGCTTTCCCGTAGCACACGGTCCGCAGATAAAGTCCTGTTGCAGCTTTAGTTTGGGCATTCCCCTAATAACTTCTTGGTTGCTCAGCTTGATCATTGTATGAACATTCATATGGCCAAGTTTCTGATGCCACATCTCAAGATCACTGGCTTTGGCTACAGTCAAGCACACTTCTGCTGATTTCCACATATAGCAATTGTTACCGGATCGCTTTCCTTCCATTTTAACCACACCTTGTTGATCGTAAGCTTGACAGTCGATTATGGTGAATGTTACTGACATACCCTCATCACATAACTGACTGACACTTATAAGATTTGATTTGAGGCCCTCCACCAGATAAACATTAGCCAGATGTGGCTGATTCGGACCTGATGTGTCTCCTCTACCTCTAATCTTACCGCGTGCACCTCCTCCAAACGTGACCTTTCCAACGATAATATCTTCAAAAACTTTGACATTTTGATGACTCTATGTCATGTGCCTGGAACATCCACTGTCAAAGTACCATGCATTCTCCTCATACTCACGTGCATCAGCCGTATATGCAACATAGCTATGTTGGTTTGACTTTTCAACACAAACCTGTTGTGGTCTTCGATTTCCAAAGATCTGTTGACTTGGTCGTATCATGTATCTTTTATTTTTAAGAAAATCATAGCAGAAAGCTTTGATGTGTCCAGGCCTTCCATAAAAGTAACATCCAGACATGTCATAGATCTTTCGACCACTCGTGTTGTAGTAAGGACGTTTTCCATACGCATGGATCTGCTTTCCTTCTCTCACAGATCTGAGACGTTCATCAGAATTGAGATGCTGACTCGAGATATGTGACCTTATTCTCTGTATGTCCATGTCAGAGCCCTGAGGATCTGAGTTTCCCTTGACGAACTTTGTATGACTGTTAGATGTACTACCGTGAAATTCAAGACCAAAGCACTCCTTGCCGGTACGTCCCATTGAAAAAAACTTTGTATAGTCCATCTGTTCTCTTTGTCAGCATCTTGATATTTCGAAGTTGACCACTCAATTTTCCTTCCAGTTCTCTGGTTGTCTGCCTTTC
The DNA here is from genome assembly GCA_911865555.2 of Thlaspi arvense. Taxonomy (NCBI): domain Eukaryota; kingdom Viridiplantae; phylum Streptophyta; class Magnoliopsida; order Brassicales; family Brassicaceae; genus Thlaspi; species Thlaspi arvense. Next base: position 11,084,574 of record OU466861.1, read on the forward strand.
CTTTTCAAGAGCTTTGGCCAGGACAGTATTGGAGTTACGAAGCAACTGATTACCATCTGTTTTTGTCTTGAGCTTGACATTGAGTTCCTCACAGAGTTTCAGTAGAGCGTCCTTTTCTCTGTTTAACAGATCTCTATTGGCTTAAAGCTCAATCACTGTTTCGCACAGAGCCTTGTTTCCCTCGAACATGATCGATAAGTCATCCACCTCGTTATCTGTTTCTCTATCAGATTCACCATTCTCATTGATATTCCCGAGGTAGGCCAACAAGTTTACTTCGTCTTCATCACTATCTTCAGATTCTGAGTCAACACACACATGCGACTTCTCCTTATTCCGGTTTGTTCCAACACACTCAAACTTTGAATGTCCCATGCCTTTGCGCAGTCGGTGCATCTAAGAGTTTCCCTCCTCTTGATTGTGGGACATTCAGATCGAATGTGTCCATATTCCTCGCATTCATGACATTGAACCTCTGTCTTCCAGGAGTGTTTCTCAAATTTCTGTTCCCCTTCAGCTTTGTTGACTGTTGACACAAATCTCTTCTGTCCTTTGTCAAACCGTTTGAAGTACTTTTTGACCATCATACCAACTTTATCATCCAGATCATCTGTCACAGTGGCCTCCTTTGCAGTGGAGGCAATTTCTTTAGATTTTTCAATCATCTTTGACATTAAATCTAGTTCATGTGCTTGCATCATCCCTTCAACATGGTTGTACTTCATCTCGTCATAATTCCATGACACTTCATGCGCTGATATGTGTTCTTGGAATTTGTCAGGCAGACACCTCAATAACTTTTTCACCAATTTCTTGTCCTTGTACTTCTTACCTAGAATTAGTGACTCATTGGCGATCGACTTCAGCTTTCCTTTAAAGGATTCGACCATCTCATCTTCCCCCATAGTGATCGTTTCATATTGTGACTCCATCTTGTCAATTCTGGTTCTTTTGACTGAGCTGGTTCCTTCATACGCTGTTGGTAGATAATCACATATTTCTTTAGCAGTTGTACATTCCTGAACCTGTTGAAACTGGTCTTTGGTGAGGGAGTTCCAAATGACTGTCATCGCTCTGGAGTTGAACTTTGACATGTTCTTCTCTTCGGCTGTCCATTCATGTTTTGGCTTTGGATAGTTGTTGCCATCTGCATCAACAATACTTGGAGATGTCCATCCCTCCTCAACCATGGTCCATGCATCTTCATCGATTCCCTTGATGAGAGCTTGAATCTGAACTTTCCACCACCCAAAGTTTTCTTTCTCGAGCGTCAACGATCTCATTGAAACCACTTGTTGCATGTTTTCCATCCTCTTCCCAGATCACACCTGATTTGAAAGAACAAACAATCTTTAACAGATGTTTGCTCTGATACCAATTATAAGAACATATAACAGGACAACACAAGTTTCTGTGTCTTGGACAGCACCAAGATGAATGTTTTTATTCACTTTAATCAATAAATTAATCTTATCACGATTACACTTATTTACACAACTCTAGAACTCTAGATTGTACCAACCGATCTCAAGCCTATACTAGAACTCACCACACGTGATTCTAGTTCTACCCAATATGAACACTAACCTCAAAGCTTCTTCTTCTGATTTGCTAAAAGCTTTAGGCGCCGTTTTGATCTCTTACTTAGGTTAAAAGTGTTAACCTTTTACTTTTACCCTTAACCCCTTTTATACTAAATCTCTAGAACTAGCAAAACCTAAGTTTCAATTTGCACAAAAAAAAAAGAAAAGCAAAACCTAAGTTTCTTAATCTTGAACCTTAGTTTCTTTTTTTCTCTACCTTTCGCATATACTTCAATATACGAAAGGGTCTTGTGAAAGCCTCCTTGGCACGTCATATTTTTTTCTGTATAAAGAACTTTCCTAAGTCTTCACTTTTTTTTAAGTATATGTGTTGCTCGCTCCATCTCAACTGCATCTTCAATATTAAATACAACTTAATAATATTTATATTCTATAATATTTGACAAAGATAAAGTTCAAATTTTTTTACAAATTATTAAAAAGTATTTTAGATACAACCCGTCGTCTATGTTTGGTAAAACCATCTTAATATTATTGATTTTTTTTAAAAAACGTGAATTATCATTTGGTTTCATTTCTTCTATTTGATTGGTTTAACAGTTTGAAATAAAAAATCAACATGGGTTATTTGATTCAACAATTATTTTAAAAATTTATAGATTATTTTAGAAAAATCCTAGTTGTTTAATAATTTTACTATTATTTTAATTAATACATTTCAAAATTTTAGTCTTTTTTTTAAGATTAATTTCTTAGTATGAGGCCCATATAAAATAATTGAAATATTCATAAAATATGTTATTGTGTATTTTCTAAATTCTGTTACTTAAAAATAAAAATGATTTAAAAGTCCAATGAAGTTTCAGAAAAAGAAAGAGTGAATCTCTCTCACCTTTTGGTTTTTAATATCCCATATTCTTGATTTCACCCATTCTCCCTTTTTTTCTCCTCTTTCGTTTTTTTGCGATTTCTAAAAATTGATCCGTGAGTTACATGAATATATCTATTAATTTATATTATTGTTTTTTTTTTTAATATTTTGTTTTATTGTTTCTTTATTTTACATTTTGTTTTAGTTTCTATATTATCTTAAAATATGTAAACTTATTGTAAAACATTTTTTCTAATATAAACTATGATATGTTAGCTGTTTTAAAAAACATGTTTTTATAATTATACGCTGTCGTTAATATATGTGTCCTCAAATTAAATATTTTTATTTAAATAAAATTTTATATGGATTATTTCCAGCGAAATTAATAAAAAAATTTCACCATTGATCCAACACTATCTTTATTTTTTTATTCGAAACAGATTTTTATTTTTTAAAACAATTATAGTTTTATGATTTATAGAATAGGTATTTTGTTTTTACTTTTAAATTAATGTTATGTGAAGAGCCAAGTTATAGTATTTTTTTAGTATAGTTTACATTCATTCGGATGTATATTTTTCCATTAGAATATATGCATTTTCGTTTTTTATTCATAATATTGTTGATAGGTTTTGATGTTTATCTATTTTTTAAATAGATTTTAGTGAGTTTTATTTGACCTTTTGTGTGATTTTGTTTTTTGTTTTTTTGATTATCTTCATTAGTTTTTCAAATATGTTTTCATACTTTTTTGATCCTTGTTAAAAATAGTATTTTAAATTATTAATTTTATAAAGAATTTATAGATTTTTGGTTTGCAAATTTTTTGTTTTAAATTAATATGATATGAAGGCTCCAGAAAATGTAAACCCAATTTTTTAAAAAATTCATAAAAACAAAATACTGATGTGTAAAATATAACAGAAGTCCATAAGATAATAACTTTTTTTTGAAATAAATATGTTAATATATGATTCAATTAAATATTATAAATTATTAATTATCCTATAATAATATTATAAAAATTTATGACTATGATAATCAACTAAGATATGAGTATATTATTATTTTATATTAAAACTGAATTATTTTTGCAACTCATATCTAATTTAAGATACAGTTTTAGAAAATATTATAAATATTTTATTAACCAATAATTTTTAACTAAGCTACTAATTATTAATAAATAGCTTATTTTATTCTAAAGTCGATAATTAATACAATATCAAAAGTTCCTATATTTATTTTATTATATAAAGTTGTATTCATCAAAATTTGTAATTTATCTGATTGTGACATGTGGTAATTTAAATCAATCAGATTTTTAAATGTGTTACTTAAAATAATATTCAGAAAATAAAGGAAATAAAAGGATAAATATAGATTATTTTCTGAATATTATTTTTAACTGACACATGTCAAAATCTGATTGATTTAAATTACCACATGTCAGATGAATTACTAACTTTGATGCATCTAATTTTATATAATAAGATACACTATATACTAATTTAAAACCAAAAACATATTTTAATAATATAATTAGTATAGCCTACATTTCGAATGGACCAGCCTGTTTTGAGTTAGTAAATTATGCCTATTTAAGGCCCACTGTAAAAATATCTTATATATATATATATATATATATATATATATATATATATATATATATATATCTAAACCTGAAGTTTCTTTGTTTTCCGATAATTTCATCAGCACTTCTTTCACATCGTCAACACAACAACAAAACTCGCACGCTCTCTCTCACTCCCTCTGCTTGAATTAACTAACAGGTTTTTTCTCTAAAGACTTTGTTTTGATTAGTCTCTGATTAGTTTTGTTTCTTAAATCAATAGATATCGTCTTGTGCTTCTTCTTCATCTTCTGTTTTCCTTGTTGTTTTTTTTTCTGCAGAATAATGGATTCCAGCACTTATTTGCAGTTGAATGCTCGTTGGCTGTTTTAGAAATGCTTTTTTTCCGAGGAACAGTTCCAAAGGAAATGTAAGTATCTCTCTCTCAAAAACTAGGGTTTCAAATATCTGGAGGTTTGTTTAATTTCTTCGCCTTTTTCTTGATTCCTCTCTGCAAATATTGAAATTAAGGATTCAGGTTTCTGGGTTTTGTTCAATTTTTCCCAAAGCGGTAATATATCATGATTCCTCTATATAATTACTGAAATTAGGGATTCTGGTTTGTGGATTTTTTTCAATTCTTCTGAAATCGCTAACCTTTTTCATAATTTTTATGCAGCTTGACCCATTCATCCCAAATCGATCTGCCATCGATTTCGACTTTGCTCTCTATGCGCTTACGCACGGAAAATGAAAAGATGAACATGAAAGTTATCTTTCACACTCGAGAGAAGCTTACATGAGGCAATTGGTTGAGGTGTTGAATCTGAACTGCACACGCATCCTTGCGTTTTGGAACAAGCCTTAATCTCGAGCCACACCTTTTCTCAAGGATTACTATGCTTCTCGTAAGCAGCAACCCGCAAAGCCACGTCGTAGGCATCCCACAGACTCCCCAGAAAATTTTAGATTTGCCTGACCTTGTAGATGACTTTGATCTCAACTTGCTCTACTAGGGAGTGCCAATATTGTAGCCATAGCTATAGACCGCACTATGTATCTCTGGGATGCTTCCAGGGGTTCTATTTCTGAGCTTGTGACCATTGATGAAGATGAAGGACCTGTCACAAGCGTAAGCTGGGCACTTGATCGTCATAAACTTGCAATTGGACTCAACAACTCTGAAGTCCAGCTTTGGGATTCTGCAGCCAACCGCCAAGTGAGTACATTGAAGGGTGTTCACCAGTCTCAAGTGGGATCATTGGCGTGAACCAACATATCTTAACAACGGGAGGAGGAGACATGTTTATGATAATCTTATTATATAAAGTTGGATGCATCAAAGTTTGTAATTTATCTGATTGTGACATGTGGCAATTTAAATCAATCAGATTTTGACTTGTGTCAGTTAAAAATAATATTCGGAAAATAAAGAAAATGAAAGGATAAATATAGATTAATTTTCCGAATATTATTTTAACTGACACATGTAGAAATCTGTTTGATTTAAATTGTCACATGTCACAATCGGATGAATTACTAATTTTGATGCATCCAATTTTATATAATAAGATACACAATATACGAATTTAGAACAAAAAATATATTTTAATAACTAACTTAGTATAACCTACAAGTCAAATGGACCAGCCTGTTATGAGTTGATAGATTGGGCCTATTTAAGGCCCATTGCCAAAATATCATATATATATATATATCTAACACTGATGTTCCGTTGTTTTCCGAAAATTTCATCTGCACTTCTCTCACATCATCAACACAACAACGAAACTCGTGCTCTCTCTCTCTCTCTCTCTCTCTCTCTCTCTCTATCCCTCTACTCAAATTAACTAACACATTTTTTTCTCTAAAAGATTTGTTTCGATTTAGTCTGTGATTAGTTTTATTTCGTAAATCAATAGATATCGTCTTGTGCTTCTTCTTCATCTTCTAAGTTCCTTGTTTTTTTTTGTAGAAAATTGGATTCCAGCAATTATTCGCAGTTGAGCGCTCGTTTGCTGTTTCAGAGACGCTTTCTTCCGAGAAACAGTTCCAAAGAAAACGTAAGTATCTCTCTCTCAAAAATTAGGATTTCAAAAATCTCGGGGTCTGTTCAATTTCTTCGCCTTTTCATGATTCCTCTCTGTAAATATTAAAATTAGGGATTCGGGTTTCTGGGTTTTGTTCAGTTCTTCCCAAATCGCTAACTATTTCATGATTCCTCTCTGTAATTACTGAAATTAGGGATTTGAGTTTCTGGGTTTTTTTCAATTCTGCTGAAATCATTAACCTTTTCATGATTCTTATGCAGCTTGACCGATTCATCCCAAATCGGCCTGCCATCTATTTCGACTTTGCTCACTATACGCTTACGGACGGAAAAGGCAAAGGTGAACATGTAAGTTCTTTTTCACCCTCGAGAGAAGCTTACATGAAGCAATTGGCTGAGGTGTTGAATCTGAACCGCACATGCATCCTTCCCTTTAGGAACAAGCCTCAGCCGCGAGCCACACTTTCTTTCAGGGATTACTATGCTTTTCGTGAGCAGCAACCTGCAGTGCCAAGGCACATTCACATCCCACAGACTCTCCAGAGAATTTTAGATTTGCTTGTCCTTGTAGATGACTTCTATCTCCACTTGCTCTACTGGGGAAGTGCCAATGTTGTAGCCATAGCTGTCGACCGCACTGTGTATCTCTAGGATGCTTCCAGGGGTTCCACTTCTGAGATTATGACCATTGATGAAGACGAAGAACCTGTCACAAGCGTAAGCTGGGCACTTGATGGTCATAAACTTGCCGTTGGACTCAACAACTCTGAAATCCAACTTTGGGATTCTGCAGCGAACCGCCAAGTGAGCACATTGACGGGTGTTCACCAGTCTAGAGTGGGATCATTGGCGTTGAACAAACATATCTTAACAACATGGGAGGAGGAGACAGGTTATCGTAATCTTATTATATAAAGTTGGATGCATCAAAGTTTGTAATTCAACTGATTGTGACATGTGGTAATTTAAATCAATCATATTTTGACACGTGTGAGTTAAAAATAATATTCAAAAAATAAAAAAAATGAAAGGATAAATATAGATTAATTTTCTGAATATTATTTTTAACTGTCACATGTCAAAATCTGATTGATTTAAATTGATCACATGTCACAATCAGATGAATTACTAACTTTGAAGCATCAATCTTATTATATAAAGTTGGATACATCAAAGTTAGTAATTCATATGATTCTGACATGTGGCAAATAATTCGATTTAGATTTTGACACATGTCACGATTAAATTAAAAATAAATTAAAATTCAAAAAATATCACTATTGTTAAAAAAATAAATAAGAAAATATAACCACTATAATATCTAAAAAACAAGAAATAGTATAGGTGAATTAAGAAAAGGAATTTTTTTTCTCAAAAAAGTAAAAACTAATCTTAAAGGAAAAAAATAAATATTATTCACATCTTTATAAACATATAAGATTTCTTATAATTTTACTAGGCTCATTTTACTCTTAGGCCGAAACAAACAAATAAAATGAGAAACTGATGAATTGATAAAAAAACAATTAGAATTGCAGAAGTAAAATAAAGTAGAGAGCCAGTTTTCTTTTGAAATATGTAGCAAATTTTTTATGTTAGTAATTGACATGATTGTAATACATGTCATGTTTTTGAATTAAAAATTTGACACGTGTTGCAATTAAATTAAGATTAAAACATAAATTTAGGAAATATCATAATTATTAATATATATACTACAATATCTAAAAAATGAATATATTGAAAACAAAAATTTGTTTTTATCTATTTCAACTAAAAAAGGAAAAACAGTTTTTAAAAAAAAGTGTAAAGACTAGTCCTGAAAGAATAAGAAAATTATTATTCACATATATTTATAAATACATAAAAATATTTATAATTTTTCTTTCTTAAACTCAAATCAATTGTATAAGATGAAAAACTAATGAAGCGACGAAAAACAATCATAACTGCAGAACCAATTTTGCTCTGATACCATTTTACCAAATGAGATTCTCGATGAGAGTTTGTTAGAGAAAAATCATATTTGTGAAAAATGTAAAAGTAAATATGGAATGAAAGAGATAACCAGTTTTTTTAATCAGTTTTTATTTTAAGTTCTTTTGCGAAAATATTCTCAATCTTATTTTTTTATGTTACATTGATCTAATTTTGTTCTATAATTGTTCATGTTCATTCATATTTTTAAAAATATAAAAGTGGTTTATCAGTTCTATTATAAGTGATTTTGCAAAAAACATTTTCTCAATCTTACTTTTTCAATGTTCACAATGATCTAATTTTGGTTTTTTTTTTTACTTTTTATGTTAGTCATATTTGTAAAAATATAAAAGTAAACATGAAACGAAAGAGAGCGCCAGTTTCTTTAATCAATTCTATTATAAGTGGTTATGCGAAAATATTCTCAATCTTAATTTTCAATGTTCACAATGATCTAATTTTTTTTTAGTTTTTCATATTCAGTTTTTTTTAACAGGTTATGTAATAGTTGTATAAATAAGTGTATATACAGATCACATTCTAAGTTAAAATTATTTAAATGTATGTGAGTCAATTAAACAAAATTTACCACGTGTAATAAATATTTTGACTAACAAAACATCGAATATAAATACAGAAATAAAGATAACTGAAACTATTTATTTTTGTTTTTATTTTATTATTTATAAATTTTAAAACAATTCTCAAACCCATGTATACACGGGTTCTAATGTAGTTTTTTATAATAAGATACACAATATACTAATTTAGAATTAAAAATATATTTTAATAACGTAATTAGTATAACTTACATGTCGAATAAACCAGCCTGTTTTGAGTTGATAGATTGTGCCTATTTAAGGCCCATTGTAAAAATCCCACATATATATATCTAACCCTGAAATTCCGTTGTTTTCCCATAATTTCATCTGCACTTCTCTCACATCATCAACACAACAACAAAACTAGCGCTCTCTCTCTCTCTCCCTCTGCTCCAATTAACTAACGCGTTTTTTCTCTACAGACTTTGTTTTGATTTAGTCTCTGATTAGTTTTGTTTCATAAATCAATAGATATCGTCTTGTGCTTCTTCTTCATCTTCTGTTTTTCTTGTTCTTATTTTTTTTTTCTGAATAATGGATTCCAGCAATTAGTCGCAGTTGAACGCTCGTTGGCTGTATTAGAGATGCTTTCTTCCGAGAAACAGTTCCAAAGAAAACGTAAGTATCTCTCTCTAAAAAATAGGGTTTCAAAAAGCTGGAGGTTTGTTCAGCTTCACCTTTTGTTGATTCCTCTCTGTAAATATTGAAATTAGGGATTCAGGTTTCTGTGTTTTGTTGGATTCTCCCCAAAGCGCTAACTATTTCATGATTCCTCTTTATAATTACTGAAATTAGGGATTCAGGTTTGTGGATTTTGTTCAATTCTTCTGAAATCGCTAACTTTTTTTATGATTTTTATGCAGCTTGACCCATTCATCCCAAATCGATCTGCCATCGATTTTGACTTTGCTCACTATGCGCTTACGGACAGAAAAGGCAAAGATGAACAAGTAAGTTATCTTTCACCCTCGAGAGAAGCTTACAGAAAGCAATTGGCTAAGGTGTTGAATCTGAACAGCATCTTTGCGTTTAGGAACAAGCCGCAATCTCAAACCACACCTTCTCTCAGAGATTACTATGCTTCTCGTGAGCAGCAACCCGCAAAGCCACGGCGTAGACACATCCCACAAAATCCCCACAGAATTTTAAATTTGCCTGATCATGTAGAGGACTTCTATCTCAACTTGCTCGACTGGGGAAGTGCCAATGTTGTAGCCATAGCTATAGTGCAAATGAAGGACCTGTGACAAGCTTAAGTTGGGCACTTGATGGTTAGAAACTTGCAGTTGGACTCAACAACTCTGAAGTCCAGATTTGGGATTCTGTAGCCAACAACAAAGTGGGCACATTTAAGAGTGTTCACCAATCTCGAGTGGGATCTGATAGGTACGAGGCAGAACATCAACCGGTTATCTACCATTACCGAAGAAAGGTCAAACCGACACATGCTTGAACCGGAGTGCTGCTTTTGTGGAGTGTGGCGTGGTCCCGAAGGAGTGTCGTTAATCGTAGTAGAGTCAGAATAAACTGTAGTAAGGTGTCTGTCGCTATCTCATCACATGGGCTTTAACGGTTGGTGTGAACAGTTAGTAGTGTCGTTTAGTATATTAAGAAGTAAGGGTTGTAGTAAGAGGGGGGCAAGACATTTGTGAGTGATCTTGTGTGAGGAGGAGGAGAGATCTTCCATAAAAATCTCTCAGTTTGTACTCGTTACTACAAAAGTTATAATCTTTGCCCTTTAAAGTTGCTTCTTTTATTAAGTTTCGATTACAACTTGTATCAAACTTTGTATCAGAGCAATCTTACCTGGGAAAAGATGGGTCCTAAGCCGGGAAACGATCTGAAGAAAACCGTGGAAGAGATGCAGGAAGAGATGGGTTCTATCGTCTCGACCTTGGACGAGATGAAGCAACAGATGCGGGTGTTGGCGCTCCTGGAGAAACGATTCATAGAGGAAGAGGAGGCCAAGAAACACCAGCTGGAATAAACGCCTATTTCCGACAAACAATCTGACACCGTTGGAACGTCGGGAGAGGCGCCAGGGCTTACGGGAACCACGAAGACAGAGGCGTTACCGGCGAAAGCCGGCGAACCAACACCCACCGCGGACGCATGTCTAGTGACCGTCACGGTGTCACCGACAGTGCCACCGGCGGAGCAAAAAACCCCCGACGCTAAGGAAGAGCCACTGATGAGGAAGATGGCCATTCCCCTGTTTGGCGGAACTAATGCTGAAAGTTGGGTCCTTCGCGTGGAGCAATATTTTGAGTTGGGGGATCTGTCGGAAACAGACAAACTCAGAGCGGTGAGGATGAGCTTTGAAGACGAAGCTCTGCTGTGGTATCGATGGGAGCGCGACAGAAACCCCTTTACCGAATGGGAACAGATGAAGTCGCGTGTGCTGGAAAACTACGCAGTAACCCACGATACGACCGCAAGGGAACATTTACTAGCTTTAAAACAGGTGGGCTCGGTGAGGGTTTACAATCGCGATTTTATCGCACTCGCCTCCAATGCTCTGGAGCTGACAGATAGCATGTTTGAGCTGGCCTACAGAGTAGGGCTAAAGGCGAAAGTGCGAGCAGGCGTAAAAATGTTCGAAACCCGTACTCTGCAACAGTTGATGGAGGTTGCTCGGAAGGTGGACGAATGGTCAGTACTGGAGGAGGCTTCGCCGGAGGGACAGGCCAGGACAGTACGGCAAGAAGATGGGAGGTTCGCTATACAACAAAACCGTGTGGACCCAAGTCGTGGAAATGGGCCCAACCAAACACGGCCCAGATCCATCAATAACTTAGAAAGTCAAACGACATCGCTTCGGGGAGGGAACAACAAAAACCTAAAACCGTCACCTCGAGCTTCACTCTCCCGCAAACCACCACTTCAGAGACTTACACCAGAGGAAATGGCCGATAGAAGGGCTCGAGGGCTCTGTTTCCGATGCGATGAGAAGTACTACAAAGGGCACGACTGCTGTTACAAGGAACTCCAACTTCTGGTGGTGAAGGAAGATGACACAGAAAGTGAGTTCTTCTGGAACGAGGATGACGACGGGGATGAGGAGATCTCGTCGGGAGTTACAGAGTTGGCCGAGCTGTCCATAAATTCGGTGGTGGGGATTTCTTCTCCACACACTGTGAAGCTCCGGGGAACCATCAAAGGAGAAGACGTGGTGGTTTTGATTGACAGCGGAGCTTCCCATAACTTCATCGATATCGACTTCGCGAGACGTGTCGGGTTGAAAACGGAGGGGACCAGGGGTTACGGCGTGCTCGTAGGGACCGGCTTGACGGTGAAGGGGGCCGGAATTTGCAAAAACGTCGTCCTCACGATGCAGGGGTGTGTCATCACCTCCAGCTTCTTACCTATCGAGCTGGGGAGTGCGGACGTCATCTTGGAAATACAGTGGCTCGCGACCCTTGGAGACATGCGGGTTAACTGGAAACTACAATGGATGAAGTTCAAAGTACAGGACGATCACGCTTCAGGGAGACCCAAGCTTGTGTAGCTCTGCAGTCTCACTCAAGGCTCTGTGGAAGGCGATAGCACAGGGGGGAGAGGGAGTAATGGTAGAGTACGGAGGTCTTCAGGTGCAGGAGACAGAAGCAACACCACCACCTCCGGAGGAGCTAGTAGGAGTCTTGGAAGAATACTCTCAGGTGTTTGCTGAACCCCACAGGTTACCACCATCCTGAGGCAGGGAACACGCCATCAATCTCGAACCGGGAACACGACCCATCAATGTTTGCCCTTTCCGGTATCCACAAATCCAGAAAGAAGAGATTGAGCGTCAAATCACGACGATGTTGGCGGCAAGGATCATCCGAGAGAGTGGAAGCCCATACTCCAGCCCTATGCTACTCGTAAAGAAGAAAGACGGCAACTGGCGTTTTTGTCTGGACTACCGTGTGTTGAACAAGGCGACAGTAGCGGATAGTTTCCCGATTCCAATGATCGATCAACTCCTCGACGAGCTAGAGGGAGCTTCGATTTTCTCCAAACTGGACTTGAAATCAGGCTACCATCAGATCAGAGTAAGAGCTGAGGACGTGCAAAAGACAGCATTTCACACTTATGACGGGCACTACGAATTTCTGGTAATGCCTTTTGGTCTCACGAATGCCCCCGCGACATTTCAAGCTCTGATGAACGAAGTGTTCAGGCCCTTCCTGCGCAAGTATGTGCTGGTCTTTTTTGATGACATCCTGGTGTATAGTAAAAACCGAGCGGACCACCAGGAGCATCTTCGGAAAGTATTAGAGGTTTTGGCACAACAGAAGCTGTACGCCAACAAGAAGAAGTGTCAGTTTGGCAGTGAGCAAATCGAATACCTGGGGCATGTGATATCATCAGCAGGGGTAGCAGCGGATGCCAGCAAGATCAGTGCGATGGTGAGTTGGGCAGAGCCGAAGAACATCTGTGATCTGCGAGGGTTTTTAGGTCTGACGGGGTACTATCAACGCTTTGTGCAAAACTATGGAGCAATAGCGAAACCCCTCACAGACCTCTTGAAAAAGACTGTTTCAAATGGAGTGTGGAAGCAACCGAAGCATTTCAGAAGCTTAAAACAGCAATGACTACGGGCCGGTGTTAGCCTTGCCTGACTTCACAGTGCTGTTTGTGGTTGAGTCTGACGCTTCGGGCATCGGTCTAGGAGCAGTCCTGATGCAAAGACAGAGACCCTTGGCCTACTTCAGTCAAGCGTTGACAGGGAGACAGAGGCATAAATCTATCTACGAGAGGGAGCTGATGGCCATCGTCTTTGCAATCCAAAAATGGCGCCAATTTCTGTTAGGAAGGAATTTCTTAGTACGAACTGATCAAAAGAGTTTGAAGTTTCTCCTAGAACAACGGGAAATAAACATGGAGTATCAAAGGTGGTTGACCAAGCTTCTCGGGTTTGACTTTGACATTCAATACAAGCCAGGCCTTGAGAACAAAGCGGCCGATGCTTTATCAAGAAAGGAAGCAGTTCCAGAGCTGTATGCGCTCACGATTCCTACAGCAATACAGTTGGAGGAGATTTGTAGTGAGGTGGATAGGGATGAGGAGTTGCAGGAGATAGTAAAGGCACTAAAACGAGACCCACAGTCTCAACCTGAGTTCACCTTAGTGCAAGGTAGACTCCTTAGGTTGGGAAAGCTAGTGTTACCGCGGGCCTCAACTCTCACTGGGAGCATCATGAAAGAGTTCCATGATGGAAAGATGGGAGGTCATGGAGGGGTGTTAAAAACTCAGAAAAGGATCGGAGAACTGTTCTACTGGAAAGGCATGATGACAGACATCAGGAGATACGTTTCAGCATGTCAGGTATGCCAGCGTTACAAATACTCAACACTCGCTCCAGGGGGACTGCTACAGCCCCTTCCTATACCCACTCGAATATGGGAAGATATCGCTATGGACTTTGTGGAGGGACTGCCGAGGTCTGAGGGGTACAACGCTGTGTTGGTAGTCGTCGACAGGCTCTCCAAATATGCACATTTCATCCGCCTTAAGCATCCCTTCTCGGCTACCAATGTGGCAATGCTATTTGCACAGGAGATCATCAAGCTCCATGGTTTCCCGAAGACCATCGTCTCCGACAGAGATAAGGTATTCATAGTCTCTTCTGGAAGGAATTGTTTCGCTTGGCAGGAACCAATCTCTGTTTCAGCACTGCCTATCACCCACAAACCGATGGGCAGACAGAGGTGACAAACCGAGGGCTCGAGACATACCTCCGTTGTTATGCAGGAGATCAACCGAGGAAGTGGGTCTCATTCCTACCTTGGGCAGAGCTGAGTTACAACTCTTCATACCACTCAGCCATTCAGATGTCTCCCTTCAAAGCAGTTTACGGGCGAGATCCTCCGGCTCTGTTGAAATACGAAGAGGGGTCTACGACTAATGGGGAACTCGAGGATAAGCTGAGAGAAAGGGATAACAATTTGGCTCTCCTAAAGGAGCACTTACACAAGGCTCAGCAAATCATGAAGGAAAGGGCAGATGGTCATCGAAGGGAAGTGGAGTTCGCAGTGGGGGATTGAGTTTATTTGAAGATCAGACCTTTTCGAAGGTTGACACTAGCAAGACGAGCGAATGAGAAGCTCTCTGCGAGGTTTTACGGTCCGTACGAAGTGAAAGCCCGTGTGAGAGTTGTCGCCTACAAGCTCAAGTTGCCCCTGGATGCTAAGATACACCCCACTTTTCATGTGTCGCAGCTGAAGAGGGCAGTAGGGGAGGAAATTATGACAGTTCCCTTACCAGCTTAGATGACCGAGGAAAGAGTTTTGGTGGCGGAGCCTGAGACAGTGTTGGGATCGCGAGTTAATGCTAGTTCTGGTCAGGAGGAAGTGCTGATTAAGTGGAAAGACTTGTCGGATTATGATAGCTCGTGGGAATGGAAGAGTGTGATGAAAGGGCAGTTTCCAGGATTCAACCTTGAGGACAAGGTTAGTTTGAAGGGAGGGGGTATTGATAGGTACGAGGCAGAACATCCGCCGGTTATCTACCATTACCGAAGGAAGGTCAAACCGACACATGCTTGAACCGGAGTGCTGCTTTTGTGGAGTGTGGCGTGGTCCCGAAGGAGTGTCGTTAATCGTAGTAGAGTTAGAATAAACTGTAGTAAGGTGTCTGTCGCTATCTCATCACATGGGCCTTAACGGTTAGTGTGAAGAGTTAGTTGTGTCGTTTAGTATATTAAGAAGTAAGGGTTGTAGTAAGAGGGGGGCAAGACATTTGTGAGTGATCTTGTGTGAGGAGGGGGAGAGATCTTCCATAAAAATCTCTCAGTTTGTACTCGTTACTACAAAAGTTATAATCTTTGCCCTTTAAAGTTGCTTCTTTTATTAAGTTTCGATTACAACTCGTATCAGGATCATTGGCGTGGAACGGACATATCTTAACAACGGGAGGAGGAGATGGGTTTATCATAAACAACGATTCACGGATCGGTTCACACGTTGTGGGGACTTACAGAGGTCACACTTGAGAGTTTGTGGGTTGAAGTGGTCAGGTTCAGGACAGCATTTAGTGAGCGGAGGCAACGATAATTTGGCTCATGTATGGGACCGTTCCACCAATCGACGGCTTCACAGGGTTGAGGAACACATGACCGCAGTTAACGCTCTTGTTTGGTGTCCTTTCCAAGCGAATCTGCTAGCAACCGGTGGTGCTGGAGGAGATGGGACGATAAAGATGTGGAATACTCGTACAGGGGCTTGTTTGAATTCGATAGACACTGGCTCTCAAGTTTCTTCTTTGTTGTGGAGCAAGAGTGAGAGAGAGAGTTGCTTAGCTCTCATGGGTTTAGTCAGAACCAGCTCACGCTTTGGAAGTATCCGTCGATGGTGAGAATGGCTGCGCTTACTGATCGTTTGTCAAGTATTCTGTGTACGGCTCAGAGTCCAGATGGTTGTACAGTGGCTTCAGCTGCACGAGACGAGAGACTCAGTCTTTGGAATGTTTTTGGAGAGACTGCCATCAAATCCGCTCCAAAACCATGTGCTGAGTTGTTTTCTCATGTCAATCGTATTCGCTGAAAATATTTATGTTAATTACAATTTTGTCATTGTAAACTCGTTTGAGTCAACCTTAGTGCTTGTATACGATAAGATAGAAAGAGTTTAGTTTTGCATTTTCTTTGATGTCTCTGGTAAAATTCTAATGGGTAAATATACGTATTGTAAAATTTCAGATCAAGATACCTACAACATAAGTGATTGTCTGTTTCATTATATGTTTACAATTGCAGAATCAAGTCTCTGTTTTAGTATCAATGTATTGTTATTGTCACCATAAAAGAACATGTTTCAGTTGATTGATCCAAAATCTTGATATCGAGTATTGAGTATTGAATATATTGTATCATAATTAGTCTGGAGCTGCAGAATTTGGTAACAATGTGTTTGTTTTTATTGTAAGAATAAAATATGTTTCAGTAGTTGCATAGAATTGATTGGTTTTCCAAAAGCTTTGGTAACGAGTATCGAATGTGAATTTTACTTAGCTGACAAAAGGGCAATTTGTAAATTTCTTCAACATTACTGTCTTACTGATTACAGAAGTAGCTGAAACAGAATGTTCAGACAAGTTGGAATATTAAGGTAATCTCTTACTGATTAATGTAATCATATTATATATATAAAGAGGAAACATGAACTTGTTTAGGAATAGTTTTCTTTTTTCACTCCTCTGCTAATTTTCTTACAAGTTGGTTGTTTTGTTTCTGTAATTATGGTTGTGTTCACTAAAGTTAGATACTCTTGTGAAGCATGTAGGAATCTGATTTCTTTAGGGCAAGTTGAAACTCACGACTGTTGGTTTCAATCTAAGCTAGAAACTAAAGATTACAAGTCTCCTTTAGCTGGTGATTACAAAGACACCTTGATGGAAAACCAGAATTAGAACAGATGAATGAAGCTATTGAAGCAGTGGACACAAGTACTTAATGGCATAGCAGACTTGGCCATGTAAGTAATAAAGGGTTGCAATTGCTTCTTAAAAAGGAGAATGAGATTTCAGAGATGAAACATTAAAGGTGTCAAGAGAGGAGAAAGAACAGAAGTTTCTTTTATTCTGCCAAAAACAAAGGCTTTTGAGGTTCAATATGCAAATTTGATTCTCCAGGGGGGAAAAGTGAAAAGAAGAAAAAGATGGTTTTTGCCTATAAATATAATTAGACATGCCGAATATCAAAGAAAAAACATATAAAATATTTACTTTATCAGTATTCATCATTTAAAAAACGAAAAAAAAATATTGATAAAAAAGATTACTAATAAAATTGAAAATAATTTGTGTTTCGTATAAATAATTGATATGTACATAAAATGATTTACGATTGTCATATGAAAATGTTTAATTGGTAATTGAAAATTTTGAAATAAAAATAAATATTTAACACTTAAATACAATATTTTCTCGATATTTTTTTGCCAAACTCACAAAAAAACTCAGATGAATCCTAGAAAAAAAAATTTCATGCCTATCTTTGATTTACAAATTATCTTCGAGAATCAGATATGTGAGAATCAATTCCAGCGATGAGATTCAAAATTGTCCATCCAAATCGTGAGATTACAAAGTATAATAATAGGTCCATCAGAAAATGATTGAACATACGAATATATATTTTGAGCATGTTTTTTTTTTTCAAAATACACAGTTAATTATGGAATCACTGAGTCAAAACAACATTAAAAAGAGAAGCACTATAAGCACAACTACAGATAAAAATACAACCACCGATAAAGGTTGGAAAATACTAATCTAATACTCTTAAGCTGAAGATTCAATAGCTTACGTGGAGCATTATAAAGAGTAATTTCTTTAAGATCATGTTCAATCATTTCACCAATTACATCTATATGAAAAGGTGAAATTTTATAAGAACATGGAGAAAATGTTTAACTGAATAGAAGAGATGGTTGTAAAACGTACCCACAAAAACATTCTCGTCATGTGTTTGGGAGAGTAGTTCGTCGAAAGGAATGAAGTTAAAACGAAGTGAGTGGTTTGAAATCTCTTCACAAGGTTTCACATATATTGACCAAGTGAAAGATAGTTTGAAAGAATGTGGAGTTGCCTTGAAACTCACAAGATTAGGAGACAACTTAAAATTCATCAAAACACGACATACTCCCTCCTCAAATTCACTTTGGAACTTGGATATTAACTTTCCTCTTATGGAAGCTTGTATACGATCTCTCAGTTAAAATAACAACAGATTTAGGAATGAGGAATGTGGCAGAAGATATTATATAGCAAATGATGGGTAACAAGAGAAAAGTTTATATAGGCTTACATACCTTTTCATCCACAAGTTCAAGATTGAGTGGGGATACAAAAAACGAAAGTATTATGAACTTTTTGATTGTAGCCAGTGAACAAGGAAAATTCATGAAGAAAAAACGTTTATTCTAAATTATCAAGTCCACCAGCATTTCTAGTCTTGTCATTTTTTTGGAATCACCACACATGGGCAACTTGAGCTTTAATCTTCCAAACTTCATTATCAGAAACCGGATTTAGTTGAGCTATTGATGTGAAAAGAAGCTGCATATTTTAAGCGATTGCAGTCTGTAGTACCTAAAACAAAATTGCAGAGAAAAATCTTAAATTACAGATTTATGGAGTTTGAGAAATTGTGGATAAATGGCTAGAATCAAGAAGTAAAAGATCACCTAATGTAATTGTTGTTTTCTTTGCTTCACGTTAATCGATTAGATGGTTTATCAGTTTTCGGCTCTAATTAATAAGGACCATGACTGTAGGCTGTGACTGTAAGCTTTTGACGGTAGAGATTTGGCTTTAAAAACTGTGACTGTTACTTTAAATATTTTCAGAACTTGAGCTTTAATCTTCCAAATTTCATTATCAGAAACTGGTTTTAGTTGAGCTATTGGTGTGAAAAGAAGCTGCATATTTTAAGCGATTGCAGTCTGTAGTACCTGAAACAAAATTGCAGAGAAGAATCTTAAATTACAGATCTATGGAGTTTGAGAAATTGTGGATAAATGGCTAGAAATCAAGAAGTAAAAGATCACCTAATGTAATTGTTGTTTTCTTTGCTTCACGTTAATCAATTAGATGGTTTATCAGTTTTCGGCTTTAATTGGTAAGGACTGTGACTATAGGCTGTGACTATAAGCTTTTGGCGGTAGAGATTTGGCTTTATAAACTGTGACTGTTACTTTAAATATTTTCAAAAGTTTGATTGTTAACAAAAACTGTAAAAGGTGTGACTGCTAATTTGTTTTCAAAAATAAAATAAAAATGATTTCAAGTATATGTGCCCACATATATATGGAGATGAAATAAATTATAATAGTAAATTTGAAATATATCTTCATATATATTTATATTGCTATGACCAAAATTATTTTATAGAAGAAAATTATTCAATTATTGACATAAAAATCAATCAAAAATAGGGTTTGATTATTTCATAAATTTTGGGCTAAAATCTTGGTTGTTCAATAAAATCTAGTCAATAAATAATCTATTGATATTGAATTAAAATAGTTTGAATGAGTTGCTATATTTTTGTGTTGAATATATCTTTTAATCTATTTGTTTACTTAAGTCCATCAAAATAGTAGGATAATTCTCAGTTATCATAATAAAATAAATACAAATAAAAAAGGTTTCTATAATAATTAAAAAGAGAAATACACATAATGGATAGTAGAATATAAATGATTGAATAGAAACTATTTTATTAATTATTAAAATTTAAGTAATATGATAATTTATTAAATAAATAAAAAACCACTAAGATAGAAAATATCTAATGACAATCCTTCCATATGTCTTTTGCAATTATGTCACAAACAGCTTTTATGTATTGTCTTGAACTAAGGTCTTGTTCCATCAATTGTATAGGTACTTCCTCATTTAAAACATGTTCATCTGCATGTTCTTCTTGTGAATGAAAACCAGGATCTGCAAGATTTAACCTGCAAATAAAATTATAGAGGATCATTATTGCCATTATAATTTTTCACATTGTAGATATTTCATATCTTGCTTCATCTCTCACTATACACTACTTTTTTTTCCATACTCCAAAAGTTCTCTCAATAACAGATCGAAGTGATGAATGACGGCGATTAAACATTTCTCTATTGTTTCTTTCTGCTTCCTGACTGCGAAACCAACTTATGTAATACCATTCTCCTCGATATAGGCAAAGAAATCCATGATGCATTGCATATCCTGAATCTCCTAAATAATATTTTATATCAGGTGGATGAAGAAAATTAGAATCACCTTCCATAGCAAGCGAGAGAACTTTTGCAACATGAGCAGATCCCAGGACATCAGCACAAATATATGTAAACATCATGTTTATATCGCATATTGCAAGATATTCATAGTTGTATTTCCATGCTTGTTCCAGTATCTTCGTTGATTTCCTCCAGACACCATGACAAATACATGCGTTCCATCAATTGCACCTATAAGTCTTTTAAAATAAGGACAAACATGCTTATTAGATATCCGCTTAGGATGAACTTGCATAAGAACAGTAGAATCTTGTTTGAACATATCAATTCCCTTCAATATGACAAGATCTTGCATCTCATGAAATTTCCTGGAGACTGTCTCTACTGAATGCCCAAATGTACGTATTGCATTCTGTTGTGTTATATTATGTCCACATATGTGTAGAAACATAGCCACACTCTCCTTTGCAGACACATTATTTGTGTTGTGCAAACCATAAACATCTTTTAGATCATTGCATAATTGAGTAAAGACATCAGGCCACATCCTTAACATATCGTGGTATTGGCCTGGACGACCTTCGATCAAATCATAAAGAAATTCTCTTCCACGATCTGCATCTGAACACAAAGGCTTCATGACTCTCTCTTTTGTTTCCAGTAAAAACTCATCACCTTCTTCATCTTCAAGTGCTTCCCACAACAATACTTTATTCTATATATAAAAAAAATATATATATTTATTTGGTAAAGCATAATTATCAAATTTTTTTAGAAAAATATTTTGAAGTTATGAGTAGTATACTTATCTTCCGTGAAGAAGAAGATGATGATGCCATAACCGACAAGATTTGCAAGTTTTGACTATTATCAAATAGTAATCTGTATTAATATATATATATATATATTAATAAACAAAATCAATAACAATATTCGATTATTGTGGTAGTTTATTTAGAATATGTTGAATTTTTCATTTACGTAAATCTATGTAGACTGAGATAGTTTTCTTTTTGTCAACATATAATAAATGAAGATAAAAAGAAAAGAGATAAAAAATAATATTAAAAATTTGATGATATATTATTAAAAATTTAAATTGAAAAACAAACTTTTTATTACAAACATAAATAAATAAAA
This sequence comes from Thlaspi arvense, assembly GCA_911865555.2. Taxonomy (NCBI): domain Eukaryota; kingdom Viridiplantae; phylum Streptophyta; class Magnoliopsida; order Brassicales; family Brassicaceae; genus Thlaspi; species Thlaspi arvense. The sequence goes on from OU466861.1 coordinate 11,106,051, forward strand.
CTAAACCTTATTCAAATACTAAACCTTATTTAATTATTAAATGCAACTAAACTTTATTCAAATATTAAAAATTATAAAAAATTATAATTTCGATACGAAGATGAGTTTCCATGCATGTTAACTGAGCGTTGTAGATAATTAAGAAGATGCTCATCATTTGACAGTCCTATAACCATCTGTCGAGCTGACTCATTAGTTTCAATTGGGTTTATCACATCCCAATAGAAGGATGAATTATACTCAAGATTAGCGAGCTGGTGAATACGACGTACAGCTCTCTCTCTCTGTCTGAACCCATGGCTTCTTCAATAATTTTAATAGTCTCTGATCGTCGATCGTATTCCATTGCAATCTCACTGTTCCCTGAACTTTTACCCTTCTTATAACATTAGCGTTTGAAGGCTTTTTCTTTGTGAGGATACGATCTTCGGTGCTTGGAGTTTCTGAAAAAATGGATTCATTGTCATCACCTTTGTCGGAATCATCAACCTCCCATTGGAACATACACATCAGCACCATTTCCAACCGCCCACCCATCTTCAGTTCTAATATACCCATCTGCAAATATTTTTTCTAGCATATCAAGATCTTGCAGCATTTTTTTTTTTGTATATGAGCAGCTCCAAGAACTTCCTATATAAAAAACCATCATTAAAAAAATATAATGTTAGAACATATATATATATATGATATCAATTAAAAAATTATCAAATGTGATTTACCTTAAACTGATATTCCCACCATTTTTTTTCCATCTTGATTTCTCTAGTAGTCTGATTGATATATACTCCGGTTTTTTTGCATAATCTATTATATGCAGTATACCAATTTTTAAAATTGTCATAGTGATTTTAATTTTTTTTTCCATTCCAATTTATATCTAGTTGCCTCTTTAAGTTTAGAAATTAAGTGATCTTTTCCTTCTTTCGTTAAGTATGCTTCTTTCCAATTTTCTTCTTCTTATTCGGAAATGGATATGCTAAGAAAGATATGGCTCTTGTTATCACTCAATGTGATTTCTTTCTATAAATGTTTTAGAAAAAAAACATATACATAAGTTAATATAAAACATATAAAATTGAAAAAAGTATATTTATACATTACATTACGAAAAAACCTGATAATGTCATCTGTGTAAAAACAAAATGTTTTAATTAATAAATTAAGCACAAAAATTTGCAAGTTTTATAAAAGCTCTATATACCTTTCCGATTTGCAAGTTTTGAAAAAAAATACTTTCTCAACGTATTTATAATGTTCTAGTGATCTTTTTAAAATAGTATATGGTTATTTTTTTTTAATTTTTTGATTGTTTCTTTTTTGTTCTTGACTAAGAATTTAAATCTAAATATATATAGTAACTGATGATGTTGTTATACTAAATTTTAGGGAATGCATTTATTATTATTAAAATAACTAATTTGACTAAGTATTATTTATTTGTATTATGTATTTATATTTTATTAATATAATTAATTATTGTTCAAAGTGAGAAGAAGAGAAGATGAGTTTATTACACACAAGGGCATTTTCTCAAACTCATCTTACATAAACAGTCACTTTTAACAATTTAGGCATTTTTATCAACTGCAATTACAAATCTATCATTCACTCAATCTTAAGATATTTACGGTATAAAGTAAATTTTTACTGTTACCATTAATAAATCTCTTAATAAAATCGAGAAATACTAACAACAGAAAAATTTCCTCGTTGACACTGCAGAACCAAAACGGATCAGTCACTCATTGACGCCATCCAAGGATCTGAGATCTGCAAAACCAGCCAAGGAACAATATAATCAAAGGTTAAAGACAGCAGAGATTCGAAGAACCGGCCTATCAACACTCTGTCGAAAACCCCAATCACAAAAACCTAGCTTTCTTCTCTGAGATGTGGTGGAAATCTCACCGTCCATACATATTTCGACGGAAGACCCATGGCGAAACCCTATTTGATTCGCCTAACACCGTAAGAGTCTTGTCGGAAAACTACTATATAGACTTATATTATTTTGGTTCTAAATCTTGTATGATTTAGTTTTTTGCAGAAAAGTTCTTCAATCTAGGATTGACTTGTAGAGGAAGTGGTGAAGCTGTTACCTTTATCCGAGCTTTTACAATCTATTCCATCAATCAAAGCCGATTACTTCACTGGTCAACAGGTTTTTCATCTTGCTTTCAGTTGGAACAAAATTGGATTCAAAATTTAGTATTTGTGTATGTGTTATTTCTCAATGATGATGGGTTTGGTTTCGTAGGTTCTATCCATCTTGGCATAATACATAACTTAGTAATTATGGTGTCTATGAGTTATGTGTCTATTTTGTCGTGTACATCTGCTCATCACTCTATAAAACACACAATGAATGGACACAAAAGTATTGATGCACCCTCCTTCTCTCGATTGTTGTAACTGCGATTTTGTCTCGAAGATTATGTCTATAATTTGTGTACACGAGGGACCTTGCATCCTTATGTTACGCATCCATATGTTACACGTCCATATGTTACACATCCATATGTTACGTATCCATGACATTGTGCACATAACTCGTGTATACGAGTGACCATGATTTGTGTACACAGAAGATATGGGTATGTATGAGTGGATACCATGCATATCCATGACTACCTTCTCCATCTTATTTCAATTTCTGTCGTTAGAATTGTAGTTACTAAACTTCCCAGTAAGTTAGTTAATACTCCTAAAAGCTTTCGATGCTTTTGGTAGCCATGTGTTAACAATTACCAAGCTTTTAACTATGACTTTCTTATGCAGATTGGATATGCGGTTATGGATACGAAGTCGTGGATATGTATTCATGGATATAAAGTAGTGACTCAGAGGTTATAGACATGATCTAAGAAGATATTATTCCATTGCTAGGGTCGTATGATCGATTTATCATTTGAAAATACTTGAATTGCTTTGGTCGACAATATTTAAATCGTTTCATTTTTTGTTCAATTTCATATTCTTGTGCATCACAAAATGCAATTAGAAATTATGAGTTCTTGGTTCAGTTTCGGTAATATTACTCTGATTTTGATCTTCTTCTATTTGTATACAGTTGTCCATAAAATAACGTCCATATGCACGTGTGTTTTGCAGTGTAATTGTGCAGGCCCTTAAGATGTATAGCTTATTAATGGCTCTTTTGGTGCTTTGTGTTGTTCATTTAATGTTATCGAGATTTTCTTGGTTAATGATTGGCTTTGTGATCGTTTTCAAACAGGTAAGTGAAGAGGTGGAGAGGGTCAGTCAAGAAACAGGGACAGCATGATGAAGTGAAGAGAAGTAAATTGAGCTCGACGATCTAAAAAAGTGTCTTATGAACATATAAGCTGTTGTGGTAGTTGCCGTTTTGGTGTGTCTATGAGCATGTATCGATGGAATGGCGTCCATGAGAGAGTGACCATGAGAGTGTGTCCATAAGGTGATGATGATAATTGGTTAATAAAAAACAACAACAATGGTATTCAAACACTTCCAAATCAAAGCCCTTTTTCTTCTACTCGGTTCAAATTTCTATATGCATTAATGAAATAGTATTGTATTCATTGTCGAACCTAATGGAGAATGTGTTCATAAGAGTGCATCCATGAAAGTTTGTCAGTATATCCACTATTACTGGCCATTAGGTTCTGTACATACAATTGGACATAATAATATTAGTGTCCTTGGTTTTGCAATATTCAAATGAATTATTAGTGAATTATTGTAAGCTCTTATTGAATAACACCGTTTAAATATAAAAAATTTGTCTTTGATTAACAAATGGAACTAATAGTAAACAAATTGCATGTTTGAGTTACAAAGATTATGACTTTATCCTTATCCGCAACAAAAACTTGGATCCTCATAACGAATAACCAAATTAATTTCTCTTTGGGTGATTAAATTGACTTTCACAATTAGCATTATGAGAACTTTGAAACATAATATGTACATATGGAAACATACTACTCCATTATACCTACACTATAAAACCTTAGCTCATCCATAGTTATTTGTTCATTTATTGTTATGCATTTGGTTAAAGGTTTTTAGGAATACCATTATACTCCCCCACCACGTGCCATGTTCGAACACACCATTCTAGTCCACTACTTACTATCCATGTACTTTACAAAATTAAGATGCCCACAACTCGATGGATGACCGGACGTCGGCACACTATATAATGTATCTCAAAATGTACACTAAGTGATGGATAACACAATATTTTGTTTACACTATCAATCACTATAACAAATATACACTACTCAATGGATAACTGTGCGTAGACGACCAACTAGTTACTATCTACTGCCAATTGGCTCTAGTCCATCATATACCTTTCTCCCATGTCCATTATTCATGTCTACTGTTTCCTGTCCATTATCTCCTATCCATTGGCTACTGTCTCTTGTCCATTGCCTCCCATTCACCATCGAGCTGTCTGGACAACAATGCGTGGACAATAATACGTGGATGAGCTTCCCGGACACCGTAGTCCTGGCCAATGGTATATCGAAAGACCGACCAAAACATGACATCATGAGAGCTTCAGACTCCGCACTGCCCTTCAAGGTGTGGTGTATAGTTGTTAGAATGTTCGGCTTCAAGTACACAATTAGCCACGCGATAGAAAACCGGTCCGTCGCAAACAGTCAATTAGGTAGTTTCTTATCCCATGCTTTCAGTAAATCGCCTCCTGCAACACAAATTTACCGTCTAAGTAGCAATATAATTTGTCTAAGTAGTAATCTTTGTCTCGGTAGAAGAAATAAACAAGGTCATTTTGGTCATTACGAACAGCAAAACTCAGCAAAAGTGCCCAATACGTACAAAATGTCCAATTTGTAAACAAAACACGCAAAAGTGCGTTTACACGTAAATAACTCAGAAAAGAGGGAGAAAATTAAATTTTAATTTGTGGTTTTGAAAAGTGAGAGGGCGAAAAGAGAGAATAGTAGAAAAAATATGTTAAAGATGGCTGTAGAAAAAGTAGAAAATCAATAAAGAAAATTTAAAAAAACACTTTTAGGACTGTCAGATATTTTAAAGCTGAAAAATTTTGATTGGTATAATTTTGACTATCAAGACTGTGAAATGTCTAACAGCCCGTACATTCTAGCAACTATTGTAACTGGAAAGTTACATTGGAGAATGAAGATCGTTGTATATATGCAAAGAACGTGTTTTTTCTATTTTAGTTTAAGAAAGTAAAATCATTCGGTAAATCCAACAAAGATTTATCTACATCAAATAATGAATCTGACAACAAAAATAAAAACTTAAATAAAACAAAATACAAAAAATCACCAATTTTGCTTTTAATATCATTTCTCAATCATAATAACACAATTACCTTGACTATGTATATCACAAAAAAGCATCTGAAGCTTGCTTCCACCTTTCCAAGCGAGACCGATGGTCATGACATCAGCTGCCTGTCTCAGATTTGCGATTTGGTTTGCTAAATTCTTTTCTACCACTTTCACGATCTGAGAAGTGATGATCTGAGAAATCCACGCCAATTTCATGGTAATTTGAAAAATTGTTTCTGTTTTTAATATTCTGAAAGTTTGTAGAAAAATATTAATTTTGGGAGCTCAGAATCAGAAAATAAAAGGAAAAAGACGATCTCTAAAAAACTGGAATAAATATATTTAGAAAAGATAAGTTTAAGAGAAAGGAAAAAAGTAAAGAATTTAATATTATTAATAAAGATAAAGAAAAACTTTTAGACTGATATTTTGTGAAAATGGATAAATATTTTAGATTAAGTTAAAAAAATATATTTTTTTAAATAATATGAAAAAGACAGGTGTCAAATAGAAAATTGTCAATTGACTTCTGCTTTATAGGAATAAAGATGTAAACAGAGGAATACATGTCGAGTTATTTACACAGAAAGATATTTTTGAGTAATCAATTACAAAAAGACACTTTTTGAAACTAAAACATTTTTCATCTTTTCTTCTTATCTATTTCACTTGAAGGCAGTTACAAAATGCACTTTTTGAAATTATCCTTTTCGCCGGACACATAGACTCGGTCTGATGGACACAGCTCGATGGATATAAATTGTTACTAAAATGATAGTTACAATACGATTTGATGGACACTAACTGATAGTGACAATGAAAAATAACAAGAATATATTACACAACACATGGATACGAATGGGTGGACACCAACGCGTGGATGAGAATCGATTTTCATCACTTGGATAGAATGATATAATTGTCAATTCAAATAGTAAATATGCATTAGTTTCAAAAAGTAACTCTTTTGTAATATGAAATTCAAAAAATGCTTTTGAATGAAAATAACTCATTATATATCCTTTAAAGACTCTAAATCAGAGGAGAGTAATTTGAAGTTAGATGGAAATTTTGTGGAAGTGACAACGCTATTAAAGAGATGTCATTGTATGTTGGAAACTAGTTTCTTTCAGCTTTGTCTTGACGGGAAATGTGTCAAAAATAGACAAAACTTTAATTAGTACAAATACAACTCTCTCTAGTAATTTACGCGTAATCGGTGATGAGTAAGTGTAACAAGTCAAGTTAATAAGTCTCCTCATTCTTTTACATGAGATAACCCCTTCAAACACTCGCAAATAGATAGATATCTCGATCTCACACTCGAACCCGTAGAAACACCCTCTTGAGTACTTGTTCTCGAAAGGGCGTTCATTGATTTGGGCATCAGAGAATCTTCGGGAGGGAAATCCCCTTTCAGTCTTCCCAGAAGCCCGATGGACCTTTTGTATAGTGTTTGCAGGGTTGGACTTGTCAACTGCCCTGCTGACAGGGTTCGAACCAGCTTTCGTCCTGGAACATCTCGTCGTCTTTTCCCCCAGAGAATGAAACTCGGAGACACGGCTCCACTCCCTGGACGAATAACAAACTCCATGTGGCATCCCAAAATTTTCTCCTGAACATTTAGCTCTATAAGGAGGGGGGATCACCTGCAAACGTTCCACGAAGGAAGTAATCGATACAGTTTGACAGCACGACGAACGAAAGACATAGAAGACCGCAAATCACATGGGACAACCCTCACTCAATAAGATTCAAGGCTCCAGAGCCATCATGCGTGCTGGATCCAAAGTCAGGAAATCAGATCCGAAAGACGAAGCAAAAGTAAAAAAAAACGCCTGAAAATGAAGATATGCAAAACAACCAAGAACTGCATTAAAAAAGAAAAAATCCAAAAGCGGCCACTGATCCAAGTGTACGAGAATACCTTTTACAAGGGACAGAAATTCCCAAAATAAGATTATTTAAACTAACAACCGACGGGCGTGAAGATCCCACCGCTGAAGAAGGGTCCGCGCATCCATTGCTCTTTACCGCCCTTGAAGCTTGAATCCCCCGTGACCCGCTCCACCGAAGCTCCTCTTTAAGTTCCCGCCGGAGTAGGCATATAGTCGTCTGACTGTTCGCAAAAATTTCGGCCGCCATCAGTGTGACGTCCACTTCGGCCCCCGAAGTAAACCCCCAGTACACCGCGAGGGTTTCACAGAGCGTTTGTACCTCGAAGTTACGAGTCTCCAAGTCCTGCTGGCTATCGGCTAACACTGTCGTCAAACACTTCACCTCCGCGCTCAGATCTTCCCCTGGGCAGAGTTTTCCGCCTCCACGAGTTGGTCTCAAGTCACAAGCAGGTCAGCCTGGAGTTCGATAGCCCTATCCGCGAGGCCGCATTGACGGTGCTCCGCCGCGTGGAGTTCATGCTCCAACATCTCGAGCGAGCGCTGACTCTTCCAAGACGAAGAAGCATGTAAGGTAACCACCAACAAATAAAAGGGGAAGAAGTCTCGAGAGGTGGCTTAACGCATCCAACGAGCATGTGAGTTCCAAAGTGGTCAGCCGCCACCCAGTAAGCTGACAGGTTGAAGGTTCGGTCGAACGAGGAGTGACGTCTCATACATTTACATCATTTAGGCTTGCATTTAGTGCATGTTTTGATTCTCTTTTGCATGTCTTCCTTATCTTTTGTCCCATTTTCTTCTCCTTCTAGACTTAGGTTGCATTTAGGATGTAGTTTGCATTTTCTTTGCATAAAAGATGTTTTTAGGTGCTTATGGAGATATAAGGAGCAAGGAGAAGCTTTGGGAATGAATCAAGAAACTAGCTGAGCTGAAGAGGAACAAGAGGAACCAAGGCAGACAAATTCTGCATAGCCTATCGGTCAAGACACGAAGGCTATCAGTCAAGGAGTGACCGATAGAGGAGCTATCGATCAAGCCTATCGGTCAGAGAAGTGACCGATAGAGGTATACCGTATGGATTTCGGTCACCCTATCGGTCACCTTCTAGACCGATAGGATCCTTATCGATCACCCTATCGGTCACATTCAGACCGATAGGATTCCAGACCAAAGACCACTTATTTACAATTTTACCATTTTCGCTTGGACTCCTTTAAATACGAAAAATCCCTAATTTCTGGGAACACTCTTTTATCCAGCAGTTCTTTCTTCTCTGTTTTAGCTTTTGGATTTTGTAACTTGAATCTTTGCTTGATTTTAATTAAAGTTTGCATTTATCTTCTTGTTTAATCTCCGTAATCATGATTAGTCATCTTTCTCTCTTTGAATTGATGGCTTTAATAGTGCTTAGTGAGTAGTTTTTTTAGGGATTTGAGATGGGTTAGGTTTAGGGAATTTTAGGCTTGATCCATGATGTTTTAGTGTTAATTCTTCCATTCCTTTTTTGATTTCTGTGTTTAATGCTTAATTAGCCCTAGCTAAGTTGATTAAGATTTTAGGCTCATTTTATGCCCACCAAGTGTTAGATGAAATGCGTGACCTGCTTCGCAAGAGAATTGCTTATCCTAGCTCAAGAGATTGACTGTCTAGGGAGTGATTTGGCAATATAGGATTGATAGAATTGTTTTAATGTTTTCTTTTTATCATTTCACTAATGATAATTAGTTTTTGACTAGGTAATTAACAAATAGATTAGTACCGAGAGATTGAATTAGTCATATAAATGAATCCTATGCATAAGGAATAGCATTGTGTGAGTTTGTAAGCATCATATGTTAAGTCAAGAGTTCCCTAATACCAATTATCTCATCTCAAGTCCCATCTTTTCTCTGTTTTTAGCTTAAATCCGAATTTGCCCTGTTTTGCCTTTGTTTTAGTTTGTTTTGCTTGCTTTTCACTCTTTGTTTGATGTTCTCTTCATTTCTGTTTGATCCTTTAGGTTGTTAGACTTCAAAGCCATCTTTGTTTGCTTAAATTAAGAGCTCTATTGCATTCTTACTGTTTCATTCTCCCCTTTTGGATTGATAAAACCCTATGCTATACTACAACTGATTAGTACAAGCTTGGGTGATTGAATCAAGTCCTAAAAAGTCTTGTATCAAGGAGGCACGAACATGAGCTCCGACTCTGAAGAGACGCTCATTGACTTGGGCGAACCTGCTGTCTCCCAGCGGGGGATCCAATACGGCATCTCCAACGCGAGGGTTGGGCTGAGGTTTCTTTGGTGGAAGAATCGGTGCAGTGTTTCCGGTGCGATGGCTGCATAGGCGTCATCCTTACGTTTCAGGTGAGCCTCGAGTTAGGAAGGCGACCTCCGGAGGCATAAAGACCCCACACTTCCTGGATCCCGTGCGAGGAACCTGCTGAAGTAGAATCAGCGAGCAGCATCTGCGAAGCCAACATAGCAAGAGAGTCAGGATCGTTACTTGAGATATCGGGCATCATGGGAGACAGCAAGATGAGAGAGCTCGCCATAATGCTCATCACCGAGAGCAGGAAGTCGAACGACCTAAACTGCTCATCTAGCGCGAGCCACTGGCTTAGTTTGACCTGTTCGAAGGCCGATGGTGTTACAGAACCTGTTATCATAGAAACCGTTAGTCATCGACCTGACTAGGCGACCAGCGCAAACATGAAAAGAAGGAGGCAACGCTTATCGGATCTACCTCGCGGGCGCCAAGTGAGTTGGACATTGACATCAGACGGTACTGTCTAGAAGAAGTACCACTCGCGCCAATCGCGGCTCCCCGATCGGTTTCCGAGGATAGGGACGGCGCAACCATCCCTAATACGCAGGGTATAGCGAAGAGTGTCAGCGGTGAGGTTGCAAAGCTGGTACGACAGCAACACTGTAGAGCCGCAGATACGGATCCCAGACAGGTCTGAAAGAACCTGATAAGTGCATAGAAGCCCCCACGCCGAGGAAGACTGCCCCAGAAGCCGTATAGGATGTAGTCGTTGTAAATCACAATGCAATGGCGCGGAGGGCGATCTGCACGGTCACCCGCAGAAGGAAAGTTCACGCTAAGTCCCGAAGAGGAGCCTCCATCGGTCGAAAGGTGAAGATACCGAAGGCGTTCGAGCGATGCTCTCATCCTCGCAATCAGACCACGAGAACGCGCACACTACTCGCCGAACGATGAACTTGATGCCGACATCTCAACTAAACGAGAAGAGGGATGGAAGGCAGAAAAAATTTAAGAAATGACTTTGCAGATTGCGTTGGAAATGAAGTGGGACCGTGAAGGCGTGGGTTCCGTAAATTTTATAGAGAAAAAAGAAATCGAAGCGACATGCGAGAAAAATTGCGTCGCTCGGGGAAAGCCAAGAGTTGAGGGCATAACCATAATTAAAAAACTCCTCGAGCCATGTGTTGGAAGTGATGCGCATTTAATGCAGAGAGACAGGCGGCCCGTCGCAGAAGAAAAAGGTGGTTCTTGTGAAGCAAAACACGTTATGTGACATGACACGCCGCACCCAAACCATTGGAGTTCGCCAGGTGGATTACACTCACCCTACATCTAAACCCTACCCAGGAAAACCCCAAACGACGGCTATCGATTCTGCCAAAGCTATGAGAATCTGATTGACGAACAGTTACAATAGTATGAAAACTCATAGCCTTACAGGAAAAACCGCCACTCCCTCCCGGACGGAAATGGCCTCGGGGATGGGTTGCACGAAGTCCCCGTGCGCGGGTCAATTGTAACCATCCAGGTATTTCAAACCCTGCGGCGGGTCATTCCGGACCCATGGCCGAGGACAAAATGTGCCCGTCTCGAAAACCATCCCGGCCTGTGAATGACCCGCGAGGCTATATCCTTTCTTGCTTGCATGATTATGTGATTTCTTGCTTGCATGATTGTGTGATTTCTTGCTTGCATGATTTTGTAATTTCTTGCTTGCATGATTGTGTAATTTCTTGTTTGCATGATTGTGTAATTTTTTGCTAGCATGATTGTGTGATTCTTTGGTTGCATGATTGTATAATTTCTTGCTTGCATGATTGTGTGATTTCTTGCTTGCATGATTATGTGATTTCTTTCTTGCATGATTGTGTGATTTCTTGCTTGCATGATTGTGTGATTTCTTGTTTGCATGATTGTGTGATTTTGTATTCACGTGATCAAGTGATGTCTTGTTTGCGTAGCTATATTTATGTCTTCGATAACTATCTGCTAGTCCACCCTTCTTTAAAACCCCTCTCTTAGCATGCTCCTCTCTTAGCATGCTCCTCTGCGGACTTGCTCGTCCACCGAGGCACTCCTCCTCCAGGAGCTCTGGCCTCACAGACCTCCAGGTCTTTCCCTCCAGTCCCCTCCAACAAGCTGTGCAACAAACAACATGCTCTTCCCAAGGACACGCTTGCCACTTAGGCACCACAGGAATTGAGGTCGCCTTCTCGCAGGTTTCCTTTTCCTGATAATTTATCCGACCTCTTCCCTCCGGGGTATGTTACAAGCATGTTCATAAAATCCATAAACTTCAGTGTAAGCACAATGCAAAGACTGTCCAGGCAATAAGGAAGTCGAGGTAACGCTCTCGGGAAATGCCCTACTCCGCACCAGCTGCACTCGAGTAGCGACTTCCCCTTATGTTAGCGCCCCACAACACAGGGAACATCTATTTATCCGTTTAATGGTACTACCTCTGGCTCGGTGTCTTAGACCGCGTCGTTGTCTTATGTCGATCCCCAAGGTCACATAAGACTATAACCTCTCTCATGACCTAGATGAGAGGGGGCAAGGCGGCTTCTTGTCTAGTGCCTCGCGAAACAAGAAGTAAAATCCCTTCAGGGAGATGTCCACCAGTGGCCAAACTATCAGTTCCTCTGCGAGAGCCAATATCATCATATCCTGAGCAAGTATCGTACTCCCCCGGCTGACAGCGTACTCCTCCGGCCGACAGCGTACTCCTCCGGTTATGTGGCAAAGACAGGGCGAGTCTCTTACTATGTATTTAGTATGACCGTCTCACGGTTCGCATCTCCCAAAAGTGTAATTCCTTTGGCCAATATCGTACTTCTCCGGATGCGAATAAGGCCGGAGTTAACATCTATTAAGCCGCCCTACGGTTCGCTTCTCCAGAAATGTAATTTCTTCCACCAATAATGTCCTCCTCCGAGACATACAAACAAGGTTGGAGTTAACACCCTTCTTTCGCTCGCTCCTCCGACTAGAACCGTACTCCTTCGCGATGCGTGGCGAGGTTGGAGTTGATGCCTTCTTTTTACTTCCCTAGAAGTCTAGACCTCCTAGCCAGTACCGTACTCCATATGAATACATGGCAAGGCTTGGATGAGTTCCTGTTTTGAATATCGTCCTTAAAGAACTTAGCTTCACCCAGACTAGTACCGTATCCCACTGGGTACACAGTAAGGTCGTCGCGTCGATAACACCCATAATGGCAGAAATCTAGGGAACCGGATAACTTATGCTCATTGTGCAGGAAACGCAAAAGATGTCGACTCCCCGACTCATTTCCCGATCAGTCAAGATATCGGAGGCAACTATTGGGACCAATTTTACCACCTCCTAGAATAGCGCAACACGTGGACAGCAAACCACCATAGGCACTGACATGGCTAAGCTAGCTTGGCCAAGAACTCCCAAGCACTGTTCATGGGCATTTGGCGAGCTTCCCGGAACACACATGAATCATGTTACCCACCTGCTCCTCTGGCACGCCGTATGGAGAAGAAAAGACAGGGAGAAAACCCCAAATAAAAGGAGAGAGATCCCCACACAAAGAGAGGATCCCAAGGGAGGACGTCCGGAGAATCGGATCTAAGGAGGAGAAGCCCAATGACTTCAAACTGGCTTACAGCATAATCTACAGAGAACCCCACCCCCCACCCTCCTGTTCCCTCAAGATGATGCCTATCAGAATAAGTCCCTTCTTTAACCCAGAACCCCACCTTTACACTCGCCGAACCCATTCTTTTACACGATAGAACCCCTCAAAACACTCGCAAACAGATTGATGTTTTGATATCCAGACGAGACTTTGCACTCGAACCTGTAGAAACACCCTCTTGAGTACTTGTTTCCGGTAAGGCGACCATTGACTTAGGCGTCAGAGAACCTTTGGGAGGGAAACTGTAATGCCCGTGATCTGCGGATCAAACTAAATGATCGGGAATCTGAGTTTTAAGACCATGAATAGGATAAACCAGGGGGTTTACTGAGCAAAGATTGGGCTATCAGATGAAAGAGAAGAATAGCCGAGAAAAACTAAGGATATCCGAGCTAAAATGAGCTGGATCGGATCAGTTTAGCTGGTTCGAGTGTTTAGCCGAGAAGAAGTAGTGCGGACAAGTGAAAATCTGACAGTCCAGGAATTTCGGACGGTTGGTCGGATTTCGAACAAGTCAGTTAAAGTTAGTCCGAGCTAAACTGAGTTTTATCCGAGCTGAGCTGAAGAACATCCAATCAGACAAGCGAGTATCGGACAAGCCGTGTTTCTTGGACCTTTGGTCGGGATTCGGATAGGACGGTTACTTATGTCCGAGCCAAGCTGGAAATTGTCCGAGAGACTTTGTGGATTATCGGATGAAAAATCCAATATTCGCTAAGTTAAGAAAATAACCAAAGTAGGAGCGGTCATATCTGAGGGACTTATTAGAAAGACTCGGATAAGTATTAGCGGGAACGGATATGGACAATATCCGAGAGAATTGCTCGGATGAACCTAAATTAGATCGGCTATCTCAGTAAACCGAACCAATTTAGCCGGTTAAGGGTTGGGAACTTTCATCTGGCCCTGCTAACTCAAATTGATCGAGTGGAAAAGTGCGGGAACGGTTACTGGCACTTAGTTACTCAAGTGAAATGCTGCAGATTGGATTGAAGAACGGTTATTGCCAAGAATCATCATTTAACTTTGAATTGTTCAGATAACTTCATCATTCTGCACTTTTCTTGGAGAGAAGTAGAGAAAGACTTGAGAGAAAATAGAACATATATCCGAGTGAGAAACTTGTCAGAGAGTTTGTGATTTCACCGTGAGAATTGCCGAGTGCTTCCGAATCCGATCAAGAGATAGCCGGGTGATTCCGACTGTCGCCGGGAGAATTCATTCGCGTCCAAGAGAAACTTTACTAGATCCGAGAGATCATCAGCAAACCGTCGGCTATTTCATAGATCTTACTATTGCCGAATAACTAAGGTGAATGTGTGACAGTGGTTGCATGTTTAGGATCGTTTCCTTTCATAGATTCGATTAGTCCCTGATTGCTTGAACTGTTATGACTGATTGCTATTATTATACAATATGCTACTTGATAATAGTGAGGCTAGTAAGCCGGTTATGGGCCTTGTGTGCCGGATGTGGCCATGTGTGCCGGATGTTGGCCATGTGCGCCAAATGTAGGCCTTATGTGCCAGATATTGGCCTTGTGAGTCGGGGCCATGTGAGCCAAATTAGACTGTTTAAGAGTTATTGATTAATTAAATAGATTGTCTGGTTGTGATTTCTTGATTGTGGCTAAGTGGAACGAGATGACCACTCTCACTAAGCAATTCGATTGGTTATGCCTCCTTTTGTGGATACAGGTGATTTAGCCCGTGAAGGGAACTGATCTGGACCGTGGGACTAAGGAAGGAAAGGAAGGATGTTACGCTTGGGTAGACCGTGGTCGAGTAGAACAATGTAATAGCTTATAACAGACTTTATTAGCTTATAGTGAATTTTCCTTGTATGATTGAACCCGGTTTTATCTAACTAATGCATTTATGTTTGAAATGGTTTGACTGAATCGAATAAAAACGCTGAAAATGACTAAGTATGGGAAAATTTTGAAAATACCTGAGACTGGCCAGAAAGTGGCCGAGTCAAATATTTACTGCGATTTAGAGATCAGGGTTAGGGCGTTTTAGAAACCCCCTTGTGGTCTTTCCGGAAGTCCGATTGACCTTTTTGTAGTGTTTGCTGGGTCGGACTTGTCAACTGCCCTGGTGACGGGCCCGAACCAGCTTCTGCTCCGGAACGTTTTCTTCGCTTTTTCCCCAGAGGACCAAACTCGGAGACACGGCTCCACTCACTGAATGAATAACACACCATCACGTAGCATCCCAAAATTTGCTCTCGAACAATTGGATTAATGATTTGAGAAATTTTGTATATAACCAAAATTTAAAAGAATTCTAGACGGAATTGAGATTTGAATAAATTTTACATATTAATTGTTATAAATTTTCAAGTGATTAGATGGAATTTCAGAATTTATGAGAAAATGATATTTTTGATTTTTACAAATGGAGATTTGCAGAATCTAGCCAAATGGAAATGTACAATTTGTTAGATTGTTGATATTTTTAATTTTCTTCATGTTTCATATGTCTAACTCTAATTTTTCTTTTCCTTGACAAACAGGACTCATACCCGCAAGACAGCCCAGAAGCAGACCACTCCGCTCAGCACAGTTCCCTCTCGACTCACCCGTCTCGCTCAGAAAATGCCAACACGGGAGGAGGTGAACACAAGTGCTGTGCTAGCGACCAACGTGCCCGAAGCTGTATAAGCTCGAGGCACGTGTTGATCCTCTTCTGGTAGAGTGATGGTCCATGAGGCCCATCCAACACATAAGCTCAGACGCCCCCACAAGAACCCCGCACCATATGTTAGGCCGGATATTCAGCCGTTTTACTCGTGGTTAAGCCAGGGTGAACATTCCATGGAGCAGTACTATAGGGCCTACCTTCGGGACCTGGGAAACAGTGGCAGAGAGATCTGTTGTACTCTCCATGTGGCTATAGCTTTCCAAGAAAGGCTGAGACCAGAGATCCGCGGGAGTATACCTTATCCCGAGGAGGACAGACTCGTTCGATCTATCAGCCAAGTCAATAACATGGCTTGGCTTTTCGAGCAGGATATTGAAGAGGAACGGAAGCAGCAAGACGAGGGTGACTACGAGTCGGACCCGTCTGAATGCGAGGTGCCAGGCGACAACGACTATGATCACAGACGTGGCTACAAGAAGCTACTTGAAGATTGATCTAGAATAGGGCTGCACTTTGGGTGTTGAGGGATGTTTGGGGGGATTCATATTAAAAATTAAGTTGGATTTTTTTTTAATTTTATGCATTAAACTAAGAGCCATATTCTGTGTTGATTGATTGATTGCTTGATTTGTTTTAATAAAGTTTTGGTTGCTTAGAAATGATTGTTTCTGAGTCTCCCGTTATATGAACATTTCGATTTAGCCTTCTTTGGTACTACTTCCAAGTCTTCCTCATCGTCTTACGCCGGTCGTGGAGGTTCATTCATTAGAATTCGGGACGAATTCTCGTTAAGGGAGGGAAAATTGTAATGACCCGGTTTTTCAAACCAGGCTCGGTTAGAAAATTCAATCCCGAAGTAAGACGGTTTAAGGCACAATTCCCATTTCTCGATATTTCCTTTTTCTTTCGAGAGATAAATATTCCTGGTTTGGATAACAATACATTTTTAATGTGATATTAATAAACTTATTCATAAAAGGATTTGTGAATATTCGCGTTCATAATTATCCTTTCCTTTTTCGTGGTTATCTTTACTTTTTACTCAAGTCTTCCATTGGGTATAAATAGAGAACCCCTTCCCATTATTTTCTTCATTCTAAATTTTCAGAGAATTGAGAATCCTAGAACTCTCTTCTCTTCTGTTTTTCCGGCCGATGAGCTCTCTCTCTCTCTCTCTCCACCACTGTTTTCTCTCTCCTCTTTCTCTCTCCTCACTGTTCTCTCTCTTTGCCGAGCTGTCACGCCATTTGCTGTCTCCAACGTCCCAGCCGTCCGACGCCCACAGCGGCCGTCTGCGGAGGCTTAGCCCCTTCCTGGACAGGACGCCGTCACTAGCTGCAACTGTCGAGGAGCCTCGCGTCCACCACCTTCGGGATGGACCTGTCACTGCTCCGGCTAGCCGCACCCCCCCCCCTCCCCCCCCCCCCCCCGATCTTCCACATCGATGACGAGCCGGAGTTTTCCCGATGCTGCATGCCGTTGCCGCCGCTCTGCCAACCCGGCATGAGGTTCAATCCGGCATGGCTTGCCGCCATGGAGCACCTGGCTTCATTCCCTTCTCCTTACCTCCCCTCGCCACCTAAGCAAAGGTGAGGATGAATCTGTGCTTGAATATTGTGTGTCCTGCTTTTCTGAATGCATAGTTTGGGGTTAAACCAAGTATAAACTACTTTATGCTTTAGAACTGAGTCCCAGCTATGGCTTGATAGGTTTTTATTCATTGTGTGATGGCCTAGATGTGTTTAGGGTTGTCAAACTGAAGTTGCAAAAGATTAAAATAAAACCTTGCTTGTGTATCATGTTTGTGTGATTGATTATTGTTTGTTCCACTTGTCTGCTGTTTGATCACCTAGTTGTAAAGAGGTTAGTTATCTAATATGGTATTGTGTGAGATCATTATGGTGACTATGTGTGATTCAAGATGAGGAGTGAGATCATGTGGTGTGGAAACCATGATCAATAGATCCGAGTGGAAAATCTCTTCTTGGTGAACGATTGAGATGATGTGTCGAGACGATGAGATGAAATGATAAGTTGATATCGCGAGTTGAAAATTTTGTGTGTAATTGCCGTGAGCCGTGTGTGGCAAAAGACGGAGGGTTACCGAGGGACCTAACATCATATGGGGCTGTTTAAAGGGATCAGGGTATACTTGATAGGGCTCAGGTTTTACCCAAATAAAACTACTGCAAGTGCACAGCAAAAGCAGTTTTAGTACTACGGGTTATCGAATCCCAAGGGAGTAAGTAAACTACACTAAAGATTGTAGGTTCAGATTAAGCTAAGCGATAAGTAATGAATGTAATGCAAAATAGTAAAATAAATGCAAGTGGGCGTTTTTGAGACTGTTCTTAAAGTTCAGAAAGCTTAAGGCGCTAAGTCAGGACAGTTCGCAGGTTGAATCTAAGAATGTAAAATGCATGAAATTAGGAATGATTAAGAACCATTTTGAACATGAATCACTGATATATAACTAATCAATTCTCATTGCAGAAGTTATCTATGTCTAAATCACAGAGTTTCAAATCTCTTTGCAAACTCTGATAATCTAAACATGAAGTAATGATTAAGTTCAATTGTTCACAAAACTCCTAAGCCAAATCTCTTTGCACTAAGCTGTTTAACTCATCAAATAATAGTTCAGGTTATCAATAATGCTCTCACATATATTTAACAACCTATGATTTTCGGATTCCTAGTTGATGTGTCTAAGAAATCGATATGAATGCAAGCACAGATGAAGAACCAATGAATTTTCTATAAGTTTTTAGCAATTCTACAAACTCTTCTTCAACCTTTGAAAAGCCCTAACTTAACTAACAAACTACTCAGACATGGTGATTTGAGAAAACATCGTGAAAAGAATAGATTACATAAAAGAAATAAGAAGTAGATAGTAAAGGAGTTCAAAATCTGCTCTGAAGGAGTCTGATTTGTCTCTCCAAATGCTCTGCTACAAATCTCTCTCTAAAGCTCTCAAAAAGAATAATAAGATACAAGATATCTGCCAAAAGAATGGCTGAAAAACATAATATACAAGCTAAAACACGATCTGGGATCTTTTTGTAAATACTAAAACTTCTGGGCCAAAACAGCCACGATCCCTTCCTTTCTGGGTGACGAGCGTCACCAGGTTGGTGACGAGCGTCACCCATATGCATACTATTCTTCCCGAGTTGGATACTTCATGGCTTCAACTTGTAATGCTCCAAAAAGCTCCAATATCTCCATTTATGCTCTAGACATGCTATAACCTGCAAAGACTCTTCTAAGACTCTAAAAAGACCAAAAAGCCTCAATAAAAATGACTTATATCATGGTTAAAAACCATAAAAACCATGGTATATCAACTCCCCCAGACTTAGCTTTTGCTTGCCCTCAAGCAAACATCAGACAGAGATCAGAGTCGAGGTTTGAAATCAAGAAACAGTCAGTTAATCATCAGGAACACCACATTAGTTAGAACTTTTGAATCCATATACCACAGAGTTAACACAAGATCAAATTTCAGCCTAATCATCACATGCTTAGCAAATCTCTCAAGTCCAGTTAAAATCCCTTCAAGAAATCCGAAATTTCTACTGTTAACTCCTTATTTTTTATCTAAGTGTGATATCTCATCAAGGTTCTATCATCTCAATCACTTTACAGATTCTTTTCCCCTCCTAAACAACTGAACAAATCAATCTCAACACAGTTCTCCTATTTTCTCTTCCCTTGATATTTTCCTTTGGATATTTTCGATTTTTCACTCCTTTTTCTCAACTTTTACAGTCTAAGATATGATGCTACTCAATACTTGTGTTCCTTGTGAGGAGACAGGTTCTTGAGTGTGTTCATTACTGTTGTTCCTTGTGAGGAGACAGAGTCATGAATGCACCATTCTTTGGACTTAAACTTTTAAAACTACATCAGAGAAGATCAAAGAGAGACTGTATCTTAACCTTATTGTCAGTGCTGAAAGAGAGAATCAAGATCAATAAGAATCAGTCACCGAGATAAGAAGTTTAAAGTTCATTAAGGTGGAGCTAACAGCAAATTTTCCAGATTCTCTAAGGACCTAAACCTTCATTGCCTGACTGATCTACCTATGACTTTTAACTTAGTAAGACTTGTAATCAACTACTGTGGCAATGGTTCTTATAAGCAAAACGTCATATGGTTAATTCCAAAGAAAACTGACAATTTCAAAATTTTGACTCTATAAAAACAGTTTTTTTTACTCAACTTTAAGACTCTATAAACATAACACAAAGCACACAACGTCAGTAGCCACCTCCCCCAGACTTAAACAACACTGTCCCCAGTGTTATTAAGCCAAGAGTTGGTCAAAAAGATGCATGAGAACTTGTAAAACCAAGGTGAAAAAGTGCTACCTCGCGAAGGGTCGGGTGACGAGCGTCACCAGGTTGGTGATGAGCGTCACCACGACTGAGACTTCAGAATCATCAAGTTGGATGCTTAAACGTTGTGTCATCATGTGTACTCCGAAGTTAGACTGTTGGAGCACTCAAAACACACATCAAAAACATCCAAACAAAGCATAATCCATGGTTGAACAAATTAATAAGACATCCTCAAAGCAAACTGAACAAACTGACTCTATTTTTTTCTTTTTTTTTTATGTTAGAAAACAAAAATAGACTAGAGTATGATAGCTAGATAACTTATCAGTGGGTTGCCTCCTACTAAGCGCTTGTTTAAAGTCATTAGCTCAACTTTGAATGCTGCTCAGATAACTGGTGGGGCAGAAGGTGGCATTGAATGCCTTGGAGGAGAATGCCTCCTCATCCATGGTGGTTTATAAGCAGTAAATGCATGAACTCTTCCAAAGAAGTGAGGTACATTAGTAGGGCAGGTTGTGACTGTGGGTGGGAGACTTCTTTTTCCTGCAAAATCATCAAAAGAAACACCAAGCTTTCCATGAGAATCTCGTTGCTTGCATAAGTGTGAAACATCTTTTGCACATTTTTAGTTCTTATTGATGAGATTAGGAGGTTTGGAACTGGTTCCAGGAAGTGCATACCTTTGCTTACTTGCAGGTTTCTGGGTTGTGGAATGTTGAATTTTCAGTTTGGCAATATAAGATGGACTTGTAGCTGAAAAATCACGTCGCTCTTTTGTGTCCAGGTTGGTGACAAGCGTCACCAGGTCAGTGACGGTCGTCACTGACCTTGCAGCTCGAGTTTCTGCAGTTTTCTTGCAGTTCAGCTCTGCAAGTCTTGCCTCCATCACAAACACGTCTTCCTCCAACAACTTGGCATTCATTGGAACCTCTTTTTCGAGCCTAATGTCAAAGGTATCATCTTCACTCCAATCCTCAAACCCAGCAGTAGTGTCTTCTGAATGTTCCATGGCATTCTCTTCATCTCTAGAAGTCCATACAGAAAAGGCCTGGCCATCAATGGTAGAACTCCCTCTTAACTTATCCATGTCAAAGTTCATGACAACATCACCCAAGTCAAGCTTTATCTTCCCCTTTTTCACATCAATGATGGCAGCAGTAGCCAAGAATGATCTCCCAATAATAAAAGGATCTTTAGGTTCTTCAGCATATTTCAGAACTACAAAATCTGTAGGAATTATGCAGCCTTCAATACTAACAGGAACATCCTCTAACATGCCTTTTGGGGTCCTTATGGATCGATCTGCTAGGATGAGAGAGATCCCAGCTGGCTTGAAACCAGTCATTCCAAGTCTAGCAGCAACAGAGAAAGGCATCAAGTTAATACTTGACCCTAGATCACATAAAGAGTGGGGAAAACGTCCTGCAGAGATTGAGCAATAAAGAACAAAGGTCCCTGGATTAGATAGCTTCTCTGGAACTCTGCTTTGAATGATGGCATTGACTTGTTCAGAAACAGGCACCTTCTTCTTCTTCTTTGGAATTGTACTCAAGAGGATTGCACTGATGTATCTGGTAAGTAATGCTCCTTCCTCAGGACTTACACCATTCTCTTTATATACATTCTTAGAGTTGGTGACAGCTTGACTGCATCTACAAGAGGCGTCTCAACAATCAGCTTGTCTATCATAGCTTTGCATCTGGCTTCCTCTATCTCCTGTTTAGACTTCCTATGATGCTTGGGAATGGTATTTTGGGTTTATACGCTTGCTCCTGGCCATTATTTGCAGTTACAGGCGAAGCAGCTTTGATCTGGGGTGGGTGACGACCGTCACCAGGGGGTGACGCTTGTCACTCACCTGTGACAACCCCCGATTCTCTTGTTTGTTGGTGACGAGCGTCACTCCTCCTTGGTGTCGCTCGTCACTCACCTCTGAGACTGAAAATTTTTCATCTTCAGACTCCATGAGTTGCACGATATGTTCTGCACTCAACCTCTTTTTCTGCAATGTTTTAAGCTTCTTTTCATTCCTGACTGTGATGGCATTAACCTGATGCTTGGGATTGATGTCAGTCATTCCAGGAAGGAATCCCTCTTGCCTTTGAACAGCTCCTGCAGTTTGAGCAACCTGCACATCAAACTTCTCCATGTGAGAGTTCAGACTCTCAATTTTTCCATTCAGATCTTGGTACAGCGAATCTAGTTTGCCATTGAATTTCACTGTCATCTTCTGCTGTCCTTCAAGTATCTACTCCAGCATAGCTTCCATCTTAATGTCTTGTGAAGGTGCAGTTTGGTAGGAAGAAGAACCATAATTCCTGCTGTTTTGGTAAGGTTTCTTAACTTCAGTCTTCTGGAACTGTGGCATTAGAGTATAACCAAAAGCATTCTTATTTTCTGGGAATGTGCTCATCTGATTTTTGCCATTGTAACCTCTGTTCCATTGTTGATTCCCAAACCTTTGGTTCTGAAAACCTCCATTGATGAAGTTAACATCCTTTTGCTCAAACTCTTCAGAATTTTCGAAAGTGTCCACTTCTGCAGCAACCTGGACTGATTTCTTTCCTGCGAAAATGCTGTGCATACTGTCTAACTTAGTCTTAACCTTAGCTATTTGGTTTCCTTCATTCAAACCACCCTGTTTCATTCTCTGAAAATCTGCATTCTTGGTGCTGTTGCTGCAGACCAAGTTCTCAATCAACCGGATTGCTTCTTCTGGTCTGTTGGTGTTGAAGTTTCCTGCACTTGCTGCATCCAGCGCTATCTAGTACTTCCAGTCAATGCCTCTGAAGAAGATCCCAAGTAATTGCACCTGGCTGAAGCTGATGAGGACAGTCCCTTTGATAAGACATAAACCTGATCCAAGAAGCCTTAAAGCTTCAGTAAGGCCTTGTGTAAAGGATGCAATTTTCGTCCTCATGTCTTCTGATCTTGCATCATCATAGAAGTTGTTCAGAAAGGCATTCTTAGTATCTTCCCTAGTGGTCAATGAAGGAGGTTCCAATTGCTTCAGCCAATATGCAGCTTCTCCTTCAAGAGAGTAAGGGAAAAGCTTGCATAACAGGAAGTCATTGCTAACACCATTAGCTTTGACACTTGAAGCCAAGTCCTCAAACCTCTCAATGTGATCCATAGGATGCTCATGAGGTGGGCCATGGAATGGATGCTGGCCAACCAGCTGATAGTAGATAGGTTTAACCTCAAAATCGTTCCTCTGGAAGGCAGGAGGGCGGATTGCATCTCTGTTGGCATAGAACTGATTAGGTCTGTTGTAGTCACTTAGAGTCCTCTGAACAAAACGCCCAGCAGCGTTATTGGCAGCAACAGGGACTCCAGCGTCTTCTGCCACTTGTTGAACCTGCTGTTCAACAATGACATTCCCCTCTTGATCAATCATCTGCCTCTCTTCGTTCCTCCTGTTTCCTTCTCTATCAACCAAGTGACCTTTTGCATCTTCAACCAAGATAAGTGGAGTGACCATTGTAGATTTCTTCTTAGCTTTTCTGTTAGTTCTCTCCAACCTAGCGAGTTCGTCGATGCTCAAAGTCACAAGCTCCTTCTCCTTGTTGCTTCTGGTACTGCGATTAGGCATACACCCGAAACCAGCACAAAGAAAAGAAACTGAAAGTCAGTAAACAAATTAAAACTTAGACAAAATCCTAATACTAAAAATCGATAGGCAGCTATCACTCCCTGACAACGGCGCCAAAAACTTGATACCCAAATAAAACTACTGCAAGTGCACATCAAAAGCAGTTGTAGTACTAGGGGTTATCGAATCCCAAGGGAGTAAGTAAACTACACTAAAGATTGTAGGTTCAGATTAAGCTAAGCGATAAATAATGAATGTAATTCAAAATAATAAAATAAATGCAAGTGGGCATTTTTGAGACTGTTCTTAAAGTTCAGAAAGCTTTAGGCGCTAAGTCAGGACTGTTCGCAGGTTGAATCCAAGAATGTAGAATGCATGAAATCAGGAATGATTAAGAACCGTTTTGAACATGAATTACTGATATATAACTAATCAATTCTCATTGCAGAAGTTATCTATGCCTAAATCACAGAGTTTCAAATCTCTTTGCAAACTCTGACAATCTAAACATGCAGTAATGATTAGGTTCAATTGTTCACAAAACTCCTAAGCCAAATCTCTTTGCACTAAGTTGTTTTGCTCATCAAATACTAGTTCAGGTTATCAATAATGCTCTCACATATATTTAACAACCTATGATTTTCGGATTCCTAGATGATGTGTCTAAGAAATCGATATGAATGCAAGCACAGATGAAGAACCAATAAATTTCTTATAAGTTTTTAGCAATTCTACAAACTCTTCTTCAACCTTTGAAAAGCCCTAACTTAACTAACAAACTACTCAGACATGGTGATTTGAGAAAACATCATGAAAAGAATAGATTACATAAAAGAAATAAGAAGTAGAAAGTAAAGGAGTTCAAAATCTGCTCTGAAGGAGTCTGATTTGTCTCTCCAAAAGCTCTGCTACAAATCTCTCTCTAAAGCTCTCAAAAAGAATAATAAGATACAAGATATCTGCCAAAAGAATGGCTGAAAAACTTAATATACAAGCTAAAACACGATCTAGGGTCTTTTTGCAAATACTGGAACTTCTGGGCCAAAACTGCAAATAATCCTCTATCTTTTAGAAAACAACCACGACCCCTTCCTTTCTGGGTGACGAGCGTCACCAGGTTGGTGACGAGCGTCACCCATATGCATACTTTTCTTCCCGAGTTGGATACTTCATGGCTTCAACTTGTAATGCTCCAAAAAGCTTTAATATCTCTATTTATGCTCCAGACATGCTATAACCTGCAAAGACTCTTCTAGGACTCTAAAAAGACCAAAAAGACTCAATAAAAAGGACTTATATCATGGTTAAAAACCATGATATATCAATACTCATATGGGATGGGAGAGAGGCTAGACTGTACTTAGCACTTCCAAGGCATGCTCGACGGGCTAGTCGTGTAACAACTATACTCCTACGATGGATGCAACCCAAGTGCCAGGGTGTAAGTCATCATAGTGTGGTCCGGGTATTCGCAGTGGCTTTACCTAAGGACTGATCGGATATTGTGTGAAGTCTTTAGGACTTTCTATGGTGCTGTTTTAGGCTTGAACTTAGCATTTGTTAAGTTGTGGTGCATTGATAGGATAATGGTGATAGGATGATGTAGGTTCATTCTACTGGGTAATCTAAATTACTCATCCTTCCACCCTATCTTCTCTCTCTCGATCTCCTCTAGCAGGTTAAGTGAGTCAAGATGCTTGAGTATCGCATGTGGTGTGGAGTTGTTTGTTTAACAAGGCGCCTACGAATTTTGGGACTTGTAGAGAAGGTAATGCGTTTGGCTCTAAGCGCAGGCGGTTATCTTGACATTGGTCGGTTCGATTGTATGATCGGAATTGGGTGTCACATAAGCAATTTTGAAACCAACGCTATGGCCACGTTTCAGCTCCTTCATGGAATATATAAACAAGCTGTGTAGAACTTTCAACATATGCGACATGGAGCTAGAGACATCTCCAAAAACCGTGACTTAAAAAGGACAATTTCAATCATATTTGGAGATAGGGGGACTTTCTTGGTTACATGATCGGTTGCAACGAGAATCTCGTACAGACACCTAAACACCGTTAATTTGGTCTCGATATCACCTTTAGTTTTTGATATCAGAGTTTGAAGCTATGTTTCACCTTTGTCTTTGTTACAATTTATTTCCCCCTATTACTATAATAAAAAGTTATACACGTTAAAAACAAAAAAAAGTAATAAATTGGTTTAAGTCGAACTAATTCAGCTTTGTACGTAACCGTACATGTGAACACAAAAAAAGAATAAACACCAGTTATAAACCAAAACCCAACTCATATATATCAAGAATCTTATAAGATAATAAGGGATACCTACCACTTACGTAAGTGATTCGTATTATTGCTTATAGTTAAGTGTTACCATTACCATGTGTTTTGATTTGTCCAACTATTGCACTTATGATTCCGATGGTGTTTGTCAAGAAACCTAGTTTGGTATAAAGGTTTTCTTATTGATAATGATGTTAGGCTTTGCCTTATATACTAAACCGTAAACCTAATACAACTATGTTAATTACTAAACTATACATAAGTAATTAACAATTACATACCAGACCCATATACTTCCCAAAACCCCCCCCCCCCCCCCCCCCCCCCCCCCCTCCTCAAATTGGAGTATGCAGGACACGAATACCCAACTTGTAATGAATCCGGTCAAACTCCTTCTTGCCAAGAGGTTTGGTGAAAATGTCAGCTAGCTATGTGGTAGTAGAAACGTGTACAGGATCAATAATGTCGCGAACAATTTCATTTTGTATAAAGTGATAACCATTCCCAACATGTTTCGTTCGTTCATGAAAAACGGGATTCTTGCTCAAGTGAATAGCAGAAAGGCTATCACAATGTAGAGGAATCCGAGCAGAGTAATCAACATCTAGCGTCCTTAGTAACTTGCGAATCCACAATATCTCATATACCATATCAGCCATCGCTCGATATTCAGCCTCTGCAGAAGATCGTGAAGCAACATGCTGTTTTCGTGTTTTCCACGATATAGGAGAACCCCCCAGATGGATGATCCAGCCTGTAAGAGAATGACGAGACAAAGGGCAAGCGGCCCAGTCAGAATCACACCATGCAACAACCCGCAAATCAGAGTCTGATCGCAAGAAAATTCCTTGGCCAAGGTTGCCTTTAAGATACCTCACAACCCGTAGCGCAGCATCCCAATGATCAGATAAAGGATCATGCATAACCTGAGAGAGAACATGAATGGAACAGGAGAGCTAGAGACGAGTAACGGCGAGGTAAATAAGCTTACCAACTAAGCGATGATAACGAGTGGGATCAGGAAACTTCTAACTGGTAGAAGTAGCTAGGGTCTGGTTCTGTTCCATAGGGTGAGAGACTGGTTTCGCACCCAATAGACCAACTTCAGATATGATATCCAGAACATATTTGCGTTGGCAAAAGAACATTCCCGTTGCATTCCGTGCAACTTCAGTCCCTAAGAAATATTTCAAAGTTCCGAGATCTTTCATTCGAAAACAGGAGCTCATGTAGTCTTTAAACTGAGTAATACCGACTGGAGAGCTACCAATAATAATGAAATCGTCAACGTAGACCAAAACATGTAGCTGAGTCTAACCATCAGCATATATGAATAAAGGGTAGTCAGAAATATCTTGAACAAAGCCAAACTCTTGTAACGCCTTAGATAGTGTTGCAAACCAACAGCGAGGAGCCTGTTTGAGGCCATAGAGAGACTTGTGAAGACGGCAGACTTGAGTTTTGCCAGCTGTTCAAAAAGCAGGATGCATCTGAATGAAGACCTCTTCGTCCAAATCGCCATGTAAGAAGGCGTTATAAACGTCCATCTGATGGATTTTCCATCCACGAGCCATGGAAACCTCCAAAACCGAACCAACACTCACTACCTTGAAAACCGGTGCAAACGTCTCATCATAGTCAAGACCCTCTGTCTGACTGTTGCCGGGAACAACAAGATGAGCCTTGTGCCTTTCAAGTGTACTGCCAGACTTGTATTTCAATGTAAACACCCACTTACAACCAAGAGCTTTCTTGCCCGCAGGTAATGTTTCAACTGTCCACGTACCTCTTTCCTCTAGAGCGTCTATCTCAGTACGGACAGCTCCACGCCAGTTCTCATCCTCAAACGCTTCAGGATATGTTCGAGGAATCACGCATTCAGTAATGACGGTGAGAAAAGCACGATGTTCATCAGAGAAGCTTGCCTAATCCATAAATGATTCAATAGGGTACCAACTCGAGTCAATGAAATCACCATCATAAGCAACATGAGTCGTATTGGTAACACATTCCTTAAGTTTAATCGAGCGAATCTTACGAAAGCCTTTACCCAAAGGCAGATCAGGAGGTCTCCGAGAGTTAGAATCTGAATCTGAAGAGGAAGAGGAAAGCGGCGAATGAGAAGAGGGAGACGACTCAGATGTAGCATCGCTGTCAGGAATATCAACTACAGCATCGTTCGCAGTTGTATCGGTTAGAGCGTCTGTCGCAGGAGTTGTAAAGACCGGCGATGGTAAGGCTTCGTCGAGAACTTCAGTGTCCACTAAAGGCGATGAAGTAGGGACTACCGCTGGGGGGGTGGTAGGTGAAGGCATAAGCTCTTCGTCAAATATATCGGCATCATTAATTCGCGGCAGAGACTGTAATGGTGGCGAGGGAGGAGAAGAAGTAGTAGTGACAAGATCAGCATAAGGAAACTCTGTCTCACAAAAGACAACATCACGAGACGTTGAGATGACCCTGTCTCCAAGTCGTAAACATTCAAACCCTTTTTACGAAATGGGTAGCCGAGAAAGATGGAGCAATTGCTGCGTGTTGCAAACTTATTGCCCCCATGACGTTGATTGTGAGCATAACACAAGCAGCCGAACACTCGCAGATGATTCAGTGGAGGTTGACGATTATAGAGCACTTCTAATGGAGATTTAGCGTTGAGGACTGCAGTAGGGGTTCAGTTAATCAGATAACCCGCAGTAAGCACACAAAAGCTCCAAAACTCAACTAGTAATTTAGTTTGAAAAACGTAATGCTCTCGCAAAATTAAGAATGTGACGATGCTTGCGTTCTACTCTACCGTTTTGTTGGGGAGTGCCAACACAAGATGTCTCATGCACTATGCTGTTGGTGCGAAAGTAGTCGCGGAGACATATAAATTCAGAACTGTTATCACTCGTAATCGTCTTCACCTTGCTAGTGAATAGGCGTTCCACTATGCCACAAAGTTTTTGAGTGTTGCAGGTGCTGAAGTTTTATTTGGAAGCAAGTAAATCCACAAAGCTCTAGAGAAGTCATCGAGAATGGTGAGAAAGTATTTGGATCCACAAATAGAGTAGTGCGATAGGGACCCCATAAATCACAAAGGACTAGATCAAAAACCGCTGTAGTTTTATTAATGCTCAAAGGAAAGGAGTCTCGTGTTTGCTTAGCACGAATACAAACTTCGCAAGACTTAAAATCAAAACCAACACTACTACTAATATGAGGAAGCTTCAACATATCCATTGCCTTAGAAGCAGGGTGACCAAAACGCATATGCCACACATCCATCGGCTGCTGCTCCAAGACATGCGCCACTTCCACTCCCATGATACGTGTAAAAAATAGAGACCATTCAGCTGTTCACCCACTCCAATCATTGTCAATGTGATACGGTCCTGAACCACACAAGTATGTCAGAAATCTGAAAGATGCATCGACTATCTTTGGTGAGTTGTGACACAGATATAAGATGACATTGTGAACCAGCAACGAAGAACACATTGAGTAGGGAAGATGTGTTCCTAACGAAACTTTCTCTTGTTTGGTAGATGTTGTAAAACGACCATCAGGAAGTTTAATGTAAATCGGTACCATATCACACACATCTATAAGAAACTCATGATTACCAGTCATATGGTTGGAAGCATCTGTATCGATAATCCATGATTCAACAAAGAACTTACCCGAAAGACGATCACTGGTTCCCGGATTTTGCTCATTAAGCATATGAACAAGAGTCTTACATTATTGATCATTAAGACCACTAAAACCAACACGGTCAGCATCAGTAATAGCAGAGTGTCCAGAAAAAGGTGGAGGAGAGGCAGCGACTTGATTCACACGTGTAAGTTCAGCACGCCGAGCAGATGATGAAGGTAGAGACTCAGAGAGTACTGGTGGTGTAGCAGGAAGAGAGGGTCTGTTCCCCCACTAATGTGGATAACCAATCTTTCAAAAACAATGAGAAGCAATATGTCCATTGCGTCCACACAAGGAACACATCGCATTAGGGTCTCGTAGTTCAGGTGAATGGCGTGGTGGAGTCTGACTTGTTTGAGCCGCGAAGCTAACACCATCCTTACGTTCCCCCATCATGCGACTTAGTCGTTTGGATTCTTTATCCTGAGTAACGACTTGATATGCGTCATCAAGAGAAGGAAGAGGATTGCGTGAGAGCAGAGATGACTTTACTGCACTGAAAACATTTTCATCGAGACCTATCAAAAACTGGTGCAATTTGTCTTCTTCTCTTTCACATGCAATTTCTTCCGCCATTTTTGCTCGTTGAAAATATGATAAACTCGTCCATATTTTTGTGAGTTTACCAAAGTAAGCTTCCACTGCTGTTCCTCTTGGTTGACAATTCGCAAGCTCTATTTTGAGGCACTGTACACGTTGTCCGTTCTTAACAGAAAATCATTTCTGTATGTGTGTCCAAAGATCATGCGCAATTTCATGATGTGACAAAGAGATGCTCAACTCCGGAGCTATCGTGAGTTTAATCCATGACACCACCATGGCATTATTCGCCCACCAATCTTCAAGATCTTCATAATCCTCACTAGGTTGCAGAATACTACCATCAGCAAAACCAAATTTCTTCCTTGCACGCAACGCCAAGCGAAGGTTCAAAGTCCATTCATCATAGGTAGGACCACGAAGTTGTAGTTGAGAGATGACAGATCCAGGATTATCTCCAGATGAGAGATCGTAGGGGTCAATCCTACGTCGAGAAGTCTCAGGACGAGTTCCGGAAGATGAGGTCATAGGAGAAGCGGATTTAATACCGCTAGATATGTCAGACATCGATTCAGAAGAATATTACGACAGAATGATTGAAATACTAAGGTCAAAGAGAGAGAGATGAATCGAAGTGGATTTGGAAGCAAAGAGGCAAAGGATCAAATGCCTAAAAAGTTAGGTTTAGCTCTGATACCATGTCAAGAAACCTAGTTTGGTATAAAGGTTTTCTTATTGATAACGATGTTAGGTTTTGCCTTATATACAAAACCGTAAACCTAATACAAGTATGTTAAACTATACATAAGTAATTAACAATTACATATCAGATCCATATATTTCCCAATAGTGTTTTGAAAAGTTTTGACCATTCTTCGTCATAGCTTCATGTATTCGTCCACTCTTAAATCTGAAATTATATTACAACCATTTATAATTTCTATTTGGATTCCTGGAAGCCTATTTATATCGTATCCTGTGGAGTTTTCTTCATTAGTCATGTAAAGGCCTTGTACCTGATTGGTTTTAAGGTGATAGGTTAATATATTAAAAAAGGTTTAAATGGTTTATTCTATTTATCCATCTATGCTTAAATCAAATCCTACCAACCATAATGTGAAAAATTGTTCTACCTTCGCGAAGAACACAAACATGTAACAAAAGAAAATTCTCACGGAAACAGATGTACCGATTCAGATAAAACCTAAAATCGAAACTTTTTAAAACTGCCATCACACAGAAAATAGGGGTAAAGAAGAAACCAAACAGAGTAAGAAAAGCATGCCTTCGATTTGGGCTCAATGCGGAGACAGA
This sequence comes from Thlaspi arvense, assembly GCA_911865555.2. Lineage (NCBI taxonomy): Eukaryota > Viridiplantae > Streptophyta > Magnoliopsida > Brassicales > Brassicaceae > Thlaspi > Thlaspi arvense. The sequence continues at coordinate 11,137,586 of OU466861.1, forward strand.
TGGATGAAATTAGGGACAGCGACAGGGTGAAGCGGCTACCTTCAACGGCGGCGTCGACGAGTTTTATCGGTGGCGAGAAGAGATTCGTGGGTCTGAGAGTTTTCGATGAAGAAGCTTAGGTCTGAGGGTTTTGCGATAACACAATGAGAAAGGGGGGAAATGACAAGTTTCAGGCGCTTAAGTGAAATATTTTGCCTAAGTGTTGGCGGAATAAAGTGATTTTACCTTACGTTCCCCCATCATGCGACTTGGTCGTTTGGATTCTTCGTCCTGAGTAACGACTTGATATGCGTCATCAAGAGAAGGAAGAGGATCGCGTGAGAGCAGAGATGACTTTACTGCACCGAAAACACTTTCATCGAGACCCATCAAAAACTGGTGCAATTTGTCTTCTTCTCTTTCACGTGCAATTTCATCCACCGTTTTTGATCGTTGAAAATCTGATAAACTTGTCCATAGTTTTGTGAGTTTACCAAAGTAAGCTTCCACTGCTGTTCCTCTTTGTTGACAATTCGCAAGCTCTATTTTGAGGCACTGTATGCGTTGTCCGTTCTTAACAGAAAATCGTTTCTGTATGTGTGTCCAAAGATCATGCGCAATTTCATGATGGGACAAAGAGCTGCTCAGCTCCGGAGCTATCGTGAGTTTAATCCATGACACCACCATGGCATTATTCACCCACCAATCTTCAAGATCTTCAGAATCCTCACTAGGTTGCAAAATACTACCATCAGCAAAACTAAATTTCTTCCTTGCACGCAATGCCAAACGAAGGTTCAAAGCCCATTTGTTATAGGTAGGACCTCGAAGTTGTGGTTGAGAGATGAAAGATCCAGGATTATCTCCAGATGAGAGATCGTAGGTGTCAATCCTACGTCGAGAAGTCTCATGACGAGTTCCAGAAGATGAGATCATAGGAGAAGCGGATTTAATACCGCTAGATATATCAGAGATCGATTCAGAAGAGTATTACAACAGAATGATCGAAATACTAAGGTCAAAGAGAGAGAGATGAATCGAAGTGGATTTGGAAGCAGAGAGGCAAAGGATCAAACGCCTAAAAAACTAGGTTTACCTATGATACCATGTCAAGAAACCTAGTTTGGTATAAAGGTTTACTTATTGATAACTATGTTAAGCTTTGCCTTTTATACAAAACCGTAAACCTAATACAAGTATATTAAACTATACATAAGTAATTAACAATTACATATCAGACCCATATATTTCCCAATAGTGTTTTGAAAAGTTTTGACCATTCTTCGTCATAGCTTCATGTATTCGTCCACTCTTAAATCTGAAATTATATTACAACCATTTATAATTTCTATTTGGGTTCTTGGAAGCCTATTTATATCGCATCATGTGAAGTTTTCTTCATTAGTCATGTAAAGGCCTTGTACCTGATTGGTTTTAAGGTGATAGTTTAATATATTAAAAAAAGTTTAAATGGTTTATTCCATTTATCCATCTATGCTTAAATCAAATCCTACCAACCATAATGTGAAAAATTGTTCTACCTTCACGAAGAACACAAACATGTAACAAAAGAAAATTCTCACGGAAACAGATGTACCGATTCAGATAAAACCTAAAATCGAAACTTTTTAAAACTGCCATCACACAGAAAATAGGGGTAAAGAAGAAATCAACAGAGTATGAAAAGCATGCCTTCGATATGAACTCAATGCGGAGACAGATGGATGAATTTAAGGACGGCGACAGGGTGAAACGGCTACCTTCAACGGCGGCGTCGACGAGTTTTATCGGTGGCAAGAAGAGATTTATGGATTTGAGAGTTTTCGATGAAGAAGCTTAGGTCTGAGGGTTTTGCAATAACACAATGAGAAAGGTGGAAAATGACAAGTTTCAGGTGCTTAAGTGAAATATTTTGCCTAAGTGTTGGCCGAATAAAGTGATTTTACCTTACGTTCCCCCATCATGCGACTTGGTCGTTTGGATTCTTCATTTTGAGTAACGACTTGATATGCGTCATCAAGAGAAGGAAGAGGATCACGTGAGAGCAGAGATGACTTTACTGCACCAAAAACACTTTCATCGAGACCCATCAAAAACTGGTGCAATTTTTCCTCTTCTCTTTCACCTGCAATTTCATCCGCCGTTTTTGCTCGTTGAAAATCTGATAAACTCGTCCATAGTTTTGTGAATTTACCAAAGTAAGCTTCCACTGTTGTTCCTCTTTGTTGACAATTTGCAAGCTCTATTTTGAGGCGTTGTACGCGTTGTCCGTTCTTAACAGAAAATTATTTCTGTTTGTGTGTCCAAAGATCATGTGCAATTTTATGATGGGACAAAGAGCTGCTCAGCTTCGGAGCTATCGTGAGTTTAATCCATGACACCACCATGGCATTATTCGCCCACCAATCTTCAAGATCTTCAGAATCCTCACTAGGTTGCAGAAATACTACCATCAGCAAAACCAAATTTCTTCCTTGCACGCAAACGCCAAACGAAGGTTCAAAGCCCATTCATCATAGGTAGGACCTCGAAGTTGTGGTTGAGAGATGATAGATCTAGGATTATCTCCATATGAGAGATCGTAGGGGTCAATCCTACGTCGAGAAGTCTCAGGACGAGTTCCGGAAGATGAGGTCGTAGGAGAAGCGTATTTAATACCGCTAGATATGTCAGATATCGATTCAGAAGAGTATTACGACAGAATGATCGAAATGCTAAGGTCAAAGAGAGAGAGAGATGAATCGAAGTGGATTTGGAAGTAGAGAGGCAAAAGATCAAATACCTAAAAATTAGGTTTAGCTCTGATACCATGTCAAGAAACCTAGTTTGGTATAAAGGTTTTCTTATTGATAACGATGTTAGGCTTGGCTTATATACAAAACCGTAAACCTAATACAAGTATGTTAAACTATACATAAGTAATTAACAATTACATATCAGATCCATATATTTTCCAATAGTTTTTTGAAAAGTTTTGACCATTCTTCGTCAGAGCTTCATGTATTTGTCCACTCTTAAATCTGAAATTATATTACAACCATTTATAATTTCCATTTGGGTTCTTGGAAGCCTATTTATATTGCATCATGTGGAGTTTTCTTCATTAGTCATGTAAAGGCCTTGTACCTGATTGCTTTTAAGGTGATAGGTTAATATATAAAAAAGGTTCAAATGGTTTATTCCATTTATCCATCTATGCTTAAAACAAATCCTACCAACCATAATGTGAAAAATTGTTCTACCATCGCGAAGAACACAAACATGTAACAAAATAAAATTCTCATGGAAACAGATGTACCGATTCAGATAAACCCTAAAATCAATCACACAGATAAACCATCGCGAAGAACACAAACTTTTTAAAACTGCAATCACACAGAAAATAGGGGTAAAAAAGAAATAAAACAGAATAAGAAAAGCATGCCTTCGATTTGGGCTCAATGCGGAGACATATGGATGAAATTAGGGATGGCGACAGGGTGAAGCGGCTACCTTCAACGGCGGCAACGACGAGTTTTATCGGTGGCGAGAAAAGATTTGTGGGTCTGAGAGTTTTCGATGAAGAAGCTTAGGTCTGAGGGTTTTGCGATAACACAATGGGAAAGGGGGGAAATGACAAGTTTCAGGCGCTTAAGTGAAATATTTTGCCTAAGTGTTGACCGAATAAAGTGATTTTACCTTTCTGCTTAGTAAATTCTATCTTAGCGTTTACGAAATGCAATTATATAATAACAAAATTACAAACTCATCTTCAACAGTAGTTTAGCAAACCGTGCTATTGATATATTGGGTTTTTGAGGCTTTCCAACCTAAGATTTTCTAAGGTTTTTCGAGTCAAAGTGTGATTTTAGAGTCTTTTAGTCTTTTTATCGAGTCTTTTCAGGTTTTAGGTCATTTGGGAGAAAAGGAGCCGTTTTGGGTGCAAACGAACATATGTGGATGCAGAACGATGCAGGAACGTCCGAGGTTTGGTATTCGTTGAAGTACTTCCCTCCTATGTATCGAGTTGAATTTTGGGTACAAGCTATATCTTTGAGTTAGCTTTCATTTGGAATTGGTTTGAAGTCAATCCAACGGTGCGATAAAAAGTTATGCTAGTTTTTGTGAAAGCAGTCTAGTGTGGCACGCTCAGAAGGTGAAGAACCTCCCGAAAGAAATTAGATCGATCGATCTGATATCCAATTGATCGATCCAAAGTTCAAAAATTATCCGAGACATTTTAGATCAATCGATCCATGAGGCCATAGATTTCCAGAGAGGATTTAGATCGATCGATTGCTCTGAAGTCTTAACCAACCGGTTTGGTCGCGCATAAAATAAAGAAACTTCGGGTTTTTCCTATTCTGATTTGGTTTTCGATAATATTTCATCTAATTCGTTCCTAGCCCTTTATATACTTGTTTTCAGCCATTGTTTAGGCAACCCTCTTCTTTTACATTCATATTTTTAGGTTTTGTGCTTTGTAAGCTTGGTGAGAAGAATCTCTACATATTTTGAAAAGATTTCTGAACCCCTTTGGATTTCTTATTTATTGATTATGAATTTCTCTTCATCTCCTTGCTGTTTCTCTGCTTCCATGTCTGAGTAGTTTCATAGTTAGGCTTAGGATTTTCAAAGGATTCATGAATCATTGAACTAGACATAAATAGGGTTATTCATTTGTTGTCTTCACCTATTGTTGTTCTCATTGCCTAGATTAATTTGATCACTTAATCTCTAATTTAGAGTTTAATCTATTCATGAAAGTGTTTTAGATTTCTTGATAGAACATAGGTGAGCAGATTCTCCTTAGCCAATGAAAGCTGATGTTAAGGCAATCTATGAACAAATCGAACATGTTCACTAATGCTTGTTTAGAATTTTAAGTTCAAACAAAGTTTAGATACTTAGGTTACTAGACAAAGTCTTTGATGCCACAAAAGTGGATTAATTAAATATTTATGTTTTAGTTCTAGATTGTACTATAAACTGCTCTGTATAATTGTCTAGTTCTTGATCTCTGAATTCCTGCGAAATACATAGACCTATCGCTTTCTTTTACTGTCTTTAAACCAGTTTTATTTGCTATTTCCATTTTACATTACGTTCAAAAACCCATTTTCTTGTCTTAACTTAGTTTCTTTCATTAATATTTTCAGTGTGACACTTGGTTCTTGTAGATTTGATCCCTACTTTACTACATCACTTGCTGTGCACTTGCAGTAGTTCTATAGGGTTAAAACTCCGTGTATCAAGTTTTTGGCACCGTTGTCGGGGAACAATAGCGTTACCTGTGAGTCTAGGACTGAAGTTTAGTCTAAGGTTTACTAACTAGTTTCTTTTTTCACTCTTGTGGATTCAGGTTCATGCATATAAGAAGTAAAGGTTCTGACAACCTCCTTCATCTAAACAACTAGGAACTTGCACGAGTAGAAGAAAAAGGACTAACAATAAAAGAAGAAAAAAAAAGTCGAACCAAGTCACAATGGGTGATAATACCGACAACCAAAGTCTGCCGAAAGCTCAAGCTAACCAAGCTACCGAGCTCCAACGCATGCAATAACAGCTGAATAGGTTGTCGCAATAACAACAGCAGCAGCAAGAGCAGCAAGCTATTGGGGATGTGGATACACCTCACACCTTTTATAGGAACAGAGCTGTCATATGCACACCAGCTATTAAAAGAGCTGATTATGAGATAAAGCCACAGATGATTGCACTGATTAAGCAGCATATTTTTCATGGCTTTCTGCTGAGCTTTCAATGGTCCACATTGAGAACTTTGAAGAGATCTGCAATACAACAAATTCAAATGGGGTACCTGCTGACTACCTCAAATGCTCATTCTCTTTGGCTAACAAAGCACAGAGATGGCTAAAATCCCTTCCTCCTGGATCTTTAACAAACTGGAGTCAATGCAGGGCAGCATTCATGGACCACTTTTACACTCAAGTCCAAAATTGCTGCTTTGAGGAACAAGATCACCACCTTCCAGCAACATTCAGGGGAATCCTTCTGTGAAGCGTGGGAGAGGTTTAAGGAGTATCGCAGACAGTGCCCTCGCCATGGGTATTCAGATGAGCAGTTTCTTAGCATCTTCTATGATGGAGTCGAATGGGAGTTTAAAAACAATTTCAATGCTGCAAGCAATAAAAATTTCATGACCAGAAGTACACATAAGGCATATGAGTTGATAGAGAACTTGGCTGCAAGTTCTAATAATCGATGTCCTGAGTATGATAGGTCAAGAAGAGTTAGCAGTGTAAATCTCAGAAGATAGATGAGCTGACTGCTCAAGTTAGCCTTTTGCTGAAGGCAGCTCAGAAGGGAGGACAGAATTGTGAAAATGGATCTGATGCCTCTCTTTGTCAAGAGTTTGCAGAGGACGAGAACAATGAGCTGCAGGAAGTTAGCTATGTGAATGGCCAACCATTTGTGCAGAATAGGGGGTTTAATCAGAACTACAGAAACCATCTAAATCTGTCATACAGGAGCACAAATGTAGAAAATTCACAGGATCAAGTCTACCCTCAACAGATGGTTAACCAATCGCCTCAGTTTCAAGGAAAAACATATGTGCCAGGGATTTTCAGGACAGCCAGGAATGAAAAACTAGGGATTTCAGAAGAACTTCTCTCCAGGTTTCCAAGGAAATCAAGGTTTCATGCAAAACCAGGGCCATAACAGATTTCAGAGTGGGTTCCAGCAGAAACAACCATTCAACAACTTCTAGCCTACAGCACCAGCGCCCTTCCAAGCTTCTACAAGCTCGGCAGGTAGTTCTCAAGATGAACTCAAAACTCTTATGCAACAACTCTTGGTCAATCAGCAGAAATCTTCCCATGAGATTAATACCAAGGTTGACAACATGTACAATGACCTGGATGGCAAGTATGAAGCTTTGAATACTCATGTGAAGAATCTAGATACTCAGGTAGCTCAAACTGCTGAGGCAATCAAGAGACCACACGGTTTTCTTCCAGGGAAAGGTGAACAGAATCCCAAAGAGTCTGTGAATGCTATTTCATTCAGAAGTGGAAAGGTACTAGGACATGTGGCTCCAAGAGGAGATGTAGCTGATGTTGTGATTGATCTAGAAGGGTTAGAGGCACCAGGATCTGAGAAGGAAAAATATGCTATAGATGGACACACTGTAGAAGAGAAGGACCTGCTGCCACCAGCCAGAGTCTATATTCCAAAGGTTCCTTGCTCTACTCCTCCAAAGAAGTCTAGAAAGAACCTGGAAGAGGCAAAATGCAAGGAGATGCTAAATGATCTTATTGTGAAGCTTCCTCTTGCTGATGCAATCCAGATGATGCCTGCAATGAAGAAATATATGAAGAGCTTGGTAACAAGCGAGATGACTGGCGAAGTAAACTTCATCAAAGTGACAAAGGATTGCAGTGCTGTTCTCCAAAACAAAATTCCTAAGAAACTGGTTGATCATGGGCATTTTGTCCTCTTAGTGCAGATTGGAGCAATGACTTTTGCTTGTTCTTTATGTGATATAGGTTCAAGTGTCAACTCGATGCCATATTCTATGGCAAAAAGACTTGGGTTCACAAAGTTTAAGCCAACAAAGATCTCCCTAATTTTTGCTGATAGATCTGTAAAGCTGCCATTTGGAATCCTTGAAGATCTGCATGTGAAGGTTGGGAATGCATATGTGCCTGCAGATTTCGTGGTCCTTGAGCTAGATGAAGAGCCAAAGGACCCCCTCATCCTAGGAAGACCTTTTCTATGCACTGATGGAGCCATAATAGATGTAAGAAGTGGGAGGATAGACCTCCACCTTGGAGACATCATCCTGAAGTTTGAAATGGATAAAATGCTAAAGAAACTTATGCTCGGTGGACAAACCTTCTCAGTGGATGACTCTCTAGAGATTTCTGAGGATGCTGATGCAGAACTTCTAGTACAAGACCCATTGGAGATTGCCTTGACACAAGTTTCAAGTGAACATGGATTTTTGAACCAAGAAGCAGCTGAATATGCAAGGATGATGGACTCCAGAAAAACCTTAGAGAAGAAGGTCGCCCACCTCAATCTAGATGGGGCTGAATGTGAACATCCAGCAAAGACCCAACCAGAGCCACAAGCATCCACGTGGAGTGGGCTGAAAGCCCCAAAAGTTGAGCTCAAAACACTTCATGAAGGGCTAAGGTACGCCTTTCTTGGTCCTAACTCTAATCATCATCAATGCTGAACTGAACAATGCTGAAACTGCTTTGTTTTTGTGTGAACTTAGAAAGTATCATAGAGCCATAGACTATTCATTAGATGATATCATAGGGATTTCACCTGATCTTTGCATTCATAGGATACATCTAGATAATGAATCAATGACTTCTATAGAACATCAGAGGAGGTTAAACCCGAATCCAAAAGATATTGCTAAGAAGGAGATAATGAAACGTCTAGAAGCAGGAGTGATCTATGCTATTTCTGCTAGTAGTTGGGTTAGTCATGTCCATGTAGTGCCAAAGAAAGGTGGTGTGACAGTTGTTAAGAATAATAAAAATGAGTTGATTCCAGCTAAAACTTTTACAGGGCATAGGATGTGCATAGATTATCGAAAGTTGAATGCTCCAACTCGTAAAGATCATTTTCTTTTGCCTTTCATTGATCAGATGCTTGAAAGATTGGCTAACCATCCTTACTACTTTTTTCTAGATGGTTATTCTGGTTTCTTTCAGATTCCCATACACCCAGATGATCAGGAGAAAACTACATTCACTTGTCCTTATGGCACTTTTGCTTATTGCAGAATACCATTTGGCTTGTGCAATGCCCCAGCAACCTTCCAGCGCTGCATGATGTCGATTTTTACTGACTATGTTGAGGATATAATGGAAGTTTTCATGGATGACTTTTCAGTCTATGGATCCTCCTTCTTTGTCTGTCTTTCTAATTTGTGCAGGGTGCTTCAGCGCTGTGAGGAAAAACATCTTGTGCTGAACTGGGAGAAGTGTCACTTTTTGGTGAGAGATGGGATTTTTTTGGGGAACAAGATCTCAGAGCAAGGCATTGAAGTAGACAAGGCGAAAGTTGAAGTGATGATGAGCCTGCAACCACCAACTTTTGTCAAAGGGATCAGAAGCTTTCTTGGGCATGCTGGTTTCTATAGAAGGTTCATCAAGGATTTTTCCGAGATAGCTCGCCCTCTAACTCAACTGCTATGCAAGGATGTGAAGTTCCACTTTGAAAATGACTGCATTGAAGCCTTCCACACAATCAAAGGAGCACTTGTCAGCGCACCAATTGTTCAGCCTCCAGACTGGGAGTTACCCTTTGAAGTAATGACAGATGCTAGTGACTATGCAGTAGGGGCTGTCTTGGGACAGAGGAAAGACAAGAAACTTCATTTCATCTACTATGCTAGCAGAACTCTTGATGATGCACAATGCAAGTATGTCACAACTGAGAAAGAACTTCTTGCCATTGTGTTTGCTTTTGACAAGTTCAGACAATATCTTGTAGGGTCTAAGGTGATTGTGCATACTGATCATGCTGCTTTTAGATACTTATTGACCAAGAAGGATGCTAAGCCTAGGCTACTGAGATGGATACTATTGCTGCAAGAGTTTGATCTTGAGATCAAAGACAAGAAAGGAGTTGAAAATGGGGTTGATGATCATCTTTCTAGACTGCATGTAGAGGAATCAGTTCATCTGGATGATGACATTCCTGAAGAGCACGTGTATGCCATCAGCATTGGAAACGTGGCTGCTGTTCTCACACCACCATGTACCACAAACTTTCCACAATGCTTTGGTTTGGGGACATTGCAAACTACTTAGCTGCAGAGAAGGAACCAGCCGGTTTTGTTGGGTACAAGAAGAAGAAGTTCTTAAGGGACATAAGGCACTACTGTTGGGATGAGCCTTAAGTATAAAAACAATGTGCTGATGGCGTTTTTAGGAGATGCATACCAGAGGAGGAAGCTCCAGACATTATGTTTCACTGTCATAGTTCTAGTTATGCAGGAGACTTTGCTACTTTCAAGACTATCTCCAAGGCTTTGCAAGCTGGTTTCTGGTAGCCAACAATTTTCAAAGATGTACATGTCTTTGTCTCTAAGTCTGATTCATGCCAAAGACAATGTAATATCAGCAAAAGGAATGAGATGCCTCATAACTTCATCTTAGAAGTGGAAGTGTTTGATGTGTGGAGCATTGATTTCATGGGACCATTCCCATCCTCTTATGGGAATAAGTTCATTCTGGTTGCAGTAGACTATGTGTCTAAATGGGTTGAAGCAATGACCAGTCTAACTAATGATGCCAAGGTGGTTCTGAAGGTGTTCAAATCAGTGATTTTTCCAAAGTTTGGAGTTCCTAGAGTTGTGATCAGTGATGGTGGTTCTCATTTCATCAACAAGGTCTTTGAGAGTTTTCTGAAGAAACATGGAGTCAAGCACAAGGTGGCCACGCCATACCATCCTCACACAAGTGGACAGGTCGAAATTTCTAACATGAAGATTAAGAGCATTCTACAGAAGACTGTGAACACAACTAGGAAGGATTGGTCTGTCAAGTTTGATGATGCTCTTTGGACATATAGGACTTCTTATAAGGCACCTTTAGGCACAACCCCATTCCATCTTATCTATGGAAAATCATGTCATCTTTCAGTGGAGTTAGAATACAAGGCCGCATGGGCTGTCAAGCTGTTGAACTTTGACATCAAGCCTGCTTCTGAAAGAAGGTTGATACAACTGAATGATCTGGATGAGATTAGGCACTTGGCTTATGAGAACCCAAGGATCTACAAGGAGAGAACTAAAGCCTACCACGACAAGAAGATCATTTCAAGGAGTTTTGCTGTAAATGACCAAGTCTTACTGTTTAATTCCCGCCTGAAGTTGTTTCCCCGCAAGCTGAGATCAAGATGGTCTGGTCCCTTCACCATCAAAGAAGTGAGACCATATGGAGCTGTTGTGTTGCTGGAGACTGAAGGAGGTGAATTTGTGGTCAATGGTCAGCGCCTAAAGCCATATCTTGCTGATATTGAAATTACCAAAGGGGAGACCATTCCTCTCAATGATGCACTTACAGCTTAAAGGGCAACCAAAGTCAAGCTCATGACTTAAAACAAGCGTATATATATATCTCGTTCTCTCTTTATTTTCTAACTTTTAGTCTTATTTCTAAGTGTTTCACATCAAAAAAAAATCATGTTTCTGGAGAGTCTTAAGGATCCAAAGTTGACTTCGCCCAAATGTACTTTTATTTTTTCATCTTGGGGCTTGGTATACATTGAACCTGATTCCTCTTCCAGCACTATCAAGATAAGTTTAGGTGCAATCTCTCTTTGATCTTCTTTTATTAAAGAAAAAAAATGTCTAGGTCTAAGAATGGTGCACTCATGAACCCATCTCCTCACAAGAAACACAAGTAGTGAACACTCTTGAACCTGTCTGTCTCCTCACAAAGAACACAAGTAAAGAGTAGTACCACTATTAGGCTATAAAAGAAAAGAAAGTCGATAAAAATATAGAAATGACACCCTAGAAAAGTAGGGAGAAATCGACTAAGGGAGGAGAAAATAAGAGGGTTGTACCGAAATTGTCTATGTTCAGTAGCTTGCGAGGGAAAGAATCTATAAGTTCTTTGATCGATACTCTCTCAATGAGACCGCACGCCTAAATGAAATAAAGGGGTTAATAATGGAGAATTTGGATTTCTCTAAGGGATACTGAACCGTATATGGGACGATTGCTAAGCGTGTGGTAAGTATACTGATGTATTATCTAATGTTGATTCTGTGGTATGTGGTTTCAAGAGTGTTGATCAGCGTTCCAGAGAGTTCACAAGTTCCTGTGTTTTCAAACCTCTTTTCTTTACGCAGTATTTGCTTGAGGGCAAGCAAAATACTAAGTCTGGAGGAGTTGTTATATTGGGTTTTTAAGGCTTTCCAACCTAAGGTTTTCAATGGTTTTTCGTGTCAAAGTGTACTTTTAGAGTCTTTTAGTCTTTTTATCGAGTCTTTTCAGGTTTTTGGTCGTTTTATGAGAAAATGAGCCATTTTTGGGGTAAACGAACATATGTGGATGCAGAACTATGCAGGAACATCCAAAGTTTGGCATTCGTTGAAGTACTTCCCACCTATGGACCGAGTTAAATTTTGGATACAAGCTATATCTTTGAGTTCGCTATCATTTGGAAGTGGTTTGAAGTCAATCCAACGGTGCGATCAAAAGTTATGCCAGTTTTTGTGAAAGTAGACCAGTCTTGCACACGCAGAAGGTGAAGAACTTCCCGAGAGAAATTAGATCGATCGATCTGATATCCGATCGACCGATCCGAAGTTCAAAAATCACCCAAGACATTTTAGATCGATCGATCCGGAGCCTTAACCAACCAGTTTGGTCGCACGGAAAATAAAGAAACTTCAGGTTTTTCCTATTCCGACTTGGTTTTTGATAATCTTTCATCCAATTCGTTCCTAGGCCTTTATATACTTGTTTTCAGCCATTGTTTAGGCAACCCTTTTCTTTTACATTCATATTTTTAGGTTTTATGCTTTGTAAGCTTGGGGAGAAGAATCTCTACATCTTTTGAGAAGATTTCTGAACCCGCTTGGATTTTTTATTTATTGATTATGAATTTCTCTTTATCTCCTTGCTGTTTCTCTGCTTCCATGTCTGAGTAGTTTCATAGTTAGGTTTAGGGTTTTCAAAGGATTCATGAATCATTGAACTAGACATAAATAGGGTTATTCATCTGTTGTCTTCACCTATTGTTGTTCTCATTGCCTAGATTAATTTGATCACTTAATCTCTGATTTAGGTTTTAATCTATTCATGAAAGTGTTTTAGATTTCTTGATAGAACATAAGTGAGCAGATTGTCCTTAGCCAACGAAAGTTGATGTTAAGGCAATCTGTGAACAAATCGAACATGTTCATTTATGCTTGTATAGAATTTTAAGTTCAGACAAAAGTTTGGATACTTAGGTTGCTAGACAAAGTCTTTGATGCCACAAAAGTGGATTAATTATACATTTATGTTTGAGTTCTAGATTTTTCTATATACTGCCATGAATAATTGTGGTTCATGATCTCTGAATTCCTGCGAAATAACTAGACCTAGCGCTTTCTTTTACTGTCTTTAAACTGCTTTATTTGCTATTTTTGTTTTACATTACGTTCAACAATCCATATTCTTGTGTTAGCTTAATTTCTTTCATTAAGATTTTCAGTGTGACACTTGGTCCTTGTGAATTCGATTCCTACTTTACTACATCACTTGATGTGCATATGCAGTAATTCTATAAAGTTAACACTCTTCAGCTATTAAAATGTACTATCAATGTAGATTTTTTTTTGTAGTGTTTCATGTAGCATTTCAAAAGGCTTGTTTCCTAATTCCCATGTAGAATTTCTTTCATGTCTGTTACCCTCTGGAAATAGTATGTTTGCTTGAACATCAACATACAATCATGAGTAACTGTTATAAGTCAGTATTATCCCCCAACTAATATTATACCATCAATATACAATCGTGAGCAACTGTTATATGTTGACTCCAACTTCCGTTACCTCTTCAAGGTTTCCTCCACTTTCGCTGGCTTTGATTCTCCTTCATGATTCTCTCTTCTTCTCTTTTGCTTTATTGGGTTTTCTTTTCCTTGTTTCGTTTACTTGCGTATATGATTAAGGCTTCTTCTCCATTGCTTTGGTCTTAAAACATTGGATTATTTTTGGTTGCTCTCATGGTGCTTGTAGGATTAAGTAAAGCTTTGTAGAATATTGGTATACCGCAGTGTGTGTGCAACTAACCGACCATAAACAGACTAATTTTGTTGTGGTTAACTTGAGCATGAACGAGTATGCGGTTTAAATTAGTGTTTTAGCATTTTCAGTTAAAGGGTTTTCCGTTATATTGTCTAATAGAAGAAATTAGTTTATGCACATAAAAGGAAAATAATGAAAGGAAAAAAAACAAGAATGAATGAGAATGAAATAAATAAAAATAATAATAAATAAATATATTTTGTTCTTATCCAAATTTGATAAGGAATAGTTTTATTCTATAATTTTGTTTTTAGAATAGGGATTGGTAAAGAATGATGTGGAAACAAATTCCTAATAAATGATAAATAATTAAGGAATGAAAAGGATTAATAAATTCATTTTCATTCCTTGGAGAAATTGCTAAAAATAACCTAAAACTTAATTATTTCTCCAAAATTAGATCCCTTATTGCATATTTGGCAAAACTAACTCACAAGAATAGTAAAATTATAATCCTAACTCTTATGACCAAACAAAAAAATATCAGCCACAATGACAGTTTTATCCTCGAGAATTCTACTCTATAATAATTTTTTTAAATTAAATAAAAGTCATAAAAATATTGATAAAAAATTAGATACATAACCAAAACATATACATTTTACATTAGTTAAAAATAAAATTTGATACAAAAGAATCAATTTAAATCAACATAGGCAAATTATGTTATAAACCAATACAATCTAAGAAGTCTACTAGAGAAGTTTACTCAATCACTAAATCTTAAATATTAATAATAAAAATTATAAAAAATAATTTGGTAAAAAAAAGTATATACACAAATAAAACATAGACAATTAGCATCTATATAAAATAAATTTTCATAAAAATAAATCAGTTTATAAGTTTCATGAGTATATATTTCAAAAGGGTTAGAGTTGAGGTTTAAAGATTAGGGTTTAAGAGTGTAATCGTTAGGGTTTGCACAAATTCTATATGAATCGTACTCTATGGTCCGGTTATTGAATCAGAGTTCATATCTTTATTATTTTAACTCTGAGTTGTTAATATGGTAAGTAAATTAATGTTTTCATATTAGTTTTCATCGAAAAATTTGATTTACAGTTTAGAGTTAATTAGACTTCTTTAGTAGACTTCTCAAGTAGACTTCTTGGACCGAAGTAGACTTCTCAAGTAGACTTTCTTGAGAAGTCTGAAATTCAAAAAAACATAGCGGGAAATCAAAATTATTTAACAAATTGAGCAGGAACCGAAACATATCAGACATAGTTTGTTGGTAATTGATCAATTTCACCGGTTAAGCAGACTTCTCCAGAAGACTTTCGAGTATACTTCTCAAGTAAAAAATAAGACTTCTCCAGTAGACTTCATTTGAAGACTTCAAAAAGAAGTCTCCTTAACCGAAAATTATCCTGCATAAATAAGGAGAGTTTAACCTAGTTGTGTTAAAAATAAAATTTCTCTCTCTCTCTCTCCCTCTCAAACAATGCCTCTCTCTCTCCTCTCCCTTTTCTTTGGTCATGAATCTCTTCGCCTTCCTCCCTTGCCGTCAATCTCATCTCCATCCTCTCTATATTGCTTTCAACCTCCTCTCACTTGCTAGTTATGGTAGTGGTAAGCAAATTTGAGCTTTTATGTTCATCTTTTTATTTGGTTTGGTTTATGTTCATATTGCAAATCTGAGGCTTATTATTACAAACTTGAGTTTATTGTTGTAGATTTGAGTTTATTTTTACAGATCTGAGATTATTGTGGTATAAATTTTGTAGATGTTGTTGTAAATCTGAATTTTGTTGCAAATCTGAATTTTGTTGTAGATCTGAATTTTATGTTGGTCTTAGAAAGCTAAATTTTTTTGCAGATATGAATTTTGTAAGTAAATTTTGTAGCAAATCTGAATTTCATCATTTCTCTTTTCTTATTGTTTCAGATTTAAGCTTATATTTCTAGTTTTGTTCTACAGATCTCAATAAAACTCTTGTTTGTCTCTACCGGATTTAAGTGATTTCAAAGTTCAAAACGGTAATTATATGGCGCTATTAGTCAGAATCAGACTTCAGTCGCACACTTCAGCCACAAACTTCAGCCGCATACTTCTTGAGCAGATTTCTCGAGCAGACTTCTCAAGCAGACTTCTCGAGCACACTTCTCGAGCATAATTCTCGAGTAAACTTCAGACGCAGATTTCTCGAGCAGACTTCTCGAGTAGACTTCAGTCGCATACTTCTCGAGTAGACTTCAGTCGCAGACTTCTTGAGTAGACTTCTCGAGCAGACTTCTTGAGCAGACTTCAGTCGCAAACATCTTTTTCAAAAAAATTAGTTTAAGATAGATTTCCTATGCAAATTTTAATATTTATAATCAGTGACCCTCAAATATTTGTTTGTTTAGAGGGTCTACTTTATATCTAATGTTGGATTGCATTGAATATTTTGTATCATATTCCCAAATTATGTGTGTTTATGTATTCTGTAAAATAGACTTCACTGTCAGATTTCATATGCAGACTTCTCAATTAGACTTATCTAGTAGACTTCACAAGTATACTTATATTACATAACATAGGATTTATCTCCATAGATTTATATTACATAATAGACTTCTTACATAGACTTCTGAAGTAAACTTATAAGCTTATGAAAGAGATAATGAGCTATTTAAGCTCAAAAATAGTTTTTTGGTGCAATTAAAGCTTGAAATTGGTTGAAAATAATGGTTGGGTGAATTGATGATGATGACATTTTCGTAAATAAATGAGAAATATGTGGATTACTTGGTCAATTGGATATCCAAAAATAAAAGAAATTAATTTGAAATAATGGCAATTTCGTGAATAAATGAAACTGAAAATGATTGTTTAAACAGAAAAATAGTTAATATTAAAAGGGTGAATTTTACGGGTTATATTTGCAATTGAATTCAATTTTTGAATTATTTTTGCAATTCTTCCTCGTTCCTTTTATCACCAGTTATACCCAAAATTTTGTGTTTACCTACCAATTCAATGAAATGTGAACCAAACCGAAATATTTCCTGATTCTTTTTATGTGAATGTGTTTTATACGTTTGTACAATTTTGTCATTGTAAACCAAATGAAACTTTGTTATAAACGAATCTCCTTTTTGCAAGTCAAAATGAATCTCATCTACTTAAAGAAATACACTTGTAATACATATTTCAAGGGAAGTCGTGTCTATGACTTTAAAAATCCTAGACAAAAGAAACAAAGTTCTACTACTTCTATAAGAAAAAAGAAATAGAAAAAATCCAAATTAATTGCAGAATATTTAAAAGGAAAAATGTAACAATGCAACATTGTTATCTAAGTATATGTAATTTACAATGTCATCAGTAACCTCACAAAAATAACGATAACTTCAAACATTCGTAATGTAGTTGTAGAATTTATAAATTCGGCTCGTTGTTATGAATCTCTATTAAATGCAAGAGATGAGATACATTATGAATTAACTAATACAGTAGTTTGTTTTAACAAGTATTCAAATACTAATTTCTATTGAAATATCAATCCAAATGTAAATTTAGCCTCACATAATAAGTTTTCTAATGATCTCTAAACTTCTAATTAAACCCTACATTTATTTCATTACCAACATTATATCTCTTCCTCACTTTCCTTCAATCTCATCACGTTTCAGTTTGATTGGTATCGATATCTCTTGCAATATCGGTGGTTGTTCACTCGAAAATCTGAAATCAGAAATAACTTCTGACTGAATCGGGCTCTCGCCAGAATCTACATCACGGTTACTATTGTCACTGTTTTCATCGGTTATTGGCGTTTGGTTTCTCTTCCTCTTCTCTCTAACCCTACCATGCCATTGCCTTAACACATTTGTTATTTGTTCTTCTAAGATTGCTCTCTTGTAACTTGATCCCATCTATACACATCAAAGTCAGATTCAGATCATATTATATAAACAATAACGAATGTAGCAAAAAAAAAAACGTTCATTATAAATGGTTTGACTATTTAATTTAAATGTTTATATATATATAATTTACCTGAGTTACAAGGGCATAGAGAGGTAGTGTAACGTAGCTGCTCAATATCTGGACCGTAACCCTATAAGTTATATAATTATCAATGACTTAATTTACTTTACAAACCATAAATTCGAAGAAAATGAAATAAATATGTGGATTAAAAGAAAGAAATTGGTAAATATTACAAAGGTGTGCTTACGCTAATACGAGTCGTGTGATGACGACCTCTCGGTCTTCATGGTAGCAAGAGTTAATCCCAAATTTCCACTAAATTTCAATATTAATAACAAAAATGAAATGCATTAGATATATCAATTTTTTTATTTCCTAATTATGTCTCGATACTATAAAATTAGTATGTTAAATCCAAATGAAACTAAAGAATGAACTTACAGTGATCCACAAAAAAAATGCCAACTCGAAGGTGTTCTGTATCAATGTTACACCAACAATTAATCCATTTTTGTTATTATAAACAATGTTGAAATTCTGATAAATCATGAGAATAGATAACATGTTGTGTAGAAAGGACTACCAGAAACAACGTGTAGTGTAGAATGGTTAAGAGCAACCGAGGAGCGCAAAACCAGAAATGCTTGTCGTTTGGCTCAACGAGAGGGCTTCCTCTAATCACACTGTTTTGATCCTTTATTGTGACCGCCATTTTCGTCACTATCACTTCTAGTTTCGTCCCGATCACCAGAACCATCTATAAATCACAATTGATTCATAAATTATCTGAGTTACACAAATTGTTAATAGTATAGAGTTTTAGTTAGCTCTTACAATTAGTGGCACAAATGACATCCAAAAATATACTCTCCAACCTGATGATTAAGATAAGAGAAAGAGAATGTGAAAAATTAAACAAAAGTTGTATCTGTTTTAATTAAAACAATAAATAACTAATAGTATTATTTACCACGAACGTCGAGAAGCATAAAGATGACCACGATTAGCCACATTAAGGGACTGTCATAAATAAAATAAAATAAACATTTGTAATGCTTCGAAAGATAATACCATTATCACTCAAATACAAATCTGCAAATTCATTTACCTGATACCAACCACAGTTTTGAAATCTTCATGTAAAGATCTCTGTATATACTTTTGGAAGTTGAAAGAATTATTGGACGATAGATGAGCCTGCATTATTATGTATTATCATATTAATTTAAAATCTATTTATTTATTTATTTATTAATTTATATATATACATCTTAAATATTCATTGAAAAACATTGAGTTACTAACAAATATAAATCCATGACGGAGTGTGAGGTAGTCGACTTTCGCCACCGAGTTGAAAAATTGCCTGAAGAAACATTTCTAAGAAAAACAAACTTGATTATTCCTATAGTTAAGGTATATGCTGATAAAGTAATTAAGAAATGAGAAGAACATGTACGAACTTACAATCCAAAGTTGAATCGATGTTTCGCTGAAAACACTCAGGTGTCGTCGAGCAAATGTGGTTTCTCTTGTTATTCTGAACCTATTTGGATCTTTAAGTTGCACAAATTATTAGTTAACCAAACTGAAGTTCATTGGGTATTATTGATACTGCATGTATCACTTGTCGTTTACTAATAGCAAATACAAAAATCTCACCGCTTGCTGCTAAATAGTCTACCGTTTGGGTCTCCCTCTCCCACGAATTCCATCGCCTCATCTATATGCATTACGTATGAAAGTTTATATGTAAACAATTCACTAAATACTATCACACAATTTAGTATATTATAAACCAAAAAAATCATTTTAACTATGGCCTTGTCTATATGTAAACAACTTTTTTAACAACTCTTTTTCAAGAAAACTGTTTTATTTAAACCGTCGTTGTCTCATCTAAAAGTTAGTATTTTAGTAAACACACAAAAAAAAATCGAAAGCTAATTTATTAAGTTTAGTCAATATAGTAAGAATTATTGTTAATGAGATTAGAAGATTATAAACATAAAAAATGAAATTAATAACTCCTATGTAAATGTGTTTTACCAAAAAGGGCAAAGCTTATTTAATTAATAATTTGTTACTGACTACATTTTTAATAGGAAAATTATAGTATAAATTTCCTTCTTTATGGCATATATTTTACTTACACAATATTTTTCATTCTAAAGATTATGTATGATAATTTGTATTTCCAATTTGAATAATTTGCATTCTAAAGATTATGTGTAATATAATTTGTATTTCCAATTTGAAGTCACTGAAATATAATTGCCGAAAAAGGCTAACTATATATATATATCTGTGTGTATGTGTGTGTGTGCGCGCGCATGTGTGTTAAATTTTCTATCTAAAAATTATTATATGTATTTTAGTTTATGTTACAGAAAAAGACTTCCTGAAAAAAATATCAAATAACAGAAAAAGCATAAAATATGATACTATAACATTTCATCGCACAATTTTCATCAAATTTTGTTTTCACAACAGTACTACAAATAAGTGTATTTTTTTCTACATACAAATAATTCAGTATATAAAACTTTACCTTGACCATTCCAAGGAGAAGAGTGGCAAGATTGAAGAGAATATGCATGCATGCCAACACAAAGAAGAAGAAACTCAACTGAGTCAACCCTTCTTGTGATACGAGTGACGTTTTCCCCTGAAAAATAAATTTTATTAGATCGGATTAGCTAGTTCGAACTAATTAATTATGCGTTAAAGCCTAGTACCTCGTAAGCAAAAAAATATTAATATAAGTCTTACTAGAGTGTATTTTGATCGTAACTCAATATTTTATTTAATTGATTTCTTTACAAACATTTAAAGACGAGAATTCGTCACGCAAAACAGTCAATATCCATGAATCATGATAGATTAGCATTACAAAAAAAAATATTAGCAGATTATTCTTTGACTCACGTTGACGTACGTCCATGTCAACAGCAACTTAGATCATTTGACAAAAAAAAATTGAACTAATAAATCATCATTTGACATTTTAGAACCTATGTTAAAAAAAAATTGTGATTTAGAATTTTGTAGTGTTTAAGCATCTATAAATGTAAATGATTAAAACTCTGATTTATAAATACTAGAAGATGGTAGAACTGTGTGCAATAGATAGTGGATTCTTCTAAAGCTCCACTGCTAATTAAAATCTTAAAATCTTCTTAATTTTGGAGCTTATATTTGTGTATACTACTCTTATATGTGATATATATCCACTTTAGATTAGAGATACTTGAAACTAGAATTGAAAAAAATGATGCATGGTAAGGGTCAAGCAGAACCTTGGAGCAACGATGAACGAAGTTGTTGTCGTGATCATTATCATCTTCATCATCAAGTAATGTTTTGCTTTTATGGCAAGGCAACATTCGATTCGCATACTTTGTGGGAATGCATATCTTTGAAACTTCTCCTTCGGTCACATTTAGCATCAGTGACATGAATCCTAGCACCATTAGAACTGCGTCCCATACATACCATTGAATATTCAGTATTTTTATCGATTAAAGAAATTTCAATTGAGTGTCAAATCTCAAAGTAATAACCATAACAAAAGTTAACCAATAAATGAATTTGCTCCATAGGATAGAGTTTAACCCGATTTGAGCTTTTCTACAGCTTCAAGTAACGATTTGTTTCTGTTTTTCTCAAGTCTCTGCAAGAAAAAGGGACAAAAAAATAATAACAGTCCATCTTCAGGACCAACCTGAAATAGTTGACGCACAAACAAAATACTAAAAGGGGCATATACTTTAGATAGTAAGTTTTTTTTTGTATTCATGTGTTTCTTATTTCGTAGAGACCATAACTATCGAGCACTCAACAATTTTTGAAATATACAATTGAGATATTAATTACACTATTTAGAACAAATGTAAACTGTGTTAGTGAATAGTGATAACAAAAAAAGGTAACAAAACAAAAACCTTCTAAGAGATTAGTGAAAACGAAACCAGAATTTGTACAAAAGAAATATATTGAATCATACTTCTGTAGACAAATTATGTTTTGTCTTCACTAATTTACATACAATTTTTTGAACTTACAGTGTAGAGAAGATTAATAAGACGCTCTATAAAAATGGAAACAGCGATGAAAAAGAAACAAACGGTGGCCAGAGCCCAAGTGGGAGTCTGTTCGAGAGTTCGGACGGCGGCAACCTCCGTGGAGTGGTTGGTTTCTTCTTTTCCGGTCATCTCTTATAGTTTTCCGGTGACTGATGTGCAACCTATGTTATGGTGGGCAATATATATTAACTTATATATTATTGATGTTGCAACCAAGAACTTGTCAAAAGTTTCTACCAAACAGTGACGTACGACGCTATGCATTAAATGTGACATTAAATCCCAAGCCCCACTTCATACCGCCTTATTTGACCTGGTAACACTTCTTATTGTGATTAGTACTAGTATACGTACGTACTACAATTATTTTTAGATACATAACTACGATTAAAAGTGTCATTAGAAACAAACAATATATTGGACATGATAAACAAAGTATATATTATAAGATAACTTATGAATAACTAACATATGTATAATAATATAAAACAAAAGTTTTTTTATGATGTAACATAACAGAAGGAAAAATATGTCTTTGAGGAAAACAAAATTTTGGACAATCTACACCAAACCCATATAATCTATTAATTTTAACCAGTATGGGCCGAATATAGTTGGATTTAAATATCGAACAACTAAATGTAATTTGTTGACAAAAAAAAACAAAAAAGAAAATTTAATTTTGAAAAAACCCGAAGAAAAATGTTTCCAATTATCCGTTCGGCATCCGCGACGATGCCTTCTCTCACCTCTGCACCAATCAGCTTCTATATCTTATTTCGTTAATGATTATTTGGTTTGTACGCACTGATGAAGAACTGAGCAGGTGACATGAACTAGGTTTGTTGTTTTCTCATTAACTATTTAATAGTTTATTTTTGACATTTTTTCTATCCAATGGATATTTAGATTTTCAGTTTCAGGAACTTGACAAGCAAGTCCATTAATGATGGACGAAATGGTCCAACTGGAAAGAGAGGTGAGTTTCGTTTTCCTTTTGATGATTTAACATCAATTATATCCCTTTCTAAACTTATTAAAATGAAACTTCATTTTAGATTTAGTTTAATTTTGGATTCATAAAATAACTGTTACGTTTAATTACCATAACTTCCAACCAAGTATGATGGTGTAAAGAACATCAATGGACGGAAAAGATTTTTTTTAG
The DNA here is from genome assembly GCA_911865555.2 of Thlaspi arvense. Classification (NCBI taxonomy): domain Eukaryota; kingdom Viridiplantae; phylum Streptophyta; class Magnoliopsida; order Brassicales; family Brassicaceae; genus Thlaspi; species Thlaspi arvense. The sequence continues at coordinate 11,160,516 of OU466861.1, forward strand.
GAGATAAGAAGTGAATCAAGTACTACCAATGTGGAAAGCTTAGGCATTTCAGAAAAGGATTGTCAAGTCAAGCTCAAGGAAATAAATATGGCATAATCAAAAGGTCATACTAAAGACGAAGAATGGGAAAATGCTTTACGGTGGAGGCTGCATCTTCATCCACAACTAAAAATCTTGAAAATGATTGGATTGTGGATTCGGATTGTAGCCATCATATTACTGGAGACGAGAAGCTATTTTCTAGTCTTCAGCGCCATGACGGAAAAGAAGCCATAGTCACTGCTGATAATTCAGTACATCAGGTCGAGAAGGAAGAGACTTGTCATTGAAGGAGATGATGGAAGCCATATCACTCTCAATAATGTATACCATGTCCCTGGAGTAAGGAAGAACCTTCTCATTGTGGTGAATGCAGTAGACTCCGGTAACTACGTTTTATTTGGCCCAAGAGACGTCAAATTCTTGAAGAATATTAAAGAGTTAAAGGCGGATATGGTTAACACGAGATCGCAGGTTAAGGATCTATATATCTTATCTGCGTCCAACTCATATGTGGAGAAGATGAGTACAAACGACAAAGCCTCTATATGGTATGCCCGACTTGGTCATATAAATATGACTAAGCTAAAGGTTATGGTGAATAAGGATTTGGTTAACGGGCTTCCGAAGATGAAGATTCAAGATGAAGGAAATCTTTGCGAGGGCTTTTAATATGGAAAATCACATAGACTTCCATTTGACAACTCCACTTTACGATGCAGTGCTCCATTGAAGAGGATCCATAGTGATTTGATGGGTCCTACAAGAACACCCTCATATTCCGGGTTTCGGTACAAGTTGTTGTTCATTGTTGACTTCTCACGGTACACTTGGATATACTCTGTGAAGGAAAAATCAGAAGTATTCTCTAAGTTTCAAGAATTCAAGGCTACCGTGGAAGGAGAGTTGGGTCGGAGAATCAAGACCTTAAGGATGGATAATGGAGGGGAGTTCATATCCAAGGATTTTCTCTCTTTTTGTCTAAAGCATGAAATAAAGAGAGAGTTTACTTATACGGGTACACCTTAACAAAATGGAGTAGCAGAAAGGAAGATTCGACATCTAACCGAGACGTGCAGAAGCTGGCGTTATGGAAAGGATTTGCCTAAAGCCTTATGGGTGGAAGGCATGAGATGTGAAGCATGCGTCATCAACCGGATGCCACTCAGTCAAAACAATATGAAGTCTCCTTATGAGATGGTTAATGGGAAGAATCCATGTATTCGATTCTCAAAGAACCAAGTTGGAGGCAAAGGCGAAGAAGTGCATCTTTGTTGGCTATGATGAACAAAGAAAATTTTGGAGATGTATGGATCCAGAGACACACATATATGTAATGTCTCGAGATGTTGTTTTTGATGAAGTTTTCTCATTCTATAGGCCACCTTAAGTCTTAGTTGAGCAAGAAGGTGGGAGTTCCTCCAAGGGTGATAAACCAGCTCTGAGTAAGGATGGAGGTCCTGAAGTAAAGATGCAATGTGAAAGGGGGAGCACTAGTCAGCAGGAGGATGGGGAGGAAGATCATGATTCCATGGCTAGGCCTGAAAGGATCATAGTTAAACCTACTCAGTACAAAGATCCAAAGTTTGTTACTACCTTCTCATGCTACTTTGCAACTCCATTAGATGAATATGAGCCAACATCTTATGATGAAGCAAAAGGCGTTGACGAGTGAGAAACCGCAATGAAGGAGGAGATGATGCTTTCATGAAGAACAAAACTTGGGATTTGGTTCCAAAACCCAAGGATGTCCAACCTGTTTCTTGTAAATAGGTGTACCAGATCAAGCGTAAAACAGATGGATGCGTTGATAGATTCAAAGCAAAGTTGGTTGCTCGGGGATTCTCTCAAAAGTATGGAGAAAACAATGATGAGACCTTCAGCCATATAGCCAAGATGACTACGGTACGCTCTCTCTTTTCTTTGGCAGCATGTTTTGGTTGGAAGTTATGGCAATTAGACGTGAAGAATGCTTTTCTGTATGGAGAGCTTGACAAGAATATCTTTCTGGAGCAACCACTTGGTTTCATCTCATGAAAGCAATCTGATTATGTGTATAAGCTGAAGAAGGCCTTGTATGGGTTAAAACAAGCCCCACGAGCCTGATATGGAAATCTTACTCAGTTTCTTCAGTTCTGCAGTTATGTGGCATCAAACTCTGATTCGGGTATATTCTTCAAGAAGAATGGAGGAGTCCACGTGGTAGTTTTCCTTTTTGTGGATGATATGATAATTACCGGGAATGATGATGCAGAAATTGCTTGTTTACAAGAGGATATGTTGATAAGGTTTGAGATGAAGAAGTTAGGAGAGCTCAACAACTTTCTCGGTTTGGAGGTGGAAAGGGTAAATGATGGAATATTCATCAGCCAACAAAGCTATGCAAGAAGAATTGTTGAGAAGTTTGGAGTACATAAAGGAAAGACACAATCTACTCCGATGGAAGTCAACATAAAGCTTAAACGCGATGAAGGCTCCTTGCTACCTGATCCTCGACCTTATCGCTCTCTTGTAGGAAGTCTTTTATACTTAACCATTACAAGACCTGACATTGCTTTTGCGGTAGGTCTTGTAAGTCGGTTTATGCAGGCACCAAGAAAGCCACATCTAGAAGCGGCAAAGAAGATATTGAAGTATGTGAAGACATCTCTTGGCATGGGTCTGGTGTACAAGTACAATGCCAAGGTCTCTTTATGGCTTCACAGATGCTGACTTTGGTGGAGATCTTAATGATCAAAAATCAACTTTAGGCTATGTGTTCCTATGTGGAGACACAAATGTCTCATGGTGCAGTAAGAAGCAAGCAACGGTGTCGTTATCTATAACTGAAGCAGGGTATAAAGCTTCAACTCTAGCAACTTAATAGTGTATATGGTTTCAGAGACTCCTTGAAGATCTGTTTGAGCCAATCAATAAGCCGGTTGCAATTTATAGAAATAATCAAGTGAAATCAAGCTGACCAATAATCTGGTGTTCTATGTGAAGATAACTGTTCTTCCATCTTTTTATTAATACTTAGAGGCTCTTTGTTCTTTTTGAGTTTTTTGGGTATTACGGTCTCAGGCTAGTGTTAAGCACTATTTAGTTTTTTCTTTACAAAATTATCAGTTTTATAAAAATATTATTCTTTTATTATTTATAGTAATAATAGTACTTTAATTTTTTTAAAAAATATTAATTAGTTTTCAAGTTACAGAAAACTGTAGATTATTAAACTAAATGTCAGTTCTATAAAAATGTATAATATCAATGTTAATGGATCAGTTTGAGTTTTGAACTTGGTTTTTAGTTGTGTCAACAAATATAAAATTGATGCTTTGTTTTTTCAACAAATCCATATGATAATATTTTTAGTAATTGTTTTTTTAGAGATATCATGTGACCCCTCTACATCTTTACAGGATCCGCCACTAATAACAATGAACTCGTTGAGAAAGATACAATTTCATCTATGTGAATATGCAGTAATAACAAGAAATTGCCACCTAATGAAGTGATGCACCAACTTCCGATTGGAAACATGTAATACTAATGTCGAGTTACAGTTTGATGTTATAATTCGAGATTTGTAGTAAAATTATATGGTAAAAACAGTAAATTTATGTGGTATGTTTGTTGTAAAAATTTAATTTAATATTTTTATTAAAATAGATGACTCGTAACTTTTTGATGTATAAATTGCAGTATATATTTAAATAATAATAATAATAATGATAATAAATTGAGATGTTATATACCTTTTTCATATTTAAAAGAAGAAAAAAGATTTTTTTTTCTCTGAAATGCGAAAGAATGCGAAAGAAAATGCGATCCGATTACAGTTATCTTTTTTCTCCGGAAAAGAGACAGTTTTACATCTTTTCGACGATGGAGCGGTGACTTCAACGGCAGTTTCGGCCTCATTGTCGAGTATTCTCACGATTGATCACACGATCGATCGTGATGACAGTTTCTACTTAGCAGTTATCTCAAGCAGAATCAATTTAAAGGAATCTGCGATTCATTATCATCAACCTCTCACACCAGATCATCGAGCAACATTCTCTCGGCATCAGACAAAGCACTACAAACAACTGGAAAAAAATGGCAAACAACCTTCGAAAAGCGATACGTGATATCATCATTGGGGCAGACGATCCACCTTTCGTACTCCCGACTGAGATAGTCCATCAGGCAATGGCAGCGAATCGCTTTGTCATCATTGGACGTCCGGTGATCCCCCGAAGACAAAACCTCCGATCGATTGTTGTAAATCTTCCCAGAATCTGGAGAGTTGACGGCCACGCACATGGACGAATTATTGAAGGAAGGAGATTTCAATTTGTCTTCGCCACGGAGGAAGCACTCGAATGGGTTCTTCGCAGAGGGCCGTGGGATTTCGCCGACCGGATGTTGGTATTACAGCGCTGGACACCACACACCAATCCAGAAGAAATGCATTGTATCCCATTCTGGATTCAAATCAGGGGAATCCCTTTCCAATACCCGAGCTGCAACATTGTAGCGCACATTGGAAGAGCCCTGGGAATGCTGCTTGATGTGGAATTCAACCCTGAAATGGTAGCCAGAGTGGGGTTTGTCAGAGTTTGTATTGATTAGGATATTCATAATCCACTACGCTTTCAGAAAAACTTTCAGTTTACTCCAGGAGTCAACACATTACTCCGGTTCACATACGAGCGACTCATGGAATTCTGTGAGATATGCGGAATGTTAACTGATATCATTCAAACTCAGGGAATTATGTGAGTGATGAGGTCAACCAAACATCTCGTGAAGAATACATGATGGAAGGGGTAATCTTTCATCGGAATGTAAAGAGAAAATTCATTGAAGATGATGACAAACCGAGTCAATTCTTCTCGAAGCGAATTGAAAGGGCAGAGGGAAGTGGAAACACAAAGAATACGAAAGGAGTTGAGGATGTGAAAACACTTACTGGAGGTGCGGTGGGCCCTGAACCACCAGCTACGCCATGAGGACAGCCTGCTGGAACTGTCAAGGATTGGGCAATGACCTGACAGTTCAATGCCTCAAGGAGATTAATCGTAAATATCTCTCAGACATCATTTACCTCTCAGAAACTAAGCAACAAGACGACATCACACGTGACGTTGGAGCCCATCTAGGTTTTATTAACTATTTCTCTGTTCCCCCTTTAGGTCTAAGTGGTGGTTTAGTTATTTATTGGAAGCAATCAGTTAAGATTTTGCTCTTTTTCCATTGTCCAAACCTTATTGATTCTCAAGTTACTAGTGCTGGAATGATTTTCTATTTCTCTTTGATTTACGATCACCCAAATCCTAATCTTAAAAATCATACATGGGAAAAAATAGAACGGATTGCATCATATAGAACTGGATCACCTTGGTTAGTTATGGGTGATATGAATGAAATCTTAAGTAACAATGATAAAATTAGAGGTCGACGTCAACCTGAAAATTCTTTCTTAGATTTTCGAAACATGGTAAATCACAGTGATTTGACCGACCTTGGGTATATCGGTAATAGATTTTCCTGGTATGGCAAAAGAGGTGATCATCAAGTAGCCTGCTGTTTAGACAAAACAATGGCCAACAGTGATTGGTTACCAAAATACCCTGCTTCAGAAACAGAGTATCTGGAGATAGCTAAATCAGACCACAGGCTGATGATTACTTTTATCTCAGACATTCAGAAGAAAGAAGGGGGTTTTTCAGATATGATGGAAGATTCATGAACCATGAAGGCTTCCGAGATATGGTCCTAACAGGATGGAATTGTCCGGTAAATCATAATAACACCAATCCCCCAATAACGGAACGTCTCCAACACTGCAGGTGCAACATATCACGGTGGAATAAAACAAACCGTACAAACGCAAAGGAAAAGATAGCCATCTTACGGAACCAAATAGATACAGCAATTTCTACGGGTACCCTAACGACACAAGCAAGAAACAACTTAAAACAATAACTTCATCAAGCATACTTGGAAGAAGAATGTTACTGGAAACTTAAGAGTCGAATCAAATGGCTGCAAGAAGGGGATCGAAATACACATTAATTTCATATAGCTACTAAAACTAGAAGAGTACGCAACCATATCTCATCACTAGTAGATGAAGCTGGAATAGTACATCGATCAAATACAGCTATAGCTAATACTGCTGAACAGTATTTCAAATCGCTTTTCTCAACAAGTACAGATCCCACTCGATTCTTCGGAGAAACATTATGCGGGTTTCACCAACGTGTCACTGAAGAAATGAATAAGGATTTAATTCGACAAGTTACATCAGGCGAAATCAAAACATCCGTCTTTGGAATTGGTCCACACCGTGCCCCCGGACCAGATGGATTTTCAGCAGGCTTCTATCAATCACTTTGGTCAGAAATTCAACATACACTAGTGCCAGAAATCCAAGCTTTCTTTACAACCGGTAACTGGGATCATAACCATAACCACACTAACCTGTGCCTTATCCCGAAGACAACATCTCCAACAACAATGGCAGAGTATCGTCCTATAGCACTATGCAATGTCTTATATAAGATTGTCTCTAAGATATTAGTCAATCGACTAAAACCACATCTACCATCGGTGATCTCGGAGAATCAGGCGGCCTTTATCCCAGGCAGAGTAATCTCAGACAATGTCGTCATAGCACACGAAATCTACCATAGTCTAAAAGTCAGAAAAAGACAAGCTCTCTCTTATATGGCTCTCAAAACTGACATCACCAAAGCATATGACCGGATGGAGTGGTCCTTCCTATCCGAAACAATGACTAGGTTCGGATTTGCAGAGAAATGGATACACTGGATCATGTCATGTGTAACCAGCATAAATTATTCAGTGTTAATAAACGGTTCTGCAGAAGGTAGTATTCAACCACAATGAGGATTATGTCAGGGAGACCTCCTTTCTCTCTACATGTTTATACTTTGCGCAGAAGTGCTATCACATCTAATGCATATGGTCACAAAGGAACGTCGACTACAAGACATCAAAATAAGCAAAAGATCACCAGTGGTGAGCCATCTTCTGTTTGCGGATGTCTCTTTATTCTTTACACTTGCCAACCCAAAATCAGGACGAGCACTAAAACAAATTCTAAGCCTATATGAAGCAGTATCAGGACAAGCCATTAACCTCAACAAATCGGTGATAACTTTCGGAAGCAAAGTACAACATAATATTAAACGACAGATGAGGGGGGGGGGGGGCAAATATTTAGGACTACCGGAGCAATTCGGAAGCAAATAAGGCGAAATGTTTCAGTACATTAAGGAAAAAGTATTGTGCAAGACTAAAGGATGCAACAAACAGTTTCTCTCTCAGGGTGGTAAAGAGACACTATTAAAGAAAGTGGCGAGTCCAATGCCAGTATATTCAATGAATGTTTTCCACATCCCCAAACAGATAACAAATGAACTTAACATTATACTAGAAAAGTTTTGGTGGGAAGGACATGATCAACATGGAATGCATTGGTATGCATGGAAAAAACTAAGCATTCCAAAAAAAGAAAGAGGGCTAGGATTTCGTGACCTTGAACAATTTTACAAAGCTCTATTCGCCAAGCAGGTTTGGCGGATTCTCCATAACCCTACCAGTTTGATGTCACGGGTCCTCAAAGGAAGATATTTTCCAGATAATAATATACTCACGGGAAAGAAGATAAATAAAGGGTCATATGCTTGGAATTCTTTACTATATGGAAATGAACTTCTCGCACAAGGATTACATTTCATAATTGGCGATGGCAGGCTAGTCAAAACTTGGAAGACCCATGGCTTCCCTTAAATCCACCAAGACCCCCTCGACCTAAACAACATTCAGAAATGACGATAACAGTGAATTCTCTTTTCAACAGTACAAGAACAAATTCGGACGAAGCCAAAGTCAGAGCGTTAGTTGCTACTGAAGATATTGACAATGTACTGTGAATTCGTATCTCTGCAAAAGGAAAACATAATCTACTTGGATGGTTATACAATGAATCCGGTATATATACAGTGAAATCAGGATATTGGCTGGCAACACATTCTACAAATTCTGTTCCTGTACGACCTCCAGACGGTGAAGTTACGTTACAAAGGGTTATATGGAAGACTAATATACCCCCAAAAATACAATATTTTCTTTGGCGATTATCCTCCCGTTCACTACCGACAGGAGAAAATCTTCGTAGATGCCATATATCGAAATCTTTATGCACACGATGCTACTTGGAAGAAGAAACAACACAACATCTATTCTTTACATGTCCATACGTTCCAATCGATATGGCGAGCCATTGATTTCCAACCACATCAGTTAAGGGACACAACTGCATCTTTCAATTCACAACTACAACTCTGTCTACCAGTTAACTCTAACCCATGGGTCCATTTTGGTGAATTCCCAATCTGGATACTATGGTGCATTTGGAAAAGTCGGAACATGCTACTTTTCCAGCAAAAATCAATACCATGGCAAGATACAATTAAGTATGCGCGACAAGATTATCAAGAATGGCGGGCGATAGAAGACCAACTCAAACAAATACGAACTGAAAATATAAATACAAATTCATCCGATGTCTGTATGCAACATCAAAGAGGGCCAAACTTCAGTAGCTCTCGATACAAGGGGAAATGGAAGTGACCAAAAAGTGGATGGATAAAGTGTAACTATGATGGATCCTTTATAAATGAACAACCAGAAGCACAAGCTGGTTGGGTGATTCGTGATGCTAGTGGTAACTATCGAGGAGCAGGACAATCAAAGAGAAAACAACCATTATCAGCCTTTGAGAGCGAACTTCAAGCCTTACTTATAGCGATGCAACACTGTTGGAGTAATGGCTACACAAAAATTATATTCAAAGGAGATTGCCAAATAGTTGTGAATATTCTTTCAGACAAAACGTTAAATTTTAAATCACATAATTGGATACATGATATAAGATGGTGGGCACAACAATTTAAAGAAACTATGTTCGCATGGGTACCAAGAGATGCAAACACAGTACCAGATATCCTATCAAAAGCTCAAATACCAGAAAGAGAAAGTTTTCTTTATCATAACAATATACCTTGTTGTATTCATGATGTTTATCAAAGTGACAATGTAAACTCAATTTCATAAATATAATTTACGATAAAAAAAAATATAATAATAGTGATAATATTAATTAAAATTTAAATGATAAAAACAATTAAAAATTTAATATTATTTAAAATTAATCAAACTAAAAACCCATTTTTGATAATAGTAAAAAAACCAAATTTGCATTCCAAATCAGATTTGCAAAAAAAAAAAACATGAACACTTAATATATGAAAATATCATATTTTTTGTTAAAAACATTAGATTGTGTGTTTGGTATCTCAAAACTTTATTTTTCCTCCAATGAGAGATCGAGTACACATGAATTTTTATACTACAAAAACATCATAGTTAGCCTTTTGAAGTTTTTCTTAACAATTTAGAAAATTAAAATTGACAAAAAATTAAAAAATTATAAAACCAGTGTTAAAAAAAAAGAGAGAAAAAATTCAATCTATAAATCATCACTTTTTTCTTGATTTAGAATTAGATTTTGAGTTAGCAGTTTTAAAATGAGATAATTCAAAATTGTACATCAACCATAACTCATCATAACTCAAACTTAAAATAAAATAAAAACCTTAATTTAATATTTGATTGATAACATTTTTTAGTTAAGCTTTTAACTCAAACTAAATCAATGGTTACTCATGTTACCAATCAAAGCTCTATATAATTTTCTTATCTACAAAGCTTTAAACGATTTGGTTTCAGTTTAAAACCAACTACTTAATAATATATCATGGGTTTTGTCGGAATTTATATATCAACAAGTAGTTTAAAATCATTGATTATGTATTTTTTTAGCTTAATTGGTTCACGCCCTATTCTTCGAGCGTGTAACTGGTGTTCTAAGTGGGAACTAGGTAGTTGGTCCGCACATATGTGCAGGTATAATTTTTTTAATATACATAGTTAATTGTAATATTTAAATGTTGATTTGTTTTGTTAAATATTGGTATGTTTGTATATATATATTGTTTTAATATTTCACAAACTTCTTTCTGAAATCAATGTATTTTAAAACTTTTTATATTTATAATGCTTGTAATAATATATAATCAAAAATATAAAAGTTATGTTAAATAATAATTAAATTCTTATAATATTTTTTAAATATTTCTATAATATGATTTATTTCTCCTTACACAATCTACGATATGCTTTTTTGCGTCTTACATAGTATGAATTTGCAAATACATATATAATATATTTAAGTATATATTTTTCTTGATTTATTGCACATTAAACTGAAATAGTTTTTACCATTTTTACATATTCATAAGAGCGTATAGATAATTGGCACGCATGTGCGAGTATACCAACCACTTCACTATACTTAGAATAGATAAAGATTTTTAAAAAAATATAAATTGTATAATAATTAAAATAAAAATTAGACTGTAATCAATCTTAACAAAATACATGTACGGAAAAGTTCGCATGTGACTTCAACTAATGTACAATTAATATATATGTATGTACCCGTATTTGTAAAAATTAAAATATGGCTCTTACGTGTTAAAAAGTTTTTAACTGACTTTATAAAACAAAGTGCGAGAGATTTACTTTTATATACTTTTATTTTTATTTCTGATTCATATTGTTTCATCTTATTATAATTTATTTTTTCGTTTGGTTATTTTTTATTTCATTTATTATTTCAAAATTTTTATATACAATGAAAATAAATATATATATATATATGCATATGCTATTATTTTTATTTAAAATATGATAAGAGATAAGATGAGATGGTAACATAAGTTATGTACATTTTAGAAAACAACAATAAAAAAATGATAAAAGTTGTAGAAAAATATATGGTCATAATAATATTATAAAATAATAATTAGAATATACTTTATTCAATTAGTAAATATCGGTTTGAAAATAAAATTATTTAAAATTATGTTTTTTTAAATATTTCAATAAAAGTTAATTATTTTAACATTTTATTCTTTAATTTATTTTTATCATGATTGTATTTTATTTAAAATTCTATTATTTACTAATTTTTTATCTAGAACTTGTTTAGATGTTATTAATATATTTTATAAATTAATAAATTTTTGATATAAAAATATATCATACTTCAAGTATTATTAATAAATAGAATTTTTACTATTCTATTGGATTATTTAGTATTATGTTTTTGGTTTTTATGTGAAATTATAATATATATATATATTGTTGAAAAACATTCATAATTATATTTTATGAAATTATGAATATATGTAAAAAATTAAAATTATAATAACTTTTATTTTCTGTTAATTTAAATTTGTTAATTTTAGTGTTATAAATATAATCTAGTTTATTTATGTTTTAGTTCCACAATTATAATTTTAATTCAATTAATCAAAATATTTCGTTTATATTATGAAATTTGACAAGTCACATTTACATGTCATCAATTAAAATCACTAACTTTGGCTGTAGTGTTGACAAGTAAACTATTTTCAGTGATGTTACTTCTCAAATAATATATAGTGGATATTCGTGGTCATCCCAGTGTTGGCTGAAAAATAATTTTGAGAATTAATTCATGTAACGTCAAATTTTATGAACCTCTATATATTAGTTATTCCCTATATATTAGTTGAAAAGCAATTTTAGAGAATAACCTTAATTTTGTAAAAAATTACAGTGGTGTCATTTTGCTGATGTGTCATTACCATAGAACTTTTCAGAATTTTTATAAAAAAGGACTTCTGTTACTAAAATATTTACATGCTATGCTATTATGCATTGTTATGATATGTTATAATCTTACAAAGTATTCAAATGATATATTACTAAATCATATTAATTTTTTTTAAATACATCCAATTAAGTATATGAGTCATACAATTTTTTGCCATTATGTATATAATATGATGAATTTTGAAAATATATTCAACTTCTATATTACTCAAAGAAATGATTTTAATATTATGCATAATAAATAATAGAGTGAAATAAATTAAAACTCAATCATTTTTTAAATAATTTCGTAATGGCACCTACCAAAATAAAAACGAAATTATTTATAATATAAGAAAATAGTATTGTGGATTCGAACCATGACAATAAAGTTTTCACAATTCAACATAACAAGTCCACTAACTTAATTCTTATTATTCTAGCTTCGAATAAAAAATAAAAATAAATTATTATTCACTAATTTAATACATGTGTTGAAATATATATATATATATATTAACCGACCAAATTTACCTTAATAGTATCAATTCGTTTTTGTTTCCTTAATAGTCAATTTTGAATATTCAGTATTAATTGTTTCGAATCCATAACTATTACAATGGTTGAATTATGGATTGGTTGCATTAAATTGAATTAAATCATATCATCCTAAATTTATAAACAGTAAATTCTAAATCATCTACATTAATTTCTAATTCTAATCATATCATTTATTCTTATAATCTTGAGGTTATATATAGGATCTAATAATTATAAAGGGATCTAAATATATGCCGTAAATACTAATCCCCATATATCCTAATTATTGACTGAATTCTAAATACTTTGCATTAAATGATTAATTGCAAAACTTTTCCCGTGATTTAAATAGCATATATATGACGTTAATACATATTTTATTAGTAAGTAAACAATAGCATAACTATGATCGTGAAGTTATTAATCATTTATTTCGTATCCATAAGTGAATGAATATTAATTATTGATTGTCTAATATTAAAAAAGGCATATCCCGTAAAAACAATAACCCCATATATCCTAATTCCTAATTATGCTATCCCTTATATAAAGATATGTGCCGTTTGCACTCAAACATCAGCTTCTCTTCATATTTTTTTTTCTTAAGTTTTTCTATAGTTACTGCTCATGGCATCTTTTAGCTCATGGCATCTTTTAGGCACTGTACACATTATATATTACTAATACATATTTTATAAATGAACAGATTTCCGGTGAACATTCTTTGATGACATTTATGCAGTTTTGAATGTCGATAATTGATATTATTAGCATAATTCTTTTATATTTTCAATTATTGTTAGTTTTTAATTATTTTAAAAGTATGTTTTGGAGTTTTTTTGATAATTTAAATTATTTATATGTATCAGTTTTTTATATCATTCGAACACATATTTAAACTTATTAAAGTAAAGCAGTGTACAACATAAGAAGTTACGGCGGTCTTACTAATATACATAAAAACTGTATTATATTTTCAATATTTTACTATTGTATTATACAAAACAAAAATTAAAAAATTAAATATATTATGTTTTATAAAATTATTTTTTTATTAATTAAATAAAATATATTTCATTTTGCACAGGGCACGGATTATTACCTAGTTATATATATATATTTGAACGCATTATAATGAAAACTAGTTCTGAAATTATCTTAAACTAAAGGGAAATTTTATTGACTGAACTGAGCCAGATTATGTTAATTTTATTGCATAAATCCAAAAAAAAAAAAAATTAAAACTCTAATGTATATAAATATAACCAAAAATAAAACTAAACACTGAACGTGAAAGGCGGGAACATGGTGTGTTTTTGTAAGTTTCCTAAAATTAAACAAACTTCTTGGAGATAAAATGAAGAAGCTCGAACTAATATGGGAACAATTTTCTTGTGTGTGAAAATTGAGAACAACCTCACATGTTTCCGTATACAAGGAAATGAAAAAGCATCTTTCTGATATACGAAATAATTGTTATTTGTATGCAATTATTTGTGAGTCATGAAAATGATTTCATGTGATGAAAGTAAATGATCTATTTGATCTGTTCAATTTGGATAGCACGTAAAGCGTTACTTAAGGATGCATTAAAAATTTAGATGGCTCATAAAAATTAGTGATGATGTAAGACTTAATTTCTTTTCCGAATCAACTATATATTTTACTCACTTGTATTTTTTTTATTAAAATTCAGTTATTTACTCTATAATTGTTTTTTGATAAGTCCAAGACGAACTAGTTTTGTACCAGGCTGTTATTATGTTGCCGGACACTTTGAACAGTCCATTGGTTTGACAGATTATTTACATAAACAAAGTAGACATATAAGCAATTGAGATCTGTTTTTGTTATTATTATGGTTTGTATTTTCCAACGTGACAAAAAATAATTCCAATTTATAGTTGACGGAATCAATTATGAACACTATCCATTGAAAAGTTAGGAGTTCTAACCTATTAAGTAATCAGCCTTTCAAATTCAAGACCAATGATATCCATCAACCTGCAAGCATATAATACGTACATTATCATTATCAATATACGATTACGTGTATCGAACTCTGTTTCTTTTTAAGCACAACATTACCTAGAAAATGCTCAAATCATTTTTGGTTTTCTATAGGAAAACCACAATGAAGAAAAATTCAGAGAGAACAGTCATCTCTTTGTCTGAACACTCAGATGAGATCTATTTGCTTTTTTTTTGGGGACCCATCTCATACCTTGTCGCCCCTTAGAAATCTACATCACTTTTTTGGATTTTACTCTTTCTTACCAAAGAAGTTGGTTTTTTTCCAACTACCAAAGAAGTTGTTTATGGATTAACTTACCTAGGTTCTTAGAGACTATAGATAAAATAGATAGTTACGACATTTATACCATAAAGTTACCCAAAAACGTCCAAAATCATTAAGAGAATCTATTTAACTAAGCTTTAAACATGTAGGACATCATTATAAGTGTAAAGAAAAATAGGTTTTCTCTAGAAGATGCTTAATCAATTGAGGAACTCTTAATTATTTATTAGGATTCTAAAACTGTAACTAACATTTTTAAAAGAAAAACGTAAAACAGCCTCCCAAGTTCCAACTAAAATATTATCTGTCACCAAAAGGATTTATTTCTTAATCTTATTTTTACAGGCCAATTTGTTTTTGCAGATATTGCGGAGATCTGAAACAAATCCCTTGTGTTGTGTGTACTTGTAAACAAAGCTTGGTTAAAGTATATTTGTATAGAAAGCCTTATATGGGATCGATCAAATGAAATTCAGAAGAATCCAATAAGTTTACACATAACTTAAAATGCCATTGAAAGATTCTTTTAATTAAGATTAATCGAATTAAGATTAGTCGAGAAGTTTTGAACCGAATCATATAAATATTTCTTAGTCGAGAAACATTTGTTTTCTTTCCAAAAGGCAAGCAAACTAAAAGGTTAAAATACATCCGAGAACTCCCCACTAACTCAAAACTCACATGATATATAAGTATCATGAAATTTAAATATATACATCGGTACATCCCGGGCTACTCTGGGCTTTGACATGCCTCCGAAATAAGTAGATCCCAAAGATTTGTATTGAGACAGATTGTTTAAATTTGATTTGGATGATGAAGGAGTCTTTTGACTGACCAGCTTTTAAATCATTGTTAGATTATTTCTATATGTTTAAGAAATTTTTTGAGCAATGTGTTATCCACCTTATCCTTCCTAGCTAAAATGTTTTGAGCAATGTTCTTGTTCTTTTAGTAAGGGTATTAGAGGCTATATCTTTTCTCATGTGTATCACACAATTGTGCTGATACCCTTACTAAAAGAACAAGAACATGAGGCTATTTCTTTTCTCATGTGTATCACACTTTAGGTTCTTCGAAACCCGAACCCATAAACCAAACATAAGCTTCTTTATGGTTGTTAGCGGACCAAAAAAAAACATCGGTACATCCCATTCATACACCATTATAAGATCAATTATACACTCTAGATCTATGCAAAAATATTTATTTTTGTACGTATACTTGAGTATATATGTATATACTATACATATATATATATATACTTAATACTTACGTTACGTAGATGAGAGTATATAGAGATGTCGAGATGGAGAGTGGTCCAGTTTGAGTCTATATATCGCTGACCGACTTGTAAGAGAGAACAGTCGTGTGTGAAGAGAGAGAGATTCTCTCTTCGCCAGCTTTCTTTTTGGTCTTATCCTACAGGACTCTTTGCAACAGCCCAAAAGCTTACTATCACAAATAACAAAACAAAAGTTATATTTATTAAATATTGTACCGACGACCCCAAAAACAAACAAAAACCTTTTTTGAAACTTTCTTGGAAAAAATAGCCATCCCATTTTTCAACCCATCAAAGAAATCAGATGTATTATGCTATTTCTCTATAAGAATTGTGGGATTTATGTTAAGAAAACTAGTGTTAAAACATTCGTCAATTTGGAAAAAAAAAAAAATCTAGATATTTATAAAGCAATGACTATTATATGAAGTTCATATATGCTTATTTTAAATATTTTCAGAACAATATTCAAACTTCTTGCAATTTGCAAAACAATATTGGAATACAATATTTAAATTTAGAATTATATATCTCTGTCAATTTGGTGTATTCTTTAAGTTGGTTCTCTATATATTATATATACTGAAAAATATATAATTAGTTACATTCTTACTTGTTTTCTTCTTCATAACTCTCTCTGTCTTCTTGCTCTCAGATTTTTACTTGATTTAGCCGAGAACTGTGAGACAAATTAAAGAGTGTTTCTGTATATCTCTCTGTCCAACTGTTTTGTCTTCTTACTTCGAAACTCTCTCTTCCTCTTTCTTTCTCTCTCTCTCTTCTCTCTCAACTAAACCAACATGATGATGCCAGATGATCATCACCACCTCTCATTCCCCAGCTATGTCCTTCACCAAGAACACATCACCTCGAATCCTAACCCTAACCCTAATCCTATCTCCTCAAACTCAACCAAGAGGAAGAGAAATCTCCCGGGAAATCCAGGCATGTACACTCAATCCAAATCTCGGACTTTTCATATATTTCAATACATGTTTCTTGATATTCTATATTATCATCTGTTTCAATCAAGAACAATATTCTTGTTCCAAATTTTGATCCTTCTTTTTCTTGTAATAATTTATTTTGTAATGATTATTTCCTATTTTTTTCCATTCCTGGTTTTAATTTGGTAAATTAAACAGATCCAGATGCAGAAGTCATCGCTCTATCGCCAAACTCCCTCATGACAACGAACCGATTCATCTGCGAGATCTGCAACAAAGGGTTCAAGAGAGACCAAAACCTTCAGCTTCACCGGAGAGGCCATAACCTTCCATGGAAGCTAAAGCAAAGGACGAACAAAGAGCAAGTGAAGAAGAAAGTGTACATCTGTCCCGAGAAGACCTGCGTACACCACGACCCGGCTCGAGCCCTCGGAGACTTAACCGGGATCAAGAAGCATTTCAGCAGGAAACATGGAGAAAAGAAATGGAAATGCGACAAATGTTCCAAAAAATATGCTGTCATGTCCGATTGGAAAGCTCATAGCAAGATTTGTGGTACTAGAGAGTACAGATGTGACTGTGGTACCCTCTTTTCAAGGTAAATATTGCAACACACTTTTAAAAGTGTAAACTCAATTTGGTTGCTTCTATATATCTATATAATATAAATCAAATGATTTAGCTATATATATGCAACGTTATTGATTTAGTTTCTTTGATGAATGAAATTGGAACAGGAAAGATAGTTTCATTACACATAGAGCATTTTGTGACGCTTTAGCCGAAGAGAGTGCTAGATTAGTCTCAGTTCCACAAGCTGTAGCCGCACCCGCTTATTTGAACAATTCTCCGGACGAGGAAGTCAACCTTGGGAACATCAATCCAAATTATCATCAGCAACAACAACTTAATCATACATCTTCTCAATTGGACCAAACCGGTTTTAATATTAACCGCAATAACATTGGCTTCATGGGACAAACCTTCACCAACCAGCTTCACTTACCAAACAACATGTTCGCGTCCTCATCTTCACCATCACCTCGTAGTACATCCGAGTCACTTCAAAATCTTTGGCATTTACAAGGACAATCATCTCATCAATGGCTTCTCAACGAAAACAACAACAACAACAACAACATTCTCCAAAGGGGAATCTCCAAGAATCAAGAAGAGCATGAGGCTAAGAAGGGAATCATTAATGGTTCTTTGTTATCTTCGGAAGCACGTACCAACTACAACCAAAACGGTGGACAAGTAACAGCATCCATGTCTGCCACTGCATTGCTTCAAAAGGCGGCTCAAATGGGATCAAAGAGATCATCGTCAAACTCCGACAATAGCTCGGCTTTTGGTCTAATGACTTCCTCCATCTTCAACAACAAACAAACGGAGAGTAATATCAAAGCTAAAGAAGTTAATGGAAGAGGCTTCACCAGAGACTTTCTTGGTGTGGGAAGTCAACAACGTCCTTGGCCATCATTGATGGTCAACCATAATCTTCCCGACTTGTCTCCTCCGGCCACCACCGGTGGCACAACAGCCGCCGACATGAACCAGTAATCTGATAAAACACATCGTTGTCGATGTTAAAAGGTAAATATTTACATTATGTAATATATCTTTATGAATTATAACGAGAAGGAAGATTCCTCTGTTTGGGATATTTTCTGATGCAGCAGGGTAATTACGTTAACTATGTGATTCAGTTGACGAGAGGACAAATTAAACACGGCAGACACAAAAACGAAGAAAATCGTGAACGATGAAATTTTGACTCGGGGGGAATCTCTGAGTTGACTAGGTGCTGCGCAATGGGTCCGCTCGCTTGACGAAGATGGCTATTTCGGGTCCACTCCAGCATGCATGGCGAAAACCTCTGACCATGCATGCACAACAAACTATACGCTATGTCTTTTCTTATTTTTCTTTCCTCTTTTATTTTCTTGTAATTATTGCATGATGTTATTTTTTAAAAGAGTACTCGAAAAGAAACGAGGACCAGTGTGTTTTAGTGTCAATAAAAAGACATTAAGAAAATAAAACATATGAAATAAAATTAGTGGAGTATAATGTTTAATTTTATTAAGCAAAGAAATTGAGTGTATGCTGAATGATTAGATGGAAAAAAAGAGAGAAGATGATGTGAAATGTGTAATGACGAGGCCTGGTTTATTTGAATAAGTTTAAATGGATTGATTTGGCTATTTATGTTACTAAAGTGCACTTATCTTTTTGGTCACTGGTCCCGAGAGAACTCCATAGTTAAGGGTGCTAGAGCTGGAGCAGGACTAGGATGGGTGACCTTTCGGGAAGTGATTCTCGAAACCGTGTGAGTGAGGTCAAAACACGGGGAAAGATCATGTGGTGATTGCAGGGTCAGTAAATAAGTCGGTTGGGCTCCGAGAAAAATAATGCACCAGCCCTCGGACAGGGGCAGAGCCCACGAGCCCGACAGAGGGATGGGTGACTCGCCGGTAGGACGGTCGGGGGCGTTAAAAAAAAGTAAAAATTAGAGTATTGAAAGTTAAAACCATTGTACATAGTTATTACTTTTTTTCCGGTAACAGCTTAAACTTTTTATAGCTTTTTCTTATAACCATAATTAAACTATTAATTAATTCTCAATTCAAATGGCAAGAGAAATGGGAAAATGGGTATTTAAATATCAAACTTGTAAATTTCAGCTATTCTAAGTATCACTTTTGTTTGATTTACTTAAATAACAAAAAAAAATTGATGACCAGTTTTTAAATCATGATTTTATATTGACTCAGTCATATTAGGCACGACGTTAACGCCATTAACAAATTGACTAAACAACATTTGGTCATGTGAAGTCAACATTATGCATAAGATGGCCAGTCAACAAAAATTCATGATTTAAAAGATAATCAATATAAAAGTTTGTTAACTAAATCGTCTACATGAAATTTAATGCTTATATTGGTTAAAATTTAAAAATGTGGCATTTAAATGTCATTTTTCATTAAAAGGTGACTTCTATTTTTAATTAAAAAAAAACAATTTAGACTTACAATTTTGCAATGTGTAAAATTAAGAATCTTAATATTTTTGAGGTCTATAATTAACAATAATACTCATGTATTACTAATGAAAGAGCATACTAATCTTAATCTGTTGAGGTTCTTGAGATAACATATGCTATATTTAACAATGTGATTTTCCAAACAAAACCCAAATAACTCAAGATGGTAAGGTTACTACAGTTCCCTTTCACATCTTGAAACTCAAACTTCACAGGAAAACTGTAATCATGAGCAATAAATAATCATTGTTTTACGAATTTTCTATTTACTAGAATGCAAAACAAAATGAATTTTTGTTATGATAGCACAAATTTTTTTGTGTTGGATATTTTTGAAAAAGAAAAAGAAAAGAAAAAAAGTATAAGACATACACACCACACAAAGAAAATTTGATTTTATGATTCAGTTATATAAATATGAAAGTTACCAACTAGAGACACTAGTCGAATGCAATTAATCGTTAGTATTTTCTAATTTATAGATTGCATTCAACTAGTCGTTTATTTATCATAATCTCAACTTATGTGTATAGATTTAGGGTTTTCTAAGATTTGCATTGTTAAAAAATCATTAGATGAGGTTAAATTGATGTTTAAAGTGTAAAATCAATCTTTTCATTTTTGTTGTGATGGTTTAAATGTTTTGTTTAATTATTTTTGATTTATTTGGTTTTGCAGTTATGTAAACTGATGGAATTAAAGTTATCAGTTAGTAGGAAGAAGGAAAAATGTAAAACTTTTAAGTTTCAGCCATTATAAATCCTAAATTTTGCGTAGACGGATAAAATAACAAATTATTATATCGATTATCTTTTAAATCATAAACATATGTTGACTGGCCATATTAGGCATGATATTGACTTCACTAACAAACATTGACCAAAAGGCGTTTAATCAATCTTTTAGTGGTGTTAACATTGTGCCTAATATAAGCGAGTCAAAATAAGTTTGTGATTTAAAAATCGATTAATGAAAAAGTTTGTTATTTAAATGAGTCAAAAGAAAAGTGATATTTAGAATGGCTGAAATTTGATAGTCCAGCCGTTAAATTTCCATTTTCCCCAAGAGAGAAATATATAAGTTAACAGATATAGTTCATTAGAGACACAATTGTGTGCACTAAGAGCATCTCCATCAGTAAAAACCTCATTGGGGTTCTCAAACAAAAAAATATTGTTATTTTAATATAATATAATTATGTGATTTAGTTTTTGTTTGGAAAAAAAATTAAACCAATGCTGATGAAATATATGGCATGAAAATTCTAAGAGTATCTCAAAGTATCTCAAATGAGATACAAGTAGAGAACCAATTTGTTTAGTATCTCAATTACATGTTAACCCCTTAATATGCAATTGGCAAGACTACACAATTGAACAAAATCATTAACCAGTATAAGGTGAAATTATTAAGTTACTAGGTTTTGATCTGCACGTTGCACGGAGTTAATTTGTTAGTCTACTTTTGTATTTTATAATTTTATATATTTATTTTATTATTATGTTTAATATTAGTTTATTTGAATTGTTTTATAATTGTTTTTATTTTAGTTTTGTGCATAAATATTTTCGAGTTTCTGCTTTTTTTTAAGTTTGATAACCATTCACTGCAAGTTCATCTATCATGTTTTTTATTTGTTCATTTTTCAACTTTTTTTCTACAATCTCTTTGTTTTTTATTTCAAATAATATTTTCAATTTTTTATTTCGTTGACAATTTGTAGTTTTTATAATTTTTAAAATAAGTATTTATTTTTTATTTTTAAATAACATTATATAAATGTCCAAAAATGAATACATAATATATATATAAGCTGATAAAAAAACCCACAATATGTAAAAGCTTCATTGGAGAGAAACTTTTTACAACTCATTCTCAAGCATAATAATCCTACTTTTTTTTTTTCTTTTTGTATAGATCCAGAACCATGCCTACATTACTCGTGCCTACATTACTACAGGCAAGAGATGGCAACTAAAAAAAATATATTTGATATCATATAAAACCAAAGTGTTTACTATAATAATTTTTTGTTGAAGTAATTATATTTATTTTTTACAAAATTTGTAGTAACTTTTTAGATAAAATTTGTTTAACGTTACTTAAATAAAGAAAATCAATAAAGAGAAAGAATAAAGAAAGGATCAATTTTAGATATGAAAATAATTTGTGTACCACTTAGGAAAACACGTTTAACAAAATGTAGTGCTAATATAAACCTATCTCGAAATAAGTTCTGAAAAGGAGCAGCACAATTACCGTTAGTTATGCAATGATAGAGTATATAATTATGCTTGATTAAAACTATTAAAATTAAGAATTTAAAAACAAATATATATATATATAAGAAATAATCTCTTCAATAATTTTTTAAAAATGGGGTCGTAGGCCAATGTTTATAGTTCTTTATGGCCGTGTGTATATCAAGTTTATTTTTATGCTACATGATTTAAATTTTTAGTCTTTTTTTTACAAAAAAA
Organism: Thlaspi arvense; assembly: GCA_911865555.2. Classification (NCBI taxonomy): domain Eukaryota; kingdom Viridiplantae; phylum Streptophyta; class Magnoliopsida; order Brassicales; family Brassicaceae; genus Thlaspi; species Thlaspi arvense. The sequence goes on from OU466861.1 coordinate 11,182,915, forward strand.
CTTTAGTTGTTTATTCAAGAAAAATCTTTATTCATTTTACAAAGTATAGTAGATATAAATGATTTTACTTTAGTTTTCTTCATACATATTTCTGAATATTTTTTTTTTAACTTCAACAACTATTATGTACAAGTTCTTCCATATTTGTTAGACTTCAACCTTTGTTTTTGCATTCTTTTTGGTTCTTATTTGAATAAGCATTTTGATTATTTTGTTTTCATAGAGAACATACACTTTTTGTGTTTTGTAAATAAGTATTTTTTTTTTAAGTTAATGTTTTAAGAAGCCTAAAAAAATCTGTATGAAAATAAATCTACGAAAAGTTAATATTAAGTGAAAACCTATATAATAAAAATAAAAATACTGATATGAACACTCTAGATATGGAGAGATAACTCTCTAATTATATATATGATTTGGTTTGATACCGTAGAATCAGAGGTATGTACCTTGCTGAATCTTGGAGATCTAGATTTTGCAAGTCAACTTTAGGAAAAACCAATGATGAAAGAATCAGTGAAAAAAAATCCAATTTCTGTTTTTTTTTAAATAACGAATAATATGAAGTAACACTCCTTAATCGGGATTGATCTGATCTGCCATAGATAAGCTATAGTGTTAGACAATAATCAATCATCTGGTGCCGACGATGGAGCAAGAGCACATGCAAAATCATATCCTTTTGTTTGTATATTAACATTGGTTGGACTTGGATGATTCTCAAAGCTATCACAATTGTCGCACAAATTTTTTAAATGTGTTTCGAATCATTTTTGATGTTTGTATAATTAGTTTCCATTTCAAAAATAGAAAATTATCCCCTGTGTTAAATAGATAGTGATTATCCATTTGCTTTTGTATTTATATATTAGTATATTAAAGGATAATGCTTATCCCTATGTTTTGTCTTTATATATTACCTTACTTCACTATGAAGTAATGTTTTCTTATAAATATATGACTTCATTCTTTGTAAAATCATAAATTCAGAAAAAGAAATAAATGAAGTTCTTATGTTCATATTTCTCTCTCTCTCTGAAGTTCATATATCTTAAACTCTTCTTTGCTTTTTCATATAAAGCTTTAGTTTATAACACATTATCAGCATGAACGTCTCTTGATCTATATCCGAAAGATAGATTTGTACCTGTGAGGTAAGATTTATTTGAGATTAAATTATTTGAGTTTAATTTCTTTTAAAGTTTATGATTTACGAAAAGATAGGCTTTGCCTTCTCAGATTATATGTTATGCCGGGATGGTAGGTTATGCCTCCTTCGAACTGATCGTTATGGTAGGTGCTGCCTCAAGGATCAAATAATTATATCGTTTATTATGCTGGGATGGTAGGCTATGTCTCCTCCGAGTTGATCGTTATGGTAGGCGCTGCCTCCAAGATCAAATAAGTATTGTGACCCAGAAGATGTCACAATTTGAGATTTGGGATGGACAGTGCTACGACACATACAATACTTAAAGATAAAAAATATTTCTCCTGTCTCAAAATGAAAGTCTCTGCTGGAAGCGTGAGTACTATACCTGGTATAGCAAAGATTATACTAGGCTCTTGAAGAGCGATTTTTTCATTGCCAAGGGGTACATAGTTTGTAGTGCAAGATGCATTTTACTCCCCCGAGTCTCAACGGAACTTATTAAGCTTTCGAGATATCCGCAGAAATGGATATCATATTGAGACAATTAATAAGAATGGCTCTGAATATCTTTGCATTACAACGGAAAATAAACATCAATTAGAAGAGTTACCAATGATGTCCTCTGGATTATATTGCACAAAGATAACCATGGTTGAATCACATGTTACGGTAAACTAGAAGTTTACCAGCACTTTCAGAGTGTGGCATGAAAGGTTAGGCCACCCTGGTTCAGTCATGATGAGAAGAATTGTGAAAAATTCGAGTGGCCACCCATTGAAAAACCAGAAGATTTTTCGATCGAGAGAGTTTTCATGTAAGGCATGTTCTCAAGGAAAACTCAAAAGTAGGCCCTCGCCAGCCAAAGTTAGGAATGAATCCCTTGTATTCTTAGAGAGAATACATAGTGATATATGTGGGCCGATTAACCCACCATGCGGGCCATTTAGATATTTCATGTTATTGATTGACACATCTAGTAGATAGTCACATGTGTGTCTTTTGACCACAAGAATATGGCTTTCGCAAGATTCATTGCCCAAATAATCAGGTTGAGAGCGCATTTCTCTTATTATGCCATAAAAATTCCATGCTTGATAACGCTGGTGAACTCACTTCAGCGGTCTTTAATAACTATTGTATGTCCTTGGGAATCGATGTTGAGCATCCAGTTCCGCATGTTCATACACAAAATGGCATGGCTGAGTCATTGATTAAGCAGTATCAATTAATTGCATGACCGTTAATCTTGATAACAAAGCTTCCAATCACTGTGTGGGGGCATGCTATATTGCATGATGGGGGATTGATCCAAGTAAGACCAAGTGCGTTTAATGAATATCCCCCATACAGTTAGCATTTGGCCAGAAGCCAGATGTATCCCATCTTCGTGTGTTTGGGTGTGCGGTCTATGTCCCTATAGCGCCACCTTAAAGAACAAAAATGGAACCACAAAGATGTTGGGAATATATATTGGGTACTTGTCACCAAGTATAATTAGGTATCTTGAATCGGCAACTTGTGATATGTTCACAGCACGATTTGCCGATTGCCACTTTGATGAAAGTGAATTCTCTGCGTTAGGGGGAGGATTGAGAGAATTACCAAATGATATCACATGGTGTACAAAAACTTTAGCTTATCTTGATCCTCCTAAAAAACAACGCGAGGTGAAAGTTCAGAAAATTATACATATGCAAAGTTTAGCAAACCAGTTACCTGATGCATTCACTGATAAAAGAAGGATGACAAAGTCCTATATCCCCACTGCTAATGCTCCATCAAAGATAAATGTTCCTGAAGAACATATTGATGTAAATAGAGCAAATGAACCGGTTCAGCTAAAGCACAAGAGGCTAATAGGATCAAAAGACAAAAATCCCCGAAAGAGAGAGAAATTAGAAGCAAAGGTTCTGGAAGAACCAAATAAAGCCAAATGTTCTGAAGACATTTGTGAAAAGGTTCCTGAAGAACCAAATGAAGGTATATGTCCGGAAGACATATTTGAACCAGTTCGTGAAAAACTAGGTAAAGAGATTTGTCCTGAACACGAATCTGAAGCAGAAAAATATGAGATTTCCATGTCCTTCGCCCAAAGTGGAAAATTATGGGTTAGAAGTAATACAATATAATGCTGGAATGTCTCCTTTTCTGTTTCTAAAGAGATCGATCATGAAAATGATGATCAAGATCTAAGTTTCGTTTCAGAGTGCCAAAGAAGGCATGATTGGGATAAATGGCAAGTGGCCATGAGGGATGAAATATTCTCCCTTAATAAACGGAACGTATTCAGACCGATAATTATGTAAGTGGCCATGAGGGATGAAATATTCTCCCTTACACCTGAAGATATAATACCGGTCGGATATAAATGGGTCTTTGTAAGAAAAAGAAATGAGAAATATGAGGTCACAATGTATAAAGCTCGCCTTGTGGCACAATGATTATCTCAAAGACCAGGAATAGATTATGAAGACACATATTCTCCGGTCATGGATACAATCACATTCAGGTACTTAATGAGCCTAACGGCCTCTAAAAATTTAGAGATGTACCTAATGGATGGTGTGTCTGCATACCTATATGGTTCACTTGATAGTGACATATACATGAAAATCCCTGAAGGATTTAAGATCCCTGAAGGATCAAAGATGCCTAATGCATCAAAGAGATATGTTATGTCAAACTACAGCGATCACTTTACGGATTAAAATAATCCATACGTATTTGGTATAATCGCTTAATTGAGTATTTGTTGAGTAAAGATTACATCAACAATGCGATATGCCCTTGTGTGTTTATTAATAAATTCGAACCAGGATTTGTGATCATTGCTGTATATGTTGATGACCTGAACATGATTGGAACTCAAAAGGAGATCGTTAATATGAGCTCTAGCATTATCAATCCCCTTCTCATGGCCACTTGCCACTTATCCCAATCAGGCCTTCTTTGGCATTCTGACACGGAACTTGGATCTTGATCATCATTTTCGTGATCGATCTCTTTGAAAACAAAAAATAGAATATTTCATCATTATCTTCTATTTCACTTCTAGCCCATAATTTTTTTCAGTTTGGGCGAAAGAGTTAAAAACCTCATATTTTTCTGCTCCAGATTCGTCTTCAGAACAAATCTCTTTACCGAGTTATTGAACTGGTTCAGTTATTTCTTTCGGACATATACCTTCAGGTTTTACCCAAATAAAAACTACTGCAAATGCACAACAAAACAGTCATAGTATAAGGGGTATCAAATCCAAAAGAAGTATGTAAACTACACTAGCGATTTCAGATTCAGATTAAGCTAAGCAATAAATAGTGTATGTACTGCGAAATAACAAAATAAAAGATAGCAGGCGAAATTTGTTTGATCTAAGACTCAGAAAATTAAAAGCGCTAAGTCAGGACAATTCACAGGTTGAATCCGAGAATATAGAATGCATGAAATCAGGAATGATTAAGAACCGTCTTGAACATGAATCTTAAATATATAACTAATCAAATCTTATTGCAGAAGTTAACTATGTCTAAATCACAGAGTTTCAAATCTCTTCCCAAACCCTAACAACCTAAACATATAGTAATGATCAAGTTCAGTTGTTCACAAAACTCATAAGCCAAATCTCTTTGCACTAAATTGTTTTGCTCATCTAATGCTAGAGCAGGTTATCAATAATTCTCTCACATCTATTAAACAACCTATGATTTTTGGATTCCTAGATGATGTGTCTAAGAAATCGATTTTAAGCAAGCAGAGATGAAGAACCAAAAGATATTCCTAACAGGTAGCAATTCTACAAACTCTTCATCAACCTTTGAAAAGCCCTAACTTAACTAGCAAATTACTCAGACATGATCATGGAAACAGAAAACTTGGCTGAATAAAGAGAGAATGAAATAAAAGACAAGGGGATCGAAATCTTCTCCAAAAAGAGTACAAGATCTATCTCCCCAAAAGCTCTGAATAAAATCCTCTCTAAAGCTCTCTGAATTCTCAAAATCTAAGATAAAAGCCAACAATGGCTGAAAACCTAATATATACAAGCTAAAACATGATCTGGGGCATTCTTGCAAATACTAAAACTTCTGGGCAAAAACTGCAAATAATTCTCCTTCTTTTATGAAACCAGCCACGAACCTTCCTCTACGGGTGACGAGCGTCACCCAAGTCCAAATCCTCCTACCGAGTTGCACACTTCGTGGCTTCATCTTGCAATGCTTCAAAAAGCTTCAATATCTCCAATTAGCTCCAGACATGCTACAACCTGCAAAGACTCTACTAGGACTCTAAAAAGACCAAATAGACTCAATAAAAAGGGCTTATATCATGGTTAAAAATCATAAAAACCATGATATTTCAACTCCCCCAGACTTAGCTTTTGCTTGCCCTCAAGCAAACATCAGACAGAGAACAGGGTCGAGGTTTGAAAACAAGAAACAGTCAGCTAAACATCAGGAACACCACATTAGTTAACACTTTCGAATACACATACCACAGAGTCAACACAAGATTAAATTTCAGTCTAATCATCACAAGCTTAGCAAATCCCTCAAATCCAATTCAAATCCCTTCAAGAAAATCGAAATCTCTGCTGTTAACTCCTTATATTATTTAAGTGTAATATCTCATCAAGGTTTTATCATCTCAATCACTTACAGATTCTTTTCCTTTCCTAAACAACTGAAAAAAGCAATCTCAACACAGCTCTCCTATTTTCTCTTCCCGTTCCTTTCTGATTTTTTTGATTTTTTTCAACTCTTTTGCTCATTTTTTATAGTCTAAGATATGGTGCTACTCAATACTTGTGTTCCTTGTGAGGAGACAGGTTCTTGAGTGTGTTCAATATTGTTGTTCCTTGTTAGGAGACAGGGTCATGAATCAGGGAAGATCAAAGAGAGGCTGCATCTAAACATACTTGTCAGTGTTGAAAGAGAGAATCAAGATCAGTGAGAATTAAGCCCCAAGATAAGAAGTTTAAAGTTCATTAAGGTGGAGCTAACAGCAAATTTTCCAGTTTATCTAATAACCTAAACCTTCATTGCTAGACTGGTCTACCTATGACTTTCAACTTAGTAAGACTTGTAATCAGCTACTGTGGCAATGGTTCTTATAAGCATAAACGTTATATGATTAGTTCCACGAAAAACTGACAGTTTCAAAACTTTGACTCTATAAAAACAGGTTTTTGACTCAACTTTAAGACTCTAAAAACATGACACAAAGCATACAACGTCAGTAACCACCTCCACCAGACTTAAACAACACTGTCCCCAGTGTTATTAAGCCAAGAGTTGGTCAAAATGAAGTATGAGAACGTGTAGAATCGAGTTGAAAAAGTGGTACCTCGCGAAGGGACGGGTGACAAGTGTCACCCCTCAGTGGTGACGATCATCACCACGTCTGAGACTTCAGAATCATCAAGTTGGATGCTTAAACGTTGTGTCATCATGTGTACTCCGAATTCAGACTGTTGGAGCACTCAAAACACACATCAAAAACATCCAAACAAAGCATAATCCATGGTTTAACAAGTTCACAAAACATCCTCAAAGCAAACTGAACAAACTGACTCTCATTTTTTTTTTTTATGTTAGAACGAAAATAGACTATAATATGATAGCTAGATAACTTACCAGTGGGTTGCCTCCCACTAAGTGCTTGTTTAACGTCATTAGCTCGACTTTGATTGGCTGTTTAGATAGCTGGTGCATCATCCAGAGACACAATGTGTCCTGCTGGAATATCGGCTTGCGCCCAATAATGCTTCACCCTCTGTCCATTGATAGTGAACTCCTCACTTTTGGTGTTAATCAGGACAATGGCGCCATGTGGTCTAGCCTCTAAGGGACCTGACCATTGAGAACGCAGTTTACCAGGAAAAAGCTGTAAACGAGAGTTGTAAAAGAGTACATGGTCATTGGGCTCGAAATGTCTGAAGATGATCTTCTTATCATGATATGCCTTTGTCCTCTCCTTGTATAACTTGGAGTTTTCATAGGCCAGATATCTGATTTCATCCAGTTCATTGAGCTGAATCAAGCGCCTCTCTACAGCAGGCTTCATATCAAAGTTCAGCTTCTTGATAGCCATTCTGCTTTGAACTCTAGCTCCACTGGTAGATGGCACGCCTTGCCATAGAGTAGAAGGAATGGTGTAGTCCCAAGTGGCGTTTTGTAAGCAGTCCTGTAAGCCCACAATGCATCACCCAGTTTTGCTGCCCAATCCTTCCCTGTCTTCAGGCAAGAAATCATTTATTAGGACATTGTCTTCAACCTGAATCCTGGATATATGATCAGCAACTCCATTCTCAACTCCTTTCTTGTCTTTCACTTCAATGTCAAATTCTTGAAGAAGCAGAATCCATCTCAACAACCTTGGCTTTGCATCCTTCTTCTGCATCAGATACTTCAATGCTGAATGGTCAGTATGGACCACGATCTTGGAGCCAACAAGATACTGCCTGAATTTCTCAAATGCAAAGACTACAACCAACAGTTCTTTATCAGTTGTTGCATAGTTCTTCAGAGCATCATCCAATGTCCTGCTGGCATAGTAGATGGTGTGGAGCTTCTTGTCTTTCCTCTGTCCCAGCACTGCTCCAACTGCAAAATCGCTGGCATCACACATCACTTCAAAAGGCAAGTCCCAATCTGGAGGCTGCATAACAGGAGCTGTAATCAAAGCCTGTTTGATCTATTCAAAAGCAGACTTGCATTCTTCTATGAACTCAAACTTCACAACTTTGCAGAGGAGAGCAGTAAAGGGTCTTGCAATCTTGCTGAAGTCCCTGATGAATCTTTTGTAGAACCCAGCGTGACCCAGAAAACTCCTCACTGCTTTGACTGAATTAGGTGCTTGCAGACTTGTCATCACTTCAATTTTCGCCTTATCCACCTCTATACCATCTCCTGAGACCCTGTGACCAATAACAATGCCATTTTGTACCATAAAATGGCACTTCTCCCGATTCAGAACCAAGTGCTTCTCTTCACATCTCTGCAGAACTGCACACAAGTTGTCCAGGCAGCTCTTGAAGGAAGACCCACAAACTGAGAAGACATCCATGAAAACCTCCATAAACCTCTCAATCATGTCAGTGAAGATCGACATCATGCATCTCTGGAAGGTTGCAGGAGCATTACACAGTCCAAAAGGCATTCTGCGATATGCAAAGGTGCCATAAGGACAGGTAAAAGTGGTCTTCTCCTGATCATTTGGATGGATGGGGATCTGAAAGAAGCCTGAATAGCCATCAAGAAAGCAGTAATACTTGTGATTCGCCAGCCTCTCCAGCATCTGATCGATGAAAGGCAGAGGGAAGTGGTCTTTCCTTGTGGCTGCATTCAGCTTCCTGTAATCGATGCACAACATGTGTCCTGTCACAGTTCTGGTTGGAATCAGCTCATCCTTATCATTTTTCACCACTGTAACTCCTCCCTTCTTAGGGACCACGTGCACTGGACTGACCCAAGCACTGTCTGATATGGGATAGATGTTCCCAGCTTGCAGCAGCTTCATGATCTCCTTCTTGACCACATCCTGCAGATTTGGATTCAGTCTCCTCTGTTGCTCCACTGATGATTTCGATTCATCTTCCAAGTGTATCCTATGCATGCACAAGTCTGGAGAAATCCCTGAAATATCATCAAGAGAATAGCCAAGAGCTTTGCGAAATCTGCGCAGCTTACTTAGCAAAAAGGCGAGCTCTGCATTGTTCAATGAAACATTAACAATAACAGGATAAGTGGAATTTTCTCCAAGGAATGCGTACCTTAGCCCTGCTGGGAGCTGTTTAAGCTCAACTTTTGGTGTTTTTACTGCACTTCAGTCACCCATTGCAGCAGCTTTCGCAGATGTGGTGACAAGCTCATCCTGTGCAACCAGTTGCATCACATGTGCAGTAGCATCCATCATCTTTGTGTAACCTGTAGCAGCAGCATCCAGATGCTCATACTCTGCTGTAGAAGTGGTCAAAGCCCTCTCCAAGGGGTCTTCTGATCTCATCTCATGAAAGATTTAATCAGCAATGTTGGTAAGAACATCCACATAGAAAGCCTGTCCATCTATGGTTGGCATCTTCATCAGCTTGTCCATTTCGAATTGCATCACCAACTCACCAACATTCAGCTCTATTATATCCTTCCTGACGTCAATGATAGCTCCTGCAGTAACCAGGAAGGGTCTGCCAAGAATCAAAGGGTCTTTGGGTTCTTCTCCATACTCCAGAATCACAAAATTAGTAGGAATCATGCAATCTCCTACTTTGATAGGAACATCCTCTATCACACCTTCAGGAACTCTGACTGATCTATCAGCCAGGACAAGAGATATCCTTGTAGCCTTAAAATCGGTCATCCCTTAGCTCTTGCCAACAGAATGAGGCATAAGGTTCATACTAGAACCAAGATCCCACAATGATCTCTCAAACCTGTCAGAAAAGATTGTGCAGTCTAATACAAAGCTCCCAGGGTCTGAAAGCTTCTCTGACACTCTGTTCTGAATCATTGCACTGGCCTGCTCGTTGATCATCATAGCTCCAGCCTCTAAACTCAAGTTGTTGGTCACCATCCTCTTCACATACCTCCTTATAACAGGAGTAATCCTCACAGCATATATCAATGGAATCTCAATGACCAACTTGTCCATGATAGCTTTGCATTTGGCATCTTCAAGCTCTTGTTTAGACTTCTTAGGATGCTTAGGATAGGGTATCTTGGGCTTATACACTGTCTCCTTAGCATTATTTGAAGTCTCAGTCGAAACTGCAGTTGGTTGCAACGGGTGACGAGCGTCACTGGATAGGTGACGAGCGTCACTCGTTTTGGAGAAGTCGTGAAAGTTTGCTCAAGCTGGGTGACGAGCATCACCCCCTGGTGACAGTCGTCACCTATTTGTGAAGAAGAGTCGTCGGGGTCTTGCTCAGTGGGTGACGAGCGATACCCATCCTGGATGACGAGCGTCACTGATATATCATGGTTTTTATGGTTTTTAACCATGATATAAGTCCTTTTTATTGAGTCTTTTTGATCTTTTTAGAGTCCTAGAAGAGTCTTTGCAGGTTAAAGCATGTCTGGAGCATAATTGGAGATTTTGGAACCTTTTGGAGCATTCTGAGTTGAAGCTACGAAGTACCTAGCTCGAAGAAGAAAGTATGCCATATGGTGACACTCGTCACCAAGCTGGTGACGCTCGTCACCCACCAAGGAAGGAGGTCGTGGCCTGTTTTTATAAAGATTGGGAAGAAATTGCAGTTTTGGCCCAAAAGTTCCAGTAGTTGCAAAAAGGCCCCAGATCGTGTTTTAGCTTGTATATTAGGTTTTTCAGCCATTCTTTTGGCAGATATCTTGTATCTTATTATTTTTGAGAACTTTAGAGAGAGATTTGTATAAGAGCTTTTGGAGAGACAAATCAGACTCCTTCAGAGCAGATTTTGAACTCCTTTATTTCTACTTCTTATTTCTTTTATGCAATCTATTCTTTTCATGATGTTTTCTCAAATCACCATGTCTGAGTAGTTTGTTAGTTAAGTTAGGGCTTTTCAAAGGTTGAAGAAGAGTTTGTAGAATTGCTAAAAACTTATAGGAAATTCATTGGTTCTTCATCTGTGCTTGCATTCATATCGATTTCTTAGACACATCATCTGGATTTCGAAACCCTAGGTTGTTTGATAGATGTGAGAGCATTATTAATCACCTGAACTAGTATTAGATGAGCAAAACGCCCTAGTACAAAGAGATTTGGCTTAGGAGTTTTGTGAACAATTGAACCTGATCATTACTGCATGTTTAGGTTGTTAGAGTTTGCAAAGAGATTTGAAACTCTGTGATTTAGACATAGATAACTTCTGCAATGAGAATTGATTAGTTATATCTTTGCGATTCATGTTCAAGACGGTTTTAATTCATTCCTGATTTCATGCATTCTACACTCTCAGATTCAACCTGCAAACTGTCCTGATTTAGCGCCTTTAGCCTTCTGAACTTTAAGAACAAGCATAAAAACGCCCTCTTGCATTTATTTTACTGTTTTGCATTACATTCATTATTTATCGCTTAGCTTAATCTGAATCTATAATCGCTAGTGTGGTTTACATACTCCCTTGGGATTCGATAACCCCTTGTACTACATCTGCTTTTGCTGTGCACTTGCAGTAGTTTTATTTGGGTAAAACCTGACCCTATCAAGTTTTTGGCGCCGTTGCCGGGGAGTAATAGCTGCCTATCGATTTTTAGTATTAGGATTTTGTCTAAGTTTTTATTTGTTTACTGATTTTCAGCTACTTTTCTTTGTTTTTGTTTCAGGTGTATGCCTAATCGCAGAACCAGAAGCAACAAAGAGAAGGAGCTTGTGACTTTGAGCATCGACGAGCTTGCTAGGTTGGAGAGAACTAACAGGAAAGCTAAGAAGCAATCTACAATGGTCGCTCCACTTATCTTGGTTGAAGATGCAGAAGGTCACTTGGTTGACAGGGAAGGAAACAGGAGGAACGAAGAGGGGCAGAGAATTGATCAAGAGGGGAATGTCATTGTTGAACAGCAGGTTCAGCAAGTGGCTGAGAACGTGGGAGTCCCTGCTGCTGTCAATAACGCTGCTGGGCGTTTTGTTCAGAGGATTCTAGGTGATTACAACAGACCTGATCAGTTATATGCCAACAGAGCTGCAATCCGACCTCCTGCCTTCCAGAGGAACGATTTTGAGGTTAAACCTGTCTACTATCAGCTAGTTGGACAGCATCCCTTCCATGGTTTACCTCATGAGCATCCTATAGATCACATAGAGAGGTTTGAGGACCTAGCTTCAAGTGTCAAAGCTACTGGAGTCAGCAATGACTTTCTGTTCTGCAAGCTTTTCCCTTACTCTCTTGGAGGAGAAGCTGCATATTGGCTGAAGCAACTGGAACCTGCTTCATTAACTACTTGGGAGGACACCAAGAATGCCTTTCTGAACAATTTCTATGATGATGCCAGATCAGAAGACATGAGGACGAAAATTGCATCATTTACACAAGGCCCTACTGAAGCTTTCAAGGCTTCTTGGATCAGATTCAAGTCTTATCAAAGGGACTGTCCTCATCATGGTTTCAATCAGGTGCAATTACTTGGGATCTTCTTCAGAGGCATTGACTGGAAATATCAGATGGCGCTGGATGCAGCAAGTGCAGGAAACTTCAACACCAACAGACCAGAAGAAGCTGTAAGATTGATTGAAAACTTGGCCTGCAGTAACAGCACTAAGAATGCAGATTTTCAGAGAAAGCAGCAGGCTGGTTTGAATGATGGAAACCAAATAGCTGAAGTTAAGGCTAAGTTGGACAGCATGCACAGCCTTTTGGTGGGAAAGAAGTCAGTCCAATTCGCTGCAGAAGTGGAGAGTTTCAAAAATCCTGAAGACATTGAGCAGAAAGATGTTAATTTCATCAATGGAGGGGGTTTTCAGAGCCAAAAGTTTGGAAATCAGCAATGGAACAGAGGCTACAACAGCAATAATCAGCAGAGTACCTTTACAGGAGGACAGAGCACGCCTGGTTACACTCCTAAGCCCCCATTCCAGAAGACTGAAGTTGAGAAACCTTACCAAAACAGCAGGAATTATGGTTCTTCTTCCTACCAAACTGCACCTCCACAAAACAATAAAATGGAAGCTATGCTGGAGCAGGTACTTGAAGGACAACAGAAGATGACAGTGAACTTCAATGGCAAGCTAGATTCGCTGTATCAAGACCTGAATGGAAAAATTGAGAGTCTGAACTCTCACATGAAGAAGCTTGATGTGCAGGTTGCTCAAACTGCAGGAGCTGTTCAAAGGCAAGAGGGATTCCTTCCTGGAAGGACTGATATCAATCCCAAGCATCAGGTTAATGCCATCACAGTCAGGAATGAAAAGGAGCTTAAAACAGTGCAGAAAAAGAGGTTGAGTGCAGAACAGATCGTGCAACTCATGGAGTCTGAAGATGAAAATTTTTCTGTCTCAGAGGTGGGTGACGAGCGTCACCAAGGAGGAGTGATGCTCGTCACCAACATAGAAGAGAATCGGGGGTTGTCACAGGTGAGTGACGAGCGTCACCTCCCTGGTGACGGTCGTCACCCACCCCAGAACGAAGCTGCTTCGCCTGTAACTGCAAATTATGACCAGGAACGTGTCTATAAACCCAAAACACCATTCCCCAAGCATCCTAGGAAGTCTAAACAGGAGATAGAAGAAGCCAGATGTAAAGCTATGATAGACAAGCTGATGCTTGAGATCCCTCTTGTTGATGCAGTCAAGCTTTCACCAGCTCTAAGAAGGTATGTAAAGAGAATGGTGGTGAATGGTGTAAGTCCTGAGGAAGGAGCATTGCTTACCAGAGACATCAGTGCAATTCTCTTAGGCACAGTTCCAAAGAAGAAGAAGAAGGTGATTGTTTCTGAACAAGTCAATACCATCACTCAAAGCAGAGTTCCAGAGAAGCTATCTGATCCAGGGACCTTTGTGCTTGATTGCTCAATATCTGCAGGACGTTTTCCCCACTCTCTATGTGATCTAGGGTCAAGTATTAACTTGATGCCTTTCTCTGTTGCTGCTAGACTTGGAATGACTGATTTCAAGCCAGCTGGGATCTCTCTCATCCTAGCAGATCGATCCATAAGGACCCCAGAAGGCATGTTAGAGAATGTTCATGTTAACATTAAAGGTTGCATAATTCCTACAGATTTTGTGGTTCTGAAATATGCTGAAGAACCTAAAGATCCTCTTATTATGGGAAGACCATTCTTGGCTACTGCTGGAGCCATCATTGATGTTAGAAAGGAGAACATTGACCTTGATCTTGGTGATGTTGTCATGAACTTTGACATGGATAAGTTAAGAAAGAGTTCTACCATTGATGGTTAGACCTATTCTGTAAGAACTTCCAGAGATGAAGAGACTGTCATAGAGCATTCAGAAGACACTATTGCTGAGTGTGTCAATGAATCAGATATTAGTAGGCAAGTGAGCAAGATGGCTGTTGAAGAGCCAATATCTGAAACTTCTGCAGAAGCTGTTGGGTTTGAGGATTGCAGTGAGGATCATATCTTCATGACTGGGCTTGAAAAAGAGGTTCCAATGAATGCCAAATTGCTGGAGGAAGACGTGTATGTGATGGAAGCAACACTTGCAGAGCTGAATTGCAGGAAAACTGCAGAAACTCGAACTGCAGAGTCAGTGATGAGCGTCACTGACCTGGTGATGCTCGTCACCAATCTGGACACAAAGCAGCAACGTGATTTTACAGCTACAAGTCCATCATATGTTGCCAATCCAAAAATTCAACAGTCCACAACCCAGAAACCTGCAACTAAGCAAAGAAAGCTTGGTGTTTCTTTTGATGATTCTGCAGGAAAAAGAAGTGTCCCACCCACAGTCACGACCCACTCTGCTGATGTTCCTCACTTCCTTGGAAGTGTTCATACATCTACTTCTTACAAACCACCATGGATGAGGAGACATTCTTCTCCAAGGCATTCACTGCCACCCTCTGCTCCACCAGCTGTCTGAGCAGCATTCAAAGTCGAGCTAATGACTTTAAACAAGCGCTTAGTGGGAGGCAACCTACTAGTAAGTTTTCTTTTTCATATATTAGTTTAGTTTTCTATTACATAGCTAAAAAAACCCAAAAACATGAAAAAAAAAAAAAAAAAAAAAACAGAAAAAAAAAGGAGAGTCAGTTTGTCAGTTTGCTTGGATGATGTCTTGTGAACTTATTGGACCATGGATTATGCTTTGTTTGGATGTTTTGATGTGTGTTTTGAGTGCTCTTACAGTTTGACTTCGGACTACACATGATGGCATAGCATTTAAACATCCAACATGACGATTTCTGAAGTTTCAGAGTAGTGACGCTCGTCACCAATATGGTGACGCTCATCACTAGCTCCTTCGCGAGGTACCACTTTTCCACCTTGGTTTTACACGTTCTCATGCTTCATTTTGACCAACTCTTGGCTTAATAACACTGGGGACAGTGTTGTTTAAGTCTGGGGGAGGTGGTTACTGACGTTGTGTGCTTTGTGTCATGTTTATAGAGTCTTAAAGTTGAGTCAAAAACCTGTTTTTCTAGAGTCAAAATTTTTGAAACTGTTAGTTTTTCTTGGAACTAGCCATAGGACGTTTTTGCTGATAAGAACCATTGCCACAGTAGTTGATTACAAGTCTTACTAAGTTGAAAGTCATAGGTAGATCAGTCTAGCAATGAAGGTTTAGGTTCTTAGAGAATCTGGAAAATTTACTGTTAGCTCCACCTTAATGAACTTTAAATTTCTTGTCTTGGTGATTGATTCTTATTGATCTTGATTCTCTCTTTAAGCACTGACAATAAAGTTAAGATACAGTCTCTCTTTGATCTTCCCTGATGTAGTTTTTAAAAGTTTAAGTTCAAAGAATGGTGCATTCATGACCCTGTCTCCTCACAAGGAACAACAGTAGTGAACTCACTCAAGAACCTGTCTCCTCACAAGGAACACAAGTATTGAGTAGCACCATTTCTTAGACTGAAAAAGTTGAGAAAAAGAAGTGAAAAATCGAAAATATCCTAAGGAAAAAGATTAAGGGAAGAGAAAATAGGAGAGCTGTGTTGAGATTGATTTGTTCAGTTGTTAGGAAGCGAAAAGAATCTGTAAAGTGATTAAGATGATAGAGCTTTGATGAGACTTCGCACTTAGATAAAAATAAGGAGTTAACAGTAGAAATTTTGGATTTCTTGAAGGGATTTGGACTGGACTTGAGAGATTTGCTAAGCTTGTGATGATTAAGCTGAAATTTGATCTTGTGTTGACTATGTGGTATGTGGATTCGAAAGCTCTAACTAGTGTGGTGTTTCTGATGACTAACTGACTGTTTCTTGTTTTCAAACCTCGACCTTGTACTCTATCTGATGTTTGCTTGAGGGCAAGCAAAAGCTAAGTCTGGGGGAGTTGATATATCATGGTTTTTATGGTTTTTAACCATGATATAAGTCCTTTTTATTGAGTCTTTTGGTCTATTTAGAGTCCTAGAAGAGTCTTTGCAGGTTAAAGCATGTCTGGAGCATAATTGGAGATTTTGGAACCTTTTGGAGCATTCTGAGTTGAAGCCACGAAGTACCTAGCTCGAAGAAGAAAGTATGCCATATGGTGACGCTCGTCACCAAGCTGGTGACGCTCGTCACCCACCAAGGAAGGAGGTCGTGGCCTGTTTTTAAAAAGATTGGGAAGAAATTGCAGTTTTGGCCCAAAAGTTCCAATAGTTGCAAAAAGGCCCCAGATCGTGTTTTAGCTTGTATATTAGGTTTTTCAGCCATTCTTTTGGCAGATATCTTGTATCTTATTATTTTTGAGAACTTTAGAGAGAGATTTGTATAAGAGCTTTTGGAGAGACAAATCAGACTCCTTCAGAGCAGATTTTGAACTCCTTTATTTCTACTTCTTATTTCTTTTATGCAATCTATTCTTTTCATGATGTTTTCTCAAATCACCATGTCTGAGTAGTTTTTTAGTTAAGTTAGGGCTTTTCAAAGGTTGAAGAAGAGTTTGTAGAATTGCTAAAAACTTATAGGAAATTCATTGGTTCTTCATCTGTGCTTGCATTCATATCGATTTCTTAGACACATCATCTGGATTTCGAAACCCTAGGTTGTTTGATAGATGTGAGAGCATTATTAATCACCTGAACTAGTATTAGATGAGCAAAACGCCCTAGTACAAAGAGATTTGGCTTAGGAGTTTTGTGAACAATTGAACCTGATCATTACTGCATGTTTAGGTTGTTAGGATTTGCAAAGAGATTTGAAACTCTGTGATTTAGACATAGATAACTTCTGCAATGAGAATTGATTAGTTATATCTTTGCGATTCATGTTCAAGACGGTTTTAATTCATTCCTGATTTCATGCATTCTACACTCTCAGATTCAACCTGCGAACTGTCCTGATTTAGTGCCTTTAGCCTTCTGAACTTTAAGAATAAGCATAAAAACGCCCTCTTGCATTTATTTTACTGTTTTGCATTACATTCATTATTTATCGCTTAGCTTAATCTGAATCTATAATCGCTAGTGTGGTTTACATACTCCCTTGGGATTCGATAACCCCTTGTACTACATCTGCTTTTGCTGTGCACTTGCAGTAGTTTTATTTGGGTAAAACCTGACCCTATCAGTCACCTATGGATTTTCAGCACAGATTTCATCATCTTCATACTCTTCAAGTCCAACAAAATTTCTTGAGCTCAAATCCTTCTGCAACACTGGTAGAGCGAATCTATTTTGCCATTGAAGTCTACTGTCAGCTTCTGTTGTCCTTCTAGGATCTGTTCCAGTATAGCTTCCATCATGTTCTCTTGTGGAGGTGCAGATTGGTAGGAAGAAGAACCATAGTTCCTGTTGAAGTTGCTGCTGTTCTGGTAAGGTTTTTGGAACTTTTTCTTCTGAACCAGGCGAGCTCTGATTTCCTTTGAAGGTCCCTTATGATTCTCATACCTTTGACCCTGAAATCCTCCAGCATTGATGAAATTCACATCTTCCTGCTCAATCTCCTCTGGATTTTAGAAAGTCTCCACCTCTGCAGCAAAATGGACTGACTTCTTTCCCACCAAGAGGCTGTGCATGCTGTCCAGCTTAGCCTTGACTTCAGCAATCTGATTCCCATCATTCAAAACAGCTTGTTTCATTCTCTGAAAATCTGCATTCTTGGTGCTGTTTCTGCAGGCCAAGTTTTCAATTAATCTGATTGCTTCTTTTGTTCTGTTGGTGTTGAAGTTTCCAGCGCTAGCTGCATCCAGCGCCATCTGATACTTCCAGTCAATGCCTTTGAAGAAAATCCCAAGTAGTTGCACCTGACTGAAACCATGATGAGGACAATCCCTTTGATAAGACTTGAATCTCAGCCAAGAAGCCTTAAAAGCTTCAGTAGGACTTTGGGAGAATGATGCAATTTTCGTCCTCAGGTCCTTTGATCTAGCATCATCATAGAAATTGTTCAGAAATGCATTCTTGGTGTCCTCCCAAGTAGTCAGTGAACCAGGCTCCAGTTGCTTCAGCCAATATGCATCATCTACTCCAAGTGAGTAATGGAAAAGCTTGCAGAACAGAAAGTCATAACTAACTCCATTAGCTTTGACACTTGAAGCTAAATCCTCAAACCTCTCAATATGATCCATGGGATGCTCATGAGGTAAGCCATGGAATGGATGCTGTCCCACCAGCTGATAATAAGCAGGCTTAAGCTCAAAATCATTCCTCTGGAAAGCAGGAGGGCGGATTGCAGCTCTGTTGGCATAGAACTGATCAGGTCTGTTGTAATCTCCTAGGGTCCTCTGTACAAAACGCCCAGCAGCGTTTTTAGCAGCAACAGGGACTCTAGCATCTTGTGCCACTTGTTAATCCTGCAGTTCAACTATGACATACCCATCTTGATCCAGTCTCTGCCCTTCTTCATTCCTCATATTTCTCTCTCTGTCAACCAAGTGACCTTCTGCATCTTCAACCATTATCAGTGGATTAACCATTGTAGATTGCTTCTTAGCTTTCCTGATGGTCCTCTCCAACTTAGCTAGCTCGTCAATGCCTAAGGTCAAAAGCTCCTTCTCTTTGTTGCTTTTGGTACTGCGATTAGGCATACACCTGAAACCAGCACAAAAAAAAGTAGCAGAAAGTTAGTAAACAAATTAAAACTTAGACAAAATCCTAATACTAAAAATCGATAGGCAGCTATTACTCTCCGACAACGGTGCCAAAAACTTGATAGGGCTCAGGTTTTACCCAAATAAAAACTAATGTAAGTGCACAGCAAAGCAGTCGTAGTATAAGGGGTATCGAATCCCAAAGAAGTATGTAAACTACACTAGCAATTTCAGATTCAGATTAAGCTAAGAAATAAATAATGTATGTAATGCGAAATAACAAAATAAAAGATAGCATGCAAAATTTGTTTGATCTAAGACTCAGAAAACTAAAAGCGCTAAGTCAGGACAATTCGCAGGTTGAATCCGAGAATGTAGAATGCATGAAATCAGGAATGATTAAGAACCGTCTTGAACATGAATCGCAAATATATAACTAATCAAATCTCATTGCAGAAGTTAACTATGTCTAAATCACAGAGTTTTAAATCTCTTTGCAAACCCTAAAAACCTAAACATGCAGTAATGATCAAGTTCAATTTTTCACAAAACTCCTAAGCCAAATCTCTTTGCACTAAATCATTTTGCTCATCTAATGCTAGATCAGGTTATCAATAATGCTCTCACATCTATTAAACAACCTATGATTTTCGGATTTCTAGATGATGTGTCTAAGAAATCGATTTTAAAGCAAGCAGAGATGAAGAACCAAAAGATATTCCTAACATGTAGCAATTCTACAAACTCTTCATCAAACTTTGAAAAGCCCTAACTTAACTAGCAAATTACTCAGACATGATCATGGAAACAGAAAACATGGCTGAATAAAATTGCATTGAAAGAATGAAATAAAAGACAAAGGGGTTATGTCTCCCCAAAAGCTCTGAATAAAATCCTCTCTAAAGCTCTCTGAATTCTCAAAATCTAAGATAAAAGCCAACAATGGCTGAAAACCTAATATATACAAGCTAAAACACGATCTGAGGCGTTCTTACAAATACTAGAACTTCTGGGCTAAAACTGCAAATAATGCCCCTTCTTTTATGAAACCAGCCACGAGCCTTCCTCTACGGGTGACGAGCGTCACCATAGGTGGTGACGAGCGTCACCCAAGTCCAAATCCTCCTTCCGAGTTGCACACTTCGTGGCTTCATCTTGCAATGCTCCAAAAAACTTCAATATCTCCAATTATGCTCCAGACATGCTGCAACCTGCAAAGACTCTACTAGGACTCTAAAAAGACCAAAAAGACTCAATAAAAAGGACTTATATCATGGTTAAAAACCATAAAAACCATGATATATCAGGAACCTTTACACAAATGTTTTCACGACATTTGGCTTTATTTGGTTCTTCTAGTACCTTTACTTCCAGTTTTTTTTTTTCGGGGATTTTTATCTTTTGATCCTATTGGCCTCCAGCGCTTTAGCTTAACTGGTTCATTTGCTATATTTACATCAATATGTTCTTCACGAACATTTTTTTATGGAGAATTAGCAGCGGAGATATAGGGTTTTGTCACCCTTCTTGTATCAGTGAACGCATCAGGTCACTGGTTTGCCAAACTTTGCATATGTATAATTTTCTGAACTTCCACCTCGCATTTGTTTGTAAGAGGATCAAGATAAGCCAAAGTTTTAGTATACCATGTGTTATCATTTGGTGATTCTCTCAGTCCTCCCCCTAACGCAGAGAATTCACTTTCATCAAAGTGGCAATCGGCAAAACGTGCCGTGAACATATGACCAGTTGCCGGTTCAAGATATCTAATTATACTTGGTGACAAATACCCGATATATATTCCCAACCTTCTTTGTGGTCCCATTTTTTTCTCTGAGGTGGCGCTATAGGGCATAGACCGCACACCCAAACACACGAGTTTGGATACATCTGATTTCTGGCCAAATGCTAACTGTATGGGGGAAGATTCATTATACGCACCTGGTCTTACCTGGACCAATGCCCCAACATGCAATATAGCATGTCCCCACACAATGATTGGAAGCTTTGTTCTCAAGATTAACGGTCTTGCAATCAATTGCAACCGCTTAATCAATGACTCAATCATGCCATTTTATGTATGAACATGCGGAACCGGATGCTCAACATCGATTCCCAAGGACATACAATAGTTATTAAAAACCGCTGAAGTAAATTCACATGCGTTATCAAGCCTAACTTACTTTATGGCATAATCAGGGAATGTGCTCTCAACCTGATCATTTGGGCAATGAATCTTGCGAAAGCCATATTCCTTGTGGTCAAAAGACACACATGTGACCATCTATTAGATGTGTCAATCAAATACCATGAAATATCTAAATGGCCCGCACGGTGGGTTAATCGGTCCACATATATCACCATGTATTCTCTCTAGAAATACAGGGGATTTATTCCCAACTTTGGCTGGCGTGGGCCTACATATGAGTTTTTCTTGAGAACATGCCTTACATGAAAACTCCCCCGAGTGAAAAATCTTTTGGCTTTTTAATGGGTGGCCACTCAAATTTTACACAATTCTTCTCATCATGACTGAACCAGAGTGGCCTAACCTTTCGTGCCACAGTCTGAAAGTGCTGGTCAACTTCTGGTTTACTGCAACATGTGATTCAGCCATGGTTATCTTTGTGTAGTATAATCTGGAGGACATCATTGGTAACTCTTCCAACTGATGTTTACTCTCCGTTGTAATGCAAAGATATTAAGAGCCATTTTTATTAATATTCTCAATATGATATCCATTTCTGCAGATATCTCAAAAAGTTAAAAACTTCCATTGAGACTCGGAGGAGTATAATGCATCTTGCTCTTTCGGAACCTAGTATAATCTTTGCTATAACTGGTACTCACGCTTCCAGCAGAGACTTTTATTTTGAGACAGAAAAAATACTTTTTATCTTTAAATATTATATGTGTCGTAGCATTGTCTGCTAGACAAGTATCTCCATCCCGAATCTCAAATTGTGACATCTTCTGGGTCACAATACTTGTAAGAAATAGAGCATGATAACAGCATAATAAAAGACAATAATTAAAAGCAATATAAGGAGGTAGAGCCTACCATACAATTGCTGATTGCCTGATAAATAAATGAACAAAGATGGAAATTTTAATCTTCCACATAATAAATAAATAAATAAATATGATCTGAGGGGACATAGTCTGCCATGTGATCATTTTTTTATTGTGAAGGCAGAGCCTGTCATAACAAGCAGCTCAGAGGAGACAAAGCCTACCATCCCGACATAATAAATAAATAATATAATTATTTAATCGTGAAAGCAGCACCTACCATAACGATCAGCTCGAAGGAGACATAGCATACCAACCCAGCATTACATATAAACGGAGAAGGCAGAGCTTATCTTTCCGTAAATCATTATATTCAAAATAAATTAAACATAAATGAATCTTACCTCACAGGTATATATCTATCTTCCAGATATAGATCAAGAGACGTTTGTGCTGATAACGTGTTATAAACTCATACTTTATGTGAAAGCAAAGAAGAGTTTAAGATTTTTGAACTTCAGAGAGAGAGAGAGAGAGAGAGAGATGAAGATGAACATAAGAGCTTCATTTCTTTCTTCTTCTGAACTTATGATTTTACAAAGAATGAAGTCATCTATTTATTAGAAAACATTACTTCATAGTGAAGTAAGCTAATGTATAAAGACAAAACATATGGATAAGCATTATCCTTAATATGCTAATGTATAAAGACAAAACATATGGATAAGCATTATCCTTTAATATGCTAATGTATAAAGACAAAAGCAAATGGATAATCACTATCTATTTAACACATGTAATATTTATTTTACTATTCATGCTTACATATACACATTAGCTGTTATTTTTCCTCATAAGACTTTTCTTGAGACGAAGAAAGGGAAGCAATAAGAGTTGAACCTGGTACTGCAGCGGAGATGGCATTTTTTAGGGCAACTTGATTAATCCTTAGTTGGGCTATATTCTACGCATTTTGAGCTTTGGTCCACTCAATGATCTTCCTTCTTACCCTACAGATCTAAAAGAGCACAGAATTAGGATTAGGGGCTAGCCACGAGGCTTCTGATCTCTAGCTTGTTCCTCAATTTACAATTAAACCTAAAGAGCACTTTCTTTTTCCGAACTGAATCATTGAAAAAGGTTATTAGGGGGTGATGATCCAATCCCTCAAACCTGAGATATTCACATCTTCCCGCTATGTACTTCTCAGACCATGAGCAGTTTTTCATGGCACGGTCTAATCTCGATTGGATGAAGTGGTTATACCTAATCCCCCTCCAGGAGAGGGAATTGCCACAATGTTGGACATCCCATAAACTATTTTAAACCATAGCCAAGATTATTACAAAACGGCTGCAACCGCTCTTACCTCACCTTATCTCACCCCATTAACCTGCCTTTATTCCAAAGTGAGCCATTTCAGATAATGTGCTCATCACACATGAGATCCTACATTATCTTTAAACCTCGAGTGCAAGAAAGTGATGCTCAATAGCGGTCAAAACTGATATGAGTAAGGCTTATGATATGATTAAGTGGAGTTTTCTCCAAGCAGTATTAGAGCGGCTTGGTTTCCACAGTATGTGGGATCAGTTGGATAATGGAGTGTGTAAGCTCGGTATCTTACTCCTTCTTGATTAATAGCACGCCTCATGAGAGGATTCAAACATCTTGTGGACTCAGAAAAAGAGACCCCCTTTCTTCATATCTCTTCATTCTTTATACAGAAGCGTTGTCTGGTCTTTGCAATAGAGTGCAAGCTTCAGGAAGCCTTCTAGGGATAAAAATGGCTCGAGGAAGTCCCCCGATCAATCATCTTTTGTTTGCTGATGATATAATGTCTTTTTTTGTTAGAGTAGTGAAGCTAGCTGCACAACCTTTGCCTCTATCCTGTCTCGGTATGAAAGAGCTTCAGGACAATGCATCAATGTCATTGAGTTGGCCAGCAGTGAGTTTAGATGCCCGGAACACTGCATCAACGTCACTAAATCGGCCAGAAGCAAGCTTGGATTTCTGGAACACTGCATCAGCTCTTTCATACCTAGATCCTTCAAGACAATGCTTCCGAGCTTGCTGCTGGCTCAATTCTCTTGGGAAAATATCGTCATTGTTCCTCCTTTATGGAGTGTCGTGCCCCCTCTTCAGCCTTCCATGGATGGAGTGGGATTCGCGCTGGCAGGGATATCCTCAAGAAAAAAGTTGGTTGGATCATTGGAGATGGTTCGTAGATCAAAGTTTAGGTTTTGAACTGATATTAACTTCTACCCCGACCTCCCCTATCGGTCCACCTACGTTTCTCAATCAATCTCTACGGGTTAAGGATCAGCTCCTACCTCTTTCTGATTAGTGGAATATTCCGCCTATAAGACTACACTTACCTCAGTATGGGGATCAAATCTGGAGGCTTATCCCGAGTGCTTTTGATATGAAGGATGAGTTAGCATAGCTCCCAGAGAAATCTGGGGAATACACCACCAAGACCGGATATGCACTCTCCAAGCTGTAGTCGCTCCCCCATAGAAAAGAAAAATTTAATTGGAACCAATGTATATGAAGAATTCACACTTCTCCAAAGATTTCCTCTGGAAACTGAAGAATAGAGCATTACCGGTGGAGGAAAACCTGACGAGGTAAGGAATAGGGGTCGAGTGTTCATGTAAGAGATGCGGAGCACCGGAGAATGAACTTCACATTCTTCTACCCTTTTGCAACTCGTGTTTGGGCTCTTGTCTTGGCTATATCCAAACCGTCGACCTCTATTTCCACAATCCTGTCTCTGTTTTTTCAAGAGCTTCGGCGTGTGACTGCCCTTCCCCCTACATGTGTTTCCTCTACGTCTCTGTTCCCCTGGGTCCTATGGAATCTCTGGACAAGTCGAAACTAGCTCCTTTTTCAAAACAAGCTTTTCACCAAGCAAGAAGTGGTCTTCAAAGCTCTAAAGGATGCAAGGGAATGGTTTGTAGCACAAGACGGTGTCTCCAAGTTTGAGGTAGGCCCTCCTCTAAACCTTCCTCATGTAATTCCTCCCTCTCCCCTCCGTTGTTATGTGGATGCTGCTTGCGATAAGGATTCGGAAAATTCAGGACTCGGATGGGTCATAAAGGATGTTTCAGACTCCTTGGTATGCCACAAGTCTTTATACTGTTGTTTTTTAGCTTCTGCACTAATTGCAGAGTCTCTCGCGGTAAAAGCTGCTCTTTCAGACGCATTTATGTCAGGTATTACAGAGCTGGACGTTTATCCATACTCAAAGAACCTGGTCTCCTATCTCACGGACAATGGCACCTCCATTAAGCTGCAAGGTGTCCTCTATGACACCAGTGTGTTGAGTCGATCCTTCACTGCTATCTGTTTTTCTTTTTTTCCCTGTTGTAATAATACTCTGGCCGATTCTGTAGCTAAATTGGTGTTGTTATCTTTGCAAATGGCTCCTCCAGTTATGGAGTAACGATGTTGTGTAATTTTTGATTATGAATGTAAGGGTTTAATTAAAAAATGTTTAAATCAACTTCCTTTAATTTAAAATTAGATTTTAAATTTAATGGTTCATTTAAAATGATCTATAATGTCATTTGATTTTATAATAGAGTTAATTTAGCAATAGATTGAAATCAATAGAAAGGGAGTTATCAACTCAACATGATGTCATTTGATTTGGTAGTTGATTTTACAGTAACATTATTGTAGGATTTTATTTTTCTTGTGATAAGAAATATATAAATATATGAGAAATATGGGATGAAAACAAAAATGTGATATGAGTTGGATTTTATAGTTTGAACAAAAATTTGAAGAAAATGGTTAGAATTTGATTATAACAATTTATATGTAGAATTGGAATCAAAGTCATTCAAATTCTTTCACATCAAAGAAATTTTAAAAATCTTTCAAGAACCAATAAATACAAGAAATTAATTGTATATTAAAATCTTTGATTGGATAATAATGGATTTAAAACTCATTTCATAAAAAATTGTGATTATAAGAACCAATAACACTAGATTTCAAAACATTTTAATGAAGATATTTTAAAACAATAACCAATAATAGTAGTTTTTAAGAAATAATTTAAAATCAATCATTGAATAGCAATGAATAATATAATAAAAATTTACTTTTTAATCGTTTGAATGCAAATTATGAAAAAAAATTCCAAAAATAGTATTTATTTTAATGGAAAAATTAATTATTCTATAAAGATTCACCATAGATATGCAGACCCACCATGAATAACTCTAATTATCCATATGTTTCTTAGAGCACCCACATCGGTGGATTTTCAAATTAAGTATCTCACAATATTAAAAAGAGAAAAATTAGAAGAAAAAAAAGAGAGAGAAAGAGAAAAAGAAGTGGAAGACAGAAATTAATATATATTTTTTTAGATACCTTAAAAATATCTACCTGTTGGAGATGCTCTTATTTGTTTGTCTCCATTAACCTGCATAAATTATAGTTTCTGAGAATCAAAACTCACATCTCCTGATGTAAAAACATTAATAAACATTTAATCGACCACTGGACTAAGGAGCTTTCACAAAGAATTAACTTTAAATCCATAATTGAATAACATTCTCAAAATGTTTATGTTTTGCGCTATATATATTGTGTAGAGGCATAATAGTTAGATCAAAACAAATTTGTGAACAATAAAATATATCTTCGAAGGAATCAAAACTACGAATTATATATCTCTTATTATATATATATATATATTTTGTATAACCAAATTTTTCAATTAAAACTCTTATTATAAAAATTACTTGTACATATTGCTGACACTGATTAAAAAGCAAATATTACAAACAAGTTTATCAATTAAGTGTGACGAAGTATTTTGCATGTAATCTTAACGAGAGAACGAAAGAGGAAAGGAATATGGAACAATATCCCAAAACAATCTTCCGGAAGACTAAGTAGGACGGTGCAACACTTCTTCGTGACCTCTTTAAGTTTGAAATGTTTTATTGCTTTTACGCAATTCGGAATTGTTTTCACGTCAGCAATACAAGATAAAGGATTAGGCAATAATCCATCCTCTGATTGAGGTGCTAATGCTAATGCCGTTGAGGGAACAGGTGCAAGATCATTTCTTTTCTCATTACCGTTCGTTTGTATAGATATTGATAGTATCATTATCAAAGCTAACACGATCGTCGCACACACTCCTTGCATGTCTTCACTCGTTTAATATAGTTTATAGTATTTGTTTTTGTCTCCAAAATCACAAAGTTGTTCCTGAGCATTTATAATTCTTGTATGGTTGTTTGTTTTGGTAGATAATATATATTAACGTTTGAGTGTATATATATATATATATATATATATATATGCGTCTCCTCATTCATATATCTTACCTTTCGGAGAAAGATTTAGATTAGAAAATCTAAATTATACAAAATTTACTTTATATATACAAGGATTTTAAATATTATAAATCTGGAAAACAAACCTAAATTAGAAAAATATATCTACCTTAATATTATATTAAATAACATTAGATTTCTTTTTAAAATAAAAAAAAAATTGATATATTTTATCGGTTTACTATTTCTAGTATTTTTAGAGAATATAATGAGAGAGAGAGGGAGACAAGACATTATGAACAATTGTGTAACATCAAATGTTTCCTATTGTTTTCTAAAATTTTGCTTTAATTCTTCTCAAGTAGATTATATATAGAATATTATTTTTTTCCAGATTAGTAGATTATATATAGAATATTATTGTTTTTGCACCTAAATATACCAAACATAAGATTTTAGTAATATTTAGATTTTATAATTGTTACATATAGCATACTACTTACTAACATTTTAATCTATATTTTAACTTTACATTCTAGAGTAATCAAATACTATATTACTCTATGATATATTTATTTACAAATTTAATGATCAGAATCTCGAACAAAGGATTCATTTTCAATGTATCTTTTTTTTTTGTTAAAGAGCCTTCTGTTATAAAGTTTTTATTCATAACAAAATGATCAAAATGACTATGTTTCATTGTAATGGTAATTCATGTGAAACATAAAATCAAAATTATATATTTTATAAAGGTTGAAAATTAAACAAATCTTGATATTTTTACTTACAATACAGACTTTTAAGATGAAAATAAATAAATTCTTAGTGGTAAAAACAAATATGAATGCTAAAATTAATTATATAAACAATAGAAGTGAATTTTAAATTAATAAAAAAATCAACCTAAATGCAAAATCAACACTATAATAACATAAGTGCCTTTTCATATATCGACAACTTAATTTTTTGTATTATTAGAAATTGACACATTAACAAAATATTAACCCAACTAAAACATTTTATTGATACACTTCATCTCAATATTTGACACATAGACATTTCTTTTTCTATGTGTCAAATATTTAGATGAATTGAGATGAAGTATATCAATAAAATATTTTAGTTGATTTAATATTTTGCTGATGTGTCCCAATATGGTTTGTTATATAGGAATTGGAGTCCAATACTATTTTAATTTTACACTAGATTTTGGACCTGCGCGTCCGTGCAGATATATAAATCTGAAAATGAATTTTATAAATATTCAAATTATGTGGTATAAAATGAATTATTATATAAATTATGTTATTCTAATGATTAAATAAGGTAAGATTTTAATTTGAAAATAAATATAATTATTTATTATTTGTATATATAGTGATCGGTCCGCACCGTGTGCATGCTATAAAATATTTATATGCTAAATATATGATTAATATTATATATTAAATATATTTTATTTTTATATGATTAATTATGTATTAATAATAATATTATATAAATAATTAATAATTAAAAATAACATTAAATAAAATGAAAAATATTATAGATTTCAATAGAAATTGAAGATAAAAAAAATATTAACCCAGATTTTTAAATAATTTTATTAGATAAAAAAGTATAAATATGATAACTAAATAAACTGAAAACATTAGTAATATATAATAATTTATTTAATTTTAATGGTTGTCTCACACGCATGTGCAAGTATAATTATTTATAGATATAATTAGTTGTAATATTTAAGTATTGATTAATTTCTTATACATATGTAAGTGTTATATTTTTACACATATACAGTTTTAGCGTTTAACAACAATCACACAAATATTTTATATCATTTTGTGTCTTTAGAAAACTTATTATATAAGCGTTACGTTTTTATACATATATAATTTTAGTGTTTAACAACAATTATACAAATATTTCATATCGTTTTGTGTCTTTTGAAAACTTTTTGTTTTTTCTAGCGTTTAGAATAACATATAATTGCAAATGTAAAAATTATATTAAATAATAATTAAATTCTTATAATATGTTTTGAATATTATCTATATTATATTTTTTTACTCTTTGCATAATATAATCTTGTCAATATATATATTTTAAGTATATATGTTTCTTTGACCTATTGCTAAGTAAACCAAAATGGGTTTTACCATCACTACTAATCCTGAGAGCGGATAGATGGTTGGTCCATGCATTCGTGCATACCAACCACATTATCGCTCTTATGACATATATAGATTTTTTTAAGAAATACAAATTTACTAATAACTAAAATTAAAATTGGACTATATTCTAAGTTATAAAATTTGAACCACGCATGTGTTTATTATAAAATTTATTTCTTAAGAGTTTTAAATGACTCTATAAAATAAAGATTGAAAGTGTTATGTAAAAACAAAACTGTAGAGATATTTCTTTTTTACTTCTACTTCTTATTCATATTTATTTTTTCTTATTTGTAATTTATTTTTTTCATCCAGTTTCATTGCGTTTTTATTTCTGATCACAAATTCTCGATCTACAATGAGACTGTATATGAGTATGATATAAACTTTTAATTTATTTAAAAAAGAATAAGAGATAAAATGAAATGGTAATGTAAGCTACGCCAATTCCAAAAATAATAATAATATATCATACTCCCAACATTATTAATATATAGCGTATATACTATCTTATTAGATAATTTATTATTATTTTTTCTATTTAAAATATAAAATATAGATTAGTTGTAAAAAATTTGTAATCATATTTTATGCAATCTATTATGAATATATGTAAGAAACAATTGAAATCATAATAATAATTATTTTCTGTTTATTTAAATTTATTATTTTAGTGTTATAATCTGGTGTATTTATGTTATAATTTTATAATTTATTTAATTATAATTCAATCAATCAAAATATTTTGTTTATTTTAGAAAAAATTTCATGTCACAATTCCATGTCAAAATTAATTTACACTAACTTTTACTAAGGTGATAACACATCAGATTTTTTCATTAAACATGCTTCTCAAATAATAGTTAAGATAGTTAAATAATTTTATTTCTACACTCAAAATATATTTATCTAATATTTTAAATTAAATTAACAAAAAATTGGTGATTTATTCTTAATAAATTATTTTTTGTGTTTTGTCGAGATAATTATCGACTATGCAAATGTATGTGTGCCCACGCGGGAGTAGAGTTTTTTAAAACTAAATTATCCAATCTACAAAATAAGCTATGAGTATGAGGTTTATAATGTGTTTATTTTATAGTTATATTAATAATAGATTATTTTTTGTGTTATGAAGATTAAAATTAAATTTTGTAAGTACAAAAATATTAAGTTGAAAATAAGATAATATAAGTTACATGTAACTCATTTAAATACGTTGTAGTTGTAGATACGCGAGTTGTTATTGTAAATGATAATATATTTTTTAATATTGTCTTTAGTTTTTTTTTCCTCTTCTTCTCCCTTTCCATTCTCTGTTCTTCTTTTTCTTCCTTCTTATTCCCTGTTTTTCTTTTTCGTTATTCTTCTCTTCTTTTTTCTCTGTTCTTTTTTTTCTCTGTTCTTCTCCTTCTTCTCCGTTCTTCTTATCCCTCTTTTTCTTCTCCTTCTTCTCTGTTCTTCTTATCCCTCTCTCTTTTTATTCTTCTCTATCCTTCTTTTTCTTCATGTATATTCTTCTCATTTTTTCGTTTTTGTCTCTTTCATCTTTTTTTTTTCTTTTTCTATATTTTTCTCCTCTTCTCCGTTCTTTTACTTCTTCATCTTCTATGTTCCTTTTCCTTTTTCTATGTTCTTTTCCCTTCTTCTTCTTTTTATTTTTCTTCCTTTTTTCTAAATGAATCTAACCATATTAAACAATTTGCTCATGTTTTATTTTACTATTGTTTTCCAAACCCAACTTCTATACTTATTTGTTTGGCAATTCAATTAATTTTTTTTAATTTTTGACATCTTAATTCTTTTTATAATTCAGTTATATGAATAAGACTATATATTAGTTAGTTGTATATTTTTGTTCTTCTTCTTTCTATTTTCCCTTTTTCTGTTATTTTCTCCTTCTTTTTCCTTTGCGTGGGCTATTTCGTTTTTGGTTTTTGTTTCCTTTAATTTTTCATCTTCTCTGCTGTTCTTCTTCATCACTTCTCCTTTGTTTTTCATCTTCATCATCCCTTCTTATTATCCCTTCTTCTCCTTCGTTTCTTTTTCTTCTTCATCACTACTTCTCCTTCTTCTCCTTTTCCTCTTTTTTTTTATTTTATTTTTCTCCTTCTTCTTCTCTGTTGATATTCTTTTCCATCCACTTGTATTCTCATTCATCCCTTCTCTTTATTCTCCTACTTATTCTCTTTCTTCTTAATCCCTTCTTCGTCTTCTCCTTCATCTATTTTTGTTCTTCTCATTCTCCTTTTTCTCATTCGTTTTTCTTATTCTCATTTCCTCTTCTCCATTCTTCTCCTTCTTTTTTTTTTTGGATTACAATGAGGTTTTAGACTGAAGCCTGCAATCTCTCCAGGCCCGAAACCACATCATGTAATATTAGGTTTGTCCCAAGCATCACTCGATCAAGTGACCTCTAAGCTTTTTCTAGGATCCTTTACTAGTCGAGCTAACAACACTTGGATACTCATTCGTCTTCTCCTGCATCCCTTCTTCTATGTCATTCGATATTCTCCTTCATCCCCTCTTTTTCTTCGTCCCTTCTTCTTCATCATCCATTCTCCGTTCTTCTTTCCGTTTTTTCCTTCATCTTCTCCGCATTTTTTTTTCTTCTCTGTGGTTCTTCTTCATCAATTCTAATTCTTCTCCTTTGTTCTTCTTCTTCTTCATCACTTCTTCTCATCCATCCTTTCTCCTTATTTTCCTCCTTCTTCTCTTTCTTCTTCTCCTTCTTTTTTGTTCTTCTTCTCCCTCTTCCCCTTCTTTCTCAAACAAAATAATGATAAATATAAAGCTATAAGATTAAACATAACAACCATATACACAATAAATAAACTGAAATTAAAATATTAAGCATAATAAAAAATTAATTTCAGCTAAAACATGTTAATGTTTGGAAAGATATTTCTCTTAAAAAATCTAAATTGAGAACAATTTTAGCAAAAAAAAATAGAGACAATAAGATAACATAAGTTATAGTTTTTATTTCCCTTATAATTTGTTGAAAACATATTATAATAGCCCTGTTCGTAGGGATGACGCCGCCGCAGCGGTTGCGTTAAAAAATTACAGTATCAATAACGATAAAAAAGCCTTCACTTCTCCTCATCTTGGCCGCTGCGGCTCACTTTCTTCAGAAAATCAATGTCATCCATGACACTGATAAAAAACAGCGGCAGTTGGAGTGATCAGCGTCTATTATCTTTGCAACTCATAGGCTGCCATTAGCAGTTATTTGAAACTATTAATTCTAATGCTGTTGTCCTTTACTTTGTTGTTTCATAATTATTATTATCGTTTTTGCTTACCGCAACCGCCGCCACAGCGGTAGGGAAAAGAACAGGGTAAATAAATGCTTTTTATTTTCTTGATTGTGAGTTATGAAAATATTTATTAATTTACTGATTTTAATTATTATTAATATGGTTATTTATTATATCCACAATAAAAAAATTATCAATATTGTTTAAAATGTTTTTGAAAATATGCTAAAATCCATGTTTTTTTAAATATGCTTTAAATTTATGCAATTACTATTTTTTAATTAATTTTTAAATTTGTTTTTCTTTAGGATGTTTGCTCCATAATTTTGGTGATCATTAATAAATATCACAATATTTAGTGCAATCAATTAATTAGATATTTGATATAACTAAATATTATTTGAATTTGACTTCATGGTTACTGTAATTTAGTGTTAATTAATCATGGTGCTTTTAATTTTGAATTAATTCAATCTAAATTTCAATTGATATTAGATTGCTCTAAATATTTTAAAACAATATATAATTATTCATAAAAATAATGTCTTAATTTATTTGTCTACAAACATATGTGTCTGGTCTATTATATTATTGCATAATAATAAAAATATGATTATTGTTTTTGTTATATTTTTTGCAATATGTTTTATATTGTTTAAATGTATATAATTTAATTAGATATATTTATAGTTATTATAATTGTTATTTGCTTATAAACATATTTGTTTGGCCAATTATATTGTTGCATAATAATAAATTATTATTTGCTTATAAACATATTTGTTTGGTCTATATGAAAAATATTTTTTTGTTATATATTTTTTTTTGCTAAATGTTTTACATGTATACATGTTTATAATTAATTTTATACATATATAGTAATTATAAATTTCATTTCGTTTTATATAAATTTGGATGTAATTAATTATAAGATTAATTAAAATTTTAGAAATAATTATTTATGAAAATATTTAAATTATTTAAATATGTTTGGTAATTGGAGTTAAACTAATCTAAATAATATTTGAAAATTAATGTGTTTGGTAATAGGTATATAAGAATTAAATAAAAAAAAAAAATCAGTTGCTTGTATTAAAAAATGACTAAACTACCATTAATGAAAATCTAAGAAAAAAGTTAAGATGCAATTGCATTTCATGTAATATAACACATAATTTATGTTTAAACATTTAAGTGTTCCTCAAATAATAGTATGGATATATTTTAACAACAAAACACATATAAGTAAGAAGATAAACAAATATAAACTTGCAACACGTATCTCATATGTAGATGCAAAGAACTGAGATGAGCTGAAGCACTGCCGGTTGAAAAAACACCGTCAAGCTTCACTGGAACACTCAGAGATCTTCGATTCATCATGAAATCCGTGAAATCTGAAGCGCCTATTCTGATACCCAAACACAGAAAATCCTTCTGCAAAATCCGAAGGTAGATGCTTCAAAACTCCTTTCACAATCGGTATTAGAAAATAGAGAAGACTCGATGTGAGAAGGAAACGGACCTTTCGTCATTCGAGTATGTTAAATCTTTCCTTAGTAAGTATTTATGCTCTTAAGAGCGAGATCTAAGCATGACCAAGAGAGGAAGAAAAGTTTGAAACACAAATCCAACAGAAATTGGATTACAAAAGTGAAAGGAGTTAGAGAATAACAAAATACAACAAAATTATCCGGCAAAGCGAAAATAGAAATTCCGACTAAGCAAAAACCAAAAATTTGTCTAAGCGGAAAATATACACACAAAAAAAAAATCAGACCTCAGTGGAAATTGTCTCTCTTTCTAAAAGAGAACAGAAAGAGAGCTCAGTCCATAAAATAATTCGACACATCGACATAGAAAGAAATATCTTTTTTGTTAACAATATCCAAAAATCATATTAACAGAAATTTTAAAATAGAAAAAAATGTTTAGCAAATAGAAACCTCATTAAGATATATTTTGGATTTTATGCTTTCGTTTTTTTTTATTTATCTCTATTTTTGTTCGGCTTCAACTTATTAGACATTTTCTCCGACTTTATTCCATTTAATTAATTTTGTTTTCTTTTTATTTTATTTTTTATGTTCCTTTCCCTCTCTAAATCTTCTGATTAGGCTTAGATCCACTGGGAAGTTTCAATTCTAATTCTTTATCTTCTAATTTTTCTATTTATATTGATTGTAATTTTTTTTTCTGAAGTTAAAGAAGTCTTTTATGGTAGAGGAAGACAAATCATTATATTTGATGAATGGTGGCAACTTTGTGGGGAAGAAGGATTTTCTAACCATGGATCTATTCAGGAGATATGGTGGTTCTTGAAAGAGTTTGAAAAAGATTTACAATCATACTGCGACGATGAATTTTCTGAAATTTGAAGCTTTAAAGTGGTGAAGCTTTGTCTCTGGTGCTAAAGACAGATGCGTCGATAAAATATGCCATTACAGTAACACCAAATATTATTGAGTTTAAGTTGTATTTAGGTTTGGTTTTAATGTTTTCAGTTTTTGTATTTGGGTCTTACTGCTATATCGTATCTGTTCTATAGCTTATTAAAAAAATATCTAAATATGATGTGAAGTTTGAAGGTTTGAGATATACATATAAGTGTGACTAATGTTTATGTGCGATAATGTTAATGCTTTAAATGTTTAAAGCAAAAACTTGAGAAAGTAAAAAATTCAAAAAAATTATGCTTTCTATTTATTAAAATTAAATAATTGTTTATACTTTTGAAAAAGAGAGAGTGTACCAAATTTTAGTTAACTATCAAAATAATGATTATTTGTTAATCAAATTATTGTATACATATGAATGAATGTTTGAAAGTGTATTAAATTTTTGAAAGCAGAGCTATTATGTTTAAAGATATAAGATATTAGAGATCTGATTGAAAAGTTGTCAACTACCTAAATCTAGACCAATGACTATGAGTCTATGATTTGATAGATGAAAGAAAGGCTGATATAAATTGGAGAATGAGAGGAATGGCGACATTGTGAAGCCATTGTCGTAGCTGTCAAACTGGTTTCTAACATATGTGAGAGAAGAAGAATTGAAAAAGGATAAAGTTAGAAAATCTGATTTACGAGCTTCAATCATTTGACATGATTATTTGGTTTCTTTCAATATATTTGTAGTTTTTATAATTTCTAAAACCCAAGGTAGCGCGATCTGGTCAATACATAAACTTAAGTTGTGGTAATTATGTAAGATAAAGGGAATTATTGTTTTATTTGTGGTTTTTTATTAAGTATTCTTTTTCATAAAAAAAAATATTAAAGAAATATTAATATTTAAAAATTATTTTGGTTAATGTAAGAAAAAGATCCACTAAAAGTTTTATAATAAAAAAAAAAATTAACTTGCGTGTAAAGAAATTTACGAATTAGAGTAGTAAAGCCCCTCCTCTGTCTGATGGTGTTGTCTGCTTGGTTCTCTCGGTGCTGGTAGTTTTGGTAGTTGTGGCGGTGGTCCTTCGTGGCTGCTTCAAGGCGATAGTCTGGTTTTGTCTTCCTCTCTTTCCTTCCTCTAGAAAGGCAGTGGTCCTATGCCGTTTTTGTCTCTGGCAGCGGTCTTCTGTGCCGCCGGAGGTCATCACAATGTTGCTTTTAATTGACGGTGATTTTGTCACTAACTAGAGTTTTCTATGGTTAGATTTGGTTTGGTCTTCGGTTCAGGTTTAGGTCTAACCGTCGGTTTAACCTTAGTTTAGTTGGTTTAGAGTTTGGGTTATTTTGAGGTGTTAACCCTCACTGTTTGGATTTAATTTCTCTCTAGACCCAATTTGAAATTTTGTTAAAAGAATTATAAATCCGAAAACACCCAAAAAATTATTATTGTTATCAAAAGTTTTTAAAAAACAATGTTAAGTGGTTGTTGTTCATAAGCGTTTATAAAGCAAACACACAAAGATGATTTTCAAGTGGAAGTTAGAACTAATTTATAGTGCCTCAATTGAAGTCTTTGTTAGATTTAGTTCGCTTGGTTAATCTCGACAAAGACCGTTAAAATATTACATAGGGATTAGTCCTAAATGTTTAACCCGAGTCTGATGGAACCAACCCGACCTGAAAAACCCGGTTCAGTTATGTCTTCAAATTTGTCAGTAACCCATTTGGTTTTCATATAATTTTGATTCGGTTATTGGTTCGGGTCAAACCCGAGACCCGATCGGGTACCCAAATTAATATTTATGGTTACACCAACCTCTTACTTTATGTTTATGCAATAATGACTTTATTATATAGCACAAATTGAATCGAATGTATATGAGATGAATGTTTATCGAAATTCATTCACATTTTCGAAAGTTTTCCCCCTTTTCTAATCAATAAACCTAAATTGGGAAAACTGGATACCGTAATTTGCTCACCTCCACGACTATCATCTCCTCCTCCTTCCGCGAAGCCGAGAAATCAATCCCTGGTTAGAGCTTTCTCCTCTCTTCACCAATTTGGCTTACCCTTTTTGTTATTCTCTCTGCAACTTTTTCTGTTTCTTTCACTATAATTCTGCGATTTGGCTTCTCTTCCACTCTGTTTCTTTCT
The DNA here is from genome assembly GCA_911865555.2 of Thlaspi arvense. Lineage (NCBI taxonomy): Eukaryota > Viridiplantae > Streptophyta > Magnoliopsida > Brassicales > Brassicaceae > Thlaspi > Thlaspi arvense. The sequence continues at coordinate 11,219,988 of OU466861.1, forward strand.
CTGTGATTTCTTATTCTCTGCAATTTCTTATTCTCTGCAACCTAAATTCCTCTTTGTTTTTTATAATTTTGGTTTCGTAAACTCCACTTTTTTTTTTTACAATTTTGGTTTCGAAGATCTCATTCTTCTGCTATTTCTTACTGATGTGAATGTGTCTTGTGTTAATCATTGATGTCTGATCTTAAGTAGCCTCTTAATTTTATAGTCTCTTAGTCTTACTGATGTGAATGTGTCTTTTGTTTATTGAGTTGAGATTTGAGAATGTAACTTTTGTTTGACAGATGGATTCATCAGCAGCTTCGGACAAAAATAATTCAGCAAACCGTGATGAGGAGATTGAAGATGAAGTAGATGATGTCGGGTCTGGGTCTCCTAGTCCTATACTTAATCATATTCCTGGTCCTAGAAGTAAAAGAAAAGAGATCCATAGAAGAGCACGTACGGTTAAGGCAAAGAAGAAGGTTGTTGTACCTGAAAGGTCTCCTGTTTGGGATCACAATACGAAAACCAAGGAGAATAAAGACAAATGCAAGTGTCATTATTGTGGGAGAATAATGAGCTGTGCTACATCATCAGGAACTTAAAATTTGAGTAAACATCTTAAAGCCTGCAAGTCTTTCATGGTATGGCAGAAAAATCAATCTCAAGAGCAACATGTTTTGAATGTTGATGGTGATAATGGAAGTGGAACAATCGCATTGGCAAAGATTGATGAATCAGTTGTTAAAGATGTGTTGAATGAGTTGATAGTTTTGGCTAAGTTTCCACTTGAATTCATTGAAAGCTTAGCTTGGAGACACTTTTGCAACAAGGTCAAGCTTCTCAAGCCTGTATCTTGGAGAACTTCCACTAAGAAGATTGTGAAAATGTTTTTGAAACAGAAGGCACCTATGAGGCGGCTGATTAAAGAGAACAAGCAGAGGGTGTCTTTGACGACAGACATTTGGGTTGCTCCAACTGATGCATCTAGCTACATGGTAATCACAACACACTTTATTGACAACAACTAGCGCTTAAGGAAGCTGATCATTAGATTTAACAATATTCTAGATCATAACGGTGCAACCATTTTTTCAGTTCTTCATGAGTGTTTAGCTGATAGGGGCATTGAAAAAGTCTTCACTATCATTGTAGACAATGTTACTGCCAACACGTCTGCTTTGAGAATATTTAAGGATAGGTTTAGATTACTAGGAAATGATGTGTTAGTGTTAGATGGTGAGTTTATGCATATGCGGTGCTGCACTCATATCTTGAATTTGGTTGTCAAGGATGGCTTGCATGAACTGAATAACAATGTCATTGCAATCTGGAATGATGTTCACTATGTAAGAGCTTCTTCAACAAGAGTGAACTTCTTTGTGTTTGGGTTGAGTCAGGAAAGATGACAAGAGGTAGCTTGTATTTGGATTGTAGAACTAGGTGGAATTCAACACATTTGATGCTAACAATGATCACTTTCTAGAGAAATTGGAAGGGAAAAAAGGATCGGACCACTAACTACAGAGGATTGGGAAGTAGTTGAAAGGTTAGTTCAATTTCTTGTGATCTTTTACAATGCAACCTTGGTAGTTTCAGCTTCTAATTATGTGGGGTCTTACAATTGTTACAATGAGATTGTGACTATTGAGATAAACATGATTCATCTTAGCAACAATCTCGATGAAGAGTTAAAGAAAAATCATTTAGCATGAGAGACAATTTTGAAAAATATTGGGAGGGAGTAAAAGGAATCAATAGGCTGTTGATCATAGCTAGTGTGTTTGATCCTACGAACAAAATGAAGTTTGCAACTTGATGTTTTGATACATTTTATGGTAAAGATAGTGCAGAATTGAAATGGATGTATGATTCAGTCATGGAGGATATGAAAAATCTGTTTCAAGAGTATAGCAATCGTGTGAAAGTTTCATCATCTCAGTTGACTGCATATAGCTCTTATAGTGAGCAAGAGTCACAAGAGCCTCTGCAAGATTCAATGGAATTAGATATTGATAACGGTTATGAGAGAATTGACCATCTCTATCAAATGATGGTAAACGAAATGGGTAATGACAATCCAAGCACCGAGTTATAAATATATTTGAAGGAAGAAGTTTCATTGAAGTCAAGTATGTTGGGTACATAGTATGATGTGTTGAATTTCTGGAAGGTCAATAGTTTGAAATTCTCTGTTTGTCATAAGTTGCTAGAGGTGTACTTGCAATGCAAGTGTCTTCTGTTGCATCTGAATCAGCATTTAGTATGAGTGGCCGGGTTTTAAGGCCATCAAGAAGTTGTTTGACTAATTATATGATTGAAGTGCCAATGTGCACAGAGCAATGGATGAAGTGCGGCATTCACTTCACTGAAAAGGGACTAATTACCATACAACAATTGCTTAGAGATATTGAAATGCAAGATGAACTTAAAAGAAGTAAGTACTCTCATCTTTAAGTCTATTTTCAAATATAATTTGTATTTCTCACTTTTGACTTTTTTAAAAAAAAAAATTCACTAGACAATGGATCTGGATGAGTGATGACTTAGGTGGCTCTTTATCAGCTTACAAGGTACCATTTCTTGATGCTTGTATTTGATGACATTAGGACTCGTTTATGTATTGAGAAATATGATGAGATTAGAACTCGGTGTTGTATGATCCTTTAGTATTTGAACATATATGACTTAGGATTGATATGATTTCTGGATTTGATGCTTGTATGATCCTTAAGTACTTATCTAAATTCACTGAATTCAATCATTTTTTAATTGTTGAAAAATCGATTATGACTTTCTGACTTAATGAATCGATTATGACTTTATGACTTGATGAATCGTTGAAGACTTGAGTGTATGATACTTTGATGATGTTGTGATGCTTGATATTAACTTTTTCTATAGGCCACGAAGATAAGCTAAGAGTTAAAGAAACTCTAATGAGAGAGAATATGTTTTGTGGGTTTTGTTTTTGATTGAAACTTCAAACTTGAATGGCTATATCATATTTTGTGTTATGTTTATATTTTTTCATGTTTTTATAACTCAAATTTGACACTTATGTTGTTCTCTTTTGTAAGTTTTCATAATTTGGGATTGCATGTTCATGTTTTAATCGTTTGTTTTTAAAAAGTTCACTCTGTTTTTTTGGGTTTTATTAATATTTTTGAGTCCATTCGTGTATTTCGGGTCTCTATAGTGTTATTCGGGTTTTTGCTGGGTCCAAACGGTTCTTAAATTTGAAATTCATTTGTTCTCAGGTCTATTTCGGGTCTCAAAGTAATAACAATACCCGACCCGACCCATATACTACCAGAACCGAAATATGCTCGGGTTCAAAACGGGTCCTATATCCATCTACTTAAAACCTGAAACCTGAACTACCTGACCCGAACAGAATTTCCAAGACTAATAAGGATCAATGAAACACTTGAAAATAATAATACAATGAAGAAATCTAATGAAGCAGTTACTTACTCAATTAACAGAGTCTCAAAAGACTAAAAGATACAGAATCGTCACAAGAGATGACGAGATGCATAATTTCACTAAATTTTTTTCTCTAATTGTGTCACTTGACGAATTCATGTCACTCATAGTTTCAGAATTTTTATTTGACTTTTTCACTTCAGATGTTGAAAAATGATTATAGTTTCCTATGATAATGATGGAGAGATGGTTTTGGTTTAAGAAGAGGTCTTTTTTTTTCAAAAAAAAAGAGATATCAAGATACTGAAAAAGGGAAGTTTTAGCATTTTCTAATTGGCTTCTTATTTTTTTTTAAATTTGACATATCATTACACTATAATTGTCTATAGTGTCTGATGTTATAGGTTTTATATGTGTAAGATTAGTGTTTATACGATTAAAATAACATAGCAACTCACAAAAGAGACAAAATAAGAATAAATCCCAAAATGATAATTTTTAAATGTAAGAACTATAGAAATATGTCAAGTATTTATGAACATATCTTAAGTGAATATTGGTTATTTCTATTTGTTATTAAACAGATTACTATAAAGTTTTTTTACTAATGAAAATGATTTTTGTAAAATAAATACATTTTTGTATTAAAGAGTAGTTTTATTGTGAAATTTTATGTTTAAAAAGATATTCTCCATTCAAACTAAATATATGGGAGAATTAATTGCAATCTTGACGTTTTACATTCACAATTTAAATATAGTTTTACATTTTTCATGTGCTTCTTAGTGTTTTAATTCGACCTTAACTTACCATTTTAACCATTTATATCATCTTGAACACAAGAAAACATCTATTATAATTTTTTTTATAAACCTTGTATTTACACAAAAATTATAAATGATATAGCATAAATTAACGTTAAGATGGTTTTACTTTTCAAGTTCAAAACTTTAAAGTCCAAAACACTACTCTAAATAATATTCCTATGTGAATCCACAAGTTTACAAAGTCTTCAATCAAGAAGTAGTAGATAATTAAATACTTTGGACATGTCTCAAAGAAAAACAACTAGATGGATGAGAGATCATTTTTTAGGTTGGAAAATACAAAATTATGATGAAATTAAGTAGAATGTCATTTGAGTAAATCTTTGTATCAATTTAGAGATGTGCCATCTTAAAACAGTAAGATTAATAGGGTGAATTATACTTTTGGTGGAAAGAGATTCGGTTAGGTGCAGTCTTGCACTTTATGGTCACCAATATTTATAATTTAGAAAACTAGCTTAATAATAATAATAAATAAAAAAGGATTTATACATTTATTTAGTTGAGAGCACATAATTTTTTTTTAACTATAAATAATAAGTGTATAACTAATTTGAATCAAAAAAACTAAAATAAATTTTACGCTAATAACTGAAGTTAAAGAATTATAAAAGAGCACATTTTATTTGATATGTTGTCTTACATCTATATTTGATAAGAATTGTGTTGAACCAAAAAATCACCACTAGGGTTTGATTAACAATTGTGGGTAACGGAGAATAAGATCTTTTTATTAATAGCAAGTAAGCGAAGCGATTACAATGAAAGGTATAATCGAGAGGTTATGCCGAAGTGAAAGGGGTGTTTCGTGAAGTAAACTAGAAAGCGTTGGAGTCTCTGGGATTAGCTCTGCTGCTCTCTAGAATGTATGAGTTGTTCTTCTCGGCTTCGAGGTCCTCTTTATTTATAGGGATAGGAGGTCGGTTGCTTCGAACTCCTTTTCCTTTTGCTTTCGGTTAATATTTCCATATTTACGATATGGAAATATCCCTTATTCTCCGAGAAATATGGAAATTCTCCTTTATCCTTCGAGCTGATCCGATGTTTCCGGTCTTCGATGGTTATCTTCAGAATATTTCCTTTAGTCCGAGCTAGGTCGGCGCGGTCTTTATGGTCCTGATGGGCTTAGGTTATTGCTAGAGAAAGCTTTTTAGGAAATGTGCTCATTTCCCCTCTAACAGTAAGTACCACCCCCCCCCCCCCCCCCCCCCCCCCCAGTTCGGCGAGACTGATTGTAAATCAGGTCGGCGGACTTCATGAAGTTATAAATGGGTTTGATCTCGCAATAAGCTTTAGCTCGTCGAGAGCGTTGTTTCGCTACGGCCAGCTCGGCCTGATTTTAAGTGGACTTGACGCGTGGCGTTCTTCAAGAATTTAATTATTAAATACTTTGACCCAATTTTAGGGTTTTGCTTTCAAGCGGGAAAGGCGGAGGGTTCGCCAAGCGGCGAGATTGCGCGAATCTTGACACGAATCCTTTTAGGAAACTGTTGATATTTCTTTTAGATTTTATTATTTTACTTCTTTGTCTTCTTGCTCCAGATACCTTTTTGCCTTCTTACGCCAAAAAATTCTTAACTTTCTTCTGTTTTGTGGTAATTTTTTCTTTATTTTCTGCCGATCTTCCGTTTGTTCTTTTAATCCATTTAGAAATTTTCAAAAATGTCAGCTTCGTCTTCAAACTCTTCTTTTGATGATGACGAGATTTGTCTCGCCAACCGTGCCAGGCGAGCTTGGATTAGTCCAGTCGCTTCTTCTTCTTCTAACTCCAAGGGATCCTCGGGTTATCGGGATAAGATTCCGTCGGATCATCCTGACGCGGACTCTGAAATGGACTTGGATGGTCTCGGGCCAGCGAGCTTCGATTCAGAGAGCAGAATCAAAGGTCTTCCGCAGAAGGTCGCAATGTCGAAGCATATGACCGGTATTAAAGACGGGAGGACCTGGATGACTGCGGAAAGACTCCAGGAGCTTCGCTCGAAGTGCCGTTTTCCAGAGGGGGTCGAGCTTCTACTTCCCCAAGTTCACGAGAGAGTGACCACACCCCCAGAAGGCTATTTCTGTTCTTACGAGTGCCACTTTGCAGAGTTTGGTCTTCAGTTCCCGATTTCACTACTTCTCTGTTACTGTGAACGGAGGAAGATGCCGGTGGCGCAGCTTTCTCATGCTGTAATTCGTCACTTCAACAGCCTGGCGGGTAGCTCGCGCGGCAATGGTTCCTTTTAATTGGGTTATTTTTGAAAGTATATCCATTCTGAAGAAGAGAAGGATGAGTTGCGGCGGGTGGCGCCATTTTTATACCGCGATGAAGGAGGGAATCATCGGCGGGGATCCGACGAGTAAAGTTCATGAATGGGATTGTTTTTTCTTCTTTGTGAAGATTAACGAAGCATCCATCGGCAGTTCCGACCTCACCTTATTCAAGACTTGGAGATCGACGCCATGTAAGGCGAACCGAATATTCTTTAACCCCCCCCCCCCCCCCCCCTTTTGCTACTCCCCGGATGCTAATGTGTATTTGTTATGATAGTGGCAATACGTCTTGGAGATGACCCGATCGGGTTTAAAGACGATGTTAAGAGGCTGCGCGATCTGAGCCGGCAGCTGTGGGCCGAGAAGGAGAAAAAGGGGACTGCTAAAAAGAAAACAGCCAAACCTACCGAGAAGAAGGTCAAACCTCCAAGACCAGGTAGACTGCTAGATTGAGGAGTTTTTAATTAGTGCTTGGTGATGAGGTCTTATTGACGTGTTTGTTTTTCAGCTCCTCGAAGGGCTTCGCAGTCGAAAACCGTAGGGGCTGGCCGGAAGAAGAGGAAGGCGGCTTCGCCGGGTGCCGCATATGCTCCTGCGAGTTCTTCTGTAAAGAAGAAGAGGATGATTTCCCAGGATCCACTTAGCTTGGTGGATTCCGATGATGCCGAAGTGGCTGCTGAGAACGAGAGTTTTGCGAGGTAAACTCTTTTTCTGGCTTCGCATATTATTGTATCGTGCCGAGGAGATCTTTGACGTTACATTGCTTTTGTTTTTGTTTTTTTTTTTAAGTTTCTCTAGGGCGGCAGCGCTGGAGAGATTGAGGCAGGCACGGACTGAGAGAGCCGCGAGGGGTTCTCAGGGTGAACCGTCCCAAACCCCTACTTCTCGAGTTATAGATGGTGGTGACGGGGTTGCTTCCGACGCCGCCGGGAGCCGTCGCGAGGTTATTTCCTCCCTACCTCAGGTTGCTATTCCTTCGGTGCCTCGGGCCGGTGTCACTTTGTCACCTCAAAGAACATTCATTCAATGCCTCAGACAGATGTGCTTCAAAGTCTTGAGACACATGTCGCAGAAGACGTAGGTCAGGAAAGGAACGAGGAGTCCGAGGCGGCTCGTTCTGAAGGGCCGACCCCTCCCGAAGTTACTCCGGACACAGAAGATGCTGGTCCTAGCGCTCCTGAGGAGGTTGCTCCTTCTCAAAAGGCCGCTGGCATAGATGGTGCCAATTCAAGTACTCCAGCCGAACCCAAACAAGAAGAGCAGTCTTTTGACTATAATCCTCATCATCTTTGCATGAGATGGGACGAAACTACTCCGGCGATGCTTAATCGCGAGTTTGCCGCGAACCTTATCTGGAAGTGTAAGAAGAAGCCGCGATGGGGTAAGCCACTTCGAGAGATGAAGCTGGCGGATTCCATATCTTTAGCGAGTCAAATGATAGCTCGGGTATTTTTCGGTTATACTATTCTTTGGTTTTGAATGTGTTGTGCCCCCTTTTATTGCGTGCTTTCTGACAACAGGCTGTGATGTAGGGCTTGGGAGCATAAATGTCCGCATTCGCGGCGTATGACGATAAGTTTTGCCAAGAGGAAATGATATTGAACGCCGCCTTACTAAGATCAAGGAGCTCAAAAAGGCGGGAGAGGAGAACCAACTTCTCAAGGAGAGGTGCGCTCAGCTGGAAGGCACTGTTGAAACTTTTAAAGGCGAGATGGCCGAAGCTAATCGACTTCGCAAGCAGGTCGCCGCTCTCCAAGCCCAGAACGAGTCTCTTGAAAAGCGGAACAAAGAGAACTTACAGAGATTCCTCGCCGAAAAGGAAAAGCTTCAGAAGTCTTGTGAGGAGGTCGCTCAAGGTGCTGCTGACAGAGTTCTCGATAGTATGACCGCTTGGTTTAAGCCGCGGTTAGATCGGATTCAGGCTTCGCTGGTTCAACGCAAAGAGGTGGAAGCAGCTCTTGTTGGCGTGGAGAAAATGAGCCACATGGTGGCCTTCTTGAAGAAGATGCAGGATAAAGGGTGGGAGCTCCTTGCCGGGACACTTCCGTCTTTCGAGAAGGAGTTCATCAAGTGGAAGGCGACCAGTGATGCTATCGACGAGATAGTTATTACAAGTGAGGACCTTAATCTTCCGAGCAGATCAGAGATTGATAACCTGCAAAAGTGAGCTAGACGGTGTGTATCTTTTAATTTTTCTTCTTTCTTTTGTAAGAACTTTGCCTGAGAGGGCTTATTATTATTATTTTTTTATAATGAAAGTTACTTCATTCTTCCTCTTTTTTATATGTGTAATGGAATTTTTGAGTTCGGAATTGGAAGCGGGATTCATTTGCCCGTCTTACACCAAACGACGATCAAGATCGAATACCAATTTTTCGGGATTCACTTCGGCCTGAAAGGTATGATCGAGGGTCGTGCAAGTATTGTCCTCGGCTTTCTTCTTATCCACTTCAGAAGTAATTAAATCAAGCCGAAGTATCAAAGCAGTGGTGATCAACCACTAATTTTTATTTGTGATGTTTGCTTTTTCGAATTGAATGTTTGGCCAGAACACTCGATTCAGCTAGATGCATTCGCATAAGGAAATATGACTATATGCGCCGAGCTGATTTTCTGAATAAAAATTTTATTAGATTTACAGCTGCACCCGAAGGTCGCCTACGTATCCAAATTAGGATCAAGCCGTTCGTAGTTCATTACAATTGAATGAATAGTATCACTCAGGGGCCAAGCCAGGTTTTATTGAAAGGAAAAATTAAATATTAGTAGCTAGATTTGTTGAGCCTTCTTTTGCTTATTTAGCGTCTTCGAGAGCTTTTACCGCGGAGAATCGCACTTTTCGCTCGCTAATGAAGCAAGATCTTGCCATATGTTGATTCCGTGGAGCGTAAAAACTCCGGCCGAGGTGGCGAACTTCATGCATTGATGATAAGTCGACACGATAGCTTTCATCTCGTGGATCCAAGGTGTGCCGAGTATGGCGTTGTAAATTGCTGGTTTATCCATCACAGTAAATTTGACGATTTTTGTCACTCCACCGACGAAAACCGTGAGTCGTATGGTGCCGAGGCTGAAAAAGGACTCGCTGGCAAAGCCAGTCAGAGGCTTTGGTGCTGCCTTAATGTCTTTGTCCTGGAGTCCCATCTTGGTCAACGTATCTTTAAAGATGATGTTGACAGTGTTGCCGGTATCCACTAATATTTTAGCCACTTCGTTATGAGGGGTGTGTAACCCGTGCATGTCTTCCGATGTGAATGTGATTGTTGGGTGGTAGTCCACCGGACGAGGAAAATTTCGCGACGTGATTGCTTTGCGGCCATACTCTTTGATGGCGCGAACTGAATCATTGCAATCAGGGAGTCCTCCCATGATCATGGTAACCCGTCGCTTTGGCGGAGGGGGTGGGTTGTCGTGCTCGCCTTCATCGTTCTGGCGCTCTGCTCCTTTTTCCTTTTCCTTTTCTTCGCGTTTTTTCTCGAGCGAACGACTTCGTCGACGTCCGCCAGAACTGCCTCGGCTGCTGCTTTTCCCTAAATCCTGGTGATCCCTGCAGGAGGTGTTTTGGCGCGAGTCCCTGACGTCTGAACTGCGTGGATAGGAGTTTTTGTTTTGGAATCTATCACCGTTAACGCTGATTTTGCCTTCTTTGTACTTTTCGTACAGCGTGTTATGGAGGTGTCGACAAGCCGAGGTAGCATGTCCTCTTCGGCCGTAAAAAAAGCAGTAGTGATCGTGATTATCGTCTTTATCGCTCGTGTTCCTCGGGGGATCTCCTAAGGTCCACTGATTCCAGGGCTTCTCTCCAGTCGCTACAACGGTGTGAGAGGATGGTTTGCTTTTGTATGTGGGCTCCTTGTCTTTCGAGGTGCTTGCCACATCCATGCCGTGTTTCTTGGCGTAGAACGTTCTTTCCTCCTCCGTCCGTATGAAGGTCTGGGCCCGATGGAGTGCGTCTTCTATCGTTTCCTTCGGGTGTTTCTGCAGATCTTCCTTGTAGGAAGATTCGAACCACAAGCCGTTCATAAGTGCCTCGATGGCTAAGGCTTGTGGGATTTGGCCGTAAGCTGCGGCAGCGTTCTTAAATTTTTCAATGAAATCGCGGAGTGGTTGGTCACGTTCCTGCACTAGAGTGAATAGGTTGACCGTCCTCTTCGTGATGAACATAGAATAATGTTTGATGAAGGCATGGGTCAGATCCTTGAAGGATTTGATCGATGCCGGAGGTAGGTTAGAGAACCACTTGAGAGCGTCCTTGCTGAGGTGCTCTACAAAGGTTTGGCAGTGGTTTGCCTCGCATTCTCTTCATGGCGACGTTGAATCCGGTGAGCCATAAGTTGGGGTCTTCCATCCCGTTGTAGTACGGGAGCTTTAGTTTTATCGCCTCGCCAAGTCGTACATCGGTGATCCGCGGAGCGAACGGATTGTGTTCGGCATCTGACAGTATGGCCAAGATCTCGGGTGCCGAGCTAGTGGCTCGGTGGACTTGGGATCCGATTGCGTTAATTCGTTGGTGTAGCCTTGTGATCTCAGAATTCAGCTCCTCTGATGGCTCCTCAATAGCCGGTGTTGTTCCTCGGGCGTCGTCTTGCTCAAGTGTCTCGAAGATTAGTCAACGTCCGATTGGTCCTGATCTTGCGGTGGTTGCTGCCGCGAAGACGCTGAGCTGTTCATCATACTTGGCTTATTGGGCCAGAAGGGTGTCCAGCTTGGACACCAGGTTCTGCGTGAGGGGGAGCATGGCAGCCTGGATCGCTGCTGCGAGGTCGGATGCGAGGATAGGAGCTGGGAGCGCTCTCGTGGGTGGATTCGCGGTGGTTGAGTTAACTTGTTAGCCAAGAGCGGTGTCTCGGTGTGTGTAGTGGTATCGTCGTTGAGGATGAGATCGCTGTTATTGGTTGGGAGACTCATTGCTTCGGCTTTTTGTTTGCTAGTTTTTCAAGAATTTATTTTCCTGTTCCCTACAGACGGCGCCAACTGTTGAACCAGAAAATCACCACTAGGGTTTGATTAACAATTGTGGGTTTTGGAGAATAAGATCTTTTTATTAATAGCAAGTAAGCGAAGCGATTACAATGAAATGTATAACCGAGAGGTTATGCCGAAGTGAAAGGGGTGTTTTGTGAAGTAAACTAGAAAGCGTTGGAGTCTCTGGGATTAGCTCTGATGCTCTCTAGAATGTATGAGTTGTTATTCTTGGCTTCAAGATCCTTTTCATTTATAGGGATAGGAGGTCGGTTGCTCCGAACTCCTTTTTTTTTTTTGCCTTCGGTTAATATTTCCATATTTGCGATATGAAAATATTCTTTATTCTCCGAGAAATATGGAAATTCTTCTTTATCCTTCGAGCTGATCCGATGTTTCCGGTCTTCGATGGTTATCTTTAGAATATTTCCTTTAGTCCGAGTTAGGTCGGCGCGATCTTCAGGGTCCTGATGGACTTAGGTTATTACTAGAGAAAAAACTTTTTAGGAAATATACTCATTTTCCCTCTAACAAATTAGATAAATAGTAACTATGATACAAGACATAATTAAAACAAAATTATATATATATTTGTGTATATTTAAAAATATACATATAATATTCATTTTACTATATTTTAATTTATCAAAGTATAGTATTAAATAACAACAAATAAATAAAAAATAATCCGCAGCACGTATATATATACAGTCAATATAATAAAGTTAAACTCCGTTTTAGGTAACTTATTAGCTGGTAATGTTTGTTTGATATTCCTTTTTAACCAAAGTAATAAGTTGCCAACAAAAAAGAAATAACAAATCCCGGAGAGAGAGAGAGAGAACATTGGTGTTTTATGTCAAATTTTCTCTTTTCTTCATGTGCTTTGGTTGAAAACGAATTCGAATCAATTTGAATGTAAGATTTTCATTCGTACCCTCTCAATCACTGTTTTTCTCTTCTCCACATCATCGAATTATCCGATCGCCTTGAAATTGTGAATATATATTCTTTCTCGGGTGTGTGTTTTTTCTCTAAAGCTTACCTGCTCATCGTCAGCGAAATTAGGGTTTTTCTCGCCTAGGCCATAATTGGGTTTGTGATTTGAATGGCATTTATTCGAACCCTAATTGGGTTTCTGATTTGAACGGCATTTATTCGAACCCTAATTGGGTTTTCTTAAATGTTTGTCATCGTTCATAATATGTGAGGGGTTTTGTATAGAATGTCGATTTCAATGGATATATGTTCACTTTCGTGCCTGTAAATTGGGAAAAGTTTATCCCTTTCGTCAGGAACTTTAATCATTTACCTCAGTTTTGACCTTGAATGCATTTCAGCGAATTTAATCGAAAGTTCTCGCCTTTATGTTTTGCAGAAGCTTGGAGTCTCATATGAGAGTTATTAGAAGTTGCTTGTGGGGAAGAGTTGAGATCAATACATATTTACTATAAGGTGTGGCTTCGAAATGTTGAGTTTCACTAGTAGTGGCTTCGATATCTCAAGAAGTTACATTCATCTGGGTGAATGGCACCCTTTGGAATAACGACGCTTATCGGGCTTTGAAGCCCTCGAGATACCTCTTTTTGCAGAGTAAAATTTGGGTTTTTGGTTTTGTTCTGATCTTTTGCTTAAAGTTTTGATCTTTACGGAAGTAGATTTGGTGTTGTTCAGGTTTTTGATTATGGCTTCAATGTTTCTTACAGGTTTTCAGGGATTTGTTAGCGACAACAAAACTAGAGATTTCATAGCTTTCTGGAGTTGATAATGTTACGTGATAGTTTTTCATTTGCCCAAGCGATGGGTTGCTTTGGGTGCTTTGGTTGCTCTGAGAGATCCAAACAACCGCCAAAGCCATACGATGATGATGATGATGATGATGATGTTGATGATGATGATGATATGTATTCCAATGATGGTGACGTAACCAGCAACGCAGGAGGAAATGAAGAAGGAGAAGGAGAAGGAGAAGAGGAAGTGAAGCAGCAGAGCCGTTCTAAACGATCTGAAGAAATTCTGAATTATAAGTTACAAAATAGGCTAATCTGCAGGCAGTTTCCTGTGAAGGAAACTAATAAACTTATACGCGGAGAGGTATGCGACTTCTTGTGCTCATGTCTCCACTGTGCTTTCCCAAACAAACTCAAATCCTGCTGTATATGGTATAGTGTGCGAATACCGAATTTGTTTCTTGCTTGAGTTACAGGATGAAGATGGAAACAAGACAATTAATGAGTTTGTTCGTCAGCGTAAAATTGGATCTGGTAGCTACGGAAAAGTAGTAAGTGTGGAAAACAAGTTTCAAAACTATATGGGTCTTTTTAAGGCTCATGCTTAACACTTTTATCTTGCCTTTCTTGAACTTATTTCCTTATGAATAGGTTCAAGAAAGGAAACAAAAAGGGTTATAGAATCCATAACGCTGTGTTTTTATGTACATATAACAGGTTCTATATCAGAGCACTGTCGATGGAAAGGATTATGCTCTTAAGGTATACTATTGTTTTCACTTCCACGGCACCACTTGTAAGCATCAGTTTTGTATGGTTGGACTTCTATGATACTTTTTCAGTGGGATTTTGAATCACCATAGTGCAGATTATAGAAAAAGTTATTTAGTTGATCATGATGAGATTAAACTTTCTGGACATGTGTTGATTATATATTTGGCAGGCTTTTCACAAATCACATTTGTTGAGACTACGCGTTGCACCTTCAGAAACTGCTATGGGAGATGTTCTTCGTGAGGTAATCATGAACTCCTCAAGTTGCCTTTCTCGGTACAATGTAGGTCTACTACACCTGTGTAATGCGTTTTCATTTTAGGTTAAGATAATGAAAACCCTGGAGCATCCGAACATCGTTAATCTCATTGAGGTGATAGATGACCCTAAGACTGATCACTTTTACATGGGTATGTCTTTTCTCTTTTCCTTTTCTTTTTTGTTACTTCGATTCTTTCTCCTTGGTGAATTTTTTGTTACTTCTTGTGTATAGTTCTTGAATATGTTGATGGAAAATGGGCTTATGATGATTCTGGACCACCTGGTGCTCTCGGAGAGAACACTGCTAGAAAGTACTTTCGAGATGTAGTTGCTGGCCTCATGTACCTTCATTCTCATGTATGAATCTTCACTGACTAATACTTCTTCTTCGTATGCGCTTTCGTTTTATCCGATAGCCTCATGATTTTTCTCCTTACCGTCTTTGTTTTGTCTATGCAGAATGTAATTCACGGGGACATCAAACCCGACAATTTACTGGTTACTAGTACCGGGACTGTGAAGATCGGAGATTTCGGTGTCAGTCAAGTATTCAAGGTACTGAAAAATCGCATCTTTAGTCTTTTCTTTCTTCATCTCCATTACTATCTAATGTGACATGATCGAACATTATACATTTGATGAAGGATGATGATGATCAACTCCGTAGATCTCCAGGGACTCCTGTCTTCACTGCACCAGAATGTTGCTTAGGTGTGACATACAGTGGCAGAGCCGCAGACACTTGGGCAGTGGGAGTTACTTTGTACTGTATGATATTAGGACAATACCCTTTTCTGGGTGAGACACTTCAAGATACTTATGACAAGGTTCTTGCTCTCTCTCTCTCTTGCTATCTCTCTCGTTATCTCTCTGCTGCTGTTGTTTACAGGCAATCTTATAATGTCTTGTTGTTTTACGAATAATGTTAGATTGTTCACAACTCGTTGGTAATCCCAGATGGGCTGGAAGATAATCTCAAGGACTTGATCAATGGTCTTCTTTCTAAAGGTGATTTAGTAAAAGCATTCATGGACCTTTATGATCTATATGAGTTTGAAGTTCGAATAATGAAGATAGAGTCTTTTGTGTGTAAAGTGGCTCACGCTGCTCATTTGTGGCAGACCCGAAGCAGAGGATGACGTTGAAAGATGTGGCGGAGCATCCATGGGTCACTGGAGAAGATGGAGCTGTTCCGGAATACTTTTGTTGGTGCAAACGCAAAGCTCAAGAAGAAGAAGAAGAAGAAGAAGAAGCACCTAATGGGATTGAAACCGTTGATGAAGTTGCAGACTCTAAACCAAAGACTTAAAAGCTAAGACCCGGTTTACTTTTGGCGGCTAAAAGCGATTGCGTTTATGTTGTAAGAGTTTCGTTTGAGGCTCTTTTGTTTATTACACTTTTCTTTCTTTTTTGGTTTCTTGTTTTCTTTCAATATGTAAAGAAAAAATCAAAAAAACATGTTTGGGTTATTAGGTTTATAACATCTCTAATACGACAATATGATGTTTATTTTAAATCTCTTTTTTTCGAAATTATTAGAGTATATGGACTAGATAGTTAAACCATTTTATATGGAAATTTGTAAGTAATCTTTTATCACGTATGCTTTTTTTTTTTTTGATAAAATCTATCACGTATGCTTTTCAAATCCATCTATCTATTACTAATAAAAGTTGATGCAAAATGCCTCTTAAAAAATTTGATATAATTAGTTCATATCAACATTTTTTATTAAATAAGAAAAATATTAAATATGATTAATCTTAATTTCGTTTTAGTCATAGAAAAATTAAATAAAAAAACTTAAATAACATATAGAAAAGAAAATTATGTTAAAAACCAAAAAAATGGTATCCTTAAAAATAAAATTGAAATTTGTTTTCAAAAGAGTTAAATTAACAAAAAACCAATATCATAAAAATTCAAACTTATAATATAGATTAGACAACTTCTAACTTCTAAATTAATTGACAAAAAAAAACATTGATTTCGTTTTATAGATGTAAAAATCAAAATAAAAAACTTAAACAACAAATAAAAAAGAAAATTGTGTTAAAAAAATCAAAATATAGCATTCATCAAAATTTAAAATATTAATTTCATTTTATAAATGAAAAATTAGAATAAAAAGGCTTAAGTAAAAATAGAAAAGAGAAATATGTTAAAAACCAAAAAATAGTATCCTTCAAAATAAAATGGAAATTTATGTTCAAAAGAGATAAACTAACAAAAAAAAAATATATCATAAAGGCTCAAACTTATAATATAGATTTGGAAAATTCTAATTTCTAAATTAATTGACAAGAAAATAAAAAAATATTAATTTCTTTTTATAAATGAAAAAAGCTTAAGTAACAAATAGAAAAGAAAATTATAGTAAGAAGCCAAAATATAAAATCCCTTGAAATTTAATGGAAAAAAGTCAAGCTAATCAAAAAACTAATATCGTAAAAGTTAAAACTTATAGCATAGATTAGAAAATTTATAACTTATAATGCATTGCACATATACAAATATATAATAATAACGTCATATATTGTGTAGATGCTATTAGAAAACTGATCATTATCAATGACGAGAATTTTCTTTGTCCAGTTAAGCTAATGATATCACCAATGGTAGAATTCATAATAAAATAAATATTTACTTGCAATTAAAAAGATAAGCATGTTTTCCCAACAACTCATTTATATATTCTAATTTGGAATACAATCTATGTTTACTTAGCACCCTTTTATGTTTTCTAAACAGTGGGTCAATTGTTCGTGTTGTTCTTTCACCAATTTCCAAAGAAAAATAATAAAAAGTGTTGTCAAACCTATCGTGTTCCTGGCCATAATTATGAACCCAAAAACATTTCAAGGTTTGTAATCTCAAACATATAATTACCATTGTTTTACTATTCTTTATGAAAATATGATGAATCTTGAAATAAATTAGATAATAAAATTTATTTAACTCTTAACACCATACTTTAAATTGCATCATGTAAAAATATTATTTTTGCACTCCATTTCTTCCACCCGGTTTTTTCTGACAAAGATATTGAAGCAACTACTGACTATACTGACTATTTAACATGGTAAGTACGATCACATGCATTACCTCATCATACTTTAATTTCCTATTGTGTTTTTAGATATAAAACCAAACTGTTTTAAAGCTATTATGGTATGATGAAAAAGTAAACATGTTTTTATTAAAAAAAAAATTAGCTTTCAACATGTTATAAATTTATGTTTCAAAAAATTATGAATCATTATAAAAAAAAAGCAAATTAACAAAAAAAAAGTCGTATAAAAGAAAACTAACTTGGGCTAAAGTTTTTGAAAAAACTTATCTAAAATAAACAAATAATGTTATAAGCATTTGAGAAAAATCCGTTTAAGATTTAAATTCAACAGTTAGAGCATATCAAATCAGCATTATAACTAGAATTAAAATTAATATAAAAAACAAATTTAACAAAGAAAAAGCATTTGTATAAAAGAAATTCATGTGATGTCTATGATACCTATATAGAAAATCAACAACAAAAGAGTTTAAGAAAAATAATATAAGTCCTGAGTATATCAAACATACAA
Source organism: Thlaspi arvense (assembly GCA_911865555.2). NCBI lineage: Eukaryota > Viridiplantae > Streptophyta > Magnoliopsida > Brassicales > Brassicaceae > Thlaspi > Thlaspi arvense. The sequence continues at coordinate 11,237,787 of OU466861.1, forward strand.
AAAATATATAAATTACAATAAATAAAAAATTACTATCAAAAGACAAAAACAAAATTAAAACAAAATTAATTTGAAATTAGTTTCAAAAAGTTCCTTCCTGATTTCTAATGTATTAGTATCAACATTGAATAACTATTTAAAGTTGCAATAGGTTTACATGAGTTTCTAAACCAAACATATTTTTAAATATATAATGATTAATACACTTGATGTTTTTGATTTAAAAACTAACAAAGAAAAACATTATATAAATAACTTTACACTCGATATTTAACAAGTAGTAAAATATGATTTCTATATATAGTCAATACTTATATATGAACCAACATCAAAAACACATTCTAAAATTATATTTAAATAATAAAGTATGACATAGCTATGAATCAAACTTAAATTGGTAAATATAGATAAAATATTCAAATCAAGCATGTATATTGCACACAAAAGATAAAAACAATGAAAAATAATGCAAAGACTCCACATTACTGATCCTACAAGTTAGAAAACAAAAATTATCAAATATTAAACTGTAAAAAAATAGATATCAATGAAAACTGAATAAAAAATATAAGCTATAACTCTTGGAAGGCATGGTGGAGAAGGAAGAAATGGTTTTGTATGATCATTGCAGCTTTCTAACAAAATAAATGTGAATCAACATGAATCATGTATATATGCAATGGTACACAACATCAGTAAAACTTTCAATAAAAAAATAATATTTAAACACATAAACCTTAAAAAAAAAAGTACTATAGAAATTTTATGGAAAATAGCAAACAATACCAAAATCTTAGCAAGCAAATATTTTTGCAAATCAAATGTATATGTATGTCAAAGTTGGATAATTCGATAGGTGTCATCGTTATTATTTTATCTAAGAATTTTTAAAATTATATAAATAAAAATAGGAGAAAATTACACATTATTTATTAAATTGTCTTATATAAATAAAAATTTCAATAAATATATTTTGGTTTTAATAATTTTAAAGATAGTAACTAAAAAAAAATTAAACCAAGCTACTAATACAGACTCGCGCGTAGCAAAACTTGTTAAAAAAAAGTCGATCTGATTGGTCCACATCAGCATATTCATTAAATAAAAAAATGTTAAGTATGATTAGGACGGAAAAAATTGATTTAATTGGTCCACATCAGCTTTTTATCAAACCAAAAATTGTTAAGTATAATTAAAACATTAAAAGTTAATTTAACAAATTATGTCTAACAAAAAAAAAGTAAATTCAATCTGATTGATCCAGATCAACATATTTATTAAATCAGAAAATGTTAGTATGGTTGAAAAAAATTAAAAAGTTAAATAAAAAAATTAACAATACATGTATAAAAAAAAGTAACAATTATCAATTATCAATTTTAAAAAATCTACAACAACTAGATTTAACAATTAAAATAATTCCACCATTACCAATCTATAATATATAAAAGTTGATGGCATAGTGCATTGAGGGCGTCCACATGGGATTAAAAAACTCGGTCTGATTAGTTCACATCAGCATATTCATTAAATAAAAAAATGTTAAGTATGATTATGACGGAAAAAATTGATTTAAATTAGATAGTAAGATTTATTTAACTCTCAACACCATATTTAAAATTGCATAATGTAGAAGTATTCAGATCACAAAAAATTAAACCAAGCTACTAATACAGACTCGCGCGTAGCAAAACTTGTTAAAAAAATTCCATCTGATTGGTCCACATCAGCATATCATTAAATAAAAAAATGTTAAGTATAATCAGAACAGAAAAACCTGATTTAATTGGTCCACATCAGCTTTTTTTATCAAACCAAAAATTGTTAAGTATAATTAAAACATTAAAAGTTAATTTAACAAATTATGTCCAAAAAAAAAAGTAATTAAATTCAATCTGATTGATCCAAATCAACATATTTATTAAATAAGAAAATATTAATATGGTTTAAAATTTTAAAAGTTCAACAAAAACAATTAACAATACTTGTATAAAAAAATAACCATTATCAATTATCAATTTAAGAAATCTATAACAACTCCATTTAAAAATTAAATCGAGTTCCTTAAAATATAAAAAATGACAATAATCTATAAAAGATTAATTTTTCTTACTTAAAGAAATTTGGCTTAAATATTTTTTAGTTTCAAGCCCATGGAAACACTTTAAATAACACCAACCAATTTTTCAATTTTTAAAAATTCTCCATCAATTAATTTTTCTTTTTATTTCATTGTTGACCAGAATATCTCAACCGAAGAAAACCCTTTTGCCTCTCTTTGATTTTAGATCTTAATACCCACTTTCCACAACAAAACTGATTTCTTTCCTTTTGATTTACCAAATCTTAATGCTTAACTTTGTAACAAAGCTTTCTTTCCTGATTTCACAATGACGACGGAGACTTACGATGGATATCCATCCGTGCTCACATAAACATTTCTTCGATCAAGTGGTGCTTGGAAAATTGGGTAAAGCTTTACCCTCCATATCGTTAATACACAGCAGTCTAGCATTAAGATTCTTCTCAATTTGCATTCGAGTCTATAAAAAAAAAACAATATATTTCATAAATTAGCATTTTTATAAGAATTATTTGGCATTTTCACAGAATCATTTAACATTAGACAATATTTTCTGTATTTTCCAGGGTAAATATTTATAACATGATCATTATTCGGGCGTGTAAAACAGGATAAGTTCAAAATAGAAAAGAAAATTTTGTTGAATATCCAAAATATAGTATCATTTAAAATTAAATAGAAATTTAATATTAAAATAGTTAAATTAACAAAAAATAATTTAAATGATAAAAGCTAAAACTTATAATATAGATTAAGAAATTTTCTAATTTTTCAAACATGGCTGTCCACTATAAATAGCTATTACGATCCTTATAATTTTCATAATTCAAACATATTCTTAGAGAGATACAAAAAATTACTCATGACTGCGTCTCTTTCTCACAAGATTGATTCTCCTTTACTTTTCGATGATCTTACAAAAGGTTTTACAAACAAAGAACTGCTAGCAAGGTTTTATAAATAAATCTGAATAACGATGGGCTGTTAAATTTGTAACGATGGGCTGAATATATTTTTGAAACGATAACAAATTAAAATTATTAATAGACAATTACTATATCTTTATATTATATATCTCAAATTAAAATTATTAATATATGTTTATATTTTAAACTAACCCTCACTTTATAAACTATTAAAACATCAAAAAAAATTAAAAATATTTTTTATAAACTCAATTATAAAATATATAAAAAATAAATTTAGAAAAACATACTCGCGCATAGCGCTGGTGAAATAACTAGTTTTGTAGAAGAAAGACCAAGAAAAATTAATCAAATTGTGTCATCACTTCTTTTTTTCCAAATAAATGACCAAGTGCAGCAATTAATCTATAGTAGAGTGCATTAATAATACTTTCCAGTTTATTAAAACATCAGAAAACATAAATATACTTAAGTAATGACTTAAGAATTAATTAACTAAAAATGAAGATTTCGGGAATCAATCACACTCGACTAACTTCAAAGATCATACGGACTTTTAAAAAATATATCAATAAATGTTTTTTCGAATTTGAAAGTACCAAAAAAAACAATAAAATTTAAATCTATCATCCACGGAGGATCTTTCTCACTTTACAGAATCTCTCTGGCGGCGTAACCGTACCGAGATCTGCGAATATTGTCCTGCCGTTTCTTGTACACAAATCCGGCGAGTCCAACCACACAAACCGCCGCGATCGTCCCAAACGCAACCCCAGCCTTCTTCCCGCCGCTCATTCCACCGCCTCCCGAAGATTTTTTATCTTCGACCCCGACAATGTCGCTGAGGTTCAAATCGCTAGCTTCAGGCGATGCAGACGGAGATGGAGAAGACGAAGGAGACGCACTCTCATCCGGCTTTGGCGGAGAGATCGATGGAGAATCTGACGGAGAAGAAGATGGAGATGGAGAGTGTTTTGTTTCCGGTTCCGGAGGAGAAGAATACGCGATCGGAGACTCTGCTGGCGAAGGAGATCCAGCTTCCGGCGTAGGCGCGGGGATTGGAGGCGAATCTGCAGCGTCGATGGGTAGATCCGGCGCCGGTGCCGGTGAGGATTTAGTAGAAATCGCGCCGGAGACGAGTACCAGCATTAGCAGAGCCGCAACAATGATTCCGAGCTTCATTTTCAAATTCTCTCAGATCTCGAGGAGTACAGTAGAGATGAATAAGAAGAGAGATCTGGAGAAGATAAATAAACTGAAAAGTTAGTTTTTAGAGTGAGAAGTAGAAATGCATATGACGATCGCTAGATTTGCGGCTACGAAAAGCGTACGACTAATAGGATTTTGCCACGTATGATACGTATTATAACAGAGAACTGAGCGAAACACTGGATCGCGTCACATGATGGCTGTTTTCGATTTAAATTCGGAAATAAGGTGGCGACTAGTGTGAATGTGAACCGTGTGCGAGAGCTGATGCGTGAAATCGGCACGTGGGTTTCACGTGAAGAGCTGACCCCTCACGTTATCTTTTTCGCACCGGCATTTGCATTTAGTACTATTTGGTTAGAGTTTAATTATTAAACTAAACTACTTTTTGAAAGAGAACTAGAGCTAATATCTACCGTGGGGAATATGCTTCAAGCTCTGAATAAGCATACTTGTGACGAAAGACAAATTTTGTTAACAAAAAATTCAAGGAAAATTCCAAAACAAAACAGATTCTTGCGAATGATAGAAAGTTAGAAACTTTTTTTTTTTTCGAGAAGAACTCTCCAAAAATCATCATCAAAAGTGAATAGCTTCCTATGCGAGGCATTGTATGATAAGTGTAATGTGTCATCTAGATAATCAAAGTTTAAGTTTAAAAACATTAACTAAGGCAATACTTGAAGCTCTCCTATATTGAACAACTTGAAGAATTTAATAATCATTATACTTTATAAAAACTGTTACAGCTGTGATTAACACAGTAATTTTTAAGTTTTAGTATGTATAACTGATAAAATAGAACTGAAGAAAATAAGGAGAATACATTAATGAAGAAAAGTTAAATGTAAGGAGCACAATAAAACTGAAGAGAGTAAAAAACTAAAAATGTCATTCAAGGGTTTGGTGAGGATTTTTAGGAATATCTTGGCACACTGCATTGAACATAGAGAAGATTTGAAGGTTACTCGTTCTAACACATAGTTAGCTATATTAAAATATGAACTAGATGTTGGATCTGCGCGTTCGCGCAGATATATGATTCTTGAAGTAAATTTTATAAATGTTTAAATTATGTAATATAAGAAGATTTATTATATATTATATTATAAGATAGTCTGTTTTCTGGTACATATGTATCATAGCGTTATTTCGAGAGAATAGATAGTCCATTTTTCATATGTGTATAGAAAAGCTAATTGTCTTTTTTTGCTAACAGAAAAGCTAATTGTCTTGCTGATGGATTAGCTAACTTTTCTTTTTCTCTTCCTCTAGGTGTCCAGTTTTTAGATTCGATTTCACCTAGTTTAGTTTTGATTTTCAATTACGATATGATCGGTTCTGCGCGCCCAAGAAGAGTTTGTGTGTAGCTGGTTTTTATGTTTTGAATAAAATCAAGAGACAATGTCTCCCCCACCCCCTCCTACCAAAAAAACTATAGCTATGTTAATAATATATTGTTTATTTATGTGTTATGAGGATTAAAATTAAATTTTCTAAATACAAAAATATAAAATTAAAAATAATAAATAATAAATTTTTTATACTATATGTTTCTTTTTTTATGTTTTTTTTTTCTTTTCTCTTTTTTTTTCTTTCTGTTTCTCCTGCTTCTTCTTCTCTCCCTTCATTTATTTTTGTTCTTCTCCTTCTCCTTTTTATCCTTTGTTTTTTTTTTTCTCCGTTTTTCTCCTTCATCCTTTTTTGGATTACCATGAAGGTCTGGGCCGAAGCCTGCAATCTTTGCAGGCCCGAAACCAGATCATGTAATATTAGTTTAATCCTAAGCGTCACTCGATCATGTGATCTCTAAGCTTTGCCTAGATCCTTTACCAGTCAAGTTAACGATTTCTCATTCGTTTTTCTTATTTTCCATCCCTTCTTTTCCTTCTTTCTCTTTATCACTTATTCTCCTTCTTCTCATGTTCTTCTGTTTTTTTCCTCTTTTTTCTTCTCTGTTGTTATTCTTTTTTATCAACTCTTTTTCTCATCGATCCCTTCTCTTTATTCTCCTCCTTCTTCTTCTTCTTCTTATTTGTTCTTTTTCTTCTTTGTCAAACAAAAAATGATAAACCCAATCTAAAACTAAAAAGATTAAAAATAACAACCATATACATAGTAAACAAACTAAAACAAAATATTTAATATATAAAAAATTAATTTCGACTATAAAATATTGATGTTTGCAAATATATTTTTTTTTGAAAATCTAAATAGGAAAAAAAATTAGCAAAAACAAATTATAGAAAATGAGATAATGCGAGTTACTATTTTTATTTCTCTTATAGTTTATTAAAATACTATTATCATAAATAGTTTTATTATGTTAATTGTAAATTATGAAGATCTTTTATTAATTTACTGACTTTTCCTATTATTAATATGTTATTACATCTACAATAAAAAAATTTATCAATATTGTTTGTAATATTTTTGAAAATATGCTAAAATCTATATTTTTTAGAATATACTTTAAATTTATGCAGTTATTGTTTCTTAATTAAAAAATATTTTGATTTTTATTTGGGAAACTTGCTCCGTAATTTTAGTAATCGAATATTAATAAAATATTACAAAATCGATTCATTAGATATTTTATAGAACTAAATATAATTTAAATAAAATTATATGGTTATTATAATTTACTGTTATTTAATCATAGTTTTTTAAAATTTAATCATGATGCTTTTAAATTTGAAATTTATTTAATCAAAATTTAATTTAATATTAGATTGCATTAAACATATAACAAATAATATATAATTATTCATAAAAATTAGTTTTAGTTTATTTTCCTATAAACATATGTGTTTGGTTATATTATTGCATAATAATAAAAATATGAATTTTGTTTTTCAAATAATGTTTTGCAATTTTTCTTTTATATTGTGTAAATGTATATAACTTAATTATATTAATTATCGTTTTTATTTTGTTATATTGTTACATAATAATAAATATTTAAAAATTATTATTTGTTATTTTTCGCAAAATTTTTAAATTGTATAATTGTTTATAATTTAATCTTATACATATATAGTAATTATAATTATAATTTCATTTTATATAAACTTGGATGTAATTAATTCTAAGATTAATTTGAATTTATGAAATAACTATTTATGGAAATATTTAAATTATTTAAATGTGTTTGGTAATTAGAGTTAAACTAATCCCAATAGTATTTGAAAATTAATGTGTTTGGTAATAAGAATATAAGAATTAAATAAAGAAAAAATAAAATAAATATTAATTGGTTGTATTAACAAATGACTAAACTACCATTAATGAAATTCTAAGGAAAATGTTAAAATGCAATGGCATTTCATATAATATAACACATGATTTATGTTTAAATATTGAAGTGATCCTCTTTTAATAGTGTAGATGTTTACATGATAGTTTTTAAAAGATTCCAAAAATCTTGATGTCTCATAAATATATGGGAACCACTAAAAGCATCTACAACGGTAGATATTCTCTAAAATATCTTAGAAATTTTTTAAAAATTAAATAATTAAAAGTCTTGAATCAATTAAAATAGGGAGAATTGGCAAAATGTTTTATTTAAGTTTTTAAATTTGAAAAATACACTGTTATTAATTTTGTAAGAATAACATTTATTTATATTATATAAAAACAAATAAGTTTTTCTTTACCTGGTTTAAAAGAGATATTACATATTTTAATAAATTAAAATTAAAATTCGAAATTATTAATATTAATTTATTTGCGGAAATTAAAATTCGAAATTATTAATTATAATATTAATTTATTTGAGACAATTAAAATTTAAAATTATCAATTTAAATATTTGAAAATTCATCTCTAACAAAAACTAGTTTATTAATGTATCATTTACATCATAATGTTTCCTAGAGTTGGATCTATATATAATTTAACAAAAGACCAAATCAAATGATATATGAACTGCAATAATGATTCAAATTCCAAAATCATGTATCTTCATTCTTTTATTCATTTTTATATATTTATTTATATTTTTAGTTAAAATATTAATCAAATTCCAAAATCATGTGTCTTCATTTTTATATTCATTTTATATATTTATTTATATTTAAATTAAATATTAAAGGTATTATCAATTTTATTTAGATTAATTTAAATATTTCATTAAAAAAAAAAATTTAGTTTTAAGAAAAAGAACAATGGTGTAGTTTTCAAAGTATAATCTCTTTTGAAAGTATTTTTCCAAAATTTCTCATTAAAATATAATACATATTAAAAGAGTATTTTAGAATATTCATATCAGTGGGTTCTTAATTAGATATTTCACATTATAATAAAGAAAAAAATTGAAAAAGTAAGAGAGAGAGGAGCGCTTCTCGTTTGAGAACCAGTTATAGTATTTTGAAATACTCTTTTAATATGTGTTATGTAATGATTGGTTTAAATTTTTGTATAGTTTGAAAATTATTTTTTTCTTTTTGAGATATCCTTAAGAATATCTACCATTGAGGATGTTCTTACAAGATGAGAATGACTTTTTAATTGAGGACTGTGAAAATTCAAATCCGATCTAAAGAATGAACAAGAGTTTGTGGATTTAAAGAGAGATCTTTATTAAAATTTAGCCGGAGCTTGAATGATACATAGATGTTTAGGTCGTCGTAATAAGAACGCCGACCTAAGTTTTTATGGAAATAAGATCGAGAACTAGAACAACAAGATTGCTTAGTTTGCTCTAGGTCTCGAGAGAGGATTTTTGGATGATTTGCGAAGTCGAGGACTTCCTCTATTTATAGCCGATCAGGTCGGTCTTCTATGTATGCTCGAAATAGGAAAGTCTTCTTGCCGATTAGGCTAAACTAGCGTTTTTCCCGGATCTAGTTTGATAAATGGAAGATTTCCATTTATTTTGCCGACCTAGGTATTCTTTGGATTCCCAAAATGGGCCGACCAGATCTCATGTCAGGCTTTTGAGATGGTACGAATCTCATCTCTAACAGTAAATCCCCCCCCCCCCCCCCCCCCCCCGGTTCGGCATGTGATGGTAGATCACTTGGCGAATTTTAGGAGAGATAGCTCGGCATGTGATGAGGTCGGCCGCTGCGTAAGTTACAATATAAAAGATAAATTTACCTCGAGTTCAGATCGGCACGATGATGAGAGTCAAAAAGTGAATTTAGGCGTGAAAACTCCCGCCTAAAGTTCCCGCCAAAGGCAATGTAGAATAGGTCTAGATCTGCACATGCAAAACTAGGCTTGACACGTGTCAAACAATAGAGGAAGAAAGCGAAAAGGCCGATTTAAATAAAATGAGAAAAAATGCGAAAGGTCGCCGAGCTAATGATGACTCTCGGTAACCGTCCTCATTTCTGTATAAATAAGAGGGGTTCGGCCTTCATTTTTTTACTTCTGCATTTTTAGCGAAATTTTGTCAAATTTAGGTTTGCTCTCTTCTCTGCTCTTCATTTATTTTTGTTAAAATTTTCTGGTCAGACCTCTGCCACGTTTCGTTCTAAGCGCCGCCTTTGATTTCTTCGGTTCACTTGAGGCACCGTCACGTCAATCAGATATGAGCAAGAGCATGAAGATCAGTGAAGGCCGACCAGAGTCGAGGGAAATCAGATCGGCTCAAAGGAAAGCTGACGAGATCGGCGTTTCTCTGGGGGATTTTCTAGAGATGTCTCGAAATGATGAGTTGGTGAGGGGCCGATCTGAAGGGAAAGCGATAGCCACAGTACAGTCATCATCAGATTGCTCTTCGGATGCGAGTGAGCTTTCGGCTCTGGACGAGCCTTTCAGGAACGAGTACGAGAGAAAAATCAGCAGGCAGCGGCCGAACGATTTCACGCCGACCAGGTCGGGGCTGTTAGAAGATCTGGAGAAATATCCTCAAGGGTTGAGTTCGAGATCCCCGAGTTACCAGACAAAGCCGAAGGGAGAGGGGGATCGAACAAGATGGATATCTCGCACGAGTTGAACGCCATAATCGTCGAGGATGAAGTCAACATGTTCAGGATTATCGACATGAACCCTCCAATGAAGAAGATCAAATGGCGAAAAGGGGAAACCGTGATCAAGCCGACCTGCGCCAACGCTCTGGGGGTGATGCCAACCAAGTCGACTCTAGAGTCCTTGGTGGCGCTGAAGGAGTAGTGTGATATCGGTCCTGAGGTCGTCTTTTATGGTGCCGAGCCCATCAGAGCGGCCATGGGACGCGCCAAGAGGGTGGTTTTGCATCTATGAGTGCTTCTTCAGGGATTTCCACCTCTGGTTCCCCCTTCTGAGATTGTTGTTGGAGTTCGCCGACCGCAAAGAGATGCTGATCTCTCAATTCTCCCACGAGACGATCCGTCTAATAGTCAATATGCTGGTGATGTCGAACAATCATGGCATCCCGCTGAGCCGAGCTGTGTTCTACGCGATGACGAACACCAGAAGGACAAAAGCGAAATATCAAAACCGAGGCTCGTATTATATCAGCATGAAGAAGAAGTTCAACATCATCACTGGCGGTCACAAGACAAAGATTGATGATTGGAGGGACTGATACTTCTTCGTACTGATCAACGAGTCTTTTATCGTCGACCGAGACGTGCCAATTCAAACGAAATAGCCAGAGGTCATGGATAGACATTTGCCCGACCTGCAGTTTAACACCCGCTAACATGTGCTGCTTTCCATGATTACTTACAGATCTGTTTATTATCTTTGCAGGAAACAGACCTCTTCCAATCGTTGACGATCCTCTCGACATTTACGACATTGCCGAGCGGTTTTCAACTATTAGTGCGATCACGTGGCCGGAGATCACAGAGGAGAACATTGCAAAAGCAAGAGGTTAGTCCGTCTCAATTTCTCTCTTTTAAATTCTTTTGAATTTGATCTAGTCGGCTAACATAAGTTTTCTTTTGTCGCAGCTGCTCTAGTCCGCCATCAGAACCGAGCTGAAAGAATGAGGTCCCATACCTTCAAAGATCTGTCGGCCAACCTGGAATTCGCTTTCAGATCCCCCGACGTTGCAGAGCCGACGAACCCTCAGCCTTCGGCGCCTACAGCGGAGCGCGAGGCGTCTAAGAGTAGCGCCGAAGATTTGGCTAAAGCCAAAAGGGCGGCCAACAAGAAATCCAAGAGGGTAGCCGAGAAGAGGGCTGCTAAGGAAGCAGAGAAAGCTCGAAAGCTGGCCGAGCAGGCCGAACACCAAAATGAGGCCAGAGATGATGAGAATGGCGGGGAGGGTGATCCCGCTGTTTCAAATAAAATTAATTCGGAGGATCCGCTCGAGGACTCCCAGAGGTCAAAGAGGCCTCGCACCGAATGGGAGCTTCATCCATTCGGTTTCTTGTACAGTTACCGAGGAAACGGTCCTCTGGTGAGCGACCCTGAATCCTGCCTAGACTATTTTCTCCAGTTGAGGGATCATCTGGCCCTTCCCCCAACACATCCTTGGAGCTTTATTCACAGCGAGGCAATCGCGCGCTTCGCGACCGACCAGGCCAAGGTAAAAAATCTTGACTGCTCCCTTTATCTGCTCTTATGCATCAGCTCGATTTTGATGATAAGACTTGTTAATGCAGGCTCTCAATACCGCATTGACTGTGATGTGTGAGTATGATCGGGATGCGAGGAAATGCCTCGCCGATCAGGATGAAAGAGAGAGAGCCAAAGAGGGTCTCGAGGCCGAAGAGAAAAAGAGTGCGGAGCTGGAGGCCGCGTTTCAAAGGTCCGCCGAGGATCTGGCAAAGGTCCATGCTGATGACGCGGAAAAGAGCAAATTGCTTAACCAGGCGGTTAAGCAGATAAAGAAGGAGAGGGCCAAAGCTGGAGGCCGAGTTGAAGGCGGCTCAAGATGAGAAATTTTTGTTCGGTCAAGACGTAGCCAAGCTCGTGGCCGCCGCGGTAAACAACCACTATGCCGGTCTAGTGATGAAAGTAAAGGAATCTCTTTCCCGCAAAGATAAAGTCGAAGAGCTACTCTCAACTGCGGCCCAATGGACTGGCGTAAAAAAGGCCCTCAGCATCATTCGGAAGCAGGGTTATGATTTCCCGGCTCTGGTGGAAGAAAACGTTGACAAGATGATCGCTGACAGAAAGGCACAACAAGATGCCTTTGAAGAAGTTAGCTTTACATCTGATGAGCTCAAGGTTCCAGAGCCGGAGATCTTCCTGGAAGTATCAAGTGGTCTTCCTTCCGAAGCAGCCAAGTCCCTGGAAGGGGCCGAGCAGGTGAAAGACCCAGAGGCCGAAAAGGGAGAAGGTGAAAGCATCGACCAGCCTGGAAGCCGAGGTGCCGAGCAAAAAGAGGGGGAGGTCCGCGAAGAGACCGAATAATAGTTTTTTTTTTTTTTACTAAGTATTTGTATCGTTCGGACGATGTAATCTTATCAGCCATTTCTGGCATTTTATCAATGAAATGATGAATCTTATCTGAAAATCTTGAACATAAACTACGATGCGATATCGGGTTAGAATTGTTTATGCGACTAAATTGGTAAGTATGAAAAGAATAAGCGAGTGAGATCGGCATGTATTCAAATACTTAGAAATTTTCTTAAGTCGAATGCAAGGTGCGACCAGGTCGGCTTAGTTGATTTGCATGACTTAAAAAGTACAGAGCGGATTCTGGCTTATGAGAGAAGTGTGAATACAAACGTTCGAGATTTTTGGCTTACTTTTGTTTGTACCACTTAATTTCTAAGTGTGAATACTTAGATGCGAACCAGGTCGGCATTTTTTTATTATTGCCACTTCGAAATATCCGAGTCGAATGCGGGTGCAAGACTGACTTGGATGATAGTTACGCATGGCTCGGATGGAGTGAAACAGGTTAAACTGTATGATGGAAGACAGACTTGGCTTACAAGTTGTCGAGCTAAAGTGGATCAGACTTTAGCTATGGGCGAATCGAGCATCTGGCCAGGATGCCGATGTGATATTGACAAGATTTTGGGGAAAAGTTTGGATTTTTTTATTGAATCAAAGTAAAGACTCACAAGAGGCTCGGAAAGGTAAAAATATTCGACCCCGTTTTAGGAGGGGGAGCAGTTGCGCCATCTGAAGATAGGCTGCCTACGTACCCCTTTCAGGGATCAAACCACTATGTAGTTCATATGTATTATTCCCTTCGTTTTTTAAAAAATGCTGACCTGAGGAAGATGCTAATCTAACTGTAGTAGCGTTTAAGGTTTAGAGAGTTTCAAGCTCGTGGAATGAGTTCTCCGACCATTGTTTCGAGCCGATAAACGCCTGGTTTGACTAATTTTGTAATGACGTAAGGTCCTTCCCAGTTAGCTCATAGCTTTCCCGTATTGTCTTTCTTAGTGTTCTCGTAGACCTTTCGAAGGACGAGGTCGCCTTTGTCGAAATGTCTACTCTGCACTTTCTTGTTGTAGTACTGAGCTGCCTGGTTTTGGTAGTTCTGCATCCTGAGCAAAGCTTCGTTGCGCGTTTCTTCGAACGTGTCGAGATCGTCGACCAGCATCGCTGAGTTCATGCCAGGAAAGTCTGGGAGTACTCTGCGTCGTAGGCTACCGATATTGATCTCCGCAGGGACCATTGCTTCACATCCATTCGCGAGTGAGAAGGGAGTCTTCCCGGTAGCTGTTTGAGGAGTTGTGCGGTGCGACCAGAGCACGCCATCCAGCTCATCAGCCCAGAAACCCTTCTTGGCATTGAGACGCTTCTTGATGCCGTCCAGAATAGTCTTGTTTGTGGCTTCTGCTTGGCTGTTCCCCTGCGGATGACGAGGTGTGGACTTGTTGAGGCGGATTTTCCATTTGGCACAAAAATCTTCAAACTTCTTCGATATGAACTGAGGACCGTTGTCGGTGACGATCTCATAAGAAAGGCCATGTCGGCATATAATGTATCTCCAGACGAATTTTTGTACTTCGGTAACAGTGATGTCCGTAAACGCCTTGGCTTCGACCCACCTTGTGAAGTAGTCGGTCATTATGAGCACTTACTTGCGCTGGCGAAAAGAAACTATTGGTCCGACGATTGATAAACAGGTTTTGTTTTGCAAGAAAGAATATCAAAGCTCAAGCAACTTATAGTTGTAGTATAGTATGCAAGAGAGTATCAATCCAGCCTGGATGAAGAAAGACACTAGGAATACAGAAGCTATGCAAATCTAAGCAGAATCGGGTAAATAGATGGTAAAATCGGTAAAAACTAAATGAAATGACCAAACTACTAATAAAACTATTTTAAAATTCCTGGAAGAGGGATAAAAACTACTAGAAGAAAACAGAGACTCTAAAATGCAAATCTACTAATTACTAAAAATCGAGCACTGAAACAGGTAAAACAGGACACTTCTAACAACTTAGATGAATGACTTCAAAAGATTAAAGAAGCAAGCTTTATGACTATAGAATGATAAACAGAGGTTTTAAAATGCTAAAAAGAGAAGATCTAAGGTTGAGGGTCATACTCAAGAGGTTCAAGATTTAAGCCTTGGGTTTGAAAACATAAATCTACTCTTTTGAAGAGCTATCTCTAAGCTTTGAGAAACTTAAACTAGGATTATCCATGGCGTGTGGTATAAGTCCTTTCTCTGACCCTTCCTTCTAACCTATGGCATGTAGTGGAAAGATGGGTAAAAGAACAATTAAACAAAGATCTCAAATATTGGCTTAACTAACCCTCTCTACATCCATGGCGTTTGGGAGAGGATAGATTAGTCTCTAGGATTTGGTTTTCAAGGATCTCTGAACCGGTCAAGGTAAGAAAGCCCTGAAATCATAGAGATCTTTTCCAAGACTCTCTAAGCTTTAAGACCCCAAATCCTAGAAGAGAATAGGTTAAGAACAAGAAAAACTCCCACAAGCTTAAACCTTTAAACTTAAATCGCCCCAACCTTAAACCCAAAAGAAATCTACTCACTACTCATATTTGAAACCGATTGAAATGCAGGGGAAAGAAAACTAATCATCAACAAGCAAGCGATTAAAGAAAAAGACTTAATATTCAAAAGATTCAAGGTTCAAAACATGAAAAACTTCAAGAACAGAACAATGGCGGAAATCGCCTAAAGGAAAGCTGGAAAAAGATAAGACTAAGCGTGTGTTTGAAAGTGATAGCCGCCCTTTACCCAAAATAGCCAAACAGCCCTAATGGTCCCCTCACTACGCTCCAAAAATGAGCTGGCCGGATAAGGTTCCAGAGATCGATCTCGAGATCGATCAGCTCACTCAATCTTCTCCATAGATCGCCTTCCTTTGCTCGATCTTCAAGTCGATTTGGTTGGATGGATCGAGCACTTCCTTCGATCTTCTACTCGATCATTGGATGATCGAGTTGTGGTCTCGATCTGGCTCTCGTTCTGCATGGCGTCATCCACGTCTGTACTCACGATCAATCTCCTCTCTCGATCTTGGTCTCGATCCTCCTCCTTGAAACAACTTCAGTCACTTGATCTTCTGGTCAATCTCTTCTAGATCGACCTGCCTTGCTCGATCTGCTACTTGATCTCGGGTCCTTTGCATGCATGGCTGAGTTCTCCAAGTGTCCACAAGCTTCCTCTCGATCCAATGCACGTCCACACAACCTCCACAACTCCAATGTATCTCAAACAACCTGATAATGATGCGAAAATGCAGAAAATATGCAAATTGCGAATGCAAAGTGATCTAGGACCTAAAGTGCAACAAATTATAGAAACTAGCATATAATACGAGATGAATGCATGAAAACTACCCTAAATGCAAGCTAAATATGCAAAATATATAGGTATATCAACGATGTCCATTTCCCAGCGCATGAATGGATATGGAGGTATCGCCGAAGTCAAAAACTCGGTAGGTTGATGTATCATCGGGGCATGTCACTGGCAGTACTCACACTTCCGAGCGTATTTGATGCAGTCTTCCTGCATAGTTGGCCAGAAGAAACCGTGTTTCTTAATCTTGAGAGCGAGTGCTCGTCCGATAGAATGATTCCCGCTTGCACTGTCGTGAGTGTCTTTGATGCATCGCTGTACCTCGCCATGTAGACAGGTGAGCAAGACGCCTGAGTCGGTCCATCGGCACAAGACTCCTTCGATGATCACGTACTTAGCGCTGCGTGCACGAATCCGCCGAGCTGCCCACTTCTCCGATGGTAACTCGCCAGTCTCAAGAAAACGTCGGATCTCGATTCGGCAATCCGCTGCTTGGTGTTCGGTGGTGGTTAATGCAGGGGCGGTTTAGTTTTCGTCGGCTGTAATCTGGAGAACTTCTTGGGTCGGGGCTATGCTGGGTTGGGAGATCCCTTGGACTGGGATAGTTCTCCAGAGAGCAGAGTCTCAGTTCGATGTGATAGCAGCTAAAGCGTCGGTGCCAGTGTTGGCAGATCGGTCGATTTGATGTAACTCGAAGGTCGTGAACTCCGCGGCTAACTGCGTCACCAGTTTCAGGTAGGCATCCATTCGATTGTCTTTCGCATCGTACTCTCCACTAAACTGCTTGGCGACGAGCTGTGAATTGCTGAATGCCCGGATATGTTGGACGTTCATCCCTCAAGCTAAATGAAGACCTCTGATCAGTGCTTCGTATTCGGCTTCGTTGTTGGAGGCGCTAAACTCCAAGCAGAAGCATTGTTCAAGAAGTTCTCCGGTGGGAGATTCCAACAGGATGCCGATTCCAGCTCCTAATCGGGATGATGCTCCATCGACGTGCAATGTCCACGTTTATGAGTTTGTCGGGTCGGCATTCAAGAGTTCAGGTGATAGTTCGATCAGAAAGTCCGCCAAAACTTGGGATTTTGCAGAAGTCCGTGTTCGATATTCGATATCGAAATCAGATAGCTCGATGGCCCACTTCGCCATGCGCCCGGATTGTGTCAGGCTGTGTAAGATCGACCGAAGAGGTTGGCTGGTCAGGACGGCTATAGAGTGTGACTGGAAATAAGGACGCAACTTCCTTGAAGCGACGACAACCGAAAGAGCGACCTTCTCCAAGGTAGGATAACGAGTTTCGGCACCTGATATATCATGGTTTTTATGGTTTTTAACCATGATATAAGTCCTTTTTATTGAGTCTTTGTGGTCTTTTTAGAGTCCTAGTAGAGTATTTTCAGGTTATAGCATGTCTGGAGCATAATTGGAGATATTGAAGCCTTTTGGAGCATTACAAGTTGAAACCATGAAGTGTCCAGCTCGGAGAAGAAAATATGCATTTGGGTGATGCTCGTCACCACTTATGGTGACGCTCGTCACCCATATGGGAAGGGTTGTGGCTGTTTTCTAAAAGATTGGGAAGAAATTGCAGTTTTGGTCCAAACCTCATAATCTCATCAATAAGAATGTAAAAGGTGCAAAAGCTTCTTCACACTTATGCAAGCAACGAGATTCTTGTAGAATGCTTGGTGTTTCTTTTGATGATTCTGCAGGAAAACAAAGTGTACCACCCACAGTCATGACCCGCCCTCCTGATGTTCCTCACTTCCTTGGAAGAGTTCATGCATCTACTGCTTATAAACCACCATGGATGAGGAGACATTCTTCTCCAAGGCATTCAATGCCACCTTCTGCTCCACCAACTGTCTAAACAGCCAATCAAAGTCGAGCTAATGACTTTAAACAAGTGCTTAGTATGAGGCAACCCACTGGTAAGTTATCTAGCTATCATACTCTAGTCTATTTTCGTTTCTAACATAAAAAAAAACACAAAAAGAGTCAGTTTGTTCAATTTGCTTTGAGAATGTCTTGTTAACTTGTTCAACCATGGATTATGCTTTGTTTGGATGTTTTAGATGTGTGTTTTGAGTGCTCCAACAGTCTGACTTCGGAGTACACATGATGACACAACGTTTAAGCATCCAACTTGATGATTTTGAAGTATCAGACGTGGTGACGCTCGTCACCCGTCCCTTTGCGAGGTACCACTTTTCTAACATGGTTTTACAAGACCACATGCTTCTTTTTGACCAACTCTTGGCTTAATAACGCTGGGGACAGTGTTGTTTAAGTCTGAGGGAGGTGGTTACTGACGTTGTGTGCTTTGTGTCATGTTTATAGAGTCTTAAAGTTGAGTCAAAAACCTGTTTTTATAGAGTCAAAATTTTGAAATTGTAAGTTTTTCCTGAAACCAACCACAAAACGTTTATGCTTATAAGAATCATTGCCACAGTGGTTGATTACAAGTCTTACTAACTTGAAAGTAATAGGTAGATCAGTCTAGCAATGAAGGTTTAGGTTCTTAGAGAATCTGGAAAATTTTGGTGTTAGCTCCACCTTAATGAACTTTAAAATTCTTATCTTGGGGCTTGATTCTTATTGATCTTGATTCTCTCTTTCAGCACTGACAATAAGGTTAAGATACAGTCTCTCTTTGATCTTCCCAGATGTAGAGTTTAAGAGTTTAAGTCCAAAGAATGGTGCATTCATGATCCTGTCTTTCCACAAGGAACAACAGTAATGAACACACTCAAGAACATGTCTCCTCACAAGGAACACAAGTATTGAGTAGTACCATATCTTAGACTGTAAAAAAATGAGAAAAGAAGTGAAAAATCGAAAAAAAATCAGAAAGGAAAAGATCAAGAGAAGAGAAAATAGGAGAGCTGTGTTGAGATTGGTTTGTTCAGTTGTTTAGGAAGGGAAATAAATCTATAAGTGATTGAGATGATAAAACCTTGATGACACATCACACTTAGAAAAAAAATAAGGGATTTGGATTGGATTTGATAGATTTGCTAAGCTTGTGATGATTAGACTGAAATTTGATCTTGTGTTGACTCTGTGGTATGTGGATTCGAAAGTGTTAACTAATGTGGTGTTCGTGATGGTTAACTGACTGTTTCTGTTTTCAAACCTCGACCCTGTTCTTTGTCTGATGTTTGCTTGAGGGCAAGCAAAAGCTAAGTCTGGAGGAGTTGATATATCATAGTTTTTATAGTTTTTAACCATGATATAAGTCCTTTTTATTGAGTCTTTTTGGTCTTTTTAGAGTCCTAGTAGAGTCTTTGCAGGTTATAGCATGTCTGGAGCATAATTGGAGATATTGAAGCCTTTTGGAGCATTACAAGTTGAAGCCACGAAGTGTCCAGCTCGGAGAAGAAAGTATGCATTTGGGTGACGCTCGTCACCACTTATGGTGACGCTCGTCACCCATATGGGAAGGGTCGTGGCTGTTTTCTAAAAGATTGGGAAGAAATTGCAGTTTTGGCCCAGAAGTTCTAGTATTTGCAAAAAGGCCTCCAGATCGTGTTTTAGCTTGTATATTAGGTTTTTCAGCCATTCTTTTGGCAGATATCGTGTATCTTATTATTCTAAAGAGCTTGATAGAGAGATTTGTAGCAGAGCTTTTGGAGAGACAAATCAGACTCCTTCAGAGCAGATTTTGAACTCCTTTACTTTCTATTTCTTATTTCTTTTATGCAATATATTCTAATCATGATGTTTTCTCAAATCACCATGTCTGAGTAGTTTGTTATTTAAGTTAGGGCTTTTCAAAGGTTGAAGAAGAGTTTGTAGAATTGCTAAACTTATAGGAAATCCATTGGTTCTTCATTTGTGCTTGCATTCATATCGATTTCTTAGATAAATCATCTGGATTTTGAAACCCTAGGTTGTTTGATAGATGTGAGAGCATCATTAATCACCTGAACTAGTATTAGATGAGAAAAATAACTTAGTGCAAAGAGATTTGGCTTAGGAGTTTTGTGAACAACTGAACCTGATCATTACTGCATGTTTAGATTGTTAGCGTTTGCAAAAAGATTTGAAACTCTGTGATTTAAACATAGATAACTTCTGCAATGAGAATTGATTAATTATATATTTGCGATTCATGTTCAAGACAGTTTTAATCTATTCATAATTACATGCATTCTACACTCTCGGATTCAACTTGTGAATTGTCCTGACTTAGCGCCTTTAGCTTTCTGAACTTTAAGAACAAGCATAAAACGCCCACTTACATTTATTTTACTGTTTCGCATTACATTCATTACTTATTGCTTAGCTTAATCTGAACCTACAATCGATAGTGTAGTTTACATACTCCTTTGGGATTCGATACCCATTTTACTACAACTGCTTTGTTGTGCACTTGCAGTAGTTTTATTTGGGTAAAATCTGAGCCCTATCAGTGCCGTCTAAAGTTTTTCTGAAGTAGAAGATCGGCTTTTTCTCTCCACGGTCCTCTTGAACCAAGACGCCACTGATTGCCGCACTGGAAACCGCTATGTAAAGTAGCAAAGTGTCACCGTGTTCAGGTTTGGCCAGGATCGGAGGTATTGAGAGATATGTCTTGAGTTGCAGGAACGCTTCTTCACATTTTTCGTCCCACTTGAAGCGCTTGTTGCCTCGTAAGAGCTGATAGAAGGGCAGACACTTGTCCGTGGACCAAGATATGAATCGATTCAGCTCGGTTATCCTCCCTGTTAGGCGTTGAAATTCGGGAGTACTTTGTGGTGAAGGTAGTTCCAAGATCGCAGAGATCTGTTTGGGATTGGCTTCAATCCCCCGCTGCGTGACCAAGTAGCTCAAGAATTCTCCCGATGTGACAGCGAAGGTGCATTTTGTGGGGTTTAGCTTCATGCCGTATTTGTTAAGTATCAGAAAGCATTCACGGAGATGAACGATGTGGTCGGCTGCTTTAGCTGATTTGACAAGCATATCGTCTATGTACACCTCCATCGTCTTCCCGAGCTGATCAGCGAACATCTTGTTGACGAGGCACTGATAGGTGGCTCATGCGTTCTTCAAACCAAACGGCATGACCTTGTAGCAATAAGTTCTTCGATCCATGATGAATGCGGTCTTCTCACTATCGTCCAGATTCATGAGAATCTGGTTGTATCCTGAGAACGCATTTTGTTGCATGCGGTCGCCTCGACGAGCTGATCGATACGAGGAAGAGGAAAACTGTCCTTCGGGCAAGCTTTGTTGAGGTCTATGAAATCTACACAAACTCGCCACTTCCCGTTTTTCTTTTTGACTACCACCGGGTTGGCGAGCCAATCTGGGTACTTGACTTTGGCGATTGATCCAGCCTTCAGCAGCTTATCCACCTCATCGTGGATGGCTTGTGCCCATTCGGGGCCCAATTTTTGTTGCTTCTGTTTGATCGGCTTGAAGGTGGGATCAACATGCAACTCATGATCGGTGATTTGAGGGCTGATTGCTTTCGTGTCGGCCATTGACCATGTGAACGTTCCAACATTTTCCCGGAGGAAAGTGATCAGCTCGTCCTGTATGCTTGGCAATAACTCCGTACCAATGCCGACGCAACGCTCGGGGTGAGTAATGTCGATGTTGACTTGAATAATGAGATCGCTCTTCGGCTTCTCATGGTGAACTACTCGTGGATCAAAATTGTTGCTGCTGCCGATCACGAACGTGGATGCGTTACGGGCGCGCTGTTTGTCGACGTAACAATGCCAAGATATTGTCTGATTACCACAAATGGTGAAGATACGGCCTCTGATCAGCATTTTGATGCACTGGTGATATGGAGACGGGACGGCTCGCATGGCGTTCAACCAAGGTGTTCCCAGAATGGCATTGTAGATCGTAGGTCGGTCGATAACTTCGAATGTGACTGTTATCGATTTCCCTCCTACGGTCACTGGCATCGTTATAGTCTTGATCGTCGAGATCGAATCTCCGGCAAACCCAGTGAGGGACGATGGCGCGATTTTGATATCTCTTTCGGTGATACTCATCTTGCGCAGCTTATCCATGTAGATGAGGTCGACCGAGCTTCCCGTGTCGATCAAGATCTTTGAAACGTCGTCTTCTCCAAGCCGAAGCGAGATGACGAGTGGATTGTTGTGTGGCCGGTCTATATCATGTGCATCCTGTTTGGTGAACACGATCAGGAGGTTGTCTTTAAATAGTGGTGGGGCATCCTTCGGCGGATTAGCGGCTTTTCGCTAGAGTCAGTACATGAGAGGAGTCCTTCCATGATCATGTTGATCCGTCATCGAGGCGAAGTCGGGGGTGTGTGGTCATCCTCGCGGTCACTTTTTGTTTCCTTCCCTTCGTGTTTGGAAGATGGATGATCAGCATCGGCTCTTCTATCTCGATCACTGTCAGGTAGCCTGTCCTGATCACTATCAGATCGTCGTACTAGACTTCGGGGCTCTGGTAGGTTGCACTCACCATCTTCCCATGCCTTCCGCAAGAGGGCCGGGAGAGTACGGCAATCATCGGTGTGATGGCCGTGTGCCTTATCGTATTTGCACCATGGCTTCTTGTTATCGGGATCTTTGGCGCTGTGCCGATCCCAAGTGTTCCACTTCGTCTGTCGTCCAACGGTATTGATACTCTTGCGGCTCTTATCGTCCCTGTCGTAGTGCTGTCGAGGTTCCTGATGGCTATCCTGATTCGACGATCGGGGTTTCTTATTGCGCGAAGATTTTTTGTTGGCCAACTTGGCTTTGGCTGCCTTGTCTTCTTCAAGCCTGATATAACCGGTCGCTTTATGCAAGGCGTCTTCTAAGGTTTTGGTATTCCCGGTTTTTAATCTCTCGCAGTATGATTGATCGGCTCTCAAGTTCCTGATGAGGATGTTGAGTAAGAGCTCGTCCGACAAGCTGCATCGGGAAACAATAGATCGGGACTGATCGATGAAGTCGCCCAATGGTTCTATGTCGCCCTGGATGCATGCCCATGGGTCGAGCGCTGTAGATTTCGTGTCGATGTAGAACGAATAATGTCTAAGGAAACGAGCTGTGTGTTCCCTATAGCTGTCGATGGAATTCGAGGGAAGCTGCGAAAACCAGGTGAGGGCG
Organism: Thlaspi arvense; assembly: GCA_911865555.2. NCBI lineage: Eukaryota > Viridiplantae > Streptophyta > Magnoliopsida > Brassicales > Brassicaceae > Thlaspi > Thlaspi arvense. The sequence continues at coordinate 11,260,695 of OU466861.1, forward strand.
CTTCTAGAGAGCGTCTCCACAAAGTATTGATAGAGGCATGCATCCCGTTCTTCGTCCGTGAAGCGAGCTCGTCCCGTGACTGCGTTGAACGCGGTCAGGTGTCGCTTCGGATCCGTCGTGCCAGTGTAACTTGGGGGTAGCTTCATCCAGCCTATGTGCTTGAGAGGAGCCTTAGTGATGGCCGATGTGAACGGGGTCTGCTGCGTTTGTTGGAGGATTTTATCTAACTCCGGTGCTGAAGTCGTCGTCTTATGGATCTTGTTGTTTATATCATCAAGGCGTTGATGGAGAAGGTCGAGTTCTGAGATCGTCGTCAGATCGGCACCTGTGGTTTTCCAGGACGAACGGGCATTGGAGCCTTCCACCTGTGCTCTCTATAGGTCGTCTGTCGGTGTGGTGCCGAACAGGTTGTTTACCAGTCTTATCATTTCAGCGTTGCGGATCGGCCGGCGTGGGGGCGTGGTCAGATCGGCCCGTTCTTGGGTATGAACCCTAGCGTTGAGAAGCCGATCTAGGTCTTCTCGGTAGGCGATCTGTTTGGCACAGAGGGGCTCGAACCTAGCATCCATGCCCTGTTGTAGCTGTGCCGCGACCGATCTGATGAGGCCGGCCATGTCAATGGAAGGTGGTTGTGGCAGGCCGGTCTGGTTTGTTCCGCTAGTCTGGCCGACCTGATCTGCATCACGGGTGTCCTGCGCGGCAGCCGTGTCGTCTTCCTGCAGATTGGTCTGGTTAACCACTAGGAGTCCGGTGATTGGGTCGATGATGGGCTCCTGAGTGTTGACTCTGGTGAGATCGGGGTTCCTCCGGTGTGATCGGGGGCTCCTCCGGTGAGATCGGGGTTGATAGGTATTTCAACTATCTTCAAGCTCTGTTTTTCTTTTAAAGATTAAGTCTCATATTCCCCACAGTTGGCGCCAACTGTGGAGTTTGTGGGTTTAAAGAGAGATCTTTATTAAGATTTAGCCGGAGCTTGAATGATACACGGATGTTTAGGTCATCGTAAAAAGAACGCCTACCTAAGTTTTTATGGAAATAAGATCGAGAACTAGAACAAAAAGATTGCTTAGTTTGCCCTAGGTCTCGAGAGAGGATTTTTGGATGATTTGAGAAGTCAGAGGACTTCCTCTATTTATAGCCGATCAGGTCGGTCTTCTATGTATGCTCGAAATAGGAAAGTCTTCTTGCCAATTAGGCTAAACTTCCGTTTTCCCGGTTCTAGTTCGATAAATGGAAGATTTCTATTTATTTTACCGACCTAGATATTCTTTGGATTCCCAAAATAGGCCAATCAGATCTTATGTCGAGCTTTTAGAGATGGTACGAATCTCATCTATAACAAGGACCGTTTCTCTCTCTCTCTTCTTTTTTCAATATTTTTTTTTAATCCTGAAATACTGGTTGAGAATCCACCAATGTGGATGCTCTAAATACAAAATTGTTAAGTACTTTGCCCGCTTTTGCTCATGGAAATTTACACGATAGCCTCTAAATAATTTAGTAAGGATGAACACTTGAAAACTTACTTCTAGAAACACAAAAGCAGGCTCTGTTTGTTTCTTTATCTCGACACAGCGTCTGGATACAACATTCAAATACCATGTTTGGACGCAGCATCCAGATGTTGTTCGTTAGTGTTTTTGATTAATGTATCTAAATATTGTAATTGGATACATTCATATTCGTTTGTGTATCTGTATTTGCATTGGGATGCACTTAACAATAAAAAGACTAAAAAAACATATTTTACTGTTTTAGCGGGAAAACAAATTTTTAATAATTTTTTTTAAAACAAATAGTATTCAAAAATCTACGGTTTTGGCGGAAAACTGAATTTTATAGTTTTGACAGAAAACGTAATTTTACAGTTTTATGGTTTTCTTATAATTTTATGGTTTTGCCGGGAAAACAAAATTTTATGGTTTTCCCGTAATTTTACGGTTTTGGCAGGAAAATAAAAATCTATAATTTTTCATGATTTTACGATTTTGGCGTAAAAATGAAAATTTATAGGTTTTTCATAATTTTACGGTTTTGGCGGGAAAACAAAATTTTACGGTTTTGGTAAGAAAACAGAATTTTACGGTTTTGGCGAGCAAACATAATTTTACAGCTTTGGCGGGAAAATAAAATTTTATGGTTTTCTCGCTATTTTATGGTTTTGAAGGGAAAACAGAATTTTACGGTTTTCTCGTGATTTTATGGTTTTGGCGAAAAAATATAACTTTACGATTATGGCAGGAAAACAGAATTTTACAGTTTTGGCAGTAAAACGGAATTTTACTGTTTCTCATGATTTCATAGTTTTAGTGAGAAAACGTAATTTTACGGTTTTGGAGAAAAACTAGAATTTTATTGTTTTCTCGTGATTTTACGGTTTTGGCGAGAAAATATAATTTATGAGTTTTGGTGAAAAAGTGATTTACTGTTTTGTTAGAAAAATGAAATTTGGAAATTTCAGAATTTAGGGTTTTTATGAAATTTATTATTTATGATATATTGATATGTAATTGTTTAAATTAGATAGGGTTATTTTACACATTTGCAATTTTTGGATGAAATATCTATATCTAGACTCTACTTTCATTTGCATCTAAAATATCTGGGTCTTTTTGGATGAGTTGATAATTTGTATCTAATTACTGTATCTAGTTCATATGCTTATTTGTAACAAACCGAACAATATATAGCTTTTGCATCTGAATACAGCAGTCGCATAAGGATCAGATAAGGAAACGAACAGCACCGCATATGTTTTTCTAATTTTCATCTTTTTATGGTCAGACAAAACACGCAAATGGTTTCAATGTTGATTTTGCAAACAGAAACAAGGAGGGATGAAGGCTTGCAGCAGCAGAGTTCTAATGTTTAGATTTATATTTTTTAGGGTTATCACCAGAAGAGTCATTAGTGTAGGAATCAAAGTGTGAGATGAAAAATTAACTAACTTCGTTTTGGCGTTAAAACAATCAGATAAAATCATAAAAGAGCAAACAAAAAAAATATATATACCAGAGAACGTTCTTTCCTATTCAGAGTTTTATAAATCTAATAAAATTCATTGATAGTTCATAGTTCTACAAAATTGTAATACTTGTACCCGTTAAAACCACAACAACAAATTTTACTTGTATTATACGCAATTATGCACACACTAAGAAGAAAAAGAAAACTAGAAAAGGGTGAGGTTTTCTTCCTGCCCAAGAAATAACAAAAACTGTCCAAACTTGAAAACCTAGAAACCCTTCAGATACATCATGGTCCCTTGTGGTGGCTCATCACACGGCGGCTTCAACATAACCAGCATTTATCAAAATATCAAAAAAAAAAAAATTATGATCTTATAGGTAAACTGATCCAAACCAAATTCTTAAACCAGACGTAACAAAAAATTTGCTAAACTAAATCGAACCATACTCCGGTTCCAGTTCATTTATGAATGAACTGAATGCTCCACATCAAGTGCATAAATGTTTACTTCATGTTAACCAATTGGGATAGGACCTGTGAGATAAGCAAACCAACTCCAATCATTACTTAAAATTGAAACTCTTTCACAATAAATTTGGAGGCCTTTTTCTTCCAAGACAAACGAGCTTCACTTCATTGTCTATGTTGAGAATTGATAACAACTTATTTACAGTAATGATTGGAGTTGGATTGCTTATCTCACAGGTCCTATATCCCAATTTTTTTTGGGATTTCTTATTAATATCAAACAATTTTCTTTTCTTCTCTTTGCTTTCAGTAAGAGAGACAATTTGCCAAGAAAATGCTCTAAAACAAACCTTTTTATCTTTAAAAAGTTTGTATTACAAGGGAATTATATTGGTCATGTCTATCATCGGAATTATATTCCCAAATGGGCATCACACAGCTGACTTTATAATCAGAGATGAGCGTGACATATTATAATTATTCCAAACTCAACTGAAGCAAACAGATGAAATACTCTCATGATAGTATAATCAACGATAACGGCGGAAACTAATGTTTGTGACTTGTGATCCTTAGTTCCCTTTTAAGTTTTCAATAGAGACAAATCCTAACGCCTCTCCTCGCAAAAAGTAGTAATTAATCTGAGCAATTTGGGGAGAAATTGTCATAATAATCTTTCAAGTAGACGCAAGCTTGAAAGGGAAAGCAAATACATATCAAATGTGATCAAACTTTTGAATCACATTTGCTTTCTTCCCATAGAGAATGGTGTGGCCATAATGGTCCCTTGAATCTGACGTGGCGGTATATAAGCCACATCAGCAATTCACTTTGGTCAGAGTATATATTTTACTTTACTCCAAAAATAACAGTCATGTAATTCTCACTAAGCTGGTTGAAAAACACAATTATAAACTAAGCAACTTTCGTTAAACTGTTTATCTTAAAGCTAAGCATATTCTTTAAACTGAGTAACTTCCAAATTTTCATACTCACAAGACCACACAAAAACACTTGATCCGTTTATTTAATTACTTTCGCCAATCAGGTTCTCCCATCAAGGATTATTATTGATCAATGATCCAACATTATGTAATTTACTATGCAAATTTTTGTTAAACTGTTTTGTCTCAAAAGCTACAATTAAAATCAGGCAGGAGATTCGGTACAATAAGTGAATGAAGAATTGGCGATTTCATTAGTAAAATTCGAATGAGACTCGAGATCATAAACTATTTCTCAGTGCGAATACATAATAGCAAACCTAACAATAAGAAGAAGAAAACTTCATTGGATCTCCATAAGAAGGTGTCTGATTCAACTGACCAAGCTGTAGAAGTGGGTTTAGAGTCGGAATGTTGTTGTTGCCGCAGCTTCCAACAAATCCTTGTGCCCCAAGTAAAGCCGAACTCATCAGATTGTTGTTAAACGGAGTCAACGCTTGGTCAAAGCTTGAAGAAGCAGAGTCGCCCAATTGAGTAAACGTAGCGTTGTCATGGTTATACAGAAAAACCGAAAACTTGCTCTGAGGATGATTCAACGAATCAGTTGCGAAGCCACCATTCATGAGATGAGGATCGTCAAATAGCGAACTTGATGATACATTGGTCGATGGATCGTTGATTAGTGAAAAAGAAGAAGAAGAATTCGTTGAGAAGAAGCATGAAAGAACCCCAAAGTTTTGATTTTGTTCAGACCCACAATCGGATAAACGAGATGATGAAGCCGCCGCACGGCTCTGATCTGGTTCGGTGTGATGATCCTTAGGGTTAAGAAGCAGACGAATCCTGTCTTGTAATATCTGCAATTTATTTTGCAAAGAACCTTCAATCTCCAAGACTCTCTCTTCGAATTTGTTGTCGTCTTTACCCTCGAGAGATCTCTTCTTCTCGTCGTTCATCTTCTTGTTTAGGAATTGCGAAAGGTTCGAGCTTTTCTTGAGCTTTTCTTTATCGGTTAATCTGCTAAACCTCTCGTCTAAATCTCTCACCTTTGACTGATCCTCGGGCCATGTGTTGATGAGTTCTCCGTCGCGGCTGTAATGGATTACACACGCTTCGATCTCGCACAGAGTCGAAAGCTCGGAGGCTTTCCTGAGAATCGTCTGTTCTCTCATGGCCAAATTGGTGTTCTTCTTTGCGGCTAGATTGTTGTTGACAGAGAAAGACGATTTCTTGAAAGTGGGTTTTCTTCTAACAGAGAGTTTGGTGTTCTTTCTTGTCGAAGAAGAAGACGAAGGATCCATTGTTTGAGAGACGAGAGAATTGAGATTAGTGTGAAATAATGAATAGTGAACACGACGAAAGTTTAGGGTTGGGTATTTAACGACGAAGGATGATTAGTGGAATTGAGGCTTTCTTGATTTCCTTTTTTGGAGTATCTTAATGTAATCTGTGCATTAAATGATCTGATAATTTCCTTATTCTCCAATTAAATATAACCGTTGGGGATTTTACAACGCGTATACATTTTATATAGTGTAGTATAGAAAAAAATAATTTATAAATTAGTATTCTTATCAAGAACAAGGCAACAATTCCGGATAAAGTGTAGTGTGTGAATGTAATATGTTTATGAGAAAGCGTGTGTAGATGTAATTATATCATCAGCAAGGAAACACTTTTTCAGGTAATTAAAAACAAAACCATATAATAAACGAAAACATGAAATTTAACATGATTAGGGACCGTGAAGCTAAACCGGTAAAACAGTTGGTATTCATACATGAAATTTAACAAGATTCCAACAAAAGAGGAACATAGAAGAAGTTAGCAAAGAGACAGGAGGAACCCACCCAAAAAGAAAACTTCAACAACTAAAGAAACTCCCAAGAGAGACTAGAATCAGTGGAAGCAGAAGAGATTTTGAGTAAACTTGATGATTTCAGAGTCGGACCACTTCTTACTCAATGAATGACTCATCAAGTGTATGAGAAGTCGAACTCTTGTATCCTCTCAAGGACATGATAGGGCACTTCAAGATATTTAGCATCCATATATACATCCACCTCCTCCAAACAAGGGAAATAGTCCAAGAAATGCTCAATCATGTTCATCTCTCTCACTGTTCCTGTAAACCCTCGAATCACAAACATTTTCACCGGACAAGATATGAGCGAACGTCCTTTGTCCTTCCTGTAGATGCAGTCACAAGCATCCCCGCATTTATCTGTCACGTCGTGCACGAGACCCTGATTACACAGAGACAAGAACGTTGTTATATAGTAAGCGATTACATTTTTTTCAACTGCAATCTTTTAACACTATGGTTTATCAAAAAAAACTCATACATGAATCATTAGATTCTCTAGTTGTGGACAGTTTCTTAGGAGAACAGGCATTGTTTGCCAACCTCTGTCCTCGTCACTCGTGATAACTAACATCTTGACGTTGTTGAACATCGGCATCGATTCACAGCATAGAGAAAGAACCTGAAACAAAGAATATATATAAGTAGACATTTTCTGCAACTAGAACAAGAGTTGGAAAAAAGAAAAGACACTAACCTCCATAGTATCAGGATGCAACTGAAGTTCATGAACGTTTTTTATACCGTTCATGAGCTTAACCACATTGCGAAACCTGAGAACCACATCATCTTTTAACAAACCATTACTCGCCGCTCTTATTCTCTTGGTTTGATCATTAGTTACCGAAAGTGCGATTCGAGCCACGTCTAGCTTCTCCATCCTAACTAAAGGATAGTCCTCCGCGGAGAAATCAGAGTAAGCCAAGAAACGCAGATTCGGGGTATCGAAAGAGACGCTCTTCGGGTTCTGAATCTTTCTCATCCCCGTAGTGTGGAAAGTCATCTTCTTGAGTGTTGAGCTCGACACGGTGTCGTCAGCAACTACCCAATCTATGCCTATCATTGCTAATTCCTCAAGAACAGGGAAACAAGGAAGAAGCTTTTCCATCTTATCACCACAAATGATCATCTCAGATTCAAGACGGAGAGTCTTAAGCATCGGTAAGAACGTTTCATCGGCTTTAACCCACCAATGAAGATACTCACTTGCTAATCTCAGATTCACTAGTGTACTGCTCACGAACATTTCTCGTGGAAGAATATAATCACCATCACCTACCGAATCAATGGAGAGATCAAGCTCAGAGACACCACGGTCAAGGACATTACGTATCCAGCGATCCACATCATCTGGATCAACACCTTCTCCACACTTGAGTGAGAATCTCTTGATCGGAGAGTCGCCCTGCAGAGACAGCACCCGATCCACGAAAACCATGAAGCTCTGAAGGATTCCGTGTCTTTCTCGCTTGCCCCATTCCGGATGGAGAAAGACAGAGTCGTCAAGGTCGAGACTTGGGGCAAGCGCGAAGAGGTTTCGCCATTTCTTTGAGAGGACCGATGTTAAAGCAGCTTCCTTTGTGGTGAGGAAAGAGAAGAGGTGAAAACGAACATAGTCTGGTAGATTGCTCAAGAGATCCATCAAATACACAAACCCTGCTAAGCAAAATCAATCAAGTGAAACCCTAAGGTTAACAGTGCGAAACAGCAAAATGATTTTGAGACTGTGAAAGATATGAGTTTGACTTGAGCACCTACCTTGAAGGTAATATGTGTTGCACACTTGCACGGGAGCATCGTTTCCGTCACTGGTGATACTGTTTATACATCGGACTCGTGGTCGGCTACTTTTTCGTTTTTGGAGGTTTTAGGAACCAAGATTCCAAATGAACAAGACGGAACATTCCTTTCTCCACGTGTGTTTCAGGGCATTTTTGGGCTTTAGATTTATTATTTTTCTTCGTCCAGTATCTTTAGAGGCCCAGTTAATTATATCCAATAAAAATTTATTAGATAGGATCTCCGTTTCAAAATAAGTATCGTTTTAGAGTTTTATTTTTGTTTTACAAAGAATATCATTTTGTATTTCCAATACAATTTTTTAAACAAAAATCATATTTTAACCCTGTTATATTAATATATTAATTAGAAATAGAATGTTATTTTGTGTGTGAATAAAGGGTAAAATAAAACTTAATATTTTTCTTAATTTATGTGAAAAATGTCAAAATGACACTTATTTTGAAACAGAGAGAGTATTAAAAATACACACAAACTACTAATAAACTGTTAAACTGTTGCAGGAAGTCAGAAAACCATTCATTAAATACAGGAAGTTTAAGACCATCTGCATTGTAAAATTTTCATATAGTTTTTTTAAAATTTTTTTTTAAATAATATAATAATAAATAAATTTCTCAAGTTTTGAAAAATCTGTTTATTTTTATATTCTTAAAAAAGTCTATTTAATATAATATATTTTTTTTGAGAAATTCTTTAATAAATTGCCAATGCAGATGTTCTAATAAAGAAATACTATTATATAATATATTGTTCATATTAAATAATATATTGTCTTTTCATGTATATACACACGTACTTGGCATATACAGTATGATGTATATGTGTTAATTTAGACATGATGATTTGTAAACCAATTTGGGGATAATTTAGACATTATGTATGCTATACGACTAAAGAAACACAGCCATACATCAGACGAAAAGCTGCTATTTGAAGTATGAACTAATGAAATAAAATTTGCGTTTGACTCCAAACCCAACCCATTCGAGAAAGTCATGAAGAACAGAGAAGACATCTTTATCAATCCTAACTTTTACGCTCTGAGTAGGAAGAGGAATTTAGTCGTCAGAGTGATTGAGAGCAAGATTCCAGTAGGGAGCAACACCAGCATCCGTGAAAACTTTCTTGGCAGCAGATTCGGTCAAGCAATCTTGTACATGAAACCTATGAAAACTCGGTTTCAAAACACTTCCTTGCCAAACCAACCAACACTTGTTTCCACCATTTTCCTCTTCTTCTTCCTCTTCATCTTCATCTTCTTCCTTCTTCTCCGCCTCTTTCCACTTTATTCGCTCCAGCATCAGCTTCTTGTATCTCTTTATTGTTTTGCTCTTACCCTCAACCACAACAATACTCATCCCGTCCGCCATCATCACACAACACCCTGTTAATGAGTTTTGACTTGCATCCATCTCCACCTTGAATCTTGTTTTGGGATGCGATAGCTTCTTGATCTTGTACACGGACACAACCGTCCCAACTGTTGTTGGATCATCAAAAAGCTTTCTTTCTTTCTTCTCATGTCTCTCCGCAGGAGTCAGCTTCCTCGCGGCGTTCCTGTCGGTGTGAGCCTGTTCACGCTCAGCAGCTGCTTTGCGGATCTCTTTCTCAAGCTTGGTTGGGTCTTGGGTTGCTTCAGACGCAAGGACCTTCATTAGGTTGCTCATTTTCACCTTTGGTTTTGGTGGTTTAATAAAAAACCTAGTTTGACCATCTCCTGTGACTCCTTTTCTTTCGCCTCACGCCTCTGTGTTCGCAGTTTCTTCCGTTCCTTCTTTGTCAGCTTAAGAGGCTGTGGAGGTGGAGGAGCTGCCTCTGCAGGCGGCTCTATGGGAAATGGATGCTCAATGTAATGAGTAATCTTTTCAATATTGAGATGGCTTTTATTAATGAGGATATTTGCATCCCACCACTCAACATAGGGATTGGCTCCTTGCGCTTCTCTTTTCTTGTGACACGTTCAGATAACAACTCTATCAAATTTGGATTAATATTATCATTCTTTGCTTTTGTCAGATTCGCTTGCTTCACCTTGAGCTTCTCTCTTGCTATATTTTCACCAAAGAGACACTTAGACCAGCTCCATCGGTTACATACTTTGAAAGTCTCTTAAAAAAAAAAATATTAATATTTAAACTATCAAAAGATCTAAACCAATCATAAGAAGGCATATGTTAAAAGAGTTTGTTAAAATACCTGAAACCGTGCCTTAGAAAGGAAATAAAGAAACGTTTTTTCTCCTTCTTTCTTAATTTTTATTATTTTATTAATATTTTTTTTGAAGAAATTGTGTTAAGAAACCACCGATGGAGGTGGTCTTAAGCTTCAGATTCTCAGCGTCTCTTGTCCATTTACCTTGCTCAACAAAATTAAAACTCATACGTCTAGGTCTCGAAATTTTGTTTTTATCAATATCACCCATCCTTGGATCGAAATAGGGGTTTTCTTGTGGATCTTGATGAGGTTCGAGAATCTGAAGAGCATCTTTCTTGAGGTTAATTTTCAATGTAGTAAGATTGCCTGGTTTAGTCACACTAATCACATGTCCTTGTTCATCTATCTCTCTTCCAAGTGCATCCAGACGCAGAACATGGACTTTGGTCGGTTTCTTTACAGCTGTCTCTGTGTGTGCCTGTCCTGCAATTAGGTTTCTTATCCTCTGAGCTTCCAGCTAGCTTCAAAGAGTTGACTAGAAGTCTCCGATGCAATAGAAACAGAACCCTCACGGACTTGAGCGTTGTTGTTCTCAGATTCCACAGCCACATCTTCAAATCTGCTACTCTTCCTCCTCTCGCCACAAAACCTAGGTTTCTTGTTTCCTTCTCTAGCCCTATTCTCTTCCTCTCTATCTTTTCTCTTAAGCCTCGCTTGTTTCTCCGTACTTCCTTCGTGAAACCTCTCATGATGATAGTGATTACGCTTCGAATCACCACTGTGACGTCCGCCTTCATGTTCTGGAGAATGATCGGCACTTAAATCTCGATGATGACCGTCCCGGATGCTCCTGGAGTATCTCTTCTTCTCTTTATCCATGACGAACGATTTGAGGAAATTTTATTAAAAGTGAACAAACACAAAAGGTATCATACACACGATGGAAAACTCCGCGAGGAATTGGAAAATTAATGATACTTTCCTTTTGTTAAATTTTTGGGATAACTTTGATACTCTTATTTTACTAGTTGAAATTAGAAACCAAAATTGAACTCTAAACATAAAAATTAAATAGAAATCGACTTCTGAATAGTTCAAAATCTAACTCTCTGATTTAGGGACTTAAAATTTCGTGTAATCTTAAACAAAATTTAGGATTACTGTGCTTTATATTCATTTTCTCTTAAACCCCTAGAACATTCTCCATATTCTTTTAGGAATCTACGAAAACGAAAACGACAATTTAGGAAGATATCTTACGAAACCTTTAAACAGAAAAAAAGAAAGATATTTTACCAAAAACGTGTACAATGGAAAATCTAACTAATAATAATATATTATCATTGGATAAAAAAAATAACAATAATATTAAATTATTAATATACCATTGGACCATTGGAAATTTGGAATAATACGACGACCACTGTTTCGTCGACACACTGTAGGTTGATGGTTTTGGCCTTTCTGTGAGTCTGTGATAGAGACTCGCATTGATTCTTTCTGTTTGTTTATATAGAAGAGCATGAATTAAGTTTTCGAGATCCTTCTCTTTCTCCTCATTCTTCTCTGCCTCCAATTCTTTTTTCTTTCTACTCTGTCTCTGAATTTCCTTCTTTTCCTTTTTTGATTCTCCTTCTTTTAGAGCATGAATTAAGTTTTCGAGATCAGAGGTCAAGAATTTTTGAGTCAGCGACTGCACTTAAGTGAATGTAGATATTCACCGGATAAGCCGATTGTAGAGGTGAGGCAGCCGATTGGTACATTATGAAACTTAATCGCTAAAAAATATTTATATTGGTACATTATGAAATTTATAAAAGAGAAAAGCCGATTGTAGATAAATAGTATCTATTGTTGAGTCACGAGTGCATAAACTTTGATATCTGTAATAGCAAAAACGAACAATATGTAGTAGAAGTATAGTTGGTTTGAAAACGAACTATTGTTGATAAATGATAAGTTCTCATCTAATAGCAAATTTAATAAATAAATAGAAGAAAAATAATATATAATTTGAAAATAGAAAACGAAATTATGCGTTTGGGATTATAGACAAAAAGGTTTGAGAATATGCCACAAGTCCTGGGTATATAATCCGGATCTGACGGACCCGACCCGAATCGATCCGAAAAAACAGGTTTGGTTTGGTTTCGGTTTTATCTAATAACCTGATTGATTTTTAGTTAATTTTAGTTCGGTTCGGGTTTACCCGAATAACCCAAACTAAACTAGAAAATATTTTTTATTTTTAATTTTATTTATCTAATTAAAAAAACTCCTAATTTTCTTAAATCAGCGGCTCCTTCTTTGCCTCCTTTCTCATTCTTCAACTCTCCTTCGTCAATTTTCCTTCTTCAATTCACTTTCTTCGATTTTCCTTATTCTAATTCTTCTTCTCCTTCTCTTTCTCCTCATTCTTCTCTGCCTCCAATTCTTTTTTTTTTCTACTCTGTCTCTGAATCTCCTTCTTTTCCTTTTCTGATTCTCCTTCTTTTAGAGCATGAATTAAGTTTTCGAGATCCTTCTCTTTCTCCTCATTCTTCTCTGCCTCCAATTCTTTTTTCTTTCTACTCTGTCTCTGAATCTCCTTCTTTTCCTTTTCTGATTCTCCTTCTTTTAGAGCATGAATTAAGTTTTCGAGATCAGAGGTCAAGAATTTTTGAGTCAGCGACTGCACTTAAGTGAATGTAGATATTCACCGGATTCTCTGCCTTGCCCAAGTTTCGCGGTGGTGTTTGAAGTCGTGAAACTTTGATGCATACATGTTCTATTCTCATTATCATATCTTTCTACCATTCAATTTGGGTTGGGCTTTTTAAAAAAATGTTATAATCATGAGCATCCGAAAACTTGAACTTGTCTAATGGACTTCTAATAAAATTTTACCTGGCCGGCCCAAAAATCTCAATTTTCGATTTTTTATTTCAGATCCTTCGGGTTATTCGGGTCAAAAAACGTTGAATTCAGGTTTAATGCAAAACAAACGGGTCTTATTCGGTTCTTAACAATTTTTCAATATCCGACCTGACCCGATGAAGACCCGAACCGAACCGAACCGATTTTTAATCGGGTCTTAAATGGATCCTAACCTTTCTTACCTGAACTATCCGAACCCGGAAAGATCCGATCCGATCCGACTCGAAGACCCGGACGCCCAGAACTGGCCCACAACCATAATATGTTGCCGCATCTCACGAAAGAAAGAAGGATATTTACGTAATTTTCCACCGACGGAAACTAGAAGTTAACAAATAGATAAAAGTGGGTCACTTATCTAATTACAACTGAAACATTTATAAAAGCAGAGAGACTCTTAGTCTCTTCTCTCATAGCAATTAGCACCAAACCAAATTCAAAATTAAAACAATAAAAAACAAAACCAAAAACTTCTCATCTTCTTCTTCACCTTCAATGGCGACGGGAAAGACCTATTACCAACGGCCGAGTCATCGCTTCCTTCCCACAGATCGATCTTACCACGTCGCGGCGGATTCCGGATTCGAGTTCGATGAGTCTGATCTGTACTCCGATTCGCCTGAATTTCGTAGGAAAATATCCACATCCGGTCGAACCGGAATTAAACAATCCGGTAGATCGTCTCCGGTTACCGCTACCACCACGAAGGCAGGGTCGGTTCCGATGAACGTACCGGACTGGTCGAAGATTCTTCGGGAAGAGAATCGTCACTGCCATAGAAGAAGCATCGAGAACGATGACGATGATTTGATAGACGGATGAGATCGGTTTAACGGTGGCGGCAGAGGAAGACTGCCACCGCATGAGTATCTGGCGAGGACGAAAATGGCTTCGTTCTCGGTGCATGAAGGAGTTGGGAGGACATTGAAAGGGAGAGATCTAAGTAGGGTGAGAAATGCGATTTTTGAAAAGATTGGGGTTCTAGATTAATATCTGAAACGAATAAGGGTTTTTTGGTTAGTTTTGATACTTTTGATATTTTACTTCTCTATTATATAATTTACAATTTTACAAATAATTCCTGAGAAGAGGCATAGATATTTATAAAAATGCCTACTTTTTGTTGTAATTTCGGAATATTAAGTTTTTAACGTCAGTGAGATAATTTTGGAGAAATTGTTGTACAAGTATTGATTTCTTAAGCAGGAAGTTTTTTTCTGTTTTAAATTGTACATCCAAATTCCTTATCGGGGAAATTCGTGTAGTACAAAACTTGTGGGGTCAAACACGAATAATATAGGAGACATGGTAAAAAGTTTAATTATTGGTGGGGGTTTTGGGTTGGATGTGGGTGGGGTTGGTAGGGAAAGCAGAGGTTACAATTACATGAAAGTGACATATTTGCATAAGAATTATTCTCAAATAATGAAATAAGATATTTTATGCATTTCTTTCCTTGCTAAAACTAAATTGCGATAAAATTAAAATTGAAAAATGACTATGTGCATTTAAGATATGCGGACAATTTTCTCAATTTTACATGTTTGTGTATTATATAAATTGGAATTAAAATTGATTGTTTTATAAGATTGGAAAAACCAGAAGTTGTGGAGCAAAAATGATGTGATGGGTTTGTTGTTGGGGTTTACGAAGGGGGCATGCAATTTTTGTGACCTTTGAGGATCTTGATTACATTAGAGATTATTTATTGTATGTATTTAAAATTTGTAAGGTATCACTGTTGGATGAGAAAGAAAAAGTGTAATTGGTAGATACCACATGTTACCAATATATTGCTGAGTGACGGTTTCAACCATAAGCGAAAACAACCAAAACAATAATTAAAATTCGGAAAAATCACATTTTAAACCTTCAAAGTAGGATTTACTAACACTTTAAACCCTGAAATATTTACACTCTTATTATAAACTATGAAGGTACAAAATTTTACACATTTAACCATCACAGTAGATCTCGAGTTTGCGCTGTTTAATGATTGGACGGAATTGTTAACTCCGTTAACGGAAAAGTGAACGTCGATTTGAAAAAATTATGTTTATTATATTACTATTATTTTTTAGTTATAGTTATTAAAAAAAAATATAATCCCAAATCCAGAATTGAAGGCAATTTTCTGAGTCTTCTTCTTCTCCTCCTTCAAAGCTTATAAGTTTTTTTCCAGATTCCAGCTCTTCCATAGCCTTCTACCAACTTCCCAAACTATCTTGGTGGATTCATGGAGCCAATGACTCGTCTTGCTACTCGGGTCAAATGATTCTGGGTCAAATTTCAACCCGAATATAATCTCTGACATTCTTTTCCATTCTGCAAACAGACATCGAGCATGCCCTTCTGATTCTGTTTTTCTGGTAGATCAAGCTCCTAAAAGGTCGTCCTGGAGCTCGTCTCTCTTGGAGCTCCCACTCGCTACCAAGCTTATTGGGTTGGGTTAACGGATCCTGCGATAAAGTATTGAACCTAGTCCAATAGATGACGATAATTCGAAACGTGACGAGAATCATTTATAATACATCGACCGCCATTAGTATCTGAATATATCTCGTCATGCTGAGAGACACAAACGTGGCTGATTTCTGTGACTTTTCAGATTTCTCCGACTTTTCTAGTTTTGATAGCTTCGTATTCCTCATTGTTATTGCTGCTCCATCATCTTATTCGGAATTTAAATCAAAATGAAAACAAAAGAATCAAAATGGAAACAAACCGAACAAATTTCTCACTCTTTAAAATTCAAACAATCACTCTTTCTCATGAATTCTACATCCCCAAATCAATTTGGGGGTTTTGGATTTAGGTGTCGGAGTTTTTTTTTTGATTTTTTTCTTTTCTTTTAATAATTAGAATTATAAAATAGTAATAAAATGATAATAATATTTTTACAAAAATTAACGGACGTTCACTTTTTCGTTAACATAGTTAACTATTCTGTCTATTGGGCCGGCGGTGCAAACTCGAGATCTACTATGATGGTTAAATGTGTAAATTTTTGTACCTTGATGGTTTATAGTGAGAGTGCAAATATCTCAGAGTTTAAAGTGTTAGTAAATCCTACTTTGAAGGTTTAAAATGCGATTTTCCCATTAAAATTATTACTTAACCAATTTTTTTTTTTTGTGCGAATTTACTTAACCATTTTATAACTGTTTTTATAAAAAGAAAACACCTCAACGGCTCGAGTGTCCTTG
Organism: Thlaspi arvense; assembly: GCA_911865555.2. NCBI lineage: Eukaryota > Viridiplantae > Streptophyta > Magnoliopsida > Brassicales > Brassicaceae > Thlaspi > Thlaspi arvense. The sequence goes on from OU466861.1 coordinate 11,277,020, forward strand.
AGGATGTTTACACTGCATGTGGATGTTTACACTTTACATAGTTTACATAGCATAGTCAATTGCTTTTGCTGGCCAAAAAAACCCTTCTCACAATCACACAACGTGATCTTAAGCAAACTATATGGACGTGATATTTCAAAGTCAAATTTCTTTTAATGGATTCTACTTTTGTGAACTTGTTATATGATACATAAGTTTTCATTCATGCGTGGAGTTCATATATTGCTGTATACTTGTCTGTCTACAAAATAATTATCATGTGAAATGACTCCAAAACGATGTTCAACAAATAATCTCCTAATAAGCACCCGATTTAGAGCTGAGTTTTTTTTTATTGGATGTAGAAGCTACTCATACTTGTTCCATCTCGGGACTGATGTTTGTCTCAACAAAAACTGAAATTTGTCTCAACAAAAATATAATGAATATATGATGGTTTGAACTCATATGACATGTCCAAACTAGTGATTACCCCTATGATACCCAAATATATATTGTTTTGTAACAAGAACTAAAAAACTCAAAGAACTCAAAGATCAGCTTTAGGAAAATAACTTAAAACCTAAAATTCTCAATCTCTCATAAGCTATGTCACAATTTGACATGTCCTTATATAGCCAATAAATAACTCCTAATCATATTAGAGAATGTATTAGATAACTCCTAAACATTACCTAATAATTATAATCACTTTAGGTATCCTTATCTTGATAGGATTAGGATGGCTTATGTCTCAAGCTTCTTTCAAGCTTTGTTCAACAATTTCCCCTCTAAGCTTGAAATCGATTTCCTTCAAGTCCTGAATGCCAATGAGGTCTCTCATTTCCTTAAACTCGATCCTTCCAAGCGCATTCGTCAGTATATCCGACTTTTGCTGATTCCTAGGAACATGCTCAACCTCGACTTGACCATTCTCAACTCACTCTCTTATGAAATGATATCGTGTGTGAATGTGCTTGCTTGTACCATGAAATACCGGATTCTTTGTGAGTGCAATAGCTGACTTGTTATCAATCCGAATAACAACTCTTTCGGGTAGCACACCAGTGACTTCTCTAAGTAGGTCTTGAAGCCAGATTGCTTGTCTCGTAGCTTCTGTCAGCCATAAATTCAGCTTCACAAGATGATAAGGCTACGATATCCTGTTTCTACAAGCACCAAGTAATCGGACTTCTGCCGAGATAGAAGATGTGTCCTATTGTACTCTTTCCGTCATCCGGATCAACATTATGGCAACATTATGAGATTCGGGATCCTAGAGCTTAATCGTTCACACGTTAATCCAAGAGTAGTAGTTCCTTGTAGATATCGTAGACATTGCTTCATGGCAGCTCCATGCGACTCCCTAGGACTCTGCATATATTGACTTAAAACTCCAACACAGTAAGATAGATCAGGCCTTGTATGAAGCAAATAGTGCAGGCATCCGACGTTTTTCCTAAAAGAGGTAGCGTCTATCTATTTATCATCCTCTGATTTGGCTAGTTTCAGGCCTGAATCCATTGGTATATGAACCGGATTGCAATCCTTCATCCCAGCTTCTTTCAGAATCTGCTGAGCATATCGTTTCTGGCTTAGAACTATTCCACCATCATATTGACATACCTCGATACCGAGATAATACGTTAGCTTTCCAAGGTTACTCATCTCAAATTTGGAGGCCATCTCTGCTTTAAACTCATCGATGATTCTCATGCTTGTTCCCATGACAAACAAATCATCTACTTAGATTGCTACGACAAGAAGATTTCCACTTATCTCCTTTCGATATACTGAAGGTTCTTTTGAACATTTTTTAAACTGAAATCCCACTAGGATCTGATTTAGCTTGTTGTTCCACGCTCTCGGTGCTTGTCGAAGTCCATACAACACTTTATTAAGTTTATAGTCCTTGCTTTCTTGTCCCTTAACTACAAAGCCCTCCGGTTGTGTGACATAGACAATCTCTTTTAATTCGCCATATAAAAACGCTGTTTTTACATTGAGGTGGTGTATCTCCCAACCATTAGAAGCTGCAAGATTATTTAGATGCCGTATAGTCTCTATCCGAGCTACTGGAGCAAAAACTTCTTTGAAATCAACTCCGTATCGCTGTACATACCCCTTCGCGACCAACCGAGCCTTGTATTTGTTTATACTCCCGTCAGATTTTCGTTTAACCTTGAACATTCACTTCAAGCCAATCGGTTTAGCCCCATCCGGTAGATCAACCAAGTTCCATATATGATTCTTCTCGATGGATTTGTCTTCTGCAGCGAATGTCCATTCTCTTGATTCTTTCGCTTCATAGAAGTTTCTTGGCTCGTTGTTTAAACTTAGTAACAACATTTCTCCCGCTTCTTCTGAAATCAGTACATAATCCTCGAGATATGAAGGTAGGTTGTTTTGTCATTCAGTGCACCTCAGAGCGGTTGCCACAGTACTCTGTTGTGCCATGGTACTCTGTTTTGCAGTGTCCTGGTTTGCGATGCTCTGTTTCGCAAGACTCTGTTTCACGGTACTCTGTTTTGCGTTTCCAGATTGACCACGATGCTCTATTTGTTCATAAGCGGGTTCATGTTTGAGCTCCTGTGACGATTTGTAGCTATCATCGTTGTGTGCTCCTTCTCGAATATCAGACCCATCCATAATAGTTATCTCTGGCTCAACATCCTCTTCTTCTTCTTGGATACCGCGATTGCCAAACTCTCCAAGAGTTACACTAAAACTTCCATCCTGTTCTGGATTATGATTCCAGCTCCATCCCTTTGTTTCATCAAATATAACGTCTCTACTCACTACTATCTTCCAGGAGATCGGATCGAGGAGTCGATAGGCCTTCGATCCAGATGTGGTTTATCTATCTTAGCGAAACCAATGCATCCGAAGATCACGAGGTGATTAATCCTTGGTTTCGTTCCTTTAAAGACTTCATAAGGAGTCTTATCCTTTAACACCCTTGTAGCCATTCTATTCAGAAGGTATGTAGAATGCCGTATTGCCTCGCACCATATATAGTTCGGCACATGCATGTGCTTCATGATGCTTTGAGTCATCTCCATTAAATTCCTATTACGTCTCTCCACCACGCCGTTTTGCTGCGGATTATACGGAGTTGTAAGATGACGTTTTATACCAGCATCTTCACAGAAAGAGTTAAAATATTGAGATACAAATTCTCCTCCTCTATCTGTTATGAAAGTCCTTATACTCGCCCCTGAATCTTGCTCAACTAGCCGTTTAAAATTCTTGAACTTGTTAAACGCATCATTTTTTTCTTTGAGCAAAATTGTCCATATGTAACGGGAATGATCATCGATAAGCACGAAAACATACTTGTTTCCAACGATTGTGCTTGGCGTTATAGGGACACACAAATCTACATGTATAAGTTCTAGTATCTTAGTTGCTCTATATGAAGAGGCTTGCGGAAATACTTGCCTTGATTGTTTTCCGAGTGAACACGAACCACAAATTTCTTTCTCAAAAGCAATGCGTGGTACACCTCGAACCAGTTCCTTCTGGATCGTAGACCGCATTGTTTCAAGGTTTATATGTCCCATCCTAGCATGACATATACTTGACTCACTTGTTGCGGTTAAGTGTAGAATGCGGTATCCCTTAGTCCTATGTGTACTTTATAAAGTCGGTTCTTAGCTTTTTCCGCCTTAACAAGCAGTTTTCCTTCAAAATCGTGCATTGTTAAGACTCCTCCTCTCATCCTTATGTCACAGCCCGGCTCAGTAGCTTGTCCTAAACTGATAATGTTACTTTTTAAGTCAGGGATGTAGTAGACATCATACATCGTCTGTGGCTTTCCATTCATATTGATGAAAGAAATTGAACCTTTTCTCTTGATATCTATCCACGAGTCATCTCCAAACCTTACTTTCCCAGTAACAGACTCATCATTTTTGTTAAAATATCTCATGTCTCCTGTCATGTGGTTGCTTGCTCCATTGTCGAGGTACCACACGTTTGATTCCTTGGCGGTTTTCTCGTACTTTCTCGGTATGCAGTTTTTTCCGTTCAGAAACACTACTTCATGCATCATGAGTTCATCCGCATTTTGTGTATCGTTGCTCTCATCCTCTTGAGTTTCTCTTAGCTTGAGTAATCTGTCAGGGCATACCGAAGCATAATGTCCTAACTTGTCACATCGATACCAAGTTATTTTGGAAGCATCTCTTCCACCATTCGAATGTCCACAGCCTCGTCCCCTGTTTCTTCATCCTCGACCTCTGCCTCTGTATTCTCCATTGTACGCACGACTTGCTTGATTGCTTTGTGTCTCCTCATTCAGATACATTAACCTTGATTTGATCCTCTTGAGCATCTTCTTCTTCGTAGATTCGTTCTTCATATGCTTTTAGCCTTCCAATGATGTCTTCGAAGCTGGTGGTATTGAGATCCAATACTTGCTCAAGTGAAGCAACTATATGTATATATTTCTTCTGCGGAAGACTCTTGAGAAATTTCTTAACAAGCTTCGACTCTTCAATGCTTACTCCTAGGGCAGCTGATTTCGAGGAGATCTCTGATAACTTTCCTGCGAAATCATTGATCTTATCTGTATCTTTCATCTTGAGTCGATCGAACTCGGCCATTAACGTCTGCAGTCCAGCTTTTTTGACTCATTCAGCACCTACGTGTCTCGCCTTTATAGACTCCCATATTTTCTTCGCTGTATCAAGCTCTCCGATCTGTAAGATGAGTGTCTCAGGTATCGAGTAGGGCTATTGCCATGTTATTCTTCTCACCGTCAGGTGGATCCGTCTTTGCTTCTATAACCTCCCAAACTTTATGGACTTTGAGCATTACTCTCATCATCATAGCCCAGACCGTATAGTTGGTTGTATTCAGCATCGGACATGTGATTGAAGAAGGTCCTCCTCATCCTTCCTTAGGTCTCGTTGCTGCGATTGCTGCAACAAAGTCTCCCATGGTTCGCTCTCAATTTCTGAAAGTTTTAAAGCTCTGATACCAATTATTGTTTTGTAACAAGAACTAAAGAACTCAAAGATCAATAAGAATAACTCTCTTATTAGCTTAAAAAAAATAACTCAAAATCTTAAACTATCAATCTCTCATAAGTTATGTCACAACTTGAACAAATAACTCCTAATCCTATTAGAGAATGTTTTAGATAACTCTTAAACATTACTCTCTAATCCTAATCTCTTTAGATATCCTTATCTTGATGTACTTCTTTATCAAATGAAAGTGAGAATCGAATGATTACTGGAAGTCTATAAATATTTCACTCGACTAATGATTACTTATGCGGTTAAAAACTATCTTAATTAATTTGTATATTGTCCCATGAAGCTACTAAATTGGCAAGTTGCAAAAAGAATTCTTTGCTTTTTAGCTCGCACGAAAGATTTGGGAATCTTTTCCTGTATCGCAAAAAACGTGATATTATATGACTTTTTGATGCATATTAGGCTAGGAGTCAAGAGAAATTCTCTTCCACGAGGCACCACATCTAAACCTTTATTTGTGAAGTGATTTTAAGGAATAGAGCTCTCTCGTTCAATCTCACTAAACATTACCTAAGTGCCTTTAATGAAGAAACCGCTAATCTATTCTAATATTTTCCGAGATTTTCAATATTATTTTTTGCTGATTTTGTGTATATCTTGAATTTAATATTTAGTTATTTCTAACATTTTTTAATTTCTAAATAAGTTAGGAAATAATCAAAGGAATATTCGTTGGTTTAATGATTTTATGGTTATCAAACTAGGAATAGCATTAATATAGTTACCATTATCCTATGCGAATCTTAATAAAATTTAGGTAATTTTGTATACTTTCTAAAACTTTAAAATTATTATTTTAATTCGGGCCGTGGCCCATAATGTATGAGCGGTTGCCATGTAACCCTAATCTTCTCTATATATATAGTTCAGTATTCTAGGATCGGCAAAACTTATTGATTTGTTTATTTGTTCTTCGTGTTTGTTAGATTTTGTATTTTCGTGAAATTTTCATACGCGTATCTAATGAATTTTTTTATATGCATGCAGTTGTTGGCTTTGTTGGCCTTCTTGAAGCACTGCCCTGCTTAGATGGTATGCTCTCTACATATATCATATAGATGTATTACGTTCTTTTGTTGATTTGGATTTTTGTTTAACCTTTTTTATTTTGTTGATGATTAGATTTTCGGCGCTGATTGCGTTTCGACTACGTGAAGAATCATCGGAATGTTGTTTCTTTCTTTGTAGTTTTGCAGCTGATCATGTATTTGATTTTATATTTGATTAATAATTTCTTATGTATACAGGTAGTTGATGAATTTATTCGTATATGTTTATCTAATGAATTCTTCATATGTATTATGTAGGTGGTATGACTTTATTGATCATCTCGATTTGTTGATCTGGCTTAAACAGTATGTTCTCTGTTTATAACGAATATACAAATACATTATGTTATTTTCGTTTATACTTTTTGTCTTTTTATTAATGTTCGTATATGTTTATCTAATGAATTCTTCATATGTATTATGTAGGTGGTATGGCTTTATTGATCATCTTGACTTGTTGATCTGGCTTAAACGGTATGTTCTCTGTTTAGAACGAATATACAGATATATTATATTATTTTTGTTTATACTTTTTATCTTTTTTATTAATGACTGGATATTCGTCGATATATGCCGGCTTCAGGTTTGTGAGGTATTATCAAAATGCTGTTTCATTTCCATTAGTTGTTTAATGGATATTATATTTTGATTTTGTATATGCTTCTTTAGTGTCTTTTCATGTATATGCAGGTAGTATGTGTTCGTTTTGGTTTGATTTATTATATCCTATAGTCTTAGTTGATGAGTATAAATAAGATTATTTTTGTTAAATATTTTGTGATATTGACTGGGTTTTTGTTTTGTTTCGGATGGCTAAGGGTTGTCTACTTTAAATTGGGGATTGGTGGTTGTAGCGCGATCGCACTTTCGGATATATTGTCGATGTTTTTATATTCTACTCGGGAGGTTTGTGTCGTTATGGTTTTTCTATTGACTTATTGTTTCAGAGTTTGTGTATAGTCTCTTTTGTGATGTTTATATTCTCTTAGTAAGGTCAAATTGTATTTGACGTTTTTCTATATTTATATCTAACGATTTTTTTTTATTATAATGTTTAATGTTTGATAGGGTTCTTGCAAGGGTGTAATTAATGATTTGTCCAATGTTGAGTTTGGAGTGTAGAGGACGTGTTGGGATCACTAAAGATAGAAAGTTTCAGATTCTTGAGTGTATCTGCTTGATCGTGTATGCCTTGAAGAGGAATACTTTCGTTGATATTTCGTCGAGATTAATGTAATTTGATTGTATTAGGTTATCTATTATTTGTATTTAGGCCATCTATGATTTGTAACAGTGTTGTGTTCTCTTAATAAATTATTTTCTTTTTTCTTATTTGGTTGTTCCATGATATCTCGATTGTATTTTTGGTTTTTTTTTTTAAAATGTCTAAAAATAAGAGCTTAGCGTACTAATTGAAAATTTTAAGTATGTGGTATCTTGAACGAGACTATATAAGACGGAGTGTTTATATGCATATTGATGTATATACGCATAATAGGTGTATATTGTTGACATCTTCTAAGTCAAAAAATAAAATGGGATATATCCTGCAGTAAACTCTTCTTATCCATCCGGAAATTTCTATATTAATTTAATTGAAGATTTTGTAGATTAGAATTATAAGGGATATCATGTTGTTCGATATCAGATATCTTGGGCTATACTAAGATATATTAAGGTCGTTGTTATTTATACTATCTAAAAATATTTGGATAGTGATAGTGTAGATTGTTGTCGTGTCTTTTTATATTCGATGTTTATTTACTTTCGTAGGATTTGTATGGGTCGAATTAATTAACTATTCATTTACTTGGACCTAATATGGTTTGCAACGAGTTCGATATGGACAAATAATGGGAAAGAGAACGGATGTCAGTGATTTTTAAAAGAATATTTGTCTCCAAAGTAGATCGCTTACTGCCTTATATCGCCTTTTAGGGTTTTTTAAGCCGCATAACCTTCTTTTCTTTGCTGTTCGAGAGGGCCCATAAATAAACTACAGGAAGTACCTTTCAATCTTTGCTTCCGCATTTTTTTCTTCGCTAGGGATTCTCTTTCCGGGATAAAAAAGGGTTTCATTGAGCGGTCTGTTAGTATGAAGGTTCTTCGAATTTGGAGATAGGTCAATTTCTTCGGTCATAGATTAGAGCTAATAGTTACTGATACTCATGCAAATTTTTAGAAACCAATAAATGGAACATGTTACTCTTTTCTGTCTGCATGTGAAAATTTCTTTCAGAATTTGTTGCTTATTTAGATTTTGATCTCTATTTTTGGCTAGCGAACACAAATCTCGGTGACTGTCTTGCCCGGTGAATTGCTTATTTATGAAAACTACTTCAAGGAAGGCCTTCGAAGTTATGAGTTCTGTAATTTCGAAGTTAAACGCAAGACTGGATCTGTGATTTTGTCCGACTACGGTCAAAAGATCGAGTGTGGTCGTTTGACAAGGGTTAGGAGATTTGATGATGGACCTCCTGGATTATTTCTTCTCTGTCGGCGAATTTTCGATATTCGTACTAGGGAGTTTGAACCTTGATCTTTAATCGGTAATTTTTTTTTGGAATTTTTTAGAATTGTTTCATACTTGGTTATCGTGATTGTATGTGTCTGAAATACGTTTTGTCACATAGGTAATATGAACGGTTTTAAGGATGGTAACTCTGCAGGACATTAAAAATGATGCATACAAGGAGGATTTGTGTCACGTTCGTTTTGAATTCTGCGATGCAAGGTTAGTAGTTTTTAAATTATTTTTGAATAAAATATTTTTGTTGTTATTTTATGGTATATTCGTAGTTGATGTCGTTGTCATAGGAAGGATGGTGTCATTGCGTGTATTGCGAGAGGAGCTATTGCTAGGCACATTGTTCGTGTGTACGAGCAAAATGATGCTGAATCGATAGTATGTGTTCTCAGGTTCTGGATGGTATCTAATGGCAAAGGTAAGTATATTATTATGTGTAATAAATATAAAAAAATGATCTACTTTGTTTTCAGTTTCTAATTAAGCCTAGTGAGTGTTGATTGATTTTCTTTGTTTCAAGAGTCTATTTAATATATTTTGTTGTACAGGTCCCGACTCTAAGGATGTTGTCTTGCGGTCTCATTATCCAAGTTTCCAGCTCATATTTAACCCTCTCGATGATGATGTCCGCGAGTTTCAGGAGATGTGAGTTTCTGGTTTTTATGATCAACTATTTCTATTGGTACACATTTCATGTTTATGCTTTTGTTTTGTTAATATTCTGAATCTACTCCAATGCAGTCGTGGTAGCCTTGACCGCCGCATTATTCAGTGACAAGGCGTCTGGCATGGACTGGCTTTGATGTCGTCGTTGTCTCCACTGGATTTTTTTAATTACTTGGACCTGTTATAAGTGTTATTTTTGAACAATCAAGTTTATTTTATGTATGTTTGTAGTGTATGCTATCGGATTTTAGATTTTTTGTGCCTTTGTTTCGGCGTTTCAAGACGAACCCTTTAATAGATTTTAATTATTATTCATATGATTATCGAGAAGAATAAAAAGTTGGGCTTGGAAGTTCGTTACGTTTGTATAAAGTGTAAATTAAACTGGCCCTCTGTGTGTGGATTTTCTAGCAAATTCGTGTGATTATCATGAAGAAAAAAGTATTGTGTTTAGAAGTCCAATACACTTCTACGAAGTGTAAATTAAACTCGGTGTACAATGTTGTCTCACATGAATTTTTTTAATTTCTTGGAGTTGCTTTTATGTGTTATTTGCGAGCGTTTTTATTTTATTTCTTGGGTGTTTGTAATATGTTATCTCGGAGCTTAAGTTTTTTAATTATTCGAATGACTACCGAGAAGAGAAAGGGGTTGGGCCTGTAGGTCCGATAAATATATTCGAAGTATTGTTTTGAATCTAATTATTTGTATGATTATCGAGCAGGAAAATAATATTGGGCTTAAAAGTCCAACAAATATGTATAAATTATAATTTAAACCGAGCCTTAATAAGTTGATTTTATGATATGTGATATTGTCAAAGAATTTAAATCTACTATTCTAATTTCTTTGCTCGGAATTTCCATTGGTGAAAGCTATCGAGAATAGTGACAGTTCTGAACCATTTGGTTCTTTCGGTTTTGGCAGTGTATGGAGATATTGTTTATGACGGTAAAGTAAGATAGTTTGTAATTAGCACGCGAGTTACGTGGTTTATTATGTTTTATTATGTTTATGTTCTTTTAATTGTTCAGAACGATACTATAGTTTGCATTCAAAAATGAACCATTTGTGATATCTAGTTTATATATAATTCACATAACATAATCAGTAAACAAAAACACAGTGTTGGGCTCAACAGTCCAAATAATATTTCCGAGCTATAAGTTGAGCTGTATCCTGATTTGTTGATTTTTCAACGATTGTTATTGTAGACAATATGCAGATGTGTTTATTCTAAAGTTGTTGAATTTAATTGATCGAAATCCTCATTGGAGATTGCAAACTGTCGAGAACAGTGAAAGTTATGCGCCATTTGATTTTTTCATTCCTCCCAGACATGCATAATTATTATACTTTGAAAACAAAAAAATTAAAGATTAGTAAATTAACCATATGGTTTATCGATATTCGTTTTTAGTGTTTTCGTTCTTACCTATGTCAGAGAGATCAAGGATATAGCGAGTTCATAAGAAAAAGAGATTGGCGCATTCTCGCTGTATGTAGATAGAAGAATATTTTATAAACTTTTATCTTCTTTGAGCTCTTTGTTTTTCATCTTTGTGCTACGATGCGGAACATCGTTAAAGTATCCAAGTTAGATTATTTGGTTGTCAATCCTGGTATTGAAATTAAAGTATTAAGAAATGGCATGCGAGGGATATGAATCGCCGTCTTAAGTTGAAGATGATATTAGTTGATATACATGTAAGTTTTCTCATTCGATTTTCATGTCATATTTCTTTTCCTTGTATCTGCTACAGTGTATTTGTGTCTCGATTGAGTTTTGGATAATGTTTACAGGGGTCGAAGATACAAGCTTCGATTGGAAATAAATACGTTCATTTGTTTAAAGATCTGCTTGTTGAAAACCAATGGGAGCTCTTGTGTGGGTTTGTGGTTAAAACTTCTAATGGTTTGACGCGTTTAGCAAGACATCCATTTAAGTTAAAGTTTGTTACAAACACCACATTTATTGGTGTTAGTGGTCCTATAGGTGATTTGTTTCTGTCTTTAGCTGGCTTTGAGGATATTCTTGGCGGTCGTCTTGATGTCACATATAATATCGGTAAGCTTTGTGATAATTAATAATAAAATCATTTAAATTGAATGGAATAAACAGATGTTTTAATTTTTCTTTGCTTTTTCTAGATTTGATTGGTGTTCTTGTGAACGTCGGCGATCTTGAGATTTTTGATGAGAATAAAATACAAGAAGACTACGCTGTTATTCCATTTGAACTTCAAGATGATTGTATATTTTGTTATCATAGTATCAATTGTTTCGGTTATTCGAACAATTTCTTCTGTAGACAACGTGTCATCCAATGTTTTGCTATTGGAAAACTGGCTGAAGATTTTGCCTTTCGATGGGCTCAACTTCGTGGCATAGAAGTTGTCTGTATTCTGAGGTGGTGGTGTATCAGTAATGAATACGCAGGTATTGCAACAATGTACTAAGCTATGTTTGTTTATTTTGAATAAGTTGTATGTGTTGTCTTTTGATCCACCGTATTTAGTTTTCATGTAGGCATTACAAACGTTTACCCAGTAAAGAAGTATTGTGAATTCCTTTTCAATGCAAATATTCCTGATGTTTGTGATTTCCGTGCTTGATATTATTACCACAACGACTGTATAATATTTAGATTAATGGTTACCATTTATTTGTTCATGTTGTGGGTTTTTTTATAGGCTACAGTGTGATGAAGAGCTCTCGACTGCAAGATGCGGTGCGAATGATCATTAGACCAGTTGTTTGGAAGACTACTTGTGAAGAATGCTACAAGTACATCGTTTGTGTGATGTGGATACCGTGAATTTTGTGTATTGCATATTATTGTGACAACTTATGTTTCTTAGTCAAACGTGTGTTCTTTATTCCGTTTTTTTGTGAGATTTGATGTCGAGACCTCTTTAATTAATTAAAAAATTGTATTTGTAATATCAACACATCTACATTTTGATGATTTGGTTCGTTTTGGTGTTCTGTTTGGATTTTTAGTATATTTAATATTTGTTTAGTTATTAGAAAACAGTTTATAGTGTTCTAAACGATGAATTTGCGAGTCGATAGTTATGAGTCGTACTAATGCAATTTTGTAGCAACTACGGGTGTTCAATACTAACTTCTAGCATTCTATAGCATCGACAGAAATGTGATACACCAAGTCATATGAAAAAAGCCAAATTTCTGTACCGAAAATCGAGCAATTAGAGATGTCTAATTATCAATATTGGAAAGATGAATATTCGTTTATTAATAATATTAGGTTAGGAAACCATTGTCTCGATTAATTGTTTCTATACACAAGAAGTGAGAAACATATTTCTATATAACTGTTTAGTATTTCGCAGACTTGTGTTTAGCAGTTTTGTAGCATCATTGGGTTATAAGATTAACCGGGCCTTGGTGTTTTCGAGTTTTAGCAAATGGCATTGATATATCTCTGAATTTGATAGATTATTATTTTAATTGTTGGATAGCGTCTTGGAGAATGTGAACTGTCGCAAATATTGAAAGTTCTGAACCGCTCGACTCTTTTCGTTTATTGTATGCATGCATAATGATTACTCTGTGGAATTTTTTTTTTTTAAATATTATATATATAACCAATCGGTGTCCACCTCTTTATCTTCAGCCTGTTCTAGATTCTAGAGACCAATATTGTGTCGCTAATTAGGGAAACTTGGATCTTCAAAAACAGTCATCCGTAGTCTGTTATCTTGGAATGGACGGAGTTTCTAGAATAAGCGAGTTGGAACCTTCAAGAGTGGATTGGGAAATCAAGGTGATGGTTTGTAAGAGATGGCTCGAATTGGTGCCCGACGCTGGCGATGTTCTTCATTTTATTCTTATCGATGACCAAGTAAGATTCTTCTTTATATCCACTTGGTTGTGTTTGTTCCAGTTTGCTTTTTTTTTTTAAAAAATTGTTGAATATGTTCCAGGGCTCGAAAATACAAACAACTGTTGGAAGCGAGGAATTGGTTCTTTATTTCTCAAAGAGGTTCCATGAAGGAGGCTCGTGGAAAATAATCAAAAATTTTAAAGTGGTATCGGCGAGATCTGCTAGAAAAATGACTAAAAATACTTGAAAAATTGAGTTTGAGTCTAGCACAAAAGTATTGGGAGATTTCAAAACTGGGGATTTATACAGGGGAGATTATCCACATATGCGGTTTCTCGGTTTTGAGGATTTCTACCTTGGACACTTTCAACGGAATTTGGTAAGTCTTGCTACGGATCGCTCGATTGTGATTTTGATTCAATGATTCTGCTTTATAGGTTTTTCACTTTGTGATAATGCTTTTATATTTGGTGGGTGTCGTTGATTGGGTTGGCGAACTTGAGCTTGTAAAAGATCGTTCGTTTGAAGCTTTTGTGTCAAAAAGACGGCAAGGATCGAATTTACTTTGCGGGATGAAACGTAAGTGTTTGATTGTTACCCGTAATTTTCTTAATGGGATTTTTGAATTGGAACAAGTGGAACTAATATAATTTCAGTGAACGAACAATAACATGTTTTGCGCATGGGAAATCAGCGATCGAGTTCAATGACAGGTGGTGTTGTTGCAGCGAACAATTAGTCATTTGTGCCCTGAGTGACTGGCGTGTCGTTTGACGCAATGGTAAGACACTAATGCTATTCTATTAAGTTTGTTTATGTATGAATGACGTTCGTTGATTGGGTTATTGTCAACTCTTTTATAGAAGAGTATCATGTCTCTGATCATATCGGTGCCTCAGGTGTTTTATTCAATCCAGACATCCAAGAGGCGCTTGAGTTACGAGACATTCTGTAAGATAGTATTTTTAATTTATTATAATTACTTTGTACGTGTGGTAATGATTATGTGTTTTTTAATTCCATTGCTTGTGTATATTTGATTAGAATTAGAGGTAGTGAGGATGAGGACGATGAGGCCGAAGAAGAAAATCCTATGCATGACATATGATTTCAATGAATATGTTTACAAACTTTATGTGTTTTAAGCATTTGTAACCTTCCATGTCATTTTCTTTCAACTGTTTGTAACTTCTGCACCGGAATGTCCCGGTAATGGCGTTGACCCTTGTATAATACATTGTGTTATTTAATTTGGAGTTTGTATTCGAGTTGAAATATAACGATAACGAGTGTTTTTGTAGATTCTGATACGTAAACCGGTATATCGATGACCATAATGCATATAATTATTAAACAAAGAAAGTCTTAGATATAAAAGAAATTGAAACAGATAAATCATAATATAACGAATCTCAGTTTAAATATTATAAAAATCAAGAAAAATAAATCTACTAATGAAGCGATCTTGTGCATAACTTCTTCCTTACTCAACCCTACTGTCCTTGGTTTAATTGTAAGGCGTGATATGCTGCTGCAAAAGTATTATTGACAGTGCCATTGACGGTCCTGATATCCTCGAATGATGTTGGTCCTCGCCTTACTTGTAGTAGTTGCCTTAGGCAATAGATTTCACCGTAACCCGTCGGTACAAATGGTAGACCAACGTCTTCTGTTATGTTCCTTCGAATTTTACGAGGAAGCCATTCTTTTGTTTTGGTATGCCAAACCCAATGTAGCGGAAACTCCATGTACATATAGTCTCTCGCTTCGAGGTACAAACGGTTGCAATCCATCCAGGCTATGAAATGGGTTTTATGGATTATTTGCGGTGATTCTTCTTTGTCGTCCATTATTATATTTGTATGTGAAAGATGGAATGGTAATAGCTTCATCGCACAATTGCACAATGATAGCGAACTTGAATAGGTTCTCTGTTTAGATAAATAATCATTCTTATGTTCGGTGAGCCGACTATATATATTCTCTCTGATATTAGCGTTTTTAGTCGGTTTGAAAATTTTACTTTTTTACGATATGGGTGCCTAATTGTTTTTGGTTGATACTTTATTCCATTTATTTAATTTGATTTTATTAGTATGATATAGTTGATGAGCACATCAAGATTTTAAAGGATATTTAATGTGCCTTATTTGTAGATAAATTTACTTTTTATGATATGGTTATTTAGCTGATTTTGATTGGTACTTTATTCCATTTAATTAAATTTAATTTGAACGACATAGTTGATGAGTATAGAGAATTTTAAAGGATATTTAGATTGCCTTAATTGTAGATAAATATGTGTATATAATTATTTATATATATTCGATAATCGTTAATCTTATAATATAAATCTATTAGTTAAGATAGTCCATGTGTATATTCGTATATTTTAATGTATTGTTTAATGTTAGTTAAACATAAAGTTGCCTAAATAATATTATTAATAACTCATTAATTAATGTTATGTTATATTCACTATAGATATTATCTAATTTAAAAATTATACAATGAATTGGTATAAGTATTACTCATTATTGGTTATTTCGTAGCATTTTACTGCGATAGACTTGACAATAAACATGATCATTGAATACAAACTACTTTAACGTCATGGTCCTTTCTCTGTATGTTGTTGTATCGTCATCTTCTACTTCTATGTTTCATGATCGTCTTGCTCAATCATTATTGCGTGGATGCAATTTTACAGGTATCTATCTTCTTTTTGGTAATATATAAGTTATGAGATTGTTTGGTTTCGTTGTTTTATATTTCTTAGTCTAATTTCGGTTATTCAGTGAGATCCTTCGATGGGTCGAGATGAACACGTTTGTGATGACAGTCTGCTATTGTATAATCTGCCCCATGTGTTCTTGAATGCACAAGGTATGTTTTTGGTTGATATACTTTGTGTTATAGCAAAACCATGTGTCCTGCCCAAATTGTTGCTAAAGTGTTTGGTTGTTTTCTCAGTGGTTGTGATTTTTACTCTTGCTTTTATATATTTACACAGATATTGGTAATAGACATTATGCATGTCATGGTCATCGTTCTCCCGGGTTTGGAATGCGTTATATTATGTGTACTCCAATCGCCGAAGTGTGGCTAGATGGTGATGATTGTGATTACATGAATTGTGATTCATCGGGCGGGGATTGCGGAAGTGAAACCCCCGAATCATCTGGTGGGAATTGTGATGCCTCTGATGATTTTTGGTAAGCGATGATGATCGCTGTTTTGATGCTGAATGTGATGAATAGGTGGATCTGACAGTGATGAAAGTCTAAGCGATGAAGGGGCTGACGATGATTCCGCTGCAGATAATGACACTACATATGAATTTCTTAGTGAAGATGACGTTCTGTCTCTGAGACACCTTCTATTGCTATTTCACGCTCGGACGCTAATCCTAGCTCTCGCTTTGATTTGGAATGTATATGAAAAGGTTTTTTGCGTTGTCCAGCTTCGTTTGGTGTCTCACAGCTGACACCTGGTTTTGTTGAATAAGTAATCTTTGTGAAGATTCTACGAGTTTGGACTACTTCATTTTATTCGTGTGGTAAAAGATTCAGCATGATTCTTTGTGATGATAAGGTCTGTTATAATGTTCTGTTCATTGGTACTGTGTTGTTGTTATCATACCTGTCTATTTCATTGTATCGCTTTGATATTGTGTCACAGAGTGTGAAGATCTATGAAACCGTTTATGCTGCTGATTATGACTGTTTCTCTTCTGTTCAGAGCGAGGGTGTTCGGATTACAGTCTGGAAATTTGTTGTTGTCGATTTGAATGACAATTATAGGATTACATCTCATCGCAGTGAGTTGTTTATTCTGAGTCCGACTGTGGTTGATAAGCAAGTTTATCTATGTGACCGGAATTTTTTTGATTTTGTATGCTTTGGTCAGATTCTCATCAGGCCGTCTTCCGAACGTTCGTTGGTTGGTATGCAAATTTATTATTTACGTGTTTGTTTGCTATGAAATTTGATGTTGTATTGGTTTGATTTGCGTACTGAGTGGGTAAGTTCTCTATTTCTAGATTTGATCAGAGAAGTTGTGGATGTTGGAGATCTGAGAATACCAGATAAAGACGTTGGTGGATATGCAATGCTTACATTTGAACTAAGAGATATAAGGTCCGTCGTGATGTTTACGAAATGTCTAAATTTTTTAATTGGTTTTTTTGGTGTAATACTTGTTCTTTTGTTTGTGCAGTAACGTTAGTATCAAATGCGAGATATTCGGTAGTGATGCTAGGAAATTCTATAACGATTGGTCTACCTGTAGCATTGATATAGTGGTTTGTGTTGCGAGATGGGCTATCACCGAGGTCTACGCAGGTTCGTGATATTCAGTTGTTTGTTGCGTTTTTTGCGGTTTTTGTTAAAATTTGATTTGTTTGATAAATTTCGGCCGTATATATATTTAGGAAAAATTACTATATCTACTACGCATCCTACTGCGATCTTGGTGAACCCTTGCCTTGCCGAAGTAAACAAATTCAGATCCATGTAAGCTTTTCGAAAAAGTTTGAGTTTCATCTTCTGGTATATATGAATGATTTTTATAAATACTTTTCAGGCTACCAAGGAAGAGCTCAAAGATCCATATGGATAATAACAAAGTTGGCAATCCTTGAAACAAATACCTGTTTTCAAGATTTGGAGTTATTGGATTTGTTTTTTTTTTTGGTGATTTATGTACTTCAGCTTTTTTTGTTCCTGTTCAACTATTGGTGTTTCATAAATTTTATGACGTTTGCTTGGTTCTCCAGATTTTTATTTAGCCTCGATATCATTATATCTTAATTTATAATTTCACGCTGTTTTCTTTCTTTTGATGTTTGTTTATATATAAATTTAAATCGAGGTTGGCAATCAAGTATTGTTTGTTACTATTCAGAATATGGCCAATCGTGCGGGCATGACATTATATTGAGTGTATTTTCATTCCTGGATTATTGTTTAATTTATTAAGTAATGAATTAATTTCGAGTAACAATGACTTGTTTCAACGTTTTGTTTTTTCTTTTGCCTCAGTTGGGTGATAGTTTGGCGGATGTATGATGCGACAGTATGGATGTTGTTCTCCTACTACTGTTATTCTTCTTTAACATCATTTGGAGTTTAAGTATTCATTCGATATTAATATTGGAATCAGTATAATAGAGATATATAAGTTATATAAATTATACTATAGTCGATGATAAACTGTATGTGTTGTAATTTAATATATGTTTCAAACAATAGTTTGCCAATCGAGAATGATGTTGCCGGTCTTATTCCTGGAGGTTTTGAGTTGGGTGTTAACACACATGATATTGTTGTTGAAGCTAAGGACGGTAGTTTATTTAAAATCAGTGAGTGCATCTTGCTTATTTGGCACTACAGTACCCCCAATTGTTTACTTACTGTGAAGACGGTTTCAGGCTGGGTATTGATCTTGGATTTGTAGATACGTATGGGAGAGTGCGTAAGAATATTACTATGCGAGAGTTTTTTTGCTTTCCGGATCCAATCTAGAGAAGGAGACGCTACCACTGATGTTATGCCCGATCATTTGTATCAGCAGTTTCTGGTGGATGCTTATACGATGATCGAGTCGAGTCGATTGCGATATATTTTCTTCAATCAGAAGAAATTGCGATGCGAAAAGTTTGACAAAATTATTGAGACAGCGAATAAATGCGAGTGTAATTTAGCTAATCACGGGAAACTGATATTAATCCATCTTCTTTTACTGGAGGGAAGCGGTTTATGATGCAGTATTATTTGGATGCCTTGGCGGTGTGCAAGTTCTATGGCTTTCCGGATTTATTCATCACCATTACTTGTAATCCGAACTGGCCTTGAGATATAAAGATATCTACGCAAGCATCAATTAAAGGTGGAGGATAGACCCGATATTTGTTGTCGAGTTTTTAAAATGAAACTCGATAATCTAATCCATGATATAACCAAAGGCGAGATATTTGGTCGCGCTAATTCAGGTATGTTATTAGGTACTTGTATTACCAATGTATACTTCTCGGTTATCGTTTTCCGGAACATTTACTAATAATCTGATTACCATTTGTGTTATATTTTTTTTAGCTATGTATATTATCGAGTTTCAGAAGAGGGGGTTGCCGCATGCTCATATGGTGTTATTCTTGCAGTCGGATTCAAAATTGCCTACTGGTCATGATGATATCAATAAGATTATCTCAGCTGAGATTCCTGATAAAGAATTAGAATCGCATCTGTATGAGGTTGTGGGAGATCTAATGATTCATGGTCCATGTGGGGAAGCCAATAGAAGTAATGTATGTATGGTCAATGGGAAATGCACAAAATACTTCCCAAGGGCTTTCAAAAAAGTCTTGCATTTCCGACGCAGTTTAGAACAACTGCGGTTGTTCAACTTTCTTTTCATTTACCAGGTCAAAAATTTTTGTTGTTTAACAAGAACGATCCAATAGATGAGGTAATCAGCAGGAAAGAGTTTACTATGACTAAATTTTTAGCTTGGATGGACTGCAATAGAAAGCACCCCGATGCAAGGGAATTGAATTATTCAGACGTGCCTACTAAGTTTGTTTGGCACAAACGTAGCAATGCGGGGGAACCAAGACAACGTAGTTTCGTGATTGGAGAAGTGTATTATCTAAGAGTATTGCTCAACATCGTCAAAGGTGCGCAAAGTTTTTAGAGATCAGAACAGTCAATTGGGTTGTTCAAGCGAATTTTGGTGATGCATGTTATGCCCTTGGGTCTGTTTGATGATGATAGAGAATACATTAAGGCGATTAAAGAGGCGAGTCGGTGGGGAACTGGGTATTTCTTACGCAGACTTTTCGTAATCATCATTCTTTCAAAAAGCGTAATTAAACCCGGAAACGTTTGGGAAGCAACTTGGGAGATTTTATCTGAATATATGTTATATTTTCAAAGAAAAAAGCGTCGAGTTCCAGGTATTGTATATAGTACCCTATTGATTGATTTCTTTGTTTAATTGTCTGAGCAAATTTAACTGATATAGGTATATCCGCTTATGTTTTGTGGAAGGTTTGACATTGTCGGAAGATCAGATTAAGAACCTTGCATTGGCAGATATCGAACAGATTTTATAGATTAACAGCAGTTCCTTGGAGCATATTAATGGAATGCCTTGTGTTGATGTTAGTCTAATGGGGAAATATAAAAATCATCTACTTGCAGATGAGTTGAGTTATAATTGCGATGAGCTCAAGTTACTACATGCACGATTGTTGGGTACAATAACATCCGAACAGAAGGCGATCTATGATGAGATGTTGGATGATGTACGTCGTGATGTAGGAGGAATGTTTTTGTTAGTGGGTTTGGAGGATCCAGAAAAACGTTTTTGTGGAGTATTTTGTTCAGAAGAAAGTGTTGTTTTGAATGTGGCATCGAGTGGTATCGCTGCTTTATTGTTACAAGGTGTTAGGACAGCCCACTCACGTTTTGGTTTACCGCTCACTGTAACCGAGTTCACAACTTGCACAATGACAAAAGGATCTCATATAGTGGAACTTATTAAGGAGGCTAGGATGATTGTATGGGATGAAGCTCCGATGATGAACAAGCATTGTTTCGAGACAGTGGATAGGAGTAAGCGTGATGTACTTTAGTGTGATAAGCCATTTGGTGGTAAGGTGACTGTTTTTGGTGGAGATTTTAGACAAATATTACCTGTCATCACGAATGGGACTAGGGCAGAGACTGTTTTGGCAACCTTAAACTATTCCACTCTTTGGAAGCACTGTAAGGTTCGAAAGCTCACAGCTAACATGAGGCTGCGAAGAACAAGTTGTATGCAAGATGCTATTGAGCTTGAGTCCTTCTCAAGGTGGATTCTGGACATAGGTGATGGAAAATTGGTGCATCGATTGAAGGAGATAAGGAACTCGAGATTCACGATGATTTGTTAGTGTTGGGTTATGATAAACCTATCGAGGGAATTGTGATGAAAGTGTATGGCGATTCGTATATAACTACTCCTGATCCGCTGTACTTCCAGGAGAGAGCTATATTGAGTCCAACTAATCAAGATGTCGAGATGATTAACGACTACATGATTTCAAACATAAAAAGTAAGTACCCCTTTTGTGTTTTTTTTTTAAATGTGAAAGTTTTGCTTTTTACTGTTGTGTCTTACTAACCATTTGTCTCTGCTTTGTTCGAGTAGGTGATGAAAAAGTGTACCTCAGTTCCGATTCCATCGAGACTTCCGATACAAGTAAGCTGGATAATTTTGCTTTCTCGCAAGAATTTTTGAATAGCATCAAGTTGTCTGGTTTGCCGAATCATTGTTTACGATTAGAGATTGATACTCCGATAATGATTCTTAGAAATATCGATCCGAAAAATGGCTTGTGCAATGGGACAAGTATGTTGATCACGCAAATGGCTGATCACGTTCTCGAGGCTGAGCTTATAACAGGTGATTCTGTTGGGCAGAAAGTGCTGATACCTCGAATGTTTCTTAGTCCAACTGATGGGAGATTCCCTTTTCGGATGGGGAGGAAACAATTCCCGATATGTGTAGCCTACGCAATGACAATCAATAAAAGTCAGGGGCAGACTCTGCAGAAGGTTGGTGTATATCTTCCTAAACCGGTATTCTCTCATGGGCAGCTGTATGTAGATGTTTCTAGGTTTACTACTCGCAAGGGTTTGAAGATTTTGATGACCGATGCCGACGGTAGAGCGTTAAAAACAAAAAATATTGTCTACACGAAAATATTTGATATGATCTGATTCAGTGTCTATGTTATTATATAGGTGCAGATGGCTATACTGAGTATGTTGTTTTTGCACATCCATATTGCACTTTATTGTTTCATGATTATCAAGGTTTTATTTAGTTATTATATATAATATATCGGTTTGGCTGACTTAGCGCATATTCATTCGTGGTTTGGCTGAGTTATTTTAGTCAAGTTAAGGCTGATTTATAGTCAATTTTAACAATGGAATTCATGGGTATGCTAAAATCAAGTGAAATCAAAAGTCAAAAGAGAAGATATTTTGAGAAGATGATCATAGATAGATAAAACACCATTACATAGAAGTTCATAGAGAAAACGACAATAGAAGGAAGTTTAACAATGGAATTCACTCCCTGAAACAAACATCGTTTGGGCCAAATTCCTCAAACATATCAACCAAATTATTCCACACTATCCAATTTATTCACTCGGGCTTATCACCACCACGCGTCCATATCCTCTTCAACGCACGCATCTGGTCTCGTAATAACGATCTAGCCACCAAATTAAACTGCGTCCAAACCGTTGAAGTATGTTTTGGATCCTACGTGTATTTACGCTACAAATAAAGAAAAGAAGAGAAGTTATAAGAGTATAGAACCATTTTAGGGTTTTTGTCTTAGTATGTTTTATATCAAAGATCGGTGCTTACCGCAAGGAGGAAAAACCATCGTGTCTTATAATGGACGGAAATCAAGCGGTACGTTGGCCACTCATGGTCTTAGTTATGTTGAAAGATCTCTCCGATCGAGACAAAGAGAAAGTAATTGAACTTGAACCACGTAACAGTGGTTTTGTCAATCCAGAATCCCGCACTAGGGTACAGTATGGGAAGATTCTCCCGATTAGCAGTGTTAGGGATTGCTTCGACATCTCTGAGAAACTTTCCTGTGATGGGAGGTACAACGTCCACGTCGAAAGGTTGTAACGGAGAGAATGAGATGGAATATACTCCCTCCGTTTTTTAGTAGATTATGTTTTATAGTTTATTTTTTGTTCCAAAATATATGATGTTCTCAAATTCCTATGCAAAATTAATTGTGTTTTTGTTGTTTTGGCTGTTTGAATTCCAAATCCTATTTTTTTATTGGTTGAACTGTTTAAAAATTGACAAAAAGATATAATTTGTTTTGAAAAAATAAAGAATTAAATGATTTCTTAATCCGTGTGCACATCTCTAAAACATCATCTAAGCTCTTGGTATAATCATAATACGGACAAATAGAAGTAATATGAAAGGTTGTCAGTTTTTTTTATTGTCTGAGAGAAAGAGTAGTTGGCTAAAATAAAAGGGTGCGAGTGTTTACCGTTCATTATGTATATATTCTCATTTAGGGGATTTGAAAGTCATTCGCGTCCCTTTTTGTCTCCGTTTAGACATTGTTTGACAGATTATTGTAAAAAACGACCTCTTCTCAACTCCACCATGGATTATCTTCTTGGTTTGTAAAATGGATTCGTCGATCGGTCGGTCTGTATCAAGGTTCTTCATCTATGGAAGCAAGATAACTACTTTGGTCGCACTTTGGAAGTTATAGCCTGTGATAATCGGGTATTTTTTATTTTAAACGGTGTGGCTGATTATTCTTCCAGCTTGGCATGCATATCTGTCTATTTAACCTTTTTTAATTTCTTAAATTTTCCGACCAGAGAACTCAAATATTGGTGACTGTCATGCCAGATGATTTTTCAGTCTTTGGGAATTACTTTGAGCCTGATTCTTGGTATGATATTTTTAATTTCTCTGTTAAGCGTGAAAACGGCAGTGTGATATTATCCGATTAAGGTCAGAGGATACAGTTTAATCGTTCGACAAGAGCCAAAAGATGCGGAAACGGACCTCCTGGACTATTCCTTCACTGTCGCCGAATGTTTGATATTCTCAATAGGACGTTCGAATGCAGAACTTTAGTCGGTAATTCTTTATAATTGCGGATTTTATTCGGTTTTTCCTTATCAAATTAGAGTTATTGGACGATCTTAAAATTGCTTGATTAAGATGTCATAGGGACGGTGAGGATGGGTACACTTCAAGATGTTAACAATGATGCCTATGAAGATGATTTCTGTCATGTTCGTTTTGATCTTACTGATGCAAGGTAAAAAAAAAGTTAAGCGTCTATTTCTAT
Source organism: Thlaspi arvense (assembly GCA_911865555.2). Classification (NCBI taxonomy): domain Eukaryota; kingdom Viridiplantae; phylum Streptophyta; class Magnoliopsida; order Brassicales; family Brassicaceae; genus Thlaspi; species Thlaspi arvense. The sequence continues at coordinate 11,301,041 of OU466861.1, forward strand.
ATACTTACAATAGTATATGTTTCATTACTCATAGGAAACTTCGTTATTCTAGGAGGGAAGCTGTGGTTAGTTGTATTGCCATTGGATCTCTTGCTTGGGATTTTGTTCAGGCATATGGACTAAATGATTATGAATCGGTTGTTTGTGTTTTGAGGTTTTGGAGGGTATCCGAGGGTAAAGGTGAGGAATTTGTTTGTGTAGTTTGCTGAAATAATGATATACTACTATATTTAGTTTTCAAATATATCTCATAGCGTTTTGGTATTGTTATAAGTGTTGATGCTAATAGTGTTGTTCTACGATCCCATTACCCATGCTCCGAGTTTATGTTCAACCCTATCGCCGATACTGTCTGTGAATTTCAAGAAATGTTAGTTTTTTCCTTATTTGTTTTTATCATATGATTCCTATTCATGACTTTAATTAATAGTCTGTTGGATCTATGTTGGAGTAGGCGTAGTGCTGTTAGTGATGTTGTGGAAACCTCCGTTTTACGGAAACCTCTAGATCTTAGTAAAGATCACAGTTTCTATGAAAACCTCCGTTTTGAATTACCAACGCTCTGTTTTATCTATGAACAATAATGGTATCTCTATCTATTCTACTATTATGTGGGATTGTAATCTATACTAAGATCTCGAGTGTTTGTCCTCGCTTGCCTCTGTACTAACGAATAAAGTCAGTTTGAATAATATTAAATTCTTATTATGTTTGGTTGTCGCTATTTCTAATTAGGTGATGTCTGATGTGATTTTAGGACGTATTTCGGAATGTAGTGATTATTCCGTATCTAGCTATTATTTAGCTTTAATATACTATCCATAAAATCTGGTTATAATATTGTCGAATTATACCACAGTTTCCGGCTGTTATTTGAAATTATGATTTTCCACCCGAACTTATTGACAGAATTATATTGACGATGATTAAGATAGCAAACCCTGACAATTTTTAGTACATTAATTAAAATTAATTCCACGGTCTTTATCTAATTCGTTCGTGATTTGTTTTATATGAATTATTATAAAAATATTATGTACTAATAAGTATGTTTACATGGACTATCAAGTAGATTGATAGCTCGTGGAAACTATATAAAACACATCCCCTTTTAGGTTGAGAACATAGCCTTCTCCTCATTAGCCGTCGTGGGGTTCTCATCTTCTCGAAGTTTAGTTTCTAATAATTTCCCACTTTATTTTGCTTATTTGATCTTTGCGTGATTTATTTTTGTGTGCTGTTGAGGTTAGGTCTTTCATTGTTATCCAGTTAACATTGCATGTGTTCTTTTACGATGTCTTCAGAGTTAATACCTGGTTAGTTTCCGGATAAGGTTTATTTACTAACTTTATCGATTTGGCTTTTATGTGGTTACTTTTTACCATTAAATCTATATATTTTTGGTAGGTATATATGACTAACAGTTTCATCTCCCTCATCGGTCAAACGGATTGGTCTAGTCAAAGTTTATGAGTTGGATGGAATGCAATGGAAATTTTCCAGAAGCAAGGTCCTTGACTTACGCTTTTCTTTTGAATTGGGAGTGGGATGTTAATCGTAAACATTGGAGACGTTCATGTGAGAATTCATCCCGATCAAATCGATTGATGTATTGTCTCGACATATCCGGAGAGATCTATTATCTTCAACTTTTGTTGCATGTAGTCAAGGGTCCACATTCTTTTGAGGATATTAGGACTGTCCATGGTGTTGTCTATCCTACGTTTGAGGATGCATACCGTGCGTTCGGTGTGGATGACAATGACCGAGAGTATGTTGATGCGATTTTTGAAGCAAATTAATGGTCCAATGTTTATTCATTACGCAAATTGTTTGTTGTTTTGGTTCATACTGGTTCTTTGGTTAATCCATTACGATTTCTGGAATTTGTCTCTATGGTTCTTTTTTCTTGATTGGCGATGTTATACTCAACAATAATTATGTAGTTTTTTTGTTTCCTTTTTTGGGTTGTTACGGCTGGGACTAATATGGATCTCTGGTTTGGAATACCTTGATTCGGTTTAGTGTATTTGATATCAGACTAATATATAATAGAGCATTACAAAGTCACATATATTCATCAATTGGAAAGTTTCACTTTTGTGAACTCGAATGAGTCGCGTGTTATTGTATGCTAACACATATTCGAGAATGGTTTAGAAGATGTATCATTATGATTGAAGTAATCTCTAGCGTTTAGGATTGAAAAGCGAACTCGAAAAAATCAATATTCTACATATAACCATGCTAACTATCGGAATAGGGTTTTAGCCAGTATATACATTTCACTTTTAAGCGTATTCCATTATTTAAACTTTTTATATTTTATTCAATATATTTAATTTTTTTTATTTAATCTTCTTTTTAGATAAATATGAACGTATATGTGGATCTATATTCGATAGATTTTAATATCTCAATTTTATATATAAATCTTCTATTAAAGGTAATATGCCCGTTGTTAATGTTAACAGATCGGAATTTCTATATTGTTGGATACCGTATCTATCTATATATTATTTTATATACGAGACATTTATTTGTAACCTTTGTTATAGATACTCTTTATATTTAGCTGTTTCAGTCTATTCTAATTTATAGTCTCTATAATAGACATATAATATCCACTAGCTTTTTGGCATGGAGTCTACGTAAAAAGCAAATCTGTTTAACCCATCTTCTTTTGGTGTTTCACCTTTGAGTCCTGGTTTTGTCGAGACAACTGTTTTGGTGAAGATATTACGAGTGTGGACTAATTCGTTTGATCCATATGATGTAAGACTGGAATTAATTTTTTGTGATGACAAGGTTCGTGTTGTGTTGTTGAATTTGTGAACTTTGGTGTGTAGTTTTGCATAAGTTATTTCATTATTAATTAAATGTTATGATGCAGGGCGTGGAGATGTGTGGTACAGTTCACGCTAATGATTACGATCGTTTCTCACCTCAGTTACGCGAGGGTGTTTGGGTTACAATTAAAAATTTTGTTATTATTAATACGGATCACCCATTTAGTGTTACGTCTAATCATGTTCACTTGCTTATCGTGAGTCCAACCGTTGTTCATATGCAAGATTATCAGTCTGAACGAAATTTTTTCAAGTTCGTTGACTTTGAGAGGATTCTCAGCAAGGTTCCTATCGGTACTTCTTTGGTTGGTATGTTTGTATCCGCTTCCTGTAAATTTTGACATTAATATAGTTTATTTTGAATATTGATTGTGTAAATTGTGTGTATTTTAGATTTGATTTGAAAAATTGTCAATGCTGGAAAGCTGGAAATCTCAACGAGACATTGTGTTCATAAGGGATTTGGTGGATATGCAATGATAGCATTTGAAATAATGAGTTCCAGGTATGTTGTTGTAACTATAATTTTGTTTCTTGGGATTTTAAATATTGGTGTTTGATTTAACACGATTGTTTGCATTTATGCAGCAATGTTCGTATGAAATGCAAGATGTTTGACAATGATGCTCGCACGTTCCATACTGGTTGGCTTAGATGAACCAATGATACAGTGATTTTTGTTGCAAGATGGGTGATCATTGATGTCTACGAATGTTTGTACTATTTGATATTTATTTGATATCATTTAAAATAAGTCTGTTTTAAAAATTCGGTTACCTATATATAGGTAATGTTGTTATATCTTCGGCTCCTCCTACTAAAATCATGGTGGATCCCTGCTTCGCAGAAGTTACCGAATTCAGATCTCTGTAAGTTTATCGATTAGATTTGATTTTTTTCTTGTTCATTGTATTATTGAGTCATAACTTTAAAAATGCTTTGCAGGTTAGCAAGAAAACATTTGAGCATCGATGCTGATTTGGAGTCTGTTAACACTTGATGCGAAGATTTAAGTTTTCGTTAAAGTGTAATTTCCATTTTTGCATATGTAATACTTCATATAACTCTGAAGACGATGGTATTAATGATTCTATTATTTGCATTAATATATCTCTATCTTTCGCGGTGTCTTATTCATCTTATTATAACAAGTCGCATAATTTAGTAATTTTTCTCCATATATGGAATTTCGTTTCTTTCGAAAAGGAATATTATACACGATTCAGATTTTTGTAATATTTGTTCCAATTTTACCTTTGAATTGTCATATAACGGCATAAGGAAATATTCAAAATAGGAAAAAGTATATCATGGATAAATATTAATTGACTATAAACCATACATTTATGTATATTATAGATATATTCTCTTAGTATAGATATGTACGAATCCTTTTCGGAAAAAGGATATAGTCAATGGATTATAAGATATAGCGTCTATATTCGTATCGCAGATTCGTGAGGGTGAATGGATTCTGTTGTGTGATTTCGAACTAATGCCTGTTGTTGGAGAGTTTCGACCAAGTATGCACAATTTTATGATCCATTGTCTGCCACGTACGGTATTTGTTAAGACTCTTTCCGCAGAAATTACCAGTCATTTTTCTTTCGTGAATATCGAAGCCATTAAAGATGGACATATGGATCCCAATGTCTGTATTGGTGAGTTCTATTGGTTGTGTTTAGCTTTGCTTGGCTAATCTAAATTACTCATATAGTGTTTGTATTTCAGACGTAATCGGTCGAGTTGTTAATGTTGGGAATTTTAGAGGACTTCATGCGCTTGATTTTCATAAGTGAACATACATAACTTATGAACTTGTGGATGAGTGGTATATTTTTCTAACTTTGATTGGTACATGTTGATATGATCCATTTAATATTCTTGGGTGATAATGAGCGATGTATCTATTACAATGGTAATAGTGGGTCGTGAGTTCCAGTACTTTTGAAAAATGAATATTCAGAGGATTTTCTCGAAGCTTGGTCGTCATGCAATCAGCAGCTCGCTATTTGTATAATGAGGCTTGTATCGATTGTTCGAAGGAATGGTTATTGGAGAGTAGAAGCCACTTTCAAATGTTCACAAGTTTTCTTGGACCCATCCATTTGTAGAAGCAAAAAGTCTTCGTGACATAATGAGTGATAATAACATTTAGTTATTAGTATGACTATTATATTTTGGGCTGATAATAACATGATCGGTTATAATAGTTTTTTTTTATTTTTTTTTGTTTCTGGACATCGTTAATTGTTTTTAATCTATTTATGGACTTTTTCATGATAGTTTGCAGCCTGCACAGGCTATGCGGGCAAACCACCTAGTTGTATATATAAGGTAATCAGTTTAACGATTTCTTCTGCATCCAAATTTGAACAAGATTAGCTTTGGTAAAATTAATTTTGCTCAAGCATATATAAATAATCTTTTGGTCAATTTTCTGTAGTTATACCCCTAGTTACAATTGAGATATTATTCATATTTATGAAAGATTCTCTTATTACAGTTGTTCATGTATCAAAGCAAAATGTACAATTTAATCAATACTCACATATTATTCAATCTCATAACGCACTAATTTATGTAATATCATCTTTTTATAAATTAAAAATATGTACGATAAATTCTATTTTGAATTTACCAAAATTTTACGGAGTGATTTTGCCAATTTTAACTCTACCTATTAAGCTCTTTTTGTTTGAAATGTTAAATTTATTGAATCAATTAAAAAATAGTGTTTATATACAAACAAGAGATAAATTGAATATTATTAATAACAAATTTAATGAAATGACTAGAGAGATTTTATCGGACTATCTATAACACTTTTTTTTTTTTTGCTTTTATTGGACTACGTATTAAACTTTCATACTTTAACATTTATTTGTTTGTAGAATAATTGAATAGTTATCAGAGGTATGGGATGGATTATTCGGAATAGGATCAGATCCATAGCTCTCAAGAATGCAGCAGCCAGACCCTTCATCCTCTCGGCATTGGCAGTAGAAGCGTTAGCAGTTCTCGAACATTCTTGAGCTTCACCTCCTCTCGGACTCGGAAGTATCCTCCATGATATTCCATGCCTTGTCCCTTTCTTCTCCTCTTTATCTTTTCAGTTTATTGTTCGATCTGAAAATACGGTAGCAGATGACTTAGCAAAAAGATGATCTTTTTAAATTTGTGACACTCTACATAGTTATATCGGTTTAAAATTTAAATAGAAAAATTAAAATTTGACCCAAAAAAGAAGTTTTTATTAAATATGTTTCTTAAAATATTATGTTGTCCCAATTTTATTATATAAAGTTAGATGTGTCAAAATTAGAAATTCAGAAGATCGTGATACGTGGCAAATTAATCGATTAGATTTCGACATATCACAATAAAATAAGATCAAATAGTGTTTTTAAAGAGAAAAAGTATTTAATAAAATAAAAGCATAAATTTAAATTTAAATTACTAGTCCTAAAAGAAAAATGAAAATACTTCAATTTTGGAAAATACTTCAGTTTTGGAAAATATAAGCTAAACATCTACTCCTAAAAAAAGACAATACTTCAATTTTCACCAAATCAAACAAAATTAACATCCTTTGATAAAATTTGAAATTAAGAGGATTTTGTAAGTTAAAAGATATATATGTTTAACATTTATTTTAAAAATCCAAATGTAATCGGATATATCAAAAATATTAAAAAAACGAATGCATGTAGTTAAGCTAGCCCTATCATAATACATGTTATTTTTGACTTTATTATTAAAAGGGTTAGGTTTTTTTTACGCAAATCTATTTTCTATATGTATTTTTAATTAAGAAAGATTATTTTATTGTTTGCCTTGTTTTGCGGAATGAAAACACCAACTCAATATGAGCAGAACATTCTAAACAAATTGAAGATAAATAGCATAGAGTCGAAAGTGATAATATTGTTATTATCATGACAAATGTTTTGATCAAGATTATCAAGGTGTAATTTGTTTGTCATCATATCTTTTTTTTTAATTTTTAAGTTTTATTTAATTATTTTAGTTTGTTAATATTTTAATTAATAAACTAATTATTTTTTTGTATTCTATGATGGTGGCTAGACATATGACTTCAGTTAGTTCATGTTATTCAGTTTGGTTTATCCGATTATTTGGTTAGTTTGGATTTGATATTTCTTATTAGTTTGGTTTTAGAAATTTGTTGTCGAAGTTATCCGAAATTTTTGTTTTTTTTGTTCAAATTCAAGTAAATTTAGTTTTTAGATGAATTCAGTTAGTACAGTTTAATGAAAATTTAAAATAGAATAATAATTAATTTTATCCCCAAGATATAAATTATGTAAAGAAATTTATTTAAGAACTGATAAAATAATATTTTTATGATTAATCTAATTTTAAATTTATTTTTAATTTATTTTGACAAGTTCTAAAATAACTTATTACAAAACATGCGACGAATCCTAATATAATTATTCTATACAAGAACAAGTTATGGCCATTAACCACTTTCACTAAAAATCAAAGATTAATTTTGTGGACGTGTAAAGTTCTGCGTAAGGATCCATTCATATAATAGATCTCTACATAACACACATAATATATATAATTTAAACATAAGTTCTTCTTCTTCTTCTTCAAATTTTACACTTTTTTTGAATTAGAACCAAATAACTGAAGCGAACCAATTTAACAGAATTTACTAAGAACAAGAAGAAAATTTTATTTTTACCATTCATATACAGTAGAAACTCTATAAATTAATAACGTTGGAATTTTGATATTTTATTAATTTATAGAGTTATTAATTTATCAGTTTTGGATAAAATAAATTGTTTATTATTAATTAATTAAAAATAATATTTTTTTTTAAATTAATAATATTTGCCAAAATTTTCATTATAAAATTAGCTAGAGATAAATGATAAAAATATTTTAATTTTAATTTGAAAAACAACAATATACTCATATTTTAATAGATTATCATAATTATATATTTATATAAAATTATTTTATATGATATTTATTAATTTATAATATTAATGAGACTATATTTTATATAGATTTTTAAAAAAATTATTATCTTATTAATTTATCTATTTATATTAAATTTTGAACTGACCCAACTGAGAACTGAACAAAATTATTGATTTATAGAGTTTATTAATTTATCGAATATTAATTTATAGAATTTCTACCGTAATAGATCTCTACATAATTAGATTTAGTCACGTCAGCTTCAACTTCCAGTGATAAATGTAAGCATTCTTTCTATTCATTTTCATTGGATAAATATTGACTCTTGAAAAACCGAGAAGCCAATATTGTTAGTATAAAAATGATGAACATATTAATGGGTTGGTTGTTTGTAACCCCATAAATATACCAATTCTGTCTGCTTACTCTCAGTTTTAATAATGTATTTTCCTAAATTTATTTTCGTTTATTAGTTTCACATTTGAAATTGTGAAATTTAAATCATGATCAATCCATATAGTTTGTATTTAAAATAAATAGCAATTACACATAATCCTTAATTCAAGTCCACCGATATAACTAATAAAAAGAAACCTGATCTTAAAAAGTTACCGACTTAAATCATGAATCAAAATTGAAAGGAAAATTAAATTAGGGTTCTTCGCCGAAAGGGATAACAGTTCAGAAAACTAATGCAAGAATTTAGATTTGGAAAGCACCAAGACAAACACTGTTTTTTTATTAATTAGAATCTTAAAATTTAACCGACCATGATTATATTGGTGTTACACAACTTTAAATCCCTTAGATTATCCATAAATGATAGCCTGGAATCGCAAGTTGCCTTAATCTTCTTAATTCGAATATATCCACTTGCTAGGTAAGCTTGAACGCCAAGAGAAGGAACACTCACCTTGTGGTTCAAAGTGTTAACCAACACTCTTTTGATCGCAAATCTATTTAAACTAAACAACCTAAACCTCTAAACTTAGAATTCCGAGAATCTTCACTTGATAGCCTTGAATCGTATTGGGATTATTAGGGGTTAATAAATCATGAGGTCTTAATCTCTAAAGAGTGTATGTAAGATATGTTCTATATGGAAAGTTGGAAGAGACCTTGACTAATATATAAGGGAATTGAGCCAATCCACTCATTGCCAATTGGTGTTGGGTTGGAAGCTCATAAACTTTATCATGGTATCAAATGTTAAGTTACATGAGCTTCCAACCTAAAACTAATTGGCAGTAGGTGGATTGGCTCATGCTCCTTATATATTAGTTAGGATCCCTTCCAACTTCCGATGTGGGATATTATCCCTAATACGCCCTCTCGAGACGATGACTACTTTGGTCATTGATCTCGGTAATGTTTGGGCAAGGATCGACGGACCATCTTTGGGTCACATATCGATTATGAATCGGGTTGGATTGTTCGGATCGGGCTCTGATACCATGTTAAGTTACATGGGCTTCCAACCTAAAACTAATTGATAGTAGGTAGATTGGCCCATGCTCCTTATATATTAGTTAGGATCCCTTCCAACTTCCGATGTGGGATATTATCCCTAATATCAAAGTCCGATCCACACACTCTTGTTGTCCAACCCAGAAATGGCCTTTGTCCCTTGATCCAAAATTGATGGTCATAGGGAGATTAATGGCTAGAAGTGGCATTTGCCCCTTGACCCAAAATTGATGGTCATGGCCATTATCTCAAGGGAGGGTGTTGGGATTATTAGGGATTAATGGGACATGATGCCTTAAACTTTAGAGAGTGTGTGTAAGATATGTTCACATTAGAAGTTAGAAGGGACATTGACTAATATATAAGGGACTTGGACCAATCCACTGATTGTCAATTGGTTTTAAGTCTTCTTAATTCAAATATATCCACTTGCCACGTAAGCTTGTACACCAAGTCAGCTTATAAAAGCTAATCGAACCATCTATAAGCTTTATGTTGTCCCTCTTGATGGTAGTCTTGATATCAATCTACATATTCAAGGAGTGAGAATGAGGCAAGACATGTTGGCTATATTATTATTTTATGTAAATATGGAAGGTAAAGACCTATAAAAAAAATTTGGTTGGACAGAAAAAAAGAAAATAACTTATTTATATATGAAAGATAAAATTATTATTTATATAAGAAATTAGGTTTTTTCAAAAATAAAAATAGTTTTACAAGTTTGATAATAAAAGATACAATTACCAAATTAAGAAATAACTTCGTAGTTTGGAGACATGCATCAAAACGACAATATATATTTGATGAGAAACTTTGAAACGACATAGTTTCATCAAAGACGAAGAGATATGTGAATCCTCATATATATGGTCGAGGAAGCGCATTCTATTCCTAATTCAAATTTTCATAACCGTTATGATCATCTCCATCTCTTCTTTTTAATCTACTATAGAAACATCATCTCTCAAACCCTACTCCTATCCATATTTGTTCATCTCTCTCTCTCTCTCTCTCTCTCTCTCCAGCAGAGGAATCAAGAAACTGTTTTTCATACCCCTATTTTACATTTCTGAATTGATTTCAATTTTGTGGATTTTCGTTTCGTTCATAAAGAATGACATAGTAGGTTTATGTTTTATGATAAGCAAAATTAGGAATTGCGATTCTGTTTCGATCTTAATTTTCATTGATTAGTTGGATTTCACTGATTTTGTGTTCTAATAAACGAAATTAGAAATTGGATTGACAAAAATTATTAGATACACAGAATTCATGAATGTATGAAATGTGTTTTCTATTTATTAAGTTCCCAATCAGGTAAGAGTATACAAGTGAGTATATATACATATATTATACAGTAAAATGTATGACGTAGACTAAATTAACTTTACAAGTAAACCAGTATTGACCCAACTATATACATTTGATAAGGTATGAGGATGTGTGAATACTCATCTTGCTCATTTTATCTCAGAAAGATATATGATAGAGAGGTTTTGTCAAGACGTCGGCAAGTTGATTAGTCCTGACACACATCATCTTCACTAAACCAGATTCAGTAACCGCTCTAACCTTGTGATAGTCTATTTTAATGTAATTGGTTCTTTAATGAAAAACCGGACTGCTAGCAATATGCAATGCTCTTGTGTGTTATCGTAGTAAAAGTAAGCAGGAGCTTGAAAGGGAACCTAAAGATTCTACAGTAAACAAGAAAACCAAATTAATTCTTTAGAAGTCATATTCATTGCACGATACTCTGCTTCAGCGGAAGTACAAGAAATCATGTCTTGTTTCTTAGATTTCCAATAAATAATGAATCCCCAATGAACATTGCATATCTAGTGACTGATTTTTTGGTGTCAAGACAAGCACCCCAATCCGAATGAGAGTAACCAGGAAGATCAAACTTCTGATCTGCAGGGTAAAACAAACCATGTCCAACAATGTCTTTCAAGTAATTAAGTACTTTATAAACACCTTTCAAATGTGGTTCTCGAGGATCTCATAACTACTAAGCCAGCTTATAGACAGCAAAGCTGATATATGGTCTTGTAATAGTGAGATATTGCAGCTTACCAACCAACCTTTTGTATTGTTTTGGATCATCAATCGGTAACTCATCAGCTTCAGACAACTTTTGATTCGGTTCCATCAGTATTGCAGAAGTTTACAACCAGAAAACCATTAGATCCTAACAGATCAAGGACATAATTGCGTCGATTGATAAATATACCTTCAACAGATCGGATAATTTCAAGGCCAAGAAAAAATTTGGGAGGACCAAGATCTCAAAGCTTGAACTGAGATGCCAATTGCAATTTTAACTTAACAACTGTACTTGCAATCAAAATGTCATCAACATATACCAAAATAGCTAAAAACTTGCCATCAAATTCTTTAACTAAAATCGTATGATCTCCACCACACTTTGGAAGCTAAACTGAGTAAGAGTAGTAGAAAATTTGATGAACCATTGTATCGATACCTGTTTGAGATCATAAATTGATTTTAGTAACGCGTAAACAACATATGGTGAGACAGGCTCCCCCCTTAAGCTCAGTGTATCCATACAGTAGCTTCATATAGTTTTCTTTGTCAAGTTCCCCATTTAAGAAAGCATTCGATAAATCTAGCTGTGTGACACAAGGTTTGTGACCCCTTGGTTCAATCACCCTTGCACTAGTCAGTTGTAGTAAAGGTTTTATGTCAATCCAATGGGAAGAGTTAAAAACAGAAGAGTTGAGAGTAAAGTCTCTAAGTCAAGCAAACAGAGAATTGGTTTTGTTGCCTAAGCAACAGTTCTAGCAACCTAAGTGAAACAAGCAGCAAACAAAGTGAAAGCAAAAGCAAACTAAGCAGTTCTAAGCAAGAAAAACAGAGTGAAACAGAGCAAAACAGAGCAAATCCGAGATTTAAATAAGAGAAAGACAAGTCCCTAGATGTGGTTATTGACTTTGGAGAATTTCAGACATTAACTAAGGCTGTTTCAAACTACATTGATCAAGCAAGTAAGCAAGCAATGGTGATTCCTAGACATAGAGTTCACAATTAAGCTAGTTAGATCTAATCTCTTGGTAAATAACCCTTTGCTAAATATTCTAACAAGAACTAACTCTCATTAGTGCTAAAATATCAAGAAAGCATGATTAAACAACTCTATTCAAGTCAAAATGCTCCTCAAACAGTCAATCTCTTGAGCCAAGGCCAGCAAATCCTCTATTAAACATGATCAGCATTTCATCAAACACTTGGTGGGCATAAGAGAAAGCTAACAACTTAGACAAGTTTGATCAAAACTAATCTAGCATGAATAACAGATTAATAGAGATGAACCCATAAACTGAAGCACTTAACAAGCCTTAAATCCCCCTAATCTACCACATCTAGAAACCCTAAGATGACTACTCACTCATAATCATGTTTAACACCAAATCACAAAGGGAAAAGATGCTAATCATGATTAAAAGAAAGATTAAAGAAAGATTAAAGCAAATACTTGATTATATTAAACAAAGCAAAGAAATTGTCTTACAAACTTAAAGAAAGTGCTCAAGAACAGTAAAATGACATGACCCCTCGAAAATCTGGAAAAAGGGGGTATTTATAGTCTAGAGAAGAAAATCCTAGAGTAATGGCATAAATGTAATTAAAAACAGGTTCGGGATGGGTCAGTATCGGTCAGTTGTGTCGGTCTTCAGTGACCGAAATGGATCCCTATCGGTCTGGAGTGATCGACACATATGACCGAAATCCATCCGGTGTGTTTGTGTCGATCACACTTGACCGATACTGGTGATCGATATGCTCCGTATCGGTCACCCTTGACCGATACTCTCTGTGCTCTGACCGAAAACTTCTGCAGAGATCTTCTGCTGTGATCCTTCTTGCTCCCTTTTGCCCAGCTAGCATCTTGTATCATTTCCAAAACTCTTCCAAGCTCCTTTAAGCTCCAAAAGGACCTAAAAACATCCAAAATGCAAAGAAAATGCAAACTATACTCTAAATGCAACCTAAGTCTAAAAAGAGAAGAAAATGGGACAAAAGCAAAGGGAAAACATGCAAAAGAGGACCAAAATATGTACTAAATACAGTCCTAAATGGTGTAAATACAATGGATATCAACACCCCCACACTTGCCTTTTGCTTGTCCTCAAGCAATTAAGAACAAATGGGAGAGTGAGGTTTGAAAGTGGGCATTCAGATTCCAAAAGTGCAAAGGTAAAGAGATGGTTTCAATGCTCAAGTGCTTAGTTGTAGGATGCAAACATAATCAGCTATACTTTAAAGATCCTAGCCATGCTCATCATGTTTCAAAATAGTCTCAAATCTCAACTTAGGCAAATGCTCAAATCAATCAACTCTTTAACATTCAATTAAGTTCAGAACATGAATCATGCTTATGCAAATCAAGTGAAAACATTTGGTTGAAAAGGGTAAGGTTATGAGATATGAATGATCTCATTTAAGCACAAGGGTTCAAAAACATAAAGGATCACTCAATGAAATGACTTCATCTTAGGCAAAATGCTAAAGGTAAAAGCACACTTATGCATACAATTCAAAGCTCTCTTCCACCCTTATTTCTCAAAGATGAGTCCTAATCATTTCTAAACCCAAGAGTGAACCCTCTAAGTCTACCCTTTCTTAAATTCTACCCTTTACCCATCTTCATGGCTGGGGAAACTTCTTCTTTTGCTTGTGTGGCTGCTTATTTTTGGTTGGGACTTGCTCTTCTTTGTTGTGTTGGCACCTTCATCACCTTTGGTGGATTGCTTCTTGGTCAGATTTTTCTTCTTTTGGACCCTTCTAAGCATTGTTGTTAGCGCCAATTCTTCTTTTTGAACTTAGAGATTTTATTCCTTCACTTAACGACAATACTAAACTGTTTCCCCTTTTCTACCATTTCAGATCTTTTCCTTTTCTTTCAAAACATAAAAACATGAAGTTCAAACCACCTACACTACCCTTTTAAAACCCCAAAACTCCTATCCTAGAATCAAGCTCAAGATGCAAGCTGATATCTACAAGAGAGCTAATCATTGCCAGCCTTAATCCTAACACTTTTTGCCAAGAAAAAATCAAAAATGCAATGCAAATGCCTCACAGCTCTCACAATAGTGTTTAGGCTCAAAAAGTGGTTTTGGTTAAGGGTGAGGATGTAACTGTCCCATAATTATGAGGATCAGCTATTTGGATCAACAAGAGTGGTAGAAAGGAGAAATATGATCCAAATATGTATATGGTAGCCATGTAATCACTTTTCAATGCATAAGACATGATAATTAAAAGTCCAAGTTAAATTTCAAGTTGATAGAGTTGATTTTCAGAGAACGAATGCTTTCAGAATGAGATGAGAAGACCAAATCTAGCAATCTAAGAATGGTTCAGCCTTAACTTCTAGCAATCATATGATGCATCAAACAACTAAGCACGTAAAAACTGAAATCATCTCTAAACACTAAGCACTTTACAAGGAAAATTCATCATAATTCCCTATGCAAATGCAATGCAACCTACATGTCAACACTAGACTCAATCCTAGAAGAATGAAATGCAACTACATGCTTTCTTTTTGGTTTGCAAAAATGCAAATTTTTTTTTTTTTTTTAAATTTTTTCGATTTTTTGTGTGTTTTTCTATGCCTTACATGTATGCATGATATGCATGAGACTCAAAGTGAAAAGAAAAAGAAAAACTAAGAAAACAAAACACAAAGTCAAACCCCAAATCTCTCCCCCACACTTAAATTACACAGTCCCTTGTGTAATGAAAGCAATGGAAGAGAGAAGCAACAAAATATATTACAAAAATAAAAAGATGCAATGGTATAGAACAATGGAAGGGATGTAGTACTTTGTTCAATGGTAGGAGTTGTGGGATGATCCTGAGGTTTGTGGAGATTTGCTAGCTCTCCTCTTTCTTCTCTCATAGACTTGAGTGGAATGCTCTGCTTCTTGTGTTGGTTGAACCCAGCTTGACCATAGTTGCTCAGCTTGTGAAGAAGTCCCTTGTGTGCCCAATTGCCATGTCTCCTGAACTTCAGAGGGGTTGGGATTTGGCGCCTCCCAAGCTGATGGAACATGGGCTCTTGGCTCATAAGATGAGGCCCTTGGTTGTGCCTATGTAACCCATTGATCACTTGGTTGTGCATGGAATGAGTGTCTTCCATGGGGGTTCCATACAGCTTCCTCCTCTTCAGTTGGATCAGCTTGGTGAAGTTGCTCTTCTTGTTGAGAGTTGAGCTCTTGGGTGTGGCTGTGGTGGGAAGTTTTTGCTGATGTAGCCTTGTTCTTCCTGAACTTCCCCTTCACCATCTTCATAAGCCCTTTGATGGCTTTGTCTTGCCACTTTCACCACTTCTGGAGTGTATTGATGTGCTCATGAGCTGCTCTCAAAGAGCTTCCTTGGTTGGGAGCTTCATAGGGCTGGAAATAGAACTGTCTTGAGCTGTAGTTCAACACTTCTTCTTCTTCAAGCTCATCTTCTTCATGGGTTCTTCCTTGGCCTTCAGCGCCAGCAGTAGCATTCCATTGTTCTTCTTCTTCTTTTTCTCTAATCTCTTCAGTGTGCTCCTCTTCTTCTTCACTGTCTTCTTCCTCTTCTACTGTAGGAATAGGGCCGCCTGTGTAGAGCTCCTCCTCACTCAAGTTGAAGTTGATGTTTGTTGTTGTGGTGAAGGAGGTTAGCCTTGGGTTTGGGAGAAGGACTCTCACTTGCTCCAAGTGATTGTTTAGGAATTCATAAACATACTTGCCCTGGATACTCTTCTCAAGAAAATGACTTCTCTTCAGATACTCCATATCTATCCAGACAGGAGCTAGATCATCTTCAACATGCTCCTCAAAGTTCACATCACAAGCTAATAGAATTGCTGTCACAACTCCTCCAATGTGCAGTTGTGGATTCTTCTCCCTTCTTCCCTTGTTGACAATCCAGCTCTGGTATGTTTGCAGCTGCTCCATCAACAGTCTTACAAGGCATGGGAGCTTGCTTGGTGGAGGAACTTTCACTGCACGTCTGCTGGTGCCTGGACCAGTGTACAATCCATTGTAGAGGAAGTCTCTCTCCTTGCCAGTTAGGTGTGAGGTTTCTTTCCTTGCAAAAAATGTGTTTGCAAGCACCTTGTGTGTATATCTAACTGCAGGATGCTTCAAGTGTTGGTTCCTTGTAGCCCCAGCTTTGAATTCCCCTACTCCAATTGCCTTCCAAAACCTTGTGTACTGTGATTCATGGATTACGAACTTCTTCCCTCTTTGAAAGTAGGTGCTTAGCCCCAGCGCCCTAGAGAGTTCTTGGAATGTGATTTTGAACTTCTGTTTTCCAAGCTTGAAAGAGATCCATCCATCATGGTCAGGGAGCTCACTCTTCTCATAATAAACCACCTTGAGGGTGGAGAGGAATTGATGAGTGAAGCGCTCATAGGATGGGAGAGGCTGTAGTAGCTCTGTAAGCCCCATCTGTTCAAAGGTGCAGATGCAGTCTTCATAGATTCCCAGCTCCTTCATTGTGGAGGGGCATGGATATCGTGTTGGCTTGAAGGTGCATCTACTGAATCCCTCCATGAGTTCCCTAGCGTTGTACTTCATGGGTGAAACTTCTTCCTCAACAGCTTTTCCCTTGCCTCTCTGCTTGGTGCTTTTATCCTTAGCTGGCCTCTTTCCAGCGGCCTTGGATGAAGTCTCAGCAGCTTTGCCCTTTCCTTTTTCTTGCCTTACTGTTGGAGATGTTGGTGCTTCCTGAGGTGCTTTTCCCTTTTTCCCAGCAGCTATGTTTGTTCTTTCCATGGTACCTTCAAAAGCAAAGCTTGAAAACAAGGTAAGTGGAAGAATAAAAGCTGAAGAACCAAATAACTGAAAGCTTTTAATGGAGACACTCTTTAAGCTAAGAAAAGTCTAACAAGTCTTAACAACAAGCTTAAACTTATTCAAAGCAAGAAGAGATCAACAACTAGCAACTAAATAAGCTAGAATGCACAAAAGATAAACAGTTATGCATGACATTTTAGCAAAATGGTTCTTAGGCAAAAGAGATGATGATCTTGCAAAAGGATGAAGATGAACAAGCAATGAGATAAATAGATATTAATCAGAACTTCAACATCTAGCTTGATATCTCAAAACAAATCCAAATTGCAAAACCATAGCACAACAATCAAAACTAAACACTGCTTGCTCTTAAAAACTTATTACTAAGCGAATTTTAACATAAGCTAAGAGTAAGAGCAAATAGAGATAGTTTAGGAAGCAAACCTTTAGTGAGCTTCTGAACACTTAAAGAAAGCAATAAAAGAGAAAAAGAACTAGTTGTTTCGAGCTTTAGGTGAGAAGAAGAGTGAGTTTGAGTGTGAAGAGAAGTGAAGAAAGTTGTTGCTTAAATAGAGAGAAAGGAGAGGAAACCAAAGGAATCAAAGGTTGGTGAGGGAACATAAGGAATCAAAAGTGTGGGGGACAAAAACAAAAGTGTTCGGAAGCTAGGAAAGAGGTCAGATGGAATCCCATTTAAAAATTCAAACTCCTTTGGCTCCAAACTAAAAGAGGTAAAAAATTTTGAAAGTTGAGATACTTACCTCGGATGGAGTTTCGGTCACTCATGACCGATATTACTGACCGAAATTGCATTTTCGGTCATGAGTGATCGACACTGGAGACTAACGTGCTTCCTGGGATTAGTATCGGTCATCAGTGATCGACACACTTGACCGAAATACATCCGGCATGATTGTGTCGATCTTGAGTGATCGATAATGGTGACCGATATAATTCCAAGAATCTCATCGATCACCAGTGATCGATACTCTGGACCGAAAATCATACGGTGTGTTTATGTCGATCAAGTATGGTCGATATGTATGACCGAAATTTGTCCTGCTTTTAAAACTTCTTTCCATATCGGTCACAAGTGACCGATATGTTGACTGGTATAGACTGGCTCTACTGATATCGGTCAATCATGATCGATACTGATGACCGAAAATCTGTGTATCGGTCTGTCATGACCGATACAAATGACCGATATCAGCCAGAATACACCTGTTCTTTGTCCCCATCAGACTTTCTCAAACCCCAGTTCGAAATCCTGTTTCTATACACTAAAACAAAGCATAAAAGATAAACTAGAAAGCATAATATATACAAAAGGATATTATGGGACTACATCCCCAAGTGTGCTTGTTTAAAGTCACTAAGCTTGACTTTGATTACCTCTTTAGTTGAGGTGAGGAGAAGGAGTCTTGGAACTCCTTGGTGGTGGCTTGCTCCTTTGGACTCTAGCAGAAACTCCATTCATCTTTATCTTGGCAAAAGGCATAGTCTTCCCCTCTTGCTGAAGCTTGAAGATGAACTCTCCCTTCTTAGAGACCCTTGGTTGCAAAACCAGCTCCCCTTTGTTAGTATCCAACTTGATCTCATTCAGATTCTTGTAACCAACCACTTCAAGGACCTCCTTTTCAGTGGTGTCTTCAAACAACTTGGCCAAGAAGCAGTCATCAAAACTCTCTCCTTGGTAGCCTTCAAACTCTGGCCAGTTCCTTCCAAGTTGCTTCAGCTTCTTGATCTCCATTGAGAAGGCTTGCTCATTCTCCAGCTTATTCCCCTTGGAGTCAAACCTTAGAACCTTCTTCTTGGTCAGCTTCAGCTCAATAGTGCATTCCTTAGCATCAAACACTGCTCCTACTGAGGCTAAGAAATGTCTTCCTAGTATGATAGCATTCGTTATATGCCTTTCCACATCAAGCACCAGGAAATCAGTGGGAATGGTCACTCCTTCTATCATCATTGGCACATCTTTAAGACTCCCAAGTGGTTTCTTCACTGTCCCATCAGCTATAGTAAGGGATAAATTACTCTCCTGAAGTTGAGTGTAGCCAAGAGCCTTAGCAGTAGAGGATGGGAGAAGGTTGATACTTGCTCCAAGGTCACAAAGACAGCTCTTGAAGGTCTGCCCCTTAAGTTCACATGGAAGAGTGAAACAGCCTGGATCTCCAAGTTTTTTGATAGTGAGCTCCTTAACCTCAGGTGTTCCAGTCTTCACCCTTAGCTTCTCAAGTTCTTCTTGGCCATTCAAACCCCTCAATTCCATCTGAGCAGCATAGAGAGTTTCATACTTCTGAACTAGCTGTTTCTTGAACCTTCCTGGAAAAGGGATGGTTGGTTGATAGACAGGAAGAGCATCTGTTTGAGGTTTCTCCTTATCATCAGCAGTTTTCATTAAGTAGTCCTTTGTGTTGTCAACAACTTCATGTGGCGCCCACCACTCTTCATCATCTGAGTTTTCCCTATCTCCAAAGGGTCCTTCTTTTACAGCTCCTTGGTCATTTTTAATTTCCAAGAACTCTTCCCCCCCACTTAGAGGTTCAGTGTCCTCAGTGAACAAGTAGATGAACTCTTCAATGATAGCCTCCTCTTCAGCTGAGAAGCTTTCTTCTTCTAGCACAATAGCATTGCAGAACTCCTTTGGGTTGGCTTCTGGTTTTCCAGGAAACTGTCCCTGTGGCTTTGGACCAGCTATGCCTTTGTTGTTCTCCAGTGTTTTGACTCTTGCAGCCAATCCATCAAACTTGTTGGTAAGCTCTACATGCACTGAATCAATTTTGTTGTGGACCTCTACAAACTTCTTGTTCATTTCCAAGGTTGTAGTGACTTGAGTGTTGATCATTTGCTGCATGAGGGTCTTGAGTTCAGTGTCTTGAGAGCTAGATGAAGCTTGTCCTTGAGCTTGGGTATTGAATCCTGGAGGGTTGTAGGGCGCTCTTGGCTGATAGTTGTTGTTCCTCTGCTGAAAGCCTTGATTGTTGTAGGGAACAAAAGGTCTTGGGGCAGCTTGCTGTTGCTGTTGAGGGTAAACCTGATCTTGTGGGTTGGCAACATTGTTGCTCCTGTAGGACAAGTTGGGATTTGGTCTGTAGTTCCCATAGTTGTTGTAGCCACCTGGGTTTCCCAAATAGTTCATCTCCTCAACTTGGCATTGCTCCTGATCATCAAGCTGAACCATGTCTCCCACAAAGTGAACCTCTTTCTTTTCCCTCAGCAACAAGTCCAGCTTCTCATGTAGAGACTTGATTTCTTTCTTGCTAGACTCTAACTCATCCTTTGCACTCCTTGGTGCTCTGTCAAATTCCTCATTGTAGTTTCCATCTGACTGAGCCAAATTCTCTACTAACTCCAAATCTTCATCTACATCTTTTGACAGGAAGTTCCCATTGGATGCTGTGTCCAGAAGCATTCTTATCTTAGGCAAGGCTCCTCTGTAGAGAGTGGTTAGTAAAGAGGCGTGTGAGAAGCCATGATGAGGGCATTGCAATGTGTACCCCTTGAATCTCTCCCAAGCTTCTCCAAAGCTTTCATTGTTCCTCTGTGCAAACCCTGAAATCTCATTCCTTATCCTAGCAGTTCTTGAAGTGGAGAAGAACTTTGCTAGAAAGGCTTTCTTGCATTCATCCCAGCTGGTGATACTCCCTTGGGGAAGTTTTTTCTCCCATTGATGTGCTTTGTCTCCTAGGGAAAAGGGAAACAACCTGAGCTTGAAGCCATCTTCACTTACTCCATTTATCTTTGTGAGTGAGCACAGCCTGTCAAAATTGTGCAGATGATCTAGAGGGTCTTCAAGTGGTAACCCATGGAATTTGCTGCTCTGAACCATTGAAATCAATCCAGACTTGATTTCGAAGTTGTTGTTTTGGACAGCTGGTAGAATGATACCTGTCCTGTTGTTGTAGGCATTTGGTGCATCACCAGCGCCAATAGGTCTAGCTGCTCTTGGAGCTTGTGCAGCGCCTCTTGGTCCTTGCTCACCCTGTAAGCCTTTGACACCTTGGTGTCCTTGTATACCCTGAGCGCCTGCAGCTCCTGGAGGACCCTGAAATCTGATGTCATCCATGACTTGATCCTGATTGTTCATACCAAGTCTTTGCAAGTGTTGCTGCCTTTCTTGCTGTCTCCTTGCTCTCTGTCCTCTATCCAGCAGATTGATGTTGTTTATGAAATCTACAAGATTGCTTGAACCTCTATATCTCAAGTTCATATACCTGAAAGACAGAAGTGAGAGTCAAAGAGAATTAGTAACCAAAGAAAAGTAAAAGCTTGATCTTAAAGATTCTACAAACTCTAATGATTCAAACTGATTCCAAAATGGCAACAGCGCCAAATTGACACAAGGTTTGTGACCCCTTGGTTCAATCACCCTTGCACTAGTCAGTTGTAGTAAGGGTTTTATGTCAATCCAATGGGAAGAGTTGAAAACAGAAGAGTTGAGAGTAAAGTCTCTAAGTCAAGCAAGCAGAGAATTGGTTTTGTTGCCTAAGCAACAGTTCTAGCAACCTAAGTGAAACAAGCAGCAAACAAAGTGAAAGCAAAAGCAAGCTAAGCAGTTCTAAGCAAGAAAAACATAGTGAAACAGAGCAAAACACAGCAAATCCGAGATTCAAATAAGAGAAAGACAAGTCCTCAGATGTGGTTAATGACTTTGGGGAATTTCAGACATTAACTAAGGCTGTTTCAAACTACATTGATCAAGCAAGTAAGCAAGCAATGGTGATTCCTAGACATAGAGTTCACAATTAAGCTAGTTAGATCCAATCTCTTGGCAAATAACCCTTTGCTAAACATTCTAACAAGAACTAACTCTCATTAGTGCTAAAACATCAAGCAAGCATGATTAAACAACTCTATTCAAGTCAAAATGCTCCTCAAACAGTCAATCTCTCGAGTCAAGGCCAGCAAATCCTCTATTAAACATGATCAGCATTTCATCAAACACTCGGTGGGCATAAGAGAAAGCTAACAACTTAGACAAGTTTGATCAAGACTAATCTAGCATGAATAATAGATTAATAGAGAGAAACCCATAAACTGAAGCACTTAACAAGCCTTAATCAAGCCTTAAATCCCCCTAATCTACCACATCTAGAAACTCTAAGATGACTACTCACTCATAATCATGTTTAACACCAAATCACAAAGGGAAAAGATGCTAATCATGATTAAAAGAAAAATTAAAGAAAGATTAAAGCAAATACTTGATTATATTAAACAAAGCAAAGAAATTGTCTTACAAACTTAAAGAAAGTGCTCAAGAACAGTAAAATGACATGACCCCTCGAAAATCTGGAAAATGGACTATTTATAGTCTAGAGAAGAAAACCCTAGAGTAATGGCATAAATATAATTAAAAACAGGTTTGGGCTGGGTCAGTATCGGTCAGTTGTGTCGGTCTTCAGTGACCGAAATGGATCCCTATCGGTCTGGAGTGATCGACACATATGACCGACATCCATCCGGTGTGTTTGTGTCGATCACACTTGACCGATACAGGTGATCGATATGCTCCGAATCGGTCACCCTTGATCGATACTCTCTGTGCTCTGACCGAAAACTTCTGCAGAGATCTTCTGCTGTGATCCTTCTTGTTCGCTTTTGCCCAGATAGCATCTTGTATCATTCCCAAAACTCCTTCAAGCTCCTTTAAGCTCCAAAGGACCTAAAAACATCCAAAATGCAAAGAAAATGCAAACTATACTCTAAATGCAACCTAAGTCTAAAAAGAGAAGAAAATGGGACAAAAGCAAAGGGAAAACATGCAAAAGAGGACCAAAATATGTACTAAATGCAGCTCTAAATGGTGTAAATACAATGGATATCACTGTGTAAGCGACCACTCATCTTTGATGCAAGACCCATGAGAAGTTTAGCAGTGGCTAACTTAGCAACATGAGAAAATGTATCAAAGAAGTCAATGCCTTCTTGTTGAGTGTAATCTTTGGCTACCAATCACACCTTATATCTCTCTACAGTACTATATGCATTGTATTTTACTGTATAAATCCATTTAAATCCAATAACAGACTTGTTTGGAGGTAATTTACAGATTTTCCAAGTGTTTGTCTTCTCCATAGCCCATCTCCACACTCATATCATCACAAAACACATGCGGTACTTGGCTTCTGAATATCGTTCAGCTAATGGAGTGTTTGTGAGAATATTAAGAAAGACACGAAAGGCTCAGATAAGTAGGAATAAGAGATCAAGTTGTGATTGGATATGGAGCGGTTATTGTAGTAAGATTATTATTATAACAATGAACGTCCTGCAAGTGTTTATGGAGTTTAGATTGTCTGCGAGACTAAGACTCAGAAGGAATCAAAGTCTCAAAAGATGACACATCAGAATGAAGATGTGCATCAGAAGATGTTTGCAAAAAAGGCAAATGACCATCTGTGGATACAGAAAACGGTAATAGAGGATAGAAGTACTTGGTATCATCGGTTGGAGAAGATGATACACAGGGGAAAATATCCTCATGAAAGATTACATGCCTGAATATAGAAACAGAATGTGTCTATATGTCTAGTAGCTTATACCCTTTGTAACCACTTAGATATCTTAAGAAGACACAAGATCTAGCCCAAGGTTCAAATTTATTCATACCCTTTGGAAACGTAGAACTCTAGCACACATATCCAAAACTCTTCAAAGGCTGATATCCTAGTGATTTATGCGTTAACCGCTCATAAGGAGATATCTTCTCTAAGACTAAAGAGGGTAATCTATTGATCAAAAAGATAGCAGCGAGAATACAGTCTCCCTAAAACTCTAAAGGGACTTGAGATTAAAACAGGAGGGCTCTAGCAATATTTAAAAGATGTTGATACTTTCTCTCTACTACAGAGTTCTGTTCAGGAGTTTCAGGACAAGAATGATATGCGACTATGCCTTTGGAAGCATAAAAAACAGTATATTTTAATTAATGTGCATTGTCTGACCTACCAGATTAGACTTTTGAATTTTATTGAGTTTCAGCCAACTGAATGAAATTAGAAAAGACATAAATATCTTCAGATTTGTTACGCAACAAACAAACCCAAGTATCTCTATTGTAATCATCAAAAAAGGTGAAAAAATATTTATAACCATCAATAGTAGGCACAAGAAAGACTATGTATTGATGTGAACTAATTCAAAAGGAACAATGCACATATTATTTTGTGATTTAAATTAGAAATGTTTGTGCTTGGATAAATAACAAACATGACAATGATCAGAAGTTTTTTTATTATTAACCTTTTTCAAACTCAGTACATCTAAAAGTAAAATCTATCTTGAACTGAGATAGATGACCCAATCTCTTTTGCCACGTGATAGTCAATATGAAAACTAGCACAAGAATACGAAGTACCTGATATATTCGATAAAGACAGAGTATTATTGGACTTATTAAAATTCAAGACATATAAGTTTTTTATTTGACTATCTTGACCAATCATCAATTCTTGTGTAACTGCCTGAATGAAACATGCATCCGCAGTAAAACTCACTTTAGAATTTAAAGTCTTAGTAAAAACACACTTACACTCAGCAAATTGAATTTAAATTCAAGTATGTACATCACATTGTAGAGAAAGATAACATTGGTCAATTAAATGAATTCTATGCCCATTATGTTAACTATATAACCATTAAGGAGAGTCATATAGGTTCTATCGAAGGGTTTGTAATCAGTAAAGAGATCTCTATTGTGAGTGATAGTTGCTCCTGAATCTATAACCCAAGCCTTAAGAGACACTTATGGTTCTGTATATATAGAAGAAACAAGCATGCAGTAGTACTTATGATTATAGAGACCAAGGAAAAGCACCTGATATCGATGAGATAGTAGGTACATAAGAAGAAGTCGAATCACAAGCAATGTCAGGTGTTGAAGTAATACTAGGAGTGTGGAGCTTAGAACTGGGGTAGAGCATCATTGTTTAAATATGATCCTTGGAAATATAATCATAATATAAATATACAGCTTCTACTCTTGTAAAAGATTAAAACTATTGTTGAGACTTGTCATATTCGTGTTTCCCATAGCATTAGATGTTTTTTCTTTAGGATGACCCAGAGGGAATCCATGAACTTTGTAGCAACTGTCCACAATGTGTCCAATCTTAGTATAATGTAAACATTTTGGCTTTTTGTAATTACCATGCGCTAAGAGAATCTGAGAAGGATCAAACTTAGTGAATTCTTGTACTTGAAAAGCATCTAGAGGAGACATTGTTTGATTACAGAGACTAACCACTCTTATCTAGATCCAGTATATTGCATATCTCAGATAATCCAGGATAAGGATGCATGTTCATAATATTGTCTCTGATGTTTGAGAAATTATTATTTAATCCAATCAGAAATTGAATGATCCTACTTGTTTTAACATTCTTTAATAGCTCTTTCACCTGATCGCAGTTACACTTCATTGATGTGTAAGACTTAGCCTTTATGAATCGTTTCCAGAGAATGTTCTTCTAAGTGTAATAAGTAGACATGTCTAAAGAAACTTGCTTAAGTGAACTGATGGCTTGTTCTAGCTGATACTTGCGTGGAAGATTGCTAACACAAAAACGCATACACAAGTCATTCCATATCTCAGATGCATTCTCGTAATAGGAATGCTATCATAGATCTCCTTGTTAACTGCATTCATTATCCAGGCTTTCACCATACTATTGTATCTACTCTAAATCTTGAACATATTAGCATTAATATCTTCCCTAGGTAGTGATCCATCCACAAACACAAGTTTATTCTTTACATTAAGACTAAGTTTCATCGCAAAAAGCCAGTTGTTGTAATTCGATCTGTCAAGAGTGTGAGAAACAATCGACAAACCTGGATGATCTACAGAATGTAGGAAGAAAGTACTATGCACATTATCGAATGATTCCATCCCCATATAAATCATTCTGTTGTTACGGTGGCGATTCGAGAAAGTAGGGGAAGAGTTCACGATGACATCAGGTTCGTCGGACGGAGAAGATTCAGCTTGATTCTTTGTTTCCAAAGCATCAACATCAGGAATAGATGATCGATTCCTCAGTTTTCTTTCTTGTTTCGCCATTGTTGATTTGAAGTGCAGAAAAGTGGTCAATCCAAAGTAAAAGCTCGTCACAAATGATATCAAAGCTTCTGATGTTAACTAACTGATAGATCCAAGCTCGATTCAACAAATAAATGATGAAAATGAAAGAAAATTGATGAATTCATAAAGAAACTCAATCAAAATCAGAGAATGATTAGAAATTGCTCTGATACCATATTTGAGAAATAGAAATGTTTTTTGTATGAATATTTTCTGTTTATTGACTTCCCAATTGGAAAAAGAGTAAACAAATGAGAAATATATGTGTTATATACAGTAAACCGTATAACAAAACCAGACTAAAATAACTATATAAATAAACTGGTATTGACCCAACTATATACATTTGATAGAAATCTCTCAATTGAAATGCAGATTTGAATTTTCGTCCATAATTTCGCTTTTTTTAGAAGCTGATTTCATGGTCAATAGTTGAATTCAACCTATTTATTTTAATTTTATCTACAGCTTCGGAGATCATTAAAGATAGAGACCATATGCATCTTCGGTGAAGAAGAAGAGAAACCACTGAATTTTTTTTCAATCAACAAATTTAATCTATTGTTTAGATAATATTCTGATTTTGCGCAACTTGCAGGTTAAAGAGCCTATAATGTATCCTTCTTTGTGTGATTCTAATGAAGTTAAGTGAGATGAGACTAGAAGAGGTTGTTCTAATACTCTTTCTTCTTGTTTATTTAACACTAATAATCTCGAGTAATCCTAATTGTTGAATCCTGCTTTCATGTTTCCCCTGGTAATAGTTTTGTTGTGTGTTGATTGCTCACTGCACGGAAACGAGTGTTGAAATCGTAATTCTGATTTAGGAGAATGCAGGCAAGTGAATCAAATTGTTTCAATGCATGGATGGTTGCTTATGCAAATCTCAATTCTTTGTTTTCACTTTTAAGATTTATGTTTGTGGGCAATTTAATTGATGAAGAAGTTCCATATAAGCCACTCGGGAGACTTGTCATTGCCCCATGCTTCTCTTCTCCAGGTAATAATAATAAACTCTTAATACTTCTTTTTACTCCTTTCTTGGAAGAGCCATTCTTAATTTAGTTCATGCAATGGTTATGTTTCTGGAAGTCCATATAAGAAGAAGGTGGTTTAATTCGAGAATAGCTTTGTGAATTGTTTTCACGACTAACTGTGAGGAACCACGAGCGGATCTACAACATATGTATAGAAAGCCCCGAGTCTATCTTATCTTTCCAAAAAATCTGAGTTCGTCCATATCAGTAATATGTGCAGAAAGTTATGGCTCTTTTCGCAAATCGTGTTTGTGCAGTGTGGATATGTAACAGTAAGTGACTAATAGTTCTACAAGATGATTTCCCGAACAACCAGAAAGCTTCAGATCGCGATCAAAGAGCCCGTGGAAAGATCTTGCTTCGAAGAATCTTCAGGAACTGACGGTTCGACAATCAGAGTTATATAGCATTCAGAAGTTGATCAAAAATTTGGCCCAGAATCACCAATGTCTGAGATTATATATGAAAACAGTTCCGCTGCAGAGTTTTCAAGATACCGTTTGGAGGGTAAAACGAAGCCCGGTTGAGGTGATCTTTGGTGTCCTTCAAGGTGGCATAATGGACTTCAAATTTAACGGTGGGATTCAGCTGTGAACGGTCAGTTTGTTATTTATATATGTCTTTCTGAAGCTAGTTGATACAGTATAAAACAATGTTATATGTCTGACGAGTTGCAATGTTTGGATGGGCAAACGAGCTCGGTTTGAGCTGTAACTTGGAAGGAGTATTCTAAACTCGTGGAGCTAGCTCTCAGTTGAAGGATAACTGATTTGAGCATCAGGAGTATGGAAAAACGTGTTATTGAATTTCATAAAGTAAATCTGTTCAAAGAGTAAGGAAAGAGAAAGTCTTCAGCAAGTAGAAAAGGTGAGGGCGTGATCTATAGAAGTATAGTTTATATTTATATTGTTATATTATATAATTCATGACATGTAAGCTTAGATCTGATTGCTAGACTTAGGTTTCATGATGACATGCATTAGGATATGATATGATATGTGATGATAGCATGTAGGATGATTGATGGTAACATTATGATGTTATGAGATATGGATATGCTATGATATGTTATGTATGGCTGACGAGCCCAAGATGGGAGTGTCTGAGCTGAGGCCAGCCTCCGAAGAATGGGATTTTAAGGCTGTCACAAGGATAGTGCCATCTATACAATGTATAAACCTCTAGTGTAAGGAAGTCTTGCTTCATTAGCAAGACGAATGATATATGTTATAGCATGATAAGAAATCGGGCTATATAATTGTTAGTGTATAGGTTTATGTGTTTAGATGAGTGTGATATAATAGTAGAAATTTTTAATTATGTTTCAGTGGGCAGAGATGATCTCACTCATTGAGTAATTCATTTTTTAAAAGAAAGTTTTAAGAGGTACTAGATGTCTCAGCTAAGTTAGTTGAGTCTGGGCATCACAAGTGGTATCAGAGCCTAGGTTAAAGCCACTCCGGTTCTGACCCGGAGGGTTAGTTTTCAAAAGTTTTTAAAAGTGTGCGAAATATTTTAAAGGCCTAAAGAAAAAAAAATTTTGAAAAAAAATTATTGGATGTCTAAGGTCTCGCGCTACATTATTGTTTAGTAAGTAGTGTTTGTTTCAAAATCAGTAAGTTTCTATTTCACAAGATGATTCAGAAAGTTGACTAGAGTTGTGTTTGAAGTAAAAGCATAATGAGGTGGTCATAGAGAGGAAAATGAGATGATATGTCATGATTAAGAGAAGTGCATAAGCTCATGACAACTGTGGGAAGGATGATCAGCATGATCATTTCAGGCGAGGCTGAATGAATGATATAAAGATTAAGACAAAGGGGGATACAAAAGTTTATTGATGAGATTAAGAAGTAACGGGGGATACAATAAACTTTTGTATCCCCCTTTGTCTTAATCTTTGAGCCTATCATTAATATTCATGCTATAGCCTCCCGTTCCTTTTGGGTTCAAAGGATCGAACCCAAAAGGAACGGGAGGCTATAGCATGAATATTAATGATAGGCTCAAAGCTTCACCTAAATAAACCTACGTGCATAGCAAAACATATGTAGTATAAATGGTATCGAAATCCCAAGAGACTTAAGGAAGCTACACAACAATTTAAAGATTCAAATTAAGCTAAGACTATATAAAATGTAATGCAAATAAACTATAGAAAAACAGCAGATTCGATTTTGAAGGTTTTAAAATCAAGAAGTCAAATCACTAGGCTTTGGAAAATTCGCAGGTTGAAATCAAAATTGCAGAATGAAAATTGTACGGATGTTTGTTAAGGACCGTTCTAGAACTCGAAAAACAGTTTTAAAACCAATCAACTCTTGTTGCAGAGATTTTCTATGTCTAAATCCTAGAATTCCAAATCTCTTTGCAAATTCAAACAATTAAGACAAGCAATAAGGTCAGCTTCAATTTGTTCACAAAATTCCTAAATAAAATCTCTTTGCAGATAGTAATTTTGCTCATCTAAGATTAACTCATGCAATTACCGATACTTTCGCATCTATTAATCAACATAGTATCAGATTATAGGCCACAAAGGTAGAATAAGCAATAAACACAAATCTAGATGAAGAACTAAGAAATTCAATTCTAACAATTCATAATAAACATTTGAAAGACCCAAAACCTAACTAACAAATTACTCAAGTATGGATATTGAAACACAAATCATGACTAAAATAAATTGCATAAAAGAAATAAGAATAGAGATATAAAAAGGTTCAAATTCTTCTCTCAGAAGAACAAAGTCTTAGAATTCTCTCCCCAAAAGCTCTGGAACAAATATTTCTCTCTCTCTCTCTCTCTCTCTCTCTCTCTCTCTCTCTCTCTCTCTCTCTCTCAATGAATAATAAGATACAAGCCAAAAATGGCTGAAAAACCTATATATATCAAACGAATTGGGGTCTTTTGCAATTAATAAAGCTTCTGGGCAAAAACTGCAATTCTTCCTTCATCTTTTAATAACGCTTTCTCAGGAATAGGTGACGAGCATCACCCATTAGGTGGTGACGATCGTCACCAAGGGTACAAGTCGTCTCCTTGTTGCTCAAGTCGGGAAGAACTCTTATTTTGCTCCATAATGCTCCAGAATCTCTAATTATGCTCCAAACACGCATTAACATGTAAAGACTCTAATAGGACTCTAAAAAGACCAAAAAGACTCAATAAAAAAGATTTATATCATGGTTAAAAACCATTAAACAATGATATATCAATTCCCTCAGACTTAGATTTTGCGTGCCCTCAAGCAAACAGAAACCTAAGTATAGAGTAGAGGTTTGAAAACGTGGGAACTCACCTTCTCTGTAGATCATTATTTTGACTGTTCATCTTGTAATCCACACAATGCAGAAATTAAACCAAATCGAACCACAATGTATTTCTCCTTTGATATTCGCAGCCTCTCAAATTCAACTCATAAATTTATAGCATTATCCAGTAACCATCATTGCTAAACCTCATCAATGGTTTGAATGTTCAAGAACCTTCTAGACTCATTCTCATTCTATACCTTAACAAATTAGCACTGCAATCTATCAACTTTTGGTACTCTTTCTCTCCCCCAGGCTTATTATTTTCTTATATTTATTTTATTTTACTTCAGGTGTAGATGAATAATGGTATCATAGGATAATTTTAACCTTACTTCTACATGTGATCATCTCTTTAAAATGAAATATTGGGATCATTGGAAATTTTCCTACCCTTCACCCAAAGAGAATCATGTTATCTTTTAATCGTTTAAATTGTAAACAAGGGAGAGGAGTGCTATTACTTTTCAAACATTGCATGTAATTTATCAGATATGAATGAGGAATCAAGCTCTATGAACATCAAACTTACTAACTTAGTCTTTAAAAGCTCAGGTTTTGTGGACTTTGCTAGAACTATGGATGTTTCTAGTTAACTGGTCAGCCTAAGAATTTTGCATTAGTCAGTTTGTGATATCAGTTCTATAGCAGTGATCACTCAGATGAAATAATCCACACAAACAATCAAGAGAAAGGTTCTAGTTCCCAACTAGTTTTGACTCAATAAACAAGTTTTTAACACAACTGGCTGACTCTCAAAATAAAACATAATGTCAGCAACTACCTCCCCCAGACGTAAACAACGTTGTCCCCAACGTTATCAAGCTCGAAGTAGGCAAAATATAGGAAGTGAAACAGACAGAAGAGAGAAAACCAAGTCTTTACCTGAGTTTGGAGTTGGTGACGAGCGTCATCAGGTGGTGACAGTCGTCACCCCTCCTTGGTGTCAACCTCTATGACGTTCTAGGTCGTTACCCCTTCATTATACCACTCCAAGTTTTTTTTTTTGAAATAGTATAAAGTTAGTAAATTTACCAGTGGGTTTTGTTCCACCAAGCGCTTGTTTTCAGTCATTAGATTGACTGTGTCGAGGTTCAGATAGTTGGTGGATCAGAGAGTGGCAGTGAATGCCTCTGAGGATAATGTCTCCTTATCCCTGATTGGATCTTCATCCTTGGAAGTCTCTGCCGAAAAAAGTCTGACAATCAATGGTGGAACTCCCTCTTAACTTGTCCATGTCAAAATTCATGACAACATTGCCCAAATCAAGCTCTATCTTCCCAGTTTTCACATCAATGGTGGCACGAGCTGTAGCCAAGAATGATTTTCCCAGAATAAGAGGATCTTTAGGTTCTTCAGCGTATTCCAAAACTACAAAGTCTGTGAGAATCATACAGCCTTCAATTTTGACAGGAACATCCTCTAAGATACCTCTTGGGGTCCTTGTGGATCGATCAGCTAGGATAAGAGAGATCCCAGCTGGTTTGAAATCAGTCATTCCAAGTCTAGCAGCAACACATGAAGACATCAAATTAATACTTGATCCTAGATCACAAAAATAATGAGAAAACCTTCCTGTTGAGATTGAGCAATCTAGCACAAAGTTTCCTAGATCAGGTAGCTTCTCTGGAAATCTGCTCTGAATCATAGCACTGACTTGTTCAGAAACAATCACTTTTTTCTTCATCTTTGGGACTGTGCCCAAGAGAATTGCACTAATGTCTCTGGTAAGCAATGCTCCTTCCTCTGAACTTACACCATTCATAACCATTCTCTTGACATACCTTCTCAGTGCAGGTGAAAGCTTGACTACATCAACTAAGGGTATCTCAACCATCATCTTCTATATCATTGCCTTGCATCTGGCTTCTTTTATCTCATGTTTAGACTTCCTAGGATGCTTGGGGTAGGGTATCTTTGGTATATAAACTTGTTTCTTGCCATTATCTGCAGTTATAGGCTAAGCAGCTTCGTTCTGGGGTAGGTGACGATCGTCATCAAGGGGGTGACGCTCGTCATTGGCTGGTGGTGACCCTTAGGTGACGACCTCACTCGTCACTACTCCATCGAAATGTAATTTTTTCCTTTGTAAATTGGGTGATGAGTGACACCCCTCCTGGGAGACGCTCGTCACCCCCTCTGAGCCTGCAAAACATCCATCTTCAAACTCCATCAGTTTCACGATTTCCTCTGCAGTCAGCCTTTTTCTGTACTGGATTAAGCTCTTTTGCACTTCTGACTGTGATGGCATTGACATGATGTCTTGGATTAATATCAGTCATTCCAGAATGAAATCCTTCTTGCCTCTGAACAGCTCCTGCAGTTTGAACAACTTGAATGTCCAAAATCTTGACATGGGTGTTCAGAGCTTCGAAATTCCCATTCAAATCCTGGTACACTGAATCCATCTTCCCATTAAAATCCACAGTCATCATCTGTTGTCCTTCTAGAATCTGTTCTAGCATAGATTTCATCTTACTATCTTGACCAGGAGGTTTCTGGTAAGAAGAACCATATCCTTGCTGATTGCCAAATCTCTGACCTTGAAAACCAGCTCCACTGATGAATTAACGGCTTCTTCCTCAAATTGTTCTACTGGTTGAAAGATCTCAACCTCAGCAGCAAACTGAACTGATTTCTTTCCCACTAGATGACTATGCATAGAGTCCAACATAGCCTTCACTTCAGCAATCTGATTGCCATCCA
This sequence comes from Thlaspi arvense, assembly GCA_911865555.2. Lineage (NCBI taxonomy): Eukaryota > Viridiplantae > Streptophyta > Magnoliopsida > Brassicales > Brassicaceae > Thlaspi > Thlaspi arvense. The sequence goes on from OU466861.1 coordinate 11,334,272, forward strand.
TGTTTGCAGCTTGCTTCTTCCTTTCTAAATCTGTATTCTTGGTACTATTGCTAGATGCCAAGTTCTCAATCAGTACAATGGCTTCTGCTGGATACCTGGTATTGATTTTCCCATTGCTGGCACCATCTAAAGCCATCTGATATCTCCAGTCAACACATCTGAAGAAAATGCCCAGCGGTTGTACTTCATTGAAGCCATAGCATGGACAATCCCTCTGATATGATTTGAACCTCAACCAGACAGTTTTGAAAGCTTCAATTGGTCCTTGAGAGAAGGAGGAGATTTTTGTTCTCAGCTCCTCAGACCTTGCATAATCATAGAAATTTTTTAGGAAGGTGTTCTTGGTGTCCTCCCAAGTGGTCAGTGATCCAAGGTCCAGTTGTTTCAGCCAGTATGCTGCATCTCCACCCAAAGAGTAAGGGAACAGCTTGTAGAACAGGAAATCATTGTTGACTCCACTGGCCTTGATGCTAGTCTTTAGATCCTCAAATTTCTCTATGTAGTCCATAGGATGCTCATTAGGAAGACTATGAAAGAGATGCTGACCTACAAGAGCGTAGTATGCAGGCTTCAGCTCAAAATCATTTCTTTGGAAAGTAGGAGGGCGGATTGCAGCTCTATTTGCATAGAATTGGTCTGGTGTGTTGTAATCTCCCAGAGTGCACTGAAAAAAATGCCTAGCAACGTTTCTTGTGCCATTCCGTGCGACTGTAGGCTGCTGATTCTGCACTGGTAACACTGCTTGCTCGACTATCACAGTCCCATCATCAGCAAGTCGCTGCATTTCTTCATTTCGCTTATTACCCTCTGCATCATGCATCAGACCCTCTTCATCTCTAACCAGCACCAGTGGAGCAACCGTCTTAACAGATCTGTTTGCTTTCCTGTTTGTTCGCTCTAAACGTGCTAGTGTCTGGTTGTCATAGTCGATCAGCACCTTTTCCTTGTTGCTTCGAGTACTGTGATTAGGCATGCACCTGAAACAGACAAGAAAGTGTTAGTAACAAAAGAAAAGCAGCAGATTCGATTTTGAAGGTTTTAAAATCGAGAAGCAAAAATGCTAGGATTTGGAAAATTTGCAGGTTGTAATCAAAATTACGAATAAAAACTGTCAGGATGTTTACTAAGTAGCGTTCTAGAACTCAAAACATAGTTGTAAAACTAATCAACTCCAAACACGCATTAACATGTAAAGACTCTAATAGGACTCTAATAGGACTCTAAAAAGACCAAAAAGACTCAATAAAAGGACTTATATCCAAGGGAGTTAGAATATGAAGCAGAGGTACATCGGAAAGTTTAAGTAAGTGCAATGCAATGCACAAAACTGAGAGATAAAAAAAAAAATTCGAGAGAGGACATGGGTGTGCTCACCGGTAGGGGAGGTCGCAGTGATATAATTTGATGACATTTTGCTAGAAAAAGAAGTTTGCATATGTAATAGTCGTAAAGGAAATGCAACCAAGTGGCGGGATAATAAAAAGGATAGTCGCCTTAGAAAGAAGCCTCCATACAAATTGTTTAAGAAGCATTATTGAGTGGCAATATCTTAGCAGCACAGTGGTGAAATACTTAGCCTAGATGTCTTCACTACAATGATGACTAAGTTAGGATCGCTTGTTAATCGTTGTTAGTGTTTACCAAAATGTTAAGGAATATGTTTGAAGTAGAGGAAGTGAGCAAGTAAAAACGTTCAAGAAGTTAGTGAAAAGGTGAAGAGTAGAGTTTGTAGAATATGTTTGAGTGGAAGTGGAAGCGAAAGCTAAGAGAAGGAATTGATCAACAATAGTTCAAAAGTTAATACTATTCATGTGTAAAGGATAAGTTGGAAGTCAAGTGGGAGAGAAGCAGTTTTGCGAAGTTCATAAAGTAAATCTGTTCAAAGAGTCAGGAAAGAGAGAGTCTTCAACAAGTGGCAAAGGTGATGGCGTGATCTATGGAAGCATAGTTTATATTTATATTGTTATATTATATGATTCATGACATGTAGGCTTAGATCTGATTGCTAGACTTAGGTTTCATGATGACATGCATTAGGATATGATATGACATGTTGGATGATATGCGATGATAGCATGTAGGATGATTGATGGTAACATTATGATGTTATGAGATAGGGATATATTATGTATGGCTGACGAGTCCAAGATGGGAGTGTTTGAGCCGAGGCCAGCCTCCACAGTATGGGGTTTTAAGGCTATCACAAGGATAGTGCCATCTACGCGATGTATAAACCTCCAGTGTATGGAAGTCTTGCTTCATTCGCAAGACAATTGATATGTGTTGTTTGGGGTGGGCATATTAAACCAAACCCAAAATCTAAACCGAAACCAACCCACAAAACCCAGAACCGACCCGAACCGGTATTATAGAAATAACCGAACGGAGGTTGATATTATTGTGGTTCTGATATGGGTTCGGGTCAGGTAAAACCGATATCCAATTGGTTTATCCGAAACAATGAAGAACTTCAAACATCCTGATATTTCCAATTCCAATACTGCTCAACTTACCTAATCTCCATCCGATATCTTCAGATTCTATTCATCGTACTTTGTATATTCCAAAATTCAGGCTGGAAGCCCTAAATCCTTAATTCTCAATTTTTCCTCCAGACATCTACAAATCAATCTCATGTACTTCATCCTCTTCTTTTTATTTTCTTCTACATGATTTGTGTTTTTTTATAGCTTTTGCTTGTAATCAGCTCTCCAGTTTTGCTATATCGATATGATTGCTAGTTGGTAACTTCGAATTGATTGGCTTGTGATGATCCCAAATTTGATTTTTAGAAACTATTTCCGTCATTGTTGCTTCGAATTGATTGGCATGTGAACATTGTTTCTCTTCTTTAGCTCATCAGGAGATTCAGATTGATAATTATTGAGAATCTTACATTTTAAAAAGATTTTTCAATGAGAGAACAAGAATCATGTTGCATATCATTATATCGACATGCTTTGTGACAAAAAATTATGTTACTATATCGATATTGTTACTACATGCTTTGTGACAAGAATCTTGTTGCATATATATGATAACTTTGCTCTTCTTTAACTCATCAACAAATTCAAAGTGGTAAGAAATCAGAATACATGATTTGACTTGCTTATGATTATGTTTCCTACACATTGGCATTTAACTGGATATTGATATATTCTTGAGAGTTTTATTTGGCGTGAGTTTGAATCAAATGTAGTAGTTACTTGTAATCAAATGTTGCAGGTTTCAAAAGCATAATTAACTTTTTCAAAAGCATAATTCTCTGGTTCCATATTTGAACAAAACATGGTGTTTGAAGAGGAAGACAAAAGTTCAAAGTTTTGATTCTTTCGTCGTTTGATTTTGGTGAAGAATACTTGCATCTACAGTCTCTGTGAGAATACACAAGTGTCATAGTCTTGTCTTTGCTCCCAAAGTATATGGTTTTGTTAAGAGATTCAATCATATAGCCGCTTCCTTGGTAATTGGTATGAATGATAATATCCATGTTCTTTTGTATCATCAACAGCCATTGTGTGTTCTTTGTCTTTGTCGTGGGGTCATTACTTTGCGTTGATCTTGTTTTGATGTTGTTAATACTAGATATGCCATTTTTTAAAACCTTGTTAGCTTCTTCTAAGAATTGGGTATTGAGATTCTGACTATTTGGTTTCAGATGAGTTTAGTAGTTTTATAAGAATTGAGTTACGACTTGTTGCTATTTGTGATCAAATCCAGAGAACACTCAACGTGAAGCTCATGATGACGATATGGCCGAAACAAAAGACAACAAGAGCTCGATAGAAACGAGGCTTCTTCTCAGCCACCAAAGTCAAAGAAGATACTCGACCCAAGGTCTCAAGTTTGGAAGGTTTTCGGATATTTTTTGGGTACTTCGGATATTTTTATGTTGGTTTGGTTACATTCGGATACATATAACCGAAACGAACGGGAACCGAACCGAACCCGTTTAAAATTGAAATTTTTTGGATCAACGTCGGTTTTTATATATAAGCTAAGAACCAACCCAAACCCAATTTATACCGACCCGAACCCGATCAAAATATTATAAATACCAAAATGGGGTTTTCACCTCTATACCCAAAAATCTGATACCAGAAGAACCGACCCGATCGTGTCCGGATCATCTGAACGCCCACCCCTGTGTGTTGTAGCTTGATAAGAAATCAGGCTATATGATTGTTACTGTCTAGGTTTATGTGTTTTGATGAATGTGATATAATACTAGAAATGTTAATTATGTTTCAGTAGGCAGAGATGATCTCCCTCATTGAATAATTCATTACTTATCCCCTTTTTCCCTTTTCAGTTGTGCAGATTTTTTATAAGATTAGCGCGCGAGACCAATGGCTCAATAGATTAAAAAAAAAAAAATTTTAAAAATCAAAAAATATTAAATATCTTGGCTAAATTAGTTGAATCGGGACATTACATCTATTTTAACGAGAAATTCAAGCCACCAAAAGAGAAAATGGTGTCCTGCATACAAAAAGAAAGAGGTAACAATTATAAATTATACTGTTATATAAGTGAGATATATGTGTTTGATATGTGTATATATATATATATATTATAAATATAAATAAGCAAAGAGATGGAGAGAGAGAGGCAAGAGGTAAATGAGTATGAGAGAAGTGATTAAATTGATCTATGTCTTACACTAAAACGAGACACTCCTTTATATAGACGGAGTAAGTCGGTTACATCAATTAATAACGACAAAATTAATGGATAATCATTATCCATATTTAACACTCCCCCTTGATTATCCATCACTAATATATCTTTTGTATTGCTTCGTTAAAAACCTTATCATTGAAAAACCCGTTTGGGATAAAAAAAACCATGATGAGTAAAAAAGAGTACAGAAACGCTCCCTCTGGAAATGATGGATATAATCTTTTCTTCATAGATCTCGGAGATGACGCATTTCGATGCTATGAACATGTTTTTTGAATGTTGTAGTGGGAAGTGCCTTTGCAAATAGATCAGCTGCGTTGTTGCATGAGCGAACATATTGAATGTCCACTTCTTGATTTTTCTCGAGTTCCTTTGTGTAAGAGAAAAATCTTGGAGGGATATGTTTCGCTCGATCACTTTTGATATAAACTTCCTTTAGTTGAGCAACGCATGGAGCATTATCTTCAAATACTTTTATTGGCTCTTTCTTTGTTTCTATACTGCTTGCATCTTGTATATGATGAATGATTGATCTGAGTCACACGCATTCCCTATAAGCTCTATGTAATGCAATAGTTTCTGCGTAATTTGAAGACGTTGCAACCAAAGTTTGCTTTTGGAAATGCCAAGAGATCGCAGTTCCTCCAATTGTAAAAACATATCCAATTTGCGATCTAGCCTTATGCGGATCTGATAAATATCCTGCATCTGCAAAACCAACCATACCAAACTCGGGGTTTCTTGAATAAAATAAATCAAATTCAATGGTACCTTGTAAATAACGGAATATATGGTTTAGTCTGTTCCAATGTCGGCGTGTAGGGGATGAGCTGTATCTTTTAAGTAAATTAGTAGCAAAAGCTATATCAGGTCTACTAGAATTCAGGACCTAATATTTCTACGCTATCCTCACATGGCCAAAATGGATCGTTATCAACATGGAGCGATCTATTGACCATCGGAGTACTCAAAGGAGTGGAGTCGCTTTATCCATACTAAACTGTTTCAAGATCCTTTTCGTATAATTTGATTGATGCACAAATATACTGATATATCATGGTTTTTATGGTTTTTAACCATGGTATAAGTCCTTTTTTATTGAGTCTCTTGGTCTTTTTAGAGTCCTAGTAGAGTCTTTGCAGGTTCTAGCATGTCTGGAGCACAATTGGATGTTTTGGAGCTTTTTGGAGCATTGCAAGATACAACCACGAAGTGTGCAGCTCGGAAGGAGGATTGTGGCTTGGGTGACGCTCGTCACCACTCAAAGGTGACGCTCGTCACCCGTAGCTGGGAAGGATCGTGGCTTGTTTTTAAAAGATGGAGGATTATCTATAGTTTTGGCACAGATGTTCTAGTATTTGCAAAAAGACCCCAGCTCGTGTTTTAGCTTCTATATATTAGGTTTCAGCCATTGTTGGCTTTTATCTTAGACTTTAGAATTCAGAGAGCTTTAGAGAGGATTTTATTCAGAGCATTTGGGAGACAGATCCTGTACTCTTTTTGGAGAAGATTTCGAATTCCTTTATCTTTTATTCTATTCTTTCAATGCAATTTTATACAGCTATGCTTTGTGATTCCATGATCATGTCTGAGTAATTTGCTAGTTAAGTTAGGGCTTTTTAAAGGTTGATGAAGAGTTTGTAGAATTGCTATATGTTAGAAATATCTTTTGGTTCTTCATCTCTGCTTGCTTTAAAATCGATTTTTTAGACACATCATCTAGAAATCCAAAAATCATAGGTTGTTTGATAGATGTGCGAACATTATTGATAACCTGAACTAGCATTAGATGAGCAAAACATCTTAGTGCAAAGAGATTTGGCTTAGGATTTTTGTGAACAATTGAACCTGATCATTACTGCATGTTTAGATTGTTATGGTTTGCGAAGAGATTTGAAACTCTGTGATTTAGACATAGTTAACTTCTGCAATGAGAATTGATTAATTATATATTTGTGATTCATGTTCAAGACGGTTCTTATTCATTCCTGATTTCATGCATTCTACATTCTCGAATTCAACCTGCGAATTGACCTGACTTAGCGCTTTTAGTTTTTTGAGTCTTAAATCAACCACAAATCGATTGCTCTCATAATTCGTAGTTACTTCGCATTACATTCATTATTTACTGCTTAGCTTATTCTGAATCTATAAATCGCTAGTGTAGTAAACTTACTCCCTTGGGATTCGATAACCTTTTATGCTACAACTTCTTTGTTGTGCACTTGCAGTAGTTAAATAATTGGGTAAAACCTGAGCCCTGTCAAGTTTTTGGCGCCGTTGCCGGGGAGTAATAGCTGCCTATCAATTTTTAGTATTAGGATTTTGTCTAAGTTTTTACTTGTTTACTGACTTTTGCTACTTTTCTTTGTGCTGATTTCAGGTGTATGCCTAATCGCAATACCAGAAGCAACAAAGAGAAGGAGCTTTTGACCTTAAGCATTAACGAGCTAGCTAAGTTGGAGAGGACCATCAGGAAAGATAAGAAGCACTCTACAATGGTCAATCCACTGATCTTGGTTGAAGATGCAGAATCACTTGGTTGACAGAGAGGGAAACAGGAGGAATGAAGAAGGGCAGAGACTGGATGAAGATGGGAATGTCATTGTTGAACAGGTGGTTCAACAAGTGGCACAAGACGCTGGAGCTCCTGTTGCTGCTAACAACTCTGCTGGGCGTTTTGTTCAGAGGACTCTAGGAGATTACAACAGACCTGACCAGTTCTATGCCAACAGAGCTGCAATCCGCCCTCCTGCTTTCCAGAGGAATGATTATGAGCTCAAGCCTGCTTATTATCAGCTGGTAGGACAATATCCATTCCATCCTTACCTCATGAGCATCCAATGGATCATATTGAGAGGTTTGAGGATTTAGCTTCAAGTGTCAAAGCTAATGGAGTTAGTTATGAACTTCTGTTCTGCAAGCTGTTCCCTTACTCACTTGGAGGAGATGCTACATATTGGCTGAAGCAATTGGAGCCTGGTTCGCTGACCACTTGGGCAGACACCAAGAATGCTTTTCTGAATAATTTCTATGATGATGCTAGATCAGAGGACCTGAGGACGAAAATTGTATCATTCTCCCAAGGTCCTAATGAAGCTTTTAAAGCTTTTTAGCTGAGATTCAAGTCTTATCAAAGAGACTGTCCTCATCATGGTTTCAGTCAAGTGCAGCTGCTTGGTATTTTCTTAAGAGGCATTGATTGGAAGTATCAGATGGCGTTGGATGCTGCTAGTAATGGGAACTTCAACACAAATCTTCCTGATGCTGCAATAACTTTGATAGAAAACTTGGCATGCAGTAACAGCACCAAGAATGCAGATTTTCAGAGAATGAAACAGGGTCGTTTGAGTGATGGGAATCAGATTGCTGAAGTTAAGGCTAAGCTTGACAGTATGCACAGCCTTTTGGTAGGAAAGAAGTCAGTTCACTCGTCACCCAGCCTGGTGATGCTCGTCACCCACCTCGGACTCTAGCTGCGATTTGTGCAAGCCTGGGAACAGCTTTTGCAGAGCATGTGTATGCCACTACTGATCACCACAGATCCTGGTATGCTGATATTGCCAATTATCTTGCTGCAGAGGATGAACCACATGATTTCAAGGGATATGCAAAGAAGAAGTTCTTGAGAGAACTTAGGAGATTCTACTGGGATGAGCCATATCTTTACAGACATTGTGCTGATGGGATTTACAGGAGATGCTTAGCAGAAGCAGAGGTTCCATACATCATATTTCACTGTCATGGCTCAGAGTATGCTGGACACTATGCCACATTCAAAACATTCTCCAAAGTTCTTCAAGTTGGCTTCTGGTGGCCTACTATGTTTCAGGATGCACAAGCCTTCATTACATGCTGTGATACATGTCAGAGGAGAGGGAAGATCATCAGAAGACATGAGATACCACAGAAGTTCATCCTTGAGGTTGAAGTTTTTGATTGTTGAGGCATTGACTTCATGGGTCATTTTCCTTCATCCTATGGGAATAGAAATATTCTGGTTGTTGTTGACTATGTGTCTAAGTGGGTAGAGGCGCTGGCTACTCCTACTAATGATGCTGCAGTGGTTTTGAAGCTGTTTAAGACCATTATTTTCCCCAGATTTGGTGTCCCACGAATTGTTATCAGTGATGGTGGTTCTCACTTTGTTAACAAGGTCTTTGACAAGCTCCTGAAGAAGTATGGTGTACAGCACAGAGTGGCAACGCCTTATCATCCCCAGACCAGTGGACAAGTTGAGGTTTCCAATAGACAGATCAAGTAGATTCTGGAGAAGACAGTTGGGAAGACAAGGAAGGATTGGTCATCGAAACTTGATAATGCATTATGGGCTTACAGGACTGCCTATAAAATGTCCCTTGGGACTACACCATTTCATCTGCTCTACGACAAGGCGTGTCATCTACCAGTGGAGCTAGAGTACAAAGCAGAATGGACTATCAAGAAGCTGAACTTCGATCTGAAGCCTGCTGCAGAGAGGCACTTGATTCAGCTCAATAAACTGGATGAAATCAGATATCTGGCCTATGAAAACTCCAACTTATCAAAGGAGAGGACAAAGACATATCATGATAAGAAGATCATCTCCAGACATTTCGAGCCTAACGATCAGGTACTCCTTTACAACTCTCGTTTACAGCTTTTTCCTAGTAAATGCGTTCTCGTTGGTCAGGTCCCTTCACTGTCAAAGAGGCTAGACCACATGGCGCCATTGTCCTGAGTAACTCCAAGGGAGAGGAGTTCACCGTCAATGGACAGAGAGTGAAACACTATTGGGCGCAAGCCGAGATTCCAGCAGGACACATTGTGTCTCTGGATGATCTAACAGTTGTCTGAGCAGCAATCAAAGTCGAGCTAATGACTTTAAACAAGCGCTTGGTGGGAGGCAACCCACTGGTAAGTTTTCTTTTTCATATGCTTAGTCTAGTTTTCGTTTACATAAAAAAAACTAAAAACATGAGAAAAACCGGAAAAAAAGAGTCAGTTTGTTCAGTTTTCTTTGATGATGTTGTGTGAACTTGTTGAACCATGGGTTATGCTTCGTTTGGATGTTTATGATGTGTGTTTTGAGTGCTCTAACAGTCTGACTTCGGAGTACACATGATGGCATTGCATCAACACATCCAAAAAGACGATTATGGATCCCTTCGCCAGGTACCACTTTTCTAACTTAGTTCTACACGTTCACATGATTCTTTTTGACCAAATTTTGGCTTAATAACACTGGGGACAGTGTTGTTTAAGTCTGGGGGAGGTGGCTACTGACGTATTGTGCATTTTGTTTTGTTTTTAGAGCCTTAAAGTTGAGTCAAAAACCTGTTGTTTAGAGTCAAAATTTTGAAACTGTCAGTTTTTCTTGGAACTAACCACAGAGCGTTGATGCTTATAAGAACCATTACCACAGTAGTTGATTACAAGTCTTACTAAGTTGAAAGTCATAGGTAGATCAGTCTGGCAATGAAGGTTTAGGTTCTTAGAGAATCTGGAAAATTTGTTGTTAGCTCCACCTTAATGAACTTTAAACTTCTTATCTTGGGGCTTGACTCTCATTGATCTTGATTCTCCCTTTCAACACTGACAAGTATGTTTAGATGCAGTCTCTCTTTGATCTTTCCTGATACAGCTTTTAAGAGTTTAAGTCCATAGAATGGTGCATTCATGACCTTGTCTCCTAACAAGGAACAACAATAATGAACACACTCAAGAACTTGTCTCCTCACAAGGAACACAAGTATTGAGTAGCACCATATCTTAGACTGTAAAAAAAAATGAGAAAAGAAGTTGAGAAATCGAAAAAATCATAAAGGAAAAGATCAAGGGAAGAGAAAATAGTAGAGTTGTATTGAGAATGCTTTGTTCAGTTGTTTAAGAAGGGAAAAGAATCTATAAGTGATTGAGTTGATAAAACCATGATAAGATATCACACTTAGATAAAAATAAGGAGTTAGCAGTAGAGATTTCGGATTACTTTAAGGAGCTTGAACTGGATTTGAGAGATATGCTAAGCTTGTGATGATTAGACTAGAATTTGATCTTGTGTGGACCCTGTGGTATGTGTACTCGAAAGTGTTAACCAATGTGGTGTTCCTGATGTTTAGCTGACTGTTTCTGTTTTCAAACCTCGACCATGTTCTCTGTCTGATGTTTGCTTGAGGGCAAGCAAAAGCTAAGTCTGGGAGAGTTGATAAATCATGGTTTTTATGGTTTTTAACCATGGTATAAGTCCTTTTTATTGAGTCATTTTGGTCTTTTTTGAGTCTAGTAGAGTCTTTGCAGGCTGTAGCATGTCTGGAGCATAATTGGAGGTTCTGGAGCTTTTTGGAACATTGCAAGATACAGCCATGAAGTGTGCAACTCGGAAGGAGCATTTTGGCTTGGGTGACTCTCGTCACCACTCAAGGGTGACGCTCGTCACCCGTAGCAGGGAAGGATCGTGGCTTGTTTTTAAAAGATGGAGGATTATCTACAGTTTTGGCCCAGAAGCTCCAGTATTTGCAAAAAGGCCCCAGCTCGTGTTTTAGCTTCTATATGTTAGGTTTTCAGCCATTGCTGGCTTTAATCTTAGACTTTAGAATTCAGAGAGCTTTAGAGAGGATTTTATTCAGAGCTTTTGGGGAGACAGATCATGTACTCTTTTTGGAGAAGATTTCAAATTCCTTTATCTTTTATTCTATTCTTTCAATGCAATTTTATTCAGATATGCTTTGTGATTCCATGATCCTGTCTGAGTAATTTGCTATTTAAGTTAGGGCTTTTCAAAGGGTGATGAAGAGTTTGTAGAATTGTTATATGTTAGGAATATCTTTTGGTTCTTCATCTCTGCTTGCTTTAAAATCGATTTCTTAGACACATCATCTAGAAATCCGAAAATCATAGGTTGTTTAATAGATGTGAGAACATTATTGATAACCTGAACTAGCATTAGATGAGCAAAACACCTTAGTGCAAAGAGATATGGCTTATGAGTTTTGTAAACAACTGAACCTGATCATTACTGCATGTTTAGATTGTTAGGGTTTGCAAAGAGATTTGAAACTCTGTGATTTAGACATAGTAGACTTCTGCAATGAGAATTGATTAGTTATATATTTGCGATTCATGTTCAAGACGGTTCTTATTCATTCCTGATTTCATGCATTATACATTCTCGGATTCAACCTGCGAATTGACCAGACTTAGCGCTTTTAGTTTTCTGAGTCTTATATCAACCACAAATCGATTGCTTCCATAATTCGCTAGTGTAGTAAGCTCACTCCCTTGGGATTCGATAACCTTTTATGCTACAACTGCTTTGTCGTGCACTTTCAGTAGTTAAATAATTGGGTAAAACCAGAGCCCTATCATATACCATCTTGGAAATGCTCTATCAGGAGCCCAAGGCAAAACTTTGTCTTTCCAAGATCTTTCATTTCAAACTCTTCTTTCATATGAGTTCTTGCATCATCAATCTCTTTTTGAGTTCCGTTTATATTCAGGTCATCAACATAAACAGCAATGATCACAAATCCTGATGTGGATTTCTTAATAAACACACAAGGGTATATCGCATTGTCAATGTAACCTTTACTAAAAAAACTCACTTAAGTGATTATACCACATGCGTCCGGATTGTTTTAATCCATAAAGTGATCGCTGTAATTTGATCGCACACATCTCTTTAGATGTTGATCTTAATGCCTCCGACATTTTTAATCCTTCAGGTATTTTCATATATATATCATTCTCAAGTGATCCATATAAATATGTTGTCACAACATCCATCAGATACATGTCTAGATTCATGGATGCTGCTAGACTCATTAAGAATCTAAATGTTATTGCATCCATTACCGGGGAATATGTTTCCTCATAATCAATTCCCGGTCTTTGAAAAAAATCTTGAGCCACAAGCCTCGCTTTATACCTTGTGACCTCATTTTTCTCATTTCTCTTTCTTACAAATACCCATTTGTATCCAACAGGCATTACATGATCTGGTGTTGTGACAATAGGTCCAAAAACTTTTCTTTTATTCAGGGAGAATAATTCTGTTTCAATTGCCATTTTTCATTGACATTCTAATTTGGACCTTAGATCTGGATCATCGCTTTCAAGCTCTTTAGATACAGAAAAAGAGAATATTCCATCAATATTTTTTATTTTATCTCTGATCTATAATTTTCTATTTTGGGCGTAATTGATGGAAATCTCATATTTTTCTGTTTCACATTCGTCTCCAAGACGAATCTCTTTATCTGGTTCTTCTAGAACCTTTTTACAAATGTCTTCAGGACAATTTTTTTTAAATGGTTCCTCTAGAACCTTTTTTCTTTCTTCTCCTATATTCTTTTTCTTTCGGGGAATTTTATCTATAGAACCCATCGGTCTCCCCCTCTTCAACTGAACCCTAGGTTCATTTGATATGTTCCCATCAATGTGTTCTTCAGGAACATTAATTATGGATGAAATATTTACTGCGGGGATATATGACTTTGTCACCCTCTTCGTACCTGTGAACGCATCTGGTAACTAGTTTGCCATATTTTGCATATATACAATTTTCTGAACTTTCATCTCACGTTGATTGGTAGGATGGTCAAGATAAGCCAAAGATTTTGTACACCAAGTGATATCTTTTGGTGATTCTCTCAATCATCCCCCTAACGCGGGGAATTCATCTCCATTAAAATGGCAATCAGCCAAACGAGCCGTAAACATATCACCAGTTACTGGTTCAAGATACCTGATTATACTCAGTGACGTATAACCGATGTATATTTCCAACCTTCTTTGAGGTCCCATTTTTATTCTTTGGGTGGCGCTATAAGGACATAGACCGCACAACCAAACACACAAAGATGGGATATATTTGGCTCATGTCCAGATACCAACTGTAATGGAGAATACTCATTATATGCACTTGGCCGTATCTGGATCAGTGTCGCTACATGCAAAATAGCATGTCCCTATACATTAATTGGGAGTCTTGTTCTCAATAATAACGGTCTTGCAATCCATTGCAACCGTTTAATTAATGACTCAGCCATGCCATTTTATGTATGAATATGCGGAACCGGATGCTCAACATCGATTTCCCAAGACATATAATAATCATTAAACACTTGTGAAGTGAATTCACCAGCGTTATCCAGCCTTACTTTCTTTATAACATAATCAGGGAATTGCGCTCTTATCCTGATTATTTGGGTAATGAATTTACCGAAAGCCATATTTCGTGTGGTCAATAGACACACATGTGACCATCTACTACATGCGTCAATCAAAAGCATAAAATATCTAAACGGCCCGCACTGTGGGTGGATCGGCCCACATATATCACCATGTATTCTTTCCAAAAATTCTGGTGATTCATTCCCAACTTTGGCTGGTGATGGCCGAGTTACGAGTTTTCCTTGAGAACAAGCATTACATAAAAACTCGCCCATTTGTAATATTTTCCAGTTTTTCAACGGATGGCTATTAGAATTTTGCACAATCTTTCTCATCATGACTGAACCAGGATGACCTAATCTTTCATGCCAAATTTTGAAAGTACTAGTAAACTTCTGGTTTACTGTAACATATGATTCAGTCATGTTTATTTTTGTGCAATATAATCTAGAGGATAACATTTTCAAGGCTTGCAATAAATATTTTCTCTCTGATGTAATGCAAAGATATTCAATACCATTTTTATTCATAGTCTCAATATGATATATATTTCCACGGATATCTTTGAAACTTAATAAGTTTCTGTAAGACTTTGGGGAATATAATGCCTCATTTATCTCAAACTTTGTTCCCCTTGGCATTGAAAAACTGACTCTTCCGGAGCCCATAATAATTTTTGCATTACTAGATTTCGTATTCACGCTTCCAGCTGAATCACTTATTTTGAGACTGGAGAAATATATTTTATCTTTGATAATCGTGTGTGTTGTAGCACTATCTGCCAGACATATTTCTCCATCCATAATCTCAAATTATGGCATTTTCTGAATGTAAAATATTTATAAAAGATGTATTAATAAATATTAAACACATACATGGCAGTACAACTTATGATACAATAGATCCTACAACAAAACATTCAAAAACAGAAGCATATAATACATTATAAACATTAAGCCTTTGTTTTCATGTCTTCTTCAAGAAGACATCATGTTACATTGATTTTTGTTTTTCTATTTCAGTTGATCCTTCTAGATCAACTTCGAAATCCGAAATATCGAGATGAGTATCGTCATCAAGGCCGTGGAAAGAAGGTCTGGAATCATCAGAAAGAAAGATTGTTTCACTTTCTTTCTCTTTTGCTCTCTGTGATTCCTGGTACAGATCGGCTAAATGTTTTGGCGTACGATAAATACGTACCCAATGACCTTTCATGCCGCATCTGAAACAAACAGTTTCCTTTTCCCTTTTCATTTCCCGGCCATCATTATCATCATGAAAGTTTTTACCATCTTTTTCATGATTGAAATCATGTGGACGATATCCTCTTCCTTCTCCACGTCCATATCCATGACCACGATTTCGACCACGGTATTGACCGCGTCCGCGTCCGCGTCCACATCCTTGCCAATTATTATAGCTGGATGATGCAACATTCGCTTCTGGGAATGGTGCAAATCCATTTGGGCGGCTTTGATGGTTCATCATCACGAGCTCATTATTCTATTCTGCAACAAGCATAACATTCATTAACTCCGAATAACGGGTATATCCATTTGTCTGATATTGTTATTGCAGGACTACATTACCAGGGTGAAATGTGGAAAGAGTTTTCCCAATCATATCATATAACACCATTCTCGATGTTATACCAAACATCGCAGAATTATAATCACTAACATTTTTGTAGTCCTGAAACCAGAGATGTAACCACTCGTGTCTGGCTTTCGGTAAGATCACATATTTCTGGTGATCAAACCTTTCTTTAAGTGATTGCCAGAGATCTGCAGGATCTTCTTTGATGATGTACTAATCTTTTAAGCCATCGTGGATATGATGACGTAAAAATATCATGGCTCTTGCCTTTTTCTCATCCGATGTCGGTTTCGACTTATCGATGGTATCAAGAAGCCCGTTTCCTCGTAGATGCATTTTTGCACCTACTACCCATGTCATATAATTTTGTCCAGTAATATCAAGGGCAGCAATTTCGAGCTTTGCAAGATTTGATATTATAACTGAATAACAAAAGCTTAAATTGTTAAATGAAAAATTAAAAATTGAGCATAGTAATGGCATAATAAATGGCAATAATTAAAATCAATATGAGGAGGTAGAGCCTACCATACAATTGCTGATTGCATAGTAAATAAATGAACAAAGATGGAGAGTTTTAATCACCCACACAATACATTAATTAATTAATAAACAGAGATAAATAAAGATGGGGGTTTTAATCTCCCACTCTATAATCCGAGGAGACATAGTCTACTATGTGATCATTTAGATCGTGAAGGCATAGCCTACCATAACAATCTGCTCGGAGGAGGCAGAGTCTACCATCCCGGCATAATAAACAATATAATTATTTGATCGTGGAGGCAGCGCCTACCATAACGATCAGCTCGGAGGAGGCATAGCCTACCATCCCGGCATCACATATAAACGGAGAAGGCAGAGCCTATCTTTCCATAAATAATAATATTTAAAATAAATTAAACTAAAATAAATTTTACCTTCTGAGTATAGATCTGACTTCGGGATTAAGAAACGTTCGTGTTGATAACGTGTTATAAATTATACTGTTATATAAGTGAGATATATGTGTTTGATATATGTATATATATATATATTATAAATATAAATAACCAAAGAGATGGAAAGATAGAGGCGAGAGGTAAATGAGTGTGAGAGAAGTGATCAAATTGATCTATATCTTACACTAAAACGAGACACTCCTTTATATAGAAGGAGTAAGCCGGTTACATCAATTAATAACCACAAAATTAATGGATAATCATTATTCATATTCAACAGTAACTTATTAATTTAAATATGTTTTGCTTTATCATTTTTATTTTTCCGTGAATTTCGTGTGAAGAGAAACTTGGTGAGGATTTAAAACCCAAGAAAATAACTATTTTAAGGTGAAATTTCTGGATTTCTTCTCATCTACTTTAATAAAAAAATTCTCTTCATAGAGGAGAAATGAACATAATAAGAACTGGTTTTGATTTTTCTTGTTAAAAAATTAAAAGAGACAATATGAGCAGGCTGTCAATCTCAGCTTGGATCGGACTAAGTTAATTTCTTTCTTTGCGTTAATTTGTGATTTTTATTTTATGGTACTATGTATTTAGTCGTAGTTTATTACTAAGCTATTTGTTTTGTGTGAAAATATAGGATTTTAAGCTACAAATATAAAAGAGAAAATTACCCAAAATAGCTCATTTTATTTTTAAAATAGCTAGAATAATCCACTAAATATAAAATGGCTAGAAAAACCTACTAATCATCCAACTAATTCCGTAATTGCTAAATTATCCTTCTCTAATTTAGTATATTAATTTCGTTATTGTTTATAAGAAACAAGTATGTTTAGTTATTGTTTATCAAAAAAGAAATATAAAAAATATCATTATTGATTAGTATAATACACCTGCTGATTTTAAAAACCAATGACTCTAATTAACTTAATTTGGTGGATCAGTTATCTTCTCGGTCTATATTTTATGTATTGATTCATGTAATTTATTTCAGAATGTCGAGACAAACAAATGTGGAATTGAGATTTTCTTTGTGATTATATTCATTCAAAAGCACCAATTACCATAGCAAAGTTATCTTCACTACATGCATTTATTCTATCACTTTTTTCCTCATCTTCACTACACGCATCTATTACGGTACTTTTTTCATCATCTATTCATTAATAGTACCCTTTTTCTTCTTTTTCACCTGTCTTCTGCAAAGCAAAAATAAAATATAAAAAACAAAATTTAGGATTTAGATTTAAGCACACGAAAATATAAAATTCTTCCAGAAAGTCGAAGAATTTCTAAAATAAATGCTAGACTAACATACTGAAATTAAGTTTACAAAAATATTTAGAAATATTCTGTTGCGTCTGCCAAAAATTTTAAGAGTCCACCAAAAAATGGTAGACTAGTAGACTGGGATTAAAGTTTGCCGACATATTTGTGAAGACTTCCCTTGTATCTGCCAAAACTTGAAGAGTCAACGAAAAATACGGTAGACTAACATACTGAAATTAAAGTCTGCCAGGATATTTGGAAGACTTCTGTTGCGTCTGCCAAAAATTCGAAGAGTTTACCAAAAAAATGGTAGACTTCCATTGCAAAAAAATCAAAGAGTCTGCCAAGAATAAGGTAGTCTGACATACTGAAATTAAAGTCTGCAGAAATATTTAGAAAATTTCTGTTGCATCTGCCAAAAATTCGAAGAGTCTGCAAAAAATATGGTAGACTATTAGACTGAAATTAGAGTCTGCAAAAATAGTTGTAAAATTTCCGTTACGCCTGCCAAAAATTTGAAGAGTTTGCCAAAAATAGAGTAGACTAACATACTGAAATTAAATTCTACCGAAATATTTGGAATTTTTCTGTTGCATCTGCCAAAAACTTAAAGAGTCTATCAAAAAAATGATAGACTAATAAACTGAAATTAAAGTCTGTCGAAATGTTTGGAAAACTTATGTTTCGTCTGCCAAAAATTTGAAGAATCTGCCAAAAAATGGTAGACTAATAGACTGATATTAAAGTCTGCCGACATGTGTGGAAGACTTCCCTTGGGTCCGCCAAAACTTGAAGAGTCTGCCCAAAAAAAAATGGTAGACTAGTAGATTGAAATTAAAGTCTGCCAAAATATTTGGAAGACTTCCGTTGCGTCTGCCAAAAACTTGAAGAGTCTACCTAAACGATGGTAGACTAATATACTTAAATTAAAGTCTGCCAAAATATTTGGAAGACTTCAGTTCCGTCTGCTAAAAATTAGAAGAGTCTGCCAAAAAAATGGTAGACTAGTAGACTGATATTAAAGTTTGCCAACATGTTTGGAAGACTTCCCTTGCGTCTACCAAAACTTGAAGAGTCTACTAAAAAAATGGTCGACTAACATACTGAAATTAAAGTCTACCGAAATGTTTGGAAGACTTATGTTCCGTCTGCCAAAAAATGGTAGACTAGTAAAGTGATATTAAAGTCTGCCGGCATATTTAGAAGACTTCCATTGCGTCTGCCAAAATTTGAAGAGCCTGCCAAAAAAATGGTAGACAAACATACTAAAATTAAAGTTTTCAAAACTATTGTCTTTTCTTACTTCTAACATTTTCTTTTTTGAGAAAAAAAAAATCATTTATGATTTGATAATTTTAAGAGTTTATTACCTAAACTAACCTTAATAAATATGGTATTTACCAGATTAACTCCATGACAAGTGACCATAATTAGAATAACTTTAATAAATTTGTAAAATACCATTTGTGACAAAACGTCTATGAAATAACAACTTTGCCATTACAGAAATGATATAATTATTTATTAAAATAAAAATAAAATAAATCAGTAATCGAAAAAAAGGAATAATAATATTAAAATAAAAATTAAAATTGTAATAAGAAAGATAAAAAATGAGAAGAATTCATTTGCTGGAAAAAAAAACTCGCCGCCACAGATACCTAGATATCTCTTCTTCGACTCGCTTCTGCGACGGGTGATTCTGGAGTGGCGGAATATTGCTTTGCTGCGAGGAGCAATTCTTTCCTTTGTGGCCTATAGTTATTGACGACGGCGGCGTCTCATTAGCAGCGACGACGACGCCTCTTTCGTTTTGAGTAAGTGGTTTTATTTTCGACAGCGCCTTTGTCGTTTCGATTTCTTTGTAGATCTAAGGTGTTTTCAGAGTAGTGGATTGACGATTAAACTCGATTGAAACTGGTTTCATCTTTCATTCAACGGGTTTCATCTTTGGATTATAAAAGTTTTCGAATTAAAAAAAAATTAAAATTTTTATTATTTGCAGTAAACAACGACTACGACGACGGAATCCGGTGATTATTGAGATTTAAACCGCGAAAAGGTAACCGGATGAAAATGTTTCCGTTTTCAGTGAATTATCGGGATGAAAATATTTTGTTTTCAGTGAATTATATGGTAGATTTATTCTGATATAGTCGATGATGTGATGGTAGACTTTTAATTATCTACTCGCACAATTTCATTGTATCTAGTAGAAATCCGGTGAGGATAAGGGCGGAATCCGGTGAGGATAAAGGTGGAATCCGGTGGAGAAACGGGCAGAATCCGGTGAGGATAGAGAAAGGTAGCCTGACCTGTGGCTTCTTTTTTATGGATGGTTTAGTGTGATGGTAGATTTGTTTAAATTGTGGTAGAATTGATAGATGGTAAGTCTTACTGGTTTTTAGTGGTGGTAGACTTGATGATTTATTGTGGTAGACTTGTTAAGTTAAACTTTTGAAGCTAATTGTTGGTGGACATGATGGATTGAGGCGCTTCGTGGTAGACTTAGTGTAGAACTATTTTTGTGGTGGTAGACTTGATAAGTTGTGCTGGTAGACTTGTTGGTGGAGTTGATGGTTGTCGATTGTTGGTAGTAGACTTAGTGTATAACTATTTTGTGCTGGTAGACTTGATGGTGGAGTTGATGGTTGTCGAGTGTTGGTGGTAGACTTAATGTATAACTGTTTTGTGATCGTAGACTTGATAAGTTATCTTGGTAGACTTGTTGGTGGAGTTGATGGTTGAATGACTTATTTTAGTTTTGGTGGTAGTTTTATATAATTTTTTGCAGCTCAGTGGATGGGGTCTTCACGCGAGGAGGAGCGGAATTACCCACCTCGATTGTTTCCCCCAGGGAAATCTCCTGTTCAGAACAACTACTACCATTTGACAGATTTTGGGATGTTGAAGGAGGCTGTTGGCGAGGATGTCTACAATGAGATACGGAACAATTCTTAAGTAGGAGTGGTTTTGAGTCTTGCAGAGAAGACGTACGTATGGGCCGCAAAAACAGTCCATAACATGGTTACAAATCAACTTGCTATTGACCGAAGTTACGAGATTTGGGCACTTATCGGTGGGCGTCCACTGCGGTTTTCCCTCCACGAGTTTGAAGATATAACCGGGCTCAACTGCCAGCCCATTGGGGACGAGCCGTGGAATATAGATCACAATGAGTTCTGGGGAGAGCTTGGTGTGAATGCAGGGGTAGGGCCAAATTGGCACGAACTGGTTGAGGTATTTGGAAGATGCAAAATTTGGTCGTGTCAGCAGAAGAAGATGCTTGCGTTGCTGTTCATACAGCAAGTTGGGATATTAGGTATTACTCGAAATATTCGACTTCCTTTGGACTGTGCGAAGAGAGATATGGATGAGGAAGCTTTTGAGAGTTATCCATGGGAACGGGTCGGTTTTAAGGAGCTGATTTTGTCTATCAAAGTTACATCTTTAGGTGGAAATAGCTACACCTTCCATGGATGTGTGCATGCATTGCTTATATGGGTTAATGAGTCGGTTCCAATATTGGGAGAAAAGTTTGGCAAACTTGAGAACAATCCGCTTATTTTATTGTATCCTCTACTTCGGTGGCGTTCGAGTAGGGACAGATACATTCTTGAGAAAGTTTTGGAGGAAGAAAGAAGTAGAACCGAAGACAAGGAGGTATGTTTCCTTACAGTATATTTTTTTTTGTATTTTGGTAGAGTTATAGCCTTAGTTATTGTAGAAATATTATGATAATTGTGCTTATGGTAGATTTGATAGATTCACTTATGGTAGATTTTATTTTAATTGATGGTAGAGTTGATTTAGATTATATGTTGTCTTAGACCTATGTACGCCGTGGTAGATTTGTTAGTATTACTGATAGACTTATATATTTGGTAGATTTTTAAGTAGTAGTGATAGACTTATATATTTAGTAGAATTTTAAGTAGTAGTTATGGTAGACATATCCGTGTATATTCTACTGAAGTGATTTGTCTCTACCTTTGTCTGCAGGTTAGGGTCAGACATCTACTGGAGGTTCCTCGAGAGGACATATATCCGTTTTGGCCAGATGAGGAGTCAACGCCAGAAGTTGATCTGAAGCTTCACAATATGTTAACCAATATACTCGATGGGCAGTTAGATGAGACAGTGTGGGATGACACAGTTGGGAATGATTCAAAGGAGAGGGAGATGGAGAAGGACAAGGACAACGACAAGGACACGGAGAAGGCGAAGGGGAAAGAGAAGAAAAGGGCCAAGGAGAAGGAGAAGGGGAAGGAGAAGGCGAAGGGGAAGGAGAAGGAGAAAGAGAAGGGAAAGGAGAATGAGAAATAGAAGGCAAAGGAGAAGGAGAAAGTGAAGGAAAAGGTCAAGGAGAAGGCGAAGGAAAAGGTGAAAGAGAATGAGAAGGATAAAGAGGGTGAATAGGAGAGCGACCCTGATTTTATAGGTACGCGTTTGAAGAGGCGTAAAGGAGAAAAAGACTAAGTCTACCGAGGCTAAGAGGAAGGAAAAGAAGGAGGGGAAGAAAAGGGCGAAGGAGATAGGAGAGGATGTGAGTTGTAAGGAAGTATCAGATAGTGAAATGGCTTTGCCGATTGGGAAATATGCTGATAAGGTTCGAAAGACGAGACGGGTTGAAGGAGATTCGCAGCAGAAAGGAGAAAATAGTGTCATGTTACAGGCGGTGCAGCTTTTGATGTCCAAAGTTGAAGCCATGGACAAAAGGATTGACTCTATGGTGGAGAAACGTGACAGTCCTGTCAAAGAAGCTGAAAAAAATACCGCTGAAAATGAAGATGCCGAATCCAGTGCTAATCCCTCATCGGGTGGAAATGATCGGGTACGCAAGTCTCTCTTCTAGTAAAAGTAACTTACGCAGGTTACTTGGATTATCTGAAGATGTGTGTGGTGGTTTTTGTCTTTCATTTGTGTTGGAACCTAGCAAATTGAACATTTTTGGGTTTTTTTCCGAACAGTAGACTTTTACTAGTAACTTTTGAGTGACGGTAGACTTTTATTTTAAAATGTTTTTGTTTGTATAAGTTCGAATTTTCGTTATATCTCGTATATGCACTCATTAATATATGGAGTCCCTTTATATATGTTCTGAAGCCAATGACTAAGACAATTGCGTATGATTTGCAAAAACATTAGAAAAAAAACTGTTAGACTTTAAGTTCTTAACAAAATAACTCGCTTAACTAAAACACGTTTATTTGTTATAATTGGTTGTTGTTCGAGTACAGTCGTGGAGGCTTGAGATGCAGGAAACCTCCGATTCAGAGTTTCCATCATCAAGGGTGGTTAGAAAGCCGAATATGAGTGGGTTTATTGGGCGTAAAGTCAAAACAGAACCGCGTTCACCATCAGTTCATGATACAAAATCGAAACCAACAACGCAAATCAAAGAAGAAAACTTCGTTACACCGGGTTCAGGAGAAAAAATAAAGATACCAGAAATGATCGACGAAGATGATGACGCACTTTTGAGAGCTTTGAATAACCTTATGGCAGTCTCTACCAAGATTTGCCAACAAACCATCTTAAAGCCTAGGAAGCACACCCTTGCTGCCACTCAAATCTCACCATTCAAGGGGAGTTCTGTGGTGCGGAGAATTATGGGTAATGTTACTCCTTCGCAGACCACATATAACCCATTTGACGAGGTGGACCGACGCAAATTGGATGCATTGCTGGACTACATCAAACAAGACTTGTAAGTTCTATCTATTATCAGTAACACTAAAGTCCCTAGGAGTTGTAACAATCCCAAACATCTCACCCTCCTATTGCTTTTCTATATGGACAACCCGTTTGAGATGTCGTATGTCGGGGTTGATTTTTATCTTACGCTTATGACCCCCAAAGAAATGTGGCCGACTGACGAATACGGATGGTTGACTGGCAAGGTATTGTTAACCATTGCAGCAGACTTATCTTCGGTAGATTTATATTAACCATTGCAGCAGACTTATCTAGACTTACTTAGTGGTGGCAGTAGACTTATTTAACAAAAATTGAACAAGTTAGTGGTAGATTTAATTGTTCGCTTAGTAGTAGACTTATAACTTTGGAGCTATCTATGGTACCAATTATTTAAAATTGATAGACTTAGTTAACTTGTATATCTGATGGTACTTAACAGCTTATGATGTACTTTCATGTATTTTCAGCAAATGGCATCTGGATTTGATATGTTTCGATGTTGGTCCTTCCTAGCTCCATCTCCTTTTCGGAACGGCAGAGTTGCATTCCTCGATCCATTCTTTGGATATTTATGGTGCACAGATTCTGAGAAAAAGTTTGTACCTGACGAGAACAATTGGATCTACTCAGAGGGATATTTGAACATGGCAAATGGCATATTCCGTGATTTCCCTTGTCTGCCAAGGAAATGGGTGGACGATGTTGACTACTTGCACATCGCCCACAACATCGACAACAGACATTGGGTGGCTCTAGAAGTGGATTTTGCTAAGAGAAAGATTAGGATTTTTGATAGCGTGCTCTGGGTATATAGTGACAAGTTCATTGAAGACTCGGTTAAGCCTTATGCGAAGCTGATTCCTTTGTTGTTGAAGCAAATAGCACCACCTGAGAAGAGGGCAGTAATGAGTGACCAATGCTTCAACGCATACAGGTTAAAATCAGCTCCGCAGAATAGACAAACCAGAGACTGTGGGGTATATACGTTGAAGTATGTCGAGTGATTAGCTCTAGGCCACTGTTGGGAGCCGCTCAGAGACAGCAACATACCTGGGATTCGCCTGAAACTTGCTGCGGAGATGTTCGATGAAGCGGACAAGGAGTACAACTTCCAACGATCTGATCCTAACCCGCGTGGTGAGTGGGAAGATAAGATTCCACTACAGACAGGATCAGTGAAATGATGAAGTCAATGTTGTTTTTTGGGGGTTTGCAGACTCCGATGTTTTTCATGGGTGGCAGCTGCTAAATTTTTGCTTAACTTGGACTAAAGTTAATGATTCGGTGTTGCAGCATACTTATTTGGAGGACATATCTATATGTGTTTGTTGTAGCAG
This sequence comes from Thlaspi arvense, assembly GCA_911865555.2. NCBI lineage: Eukaryota > Viridiplantae > Streptophyta > Magnoliopsida > Brassicales > Brassicaceae > Thlaspi > Thlaspi arvense. The sequence continues at coordinate 11,358,957 of OU466861.1, forward strand.
TAGATTTAAATCCAATGTTGCAGTAGATTTAATTGGAAGAAGTATCTATATATTTTTCTTAGTGGTAGATTTAAATTCTGTTTTGCAGCAGACTTATTTGAGATTAGCGAAAATAGTCTCACACTTATTACTATGGTTCTTACATAAACAAACAAGAAATGCACACAAATTAGTATGGTTCTTACATAATCACGAAATGCTTACTATTCTCACACTTATTAGTATATGAAATTTAAACAAAGAAGTCGTAATGGTTACTTAAGGCAAGTAGCCTGATTATGACCAACTTGCTAACACATGGAACATTTGTGGCTCTTCCTAGGACGTTTCTTCGCCATGGCCTTTTCAAGAGCACCCTTAAAACGTGTTTTTTTTTTGGCCTTCCGGGAGGGTTACGCACGGTAGGTGGAAGACAAACCTTTTTGGCGACTTCATCAGGCAAAGGTAAGGCAATATCTCGTGGCATTATACAACCTGAGTATGCATTGCATAAGTACGTCGTATGATAATACAGATGACAAAGGGAGATGGGTGTTGGTAGATCAGGGCTTTTCTGAGTCTTCTTTAACTCCTCAGCTGCTGCAATGGCATGGACACAAGGGATTTTATCTAAATCAAACATGTGGCAAGTACATGTTTTCAGCATCAGGTTCACTACGTGCAATACTGTCCTAGACGCCACTTGCATTCGATGAGCATCTATCTCTTGGACACTCAACTGCTTAGCATCTTCAACTCTAACCTGTTCCGCACAAACAAATCTATCATAGTGAAAACAAATCTATCATAGTGAAATTAAATTTACCTCTACCTAACCAAAACAAATCTACCACATATAGATTAACTCTAACCTGCAGCAAGTCTTCGACTCCTTTTGTGAGATATGTTTGCATCTGACCAGTATTTCTGCGTCTTTTTGCGAACCACCTCGTCAAAAGCATCCTGATATCTTCCAAAAGTCCAACAATAGGCTTACTTCTTCCACTACTCAGAACCTTATTAAGTGATTCTGTTATGTTACTGGTTGTGAATTGTATCTATCCCCTTGGAAATGAGCATGACTCCACTTACATACATCAGCTTTTTCCAAATAACTGAACAGCTGCGGATGTGTAGCCTAAATCTGTGCATAATATGCATTAAACTCTGCTTCTATATATGCTGTAGCAGCCTTCTTTACAAGCCCAAAACTGTTTCCCCCTTTGAATTTCACCAAAATGTTTTTATAGAGATGATATGTGCAAATACCCCGCTTGGCTAGAGGGTAAATCTTCCCTATCGTCTTTCCTATTGCTCTGTGTCTATCAGAAATAATACTTAGTCCTTCATCATCAGGTATCACACGGTGTAGCTGTCTAAAAAACCATTCCCAAGACTCGTCATTCTCAGTATCAACGACACCGAAAGCTATAGGAAATATATTAAAATTTATATCTTGGGTTGTTGCGATGAGTAGTGTACCTTTGTATTTTCCATGCAAAAACTAACCATCTACGATAACAACTTTCCTCATATAGGGGAACCCCTGTATGCTTGCCCCAAAAACGAGGAACAAAAACTTGAATCGATCCTCCTCATCCACTTCAAGCTTTATAAGTGTCCCTGGATTAGCTCGCCTAATCATGTATACGTACCCAGGAAGTTGTTTGCACCCACTCTCAGAAGTTCCACTTACTAATTCTATTGCATACCGTAAGGCACGGTGTGCTTTCCAGTAGTCCACCTGTAAGGGATTATAATGAAGGCAACACACCCATTACTACAAAAGTTTCTCATACAAAAATCTACCACTGTTGAAATCAAAAAGTCTACCATGAAAGAATCCAAAGACAAACAAATCTACCATAGTCAAAACAAATCTATCACAAATCTACCAATAGTGAAAAAAAAAATACCATGAAAGAACCTATGACTAAAATAAATCTATCAAAGTGAAAACAAATCTGCCCAAAGAAATAACAAATCTACCAGTACTGGAAAGCAATATACCATAATCCTGAATCGTTTAGTCAGAGCATCGGAGACATGACTTGGCAACACACTCGGTCCAACACCGCCTACAAAGTCTTTATAAAGGTGACCAAGAATCTCGTAAGTTGCATGACGGTTACGGAGCGATCGGACTGTTACAGAACATGTGTGCTTTGGAACGTATGTCTTAATGTAGAAAAATGGACTATCACCCACGGTTGAAGCTCGGACACCCCATCTACATCCAGGAACCCAACACTTTACTGTCAACAACTTAGGATACGAGTAACCGACATCGAAGTCAAATTTTTGAGCAACACTCAGAATTTTGAGTCGCCTAAACAGCTCATCTTTTGTCTGAAAATGCTGCCCAACTGCTAAGTCTATTGAACTTAGTTCGAGGTTCAGAATTTCAGGAACTGGTAGATTTTTGCTTTTGGTTGGCAAAATTTCCGCTTTTTGTTGTTTTTCTTCTTTTTCTTCATCTGAACTTCCACAATGAGAGTCTCTTCCTTTCTTCCTCTTCATCCCGTACTCTTCGTCATCTGAGGAAAGACCATCCGAATCAACGCACACATCATACCTAGAATTCAAATCATCATCCGAGTCAACTTCATCACCGTTTTTTCACCATCGCCATCATCCTCAAATTCATTATCTTGTTGATCTCCTTCACCTCCTTCTGCATCATCGTTTTCGTATGTCCCATCTTCTTCAGCTTCTGAATCTTGCATGTGTTGATTATCGTGATTGACAACATCTGGAGTTCTTGCTTCTGATGGGATGAAATCTTTCTTAGACTTCTCTTTAATCTCAATGCATAATCGGACCGGATCTTGCTTTAATTGTGAAAAAAAACCACGCAACTGCCTTTCATTTTCTACAAATACGGGAGGTGTATCTTGTGGTAGTCTCTGCAACAATTGCTTGGACAAAGTATAGCTGAAATGCAGTTCTTGAAATCGATTATCGAAACCAAAATCCTCAAACACCATTCCAACCAAATCAACAAACGAGGTTTCTGGATGTATCCTTAGTATCATGCAACCCTTTGATTTGTCGGCGACGAAGATCCAACGATTCTTGTCAAAAACCCATTTGCCACAAACCAAAACGACTTGCTCCATTAAAACCGAAAAATACGAAAATAAGAGAGATTGATGATGAAGATAGAGGTTCACAGCAAGGGTGTCACCCTAGATTCTCTCATATTTGCCAAATAAATTTTAGAGAAGAGAGATCGATGAAGAAGATTGGAGTTATCGAGTCTTCTTGTACGAAAGTGGCAACCCTAAGTGAAGATATGTTTCATCTCTTTTGTGGTTGTTGCGTAAAAAAATTTAAAAATTACTTTTACCTTTCTTGGTAATTCTGCCGTAACAAAATAAGAACAAAATGCTTCATTCACCAACTCTTGCCATATCCGCCATTATCGAGAAAACTCAAACTATTCTTCTTCATGATCCAGTCAACTATAAACCATCACCTTTCAAGATAGAAGAGTCTACTGTAACACTCTAATTCTAAATCTACCTATTCATTATCCCGACCGACCCCGTAAGTTTTGTAGATCCAGTTGTAATTTCACAACAAAACGCTGGTTACTTAGATCTATTTTTCTGTACTCGTCCACTCTTCTAACCCAACATTTTCGGATCCTCACCTGTATATTTTGTTAAACAGTAGTATTTTCTGGGTTTAGCTTCTCTAGATCGTTTTCTCTACGTTTTCAACTATGACAGTGTATGATAGATTTACTTGACATCCTAGTGGCTGTGGTGGTAGACCTATATAATTTGTTTTCATCTTCGGGACTTGATGATTGGTTTAATCGGAGTTGGTGTATCATTTGTGGTAGACATAAATTTGTTTTAGAACTGATGTACTTCTATCATACTTGCAGATGGAATCTACAGACGGATTCAGTCAAATACGAGACATACTCGATGAGATCCTAGTGCGGGTCGGCCGAGTATCTGGGAAGGATGCTTATCGTGCAGCTTGTGTATCTAAGCTACTATCAGAATCGTTGAAGCAACCATCTGTTATGCAAGCGCTTAACCTTTCCGACTTTCTGTCAGACACTACCTTGGTCGAGCGTTTTCCTCGGTTCTTCAATTTGGCTATCTCATCAGGCAATCCTCAGGCCTTATACCTGCACGGGATGACTAAAATGGCTGTTGAGGGGGACATTGAAAATGCAGTCAAACTTTTCAACAAGACTTCTAAAGCGGGGATAGACCATGCAACTTTAATGTTCGCTATATGCGCCACCGCATATGGTCTATACACACGAGGACTACAAATTCTAGACCGTATTGCAGGGTGGAGATCATGCATGGAGTACATGATTCAGATTGGTGAAGAAGTCTCCTGAACAAAGAAGGGGATGAATAACGAGAGCCGAGGCTTATTGCCAAATGTATTTAGATATGATGATTTTTTAAGTTGCAAATTCCAGCACCGAATTGCTGGCTGTGAGGATTGCTACCTATTCATTCAATACCAACTCCTCAAATTTGAATTCTGATGCTAGCTGTCATGTTCCCATCTCTTAGTATTGCTCTCCTTTTGTCTATGTATTTCTGTTACAAAACGTAGGACTTATGTGGATGAAGATCCTCAAGTTTTCTAATGTAATTGAATGGCTCTTTAACTTACTAATCATTGTCTTATCTTAATCACGTACATCACTAATATGAAACACAAAACCATGAAATTACTATCGACATGTGCCATGAATAAACAAAGAGTAGAATACACCACACTTCATAGTATATATATGTGGTAGATTTAAGTGTTGAGTTTTCAAAAGTCAACTATAAATCATCACCTTTCAAGATAGAATAGTCTACCGTAACACTCTAACTCTAATTCTACCGACGATGTTAGACTAGTAATTTCAAAAAGATTAACTCTACCATTACACCATCAATAAAGGTCTATTGTAACAGCGCATCACTTGACATTCAATACTTAAGTCTACCACCACATAAATAACTCTACCAGTACGGTGATATGAACCATCCGTAGACTAGCGGGAAATAAATCTCCCATCGAAGGAAATATATCTACCATTCAAACAAAAAATCTACCGTCGTAGCTGGTCAAACTACCTAAAAAGTCAAACATCTACCGTCACATAGAAAAAGTCTACCATAATTAGATAACAAGTCTACCTGATGGTGTAACAAATCTTCCATCAAAACTGGAAATCCAATCGAACTCTACGGCTGTAAAACAAATCTTCCACCACGTGAAAATAAATCTACCAAATTAAGTCTATCAAATCTACGGCTCTCCCTCGGCGTTGACCGGATCCAATAAGTCTACCGTCAAAGCCTAAAATGACGTGGCAAGGCTTCAGTAATGGTATTTTCGAAAACTAATTTTTTGTCATCAAATACTTCAGGGGTAAAATCGGTATGTTAGGTTATTCTAGTAATAAAAAAAGAGTTAGATCATTATGGTCATAAACCTAGTTTCCATGGTTAGTATAGTAATCTTCCCTAATTTTAATTTCCTTATTTAAATTCATAACATTTGTATTTAATAGTTAGGTTCTTTTTTATTTTTCAAATTATTAATTATAGTATTTATGTGGAAAAACAAAGAAAATATATGATATGTTTAAGGGTATTATGGAAAATTAATTATAAAAAATCTTACAAATTGTACATAGGTTATCTGGACTATTTCAAATATATTTAAGGTTATTGTAGCAATATAAAAATATAACAACATATAATATATAAACATTGATGGCATAGTGCATTGAGGGCGTCCACATGGGATTAAAAAACTCGATCTGATTGGTCCACATCAGCATATTCATTAAATAAAAAAATGTTAAGTATGATTAGGACGGAAAAACTTGTTTTAATTGGTCCACGTCAGCTTTTAAATCAAACCAAAAATTATTAAGTATAATTAAAATATTAAAAGTTAATTTAACAAATTATGTCCAACAAAAAAAGTAAATTCAATATGGTTGATCCAAATCAATATATTTATTAAATCATAAAATATTAATATGGTTTAAAATTTTTAAAATTAAATAAAAAAAATTAACAATTAACAATACATGTATAAAAAAATAACCATTATCAATTATCCATTTAAAAAAATCTACAACAACTCGATTTAACAATTAAAAAGATGAAAACTGAATAAAAATATAACATAAAACTCTTGGAAGACATGATAGAAAAGGAAAAAAAGGTTTTGCATGATCATTACAGTTTCCTAACAATATTAAATTCGAATCAACATGAATCATGGATTATATATGCAGTGACATACAACATCAATAAGACTTTTCAATAAAAAACTAAATCTTTGAACACATAAACCTTCAAGAAAAAAAAACTATAGAAATTCTATAGAAAACAGAAAATAATACCAAAATCTTAGCAAAATTATATTTCTCTAAATCAAATGTATATATACGTCAAAGTTGGATAATTCGATTGGTGTCATTGTTATTATTTTACCTAATAGTTTTTTAAAATTTATAAATAAAAATAGGATAAATTACACATTATATATTAAATTCTCTTATATAAATAAAAATTTCTATAAATATATTATATTTTCAATAATTTTAAAGATAGTAGCTAAAAAAAATTAAACCAAAATATTAATACAAACTCGTGCGTAGCGCGAGTTATATACCTAGAAATATAAAAATATAACATACGAGAAAACGATTCAGTCAGGTAAATAATATATCTTGTTCATTCTTCTATGTTCACACTTCCTTATAAGGTAACTCAATCTCTTGATCTTCTCTTACACCACTTGGCATTATTTTGCAATGTGCTCCAGATTAGGGATCGGATTTAAGTTGTTGGAGAGTGTTTTGTACACGAGACAACCAAATATTCCCTCTCATACTTCTTGTTGCGGTAACTAAATCTCTGTGTCCTCATTATTTTGCAGTTACAAGTTTTACTTTAGTACATTTATTAAAATTTCATATGATGGTTTCTTCTATTACACGTAACCATATACTAATTGAGTGTGTTCTAGATCAGCTACAGTCGTCTATCATGTCTTTTTACATACTTTATGTTGTTTAAATTTTTTGCAGCGAGTTCTTTCGTAGTTCCATTAGTAAGAAGAAATCATCTGACGAGGTAGAGACATAAGATGTAAGTGTCGGCTTGATTTGTTTTTCTTTTTCTTAATAACTTCTTGCTTCCACTGTCCACACATACTATTTATTTTTATGATTATGTCATGTTGGCAGGATCGGCCCATAAGCTAAACAGGTGAACCGAAAGATTATGTCATGTTGGCAGGGTCGGCCCATAAGCTAAGCAAGTGAAACAAAAAATTAGGACAGCAAAAATATTTGAGGCATTTTTTTAATCTTCTCCTTATTAGGATTATGTATTAATATTTATATACAAATAAAAAAATGTAAGAGTTTTGTTAATAAATTTATATTTTAACCTTAACCTTTAATAATTAAGCCGACTTTCTTAAATTATCTATTTTATTTGATTCTCTTTTCTCTACTACTTCTTTCTTCAACAATAATATTTCAACGTCACAATCATTTATCCTCGTCGCTGGTTCATATATGAGTTATTATTTCATTTTTTTTTATTTTCTGTAGAAACTAAAAATAGAAAGAAAGACTTTGAATCTATTATTAAATTGGTAATTAGAATTTGGAAATACTTGATATTGATCACGATATCTCTTATAGTATTAGTGATTTGTTTAATCTCTTTTTTCTGTGCAACAGTGGAAAAACGGCACCAAAAATTAGCAAACCATGTGGAATAAGAATTCAACCATCAGGATATGAGAACAGAGAAAAGAAAGAGAAACGAGAAGCATTCGTCAAGTCTTTATCAGGTTCTATACTCAACTTTGTAACGAAGGTTAAGAAAAACTAATGTTCGTATTAAATATAATATATAAAGATAGAGTTATTTACGTTCAGAGTTATTTTATGAATTATCAATTACAAAATAAAATAATTTTGAAACTAAGGTGCTTTCTTATCTTTTTTCTTATCTATTTTAGTTGAATGCCCAAAAATACCTTTCTCGATGGACTCGGTCTGATGGACACAGCTCTATAGATACAAATTGTTACTAAATGATAGTTACAATACGATTTGATGAACATTAAGTGATAGTGACAATGGATGGATACCAACGCGTGGATACGGTCTGATGGACACAACTCGATGAATACAAATTGTTACTAAGTAATGATAGTTACAATACGATTTGATGGACACTAAGCGATAGTGGATGGACAACAATGTGTGGACGCGGATCGATTTTCATCACTTGGACACAATGACATAATTGTCAATTCAATAGCAAAAGTTCCTTAATTTCAAAAAGTGTCTCTTTTGTAACTTGAAACTCAAAAAATGCCTCTAAACGTAAATAACTCTATAAAAATATATATATTTTTAGATTTGTATAGGATATCAAAAAATTGTTGGGCCGGCACTGCATGGTTTTGATCATATTTGATAAATCTTTGATATTACCATATGAAGATGGACTGTTGTTTTTCTTTTCTTATCTTGCTAAGAGTAGAACAGAAAGATTGAGCAAACAGTCAAATATCGCACTGAAGTAGACTCTGTCCGTTTCGTAGTAATTCTCTGTTCACATACACAAAAATTGTTTTATTTGACTGTCATGTGTTTTTAATTAGACAATTAGGTGTGATCACGATTACTCTGCTTATACTTTACTACTGCTAACAGAATAGTCTTCTTTCAAGACGGAACTCGTAAGATGAAAAACAAAACTCCAGGGAGATATTTAGCAGCCAAAAATATGAAGAGTAAGGTAAACAAGTCTTTCTTCTCGTGTTTTTGCGCTTCATGCATAGGTTTTTGAGCAACAAAAATACAAACACAAATCAAAACATAAGAAATGAGCAAAACAAAATATTACACACAACGCACGCTGATTTCAAAATGCAAAAACTTAAACCACGCTCAAACAAAACAAAAATACAAACACCAAATCAGAACTTAAAAATGAGCAAAGCAAAACATCACACAAATGCTCGCCAATTTCAAAGTACACTCAGACACAACCTTACAACACAACGAAACTCGAATACAATATAACAAACAAGCAGAAAAAAATAGTTTTAGCCATTTATCTTCCAGTGGCGATTTCTTTTCTTAGTCTTTGACGCAACTATTAATCATTTTACTCGTTAGAAAGCTGATAGTATTCGAGAATATATTAATCGTTTTAGCCAACTAAGGAGAACCATATCATGCATATAACTTTAGTATATTGTCTAAAATATTTTTGTTTATTTATGCTTTTGCAAAAGAGAAGTTTAAGCCACTTCAAGTAAAAACGTTGCTTCATATATATAGTTCATACAAATAGAAAGTGGTAAAAGAAATAAGGCGTACCATAATTTTCTTCTCTGTTAGTTCAAAGATCAGATTTTAGTTGTGGGAGAGTCATGCATTAAACATGAGATTGCCAGATATTTGTTAAGGTAACTAATTATCTTTATCTTCTCTTATGCCACTTGGCATTCGCTTGCAGTGTGTATATTCTTTCTTTAGTACATTTCACAAATACAAATCACAATGTAAAAATTGACCAAAAACAAACTAAAAACATCACACACGACAGAAATTAATCTTACGCACTACAACAATGCAACTCAAACACAACATAGCATAATAAGCGACAAAAATTAGTGTTTTAGTTATTTTCTCTTGAAAGATTTTAGTGTTTTATTTTATAAGAATGAAAGTTTTTTTTGTTTCATTTTCTTTATTTTGAAGTTCTTATACGAAATTAGTATTTGTGTTAGATTTTTTTATGTTTTAATATTGGTTTTTCACTGTTTTTACTTAAATAGATTTTTAATCTCTAAGCTTTAAAGTTAAAGCTAAATGGAAATGGATAGTGATCATAGTGTTTGTTTTCTATATATATAATTGAACTATTCGGGTGGGTTCATAAGGTGACATTGCGAGTTTTTTTTATTGACAAACCTACCTCACGTCTTTTTGTTATATACAAAACTGTCACAATTCACAAATCTTTTGGTGTCTATAAAACGGCCAAAGTATATATATATATTTACACTTATAAAGAGGCAACTGTCCATCTCACACATGTCTTTTAAACATTTATTTTTTAAACTTTTTTCTTCATTAATAATTTTTTTCCTTCACCAATTCTCGTTCTTTTACATGGTTATCTTTTAAATTTATTTTAAAAAATAAAATAAATTATTTTCTTTTCTCTTTCCTATAAACTTTTTTTTCTAAACCTAATATTCTCTTAAGAGTCAATGTCTTCTTATTTCTTTTATTATAAACTATGAGAAAACCTCAGCTCCTAAAATCAAAACTCATTTACAAACTTCCAGCATACTAAAAACAAAAGCAGTTTTGAAAAGTGAAATGAAATTAGCGTGAGTTTTTCAAATCATGAAGGTGCTACAAGATGATTTTGCAACCCCAATCGTAAAACTGAGACAGGCAGTTGATGCCATAACCGCCGAGATGCACGCCGATCTAACATTGGAAGGTGGAAGCAACCTTGAGATTATTATTAGCGACGCTGATAATTTAGATAACTTTGTTAAAAAGAAAATTGATATTTTTTTGGAATTCTGATTTATTTGAATTTAAATTTTTGATTAGATTACATAATTTTTTGCCGAGTTTATCAAATGTTTTTATTTCTTTAGAGGAAAATAGAAAAAAAAAACATGTTTCAAAATAAGTATCCACGATCTTCATTTCCAATTCAACTTCTCACTCTCATTGATATATCAGAACTGTTTAACCGTATAATTATTTAACCATCTGCAATTCTATAAAAAAACAACAGTTACGTTAGGTAATCTTTTAGTTTTGGCTTTCTGGGTTTTTATCCTCAATTTCTCAAACTCCATAGATCTCTAATTTGAGATTCTTTTTTGCAATTATGTTTCAGGTATTAAGGGCTGTGATTGCTTATAAGATAGAGCTTTCTGTCACACTAATAACTCAATTAAACCACGTTTCTGAGATGGAAGATGAAAGCTTGAATTGCATGTATGTGGCAATTTCAAACAATGATAAGCCTGAATATGTTGGTGGACTTGATTTAGTACTTGTGAATGATAAGGTATATTAGCTTATACAAGGTTTTATTTTGTTGTTAATAAGAGTGCTTTTCAACCTTTAAACGTTTTGCTCTTTTGAATTATTTGCAACTCATATAACAAGTATTATCTTTAATATATGCAACTCATATAGCAAGTTTAGATTTTTTTTTGTGACCACACGTATTTTGTTGTTAATCTACTTTGCAAGCTTTTCTTCTTCAAAATACATTTCAGTTTCCTTTTGTTGTTATTATGATAGGGAGATTGTAAACAAACTTACATAAGAGGAAAATTGATATCCAAATTCCAAAGTGTATTTGAAGAAGGAGAATGTTGTTTTTTCAGGGGAAGTACACATGCTTTCAAAATATTCTTCACTTAGTCAACACATGTGAAGCCTTGCCAAGATATTCCAAACCAGTCACTACGTTTCAATTTCATTCCCTTCAATGAACTACTCTCACAAAAACATGACAAGAAAATTTTCGCCGGTACGTTTAAGCACTAACATCATATCTTTTAAATTGTTGTAAAAATTTCAGTTCCATTGTTAACACTAAAAAGTCGTATCTTTTCTTTTCAGAAGAATCATACTTCAAAGCATATTTTGGGAAAAGAGGTTTAGATAGAAATAATTGACAGATAAAATATAGATTGCAACATGATTGAAATTTGTAACGATTTGTAGATCAAAAATATTGGGATGAAATAGAATTTATTTTTCTTATATTTTAGTTCTAGGTTTTAGAAAGATAGAGAGAAATCAGCTCGAAGTGTCAACATTGATTTCTTTTCTTCTTTACTCATTAGACTGCAATAAGCTAGAGTAATATATATCAGAAGAAAAAGAGGAAGATAAGCATAAAACATTCTTCAGCTCGAAATGTCAATAATGATTTTATTATTTTTTTCTTTTATTTATCAGTATTTCTATCTTTTTCTAACTAATCGATAGTTATTTTAAAATCATATAATATATTTCAGTGTTGTTATATATAAATATTTTCAATAAGTAATGATGTTTGTTCTTTAGTCTGTTATGCAATTCTTTAATATTAATATATTATAATTTCACACTATTAATTTTAATTTGTTTTGATTTTAACATATTAGCGTATACAAATCTGATAGATAATTTTGTTAATGACGTATAGCACGGACTAAAATACTAGTATATATATATATATATTTAACTTAGGGTACATTTCAGATCTATTGAAAGATCTAGACTAATTTTTTCGGGAAGGTGCAGTTTATGGAGAGAATCTCTCTCCGGATATTCAAATGAGCCAAAAGCAAAAACCCATATCCAGGTGGTCAAATAAGAAAAATGTTTAATAATTTCACGTTTGAGAGAAACCGATCCCTGGCCTAGACCAACAAGGCAATTTCTCCCTAAATAGAAATTCAGAAAAATATATACCATCTATAAAACAGCCACAAATCTTTCCAGATTTACAAAATAACCCAAATATTTTGCTAGTTTCAAAACTACCTAGTAATTTATGTATTTACAAAGATTCCCAAAACTAAAAGACTTCTGGAATATGATTGGTAGATGATTTGTAATGTTTTATAATGTGTATAGTTTTGGAATGTGTATGATGTGTAATGTTTTATGATTGTACTTACAATTGTTTTGGGATTTAATTAGTGTTATGTATATAGTAGTATCTGTGAGAGCTAGTACTGGCGGTCGAATAAAGGATTGGAACGAGTAAAAAATGAATCCACTAATGATTCAACAATTCATTCGGTTATACTAGATGTATATTACATGTAACTTATGGTTCACGAAAACGAGAGTACGCATCCGTATACGCCATTGGAATACGAAAACGATAGTACGCATCCATTACATACGCCATTGGAATACGAAAACGATAGTACGCATCCGTTACATACGCCATTGGAATACTATATCACTCTGTATGGTTGTCGAGAGAATAGAAGTACATCAAATTTAATTAAGGCTTCGAGGAAATGTAATGGTCCTGCTTTGCTCCATACATGTTACCTATACGTCAGAGATTATGATTACACCACGTTGCTTTTTAGTTATATGAATATATATATATATATATATAATGAATTATCAATTCTGAAAAGTCTCTCTTGGTAAGTAATATCTGTTTGATTCTTACTGAACATATGTAGCTATTTCTATGAAATATTAGTGTGTTCATAACAAATGCGGTTAGTTTCATGTACATTCAAACTAACCCTTTAGCTTGTTCAATCGTGAAGTAAGGCTTAGGTAAGCTATTAGTCAGTGTGAACTAAGTGTTTTAAATGATACTGTGATTAGTGCTGTAGTGACGCTTAAAGCAGGTGATTAATTTAATTACATACTAGGCACATCTTCCTTATCCTCAGCCAAGTGACTGGTTTTTTTTGTGAATAATCAATCTTATGCACTTCTTCCTTATTCGCTAGGTTTTACTACAAAGTAGGGGGGTTAATCAAAACATAGTTATATAATTTCAGTAGTAAAGAGTACAAAATGTATCATTTGTATAAAAAAACCTATAATTTTGACTGGTAATTCAACCACACTGTCCAATTTGGTCATCTGTTTGAGATAAGTCGGGTTACAAATAATCCAACATACACAGATTTGTGATCCATCCATTTCTATCTTTAGTAGGTTTTAAAATTTTTAAATTGTCTAAAAACAATTTACCAAAAAAGGCGAGTAAATCATCTTTAACAAAAAAAGGGCGAGTAAAAAAAAAAGAGAAGTAAATTAGCAAGTGACTCTCGTTTCATATAATACAAAATGGTAACACGACGTTCCTCATAGACTGCGTTTGCTTAACCAAATACTCTATAAGCACTTAATACGAAATATTAACGTTGAGCAAATCACGAATGTCGATAATCACGTCGTGCGGTTAGTGGTACCATACAAGTTAGCCAACATCGAATCCCATTTGAGACAATCCACACATATGGGCTGAATCGTCTGACATGACGAGTACGATATAGTCAGCGATTGTTTTCATCGTCATAATTACGAATGAGTATATGAGTACTTCTCAAATGATGGGCTATCCACAGATTTGGTGGCTAAAAACAAATTTGATTTTTACCTCCTGGTTTAGTTTCGGCTGATCTTATCTCCGGTTGAAGTGTGGTTCGGGCTGGTTTAGGAATGTTTATCCTTTGAACTCCACTCTTTTAGCATTGTTTCTTTCTTAATTTTATGAACACATACGTCAATATGGAAGGTTTTTTTTTCTAATTTTATAACATTTTTTTATATTATTATATTTGAAGATTTCTCAAAGAGGTTCTACATCTCATCAACTTATAATTCTTTTTGTATTGTAATGATTAGTATCACTCATACCATACTAATAACTACTTCCATTAATTTTAGAATTTTCTCAACATGATTTACATAAAAGCGAAATGTACTTCATCCATAATATAGATAGTTGAATCGAATTTTAGCATTTTTTATGCATTACTTTTTCTAGAAACAAAGATATTACGTAATCAAACATCAGGAAAATTCCAACACCTAATAATACACCAAAAACTTGTTATATGTTGGAGCTTGATGTAAAAAGAAATAAATTAGAGGTTAACTTTGGTGGGAAACTTTGTGGGTTGGGGACAAAGTGGAGGAAAACTAATCCCATCAAAGCCAAAAGAAAAACAATCTATTGACAAATTAAAGTAAAAATCAAACACTAGAAAAGGATTTTGCAAAATGTAAAAGCAAGAAGATATGTGGCATTTTGACTTTTTGTTTCAAATGTTTTGCCACAACATGTATGCGATAATGAAGTTTGTACTATATGTGAAATTTAATGAGGACATCGTATTCTTATCTCCGTGCATAGTCAAATTTAAGACTTGTCACAACCACTTTCATACGAGGACCTTCAATGTTTTTCCTTATAAATACAAACGCAATCAAACAAACAAAGGCTATAAACAATATAAAATTAACCTAGTGGCGAGCTATATATATGAGAATTTATTGTTTGATTGCGTTTGTAGGAAAAATCTTTTAAATCTCATTAATTAATATGTTTTTTAAATCAAGCAAGAGGTGAAGCCAGTTAATAAATTTCTTCAAGAAATGAGAATATCAGGCCTTATATGAGGCCCTGGCCCGTGTAACTGCTACTTACACCAACATCAACATTGTTTATTTCTTGTGTACACATATTTATACTGAATTTATATTTTGTGGTAAAAAAAAACTAAAAAGTTGAAAAAACGACAGTGGTTACAAACAAAAAAAATGAATAAAAGCGACGTTGGGTCAAATCAGTTGACATAAAATAAATGACATAGAGAGGGTAAAGAGGGGCCAGTAGTTGGATCCCTATATTGTCATTTCAGACAAAAAAAGTAGGGACAACTTCGTAAATGCCCGCCGTATTATTTATTAAATTTTAATTAAAATTAATTATTTTTCTTAAAAAAACACTTTTCTTTTTTGCTTATGGCACAGCTTGTCGGTTTGCGTGCAAACTCCTTTCTCTGTCTCTTCTCTCTCTCACTGTTCGATGTTCAGACCAGACACAGATCACTTACTCTCTCTCTCTTTTAATTTCTGAGAGAACATTTGTTTTTGTTCTTCTCTCAGTGAAAAAGAGAGAAATTTGAAGACCTTTTTGTAATGTATTTTGATGAGATTCCTGTTCCGTTTTGACTGGTAAAGTTTTGGGTCTTACTTTTTGCTTCCTCCATTGTTGGTTCCCAAGTTTTCTACTCTGTCCTACAACTGTGTCCTCATAATGATTCAATCTCGCCGTGACTCTCTTCTTTGAAAAAGAGAGAGAGAGAGGGTGAGAGTGAAAACTTGCTTTTGTTTTTTTTTTTAAATTCCACCGTAAAATCTTAAAGATAAAGTTTTTTTCGTTGATTCTCTGTATTTGTGTGTTGTTCTGCAGAATTCTCAGATCTTTTCTCAACTTCTTCCTTTACAAGTCTGAAAACACTTTTTTTTTTGGTCACTGTTTCTTTTTTTCAAAATTTGCGTTCCACTTGTCTTTGGTCTTTCACTAGAATCCACGACCAAAGAGTCTTCCTTGTCTGAGAAAACAAAAGAGACAACACATTCACTTCCGTTTCTCTTAAGAAACGACGGATTTTCCGAAGAAGTTAGATTAAAGATACAGAAGAAACCAAAAAAAAGGTAAGAAGAGAAGCTCGAATCCCAGTGTGAAAGTACAAAAAAAAACCGTCGGGGAAGTCTGAAGATTTTATTATTATAAGGAAAAAGAAAAAAATGGCGATGGCTGTGGCGAATCACCATGAGAGTGGTGATAATATAAATCGGCATTTGGATAGTAGCGGCAAGTATGTAAGGTACACGGCGGAGCAAGTTGAAGCTCTCGAGCGTGTTTACTCTGAGTGTCCTAAACCAACCTCTCTCCGCCGTCAACAGCTGATCAGAGAATGTCCCATTTTGGCCCATATCGAACCTAAGCAGATCAAAGTCTGGTTTCAAAACCGAAGGTAACAATAAAACTCAAAAGATATAAACTTTTGGTTTGGTTTCGATGTTTAGATTACTGGGTATCTAGTATTCTCCCCAAAGTTGGGATCTTTTAGTGAAGATTTTGGTGGGTGTTGATTAGATTCTCCCTGAAATGGTCTCTAGATTCTCTTCATTAGTTAGTTGTAAATCTACTGTTGGCTTTCTTTGTCTTTAGGGATTAAGGGAAACAAAAATTGAATGTGTGTATGGTGATTTGTTTAGTACGTTTTAGGAGTCAAGATCAAAGACTGGTTTCAGAACCAGAGGTATCCAAAAAAGTTCAAAAGATTTGTAATTTTGTTTGGTAATTAGTGTTCTCGCCAAAGTTAGGACCTTTTGGTAAAGATTCTCCCTGAAAATGTTCTTCAGATTCTGTGTTATAGTCTTGATGTTATGTCCTGATTTGGATTTCTAGGATTCTCTTCATTAGTTAGTTGTAATTTTACTGCTGACTCACTGTTTCTTTAGGGAATAAGGGAGACAGAATTTGATATATGGGTGTGTGGTGATTGGCCTTGTACGTTTCAGGTGTCGAGATAAACAGAGGAAAGAGGCTTCGAGGCTACAGAGCGTAAACAGGAAGCTTTCAGCTATGAATAAGCTGTTAATGGAAGAGAACGATAGGCTTCAGAAACAGGTTTCTCATCTCGTCTCTGAAAACGGATATATGAAGCAGCAACTTACAACAGGGGTATGTATACAAGAGAGAAAGAACAAATCTTGATTCGTTCTGTATGGTGTTTGCGAGGTATCTGATGTTTGTGAAATTTCAGGGGACTGATGCTAGCTGCGACTCGGTGGATCCAACTCCTCAGCATTCTCTTAGAGATGCAAATAGTCCTGCAGGGTAATATGCAAAGATGAGTCGATACTAACTTCTGTTCGAATCTTTCTTGATATAACATAACTTGTGTTGTTTTTGGCAGATTGCTCGCGATTGCGGAGGAGACCTTGGCAGAGTTCCTTTCAAAGGCTACAGGAACTGCTGTTGATTGGGTCCAGATGCCTGGGATGAAGGTTATTACATGTGCCTGTTACTTATGGTTATATCTTATTCGGTTGGCAGTTTTCGTCATTTCTGTGTATTGAGAGGTGAATGAGTCATTGCTGTGCGTTTTTTTTTTCAGCCTGGTCCGGATTCGGTTGGCATTTTCGCCATTTCGCAAAGATGCAATGGCGTGGCGGCTCGAGCATGTGGTCTTGTTAGTTTAGAACCTATGAAGGTAAATGAAAGTTGCTATGTCACATCTTAAGCAGACTCCAAGATTTGGAGTTCTCAATCTCTCTTATTCTGATGTAAGCTGTTGTGTTTGTTTTTGTTACATACATTTTCAAGATTGCTGAGATCCTCAAAGATCGGCCGTCTTGGTTCCGCGACTGTCGTAGCCTTGAGGTTTTCACAATGTTCCCTGCCGGTAATGGTGGAACGATCGAGCTCGTGTATATGCAGACATATGCACCGACGACTTTGGCTCCTGCTCGTGATTTCTGGACCCTGAGATACACCACAAGCCTTGAGAACGGCAGTTTTGTGGTATACATATCTCACATTGTCTTCATGTGAAATATATATGTATTTAAATGTTGATGTGATGATGAAACTCTCTCTTTGGTTATAAGGTTTGTGAGAGGTCTCTTTCTGGTTCTGGAGCTGGTCCTGATGCTTCTTCAGCTGCTCAGTTTGTGCGAGCAGAGATGCTTCCAAGTGGCTACTTAATAAGGCCTTGTGACGGTGGTGGTTCCATAATTCACATCGTAGATCACATTAATCTCGAGGTACGTAAAGTTATAGCTAAAAGTCATTATCTTTTTCTACATGTTCATCAACATTTTTCGAAAAGAATTGATTCCAATTCACTGTTCTTGCAGGGTTGGAGTGTCCCAGATGTACTGCGACCTCTTTATGAATCATCCAAAGTAGTTGCACAGAAAATGACGATTACTGTAAGTAGATATGACTCAAGATTCTTTTAAGATTGTTCTTGTTCTATAAAATGATTATTGGTTTTTCGTATTTCGGGTCTTAGGCGTTGCGGTATCTCAGGCAAATAGCGCACGAGACAAATGGTGAAGTAGTTTACGAATTAGGAAGACAGCCTGCGGTTTTGAGAACTTTTAGCCAAAGATTAAGCAGGTTTGGTTTTATTAGCATTCACCATTTGATGCAAATGTGTTTTCTTTTGCTTCTTTAGGTTTGACATGTTTTGTGTTTACAGAGGTTTCAATGACGCGGTTAATGGGTTTAATGACGAAGGATGGTCCATGATGCACTGTAATGGAGCAGAAGACATAATTGTTTCTGTTAACTCTACAAAGCATATGAATAGTATCTCCGGTTCCCTCACTTTTCTCGGAGGTGTGCTCTGTGCCAAGGCTTCAATGCTTCTTCAAGTAAGTTCTTTATACGATTTTCTCAAAAACATCTCTGTTGCAGCTTTTGAAAGTTTTCTTGAACACTTACTTTGTTTTTCTTTGGTGTTACGTAAGAATGTTCCTCCTGCGGTCCTCATCCGATTTTTAAGGGAGCATCGGTCTGAGTGGGCAGATTTCAACGTTGATGCTTATTCTGCTGCAACACTGAAAGCTGGTGCCTTTGCTTATCCGGGAATGAGGCCTACAAGATTCACCGGTAGCCAAATCATAATGCCATTAGGACATACAATCGAAAACGAAGAGGTAGGCTTCTCTTATTTGCAGTGAGATGATATCTTTGTATCAGCATTGATCTCATTCTTTGGTTTTTATGGTTTAGATGCTTGAAGTTGTTAGATTAGAAGGCCATTCTCTTGTCCAAGAAGACGCATTTGTCTCTCGGGATGTACATCTTCTACAGATTTGTACTGGGATTGATGAGAATGCTGTTGGAGCTTGCTCAGAGCTAGTCTTTGCTCCAATCAATGAGATGTTTCCTGATGATGCTCCACTTGTTCCATCCGGTTTTCGCGTCATACCAGTTGATGCTAAAACGGTATTACCTTTTTCCTTATTCTATGACCGGTTGGTTCATAATGGTTTCTTGATCTCTAAAAAGACAGTTTCTTGCTTTGTTACAGGATGATGCTCAGGACTTGTTGGCTGCTAACCACAGAACACTAGACTTGACTTCAAGCCTTGAAGTGAATCCGGCGACAGAGAATGGTTCTAACTCGAGCTCACGGTGCATACTCACAATCGCTTTTCAGTTCCCTTTTGAGAATAACTTGCAAGAGAATGTTGCCAATATGGCTTGTCTGTATGTGAGGAGCGTGATTGCTTCCGTTCAACGTGTTGCAATGGCGGTCTCTCCGTCGGTTTCCGGTTCCAAGTTATCTCCGGGGTCACCTGAAGCTGTTACTCTTGCTCTGTGGATTTGCCAAAGTTACAAGTGAGTAGTTTCATCTTTTGTCTAATGGCGAATCTTTTCATGGTTATTAGTAGCTTTGGAAGATTCTTATGTTTCTTCTGCTTACGCTTTACACAGTCAACACTTAGGCTCTGATTTGCTGAGGACAGACTCACTTGGAGGTGATTCGTTGTTAAGACAACTATGGGATCACCAAGATGCTATATTGTGTTGCTCTTTGAAGGTGTGTGATTCTATCAAAGTTTGGTTTATGGTTTAATTCTGTTGTCTTTTCGGTTTGGTTTGGTTTAGAAAAAATACTAATATCTTTAAAATCAAATCAAAGAGTTCTCTAATTGATATTATATGGTTCTGTTTCACTAAAATCGGTTTTGGTTTCAATTTGTTTTGTATATCGTGTTGGTCTTTGAATGTGTGTTATTCTATCAAAGTTTGGTTTTATGGTTTGGTTCTATTATCTTTTCGGTTTGGTTTGGTTTGGTTTAGATAAAAAAATATCAACCTATTTGATTGATATTCTATGGTTCTGTTTCACTAAAATCGGTTTTGGTTTCGATCTGTTTTGTAAGTACAATAGTTTAACGAATACATTTTGATTCAGTTTCGGTTTAGGCATTTTGGATTCGGTTTGGTGTAAATGTCCATTCGCAGATTAACCGGGTCAGACTAAAATTCGGTTCTGGTAAAATGATATTTTTGCAGCCACAGCCAGTGTTTATGTTTGCGAACCAGGCCGGTTTAGATATGTTGGAGACAACACTCGTTGCATTGCAAGACATCACACTGGAGAAGATCTTTGACGAGTCAGGTCGTAAAGCTCTATGTCCAGATTTTGCCAAGCTAATGCAACAGGTCAAACCAAAAAACGAAGTTGTTTGTTATTTATTGATATGATTTTTTTTTTTAATTTAAAAAAAGATGTTTGCCCTGAGAATTGTTGTGGGTTTATTATAATTATTGTTGCAGGGCTTTGCTTGCTTACCATCTGGAATGTGTGTGTCGACAATGGGGAGACATGTTTCGTACGAGCAAGCTGTTTCATGGAAAGTGTTTGCTGACTCTGAAGACAATAACAACAACAACAATAGTATTCATTGTCTTGCTTTCTTGTTTGTAAACTGGTCTTTTCTGTGATCTCTCTGATCTTTCTTGTTGTGGAAACAGAGTGACCAATCAAAGTTTCGCAAAGAGTATTCTTTTACTCATTTTTGGTTGACTTAGGTTTTTTTGGGGTCTTTATTTGTAATTTATTGTTCTTGTATTTATTAGCTTTCGAAGTACTCAACTTTGCATTTACATCTCGTTTCTATAAGAACATCTCTAAGAGAAACTTCAAAACTTCAAATACTCGTTCTGTTTCAAAATAAGTGTCATTTTGACACTTTTCACACAAATTAAGAAAGTTAACAAAAGGTTTTTTTTATCTCTAATAAATACACTAAATAGCTCTCTCTTTCTAATTAATACACTAAAGTAATAAGGTTAAAACTGGATATTTTGTTATAAATTTGTATTGAAAACCTAAAACGATACTCTTTGTGAAACAAAAACAAAATTCTAAAACGACACTCTTTATGAAACGGAGGGAGTATGAAGTTTATTGCATTCCAATAGAAACTTTAAAACTTCAAATTTTGAAGTTTTGAACAGTGAATCTTCAAATTTGAAATTTTACTGTTCAAAACTTCAAATTCGCCTTTTTTTATTTCTATTTCAGTCCCTTTAATTATATACTATATAAATATATATATATTTTAGTTTTGTTGTTTATCACTTTGGTCCAAAATAATATAATTATACATCTATATATATCATTTTTATATACAGATTAAATAAAAATATTAAAATTAATTTAGAAGAAATATTACACATTATTATAAATATTTTTTATCACACAATAACAATTATACATAAAGCAAATTTAATACAAAATAAAGTAATACAAGAAAATAAATTGCATAAATATATAAATATTACACAAATTAAAATACAATAATACTAATATTTAGATAACTTTGATCCTGAACTTCCTAGGTCATCAAAAAGCTGGCCATAAAAATTTGGTATAGTCGAAAGTGGTTATTGTTCTTGAGTTCTTTTTTGTATGATTCTTGATTGTTCAGATCGAATAAACTCACATGTACTACTATCCAAGATAGTGTCTAAATTTGTCAACAATATTTTGTTTTCCTCTTGCATTTCTTTTAGGGCTAATTTTTTTGCTTGAATTTGCATACGTAATTAAGCAATCTCATAACTCTTGGCTCTAGTCGTTGTATTTTCTTTTAAGAATTCTTTTAGGGTTTACTTTTACAAATTCTTCTCTCTCTACTACCGTTCCAGTTTTCCATATATTCTTTTAGGGTTTCCGGCAAACGGAGAAATCGAAGATGGACTTTGTTGTTTTCAGGCTATCAGACATTTCTACTCGACTTCTAGTTACATTAACATGGTAAGGATTTGAAACTTATTCGCTATTTTTACTTTTGGCGAGTCTATAACATTTTCCTTTTCTGTAGGAAGAAATCCTGGAGTTGCCGCGACGGATGATTGCCACAGGCCAGAGAACTTTTGGACACAGAGTTAATAGGTATCAGAAGGCCGCACTGGTTGAGCAAATTAAAGACACACTCGACGAGTCCGAGTTTAAATTTTTCCGCAATTCACAGCTTGGACAGTTGCTGGAGATCCATGAAAAACCCACATGGTCCAGGGGATTTGGCCTGTTTCTTCTATCGCAGCAGTTGGAAGTTGCTCGGGATAACGAGATCTGGATCCTGTTTGCCGGATCACCTATCCACTTCTCGCTGAGGGAGTTCAAATTGGTGACCAGACTGCGTTGCGGAAAGTATCCGCAGAAAGAGAAGATGCAACGGAAGAACAACGAGCAGGTGAAAGAACCTTTCTATGGCAAGCTATTTGGACAAGAGGAGAATGTCACAATTCTTAGGAGGAGGTCCCCAGCTGACCGAGAGATGAGGCTGAGATATGTTTGTTTTGCGCTGGTAGATGGATTTTTGCTCCCGACAACCCATTTCCCGAAGATTAAAGTCCTGAAAGAGCACGCAGAAATGGCGGAAAATCTTGAAGAGTTCCTCGCGTATCCGTGGAGTCGTGTGTCCTTCGACCGGATGATGAATTCAATTAAGGAGAGAGACCTAGCGCAACTTGCAACAGCGGACGTCGCTGTTCAAGGTTTGTTCGTTGCGCTGCAGTTTGTTGTGTACGAGGCCGTCCCAGCCATCCTGGGATACGCCGACTCGCAAGAGGGTGATGGCGACTTTACGGAGCCAGCCTACCAACCGTCGCAGCTTAAACTCAGTCACGTGAGAGCCCTTAACCAGTCTTTGAATGTGAGTTTTTTTATTTGTATTTTTTATCTGCAACGCTGTTTTAGTTGCTTACATCCTCAAAAAATGTTAGCTTTAAATCTGGAACTGCGAAATTTAGAATGCGCATTAATGCTTTGTTGTTACGATGCTAACTGCGGAAATGGTAACTTGTTTATTGTAGGTAACAATTGTTTTGTTATCTATGACACCACTAACATTTTCAGAAATGGAATTGTTAACGAAATATCTGTTATCTTATCGTTATACTGATAAGTTCGGGTCGCTCTGTGTAGGTAGAGGTTGTCTATATTATTCGACCGGATGCGGTGATAAATCCTGAAGAGGAAGATCTGTCGTGGTCGGATGACGTGGATGATGTGCGCGTCGATAACATGGTTTGACTTATTGACGAAGGTTTTAAAATCAGGCGGGATATGTTTGTTGGTGGCAGGAAATCGGCAGAACTGGTTGATGAAGCGGCACCGAAAGTAGGCCCGAAGACTAAAAATATCTGCGGGAATAAAGGGAAATTGACAACCAAGCAACCAGGTGGACTTCAGAAGAGAACGGTCGGTCTGACGGCGTCGGATACGAACATTGCTTCAGCAGTGGCTTCGTCTGTTACCGATGCAGTAAAGGACTTGGAGGAGAGGATAGTCAGCGCCGTTATCAAGGAGCTAGTTGCTAACAACGAGATTGTTATCAGCGCCATGAATAAGTGGTTCAAAGACAACCTCAATGTCGAGCACAGAGAAGACCAACCCTCCCGAGTCATCAGCACCATGTCTGCGTCTCGAAGTTCCCGACCCTGCAGCCAGCAAGCCAAAGGTGCTGAACCCGAGGACAGAAATAATGTTGATGTGGATACGGTTGTAGCAGATATTGCCGCTAAGTATACGGAAGATGCGTTAGCGTTTGCACAGGTTAGTTGTAGAGCTATAGACACCTTTGACCTTGCATCATAAATCTAACTGTGTCCCGTCTTGAATAGGTCGGAGGTGAACGGCTGAGAAAGGGACGAGGCACTTCGTCGATCCGGCCTAACGACAAGGTTTCGCAATCCAACATCCTCAAACCAGTAAGTGAGGAAATCCTACTATCCATTAGTTTAGATACTAATTAGCACCATTATGCCATTACCACTAACTGAAAGAACCGCTAAAGTTAATTTAAATGTTGCGTTGAAAACATTCTATTATATACGATATGGTTCTTGCTGGGCCGGAACGGGATGCCGAATGGTATGCGTTAACTATACCTTAATTTGTATCATTGTCGTAGGTCAATTCAGTAGCTAACACAGAACCGGAGACTAAGACATATGTTACAGATAATCCACGTACCGTAGCCACCGAAGCGGAATTTGGACCAGCCATGGGGAGGGAGATACCGTTGTAGATGGGAATAGGTTGACTGGCGCGGGCCAGGTGAGTTAGAGCAGCTTACGTGTCTATGTTGTTCGGTTTACCGACGTATGCTGATACCTGTCCTCTCGTAGGTGTCATCGGATTTGGGAAACCCTGAGGTGAGGAATTCAGATGTCGGACCGGAAGGAACTAAGCAGGTAGTCGGGGTAAGGACTCTTTCGTTAGCATACAACGAACTTGTTAGCATCCATCAAACTTGTTAGCATCTATTAAACTTGCTAGCATCCATCGAACTTGTTAACATGAATCACATATGGTTACGTCCATCCCGGTTGTTAGCATCCATCAATATTGTTAGCACCTAAATGAACTTGCTAGCGTCTAACGAACTTGTTAACATGAATCACAAATGGTAATGTCCATCCCGGTTGTTAGCATCCATCAATCATGTTAGCGTCCATCAATCATCTTGGCATCAACCAAACGTGTTAGCGTTCGTCTCACTTGTTAGCGTCTGTCTCCCGTGTTAGCATTCACTGTACATTACTGTTAGCAATTTTCCAACATCCACCACTGTCTCTGTTATGTTATCAACCCTGCGGCTAGTTAACGGCATTCTACTTTATTAGCCTTGATCAGAGATGTTACAGACTTTATTAGATGTTATCACTCATGGTAAGCGTTAGCGCCCCAATCACAC
The DNA here is from genome assembly GCA_911865555.2 of Thlaspi arvense. NCBI lineage: Eukaryota > Viridiplantae > Streptophyta > Magnoliopsida > Brassicales > Brassicaceae > Thlaspi > Thlaspi arvense. The sequence continues at coordinate 11,384,290 of OU466861.1, forward strand.
ATGCTCTTCACATAAACATCTTTTCGTTAGTGGTGCTACATGGTTGCCACTATTTTTCATCTAATGTTGTTACCAATGAATGCCATCTTTTGCACAGGAAGGGAGTGGGGGAATGCGGGTTCCAGAAATACTATAGAGGCCTCGGTGTCAAAGGCGGAAGTAGTAAGAACACGCTACTTTTGTCCTTTACCTTACCGTTAACTCCCATTTGCCGCTAACATTCAATGAGTAACATTATCGGTCCCATACGTTTATTATATCATTTGCAGAATATAGTCAGTGACGCCATACCCTCGTTCTCACTCGGTCTAACACAAGGTCAGCAGGGCAAAATTAGCACTGAAAGTAAACTAATCCCGCCCCAGGACGCCACTCGTAAGAGTAAGAGGCCGCAGACTAAATCCTCTAGGCTGGACGACGACAAATATGATTGTGGTAAGAGAATTAAGTCAATCATTGGCCACCAAACAGCGGAGGAAATCGACAATGAGACAAGGATGGAAGAGAGGTTCGATGCCGCCATGAAATCGCTAACTAGGTTTTCTTCTTCCCGCTTAAACCCCTATTTTTCATTTACGTTCTATGGATTGCCAACGCTGACGCAATTGCTCATGTAGGTAGCGTCAGTATGGGGACGTCGTTTGTATCAGCCAAGGAGATCAAAGAGTTGTTGGAGTTAGCCAAACCTACACCAGCTAAGGTTGGTGACCTGTATTCTATATTTTCAAAAGATAGGTAAAAGGAACCATTGATGCGCTAACACGCTAATGTTGAATGTGCAGCATTAGGAGATGACAAATATGAGAAATGGTTGACGTCGCTAACTTTTCCCACCCCCTCCCCCCATGTTTGTAGGTCGTGGATGCTATGCAAACTGAGTCGGCGCATCTTGCGGGCCGACGAGAGCGACGGATTGCCCCTTCGCGTAGACGCGCTTGACTCCAGTTTTGTCTCGCAGTTCACTAGGCTATATCCAAAGTTCACGAAGTGTGGTGACCCTGTAGGCTTTAAGTTTCCCAAACAGCTAGCTGCCATGCTACTTAGGGAAGGTGAGAAGGATCGAGTTCAGCTTTTTGAGGACGCTGATGTCCTTTATATACCATTTAATTTCAACAAGATCCATTGGGTAGCACTTGCCATGCATCTCCATCTCTGGAGGATCAAGGTTCTTGATTGTGATTCAACCATTAGATTGGATGGCAGCGTCGAGGACACCATTTTCCCGATTGCGGTAATGCTCCCCTATCTTTTCCAGCAAGTAGCTGCCAACCCCGCTATGGCCCACATAGACACCACCGCCTTCACCGCCGAGAGGGTAACGAATTTACCGCAGATAACAGCTCATGCACAGTCCGTCGCAATGGCCATCTTATTCATACATGCTCATGGGGTGGGAGGCGTTGAGGAATGCAGTTCTGTGGATGCTGCAGGTGTTGGGGGTGTGGTGAAGAGCTTGTTATATGTCTAATCGAGAACTTCTCTACCTCCACCGCTCACCATCGCCGTTGCTGAATAACTTGTTGTAATTTTCATTTTCCGTTCTCACTGTTTTGCAGCATGTTGTACAAGATTGTTGTCCCTTTGTGGACGTACATCTTATCTTTTTTGTTTACCGAATGTTGATTTATGCACTTCGTGGTTGTTGTTTGGTAACTTTTGTGGTATTAGCGTATTTGCCGGTATCAACGTGCTTTATTGTATTATGCCTTTCGAGTCTTTTAGGTAGATTCTACCCCGTATTACGGTATCGAATGGCTTAGTTGGAAAATACTCGATTCATATATCAAGCAGTCCTACCTTATTACCATGGCAACTGCGAAGTTAACTGTCTAACTCAAATGGGTCCATCCTAACTGCCATTACACTTATCACCGACGAAAATGATGTTATCCGACTAACTAGTCTGTAGAGGGTAAACAGATTGTTCAACCGCTAACAGTAGACTTGTGTCAAACTACTACAATACTACACACCTACAAGGGTTGGATGCAAACGATATAGTGCATAAATAACAATATTTCACATTACATACGTTCGAGTTGCCACCACAACAGTTCAGATGAATTACACAAGAGAGGGAAGGTAGTGATTCATGTAAGATTTTTATGCGGTGCTTTTTTTGTACCGCATAAACCCTTTACAAATATTTTACACGGAAAATTTATCACTTTTTCACTTATTTATCAACACCTCTACATGGGGATTATACACCGACACACCATCCGTACAACCCGCTGCGCTGGACATTAATGGATTATTTCCTGCTCATTCTCCCTACGATAGATAGAAGAACAGCACATCTGTTACTAACTGTCCACTGTATTAATAAGTTAGCGTGGGCTGATACGTTACGTGAAGGGGGAACTTGCAAGTTGACTTGTTATGCCCGCGGCCACAGCACCGTGTGTACTTTCTCTGGTTCATTCTCTAAGCCAACGAAGACACAGATGCGTTAGTACCCTCTCGCAATGACAGAATAAGGGTGTTGTCAAATTTGTTATCCCACTAACCTTGAATTTCCCCTTGAAAGAATTTGCTGCTTACATGGACGACTTGGCGGCCTCCGTACCGCTGATGTCTGTTACAGAGGGGGCCAATGTGTCCATGTCCGGGACTGGCACTATCAGCGACTTGTAAGCCATCTGCGTCACCTCCGCGGTGTAGCATGCACCTGCCAGTGTGTCAACCTGAATCCCTGCATAGACTGCTCCAAAAATTGCATGCTTCCAAGGAATTTGTAGGAGTTGAAACTCCCTGCATGTACAGCTCTTCTCCCAAAGGTTGACAGCGTATGCAATGTCTTCTGAGTCCCGCACTTCATAGATGCCTTCCGCTATCTTTATGATAAAATACCTAGAGGATTTTTCAAAATTCTCAACAACCATCTCTTCTACTTTTCGAGTCAGAACACTTCCTGAAGTTGTAGCGGCTTCCCTGCGCAGAGCAAACCAGGAAACCAAAGTAGTACGGATTGTCTCCAGTATGGAGATTACTGGAAAATCCCTTGCCATTGTTAGAACATTGTTCAGGGACTCTGATACATTGCTGTTCATTATGTTGTACCGCTCACCCATGAAATGGGACTTTGTCCGTGCATTTCATGTCTGTCTCTAATATTTGATTGAAAATCCTGTCGAACTCACACAAGTCGTAAGCCCTGGCAGCCTGGGAGACGAGTTGGGGTAGATGTGGAGCCTTGAAGAGTGTATGCACGTTCCGTAGAAAGTGAACAATGCAAGCGCCGTGGGAGGCCATTGGATACACCTGGTTGATAATTAAATCATGTTAACGATAATATTTTCGTTATCACGTAACATTAAGGGTGTCGAGGGGTTCACCCTAACTGCATGCCTTCAGGATCCCAGAGTATATTGACACGTGACAGTAGGAGACGAGAACCAGCTGCGGGTCCTCGGGGACTATGGCCGAGAGCTTCTCTAAAAACCACTTCCACAAGGCATCGTCTTCACTGTTCACTATACCATAGGCTAGAGGAAATAGTTGGAAATTACCGTCCTGCGCGCTTGCAGCGACAAGGCATCCTTGAAGATATGTGCCGTCGATAACTATCACTTTGCGCATGAACTGGAACCCCTCAGCACACGCCGCAAGAGAGAGAAACAGAAATTTGAAACGCTCGACGCCCCCTACACTACCCTCCATCTCTAGTGGTACATTGGAGCCTGGATTCGCATGTAAAATTCGTTCAAAGTAAGGAGGGATTAGCACGAAACTCCCCATCGAAGATCCCATTGCCTCGTCTAGGGCGATCTCTCTTGCCCCCCATGCCTTCCTGTAGCTAACATGAAGGCTAAACTTTTGGTGCAATATTCGCCTCAGTTCAAAAGCCCGTGGTCCCCTCCCTTCGCTACTATATTTAGAACGGACGAGGTCCCCTATCGCCCCACACGACGCCTAGATGTGGTAGTTACCCCTCACATTGACAGCACAGGTATTCTGGAGCACCACGCTTCTCACCTTGTACCGCCCTGTGTCGTCCATCTTCGTTGTGTACACTCGCCAAGGGCATCTGTCGCCGACGCACACCACAAGCACAATATCCGGCTTTGACTTGATGTATCGGAAATGAAATTTTTGGTTTATGGCGTGTATCGCCAATTTCATCTTGCAGTCAGCTTTGTTTTTGAATATACGGTCGTTGTAGATATCGTCGCCCTCGTAGTCCACATCTCGCAATGCCCTATCCAGCTCATCTGCTAAGAGCATTAACAGTAATTATATAAGCAGGCAGGTTAACCTGCTAACAACACGATAACATGGCACATCCATTCTCACCTTCTTCTACCGGATCGTCGAAATATGGTTGTGCGTCCCGGGCATATATTATTGGTATAATGCAGACCTCACCCCTGTCACGCAGCGCCCTCTTTGTCTGCGTCATAACTGTCACAGATGTCAACGACTGGGAGTTTATCCAAACTCTTTTCTTTTGCGATTCCCACATCTCCGCATCCACAACCCAAGGTAAGTGTGATCCCTTTCCCTTTGTCCACAACTGGTGTTGTCCCGTACCCCAATTCCACAGCAGGGGAGGCGTCTTGCGATGTGGTTCTGGTTCTGTCAATTCTATTTTAGTTGGTGCCATGGTATCCCTTGCTTGATTGCAGCTTTGTAATGCTAGCGCTAAATTTTACGTTTACAATAACAAGTATTCGTTAAAAGTAATATATTACCGACGCTAACCAACCTGTTAGCGATATATATATAGATTGTTACACTCCATCCCAGGGATCTCCCACTCATCTGAGGTTTCGTAATCCGTTGAAAGGCCACCGGTTGGTGTGGAGGTAGAATCTGTTAAATTTATCGTAAGAACTTGCACCTCTCTTGCTTCCCGAGCTGCAGGGCCCGACACGTCAATGTACGCACTAGCTAGACTAAGTTGTATCTCAATCTCCGGATTTCTTAGTTGGATATAGCGACGTTTATCGTGGCTACTTGTACGCGGGGGGAGGGGGGGAACAAATTGTTGGTAACTGCTTCCACATTGAAGAACTGCCATTACTCATTTAAATCCTGCGGTTGATTCTTGTGGACTGCACGGGTAGTAAATACAACGGATCAAGTGTCTTACTCACATACCACTTTTGATACAGAGTACATGTACTAACCTGATTTTTCTGGGGTGGTTGTTTTACCGTTTGTAGACTGCTTCGGACGATGGTTCAAGAAATTATCCAGGCCAGAATGCGTTGTTGGGGTTCTGAACCCATGCATGTGTCTGGAACGAAGACTCACCCTGCTCGACATGGGGCTGGCTGCTCGAATCTGAAGGCAAAAGCATAAGTCAGGGGATAGTGTCAAATTATTTCCTTTTGTTAAACACTAACATAAATGTTAGCAGATAGTCACCTCCACGTAGGAGTACGCCAGAGGTACGGAAGAGCTCCGCTTGGACGCTTGACGGCACTGGTCGACTTGATTGTGTCCTTTTCTTCCATCCATCTACAAAGACGGCATTCATGTTAACTGTGTATCTTGCGTACTTGTTACCGCGACAATTTTCAACTTACCGATAACAACCCCCTCACTCTATTTTCCGGTGGGGGGTAGTGGACAAACTGCATGGGCGGATCACCAGTGATTGTTGGGTCCATTATTCCTGCATCCACTCATAAATTAGACAAGCTAAAAAGAAAACATACCGCAGGACCTTCAGAACTTCTCTATAATTAATACCTGGCCATATAATCCCTCTGTTGCTTACTGGTATGTAGTATCCATTTTGCGGGGACTGTGGGCAGTATGTTGCTAGCGGCCACGGAGACGGATATGGCAATTGGCTTGCCTGAAGGCCCGCAGCTCCGGCAAGACAGGCAGCAGACGAGGCCGTTGCGCGTCCGCTAACCCTGTTATCGTCAAGACCCCCATTGTTAGCAATCTCCAGCTTGTTAACGCTAACTCGCAGGTAGACTTCTGAAAGTTCCGCCCTTATCACCATAAACAAGCTCGTGCCTTCGTCGTTCGAGATCAGAACGGGCGGTGCTCGCCTCCATTCCGGACTCAGCATCCAGTGTGGCCACTGGTAACTCAACTATACTTGCTCATGAGGTTGCATGCGCAATTTCTCCCTAACAACCCGTTGCATTGTGAGGAAATCTGCATGCTGGCTTAGAGTGATAGCGTGGTTAAGGGTGCTTCGATCGGGCTCATGATCCCACCAGCCTTCCTCATGCCTGATCCATTTGCCGCAGACCACATCCACATAGTGCGCCATTTCCCTAAATTCGTCAGAATCATGTTAGCAATGTAACTTACACAGAGATAATAACATTAGTCCACAAAATCTTCTTAATTTATATGTTTCGTTACCTTTGCCGACCGATAGTTATTGCAGGCTCAACAACCTTGGTGAGAAGTTAATGCAATCAAAGTAACTGTTACGTCAAAGGTCTGTTTTGGAAAGAAGAAGAGAAACTGAAAGGTCCACCATTTGATCTTCCCTAAATACTCGCCTGGGACCGCAGATATTTTTATCCAACAAGTTTTATATTTTTTTTATATTTCCCTTACCTTTATTGGTATTGTTGCCTAAGAAACTTCAGTAACCAGATTTACCTGTTGGTGGCGCAAGATTCTTCGACGTCACTTCGCATTTAATGTTCCCAAAACCCGCCATCCGCTAACAAAGACAGAGGTAATATTGTCACGATACACAATTATATTATGTTTGCATCCAATTATCGATTAATTTGCTACCAGATCTTTTTTTCTTATTTAACTTGGACCATTTGTTAAATTTACCCATTTAAGAGTAATTGTATTAAATGGCCACAGTTACACAAGTACACTATAAACTATATATATTATAACCTTGTAGTTATTAATATGTTATTATTTAGATAAAGGAAATAGAAAGATATAATATTATTTAGGAGCCAAAAACATATGGATAATTAATCACTTCATGTTTAAAATTCAAATTATTATGTCTGAGATATGTTATACTATTGAAATATCAGTTATGTCTTCTCTATTTCATACAATCGATTTATTTTAATAGATTTATTTATTTTAAAAATAAAAACAGAAAATATTAATAAAACAGATGTGATGATAAAATTGATTTCGGAAAATAGAGAAGGATAAAATTGTTATTTCAAAATATTAACTATGTAAAATCTACAAAATTTAATAGTTTGAGTATAAGAGATAAAATGACTAGTAATTTCAATACTAAAATAGAAATGACAAATAATTTTTTTAATTTTTTAAGATCTAAAATAATTAGTGTATTTTTTAGTAATTATCTTAATTATTATTTGAGAAACATGTTTAATAAAAAATCTGATGTATCATCGCTTTTGCAAAAGTTAGTGCAAAACAATGCCATCTCATAAATGTGACATGGCTAAATTCCTAAAATAAACAAAATATTTTGATTGGTTAACTTAAAACTAAATAAATTTTATTTTTTAAAAGAAAAGTTTATATTATATATGAATAAATTCTCATTATATAGCAAGAATTCGAAATTATAAATAAAACAAAAAATAAACAGATAGGAAAATAAATTATAAATATCCTGTTATCTAACTTTTTATTATTATAATAACGTATATATAAATAAAAAGTAGATTTAAAAGTAAAGTTTAATCTTTATGACTTTCATTTTATGTAAAAATCTTAGGCTATATTTTTGGTTTAAAGCATCTTTAACCCACCATTATTTTAATTTAAAGGAAAACATAACAATATGTAAAAAAAAAAATAGGTTGGAGAGAAGTCTACTTATATTTTAGAGGAAAAATATAAAAATACATTGGAGATGATCTTAATATTTAATATATTATTAAATGTTAAAAAAAGTATGAGTCAAAGAAGACAAAAAGAATAATTATGATTGATTTTAAGTTTTTAGTTGAAATATTTAAAAATATTATCTTACACATATTAATTCTTTAATGCATATATTTTTTTAACATATTAAAATATTATTTCATGAATCAAGTTTTTATATGTTACGATCCATTATATTTTATATTAACAAATATATTAAAGTTAGGAACAGATCAACTCTTAATATTTAATAACAATCAAATATTAAATATATTATTTTACACCTTAAATCATACACATATAAGTTTTGATCTGATTGGTTTAAACGATTCGGTTACAGAAAGTTTGTGGAAGCGAGCGATTGCGGATTATAAAAAATTTGACGAGGAGATGAGCGGAGAGCTAGCATGTAATCTTATAATATATGACTTCACAAGATTTTATAATATTTTTTTATTAAGAAACCATATATATCATCAAACGTTGAAAATTAAGAAACTTTGATTAAATACAAAACGATAGAAACGGTTTTCGTGATTGTTGTTAAACGCCAATAACTACATCATGTAAAAACATAAAGTTTGCGAAAAATACCATAAAAAATTTACCAACACCTAAATATTACAATTCACTTATTTCTGACTCATACCTACATGCATAAATATACTTATTATTTTTTTTTGAAAAAATCAACCATACATTATAAAAATATATATTACAAAACATATACTTTGTTATTTTCTTTTAACATATAAAAGCCATACTTCAATTTTCTTACAAATATGTGTGTAGATATAAATATTAATTGTGCAAAAGTCAAACTCGAATGCAAACTTGTCGTGTATATATTTTGTTAACCTCTATTACACTTTAATTTTTATTTTAGTTATTAGACAATTTATATTTTTTTAAAATCTTTATATGTCCTAAGACCATGTGCAACGGTAGCATATGCTGAAGCGTATCTTATTAATATATTAATAATATAATTTATTTTTATATTTAAAATTTAAAATATTAAAAGAAATCAAAAGAAAGAACTATTAATTAATAGACACGTGACAAGATATGGACAAGAATGGTGTCTAAAGTATGTTGAATAGGAAATGATTCTTACTTTTCTCCTCTTTTTTCTTTTTTTATAATTTTTTATTGACAAGATACTTGCTAAGAAACGCCCGTTGTTCATGCTCTAAGAGCGGTGAGGTGGTTGATACGCACAAATGTGCGGACCAACCATCTATCCGCTCTCAGGATCAATAAATATGGTAGAACTCATTTTGGTTTAATTAGCAATAGGTCAAAGAAACTTAATATATATATATATATATATATATATATATTGACAAGATTATATTATTGATATGATCATGGACCATGACGAAGACATAGAGCGGGTAGTGACACAAGATTAGTGTGGTTCTTGCCCCAATCAACCTTACTAGTCAGTTGTACTATGAGTTTTATGTCAATCCAATTGGGAAGAGTTGAAAACAGAAGAGTTGAGAGTAAAATCTCTAAGTCAAGCAAACAGAGAATTGGTTTTGTTGCCTAAGAAACAGTTCTAGCAACCTAAGTGAAACAAGCAGCAAACAAAGTGAAAGCAAGAGCAAACTAAGTAGTTCTAAGCAAGAAAAACAGAGTAAAACAGAGCAAATCCGAGATTCAAATAAGAGAAAGATAAGTTCCTAGATGTGGTTATTGACTTTGGGGAATTTCAGACATTAACTAAGGCTGTTTCAAACTACATTGATCAAGCAAGTGAGCAAGCAATGGTGATTCCTAGACATAGAGTTCACAATTAAGCTAGTTAGATCCAATCTCTTGGCAAATAACCCTTTGCTAAATATTATAACAAGAACTAACACTCATTAGTGCTAAAACATCAAGCAAACAAGATTAAACAACTCTATTTAAGTCAAAATGCTCCTCAAACAGTCAATCTCTTGAGCCAAGGCCAGCAAATCCTCTATTAAACATGATCAGCATTTCATCAAACACTTGGTGGGCATAAGAGAAAGCTAACAACTTAGACAAGTTTGATCAAGACTAATATAGCATGCATAACAGATTAATAGAGAAGAACCCAATAAACTGAAGCACTTAACAAGCCTAAATCAAGCCTTAGATTCCCCTAATCTACCACATCTAGAAACCCTAAGATAACTACACACTCATAATCATGTTTAACACCAAATCACAAAGGGAAAGGATGCTAATCATGGTTAAAAAGAGATTAAAGAAAGATTAAAGAAAGATTAAAGCAAATACTTGATTATATTAAACAAAGCAAAGAAATTGTCTTACAAACTTAAAGAAAATGCTCAAGAACAGTATTTTGACAAGACATGTCGAAAATCTGGAAAAAGAGGCTATTTATAGCCTAGAGAAGAAAGCCCTAGAGTAATGGCAAAAGCGTAATTAAAAACAGTTTCGGGCTGGGTCAGTATCGGTCAGTTGCGTCGGTCTTCAGTGACCGAAATGGATCCATATCGGTCTGGAGTGATCGACACATATGACTGAAATCCATCCGGTGTGTTTGTGTCGATCACACTTGACCGATACTGGTGATCAATACTGTTCCGTATCGGTCATCTTTGACCGATACTCACTGTGCTCTGATCGAAAACTTCTGCAGAGATCTTCTGCTGTGATCCTTCTTGCTCCTTTTTGCCCAGCTAGCATCTTGTATCATTCCAAAACTCCTCCATGCTCCTTTTAGCTCCAAAAGAACCTAAAAACATCCAAAATGCAAAGAAAATGCAAACTATACTCTAAATGCAACCTAAGTCTAAATAGAGAATAAAATGGGACAAAAGCAAAGGGAAAACATGCAAAAAGGACCAAAACATGTACTAAATACAGCTCTAAATGGTGTAAATACAGGGGATATCAACACCCCCACACTTGCCTTTTGCTTGTCTTCAAGCAAATAAGAACAAATGGGAGAGTGAGGTTTGAAAGTGGGCATTCAGATTCCAAAAGTGCAGAGGTAAAGAGATGGTTTCAATGCTCAAGTGCCTAGTTGTAGGATGCAGACATAATCAGCTATACTTTAAAGATCCTAGCCATGCTCATCATGTTTCAAAATGATCTCAAATCTCAACTTAGGCAAATGCTCAAATCAATCAACTCTTTAACATTCAATTAAGATCAGAATATGAATCATGCTTATGCAAATCAAGTGAAGACATTTGGTTGGAAAGGGTAAGGTTATGAGATAAGAATGATCTCATTCAAGCACAGAGTTTCAAAAACATAAAGGATCACTCAATGAAATGACTTCATCTTAGGCAATATGCTAAAGGTAAAAGCATACTTATGCATGCAATTCAAAGCTCTCTTCTACTCTTATTTCCCAAAGATGAGTCCTAAGCATTTCTAAACCCAAGAGTGAACCCTCTAAGTCTACCCTTTCCTAAACTCTACCCTTTACCCATCTTCATGGCTGGGGAAACTTCTTCTTTTTGCTTGTGTGGTTGCTTCTTTTTGGTTGGGACTTGCTCTTCCTTGTTGTGTTGGCACCTTCATCACCTTTGGTGGATTGCTTCTTGGTCAGATTTTTCTTCTTTTGGACCCTTCTAAGCATTGTTGTTGGCGCCAAATCTTCTTTTTGAACTTAGAGCTTTTATTCCCTTTACTTAACCACAATACTAAACTGTTTCCCTTTTTCTACCATTTCAGATCTTTTCCTTTTCTTTCAAAACATATAAACATGAAGTTCAAACCACTTACACTACCCTTTTTAAACCCCAAAACTCCTAGCCTAGAATCAAGCTCAAGATGCAAGATGATATCTACTAGAGAGCTAATCATTACCAGCCTTATTCCTAACACTTTTTGCCAAGACAAAATCGAAAATGCAATGCAAAGGCCTCACAGCTCTCACAATAGTGTTTAGGCTCAAAAAGGAGGTTTTGGTTAAGGGTGAGGATGTAACTGTCCCATAATTATGAGGATCAGCTATTTGGATTAACAATAGTGGTAGAAAGGAGAAAGATGATCCAAATATGTATATGGTAGCCATGTAATCACTTTTCAATGCATAAGACATGATAATTAAAAGTCCAACTTAAAGTTCAAGTTGATAGAGTTGATTTTCAAAGAACAAATGCTTTCAGAATGAGATGAGAAGACTAAATCTAGCAATCTAAGCATGGTTCAGCCTTAACTTCTAGCAATCAAATGATGCATCAAACAACTAAGCACTTAAAAACTGAAATCATCTCTAAACACTAAGCACTTTACAAGGAAAATTCATCATAATGCCCTATGCAAATGCAATGCAGCCTACATGTCAACACTAGACTCAATCCTAGAAGAATGAAATGCAACTACATGCTTTTCTTTTTGGTTTGCAAGATTTTTTGTGTTTTTCTATGTCTTACATGTATGCATGATATGCATGAGACTCAAAGTGAAAAGAAAGAGAAAAACTAAGAAAACAGAACACAAAGTCAAACCCCAAATCTCTCCCCCACACTTAAATTACACATTCCCTTGTGTAATGAAAGCAATGGAAGAGAGAAGCAACAAAATATATTACAAAAATAAAAAGATGCAATGGTATAAAACAATGGAAAGGATGTGGTACTTGGTTTAATGGTAGGAGTTGTGGGATGATCCTGAGGTTTGTGGAGACTTGCTAGCTCTCCTCTTCCTTCTCTCATAGACTTGAGTGGAATGATCTGCTTCTTGAGGTGGTTGAACCCAGCTTGACCATAGTTGCTCAGCTTGTGAAGAAGTCCCTTGTGTGCCCCATTGCCATGTCTCCTGAACTTCAGAGGGGTTGGGGTTTGGCGCCTCCCAAGCTGATGGAACATGGGCTCTTGGCTCATAAGATGAGGCCCTTGGTTGTGCCCATGTACCCCATTGATCACTTGGTTGTGCATGGAATGAGTGTCTTCCATAGGGGTTCCATACAGCTTCCTCCTCTTCAGTTGGTTCAGCTTGGTGAAGTTGCTCTTCTTGTTGAGAGTTGAGCTCTTGGGTGTGGCTGTGGTGGGAAGTTTTTGCTGATGTAGCCTTGTTCTTCCTGAACTTCCCTTTCACCATCTTCATAAGCACTTTGGTGGCTTTGTCTTGCCACTTGCACTACTTATGGAGTGTGTTGATGTGCTCATGAGCTGCTCTCAAAGAGCTTCCTTGGTTGGGAGCTTCATAGGGCTGGAAGTGGAACTGCCTTGAGCTGTAGTTCAACACTTCTTCTTCTTCAAGCTCATCTTCTTCATGGGTTCCTCCTTGGCCTTCAGCGCCAACAGTAGCATTCCATTGTTGTTGTTCTTCTTCTTCTCTAATCTTTTCAGTGTGCTCCTCTTCTTCTTCACTATCTTCTTCTTCTCCTACTGTAGGAATAGGGCCGCCTGTGTAGAGCTCCTCCTCACTCAAGTTGAAGTTGATGTTTGTTGTTGTGGTGAAGGAGGTTAGCCTTGGGTTGGGGAGAAGGACTCTCACTTGCTCTAAGTGATTGTTGAGGAATTGATAAACATACTTGCCCTGAACACTCTTCTCAAGAAAATGACTTCTCTTCAGATACTCCATATCTATCCAGACAGGAGCTAGAGCATCTTCAGCATGCTCCTCAAGGTTCACATCACAAGCTATTAGAATTGCTGTCACAACTCCTCCAATGTGAAGTTGTGGATTCTTCTCCCTTCTTCCCTTGTTGACAATCCAGCTCTGGTATGTTTGCAGCTGCTCCATCAACAGTCTTACAAGGCATGAAAGCTTGCTTGGTGGATGAACTTTCACTGCACATCTGCTGGTCCTGGACCAGTGTACAAATCCATTGTAGAGGAAGTCTCTCTCCTTGCCAGTTAGGTGTGAGGTTTCTTTCCTTGCAAAGAATGTGTTTGCAAGCACCTTGTGTGCATATCTAACTGCAGGATGCTTCAAGTGTTGGTTCCTTGTAGCCCCAGCTTTGAATTCCCCTACTCCAACTGCCTCCCAAAACCTTGTGTACTGTGATTCATGGATTAAGAACTTCTTCCCTCTTTGAAAGTATGTGCTTAGCCCCAGCGCCCTAGAGAGTTCTTGGAATGTGATTTTGAACTTCTGTTTTCCAAGCTTGAAAGAGATCCATCCATCATGGTCAGGAGCTCACTCTTCTCATAATAAACCACCTTGAGGGTGGAGAGGAATTGATGAGTGAAGCGCTCATAGGATAGGAGAGGCTGTAATAGCTCTGCAAGCCCCATCTGTTCAAAGGTGCAGATGCAGTCTTCATAGATTCCCAGCTCCTTCATTGTGGAGGCGCATGGATATCTTGTTGGCTTGAAGGTGCATCTACTGAATCCCTCCATGAGTTCCCTAGCGCTGTACTTCATGGGTGGAACTTCTTCCTCAACAGCTTTTCCCTTGCCTCTCTGCTTGGCGCTTTTATCCTTAGCTGGCCTCTTTCCAGCGGCCTTAGATGAAGTCTCAGCAGCTTTGCCATTTCCTTTTTCTTGCCTTACTGTTGGTGATGTTGGTGCTTCCTGAGGTGCTTTTCCCTTTTTCCCAGCAGCTATGTTTGTTCTTCCCATGGTACCTTCAAAATCAAAGCTTGAAAACAAGGTAAGTGAAAGAATAAAAGCTGAAGAATCAAATAGCTGAAAACTTTTAATGGTGAAACTCTTTAAAAAAAAGTCTAACAAGTCCTAACAACAAGCTTAAACTTAATCAGAGCAAGAAGAGATTCAAAAGCTATCAACTAAATAAGCTAGAATGCACAAAAGGTAAACAATTATGCATAACATTCTAACAAAATGGTTCTTAGGCAAAAGAGATGATGATCTTGCAAAAGGATGAAGATGAACAAGCAATGAGATAAATAGACATTAATCAGAACTTCAACATCTAACTTGATATTTCAAAACAAATCCAAATTGCAAAACCATAGCACAACAAGTAAAACTAAACAGTAGCTGCTCTTAAAAACATCTTACTAAGTGATTTTTAACATAAGCAAAGAGTAAGAGCAAAGAGAGATAGTTTAGGAAGCAAACCTTTAGTGAGCTTCTGAACAATTAGAGAAAGCAATAAAAGAGAAAAAGAACTAGTTGTTTCGAGCTTTAGGTGAGAAGAAGAGTGAGTTTAAGTGTGAAGAGAAGTGAAGAAAGTTGTTGCTTAAATAGAGAGAAAAGAGAGGAAACCAAAGGAATCAAAGGTTGGTGAGGGAACATAAGGAATCAAAAGTGTAGGGGACAAAAACAAAAGTGTTCAGAAGCTAAGAAAGAGGTAAGAAGGAATCCCATTTAAAAATTCAAACTTCCTTGGCTCCAAACCAAAGGAGGTAAAAAATTTTGAAAGTTGAGACACTTACCTCGGATGGAGTTTCGGTCACTCATGACCGATATTACTGACCGAAATTGCATTTTCGGTCATGAGTGATCGACACTGGAGACTGACGTGCTTCATGGGATTAGTATCGGTTATCAGTGATCGACACACTTGACCGAAATACATCCGACATGATTGTGTCGATCTTGAGTGATTGATACTGGTGACCGATATGATTCCAAGAATCTCATCGATCACCAGTGCTCGACATACTGAACCGAAAATCATACGGTGTGTTTATGTCGATTAAGTATGGTCGATATGAATGAATGGAATTTGTCCTGCTTTCAAAACTTCTTTCCATATCGGTCACAAGTGACCGATATGTTGACTGGTGTAGACTGGCTCCACTGATATCGGTCAAACATGATCGATACTGATGACCGAAAATCTGTGTATCAGTCTGTCATGACCGATACAAATGACCGATATCAGCCAGAATACACCTGTTCTTTGTCTCCTTCAGACTTTCTCAAACCCCAGTTCGAAATCCTGTTTCTATACACTAAAACAAAGCATAAAAGATAAACTAGAAAGTATAATATATACAAAAGGATACCATGGGGCTACCTCCCAAGTGTGCTTGTTTAAAGTCACTAATCTTAACTTTGATTACCTCTTTAGTTGAGGTGAGGAGAAGGAGTCTTGGAACTCCTTGGTGGTGGCTTGCTCCTTTGGACTCTATCAGAAACTCTATTCATCTTTATCTTGGCAAAAGGCATAGTCTTCCCCTCTTGCTGAAGCTTGAAGATGAACTCTCCCTTCTTAGAGACCCTTGGTTGCAAAACCAGCTCCCCTTTGTTAGTATCCAACTTGATCTCATTCAGATTCTTGTAACCAGCCACTTCAAGGACCTCCTTTTCAGTGGTGTCTTCAAACAACTTGGCCAAACAGCAGCCATCAAAACTCTCTCCTTGGTAGCCTTCAAACTCTGGCTAGTTCCTTCCAAGTTGCTTCAGCTTCTTGATCTCCATTGAGAAGGCTTGCTCATTCTCAAGCTTATTCCCCTTGGAGTCAAACCTTAGAACCTTCTTCTTGGTCAGCTTCAGTTCAATGGTGCATTCCTTAGCATCAAACACTGCTCCAGCTGAGGCCAAGAAAGGTCTTCATAGTATGATAGCATTCTTTATATGCCCTTTCACATCAAGCACCAGGAAATCAGTGGGAATGGTCGCTCCTTCTATCATCATTGGTACATCCTTAAGACTCCCAAGTGGTTTCTTCACTGTCCCATCAGCTATAGTAAGGGATACATTACTTTCCTGAAGTTGAGTGTAGCCAAGAGCTTTAGCAGTAGAGGATGGGAGAAGATTGATACTTGCTCCAAGGTCACAAAGACAACTCTTGAAAGTCTGCCCCTTAAGTTCACATGGGAGAGTGAAACAGCCTGGATCTCCAAGTTTTTTGATAGTGAGCTCCTTAACCTCAGGTGTTCAGTCTTCACCTTTAACTTCTCAAGTTCTTCTTGGCCATTCAAACTTCTCAATTTCATCTGAGCAGCATAGAGAGTTTCATATTTCTGAACTAGCTGTTCCTTGAACCTTCCTGGAAAAGGGATGGTTGGTTGATAGACAGGAAGAGTAGCTGTTTGAGGTCTCTCCTTATCATCAGCAGTTTCCACCAAGTAGTCCTTTGTGTTATCAACAACTTCATGTGGCGCCCACCACTCTTCATCATCTGAGTTTTCCCTACCTCCAAAGGGTCCTTCTTCTACAGCTCCTTGGTCATTTTTGATTTCCAAGAACTCTTCCCGCCCACTTAGAGGTTCAGTGTCCTCAGTGAACAAGTAGAGGAACTCTTCAATGATAGCCTCCTCTTCAGCTGAGAAGCTTTCTTCTTCTAGCACAATAGCATTGCAGAACTCCTTTGGATTGGCTTCTGGTTTTCCAGGAAACTGTCCCTGTGGCTTTGGACCAGCTATGCCTTTGTTGTTCTCCAGTGTTTTGACTCTTGCAGCCAATCCATCAAACTTGTTGGTAAGCTCTACATGCACTGAATCAATTTTGTTGTGGACCTCTGCAAACTTCTTGTTCATTTCCAAGGTTGTAGTGACTTGAGTGTTGATCATTTGCTGCATGAGGGTCTTGAGTTCAATGTCTTGAGAGCTAGATGAAGCTTGTCCTTGAGCTTGGGTATTGAATCCTGGAGGGTTGTAGGGCGCTCTTGGCTGATAGTTGTTGTTCCTCTGCTGAAAGCCTTGATTGTTGTAGGGAACAAAAGGTCTTGGGGCAGCTTGCTGTTGCTGTTGAGGGTAAACCTGATCTTGTGGGTTGGCAACATTGTTGCTCCTGTAGGACAAGTTGGGATTTGGTCTGTAGTTCCCATAGTTGTTGTAGCCACCTGGGTTTCCCAAATAGTTCATCTCCTCAACTTGGCATTGCTCCTGATCATCAAGCTGAACCATGTCTCCCACAAAGTGAACCTCTTTCTTTTCCCTTAGCAACAAGTCCAGCTTCTCATGTAGAGACTTGATTTCTTTCTTGCTAGACTCTAACTCATCCTTTGCACTCCTTGGTGCTCTGTCAAACTCCTTATTGTAGTTTCCATCAGACTGAGCCAAATTCTCTACTAACTCCAAACCTTCATCTACATCTTTTGACAGGAAGTTCCCATTGGATGTTGTGTCCAGAAGCATTCTTATCTTAGGCAAGGCTCCTCTGTAGAGAGTGGATAGCAAAGAGGCTTGTGAGAAGCCATGATGAGGGCATTGCAATGTGTAACCCTTGAATCTCTCCCAAGCTTCTCCAAAGCTTTCATTGTTACTCTGTGCAAACCCTGAAATCTCATTCCTGATCCTAGCAGTTCTTGAAGTGGAGAAGAACTTTGCTAGAAAAGCTTTCTTGCATTCATCCCAGCTGGTGATACTTCCGTAGGGAAGGTTTTTCTCCCACTGATGTGCTTTGTCTCCTAGGGAAAAGGGAAACAACCTGAGCTTGAAGCCATTTTCACTTACTCCATTTATCTTTGTGAGTGAGCACAACCTGTCAAAATTATCCAGATGATCTAGAGGGTCTTCAAGTAGTAACCCATGGAATTTGCTGCTCTGAACCATTGAAATCAATCCAGACTTGATTTCAAAGTTGTTGTTTTGGACAGCTGGTGGAATGACACCTGTCCTGTTGTTGTAGGCATTTGGTGCATCACCAGTGCCAATAGGTCTAGCTGCTCTTGGAGCTTGTGCAGCGCCTCTTGGTCCTTGATCACCCTGTAAGCCTTAAACACCTTGATGTCCTTGTATACCCTGAGCGCCTGCAGCTCCTGGAGGACCCTGAAATATGATGTCATCCATGACTTGATCCTGATTGTTCATACCAAGTCTTTGCAAGTGTTGTTGCCTTTCTTACTGTCTCCTTGCTCTCTGTCCTCTATCCAGCAGATTGATGTTGTCTATGAAGTCCACAAGATTGCTTGAACCTCTGGATCTCAAGTTCATATACCTGAAAGACAGAAGTGAGAGTCAAAGAGAATTAGTAACCAAAGAAAAGTAAAAACTTGATCTTAAAGATTCTACAAACTCTAATGATTCAAACTGAATCCCAAATGGCAACAGCGCCAAATTGACACAAGATTAGTGTGGTTCATGCCCCAATCACCCTTGTACTAGTCAGTTTTAGTATGGGTTTTATGTCAATCCAATTGGGAAGAGTTGAAAACAGAAGAGTTGAGAGTAAAATCTCTAAGTCAAGCAAGCAGAGAATTGGTTTTGTTGCCTAAGCAACAGTTCTAACAACCTAAGTGAAACAAGCAGCAAACAAAGTGAAAGCAAAAGCAAACTAAGCAGTTCTAAGCAAGAAAAACAGAGTAAAAAAGAGCTAATCCGAGATTCAAATAAGAGAAAGGCAAGTTCCTAGATGTGGTTATTATCTTTGGGGAATTTCAGACATTAACTAAGGCTGTTTCAAACTACATTGATCAAGCAAGTGAGCAAGCAATGGTGATTCCTAGACATAAAGTTCACAATTAAGCTAGTTAGATCCAATCTCTTGGCAAATAACCCTTTGCTAAATATTCTAACAAGAACTAACTCTTATTAGTGCCAAAACATCAAGCAAACAAGATTAAACAACTCTATTCAAGTCAAAATGCTCCTCAAACAGTCAATCTCTTGAGCCAAGGCCAGCAAATCCTCTATTAAACATGATCAACATTTCATCAAACACTTGGTGGGCATAAGAGAAAACTAACAACTTAGACAAGTTTGATCAAGACTAATCTAGCATGAATAACAGATTAATAGAGAGGACCCAATAAACTGAAGCACTTAACAAGCCTTAATCAAGCCTTAGATTCCCCTAATCTACCACATCTAGAAACCCTAAGATAACTACTCACTCATAATCATATTTAACACCAAATCACAAAGGGAAAAGATGCTCATCATGGTTAAAAGAGAGATTAAAGAAAGATTAAATCAAATACTTGATTATATTAAACAAAGCAAAAAAATTGTCTTACAAACTTAAAGAAAATGCTCAAGAACAGTATTTTGACAAGACATGTCGAAAATCTGGAAAAGAGGCTATTTATAGCCTAGAGAAGAAAGCCCTAGAGTAATGGCAAAAGCGTAATTAAAAACAAGTTCGGGCTGGGTCAGTATCGGTCAGTTGCGTCAGTCTTCAGTGACCGAAATGGATCCATATCAGTCTAGAGTGATCGACACATATGGCCGAAATCCATCCGGTGTGTTTGTGTCGATCACACTTGACCGATACTGGTGATCGATACTGTTCCATATCGGTCATCCTTGACCGATACTCACCGTGCTCTGGCCGAAAACTTCTGCAGAGATCTTCTGCTGTGATCCTTCTTGCTCCCTTTTTCCCAGCTAGCATCTTGTATCATTCCCAAAACTCCTCCAAGCTCCTTTTAGCTCCAAAAGAATCTAAAAACATCCAAAATGCAAAGAAAATGCAAACTATACTCTAAATGCAACCTAAGTCTAAAAGGAGAAGAAAATGGGACAAAAGCAAAGGGAAAACATGCAAAAGAGGACCAAAATATGTACTAAATGCAGCCCTAAAGGGTGTAAATACAAGGGATATCAGGTAGCCAGAGTGAAACAACTCAACGCCGAGGTGAAGCAGCACGGCAGCGACGAAGTACAACTTGAAGCCGAGGTGAATCAAGAAGATATGGACCTTTCCCAAGGACCCATGACACGTTCAAGGGCTAAGGCCTTACAAGAGGAAGTACATTTGTTACTTAGCCACTCGGAGAATCAAGAAGATTATAAACATGCTTATCAAGCCACCTTGGTTTTGATTCAAGCCCACGGATAGTAAATCGGGATTGGGTTATACTTGTGCTCTTTTTCCCTCATCTTGTTTTTGTCCCATTGTGTTTTGCAAGAGAGGTTTTTAACGAGGCAAGTATACTGCATCGTTGGCCCACTTACTAGTCCAAAGACGAGTTCAAGTTACAACCGTGTTATCTAAGTAGTTTAAGGGTTATTAGTTTTCAATTCAAACTAGACGCTCCTATCATTTATGTTTTTGCTTTGTTTCGAGTTATTCTTGGTGCTTGTACCGAGTTCAACTCTTTATATGTTGTCTTTGAACCTTCGTTTCAATCTATTTATCCTTTTATTCTCAAACTTAGTAAAGATAGATCAGGTAAATCAAAGGCTCTTTCATAACCTTTGTGTGACCAATCAATCCTCGGTGAATCTAAGGAACATCCGCAGCCTTAGTGTGACCATACGCTCCATCATACAATCCTACTTCCTCCGTGTTAAGTCCTGTCACTCGTTCATTCCATTTAGCATTTCAATCCTAATCATCATTATCATTGTTCACTCGTTGTTCGTTTCATTCACTTCCATTGCCATCATTGCTCATTTGCTACCATTTCATATCCATATTATTTCATATCACTTGTTCTTCATATTCACGAATCCATCTTGTGTTATTCTAGCTTTCAAAGTGACGATTCATGAGGAAGTTCATATTAAGTGGTATCAGAGCCACTTTGAAAGTTTAGATCTTATTGTCATTGCTTTTTCAATATTTTTTCGATTAAGATTCTTGTGTTGCACGGATCTGTTGTTCTAAAGGGTTAGATCAATGATTAACGCATTGCATCTACTGTTTCTATGATCCATTCCTAAAATCCGATCATCATAGGATTGTTTTACTGTGAGAATTTGTTTTAACGTTTCAGGTACCATGGCGGGTCTAGAGGAAGAAGAAATTTTTAACAACGTCAATAACAAACTATGGGTCGAAGCCATGACTGATCGTTTTGACAAACTTCTCAACGATCGACTTGAAGCCTTTCGCCAAGAGCAGAACCTAAATCGAGCAGAGAACGGATCAAATCAGTCACCCCCTAGAAGAAGAAACCAGCATGATCATGTTTCAACCGGACATTCTAGTGGTGATTCAACTGATTCTTACTATCATCACAAGAGCGGATCCTCTCAAGGTCATCAGCAAAGACATGATAAAGGACGTATGCAAGACCCTCTTGGAGGCATTAAACTTAAGATACCGTCCTTTCATGGGAAGAACGATCCGGCTGCTTACCTAGAATGGGAAAAGAAGATCGAGCTTGTGTTTGATGCTTAGCATTGTACCGAGATCAATAGAGTGAAGGTTGCTGCGACTGAATTCTACGACTATGCCCTCAGTTGGTGGGATCAGATTGTTACTAGAAGGAGGAGGAACCATGAATACCCGGTGGAAACTTGGAATGAATTAAGAGGTCTGATGAGAAAGAGGTTTGTGCCCAGCCATTATCACCGAGAACTTCATCATCAACTCAGAAAGCTTTCACAAGGCAACCGCTCTGTTGAGGAATACTACCAAGAGATGGAGACTTTGATGATTCGAGCCGATGCGGTAGAAGATAGAGAAGCTACGATGGCACGCTTTCTTGGAGGATTAAACCGTGAGATACAAGATCGGTTAGAAACTCAACATTACGTGGAACTAGAGGAAATGTTACACAAGGCCATCCTATTCGAGCAGCAAATCAAGAGAAAAGTTCCTTCTCGACCTAGCCAAGGAACCGGAGCAACTTATAATCGGGCTAGTTACTCAAGAGAGGATAAGAGTAGCTGTCTGAGAGAAAGCCGATCATGGCTCCAAAAGCTGAAGCAAAGCTACCTACGGATCACAAAGGAAAGATTATAGAAGGGTTGACAAGGACAAGAGACGTCAGGTGTTTCAAATGTCATGGAAAAGGCCATTATGCCAATGAGTGTACTAACAAGCGTGTGATGATTCTCCTTGACAACGACGAGTTTGAGTCCGAGGATGAGTATCAAGAAGAAACGTGTGAAGAAGACATTCTCTCACCGGTCAGATGTGATTTGTTGGTAGCTAGAAGAACTTTAAGTGTGCAAACAAAGGCCCCGGAGCAAGAGCAAAGGGAAAATCTCTTCCATACTCGATGCTATGTCCAAGGAAAAGTGTGTACTCTTATCATCGACGGAGGGAGTTGCACTAACGTCGCAAGTGATACTATGGTTAAGAAGCTTGATTTGAAGACATCAAAGCATCTGAATCCTTACAAGCTTCAGTGGCTAAACAACAGTGGAGAGTTAAATGTTAGCAGTCAAGTGATCATCCCTATTACTATTGGCCGATATGAAGACGAGATTTTATGTGATGTTCTGCCAATGGATGCCAGCCATATACTTCTAGGAAGACCGTGGCAATCAGATAGAAGGGTGACGCATGATGGTTTCTCTAACCGTCATTCGTTTGAGTACAAAGGAAAGAAAACCACCCTGATTCCCATGACTCCTCAAGAAGTGTATCTTGATCAGAAGAAAGACTCAAAGAAACTGAAACATTCAAGCTTCTATGCTAAGGCCAGTCAGGTTAAAAAGTCTCTTCTCTCAAATCAATCTATGGTTCTATTCATTTATAAAGAAGCCCTAACAAGTATAACTAACATCACACCGGTGCTACCGAGTGAAATGAATCAACTTTTGCAAGATTATTGTGATGTTTTTCCCGAAGATTCGCCAAAAGAATTGCCACCCATCCGAGGCATAGAACATCAAATAGATTTTGTTCCCGGCGCATCGCTACCAAACTTCCCTGCTTATAGAACTAATCCGGTGGAAACGAAGGAGCTACAGCAACAAGTCAATGATCTAATGGCTAAGGGACATATTCGTGAGAGTATGAGTCCTTGTGCCGTTCCTTTTTTGCTGGTACCAAAGAAAGATGGGAGTTGGCGCACTGCCAAGCCATTAATAACATCACTGTAAAGTATCGTCATCCTATTCCTAGGCTAGATGATATGTTAGACGAGTTATACGGTTCTAACATTTTTTCTAAGGTCGATTTAAAAAGCGGATATCATCAGATTAGGATGAAAGAAGGGGATGAGTGGAAAACGGCCTTTAAAACAAAACATGGGCTGTATGAGTGGCTTGTAATGCCATTTGGGTTAACTAATACTCCTAGTACGTTTATGAGGCTTATGAATCATGTTCTTAAGGCTTATATAGGAGAATTTGTGGTAGTATACTTTGATGACATTCTCATATATTGTAAGAACCTAGAAGAGCATGTTAAGCTTATTAAGCTTGTTTTAGAAGTGCTTAAGCAAGAAAAGCTTTATGCTAATTTTAAGAAGTGTACTTTTTGTACGGATAACATTGTGTTCTTAGGTTTTGTTGTGAGTACATAAGGTGTTAAAGTGGATGAGGATAAGGTTAGAGCGATTAAAGAGTGGCCAAGCCCTAAAACCATTGGGGAGGTCCGAAGCTTTCATGGTCTAGCAGGCTTTTATAGACGCTTTGTGAAAGATTTCAGTACTATAGCCGCGTCTTTAACCGAAGTGATCAAGAAGAGTGTGGGATTCAAATGGGAACAAGCTCAAGAAGAAGCGTTTCAATGCCTTAAAGAGAAGCTTATACATGCTCCCGTTTTAGCTTTACCTGATTTTATTAAAACTTTTGAAATTGAGTGTGATGCTTCTGGTGTAGGTATTGGAGCCGTACTTATGCAAGATAAAAGGCCAATTACTTACTTCAGTGAGAAGCTTGGAGGAGCCACTCTGAATTATCCCACGTACGACAAAGATTTGTATGCTCTTGTTCGGGCATTACAAACTTGGCAACATTATTTGTGGCCAAAGGAGTTTGTTATACACACAGATCATGAATCTCTCAAACATCTCAAGGGACAACAAAAACTTAACAAGAGACACGCGAGGTGGGTTGAATTCATTGAAACCTTTCCCTATGTCATCAAATATAAGAAATGTAAGGATAATGTTGTAGCCGATGCATTATCTCGAAGGTACGTTCTCCTTTCTACGCTTTCTGCTAAGCTTTTAGGGTTTGAACAAATCAAAGAAATGTATGTTACTGACCCTGATTTTCAAAAAGTTTTTAAAGCTTGTGAGAAGTTCGCTTCTGGACATTATTATCAACAAGACGGATATCTCTTCTATGAGAACCGTTTGTGTATTCCTAACTGCTCTCTTCGAGATTTATTTATCAGGGAAGCACACGGAGGTGGACTTATAGGGCATTTCGGAATAGCGAAGACGTTAGAGGTCATGAAGGATCACTTCCATTAGCCTCACATCAAAAGAGACGTTGAGCGTATATGTGGTCGTTGCCCTACATGTAAACAAGCTAAGTCTAAAGTACAACCGAATGGTTTGTATACCCCTCTCCCTATTCCTATGCATCCTTGGAATGACATTTCAATGGATTTTGTTATAGGTTTGCCTAGGTCTAGAACAGGTAAGGATTCTATCTTTGTCGTAGTTGATAGATTCTCGAAAATGGCTCATTTCATTGCTTGCAACAAAACTGATGATGCATTACATGTAGCTAATCTGTTTTTCAAAGAAGTTGTACGTTTGCATGGCATGCCTAAGTCTATAGTTTCTGATAGAGATACTAAGTTTCTTAGTTTCTTTTGGAAAACTCTTTGGTCTAAGTTAGGTACTAAACTTTTGTTCTCTACTACTTGTCATCCGCAAACTGATGGTCAGACTGAGGTAGTTAATAGAACATTAGGAACCTTGCTGTGTGCCTTGATTAAGAAAAATTTAAGGAGTTGGGAGGATTTTTTACCTTACATAGAATTTGCTTACAATCATTCTGTTCACTTTGCATCTAGATACTCGCCCTTTCAAATCGTGTATGGTTTTGATCATATTTCTCCATTGGACCTAATGCCCTTACCTTTGAGTGATAGAGCAAGTATTGATGGAAAGAAAAAGGCGGAGTTAGTACAACAGATTCATGAGAGTGCTCGGAAGAATATAGAAGAGAAGACTAAGTTATATGTCAAACACGCCAACAAAGGAAGGAAACAAGTTGCTTTTCAGGTTGGAGATCAAGTTTGGTTACATCTGAGGAAGAAAAGATTTCCTAATGAAAGAAAATCAAATCTAATGCCAAGAATAGACGGACCATTCAAAATCGTCAAACGGATCAGTGACAACGCATACCAGCTGGATTTACAAGGTAAGTATAATGTTAGTTCTAGTTTTAATGTTGCTGATCTTGTCCCTTTTATTTCAGATGAATCCGATTTGAGGTCAAATCTTTCTCAAGTGGGAGGGGATGATATGATCATGGACCATGATGAAGACATAGAGCGGGTAGCCAGAGTGAAACAACTCAACGCCGAGGTGAAGCAGCACGGCAGCGACGAAGTACAACTTGAAGCCGAGGTGAATCAAGAAGATATGGACCTTTCCCAAGGACCCATGACACGTTCAAGAGCTAAGGCACTACAAGAGGAAGTACATTTGTTACTTAGCCGCTCGGAGAATCAAGAAGATTATAAACATGCTTATCAAGCCACCCTGGTTTTGATTCAAGCCCACAGATAGTAAATCGGGAATGGGTTATACTTGTGCTCTTTTTACCTCATCTTCTTTTTGTCCCATTGGGTTTTGCAAGAGAGGTTTTTAACGAGGCAAGTATACTACATCGTTGGCCCATTTACTTGTCCAAAGACGAGTTCAAGTTACAACCGTGTTGTCTAAGTAGTTTAAGGGTTATTAGTTTTCAATTCAAACTAGACGCTCCTCTCATTTATGTTTTTGCTTTGTTTCGAGTTATTCTTGGTGCTTGTACCGAGTTCAACTCTTTATATGTTGTCTTTGAACCTTCGTTTCAATCTATCTATCTTATTATTCTCAAACTTAGTAAAGATAGATCAGGTAAATCAAAGGCTCTCTCATAACCTTTTGTGACCAATCGATCCACGGTGAATCTAAGGAACATCCGCAGCCTTAGTGTGACCATACGCTCCATCATACAATCCCACTTCCTCCATGTAAAGTCCTCTCACTCGTTCATTCCATTTAGCATTTCAATCCTAATCATCATTATCATTGTGCACTCGTTGTTCGTTTCATTCACTTCCATTGCCATCATTGCTCATTTGCTACCATTTCATATCCATATTATTTCATATCGCTTATTCTTCATATTCATGAATCCATCTTGTGTTATTCTAGCTTTCAAAGTAACGATTTA
The DNA here is from genome assembly GCA_911865555.2 of Thlaspi arvense. Classification (NCBI taxonomy): domain Eukaryota; kingdom Viridiplantae; phylum Streptophyta; class Magnoliopsida; order Brassicales; family Brassicaceae; genus Thlaspi; species Thlaspi arvense. The sequence continues at coordinate 11,410,877 of OU466861.1, forward strand.
TAAAGGAGTTCATATTAATTATGTAAAGAGAAAAAGAAAGATTATATAGATAATATTCAAAAGATATTATAAAAATTTAATTATTATTTAATATAACTTTTACATTTGTAATTATATGTTACTGTAAATGCTAGAAAAAATATAAAGTTTTTAAAAGACACAAAACGATATGAAACGTTTGTATGATTGTTGTTGAACACTAAAATTGTATATGTATAAAAACATAACATTTAAATAATGTATAAAAAAATAATCAATACTTAAATATTACAACTAATTATGTCTATAAAAAAATATATTTGAACATGTGTACGGACCAAAAATAAAAATTAAATAAATGATTATATTTTTGAATGTTATCCCGTTTATTTAGTTATCATATTTACATTTTTATCCAATTAAATATTTTAAAATCTTAACTAATATTTTTTATCTTGACTTATTATTGAAATATATAATATTTTATATTTATTTTATCATTATTTTTTATTATCAAATATTTATTATTTTATTATTAATACATAATTAATCATATACAAATAAAACATCTTCAATACTATATTAATCATAATTGAACATATAAAATATTTTATAGCCTGCACCGTGTGCATCTTCAAACCTAGTTATAATTAATTGATATACTTCTAAAACTTTTTCTTATTTTTTGACAGCATGGTATCCTGGTTTAAACCGCGGATGGAACAGGTTCAAGCATCGCTTGCCCAGCAAGAGGAGATCGAAGCTGCCTTGATTGGCGTGGAAAAGAGCGGCGCTATGGTGGCGTATATGAAGAAGATGCTTGAAAAAGGATGGGAACTCCCCGTTGGCATGCTTCCGGCCTTTGAGAGAGAACTCGTGAAGTGGCATACTGCAAGTAGTGTTATAGATGAGATAACTATTACTGATGATGATCTCAGTATGCCGAGCAGGTTAGTGTTACCACAGCTTGTTTCTTGTAGAAAAAGACTTCGCCTTTTCTCAAACTTTTGTTGATTTTTTTTTGCTGGCAGATCTGCCATTGAGGAGCTGTTGAAGCAGGCGCAAGGGAGGACGTCGGCGCCAGAGTCAAGGGATGATCTGAGCTGAGCGGCTGCCTCCCCCTTTTTGTTTTGTTGTAATTCATTCGGCTTTTGTGTAGCCTTTTATGTAATGATATTGCCCGAAAGAGTTTATATATTGGAATTTGATTGATGTTACCTTTACTTCCCTTTTTTTTTGCAAAAAGTAAATCAATGTGATTTTTTTTTTTGAAAGTTTCTGTTATGCGATGGAACTTTGTAGTTCGGAGTTGGAAGCGGGATTCCTTTGCCCGTCTTATATCAAACGACAATCAAGATCGAATACCAAGCTCTCAGGATTCACTTCGGCCTGAAAGGTATGATCGAGGATCGTGCGAGTATTGTCCTCGGATTTCGTCTTATCTACTTTGGAAGTAATTAAATCAAACCGAAGTATCAAAGGAGTGGTGATCAGCCACAGAATTTAGTTTCTGCTTTTTTTTTTCTTTTTGCTTTTTGAGTCGAATGTTTGGCCAGAATATCGACTCAGAAAGATGCATTCGCTAAGGAAGATTGCTCTATGTGCCGAGCTGATTTTCCAAAATATTAAATTCACAGTTGCACCTAGAGGTTGCCTACGTATCCAAGTCGGGATCTAGCCGTTCGTAGTTCTTTACAATTATTAGATGAGTGTTGTCACTCAGAGGCCAAGCCGACCTTTATTGGTGCTGAAAATAAAAGTTAAATATAAAAGCTGCGAGATTCTTGCTGAATCTACTCCGTTTGTTTGGCTTCTTCGAGGGCTTTTACCGCGGTGAGTCGCACCTTGCGTTCGCTGATGAAGCAAGATCTTGCCACATGCTGATTGCCGTGAAGTATGAAGATGCCAACCGAGGTAGCAAACTTCATGCATTGATGGTAAGTCGACACGATGGCTTTCATCTCATGGATCCACGACGTGCCAAGTATGACACTATAGATTGCTGGTTTATCTATGATGGTAAATTTGAAAATCTTTATAACTCCGCCGACGTAAACTGTTAGACGTATGGTGTCAAAGCTGAAGAAGGATTTACTGACAAAGCCGGTTAGTGGCTTTAGTGCTGCCTTGATATAATATCCTCGATAGAGAAAAATGTCCATAAAACTTTGATATAAAAATTCTAGTGAAAACATAAGCTTGCTGAAAAATTGTGTGATTGATTTTGAACTCTCTAATTTGTTAAGAGTGGCTGAGGTATGTCATCAAAATTGTTATTCGTTTATATATTTTAGTTGATTTGAGATTAGATTTATAAAATTTTGTAAAATTTAATGATTTCACAATTTAATATGTCGATTCATATATTTGTAAATTTGTGGAGTTTTTTTATATTTAAAAAGTTTTTGTATATTTAATATGATTTTTTTTTTAAATCCATTAAAATTCACTTCGAAATCAAAGTCACATATATCAATATGAAGATTTTGAAGCATATCATACAACCAAACGACTTCAGAAATTAAAAAAGCAAGATTTTCTATTTATGCTTTTGTAGAATACTATATGAAACAATCTTCTGCTTCTTGGATTTTCTGGAGATAAATGTATGGTCATAATGTTGTCACAGAAAATGTATGGTTAGTGCCTAGTGGCATTAGCGCCTAAACAATTAGCTAATCTATCTATGCTCTCGAGAAGATGGGGCAACACGCAAATACTTTTAAGAAAAAATAAAAAAGGTCGTAATAAGTTTTCCTAATTCCTCTTAAGATTAATTAATCAACTCGAAAACCGGTTAACACTAAACCACTCAAAACCACTCAAAAAGCTCCGAATCTCTCGTGGGTCGTGTGACTGAATAACGATAACACCGTGCAACGAGTCAGTCACACACAAGCATCATAATAAAAATTGTAAAACATTTTATTCGATGAGACAAAAACAATAATATTATTTTTTCCTTATTTAGTTTTTAATTATGCCTCTCCGAGATTAGTTTTTTTTTGGATGCTTTCTAAAATTATGTGATTTCTCATTTGTGCCTCTCCTTCTTTACCAGCATCAAATTAGGGTTTTTTTTTGGCGAGTTTTAGGCGAGTGCCCTGAGATTTATTGATTGAGTTCGGGTCTGAGAAGAGATCGAATTAGCTCGTATCCTTCTCCGCCTACTCTTCATCATCCTCTGTTCTGCTTCTTTATTCCACCATGTTCTGGAAGTTGACTGCTCTCTCTGCTGCTTCACCGGTTAGTAGAACAATTCTACACATGAATTGGGATTGTTTTCGTCTTATTTCACAATTTTCTGTGAACTCCTCGTGTTCTGAATCGCTTATCTCTTTCTTTATCTGCTTCGTTCGTACGCGAACTAATGATTGTGAAATTTATGAGATTTCGTTTGTTTTCAATGGATGTTCTTCAGCTAATAGCGTTAATTGAAAATGAAAACAGGAGGGCAAATTTCTCTTTGTGGCATGCTTGTAGGTTAATTGTATATCGCGTTTGGATTTCAGATACACTTGCTACTTCGAATTTGTTGTTTTTCTTCCTTGCCACTGTTTTCTCGAGAATTTTTTTTGAGGCTAACTTCTTGATGTGTTTCAATGATTTTGCCTTCCAATAGCTTCATAGTAATGATGTTCTATATCGTGGTGGGAACTTTTCTTTGTTTTTCCATATCTATCAAACCTAGTTGTTATTGACGTTAAGAGGGGGAAAAAGTCACATTTTCAATTTCTTGGAAGCTGGTAATGTAGTTACAAAAGAGAGAAATCAGAAAGGGACGATGTTGTTGCGGTGATTCGGCAGTTGAGTTCATCTTTCGTTTTCCTTATCACTTACTTGTTATTGACAGGTTGAATCCATATTAGACAAGGAAGACTTCACTTTGGAAGAACTTCTGGATGAGGAAGACATAATCCAAGAATGCAGAGCTTTGAACAGCCGGCTCATTAATTTGTAATTCATTTAGGCGTCCTTCTTTTTAACCTCGTTGTAGTTATGTGTAGATAGTTATATCTTCGTTTGTACTATGACATGTGTGTTCTCTCTATATGAATCTGGGAAAGAATGAAAAGAATATGCAAGCCAGCAGATATTGCACGAAAAGTAGATAGAATCACTGCATACTTCCTTATGTTTTCTTTGCAGGACCACTCTGATATACAATGGAAGTTTTAGATTGTTATCGTAGTAGCAAGGGTTGCGATGTTGGCCTTTTATGCTTTCATTTTATATGCTCATGTGCAGTTTGAGAGAAAGAGCCCAAGTGGAACAGTTGTTACGTTTTATTGTTGAAGAATCTCCGGAAGATGCTGATAGCAAGCGTGCTTTCAAGTATGTGCTTTTGCCAATGAACTTTATCCAGTTTTACTGTTGGCCTGATGTAGAATATTTTTGCGAACTGTTTTGAACCAAGATTGATTAACCTCAAAGCATATTTTATTATTAGGTTTCCTTTCATCTCCTCTGAAGTCTTGACTTGTGAGATTGATGTTATTCTTAAGACTTTAGTGGAGGAGGAGGAGGTATTTTACTACTTTTCTTCTTATTTTGACTTGTGAGATTGATGTCCCTTTCGCTCTGGTCTCATTTAATTTTTTATGCTTCCTGATGCAGCTAATGAACCTACTTTTCTCCTTTTTGGAACCAAACCGTTCCCACAGCGTAATGCTAGCTGGGTATTTCAGCAAGGTATTGTTTCGTTTTACACTTTCAATAGTTATTATGAGAATTTAGTTCATATCAGTTTCTATTTAATGCCTCCACATGTTTGTTACTTATGAACAATGTATTTTATCTCTTTCGGGTATAGGTTGTCATATGCCTCATGTTGAGGAAGACGGTCCCGCTGATGAACTATGTAAAAGTGAGTTCTGTTTGAAAGTTCTATGTATTATTTTGTATAGCATGAAAAACATGCTAATTTGTGGTTGAAATTAAGATTGTGTGGCAGAAAGCATGTTAAGCTGGAGTCTGGATGTTCCGTCTGTCCTTAAAAATTTATGTGCCCTATTCATCTTATACTGACCTATGGTTATTGATAATTATACTTAGTTTATAGTATAAGTTACACATTCAAACTATGTTTGAGACGCTCCTTTTCTTTGGAACTTGTTACTTTGTGAATTGTGGTGTACAGTCAAATATAAAAATAGTCATTAGTGTTTACAATACCGTCTACAGGCCCATCAGAATGTTTTCCAGCAACTGGTTGATTTGATAGGGATTACGTCTATTATGGAGGTAAACCGTCCTTCCACTCTTATCTTTATATTTGATCTGGTAATCACTTTTAAGCTAATGTTTATATGATTTATGCAGGTACTAATTCGGTTGGTTGGTGCGGATGATCATGTGTATCCCAACCACCTGGATGTGATGCAATGGTTAGCTGATAGCAATCTGCTTGAAATGATCGTGGATAAGCTTAGCCCATCAGTAAGTAACATTATTTTTTATAAAATTGCTCTATCCCTTCTTTTTACTGTAAATGATTGAAGTAATTGAAACATGGGCTTTACAAGCTACTTCGGATTGCTTCTCTTTAATATTGTAGTAAAATGTGGATCTGTTGGTTCTTAATGTGGCTAGGGTGCTAGTTTGGAGCTGCTGAAAATCGCATTGTTTTAGCTTTATAAGATAAATAGAGGACAGTTGGGGGGACTCACATCTATTTTTTTATCTTCTTGATGGTTGCCTACTTCTGAATCTCTAAATGGTTATTGTTTCGGTCAAACAGCAGGGCTTGTGCATTTAATCTTCATCAGTTCTGATGTGAAGTTTCTGACAGATTTATTCTTCGATTTTCAGAATTCTCTGGAAGTTCATGCAAACGCTGCTGAAACACTCTGCACTATTGCTCAAAATGCTCCATCGCCTTTGGCTACGAAACTCTCTAGCTCAAGGTTTGCAGGATGTTCTCTTAAATATGCAGAAAAATATTAGTATTCAAGTTAATTTCAGTAATCTTTTTGTCTGCAGTTTTGTTGCAAGGATATTTGGTCATGCTTTCGGAGATTCCCAGTCCAAGTCTAGCCTTGTCCACACACTTTCGGTGTGCATTTCGTTATTAAGCCCAAGAAGATCTCTAGTTTCTTCTCCCTTTATGTATTCATTCAGGGGCCAACAAATGTTTGAGTCTCCAATTTCTGTGAATCCGGAGACTATTGCCACCATGCTGCCTAGACTTGGTTAGTTTTACAGAAAGGACCCATTATGTTATATACATGTGTGCATGTTCATTTCTTGTGTCTCCTGCTGAGTATTGTTCATCATAACATGTGTATCACCTGTTTTTACTGATTGCTAGGATCCATTTCTATCTTTTATTGTTCATCATAACATCCGCTAACTTGTCATACTCTTCCACTTTATTATAAGTAGTTTCTGGGTATATGCTTTGTTCTTTGTAGCCTAATAGATACGAGCTCTCATTCTTGTTGTATGTATTTGTTAAAGTTGGCTCCTTGATTTTTTTCGTGCTTGGACCACTTCTTTGAACTTTACTTTACGGCCTTTATTTCTGGTGTAGGTGACTTTGTTGCACTTTTGAACGTAACCTCTGATGAAAAGATTTTACCTACAACCTATGGGCAACTGAGGCCTCCTCTTGGCAGTCATCGTCTGAAGGTCAGGTTTCATTGTAATTTTTTTAGTAATTGTAAACTGGAAGGTTCTATTGTAAAATGGACCGGGAATTAGATCTTGAATTACACATGGACTTATCTGTGTGTTTTTTGCTTGAGTTATTTTTTTCTGATTTGCTTTGTGTTAATGGTGGCTTGTCTTAGATTGTGGAGTTCATTGCTATCTTGTTGAAAACGCGAAGTGAAGCTACAGGAAAAGAACTAGCCAGCTCAGGAGCTATAAGAAGAGTCCTTGATCTGTTCGTCGAGTAAATACTTCTTCTTGGACTGATGACGATATCTCGCTTTGTTTGCTACCTCGCATATCTTTATGTTTTGCTGGGCTAAATCCAACTTTTCGATCGTTATTTATTCATATGCAGGTACCCATTTAATAATGCACTGCACCATCAGGTAGAGAGTATAATAGTATCGTGTTTGGAGAGCAAAAACGAGGAGATTATTGACCATCTTCTCCGGGAGTGTGATTTGATTGGAAAAATTCTTAAAACAGAGAAACAGCCAATCCTTTCTGGTGATAATCAGGTATGAACTGTTTCACTCATGCTTATTGGTGTGCGGTACTGTCTGATAATTATCCTGAAAATATGGCAAGCAAAGTTTGTCAAGAGAGCGTATTCAATACAAAATTTCCCCAGTGCTGTGAAACTAGATGTGGAAACATCAGGTCGTATGGTTTGCAATGACATTATAGTTATTGTTATACGTTTTTTTTCAGATACAAAAATGTCCCGTTATATCCAGTTATCGAATGGATATAATGTATGGACTTATAAGTTTAATTAATTTTGCTTTCGTGCAGCCAACAATACCTGCTGTTGGAAAGCAAGCTCCACGGGTGGGAAATATTGGTCATATCTCAAGAATCTCAAACAAGCTTGTTCAGCTGTCAAATAACAGTAACGCGATCAAGACTTTACTTGAGGTAAGTTCAGCAACAGTAACATTTTATTGTAAAGTTACTGTATGATACAGTATAACATCTTTTTACATAAAACTATTTGAGTTGTTTATTCACGGCTTAATTGGTGTTTGTGAATATATCCATTTGCGTATATCTATTGCACAACTCTGTTTTCTGTACTCGTGGGAATCAACCAGCCTAAATCAGTTTGATTCTTGCAAACCCATGAGGATGTCTCCATAATGAAATATCCATGTATAATTATCATTTTTTTCTTTCGAATATATAGGCATTGTCTTACGCTGGCTGCATTTTGTTTAGTAGAAACATTTTTTTTGACGTGTACCGTTTTCCTTTGCTAGGAACATAACGAATGGAGCGAGTGGGAAGCTAATGTGTTGCATGATCGGAACGCAGTTGAGAATGTTTATCGCTGGGTTTGCGGGTATGCCTCTTCTCAAACCTTCAAGGCTTCTTGTTTATGGAATGAGCAGTGGTGCATTTACACTTGCAAGGTTGTCGTAGTAAAAACATAGAGCTATCACAGGAAACGGTATCCTTGGGTTTGTTTATAGATAAGATGGCAGTGGCACAGTATCATCTAATCGTGCTAGCTCTGATTTTGTCTGTCGATAGCAATCACTTTACTTTTTCCTCGTGCAGACGCCCAACTGCATTACATGATAGGACTAGGGACAGTGATGATGATGAAGTTCACGACAGGGACTATGATCTCGCTGGTTTAGCTAATAACTTGAACCAGTTTAGATACAACAACATGCAAGAGAACAATGGTGCTGGGGAGGTATTAATTGTTCATCTCTCCGATTTCTATTACTTAAAATTTGGTCTGAATCTAAATTTCATGTTTTCTGGTTACAGGAGCACGGTTCCAATGACAGAGACGAAGAGGTATTATTTATACTTAAACTTAATGTTCTACGTTCGAAGAAAACACTGTTTACAATAGTCCTGACTGATTAACTTATTTTGTAGGATGTCTACTTTGATGACGAATCTGCTGAAGTTGTTATATCATCTCTAAGGCTTGGTGATGAACAAGCAAAGTAAGCTTCTATACAAACCCAAGCATCCGATTTAAAAAGAAAAAAAAAAGTATTATGGATTCTAAAACCAATGGGATGGTGGTTTGTTTGTTTCTCTTGGTACAGCAATTTATTCACAAACTCGAACTGGTTCACTTTCCAAGGAGATGAACTGGGTGAAAACACAGGAACAGGAGCGATTCCTACAGAGGAAGCAATGGAAGATGTAAGCTTGAATGAAACTTCCGGTGATGGAGATGAAGAAGAAGATGAGGACTGTTTGATTACAGAAAGCAAGAACCCTTTCGTAGCCACCACAGCCTCAACCTCAGAAGCAGTCTCTGTAGACAACGTACCTAGAGATATCGAGATTGATGAAGATGAGGATGAAGTGTCGCCGGAATGGGTCGAACGTGGAGATTCTTCTTCATCCGCTGCACAGGTCACAGAAGATGACGTGAAGATGTCTGATGTGAGAATCCCAAACGGTTCTTCATCCTCAGAGGGCGAGATTAGCCCGAGATCACCTCCTGTGCCTTCGTTGTTTAGCAAAGACGTTGAGTTTGTCGGCGTTGAGCCAGAAGGAACCGAAAGAGCAATGGATCAAGCTCTCAAGGAAGGGATAGTTGGAGAAGCAGGACCAATGAAGAGGAACAACGCCGCCACAGCTTCACCGGGAAAAGAGAGCTCTGATGAGAATATGCAGCAGGAGTACAACGATACTAACTACTGGAAGATCGATCAAGAAGTGGCTGTTGTTGAATGATGTTGACGTGGCACATGGTTTGTCTGAAAGCTGACGTGAAGTGGCACATCGTTGTCTGAATGATTCTCGAGCAGAAAGGGAAGGTACGTCTGGAATGTACAGTAATACTAAGTCATCTCTTTTTTCCTTTTTTGGAACATTTTCACCACCAAGTGACTGATTTGCTCGTTTAGGTTTTCCCTTACAAATTTGGATGCTTTTGCTATATGCCTGTTAAGGATTTTATTTTACTTACTTTGATATCACCTTTTTTTGTTATTACGTTTGAAAGATTTGATTAAAAATTGGGACTCTTTGTTGTAAAAGACTTTCGTGAAGATTTGCACTTTCTTAGGGGTAATAAAAACTGAATTTTAATGTCTCGGGATATGGTTTTGAACTCTCGTTATTCGTATAAATGATTTCTCCATTATTTCATATATTTTTTCAGTCGTGGCCGATTGAAACAAAATAAGGAAACAGAACCACAATAGATGGGCGTTACAAGTGCTTTTAAGAAGAATAGAAAAAGGAAACAATGACAATCGGAAAAAAGGAAAACTCAAAATCTAACCGTTACATAATTAATTGATATCAGCCACAATTCTCTAAAATTTCCTTTTCTGCAACACAATCTCTCTCCTCTCTGACGCACGATTCAGATCTCTTCGATCATCTTTTTGTTTCCTCAATCATCTCTGTTTTTGTTGTTGAATTTCCAGCGAATGGAAACTGCAGCATTAAATGTTGACATAGACGCAAAGGCTTCATCTCAGACGCAACCGCTTCGTTTCTAAGATCCATTTTTTTTTTTTTGACATATTTCTAAGATCCATTTTTAGGGTTCTTAAGATCCATTTTTAGAGTTCTTAAGCACTGTCGAAATCTCTCTCACCCGTGAATGCGAGGAATTTATCATTGAGACCAATGGTAACATCTCGTCTCTAGGATCATATCAGGCTTCCTCATCTCCCGTTCTAAAAATCTCTCTAAAACTCGAGAATTTCACACCAAACATCGTCTATAAGCATCTTGAGAAATGGTTTCATGATCGTGCTTTGTTCCGACAGATATGTTATCAAATGGTTGTCCAAGCCGAAAAGCAGCAAATTGAAAATGTTCCCCTGTCCATGGAAGTATTTGTGAAATTAATTCAGAAAGTGTTTGTCGTCTTGCCTTCTTGTTATATTCCGTTAACGACAGATTTAGAAACGAAAATATGTGCTATATGTCTAGAAGATCTGTCGGAGTCAGGATCAGAGATTCAGTTACCTAATTGTCCTCATTGGTTTCATGAAGAATGTTTCTTGGAGTGGTACTTAGATCGATAAAACAATTCATGCCCTCTTTGTCGCCAATCTGTTTACTAACGAAGCAGAATGAAGAAGAGTCTAATTAGGGTTTTCGAGTATGTTTTTGTGTGTGTGTGGTTAGTAATTTAGTTAATCTGTGTTAAACTTTTAGGTAATTAGGGTTTAATTGGATAATTAGGAATTTCGAGTATGTTTTTTTGTGTGTGAAGTTAGTGATTTAGTTAACATTTTGGTTGTAGAGTTTGATTGGATAAGGATGGACGATCTATTTCCACCCAAGAACTTTCATATAACATTTTATCTCCACAAAATTTCAGCCTCGTTCTATATCCCCCAAAATTAAAGTTAAAAAGCTTATTACACTTGAAATAAAACCCACGCTGGTTACTACGTTTTGAAAGATAAACCCGAAACCAAACCACATAAGGTTTACAACAAACCGATTTTAAAATCTAAATTGATATATTACCAGAGGCGTATCGTTGATAAAAATATCCAGTTTCATATAAATATCCAAGAGCCTTAAAAGTGAGGTATCCAAAATCAATTATTGAACATTAATTTTCCTAAATAGACGTATCCCAAATCGACTGTAAGTGATTGTTAGAGTTCGAATTTCTTGTTTTCCTTTATAATCTCATAATCTCGTCGAACCCAACCATAGAAAGTCGATTTGTATTGATGAATTTTGTTTTGTTTATGTAGGTTGAAATTCGAGTGTGAGAATGAGCAATGTATTTGGAGCTTCGAGTGGAACATTAATTGTCCGAACACGAGGAGGAATTATGGGTGTGCCATCAAAATGTTGGTGTGAGTTTGCAATCGTGGAAAAGATTTCCAAATCTGATGCAAATCCTTATCACCGATATTATCGTTGTGCTCACGCTGTAGCACGGAAGGCAGTTTCAGTGTTTTGGTGCTTAGTTTTGTGAAAAATTGATTTTCATTGATGTGTATCATTCATTTTATACCTTGTCAATGACAATCATACTTTCAAATGGGTCGATAAGGCTTTCTTAGATGATATAGAGACATTGGCTTTGTGAACATAGAGAATTGAACAAGGACTGAAAGAGATTACAACCGAGATGATGGAGCTTGAGAAGATGGTATTTGACAAAATGCAAATAAAGGTAGAGAAAGAGGTATTGGAGAGGGTGGAAGATGTGTTACTGGAAGCCAAATCCAGTATGAAGAAAACGATGATTGTTGTAGTTTTTAGATGTATGATTATGTTCGGTGTAATGAAACTAGTAGATTGAGTCGATTGTTGTGTTTTGTGTTTGTTTTGTGTCATTAGACTTGATGTATGATGATCATGTAAGAACAGGTTTGGTGTTGGTTTTTCTCAAGATGTATGGTGAATGATGATTATGTTTAAACTTCTTTGTTTGCACATGTTGTTTCTATTTTATGACTGGCATCACATGAACTTGTTTGTTTGAATCAGTATGGCTTTGTGGAGAAAAAAGAAACTACATCAATTGCTCTTTACTAAAATGTCAAAGCGACAATAACCACATCACTAATAATCGACCAATTTTAAGAATGATTCAATAACAAAAGAACTACAATTAGAGAGTGGAGAGAAGATAAAACTTTATGTTTCATAATTGATACCGAATGTTCCCACGTCTGTATGATCATTACCATAGAGAAAAACATTCCACAAACTTAAAGCTGCCTAAACCTTTCCAATAACCGCTAAGAAGCTCATTCTCATAGAGAAAAACAGACACAAGAACGATCTGCTTCTTCTTCCACTAAAGACTAACCCTAGCTACACTTCTTCTATTTTTGGTTCTCACACATCATGTCTCAACTTGTGTGACAATACCTTGAGAAGATTCACCTTGAGAAACTTGACCTTGAGAAACCTGTAATAAGAACAAAAAAGTAAATAAACAAACAAGAAGAAAACATAAACAAAACAATTAAGCAATTACAAACCTGTGTTTCTTCTTTCTTATGGAACCGAAAGTTATGATTAGCTGCATGCACTGCATATTCCACAATGCATTATGTGCTTCAAAAGCTTTGGTTTCTTTTTTTTTGAGGACTCATTTTTCCCTTTTTTCCTCTTCTTATCCTTCTTACTCTCCTTCTTACGTCCAGGTTGTGGAGGCTCATGAGCTTCATGCACCAAAAGAGATGATCCAACTGGCCAAAACTGAGCACCTCTAACCTGAATTATTCCTTCTGCATACGTTATTCTCCATGTCCATGTTGATGTGTGAAACCAATGGCTAACATAGTCGTCAACCTCTAGTTTCCTCTTAAGAATTACTCCATAAGCATGCTCACAAGGAATTCCTGTAATCTTCCACTTCTTACAAGTGCAAGTCCTTCTTTCCAAGCATACACGATAAGCACAACCACTAAGAAGAACATGAAACATACCGTTAGTGCCTCTCAAAACTATACACTTTGAAGGTTTTTGATGCTCTCCTTGAAGAAACTCAGCCACATATGGTGTACAAATCCCTTTGTGAGCATGAGCTTTAACATCCCTTTTGGCATTACTGACCATTGCAAGTCGAGCAATGGTCTCTAGCATAGGCACATACGGTTTGAATCTTGGCCTGTCAATTGTTTTGTACCGATGGGTTTGTTGGTGACTATGTAATACATTAAATTGATGAAATTTAACTAGATTCTTAACTTGAAATTTTGCATTATTAAATGTCATTACAAATTTGATATTTTGGTATGTGACACAAATTAAGACTTTTTTTGGCTAGTGAAAAAATATTGATGTTTTGGAAACAAACTTTCTTTTAGATTAATAAAAAAAAGTTTTGAACAGAAAAAAAATATTCAACTAAAGATAAATAAAAAAAACCCATCAACTAAAGATATATCGAGAAAAACCAATTTTTAAAGTTGAGATACAATACAAAATATGATTACCGAAATAAAACCACATTGTACTACTACATGCTACATATAAGTCACTTACAGAGTCATGCATAGAAGATAGTATCCCCCTAAAATTGAAATATTTCATTTGGCAAGTTATTTCAGGATGTATCTTGGTTATGGACATGCTACATAGAAAGGGCATTAGTTGTGATCCTTAATGCGGACAATGTGGAGCAGAAAGAGAAACAATAAATCATACATTATTTGAATGTCCACCAGTTCTCCAAGTGTGAGCTTTATCGGCGATACCTACACCAACATCGGGTTTCCCTTTGGCAGCCATATATACAAATATGACACATATTTTTTGGAATCTACCAAATACTGAAGGAATGTAAGTGTTTTCTTAGATTTTTCTGGTATATTTGAAAAGCAAGGAATGATAAAATATATTCAAATATTGATCGAGATCCCATAGAGGTTTTAAGGAGAGCGCAAGCAGAAGCAAAATATAGATTTTGGCACAGATTGAACCATCGCAAGATCAACATCCAAATCCCCAAGTAGCACCGCCACAACAACACGAGGGTTAATCTGTTATACAGATGGGTCATGAGGGGTGACGTTAATGGGGCCAAGAAAATGTCGGACGAAGCATTTCTCCGTTACACACAGAGTTGGAGGCTCTGATTTGGGCTATGCATTGTATGCTCAATGCAAGAAGATTGACGATAGCTTTTGTTACAGACTATTCTGATTTGGGGAAAATGGTGTCCCAACCACATGAATGGCCAGCTTTTGCACTATATTTGGAGGAATTTAAAACGACCGGAAAATAATTTGGCTTCTTTTCTATCTCAAATATCCCACTCGCTCAAAATACAAAGGCAGACAAGTTAACGCGGAGTGCTAGAGGCTACTTTTATAGCTTAAATTATGTACACTCAACTCTACTGGTTTGGATTTCTAAACTGTTGTAAGTTGAGGTGATATATCATGGTTTTTATGGTTTTTGACCATGGAATAAGTCCTTTTTATTAAGTGTTTTTGGTCTTTTTAGAGTCCTAGTAGTGTCTTTGCAGGTTATAGCATGATGTGAGCATAATTGGAGATTATGGTGTTTTTTGGATCATTGGAAAAATCAGCCCCGATGTTAGCAACTCAGAAGCCGTTACACTGCACTGGTGACAATCGTCACCACTCAAGGGTGACGCTCGTCACCCGCATCTGAGAAGGACTCGCGACGGTTTATTAAAAGATGGAGAGATATTTCACTTTGGCCCACAAAGTTCCGCTATATACACAAGTGTTCCAACTCGTGTTTTGGCTTGTATATATTAGGTTTTCAGCCATTGTTGGCTTGGATCTTTGATCTGAGAATTCAGAGAGCTTTAGAGAGAGATTTCTTCAGAGCTTCTGAGGGAGTCAAATCCTGTACTCTTTTAGAGAAGATTTCGAACCCTTGTTTCCCTCTTCTATTCTTTTTAATGCAGTTTTATTTAGTTATGCTTTGTGTTTTCACCACAAAAAAGAGAATATTGTGACAAAAATTTGTGACAAATTATTTTGTCACAATATTATGATGATTTATATACAAAATTGTGACAAAGTTATTTTGTTATAAAAATGTTACTATTTTGTCATAAACTTATAACCGAATTTAATGTAACAAAATTTTGTCACTAATCATAACAAATTTGTTATAAAGTATTTGTAGTCACAAATACTATTACAAATTAATAACCAAAATTAGTTAGTAAATTTTACGATTTTGGTGATAGAATTTAAGTCACTAACAGTTACACATTTTTGTAAGTATTTTATCACAACTAATCACTATTTTGTAAAAAGTTTTTTAATTAATTTATTTTTATTTTCTTTGGCAAAATGTTTTGAATTTTTAATTGCATATAATTAAATAAATAATTTTAAAATTATAAATATGATTATATTTTAACTTTAATATTGTTTGTTATAAATTGAATAAATGTTTTAATCTAATTTTCATTTATGGTTTAACATAATTCATTTTTCAACTTCATCCTTCCACCACTCGCGTAAGCAAAAGTGTTATTAACCATTTAGTTTTTTTTTTTATTGATTACAACTAATTTAAGACTATCCAAAAGAAAAATTGAATCAATGGGCGGTTTTTTTAAAAGTGGGAAACGAACCATGACCCTTGATCTTCGTCCATAATCTCTTCCTCTTTATACTCTCCCAAATATTCTTTATTTATCTATTTCTCAGTATTGACGAACACCCATCAATGGAGTTCTTAATAAATTGAAATAAGTATATTTTTTTGTTATAGATTTCAAAATCTATAAGAAGATGAGAAGACGAAGGAGCAACGGATTTGGCTGCACAGAAATATTTGAAATACAAAAGTAAGTATTTTGGTATTTTCTTTCAATAAACTTGACTTTTGTTTTGGAGGTTCTTTTTCATGCATAAAAATTTGGTAATGTATGGTTGTAGAAATAAGAGAAAGGCTAGCACATCTTCACCATCAAAGAACGTGAATGGCATAACTGTGCTACTAGAGCCAAGGTTTCAGAAAAATCTCTGCATTTTTATGGTCACAATAGAGTTATACACCAGATATTGGAGAGGAAGATTTGAAGATACAAAAGTGATTTTGACGCAAGAAAACAACATAGTGGCTAATCATTTGGCTAAATCAAATCTTTCATTAAATTGTAATTTTAACAGATATTTTATTATCTCATTGTATAATTAATCCCTTTGATAAGGATTACTACGATTTTTGTTTTTATTTTTGAATGAAAACAGTTGTTAAATAATAAATATAAATCATTAATAGATAATTCTATATTTTTTACTCTATTTCAATCATTTGAAGTAAATTAGGATAGTTTTTCTAATAGAAATAAAAGCCATACGGGATTGTTGTACAATTTTATAGTTATTCTACAAATTTAGTGTCACAATTTGTGGCATAGTTGTAACAGTATTGTTTGTTACAAATTGTGTTGTTTTTGTGATTGTTTTAATATTGTTATAAATAATGACAAATTGTTACTATTGATAACCGTCACACTATTTTATAACGTTTTTGAGATAAAAAGAATTTGTGACGTTTATATTGTTAGGTTTTAAAATTCGTAACACTTTTGTCATAATAAGAAAATTATGACGAAATAATTACAGATTATGATAAAATTAATCGTAACAATATTCAATTTTTTTTGTAGTGTTCCATAATCATGTCTGAGTAATATGTTAGTTAATTTAGGACCATTCAAAGGTTGATTAAGAGTTTGTATGATTGCTAAACTGATAGGAAATTCATTGGTTCTTCATCTGTGCTTGCATTCATATCGATTTCTTGGACTAGTCATCTGGATTTTGAAACCTTAGGTTGTTTAATAGATGTGAGAACATTGTTAATCACCTGAACTAGTATTAGATGAGCAAAAAGCCTATTTGCAAAGATATTTGACTTAGGAGTTTTGTGAACAATTGAACCTAATCATTATTGCAGGTTTAGATTGTTAGAATTTGCAAAGAGATTTGAAATTCTGTGATTTAGGCATAGATAACTTCTGCAATGAGAATTGATTAGTTATATATTTGTGTTTCAAGTTCTAGACGGTTTTAATTCATTCCTGATTGCATGCATTCTACATTCTCGGATTTAACCTGCGAATTGTCCTGACTTAACACCTTTAGCTTTCTGAACTTAGATCAATAAACAAATTTCGCTTGCTTTCATTTATTTTGCTATTTCACATTACATACATTACTTATTGCTTAGCTTAATCCGAACCTGAACTCTATAGTGTAGTTAACTTACTCCCTTGGGATTTGATAACCCCTTGTGCTACAACTGCATTGCTGTGCACTTGCAGTATACTAAATATGGGTAAAACTTAGACCCTATCAAATTTTTGGCGCCGTTGCCGGGGAGTAATAGCAGCCTATCGATTTTTAGTATTAGGATTTTGACTAAGTTTTTATTTGTTTACTGACTTTTGCTACTTTTCTTTGTGCTGGTTTTAGGTGTATGCCTAATCGCAGTACCAGAAGCAACAAAGAGAAGGAGCTTGTGACTTTGAGCATTGACGAACTAGCTAAGTTGGAAAGGACCATCAGAAAAGCTAAGAAACAGTCTACAATGGTCGCTCCAATCATCTTGGTTGAAGATGCAGAAGGTCACTTGGTTTACAGAGATGAAAACAGGAGGAATGAAGAATGGCAGAGACTGGATCAGAATGGGAATGTCATAGCTGAACAGGTGGTTCAACAAGTGGCGAATGACGCTGGAGTCACTGCTGGAAACGCTGCTGGGCATTTTGTTCAGAGGACTCTAGGATATTACAACAGACCTGACTGGTTTTATGCCAACAGAGCTGTAACCCGCCCTCCCGATTTCCAGAGAAACAATTTTGAGCTCAAGCCTGCTTACTATCAGCTGGTGAGTCAGTATTCTTTCCATGGCCTGCCACATGAGCATCCTATGGATCACATAGAGAGTTTCGAGGATCTAGCTTCTAGCGTCAAGGCTAATGGAGTCAGCAATGACTTCCTGTTCTGCAAGCTGTTCCCTTACTCTCTTGGAGGAGATGCAGCTTATTGGCTGAAGCAACTTGAGCCTGGATCGCTGACCACTTGGGAGGAAGAACAAAAATCTCTTCATTCTCCCATGGACCTACGGAAGCTTCTAAGGCTTTCTGGCTAAGATTCAAGTCTTATCAGAGGGACTGTCCTCTTCATGGCTTCACTCAGGTGCAGTTGCTTGGAATCTTCTTCAGAGGAGTAGATTGGAAATACCAGATGGCGCTGGATGCTGCTAGCAGTGGCAACTTCAACACAAACCTTCCTGAAGATGCAGTCACTCTGATTGAAAACTTGGCATGCATTTAACAGCACCAAGAATGCTGACTTTCGGAGGATGAAACAAGCTGGTTTGAATGATGGGAACCACATTTCTGAGGTTAAGGCTAAGTTAGACAGTATGCATAGCCTTCTGGTGGGAAAGAAATCAGTCCAGTTTTCTGCAGAGGTAGAGACTTTGGAAAATCCAGAGGAGATTGAGCAGGAGGGTGTTAATTTCATCAATGCAGGAGGATTTCAGGGTTAAAGGTTTGGGAATCAGCAGTGGAACATGGGCTATAATGGTAACAATCAGAAAAGCACCTTCACAAGAAACCAGAATTCTTCTGGTTATACTCCACAACCATAGTTCAAGAAGACTGAGTTTCAAAAACCATAACAGAACAGCAGCAACTTCAACAGGAACTATGGTTCTTCTTCCTACCAAACTGCACCTCCACAAGACAACAAGATGGAAGCTATGCTGGAACAGATCCTAAAAGGACAGCAGAAGATGACAGTGGACTTCAATAGGAAGCTAGATTTGCTGTACCAGGACCTGAATAGAAAAATTAAGAGTTTGAACTCTCACATAAAGAAGCTGGATGTTCAGGTTGCTCAAACTGCATGAGCTGTTCAAAGGCAAGAGGGATTCCTTCCTAGAAGGACTGATATCAATCCCAAGCATCAGGTCAATGCCATCACAGTCATGAGTGAAAAAAAAGCTTAAAATAGTGCAGAAAAAGAGGTTGAGCGCAGAGGAGATCGTGCAACTGATGGAGTTTGAAGAAAAAAATTTTGCACTCTCAGAGCGAGTGACGAGCGTCACCAAGGAGGAGTGTCACTCGTCACTCAACTTACAAAGGAACCGGGGGTCGTCACCAGTCATTGACGAGCGTCACCCCCATGGTGGCGATCGTCACCCACCCCAGAACGATGCTGCTTCGCCTGTAACTACAGATAATGGCAAGTAACAAGCTTAATACCCCAAGATACCCTTCTCCAAACATCCTAGGAAGTCTAAACATGAGATAGAAGAAGCCAGATGCAAGGCAATGATAGACAAGCTGATGGTTGAGGAAGGAGCGTTGCTTACCAGAGACATTGGTGCAATTCTCTTGGGCACAATTCCAAAGAAGAAGAAGGTGATTGTTTCTGAACAAGTCAGTGCTATAATTCAAAGCAGAATTCCAGAGAAGCTACCTGATCCAGGAAACTTTGTGCTTGATTTCTCAATCTCAACAGGAAGGTTTCCTCATTCTCTTTGTGATTTAGGGTCAAGTATTAACTTGATGCATTCCTCTGTTGCTGCTAGACTTGGAATGACTGATTTCAAGCCAGATGGGATCTCTCTTATCCTAGCTGATCGATCCACCAGGACCTCAGAAGGTATCTTAGAGGATGTTCATCTTAACATTGAAGGCTGCATGATTCCCACAGACTTTGTGGGTTTGAAATATGCTGAAGAACCTAAAGATCCTCTTATTATGAGAAGATCATTCCTGGCTACAGCTGGCGCCATCATTGATGTGAAAAGGGGAACATAGAGCTTGATTTGGGTGATGTTGTCATGAATTTTGACATGGATATGCTGAGAGGGAAATCCACCATTGATGGTCAGACCTTTTCTGTAAGGACTTCCAGAGATGAAGAACCAGTCATGGAGCATTTAGAAGATATTACTGCTGGGTATGCCAATGAATCAGACACTAGTGGGCAAGTGAACAAACTGGCTGTTCAAGGGGCAATATCTGAAACTTCTGCGAAAGCTGTTAGGTTTGAGGATTGGAGTGAAGATCATATTTTAAAGACTAGGCTCGAAAAAGAGGTTCCAATAAATGACAAGTTGCTGGAGGAAAAAGAGTTTGTGATGGAGGCAAGAATTGCAGAGCTGAACTGCATGAAAATTGCAGAAACACGAGCTGCAGGATCAGTGACAATCGTCACTGACCACTTGGTGTCCCTCGTCACCAATCCAGACACAAAAGTGCGACATGATCCTTATGCTGCAAGTCCATCCTATGTTGCCAAACCAAAAATTCAACATTCCACAAACCAGAACCCTCAAACAAAGCAAAAGTATGCACTTCCTGGAACCAATTCCAAACCTCATAATCTCATCAATAAGAACTTAAAAGGCGCAAAAGCTGCTTCAAACTTATGCAAGCAACGAGATTCTCCTAGAAAGCTTGGTGTTTCTTTTGATGATTCTGCAGGAAAAAGAAGTGTCCCAACCACAGTCCAAGCCCGCCCTACTGATGCTCCTCACTTCCTTGGAAGAGTTCATGCACCTACTGCTTATACACCACCATGGACGAGGAGAAATTCTTCTCCAAGTCATTCACTGCCACCTTCTGACCCACCAGCTGTCTGAGCAGCATTCAAAGTCGAGCTAATGACTTTAAACAAGCGCTTGGTGGGAGTCTAGTTTTCATACTTTAGTTTATTTTCGTTTTCTAACATAAAAAAAACAAAAAAAAGAAGAAGATAGGAATTAATTGAGCAGACTCGAGCTCACCACTTGGTGATGATCATCACCAACAGTGGGTGACACTCGTCACCCCATCCAATGTGAGGTACCACTTTCAAACTTTTCTCTTTATGTTCTGTTTCTTCTATTTTCACCAACTCTAGGCTTAATAACACTGGGACAGTGTTGTTTAAGTCTGGGGGAGGTGGCTACTGACGTTGTGTACATTGTGTCTTGTTTTGAAAGTCTTAAAGTTGAGTCAAGAACCTGTTTTATAGAGTCAAAATTTTGAAACTGTCAGTTATTCTTGAAACTAACCACAAAACCTTGATGCTTATAAGAACCATTGCCACAGTTGTTGATTACAAGTCTTACTAAGTTTAAAGTCATAGGTAGATCAATCTAGCAAATAAGGTTTAGGTTATTAGAGAATCTGGAAAATCTGCTGTTGACTCCACCTTAATGAACTTTAGACTTCTCATCTTGGGACTTGATACTCATTCTTCTTGATTCTCTCTTTCAACACTGAACATAATGTTTAGATGCAGTCTCTCTTTGATCTTCCCTGATACATCTTTTAAGAGTTTAAGTCTATAGAATGATGCATCATGACCCTGTCTCCTTACAAGGAACAACAATAGTGAACACTCATGAACCTATCTCCTCACAAGGAGCAGAAGTATTGTGTAGCATTATATCTTAGGCTGTAAAAACAAATGAGAAAAGAAGTTGAAAAATAAAAAAAAATCAAAAAATAGATCAAGGGAAGAGAAAATAGGAGAGTTATGTTTAGATTGATATGTTCAGTGTTAAGGATGGGAAAATAATCTATAAGTGATTGAGTTGATAAATCCTTGATGAGATATCACACTTAGATAAATAAAAGGAGTTAGCAGTATAGATTTTTGATTTCTTGAAGGGGCTTGAACTGGATTTGAGAGATTGCTAAGCTTGTGATAAGTAGACTGAAGTTTGATCATGTGTTGGCTCTGTGGTATGTGGATTCGAAAGTGTTTATCAATGTGGCATTCCTAATGTTTAGCTGACTGTTTCTGTTTTCAAACCTCGACCCTGTTCTTTGTCTGATGTTTGCTTGAGGGCAAGCAAAAGCTAAGTCTAAGGGAGTTGATATATCGTGGTTTTTATGGTTTTTAACCATGGTATAAGTCATTTTTATTGAGTCTTTTTGGTCTTTTTAGAGTCCTAGTAGAGTCTTTGCAGGTTATAGCATGATTGAAGCATAATTGGAGATTCTGGAGCTTTTTGGATCATTGCAAGAACCAACCCCGGAGTTGGCAACTCCGAAGCCGTTACACTGCACTGGTGATGATCATCACCACTCAAGGGTGACGCTCGTCACCCGCATCTGAGAAGGAGTCGCGACGGTTTATTAAAAGATGGCGGGATATTGCACTTTGGCCCAAGAAGTTCCACTATTTACAAATGTGTCTCAGCTCGTGTTTTAGCTTGTATATATTAGGTTTTCAGCCATTGTTGGCATGGATCTTTGATCTGAGAATTCAGAGAGCTTTAGAGAGAGATTTATTCAGAGCTTTTGAGGGAGACAAATCATGTACTCTTTTAGTGAAGATTTTGAACTCTTGTTTCTCTCTTCTATTCTTTTTAATGCAGTTTTATTCAGTTATGCTTTGTGTTTTCATAATCATATCTGAGTAATCTGGTAGTAAAGTTAGGATCATTCAAAGGTTGATGAAGAGTTTGTAGGATTGCCTAACTGATAGGAAATTCATTGGTTCTTCATCTGTGCTTGCATTCATATCGATTTTTTGGACTAGTCATCTGGATTTCAAAACCCTAGAATGTTTAATAGATGTGAGAACATCGTTAATCACCTGAACTAGTATTAGATAAGCAAAACGCCTATTTGCAAAGAGATTTGATTTAGGAGTTTTGTATACAATTGAACCTGATCCTTACTGCATGTTTAGATTGTTAGAATTTGCAAAGAGATTTGAAATTATGTGATTTATGCATATATAACTTCTGCAATGAGAATTGATTAGTTATATATTTGTGTTTCAAGTTCTAGACGGTTTTAATTCATTCCTGATTGCATGCATTCTACATCCTCGGATTCAACCCCCAAATTATCCTGAATTAGCACCTTTAGCTTTCTGAACTTAGATCAATAAAAAAATTTCGCATGCTTTCATTTATTTTGCTATTCGCATTACATACATTACTTACTGCTTAGCTTAATCCGAATCTGAACTCTATAGTGTAGTTAACTTACTCCCTTGGGATTTGATAACCCCTTATGTTACAACTGCATTACTGTGCACTTGCAGTATACTAAAAATGGGTAAAACTTAGACCCTATCATAAGGTTGTTGACAAAAAAAAAACCCAATTTTTAAAGTTCAAGTATTGATTGAACCAACAACATTGTTGGCTTGTAAAGATGAGATATAAAAGAAACAAGGAAACAATGTTTAAAGCAAGGATATTACCAAAGTTTCAAAATCCCATTTGAGGATTGATTGCAAAATGTGAACTTACAACAATACAATGAAAAACCATCAACCAAAAAGATATCAGAGCCAAGTTACCTATGTGTTATACAAAGCTGTTTTCTTAAAATATTTTGTGACTAAAGAATTTATGCTTAAAACTAATTTTGGATCTCTTGTTTATCATCCTACTAGAAATTTGTTAAGAACGTCATCAATGTAGATATTCTAGGCAATAAGTTCTAGTGGAAATGAAACCGTTGGTAAACCGCTTAAACGTCTATCCTTGATAAGGCTGAGTTAGTTTGCATGATATTTCGAGTCAAAGTAAAGTTTTAAACACGGCATCTTCTGTTATGAAGTGGTTTAAGATTAAATATACATCTTTTTATGTATCTAAAAAAACAATTAATTCAAAAGAGATAATGTCAAAAATCACGATTTTTTATAACAAAATATCTCATGATTAGTTACCTCATGTTAATCCAGTAATATATATCAAAAATATGAACTTTTGATTTTAAAACAGCATATATAATTAAAGAACATGAACAAATTATTCTTGTACAAGATGAATTTGAAAAAATTAAATTACTTTCTTCTATGGTGTTAGAAATTTAATTACATTTATTTTGGGGGAGGGCTCCAATTGGTAGAAAAAAACTGGATTGATACGAATAACAATAAAATCTCTATCTAGAACGGAGATAAATTTTCCTATACTTATGTTATTAAAAGACAAAACTCTATTGAAATTTGAAGACTCCTTATTATGAGCAGTATAATCAAATTTATGCTATAGAACTGTATATATTAATTATACTCTAAATTAATTTTCAAGTATTAAGCATATACTTGCCTGAAATCAAATTTCCACAAGAAAAACATGGCTACTTATTGTTGTATCAAATTTATTTCAAGCAATCTGCATCTGAATTTAATCGAAGATGTCTATTGCAAGATGATAAAGACGAAACAACAATACTAGCAGAGTAAAAGATACTCTAACATTTACTTACATATCTAAACAATAAAATGGACAGAAATTAAATAACGATCCCTTATCAATGAAAACTGATATTACTCAACCACCAAGAAACTTTGATAAAAAAACTATCACTAGTATCACAAAACAAACTGATGGAACAATACTAGTAAAATTTAAATTTTTTTAGAGATCCATCCTCATTTAAAATAAGCTCAGTTTATCCTAGATCATCTTTCTATGATTATAGCACTGGTAGAATTAGTACAAATTGAGAAAAAGTGTAAAACAAATTTTAAATCAAGAGAAAAACCTATTAATTTTCAAGCTTATATTGCAGAACCAATTCAAAACTCTCAAAGTAGGAACTACCTTTCCCACACATCACATCTCCAATTGTCTCCGACTTTAAGTTTATAAACGTTATTTCAAAAAATTTCGAAATAGATAAACAATACCTTAGAGAAGAATTTATATATATGATAAAAACACAAATAAAAGACAATGGTATTTTAAAACTTTTACGAAAGAAACAACTAATATATACCGAGCAATATGCTATGATCATATGAAATCTGTAGAAACTGTTATTCATTGTTCATATGGTTTGATACATATTCCTTAGAAAATGAAATATATTACCCCTATAAAAATGAACCAATTAACATTAGCTCAACTTTATATAATACTTAGAAATTGGCTAACAGAGAAAAACTCAAAATCAGTCCATCCACCTTTAAAAGTTTAAAATTTATACACCCTACATACAAGTAGTAGTTACACCATTTAGAACAGAAGCAAATAAAGATGATAAAAAATAGTAAGTATGAGCGATATTAAAATAGTTTATGAATAAAATAATTACAATGTCAAATACTTCACACTATCTCATGGCAAATAAATCATATGCACAACAAATTAGACAATGATGAAAACAGATTAATTACAAACTATCAAACATTTTCACATCCACTTACCTCTGTCTCTCCACCTCTTTTTAAAACTTTTACTAAACTAGTCAAACTTTAATTCTAAAATCTGTTTACAGTAGATTAGAACAACTAGAAAAAAGTAAAGGTATTAATAATATTGCCGAAAATATTCAAACTGAAACTGACGAGGAACTAGAAATCAATTGTATAAAAAGAAAACTTTAACTATATAAAACCATATTACCCTAGACACCACCTGAAATATTATTTGAAGAACCCCATAAATCTCCTACTACAATTTTTTACACTGAAAAAGAGATATATGAATGGAATATAGATGCTAGGTCAGAATATGAAATGATGAATTTGTTTCAAGAAAGGGGGATTGCTGGTTTGGCCTATAAAACCGAAGGCCTATTAGACAAACAAACATGTGTCCTCCTAGATTCAGGATTCAATAAGCGTCATAATACTGGTGGGATAATACTCTAGATACTATACTAGAAGATTATGTAATTAATCATACTGAAACTAGTGATAGCTTGCATTCTTGCACTATTTTAGACCTCATTTAGTATAGTTTTCATCTCATTTCATCATCTAGTTTGTTCAAAGTGTCTCTCATTCATCCAAATTAGACTTAGCTTGCATTTAGAATATGATTGCATATATTTCTTGCATCTCACTTATGTTAGTCTTTGGAGAGCTTAAAGGACATTAGGAGAATGACAGATCAGAAGGAAATAGGAGGTTAAGCCAAGAAGAAGCGTTCAGGAGCTGGGATTTATGATTAGTGAAAGGACTATTCCCAAGAGATTGGATTATTCTAGTATTGATGTTCTTTGCCTAAGGATTAACTTGTTATTGTTGTTTGAAGCATCATTGATTACCATTGAAGTCACTCTAATGCTCATCCCCATCTTGAGACCAATTTTGCATTTTGTTGTTGAAGCCTTCTAAGTGTTATGTTTTGCTTGCTCTGTTTTCTCAATTACTTAGTTTATTCCACTCTTTTAGAATAGTCTTTAGTTTGTTTGCTTGTTCTCCTGTTTGCAATTATTAGATTGATGAGTGTTAGCACTTTTAAACCCCCATTTTAAGCTTAGCTAGACCATCTTCTGCATTGATATCTCCATTATTTATACCATTTTAGCTTGCATTCATCACTAGTTTTAGTCTTTAAACATGCATATTTTGCTTCTTCTTGTCCATTTTGCATACATTTAGGATGTAATGTAGTTTTAGGAGCTGCATTGCATTTTGCACACAGTTGGAGTTTTATTCAGGTACTAGAAAGAGTGTGGAGGCCATGTGGTGCAATGGGTGAAAGCTGGGAATGGAGCAAGACTAAGGACAAAGGTGGATAGGCCAATATCGATGATGATATCGACATCGTCTGATCAATACAGAGCATATCGATGGGAGTATCGATCATTTCAGCATCGATACAGAGAAGGCGTGGTGTGAAGGAAGCTTATCGACTAAGAAAGACCTCGATGCAACAGAAGGGAGCCCATACTGAGCAGCGTATCGACGTTCCATACCAATACACAGAGGCAGGATAATACCGAGCTGTTGCATCGACTTGTTTGCCCGATGAGCTTTAACTAAACGGCGATTGTATCGATTTCACACCATGGAGAGCCAAACTGATACGACATTAAAGCCTTCTGTATCGACCAGCATATCGACCAAGGGACATCGATATAACCCAGAAGAAGAGATGATATCGACATGAGTATCGATGTGCAATATCGATATGGTTTGTCCGAGTCAGCCTATTATCGGTTTAATCTTGGTTTACTAGGGGTTTTCTAGTTCCCCTATAAATACTAAAGTCCTAAAATGGTTAGGCAACTTAGATCTTATTAATTTTTTTCTGTTCTTGCACTTAAAACCTTTCCCTTTTCAGCTTTACTTTGTAAGAACTAGTTTGATTTAGTGACTTTCAGTATTTGCCTTTAATCTATTTTTGCTTATTCTGATTTCTAATCATGCTTAACCATTATTTCTCTTTGGAATTTGTGGTTTTGACTATGGCTAGTGAGTAGTCTTATTTAGGGTTTGTGATGGGATATATTAGATGGGTTTAGGGCTAGATTAGTGATGTCTTAGGCTTAGTATGATTGTCTTCTCTCTATTAGATGTACTTAACACTAGATTAGTCTTGGCCAGGCTTGTTTATTATCTTGGCTTTCTCTTATGCCTGATAAGTGTTTGATGAAATGCTGCCGTGAGTCTCTTAGAGGATTTGTATGCTTAGCCTAAGGAGTTAGATGTCTAAGGTGCATTGTGGCTTTATAGGATTGGAGTTCTGTTCTGAATGCTTGCTGATCATGTGTTTGAGTAAAGGGATTTATCTGAAATGCTTGTTTAGCAAAGTGATTAGTATCAAGGGATTGAGCTAGTTAAAATTGTTAATCTTATGCCTAGAAGATAGCACTGTTTGAATGGTTTTGAAGCATCACTAGTTAGGTTCTAATCCCCTCTTAATCAATAACCCCCATCTTAGATACTTGTTTTATCTATTTGAATTTCCTGCCTTGCTTAGTTTAGTCTTTAATCATGTTTAGTTTGATCAAAGCTGCTTTCTTGAACTTGGCTTGACTTAAGTGATTTGCTGCATTCTTAGTGTCCTATGAACTCATATGGATTGATACATATTGTGCTGCAATGACATGAGTGTGATAGGATTTTTTTAGCTAGTCAAAATCCTGCTATCAAATTGAAGCCGTTGCCGTATGGGTTTAGATTAAGCATTAGGATTTATGGATTGTTTTAGATCAAGCTGTTAATTTTCTGCTTGTTAATGATTTGCAAGTTGCTCTTCTGCTTATAGGTGTATGAACTTGAGTTCCAAAGGCAATCAAAACTTTCTGGATTATCAACACAACATTCTGCAAGTGGAAAGCATTAAGAGCAACAAGGGAATGAGAGAGACTACAAAGGTTTCATCAGCTCAGCATGGAGCATGGTATAGATGATCAACGATTTCAGGGACCACCAGGAGCACAAGGTGTTCAGGGAGTTGCTGGTGTTCAGGGACAGAAAGGAGTCCAATGTGAGCAAGGTCAGAGAGGACCAGCAAATGGTGCTTGCCCAATCAGACCCATTGTAGCAGGAGATGCACCCAACGCCCACAACAATAGAACAAGAATCATTCCTCCAGCTTTTCAGAACAATAATTTTGAGATAAAGTCAGGACTGATATCCATGATTCAGAACAGCAATTTCCATGGTTTACCTATGGAAGATCCTCTAGACCACTTGGACAACATTAACATATTATGCTCTCTCACCAAGATCAATGGTGTAAGTGAAGACAACTTCAAATTGAGACTTTCCCCCTTCTCTCTAGGCGAAAAAGCTCACCAATGGGAAAAGAATTTGCCTGAAGGGAGTATCACCTGCTGTGATCAATGTAAGAAGGCATTCCTCTCAAAGTTCTTCAGTACATCTAGGACTGCAAGAATCAGGAATGGAATTTCTGGGTTCTCTCAAAGAAGCATTGAGTCCTTTGGAGAAGCATGGGAGAGATTCAAGAGCTGAACCCTTCAGTGCCCACATCATGGGTTCTCAACTGAATCATTGCTGTGTACACTATACAGAGGCACTCTCCCCAAGATCAGGATGCTACTTGATACAGACTCCAATGAAAACTTCCTATCAAAGGATGTAGATAAATGTCTAAAGCTTGTGGATAACTTAGCCCAAAGTGATGGCAATTATAGTGATGACTATGATAGAAATATAAGAGGAGAGGATGTCAACACTAAGAAGGAGCTGGAATCTACAAGAAGGGAGCTGAAAGAACTGAACACTAGGCTAGACAAGCTGCTCCAAGTACAACACAAAGAGATCAACTATGTTGGTGAAATGGTGGAGCTGCCTAGTGAAGAGGAGTTATAAATATAGGAGCTGAACTACTTGGGTTATCAAGGTGATTACAATGGTTATGTGAACTTCAGACCTAACCCAAACCTGTCCTACAGGAGCAACAATGTTGCCAACCCTCAAGACCAAGTTTACCCTCAGCAACAGTCTCAAGGGAATCAGCCAAGGCCTTTTGCGCCATTCAACCAAGGATATGCACCAAGGAACAACTTCTAAAGCAACTTCCAGCAAAATCAGTTTGCTCTTCCTGGATTCTCTCGAGGTCAAGCAAGCTCATCCAACACCAATGATGCTGAGGTGAAAGGACTGCTGCAACAACTTCTTCAAGGTCAACGAGCTACTAATGTGGAGATCACAAAGAAGTTTGTTGAGGTTTACAACAGAATGGATACTCTTCATATGGAGTTGTCAAAAAAGATTGATTGGTTGGCTACAAGAGTGAAGACACTAGAGAACAACAAGGGCATAGCTGGTCCCAAACCTCAAGGAAACCTTCCTGGGAAACTAGAAGCTAATCCTAAGGAGTTCTGCAACAGCATAGTCACTGAAGAAGAGACCTTCTCTAATGAAGAGGAAGCTGTTATTGAAGAGTTCCTTTCTTTGTTCAATGAGGACATTGAACTTCAGAGTGGGGGAGAAGAGTTTTTAGCAGCTGACGCCAACCATGAAGTTGCAAAAGAAAAGTCTCTTGATGCAGCAGCTACAAAGGAAGAGGAGAAGAATAGGCAACTTGAGGAGGGTCAAGCTGAGAAACAAACTGGTATCTATGATCATTCTCCTTACAAGCCAGCTCTCCCATTTCCTTGAAGGTTTAAGAGGCAACTTATGGATAAGTACACCACTCTCTATGCCAACCAGATGAAGCTTAGAGGTCTTGATTTTGGGACAGAGTTGAAAGAAGCCATCGCCAAGACTGAGGTATTGAACATCAAGAAGCTTGGAGATCCTGGATGCTTTACTCTGCCTTGTGAACTCAAAGGACAAAATTTCAAGAGCTGTCTTTGTGACGTTGGAGCAAGTATCAACCTTCTCCCATCTTCTACTGCTAAGGCGCTTGGCTACAATCAACTTCAAGGCGCTTGGCCATAGCTGATGGCACAGTAAAGGCAACAATTGAAGCTTTTAAAGATGTGCCAATGATGATTGAAGGAGTGGTCATCCCAACAGATTTCCTGGTCCTAGATGTTGAAGGGAAGATCCATAATGCCATCATTCTAGGAAGACCATTCTTAGCTTCAGCTGGCGCAGTATTTGATGCAAAGGAGTGCACCATAGAGCTGAGATTAACCAAGGAGAAAGTGCTGAATTTTGACTCCAAGGGGAACAAGCTGGAAGATGTGCAAGCCTCCTCAATGGAGGTTAAGAAGTTGAAGAAAGTTGGGGAGCATTGGCCAGAGTTTGATGGCTATGTGGGTGCAAGTTTTGATGGTTGCTGTCTGTCCAAGATGTTTGCTGATACCACTGAAGAGGAGGTCCTCGAAGTGGCTGGTTCTGATGCTATGAATGAAATCTTATTGGGTCCTATAGAAGAAGGAGTGATTTTGAGACCATTTGGCTCTAAGGGTGGTGAAGTTTATTACAAAATGAAGCAAGAGGGAAGATCTAAGCCTTTTGCAGTGCTGAATATTGATGGATTCACCAGGAGAGTCAAGGGAAGCAAGATCACACCAAGGAGTTCCAAGACTCCTGCTCCTTACCATAACTAAGGAGAAGAGGAAAGTCAAGCTAAACGACTCAAAACACGTGCACTTGGGAGGCAGTCCCATGGTATTCTTGTATATAGCTTTACATTTTTATGTTTTTTTATGTTTATATGGGTATTTTTTAGTATCTCTAATAACCAGGTTCAAGATGAGGAAGAAGAAACCAAGCTTGGGAGAAGGAAGGAGTCGAAGAAGGGTCAATATCGACCAGCATATCGGCCATGCATGTCGATACAGCTCATATTGAGCAAGTGTATTGAGCATATTTTGCTTGATACAAGTACATTAGACTTGTATCGACGTGCATATCGAGGTGATCCTGATCGACACACATGAGAGGATTAAGTATCGACCAGAGTACCGATCTAAGGCAAACCGATACGCCTTCAATGGCAATGTATCGGGTAATACGCAGATCGATATGCCTCAACTGGTACCGATATCAATCACATGTATCGATGTACCAGGTCGACACAACACCAACAAGTGCATATCAAGCACAGTACCGAGGAAACACACCGATATTCCTTAACTGAGAGGATGAAAGGCGATTAATCGCCCTTTTTACGGTATATCGAGGTGAATATCAACGTCTCATATCGATACACCTTAGGGGACGAATAAAAACATGCTGTTCAGCATAAGTCAAGGTGTATTGATGTGAATATCGACATGTTAGTCCGATATGGAGTTTTACCAAATCATATCGAGCTACAAGCTCAATATTGGACAGCCAAGTATGATATATCATGGTTTTTATGGTTTTTAACCATAATATAAGTCCTTTTTATTGAGTCTTTTTGGTCTTTTTAGAGTCCTAGAAGAGTCTTTGCAGGTTAAAGCATGTCTGGAGCATAATTGGAGATTTTGGAACCTTTTGGAGCATTCTGAGTTGAAGCCACGAAGTACCAAGCTCGAAGAAGAAAAGTATGCATATGGGTGACGCTCGTCACCCACCAAGGAAGGAGGTCGTGGCATGTTTTAAAAAGATTGGGAAGAAATTGCAGTTTTGGCCCAAAAGTTCCAGTATTTACAAAAAGACCCCAGATCGTGTTTTAGCTTGTATATTAGGTTTTTTAGCCATTCTTTTTGCAGATATCTTGTATCTTATTATTTTGGAGAGCTTTAGAGAGAGATTTGTAGAAGAGCTTTTGGAGAGACAAATCGGACTCCTTCAGAGCAGATTTTGAACTCCTTTATTTATACTTCTTATTTCTTTTATGCAATCTATTCTTTTCATGATGTTTTCTCAAATCACCATGTCTGAGTAGTTTGTTAGTTAAGTTAGGGCTTTTCAAAGGTTGAAGAAGAGTTTGTAGAATTGCTAAAAACTTATAGGAAATTCATTGGTTCTTCATCTGTGCTTGCATTCATATCGATTTCTTAGACACATCATCTGGATTTCGAAACCCTAGGTTTTTGATAGATTTGAGAGCATTATTAATCACCTGAACTATTATTAGATGAGCAAAACACCCTAGTACAAAGAGATTTGGCTTAGGAGTTTTGTGAACAATTGAACCTGATCATTACTGCATGTTTAGGTTGTTAGGGTTTGCAAAGAGATTTGAAACTCTGTGATTTAGACATAGATAACTTCTGCAATGAGAATTGATTAGTTATATCTTTGTGATTCATGTTCAAGACGGTTTTAATTCATTCCTGATTGCATGCATTCTACACTCTCGAATTCAACTTGCGAACTGTCCTGACTTAGCGCCTTTAGCTTTCTGAACTTTAAGAACAGTCTCAAAAACGCCCTCTTGCATTTATTTTACTGTTTTGCATTACATTCATTATTTATCGCTTAGCTTAATCTGAATCTATAATCGCTAGTGTGGTTTACTTACTCCCTTGGGATTCGATAACCCCTTGTACTACAACTACTTTTGCTGTGCACTTGCAGTAGTTTTATTTGGGTAAAACCTGACCCTATCAAGTTTTTGGCGCCGTTGCCGGGGAGGAATAGCTGCCTATCGATTTTTAGTATTAGGATTTTGTCTAAGTTTTTATTTGTTTACTGATTTTCAGCTACTTTTCCTTGTTCCTGTTTCAGGTGTATGCCTAATCGCAGAACCAGAAGCAACAAAGAGAAGGAGCTTGTGACTTTGAGCATCAACGAGCTTGCTAGGTTGGAAAGAACTAACAGGAAAGCTAAGAAGCAATCTACAATGGTCGCTCCACTTATCTTGGTTGAAGATGCAGAAGGTCACTTGGTTGACAGGGAAGGAAACAGGAGAAACGAAGAGGGGCAGAGAATTGATCAAGAGGGGAATGTCATTGTTGAACAGCAGGTTCAGCAAGTGGCTGAGAACGTGGGGGTCCCTGCTGCTGTCAATAACGCTGCTGGGCGTTTTGTTCAGAGGACTCTAGGTGACTACAACAGACCTGATCAGTTCTATGCCAACAGAGCTGCAATCCGACCTCCTGCCTTCCAGAGGAACGATTTTGAAGTCAAACCTGTCTACTATCAGCTGGTTGGTCAGCATCCCTTCCATGTTTTACCTCATGAGCATCCTATGGATCACATAGAGAGATTTGAGGACTTGGCTTCCAGTGGCAAAGCTAATGGGGTTAGCAATGACTTTCTGTTCTGCAAGCTGTTTCCTTACTCTCTTGAAGGAGAAGCTGCATATTGGCTGAAGCAACTGGAGCCTGCTTCATTAACTACTTGGGAGGACACTAAGAACGCCTTTCTGAATAACTTCTATGATGATGCAAGGTCAGAGGACATGAGGACGAA
This sequence comes from Thlaspi arvense, assembly GCA_911865555.2. Taxonomy (NCBI): domain Eukaryota; kingdom Viridiplantae; phylum Streptophyta; class Magnoliopsida; order Brassicales; family Brassicaceae; genus Thlaspi; species Thlaspi arvense. The sequence continues at coordinate 11,444,410 of OU466861.1, forward strand.
AATTGCTTCCTTTACACAAGGCCCTACTGAAGCTTTTAAGGCTTCTTGGATCAGGTTCAAGTCTTATCAAAGGGACTGTCCTCATCATGGCTTCAGTCAGGTGCAATTACTTGGGATCTTCTTCAGAGGCATTGACTGGAAATATCAGATGGCGCTGGATGCAGCAAGTGCAGGAAACTTCAACACCAACAGACCAGAAGAAGCTGTAAGATTGATTGAAAACTTGGCCTGCAGTAACAGCACTAAAAATGCAGATTTTCAGAGAAAGCAGCAGGCTGGTTTGAATGATGGAAACCAAATAGCTGAAGTTAAGGCTAAGTTAGACAGCATGCACAGCCTTCTGGTGGGAAAGAAGTCAGTTCAGTTTGCTGCAGAAGTGGAGAGTTTCGAAAATCCTGAAGAATTTGAGCAGAAAGATGTTAATTTCATCAATGGAGGGGGTTTTCAGAGCCAAAGGTTTGGAAATCAGCAATGGATCAGAGGCTACAACAGCAATAATCAGCAGAGTACCTTTACAGGAGGACAGAGCACGCCTGGTTACACTCCTAAGCCCCCATTCCAGAAGACTGAAGTTGAGAAACCTTACCAAAACAGCAGGAATTATGGTTCTTCTTCCTACCAAACTGCACCTCCACAAGACAATAAAATGGAAGCTATGCTGGAGCAGGTACTTGAAGGACAGCAGAAGATGACAGTGAACTTCAATGGCAAGCTAGATTCGCTGTATCAAGACCTGAAAGGAAAAATTGAGAGTCTGAACTCTCACATGAAGAAGCTTAATGTGCAGGTTGCTCAAACTGCAGAAGCTGTTCAAAGGCAAGAGAGATTCCTTCCTGGAAGGACTGATATCAATCCCAAGCATCAGGTTAATGCCATCACAGTCAGGAATGAAAAGGAGCTTAAAACAGTGCAGAAAAAGAGGTTGAGTGCAGAACAGATCGTGCAACTCATGGAGTCTGAAGATGAAATTTTTTCTGTCTCAGAGGTGAGTGACGAGCGTCACCCCCCTGGAGTGACGCTCGTCACCAACATACAAGAGAATCAGGGGTTATCACAGGTGAGTGACGAGCGTCACCCCCTGGTGACGGTCGTCATTTACCCCATAACGAAGCTGCTTCGCCTGTAACTGCAAATTATGACCAGGAACGTGTCTATAAATCCAAAACACCATTTCCCAAGCATCCTAGGAAGTCTAAACAAGAGATAGAAGAAGCCAGATGCAAAGCTATGATAGACAAGCTGATGCTTGAGATCCCACTTGTTGATGCAGTCAAGCTTTCACCAGCTCTAAGAAGGTATGTAAAGAGAATGGTTGTGAATGGTGTAAGTCCTGAGGAAGGAGCATTGCTTACCAGAGACATCAGTGCAATCCTTTTGAGTACAGTTCCAAAGAAGAAGAAGAAGGTGACTGTTTCTGAACAAGTCAATTCCATCACTCAAAGCAGAGTTCCAGAGAAGCTATCTGATCCAGGGACCTTTGTGCTTGATTGCTCAATATCTGCAGGACGTTTTCCACACTCTCTATGTGATCTAGGGTCAAGTATTAACTTGATGCCTTTCTCTGTTGCTGCTAGACTTGGAATGACTGATTTCAAGCCAGCTGGGATCTCTCTCATCCTAGCAGATCGATCCATAAGAACCCCCGAAGGCATGTTAGAGAATGTTCATGTTAACATTGAAGGCTGCATAATTCCTACAGATTTTGTGGTTCTGAAATATGCTGAAGAACCTAAAGATCCTCTTATTCTGGGAAGACCATTCTTGGCTACTGCTGGAGCCATCATTGATGTTAGAAGGGGGAACATTGAGCTTGATCTTGGTGATGTTGTCATGAACTTTGACATGGATAAGTTAAGAGGGAGTTCTACCATTGATGGTCAGACCTTTTCTGTAAGAAATTCTAGAGATGAAGAGACTGTCATGGAGCATTCAGAAGACACTATTGCTGAGTGTGTCAATGAATCAGATATAAGTGGGCAAGTGAGCAAGATGGCTGTTGAAGAGCTAATATCTGAAAGCTCTGCAGAAGCTGTTGGGTTTGAGGATTGCAGTGAGGATCATATCTTCATGACTGGGCTTGAAAAAGAGGTTCTAATGAATGCCAAGTTGCTGGAGGAAGACGTGTATGTGATGGAAGCAACACTTGCAGAGCTGAATTGCAGGAAAACTGCAGAAACTCAAACTGCAGAGTCAGTGACGAGCGTCACTGACCTGGTGACGCTCGTCACCAACCTGGACACAAAAGAGAGACGTGATATTTGCTCTACAAGTCCATCATATGTTGCCAATCCGAAAATTCAACAGTCCACAACCCAGAAACCTGCAACTAGGCAAAGGTATGCACTTCCTGGAACCAGTTCCAAACCTCCTAATCTAATCAATAAGAATTTAAAAGGTGAAAAAGATGCTTCACACTTATGCAAGCAACGAGATTCTCGTAGAAAGCTTGGTGTTTCTTTTGATGATTCTGCAGGAAAACGAAATGTCCCACCCACACTCACGACCCACCCTGCTGATGTTCCTCACTTCCTTGGAAGTGTTCATACATCTACTGCTTACAAACCACCATGGATGAGGAGACATTCTCCTCCAAGGCATTCCATGCCACCTTCTATTCCACCAGCTGTCTGAGCAGCATTCAAAGTCAAGCTAATGACTTTAAACAAGCGCTTAGTGGGAGGCAACCCACTGGTAAGTTTTCTTTTTCATATATTAGTTTAGTTTTCTATTACATAGCTAAAAAAAAACCCAAAAACATGAGAAAAATCAAAAAAAAAAAAAAAAAAAAAAGAGTCACTTTGTTCAGTTTGCTTGGATGATATCTTGTGAACTTGTTGGACCATGGATTATGCTTTGTTTGGATGTTTTGATGTGTGTTTTGAGTGCTCTTACAGTCTTAATTTGGAGCACACATGATGGCATTACATTACAACACCCAACATGTCGATTTCTGGAGTTTCAGAGTGGTGACGCTCGTCACCAATCTGATGACGCTCGTCACCAGGTCCTTTGCGAGGTACCACTTTTCTACCTTGGTTTTACACGTTCTCATGCTTCATTTTGACCAACTCTTGGCTTAATAACACTGGGGACAGTGTTGTTCAAGTCTGGGGGAGGTGGTTACTGACGTTGTGTGCTTTGTGTCATGTTTCTAGAGTCTTAAAGTCGAGTCAAAATTTTTGAAACTGTTAGTTTTTCTTGGAACTAACTATAGGACGTTTTTGCTGATAAGAACCATTGCCATAGTAGTTGATTACAAGTCTTACTAAGTTGAAAGTCATAGGTAGATCAGTCTAGCAATGAAGGTTTAGGTTCTTAGAGAGTCTGGAAAATTTGCTGTTAGCTCCACCTTAATGAACTTTAAACTTCTTGTCTTGGTGATTGATTCTTATTGATCTTGATTCTCTCTTTCAGCACTGACAATAAGGTTAAAATACAGTCTCTCTTTGATCTTCCCAGATGTAGTTTTTAAAAGATTAAGTCCAAAGAATGGGGTATTCATGACCCTGTCTCCTCACAAGGAACAACAGTAGTGAACACATTCAAGAACCTGTCTCCTCACAAGGAACACAAGTATTGAGTAGCACCATATCTTAGACTGTAAAAGTTGAGAAAAAAGAAGTGAAAAAATCGAAAATATCCTAAGGAAAAAGATTAAGGGAAGAGAAAATAGGAGAGCTGTGTTGAGATTGCTTTGTTCAGTTGTTAGGAAGGGAAAAGAATCTGCAAAGTGATAAGATGATAGAGCCTTGATGAGATTTCACACTTAGATAAAAATATGGAGTTAGCAGTAGAAATTTTGGATTTCTTGAAGGGATTTGGATTGGACTTGAGAGATTTGCTAAGCTTGTGATGATTAGACTGAAATTTGATCTTGTGTTGACTATGTAGTATGTGGATTCGAAAGCTCTAACTAGTATGGTGTTCCTGATGACTGACTGACTGTTTCCTGTTTTCAAACCTCGACCCTGTTCTTTGTCTGATGTTTGCTTGAGGGCAAGCAAAAGCTAAGTCTGGGGGAGTTGATATATCATGGTTTTTATGGTTTTTAACCATAATATAAGTCCTTTTTATTGAGTCTTTTTGGTCTTTTTAGAGTCCTAGAAGAGTCTTTGCAGGTTAAAGCATGTCTGGAGCATAATTGGAGATTTTGGAACCTTTTGGAGCATTCTGAGTTGAAGCCACGAAGTACCAAGCTCAAAAAAGAAAAGTATGCATATGGGTGACGCTCGTCACCAATCTGGTGACGCTCGTCACCCACCAAGGAAGGAGGTCGTGGCCTGTTTTAAAAAGATTGGGAAGAAATTGCAGTTTTGGCCCAAAAGTTCCAGTATTTGCAAAAAGACCCCAGATCGTGTTTTAGCTTGTATATTAGGTTTTTCAGCCATTCTTTTGGCAGATATCTTGTATCTTATTATTTTGGAGAGCTTTAGAGAGAGATTTGTAGAAGAGCTTTTGGAGAGACAAATCGGACTCCTTCAGAGCAGATTTTGAACTCCTTTATTTATACTTCTTATTTCTTTTATGCAATCTATTCTTTTCATGATGTTTTCTCAAATCACCATGTCTGAGTAGTTTTTTAGTTAAGTTAGGGCTTTGCAAAGGTTGAAGAAGAGTTTGTAGAATTGCTAAAAACTTATAGGAAATTCATTGGTTCTTCATCTGTGCTTGCATTCATATCGATTTCTTAGACACATCATCTGGATTTCGAAACCCTAGGTTTTTGATAGATGTGAGAGCATTATTAATCACCTGAACTAGTATTAGATGAGCAAAACACCCTAGTACAAAGAGATTTGGCTTAGGAGTTTTGTGAACAATTGAACCTGATCATTACTGCATGTTTAGGTTGTTAGGGTTTGCAAAGAGATTTGAAACTCTGTGATTTAGACATAGATAACTTCTGCAATGAGAATTGATTAGTTATATCTTTGTGATTCATGTTCAAGACGGTTTTAATTCATTCCTGATTTGCATGCATTCTACACTCTCGAATTCAACCTGCGAACTGTCCTGACTTAGCGCCTTTAGCTTTCTGAACTTTAAGAACAGTCTCAAAAACACCATCTTGCATTTATTTTACTGTTTTGCATTACATTCATTATTTATCGCTTAGCTTAATCTGAATCTATAATCGCTAGTGTGGTTTACTTACTCCCTTGGGATTCGATAACCCCTTGTACTACAACTGCTTTTGCTGTGCACTTGCAGTAGTTTTATTTGGGTAAAATCTGACCCTATCAAAGTATGATCATCAAACTACATATCGACATGAGGGACGTCGATACAGAAGGTGCCAAGCAATATTGACGTGCATACAGATCGATATCACGACCCAGACATCCGATATCGGCATGCATATCGACTGGACTAAGTCAATATGATCAATATCGATCACAATATCGACTTGGGTGGTCGATACTGCACCCGAGGTAAGTACTCTTCCTTTCAAGTTTTTTTCCTCCTTGGTCAAACTAGATCAAAGAGTTCAAATTTGAATCCTTCCCCTTTCCAAGCATGAGTGGGACCTCTCTTAGGCACACTTTGTCCCCTTGCTCCCCACAAAAAGATTCCCCCAACCCTCTATTTAAACACACCCACCGTTCTCTCTCTATCACTTTCATTTTCTTGTTTACAACCACAAAAATTTCAAAATCTTTAGTGTTCTAAGTGTCTAAGAGAGCCAAACCACTCAAGGTAATGTCTCTCAGCTCTTTAAATATTTATAATTTGCCTTAAGCACTTAAGAACTTAGTTATATCTTGTGGTTGCTTGCTTGATTTGTGAGTAATGCTTCTTCTTTCTTATTTCTTTTGCATGGTGAATAGATTGTTTTCGACCTTTGAAGCATTTAAACCACTAAATACTTGCTTGTCAAATTCAATTATTTAAGCATTGCATTATCATTTTAGTACATTTGTTTAGTTTCACCATGCTAGGATTCATGATTTTTAATTAAATGATAAATTTTGTTTATTGAATCCTTTGAATGCATTGCTTATTTAGTTGCTTCACAACTGATAGAGGTTTACTTTTCAGTAAATAAACTCCTCCTTTTGTGATTTACAGTAACATTAAGCTTTGTGTTTTGTTGTTTCCATGGTTCTGATTTTTCTTTGGAGAATATGTTTTAGGTACCATGGGAAGAACAACAAGGACTGGAGCAAACAAAGAGGCTGAGAGGCAAGAGAAAGGGATGGGCAAAGCAAAAGAAGTTAGGAATCCAAGCGCCAAATCTCAAGGCAAAAAGAGAGCTGATGTTGGCGCTAGTGAGAAAGTCCCTCAAAAGAAGAAAGGCACCACTCCAGCTCAAAGGCAGCTTATGACAAGCTGCAAAAGGTGGATGTGAGGCCAACTAGATACCCCCATGTGCCATCTCTAAAGGCATTGGGACTCTATGAAGACTGCTCTTCTATGATTGAGACAATAGAGCTCACAAAGTTGGTGGGAACTCCATATTCAGCCAACAAAGACCAAGTGCTTCAATTATTTGCAAGCTTTGAAGTGACATTCTATGAGCCAGGAGAGGAGACTCCTGAAGAAGATGGTGATGGCTTCATCACTTTCAGAGTTTCCAAAAAGAAATTTAGGATGTCTTTCTCAGCTATAGAAGATGCCTTTGAATTCTCTTATGGAAGCGCGAGAGAACATAATTTGGGGGTTAGCAAAGAAGAGATGAGCAGCCTTTGGGAGCATGTAGCCAAGGGTGCTTTCAAGCCAGGAAGAAGAAAGGCTTCTCTGATCAGAAATCCAACCATCAGATATGTGCACAAGGCGCTGGCACATACACTCTTTGCTAGGAAGGAAAGTGGAGCTGTTGAAGGAGGAGAATGGGAGCTGATTGATCACAGTCTTATGAGCATTTTAGACAGCACAAGGCAAGGTGTTGAGCTTAGGGGAGCAGATGGTACAACTGGAATGGTCACCATCTTCATGCAGCAACTTTTGGTCATCAAACATTAGTTAACCACCACTGATGACAAAGCGCCAAAGCTGTATTGTGCTGGCCTTATTACACAACTGATGGAAGCTGCAGAAGTTGAGAGTGAACCACCAACAGTCAAGATCACATACTTGGATCTGCCATATCTGAAGAAAGCAAGATTCCTTGGCGAAAAAGTGGGTGACAAGTTCATCTACAACTTGATCCAAGAAGATGGATCTGCTGCAAAGCTTCTACTCCCTGATGTACATCTCACATCATTCTCCAACCCCAATAGTTTTGCCTTTCAAATTCCCCAGCACCTCCTGTACTAAGCTGGCGCTCCATACTCTCACATTCACCAAGGCACCAATATCCCTCTTCCTCAAGGATACTATCCTCTTGTGATCTTTGAAGGAGGGCAAATGGAAGAAGGAATTCGGGAAGAAGAAGAATCAGATGTTCCAAGCTACAACAATGAGGAGTACCACTTACAGCCCCATGATGTCTCACCCCAAGGAGAATCTTTGAAGAAAGTCCAGAACACATCAACCTCTTGCAAAGATGGAACAAATGGCAAGAAAAACCATCAAGAAGTTGGTGAAGGGCATGAAGAGCATGAAAGCTCAAATCAAGGACTTAAAGAGGAAGTATAGTGGAGCCTCTACTTCTGCTCATCAACAAGAGCAAGAAGCTGAAAGCCAAGGAGTGGCTAGAGCTCCTAGTAGAAGGCGCTCTTTTGCTGGTTACGAGGAAGTGAGAGCTTGGGTGCCATCAAAAGCATCATGTCAAGAAGCGCCAAGGAGGAGGAGACAACCAAGGAGAGAGCGGCCAGTAAGGAGCCACAACATTGACCTCATGGCGGACTTTTCAGGAGCCTCCTACACCTCACACACCACCTTTTAAGGTACCAAAAACTCCTCCATTATATATACCATTGCATTTTGTTTTTATAGTTTTTGTAATATATTTCTGTTGCTTCTCTCTTCTACTCTTTTATTACACAAAAGATTGTGTAATTTAAGTGTGGGGAAGGGATTTGGGGTTTGACTTTGTTTGTTCTTTTCTTAGTTTTTCCTTTTTATATCATCTTTGAGTCTCATGCATTCATCTAAGTGCATTAAAAACCAAAAAATCGAAAAATTTAAAAATTTGCATCTTTTGCAAACCAAAAAAAAAAACATGTAGTTGCATTCATTTGTTTAGGATTGAGTCTAGTATTTTTCATATAGGTTGCATTGCATTTGCATAGGCCATGATGATGATAACTTCTTATAAAATGCTAAGTGTTTAGGACTGATTTAAATGTCTAAGTGGTTAAATATTTGATGCATCATAAGAAGTTAGAAACTAAGGCTGAACCATGCTCTTGAATGCTAAATTTGATCTTCTAGTCACATGTTAAACTTGCTTGCTCTTTGAAAATCATCCCTATTTATTAGAACCATTAATTTGAATTGTTAATTATCATGTTCTTGCATTGAAAAGTGGTTTCATAGATTACCCATATACATATTTGGACTTTCTTTCTTCCTTTTTACCTCTCTTGCTAGTCCTAATAGCTGATCCTCATCATTAAGAGACAGTTACCACACCTCAACCTTACCTTCCTTTCAAACTAAACACTATCTTTGTGAATGAGGCCTATTTTTGATTAAACTAAGCATAAAGTGTTAGGTAGACACGACAAAGATAGGTTACTATGTAGAACTAGTTCTTCACTTTGAGTTAGACATATGTTTAGGATGGTAGTTATAGGTCTGGGCGGATTTGAGTGTTACATTGATCTAAAAGGAGAGAGTGAGAGAAGAAAGAAAGTAAAGGGGGAAAGGAATGAGAATGGGGAATCAAGCAAAAACTCAGCATGTGTGGAACCAAATAAGCTCAAAAAGGGTGGTGATTATGAAGATGGAGTCTCAGCAACAACAACAAAGAAGGCACCAAAGCCTAAATACATCAAAAGGATGAAGAAATGGAGACTCCCAAGTACAAAGAAAAGGCGCCCGCAACAAATAAGCAAAAAGAAGGCCACAACATGGTGAGATCAAAGAAGAAGCTTCCCTGAAAATAGCAAAGTGTGGAAAGTGTGAGAGTGTTGAGAAAAGGTAGTTAGGATTGGGTTTGATTTGGGGTAAGAGTTTTGGGGTTTAGAACATTCTTAAGCATTGGGTAGATACTAATCTATCCTTGTATGCGTAAGTTGTGCTTCACCTTTAGCATTATGCCTAAGTTCATTCTTTTTTGAGAGAAACCCTTACACTTGAACCCACATTTTGGTGAGATCATTTTTATCTCATGACCTTAACCCTTAGCCAAATGATTCCAATTGATTTGCTTGAACATGATTCACTTGGTTACAAAGTTTAAATGAATGTTAAAGGGATTGATTGATTTGAGCATTTGACTAGGCTGAGCTAGAAATCATTTTGAAGCTAGAAAGGCATGGCTAGGTTCTTTATAGTATGACTGATTGTGTTTTGCATCCTACATTTAGGCACTTAGACATTGAATTCACTTCTTTACCTTAGCATTTTTGGTTTTGAGTGCCCACCTTCAAACCTCACTTCCTCCTTGTCTTAGTTTGTTTGCTTGAGGACAAACAAAAGGCAAGTGTGGGGGTGTTGATATCTCCATTATTTATACCATTTTAGCTTGCATTCATCACTAGTTTACTCTTTAAAGATGTATATTTTGCTTCTTCTTATCCCTTTTGCACACATTTAGGAGTTAGTGTAGTTTTAGGAGCTGCATGCACACATTGGGAGTTTTATTCAGGTACTAGAAGGAGTGTGGAGGCCATGTGGTGCAATGGGTGTGAGTTGGGAATGGAGCAAGACAAAGGACAAAGGCGGATAGGCTAGTATCGATGATGATATAGAGATCGTCTGATCGATACGGAGCATATCGATGGGAGTATCGATCACTTGAGCATCGATACAATGAAGGCGTGGTGTGAAGGAAGCTTATCAACTAAGAGAGACCTCGATGCAACAGAAGGGAACCCATACCGAGCAGCGTATCGATGTCCCATACCAATATACTGAGGCAGGACAATACCGAGGTGCTGCATCGACTTGTTTGCCCGATGAGCCTTAACTAAAGGACGATTATATCGACTGCACACCATGAAGAGCCAAACCGATACGACATTGAAGCCTTCTGTATCGACCAGCATATCGACCAAAGGATATCGATATAACCAAGTAGAAGAGATGATATCGACATGAGTATGGATGTGCAATATCGATATGGTCTGTCCGAGTCAGCCTATTTTTGGTTTAACCTTGGTTTACTAGGGGTTTTCTAGTTCTCCTATAAATACTAAAGTCCTAAAATGGTTAGGCAACTTAGATCTTAATAATTTTTTTCTGTTATTTCACTTAAAACCTTTCTCTTTTCAGCTTTGCTTTGTAAGAACTAGTTTGATTTAGTGAATTTCTGTATTTGCCTTTAATCTATTCTTGCTTATTCTGCTTTCTAATCATGCTTAACCATTATTTCTCTTTGGAATTTGTGGTTTTTACTCTGACTAGTGAGTAATCTTATTTAGGGTTTGAGATGGGTAGATTAGAGGGGTTTTAAGGCTAGATTAGTGATGTCTTATGCTTAATATGTTTGTCTTCTCTCTATTAGATGTGTTTAACACTATATTAGTCTTGGCCAGGCTTTTTTAGTATCTTGACTTTCTCTTATGTCTGATAAGTGTTTGATGAAATGCTGATGTGAGTCTCTTAGAGGATTTGTATGTTTAGCCTAAGGAATTAGATGTCTGAGGTGCATTTTGGCTTTATAGGACTGGAGTTCTGTTCTGAATGCTTGCTGATCATGTGTTTGAGTAAAGGGATTTATCTGAAATGTGTGTTTAGCAAAGTGATTAGTGTCAAAGAATTGAGCTAGTTAAAGTTGTTAATCCTATACCTAGAAAATATCATTGTTTGATTGGTTTTAAAGCATTACTAGTTAGGTTCTAATCCCCTCTTAATTAACAACTCCCATCTTAGATCCTTGCTTTATCTATTTGAATTTCCTGCCTTGTTTAGTTTAGTCTTTAATCCTGTTTAGTTTGATCAGAACTGCTTCCTTGAATTTGGCTCGACTTAAGTGATTTGCTGCATTCTTAGTGTCCTATGAACTCAGATTGATTGATACCTACTGTGCTGTTGTTTAGGTAGTCAAAATCCTGTTATCATGCATCTTCTCTATACTATCCCCATGAAGGAATGATAACCCCTTATGTTGCAATGACATGATTTTAGGTTCAAGGGGAATTGAGTCACAAGACTAAAAAGTCTTGTATCAACTAGGCATGTAGAAGGGAATGATGGGCTTTAGGAAGAAAAAAAAAATCTAAAATGCTGTAGAAGTTCTATTACACACAATAATTAGGCACTTCGTAGGAAACCCTTCTGAAGAATTAACTAGTAAAAAATTTGTTTTAACAAACCTCAGATGTCCAACCTAGGAGACTTCAAATGTGGCGCAGCGTACCGATGTGAAACCTACCTCAACCGTGTAATTCAAGTAAATAATTACTTGGGGAGCTGCTTCTCGTGTTTAAGACTCAAAAAATCTTAAAGACAAGTAAGAACGAAGAACTTTCGTTATTAATTATCCAAAAAACTGTCTTTCTTCTCTCCGAAGACAAAGAGTTAAATAGAGATTATAATGTCGGTCACATACGACGTCCCTCAAAAATTAGGAAAAGCCTAGAGCAAAAATGAAATAATGCAAAATAGAGAAAAGGAAATAGACTTCAACATCGTGAAAGTCTATCTAAGAAAACCAAAATTCTAAACCAAAAACAAAACCGGAAATAACCAGTCTTCAAGATGCTGCTGCATTAGGATTCCCGGTGTTAGAAGGATTCATCCTCGAATCGGAAACAAGGCCTGGTGGAATGAACCGTGAAAGATATCAAACATTAAACACACCGTAAGTGTTGCAATTAGGAGGAAGGCGGAGACGATAAGCATTGTCATTAATGCGTCGGAGAATCTCAAGTGGTCCAATCTTCTTAGGCTTCAATTTGTTATAAGTACCTGTGGGTACACGATGTTTAGTTAGGACTGCCCAGACGAGATCTCCGATTTCAAATACAAGACGACGACAGTGTGAATCAGCTGCTGTTTTGTACTTCAAAGCCGAGGCTTCTAAATGGTCTTTAGTCTCTGTATGAACTCGGGAAATGTCTTCGATGAAAGCATAAGCGTCACTATGCCGGCTAGTACGATCAAGTAGCGTTGACAAATCAACTGGTCCACGAGGAATCATACCATAAATTACCTGGAAAAGGCTAAAACCAGAACTCCGATTAAGAATGTGGTTATGAGCGAACTCAGCCTGAAGTTAGCCGAGAATCCCAAGTCTTGATCGAAACGCCTACTAGACATCTCAACAGGTTTCCTAGTGACCTGTTTGTGACTTCAGTTTGACCATTCGTTTGAGGGTGATAAGCTGAACTCATGTCTAAGTTTGTGTCTAACATTTTCCATAAAGATCTCCAAAAGTGACCAAGAAATCTTGAGTCTCGATCAGAGACAATAGACGAAGGTAGCCTGTGAAGACGATATATTTCACGAAAGAATAGTGTAGCAACCTGAACGACATCTGTAATTCGTTTGTAAGGGATGAAATGGACCATTTTAGAGAAATGATCAACAACCACAAAGATTGAATTAAAACCATGTTGTGTACAAGGAAGGCCCATCACAAAGTCCATGATAATATCTGTGCACGGCTGAGTAGGAATGGGAAACGGGAGATACATGCCTGCATTAGAGGCGTGTCCTTTGGACTTTTGACACACCACACATCGTTCCACAAAACGCTCTACATCGCACCGAAGAGAAGGCCAAAAATACGAAGAAGACATCAGATGACGAGTACGATCACGACCGACATGACCTTCATTGTGAATCTCCGACACAAGCTGAAGACGAAAACTACAGTCCAGAATGCCCAAACGAGTACCACGGAAGAGGAATCCATCATATAATGTATAATGGCAAGAGAATCCTGCGAGAATATCAGTCCATATGCTGCCAAAAAAGGATCTGTAGGGTAAAGTTCCAGAAGAAAACCAATAACAGAGGCATGAGACACAGCAAGAAGTGAATGACGATGGCTTAAGGCATCAGCAATACGATTTGAAACTCCAAACATATGCTTAATAACAAACGTAAACTGTTGTAGATACGCAATCCATGAAGCATTACGAGAAGAAACCTTATCTTGACTACTTAGATGTTTCAAGGCATCATGATCCGTATAGAGGACAAACTATTTGTGAAACAAATAGTGTCTCCATTGTTTAACGGGTTGGACAACGGCGTAAAACTCAATATCATATGTGCTGTACCAAAGTTTAGAACCAGTAATCTTCTCGCTGAAGTAGGCAAGGGGGCGATTTTGTTGACTTAAGACTGCACCAATACTAGTCTTGGAAGCGTCACAATGCAGTTACTAGAGAGAAATTAGGCAAAGCAAGTATAAGAGCTGAACTTAGTTTATCTTTGATCACAACAAAGGCGTTTGAGGCTTCTTTAGTCCAGGAAAAATATCCCTCTCGAATGTAACTCGTAATAGGGGCCATCACACTACTGAATTATGGGACAAAATGTCGGTAGAATGATGCTAACACGTGAAAACTTCGCGTTTCAGATAAGGTGGTAGGCTCGGGCCATAACTGAATAGCCGAAACCTTTCCTGGATCCACTGCTAACCCTTCGGCTGAAACGATATAGCCTAAAAAGTGGACCTGTGAAGAACCAAATTCACACTTCTTCAAAGTTGCATATAACTTATCTCGTTGAAGAACCTCAAGGACATCACGTAAGTGTTACAGATGATCTTCCAAAATCGAGCTAAAAATCAAGATGTCGTTGAAATAAACTATCACGAACTTGCCAATAAAAAGACGAAGAGCTTGATTTATAACCCTCATGAATGTGCTTGGAGCATTAGACAAGCCGAAAGGCATGACAAGCCATTCGAAAATAACTTCACGCATCTTAAAGACCGTTTTCCATTCATCACCAAGACGAATACGAATTTGATGACAGCCACTCTTAAGATCCAATTTTGAAAAAACGCAGCTGAACCAATCTGATCAAGTAAATCATCCAGGCGAGGAATGGAAAATCAATAGCGTACCGTGATTTTATTGATCGCACGACTATCCACACACATTCTCCAGGTGTCGTCTTTCTTTGGAATTAGCAATGCGGGTACTGCACAAGGGCTCAGACTTTCGCGAAGAAATCCCTTAGAAACCAACTCCTCAACCTGTTTTCGCAGCTCTTCATGCTAGTTATGACTCATGCGGTAATGTGGTCGACTAGGGAGAGAAGCATCAGGGACTAAATCAATACGATGTTGGATGTCACGCAACGGTGGCGAACCAGGAGGTAGATCCGTAGGGAAGACGTCTGAAAACTCATCAAGAAGCTGAAGAAAAGTTGTTGGGACGAGCGGAGAGATGAGAGAAGATGGGGTCATCGCTAAGAGCAGGAGAAATATCCCTTCTTCTTTCATAGCAGCTTCAAACGGGGCTCTCTGTAAAAGAAGGACTGGATTAGGTGGATGTACAACAGAGGCCAGTGTTGACGGCGTGAGCGTAAAGCTACGGTTATTCAAGCGTAAGGTATAAGTATTGGTATAAGTATTTAAGTAGCCGTCATAATGAACACGCCGATCAAAGTCCCAAGGTCTTCCTAACAATAAGTGACAAGCATCCATAGGAACAATGTCACAGCGAACTTGATCTTTGTAAGCTTCACCAACCAAGAAGGAAACAAATGCTCGATGAGTAACAAATACTTCAGAACCTTGTTGTAGCCAAGTCAATTTGTAAGGAGATAGATGAGGTTCACTTTTGATACTGAGCTTATTGACTGCAGATTCAGCGATAACATTGTTAGAGTTCCATGAATCAATAATGCAAGTGCACACTTTCCCATTGATTGTACACCGCAAATGAAAGAGGTTTTTACGTTGTGGAAATTCTGATTGTGGTGCCAGACAGGAACGATGAAGTATTATAAAAGACCATCATCTGCACCCAATTCTTCTGACACAACAGGTTCCTCATAATCATCAAATATGACTTCCAAGTATCTACCGTTTTCATCCAAAAGTAAGCCGTGACGGTTACGATTTGGACATGCGGATTGACGATGGCCTATTTCATTGCAGGAGAAACATCGAAGAATACCAGGTCGATTATTGTGAGTCAAATAGCCCTGCACCACCGTGGTTTCGGGTTTTAAATTATGTGAATCAGCTACAGCCTGTAGCGACAGCGTAGCCACGGGAACACGAGTTGGGTGAGAAGAACTCCAAGCTGAAAAAATACCTCTGGTCTGAATCTCGATGGTTTGAGCTTGTTGGTGAGCTTCAGCAAGGGAAAGAGGATTAAACAAGTTGAGGGTGTGTTGAATTTGTTGCCGCAAGCCTCCGACAAACCGTGCAATTAATTGCTTCTCAGAATCTTAAACATCAATTCAATTGATCATAAAAAAAAATCAGTGGCATAGTCTTCCACCGAACGATTCTCTTGGTGTAGATTCTGAAATTTCTAGAAGAGGAGCTGATCATAATTGAGGCAAGAAATTTTTTCTCAATTGTTTCTGCAATTTTTCCCATGAGATGATTTTTTTCTTTTCGCTACAAGCACGTGAAGTTTTAAGTTGTGACCACCAAGCTGCAGCTCGGCTTTGGAAGCGAGTTGTAATTAACGAAGCACAATGATTCATGGGAACACGCTTAAACTCTAAGATTTACTCTACTGTAACAATCCACTCAAGTAACTCTTCAGCTACAGCAGACCCGTGAAACTCAGGAATCTCAAGTCTGAAAGTTGATTCCCAACGATCGTCAACATCCGTCCACTGGATTGTTGTTGTTCCGTGCAAAAGGATTTTCATCATCTTCAACGTTCCTCTAAAGACTCACAAGAGGCACCATCTGCTGACCCGCTAAAGCTTGAAGCGATGACGTTAAAGCAGCCATCTATTGTTGAAGATCTTTGATAGATTGTCTCATATCGTTGCCGTCGGCAACATGTTGATTACGACGAGGGCGAAGTGCACAAACCAGAACTTAGGAGCGTAGCAAAGTTCGAATACCAAGGTGGCGCAACGTACCGATATGAAACCTAGCTCAACCATGTAATTCAAGCAAAGAATTACTTCGGGAGCCGCTTCTTGTGTTTAAGACTCAGAAAATCTTAAAAACAAGATTGAACGAAGAACTTTCATTATTATTAATTATCAAAAAACTGTCATTCTTTTCTCTGAAGACAAAGTGTTAAATAGAGATTATAAAGCCGGTCACATATAATGTCCCTCAGAAATTAAGAAAAAATTAGAGAAAAAAAGAAATAATGCAAAACAAAAAAATGAAATAGATTTGAACATCGTGAAAATCTATCTAAGAAAACCAAAATTTTAGACCAAAAACAAAGCCGGAAATAACCAGTCTTCAAGACGCTGCTGCATCAAAATGGAACAAAAATATATTTATAACAAAAATACTCCAAAGGAATAACTGATTGTAATCAACCCTTCCCAAAAGAAAGGTTTATTGCAAGATTAATATTATTCTTTATAGAAAGATTAATTAGTAATTTTTTTTTTTTTTGCTGGAGGTCAACCAATAGCATGAGTTTTCATAATTTATTGTCAATTGTTTGTTTGCTTTTGTTAAAAAAAGAAGTATTACAAATTTGTTAATAACATAAAGATAAAAAGAAAACTAGTAAATATTGATTTGGTAAAACTATAAGCTTATTCTGTGAGCAATATGGTTACTCCCTAGAGAAAGACAAAAAATTAAAAAATAAAATAGATTTACATATTCAAGTCCGTATAATAGAAATAAAAATTTCTCAAAAAAGTTTTATAATCCTTACTATGCAAAAAAAGAACACTGATTAAGCAAGAAAAAAATTGTTTGCTGGAATTGCAAACGTCCTGCCGTAAATCTACAGACTATAAAATAAAAAAATAAAATTACCAAAAGTTTCTGTGACCAACATGATACTAAAGAAAAATTAGAAAAATATATTTTCCAAATCAGAAAACTCCGATGAATTCAGTGAACTTTCCTTAGACATTATAGAAAACCAAAGCGATTAATCACTGCAAAATTCTCAGAATTACTCAGTTGATTTCTGAAACTGTAAAACAATAATCGTAATCATCAAGGATGTTGATAAAAAATTTCCTAATAGACATAATAGATAAAACCGACGATCTAGAAATTAAAAGAGAATATTTATTTAAATTAAAAGATATACTAGTATATAAAAAAACCAGTTATCTACTCTACAACGTTTTAGCATTAGCAAAATACTTGAAAAATATCTTTCTCATATTTTATTCAAACAAGTAACTAAAGGAGAGTTATAAGGAAAATAAGTATTTTTTTTTAAAACCAAGGTAAAAGAGTTACCGCAAATAGCACACTAACAGCAATTAGAATAATTAAAAATAAATATAAAAATAGTTCTAACATAACAAAAAATTAAGAGAAATTCTTTGATTTAACATGAAATCATGTTTTAGTTCCTATACCACACTACATACTAAAATATTTCCATCCATAACATTTTTTTATCTTAAACTGACCTTATCGTCTTTACTACACTAAGACGCTGAACCTGTTCAAGCCAGCAATTTTGAATTTATCTTTGCCCAGTTTTAAATTCCAAATCGTGATCTTCATCTTTTAGCTATTGCCCAATTTCTAATTTCAAATTAGGATTGAAGAGTATTTTCCGACGATTAGGTTTTCATCAATCATGAGTGTGTGATTAAAAACGCGTATGAGATTGAAAATAACGGCATTGATTGAAGAGTATGGCGGAGATCAGAAACGAGTGCTGATTTGGCCTTGGCAACACCAGATCTGAATGTTGTGACTGCAGATCTGCAGACTTTTGATTCGGATCTAGAAAGAGGGATAAAAGATGAGAGGAGAGAAAAATGAGGTAGATGGAGAAATGTGGATGGAAAGTGAAAGGCAATAAAGGCTCTAGCGTGTTTGGCGGGTCGGAGGAGTCGGCGGCGGCAGCCATATAAACGCTTAGCATTTTTAGAGGAGAAGGTTTTTGAGGAAGCATATTCTATTATTTAGGAAGGCATTCCTAAATAGTATGATCATTTCCTAAATATTTCATACTATTTAAGAAGACATTCCTACGCATTTTAAAAAGGTTTTCCTAAATATGTAAGATCGTTTTTTAAACGTTTTATACTATTTTGGAAGGAATCATTTCATACTAGTTAGAAAGATTAGGTTATGATTATACACATTTAGGAAGGTTTTTATAAATATATAGGAAGACCTTCCTAAATAATCTAAAATATTTGGTAAACGATAATACACATTTATGAATCATTTAAGAAATAATTATAAATATTTATGAAGACCGTACGAAAATATAAAGACGCTTTCCTAAAAGATAAAATCGGAAGAGAGCAAATGAAAAATGGTAGAGGTAAAATTTTTTTAGCTTCCCTGTTATTTTTGATTTGAAAACTTATTTTAATGATAAATATGAGAATTGCCTAAAACTTTTATCAACCTATGACTTCTGCTCCAACTGAATCCTCCGCAAATAATCCTGAAAACATAATTAAAGAAACTAAATATGAAAAGAATATATCCAAATTATAGATAACATAAACTATAAAAATTGGTATACAAAGAATACATTACATATAGGTTATGACTTTAAATTAGAATTAACTAGGAGAAGGTCCGCGCGTTGCGCGATTTTGTGATAGTTTAAATATTTTAATTTTATAACTAATTTTATGATATTTGTTAGTAAATGTTGTTTTGATAAATATCGATTTCTATTTTTTTAAATAATATATACTTTATTAATTTTGTATTGAAAGATTGGTAGAATAATAATATCAATAGTTGATGAGTTTTTTATTTATTTATCAGCACAAAAATATATTAAATTGTTTCTCTTCGGTAATAAGAATATGATGTTTTGTAGTATAATCAATCTGAAATACATTTTTGGTGAAAATTTCTGATTGAAAAATAACATGTTGATAATTTTTTATCTCTTGTAACACAATTGTCATATCCTTTCTGTGTAGCTTGTGTTTGTGTTCTCTCCAAGTCCCTGATTAGAAAAACAGCATCTACACTTCTGATGCATTTGAGTTGAAATCTTCTATTTCAAAAAAGACGTCGAAGCATTGTGTATTATTTGGTCAATGTGGTAGTATAAATATCTGAATAAGATTTATTAATATTTTGGTAGAAGCTAATTATATATTTGAAGATAGAGTTATTTTCTTGTATTATTTGATTAATGGTAAAAGATATTATGTAGTTGTTGTTCTATTCTTGACGGAGTGGATGTGTAATTTTAAGATGTAGTTTGTTTTCAATTGACTGGGTAAAAATAATTCTCTGATAGTGTAATCCGTATAGAATTTTATTGAGACTTTGTTTGGTGATAAAAGTGAATTGTGTTTGTATACTATTGTATTGTTTTGTCATTTATAGATTGTTGTAGAATTTTTATAACAGTTTTTTTGTGTGGATTGTATATAATTGTCTTTATTATTTTGTATAGTGTAGTTAAATTATTTATTCTTTTTTGTTGACAAGTTTTTTTTTAATATGTGGAGAACAAATATATGACATGTGGCAACATATAAAAGTTCTAATTGAAATAAAAATCTAACTATCTTATAGTAGAAGATGAAAAAATATAGTAGAAGATGAAAAAACCTTACTATATTTTTTTTTAAATAGTGTAATGCATATAATATATATTATATTGAAATTTTATGTGGTAGTAAAAGTGAGTTGTGTTTTGCAGTTTTTATTTTTATTCTTTTTATTGTATTTATTATTTTTATTTAGTATATCTGAATTCTTTATTCTTTTTTGCTGACTATTCTTTTAAAAAAATATGTAGAATTAAGATATGATATATGTCAAATTTTGAAATGTCATGTTGTAGCATATCAAAGCTTCTCTTGAAGAAAAACTTTTCTTTATTATAATAGATAGATAGAATAATGCATATGACATATATTTTATTAAGTTTTTTGTGGTAATAAAAGTGAATTATGTTAGTAAATTGTTGTATTGTTCTTGTTATTTGAAGATTGTTGTAAAATTTCTATTACTTTTTTTTTGTTTTTTTTTTTCTTTACTAACTAGTTTTTCTTTAAGTATATATAATAAATAGTTGCCATATGTCAAATTTTGTAGTGCCATGTGGCAGCATAGATAGATTACATTATTAGATATCCGAGCATATTATAATTGTATTGGAGAAGAAATAGTTTCTATCAAGTATTCAAGATAATTTTTTAAATGGCCAATTTGGCAATTTTATTACGAAACATGATCATTCCTAAAGTGACCTATAAGAGGGATCTACTAATGTGCTTTCAATCTGTCTTTAGTCTGTCAGTAATTTGCATTTAGTCTATCATTAGTCTGCCAATGGTCTACATTCAATTGTAAAACCAATTAGTCTGCTAGTAGTCTGCATTCAGCCTGTCATTAGTCTCCCATTAGGCTACAAGTTAAAATAGTTAGAAGGGTAGCGTTGATTAAAAAAAAACCATAAAATAGGGGCTATTTTCACAAAATTTCCTCAATGGAGTATCCGTTTCACATTATTTTCTCATTCTGAGTTATTTTAGAGTATTTTCTCTAAGTATTATGAGAAAACATATGATAAACTTAGTGGCAGAAATGGAAGTAGTTTACAAGTCAATAAAAACTACCTGAAGCAAAAATCTGTAATAAAAGCTACAGTTTTAAAAAACAGTTTATTAATTCTTGTCAAAAACTTAAGTTACGAAGTTATATTAAAAAATCTTTCACATAAATTTATCCATTTAAAGTCACATAGCAGGGAATTAGTACAAAAATTTCAGGAGAAAAATTAATATTTGAATTTTTATTCTCTATGAAGACGAAATAAATATTAGCTTTATGATATATCATGGTTTTTATGGTTTTTAACCATGGTATAAGTCCTTTTTATTGAGTCTTTTAGGTCTTTTTAGAGTCCTAGTAGAGTCTTTGCAGGTTATACCATGACTGAAGCACAATTGGAAGTTTTGGAGCTTTTTAGATCATTGCAAGAATCAACCCCGAAGTCAGCAACTTGGAAGCATTACATGGGCATTGGTGACGATCGTCACCACTCAATGATGACACTCGTCACCCGCATCTGAAGAGGAGTCGCGACTTAAATTAAAAGATGGGGATGAAATTGCACTTTTGGCCCAGAAGTTCCACTATTTGCAAAAAGACCTCAGCTCATGTTTTAGCTTGTATATATTAGGTTTTCAGCCATTGTTGATTTTTATCTTAGATCTTAGAATTCAGAGAGCTTTAAAGAGAGATTTATTCATAGCTTTTGGGGCGACATATCCTGTATTCTTTTAGAGAAGATTTCGAACCCTTTTATCTTGTACTCTATTCTTTTAATGTAGTTTTATTCAGTTATGTTTTGTGTCTTCATGATAATGTCTGAGTAATCTGTTAGTTAAGTTAGGGCTTTTCAAAGGTTAATGAAGAGTTAGTAGAATTGCCAAACTGTTAGGAAATCCATTGGTTCTTCATCTGTGCTTGCATTCATATCGATTTCTGAGACTAAACATCTAGATTTCGAAACCCTAGGTTGTTTAATAGATGTGAGAACATTGTTAATCACCTGAACTAGTATTAGATGAGCAAAACGCCTACTTGCAAAGAGATTTGACTTAGGATTTTTGTGAACAATCGAAACCTGATCTTTAATGCTTGCTTAACTTGTTATTTGCAAAGAGATTTGGAATTCTGTGAATTAGGCATAGATAACTTCTGCAATGAGAACTGATTAGTTATATCATTGAGTTTTGAGTTTAAGACGATTTTGATTCATTCCTGCTTGTATGCATTCTACATTCTCATATTTAACTTGCGAATTGTCCTGACTTAGCGCCTTTAGCTTTCTGAACATTAGATCAATAAACCAAATTTCACCTGTTTTCATTACTTTAGTTATTTCGCATTACATTCATTATTTACTGCTTAGCTTAATCCGAACCTGAAATCTATAGTGTAGTTAACTTACTCCTTTGGGTTTCGATAACCTTTTATAATACAACTGCAGTAGTTAATTAATTGGGTAAGACCTGAGGCCTATCAAGTTTTTGGCGCTGTTGCCTGTGAGTAATAACTGCCTATCGATTTTTAGTATTACGATTTTGTCTAAGTTTTTACTTGTTTACTAACTTTCTGCTACTTCTCTCTGTGCTGGTTTCAGGGGTATGCCTAATCGCAGTACCAAAAGCAACAAAGAGAAGGAGCTTGTGACTTTGGGCATTGACAAACTAGCTAAGTTGGAAAGGACCATCAGGAAAGCTAAGAAGCAATCTACAATGGTCAATCCGCTGATCTTGGTTGAAGATGCAGAAGGTCACTTTGTTGACAGAGATGGAAACATGAAGAATGAAGAAGGACATAGACTGGATCAGAATGGGAATGTCATAGTTGAACAGGTGGTTCAACAAGTGGCGAATGAGGCTGGAGTTGCTGCTGCTGGGAACGCTGCTGGGCGTTTTGTTCAGAGGACTCTATGAGATTACAACAGACCTGACCAGTTTTATGCCAACAGAGCTGCAATCCACCCTCCTACGTTTCAGAGAAACAATTTTGAGCTCAAGCCTGCTTACTTTCAGCTTGTGGGTCAGCATCCCTTCCATGACTTACCACATGAGCATCCTATGGATCACATAGAGAGGTTTGAGGATTTGGCTTCAAGTGTCAAGGCTAATGGAGTTAGCAATGATTTCTTGTTCTGCAAGCTGTTTCTTTACTCTCTTGGAGGAGATGCAGCTTATTGGCTGAAGCAAATGGAGCCTGGATCGCTGACCACTTGGGAAGACACTAAAAACGCCTTTATGAACAACTTCTATGATGATGCTAGATCAGAGGACCTGAGGACGAAAATTGCTTCATTTTCCCAAGGTCCTAATGAAGCTTTTAAAGTTTCCTGGTTGAGATTTAAGTCTTATCAGTGAGATTGTCCTCATTATGGGTTCAATCAGTTGCAGCTGCTTGGAATTTTCTTCAGAGGAGTGGACTGGAAATATCAGATGGCGTTGGATGCTGCTAGTAGTGGGAACTTCAACACAAACCTTCCTGATGCTGCAATAACTCTGATTAAAATTTTTGGCCTGCAGTAACAGCACCAAGAATGCTGACTTTCAGAGGATGATACAGGCTGGTTTGAAAGATGGGAACCAGATTACTGAGGTTAAGGCTAAGCTGGAAAGTATGCATAGCCTTCTGGGTGGAAAGAAATCAGTCCAGTTTGCTGAAAAGGTGGAGACTTTCGAAAACCTAGAGGATGTTAACTTCATCAATGCTGGAGGATTTCATGGTAAAAGGTTTGAAAATCAGCAGTGGAACAGAGGTTACAACAGAAACCATCAGAAGAGCACCTTCACAAGAAACCAGAGTTCTTCTGGTTACACGCCCAAGCCTCAATTCCAGAAGACTGAGTTCCAGAAACCTTACCAGAACATCAGCAACTTTAACTGGAACTATGGTTCTTCTTCCTACCAAACTGCACCTCCACAAGACAACAAGATAGAAGTTATGCTGGAGCAGATCCTAGAAGGACAGCAGAAGATGATAGTGGACTTCAATGGCAAGATAGATTCACTGTATTAGGACCTGAATAAAAAAATTGAGAGTATGATCTCTCACATGAAGAAGTTGGATGTTCAGGTTGCTCAAACTGCATGATCTGTTCAGAGGCAAGAAGAATTCCTTCCTGGAAGGACTGATGCTAATCCCAAACACCATGTGAATGCCATCACATTGAGGAGTGAAATGATCCTGCAACCAGTGTTGCAGAAGGGTTTGAGTTCAGAGGAATTCGTTGGACTTGAAGAGTTTGAAGATGATGAAATTCCTGCTGTGAAAGAGCAAGTGACGATCGTTACCCCTGAGGAGTGTCGCTCGTCACCCACTTTAGAAAGGCCCAACGTGAATTCATCCCCGATCAGTGACGCTCGCACCAGGAGGGTGGCGCTCGTCACTAACCAAGAACCACAACTGTTTCGCCTGAGACTTCAAACAATGTTAAGGAAACAGTGTATAAGCCTAAGGTATCCTACCCTAAGCATCCTAAGAAGTCTAAGCAGGAGCTTGAACATGCTAGATGCAAGACTATCATAGACCAACTGGTCATTGAGATTCTCTTGATTGATGCTGTGAGGATTACTCCTGTTATAAGGAGATATGTGAAGAGGATGGTGACCAACAACTTGAGCCTGGAGCAAGGAGCAATGATGATTAACGAGCAGGTCAGTGCAGTGATTCAGAACAGAGTACCTAAGAAGCTTTCAGACCCTGGAAGCTTTGTTTTGGACTGCACCATATTTTCAGACAGGTTTGAAAAATTATTGTGTGATCTTGGTTCTAGTGTGAACCTGATGCCTCATTTTGTTGCCAAGAGCTTAGGGATGACCGATTTTAAAGCTACCATGATATCTCTTGTCCTAGCTGATAGATCAGTCAGAGTTTCTGAAGGTGTTATAGAGGATGTGTCTATCAAAGTAAGAGATTTTATTATTCCTATTGATTTTGTGGTTCTGGAGTATGGAGAAGAACTCAAAGATCTTCTGATTCTTGGCAGACCTTTCCTGGCTACTGCAGGAGCTATTATAGATGTCAGGAAGGGAAGAATTGAGCTGAATGTTGGTGACTTGGTGATGAACTTCAAAATGGACAAGCTGATGACGAGGCCAACCATAGATGGACAGACATTCTATGTGGATGTTCTTACTAACCTTGCTGTGCATATCTTCCAAGAGATGAGTCTAGAAGATCCCTTAGAGAGGGCATTGACCACTTCTATAGCAGAGGATGAGCATCTAGATGCAGCTGCTACTGGTTATGCAAAGATAATGGATGCTACTACACATGTCATGCAACTGGTTGCACATGAAGAGCTAGTCAGCACATCCGTGAAAGCTGATGGAATGGGCAATTAGAGTGCAACAAAAGCACCAAAAGCACCAAAAGTTGAGCTTAAAGAGCTCCCTGCAGGGCTATGGTACACCTTCCTTAGAGAAAACTCCACTTATCCCGTTATTGTTAATGCTTCATTGAACAATGCAGAACTCACCCTTTTGCTAAGCAAGCTGCGCAGATTTCGCAAAGCTTTTCGCTATTCTCTTCATGATATTTCAGGTATTTCTCCAGACTTGTGCATGCATAGGATACATTTGGAGGATGAATCGAAATCATCAGTGGAGCAGCAGAGGAGGCTGAATCCGAATCTGCAGGATGTTGTCAAGAAGGAGATTATGAAGCTGTTGCAAGCTGGGATCATCTATCCCATATCAGACACCGTCTGGGTCAGTCCAGTTCATGTGGTTCCTAAGAAAGGAGGAGTCACAGTGGTGAAGAATGACAAAAATGAGCTGATTCCTACCAGAACAGTGACTGGACACAGGATGTGTATAAACTACAGGAAGCTGAATGCAGCCACAAGGAAAGATCACTTCCCTCTGCCTTTCATAGATCAGATGTGGAGAGGCTGGTGAATCACAAGTATTACTGCTTCCTAGATGGCTATTCAGGTTTCTTTCAGATTCCCATCCATCCAGATGATCAGGAGAAGACCACCTTTACCTGTCCTTATGGCACATTTACATATCGCATAATGCCTTTTGGACTGTGTAATGCTCCTGCCACCTTCCAGAGATGCATGGTGTTGATTTTCACTGACATAATTGAGGGGGTTATGGAGGTTTTCGTGGATGACTTCTCAGTCTCTGGGTCCTCCTTCAAGAGCTGTCTGGACAACTTGTGTGCAGTTTTGCAGAGATGTGAAGAAAAGCATATGGTTCTGAATTGGGAGAAGTGCCATTTTATGGTACAAGGTGGCATTGTTCTTGGTCACAGAGTCTCTGCAGATGGCATATAAGTGGATAGGGAAAAAATTGAAGTGATGACAAGTCTGCAGGCACCTGATTCTGTCAAAGCAGTAAAAAGTTTTCTAGGCCTTGTTGGGTTCTACAGAAGATTCATCAAGGACTTCAGCAAGATTGCAAGACCTCTTACTGCTCTTCTCCGCAAGGATGTGAAGTTTGAATTCTCTGAAGAATGTCAATCAGCTTTTGAACAGATCAAACATGTCTTGGTGACAGCTCCTATTGTGCAACCTCCAGACTTGGATCTGCCTTTTGAGGTGATGTGTGATGCCAGTGATTTCGCAGTTGGAGCAGTGCTAGGACAGAGGAAAAACAAGAAGCTACACGCCATCTACTATGCCAGTAGAACATTGGATGAAGCTCAGAAGAACTATGCTACTACTGAGAAGGAACTGTTGGCAGTGGTCTTTGCCTTTGAGAAGTTTCACCAGTACCTTGTTGGCTCCAAGGTCGTGGTCCATACAGACCATTCATCACTGAAGTACTTGATGCAGAAGAAGGATGCATAGCCAAGATTGCTGAGATGGATTTTGCTTCTTCAAGAGTTTGATATTGAAGTTAAGGACAAGAAAGGACTTGAGAATGGAGTAGCTAATCATCTCTCTAGGATTAGGATTAAAGATGTCCCAATCAATGATTTCTTGCCTGAGGAGAATGTGTACTTGATAGAAACTCGGTTTCAGGAAGAAAGTATTGAAAACCTGTAACTTTCTCGCAAATACAAGGCAGTGACAAGCGACACCAGGAGGGTGACACTTGTCACTAACTCAGCAGACTCGCGATCGAGTCGAGATACGACTCCAGTGACGATCGCCACCCACTCTGGTGACGCTCGTCACCCGACACGGACGTTGGCAATGATCTGTACCAGCTTGGGAGCTGCTTTTGAAGAGCAAGTTTATGCCTAATTTTTAAAATAATTGTTATCGAATCTTTTTACCAAAAGAAGGGTAAATTGTTACCAAAATAATTCGGTTAAATTACCAAAGATGACAATTACCAAAGAAGGTAACAATTGGTAACAATTGTTACCAAAATAATTCTCTTTTTTATTTGATTGGTTCTTCTGGTAGAAAAAAAGGATCCGTTTTCTTTGACTGAGGAGGCCACGAAACTTAAAAAATGATTAGATTAATTGTAAAAACAAATAAAGATATATATAGAATAAAAAAAATAAACATAAGGAAAAGTTTTTATTCTTATTCGAAGCGCCTCGTGATCGTCAACCAATTCTGTGCTTCAATATAATTACCAGGAGTAAGCGTTATAGCCTGTTTCCAATACTCAGCGGCTTGAGCGAACCAAGCCTCCGCCATTTCAGAATTTCCTTGTTGAATGGCCTTTTATCCACGGTCGGAATAGGCAGTTCAATTCCCTCCCTGAGAACCGTACTTGAGAGTTTCCTACCTCATACGGCTCGACAACCAACTCTTTTGTTTTGGTGGTGTACCGGTTTTTTAACTTTAACCCACTTTAACTTTATATCTAATTGAATGTCTAATTGAATGAGATTTCTTATAGATCTTCGGTTTTTCTTGGATTAAACAAAAGAGAGTAATTACATGAGTTTCAAACTTTCATTTTGATTTCATTAATATATTTTTAATTAATATATTAATTAATATAATAAGTTTTATCTTTTTTCCTACCTTCAGAAAAAAAGGCATGTCCACTGTTATTAGATATTAGAATTTTCTGAAAGGTAACTATCCCGCTTTCATATAAAAATTTATATAGAATCTTTGAAAAAGACTTTTTTTCATACTTCATAAAAAATAAAAAGACTTACTGTCTTTAGGATCTGATTCTACACCGCTGCTCAATACCTTCGGGGATCCACTCTATTACATAAGTAGATTCCTAAGATTTATCTCATATTATGATATAAATAAACAGCTCTTATTGTATCGGTCCAAAACCTTTCCAATTGATCTTTACGGTGCTTACTCTATCAATTAAATCTTTTTTTATCCATAGGGGAGAAAGTATTTAGGCATATCTAGTCTTCACTTCATATTTCGATCTATAAAGTTTATTTATTTGCTACAGCTGCTAAAAAATCATTTTGGACGATGCTTATGTAGAAAGCCTTTTTTTTGTTTCTAGTATTTCATTGACTAGCTGTTCGTTCTTTTTTTCTATAGTGGAGATAGTCGCACGTAATGACAGATCACAGCCATATTATTAAAATCTTGTGGTAAAAAGGGGTTTCGTTCTAATGCCCGAAAATAATATTCTAAAGCTTTGGTATGTTCCCCATTACTTGTGTGGATAAGGCCTATATTATAGAGTATATAACTTCGATCATAGGGGTCAATTTCTAGTCGCATAGCTTCATAATAATTCTGTAATGCTTCCGCATAATTTCCTTCAGATTGAGCCGACATCCGTTACGGTCGTCATTCGCTTTAACGAATTCTCCGTTTCAGAACCGTATGTGAGATTTTCATCTCATACGGCTCCTCCTTTAGGTGCATAATGAAAATAATCAATATATGGAAAATTTGATGTCATTATGAACTAAGCGGGGCTAATGTTTTTACAAGAAATCCCTAGCCAACCTTCTTGCAAAAGATATTTTTTTACTACCAAGTGGGTTCATGCTAGATAAAAATAAAAAAGGAAACTCTAAAAATTTCTTTGTTCTCAACGCCCCTAAATTTCCAGGAATTAGTCACTTCAACAGTCTTCAATGGTTATACGGGTATCCAAAGTACGGACGAGATGGATGTTTATTGTTCCAACCATTTTAATTAGTCCCAATCCCAAAGAAGAAAAAGAAAGAAAAGGAATCGTTTTGAAGAAAGTTTTCGTGTTGTTGATTTCTCGGCGTAGTGCTTCTTCCCATGTGCCTCCTATTCGTATATTGTATTAGTGTAGTCGGATTGATCTGTAATACATGAACCATAGGTAAAAACCTTTTGCTCAATACTAGAATTCAAAATTCAAGCATCTAAGGCTGCATTAATCGTGGATACATGACAGAAGGGATTGCTTTTTTATATTATAAACTTCACCTTCAAAAGCGTAGATTTTTTTCAATACTCGTTTTTCTTTCTATTCCAAATCGGCGAGAAATAAAAATAAAATAATGATAATCAAATCGCACCATCTCTGTAATAAGTAAATGCCTCTTTTTCTCCCGAAGTTGTCGGAATGACTCGTAATAAGATATCGGCTACAATTGTAAAGGTTTTATCAATAAAATTTCCATTTATACGCGATCTTGGCATAGGTAGTAATCCATTCTATAACTCTTTTTATTTCCTTCACCTTTTCTTTTGTGAGAAAATTTTCTCACAAACAAAGGAATTTTATAGTACGAACTAACATAAAAGCGGAATCGTTAAAATAAAAAAACATTCTATCTACTTCCAATTTTTTCCGGTCAAAAAAGGTAGCTATTAACCATAATCTAAAAAACGATGAATAACTCGCTATTCACCCAGGTACTCAGTCATAATCCTGATGTCGGAGAGATGGCCGAGTGGTTGAAGGCGTAACATTGGAACTGTTATGTAGACTTTTGTTTACCGAGGGTTCGAATCCCTCTCTTTCCGTACTTTCAACTAATTCACAAATCTTACGTGATTGACCACAATGTATCAAATCAAATAAAAAATAATAGATATAAAATCTACATTTCTTTGATATGGAAAATGCTGGGAAGAACAAACAAGGGATCCAAACCTCCCTACCAATCTATGATACATGAATAGTAAAAAGATTCCCCGACCAAATCCCTTAACTTGTGCCTTTTTATTTTTAATAAAAAAAAGAGGTTAAAGGGGATTTGTCCGAACTCTTGTTTTTAGTTATTTTTTTTACTTAAGTTAGTTTTATTAAGTCTGTCGAGAGTAATATTCTACGACAAGCAATTCATTTATTTTCAAACCGACGCATTTCCTATCTATTATTTGATTTACTAACCCTTCATATTGGAATGTGTGAAGAGTAAGATGGTTTGGCAATTCCTCGGGGGCAGATGAATCAAGAAGATTTTTAACCAAAGTTCTAGAGTTTTGTTCATCCTTCACTGTAATAATATCTCGGGGTTTGCAGCGATAACTTGGTATATCAACTATACGACCATTCACTAAAATATGTCCGTGGTTAACTAATTGGCGCGCTTGAGGAATAGTCAAAGCCATACCCAATCTAAAAAGGATGTTATCCAAACGCATTTCAAGTAATTGTAATAAAACTTGACCCGTTGACCCCTTGGCTTTTCCGGCGATACGAACATATTTAAGTAATTGGCGTTCTGTAAGACCATAATGAAAACGCAATTTTTGTTTTTCTTCTAAACGAATACGATATTGAGATTTTTTTCCGGAGCGTGATTGGTTTCTAAGATCGCTTACTGCCTTAGGCCTTTTACTAGTGAGTCCCGGTAAAGCCCCCAGACAGCGTATTTTTTTAAAACGAGGCCCTCGGTAACGTGACATAAAGACTCCTTTTTTTTATTGAAATTGTACAAAACTAAACAAAATTAAAACTGAACTAAATGATAATGATAAATGACGTTAAATCCACTCCAATAAACTATTCCAATAAAGTATTAGAATACAAAGAGTAAGAAGATATATTCTATCAATATACAGATTTTATTTATTGTATATACAATATATATACATCAAATAAATCACCAAAGTTTTCCTTTATTTTCTTGATTTATTTTGCAAAGATCTAACCCTTTTACCCAATATATATTCCTATATGGAATTATGGAAGTTTATATGCCATAATATAAATGGCGTGGTAACTCTTGGAAAAAGGTAAAAGAAGTCTTTTCAATCTTCTTTGATTTTGAAAGTATATTAAAAATCATGTAAAAAAAACGAAAAAATATGGAAAAGCCGGCTATCGGAATCGAACCGATGACCATCGCATTACAAATGCGATGCTCTAACCTCTGAGCTAAGCGGGCTCAAATAAAATAGCGCATGCATACAAATTCACTAAACTACTAGATCGTATCAATTAACTATTCTATTCATATTTTTATTTATCTATTTAGAATTAATCATATTCTATTTCTATATATTCTAGAACAGAATATAGCTCAAATAAATAGTGACTATCATTAAATAAATAAAACATAACCTTAATTAATTAATAGAATATAGCAATATATCGACTTTATAATTTTACTTTCATTAGTTTATAAATAAGAAAATATTAATTAGATCAGATTTTTTTTTTGAAGTTAAATGATATCTGATTTGAAATTCTTGTTTTTTTTGTTCTAACCTCATGCTATTATTATTATTTTATACTTTTTGTCTTTTTATTTTTTTTCTAATTCTAATTAATATTAGAAATGCATATTCGAATAGAATTTTTTAGAATTATTCGAAGTCCAAATCTACGAAGTGGACTTACAATCTTTTTACATTGTCCATTGTAGAATTCTAAGTTTCAATAATAATCATAAATTTCTTTTCATGGAAGTAAAAAACAATCGACTGTTCGCTGATTTATTCAAATTTAAGACAATTCCCGGTCCAAAACTTTTTCATTTACTACTTTTGCGTTTCTTTTAATTAACATAGACCTTGACATAGACCTAAGTCATATAGTAATATGAGAATGATACTTGAGTAATGGCCGGGATAGCTCAGCTGGGAGAGCAGAGGACTGAAAATCCTCCACCGGTTCAAAACCTTTTCATTTCCTACTTTTTTTTTTCTTTTAATTGACATAGACCTAAGTCCTATAGTAATATTAGGATGATATTTGACTAATGACCGGGATAGCTCAGCTGGGAGAGCAGAGGACTGAAAATCCTCCACCGGTTCAAATAGTAATATGAGGGTGATACTTGACTAATGACCGGGATAGCTCAGTTGGTAGAGCAGAGGACTTTAAATCCTCCACCGGTCCAAAACCTTTTCATTTCGTACTTACTTTATGTGTTTCTTTTAATTGACTTAGGTCTATGACTTAGACCTAAGTCCTATACTACTATGAGGATGATACTTGAGTAATGGCCAGGATAGCTCAGTTGGTAGAGCGGAGGACTGTAAATCCTCGTGTCACCGGTTCAAATCTGGTTCTTGGCATAGGATTTATTAATTTTTAGAATTTTATATTTTTTAAATTAAACGTATCTTTGCAAAAAAGGGGATATGGCGGAATTGGTAGATGCTACGGACTTAATTGGATTGAGCCTTGGTATGGAAACCTACTAAGTGATAACTTTCAAATTCAGAGAAACCCTGGAATTAACAATGGGCAATCCTGAGCCAAATCCTGGTTTACGCGAACAAACCTGAGTTTAGAAAGCGATAAAAAGGGATAGGTGCAGAGACTCAACGGAAGCTGTTCTAACAAATGGAGTTCACTACGTTCACTACCTTGTGTTAATAAAATGATTCACTTCATAGTTTGGTAGATCCTTGGTGGAACTTATTAATCGGACGAGAATAAAGATAGAGTCCCATTCTACATGTCAATACTGACAACAATGAAATTTATAGTAAGATGAAAATCCGTTGACTTTTAAAATCGTGAGGGTTCAAGTCCCTCTATCCCCAACTCTACTCCACCCAAAAAGTATGTTTGACACCTTACTTACCTTTTTTTAGTTATTCAAAAATTCATTAGCTTTTTTCATTCATCCTACACTTTTACAAACTACACTTTTATAAAAACTATAAGTTCTTTTCTTATTATATACAAGTCTTGTGGGATATATCATACACGTACAAATGAGAAATAAATATCGATTTGAATTATTTAGAATCTATATCATTATTCATTTCTAAAACTTAGAAAGTTTTCTTTTCGAAGATCCAAGAAATTCCCGGTCCAAAACTTTTTCATTTACTACTTTTGTGTTTCTTTTAATTGACATAGACCTAAGTCATATATTAAAATGAGGATGATACTTGAGTAATGGCCGGGATAGCTCAGTTGGTAGAGCAGAGGACTGAAAATCCTCGTGTCACCAGTTCAAATCTGGTTCTTGGCATAGGATTTATTAATTTTGATAAGTTTATATTCTTTAAATTAAACGTATCTTTAGTAAAAAAAGTGCAATCATCCTTTATCCCCCTCTCTTTTTTTGTTCATCTTATGGATCCACCCGTTCAAAAAGAATGTGTAATACTTTATCTTTATATATAATACATATTCTAAAGGAAAGTTCTGTTTGAAAGAATCAAACAAAACAAGTAAAAAAAAAAGGGTCTATATCTATAATTTAAAGTTGAAGGACATAAATATCCCAAGATTCATTAGATATATATAGAAATATAATTGTACCCCCCCTTTTTTATTGCTTTCCGATCTTATTTATTAATTCCCAGTTATGTGACTAAAGTTGACTAAGTTATGTGCGCGATACAAAGTTCATAATGCAGAACTCTTTTTTTTAGTTCCTCCTATTGGCTCGGCTTTTGCGGAAAAAAGTATCTTTCAAATTGGAGATCAAGCTATCTATAATAATATGAATAAGACCTCAATTATTCTGTTTGTTTGATCTTTTTTAGATTCATGAACCTAATCCTGAATATGAACCATAAAAGAAAATACCTATTAAACCGATCACAAGAATACCAGCTACAGTACCTATTACCCAAAGAGGAATCCTTCCAGTAGTATCAGCCATTTATCTCGCTTCCCTCCACATTTCATCGAGTGGTCATGCTAGAAACATAAACAGTCAGAGATAATTATGATATATAATCCATCCGAATGGGATAAGAAAATTACTACTCTTTCTTTTTTATTTTATTATTCTACGCTCTTTTCTTAATTGAAGAAATAATTCGAAAATAAAACAGCAAGTACAAAAATTAGTAATAACCCCCAATAGAGACTGGTACGATTTAATTCAACATTTTGTTCGTTCGGATTTGATTGTGTCATAGCTCTATAATTGAATTAGGTTTATCGTTGGATGAACTGCATTGCTGATATTGACCCCAAAAAAGAAACGGTAGGTACAGCTAGTCCATGAACAGCCAACCAGCGCACTGTAAAAATTGGATAGGTCCTATCTATAGTCATTGGGTCCTCCTAAAAAGATCTACTAAATTCGTCGAGTTGTTCCAAAGGATCAAAACGGCCTGTTATTAATGGAATGCCTTGTCGGCTCTCTGTAAAATACTCGTTTGGACGAGGGCTCCCAAACACATCGTAAGCTAAACCGGTGCTGACAAATAACCAGCCCGCAATAAATAGGGAAGGTATAGTAATGCTATGAATGACCCAGTATCGAATTCTGGTAATAATATCAGCAAAAGAACGTTCTCCTGTGCTTCCAGACATACTGAACTCCAGATATTCTCGTAGGGAATCGATTCTGTAAAAGATGAATAAGTAAATTCAAATTTACTGAGATTACATCTTTGTGAGATCGTCAATAAAGTACCAAGGGTATTTTTAGAGTCTACCGAATCAGTATAGCTACCCTTCTTCTGACACAGCAACGCAATTTGAATTAGTATAGAAATGAGCTGTTAGATAATTTATTTTTTTTTTTATCTTGCTTGTCGATGTATAACCATGTCCCACTTCTTAAAATTCCTGTACCTGTAATCTATAGAGGCTTCGATCCTTTATTCGTTTTGGACTATAAAACAAACTCAAGATTAGATAAAATTAAAATCCAAGAGATTAGTTTCTAATTATAATAATTCATTAAGAAAATTCTCATATTGTCCCAAGTCAATTGAATCCAAAAACCATAAATTGTATTTTCGCTGTATATGCATACTTGTAGAAGCTATTTTTTTTTAATGATAATGTGATCCTCCCCTTTTGCTTTTTGTTTCATTTTAAGGAATGAATTTCCAGTAACAAGAAAAAGAAGAATCGTTTTGGATCAATTAAAAAGAACAACAAATAATAAAAATAATAATAATACTAAATATTTCTAATGCGTGCGTTGTTTTATTGTATTCAATTCAAAGGTTTTTTATTTCTTTAACTAACTATAAAGATGATGGGTTTTTCACTCTATTTTCTATATAATCTCGAAAGAAAAAAACCTAAAACCTAGAAAGTAAACGATAATAGAAATTGCTAATTACAAGTTTTAAAAATCTAGTTAAAATAAATATTTTTTTTATTGAAACTTAGGGAAGTACTTTAGAAACATATGTATAAATAAACATATTTTATTGAGTCCCTTCATGCCTACTATAACTAGTTATTTCGGTTTTCTACTAGCGGCTTTAACTATAACCTCAGTTCTATTTATTGGTCTAAGCAAAATACGACTTATTTGAAATTAATTGAATGAAGATTTTTTTATAAAAAAGGATTTATATGGTATTTCATATGTTCGATAGTTAATTACCCAATGTTAATTACCCAATTTTGGTCGTTGAGATTCATCGGCAATACAGATTAAGAGCTAGGAATAGATAGTACCTCTCTTTTCTCCCTTTCAAAAATTAAAACAAAAGAAAATTGAAATGATTGAAGTTTCTTTATTTGGAATCATCTTAGGTCTAATTCCTATTACTTTGGCTGGATTATTCGTAACTGCTTATTTACAATACAGACGTGGTGATCAGTTGGACTTTTGATTAATTAACATCTTTTTTTTTTACTTACCTCCTTCGTGCGTTCATGTGCGGTAGGTCTAATTCAGATTGCTGCTCAATTATTTGCGAACAGTGGAATTTTGACACAATCTAATAAACAAGAGTGACATCACGCTCTGTAGGATTTGAACCTACGACATTGGGTTTTGGAGACCCACGTTCTACCGAACTGAACTAAGAGCGCTTTTCTTGTTTTTTCTAAAAAACTAAAAGGCTACAATGAGGGCATTTTTTAACCCCAATCGATTTTGTACGTATATACTATATCATAGTATATCATAAATTTCATAATTATATGTATGTCCCATTTTATTAAAAAAAGATAGATCTAAAATAGATCCCTCGTTACTGCTCAGAAGAGCAGTAATAGGTAGGGATGACAGGATTTGAACCCGTGACATTTTGTACCCAAAACAAACGCGCTACCAAGCTGCGCTACATCCCTTTCAATTGGTTTACAGTGTCATTGTAGAGAATTCCTGTCTTGTTTTCCACATCCCACTTTTTTTTATCTCATATCAGATAACAAACATATATATAATTAAAAAAATTACTTTTTTTTACAAGAATTCTCTCAATTTCCATTTTACATAAATAGGCATTTCCATTTGAAAATGGAATCTATAAGATCGTTCTAGTAGACAATATTTCAATTATAATTTTGAAGGTTACGTATACAAATACAAGACCTTCTTAACTACATGTACATCTGTAGTTATATATATTACTATATATAATGTAATACAATTAAAGAAGAAAGAAGGAGGATTTCAAATGCGAGATCTAAAAACATATCTTTCCGTAGCACCGGTACTAAGTACTCTATGGTTCGGTTCGTTAGCAGGTTTATTAATAGAGATTAATCGTTTATTTCCAGATGCATTAACATTTCCCTTTTTTTAATTCTAGTTATTAACATCAGAGAGGGTTAAAAAATTTAGAGATATGATCAACGATCGGAGACTAATTCTCCCCCCCCCCCCCCCCCCCCCCCCCCCCCCCCCCCCCCCCTTTTTTTTCTAATTCATTCTAAAAAAATAATTAGAAAAAGGGGGAGGGGCGAAAGGTCATAAAAACTAGGGTTCAGGATCCAATTAAATTCGTAATAGAATGAAAAAGGTGTTGCTAGGGAAACAGTATCCTATGAGATACTTAAAAAAAAATACTGTACAAGGATTTTAAATATAGTTTTCAAAAAATCATTGTATTGCTTAACAATTTATTTTTTATTTAATTACTAATTAATATTCATTGCAACTAAATATTTCAGTAATTTTTTTAGTTAACAGCTTCTTTTTTTTTTCTTCTTGTTCTTTCTGGATCCTAAAATGAAAATAGAAGATTGGGGTGAATCATAAAGCCAAAGGAGGTTTCATGGCCAAGGGTAAAGATGTTAGAGTAACAATTATTTTGGAATGTACCAGTTGTGTTCGAAATGATATTAAGAAAGAATCCGCGGGAATTTCCAGATATATTACTTAAAAGAATCGGCATAACACCCCTAGTCGATTGGAATTGAGAAAATTCTGTCCCTATTGTTATAAACATACAATTCACGGGGAAATCAAGAAATAGATCAAATTGAGTGCTTGTATGTCAACTTTTATTTTAAGAACAGGAATAATGATAAGATCTATATATTATTACATATATATAAATATAAACAAAAAAATCAATATAAAGAGATCTAATCCTATATTCTTAATTCTATATAGAAACACTATCCTATATAGAAATAGAAATCGTTTTTTATTTTGATTCGATAAAAATAGGATTTTAAAGATAAGGAATAAAAAAATTATGAATAAATCTAAGCGACCTTTTACTAAATCCAAGCGATCTTTTCGTAGGCGTTTGCCCCCGATCCAATCGGGGGATCGAATTGATTATAGAAACATGAGTTTAATTAGTCGATTTATTAGTGAACAGGGAAAAATATTATCTAGACGGGTGAATAGAGTGACTTTAAAACAACAACGATTAATTACTATTGCTATAAAACAAGCTCGTATTTTATCTTTGTTATCTTTTCTTAATAATCAGAAACAATTTGAAAGAAGTGAGTCGATCCCTAGAACTACTAGCCTTAGAACCAGAAAAATAGACTTATTCTTCAATTGAATAACAATTACAATCTGAAGGAATTAAAATAGAGGTTAATATTTTGTTTAACAAATCCAATCAAGAATAAAAATTTGATTGTTACGTCTGTGTCTGTCATAAAAAAAAAAAATAAAGGAATCGTCGAAAAGAAAACGAATAACTCTTTTTTTTAGCGACTATATACCCTCGTTTTGTTTTGACGACTTTTTTTATAATACTAATTTCTACTCTACCTTCTCCGAGTTCATTCTTCTTAGAACTCTATTTCAAATATTTTAGTGGATTTCTTGCAATCCCCTTATTTTTTTATCTCATTCGAAATCGTATAAAGACAACTCCTATTTAATAGAGCTATTTGTGCAAGTATTTTCCGATTAAGAAGTAATTGCTTCTTGTACAGATTGTGTATGAATCGGTTATAACTATAGAATACCTCCGTTTCGTGAATTACGGCATTTATTCGAGTGATCCATAAACGACGAAAATCTCTTTTTCACCGAATTATTTTGGTAACAATTTAAAATAATTCTGTTTTCTTTGACTTGGGGAAATGCACCGGGTGCCGTCGCTAACCGAGTAGCTCTGGAAGCAAAAGATGCCTAATTTAACCGAAGTTATTAAATTACCAAAATACTATTTGAATAATTACTATTGTTATTGTTACCAAAATAACAACCTAAGCAAAAGTTCCCACTATTTGCACTTTTGCCCCAATTCGTGTTTAGACTTGTATTTAGGTTTTCTAAGCCATTGTTAGGCGATTATCTTATTTTCATTGAGACTAAGAGAGAGATTAGATTGAGAGCTTTTGGGGAGACAAATTCATACTCTGTAGAGAAGAATTTCGAACCCCTTTCATCTTTTACTCTATTTCTTAATGCAATTTTGTTCAGCCATGATTTATGTTTCACTTGCTATGTCTGAGTAATCTGCTAGTTAAGTTTTGGGTTATTCAAAGGTTGATAATGAATTGTTAGAACTACAAGACTGGAAGGATAAATCAATTGGTTCTTTATCTAGATTGCTTTAACACTGGTTTTAAGATTGATCACCTAGAAATCAGATCTTAAGTTGTTTAATAGATGTGAAAACATTGTTAATCACCAGAACTATCTTAGATGAGCAAAATAACTAACTGCAAAAGAATTTGGATTAGTGATTTTGTGAACATATCGAACCTGATCTTTATGCATGTTTAGGTTGTTAGAATTTGCAAATTTGGAATTCTAGAATCTGATCATAGTTAATCTCTGTGACGGAAGTCGATTGGTTTTACATTAGTGTTTTGAGTTCTAGAACGGTTTTAATAAATATTCCTTTCAGTCCGTAGTCTGTGATTTATGTCAACCTGCGAATTTCCCATTGCCTAGCGTCTTGTCTCTATTGATTTTAAGAACCTACAATCTGCCCCTGATTTCATTGCTTTCATTGCTATTTTAATTTCATTTCATTATTGACTGTTTAGCTTTATTTGAATCTAAAATCTGTTGAGTGATAGCCTTAAGTCCCTGTGGATTCGATCCCTAAGTACTACAGTGATCTCTTAATTTGAGAGAGTAGCTCTAAGAGTTAATTTGAGCATATCAAATTTTGGCGCCAGGAGCAACAAAGACAAAGAACTCGTGACTTTAGGCATCGACGAACTCGCCAAGCTAGAGAGAACCATCAGGAAAGCCAAAAAGCAGACTAAAATGGTTGGACCACTTGTTTTGAAGACAGATGCTGAGGGTCATTTAGTTGACAGAGAAGGGAACAGAAGGAATGAGGATGGGCAGAGGATAGATGACAATGGCATTGTGATTGAGGAGCAGAACGTACAACAGCAAGCTGCTGGAGATGCTGCTGGGCGTCATCTACAGACGACTCTGGGAGATTACAACAGGCCTGATCAGTTCTATGCAAATAGAGCTGCAATCCGCCCACCAGCCTTTCAGAGGAATGACTTTGAGCGGAAACCCAGTTACTATCAGCTTGTAGGGCAGCACCCTTTCCATGGGCTTCCACATGAACACCCAATGGACCATATAGAGAAGTTTGAAGACCTGGCTACAAGTGTTAAAGCTAATGGAGTCACTAATGACTTCCTATTCTGCAAGCTCTTCCCTCATTCTTTGGAAGGAGATGCAGCACATTGACTCAAACAGCTGGAACCTGGTTCTTTGACTACATGGGAGGATACCGAATCTGCTTTTCTCAACAACTTCTATGATGATGCAAGGTCAGAAGAGTTGAGAAGAAATATCGCCACATTCTCCCAAGGTCCAACAGAAGCTTTCAAAGCAGCATGGGTGAGATTCAAGCTGTACCAAAGGGACTGTCCACACCATGAGTTTAATGAAGTGCAGCTGCTGGGAATCTTCTTCAGAGGTGTTGATTGGAAGTACCAGATGGCTCTGGATGCAACAAGCAATGGGAACTTCAACACTAGAGTCCCAGCTGACGCCATCAAGCTGATAGAGAACCTAGCTTCCATCAACGGCACAAAGAATGCTGATTTTGAGAGACAGAAAATTGCTGGGGGTGCAGGAAGCAATCAGTTTGTTGCTGAGATGAAGGCCAAGATGGATTCTGTGCATAATCTCCTGGTGGGGAAGAAGTCTGTTCAGTTTGCTGCTGAAGTTGAGACATTTGAGCCAGCTGAGGAGTTTGAAGAAGAAGATGTCAATTACATCAATGGAGCTGGATTTCAGGGTCAGAGGTACAACAATCAGCAAGGAAATAGGGGATTTAGTGGTAACATGCAGAGGAGCAGCTTCAAAGGGAATCAAAGTTCTTCTGGTTACACCCCAAGCCTCAGTTTCAGAAGTCTGAGTACCAGAAGCCTTACCAGAACAACAACTTCAACAAGAACTATGGTTCTTCATCTTATCAGCCTGCACCAGCTCCATCAGCTTCAAGCAAGATGGAATCCATGCTTGAGCAGTTGCTAGAAGGTCAGCAGAAGATTACAGTTGACTTTAATGGCAAGTTTGACGCCTTGTATCAAGATTTGAATGGGAAAATCGAAGCTCTGAACACTCATGTGAAGACTTTGGATACTCAAATGGCTAAAACTGCTGGGGCTATGAAAAGGCAAGATGGATTCCTTCCAGGGAGGACATACACCAACCCAAGACACTCTGTTAATGCCATCACGCTGAGGAGTGGAAAGAATCTGCAGCCAGTGCAGAAAAAGGGCCTGAGTACAGAAGATTTCGAGCAACTGCAGGAGTTTGAAGATGAGGATTTCGAAAATTTTGAAGGGTGTCGATCGACACCAACCCCTCGTTGTCGATCGACACCAGAGGAAACTCGACGTTCTTCAACTCAAGGCGAGCAGATATCGATCGAGGTCGACAAGCAGCTCGACACCCGATCGACACCACTTCCAGGAGCTAGTGTCGATCGACACCCACCCCCTGGTGTCGATCGACGCCCACCACAGAAGCAAGCTGCAAATTTTCAGACTCCAGAAAGTGCAGAAGAAAGGGTCTATAAGCCAAAAGTACCTTATCCGAGGAACCAGAGGAAGAATAAACAAGAACTGGAGGATGCTAGGATCAAAGCTATCATGGATAAGCTTGTGGTGGAGATTCCTTTGATAGATGCTATAAGGACTACTCCTGTAATAAAGAGGTATGTGAAAATAATGATGACCAAGAATCTGGGGCTGGAGCAAGGGACAATGCTGATTTCAGAGCAAGTGAGTGCAGTGATTCAGAACAAGATACCAGAGAAGCTGACTGATCCTGGGAGCTTTGCCGTAGATTGCACAATCTTTTCTGAAAGGTTTGAGAGGTCATTATGTGATTTGGGTCAAGTGTCAATCTGATGCCTCATTCAGTTGCTGTCAGCTTGGGTATGACTGATTTCCAGCCAACCAGAATATCTCTTATCTTAGCAGATAGGTCTGTAAAGATTCCTGAAGGCATTTTAGAAGATGTACCAGTCAAAGTGGAAGATTGTGTGATTCCCATAGACTTTGTGGTTCTGGCTTATGGTGAAGAACCAAAGGATCCTTTGATTTTGGGAAGGCCATTTCTGGCTACTGCAGGCGCCATTATTGATGTCAGAAAAGGGAGCATTGCTTTGAATGTGGGCGATTTGGTGATGCATTTTGACATAGACAAGTTGCAGAGGCCAACAATAGATGGCCACACATTCTATGTAGACTCCCTCACCAGTCTTGTAGAAGAGATCTTCCAAGAGATGCATCCTGTAGACCCTTTGGAGAGGGCATTGACAGTTTCTGCAGAAGCAACAGAGAATCTAGACAACATTGCTGCTGGATATGTCATGAAGGATACAAGTGAGCAAGTCATGCAGCTGGTTGCACAACAAGAGCTGGTTGGGACATCTGTACAAGCTGCAAAGCTAGGCGATTGGAGTGAAGAAAAAGCTCCAAAAATCGAACTCAAACAACTCCCTGCAGGTCTAAGGTATGCTTTTCTGGGACCTAACTCTACATATCCTGTTATAGTTAGTGCTGCCTTAAACAATGCAGAGCTCACTTTACTGCTAAGCAAGTTGCGCACTTTTCGCAAAGCTCTTGGCTATTCTCTTGATGACATTTCAGGTATCTCTCCAGACTTGTGCATGCACATGATACACCTTGAGGATGAGTCCAAATCATCAATTGAGAACCAGAGGAGGCTGAATACGAACTTGCAGGATGTAGTGAAGAAGGAAATCATGAAGCTTCTAGCTGCTGAAATCATTTATCCGATTTCAGACAGCACTTGGGTCAGTCCAGTGCATGTGGTTCCCAAGAAAAGAGGAGTCACAGTGGTGAAAAACGAGAAGAATGAGCTGATTCCCATAAGGACCATCACTGGGCACATGATGTGTATTGACTACAGGAAGCTCAACACTGCAACAAGGAAGGATCACTTCCCACTGCCATTCATTGATAAGATGCTAGAGAGGTTGGCGAATCACTCCTACTACTGCTTCCTGGATGGCTACTCTGGCTTCTTTCAGATCCCTATTCACCCAGATGACCAGGAGAAGACCACATTTACTTGTTCTTATGGTACATTTGCATATCGCAGAATGCCATTTAGACTTTGTAATGCTCTTGCAACATTTCAGAGGTGCATGCTGTCTATCTTTACAGACATGATTGAGAAGTACATGGAGGTCTTCATGGATGACTTCTCAGTATATGGTTCCTCTTCCAATGACTGCCTTGACAACCTCTGTCAAGTGCTTGCAAGATGTGAAAAGAAGCACTTAGTTCTGAACTGGGAGAAATGCCACTTTATGGTCAAAGATGGGATTGTGCTTGGGCATAGAGTTTCTGGTGAAGGCATTAAAGTGGACAAGGCGAAAATTGAAGTGATGACAAGTCTACAGCCACCAAATTGTGTGAAGTCAGTAAGGAGCTTTCTAGGACATGTTGGATTCTACCGAAGGTTCATTAAGGATTTCAGTAAGATTGCAAGACCACTCACAGTTCTGCTTTGCAAGGATGTGAAGTTTGAATTTACTGAAGAGTGTCATTCAGCCTTCCAACAGATCAAGCAGGCATTAGTGAGTGCCCCCATTGTGCAGCCTCCTGATTGGGATCTACTATTTGAGGTGATGTGTGATGCTTCAGACTTTGCAGTGGGCGCTGTATTGGGTCAGAGGAAGGAAAAGAAGCTTCATACAATCTACTATGCAAGCAGAACCTTGGATTATGCTCAGAAAAATTATGCAACTACAGAAAAGGAATTGTTGGCTGTAGTATTTGCATTTGAGAAGTTCAGACAGTGCTTGGTTGGAGCTAAGGTCATTGTGCATACTGATCATTCTGCTAACAAGTTCTTGATGCAGAAGAAGGATGCAAAACCAAGACTGTTGAGATGGATTTTGCTACTACAAGAGTTTGACATTGAGATAAGGGACAAGAAAGGGATTGAGAATGGGGTAGCAGATCATGTTTCAAGAATCAGGATTGAAGACAGCATCCCCATTGATGATTTCCTGACAGAGGAGAATATATGTCTCATTGAGGCAAGGTTGCAGCCTTCAGATGTGGAAGACCTGCAATATTTTTGAACTGCAGACAAGGTGTCGATCGACACCCACCACTTGGTGTCGATCTACACCAACCTTGATGCGA
The DNA here is from genome assembly GCA_911865555.2 of Thlaspi arvense. NCBI lineage: Eukaryota > Viridiplantae > Streptophyta > Magnoliopsida > Brassicales > Brassicaceae > Thlaspi > Thlaspi arvense. The sequence goes on from OU466861.1 coordinate 11,488,072, forward strand.
GCCATAATCGAGCAGGATCGACACCACCCTCGTCACCAAGTCAACATAGACTTGGTGTCGATCGACACACCCCATCTGGTGTCGATCGACACCAGTTGCGAACTACCAATCTGCTTCAGAAAATCCTGCGTGATGTCTTCTCTCAGCCTATATTCGCAGTAGTAGCCTCTTATAGACCTTGGTATGCTGATATTGCTAACTACCTAGCTTCAGATGAGGTCCCTGACACTCTCAAAGGATATGAAAAGAAGAAGTTCATTAGAGAACTTTTCCACAAAGAAAAAGAAGGAAAAAAAAAACGACACAACCAAAATTAAATACGAGCAAAAAGGAGATACTATTGGGATGAGCCTTACTTGTACAAGCACTGTTCAGATGGAATCTACAGAAGATGCCTTGCAGAAGCTGAAGTTCAGAATGTGCTTTTCCACTGTCATGGCTCCGAGTATGCAGGACACTTTGCTACCTTCAAGACTGTCTCCAATGTTCTACAAGCAGGTTTCTGGTGGCCTACAATGTTCAAGGATGCTCAGACATTCATCTCACAATGTGATGTCTGCCAAAGGAGAGGGAAGATCAGTAAAAGACATGAGATGCCACAAAACTTCATACTTGAAGTTGAAGTCTTTGACTGCTGGGGCATCGATTTCATGGGACCCTTTCCTTCATCCTATGGGAACAAGTACATCTTGCTTGTAGTGGACTATGTCTCCAAATGGGTGGAAGCAATTGCCAGTCCACACCAGTCTAGTAATGAAGGTTTAGGTTCTTAGAGAATCTGAAAAATTTGCTGTTAGCTCCACTTAAATGAACTTAAAACTTCTTGTCTTGGTGTTTGATTCTCTTTGATCTTGATTCTCTCTTCTAACACTGACAAGCATGTTAAAACACGTTTCTCTTTGATCTTCCCTGGTAGAGCTTAAAAAGTTTGAGTTAAAAGAATGGTGCATTCATGACTCTGTCTCCTCACAAGGAACAACAGTAATGAACACACTCAAGAACCTGTCTCCTCACAACACAAGTATTGAGTAGCACCATATCTTAGACTGTAAAAGTATGAGAAAGAGCTTAAAATAAAAAAATAATCAGAAAGAAAAGACTAGGGGAAGAGAAAATAGGAGAATTGTGTTGAGATTGCTTTGTTCAGATGTTTAGGAAGGGAAAAGAATCTATAAGTGATTGAGATGATAAAACCTTGATGAGACATCACTAGATAGAAATAAAGAGTTTAGCAGTAGAGATTTCGGATTTCTTGAAGGAGCTTGAACTCGATTTAAAAGATTTGCTAAGCCTGTGATGATTAGACTGAAATTTGATCTTGTGTTGACTCTGTGGTATGTGGGTTCGAAAGTATTAATCAATGTGGTATTCCTGATGTCTGGCTGACCTTTTCTGTGTTTTCAAACCTCGACCTTAGTCCTTGTCTGATGTTTGCTTGAGGGCAAGCAAAAGATAAGTCTGGGGGAGTTGATATATCATGGTTTTCGTTGGTTTTTTACCATGATATAAGTCTTGTTTATAGAGTCTTTTCGGTATTTTTTGAGTCCTATAGAGTCTTTGCAGGTCTAGGTACGTTTGGAGTATAACTGTGGATTTTGTAACCTTTTGGAGCTATGTTGAAGTTGATGCTGAAAAGACCAAGTCGGAAGGCATTAAGGAGCAGGGTGTCGATCGACACCCACCACTTGGTGTCGATCGACACCGGTCGTGGTCGCGAAGAAGTGTAAAAACTCATTGGAAGAATTTGCAACTTGGCCTAGAAGTTTCCCACTATTTGCACTTTTGCCCTAGTTCGTGTTTAGACTTGTATTTAGGTTTTCTAAGCCATTGTTAGGCGATTATCTTGTTTTCATTGAGACTAAGAGAGAGATTAGATTGAGAGCTTTTGGGGAGACAAATCCATACTTTGTAGAGAAGAATTTTGAACCCCTTTCATCTTTTACTCTATTTCTTAATGCAATTTTATTCAGCCATGATTTGTGTTTCAGTTGCTATGTCTGAGTAATCTGCTAGTTAGGTTTTGGGTTATTCAAAGGTTGATAATGAATTGTTAGAACTACAAGACTGGAAGGATAAATCAATTGGTTCTTCATCTAGATTGCTTTAACACTGGTTTTAAGATTGATCACATAGAAATCAGATCTTAGGTTGTTTAATAGATGTGGAAACATTGTTAATCATCAGAACTATCTTAGATGAGCAAAATAACTAATTGCAAAGGAATTTGGATTAGTGATTGTTTGAACATATCAAACCTGATCTTTATGCATGTTTAGGTTGTTAGAATTTACAAAGGAATTTGGAATTCTAGAATCTGATCATAGTTAATCTCTGCGACGGAAGTCGATTGGTTTTACATTAGTGTTTCGAGTTCTAGAATGGTTTTAATAAATATTCCTTTTAGTCTGTAGCTTGTGATTTATGCCAACCTGCGAATTTCCCATTGCCTAGCGTCTTGTCTCTATTGATTTTAAAAACCTACAATCCGCCCCTGATTTCATTGCTTTCGTTGTGATTTTAATTTTATTTCATTATTGACTGCTTAACTTTATTTGAATCTAAAATATGTTGAGTGATAGCCTTAAGTCCATGTGGATTCGATCCCTAAGTACTACAGTGATCTCTTAATTTGAGAGAGTAGCTCTAAGGGTTAATTTGAGCATATCAATCAGGTCCTTTCACTGTCAAAGAGGCTAGACCACATGGCGCCATTGTCCTGATCAACTCCAAATGAGAGGAGTTCATTGTCAATGGACTGTGGGTGAAACATTATTGGGCACAAGCCGAGATTCCAGCAGGACACATTGTGTCTCTGGATGATGCACCAGCTGTCTAAACAGCATTCCAAATCGAGCTACATACTTAAAACAAGTGCTTAGTGGGAGGCAACCCACTGGTAAGTTTTCTTTTCTTATACTTATATTTATTTCGTGTCTATATTATTACTTAGTTAAAAATAGTTAAAAAAAGGAAAGCTAGTCGTTCCACGAGTGACGATCGTCACCCGCCCGAGGCTCAGATGGCTTCATGTGAGAAGAACAGCGACCAACATCTTCTTCAAGCGATGCATCCGGTTCTGCATAGCCAGACAGCACGAGACCAGTGTGCATGCCGCCTTGGCCTAAGAGAGAGGATAGGAAAATCGCTTCAGGAGTTGCTTGGGCCGGAACCTCGAAGCAGGAGATAGCGAAGGTTGCTTGTATCTTCAACGACATACAGGAAGGCTGGGATGTGTATGACACGCTGTTCTACAATGCGTGGCAAGACGTGAAGATCATTCCCACCAGATTCGCAGACATCACAATGCTGCAACAGATGGGCATTAAGGATGAGGTTCTGCGGGATCTCGAGAGGAATGGGGATGGGCACGATGGTGACACAATAGTACGATCTGTACCCTGATCAGGTCCACCAATTCCTCTCCACTCTTTGCGTGTACTATGAGAACCAGCTGGCCAAGACTGCACAGCAGGGTACACTCACCTTCCTGATCAGAGGCATTCGATACATGATCAGCATCTTTGAGCTTTGCGGGATCTATGGTTTCGATAACCATCCTTCAAGAGTCCTCACACCTTTGCAGTGGACCCATATGCAGACTTTCTGGTCTAGGTTCGGGAATGGCGTCTATGAGAGCAAGACAAGCACACAAACTGATGTTAGGCCTCCCGTGGTGAGGTGCATCTTGTGCCTAATAGGCAACACTATTCTCTACATGTCTTTGCCGAGCAAGATGCGTGCTATCGAGCTCGTTCTGCTCTATTATGGCTTCACTAGTATGCTGGATGACGAGATCCCTATGGAGAGCATGTTCCGTGCCAATTTGGGCGCCATTTTTGCAGAGCACTTGGTCTCTCTGAAGACCAAGCCATTCACGAGCTCAGGGGACAAGTCTGAGAGTGTTGGCAGTCTTCTCACGCCTATCTTCCAGCACTTTCAGATCGACACAGAACCCTGCAGCATTGTCACTGAGCGAGCTCTTATGAATGAGGCACATTTGGGCCATGCTACTTGGGACAAGCACATATTGGTTTGGACTTTCACTACTCCTGGTGGGGAGTATGTTGGCGTGCAATTGCCAAACTGGGCGCTTACTACGATATAGGGAGATCCACTTCAGCTGCATTTTCAGCCTGATCCGGTTTTGCTGCATCTTCCTGCTGCTCCGCGACGTAACCGAGGAGCCACTGCTGGTGCCTCTTCTTCCACTGCTGCTGCTCAGGCTGGACCGTCCAGACGCCAGACCACATCCACGCCAGGAATTGCTGCTGTAAGGCGCCCTCCTAGACCTCAGACACCTATGGATATGACAGTCTTTTAGGACTAAATTTGCAACAGCCTCGAGGGTCTATGGGACGCTGTGACTACACTCAGCATCTGCGGTAGCATCCGCCCTCACTCTGCTGCTGGGGACTGTAAGGATGAGGACTAGCTTCTCTGTTATCCTGGTTACTTGTTCATGTTTCCCTTTTCTTTTATTTGTCTTGAGTCATTTTTATGTTTTCTAATCTTGGGTCAGTATTCAGTTGCTTTGATGTTGTTTTGTGAACATGTTGAACTAGGAGTTATGCTATATTTGGATGTTCTTAAATATGTGTTTGAGTGCTCTAACAGTCTGACTTTAGAGTACAAATGATAACATAACGTTTAACACATCTAACTGATGATCCTGGAGTTTCAGACACGGTGACGATCGTCACCACTGAGAGGTGATGCTCGTCACCCACTCATTCGTGAGGTACCACTTTCAAAATCGGTTCTACATGTTCACTTACTTCTTTTTGACCAACTCTAGGCTTAATAACACTGGGGACAATGTTTTTTCAGTCTAGGGAAGGTGGCTACTGACGTTGTGTACATTTTGTTTTGTTTTTAGAGTCTTAAAGTTGAGTAAAAAAACTGTTTTATAGAGTCAAGATTTTAAAACTGTCAGTTTTTCTTGGATCTAACCACAAAATGTTGATGCTTATCAGAACCATTGCCACAATAGTTGATTACAAGTCTTACTAAGTTGAAAGTCATAGGTAGATCAGTCTAGCAATGAAGGTTTAGGTTCTTAGAGAATCTGGAAAATTTGCTGTTAGCTCCACCTTAATGAACTTTAAAATTCTTATCTTGGGGCTTGATTTTCATTGATCTTTATTCTCTCTTTCAACACTGACAAGTATGTTTAGATACATTCTCTCTTGGATCTTCCCTGATACGGCTTTTAAGAGTTTAAGTCCATAGAATGGTGCATTCATGACCCTGTCTCCTTACAAGGAACAACATTAGTGAACACTCAAGAACATGTCTCCTCACAAGGAACACAAGTATTGAGTAGCACCATATCTTAGGCTGTAAAGAAAAATGAGAAAAGTAGTTGAGAAATCGAAAATATCCAAAGGAAAAGATCAATGGAAGAGAAAATAGGAGAGCTGTATTGAGATTGCTTTGTTCAATGTTTAGGAAGGGAAAAGAATCTATAAGTGATTGAGTTGATAAATCCTTAATGAGACATCACACTTAGATAAATATATGGAGTTAGCAGTAGAAATTTCGAATTTCTTGAAGGGGCTTGAACTGGATTTAAGAGATTGCTAAGCTTGTCATGATTAGACTGAAATTTGATTTTGTGTGGGCTCTATGGTAAGTGGATTCAAAAGTGTTGATCAATGTGGCGTTCCTAATGTTTAGCTAACTGTTTCTGTTTTCAAACCTCGACCCTGTTCTTTGTCTGATGTTTGCTTGAGGGCAAGCAAAACCTAAGTCTAGGGGAGTTGATATATCATAGTTTTTATGGTTTTAACCATGGTATAAGTCCTTTTTATTGAGTCTTTTTGGTCTTTTTAGAGTCCTAGTAGAGTCTTTACAGGTTATAGCATGATTGGAGCACAATTGGGAGTTTTGAAGCTTTTTGGATCATTGCAAGAATCAACCCCGAAGTTAGCAACTCGGAAGCGTTACATGGGCATTGGGGACGATCGTCACCACTCAAGGGTGACGCTCGTCACCCGCATCTGAAGAGGAGGCGCGACTTAAATTAAATGATGGGATGAAATTGCACTTTTAGCCCAGAAGTTCCAATATTTGCAAGAAGACCCCCACTCGTGTTTTAGCTTGTATATATTAGGTTTTCAGCCATTGTTGGTTTTTATCTTAGATCTTAGAATTCAGAGAGCTTTAGAGAGAGATTTATTCAGAGCTTTTGGAGAGACAGATCCTGTACTCTTTTAGAGAAGATTTTGAACCTCTTTATCTTTTACTCTATTCTTTTAATGCAGTTTTATTCAGTTATGTTTTGTGTCTTCATGATCATGTCTGAGTAATCTGTTAGTTAAGTTAGGGCTTTTCAAAGGTTGTTGAAGAGTTTGTAGAATTGCTTAACTGTTAGGAAATCCATTGGTTCTTCATTTGTGCTTGCATTCATATTGATTTCTGAGACTAATCATCTAGATTTTAAAATCCTAGGTTACTTAATAGATCTGAAAACATTGATAAGCACCTGAACTAGTATTAGATGAGAAAAATGCCTATTTGCAAAGAGATTTGACTTAGGATTTTTGTGAACAATCGAAATCTGATCTTTAATGCTTGCTTAACTTGTTAGAATTTGCAAAGAGATTTGGAATTCTGTGAATTAGGCATAGATAACTTCTGCAATGAGAAATGATGAGTTATATCATTGAGTTTTGAGTTTAAGATGGTTTTAATTCATTCCTGCTTGCATGCATTCTACATTCTAGGATTCAACCTGCGAATTGTCCTGACTTAACGCCTTTAGCTTTCTGTACTTTAGATCAATAAACCAAATTTCGCCTGCTTTCATTACTTTAGTTATTTTGCATTACATTCATTATTTACTGCTTAGCTTAATCCGAACCTGAAATCTATAGTGTAATTAACTTACTCCATTGGGATTCGATAACCTTTTATGCTACAACTGCTTTGTTGTGCACTTGCAGTAGTTAATTAATTGGATAAAACCTGAATCCTATCACTTTAAAAAACTCGACAATACAAAAATCTATAAACTTAATAGAAAGAAAAGAAAAACACATTCATATTTTTAACAAGAAATAAAATATTAACAAATAGAACAATAATTATATGATCTCACTAATAAAAAATTATTAATTGAATTATTAAACCACGTATGTTCTGAACTTTTAAATGCATTTTGGAAAAAGAAAAAAACACAGTATCAAAATACCTTATAAGAAAGACTTCAATGAAATAAATAATCCTATTATATAAGGCTATACCAATAGAAATGAATCAAGAACTCTTATAGCATTCTCAAAAATAAATTCATGTATTACTAGACAAAACTTTAATATGAAAATCTAAGTCATTTTGTAGTTGTTCTACCTTTTATGTAAATAACCAAGCAGAAAAATAAAAAGAAGTACCTCGTCTAGTAATTAATTATAAATTTTAAACAATGTTATACAATAGATAAGATATCATATACCTAATAAAAGAGATTTATTAAAAAGATTATATGATGCTTATATATTTTTAAAATTTGATATGAAAAAATGTAATATCATGCCCTTTGGGTTAAAAAATACACTTTCTGAATTCCAAAATATTATAGTTGAAATTTTTAACCCATATACTAATTTTTCTATAGTATATATATAAGATGTGTTTGTTAGATCTATTTTTATCACGACTAACCACGAGACGACATGTCAACAGTAGGCCTTATCGAAGGGTTGACTTCTTGACCTAGATCTGCTCTAACGGCTCCCTAGCGGATTGTTCTTGGGCAGTTGGCGGGCTTCCCAAGTCAAAAACATGCTGCGCTAGACCACCGGTTCCAACCATGCGCCGCATTGATGGGATAGGACGGGAGAGATGGAGTATAAAAGGGGAATGAAACAGCCGTTTTTGGTCACTAGATCAAATTCCCTTTACCTCTAATCAGTTGTAGAATATAGATCAGGTATCAATCCAATTATGGGAGATGAGATGCAAACAATGTTGTAAGCTAAGCAAGATTAGGGTTTGATTATGTTAGAACAAGTCTAACAACCTAATAGTGCAATAAAAGAAAAGCTTAAACTAAATGCAAATGAACAGAACAAAACAATGAACTTAAAGCAATGTCTAAACAAGAACTAAGCAAAAAGTGAATACTAAAGCAAGAACTAAGCAAGATAACTTTGAAGACAATTAATTAAAGACAAGACTCAAGGTTCTAAGCAATTGTGGGACAGTGGTTTTCAAGAGTGACAAGGAAATTTCTTTCTAAGACATTCAACAAGCATAGATCAAGCAAGCAATTCTCAATGTTATGCTCCTAGACAAGGTATCTAAAGGGAACCACTTGGCGTTAATAAGCAATTCACATTCAACAAGATCGAAGTGTCAGACACACTTGTGATGGCGTATCCTTCAACCATGAACATAGAGATCAGAACCATTCTAGCCTAAGAGATGTACTAATCAAGCAACTACTCTCTCACCCAAGCAAGAATTCAGATCAACTTATCAATCTTGTGAACCAATAAGGACCTAAGCAGCTATACACCAATCAAGATTATGGATTTAAGCACAAACTTGCAACATCCAAACAAATCTAAGCAATGAACAAGAATGAAGCAAAAGCAAGATCTTTCAATGCATACTATCTAACCATCAAGTCAAGAATCTCAAAACCAGCATTATCTAGCCCTAAGCGAATCATCTAGCAAGGTTAACTATCACTTTGGTGTCACTGAACAAAGGAAACATAGACCAAGTTAGACTATCAAGCCAAATAAGCGAACAGTACTTAGAGAAGAGATATCAAGATATCAAGTGAACCATATGCATCTATCAAACCATATTCAATCAAAAGGAGCAAGCTTTCTCAACATTATTCACTTTGCAAGAGAAGGAGATAACAGTGAACCATTAAACAAGTCTAATCACCCCTTAATCACATCTTAATCACCACTTTCCCTACTTAGAACCCTAAATCTAAAGAAGATAACTCATTAATCATGTTTAATCCCATTGATTTAGAGTTAAACATAACTATATGAGGTTAAAATGCAAAGATGATAAATCTAATCTACCAAGATGCAAGAACAAAGAATTAAAGACAAGATTAAACCATAAAAATGCAAACTTTATTAAAGATGAAGATCCTTAAGACAAATCGCTCTTTAAGGTTTAGAGAGTGTTTTTTAGAAAGCTAAACTTGGATAAAATAAAACTTGATCAATATAATGTTTTGTGGCTTCCTTTTTATAGTAGGGAGCCAAAAGAAGCATAAAAACCTAAGAAGATAAGATAAGGTTAACAAAAGTCAAATGGTCAACGCGGATGAGTTGCATCGAGGTAGTACGATCGATGTTCTGCTTGATATACGACCTCGATATGGTCTGTGCAGCTTGTATCGACGTCCTTCCTCGATGCTGGTCCTCGATGCAGACCAACGGCTTGGAATCCTCGTGCTGATCCTTCTCCTCTCGTCCTGCTGCTTGCATCGAGCATACTCCACGGGTGTTATGCTCGATATGGATCAGATCTAGCAAGAACTCCACTTTTGACATCTTCTTTGATCATGAGCTGCTTCCATCTCCTCCTCAGCTCCAAAAAACTCCAAAAACACCTGAAAACCATCACAAACATGCACATGTATGCAAATATATGCAATCCTAAGCTAAATGCATGCTATGTTGATTCTAAGTGTAAATGATACCTAAATGCTAAACTATAATACAAAAACAAAGGAAGAGATGCATGAAATGCAGCCTAAAATGATTTAAAATTGCAAGCTATCAGGGAACGAAGGCCAAAGGAGAAGGGGATCGAGAATCCAGATCCGGATGGAATAAGAGAGAGAATACATAGAAACTGGAGAGATAAGCTGAGAGAGGAGGGGAGATGGGCTCGCATCCTAATCAACCCCGAGGCTCATCACAGTCCTTTACATACAACGTGACTAAAGGGGGTACCCTTGTCGTTTCGCGGAAGGAACATCATCCGAGTTAAGTGTTCTCTTCCTCGTCTATAGAGAGAGTTCCAACTCTGCTCTCGACATGGCCCATCTATAACACATCCATTTTCACCCAAATATCAGATGGATATCACGATCCTCGGACGGGAGACCCAAACCATAAATACCACCACAAAAGCACTTTTTCTCACTAGGGTCGGAAGGCATTATGTAATCTGTTTTCAAATAGTATTAATATTTTCAAATTCTATTGACCAACGCTTTAAACATTTATATACTTTTTAAAAATAAAGTAAAAAGAAATTGATTAGTAATGTCCGCAAAAATAGATGCAAATATATCAAGCGAAAATAAATTTTTAGGACCAAATATTTATCAAAGGGATTATAACACCTATATCAAGGTCTATAGAATTTGCAAATAAATTTCCAGATGAAATCAAAGATAAAACTCAATTACAAAGGTTTTTAAGGATATTCAAACTATATATCAGATATTTTACCAAATTTAAAAAAATTATTTAACCATTATTTCAAAGATTGCAATCTAGTATAGTCCAAGATATTAGAAATAAGGTCACAATCTTACCATATCTAGTTATTCCACACCTTAATGCATTCATGATAGTTGAGACTGATGCATCAGAAATAGGATATGGAGAAATCCTTAAACAAAAATGACATAATCCACCCAATAGTCATTAGTTTATTTTCATTCTAAAATCTGGTTTGGACCTCAAAAGTATTATTTTACAGTTCAAAAAGAAGTTTTATATGTAGTTAATTGTATTTCTAAATTTTAAGATGATTCAATAAACAATTTTTTTTTTAATGTGTGTAGATTGCAAATCAGCAAAAGAGATTTTACAAGAAAATATTAAAAATCTAGTTTATAAACAAATTTTTGCAGGATGGCAAGCTATTATATATGTCTTTGATTTTAATATACAGTATCTAAAATGAAAAAAAAATTGTTTATCCGATTTTCTACAAGGAAGTATTTACAGGTTAATCCCAAGACCTCCAAAATGAGTGAACAAAAAAAATCCAATGTCTGCGGCTGACTATGTCAAGACTCAACCACATCTACAAAGAAAACAAGTCACTATGATATATCATGATTTTTTTATGGTTTTTAACCATGGTATAAATCCTTTTTATTGAGTTTTTTTTGTCTTTTTGGAGTCCTAGTAGAGTCTTTGCAGGTTATAGCATAACTGGAGCATAATTGGAGCTTTTGGAGCTTTTGGATCATTGCAAGGATCAACCACAAAGTAAGCAACTCAGAACTGTTGTCTTTCAGTGGGTGACGCTCGTCACCACTTATGGGGGACGCTCGTCACTAGTCTCTAAAGAGAAATCGCGACTTCTATTAAAAGATGGAAAGGAAATTGCAGTTTTGGCCCAGAAGTTCTATTATTTACAAGAAGACCCTAGCTTGTGTTTTGGCCTGTATATATTAGGTTTTCAGCCATTGTTGGCCTATATCTTGTATCTTATTTTCTAGAGAGCTTTAGAGAGAGATTTGTAGCAGAGCTTTTGGAGAGACAAATCAGATTCCTTCAGAGCAGATTTCGAACTCCCTTATCTTTATTTCTTATTTCTTATTTCTTTTATGCAATATATTCTTTTCATGATGTTTGTTTCATTCACCATGTCTGAGTAGTTTGTTAGTTAAGTTAAGGCTTTTCAAAGATTGATGAAGAGTTTGTAGAATCGCTAAACCTGGTAGGAATATCTTTTGGTTCGTCATCTGTGCTCGCATTCATATCGATTTCTTAAACACATCATCTGGATTTCGAAACCCTATGTTGTTTAATAGATGTGAGAGCATTATTAATCACCAGAACTAGTATTAGATGAGCAAAATGCCTATTTGCAAAGAGATTTGGCTTAGGAGTTTTGTGAACAATTGAACTTAATCATTACTGCATGTTTAGGTTGTTAGAGTTTGCAAAGAGATTTGAAACTCTATGATTTAGACATAGATAGCTTCTGCAAGAGAATTGATTAGTTATATCTTTGTGTTTTGATAGGGCTCAGATTTTATCCAAATAAAACTACTACAAGTGCACAGCAAAGCAGTTGTAGTACAAAGGGTATCGAATCCCAAAGGAGTATGAAAAACTACACTATCGAGTGTATGTTCGGATTAAGCTAAACAGCAGATGGTGTATGTAATGAGAATGACAAATTAAAAGTAAGCAAACGAAATTTGATAGTTGATCTAAGTTTCAGAAGACTAAAAACACTAAGTCAGGACAGTTCACAGGTTGAATCCGAGAATGTAGAATGCATGAAATCAGGAATGATTAAGAACCGTCTTGAACATGAATCGCAAATATATAACTAATCAATTCTCATTGAAGAAGTTATCTATGACTAAATCACAGAGTTTCAAATCTCTATGCAAACCCTAACAATCTAAACATGCAGGAATGATTAGGTTCAATTGTTCACAAAACTGACAAGCCAAATCTCTTTGCACTAAGTTGTTTTGCTCATCAAATACTAGTTCAGGTTATCAATAATGCTCTCACATATATTTAACAACCTATGATTTTTGGATTTCTAGATGATATTGATAACAAGATTATTTCTAGCCTTTAACTTATCAAATCCTAAAGCAAAGCATAGTGGTAAGTACTTTAGGTGTCAATCCAGCTCAGGTTGATGAAAGCTACTAGGAATGCAAGAGCTATGTAAATCTAAGTGAAATCGGATAAAAAGAGGAGAAAACTTATAAAAACTAAATGCAGCTACTAAATGACCACGAAAACTATTTTAAAATCCCTACTGATGGGTTAAACATCTACTAGATTACTTCTAAGAATTTAAAATGCAAGACTACCAGTTTTTAAAATTCGAACACTAAAAGCAGACAAAACAGGAAAGTTTTAACAAGATGATTTTTAATAAACTAAGACAAAAGATGCAAACTTTAGAACTAAGAAATGATAACTTTCAGTTTTTAAATGCTAAAAGTAGATTCAAGGTTGAGGGTCATGCTTAAGAGGGTTCAAGATTCAAGCTTTGGGTTTGAAAACATAGATCTACACATTTAGTGCTATCTCTAAGCCTTTAGAAGCTAAAGCTAGATTTATCCATGGCATGTGGTATAAATACTTTCCTCAACCTTTCCTCCTAACCCATGGCGTGTGGTGGAAAGAAAAGTCGAAGAACATGAAACATAGATCTCAAATAATGGCTTAACTAGCTCCCTAAGCATCCATGGCGTTTGGGAAAGGATGAGCTAGACTCTTGGATTTGGTTTTAAGGGATCTCCTGAATCCTGCTAAGGTAAGGAAATCCATGAGATCAAAGAGATCTTTCCCAAGACTCACTAGGCATTAAAACCCCCAAATCCAAGAAGAGATTAAATTAAGAGCAAGAAAAAGACCAAAGCTTAAACCCTTAAACCCCTTAATCACCTCAACCTTAAACCTTAGCTCACTACACATGATTAAAACAGATGAAAATGCAATGAAAGAAAAGATAAGCATGATTAATCTATTAAGCAAGAGAGATTAAAGGAAATACTTAAGATTATCGCAAGATTAAAGTCTACAAAATATGAAAAGCTTAAAACTTAGACAATGGCGGTTTTTCTCAAAGCATAAACATAAAAGATAGGAGACCAAGTGTATGATCCAGAATCGCTCTCTTTTGTTGCCCAAAAATTGGGTAAAACCAAAAAATGGTCCCCTCACTAAACTCCAAAAGTGAGCTGTCCGGATAAGGTTTTAGAGATCGACCTGAGACGTCGATCCCTAACTCAATCTTTTGCATGGAACGTCTTCTTTTGCTCGATCTTCGGTTCGATTCGGTCGGGTGGATCGAGTGCTTCCATCGATCTTCTGGTCGATCCTCAGGCGATCGGGCCGTGACCTTGATCTAGCCCTCATTCTTCCCGGACTTAGTCCCGTGTCCGTACTCACGTTCGATCATCTTGGTCGATCTTGATCTCGATCCTCTTCCTTGAAACGACCCTAGTAACTCGATCTTCTGGTCGATCTTGTCTAGATCGACTTGCCTAGCTCGATCTGCGCCTCAATCCCGGTTCCTTTGCTGCAAGGCTGAGTTCTTCCACGTATCCATAGGCTCCTTTTCGATCCTTAGCATGTCCACGCACCCTCCATAGCTCCAGTGTATCCAAAACAACCTGAATATGATGCAAAAATGCAAGAAATATGCAAAATGCTAATGCAAAGTGTTCTAGGACCTAAAATGTGATAAATGGTGCAAATTAGCCTATTATGCAAGATGTATGCATGAAAACTACTCTAAATGCATGCTAAATATGCGAAATATATGAGTATATCAACTCCCCCAAACTTGCCTTTTGCTTGCCCTCAAGCAAACAAAATTCAATAAAGGAAGAGAGGTTTAAAAATGGGAGTTCAAATTTCCAAAAGTGTTTAAGCAAAGGAATCAATTCAATGGTCCTAGTTCTCAATTCTAAAATGCAGCACACAAACTCCTACTCCAAAGAACTTAGCCATATTCATCACATATTGAATCTCAAATCATGACTCGCCTATTCCAAACAATCTAAAAATCCTAACCTTTAACATTCATTTAAGATCAAACCATGAATCACACTCATGCATTTAAAACTAAATACATTTGGCTAGGGACAAGGTCATGAGATAAAAATGATCTTATTCATGAGGGTAATTCAAGCAATGGTTTATCTCAAAAAGGGTTGAACTCGTGCATAATGCTAAAGGTAAAGGCAATTGATGCATACATGACTAGACTCTCATCTACCAAATACACTAACAATGATCCTAATCCCTCTCTCATTCATTTTATTTTCAAGCTCACTCACCCTCTAGAGACTACCCACAACAGCAAGGCAAGATGCCAAGCAAATCCCAAATAAACACATCATTCAACCTTTCTTATAGCCAGTGGTATGGCCTTAAACATATTTTTGGCTCTTTTCTTTTCTTTTGATAGCTCTCTTCTCATTTTTCTTTTCTTTTTAACATTTGGCCTTTTGGCTCTTTTCTCATATTTATTTTTTTCTTTTTGAGATCTATCTTCTTTTCTTTCCAACTTGAGCTTTTATTTAAAACAAGACCACCTACTTAAAACTATGTGTCCCTTTATTCAAACCCCAAACACCAACACTTTTCAAAACCGAAAACAAATAAGCAAAAGCAACAATACCCGCGAATCCCAATCCAATCCTTAAGCATAAAACTAGCTTCAATATACAAAGCTAGCATCAATATGAGAGCGTAATCATGTCGCCTAAACCTAACACTTTATGCCAACTTCAACCTAATATAAAAGGCCTCACAATATAATATCACACACGAAATTTGGCTTGAAAGGAGGGTAAGGGTTAAGGTGAGGTGTTATATTTAGGCTTACAAAAGAGGGATGAAAGGAATAAGAAAGCCTAAATATGTATATGTAATCCATGTATTCTTTTTCAAATGCACAAGTATGATAATTTAAAAATCAAGTTAAAGTTTTTACTTGGTAGAAAAGGATTCAATTCATGCTTGTTCAACTTAAGCCACGATAATCAAGACAAATGATCCAAATATGGTTAGAACTTACTTTCAAAGTTTGAACAAAGCATCAATGAACACTTAGATGATGCATAAAGACTCAAGGATGCAAACACAAAATAAGATCCAAATAAAAACATGTCAAAGCACACACTTTCCCACAAACTTGAATGACACCGTCTCGGTGTCAAACAAATTCAAGAGGAGACCAAAAACACAAAACAAAATTTTTTTTAAAAAATGCATGATATTTACAATGGTTGAGTTTTGGTACCTCGGAGCTAGGCATGACTGGAGCTTGAAGTTGCTCTAGTCCTCCTGCTCTTTCTAGGAGTGTCGTGAAGGATCTCCTTGTCCTTTCCCTTGCTTGTGCCTTCGTGTAGAGAGAGGCGTGCAGCTTGATTGTCACCTTGGTGCTCACGGATCTCCACACCTCCGGTTGAGCGTCTCCTCATCGTCTCGCCTATTTGCTTAACCTCCTGGCTCAAACTTGTCTCAGATGAGCTTCCTTGAAGGTCCTTGATCTTCTTTGCCAGCTTCTTTATCATCTTGCCTTGCCACTTGTTAACCTTGCGCTGAATCTCAACAACCGAGGCAAGGAACTTTTCAGCTTTTGTTCGCGGCTCATAGTCTAGCTTGGGGAGATCAAAGCTCAGGGGCATCTCAGCATTTGAAGGAGGGGATTTGAAGGTGAGCTGAGGTGGTGCTGCTGTGCCTCCAAGAGGCGCGAAGCACTCTTCATCGCTTGGCAAGAACTCAATTGTACCGATGCTTTGGAGGTGGGTTTCGTCTGAATTAGGCAGGATGCAAACCGTCTTCTCATAGTGGTGGTTGTAGAACAGGTAGGCATAGAAGCCAGGAGCTGGAGTAGGTCCCAAGGAGTCGGTGTGGCGCAAGTAGGTCTCATCCATGTAAGCTCTCTCCGCGCAAGGCTCAAACTCCAAAAGAGGTACTCGCGCTTATATGAACAACGGTGTGAGGAAGCCTCCTATGAGTGCAGAGCTAGCCTTACACCTCAACGCCCACGCCTTGTACTTGACTAAAGAAGAAGCCAAGATGCAACCGTAGTTGACGTCTTCTCCAAGTTCATCCGCCGTTGCATCATCATTCTCCTCTCGATCACACACAACCTTCTTAATGCCTTGAAAGAGAAAGCACAACTCGTTCTTGGTAACGGTTGGAGCCACAGATCTTCCACTGAAGATGTTGGCTAGTAGCTTGAGGGCGTATCTAAGCACAGGGTTTTGCACCTTCTTGATCTTGGCGGTGTTGGCTTTGTAGTCATCATCGCTGATTAAGTCCCATATATATTGGCGGATTTGAGCGGAGGGAACTCTACAAGCTTGGCCGCAGCATTGAGACCGTAGGCTTGGCATAGCTCGGTGATGGAGAGGTGGTAAGCTTGCTTCCTGATCTTGAATGTGACATGACCTTTGGAGGGAGCTTGAATGCTTGGATCTTCATAAGAGAAGTCCAAGGTAGAGAGGAAGTCAAGCGTGGCCTCGGGGCAAGTAGGGCAGTCCATCCGTGATAGGCACGCAAGCCCCATGTCCTCGAGCAGCTCGTCAAAATCCTCCAACAAGCCTAGCCTTTCCAAGAGGTCCCTACACGCAAACTTCGTAGGTTCAAACTGCAGCCTTTCAAGCCTCTTCTTTGCCTTCTTCTTCTCCTTGCTCCATCTAACCCTTTCTGCAACCACTTGCTGAGTGTCCTCTTGAGTTGCCAAATCTCTGCTTCTCTTGGGTGCCATGGTACCTGAAACACAATTTCTCAAAGAGAAGATGAGTATAGGCGACGATTAAGAGAGAACGATAAGGCAAGAGAGAAAAACTCTTAGCATAAATCCTAGATTTTTGGGGATTTTCTAAAATTTATCAATAAATAGAAGATAAAAATCTCTTAAGATAAGATTAAATCAAGAAATTTTCCCTACTACCTAGATATTCCTAAAAATTTATCATAATCCCTAGCAAATAACATTCCACTAATTCAATAAAAAAAAATTTTCTAAAGACTCAAACATGTAATTCAATAAACTCGAAAATATCTTTGAAGGAAATGTTTAAAAGATGCTATATGCCTTTTAAAAACAGAACTCACACTCTCCCTTTCTAAAAATCAGTTTCGAAATGCAATGTGAAGAGAGTGTGGATGCAAAGTCTTATAAAGACAAAAATCTTGGATGCATGCAAGTGGTTTCTGAAAAAGTTGTGGTCAAGACACACATTCTCATAGTCAAAGATGCTTGCCTTGACCACAATTCAAATTTAAAATAGGAGGAAAAGAGAAAGAGGGGGAAAAGTTTGAACCAACCTCGGCATGAGATTGAGTCAAATTGGTCGATCTTGACCTCGATCTCATGCCCATATTGTATGTGATTGAGAGGCTTGATCGATTGGGGGCTCGATTTGATTTGAATCGAGCCTTAGATCGAGTGTGCCCCCCGTTCCAAGATCTTACGTGGTTATGGCCATGCTCCTTAGATCGAGCTCCTTGATCGATTTCGAGGTCGTTAGGGCAAGGATCGAGTGAGCTGATCGAGTGAAGTGATCAATCCAGTTCGAGGATCAAGTGAGACCAGTCGATCTACACCCCGTTTGCATTTCAAGCTAAATGTATGGGTGGGTCATTCTCTCGCAATCGACTGACTCACTCGATTGTCTACTCGATCTCATCTAGATCGAGTGACTTCACTCAATTTACTAGCTCGATCTAGTAAAGATCGAGCCATGATAGGTCGATCTATCACTCGATCGTTTGCCTCTACTTCTCATTTCTTTGCCTTGTTAGCTCCAAGATCATGATCTCCGGTTCCCATCTCCTTACACCTACACACTTAAACTAAAAACATAAAATTGAAATAGAAAGAAATCAAAAATATATACAATGATAGTCATGGGAATGCCTCCCAAGTGCGCTTGTTTTACGTCTCTTAGGTTGACTTTACTTGGTTAGGCTAGAGGGGGATCTTGGAGAAGCAACGTGGTGCTCTCCTTGCTGCAATCACTTGCTATGTAGGGCTTTACTCTATGCCCATTCACCGTGAGACTCTCTCCACTCTTGCCAACCAAAGTAACCGCCCCATACGGTAGTACTTCTTTTATCTCAAACGGACCGCTCCATCTAGACTTGAGCTTTCCGGGGAACAACTTCAAACGCGAGTTGTAGAGCAGAACCAGACTTCCCTCCTTGAGCTCTTTAAGCACCAGCTTCTTGTCATGAACCGCTTTGGTCCTCTCTTTGTAGATTTTGGCGCTTTCATAAGCGTCCAACCTCAATTCATCAAGCTCATGAAGTTGCACCAGTCTTCTCTCTTGTGCCGTCTTTAGGTTGATGTTCACTTGCTTCACAGCCCAAAGAGCTCTGTGCTCTAACTCCACAGAGAGGTGACAAGACTTGCCATAGAGGAGGTTGAAAGGCGTGGTACCAATGGGAGTCTTGAAAGCTGTCCTATACGCCCAAAGAGCCTCATCAAGCTTGCTTGCCCAATCCTTCCTAGTCACTCCTCCGGTTCTCTCTAGGAAAGCCTTGATTTGCCTATTTGAAACCTCCACTTGGCCACTGGTTTGAGGGAGATAAGGAGTAGCTACCTTGTGTTTAACTCCATATTTCCTCAAAAGACTCTCAAAAACTTTGTTGATGAAGTGGCTGCCTCCATCACTAATCACCACCTTAGGAACCCCAAACCTTGGAAAAATGATAGTCTTGAAAAGCTTGACTACCACCCTTGAATCATTAGTTGGTGAGGCTATGGCTTCCACCCACTTAGAGACATAGTCTACTGCTACAAGGATGTACTTGTTGTCATATGATAATGGGAATGGATCCATAAAATCAATTCCCCAAGCGTCAAAGACTTCCACCTCAAAGATAGGTACCTGCGGCATCTCATTCCTCTTTGTGATGTTCCCAGCTCTTTGGCAAGATTCACACGTTTTAACAAACTCATGTGCATCTTTGAAGAGTGTAGCCCACCAAAACCCGGCTTGTAGAACCTTTGTAGCCGTCTTGAACGAAGCGAAGTGCCCACCATAACTCATACCATGGCAATGGAGAAGAATGTCTCTTGCTTCTTTTCTTGTGACACATCTTTGGTATAGGCTGTCCACACTCCTCTTGTACAGATAGGGATCATCCCAAAAGTAGTAAGAGATGTCCCTCATGAACTTCTTCCTATGGTAGTGGTCCAGGTGTGTAGGCTCTTCTCCACAACCCAAGTAGTTGACAATATCCGCATACCATGGCATATCCTCTTCCTTGATGCTCAAGACTTCTTCCAACTTCTCCTCTAGCTTTGCACATACCACGATGTTAACCATCATAAGCTGCTCATCAGGGAGTGAGTCATCCAAAGGCAAGACATCATTCACCCTCATTCTTGAAAGATGATCCGCTACACCGTTCTCTATACCCTTCTTGTCTTTGATTTCTATGTCAAATTCTTGTAAGAGAAGGATCCACCTTAAGAGTGTCGGTTTGGTGTCTTTCTTAGAGTATATGTACCTCAAGGCAGCATGATCAGTATGCACAATGACCTTAGAACCCACCAAGTAAGACATAAACTTCTCAAAAGCAAAGACCACAACTAGAAGCTCTTTCTCGGTGGTTGCATACTTCACTTGCGTGTCATCCAAGGTACGGCTTGCATAGTAAATCACATGCAGCTTCTTATCCTTCCTCTGACCCAAAACAGCACCCACGGCGTAGTCACTTGCGTCGCACATAATCTCGAACGGCAAGTCCAATCCGGAGCTTGAACTATAGGCGCGGTGACCAAGGCTTCTTTGATGGTCTTAAAGGCTTGAAGGCATTCTTCATCGAAGATGAACTCGGCTTCCTTGCACAGTAGCCTTGTAAGACGGCGTGCTATCTTGGTGAAATCCTTGATAAACCGCCTGTAGAAGCCAGCGTGCCCCAAGAAACTCCTAATCCCTTTCACATTAACCGGAGGCTCCAAGCTCATCATAACCTCTATCTTTGCTTTGTCAACCTCAATCCCATGCTCAGAAACCTTATGCCCAAGTACAATGCCTTCCCTCACCATAAAGTGACACTTTTCCAAATTTAGCACCAAGTTTGTCTCCTCACATCTCTTGAGAACCCTGCAAAGATTTGACAAACAACCACCAAACGAAGCACCATACACAGAAAAATCATCCATGAAAACTTCTACCATTTCCTCTATAAGGTCAGAGAAAATAGACATCATGCACCTTTGAAAGGTTGCTGGTGCATTACACAACCCAAAGGGCATCCTTCGATAAACAAAGGTACCATAAGGGCATGTGAAAGTGGCTTTCTCTTGGTCATTAGGATGAATGGGAATTTGAAAGAAACCGCTATACCCATCTAGGAAACAATAGTATGGGTGATTAGCTAATCTCTGTAGCATTTGATCAGTGAAGGGGAGAGGAAAATGATCTTTTCTAGTGGCTGAGTTGAGTTTCCTATAATCAATACACATTCTATGTCCGGTTATTGTTCTTGTAGGAATTAACTCATCTTTTTTATTTTTTATAACCGTGATACCCCCTTTCTTTGGTACCACATGGACCGGAGAGACCTATGTGCTATCACTGATAGGGTATATCACGTCAACCTCTAAGAGTTTTAAGATTTCTTTCTCAACTACTTCTTTCAAATTCGGGTTCAAACGTCTTTGATGCTCAATGGAAGATGTGTTTTCATTCTCTAAGTGAATCATATGAGTACAAAGCATTAGTGAAAGGCCGTTGATGTCATTGAGAGAGTACCCAATGGCCCTTCTATACTTCCTCAGCTCCTTAAGGAGCGAGTCTAACTCATCATCACTTAGATTTTCATTCACAATGACCGGATATGTATCATTTGGTCCTAAGAAAGCGTACCTTAGCCCATTCGGAAGCTGCTATAGGTCCACCTTTGGGGCTAGCAGCTCGCTCCAGTCCTCCTCTTGGCTTGTGTTGAGGTTGCTGTCCTCATTCGCCTCTTTTGAACCCGAGTCGTGAGCTCTCAAGCTGTCTTCTTGGACCGTTCCTACCGCAGAGATCAAGCCAGTCAGTCGATTGCTCCCTCGTTCTAGGCTGGATCGATTGCACTCTCTCGATTCACTTGCTCGATTGGATATGGATCGAGCAGGAGATCGATTCGCGAGGTCGTTCTCTGAACAGATCGAGTTGTCTCGATCGATCGTGAGATCGATCTCTTGCTTGGATCGAGACATCTGATCGATCTCCAGGTCGATCTCATGGCACTGGCTTTCATCTTCTTTCACAATCTTGCGAGAATCAAGAATGTGTACATACTCCTGGGTTTGTTCACTCAAGAAACCATACTCCCCACACTCCTTTATCAAAGCCAGCTGTAGATGGTCCTCTTGTTCCAATTCCTCAAGCAACTCATCAGCCAATGCATCCAAAGTTTCTATGTAAAACACTTGCCCATCAATCGTTGGCTTCTTCAAGACTTCGTTGATGTCAAAGTTTAGCTTGATATCTTTACCCAGATGCAGAGGAAACTTGCCATTCTTCACGTTTATGATTGCTTCAGCAGTTGCTAGAAAGGGTCTACCAAGGATTAGAGGGTCCTTTGGTTCCTCATCCATTTCTAGCACTATAAAATATGTTGGCACATTCACATTGCTAATCCTCACGGGTAAGTCTTCAAGCAAGCCTACATGGAGCCTTATACTTTGGTCAGCCAGAATGAGTGAGATTCTACACTCCTTAAACTTGGTGAAGCCTAGCTTTTTGGCAATGGAGTGAGGCATAAGATTAATGCTTGCACCAAGATCACATAAGCAGCTTTCAAACTTCAAAGGGCCTAGTGCACAAGAGATAGTGAATGACCCCGGATCTCCTAGCTTCTTCAGAGCTATCTCCTTGTGGATGATTGCACTGCGTTCTTGACTCAATACCAAGACCTCTTCGCTCTCTTTATCCTTCTTAGCAAGAGTATCTTTCAAGAACTTGGCATACTTTGGCATCATAGCTAAGAAATCAACCAACGGCAGTTTGATATCAACGTTCCTTATGTGCTTCTCAAACAAGGCTTTATGCTTCTCAATCAAGTGCTTCTTGAAACGTCCAGGGAAGGGGAGCTTCGGTTTGTAAGGTGGAGGTATGAAAGCTTCTTTCTCCTTGCTGACTTCCTCCACTTTTTTCTCTAAAACCGTTTCCTTGCCTTTCTTAGGTCTTGCAATGTAGACATTGTCAAACGTGATCTCTTGATCATTTGAGAGATTACTCTCCCCCTCTTGAACCACAATGTCCTTATTGTCTTCAGGTGTAGACCTTGGTGGTAGCTCTTTCCCACTCCTCAAAGTGATTGCGTTTGCATACACCTTAGGGTTTGCCTCACACTTCCCGGATAAGCTTCCTTGACCGCTTGAACTAGCCTTTCCTTTTTCTAGCTGGCGAATCTTATTGTTCAAGTTGGTGATTTGTGTAGATACCTCAGTCAGAGAAGAGTCCAGCCTATTGTTCATATCAACAAACTTCTGATTTGTAGAAGCTTGTCCTTGAAGTAATTGTTGACGCATAGCTTGAACCGGATCTTGAGGTGGTGTGAATGGTGGAGCTTGGACTTGTTGCTGCTGAGGCACGAAACCAGGAGGAAACACATGAGAGTAGCTTTTGTTCCCTTGCTGTTGCTGGCCTTGGAAGTTTCCTTGTCTTTGCCCTTGGTACCCACTGTTTTGTGTAAACCCTCCTTTGTTGTAAGGAACAAAAGGTTTGCCTTGTTGTGGAGGGTACACTTGATCCTTAGGGTTCTCCACATTGGTACTTCGGTAAGATAGGTTGCTGTTGCCTTGATACCTCTGAGCATAGCCCTGTGGCTTAGTATAGTCTTGGCCTCCAACCCAATTCGCTTCCTCTTGGCTCTCCTCTAGCTCATCTATAACACCTGTAGCCTCTCCCCCAAAGTGTACATGCTTTTGATTTGCAAGTACCAACTTGTCAATCTTTTCATGAAGTGATTTCAGCTCCTTCTTGTTTTCCTCAAGGTCAGAACCTCTAGGTGCTCTATCATAGTCTTCAGCGTAGTTGCCATCACTCAAAGCAAGATTCTCAATGAGCTCCATTCCCTCTTCTACATTTTATCGAAGAATGTTGCCTTTACTAGCCGTGTCTAGAAGCATTCGAATCTTTGGAAGAGGTCCTCTATAGATGGTCCTCAAGAGTGTCTCCTCACTGAAGACATGATGAGTACATGCAATGGTGTAGTCCTTGAACCGCTTCATTGCTTCACTAAAGGTCTCATTCTTCCTTTGTGTAAAACCGCTAATCTCACTCCTTAGGTGAGCTGTTCTTTTACTCGAGAAGAACTTAGACAGAAATGTCTTCTTGCAATCAGCCCATGAGGTTATAGTTCCCTGAGGTAAGGTCTTCTCCCAATGCCTTGCTGTATCCCCAAGTGAGAAAGGGAAAAGCCTAAGCTTGAAGTTGTCTTCCGAGATCCCATTGATCTTGATCATGCCGCACACTTGCTCAAAGTTGTCCAAGTGCTCCAAAGGATCCTACATAGCAAGTCCATGAAACTTGTTGTTCTGCACCATTGAGACAAAGCCTGGCTTGATCTCAAAGTTGTTGTTTTGCACCGGTGGAGGAGTGATGCCAAAACGGTTGTGATGAGTGTTTGGTGCATCACCCGCACCAATGATCCTTGGTTGCCTTGGGGCGTGGTTGGGGTTTCCATTACCCCTAGCTGCAGCAGCACGGTGAGGTGGAGCCTCAACTTGGTCTTTCTCAGCCATGACCTTAAAATCAAGTATATCCGGTTGCAATATCTCCTCAAAGTCTAGAGCTTATTCTCTTGCTCTTCTTTCCCTTGCACTTCCAAGTTGATGAATGTTGTCTAGAGGTTGTAGTAGATTGTTGTCACCTCTAGACCTCAGATTCATGTACCTGAGAAGACAAGTAGGAAGGTAGATAGATTAGTAACTAAAATAAAAATAAAGACTTAGTCTCTACTAAGCTCAAAATCTTAATACTTTCAACTCAAACTCAAGTTGGCAACGGTGCCATTTGATAACAAGATTATTTCTAGCCTTTAACTTATCAAATCCTAAAGCAAAGCATAGTGGTAAGTACTTTAGGTGTCAATCCAGCTCAGGTTGATGAAAGCTACTAGGAATGCAAGAGCTATGTAAATCTAAGTGAAATCGGATAATTTGAGGAGAAAATCTATAAAAACTAAATGCAGCTACTAAATGACCACGAAAACTATTTTAAAATCTTTACTGATGGGTTAAACAACTACTAGATTACTTCTAAGAATTTAAAATACAATACTACTAGTTTTTAAAATTCAAACACTAAAAGCAGACAAAACAGGAAAGATTTAACAAGATGATTTTTAAGAAACAAAGACAAAAGATGCAAACTTTAGAACTAAGAAATGATAACTTTAAGTTTTTAAATGCTAAAAGTAGATTCAAGGTTGAGGGTCATGCTTAATAGGGTTCAAGATTTAAGCTTTGGGTTTGAAAACATAGATCTACACATTTAGTGCTATCTCTAAGCCTTGAGAAGCTAAAGCTAGATTTATCCATGGCGTGTAGTATAAATCTTTTCATCAACCTTTCCTCCTAACCCATGGCGTGTGGTGGAAAGAAAGGTCGAAGAACATGAAGCATAGATCTCAAATAATGGCTTAACTAGCTCCCTAAGCATCCATGGCGTTTGGAAAAGGATGAGCTAGTCTCTTGAATTTGGTTTTAAAGGATCTCCTGAATCCTGCTAAGGTAAGGAAATCCCCGAGATCAAAGAGATCTTTCCCAAGACTCTCTAGGCATTAAATCTTCCAAATCCAAGAAGAGATTAAATTAAGAGCAAGAAAAAGACCGAAGCTTAAACCCTTCAACCCCTGATTTACCTCAACCTTAAACCTTTGGAAACCTACTCACTACACGTGATTAAAACAGATGAAAATGCAAAGAAAAAAAAGATAAGTATGATTAAACTATTAAGTAAGAGAGATTAAATGAAATACTTAAGATTATCGCAAGATTAAAGTTTACAAAATATGAAAAGCTCAAAACTTAGACAATGGCGGTTTTTCTCAAAGCATAAACATAAAAGATAGGAGACCAAGTGTATGATCCAGAATCACTCTCTTTTGTTGCCCAAAAATTGGGTAAAACCAAAAAATGGTCCACTCGGTAAACTCCAAAAGTGAGCTGGCCGGATAAGGTTTTAGAGATCGACCAGAGACGTCGATCTCTAACTCGATCTTCTGCATGGAACGTCTTCTTTTGCTCGATCTTCGGGTCGATTCGGTCGGGTGGATCGAGTGCTTCCATCGATCTTCTTGTTGATCCTCAGGCGATAGGGTCGTGACCTCGATCTGGCCCTCGTTCTTCCCGGACTTAGTCCCGTGTCCATACTCACGTTCGATCACCTTGGTCGATCTTGATCTCGATCCTCTTCCTTGAAACGACCCGAGGAAATCGATCTTCTGGTCGATCTCGTCTAGATCGACCTGCCTAGCTCGATCTGCGCCTCGATCCCGGTCCTTTGCTGCATGGCTGAGTTCTTCCACGTATCCATAGGCTCCTTTTCGATACTTAGCATGTCCACGCACCCTCCATAGCTCCAGTGTGTCCAAAACAACCTGAATATAATGCAAGAATGCAAGAACTATGCAAAATGCTAATGCAAAGTGTTCTATGACCTAAAATGTGATAAATGGTGCAAACTAGCCTATTATGCAAGATGTATGCATGAAAACTACTCTAAACGCATGCTAAATATGCGAAATATATGAGTATATCAGATATGTCTAATAAATCGATTTTCAAGCAAGCAGAGATGAAGAACAAGAAGATAATCCTAACAGGTAGCAATTCTACAAACTCTTCATCAACCTTTGAAAATTTCTAACTCAGACATGATCATGGAATCACAAAACATAACTGAATAAACATTAAGAGAATAGAATAAAAACAAAGGTGGTTCGATATCTTCTCCAAAAAGAGTATAAGATCTGTCTCCCCAAAAGCTCTCAATAAAATCC
This sequence comes from Thlaspi arvense, assembly GCA_911865555.2. Lineage (NCBI taxonomy): Eukaryota > Viridiplantae > Streptophyta > Magnoliopsida > Brassicales > Brassicaceae > Thlaspi > Thlaspi arvense. Next base: position 11,514,525 of record OU466861.1, read on the forward strand.
TCTCTAAAGCTCTCTGAATTCTCAAAAACTAAGATAAAGCCAACAATGGCTAAAAACCTAATATATAGAAGCTAGAACACGATCTGGGGCCTTCTTGCAAATATTGGAACTTCTGAGCCAATTCTGCAAATAATCTTCATACTTTTAATGAACCAGCCATGCTCCTTCCTTTGTGGGTGACGAGCGTCACCATAGGTGGTGACGAGCGTCACCCAAATGCATACTTTTCTTCTCGAGCTGGACACTTCGTGGTTTCAACTTGCAATGCTCCAAAAAGCTTCAATATCTCCGTTTATGCTCGAGACATGCTATAACCTGCAAAGACTATACTAGGACTCTAAAATGACCAAAAAGACTCAATAAAAAAGATTCTATCATGGTTAAAAACCATGATATATCAACTCCCCCAGACTTAGCTTTTGTTTGCCCTCAAGCAAACATCAGACAAAGAACATGGTCGAGGTTTGAAAACAAGAAGCAGTCAGTTGAACATCAATAACACCACATTAGTTAACACTTTTGAATCCACATACCACATAGTCAACACAAGGTCAAATTTCAGTCTAATCATCACAAGCTTAGCAAATCTCTTAAATCCAATCTAAATCCCTTCAAGAAATCCGAAATCTCTACTTCTAGCTCCTTATTTTTATCTAAGTGTGATATCTCATCAAGGTTTAATCATCTCAATCACTTAAAGATTCTTTTCCCTTCCTAACAACTGAACAAAGCAATCTCAACACAACTCTCCTATTTTCTCTTCCCTTGATCTTTTTCATTCTGGCTTTTTTCGATTTTTCAACTCTTTTCTCATTTTTTACAGTCTAAGATATGGTGCTACTCAATACTTGTGTTCCTTGTGAGGAGAAGGTTTCTTGAGTGTGTTCATTACTGTTGTTCCTTGTGAGGAGACAAGGTCATGAATGCACCATTCTTTGGACTTAAACTCTTAAAAACTACATTAGGGAAGATCAAAGAGAGACTGTATCTTAACCTTATTGTCATTGCTGAAAGAGAGAATCAAGATCAATAAGAATCAAGTCCCAAGATAAGAAGTTTAAAGTTCATAAAGGTGGAACTAACTGCAAATTTTTCAGATTCTCTAAGAACCTAAACTTTCATTGCTAGACTGATCTACCTATGATTTTCAACTTAGTAAGACTTGTAATCAACTACCGTGGCAATGGTTCTTATAAGCATAAACGTCCTATGGTTAGTACCAAGAAAAACTGACAATTTCAAAATTTTGACTCTATAAAAACAGGTTTTTGACTCAACTTAAAGACTCTATAAATCAAACACAAAGCACACAACGTCAGTAATGATATATCATGGCTTTTATGGTTTTTAACCATGATATAAGTCCTTTTTGTTAAGTCTTTTTGGTCTTTTTAGAGTCCTAGAAGAGTCTTTGCATGTTATAGCATGTCTGGAGCATAATTGGAGATTTTGGAACCTTTTGGAGCATTCTGAGTTGAAGCCACGAAGTACCAAGCTCGAAGCAGAAAGTATCCCATATGGTGACGCTCGTCACCACCTTTGGTGACTCGTCACCCATCAAGGAAGGAGTGTGGCTGTTTTATTAAAAGTGTGAAGAAGATTTGCAGAATTGGCCCATAAGTTCCATTATTTACAAGAAGACCCCAGATCGTGTTTAGCTTCTATTTATTAGGTTTTTCAACCATTGTTGGCGAAAATATTAAGTTTTTGAGAATTCAGAGAGCTTAGAGAGAGATTTATTCAGAGGTTTTTTGGGAGACAAATCTTGTACACTTTTGAGAAGATTTCGAACCCCCTTATTCTTTTACTCTTTCTCTTAATGCAATTTTATTCAGTTATGTTTTGTGATCCCATAATCATGTCTAAGTAATCTGCTAGTTAAGTTAAGGCTTTTTCAAGGGTTGATGAAGAGATTGTAAAATCGCAATTCTGTTAGGAATATCTTTTGGTTTTTCATCTCTGCTTGCTTTAAAATCGAATTTCTGAGAAACATCATCTAGGAATCCGAAAATCTTAGGTTGTTAAAAATATGTGAGAGCATTATTCATAACCTGAACTAGTATTTGATGAGCAAAACAACTTAGTGCAAAGAGATTGGGCTTAGGAGTTTTGTAAACAATTGAATCTGATCATTCCTGCATGGTTAGGTTGTTATGGTTTTCAAAGAGATTTGAAACTCTGTGATTTAGACATAGATAACTTTTGCAATGAGAATTGATTAGTTATACATCAGTGAGTCATGTTTAAAATGGTTCTTAATCATTCATGATTTTATGCGTTTTACATTCTTGGATTCAACCTGCGAACTGTCCTGACTTAGCGCTTTTAGTCCTCTGAAACTTAGATCAACTTACAAAATCGTTTGCTTACTTTTATTCATTCATTCGCATTACATACATCATATCTCGCTTAGCTTAATCCGAACCTATATTCGATAGTGTAGTCTGCATTACTCTCTTGGGATTTCGATACCCCTTGTACTACAACTTCTTTGCTGTGCACTTGCAGTAGTTTTATTTGTGTAAAACCTGAGCCCTATAAAGTTTTTGGCGCCGTTGCCGGGGAGTAATAGCTGCCTATCGATTTCTAGTATTAGGGTTTTGTCTAAGTTTTAATTTGTTTACTGACTTTTTGCTGCTTTTCTTTGTTCCTGTTTCAGGTGTATGCCTAATCGCAGAACCAGAAGCAACAAAGAGAAGGAGCTTGTGACTTTGAGCATCGACGAGCTTGCTAGGTTGGAAAGAACTAACAGGAAAGCTAAGAAGCAATCTACAATGGTCGCTCCACTTATCTTGGTTGAAGATGCAGAAGGTCACTTGGTTGACAGGGAATGAAACAGGAGAAACGAAGAGGGGCAGAGAATTGATCAAGAGGGAAATGTCATTGTTGAACAGTAGGTTCAACAAGTGAATGAGAACGTGGGAGTCCCTGCTGCTGCCAATAACGCTGCTGGGCGTTTTGTTCAGAGGACTCTAGGTGACTACAACAGACCTGATCAGTTATATGCCAACAGAGCTGCAATCCGACCTCCTCCCTTCCAGAGGAACGATTTTGAGGTTAAACCTGTCTACTATCAGCTGGTTGGCCAGCATCCATTCCATGGCTTACCTCATGAGCATCCTATGGATCACATTGAGAGGTTTGGGGATTTAGCTTCCAGTGTCAAAGCTAATGGGGTTAGCAATGATTTTCTGTTCTGCAAGCTTTTCTCTTACTTTCTTGAAGGAGAAGCTGCATATTGGCTGAAGCAACTGGAGCCTGCTTCATTGACCACTTGTGAAGACACCAAGAATGCTTTTCTGAATAACTTCTATGATGATGCAAGATCAGAGGACATGAGGACGAAAATTGCATCCTTTACACAAGCCCTACTGAAGCTTTTAAGGCTTCTTGGATCAGGTTCAAGTCTTACCAAAGGGACTGTCCTCATCATGGCATTAGTCAGGTGCAATTACTTGGGATTTTCTTCAGAGGCATTGACTGGAAGTATCAGATGGCGCTGGATGCAGCAAGTTCAGGAAACTTCAACACCAACAGACCAGAGGAGGCGATCAGACTGATTGAGAATTTGGTCTGCAGCAACAACACTAAAAATGCAGACTTTCAGAGGATGAAACAAGCTGGTGTGGCTGATGGAAATCAGATTGCTGAAGTTAAGGCTAAGCTGGATGATATGCACAGCCTTTTGGTGGGGAAGAAGTCAGTTCACTTTGCTGCAGAAGTGGAAACTTTCGAAGCTCCAGAGGAGGTTGAACAGGAGGATGTAAATTTCAACAATTCTGGTGGTTTTCAAGGTCAAAGGTATGAGAATCAGCAGTGGAACAGAGGATACAGCAACAACAATCAGAAGAACACTTTTACAGGAGGACAGAGCACGCCTGGTTTCACTCCTAAGCCCCCATTCCAAAAGACAGAGTACCAGAAGCCATTCCAGAACAATGGAAATTACAGAAACTATGGTTCTTCTTCCTATCAACCAGCACCTCCACAAGGGAACAAAATGGAAGCAATGTTAGAACAGATCTTGGAAGGACACCAGAAGCTTACAGTGGACTTCAATGGCAAGATAGATTCGCTCTATCAGGATTTGAATGGAAAAATTGAGAGTCTGAACTCTCATATGAAGAAGCTTGATGTTCAAGTTGCCCAAACTGCAGGAGCTGTTCAGAGGCAAGAAGGATTTCTTACAGGAAGAACTGATGCTAATCCCAAACACCATGTGAATGCCATCACATTGAGGAGTGGAAAGAACCTGCAACCAGTGTTGCAGAAGGATTTGACCCCAAGGAATTTCGTGGGTATTGAAGAGTATGAAGATGAAGAAATATCTGCTGAAGACCCACGGGTGACGCTCGTCACCAGTAATGGGTGTCGCTCGTCACCCATCGAGCACAACCCCGACTCCGACTCCTCACAAATTGGTGACGACTGTCACCAGGTGGGTGACGCTCGTCACCCAAATCCAATGATCGATCCCGACTCGTCCAAAGTGAGTGACGCTCGTCACCATCCCAGTGACGCTCGTCACCATCCCAGTGACGCTCGTCACCAGACGCCATATGCTGCAGTTTCGCCCAAGACTTCAGATAATGCTAAGGAGACCGTGTATAAAACCAAGATACCCTATCCTAAGCATCCTAAGAAGTCTAAGCAAGAGCTTGAAGATGCAAGATGCAAGGCTATCATGGACAAGTTGGTTATAGAGATCCCATTGATTGATACTGTAAGGATCACTCCTGTTATAAGGAGGTATGTGAAGAGGATGGTGACCAATAACTTGAGTCTAGAAGCTGGAGCTATGATGATCAACGAGCAGGTCAGTGCAGTGATTCAGAACAGAGTTCCAGAGAAGCTTTCAGACCCAGGAAGCTTTGTTTTAGACTGCACAATCTTCAATGACAAGTTTGAGAGGTCATTGTGTGATCTTGGCTCTAGTGTGAACCTCATGCCTCATTCTGTTGCCAAGAGCTTGGGGATGACCGATTTCAAGGCTACACGGATATCTCTTGTCCTAGCTGATAGATCACTCAGAGTTCCTGAAGGAGTGATAGAGGATGTTCCTATCAAAGTAGGAGATTGTATGATTCCTACTGATTTTGTGGTTCTGGAGTATGGAGAAGAACCCAAAGATCCCTTGATTCTTGGCAGACCCTTCTTGGCTACTGCAGGAGCTATTATTGATGTCAGGAAGGGTATAATAGAGCTAAATGTTGGTGATTTAGTGATGAAATTCGAAATAGACAAGCTGATGAAGAGGCCAACCATAGATGTACAGACTTTTATGTGGATGTTCTCACAAACATTGCTGATCAGATCTTCCATGAGATGAGTTCAGAGGATCCCTTGGAAAGGGCATTGACCACTTCTACAGCTGAGTATGAGGATTTAGATGCTGCTGCAACAGGGTACACAAAGATGATGGATGCTACTGCTCAAGTGATGCAACTGGTTGCACAGGATGAGCTTGTCTCCACATCTGCGAAAGCTGCCACAATGGGTGATTGGTCTGTAGCAAAAGCACCAAAAGTTGAGCTTAAACAGCTCCCTGCAGGTCTAAGGTACGCATTTCTTGGAGAAAACTCCACCTATCCTGTTATTGTTAATGATTCATTGAACAATGCAGAGCTCACCCTTTTGCTAAGTAAGCTGCAAAAGTTTCGCAAAGCTCTTGGCTACTCTCTTGATGACATTTCAGGTATCTCTCCAGACTTGTGCATGCATAGGATACACTTGGAGGATGAGTCGAAATCATCAGTTGAGCATCAGAGGAGGCTGAATCCGAATTTGCAGGATGTAGTCAAGAAAGAGATCATGAAGTTGTTGCAGGCTGGTATCATCTATCCTATATCAGACAGTGCTTGGGTTAGTCCAGTGCACGTGGTGCCTAAGAAAGGAGGTGTCACAGTGGTGAAGAATGACAAGGATGAGCTGATTCCAACCAGGACTGTCACAGGACACAGGATGTGCATTGACTACAGGAAACTGAATGCAGCAACAAGGAAGGATCATTTTCCTCTGCCTTTCATCGATCAGATGCTGGAGAGGCTGGCGAATCACAAGTATTACTGCTTTCTTGATGGGTATTCTGGTTTCTTTCAGATCCCCATCCATCCATATGATCAGGAGAAGACCACTTTTACCTGTCCCTATGGCACTTTTGCATATCGCAGAATGTCTTTTGGGCTGTGTAATGCGCCTGCAACCTTCCAGAGATGCATGATGTCGATCTTCACATACATGATAAAGAAGTTTATGGAGGTGTTCATGGATGACTTCTCTGTTTATGGGTCCTCTTTCAAGAGCTGCTTGGATAATTTGTGTGCAGTTCTGCAGAGATGTGAAGAGAAGCACTTGGTTTTAAATTGGGAGAAGTGCCATTTTATGGTTCACGATGGTATTGTGCTTGGCCACGGAGTCTCAGGAGACGGTATAGAGGTGGATATGGCGAAAATTGAGGTGATGACAAGTCTGCAAGCACCTGATTCAGTCAAAGCAGTGAGGAGTTTTCTGGGTCATGCAGGCTTCTATAGAAGATTCATCAAGGACTTTAGTAAGATAGAACGCCCCCTTACTGCTCTCCTCTGCAAGGATGTGAAGTTTGAGTTCACAGAAGAGTGCAAATCTGCCTTTGAACAGATCAAGCAAGCTTTGGTTACAGCTCTTGTTGTGCAGCCACCAGATTGGGACTTACCTTTTGAGGTAATGTGTGATGCCAGCGATTTTGCAGTTGGAGTAGTGCAGGGACAGGGGAAAGACAAGAAACTCCACGCCATCTACTATGCAAGTAGAACTTTGGATGATGCTCAGAAGAATTATGCAACAACTGAGAAGGAATTGTTAGCTGTTGTGTTTGCTTTTGAGAAGTTCAGGCAATATCTTGTTGGCTCCAAGGTCGTGGTTCATACTGACCATTCAGCACTGAAGTACCTGATGCAAAAGAAGGATGCAAAGCCAAGGCTGTTGAGATGGATCCTGCTTCTTCAGGAGATTGACATTGAAGTGAAGGACAAGAAAGGTGTTGAGAATGGAGTTGCTGATCATCTATACCGGATTCAAGTCGAAGATAGTGTCCCAATCAATGATTTCTTGCCTGAAGAGAATGTTTACTTAGTGGAAACAAGAGAACAGGAGAAAGTATTGAAAACCTGCAGTTTTCTCGAAACTGCAGGGGAGTGACGAGCGACACCAGGAGGGTGACGCTCGTCACCAACCCAGAACAGCCACGACCAAAGTGTACGAAAGAGGTGACGCTCGTCACCAATATTGGTGACGCTCATCACCAATCTCTACACTTTTCTGCGATTTGTGCAAGCTTGGGGATTGCTTTTGAAGAGCCTGTTTATGCTTTGAATGATCCAAAGAGGCTCTGGTACGCTGATATTGCAAATTACCTTGCTGCAGAGGATGAACCATATGACTTCAAAGGCTATGCTAAGAAGAAGTTCTTGAGAGAACTTAGGAGATTCTATTGGGATGAGCCATACCTCTACAAGCATTGTGCTGATGGGATCTACAGGAGATGCATAGCAGAAGAAGAAATGCAGGACGTCCTCTTTCACTGTCATGGATCAGAGTATGCTGGACACTTTGCTACATTCAAGACTGTCTCTAAGGTATTGCAAGCTGGATTTTGGTGGCCTACTATGTTCAGAGACGCCCAGGCCTTCATTACAAGCTGTGATACTTGTCAGAGAAGAGGAAAAATCAGCAGGAGACATGAGATGCCATAGAACTTCATTCTGGAAGTTGAAGTCTTTGATTGTTGGGGTATTGACTTCATGGGACCTTTTCCCTCATCCTATGGGAATAAATACATTATGGTTGCTGTTGATTATGTATCTAAGTGGGTAGAGGCGTTGGCTACTCCTACTAATGATGCAGCAGTGGTTTTGAAACTGTTTAAGACCATTATCTTTCCCAGATTTGGTGTCCCGCGGATTATCATAAGTGATGGTGGTTCTCACTTTGTCAATAAGGTTTTTGACAAACTATTGAAGAAGTATGGTGTACAGCACAAAGTAGCCACGTCCTATCACCCCCAAACAAGTGGGAAAGTTGAGGTTTCCAACAGACAGATCAAGCAGATTCTGGAAAAGACAGTTGGGAAGACAAGGAAAGATTGGTCTGCAAAGCTGGATGATGCATTATGGGCTTACAGAACAGCATACAACATGCCACTTGGGACTACACCATTCCATCTTCTCTATGGCAAGGCGTGCCATCTACCAGTAGAGTTGGAGTTCAAAGCAGAATGGGCCAACAAGAAGCTGAACTTCGATCTGAAGCCTGCTGCAGGAAGGCGCTTGATTCAGCTCAATGAACTGGATGAGATCAGATATCTGCCATATGAAAACTCCAAGTTATACAAGTAGAGGACAAAGGCATATCATGATAAAAAGATCATCTCCAGGCATTTCGAGCCCAATGACCAGGTATTACTCAACAACTCTCGTTTACAGCTTTTTCCCGGTAAATTGCGTTCTCGATGGTCAGGTCCTTTCACTGTCAAAGAAGCTCGTCCACATGGTGCAATTGTCCTGATTAACTTTAAAGGAGAGGAGTTCACTGTCAATGGACAAAGGGTAAAGCATTACTGGGCACAAGCAGAGATTCCAGCAGGACACATTGTGTCTCTGGATGATGCACCAGCTGTCTAACCAGCCAACCACAGTCAAGCTAATGACTTTAAACAAGCGCTTAGTGGGAGGCAACCCACTGGTAAGTTGTAGATATTATATTTAGCTATTAGTTTCGTGCTTATGATTAGTAATTAGAATTTTATTCAGTTAAAAAAAAAAACAAAAAAAAAATGGTGACGATCATCACCCTTATGGTGACGCTCGTCACCCGTAGGAGTCGAACATGGGGGGGTTTATTTTCTTCTTCTTCTTCCTCGTGCTCACTTCTCAAATAACGAACACATAGTAATATTCTCACAAATTCCTAACTTTTGATTTTCTAAACCAAATTAAGTGATTCAAGAGTCTAATCCGTGCGGATTTTGCTCCTCTTTCTGAATATCAACTCGGTTTTTAAGATCTGCAAGGTATGTGTTCGGAATTCCCAATTTTCAGTCCGCCATAGGTTTGGTAAAATCCGATTTTTGACTTGATTGGCTTGATTTAACTATTGAATCATGGTTAGTTAGGTTGTATTAGAGGAATGGAACCATCTATGTGAGCTTTTATCGGTTGATTTGCAAGTTTTAAATTTTCGAGTTCATGATGAAAATTGCAAAAATCTAGAAACTTTAGGTGATTTGGGTTGAACTGATGATTGAATTGTGTTCCTGGTAGTGCTGTAGTTGAACGCCATCAGTTATTTCACCTTGATTGATTGATTTTTCGAATTTTGAAAAATTTGCTAATTTTAGTGATGTTTTTGGTCGATTTTGATCTTCAATTTTCAGATGCCTCGACAGGAGAAACGACCAAAGCAAAGCTCGTCTTCAAGCACTGCAACAGAGTCTACAGATTCCTTCAGTCAGTACCCAGTTTGCAGGCCTCCATGGCCCAAGCGAGAAGATCGGAAAATAGCCTCTAGAGTGGCTTGGGCAGGAACTCCGAGGCAGGAAATATCACAGGACACTTGTATATTCTGGGATATCCAGGAGGAATGGGATGAGTATGACACGCTATTCTACAATACGTGGCTGGGAGTGAAGATTATCCCCACTCGGTTCGCGGATTCTGCCGTTCTGCAGAAGATGGGGATCTTCGAGGAGGTTGTTCAGATTCTAGAGAGCATTGGGATGGGGACTATGCCGTTCCAGCAGTATGATCTCTACTGATAAACTCATAATTTAGCATATTTTAGCACTCATTTAGGATAGATTTTGTATTCATATTGCATTCATATTTAGATTATTTGTAATTTTTGCTCCATTTTAGGTTTTAGACATGTTTGCATTAGCATTTGCATATTTCTTGCATATATGCATTGTTTTTAGGTAATATCGAGTACATGGAGCTGTGTTGGACGCTGAGCATGGACAAGGAGTCAAAAGAAGAGATTGGAAGTTGCTGGGAGTCAAGAAAGAGTTCGGCCAAAAAAAATTAGGCAGAGATCGACCACCAGATCGACCATCCCACTCGTTTGAGGCAGAGATCGACCACCAGATCGACCATCCCACTCTTTTCAGGCAGAGATCGACCACCAGATCGACCATCCCACTCGTTTCAGCCTCAGATAGACCACTAGATCGACCAGGCCACCCGTTTCAGCTCAGATCGACCACTAGATCGACCAGGCGGGTCGATCTTCGGCCCAGATTTCTGCTTCCTTCCTTGGACAGCTCAGACTTTGTCTTTTAGTGAGGGGACCAGTTGTGTGGTCCTATATGAACACTCTAAACCTAAAATTTTGGGGGATCCACGAAATTTACAGCCTCTATCCCCATTTTTGGGTTTTGTGGATCACCATTAAAGCATCTTTTTCTATTATCAAGCTTTATCTCTTGTAAAAACTTTGATTTTGAATTTAAGAACTTCTCTTTAAGCTTTAATCTTTCTTTCTTGTTATCTTAATCATATTTAACTCCTCTTATCTTATGATGAAGAGGGGTTTGAAAATGATAATAGAGTAGTTCTTTAGGATTTAAGGATGAGGTGATTAGGAAGGTTTTAAAGGTTAGATCTTGGTATTTTTTTGCTCTTAACTTTATCCTTTCTTGGTTTAGAGTATCAAATGCTTAAAGACCTTGAGAGAGGCTTTATGATCCAAGAGATTTCCTTTTCTCATAAGAACTTAGGAGATCTCTTATGTCCAAACCAAGAGACTAGTATGCCTTAAAGACCACGGAAGTGGCAAGTAAGGGCTAGTTAAGCCATGCTAAGATCCGTGCTTCAGCTCCATCAACCATCCTTTTCCACCACAAGCCATGGGTTTGGAGGGGATGAATGATGAGAGGAACTTATCTTACCCACAAGCCATGGGAAGATTGCTTCTTAGGCTTAAGGATAGCTCATTTTGAAATGTGTAGATTTACTTTTTTCAAACAAAGATCGAACCTTAAGCTTCCCTAAGCATGAACCTCATCCTTAGATCTGTTATTTATCATTCAAGTAGTTTTCAAAAGCTTTCTCCTTTAGATTTAAAGTTTGCTCATTTAAGTTGCTAGAAATAGCCTTAATTGCCTGTTTTCAGTTTTTGAATTTTCATAATCAGTAGTCTTGCACTTTAAATTCCTAGTTTTCTTCTAGTAGTTGCTAACCCTTAAGAGGGGATTTTAAAATTGTTCTCTTGCTCATTTCGTATTGCATTTAGTTTTAGTTGAATTTCTCCCTCATTTACCCGAATTTGACTTAGCTTTACTTTGCTCTTGTATTCCTAGTTTCTTTCTCACCTAGGCTGGATTGACACCTAAAGTACTACAGCAACACTAAGAGGCTTTATGATTGATAATTAGAACTGTGAAAAAAGGCTTTCTATCAATTGGCGCCGTTGCCAACTTAGGTTTTGCTGAAATTACTAGGATTTGGAGCTTAGTATAGACTAAGTTTTTGTTTTTCATTTTGGTTACTAACCCTCTTTCAAGTGTTTGTTCTTTTTGCAAGGCACAATCACAAGGAAGACAGTATGGATTCGGATATAGCATCAATGTTTGAGGCCTTATTAGCGAATCAAGAGAGAATGCTGGCTTGGGACCCAACTAGCAACCATGGTTTTGAAAGGTCATCCACTTATCAAAGAGGGCTTATGGATGAACATTATTCTCCAGAGAATCACTATGTATTGTTGAGGAATACCAATCCTGGGACATGGAGGACGAGCAAGGAGCAGCCTATTCTTCCCACATCTCTAAGGAGGAAGAAACTCTCAACATGATGAAGTTGCTTTTGGAGCAGCAAGGAGCAGCCTATTCTTCCCACATCTCTAAAGAGGAAGAAACTCTCAACATGATGAAGTTGCTTTTGGAGCAGCAAGAACAGCTTAATGAGAGCATTAGCATGCTTGACTTCAAACTAGGCTCTCCTGCTCCATTTTCAAGAGTTGCTGCAACAACACATGTGGAGTCTATCAACACCGAAATCTCACAAGAGAAAGAGGAACAAGAAGAGAAAGCTCTCACCAATGATGAATTCCAACAAGAAGCTGAAGAACTTGAAGCTCTTCTTAGGTACATTGTTGATGAAAATCTTGAGCAAAGATTTGAAGATCCTTGTGAAGAAAGTTTGGTTGTTGAATGTTTAGAGGATGCTAGTGAGAGCTCATTTATTGAGCAAGAGCCCTCCACCAAGAAAGAAACACATTTGCAACTCATTCCCAGGAAGGAGACAAAGGAGAATCCCATTGCATTAGCCTCCAAGGAGGGTGAAGAAGAAGAATCTCCAATGCAAAAACCTTTTGCCAAGCACCTCGGTTTCACCCTCACCAATGAAGAAAGCATTGAGGATCCACGGCAGTTACACTTTGAGGAGATAAGGATGCACACATTTGGGGGATGGTTCTATGATGAGTATGAGCCTGGTGATACAAGCCTCAACATGACCGAGGAGAAGAGCCTTGAGGATCCATGGAAGCTACCCTTTGAGGAGATAAGAATGCACACATTTGAGGGATGGTTCTATGATGAGTATGAGCCTGGTAATACAAGCCTCAACATGACCAAGGAAGATGGAGATTCAAAGGCACGCTCTTGGAAGCTCTTAAATACAGGAAAACTGAAGCATGTCCAGTAGATCGATGGCTAGATCGAGTGACAAGGTCGATCTAAGAGAACGGATCGATCGGTCCAAAAATGGATCGACCGATCTAATTTCTCTCGAGAAATTCTCAGAGTTTGGACCGATCGGTCCTATCTAGATCGACCTCGTGATCGAGCATGATCCTCGATCTTCTGCCCAGAACGACCCTCAGATCGATCCTCTAGCTCGATCCACAACACAGCCCAAGGTACACCATTCCAACACCTTGTATATATCATGAATTCTTGGCTTTTTGAATTTTATTTCTTGTTGCTGGTCTCTCTTGAACTTTTATTACACAAGAGACTGTGTAATTTAAGTTTGGGGGAGAGGTTAAGAGATTTAATTTTGTGTTTTGTTTTCTTATTTTCCCTTTAAGCATATTTGAGTCTTCATGCATATTCATTTGCATATAAAATCAGAAATATTTTCAAAATTTTCGAAAAAATTCATGTAGCTTGCACTTGATTGGTAAATATTTTAGGATGGAGTCTAGATATTATCATATAGGTTGCTTGCATTCACGTGCATATGGGGCAATTTTTCTTAAAAAGGTGTTTTATGCTCATGAATTAGTTCAAGGCCCTAGTTAGTAGTTCTTTGATGCTTGTGCAAACTTGAAGTTAAGTTCTAACCATATTTGGATCATTTGTTTTGATTTTCGTGGCTTAAGTTGAACAGACATGAATTGAATCCTTTCCTACTAAGTGAGAACCTTAATCTGAATTTGAATTATCACACTTGTGCATTTGAAATGGAATACATGGATCACATATACATATTCAGGCTTTCTTACCCCTTTCTACCACTCTTTGTAAGTCTGAATAGAACTCCACACCCTGAACCTTGCCTTCCTTTCAAGCCAAATATTTCTTGTGTGATGTGAGGCCTTATTTTCGGATTGAACTTGGCATAAAATGTTAGGTTTAGGCGACATCATTAGGATTTCATATTGATGCTAGCTTTGCATTTTGAAGCTAGTTTTAGGTTTGTTTTGGGGCAGGGATTCGCTGGTGTTAAAAGAATTTTGCTTATGTGTTTTCAGTTTAAAAAGAAATGGTGTTTGGGGTTTGAAAATAAAGGACTCATAGTTTTAAGTGGTGGTGTTGTTCTGTTTTTAAATAAAAGCTCAGTTTTAAAAGAGAAGGAGGTAGCTCTCAGAAATAAAAGAAAATCAGAAAGAAAAGAGCCAAAGGCCAAAGTTTAAAAAGAGAAAAAAATAATAATAATAATAATAAGAGAAGAGAGCTACCAAGATTTAAAGAAAGAGCTTTAAGTTTGTGATTGACCACCACTAGCCTAAGAAGAGTAAAGATGTCTTCTGTTTTTGTGGGTTATGCTTGGCTTCTTGCCTTGTTGTTTGGGTAGTTTCTAGAGGGTGAGTGAGCTTTAAAAAGAAAGAAAATGAGAGGGGTTTAGGATCATTGTTAGTGTATATGGGTAGATGAGAGTCTAGTCATGTATGCATCAATTGTCTTTACCATTAGCATTATGCATAAGTTCAATCCTTTTTGAGATAACCCATTATTTGAATTACCCACTTGAATGATATCATCTTTGTCTCATAACCTTGTCCTTAGCCAAATGTATTCTGTTCTAAGTGCATGAGTGTGATTCACAGTTTGATCATTAATTGAATGTTAAAGGTTAGGATTCTTGGATTGTTTGGAATATGAGAGTCATGATCTGAAATTCAACATGTGATGAATATGGCTAAGTTCTTTAAAGTAGAGTTTGTATACTGCATCCTAGAATTAAGAACAAGGACCCTTGAGATGATTCATTTGAAAAACACTTTTTCAAGAAATTTGAACCCCCATTTTCAAACCTCTCTCTTGGATTTGTCTTTGTTTGCTTGAGGACAAGCACAAAGGCAAGTTTGGGGGAGTTGATAAACTCATAATTTAGCATATTTTAGCACTCATTTAAGATAGATTTTGCATTCATATTGCATTCATATTTAGATTATTTGTAACTTTTGCTCTATTTTAGGTTTTAGACATGTTTGCATTAGCATTTGCATATTTCTTGCATATATGCATTGTTTTTAGGTAATATGGAGTACATGGAGCTGTGTTGGACGCTGAGCATGGACAAGGAGTCAAACGAAGAGCTTGGGAGTTGCTGGGAGTCAAGAAAGAGTTCGGCCAAAAAGAATTAGGCAGAGATCGACCACCAAATCGACCATCCCACTCGTTTCAGGCAGAGATCGACCACCAGATCGACCATCCCACTCGTTTCAGGCAGAGATCGACCACCAGATCGACCATCCCACTCGTTTCAGCCTCAGATCGACCACTAGATCGACCAGGCCACCCGTTTCAGCTCAGATCGACCACTAGATCGACCAGGCGGGTCGATCTTCGGCCCAGATTTCTGCTTCCTTCCTTGGACAGCTCAGACTTTGTCTTTTAGTGAGGGGACCAGTTGTGTGGTCCTATATGAACACTCTAAACCTAAAATTTTGGGGGATCCACGAAATTTACAGCCTCCATCCCCATTTTTGGGTTTTGTGGATCACCATTAAAGCATCTTTTTCCATTTTCAAGCTTTATCTTTTGTAAAAACTTTGATTTTGAATTTAAGAACTCCTCTTTAAGCTTTAATCTTTCTTTCTTGTTATCTTAATCATGTTTAACTCCTCTTATCTTATGATTAAGAGGGGTTTGAAAATGATAATAGAGTAGTTCTTTAGGATTTAAGGATGAGGTGATTAGGAAGGTTTTAAAGGTTAGATCTTGGTATTTTCTTGCTCTTAACTTTATCCTTTCTTGGTTTGGAGTATCAAATGCTTAAAGACCTTGAGAGAGGCTTTATGATCCAAGAGATTTCCTTTTCTCATAAGAACTTAGGAGATCTCTTATGTCCATCTAGTAGTTGCTAACCCTTAAGAGGGGATTTTAAAATTTTTCTCTTGCTCATTTCGTATTGCATTTAGTTTTAGTTGAATTTCTCCCTCATTTACCTGAATTTGACTTAGCTTTACTTTGCTCTTGTATTCCTAGTATCTTTCTCACCTAGGCTGGATTGACACCTAAAGTACTACAGCAACACTAAGAGGCTTTAGGATTGATAATTAGAACTGTGAAAAAAGGCTTTCTATCATCTACCCAGATTTGGTCCGCCAGTTTCTCTCTACAGTTCGCGTCTACTACGCGAATGTGCTGGCGAAGCGTGCACAGGAAGGCACGATGACGTTTCTGATCCGAGGGGTTCGATACCGGATCAGTCTGATTGAGCTTTGTGGGATATATGGCTTCTCTGACCATCCCACAGGCGTTCTCCTTCCCTCTCAGTGGACCCATATGCGGACATTCTAGTCCAAGTTCGGGAATGGAGTCTATGACAGCAAGACTAGCACGCAGACAGAGGTTCGCCATCCTGTCTTGAGGTACATTTTGCGCCTCTTTGGTCATACCATTTTGTGCAAGTCTGCCCCTAGCAAGACTCGGGTTAGTGAGCTGATTCTCCTCTACTACGGACTTTATGAGATGCTTGATGATGTGATCCCTATCGATAGCATGGTTCGCGCCAACTTGGGCGCTGTTTTCGCTGAACATCTGGTCTCCTTGAAGACCAAGCCGTTCACCAGTCCATGGGAGAAGACCGAGAGTGTTGGCAGCCTTCTGACACCGATCTTTCATCATTTCCAGATCGATGTCACTCCTTGCAGTCTGCGCAGTGACATATCACTTATGGATGACCAGTATCTGCGCCATGTCACCTGGCTGAAGATTGGAATTGTTTGGACTTTCACTACTACTTCTGGAGAGTATGTTGGCATTAAGTTGCCACAAAGAGCCATCACTACGATTCAGGGAGTCCCACACCAGCTTTTCTTCATGCCAACTCAGACTCTGCTGCGTCCTTTGGCTCTGCGCCTTGCTAGAGCTGCTACAGGTGGTGCCTCTGCTTCTATTGCTGCTGCTGCTGCTGATGCTGGACCTTCTACACGCCAGAGTTGCTCTTCTACTGCTTTCAAGCGTCCTCCACGACCACAGACACCCATGGATATGGCTGCTTTTCAGGAGTATGTCATTGACAGCTTTGAGGGACTCTGGGATGCTGTTGCTACACTTAGCAACTGTGGTTGTGTCCGCCCCCATTACACCATTGAGACTTGCGAGGATGAGGACTGAGGCTCCACTATCTGGTTACTTGCTTCTTTTTCTTTTTTATATTTATTTCTCTTGAGTCATTTTTATGTTTTCTTTGAGTCAGTTGTCAGTTTCTATGATGATGTTTTGTAAGATTGTTGAACCAGGTTATTATTGATATGTTTGGATGTTGTTAATTATGTGTTTGAGTGCTCAAAAAGTCCAACTTTCGAGTACATATGACAACACTTCGTTAATTAACATCTAACTTAACAATTGGGTAATACAGGTCGTGGTGACGCTCGTCACCAGATTGGTGACGCTCGTCACCCGACCTCACGCGAGGTAACACTTTTCTGACTTGGTTTTTCGACTTCTCATTCATTTTTCTGACCAACTCTTGGCTTGATAACACTGGGGACAGTGTTGTTTAAGTCTGGGGGAGGTGGTTATTGACGTTGTGTGCTTTGTGTCATGTTTATAGAGTCTTAAAGTTGAGTCAAAAACCTGTTTTATAAAGTCAAAATTTTGAAACTGTCAGTTTTTCTTGGAACTAACCATATGACGTTTTTGCTTATAAGAACCATTGCCACAGTAGTTGATTACAAGTCTTAATAAGTTGAAAGTCATAGGTAGATCAGTCTAGCAATGAAGGTTTAGGTTCTTAGAGAATCTGGAAAATTTGCTGTTAGCTCCACCTTAATGAACTTTAAACTTCTTATTTTGGTGATTGATTCTTTTTGAGCTTGATTCTCTCTTTCAGCACTGACAATAAAGTCAAGATACAGTCTCTCTTTGATCTTCCCTAATGTAGTTTTTAAAAGTTTAAGTCCAAAGGATGGTGCATTCATGACCCTGTCTCCTCACAAGGAACAACAGTAGTGAACACACTCAAGAACCTGTCTCCTCACAAGGAACACAAGCATTGAGTAGCACCATATCTTAGACTGTAAAAGTTGAGAAAAAGAAGTGAAAAATCGAAAATATCCAAAGGAAAATATCAAGGGAAGAGAAAATAGGAAGGGAAAAGAATCTGTAAAGTGATTAAGATGATAGAACCTTGATGAGATATCACACTTAGATAAAAAATATAAGGAGTTGACAGTAGAAATTTCGGATTTCTTGAAGGGATTTGGACTGGACTTGAGAGATTTGCTAAGCTTGTGATGATTAGACTGAAATTTGATCTTGTGTTGATTATGTGGTATGTGGATTCGAAAGTTCAAACTAATGTGGTGTTCCTGATGACTGACTGACTGTTTCTTGTTTTCAAACCTCGACCTTATGCTTGGTCTGATGTTTGCTTGAGGGCAAGCAAAAGCTAAGTCTGGGGGAGTTGATATATCATGGTTTTTATGGTTTTTAACCATGATATAAGTCCTTTTTGTTAAGTCTTTTTGGCCTTTTTAGAGTCCTAAAAGAGTCTTTGCAGGTTATAGCATGTCTGGAGCATAATTAGAGATTTTGGAACCTTTTGGAGTATTCTGAGTTGAAGCCACGAAGTACCAAGCTCGAAGCAGAAAGTATCCCATATGGTGACGCTCGTCACCACCTTTGGTGACGCTCGTCACCCATCAAGGAAGGAGTGTGGCTGTTTTATTAAAAGTGTGAAGAAGATTTGCAGAATTGGTCCAGAAGTTCCATTATTTACAAAAAGACCCCAGATCGTGTTTAGCCTCTATTTATTAGGTTTTTCAGCCACTGTTGGCGAAAATCTTAAGTTTTGTGAATTCAGAGAGCTTAGAGAGAGATTTATTCAGAGCTTTTTGGGGAGACAAATCCTGTACTCTTTTTAGAAGATTTCGAACCCCCTTATTCTTTTACTCTTTCTCTTAATGCAATTTTATTCAGTTATGTTTTGTGATCCCATAATCATGTCTGAGTAATCTGCTAGTTAAGTTAGGGCTTTTTCAAGGGTTGATGAAGAGATTGTAGAATCGCAATTCTGTTAGGAATATCTTTTGGTTTTTCATCTCTGCTTGCTTTAAAATCGAATTTCTGAGAAACATCATCTAGGAATCCGAGAATCTTAGGTTGTTAAATATATGTGAGAGCATTATTCATAACCTGAACTAGTATTTGATGAGCAAAACAATTTAGTTCAAAGAGATTTGGCTTAGGAGTTTTGTAAACAATTGAATCTGACCATTCCTGCATGCTTAGGTTGTTAGGGTTAGCAAAGAGATTTGAAACTCTGTGATTTAGGCATAGATAACTTTTGCAATGAGAATTGATTAATTATACATCAGTAATTCATGTGTAAAACGGTTCTTAATCATTCATGATTTCATGCATTCTACATTCTTGGATTCAACCTGCGAACTGACCTGACTTAGCGCTTTTAGTCCTCTAAAACTTAGATCATCTTACAAAATCGTTTGCTTACTTTTATTCATTCATTCGCATTACATACATCATATCTCGCTTAGCGTAATCCGAACCTACATTCGATAGTGTAGTCTGCATTATTCTCTTGGGATTTCGATACCCCTTGTACTACAACTGCTTTGCTGTGCACTTGCAGTAGTTTTATTTGGGTAAAACCTGAGCCCTATCAAGTAACCACCTCCTCCAGACTTAAACAACACTGTCCCCAGTGTTATTAAGCCAAGAGTTGGTCAAAATGAAGCATGAGAACTTGTAAAGCCGAGTTGGAAAAGTGGTACCTCGCAAAGGGTCGGGTGACGAGCATCACCAGCCTGGTGAGGAGCGTCACCACGACTTGTACTTCAGAATCGACAAGTTAGATGGTTATTAGCGTAATGTTATCATATGTAATCTAAAGTCAGACTATTAGAGTACTAAAACACACATTTAATAGCATCCAAACATAACAATAAAAACCTGGTTTAACAATCTCACAAAACATCATCAAAGTAACTGACAACTGACTCAAAGAAAACATAAAAATGACTCAAGAGAAATAAAAGAAAAGAAAAACAGAAACATGTTACCAGATAGTAGAGGCTCAGTCCTCATCCTCGTAGGGCTCAGTGGTGTAATGTGGGCAGACACAACCATAATTCCTAAGTGTAGCAACAGCATCCCAGAGTCTCTCAAAGCTGTCAATGACATACTCCTGAAAAGCAGCCATGTCCATGGGTGTCTGTGGTCGTGGAGGACGCCAGAAAGCAGTGGATGTAGTGGTCTGACGTCTAGAAGGTCCAGCAGCAGCGGTAGTGGAAATGCCAGCAGTAGCAGCTCTAGTTGGACGCAGAGTTAGGGGACGCAGCAGACTCGCATCTGGCTGAAAGAGCAGCTGCCGTGTGACACCCTGGATCGTCGTGAGCGCTCTGTTTGGCAACTTAATGTCAACATACTCTCCAGCTGTGGTAGTGAATGTCCAGATGACTCCAGGCTTGAGCCACGTAACATGGCGCATATGCTGCTCATCCATGAGAGATCTGTCACTGCGAAGGCTGCAAAGTGTGACAGAGATCTGTCGTGCTTTTTTTTGTTTTTTTTAATATTAATCTAAAACACAAAAAATAAACCGAAGTATAAAATATACAACTTACCAGTGGGTTGCCTCCGACTAAGCGCTTGTTTAAAGTCATTAGCTCGACTTTGATTGGTTGTTTAGACAGCTGGTGCATCATCCAGAGACACAATGTGTCATGCTGGAATCTCGGCTTGCGCCCAATCATGCTTCATCCTCTGCCCATTGACAATGAACTGCTTTCATTTGGAGTTAATCAAGACAATGGCACCATGTGGTCGAGCTTCTTTGACAGTGAAGGGACCTGACCAACGAAAACGCAGTTTACCAGGAAAAAGCTGTAAACGAGAGTTGTAAAGGAGTACCTGGTCATTGGGCTCGAAATGTCTGGAGATGATCTTCTTATCATAATATGCTTTTGTCCTCTCCTTGTATAACTTGGAGTTTTTATAGGCCAGATATCTGATTTCATCCAGTTCATTGAGCTGAATCAAGCGCCTCTCTACAGCAGGCTTCATATCGAAGTTCAGCTTCTTGATAGCCCATTATGCTTTGAACTATAACTCTACTGGTAGATGGCACCCCTTGCCATAGAGCAGACGGAATGGTGTAGTCTCAAGTGGCGTTTTGTATGCTGTCCTGTAAGCCCATAATGCATCATCCAGTTTGGCTAACCAATCTTTCCTTGTCTTCCCAACTGTCTTCTCTAGAATCTGCTTGATCTGTTTGTTGGAAACCTCAACTTGTCCACTGGTCTGAGATGATAAGGCGTGGCCACTCTGTGCAGTACACCATACTTCTTCAGCAGCTTGTCAAAGACCTTGTTAACAAAGTGAGAACCACCATCACTTATAATAATTCGCGGGACACCAAATCTGGGGAAAATAATGGTCTTATACAGCTTCAAAACCACTGCAGCATCATTAGTAGGAGTAGCCAACGCCTCTACCCACTTAGATACATAATCAACAACAACCAGAATGTATCTATTCCCATAAGATGAGGGAAAAGGGCCCATGAAGTCAATACCCCAACAATCAAAGACTTCAACTTCAAGGATGAAGTTCTGTGGCATCTCATGTCTTCTGCTGATCTTTCTTCTTCTCTGACAAGTATCACAGCTTGTAATGAATGCATGGGCCTCCCTGAACATAGTAGGCCACCAAAAACCAGCTTGAAGAACATTAGAGACTGTTTTGAATGTGGCAAAGTGTCCAGCATATTCTGAGCCATGGCAGTGAAATAGGACGTCCTGGACTTCTTCTTCTGCTATGCATCTCCTGTAAATCCCATCAGCAGAATGCTTGTAGAGATATGGCTCATCCCAATAGATTCTCATAAGTTCTCTCAAGAACTTTTTCTTGGTATAACCTTTGAAATCATGTGGTTCATCCTCTGCAATAAGATAATTGCCAATATCAGCATACCAGAGCCTTTTTGGATCATCCAAAGCATAAACTTGCTCTTTAAAATCTGTCCCCTAGCTTGCACAAATCGCAGCTAAAGTCAGAGACTGGTGACGAACGTCACCAGTATTGGTGACGAGCGTCACCATCTTCGTGCAAAAATCTGATCGCGACTGTCCCCTGTTGGTGACGAGCGTCACCCCCTGTCGTCGCTCGTCACTCCCCTGCAGTTTCGTGAAAACTGCAGGTTTTCAACACTTTCTTCCTGCAGTACACATTCTCTTTAGACAAGAATTCATTAATTGGGACACTATCTTCAATCTGAATCCTGGATAGATGATCAGCAACTCCATTCTCAACACCTTTCTTGTCATTCGCTTCAATATCAAATTCTTGAAGAAGCATAATCCATCTCAACAACCTTGGCTTTGCATCCTTCTTCTGCATCAGATACTTTAGTGCTGAATGGTCAGTATGGACCACGACCTTGGAGCCAACAAGATATTGCCTGAATTTTTCAAATGCAAAGACAACAACCAACAGTTCTTTCTCAGTTGTTACATAGTTCTTCTGAGCATCATCCAAACTCCTACTTGCATAGTAGATGGCGTGGAGCTTCTTGTCTTTCCTCTGTCCCAGCACTGCTCCAACTGCAAAATCGCTGGCATCACACATCACTTCAAAGGGCAAGTCCCAATCTGGAGGCTGCACAACAAGAGCTGTAACCAAAGCCTGTTTGATCTGTTCAAAAGCAGACTTGCACTCTTCTGTGAACTCAAACTTCACATCTTTGTAGAGGAGAGCAGTAAGAGATCTTGCAATCTTGCTGAAATCTCTGATGAATCTTCTGTAGAACCTAGCGGGACCTAGAAAACTCCTCACTGCTTTGACTGAATCAGGTGCCTGCAGACTCGTCATCACTTCGATTTTTGCCCTATCCACCTCTACACCGTCTTCTGAGACCAAGAACAATGCCATCTTGTACCATAAAATGGCACTTCTCCCAGTTCAGAACCAAGTGCTTCTCTTCACATCTCTGCAGAACTGCACACAAGTTGTCCAAGCAGCTCTTGAAGGAAGACCCATAAACTAAGAAATCATCCATGAAAACCTCCATAAACCTCTCAATCATGTCAGTGAATATCGTCATCATGCATCTCTGGAAGGTTGCAGGAGCATTACACAGTCCAAAAGGCATTCTGCGATATGCAAAAGTGCCATAAGGACATATAAAAGTGGTCTTCTCCTGATCATCTAGATGGATAGAGATCTGAAAGAAGTCTGAGTAGCCATCAAGGAAGCAGTAGTACTTGTGATTTGCCAGTCTCTCCAGCATCTGATCGATGAAAGGTAGAAGAAAGTGGTCCTTCCTTGTGGCTGCATTCAGCTTCCTGTAATCAATGCACATCCTGTGTCCTGTCACAGTTCTGGTTGGAATCAGCTCATCCTTGTCATTCCTCACCACTGTAACTCCTCTTTTCTTAGGGACCACGTGCAACGGCCTGACCCAAGCACTGTATGATATCGGATAAATGATCCCAGCTTGCAGCAGCTTCATGATCTCCTTCTTGACCACATCCTGCAGATTCAGATTCAGTCTCCTCCGGTGCTCTACTGACGATTTCAATTCATCCTACAGGTGTATCCTATGCATGCACACGTCTGGAGAGATCCCTGAAATATCATCAAGAGAATAGCCAAAAGCTTTGCGAAATCTGCGCAGCTTACTTAGCAAAAGGAGGAGCTCTGCATTGTTCAATGAAGCATTAACAGTGACAGGATAGGTGGAGTTTTCTCTAAGGAATGCGTACCCTAGCCCTGCAGAGAGCTGTTTAAGCTCAACTTTTGGTGCTTTTGCTGCACTCCAATCACCCATTGTAGCAGCTTTCGCAGATGTGGTGACAAGCTTATCAGGTGCAACCAGTTCCATCACATGTGCAGTAGCATCCATCATCTTTGTGTAGCTTGTTGCAGCATCATCCGAATGCTCATACTTTGCTGTAGAAGTGGTCAACGCCCTCTCCAAGGGGTCTTCTGATCTCATCTCATGGAAGATCTGATCAGCAATGTTTGTGAGAACATCCACATAAAAAGTCTGTCCATCTATGGTTGGCCTCTTCATCAGCTTGTTCATTTCGAATTTCATCACTAAATCACCAACATTTAGCTTTATTATACCCTTCCTGACATCAATAATAGGTCCTGCAGTAGCCAAGAAGGGTCTGCCAAGAATCAAGGGATCTTTGGGTTCTTCTCCATACTCCAGAACCACAAAATCAGTAGGAATCATGCAATCTCCTACTTTGATAGGAACATCCTCTATCACACCTTCAGGAACTCTGACTGATCTATCAGCTAGGACAAGAGATATCCTTGTAGCCAAAAAATCGGTCATCCCTAAGCTCTTGGCAACAGAATGAGGCATAAGGTTCACACTAGAACCAAGATCACACAATGATCTCTCAAACCTGTCAGAAAAGATTGTGCAGTCTAAAACAAAGCTCCCAGGGTCTGAAAGCTTCTCTGGCACTCTGTTCTGAATCACTGCACTGACCTGCTCGTTGATCATCATAGCTCCAGCCTCTAAACTCAAGTTATTGGTCACCATTCTCTTCACATACCTCCTTATAACAGGAGTAATCCTCACAACATCAATCAATGGGATCTCAATAACTAACTTGTCCATGATAGCTTTGCATTTAGCATCTTCAAGTTCTTGTTTAGACTTCTTAGGATGCTTATGATAAGGTATCTTGGGCTTATACACTGTTTCCTTAGCATTGTTTGAAGTCTCAGTCAAAACTGTAGTATGTTGCAACGGGTGACGAGCGTCACCAGGTTGGTGACGAGCGTCACTCGTTTTGAATAAGTCGTGATGATAGGCTCGATTTGGGTGACGAGCGTCACCCTCCTGGTGACGGTCGTTACCAATCTGTGAAGAAAAATCGTCGGGGTTGTGCTCAGTGGGTGACAAGCGACACCCTTCCTTGGTAACAAGCGTCACCCGTGGGATTTCAGCAGAAATTTCCTCATGTTCATACTCTTCAAGTCCCACGAAATGTTTTGAGCTCAAATCTTTCTGCAACACTGGTTGCAGGTTCTTTCCACTCCTCAATGTTATGGTATTCACATGGTGTTTAGGAATATCATCAGTTCTTCCTGGAAGAAATCTTTCTTGCCTCTGAACAGCTCCTGCAGTTTGGGCAACCAGCACATCAAGCTTCTTCATATGAGAGTTCAGACTCTCAATTTTCCCATTCAAGTCCTGATAGAGCGAATCCATCTTGCCATTGAAGTCTACTGTCAGCTTCTGTTCTCCTTCTAGGATCTGTTCCAGCATAGCTTCCATTTTGTTCTCTTGTGGAGGTGCAGATTGGTAGGAAGAAGAACCATAGTTCCTGTTGAAACTGCTGCTGTTCTGGAATGGCTTCTGGTATTTTGTCTTCTGGAATGGAGGCTTAGGTGTGTAACCAGGTGTGCTCTGATTTCCTGTGAAGGCACTCTTCTGATTATTGTTGTTGTAGCCTATGTTCCACTGCTGATTTCCATACCTTTGACCCTGAAATCCTCCAGCATTGACAAAATTCACATCTTCCTGCTCAATCTCTTCTGGACTTTCGAAAGTATCCACCTCTGCAGCAAAATGAACTGATTTCTTTGCCACTAAGAGGCTGTGCATACTGTCCAGTTTAGCCTTGACTTCAGCAATCTGAGTTCCATCATCCAAACCAGCTTGTTTCATCCTCTGAAAATCTGCATTCTTGGTGCTGTTACTGCAGGCCAAGTTCTCAATCAACCTGATTGCTTCTTCTGGTCTGTTGGTGTTGAAGTTTCCAGCACTAACTGCATCCAGCACCATTGAATACTTCCAGTCAATGCCTCTAAAGAAGATCCCAAGTAGTTGCACTTGACTGAAACCATGATGAGAACAGTCCCTTTGATAAGACTTAAATCTCAGCCAAGAAGCCTTAAAAGCTTCAGTAGGGCCTTGAGAGAATGATGCAATTTTCGTCCTCAGATCCTCTGATCTAGCATCATCATAGAAATTGTTCAAAAAGGCATTCTTGGTGTCCTCCCGAGTAGTCAGCTAAGCAGGCTCCAGTTGCTTCAGCCAGAATGTAGCATCTCCACCAAGTGAGTATGGGAAAAGCTTGCAGAACAGAAAGTCATTGCTAACACCATTAGCTTTGACACTTGAAGTTAGATCCTCAAACCTCTCAATGTGGTCCATAGGATGCTCATGAGGTAAGCCATGGAAAGGATGTTGTCCCACCAGCTGATAATAAACTGGTTTAAGCTCAAAATCGTTCCACTGGAAAGCAGGAGGGCGGATTGCAGCTCTATTGGCATAGAACTGATCAGGTCTGTTGTAGTCTCCTAAAGCCCTCTGTACAAAATGCCCAGCAGCGTTATCAGCAGCAGCAGGGACTCCAGCGTCTTATCCCACTTGTTGAACACGCTGTTCAACAATGACATTCCCATCTTGATCAATCCTCTGCCCATCTTCATTCCTCCTGTTTTCCTCTCTGTCAACCAAGTGACCTTCTGCATCTTCAACCAAGATCAGTGGAGCAACCATTGTAGATTGTTTCTTAGTTTTCTTGAGGGTCCTCTCCAATTTAGCAAGTTCGTCGATGCTCAAAGTCACAAGCTCCTTCTCTTTGTTGCTTCTAGTACTACGATTAGGCATACACCTGAAACAAGAACAAAAAAAGTAGCAGAAAATTAGTAAAAAATTAAAACTTAGACAAAATTCTAATACTAAAAATTGATAGGCAGCTATTACTCCCTGGCAGCGGCGCCAAAAACTTAATAGGGCTCAGGTTTTACCCAAATAAAACTACTGCAAGTGCACAGCAAAGCAGTTGTAGTACAAGGGGTATCGAATCCCAAAGGAGTATGTAAACTACACTATTGAGTGTAGGTTCGGATTAAGCTATGCATCAGATGGTGTATGTAATGCGAATGACAAATTAAATGTAAGAAAACGAAATTTGATAGTTGATCTAAGTTTCAGAAGACTAAAAACGCTAAGTCAGGACAGTTCGCAGGTTGAATCCGAGAATGTATAATGCATGAAATCAGGAATGATTAAGAACCGTCTTGAACATAAATCGTAAATATATAACAAATCAATTCTCATTGCAGAAGTTATCTATGTCTAAATCACAGAGTTTCAAATCTCTTTGCAAACCTTAACAATCTAAACATGCAGTAATGAACACGTTGAATTGTTCACAAAACTTCTAAGCCAAATCTATTTGCACTAAGTTGTTTTGCTCATCAAATATTAGTTCAGGTTATCAATAATGCTCTCACATATATTTAACAACTTATGATTTTCAGATTTCTAGATGATGTGTCTAAGAAATCGATTTTCAAGCAAGCAGAGATGAAGAACAAGAAGATAATCCTAACATGTAGCAATTCTACAAACTCTTCATCAACCTTTGAAAAGTCCTAACTTAACTAACAAATTACTCAGAAATGATCATGGAATCAGAAAACATAAATTAATAAAATTGCATTAAGAGAATAGAATAAAAACAAAAGGGGGTTCGAAATCTTCTCCAAAAAGAGTACAGGATCTGTCTCTCCAGAAGCTCTTAATAAAATCCTCTCTAAAGCTCTCTGAATTCTCAAAAACTAAGATAAAAGCCAACAATGGCTGAAAACCTAATATATAGAAGCTAGAACACGATCTGGGGCCTTCTTGCAAATATTAGAACTTATGGGCCAATTCTGCAAATAATCTACATACTTTTAATAAACCAGCCACGCTCCTTCCTTTGTGGGTGACGAGCGTCACCATAGGTGGTGAGAGCGTCACCCAAATGCATACTTTTCTTCTCGACCTGGACACTTCGTGGCTTCAACTTGCAATGCTCCAAAAAGCTTCAATATCTCCATTTATGCTCCAGACATGCTATAACCTGCAAAGACTCTACTAGGACTCTAAAAAGACCAAAAGACTCAATAAAAAGGACTTATATCATGGTTAAAAACCATAAAACTATGATATATTATGTTTCATGTTCAAAATGGTTTTAATTCATTCCTGATTGCATGCATTCTACACTCTCGGATTCAACCTGCGAATTGTCCCGACTTGGCGCTTTTAGCTTTCTGTACTTTAAGAACAATCATAAAACGCCCCCTTGCATTTATTTGACTATTTCACATTACATTCATTCATTATTGTTTAGCTTGATCTGAATCTATAATCGCTAGTGTAGCTTACATACTCCATTGAGATTCGATAATCCTTTATACTATAATTGCTTTGCTGTGCACTTGCAGTAGTTTTATTTGGATAAAATCTGAGCCCTATCACACCACCAGCAATTAATTACCTGCATTAAATTGCCACCTTTGACCTATGCAAAAGGCCATTAACCCACTACCTAAAAAAATAACCACTATTTCCTCTCCACAAAAAAAAACTACTAACCAAAAATCTTCCTACCATCATCACCTCATTATCTTCTACCAAACCAATATTAGTAATAGACCTATCCCACTTTACCTACCGCATATATTATGAAGATACCCAATACCTCGCTGATAACCTCACCAAAAACAGAATCTTTTATCAATTTATCCTCGTAGACACTAAGCCAGTAAAATAATCCACCATATAAATAAAACTAACTCTGACCTCATATCCTATTCCACATGTAAAATCCTAAGGTTATGCAATCCTCAAGACCTCAGGGTTTTTTTAACTTACCAGAAATGAATTATGTATTTCCAGATATCATATTTTAGGGTTTACTTATGTAAATTACCAAAAAGTTTTCTTACAGACCTTCTACCTACAAATCTATGACCATTCTTGGTTTATATCTTTTGACTTTCATTGTCCTAAATCAATACTAGGATGGTTCTATGAATGGTGGCACTGGTTTGAGCCATATGACCAAATTTATCCTCCTAAATTACTCCAAAGATTCATACCATACTACACTAAACACGAAAAACACGAACACATAGGCCCTTGACTAAAAATATCATTCCACATAGACATGGGGTACCTTGGATTGTCTCATGGCACTTCAACCTACTATCTTTTTTACCTGATATGCCATACTCTTTGGTCTGTGAATACAAGGTGAAATGGTGGGACAAATAAAATTTGGACCGCTGTTCTGTTATCAACATAGCATAATGGATACAAACCCATAGCCAAATTAAACAAGCTATTACAGATATATCCCGAGCATTTTCACCTATTCAAACAAAAACCATATACTCCACCCCTCAAAAAATAAAACCAACCAGCCCAACAGTGTCAAAAACCTCATCCTTAGGATCGAAGAAAAGTAGCAGCAAAGATAAACTCAAAAAGATTTTAGAAGCCATCCCTATGCAAATATCTTCTTTCGAAGATGAAAATGATACTACACAAGACGACAATCCATATGCCGGCTCATTATCCTAAAATCCATTGGAAATTAGAACAATAACTTCATATCACAAAAAAGTCCGTAAACTAAATATATATGTTATAAAACTATAGAATTTTTCAGCAAATTCAAAACCAAGAAGAAAACAAAATCATAAATCAAGATAAAATCAACAATCAAAAGGAGATGAAAATATCATCCATTACAGCAACATCAAAGCGAGACTTATCACAACAAGACCTAAAAAGATAAAATAATATATATATATTAAGACTACTCATGACCCAAGGAGACAAGAGACAAAAGTATGAGTAACTTCACATGTAAAACCAAGACATATCATCCTTTGTTCTTATCAAGACAAATCATCCATTGTTTTTATCAACTCTTTTGTATAAATGGGAGGAGGGTTTATGAAGAAAGGGGAGAACGAATTTTAGTGAGAAATCACCTACGAATTCCCTACATACTTTCATACTCTCTAGTTTTCATCAGAATTATTTACACCTGAACACACTTTATGAAACTCATTTTACATTTTACACATTTAAAGCAATGTAGTGACTTTGAAGATGCGATTTGACAATTATACCCTTAGTTTCATCTTCTCCAAATTCACCATTCATTTTCTGTAAAATGATTTTCCATCATTTTTTTTATTGAGAATAACATGTCTGATTATAATTCATTACTGTCGCTGTACCCAACAAAACAAATTCTAGAGGGCACAGATTTTGTTACGAAATCTTTGATTAATCTCCTGTTCGAAAACGCATCCGCCACGGTCGCTTCATCCGAGTAAAAGCGCTCGACAGCTTTCGGCCGCCGCGATTCTGATCTAATCGGTTAAAAACTCGAAAGAGTTAGCAAAAAAATCATTTCTGTGTTTGTTTTCGCTTTTAAAACAGCATCTCACTATATATCTATCATTTTTGGATAAAAACTTGACAATAATAAGTATATAATGAAAATGATGAAATTGATAAAACTCAATTGAGTGGCGGCTGTTTTCTGTTTCAAAACGATATACTTTAGGTTGAAGATGAAGTTCAAAATACTAATTTTTCCTTTGTTAAAGCTAAATCAACGAAATAACCAAAAATACTCAGATATGACTCGAACTCTATGTAGTTAAAACCGTCCAAACCACTGTAGCAAGCAATTCTTTGGTGTACATACATAAAATATATATTATATATATGATAATATTTATGGTCAGCTGTGAATAGAATTTACAAATTTATCTTACTTAAGTGTACACCCAAGTATGACCATGCATATGTATTCTGCTTCGCGAGAATTAATCACATATGAACAATAAATGCATTTTTTGTGGCATATATTTTTCAATAATGTGCTTTATACATGTTTAGGTTATGATCATGTTTTGGCAGACATATTTTTGCGGACACGCTTTATTAGATATTGTATAATATTGTTATCCACATAGATATGTCCACCACAATAGGTCTATGGTATCTTGTCCACAACACTATTAAATAAGCTTTCTCAGAAAAAGTTATATGTTCAATAAAGTTTTCTAATTTGATGGACAAATTTTACTGGACAACAAATTATGAATATGATTTTATTTTATTGTCATGCTTTGTTCTAATTTCAGTAAACAAATAATAAGTGATGGATGTGATTAAGTGATCAGAATGTATATAAACTCATGATCATTGTCTCCTATTCATTGTCTCCCGTCCATTATTTATTGTCCATCAATTTTTTTAACAATAATATGATTCACTATCATAAACTACTATTGGGCGATTTAGCATGAACAAGATGATAAAAATAACACATTTTTAACATCCCAATTGTTCTTTTATTGTTTTTGCTTCCCTAAAGATTTTTGTCCATGGTCTCCTATTCATTGTCTCATATCCATTATCTATTGTCCATCATATACCTTCTTTAAAATGTTGTCCATCATCTCATGTCCATCATCTCATGTCCATCATCTATTGTCCATCATATACTTGTCTCAGGTCCATCATCTATTGTTCATCATATACTTTCTATAAAAGTGTGTCCACCATATTCTTTATCAGATCGTATTTCTTGTTTCGTCATCTATGCTTTTAATTATTTGTTCAATTGTTACTTTGATGTATGTTGATGTTAAGCTTTCCAAGTCTCTATACACCTCATATACTATTTACAACAGTCATAATTAAGCTGGATTAATTAACTAGAAAGCTTCATCACATTTTCCTGACAGGAATATTTATTCATTAGATGAGTTAATACCTTTGCTCACAAGAAAAATTCAACATCTCTACTTAGAGAAACCGAAAGGATCTGGTAAAGTTCTTACGATATGATGCTTTGCTTTTGTTTTCCTCCCATGTTTACTTAAGCTGACCTTAATACATGACAGGTGGATCGAGTTTTGGCTGTGGTATATCTTTTTTGACAAACTGCCCCAATTTAGCTTCACTATCACTAATAGGTTTTGAGCTAAGAGAAAAAATAACCTGCGTTCTATTTAAGGTATGGTTATTTTAATTTTGAAGCTTATCTTATCTTAATGTTTTGTTACAATAATGTCGGGATGCTTTTTTATTTTGCAGGGTTTCCGTAAACTCAAGTACTTGAACCTATCAAGAGCAGCTGGAATCAACAGACACTTTTTAAGGTTCATGTTGCCTGAGCAAACAATTAATGACTAAGTATTTTTCTGTTAGCAAAATTTCTTATGGCGGAGATTATTTTTCTTATGGTGGTAAGGATGTGAGCAAAGACTCTGTGCTCGAGACTCTGATTTTGCGAAATTACACTAATGTATCGGAGGTAAAACGAATTTAACATAATACAGTTTTGTCTCTTGTTGTTGCATTTTCTCATATTATGTCACAATATTGGCCCTTTGAATCACTGATATACAGAGAAAAGCTAGACGGTTATTCGATTCGATACTCTCAGGGCACTTCAGATTTATTAGACACATTGTAAGTTGTAGACAAGACATTCTATTTTTGGTAAAAATCTGCTGGATCACAGGTGATTTATTCATCATCTTTTTCTTCAATAGGACCTTACATGTGAACGGATATTACCTAACAACCGGAGTCATTGGAACCCTAGCACACCAAAGTAACTGATTTTTATTTTATTTTTGGTTTAACATTTGATCATAACTCGGTTCATGACGCATCAGTTTATATGGCCATTTGTGTGTGTTGTAGGTTCTCTAAGGAAGAGCTGCTAAATGCAAGACAAGGTCTCCAATTGGTGGTAGAGTTTAGATCTTTCTAGATGAATTCAACATTTCGCATCATCAATGGAGATTCATGATAATGATGATCATCAGCAACATTAAGGTTGATCAGTTCGTTAAAATTAATCTAATAAATAATTACTATGAATTGAATTTAAATGGTTTGTTGTTTGTAAAATTCGGATAAGAAAATACTTTCTCCGAAGCTGAGGACGACTTTTGGGACATGCGATGATGTTCTCTTTTTTTTCCTCCTTTTATTTCTGGTGGAGCATCATGCATTCGACTTATTATTTTTTATTCTCCAAATGATATAACATTATTGTTTATTTTGTTCGATTTTATCTGTTAACTAAATGATCTTGTACTATAATATCCTACAAGGCTACATCTTTATATTTAGAATATTTAGTTAACCTATTAGTCCACCAAATATAGTTTCCTTAGTTTGGCAATACTAAGAGGAGATTAATATCTTCAACCTCATGCATAAACGAGGTTTAGTTTCATGGGATGTGTAACACCCGTCTCTCATCATTTTAAGACGGCGTGCCACCCACTTAGCTTTCCAATCAAATTACTACACAATAATCTCCCAATCAATACTTTTTCATAAATAAACTCAAATAGTCTTGCAAAACCCAACTTAAATGCAAAATCAACTCAATTAAATCCTTAAACCAAAGTAAATAGAAAGCTAAGTGTTTTAGGTCCCCAAAATCGAACTAGTGAACACTAACACTGCCACCATGTGATCACTGCTGCTGCTCCTGCTCACCTGCGAAAGAGGGAAAAGGGACACGAAGGCGATGAGAAATTTAGATTACCGAGGAGAATGCATACATGTGGTCCACCACACATATCACAACCTAACCATGTCGCTAGCCATTAGCTAAACGAACAATCATCACAACTCTTCAATAGTCAACCATTAACAAGCAATCATAATATGTCTTGGTAGGAACTACATCTACCTTAAACACAACAAGCAATCATATTAGGTCTAAGTAAAAACTGCATCTACCATAACCTTAACAACCCTACAAGTGGAACTGCATCATTTTCAACTATTGGTATAGGTAGGAACTGCATCTACTGTAACCATAAACAATCCGATAAGTGGAACTGCATCACTTTCTGCCCTCGTGTCTAGGTAGGAACTGCATCTACCGAAACCTCAACAATCCGACAAGTAAAACTGCATCAGTTTCGGCTCCTTATGCATTTGTGCTCTCAACACTCTATATGCAATGCAACCCATAATTCTCACAAGCAATCAAATACCAAAGCGCACAACGAGCAACTCCAAGTTAACCATGGTCCTAAATCTATGTTCAGAAACAAGTAAAAGTAAACCAAAGCGCACAACAAGCAACTACAAGTTACGCCATAAGCCCAACCTGCAGGGGGAAGGAATTCCGCTTATCCTTAACCAGAGACAAGCGAGGAAGAAAACACTGAAGAGAAGGCATGGATACATCCTCACCTTTCACGGATCGAATGAACAGCTAAAACAAAATAGGTTAAGGTTTAGGGATCGAACGACAAGAAGTAGAAAACTTTCAAATGGATCTTTTCCAATGGACCTTATACTTCTAGAGTTCTACTCTACAGGCAAACAAAACCAAACAAGTGGACCACAACGACGGAGTTACTTACCAATAATCGGTTCACCCCCTTCGTGATTTCCTGCCATGAGCACATGCGGTCTAGAGGCGTTCCTCTTAGGTGGTGGCGGCAACTGTTCTTGGTTGACTCCTACCTGTTGTGGTATGTACGCTCTAAAATTTCTTGCATGATGTCCCAACTGTTCACAACTACCACAATGTCCTACTGCTAGTGCTATTGGGCATTCCCGTCCAATGTGTCCTGGCTGATCACACCGAAAGCACAAACCCTCCTTGCATACATCGCGATGCACCCTTTTACACTTCACACAAGGCAGAACAGCTCCTTCTTTCTGGTTAACAGTATACCAAGTTTGCTTATAGGTTTATGTTCCCTTAGCGGTCCTTTCTTGGGCGTTCTGCGCTAGCTTCTGCTCCTCATCAACACCGACCTCCTGCATTACAGCCGTTTCTACAAGATCGATCATGCTGTCATACCTCCTAATGGAGCAGCGATTCTTGAGTTCAATCCTCGTTCCCTTTTAAAAGAGCCGGATCAACTCTTGCTCTCCTGGGTAGTGACCAGCAAACCTTATTAAACGATTGAACTCCTCCTTATACTCGCGTACGGTCTTGTTTCGTTGACACAAGTCTTGGCACGCACTCACCATCTTTTCCACCGCCTCACGAGGAAAGTACTTAAGGGAGAATTCTGCCTTGAAATCTT
Source organism: Thlaspi arvense (assembly GCA_911865555.2). NCBI lineage: Eukaryota > Viridiplantae > Streptophyta > Magnoliopsida > Brassicales > Brassicaceae > Thlaspi > Thlaspi arvense. Next base: position 11,549,119 of record OU466861.1, read on the forward strand.
TTCAGGTAGTTCATACCGTCCCCCAGACTTCCCAACAAGACTTTCCCACCATACCAGCGCCTCGTCCTTCAGGTACTGGACGGCCATGTCTCTGCAGTATGCTGGTGGACATCTTGCTCCATCAAGATTCCTTTCTAACTTCTTTCTCCAATTGTCCGCAGCAGTGGGGTCACTCTTGCCAGAAAATATCTCAGTTCCCATGAGACAAATGTGATCCATGGCCTCCCAATAGGTCGGCACAGGATCCATGTCTTGTCCACGGCCCAAAGGTGGTGGTGGAGGTGGTCAAACCACCATAACCGGCTCCTCACAGTGCGGATTAGCACCTCCATGTGCTTCCCTCACATTGGGGTCTTCGCGGAAAGGATTTCCATATATTTCGCGATACCTCAATAGCTCTTCTCTTTCAGCAGCTATCTCTGCAGCTTGAGCCTGCTCAGCAATGTGAGCTTGCTCTTCCCTTTGAGCTTGCTCAACAATGCGGGTCTGCTCAGCCACACGAGCCTCATATGCAATATGCGCTGGGTCCGCAACTCGTGCTTTCTCAGCCGCACACGCCTGCTCTTCTTGAGCCTGCACAGTAGCACAGTCCTGTTGCGCGGCTAAGGCTTGAGCACGTGCTTCCTCTGCCTGCTCACTGGCACGAGTCCGCTCGGTATTGCTTCCATTCACAATTCCTGCTGTAGGAGTTTAGGTTCCTTCCTCACTCTCACAATGTGCAGCAGCCCTAGTCAAACGTTGTCCCCTTGGTGGCATCTATTCACAAGAATAAGTAATTAGAATTGGGTTCAACGATTTGATTAGCCACAGCAGATGCAGATGCAGCATACACAATGAAAATATAGACAACAGTTGTAGACAGACGCAATGTAGATGTAGACACAGATGAAGACGAATTGGAGACAATACCGAAGATAAGGAAAATACTAACTTACTGAGCTTGGAGAGCAGAGTGTTCTGGTGAGATATGTTCTGTTTTTCTTTTTCAAAATCCCTAACCCCATTTAAACCTTTTGAAAACGTTTTGACTTTCAAAACACAGTCTCCCGGGTCAGAATCGGTTTGAGTTGTAACCTAGGCTCTGATATCACTTTGTAACATCCGTCTCTCATCATTTTAAGATGGTGTGCCACTCACTTAGCTTTCCAACCAAATTACCACACAATAATCTCCAAATCAATACTCTTTCATAAATAAACTCAAATAGTCTTGCAAAAACCAACTTAAATGCAGAATCAACTCAAATAAATTCTTAAACCAAAGTATATAGCAAGCTAACTAATGAACACTAACACTGCCACCATGTGATCACTGCTGCTGCTCCTGCTCACCTGCGAAAGAGGGGAAATGGACACAGAGGGGATGTGTAATTTAGATTATCCAGAAGAATGCATACATGTGGTCCACCACACCTATCACAACCTAAACATGTCGCTAGCCATCAGCTAAACGAACAAGCATTCATAACTCTTTAACAATCAACAAGCAAGCATAATATGTCTAGGTAGGAACTGCATCTACCTTAAACACAACAAGCAATCATATTAGGTCTAAGTAGTAACTGCATCCACCATAACCTTAACAACCCTACAAGTGGAACTGCATCACTTTCAACTATTGGTATAGGTAGGAACTGCATCTACCGTAACCCTAAACAATCCGATAAGTGGAACTGCATCACTCTCTGCCCTCATATCTAGGTAGGAACTGCATCTACCGCAACCTCAACAATCCGACAAGTGGAACTGCATCCCTTTCGGCTCCTAATGCAATTGTGCTCTCAACACTCTATAGGCAATGCAACCCAAAATTCTCACAAGCAATCAAACACCAAACATCAATCAACAATATTAACCATGGTCCTAGATCTATGTTCAGAAACAAGTAAAAGTAAACCAAAGCGAACAATAAGCAACTACAAGTTACGTCATAAGCGCAACCTGCAGGGGGAAAGAAATCTGCTTATCCTTAACCAGAGACAAGCGAGGAAGATAAAACGGAAGGGAATGCATGGATACATCCTCACCTTTCATGGATCGAATGAACAGCTAAAACAAAAGGGCTTAACATTTAGGGATCTAATGACATGAAGCAGAAAACGCAAGGAGACGACAAGATAGTGAGACGACGCAAACGAATGGTGACGGCGGCTCCTCTATTTCTCGGCGGTGGGTGGCGATGGCTGAAGTCTAGAGTTTCTATTTCTGAGTGCTCTGGGAATGATGATGGGGATTCTAATTCTCTAACTCTCTTTTTATAGAGGAGGGGGAGGGGACTCTAGGATTAAGGTTTTTAAAACATAATGGGCTTAACGGGCTTAACAGGTTTTGGGCTTCAGAAAAAAAATAACATACCGGTTTAGCAAAACCGGGGTGTTACGGGATGTGATAATCAAAGAGTATCAGTACGGATATGGCTAAAGATGTTGATATGGCAGACTATATTGTTGATCAAGATTTTGTTTAATCATGATGTTGCTGCTAATCATTAGCATCAACTAATAAACTCATTTTAGGTTTTCAACCATAACATTTCGTCTCCGACTCCTCCTCCTCTTTAATCATGACTTTAGGGAAGAAACAGCTTGCGTTTTACTCAAGGTATGGCTCTTTTGTTTTTCTGGTATCTCTTCTAGATTCATTTGAAGCTATCTTAATGTCTATACAAACACATCGGGATGTAAGTTCTGTGACATGATCCCTTTGTCTCGATTAGAATTTTTTAAAAAGGGATCAAATTGTTTCTAGAGAGTAAGCTGCCACCTATAACTTTATAGCAAGTTCTGTGCCATGGACGCTTCAAGCCCTAAGCAACGTGGCCATGAGGTTTTTTCCTCGGTCCGAAACTCTAAGTCACTTCCCAGTGCTCCGGGTTCAAATCAGAGCCACTTGGATTTGATTATCTCTCTTTACGACAGCAAGGATGGATGGGCAATGAACCCTGGGTTTAAGACTGATGATAATATTGATATGGCAGACTTTGTTGTGGATCAAAATTTTGTTTAATCATTAGATGTTGCTAGTCATTAGCATTTTATTTTTAGCATCTATCTATATAGTATAACTTATTATGGTTTTTACTTTATAGCGGCAAAACAAATAATGTGGAGTTTCTATATTAATGTACGATATTGGTTGTCAAAACAGAATTTTGAATGTCTATATATTAATTTGGATGTAAATTTATAGACATTTAAATTTTAGTTTATAAATTCATTTTAAACTGTCAAAAAGAAAAATTATACAAGTTCCTAATTCTATTTTTTTTCTCATCTAAAAGTTTTAAAATAAGTTCTAAGTGTTTGTTTGAGCAAGATCATTATTGATTTTGGCTCAGTTATCTTTGCTCTTCGATTTCTCTTTCTTCTTTGTCAAGCTTTCTTCATCTAATATTAAAAAATATAAGTTCTCTTATCTCTGGTCCTTTTAACTTTTTTTTTTTTTTTTTTTTTTTAGTTTTTATGGTTTTATCTTTTTATGTTTTCTTTCTCTTTAGCTTGTGTCTCCCGTTGCTCACAGTACTCTTGTTATGTGAATTTGTCGGATTTAGTTGATTTGGTTGCAGTTTTCTCAGTCACATATAACATCATGTCACGTGAAAAGCACATGCTAGAGTAAAATGGGTCAATTATTTTATTACTGCCCTTATTTTTTCTTACCTCAGTGGACCTCACAGCATTATAAACCCATTAAACAATTACTAGTGAGTAGTGTCGTGTCACAGTTGTTGAATCAGATAGGTTTCTCTTTAGCAAACCGAACTCGGAACTACTTAAACTCGTGAAACTCGGAGTGTTATCTCTCGTTGTCGGCGTCTCTTGCCTTTTCCAACAACCCCTGTCACTGTCAAGTCATATGATATGGAAAGCTTGACAAAGCGACCTCGCAGTCGCCGAGTCCCTAGCGTTTCTTCCTCCTCAGGCCAAAACCCTAACCCTTCTTCCCTTTCTAGCGATCCAGTTCGCCACCAGAATCGCATCCATCGGTTAATCTCCACTCTTCTCCGGAGTTGCCTTCGTCATTCTCGCCGCAATCCGATAGATGCTCATTGGAACGAGCGCTTGATGAAAATCTTATGTTCATGAATCCGATGAGGATCTTTTTCAACTCGACTCGCTTCTGCGTGAGTCCGTCAAAAGATGCTCTTGAAGACGGGACACTAGTCACAATTCCATTTCCTGGCCACTCCCTCTTGAAATCACCACCGAGGTAACAAATGGCGACGTCTTGTGTTATTGAGCCTAAAGAGAACCATGTTTTAGGGTTTTGGTCCTCTTGTTTTTTTGTTTCTCACGTAATACTTGTGGATATGCAATGTTCCAAAGATTAAAGCGAATTGGAATTCTCAGATTGTGCATTGAATGATGTTCCATATATTTAAGCAAATTAGGTTTCTGAGATTATGCATTGAATGATCACTACAAAAAAACAAAAAAAAGTTGAATATTGTGACCAAAAATTTATTACAATATTGTGACGATTTACTTACGAAAATATGACAAAATTATTTGGTCATAAAAGTATTACCATTTCGTTATAATATTATGACTCAACTGAAGGTAACAAATGTTTGTCCCTAATTGTGATAAATTTGTTACAAAATATAGAGTCACAAATATTATTACAGATTTTCAACTAAATTTAGTAACTAAATAATATGATTTTGATAAGTAAATTTATGTCACTTATAGTTACAAATATTTTGTAACTATCTCGTCACAATTAGTCATTATTATTGTGATTTTTATGTTTGGTCATAGATTATGATATAATTGATATCACTTTGTAAAAAAATAAAAAATATTTAAACTAAAAATTAAATAAAATAGTAGTATTCAAGTCAATTTAGAAATTTCTTTCCTAAATCTGTTTCATATGAAATGTCAATATTCATAGTGTTGTAGTAATATTATTTTACAAGTAACATGAATTGGATTTGGTGTTAAATGGTTAATATTAATAAACAACCAAGAACTAAATTTCACAAAATAAAAAGGAAAAGTCATGATCCTTGATTTACAGTTTGAAGGATAGGGTAAAATGTAAAGAGTTTGAAATATAACATTTCTAGTTGTATTAACAAAAGATGTATGATAATTTTTGATGGATAAATAAATTTTTGATTTAGAGTATAGAAATTTATATTTGTAAGATACTTATTTTTTCTATTTCTCATTTAGAAAAAAAGAAAATATAATAAATTATTAGTTATATCATAAAATAGAAATATTTTTTTATTACACAATATAATTAAAAATGAAAAACTAGTTTAATGCATGTGGTTTGGAGTTTAGATTATACAAATATAGGATAAAGAGTTTGAAATGTATTTTTTAAAAGTTTATTTAGAATAGAAATATAATATTATTGTTATAAATTAACGAGATTAATTTACAAGAGTTTAGGTTTAACTTAAGATGCTTTTTCTATTTTTAATTAATATAAAATATTATTAATTGAGTTATTATTAGTTTTTCTTGAAATTTTGTTTTTACAAAATATAAAACATTATTCATTAAAAAAAATGAAAAGGCAACGGAGAGAGATCACCAAAATCGATAATGTGGCCAAATCTCACTCTTTCCTTCCTCTGATTTTCTTTCTCTCTAATAGCGATTGTTTTTTCTCGTCCTCGTCTTCTCTTCTTTGTCCCAATTCGCTTCTCTCCGAGACTCCTTTAACGATGAAGACAAGGCAAACTTTTACCGAAAGCACTGCTTCTCACATGCTCCGTTGTAAGCAAAATGTCAAATATTACTGCATTTGAGGATGTCTTCTCTTGAACGATGTGTTTTTAAATGAATTATTTCAGGTGTTTTCGAGGCTTGATACAAAAAATCTAGCGCGCTGGCTGCACAATGTTTAGAAGATGTGTTATGGATCCTATATGAGTATATGTGATGCCAACATTGATTTGACAGCCAAAGATGTTAATAGTAGAGTTCTGCCTAATATGCTACTTATGGCTGGAAAAGAATTCAGGTGAGATGTTATGTCTTCATGTAACCCAAATCTTCTTGTTGTCCCTCCTTTTTTTTTTATGCAAGTGTATTTTTCAATCATTTTTCAGTCTAGTGTATCTAACAATCTCCAATTTGTGGTAGAGTTTAGATCTTTCTGGATGGATTCAACATTCGCATCTTCAGTAGAGATTCATGATGATGATCATCATCAGCAACATTAAGGTTGGTCAGTTTATTAGAATTAATCTAATAAATAAATATTAATTGAATTTAAATGGTTGGTTTTTTGTAAAATTCAGATTAGGAGATACTTCCTCCGAAGCTGATAAGGACAGTAACTTTTGACTTGCGATGATGGTCTCTTCTTCTGCTTTTTCTCCGTTTGTTGAAGAAAATGTTAAGATAGTATTTTTGTTTTCTTTTTATGGTCATCTATGATCTAAAAAGGCATTTTATTTTGGAGGGATTATGCATTCTACTTATTATTGTTTTATTCCCCAGAGAATATTATACATTAGAATTTATTTTTTGTTTGATTTTAGATATATCTTTGCTTTATTTTTAAATTCCCCTCATTTGTAGGTAAACCAATTTTTTTTTTTTTTTATATACCTTATCGGTAGGAACATGTTAAAGTGTTATAGGATGAACTTTTCCTCCTCGAAAGGCTTCTGGAATGGTTTTTGACTAATGTCCAAGGATAGCCAGATCGCCTAAACGATCATTTCCTACACCCTTATTTTTAGAATATATAATTAACTTATTATTCCACAAAATAGTTTCCTTAGCTACGTTTCACTTGCTCTAAGGATGATGTTGTTGCTCTCGGAAATAAATTGCACGGGCGACTGGTCAAAGGTGGGTATGAGACTTTATGCTCTGTTGATGTATTGCAAATGTAGAAACATTTAAGAAGTCAATGACTTGTTTGAGAACATTCAAGGCACGTAGGGTTCGCAGAAGAGGCTTTAAGGTTTTTCCAGTCATTGAAGAGAGAGAGGACTGAAGCCGGATGATGTAGAAAGAGTTTAGGTATTTTAAAATTAATTTTGTACCTTTTGTATTTACAAGACTAGAAATAGAACTTCTGCTTCGCAAGGTTAATCTGCTGTATATTAAAAATAAACATAAATTTATTTGAAATAATTTATAAGTAAAATACAAAAAATAAAAAGTAATAATAAAACAAAGTAAACATCAAAAAAAATTTATAATTATTAAAAGAAAAGGTAAAAGAAAATATGATCTTTCATATTTGTTTTTGAATTATTGATAATAAGTTCAAAATGGAAATGTACAAACTAATTTTGATAAAAATATGTAAGATTGTTCTTACTAATTATTAATAGAAAAAAAAAATCTGAAATGTAATAATATACAAAAAAGTATTTTTGTAATGTTAAAAAAGAGAAAGATATATTTTGAAAGTACAAAAATCATATATCTTGTTATATATTTTTTTTAAATCCAGAAACTCGCGATAAGAATTTTGAGTATTGGATCTATACTTAGAAGATATTATATACCAATAGATAACATTAAATAATCAAAAATTATAGTTTTTAAAAAATTAATTCATATTCTTTTTATATTGATGTTAAATATACTATAAAATAACAAGCTTTCAATTGAAAAAAAAACTTGTTTATATTATTAAAACAATTTTGGGATTAAGTTTTGGAACAAAGAGAGACAAAATAATAATAAACTTCATTTATTTTAGTTTAATAAATTTATTTGCTAAACATGCATATAAAAATATATAATGAAAATGACCATATTTTTATATAAAGTTGAAAGGACATAAATAGTAAAAAATGCAATTTTCATAAAAGAAGTGGTTATAAATTAAATTTTATCTAATAAATATTTAAAAACATAGACTTTAATTATGGTTGTAAAAAATATAATAACAAAATGCAACCATTTATTCAATTTTAAAATACAATTTTTTTATAAAAATTAGTAATTATATACAAAAGCATAAACAATAAATAATAAAAGAACACAAATATTAATAACGATTATTAAAAAATATAATAAAAATACACAATTTGTCTGAGTGTTGTGAGATGCCTACCATGATCGGCATCTGATTTGATAGTAATTCTTCATTAGCAATATTAGAAAATGATTATATGTTAAAATTTCTACTATTTCTTTTTATTATTTATAGTAAACCATTTAAAGAACACACTTTTATGATAGAAAATTATAACAAAAAGTAAAAATAATTATCAAATGAATTTTTTATGTTGTTTGAATAATATAAATAATTTGAAAAGACACAATTATTTGTGATAAAAAATATAACTGTTAATAATAAAAAATGCAACTATTTATAATAAAAATATACAACTATTTATATTGAAAAGATGCAACCATAAATTTTGAAACCACACAACTTGTCAAAATGCAAATAGGCAATTAGAACACAACCCTTGAATTATTAGATTCTATTTCATAGAAAAGAATGCTGACATAAAAAAAACTTTCATTATTTCATAATTTATTGTAATAATAAATCCACTATAGTAAGAAAGTAAAAGTTAGACCAAATGATTTTTTCTGTGGTTTTGAGAAATATACATAGCTTTGAAAAGGCACAAATAACAGTTGCGATGAAAAAATGCAACTATTTATACTGAAAAGATGCAACCATTTATAATAAAAAGACATAACCACAAATTTTGAAACGACACAACTTTTTAAAGTGCAAGTGGCATATATTCGGATTGTTATTATTGATAGAGTAGTTTTTTATGTGGTTTGAATGATATAAATAATTTGAAAAGACATAATTTATCTGTGGTGAAAAAATGCAACTATTTATAATGAAAAAACGCAACCATTTATAATGAAAAGATACAACCACATACAAAACAAAAAATCATGTGTGTTATATCATTTATTTTATTTGTTAATATCATTTTTTGATTGATGCATATTCAGTTGCTGTTGGGACCGATTTTACCGGATCAAGAGAGATCGATTTTACCGGATCAAGAGAGAGCCCGACATGTGGACCTTAGGCTGCCCTAAACACTGACACACGCCACGCTAGCTCGGCCGACCCACTCCTGCGTACTGTTCCGGGGTAGTTGGCGAACTTCCTCAAACACGTAAGATTCATTATCCTCACCTGCTCCCTGGCGCGCAGGATGGAAAAGACAGGACAATGAGATCGCAAGTTTAAATAGGAGAGATCAACACACAGAAGGGGATCGGCTGACCGGATTGGAGAAAACCCCTCTGTAGGAGGAGGTAACTACTTGTATCTGGATCAGTCGGCACATGCAAGCAGCACGATCACGGGTGAACTCTATGTTCTTCCCGGGTGAATGCTTTTCAGGTTAAGTCCTTCTTAACCCAGAACCTCGCCTTTATACTCACTCCGTTTTCTTTTATCGGGTAAAAACCCCTTCGAAACACCTAAAAACAGACAGAAGTCTCGATCCTTGGACGAGACCTCTCACCTAACCCCATAGAGAAACCTCTCCTGAGTATTTGTTTCCGGTAGGACGTTCACTGACTTGGGCGTTAGAGAACCTTCGGGATGGAAACCCCCTTTCGGTCTTCCCGGAAGCCCGACTGACCATTCCTTGAGTGTTTCCAGGTTTAGACACGATGATCATCCCGTCACAGGGACACCAAAGGCTTCTGCCCCGGAACGACTTGCCGCCTTTCCCCCCAGAGGACGAAACTCAGAGTCATAGCTCCACCCCCTGGATGAATCACACACCCCCACGTAGCATCCCAAAATTTACTCACGAACAGTTGCATTATTTAATTAAATGACTGTGGAAGTGGTGATGCTAATCAATTATATCAATATTATTAATAATACAACTATTGTCATTACTTATATTAATTGATATTAATATACATCAATAAGTGATATTGTTATAATAAATGTTTTGATATTTACATCATTTATAATAAATGATATTAATATCGAGTATCAGTTGTAATAAATGATATTATATATTAAAATTCATATTGATTTATAATTTTGTGTTAATTTTTATAATATTAAAAATTTAAGATAACTAATCATTTTACATTTATTATTCTAAGAAATAGATGTAAATACATACATATGAGTTTCTTTTATAGAAGAGGAAACTAGTACTCTTCGTCATTCTTAGAAATGTGGGATAATTTTTTGTTTATTTAAAATTTTATTTGCATCACTTTTATAACAGAAAAAAATATTTGCATCATTTATTATTGATTTTAATGCATACTTATATAATTGATGTAAACATATATATTTGTGTTAGTTTTTCAAAAGTGATTTAAATTAACAATGATTTGTATCAGTTTTTTTTTTAATTGATGTTAATCAAGTTAGTATTAGTATCAATTATTTTTACTTGATACTAGTCAAGTTAAGATTAGTTTCAATTAAAAAAACTGATGTAAAATTTTATATCTAGTGTCAATTTTTAATAAATGATTCTAATTATAATCAATTATTTTATTAATACTTTATAATTGATGTAATATACCTTTTTTTGTAATGATAACTTATCAAAATGCAAATAGTCTATCAAAACACAGCCCTTGAATTATTAGATTCTATTTCATAGAAAAGAATGTTATCATAAAAAACTTTTATTATTTCACAATTTATTATAATAACAAACTCACTATAGTAAGAAAGTAAAAATTAGACCTGAATGATTTTTTTCTGTAGTTTTGAGCAATATAAATAGTTTTGAAAAGATATAAATAATAGTTGTGATGATAAAACACAACTATTTATAAAGAAAAGATGCAATATAACGAAAAGATGTAACCATAAATTTTGAAATGACACAAATTTTTAAAATTCAAGTGGCATTTAATCGGATTTTTATTATAGATAATGTTTTGACCAAGTATTTTTGGTTTAATATAGTTTTTAATAGAAACAACTTCGTGATTAGTGTTTGGGGTACTCAAACTCTCTTTTTCTTTTTTCTTGCATAAGTGTTTCTGATCTTGATGTACCTCAGATGGTGTTAAAGGAACTAGAGTGAACTTCTTCCCCTTAAACTCAAAAGAATGCTTGTTTGTGAATCCATCATGCGTAACCTTGCGATCATACTGCCATGGTCTTCCCAAAAGAATATGACCAGCTTTCATAGGCAAAACATCACAAAGGATCTCATCAGCATACATTCCAATAGAAAAAAGAATTCTTACTTGCTTCGTCACTGTCATTTCTCCATTGTCATTTAACCATTGAAGACTGTAAAGTCTCGGATGTTTCTCAGTGTAGACCCAACTTCTGAACCAAAGTCTGACTTGCAACATCCGTACAGCTTCCTCCATCAATGATGAGACTGCAAACCTTCTCTTGAACAAGACACCTCGTGTGAAACAGATTCTCTCTCTGTTCAGTCTCCTCAGACTTGGTTTGAACTCTCAATGACCTTCTAGTAACAAGCAAATCACCTTTAGTTGGAAGTTCTTCATGTTCTCCTGATGAGGGCAATGAATCAGATATCACTTCTCCTTCTTCTTCAGTAACAATATCTCCATTGTCCAGAAGCATCATGGTTCGTTGGTTAGAGCATTCATTGGCATAATGTCCCTTGCCATGATACTTGAAGCACTGAACATCGCGGTTCCTTGTCCTTGTAGTCTCGGATCTCCCTTTGTTATCTTGACAAGTAATGGTTGGTTTAGCATCAAACCATGGCTTTGGGGCTGTCTTCACTTCTCTGGAATAACTGGGTCTCACACTAGACGTTCCAGCACCATAAGACTGACGAGTTGTACCCCTCCTCTTGAGCTGCTGCTCCATCAAGATAGCTTTGTGTAACATCTCCTCCAAGTCTACATAATGTTGTAGCTCCATCCGATCCTGAAGATCTCTACTCATTTCTCTTAAGAACCTTGCCATTGTGGCTTCTTTGTCCTCAATAACATCAGCTCTTATCATAAGAGTCTCCATTTCCTGAAAGTAGTCCTCCACACTCCTGCTACCTTGTGTAAGTCTCCTTAGCCTTTGGTGTAGCTCTCTGTGGTAGAGACTAGGAACAAAGCGTTTCCTCATTATCGCTTTCATCTCATTCCATGTCTCAACGGCATGCTCTCCATTCCATCTCCTGCTTGTAACAAACTGATCCCACCAGTTAATAGCATAGTCATAAAACTCAGTAGCTGCTACTCTAACCTTTTTGGACTCTGAATAGTTTTGGCAGTCAAAGACTAGCTCAATCTTCTTCTCCCACTCCAATAGGCGTCTGGATCATTCTTCCCATGGAATGATGGAATTTTCAGCTTAAGACCTCCCAAGTTGTTATCAGCCTGACCTCTGCCATCTCTATCACAGCTGTAGTAGTCATCGTCTAGATTAACCCTTGCTGGTCTCCTTTGTTCTTCTTCTCTTTGAACAGGCACGTTTTGAGGTTGCATTTCTCTAGCCTCAACTATGACTTCCTCCAACCTCTCATATACACCATTAATCTCATTTATCAGCATCCGCTGCATCTCTCCTAACAAGGCTTCCATCTGGAGATTAGGGACTGCTGGTGCTCCTTCACGGTTATCTCCATCTTGAGACATGTTGTTCCTGCTATGATTAACAAACAAATTAGAAATAAAAGTCTTCGCAAGTGTTTCTATCAAGTGTTTCCCTCAAAAAGGTATTTCACTCAATCAAATGTCACTCAGTGAATTCTCAAAGTTCCAATAGGACTAACAATCAACTCGATATGTTTCTCTCAGGAATCAACCAGTAAACCAAGTATAGAATATAAAGAAGAGAAAGATCAAAATAGAATAGAACGGAAAGAAAGAAAAATAGACTAGAATAGAAAGAAAAGAAATATAATAGAAAGAAAAGAAATAAACAGAAAGAGAGAAATAACTGAAAGAAAATTAGAATTAAGAAACTTTAGATTTTGCAAAAACAAATTACAGAACTTCTTAGATCCCTTTTTTATATATATATGTTCTTTTCTTTTATTTTTATTTTTATTTTTTTCGTTCTTTTTTTTGTTACTGGATATAAAAATAAATATTAAAAATGAGAAACAGAAATAGAAGAAAAGAAGATGAAAAAATAGAAGATGGAAAGATAAAAAGGTGAAAAGATAGTAGGTGAAAAGGTAAGAAGATGAAGAGATGAAAAATGAAAATATGAGAAGATGAACAGAATGATAGAATACCGAACTTTTGAGTGATGCTCTGATACCAGATGATGCGATCCTCCAAGATCGGACACTCTAAAGTTGGTAGGGATAATCTTTTAATCCAATGAAAGCGGAAATTCCAAAGGAAATGGCGGTGGAACCTTAGAAAGGTGATGCAGGTAGCTCCAATAGTGAGTATATTAAACTCACCACCTGATACTAACTTATACCGCAAACAACTAACTTCTGTCGGTAGAATGGCACACAATTGTGATGAAGAACACTTGATAAACCGGGTTGATCCCTTGGATATAACACACCAAGACAGATCGAAATGTTCACAAGGAACAAAGAGAATCACTCTCAAAAGGTTTTATAAAAAAAAACGGCTGTTGTTCTCAAATGAGCTTACATAAGTTTTATAGAAATAAAATAAGTAGACCAAGAGGCAAAATCGTGGTCAAAGCAATAAGTAAAGAAAGACTGAATTAAAACTAAGTTTGAATGACTCTTGAGCTTATATCGGCGGACTATATAGGTGAACTATATAGACGAACTATATAGGCGAACTATATAGTTGATCGGGTATAGTTACTTTGTGATTCATTTGCCTCATTAAAACCTTTCCTGGAAAACCCATTGGGACAAAACCAAGGATAAGGAAAAAGAGTACAAATGATCACAAACCCGTTAGAGCTCTTCTTGGACTTGGATCATCATTAGAATTTCTTGAGTTGAGTCTTCTCCATTCCAGTCCGAGTTCTCTTTGGTTGTGAACACTTGGTTAAGTAAACCTCCAATTCCTTGTATGAATCTCTTAGCTTTAGCACGAGCCAATGGTCCGGTTGCTGGTACAAGCATTGCATCCGCATGTTCAAGCTCAGCTTCCACATGTTCTTCCTGATTGCCATCCATGATCACATCAGCATAGAAGAGCAGTCTTCATAGAGTCCAAAGGCCTTTAGAGATGGCACATGGGGGTATCTAGTTGGCCCCACATCCACCTTTTGTAGCTTGTCCTACAGATGCCTTTGAGCTGGTGTGATGCCTTTCTTCTTTTGAGGGACCTGCTCACTAGCCCCAAATTGCCTTGAGATTTGGCGCTTGGACTACCAACTTCTTTGGCTTTTCCCTTGCCTTTATCTTGCTTCTCAGCCTCTTTGTTAGCTCTACTTCTTGTTGTTCTTCCCATGGTACCTAAAACATATTCTCAAAAGAAAAATGAGGACCATAGAAGCAACAAAACACAATGCTTTATTTTGCTAAAAATCACAAAAAGAGAAGTTTATTTTCTGAAAAGTAAACCTCTAACAGTTGTGAAGCAACTAAATAGGCAATGCATGCAAAAGATTAATTAAACAAATTTTATCAAGTAATCGGAAATGATGAATCCTAGCATGGTGAAACTAAACAAATGTACTAAAATGCTAATGCAAAGATAAATAGATGAATTTGACAAGCAAGTATTAATTAATTTAAATGCTTCAAGAATCAAAAATAGTATATTCACCACGCAAAAGAAATAAAATAATTAAGAAGCAATGACCATTGAACTAGAAAGGAATCACCAAACAAGAACAATTTCTTAAGTGCATAAAACAAATTTTGAAACATTTAAAAGCTCAGAGACAATACCAGAAGTGGTTTGACTCTCTCAAGCACTTAGGAAACAAAGGTATTCAAAATTTGGTGGTTGAAAACTAGATAAAGGAAAGTGAGAAAGAGAGAAGGATGGGGTTAGTTTATATAGAGAGTTGGAGAATTTTTTTGTGGGGAGCAATGGGACAAAGAGTGCCTAAGAGAGGTCCCACTTGTGCTTGACAAGGGGAAGGATTCAAATTTGAACTCCTTGATCTAGTTTGACGAAAGAGGGAAAAAACTTGAATTGAAGAAAGCTTACCTCGTGCGCAATATCGACCACCCAAGTCAATATTGTGATCGGTAGTGATCATATCGACTTGGTCCGATCGATATGCGTGCCGATATCGGTTGTCTGGGTCGTGATATCGACCTGTATACATGTCGATACTGCTTGACATCTTTTGTATCCACGTCCCTTATGTCGATATGTAGTCTGATCATCATGCTTAGCTGTCCAACATCGAGCTAGTAGCTCGATATGTAGCTCGGTATGACTTGGAGAAGATCCATATCAGATTAGCATGTCGATATGCACATCGATACACCTTGACATATGCTGAACATCATGTTTTCATTCGTCACTTAAGGTGTATCGACGTGGGATGTCGATATTTACCCCGATATGCCTTAATAAAGGGCGATTAATCGCCTTTCGTCCTTTCTGTTAAGGCACATCAGTGTGTTATGTCGATATTGTGCTCGATATGCACTTCTTGATGTCATATCGACCTGGTACATCGATACATGTGATCGATATTAGTACCAGCTGAGGCATATCGATATGTTTGTACCGTGATACATTGCTCGTTAAAGTGTATAGGTTTGCCTTATACCAGTACTCTGATCGATACAAAAATCCTCACAGGTGTATTGATCAGGATCATCCCGATATGCACGTCGATACAAGTCTAAAATACTTGTATCGAGCAAGATATGCTCGATATGAGCCGTATCGACGTGCATGGCCGATATGCTGGTCGATATTGACCCTTCTTCAACCTCTTCCTTCTCCCAAGCTTGGTTCCTTCTTCCTCAACTTGAACCTGGTTACTAGAGACACTCAAAAACACCCACAAAAACATAAAAAAATAAAAATGCAAAGCTATATACAAGGATACCATGGGATTGCCTCCCAAGTGCGCTTGTTTAGAGTCACTTAGCTTAACTTTCCTCAGCTACTTAGTTGAGGTGTGGAGCAGGAGTCTTGGAACTCCTTGGTGTTGGCTTGCTTCCCTTGACCTTTCTGGTGACCCCATCAATCTTCAACATAGGAAAGGGCTTTGGCTTACTTCCCTCCTTTAGCTTGTAGTGGATCTCCCCATACTTTAGAGCAAAAGGGCTTCAAGACAACCCCATCTTCTTTGTTCCCCAGCAGAATTTCATTCACACAATCAGAACAGCCACTTCGAGGATCTCCTCTTCAGTGGTATCAGCAAACATTCTGGACAGATAGAAACCATAAAAACTGGCACCCACATAGCCTTCAAACTCTGGCCAATGCTCGCCAACTTTCTTTAATTTCTTAATCTCCATTGAGATGGCTTGCTCATCTTCCAGCTTGTTCCCCTTGGAGTCAAACCTCAGCACTTTCTCCTTGATTAGTCTAAGCTCTATTGTGCACTCCTTTAAATCAAACACTGCTCCAGCTGAAGCTAGGAATGGTCTTCCTAGAATGATGGCATTCTTGATCTTTCCTGCCACATATAGTACCAGAAAATCTGTTGGGATGACCACTCCTTCAATCATCAATGGTACATCTTTAAGAGCTCCAAGTGGTGTCTTTACTGTGCCATCAGCTATTGTTAGAGATACATTACACTCCTGAAGTCTAGTGTAGCCAAGCGCCTTAGCAGTAGTGGATGGGAGAAGATTGATACTTGCCCCAAGGTCACAAAGACAGCTCTTGAAAGTTTGTCCTTTGAGTTCACAAGGCAGGGCAAAGCATCCAGGGTCTTCAAGTTTCTTAATGTTCAATACCTTAGTTTTGGCAATGGCTTCTTTCAGCTATGCCCAACATCAAGGCTTCTAAGCTTCATCTGGCTGACGTAGAGAGTGGTGTACTTATTCATAAGCTGCTTCTTAAACCTTCCAGGAAAGGGGAGAGCTGGCTTGTAAGGAGAATGATCATAAATCCCAGTTTGTTTCTCATCTTGACTCTCCTCAAGTAGCCTATTCTTCTCCTCTTTCTTAGTGGCTGTTGCTTCAAGAGATTTTTCCTTTGTAACTCCATGGTTGGCGTCAGCTGCCAAAAACTCTTCTCCCTCACTATGAAGTTCAGTGTCCTCATTAAATAGAGAAATGAACTCTTCAATGACAGCTTCCTCTTCATCTGAGAAGGTCTCTTCTTCAGTGACTATGGCGTTGCATATCTCATTAGGGTTAGCTTCTGGTTTTCCAGGAAGGTTTCCTTGAGGTTTAGGACCAGCTATGCCCCTGTTGTTCTCTAGTGTCTTCACTCTTGAAGCCAACCCAGAAATATTGTTTGACAACTCCATATGAAAAGTATCCATTCTGTTGTAGACCTCAACAAACTTCTTTGTGATCTCCATATTAGTAGCTTGTTGGCGTTGAAGGAGTTGTTGCAGCAGTCCTTTCACTTCAGCATCATTGGTGTTGGATGAGCTTGCTTGGCCTTGAGAGAATCCAGGAGGAGCAAACTGCTTTTGGTGGAAGTTGCTTTGGAAGTTGTTCCTTGGTGCATATCCTTGATTGAATGGCGCAAAAGGCCTTGGCTGATTCCCTTGAGGTTGCTGTTGAGGGTAAACTTGATATTGGGGATTGGCAACATTGTTGCTCATGTAGTACAGGTTTGGGTTAGGTCTGAAGTTACCATATCCATTGTATCCACCTTGATTACCCAAGTAGTTCATCTTCTCTACTTATAACTCCTATTCATTAGGCATCTCCACCATTTCACCAACATAATTGATCTCTATGTGTTGCACTTGGAGCAGTTTGTCAAGCCTAGTGTTCAGCTCTTTCAACTCTCTTCTTGTAGACTCCAGCTCCTTCCTAGTGTTACCATCCTCTCCTCTTGGAGTTGTATCATAGTCTTCACTATAATTGCCATCACTTTGGGATAAGTTCTCCACAAGCTCTAGGCCTTCATCTACATCCTTAGATAGGAAGTTTTCATTTGAGGCAGTATCAAGTAGCATCCTGATCTTAGGGAGAGCACCTCTGTATAAGGTGGAGAGGAGTGAAGCTTGTAGGAATTTATGGTGAGGGCACTGAAATGTGTACCCTTTGAATCTCTCCCATGCTTCACCAAAACTCTCACTATTCTTTTGAGCAAAACCAGAGATCTCATTCCTGATCCTAGCAGTCCTTGAAGTAGAGAAGAACTTTGCTAAAAAGGCTCTCTTGCACTCATCCCAACTAGTAATACTTCCCTGAGGCAGGTTCTTTTCCCTCTAGTTAGCTTTGTACCCTAAGGAGAATGGGAAGAGTCTCAGTTTGAAGCCATCTTTGCTGACACCATTAATCTTGGTGAGGGAGCAGAGTCTATCAAAATTATCCAAGTGGGACCAGAGGGTCTTCAAGAGGTAACCCATGGAACTTGTTGCCTTGAACCATCGAGATCAATCCAGATTTGATCTCAAAGTTATTGTTCTGAACTGCTGGAGGAAGGATCCGTGTTATGTTGTTGTAAGTGTTGGGTGCATCACCAGCTCCAATGGGTCTGATTGGGTGTGCACCATGTGCTGGTCCTCTCTGACCTTGTTCATGATAAACACTTTATTTGCAAGGGTGAGAATGCAATGAGGTTATCAAACTCAAATGCAAGACAGGTTGTAGTACAGCAAGCAAGAGAGAGTCAATCCATGCCTAGGATGATAGAGAATGCAAAGAGAATACAAGGACTAATGCAAATCTAAGCGAAACGAGATGAGTTATGAGAAAATCCCTAAAAACTAGATGCAGCAACTTAAATGGAATACAACCTATTTTAAAATTACTAGGAATGAAGAAACTACCACAAGGAACAAACAGAATAATTAAAGGACAAAGCTTCGAATTACTAAAATTCGACTAGTGGATCGACCATGAGATCGACCACTAGATCGTGCAATAACAATCGATCTCGTCTAAAAATGCAAGAACAGTAAAACTAACGACCAGAATGCTATCAAAGATCAAGCGAATGACGAGATAAGATGTAAAGATGCTAAAAGAAAGGGCCTAGGGTTGAGATTCATGGTCACGGGTTTCAAAGGTTCGACCTTGGGTTGAAAACTTTAAATCGACTCACTTTGTGAGGATCTCTAAGCCTTGAAAACTAAGCAAGATCTATCTGTGGCTTTCGGTATAGATCACTCCTTCATCCTCTCCTCCAAACCCATGGCTTTTGGTGGAAAGAGAGGTCGAAGGGCATGGAAAACAGATTTCAAATGAGTGGCTTAACTAGTCCCCCAAACTTCCATGGCCTTTGGGAAGGGGTAACTAGTCTCTAGGGTGTGATCTTCCAGGGCTCCTGAATCCTGTCAAGGTAAGGAACCTCTCAGATCATGAAGCTCTTGGCATGAGAGTCTTCAAGCACTGAGATCTCAACACCCTAGAAGAGATAGCCGTTGAAAACACTTAGAAAAACCCCAAGATCGAAACCCTTTAGACCCCTTAATCCTCTCAACCCCGAACCCAAATAAACTACTCATTACACAGAAGGTAAATCAAGCAAAGCGTGTAAAAGGAAACGATGAACATGGAAAGAAAACTAGATTAAGATGAAAACGATTCGATTACAAAGCTTAAGAAAAACTCAAGGTCGACAATGGTGTTCTTCTCAAAACCAGAGAGAAAACATACAGAAAAAGATAAGGATTGAAAGTTGTATGGGAAAAGGATGTCGCCGCCTTTCCAAAATGGCCAAAACAAGCTGATGGTCCCCCCCTCGCTAGCGGCCAAAAGTGGTTGAAAGGACAGAGATCGACTCCAGGATCGAGCGGTTCTCTCGATTATATCCGGACATCGTGTCTTCAGCTCGATCTGAGTCTCGATCATCATCGGCGAATCGAGTGTTGCATCCGATCTCGGTATCGATCTTCGGTTGGATCGAGTGGTGTACTCGATCTGGCTCTCGCTCTGCATGGCATCATTTACGTCCGTACCGTTTGATCGACTGCTTCACTCGATTCTCGTCTCGATCATTCTCCTTGGATCGCCTGGTTGGCTCGATCTTCTGGTCGATCACATCATAGATCGACCGGCCATGCTCGATCTGCTCCTCGATCTCTGATCCTTAGCAAATATCCGAGCTCCCACGAACTGCTACATCTGCCTCAACATGTCCACGAACCTCCACGACTCCAAAGCGGCCAGAAACAACCTAAATGTGATACAAAATGCAAGGAACATGCGTATGCTGGTGCAAGAATGCTCTAGGACTCTAAGTGATGCAATCTAACCTAAAATGTGATACAAATGCATGAAAAGCTAACTAATGAGTATGCAAAAATGTATGTAATATGCAGTAACATCAACTCCCCCAGACTTACTTCTTGTTTGCCCTCAAGCAACATAAAATAAGTAAGGAAGAGAGGTTTTCAGTAAAACGAATGGGGGTTTAAACTTCTTGCAAAGGTGTCTTTCAAATGAATCAATCTCAATGTCCTAGTTAACAGTTCTAAAATGCTATGCTTACACGCATACTCCAAAGAACTTAGCCATACTCATCACACAAAGAAATTCAAATCATGACTCTCCTATTCCTAACAATCAAAGAAACTCATCCTTTAACATTCATTAACATTAGAACCATGAATCAAACTTATGCACTTTAAAGCAAAACACATTTGGCTAAGGGTGAAGGTTATGAGCATTGAATGATCTCATTTGAAAAGGGTTTATAATTAGAACAAGGGTTTCTCTCAAAAATGGTTGAACTTATGCATAATGCTAAAGGTAAAGACAATTGATGCATACATGATTAGATTCTCATTTACCCATATAAACTAACAAATGATCCTAAACCCCTCTCATTTAACAACTTTTATCCTCACTCACCACTTAGAGTCTACCCTTTTTCTTCACAAAACTTAGCAATCCCCCATTCGAAACAAAAACATTTTTAAACTCTTAAGGCTAGTGAAAAGGCTTTGAAAATAACTTTGCTCTTTAAATATTTCTTATTGGTAGCTCTCTTATTATTATTATTATTTTTTTTTTATTTGGCACTTAGGTTCTTTTATTTCTTTTTCTTCTTTTTTTTTTCTTTTATTATTATTATTATTTTTTTTTCTTTTATATTGGGAGAGCTAACTTCTGAAATTTATTAAAGCATATACTTAGTTTTTAAACACAACATTTCACTTAAAATCCATTTCTTTCTTTAAAAACACCAAACTTCTTGAAACCGAGAACAAGTAGAAATGAAAACAACCCCAATGATCCCCCAAACTTATCCTAAGCCTATACCTAGCTTCAAAATGCAAAGCTAGCAATCATATAAGAACCAAATCATGTCGCCTAAACCTAACACTTTATGCCAAGTTCGAACCGAAAGGAAGGCCTCACAATGATGTCACACAAGAACATTTGGCTTCAAAGAAAGGTAAGGTTCAAGGTGGGAGTTCTACTTAGTCTCACAAAGAGTGGTAAAAAGGAAGAAAAGAGCCTAAATATTTTAAAACCATGTGTTCATTTTCAAATGCAAAAGGATGAAAATTAGAATTTCATATTAAGGTTCTCACTTATTAGGATAAGATTCAAATCATGAGAGTTCAATTCAAGCCACGAAAATCCTAACAAGTGATCCAAGCATGGTAAGAACTTACTTTCAAAGCATAGACAAAGCATTAGAGAACTACTAACTAGGGCATTGAAACAATTCATAAGTAAAAACACCTTTTTAAGAAACTCTAACCCCTTATGCAAGATGCAAACAACCTAGATGCTATGAGAAACTCTAGACTCAATCCTAACATGTTTTGACAAGATGAATGCAACTAATGAATCTTTGAAAAAATTTTAAAAATTTTACCAATTTTTCATGAACTAAAGACTCAAGGATGCTAAAGGAAAATAAGATCACAGAACACATGTCAAATCACACATGTACTCCCCCAAACTTGCTTGACACCGTCCTGGTGGCAAACTCATTCGAAGGAGTAGCAAAACACAAAGCAAAAAGAAGCAAATATGAGCGGTTATGTACAATGGAAGAAGGTTGTTACCTCTGTTCTAGTCTCGGCTGGAACTTGAGGATGTTCCAGAGGAGCTAGACACTATGGTCTTGCCCTTGTCGGCTGGTTCTTAGAGAGAGTGGCGCGCCGGCTGAATGGTGCTGCCTTGGGTGTCGCGGATGACAACTCCACCGGTTGAGAGCCTTCTCTTCTTGGGTTGTTGCACCTCTTCACTTGCAGCTTTCTTAGGTGAGCCTCCCTGAAGTGCCTTGACTTTCTTTCCAAGTTTCTTGAGCATCTTGCCTTGCCACTTATTGATCTTCCTTTGCATCTCCACAACAGATGCTAGGAACTTCTCGGTTTTTGTCCTCGGCTCAAAATCTAACTTGGGAAGTGTGTAGACCTCGGGCATCTCGTCTTCCGTGGCTGGAGTCTTGGACCTTTGACGAGGAGCAATCTCTGAAGCAGGTGGTCCTCCTAGAGGAGCAAAGCATTCTTCCTCTGTGGGCAAGAACTCGACGTTCCCAACACCAAGCAGCTCGGTTTCATCTTTGTTTGGCAGGATGCACACTCTCTTCTTGTCTTCGTCGTCTATGAAGAGGTAGGCGTAGAACCCTTCTGCTGGCGTGCGTTCCAAGCTATCGATATTCCTCATGTACGCCTCATCCATGAAAGCTCTGGCTGGTACATGGGCAAAGTTGTGAATAGGCACACCAGCTTGCAAGAACAGAGGAGTGAGGAAGCCGCCAATGTAAGAAGAAGTTGCCTTGCACCGCAAGGCATAAGCCTTGTATTTCACCAAGGAAGCAGCAAGCACACATCCGTAGTTTACCTCATCGCCGAGTTCATCCTCCATAGGCTCGTCATTTGCATCCGGATCACACACCAAGTGCTTCACACCTTGGAACAGGAAGCAAAGCTCTGTCTTTGTGACCGTAGGAGCAACAGATCTTCCACTAAACGTGTTGGCAATCAGCTTCAGAGTGTACCTCAGCACCGGGCTTCTCACTCGCTTGATCTTGGTGATGTTGGCTTTGTAGTCCTCATTGCTAATCAGGTCCCAAAAGTCGTTGGCTTTCTTGAAGGCGGGGAACTCGACCTTGTTGGCATCCGCGTTGAGACCATAAGCTTGGCATAGCTCAGGGATGGAGAGGGTGTAGGCTTGACGGCCAACCTTGAAGTAGAGGCGACCTTGTGAAGGGACGGGTGTGCTAGGATTCTCGTAACGGAACTCCAACGTGGCAAGGAAGTCTATTGTCACTTCTGGAATGGTTGGGCAATCTATCCGTGACAGACATCTTAGGCCAATGTTCTTGAGGAGTTGGTCGAAATCCCCAAGAATCCCTAGCTTGAACAGCAGCTCTCGATCAGCAAACTTGGTAGGCTCAAACCGAAGCCTTTCCAGCCGTTTCTTGTCCCTCTTCTCATCCTTAGTCCATATGACCCTCTCTTGAACTGCCACCTCTTGTCCTTCTCCTTCTTGTGCTATCTCTTCTCTTGTTCTCTTGGGGGCCATTGTACCTGAAACAAATTTCTAAAGAAGCTTGATAAGCAAAAACGGCGGTTTGATGAGAATGAGAGAGGAGAAGGAGAGAACTTATAAATACTATCCTAGAATTTTGGGGAAATAATAAAAATCATAGTTAAATAAAGGAGAATCAGATCTTTAGATACTAGAAAATCTAGAATTATTCCTTTTACTTAGCTAGTTTTTAAAAATCAAAACCGACCCTATATTCTAGAACAATATCTTGCGAATTTAAAGGAAATTTTCCTAAAGATAAATCATTAGATTTTGAAAATACATTTGCAAGAAATGTAAAAGATCTTTGCTAGCTTTGAAAACCGAAACTCTCACTCTCTTTGTTTAAAATTCTCGAGAAAAACAGGAATGAGAGGGTGAGAGGTTGTTGAAACATTTAAAGTCTAGCAAAGGGCAAAACCATGGGTAGTAAAGGTGGTTTTTCTGACAAGGTCTTGCTCAAGGCACATCTTTCATGGTCAAAGATGCTTGCCTTGACCAAGTTTTGAATTTAAAAATTGGAGGGAAAAGAGTAAAGGAGGGAAAGAAAATGTTACCTCGGCATGAGATCGAGTCCATTTGGTCGATCTAGGACTCGATCTCATGCCCATAATGGCTTAGATCGAGAGGGTTACTCGATTTGAGACTCGATTCATGATGAATCGAGTCTTGGATCGATTGGCTCCCTCGATCATTGAGATGTTGGCTCCACGGCTAAGTCCTCATGATCGAGCTATGTCCTCGATTTAGGGGTTGATTTGGCACAGATCGAGTGATGGATCGAGTCGAGTGATCGATCTGTTTTCAACAGATTTTCCTGAGAGAAATTAGATTGGTAGATCCGTTTTGGATCGATCGATCCTTTTTCGTCAAGGTCGATCTTATCACTCGTTCTCGTCTAGATCGACTGGCTCCTCTCGATTCACTGACTCGATCTAGCAAAGATCGAGCCAGGATCAGTCGATCTAGCACTCGATCTCTAGCCTTATCTTAACCCCTATCGCCTCTTTTGGACTTCAAGATCAAGGTTTAGACTCCTCATACCTGTTCCTGCATACTTGCAGAATAAAAACATAAAACTGAAAGGGAAATAAAGCAGAAATATGTACAAGATAAACATGGGAATGCCTTTCAAGTGCGCTTTCTTTAACGTCTTTAGCTAGACTTTACTTGGTTTAGGCGGATGGTGGGTCTTGGAGAAGAACCGAGGTACTCTCCTTTTCATAGCTGTCTGCCAAGTAAGGCTTGACTCTGTGTCCGTTGACGGTGAATGCACTGCCACTTTTTCCCATCAGAGTAACAGCTCCATAAGGAAACACTTCTTGAATCACGAACGGTCCGCTCCACCTTGACTTCAGCTTTTCCGGGAAGAGTTTGAGCCTTGAGTTGTACAGTAACACTAACCCTCCTTCCTTAAGCTCCTTGGCAACCAACTTCTTGTCATGAGTCTCCTTAGTCCGCTCCTTGTATATCTGAGAGCTCTCATAAGCGTTCAGTCTTAACTCATCCAGTTCGTGTAGCTGAATAAGGCGCCTCTCCTGAGCAGTCTTGAGGTCAAAGTTCAGCCTCTTCACAGCCCACAACGCACGGTGCTCCAGCTCAACCGGGAGATGACAGCCCTTGCCATAGAGTAGAGTGAAAGGGGTTGTACCAATCGGCGTTTTGAAGGCAGTACGGTAGGCCCAAAGAGCGTCGTCCAGCTTCACTGCCCAGTCTTTCCTTGTTGCTCCGACAGTCTTCTCTAGTATAGCCTTGATTTGCCGGTTGGAGACTTCCACTTGACCGCTTGTTTGAGGATGATACGGTGTAGCCACTTTATGCTTAACTCCATACTTTCTCAAGAGGTTCTCAAAGACCTTGTTTATGAAGTGGCTTCCTCCATCGCTTATAACCACCTTAGGTACCCCAAACCTCGGGAAGATGATACTCTTGAACAGCTTGATTACCACCTTAGAGTCATTTGTAGGGGAAGCAACCGCCTCAACCCATTTTGAGACATAATCCACTGCTACTAAGATGTATTTGTTGCCATATGAAGAAGGAAATAGCCCCATGAAGTCTATGCCCCACGCGTCGAACACGTCAACCTCAAAGATGGGAACTTGAGGCATTTCGTTCCTCTTAGTGATATTCTCTGCTCGTTGACATGCCTCACAGCTCTTCACAAACTCGTGTGCATCTTTAAAAATAGACTGCCACCAGAAACCGGCTTGCAACACTTTCGTGGCAGTCTTGAATGAGGCGAAGTGTCCTCCATAGGAAGAGCCATGGCAATGATAGAGGATGTCCCTAGCTTCTTCCTTTGTAACACATCTCCGGTACAAACTGTCTACTCCTCTCTTGTATAAGTAGGGCTCGTCCCAAAAGTAATCACTAGCCTCTCTCATAAACCGTTTCTTGTGATATCTGTTGAGATGTGTTGGCTCCTCACCACACGCTAGATAGTTCACTACATCAGCATACCACGATAGATCCTCTTCTTTGAAACTCAACACCTCTTCAAACCTCCCTTCTAGCTTTCCACAAACAGCCGTGGTAATCGCCATGAGCTGCTCTTCTGGAAGAGAGTCATCTAAGGGGAGAGACTCATTGATCCTTAGCCGTGAGAGATGGTCAGCGACTCCGTTTTCTATTCCCTTCTTGTCTTTAATCTCAATGTCAAACTCCTGGAGCAAGAGAATCCACCTTAAGAGCCGAGGCTTAGTGTCTTTCTTCGAATAGATGTATCGCAAGGCAGCGTGATCTGTGTATACAATAGCCTTGGAACCAACGAGATATGATCTGAACTTCTCAAAGGCGAACACTACTGCAAGCAACTCCTTCTCCGTAGTGGTGTACCTTGTTTGCGTGTCATCCAAGGTTCTTGAAGCATAGTAGATCACGTGTAGCTTCTTGTCTTTCTTCTGACCAAGAACGGCTCCTACGGCGTAGTCACTAGCATCACACATGATCTCAAAGGGAAGAGACCAGTCTGGTGCTTGGACTATAGGAGCTGATGTAAGGGCTTCCTTGATGGTCACGAAAGCTCTCAAGCACTCTTCATCAAACACAAACTCAGCTTCCTTGCACAACAACCGTGTAAGAGGGCGTGCAATCTTGGAGAAATCTTTGATGAAGCGCCTATAGAACCCTACGTGTCCCAAGAAGCTTCTGACTCCCTTGACGTTAACCGGCGGCTCAAGACCCATCATGACTTCCACTTTAGCCTGATCAACCTCAATGCCCTTCTCTGATATCTTATGACCAAGCATGATCCCTTTCTTAACCATAAAGTGGCATTTCTCCCAGTTCAGCACCAAGTTTGTCTCTTCACAATGCTTTAGTACCCTGCAAAGATTCAACAAACACGCAGAAAAGGACGCACCATAGACAGAGAAATCATCCATGAACACCTCTACCATCTCCTCTATTAGATCGGAGAAGATCGACATCATACACCGCTGAAACGTAGTCGGTGCATTACACAATCCAAACGGCATCCTTCGATATGCGAAGGTACCGTAGGGACATGTGAAGGTCGTCTTCTCCTGATCATTTGGGTGAATTGGTATCTGAAAGAAACCGCTATACCCATCGAGAAAACAGTAGTAAGGGTGATTAGCAAGTCTCTCAAGCATTTGATCAATAAAAGGCAAAGGAAAATGGTCTTTCCTAGTCGCAAGGTTAAGTTTCCTATAATCAATACACATCCTATGACCAGTGATGGTTCTAGTAGGAATAAGCTCATCCTTTTCATTCCTTATGACTGTGATCCCTCCCTTCTTAGGCACCACATGTACAGGAGAAACCCACGTGCTGTCACTTGTGGGATAGATCACGTCAGCCTCTAAAAGCTTAAGGATTTCTTTCTTAACAACCTCTTTCAAATTAGGATTCAAACGC
Organism: Thlaspi arvense; assembly: GCA_911865555.2. NCBI lineage: Eukaryota > Viridiplantae > Streptophyta > Magnoliopsida > Brassicales > Brassicaceae > Thlaspi > Thlaspi arvense. The sequence goes on from OU466861.1 coordinate 11,576,374, forward strand.
CTTTGATGTTCTATAGAAGAGGCGTTCTCATTATCCAAGTGAATCCTATGAGTGCAAAGCATTAGTGAAAGGCCCTTGATATCACTTAAAGAGTACCCAATGGCCTTCCTATACTTTCTCAGCTCAGTCAGGAGCGAGTGCAACTCATCATCACTTAGGTTTTCATTCACAATCACGGGATAGGTGTTATTAGGACCTAAGAAAGCATACCTTAGCCCTTTTGGGAGCTCCTTAAGGTCCACCTTTGGGGCTAACAGCTCACTCCAGTCATCCTCGTGGCTGTTGTTGTTGCTTTCCTCCTTGGAACCCTCTTTTGAACCCGAGGCATGGCCCTTAAGACTGCTTTCCTCCATCGCTATCCCTTCTGAAATCGAGTCCTCCAGACGATTCTCTTCTCGATGTCGTCTAGATCAAGCCATTTTGCTTGATTCACTTACTCGATTTGATGTGGATCGAGTAAGGGATCGAGATGCTGAGTCGATCTCCTGATTGGACCCCAAAATGATCGGGATGTCTCTCTCGATCGTCGACTCGATTGTTTTTCCTGATCGAGCATTCCTCTCGATCTGTCCGTCGATTGTTGCACCGGATCGAGTTGTGTTCTCGATTGCCTTGTCGATCTGACTCCTGGATCGAGTGATAGCATCGATCTCGGAGTCAATCTCTAGGCAGCAACCTTCATCATTCTTAACAATCCTCCTAGAATCCTGCAGGTTGACGTACTCCTGGGTCCTCTGGTCCACATAGCCAAACTCCCCTGGCTCCTTAGTCAGTGCTAGCTTCAGATGGTCTTCTAGAGCCAGCTCTTCCAGCAACTCATCCGCTAAGGCATCCATTGTTTCAATGTAGAAAGCTTGCCCTTCAATGGTCGGCTTCTTCAGAACCTCATTGATATCGAAGTCCAGCCTTATCTCCTTCCCCAAGTGCAAGGCAATCTTCCCATTCTTGACATTTATGATAGCCCCGTCGGTTGCAAGGAATGGTCTCCCTAAGATGAGTGGATCTTTAGGCTCTTCATCCATCTCCAACACGACGAAGTCCGTAGGCTCTTTAGGCTTCCAGGGTCTCCCAACTTCTTAGGGACTATCTCCTTATGTATCACAGCACTACACTCTTCACTTAGAACAAGCACCTCCTTGCTTTCCTTATTCTTCTTCACGAGAGTGTCTTTGAAGAATTTGGCGCATTTAGGCATCATTGCATGGCAGTCAACGAGAGGTAGCTTGATCTCCACGTCCTTAAGATGCTTCTCAAAGAGGATTCTATGCTTCTCTATGAGTTGCTTCTTGAAACGGCCAGGAAAAGGCAGCTTAGGTACATACGGTGGGGGCACATAAGCATTCTTCTCCTTTGTAGTTTGCTCAGCTTTCTTCTCAGCAACTGCTTTGTCTCCTCTTCTTGGCCCTTGGATCCAAACGTTTTCAAAGTTAATCTCATCATCATCAGCTGAAGGTTTACCCTCCCCCTCTTGAATTACAACGTCCTCGTTGTTCTTGGTAGAGACCGGAGGTTCGAGCTCTTTGCCGCTTCTCAACGTTATGGCGTTAGCATATTCCTTAGGATTCTGCTCACACTTTCCCGGAAGACTATTCTGACCACTTGTACTCGCTTTCCCCTTCTCTAGCTGCTTGATCTTGTTGTTTAAGTTGGTGATCTGAGTGGAGAAGTCAGTGAGAGACGAGTCTAGACGAGTGTTCATCTCGGCAAACTTCTGGTTTGTAGAGGCTTGCCCTTGTAACAGCTGTTGAAACATTGCTTGAACCGGATCAACTTGTTGTTGCATCGGTTGTTGCTGCTGAGGTGCAAAGCCCGGAGGGTAGTTAGGCGTGTAACCCTTGTTACTGTGATGTTGCCCTTGGAAGTTGTTTTGCCCTTGACCTTGGAAACCACCACTCGGTTGAAAACCTTTGTTGTAAAGGATGAAAGGTTTTGCTTGCTGAGCAGGGTACACTTGATCTTTAGGGTTTGCTACGTTGGTGCTTCGGTAGGAGAGGTTGTTGTTCTGGTAGCCTTGGTTGTAGCCTTGAGGTTTGTAGTTGTTCTGTCCCGCCACCCAATTGGCTTCTTCTTGGCTCAACTCTAACTCCTCTTGGTTCTCATCAGCTTCACCAACGAAGTGAACATGCTTCTGATTGGCTAACACCAGCTTATCTATCTTCTCATTCAAAGATTTCAGCTCCTTTTTGTGAGACTCTAGCTCTGATCCTCTCGGTGCACGGTCATAATCCTCAGCGTAGTTGCCATCACTCAATGCCAAGTTTTCTATCAGCTCCATACCCTCTTCTACCTCCTGACCAAGGAAGTTCCCTTTGCTAGCTGTGTCAAGCAACAACATGATCTTTGGTGAAGCTCCACGGTATATGGTACTTAGTAGTGTCTCCTCGCTGAACCCGTGATGAGGACATTGGATCGTGTAGTCTTTGAAACGCTCCATTGCCTCGTTGAATGTCTCATTGTCCCTTTGAGTGAAACCGCTGATTTCGCTTCTCAACCGTGCTGTACTGGTGCTAGAGAAGAACTTTGAGAGAAAAGCCTTCTTACACTCGGCCCATGAGGTGATGGTGCCTTGTGGGAGGGTCTTCTCCCAATGCCTAGCTTTGTCTCCGAGTGAAAAGGGGAAGAGACGCAGCTTGAAAGCATCTTCGGATATGCCATTGATCTTTATCATCCCACATACTTGCTCGAAGTTGTCAAGGTGCTCCAAGGGATCTTCCATTGCTAAGCCGTGGAACTTGTTGTTTTGTACCATGGAGATGAAACCTGGCTTGATCTCGAAGTTGTTGTTTTGTACAGGAGGAGGAGTGATCCCAAACCTATTGTGATGAGTATTGTGAGAATCTCCGGCTCCTATGATCCTTGGGGGTCTAGCCGCGTGTTAAGGGTTTCCATTACCCCTTCCTACTGCCCCGTGAGCTGGAGGAGGTCCTTCTGGATGCTCGTGTTCAGCCATAGCTTCAAAGTCAACCAAACCGTGCTGAACAATCTCCTCAAAGGCTCTTGCTTGTTCTCTGACTCTTCTTTGCCGTGAGTGACCAAGCTGATGAATACTGTCCAAAGGTAGAAGTAGATTGTTATCTCCCCGTGAACGAAGATTCATATACCTGAAAACACACGTTTGAGAGTAGAATGATTAGTAACTTGAAAAAGGTAAAGACTTAGTCTTTGCTAAGTCCCAAATCTCTATGTTCTCTAAACAGTCCTAGGATGGCAACAGCACCATTTGATAAACACTTTATTTGCAAGGGTGAGAATGCAATGAGGTTATCAAACTCAAATGCAAGACAGGTTGTAGTACAGCAAGCAAGAGAGAGTCAATCCATGCCTAAGATGATAGAGAATGCAAAGAGAATACAAGGACTAATGCAAATCTAAGCGAAACGAGATGAGTTATGAGAAAATCCCTAAAAACTAGATGCAGCAACTTAAATGGAATGCAACCTATTTTAAAATTACTAGGAATGAAGAAACTACCACGAGGAACAAACATAATAATTAAAGGACAAAGCTTCGAATTACTAAAATTCGACTAGTGGATCGACCATGAGATCGACCACTATATCGAGCAATAACAATCGATCTAGTCTAAAAATGCAAGAACAGTAAAACTAACGACCAGGATGCTATCAAAGATCAAGCGAATGACGAGATAAGATATAAAGATGCTAAAAGAAAGGGCCTAGGGTTGAGATTCATGGTCAGGGGTTTCAAAGGTTTCGACCTTGGGTTGAAAACTTTAAATCGACTCACTTTGTGAGGATCTCTAAGCCTTGAAAACTAAGCAAGATCTATCCGTGGCTTTCGGTATATATCACTCCTTCATCCTCTCCTCCAAACCCATGGCTTTTGGTGGAAAGAGAGGTCGAAGAGCATAGAAAACAGATTTCAAATGAGTGGCTTAACTAGTCCCCCAAACTTCCATGGCTTTTGGGAAGGGGTAACTAGTCTCTAGGGTGTGATCTTCCAAGGCTCCTGAATCCTGTCAAAGTAAGGAACCTCTCGGATCATGAAGCTCTTGGCGTGAGAGTCTTCAAGCATTGAGATCTCAACACCCTAGAAGAGATAGCCATTGAAAACACTTAGAAAAACCCCAAGATCGAAACCCTTTAGACCCCTTAATCCTCTCAACCCCGAACCCAAATAAACTACTCACTACACATAAGGTAAATCAAGCAAAGCGTGTAAAAGGAAACGATGAACATGGAAAGAAAACTAGATTAAGATGAAAACGATTCGATTACAAAGCTTAAGAAAAACTCAAATTCGACAATGGTGTTCTTCTCAAAACGAGAGAGAAAACATACAGAAAAAGATAAGGATTGAAAGTTGTATGGGAAAAGGACGTCGCCGGCTTCCCAAAATGGCCAAAACAAGCTGATGGTCCCCCCCTCGCTAGCGGCCAAAAGTGGTTGAAAGGACAGAGATCGACTCCAGGATCGAGCGGTTCTCTCGATCATATCCGGACACCGTGTCTTCAGCTCGATCTGGGTCTTAATCATCATCGGCGAATCGAGTGTTGCATCCGATCTCGGTATCGATCTTCGGTTGGATCGAGTGGTGTACTCGATCTGGCTCTCGCTCTGCATGGCGTCATTCACGTCCGTACCGTTTGATCGACTGCTTCACTCGATCCTCGTCTCGATCATTCTCCTTGGATCGCCTGGTTGGCTCGATCTTCTGGTCGATCACATCACAGATCGACCGGCCATGCTCAATCTGCTCCTCGATCTCTGATCCTTAGCAAATATCCGAGCTCCCACGAACTGCTACATCAGCCGCAACATGTCCACGAACCTCCACGACTCCAAAGCGGCCAGAAACAACCTAAATGTGATGCAAAATGCAAGGAACATGCGTACGCTGGTGCAAGAATGCTCTAGGACTCTAAGTGATGCAATCTAACCTAAAATATGATACAAATGCATGAAAAGCTAACTAATGAGTATGCAAAAATGTATGTAATATGCAGTAACATCAGTTCACCTTGGACTCCTTGCTGTCTCTGAACAGCAGCAACTCCTTGAGCACATTGTGCTCCTGGTGGTCCATGAAATGGCTGATCATCTATACCATGCTCAATGTTGAGCTGATGAAACCTTTGCAGTCTCTCTCTTTCCCTTGTTGCTCTTAATGCCCTTTCCACTTGCAGAATGTTGTGTTGATAATCCATGTTTTGATTGCCTTTTTACCTCAACTGCATACACATATAAGCAGAAGAGCAGCTTGCAAATCAGTAACAAACAGAAAATTAACAGCTTGATCTTAAACAATCCACAAATCCTAAAACTTAATCTAAACCCATATGGCAACGGCGCCAATTTGATAGCTGAAGTTTCTCTAGCAAAACAAATCCTAACACACTCATGCCATTGCAGCATGTAAGGTATCAATCCATCTGAGTTCTTAAGACACCAAGAGTATAGCAAATCACTTAATTAAGTCCAGCCAAATTCAAGAACGCAGTTGTGAATAAACTAAACACGTCTAAAGACTGAACTAAACAAAGCTGGAAATTCAGATAGATAAAGTAAGGATCTAATATGGAGGTTATTGATTAAGAGGGGTTTAGAACCTAACTAGTGATGCTTCAAAACCATTCAAGCAATGCTATCTTCTAGGCATAGGATTAACAATTATAACTAGCTCAATTTCTTGACACTAATCACTTTGCTAAGCACACATTTCAGATAAATCCCGTTACTCAAACACATGTTCAGCAAGCATTCAAAACAGAATTCAAATCCTATAAAGCCAAAATGCACCTTAGACATCTAATTCCTTAGGCTAAGCATACAAATCCTCTAAGAGACTCTAAGCAGCATTTCATCAAACACTTATCATGCGCAAGAGAAAGCCAAAATACTAAACAAGCCCGGCCAAGACTAATCTAGTGTTAAACACATCTAATAGAGAAAAGACAATCATATTAAGCATAAGACATCACTAATCTAGTTCTAAAACCCCTCTAATCTATTCCATCTCAAATCCTAAATAAGACTACTCACTAGCCATAGTCAAAACCATAAATTCCAAAGAGAAAAGATGGTTAAGCATGATTAGGAAGCAAAATAAACAAGAATTGACTAAAGGCAAATACAAAAATTCACTAAATCAAACTAGTTCTTACAAAGCAAAGCTGAAAAGGGAAAGATTTTTAAGTACAAGAACAGAAGAAAAAAATAAGATCCAAGTTGCCTAACCATTTTAGGACTTTAGTATTTAGAGGGGAACTAGAAAACCCCAAGTATACCAAGAATAAACCAAAAATAAGCTGACTCGTACAGACCATATCGACTATCCACATCGATATTCATGTTGATATCGTCTCTTCTTTTGGGTTGTATTGATGTCCCTTGGTCGATATAGAAGGCTTCAATGTTGTATCGGTTTGGCTCTCCATGGTGTGAAGTCGATACAATCGCCCTTTAGTTAAGGCTCATCGGTCAAACTAGTCGATATGGCACCTCAGTATTATCCTGTCATGTGTATCGGTTTGGGACGTCGATACACTGCTCGATATGGACTCCCTTCTGTTGCATCGAGGTCTCTAAGTCGATATGCTTCCTTCACACCATGCCTTCACTGTATCGATGCTGAAATGATCGATACTCTCATCGATATGCTTCGTATCGATCAGATGATGTCGATATCATCATCGATATTGGCATATCCGCCTTTGTCCCTTGTCTTGCTTCATTCCCAGCTCACATCCATTGAACCACATGACCTGCACACTCCTTCTAGTACCTGAATAAAACTCCAAATGCATGCAAAATGCAATGCAGCCCCTAAAACTACACTAACTCCTAAATGTATGCAAATGGGTCAAGAAAAAGCAAAATATCCATGTTTAAAGACTAAAACTAGTGATGAATGCAAGCTAAAATGGTATAAATAATGGAGATATCAACTATGTCTCTCCTCGTTATGTCAAGCTAGTTGTTATATACGAGGACATTGAGTTCCTAACTGGGGGGGGAAGCAAAAGCTGATAGCTGAAGAGAAAGTTACCTCCACCACCTAACAAACCTGCTCTTCCATTTCCAGGGAGGTTTAAGAAGAAGATTGTAGTAGAACATAAAGCTTTGTTTTTGAATATATAAAAAAGGTTAAGAAGAGTTTTCAGATTCTCAAGTAACCACACAAGCTGCCCCCTAGTATATTCGCTTTCAAAGATGAGGTCATGGCCAAAACAAGAGAGCTGAGTGAAGACAAGGTGTATACTCCAGAAGTTGCACAACAAGTGGGTGAAAATACTGTTGTCACTAAGAAGCTTGGAGATCCAAGGTGCTTCCCTCTACCTTGTACAGTTGGAGGCTTCTTATTTAAAATTTGTTTGTGTGATCTTAGAGCCAGCATAAATATGATGTCTCTCTAAACTGCCAAGAGCTTGGGCTTTACAAACTTTAAAGAGAGTGAGATCTCTCTTGTCTTAGCTGATGGAACAAGGAGAAGTCCAGATGGTTTGCTAGTGGACTTGCCTGTCATGGTGGGGAAGATGAAAGTACTAACTGATTTTTTGGTACTAGACTTAGAAGGTGAAATTAAGAACTTAATCATTTTGGGAAGACCATGATTGGCTTCAGCTGGAGCATTGTTTGATGTGAAGAAGGGCCTGATTGAATTAGAGCTATGTGATGATGAAGTACTCAAGTTTGATACAAATGGAGCAAAATGTGGAGCTGAAGAGCAAGCTTACTCATTGGAGGTTGAAGCAAAGCAAGGAGGAGCTGAGATTCGGCCTCTCATCAATGAATATGATGGGACTGGCTTTGATGGATGCTGCCTCCCTACATTGTTTGAAGAGCCCCAACCTACACTAAAGGAGAAGGCACCCAAGGAAACCCCAAAGGAAGCAAAAATGAGTGGGTCCAAGCTTAATTTTCTCTCTGAAGGCTTGAGCTTTCAGCTGCTAAACTTAAATGATGAACGAGTGGTGTACAAGGTCAAGTGTAAGGAAAATTCTCAATCCTTTGCACTTGTCAAGACAATCAACACCATTAAAGGTCTCTATGGTGACAATGCAAGTTCAGCGGAAGCACACTCGGCCCACCTGAAGGAGCACTTTCCACCATCAGCCACAACTGCTCTTCCACAAGGACCAGCAATGAGTTCTCTAACTCCTCATTTTCCCAACAAGAAGAATGGAGTAAAACATCAAGCTTAGAGATGTAACACAAACGCTCTTGGGAGGCAATCCCATGTTATCATTGTTTATACTTTCTTTTTCTTTTAATTTTTTTTTTAGTGTTTAGTGTGTCATGTTTACTAAGTAGATAGCCAAGGAGGAAGAAGATGGGCCAAAGAAAGGTTTTATGCAGTTTGTATCGTAATCCATATCGAGGACCAGTGATATGCTCAAATTAACTTTTAGAGCTACTCTCTCAAATTAAGAGATCACTGTAGTACTTAGGGATTGAATCCACAAGGACTTAAGGCTATCACTCAACAGATTTTAGATTCAAATAAAGCTAGGCAATCAATAATGAAATGAAAATAAAATAACAACAAAAGCAATGATGTCAGGGGCGGATTGTAGGTTCTTAAAATCAGAAGACAAGACGCTAGGCAATGGGAAATTCGCAGGTTGATATAAATCGCAGACTACGAACTGAAAGAAATTATTTATTAAATTCGTTCTAGAACTCGAAACACTAGTGTAAAACTAATCGACTTCCGTCGCAGAGATTAACTATGATCAGATTCTAGAATTCCAAATTTCTTTGCAAATTCTAACAACCTAAACATGCATTATAGACCAGGTTCGATATGTTCACAAAATCACTAATCCAAATTCCTTTGCAACTAGTTATTTTGTCTAAGATAGTTCTGGTGATTAACAATGTTTCCACATCTATTAAACAACCTAAGATCTGATTTCTAAGTGATCAATCTTAAAACCAGTGTTAGAGCAATCTAGATGAAGAACCAAATGATTTATCCCTGCAGTTTTGTAGTCTTAACAATTCATTATCAACCTTTGAATAACCCAAAACCTAACTAGCAGATTACTCAGACATAGCAAGTGAAACAAAAATCATGACTGAATAAAATTGCATTAAGAAAATAGAGTAAAAGATGAAGGGGTTCGAAATTCTTCTCTATAGAGTATGGATTTGTCTCCCCAAAAGCTCTCTATCTAATCTCTCTATTAGTCTCAATGATAATCAGAATGATAGCCTAACAATGGCTTAGAAAACCTAAATACAAGTCTAAACACGAACTGGGGTCGAGGTTTGAAAACACAGAAAAAGTCAGTCAGACATCAGGAACACCACATTGATTAACACTTTCGAATCCACATACCACAAAGTCAACACAAGATCAAATTTCAGTCTAATCATCACAGGCTTAGCAAATCTTTCAAATTCAGTTCAAGCTCCTTCAAGAAATCCGAAATCTCTACTGATAAACTCCTTATTTCTATCTAAGTGATGTCTCATCAAGGTTTTATCATCTCTATCACTTATAGATTCTTTTCCCTTCCTAAACAACTGAACAAAGCAGTCTCAACACAGTTCTCCTATTTTCTCTTCCCTTGATCTTTTCTTTCTGATATTTTTTTATTTTTCAGCTCTTTCTCATTCTTCTATAGTTTAAGAATTGGTGCTACTCAATACATGTGTTCCTTGTGAGGAGACAGGTTCTTGAGTGTGTTCACTACTGTTGTTCCTTGTGAGGAGACAGGGTCATGAATGCACCAAACTTTTGACTTAAACTTTTAAAGCTCTACCAGGGAAGATCAAAGAGAAACTGTGTTTTAACATACTTGTCAGTGTTAGAAGAGAGAATCAAGATCAAAGAGAATTAAGCACCAAGACAATAAGTTTAGGTTCATTTAAGTGGAGCTAACAGCAAATTTTTTAGATTCTCTAAGAACCTAAACCTTCATTGCTAGACTGATCTACCTATGACTTTCAACTTAGTAAGACTTGCAATCAACAACTGTGGTAATGGTTCTTATAAGCATCAATGTTATGTGGTTTGTTCCAAGAAAAACTGACAATTTCAAAAATTTTGACTCAATAAAACAGGTTTTGACTCAACTTTGAGACTCTATAAATACAAAACAATGTACACAATGTCAGCAACAACCTCCCCCAGACTTAAACAACACTGTCCCCAGTGTTATCAAGCAAGGAGTTGGTAGAAAGAGGCAGTGAAACAGTTTGTACAGAGATGAGAAAGTGGTACCTGTGACTGCGTGTGGTGTCGATCGACACCACATGGTTGGTGTCGATCGACACCCTGTCCGAAAATAGAATGGGATGACCCAAACATATGTATTTGTTGCAAGTTATATTGTTAGCTGATGTTCTCCAAAGTCAAGACTGTTAAGAACACTCAAGCAAACAATTAAAAGCAACAACATAATCCATAATCTCATCAGTTCAAACAAGTTTCAAAACACAATCAAAGCTGACAAACTGACTCAAGACAAAGACATAAAAACTGACTCAAGAGAAAATGAAAAATAACAAAGGGAAAAGAAAAAGTAACCAGGATAGCCAGAGGAACGAATCCTCATCCTCAGTGTCAGGTGAATGTGGGCGAACACAACCACAGTTGGAGATCACCGAGACAGCGTTCCACAACGCCTGAATACTCTGCACCACATAACGCTGAAAGGTAGCCTGCTCCATCGGAATGTCGGGAGTCGGTGGAAGTGTATGTCGACCAATCGGCGGAGGCAGCGTCCGTGGTAGGGATGCGTGACGAGAGGAACCTCCAGCAAGGCCCTCAACAGGCGCATCCTCAGCAGCAGAAGCAGCAGCACAGGAAGATCCTCCTCTGCGCCTAGTAGCTGGCGCGGATCGTAGCAGTGTAGCATCAGGCTGGAAGCTGAGGGAGTCTGTCTGTAGTGTAGTGAGAGCAGTTTGAGGCAGCGGAATAAGGCATCGCTGACCAGTGTGACTAACGAAGCTCCATATAGGCTCATCTCCTGCGATCAAGTGTGTCCTCCTCAAGTAATCAAGGTCAATGAGGTGGCGCTCAGACACAACTCTGCAAGTCGAAGTGGCGGAAGATGGGGGTGAAAAGACTGCCAATACTCTAGGGCCTGCCCCGAGCTCCAGTGAATGCCTTGGTCTTCAGCGAAGCCAAGTGATGGGCAAAAATGGCACCCATGTTGACATCGCTGTCAACCAGATACTCCTCTGTCAACACATCCTCAATGCCGTAATACAGGGGAGTCAGCTAAGAAACTCTCATCTTCCCGGGCTCAGACTTGCACAGGAGAGTGGTGGAGAAGAGGCGGACAAGGTAGCGCAGCAACGGATGGTGCACATCAGTTTGAGTAGACCTCTTGGAGTCGTAAACTCCATTCCCAAAATGGGACCAGAAACTGTTCAGGTCAGGAAACGGCGTCGGGAGAGAGATGCCGGTGCGCTCTGGATCGAACCCGAAGATGGTACAAAGCTCAGGGAATGTGATCATGTACCTGATGCCTCTGATGAGGAATGTGAGAGTGCCATCATCTGCTCTCCTCACGATGTCATTGGTGTAATACACCCTCGTCATGGCAATGAACTGGCGGACTAGCTCTGGGTATAAATCGTACTGCTTGGTCGCCATGGTACCCAAGCCAATCTTCTGCAGCACGCGCAGAGCCTCCTCCGTGAGCCCGAGGCGGAGCAATGTAGCCTCATCTGCGAACCGTGTTGGTGCAAATTCCATCTTGAGCCAGGTATTATAGAACAATGTGTCGTAATCGTCCCACTCCTCACTGATTTCCCGGAAGATGCAATCGCGTTTCGCCACCTCCTTCGCTGGAGTATCCTCCCAAACCATCTCTATAGGGATCCGCAACCCCTCTCTCCGAGGCCATGGAGGAAGAGATGGTATAGCAGGTGCTGGGTTGGAGGATTATCCGGTCTCAGTGCGTGATCGCTTGCTGTTTCGTGGAGCCATCTGCACTCAGAAAACCAAGAAAATGCAGAAATTTCGAAAATTAGGCCAAAATTCGAAAATTTGAAAATTCAAAATCTGGCCTATATCATCTAGGACGAATCTAACCAGCAACTTAGTGATCACTAATCACAAACAATTCCAGTCTAAAACCCCAAATTCAGACCTATTTTTGCAAAATTAATCATCAATCCGAAAATTTCAAAATTTTTCAAAACAAACATTAATAACTGAGGGGAAAAGTCGAATTCCTCATAAACAACCTAGAGAAGCATGATTCAAGTCCTAAATCAAGCTAAAACAGACCAAATCGGAAGTTTCAAAGCTTGGGGTCAAACTAAAAAATTGAGTTTCAAGTGTCATACCTTGCAGATCGGATTAGTGAGTTATATATTCAGAATCAGCCCGAAATTCTGCCCAGGATAGGCTTTTGAATCACTCAAATCCGTCAACAAACAAAGAAGTTGCGATTTTGTTGAAATTTTGAGAGTTTTTGGTTTTGAGAAGAAAGTGAGGAAGAAGAAGAAACCCGACGAGTTAAAAAAACTTACCTGATTAATGAGGGTGTCGATCGACACTGGTCAGTGTCGACCAGGGTGTCGACTGTGGTCGACATGTGCTAGCCTCGACACCCTATACGTTTTTTTTTTTTTTTTTTTTTTTTTTTTTTTTTTTTTTTTAACTCACAATACCACGAAAATAAGTTAGTAAAAGTCAAAAATTAGACTAAGTACGTACACTTACCATTGGGTTGCCTCCCACCAAGCGCTCGTTTAACGTCATTAGCTTGACTGTCCTCAGGATCAGGCTGTGGGTGCATCTGCCAAAGGTACAATCTGTCCTTCGGGAATCGCGGCTTGCGCCCAGTAATGTTTCACCCTTTGCCCATTGACAACAAACTCCCTGCCTTCTGGAGTTGACAGAACAACTGAGCCGTATGGTCTTGCTTCCTTGACTGTGAAAGGACCTGACCAACGAGAATGCAATTTCCAGGAAATAATTGTAAACGTGAGTTATACAAAAGTACCTGGTCATTTGGTTCAAAGTGTCTGGCAAGGATCTTTTTGGTATGGTAAGCTTTAGTCCTTTCCTTGTACAGCTTTGAGTTCTCATAAGCATGATGCCTGATCTCATCTAACTCATTAAGCTGTATCTGGCGCCTCTCTGCTGCAGATTTCCAGTCAAAGTTCATCCTCTTGACAGTCTAATTTTCCTTGTGTTCAAGCTCCACTAGAAGGTGACATGCTTTCCCATAAAGCAGATGGAATAGTGTGGCGCCAAGTGGTGTCTTGATAGCTGTCCTGTAGGCCCAAAGTGCATCATCTAACTTGGCAGACCAGCCCTTTCTTGTCTTCCCTACTGTCTTTTCCAGGATTTCCTTGATTTGTCTGTTGGAAACTTCAACCTGACCACTTGTTTGAGGGTGATAAGGTGTAGCAACCTTGTGATGAACTCCATACTTCTGCAGCAGCTTCTCAAACACTCTATTGATAAAGTGTTTCCCACCATCACTGATCACAATCCGTGGCACTCCAAACCTGGGAAAAATGATGGTTTTGAACAGTTTCAGGACTACTGCAGCATCATTGTGTGGACTGGCAATTGCTTCCACCCATTTGGAGACATAATCCACTGCAACCAGGATGAACTTGTTCCGATAAGATGAAGGAAATGGTCCCATGAAATCGATGCCCCAGCAGTCAAAAACTTCAACTTCAAGTATGAAGTTCTGTGGCATCTCATGTCTTCTACTGATCTTCCTTCTCCTTTGGCATACATCACATTGTGAGATGAATGTCTGAGCATCCTTGAACATTGTAGGCCACCAGAACCCTGCTTGTAGAACCTTGGAGACAGTCTTAAAGGTAGCAAAGTGTCCTGCATATTCAGAGCCATGACAGTGGAAAAGCACATTCTGAACTTCAGTTTCTGCAAGGCATCTTCTGTAGATTCCATCTGAGCAGTACTTGTACAAGTATGGCTCATCCCAGTAATATCTCCTTAGTTCCCTCATGAATCTCTTCTTCTCATATCCTTTTAGAGTGTCAGGAATCTCATATGAAGCTAGGTAGTTGGCAATATCAGCATACCAAGGTCTAGAAGTGGTTGCAACTGTGAAGATAGGTTGAGAGAAGACATCACACAGGATCTGTTGAAGCATAGTTGCAGTGCGGGACTGGTGTCGATCGACACCAGATGGGGTGTGTCGATTGACACTGGTCAGCGTCGACCAGAGTAGCGAGGGTGATGTCGATCCTGCTCGATTATGGCTCGCGTCGAGATTGGTGTCGATCGACACCAAGTGGTGGGTGTCGATCGACATCCTATTTGCAGTTCGAGAAAATTGCAGTTCATCCGCATGTGAAGTCTGCAATCTTGCCTCAATGAGACATATGTTCTCCTCTGGCAGGAAATCATCAATGGGGACGTTGTCTTCAATTCTAATTCTGGAGAGATGGTGTGCTACTCCATTCTCAACCCCTTTCTTGTCCCTTATCTCAATGTCAAATTCTTGCAGTAGCAAAATCCATCTCAGGAGTCTTGGTTTTGCATCTTTCTTCTGCATCAACAACTTGAGAGCAGAGTGATCAGTGTGCACAATTACCTTAGACCCAACCAAGTACTGTCTGAACTTCTCAAATGCAAATACTACAGCCAACAATTCCTTCTCTGTAGTTGCATAGTTTTTTTGAGCATCATCCAGTGTTCTGCTTGCATAGTAGATTGCATGAAGCTTTTTATCCTTTATTTGACCCAATACAGCGCCCACTGCAAAGTCTGAAGCATCACACATCACCTCAAATGGTAGATCCCAATCAGGAGGCTGCACAATAGGGGCACTCACTTATGCTTGCTTGATTTGCTGGAAGGCTGAATGACACTCTTTAGTAAATTCAAACTTCACATCCTTGCAAAGCAGAGCTGTGAGTGGTCTTGCAGTTTTACTGAAATCTTTAATGAACCTCCTGTAAAATCCAGCATGTCTAAGAAAGCTCCTGACTGACTTCACACATTCTGGAGGCTGTAAACTGGTCATCACTTCAATCTTGGCTCTGTCTACCTCAATACCCTCTCCAAAAACTCGATGCCTGAGCACAATCCCATCTCTGACCATAAAATGGCATTTTTCCCAGTTCAGAACTAGATGCTTTTCTTCACACCTTGCAAGCACTTGACAGAGGTTGTCAAGGCAGTCTTTAAAAGATGATCCATACACTGAGAAGTCATCCATGAAGACCTTTGATAACTGAGTTTTTGCAAGGTGAGGATGCAATGAGGCTATCAAAACTCAAATGCAAAACCAGGTTGTAGTATAGTATGCAAGTGAGTGTCAATCCACACCTAGGATGATAGAAAAGTCATAGAGAATGCAAGGACAGTGTAAAGCTAAGCAAATGATAGGTGATTTTGTGAAAATCCTAAAAACTGTATGCAGCAACCAAATGGAATGCAAAACTATTTTAAAATTACCAAGAATGATTGAACTACCACGAGGAACAAACAGAATAATTAAAGTGCAAAGCTATGAATTACTAAAAATCGACTAGTGGATCGACCACGTGATCGACCACTAGATCGAGCAATAACGATCGATCTCGTCTAAAAAATGCAAGTGCAATGAAACTAATGACCAGGATGCGACGAATATCAAGCGAATGATCAGAAAACACATGTTAAATCACACATGTACTCCCCCAAACTTGAATGACACCGTCCCGGTGGCAAACAAATCCAAAGGAGTAACCAACACAAAGGAAAAACAAATGAAAATGAGCGGATATATACAATGGAAGGTTGTTGGTACCTTGGATCTAGCCTCGGCTGGAACTTGAGGATGTTCTAGACGAGCTAGAGACTATGGTTTTTCCCTTGCCGGTTGGCTCTTGGAGAGAGTGACGTGCCGGTTGAATGTTGCTGTCTTGTGTCTCACGGATGACAACTCCACCGGTTGAAAGCCTCCTCTTCTCGGGCTGTTGAACCTCCTCACTTTCCGCTTTCTTAGGTGAGCCTCCTTGAAGTGATTTGACCTTCCTTGCAAGCTTCTTGAGCACCGTTCTCTGCCACTTGTTGATTTTCCTTTGCATCTCCACAACAGAAGCAAGGAACTTCTCCGTTTTAGTTTGCGGCTCAAAGTCAAGCTTGGGAAGGACAAATGCTTCAGGTATCTCATCATCAGTGGCAGGGGACTGTGAGCTTGGGCGAGCAGCTTGCTGAATGGTTGCCGTGGCTCCTAGAGGAGCATAGCACTCTTCATTGCTTGGGAGAAACTAAATGTTCCCCACTCCTAGCAGCTCAGCCTCGCCGTTTGGCAAGATACAGATCTTTGATAAGCAATTTCTTTGCAAGGGTGAGTATGCAATGAGGTTATCAAACTCGAATGCAAGACAGGTTGTAGCACAGTATGCAAGAGAGAGTCAATCAACACCTAGGATGATAGAAAATGCAAAGAGAATGCAAGGACTATGCAAATCTAAGCGAAAGAAGATAGATTTTGATAAAATCCATAAAAACTAGATGCAGTAACTAAATGGAATGCAGATCTATTTTAATATTACCAGGAATGATCAAACTACCATGAGGAAAAAACAGAATAATTAAAGGACAAAGCTATGAATTACTAAAATTCGACTAATGGATCGACCATGAGATCGACCACTATATCGAGCAATAACAATCGATCTCGTCTAAAAATGTAAGAACAGTAAAACTAACGACCGGGATGCTATCAAAGATCAAGAGAATGACAAGAGAAGATGTAAAGATGCTAAAAGAGAGAGCCTAGGGTTGAGATTCATGGTCAGGGGTTTCAAAGGTCTGAACTTGGGTTGAAAACTTTAAATCGATTCACTTTGTGAGAATCTCTAAGCCTTGAAAACTAAGCAAGATCTATCCGTGGCTTTCGGTATAGATCACTCCTTCATCCTCTCCTCCAAACCCATGGCTTTTGGTGGAATGAGAGGTCGAGGGGCATGGAAAACAGATTTCAAACGAGTGGCTTAACTAGTCCCCCAAACTTCCATGGCTTTTGAGAAGGGGTAACTAATCTCTAGGGTGTGATCTTCAGAGGTCCCTGAATCCTGTCAAGGTAAGGAACCTCTCAGATCATAAAGCTCTTGGCGTGAGAGTCTTTAAGCTTTGAGAACTCAACACCCTAGAAGAGATAGCCATTAAAACACTTAGAAAATCCCAAGATCGAAACCCTTTAGACCCCTTAGATCCTCTCAACCCTGAACCCAAATGAACTACTCACTACACATAAGATAAATCAAGCAAAGCATGAAGAAAGAAGCGATGATCAAGAAAAGAAAACTAGATTAAGCTTAAACGATTCGATTACAAAAGCTTGAAAAACTCAAAGTTCGACAATGGTGGATTTCTCCCAAAACCAGAGAGAAAAGCATAAAAAAGATAAGGATGAAAAGTTGTGTGGGAAAAGGACGTCGCCGCCTTCCCAAAATGTCGAAAACAAGCTGATGGTCCCCCCCTCGCTAGCGGCCAAAAGTGGTTGAAAGGACAGAGATCGACTCCGGGATCGAGCGGTTCTCTCGATCATCTTCGGACATCGTGTCTTCAACTCGATCTGGGTCTCGATCATCTTTGCCGGATCGAGTGTTGCATCCGATCTTGGTATCGATCTTCGGTTGGATCGAGTGGTGGACTCGATCCGGCTCTCGCTCTGCATGGCGTCATTTACGTCCGTACCGTTTGATCGACTGCTTCACTCGATTTTCGTCTCGATCATTTTCCTTGGATCGCCTGGTCTTCTCGATCTTCTGGTCGATCTCATCCTAGATCGACCTGCCATGCTCGATCTGTTCCCCGATCTCTGGTCCTTAGCAAATATCCGAGCTTCCATGAACCGCTACAACAGCTTCAGCACGTTCACGAACCTCCACGACTCCAAAGCAGCCAGAAACAACCTGAATGTGATGCAAAATGCAAGGAACATGCGTATGCTGGTGCAAGAATGCTCTAGGACTCTAAGTGATGCAATCTAACCTAAAATGTGATGTAAATGCATGAAAAACTAACTAATGTGTATGCAAAATGTATGTAATATGCAGTAACATCAACTCTCCCAAACTTACTTCTTGCTTGCCCTCAAGCAACAGAAAATAAGTAAAGAAGAGAGGTTTTAAGAAAAACGAATGGGGGTTTAAGCTTCTTGCAAAGGTGCCTTTCAAATGAATCAATCTCAATGTCCTAGTTAACAGTTCTAAATTCTATGCACACACTCATACTCCAAAGAGCTTAGCCATACTCATCACACAAAGAAATTCTGATCATGACTCTCCTATTCCTAACAATCAAAGAAACTCATCCTTTAACATTCATTAACATCCGAACCATGAATCAAACTTATGCACTTTAAAGCAAAACACATTTGGCTAAGGGTGTAGGTTATGAGCATTGAATGATCTCATTTGAAAAGGGTTTACAATCAAAACAAGGGTTTCTCTCAAAAATGGCAAGAACTTTATGCATAATGCTAAAGGTGAAGGCAATTAATGCATACATGATTAGATTCTCATGTATCTATGTAAACTAACAATGATCCTAAACCCCTCTCATAAATCAACTTTCATCCTCACTCACCACTTAGAATCTACCCCTTTTTCTTCTCAAAACTTAGCATTCCCCAATTCAAAACAAAAAACATTTTTAACTCTTTAGGTTAGTGAAAAGGTTGAAAATAAATTTTGATCTTTAACTATTTCTTATTGGTAGCTCTTTTATTTTTTTCTCTTTTTTTATTTTTTTTTTGGCACTTACGCTCTTTTTTTTTTTTTTTTTTTTTATTTATTTGGGAGAGCTACCTCCTGAAATTTATTAGAGCATATACATAGTTTTTAAACACAACATTTCACTTAAAACCCATTTCTTTCTTTTAAACACCAAACTCTTTGAAACCAAGAACAAATAGAAATAAAAACAACCCAAATGATCCCCCAAACTTATCCTAAGCCTATACCTAGCTTCAAAATGCAAAGCTAGCAATCATATGAGAATCAAATCATGTCGCCTAAACCTAACACTTTATGCTAAGTTCAAAACCGAAAAGAAGGCCTCAAAATGATGTCACACAAGAAATGCTTCAAGGAAGGGTAAGGGACAAGGTGGGAGTTCTACTTAGGCTCACAAAGAGTGGTAAAAAGGAAGAAGAGAGCCTAAATATTTTGAAATCCATGTGTTCATTTTCAAATGCATAAGGATGATAATTAAAATTTCAAATTAAGGTTCTCACTTATTAGGACAAGTTTCAAATCATGAGAGTTCAATTCAAGACACGAAAATCATAGCAAGTGATCCAAGCATGGTAAGAACTTACTTTCAAAGCATAGACAAAGCATTAGAGAACTACTAACTAGGGCATTGAAACAATTCATAAGTATAAAACACCTTTTTAAGAAACTTTAACCCCTTATGCAAATGCAAACAACCTCGATGCTAAGAGAAATTCTAGACTCAATCCTAACATGTTTTGACAAGATGAATGCAACTACATGAATCTTTAAAAAAAATTTAAAACTTTTACCAATTTTTCATGAACTAAAGACTCAAGGATGCTAAAGGAAAATAAGATCACAAAACACATGTCAAACCACACATGTACTCCCCCAAACTTGCTTGACACCGTCCCGGTGGCAAACAAATTCAAAGGAGCACCAACACAAAGCAAAAAGAAACAAATATGAGTGGTTATGTACAATGGAAGAAGGTTGTTACCTCTGGTCTAGTCTCGGCTGGAACTTGAGGATGTTCCAGAGGAGCTAGAGACTATGGTCTTGCCTTTGTCGGCTGGTTCTTGGAGAGAAAGGCGCGCCGGCTGAATGTTGCTTCCTTGAGTCTCGCTGATGACAACTCCACCGGTTGAGAGCCTCCTCTTCTCGGGTTGGTGAACCTCTTCACTTGTATCCTTCTTAGGCGAGCCTCCTTGAAGTGCCTTGACCTTCTTGGCAAGTTTCTTGAGCATCTTGCCTTGCCACTTGTTGATTTTCCTTTGCATCTCCACAACAGATGCTAGGAACTTCTCTGTTTTGGTTCTCGGCTCAAAGTCTAACTTGGGAAGTGTGTAGGCTTCGGGCATCTCATCTTCCGTGGCTGGAGACTAGGACCTTTGACAAGGAGCAATCGCCGAGGCAGGTGGTCGTCCTAGAGGAGCAAAGCACTCCTCTTCCATGGGCAAGAACTCGATGTTCCCAACACCAAGCAGCTCGGTCTCGTCCTTGTTTGGCAGGATGCACACTCTCTTCTTGTCTTCGTCGTCTATGAAGAGGTAGGCGTAGAACCCTTCTGCTGGCGTGCGTCCCAAGCTGTCGGTATTCCTCATGTAGGCCTCATCCATGAAAGCTCTGGCTGGTACATGTGCGAAGTCGTGTATAGGCACACCAGCTTGCAAGAATAGAGGAGTGAGGAAGCCGCCAATGAAAGAAGAAGTTGCCTTGCACCGCAAGGCATAAGCGTTGTATTTCACCAAGGAGGCAGCAAGCACACATCCCTAGTTCACCTCGTAACCGAGCTCATCCTCTATAGGTTCGTCATTTTCATCCGGGTCACACACCAAGTGCTTCATGCCTTGGAACAGGAAGCCAAGCTAGGTCTTTGTGACCGTGGGAGCAACTGATCTTCCGCTAAACGTGTTGGCAATCAGCTTCAGAGTGTACCTCAGCACCGGGCTTCTCACTATCTTGATCTTGGCGGTGTTGGCCTTGTAGTCCTCGTTGCTAATCAGGTCCCAAAAGTCGTTTGCTCGTTTGAAGGTGGGGAACTCGACCTTGTTGGCATCCACGTTAAGACCATACGCTTGACATAGCTCGGGGATGGAGAGGCTGTAGGCTTGACGTCCAACCTTGAAGGAGAGGCGACCTTATGAAGGAATGGGTGTGCTAGGATTCTCGTAACGGAACTCCAACGTGGCAAGGAAGTCTATTGTCACTTCTGGAATGGTTGGGCAATCCATCCGTGACAGACATCTTAGGCCAATGTTCTTGAGGAGTTGGTCGAAATCCCCAAGAATCCCTAGCCTTAACAGCAGCTCCCGATCAGCAAACTTGGTAGGCTCAAACCGAAGCCTTTCAAGCCTTTTCTTGTCCCTCTTCTCATCCTTACTCCATCTGACCCTCTCTTGAACAGCCACCTCTTGTCCTTCTCCCTCTTGTGCTGTCTCTTCTCTCGTCCTTTTGGGGGCCATTGTACCTGAAGCAAATTTCTCAAGAAGTTTGATAAGCAAAACGGCGGTTTGATGAGAATAAGAGAGGAGAAGGAGAAAGCTTATAAATACTACCCTAGAATTTTGGGGAATTAATAAAAATTATAGCTAAATAAAGGAGAATCAAATCTTTAGATACTAAAAAATCTAGAATTATTCCTTTTACTTAGCTAAATTTTAAAAATAAAAAACGGCCCTATCATCTAGAACAATATCTTACGAATTTAAAGGAAATTTTCCTAAAGATAATTCATTAAATTCTGAAAATACCTTTGCAAAAATGTTAAAGAACTTTGCTAGCCTTTGAAAACCGAAAACTCTCACTCTCTTTGTTTAAAATTTTTGAGAAAACAAGAATGAGAGGGTGAGAAGTTATTGAAATATTTAAAGACTAGCAAAATGCAAAACCATGGGTAGTAAATGTGGTTTTCTGACAAAGTCTTGGTCAAGGCACATCTTTCATGGTCAAAGATGCTTGCCTTGACCAAGTTTTGAATTTAAAAATTGGAGGGAAAAGAGTAAAGGAGGGAAAGAAAATGTTACCTTGGCATGAGATCGAGTCCGTTTGGTCGATCTAGGAATCGATCTCATGCCCATTATGGCTTAGATCGAGAGGGTTACTCGATTTGTGACTCGATTCATGATGAATCAAGTCTTGGATCGATTGGCTCCCTCGATCGTTGAGATGTTGGCTCCACAGCTAAGTCCTCATGATCGAGCTATGTCCTCGATTTGGGGGTCGATTTGGCATAGATCGAGTGATGGATCGAGTCGAGTGATCGATCTGTATTCAACAGATTTTCCCGAGAGAAATTAGATCGGTCGATCTATTTTGGATCGATCGATCCGTTTTCGTCAAGGTCGATCTTATCCCTCGTTCTCGTCTAGATCGACTGGCTCCTCTCGATTCACTGACTCGATCTAGCAAAGATCGAGTCAGGATCAGTCGATCTAGCACTCGATCTCTAGCCTTTTCTTAACCCTTATCGCCTCTTTTGGACTTCAAGATCAAGGTTTAGACTCCTCATACCTGTTCCTACACACTTACAAAATAAAAACATAAAACTGAAAGAGAAATAAAGCAGAAATATGTACAGGATAAACATGGGAATGCCTCCCAAGTGCGCTTTCTTTAACGTCTTTAGCTAGACTTTACTTGGTTTAGGCGGATGGTGGGTCTTGGAGAAGCACCGAGGTACTCTCCTTGTCATAGCTGTCTGCCAAGTAAGGCTTGACTCTGTGTCCGTTGACGGTGAATGCGCTGCCACTCTTTCCCATCAATGTAACAGCTCCATAAGGCAACACTTCTTGGATCACAAACGGCCCGCTCCACCTTGACTTCAGCTTTCCCGGGAAGAGTTTGAGTCTTGAGTTGTACAGCAACACTAAACCTCCTTCCTTAAGCTCCTTGTATATCCGAGAGCTCTCATAAGCGTTCAGTCTTAACTCGTCCAGTTCATGTAGCTGAATGAGGCGCCTCTCTTGAGCAGTCTTGAGGTCAAAGTTCAGCCTCTTCACAGCCCACAACGCACGGTGTTCCAGCTCAACCGGGAGATGACAGCCTTTACCATAGAGTAGAGTGAAAGGAGTTGTACCAATCGGTGTTTTGAAGGCGGTACGGTAGGCCCAAAGAGCGTCGTCAAGCTTCACCGCCCAGTCTTTCCTTGTTGCTCCGACAGTCTTCTCCAGTATAGCCTTGATTTGCCGGTTGGAGACTTCCACTTGACCGCTTGTTTGAGGATGATACGGTGTAGCCACCTTATGCTTAACGCCATATTTTCCGAAGAGGTTCTCAAAGACCTTGTTTATGAAGTGGCTTCCTCCATCGCTTATAACCACCTTAGGTACCCCAAACCTCGGGAAGATGATACTCTTGAACAGCTTGATAACCACCTTAGAGTCGTTTGTAGGGGAAGCAATAGCCTCAACCCATTTAGCAACATAATCCACTGCTACTAAGATGTACTTGTTGCCGTATGAAGAAGGAAATGGCCCCATGAAGTCTATGCCCCACGCGTCGAACACGTCAACCTCGAAGATGGGAACCTGAGGCATCTCGTTCCTCTTAGTAATATTCCCTGCTCATTGACATGCCTCATAGCTCTTCACAAACTCGTGTGCATCTTTGAAGATGGACGGCCACCAGAAACCGGCTTGCAACACTTTCGTGGCAGTTTTGAATGAAGCGAAGTGTCCTCCGTAGGAAGAGCCATGACAGTGATAGAGGATGTCTCTAGCTTCTTCCTTTGTAACACACCTCCGGTACAAACTGTCCACTCCTCTCTTGTACAAGTAGGGCTCGTCCCAAAAGTAGTCACTAGCCTCTCTCATGAACCGCTTCTTGTGATAGCTGTTGAGATGTGTTGGCTCCTCACCACACGCTAAATAGTTCACAACATCAGCATACCACGGTAGATCCTCTTCTTTGAAACTTAACACCTCTTCAAACCGCCCCTCTAGCTTTCCATAAACAGCCATGGTGATCGCCATGAGTTGCTCTTCTGGAAGAGAGTCATCTAACGGGAGAGACTCGTTGATCCTTAGTCGTGAGAGATGGTCAGCGACTCCGTTTTCTATTCTCTTCTTGTCTTTAATCTCCATGTCAAACTCCTGGAGCAAGAGAATCCACCTCAAGAGCCGAGGCTTAGTGTCTTTCTTCGAATAGATGTATTGCAAAGCAGCGTGATCCGTGTAGACAATAGCTTTGGAACCAACAAGATATGACCGGAACTTCTCAAAGGCGAACACTACTGCAAGCAGTTCCTTCTCTGTAGTAGTGTACCTTGTTTGCGTGTCATCCAAGGTTCTTGAAGCATATTAGATCACGTGTAGCTTCTTGTCTTTCGTCTGACCAAGAACGGCTCCTACGGCGTAGTCACTAGCATCGCACATGATCTCAAAGGATAGAGTCCAGTCTGGTGCTTGAACTATAGGAGCTGATGTAAGGGCTTCCTTGATGGTCACGAAAGCTCGCAAACACTCCTCATCAAACACAAACTCAGCTTCTTTGCATAGCAACCATGTAAGAGGACGTGGAATCTTGGAGAAGTCCTTGATGAAGCGCCTATAGAACCCGGCGTGTCCCAAGAAACTTCTGACTCCCTTAACGTTAACCGGCGGCTCAAGACCCATCATGACTTCCACTTTAGCCTGATCAACCTCAATGCCCTTCTCTGATATCTTATGACCAAGCACGATCCCTTCCTTAACCATAAAGTGGCATTTCTCCCAGTTTAGCACCAAGTTTGTCTCTTCACAATGCTTTAGTACCCTGCAAAGATTCAACAAATACGGAGAAAAGGACGCACCATAGACAGAGAAGTCATCCATGAACACCTCTACCATCTCCTCTATTAGAGCGGAGAAGATCGACATCATACACCGCTGAAATGTAGCTGGTGCATTACACAATCAAAACGGCATCCTTCGATACGCGAAGGTACCGTAGGGACCTGTGAAGGTCGTCTTCTCCTGATCATTTGAGTGAATTGGTATATGAAAGAAACCGCTATACCCATCGAGGAAACAGTAGTATGGGTGATTAGCAAGTCTCTCAAGCATTTAATCAATAAAAGGCAAAGGGAAATGATCTTTCCTAGTCGCAAGGTTAAGTTTCCTATAATCAATACACATCCTATGACCAGTAATAGTTCTAGTAGGAATAAGCTCATCTTTATCATTCCTTATAACCGTGATCCCTCCCTTCTTAGGCACCACGTGTACAGGAGAAACCCACGTGCTGTCACTTATGGGGTAGATCACGTCAGCCTCTAAAAGCTTAAGGATCTCTTTCTTAACAACCTCTTTCAAATTAGGATTCAAACGCCTTTGATGTTCTATAGAAGAGGCATTCTCATTATCCAAATGAATCCTGTGAGTGCAAAGCATTGGTGAAAGGCCCTTGATGTCACTTAAAGAGTACCCAATGGCCTTCCTATACTTTCTCAGCTCAGTCAGGAGCGAGTGCAACTCATCATCACTTAAGTTTTCATTCACAATCACGGGATAGGTGTTATTAGGCCCTAAGAAAGCATACCTTAGCCCTTTTGGGAGCTCCTTAAGGTCCACCTTTGGGACTAACAGCTCACTCCAGTCATCCTAGTGGCTGTTTTTGTTGACTTCCTCCTTGGAACCCTCCTTAGAACTCGAGGCATGGCCCTTAAGACTGCTTTCCTCAACCGCTATCCCTTCTGAAATCGAGTCCTCCAGTCGATCTTGCTCTTGATGTCGTCTAGATCGAGCAGTTTCGCTCGATTCACTTACTCGATTTGATGTGGATCGAGTAAGGGATCGAGACGCTGAGTCGATCTCCTGATTGGACCCCAAAATGATCGGAAGGTCTCTCTCGATCGTCGACTCAGTTGTTTTTCCTGATCGATCATTCCTCTCGATCTATCTGTCGATTGCTGCACCGGATCGAGTTGTGTTCTCGATTGCCTTGTCGATCTGACTCCTGGATCGAGTGATAGCGTCGATCTCGGAGTCGATCTCTAAGCAGCAGCTTTCATTCTTCTTAACAATCTTCCTAGAATCCAGCAAGTTGACGTACTCCTGGGTCCTCTGATCCACATAGCCAAACTCCCTTGGCTCCTTTGTCAGTGCTAGCTTCAGATGGTCTTCCTGAGCCAGCTCTTCCAGCAACTCATCCGCTAAGGCATCCATTGTTTCAATGTTGAAAGCTTTCCCTTCTATGGTCGGCTTCTTCAGAACCTCATTGATATCGGAGTCCAGCCTTATATCCTTTCCCAAGTGCAAGGCAATCTTCCCGTTCTTGACGTCGATGATAGCCCCGGCGATTACAAGGAATGGTCTTCCTAGGATGAGTGGATCCTTAGGCTCTTCATCCATCTCCAACACGGCGAAGTCCGTAGGCACGTTCACACCACTGATTCGCACCGGTAGTTCTTCAAGCAGCCCCACTGGTAGTCTCACACTTCTATCAGCCAGTACCAACGAGATCCTACAGTCTTTGAAACGAGTAAAGCCAAGCTTCTTCGCCATGGAATGAGGCATCAGGTTTATGCTAGCTCCGAGATCACAAAGGCAACTCTTGAACTCTAGAGGACCTAAAGCGCAGGGTATAGTGAAGCTTCCAGGGTCTCCCAACTTCTTAGGGACTATCTCCTTATGTATCACAGCACTACACTCTTCACTTAGAACAAGCACCTCCTTGCTTTCCTTATTCTTCTTCACGAGAGTGTCTTTGAAGAATTTGGCGCATTTAGGCATCATTGCAAGGCAGTCAACAAGAGGTAGCTTGATCTCCACGTCCTTAAGATGCTTCTCAAAGAAGATTCTATGCTTCTCTATGAGTTGCTTCTTGAAACGGCCAGGAAAAGGCAGCTTAGGTACATACGGTGGAGGCACATAAGCATTCTTCTCCTTAGTAGTTTGCTCAGCTTTCTTCTCAGCAACTGCTTTGTCTCCTCTTCTTGGCCCTTGGATCCAGACATTGTCAAAGTTAATCTCATCATCAGCTGAAGGCTTACCCCCCTCTTGAATTACAACGTCCTCGTTGTTCTTAGGAGTAACCGGAGGTTCTAGCTCTTTGCCGCTTCTTAACGTGATTGCGTTGGCATACTCCTTAGGATTCTGCTCACACTTGCCCGATAGGCTATTCTGACTACTTGTACTCGCTTTCCCCTTCTCTAGCTGCTTGATATTGTTGTTTAAGTTGGTGATCTGAGTGGAGAAGTCAGTGAGAGACGAGTCTAGACGAGTGTTCATCTCGGGGAACATCTGGTTTGTAGAAGCTTGCCTTTGTATCAGCTGCTGAAACATGGCCTGAACCGGATCAACTTGTTGTTGCATCGGCTGTTGCTGCTGAGGTGCAAAGTCCGGAGGGTAGTTAGGCGTATAACCCTTGTTACTTTGATGTTGCCCTTGGAAGTTGTTCTGCCCTTGACCTTGGAAACCACCACTCGGCTGAAAACCTTTGTTGTAAGGGATGAAAGGTTTTGCTTGCTGAGCAGGGTACACTTGGTCCTTAGGGTTGGCAACGTTGGTGCTTCGGTAGGAGAGATTGTTATTCTGGTTGTAGCCTTGGTTGTTGCCTTGAGGTTTGTAATTGTTCTGTCCCGCCACCCAATTGGCTTCTTCTTGGCTCAACTCTAGCTCCTCTTGATTCTCATCCGTTTCACCAACAAAGTGAACATGCTTCTGGTTGGCTAACACCAGCTTATCTATCTTCTCATGCAAAGATTTCAGCTCCTTTTTGTGAGACTCTAGCTCGGATCCTCTCGGTGCACGGTCATAGTCCTCAGCGTAGTTGTCATCACTCAATGCCAAGTTTTCTATCAGCTCCATACCCTCTTCTACGTCCTGACCAAGGAAGTTCCCTTTGCTAGCTGTGTCAAGCAACAACCTGATCTTTGGTGAAGCTCCACGGTATATGGTGCTGAGTAGGGTCTCCTCGCTGAAACCGTGATGAGGACATTGGATCGTGTAGTCTTTGAAACGTTCCATTGCCTCGTTGAATGTCTCGTTGTTTCGTTGAGTGAAGCCGCTGATTTCGCTTCTCAACCGTGCTGTCCTGGTGCTAGAGAAGAACTTTGAGAGAAAGGCCTTCTTACACTCGGCCCATTAGGTAATGGTGCCTTGTGGGAGGGTCTTCTCCCAATGTCTAGCCTTGTCTCCGAGTGAAAAGGGAAAAAGATGCAGCTTGAAAACATCTTCGGATATGCCATTGATCTTGATCATCCCACATACTTTCTCGAAGTTGTCAAGGTGCTCCAAGGGATCTTCCATTGCTAAGCCGTGGAACTTGTTGTTTTGCACCATGGAGATGAAACCTGGCTTAATCTCGAAGTTGTTGTTCTGTACAGGAGGAGGAGTGATCCCAAACCTATTGTGATGAGTATTGGGAGCATCTCCGGCTCCTATGATCCTGGGGGGTCTAGCCGCGTGTTGGGGGTTTCCATTACCCCTTCCTACTGCCCCGTGAGCTGGAGGACGTCCCTCTGGATGCTCGTGTTCAGCCATAGCTTCAAAGTCAACCAAACCGTGCTGAACAATCTCCTCAAAGGCTCTGGCTTGTTCTCGTACTCTTCTTTGCCGTGAATGACCAAGCTGATGAATGTTGTCCAAGGGTTGAAGTAGATTGTTATCTCCCCTTGAACGAAGATTCATGTACCTGAGAACACACTTTTGAGAGTAGAATGATTAGTAACTTAAACAAGGTAAAGACTTAGTCTTTGCTAAGTCCCAAATCTCTATGTTTTCTAAACAATCCTAGGATGGCAACGGTGCCATTTGATAAGCAATTTCTTTGCAAGGGTGACTATGCAATGAGGTTATCAAACTCAAATGCAAGACAGGTTGTAGCACAGTATGCAAGAGAGAGTTAATCCACACCTAGGATGATAGAAAATGCAAAGAGAATACAAGGACTATGCAAATCTAAGCGAAAGAAGATAGATTTTGATAAAATCCCTAAAAACTAGATGCAATAACTAAATGGAATGCAGATCTATTTTAATATTACCAGGAATGATCAAACTACCATGAGGAACAAACGGAATAATTAAAGGACAAAGCTACGAATTACTAAAATTCGACTAGTGGATCGACCATGGGATCGACCACTAGATCGAGCAATAACGATCGATCTCGTCTAAAAATGCAAGAACAGTAAAACTAACGACCAGGATGCTATCAAAGATCAAGCGAATGACAAGAGAAGATGTAAAGATGCTAAAAGAGAGGGCCTAGGGTTGAGATTCATGGTCAGGGGTTTCAAAGGTCCGAACTTGGGTTGAAAACTTTAAATCGACTCACTTTGTGAGAATCTCTAAGCCTTGAAAACTAAGCAAGATCTATCCGTGGCTTTCAGTATAGATCACTCCTTCATCCTCTCCTCCAAACCCATGGCTTTTGGTGGAAAGAGAGGTCGAAGGGCATAGAAAACAGATTTCAAACGAGTGGCTTAACTAGTCCCCCAAACTTCCATGGCTTTTGGGAAGGGGTAACTAGTCTCTAGGGTGTGATCTTTAGAGGTCCTTGAATCCTGTCAAGGTAAGGACCCTCTCGGATCATAAAGCTCTTCGCGTGAGAGTCTTTAAGCTTTGAGAACTCAACACCCTAGAAGAGATAGCCATTAAAACACTTAGAAAACCCCAAGATCGAAACCCTTTAGACCCCTTAGATCCTCTCAACCCCGAAACCAAATGAACTACTCACTACACATAAGATAAATCAAGCAAAGCATGAAGAAAGAAGAGATGAACAAGAAAAGAAAACTAGATTAAGCTTAAACGATTCGATTACAAAAGCTTGAAAAACTCAAAGTTCGACAATGGTGGATTTCTCCCAAAACCAGAGAGAAAAGCATAAAAAAGATAAGGATGAAAAGTTGTGTGGGAAAAGGACGTCGCCGCCTTCCCAAAATGTCGAAAACAAGCTGATGGTCCCCCCCCCCCCCCTCGCTAGTGGCCAAAAGTAGTTGAAAGGACAGAGATCGACTCTGGGATCGAACGGCTCTCTCGATCATCTTCGGACATCGTGTCTTCAACTCGATCTGGGTCTCGATCATCTTCAGCAGATCGAGTGTTGCATCCGATCTTGGTATCGATCTTCGGTTGGATCGAGTGGTGGACTCGATCTGGCTCTCGCTCTGCATGGCGTCATTTACGTCCGTACCGTTTGATCGACTGCTTCACTCGATCTTCGTCTCGATCATTTTTCTTGGATCGCCTGGTCTTCTCGATCTTCTGGTCGGTCTCATCCTAGATCGACCTGCCATGCTTGATCTGTTCCCCGATCTCTGGTCCTTAGCAAATATCCGAGCTTCCACGAACCGCTACAACAGCTTCAGCACGTCCACGAACCTCCACGACTCCAAAGCAGCTAGAAACAACCTGAATGTGATGCAAAATGCAAGGAACATGCGTATGCTGGTGCAAGAATGCTCTAGGACTCTAAGTGATGCAATCTAACCTAAAATGTGATGTAAATGCATGAAAAGCTAACTAATGTGTATGCAAAATGTATGTAATATGCAGTAACATCAATCTTCTTCTCATTCTCCGCGTTAGTGAACAAGTAAGCATAGAAACCCTCGGCTGGCGTGCATCCCAAGCTGTCTGTGTTCCTTAGGTAAGTCTCGTCCATGAAAGCTCTTTCCGGAACAGGATTGTAGTCTTGAAGCGGTACACCGGCTTGCACGAATAGGGGAGTGAGGAAGCCGCCAATGAGTGAAGAGCTTGCCTTGCATCTCAAGGTATATGCCTTGTATCTCACAAAAGAAGCCGCCAAGATGCATTCGTAGTTGACGTCGTCTCCCAGCTGGTCTTCTAACGGTTCATCGTTCTCATCCGGGTCACACACAAGATGCTTGATGCCTTGGAACAAGAAGCAAAGTTCCGTTCTGGTCACAGTGGGGGCTACTGAACGTCTGCTGAATGTGTTAGCAAGCAGCTTCAACGTGTAACGAAGCACCGGGTTCCTCACTCTCTTGATCTTAGCAGTGTTTGCCTTATAGTCATCATCGGCGATGATATCCCACAGCTCGTTTGCTTGAGTGAAGGTGGGGAAGTCAACCTTCGTGGCATCAGCAGCTAGGCTGTAGGCTTGACAAAGCTCAGTGATCGAGAGGCTGAAGGCTTGGCGCTTGATCTTGAATGAGAGCCGGCCTTGAGAGGGGATTGGGATGCTAGGATTCTCGTACCGGAACTCCAAGGTGGCAAAGAAATCGATTGTCACTTCAGGGAAGGTTGGGCAGTCCATCCGTGACAAACATCTGAGCCCCATCCTCAGGAGAAGCTGATCAAAATTGCCCAAAAGTCCCATCTTAGACAGCAGCTCTCTGTCCGCAAACTTAGTAGGCTCGAACCGAAGCCTTTCCAGTCGTTTCTTGTCACTCTTCTCGTCCTTACTCCACCGAACCCTCTCTTGAACAGCCACTTCCTGACCTTCTCCTTCTTGTGCCGTCTCCTCTCTCATTCTCTTGGGAGCCATCGTGCCTGAAACAAGTTTCTCAAGCAAGGTAATGAGAAAAACGGCGATCAGATGAGAGAAGAAGAAAGGCAAAGAAGAAAACTTATACTTAATACCCTATAATTTTGGGGAATTTATAAAAATTATAGCAAAATAATAGAGAATCAAATCTAGAGATACTAGAAAATCCAGAATTTTTCCTATTGTTTAGCTAAATTTAAAAATTCAAAACCGCCCTAGCATCTAAAACAATCAATTGCGAAATAAAAGGATATTTTCCTAAAGATTTTTATCAAAGATCCGAAAATACCTTTTGCAAAGATTGTTAAAGAAGCTTGTTAGCCCTTAGAAACAAATAACTTTCACTCTCTTTGCTTAAAAGTTCGAGAAAACAAGAATGCGAGAGTGTGAAGTTGTTGAAAACATTTAAAGGCCAACAAGAAACAAAACTATGGGTAAAAGAAGTGGTTTTCTGACAAAAATCTTGGTCAAGGCACATCTTTCATGGTCAAAGATGCTTGCTTTGACCAAGCTTTGAATTCAAAAACTGGAGGGAAAAAGTAAAGGAGGGAAAAGAAAATGTTACCTCGGCATGAGATCGAGTCCGTTTGGTCGATCTGGGACTCGATCTCATGCCCATAATGGCTTAGATCGAGGGGGTTACTCGATTTGTAACTCGATTCGTGGTGAAACGAGTCTTGGATCGATTGGCTCTCTCGATCGTTGAGATTTTGGCACCAAGGCTGAGTCCTCGTGATCGAGCTACGTCCTCGATTTGGGGATCAATTTGGCTTAGATCGAGTGATGGATCGAGTCGAGTGATCGATTTATCTTTGAAGGATTTTCCCAAGAGAAAATAGATCAATCGATCCAGATGGGATCGATCGATCCGTTTATTCATCTGGATAGATCTTGTCACTCGTTCTCGTCTAGATCGACTAGCTCCTCTTGATTCACTAACTCGATCCAGCAAAGATCGAGTTAGGATTAGTCGATCTAACACTCGATCTCTAACCTTTCCTTAACCCTTATCGCCTCTTTTGGACTTCAAGATCGTGGTTTAGGCTCCTCATTCCTGTTCCTACACACTTCACAAAATAAAAACATAAAACTGAAAGAGAAATAAAGCAGAGATATATACAGGATAGACATGGGAATGCCTCCCAAGTGCGCTTTCTTTAAAATCTTTAGCTAGAATTTACTTGGTTTAGGCAGATGGTGGGTCTTGGAGAAGCACCGAGGTACTCTCCTTGTCATAGTTGTCCGTTAAGTAAGGCTTGACCCTGTGTCCGTTCACGGTGAATGCACTGCCACTCTTGCCCATCATCGTGACAGCTCTATAAGGCAGCACTTCTTGGATCACAAACGGCCCGCTCCACCTTTACTTCAACTTTCCCGGGAAGAATTTGAATCTTGAATTGTACAGCAGCACCAAACCTCCTTCCTTAAGCTCCTTGGCAACCAACTTCCTGTCGTGAGCTTCCTTAGTTCGCTCCTTGTATATCCGAGAGCTCTCATAAGCGTTCAGCCTTAGTTCGTCCAGTTCATGTAGCTGGATGAGGCGCCTCTCTTGAGCGGTCTTGAGGTCAAAATTCAGCCTCTTTAATTCCCACAATGCACGGTGTTCCAGCTCAACGGGGAGATGGCAGCCTTTGCCATAGAGCAGAGTGAAAGGGGTCATACCAATCGGTGTTTTGAAGGCGGTACGGTAGGCCCAAAGAGCGTCGTCCAGCTTCACTGCCCAGTTTTTTCTTGTTGTTCCGACCGTCTTCTCAAGTATAGCCTTGATCTGCTGGTTGGAGACTTCCACTTGACCGCTTGTTTGAGGATGATACGGTGTAGCCACCTTATGCTTAACGCCATATTTTCCCAAGAGGCTCTCAAAGACCTTGTTTATGAAGTGGCTTCCTCCATCGCTTATAACCACCTTAGGTACTCCAAACCTCGGGAATATGATGCTTTTAAACAGCTTGATCACCACCTTAGAATCGTTTGTAGGGGAAGCAACAGCCTTAACCCATTTAGAGACATAATCAACCGCTACTAAGATGAACTTGTTGCCATATGAAGAAGGAAACAGACCCATGAAGTCTATGCCCCACGCGTCAAACACGTCAACCTCGAAGATAGGAACTTGAGGCATCTCGTTCCTCTTAGTGATATTCCCTGCTCTTTGACACGCCTCACAGCTCTTCACAAACTCGTGTGCATCCTTGAAGATAGACAGCCACCAGAAACCAGCTTGCAACACTTTTGTAGCGGTCTTGAATGAAGCGAAGTGTCCTCCATAGGATGAGCCATGACAGTGAAAGAGAATGTCTTTAGCTTCTTCCTTTGTAACACACCTCCGGTACAAACTGTCCACCCCTCTCTTGTACAAGTAGGGCTCGTCCCAAAAGTAGTCACTTGCCTCTCTCATAAATCTCTTCTTGTGATAGCTGTTGAGATGCGTTGGCTCCTCACCACATGCTAAGTAGTTCACAACATCAGCGTACCAGGGGAGATCCTCCTCTTTGAAGCTCAGCACCTCCTCAAACCGCCCTTCTAGCTTTCTACAAACAGCCGTAGTGATCGCCATGAGTTGCTCTTCGGGGAGAGAATCATCTAAGGGCAGAGACTCGTTGATCCTTAGCCGAGAGAGATGGTCAGCGACTCCGTTTTCTATCCCCTTTTTGTCTTTAATCTCCATGTTGAATTCTTGAAGCAAGAGGATCCATCTCAAAAGCCTAGGCTTAGTGTCCTTCTTTGAATAGATGTAGTGCAAAGCCGCGTGATCTGTGTAGACAATAGCTTTGGAACCCACAAGATATGAACGAAACTTCTCAAAGGCGAACACCACTGCAAGCAACTCCTTCTCTGTAGTAGTGTACCTCGTTTGCGTGTCATCCAAGGTTCTTGAAGCATAGTAGTTCACATGTAGCTTCTTATCCTTCCTTTGGCCAAGGACGGCTCCCACGGCGTAGTCACTAGCATCACACATAATCTCGAAGGGTAGTGTCCAGTCCAGTGCTTGAACTATGGGAGCTGATGTAAGGGCTTCCTTGATGGTCACGAAAGCTTGCATGCACTCATCATTGAACACAAACGCAGCTTCTTTGCACAGTAACCGTGTAAGAGGGCGTGCAATCTTGGAGAAATCCTTGATGAAACGCCTATAGAAGCCGGCATGCCCCAAGAAACTTCTGACTCCCATAACGTTAACCGGCGCCTCAAGACTTATCATCACATTAATCTTTGCTTTGTCGACTTCAATACCCTTCTCTGATATCTTATGTCCAAGCATGATCCCCTCCTTCACCATGAAGTGATATTTTTCCCTATTAAGCACCAAATTTGTCTCCTCACAACGCTTTAGTACCCTGCAAAGATGCAACAAACACACAGAAAAGGACGCACCATAGACCGAGAAGTCGTCCATAAACACCTCTACCATCTCTTCTATTAGATCGGAGAAGATCGACATCATACACTGCTGAAACGTAGCCGGTGCGTTACACAACCCGAATGGCATCCTTCGATACGCGAAGGTGCCATAAGGGCATGTAAAGGTCGTCTTCTCCTGATCATTGGGATGGATTGGTATTTGGAAAAATCTACTATATCCATTAAGAAAGCAATAGTAGGGGTGATTAGCAAGTCTTTCAAGCATTTGATTAATAAAAGGCAAGGGAAAATGATCTTTTTTAGTAGCAAGATTAAGCTTCCTATAATCAATACACATACGGTGTCCAGTAATAGTCCTAGTAGGTATAAGCTCATCTTTATCATTCCTTATGACCGTGATCCCTCCCTTCTTAGGCACCACGTGTACAGGAGAAACCCACGGGCTGTCACTTATGGGATAGATCACGTCAGCCTCTAAAAGCTTAAGGATCTCCTTCTTAACAACCTCTTTCAAATTTGGATTCAAACGCATTTGATGTTCTATAGAAGAGGCGTTCTCATTATCCAAGTGAATCCTATGAGTCCAAAGCATTGGTGAAAGGCCCTTGATGTCACTTAGAGAGTACCCAATGGCCTTCCTATACTTTCTCAACTCAGTTAAGAGCGATTGCAACTCATCATCACTTAAGTTTTCATTCACAATCACAGGATAGGTTTCGTTAAATCCTAAGAAAGCATACCTTAGCCCTTTTGGGAGCTCCTTAAGGTCCACCTTTGGGGCTAGCAGCTCGCTCCAATCATCCTCGTGGCTGCTGCTGTTGTTCTCCTCCTTAGAATCTTCCTTAGAACCTGAGACATGGCCCTTGAGGCTGCTTTCTACAACCGCTATCCCTTCTGAAATCGAGTCGTCAGATCGATCTTGCTCTCGATGTCGTCTAGATCGAGCAGTTTCTCTCGATTCACTCACTCGATTTAATGTGGATCGAGTGAGAGATCGAGATGCAGAGTCGATCTCCAGATTAGACCCCAAACTGTTCGGAAGGTCTCTCTCGATATTGGACTCGATTGCTTTCCTGGATCGATCACCCCTCTCGATCTGACTGTCGATTGCTGCACCGGATCGAGTTGTGTTCTCGATTGCCTTGTCGATCTGACCCCTGGATCGAGTAATGGCGTCGATCTTGGAGTCGATCTCTAGGCAGCAGCCTTCATCCTTCTTGGCAACCTTCCTAGAATCCAGCAAGTTGACGTACTCCTGAGTCCTCTGATCGACGTAACCGAACTCTCCTGGCTCCTTAGTCAATGCCAGCTTCAGATGATCCTCCTGAGCCAACTCTTCCAGCAACTCATCCGCTAAGGCATCCAACATTTCAATGTAAAAAGCTTGCCCTTCTATAGTAGGCTTCTTCAGAACCTCATTGATGTCGAAGTCCAGCCTTATATCCTTCCCCAAGTGTAGAGCAATCTTCCCATTTTTGACGTCGATGATAGCCCTGGTGGTTCCAAGGAATGGCCTTTCAAGAATGAGCGGATCCTTAGGCTCTTCATCCATCTCCAACACAACGAAGTCCGTAGGCACGTTCACACCACTGATTCTCACCGGTAGATCTTCAAGCAGCCCCACAGGTAACCTCACACTCCTGTCAGCCAGTACCAACGAGATTCTACAGTCCTTGAAACAGGTAAAGCCAAGTTTCTTTGCCACGGAATGAGGCATCAGATTTATGCTAGCTCCGAGATCACAAAGGCAACTCTTGAACTCCAAAGGACCTAAAGCGCAAGGTATAGTGAAGCTTCCAGGGTCTCCCAACTTCTTAGGGACTCTCTCCTTGTGTATTACCGCACTACACTCTTCACTTAGAACAAGCACTTCTTTGCTTTCCTTATTCTTCTTCACGAGAGTGTCTTTGAAGAATTTGGCGCATTTAGGCATCATAGCAAGGCAGTCAACGAGAGGCAGCTTGATCTCTACGTCCTTAAGATTCTTCTCAAAGAAGATTCTGTGCTTCTCTATGAGTTGCTTCTTGAAGTGGCCAGGAAAAGGTAACTTAGGTACATACGGTGGAGGTACATAAGCATCCTTCTCCTTAGTAGTTTGCTCCGCTTTCTTCTCAACAACTGCTTTGTCTCCTCTTCTTGGCCCTTAAATCCAGACATTGTCAAAGTTGATCTCATCATCAGCTGAAAGTTTACCCTTTCCCTCTTGAATTACAACATCCTCGTTGTTCTTGGGAGTAACCGTAGGTGCAAGCTCTTTCCCGCTTCTTAACGTGATGGCGTTGGCATATTCCTTAGGGTTTTGCTCACACTTTCCTAGTAAGCTATTCTGACCACTTGAGCTTGCCTTTCCCTTCTCTAGCTGCTTAATCTTGTTGTTTAAGTTGGTGATCTGAGTAGAGAAGTCAGTGAGAGACGAGTCTAAACGAGTGTTCATCTCGGCAAACTTTTGGTTTGTAGAGGCTTGCCCTTGGATCAGCTGCTGAAACATGTCCTGAACCGGATCAACTTGTTGTTGCATCTGTTTCTGCTGAGGTGCAAAGCCCGGAGGGTAGTTTGGCGTATAACCCTTGTTTCCTTGCTGTTGCCCTTGAAAGTTGCTCTGCCCTTGACCTTGGAAGCCACCACTCGGCTGAAAACCTTTGTTGTAGGGTAGGAAAAGTTTTGCTTGCTGAGCAGGGTACACTTGGTCCTTAGGGTTGGCGACGTTGGTACTACGGTATGAGAGATTGTTGTTCTAGTTGTAACCGTGAGTGTAGCCTTGAGGTTTCTAGTTGTTCTGTCCCGCCACCCAATTGGCTTCTTCCTGGCTCAACTCAAGCTCCTCTTGGTTCTCATCCGCTTCACAAACAAAGTGAACATGCTTCTGGTTAGCTAACACCAGCTTGTCAATCTTCTCATGCAATGATTTCAACTCTTTCTTGTGAGACTCTAGCTCAGAACCTCTCGGTGCACGATCGTAGTCTTCAGCATAGTTGCCGTCACTCAATGCCAAGTTCTCAATCAGCTCCATGCTCTCTTCTACCTCCTGACCAAGGAAGTTCCCTTTACTAGCCGTGTCAAGCAACAACCTGATCTTTGGTGAAGCTCCGCGGTAGATGGTGCTGAGTAAGGTCTCCTCACTGAAGCCGTGATGAGGACACTGGATTGTGTAATCCTTAAAACGTTCCATGGCTTCATTGAACGTCTCATTGTTCCGCTGAGTGAAGCCACTGATTTCGCTTCTCAACCGTGCTGTTCTGGTGCTAGAGAAGAATTTTGAGAGAAACGCCTTTTTACACTCGGCCCATGAGGTGATGGTGCCTTGTGGAAGGGTCTTCTCCCAAGGCCTAGCCTTGTCTCCGAGTGAAAAGGGGAAGAGACGCAGCTTGAAAGCATCTTCTGATATGCCGTTTATCTTGATCATCCCACATACTTGCTCGAAATTGTCAAGGTGCTCCAAGGGATCTTCCATTGCTAAACCGTGGAACTTGTTGTTTTGCACCATGGAGATGAAACCCGGCTTAATCTCAAAGTTGTTGTTTTGTACAGGAGGAGGAGTGATCCCAAACCTATTGTGAAGAGTATTGGGAGCATCTCCGGCTCCTATGATCCTTGGGGGTCTAGCCGCGTGTTGGGGGTTTCCATTGCCCCTTCCCACTGCCCCGTGAGCTTAAAGAGGTCCCTCTGGATGCTCGTGTTCAGCCATAGCTTTAAAGTCAACCAAACCGTGCTGAACAATCTCCTCAAAAGATCTAGCTTGTTCTCGCACTCTTCTTTGCCGTGAATGACCAAGTTGATGAATGTTGTCCAAGGGTTGAAGTAGATTGTTGTCTCCCCTTGAACGAAGATTCATGTACCTGAAATACACACGTTTGAGAGTAGAGAAATTAGTAACTTAAACAAAGTAAAGGCTTAGTCTTTACTAAACCCCAAATCTCAATGCTTTCTAAACACTCCTAGGATGGCAACGGCGCCATTTGATAACTGAGTTCTTGCAAGGTGAGGATGCAATGAAGCTATCAAAACTCAAATCCAAAACCAGGTTGTAGTATAGTTTGCAAGTGAGTGTCAATCCACACCTAGGATGATAGAAAGGTCATAGAGAATGCAAGGACAGTGTAAAGCTAAGCAAATGATAGGCGATTTTGTGAAAATCCTAAAAACTATATGCAGCAACCAAAAGGAATGCAAAACTATTTTAAAATTACCAAGAATGATTGAACTACCACGAGGAACAAACAGAATAATTAAAGTGCAAATCTATGAATTACTAAAAATCGACTAGTGGATCGACCACGGGATTGACCACTAGATCGAGCAACAACGATCGATCTCATCTAAAAAATGCAAGTGCAATGAAACTAATGACCAGGATGCGACGAATATCAAGCGAATGATCAACGAAGATGTAAGAATGCTAAGAGAGATGGGTCTAGGGTTGAGATTCATGGTCAGGGGTTTCAAAGGTCGAAGCTTGGGTTGAAAACTTTAGATCTACTCACTTTGTGAGCCTTAAAAACAAAACAAGATCCATCTGTGGCTTTCGGTGTGGATCACTCCTTCATCCTCTCCTCCAAACCCATGGCTTCTGGTGGAAAGAGAGGTTAAAGGTCAATGAACTTAGATTTCAAACACACGGCTTAATCCCCTAAACTACCATGGCTTTTGGGAAAGAGTAACTAGTCTCTAGGATGTGATTTTCGGAGATCTCTGGATCCTGTCAAGGTAAGAGACCTCTCTGATCATAAAGATCTTGGCGTGAGACTCTTTAAACCTTAGGAACTCAACATCCTAGAAGAGAAAGCCATTAAGAACGAGAAAACACCAAGCTTGAAAACCCTTTAGACCCCGTGAATCCTCTCAACCCCGAAACCCAAATGAAACTACTCGCTACACATGGAAATAACCGAAATAAGCGTGAACGATAAACTCATAAACATAAAATGATTGATTAAGCTTAAAATATCAAGATTCAAAGAAAAAGCTCTAAGGTCTAACAATGGCGTATCGCCTCCAAACCAGAGAGAAAAAGCATAAAAAGATAAGAATGAAAAAGTGTAGGAAAAGATCATCGCCGCCTTCCCAAAATCGTCCCCCCCCCCCCCCCCCCCCCTTGCTAGCGGCCAAAAACGGTTGAAGGGACTGAAATCGACCTCTGGATCGAGCATGTTGCTCGATCATCTTTGGACATCGCGTCTCCTACTCGATCCGTGTCTCGATCTTCTTCAGTGGATCAAGTGTTGCATCCGATCTTGGTGTCGATCCCTGAAGGATCGAGTGGTGGACTCGATCTGGCTCTCGCTCTGGATGGCGTCATTTACGTCCGTACCACTTGATCGATTGCTTCGCTCGATCTCTGTCTCGATCAGATTCCGTGGATCGGCAGGACTACTCGATCTTCTGGTTGATCTCATCTAGATCGACCGGCCATGCTTGATCTGCGCTTCGATCTCTGGTCCTTAGCAAGCATTCTTGAATTCTCCAAGTTCCTACGAACCTCCTCTTGAGCCTCAGCACGTCCACCTTCCCTCCAAGACTCCAAAGTAGCCAAAACAACCTGAATGCGATGCAAAATGCAAGAAACGTGTACATGCTAATGCAAGAACGCTCTAGGACCTAAAGTGATGCAAACTATCCTAAAGTGTGATGTAAATGCACAAAAAGCTAACCTATATGTATGTGAAATACATGCAATATGTAGCAATATCAACCTCCATATACTTCTCAATCATGTCACTGAAGATGGACAACATGCATCTCTTGAATGTCGCAGGAGCATTACAAAGTCCAAATGGCATTCTGCGATATGCAAATGTACCATAAGGACAAGTAAATGTAGTCTTCTCCTGGTCATCTGGGTGGATGGGGATCTGAAAGAAGCCAGAGTAGCCATCCAGGAAGCAATAATAGGAGTTATTTGCCAACCTCTCCAGCATTTGATCAATGAATGGCAGTGGGAAGTGATCCTTTCTTGTAGCAGCGTTGAGCTTCCTGTAGTCAATACACATCTTGTGCCCAGTGATGGTCCTTATGAGAATCAGCTCATTCTTCTCATTTTTCACCACTGTCACTCCTCCCTTCTTGGGAACCACATGTACTAGACTAACCCAAGTGCTGTCTGAAATTGGGTAAATGATCCCAGCAGCCAGAAGCTTCATGATCTCCTTCTTCACTACATCCTGCAAGTTCGGATTCAGCCTCCTCTGGTTCTCGACTGACGACTTCGACTCATCCTCAAGATGTATCCTGTGCATGCACAACTCTTGAGAGATACCTGAAATGTCATCAAGAGAATAGCTAAGAGCCTTGCGAAAAGTGCGCAGCTTGCTTAGCAGTAAAGTGAGCTCTGCATTGTTTAAGGTAGCACTAACTATGACAGGATATGTAGAGTTAGGTCCTAGAAAAGCATACCTTAGACCTGCAGGAAGCTGTTTGAGTTCGATTTTGGGAGCTTTTTCTTCACTCCAATCACCTAACTTTGCAGCTTTTACAGATGTCCCAACCAGCTCTTGTTGTGCAACCAGCTGCATGACCTGCTCATTTGCATCCATCATCTTGACATAGCCAGCAGCAATATTGTCTAGATGCCCTATTGATTCTGCAGAAACTGTCAATGCCCTCTCCAAAGGGTCTGCAGGATGCATCTCTTGGAAGATCTCTTCTGCAAGACTGGTGAGGGAGTCTACATATAATGTGTGGCCATTTATTGTTGGCCTCTGCATCAACTTGTCCATGTCAAAATGCATCACCAAATCGCCCACATTCAAAGCAATTCTCCCTTTTCTGACATCAATGATGGCGCCTGCAGTAGCTAGAAATGGTCTTCCCAAAATCAAGGGATCCTTTGGTTCTTCGCCATAAGCCAGAACCACAAAGTCTGTGGGAATCACACAGTCTCCCACTTTGACTGGTACATCTTCTAAAATGCCTTCAGGAATCCTTACAGACCTGTCAACTAAAATAAGAGATATTCTGGTTGGCTGGAAGTCAGTCATACCCAAACTGACTGCAACTGAATGAGGCATCAGGTTGACACTTGATCCCAGATCACATAGTGACCTCTCAAACCTTTCAGAAAAGATTGTGCAATCCAGAACAAAGCCCCCAGGATTAGTCAGCTTCTCTGGTATCTTATTCTGAATCACTGCATTTACTTGTTCTGAAATCAGCATTGTACCTTGCTCTAACCCCAGATTCTTGGTCATCATTCTTTTCACATATCTCTTTATCACAGGAGTAGTCCTTATGGCATCTATCAAAGGAATCTCCACGACAAGCTTATCCATGATAGCTTTGATTCTAGCATCCTCCAGTTCTTGTTTACTCTTCCTCTAGTTCCTTGGGTAAGGCACCTTTGGCTTGTAAACTCTTTATTCTGCACTTTCTGGAGTCTGAAAACTCGGAATTTGCTTCTGTGGTGGGTGTCGATCGACACCAGGGGGTGGGTGTCGATCGACACCAGGAGGTGGGTGTCGATCGACACCAGGGGGTGGGTGTCGATCGACACTAGCTTCTGAAAACGGTGTCGATCGGGTGTCGAGCAGCTTGTCGACCTCGGTCGATATCCGTTCGCTTCGAGTCGAGGAGTCGCGAGTTTCCTTTGGTGTCGATCGACACTGAGGGGTTGGTGTCGATCGACACCCTTCAAAATTTTCGAAATCCTCATCTTCAAACTCATGCAGTTGCTCAAAATCTTCTGTACTAAGGCCCTTTTTCTGCACTGGTTGCAGATTCTTTCCACTCCTCAGCGTGATGGTATTAACAGAGTGTCTTGGGTTGGTGTCTGTCCTTCCTGGAAGGAATCCATCCTGGCTTTTCATTGCCCCAGCAGTTTGAGCCACTTCAGTATCCAAAGTCTTCACATGAGTGTTCAGAGCTTCGATTATCCCATTCAAATCTTGATACAGGGTGTCAATCTTTCCATTGAAGTCAATTGTAATCTTCTGCTGACCTTCTAGCAACTGCTCAAGCATGGCTTCCATTTTGCTTGAAGCTGATGGTGCAGGTGCAGGCTGATAAGATGAGGAACCATAGTTCCTGTTGAAGTTGCTGTTCTGGTAAGGCTTCTGGAACTCAGACTTCTGAAACTGAGGCTTGGGAGTGTAGCCAGCTGTTTAAGCCAATGTGCTGCATCACCTTCCAAAGAGTGAGGGAAGAGCTTGAAGAACAAGAAGTCATTGGTGACTCCATTGGCTTTAACACTTGTAGCCAAGTCTTCAACCTTCTCTATATGGTCCATTGGATGTTCATGAGGCAGCCCATGGAAGGGATGCTGACCAACAAGTTGATAGTAACTGGGCTTCAGCTCAAAGTCATTCCTCTATAAGGCAGGTGGGCGGATTGCAGCTTTATTTTCATAGAACTGATCAGGCCTATTGTAATCTCTCAGGGTCCTCTGTGGAAAACGCCCAGCAGCATTCCCAGCAGCTTGTTGTTGTACATTTCGCACAACAGGTTGCACATCATGTTCCTCAATCACAACGCCATCCTCATCTATCCTCTGACCATCTTCATTACTTCTATTCCCTTCTCTGTCAACTAAATGACCCTCAACATCTGTCCTCAAAACAATTGGTCCAACCATCTTATCCTGCTTCTTGGCTTTTCTGATGGTTCTTTCTAGCTTAGCGAGTTCTTCGATGCCTAAAGTCACGAGTTGCTTGTCCTTGTTGCTCCTGGTACTGCAATTATGCATGCACCTGAAACAGACAGCAGAGAAAGGAACAAAGTTAGTAAACAGAAAATAAAGGCTTAGTCAAAATTCTAAAACTAAAAATCTGAAAGTAATATCTAAGTCCCCGGCAACGGCGCCAAAATTTGATATGCTCAAATTAACCCTTAGAGCTACTCTCCCAAATTAAGAGATCACTGTAGTACTTAGGGATCCAATCCACAAGGACTTAAGGCTATCACTCAACAGATTTTAGATTCAAATAAAGCTAAGTAACCAATAATGAAATGAAAATAAAATAACAACAAAAGCAATGATGTCACGGGCGAATTGTAGGTTCTTAAAATCAGAAGACAAGACGCTAGGCAATGGGAAATTCGCAGGTTGACATAAATCGCAGACTACAAACTGAAAGGAATTATTTACGAAAACCGTTCTAGAACTCGAAACACTAGTGTAAAACCAATCGACTTCCGTCGCAGAGATTAACTATGATCAGATTCTAGAATTCCAAATTCCTTTGCAAATTCTAACAACCTAAACATGCATTATAGACCATGTTCGATATGTTCACAAAATCACTAATCCAAATTCCTTTGCAACTAGTTATTTTTCTCATCTAAGATAGTTCTGGTGATTAACAATGTTTCCACATCTATTAAACAACCTAA
This sequence comes from Thlaspi arvense, assembly GCA_911865555.2. Lineage (NCBI taxonomy): Eukaryota > Viridiplantae > Streptophyta > Magnoliopsida > Brassicales > Brassicaceae > Thlaspi > Thlaspi arvense. The sequence continues at coordinate 11,620,127 of OU466861.1, forward strand.
GGTCTGATTTCTAGGTGATCAATCTTAAAACCAGTGTTAGAGCAATCTAGATGAAGAACCAAATGATTTATCCCTCCAGTTTTGTAGTCTTAACAATTCATTACCAACCTTTGAATAATCCAAAACTTAACTAGCAGATTACTCAGGCATAGCAAGTGAAACACAAACCATGACTGAATAAAATTGCATTAAGAAAATAGAGTAAAAGATGAAGGGGTTCGAAATTTTTCTCTACAGAGTATGGATTTGTCTCCCCAAAAGCTCTCTATCTAATCTCTCTCTTAGTCTCAATGATAATCAGAATGATAGCCTAACAATGGCTTAGAAAACTTAAATACAAGTCTAAACACGAACTGGGGAAAAAGTGCAAATAGTGGGAACTTCTGGGCTAAGTTGCAATTTCTTCTAATGAGTTTTCATACTTTTTCGCGACCACGACCGGTGTCGATCGACACCACATGGTGGGTGTCGATCGACACCCTGGTCTTTAATGCCCTCCGACTTGGTCCTTTCAGCATCAACTTCAGTATAGCTCCAAAAGGTTCCAGAATCCACAATTATGCTCCATTTGTACCTAGACCTGCAAAGACTCTATAATTCTCGAAAAATACCAAAAAAACTCTATAAAAAAGACTTATTTCATGGTCAAAAACCAGCAAAAACCATGATATATCAACCATATCAGGCAGTACGTCGATACAAAAGATCCAGGGAAAATTGGCATTCTGTGAGCGTTTCATTTCGGCCATTTGTATCTGGCAAACTCCCGATATGAAATTTTATATATTGTATCGATGTCCCGTATCGAGGTATTGCCAATACAAACTCGGTAGGTCAACTCTCTCTCACTTAAGTTGACCCAAGCCATTCTCTTCTTTATTACCCCTCTTCACACTGATACACTTCTTCTTTCACCATCAAAATCGCCTCAAAGCACAAGTCTCTCATTTCTCACTCAAATTTCTTTATTTAAAATTCCAAAAGCCTGGTTCAACGAAAGTTATCTGTGATATGGCTCTGGTTTTACTCAAATAAAAACTACTGCAAGTACACAGCAAATCAGTTGTAGTATAAGGGGTTATCGAATCCCAATGTAATAAGTAAACTACATTAACAATTATAGATTCAGACTAGGCTAAGCAGTAGATAACAAATGTAATGTGAAATAGCTAAAACAATGAAAGCAAACAAAATTTGATTGATCTAAGACTCATGAAACTAAAAGCGCTAAGTCAGGACAATTCGCAGGTTTAATCCGAGAATGTAGAATGCATGAAATCATGAATGAACAAGAACCGTCTTGAACATGAATCACAAATACATAACTAATCAATTCTCATTGCAGAAGTTAACTATGTCTAAATCACAGAGTTTCAAATCTCTTTGCAAATCCTAACAACTTAAACATGCAGTAATGATCAGGTTCAATTGTTCACAAAACTCCTAAGCCAAATCTCTTTGCACTAAGTTGTTTTGCTAATCTAATGTTATATCAGGTCATCAATAATGCTCTCACATCTATTAAACAACCTAGGTTTCGAATTTCCAGACGACGTGTCTAAGAAAATCGGTTTTAAAGCAAGCACAGATGAAGAACAACGGATATTCCTAACATGTAGCGATTTCTACAGACTCATCATCAACCCTTGAAAAGCTCTAACTTAACTAGCAGATATCATCATGGAATCACAAAGCATAGCTGAATAAAATTGCATTAAAGAGAAAGAGTAAAAGTTAAAGAGGTTCGAAATCTTCTCACAAGAGTACAGGATCTGTCTCCCCAAAAAGCTCTGAATAAATCTTTCTGAATTCTAAAATCTAAGATAAAGCCAACAATGGCTGAAAAGCTACTATATAGAAGCTAAAACACGAGTTGGAACACTTTTATAATTAGTAGAACTTCAGGGCCAATTCTGCAAATAATCCTTCATCTTTTAGAAAACCATTCCAACTCCTTCCTCTACTGGTGACGAGCGTCACCCAGGAGTGGTGACGATTGTCACCCAACTCTGTATTCGCCTTCCGAGTTGCTGATAGGGCTCAGGTTTTACCCAAATAAAACTACTGCAACTGCACAGCAAAAGCAGTTGTAGTACAAGGGGTATCAAATCCCAAGAGAGTAATGCAGACTACACTATCGAATGTAGGTTCGAATTAAGTTAAGCAAGATATAATGTATGTAATACGAATGATTAAATAAAAGTAAGCAAACGATTTTGTAAGATGATCTAAGTTTCAAAAGACTAAAAGCGCTAAGTCAGGGCAGTTCGCAGGTTGAATCCAAGAATGTATAATGCATGAAATCATGAATGATTAAGAACCGTTTTAAACATGAATCACTGATGTATAACTAATAAATTTTCATTGCAGAAGTTATCTATGCCTAAATCACAGAGTTTTAAATCTCTTTGCAAATCCTAACAACCTAAGCATGCAGGACTGATCAGATTCAATTGTTTATAAAACTCCTAAGCCAAATCTCTTTGCACTAAGTTGTTTTGCTCATCAAATACTAGTTCAGGTTATGAATAATGCTCTCACATATATTTAACAACCTAGGATTTTTGGATTTCTGGATGATGTGTCTCAGAAATTCGAATTTAAAGCAATTAGAGATGAAAAACCAAAAGATATTCCTAACAGATAGCGATTCTACAATCTCTTCATCAACCCTTAAATAAGCCCTAACTTAACTAGCAGATTACTCAGACATGATCATGGAATCACAAAACATTACTGAATAAAATTGCATTAAGAGAAAGTGTAAAAGAATAGAGGGGTTCGAAATCTTCACAAAAGAGTACAGGATTTGTCTCCCCAAAAAGCTCTGAATAAATCTCTCTCTAAGCTCTCTGAATTCTCAAAAACTAAGATCATAGCCAACAATGGCTGAAAGACCTAATAAATAGAGGCTAAACACGATCTGAAGTCTTCTTGTAAATAATAGAACTTTTGGGCCAATTCTACAAATAACCTTCATACTTTTAATAAACCAGCCATGCTCCTTCTTTGATGGGTGACGAGCGTCACCAATGGTGGTGACGAGCGTCACCATACGGCATACTTTCTTCTTTGAGCTTGGTACTTTGTGGCTTCAACTCAGAATGCTCCAAAAGGTTTCAATATATCCAATTATGCTCCAGACATGCTTTAACCTGCAAAGACTCTTCTAGGACTCTAAAAAGACCAAAAAGAATCAATAAAAAGGACTTATATCATGGTTAAAAACCATGATATATCAACTCCCCCAGACTTAGCTTTTGCTTGCCCTCAAGCAAACATCAGACAAAAAACAGGGTCGAGGTTTGAAAACAAGAAACAGTCAGTCAATTATCAGGAACACCACACTAGTTTGAACTTTCGAATCCACATACCACAGAGTCAACACAACATCAAATTTCAGTCTAATCATCACAAGCTTAGCAAATCTCTCAAGTCCAGTCCAAATCCCTTCAAGAAATCTGAAATTTCTACTGTTAACTCCTTATTTTTTATCTAAGTGTGATGTCACATCAAAATTCTATCATCTCAATCACTTTACAGATTCTTTTCCCTTCCTAACAACTGAACAATTCAATCTCAACACAGCTCTCCTATTTTCTCTTCCATTTATCTCTTCCTTTGGATATTTTTGATTTTTCACTTCTTTTTCTCAACTTTTACAGTCTAAGATATGATGCTACTCAATACTTGTGTTCCTTGTGAGGAGACAGGTTCTTGAGTGTGTTCATTACTGTTGTTCCTTGTGAGGAGACAGGGTCATGAATGCACCATTCTTTGGACTTAAATTTTTTTTTTAAACTACATCAGGGAAGATCAAAGAGAGACTGTACCTTAACCTTATTGTCAGTGCTGAAAGAGAGAATCAAGATCACTAAGAATCAAGCCCCAAGATAAGAAATTTAAAGTTCATTAAGGTGGAGCTAACAGCAAATTTTCCAGATTCTCTAAGAACATAAACCTTCACTGCTAGACTGATCTACTTATGACTTTCAACTTAGTAAGACTTGTAATCAACTACTGTGGCAATGGTTCTTATCAGCAAAAACGTCCTATGGTTATTTCCAAGAGAAACTGACAGTTTCAAAATTTTGACTCTATAAAACAGGTTTATGACTCAACTTTAAGACTCTGTAAACATGACACAAAGCACACAACGTCAGTAACCACCTCCCCCAGACTTAAACAACACTGTCCCCAGTGCTATTAAGCCAATAGTTGGTCATAAAAATGAATGAGAAGTCAAAAAACCAAGTCAGAAAAGTGTTACCTCGCGTGGGGTCGGGTGACGAGCGTCACCAGTCTGGTGACGAGCGTCACCACGCTCTGTATTGCCCAATTGTCAAGTTAGATGTTAGTTAACGAAGTGTTGTCATGTGTACTCTAATGTTTGAATTTTTGAGCACTCAAACACACAATTAACAACATCCAAACATAGCAATAAGAACCTGGTTCAACAATCTCACAAAACATCATCAAAGAAACTGACAACTGACTCAAAGAAAACATAAAAATGACTCAAGAAAAATAAAAATAAAAGAGAAAAAGAAACAAGTAACCAGATAGTAGAGCCTCAGTCCTCATCCTCACAAGGCTTAGTGGTGTAATGGGGGCGGACACAACCACAGTTGTTAAGTGTAGCAACAGCATCCCAAAGGCCCTCAAAGCTGCCAATGACATACTCCTGAAAAGCAGACATATCCATGGGTGTATGTGGTCATGGAGGACGCCTGAAAGCAGTCGAGGAGGTACTCAGGCATGTAGAAGGTCCAGCATCAGCAGCAGCAGCAGTAGAAGCAGAGGCGCCAGCTGTAGCGGCTCTAGCAGGGTGCAGAGCTAAAGGGCGCAGAAGAGTCAGAGCTGGCGTGAAGAATAGCTGGTGTGGATCTCCCTGAATCGAAGTGAGGGCCCTCTGTGGCAACTTAATGCCAACATACTCTCCAGAAGTAGTAATGAAAGTCCAGACAACTCCAATCTTGAGCCAAGTGACTTGGCGCAGATACTGTTCATCCATAAGTGATATGTCACTGCGCAGACTGCAAGGAGTGACATCAATCTGGAAATGATGGAAGATGGGTGTCAGAAGGCTGCCAACACTCTCGGTCTTCTCTCCTGGACTGGTGAACAGCTTGGTCTTCAAGGAGACCAGATGCTCAGCGAAAACAGCGCCCAAGTTGGCGCGAATCATGCTATCAACAGGGATCGCATCATCAAGCATCTCATAGAGTTCGTAGTAGAGGAGAATCAGCTCACTAACCCGTGTCTTGCTAGGCGCAGACTTGCACATAATGGTATGACCAAAGGGGAGCATAATGTAACTCAAGACAGGATGGCGAACCTCTGTCTGCGTGCTAGACTTGCTGTCATAGACTCCATTCCTGAACTTGGACCAGAATGTCCGCATATGAGTCCACTGAGAGGGAAGGAGAACGCCTGTGGGGTGGTCAGAGAAGCCATAGATCCCACAAAGCTCCATCAGACTGATCCGGTATCGAACCCCTCGGATCAAAATTGTCATCGTGCCTTCCTGCGCACGCTTCGCCAGCTCATTCGCGTAGTAGACGCGAACAGTAGAGAAAAACTGGCGGACCAGATCTGGGTAGAGATCATACTGCTGGAATGGCATAGTGCCCATCCCGATCCTCTCCAGAATCTTTGAAACCTCCTCGAAGATGCCCAATTTCTGCAGAACAGTAGGATGTGCAAACCGTGTGGGGACAATCTTTACTCCCAGCCACACATTATAGAACAGCGTATCATACTCATCCCATTCCTCCTGGATATCATGGAATATACAAGTGTCCCGTGATATTTCCTGCTTCGGAGTCCCTGCCCAAGCCACTCCGAAGGCTATTTTCCGATCTTCTTGCTTGGGCCATGGGGGCCTGCAAACCGGGTGTTGACTAAAGGAATCCGTAGACCTTGTTACAGTGCTTGAAGACGAGCTTTGCCTTGGTCGTTTCTCCTGTCTAGGCATCTGAAAATTCAAGTTCAAAATCGACCAAAAACATCACCAAAATTAGCAAATTTTTCAAAATTCGAAAAATCAATCAATCAAGGTGAAATAACTGATGGCGATCAACTACAACACTATTAGGAACACAATTCAAGCATCAGTTCAACCCAAATCACCCAAAATTTCCAGATTTTGGCAAAGTTCATCATGAACTCGAAAATTCAAAACATGCAAATCAACCGATAAAAGCTCACATAGATGGTTCCATTCTTCTAATACAACCTAACTAACCATGATTCAATAGTTAAATTAAGCTAATCAAGTCAAAAATCAGATTTTACCAAACATATGGCAGACTGAAAATTGGGGATTCCGAACACATACCTTGCAGATCTTAAAAACCGAGTAGATATTCAAAAGTTGTGAATTTCTGAAAATTTCTAACTGTTCGTTGTTTAACAGTTATGACCGAGGAAGAAAAAAAGAAGAGATAAACGCGTACCTTCGCCTCGGACGGGTGACGAGCGTCACCCGTTTTTTGTTTAGTCGTGGCTTTTTTTTTTACTGAATAAAATCTAAATATTAATCCTAAGCACGAAAATAATAACTAAGTACAATATTTACAACTTATCAGTGGGTTGCCTCCCACTAAGCGCTTGTTTAAAGTCATTAGCTTGACTTTGGTTGACTGTTTAGACAGCTGGTGCATCATCCAGAGACACAATGTGTCCTGCTGGAATTTCGGTTTGTGCCCAATAATGTTTCACCCTTTGTCCATTGACAGTGAACTCTTTGGAGTTAATCAGGACAATTGCACCATGTGGGCGAGCTTCTTTGACAATGAAGGGACCTGACCATCAAGAACGCAATTTACCAGGAAAAAGCTGTAAACAAGAGTTGTAAAGTAATACCTGGTCATTGGGCTCAAAATGTATGGAGATGATCTTTTTATCATGATATGCCTTTGTCCTCTCCTTGTATAACTTGGAATTTTCATAGGACAGATATCTGATCTCATCCAGTTCATTGAGCTGAATCAAACGCCTCTCTGCAGCAGGCTTTAGATCGAAGTTCAGCTTCTTGATGGCCCATTCTGCTTTGAACTCCAGTTCTACTGGTAGATGGCACGCCTTGCCATAGAGAAGATGGAATGGTGTAGTCCCAAGTGGCGTTTTGTATTCGGTCCTGTAAGCCCATAATGCATCATCCAGCTTTGCAGACCAATCTTTCCTTGTCTTCCCAACTGTCTTTTCTAAAATTTGCTTGATCTGCCTGTTGGAAACCTCAACTTGTCCACTGGTTTGGGGGTGATAGGGCGTGGCTACTCTGTGCTGTACACCATACTTCTTCAGTAGCTTGTCAAAAACTTTAAAGAAGGCCACAACATGGTGAGATCAAAGATGAAGCTTCCCTGAAAAATGGTAAACAGTGGAGAGTGTGAGAATGTTGAGAAAAGGGTAGTTAGGATTGGATTTGATTTGGGTTAAGAGTTTGGGGGTTTAGAACAAGTTAAGCATTGGGTAGACAGTAATTTATCCTTGTATGCATAAGTTGTGCTTCACCTTTAGCATTATGCCTAAGTCCATTCCTTTTTTAGAGAAACCTTTGCATCTGAACCAACATTTTGATGAGATCAGTTTTTTCTCATGAACTTAACCCTTAGCCAAATAATTCCACTTGATTTGCTTAAACATGATTCACTTGGTTACATAGTTTAATTGAATGTTAAAGAGTTGATTGATTTGAGTATTTGACTAAGTTGAGCTAGAGATCATTTTGAAACTGGATAGGCATGGCTAGGTTCTTTGAAGTATAACTGATTATGTTTTGCATCCTGCAATTTGGCACTTGAACAGTGATTTCACTTCTTTACCTTCTCATTTTTGGATTTGAGTGCTCACCTTCAAACCTCACTTCCTCCTTGTCTTAGTTTATTTGCTTGAGGACAAGCAAAAGGCAAGTATGGGGGTGCTGATATCTCCATTATTTATACCATCTTAGCATGCATTCATCTCTAGTTTTAGTCTTTTAACATGCATATTTTGATTCTTCTTTTTCTCATTTGCATACATTTAGGAGTTAGTATAGTTTCAGGAGTTGCATTGCATTTTGCAAGCATTTGGAGTTTTATTCAGGTACTAGAAGGAGTTTGGAGGCCAATTAGTGCAATGTAGGTGACCTAGGACTGGAGCAAGGAGAAGAACAAGATCAGATGGACCAATATTGAGCAGGATATCGAGGGGAACTGATCGATATGGCACGTATCGGGCTGGATATCGATGACTTCATGTCGATACAGAAGGAGCAAGGTGTACAGAGCAACATATCGACCAAGAAGACCTCGATACACCAGGATGAACTTATACCGAGCAGTGTATCGAGGACTGAAGCCGATACACCAGAGACAGGGCAATATCAAAGAAGCATATCGACGTAATTCTGCTCCATATGCCTTAGTAAAAGGGCGATTGTATCGATGTCTACACCGAGGAGAGTCAAACCGCTACACCCCTGAAGCCTTGTGTATCGACCACCGTATCGATCAAGACCATGTCGATGCACCCACCAGAATATCCAATATCGATGTCTGTATCGATCAAAGGAGATGATATGGTCCAGCCGAGTCAGCTTTAATTCGGTTTATTCTTGGTTTATTAGGGGTTTCTAAGCCTCCCTATAAATATTAAAGTCCTAAAATGTTTAGGCAACTCATATCTTATTATTTTCTCTAATATTCTAGCATTAAAAACCTTTCCTTTTTCAGCTTTGCTTTATAAGAACTTGTTGAATTTAGTGAATTTCTGTGTTTGCCTTTAATCTATTATTGTCTATTCTGCTTTCTAATCATGCTTAGCCATTATTTCTCTTTGGAATTGGTGGTTTTGATTATGACTAGTGAGTAGTCTTATTTAGGGTTTGAGATGGGATAGATTAGAGGGGTTTTAGGATTAGATTAGTGATGGCTTATGCTTAATATGATTGTCTTCTCTCTATTAGATATGCTTAACACTAGATTTGTCTTGGCCAGGCTTGTTTAGTATCTTGGCTTTCTCTTATGTCTGATAAGTATTTGATGAAATGCTGAAATGAGTCTTTTAGAAGATATGTTTACTTAGCCTAAGGGATTAGACGTCTAAGGAGCATTTTAGCTTTATAGGATTGGATTTCTGTTTGAATGCTTGTTAATCATATGTTCAGTAATGGAAATTGTCTAGGACTTATGCTTAGCAAAGTGATTAGTACCAAGGAATTGGGATAATTGTAGCTGTTAATCTTATGCTTAGAAGATAGCATTGTTTGAATGGTTTTGAAGCATCACTAGTTTGGTTCTGATCCCCTCTTAGTCAATATCCCTCATCTTAGATCCTTGCTTTAATTTATTTGAATCTCTTGCTTTAAATTTGTACTGCTTAGTCTTGTTTAGTTAATCATTAGTGTTTGATCACATCTGCTATTTTAAATTTGGCTTAACTTAAGTGGACTGATATATTCTTAATGAATTACATGCCCAGGTGGATTGATACCTCAAGTGTTGCAATAACATGAGTGTGTTTGAGGATTTGATTAGACAAAAATAATCTTATCACCTTCTTTTTTAACAAAGGCAAACAATTGACCATAAGTTATAGAATCTCATGGTATTGGTTGTCGTCCAGCAAAATCTTCTAATTTACTAGCTAATCTTTGTGGTAATCCTGCAATATGATGTTTTTGCAATATGATGTTTTTGGTTAAAATTATCTTTTTATACTATTGATTTCTAGTTTCTCAATTTGTTTCAGTTTGACTATTTTTATCAATATTATAAATATCTTTACTTTTAAATAGTTGTTCTAATCTACTGAAACTAGATTTTAGAATTTTTTTTTTGGATATTTGACTAGTTTAGTCAAAGCATAGGTGAAGGGATATGAAAATGTTTAATAGTTCGTAATTAATATGTTTTCATCATTGTTTAGTTTGTTATCTATATGATCTATTTGTCGTATGATAGTGTGAAGTATTTGACTCTAGGTAATTATTTTGTTTATAAACTATTTTAATATCGCTTATATTTACTATGTCTTTCTCATCTCTATTTGATCTCGTTCTATATGGTGTAGCTACCACTTATCTTTGAGATGTATAAAGTTTTAAATCTTTTAAAGATGGATAGATTGATTTGTGTTTTCTTCATTAGTCATTTTCCAAGTGTTAATTGATTCATTTTTATAGGGTTAACATATTTCATTTTCTAAAGAATATGTTTCAATCCATATGAAAAATGGAAGTTTTACCAATTCTATAATCAAAGAAAGAGGATATACGATAAAATGAGCTTATTCTTAACAAGGGTGGTTCGATAAAATGAGCTTATTTTTTCATCAGTTTGTTCTGTTGTACTAGTAACAATTTTCTGTTCAAATTTTATTGGTGGTAGAGTAATATCAATTTTCCATCGATCAGGATATTTTATTTCTTTCTATTTTAGTTGCTTAAGTGTGTAAGTAGATGTTGGAGTATCTTTATTATGTACTGCTAGTATTTTATTTCTTTCTGTTTTAGTTGCTTAAGTGTGTAAATAAATGTTGGAGTATTTTTACTATGTACTGGTAGTATTGTTGTTTTGCTTTTATCATTTTGCAATAGACATTTTGGATTAAATTCAGATGCAGATTGCTTGAAATAAATTCGATACAACAATACATTTTTTTTAAGTCAAACACCATATATTAAACTTAAGTTCCAAAGATATTGGACTTGAAAGCCAGCCACTCTGAAAAAAAAATGAGTTTACATGGGAAAAGATCAAATCACGGGCTCGAGCGCCTTTTGCAAGACGATCAGCCCGGACATTACAAGAGCCTGGGATAAAAGTAATGGAAAGATTATGAAAGTTGGGGTGCAAGAACTCTAATTCTTCCAGTTCCGTCGAAAAAACTGGCCATTCGTCCTCCTCTTCGATTAGTTTAACTAGCTGTTAACAATCGGTCTCAAACACCAGTCCAGGTATCTGCATGGGTGATGAAACTATCATTGCCCACAGAAGGGCTTCAAATTCAGCATGTAGGGGTGAGAGATTTTATTCAACCGCCATGAGACCATATATATGGATGCTGTCGTCTAGCTGGATGACTAGTCCCCCGCCTACTGTATCTCCTCTCTTAACCCATGAGGCGTCAACCTGGCATCTTGGGTACCATGGACTAGCATTAGATGGACTTGTCACACTCCTAATTTCCTGCCTCTCTGGCTCATGGGTCGTATCCGGGGCGTTCTCCAGTTTCCGAGACTTGTTGTGCCACTTTCCAGGATTCCGCTTCTTGTAGAGCTGTCTCCAGGGTATCTGATGGCACTATGTCTTTGTTGTTGAAAACATTTTCATTTCTGGCTTTCCATGTATACCATAGGATCCAAGGAAATGCTTCCAAGGACTTTGCAGTCTCTCCTTGTGTCGTGACCTGTAATAAGAGGTATGCTACGGTTTGGGATATTACTAAGCACGGGAATATATCCGGAGGGGATGGGATTGCACTTAAAGCTCATGTTTGTAGCTCTGGAGGGCATTCAAAGAGTACATTGTGATCGACTCTATCTCTGCTCCACAGCACTGGCATCGACTATCTGTCCCGCAATGGCAGTACATTAGTTAGCTATTGGTGGCCATACATCCGGATAGGGCCTGCCACTTGAAATGTTTAATCTTGCAGGGGGTTTTTTAATTCCCAGACTTTACTCTTTAATGAGGTGAAGCTTGGTTCTAAGGCCGGTTTTATTCCTATTTCGTCTCTCATTTGTACTGCCAACTTATAGCACGTCCTAACAAAGTAAGTTCCATACTTTGAGTATGCCCATACCAACCTATCAGGTTTGTATGTCCTACTGGGTCTGATGCTCTTTATTCACGGAATGTCTTTCGGATCAATTACCTCATTGAGGATTTCAATTCGCCATCCAGCTGTGGTGGGGTCTATCAGGTGATGCACATACAGGTCCAGATATCTCCTCCTCATATGTCAATAGCAGGTCTTCGTGGACATACCGGTATCCAGTTATCATACAACACTCTTGTACTGACCCCTGAGTTTATTACTTTTCTCAAGTCTTTCTGTAGAAGTTCTTTCGCCGCCATGATATTCCTCCATCCGTAGGACGGAATGTTTGCCTTACCAACCTCAATAGGGGTTGAGTATCTAAAGTATCTTGCTCGTAAAACTCTCGTCAACAGGGATGACAGATATTGTATTAATCTCCAAAGTTGTTTTGCTAGTAACGCCAGATTGAAGCATTTTATGTCTCTGAACCCCAAACCTCCTTTCTCTTAGCTTACACAGATTTTATCCCAGGTAACCTAGTGCATACCTTTATTATTCTGCTTTGTACTCCACCAGAATTGGGCTATAGCGCCATTAAGCTTTTTTAGCAGGTTTTGTGGGAGAAGGAAGCAAGACATAACATAAGTTGGTAAGGCCTGAGCTACCAACTTAATCAGAACTTCTTCCCCCCCCCCCCCCCCCCCCCCCCCCCCCCCCCCCCCCTTTTTTAGAGCAATTTGGCTGACCATGCATTTATCTGGGTACTCAGTCTATCTTGAATAAAGGCAAAAACTTGCTTTTTTGATCCACAAATCTTTTTTTGGTAGCCCCATATACATTTCCATGCCGCCTTCTTTGGAGATGCCTAGCGCCTGTTTTACCTCCGCCTTTCTCTCTGTAGGGACCTTACATCCAAACAGGATAGAGGATTTAGCACATTTGAGTTGCTGTCTTGATGCTCTCCAATAGCAGTTTATGATCTTCATAAGTTCTTCACATTCTCTCTTGTTAGCTTTGCAAAAAAAAAAAATAGGCTATCATCTACAAATAAAAAATGTGATAAGGGTGGGCAGGTTTTGGCAACTTTAATCCCAGTAATCCTTTCTTCCATTAATACTCCTTTAACTTGAGATATCAGAGCCTCTATCAGAATAATGAACAGGAAAAGGGATAAAGAATCTCCCTAGCGTAGATCCCTCGAGGGTCGGATATTACCCTTTGCATCTCCATTGAGGAGGACTCGATATGATACAGATGAGATACACCATCGAATCCGCTCAACCCATTTCCCAACAAATCCCATTTTTTTCATCAGTGCTTCGAGAAACCCCCATTCCACTCGATCATAGGCTTTACTCATGTCTGTCTTTATAGTTACGTATTTGGATTTGCAGATTGGGTTGGATCTCAGTGTGTGGAGAACTTCCTAAGCTACTAGGATATTATCCGTAATTAGACGGCGAGCTACAAAAGCTGATTGGGTTTCTCAAATAAACTTTAGGAGGAATCTTTTTAGTCTCTTGCTTAGTATCTTTCAAATAATCTTGTAACTGACATTACAGAGATTGATGAGCCTGAACTCTGACATTTCAGCTGGGCTTGCTGATTTTGAGATCAGACAAATATTTGTCTGATTTAGCCTTGGATCAAACCTATCTGTGGCAAATAAGTCTCTAACCACTCTGATGATGTCTCTGGATGTCACAACCTGAAACTTCTGGTAGAAAAGACTGGTCATTCCATCTGGACCTGGAGCTTTTTCCCGGTTTATTTTGAAAATTGCTTTCTTTATTTCCTCATTAGATGGCTACCAGTAAGTGCAGCATTTATGGCTGGAGTAACTTGTGCGGTAACATACTGGAGAGCCTCACCAAACTGTTGGGGCTGGGAAGTCGTGAATAGGTTCTGAAAATAATCAGCCGCCACCTTTTCCAGTCCCTGTTCGTTTTCCACCCATACTCCAGAAGCATTTTTAAGTTTGATGATCCTGTTTTGAGCTCTTCTTTGCTTAGTCGTAGCATGGAAGAATTTTGTATTCATGTCGCCTTCCTTTAGCCAATTGGCCCGGCTTTTCTGTTTCCAGTACAGTTCTTCTTCCCGAAAAGCAGCACATAGATTCCATTTCAAGGTTAAAAGCTCTTCATTTGGTCACTAGATCAAATGTCCTTTGCCTCTAATCAGTTGTAGAATAGAGATCAGGTATCAATCCAATTGTGGGAGATGAGATGCAAACAATGCTATAAGCTAAGCAAGATTGGGGTTTGATTATGCGAGAACAAGTCTAACAACCTAATGTTGCAATAAAAGAAAAGTTTAAACTAAATGTAAGTGAACAGAACTAAACAATGAACTTAAAGCAATGACTAAACAAGAACTAAGCAAGAAGTGACTACTAAAGCAATAACTAAGCAAGATGACTTTGAAGACAATTAATTAAAAGAAAGACTCAAGGTTCTAAGAAATTGTGGGTTAGTGGTTTTCAAGAGTGACAAGGGGATTTCTTTCTAAGGCATTCAACAAGCATAGATCAAGCAAGCAATTCCCAATGTTATAGTGTATCCTTCAACCATGAGCATAAAGATCAGAACCATTCTAGCGTAAGAGATGTACCAATCAAGCACCTATGCTCTCAGCCAAGCAAGAATTCAGATCAACTTATCAATCTTGGAACCAATAAGGACCTCAGCAGCTATACATAATTCAAGATTATGGATTTAAGCACAAACTTGCAACTTCCTAACAAAGCTAAGCAGTGAACAAGAATGAAGCAAAAGCAAGATCTTTCAATGCATACTATCTAACCATCAAGTTAAGAATCTCAAAACCAGTATTATCTAGCCCTAAGCGAATCATCTCGCAAGGTGAACTATCACTTTGGTGTCACTGAACAAAGAAAACATAGACCAAGCTAGAATATCAAGTCAAATAAGCGAACTGTACTTAGAGAAGAGATATCAAGACATCAAGTGAACCATATGCATCTATCAAACCATATTCAATCAAAAGGAGCAAGCTTTATCAACATTAATCACTTTGCAAGAGAAGAAGATAACAGAGAACCATTAAACAAGCCTAATCACCCCTTAATCACATCTTAATCACCACTTTCCCTACTTAGAACCCTAAATCTAAAGAAGACTAGTCACTAATCATGTTTAATCCCATTGATTTGGAGTTAAACATAAACAGTTGAGGTTAAAATGCAAAGATGAAAAATCTAATTTACCAAGATGCAAGAACAAAGATTAGAAGACAAGATTAAACCATAAAAATGCAAACTTTATTAAAGATCAAGATCCTTAAGGCAAATCTCCCTTTAAGGTTTAGGAAAGGTTTTTTTTTTAGAAAACTAAACGTTGATAAAACAGAACTTGATAAATATAATGTTTTGTGGCTTCTCTTTTATAGTAGGGAGCCAAAAGAAGCATAAAAAACCTAAAAAGATAAGATAAAGTTAACAAAAGTCAAATAATCAAAGCGGATGAGTTGCATCGAGGTCGTATGGTCGATGGTCTGCTCGATATGCGACCTCAATATGGTCCGTGCAACATGTATCGACGTCCTTCCTCGATGCAGACCAATGGCTTGGAATCCTCGTACTGATCCTTCTCCTCTCGTCCTACTGCTTGCATCGAGCATACTCCACGAGTATTCTGCTCGATATGCTTGCTCGATATGGACCAGATTTTACAAGAACTCCACTTTTGACATCTTCTTTGATCATGAGCCGCTTCCATGTCCTCCCCAGCTCCAAGAAACTCCAAAACACCTGAAAACCACCACAAACATGCACATGTATGCAAATGTATGCAACCCTAAGCTAAATGCATGCTATGTTGATTATATGTGCAAATGATGCCTAAATGCCAAACTATAATGCAAAAACAAAGGAAAAGATGCAAAAATCTCTATTTGAAAGGGCTTCTTCCTATACCTCTACTGCATGAAATGCAGCCTAAAATGATCTAAAATAGCAAGCTATCAACACCCCCACACTTAGTTTTTGCTTGCCCTCAAGCAAACAAACACTTAGCATGGTGATGAGGTTTTAAATGGGAACTCATATCTTTGAAAATGCTAACAATAAATCAAAATGAAGTCCATGTTCCTAATTCTAGAGTGCACTTGATGGAAGAATACTTTAAAAACTTAGCCACTTTCATCACAAAACAAGAATAAGGATCATTACTAAGCTTTCAACCTTCACATGCTCATCAAATCAAACAACCTTTTTAACATTCAATTATGCTCAAACCGTGAATCGTGCTTATGCAAATGCGAAAGTGTCATTTGGCTAGCAAGCATATCATAAGTCGAATTCCATCTTATGGGTACATCTAAGGAGAATCCAGATCCACCTTTAATCCCTACACTTTCAACACATGCTGCAAATGCATTCCTTGCTACAAATGCTTTCACAAACTTGACATTATCTCTAATATTCTTCATAAGTTCATTGGCAAGTTCCAGTCCGTCTTGCACTATGAGATTCAAAATGCGAGCACAACATCTTACATAAAAAAACTTTCTATCGCACAACAACTCATTACCATTAATCATCTGAAAACAATGCAAAAGAATCTTTTGCATACTATTTGCATTATCCAAAGTGGTTGAGAATACTTTCTTCTCCAAACCCCAATCCTTTAAGTAACTAAGTTTGCCTACATATATGCTGACAATTTGGGTTCAAATACGTATCTCTTGCTCTGACTTTTCAATACTCCAGATAACAAAAAGGCTGATCATGATAAATGATAATCTCACTCATCTTTTCACAGTTAACTTTATGATCATATTGCCTTTCTTCACCTAGCCCTAGAGGCCCTTTGGGAAAGTTTCTAAATGGCGTCTTAAAGCTTATGTTCCTTGACCATTTTCTGTTACTAACCTCTTACTACAATATATCCAATGACTCCTTTTTTTACCATCTAGCTCTACTCCTACCGATACATACTCTTTCCAAACAAAAGACTTTTGGCGTTTTTAGAAACATGTAACGTTTGAATCGCTAGAATCGGCTTAGTTGCACTTTGTGCTTGAGATGCTTCATGAGTCATTTCCGCTTTATATTCTTCATTTGTGGCTGCCATGTAATCATTCTCAGCATCAAGTTGTGCAAGTAATCGTACTGTCTGTGAATCCATTCTACAATAAGAAAAAGACAATCTCGCATCAATAGCAAAGAGAAGTCATAGAGGAAGTTCATTCTCATCATCAAGTTAATGTACAAAAATGCTAAAAACTGTAATAAAGTGGAAAGTGAACTCCACAAGAATGGAGATGATGAAAAGTGTTCTTCAATCACAAGACAAAATTAGACACAAAATTAGACAGTCAAATCACCAATCCAGTGAAATCACCATAATCAAACTTCATTATTATAAACACTCAATACACTAGAAATTCAAGTCATTGAAAAACACAATGTATACATCCAGTGGCATCTAATCAAAATTCAAAACATATTCTGAAAAAACAAACATAAAAATGCACAATCAAAAACCAAACTCAATTCTAGATCACAAATTTATCTAAACCCTAAGACTTCAAGAGAATAATTGTTTCAAAGTGACTAGAAACCAAACCAAATTCAGAAAAATTATAAATAATTGTAATTTGTAAGTAACTCTAATTTTCAAATTACATACCTAAAAGTGACTTCAATTAGATTAAGAAGTCAGCAATTGAATTGGCTTGACGGCAATGAATCAAATCAAAGATTGAGTGAAACAAAAAACAAAAAGATGAGAAAATTGTAGAGGTTGAGTTGTCATCGATTTTAGAGAAATGAGTTGTGAAAGAACAAAACTGAGAATTGGTTTGGAATGTGTAAAACGCCGCCAGTTAAATGTGTAAAATGACGTCACTTAAAGCAGAAAACGAAAATTAAAAAAGCCCAATGGATACTCTAAATTCATTAGAATAACCCCATTTGAGCCCATATATAAATAATACCCAATTGATTTCAGCCCTTTTCGTTTTATTAAAAAAAAGAGTGTAATGGGCTTAGAGCACCCGTATCGCACAGCTTTTCTTCATTTTTTATTATTAAAAAAAAATGATTTTCAAAAAAAAAAAAAATTTGGCGAATCGCACTTCACCACGTCACGGGAGAGGCGCTCCTACAGCCTCTGTGCAGAGAGGCGATCCTGTGATAAATCTCGCCACATCATTTTTTTTTCTTTAGAATCTTTTAAAAGCTCTTCAATATTGTTGCTCTTAAAATTTGAAAAGTTTTTGGATAACCACATCATAAAAGGCCATCATTAACATGGTAATGAAGTAAGATCATGTAAACTTATTTGAAATTTGGATTACAATTAAAATATACAGCTCAATTACATAAATTTTACTATACTATTCCTAATAAGAAGTCTTCAGATTTTACTATAATTTTGTCTCTTAATAGCATAAATATAAAAGAATCCATCCCGTTCTAGATTGATGTTTTAATACTATTTGTATTAATCCAAAATGAATGTTACTAATTTTCTTTTATCTAGAGTTTTCTAACACTATATAAGAAAGATATTTAATTTCTTCAAATTCATTTTGTACTGATATAGTTTGTTCATGTTCTTTAATTAAATATGCTATTTTAAAATCAAAAGTTCGTATTTGATATATAGCTTCTGGATTAATATGAGGTAACTGACCATGAGATATTTTTTCATTTAAAGTTGTGACTTTTGACATTATCTCTCTTGAATTAATTATTTTTTTAGATGCAAAAGAAGATGGATGTTTAGACATAAACCTTCGAATAAAAAGATTCTATATTTTAAACTTTATTTAGACTCGAGAGAACGTGCAAACTAACCCAAACTTATCAAGGACAAATATTGATATGGCTTACCAATGGTCTCACTGTTACAAAAAATTACTATCTGGAACACATATGCTGACGATGTTCTTGACACTACGAGAAAACAGACTTGCTACGACTATAAGAACAGTTGCTAAGCAGTCGTAAATACAAGATTTCCGACAAATTTACGACTAAAATAAGTAGTATCTAATCTTTCATTGCGAATTCCAAAAGTCGCTAAATTGCGACTACTTATATGTCGGGTGAAAACAGTTGCAACTTGGTCGTAAAATGTAGCAACTAAATTGTGACTATTTGACGACCAAATTGCGACTGAGTATGGTCGTTTTGAAATCGTAAAATATGTAGTTGCTAATTAGTCGCTAAATATTGTGACTGCTTTGCAACTCTTTAGTGGCTCGTTTAGTGACTACTTTTGTGACCAATTAACGACTAATAAATTTAAAAAAAAACAAATTTCGTAAAAACATTTTGGCGATTTCTGGTTTTCTTATTGTGTTTGTAATAATGAATTTTGAATCTTAAAAAAAGGCTTATAAGACATAAACTACTACTAAAGTACATAATGTGTATAAAAGGTAGTGAATTTCAAATCACTACACTTAACTATCTAAACAACGAAAGATAATACAAACATTATATTTGAGTTTGAAATGATAGAAACCTAAGAAGAAGAGTGAGTTTGACCAGATAGGGCAGTGCAGAAGTCAAGGTATCTTGGGTCAGTTTTGCGAAGATTTCTCCATCACGCTTAAGTCGTGCTGCTCAGCCGCTTGTCAGGGTAGCTCAGTTTCAAGCTGCGCGTTATGAGCGGCTTGTGCTTCTATTTAGCACTGAGATTCTTCGAGTCGTTATTGGAGCGAGTGATAAGACGACGAGGAGCTACCTCGGTACTTGTGCTTTCTGCTGATGTGATACTCTCTGCAACTTCTAATACCATAAGCACAGCCTCTTTCATCCACGATATTTGACTGGGAAACGGAAAAGAAAATCAGACAGATAGCAAAGGTGTAAAGAATGAAAACACAAATGCTTAATGAAAGATCAGATGCATAGTTACCTGTAGAAAGAGGTCGTTGTACTTGTTTAGGGTTAGCTCTCGAGGTAGCAAAGTCCCATCTGAAGTTTCTGCCTAAAACTCAGACAGCTTCGCTAGCAGGTTCTTCTCATACGTCTCTTTGATCTTCTGCGCCTTCCTATCAACATAAGTCCCATCTGGTCTTGTGTAGGTCTTCAGGAAAACTTCACAAATACTAATTGGTCTACCCAACTCCTCTTCCAGAAAATATAACAAAAAGAAATAGTTAAGGACAAAAAGATAAAGTTATAGAAGCAGTAGATAGAGGAATGTAAATTACCATTTCTTGGTGGATTAGTTGAAAAGACTTTTGCCCAGTGAAGTTCTTATGAAGACCAAGACTGCCACGGTCAGAATTCCGAGCAACAGATGTGCTCTGACTCCTCTGTATAGCTTCATCACTGTCCTAGTAGGTGCACATCTTAGTCCAAATAGTCTTGTTGATCCAGGTAGGTCTCACACAAAGAACATGAGCTTTGCTGACCATATCTTTCATCCTCCTCTGAAAAATCGCCCCAAAATGTGTTTGTACTGTCCTTGTTATTAAGGGATCCTAGGTGTGCTCTCTCTACAATACAAGACGTGAAGATAGATGTTAGTAAAGAGAAGAGGAAAAAGAAAAGGACACATAAACGTAACAAAGAAGAAATAGTTACTGCAAATTCCATGATGTATCGCTCCGCTCGGGGCCGAGGCACAGAATTCCAATTGTAGTATGCATCACCTAATTTGTTTGTGAAGAT
This sequence comes from Thlaspi arvense, assembly GCA_911865555.2. Taxonomy (NCBI): domain Eukaryota; kingdom Viridiplantae; phylum Streptophyta; class Magnoliopsida; order Brassicales; family Brassicaceae; genus Thlaspi; species Thlaspi arvense. Next base: position 11,640,531 of record OU466861.1, read on the forward strand.
CTTTGTAATCTTCCAGACAAAACCCGACTTGGGATGACCAAACCTACTCACAGAGAGAAAACAAGCAGAGTAAGTTATGGAACTAAGAAGCAAAATCAGAAAAAGAGAGAAGGCTTTAAACTATAAAACTTAAGAAAAAGAAAAATCCTTAAACTATACAATTTAAGTTAAAATCGACCATTTGACACAATTTACACCTTTTATAGAAATTCAAACATTTAGAAAACTTATCATGTGGTATCTCGCGGCTGAGGTTTTAGTGGAGAGAGGACAGTTGTCCACTGATGATGGTTTGGCGTCCTTAGCAGCATCTCAAGATAGCGGACATGTTCATCCTGGAGATTGGGTTGAATATGTGCATTGTCGTCAATCCACTCATCCCCACCATCTTCCAAATCGTTGGAGTGTTGAGCTTCAAACGCCTTATTGCTTGGTGTTACGGAGTGGTGCAACAGAAGATTCGAAGAGATTGTTGGTGGAGTCATTTGAACTGTAGGATTGGAAGAGCTTTGCCGTTGAAGCATCTGAGTTTGAGGGTTTGGAGAGGTTTGTGGTTGAGACATCGGACCTGCAAACATGATCAAAAAGATTGAAGTCAGCCATAACCGCAAACCTCAAAATCCATAGAAACACTCGTAAATAAAGTCAGGTTTTTGCAAGCATTTAGGTTGACTTTAATCTCAGTTTCTTATATAGAGAGCTACAATTTGAGGTTTATATAATTATGTTTAATTCTAAGAAATAGATAAAAATAAAAATAAAATTAAGAATTTTACATAATTAATATAGTGATATAAGCACATTACTACGATTCTTCATGATCTTCATCGTCATCATCAGGAGACGATAAATTACACTGAAATTCGTCTTCTACTTCCGCATCTTTGACATCATAATCGAGATTGATTGGGTTTACTCCTTGTACCAAATTGTCGACTACTAGATCTTCAATTGTTGTCCTCATTACAGGATCATTATATTCTTGTTTCAAAAGAGTCGGTTTTGTGTTGACATATTCACCTGAAATATCATTGAACCAATGCTTCGGTTTCTTCGTGTACGGATATGAGATATAACAAATTTGATCCGCTTGAGAGGCTGTGCAAAATAAATATATATAAGTTACATATATATATATATGTATATGTATATGATATCTTGAAATTCATATAAATAGAGAGAGGTGTACGAATGTACGGACCTAGAATAAATGGTTCATTTTTGTTGTATTTTCTCGATGAAAGAACGTTTACATTGCCAGCATTGTTCCTCCGAGTGCCTCTACCGATAACAGGATCATACCACTTACACTTAAAGAGTGTGATTCTCAAATTAACCATCCCCTCGTACTCGAGTTGTATGATATCAGCTTCATCAGAGGCATCACTATAATTCTCTTCTTTAACACATACACCATAGTATGTTTTTCGGCCCTTGCTGTGATTGTGAGTATAAAATAAATATCTTCTTGTAAAATAGATAGGCCAAGTTTTGGCCTTGTTCACGGGTCCATGCACTATCTCTTGAACCTAAGTATGAAAAGGATGTGTGGCGTTTAAGTAAGTTACATGCATATATATAGATAGAAAATATCAAGTATATAGAAATATAGATACATAAATATCTAATATATACATACTTAAGAATATTATTCAGACATACATTATCTTTCACCTAGAAATGATATTCGTGAACTCTTTTCGCGGAGACTTCTTTTTTGGAGAGATCTGGATATTTTGCAGAAATAAACTCTTCGAACATATTGTTTAAGACCAACACATATATGAGACAACACATATACGAGACTGACACATTGCGGATTATGTTAAAACTTAAGTTAAGTTATACCATATTATACCTCTCAAATGGCTGAAAATAATCGTAATTTCGCAAAACATATGCATGTGCGCATCGATAGTCTTTCTTTAAAAGCAAGAGTTTATGCATTTCCCCACTTGGAAGACCAACATGAGTAAAAGATCAGGTACCCCATGTACATGATATCTGAGGACTTCACCTTCATTGAATCTTGTTAACCTAGCCAAATTAGTTTTTAAAAAAATAGCATGTGCCTCCATATGTTATTAATTATATAGCGTTTACCTTAATTTTGTTTTTATATTCGAGGCAAAATAATGCTCTGTAAAATAAGCTACCTCCTCATTTATATATGATTGAACAATCAATCCTGCTGCATATATTTTGTTCTTTGCTTTCCCTTTCAATTTTTTGAAAAACCTTTTAAAAGGGTACATCCACTTGTATTGCACGGGGCCTCCTAATTCAGTTTTGTAGGAGAGATGTATAGGCAGGTGCTCCATCACGTCGAAAATGATGGTGAAAATATATTTTCCAAATTGCATATGATTAAAACAATGTTTTATTTAGAATTTGGATGCGACTTTCCTGCAAAGTTATTGAATATAAGTCTAAGGAAAATACTCCACCCCCTACAATATATATGTTGAAACTGCAAATGGTTAATATAAAATACTATAATCATATTTACTTGTCGCATATTCATAGAACTATAAATAATTAATATCTGATAACGCGAGGTGGACGTTCTGGTCTAGGAGTTCTGCAAAAATAAATGGAAGTAGCCGCTCCATAGAAAACATGGCAGTCGTGACTCTTCATCCCAGAAAACTTTCCATTAGCCATATCAGCACAACTAGCTAAGTCTGAAGCACAACCTTTTGGGAATTTGACCTCTGTTTCACACATTCCAATAAACTTTTTCAGGCTTTGTCTGTCAATGAGTAGGCGGGAAAAATAGCTCTACCCTCACTATCAATATGTTAAAGTATGGCCGAGAACAAAACTGTTCTATATCCAATATTGACGGGATGATGTCTTTTGATTTATCCTTCACATGCATTAAAGTATTAATGATGTTGTCAAAAAAATTCTTCTCGATATGCACTAGATCGAGATTATGTCGAAGTACAGCAGCTCCCAGAATATGCTTTCTTTGTGCCAGTTATGCTTCCTACCAAAGCCAGGCTTCTTCTTTTCATGACCGTTTCCACCAACATCCTTAGTTTTCGGTGGATTTACACGATGCAACCAGTAGGAATAAACTTTCCCATCGTTCAAAGAATCAGGTGGATACTCTTCCTAGAGTATTTTCCCTTCAAAAAGTCTTTTTTATTCTTCCTCAATAGATGATCATGAGGAAGAAATATTTGTATACAATCAAACCAACATGTCCTTCTTCCACTCTGCAGATAAAAAGACTTTGTATCTTCCATTCAAATTGGACATGACAATTTACCATGGGTGCTCCATCCTGATCATATGCTATATGCCGAAAAGTCGCTTATAGTCCACAACAGCCCTGCTTTTAGATTAAAATTTTGATTTAAGGACACATCGCATGCATCGACTCCAGTAGACCACGATTCTTTTAACTCCTCAATAAGAGGTTGGAGGAATATATCGAGACTACATCGCGGATGATTTGGTCCATAACTCATAATTGTAAGAAACAAGTACTATGTATTCATGCACATATCTGGGGGTAAATTATATGTAGTCAAGATCACAGGCCAATGATTCCGAGACATGCTAATTAGATTGAACTCATCTGTACATAATCCAAGATAAATGTTACGGGTTTCTTGGGCAAACTGGGGATGTTGAGCTTGAAAATATTTCCACTTCGCCGCATCAGACGGATGACACATTTCTCCCTCCTTTGCTTGGTGCTCGGCATGCCATCTCATTGCCGCTGCAGTCTTCTCGCTCTGATACATTCTCTTTAATCCGTCAGCAATAGGCATATACCACGTACGACTATATGGTACATTGGTCCTACGGCGTTGCTCGTTAGACCTCCATCTTGGTGCATCACAAATCTGGCACTTATCTAGCAATCTGTCATTTTTCCAAAATATCATACAATTGTTGATGCAGACATCAATTACATGACATGGGAGGCCTAAACTACGCATCCATTTATCAGCCTCGTAATGTGAAATGGTTGCCTGGTTTTCTTCCGGTAAATACTGTAAAAAAATTTGCATATCGAATCCACTAACTTTACACTCCTATTATGCTCTGACTTATTTTGCATGACTTGAGCATCTAAGGATAACTACGAGTGACCTTCACGACAATTATCGTATAATGGATTTCTCGCTCCTTTTAACAAATTGTAGATTTTTTTGAATGATTACATACATGTTCTATATTCTGATAACTACCATGTTCTTCTACATTTTGATAACTACCATATTGATCATGATAGTTATCAAAATTAACGTTATCACGAAATGCATCATTCACCATATCCACATATCTATCTTCTACTACATTATCCACTTCTTCACTCCCACTAGCCCACGTCGTATATACATAACTCGTTCCTAAACCCATATCGAGTTCTTTTCCATGCTTATACCAAACATGATAATCTGGAATAAAATTCATTCTTATACAAATGCTTCCAAATCCTACTCCACAATATAAATTTTTCATTCTTGCAAACACTACAAAGACAGTGAAACTTACCGCCATTGCTCTGCCCAAGAGGCTAGCTATTTGCAAATTTCATAAATTGGTGATCCACCCCCGCTATGAACTTTACCGAGAAATTTTTCGTCACTTCATCGAACCTCTTATACATCTACTCCAGACCATTCGTATAATTGTAATTCCCGACATTTGTTTACTTGCAAAAAACTTTTCTCTCAATTTTTTGTGTTTCTATGAGTGAACAAGAGAAGGAATGTGGAGTGAAGGGAAAAATTGTGTGAGGTTTGCAAATAGAGTTTTTGGCGACTGATTTGTGACTAATTTGAGACTACGCATTTGAATCGCAAAAAACAGTTACACCAACCCCAAAACAAATAACACGTGCTTTTAACAACTAATAAACGAGAATTTAGCAACCCACTGAATTGGATCGCAAATTGGTCGCTAATTTTACGACTGTTTTGCGACTACCGTTTGGCGACTCACAATTAGTCGTAAATTCATCACTTATTAGTGACTATATGATGACTTCCATATTTGGTCACACATTAGCGACTAACTTAAATTTAAATTTAGTTAGATGTAAATGAATCGCAAGTGTGTCGGTAATTAGTCGTTAAAATTAGCGACTGTATATGTAGTCGCAATTTGGAGTAGCGAAAAATCTGTTTTCTTATAGTATGATAAGGTTATGGTAGGATGTTTAACAAGAGACCTAAGTTTAATATTAAGCATAAATTTTATTGTGACAAAAAGATAAAAAAACAGCTTTAAAACCTTTTTGGTAAAATTTATTGGCTTTGATACCCTTTTGTAATGGGTTTTTCTCAATATAGCTATAGTTGTATGTTTTTTTTTGTTAAAACCTTGTTTATATTTTTCGACAAATCAATTATATTGATATCAAGAGTTTACAAAAAAACATAACCTGTTCAAAACAACCATTATACACAAATAGAAGAAATTATAACAATTTCTATAAAGAAGTGGAATACAACCTAGCTATCATTTTATAAAGCTTATAGGGTAATAGATTTTTTTTGTTATGTTCTCCCTTCACATAGTTTTTGTTGACTATCAGTTTGCTGCTGAAACTCCAAAATGTCCATGACATTATTTTAACTAATATATGTAAATTCAATGTTGTTGAGGATGATTCTAAATCTTGTCGCTTGTTAAAACCAATATAATTAATGTTTCTGATAGAAATCTTACATGTTCCTTTGAAAGTCTTTATAGTTTTCTTACCCATTGTTGCAGCCTTGAAAATATTTTTAACAAAAAATATTAACAATATCCTCCATATTCCTTTGAAATTCTTTTTGCTACTTAGCCTCGCTCACCTCTCTCTTTACATTTCATCCATGCTCAAGTTTTCCAAAGTCCCAAAAATCACCTAAACATGTTCAAGGACAAAATGCTATAAAAAAAACTTACTAAGACTTTAAAATATACAAAGTGATGAATTGCTAACTAAAATGCATCTGCCTTGTGCTGCAAATGCGAGACGAATGATGAGGAAACTACAAGTGTAAATGCATGAAAATCACTGATTGCACGAGGATGTCCTTACATGTTAGTAAATTCTCTTGACGAGTCATGAGTTAACACTTGACCCGGATCCTAAATTATTAGACTTGTCTCGATCTGTTAAACACACCTAATTTGACAGTCAAAAAACCTTTGGGAAAGAAACCATTTTTCGTCCTTTCCAAAAGTTTAATGATGTATTCTTTGTGGTCATAGGAACTGCAATCTTACAGGCAAGAGCCCTATCAGTGCACAAACCAAATTTAGGATACTTCGTAGTATAACTTTAGGTGAGGCTTGTGCACTGATAGGGAACAGAACCAGAATGAGTTAGTATGCTTTTTCATGGTTCTTATAAACATTTTACGAGTTTAATTGAGGAGTTATATAATGTTTCATGAACATCATTTGTTTCATACTTCTAACCTTCAAGGATTCAGTGTATTATTATAGATTGAATGCATGATAAGCGTAAAAATGGGGGAAAGCTTAAGGTTAAGGGTCTAAGGCTAAGCCAAGAAGAATTAAACGTATGTGACAAATTAAACAAATTAAGAAGTTCAGTTTTGCAAGCCTCTAATATCAGTTGCTATCGTACAAAAACAATTTATAATAGTTCATTCTAAATCGTGAAATCATGTATCCACACAAATCCGCACATAACATGGAACAAACCCTAATTATTATTTTAAAGTTTTGTTTGAAGCTTTTGTAAGATGGTTAAAGGAAGTGTGTGTTCTTCAGAGTTTCATGAACTTCTGTCGTGCATTCATTTGTATGAATTTTAAATGTTTAATGACGTATTCTTTGTGGTCATATGACAATATATATATAACTTAGTGCAGAAGCTAACAAACCTGGTTTTGTTACATGGTGATTTAAGTTAGGTAGAGAGCATGAGCATGAGCATGAGCATGAGAATTTACTTCTAGTTTTACATAGATTTAACTTCTCATCTCACGAGTCCTACACCACCTGGGCCAGAGTGTCTCGCAAGTTCTTCTTCCAACAATACAACACGTCCATACTTCTGTTTCTCTGATCAGATACGCTTCATGACCATTCCAATGATTCCATACCTGAAATTTGAAAGCGTGTTTATGCTTCAATAAGGTTTTTGTCCTCAATGGTGGAGGCTGGCTTCCAGTCCCCATGTTCATCTTCCCCTTACAGTTTTCGCCGTGAAGATTTGATGCCGCTGGAATTGTAGCACATCAACGATCGAGATCAACTATGCATGAGTTTAGCAAGCTCTAAATTGTTGCTACAGTCTGCCAGGGCGTTATTTCGGTAAATTGTGGTTGAACTGAGTTGTTGTTTTCATGAGAAACCAAAGATGCGTCCGTAAATCGAAACCTCGTTTTGGCTATTCCACAATTACAAAACCTAAATGACACTCTCGCATAATAAGTCTTAACTGGATTATTCTTGAAACGCTTGTTCGATAAGCTTCTATATAGCTTGAAGCTCAAGATATCATCAAAAAGTCGATTAATGACAAGATATGCTTAGAGGAAATTAACTAGTTCTTCTAGGAATAGGAAATTATGTTTTCCTATTCATCATAGGAATAGAAAAGGAAGTACTATACCTATAAATATGATTACGGAGTTGTGGTGAATCATTGAGAGAGTTAAGAGAGCTTTGTGTTTAGTTTTGAGTTTTTTTTCTAAACATCAATAAAGATAGTTATTCTTTAAACAAAGCCAAGTTATCTTTCTGAAACTATATTTGGTATCAGAGCGGTACTATTCTGAGACAATACGAAGATCATATCGTATAGTCGTCGAACCCGAGCCATGGGGGATGCAGGAACTTCAGCAGAGAAGAAGGAGCATGTGCGAGCATCAGTAGTATGTCTGATGCTCAACACGACAAACTACACCGTGTGGTCAATTCGGATGAAAGTTACTTTACGAGTTAGCAAAGTCTGGGAAGCTATCGACCCTGGAACAAACAAAGCTGAGAAGAACGATGTTGCAACAGCTTTGCTGTTCCAATCGATACCAGAAGGTCTCATCCTTCAAGTTGGCGATCACGACTCACCAAAGGAGATATGGGAGGCAAACAAATCAAGACACCTAGGGGCGGACAGAGTAAAAGAGGCGCGTCTCCAAACCTTGATGTTGGAGTTCGAACGGCTGAAGATGAAGGAGTCTGAGACAGTAGATACCTTCGCTGGCAAGATATCAGAACTCGCATCAAAGTCTGCATCTTTAGGTCAAGTACTTGATGAACCTAAACTAGTCAAGAAGTTTCTCGACGGCCTACCGAGAAACAAATTCATACACATCATCGCCTCTCTAGAACAAGTATTGGACCTTAACAAGACCGTATTCGAGGACATTGTTGGACGATTCAAAGCATACGAGGAGTGTATACTTGATAACACGAGTCATGGCGAATCACAAGGAGACTTACTGTTTACAAAAGCAGAGTCTCACAGAGAAAACTCAAGAGAACCAGGACGAGGAAGAGGTTCTCGTGGAAGAGGTTCTCGAGGTAGAGGTTGGGGAAGATCCAACACTCAAGACCAAAGCAAAGAAAAGAAAAAGAGACCTGATGTTGTATATTATCGCTGTGATAAAGCAGGACACTTTGCATCAGTGTGTCCTGAAAGAAAGAAAAAACTCCGTGAGTTAAACAAAGTGGAAGTGGAAGAAGACGAAGGGGAAGCACTTTACACGCACGAAATTGTCTTCCTTAACGAAGATAAATTCATTCCACGAAGTTCGAAGTTGAGAAAGAAGGGAATGGAATTTGGTACTTAGACAATGGTGGGAGTAATCATATGACTGGAGTAAGATCTTTCTTCTTGGAATTGAATGAAAAGATCAGAGGAAAAGTCAAGTTTGGTGATGGTTCGTGTGTTGATATCAGCGGGAAAGGATCAATATTGTTTGAAGGGAAATCCGGTAAACAGAGACTCATGACAGACATCTATTACATTCCAGCTTTAAAGAGCAATATAATCAGTCTAGGCCAAGCCACAGAATACAGATGTGCTGTTAGAATGAAAGGAGAACATCTAACATTACGAGATCCTGCAGGAAGACTTTTAGTGAAAGTATCCTTATCATCTAATCGATTATACAAGATAAATCTTAGAGTTGGGAAACCTATATGTCTGCAGTCAAGAATCGAAGAAGATAATTAGAGGTGGCACGCTAGACTTGGACATATAAGCTTTAAAACAGTGGAGTCGATGTCAAACCTGGAGCTGGTTCACGGTTTGCTCAAGATCAATGGAGAAAAACAAATTTGCGAATCCTGTCTAGTCGGTAAACAAACGAGACAAGCATTCCCTAAAGCAACTCAGTATCGATCGTCTTCTCCCCTGGAACTGTTACATGCGGACTTGTGCTGACCCATTACTCCAGCTACACTTGCGAGAAACAGATATATCTTCGTCATCATTGATGATCACACAAGATATATGTGGTCTATTCTACTAAAGAAGAAGAGTGATGCTTTTGAAAAGTTCAAAACATTCAAGAACGAAGTTGAGAGAGACCTTGGGAAGATGATTGTGACACTAAGAACAGATAGAGGTGGCGAGTTCACATCAAGCGAATTCCAAGATTTTTGTAAGAAGAATGGGATCAAACGGCACTTGACAGCTCCTTATACTCGGCAACAGAACGGAGTAGTCGAACGAAGAAACCGTACGCTGATGGAGATGACTTGAAGCATTCTTAAGGCGATGAATGTTCCGAATTGCCTATGGGGAGAAGCAGTTCGCCATTCCACCTATCTGATAAATCGAGTTCCTAACCAGAGCTCTAAACAATTAGACACCCTATGAATGCTTAAAAGGCAAGAAACCCAATATCGAGCATCTAAGAGTTTTCAGCTGCATAGCTCACGCCAAGATAGACTCCAATCGGTTAAGGAAACTCGATAAGTGATATATCATGGTTTTTATGGTTTTTAACCATGATATAAGTCCTTTTTATTGAGTCTTTTTGGTCTTTTTAGAGTCCTAGGAGAGTCTTTGCAGATTATAGCATGTCTGAAGCATAATTGGAGATTTTGGAACCTTTTGGAGCATTCTGAGTTGAAGCCACAAAGTACCAAGCTCGAAGCAGAAAGTATCCCATATGGTGACGTTCGTCACCACTCTTGGTGACGCTCGTCACCCATCAAGGAAGGAGCGTGGCTGTTTTATTAAAAGTCTGAAGAAGATTTGCAGAATTGGCCCAGAAGTTCTATTATTTACAAGAAGACCCCAGATCGTGTTTAGCCTCTATTTATTAGGTTTTTCAGCCATTGTTGGCTATGATCTTAGTTTTTGAGAATTCAGAGAGCTTAGAGAGAGATTTATTCAGAGCTTTTTGGGGAGACAAATCCTGTACTCTTTTGAGAAGATTTTGAACCCCCTTATTCTTTTACTCTTTCTCTTAATGCAATATTACTCAGTTATGTTTTTTGATTCCATAATCATGTCTGAGTAATCTGCTAGTTAAATTAGGGCTTTTTCCAGGGTTGATAAAGAGATTGTAGAGTCGCTAATTCTGTTAGGAATATCTTATGGTTTTTCATCTCTGCTTGCTTTAAAATCGAATTTCTGAGAAACATCATCTAGGAATCCGAAAATCTTAGGCTGTTAAATATATTTGAGAGCATTATTCATAACCTGAACTAGTATTTGATGAGCAAAACAACTTAGTACAAAGAGATTTGGCTTAGGATTTTTGTAAACAACTAAATCTGATCATTCCTGCATGCTTAGGTTGTTAGGGTTTGCAAAGAGATTTGAAACTCTGTGATTTAGGCATAGATAACTTTTGCAATGAGAATTGATTAGTTATATATCAGTGATTTATGTTTAAAACGGTTCTTAATCATTCCTGATTTCATGCATTCTACATTCTTGGATTCAACCTGCGAATTTCCCTGACTTAGCGCTTTTAGTCTTCTGAAACTTAGATCATCTTACAAAATCGTTTGCTTACTTTTATTCATTCATTCGCATTACATACATCATATCTTGCTTAGCTTAATCCGAACCTACATTTATTAGTGTAGTATGCATTACTCTCCATGGATTTCGATACCCCTTGTACTACAACTGCTTTGCTGTGCACTTGCAGTAGTTTTATTTGGGTAAAACTTGAAACTTGAACCCTATCAAGTTTTCGTTTGCCCTCAAGCAAACATCAGACAAAGAACAGGGTCAAGGTTTGAAAACAAGAAACAGTCAGTCAGTCATCAGGAACACCACACTAGTTAGAACTTTAGAATCCACATACCACAAAGTCAACACAAGATCAAATTTCAGTCTAATTATCACAAGCTTAGCAAATCTCTCAAGTCCAGTCCAAATCCCTTCAAGAAATCCGAAATTTGTACTGCTAACTCCTTATTTTTTTATCTAAGTGTGATATCTCATCAAGGTTCTGTCATCTCAATCACTTTACAGATTCTTTTCCCTTCCTAACAACTGAACAATTCAATCTCAACACAGCTCTCCTATTTTCTCTTCCCTTGATCTTTTCCTTTGGATATTTTTGATTTTTCACTTCTTTTTCTCAACTTTTACAGTCAAGATATGGTGCTACTCAATACTTGTGTTCCTTGTGAGGAGACAAGTTCTTGAGTGTGTTCATTACTGTTGTTCCTTGTGAGGAGACAGGGTCATGAATGCACCATTATTTGGACTTAAACTTTTAAAACTACATCAGGGAAGATCAAAGAGAGACTGTATCTTAACCTTATTGTCAGTGCTGAAAAAGAGAATCAAGATCAATAAGAATCAATCACCAAGATAAGAAGTTTAATGTTCATTAAGGTGGAGCTAACAGCAAATTTTCCAGATTCTCTAAGAACATAAACCTTCATTGCTGGACTGATCTACCTATGACTTTCAACTTAGTAAGACTTGTAATCAACTACTGTGGCAATGGTTCTTATAAGCAAAAACGTCATATGGTTAGTTCCAAGAAAAACTGACAGTTTCAAAATTTTGACTCTGTAAAACAGGTTTTTGACTCAACTTTAAAACTCTACAAACATGAGACAAAGCACACAACGTCTGTAACCACCTCCCCCAGACTTAAACAACACTGTCCGCAGTGTTATTAAGCCAAGAGTTGGTTAGAAAAATGAATGAGAAGTCGAAAAACCAAGTCAGAAAAGTGTTACCTCGCGTGGGGTCGGGTGACGAGCGTCACCAATCTGGTGACGAGCGTCACCACGACCTGTATTACCCAATTGTTAAGTTAGATGTTAATTAACGAAGTGTTGTCATGTGTACTCGAAAGTTAGACTTTTTGAGCACTCAAACACATAATTAACAACATCCAAACATAGCAATAATAACCTGGTTCAACAATCTCACAAAACATCATCAAAGAAACTGACAACTGACTCAAAGAAAACATAAAAATGACTCAAGAGAAATAAAAACAAAGGAGAAAAAGAAACAAGTAACCAGATAGTGGAGCCTCAGTCCTCATCCTCGCAAGGCTCAGTGGTGTAATGGGGGCGGACACAACCACAGTTGCTAAGTGTAGCAACAGCATCCCAGAGTTCCTCAAAGCTGTCAATGACATACTCCTGAAAAGCAGCCATATCCATGGGTGTCTGTGGTCGTGGAGGACGCCTGAAAGCAGTAGAAGAGCCACTCTGGCGCGTAGAGGGTCCAGCATCAGCAGCAGTGGCAGTAGAAGCAGAGGCGCCACCTGTAGCAGCTCTAGCAGGGCGCAAAGCCAAAGGCGCAGCAGAGTCTGAGCTGGTATAAAGAAAAGCTGGTGTGGGACTCCCTGAATCGTAGTGAGGGCTCTCTGTGGCAACTTAATGCCAACATACTCTCCAGAAGTAGTAGTGAAAGTCCAGACAACTCCAATCTTCAGCCAAGTGACATAGTGCAGATACTGGTCATCCATAAGTGATATGTCACTGCGCAGACTGCAAGGAGTGACATCGATCTGGAAATGATGAAAGATCGGTGTTAGAAGGCTGCCAACACTCTCGGTCTTCTCCCCCGGACTGGTGAATGGCTTGGTCTTCAAGCAGACCAGATGCTCAGCGAAAACAGCGCCCAAGTTGGCGCGAACCATGCTATCGATAGGGATCACATCATCAAGCATCTCATAAAGTCCGTAGTAGAATAGAATCAGCTCACTAACCCGAGTCTTGCTAGGCGCAGACTTGAACAAAATGGTATGGCCAAAGAGGCGCAGAATGTACCTCAAGACAGGATGGCGAACCTCTGTCTGCGTGCTAGTCTTGCTGTCATAGACTCCATTCCCGAACTTGGACCAGAATGTCCGCATATGGGTCCACTGAGAGGGAAGGAGAACGCCTGTGGGATGGTCAGAGAAGCCATAGATCCCACAAAGCTCCATCAGACTGATCCGGTATCAAACCCCTCGGTTCATAAACGTTATCGTGCCTTCCTGCGCACGCTTCACCAGCTCATTCGCGTAGTATACGCGAACTGTAGAGAGAAACTGGCGGACCAAATCTGGGTAGAGATCATACTGCTGGAACAGCATAGTCCCCATCTCAATGCTCTCCAGAATCTGAACAACCTCCTCGAAGATCCCCATCTTCTGCAGAACGGCAGAATCCGCGAACCGAGTGGGGATAATCTTCACTCCCAGCCACGCATTGTAGAATAGCGTATCATACTCATCCCACTCCTCCTGGATATCACAGAATATGCAAGTGTCCCGTGACATTTCCTGCCTCGGAGTTCCTACCCAAGCCACTCCAGAGGCTATTTTCCGATCTTCTCGCTTGGGCCATGGAGGCCTGCAAACCGTGTACTGACTGAAGGAATCTGTAGACCCTGTTGCAGTGCTTGAAAACGAGCTTTGCCTTGGTCGTTTCTCCTGTCTAGGCATCTGAAAATTGAAGATCAAAAAATTGACCAAAAACATCACCAAAATTAGCAAATTTTTCAAAATTCAAAAAATTAATCAATCAAGGTGAAATAACTGATGGCGATCAACTACAGCACTACCAGGAACAGAATTCAATCATCAGTTCAACCCAAATCACCCAAAATTTCCAGATTTTTGCAAATTTCATCATGAACTCGAAAATTCAAAACTTGCAAATCAACCAATAAAAGCTCACATAGATGGTTCCATTCCTCTAATACAACATAACTAACCATGATTCAACAGTTAAATCAAGTTAATCAAGTCAAAAATCGGATTTTACCAAACTTATGGCGGACTGAAAATTGGGGATTCCGAACACATACCTTGCAGATCGTAAAAACCGAGTTGATATTCAGAAAGAAGAGCAAAATCCACACGGATTAGACTCTTGAATCACTCAATTTGGTTTAGAAAATCAAAAGTTATGAATCTCTTTTAAGTGTTCGTTGGTTTTAACAGTTATGAGCACAAAGAAGAAGAAGAAAGAACTAAGTACCCGTGCTCGACCCCATTCGGTGACGAGCGTCACCTTAAGGGTGACGATCGTCACCACTTTTTTTTTTTTTTTACTAAATAACTAATATTCTAATTACTAATCCTAAGCACGAAACTAATAGCTAAATATAATATCTACAACTTACCAATGGATTGCCTCCCACTAAGCGCTTGTTTAAAGTCATTAGCTTGACTTTGGGTGGCTGTTTTTGACAGCTGGTGCATCATCCAGAGACACAATGTGTCCTGCTGGAATCTCTGCTTGTGCCCAGTAATGCTTCACCCTTTGTCCATTGACAGTGAACTCCTCTCCTTTGGAGTTAATCAGGACAATTGCACCATGTGGGCGAGCTTCTTTGACAGTGAAAGGACCGGACCATCGAGAACGCAATTTAGCAGGAAAAAGCTGTAAACGAGAGTTGTAGAGTAATACCTGGTCATTGGGCTCGAAATGCCTGGAGATGATCTTTTTATCATGATATGCATTTGTCCTCTCTTTGTATAACTTGGAGTTTTCATAGGCCAGATATCTCATCTCATCCAGTTCATTGAGCTGAATCAAGTGCCTTTCTGCAGCAGGCTTCAGATCGAAGTTCAGCTTCTTGATGGCCCATTCTGCTTTGAACTCCAACTCTACTGGTAGATGGCACGCCTTGTCATAGAGAAGATGGAATGGTGTAGTCCCAAGTGGCATTTTGTATGCTGTTCTGTAAGCCCATAATGCATCATCCAGCTTTGCAGAACTATCTTTCATTGTCTTCCCAACTGTCTTTTCCAGAATCTGCTTGATATGCCTGTTGGAAACCACAACTTGCCCACTTGTTTGGGGGTGATAGGGCGTGGCTACTCTGTGCTGTACACCATACTTCTTCAACAGTTTGTCAAAAACCTTATTGACAAAGTGAGAGCCACCATCACTTATGACAATCTGTGGGATACCAAATCTGGGAAAGATAATGGACTTGAACAGTTTCAAAACCACTGTTGCATCATTAGTAGGAGTAGCCAACGCCTCTACCCACTTAGAGTCATAATCAACAGCAACCAGAATGTATCTATTCCCATAGGATGAGGGAAAAGGTCCCATGAAGTCAATACCCCAACAATCAAAGACTTCAACTTCCAGAAAGAAGTTCAGTGGCATCTCATGTCTTCTGCTGATTTTTCCTCTTCTCTGACAAGTATCACAGCTTGTGATGAAGGCCTGGACGTCTCTGAACATAGTAGGCCACCAAAATCCAGCTTGCAATACTTTAGAGACAGTCTTGAATGTAGCAAAGTGTCCAGCATACTCTGATCCATGACAGTGAAATAGGACGTCCTGCACTTCGTCTTCTGCTATGCATCTCCTGTAGATCCCATCAGCACAATGCTTGTAGAGGTATGGCTCATCCCAATAGAATCTCCTAAGTTCTCTCAAGAACTTCTTCTTAGCATAGCCTTTGAAGTCATGTGGTTCATCCTCTGCAGCTAGGTAATTGGCAATATCAGCATACCAGAGCCTCTTTGGATCATTCAAAGCATAAACAGGCTCTTCAAAGGCCATCCCCAAGCTTGCACAAATCACAGAAAAGTGTAGAGATTGGTGACGAGCATCACCTCTTTCGTACACTTTGGTCGTGGCTGTTCTGGGTTGGTGACGAGCGTCACCCTCCTGGTGTCGCTTGCCACTCCCCTGCAGTTTCGAGAAAACTGCAGGTTTTCAATACTTTCCTCCTGTTCTCTTGTTTCCACCAAGTAAACATTCTCTTCAGGCAAGAAATCATTGATTGGGACACTGTCGTCGACCTGAATCCGGGATAGATGATCAGCAATGCCATTCTCAACACCTTTCTTGTCCTTCACTTCAATGTCAAATTCCTGAAGAAGCAGGCTCCATTTCAACAACCTTGGCTTTGCATCCTTCTTTTGCATCAGGTACTTCAGTGCTGAATGGTCAGTATGAACCACGACCTTGGAGCCAACAAGATATTGCCTGAACTTCTCAAAAGCAAACACAACAGCTAACAATTCCTTCTCAGTTGTTGCATAATTCTTCTGAGCATCATCCAAAGTTCTGCTTGCATAGTAGATGGCATGGAGTTTCTTGTCTTTCCTCTGTCCCAGCACTGCTCCAACTGCAAAATCGCTGGCATCACACATTACCTCAAAAGGTAAGTCCCAATCTGGTGGCTGCACAACAGGAGCTATAACCAAAGCTTGCTTGATCTGTTCAAAGGCAGATTTGCACTCTTCTGTGAACTCAAACTTCACATCCTTGCAGAGGAGAGTAGTAAGGGGGCGTGCTATCTTGCTAAAGTCCTTGATGAATCTTCTGTAGAAGCCTGCATGACCCAGAAAACTTCTCACTGCTTTGACTGAATCAGGTGCTTGCAGACTTGTCATCACCTCAATTTTCGCCCTATCCACCTCTATACCGTCTCCTGAGACTCTGTGACCAAGCACAATACCATCCTGGACCATAAAATGGCACTTCTCCCAGTTTAAAACCAAGTGCTTCTCTTCACATCTCTGCAGAACTGCACACAGATTGTCCAAGCAGCTTTTGAAAGAGGACCCATAAACAGAGAAGTCATCCATGAACACCTCCATAAACTTCTCTATCATGTCTGTGAAAATCGACATCATGCATCTTTGGAAGGTTGCAGGAGCATTACACAGCCCAAAAGGCATTCTGCGATATGCAAAAGTGCCATAGGGACAGGTAAAAGTGGTATTCTCCTGATCATCTGGATGAATAAGGATCTGAAAGAAGCCTGAATACCCATCAAGGAAGCAGTAATACTTGTGATTCGCCAGCCTCTCCAGCATCTGATCGATGAAAGGAAGAGGAAAATGATCCTTCCTTGTTGCTGCATTCAGTTTCCTGTAGTCAATGCACATTCTGTGTCCTGTGACAGTCCTTGTTGGAATCAGCTCATCCTTGTCATTCTTCACCACTGTGACACCTCCTTTCTTAGGCACCACGTGCACTGGACTCACCCAAGCACTGTCTGATATAGGATAGATGATACCAGCCTGCAACAACTTCATGATCTCTTTCTTGACTACATCCTGCAAATTCGGATTCAGCCTCCTCTGATGCTCAACTGATGATTTCGACTCATCTTCCAAGTGTATCCTATGCATGCACAAGTCTGGAGAGATACCTGAAATGTCATCAAGAGAGTAGCCAAGAGCTTTGAGAAATTTTCGCAGCTTACTTAGCAAAAGGGTGAGCTCTGCATTGTTCAATGAAGCATTAACAATAACAGGATAAGTGGAGTTTTCTCCAAGAAATGCGTACCTTTGCCCTGCAGGGAGCTGTTTAAGCTCAACCTTTGGTGCTTTTGCTGCAGACCAATCACCCATTGTTGCAGCTTTTGCAGATACGGAGACAAGCTCATCCTGTGCAACCAGTTGCATCACTTGTGCAGTAGCATCCATCATCTTTGTGTACCATGTTGCAGCAGCATCTAAATGCTCATACTTAGTTGTAGAAGTGGTCAACGCCCTTTCCAAGGGGTCCTCTGAACTCATCTCATGGAAGATCTGATCAGCAATGTTTGTGAGAACATCCACATAAAAAGTCTGTCCATCTATGGTTGGCCTCTTCATCAGCTTGTCCATTTCGAATTTCATCACTAAATCACCAACATTCAGCTCTATTCTACCCTTCCTGACATCAATAATAGCTCCTGTAGTAGCCAAGAAGGGTCTGCCAAGAATCAAGGGGTCTTTGGGTTCTTCTCCATATTCCAGAACCACAAAATCAGTAGGAATCATACAATCTCCTACTTTGATAGGAACATCCTCTATCACTCATTCAGGAACTCTAACTGATCTATCAGCTAGGACAAGAGAAATCCTTGTAGCCTTGAAATCGGTCATCCCCAAGCTTTTGGCAACAGAATGAGGCATGAGGTTCACACTAGAACCAAGATCACACAATGACCTCTCAAACTTGTCATTGAAAATTGTGCAGTCTAAAACAAAGCTTCCTGGGTCTGAAAGCTTCTCTGGAACTCTGTTTTGAATCATTGCACTGACCTGCTCGTTGATCATCATAGCCCCAGCCTCTAGACTCAAGTTATTGGTCACCATCCTCTTCACATACCTCTTTATAACAGGAATGATCCTTACAGCATCAATTAATGGGATCTCTATGACCAACTTATCCATGATCGCCTTGCATCTTGCATCTTCAAGCTCTTGCTTAGACTTCTTAGGATGCTTAGGATAGGGTATCTTGGGTTTATACACAGTCTCCTTAGCAATATCCGAAGTCTTAGGCGAAACTGCAGCATATGACGTCTGGTGACGAGCATCACTGGGTTGGTGACGAGCGTCACTCACTTTGGACAAGTCGGGGTCGATCATTGGATTTGGGTGACGAGCATCACCCTCCTGGTGACAGTCGTCACCAAATTGTGAAGAGTCGAGGTCGGGTGTGGCTAGATGGGTGACGAGCGACACCCATTATTGATGACGAGCGTCACTCGTGGGTCTTCAGCAGATATTTCTTCATCTTCATACTCTTCAATACCCAAGAAATTCCTTGGGGTTAAATCCTTGTGAAACACTGGTTGCAGGTTCTTTCCACTCCTCAATGTGATGGCATTCACATGGTGTTTGGGATTAACATCAGTTCTTCCTGGAAGAAATCCTTCTTGCCTCTGAACAGCTCCTGCAGTTTGGGCAATTTGAACATCAAGCTTCTTCATATGAGAGTTCATATTCTCAATTTTTCCATTCAAATCCTGATAGAGCAAATCTATCTTGCCATTGAAGTCCACTGTAAGCTTTTGTTGTCCTTTCAAGATCTGTTCTAACATTGCTTCCATTTTGTTCTCTTGTGGAGGTGCTGGTTGATAGGAAGAAGAGCCATAGTTTCTGTAATTTCCACTGTTCTGGAATGGCTTCTGGTACTCTGTCTTTTGGAATGGGGGCTTAGGAGTGAAACCAGGCGTGCTCTGTCCTCCTGTAAAGGTGTTCTTTTGATTGTTGTTGCTATATCCTCTGTTCCACTACTGATTCCCATACCTTTGACCATGAAAACCACCAGAATTGATGAAATTTACATCCTCCTGTTCAACCTCATCTGCAGCTTCGAAAGTTTCCACTTCTGCAGCAAAGTGAACTGACTTCTTTCCCACCAAAAGGCTTTGCATATCGTCCAGCTTAGCCTTAACTTCAGCAATCTGATTTCCATCAGCCACACCAGCTTGTTTCATTCTCTGAAAGTCTGCATTTTTAGTGCTGTTGTACATACCAAATTCTCAATCAGTCTGATCGCCTCCTCTGGTCTGTTGGTGTTGAAGTTTCCTGCACTTGCTGCATCCAGCGCCATCTGATACTTCCAGTCAATGCCTCTAAAGAAAATCCCAAGTAATTTCACCTGACTAAAGCCATGATGAGGACAGTCCCATTGATAAGACTTGAACCTGATCCAAGAAGCCTTAAAAGCTTCAGTAGGGCCTTGTGTAAAGGATGCAATTTTTGTCCTCATGTCCTCTGATCTTGCATCATCATAGAAGTTATTCAGAAAGGCATTCTTGGTGTCTTCCCAAGTGGTCAATGAAGTAGGCTCCAGTTGTTTCAGCCAATATGCAGCTTTTCCTTCAAGAGAATAAGGGAAAAGCTTGCAGAACAGAAAATCATTGCTAACCCCATTAGCTTTGACACTGGAAGCTAAATCCTCAAACCTCTCGATGTGATCGATGGGATGCTCATGAGGTAAGCCATGGAATGGATGCTGGCCAACCAGCTGGTAGTAGACAGGTTTAACCTAAAAATCGTTCCTCTGGAAGGCAAGAGGTCGGATTGCAGCTCTGTTGGCATAGAACTGATCAGGTCTGTTGTAGTCACCTAGAGTCCTCTGAACAAAACGCCCAGAAGCATTATTGGCAGCAGCAGGGACTCCCACGTTCTCATTCACTTGTTGAACCTGCTGTTCAACAATGATATTTCCCTCTTGATCAATTCTCTGCCCCTCTTCGTTTCTCCTGTTTCCTTCCCTGTCAACCAAGTGACCTTCTGCATCTTCAACCAAGATAAGTGGAGCGACCATTGTAGATTGCTTCTTAGCTTTCCTGTTAGTTCTCTCCAACCTAGCAAGCTCGTCGATGCTCAAAGTCACAAGCTCCTTCTCTTTGTTGCTTCTGGTTCTGAGATTAGGCATACACCTGAAACAGGAACAAAGAAAAGTAGCAGAAAGCAGTAAACAAATTAAAACTAAGACAAAATCCTGATACTAAAAATCGATAGGCAGCTATTACTCCCAGG
The DNA here is from genome assembly GCA_911865555.2 of Thlaspi arvense. Classification (NCBI taxonomy): domain Eukaryota; kingdom Viridiplantae; phylum Streptophyta; class Magnoliopsida; order Brassicales; family Brassicaceae; genus Thlaspi; species Thlaspi arvense. The sequence goes on from OU466861.1 coordinate 11,661,191, forward strand.
CAACGGCGCCAAAAACTTGATAGGGTTCAGGTTTTACCCAAATAAAACTACTGCAAGTGCACAACAAAGCAGTTGTAGTACAAGGGGTATCGAAATCCCAAGAGAGTAATGCAGACTGCACTAACGAATGTAGGTTCGGATTAAGCTAAGCAAGATATGATGTATGTAATGCGAATGAATGAATAAAAGTAAGCAAACGATTTTGTAAGATGATCTAAGTTTCAGAAGACTAAAAGCGCTAAGTCAGGACAATTCGAAGGTTGAATCCAAGAATGTAGAATGCATGAAATCAGGAATGATTAAGAACCGTTTTAAACATAAATCACTGATGTATAACTAATCAATTCTCATTGCAAAAGTTATCTATGCCTAAATCACAGAGTTTCAAATCTCTTTGCAAACCCTAACAACCTAAGCATGCAGGAATGAACAGATTTAATTGTTTACAAAACTCCTAAGCCAAATGTCTTTGTACTAAGTTGTTTTTCTCATCAAATACTAGTTCAGGTTATGAATAATGCTCTCACATATATTTAACAACCTAAGATTTTCGGATTCCTAGATGATGTTTCTCAGAAATTTGATTTTAAAGCAAGCAGAGATGAAAAACCATAAGATATTCCTAACAGAATTAGCGACTCTACAATCTCTTTATCAACCCTTGAAAAAGCCCTAACTTAACTAGCAGATTACTCAGACATGATTATGGAATAAAAAAACATAACTGAGTAATATTGCATTAAGAGAAAGAGTAAAAGAATAAGGGGGTTCAAAATCTTTTCAAAAGAGTACATGATTTGTCTCCCCAAAAAGCTCTGAATAAATCTCTCTCTAAGCTCTCTGAATTCTCAAAAACTAAGATCATAGCCAACAATGGCTGAAAAACCTAATAAATAGAGGCTAAACACGATCTGGGGTCTTCTTATAAATAATGGAACTTCTGGGCCAATTCTGCAAATCTTCTTCACATTTTTAATAAAACAGCCACGCTCCTTCCTTGATGGGTGACGAGCGTCACCAAGAGTGGTGACGAGCGTCACCAAGAGTGGTGACGAGCGTCACCATATGGGATACATTCTGCTTCGAGCTTGGTACTTTGTGGCTTCAACTCAGAATGCTCCAAAAGGTTCCAAAATCTCCAATTATGCTCCAGACATGCTATAACCTGCAAAGACTCTTCTAGGACTATAAAAAGACCAAAAAGACTCAATAAAAAGGACTTATATCATGGTTAAAAACCATGAAAACCATGATATATCAATAAGCTTCTATAGCTTGAAGCCCAAGATATCATTAACAAGTCGGTTAATGACAAGATAGGCTTAAAGGAAATTAACTAGTTCTTCTAAGAATAGGAAAGTATGTTTTCCTATTCATCATAGGAATAGAAAAGAAAGTTCTATACCTATAAATATGATTGTCAAGTTATGGTGAATCATTGGGAGAGTTAAGAGAGTTTTGTGTTTAGTTTTGAACTATTTTCTAAACATCAATAAAGAGAATTATTCTTTAAACAAAGCTAAGTTATTTTTCTGAAACTATAACGCTTACCATGCTTAGTTAGTGTACATATGGATTAAGTCAACTGTTTTAAGTACAATAAGATGAATCCTATCGTGGAAGAACATATTGACCAGATCCTCTTCCCACAACAATACATAGAAAATCTATTATAATTGGAACGGTGTCTACAGACCTAGGAAATTGTAGAGATGAAGAAGGAAACTAACCGTCAAATTGTAGGCGTCATTGGCTCATTGCAATAAGAAATATTCGATGTGGAGTTTTTGGTGTTCTCGTGAGAAGATGAAGAGGACGCGTTTAGGTTTAAGAGAGGAAGGGAGACGGTTCAGTGTTAGTAACAAGAGTATCTCATGAATAAAAAAAGAAAAATAATGAATTAGAAAAGAGTGAAGAAAGAGAGGTTTTCAAATAATAATTTTTAAGACACCACTAGATTTTTGTTTACAGACCTGCGCTAAGCTGATTTTTGTTTCACAATATAATTTGTGTAGAAAGTTTAACTACAATTTATTTTATTATATACTTAATCTTGTTCATAAACAATGGTAACAGTTTTTGACTTTGATTTCTACTCATTGTATTATTTTAACTTAATGCTAAATGTCTCTTGCCTAAATTTTCTAAATGTGTTACAACTTAAGAAATATAAGATGTTAAAATACATCATAAGAAAGAGTACTCATCCTCTATTACATATTCTGTAATTGAATGAGAAACTTATAATTCTAATGATGGTTTATTATGTCTAAATTATTCTTAAGAATATTGTGTATTTGAATAAATAAATAGTACATATATACGTATTATGTAGATTATAATTATGTAAGTGATAAACGATTTCTTGACTAGAGAATGTGAATTATGTTATGCCTTATATATAAAACATAAATTAAATTAATATTACAAATTAGAGTAGCATATAACAAAAGTTGCTAGAGAAACCATTCAAGCACAATATAGGTAGAGATAATTTTTTTTTTTTTGCAAATGATGTTGGTCCATGGTAAATACTATTTAAACTTTTCTGGTCCCTACTTTTTCAGTCATATATCTACACCGCAACTCATGATCTCACTTTTATCCAAAGCAAATACTATATTTTTAATTAGCATACAGTTAAAGGGTAAATAATTAATTACTGAATTTTATTACATCATACAGTATGACCTCTATAAATTAATATTTAATAAATCAATAATCACCATATATTAATAAATTTTGCTAATTGTAAGCTGGGTGAGTGTAAAAATTAGCATATTTGATACAATAAAAAAATAATAACTTTTTGGAATACTATTGTAAAATACAGAGTTAATAATTATACTTTTACACATATATAAATAATATAATATAGTAAAATATGATAATATTATTATTTTTAATTTATAAAATTGCTTGATTTATCTTCTAAATATATTGATTTAATATTTTCTTAATTAATTTTATATTGTTGAAAATACTTTATTTCTCTTTTGATAAATATTAGGAATTCAAAAATAAATATATTAATTTATAGAGATTTTATTGTAATATTAAACTATTAATAGCAAAATTTAAATGGACATGTGTCATTCTCTCCAGCGCTGATATGACACTGAACATGAGAGAGTTAGCCATCTTTTATATAATAGATGAGATATCCCAAACCACACATGTCTTTCATTTACTGGTTCAAACATTTTTAAGAAATTAAAATTTAATTATAAAATAAAATTTAATTAAAAATGTGACATTTTTTTTTTTAAGAATTCTCAAAAGTGTAGCTGACATGGCATTAAGATTATTCTCTTTATTTTATGAGATGTGGCATTATTTTAGAACAAGTTTTATGGTTGATATGGATGGCTTTTGAGTTTCAAATAATGTTTTTTTAATTTATTTAATATAGATAGACTATTAGAATAAAAATAAATATGTTTTAAAATGTTTGGAAAAAATTATAAAAACAATATTTGTTTATTATTCAAAAAATGATAATTATCAAAAAAGTATTATTATTTTTTATACGTACCATCTACAGATTCTACTCTACGCATGAATTTTACTTTGTAGGGAAAATGCTCATTTAATTCTCCAACTATTTGTAATTGGCATATTAAATATCTAACTATCACTTGCGCAAAATAATTCTTCAACTTATAGTTGACTTCGCAAAATCGTTATCAAAATAGTCAACCGTTAACCTTGGAACGGCGAGACGATAAATCTATTTCTCTGTCATCAGAAAAATGCTCATTTAATTCTCCAACTATTTACAAAAGCAGCATATTAAAACCTCAACTATTTGCATGCGTACAATAATTTCTCAACTAGTGGTTAACTTCGCAAAATCGTGATAAAAATATTTCTAGGCATTTTGGGATGGCTTTTCCGTAACGTCCTGCACCCGTCCAGAATTTCTCATCACTTTCTCAATTTCGTACAAAAAATTACCTATTTTGACTCATTTATTTTATACTAAATGGGTATGGGATTACAACAGCTATGAGATCTGATAACTGAATTACCTGTTTAAAATTAAAATTTTAAAAACTCAAGATATTTTTCAAACTTTGTCGAAATTGTCGGAATTTTCCCAAATTTTCTAAAATTATCCGAAATATATGTCCTGAAGTTGATCCTTACCCAAAATAATTATCCAAAGTTGACCGTTATGCAACTTTCTTCTTGTTCTTATCGGATTCCCTTTTGGAAATTGTTTTCCAACTTTTGATTTTTTGGTTCCCGTCCTGTACCCATAAATTATTGTATGTCTCAAATAATTAGAGAATTTAAGGATCGACAAATACTGGTTTTTGTTCAGTTTTTTCGGTTACATTTCAATTCAGTTCTTAAAATAAGAACCGGTAAATACCTGAATTTTTTTTTGATGTTTGGTTTGACTTGCAAAAATTGGGAAAAATTAGTGAAAGTTTGCATAATGGAACAGGTTCATGAAATTTTCTTACCTAAAATTCTTTTCAAACGGGTAATTATTTTGGATAAAGATTAACTTTGGAGCCTATATTTCGGATAATTTTAGAAAATTGAGAAAATTCGGATAATTTCATGAAAATATATTTACTTTTTAAATTTTGAAATATTAAATGGATAATTCAGTTATCAGATCTCATAGTTGTTGTCTTCTATTGCTCATTTAGTATAAAATAAATGATTCGAAATAGGTAATTGTTTTGTACAGAATTGGGAAAGTGATGGCAAATTCGGGATGGTACAGAAAAGCCATCCCAAAATGATGAGGACATAGACCTTACGGCCTTACCGAGAGAAGAGGAACTAGGAGAGAAGGCCATACCACCGGTTAACGGTTCACCTATGACATGTTCAAAGACTAGAAGGCTAAGAGAAGGATTCAATATGGCTATAGAAACACTCCTGATCAACATGAACGTGGGAACTTTGCTAAACCCCCAAACGATCCCCATGACACCCGAAATAGACATTGCTGAGGATTTTGCTAAGATAAGCCTCAAAGAAGATCAGCCAAATACAAACCAAGGTATGTCCATTTACTTGACAGGAAATGGAGTTCGAAGCAACAATAATCTCGCTAATACCGTACTTGAGCACCAACTTACACCCGATTCATGTCAAGAACCCGAGAGAATACTAATGGAGCAAGAGGACATTTTAAGCCAAGATAGGGGAGGAACTCGTGAAGACACTTACCAACTCGACTTCAATGGTCATCAAGAAGATAAGAGCTTCATGAAACTCCGCCAAACAAGCACAGGACCAGACATATGCATTAACTTGCCAACCGAGCTGCATGCACACTAAAAACAGGTATTTTTAATTTATACAATTCTTGCAGGTAATATAGCTTGTCCCAATAGTTCTTAAGCACAATAACACGTCAAAAAACCACCAGTTCGAGCCCCAAAGGCATCAAGAAAGTCGGCCAAATTTTATTTTCTTTTTAAGTAGTTAAGTGAACTTTCCATATTTTGTAGTTATTGTTCTTGCTGCGTTTTTTTTCTTTGTATTTCTTTGCTTATGTCATTTTGCATTTACTTTCGGTTTCAGGGCTAGTTGACAAGCTGTTTATAAAGCTCATCTGTAGTGTTGTATTTTTGGTTACTCTTGATTATCAATAAAGACTGCACTTTCTTCAAAGCTCAAGCCGCCACTTGCATTTGTGTGTTATGATTGTGTTCTTGCGTGTGTGATTCACCAAGATCTGAGTGTTGCTGTATCAGAGAGCCGTACATACTCTCTGTGGTGCCATTAATCAACTTCGCATAACCATTCGACAATCCTTTAAGAGAAAGCATCATAACCAGCTTGATAGATCCCACCTTGGCTCAAGCTTTGTTACACAAGACTTGTTCTACCATTCTCATCCCTTGGCCAGTACAAGAGTGTCAAAGCCAGCGTATTGTCCCCATCAAACCACCCTTTCCGCATCATATAAGTTACTCATACCGAATCTTATATCACAAAATGCCTAGAAATTACAAAATTAATCACTAATTAAGGAATTATTATGTGCATGCAGATAGTTGAGGATTTAATGTGATGATTACAAATAGTTGGAGAATTAAATGAGCATTTTTCTTATGAGAGAGAACTAGATTTAATGTCTGATCATTTCAAGGTTAACAATTGACTTTTTTATCATAATTTTGTAAAGTCAACTACAAGTATAAGTTGAAGAATTATTTTGCACAAGTAATAATTAGAAATTTAATATACTAATTGCATATACTTTGAGAATTAAATGAATATTTTCCAGTACTACGTAGCCATTTAGAACCTGATCATCTATTCTACATATTTTGAGCAATACAAATTATCTATAATCATGTCACTGATTACGTGGTTTTTTTTAGTTTCTTTTCATCAGCCTGCCAGGAACAGTTTAGATTTAGAATTCTTTTATATGTCCACTTGTACAAAACGTTTTTTAGTTTCTTTCTATCAGCCTATCAAGAACAGATTAGATTTAGACTTGGTTTATTTGTCCAACTTGTACAAAACTCTTACGGTCCCTATAGGGACACCGGACACTACTATATTCTGTTTGCGTATCTAATAATATTTTTAAGCCTCATAGAAAATGTCAACCCGATTCAAAATCAAACTAAATAAATTATTTAAAATTCTAACATAGTAGATTAGAGCAATTTTGAATGTAAAGAAAATAGATAAAGAATAAATTTAAGAGTAATTCTCATATTTACTATAAAAATAAGTTTTCAAGCTAAAATAATAGGAAAGCTAAAATACTCTCATCTCTACCATATTTCATTTGTTTTTCCAATTTTGTCCTTAAGTAAAAGTTTTTATATTTTAGAAAGATTTTAATAAATATGTATGATCGTTTCATAAATACATTTATACTTTACTTAAGTATATAACTCTCTAAAATTTTCTATAATTTAGGACAATTTAGGAAAGCTTTCTTAAAATTTTGAAAGTCCTTAATATATTTAGAACGGATTTCCTCAATATATAAGAAAACTTTCTAAAAATCTTTATTTTTTTATAAATACATTTTTAGAAATTTTTCGTATGCTAATCTCGTATATTTAATCAAAATAAGCAAAACAAAAAAATATGTAATCAAAACAATCTAATACAATATATTTAGGAATAGATTCATAAATATATAGGAAAGCTTTCTAAAGGTCTTCTAGAAAAAAATCATACCCAAAATCTAAAATTTTCTCCAACTTCAAAAACCTAATCACCCAATTATCCAGAAAATTCATACAAATACTCGTAGATGTCGATGACATAAGATCCACATATTTTGAGATTATCAGATCGAGAATTATTGCCAAATCCTGATTCTACTACAGCCAAAGGCACCAGAGCTATAATTTCTGCTACGTTGGAACACCAAAACTCTTTATGGGCTCTCTTTATAAGCACCATTAGATGCATTCAGATGCTCACCTTGGTGACATGCTCCTCCTCCATGGACATCGCCATCGAAGCCTCTTTTTCGCCGACGTTCTCGTCATCGTCACGTAGATTGCCATCTACGTCGTTATAAATGGATTGAAGAGTTAGAAACCAAAACTTGTTTCTATATCATTTTGAGGAATTTCTGTAAATGTAATTTTAAAAAGCTAATATGATTTTTAAATAATATTATAATTCAGCATTAAACAAATGTATAGTAAACCGCCCCAGTGGATTTGGGCATTTTATAAATACATTTTAAGTATTTAAATAATTTTTAACTCTTTTAAGCTTACTTCATTAAAAAAATGATTACGTTTTAAAAACAATTTGTGTACTAACTAAATTAATATATCTAATATGTTGGAGAAATTGTTTCTTATTTTGTAATGGAACGAACTAAGGAGTTGAATTCATTTGGGGAAAATTATTTTAATAAATTACAAGTTTTTATATAAAATTACAAATATATATATAACGTTGCTTTAAAACAAATTTTAAAAAGTGATGAGATGTCACTCCACTTGTAAGTGCTTATTTTTTGTATTATAAACACGATAATACTATTGTTGTCGTTCTAGGCTAGCTTCTGGTGTTGTTCTTTCCTATTTTTCCATGTTGTATCTCTTCACCTGCTTTTAATTGAAAAAAAATTGTCAAAAAAAAAACACCAAAATACTACCCTCCTAAAATTAGATACCTAAACATTTTCAAGAGAAATATGGATCCATGATCATCTCTGTTTTTGAGATAATGAAAAATCCCATAAAAAAACTTAAACTAATAGTTAGAACCTTTAAAACCTTTAAAAGGCGTCTAACCCCGAGTTTTTACAATCTTTATTTCTTTATACGTAAGAAAAAAACTATTAATAATGTAACCTTTTCCAATTTAAATACGATTCCCACCTCCAGAGTGTGAAGCAAACATATCAGAGAGTCATTTACCCTCACTATCTCTCCATCATGGACACAACAACCAGCACATGCTCCGCCACAGATCTTGCTGTCCTCCTTTCCTCCTCTTCTAACTCAACCTCGTCCCTCGCTGCAGCAACCTTTCTATGCTCTCAATTTTCGGACATCTCCAACAAACTCTCCGACACAACTTACGCCATCGACAACACGTATCTTCTCTTTTCTGCTTACCTTGTCTTTGCTATGCAGCTTGGTTTCGCCATGCTTTGTGCTGGATCAGTCCGTGCCAAGAACACAATGAACATCATGCTTACCAATGTCCTTGATGCCGCCGCTGGAGCCATCTCTTACTACCTCTTCGGATTCGCATTTGCCTTCGGAACACCTTCCAATGGCTTCATCGGACGCCACCATAGCTTTTTTGCCTTAAGCTCTTACCCTGAAGGCCCAGGCTCCGATTTTAGTTTTTTCCTCTACCAATGGGCATTTGCCATTGCTGCAGCGGGAATCACCAGCGGGTCTATCGCTGAGCGTACCCAGTTCGTTGCTTACCTTATCTACTCTTCTTTCTTGACTGGTTTTGTCTACCCGACCGTTTCACACTGGTTCTGGTCGAGCGATGGTTGGGCAAGCGCTTCCCGGTCCGACAAGAATCTCTTATTCGGCTCAGGTGCTATCGATTTTGCAGGTTCAGGTGTTGTTCACATGGTAGGTGGAATAGCCGGTCTATGGGGAGCATTGATCGAAGGACCACGAATAGGCAGATTTGACAGATCGGGCCGATCGGTTGCTTTACGTGGTCACAGTGCATCTCTTGTCGTGCTTGGTACCTTCTTGTTGTGGTTTGGATGGTACGGGTTTAACCCTGGTTCCTTCTTAACTATCCTAAAAGGATACGAAAAGTCTCGGCCATACTATGGTCAATGGAGCGCTGTGGGGCGTACTGCGGTGACCACAACGCTTTCAGGCTGCACCGCCGCGTTAACCACTCTATTCAGTAAACGGCTTCTAGCAGGTCACTGGAATGTCATTGACGTTTGCAATGGATTACTAGGCGGCTTCGCAGCGATCACCTCTGGATGTTCTGTGGTGGAGCCATGGGCTGCTATAGTATGCGGGTTTGTAGCGTCGTGGGTATTAATCGGATTTAACTTGCTCGCCAAGAAATTTAAATACGACGACCCGCTCGAGGCCGCTCAGCTCCATGGAGGATGCGGAGCATGGGGATTGATCTTTACAGGACTTTTCGCGACCAAGAAATATGTGAATGAGGTTTATTCCGGCGATAGACCTTACGGACTGTTCATGGGCGGGGGAGGAAAACTGCTCGCTGCACAGATAGTTCAAATTATTGTGATCGTTGGATGGGTGACGGCAACGATGGGGCCATTGTTCTATGGATTGCATAGGATGAATCTTTTAAGAATATCGGCGGACGATGAGATGGCCGGAATGGACATGACACGTCATGGAGGGTTTGCTTACGCATACAATGATGAAGAAGATGCATCGGTTAAACCATGGGGAAAAGTGGAGCCCACAAGCCGGAGCTCGACTCCTACACCGCCCTTGACTGTTTGATCGAAGATTTGCGTGGTCCTAAGTGACTAAATGACGTGAAGACAAAATGTTCGGATACCAAACCTGTTGGATGCATCTGTTTGTGGTTTGGGTGTTCTGGTATTTTGTTGATAACTTTGCTGTGGACACGATTTCTGGAGTTTTTAATAATATATGTAGTTTTTTCTTTAATTGAAAGTGATCGTTTTGTATAATAAACAAAAAATTTGGAATAAAATCGGTATCTGAACGGCTGTTGAAATATTGTTAATGCTTCTTGTACAATCTCATGTTCGTATGGCGTCGCTAGAATGTTTGTTATATATCTGTCAATCCTCACAGTTAAACCATATCCTTTACACCTTGTTACGATTGAACCCATAAAATTTTGCACCTAGAAATTATACCTTTTAATTATCAGAGCTGTGCAAAGTCCAAACCACTATCCTTTACACCTTGTTACGATTGAACCCATAAATTTTGCACCTACAAATCAGTTTATATTATATTAATTGGACTTTCTATCAAACAAAGTCCAAACCACTATAAAAAAAGAAAAGAACAAAACGAAATCTCCTACAAAGCATAAGCCGTAACATCTATTAAAAAAACTTCCATGTGTATAGAAAAACTTTCATCAAAGGCTACCTAGAACTCTCATGGACGGTAGCTAATATACCCAAAGAGCTAAAAGAGCCATCATAATTTCTTAAGGTCTTAAGTTATTATGTAGCCATGATTCTTTAAGTTGATTTTTTACTAATGTTTGATGCATCTGGGTTTATATGGACGTTTCTTAAGTTATGATGTAGCCATGATTTCTCACAAATGTTTGATGCATCTGTGTTTTTCAATTTTTCTTAAACCAATTCTCCTAATCAATCTTGCGATAAACTATGGTCACGCTTTATATAAAAGATTTGTTGACGAGCTTATTATCAATTATCATATATCATTTTCTCACACTACGTATTCTTATCGCCACGTATTAAGATAATACGTAACCGTAATCAGGATTCGTATCATAACCTAAATGGGCTATGGATACAGATTTCTAGCTAGTTCCATGCTATCCACTGGTTCACTGGTTTAAATTTTTAGAATAATTTATTATTTTAAATATGAAATAAATAATAAATGATTCCCGTAGCTTTTAGAAAACGGATGGCCTGGAGCCTCGGATGTACTACTTTATCGTGTTTTTTCCAATTGTCACCATTGAATCTTCTTTTGCGTTGTAGTCTTGTAGCCCTCCTTTTTGACCCTCACATATTCAACATTTCGTATATTCATTAAAATTTGATTTTAACGGATGATCAGGTTTGATTATAGCTCACAGCATCCCGCAAGTATGTAAATAGCGTCTCACAGCGTTACTGCTCATTTAAAACTATGTCAGATTAACAAATTCAACACCCTAATTGATATAAGATGAAGGAAGTATGCTTTTATAAGTATGGTGAATCAATGGAACCAAGTAGCTGGTTGTGGAACTCTTTCTACTTGATCAATATATGGAGACGAAGTGGATATGATGGAATCCAATCTGCTGGTTATGGAACTCTTTCAAAAGGGATCTTTGAATGGAATGGAATAGATGATGGATGAAAATTGACACCACAATGCTTTATGCAATAGACAATGATAAGTCAAAGAATTTAAGAGCAAATGAATTACACACAAATTCAATAAAGTCGATCTTTTGTTTGAATTTTTTCAAGAACACAAAAAAAGTTTTTTTATTAATCAAACGTAAAAATACAAGGCTGTGAGAGGGGACCTTACATAATGGTCCAAACAGCTATGCTCTTCTAGGAGATTTACAATGAATGAAAAACTATATTAAATCTCAAAAGCTTTAAAAATTATATCAAGCGATATTTAACCCAAGAATGTGTGCAATTTCATGAAAGTCTTTACAGCAAGAGTCCCAATTTTTAAATCGCATATTTCAAAAGTAATAATAACAAAAAAAACTGAACAGACATTTAGCAAAAGCATCCAATTTCTAAGATCATTTTAACTGGTTTAGTCTAATTTTACTCCAAATAAAAAGTTTTTATTTTAAAATAGAGAAAGAGTTTGCTTCAATGATTACCCGTATTTCTACTTAAAAAAAATATTTTAAATATATTCTTATTTTAAATTATTTATTACTTTTTAATAAAAATTTTACTTTACAAATATACAATGTTTACCTATTTATTTTGTATTTTAACATTATTGCTATTATAAATTTATTTAAATATTAAAATAAAACATATAATTTTTGTTTGATTACAAAATAGAAACATATCAAAATTAAAGGAGTATTTTGTGAAAAAAAAACTCTAAAAATAGTGATTTTTATATTCAACTCAAAATTGAAATACAATATAATTATATATATATATATATATATATTTTACTCTAAAAAAATAAAGTTACGAATAAAAATCTCTATTTTTAAAGTAAAATATAGAGTATTATTGAAAATAATTTTATTTATTTTTAACAACATTTAATTATAGATAAGAGCGACTATTGGAAATAACCTAAAGATTTCTTTGCAATAGCATCTGCTAGCCGGTTCTCGATCTTGCAATAGCATCTGCTAGCATCAGCATTTCATTATAAATAAGAAGCTTCTTAATTTTTTCTTGTGTTGTGATATCACGAATAAGAGATTGAGCATCTGATTTGATGTAGATTTTGGTGAAGCCCTTTTTGAGGCTAGATGAGAGGACTGTTCATATTGCCAAGGCTTCAGCTTTCAATTCAGAAGTGACGAATGGTTCTGCAGATGATGCTTTGCCAGCTTCAGATCCGTCTGGATTAATAAAAATCCATCCCAATCCTGCCATTTTAGTAGCTTCGTTCCAAGATGTGTTTGTGTGGCATGTAATTGAATATGGGTAGGGTTAATTTGTAGATTCGGGGTTGGAAATGGGCTCGATTTAGGTTCTATTTGTTGAGCTTGTTGCCACTCCTTCGCAATAATAATGGCTTTAATAATCATATCCTCATGCGTGAATTCTCTTTTTTTGAAAAGTGCATAGTTTCTCGCTGTCTAGATGGCCCAGAACACCCAAAGAAAGGGAGGACCTGCAATAAATCACGTTAGTGGGAAGCAGCTTAACTTTCTTACGAGGGAGAGACTTATTTTGAAGTCCTAGAGTTCGTCGATGTTGAGACTCGTTTACAGAGGTGCCACGGACTAGACTTTTCTAGCAAAGTAGCAGTGGAAGAAAAGATGTTCTATAGTTTCCAGATCCCCACAAAGAGTACACCAGGAGTTCTTTAGTAGCCCCCAATTCAAGAGGTTCTCACCAACCGAAAAAGCTCTTTGCACTTATTTCCACATAAACACTTTCATCTTTGGGGAAAACTTTCTGGACCAAACGTCCAAATGCCAGCTAGGGTCGTTGTGAATGTCTTGTTCTTGGTGGTGGGCTTTCTGGATTGATTCCGCTACAAGGATGTGATATCCTTTTTGGGCAGTATATTCACCAGAACTAGTAGGCAGCCAGATGAGGACATCTGCTACTCATGCTCTGCTTAGTCAGAGAGAGAGGACTTCATCAGCATGGTAAGGTATTATCTCATTGATTTTTTCCGTTCCATTCAGTAGAGTCATCATGTAGTGATAACAGGATTTTGCCTAATCAAATCCTAACACACTCATATCATTGTAGTATGAAAGGTGTCAATCCATCTAGGTTCATAAGACACTAAGAATGCAGCAGTTCACTTAAGTTAAGCCAAATTGAAGATAATGGGAGTGATTAAATTAAACAAGACTAAGCAGCACAGATTCAAAGCAGAACATACAAATAGAATAAAGCAAGGATCTAAAATGGGGTTATTGACTAAAAAGGGATTAGAACCTAATTAATGATGCTTCAAAACCATCCAAACAATGCTATCATCTAGGCATAGGATTTACAATTATAACTAGCTTAATTACTTGATACTAATAACTTTGCTAAGCACATATTCAAGATAATTTCTATTACTCAAACACATGATCAGCAAGCATTTAAACAGAACTTCAATCCTACAAAGCCAAAGTGCACCTTAGACATCTAAATCCTTAGGCTAGGAGAACAAATCCTCTAAAAGACTCATTGCAGCATTTCATCAAACACTTATCATGTATAAGAGAAAGCCAAGATACTAAACAAGTCTGGCCATGACTAATCTAGTGTTAAGCACATCTAATAGAGAGAAGACAATCATATTAAGTATAAGACATCACTAATCTAGTCATAAAACCCCTCTAATCTATCCCATCTCAAACCCTAAATAAGACTACTTACTAGCCATAATCAAAACCACAGATTCCAAAGAGAAATAATGGTTAAGCATGATTAGAAAGCAGAATAAGTAAGAATAGATTAAAGGCAAATGCAGAATTTCACTAAATCAAAGTAGTTCTTACAAAGCAAAGCTGAAAGAGGAAAGGTATTTAATGCAAGAACAGAAGAAAAACAATAAGATCTAAGTTTCCTAATCAATTTAGGACTTTAGTTTTTATAAGGGAGCTTAGAAACCCCTAATAAACCAAGAATAAACCAAAAATAAGCTGATTCGGCTGGACTATATCGGCTTCATACATTGATATTGACATCAATATTGGGTCTTCTTGTACTTGTATCGACATGTAACTAGTCAATATGGTGAACGATACACAAGGCTTCAAGGGTGTATCGGGTTGACTCCCCAGGTGTAGACATCGATACAATTACCTTTTTTCTAAGGCATATGGAGCAGCTTCACGTCGATATAGTACCTCGATAATGTCCTGTCTCTGGTGTATCGACCTGGGTGATCGATACACTGATCAGTATGAATCCCCCTTGGTGTATCGAGGTCCTCCTTAGTCGATATGCTGCTATGTACATCATTCTTCTGCTGTATCGATATGAATTCATCGATATTCACCTCGGTATGCTCCATATCGATCAGATCACATCGATATCATGCTCGATATTGGTCTATCCGACCTTGCCTTTCTCCTTGCTCCATTCCCAGCTCACATCCATTGCATCACTTGGTCTCCAAACTCCTTCTGGTACCTGAATAAAACTCTAAATGTATGCAAAATGCAATGCAACACCTAAAACTACACTAACTCCTAAATGTATGCAAATGGGACAAGAAGAAGCAAAATATGCAAATTAAGAGACTAAAACTAGTGATGAATGCATGCTAAGATGGTATAAATAATGGAGATATCAACATCCCCACACTTGCCTTTTGCTTGTCCTCAACCAAACAAACTAAGACAAGGAGGAAGTGAGGTTTGAAGGTGGGCACTCAAATCCAAAAATGCTAAGGTAAAGAAGTGAAATCAATATCTAAGTGCCTAAGTGTAGGATGCAAAACACAATCAGTTATACTTTAAAGAACCTAGACATGCCTATCCAGTTTCAAAATGATCTCTAGCTCAACTTAGTCAAATGCTCAAATCAATCAATCTCTTTAACATTCATTTAAACTATGTAACCAAGTGAATCATGTTTAAGCAAATCAAGTGTAGTCATTTGGCTAAGGATTAAGGTCATGAGTTTAAAATGATTTCAACAAAATGTGCGTTCAAATGCAAGGGTTTCTCTAAAAAAGGAATGAACTTAGGCATAATGTTAAAGGTGAAGCACAACTTATGCATACAAGGATATATTACTATCTACCCAATGCCTAAGATTGTTCTAAACCTTAAAACTCTTAAACCCATATCAAACCCAATCCTAACTACACTTTTCTCATCATTGTCACACTCTCCACACTTTATCATTTTTAAGGGAAGCTTCTTCTTTAATCTCACCATGTTGTGGCCTTCTTTTTGTTCATTTGTTGTGGGCGCCTTCTTTTTGCATTGGGGAGTCTCCTTTTCTTCATCTTTTTGATGTATTAGGCTTTGGTGCCTTCTTTGTTGTTGTTGCTGAGACTCCATCTTTATAATGGCCATCCTTTTTGAGCTTATCTGGTTCCACACATGCTGAGTTTTTGCTTGCGTAGTCTTTCTCATTCCCTTTTCCCTTCACTTTCTTTCTTCTCTCACTCTCTCCTTTTAGATCATTATAACACCTAAATCCGCTCAGACCTATAACAACCATTCTAAACCTATGTCTAACTCAATGTGAAGAGCTAGTTCTACATAGTAACCAATCCTTGTAGTGCCAACCTAACACGTTATGCTTAGTTCATTCAAAAATAGACCTCACACACAAAAGATAGTGTTAAAGTTTGAAAGGAAGGTAAGGTTAAGGTGTGGTAACTGTCCCTAAATGATGAGAATCAGCTATTTGGACTAGCAAGAGAGGTAAAAAGGAAGAAATAAAATCCAAATATGTATATGGGTAATCCATGAAACCACTTTTCATTGCAAAAACATGATAATTAACAATTCAAACTAATGGTTCTAATAAATAAAGATGATTGTCAAAGAGCAAATGATTTCAGCATGAGACTAGAGGATAAAATTTAGCATTCAAGAGCATGGTCCAGCCTTAGTTTCTAACTTCTTATGGTGCATCAAACATTTAACCACTTAGACATTTAAATCAATCCTAAACACTTAGAATTTTCCATGGAATTATCATCATCATGCCCTTTGCAAATGCAATGCAAACTATATGAAAAATACTAGATTCAATCCTAAACAAATGAATGCAACTATATGCTTTTCTTTTTGTTTGCAAAAGATGCAAAATTTTCAATTTTTCTCGAGTTTTTTTTTGTTTTTTTAAATGCACTTAGATGAATGCATGAGACTCAAAGATGAATAAAAGGAAAAACTAAGAAAAGAACACGCAAAGTCAAACTCCAAATCCCTCTCCCACACTTAAATTACACAATCCTTTATGTAATAAAAGAGTGAAAGAGAGAAGCAACAGAAATATATTGTATAAACTTAAAGAAAAATGCAATGGTATTTATAAGGGAGGAGTTTTTGGTACCTTAGAAGGTGGTGTGGGAGGTGTAAGAGGCGCCTGAAATGTCCTCCATGATGTCAATGTTGTGGCTCCTGTTAGGTGAAGAAGGACTTTTGGGTCACTAAAATCGATCCCTCTATAATCAGATGCAATATAGATGAGGTTTCATCAATCCATCTAGGAGCTAGAATAAAAGAGATGCAAGGCACTAACTAAGCTTAACCATGGATGAAGAAGAAGGGTGATTTTAACAACATAAGTGATCAAAGATGAAATGCATAACAAAAGGGAAATCTAGCAAGACTAAAGCAAGTAATGAAATGCAAAGAAACTAAGTGAAACATGAATCAAAGAAAACAATAGCCAAATGAAATGCAAGAACTCAAAATGAATGCTAAGTGCAGTAACTTGAAATGCAAGGCAAGAAATGGATAAAAGCAAAGCAACTAAAAACAGAGGAAAACATGACACAACATGACGAAAAGCAAAGAATAAGATGGAACAGGTTAAAGGCTGAAGCAATGATGACTTGGAGATTACTTAGTATCAAACCTAGGGTAGTCAAGACTAATAACAAGCAAGATTCATAATCAAGCCACTAATTCAATCAATTTGCAATCAGAGTAAAGATGTCTAGGTAATGCATATGTCACCCACTTGTGATGGCGTATCTGTACAAAACCAGCATGATAACACAAGGCTCTTAAAGACCAAACAATGTACTAAGATGCAATGTAATAATCTAAGGAATTATCCCAAGCATAGTTCTTCAGGCATTTAATCAAACACTTGTGATGCAGTAAACACTTACAATCTATTTCACTTGAACAAGCTACTCAAGCCTTAAGAACAAATAAGCAAGGTAAATCAAGCAAGAATCAAACCAAAATTCCCTAAGCTATCAACTAATCATTCCCAAATCTGCTCTAACCTCAAACCATATGAAACTACTCACAACACATAGTGAAATCAACAGAAATAAGCAGATGAGATAGATCAAACATGATTAAACAAGAACTAGAATGAAAATAACAAAAGAAGTACAAAACTTTATTAAAAAGGTTATCTAGATCAAAATCTCATCAAATCTCCTTTTGGGTTCCCCCTCAGGTCGAAAAATAAGATAAAGAAGAAGATAAGTGCTAAAAAAATAAGGTTTAGCTTAAATAGGCTAAGAAGATAAGGTTTGACAAAAAGTAGAAAAATCTTGGTCAACTCTCGGCGTTGACACATCGTGGTGTAAGGGAAGGTGTTCTGCTCGATGCAGTCAGCTCGATATCGAGGTGGGTTCTCGGTGTTCTCCTCGATGCTAGACCTTGATATGCCATGTATATCCGTATCGGCTTGTACGGAATGCCTAGCTCGGTGCACTACCTCGGTGCAGTCTCGGGGTCCTCGGTTAAATCTTTCTTCCTCATCCCACGCTTCACATCGAGCAAGCTTCACGGGTGTTCTGTTTGATCCTGGACCTCGATATGGATACAAAGTTTGCAAAGCTGCTTCTTCGGCATCTCCTTCGAACATGAGTTGCTTCCATCTCTTTCCCAACTCCAAAACTCTCCCAAAAACACCTGAAACTCACCACAAACATGCACATGTATGCAAAGTTATGCGATCCTAAGCTAAATGCATGCCATGTTGATTCTAAGTGCAAATGATATCAAAATGCTAAACTATAATGCAAAAACAGAGGAAAAGATTCATGAAATGCAGCCTAAAATGCTCTTATATAGCAAGCTATCATTAGGCCTCTCCCTTCTTATGATTCTTCTTCTCCTTGGCGCTTCTTGACAAGAGGCTCTTGGTGGCACCCAACTCTCACTTCCTCATTTCACGCAAAGGAGCGCCATCTACTAGGAGCTCTAGCCAC
This sequence comes from Thlaspi arvense, assembly GCA_911865555.2. NCBI lineage: Eukaryota > Viridiplantae > Streptophyta > Magnoliopsida > Brassicales > Brassicaceae > Thlaspi > Thlaspi arvense. Next base: position 11,679,889 of record OU466861.1, read on the forward strand.
TACTTGGCTTTCAGCTTGTTGCTCTTCTTGAGGAGCAGAAGTAGAGGTTCCACTAGACTTCCTCTTGAGGTCCTTGATTTGAGCTTTCATGCTCTTCATCCCCTTCACCAACTTCTTGATGGTTTTGTCTTGCTATTTGTTCCATCTTTGCAAGAGGTTGATGTGTTCATGGACCTTCTTCAAGGGACCGCCTTGGTGTGTCACATCATGGGGCTGGAAATGGTACTCCTCACTGTTGTAACTTGGAGCATCTGATTCTTCTTCTTCTTAAATTCCTTCTCCCATTTGCCCTCCATCATAAACTACAAGTGGATAGTCTCCTTCATAAACTCTTCCTTTGTATCCTCTTTGTTGGCGTCAGCTGCCAAAAACTCTTCTCCCCCACTCTGAAGTTCAATGTCCTCATTGAGCAATGGAAGGAAATCTTCTATGACAGCTTCTTTTTCAGCTAAGAGAGTCTCTTAATCAGTAGCTATGGATTAACTTCTGGTCTTCCAGGAAGGTTGCCTTGAGTTTTAGGGTATGCAATGCCCTTGTTCTTCTCAAGTGTCTTCACTCTTGCAGCCAACCCATCAAACTCCAAATGTATGCAAAATGCAATGCAACTCCTAAAACTACACTAACTCCTAAATGTATGTAAATGGGATAAGAAGAAGCAAAATATGCATATTAAGAGACTAAAACTAGTGATGAATACATGCTAAGATGGTATAAATAATAGAGATATCATGTAGTAACGATGCTACCTTCATGTCTTTTGAAAGTTGATCTAGAGGTCCTACTGGTCGGGTTAGATGTGAGAGCGAGGGATCATTCCAAATGTAGGTGTTCTTCCCATTGCCGATGGCTTTCCCTAGCTGCTTTGCGAGGAGGTCTCTACCAATGAGGATTCTCCTCCATCCATGAGAGCGTGCCGTAGTGGTTTTTATTTCTAGTAAGTTTTGGTCCTTACAATACTTGCCTAAAAGCACTCGACTTAATATTGATGACATTTTGAGAATTCTCCAGCTATTTTTTGCCAAGAGTGCATCATTGAATTGTTGGATCTCTCTAAATCCGAATCCTCCGTATTTCTTTGATTTAGCTACCTTGGACCAGGCTACCCATCACATCTTCTTTTTCCCTGATTTTGAATCTGATAGTAGGTTTTTATGCCACTTACAACTAAAAACCCCTCATAGCCAATTGTGGTATAACTTAGGGTTCTTTGTCAAATCCAAACATGGAAGATGATTCATAGAAAAATACATGATGATATTGCAAGCTAAGCCAAGCAAAGAAAAAGTTGTTTTAAGTCTATCACCCTAAGTGATCATCAAACTGGAACAGGACAATGAGGAATGGATCAAAGCAAGTAAACACAACTCTTAACTAATAAGAACAGAGTAAACAACAGAGCAAAACAGAGGTAATTCGAATTTAATAAGAAGGGTTATAGGATGAGATAATTGAGATAAGATGATCATTAGCCTCAAACAAGATGTTAAAACAATAAATAAATACATAATCCTTAAGCATAGAACTCTAAACATATAAATCAATCAACACTCATGACAAAGATTCCTATGAAAGCAACCTAATCAATACATAATTCTCGTTAGTGATCAAGACACAATCAAGCATGAAGAAACAGTTCGATTTAGCCTATAAGCTCCCTAGACATTCATTCTCATGTGTAAGGATAAGCAAATCTACTAAGAGGTTGGTTCAGGCATTTCAACAAACACTTTTGATGCAATAAAAACCCTAGATTCGAACATTATCATGGAAAGACAAGCATGAAGAACACCAAATAGTGAAGGATCTAACATCATATATACCTAAACATCAAGTTATAAACCTTGGATCATCCTAAATCTAACCCATCCTTAAACCCAGAAATGCCTACACGCAAATCATGGCTGATATATCAAAATCTAAGCAAAAGATGAAGGAAAACATGATCAAAAGCAGGAGACATAAGATCAATAACAAGAAATGCAAACTTAGATAAAAACTTCACATTGTTGCTTACAAAATACAAAAAACCAAAAAATTGCTCAAGAACAAGAGATAGAGGGAGAGAGAGAGAGAGAGAGAGAGAGAGAGAGAGAGAGAGAGAGAGAGAGAGAGAGAGAGAGAGAGAGAGATTAAGGATAAGGTTTACAAAGATAAGATTCAACAAATTCTGGATAACTGACTAAAAAGATAAGGTTTTGCTTTTATAGTCAAAGGTCAAAGCTTGGTCAACTAGGTCAAAGGCTGGATCCGAACGTTGAGTAAAGTCAAAGTTGGCTGGGAAGGAGGCTGATATCGGCCAACTCCTCGATACAGTTTCCATCTTTTGATATCGGTTTGGACGTCGACACAAATGCCTGATACTGAGACGCTTACAAAGCGCCAGTTTTCCATGCTTCTTCTGTATCAGAGTGATGCCCGATACAGAGGCTGATACACTTTCTGCACTTCCATATCGAGCAACGGCCTGATATCCACCTCGATACAGAACCTTGAAACTTCTTCTGCTGCTTTGAATCCTCCTCTATGCTTCAGCTTGATTCTCAAAAGTCCAGTAATCCTCGTAAGCCTCAAATGTACCTGAAATACACTCCAAAATGCACCTAATATGTAATGCCTAATATGAGACTCACTAACTCTACAATGAATACAAAAGGGACCTAAAATGCACATGAATGCAAGAGAAAGACATAAAAGCATATGAAAATGCATGCTTATGCTTAAATGCAGTAAATATAATGTCTATCAACACCTCCAAGCTTGCCTTTTGCTTGCCCTAAAGCAAACAAGAAGAAAAAAATAGGAGATGAAGATTGAAAATGGGAGTTCATAGACTAAATTGTCAAAGGGAGAAATGAGATCATGTCCAAGTTAACAATTTTAAGATGCATATGATTTTGTTCAAGTATAAATCTAGCCACATTCATCACAAGCAATAACAAGTACTCAAGTCTGGCCTACACAAGCAATCATATCAATCAATATTTTTAACATTCAATTAAGTGTAACCATGTGAATCATGCTTATACAAATAAAGTGCTTTCATTTGGCTAAGAGTAATGTTATAAGATTATAATGACCTCATTAAAACTTGAACTGGCTCATGAAAATGCAAGGGATTTCTCAAAAATATAGAATGGGCTTTGGTAAAATGCTAAGGATAAAGAAAAACTTATGCATACAAAGGTAAACTTTCATCTACCCAAGTCCCATAAATGACCTTAAACTCTTACTTTATACCCAAGAACATATCCTATTCTACCCTTTCTTGTGGTTCACAATTCTTCTTTCTCCTTTGGAGCTTCTGTGAGGATGCATCTTCTTCTTTGAATCTTCTTGGTGGGTTGGCTTCTTGGTTTGTATGGGCTCTTCTTTATTTTTCTGGTGTTTCTCATCCTTTTGATGTTTAATGAACTTTGATTTGCACACTTTCTTCTTTGTATTTGACCCTCTTTGATTAAATTAGCCAATTCTCCCAAGGTAACTTGCATTGCACTCCTTCTCCTTTACTTTATTTTATTCTTTGCTTTTCTTGAATAAAACCCATCCCATTGAAACCATAATTCTAGCCTAATCTAGCTCAAAAATGCAAAGCTAGTTCTATATGGAAGTCTTTCCAATGTAGTTCTAAATCCCAACACTTTTTACTAAGATCATCTATGGAAAAAGGCCTTTCAATCTCTCACAAATGATTCAATGGTTTGAAGGAAAATATGGTTAAGGGTGAAGAGTTCTACTTGGACTAGCAAGAGTGGTAAGAAGGAAAAAAAAAGCCCAAGTATGTATATAAGTTTCCATGAAAAAAAAACTTTTCAATGCACAAGACATGATAATTAATGAATAAAGATTATGGTTCAAATAGATAACGATTGAAATCAGATTATCCAAGCTTCAACTAGACAAAAGTGACATGCAAAGAATTCCAAATGTGGTTCAACCTTCAGTTCAAACAAGATCACACGTATTAAATAATTAATAACTAGGACACTGAACACAGTTTCGAATTTTAACATCATACAAGATAATCATCATTACTCCATACGCATATGAAGGGAACCTATATGAAGTGCATACTAGACTCAATCCTATGCAAATAAATGAATGCAACTACATGAATTGTTTTGGTAAATAAATGAATGCGACTACATGATTTTCTATAGCTTAAGTGAATGCATGAAATGCTAAATGTATGCATGATGTTATAAGAAAACAAAACACAGAATGAGATGCTTTCTCCCTCCCCCCAAACATAAAGCACACACATTCCTATAAATCCAAATATCTCATTGAGCTGGTTAAAATCCAATTGGTAAACTGTTCTAGCCACCTTGAACTTGATGTATCCATCTCCATAGCACTTATCACTAGCTTCTGTGGGCTTATAGAATTGCATCTCTAAGGTGGAGACGAATTGAAAAGTAGCCAGCTTATAGGAGGGATAGACCATAGTGAAGAACTTCTCCAAACCGATATGCTTGAAAATCTGACTGGTGTCTTCATAAAGCTCCAAGCTATGAAACAGCTGCATATCAGCATATTTAGTCCCCTTGAACTTCATGTTGAGAGACTTCTTTATGCGCTCATCATTTGAAACTACAGCCTTGGAATTCTGAACTGGATCATTCCCACTTTTGCTTCTCCTTTCAAGCTGCTCATCAGAGTTAGACTCGCTGTCCTGCAACACTGGGCGCTTGCCCCTAGCTATTTCAGCTCTTTTCTTGGCTTGTTGAGCTTTAGACTTTTCCATTTTCTGAAAAAGAGAAAACACTAACACAACTATAAGCATAAAAAATATATATTGAAAGCAAGCTTATATGTTGCATATGAAATGCATATTCAGTATTAAACAAGTCTAATAAGCAATCAACAATGACAAAGAAGCTCAAAAATTCAACTCATTTTTCAATACTTAGCAAACATTTCAAAAATTCCCAGATTTTCAAAGTGTCTCAAAGGAAAAATTAGCAAGCAATCTCAATCAAGCAAGGTGATAGCAGCCTAATGGAATTAGAAGCATCAAAATCTAACAAGTTTCAAGAGATTATTTGCAAATTTTCACTCAAAAAGTGTTTATAAACAAAAATCCTAGAAATTCAACATTCAATCACCATTTATGCTTGCTAACATTCCTAACCATCACGAGAACACATTAATAATCAAACCCCAATGATTTTCCCTCCAATTCCAACATTCTACCAAATGTTTCTTAAAATTTCACTATTGCAGATGGTGGAATTTTTTTTGAAATTTCAGAGATTTACCTTAGTAGTTTGATGGATGAAGGGTTGAAAACAATTGAAAAATCCGATAACTTGCGTTGACATCTCTTTCTTCAAAAGTGCATGAATTCTCTTTTTTTTTTAAAAAAAAAGTGCATAGTTTCTCATTGTCCAGGTGGCCCAGCACACCCAAGGAAAGAGAGAATCCGCAATAAATCATGCTGGTGATAGGCAGATTAACTTTCTTGAGAGGGAGAGACCTGATTTGAAGTCCTGGAGTTCGTCCATGTTGAGACTCATTTACAGAAGCGTCAGGGACCAAACTTTTCTGGAAAAGTAGCAGTGGAAGAATTGATGTTATGTAGTTTCCAGATCCCCACAGTGAGTACAAAAAGAGTTTTCTAGTAGTTTCTGAGTCGAAAGGTTTTCGCCGACCAGGAGAGCTCTTTGAACTGTTTGCCACATAAAAACTTTCATCTTTGAAGAAAAATTTATGAACCAGATGTCCAAATGCTAGATAGGGTCGTTGTGAGCATTTTTTTCTTGGTCGTGGGATTTCTGGATTGATTCCACTACAGGGATGTGATATCCTGTTTTTGCAGTATATTAACCAAACTTAGTAGGCAGTCAGATGAGGGCATCTGCTACTCCTGCTCTACTTGGTCTGAGAGAGGACATCATCAGCATGGTAAAGTATTATCTCATTGATTTTTTTTTTCGGCAGAGTCGTCATGTAGTAATGATGCTACCTTCATGTCTTTTGAGAAGTGATCTTTGAGGTCCTACTGGTTGGGTTGGATGTGAGAGTGAAAGCCTAGGGTCATTCCAAATGTAGGAGTTTCGTCCATTGCCGATGGCTTTCTCCGGCTGCTATATGAGGAGGTCTCTACCAATGAGGATTCCAATCCATCCATGAGAGTCAGCCATAGAGTTTTTATTTATAGTAAGTTTTGGTCCTTAAAATACTTGTCTAAAATCACTCGACTTAAAAGCTTGATGGCTTTTTGAGCATTCTCCAACTAATTTTTGCCAAGAGTGCATCATTGAATTGTTGGATCTCTCTAAATTCCAATCCTCCATGTTTCTTTCATTTAGCTACCTTGGACCAGGCTACCCAGCACATCTTTTTTCTCCCGATTTCGAATCTTATAGTAGTTTTTATGCCACTTGCAATTAAAAACCTCTCATAGCCAGTAGGGTTCTTTATCAAATCCAAACAGGAAAGATGATTCATAGAGAATACATGATGATATTGCAAGCTAAACTAACAAACAAAGGGTTGTTTTAAATCTATCACCCTAAGTGATCATCAAACTGGAACAAGACAATGAGCAATGGAACAATGCAAGTAAATACAACTCTTAACTAACAAGAACGGAGTAAATAATAGAGCAAAACAGAGGTAATTCGAATTAAACAAGCAGGGTTATAGGATGGGATAATTGAGATATGATGATTCTTGGCCTCAAAACAAGATGTTCAAACAATCAATAAATGCATCATCTTTTAGCATAGAACTCTAAATATGTAAATCAATCCACACTCATGACAATGATTCCTTTGAAAGCAACCTAATCAAGATTTACTTCTCATTAGTGATCAATACACAATCAAGAATGAAGAAACGGTTCTATTATGCCAATAAGCTCCCTAGTCATCCATTCTCATATGTAAGGATAAGTAAATCCACTAAGAGGTTGGTTCATGCATAAACACTTTTGATGCAAGAAAAACCCTAGATTCGAATCTCACGTAATAAGAGCAAGACAAATATGAAGAACACCAATTAGTGAAGGATCTAACATCATCTATACCTAAACATCAAGTTATAATCCTTGGATCATCCTAAATCTAACCCATCCTTAAACCTAGAAATGCCTACTCACAAAGAATGACTGATCTATCAAAATCTAAGCAAGCAATGAAGGAAAACATGATCAAAAGCAATAGAAACAAGATCAATAACAAAAAATACAAACTTAAATTAAAACTTCAAATTATTGATTACAAAATACCAAAAACCAGAAAATAACTCAAAAACAAGAGAGAGAGAGAGAGAGAGAGAGAGAGAGAGAGAGCGAGATTAAGGATAAGGTTTATAAAGATAAGATTCAACAAATGCTGGATTAAGATAAGGTTTTTGTTTTATAGTCAAAGGCCAAAGCTTGGTCAAAGGCTGGATCCGAGCGTTGACTAACGTCAAAATTGTCAGGGAAGGAGGCTGATATCAGCCAACTCCTCGATACAGTTTCCATCTTTTGATATTGGTTGGGACGTCGACACAAATGCCTGATACTGAGATGCTCACAGAACACCAATTTTCCATGCTTCTTCTGTATCAGAGTGATGCCCGATATAGAGGCTGATATACTTTTTCCACTTCCATATCGAGAAACGGCCCGATATCCATCTCCATACAGAACCTAGAAACTTTTTCTGCTGCTTTGGATCCTCCTCTATGCTTCAGCTTGATCCTCAAAAGTCCAGTGATCCTCCTAAGCCTCAAATGTACCTTAAATATACTCCCAAATGCGCCTAATATCCAATGCCTAGTATGAGACGCACTAACTCTACAATGAATGAAAAATGGACATAAAATGCACATGAATGCAAGAGAAAGACGTCATAAAAGCATATGAAAATGCATGCGTAAATGCAGTAAATATGATGCCTATCAACACCTCTAAACTTGTGTTTTGCTTGTCCTCAAGCAAACAAGAAGAACAAATAGGAGATGAAGTTTGAAAATGGGAATTCATAGCCTAAAATGTCAAAGGAAGAAATGAGATCATTGTCCAAGTTAACAATTCTAAGATGCATATGATTTTTTTCTAGTCAAAAAATCTAGCCAAATTCATCACAAAACAAGTACTCAAGTCTAGCCTACACAAGCAATCCCATCAATTAACCCATTTAATATTCAAGTAAGTGTAACCATATGAATCATGCTTATGCAAATCAAGTGCTTTCATTTGGCAGGTAAGGTTTTGAGATTATAATGACCTCATCAAATTTCGAACAGGCTCATGAAAATGTAAGGGATCTCTCAAGAATATAAAATGAGCTTTGGTAAAATGCTAAGGGTAAAAAAATACTTATGCATACAACAGAAAACTTCCATCTACCCAAGTCTCATAAATGATCTTAAACTCTTACTTTTCTACCCAAGAACATATCCTACTCTACCCTTTCTAGTATCACCCCACACTTATGTCTTTCCACACTCTATCATGTTCCTTCTCAGCACATATGTCTTTCCACACTCTATCATGTTCCTTCCCAGCACTTATGTCTTTCCACACTCTATTATGTTCCTTCTTTGCAAACTTCATCACTGTATGCCTTGTTCATCCAGCTCTGAATCCAAATATCTTATTAAGCTGGTTGAATCCCATTTGGTAAACTGTTCTAGCCACTGATAGGTGTAAAGTTTCACCCAAATAAAATCACTGCAAGTGCACAGCAAGACAGTTATAATATAAATAGTTATCGAATCTCAAGAGAGTTAAGATCGTTGCACAACAGACTTTAGGTTCAAATTTAGCTTAAGCGAAATCGATTTAATGTATAAGAAACAATTAAGTAAACACCAGGTGGTTTATAGGTTCTTAAAATCGAAGAGACAAGACACTAGGCACTCAAATCTCATAATGAAAGCTGTCATCTCTAACAGAGTACGAATATGTCTCCCCAAAAGCTTCTGATCTAATTTCTCTCTAAGTCTCAATGATAATCTGATAATGGCTTAACAATGGCTCTAGAAACCAAAATACAGCTTCTAAAACATGAGTGGGGCAGCATTGCAAATAATGGGAAACTTTTGGGCTAAGTCGCAATTCTTCAGAGATCTTTTAAAACTTCACTTCACGTCTATGATCGGTGTCGATCGACACTAGTGGGTGGTGTCGATTGACACCAAGCACCAAATTTGTCTTCGAGTTAGCTTTTCAGTAAAGACTTCAATATAGCTCCTTATTGCTCTAAAATCTTCAATTATGCTCCACACATAGCTAAACCTGTAAAGACTCTAAAAGACTCAAAAACTACTAAAAACTACCAAAAATACTCTATAAAAAGGCTTATATCATGGTCAAAAACCCATAAAAACCATGATATATCAACTCCACCAGAATTAACTTTTGCTTGCCCCCAATCAAAACAGTAAACTAAGAACATAGTCGAGGTTTTAAAAACAAGGGAACTCACTTTCTCATAGATCATTGTAGTTATTGCTTATCTTGTAATCCACACACTGGATAATCAAACCAAATCGAATCACCATGTACTTCTCTTTAGGTGTTCGCAGCATCTCAAATTTAACTCATAAATTCACATCATTATCCATTAACCATCATTGCTAAACATTATTAGTGGTCTAAATGTTCAAGAACCTTCTAGACTCATTCCCATTCTATATCTTAATAAATAAGCTATGCAATCTATCAACTTTTGGTAATCTTTTCTCCTCCAGACTTATTCTTTTCTTATGTTTCATTATATTACTTCGGGTGTAGGTAAATAATGGTATCACTGGATAATCCTAACCATACTTCCACCTATGATCATCTCTTTAAAATGAAATATTAGGATCACCGAAAATTTTCCTGCCCTTTACCCGAAGAGAATCATCTCAAAATTTTTAGCATTGTTTTCAGATTTCTCAATAGCAAACAAGGGAGGGGAGTACCATTACTTTTCAAATATTTCAGGCAACTTATTAGATATGAATGAGAAATCAAGCTCTTAAACATCAAACTCACTAACTTAGTCTTATAAACGCTCAGGTTTAATGGACTATTCTGGAACTATGGTTGTTTCTAGTTAATTGGTCAGCTTTAGGATTTTTTATTAGTCATAACGTGGTATCGATGTTATAGCAGTGGTCACTCAGAGGAAACAATAAGCACAAATAGTTAAGAGAAAGATCCTAGTTTCCAACTAATTTTGACTCAATAAAACAAAGTTTTGACACAACAAACTGACTCTAAAAACCAAGCATAATATTAGCAACTACCTCCCCAAATTTATACAACATTGTCCCTAGTGTCATTAAGCCGGAAGTCGGTAAAGTTAAGAGATTAATTTGTTTGAACAGAGCAAGAAAATGGTTACCTGTGACCGCGTATTGTGTCGATCGACACACTATAATTGGTGTCGATCGACACGCTGTCCGAAGACAGAATGTGGACGTCTCAAACGTGATCATGTGTTGCAAGTTAAATTGTTAGATGAAATTCTCCCGAGTCAAGACTGTTAGGAACACTCAAGCACACAATTAAAAGCAACAACACAGACAATGCACAATCTTATAAGTTCAAACAAGTTTCAAATCATAATCATAGCTAACAAACTGATTCAAAGAAAAAATAGAAAAACTGACTCAAGAGAATGAAAAATAAAAAGGGAAAAAAAGTAACCAGAATAGAAAGAGGAGCTAGTCCTCATCCTCATCACGGGGTGGTGTAGGTGGGCGAATGCATCTGCAGTTCGACAACACAGCCATAGCATTCCAGAGGCTATAGACACTATGAACCATAAATCTCTGAAAAGCAGCCTGCTCCATAGGGATAGGCGGAATGTCTGGAAGATGGTGAGGCCCAATCGGCTGTGGTAAGGTGGAAGCTCTGGCGGCTCGAGCTGGTCTAGATGATCCTCCAGCAAGGTCATCAACAGGTGCATCCTCAACAGAAGAAGCAGCAACACGTGAAGAAGCTCCTCTGCATCGTGTAGGTGCAGCAGTTGATATATCATGGTTTTTATGGGTTTTAACCATGGTATAAGTCCTTTTTATTGAGTCTTTTTGGTCTTTTTAGAGTCCTAGTAGCGTCTTTGCAGGTTATAGCATCTCTGAAGCATAATTGGAGATATTGAAGCTTTTTGGAGCATTGCAAGATGAAGTCACGAAGTGTGCAACTCGGAAGAAAAGTATGGATTTGGGTGACGCTCGTCACCACCTATGGTGACGCTCGTCACCCGTAGAGGAAGGAACGTGGCTTGTTTTTAAAAGATGGGGAAGAAATTGCAGTTTTGGCTCAAAAGTTCCAGTATTTGCAAAAAGGCCCAATATCATGTTTTATCTTGTATATTAGGTTTTTCAGCCATTCTTTTGGCATATATCTTGCATCTTATTCTTTTTGAGAGCTTTAGAGAGAGATTTGTAGCAGAGCTTTTGGAGAGATAAATCAGACTCCTTCAGAGCAGATTTCGAACTCTTTTTTTTTTATTTTTTATTTCTTTTATGCAATCTATTCTTTTCATGATGTTTTCTCAAATCACCATGCCTGAGTAGTTTGCTAGTTAAGTTAGAGCTTTTCAAAGGTTGATGAAGAGTTTGTAGAATTCCTATATGTTAGGAATATCATTTGGTTCTTCATCACTGCTTGCTTGAAAATCGATTTCTTAGACACATCATCTAGAAATCCGAAATCATAGGTTGTTTAATAGATGTGAGAGCATTATTGATAACCTGATCTAGCATTAGATGAGAAAAATAACTTAGTGCAAAGAGATTTGGCTTAGGAGTTTTGTGAATAATTGAACTTGATCATTACTGCATGTTTAGATTGTTAGGGTTTGCAAAGAGATTTGAAACTCTGTGATTTATACATAGCTAACTTCTGCAATTGGAATTGATTAGTTATATATTTGCGTTTCATGTTCAAGACGGTTCTTAATCATTCCTGATTTCATGCATTATACATTCTCAGATTCAACCTGCGAATTGTCCGGACTTAGCGCTTTTAGTCTCTTGAAACTTAGATCAAAAACAAATTTTGCCTGCTATCTATAATTTTGTTATTTCCCATTATATACACTATTTATTGCTTAGCCTAATCTGAATCTGAAATCGCTAGTGTAGTTTACATACTCCTTTGGGATTCGATACCCCTTATACTACAACTGCTTTGCTGTGCACTTGCAGTAGTTTTTATTTGGGAAAAACCTGAGCCATATCAGCAGTCCGCAATAAAGTCAAGTCTGGGCAAAAACTGAGCAGATTGCTCTAAATGATGGTGAGAGCAGTGTTCGGGAGCTGTACCTTATGCTGTACTCCGCTCTCGTCGCAGAAAACCCAAAGCTGATCAGAACCCCTAATCCACGTAGTCCTCCTAAAATACTACATATCCAGCAGAGAGCGATGGCTTAAAATGGTGCTGCTGGAGATGTCAATCCCACATTATTGAAATGTGTGAGTCAAAAGGCTACCAACACTGTCAGACTTCACACTCGTTAAATCGGAGAGTGTAGAATGCATGCAATCAGGAATGAATTAAAACCGTCTTGAACATGAATCGCAAAGATATAACTAATCAATTTTCATTTCAGAAGTTAACTATGCCTACATCATAGAGTTTCAAATCTCTTTGCAAATCCTAACAACCTAAACATGCAGTAATGATGAGGTTCAATTGTTCACAAAACTCCTAAGCCAAATCTCTTTGCACTAGGGCGTTTTGCTCATCTAATACTAGTTCAGGAGATTAATACTGCTCTCACATCTATAAAAAAACCTAGGTTGAAATCGAGATGATGTGCCTAAGAAATCGATATGAATGCAAGCACAGATGAAGAACCAATGGATTTCCTATAAGTTTAGCAATTCTACAAACTCTTATTCAACCATTAAAAAGCCCTAACTTAACTAACAAACTACTTAGACATGGTGAATGAAACAAACATCATGAAAAGAATAGATTGCATAAAAGAAATAAGAAATAGAAATAAAAGAGTTGGAAAATCTGCTCTGAAGGAGTCTGATTTTGTCTCTCCAAAAGCTCTGTACAAATCTCTCTCTAAAGCTCTCAGAAAGAATAAGATACAAGATATATGCCAAAAGAATGGCTGAAAAACCTAATATACAAGGTAAAACACGATCTGGAGCCTTTTTGCAAATACTGGAACTTCTGGGCCAAAACTGTAATTTCTTCCCAATCTTTTAAAAACCAGGCCACGATTCCTTCCTCTACTGGTGACGAGCGTCACCCTTATGGGTGACGAGCGTCACCCAAATCCATACTTTTCTTCTTGAGTTGCACACTTCGGGGCTTCCTCTTGCAATGCTCCAAAAAGCTTCAATATCTCCAATTATGCTCCAGACATGCTATAACCTGCAAATACTCTATTAAGACTCTAAAAAGACCAAAAAGACTCAATAAAAAGGACTTATACCATGGTTAAAAACCATAAAAACCATGATATATCAACTCTCCCAGACATAGCTTTTGCTTGCCCTCAAGCAAACATCAGACAAAGAACAGGGTCGAGGTTTGAAAACAAGAAACAGTCAGCTAAACATAAGGAACACCATATTAGTTAACACTTTCGAATCCACATACCACAGAGTCAACACAAGATCAAATTTCAGTCTAATCATCACAAGCTTAGCAAATCTCTATAATTCAATCCAAATCCCTTAAAGAAATCCGAAATTTCCACTGCTAACTCCTTATTTTTATCTAAGTGTGATATCTCATCAAGGCTTTATCATCTCAATCACTTACAGATTCTTTTCCCTTCCTAACAACTGAACAAAGCAATCTCAACACAGCTCTCCTATTTTCTCTTCCCTTGATTTTTTCCTTTATGATTTTTTTTTTTTCGATTTTTCACTTATTTTCTCATTTTTTACAGTCCAAGATATGATGTTACTCAATACTTGTATTCCTTGTGGGGAGATATGTTCTTGAGTGTGTTCATTACTGTTGTTCCTTGTGAGGAGACAGGGTCATGAATGCACAATTCTTTTGACTCAAACTTTTAAAGCTATATCAGGGAAGATCAAAGAGAGATTGCATCTAAACATACTTGTCAGTGTTGAAAGAGAGAATCAAGATCAATGAGAATCAAGCCCCAAGATAAGAAGTTTAAAGTTCATTAAGGTGGAGCTAAGAGCAGATTTTCCAGATTCTCTAAGTACCTAAACCTTCATTGCTAGACTGATCTACCTATGACTTTCAACTTAGTAAGACTTGTAATCAACTATTGTGGCAATGGTTCTTATAAGCATAGACGTTTTGGGGTTAGTTCCAAGAAAAACTGACAGTTTCAAAATTTTGACTCTATAAAAACAGGTTTTTGACTCAACTTTAAGACTCTATAAACATGACACAAAGCACACAACGTCAGTAACCACCTCCCCCAGACTTAAACAACACTGTTATTAAGCCAAGAGTTGGTCAAAAAGAAGCATGAGAACTTGTAAAACCTTGTCAGAAAAGTGGTACCTCGCGAAGGGACGGGTGACGAGCGTCACCACGTCTGATACTTCAGAATCATCAAGTTCGATGCTTAAACGTCATCATGTGTACTCCAAAGTTAGACTGTTGGAGCACTCAAAACACACATTAAAAACATCCAAACAAAGAATAATCCATGGATGAATAAGTTCACAAGACATCATCAAAGCAAACTGACAAACGGACTCTTTTTTTTTTTCTCATGTTTTTGGATTTTTTAGCTATGTAATAGAAAACTAAATTAAGTATATGAAAAGAAAAACTTACCAGTGGGTTGCCTCCCACTAAGCGCTTGTTTAAAGTCATTAGCTCGACTTTGAATGCTGCTCAGACAGCTGGTCGAGCATAAGGTGGCATTGAATACCTTGGAGAAGAATGTCTCCTCATCCATGGTCGTCTATAAGCTGTAGATGAATGAACTCTTCCAAGGAGGTGAGGAATATCAGTAGGGCGTGTTTTGACTGTGGGTGGGATACTTCTTTTTCCTGCAGAATCATGAAAAGAACCACCAAGCTTTCTACGAGAATCTCGTTGCTTGCATAAGTGTGAAGCATCTTTTGCATCTTTTAAGTTCTTATTGATGAGATTAGGAGGTCTGGAATTGGTTCCAGGAAGTGCATACCTATGCTTAGTTGTAGGTTTCTGGGTTGTGGAATGTTGAATTTTCGGTTTGGCAATATAAGATAAACTTGTAGCTGTAAGATCATGTCGATCCTTTGTGTCCAGGTTGGTGACGAGCGTCACCAGGTCAGTGACGGTCGTCACTGACCCTGTGGTTCGAGTTCTGCAGTTTTCCTGCAGTTCGGCTCTGCAAGTCTTGCCTCCATCACAAACTCATCCTCCTCCAGCAACTTGGCATTGATGGGAACTTCTTCTCTGAGCCTAGTCATGAAGATATGATCTTCACTCAAATCCTTAAACCCAACAGCTTTGGCAGAAGTTTCAGATATTGCTCCGTGAACAGCTAGCTTCTTCTCTTGCCTTCTATTATCTGATTCATTGACATACCCAGCAGTAATATCTTATGAATGCTCCATGACAGGCTCTTCATCTCTGGAAGTCCTTACAGAAAAGGTCTAACCATCAACGGTTGAACTCCCTTTTAACTTGTCCATGTCAAAGTTCATGACAACATCACCCAAAATAAGCTCTATGTTCCCATTTTTCACATCAATGATGGCACCAGCAGTAGCTAAGAACAATCTTCCCAGAATAAGAGGATCTTTAGGTTCTTCAGCATATTTCAGAACCACAAAATCTGTAGGAATTATGTAGCCTTCAATGTTAACATGAACATCTTGTAAGATACCTTCTGGAGTTCTTATGGATCGATCTGCTAGGATGAGAGAGATCCCAGCTAGCTTAAAATTAGTCATTCCAAGTCTAGCAGCAACAGAGGAAGGCATCAAGTTGATACTTGACCCTAGATCACAAAGAGAATGAGGAAAACGTCCTGCTGAGATTGAGAAATTAAGCACAAAGGTCCCTGGATCAGAAAGCTTCTCTGGAATACTGCTTTGAATGATGACACTGACTTGTTCAGAAACAGTCACTTTCTTCTTATTCTTTGGAACTGTGCCTACGAGAATTGCATTGATGTCTCTGGTAAGCAATGCTCCTTCCTCAGGACTTACACCATTCACAACCATCCTCTTAACATACCTTCTTAATGCTGGTGAAAGCTTGACTGCATCATCAAGAGGAATCTCAAGCATCTGCTTGTCTATCATAGCCTTGTATCTGGCTTCTTCTATCTCTTGTTTAGACTTCCTAGGATGCTTGAGGAATGGTGTTTTGGGTTTATAGACTCGTTCCTGGCCATTATCTGCAGTTACAGGCGAAATAGCTTCGTTCTGGGGTAGGTGACGACCGTCACCAGGGTGGTGACGAGCGTCACCAGTTTGTGAAGAAAAA
The DNA here is from genome assembly GCA_911865555.2 of Thlaspi arvense. NCBI lineage: Eukaryota > Viridiplantae > Streptophyta > Magnoliopsida > Brassicales > Brassicaceae > Thlaspi > Thlaspi arvense. The sequence goes on from OU466861.1 coordinate 11,696,255, forward strand.
GTGTCGGGCTCTTGCAATTTGGGTGACGAGCGACACCCACCTTGGTGACGCTCATCACTGATCTCTGAGACTGCGAAATTTTCATCTTCAAACTCCATCTGCTGCACGATTTGCTCTGCACTCAGCCTCTTTTCCTGCACTGTTTCAAGCTCCTTTTCACTCCTAACTGTGATGGCATTAACCTGGTGCTTGGGATTGATATCAATCCTTCCAGGAAGGAATCCATCTTGCCTTTGAATAGCTCATGCAGTTTGAGCAACCTGCACATCAAGCTTCTTCATATGAGAGTTCAGACTCTCAATTTTCCCATTCAAATCTTGATACAGTGAATCCAACTTGCCATTGAAGTTCACTGTCATCTTCTGCTGTCCTTCAAGTATCTGGTCCATGGTAGCTTCCATCTTATTGTCTTGTGGAGGTGCATTTTGGTAGAAAGAAGAACCATAATTCCTGCTGTTTTGGTAAGGTTGCTCAACTTCAGTCTTCTGGAACTGTGGCATTGGAGTATAACCAGATGCATTCTGGTTTCCTGGGAAGGTGCCCTTCTGATTATTGCTGTTGTAGCCTCTGTTCCACTGCTAATTTCCAAACCTTTGGTTCTGAAAACCTCCATTGATGAAATTAACATCTTTCTGCTCAAATTCATCAGGATTTTTGAAACTCTCCACTTCTGCAGCTAACTGGACTGATCTCTTTCCTGCCGAAAGGCTATGCATACTGTCCAGCATAGCCTTAACCTCAGCAATCTGGTTTCCATCATTTAAACCAGTCTGTTGCATTCTCCGAAAATCTGCATTCTTGGTGCTGTTGCTGCAGGCCAAGTTTTCAATCAATCTGATCGCCTCTTCTGGTCTGTTGGTGTTGAAGTTCCCAGCACTAGCTGCATCCAGCGCCATCTGATACTTCCAATCAATGCCTCTGAAGAAGATCCCAAGAAGCTGCACCTGACTGAAGCCATGATAAGAACAGTCCCTTTGATAAGACTTGAATCTCAGCCAAGAAGCCTTAAAAGCTTCAGTAGGACCTTGGGAGAATGATGCAATTTTCGTCCTCAGGTCCTCTGATCTAGCATCATCATAAAAATTGTTCAGAATGGCATTCTTGGTGTCTTCCCAATTAGCCAGCGAAGCAGGCTCTAGATGCTTCAGCCAATATGCAGCATCTCCTCCAAGTGAGTAAGGGAAAAGCTTGCAGAACAGAAAGTCATAGCTCACACCATTAGCTTTGACACTTGAAGCCAAATCCTCAAACCTCTCAATATGATCCATTGGATGCTCATTAGGTAAACCATGGAATGGATGCTGTCTCACCAGCTGATAATAAGCAGGCTTAGGCTCAAAATCGTTCCTCTGGAAAGCAGGAGGGCGGATTGCAACTCTGTTGGCATAGAACTGATCAGGTCTGTTGTAGTCTCCTAAAGTCCTCTGAACAAAACGCCCAGCAGCGTTGTTAGCAGCAGCAGGGACTCCAGCGTCTTGTACCATTTGTTGAACCTGCTGTTCAACAATGACATTCCCATCTTGATCAATTATCTGCCCTTCTTCATTCCTCCTTTTTCCCTCTCTGTTAGCCAAATGACCTTCTGCATCTTCAACCAAGATCAGTGGAGCAACCATTGTAGACTGTTTCTTAGTTTTCCTGATGGTCCTCTCCAACTTAGCGAGTTCGTCGATGCTTAAAGTCACAAGCTCCTTCTCTTTTTGTTGCTTCTGGTACTGCGATTAGGCATACACCTGAAACCAGCACAAAGAAAAGTAGCAGAAAGTCAGTAAACAAATTAAAACATAGACAAAATCCTAATACTAAATATCGATAGGCAGCTATTACTCCCCGACAACGGCGCGAAAAACTTGATAGGGCTCAGGTTTTATCCAAACTATTGCAAGTGCACAACAATGCAATCGTAGTATAAGGGGTTATCGAATCCCAATGGAGCAAGTAAACTACACTAAAGAGTTCAGGTTTAGATTAAGCTAAGCAATTAGTAATGAATGTAATGCGAAACAGCAAAAATAAATGTAAGTGGGCGTTTTTGGGATTGTTCTTAAAGTTCAGAAAGCTAAAGGCGCTAAGTCAGGACAATTCGCAGGTTAAATCCGAGAGTGTAGAATGCATGCAATCAGGAATGAATTAAAAGCATCTTGAACATGAATCGCAAAGATATAACTAATCAATTCTCATTGCAGAAGTTAACTGCGCCTAAATCACAGAGTTTCAAATCTCTTTGCAAACCCTAACAACCTAAACATGCAGAATGGCAGGTTCAATTGTTCACAAAACTCCTAATCCAAATCTCTTTGCACTAGGGCGTTTTTCTCATCTAATACTAGTTCAGGAGATTAATAATGCTCTCACATCTATAAAAAAACCTAGGTTGAAATCGAGATGATGTGCCTAAGAAATCGATATGAATGCAAGCACAGATGAAGAACCAATGGATTTCCTATAAGTTTAGCAATTCTACAAACTCTTATTCAACCATTGAAAAGCCCTAACTTAACTAAGAGACTACTCAGACATGGTGAATGAAACCAACATCATGAAAAGAATAGATTGCATAAAAAAAATAAGAAATAGAAATAAAGGAGTTGGAAAATCTGCTCTGAAGGAGTCTGATTTTGTCTCTCCAAAAGCTCTGGTACAAATCTCTCTTTAAAGCTCGCAAAAAGAATAAGATACAAGATATATGCCAAAAAATGGCTTATAAACCTAATATACAAGGTAAAACACGATCTGGGGCCTTTTTGCAAATACTGGAACTTCTGGGCCAAAACTGTAATTTTTTCCCAATCTTTTAAAAACCAGGCCACAACTCCTTCCTCTACTGGTGACAAGCGTCACCCAAATCTATACTTTTCTTCTCGAGTTGCACACTTCGTGGCTTTATCTTGCAATGCTCCAAAAAGCTTCAATATTTCCAATTATACTCCAGACATGCTATAACCTGCAAAGACTCTATTAGGACTCTAAAAAGACCAAAAAATTTCAATAAAAAGAACTTATACCATGGTTAAAAACCATAAAAATCATGATATCATATTTTTTGGTTGAAAAGGTGCCCAAGCCAATCTTCTGCAATAATCTCAGCGCCTCATCCTTAAGACCCAGTCTGCGGAAGGTACAAGAATATGCAAGACGTGTTGGCACTAACTCTATCTCCAGCCAGGCATTGTAGAAGATAGTGTCATAATTATCCCATGTCTTGCGGATGTCTCTGTAGACACACTCATCCTTTGACATTTCTTTGCCAGGAATGTGGAAGGGAGGGGATTGCTGTCCTAGAACCAGATTATGCAGTTGTGTCATTCCTTGTTCTGTTGCTGGTGCGTGGAGGCATCTGTAAATCTAAAAAAACAAGAACATAAAAATTCATAGCTTAGGCCAAAAATTAAAATTTTGAAAAATCCTGAATTATGCCTAAATCATTATCAGCGAGTGTTACCAACAACATATGATCACTAATCAAACTTAATTCCAATCTAAAACCCCCAAATCTGACTAAAATTTACAAAATTAGATCACCAATTCGAAAAATTTAAAGTTTTGCAAAATCAAGTGAAAATAACTATTGGGCATGGTCGAATCACTCAGAATCAACCTAAAGAAGCATGATTCAAGCCACAACTCAAGAAAAAAAAGAGGCAAAATTTTGAGTTTCAAACCTTGGTATCGAATTGAAAAAGTGGAATTTCGAGTCACTAACCTTGCAGATCGGATGAAAGTGTGATAGATTCAGAAAGAGAGCAAGAATCCATCTAGATTAGGCTTTGGAATCACACAAATCGAGCAACTAAATCGAAAGTTAGGGATTTGGGGGAAAATGTGCGCTTCGCGAGTTTTGAAAAAATGATGAGGAAGAAGAAAGAGTCGTGGTTTTAAGAACACTTATCTTGTCATCTATGGTGTCGATCGACACCAATGGGTGGTGTCGATCAACACTGCCCTGGATCGACCACAGTGAAGCCAATGGTCAAGTACTTTTTGTTTTTTGTTTTTTTTACAAAGACACAAAAAAAGAAAATTAATTAGTAAAACGAAAACCAAAGATTAAAATGTTATACACTTACAAGTGGGTTGCCTCGCACTAAGCGCTTGTTTTCAGTCATCAACTTGGCTATGTCAGATGATCAGGCAATGGGTGCATCACAATGTATCATTCGGGAATCTCGGCTTTCGCCCAATAATGTTTCACCCTTTGTCCATTGACCATAAACTCTCTGCCTTCTGGAGTCACTAAAAACAACAACACCATATGGTTTGACCTTCCTAATGGTGAAAGGACATGACCAATGAGAACATAATTTTCCAGGAAACAATTGCAAACAGGATTTGTACAGAAGTACCTGGTCATTTGGCTTGAAGTGTCTGGCAAAGATCTTTTATCATGATATGTTTTAGTCCTCTCCTTGTATAGCTTGGAGTTCTCATAAGCATGATGTCTGATTTCATCCAGTTCATTCAACTGCATCTGACGACTTTATGCTGTAGGTCTCCAGTCAAAGTTCATCTTCTTGACAGTCCAATTTGCCTTGTAGTCAAACTCCACTGGAAGATGACTGCATTTCCCATAAAGCAGATGGAACGGTGTACCTCTAAGTGGCGCTTTGAAGGCTGTCATGTAGGCCCAACGTGCATCATCCAGCTTTGTAGACCAGTCCTTCCTTGACTTGCTCACAGTCTTCTCCATAATTGGCGTGATCTGTCTATTGGAAACTTCAACCTGACCACTAGTTTGGGGGTGATAAAGAGTAACTACTCTATGATGAACTCCATATTTCTGCAGGAGCTTCTCAAAAGCCCCGTTGATGAAGTGTTTCCCACCATCATTGATCATAATTCGTGGTACTCTAAATCGGGGAAAAATAATGGTCTAAAGCAGCTTAAGAACCACTGCAGAATCATTTGTTGGATTGGCAATCGCCTATACCCACTTGGATACATATTCCCATAAGATGAAGGAAAAGGTCGTATGAAAGCAATGCCACAGCAATCAAAATCTTCAACCTCACGTATGAAGTTTTGTGGCATCTCATGTCTCTTACTGGTCTTCCCTCTCCTTTGACAGACATCACATTGAAATATGAATGTCTGAGCATCTTTGAACATTGTAGGCCACCAGAAGCCTGTTTGAAGAGCCTTGGACATTGTCTTGAAAATAGCAAAGTGTCCAGCATATTCAGAACAAATGGCAATGAAACAACACTGTTCTGAACCTCAGCCTCTACAATACATCTTCTATAAATCCCATCTAAACAGTTCTTGTACAAGTAAGGCTCATCCCAGTAAAACCTCCTAAGTTCCCTCATGAACTTCTTCTTCTCATACCCTTTAAGGGTGTCAAGTACTTCATCTGCAGCCAAATAGTTCGCAATATTAGCATACAATGGTCTAGTGGAATAAGTAATAGCAAAGATTGGCTGCAAAAAGATATCACGCAGAATCTGCTGAAGAAGAAATGCAGCTCAGGATTGGTGTCGATCGACACTGTCTCCTCGTATCGAGTGTCTGCTTCGCATTATGTCGATGCTGATCGACATTGGTCCATCTCGAGTGTGGTGTCGATCGACACCAAGGAGGTAGTGTCGATCGATAATGTCTCTTTTACTCGAAAGAATTTCAGGTTTTCAGCATCAAGTCCTTGCAATCTTGTTTCAACGAAAGGGAAACTCTCTTTGGGTAAAAAGTCATCAATTGGGAACGTCGTCTTCAATCCTGATTCTTGAGAGGTGATCAACCAATTCTTATCCCTGATTTCAATATCAAATTCTTGAAAAAGCAAAATCTATCTCAACAGTCTTGGTTTGGCATTCTTCTTCTATATCAAGAACTTGAGAGCAGAATGGTCAGTATGCACAATCACCATGGCTACAACCAGATAATGTCAAAATTTCTCAAAAGAAAACACCACAGCCAAAAATTCTTTCTATGTGGTTCCATAATTCTTCTGGGCATTATCAAGAGTCCTGCTTGCATAATAGATGGCATGAAGCTTCTTATCCTTCCCCTGGCCCAGAATAGCTCTAAATGCAAAGTCACTGGCGTCACACGTCACCTCAAAAGGCAAATCCCATTCTGAAGGTTACACAATTAGAGAACTCACTAGGGCCTACTTGATCTGTTGAAAGACAAAATGACATTTTGCAGTGAAATCAAACTTCACATCCTTGCAAAGCAGAGCAGTGAGTGGTCTTGCAATCTTGCTATAGTTTTTGATGAATCTTCTGTAGAAACCAGCATCTCCTTGAAAACTCCTCACTCACTTCACACAGTTTGCTGGTTGTAAACTTGTCATCACTTCAATTTTCGCTCTGTTTAGCTCAATGTCTTCTCCTGAAACTCTATGTTCAAGCACAATCCCATCTCTGACCATGAAATGACACTTTTCCCAGTTCAGAACCAAATGCTACTCTTCACATCTAGCATGTACTTTACACAGGTTGTCAAGGCAATCTTTGAAGGAAGACCTATACACAGAGAAATCATCCATAGAAACCCCCATGAATTTCTAAATCATATATTTGAAGTGATAGGGCTCAGGTTTTACCCAAATAAAACTACTGCAAGTGCACAACAAAACAGTTGTAGTACAAGGGGTATCGAATCCCAAAGGAGTATGTAAACTACACTATCGATTATAGGTTCAGATTAAGCTAAGCAGTAGATGGTGGAAGTAATGAGAATGACAAATTAAATGTAAGCAAACAAAACTTGGTTGTTGATCTAAGTTTCAGAAGACTAAAAACGCTAAGTCAGGACAGTTCGCAGGTTGAATCCGAGAATGTAGAATGCATGAAATCAGGAATGATTAAGAACCGTCTTGAACATGAATCGCAAATATATAACTAATCAATTCTCATTGCAAAAGTTAACTATGTCTAATTCACAGAGTTTCAAATCTCTTTGCAAACCCTAACAATCTAACCATGCAATAATGATCAAGTTCAATTGTTCACAAAACTCCAAAGCGAAATCTCTTTGCACTAAGTTGTTTTTCTCGTCAAATACTAGTTCAGGTTATCAGTAATGCTCTCACATATATTTAACAACCTATGATTTTCGGATTTCAAGATGATGTGTCTAAGAAATTCGATTTTAAAGCAAGCAGAGATGAAGAACCAAAAGATATTCCTAACAGGTAGCAATTCTACAAACTCTTCATCAACCTTTGAAAAAGCCCTAACTTAACTAGCATATTACTCAGACATGATCATAGAATCACAAAACATAACTGAAAAAAATTGCATTAAAAGAATATAATAATAACAAAGGGGGTTCGAAATCTTCTCCAAAAAGAGTACAAGATCTGTCTCCCCAAAAGCTCTCAATAAAACCCTCTCTAAGCTCTCTGGATTCTCAAAAACTAAGATCCAAACAAACAATGGCTGAAAACCTAATATATAGAAGCTAAAACAAGATCTGGGTCCTTCTTGAAAATACTGGAACTTCTGGGCCAATTCTGCAAATAATCTTGATACTTGTAACAAATCAAACACGCTCCTTCCTTCATGGGTGACGAGCGTCACCATAGGTGGTGACGAGTGTCACCCAAATGCATACTTTCTTCTCCGAGTTGGATACTTCGTGGCTTCAACTTGCAATGCTCCAAAAAGCTTCAATATCTCCAATTATGCTCCAGACATGCTATAACATGCAAAGACTATACTAGGACTCTAAAAAGACCAAAAAGACTCAATAAAAAGGACTTATATCATGGTTAAAAACCATAAAAACCATGATATATCAACTCCCCCAGACTTAGCTTTTGCTTGCCCTCAAGCAAACATCAGATAAAGAACAGGGTCAAGGTTTGAAAACAAGAAATAGTCAGCTAAAAATTAGGAACACCACATTAGTTAACACCATTGAATCCACATACCACAGAGTCAACACAAGATCAAATTTCAGTCTAATCATCACAAGCTTAGCAAATCTCTCAAATCCAATCCAAATCCCTTCAAGAAATTTGAAATCTCTACTGCTAACTCCTTATTTTTATCTAAGTGTGATATCTCATCAAGATTTTATAATCTCAATTACTTACATATTCTTTTCTCTTCCTAAACAACTGAACAAAGCAATCTCAACACAACTCTCCTATTTTCTCTTCCCTGAATCATTTCCTTTCTGATTTATTTTTGATTTTTCACTTCTTTTCTCAGTTTTTTACAGTCTAAGATATGGTGCGACTCAATACTTGTGTTCCTTGTGAGGAGACAGGTTCTTGAGTGTGTTCATTTCTGTTGTTCCTTGTGAGGAGACAGGGTCATGAATGCACCATTCTTTTGACTCAAACTCTTAAAAACTGCATCAGGGAAGATCAAAGAGAGACTGCATCTTAAGCTTATTGTCAGTGCTGAAAGAGAGAATCAAGATCAATAAGAATCAAGCCCCCAAGATAAGAAGTTTAAAGTTCATTAAGGTGGAGCTAACAGCAAATTTTCCAGATTCTCTAAGAACTTAAACCTTCATTGCTAGACTGATCTACCTATGACTTTCAACTTAGTAAGACTTGTAATCAACTACTGTGGCAATGGTTCTTAGAAGCATAAACGTCATATGGTTAGTTCCAAGAAAAATTGACAGTTTCAAAATTTTGACTCTATAAAAACACGTTTTTGACTCAACTTTAAGACTCTATTAATCAAATACAAAGCACACAACATCAGTAACCAGCTCCCCCAGACTTAAACAACATTGTCCCCAGTGTTATTAAGCCAAGAGTTGGTCAAAATGAAGCATGAGAACCTGTAAAACCGAGTTGAAAAAGTGGTACCTCGCGAAGGGTCGGGTGACGAGCGTCACCACGACTGATACTTCAGAATCGACAAGTTAGATGGTTATTAACGTAATGTTATCATATGTACTCTAAAGTCAGACTATTAGAGTACTCAAACACACATTTAATAGCATCTAAACATAACAATAGAAACCTGGTTCAACAATCTCACAAAACATCATCAAAGTAACTGACAACTGACTCAAAGAAAACACAAAAATGACTCAAGAGAAAATAAAAGAAAGGAGAACCAGAAACAAGTAACCAGATAGTAGAGGCTCAGTCCTCATCCTCGCAGGGCTCAGTGGTGTAATGTGGGCGGACACAACCACAGTTGCTAAGTGTAGCAACAGCATCCCATAGTCCCTCAAAGCTGTCAATGACATACTCCTGAAAAGCAGCAGACTCGCATCTGGCAGAAAGCGCAGCTGGCGTATAACGCCCTGTATCGTAATGAGCTCGCTGTTTGGCAACTTAATGCCAACATACTCTCCAGCTGTGGTAGTGAATGTCCAGACAGCTCCCAGCTTGAGCCACGTAACATGGCGCAGATGTTGCTCATCCATGAGAGATCTGTCACTGCGAATGATGCAAGGTGTGACATCGATCTGAAAGTGCTGGAAGATCGGTGTCAGGAGACTACCTACACTCTCAGTCTTCTCCCCCAAACTGGTGAATGGCTTGGTCTTCAAGGAGACCAAATGCTCAGCGAAAACAATGCCAAAATTGGCGCGGATCATGCTATCCATGGGAATAACCTCAGCGAGCTTATCAGCAAAGCCATAGTAGAGAAGAATCAACTCACTAACCCGTGTCTTACTCGGCACAGAGTTGCACAAGATAGTGTTGCCAAGAAAACGCAGAATGTACCTCAGAACTAGATGTCAAATCTCTGTCTGCGTGCTCGTCATGCTGTCATAGACTTCATTCTTGAACTTGAACCAGAATGTCTGCAAGGAGAATGCCTGTGGGGTGGTCAGAGAAACCATAAATCCCGCAAAACTCCATCAGATTGATCCTGTAACGAATCCCGCGGATCAGGAAAGTCAGTGTGCCTTCCTGCACACGCTTAGCCAGCTCATTCGCATAGTACATGCGAGCAATGGAGAGAAACTGGCGAACCAAGTCTGGGTACAGATCGTATTGCTGGAATGGCATAGTGCTCATCCCGATCCTCTAAAGTCTCCATGACCTCATCCTGAATACCCATCTTGTGCAGCACGGTGATGTTTGCGAACCTAGTGGGCATGATCTTCACCTCATGCCACGCATTGTAGAATAGCGTGTCGTACTCATCCCATTCCTCCTGAATGTCAAAGAGTATACAGGTATCCCGTGCTATCTCTTGCTTCGGAGTTCCTGCCACTCGATAAGGTATGTTCAGGTCCTCCCGCTTTGGCCATGGAGGCCTGCAAACTGGGTAATTGCTGAATGACTGTGCTGAGCCTGATGCAGTGCTCGAAGATGGGTCATGTCGCTGTCTTTTCTCCTGTCAAGGCATCTAAAAATTAAAGTCAAAAATCGACCAAAAACATCACCAAAATCAGCAAATTTTCGAAAATTCGAAAAATCAATGAATCGAGATGAAATAACTGATGGCGATCAACAACAACACTACCAGAAACATAATTTAATCATCAGTTCGACCCAAATCACTCAAAAATTCCAAATTTTTGCAAATTTCATCATGAACTCAAAGGACCAAGTGTCACCCGTTTTTTTTGTCTGGTCGTGGTTTTTTTTTTTTTTTTTAACTGAATAGAATTTCTAATAACTAGTAGAACACGAAAATAATAAATACTAAGTACAAAAAATAAAACATACCGGTGGGTTGCCTCCCACTAAGCGCTTGTTTAAAGTCATTAGCTCGATTTTGATTGGCTGTTTAGACAGCTGGTGCATCATCCATGAACAGAATGTGTCCTGCCGGAATCTCGGCTCGCGCCCAATAATGCTTCACCCTCTGTCCATTGACAATGAACTCCTCTCCTTTGGAGTTAATCAGGACAATGGCACCATGTGATCGAGCCTCTTTGACAGTGAAGGGACCTGAGCATCGAGAACGCAGTTTACTAGGAAAAAGCTGTAAACGAGAGTTGTAAAGGAGTACCTGGTCATTGGGCTCGAAATGTCTGGAGATGATCTTCTTATCATGATATGCATTTGTCCTCTCTTTGTATAACTTGGAGTTTTCATAGGCCAGATATCTGATTTCATCCAGTTCATTGAGCTGAATCAAGCGCCTCTCTGTAGCAGGCTTCAGATCGAAGTTCAGCTTATTTATAGCCCATTCTGCTTTGAACTCTAGCTCTACTGGTAGATGGCACGCCTTGAAAGCAGATGGAATGGTGTAGTCTCAAGTGGCGTTTTGTATGCTGTCCTGTAAGCCCATATTGCATCATCCAGTTTTCCTGACCAATCTTTCCTTGTCTTCCCAACTGTCTTCTCTAGAATCTGCTTGATCTGTCTGTTGGAAACCTCAACTTGTCCACTGGCCTGGGGACTATAAGGCGTGGCCACTCTATGCTGTACACCATACTTCTTGAGCAGCTTGTCAAAAACCATGTTAACAAAGTGAGAACCACTATCACTTATACCAATTCGCGGGACACCAAATCTAGAGAAGATGATGGTCTTAAACAGCTTCAAAACCACTGCAGCATCATTAGTAGGAGTAACCAACGCCTTTATCCACTTAGATACATAGTCAACAGCAACCAGAATGTATCTGTTCTCATAAGATGAGGGAAAAGGGCCCATGAAGTCAATACCCCAACAATCAAAGACTTCAACTTCAAGGATGAAGTTCTGTGGCATCTCATGTCTTCTGCTGATCTTTCCTCTTCTCTGACAAGTATCACAGCTTGTACTGAATGCCTGGGCGTCCCTGAACAGAGTAGGCCACCAAAAACCAGCTTGAAGAACCTTGAAGACTGTTTTGAATGTGGCAAAGTGTCCAGCATAATCTGAGCCATGACAGTGAAACAGGACGTCATACACTTCTTCTTCTGCTATGCATCTCTGTAAATTCCACCAGCACAATTTTTGTAGTGATATGGCTCATCCCAATAGAATCTCCTAAGTTCTCTGAAGAACTTCTTCTTGGCATAACCTTTGAAATCATGTGGTTCATCCTCTGCAGTAAGATAATTGGCAATATCAGCATACCAGGGCCTCTTTGGATCATCCAAAGCATAAAATTGCTCTTTAAAAGCTGTCCCCAAACTTGCACAAATCATAACCAAAGTCAGAGACTGGTGACGAGCGTCACCTTCTTCGTACAAAAACTTGGTCGTGATCCTTCTTTGTTGGTGACGAGCGTCACCTCCTGGTGTCGCTCGTCACTCCCCTGCAGTTTCGTGAAAACTGCAGGTTTTCAACACTTTCTTCCTGCAATCTGGTTTCAACCAAGTACACATTCTCTTCAGGCAAGAAATCATTTATTGGGACACTATCTTCAACCCGAATCCTGGATAGATGATCAGCAACTCCACTCTCTACACCTTTCTTGTCCTTCACTTCAATGTCAAACTCTTGAAGAAGCAGAATCCATCTTAACAACCTTGGCTTTGCATCCTTCTTCTGCATCAGATACTTCAGTGCTGAATGGTCAGTATGGACCACGACCTTGGAGCCAACAAGATACTGCCTGAATTTTTTAAATGCAAAGACAACAGCCAACAATTCTTTCTTAGTTGCTGCATAGTTCTTCTGAGCATCATCCAAAGTCCTACTTGCATAGTAGATGGCGTGGAGTTTCTTGTCTTTCCTCTGTCCCAACACTGCTCCAACTGCAAAATCGCTGGCATCACACATCACTTCAAAAGGCAAATCCCAATCTGGAGGCTGCACAACAGGAGCTGTAACCAAAGCCTGTTTGATCTGTTCAAAAGCAGGCTTGCACTACTATGTGTACTCAAACTTCACATCTTTGCAGAGGAGAGTAGTAAGATGGTCTTCTCCTGATCATCTGGATGGATGGGGATCTGAAAGAAGCCTGAGTAGCCATCAAGGAAGCAGTAGTATTTGTGATTCGCCAGCCTCTCCAGCATCTGATCGATGAAAGGCAGAGGGAAGTGATCTTTCCTTGTGGCTGCATTCAGCTTCCTGTAATCGATGCACATCATGTGTCCTGTCACAGTTCTAGTTGGAATCAGCTCATCCTTCTCATTCTTCACCACTGTAACTCATCCCTTCTTAGGGACCACGTGCACTAGACTGACCCAAGAACTGTCTGAATTGGATAAATGATCCCAGCTTGCAGCAGCTTCATGATCTCTTTCTTGACCACATCCTGCAGATTCGGATTCAGTCTCCTCTGGTTCTCTACTGATGATTTCGATTCTCCTCCAGGTGTATCCAATGCATGCACAAGTCTGGAGAGATCCAATCACCCATTGTAGCAGCTTTCGCAGATGTGGTGAGAAGCTCATCCTGTGCAACCAGTTCCATCACATGTGCAGTAGCATCCATCATCTTTGTGTAGCCTGTTGCAGCAGCATCCAGATGATCATACTCTGCTGTAGAAGTGGTCAACGCCCTCTCCAAGGGGTCTTCTCATCTCATGGAAGATCTGATCAGCAATGTTGGTGAGAACATCCACATACAAAGTCTGTCCATCTATGGTTGGCCTCTTCATCAGCTTGTCCATTTCGAATTGCATCACCAAGTCACCAACATTCAGCTCTATTCTACCCATCCTGACGTCAATGATAGCTCCTGCAGTAGCCAGGATGGGTCTGCCAAGAATCAAATGGTCTTTGGGTTCTTCTCGATATTCTAGAACCACAAAATCAGTAGGAATCATACAATCTCCTACTTTGATAGGAACATCCTCTATCACACATTCAGGAACTCTGACTGATCTATCAGCTAGGACAAGAGATATCCTTGTAGCCTTAAAATCGGTCATCCCAAAGCTCTTGGCAACAAAATGAGGCATAAGGTTCACACTAGATCACACAATGATCTCTCAAACCTCTCAGAAAAGATTGTGCAGTCTCAAACGAAGCTACCAAGGTCTGAAAGCTTCTCTGGCACTTTGTTCTTGATCACTGCACTGACCTGCTCGTTGATCATCATAGCTCCAGCCTCTAAGCTCAAGTTATTGGTCATCATTCTCTTCACATAACAGGAGTAATCCTTACAGCATCAATCAGTGGGATCTCAATAACCAACTTGTCCATGATAGCTTTGCATTTAGCATCTTCAAGCTCTTGTTTAGACTTTTTAGAATGCTTAGAATAGAGTATCTTGGGCTTATACATTGTCTCCTTAGCATTGTTTGAAGTCTCAGTCGAAAATGTAGTATGTTGCAACGGGTGACGAGCATTATTAGGTTGGTGACAAGCGTCACCAGGTTGGTGACGAGCGTCACTCATCTTGGACAAGTCGTGATGATTTGCTCGATCTGGGTGACGAGCGTCATCCTCCTGGTGACGGTCGTCACCAATTTGTGAAGAATAATCATCGGGGTCGTGCTCAGTGGGTGACGAGCGACACCCGTGGGTTTTCAGCAGAAATTTCCTCATCTTCATACTCTTCAAGTCCCATGAAATTACTTGAGCTCAAATCCTTCTGCAACACTGGTTGCAGGTTCTTTCCACTCCTCAATGTGATAGCATTCACATGGTGTTTGGGATTAGCATCAGTTCTTCCTGGAAGAAATCCTTCTTGCCTCGGAATAGCTCCTGCAGTTTGGGCAACCTGCACAACAAGCTTCTTCATATGAGAGTTCAGACTCTCAATTTTCCCATTCAAGTCCTGATAGAGCGAATCTATCTTGCCATTGAAGTCCACTGTCAGATTCGGTTGTCCTTCTAGGATCTGTTCCAGCATAGCTTCTATCTTGTTCTCTTGTGGAGGTGCAGATTGGTAGGAAGAAGAACCATAGTTCCTGTTGAAGTTGCTGCTGTTCTGGTAAGGTTTCTGGTACTCTGTCTTCTGGAATGGCGGCTTGGGTGTGTAACCAGGCGAGCTCTGATTTCCTGTAAAGGAACTCTTCTGATTATTGTTGTTGTAGCCTCTGTTCCACTGCTGATTTCCATACCTTTGACCCTGAAAACCTTCAGCATTGATGAAATTCACATCTTCCTGCTCAATTTCTTCTGGACTTTCGAAAGTCTCCACCTCTGCAGCAAAATGAACTGACTTCTTTCCCACCAAGAGGCTGTGCATACTGTCAAGCTTAGCCTTAACTTCAGTAATCTGATTCCATCATCCAAACCAGCTTGTTTTATTCTCTGAAAATCTGTATTCTTGGTGATGTTGCTCCAGGCTAAGTTTCCAATCAATCTGATTGCTTCTTCTGGTCTGTTGGTGTTGAAGTTTCCAGCACTAGCTGCATCCAGCGCCATCTAATATTTCCAGTTAATGCCTCTAAAGAAGATCCAAAGTAGTTGCACTTGACTGAAACCATGATGAGGACAGTCCCTTTGATAAGACTTGAATCTCAGCCAAGAAGCCTTAAAAGCTTCAGTAGGACCTTAAGAGAATGATGCAATTTTCGTCCTCAGGTCCTCTAATCTAGCATCATCATAGAAATTGTTCAAAAAGGCATTCTTGGTGTCCTCCCAAGTAGTCACCGAAGCAGGCTCCAGTTTCTTCAGCCAGAATGCAGCATCCCCTCCAAGTGAGTATGAGAAAAGCTTGCAGAACAGAAAGTCATTGCTAACACCATTAGCTTTGACACTTGAAGCTAGATCTTCAAACCTCTCAATGTGGTCCATAGGATGCTCATGAGGTAAGCCATTAAATGGATGCTGTCCCACCAGCTGATAATAAACAGGTTTAAGCTCAAAATTGTTCCTCTGGAAAGAAGGAGGGCGGATTGAAGCTCTGTTGGCATAAAACTGATCAGGTATGTTGTAGTCTCCCAAAGTCCTCAGAACAAAATTCCCAGCAGCGTTATCAGCAGCAGCAGGGACTCCAGCGTCTTGTCCCACTTGTTGAACCTGCTGTTCAACATTGATATTCCCATCTTGATCAATTCTTTGCCCATCTTCATTCCTCCTGTTTCCCTCTCTGTCAACCAAATGACCTTCTGCATCTTCAACCAAAATCAGTGGAGCAACCATTGTAGACTGTTTCTAAGTTTTCCTGATGGTCCTCTCCAACTTAGCAAGTTCGTCGATGCTCAAGGTCACAAGCTCCTTCTCTTTGTTGCTTCTGGTACTGCGATTAGACATACACCTGAAACATAAACAAATAAAAGTAGCAGAAAGTTAGGAAACAATTTAAAATTAGACAAAATCCTAATACTAAAAATCGATAGGCAGCTATTAATCCCCGGCAACGGTGCAAAAAGCTTGATAAGGCTCAGGTTTTACCCAAATAAAACTATTGCAAGTGCACAACAAAGCAGTTATAGTACAAGGGGTATCGAATCCCAAAGGAATATGTAAACTACACTATCGATTATAGGTTTAGATTAAGCTAAGCAGTAGATGGTGTAAGTAATGCGAATGACAAATTAAATGTAAGCAAACGAAATTTGGTTGTTGATCTAAGTTTAAGGAGACTAAAAACGCTAAGTCAGGACAGTTCGCAGGTTGAATCCGAGAATGTAGAATGCATGAAATCAGGAATGATAAGGAACCGTCTTGAACATGAATCGCAAATACATAACTAATCAATTCTCATTGCAAAATTTAACTATGTCTAAATCAGAGAGTTTCAAATCTCTTCGGAAACCCTAACAATCTAATCATGCAGTAATTACCAAGTTCGATTGTTCACAAAACTCCTAAGCCAAATCTCTTTGCACTAAGTTGTTTTGCTCGTCAAATACTAGTTCAGGTTATCAATAATGCTCTCACATATATTTAACAACCTATGATTTTCGGATTTCTAGATGATGTGTCTAAAAAATTTGATTTTAAAGCAAGCAGAGATGAAGACCCAAAAGATATTCCTAACAGGTAGCAATTCTACAAACTCTTCATCAACCTTTGAAAAAGCCTAACTTAACTAAAAAATTACTCAGACATGATCATGGAATTACAAAACATAACTGAATAAAATTGCATTAAGAGAATAGAATAAAAACAAAGGGTGTTCAAAATCTTCTCCAAAAAGAGTACATGATCTATCTCCCCAAAAGCTCTCAATAAAACCCTCTCTAAGCTCTCTGAATTCTCAAAACCTAAGATCCAAGCCAACAATGGCTGAAAACCTAATATATAGAAGCTAAAACACGATCTGGTGCCTTCTTGCAAATACTAGAACTTCTGGGCTAATTCTGAAAATAATCTTGATACTTTTAACAGATCAACCACACTCCTTCCTTCATGGGTGACGAGCATCACCATAGGTGGTGACGAGCGTAACCCAAATGCATACTTTCTTCTCCGAGCTGGATACTTCGTGGCTTCAACTAGCAATGCTCTAAAAAGCTTCAATATCTCCAATTATGCTTCAGACATGCTATAACCTGCAAAGACTCTACTAGGACTCTAAAAAGACTCAATAAAAAGGACTTATATCATGGCTAAAAACCATAATATATCATGATGATAGACAGCACGCACCTCTGGAATGCCGCAAGAGCATTACAAAATCCAAATGGCATTCTGCAATATGCAAATGTACCATAAGGACATGTAAAAGTGGTCTTCTCCTGGTCATATGGATGAATAAGGATCTGAAAGAAACCAGAATTACCATCCAAGAAGCAGTATTAGGAGTGATTCGCCAACCTCTCCAGCATTGAGGTGTGTCGACCCTGGTTGATAACCCTTCAACACGACACGAAGAGTCAGTAATTTCAATAGGGGTCGATCGAAACCCAGCCTTGGTGTCGCTCGACACTCGCTCTAAAGCAATAAAATCTTCTTCTTCAAACTCCTAAAGCTCCTCGAATTCCTCTGAACTTAGACCCTTTTTATGAACTGGTTGCAAATCTCTTCCACTCTTCAACATGATGGCATTAACATGATGCCCCGGGTTTGTATCAGTTCTTCTTGGAAAAAATCCCTCTTGACTTTTGACGGACCAAACAATATGTGTAAACTGAGTATCCAGAATTTGGACATGGGTGTTCAGAGCTTCGATTTTACCATTCAAATCCTGGTACATATCATCAATCTTTCCATTGAAATCAATCGTAATCTTCTGTTGACCCTCTAGAAGTTGTTCAAGCATACTCTATTTTACTGTTTGCTGATGGAGCAGGTGATGATTGATAAGAAGAGAAACCATAGTTCCTTGTAAAGTTATTGCTCTGATATGGTTTATGATATTCTGTTTTCTAAGACTAAGCCTTTGGAGCATAATCTGAAGAATTCTGATTTCCTGTAAAGTTGCTTCTCTGATTGTTTCCACTGACTCTTCTGTTTCCCCGCTGATTACCAAACCTTTGACTCTAAAAACCAGCTCCATTAATGTAGTTAACATCTTCTTCCTCAAATTCTTCAATTGGTTCAAATGTTTCTATTTCAGCAGCAAACTAAAATGACTTCTTACCCACTAGAAGGCTGTGCATAGAATCCAACTTAGCCTTCACTTCTGCAGCAAACTGATTGCCATCCATATTCCTAGCCAGCTTCTTTCTCTCAAAGTCAGCATTTTTGGAACTATTGCTATATGCCAAGTTTTCAATCAGTGTAATGGCGTATGTTGGGTACCTGGTGTTGAAGTTCCTATTCCTAGCAGCATCTAGAGCCATCTAGTACCTCCAGTCAACACCCCTGAAGAAAATGCCCAGCAGCTATACCTCGTTGAAATCGTGGTGTGGACAGTCCCTCTAATATGATTTGAACCTCAACCAGGCAGTCTTAAATGCTTCAGTTGGTCTCTGAGAGAATGATGCAATATTTGTTCTCAGCTCTTCTGACCTTGCATCATTATAAAAGTTGTTAAGGAAGATGTTGTTGGTGTCCTACCATGTGGTCAGCGATCCAGGCTCTAGTTATTTCAGCCAATAAGCAGCATCCCCACCAAAAGAGTATGGGAACAACTTGCAAAACAGGAAAACATTACTGACTCCATGAGCCTTGATGCTTGTCACCAGATCCTCAAACTTCTCAATGTGGTCCATGTGATGCTCATGTGGAAGATCATGGAAGACATGCTGGCCTACAAGAGTGTAGTATGCATGCTTCAGCTCAAAATCATTGATCAGGAAGGAAATGGGCAAATTGCAGCTCTATTTGCATAGAACTGATCAGGTCTGTTATAATCTCCCAAGGCCCGCTGTTGAAAACGCCCAGCAGCGTTTCCTACAGCTTGTTGTTGCTCATGCTGCCCAGCTAGTTGCACTGCCTGTTCCACTATTATAGACCCATCTTCTGCAAGTCTCTGCCCTTGAGTATTGAGTCTGTTTCCTTCCTGATCATGATACATACCAGCTTCATCTCTAACCAGCACAACTGGATCAACAATCTTGGCATGCTTGTTTGCTTTCATGTTTGTGCGCTCCAAACGTGGTAGATGTTGATTGTCTAGTCTAACTAGCTCCTTTTCCTTGTTTCTTCTGGTACTGCGATTAGGCATGCACCTGAAACAGACAGAAAAATGTTAGTAATTGAAACGAAAAATAAAAGAAACTTAGACAAAATTCTAAAGCTGAAATCTGTAGGCAACTATTAAGTCCCTCGCAACGGCGCCAAAAACTTGATAGGTGTAAAGTTTCACCCAACTAAAATCACTGCAAGTGCACTGTAAGCCAGTTGTAATATAAAGGGTTATCGAATCCCAAGAGACTTAAGATCGTTGCACAGCAGACTTTATGTTTAAATTTACCTAAGCGAAATCAATTCAATGTAACTAAAGCAGCACGTGGTTTGTAGGTTCTTAAAATCAAAGAGACAAGACGCTAGAGAATGGGAAATCCGCAGGTTAACTCAAATCGCAAAATTAAAACTGTCAGGATAATTTATTAAAACCATTCTAGAACTCGAAAACACTAATTCTTTTGCAAATTCAAATAATTTAAACAAGCATTGAACTTTAAGTTCCATTATTCACAAAATTCTAACCCAAATTCTTTTGAGATTTGATATTTTGCTTATTAAAGATAGTTTTGGTGATTAACAATGTTTTCACATCTGTTAAACAACCTATGATCTCATTTATAGGTAATCAATCTTAAAATCAGTGTTAAAGCAATCTCGATGAAGAACCAAAAGATTTATGACAACAGTTATGCAGTTTTAACGATTCATTATCAACCCTTGAATAA
This sequence comes from Thlaspi arvense, assembly GCA_911865555.2. NCBI lineage: Eukaryota > Viridiplantae > Streptophyta > Magnoliopsida > Brassicales > Brassicaceae > Thlaspi > Thlaspi arvense. The sequence continues at coordinate 11,716,210 of OU466861.1, forward strand.
CCCAAAATCTAACTAGCAGATTAGTCAGACATAGATCTTGAAACACAAATCATGGCTGAAATAAATTGAATAACAGAATAGAGTAAAGATATAAAGGGGTTCGAAATTCTTCTCTAACAAAGTACAGATTTGTGTCTCCAAAAGCTTATAATTTAATCTCTCTCTAAGTTTCAATGAAAATCCGATAATCGCCTAACAATGGCTCTGGAAACCTTAATACAGCCTCCAAAACATGAGTGGGGCAGAATTGCAAATAATGGGAAACTTTTGGGATAAGTCACAATTCTTCCAAAATCTATTAAACTTCACTTCACTTCCATGATAGGTGTCGATCGACATTTGGCACCAAATTTGTCTCCGAGTTTGTCTTTTCAGTAAAGACATCAATATAGCTCTAAAATGCTCTGAAATCTTCAATTATGCTCCAAACGTACCTGAACCTGTAAAGATTCTAAAAGACTTGAAAAATACAAAAAAAAAACTCTATAAACAAGGCCTATATCATGGTCAAAAATCCATTAGAACCATGATACATCAGCCACCTTGAACTTGATGTATCCTTCTCCATTGTGCTTATCACCAACTTATGTGGGCTTATAGAAATGCACCTCTAAGATGAAGATGAACTGACAAGTAGCCAGCTTGTAGGAGGGACTGGCCATAATGAAGAACTTCTCCAAGCCCATATGCTTTAAAAGCTGATTGATGCCTTCATGAAGCTCCAAGCTATACAACAGCTGCATATGAGCATATTTAGTGCCTTTGAACTTCATGTTGAGAGCCTTCTTTAGGCGCTCATCATCTAAAACTGCAGCCTTGTAATTCTGAACTGGATCATTCCCAATTTTGCTTCTCTTTTCATGCTGCTCATCAGAGATAGACTCGCTGTCCTGCAACACTCGGCGCGTGCCCTTAGCTCTTACAGCCCTTTCATCTTTTTTTCTTGCCTTGTTGAGCTTTAGACTTTCCTGTTTTCTGGAAAAAATAAAATACTTATACAACTATAAGCACAAAAAAATATATCTTGAAAGCAAGTTTATATATTGCATATAAAATGCCTATTTAGTATTAACAAGTCAATTAAGCAATCAATAATGACAAAGAAACTCAAAAACATAACATATTTCTCAATACTTGGCAAAAATTTCAAAAATTCCCAGATTTCAAAGTTTTTCTAAAGCAAAATTGGCGAGCAATCTTAATCAAGCAAGGTGATAGCAGCCTAATAGAATTGGAAGTATCAAAATCTAACAAGTTTCAAAATACTAATTGTAAATTTTCTCTCAAATAGTGTTCATGAACAAAAATTCCCAGAAATTCAACATTCAATCACCATCAATGCTTGATAACATTCCTAAACGTCATGAGAACACATTAACAATCAAAGCTCAATGATTTGGCTTCCAGTTCTAACATTTTAACAAATGTTTCTTAAATTTTCACCATTGGAGATGGTGGAGAAATTTCAAAATTTCAGTGACTTACCTTAGTAGTTTGAAGGATGAAGGGTTGAAAACAATTGAAAAAACAGATTGATATATCATAATTTTTATGATTTTTAACCATGGCATAAATCATTTTTATTGAGTCTTTTTAGTCTTTTTAGAGTCCTAGTAGAGTCTTTGCAGGATATAGCATGTCTGGAACACAATTAGAGATTATGGAGCATTGCAAGATACAACCACAAAGTGTGCAACTCAGAAGGCGAATACAGAGTTGGGTGACGATCGTCACCACTGCTGGGTGACGCTCGTCACCCGTAGAGGAAGGAGTCGCGGTGGTTTTCTAAAAGATGGAGGAATATTTGCAGAATTGGCCCCTGAAGTTCCACTAATTACAAAAGTGTTCCAGCTCGTGTTTTAGCTTCTATATATTAGGTTTTCAGCCATTGTTGGCTTTTATCTTAGTTTTTGAGAATTCAGAGAGCTTATAGAGAGATTTATTCAGAGCTTTTTAGAGAGACAGATCTTGTACTCTTTTTGGAGAAGATTTCGAACCCCTTTAACTTTTACTCTTTCTCTTTAATGCAATTTTATTCATCTATGCTTTGTGATTCCATGATCATGTCTGAGTAATCCGCTAGTTAAGTTAGGGCTTTTTAATAGTTGATGATGAGTCTGTAGAAATCGCTACCTATTAGGAATATATGTTGGTTCTTCATTTGTGCTTGCTTTAAAACCGATTTTCTTAGACACATTATCTGGAAATTCGAAACCTAGGTTGTTTAATAGATGTGAGAGCATTATTGATAACCTGATCTAGCATTAGATGAGCAAAACGACTTAGTGCAAAGAGATTTAGCTTAGGAGTTTTGTGAACAATTGAACCTGATCATTACTGCATGTTTAAGTTGTTAGGATTTGCAAAGAGATTTGAAACTCTGTGATTTAGACAAAGTTAACTTCTGCAGTGAGAATTGATTAGTTATATATTTTTGATTCATGTTCAAGATGGTTCTTATTCATTCCTAATTTCATGCATTCTATATTCTCGGATTCAACCTGCGAATTGTCCTGACTTAGTGCTTTGAGTTTCTTGAGTCTTAGATCAATCAAATTTCGCTTGCTTTCATTGTTTTAGCTATTTCTCATTACATTTATTATCTAATGCTTAGCCTAGTCTGAATCTATTATTGTTAGTGTAGTTTACTTAATCTCTTGGGATTCGACAATCTCTTATACTACAACTGATTTGCTGTGCACTTGTAGTAGTTTTTATTTGGGTAAAACCTAAGCCCTATCATGTTTTTGGCGTCGCTGCCGGGGAGTAATAGCTGCCTATATATTTTTTAGTATTAGGATTTTGTCTAAGTTTTTATTTGTTTACTAACTTTCTGCTACTTTTCTTTGTGCTAGTTTCAGGTGAATGCCTAATCGCAGTACCAGAAGCAACAAAGAGAAGGAGCTTGTGACTTTGAGCATCGACGAACTCGCGAAGTTGGAGAGGACCATCAGGAAAACTAAAAAACAGTCTACAATGGTTGCTCCACTGATCTTGGTTAAAGATGCAGAAGGTCACTTGGTTGACAGAGAGAGAAACAGAAGGAATAAAAAAGGGCAGAGACTGGATCAAGAGGGGAATGACATAGTTGAAGAGGCGGTTCAACTAGAGGCACAAGACGCTGAAGCTCCTGTTGCTGCCAACAACGCTGCTGGGCATTTTATTCAGAGGACTCTAGGAGATTACAACAACCCTGACCAGTTCTATGCCAACAGAGCTGCAATCCGCCCTCATGCTTTCCAGAGGAATAATTTTGAGCTCAAGCCTGCTTATTATCAGCTGGTGGGACAGCATTCTTTCTATGGCTTACCTCATGAGCATCCTATGGATCATATTGAGAGGTTTGAGGATTTAGCTTCAAGTGTCAAAGCTAATGGAGTTAGCTATGACTTTATATTCTGCAAGCTATTCCCTTACTCACTTGGAGGAGATGCTGCATATTGGGTGAAGCAACTGGAGCCTGGTTCGCTGATCAATTGGGAGGACACCAAGAATGCTTTTTTGAACAATTTCTAGATTAGAGGACTTGAGGACGAAAATTGCATCATTCTCCCAAGGTCCTACTGAAGCCTTTAAAGCTTCTTGGCTGAGATTCAAGTCTTATCAAATGGACTGTCCTCATCATTGTTTCAATCAAGTGCAGCTGCTTGGTATTTACTTCAGAGGCATTGACTGGAAGTATCAGATGGCATTGGATGCTGCTAGTAATGGGAACTTCTACACAAACCTTCCTGATGCTGCAATAACTTTGATAGAAAATTTGGCTTGTAGTAACAGCACCAAGAATGCAGATTTTCAGAGAATGAAATAGGGTGGTTTGAGTGATGGGAATCAGATTGCTGAAGTTAAGTATAAGCTGGACAGTATGCATAGCCTTCTGGTGGGAAAGAAGTCAGTCCACTTTGCTGCAGAGGTAGGCACTTTCAAAAATCCCGAGGAGATTGAGCAGGAAGATGTGAATTTCATCAATTCTGGAGGATTTCAGGGTCAAAGGTATGGGAATCAGCAATGGAACATAGGCTACAACAACAATAATCAGAAAAGTACCTTCACAGGGAATCAAAGCTCGCCTGGTTACACTCCCAAGCCCCAGTTCCAGAAGACAGAGTTCCAGAAACCTTACCAGAACAGCAGCAACTTCATTAGGAACTATGGTTCTTCTTCCTATCAAGCTGCACCTCCCCAAGACAACAAGGTGGAAGCTATGTTAGAACAACTCCTAGAGGGACAGCAGAAGCTGACAGTAGACTTCAATGGCAAGATGGATTCGCTGTATCAGGACCTGAATGGAAAAATTGAGAGTCTGAACTCTCATATGAAGAAGCTGGATACTCAAGTTGCTCAAACTGCCGGAGCTGTTCAGAGGCAAGAGAGATTCCTTCCTGGAAGTACTGATGCTAATCCCAAACATCATGTGAATGCTATCACATTGAGGAGTGGAAAGAACCTGCAACTAGTGTTGCAGAAGGATTTGAGCTCAGGAGAATTCGTTGGACTTGAAGAGTATGAAGATGATAAAATTCCTGTTGAGAAACAATGGGTGACGATTGTCACCCAGGAGGGGTGTCGCTCGTCACCAACTTTGCAAGCCCCCGGCGCGATTACTTCACAAACGAGTGACGACCATCACCAATCTAGTGACACTCGTCACCCACAACGATTCACAGCTGCTTCCCCATAGACTTCAAACAATGCTAAGGAAACGGTGTATAAGCCTAAGGTACTCTTTCCTAAGCATCCTAAGAAGTCTAAACAGGAGCTTGAAGATGTCAGATGCAAGGCTATCATGGACAAGCTGGTCATTGAGATTCCATTGATTAATGCTGTGAGGATTACTCCTGTTATAAGGAGATATATGAAGAGGATGGTTACCAACAATTTGAGCTTAGAGGCAGGAGCAATGATGATCAACGAGCAGGTCAGTGCAGTGATTCAGAACAGAGTACCAGAGAAGCTTTCAGACCCATGAAGCTTTCTTTTGGACTGCACAAATTTTTCTGACAGATTTTAGAGATCATTGTGTGATCTTGGTTCCAGTGTGAACCTGATGCCTCATTCTGTTGCCAAGAGCTTAAGGATGACCGATTTTAAGGCTACCAGGATTTCTCTTGTCCTAGCTGATAGATCAGCCAGAGTTCTTGAATGTGTGATAGAGGATGTTCCTATCAAAGTAGGAGACTGCATGATTTCTACTAATTTTGTGGTTCTGGAGTATGAAGAAGAACCCAAAGACCCTTTGATTCTTGGCAGACCCTTCCTGGCTAATGCAGGGGTTATTATAGATGTCACAAAGGATAGAATATAGCTGAATATTGGTGATTTGATGATGCAATTCGAAATGGACAAGCTGATGAAGATGCCAACCATAGATGGACAGACATTCTAAATGGATGTTCTTACCAACCTTGCTGATCAGATCTTTCAAGAGATGAGATCAGAAGACCCCTTGGAGAGGGCGTTAACCACTTCTACAGGAGAGTATGAGCATCTGGATGCAGCTGCTACTAGCTACACAAAGATGATGGATGCTACTGCACATGTGATGCAACTGGTTGCACAGGATGAGCTGGTCACTTCATCTGTGAAAGCTGCTGCAATGGGTGATTGAGATGTAGCAAAAGCACCAAAAGTTGAGCTTAAACAGCTCCCTGCAGGGCTAAGGTGCGCTTTCCTTGGGGAAAACTCCACTTTTGCTAAGCAAGCTGCGCAGATTTCGCAAAGCTCTTGGCTATTCTCTTGATGATATTTCAGGGATTTATCTAGACTTGTGCATGCATAGGATACATTTTGAGGATGAATCGATATCATCAATGGAGCACCAGAGGAGACTGAATCCAAACCTGCAGGATGTGGTCAAGAAGTAGATCATAAAGCTGCATCAAGCTGGGATCATCTATATCATATTAGACAGTGCTTGGGTCAGTCCAGTACACGTGGTCCCTAAGAAAGGAGGAGTTACAGTGGTGAACAATGACAAGGACGACCTGATTCCAACCAGAACAGTGACAATACATAGGATGTGCATCGATTACAGGAAGTTGAATGCAGCCACAAGGAAAGATCACTTCCCTCTACCTTTCATTGATCAGATGCTTGAGAGACTGGCAAATCACAAGTATTACTGCTTCCTTGATGGCTACTCAGGCTTCTTTCAGATCCTCATCCATTCAAATGATCAGGAGAAGACCACTTTTACCTGTCCTTATGGCATCTTTGCATATCGCATAATGCCTTTTGGACTGTGTAATGCTCCTGCAACCTTCCAGAGATGCATGATGTCGATTTTCACTGACATGATTGAGAGGTATATGGTGGTTTTCATGGATGACTTTTCAGTTTATGGATCTTCCTTCAAGAGCTTTTTGGACAACTTGTGTGCAGTTCTGCAGAGATGTGAAGAGAAGCACTAGGTTCTGAATTGGCAGAAGTGTTATTTTATGGTACAAGATAGCATTGTTCTTGGTCACAATGTCTCTAGAGATGGCATAAAAGTGGATAGGGCAAAAATTGAAGTGATGACAAGTCTGCAAGCGCTTGACTCATTCAAAGCAGTGAGGAGTTTTCTGGGTCACGCTGGGTTCTGCAGAATATTCATCAAAGACTTCAGCAAGATTGCAAAACCTCTTACTGCTCTCCTTTGCAAAGATGTGAAGTTTGAATTCACAGAAGAATGCAAGTCTGCTTTTGAGCAGATCAAATAGGCTTTGGTTACAGCTCCTATTGTGCAGCCTCCTGATCGGGATCTACCTTTTGAGGTGATGTGTGATGCCAGCGATTTTTCAGTAGGAGCAGTGATGGGACAGAGGAAAGACAAGAAGCTACACGCCATCTACTATGCCAGTAGGACATTAGATGAAGCTCATAAGAACTATGCAACAACTGAGAAGGAATTGTTAGCTGGGGTCTTTGCCTTTGAGAAGTTTCGCCAGTACCTTGTTAGCTCCAAGGTCATGGTCCATACTGACCATTCGGCATTGAAGTATATGATGCAGAAGAAGGATTCAAAGCCAAGGCTGTTGAGATGGATTCTGCTTCTTCAAGAGTTTGATATTGAAGTCAAGGACATGAAAGGAGTTGAGAATGGAGTTGCTGATCATCTCTCTAGGATCAGGATTGAAGATGACGTGCCAATCAATGATTTCTTGCCTGAGGAGAATGTGTATCTGATTGAGACTCAAACCCAGGAAGAAAATATTGAAAACCTGCAATGTTCTCGCAACTACAGGGAAGTAACAAGCGACACCAGGATGGTGAAGCTCGTCACCACCAAAGCAGATTCACGACCCAGTTGCCCCATCTGGTGACGCTCGTCACCCAGATTAGACTCTGGCTACGATTTGTGCAAGCCTGGGAACAGCTTTTGCAGAGCATCTGTATGCCATCACTGATCCCCAGAGACCCTGGTATACTGATATTGCTAATTATCTTGCTGCACAGGATGACCACATGATTTCAAGGGATATGCTAAGAAGAAATTCTTGAGAGAACTTAGGAGATTTGAGTGGGATGAGCCATATCATTATAGACATTGTGCTGATGGGACTTACAGGAGATGCTTAGCAGAAGAAGAGGTTCAAGACGTCCTTTTTCACTGTCATTTTGCTCAGAGCATGCTTGACACGTTGCCACATTCAAAACAGTCTCCAAAGTTCTTCAAGTTGGTTTCTGGTGGTCTACTATGTTTCAGGATGCACAAGCATACATTACTCGCTGTGATAATGTCAGAGGAGAGGGAAGATCAGCAGAAGAACGTCTTTGACTGTTGGGGCATTGACTTCATGAGTCCTTTTCCTTCTTCTTATGGGAACATATACATTCTGGTTGTTGTTGATTATGTATCTAAATGGGTAGAGGCGTTGGCTACTCCTACCAATGATGCTGCAGTGGTTTTGAAGCTGTTCAAGACCATTATTTTCCCCAGATTTGGTGTCCCGCAAATTGTTATCTGTGATGGTGGTTCTCACTTTGTTAACAAGGTCTTTGAAAATCTGTTGAAGAAGTATGGTGTACTGATAGGGTTCAGGTTTTACCCAAATAAAAACTACTGCAAGTGCACAGCAAAGTAGATGTAGTATAAGGGGTATCGAAATCCCAAGAGAGTAATGCTAACTACACTATCAATTATAGATTTGGACTAAGCTAAGCAAAATATGATGTATGTAATGCGAATGAATAATTAGAAATAAGCAAACGATGGTATGATATGGTCTAAGTTCAGGAAGACTAAAAGCGCTAAGCTAGGGTAATTCACAGGTATGAATCCAAGAATGTAGAATGCAGGGTATCAGGAATGATTAAGAACCGTTTTAAATATGAATCTCTAATGCATAACTAATCAATTCTCATTGCAGAAGTTATCTATACCTAGATCACAGAGTTTCAAATCTCTTTGCAAACCCTAACAACCTAAGCATGCAGTAATGATCAGGTTCAATTGTTTACAAAACTCCTAAGCCAAATCTCTTTGTACTAAGTTGTTTTGCTCATCAAATACTAGTTCAGGTTATGAATAATGCTCTCACATATATTTAACAACCTATGATTTTCGGATTCCTAGATGATGTTTCTCAGAAATTCGATTTTAAAGCAAGTAGAGATGAAAAACCATGAGATATTCCTAACAGATAGCGATTCTACACTCTTTTCATCAACCTTTGAAAAACCCTAACTTAACTAGCAGATTACTCAGACATGATTATGAGATCACAAAACATAACTGAATAAAATTGCATTAAGAGAAAGAGTAGAAAACAAAGGGGGTTCGAAATCTTTTTTAAAGAGTACAGGATTTCTCTCCCCAAAAAGCTCTGAATAAAATCTCTCTCTAACTCTCTGAATTCTCAAAAACTAAGATTCTTGCCAACAATGGCTGAAAAACCTAATAAATAGGGGCTAAACACGATCTGGGGTCTTCATATAAATAAAGGAAACTTCTGGGTAAGTTATGCAATTCTTCTTGATACTTTTAACAAATAGCCACACTCATTCCTATCTGGGTGACGAGCGTCACCAATGGGGTGACGATCGTCACCATATGGGATACTTTTCTGCTTCGAGCTTGGTACTTTGTGGCTTCAACTCAGAATGCTCCAAAAGGTTCCAATATCTCCAATTATGCTTCAGACATGCTTTAACCTGCAAAGACTCTTCTAGGACTCTAAAAAGACCAAAAAGACTCAATAAAAAGGACTTATATCATGGTTAAAAACCATAAAAACCATGATATATCAACTCCCCCAGACTTAGCTTTTGCTTGCCCTCAAGCAAACATCAGATAGAGTACAGGGTCGAGGTTTGAAAACAAGAAACAGTCAGTTAGTCATCAGAAACACCACACTAGTTAGAGCTTTAGAATCCACATACCACATAGTCAACACAAGATCAAATTTCAGCTTAATCATCACAAGCTTAGCAAATCTCTCAAGTCCAGTCCAAATCCCTTCAAGAAATCCGAAATTTCTACTGTTAACTCCTTATTTTTATCTAAGTGTGAAGTCTCATCAAAGCTCTATCATCTTAATCACTTTACAGATTCTTTTCCCTTCCTAACAACTGAACAAATCAATCTCAACACAGCTCTCCTATTTTCTCTTCCCTTGATCTTTTCCTTAGGATATTTTCGATTTTTCACTTCTTTTTCTCAACTTTTACAGTCTAAGATATGATGCTACTCAATACTTGTGTTCCTTGTGAGGAGACAGGTTCTTGAGTGTGTTCACTACTGTTGTTCCTTGTGAGGAGACAGGATCATGAATGCACCATTCTTTGGACTTAATCTTTTAAAAACTACATCAGGGAAGATCAAAGAGAGACTGTATCTTAACCTTATTGTCAGTGCTTAAAGAGAGAATCAAGATCAATAAGAATCAATCACCAAGACAAGAAATTTAAAGTTCATTAAGGTGGAGCTAACAGCAAATTTTCCAGATTCTCTAAGAACCTAAACCTTCATTGCTAGACTGATCTACCTATGACTTTCAACTTAGTAAGACTTGTAATCAACTACTGTGGCAATGGTTCTTATCAGCAAAAACGTCCTATGGCTAGTTCCAAGAGAAACTAACAGTTTCAAAAAAATTTGACTCTAGAAACAGGTTTTTGACTCAACTTTAAGACTCTATAAACATGACACAAAGCACACAACGTCAGTAACCACCTCCCCAGACTTAAACAACACTGTCCTCAGTGTTATTAAGCCAAGAGTTGGTCAGAAAAATGAATGAGAAGTCGAAAAACTAAGTCAGAAAAGTGTTACCTCGCGTGGGGTCGGGTGACGAGCGTCACCAGTCAGGTGACGAGCGTCACCACGACCTGTATTGCATAAATCTTATGTTAGATGTTAATTAACGAAGTGTTTGCATGTGTACTCGGAAGTTAGACATTTTGAGCATTCAAACACATAATTAACAACATCCAAACATAGCAATAATAACCTGGTTCAACAATCTCACAAAACATCATCAAAGAAACTGACAACTGACTCAAAAGAAACATAAAAATGACTCAAAAGAAGGAAAAATAAAAGGGAAAAAAAGGAACAAGTAACCAGATAATGAAGCCTCAATCCTCATCCTCACAAGGCTCAGTAGTGTAGTGGGGGCGGACACAACCACAGTTGCTAAGTATAGCAACAGCATCCCAGAGTCCCTCAAAGCTATCAATGACATACTCCTGAAAAGCAGCCATATCCATGGGTGTCTGTGGTCGTGGAGGACGCCTGAAGGCAGCAGAAGAGTCACTCTGGCGTGTAGAAGGTCCAGCATCAGTAGCAGCAGCAGTAGAAGCAGAGGGACCAGCTGTAGCAGCTCTAGCAGGGCGCAGAGTCAAGGGGCACAGAAGAGTCTGTGCTGGCATGAAGAATAGCTGGCGTGGGTCTGTCTGGATAGTAGTGAGTGCTCTCTGTGGCAACTTAATGCCAACATACTCTCCAAAAGTAGTAGTGAAAGTCCAGACAACTCCAGTCTTCATCCAAGTGACATGGCGCAGATACTGCTCATCCATAAGCGATCTATCACTGCGCAGACTGCAAGGGGTAACATCGATCTGGAAATGATGGAAGATCGGTGTCAACAAGCTGCCCACACTCTCAGTCTTCTCTCCTGGACTGGTGAATGGCTTGGTCTTCAAAGAGACCAAATGCTCAGCGAAAACAGCACCTAAGTTGGCGCAAACCATACTATCAACTGGTATCGAATCATCCAGCATCTCATAAAGTCCGTAGTAAAGGAGAATCAGCTCGCTAACTCGAGTCTTGCTGGGCGCAGACTTGCACAGAATAGTATGACCAAAGAGGCGCAGAAGGTACCTCAAAACCGGATGTCTAACCTCTGTCTGCGTGCTGGTCTTGCTATCATAGACTCTATTCCCAAACTTGGACCAGAATGTCCTCATATGGGTCCACTGAGAGGGAAGGAGAACGCCTGTGGGATGGTCAGAGAAGCCATAGATCCCACAAAGCTCCATCAGACTGATCCGGTATCGAATCCCTCGGATCAGAAATGTCATAGTGCCTTCCTGAGCACGCTTCGCCAGCTCATTCGCGTAGTAGACGCGAACTGTAGAGAGAAACTGGCATACCAAATCTGGGTACAAGTCATACTGCTGGAATAGCATAGTCCCCATGCCAATGCGCTCCAAAATCTCATAAACCTCCTCAAAGATCCCCATCTTCTGCAGAACAGCAGGATCCGCGAGCCTAGTAGGGATAATCTTAACTCCTAGCCACGCATTGTAGAACAGCGTATCATATTCATCCCACTCCTCCTGAATATCACGGAATACACAGGTATCCCGAGCCACTTCTTGCTTCGGAGTCCCTGTCCAAGCCATCTTCGAGGCTATTTTCCGATCCTCCCGTTTGGGCCATGGGGGCCTGCAAACCGGGTGCTGACTGAAGGAATCTGTAGACCCTGTTGCAGTGCTGGAAGACGAGCTTTGTCTTAGTCTTTTCTCTTGACGAGGCATCTTGCGGATCGTAAAAACTAAGTTGATATTCAGAAAGAAGAGTAAAATCCACACGGATTAAACTCTTGAATCACTCAATTTGGTTAAGAAAATCAAAAGTTATGAAATTCCTATTTCTCTCTAAGTGTTCGGTTATTTTGCAGGTTTTGGCTCGGGGGAGAAGAAGAAGAAGTTAAAACCCGTGTTCGATTCTTATGGGTGACGAGCGTCACCATAAGGGTGACGATCGTCACCGGTTTTTTTTTTTTTTTTTTTTTTTTTTTTTTTTTTTAACTGAATAAAATTCTAATTACTAGTTCTAAGCACGAAAATAATTCCTAAGTATTATATCTACAACTTACCAGTGGGTTGCCTCCCACTAAGCGCTCTTTTAAAGTCATTAGCTTGACTTTGGTTGGCTGTTTAGACAGCTGGTGCCTGATCCAGAGACACAATGTGTCCTGCTGGAATCTCTGCTTGTGCCCAGTAATGCTTCACCCTTTGTCCATTGACAATAAACTCCTCTCCTTTGGAGTTAATCAGGACAATTGCACCATGTGGGCGAGCCTCTTTGACAGTGAAAGGACCTGACCATCTAGAACGCAGTTTACCAGGAAAAAGCTGTAAACGAGAGTTATAGAGTAATACCTGGTCATTGGGCTCGAAATGCCTGGAGATGATCTTCTTATCATATTATGCCTTTGTCCTCTACTTGTATAACTTGGAGTTTTCATAGGCTAGATATCGAATCTCATCCAGTTCATTGAGCTGAATCAAGCGCCTTTCTGCAGTAGGTTTCAGATCGAAATTCAGCTTCTTGATTGCCCATTCTGCTCTGAACTCCAGCTCTACTGGTAGATGGCACGCCTTGCCATAGAGAAGGTGGAAAGGAGTAGTCCCAAGTGGCGTTTTGTAGGCAGTCCTGTAGGCCCATAATGCATCATCCAGCTTTGCAGACCAATCTTTCCTTGTCTTCCCAACTGTCTTTTCCAGAATTTGCTTGATCTGTCTGTTGGAAACCTCGACTTGTCCACTTGTTTGGGGGTGATAGGGCGTGGCCACTCTGTGCTGTACACCATACTTCTTTAACAGCTTGTCAAAAACCTTGTTGACAAAGTGAGAACCCCCATCACTTATGACAATCTGTGGGACACCAAATCTGGGAAAGATAATGGTCTTAAACAGCTTCAAAACCACTGCAGCATCATTAGTAGGAGTAGCCAACGCCTCTACCCACTTAGATACATAATCAACAGCAACCAGAATGTATCTATTCTCATAAGATGAGGGAAAAGGTCCCATGAAGTCAATACCCCAACAATCGAAAACTTCAACTTCCAGAATGAAGTTCTGTGGCATCTCATGGCTCCTGCTGATTTTTCCTCTTCTCTGACAAGTATCACAGCTAGTGATGAAGGCTTGGGCGTCCCTGAACATGGTAGGCCACCAAAATCCAGCCTGCAAAACCTTAGAGACAGTCTTGAATGTAGCAAAGTGCATAACTAATCAATTCTCATTGCAGAAGTTATCTATACCTAGATCACAGAGTTTCAAATCTCTTTGCAAACCCTAACAACCTAAGCATGCAGTAATGATCAGGTTCAATTGTTTACAAAACTCCTAAGCCAAATCTCTTTGTACTAAGTTGTTTTGCTCATCAAATACTAGTTCAGGTTATGAATAATGCTCTCACATATATTTAACAACCTATGATTTTCGGATTCCTAGATGATGTTTCTCAGAAATTCGATTTTAAAGCAAGTAGAGATGAAAAACCATGAGATATTCCTAACAGATAGCGATTCTACACTCTTTTCATCAACCTTTGAAAAACCCTAACTTAACTAGCAGATTACTCAGACATGATTATGAGATCACAAAACATAACTGAATAAAATTGCATTAAGAGAAAGAGTAGAAAACAAAGGGGGTTCGAAATCTTCTCTAAAGAGTACAGGATTTGTCTCCCCAAAAAGCTCTGAATAAAATCTCTCTCTAACTCTCTGAATTCTCAAAAACTAAGATTCTTGCCAACAATGGCTGAAAAACCTAATAAATAGGGGCTAAACACGATATGGGGTCTTCATATAAATAAAGGAAACTTCTGGGTAAGTTCTGCAATTCTTCTTGATACTTTTAACAAATAGCCACGCTCCTTCCTATCTGGATGACGAGCGTCACCAATGGGGTGACGATCGTCACCATATGGGATACTTTTCTGCTTCGAGCTTGGTACTTCGTGGCTTCAACTCAGAATGCTCCAAAAGGTTCCAATATCTCCAATTATGCTCCAGACATGCTTTAACCTGCAAAGACTCTTCTAGGACTCTAAAAAGACCAAAAAGACTCAATAAAAAGGACTTATATCATGGTTAAAAACCATAAAAACCATGATATATCATGTACATCACAGAGTAGCAACGCCATATCATCCCCAGACCAGTGGACAAGTTCAGGTTTCCAACAGACAGATTAAGCAGATTCTGGAGAAGACAGTTGGGAAGACAAGGAAGGACTGGTCAACAAAACTGGATGATGCATTGTGGGCTTACATGACAGCTTACAAAATGCCCCTTGGGACTACACCATTCCATCTGCTCTATGGCAAGGAGTGCCATCTACCAGTGGAGATAGTGTACAAAGCAGAATGGACTATCAAGAAGCTGAACTTCAATTTGAAGCCTGCTGCAGAGATGCGCTTGATTCAGCTCAATGAACTTGATGAAATCAGATATCTGGCTTATGAAAACTCCAAGTTATACAAGGAGAAGACAAAAGCATATCATGATAAGAAGATCATCTCCAGACACTTCGAACCCAATGACCAGGTACTCCTTTACAACTCTCGTTTACAGCTTTTTCTTGGTAAATTGCATTCTCGTTGGTCATGTCCTTTCACTTTTTATGAGGCTAGACCACATGGCGCCATTGTCCTAATCAACTCCAAAGGAGAAGAGTTCATTGTCAATGGACAGAGGGTAAAGCATTATTAGGCGCAAGCCGAGATTCCAGCAGGACACATTGTGTCTCTAGATGATGCACCAACTGTCTAAACAGCAATCACAGTCGAGCTAATGATGTTAAGCAAGCGCTTAGTGGAAGGCAACCCACTGGTAAGTTAGATTTTTCTGTACTTAGTTTTAATTTTCGTGTATATATTAGTTACCAATTTTATTCAGTTAAAAAAAAAAAAAAAGAAGCAGAACGAACTACGGGTGACGCTCGTCACCCTTAGGGGTGGCAATCGTCACCCGTACGAGATTCAGGTACGCATCTATCTCTCTTCTTCTTCTTCCTCGCTTATAACTGATAAACCACACACACTTTGCAAAAAAATCATTAATTCACAAATTTTGATTTCTTGAACCAAATTGAGTGATTCAAAAACCTAATACATGCGGATTTTAGTGCTCTTTCATAATCTCAACTCAGTTTTCAAGATCTGCAAGGTATGTGTTCGGAATCTCCAATTTTCAGTCCACCATAGGGTTGGTAAAATTCAATTTTTGACTTTATTAGCTTAATTAGGTTGTACTAACTGTTGAATCATGGTTAGTTAGGTTGTATTAGATGAATGCTACCATCCATATGTGATTTTATCGGTTGATTTGCAAGTTTTTGAAATTTCGAGTTCATGATGAAATTTGCAAAAATCTGGAAATTTTAGGTGATTTGGGTTGAACTGGTGCTTGAATTGTGTTCTTGGTTGTGCTATTATTGATCGCCATCAGTTATTTCACCATGATTCATTGATCTTTTGAATTTTTGAAAATTGGCTAATTTTGGTGAATTTTTGGTTGAGTTTTTATTTAAATTTTCAGATACCTCGCCGTGAGAAGAGACAGCGAGCATCATCGTCTTCGAGCACTGCATCAGGATCAGCACAATCTGACAGCAGTAGACCGGTTTGCAGGCCTCCATGGCCAAAGCGAGAATCGGAAAATTGCCTCTGGAGTTGCTTGGGCAGGAACTCCGAAGCAGGATGTGGCGTGGGATACCTGTGTGTTTCACGACATTCAAGAGGAGTGGAATGAGTATGACATGTTATTCTACAATGCGTGGCTGGAGGTGAAGATCATTCCCACGAGATTCGCAGACACCACAGTGCTGCAGAAGATGGTTATTCTGGATGATGTTTGGCAGATTAACGAAAGGATCGGGAAAGGCACAATGGCATTACAGCAGTACGATCTGTACCCTGATCTGGTTAGACACTTCCCCTCTACCGTTCCCGTGTACTACGCGACAAGATGGCCAAGCGAGCGCAGGAAGGCACGATGACTTTTCTGATCCGCAGGATTCGCTACAGGATCAGTCTGTTTGAACTTTGCGGGATTTATGGTTTCTCTGACCACCCTACATGAGTTCTCCTTCCATCGCTGTGGATCCACATGCAGACATTTTGGTCCAAGTTCGGGAATGGCATCTACGACAGCAAGACGAGCACGCAGATGGATGTTCGACATCCAGCTATGAGGTACATTATGCGCCTTTTAGGCAACACCATCTTGTGCAAGTCTGCGCCGAGCAAGATGCATGAGTTGATTCTGCTTTACTACAGCTTTGCCAAGATGCTGGATGATGAGATCCCGATAGATAGCATGATCCGCGCCAACTTTGGCGCTATTTTCGCTGAGCACTTGGTCTCTCTGAAGAGCAAGTCATTCACCAGTCCGGGGGAGAAGAGTGAGAGCGTAGATAGTCTTCTTATACCCATCTTCCAGCATTTCCAGATTGATACATCACCTTGCAGCATCATCACTGACAGATCCCTTATGGATGACATGCATCTGCGCAATGCTATTTGGTTTAAGCAGTGATTGGTGTGGACTTTCACCACTCGTACTGGAGAGTATGTTGGCATACAGTTGCCCAGCCCACAGTACACCATGATCCAGGGAGATATACGCCATCTGCGCTTTCTGCCAGATCCGAGTATGCTGTGCTTTCTTCCACAGCGCCCTAGAGGAGCCACTGCTGGCGCTTCCTCCTCTGCTACTGCTTCTCAGGCTGGACCATCCCGACATCAGGGTACATCCACGATCACACCCTCAGCTTCCAGGCGCCCTCCGTGACCTCCGAGATCCATGGACATGACTGCTTTTCAGGAGTACATCATTGACAGCTTTGAGGGACTATGGGACACTGTAGCTACACTCAGCACTTGTGGTTGTGTCCGCCCACACAACACTACCGAGCCTTGGGAAGATGAGGATTAGATCCTCCACAATCTGGTTACTTGTTTCTGTTTCTCTTTTCTTTTATTTCTCTTGAGTCATTTTTATGTTTTTCTTTGAGTCACTTGTCAGTTACTTTGATGATGTTTTGTGAGCTTGTTGAACCAGGTTTTATTGCTATGTTTAGATGTTATTAAATGTGTGTTTGAGTGCTCTAACAGTCTGACTTTATAGTACACATGATATCACAACGTTTAACTCATCTAACTTGTCGAGATTGGAGTTCGAGACGCAGTGACGCTCGTCACCACTGAGGGTGACGCTCGTCACCCGTCCCTTCGCGAGGTACCACTTTTCTAACTTGGTTCTATACGTTCACATGCTTCTTTTTGACCAACTCTTGGCTTAATAACACTGGGGACAGTGTTGTTTAAGTCTGGGGGAGGTGGTTACTAATGTTATGTATATTGTGTTTGATTTATATAGTTTTAAAGTTGAGTCAAAAACCTGTTTTATACAGTCGAAATTTTGAAACTATCCGTTTTTCTTGGAACTAACCACAAAACGTTTATGCTTATAAGAACCATCGCCACAGTAGTTGATTACAAGTCTTACTAAGTTGAAAGTCATAGGTAGATCAGTCTAGCAATGAAGGTTTAGGTACTTAGAGAATCTGGAAAATTTGCTGTTAGCTCCACCTTAATGAACTTTAAACTTCTTATCGTGGGGGTTGATTCTCATTGATCTTTATTCTCTCTTTCAACACTGACAAGTACGTTTAGATGCAGTCTCTCTTTGATCTTCCCTGATACAGCTTTTAAGAGTTTAAGTCCATAAAATGATGCATTCATGACCCTGTCTCCTAACAAGAAACAACAGTATTGAACACACTCAAGAACTTGTCTCCTCACAAGGAACATAAGTATTGAGTAGCACCATATCTTAGACTGTAAAAAAAATTGAAAAAAGAGTTGAAAAATTGAAAAAATCAGAAAGGAAAGATCAAGTGAAGAGAAAATACGAGAGCTGTGTTGAGATTGCTTTGTTCGGTTGTTTAGGAAGGGAAAGAAATCTGTAAGTGATTGAGATGATAAAACTTTGATGAGATATCACACCTAGATAAAATTACTGAGTTAACAGTAGAGATTTCAGATTTCTTGAAGGAGCTTGAACTGTAATTGAGAGATTTGCTAAGCTTCTAATATTTAAACTGAAATTTGATCTTAGATGAGCTAAGCTTGAACTGTGGTATGTGAATTCGAATGTGTTAACCAATGTGGTGTTCCTGATGTTTAGCTGACTGTTTCTGTTTTCAAACCTCAACCCTGTTCTCTGTCTGATGTTTGCTTGAGGGCAAGCAAAATCTAAGTCTGGGGGAGCTGATATGTCATGGTTTTTATGGTTTTTAACCATGATATAAGTCCTTTATATTGAGTCTTTTTGGTCTTTTTAGAGTCATAGTAGAGTCTTTGCAGGTTATAACATGTCCTAAGCACAATTGGAGATTATGGAGCTTTTTGGAGCATTGCAAGATACAACCACGAAGTGTGCAACTGATATATCATGGTTTTTATGGTTTTTAACCATGATATAAGTCCTTTTTATTGAATCTTTTTGGTCTTTTTAAAGTTCTAGAAGAGTCTTTGCAGGTTATAGAATGTGTGGAGCATAATTGGAAATATTGGAACCTTTTGGAGCATTCTGAGTTGAAGCCATGAAGTACCAAGCTCGAAGAAAAAAGTATGCCGTATGGTGACGCTCGTCACCACCATTGGTGATGCTCGTCACCCATCAAGGAAGGAGTGTGGCTGGTTTATTAAAAGTATGAAGGTTATTTGCAGAATTGGCCCAGAAATTCTATTATTTATAAGAAGACTCCAGATCGTGTTTAGCCTCTATTTATTAGGTTTTTCAGCCATTGTTGGCTATGATCTTAGTTTTTGAGAATTCAGAGAGCTTAGAGAGAGATTTATTCAGAGCTTTTTTGGGAGATAAATCCTGTACTCTTTTGAGAAGATTTCGAAGCCCTCTATTCTTTTACTCTTTCTCTTAATGCAATTTTATTCAGTTATGTTTTGTGATTCCATGATCATGTCTGAGTAATCTGCTAGTTAAGTTAGGGCTTATTCAAGGGTTGATGAAGAGATTGTAGAATCGCTATCTGTTAGGAATATCTTTTTGTTTTTCATCTCTGCTTGCTTTAAATTCAAATTTCTGAGACACATCATCTAGAAATCCGAAAATCCTACGTTGTTAAATATATGTGAGAGCATTATTCATAATCTGAACTAGTATTTGATGAGCAAAATAACTTAGTGCAAAGAGATTTGGCTTATGAGTTTTGTAAACAATTGAATCTGATCATTCCTGCATGCTTAGGTTGTTAGGATTTGCAAAGAGATTTGAAACTCTGTGATTTAGGTATAGATAACTTCTGCAATGAGAATTGATTAGTTATACATCAGTGATTCATGTTTAAAACGGTTCTTAATCATTCCTGATTTCATGCATTCTATATTCTTGGATTTAACCTGCGAACTGTCATAAATTAGTGCTTTTAGTCTTCTGAAACTTAGATCATCTTACAAAATCGTTTGCTTACTTTTATTTAATCATTCGCATTACATACATTATATCTTTCTTAGCTTAATCCGAACCTACATTCGATAGTGTAGTCTACATTACTCTCTTGGGATTCGATACCCCTTGTACTACAACTGCTTTTGCTGTGCACTTGCAGTAGTTTTATTTTTGTAAAACCTGAGCCCTATCAAGTTTTTGGCGCCGATGGCGGGGAGTAATAGCTGCCTATCAATTTTTAGTATTAGGATTTTGTCTAAGTTTTAATTTGTTTACTAACTTTTTGCTACTTTTCTTTGTTTCCGTTTCAGGTGTATGCCTAATCGCAGTACCAGAAGCAACAAGGAAAAGGAGCTTGTGACTTTGAGCATCGACGAACTAGCTAGGTTGAGGAGAACTAACAGAAAAGCTAAGAAGCAATCTACAATGGTCGCTCCACTTATCTTGGTTGAAGATGCAGAAGGTCACTTGGTTGACAGAGAAGGAAACAGGAGGAACGAAGAGGGGCAGAGAATTGATCAAGAGGGGAATGTCATTGTTGAACAGCAGGTTCAACAAGTGGATGAGAACGTGGGAGTCCCTGCTGCTGCCAATAACGCTGCTTGGCGTTTTGTTCAGAGGACTCTAGGTGACTACAACAGACCTGGTCAGTTCTATGCCAACAGAGCTGTCATCCGACCTCCTGCCTTCCAGAGGAACGATTTTGAGGTTAAACCTTTCTACTATCAGCTGGTTGGCCAGCATCCATTCCATGGCTTACATGAGCATCCCATGGTTCACAAAGAGAGGTTTGAGGATCTAGCTTCCAGTGTCAAAGCTAATGGGGTTAGCAATGACTTTCCGTTCTGCAAGCTTTTTCCTTACTCTCTTGAAGGAGAAGCTACATATTGGCTGAAGCAACTGGAACCTGCTTCATTGACCACTTGGGAAGACATTAAAAATGCCTTTCTGAATAACTTCTATGATGATGCAAGATCAGAGGACATGAGGACGAAAATTGCATCCTTTACACAAGGCCCTACTGAAGCTTTTAAGGCTTCTTGGATCAGGTTCAAGTTTTATCAAATGGACTGTCCTCATCATGGCTTCAACCAGGTGCAATTACTTGGGATCTCCTTCAGGGGCATTTACTGGAAGTATCAGATGACGCTAGATGCAGCATGTGCAGGAAACTTCAACACCAATAGACCAGAGGAGGCGATCAGACTGATTGAGAATCTGGTCTGCAGTAACAGCACTAAAAATGCAGACTTTCAGAGGATGAAACAAGCTGGTGTGGCTGATGGAAATCAGATTGCTGAAGTTAAGGCTAAGCTGGATGATATGCACAGCCTTTTGGTGGGAAAGAAGTCAGTTCACTTTGCTGCAGAAGTGGAAACTTTCGAAGCTCCAGAGGAGGTTGAACAGGAGGATGTAAATTTCATCAATTCTGGTGGTTTTCAGGGTCAAAGGTATGGACATAAGCAGTGGAACAGAGGATACAGCAACAACAATCAGAAGAACACCTTTACATGAGGACAGAGCACGCTTGGTTTCACTCCTAAGCCCCCATTCCAGAAGACAAAGTACCAAAAGCCATTCCAGAACAGTGGAAATTACAGAAACTATGGTTCTTCTTCCTATCAACCAGCACCTCCACAAGGGAATAAAATAGAAGCAATGCTGGAACAGATCTTGGAAGGACAACAGAAGCTTACAGTGGACTTCAATGGCAAGATATATTCGCTCTATCAGGATTTGAATGGAAAAATTGAGAGTCTGAACTCACATATGAAAAAGCTTGATGTTCAAGTTGCCCAAAGTGCAGGAGCTGTTCAGAGGCAAGAAGGATTTCTTCCAGGAAGAACTGATGCTAATCCGAAACACCATGTGAATGCCATCACATTGAGGAGTGGATAGAACCTGCAACCAGTGTTGCAGAAGGATTTAACTTCAAAGAATTTCGTGGGTATTGAAGAGTATAAAGATGAAGAAATATCTGCTGAAGAACCACGGGTGACGCTCGTCACCAATGACGGGTGTCGCTCGTCACCCCTCGAGCACAACCCCGACCATTGCTCTTCACAAATTGCTGACGATCGTCACCAGGAAGGTAACGCTCGTCACCCAAATCGAGCAATCGGCCCCGACTCGTCCAAGACGAGTGACGCTCGTCACCACCCCAGTGACGCTCGTCACCCATCGCCACATACTGCAGTTTCACCTAAGACTTCAGATAGTGCTAAGGAGACCGTGTATAAGCCCAAGATACCTTATCATAAGCATCCTAAGAAGTCTAAGCAAGAGCTTGAAGATGCAAGATGCAAGGCTATCATGGACAAATTGGTTATTGAGATCCCATTGATTGATGCTGTAAGGATCACTCCTGTTATAAGGAGGTATGTGAAGAGGATGGTGACCAATAACTTGAGTCTAGAGGTTGGAGCTATGATGATCAACGAGCAGGTCAGTGCAGTGATTCAGAACAGAGTTCCAGAGAAGCTTTCAGACCCAGGAAGCTTTGTTTTAGACTGCATAATCTTCAATGACAAGTTTAAGAGGTCATTGTGTGATCTTGGCTCTAGTGTGAACCTCATGCCTCATTCTGTTGCCAAGAGCTTGGGGATGACCGATTTCAAGGCTACAAGGATATCTCTTGTCCTAGCTGATAGATCAGTCAGAGTTCCTGAAGGAGTGATAGAGGATGTTCCTATCAAAGTAGGAGATTGTATGATTCCTACTGATTTTGTGGTTCTGGAGTATGGAGAAGAACCCAAAGATCCCTTGATTCTTGGCAGACCCTTCTTGGCTACTGCAGGAGCTATTATTGATGTCAGGAAGGGTAGAATAGAGCTGAATGTTGGTGATTTAGTGATGAAATTCGAAATGGACAAGCTGATGAAGATGCCAACCATAGATGGACAGACATTCTAAATGGATGTTCTTACCAACCTTGCTGATCAGATCTTCCATGAGATGAGTTCAGAGGATCCCTTGGAAAGGGCATTGACCACTTCTACAGCTGAGTATGAGGATTTATATGCTGCTGCAACAGGGTACACAAAGATGATGGATACTACTGCTCAAGTGATGCAACTGGTTGCACAAGATGAGCTTGTCTCCACATCTGCGAAAGCTACCACAATGGGTGATTGGTCTGCAGCAAAAGCACCAAAAGTTGAGCTTAAACAGCTCCCTGCAGGGCTAAGGTACGCATTTCTTGGAGAAAACTCCACCTATCCTGTTATTGTTAATGCTTCATTGAACAATGCAGAGCTCACCCTTTTGCTAAGTAAGCTGCGAAAATTTTGCAAAGTTCTTGGCTACTCTCTTGATGACATTTCAGGTATCTCTCCAAACTAGTGCATGCATAGAATACACTTGGAGGATGAGTCGAAATCCTCAGTTGAGCACCAGAGGAGGCTGAATCCGAATTTTCAGGATGTGGTCAAGAAAGAGATCATGAAGTTGTTGCAGGTATCATCTATCCTATATCAAACAGTGCTTGGGTGAGTCCAGTGCACGTGGTGCCTAAGAAAAGAGGTGTCACAGTGGTGAAGAATGACAAGGATGAGCTGATTCCAACCAGGACTGTGACATGACACATGATCTGCATTGTCTACAGGAAACTGAATGCAGCAACAAGGAAGGATCATTTTTTTCTGCCTTTCATCGATCAGATGCTGGAGAGGCTGGCAAATCACAAGTATTACTGCTTCCTTTATAGGTATTCAGGCTTCTTTCAGATATTAATCCATCCAGATGATCAGGAGAAGACCACTTTTACCTGTCCTTATGGCACTTTTGCATATCGCATAATGCCTTTTGGGCTGTGTAATGCTCCTGCAACCTTCCAGAGATGCATGATGTTGATTTTCACAGACATGATAGAGAAGTTTATGGAGGTTTTCATGGATGACTTCTCTGTTTATGGGTCCTCTTTCAAGAGCTGCTTGAATAATTTGTGTGCAGTTCTGCAGAGATGTGAAGAGAAGCATCTGGTTTTAAACTGAGAGAAGTGCTATTTTATGGTTCAGGATGGTATTGTGCTTGGTCACAGAGTCTCAGGAGACGGTATAGAGGTGGATAAGGTGAAAATTGAGGTGATGACAAGTCTGCAATCACCTGATTCAGTCAAAGCAGTGAGGAGTTTTCTGGGTCATGCAGGCTTCTACAGAAGATTCATCAAGGACTTTAGCAAGATAGCACGCCCCCTTACTGCTCTCCTCTGCAAAGATGTGAAGTTTGAGTTCACAGAAGAGTGAAAATCTGCCAATGAACAGATCAAGCAAGCTTTGGTTACAGCTCCTGTTGTGCAGCCTCCAGATTGGGACTTACCTTTTGAGGTAATGTGTGATGCCAACGATTTTGCAGTTGGAGCAGTGCTGGGACAGAGGAATGACAAGAAACTCCACGCCATTTACTATGCATGTAGGACTTTGGATGATACTCAGAAGAACTATGCAATAACTGAGAAGGAATTGTTAGCTGTTGTGTTTGCTTTTGAGAAGTTCAGGCAGTATCTTGTTGGCTCCAAGGTCGTGGTTCATACTGACCATTCAGCACTGAAGTACCTAATGCAAAAGAAGGATGCAAATCCAAGGCTGTTGAGATGGATCCTGCTTCTTCAGGAGTTTGACATTGAAGTGAAGGACAAGAAAGGTGTTGAGAATGGTGTTGCTGATCATCTGTCCAGGATTCAAGTCGAAGACAGTGTCCCAATCAATGATTTATTGCCTGAAGAGAATGTCTACTTGGTGGAAACAAGAGAATAGGAGGAAAGTATTGAAAACCTGTAATTCTCTCGAAACTGAAGGGGAGTGACGAGCGACACCAGGAGGGTGACGCTCGTCACCAACCCAGAACAGTCGCGACCAAGTTGTACGAAGAAGGTGACGCTCGTCACCAATCTCTGCATTTTTATGTGATTTGTGCAAGCTTGGGAATGGCTTTTGAAGAGCCTGTTTATGCTTTGAATGATCCAAAGAGGCCTTGGTATGCTGATATTGCAAACTACCTTGCTGCAGAGGATGAACTACATGACTTCAAAAGTTATGCTAAGAAGAAGTTATTAAGAGAGCTTAGGAGATTCTATTGGGCTGAGCCATATCTATACAAACATTGTGCTGATGGGATCTACAGGAGATGCATAGCAGAGGAAGAAGTGCAGGACGTCCTCTTTCACTGTCATGGATCAGAATATGCTGGACACTTTACCACATTCAAAACAGTCTCTAAGGTTCTGCAAGCTGGATTTTGGTGGCCTACTATGTTTAGAGACGCCTAGGCCTTTCTTACAAGCTGTGATACTTGTCAGAGAAGAGGAAAAATCAGCAGGAAACATGAGATGCCACAGAACTTCATTCTAGAAGTAGAAGTCTTTGACTGTTGGGGTATTGACTTCATGGGATCTTTTCCCTCATCTTATTGGAATAGATACATTCTGGTTGCTGTTGATTATGTATCTAAGTGGGTAGAAGCGTTGGCTACTCCTACTAATGATGCTGCAGTGGTTTTGAAACTTTGTTGTGGGCGCCTGCTTTTTGTAGTGGGGAATCTCCTTTTCTTCATCCTTTTGATGTATTATGCTTTTGTGCTTTCTTTGTTGTTGCTACTGAGACTCCATCTTCATAACGGCCACCCTTTTTAAGCTTATTTGGCTCCACACATGCTGAGCTTTTGCTTGCTTCCTCTTTCTCATTAACTTTTCCCTTTACTTTCTTTCTTCTCTCACTCTCCTCTTTTAGATCAACATAACACCCAAATCGGCCCAGACCTATAACTACCATCCTAAACCTATGTCTAACTCAAAATGAAGAGCTAGTTCTACATAGTAACCAATCCTTGTAGTGCCAACCTAACACTTTATGCTTAGTTCGTTCAAAAATAGGCCTCACACACAAAAGATCGTGTTTAGGATTTAAAGGAAGGTAAGGTTAATATGTGGTAACTGTTCTTTAATGATGAGGATCAGCTATTTGGACTAGCAAGAGAGGTAAAAAAGAAGAAAGAAAGTCCAAATATGTATATGGGTAATCCATCAAACCACTTTTCATTGTAAAAACATGATAATTAACAAGTAAAATCAATGGTTCTAATAAATAGAGATGATGTTCAATGAGCAAATGATTTCAACATGAGACTAGATGATCAAATTTAGCATTCAATAGCATAGTTCTGCCTTAGTTTCTAACCTTTTATGATGCATCAAACATTTAACCACTTAGACATTAAAATCAGTTCTAAACACTAAGCATTTTACAAGGAATTATCATCATCATGCCCTATGCAAATACAATGCAACCTATATGAAAACCACTAGACTCATTCCTAACAAATAAATGCAA
Organism: Thlaspi arvense; assembly: GCA_911865555.2. Classification (NCBI taxonomy): domain Eukaryota; kingdom Viridiplantae; phylum Streptophyta; class Magnoliopsida; order Brassicales; family Brassicaceae; genus Thlaspi; species Thlaspi arvense. The sequence goes on from OU466861.1 coordinate 11,742,236, forward strand.
CTATATGCAAAAAATTTCAATCAATTTTGTTTTTCGACGTTTTTGGTTTTTAGATGCATTTAGATGAATGCATGAGACTCTTATGCAAGAAAAACTAAGAAAAACAAAACAAAATATCAAATACACAAAGCCCCCCCCCCCCCCCACCCCCCCCCCCCCACACTTAAAATACAGTCCCACTGTGTGATAAAAGATGAGAGAGAGAGATGCAAAAATAAAGAAAATATGCAAAGGTACCTAAGAAGGTGGTGTGGGAGGTGTAGGAAGAGCCTGAAATGTCCTCCATGATGTTAATGTTGTGGCTCCTGTTCGGCCTCTCCCTCTTTGGCCTTCTTCTCATCCTTGGCACCTCTTGACAAGATGTCCTTTGTGGCACCCAAGCTCTTACTTCCTCATAGCCAGCAAAGGAGCACCTTCTACTAGGAGCTCTAGCCATTCCTTGGCTTTCAGCTTCTTGCTCTTGTTGAGGAGCAGAACTAGAGGCTCCACTAGACTTCCTCTTTAGGTCTTTGATCTGAGCATTCATGCTCTTCATCCCCTTCACCAACTACTTGATGGTTTTATCTTGCCATTTGTTCTATCTTTGCAAGAGGTTGATGTGCTCATGTGCCTTCTTCATTGGACCTCCTTGGTGAGTCAAATCATGAGGCTGGAAGTGGTACTCCTCAATGTTGTAGCTTGGAGAATCTGGTTCTCCCTCTTCTTGTTCTTCGTGAACTCCTTCTTCCATTTGCCCTCCTTCATAAACTACAAGAAGATAGTCTCTTTGAGGAAGAGGGATGTTGGCGCCTTAGTGAGTGTAAGAGGATGGAGCGCCTTCTTAATAGAGCATGTGCTGGGGAATGACAAAGGCAAAGCTGTCTGGGTTGGAGAAGGATGTGAGATGCTGATTGGGGAGTAGTAGCTTTGCAGCTGATCCATCTTCTTGGATAAAATTGTAGATGAACTTGTCACCCACACTCTCTCCAAGGAACCTTGTTTTCTTCAGATATTGCAAGTCTAGCCACTCCACTTTGACTGTTGATGGTCCTGGTTCAACTCTCGCAACTTCCATTAATTCAGAAACAAGTCCAGCACAATAGAGCTTTGGTGCCTTATCATCATTGGTTGATAGCCAATGTTTGATGACCAGAAGCTGCTGCATAAAGATGGTGAACATTCCAGTTGTCCCATCTGTTCCTTTGAGCTCTACTCCTTGTCTTGTGTAGTCCAGGATGTTGATCAGAATTTGATCAATGAGCTCCCATTCACCACCTTCAACAGCGCCACTTTCTCTTCTTGCAAAGAGACTATGCGCCAATGCCTTGTGCACATATCTGATGGTTGGGTTCCTGATCAAAGAAGCCTTGCTTCTTCCTGGTTTGTAAGCGCCTCTTGCCATATGATCCCAAAGGCTGATCATCTCTTCTTTGCCAATCTCCTTATTTTGTCATCTGGAGCTGCCATAGGAGAACCCAAAAGCTTCTTAAATGGCTGAGAAGGACATCCTATAATATCCCTTGGAAACTCTAAAGGTGATGAAGCCATCACCAACTTCTTCTGGAGTCTCCTCTCTCATCTCATAGAAGATGACTGGAAAGGTTGCAAAGAATTGAAGCACTTGGTCCTTGTTGGCTGAGTAAGGAGCTCCCACCAGCTTTATTAGCTCAATTGTCTCCAAAATAGATTATCAGTCCTCATGGATTCTCAAGACCTTCATAGTTGGCGCATGGGGGTACCTTGTAGGTCTCACATCCTCATTTTGCATCCTGTCATAAAGCTACCTTTGAGCTGGAGTGGTAAAACTCTTCTTTTTGGTTGGAACCTTCTCACCAGGACCAACATCAGATTTTTTGTTCCCTTAAACCTTAGCGCTTGGACTCCCCATCTCTGTAGACTTTTCCTTGGCCATCTCTTGCTTCTCAACCTCCTTGTGAGTGTCACTTCTTGTTGTTCTCACCATAGTGCCTAAAAAGAGAAAATTCTCAAAACAGAAATGAGAACTATGGTTTTGAACAAAAGACAAACATTAGTGGTTTTAAATTCACAAAAGGAGGAGATTATTTACTGAAAAATAAACCACTATAAGATGTGAATTAACTAACTAAGTAAAGCATGCAAAAGATTCTTTAAACAAAATTATCTTGAAATGGAAAACCATGAATCCTAGCATGCTGAAGCTAAACAATGGGTGATTTGTGTTAATGCTAGGTGAATAAATGAATAAGGCAAGTAAATGACAGTCTACAATGCTTCAAAGCCAAAGACAAAGTATTCACCATGCAAAAATAATAGAACTAAACTAAGAAGCAACAATCTTATACTAAACTTGCAATCGAAAAGCAATAACAGTTCTTAAGTTGTTTAAACAAGCATTAAACAATGAAAAGGCTTAGAGACAATGTCTGTAGTGGTTTGGCTCTCCTAAGCACTTTAAGAACTAAAGAAAAATCGAATTTTATTGTTGCAAATAGAGAAATAAGAGTGTGAGAGAGAAAAAGGGTGGGGTTAGTTTATATGAAGGGTTGGGGAATCTTTTTATGGGGAGCAAGGGGACAAGGAGTGCCTAGGAGACGGCCCACTAGTGCTTGGGAAGGGAAAGGATTCAAATTTAAATTCTCTGATCTAGTTTGACCAAGGAGAGAAAAATTTGAACTGAGAATTACTTACCTTGGCGGCAATAACGAGCTCTCCAAACCGATACACTGGTCGATATGGACCATATCGTCTCGGTTTTCTCGATATGCATGTCGATATTGCACTTCACCCTCCATATCGGTTCCTAGCATCTCGATACATAATCTGATATTGATCTCAGCTGTCCAATATAGAGCAAAATAGCTCGATATGTAGCTCAGTATAATTTGACAATTCTTTGTATCAAACTAGTACCTCAATACAATGCTCGATACACCTTGACTTATGCTAAATAGAATCTTTACACTCTCCAGTCAAGGTATATCGGCATGGAACCTTGATACATAGCTCGATATGTCTTAATATGGGCTATTAATCTCCCTTTATCCTCCCAGTTAAGGCATATCAGCTTGACATGTCGATACATTGCTCGATATTCACCCCAAGGTGTTGTATCGACCTGGCATCCCGGTACACTTGCCCCGATATGAATGCCAGTTAAGACATATCATTGTGTAATCACCCGATACATCGCCTGTTTAGGCGTATCGGTTTGCCTTACCCTGGTACATTGATCGATACATCATCCTGGTACACGGATCAATACTAAGTCAGAACATCAATATCGTCGATATTCTTCCTTGATATTGCCCTGTCTCTGGTGTATCAGCTTCAGTCCTCGATACACTGCTCGGTACAAGCTCATCCTGGTGTATCGAGGTCTTCTTGGTCGATATGTTGCTCTGTACACCTTGCTCCTTCTGTGTCAGCATGAAGTCATCGATATCCAGCCCGATATGCACCATATCGATCAGATTACCTCGATATTCGGCTTGATATTGGTCCATCCGATCTTGTCCTTCTCCATGCTCCAGTCCTAGCTCACATCCATTGCACTAATTGGCCTCCAAACTCCTTCTAGTACCTGAATAAAACTCCAAATACATGCAAAACGCAATGCAACTCCTAAAAATATATTAACTCCTAAATGTATGCAAATGGGACAAGAAGAAGCAAAATATGCAAGTTAAAAGACTAAAACTAGAGATGAATGCATGCTAAGATGGTATAAATAATAGAGATATCAACACTCCTACACTTGACTTTTGCTTGTCCACAAGCAAACAAACTAAAACAAGGAGGAAGTGAGGTTTTAAGGTAGGCACTCAAATCCAAAAATGCTAAGGTGGAGAAGTAAAATCAATGTTCAAATGCTGTTGGATGCAAAACATAATCAATTATACTTCAAAGAACCTAGCCATGCCTATCCAGTTTCTGAATGATCTCTAGCTCAACTTAGTCAAATGCTCAAATCAATCAACTTTTAACATTCAATTAAACTATGTAACCAAGTGAATCATGTTTAAGCAAATCAAGTGGAATCATTTGGATAAGGGTTAAGGTCATGAGATAAAAATTAACTCATCAAAATATGGGTTCAAATGCAAGAGTTTCTCTAAAAAAGGAATGAACTTAGGCATAATACTAAAGGTGAAGCACAACTTATGCATACAAGGATATATTACTATCTACCCAATGCCTAAATTGTTCTAAACCCCCAAACTCTTAACCCAAATCAAAAACTCTTAGAACATTGTCAGAAAGAAATTCAAGAATTACTAGACAAAAAAAAATCAATAAAAAATCAAAGTTACTTTGGATTTGTTCGGCTTTCTATGTAAATAATCAAGCAAATAAAGAAAGGAGAGTACCTCGCCTAGTAATTAATTAGAAATCTGTAAACAATGTTATATAATTGATAAGATATTTTATACACAATAAAAAAGATTTATTAAAAGAATTATATGATGCGTGTATATTTTCAAAATTTAATATGAATTGGATTTTGGCAGATCCAAATAGCTGAAAAAGATATTATATAAGATAACATTCGCTGTGCCTTTCAGGCATTAGGAATGTCACACCCTTTGGGTTTTCATTCAGGAATCTGGCTTGGATTCCAAAAAAACTATTTTACAATTAAAAAAAATAGTTTTATTTATAATTAACTGTATCTCTAAATTTTAAGATGATTTAATAAACAAAAAAAAAATATTGCATATAGACTGCAAATCAGCAAAAGAGATTTTACAAAAAAATCTTAAATAAGTAGTTTCTAAACAATTATTTTTTGCAAGATGAAAAGCTGTTTTGTCTGTATATAAAAAAAAATTGTTTACTCAATTTTATATTTGAAAAGGTTAAAAGAAAACGTTTACCCAATTTTTTTAATTAAGAATATTTATAAAGAAAATCTTAAGACTTCCAAAATGAGTGGAAAAAAACCAATGTATGTGACAAACTACATCAAGACTCAACCCCAACTACAAGAAAAACTAGTCACCACCAGTAATCAATTCTCGGCATTAGCAAAATTCCCACATTTGTCCTATGCAAAAAGTCGTTAAACCATTACCTCAAAAAATAATCACTCCTCTCCACAAAAGCATTACTGACCAAAAATTCCCCTATCTTCTTAAACCACACCATCAACACATCATTACCACATCTTTTACCAAATCAATATTACTAAAAGATCTAACCAACTTTACCAACTGCATATTCTACGAAGAAAACCAATACCTTACCGGTAAGCTCACCAAAAATCAAACTTTTTTATGAATTTATCTTCATAGACACAAATTCAGTCAAATAACCCACCATACATATAAAACCAATCCGACCTCATATCATATTCCACATGTAATATCCCAAGGGTATGCAATTCTCAAGACCTTGGTTTTTTTTAACTTCCATACCAAAACAGAATTCTCTATTACCAGGTTTCATTTTTCAGGGTTTATTTATGTAGATTACTAAAAACCTTTCTTACACACATTCTATCTATGAACCTATGACTCTTCTTGGTTTATTAATACCAGAATAGTTCTATGAATAGTGCCAACAGTTTGTGCCATATGACCAAATTTATCCTCTACAAATATTCAAAGTATTCATATCTTACTACACTAAACATGGAAACACGAACCCACATGCTCTTTACCAAAAATATATTTCCACAGAGATATGAAGGTACCTTGATTCTCATGGCACTTCAACCTACTACCTTTTTTACATTATATGCCATACTTTTTGGTTTAGAAATACGGAGTGAAATGGTGGGACAAATATAGTTTGGATCGCTTTTCTGTTAGCAAATTAAAATAATGGATACAAAACCATAGTAACCAGGCTGTTACAGCAACGTTCTTCGCATTGCCACCTATTCTAACAAAAACCATACACTACACCCCTTAAAAAACAAAACCAACCAGCCCAACAGAGTTGAAAATATCATCCTCAGGATGGAAGAAAAGCAAAGGTAATGATAAACATGCAAATATCTTCTATTGAAGACGAAGATAATATTACACAAGATGATGATCCATATGGCGGCCCATTATCCTAAGATTCATTTGGCAAAAAAAAAAACAACTTCATATCACAAAGCAAAAAAAAACAATTGTAAACGACATAAGTGTATTATAAATCTATAGAATTTTGTAGCAAATTCAAGATCCAAAAAAAGAAAAATAATTATCAATCAAGACAAAATCAACAATCAAAAGGAGAAGACATTATCATCAATTATAGAAACATCAAAGCAAAGCTTCTCACAACAAAACCCAAGAAGATAAAAAACATCAGACTACTCAAGATCGAAAGAGATAAGAGACAAAAACGTGAACAACTTCAAATGTAAAACCAAGACACATCATCTTTTGTTTTTATCAAAATACATCACCATTTGTTTTTATCAACTCTTTTGAATAAATAGGAAGAAAAGTTTAAAAAGAAAGAGAAGAGCGAATTTTAGTGAGAGATCACCAAAACATTCCCTATATACTTTCATATTCTCTAATTTTCATCTTTGTTTTTTCAAACTTTATGTTTCATAGTTTATACTGCGTATTTAAACCAAATTTAATAAAGTAAACTTTAATCATACTTCTCTCTTTTGATTAAAACTAGAAACCAACCCGCCCATTGCACAGAATTATCTATTAATACAAATTTTATTTTTTTTAATTTATATATATATATTTATTTATATATATTTATTATTATTACGCTTATTTTTCTATTAATTAATAAATATGTAAACCTATTGTGAAATGTGTTATCCTAATATAATTTGAGATGTGTTAATTGTCAAAAGAAAAGTCTCTTATACTTATATATTGACTTAAGTATTTATGTAATCTACTGAATATTTTTATTCCATTGACTTCTCTTTCTTTCAGTCACTTATTTCCTGTGAAATCAACAAAGTGAATTCACCATATCTATTCCATTCACTATTTTTATTTCTTATTTAAACTATTATTCTTATTTTCTTTATTTGTTATATAATTTACAGCTTTGTGGTTTGTATAATAAGTGTTTAAAGTGAACATGAACAAAAAATATCAATAATAGACAATAATTTTATGATCCACAAATAAAAAATAAGATAAAAAAATCAGAAAATAAATTATTAAACGAAGTATGTTCTGAAATCCCAAATACGTACATTTTGGAAACGAAAAGAACATATCGTCGAAATACTTTATGAAGCAATTTACACAAAATTAGAAAAAGAAGTTACTTCTATTACCTAAACATAGACGGTTAAGCGTTGGTGAGAAGAGAGTTGAGACATTAGGGACAACGTTTTACTCTTTAGAAGGGAACATAGTCATTAACTCTGGAACTAGTTACAATTACTTGCCTGAGAGCTATTGCAACAAAGTGAAGGATGCTGTTGATAACGCTGTGCAAGTTAAACATTCATCTTTTTCGGGGGATATGTATTGTTATAATACTGATGATATAGAGATTGAGATTTTCCCGGTGATCAGTATATAATTTTCTGTAGGTGCTGATCTTAAGTTGGATAAGTATAATATGTTTGTGGATAATGGAGGATCTCCAAAATTTTATTTTCCAAAACATATTCGAAGATCCTCCATTATCTACAAACAGATTATACTGAATCAAGAACATTATTGGCTTGTTAAAATGGTAAATGAAAGAAACCAGAGAACAATCTTAAACCAGGTTTTAAGCAAGGACATTGCCAAAGTTTCGAAATCCCAATAGAGGATTAATTGCAAATTGTGAACTTGCAAAATAAAATGAATATCTTTTGTTATGTTCACTCTTTACCTGTGTGATATCATAGTTGTAGGAGTACACATAAGAGAACCAAAAAACGCCCAATCATAGTTTTTTCTCTGCCAAGCCAATGGTCGCCCTAGTGGCCGCATTTCTTCTCACTGTTGGGAGGAGTTGTTTGAACAAAATTAATAAAGACTTGTTGAATTTTTTTAATTTATGTATGTGTGAATAAGAATGGGTTATAGCTCATATAAATGAAATGTTTTCATTAGCTATAACATTTTGTGGGAAGCTAACAATGTTAACAAATTCCCACATTGCAAGTTTGGAAAGGTTTTGGCTAGTAAATATAAGGACTATTCCATGTATTGGTTCAAATGGATTAAAAGAGGAAGAGGATACACATGCCTTCGCACCGCCACCTCCGTCGGGCCGGGGCCTGTGGTCACGCCCTAAACGTGCCGCCCAAGTTTCGCATGTTCAAATAAAAAACTCTAGTCCCCTCTCTATCTTCTAAATACAAATCACCAGCCTCTATTTTTGACCATCCAATTTTTGAAATCAAACACACAGAGCAAAAACAAACACACAGTTCTTTCCATCCGCCTTTGCATCATGTTAGTTAATTTCGAGAGTATTGTAGAATTAATTTCGTAAGACCCAAAATTGAGTGTTGCGATTCAGGGTTAAACGGTTGTATTCTAGGACTCATGAATCTTTGAATTAAGGAAAGAGATTTCGATTTTGACTCCGTTTCTTAGCTTCACTATTTTCGATTAATTGTTTCAAAAATTTTCATTAACTCGTTTTATTCGAATTTGATTATCTTTATTATTTTCTTGAATGAGTCGATTTTATCATAGTTTATAAAAATATTGCTCTTACAGTCTTAACTCAAAGAAATCCATTATTGTTCTATGCCATATCACAAATTTTAATCACGAGTAAATAAAGGTTTTCAATCAATCGATTTCAAAAATGATTTTTCAGATTTTAATCTATTTTATTACTCTCCGTCTATTGGTTGTGATCAATAAATGGAAGCATTACAATCTTCATGTAATCACTAATTTTTGATTAGGGTTTGGTAAAACAGATCCTCAATCACATTTTTTACTAAAACAATTATTCAGACGCGTTTTAAACGCTTTGACAAATAATCTGCGGAAATTTGAAGATGATCTGCAGATCTTAAAGTTTAAATGTTGGTTAATACAAAATTAATTCTTTTAGATACTTTAAAGTATTAATTCGGTTTTGTTTCTGTTTTGCATCAGAATGTCAACGAAGCTGGCGAAGTTGCCAATGATTTGGAAAATTTGGCGACAATATGATAGGGCCAGATTTTACCCAAATAAAACTACTGCAAGTGCACAGCAAAAGCAGTTGTAGTACAAGGGGTTATTGAATCCCAAGGGAGTATGTAAACCACACTAGCGATTATAGATTCAGATTAAGCTAAGCGATAAATAATGAATGTAATGCAAAACAGTAAAATAAATGCAAGAGGGCATTTTTATGCTTGTTCTTAAAGTTCAGAAGGCTAAAGGCGGTAAGTCAGGACAGTTCGCAGGTTGAATCCGAGAGTGTAGAATGCATGCAATCAGGAACGAATTAAAACCGTCTTGAACATGAATAGCAAAGATATAACTAATCAATTCTCATTGCAGAAGTTATCTATGTCTAAATCACAGAGTTTCAAATCTCTTTGCAAACCCTAACAACCTAAACATGCAGTAATTGTCAGGTTCAATTGTTCACAAAACTCCTAAGCCAAATCTCTTTATACTAGGGCGTTTTGCTCATCTAATACTAGTTCAGGTGATTAATAATGTTCTCACATCTATCAAACAACCTAGGGTTTCGAAATCCAGATGATGTGTCTAAGAAATCGATATGAATGCAAGCACAGATGAAGAACCAATGAATTTCCTATAAGTTTTTAGCAATTCTACAAACTCTTCTTCAACCTTTGAAAAGCCCTAACTTAACTAACAAACTACTCAGACATGGTGATTTGAGAAAACATCATGAAAAGAATAGATTGCATAAAAGAAATAAGAAGTAGAAATAAAGGAGTTCAAAATCTGCTCTGAAGGAGTCTGATTTGTCTCTCCAAAAGCTCTGCTACAAATCTCTCTCTAAAGCTCTCAAAAATAATAAAATACAAGATATTTTCTAAAAAAATGGCTGAAAAACCTAATATACAAGCTAAAACACGATCTGGGGCCTTTTTGCAAAAACTGGAACTTCTGGGACAAAACTGCAATTTCTTCCCAATCTTTTTAAAACAGGCCACGACCCCTTCCTTTCTGGGTGACGAGCGTCACCAGATTGGTGACGAGCGTCACCCATATGCATACTTTTCTTCCCGAGTTGGGTACTTCGTGGCTTCAACTCAAAATGCTCCAAAAGGCTCCAATATCTCCAATTATGCTCCAGACATGCTATAACCTGCAAAGACTCTTCTAGGACTCTAAAAAGACCAAAAAGACTCAATAAAAAGGACTTATATCATGGTTAAAAACCATAAAAACTATGATATATCAACTCCCCCAGACTTAGCTTTTGCTTGCCCTCAAGCAAACATCAGACAAAGAATAAGGTCGTGGTTTGAAAACAAGAAACAGTCAGTCAGTCATCAGGAACACCACACTAGTTAGAGCTTTCGAATCCACATACCACAGAGTCAACACAAGATCAAATTTCAGTCTAATCATCACAAGCTTAGCAAATCTCTCAAGTCCAGTCCAAATCCCTTCAAGAAATCCGAAATTTCTACTGCTAACTCCTTATTTTTATCTAAGTGTGATATCTCATCAAAGTTCTATCATCTTAATCACTTTACGGATTCTTTTCCCTTCCTAACAACTGAACAAATAGATCTCAACACAGCTCTCCTATTTTCTCTTCCCTTGATCTTTTCCTTAGGATATTTTCGATTTTTCACTTATTTTTCTCAACTTTTACAGTCTAAGATATGGTGCTACTCAATACTTGTGTTCCTTGTGAGGAGATAGGTTCTTGAGTGTGTTCACTACTGTTGTTCCTTGTGAGGAGACATGGTCATGAATGCACCATTCTTTGGACTTAATCTTTTAAAAACTACATCAGGGAAGATCAAAGAGAGACTGTATCTTAACTTTATTGTCAGTGTTGAAAGAGAGAATTAAGATCAATAAGAATCAATCACCAAGACAAGAAGTTTAAAGTTCATTAAGGTGGAGCTAACAGCAAATTTTTCAGATTCTCTAAGAACCTAAACCTTCATTGCTAGACTGATCTACCTATGACTTTCAACTTAGTGAGACTTGTAATCAACTACTGTGGCAATGGTTCTTATCAGCAAAAACGTCCTATGGCTAGTTCCAAGAAAAACTGACAATTTCAAAAATTTTGACTCTAGAAAAGCAGGTTTTTGACTCAACTTTAAGACTCTATAAACATGACACAAAGCACACAACGTCAGTAACCACCTCCCCCAGACTTAAACAACACTGTCCCCAGTGTTATTAAGCCAAGAGTTGGACAAAAAGAAGCATGAGAATGTGTAGAACCGAGTCAGAAAAGTGGTACCTTGCGAAGGACCTGGTGACGAACGTCACCACTCTGATACTCCAGAATCTGTCATGTTGGGTGTTGTAATGTAATGCCATCATGTGTGCTCCAAAGTAAGACTGTAAGAGCACTCAAAACACACATCAAAACATCCAAACAAAGCATAATCCATGGTTTAACAAGTTCACAAAACATCATCAAAGCAAACTGACAAACTGACTCTCCTTTTTTTTTTCTCTTTTTTTCATGTTTTTGGCTTTTTTTTTAGCTATGTAATAGAAAACTAAACTAATATATGAAAAAGAAAACTTACTAGTGGGTTGCCTCCCACTAAGCGCTTGTTTAAAGTCATTAGCTCGACTTTGAATGCTGCTCAGACAGCTGGTGGAACAGAAGGTGGCAGTGAATGCCTTGGAGAAGAATGTCTCCTCATCCATGGTGGTTTATAAGCAGTAGATGTATGAACACTTCCAAGGAAGTGAGGAACATCAGCAGAGTGGGTCGTGACTGTGGGTGTGATACTTCTTTTTCCTGCAGAATCATCAAAAGAAACTCCAAGCATTCTACGAGAATCTCGTTGCTTGCATAAGTGTGAAGCAGCTTTTTCACCTTTTAAATTCTTATTGATGAGATTAGGAGGTTTGGAACTGGTTCCAGGAAGTGCATACCTTTGCTTAGTTGCAGGTTTCTGGGTTGTGGAATGGTGAATTTTCGGATTGGCAACATATGATGGACTTGTAGCTGTAAAATCACGTTGCTGCTTTGTGTTCAGGTTGGTGACGAGCGTTACCAGGTCAGTGACACTCGTCACTGACTCTGCAGTTAAAATTGCTGCAGTTTTCCTGCGGTTCAGCTCTGCAAGTCTTATCTCCATCACAAACACGTCTTCCTCCAGCAACTTGGCATTCATTAGAACCTCTTTTTCAAGCCAGTCATGAAGATATGATCCCCACTGCAATCCTCAAACCCAACAGCTTCTGCAGAAGTTTCAGATATTGGCTCTTCAACAGCCATCTTGCTCACTTGCCCACTTGTATCAGATTCAGTGACATACTCAGCAGTAGTGTCTTCTGAATGCTCCATGACATTCTCTTCATCTCTGGAAGTCCTTACAGAATAGGTCTGACCATCAATAGTAGAACTCCTTCTTAACTTATCCATGTCAAAGTTCATGACAACATCACCAAGATCAAGCTCAATGTTCCCCTTTCTAACATCAATGATGGCTCCAGCAGTAGCCAAGAATGGTCTTTCCAGAATAAGAGGATCTTTAGGTTCTTCAGCATATTTCAGAACCACAAAATTTGTAGGAATTATGCAGCCTTCAATGTTAACAGGAACATCCTCTAAGATGCCTTCTGGGGTTCTTATGGATCGATCTGCTAGGATGAGAGAGATCCCAGCTGGCTTGAAATCAGTCATTCCAAGTCTAGCAGCAACAGAGAAAGGCATCAAGTTAATACTTGACCCTAGATCACATAGAGAGTGGGGAAAACGTCCTGCAAATATTGAGCAATCAAGCACAAAGGTCCCTGGATCAGATAGCTTCTCTGGAACTCTGCTTTGAGTGATGGAATTGACTTGTTCAGAAACAGTCACCTTCTTCTTCTTCTTTGGAACTGTAGTCAAAAGGATTGCACTGATGTCTCTGGTAAGCAATGCTCCTTCCTCAGGACTTACACCATTCACAACCATTCTCTTTACATACCTTCTTAGAGCTGGTGAAAGCTTGACTGCATCAACAAGTGGAATCTCAAGCATCAGCTTGTCTATCATAGCTTTTCATCTGGCTTCTTCTATCTCCTGTTTAGACTTCCTAGGATGCTTAGGGAATGGTATTTTGGGTTTATAGACTCGTTCCTGACCATTATATGCAGTTATAGGCGAAGCAGCTTCGTTCTGGGGTGGGTGACGACCGTCACCAGGGGGGTGACGCTCGTCACTCACTTGTGACAACCCCCGATATCCTTGTAGGTTGGTGACGAGCGTCACTCCTCCTTGGTGACGCTCGTCACTCACCTCTGAGACAGAAAAATTTTCATCTTCAGACTCCATGAGTTGCACGATCTGTTCTGCACTCAACCTCTTTTTCTGCGCTTTTTAAGCTCATTTTCATTCCTGACTGTGATGGCATTAACCTGATGCTTGGGATTGATGTCAGTCCTTCCAGGAAGGAATCCCTCTTGCCTTTGAACAGCTCCTGCAGTTTGAGCAACCTGCACATCAAGCTTCTTCATGTGAGAGTTCAGACTCTCAATTTTTCCATTCAGGTCTTGATACAGTGAATCTAGCTTGCCATTGAAGTTCACTGTCATCTTCTGCTGTCCTTCAAGTACCTGCTCCAGCATAGCTTCCATTTTATTGTCTTGTGGAGGTGCAGTTTGGTAGGAAGAAGAACCATAATTCCTGCTGTTTTGGTAAGGTTTCTCAACTTCAGTCTTCTGGAACTGTGGTATTGGAGTATAACCAAAAGCATTCTGGTTTCCTGGGAATGTGTTCTTCTGATTGTTGCCATTGTAGCCTCTGTTCCACTGCTGATTTCCAAACCTTTGGTTCTGAAAACCTCCATTGATGAAATTAACATCTTTCTGCTCAATGTCTTCAGGATTTTTGAAACTCTCCACTTCTGCAGCAAATTAAACTGACTTCTTTCCCACCAAAAGGCTGTGCATGCTGTCCAACTTAGCCTTAACTTCAGCTATTTGGTTTCCATCATTCAAACCAGCCTGTTTCATTCTCTGAAAATCTGCATTCTTGGTGCTGTTGCTGCAGACCAAGTTCTCAATCAACCTGATTGCTTCTTCTGGTATATTGGTGTTGAAGTTTCCTGCACTTGCTGCATCCAGCGCCATATGATATTTCCAGTCAATGCCTCTGAAGAAAATCCCAAGTAATTGCACCTGACTGAAGCCATGATGAGGGCAGTCCCTTTGATAAGACTTGAACCTGATCCAAGAAGCCTTAAAAGCTTCAGTAGGGCCTTGTGTAAAGGAAGCAATTTTCGTCCTCATGTCCTCTGACCTTGCATCATCATAGAAGTTATTCGGAAAGGCGTTCTTAGTGTCTTCCCAAGTGGTCAATGACGCAGGTTCCAGTTGCTTCAGCCAATATGCAGCCTCTCCTCCAAGAGAGTAAGGAAAAAGCTTGCAGAACAGGAAATCATTGCTGACTCCAGTAGCTTTGACACTTGAAGCCAGATCCTCAAACCTCTCAATGTGATCCATAGGATGCTCATGAGGTAAGCCATGGAATGGATGCTGGCTAACCAGCTGATAGTAGACAGGTTTAACCTCAAAATCGTTCCTCTAGAAGGCAGGAGGTCGGATTGCAGCTCTGTTGGCATAGAACTGATCAGGTCTGTTGTAGTCACCTAGAGTCCTCTGAACAAAACGCCCAGCAGCGTTATTGACAGCAGCAGGGACCCCCACGTTCTCAGCCACTTGCTGAACCTGCTGTTCAACAATGGCATTCCCCTCTTGATCAATTCTCTGCCCCTCTTCGTTTCTCCTGTTTCCTTCCCTGTCAACCAAGTGACCTTCTGCATCTTCAACCAAGATAAGTGGAGCGACCATTGTAGATTGCTTCTTGGCTTTCCTATTAGTTCTTTCTAACCTAGCAAGCTCGTCGATGCTCAAAGTCACAAGCTCCTTCTCTTTGTTGCTTCTGGTTCTGCGATTAGGCATACACCTGAAACGGGAACAAAGAAAAGTAGCTGAAAGTCAGTAAACAAATAAAAACTTAGACAAAATCCTAATACTAGAAATCGATAGGCAGCTATTACTCCACGGCAACGGCGCCAAAAACTTGATAGGGTCAGGTTTTACCCAAATAAAACTACTGCAAGTGCACAGCAAAAGCAGTTGTAGTACAAGGGGTTATCGAATCCCAAGGGAGTATGTAAACCACACTAGCGATTATAGATTCAGATTAAACTAAGCGATAAATAATGAATGTAATGCAAAACAGTAAAATAAATGCAAGAGGGCGTTTTTATGCTTGTTCTTAAAGTTCAGAAGGCTAAAGGCGCTAAGTCAGGACAGTTCGCAGGTTGAATCTGAGAGTGTAGAATGCATGCAATCAGGAACGAATTAAAACCGTCTTGAACATGAATCGCAACGATATAACTAATCAATTCTCATTGCAGAAGTTATCTATGTCTAAATCATAGAGTTTCAAATCTCTTTGCAAACCCTAACAACCTAAACATGCAGTAATGGTCAGGTTCAATTGTTCACAAAATTCTAAGCCAAATCTCTTTGTACTAGGGCGTTTTGCTCATCTAATACTAGTTCAGGTGATTAATAATGCTCTCACATCTATCAAACAACCTAGGGTTTCGAAATCCAGATGATGTGTCTAAGAAATCGATATGAATGCAAGCACATATGAAGAACCAATGAATTTCCTATAAGCTTTTAGCAATTCTACAAACTCTTCTTCAACCTTTGAAAAGCCCTAACTTAACTAACAAACTACTCAGATATGGTGATTTGAGAAAACATCATGAAAAGAATAGATTGCATAAAAGAAATAAGAAGTGGAAAAAAATGAGTTCAAAATATGCTCTGAAGGAGTCTGATTTATCTCTCCAAAAGCTCTGCTACAAATCTCTCTCTAAAGCTCTCAAAAATAATAAGATACAAGATATTTTCCAAAAGAATGGCTGAAAAACCTAATATACAAGCTAAAACACGATCTGGGGCCTTTTTGCAAAAACTAGAACTTCTGGGCCAAAACTGCAATTTCTTCCCAATCTTTTTTAAACAGGCCACGACCCCTTCCTTTCTGGGTGACGAGCGTCACCAGATTGGTGACGAGCGTCACCCATTTGCATACTTTTCTTCCCGAGTTGGGTACTTCGTGGCTTCAACTCAAAATGCTCCAAAAGGCTCCAATATCTCCAATTATGCTCCAGACATGCTATAACCTGCAAAGACTCTTCTAGGACTCTAAAAAGACCAAAAAGACTCAATAAAAAGGACTTATATCATGGTTAAAAACCATAAAAACCATGATATATCACAATACTCCAACAACCGTGGCATCAGGATTGATTGAGACCAAAATCGTCTTGAAAGGAACTCTTGTTCCTCCTCTCGAAATTTTTGGGGGGACTGCAGCTGAGTTTAAGATGTGGAAAAAATAAAAATTTCTTCTATCTGACGACTCTGAACCTGCAGAAATACACCAACAAGGTGAGACCTCATCTCTCTGAAGGAAAGACCGATCCAATGGTGCTTGCAACTGTTAAAGCGTGGGGGCATATCTGTGCAAAGGCTACATCACGAACTGTCTCTCCAAACCAATGTACAAACAGTTTGGAGATTTAAAAATTTTGAAGGAGGTGTGGGATTCCCTGGATAAGAAGTATCGAAGAGGACTATAGATCCCAGAAATTAACTGTAGTGAAATTCCTACAGTATCAAATGGTGGATTCAAGGCCATTGATGGAACAAATCGGAGAAGTGCAAAGACTTCTTCATGAGATCCACACTGAGGGAATAAGGATTTGCGAAACATATCAGGCTTGCTCCATCATCGAGAAGCTTCCACCTGGATGGATTGACTTCAAAAACTACCTCATGTTGAAAAAAAAGAGGATGAGCATTGAAGATCTGATCGTGAGACTTTGTGTAGAATCCACAAACCGGGAACAGCTCCAAAAAGTGTTGCTGGTCACGAGATGAATGCTAACATGGTAGAACACCAAAACAGGCAAGGGAAGTGAAAGGGACGCCAAGACAAAGGCAAAGGAAAGATGATTCGTGCAAAGAACCCTCAGAAGTTCATAAACAAGAACGGTCAGAACAATCAGAGTGGTCAGAGGTTCACAGGGATTTGCAACTACTACGGAAAGCAAGGTCAAAAATCCTTTGAATGTCACAGCAAGAAGGCGCAAGCTAACTTGACTGAGGAGGATAGGGTTGCCGTCGTGACTGAGGCAAACGTTCCTGAGTGCCACCCAGAAACATGGTGGTATGATACAAGAGAAACTAGGCACATATGCATGGATCGAGAGGTGTTTTTGTCTTACAGGAAGAGCAAGAGTGAAGACATGTTACGCATGGAAAACTCTGCCACTTCAAAGATCGAAGGTTTTGGAATGTTTTTTCTGAAGCTCACATCGGGGCAAGAGCTGAAACTCACAAATGTTGTTCATGTGCCAGACACGCGCAAGAACTTGATCTCGGGATCCCTCATGAGCAAGCACGAATTCACCGTCAAGCTGGAAGGAGACATGCTGCTCCTAGCCAAGAATGGGATGTTTTTGGGAAAAGGGTTTTGTTTGTGATGGGTTATTTATGATGTTTGTTGAGGCAGTAGTTCGTAATATTAACAATTATGTAACTGAAATTCAAAAGATGAATGAAAAAAAACCAGTTGCTTATGTTGTGGTGTCCTTTAATAATTGGCATGGACGATTAGGACATGTTAACTTCAAATCTATGAGTAGATTGATGAATATGAACATGGTTCCGAAATTCAAAATATCAAAGGACAAATGTGAGGTTTGCGTACAATCCAAACTCACAAAAACGCCATCTTCAAACGTGAAAAGAACAATCGAGACTCTAGGTTTGATTCATACAGACTTGTGTGATTTAAATTATATACAAACTAGAGGTGGAAAGAAGTATTTTGTGACCTTTATAGAGGATCATACAAGATATTGTTACATATACTTGTTGCATAGTAAGGATGAAGCTGCAGAGAAATTCAAGGAATACAAGTTAGAAGTCGAAAATCAGCTTGATAAAAAGATAAAGATGATAAGAAGTGATAGACGAGGTGAATAAAATGAATCATTTGATGCATTCTGCAGGGAAAATGGTACCATTCATCAAAAAACTGCACCCTACTCACATGAATCAAATGGGATTACAGAACGAAAGAACCGGACCCTCAAGAAGATGATGAGTGCCTTGTTGCAGGAATCTGGCTTAGCCCAAAACATGGGGGGGGGGGGGGGGGGGGGGGGGGGGTGGAAGCGTTGCTTACCTCGAACTATATCCTGAATAAAATACCACACAAAGTTACTAAAAAACTCCATATGAACTTTAGAAAGGAAAGGTACCTTCATGTAGATACATGAAATTGTGGGAGTGCTTGGCAAAAGTTGCAGTACCACTTCCTAAAGAGGTCACGATTGGACCTAAGATAATAGACTGCATCTTTATTGTATATGCAAAGAACAGTAGTGCATATCGCTTTCTGGTACATAACTCATATATACCAGATATACATGCGAACAGGATCATGGAGTCTAGGATCGTTTCGTTTTTTGAAGATGTGTTTCCATGTAAGGATAAAGAGAATCCTGAACGAACTCGTGAGGAACGAGATATCAGAAATGAATCAAGTTCATTGGACACTTCTATAAACGAAGTATAAGAAGTTAAACCGAGACGAAACAAACAAGCTTGCAAGGAGAAGACGTTTGGTTATGAGTTCATCACAGCCTTTCTAGCAAAGAATGGGCCACGAACATTTGCAGAAGAAATGACTACACCTGACACACCTTCTTGGAAGGATGCTGTTAATAGTAAAATTAATTTGATTATGCAATACAACACATGTGAATTGGTTGATTTACCACAATGGATCAAACCTCTTGGGTGTAGATAGATCTTCAAGATAAAGACGAAGATTGATGGCACTATAGACAAATACAAGGCAAGACTTGTAGTGCAAGGATTTCGTCAAAGGGAAGGATTGGACTTCTTTGGCACTTATTCTCCTATGACGAGAATAACTTTGATGTGTACTCTTATTGGCAGTTATGCTTTAAGAGACCTTGAAATTTATCAAATGGATATCAAGACAGCTCTCTTAAATAGAGACTTGGAGGAAGAAATATATATCAATCAACTTGAGGGTTATATATTGTATGGACAAGACCAGAAACTATGCAGGCTTAAAAAGTCATTATATGGACTTAAGCAAGCTCCAAAGCAATGGCATGATAAGTTTGACAATGTAGTGATGTCAAACAACTTCCGGATTAATGAATGTGATAAATGTATAAACCCTAAAAATACCTCACATGGATATGTTATGATGTGTAATTTTTAATAAAAAAAAGAGGTCAAAGGGGATTTGTCCAAACTCTTGTTTTTAGTTATTTTTTTTACTTAAGTTAGTTTTATTAAGTCTAACGACATACTTATCATAGGCAGCAACAAAGACATAATTCAGCAAACTAAGAACATGATGAAGGTGAAGTTTTGAATGAAGGATTTGGGATTAGTGAATGTAATTAATTGTATTAAGATTGCAAGACACGCTAGAGAGATAATATTGTCTCAAATTCATTACGCTGAAAAGATCCTGGAGCGGTTTCAGAACCACTCAAGCGGGAACGCGAAATATCATCTTGGCCCTAAACTACACTTAACGAAGAATACATGTGAACCTGTGTCAAGGGTAGAGTATGCAGGAGTGATCGGAAGTCTGATGTACTTGACAAATTGTACTAGACCCGACTTAGCACATTCAGTAAACTTACTAAGTCGATATACGAGTAATCCAGGTCACACTCATTGGAAAGCCATAGAAACGGTTTTGAGTTATCTTAGATATATTAAAAGTTATGGAGTGCAGTATGGTAGAGAACCATCAGTGTTAGAAAGGTACAGCGATGCAAATTGCATTTCAGATTCCAGAAATTCTAAGTCCAAAAGTGGTCATGTATTTACTCTTAGTGGAGCTGCGGTATCCGGGAAATTGACACAAAGGTTTTTATGTCTTGTAGTTCAACCTCAATTGCACTAGGAGTAGCATAGTGGCAATGAGTTTATCGATCCATATATGGGGAAGTTAAAGAATATGCAACAATCTTGAAGAGCTAGCCAAAAAGGTGTTTAAAAACAGTTCACACTCAAGCAAGCAAGAATGTAAACAAGTGACCAAGTAACTAGAACTTTCTAAGCAACAAAGAACAATTATAAGGAAGAACAAAACAAGGCAAACAGAGCAAGATTCGAAATATAATTAAAAGCTAGGATCAAGACTAATGACTTGGGTGGTTTAAATCATGACTAAGGTGCACAACAAACATTCAATGAATACTCTCTAAGCAAGAACCACTAATAAAGACTAATCCAATCCCTTAGCAATAATCTATCTACTAATCATACTCCTAACCCACTTTCAATGGTGAAAATACGATCAATAAGCATTAAACAAAAGGTTCATAAAGCCAAAAAGCTTCTTAGAACTGCTAAGCCTACTAATCTCTTATGCAATGGATCAAACAACAATTCAAACTCCCATGCATAATCAATATTTAAAGACAACTTCCCATTCCCTTAAGTACTAAAGCATTAAGAACAACTGTGCAAAAAATGATAGATGCTAAGAGTCATGACAATCAAGACACCATTGCCAAGCAACAAACTTCCTTCACGCATATTAACAAACACCTTCAATGCATGTCAATGGCGCCTAATATCTATTTATCAATTAAAGTGGTACTAAGCATTAAACACAATCACATAAGAAGAGATTAACAAAGATCTAACAACCTAGCGCCATAATTTATCATTAAACTATCCTAATCTACCTTAATCTTAAGCCTAAAAGTGGACTACTCACTAATCATGTTTAAGTCCTCAAGATTAAATTTAAACATGGTTAAAAGTAGATGAAACACAAGAAAATGAAAAGAAAGAACAATACTTAATTAAATAAAACTTCAAGATCAATGATCTCAAAGCAAGTTCTTACAAAATCTCTAAAGCTTAAAACAAAGATAATATAGGATATGATTGTTTTTTTTGGACTTAGGCTATTTGTAGGGAAGACCCAAAATAGCCGAAGTCAACTAAAATTAAACCTACTCAACTGGTCAACTCATGGTCAACATTCTGAAAATGGGTTGCACCGAGCAGATTAAGGAGTTGTTCTTGTCGGTGCGCTTGGTCAGTGCATGCTGAAGAGGCGGCATCCGGAGTTTGGCTCGGGTGAAGTCCTCAATCTTGGGTCATACCGTGGAAGGCGTCAGACAGCTCTCCACGGTCCACTTCGTCAGTATGTCCTGAAGCTCTTTGTGTCGAGCAAACTCTTCGGCGTATAGATGCTTTTGGCTGGTATGAGTGCACCGGGGAGACTCGTCGGTGTACGCCCAGTCTTATGTCGCTCTGAATCGCCTCCAAGGGAACTCCTCGATGTACGAACATGATCTTGGTCGGTGCAGATCGTACCGTGGAAGAACACAGTTGTTCTCCACGGTATGGCTGCATGGTATGGATGCTCCACGCCTTGAAATGCTTCTTCTTGCTGAATCTCCCTTCTCCACTTGATCCATTCATTTCCTTAGTGCCTCCCTAGCTATCCAAAGACCTGAGAATACACGCACGATGCATGAAAATATGCAATCCTAAGCTAAATGCATGCTATGTTTAAAATGGATGCAAATGGGACACTTTTGGACTTAAGGTGGATGAAATGCAATGAAAACTAATACGATATGACCCCTAATATGATGCAATTATGCATGCTATCAGAAATCTTCCAAACAAACACTCCTGGTGAGATCAACCATAAAGTCAGAGTTCATAGCTTTAGAAAAAGCAGCAGAAGAAGGTGAGTGGCTCCGAGACTTCTTAGAAGATATCCTGATGTGGGGAAAACCAGTGCCAGCTTTGCGGGTACATTGCGACAGCCAGTCGGCTATATCCTGGGCACTAAATATTATATATAATGGCAAGTCTCGTCATATACGATGGCGACACAAGACCATTAGACAACTGATCTCGAGTGGTGTACTGGCTGATAACTTAGAGGATCCGCTTACCAAAAGCTTGCCGCAAGATTAAGTTCTTAAATTATCAAAAGGAATAGGTTTAAAGCCTACGGATACAGATGACACCATGATTGATACCCAACTTATGTGACTGGAGATCCCAAGATCTAGGTTCAAAGGGACAACTAAGTCAAGCAGAGTTTATTACAAGCATTGTACGTTGCTCGGTTCCTAAGATGATAACAGTGGTTTTTTTAAGTAATGATGGTTAAGCGTTAAAGCTTTTAATGATATAAGACTATAATCTATAGAATAACAGAATCTCTTCTGTATATGTGACATGTACATGGCAATCACTTAGTGAGTGTAAAATGGGGCCGTTTCTAGGAGAATGATCTTTGAGGCTATACTCTCCATGTTCACTCACGATAAACCAAGCAATGTTCAAGGCCACAATGTTCAAGGCCACAATGGACACCACGGGCGAGAGCATTACATACCACCCCCGTACCACGGTTGAGAACATTACGGGACGGTGTACCGAAGGACTAAACAAGCAAGCAGGCCAACACTTAGAATATTTTCAAGACATCCCAAGCCCAGCCACGTTCAAGACCAGCTCCAACTTAGACGAATGGCCCTTACTAAGAGACAGCCCCGGCCCAACTCTTCTCATCATCGCCCCACTTCAAAACGACCAAGCTTAAGGGCAACCGTGGAGATAAAGACTTACCGTATTTGGACACGAATCAATCAAGAGGCAACGGTAAGAAAACTTATCAATTATACCATAATATTTCTTGTTTCTTTTTACACTTTTAGCATAAGTTTTCGTATTTTGGTCCTTGCATTTCTTTGTTTATTTCGACCCTAGAAGGTCAAGGCTGAAGGACTATTAATAAAGTCCTACATGCAGCATTGTAGACACACCTTTTTACCCTATTATCAATATAGAACAAACTTTCTTCAAAGAAAGCCGTCGTCAAGTTCTAGAGCATTGTGTGGTTTCCCCTTTGTTCTTGAGTTCAAAAACTGACTTTATCACGGTTCTAACATCAGCCGTGTGTGTGTCATTCAATCCATCTCTCATCTCTATTCATTCGGTTAAGTAAAGAGTGCCGTTTGGCCAGTTACTTCACCACCATCGTTACATATCACTTCCATCGTACCGGATCAAGTTAGAGAGTGCCGTGTGGCCAGCTAACTGATTCACCCACGTACCAGTTATATAAGATCATACATTTGATTTTATATCATTTGGTATCAGAGCTTAAACGCTCCTACACCAGGTTTTATCTATTCTTTTAGATCTTTGTTTTTGTTTTCATTGTTTGCTTTCATTGTTTTTCATAAACCAAAACCCCATAAAAATCACTTGTTGCTTTTTGTTTCGGTTGTTTTACTTATAAAAGCCCAAAAGAATTTGCTTGTTAACTTGTTAGCTTTATTTTCATAAACCCCAAAAAAAAAAAAAAAAAAAAAAATTAGCTAAGTCTTTTGTTACTTTCGCTTCGGCTAGAACTTTGTTACACTTGTGCTTTTAATCTATTTGTTAGTCTAACGCAGGATAAATAGATGGGAGAGCAAGCAGCACCGGTTGACATGGCACAACTCTTAGGTGCTATTCAAGCCCTTGGCGAGAGAATGACCCGAATTGAAAGATTGCCGCCAGCCCCACTTCTACCAAGGAGAGGATCGTTGAGGCAGCCTCACCAGCCCGTAGACCAAGGATAGACTGATGAGGACATGCCCGGCTTAGATGATGACCCGCCACCAGCACCAAAAGTTCAGATTCAACCCGCGGGACGAGCTAGGGATCCCATACACCGAGGACGAATACAAGAGGAAGAGGCTTACCGACCCAACAACAATGACGTGAAGCTGAATGCCCCAACCTTTGCTGGAAGGGTTAACCCCGAAGCTTACCTAGAGTGGGAACGGCGCATGGAGTACATTTTCGAGTACTACAGCTATAATGACCAGAAGAAGGTGTCACTAGCAGCCGCTCAGCTAACTCACCACACCTTGTCATGGTGGGATAGAGATGTGTCCGAGAGGAGGAGACATCGTCATGATCAGATCAGTATGTGGGCCGAGATGCGGTTCAACATGAGGAAGCGGTACGTCCCACCTCACTTTCACCGAGACCTCCAGAAGAAGTTTCATAAGCTGATACAAGGTAGCCGGTCCGTAGAGGAATACTTTGAAGAGTTCGAGCAGCTACGCAATCGCTTAGAGCTCGAGGACACAGAGGAGACCCTCATGGCTCAGTTTATAGACGGACTACAAGACCGTATCGCGAGAAAGGTCGAGAGGTAGTCGTACCATGACATGTCCGAGCTGTTACACCTAGCCATACAAGCGGAGCAACACGTGAAGTGTAAGGCAGCTGTTACAAGTCGCTCAAAGCCTAACACGAACTGGACTCCAACACCACCAAAGTCATTTGACAAAAGCAAAGCCGTGGAGGTTGATTCCCGGTTCAAGAAGCCCGCAACCGAGTCTTCTAAGACAACTCGGCCAGAGCAAGGTAAGCCTCCTTTTTCTCAAAGAACACGTGACATTACATGTTATAAATGTCAGGGAAGGGGTCATATGGCGAGAGAATGCCCCAACAACCGCGTCATGATACTCACGGCCGATGGAGGATATGGATCTCAAGATGAGATGGAAGAAGACACGGTGGAGACCGGAGCCGAGGAGATTGAATACCCGGACTCAGGAGAGATATTGGTGATTCGTAGAGCCCTTAGTGTTCTTGTTGAACCAGAGACTATTCAGAGAGAGAACATTTTCCATACCAAGTGCACTGTGAACACCAAGGTATGTAGCTTGATCATAGATGGTGGTTCTTGCACTAACGTAGCTTGCAAGTATTTGGTGGCTAAGCTAGGTTTGGAGACTACCAAGCATCCGAGACCCTACAAACTAAGATGGCTAAACGATGACACGGAGCTTAAAATAGCGGACCAAGTAGTTGTTACTTTCAGCGTGGGAAGATACTTAGGCAAAGTGATGTGCGACGTAGTACCAATGCAAGCGGGACATCTCTTGCTTGGGAGGCCTTGGCAGATTGACAAGGAGGCTATACATCACAGGCGTACCAATCAATATACCTTTAATCATGACAAGCGTAAGTACACCTTAGCTCCTCTCACGCCTAATCAAGTGCATGAAATGCAACTCAAATTTGTATTTCAAGACCAAGCAAGGTCTATACGAGTGGCTAGTGATGCCATTCGGTCTTACAAACGCCCCGGGTACATTCATGAGACTCATGAATCATGTCTTAAGGACATTTTGATTTATAGTCGTTGCCTTGCGGATCAGTTAAAGCACCTTGAGCAAGTAATTGAGACACTTCGTCAAGAAGGACTCTATGCAAACCTCAAGAAGTGCACCTTTTGCACTAATGAGTTGGTGTTTTTAGGTTTTGTTGTAAGCTCGCAGGGTCTAAGAGTGGATCAGGAGAAAATACGAGCTATACAAGACTGGCCTACACCATCTTCTATAGGACATGTCCGGAGTTTTCACGGTTTGGCTAGCTTTTACCGACGGTTCGTGAAAGACTTCAGCACTATAGCCGCCCCTCTCACTGCTGTGATCAAGAAAGATGTGGCTTTCAAGTGGGGGCCAATGCAAGAAGAAGCCTTTGCCAAGCTCAAATACAGTCTTACCAATGCCCTGGTACTAGTGCTTCCTGATTTTGATAAAACATTCGAAGTTGATTGTGATGCTTCAGGGTTAGGCATTGGAGCTGTACTTACACAAGGAGGCAAGCCTGTATCATACTTCAGTGAGAAGCTAAGCGGAGCTACGCTCAACTACCCCACGTATAACAAGGAGCTGTACGCTTTGGTGAGGTCTTTGGAGACATGGCAGCATTACTTGCTTTCCAAGGAGTTTGTTATACATTCGGATCATCAGACACTCAAGCACCTTAGAGGCCAAACGACGTTGAAGAGGAGACACGCGAGGTGGCTAGAATTCATAGAAATGTTCCCCTACATCATCAAATACAAGAAGGGGAAAGAAAACATTGTAGCGGATGCCCTCTCTAGACGTTACACTCTCATCACCACCATGGAGGCTCGGGTTATGGGATCTGAACACATTAAAGAGCACTATGAAGAGGACCCGGACTTTGGAATCATCTTCCAAAAGTGCAACAAAGCCCCATCAGGTCCATTCTATATACACAATGGTTTTCTTATTCGAGATAAATGTTTGTGTATACCGCAGGGATCCATAAGGGAGCTACTGATTAGAGAGTCACATGGAGGAGGGCTCATGGGACACTTTGGTGTGGATAAGACCTTAAGTGTGGTGGTAGAACACTTCTTTTGGCCACACCTCCAAAGAGACGTCGAGCGCTTCTGTTCTAAGTGCATTACATGCCTTAGAACCAAATCAATGTCCAATCCTTACGGTTTATATATGCCTTTGCCTATACCTAACCTTCCTTGAAAATATCTTTCTATGGACTTTGTGTTAGAATTGCCCAAGATGAGAGGCAAAGATTCAATATTTGTGGTGGTGGACCGCTTCTCAAAAATTGCCCATTTCATACCGTGTAGCAAGACCAATGATGCAACTCAAACCGCTGGTCTTTTCTTTAAAGAGGTCGTGAGGCTACATGGTATACCGAGGAGCATTGTGTCAGATAGGGACACAAAGTTTTGAGCCACTTTTGTAGAACACTTTGGAGGAAGTTGGGAACAAAACTTTTGTTCTCTACGATGTGCCACACCCTAACTGACGGTCAAACCGAGGTGGTTAACCGTACACTTTCAGCTCTTTTAAGAGCCACAGTTGGTAAGAACTTAAGGAGTTGGCTTGATTGCATTCCATATGTTGAGTTTGCTTATAACCGAGCCACCCACTCTGCTAAACTATCACCTTTTGAGATTGTTTATGGGTTTAAGCCCACTACACCATTAGATCTTGCACCATTACCGCCAGCAGAACGAGCAAGCCAAGACGCATTGAACAAAGCGGAGCTGATCAAGAAACTTCACCAGAAAGTTAAGGAGAACTTGGAGAAGAAGGCATTACAAACAAAGATGAACGTTGATAAGAACAGAAAGGAGGTCATATTCGAACCCGGCGAATGGGATTGGCTGCACCTGAGACCGGAGAGGTTCCCGAATCAAAGGAAGAGCAAGCTGTCGCCACGAGGAGATGGACCTTTCAAAGTCCTTGAACGCATCAACAACAATGCCTACTGTCTAGTGCTTCCAAGTGAAATGAACATTTCTTCTAGTTTCAACGTCACTGACTTAGCCCCCTTCGATGTAGATGAAACGGTTCTGAGGTTAGAACCTCTTCAAGATGGAGGGAATGATGAGGACCTCACTACGGACAAGCACCGGATGCCTATCATGTACGAACCCCCAAGGACTCGTTCAGGTACAAGGACCATGAGGGAGGAGTTCAACAAAGCTGTAGAGAGTCTTCTCAACCTTAAGAAGACGGAGGACATCAATCGCTTGCTCAAACAGCTCATTATCAATGCAACGGACGAGGACATGACCGAGCGGGACAAGAACAGTACAGGAAAGGACGAGGACATTACAAACCATACCCGTACCACGGGCAAGAGCATTACATACCACCCCTGTACCACGGTCGAGAAAATTATGGGACGGCGTACCGAAGGACTAAACAAGCAAGCGGGCCAACACTTAGAATATTTTCAAGACATCCCAAGCCCAGCCACGTTCAAGACCAGCTCCAGCTTAGACGAATGGCCCTTACTAAGAGACAGCCCCGACCCAACTCTTCTCATCATCGCCCCACTTCAAAACGACCAAGCTTAAGGGCAACTGTGGAGATAAAGACTTACCGTGTTTGGACACGAATCAATCAAGAGGCAACGGTAAGAAAACTTGTCAATTAGTCCATAATATTTCTTGTTTTCCTTTATGTTTTGCAGGATTTTAATTCTAGGTTCTTTTTATACTTTTAGCATAAGTTTTTGTAATCTTTTCTTTATGCACTTTTGTATTTTGGTCCTTGCATTTCTTTGTTTATTTCGACCCTAGAAGGTCAAGGCTGAAGGACTATTAATAAAGTTCCACATGCATTATTGTAGACACATCCTTTTGCCCTATTATCAATAAAGAATGAACTTTCTTCAAAGAAAGCCGCCGCCGAGTTCTAGAGCATTATGTGGTTTCTCCTTTGTTCTTGAGTTCAAAAACTGACTTTATCACGGTTCTAACATCAGCCATGTGTGTGTCATTCGATCCATCTCTCATCTCCATTCATTCGGTTAAGTAAAGAGTGCCGTTTGGCCAGTTACTTCACCACCATCGTTACATATCACTTCCATTGTACCGGATCAAGTTAGAGAGTGTCGTGTGCCAGCTAACTGATTCACCCACGTACCAGTTATATAAGATTATACCTTTGATCTTATATCAGCGCATAATATATATTTCTCAATAAGAGTGGTACTAAACATTAAACACAATTACATAAGAAGAGATTAAAAAGATCTAACAACCTAGCACCATAATTTATCATTTAACAATCCTAATCTACCTTAATCTTAAGCCTAAAAGTGGACTGCTCACTAATCATGTTTAAATCCTCAAAATTAAAGTTAAACACAGTTAAAAGTAGATGAAACACAAGAAAATGCATAGAAAGAACAATACTTAATTAAATAAAAGTTCAAGATCAATGATCTCAAAGCAAGTTCTTACAAAAGAAAGGTTTTTGATCTCTAGAGCTTAAAACAAAGATAAGATAGGATATGATTGTTTGTTTTTTGGACTTAGGCTATTTATAGGGAAGACCCAAAATAGCCAAAGTCAACTAAAAACCTAGTCAAGTGGTCAACTCATGGTCAACATTCCAAAAATGGGTTGCACCGAGCAGATTAAGGAGTTGTTCTCGTCGGTGCGCTTGGTCGGTGCATGCTGAAGAGGCGGCGTCCAGAGGTTGGCTCGGGTGAAGTCCTCGATTTTGGGTCGTACCATGGAAGGCGTCAGACAGCTCTCCACGGTCCACTTCGTCGGTATGTCCTGAAGCTCTGGCTAAAAGAAATGCTCTACCACCAGAGTCATGTCTACTCCAAAGTGTCCAAAGTGTCCCATGAGTCCTTCTCCATGTGATTCCCTGATCAGTAGCTCTCTCATAGAACCCTGTGGTATACAAAAACGCTTATCTCTAAAAAGAAACTCATTGTATATATATAATGGACCTGGCGGGGCTTTGTTGCACTCTTGAAAGATGATCCCAAAATCTGGATCCTCCTTGTAGTGATCTTTGACATGTTTAAATCCCATCACTCGAGCCTCCATGGTGGTAATGAGGGTATAACGTCTTGAAAGTGCATCCGCCACGATGTTTTCCATACCCTTTTTGTACTTAATGATGTAAGGGAACATCTCCACAAACTCTAACCACCTCGTATGCCTTCTCTCGAGTGTAGTTTAACCTCTAAGAGGCTTGAGTGTCTCATAGTCTGAATGTATGACAAACTCCTTGGAAAGCAAATAATGCTGCCATGTCTCTAACGATCTCACCAAGGTGTATAGCTCCTTATCATACGTGGGATAGTTGAGGGTGGCTCCAGTTAAATTCTCGCTAAGTAAGCTACAGGTTTGCCTCCTTGTGTAAGTACAGCTCCAATGCCTAATCCTGAAGCATCACAATCAACCACAAAACTTTTATCAAAATATGGGAGCATTAGTATCAGGGCATTAGTGAGGTTGTGTTTGAGCTTAGAAATGGCCTCTTCTTATATTGGCCGCCATTTAAAGGCTACATCCTTCTTGATCACGGTTGTAAGAGGGGCTGCGATGGTGCTGGAATCTTTAACGAACCGCCTCTAGAAACTTGCAAGGCCAGAAAAGCTTTAGACATGTCCTATGGTAGACGGTGTTGGCCAGTCTTGTATGGCCCGAATCTTCTCCTGGTTTAGCCTTAGTCCATGTGAGCTTACAACAAAACCTAGAAACACTAATTCATTAGTGCAAAAGATGCACTTTTTGAGGTTTGCATAGAGTCCTTCTTGACGAAGTAAATCTAATACTTTCTCAAGGTGCTTCAAGTGGTCTGCAAGGCATCTACTATATATGAAAATGTCATCAAAATAAACCACAATGAACTTACTGATGAACGTCCTCACGACGTAATTCATGAGCCTCATGAATGTACCCGAAGCATTGGTAAGACTGAGTGGAAGTACTAGCCAATCATATAGACCTTCCTTGGTCTTGAAGGCAGTCTTCCACTTTTAACCCTCCTTCATGCGTACCTGTGGTATCCGCTCTATAAGTTGATACATATAGTTTTAACCCTATAGAACTACTACAAGTGCACAGCAAATATTGTACTAAAGTAGAGATCGAACCCACAAGGACCAAATGTTATACTGCAAATCTTAATGAATAAAATTAAGCTAAGACAAGAATATGGTTGTTATTTGCAAGATGAAAACGAAAATAACTAAGAAACGGTGTGAAGTTAAATAAAAGCAAGCATTAGGTCAAGAGCAATTCGCAGGAATCAGAAATCATGAACCAAGCAATCATTCAGGGAAGAAATAAGCACAGTCTTGAACTCAAACATAAATTTATAACCAATTCACTATCGTGGTATCAGACACTTTATCTAGCAACCTAAAATTCAAAACTGTCGTTAGAACTTAGAATTGTAAACAAGCATTAATGGACATATTCAATTTGTTCACAGATCGCCTTATCATCAGCTTTAGTTGGCTAAGAACAATCTGCCCACCTATGTTCTTATCAAGCAATCTATAAAACTTTTGATGAATAGATTAAATCCTAAATCAGTGACGAAGTGATCAATTTAGTCTAAGTGTGAACACAACGATAGATGAAGACAACAGATGAATAAATCCTTATCTATGTCTGATTCAATGATTCATAATCCCTTTGAAACCTTGAATCTAATTATGGAACTACCCAAGCATGGAAGCAGAGAAACAGCAAAGATATAAAGAGAAATTCATAATCAATAAATACAAAGGGGTTCAGTAATCTTCTCAAAAATGTAGAGATTCTTCTCTCCAAACTTACAAAAAACCAAAACCAAAAGAAAGAATAGAAAATAATGTATGTGTTGCCTAAACAATGGCTAAAAATAAGTACATAGGTCTAGGGTCGAAATAGGTTGAGTTAGGATGATTCCAGGACAAAACAGGAAGTTGTAGATTACCTTATTTTTGTCTGGGGGCTTGGAACGATCGTTCTGGTATAAAACGATTGTTCTTAAAATTTCACGGCAATTTTGTTTTATGTCTGAACGATCGTTGTGGAAGTGGAACGATCGTTCCGATGACTCCTTCTGCGCATGCTTCATATAGACACAAGACTGGACTGCTTTCACAAAAACTGACATATCTTCTGATCGCACGGTTGGATTGAAATCAAACCACTTCCAAATGAAAACGAACTCAAAGCTATGGCTTGTGACCAAAATTCAGCTTGATCCATCGGTGGGAAGTACTTCAACAAATGCCAAACTTCAGACGTTCCTGCAGAGTTCTGCATCAACATGTGTTCATTTGCACCCAAAATGGCCTATTTCCTCCCAAAGCGACCTAAAACCTGAAAAGACTCTATTTAGGACTAAAAGACTCTAAAATAAATACTTCGACTCGAAAAGCCATTAAAAACTTTGGGTTAAAAAGCCTCAAAAACTCTATATATCATAAGTCCACCTTTGAAAATATAGTAGCTCCGCTGAGCTCGTCTAGCATGTCATCCAAGCGGGGAATGGGGTGGCGGTAATATTATTGATGGCGCGGCAATCCGTGCACATACGCCATCTACCATCCTTCTTAGGCACCAACAAAACAGGAACCGCACAAGGGCTTAGACTTTCCCTAATGTACCCCTTGGACATCAAGTCTTGTATCTGCTTTTCTAGCTCCTTAGTCTCAGCGGGGTTCATCCTGTAAGCTGAATTGTTGGGTAAGGCTGAGCCGGGTACTGGGTCCATCTGATGCTCAATCCCCCTGATTGGCGGTAGACCGAAGAGTAATTCTTCAAAACGTTTTGATACTTGTCTAGCAATGTCCTTAATCTCAACCGGCAACTCCACTTCACTACCCCCTGAAAGTAACCCTTCTCTAAAGACCATGAGTAGCACCATATCATGACAATTTAAAACTCGGGTAATGACTTTGGTAGTAGCAAATAAATTAGTCTTACTTACCTTTGAATCTTTAGCAAATTTGATTTCCATTTCATGAACTTGAGTTGGCGTGAGGGGAGCTAAGTTTTACTTGCACTTATCATGTGTGAATGAGTAATAGTTGGTGTGGCCGTTGTGTATAGCTTCTTTGTCTAATTTCCATGGCCTCCCAAGTAAGAGATGTCCCGCTTGCATAAGTATTTGCCCACGATGAAGGTAACAATCACTTGATCCGCTATCTTAAGTTCCATGTAATCGTTGAGCCACCTTAGCTTGTAGGGTCTAGGATGCTTCGTAGTCTCCAAACTTAACTTTCTACCATATACTTGCTAGCCACGTTAGTGCATGAACCACCATCTATGATTAAACTACATACTTTGGTGTTCAAAGTGCATCTTATATAAAAGATGTTCTCTCTCTGAATTTTCCCGGGCGCCATTAGAACCCTGAGGGCTCTACGAATCACTAGCATCTCCTCTGAGTCAGGATACTCAATCTCCGCTGTCCCGGCTTCCATAGTTTCTTATTCCATTTCATCTTGGGATGCATATCCTCCATCAACGGTGAGAATCATAACTCGATTTTTGGGACATTCTCTGGCCATATGACCTCTCCCCTGATATTTAAAACAAGTAATGTCACAAGTTCTTTGATTAAATAGAGGCTTTACCTTGCTATCCCCAAGTAGTCTTGGAGGACTCGGCTGCTGGTTATTTAAACTGGGAATCATTCTCTGATATATCATGGTTTTTATGGTTTTTAACCATGATATAAGTCTTTTTTATTGAGTCTTTTTGGTCTTTTTAGAGTCCTAGAAGAGTCTTTGCAGGTTAAAGCATGTCTGGAGCATAATTGGAGATATTGGAACCTTTTGGAGCATTCTGAGTTGAAGCCACGAAGTACCAAGCTCGAAGTAGAAAGTATTCACTAATGGTGACGATCGTCACCCCATTGGTGACGCTCGTCACCCAGATAGGAAGGAGCGTGGCTATTTGTTAAAAATATCAAGAAGAATTGCAGAACTTACCCAGAAGTTTCTTTTATTTATATGAAGACCCCAGATCGTGTTTAGCCCCTATTTATTAGGTTTTTCAGCCACTGTTGGCAAGAATCTTAGTTTTTGAGAATTGAGAGAGCTAGAGAGAGATTTTATTCAGAGCTTTTTGGGGAGACAAATCCTGTACTCTTTAGAGAAGATTTCGAACCCCCTTTGTTTTCTACTCTTTCTCTTAATGCAATTTTATTCAGTTATGTTTTGTGATCTCATAATCATGTCTGAGTAATCTGCTAGTTAAGTTAGGGTTTTTCAAAGGTTGATGAAAAGAGTGTAGAATCGCTATCTGTTAGGATTATCTCATGGTTTTTCATCTCTGCTTGCTTTAAAATCGAATTTCTGAGACACATCATCTAGGAATCCGAAAATCATAGGTTGTTAAATATATGTGAGAGCATTATTCATAACCTGAACTAGTATTTGATGAGCAAAACAACTTAGTACACAAAGAGATTTGGCTTAGGAGTTTTGTAAACAATTGAATCTGATCATTCCTGCATACTTAGGTTGTTAGGGTTTGCAAAGAGATTTGAAACTCTGTGATCTAGGTATAGATAACTTCTACAATGAGAATTGATTAGTTATGCATTAGAGATTCATGTTTAAAAACGGTTCTTAATCATTCCTGATTCCCTGCATTCTGCATTCTTGGATTCATACCTGCGAATTACCCTAGCTTAGCGCTTTTAGTCTTCCTGAACTTAGAACATATCATACCATCGTTTGCTTATTTCTAATTATTCATTCGCATTACATACATCATATTTCGCTTAGCTTAGTCCAAATCTATAATTGATAGTGTAGTTAGCATTACTCTCTTGGGATTTCGATACCCCTTATACTACATCTGCTTTTGCTGTGCACTTGCAGTAGTTTTATTTGGGTAAAACCTGAACCCTATCAAGTTTTTGGCGCCGTTGCCGGGGAGTAATAGCTGCCTATCGATTTTTAGTATTAGGATTTTGTCTAAGTTTTTATTTGTTTACTGACTTTCAGCTACTTTTCTTTGTTCCTGTTTCAGGTGTATGCCTAATCGCAGAACCAGAAGCAACAAAGAGAAGGAGCTTGTGACTTTGAGCATCGACGAGCTTGCTAGGTTGGAGAGAATTAACAGGAAAGCTAAGAAGCAATCTGCAATGGTCGCTCCACTGATCTTGGTTGAAGATGTAGAAGGTCACTTGGTTGACAGGGAAGGAAATAGGAGGAACGAAGAGGGGCAGAGAATTGATCAAGAGGGGAATGTCATTGTTGAACAGCAGGTTCAGCAAGTGGCTGAGAACGTGGGAGTCCCTGCTGCTGTCAATAACGCTGCTGGGCGTTTTGTTCAGAGGACTCTAGGTGATTACAACAGACCTGATCAGTTCTATGCCAACAGAGCTGCAATCCGACCTCCTGCCTTCCAGAGGAACGATTTTGAGGTTAAACCTGTCTACTATCAGCTAGTTGGACAGCATCCCTTCCATGGTTTACCTCATGAGCATCCTATGGATCACATAGAGAGGTTTGAGGACCTAGCTTCCAGTGTCAAAGCTAATGGGGTTAGCAATGACTTTCTGTTCTGCAAGCTTTTTCCCTATTCTCTTGGAGGAGAAGCTGCATATTGGCTAAAGCAACTGGAACCTGCTTCACTAACTACTTGGGAGGACACCAAGAATGCTTTTCTGAACAATTTCTATGATGATGCCAGATCAGAAGACATGAGAACGAAAATTGCATCATTTACACAAGGCCCTACTGAAGCTTTCAAGGCTTCTTGGATCAGGTTCAAGTCTTATCAGAGGGACTGTCCTCATCATGGTTTCAGTCAGGTGCAATTGCTTGGGATCTTTTTCAGAGGCATTGACTTGAAATATCAGATGGCGTTGGATGCTTCAAGCAGTGGAAACTTCAATACCAACAGACCAGAGGAGGCGATGAGACTGATTGAGAACTTGGTCTGCAGCAACAGCACTAAAAATGCAGACTTTCAGAGAATGAAACAAGCTGGTGCAGCTGATGGAAATCAGATTGCTGAAGTTAAGGCTAAGTTAGATGATATGCACAGCCTTTTGGTAGGGAAGAAGTCAGTTCACTTTGCTGCAGAAGTAGAGACTTTCGAAGCTCCAGAGGAAGTTGAGCAGGAGGATGTAAATTTCATCAACTCTGGCGGATTTCAGGGACAAAGGTATGGGAATCAGCAGTGGAACAGAGGATACAGCAACAACAATCAGAAAAACGCCCCTACAGGAGGACAGAACACGCCTGGTTTCACTCCTAGACCCCCTTTTCAGAAGACAGAGTATCAGAAGCCATTCCAGAGCAGTGGAAACTACAGAAAAACTATGGTTCTACTTCCTATCAACCAGCACCTCCACAAGAGAACAAAATGGAAGCAATGTTCGAACAGATTCTGGAAGGACAACAGAAGCTTACTGTGAACTTCAATGGCAAGATAGATTCGCTCTATCAGGACCTGAATGGGAAAATTGAGAGTCTGAACTCTCATATGAAGAAGCTTGATGTTCAAGTTGCTCAAACTGCAGGAGCTGTTCAGAGGCAAGAAGGATTTCTTCCAGGAAGAACTGATGCTAATCCCAAACACCACGTGAATGCCATCTCATTGAGGAGTGGAAGGAACCTGCAACCAGTGTTGCAGAAGGATATAACCTCAAGAAATTTCGTGGGTGTAGAAGAGTATGAAGATGAAGAAAATTTTGCTGCAGAACCATTGGTGACGATCGTCACCAATAATGGGTGTCGCTCGTCACCCAATGAGGACAACCCCGAGCCTGATTCTTCACTTATTGGTGACGACCGTCACCAAGGAAGTGACGCTCGTCACCCAAATCCAGTACTCGACCCCGACTTGTCCAAAGTGAGTGACGCTCGTCACCAGTCCAGTGACGCTCGTCACCAGACACCACATATTGCAGTTTCGCCTATGACTTCAGATAATGCTAAGGAGACCGTGTATAAACCCAAGATACCCTATCCTAAGCATCCTAGGAAGTCTAAGCAGGAGCTTGAGGATGCCAGATGCAAGGCTATCATGGACAAGTTGGTGATAGAGATCCCATTGATTGATGCTGTAAGGATCACTCCTGTTATTAGGAGGTATGTGAAGAGAATGGTGACCAACAACTTGAGCCTTGAGGTTGGAGCTATGATGATCAACGAGCAGGTCAGTGCAGTGATTCAGAACAGAGTTCCAGAGAAGCTTTCAGACCCAGGAAGCTTTGTTTTAGACTGCACCATCTTCAATGACAAGTTTGAGAGGTCATTGTGTGACCTTGGTTCTAGTGTGAACCTCATGCCCCACTCTGTTGCAAAGAGTTTGGGGATGACTGATTTTAAAACTACAAGGATATCTCTTGTCCTAGCTGATAGATCAGTTAGAGTTCCTGAAGGGGTAATAGAGGATGTTCCTATCAAAGTAGGAGATTGTATGATCCCTACTGATTTTGTGGTTTTAGAGTATGGAGAAGAGCCCAAAGACCCCTTGATTCTTGGCAGACCCTTCCTGGCCACTGCAGGAGCTATTATTGACGTCAGGAAGGGTAGAATAGAGCTGAATGTTGGCGATTTAGTGATGAAATTCGAAATGGACAAGCTGATGAAGAGGCCAACCATAGATGGACAGACTTTTTATGTTGATGTTCTCACAAACATTGCTGATCAGATCTTCCATGAGATGAGTTCAGATGACCCCTTGGAAAGGGCGTTGACCACTTCTACAGCTGAGTATGAGCATTTAGATGCTGCTGCAACAGGCTACACAAAGATGATGGATGCTACTGCACAAGTTATGCAACTGGTTGCACAGGATGAACTTGTCTCCACATCTGCAAAAGCCGCCACAATGGGTGACTGGTCAGCAGCAAAAGCACCAAAAGTTGAGCTTAAACAGCTCCCTGCAGGGCTAAGGTACGCATTCCTAGGAGAAAACTCCACCTATCCTGTTATTGTTAATGTTTCATTGAACAATGCAGAGCTCACCCTATTGCTAAGCAAGCTGCAAAAATTTCGCAAAGCTCTTGGCTATTCTCTTGATGACATTTCAGGTATCTCTCCAGACTTGTGCATGCATAGAATACACCTAGAAGATGAGTCAAAATCATCAGTTGAGCATCAGAGAAGGCTAAATCCGAATTTGCAAGATGTGGTCAAGAAAGAAATCATGAAGTTGTTGCAGGCTGGTATCATCTATCCTATTTCAGACAGTGCTTGGGTGAGTCCAGTGCACGTGGTGCCTAAGAAAGGAGGTGTCACCGTGGTCAAGAATGACAAGGATGAGCTGATTCCAACCAGGACTGTGACAGGACACAGGATGTGTATAGACTACAGAAAATTGAATGCAGCAACAAGGAAGGACCATTTTCCTCTACCTTTCATCGATCAGATGCTAGAAAGGCTGGCGAATCACAAGTATTACTGCTTCCTTGATGGGTATTCAGGCTTCTTTCAGATCCCCATCCATCCAGATGATCAGGAGAAGACCACGTTTACCTGTCCTTATGGCACTTTTGCCTATCGCAGAATGCCCTTTGGTCTGTGTAATGCTCCTGCAACCTTCCAGAGATGCATGATGTCGATTTTCACAGACATGATAGAGAAGTTTATGGAGGTGTTCATGGATGACTTCTCTGTTTATGGATCTTCTTTCAAGAGCTGTTTGGACAACCTGTGTGCAGTTCTGCAGAGATGCGAAGAGAAACACTTGGTTTTAAATTGGGAGAAGTGCCATTTTATGGTACAGGATGGTATTGTACTTGGTCACAGAGTCTCAGGAGACGGTATAGAGGTGGATAGGGCGAAAATTGAGGTGATGACAAGTCTGCAAGCACCTGATTCAGTCAAAGCAGTGAGGAGTTTTCTGGGACATGCAGGCTTCTACAGAAGGTTCATCAAAGATTTTAGCAAGATAGCACGTCCACTTACTGCTCTCCTCTGCAAAGATGTGAAGTTTGAGTTCACAGAAGAGTGCAAATCTGCTTTTGAACAGATCAAACAGGCGTTGGTTACAGCCCCTGTTGTGCAGCCTCCAGAGTGGGACTTACCTTTTGAGGTAATGTGTGATGCCAGCGATTTTGCAGTTGGAGCAGTGCTGGGACAGAGGAAAGACAAGAAACTCCACGCCATCTATTATGCAAGTAGGACTTTGGATGATGCTCAGAAGAATTATGCAACAACTGAGAAGGAATTGTTAGCTGCAAAGGCATATCATGATAAAAAGATCATCTCCAGGCATTTCGAGCCCAATGACCAGGTATTACTCTATAACTCTCGTTTACAGCTTTTTCCTGGTAAACTGCGTTCTAGATGGTCAGGTCCTTTCACTGTCAAAGAGGCTCGCCCACATGGTGCAATTGTCCTGATTAACTCCAAAGGAGAGGAGTTTATTGTCAATGGACAAAGGGTGAAGCATTACTGGGCACAAGCAGAGATTCCAGCAGGATACATTATGTCTCTGAATCAGGCACCAGCTGTCTAAACAGCCAACCAAAGTCAAGCTAATGACTTTAAAAGAGCGCTTAGTGGGAGGCAACCCACTGGTAAGTTGTAGATATATTACTTAGTATTTATTTTCGTGCTTAGGATTATTAGTTAGAATTTTAGTTAAAAAAAAAAAAAAAAAAAAAAAAAAAAAAAACGGTGACGATCGTCACCCTTAGAATCGAACACGGGACTTAAGCTTTTCTCTTCTTCTTCCTCGAGCACACCTGCAAAATAACCGAAACTAGTTAGAAAATAGGAATTTCATAACTTTTGATTTTCTTAACCAAATTGAGATTTAACATAAGATTTATGCAATACAGGTCGTGGTGACGCTCGTCACCAGATTGGTGACGCTCGTCATCCGACCCCACGCGAGGTAACACTTTTCTGACTTGGTTTTTCGACTTCTCATTCATTTTTCTGACCAACTCTTGGCTTAATAACACTGGGGACAGTGTTGTTCAAGTCTGGGGGAGGTGGTTACTGACGTTGTGTGCTTTGTGTCATGTTTATAGAGTCTTAAAGTTGAGTAAAAAAAACCTGTTTTTCTAGAGTCAAAACTTTTGAAACTGTTAGTTTTTCTTGGAACTAGCCATAGGACGTTTTTGCTTATAAGAACCATTGCCACAGTAGTTGATTACAAGTCTTACTAAGTTGAAAGTCATAGGTAGATCAGTCTAGCAATGAAGGTTTAGATTCTTAGAGAATCTGGAAAATTTGCTGTTAGCTCCACCTTAATGAACTTTAAATTTCTAGTCTTGGTGATTGATTCTTATTGATCTTGATTCTCTCTTTAAGCACTGACAATAAGGTTAAAATACAGTCTCTCTTTGATTTTCCCTGATGTAGTTTTTAAAAGAAATTAAGTCCAAAGAGTGGTGCATTCATGACCCTGTCTCCTCACAAGGAACAACAGTAGTGAACACACTCATGAACCTGTCTCCTCACAAGGAACACAAGTATTGAGTAGCACCATATCTTAGACTGTAAAAGTTGAGAAAAAGAAGTGAAAAATCGAAAATATCCTAAAGAAAAAGATTAAGGGAAGAGAAAATAGGAGAGTTGTGTTGAGATTGATTTGTTCAGTTGTTAGGAAGGGAAAAGAATCTGTAAAGTGATTAAGATGATAGAGCCTTGATGAGACTTCACACTTAGATTAAAAAATTAAGGAGTTAACAGTAGAAGTTTCGGATTTCTTGAAGGGATTTGGACTGGACTTGAGAGATTTGCTAAGCTTGTGATGATTAGGCTGAAATTTGATCATGTGTTAACTCTGTGGTATGTGGATTCGAAAGCTTTAACTAGTATGATGTTCCTGATGACTGACTGACTGTTTCTTGTTTTCGAACCTCGACCCTGTACTCTATCTGATGTTTGCTTGAGGGCAAGCAAAAGCTAAGTCTGGGGGAGTTGATATATCATGGTTTTTATGATTTTTAACCATGATATAAGTCTTTTTTATTGAGTCTTTTTGGTCTTTTTAGAGTCCTAGAAGAGTCTTTGCAGGTTAAAGCATGTCTGGAGCATAATTGGAGATATTGGAACCTTTTGGAGCATTCTGAGTTGAAGCCACGAAGTACCAAGCTCGAAGTAGAAAGTATTCACTAATGGTGACGATCGTCACCCCATTGGTGACGCTCGTCACCCAGATAGGAAGGAGCGTGGCTATTTGTTAAAAGTATCAAGAAGAATTGCAGAACTTACCCAGAAGTTTCCTTTATTTATATGAAGACCCCAGATCGTGTTTAGCCCCTATTTATTAGGTTTTTCAGCCACTGTTGGCAAGAATCTTAGTTTTTGAGAATTGAGAGAGCTAGAGAGAGATTTTATTCAGAGCTTTTTGGGGAGACAAATCCTGTACTCTTTAGAGAAGATTTCGAACCCCCTTTGTTTTCTACTCTTTCTCTTAATGCAATTTTATTCAGTTATGTTTTGTGATCTCATAATCATGTCTGAGTAATCTGCTAGTTAAGTTAGGGTTTTTCAAAGGTTGATGAAAAGAGTGTAGAATTGCTATCTATTAGGATTATCTCATGGTTTTTCATCTCTGCTTGCTTTAAAATCGAATTTCTGAGACACATCATCTAGGAATCCGAAAATCATAGGTTGTTAAATATATGTGAGAGCATTATTCATAACCTGAACTAGTATTTGATGAGCAAAACAACTTAGTACAAAGATATTTGGCTTAGGAGTTTTGTAAACAATTGAATCTGATCATTCCTGCATACTTAGGTTGTTAGGGTTTGCAAAGAGATTTGAAACTCTGTGATCTAGGTATAGATAACTTCTACAATGAGAATTGATTAGTTATGCATTAGAGATTCATGTTTAAAAACGGTTCTTAATCATTCCTGATTCCCTGCATTCTGCATTCTTGGATTCATACCTGCGAATTACCCTAGCTTAGCGCTTTTAGTCTTCCTGAACTTAGAACATATCATACCATCGTTTGCTTATTTCTAATTATTCATTCGCATTACATACATCATATTTCGCTTAGCTTAGTCCAAATCTATAATTGATAGTGTAGTTAGCATTACTCTCTTGGGATTTCGATACCCCTTATACTACATCTGCTTTTGCTGTGCACTTGCAGTAGTTTTATTTGGGTAAAACCTGAACCCTATCAAGTTTTTGTTCCACGGCTTTGCCTTTGTCAAAAGCCTTCAGCTGCGTTGAAGTCCAGCTCGTGTTTGGCTTTGGTCGATTAGTAGTGTCCACTTTGCGCTTGAAATGTTGCTCTGCTTGTATGTCCAA
The DNA here is from genome assembly GCA_911865555.2 of Thlaspi arvense. Lineage (NCBI taxonomy): Eukaryota > Viridiplantae > Streptophyta > Magnoliopsida > Brassicales > Brassicaceae > Thlaspi > Thlaspi arvense. The sequence continues at coordinate 11,783,719 of OU466861.1, forward strand.
TTGTAGAAGCTCAGACATGTCATGATATGGCTGTCGCTCCACCTTTCTCGCTATCCGGTCTTTAGAGACCGTCTATGAATTGGTCCACAAGCGTCTCCTCTGTGTCATTGAGCTCCAATCGGTTTCATAGCTGTTCAAACTCCTCGAAGTATTCTTCTACCAAACGGCTACCTTGTACAAGCTTGCGAAACTTCTTTTGGAGATCTCGGTGGAAGTGCGGTGGGATGTACCGCTTCCTTATGTTGAACCGCATGGCCACCCAAGTGGTGATCTGCTCATACTGATGTCTCCTTCTCTCAGACACGTCTCGGTCCCACTATGATAAAGCATGGTCAGTTAGTTGAGCCGCTGCTAGTGCCACCTTCTTCTGGTCATTGTATCCATCCATCCGCCTTTCCCACTCCAAGTAAGCTTTGAAATTAACCTTACCGGTGGAAGTAGGGGTGTTTAGCTTCACATCCTTGTTGTTTTTCCTATAAGAATCTTCTTCTCGCACACGGCCTCGATGTATAGGGTCTCTAGCTTGGTACATGGGTTGATTATTGACGTTATGGGCTGGGGGAGGATCTTCATCTAACCCTGGCATGTCATCATCGATTTCTTCTTGCGCTTCAGGTTGGCGAGCTTGCCGAAAGGGACCACTCCAAGGGAGTGGTGGTGATGGTCGTGGTGGCAACTGCTCGATCCTTGTCATCCTTTCTCCAAAGGCTTGAATATCACCTAAGAGTTTGGTCATGTCAAGGGTGCCCCTTGTTCTCCCATCTGTATAACCTGACTTATAATAACAAAGGATTAAAATCACTAGTGTAACAAAATTGGGCCGAAGCAAACAACAATAAGGACACTTAACTAATTTTTTTTTTTTTTGATTTCCGATTTATAAAACTCTAACAACTTAAGTAAATGAATTCTTTTGGGGTTTTCTTTTGAAAGAAATAAATATAGCAAGCACGAATCAAACAGGAAACAAAACCGGAAACAAAACACACAATTTTTATTTTGGTTTTTCTTATATGAATGATCTAAACAAGTAATGAAAGGAATTTAAAAGAAATAAAAGGATAGATGGAACCTAGTGTAGGAACATTAAGCTCTAATACCAAATGATATAAGATCAGGGGTATGATCTTATATGACCGGTATAATGACGGAACTAGGCAGCTGGCCACATGGCTCTCTCTATTTAGGTTCGGTACGAATCATGATGGAACAGTGGGATGGAGATCAAGTTACCGGCCAAACTGCTCTCTTTACTATATCTAAACGATGATCGTAAGGACAATTGATCGAATGACACCACGCAGCTGATGACAAAGCTGAGATAAGTCAGTTTGAACTCAAGAACAAAGGGGTAACCTCTCAATGCTCAAGAACTCGGCCGCGGCTCTCTCTTTTGAAGAAAATTCTACTTTATAGATAATAGGGTACAAAGTTGTATCTACAATGTCGCATGTGAGATTTTATTAATAGTTCTTCACTCTTGACCTTCTAGGCTCTAAATTGAAAATAAAAGCAAGACCAAAAAATACAAGAAAATAACTAAAAGATTACAGTCTTAATCTAGAATGTTCTAAGAATTAAAATCCTGCAAAAGAAAGAAAATACGAGATAAAATATAAACGTAAACACTTACCATTGACTCTTGCACGTCCTTGCCAAATATGGTAAGTACTTATGCACCACGATTTGCATTAAGCTGAGTCGTTTTGAGTTGGGGCAATGAGTAGCAAAGTGGGGCCGAGATTAGCTTTGAGAAGGGACCATTCATCTAAGCTTGAATCTATCTTGAACTTGGAAGGGTTTTGAACAACTTGAAATTCGTCTAAGTGTTGGCCTATTTGCTCGTTATCTTCACCGGTCAATCGACCCATCATGCATGCCATAATTCTCTCGTCCACGGTACGTGGCTGGTCTGTAATGCTGCCCGTAATGTTGTCATCCGTTATATGGCCGTTCGTATTGTTGCTGATAATGAGCCGTTTGAGCATGTAGGTAATGTCTTCTGTCTTTTTTAGGTTGAGGAGGCTTTCTACAGCTTTGTTGAATTCTTCTCTCATGGTTCTTGTACCAGTGATAGGGCTCAGGTTTTACCCAAATAAAACTACTGCAAGTGCACATCAAAAGCAGTTGTAGTACAAGGGGTATCGAATCCCAAGAGAGTAATGCAGACTACACTATCGAATGTAGGTTCGGATTAAGCTAAGCAAGATACAATGTATGTACTGCGAATGAATAAATAAAAGTTATCAAACGATTTTGTAAGATGATCTAAGTTTCAGAAAACTAAAAGCGCTAAGTCAGGACAGTTCGCAGGTTGAATCCAAGAATGTAGAATGCATGAAATCAGGAATGATTAAGAACCGTTTTAAACATGAATCACTGAAGTATAACTAATCAATTCTCATTGCAGAAGTTATCTATGCCTAAATCACAGAGTTTCAAATCTCTTTGCAAACCCTAACAACCTAAGCATGCAGGAATGATCAGATTCAATTGTTTACAAAACTCCTAAGCCAAATCTCTTTGCACTAGGTTGTTTTGATCATCAAATACTAGTTCAGGTTATCAATAATGCTTTCACCTATATTTAACAACCTATGATTTTCGGATTTCTAGATGATGTGTCTAAGAAATTCGATTTTAAAGCAAGCAGAGATGAGAAACCAAAAGATATTCCTAACAGGTAGCAATTCTACAAACTCTTCATCAATCCTTGAAAAAGCCCTAAGTTAACTAACAAACTACTCAGACATGGTGATTTGAGAAAGCTTCATGAAGAGAATAGATTGCATAAAAGAAATAAGAAGTAAAGATGAAGGAGTTCGAAATCTGCTTTGAAGGAGTCTGATTTGTCTCTCCAAAAGCTCTTCTACCAATCTCTCTCTCCAGCTCTCTAAAATAATAAGATACAAGATATATGCCAAAAGAATGCCTGAAAAACCTAATATACAAGCTAAAACACGATCTGTAGCCTTTTTACAAATACTAAAACTTCTGGACCAAAACTGCAAATAATCCTCTATCTTTTAGAAAAATGCCACGATCCCTTCCTTTCTGGGTGACGAGCGTCACCCATATGCATACTTTTCTTCCCGAGTTGGATACTTCGTGGCTTCAACTTGCAATGCTCCAAAAAGCTCCAATATCTCCAATTATGCTCCAGAAATGCTATAACCTGCAAAGACTCTTCTAAGACTCTAAAAAGACCAAAAAGACATAATAAAAAGGATTTATATCATGGTTAAAATCCATAAAAACCATGATATATCAACTCCCCCAGACTTAGCTTTTGCTTGCCCTCAAGCAAACATCAGACAGAGAACAGGGTCGAGGTATGAAAACAAGAAACAGTCAGTCAATCATCAGGAACACCACATTAGTTAGAACTTTCGAATCCAATACCATAGAGTCAACACAAGATCAAATTTCAGCCTAATCATCACAAGCTTAGCAAATCTCTCAAGTCCAGTCCAAATCTCTTCAAGAAATCCGAAATTTTTACTGCTAACTCCGTATTTTTATCTAAGTATGAAATCTCATCAAGGTTTTATCATCCTAATCACTTACAGATTCTTTTCCCTTCCTAAACAACTGAACAATTCAATCTCAACACAGCTCTCCTATTTTCTCTCCCTTGATCTTTTCCTTTGGATATTTTTCGATTTTTCACTTCTTTTTCTCAACTCTTACATTCTAAGATATGGTGCTACTCAATACTTGTGTTCCTTGTGAGGAGACAGGTTCTTGAGTGTGTTCATTACTGTTGTTCCTTGTAAGAAGACAGGGTCATGTATGCACCATTCTTTGGACTTAAACTTTTAAAACTACATCAGGGAAGATCAAAGAGAGACTGTATGTTAACCTTATTGTCAGTGCTGAAAGAGAGAATCAAGATCAATAAGAATCAATCACCAAGATAAGAAGTTTAAAGTTCATTAAGGTGGAGCTAACAGCAAATTTTCCAGATTCTCTAAGAACCTAAACCATCATTGCTAGACTGATCTACCTATGACTTTCAAATTAGTAAGACTTGTAATCATCTGTTGTGGCAATGGTTCTTATAAGCAAAAACGTCATGTGGTTAGTTTCAAGAAAAACTGACAATTTCAAATTTTGACTCTATAAAAACAGGTTTTTGACTTAACTTTAAGACTCTATAAACATGACAAAAAACACACAACGTCAGTTACTACCTCCCCCAGACTTAAACAACACTGTCTCCAGTGTTATTAAGCCAAGAGTTGGTCAATATGAAGCACGAAAACGTGTAAAACCAAGGTGGAAAAGTGGTACCTCGCGAAGGGACGGGTGACGAGCGTCACCAGCTTGGTGACGAGCGTCACCACGTCTGATACTTCAGAAATCGTCATGTTGGATGCTTAAACATTGTGTCATCATGTGTACTCCGAAGTAAGACTGTAAGAGTACTCAAAACACACATCAAAACATCCAAACGAAGCATAACCCATGGTTCAACATGTTCACAAGACATCATCCAAGCAAAATGAACAAACTGACTCTTTTTCTTTTTTTGTGTTTTTTTATGTTAGAAAACGAAAATAGAAGACTAATTATAGAATGTACAACTTACCAGTGGGTTGCCTCCCACTAAGCGCTTGTTTAAAGTCATTAGCTCGACTTTGGATGGCTGTTTAGACAGCTGGTGCATCAGAAGGTGGCATTGAATGCCTTGGAGAAGAATGTCTCCACATCTAAAGTGGTTTATAAGAAGTAGATGCATGAATTCTTCCAAGGAAGTGAGGAACATCAGCAGGGTGGGTCGTGAGTATGGGTGGGACATTTCGTTTTCCTGCAGAATCATCAAAAGAAACACCAAGCATTCTACGAGAATCTCGTTTCTTGCATAAGTGTGAAGCATCTTTTGCACCTTTTAAGTTCTTATTGATGAGATTAGGAGGTTTGGAACTGGTTCCAGGAAGTGCATACCTTTGCCTAGTTGCAGGTTTCTGGGTTGTGGAACGTTGAATTTCTGGTTTGGCAACATAAGATGGACTTGTAGAGTAAATATTACGTCTCTCCTTTGTGTCCAGGTTGGTGACGAGCGTCACTGACTCTACAGTTCGAGTTTCTGCAGTTTTCTTGCAGTTCAGCTCTGCAAGTCTTGCCTCCATCACAAACACGTCTTCCTCCAGGAACGTGGCATTGATGAGAACCTCTTCTTCAAGCCTAGTCGTGAAGATATGATCCTCACTACAATCCTCAAACCCAACAGCTTTGGAAGAAGTTTCAGATATTGCCTTTTGAACAGTCACCTTGTTCACTTGCCCACTTGTATCAGATTCAGTGACATAGCCAGCAATAATGTCTTCTGAATGTTCCATGACTGGCTCTTCATCTCTGGAAGTCCTTACAGAAAAGGTCTGACCATCAATGGTAGAACTCCCTCTCAGCTTATCCATGTCAAAGTTCATGACAACATCACCAAGATCAAGCTCAATATTCCCTTTTCTCACATCAATGATGGCGCCAGCAGTAGCCAAAAATGATCTCCCAAGAATACGAGGATTTTTAGGTTCTTCAGCATAATTCAGAACTACAAAATCTGTAGGAATTGTGCAGCCTTCAATGTTAACAGGAACATCCTCTAACATGCCTTCTGTGGTCCTTATGGATCGATCTGCTAGGATGAGAGAGATCCCAGCTCGCTTGAACTCAGTCATTCTAAGTCTAGCAGCAACAGAGAAAGGCATCAAGTTAATACTTGACCCTAGATCACATAGAGAGTGTGGAAAACGTCTTGTAGATATTGAGCAATCAAGCACAAAGGTCCCTGGATCATATAGCTTCTCTGGAACTCTGCTTTGAATGATGGCATTGACTTGTTCAGAAACAAGCACCTTCTTCTTCTTATTTGGAACTGTACTCAAGAGGATTGCGATGATGTCTCTGGTAAGCAATGCTCCTTCCTCAGGACTTACACCATTCACAACCATTCTCTTTACATACCTTCTTAGAGCTGGTGAAAGCTTGACTTCATCAACAAGTAGGATCTCAAGCATCAGCTTGTCTATCATAGCTTTGCATCTGGCTTCTTCTATCTCCTGTTTAGACTTCCTAGGATGCTTAGGGAATGGTATCTTGGGTTTATACGCTTGCTCCTGGCCATTATTTGTTGTTACAGGCGAAGCAGCTTCGTTCTGGGGTGGGTGACGACCATCACCAGGTGGGTAATGCTCGTCACTCACCTGTGATAACCCCCGATTCTCTTGTATGTTGGTGACGAGCGTCACTCCTCCTTGGTGACGCTCGTCACTCACCTCTGAGACTGAAAAATTTTCATCTTCAGACTCCATGAGTTGCACGATCTGTTCTGCACTCAACCTCTTTTTCTGCACCGTTTTAAGCTCCTTTTTATTCCTCACTGTGATGGAATTAACCTGATGCTTTGGATTGATGACAGTCCTCCCAGAAAGGAATCCCTCTTGCCTTTGAACAGCTCCTGCAGTTTGAGCAACCTGCACATCAAGCTTCTTCATGTGAGAGGTCAGACTGTCAATTTTTCCATTCAGGTCTTGGTACAGCGAATCTAGTTTGCCATTGAAGTTCACTGTCATCTTCTGCTGTCCTTCAAGTATCTGCTCCAGCATAGCTTCCATCTTAGTGTCTTGTGGAGGTGCAGTTAGGTAGGAAGAAGAACCATAATCCCTGCTGTTTTGGCAAGGTTTCTCAACTTCAGTGTTCTGGAACTGTGGTATTGGAGTATAACTAGTTGCATTCTGGTTTCCTGGGAAGGTATTCTTCTGATTATTGCTGTCGTAGCCTCTGTTCCACTGCTGATTTCCAAACTTTTGGTTCTGAAAACCTCCATTGATGAAATTAACATCTTTCTGCTCAATGTCTTTAGGATTTTCGAAAGTCTCCACTTCTGCAGCGAATTGAATTGATTTCTTTCCCACCAGAAGGCTGTGCATACTGTCTAACTTAGCCTTAACCTCAGCTATTTGGTTTCCTTCATTCAAACCACCCTGTTTCATTCTATGAAAATCTGCATTCTTGGTGCTGTTGCTGTAAACCAAGTTCTCAATCAACCTGATTGCTTTTTCTGGTCTGTTGGTGTTGAAGTTTCCTGCACTTGCTGCATCCAGCGCCATCTGGTACTTCCAGTCAATGCCTCTGAAGAAGATCCCAAGTAATTGCACCTGACTGAAACCATGATGAGGACAGTCCCTTTTATAAGACTTAAACCTGATCCAAGAAGCCATAAAAGCTTCAGTAGGGCCTTGTGTAAAGGATGCAATCATTTTCCTCATGTCTTCTGATCTTGCATCATCATAGAAGTTGTACAGAAAGGCATTCTTAGTGTCTTCCCAAGTGGTCAATGAAGCAGGTTCCAGTTGCTTCAGCCAATATGCAGCTTCTCCTTCAAGAGAGTATGGGAAACGCATGCAGAACAGAAAGTCATTGCTAACCCCATTAGCTTTGACACTGGAAGCTAAATCCTCAAACCTCTATATGTGATTCATAGGATGCTCATGAGGTAAGCCATGGAATGGATTCTGGCCAACCAGCTGATAGTAGACAGGTTTAACCTCAAAATCGTTCCTCTGGAAGGCAGGAGGTCAGATTGCAGCTCTGTTGGCATAGAACTGATCAGGTCTGTTGTAGTCACCTAGAGTCCTCTGAACAAAACGCCCAGCAGCGTTATTGGCAGCAGCAGGGACTCCAACGTTCTCATCCACTTGTTGAACCTGCTGTTCATCAATGATATTCCCCTCTTGATCAATCCTCTGCCCTTCTTCGTTCCTCCTGTTTCCTTCCCTGTCAACCAAGTGACCTTCTGCATCTTCAACCAAGATAAGTAGAGCGACCATTGTAGATTGCTTCTTAGCTTTCTTGTTAGTTCTCTCCAACCTAGCGAGTTCGTCGATGCTCAAAGTCACAAGCTCCTTCTCTTTGTTGCTTCTGGTACTGCGATTAGGCATACACCTGAAACAGGAACAAAGAAAAGTAGCAAAAAGTTAGTAAACAAATTAAAACTTAGACAAAATCCTAATACTAAAAATTGATAGGCAGCTTTCGAACTACTGCAAGTGCACAGCAAAAGCAGTTGTAGTACAAGGGGTTATCGAATCCCAAGGGAGTAAGTAAACTACACTAAAAAGGTCAGGTTCGGATTAAGCTAAGCAATAAGTAATGAATGTAATGTGAAACAGTAAAATAAATGCAAGTGGGCGTTTTATGCTTCTTATTAAAGTTCAGAGGGCCAAAGGCGTTAAGTCAGGACAATTCGCAGGTTGAATCCGAGAATGTAGAATGCATGAAATCAGGAATGATTAAGAACCGTCTTGAACATGAATCGCAAAGATATAACTAATCAATTCTCATTGCAGAAGTTAACTATGTCTAAATCACAGAGTTTCAAATCTCTTTGCAAACCCTAACAATCTAAACATGCAATAATGACCAAGTTCAATTGCTCACAAAACTCCTAAGCCAAATCTCTTTGCAGTAGGGCGTTTTGCTCATCTAATACTAGTTCAGGTGATTAATAATGCTCTCACATCTATCAAACAACCTAGGATTTCGAAATCCAGATGATGTGTCTAAGAAATCGATATGAATGCAAGCACAGATGAAGAACCAATGAATTTCCTATAAGTTTTTAGCAATTCTACAAACTCTTTTTCAACCTTTGAAAAGCCCTAACTTAACTAACAAACTACTCAGACATGGTGATTTGAGAAAACATCATGATGAGAATAGATTGCATAAAAGAAATAAGAAGTAAAGATGAAGGAGTTCGAAATCTGCTCTGAAGGAGTCTGATTTGTCTCTCCAAAAGCTCTTCTACCAATCTCTCTCTCCAGCTCTCTAAAATAATAAGATACAATATATATGCCAAAAGAATGGTTGAAAAACCTAATATACAAGCTAAAACACGATATGGGCCCTTTTTGCAAATACTAGAATTTCTGGGACAAAACTGCAAATAATCCTCTATCTTTTAGAAAACAGCCACGACCCCTTCCTTTCTGGGTGACGAGCGTCACCAGGTTGGTGACGAGCGTCACCCATATGCATACTTTTCTTCCCGAGTTGGATACTTCGTGGCTTCAACTTGCAATTCTTCAAAAAGCTCCAATATCTCCAATTATGCTCCAGACATGGTATAACCTGCAAAGACTCTTCTAGGACTCTAAAAAGACCAAAAAGACATAATAAAAAGGACTTATATCATGGTTAAAAACCATAAAAACCATGATATATCAACCAGACCGGTTCCTTGGTAGTTCGTACATGATGGGCATCTTAAGCGTGTCCAGATTGAGGTCCTCATCAGTTCTTAGGTCGGTTAGGTATTGATTAACCTACTTTGTTAATCATACCCTAAACGTGCCCCTCAAGTTTTGCATGTTCAACTAAAAAACCTTAGTCCCCTCTCTACCTTATAAATACAAATCAGCAGCCTCTATTTTTGATCATCCGGTTTTTAAAATCAAATCAACATTGTAAAAATAAACACACGGTTCCTTCCATCCACCTTTGCATCAGGTGACTTAATTTCGAGAGTATTGTAGAGTTACTTTCGTGAGACCCGAAATTGAGTGTTGCAATTCAGGGTTAAACGGTTGTATCCTAGGACTCAAGAACTCCTTTGAGTTAAGAAAAGGAATTTCAATATTGACTCCGTTTCTTAGCTTCATCATTTCTGATTAATTGTTTCGAAATTTTTCCTTATCTTTATTATTTTCATGCTTGAATCGATTTTTATCATTGTTTATAAAATATTGGTCTGTCTGGTGGTCTCGCGTCCTTCACCAGTACCGTTAGAGGATTCCCCTGTAAGGTAATTGATTGAATGATATATATATTTCGAGAGTGATTACAAATCATATATAGGAGATTATAAATGGTGTACTAGGTTAGACATAATTACAATATCAATCACAGTATCAATCATAATATCAATCACGATATTATGTATTCCTTATATAGTCTACATGCCCCCTCAAGATGGAGGGGCTGGAGTGACTCCAATCTTAATGTATAGCTCACTGAAGCGCGCACGAGTGAGATGTTTTGTCAAGGCATCTGCTAGTTGATCCTTAGTTGAGACATGTGTGACAAGAACTGCCCTGGATTAAACATTGTCTCTGACAAAATAATAGTAAAGAGCCAAAACTGTTTCATTCTAGAGTGAAAAAATGGGTTTGCGCTCAAGTACGTTGCTCTCACGTTATCACAATATATAGCTCTGCAGCGGTATTAACAACGGCTCTATACTCTTCCTATGTCGATGATCTGGCAACTCCTCTTTGCTTTTTAGATGACCAGGAGATAGGGGTGGAACCAAGATAGATAATGTATGCATTGGTAGACGCATAATCATATGTATCCCCTGCCCAATCTGCATCAGAGAATGCGTGCAATGTCAATGGTGAATCAGCCCGGAGGAAAATACCATGAGAAGGTGATGAGGACATCTCAACTGAACCAGACTTAACCTAGCCACAACTTCAAGATTCTCAAGAGTTTGAGATACCTGTGCAAAACAAAGGAGCAATGACTAGAAAAAGGGCATACTCACATCAAAATAAATACAACCATGCCATTCTACAAGCAACGGTCAAAACATATCAAGAAAGCTGCATGGAATATCAACATTTGGACCGACCCTTTGAAAGTCATGGAAAATAGCTGGCACTTAATATCAGACAAAGCCCACGCCAACTTATTTGTTATATCTACACTTGAGCAAGGCACTTAAAACCAAAGATCACGGTCAAAGGAGAATGCATCACCACTTAATCACGCCAAAACCAAAGAAAGTAAGTATTTTTGTCCCGTTAATTATATTAAATCAGTTGACTAACCTTTTTGTGTTTTTCCTTATGATCTATCTTTAGCAATCAAGTAATTTATTTTGTTTTAATTAGATAAGGAATTTGTTAACCACCATTTTGGCAATTTTCATTCCAATTATGTTGCATTTCATTAAGTGTAATTTGCTTCAAGTCCCTTAGAAGGGCATAGCTGTTCGGACCATTTATAAGGTCCAATCTCACAGCCGTGTAAAGCACCTTTGATTTTCTAATAAAATACCCAAATTTTCTTACAAAGATTATAACAAATCTTGTGTTCTTTTCTCTTGTTTTTGTTGAGACCAGCACCTCCAAAATTATAGAGAAGCTACGTGTTGTATCAAAGGAGTTTTGTTGCCTTTGTGGTATACTTTGTTCCATCCGGTTACAATATTCATCCCATCTGATCCCCAGTCCAATCGTTCGAGTTCCTCGACCATTCGGACCAAGTCTCTCGTCCCGCTCGACCAGTCACTCGTCCCACTCGACCATCGGTTCAATCACCTGAGTTCCTCGGCTATTCGACCCAAATCACTCGATCCGCTCGACAACTCATCCCAAAACTAACTTGTTGATCAGCTGAAGCCTTGATCTAATAGTTCTACAACATGAGTGGATTTCCGTGCTTGTATCATTTTTTGTACTAGAGCTGAAATTCCATCAGCCAGGTTATATCTGTCCAACCTATCAATCTTTGTATTTTATTTTATTATCTCGTGTTTGCATATTTTATAAAAAAACAAAAAAAAATTTCCTTAAATCATTTAAGTTTAATCTCTTTACATATTAAAATAAATTTTATATATATATGTATATAATATCTCGGTTTTATTAATAAGTTTTGATCTAATTCATTTGCTTTAATTTGTCCTTTCATCTATTTTACATTTAAACCGAATAAGTCAAAAAAAAAAAATCCATTACTTTGATCATAGTTTTCCGTTTTATTTCAACTAATTATTCGAGTTGTTAGTTTTTAAAACGTGTTCCCATATTTTTTTAATCAATGTTTATAACATTCCTCATTACCGTCCATTATTCTTCGAATTAAAAGACTATTCTTAATCCAATCTCTTTATTCCGTGTATAATCTAAGGTGAAAGATGGGAGAAGAGTCCAGTAATGCTCAAGACCCCGCCACCCTTATGATGGTCATGATGAGAGAAGAGTTCCGAACCTTTACGCAAGAGATAGGAGACCATCTTACCCATGTAGAGCAAGCACCACGACCCCCTTTACAACTGGTCAGTAACGTAGGAGGTCGTGGCCCCAATGCTGCCTTTGGGAACACACAAACCACAAGCAACAATGCTAGGCGTGATGGGATACATATCAATGAAACAAACGGAGATGCACAAGGTGATGACAATGATTTACAAAACGACGATGCTGACCCGTCTCTACCAAATAACCAAAGGAGAAGAAGACGTGTACCACGGAACGACAATAGGAAAGAAGGAGATGACAGCTATAATCAGAAACAAAACCATAACAACATCAAGCTGACCGCACCACAGTTTTCTAGAAAAGTCGACCCGGAGGCTTATCTTGAGTGGGAAAAGAGGATGGACCACCTGTTTGACTACTATGACCATCCCGGCTCCAAAAGGATAACATTAGCAGTAGCTCAGCTTACAGATAACGCCCACATCTGGTAGGATAGAGTTGTAGCTGATCGAAGAAGAAACCGTCAAAGATCTATTGATTTGTGGCTAGACATGAAAGACATCATGCGCCAAAGGTACATCTTACCTCATTTCAATTGAGACGTACTCTTAAACAGGGAACTAGGTCTGTGGAGGAGTATTACAAAGATTTTGAACGCTTGAGGAACCGCTTGGAGCTTCATGATGACGAGGAAGCATTGATGGCACAGTTTATAGATGGGTTACAAGAGAGAATCAGCAGTAAGGTTGAAATGCAAGCTTATCAAGACTTCAAAGATCGTTTCCATCTAGCAATAGAAGCAGAACAACATCTAAAGCGAAAGTCTAATGTCACTCGGAGCAAAGCTCAAAAACCTTGGACTACAAACACAAGAAAACCTCTAGAGAAAGGGAAAGGCATTGAGATTAACTCACGCTGCAAGGGAAAACTTTCAGATACCACCAAAGACAACCGTTCAGAACCAAGTAAGTCTACTAACCCTCAACGTTCTAGAGACATAACGTGTTTCAAATGTAGAGGCAGGGGACATATGGCGAGAGAATGTCCGAGTCAGCGAGTCATGCTCCTAACTGAAACTGGAGAGTATGAATCTCAAGACGAAGCAGAAGCTGAACAACTTGGTCAATACGGAGATATTGAGTACTCTGACTCAGGGGAGCTACTAGTTACAAGGCATATACTCAGTACAATGATGGAACCAGCCGAGCTCGAAAACATTTTCCATACACGCTGCACCATGCAAGGCAAGGTATGTAACCTAATTATTGATGGTGGGTCTTGCACCAATGTTGCAAGTACACACATGGTTGATAAACTTCACCTTGAAAGAACCAAACACCCACAGCTCTATAGGCTAAGGTGGCTCGATGATAGCTTGCTATATTAGAACATTTTAGGCTGCATTTCATGCATTCATGCATCTGTCCCCTTGTTTTTGCATATCAGTATAGTATTTTAGAATCATTTGCACTGATAATCAACTTTGCATGCATTTAGATTAAGAATGCATACATCTGCATACATATGCATGTTTATGGTGACTTTCAGGTGTTATTGGGAGGTTCTTGGAGTTAGGAATGAGATGGAAGCAACTCATGTTCGAAAGAGATGCAACAGAAGTAGCTTTGCAGACTCTGTGTCCATATCGAGGTCCAGCATCGAGCAGAACACCCATGAAGCTTGCTCGATGTGAAGTGTGGGACGAGAAAGAAGGATTTGATCAAGGGCTCCGAGACTGCACCGGGGTAGTGCATCGAGCTAAGCATGCCGTACAAGCCGATACGAAGAGACAGGGCATATCGAGGTCCAGCATCTAGGAGAACACCAAGCAGAACACCTTCCCTTGCACCCTGATGTGTCAACGCCGAGAGTTGACCAAGATTTTTCTACTGTTTGTCAAACTTTACCTTTTTGGCTTATTTAAGCTAAACCTTATCTTTTTAGCACTTATCTTCTTCTTTATCTTATTTTCGACCAACCCAAAAAGGGAATTTGATGAGATTTTGATCAAGATCACTCTTTTAATAATGTTTTGCACTTCCTTTGTTATTTTCCTTCTAGTTCTTGTTTAATCATGTTTGATATGTCAGTTCTGCTTGTTTCTGTTGATTTCATGATGTGTTGTGAGTAGTTTCATATGGTTTGAGGTTGGAGCAGATTTGGGGATGATTGGTTGATAACTTAGGGAGTTTTGGTTTGATTCATGCTTAGATCACTTAGCTTAGTTATTCTTAGTGCTTAGTAACTCTTTTAGGGTGGAACTAATCTTAGGTGTTTGCTGCATCACAAGTGTTTTTTTTAATGCCTGAAAGAACTTTGTTAGGAACATTTTCCTAGATTATTATATTGGCGGTTAGGTAGCATGTTTGGTCTATAAGAGTCTAGTGTTTTCAAGCTGGTTTTGCAAAAATACGCCATCACAAGTGGGTCTGACATGTGCTTAACTTAGACATCTCTATTCTGTTTTCAAATTGATTGATTTAGTGGCTTGATCATGTTCTTTGCTTGTTAATTGGTCTTGACTATCCTAGGTTTGATACTAAGTAATCTCCATGTCATCATTGCTCTAGCGTTGAACCTGCGCCTCATTGTTCTTTGAATTTGATCATCCTGTGTTTTGTTTTCCTCTGCTTTTAGTTTCTTGCTTTTATATAATTTCCAGCCTTGCTGTTACAAGAGTTTTGACTCTCTTGGTCAATCACCCATTGTACTAATCAGTTGTAGGATTTGGGTTTTTATCAATCCAATGGAGTTGCAAGCAGAAGTCCTTAAGTCAAGTGACAAGAAGGTTTTTGTTGCAAAGCAACCAAACTAACAGTCTAAGATGATCAAAGACCAAAAGAACTCAAAGAGAACACTTAGAAATGATCATGGAAAGCAAGAACATAGCAAATAAAAAGTGTAAATGGCAAATTCGAATTTCAAATAAAGAGAAGGCAAGTTCCTAGATATGGTTATTGACTTTGGGGAATTAAAAGACTAACTAAGGTTGTTTCAAACATCATTGATCAAGCAAACAAGCTAGCAATGCTGGTTCCTAGACATAGAGTTCACAAACAAGCAAGCTAAGTTCAATCTCTTAATAAATAGCCCTTTGCTAAACATCTTAACAAGAACTAACTCTCATTAGTGTTAAAATATTCAACAAGCATTATAAACCAACTCTATTTATGTCAAAATACTCCTCAAACAGTCAATCTCTTGAGCTAAGGCCAGTAAATCCTCTGTTAAACAAGATCAGCATTTCATCAAACACTTGGTGGGCATAAGAGAAAGCCTAATTCTAGATTCATGAAATCAAGACAAATCTAGCTTAAGAACTGATTAATAGAGAGGAACTTATGTTATTAAGCACTAAATAAACCTTCATAAATCCCTAAATTCCCCTAATCTACCACATCTAAGAACCCTAAGCAAACTACTCACTAAGCAACATGTTTAACATCAAATCACGAAGGAAAAGGATGCTAATTATGATTAAAAGAGAGATTAAAAAATGATTATAGACAAATACAAACTTATATTAAGTAAAGCAAGAATTTTGTCTTACAAACTCAGAAAAAACACTCAAGAACAGTAAATTGACAAGACATGTCGAAAATCTCTTAAGACAGAGTATTTATACTTAAAGAGAAAAGCTCTAAAAGTAATGGCAGAATGGTAAATAAAAGCATCTCGGACTGGGTTCTATCGGTCTACATGTGACCGATAGTCTGATCGATAGGCTTGATATCGGTCTGAAGATGACCGATAGGATGACCGGAATACGCTCGTTTGCTTTCTATCGGTCAGTCATCTTGGCCGATAGGCTGCTCGATAGCTCCTCTATGGGTTACTCCTTAATCGATAGCCTTCGTGCCTTGACCGATAGGGCTTGCAGAGATCGTCTGCCATTGTTCCTCTTGCTTCATCTAAGCTTAGCAAGCCTCCTGGTTCATTCCCAAAGCTCTTCCTTGCTCCTCATAGTTCCATAAGCACCTAAAAACATCCTTTATGCAATAAAAATGCAAACTACATCTTAAATGCAACCTAAGTCTAAAAGGAGAAGAAAATGGGACTAAAGAGAAAGAAAACATGCAAAAGAGGACCAAAACCTGAACTATGTAGAAGCCTAAATTATGTAAATGTATGAGATATCAATACCCCCACAGGAGGGAAGTGGCTTTTTCATAAAATCACCAACCCCCTTATGCTCAAATATTGTCTTGCAATCCACATAGATCCCAAGCGCCTTCATTGTGGAGGAACAGGGGTATCTTGTTGGTTTGAAGATGCATCTGTTGAAGTGCTCCATGAATTCTCTAGCACTTGGCTCCTTGTATGGGACTTCTTCTTCTACAGCTTTGACCTTTCCTTTGGGCTTGGCAGCTTTGCTTCCAACAGGCATCTTTCCAGCAACCTTTGATGACTGCCCATCAGCAGCACCCTTGCCCTTATCTCATATAGTGCTTGGAGAAGTAGGCGCTTCTACTTGTGGTGCTTTCCCTTTGCTTCCAGCAGCAGTTCTTGTTTTCCCCATGGTACCTACAAGAACAAAGCTTAAAGATGCTATGAGTAAAAGAACAACAGTTGAGAAACTAATGACAAAAAGCTTTAGATAGAATCTCTTTAAGCTAAAAAAATTTTAACTAGTATTTAAACAAGATTAAACTTTCTAAGAGCTAAGAGAAATCACAAGCTAACAGTCATAAGCATGCTAGAGTTCAAAATAAGATTCAAACTTTCATGCATGTGAACCTAGCATGGTGGCTCTAAGCTAAGGAAAGATGATTATGCAAAGTGATATTAAAACAAGCAAGAATTAGATTTATGAATAGTAAAGAGCACTAAAACATCCTACTTGCTCATATTTAATCGTATCCATCATGCAAAATCAAAACTAAACTCCTTAAACTAAGCAAATCTAGTTCTTAAGCTATAGATTCAATTACTTGAAACAAACTCAAAACTTAAGAACAAGAGATAAATAGTGGAGAAAGCAAACTTTTATGAAACTTATGAGCACTTAAAAGAGAGAAATTAAAGAGAGAGAGAGAGAGCTAAAAAAAATTCGTAGTTTAGGTGAGAGAAGTGAGAAAATGAAGTGTGAAAAGAAGAGAGGAACTTGTTGGCTTTTAAAGAGGTTAATAGAGAATCAAGGGAATCAAGTGGGAGGGAGACAAAAACAAAAGTGCTCACCTCACGGGGCTATCGGTCACCTTCTGATCCATAGTATGACCGATAGGGTGCTATCGGTCACTTTGTTGGCAAATAGCTTGACCGATTGCTCTCCTTCTGAATATCGGTCACATTTCTTACCGATAGAGTGGCCGAAATACACCTGATTGTTTTCTATCGGTCACTATATGATCGATAGGGTGACCGATATAGAACCAATGCATTTCCATCGGTCACTTCTTGATCCATAGGGTGATCAATAGCATTCACTCTTTGCACTTCCTTTTTCCCTATCGGTCACAACTGACCGATAGGTTGACCGATACACTCTTGGCTCCACAACTATCGGTCACTATATGCTCGATAGCATGACCGATAGGCTTGTATTGGTCTGATCTTGAACGATACAGTGACCGATAGTAACCAAGATGAACTTGTTTTTGTTTCCTCAAGCACTTTCTCAAGCCCCAAACCAAATCACTGCTTCTATAAACATTAATCAAGCATAACAATAAACTAAAAAGCATAATATATACAAAGGATACCATGGGACTACTTCCCAAGTGTGCTTGTTTATAGTCATTTAGCTTGACTTTGATTACCTCTCTAGTGGATGTGAGGAGAAGGAGTCTGGGAACTCCTTGGTGTTGTCTTGCTTCCTTTTACTCTGGTGGAGACTCCATTCATCTTGATCTTAGCAAAAGGCATAGTCTTTCCCTCTTGCTGAATCTTGAAGCAAACCTCACCCATCTTAGAGCCACTTGGTTGCAAAACCGCCTCTCCTTTCTTAGTAACCAGCTTGATTTCATTCACACTCTTGTAACCAACCTCTTCAAGGACCTCCTTTTCAGTGGTGTCTTCAAACAGCTTGGCCAAGCAGCAGCCATCAAAACTCTCTCCTTGGTAGCCTTCAAACTCTGGCCAGTTCTTGTCAATGCCCTTCACTTTTTTCAGTTCCATAGAGAAAGCATGATCATGCTCCAGCTTGTTGCCCTTGCTGTCAAACCTCAAGACCTTGTTCTTTGTAATCCCCAGCTCTGGTGTGCACTCTTTAGCATCAAATACAGCGCCAGCTGAAGCAAGATATGTCCTTCCAAGAATGATAGCATTCTTAATCTGTCCTTCCACATCCAGCACCAAGAGGTCAGTAGGGACGGTTACTCCTTCTATCTGCATAGGCACATCCTTGAGAGCTCCCAAATGCATCTTCACAGTCCCATCACTTGCCTTCGAAATTCAAATAAAGAGTAGGCAAGTTACTAGATGTGGTTATTGATTTTGGGGAATTCAAAGACTAACTAAGGTTGTTTCAAACATCATTGATCAAGCAAACAAGCTAGCAATGCTGGTTCCTAGACATAGAGTTCACAAACAAGCAAGCTAAGTTCAATCTCTTGACAAATAGCCCTTTGTTAAACATCTTAACAAGAACTAACTCTCATTAGTATTAAAACATTCAACAAGCATTATAAACCAACTCTATTCATGTCAAAATACTCCTCAAACAGTCAATCTCTTGAGCTTAGGCCAGTAAATCCTCTATTAAACAAGATCAGCATTTCATCAAACCCATGGTGGGCAGAAGAGAAAGCCTAATTCTAGATTCATGAAATCAAGACAAATCTAGCTTACGAACAGATTAATAGAGAGGAACCTATGTTATTAAGCACTAAACAAACCTTAATCAATCCCTAAATTCCCCTAATCTGCCACATCTAAGAACCATAAGCAAACTACTCACTAAGCAACATGTTTAACATCATATCACAAAGGAAAATGATGCTAGCCATGATTAAAAGAGAGATTAAAAAAGATTATAGACAAATACAAATTTATTAAGTAAAGCAAGAATTTTATCTTACAAACTCAGAAAAACCACTCAAGAACAGTAAATTGACAAGACATGTCGAAAATCTCTTAAGACAAAGTATTTATACTAAAAGAGAAAAGCTTTAAAAGTAATGGCAGAATGGTAAATAAAAGCATATCGGGCTGGTTTCTATCGGTCTACATGTGACCGATAGCCTGATCGATAGGCTTGCTATCGGTCTGAAGATGACCGATAGGGTGACCGGAATACGCTCGTTTACTTTCTATCGGTCAGTCATCTTGACCGATAGGCTGCTCGATAGCTCCTCTATCGGTTACTCCTTGACCGATAGCCTTCGTGCCTTGACCGATAGGGCTTGCAGAGATCATCTGCCTTTGTTCCTCTTGCTCTATCTAAGCTTAGCAAGCCTCCTGGTTCATTCCCAAAGCTCCTCATTGCTCCTCATAGTTCAATAAGCACCTAAAAACATCCTTTATGCAAAGAAAATGCAAACTTCATCCTAAATGCAACCTAAGTCTAAAAAGAGAAGAAAATGAGACTAAAGAGAAAGAAAACATGTAAAAGAGGACCAAAACATGAACTAAATGCAAGAATATGCTGAGAAATAACTCTGTTGAGAAACCATGATGAGGGCAACGCAATGTGTAACCTTGGAATCTTTTCCATGCTGAACAGAATGGCTCATCTTGTGATTGTTTGAACCTTGAGATGTGCTGCCTTAGCGTAGCTTTCCTGGTGGAAGAGTAAAACTTTGCAAGAAACACTATTTTGCAATCATCCCAAGAACATACTGATCCACAAGGAAACGATCTTTCCCACAAGTGTGCACGGTCACCAAGAGAGATAGGTAATAACCTCAGTTTAAAACCATCTTCTGTGAGACCTTTGTTCCTTTGTAAGCTGTCGATGCTCTCAAAACTGTCCAAGTGATCAACCGGATCTTCCATAGATGTGCCATTGAAGCGGTTGGATTGTACCATTGCAATCAAACTGCTTTTGATCTCAAATTAATGCTCTTGAGATAGTGGAGGAAGTATACCTCTGCGTCTAGTATGAAGGTAAGGAGCATCATGAGATCCAATGTGTTGTGCTCTTCTAGCAATCTGAGACACGGGCCTATGTAACTTCTGAAATGGTGATTCATCCTCTCTGAATTGAGCTTGGTGAGCATGTCTGTGATGTTGTTGATCAGCCATTGTACCTGAGATAACTGAGCAAGGAAGGTAAAATGATTAGTAAACTAAAAGGTGGTTAAGTCTAAGCAAGCTAAACTCAATTATCTAACAATCCAAGAATGGCAACGGCGCCAAATTGAAGAAGGACTTTTTGCAAGTCTTAACTCAATCCCTCTCTAATCAGATGTAGTATAGATGAGGTTTATCAATCTATCCAGAAGTTAGAATAAAATAGATGCAAGGAACTCACTAAGCTTAACCAATATGATGAATAAGGATGATTCTAACAACCAAAATGATCAAAGATGAAATGCACAAACAAAAGAAAGACTAGCAGATATAAAGCAAGTAATCTAATGCTAGAAAGCTAAATGCAACAGGAATTAAAGAAAGCAAGAGCCAAATAAAATGCAAGATGAGAGAATGAAAGCTAAGTGCAATAACTTGAAATACAAGTGATATCTCATATATTTACATTTTTAAAGTCGCCATGGTTCAAGATGCTGTTAGACACGGCTAGCAACGGCCACTTCCTTGGTACAAGTGTTAAGGTTGGTTTACAGTTGATGGAAAACCTCGCCTTGAGTAATGGTGACTATGTGGATGAGCAAGAGGACAGCTACAAGACGAAAACTGAAACCCCACATCACCAAACGAAGTTGGATATGTTAGCACTAAGTGCTAAACTAGACTTGTTGCTTGAACAATCTCTACATCATCCACCAAAGGCAAAAGAGAAGACATCAGCTCTTGGACATACTTACAACTTAGAAGCTGAAGCCTACTGTGCAGCAACAAGAGACAGTTCATCACAAGCCTTACCAGGATACAAGCTATGACAGCTACAATGCTTACAGTCCTCAAGCGAACACAAGGGAGAGTGCTCCATTATACAATCAGCTTGGTGTTTCCATCCAACACCACCACAAGTTTACACCTTCATATGAAGAAAACCAAGAGCGTATGTATGCAACAAAGTTTGTTCTTCAACATCAAGTGGCCACTGCACAGGTTCTGGATATCCTTAATCCTTCACCTACACCACCATCTATGCCTGATACAAACACAGCTAGACTGCTTGAGAAACTGCTTGATGCGCACACACAGAGTACATTGGAGATGAAGGCTGTTCAAAAGAACCTACTGCAGGAGTTTGAGAAAGTTTGTGATGAGCTTGCTACGCTTAAAGCCAACAAGGTCTCCTCTACTACAGTTCAACAATAACCGCCACCAGCAGGGCAAGCAAAGACTAAGTGTGGGGGCGTTGATAGCTTGCTATATTAGAGCATTTTAGACTGAATTTCAAGCATGTTATCTCTGTTTCTTGCATTATTTCTTATCATTTTAGTCTCATTTACATATAGAAGTAGCCATGCATGCATTTAGATTAAGAATGCATACATTTGCATGTTTAAGGTGTATTTCAGGTGTTTTGGGGCTAAAGAGACTTATTGGAGAATGGAGGATCATCTGGAGTCAAAGAAATAAGAAATAAGAATGAAGCCAAGCTTTTTAGAAGCTACATCGAGGTCTTTGCTCGGTTCAACAGAATATGAGTCATAGATCGGTCCGGACGAAGCCTCTCCACTCAGATTGAGGCTCCACGTTCTTCATGAAGTTTGTAGAGGATCGGAATAGCTTTCCAATGGTAGTCGAATCATGTCATTTAGATCTGGAGGTCAAGAGATAGAGCGATTTCAGATACGCAGTGTTCACCAGCTTGCTGCACCGGGGAAGCACATCGACCAAAACCCAGAAAAAACTGCCCGACGCATGCTGAACCGACCAAAGCTGTCTGAAGCAACAGGGAAAGACTGCATCGAGGTCCAGCATCGAGCAGAACACCCGCTCATGTACCCCGATATGCTTTATCCTAGAGTTGACCAATGTTTTCCACTTTTGACCAAACCTTATTCTTTCACTTATTTAAGCTAAACCTTATCTTTTTAGCATCTTATCTTCATCTTTATCTTATTTTCGACCTGAGGGGAAACCCAAAAAGGGGATTTGATGAGATATTGATCAAGATCACTCTTTTAATAAAGTTGTGAACTTCCTTTGTTATTTCCCTTCTAGTTCTTGTTTAATCATGTTTCATTTGTCATTTATGCTTGTTTCTATTGATTTCATGATGTGTAGTAAGTAGTTTTCATATGGTTTGAGGTTAGAGCAGATTTGGGGATGATTAGTTTATAGCTTAGGGAGTTTTGGTTTGATTCATGCTTAGATCACTTAGCTTAGTTGTTCTTAGTGCTTAGTAACTCTATTAGGGTGAAAATGATCTTAGGTGTCTGCTGCATCACAAGTGTTTGTTTAAATGCCTGAAATAACTTTGTTAAGAACATTCTCCTAGATGATTATATTAGCGTTTAGGTAGGATGTTTTTGGTCTATAAGAGTCTTGTGTTTTCATGCTGGTTTTGCACAAATACGCCATCACAAGTGGTTCTGACATGTGCTCAACTTAGACATCTCTATTCTGTTTGCAGATTTATTGATTCAGTGGCTTGATCATGTTCTTTGCTTGTTAATGATCTTGAATACCATGGATTTGATACTAACTAATCTCCATCTCATCATTGCTCTAGCCTTGAATCTGCGCCTTATTGTTCTTTGAATTTGATCGTCTTGTGCTCTCTTTTCCTTAAGAAACTTCATTAAAAAGCCCAAGAGAATCAAGAGGGAAGAACGGAGCAGTATACAAGGCATGCCAACAAGGGACAGAAAGAGGTGATATTTCAACCGGGAGAATGGGTGTGGTTGCATATGAGGAAAGAAAGATTCTCGGACCAGAGAAGCTCGATGCTTAAACCAAGAGGAGATGGCCCATTCAAAATTATCGAGAGAATCAACAACAATGCTTACCGTCTTGAATTACCAGGTGAGTTAAACATATCCCCCAACTTTAATGTTATTGATTTAGCTCTATTTTTGGCAGATGAAACTTTTTTGGGGCCAAAATCTATTCAAGAGGGAGGGAATAACGAGGACATCTCAACTGAACCAGACTTAACCGAGCCACAACTACAAGATTCTCAAGAGTTAGAGATACTGGTGCCAAATAAAGGAGCAATGAATAGACAAAAGGCACGCTCACTTCAAAATAAATACAACCATGCCATTCTACAAGCAACGGTCAAAACATATCAAGAAAGCTGCATGGATATCAATATTTAGACTGGCCCTTTGATTGACATGGAAAATAGCTGGCCTTTAATATCAGACAAAGTCCACACCAACTTATTTGTTATCTCTACACTTGAGCACGACACTTAAAACCAAAGATAATGGTTAAAGGAGAATGCATCACCACTTAATCACGCCAAAACCAAAGAAGGTAAGTATTTTTGTCCCGTTAATTATATTAAATCACTTGACTAACCTTTATGGGTTTTTCCTTATGATCTATCTTTAGCAATCAAGTAATTTATTTTGTTTTAATTAGATAAGGAATTCGTTAGCCACCATTTTCGCAATTTTCATTCCAATAATGTTGCATTTCATTAAGTGTAATTTGTTTCAAGTTCCCTTGAAGAGCATAGCTGTTCGGACCATTTATAAGGTCCCCTCTCACAGACATGTAAAGCACCTTTGATTTTCTAATAAAATACCCGAATTTTCTTCACATAGATTATAACAAATCTTGTGTTCTTTTCTCTTGTTTTTGTTGAGACCAGCACCTCCAAAATTATAGAGAACCTATGTGTTGTATCAAAGGAGTTTTCATTACCTTTGTGGTACACTTTGTTCCATCCCGTTACAATATTCATCCCATGTGATCCCCGGTCCAATCGTCCAAGTTCCTCGACCATTCGGTTCGGCCCAAATATCTCGTCCCGCTCGACCAGTCAGCCATCCCGCTCGACCAGTCACTCGTCCCACTCGACCATCGGTTCAATCGCATGAGTTCCTCGGCTATTCGACCCAAATCACTTGATCCGCTCGACCACTCGTCCCAAAACTAACTTGTTGATCAGTCGAAGCCTTGATCTAAAAGTTCTACAACACGAGTGGATTCCCCGTGCTTGTATCAGAAGGAGTGCTGGCAATATATCAAAGTACATGTTTCGCGGCTTGCCAATGTGATATCTCTTGTATTTACACCATTTAGGCTTGCATTCAGTACATGTTTTAGTTCTATTTTGCATGTTTTTCTTAGCTTTTGTCCCATTTTCTTCTCCTTTTAGACTTAGGTTGCATTTAGGATATAATATGCATTCTTCTTGCATTATGGATGTTTTTAGGTGCCAATGGAGCTAAAAAGAGCTTGGAGGAGCTTTGGGGATGATCCAGGAAGCTAGCTGGACCAAAAGGAGCAAAAGGGACCAAGGCAGACGATCTCTGCAGAGCTTTTCGGTCTGTGCACGGAGGTTATCGGTCAAGGAGTGATCGATACAAAGTGTATCGATCAAAGGTATCGGTCAGGAGTGATCGATACAAACGCGCTGTGTGTATTTCGGTCACTGTATCGATCACTCTCCAAACCAATATGATTCGTAACGATCAAGCCCTGACCGTTACAACTGATCGATGATCCCAGGCTGAAGACCATTTATTTACAATTTTGCCATTTTTGCTTAGACTCCTATAAATACGATCCCTAATTTCTGGAGACAAGCTTTTATCCAGCAGTTCTTTCTTCCTTGTTTAGACCTTTGGGTTTTGTAATTTGAATCTTTGCTTGATTTTAATTAAAATTTGCATCTGTCATCTTGTTTAAGCTCTCTAATCATGATTAGTCATCTTTCTCTCTTTGAATTGATGGTTTTAATGGTGCTTAGTGAGTAGTCTTTTTAGGGATTTGAGATGGGTTAGGTTGAGGGAATTTGAGGCTCTGTCTGTGATTACTTAGTGTTAATTCTTCCATTTCTTTTCTTGATTGCTGTGTTTAATGCTTAATTTTCCCTAGCTAAGTTGATTATGATCTTAGGCTCATTTTATGCCCACCAAGTGTTTGATGAAATGCCTGAACTGCTTTGCAAGAGAATTGTTTATCCTAGCTCAAGATATTGACTGTCTAGGGAGTGATTTGGCAATATAGAGTTGATAGATTTGTCTTAATGCTTGCTCTTTATCATTTCACTAATGAGAATTAGTTCTTGACTTGGTAATTAGCAAAGAGATTAGTGCCAAGAGATTGGATTAGTCATATGAATGAATCCTATGCATAAGGAATAGCATTGTGTGAGTTTGTAAGCATCTTAGATTGAGTCAAGAGTTCCCTAAGACTAATTATCTCATCTCAAGTCCCGTCTTTTCTCTGTTTTCAGCTCTATTTCGAATTTGCCCTGTTTTTCCTTTACTTTAGTTGCTTTGCTTGATTTTCACTTTTTGTTTTGAGCTTGCTTCATTGCTGTTTGATCCCTTAGGTTGCTAGACATTCTAAAACCCATTTTATATCTGCTTGAATTAGGATATCTACTATAATCCTGCTGTTTCAATCTTCCCATTTGGATTGACATTAAAACCCAATGTTACAATGACTAGTACAATGGGTGATTGACCAAGAGAGTCAAAACTCTTTGTTCAGTAGGATTTGTAGAGATATTGAGATCATGCTTTGTTATTTTCGTTTTTGGTTACTGATTTCTCTTTTTGTCTAGAATTTCTTTTGTAGGTACCACAACACTTGCTCTTAAGTGTCTACAACTACAACTGAGGTTCAAGGTCAAAGATTTGGGTTTGCAGAATCAGAATTCAGCTGTTGAAGAATGGAAGAACACCAGTATGATGCTGATTTTGGTTTGCAAGGTCCACAAGGTTTACAAGGTCCTCAAGGGATTCAAGGCCTGCAAGGTGAACAAGGTCAAGCTGGTCTACAAGGTGATTGGGGAATGAGAGTTCAAAGACCAAGAAGGCCTATTGGTGCTGCTGATATACCTTCCAACTATGCTTCAAGACAAGGTATTCTTCCACCTATGGAGACTCAGCAATATCAGATCAAGAGCAGTCTCATCACCATGATCCAAGAAAGGCGGTTCTTTGGATTGCCCAACCAAGACCCCTTAGAGCACTTAGATCAGTTTGAGAGGATATGCACTTTGACAAAGCTTAGTGGAGTGTCAGATGATGGTTTGAAGCTCAAGTTATTCCCATTTTATCTTGGTGATAGAGCTAGATTATGGGAGAAATCTCTAGCACAAGGCAGCATCACCACTAGGGAACAATGTAATGGTGCTTTCTGAACCAAATTCCTCTCTCCCTCAAGAACTGCACACTTCAGAAATGAGATCACAAACTTCAGGCAGTGGTCTAATGAAAGCTTTGGAGACACATGGGAAAGGTTTAGTGGTTTCACTCATCAATGCCCTCACCATGGCCTTACCAAGGAAACGCTACTATCCACACTCTATAGAGGTGTTCTCCCAAATATAAGAATCCTCCTAGATACAGCTAGTAATGGTTACTTCCTTGGAAAAGATGTTGATGAAGGTTGGATACATACTAGTGGAGAAACTATAACAAATGCATCCAGCAATGGCATTGTGAGCTGGAAGAACCAAGGACCTACAAGGGATGGTGATCCTCACACATGAGTGTAGTGCCATTATTCAACAGAAGAGAGTTATTCCCAACAAGCTTGGAGATCCAGGAAGCTTTACCTTACCCTGCTCTATAGGTCCACTTCTGTTTGACAAATGTTTGTGTGATCTTGGAGCTAGTCTCAGCTTGATGCCCTACTCTGTAGCACAGCGCCTAGGTTTCACCAAGTTCAAGGACTGTAGAATCTCTTTGGTGTTGGCTGATAGATCAGTGAGACTCTCCAAAGGTTTGTTTGAAGATGTACCACTCAGAATTGGGAGTGTAGAGATACCTACTGATTTTGTGGTTTTAGATATGGATGTGGAGCCTAGAGATCCTCTCATCCTTGGGAGACCCTTCCAAGCCATAACAGGAGCTGTTATTGATGTCAAGAAAGGGAAGATTGAGCTACAATTGGGTAAAGACATGTCTCTGAAATTTGACATCAAGCAGATTATGCAGCAGCCTACTATTGAAGGTCAAGTGTTCCAGATTGATATCCTAGAAAAGCTGCATGATGAACTTCAAGAGGAGTTGTGTTGTGGAGACAAACTTCAAGTAGCTTTGACAAAGGAGCATGTAGATGATGGATACTTGGATAAGGAAAGATTGGGTTATCAGCTGAGGTTAGACTCACAGGTTCTTTGAAGAGGAAGAGCCATTTGAAAAGTTGGAATACACAAGAAAGGAAGCCTTCTCAGCTGAAGCAGTTGACTCCCCAAGCAAGGGAGCTGGAGCCAAATGGCAGAACAGCTCAGAAGAGGACTGGAGTGAGCTCAAAGCACCCAAAGTGGAGCTCAAACCACTTCCTCAAGGGCTAAGGTATGTCTCCTTAGGTTCTAACTCCATTTACCATGTTATAGTCAATGACAACCTCAATGATGATGAGATCCTGGCTCTTGTCAAGGTGTTAAAGAGGTTTAGGAAAGCTATTGGATACTCACTAGATGATATCCAGGGCATTTCTCCTAATATCTGCACTCATAGGATCCATCTAGAGGATGAGACATGAACTTCTATTGAACCTCAGAGAAGGCTGAATACTAAGTTAAAAGAAGTAGAAAAAAACGGAAATCTTGAAGTTGCTTGAAGAATGAGTGATCTATCCCATCTCAGATAGCACATGGGTCTCACCAGTCCATGTGGTACCTAAGAAAGGAGGGATCACTGTTGTTAAAAACGAAAATGATGAGCTAATACCAACTAGAACAATTACTGGTCATAGGATGTGTATAGATTACAGAAAACTTAATTCTGCTTCTAGGAAAGATCACTTCCCTTTGCCATTCATAGACCAGATGTTAAAAAGATTAGCAAATCATAAGTATTACTGCATTTTAGATGGTTATAGTGGATTCTTTCAGATCCCTATCCATCCTAATGATCAAGAGAAAACTACTTTTACTTGCCCTTATGGAACATTTGCTTATAGGAGAATGCCTTTTGGTTTATGCAATGCTCCTTCTACCTTTCAAAGATGTATGACTTCTATCTTTTCTGACTTGCTTGAAGAAATGGTGGAGATATTCATGGATGACTTTAGTGTCTATAGATCCTCCTTTGGTGTCTGCTTGTCTAACCTTTCTCAGGTCCTCCAAAGGTGTGAAGACATAAAACTGGTTCTGAATTGGGAGAAGTGCCACTTCATGGTCCAAAAAGGCATTGTTTTGGATCACAAGATCTTAGAGAAAGGGATAGAAGTGGACAAGGCTAAGATAGATGTAATGGTGCACTTAAAACCTCCAACCACTGTCAAAGGGATCATAAAATTTTTGGGGCATGCTGGCTTCTATAGGAGGTTCATCAAGGACTTCTCAAGGATTGCAAGACCTTTGACAAGATTATTATGTAAGGAGACAAAGTCTGTGTTTGATGAAGACTGCCTGCAAGCCTTCCTCACCCTCAAACAAGCTCTGGTATCAGCGCCAATAGTCCAAGCTCCAAAATGGGATTTGCCATTTGAAATAATGTGTGATGCTAGTGACTATGCTGTTGGAGCAGTTTTGGGGCAGAGAGTTACAAGAAACTTCATGTTCTACTATGCCAGCAAAACTATGGATGAGGCTCAGTCAAAATATGCTACAACTGAGAGGGAGCTCTTAGAAGTTGTCTTTGCTTTTGAGAAGTTCAGAAGCTACTTTAGTAGGCTCCAAGGTGATTGTTTATACTGATCATGCTGCGCTGAGACACATCTATGCCAAGAACGACACCAAACCAAGGCTTCTTAGGTGGATCCTCCTCTTACAAGAATTTGATATGGAGATTGTGGATAAGAGAGGCAATGAGAATGGAGTTGCTGATCACCTCTCAAGACTGAGGATAGATGATTTTGTCCCAATCAATGATACTCTACCAGAGAAACAGCTGCATACTTTAGGAGTGAAGACAGCTGAAGTGGAAAGCCTAGAGGAAGATAAACTGCCTTGGCATGCCGACTTTGTGAACTACTTGGTCATTGGGCAAATACCACAAACCCTCAACTCACACCAGAAGAAGAAGTTCTTAAGAGATGTCTCCCATTACTTTTGGGATGAGCCTTATTTGTACAAGAGAGGGAATGATGGGTTGTTCAGAAGGTGTATAGCTGAAGAAGAAGTTCCAGGAATTCTGTATCATTGCCATGGCTCAGCCTATGGAGGACTGCAACATTCAAGACAGCCTCCAAGGTCCTCCAAGCTGTTTTTTGGTGGCCTAGTCTGTTCAAAGACGCCAAAGCCCACATCTCCTCATGTGATGCATGCCGAAGAAAGGGAAACATCTCCAAGAGAGATGAGATGCCTCTGAACCCTATCTTTGAAGTAGAGCTCCAGATTGTTGATGCCGAGGCGAGAGCGGATTGCTTTAAGCAGCTAAGATCGGCGGGACACGAGGTACCGATTAAGGATCTTCTGTCCAACTCTGCTAAAGCCGATCGTCTGAAGATAGAGCGTCACAGGATGAAGGATGCTCTGCTTTCTCCAGACGACTTCGCTTCTCTAACACGAATTCATATGCGACCTTCTGACGTGGAGCTAGAAGCGGCAGGGATCCGATTGCCGAAGCGGCGTTGAGACTATTGTAATTTTTTTTTTTGCTTTTAGAAAAATGTACGTAAGACGAATGCTTCTTTAGTGAATAAAGGCAATTTGATAGTTTTATTATCCATGCTGTTTTATACTCGTTGACGAGGTAGCCCTTAATTTTAAGGTTTTTGCAAAGTCAAAAGTTTCTTTTGCCTTGCGGTGCGGGGGCATTCTTTAGGCCGGTGCTGAAAGCGAGATTCATTTGCTCGTCTTATACCAAATGACAATCAAGATCGAATAACAAGCATTTAGGATTCGCTTTGGCCTGAAAGGTATGATTGAGGGTGGAGCGAGTATTGTCCTCGACTTTCGTCTTTTCTACTTTGGAAATAATTAAATCGAACTGAAGTATCAAAGGAGTTGTGATCAGCCACTAATTTAATTTTTATGCTTTTTTCGAATCGAATGTTTTGCCAAAACATTGACTCGGCAAGATACATGCGCATAACATAACTCTACACGCCGAGCTGATTTAATGGTCGTTTTAGACCAGCTATCTCATTTTCTTTTTTACTTTGAGCGTTGAGCTGGTTATCAAAGACAAAGATAGTTTTATTAGAATAGTGACTGGACCCGAGGGCTGCCTATGTGCCCAAAGTGGGATCAAGTCATCCGTAGTTCTTATTAACACATCTCTTACCGAGTTATGGTTTTAAAAGGTAATATTTCCTTAGATTCATAGAATTGCGAGCCCGCTCAACCGGCTCTCCTTTCATATCTTCCAATCTATAGACCCCGGGTTTGACGACTCTTGAAATGCGATATGGTCCTTCCCAGTTTGCCTCGAGTTTCATCGGATTTATAGCTCTTTGAAAGTCAAGTTCGTGTAGCGAGAATAGTCGGCTTCGGACTTTCTTGTTGTAATACTTAGACACTTCCTGCTGGTAATTCTGAATACGTAACAAAGCTTTGTTGCGAAGTTTTTCTGCGTTGTCGACAACGTTGATTAGCTATTCTCCATTCAACTGAGGGTCCCGAATCATCAAAGTTCGCCGAGCACTAGGTACGTGCAGTTCGGCTGGCGCTAAAGCCTCACAGCCGTGAGATAGCGAAAAAGGAGTTTCCCCTGTTGCCGTTCGAGGAGTAGTTCGGTGCGACCAGAGGACTCCGTCTAGCTTGTCTGACCAACTTGCTTTTAGGTCAGTCAAGCCTTTCATAATGCCGACGAGGATAGTTTTGTTAGAAGCCTCCGCTTGTCCGTTGCCCTGTGGGTAGCAAGGCGTTGAATAACTTATGTGTATTCCCCATACCTCACAAAAATTTTGGAAAGTTGAGGCGATAAGTGGTGAGCCGTTATCTGTGACGATCTCGTATGAGAGACCGTGTCGACATATGATGTATTCCCATACGAAAAGTTGGACGTCAATTGTCTTTATAGTGGGGTATGCTTTAGTTTCGACCCACTTCGTAAAGTAATCGGTCATGACAAGAATGTGTTAAATGCGACCTGACTTGGGCATTGGGCCAATTGCATCCATCAACCACCTCATGAAGGAGTACGGCGGGACCGCGGTCTGAAGGAGTTCGGTGGGTGCGTTGGTGATGGGCGCATGTTTCTGACATTGTTCGCACCGTAGTACGAACTACTCACAATCTTGGATCTTTCTAGGCCAGAATAGGCCGTGCTTCTTTATTTTTAATGCTAATACCCTTCCTCCTGAATGGTTTCCGCCTGCTCTTTCATGAGTTTCAACCATAACTCTCTTTGCTTGCGCTTCATCACAGCATCGTAATATTACTTTATTTGCTGTCCATCGGAACAGGTTTCTGTCTTCAATGAAATATTGCGATGCTTTTCTTTGGAGGCGTGTAGATGCCCATCTATCCTCCGGGACCATCCCTTCGAACAAGTAGGACTTAATTTCGTCTTGCCAAGATTGCTTTTGTTGTTCGGCGTTGACTTCCATTGGGTCGTCCGCTTCATCTTCCTGGTGGAGAACCACATTGCAAGCTCCTTTGGATAGCTGGATGCTAGGTTGCTCAATAATTTCCACTGGAATCGTTCGGTGTAATGCAGGATCTGTTGTCGATGCCAACGGGAAAGGGACAGTGTGGATCTAAGTCTTCATTTACCATGCATGTAGCCGCCGTCCTGATTTTCCTTTCGCTGAGGAGGCACAATCGTGCTGTTGATTGGTTGCCTTGTAGTGTGAACGTGTCGGTCGGCGTTGGGAACTTAATGCATTGATGGTATATCGAGACGACGGCCTTCATGGCGTGGATCCACAGAGTCCCAAGTATGACGTTGTAGATCGTCGGGCAGTCGATGACTGCGAATTTAGCCTTCTTAGTTATGCCGTCGATGTAAGTTATCAGATGTATTGAGCCGATGGTGTAGGAGGTGTTGCCTGCAAATCTTGTTAGCGGTTCTGCCGTTATTGTTATCTCTCCTTCATTGATGCTCATCCTCGCCAATGTGTCTCTGAATATGATATTGACAGTACTCCCGCTGTCAACCAAAGCTTTGGTGACTGTGCTTTCGTGGATTTGTAAGGTTACGACCAGTGGGTCAATGTGTGGCGTATGCCAACCGCGTAGATCTTCCGCTGTGAAATCTATTGGTGCTTCGCTTTCCGGGGTGATCGGATTGCATTTCGCATCCGCCGCTCTTTCTTCGGGATATCTTATTTCCTTTAGCGAAATGGGATCGTCGAATTCCCCTCCTAAGATCATGTAGGAATTGCTGGATGTTGTACGTGGGTGGCAGGATCGCGGCGGCAGTGTCGTCTTGCTCGTTGAGAGCAAGCGTCTCAGTATGCATGGTGATATCGCCGTAGTTACGGATGAGGTCGCTGTTATCGATTGGGAGACTCATCGCTTCGGTTTTTAGTTACTGGTTTTTTAAGAATTCTATTCTCCTAGTCCCCACAGACGGTGCCAACTGTTGAACCAGAAAATCACCACTAGGGTTTTGATTAACAGTTGTGGGTTTCGGAAAATAAGATCTTTTATTAATATTAATAAGTGAAGCGATTAAAAAGAATGGGATAACCGAGAGGTTATGCCGAAGTGAAATAAAGTGTTTGTGAAGTAAACTAGAAAGCATTGGAGTCTCTGGTTTTAGCTATGCTGCTCTCTATACTGTATGAGTTGTTCTTCTTGGCTTCGGAGTCTTCTTATTTATAGAGGGATAGGAAGTCGGCTGTTTCGAACTCCTTTTCCTTTTTTCTTTTGGTGAATATTTTTATATTCGCGATATGGAAATATCTCTTATTCTCCGAAGAATATGAAAATTCTTCTTTATCCTTCGAGTTGATCCAATGTTTCCAGACTTCGAAGGTTGTCTTTAAGAGTTTTCTTTTAATCCGAGCTAAGTCGGCGCAGTCTTCCTAGTCTTGATGGGCTTAGGTTACTGCTAGAAAAAGTCTTTTAGGAAATGTGCTTATTTCCCCTCTAACTGTGAGACAATACAGCAGCATCATGTCGCTCTTCTGGATTCTCTGCTCGAATATGGCAAGCTTCTAGATAGAGCTTCAAGTGTTGTTGTGTTGTTGCAGGCTTGCAGCAACGAAGTTTGTAGAAATTGTTCGGTTTCCGTGATGGAGTAGGAGTTTCACGGTGGTGGCGGTGATGTCGTGTCTCATATGCTTCAGGGATTCTAGTCTTCTTCTCAGCTTCACGTCCTGGTTTGTTGTTTGGTTTTCGTGACTCTTTACTTTTTGTAAAGGGTTCAGTTTGTATGCTTGTTTACTTGGGTGCGAGTAGTTAATTCTATTGTGCGGTTTGTTAGAGGTTCTTCAAGTTCAATTATGTGTTGCGTTTCCTTTGTGTTTCGGTAGTAAGGCTAATGAGTTTAATGAGTTTGTGACGCTTGGCTTTCTTCAAACTCAGGTAGTAAGGCTAATGAGTTTTTGACGCTTGGCTTTGTGCTAACAGACAGGCGCTTCTAGGCTATGCTAGCTAGTGTAGTCCCGTCTTAATGCGTGGAATGTTAGATGTTGACGATGGTCTTTATTCGGGCCTCAGCTTGCTCCTTTGAGTAAAGATTCTTTTTTTGGGTTGCCGCATGAAACCGCAAGTTCTGCATAGTAACGTTTATCTAAGGGTTCTTCGTGTTCTAGATCTCTCCTTTCGATTTAATAACGGCTTTCGCTTCTATTCAAGTTTTTAAGTTCCTTATCGCTATTTAATAATACTAATTACTTTAAAGCTATGCTTTCGACCGATTAAATTTACTTCTATGTTTTATCCTTTTTTGGCTATAGGACCAAGCATTAGGTAAATCAATTTGTTAACACATTTTATAACAGCTAAACATTTTATTTTTAATGAATAATTACAATTTAGCAAAAAAAAAAAAAGAGTTGTACATAGTTGAATTAAGGTTGTTGTCGTCCAAAATGACAACTTTTGAAGCTTGATTTAAGCCCCAAGTGATGTAGAAATCAATTACATGTTCAAGAATAAAGTGTTTAGTCACTTTAAAGTTTTTTATTTGAAATTGAAATGTGTGAAGTCATGTAAATAACTTCTTTAATCATTTTGGGTGCAAAAGGTTATAAGAAAATAAACAAAATATATATATATATATATATATATATATATTAATATGAATACAATAACAATAAATAGAATGAATCATTTTCTGGCTTTCCTTCTGTAATTTATCTTCTTTGATAGATAATGGATTAAACAGTTAGGATGTGGCTATTTTGTCATTTGTAATGTAAGTCTTATTAAATTTTAGAAATATGTAAATTCAATCTAAATGATAAGTTTGTATAAAAATCTAAAGAAATGGTTATGGCCATTTATTTTTTTGTCTCTAAAATTTTATCAGCTAGCATCCTTTGTTATATTCTTGGACCTTTATACATCGATTTTACCTGGCACATGGAGCACGAGCCCATTCATCCTTACACGTGCAAAATTATACTTTTTGTGATTGAAATTGTTATTTTAATGAATTGTGTTCGGTTTGAATTTATGTGATCTAGATTGTAGCAGAAGAAGTGTTTGACTCGATTCAGGCATTAGCTTTATTCAATAATGAATAAATTTTGAAGAAAATTCATGTATAAGCATAAAACAAATATCGTTCTTCAAACTTAAATCTTACTCCCATCTGGTGCTATAATGATAGTTCAAATCTTAGATGTAGAACACATTTAGAAGAGAAAAGTAAAAAATATACCTGTTTTAGAAAAGAATAAACTGAATAATGTTAAAATGGAACCTAAAAGTATCCTCCCCTGTAAAGCCCCTAAACCTGTTGAAAACAGACTAAACCCTAATTTACTAGTACTACTCTGATATAAATCCTCAAAACCCGAAGCTATTGGGAGGAGGGGAGTTCCTCTTGCTTCTGATTTCCATAACCCTCCGATGAAAATTAGAGTGAACATTAGGTTTGAAACCGGGACTTGATGCCGGGCGGTATTCGGGAAGTAGCTGACCCTTCCTGTATCGCATCCCGCACGCATTACAGAGCGTTCCCGCACCTTTTGGACCTTCCCGCCACAAGGGTGTGTTTCTAGTCCCGCAATGTAAACAACTTTTGCATGTAATGTTAACTTCAGAATCATCAAAGTCACGAGCCCCACTTTCGAAACCCTTTCTTTTTCGTCTTGCTTGTCTATTTCTCTGTCGTTTTGGTGCACGAGACGGTACTCTCGATGAATTTGAGGAGAATCTAGTTATGTTGTCGGTAGGATGTTCTTGAAGCTCTCGAGAATCCTCAAACTAAACCACATTGAAAACCATACATACATTGTGTTTTATTTAAACTAAAAATCCAAAACTGAAATAGTTTGATAGGAAACTCACTAATAAATTTGGATCTTCTATGATTTTTCTTATTCCATCGTAATCCGAATCTATGGAGCTTTGTTCGAGTTCCTTGAAAGGGATCGGAAGTTTCTGCATTGCAGCTCTGAGATCTTCCTCTTCATGTACAACGACATCCTTGTGTGCCATCTTTGCTTGTTTGAAACAAAGTTAAGTAATGTATATTTTACGTCTATATATATATATATATATATATACGCATAGCTATAATATATACGCTAGGATACCCTCTTAATCAATATAAGTAACATATTGGATAATTATGTCTTTTTTGCTATATTGTGTATTACTGGAACTAGAAACGAAAAAATTGCTTTCTTTTATATTCTAAAACCAAAAAGGATATACTCCAAAGTCCAAATGGTTTTAATCCAAAAAGGATTACTTCCACATCGTTTATAATGATAAATTTGTATTTATGTTTATCAGTAGGTTATTGTAAAAAATTAATAAACATCTATCAAATAATAAAAAAGAATATATAATTACATGTGGTTGACAGTTGAATATTTTAACTACTTTTATACTCTTAACGAATACAAGTAATCTATTGGGTAATTATGTCTATTTGCCATCTTGCGTAAAAGTTTCACGCCTTAGATCGATAATTTCCCTCTAAAAACCTGAACTTAACCTTTTATATATTTTGATTTAAAGAATATACTTCCGTCCAAAACAGAAAAAAAAATTCTGAATTGTTTTAATAATTCGAAAAGGATAATTACTACATTGCTTATGATGATAAATTTGTATCTATATTTATCAAGGTTATAGAAAAAGTAATAAAACGTTTATAGAATAATATAACGAAATTTGGTGGTTTCAAGAATTATCATAAATAACAAAAGAAGTTTAAACGTTTAAACCTTAAATTATTTTTCCTATAAGTACTTTGCGTATCTTATATATCATATTGGGTTACATGTTTATTTTTAAGCTGTTGTTTTAGGGGTTTACCCGTAGCTTTTTTTGTTTTGTGCTTTTTTATAGGGTTTTGTGTAAATTCTGATATGTTTCTTTGCTTGCATGCGAATCTAAATACGTGTTTTTGTAGATAAAATTATGGTCATTTCTTAATGACATATCCTTATGTAAGTTATGTAATGGTGTTTTATATTCAGTCGTTGTAGTGTTCTTATTGCCTACTTGTTTTTTCGAAAATTTTACTGAGCAAATTTATCCAATAAGTTATTTTACCTGTTGGTTAGTTCATCTGTAGTCTGTAGATGCGTTGACCGATCCTAGGTCCTTATTTTTTATGCCTTACAGTGTCAATGCTATAATTCTCTTTTTGATGCCAAAAACAGTCGAAACCAAAACAATCAACCAATAACGTGTTGTACCTTGCTCTACAAAGTAAGTTTAAAACTCTTTTGCAGTAAACTTAAATTTGCTTTTTCAGCAGCAATGGTACCAAATAAAACTGTTTTTTAATAACAAGATGGTTACTCTTTATTCATTTTAAAGGTTGCTCATTTCAAATATTGCACCTTAGTTTTCTAAGTTTATGTCTTATTTCTTTTAACAAAAAAAAAAATGTTTATGTCTTATTTCTTTGTCTGTAAATTTTAGCTTCCGTGTCTTACGTGTTTTGGTTTTCGGGGAACCAATTTATGTCACCAAGTTTTTTATTTAAATGCTTGCTTGACTTCACACCTTCAGAGCTAAAAACGTCACCAAACATCTAGAAGTCAATTAAAACGTCACCATTTTGATATAATTTGGCAAAACTGTGAGTGAAAAGACTTTCGATGCATAAAATTTTCAGATTTCAGATGTCATTATGATTTTAAATTGGAATTTATTCGTATTATATAATTTTATTCAAAGGTGGGAAGAACATTATGAAGTTTGATGATTCATACTTACCATATTAAATCCATTTTGTTCTTCCGAAAGTTGAATAGAACTCTCATATGATGACAAAGGGTGACATTTTTACAGCATAAATTGGAATAGTTACTGATAATAAATAAATATAACTTGCCACCCACAGAGAATAATTAAAGCTAGAAATCTGTAATTTATTCTACTTTATAGTTTAATTAATCCTGTTAAAGGTTATTAATGAATCAATTTGATTCCAACTTTTAGTAGTGGAAGAAAGTTTCCAATGCTAAAATTTATCTTCACTTTTGATTAAAACATAACTAAACTTTATAAAACATATTCAGACAATTAAATCGTAGTTATCAACTAAATCTAAAGAACCGTTTTCTCTAAAATGTAAAAACTAAAATACGTTCGTATACAAATTTAATTTATATACGTTTCTATCAAAATTTGCTTTTGATAGTTATAACTGTAAATACATTAACCTTCCCTATAAATCTCTACAGATTTCAATATGCACACATACAAATCTCATTCAGATAAATGCTTTAGAACCTACGTCTGAGATCCGGCCTTTCTACAAAATCTATGGTTCGTCCGACCACTCTCGCCTCGCCGAGATGTTATCTGTTGAAACTTTTTTTTGAGGGATCATCTAATTAGCATACTGGACTTTGGCCCACCTCCTTATCTAAACACAAAATTGTACTCTTTTTAGTGGTGGTAGCGAAACTTTTGTTTACCGACGGAAGCAGAAAAATATATCAAAAGTATATAGTTTATAAATGGGTGCTAAATACAAATTTACAAATGTAGAACCTGTAACGCCTCGAGTGCCACCGTCTGTAGGCTTCCACGCCTTATCTCAGCATATGAGCCCTATCCTCGTCGTCTGATGGGTGGTGCGTTAACTCAGAGGCTTGAAAGATTTGATATATTAATCCTAACAAATCATATTCTATCTTCACTTACATGGTACCAAAATCCTTTCCCAATATCACGTTTAACTCTATAGTTCTGTGAAGACAAATGAATGAAAATATACATGCACTTTGATAATATATGCAATCAAATCAATTTTCTTAAACTATACCTCTCCACATGCATCACTATATAGCAGAAATTGGGATGTTACAATAACGTTTGTACCATTTTGGCTCTGCTACTATTTCAGGACCATGCCTTGCCAGAAGAGGCGTTTCCAATAACATATATATTCTTAAAGTATCTCAAATAGTGAATGAAAAATGTAATTACTCAGGTGCTTTAGATAAATCCTAATTACTTTTCAAAACCACCACTTGATGACTAATCCACAAAGTAACGTGGATTTTCCCTATTTGTAGTGTCAATAATAGACAACCCATTTGTCAACCAACTTCATCATTTTACCATCACCATTCTTTCCTTGTTAGGAGAAAACAATTACAACAAAATTTCGAATTCCAATCAAAGGCCTCTCCCACTTGTGATTGCCTCACCACTAGGACAGCCACATCATACCCAAATCTAACATATATCTCAAATAGTCAACCCACCGAAACAAAAAACCCTAATCTTTCATGCGTGTATATAACATATTAACGTCTTAAACTCTCCACATTCTTCCTCTTAAGGGTAGCTAACTAAAATCATCTAAGCTTATATTAAATTTTAGTTGCAAAGGTAAGTGATTCTCATTTCATGTCAATTCAATAAGATCTTGAATGTTCGTAATTTCTAAAGACTAAGTCTGTTTTTCTTTTGCAGCTCGATCATAATGTAAAACCGAGATGGGGGTAAAACCTAAGCATACTGTGGTTTTTGTCATGGTGGTGATGATCATGGTATGCTCTTGTTCGGCTGCGAGGAATACAATTCCGCTAGAAAGTAATCAAGAATACGAGAAAATATCCCAAGAGATGATAGGCAAAGAAGAAGACTTAACTGAAAAAATAGAGCACCCAAGAAGCAGCGTGGAGAATCACCATTACATTCCAAGACAAGATTTCAACAACTATGGAGCCGGAGGCGATAACAATGGTGGTGGTGGTGGAGGATAACTCAGAAGAAATCGTGAAACGATATATATAGATGTGAAAGTTAAATATTGTATCATAAAATAAAACGTATGGGTATGTGAAATAATGGCAGCACTTGTATAAATATGAACCCCCTTATGTTTTCTTATTTATTAAGCATGTCTACTAGTGATGTTCGATTATTGTATCGTCTTATTTTGTTTTCTGGGTTTCCTATGTAAAAATAAGATATTATATTTGAAGAAATATTAGTTATTTTTTTATTAGTATTGATGAACATCGGACGATCAGAATCCTTTGCCTTTTTACCTCAAAAACAAGAAATCTACAATATTATCTTTCAAAAGATGGAATACAGAAAAAAAAAAAAAAAATAATCAACAAACTATATTATGCGGGTAGAAATTTGAATGGCATACAAATCACAAGTTACATTGTCCTAATCTGAAAAAAAAAAAGATTAAATGGCCAGAGATATTGAAGCTCGAAATCATAAGGGATCTCCTCAACGACTTGAGACGATGAAACGCGAGAGAGCCCAATGCCACTTCTCCGCTAGCCACCATTTCTACAGAGCCCCAACATGAAATATGTGATATATGTTAACGAGCCCCGACTTGGATATGGCTATCTAATTTGTAGCCTTAACACAGAATATTACAAAATTACAAGTAGATTAGTTCGGTCCTAAGACAACATTTCGAACTAACAGATCAGTAGTGGGAGTGGACCAATGTGTAAGAATTTAATTTCTTAAAATCATAACACAAACTACTTTTTTTTTTTTCATTTAACACAAACTAACTCGGCATTTTGGAGTTTAGTACAAAATTTTACTAAACTCCATATCATAATTCTACTTAATTACTGTTAGAGGGGAATTAAACACATTTCCTAAAAGGTTTTCTCTAGCAATAACTTAAGTCCATCAGAACCATGAAGACTGTGCCGATCTAGCTCGAACTAAAAGAAATACCTTAAAGATAACCATCGAAGACCGGAAACATCGGATCAACTCGAAGGATAAAGGCGAATTTTCTTATTCGTTGAAGAATAAGGGATATTTCCATATCGCAAATATGGAAATATTTACCAAAGGCAAAAACGAAAAGAAGTTTGAAGCAACCGACCTCCTATCCCAATAAATAAAGAGGACCTCGAAGCCAATAATGACAACTCATACATTCTAGAGAGCAGCAGAGCTAATCCCAGAGACTCCAACGCTTTCTAGTTTACTTCACAAAACACTTTTTCACTTTGGCATATCCTCTCGGTTATACCGTTCTTTGTAATCGCTTCGCTAACTTGCTATTAATAAAAGATCTTATTCTCTGAAACCCACAACTGTTAATAAAAACCCTAGTAGTGATTTTCTGGTTCAACAGTTGGCGCCGTCTATGGGAAATAGGATAATAGAATTCTTAAAAAAAAACTAGCAACCAAAAGCCGAAGCAATGAGTCTCCCGATCGACGACAGCAATCTTATCCGCAATAACGATGACACCACTCACACCGAGACACCTGCTCTCGGCGAGACCGTCAACTCAACTACCGCGAATCCACCCACGGGAGCACCCCCAGCTCCTATCCTCGCTTCCGATCTCGCAGCATCAATTCAGGCTGCCTTGCTCCCCCTTACACAAAACCTGGTGTCCAAGCTGGACACCCTTCAGGCCCAACAAGCCAAGTACGACGAGCAACTCAGCGCCTTCACAGCTGCAACCACCGCAATATCAGAACCAATAAGGCGTCTAGTTTTTGAGACACCGGAGCAGGACAACACCAGGGCCGCGACACAAGCCGACGAGGAATCATCAGGCGGACTGAATTCCGAGATCGCAAGGTTACACCAGCGAATCAACGCAATCGGATCCCAAGTCCACCGAGCCACTTGCTCGGCACCCGAGATCTCAGCCATTCTCTCAGACGCCGAACGCAATCCATTCGCCCCACGAATCACCGACGTACGACTTGGCGAGGCAATAAAACTGAAGCTCCCATACTACAACGGGATGGAAGACCCCAACCTATGGCTGACCGGATTCAACGTCGGCATGAAAAGACAGCGCTTCGAGACCGATCTCGAACGCGAAGCTAATCACTGCCAAACCTTCGTGGAGCACCTCAGCAAGAACGCTCTTAAGTGGTTTTCAAACCTACCTCCGGCATCGATCAAATCCTTCAAAGATCTGACCCACGTCTTCATAAAACATTACTCCATATTCATCACGAAGAGGACGGTCAACCTATTCACTATAGTGCAGGAACGCGACCAACCACTCCGCGATTTCATTGAAAAATTCAAAATCGCCGCCGCAGCTTATGGCCAAATCTCACAAGCCTTAGCCATCGAGGCACTTATGAACAGCTTGTGGTTCGAGTCTCCCTTCAAGGAAGATCTGCAGAAACACCTGAAGGAAACCATAGAGGACGCGCTCCATCGGGCCCAGACCTTCATACAGATGGAGGAGGAATGAACGTTCTATGCCAAGAAACATGGCATGGACGTGGCAAGCACTTCGAAGGACAAGGAGCCCGCGGGCAAAACCAAGCCATCCTCTCACGCCGTTGTAACAACTGGAGAGAAGCCCTGGAATCAGTGGACCCTAGGAGATCCCCCGAGGAGTACGAGCGATAGGGACGACAATCATGACCTCTACTGCTCCTTTCACGGCCGAACAGGACACGCTACCTCGGCTTGTCGCCACCTCCAGAACATGTTGTATGAAAAATACAAGGAAGGAATTAACGTTGGTGGCGATCGATCCCAGAACAAAAACTCCTACTCGCGAGGTTCCAACTCTAGGGACTCACGCCAAAGCACCTCCAGCAGGGATCACATAGATCCGGGGAAAAGCAGCAGCCGAGGCGGCTCCAGAGGAAGGCGCCGGAGTCATTCGCTCGAGAAAAAGCGCAAAGAAAAGGAAAAGGAAAAAGGAGCAGAGTGCCAAAACGATGAAGGCGAGCACGACAACCCACCACCTCCGCCGAAGCGACGGGTAAACATGATCATGGGAGGGCTCCCCGACTGCGATGATTCGGTTTGTGCCATCAAAGAGTATGGCCGCAAAGCAATCGCTTCGCAAAAATTTTCTCGTCCGGTGGACTACCACCCCACGATCACGTTCACATCGAAAGATATGCACGGGTTACACACCCCGCACAACGACCCGCTAGTGGTCGAGCTGCACATTCACGACAGCGAGGTGGCTAAGATACTAGTGGACACCGGCAGCACCGTCAATATCATCTTTAAAGATACATTAACCAAGATGGGGCTCCAGGACAAAGACATCAAAGCAGCGCCGAAGCCTTTGACTGGCTTAGCCAGCGAGTCTTTCTTCAGCCTCAGGACCATACTACTCACAGTCTACGTGGGCGGGGTGATAAAAATTGTCAAATTTACCGTCATGGATAAACCGGCAATTTACAATGCCATACTTGGCACACCTTGGATCCACGAGATGAAAGCTATCGTGTCGACTAATCATCAATGCATGAAGTTCGCCACCTCGGCCGAAGTTTTTACGCTTCACGGGAATCAGCAGATGGCAAGGTCGCGGCAAAAGCCCTTGAAGACGTTAAATAAGCAAAGAAGATTCAACGACGAATCTACTATGATACTTAGTTTTTCCTTTTCAATAAAACCGGGTTTGGCCCTTGAGTGACACCACTCATTCAGTAATGGTAATGAACTACGAACGGTTTGATCCCAATTTGGGTACGTAGGCAACCTCCGGATGCAGTTGTAAACCTAATAATTTTTTTATTCCAGAAAATCAGCTCGGCGTGTAGAGTCATATTTTCTTATGCGAATGCATCTTGCAGAATCAATGTTCTGGCCAAACATTCGATTAGAGAAAGCAAACACAACAAATAAAAAAAACAGTGGCTGATCATCACTCCTTTGATACTTTGGTTCGATTTAATTACTTTCGAAGTGGATAAGAAGAAAGCCGAGGACAATACTCGCACGACTCTCGATCATACCTTTCAAGCCAAAGTGAATCCTGAAAAATTGGTATTCGATCTTGATGGTCATTTGGTATAAGACGAGCAAAGGAATCTCGCTTCCAGTT
This sequence comes from Thlaspi arvense, assembly GCA_911865555.2. Taxonomy (NCBI): domain Eukaryota; kingdom Viridiplantae; phylum Streptophyta; class Magnoliopsida; order Brassicales; family Brassicaceae; genus Thlaspi; species Thlaspi arvense. The sequence goes on from OU466861.1 coordinate 11,827,175, forward strand.
CTAAACTTAAAAGTTCAGCGCACAATAAAACTTCACAAATATGAAAGACAAGTCTTATTCTCAAAAGTAAATTCATTATAAATCTAAAAGTCAAGGTTATTACAAAAGTAAAGGATAAAAAAAAAAATTAAATAGACGGCCTAATACTCGTCTTCTCCTAGCTCACTTCCGCAGGTTGTCAATCTCTGATCTGCTCGGAAGATTAAGGTCTTCACCCGTAATGACTATCTCATCGATAGCATCACTGGTCACCTTCCACTTGTCAAACTCCTTCTCGAAAGACGGAAGGGTCCCGACGGGGAGTTCCCATCCTTTATCCAGCATCTTCTTTAGGAACGCCACCAAATGGCTACTTTTCTCCATGCCGACGAGGGCTACTTCCACCTCTTCGCGTTGAATCAGCGAAGCCTGAGTCCGATCTAACTGCGGCTTAAACCAAGCGGTCTCACTATCAAAGATTCTGTCGGCAGCACGTTGAGCGACCTCCTCGCAAGACTCTTGAAGCTTTTCCTCCTCGGCGAGGAATCTCTGCGAGTTCTCCTCATTCTGCTTTTCGAGCAACTCGTTTTGCGCACGAAGGGCGGCCACCTGTTTTTGAAGCTGAGAAGCATCCGCCACTTCGCCCTCGAAGGCTTTAATGGTACCTTCGAGCTGGGAACATCTTTACTTGACAAGCCGATTCTCTTCCTCCACTTTTTTGAGCTCCTTGATTTCAGTACAAGCGGCGTTTGGCATCATCTCCTCTTCGCAGAAATTGTCGTCGTATGCCGCGAATGCGGACATATACGTTCCCAAGCCCTGCATCACAACCTATTATCAGAAAACACGCAATAAGAAGGGCACAACACAATCACAACCAAAGGATAAACAAAATTACCCGAGCTATCATTTGACTCGCCGAAGATATCAAATCTGCCAACTTTAACTCGCGAAGTGGCTTACCCCATTGCGGCTTCTTCCTGCACTTCCAGATCAAGTCCGCGGCAAACTCGCGGTTAAGCATCGCCGGGTGGTCCCATCCCATCTCGCGCAAAAATGGTGAGGATTGTAATCGAAAGACTCTTCCTCCTGCTTGGGCTCGGTCGGAGCATTCGGATTGACACCATCAGTACCCGAGGCCTTTTGAGAAGGAGCAACTTCCTCAGGAGCGCTAGGATCAACATTGTCGGTTCCCGGAGCGACTTCGGAAGGAATCGGCCCTTCAGATTAAGTCGTAGCAGGACCCTCGGTCCTCTCCTGACCTGCATCTTTCGTGTCCTAGACATCGGGACTATCCACTCTGGACGGCGAAGAAACACCGGTCCGGAGCTTCGAAGGAATAACAACTTGGGGCAAGAAAGAAACAACTTCGTGACGGCTCCCGGCAGCGTCGGAAGCAACCCCATCACCACCATCCACGACTCGAGAGGTGGGGGACGCTTCACCCTGAGAACCCCTCGCAGCTTTCTCAGTCTGTGCCTGCCTCAATCTCTCTAGCGCCGCTGCCCTGGAGAAGCTTTGAAAAAAATAACAATATAGTGTCAAAAGATCATCTCGGCATGATAAAGTAACACGCGAAGCCAGAAAGGAGTTTACCTCGCAAAAGTCTCGTTTTTAGCGGCCAGTTCGGCATCATCGGAATCCACTAAGCTAGGCGGACCCTGGGAAGTCGTCTTCTTTTTCTTTACAGAAGAACTCGCAGGAGCATCTGCGGCACCCGGCAAAGCCGCCTTACTCTTCTTTCGGCCAGCCCCTACGGGTTTTGGCTGCGAAGTCCTTCGAGAAGCTGAAAAACAAAAGCGTCAATAAGATATCATCACCAAGCGCTAATTAAAGCTACTTCAATCTAGCAATCTACCTGCTTTTGGAGAATTGGTCTTCTTCTCAGCCGGTTTGGCTGCTTTCTTTTTCTCATCAGCGGTCCTCTTTTTCCCTTTTCGGACCACAGCTGCCGGCTCAGGACACGGAGCCTCTTAACATCGTCGTCAAACCCGATCGGATCATCTCCAAGACGTATTGCCACTACCATACCAAAAAAAATACACATTAGTATCTAGGGATTAGCAAAAAAAGGGGGGGGGGGGAGGGGGTGGCGGGGTAAAATAAATTCAGTTCGCCTTACATGGCGTCGACCTCCAAGTCTTAAATAAGGTAAGCTCGGAACTACCAATGGATGCTTCGTTAATCTTCACGTAGAAGAAAACCTGTCCCACTCGTGAACCTTACTCGTCGGGTCCCCGCCGATGATTCCCTCCTTCATCGCGGTATAAAAATGGCGCCACCCGCCGCGGTTCATCCTTCCTTTCTTCAGGATGGATATTCTTTCAAAGATATCCCAGTTAAAAGGAACCATTTCCGCGCGAGCAAACGCCGCCAGGCTGTTAAAGTGACGAATTACAGCATGAGAAAGCTGCACCACCGGTATTTTCCTCCATTCACAGTAACAGAGAAGCAGTGAAATCGGGAACTGAAGGCCAAACTCCGCGAAGTGGCACTCGTAAGAACAAAAATAACCTTCTGGGGGTGTGGTCACTCTCTCGTGAACCTGGGGAAGTAGAAACTCGACCCCTCCGGGAAAACGGTATTTCGAGCGAAGCTCCTGAAGTCTTTCCGCAGTCATCTAGGTCCTTCCGTCTTTAACGCCGGTCCTGTGCTTTGACATTGCGACCTTCTGCGGAAGACCTTCGATTCTGATATCTGACTCAAAACCCACTGGTTCGGGACCATCCAAGTCCATTTCGGAGTTCGCGTCAGAATGATCCGACGGAATCTCATCCCGATAACCCGAGGACCCCTCGGAGTTAGAAGAAGAAGAAGCGACTGGACTAATCCAGGCTCGCCTAGCACAGTCGGCGAGACAAATCTAGTCATCATCAAAAGAAGAGTTCGAAGACGAAGCTGACATTTTTGAAAATTTCTGAATGGATTAAAAGAACAAACGGAAGATCGGCGGAAAAGAAAGAAAAATTATCGCAAAACAGAAGAGAGTTAAGAATTTTCTAGAGTAAGAAGGAAAAGAGATATCTGGAGCAAGAAGACGAAGAAGTAAAAGTAAAGTAATAAAATCAAAAAGAAATATCAACAGTTTCCTAAAAGGATCCGTGTCAATATTCGCGCAATCTCGCCGCTTGGCGAACCCTTCGCCTTTCCCGCTTGAAAGCAAACCCCTAAAAATGGGTCAGAGTATTTAATAATTAAATTTTTGAAGAGCGCCACGCGTCAAGTCCACTTAAAATCGGGCCGAACTGGCCATTGCGAAACAATGCTCTTGACGAGCTAACACTTATTGCGAGATCAAACCCACTTAAAAACTTCATTAAGCTCGCCGATCTGATTTACAATCAGTCTCGCCGAACTGGGGGGACTTACTGTTAGAGGGGAAATGAGCACATTTCCTAAAAGGTTTTCTCTAGCAATAACTTAAGTCCATCAGGACCATGAAGACTGCGCCGACCTAGCTCGAACTAAAGGAAATACCCTAAAGATAACCATCGAAGACCGGAAACATCGGATCAACTCGAAGGATAAAGGTGAATTTCCTTATTCCTCGGAGAATAAGGGATATTTCCATATCGCAAATATGGAAATATTTACCAAAGGCAAAAAGCAAAAAGGAGTTCGAAGCAACCGACCTCCTAAACCTATAAATAAAGAGGATCTCAAAGCCAAGAAGGACAACTCATACATTCTAGAGAGCAGCAGAGCTAATCCCAGAGACTCCAACGCTTTCTAGTTTCCTTCACAAAACACTTTTTCACTTCGGCATAACCTCTCGGTTATACCGTTCTTTGTAATTGTTTCGCTAACTTACTATTAATAAAATATCTTATTATCTGAAACCCACAACTGTTAATGAAACTCTAGTGGTGATTTTCTGGTTCAACAATTACTATTCATCTTAACTTAAAATAAAAATGAGTTTAGTAAAAAAATTGATTTTGCTTATTACCATTCATCTTAATTGAAAATAAAAACGGGACAACAACAAAGGCAAATAGAAAACAACCTGTAGTTGAACAGACCAAACTGAATTAACTCTGTATTTTAATTCAACCGGAACTAAAACGAGCTCTAGTTAATTCCAACCATTAGTCTCTTTGATCAATTGAGAACTGTGGCTGTGGCTGTGGGCGCTGCGGTTGCGGCTGAGGCATCGATGCCTGTGACATAACAGGCTGCTTGTGATACACCATTCCCCTCGAGAATAATTCTTGATTGTCTCCTGAAATATTTGCTAACGGTGCAAACTCCGTCATCATGGGAGGGCTAGAAACAACACTTAGGCCCTCATAAGGGATAGGGTTATCAAAAGAAGAGTATTCGTTACCACTTAAAGTACCAGTTGGGGTGATGTTCACACCGTGGCCGGTAGCGGCGATGATGGCAGGCTCGGCCTTTTGGAGGAGCCACCCTATGGTTTCGCCGTCAGTCTTGAAACCGAGTTCGTTTGTTAGCTGAAATAGTTGGGAAGCAGAGCTCACCGGAATGCGGATGTGACGGTCACGGCCTTCAACTCTGATATGGCGGTCTTTAGATGACTTTGCCTTTTGCTTGTCGGTGTTTTCATTACTCAAATCCATTTTTGGTTCCTAGTTTTGTTTTTGTAAAATGTATGTTTCATTTGCTTGGTTTATATAAAAGATTAACATTAGAGAAAAATACAAAATACCATTTAGCTAACAAAATAGAAGAAGAAGCTATATGTAGAATTCAGTTATGTGTAATTAATACTCATAAATTTCAAATATTAATTGATTTTAAGAAAATATAGAATTAGCAATATAGGAAAAATATAAAGATAGGTCCACATTTACTAAAAAATCTTCATAAAAATATGGATGTGAAATAAAATAAGGGGGAATTCCTCTTTATAACCTAAAATTTGATTTTTTCTCAATATGTAGACCCCTTATTGAATGTTGATATATCATGGTTTTTATGGTTTTTAACCATGATATAAGTCCTTTTTATTGAGTCTTTTTGGTATTTTTAGAGTCCTAGAAGAGTCTTTGCAGGTTATAGCATGTCTGGAGCATAATTGGAGATTTTGGAACCTTTTGGAGCATTCTGAGTGGAAGCCACGAAGTACCAAGCTCGAAGCAGAAAAGTATCGCATATGGTGACGATCGTCATCCCTTTAGTGACGCTCGTCACCCACTAAGGAAGGAGCGTGGCGTTTTATTAAAAGTATTTACCCAGAAGTTTCCTTTATTTACATAAAGACCCCAGGTCGTGTTTAGCTTCTATTTATTAGGTTTTTCAGCCATTGTTGGCTATTATCTAAGTTTTTAAAAATTCAGAGAGCTAGAGAGAGATTTATTCAGAGCTTTTTGGGGAGACAAATCCTGTACTCTATTGAGAAGATTTCGAACCCTCTTTGTTTCTTACTCTTTCTCTTAATACAATTTTATTCAGTTATGCTTTGTGATCTCATAATCATGTCTGAGTAATCTGCTAGTTAAGTTAGGGTTTTTCAAAGGTTGATGAAAAGAGTGTAGAATCGCTATCTGTTAGGAATATCTCATGGTTTTTCATCTCTGCTTGCTTTAAAATCGAATTTCTGAGACACATCATCTAGGAATCCGAAAATCATAGGTTGTTAAATATATGTGAGAGCATTATTCATAACCTGAACTAGTATTTGATGAGCAAAACAACTTAGTACAAAGAGATTTGGCTTAGGAGTTTTGTAAACAATCAAACCTGATCATTACTGCATGCTTAGGTTGTTAGGATTTGCAAAGATATTTGAAACTCTGTAATTTAAGCATAGATAACTTTTACAATGAGAATTGATTAGTTATGCATTAGAGATTCATGTTTAAAACGGTTCTTAATCATTCCTGATTTCCTGCATCATACATTCTTGGATTCAAACCTGCGAATTACCCTGGCTTAGCGCTTTTAATCTTCTTGAACTTAGATAACTTCACACATTCGTTTGCTTACTTTTATTAATTCATTCGCATTACATACATCATATTTTGCTTAGCTTAGTCCGAATCTATACTCGATAGTGTAGTTTGCATTACTCTCTTGGGATTTCGAAACCCCTTATACTACATCTGCTTTTGCTGTGCACTTGCAGTAGTTTTATTTGGGTAAAACATTGACCCTATCAAGTTTTTGGCGCCGTTGCCGGGGAGTAATAGCTGCCTATCGATTTTTAGTATTAGGATTTTGTCTAAGTTTTTATTTCTTTACTGATTTTCAGCTACTTTTCTTTGTTCCTGTTTCAGGTGTATGCCTAATCGCAGAACCAGAAGCAACAAAGAGAAGGAGCTTGTGACTTTGAGCATCGACGAGCTTGCTAGGTTGGAGAGAACTAACAGGAAAGCTAAGAAGCAATCTGCAATGGTCGCTCCACTGATCTTGGTTGAAGATGCAGAAGGTCACTTGGTTGACAGGGAAGGAAACAGGAGGAACGAAGAGGGGCAGAGAATTGATCAAGAGGGGAATGTCATTGTTGAACAACAGGTTCAGCAAGTTGCTGAGAACGTGGGAGTCCCTGCTGCTGTCAATAACGCTGCTGGGCGTTTTGTTCAGAGGACTCTAGGTGATTACAACAGACCTGATCAGTTCTATGCCAACAGAGCTGCAATCCGACCTCCTGCCTTCCAGAGGAACGATTTTGAGGTTAAACCTGTCTACTATCAGCTAGTTGGACAGCATCCCTTCATGGTTTACCTCATGAGCATCCTATGGATCACATAGAGAGATTTGAGGACTTGGCTTCCAGTGTCAAAGCTAATGGGGTTAGCAATGACTTTCTGTTCTGCAAGCTTTTTCCATACTCTCTTGAAGGAGAAGCTGCATATTGGCTGAAGCAACTGGAACCTGCTTCATTAACTACTTGAGAGGACACCAAGAATGCCTTTCTGAACAATTTCTATGATGATGCCAGATTAGAAGACATGAGGACGAAAATTGAATCATTTACACAAGGCCCTACTGAAGCTTTCAAGGCTTCTTGGATCAGGTTCAAGTCTTATCAAAGGGACTGCCCTCATCATGGTTTCAGTCAGGTGCAATTACTTGGGATCTTTTTCAGAGGCATTGACTGGAAATATCAGATGGCGCTGGATGCAGCAAGTGCAGGGAACTTCAACACCAACAGACCAGAGGAGGCGGTGAGACTGATTGAGAACTTGGTCTGCAGCAACAGCACTAAAAATGCAGACTTTCAGAGAATGAAACAAGCTGGTGTAGCTGATGGAAATCAGATTGCTGAAGTTAAGGCTAAGTTGGATGATATGCACAGCCTTTTGGTAGGGAAGAAGTCAGTTCACTTTGCTGCAGAAGTAGAGACTTTCGAAGCTCCAGAGGAAGTTGAGCAGGAGGATGTAAATTTCATCAATTCTGGCGGATTTCAGGGACAAAGGTATGGGAATCAGCAGTGGAACAGAGGATACAGCAATAACAATCAGAAAAACGCCCCTACAGGAGGACAGAACACGCCTGGTTTCACTCCTAGACCCCCTTTCCAGAAGACAGAGTATCAGAAGCCATTCCAGAACAGTGGAAATTACAGAAACTATGGGTCTACTTCCTATCAACCAGCACCTCCACAAGAGAACAAAATGGAAGCAATGTTCGAACAGATCTTGGAAGGACAACAGAAGCTTATTGTAAACTTCAATGGCAAGATAGATTCGCTCTATCAGGACTTGAATGGGAAAATTGAGAGTCTGAACTCTCATATGAAGAAGCTTGATGTTCAAGTTGCTCAAACTGCAGGAGCTGTTCAGAGGCAAGAAGGATTCCTTCCAGGAAGAACTGATGCTAATCCCAAACACCACGTGAATGCCATCACATTGAGGAGTGGAAGGAACCTGCAACCAGTGTTGCAGAAGGATTTAACCTCAAGAAATTTCATAGGTATGGAAGAGTATGAAGATGAAGAAAATTTTACTGCAGAACCATTGGTGACGCTCGTCACCAATAATGGGTGTCGCTCGTCACCCATTGAGGACAACCCCGACCCCGATTCTTCACAAATTAGTGACGACCGTCACCAAGGGGGTGACGCTCATCACCCATATCCAGTACTCGACCCCGACTCGTCCAAAGTGAGTGACGCTCGTCACCAACCCAGTGATGCTCGTCACCAGACACCACATGTTGCAGTTTCGCCTAAGACTTCAGATAATGCTAAGGAGACCGTGTATAAACCCAAGATACCCTATCCTAAGCATCCTAAGAAGTCTAAGCAGGAGCTTGAGGATGCAAGATGCAAGGCTATCATGGACAAGTTGGTAATAGAGATCCCATTGATTGATGCTGTAAGGATAACTCATGTTATTAGGAGGTATGTGAAGAGAATGGTGACCAATAACTTGAGTCTTGAGGTTGGGGCTATGATGATCAACGAGCAGATCAGTGCAGTGATTCAGAACAGAGTTCCAGAGAAGCTTTCAGACCCAGGAAGCTTTGTTTTAGACTGCACCATCTTCAATGAGAAGTTTGAGAGGTCATTGTGTGATCTTGGGTCTAGTGTGAACCTCATGCCTCATTCTGTTGCCAAGAGTTTGGGGATGACCGATTTTAAAGCTACAAGAATATCTCTTGTCCTAGCTGATAGATCAGTTAGAGTTCCTGAAGGGGTGATAGAGGATGTTCCTATCAAAGTAGGAGATTGTATGATCCCTACTGATTTTGTGGTTCTAGAGTATGGAGAAGAGCCCAAAGACCCCTTGATTCTTGGCAGACCCTTCTTAGCCACTGCAGGAGCTATTATTGACGTCAGGAAGGGTAGAATAGAGCTGAATGTTGGCGATTTAGTGATGAAATTCGAAATGGATAAGCTGATGAAGAGGCCAACCATAGATGGACAGACTTTTTATGTTGATGTTCTCACAAACATTGCTGATCAGATCTTCCATGAGATGAGTTCAGAGGACCCCTTGGAAAGGGCGTTGACCACTTCTACAGCTGAGTATGAGCATTTAGATGCTGCTGCAACAGGCTATACAAAGATGATGGATGCTACTGCACAAGTTATGCAACTGGTTGCACAGGATGAACTTGTCTCCACATCTGCAAAAGCCGCCACAATGGGTGACTGGTCAGCAGCAAAAGCACCAAAAGTTGAGCTTAAACAGCTCCCTGCAGGGCTAAGGTACGCATTTCTAGGAGAAAACTCCACCTATCCTGTTATTGTTAATGCTTCATTGAACAATGCAGAGCTCACCCTACTGCTAAGTAAGCTGCGAAAATTTCGCAAAGCTCTTGGCTATTCTCTTGATGACATTTCAGGTATCTCTCCAGACTTGTGCATGCATAGAATACACTTGGAGGATGAGTTGAAATCATCAGTTGAGCACCAGAGGAGGCAAAATCCGAATTTGCAGGATGTGGTCAAGAAAGAGATCATGAAGTTGTTGCAGGCTGGTATCATCTATCCTATTTCAGACAGTGCTTGGGTGAGTCCAGTGCACGTGGTGCCTAAGAAAGGAGGTGTCACCGTGGTAAAGAATGACAAGGATGAGCTGATTCCAACCAGGACTGTGACAGGACACATGATGTGTATAGACTACAGGAAACTGAATGCAGCAACAAGGAAGGATCATTTTCCTCTACCTTTCCTCGATCAGATGCTAGAGAGGCTGGCAAATCACAAGTATTACTGCTTCCTTGATGGGTATTCAGGCTTCTTTCAGATCCCCATCCATCCAGATGATCAGGAGAAGACCACTTTTACCTGTCCCTATGGCACTTTTGCATATCGCAGAATGCCTTTCGGTCTGTGTAATGCTCCTGCAACCTTCCAGAGATGCATGATGTCGATTTTCACAGACATGATAGAGAAGTTTATGGAGGTGTTCATGGATGACTTCTCTGTTTATGGATCTTCTTTCAAGAGCTGTTTGGATAATCTGTGTGCAGTTCTGCAGAGATGTGAAGAGAAGCAGTTGGTTTTAAACTGGGAGAAGTGTCATTTTATGGTGCAGGATGGTATTGTACTTGGCCACAGTCTCAGGAGACGGTATAGAGGTGGATAGGGCGAAAATTGAGGTGATGACGAGTCTGCAAGCACCTGATTCCGTCAAAGCAGTGAAGAGTTTTCTGGGACATGCAGGCTTCTACAGAAGGTTCATCAAGGATTTTAGCAAGATAGCACGCCCACTTACTGCTCTCCTCTGCAAGGATGTGAAGTTTGAGTTCACAGAAGAGTGCAAATCCGCTTTTGAACAGATCAAACAGGCTTTGGTCACAGCCCCTGTTGTGCAGCCTCCAGATTGGGGCTTACCTTTTGAGGTAATGTGTGATGCCAGCGATTTTGCAGTTGGAGCAGTGCTGGGACAGAGGAAAGACAAGAAACTCCACGCCATCTACTATGCAAGTAGGACTTTGGATGATGCTCAGAAGAATTATGCAACAACTGAGAAGGAATTGTTAGCTGTTGTGTTTGCTTTTGAGAAGTTCAGGCAGTATCTTGTTGGCTCCAAGGTCGTGGTTCATACTGACCATTCAGCACTGAAGTACCTAATGCAGAAGAAGGATGCAAAACCAAGGCTGTTAAGATGGATCCTGCTTCTTCAGGAATTTGATATTGAAGTGAAGGACAAGAAAGGGGTGGAGAATGGAGTTGCTGACCATTTATCCCGGATTCAGGTCGAAGACAGTGTCCCCATCAATGATTTCTTGCCTGAAGAGAATGTTTACTTAGTAGAAACCAGAGAACAGGAGGAAAGTGTTGAAAACCTGCAGTTTTCACGCAACTGCAGGGGAGTGACGAGCGACACCAGGAGGGTGACGCTCGTCACCAACCAAGACCATTCGCGACAAAAGTATACGAGCGAGGTGACGCTCGTCACCAACATTAGTAACGCTCGTCACCGATCTCCACACTTATCTGCGATTTGTGCAAGCTTGGGGAAAGCTTTTGAAGAGCCTGTTTATGCTTTACATGATCCAAAGAGACCCTGGTATGCTGATATTGCCAATTATCTTGCTGCAGAGGATGAACCACATGATTTTAAAGGCTATGCTAAGAAGAAGTTCTTGAGAGAACTTAGGAGATTCTATTGGGATGAGCCATACCTCTACAAGCATTGTGCTGATGGTATTTACAGAAGATGTTTAGCAGAAGAAGAAGTTCAGGACGTGCTCTTTCACTGTCATGGATCAGACTATGCTGGACACTTTGCTACATTCACGACTGTCTCTAAGGTTTTGCAGGCTGGATTTTGATGGCCTACCATGTTCAGGGACGCCCAAGCCTTCATCACAAGCTGTGATACTTGTCAGAGAAGAGGAAAAATCAGCAGGAGACATGAGATGCCACAGAACTTCATTCTAGAAGTTGAAGTTTTCGATTGTTGGGGTATTGACTTCATGGGACCTTTTCCCTCATCTTATGGGAATAGATACATTCTGGTTGCTGTTGATTATGTATCTAAGTGGGTAGAGGCGTTGGCTACTCCTACTAATGATGCTGCAGTGGTTTTGAAGCTGTTTAAGACCATTATCTTTCCCAGATTTGGTGTCCCACGGATTGTCATAAGTGATGGGGGTTCTCACTTTGTCAACAAGGTTTTTGACAAGCTGTTGAAGAAGTATGGTGTACAGCACAGAGTGGCCACGCCCTATCACCCCCAAACAAGTGGACAAGTTGAGGTTTCCAACAGACAGATAAAGCAAATTCTGGAGAAGACAGTTGGGAAGACAAGGAAGGATTGGTCTGCAAAGCTGGATGATGCATTATGGGCCTACAGGACTGCCTACAAAACGCCACTTGGGACTACTCCATTCCACCTTCTCTATGGCAAGGCGTGCCATCTACCAGTAGAGCTGGAGTTCAGAGCAGAATGGGCAATCAAGAAGCTGAATTTCGATCTGAAACCTGCTGCAGAAAGGCGCTTGATTCAGCTCAATGAACTGGATGAGATCAGATATCTAGCCTATGAAAACTCCAAGTTATACAAGGAGAGGACAAAGGCATATCATGATAAGAAGATCATCTCCAGGCATTTCGAGCCTAATGACCAGGTACTACTCTATAACTCTCGTTTACAGCTTTTTCCTGGTAAACTGCGTTCTAGATGGTCAGGTCCTTTCACTGTCAAAGAAGCTCGCCCACATGGTGCAATTGTCCTGATAAACTCCAAAGGAGAGGAGTTCACTGTCAATGGACAAAGGGTGAGGCATTACTGGGCACAAGCAGAGATTCCAGCGGGACACATTGTGTCTCTGAATCAGGCACCAGCTGTCTAAACAGCCAACCAAAGTCAAGCTAATGACTTTAAAAGAGCGCTTAGTGGGAGGCAACCCACTGGTAAGTTGTAGATATATTACTTAGTATTTATTTTCGTGCTTAGGATTATTAGTTAGAATTTTATTCAGTTACAAAAAAAAAAAAAAAAAAACGGTGACGATCGTCACCCTTATGGTGACGCTCGTCACCCATCAGAATCGAACACGGGACTTAAGCTTTTCTCTTCTTCTTCTTCGAGCACACCTGCAAAATAACCGAAACTAGTTAGAAAATAGGAATTTCATAACTTTTGATTTTCTTAACCAAATTGAGTGATTTAAGAGTCTAATCCGTGTGGATTTTACTCCTCTTTCTGAATATCAACTCAGTTTTTACGATCTGCAAGGTATGTTTTCGGAATCCCCAATTTTCAGTCCGCCATAGGTTTGGTAAAATCCGATTTTTGACTTGATTGGTTTGATTTAACTGTTGAATCATGGTTAGTTAGGTTGTATTAGAGGAATGGAACCATCTTTGTGAGCTTTTATCGGTTGATTGCACTATTTTGAATTTTCGAGTTCATGATGAAAGTTGCAAAAATCTGGAAATTTTGGGTGATTTAGGTTGAACTGATGCTTGAATTGTGTTCCTGGTAGTACAATAGTTGATCGCCATCAGCTATTTCATCCTGTTTGGTTGATTTTTCGAATTTTGAAAAATTTGCTAATTTTTGAGATGGTTTTGGTCGATTTTGGTATTCAATTTTCAGATGCCTCGTCAGGAGAAACGACCAAGACAAAGCTCGTCTTCCAGCACTGCAACAGGGTCTACAGATTCCTTCAGTCAGCACCCGGTTTGCAGGCCCCCATGGCCCAAACGAGAGGATCGGAAAATAGCCTCAGGAGTGGCTTGGGCAGGGACTCCGAAGCAAGAAGTGGCTCGGGATACCTGTGTATTCTGTGATATTCAGGAGGAGTGGGATGAGTATGACACGCTGTTCTACAATGCGTGGTTGGGAGTTAAGATTATCCCCACTCGACTCGCGGATACTGCTGTTCTGCAGAAGATGGGGATCTTTGAGGAGGTTTATGAGATACTGGAGCGCATTGGCATGGGGACTATGCCATTCCAGCAGTACGATCTGTATCCAGATTTGGTCCGCCAGTTTCTCTCTACAGTTCGCGTCTACTACGCGAATGAGCTGGCAAAGCGTGCTCAGGAAGGCACTATGACATTTCTGATCTGAGGGATTCGATACCGGATCAGTCTGATGGAGCTTTGTGAGATTTATGGCTTCTCTGACCATCCCACAGGCGTTCTCCTTCCCTCTCAGTGGACCCATATGAGGACATTCTGGTCCAAGTTCGGGAATGGAGTCTATGATAGCAAGACCAGCACGCAGACAGAGGTTAGACATCCGGTTTTGAGGTACCTTCTGCGCCTCTTTGGTCATACTATTCTGTGCAAGTCTGCGCCCAGCAAGACTCGAGTTAGCGAGCTGATTCTCCTCTACTACGGACTTTATGAGATGCTGGATGATTCGATACCAGTTGATAGTATGGTTCGCGCCAACTTAGGTGCTGTTTTCGCTGAGCATTTGGTCTCTTTGAAGACCAAGCCATTTACCAGTCCAGGGGAGAAGACTGAGAGTGTGGGCAGCTTGTTGACACCGATCTTCCATCATTTCCAGATCGATGTTACCCCTTGCAGTCTGCGCAGTGATAGATCGCTTATGGATGAGCAGTATCTGCGCCATGTCACTTGGATGAAGACTGGAGTTGTCTGGACTTTCACTACTACTTTTGAAGAGTATGTTGGCATTAAGTTGCCACAAAGAGCCTTCACTACTATCCAGACAGACCCACGCCAGCTATTCTTCATGCTAGCACAGACTCTTCTGCGCCCTTGACTTTGCGCCCTGCTAGAGCTGCTACAGCTGGTCCCTCTACTTCTACTACTGCTGCTACTGATGCTGGACCTTCTACGCGTCAGAGTGGCTCTTCTGCTGCCTTCAGGCGTCCTCCACGACCACAGACACCCATGGATATGGCTGCTTTTCAGGAGTATGTCATTGATAGCTTTGAGGGACTCTGGGATGCTATTGCTACACTTAGCAATTGTGGTTGTGTCCGCCCCCACTACACTACTGAGCCTTGTGAGGATGAGGATTGAGGTTTCACTATCTGGTTACTTGTTTCTTTTTCCCTTTTATTTTTCCTTCTCTTGAGTCATTTTTATGTTTCCTTTGAGTCAGTTGTCAGTTTCTTTGATGATGTTTTGTGAGATTGTTGAACCAGGTTATTATTGCTATGTTTGGATGTTGTTAATTATGTGTTTGAATGCTCAAAAAGTCTAACTTTCGAGTACACATGCAAACACTTCGTTAATTAACATCTAACATAAGATTTGGGCAATACAGGTCGTGGTGACGCTCGTCACCAGATTGGTGACGCTCGTCACCCGACCCCACGCGAGGTAACACTTTTCTGACTTGGTTTTTCGACTTCTCATTCATTTTTCTGACCAACTCTTGGCTTAATAACACTGGGGACAGTGTTGTTTAAGTCTGGGGGAGGTGGTTACTGACGTTGTGTGCTTTGTGTCATGTTTATAGAGTCTTAAAGTTGAGTCAAAAACCTGTTTTTCTAGAGTCAAAAATTTTGAAACTGCTAGTTTTTCTTTGAACTAGCCATAGGACGTTTTTGCTGATAAGAAACATTGCCACAGTAGTTAATTACAAGTCTTACTAAGTTGAAAGTCATAGGTAGATCAGTCTAGCAATGAAGGTTTAGGTTCTTAGAGAATCTGGAAAATTTGCTGTTAGCTCCACCTTAATGAACTTTAAACTTCTTGTCTTGGTGATTGATTCTTATTGATCTTGATTCTCTCTTTAAGCACTGACAATAAGGTTAAGATACAGTCTCTCTTTGATCTTCCCTGATGTAGTTTTTTCTATAAAAAAAAAAAAAAAAAAAAAAAAGTTTAAGTTCAAAGAATGGTGCATTCATGACCCTGTCTCCTCACAAGGAACAACAGTAGTGAACTCACTCAAGAACCTGTCTCCTCACAAGGAACACAAGTATTGAGTAGCACCATATCTTAGACTGAAAAAGTTAAGAAAAAGAAGTGAAAAATCGAAAATATCCTAAGGAAAAAGATTAAGGGAAGAGAAAAATAGGAGAGCTGTGTTGAGATTGATTTGTTCAGTTGTTAGGAAGGGAAAAGAATCTGTAAAGTGATTAAGATGATAGAGCTTTGATGAGACTTCACACTTAGATAAAAATAAGGAGTTGACAGTAGAAATTTCGGATTTCTTGAAGAGATTTGGACTGGACTTGAGAGATTTGCTAAGCTTGTGATAATTAGACTGAAATTTGATCTTGTGTTGACTCTGTGGTATGTGGATTCGAAAGCTTTAACTAGTGTGGTGTTTCTGATGACTGACTGTCTCCTCATGACCCTGTCTCCTCACAAGGAATATCTCATGGTTTTTCATCTCTGCTTGCTTTAAAATCGAATTTCTGAGACACATCATCTAGGAATCCAAAGATCATAGGTTGTTAAATATATGTGAGAGCATTATTCATAACCTGAACTAGTATTTGATGAGCAAAACAATTTAGTACAAAGAGATTTGGCTTAGGAGTTTTGTAAACAATCGAACCTGATCATTACTGCATGCTTAGGTTCTTAGGGTTTGCAAAGTGATTTGAAACTCTGTAATTTAAGCATAGATAACTTTTACAATGAGAATTGATTAGTTATGCATTAGAGATTCATGTTTAAAACGGTTCTTAATCATTCCTGATTTCCTGCATCATACATTCTTGGATTCAAACCTTCGAATTACCCTGGCTTAGCGCTTTTAATCTTCTTGAACTTAGATAACTTCACACATTCGTTTGCTTACTTTTATTAATTCATTCGCATTACATACATCATATTTTGCTTAGCTTAGTCCGAATCTATACTCGATAGTGTAGTTTGCATTACTCTCTTGGGATTTCGATACCCCTTATACTACATCTGCTTTTGCTGTGCACTTGCAGTAGTTTTATTTGGGTAAAACATTGACCCTATCAAATGTTTAGCAAAACTAACCCAAAGGGGTAGTGAAATTATAGCTCAGTCATTTGTGACTAAACAAATAACGTCTGTCACAGTTACGATTTTATCTTTCGTGAAGTCTACAATCGTAGACTTCTAAAGAAGTCTATTTTTGTAGACTATTAATGAAGTTTACATAAGTAGACTTCAAAAGAAGTCTACTATATAATTAGTTTTTAAAAAATTGATTAGAAAATATAGAATAAATAAATTTATAAAAAATTAGTAAACATAAGTAAGACATATATATTTGACATGTATAAAATACAAAATTTCATACAAATGAATCAATTTAAATGCAGAAGCAAAATTAACTAGAAAACATACAACCCCTTAGAAGTCTACTAAAGAAGTCTACTACATAATTATCTTAATTTTTTTTTACTAAAATTATAAAAAATATTATGATACAAATATTATAAACATAACGAAAACATAGACAATTGGCATCTATATTAAATAAAATTTCATGAAAATAAACCAATTTATAAGTTTCATAAGTATAAGGTTGAAAAGGATTAGGGTTTGAAGTTCAAAAGGGTTAGGGTTTGAAGTTCAAAAGAGTTAGGGTAGGTGTAAAGTTTAGGGTATTGTTAGGATAAACCCAAATTCTATATGAATCAGAGTTTATGATTTGGTTAATGATTTAGGGTCTATATCATTGTTATTTTACATTTAAAATGTGAAATGCTAAGAAAATTAATGTTTAGGGTTATGGTAACAAAAGTGAAATATATGATTTAGGGTTTCTGGTTGAATGTAGACTTCATTAGCAGACTTCATTGGTAGACGTTAAAAGAAGTCTGCTATTCAAAATAAAGCAACCATTCTTTTTAATTAGGTCAGAACCGAAATTTTTTAAACTGAACTGGAGACTTTACATTTATATATAAGTAGAGTTTAACCTAATTTTGTTAAAAATAAAATATATCTCTCTCTCTAAAACGGCGCCTCCCTCTCCTCTCCCTTCTCTCTCGCCGTGAACCTCATCTTTTTCCTCTCTCGCCGTCAATCTAATCTCCCTCATCTCTCTCTCTCGCCATCAACCTCCTCTCCCTTTCCTTTTGTGCTATTAGTAAGCCGTTCGTCTAATTTATTATTTTGCTGTGTTCATATTTTTCTGTCACTGGATCTTCATCTGGTCTTGATATCGGGTTTATAATCTGAGTTTCAACATTTCCCTTTGACTTTATTGCAGATCTGTGTCCATATTCGAACATAGGAATGGGGCGATACAGCTACAGTCAACCTTCAAGTAGTTCTAGAAGGTTGTGGAGTAATGGAGAACCAGAAGTGAGCTCTACTCCTTTGCGTCGATCTATGAGTTGTGGAATTCCTAACAGATGCTACTGCGGTTTGCTTACCGTGATGAGACCAATGGACAGTGCAGACGAATATCCTGGTAGGATGTTCTTTGGATGCAAGGATTATAAGGTAAACAGATTGTTTTAGTGTTTTATGTTTTGTAACAAAATTGTTTTCATACGAAAAAAAATGTACGTATTATGTTGTTCTTGTATAGTTTGGTCCCCCTCATCTAGTCAAGTGGTGGGATGAGGCCGTGATGGAGGAATTTCAAGAGCTACGATGTGCCCTGGACAACCAAGGAGACAGTATTCGTGTCCTCCAAAATGGTGATGGATAGGAAGCACAGAATCGGATTGAGGCAGAACTAGCTCAACTAAAAGAGCTAGTTGTAGACAAGAAGCGTTTGAGATGCCTCGAGCTGAGGAATGTGATTGTTCTTTCTCTACTCTTTGTAGTTTTGATCATCTGCCTTTGTGCTAGCTTGAGTAGATCTTAGTATATCATCGTATCTTTTGAAATTCATCTACACGAATGTTCCTTATTTAGACTTCTATTGTAGACTTCTATTGTAGACGTCTAAAGAAGTCTACAATTCGAATAAAACCAAGCGGGAATACCAAAATTATTCAACTTATTGGGCGGGAACCAGATAAATCTGTAATAAACCGGCGCGAATCACAATCGAACCAAGTAAGTAGACTTCGCTTGTAGACTTCTATTGTAGACGTCTAAAGAAGTCTGCATATCGAATAAAACCAAGGGGAAATACCAAAATTATTCAACTTATTGGGCGGGAACCAGATAAATCCATAATAAACCGGCGCGAATCACAATCGAACCAAGTAAGTAGACTTCGCTTGTAGACTTCTATTGTAGACGTCTAAAGAAGTCTGCATATTGAATAAAACCAAGCGGGAATACCAAAATTATTCAACTTATTGGGCGGGAACCAGATAAATCCGTAATAAACCGGCGCGAATCACAATCGAACCAAGTAAGTAGACTTCGCTTGTAGACTTCTATTGTAGACGTCTAAAGAAGTCTGCATATCGAATAAAACCAAGCGGGAATACCAAAATTATTCAACTTATTGGGTGGGAACCAGATAAATCCGTAATAAACCGGCGCGAATCAGTAGACTTCTCTTGAAGACTTGTCTTGCAGATGTTTACAGAAGTCTGCTATTCAAATTAAACCAAGCCGAAAATAACAAATTTGCCCGGAACCGGAATTTACCGAACCAGTTTATTGGTAAATTGAACAATCTAACTGACATATATATATGGTTTACCGTATAGAGAATTTACTCTTTAACAAACCTTAATTTTCTCTAGATCTTCGAAGCCTCTCTCACAGTCGTCATTTTTATCACCTATACACGATCTCCATCGTTGTCGCCGCCACCTCTTCACATCGTCGCCACTGGTACCCTTTGTTCTCTCTCCCACTCACCAGATCTCTTACCTATTATCTGTTCCTTTATTTTATATCGATTTTCATTTATCTCTTATCTTCTCGTCGTTGCTTTTATGTTGTTGCTGCCGCTTTTGCAATCTGACCTATCCACTCGTCACAGTCATCGCCGGTAATATTTCGTCATCCCCCATTTTGTATGTCATATATTTTAATTTCGTCTTCAAAATTTGAGATTTTTTTTTGGTTTTACAGATCTTCCCTTTGTGGTTTCAGTTATTTCGAGATTTGAAAAAAGGTAAGCTTATGTTGTACCTAAATTTTTATGTAGACTTCTTAAGCAGACTTCATTCGTAGACTTCCTAAGCAGACTTCATTCGTAGACTTCCCATTCAGATTTCAGTCACATATATATTAATTATTACATGTTTGCTCGGGCTCGCCCATTTGTTTAGGATGGAGAAGCCCCAATTCCCAAAAAGATTATACAAAAAGGGAGATGAGCCTCTGTCGGCTAAAAGCATAGGCTACTACAGCAATGACTCGAAGCTGTTTCCTGCCTTGGAAGCAGTACTGAGAACCGATGAATGGGAAGAGCTGCTGGAATCAAAGCTGGGCGTATTTCTAAAATTCTACAAACTGAACTTTGGGTGGGCATCGAGGGTGGTTCACTTCCTACTCGGTTTTCAGCTTCAATGCAAGAAGAAGTACGAGATATGGACTTTGATCGGTGTAAACCCATTGAGGTTCTCACTAAATGAGTTTGAAGCCCTGACTGGTCTCAACTGTGAGTACATAGCAGTTCTGGAAGATCCACAAGCTGATGTCACTCCTGATACGAGAGAATTTTGGGAGAAGCTTGGCGTTAATGTAGAGGTTGGTCCCAGTATTGAAGATCTTACAGAAGCATGTAAGTATGCTGGAGCATGGACAAGGGAGGATAGGCTTCGGTTAGGATATTTATCCATATACGCTGGATTCATTGAGGGATGCAGAAGGGACTCACCCACACGGGCTAAACTGGCAAGGCTAGTCATGGATTTAGAGGCTTTTGAAAATTAGCCGTGGGGAAGAGTGGCTTTCAAGACTGTCATCGATTCAGTGAAAAAAGCAAATTTGACCAAAGCATATACGCTTCCGGGGTTTGCGGAAGTGCTACAAGTCTGGGCGTATTATGCTATGCCAGAATTCGGAGCTGAGTACGGCAATCCCTTTCCCTACAACCCCACTCCACTGGTTCTGGCTTACGCCGGTTGCCGAGGACGAAAGTACATCAAAGAGGCTCTGCTTAAACAGGTAAAACTGCATTCGATTCACATTATTCTGAAGACTTCTTGCATAGACTTCTCGTGTAGACTTTTCGTGTAGACTTCTGGTGTAGCCTTCTTATGTAGACTTCTTGTTTAGACTTCTTATGTAGACTTCTTGTTTAGACTTCTTCTGTAGACTTCATTCTGTAGACTTATTATGTAGTCTTCGTGTGTAGTCATCTTGTGTAGGCTTCCTTTGTCTTACTAATATCACCTAAATTATGGCAGGTTAGTTTCAACAACTTTACTGTGAAGGCGATGGGGGATATGTTCCCAACTTGGGATGATGAGGTAGATGATGTCCCGATCTGGAATATTTTGAAAGCAATGTCTGGAGAGTTTAGTGTTGATGGTTGGAAGTGGAAGTCAAGTGATTGGCGGGTCCATGGTGTTTTAAAGTCGAGCAATGTCAAGTCGGAGGCCACAGCAGGAAAGAAAAGAAGCGTCGAATCTGATGATGAAAGCCGGAAGAGGTCGTGTGCAGTTGATACTCCTTCAATTGATGAGGATAGTTTGAAGACTCTGGTGGAGACGATTAAAAAACAAATCCAAGCCTCCTGCTCAGCATTGTCTGTGGAAATGCAGCTTGGGCTTGAGGCGTGCAATTTGCAGTTGAAGGCCCTTACTGGCAAGGTCGTGGCTGTGGAGGAAACCATTGCGAAGATGAACGACCCGAAGAATGCGGAGCAGGTGAAGTCTAACGACAACACCTGTAAACAAGATCCACCAGCTGGTCGGGTTAGTTCCGATCCCCCTACAATACCTTCTAAAAGGTCTCCCTCTACTAGGGCACGAACTAAGCCTAAGAAGTAGACTTTAATCAAACAAATTCATTTTTTTGTACCCGCAGAACCTTTTAATTTGAGTAATTGTACTTGTATTTTGTGATGTTTGTACTTCTTTAAAATTATTAAAGCCTCTGATGTTTTTTTCCTTCTTTGAATTGACATCTTAATAATGCTTACTTGCAGAAATTACAACCAGATCCATGTGAAAGTGTGAACCAAGAGAAAGAACCAAGTCTCGTATATCTAGGAAACTTCCCACGAACCCAAAAAGATGTGGATAATCAGTTAAATAAACAAGAGACGCAGAAGAGGGCAGCAGAAATTATGGCAAGAGCTAAGGGCGATAGGATAAGGATGCTATCTGCTTGCTATAAACATGTTGCTCTCGTTGAGGGAAAACCAGTCGGTGGATATGATCCTCTTGCTCCCGTCGACACGGAGAAGAGTAAGGCTTTACAAGATTGGCTGAAACATCTTCCGTAAGTCTCCACTATCGAAACAAGTTCTATGAAGTTTACATATTCAGTAATTTTGTCAAGCTAATATGAGTATTGTCTACTCATGTCTATTCAGAAATTGGCCAAAAAGGGACCCTACGAAGCAACCGTTGAACCACTGGTGGTGGCTTCTGAGAACCCCATTGCAGTGGCTGCAAGACACGGTAAGACTTTTGTGTAGACTTCTAATGTAGACTTCTTACATAGAATTCTAACGTAGACTTCTTACATAGACTTCTCGTGTAGACTTATTCTCTATTTATTTGTGGCTGCAGCATATGGACGCCATCATGAACTTGCTGAGGCACCGGATGTCGAAACATCCACAATGGTTTAGGAGTGACCGTATTTGCCTGCTTGATGCATTAATGGGCTTGATGTGGAGTAACAAATACAAAGAGTTCGTCGATAGTACACCGAATCCAGATGGCTCAGGTAGAATGCTGCCAGCTGGTGCGTTTGATTATTACAATGGCGAGGCACCACAATTCTGCAAAACGGACAAGACATGGGGGCTCCACATTGATGACATATACATGCCATTGAACGTTAAAGGGGATCATTGGATTGCTCTATGTATATCGATACCTTCTAGGCACATTATCATTTGGGACAGCCTCCAACATTCATGCTAGTTCTGAAGAGATAGCTTCAGCAGTGGAGCCTATTGCAGTCATGCTGCCATATCTTCTTCGAGAAGTGGCTTCCCCCGAAGATAAAGAGAAGTTAACATATGAGCGTTTCACGCACACAAGGATGGAAGCTGATGTAGTGCCACAACAAGATGGTGGTGGTGATTGTGGAGTTTATTGCCTAAAGTTCATTGAGTATCATGCACTTGGGCTGCCATTTCCGTCGACATTTACTGCTGACAACATGAAGAGGAGCAGACTGAGCTTTGCAAGTGGGTTATTTAACGAGATCGACTTCCGCGTGCCTGATAAACAAGACTTGGCGTATTTGGACGTCTATGAAGGAGTATGACATCTTCCATGTGTATCTCATAATTAGAACTAATGTATGGTGTGTAAATTTTTTGTACCCCACCAACTAATGTAACTCAGTTGTACCTGTGGTAGGAAGTTTTTTGTTGTAAGCCAGATAACATTGGCAGATTTGGTAATATAACAAGTATTTAGGTAGACTTATAACGCAGACTTCTTATGCAGACTTCTTAAATAGATATATTTTATATTATTTGAAGGCTATGCAGACTTCTTAGGTAGACTTCTTACGCAGACTTCTTAAGTAGATAGATTTTACATTATTTGAAGGCTATGCAGACTTCTTAGGTAGACTCCTTACGCAGACTTCACTGACGTCCTGCATGACATGACTTCTTCCTTGACAGCCGTAAGTCTACTCATCAACATCATTATCCCCCTGTATAAGAAAATCAGAGAACACTAAGAAATAGACACTACATACAAGACATTCCAATTTTGACAGTAACTTACACAATTGGGGCGAGTATGACCATGTTGCTTGCACTTTGAACAACTGTATTTCTTGTGCATCTTTCTCGGTCTTGTGCCTTTCTTCCTTGACATTTCTAGCCAAGTTTGCCATCTCGACTTTTTCTTCCTTCCAGGAGCAACCTTCACAACCGGAACACCACACTCTTCCTTCTTGATGTCTGACTCACAATAAATTGGAGGGTAAATGGGATGCGAATATGTCGCATATAAGGACTCCTTCGAGTAAGATGGACACACAAACGTCGATATATGCACTTTAGCCGCATGTGCGGCTGCAATCACATGAGAGCATGGGATTTTTTCAACATTGAAAACACCACATGAACAATTTTTTCCATCCAAATCCACAATACACGCTTGTGGTCCACCCTTAACGTAGAAACGCCAGCCATCTATGTGCTCTGCAGTCATTGTTGCTGCATAATGATCTCGAACTGCCAGAAGATATTCTACTCCTCGGGTATGAGTTGTTGTGAGACTTAGAGCATCTTCACGCCTTTTATTAAACCAATTCCCGAGCTTATGTCTAATAAAGTCCAACAAAAATGTGATGGGAAACCCTTTGGCTTTCTTAATAAAGTTAATCGATTCTGCAATGTTGCTCGTCTTTATGTTGTACCTATCTCCCGGAAAATGAACTCGGGACCATAGTCTTGGGTCCGCTTCCTCCATGTATGTTGCAAGTGCGGGGTTTACCTCTCGAAGTGCATCCATGTATCGGTTATAGTCATGAGGCGTATGAGCATAAGCAGCGCCTTTCACCAAGTACAAGAGTTGCTTCCCATGAAAGTGTGTCACTATGTTTTGTTGTAGATGATAGTAACATATACCACGTGTTGCCCAAGGTAGCACATTTTTACATGCGTTAGCGATAGAATCGTGCCGATCAGAAACTATGACCAGCGGATATTGGTGAGAGAAATAACTACTTAATTTGGTGAAAAACCAATTCCATGAAGCATGACACTCAGAATCAACAACTGCAAAAGCCAATGGGAATATCTGAAAGTTACCATCTTGTGCTGCTGCAACTAGCAAAACACCTCCATACTTCCCATTAAGATGAGTCCCATCTACCACAATCAACCTCCTCACATACTGAAAACCAGCAATGGAAGCTCCAAAAGAAATAAATAGATATTTAAACCGATTCATCTCATCGCATACAAGGTCGGTGACACTTCCCGGGTTGGCTCTCTTAATTTCTCGCAAGTAAAAAGGCAGCTTATCATATCCATCTTCTGCAGTTCCTCTCATCAATTGTTGAGCATATATCAAAGCTCTATAAGAAGTGGTGTAATCAAGGTTCAGACCAAACATTACCTTCACGGAGTCTTTGATATGCTTTGGCACAATTCCATCGATTATGCCAACATGTTCAGTGAATAGAGCTCCAACGTACTTAGGTGTACTTCGTCTACGCTGAGCTGCTCGGTCTGACAAGGAACAAGTATGAATCTTTACATATTTTGTTACCCAGAATGTGTTGGCTTCATTCTTCACACCCGCTCTAAGCCTCCATGCACATCCTTTAACAAAGCAATTTGCAACGAACAATGTCTTCGTAGACTTGTATACTTTAAATGCAAATCTTGTAGTCACTGCTGCCAATCTCAATGCTGATACAAGCTTCTCACTAGGAAAACTCTGATTGACAAAGATATTAGTGGACCAACCAGTATTCCATTGTTGTACTTTACCACCACAATGTGCTTTCAGACCCTCAGAAACAAAAGACATATCAGGTTCATCCTCATCCTCGTCTTGCACTTTCCCATACTCGCTGTAATCCACATCCGAATCATCAGTCTCATATTCTGCTTTCACATTTGCATCAGACTCATCATCGTCATTGCCATCATCAGCGTCTTCATCCCACTCTTCAGCAGCATCTTCACTCACATCATCATCACAGTAATCCGCTTCTCCACTCACATCAACATTCCCATACTTTATTTTTCTACTTGAAACACAAAGGTGTACACCATGCATCTTACTCAACTCAATTAAGCTTTGTACGTGTCTATCATTTGTAACATACATAGGAGGAGAATCAGGAGGCATTTGTTGAAGCATCACAGATGGTAATGGATAGGATAACTCCACAATCTCGGTTTCCTTTTCCACCATATAATAATCCTCTTCTGCCATTTTAAGAAGCTCACCATGTGTGCAACCATCTCTTAAGAAGAACAATCTCCCTCCTTTGCGATTATCCACCAAGAAATGCCACAACAAGTCTTTCCTCACCCATTCTCCATAAACAGTGGGTATGTGAACCATTCTCTGTCAGAAAACAAAATTGAAACCACATTAGAAATCATTGTCTATTTATGTAGACTTCACCTGAAGTCTACAGACTGATAAGCTAAATACCAAATAAATCAAGAAAATTGATTTCACCAAATACATATAATATAAACATCTAAAACTTATTCATATGTAAGTAAACTTACTAAAACAGTCGTAAGATTAAAAAAATCTTAAAAAATCGTTGAAAATTTCATGAAAATGAGTTTTTTTTTTAAAAAAGTGTAAATATAGACTAACGGAGAAGTCTACTTATGTAGACTTCACATGAAGTCTACAGACTAATAAGCTAAATACCAAATAAATCAAGAAAATCGATTTCACCAAATACATATAATATAAACATCTAAAACTTATTCATATGTAAGTAAACTTACTAAAACAGTCGTAAGATTAATAAAATCTTAAAAAATCGTTGTAAATTTCATGAAAATGAGTTTTTTTAAAAAAGTGTAAATATAGACTAACGGAGAAGTCTACTTATGTAGACTTCACATGAAGTCTACAGACTATTAAGCTAAATACCAAATAAATCAAGAAAATCGATTTCACCAAATACATATAATATAAACATCTAAAACTTATTCATATGTAAGTAAACTTACTAAAACAGTTGTAAGATTAATAAAATCTTAAAAAATCATTGTAAATTTCATGAAAATGAGTTTTTTTAAAAAAGTTTAAATGTAGACTAACGAAGAAGTCTACTTATGTAGACTTCACCTGAAGTCTAAATTTTAGGTTACTTTTGCAATTGGAAAAAGATGAGTAGACTTCTTCAAAGAAGTCTACTCACTCCGAGAAGTCTATTAGAGAAGTCTACGTAAAAAATGGTTAGTTTTGCAATTGACCAAACTTTGACTTTTTCTTAAAAAGTCTACTTTTCTAAGTAGACTTCTCCAAAGAAGTCTACTTTCAAAGTAGACTTCAAAGAGGTTAGTTTTGCAATTGACCAAGGTTGACTTTCCCATGTAGACTTTGTTTGTAGTCTACTCATAGAGTAGACTGCAAACGAAGTCTACTTGGGTTAGTTTTGGGGTTGACCAAATATTGAATCTATTTCCATGTAGACTTCTTTTGAAGTCTACTTAAAGTAGACGTCTTAAGAAGTCTACGTTCCGGAGTATATACGATCGGAAAACTCAAGAAAATCGACTGAAAAATCACCTACCAGTGATATTTAGCTTCTTCAACCGCCGATTACTTCGATTCTAGCAACCACCAAATAAGCCCAATCGATTTGCTTGGCCAAATAACCAGATATGACACTATCTTAGAACATAAAGTTTCAAAAACTTAGATTAGAGAGTTTTTGTGCTGAAAATGGAGAAATAATGGAAGAGTACAAGGTTAAGAGGAGAGAAAATGAGGTTACAAAGCTAAAAAATGGGTCTTTGAAGCAATAAAAGCTTCGAATTGGTTGAAAATGGTGGTTGAGAGAATTGATGGTGATGGCATTTTCGTGAATAAGTGAGGAGGATGAGGATTGTTTGGTAAAATGAATTACCGAAATAATAATAAAAAAAAAATAATCTAATGGCATTTCTGTAAATAAATAGAACTGATAAGGATATAAATGAGATAAAATGGTTAATTTCAAAAGTGGGAAAATAGGGAGTTAGTTTAGCAATTGACTTTGATTTGTGGGTCATTTTTGCAAGATCCCCATAAAATAATTATCATCACAGCTGTACACACGTATATATAATACCATAAATACCATATATTGAAACTATATACAAAACATTCCTATAAGTTACTAACAGTTTTATTTAATTATTGGAAAATAGACAAATTTTTGGAGATGTTTTTAGAGATATCAAAATTACATGGAAACAGTTATTTCTTTTTTGGAGATGTCAAAAATCCATGGAAATAATAATTTATTTTTCGGAAATGTTAAAAAATACATAGAAATAGTTATTTCTTTTTTGAGCAATGGTTTACATGGAAACAGTTATTCTTCCATTTGAATACATGAACATTGTCACTCGTATTTAATTTGACAGACGTGACTATTTTAACGGAGCCATCAAAGACGAGTTAAAGGAAATATGTGCTAATAGAGGATTATCTCATCTCAAATGATTTCTTATAGAGAGGGCTATCTTATCTCAAATGATTTGAATGTCTTTTATTTACATCTTAAACGATATATTTTAGTGAGTTAAAATATATATTAAAACTATGGGATCCAACTTATATACATTCTTAAAAAATTAGAGTAATTAAAAAACAAATACATATGTATATAGGTCATACTCCTTAAATTTGATAATTAGTGGTTTGGAAAGGATCTAGCCAATAAAAAGGATGTACGGTATATGCAAGTATACCGAGTTTGAGATGTCTCTTGGTGCAACAGAACGAGCTAGAGCTATCTTTGAGCTTGCGATATCTCAGCACGCTCTTGACATGCCGAGCTCCTATGGAAGTATAGAGGACACGAGGTTTATATGAGAGGACCGTACTAAGCATTACAAGGTGTGGGTTAGTTTTGCAAAGTTTGAGGCGAAAGAAGAAGACACTAGTAAAAAACCTGGCTATAGCCACTGTCTCTTTCGTGACTAACGCAAAAATACCGTGGCTATATGGTCTTATAGCCACGAAAAGTCACGGGGAAAAACCGTAGCTATACGATCGTGACTAATTTATTTCGTGGCTTTTCGTGGCTACATAGCCACGAATTAGTCACTAGTGTATTTCGTGGCTATGTTAGTCACGAATTAGTCACGCATTTATTCGTGTCTATATAGTCACGAATTAGTCACTGCTTTTCGTGGCAACCTTAGTCATAAATTAGTCACACACTTATCCGTGTCTATGTTAGTCACGAATTAGTCACGCGATTATTCGTGTCTATATAGCCACAAATTAGTCACTGCTTTTCGTGGCAACCTTAGTCACGAATTACTCACACACTTATCTGTGTCTATGTAGCCACGACTTATTCGTGGCTATTGCGTGACTAGTTTAGCTACGAAATATTAGTGACTTAACCGTGGCTATGGATTTAAAAAAGGAAAAAAAAATATTTTCGAATTTTAATAATAAAAACATATTGCTAAACCATAACAAATCATGTTGCTAAACCATCATATAAAATACGAAAATGCAATAATCAATTAGAATATTATACATCAAAAAGTGTTTGAAACATAACATAAAAGTTTAAGAAACAGTTTAACATTCAAAAACATGAAAAATACTAGAAAAAAAACTAATCTCCTAATAAAAAAGCACACATCTCATCTAGTGTAGGTTGTTGTTGACTTGGGTTTGTGGTGTTAGCAGGATTTGTAGAGGCAGCAGCAGCAGCAGGGGGCGGAGAGGCATCAACAGCAGTAGTAGAAAGCGGAGTGGTACCAACCTTTTGTAGGAATGCATTTAGTACTGCCACCATTTCATTCTTGACTGTGGCCAACTCTTCCTTGAACTCACCCCTCATCGCCAACACATCTTCCTTGAGCGTTTCAATATTGCTGTTGACAGCTTTTGAATTAGCCTCCAAACCGGATATACGCATGTCCATGTCGACAGTGTGTGTATGAGATTCATGGACTGTCTCGGTCGGAGTGAAATCCCAAAACTGCACACTGCCTATTCCGTATACTCTCCCTCGCTTTGTCTTACTGCGCTGTAAAAATAAACAAATATACAAAGTCAGAGACAAAACAGTCTAAAAACACATTCTTAAACACTACAAAATAGCAACTCGAGACGAATCACAACACAAACACATGGCTAACATGAAACGTCAAAACGAGTCACCAAACAAACAAGTCAAAACGAGTCACAACACAAACACAAAACCATTATAGCCAACAAGTCGATCCATAACACAAACCCAAATCCATTTCCCTAACTATCATCAAACAGCGAGTAAAGCCTAACTATCATCAAACAGCGAGTAAAGCAATAAGTGAGTTATTGTAGAGTACCTTGAGAAATTCTTGGTTGAGGAGAATGCGAGTAGGAATTGCAGACGTTGCAGCTGTTGAGGTGCCTTGGCTGTCAGAATGAGGAGATCCATCATCAGCTGTCATCTCTGCCACGGCCTCCTCTACTTCAAGAACAAGAGATTCTGATCGACCATCAACGAAAGTTCCATCTGACCGCGTGTGTGTCTTACGCACGAGATCGGTGTAAGGTGGCGGTTCATCAAGACCAGACTCCACCATCTGGAAAACATGTAAACATGTAGATAAATAAATAAGTAGAGAATATAACATATTAAAGATTAAAAAAGGGAGAGAAAAATATTCACGTATCATGTCATATTCGATCTTTAAAAAGTTTTGAGGACCTGCACAATGCTTGTGTACCCCTTTCTCACCTTGGGGTGTCATGCGAGATGAAGCCGCTGACTTGCTCCTTTTACGGGCTGGTTCTGTTGAAAAAAACTCCAGCAGAGTGGTCTAGTCAGATTCGCTTATGAAATTAGGCTTCTGGTTCAGTCTCTTCTTCTTACTGATCTTTTGGCATATTGTTGTCTGTGTGTGCAACTTCCAAAGACGTTACACCTCGGATTTAAAACGATTTTCCCAGTAGTAGTTTTGCTACAATGAAAACAATGAACATTAATATATGTATTACCATAAAAGTAAACAACAAATAATTCTGAAACAAGCACAACACTTACCACAAAAGTCTGCCACCACTTATCTTTCCTCTCTTGAGGAACAAATTTCCAGCTACTCCATGGTCCCATGTAGTAGGCTTGCCATGTTGTTCGGATGAATTTGTGGACAGAGGGGTCTACACCGAACCTGAGATAAGAAGAACTACAATCAGAGAAGACAATACATTATAAGAAGAAATAAGAGAACTCGGTTATGTAGAGAACTTACCATAAAGCGCCATTGAGTTTCCTTGGATGGAGGTGTGGCTGAAGCTCTCTCGAGGGAGCATTCAATAATGCATCTAGGGTCATACGGTTGTAGTTATTAGCACCTGAAGATGCAGCGCTTGGTGGCATGGCAGGCCCACTTGTAGATCCAACAGCTCCTGGTGGCAAGTGAGGACCTGAAGAGATTCTAGACCCTACAGCTCCTGGTGGTATGACATGACCTGTCAAAACAACAAAAACATAACTTAAGAACAATAAAGATTATAGCTAAACACATATATACACGCTCACACATAAGAACAATGTGATAAATAATTAATGGAAAGCTTGAAAGCAAATTCTAGTCGAAACTTGAAGCTATAATTAATCTGGTTTTTTTTGGGGGTAAAATCAAAACATCATCATACTATACAGAAGCCAGAGTCAATGTCTTCAGTTTGATTAGAGTAGTTACTAAAGTACGAATGCAGAGGAAGGCATATAAAGTGAAAGCTAGAAAGAAAAAAAAAAGAAATCTTAAAATGTAGAAGACAAGAAGAATCTCAGTATGAATCTGGAAGCTTTATATCAACAAGACAACACTTGGAGTCTATAAAGAAACGAATTTGGTTAAGTGATCAAGCTTTACATGAACAAATCAAATAGCTTATGAAAATTATTGACAGTTGAAACAACATAATCAAAAATTAGTGACAGTTTCGCGAAAATTATTGACAGGGTGATAAAAATTAGTGACAGTTTCGCAAAAATTAGTAACCCAAATTCTAGTCAAAAATTCAAGCAAGAAAAACCCCAATCAAAACTCAATTCGAACTCCAAACAAACAAAAATTAGCCACACAAAAGAAACCCCAAATCAAAACCCTAAATCTAATCCAAACTTCAATCAAAACGATAAACCCTAATTTTTATAGATCCAGAAGACTTACCCGAGTCGTGGTTGTTGGCGGTGACTGGGTTACGGCGGTTTTGTCGGTTTTGGCGAGGAGGAGCCATTGAGAGAGAAGAGAGATCGACAAAGAGAGAAGAGAGATCGACAAAGAGAGAAGAGAGATCGTTAGGACACGATGAAGATGAAGAGCAAGAGATTGTTTACGATTTAGGAATCGAACAAGAGATAGAGTGAGGTATCGAGAGGAAGAAGCTGGGAGAAGAAAACGATAAAGGTTCGAGAGGAAGAAGACGAGATAGAAAATTTTTGTTAAGTGTTGGGTCGAATATTTGCGGTAAAGTTGATTTGGTGGGATAAACCAAAATTTGGTGGGATCAACCAAAATTTGGTGGGATAAACCAAATTAATAGGAGGGAAACCAAAATTTGGTGGTTTAACCAAACAATTAATGGTTTAATTTGAATTGGTGGTTTATATTATTTTGTGCATGATTTAATCAAAAAATTAGAGAAGTTTTATAATTAAAAATTATTATAAGTACATATAAATTAAAGTAATCATAATTATAATCTCAAACTAAATAATATAAAAATTTGTTTAGATTTTATAGTAATAAGAAACAAAATTTAGTTAAATTCTAAATTTATTACAAAAATCAGTTAAATTTTTCAATTGATATTTTCAGTTTATGGTTTGATCTTAGAGTTTAAGGTTTGGTTTTAAGGTTTAGGATTTGATTTTAGAGTTTAGGGTTTGATTATAGGGTTTAGGGTTTGATTTTAGGGTTTAAGGTTTGTTCTTAATACACCATTCATAAAATCTTAGTTTTATTATAATATTTAGAAAATAAAGTTTAATTATACATATTCTTAAAGATATGATAAAACTTAATCAGAACCACAATCAGAATCAGAGTCATTTGCCAAACTTTCTAATTCACATTCCCGTTCTTCTTGGATCTCGTTCTCAGTAGCCTTAGCAAGTTCGAGAACATTCTTAGTCCGCTTGCACCTCCCGTCCTTAGTCGGACTAGGAACCCGGTCGCGACTCCATCGTAGCTATAGCGAGTTTTTTTACTAGTGAGAAGACTGCTGCTGACTGCATCAGACACGCCAGAACGGTTTCCGACAGAGTGTACGCACCGGAGTTGAAGGAAGAACGAGCTACGATCTTGGATGATTGGCTGATCATAGAGACAAGCTTTGGTGAGCTCGGGGATGTAAGTCTCGTACAGTTGAAGCTCCCCAAGAAGATTAAGAAGAGAAAGCTAGATTCTTGATTATCTCTTCTCTTCCCCAAAGAACTTCAGACGATGAATGTCAAGATTCTTAAAGCGGCTTGTAAATGAAGAAGCAGAAGGTTGTTGCTTTCGGATGATTATTGAGCTGTTTTGTATTCTTAATTCTTTATGTCATAAAACAATAGGTATACGTCTTTAGAGGTAGGATATCCTAAGTGACGATGCCATACGAGACACTTGATCCGTACGTCCAGCCATCGCTACTTCCATGTCCACGCTCCTAAAGAAGTATAATCCACATGGCTGCTCACCCACTCCAATCAGGGTCCTCGTGGTGCAGTACTGGATAGTGCAAGGTGTGTCAGAAATCTGGAATATGCAACAACTATCTCGTGTCAACTATGATACTGAGATCAAATGGCAATGTAATCCCTCTAAAAAGAGCACATTCTGTAAACTGATATGCAAGCCCATCTTAACTGAGCCTTTTCTAACCGCAACGGTAAAGCGACCATCTGGTAGCTTTATATTCACCGGAGGTATATCATGTATGTCAGTCATAAAATCACAAGAGCCGGTCATATGATTGGTGGCCCCTGTGTCAATAATCCAAGATTCGAAAAAAACGTACCCGACAAGCGATCGTGTGGTCCTTGTTTCCGTTGTGCATCATTCAATCCACTGAACCCTGTTCTTTCTGCATCAGTTATTACGCCATGCCCACCCGATGAAGATGCACCACCAGACACACCAACTGCATTCGCCGAAGCTATTTCTTTGCCTTTTCCTGCAGAAGTCTGTCCATTGCTGCGTGTTGGTTGTGACGTGCCACGGTTACGAGGTCTGTTGAGGATATCCAATCTGTCTGAAACACTGGTCAGCAACATGGCCCGTACGACCACAACTCGAGCACAACACATTCTTGTCTCTAGTATCCACACCTCCACGATTGCGAGGTTGTGACTGAGCTACGAAACTCACTCCTTCTGTTGGTTCTGTGTATGATTGGACTCCCATGCGAGAATCTTCTTCTTGAGTCAAATCATTGTAAACGTCATCAAGAGAAGGGAATGGTACTCGCGAGAGTAGGGCCGATCGAGTCGGAACGTACACTTCGTCAATTCCACGGAGGAACTCATGAACTCGATCTTTATCTCTCTCTTGTTCAAGTTCGAGATTCAGATTGCAAGAACATGAGCCACACTTGCAACTCTTCGGGGGTCGATAGCCTGTTAACGTCATCCATAACTTGTTCAGATACCCAAAATGAGCTTCGATCGGTTGGCCTCTTTGTCTTGCAGTTGCAATCTCTGTTTTGATCCTCTGAATTTTGGATCCATTTTTGATAGAGAACCTCTTCTGAATATGATCCCACAACTCACTTGCCACATCTCTGTGTGAGAGGTTGGATCTAACGCTTGGATCAATTGTTAACTTGATCAAAGAGACTATTAATGCATTATTAGTCCACCAGTCTTCAAGATCTCCAGAATCTAGTCTTGGTTGGGGAATCGTGCCATCCACGAAACCAAATTTCTTTCTCGCCTTCAATGCTAGACGAAGGCTCGATGCCCATTCGTCATAGTTCGGACCGCGAAGCAACGGCTGAGAGATTAAACTCCCTGGATTGTCGCTTGAAGTCAAGTCATACGGAGATATAGTGCGTCGTTGGACCGCAACATAGTTCGTCGAGGTTTCCACGTGTTCGCCGGTGCTTAGTTTCGACATCGGTGTGTGTTTCTTCTGTCATCGTGAAAGTTTTGATAAGAAAGAGAAACAAGTAGTCGATCAAAGAGGATGATGATCGGCCGCCGTTTAAGAATAAAACCTTAGTAGGACTCTGATAGCATGTCAGGAAACAATAGGTATAGAATAGTTTTCCTTACTTTTCTCAAGGTCAAGGACCGTGTATATATACAAGGGTTTGTATCCCCATAATGCGATATATACGAATCTACCAAGAAAGGATATATGTACATTAACATATTGTACATATAATATAAGATATCGTAATACTTTATACCTCGTCTATGACTCTGACTGCTAAATATATCAGTCACAATTTTTTTCTTTGATTCTATCTCACTTTTTTTGTTATTCTAAATATTTATATGTGTTGGACCAATTATAAACAATTTTACATAAAAATTGTTTCTCTTTGGAACCGATACGAGGTTGTCAACGAACCCTTGCCCATGCAAAAACATAAATGCATGTAAAATCTTGATTGAAAATTTAGCATTATTTTTTTAATTTTATTTTGAACTAAAATTTTCAATTAACAAAAGTTAGCATTATTATAAAGATAAAAATAAAGAACAAATTTATGAATCCAAAAATAAATTATGTATACATCAGTTCTTGGAAACTTATCTGATTTTTTCGCAATTTTCTAAACAAAATTTTGTTAATTTTCGAAGACTCTGTTTTACGAAAGACTGATGGTGTGAATAGGTTAGTTTTGAAGGGCACGTAAATTTGGTAACACTTTTTTTGAATACCGGCGCGGGTGCAATAGGTTAGTTTTGAGCCAAGACTCTTAACTTGAATCCTGTATCTTTCTCAACATCAGCGATTTCTTTAGCAATCATGGAATTCTCAAAGAGTAAACACCGCTTTGGAAAGGGTGCACGTGCAGATATGCTTTTCTTCAAGTGTACTTGAAAGTTGAAACTCGTTTCAGGATATACCACTAAGGCACTGATGCAAGGAAAAATACTTGTTTCAGTTTCTGTGGAAATATCTCATAACAATATTGGACATATCGGTCTTTGACTAATCAATAAAACAAAATACAAATTCAATAACAAGAACAATGACCAGAAAATAACACAAAATATTAATGAACAATACTGGATAAAACTATTATGTGTGGACAAAGTTTCTCACAATATAATAGAAACAAAAGGTCGAGACATGCTGATTGTTGCGCAGAACACCTAAATATCTACCATACGATGAACCAAGATGTTTAATCTTCGATAACCAAGAACACAATATTGATCCAGAACTTTTTAGAACTAGCATGTGTGGACAACGCTTCTTACAATAGGAACATAAAGGTCAAGGCGTCTTGGTACTTGTATCCTTCCCATAAGAAAGAGTTAGTATATGCTTATCATGCTTATACCTCACTTTTTGAGGTAAAGTAGCACAGCTGAAACATAGAGCGAAGTTGCACTCAATGCAATTGAATGTTTCATTTGTGTAATATCTACTTGTCTTGCAAACCTTATACATTCCCTGCTGTTCTTCTGGTGTGGAAGTTAGGAATAAATGATGCATATGACTTACATGGACTAGTGGCTCAGTAATTGTAGCACACTGCACATGTAGCTTAAAATAACACCCTTCTTTACCGCACTCGTAGAAGAAACAAGCTGTGAAGAACCAAGGACAAACTGAACATTTATTCTTATAGTACACAACATGGGTGGACAATCATCATATCCTTTGACCAGAGTGAGCACATGTGGATGTATCGGGTGATATATTTTGCGAGGAAGATTGGCGCATGTTTCATGCAGTATGTAATCACATTGCATGCAAGAGTAGAAGCTACCAAAATAGATTGGCATGATGCATACCTGACACTGCTTATTCTCGTAAAAATCTCTGCTTGTGTTCTCATCAAGTCTCAAATGATGATGTTCATGACTGAAATGTCGTATGATCCATCGCTTATCCTCACATATGGCTCACCAAATTCTTCTTCAGTTTCTTCAGGATCTTCTTCAAGTTCTTTACCATCCCACATATTACTCTGTGTAGCACATCTTGAATGAGCTGCATACGAACAACCATCTTTGCTGCAAGAATAACTCCCGTAATCATTGACGATCTCTTTGCGACAAACATTACAAGACAAATCTTCTTCGTTAAAATAAGGGGTAAAGGAGATACGATGAGGATGGTGGGATATCCTTATGACACGTGGTATGCTGATACAACCTTGATGGACTACAAAGTCACAGGGAGGACATATATAGAAGGGAGAGATTGCTGAATCGGTCAAGGCACAAAGTTCGCAAGTTAAGGAAACCCGTCTTGGAAACAGAGCAAGTGAATGCTCATGCCACTTGGGATGATATATACACAAAGCTCGTGGTCTCGCCGCACATGATATATTCATAGCATAGTTGCAAGCTGAGCAAAGATAAAATACATTAATGAGATATTCATCACAACAATAGCATTTCATTCTTGTTCCGAATAGTCCTGGAAACATGACAAGCTGAAGAGAATGTTTTGGATGAAGGGGGTGTTTGATCTCAACCGGAGCCTTTTCATATTCTCCATGGTTCTCCCCATTGCACTCTGAGCAACGAAAATGGGTATCATCTCCTCTAGTTGAACTAAAAATATCCCAGAATACAGGGAAACAGTACCACTTGTGACGGCCTTTCCAAGAGATTTTTCCCGTCACAATAAATTTACTCATAGAGAAGACGAAGAAAGAGAAAACTTGATGGATGTGGGATATGAGCTTCGGTTCCGGCTCGAGACGCAATGTTTGACGAGTGAGTAACAAGAACTCCCACTCTAGCTCCCAGGCTGCAAACTGATCTATAGAAAGTTGACGAGAGATGAACTTTTGGTAATCAGGGTTATGAGCTCCGAGAGCGGCTTCGGCTGGGAATCATATTCCATGGAGTTGAAGAGAGAGATTGTTTGAGTGGCGAGTGACATCAGCTCTGACTCTGGCTTCGGCTGAGAATCCAAATCCATTGATCTGAGAAGAGACATTATTTCAATAATGATGACTAGTGCATTGAACGTAATCCAATTTGAACCCGGATCCGCATCTGGATCCAAATCTACTATATCTGGTTCGTCGAGACAACATAGTTGAGAAATGAGTGATATATATGAGCTTCGACTCTGAATCCATAGAAATCTCTGAGTTACTACGAGTGATATGAAATATTTTTTTAGCATGAATGCTCACTATATCCATATGTGTCTGAATGCTAGTTGTAATACATATGAAAAATCAATTTAGATATTTAAATTCATCCACTAGTATTGAAAAACTAAATTACTGAATTATCATTGAACTCCACTTGGATGTGTTTATTGTTATCGTGCATTTTTCTACGATCAGCCCCTTAGCTTGCGGATCTTTGCTTTCACAATATGTTTATATTTTATGTTTTACTAGGCTTTTAATTCGTGCTATGCGCGAGTCTGTATTAATAATTAGGTTTTTTGGCTAATATTTTTTAAATTATCAAAACTATAATATATTTGTAGAAATTTTCTTTTATATAAAAAATTAAAATATAATATGTAGTATTTCCTATTTTTATTTATAAAATTATAAATCTTATTAAGTAAAATCATAGTAATGACACCTAACAAAATATCTAACTTTGATGTGCATATGTTTGATTTAGAAAATAATTTACTTACTAAATTTTTGGTGTTTTATTTTGTATCTTTAGGATTTCTGTGGTTCTTTTTTTAAAAAAATTTTATATGTTTAAATATTTAGTTTCTTTACTAAATGTCTCACTAATGTTGTGTACATATACAAGATATATGTTGATTCAGATTTACTTTTATTAGTAAGCTACACTAATCGTGTAAAGCTGCTTTTTGCTTCTCCACCAGATCTTCTACGAATTTTAGGTTATATCTCTATTCAGTTTATAAGATCTGTTTTATTTGCAGTTAACTATTTGCTAATATTTGTTTTTAAACATGTAAGATGATGTTGAGATTTCACATTATCACTGTTTTTTTTTTATCTTTTGTGTGTTTATTCATGTTTTGATTTGAATATTTTATCTTCATATATTCCCATTTGAATTTGATTCATAACTTTGTCATATTATATTATTTAAATAAAATTTTAGAGGATGTTGCTCATGTGTTGTTCATGTTGACTAAGCTATAAGCAGTAAATATATATACAAATCAGACTTTATTACTTATTATTTTGAATGTAAAGTTACTTGTGTAGTATTTTACTTTGTTAATTTTCAACCAGACGCAATCAAGGTATTAATCTTTGTAAATTTAAATAATATGTTTGATTTAGAAACATGTATAACCTATTAATACTTTATATGTTTATTCATAGTCAACAGCAATATTTTAAAAATCATGAATGTTTTTGGAATTATATTTCAAACTAATATTCTTCTTAGATCTTGTTTTTTGTTATTTTAAATATCTTCAATGGTAATTTTATATTTTATTTTAATTATCTAATTTTTCTGCAGGTTTGATATACTTAAAACATATATAATTTTAATTAATCTCTTTTGTTATTAGTTTTTCAAATAGGTAACATATATATTAATCAAATATCTTTTACATAAATGTTTTTTCTTTGTTAAATTTACTTTTTAAATTAATTAAAATGTTATTTTGACATGCTATAACTCGTTATTCTAAATTGTAAGTGAACTTCTCTCAAAAGCTTATACCATAATTTGGTTTTTTTTTAGTTAATATTTCTTTGGTAGTTAGCCTAAATATCAAGCTAATATTACTTTATACGACTTTTTCCTTTGATAATTTACCTCTCTTGATTTTTGTTAGTTAAATATTTTTATATGAATTTTTAAGTAGTTAGTCAGATATCAAGTCAATATATTTTTAAGTGTTTTTTTTAAAAAACTAATATTTTGTAAAACTTAATTTTCATTTTAGTTTTTTAGTTAATTAATTTCTTAATATTGATTTCTTAAATAATTATCTTAAATATTCATATTATTTTTGTTAGTTAAGTTATTTATAGTTTTTTTATTCTCTCACTTATTCTGTTTATATTTATTTTGTTAAATAAATAACATTGATATTAAGTTAATATCCTCTTTTTTGTTAATTTAACTTTCTCGATATAGACTTTCATTTTAATTGTATTGACATGTGGTAAGAGATAATTTATGTTTTGGTTTTTGTTAGTTAAACATTTTTTTATATTGCTTTCTTTAGTAATTAGCAGAAAGTATCATTTTTGGTTTGTTAAGATTTTTGTGTTAATTTTTTAAATATTTCCCCCAAAATTATAAGTTTTAGATGACTTTCTTTTTTGATAATTTAAAATGAATGTTTTTTTGGTAGTATTGATATTTTTAAATAATAATTTTATATGTTTATATGAAAATTTAATCTTAATATTTTTCTAAATAAATTACTCATTTAAAATATATATGCTAATTTGTTTTTAATTTAATTTTTCCGTTATTGATTTACATATTTATTTTTGTTAGTTTAGTTTTTGTGACAATGAGTTTTCATTTTATTTTCACAACAGATTTAGACTTTTGACATAAATTTATTTTATTTAGATAAAAAATTATCTTAATTTTCTATTCTATTGTGATAACTTTATATTTTTGCAAGATTTAATTTATTTAAATTATTAATAATGTTTTTTTTATTTTTTATGTTTAATGAAAAACGCTGATATTGACTAATCAGATTGAGTATATATGTCATATGTGGACGCTCTCATTGGTCTAAGACATCAACATAGACCACAACTAATATAGTTTAAGTTAGCACTTCAGATTTTAATTGTTTGTCGTGATTAAAATTTTAAAATAATTTAATTGTGGTTTTAAATACAGTTTTTAATAATTTTGTTCAATATATATGATTTTTTTTCATAATCTATTTATATGTTAATTTACCTTTTTATTGTAAATAAAAAAATAAAATCTACTTTCAAAACTATATTTTATTAATAACTAACTTAAAATCTAGAAACTTTCCTAATAACAACAAAAATAAAATTAATTAAAATTTAGAAATTTTCCTTATAACAATTAAAATGAATGAATTAATTTAATATACAATATATAATTAACTAAAAATAATGATGATGTGTACCAATAGAATTGAATTTTTAAATCATATGTAGACACCTTTAGAGGCATTTAGCATCAACTTTTATTAGTAATAGATATTTTGTAATGTGTTTAGTATTTTATATAATATTTTTTTAATGTAATTTAGTTATATTACTTAATATTAATTTATAAATATAAACTAAGTCCATAACTATATAAATATAAATGTTATATAAATATTTAAAAGTATTACAAAGTCTCTTATTTGAGATACTCTTTTTATTTTTTATTTTGTTCTATCTAGAGCTCGATTTTAGGAAACGAATCGAAGACATTCAAGGTTTTTTACCTTAGTTTGGTACCACACCTAAACCCTATCCTTTAAACTCCATCCATTCTTTTAATTTGTCTCATTGTGATTTGTGTATACATATGCAGAAATCTTGGAGAAGAGAAGGGTTCAGATAAATTAAGTGCTTTACTGGAATCTCAGGTGAGGATAATAGACTT
This sequence comes from Thlaspi arvense, assembly GCA_911865555.2. Taxonomy (NCBI): domain Eukaryota; kingdom Viridiplantae; phylum Streptophyta; class Magnoliopsida; order Brassicales; family Brassicaceae; genus Thlaspi; species Thlaspi arvense. The sequence goes on from OU466861.1 coordinate 11,867,856, forward strand.
GGTTTAAGAAAAGTCAGCAAAAACTACAAGCTGAGGTAAACATCAAATCAATATTTCCTATTAATAAAAATCGTTTTGTTTTAAAATGATTAGATTTGTTGATCATCTTATAGTCTAATATGCATGTGTGTTATCCGTTTAAAAGGATTTTGGTATTATTGCTAATGTGTGATAAGGTTGTAAGTTTGGATTCAGGCTAGTTCTACGTTCATTTGACAAGTTCATAAAGTAAAAAACAAACAAGTTTGTTAACGGGTTCGTTTCCCTACATTCCTGATATGAGAGAATATATTCCATATAGAAAGTTAGAAGAGATCCTAACTAGTATATAAGAAGCATGGACCAATCTACTTATTGCCAATTGGTTTTGAGTCGAAAGTTTATGTAACTTAACATAGTATCGGAGCCTTATCCAAAAAATCCAATTCGATCCATAATCGATCTGTGACCCAAAGATGATCCGTCGATCGTTGTCTAAACATTACCGAGATCAATGCCCAAAGTAGCCATCATCAAGAGGGGCATATTAGGGAATATATCCCACATTCAAAGCCGGAATAGATAATAACTAGTCTATAATGAGCCAATCCACTCATTACCAATTGGTTTTGGGTTGGAAGTCCATGTAACTTAACATCCGGAACCTCGTCCAGAAAAATTTCATTAGAACAAGATAACAATTACATGATTGCGTGCAATCTTTTCTACATGAAAATCCTACTGTGAATCCTCATACATCCAGTTTTACTGTGGATTGCTAGATTCACAGGAACACCACCAACAAAGCGTATAGATCTACATCTTGTCTGTCTGGTGGGGGTGACGCCATACACAACCTTTCCCTCTGTCGACGATACCCTAAACACGTGCGGTCTCCATAAGACGGCCTTAAGGTATTTATATTAACCGCTTAACCCCAACACATAGGATCTTCATACGATCACGGATAGATACAACTTGCTCCCCAAGTTTATCTACTTACCAAGTCTGTGCAACAAATATAACATATCCTAGGAACTTTATACAACTCAACAAGTCACTTGCCACATCATCTTTTGATTGACGCCAAATCCTGCCTCCTGATACGACGTCTGATACATCCTCTGGTGTACCGCTTGATACACCCTCTGAAGCATCATCCCTTAACATGTTATATTATACATTCTCTGATGTATCAAGCTTCATTCTTCTGATCATCACAACCTGTGTTTATGTTAAGTGTCGATACCTGTTCTATCTCAGCCTCTGTATCATGTAACTCTAGTGTCTCAGATTCTATATCAATGTTTACCTTGTGTCTCTTCCTCATCTGTGGCAATCGCTATAACAGTCATGTTCCAGCAGGTTCTCAAGTCAGTCAGCAATACATCAACAATCTCCTCCTTGACGACTGAGTATTAGAACCACAGCATACTGGTAATACAACATGAGTTCTGTCCAAACCTTAGTCACACCGTTATTCTAAGTATCTGCTTGCCACTTACATCATCTTTTTGCATCAGCACCAAGCTTACACATCTAATATCTTCAGTCTCCCCCTTTTTAGTTTAGTTGAATACTCAAGCACTCTATTCATTAATCACCAACATATAGTAACAACATTCACAGGATTGAAGCAAAGAAGGATTCAAACTTACTTTTCAAGCATGACATAATCTCCCCCATATGTTCAAATGTACATCTTCAAACATGACAGGAACTCCCCCACACGTCAAGCTTGTGTTCTATATCAGAATCAAAGAACTCCCCCATATATTAAAATCTGTCTTCTCCCCCTGCTTGAGAGAAAACTAAGCTAAAAACACAAACCAAACAAGCATTTTGGACAAGGATCTTTAAACAGAACTCTTGTTTTCTGCAACAATGTGCTCATGTGCCATATCATGGCCTAACCTCTTGTGCAGATTCTGTGAAGAAGCGGATACAATCGTTCTCTGACTAGAAACACGTGCAAGAGACTTTTAACAACCAAAAGTAAGAAACAGAGACTATGACAACTTTTCTTATACATTCGAACACAGTCGGTCAAATTCTGAAACTGCCTTTACGAAAACAATTTCAGTTGTACCACTTGTCTTTGCAGAAAATTTTTTCACTCCCTGTGTTTCTCAATTACAGTTTACATATTGCATGGTTTTGTAACCATATTCAGACTCTCTGACATTGGCAAGCATTTGAGAATCCTCGCAAGACTTCTTAAATACTATTTCAGCTTACCATCTCTGTAATTTTTATTGACGCCTTAGCTGATCCTTCTTGGTAGAGGACCTCATGACCTCCACACTTGAGATTGAAATCATCAGTTTCTTCAATCGGATCTGCTGATAATCTTAGTCTGATTGATTCACAAATAGCCTGATACAACTTTAACAGGTTAACCAAGTCTTGGACTTTCCAAGATGAAAGCAAAACTTTCACGTGAATTATGGACTTGGTTACCTCTATGAACGTCTCCTCATTCAAGCCTGAGCAAGAACCTCCATCAGCGAAGACACGTTCTTATTTTCATCAGCTCTGTAGATTTCAAGAGACCCAAAAACTCTTAAATCGCCATTTGAAACTCCCACATAATATGCTTTTCCCTTTTGTGAATACCATCAAACGAGAGCTAAAAACCATACAACACCACCATCATGATTTCTTCACCCAAACCAAGAATAACATGTTACTTTACCCCTGAAACAACATGATTCTTCTTTTAAGCAAACTAGGGGAAGACAAATAACCATGATTCACTTACGTCTCCATCTTCTTAATAACCACTTTTCTTGAATACTTTGCTGTCAAACCGCATTTCTTATGGCATCACAAGGAGCTTCATTATACAAGCAAACTAGACAACAAGATAAATCCAAACAAACTCCAAAGACAGCTTTTACAAACAGTTTCAGAAATCTTTAATAAACTGCAAAATCACTCTATTTTCGCTGGCTTCATCTTTGACACATTTGACCAGTGATTATTACCATCCTTCTATACCATCTTATCAGAACATTCATTGATTCAGCTAGCTCAGATCAGGTCATCTTCGAGTCTTGTCGACCATTTGTTTCTTCTTTAACTTTAAGAGATTCACTTTTGTTTTAAACAACCAAGATGATAGTGAACGTTCTTCTCTGTGGATTACTTTCATCGCCAACCATGAAGTCTGGTTTGAAACATCTCATATAGAACCCTCCTTGACTCCGATAACTCCTCTGTCTTGCTCACTGACTGTTGTTGATAACGAAAACATCCAGACTTTAATCCTATCTTCCACTTCAAAACTTTGAGATTCTTCATTGCACTCTCTTGTTTGTTGACTTACAACTCTTGATTATATCAAAAACAATCCTCCACCACAACATCAAAGGAAACACAAATTCATTTTCATTATATGCGATTGTTCATTACTGACAAGAACCATTGCCATCTTATCAGTACAGTAGAAAAGATGTCCTCCTATTTTGAGAACTTTTACAATCTACCTTTGATTTCTCTCCTCTCCTTTTCTTTGGCAGAGTTGACTTGAGCTCAACCATGGTTCAATAAAAACTCATTGAGTATTGAACATCAGATTACAACCCATCTCAACAAGATATTCCTTCTTGGACTCTAAACTTCACCCTTTCCAGCATAAGCTAGTCCATTAGTGAATAAGTTTCCAGCATAAGCTAGTTCCCTGGCATCCATGAACCAGATTTGATTTAGACCTCAACTTGATCATCTTAGCCTAGCCTTCTTAAGTTCAACTTCACAATCATCTGATGCAAGAACAATCATCATTATTGTCTAAAACTTCAGCTTCTTCAATCGGATTCTCTGATTATATCAAAGACAAAACCCGATACAAGTTCAACACTTCAGCCAAGTTATTATCTTCTTATGATGTACTCAAATCAATAACCTGATCAGGAGACTTAATTACTTATGAATTTGTCTCCACCGTCTTCACACCTGATTGACAAATCTTAATAAAACTCCAGACATCAATTGAGTAGATGCAGAACCAAGGACGAAACACACACACGCATAGAAAACTTTCAGTCATAGAGCAACTGATTGAATTCAATTTTGATGCACCCAAATTCTATCCCCATTTCTTCACAGTGCCGAAATCAACGTTGGCTTATCATACAAACAAAACCTGAGAGCCCAAAAAAATTAACATGTGATGCAACTTTTCACAAACTACAAAGTAAAACCAAAGAGTGTTTTTGAATTTCAAAGACCAAATTTGAGCCATCTTCAACTAGCATCTCTGAAATTCCTAGCGAGGTCTTCGTTGTCTACTAGAATCACCCAATCTCTGATTCTTTGAATCTCATAGTTTTGGATATTCATTCACTATGAATCTCTCTATTTTCACACGAGCACGTGACCCCAGCCTCTTTTTGCTTCATAACTCTTACCAACGACAGAGAGAACGTTACAACTTTGACACTCCTCTTTATATATAAATAGAATTTCACCACAGACGACAAATTCTTCAGTGTTAAATTTATCTTGTGATTACTCTCTTTTAGAAGACATGATGAAAAAGACATAAATCCTTGATTCCTTTTAGTTCACAGATTTGTGATGGCCTTACTTCTATTCCAAGGCAAAGCAATATCATTTCCCGTAGCTTCGACAGATTTCAATTCGGGGAACTGATCTATTTCGACTAGAATACCTGCAATTTCCTTCATTAGTTGTGACCCTCTCCCTTGCTCAATGAAGCTTCTGACTCCATTTTTCAGGCATCTCGTCATGGCTACGAGCCCTAGCTAACTAGATCAGTCAACCAAATTAAGCTCCTACCCACTTCACCAGAATCTATGACTTCCTATGATGCAGCCAATCTTTTAAGTGGCGGCCTAGCAAAACTTCGCTGATTATGTGATTGTCTCATCTTCATATACAATTGTTAAACATCGTGTTTAATATACCAACTGCAAATCCAAAGTCGCAAACCCCATGAATTAATATTTCAGTATACAGAGACAACTTCTTAATTATCTAAAGACAATAGCTTTCACCGTAACCTTCTTGGAAAAATCAATAATTCAACTTTTCTTCTAATCCGAGAAGTGTCAGAACTGAAATCAGCTACTTAGTCTTCAAAAAGATGCTTCTTTACTTAACATAGCTCAACAAAATAACCAAGCTTCAAGATGTCACGCCAATCCCCTTTCCTTTAAGATGATAATGCCTAAACACTTTGTTAATCACGCCTCTAAAACCTCATATAATCAACCTTAATCAACTACACAAGATTCCAGTCTTCCTCATTCAAGGAACTAAGGGCTTACAGCTCCATCTTGTCCCTTGTCGTTGACAATCCCTGCAAAGTGATAAGACTGTGAAGCCTCTTCTTTTCCGCTCAATTACTTCTACCGTCAACTCTCACCCAATATACCATAATAAGTTTGCGGGCCATAACAGAATTTAACTAAAGCAAACAAGCCCACATAAGGTCCACTTTGAGAAAAAAAAGTCAATTATCCAGAGTCTTCAAATCTTCATCGTAACCATATTCTTGGCAATATCCAAGCAAGCGTAGCAAAGTTCTTCATCACGTTCCAAATTGAATTCTGTTAAAATGCATCCATACACTCATCTTCTTTCTCAAATACTTCAACTTTTTCTTCATACCACAAAATATTATCATATATGAAATTAAGACACTGTTGTCTCAACATTAGAACACGTTTCCCTTCATACTCTCTACAGGTTCTTGCCTGTAAATTACAAGCACCCTCTCTGATACCAATTATAAGTTTGGATTCAGGCTAGTTCTACGTTTATTCGATATTAACAATCATGACAAGTGCATAAAGTAAAGAACACACAAGTTTGTTAATAGTGTTTGGTTTCCCTACATCCTCGGGACATAGTCCAGAAAGATTCCACTAGAACAAGATAACAATTACATGATTGTATGCAATTTTTTCTACATGAAAATCTTATTGTGAATCCTCACACATCCAGTTTTTTCTGCGGATTGCTAGATTCACATGAACACCACCAACATAGCTTATAGATCTACATTTTGTCTGTCTGGTGGGGGCGACGCCACACACAAAGTGTGCCTCTGTCGATGCCACCCTAGACGTGCATGGTCTTCATAAGACGTCCTTAAGGTATTTATATTATCCACTTAACCCTAACACATAGGATCTCCATGCGATCACATATAGATACAACTTGCTCCTCAAGTTTATCTACTTACGAAGTTTGTGCAACGAATATAACATATCCTAGGAAGTTGGTACAGGTCAGCATACCACTTGCCACATCATCTTTTGATTGAAGTCAAGTCCTTGCCTCCTGATATGACATATGATACATCCTCTGATGTACCGCTTAATACACCCTATGATGCATCAGCCTTTAACATGTTGTCCGATGCATTCTCTGATGTATCAAGCTGCATTCTTCAGATCACCACAACTTGTGTTTATGTTCGGTGTTGATATCTGTTCTATCTCAGCCTCTGTATCATATACTGCCATTGTCTTAGAGTCTATATCAATGTTTACCTTGTGTCTCTTTCTTGCTTGTGACAATCGCTATAACAGTTGTGTTCCAGCAGGTTCTCAACTCAGTTAGCAATACATCAACAAAGGTTTTCTCTATATTAATGTTTTTTAGCATTATGGGATTGTTTGGGTGATGGAGTTTTGATTGTGCTTTTGATTGACTGGTAGCAAAGCTGCACATAGAATTTTGTATGCCCTACACTAAATAAAAATATTGTTTAATATTTATATATTGTATAGAAAATATATTTCAAGATTGTAAGAAATTTTTTTTTGGATAAATTGTTAACCAAATTACTACAAAACAGAAAAAGAAATACATAGAAACAAGGAGAAAAAAAAAAGAATTGAAATCATTAGAAGAATTATAGTTGAACTTTTAGTTTTTGGTGTATATTTGTAAGAAGAAAAAAAAATTCATATCTTATAAACTAATGCCCATAAGATAATTAATAAGTATTACATATATCATAAAAAAGTGAAGAAGCACTATATCAAGTCTTTCCGGGTAGGAGAAGATTCACCTTCGAATCTGGTATGTTGTTATCGTCATGAAACTTGGAAAGGTATTTGACATTAAAAATGTCGGCAATCTTGATGTGAAGGGCAAATGAAGACGATAATCGTTGTTGTTGATATGCTCTAACAAATCAATTGGACAAATCTTTCGCAACTGAAGCTTATTATACTCATGCGAAGGTATATGATCGTTTGCCAACACAATCCAAACCATCTCTCCAGGCTCAAAATAAACTCACGATGCTTCATATCTGCCGGAACCTTATACTTCTGAGCTGAGACATACAAATGATCGTGCATCTTCCTATGCGTTATCTTTCAGGATTTAACAGACTTCACTGCTTGTCCATGCATGTGGCGTGTATTCGGAAGAGCCGATAAGTCAAGAGGATCACACGGAAGTAAGTTGTAAATGACCTCAGTCGGGCTGAACAAAGAACTCTGATTAGTAGCATGATTGTGTACAAACTTAGCTTGACACAATTTGGTCTCCCAAGAGCGGATATTCTCACCAACCAAACAACGCAACATGTTACCCAAAGCACAAATTCTGACCTCAGTCTGGCCATCCATCTGAGGATGATAAGCAGTACTCATATCAAAACTTGTGTGCAACATCTTCTACAAAAATCGCCAAAAGTGGCTCAAGAATCTTGTATGCTTATCTGACACAGTTGATGTAGGTAAGCCGTGAATTCGATAAACCTCATGGAAGAAGAGTTGTGCCACACACACTGCATCTATTGTTTTCTTACACAAAACAAAATGAGCCATCCTTGAAAAACGATCAACGACAACAAAGATAGAATCATTGCCTCGCTGTGAACACAGAAGATCTAAGATAAAATCCATGCTCAAATCTATTGATAGGGGTCTAGTTTTACCCAATTTAAAGTACTACTGCAAGTGCACAGCAATGCAGTTGTAGCACAAAGTGTTATCGAATCCCAAGAGAGTAAGCTACTACACTACAAATTTTAGATTCAGATTATGTTAAGTGATAATGAGTGAATTAAAAGCGAAATAACGAAATAAATAAAAGCAGGCGATTTGATGATTGTTTCTAAAGTTCATAGAGCTAAAAACGCGAGGCCAGGATATTTCACAGGTTGAATCGAAAAATGTAGAATGCATGCAATGAGGATATATTTAAAACTGTTTAGAACTCGAAACACTAATTTATAACTAATCAGTTCTCATTGCAGAAATTATCTATGCCTAAGTTCTAGAATTTCAAATCTCTTTGCAAATTCTAACAATTTAAACAAGTAGTAATGATCAGGTTCGATTGTTCACAAAATTCCTAAATCAAATCTCTTTGCAGATAATAATTTTGCTCATCAAAAACTAGTTCAGGTGATTAACAATGTTCTCACATCTATTAAACAACCTAATGTGCAATTTATATATGATCAGTCCTAAATTCGAATTGAATGTAAGTCCAAATGAAGAACCAAATGATTTTTCTAATAGTTTAAAAATTCTACAAACTCTTTATCAGCCTTTAAATCATCCTAACCTAACATGCAGATTACTCAGACATGGATATGAATTCACAAAACAAAATTGAATAATACTGTATTAAAAAAAGAAAAGAGTAGAGATACAAGGGTTCGAAATCTTTTCTAAAAGAGTAAAGGATTTGTCTCCCTCAATGCTCTGAAATCAATCTCTTTCAAAAGCTCTTTAAAAAATCAGATAACAGCCAATGAATGGCAAAAAAAAACCTAATATACAGTCTAAAATACAAATGGGACATATTTGCAAATAGTGGAACTTCTGAGCCAAAATTCTAATTTTTCCTTCATCTTTTAATAAACCGCGCAATGCTTCTCAGATATGGGTGACAAGCGTCACCAAACAGTGAGTGACGATCCTCACCAGTGCAATATCACGGTCCTTGTTGCTTCATGCGGGAAGAACTATTTCTTAATCCAAAATGCTCCAAGATCTCCAATTATGCTCCAAACATGCAATAACCTCTAAAGATTCTACTAGGATTATAAAAAGACCAAAAAGACTCAATAAAAATGACTTATATCATGGTTAAAAACCATAAAAACTATGATATATCATCTATCCATGGATGAGTCGGTATAGGCAAATGAAGATACAAACCAGCATCGGAAGCATGACCTTTGCCGAGTTGACAATCGCAAAAAATGTTCAATAAATCTCTCCACATCACGTTGAGGGGTAGGCCAATAATAAGAAGCGGAAACAAGCTGGAGTGCGCGATCGCGGCCAGCATGTCCTTCAGAGTGAAGCTCTTCAATCATACACAACTTTAAACTGTAATCAGGGACACAAAGACGCACACCTTGAAAGAGAGAAACACATACATGAGGGTGAAGTCATCACGAGAACCTTCTTGGACTGCCTTAAAGATCACACTAAAGAATGGATCACTCATATAAGCTCAAAAAAGATGCAAAACCTGGTACCCCCACATGCAGAGCAGTTAAAAAATTATACGGTCTACTCAGTGCATCGGCCACACGATTCAGCTTCCATGTCATGTGTCATATTAAAACGTGAATTGCTGTAAGTAGACAATCCATGAAGCATGCCTAGCTTAGACCTTTACCTGACTATCAAGATGCTTGAGAGTATCATGATCGGTGAACAAAAGAAAGTCGCGATGGACTAGATAATATCACCAATGTTTGATGGGTTGGACCATAACGTAAAATTCAATTTCTTATGTGCTGTAACAACTGCAAGCTCCTGATAATTTCTCACTAAAGTACACCATATGCATGTTTTTATGACATAGAACCGCTCCAATTCCCAGCTTAGACGCATCACAATGGAGTTAAAAAGGTAAATCAATGTCTGGAAGGACCAAATAGGCGCTGAAGTAAGCTTGTGTTTGATGAGCTGAAAAGCGTCACAAGCTTCATCCATCCATAAGAACTGCTTCGCCTTCATACAGTCTGTTAATGAAGCCATAAATTGTACAGAAGTGAGCCAAAAAACACTGGTAAAAATATGGCAAACAGTGAAAACTTCGATTTTCAATGATGGTGCAAGGTTCCAGCCAAGATCGAACAGCTGCAACCTTACACTCATCCATTGAAAAACCGTTGGAAGACACAATATAGCCGAGAAAGAGCACACCAAATTCATATTTCTGTTTAGCAATAAAAAAAGTCTTTCGGTGTAAGACGATCAAAATTTGGCAAAGATGATGCTAATGATCTTCGATTGTGGAACTGAAAATCAATATTTCATCATAATACACCACCACAAACTTGCCTATGTAAGGCCGCAAAGCTTGGTTCATCACCAAATAAAATTACTTGACACAATCCAAATGGCATTACTAACCATTCAAATAGACCCTTGTGAGTTTTGATAGCCATCTTTCACTCATCTCCTGGATGTAGACTAATTTGATGATACCCACTCTTTAAATCCAATTTTGAAAAAATGGTTGCCTTTTCAACCTGATCAAGTAAATCATCTAAGCGAGGAATCTGAAAACAATATATAACTGTAATCTTGTTAATGACTCGACTATCCACACACATTCACCAAGAGCCAACTTTATTGGGTATGAGCATAGCTGGAACCGTGCAAGGACTTACGCTCTCATCCATATATCCTTTGGAAATCAAATCCTGAACCTGTTGTCATAACTACTCATGCAGGTTCATTCTATAATGCAGCTGATTGGGAAGAGAAGAAGGAAGAGAAGCACCAGGAAACAAATCATTTTGGTGTTGGATAACACGAAATGGGGGGGGGGGGGGGGGGGGGGGGGGGGGGGGGACCCTCAGGCAACTCAGTAGGAAACAGATGTGCAAAATTTTCAAGAAGAAGCTTGTTTATCCATAATATTAACGTACTTTCCGAAATAGCAAGGTTATGTGCAGATAAAAAATTGTCACATATTTACCACAAATTCTTACTATTTTTAAATCACTAATTCGCTATAAATAGTAACCAAAATAATTTCACAAACTTTTTTATAACTAGTAACTAAATTGTAGTCACAAAAATAATACAGTTAATAACCATAATACTATCACAAACCCGCCACAATTAGTATCTACATCATAATCACACAATTGTTATAATTTTATTTGTATTATGACTTTTTCTTACTGAACTCGATTATAAAATATTACATAATTCAAATTGTGAAAACCATTAAAATTTAATCACAAACTATTACCAAATATTTTTAGTTAATTTTAGTCAAACAGCAAAAGTTAAATATAATAAACAAATATTAATATTACTTAAAAAACTAACATTCAATATCAGATCAATGCTAATACACAAACGAAATCTAAAGAAAAAAGTTCTTAACAAATTTAAAACTAAAAAATAACTTAAGATAAATAGAAACTAAAATTACTAAATTGGATAGACGGTGGATGATAAATTGTCTTGGTGGTAGACCATTGCGATCAGAGATTCGAGAAGTACGTGTCCTGTCACTGTTTCCTTTTCCTTTTGCTGTTGCCCAACACACTTGCATAATGTCTAATCTTCAGCCAAAATTCACTTGTATGGGTTATTATTCCTCGGAGGCGATAAACACCAAGCTTCTTAAACTTTGTTGATAGTAGGATGCCAGTTAAATTTTCTCTGGAAAAGAAAATACATCAGATAAAATGAGTAAAATACTAACATTAAAAGTGCTTTATGAAATATAACAGAAAGAGAACTTTATTTTTTGGGTCAAAATCAGAAAGAATACCATAATCAGATTAAACCGTGTTCTTTTGTACAAGGAATGCGCTCGTTTCTAGAAATACCATAGTCCTTTAAAACAGCTTTGAATCACCTTTCAGTTGATACTTGGTATGATGTTTAAACCTATCCCATTAGAAAAAAAATTACTTTGTTAGTTATAAATCTGTGAAGGTAACAATTGGAAAACAAGGAATGAGATTAAAGAAAACAAATTATACCATTTAGCTCTATTTTGACGAGCAGGATGCAGCAAGGGTAAAGTTGTACGATTTAAATATGGCTCCTGCACTATAAACATATGAAAATTACTACCTCAGAGTGTTCAATATGGATTGAAGAGAAGCAATTTCATTGGTAATAGATTCATAAAAACAAAGATGAAAATTGATCTATGTATTGAATATCAATAGAGCAATCAATATGATTTCAAGAGAGGAATATTGACACCTCATCTAAATCAGATCCAAGAGAGCAATTTCTAAATTGACCTGAATACTATCTATAGAAGTGGAAACCTAGAAAATTTCAAGACGCAATTAAACAAAAGTTCAAAACAAAAGAGATCTGAGTGCTTATACCAAGAAACAGTTCAACTCTATATTAACTTCTAAGAATCCAGAATTTTGTAGAAATGGAAAGCAACCAATGGCTCTAATAAAAAGAAAGTGACGAAAGAATGGTTTTGTTAGAAAGTGAAAAATGACTAAATATTTTTGATATTTTTTTAGGGCCTCTCAATGGAGGAAATTTTAGCAAAACATTAAACGTTTAATGAAATTTGAGACTCACTTGGAAAAGTTTAAGGCGGTATAATAAAATTCATAACATTTCAGTAAATCATTATATTAAAGTAATAAAAAACGTTAATAAAAGAAAGACAGAACGGACAAGAGATCCTTTTCAGGTGAAGCTCAGTTGCAATCCTCAGGTAGAGATCCTCCCAAGTGTTACTGCTGAACTTTCAGAACAGGAAATGCAATGGCGTCTTTTATACTCTCAGAGTTGGTCAACAGCAACACCAGCCTATCAATTCCAAGCCCCTAACAGATAACAAGATACAATAATAAGTACTTACTTGAATATAGAATTAAGGTCATGTTTTTGATTCTGCAAATTACTTTAATTGTATAGCAGAAGGAAGAATAGATATATAAGTACCATTCTCGAAGCAGGAGGCATTCCGTATTCTAGGGCAGTGAGAAAGTCTTTGTCAAGGGTTACCTCGTATGAATCATCATCATCATCTTTCGTTGCGTTTGGTTCACTACTTTCTGTTGCAGCCGCTGCTCTCTTTGCGTTATGCTGCTTTTCCAACTGCGTCCTCTACCATATTTATTTAATCAATCACCATTTTTTATGATCACATAGATGGCTAATAGACAGATCATGTAAAAGACATCATTAGCCGCATTACCTGGTCCACGGGATCAGTTAATTCAGAGAATGCGTTTGCCATTTCACGGCCACAGATGAATAGATCGAATCTTTCAGTCAGACCTGCATTGCTGTAGCAGACAAAGAAAACAGGTAAAACCAATCGAGTCATTTCCAGGAAACAACTTCTTTACCTGAGACGTGGCTTGGCCAAGGGAGATATTTCAATTGGGTAGTCCAAAACAAATCTGGGCTGCCGAAGCTTTTGCTCTACAACAACTTCAAAAACCTGGAAACACGAACTGATCTCAGCACATATAGATTTGCAGATTTGATAATAAAAAGTCAATTTAAGAAGCTCCACCTCATTAAGAAGATGGCCTAGAGAAGAGAAAGCTCCAATTTCAGACTTGTCCTTGGACTCAAGCACGTCTTGAAGTGCCACCAGAACTGTCTTTGTTATTTCTGAGATCTTCCCCTTCCTCACCAAAATCGTTTCATGTTATCTCTTTTTAACGAGAATATGCATGGTTAAGAAATGAACATGGAGGAAGACTAATCAATATGAGAAACAGAAGCAACAATATAACACTATGCAACAATATGGCTCAGGGTACAAATATATACCAAAATACGGAATCAAATATAAGCCGAAAAATAATCAAAAGATTAAAGACTAACACAGTGAACTATTTTTAGTTTACTACTGCTTGATAATAGAAACAGTAGCAAAATCTCTGTAAACCATATATAGCTCGATTTTTGTAATTAAAATATTATTTGAGTTTTTCTTCTAATTAAAACGGCAGAATCAAAACCAAGTGAGCATAAAATTTAGGAATAGTCGAATGAATTCAGAAAGATTACATAATGAGATGGAGTCGTAGAGACTATATGAAGTTGAAACTAACCGGTTCAGGGAAACCTTGTGACGATTTGGTTTTAGCTCGTAAGCTGACTTAAGTCTCAGGTTCGAGACGACGTCGTCCAGAGAGAGCTGGGCAGTTGGGCTTTGTGAAGTCAAGCCCAAAGAGAAGGAGCGTTGTTACATGTTGCAGCGTTGGGTCGGGTTAGCATCGTTAGGCCCATATTAGCTGAGTATATATATGTGGATAGGGAGAAGAGGTTGTTACGGTCAACGAGTCTTTTTCTTCTTCTTTGATCCATTTTTGACTTCCATTGTTGTAATCTCGAGCTCTGTAACTTTGTAAACACAAAGAGATAGTGAATTTCAGGAATCAGATACTGAAGAGAGATATACGGGGAACTCAAGAGTTTATCACTTACTTTCTTGCATGCTAAGCAAACCAAACGAGTAAGAGGGAGAGTTGAGAGAGAGAGATCGATTCTAACATGGATGTGAAGAGACGATTTTGTGTGCGTATCGGCTACAAGTGGTATCAGAGCATCAGGTTTGACGTCCGAGGAGATACAACGAAGGCAACTCACGGTTCGTGGTGGAGAAGATCAAGACGAAGATCAGGAATTACTGAAAGGGAGTAGAAGGAGACCGCGAAGCTTCACGACTCGATAGTGAAGTGAATCTCGCCAGCTCCAGGAGGATCTACCTCTAATAGATTCACAGATCTCAGGGAGTATCTCGATCTATTAAAACATTGCTTTACGATTCACAGAAACTCTATACGTTTTTCAAAGATTCTCTTATTGTTTCCGTACATTGTGTTGACACTTGATAGCTACTGAATATGCCTATCTTCTTCTTGTTGTTCTGCAGATAACAAGAGAAGAAAACCATTAGGTTGCAATGGAGCCAACACAGGGAAAGTCCGAGATGGAGAAATTCGACGGGAAAGTAGACTTTGGGATGTGGAAGTACATGTATCTTGGTCAGCTAAAGATACAAGGTTTAAGATCAGTTCTGAAGGAAGCATATGCAACGGAAGAGTCATCCACATCGGAGATGGTTACACCAAGCGTTGCTACACCAGTCAGTGTAACTCCAGGCGAGGCTAAGCTTGGGCTAATGTTTATGGTAAAAAATATGAAGTTTGATCTAAGGGAATGATATATCATGGTTTTTATGATTTTTAACCATGATATAAGTCCTTTTTATTGAGTCCTTTTTGTCTTTTTAGAGTCCTAGAAGAGTCTTTGCAGGTTATAGCATGTCTGGAGTATAATTGGGGATATTGAAGCTTTTTGGAGCATTGCAAGTTGAAACCACGAAGTGTCTAGCTCGGAAAAGAAAGTATGCGTTTCGGTGACGCTCGTCACCCACCAAGGAAGTAGCGTGGCCTGATTTATTAAAAGTATGAAGACTATTTACAGAATTGGCCCAAAAGTTCTAGTATTTGCAAGAAGGCCCCAGATCATGTTTAGCCTCTATGTATTAGGTTTTTCAGCCATTGTTGGCTTTTATCTTGTATCTTATTATTCTAGAGAGCTTTAGAGAGAGATTTGTAGCAGAGCTTTTGGAGAGACAAATCAGACTCCTTTAGAGCAGATTTTGAACTACTTTACTTATATTTCTTATTTATTTTATGCAATATATTCTAATCATGATGTTTTCTCAAATCACCATGTCTCAGTAGTTTGTTAGTTAAGTTAGGGCTTTTCAATGGCTGAAGAAGAGTTTGTAGAATTGCAAAACTTATAGGAAATCCATTGGTTCTTCATCTGTGCTTGCATTTATATCGATTTCCTAGACACATCATCTGGATTTCGAAACCTTAGGTTGTTTGATAGACGTGAGAGCATTATTAATCACCTGAACTAGTATTAGATAAGAAAAACACTTAATTGCAAAGATATTTGGCTTAGAAGTTTTGTGAACAATTGAACCTGATCATTACTGCATGTTTAGGTTGTTAGGGTTTGCAAAAAGATTTGAAACTCTGTGATTTAGGCATAGTTAACTTCTGCAATGAGAATTGATTAGTTATATCTTTGCGATTCATGTTCAAGAAGGTTCTTATTCATTCCTGATTGCATGCATTCTACACTCTCGGATTCAACCTGCGAATTGTCCTGACTTAGCGCCTTTAGCTTTCTGAATTTTAAGAACAGTCTCAAAAACGCCCACTTGCTTTTATTACTTTAGTTAATTTGCATTACATTCATTATTTATTGCTTAGCTTAATCCGAAGCTGAACTCTTTAGTATAGTTTACATACTCCTTTGGGATTCAATACCTCTTATACTACAACTGTTTTGCTGTGCACTTGCAGTAGTTTTTATTTGGGTAAAACTTGAGCCCTATCAAGTTTTTGGCGTCATTGCCGGGGAGTAATAGCTGCCTGTCGATTTTTAGTTTTAGGATTTTGTTTAAGTTTTAATTTGTTTACTAACTTTCAGTTTCTTTTCTTTGAGCTGCCTAATCGCTGTACCAGAAGCAACAAAGAGAAGGAGCTTTTGACCTTAGGCATTGACGAGCTAGCTAAGTAGGAAAGGAATATTAGGAAAGCTAAGAAGCAATCTACAATGATCGCTCCACTTATCTTGGTTGAAGATGCAGAAGGTCACTTGGTTGACAGAGAAGGAAACAAGAGGAACAAAGAGGGGCAGATGATTGATCAAGATGGGAATGTCATTGTTGAACAGCAGGTTCAACAAGTCGGATAAGATGTTGGAGTCCCTGCTGCTGCTGATATCGCTGCTGGGCGTTTTGTGCAGAGGACTTTAGGTGACTACAACAGACCTGATCAGTTCTATGCCAACAGAGCTGCAATCCGCCCTCCTGCATTCTAGAGAAACGATTTTGAGCTTAAACCTGTCTACTATCAGCTGGTTGAGCATCCTATGGATCACATTGAGAGGTTTGAGGATTTGGCTTCAAGTGTCAAAGCCAATGGAGTCACTAATGACTTTCTGTTCTGCAAGCTTTTACCTTACTCTCTTGGAGGAGAGGCTGAATATTGGCTGAAACAACTGGAACCTGCTTCACTGACCACTTGGGAAGATACTAAGAATGCTTTTCTGAACAACTTCTATGATGATGCAAGTTCAGAAGACATGAGGACGAAAATTGCATCATTTACACAAGGACCTACTGAAGCTTTTAAGGCTTCTTGGATAAGATTCAAGTCTTACCAAAGGGATTGTCCTCATCATGGCTTCAGTCAGGTGCAACTACTTGGGATCTTCTTCAGAGGCATTGACTGGAAATACCAGATGGCGCTGGATGCAGCTAGTGCTGGAAACTTCAACACCAACAGACCAGAAGAAGCAATCAGATTGATTAAAAACTTGGCCTGCAGCAACAGCACCAAGAATGCAGATTTTCAGAGAATGAAACAGGGTGGTTTGAATGAAGGAAACCAAATAGCTGAGGTTAAGACTAAGTTTGACAGTATGCACAACCTTTTGGCAGGAAAAAAATCAGTCCAGTTTGCTGCAGAAGTGGAGAGTTTCAAAAATTCTGAAGAATTTGAGCAAAAAGATGTTAATTTCATCAATGGAGGTTTTCAGAACCAAAGGTTTGGAAATCAGCAGTGGAACAGAGGCTACAACACCAATAATCAGAAGAATACATTCCCAGGAAACAAGAATGCAACTGGATCGAGTAACTTCACTCGATTCGCCTGCTCGATTTGATGTGGATCGAGCAGGAGATCGATTCCCCGTCTCGTTCTCTGGACTGATCGATTGACTTCTCTCGATCTTCTCATCGTTCTCATTCCTTGATCGACCAGCCTCCTCGATCTTCTAGTTGATTGCTGTCCTGGATCGAGTGATCTTCTCGATTTCCTGATCGATCTCTAGGCATCCGCCACTACAAGAAATATCGCCATTAGTAGCACACCAAAAACGCTAGCATAGAGCTTTCGTAGCGTTTTCACGATTTCCTGATCGATCTCTAGGCATCCGCCACTACAAGAAATATCGCCATTAGTAGCACACCAAAAACGCTAGCATAGAGCTTTCGTAGCGTTTTCATAAACGCTAAGACACGAGGAGCTATAGTAGACCCCCCCCCCCCCCCCCCCCCCCCATCATAGTATTTTTAAATACGCTGCAGTAGGTGAACCTATTATAGCGATATTAGTGTGCTATTGGATAAATTATTCTAGCACTTATTCCGTGCCATCATTTACTTTACTTTTTTTATGACAATAATATAGTGCTGTTTAATATTTTATAATGACACATAAATTGTGTTGTTGGATATTGTTTTATGACATTGTCGTACCCGAATTGTGCACCTATTATAGCAAAAATTGTTTGCTATAGAAAATAATCGTGTAGCGTTTTGGGTTTTGCTATGATGTGTTTTTCAATGGCTATTATGTTTTGCTGTATTATACTTTCTAAGTACACATTTAAAGCGCTGTTGTATATTGTTTCGTGACATATAGTAATGTCGAGTTATGCATATATTATAGCAAAATTATTTGGAATAGGATAGGATTTTGTAGCTTTGTATTTGTGCTATAATGTACGATTTCATGTCTTTTAGTTTGTGTTCTATATTATTCAATCATAGCACTGTTTAACATGCAATTTCAATTGTCTTTAGCTCCATATTTGTTATTTGAAAACTTGAATTGCATATAATATAATTTGTTTTATTAAAACACACTAAAATCATAAACGCAATGATCCAAATTAAGCAAACAAAGTCAATACATAGGAACATGAACTCCAATACTATGAATAGAAAAAATCCAGCACATTAGTCTTCAAAGAGTCTCCTATTTCTTGCAAACAAAGTCAATACATAGGTTCAGTGTCTCCCTCCTCTTCCTCAATTCGTATTAAGTAGCCAAGATGAGCAAGAGATCGTCTATACTCCAGTCTTGAGATCTCCTCCACATCAAGATCCATAGCAGTTCCTTGATTGTCATTTGCTTGTTCTTCTGGTAGTTGTTGTGGTTCTGGTTGTTGTTGTGGTTGTTGTGGTTGTTCTGCTTGTTATGACGGTGGTTGTCGTCGGAGTGCGGGGAGGGCGAGGACGATTTGCCTTGCTGCCATTGTTTATGCATTTATCAAATTCAAGTGAAAAAAAATAAAAGTAACCAATTAAGAGAAATCAATCAATTAAAACAAAATTTCATTGAAACCAAGTGTTCGATATCTAACCTGAGAGTGAATGTCGAAACTTTTTAAAACAAACTGCGAGGTCGAGATCGAAACTGCAAAATAAAAGGATGTACAAAAGAGTAAGAGAAGAGATTCGACGAAAGAGTATTAGCTACATAGAATTGTCTATGAAACTTGTAACAAATCTATGGAGAGAATTCAGACCTTTTTCTTGATCATTTGGAGAGATTCGAACAAAGAGTAAGAAGTTGGTTTTGTTTCGACGCAAAGGGAGACGAAAAGGTAAAAAAGGTTTGTTTTATGTTTACATTATTTTGGACCGTTAGATTGATTCTAATCAACAGCTGATGTGAAGAATTAGGCGATCCTCACCTTTCTTAAGTAGCCAATGAAGTAATTCTGTTTAATACAGGTCGGTTGTATGTTTAGGGTTTGAAGTTTGTGTTTTGGTTAATAGTATAGGATTTAGGATTTCTATTTATAAAATAGCTATTACTTAAAATTTAATTGGGTGATCCTCACCTTTCTTAAGTAGTTAACAATGTTTTATAGTAAAAGATAGAAGTTTAGGATATAGGGTTTGTATTTGGAGAGATAAGTTTAGGGTATAGGGTTTAGGGATATATATTTGGATAAATAGTTTAAGATTTATAGTTTCTGTTTTTGCAGAGTAAGATTTAGAGTTTTTGAAATTCAAAAATGTATATATATATTTACAGTTTTTGTAATAAGTGTTTAAATAGGTTGGTTTAGGGTTTAGGGTTTGTATTGAGGTCAACATTTTAAACCCTAAACCATAAATATACATTTGAACCATATACCCAATGATTTTTACTATTTTTTTTATCATCTTCTTATATTATTATGATTTATTTTCTTCAACTTTTCAAAGTCTTATATTATTATGTTTTTGTTTTTTTTTATAATAATTCTGAACATATTCATAAAATTTATTAAAGTTACATTACATAACCAATCATACCAAAGTCACATTATTAAAAACAAGACATATCCGGCTAAATTCAAACATAGTAATGTCTTCGTCGACGGATCCATGTTTTGAAAGAAACCGGCTAAATTAAAAACATGAAACTTCATTCCATCACTCCTGAAAAAAAAAAACAAATACATTAACTTGACGATAGAGGTTCAAATCTTAAATTACCTCTAACCAAATTAAATTAGACCAGCATATGATTAGAAATCTCACCATCACAATTTTATCTTCTGGCCAAGCAATAGATGTTCCAAGTGCATCATCCATATACTCGATTTCAGAAGATGGCCTCCAAACTGCAGCATCTTTAACCTTGATAACATCGACCCAGACTCGACAAGCATTAGGTCCCAAAGGTACAAAGTGGACAACTTGTTCAGGATTGTTAGATGACCAACGTCCTTCAGCAACGACTCGTTTCTTTCCGGACAGATCCATCAGCTTGCATTTTTGATTTTCCTTAAATGCGAGACGCTAAAGAACAACCAACAAAAACCAGAAACACAATTCAAACAGAAAACCACAACCAATCATGTAAATTACAATAGACAGCACAACAACCAATGTACAATATACAAACAGAAAACCACAACCAATATTGTAACTCAGTAGAAGAAAGTACATGTGATTTGCGACGAGGAGATGCCACTTGCGGTTTTGAAATTGGTCCAGGTTTGTTTACATGAGGTTTTGTAGCTATTGGAGAGTTCTCAATCTGAGAACTTGGACTTGGTGCTTTTGAAGATGGTTGAATCTCAGGGTCTTTTGTAGTTACTGGAGACTTGTCATTTCGAGAAGTTGGACTTGATGTAGATGGTTGAATAACAGGGGATTCTTGAGTTGTTGTTTCAATCACAACTCTATTCGCAGGCCATGCTACAAAACATTTCAAAGAATCCTCCAAAGTTCTCATCACCACTGTAGGCCTCCATAGATATGCATTGGGGTTTAGGACCGTATCCACAAATACTTTGATTGCATTTGGACCAAGAGGAAGTCCATTAACCAACGCTTTAGGTTCTCGAGACTGCCATCTGCCTTCAGCGACCATTTCATCATTCTTAACATAATCTATGAGTTTGCATTTGTTCTTTGAACTTGTGCTAGGGCTCTGCGGAACAAAACAAAATATAGTGACTACTAGAGAAAGTGTCACCTAAAGATGAAGACAATTCATAAATAACCAAATTTAAGAAAGTTAACCTTAGGTGCAGTGTCTTCTGTAACAACACCTGCACTCGGAACAATACAATAATCAGCATGCCAAACAACCATTTCTCCAACTACATCCTCAATAGTAAACATCTCAGGTGCAGGTCTCCATAGAAATGCTTCTGGTTTGGTTGCATTTTCAACTAAAACCTTGACAGCGTTAGGTCCTAGAGGAATTCCAGTTGCTAACTCATCAGCATCATAAGAAACAACACGTCTCTCAGCAACATTCTCATCACAAGAAGACCAATCAACCAAGTAACACTTAGGAAGTGCTCTTGTGTTTACACTCTTATGAATCGAGTTTTCACCAACGTCGGCCTCTTGTCTCTGTAATAAGATAAACAGTTGATCATGTTATACACTTCATATAATATTTAAACTAATTTTATAAATAGAGTGTGTGTATATAGTAGGCTAACCTGGTTATTCATTTTGTCAATGATTTGCTGTAAATTGTTAATCTTATTCTGCAACGCAATCTGATTTTCTTCCATTGCAGCCATACAGTTGCTCTTGACTTGGAAACAAGCTAATTTCGTCAAGCTCATACCTCTACCCATTGCCCGCAATCTGCCAGGATTATCAGGTTCCAAAATCCGTGTAAGCATATCTTCCTTTGGATTCGTTGTACTTGAATCCTGAGTTCCTACAACGTCTATTTCTGATGACTTTTTCTGCAAACAGATACAAAATTTCATATGCAACACCCAAACACGATATCCAATTTGTATAAGAATAAACAGAGCTTACAATCTTCTCAGCTGCATTGACGTTAACAGGCGTACCATCCTTCTTTGTACGTGACTTCACCCACACTCTTAGCCTCATCACCTGAGATGGTTCTGAGCTACTCTTGACCATGTCTTCTCTCAATCTGACCATTCCTTTACGACCACAAGTGTGAAGTATCTGCTTCTGCCTTCTTTCCTTGTAAGAATCACTTACTACCTTAAAGGCGTTACTAGTCTTCTCTTTGAAAAATTTACGCCATTCACTTGTAGGTACATTTTGCGTTCGCAGACTCATCCTGTCTTTCATGTTCGTAGCTGCCTTGACCTGTCCTACAAACCGTGATTTGGATGCTCTCCACAGACATCCCATCTGCTTAAACACAGCACTCTTTTTATATTCTTCGTCAAGGTTAAACCGTGCCTGCATTCAATGTAAAACACAATTTGTAACAGTGAATTATAGACAACAAAACAAACAAGCGAAGACAAGCATTATATGTAAACTTCCAATAATAGATTACCTGAATAGATTTCCACAGAACAGTTTTGATATCTTCACCAACCTTTTTCCAATTCTCAATAATCACAGGGACATGTTCTCGTACTAACGGTCCTAAATAAGATGATAAGGACACTGACCCTGGACCACAAGGTTGTCCCATGTCAGTGAAGTCAACATGATGCCGCTCATTAGGATCTTTCGCTATGTGTTTCATCTTAGTCGGACCTCGATGCCTCTTACGCTTTGGTTCAGATTCTGTCTGACTATTCTCTTCAGCAGCAGCATCATCTGCTTCCTGGATTTTTTCTTCATTACCATCATCTACATTAGCTTTGTCTCCTTGCTGGTGTTGACTAGTTTCCTCTGCTTCATGGATTTGTTCTTCAAGTTCGTTATCTTCTTCTCCATTCACTACATTAGGGTCCTCTCGCAATTCATGCTCCAATTCGTTAGGGTCTTCTCCATCTATAGGGTCGTCTCCTTGCTGTGGTTGTGTCTCCAATTCCTGAGTTTCAATCTGCGTATCTTCCAATTCGTCATTCTTCTTCTTCTTTTGTGTACGCCTTTTTCGAGTATTGCCCATCTTAGTTCACCTGAAACAAAATAAATTTGTGTTTAATATAATATGCAATGTAAGAGAAATTAGATCACACATAAACACACATTATATGACAAATATACAGGAAAAAAGCAATCACAGCAGTATTATTTCACACATAAATTCCTTCACAGTCAGTTCTGGCATTTCTAGCTTTATCAACCAAGTCATCCATATCCAGTAATACTGGCAAAGGCCCAACTTCTGCAGTTCCAGCAGCATCCTCTTCTTCATTGTATCTTCTCGTTGGACCTCTCATAGCTACATACCAACTCGATTCTTTATCTACCCGTGAATAAAACACTTGCTTTGATTGAGAGGCTAGTATGTATGGATCTTTGGCATAGGAAACTTGACTTTGGTTAAGGTTGACAAGTGTGAAACCATCTTCTTCTCTTACTCCGTTACCTCTGTTTGCCCATTGAGACCGGAATATAGGAATATAGAACACATTGTAATCAAGCAGTATAATGTCGACCACTCTTCCATAGTAGGACACAACATCAACCATCGGAGAATTGTCTTTTGCACTAGCTCTACACATTGTTGTGGCTTCATGTAACACCCCACTATTCTGCGTTTGCCTATCAACTGATATTGTGTGAAAACAATGGCCGTTAACTATGTAACCAGTGTAAGACCTTGTGCATGTACGAGGACCATATGCTAACCACTTAAGTGTATCTTCATGATGTTCTGAACTTAAAGGTATCTATTTTAAAAATGGTAAAGTGTCAGTGTCTATACATAAAGTAAGTCAGTATTAAACCAAAACGACACAGGTAATTAACAACTTGCCTGTTCTTTTAACCAGGACGCAAATTTCTGAGTATGTGTAGACCATAACGTTCCTGAATCACGTCTACATCTATCACTAAAGTCTTGTAGATGTTGTAGGTGCATGCTTAAATAAAAAAAAAAACAACAAAGTATAAAAATCTTGGTTTATATAATGCAAATGACATATGAAACACACAAAATGAGATAATAGACATAAAGTAACTTACTCCACATAAGGTTCAAGTAGAGCCATATTTTGAATCACAGCAAGATGTGCTATGTTCTTATCCTTCTCAGTAAGAGTACATGAAGTGGCTGCGGATATAGGACGACCCTCCAGTATTGAGTTGTTCTCATATTCAGAATTTCTATCCACTTTCTCCTCAACATTTGTTGTATTTTTCAAGAACTCACTGCAGAACCGCATGCATTCCTCTGCTAGATATTCTTCAGCAATACAACCCTCGGGTCTTGCAGGGTTCCTTACAAAGTCCTTCATAACTTTCATGTATCTGCATATAAAACATAAACATAACCGAAACTTAATAACATAACCGTTTATTGTACAATACATACAGTAAAAAATGGTGAGGTTGTACCTCTCAAAAGGATACATCCAACGAAAATTGACTGGTCCACATAGCCGAGCTTCCCTACCTAGGTGTACTGTTAAATGCACCATTATATCGAAGAAACTTGGAGGAAAGAACCTCTCAAATATACATAGAGTTTCCATAACTAGTACAGAAATTGTCTCTCTGTCTATAACTCGCTGACACAGATGGTTGAAGAAAGCGCATAAGCGTCCAATAGCTATCCTAACACCTTTAGGCAATAAACCTGTACATAAATACCATTCAACCATTCAATATTAAAACCACAACATTAAACTGTGTAGTATACAGTATTTCATCCACTAACCTCTAATAGCAACCGGCAGTAGTTGTTGCATCAACACATGATAATCATGTGATTTAAGCCCTTTAACAGTACATTCTTTTATCTTGACGCACCTGGATATATTTGAACAGTAGCCATCTGGACCTCTGAAGTCAAATAGGCGCTTACAGAATAGTTTCTTCTCTTTGTTGGACAAAGTCCATGGAGCTGGAGGAAGATATGTTCTTTTACCACGGGGTTGGGGATGCAAATCCTTCCTAATACCAAGCACTTGCAGATCTTTTCGAGCATTAATACCATCCTTTGACTTCCCACAATGCAACAATGTAGAGACAATACTAGCAGCAACATTTCTCTCTATGTGCATCACGTCTAAATTATGCCTAACTGGCAGTTCCTAGACAAAATAAAGATATATAATAAACGCAAGTTAAAGAAAGAGAATGAACGAAAGTTAAAGACATATAGAGAACCAAAGTTAACATTAAACAAACCTTCCAATAAGGTAACTTGAAAAATATTGAGCGCTTCTTCCATCTAGATAGCTCCTCTTCATCTACTGGTTCGTCTTCTTCCTCAGATTCACTGGAATCATCATCACTATCCGCGTCTGATCCAACACAAGCAGGCGTCTTCCTCTTTCTTCCAGTGACTCTGACATTTCCAAAATCATTCTTGTAGTTTTGAGTATTTGATAGATGTTGTCACCACTCAGAATCCGACCTCTTCTCCCATGTTCAGCTTTACCATCAAACCATGCTTTTTTTCCTCTATAAACATGTGTAGGTGGCAGGGACTTCCAATGGGACATATACACGTGTTTTCTGCAATTACTCAACCACATACTGTCTGTGTGTTTCCCACATACATGACAACCCATTTTGCCCTTTACTTTACAGCCTGCTAGATTTCCATATGCCAGAAAGTCTTGTATGGTCCACATAAGCATTGCCCTTAACGTGAAAGTAGTGTGAGTGAATGCGTCATAAGTTACCTCTCCCTTCTACCATAGATGGTTTAGATCCTCTATAAGTGGTTCCAAATACACATCTATATTGTTTCCAGGTTGGGTTGGACCAGGAATAAGCAATGTCAACATGATGTTTTCCTCCTTCATACACTTGTCAGGTGGCATGTTGTAATTGACTAGCAAAACAGGCCAAGCACTATAGTTTACATTCTTTATATTGAAAGGATTGAACCCATCTGTCAAGAGTCCGAGCCTAGTGTTCCTTTCTTCCTCAGCAAAAGATGGGTATTTGGCATTCATCTGTTCCCACGTGACAGAATCTACAGGATGACGCATTATCTCATCAGTGCTCTTATTAGTAAAATGCCACCTTAATTCCTTCGCATTGTCCTCTGATCTGAACATCCTCTTGAGGCGTGGAATGATCGGAAAATACCTGAGCACTTTCTGTGGAATACCTTTTTTGACCTGACCAGTGCGCGTGTTACTCCTCCATCGTGAAGAGGTACATTTAGGACAATTTTCGAGATCCTTAAACTGCTTTCTGAATAGACAACAGTCGTTAATACAAGCATGTATCTTCTCATAACCCATATCAAAAGATCTCAGAAACTTCTTCACCTCTTACAAGGATGTGTGCAACACATTATCTTTAGGTAGCATCTGTGGCAAAGTCTCAAGTAGAAGATCGAAGCTTCTGTCAGACCAACCACTCTGTGTCTTTATCCTAAAGAGTGAAACAATGGCCGAGAGCTTGTTGTGGTTTGCACAACTTGGATATAGTGGTGTTTCTGCATCAGCTAGCTTTGCTAGAAACTCATCTTCTTGATGATCCTCACCCTCAACAACCTCACTTAAATCACCCTGCCTAACGAGCTCTTCATCTATAAACTCAGCAGCTTGGTATAAACCCAAAATCTCTTGGTTCCAATGACTTGTGTTCTGTCTACACTCAGTCGTCCCTGATATAACTTCTCCATGATGATACCAATCTTCCCGCATCTTGTAACTCCAATCCATTCCCCTTGTTACAAGATGATCGACAACATCACTGGCTGAGTGACGATCTACGTTTTGGCAGTCAATACATGGGCAGATAATCATGTCAATATCTCCTAAAGCTGCAGCCACAGACCTCACAAAATCCCAAGCACCTCTCTCATAACCAGGATCAGCTCTTCGGTGAATTAATATGAAATAAAAAACAAAGACAAACCTTAGACTCTCTTAGAAAAACATTAAACCCATAAGTCCATAAACTATACAATGTTTTCACATACCTGTTCAGATGAACCCAAGCTTTTTCGACCATTATTTTTGCTTACCCATAAAGACAATAAGACAAACACAATAAGAATTACTCAAACATCAAACAAACACATTCACAGCAACATTATTAAACAGTCAAGTATTACACATTCACAACAATAGTATTAAACAGTCAAGTAAGTAAGAAACTTATATTTCGATGTGACAACTAACCTCTGTAAGCTTCTGCAGATTGCGGTTCTGAGATCAAGTCGTCTTCACCCCCAACACAAACCTTCAAACTTCAAATACACCAACAAGATCCAACATGCAAACAAATAGAATCATTGTCTGGATTTATAAATAAAAAAAAAAACAGATTTTAAATGAAAATCTGTTATGGGTTTACCTGAATGCTGTAAAATTGGCTTCTCAAATATATGTCTGCGGCTTCAAATCTTACTACAATGAGAGTTAGTGAAAATTAATTAGAGAAATCGAAATCAAATAAAGTGGACAAGATCGACGGAGACGACACAATCGAAGACATTCGATTACCTTTTCTGGGTTTCTTCTTCGATGTTGCAGATTTCGAAAGCGACGAAGACGACACCAAATCCGGCAGAAAGAGAGCTGATTTCGAGAGCGACGGAGACGAAACAAAATCTGGCATAAAGAGAGCTGATTTCGACGCGACAGAGCTGGGAAATGGAAAGTCGATGAATCTGTGACCGGAATTCTAGTTTTGATGTAGAGAGATTTGATGTAGAGAGATTCAGAATTATTTCATAGGAAGAACAAAAAGGAAGAAAAAAAATGAGAAACTGGTAGATATAACTAAAAAATTGGTTAAGTGTTTGCCTCCAAAATCACTTTCCAGCTACAATAGTCCTTTTTATCTTCTCGCTTAATGAAAAACTATCACAGCGCAAATTTAATGCTATGATAGACTTCACATCCGATTTTCTCACTTTTAGTAGCAGTTAGTGAATTCGTGCTACAATGCCCTGCTACCAATGTCCATATTTCTTGTAGTGCGCCTTCATCTTCCTTCACAACTTTCCTAGAATCAAGAATGTGGACGTATTCTTGAGTCTGATCACTCAAACAACCAAACTCTCCATACTCCTTTGTCAAGGAAATTTGCAAGTGATCTTCCCGTGCCAACTCCTCAAGCAACTCATCGACCAAAGCGTCTATAGTCTCAATATAGAAAGCTTGTCCTCCAATGGTTGGTTTCTTCAAGACCTCATTAATATTAAAGTCCAGCTTGATGTCTTTGACCAAGTGTAGAGAAATCTTGCCATTCTTCACGTCAATGATGGCACCAGCGGTTGCAAGGAACAGTCTTCCAAGGACTAGAGGATCCTTTGGCTCTTCATCCATATCTAACACAACAAAGTCGGTTGGCACATTAACTCCACTGATTCTCACGGGCAAGTCTTCAAGCATACCCACAGGAAGTCTGACGGTTCTATCAGCTAGCACAAGGGAGATTCTACACTCTTTGAACTTGGTAAAACCGAGCTTCTTTGCAATGGAATGGGGCATGAGACTGATACTTGCTCCTAAATCGCATAAACAGCTCTAAAACTTCAAGGGGCCAAGAGCACAAGGAATGGTAAATGATTCTGGGTCTCCAAGCTTCTTTGGCACTATCTCTTTGTGAATGATGGCGCTGCACTCTTCACTAAGCACCAAAACTTCTTCACTCTCCTTGTTCTTCTTAGTAAGTGTATCTTTGAAGAACTTTGCAAACTTAGGCATCATGGCTAGACAATCAACCAAAGGTACTTTGATCTCAACATCCTTCAAGTGCTTCTCAAAGACTGCTCTATGCTTCTCTAGAAGCTGTTTCTTGAGCCGTCCAGGAAAAGGAAGCTTCGGCTTGTATAGTGGAGGACCAAATGCATCTTTCTCTTTGCTCACCTCATCTACTTTCTTTTCTACACCGGCTTCCTTACCCTTCCTTGGTCTCTCAATCCACACATTATCAAAGGTAATCTCCTCATCATTTGAAAGCTTACCCTCCCCCTCTTGAACCACAATGTCCTCATTGGATTTAGGTGCAACTCTTGGCGGAAGCTCTTTACCACTTCTCAAGGTAATAGCGGTTGCATACTCTTTGGGATTCTGCTTACACTTAGCAAACTTCTGATTCGTTGAAGCTTGACCTTGAAGCAACCGTTGGAACATTGCTTGTACCGGATCTTGAGGTTGGGGTTGCATCTGTTGTTGTTGTGGAACAAAGCCAGGAGGAAACATAAGAGTGTAGCCTTTGTTGCCTTGCTGTTGCTGCTGACCCTGGAAGTTCCCTTGCCTCTGCCCTTGAAAGCCACTATTCTGTTGAAAACCCTTGTTGTAAGGAATAAACGGCTTTGCTTGCTGAGGGGGGTACACCTGATCCTTTGGATTCTCAACGTTGGTGCTACGGTATGAGAGGTTGTTATTGTCCTGGTAGCCTTGAGAATATCCCTGTGGCTTGTTGTAGTTCTGACCAGCAACCCAATTAGCTTCCTCTTCTTGGCATTGCTCGAGCTCATCTAAGACATTCGCGGCTTCTCCAACAAAATGCACTTGTTTTTGGTTGGCAAGGACAAGCTTATCAATCTTCTCATGGAACGACTTCATTTCTTTCTTGTGAGCTTCAAGATCAGCTCCTCTTGGTGCGCGGTCATAGTCCTCTGAATAGTTCCCGTCACTCAATACCAAATTCTCTATGAGTTCCATACCTTCGTCCACCTCTTGGCCAAGAAAGTTTCATTTGCTTGCCGTGTCAAGGAGCAATCTGATCTTTGGAAGAGCTTCGCGGTATATGGTACTCAAGAGTATCTCTTCACTGAATCCATGGTGAGGACAAGCAATAGTGTAATCCTTGAAACGCTCCATAGCTTCATTGAATATCTCATTCTGCCTTTGAGTGAATCCTCTAATCTCACTTCTCAACCGAGCTGTTCTTGTGCTTGAGAAAAACGTTGATAGAAAAGCTTTCTTACAGTCAGCCCAAGAAGTAATAGTGCCTTGTGGAAGAGTCTTCTCCCAATGTCTAGCTTTGTCACCAAGGGAAAAGGGAAATTACCGCAACTTGAAGCTGTCCTCCGAGATACCATTTATCTTCAACATCCCACAAATCTGCTCAAAGTTGTCTGAATGCGCCAATGGGTCTTCCAAAGCTAGCCCATGAAACTTGTTATTTTGAACCATCTGAACAAACTCTGGCTTGATCTCGAAGTTATTGTTTTGGACTGGTGGAGGAGTAATTCCAAAGCGGTTATGATTTGTATTAGGAGCATCTCCAGCACCAATGATCCGAGGTGGTCTAGCTGCATGGTTAGGGTTTCCATTGCCCCTTCCTACAGCACCGTGAGCTGGTGGAGGTCCCTCAAGATGTTCCTGCTAAGCCATACTTTCAAAGTCAACTGTACCAGCATGCACAATATCTTCAAAGGCTGGAGCGCAGATTCATGTACCTGAAAGACACAAGTGTGAAGAGAAAGAGATTAGTAACAAAAATTAAAGTAAAGGCCTAGTCTTTACTAAACCCCAAATCCTAATGCTTCTGAACAATCCTAAGAAGGCAACGGCGCCATTTGATAAACAGGATTTTAGCAAGTCAGAGTATCAAAACTAAAGCAACCTATGGATGCAGTATAGTGTGCAAGAGGTATCAATCCAACCTAGGAAGCAGGAAGAGCAATAGGAATGCAAGGGTAAAGCAAATCTAAGCTAATCGGCAAAATGATTGGTAAAATCGAAGAAAACTAAATGCAACGACCAAATGAGATGCAAAACTATTTTAAAATCTCTGGAAGAGGGTTAACTACTACTAGGAGAAAACAGAAGATTAAAAATGCAAATCTACTAAAAGCTAAAAATCGAGCACTGAATCGAGTAAAACAGATCGATCTAACAACTTAAAGACAAATGACTTCGAATGAACAAGATGCAAGTTTATGACGAGAGAATGAAACAAAGGTTTTAAAATGCTAAAAGAGGGTTTAGGGTCGAGGGTCATATTCAAGAGTGTTCAAAGGTTCAAGCTTTGGTTTGAAAACACATAGATTTACTCATTTGATGAGCTTTCCCTAAGCTTTGAAAACAAAACAAGAACCATCCATGGCGTGTGGTATGGTTCACTTCCTCAATCTCTTCTCCAAACCCATGGCGTTTGGTTGAAAAAGAGATCAAAGAGCAAGAAAAACCTATTTCAACTAATAGCCTAACTAACCTCCTCTACATCCATGGCGTTTAGGAGAGGGTCGATTAGTCTCTAGGACTTGGTTTTCAAGGATTTCTGAATCCTGTCAAGGTAAGAAAGCTCTGGAATCATAGAGATCTTTTCCAAGACTCTCTAAGCCTTAAGACTTCAAGATCCTAGAAGAGAAGGAATGGAGAACAAGAAAAACACAAAACTTAAACCTCTTAAACCCTTGAATCGCCTCAACCCTTTACTCAAAGAAAAACTACTTGCTACTCATGATTGAAACCGAATGAAATGCAATGAAAGATAACCTAAGCATAATTAAGCGATTGATTAAAGGAAAAGACTTAATATTCAAAGGATTTAATGTGCTCAAAAACAAGGAAAGGCTTTTAAAGTTAAATAATGGTCGCCCAAAAACGAAGAACGGAAAGGATAAGACTGAAAATTGTGTAAAGAAAGTGATGGCCGCCTTATCCCAAAATAGCCAAACAGCTGGAATGGTCCCCCCCCCCCCCCCCCGCACCCACTTAGCATTTAAAGTATAATTAAGAGTTGCATTGCATATTAGGTGCATTTCTAGCACTTGGCAGGTGCTTTGAGGGGGTTTGGGGACCAAAGGAAGAGCTGGGAATCACAAGGTGAAGGAACCAAGGCGAGAAGGCTTCATACCGAGCAGGGTATCGACTTGGCAGATCGATACACAGCATACAGAGCAACATATCGACATCACACGTCGATACATGTTGAGGAGCTATATCGATTAACACATCGAGGTCCCGTAGTTGATACAAGGAGACATGGCACCAGAAGAGTATCGAGCTACTCTGGTTGATACACCACCTTTGAGGTGCTTGTACCTGTCAACATATCGACATAGGATCATCTCGATACACAAGCCAAGAAGTGTATCGATCACTGTATCGATATTAGAGCTCGATAAGCCTTAACTAAAGGGCGATTGTATTGAGTAGCATACCGAGGAGATCACATGAGATGCCTTAGCCAGGGGCGACTGTATCGATCAGAGTATCGACGAGACTTGGTCGATACACCCTCCTGCCAACCAGTATCGACCAGCGTATCGATGTAACAAGTCAATATCAGGCGTCCGAACCAGCTTATTTCCGGTTTATTTCCGGTTTACTAAGGATTTTTCCTGAAAACTATAAATAGACTGTGACATAAAAACATTAAGCATCTTCTTATCATCTTTTACCCTTTGGATAATAGTTTTCCCCCATGAATTTCTCTTAGTTTTTTCTTGTAATCTCTTGTTGAATCTTGTTCTTTCAATCAAAGTTGGTGTTTATCTCCTTTCTAATTATGATTTGTCATTCTCCTTTGCTTTGGGCTATGATTAAGATCATGATTAGTGAGTAGTTATCTTAGGGTTTGAGATGGGATAGAGATAGGGAGATAAAAGGTTAGATTAGTGATTGCTTAGTGCTTAATATCATTGTTCCTTCTTATTGATTGTGTTTAATGCTAGATTAGTCTTTGCTAAGTTGATCTAGATCTTAGGGTTCTCTTATGCCTGATAAGTGTTTGATGAAATGTCCGAATGAGCCAAGTAAGAGATTTGCTTATCTTAGCCTAAGGAATTAGCTGTCTAAGGAGTAGATTGGCAATATAGAATTGGATTAGTTGCTTATAATGCTTGTTGATCATGTGTTTGAGTAAAAGAATTTTTGAATATGTGCTTAGCAAGGTAATTAGTGTCAAGGAATTGACCTAATTATAGTTGTTAATTCTAGGCCTAGGAATGGCCTTCTGTGGGGTTTGTAAGGATCACTAGTTAAGCCAAGAATCTCCCTTGATCAATAACCTCTTCTCAATCCTACTAGTCT
This sequence comes from Thlaspi arvense, assembly GCA_911865555.2. NCBI lineage: Eukaryota > Viridiplantae > Streptophyta > Magnoliopsida > Brassicales > Brassicaceae > Thlaspi > Thlaspi arvense. Next base: position 11,900,951 of record OU466861.1, read on the forward strand.
TTGATTGTTTGACCTCTGCCCGCACATGTAGCTAGCCTGCTAGTTTGAAAGTACTTAGCCAGGGAATTCGGTCTTGCCTTAGTTTATCTGTTTATTTTACTTGCTCCTGCTTATTTGAAGTCTCTTTTAGTCATTAGTTTCATAGTTTCAATCACCCATTTATGCTTGCTTGAATTAGATGATTTACTGCGTTCTTAGTGTCTTACCTTCCCATTATGGACTGATACCTACATACTACAATGATATGAGTATATGTGGGATCTGAAGTAGAGTCAACTCCTACATCAAGATGGCGTATAGTTTCTTGTCTTTCCTCTGTCCCAGCACTGCTCCAACTGCAAAATCACTGGCTTCACACATCACCTCAAAAGACAAATCCCAGTCTGGAGGTTACACAATAGGAGCTGTCACTAAAGCCTGTTTGATCTGTTCAAAAGCTTATTTACATTCTACAAAGAATTCAAACTTCACATAATTGCAGAGAAGAGCAGTAATAGGTCTTGCAATCTTGCTGAAGTCCTTGATGAATCTTCTGTAAAACCCAGCATGACCTAGATAACTCCTCACTGCTTTGACAGAATCAGGCGCTTGCAAGCTTGTCATCACTTCAATTTTCGCCCTATCAACTTCTATGCCATCTCCAGAGACTCTGTGACTAATAACAATTCCATCTTGTACCATAAAATGACACTTCTCCTAATTCAGAACCAAATGCTTCTCTTCACATCTCTGCAGAACTGCACACAAGTTTTCCAGACAGCCTTTGAAGGAAGAACCATAGACTGAGAAGTCATCCATAAAGACCTCCATAACCCTCTAAATCATGTCATTGAAAATCGACATCATGCATCTCTGGAAGGTTGCAGGGGCATTACACAGTCCAAAAGACATTCTACGATATGAAAATGTGCCATAAGGACAGGTAAATATGGTCTTCTTCTGATCATCTGGATTGATGGCAATCTGGAAGAAGCCTGAATAGCCATCTAGGAGCAGTAATACTTGTGATTCGCCAGCCTCTCCAGCATCTGATCGATGAAAGGCAGATGGGAATGATCTTTTCTGGTGGCTGCATTCAACTTCTTGTAGTCTATACACATCCTGTGTCCAGTCATTGTTCTGGTAGGAATCAGCTTATCCTTGTCATTCTTCACCACTGTGACTTCTCCTTTCTTAGGAACCACATGGACCGGACTGACCCAAGCACTGTCTGATATGGGATAGATGATTCCAGCTTGTAGCAGCTTCATGATCTCCTTCTTGACAACGTCCTGCAGGTTAGGATTCATCCTGCTCTGATACTCTAGTGATGATTTTGATTCATCCTACAGATGTATCCTATACATGCACAAGTCTGGAGAAATACCTGAAATGTTATCAAGAGAGTAGCCAAGAGCTTTGCGAAATCTGCGCAGCTTGCTTAGCTAAAGGGTGAGCTTTGCATTGTTCAATGAAGCATTAACAATGACAGGATAAGTGGAGTTTTCTCCAAGGAAGGCGTACCTTAGCCCTGCAGTGAGCTGTTTAAGCTTAACTTTTGGTGATTTTGCTGCACTACAATCTCCCATTGCAGCGGCTTTCGCAGATGTGCTGACTAGTTCTTCATGTGCAACCAGTTGCATGACAATGCAGTAGCATCCATCATCTTTGCATAACTAGTAGCAGCTGCATCTAGATGCTCAACCTCTGCTGTAGAAGTGGGCAATGCCCTCTCTAAGGGATCTTCTGGACTCATCTCTTGGAAGATATGCTCAGCAAGGTTGGTAAGAACATCCACATAGAATGTCTGTCCATCTATGGTTGGCCTCTTCATTCCTTTCGAATTGCATCACTAGGTCACCAACATTCAGCTTAATTTTTCCCTTCCTGGCATCTATAATAGCTCCTGCAGTGGCCAGGAAAGGCCTGCCAAGATTCAGAGGATCTTTGGGTTCTTTTCCATACTCCAGAACTACAAAATCAGTAGGAATCATACAATCTCCTACTTTGATAGGAACATCCTCTATAACACCTTCAGAGACTCTGACTGATCTATCAACTAGGATAAGAGATATCCATGTAGCTTTAAAATCGGTCATCCCTAAGCTCTTGGCAACAGAATGAGGCATCAGGTTCACACTAGAACCAAATCACACAATGATCTCTCAAACCTGTCTGGAAAGATTGTACAGTCCAATACAAAGCTCCCAGGATCTGAAAGCTTCTCAGGTACTCTGTTCTGAATCACTGCACTGACCTGCTCGTTTATCATCATTGCTCCCTGGTCCAGGCTCAAGTTGTTAGTCACCATCCTCTTCACATATCTCCTTATAACAGGAGTAATCCTCACAGCATCAATCAAGGGAATCTCAATGACCACTTTGTCCATGATAGGCTTGCATCTAGCATCTAAGCAATTGTGGGATTATTGGTTTTCAAGAGTGGTAAGGGGATTTCTAGCAAAGGCAAACACTAAGCATTCAAAAGCAAGTATTTCTCAATGTTGAACTCCTAGACAAGGTATCTAAAGGGAACTAGCTTGGCGTCAATTGATAGGGCTCATGTTTTACCCAATTATTTAACTATTGCAAGTACACATCAAAGCAGTTGTAGCATAAAAGGTTATCAAATCCCAAAGAAGTGAGCTTACTACACTAGCGATTTATAGATTCAGATTAATCTAAGCAGTAAATAATGAATGTAATGCGAAGTAACTACGAATTATGAAAGCAATCGATATTGGTTGATCTAAGACTCAGAAAACTATAAGCGCTAAGTAAGGACAATTCACAGGTTGAATCCGAGAATAGAAAATGCATGAAATCAGGAATGAATAAGAACTGTCTTGAACATAAATCGCAAATATATAACTAATCAATTCTCATTGCAGAAGTTAACTATGTCTAATCACAGAGTTTCAAATTTCTTTGCAAATCCTAACAACCTAAACATGTAGTAATGATTAGGTTCAATTGTTCACAAAAGTCTTAAGCCAAATCTCTTTGCACTAAGGTGTTTTGCGCATCTAATGCTAGTTCAAATTATCAATAATGTTGTCACATCTATTAAACAACCTATGATTTTCGGATATCTAGACGATGTGTCTAAGAAATTGATTTTAAAGCAAGCACTGATGAAGAACCAACAACTATTCCTAACAGTTAGCGATTTCTACAAACTCATCATCAACCTTTGAAAAGCCCTAAATTAACTAGCAAATTACTCAGACATAATCATGGAATCACAAAGCATAGCTGAATAAAATTGCATTGAAAGAATAGAATAAAAGATAAAGGGGTTCGAAATCTTCTCCAAAAAGAGTACATGATCTGTCTCCCCAAAACCTCTGAATTAAAATCCTCTCTAAAGCTCTCTGAATTCTCGAATCTAAGCTCAAAGCCAACAATGTCTGCAAACATAATATATACAAGCTAAAACACGAGCTGGGGTATTATTGCAAATACTGGAACTTTAGGCCTAATTCTGCAAATAATCTTCCATCTTTTAAAAAGAACCCACAATCCTTCCCAGCTATGGGTGACGAGCGTCACCCTTGAGTGGCGACGAGCGTCACCCAACTCTGTATTCGCCTTCCGAGTTGCACACTTCGTGGCTGCATCTTGCAATGCTCCAAAAAGCTCCATAATCTCCAATTGTGCTCCAGTTGTGCTATAACCTGCAAAGACTCTACTAGAATTTTTAAAAGACCAAAAAACTCAATATGAAAGACTTATACCATGGTTAAAAACTATAAAAACCATGATATATCATCAATAAGCAATTCAAATTCAATAAGATTGAAGTGTCAAACCCACTTGTGATGGCGTATTCTTCAACCATGAGCATAAAGATCAGAACCGATTCTAGCCTAAGAGAATCACTAAACATGCAAAGATTCTCTCACTCAAGCAAGAATTCAGATCAACTTATCAATTTTGTGAACCAATAAGGACCTAATTAGCTAAGAACCATCAGAGTCAAGAATATGGACTTAAGCACACAATTGCAACATCCTAACAATGCTTAGCAATAAGCAGGAATGAAACAAAGGCAAGATCTTTCAATGCATAATATCTAACCATCAAGCAAGAATCTCAAAACCAGTACTATCTAGACCTAAGCGAATCATCTAGCAATGGTGAACTATCACTTTGGTGTCACTGAACAAATAAAACATAAACCAAGCCAAATAAGCAAACCATGCTTATAGATGAGATAACAAGCCATCTACTGAACCATATGCATCAATTAATACCATATTCAATCAAAAGGAGCAAGCTTTATTAACAATAACCACTTTGCAAGAGAAGACGACAACAGAGAACAACTAATCAAGCCTAATCACCCCTTATTCACATCTTAATCACCACTTTCCCTACTTAAAATCCTAAATCTAAGGTTGACTACTCACTAATCATGTTTAATCCCATTTGTTTAGAGTTAAACATGATCATATGAGATTAAAATGCAAAGATGATAAATCTAAACTACCAGGATGCTAGAAATAAGATTAAGAGACAAGATTAAACCATAAAAATGTAAACCTTATTAAAAAAAAGGATTACTAGAGCAAATCGCGCTTATGTTCAGAATAAGATGAAAAGAGAGTTTTTTGGTAGAAAGACTTAACTTGGATAAAGATAAAGTTTTGTGGTTTTCCTTTTATAGTAGGGAACCAAAAGAAGCATAAAAAACCAAAAATAAGAAATGGTCAACAAAACTCAAGTGGTCAACGCGCGGATGAGTTGCATCGAGGTGGTACGGATGGTGTTCTGCTCAATGTACGACCTCGATATGGCTCGTGTAGCGCGTATCAGCTTCCCTGATCTATGCTGGACCTCGATGCAAACCAAAGACTTAGACTTCTCGTGCTCATCCTCTTCTTCACGTCTTGCAGCTTACATCGAGCACACTCCATAGAGGTTTTGCTCAATATCCTTGCTCGATATAGACCAGACTTTGCAAAAGCTCCTTGTTGACATCGTTTTAGAACATGAGCTGCTTTATCTCCTTCCTAACTCCAAGAATCTCCAAAAACACCTGAAAATCACCACAAACATGCACGTCTATGCAAATATATGTATTCCTAAGCTAAATTCATGCAATGTTGATTCTAAGTGCAAATGAGACTAAAATGCTAAACTAAGATGCAAAAACAAAGGAAAAGATGCATGAAATGCAGCCTAAAATGCTCTAAAATAGCAAGCTATCATACATCGAGATGCCAGTCTGTACGTCGACGAAGAAGCCCGATGAAGCTGCACCGAGGAGTAACATCGAGCAAAACACCGAGGAGTAACATCGAGGACTGAGAGCACCTCTTTCCTTTTGTAAACCAACTCTTCATATGGCTCCTCTTCTTCAAAGGCCTTATGAGAGTGAAGTCTTAACATATAACCCAAGTTTTCATTATCCAAGTAACCATCCTCTCTATGCTCCTTTGTCAAAGCAACTTGGACTTTATCATCACAGCACAACTCCTCTTGAACCTCATCATGCAGCCTCTCTAAGATCGCAATCTTGAACACTTGACCTTCTATGGTAGGCTGTTGCATAATCTGCTTGATATCAAATTTAAGGACCATGTCCTTTTCCAAATGTAGCTCAATCTTTCCTTTCTTAACATCAATAACAGCTCCTGCAGTATCCAAGAAAGGTCTCCCAAGGATAAAAGGATCCTTAGGTTCTTCATCCATCCCAAGAACCACAAAATCTGTAGGGACTTCTAGGTTGCCAATCCTGATTGGTATATCTTCAAGCAGTCCCTTAGGGATCCTCACTGATCTGTCAGTCAACACCAAAGAGATTCTACAGTCCTTGAACTTAGTGAAGCCTAGGCGCCTAGCAATGGATAATGGCATAAGGCTTACACTAGCTCCCAAATCACACAAATTGTTCTCAAAGATGAGAGGGCCTATAGAGTAAGGTAAGGTGAAATTTCCTGGATCACCAAGCTTGTTCGGAGTCACCTTTTGTTGTTGAATGATGGCACTGCACTCATGTGTTAGCACCACCATCCCTTGCAGGTCCTTAGTTCTCTCAACCACAGCATGCTTCAAACATTTCTGGTAAAGAGGAACCAACACAAAGGCATCAAGCAAATGCATAGTAAGCTCTATTTTCTTCATCGAAGAGACTTCTATACTTAGCAACTAATTGCTTCTTGAACCTTACAGGAAATGGTATTGGAGGCTGGTAGGGAGGAGGAATGTATCTTGGTGCCTTGTCTAACTCCTTAGGCGTCTCTTTAGGTTTCTCTTTAGCGACCTCTTTGGCTTTTCTGTTCTTTAAACTTTCATCATCTTCAACAACTTCATCCTCTTTAGCCTCCACCCCATCTTCTTGTAACTCAATGTCATCATTGGGGATGATAGGATTCAATCTAGGAGGAAGTTTCTTTCCTCTCCTTAAAGTGACAGCTTTGATGTGCTCTCTTATAAGTGGAGAGGAAGATGGTTGAGCATGGCTCTCTTATTTGCTCAGATGAATAGTCAAGGAGTCTAATTGGGATTCGAAGTTGTTGCTGTTTGAATCCATCTTGAGCAATATCTTTTGGATTTCAGCAGTTTGAGCTTGCTGTATATGAAATAGAAGTTGCTTGATGTCAGAATCTTGAGAAGGTTGGGAGCTTGGTTGTTGTTGTTGAGTTTTCGCCAAAGCAGGCTGCATAATAGCGGTCGAATTATCATGTTCCCTGGCTGGTTGTTATAAGCGCCAAGTTGTTGAGAAGAAGAGCCTTGAGTGTTCTGAAGTTGAGGCCCTCCATAGTATTGTTAGGGAGATGTACCATAGCTGAAGGGGTGTTGCTTGTTGTAATCACCTTGGATGTGAAAAAAGTTCACTTTCTTTTCTTGGTACTGACCATGTTCACCAACAAATGGCAGAGGTGCCTTGGCTCCATTAAACAACAAATCAACTCTCTCTTGCAAAGCTTTCATCTCTCGCCTTGTTGTTTCCAACTTCTCTTCAGCTGTTTTTGCATTTTGCTCATATTCATTAATGTAGTCCCAATTGCTTAGTGCCATCTTTTCCACTAAAAGTCAGCCTTCATCAACATATTTCCCAATGAAATAACCATTACTAGCTGTGTATAGAAGGACTCTTAATCTTGGTAGAACACCTCTATAGAGGCTGGAGAGAAGCATCTCTTTGGTGAAACCATGATGAGGGCACTGCTGACTGAAGCTTCTAAACCTTTCCCATGTACCTCCAAACTCTCATTGGACCATTTTTTGAAGTTAGAGATCTCATTCCTGAATCTAGCAGTCCTAGAAGGAGAGGAGAACTTGTTGAGAAAAGCTCATTTGCATTGCTCCCAAGAGGTGATGCTTCCTTGTGGTAAGGACTTTTCCCACATTTAAGTTCTATCACCAAGAGAAAATGGAAACAATATAAGCCTGAATTCATCATCTGAAACCCCACTAAGCTTTGTCATAGCACAAACTCTCTTAAAGTGGTCCAAATGCTCAAGAGGATCTTGATTAGGCAAGCCAAAGAACTTACTTTCTTGTACCATAGCAATCATGCTACTCTTTATCTCATAGTGATGAACCTCCATAGGTGGAAGGATACCTTGTCTTGAGGCATAGCTAGATGGTATGTCTGCATCGCCTATAGGTCTTGAGGGTCTTTGGTCTCTCATACCCCAAGCTCTTTGTAAACCATGTGGACCTTGATGTCCTTGTAAGCCTTGGATCCCTTGTGGACCTTGAAGACCTTGTGGACCTTGAAGACCTTGTGGACCTTGTGGACCTTGCAAACCAAAACCAGCAGCATATTGATGCTCTTCCATGCTGCAATAACTGATTTATGCTGCTGTGAACCCAAAATCTTTGACCTTGAACTTCAGTTGCAGTTGTAGACACTTTAGAGCAAGTGTTTTGGTACCTACAAAAGAAATTCTAGACTAAAAAGGGCAATTAGTAACCAAAAAAGAAAATAGAAAGCTTGATTTCAAGATCTCTACAAATCCTACTGATCAAATCAATCCCCTATTGGCAACGGAGCCAAATTGATGTAAGCTTTTATGTTATATCAATCTTCAAGCTTACACTAGTCATCGTAGCATTGAGTTTAGTCAATCCATAAGGGGAGATTTGAAGCAGTAAGATTGCAATAGAATTCCTAATATAGGCCAAACAAGAAGATTTAAATGTCTAACAACCTAAAGAATCAAAGTGAACTTGAATCAAGCACTTAACAAGAGTGATCATAGATAATCTTTGTGACGGAAGTCGATTGGTTTTACATTCGTGTTTTTGAGTTCTACAACGGTTTTATTAAATAATCCTTTCAGTCTGTAGTCTGCGATTTATGTCAACCTGCGAATTTCCCATTACCTAGCGCCTTGTCTCAATTGAATTTAAGAACTCATAATCCGCTCCTGATATCGTTACTTTCATTTACTATTTAGTTTTATTTGTTATTAATTGCATAGCTTCATTTGAATCTAAAGTCTGTTGAATAATAGTCTTAAGTCCTTGTGGATTCGATCCCTAAATACTATAATGATCTTTTAATTTGAGAGAGTAGCTCTAAGTGTTAATTTAAGCATATCAAATTTTGGTGCCATTGCCAGCTCTTGCAACTTGGCCTAGAAGTTTCCTACTATTTGCAAATCCATAGGTTCTTCATCTAGATTGCTTTAACACTGATTTTAAGATTGATCACCTAGAAATCAGATCTTAGGTTGTTTAATAGATGTGGAAACATAGTTAATCACCAGAACTATCCTAGATGAGCAAAATAACTGATTGTAAAGGAATTTGGATTAGTGATTTTGTGAACATATCGAACCTGAACCATAATGCTTGCTTAGGTTGTTAGAATTCACAAAGAAATTTGGAATTCTAAAATATGATCATAGTTAATCTCTGCGACGGAAGTCGATTGGTTTTACATTCGTGTTTTCGAGTTCTAGAACGGTTTTAATAAATAATCATTTCAGTATGTAGTCTGCGATTTATGTCAACCTGCGAATTTCCCATTGCCTAGCGCCTTGTCTCAATTGATTTTAAGAACTCATAATCCGCTCCTGATCTCGTTACTTTCATTTACTATTTAGTTTTATTTGTTATTGACTGCTTAGCTTCATTTGAATCTAAAGTCTGTTGAGTAATAGTCTTAAGTCCTTGTGGATTAGATCCTTAAATACTACAGTGATCTCTTAATTTGAGAGCGTAGCTCTAAAGGTTAATTTGAGCATATGAAATTTTGGTGCCATTGCCGGGGACTTAGATATTTCTTTCAGATTTTTAGTTTTAGAATTTTGTCTAAGCTTTTATTTCTGTTTACTAGCTTTTGTTACTTCTCTGCTGTCTGTTTCAGGTGCATGCATAATCGCAATGCCAGGAGCAACAAAGACAAAGAACTCTTTAGGCATCGACGAACTCGCCAAGCTAGAGAGAACCATCAAAAAAGCCAAAAAGCAGACTAAGATGGTTGGACCACTTGTTTTGAGGACAGATGCTGAGGGTCATTTAGTTGACACAGAAGGAAACAGAAGAAATGAGGATGTACAGAGGATATATGAGAATGGTGTTGTAATTGAGGAACAGAATGTGCAACTAGTAGCACAAAATGCGCAACAACAAGATGCTGGAAATGCTGCTGGGCGTTTTCCACAGAGGATCCTGGGAGATTACAACAGGCCTGATGAGTTCTATGCAAATCGAGCTGCAATCCGCCCTCCTGCCTTTCAAAGGAACAACTTTGAGCAGAAACCTACCTACTACCAGCTTGTGGGTCAGCATCCTTTCCATGGGCTTCCACATGAGCACTATATGGACCATATAGAGAGGTTTGAGGACCTGGCTACAAGTGTTAAAGCCAATGGAGTCAGCAACGATTTCCTATTTTGCAAGCTTTTCCCTCACTCTTTGGGAGGAGAGGCAGCACATTGGTTAAAACAACTGGAGTCTGGCTCTTTGACCACATAGGAAAACACCAAATCTGATTTTCTCAACAACTTTTATGATGATGCAAGGTCAGAGGAGTTGAGGAAGAAAATTGCAACATTCTCCCAAGGTCTTACTGAAGCTTTCAAGGCAGCATGGGTGAGGTTCAAGCTGTATCAAAGAGACTGCCCACACCATGGTTTCAATGAAGTACAACTGTTGGGTATTTTCTTTAGAGGTGTTGATTGGAAGTACCAAATGGCTTTAGATGCAGCAAGCAATGGGAACTTTAACACTAGAGTCCCAGCTGGCGCCATCACACAGATAGAAAACCTGGCTTCCAGCAACAACACAAAGAATGCTGATTTTGAGAGAGAAAAATGTTGGAAATGCAGGGAGCAGTCTGTTTGCTTCTGAGATGAAGGCTAAGCTGGATTCTGTTCATAACCTCTTGGTGGGTAAGAAGTCTGTTCAGTTTGCTGCTGAGGTTGAGACATTTGAGCCAGCTGAGGAGTTTGAAGAAGAAGATGTCAACTACATCAATGGAACTGGTTTTCAGGGTCAAAGGCACAACAATTAGCAAGGAAACAGAGGATTCAATGAAAACATGCAGAGGAGCAACTTCACAGTGAACCAGAGTTCTTCTGATTACACTCCCAAACTTCAGTTTCAGACTGAATACCAGAAGCCTTACCAAAACAACAAGTTCAGCAGGAACTATGGCTCCTCATCATATCAGCCTACACCAGCACCATCAACTTCAAGTAAGATGGAAACCATGTTTGAGCAGTTGCTTGAGGGTCAGCAGAAGATACGGTTGACTTCAATGGAAAGATTGACGCCCTTTATTAGGATCTAAATGGGAAATTTGAAGCTCTGAACACTCATGTCAAGACTTTGGATACACAAGTGGCTCAAACTGCCAGAGCTATGAAAAGACAAGATGGATTTTGTGGTAGCCCGACCCGGCAAACCATACCGCAGTCGTGCCCCCACTACATCCTAACAGTTGGGTTCTATACTTAGCCAAATTTTTAAACTTTTTCTTTTATTTAACCATTACACAACGGATTCAAAAACAACTCATTTCATTCCATTAAACTTGAATAAAGCAGTAAAACAAGATTCGGGGTTCAACATAAATCAAAACACAAGGTTCGCTAACGATTACAACTGATCATCTAGTAACCTAACGATCAAACACCAAAGCCATAAGACCCTAAACACAAGTCTTAAATCATAAAACACCCAATCCCCGATCCATCCGTGTCCATCACTACCGCCTGGTCTCGCTCCCTTACTGCTTATTACCTGCACACTCAAGAAGAGAGGCATAAGTATTTCATAAATACTTAGTGAGTATGGTCATCTCGTAAAACCTAGTCAGTACCATTCACACATTCATACTATCGGATTCAACATCCCACACAATCAATTCACAATATACATAACATATATATCAAACGGCCATGATCATCTAACCTAACCAACCAAGATCAATCCCTTTTTAAGACCCATGTCTACTTCAGCGAGAATCCCACATCTCCTAAGCTAGTACATGATCCAGAATACCCAGAGGTTAGCTAAATAGCATATATGCCACGGTAAACACCTCACAATATCCTAACATCTAATCGCTTATCTGTTCTAAACACACAACATAAAAATCACAGAATCAAACATGCAAAACATTCAACCCTAGCAATCCAACAATCCTAGACACCAACCACAGTCACGCACACACCTTAAACAAGGCTGGAAACAGATTGGTCAGAAGAAATCCCGATGAAATCTGCACCAAATCGAGGATGTCCGATAACCTTTGAAATCTCTCGGCTGTCGGTACGATCCGATCCCTTTCCCCTCGGCTATCTCTCTATATGTTCACCTTTCTCCGAGCCAAAATTTGTTTACCCTCGGAAACCCCACAAAACACGACTATTAGCTCGAGGTCATCCGATGGAAAGTCGACACAAGGGGAAATATTCGATCGCTTACCAGTTTATCTCGGCGATTGTCAGATCCGTATGGCGATCTGTCAATCTCTCTCAGCTATCCTTGGGATAAACTCTCTTTTTAAGGGTTTTCTCTCGACTAAGATCTTTCTTTGCTTTATTTAACTCAAATAAACGCAACACCCCGAGCTAAGTCTCAAAAACACCTTATATACTTGTAAAACCCTAAGTAACTCGGTCTAAACCGACATTTTCCTTGTTCTAGTAGGATTTATCCCAAACCGACTATATTCTCTTGGCTATCACCCGTACTAAACTCTACCATCCGTGTGATAACCGCGTATAAGCCGACCTAACACGCTTGGCCCATGGCCCAGTCGACTTTCTCTCAGACAATTTCTTTTTCTCTCTCGGATATCCGCCCTTATCCGAGTTATTTCCCTTCTGTCCGACCACTTTCCATTTTTCACCCGGATAATCTCACTTCCTCGACTAACTTTCCTTTTTTCCTGGGACACAATCCACTGTCACTCGGACTAACCCCACTCTCACTCAGATTATCTTTCCATTTTTCCTCGGACACAGTCCACTGTCACTCGGACTAACCCCACTCTCACTCGGATTAATCCAATTTTCTCACGGACTGGACCATTTTCTCTCGGATATGGTCCATCCGGCTCTGCTTTCCCAGCCATCCGTCCGATTATTTCCTAGTCACACCCGACTATAGTCCAAACCTCCATTTCCCAGACAATATCTGACCCTTGGGTCGATCATTCCTAATTCTCTCGGATACGGATGCTACAACTCTCCCCCACCCATTATGGACTCGTCCTCGAATCCGACTCGTCCGTTTGCAACTTGCAAAACCATTTGGGATACTTAGCTTTCATCCTAGCTTCATTTTCCCAAGTAACCTGTTTATGTCCGTCGCAGTCCCATACGACCTCAACCATTCTGACCAGCTTTACACGCTTAGTCTCTTCCTTCCTGTCTGTCACCCGAACCGGCCTAGCCACTACTGCAAGGTCCTCTTGCAAGTCTGCTGCCGGTTCCTCTATAACCATTTCCCGTTCGGTTATGTGCTTCCTTAGTTGCGACACATGAAATACATTATGGAACGCTCCCATTTCCGATGGCAAGTCCAACTTGTAAGCCATTGCGCCAACTCTTTCCAGTATCTGGTACGGTCCCATGTACTGCGGACTCAACTTGGCATACTTAGCTGCCCTGTCCTTTCCCTTATAAGTCAGTGCCTTCAGATAAACCATATCACCCACACTGAACTCCAAATCTCTGCGACGCTTGTCCGTATAACTTTTCTGCTTGTCCATACCCTCTTTCAGCTTAACCTTTAAGAATCTGATCTTTTCTGTAGTAGCCTCGACCACTGCTGGCCCCATTACGCTATGCTCCCGCACTTGTGTCCAAAACAATGGTGTCCTACACGGCCTGCCATACAACGCCTCATACGGAGACATCTCAATGCTCCTATGGTAACTATTGTTGTATGCAATTTCAGCCAACGGTAAGTAGTCTTCCCAACTACCACCCCAATCCAGTACACACGCTCTCAACATATCCTCCAATGTTCTGATCGTCCGTTCTGACTGCCCATCAGTCTGAGGATGATATGCTGGACTTATATGCAACTGCGTCCCACACGCTTCCCAGAACTCTTTCCAGTACCTCGAAGTAAATTTGGATCACTATCTGAGATGATACTCACTGACACTCCATGCAACCTCACGATATGATCAATGTACATATCTACCAACTATGGTACTCCATCCGTCTTTTTCATTAGTAAAAAGTGAGCAGATTTGGTCAAACGATCCACAATGACCCATACTCTGTCATGCAGCTTCATAGTCTTTGGTAAACCCAGTACAAAGTCCATTGTGATCATGTCCCATTTCCATTCCGGCATTGGTAACGTTTGCAACAAACCACTCAGAAATTGATGCTCTGCCTTAAACAAATGGCACGTGTCACGTCCAGCTACCCACTTAGCCACATCACATTTCATCACAACCCAATGATAGTACCGTTTCAAATCTTGATACATCTTGGTCATTCCTATATGAACAGAAAACCTTGACTGATGTGCCTCCTTAAGGATCTCGTCCTTTAACTCCTTCACATCCGGTACACATACCCGTCCGTTCACAATAATGGTCCCGTTGTTTGAAGTCTGATATTCTGTCTTATCATTCTGTGACATCTTGTTAAGATTCTCATCCTGCTCCTGAGCAATCCGAATCCTAGTCAACAAGTCAGCTCTATCCGCAGCTTCCAAACCCAACGGTTCAACCCCTTCTGTTATTGCATTAAGCTGCAATGTCCTTAGCATGTTCACAATGCTACCAACGTCCCGTTCTGATGATACGCTAGCTCTCCTTCTCAACACATCTGCCACCAAGTTGGCCTCTCCTGGATGGTATGCTATCTCCAAATCTTAGTTCGCTACCCTAGACGTGCGTGGTCTTCATAAGACGTCCTTAAGGTATTTATATTATCCGCTTAACCCTAACACATAGGATCTCCATGCGATCACAGATAGATACAACTTGCTCCTCAAGTTTATCTACTTACCAAATTTGTGCAATGAATATAACATATCCTAGGAAGTTGGTACAGGTCAGCAAACCACTTGCCACATCATCTTTTGATTGACGTCAAGTCCTTGCCTCCTGATATGACATATGATACATCCTCTGATGTACCGCTTAATACACCCTATGATGCATCAGCCTTTAACATGTTGTCCGATGCATTCTCTGATGTATCAAGCTGCATTCTTCAGATCACCACAACTTGTGTTTATGTTCTGTGTTGATATCTGTTCTATCTCAGCCTCTGTATCATATACTGCCATTGTCTTAGAGTCTATATCAATGTTTACCTTGTGTCTCTTTCTTGCTTGTGACAATCGCTATAACAGTTGTGTTCCAGCAGGTTCTCAACTCAGTTAGCAATACATCAACAAAGTTTTTCTCTATATTAGTGTTTTTTAGCATTATGGGATTGTTTGGGTGATGAAGTTTTGATTGTGCTTTTGATTGACCGGTAGCAAAGCTGCACATAGAATTTTGTATGCCCTACACTAAATAAAATATTGTTTAATATTTAAATATTGTATAGAAAATATATTTCAAGATTGTAAGAAATTTTTTTTTTTTTTTGATAAATTGTTAACCAAATTACTACAAACCAGAAAAAGAAATACATAGAAACAAGGAGAAAAAAAAAGAATTGAAATCATTAGATGAATTATAGTTGAACTTTTGGTTTTTGGTGTATATTTGTAAGAAAAAAGAAAATTCATATCTTATAAACTAATGCCCATAAGATAATTAATAAGTATTACATATATCATAAAAAAGTGAAGAAGCACTATATCAAGTTTTTCTGGGTAGGAGAAGATTCACCTTCGAATCTGGTATGTTGTTATCGTCATGAAACTTGGAAAGGTATTTGACATTAAAAATATCGGCAATCTTGATGTGAGGGGCAAATGAAGACGATAATCGTTGTTGTTGATATGCTCTAACAAATCAATTGGACAAATCTTTCGCAACTGAAGCTTATTATACTCATGCGAAGGCATATGATCGTTTGCCAACACAATCCAAACCATCTCTCCAGGCTCAAAATAAACTCATGATGCTTCATATCTGCCGGAACCTTATACTTCTGAGCTGAGACATACAAATGATCGTGCATCTTCCTATGCGTTATCTTTCAGGATTCAACAGACTTCACAGCTTGTCCATGCATGTGGCGTGTATTCGGAAGAGCCGATAAGTCTAGAGGATCACACGGAAGTAAGTTGTAAATGACCTCAGTCGGGCTGAACCAAGAACTCTGATTAGTAGCATGATTGTGTACAAACTTAGCTTGACACAATTTGGTTTCCCAAGAGCGGATATTCTCACCAACCAAACAACGCAACATGTTACCCAAAGCACAAATTCTGACCTCAGTCTGGCCATCCATCCGAGGATGATAAGCGGTACTCATATCAAAACTTGTGTGCAACATCTTCTACAAAAATCGCCAAAAGTGGCTCAAGAATCTTGTATGCTTATCTGACACAGTTGATGTAGGTAAGCCGTGAATTCGATAAACCTCATGGAAGAAGAGTTGTGCCACACACACCGCATCTATTGTTTTCTTACACAAAACAAAATGAGCCATCCTTGAAAAACGATCAACGACAACAAAGATAGAATCATTGCCTCGCTGTGAACATAGAAGATCTAAGATAAAATACATGCTCAAATCTATTGATAGGGGTCTAGTTTTACCCAATTTAAAGTACTACTGCAAGTGCACAGCAATGAAGAACCAAATGATTTTCCTAATAGTTTAAAAATTCTACAAACTCTTCATCAGCCTTTAAATCATCCTAACCTAACATGCAGATTACTCAGACATGGATATGAATTCACAAAACAAAATTGAATAATACTGCATTAAAAAAAGAAAAGAGTAGAGATACAAGGGTTCGAAATCTTTTCTAAAAGATTAAAGGATTTGTCTCCCTCAATGCTCTGAAATCAATCTCTCTCAAAAGCTCTTTAAAAAATCAGATAACAGCCAATGAATGGCAAAAAAAACCTAATATACAGTCTAAAATACAAATGGGACATATTTGCAAATAGTGGAACTTCTGAGCCAAAATTCTAATTCTTCCTTCATCTTTTAATAAACCGCGCAATGCTTCTCAGATATGGGTGACAAGCGTCACCAAACAGTGAGTGACGATCCTCACCAGTGCAATATCACGGTCCTTGTTGCTTCATGCGGGAAGAACTATTTCTTAATCCAAAATGCTCCAAGATCTCCAATTATGCTCCAAACATGCAATAACCTCTAAAGATTCTACTAGGATTCTAAAAAGACCAAAAAGACTCAATAAAAATGACTTATATCATGGTTAAAAACCATAAAAACCATGATATATCATCTATCCATGGATGAGTCGGTATAGGCAAATGAAGATACAAACCAGCATCGGAAGCATGACCTTTGCCGAGTTGACAATCGCAAAAAATGTTCAATAAATCTCTCCACATCACGTTGAGGGGTAGGCCAATAATAAGAAGCGGAAACAAGCTGGAGTGCGCGATCGCGGCCAGCATGTCCTTCAGACTGAAGCTCTTCAATCATACACAACTTTAAACTGTAATCAGGGACACAAAGACGCACACCTTGAAAGAGAGAAACACATACATGAGGGTGAAGTCATCACGAGAACCTTCTTGGACTGCCTTAAAGATCACACTAAAGAATGGATCACTCATATAAGCTCAAAAAAGATGCAAAACCTGGTACCCCCACATGCAGAGCAGTTAAAAAATTATACGGTCTACTCAGTGCATCGGCCACACGATTCAGCTTCCATGTCATGTGTCATATTAAAACGTTAATTGCTGTAAGTAGACAATCCATGAAGCATGCCTAGCTTAGACCTTTACCTGACTATCAAGATGCTTGAGAGCATCATGATCGGTGAACAAAAGAAAGTCGCGATGGACTAGATAATGTCACCAATGTTTGATGGCTTGGACCACAACGTAAAATTCAATTTCTTATGTGCTGTAACAACTGCAAGCTCCTGATAATTTCCCACTAAAGTACACCATATGCATGTTTTTATGACATAGAACCGCTCCAATTCCCAGCTTAGACGCATCACAATAGAGTTAAAAAGGTAAATCAATGTCTGGAAGGACCAAATAGGCGCTGAAGTAAGCTTGTGTTTGATGAGCTGAAAAGCGTCACAAGCTTCATCCATCCATAAGAACTGCTTTGCCTTCATACAGTCTGTTAATGAAGCCATAAATTGTACAGAAGTGAGCCAAAAAACACTGGTAAAAATATGACAAACAGTGAAAACTTTGAATTTCAGTGATGGTGCAAGGTTCCAGCCAAGATCGAACAGCTGCAACCTTACACTCATCCATTGAAAAACCGTTGGAAGATACAATATAGCCGAGAAAGAGCACACCAAATTCATATTTCTGTTTAGCAATAAAAAAAGTCTTTCGGTGTAAGACGATCAAAATTTGGCAAAGATGATGCTAATGATCTTCGATTGCGGAACTGAAAATCAATATTTCATCATAATACACCACCACAAACTTGCCTATATAAGGCCGCAAAGCTTGGTTCATCACCAAATAAAATTACTTGACACAATCCAAATGGCATTACTAACCATTCAAATAGACCCTTGTGAGTTTTGATAGCCATCTTTCACTCATCTCCTGGATGTAGACTAATTTGATGATACCCACTCTTTAAATCCAATTTTGAAAAAATGGTTGCCTTTTCAACCTGATCAAGTAAATCATCTAAGCGAGGAATCTGAAAACAATATATAACTGTAATCTTGTTAATGACTCGACTATCCACACACATTCACCAAGAGCCATCTTTATTGGGTATGAGCATAGCTGGAACTGTGCAAGGACTTACGCTCTCATGCATATATCCTTTGGAAATCAAATCCTGAACCTGTTGTCATAACTACTCATGCTCATGCAGGTTCATTCTATAATGCAGCTGATTGGGAAGAAAAGAAGGAAGAGAAGCACCAGGAAACAAATCATTTTGGTGTACACCCTCAGGCAATTCAGTGGGAAACTCATGTGCAAAATCTTCAAGAAGCTTGTTTATCCATAATATTAACGTACTTTCCGAAATAGCAAGGTTATGTGCAGATAAAAAATTGTCACATATTTATCACAAATTTTTACTATTTTTAAATCACTAATTCGCTATAAATAGTGACCAAAATAATTTCACAAACTTTTTTATAACTAGTAACTAAATTGTAGTCACAAAAATAACACAGTTAATAACCATAATACTATCACAAACCCGCCACAATTAGTATCTACATTATAATCACACAATTGTTATAATTTTATTTGTATTATGACTTTTTTTCTTACTGAACTCGATTATAAAATATTACATAATTCAAATTGTGAAAACTATTAAAATTTAATCACAAACGATTACCAAATATTTTTAGTTAATTTTAGTCAAACAGCAAAAGTTAAATATAATAAACAAATAATAATATTACTTAAAAAACTAACATTCAATATCAGATCAATGCTAATACACAAACGAAATCTAAAGAAAAAAGTTCTTAACAAAATTAAAACTAAAAAATTACTTAAGATAAATAGAAACTAAAATTACTAAATTGGATAGATGGTGGATGATAAATTGTCTTGGTGGTAGACCATTGCGATCAGAGATTCGAGAAGTACGTGCCCTGTCACTGTTTCCTTTTCCTTTTGCTGTTGCCCAACACACTTGCATAATGTCTAATCTTCAACCAAAATTCACTTGTATGGGTTATTATTCCTCGGAGGCGATAAACACCAAGCTTCTTAAACTTTGTTGATAGTAGGATGCCAGTTAAATTTTCTCTGAAAAAGAAAGTACATCAGATAAAATGAGTAAAATACTAACATTGAAAGTGCTTTATGAAATATAACAGAAAGAGAACTTTATTTTTTGGGTCAAAATCAGAAAGAATAGCATAATCAGATTAAACCGTGTTCTTTTGTACAAGGAATGTGCTCGTTTCTAGGAATACCATAGTCCTTTAAAACAGCTTTGAATCACCTTCCAGTTGATACTTGGTATGATGTTTAAACCTATTCCATTAGAAAAAAATTACTTTGTTAGTTATAAATCTGTGAAGGTAACAATTGGAAAACAAGGAATGAGATTAAAGAAAACAAATTATACCATTTAGCTCTATTTTGACGAGCAGGATGCAGCAAGAGTAAAGTTGTACGATTTAAATATGGCTCCTGCACTATAAACATATGAAAATTACTACCTCAGAGTGTTCAATATGGATTGAAGGGAAGCAATTTCATTGGTAATAGATTCATAAAAACAAAGATGAAAATTAATCTATGTATTGAATATCAATAGAGTAATCAATATGATTTCAAGAGAGGAATACTAACACCTCATCTAAATCAGATCCAAGAGAGCAATTTCTAAATTGACCTGAATACTATCTATAGAAGTGGAAACCTAGAAAATTTTAAGACACAATTAAACATAAGTTCAAAACAAAAGAGATCTGAGTGCTTATACCAAGAAACAGTTCAACTCTATATTAACTTCTAAGAATCCAGAATTTTGTAGAAATGGAAAGCAACCAATGGCTCTAATAAAAAGAAAGTGATGAAAAAATGGTTTTTTTAGAAAGTGAGAAATGACTAAATATTTTTGATATTTTTTTGGGGCCTCTCAATGGAGGAAATTTTGGCAAAACATTAAACGTTTAATGAAATTTGAGATTCACTTGAAAAAGTTTAAAGCGGTATAATAAAATTCATAACATTTCAGTAAATCATTATATTAGAGTAAAAAAAAACGTTAATAAAAGAAAAACAGAACGCGCAAGAGATTATGTCTCACCAGCATCCTTTTCAGGTGAAGCTCAGTTGCAATCCTCAGATAGAGATCCTCCCAAGTGTTACTGCTGAGCTTTCAGAACAGGAAATGCAATGGCGTCTCTTATACTCTCAGAGTTGGTCAACAGTAACACCAGCCTGTCAATTCCAAGCCCTTAACAGATAACAAGATACAATAATAAGTACTTACTTGAGTATAGAATTAAGGTCATGTTTTTGATTCTGCAAATTACTTTAATTGTATAGCAGAAGGAAGAATAGATATATAAGTACCATTCTCGAAGCAGGAGGCATTCCGTATTCTAGGGCAGTGAGAAAGTCTTTGTCAAGGGTTACCTCGTATGAATCATCATCATCATCTTTCGTTGCGTTTGGTTCACTACTTTCTGTTGCAGCCGCTGCTCTCTTTGCGTTATGCTGCTCTTCCAACTGCGTCCTCTACCATATTTATTTAATCAATCACCATTTTTTATGATCACATAGATGGCTAATAAACAGATCATGTAAAAGACATCATTAGCCGCATTACCTGGTCCACGGGATCAGTTAATTCAGAGAATGCGTTTGCCATTTCACGGCCACAGATGAATAGATCGAATCTTTCAGTCAGACCTGCATTGCTGTAGCAGACAAAGAAAACAGGTAAAACCAATCGAGTCATTTCCAGGAAACAACTTCTTTACCTGAGACGTGGCTTGGCCAAGGGAGATATTTCAATTGGGTAGTCCAAAACAAATCTTGGCTGCCGAAGCTTTTGCTCTACAACAACTTCAAAAACCTGGAAACACGAACTGATCTCAGCACATATAGATTTGCAGATTTGATAATAAAAAGTCAATTTAAGAAGCTTCACCTCATTAAGAAGATGGCCTAGAGAAGAGAAAGCTCCAATTCCAGACTTGTCCTTGGACTCAAGCACGTCTTGAAGTGCCACCAGAACTGTCTTTGTTATTTCTGAGATCTTCCCCTTCCTCACCATATGCATGGTTAAGAAATGAACATGGAGGAAGACTAATCAATATGAGAAACAGAAGCAACAATATAACACTATGCAACAATATGGCTCAGGGTACAAATATATACCAAAATACGGAATCAAATATAAGCCGAAAAATAATCAAAAGATTAAAGACTAACACACTGAACTATTTTTAGTTTACTACTGCTTGATAATAGAAACAGTAGCAAAATCTCTGTAAACCATATATAGCTCGATTTTTGTAATTAAAATATTATTTGAGTTTTTTCTAATTAAAACGGCAGAATCAAAATCAAGCAAAAATAACTTAAGCATAAAATTTAGGAATAGTCGAATAAATTCAGAAAGATTACATAATGAGATGGAGTCGTAGAGACTATATGAAGTTGAAACTAACCGGTTCAGGGAAACCTTGTGACGATTTGGTTTTAGCTCGTAAGCTGACTTAAGTCTCAGGTTCGAGACGACGTCGTCCAGAGAGAGCTGGGCAGTTAGGCTTTGTGAAGTCAAGCCCAAAGAGAAGGAGCGTTGTTACATGTTGCAGCGTTGGGTCGGGTTAGCATCGTTAGGCCCATATTAGCTGAGTATATATATGTGGATAGGGGGAAGAGATTGTTACGGTCAACGAGTCTTTTTCTTCTTCTTTGATCCATTTTTGACTTCCATTGTTGTAATCTCGAGCTCTGTAACTTTGTAAACATAAAGAAATAGTGAATTTCAGGAATCAGATACTGAAGAGAGATATACTAGTAACGGGGAACTCAAGAGTTTATCACTTACTTTCTTGCATGCTAAGCAAACCAAACGAGTAAGAGAGAGAGTTGAGAGAGAGAGATCGATTCTAACGTGGATGGGAAGAGACGATTTTGTTTGCGTATCGGCTACAAGTGGTATCAGAGCATCAGGTTTGACGTCCGAGGAGATACAACGAAGGCAACTCACGGTTCGTGGTGGAGAAGATCAAGACGAAGATCAGGAATTACTGAAAGGGAGTAGAAGGAGACCGCAAAGCTTCACGACTCGATAGTGAAGTGAATCTCGCCAGCTCCAGGAGGATCTACCTCTAATAGATTTACAGATCTCAGGGAGTATTTCGATCCATTGAAACATTGCTTTACGATTCACAGAAACTCTTTACGTTTTTCAAAGATTCTCTTATTGTTTCCGTACATTGTGTTGACACTTGATAGCTACTGAATATGCCTATCTTCTTCTTGTTGTTCTGTAGATAACAAGAGAAGAAAACCATTAGGTTGCAATGGAGCCAACACAGGGAAAGTCCGAGATAGAGAAATTCGATGGGAAAGTAGACTTTAGGATGTGGAAATACATGTATCTTGGTCAGCTAAAGATACAAGGTTTAGGATCAGTTCTGAAGGAAGCATATGCAACGGAAGAGTCATCCACATCGGAGATGGTTACACCAAGCGTTGCTACACCAGTCAGTGTAACTCCAGGCGAGGCTAAGCTTGGGCTAATGTTTATGGTAAAAAATATGAAGTTTGATCTAAGGGAATGATATACCATGGTTTTTATGATTTTTAACCATGATATAAGTCCTTTTTATTAAGTCTTTTTTATCTTTTTAGAGTCCTATAAGAGTCTTTGCAGGTTATAGCATGTCTGGAGTATAATTGGGGATATTGAAGCTTTTTGGAGCATTGCAAGTTGAAGCCACGAAGTGTCTAGCTCGGAAAAGAAAGTATGCGTTTCGGTGACGCTCGTCACCACTCTTGGTGACGCTCGTCACCCACCAAGGAAGTAGCGTGGCCTGATTTATTAAAAGTATGAAGACTATTTGCAGAATTGGCCCAGAAGTTCCAGTATTTGCAAGAAGGCCCCAGATCATGTTTAGCCTCTATGTATTAGGTTTTTCAGCCATTGTTGGCTTTTATCTTGTATCTTATTATTCTAGAGAGCTTTAGAGAGAGATTTGTAGCAGAGCTTTTGGAGAGACAAATCAGACTCATTAAGAGCAGATTTTGAACTCCTTTACTTATATTTCTTATTTATTTTATGCAATCTATTCTAATCATGATGTTTTCTCAAATCACCATGTCTGAGTAGGTTGTTAGTTAAGTTAGGGCTTTTCAATGGTTGAAGAAGAGTTTGTAGAATTGCTAAACTTATAGGAAATCCATTGGTTCTTCATCTGTGCTTGCATTTATATCGATTTCTTAGACACATCATCTAGATTTCGAAACCCTAGGTTTTTTTATAGACGTGAGAGCATTATTAATCACCTGAACTAGTATTAGATAAGAAAAACACTTAATTGCAAAGAGATTTGGCTTAGAAGTTTTGTGAACAATTGAACCTGATCATTACTGCATGTTTAGGTTGTTAGGGTTTGCAAAAAGATTTGAAACTCTGTAATTTAGGCATAGTTAACTTTTGCAATGAGAATTGATTAGTTATATCTTTGCGATTCATGTTCAAGAAGGTTCTTATTCATTCCTGATTGCATGCATTCTACACTCTCGGATTCAACCTGCGAATTGTCCTGACTTAGCGCCTTTAGCTTTCTGAATTTTAAGAACAGTCTCAAAAACGCCCACTTGCTTTTATTACTTTAGTTAATTTGCATTACATTCATTACTTATTGCTTAGCTTAATCCGAACCTGAACTCTTTAGTATAGTTTACATACTCCATTGGGATTCAATACCCCTTATACTACAACTGCTTTGCTGTGCACTTGCAGTAGTTTTTATTTGGGTAAAACTTGAGCCCTATCAAGTTTTTGGCGCCATTGCCGGGGAGTAATAGCTGCCTATCGATTTTTAGTTTTAGGATTTTGTTTAAGTTTTAATTTGTTTACTAACTTTCAGTTTCTTTTCTTTGAGCTGCCTAATCGCTGTACCAGAAGCAACAAAGAGAAGGAGCTTTTGACCTTAGGCATTGACGAGCTACCTAAGTAGGAAAGTAATATTAGGAAAGCTAAGAAGCAATCTACAATGATCGCTCCACTTATCTTGGTTGAAGATGCAGAAGGTCACTTGGTTGACAGAGAAGGAAACAAGAGGAACGAAGAGGGGCAGATGATTGATCAAGATGGGAATGTCATTGTTGAACAGCAGGTTTAACAAGTCGGATAAGACGTTGGAGTCCCTGCTGCTGCTGATATTGCTGCTGGGCGTTTTGTGCAGAGGACTTTAGGTGACTACAACAGACCTGATCAGTTCTATGCCAACAGAGCTGCAATCCCCCCTCCTGCATTCTAGAGAAAAGATTTTGAGCTTAAACCTGTCTACTATCAGCTGGTTGAGCATCCTATGGATCACATTGAGAGGTTTGAGGATTTGGCTTCAAGTGTCAAAGCCAATGGAGTCACTAATGACTTTCTGTTCTGCAAGCTTTTCCATTACTCTCTTGGAGGAGAGGCTGAATATTGGCTGAAGCAACTGGAACCTGCTTCACTGACCACTTGGGAAGACACTAAGAATGCTTTTCTGAACAACTTCTATGATGATGCAAGTTCAGAAGACATGAGGACGAAAATTGCACCCTTTACACAAGGACCTACTGAAGCTTTTAAGGCTTCTTGGATAAGATTCAAGTCTTACCAAAGGGATTGTCCTCATCATGGCTTCAGTCAGGTGCAACTACTTGGGATCTTCTTCAGAGGCATTGACTGGAAATACCAGATGACGCTGGATGCAGCTAGTGCTGGAAACTTCAACACCAACAGACCAGAAGAAGCAATCAGATTGATTAAAAACTTGGCCTGCAACAACAGCACCAAGAATGCAGATTTTCAGAGAATGAAACAGGGTGGTTTGAATAAAGGAAACCAAATAGCTGAGGTTAAGACTAAGTTTGACAGTATGCACAACCTTTTGGCAGGAAAGAAATCAGTCCAGTTTGCTGCAGAAGTGGAGAGTTTCAAAAATTCAGAAGAATTTGAGCAAAAAGATGTTAATTTCATCAATGGAGGTTTTCAGAACCAAAGGTTTGGAAATCAGCAGTGGAACAGAGGCTACAACACCAATAATCAGAAGAATACATTCCCAGGAAACAAGAATGCAACTGGATCGAGTAACTTCACTCGATTCGCCTGCTCGATTTGATGTGGATCGAGCAGGAGATCGAGTCCCCGTCTCGTTCTCTGGACTGATCGATTGACTTCTCTCGATCTTCTCATCGTTCCCATTCCTTGATCGACCAGCCTCCTCGATCTTCTAGTTGATTGCTGTCCTGGATCGAGTGATCTTATCGATTTCCTGATCGATCTCTAGGCATCCGCCACTACAAGAAATATCGCCATTAGTAGCACAATGAAAACGCTAGCATAGAGCTTTCGTAGCGTTTTCATAAACGCTAAGACACGAGAAGCTATAGTAGAAACCCCCCCCCCCCCCCCATTTCAAAGCTCAGTAGTAAAAAGACGAAGCAGATAGGGAAGCTAAGTTACTGTCAAAAAAATATTTGTCTTTTTTTATTTTTATTATTACTAAATAAAATTATGATTTTATGCAGATACATAAAAAGTGAATTATAATTCCGTATTACAATAATTTATATACATATATTAAGAATAGAACAAAGATTTACACGATAAAAAAATAATTAATATTAATTATCTAATAAAAAAACTTTATCTAAAAAAGTTATTTTAGTTTGATTCTTTAGAGAATTAATTTTTTCAATATATACGGAAAGAGATCTCTTATCTCCGTATTTATTTGTTCATTTAATTAATCTATACTGATAGATAAAATTATCAAAAAAAATTATGAAATTTCTTCACTTCATATGTAAACTAAATATAGATTATAATATAACAAAATAAAGAAACTTACAATTGAAGTAAACCTATCATGCGCACAAATGACAAGTTCCAAATACATTAATACCCAATCAACCTCTTGCAACTCTGATGTCTTCACCTGCAAAATTTGTGTTTTGGTTAATAGTCAAGGATTTAGAGTTTCTATTTATAAAATAGCTATTACTTAAAATTTAATTGGGTGATCCTCACCTTTCTTAAGTAGTTAACAATGTTTTATAGTAAAAGATAGAAGTTTAGGATATAGGGTTTGTATTTGGAGAGATAAGTTTAGGGTATAGGGTTTATGGATATATATTTGGATAAATAGTTTAAGATTTATAGTTTCTGTTTTTGCAGAGTAAGATTTAGAGTTTAAAATTCAAAAATGTATATATATACTTACAATTTTTGTAATAAGTGTTTAAATAGGTTGGTTTAGGGTTTAGGGTTTAGGGTTTGTATTGGGGTCAATATTTTAAACCTTAAACCCTAAATATACATTTGAACCATATACCCAATGATTTTTACCATTTTTTTTATCATCTTCTTATATTATTATGATTTATTTTCTTCAACTTTTCAAAGTCTTATATTATTATGTTTTTGTTTTTTTTATAATAATTCCGAACATATTCATAAAATTCATTAAAGTTACATTACATAACCAATCATACCAAAGTCACATTATTGAAAACATTGACTTTCAAATGAGACATATCCGGCTAAATTTAAATATAGTAATGTCTTCGTCGACTGATCCAAGTTTTGAAAGAAACCGGCTAAATTAAAAACATGAAACTTCATTCCATCACTCCTGAAAAAAAAAAACAAATACATTAACTTGACAATAGAGGTTCAAATCTTAAATTACCTCTAACCAAATTAAATTAGACCAGCATATGATTAGAAATCTCACCATCACAATTTTATCTTCTGGCCAAGCAATAGATGTTCCAAGTGCATCTTCCATATACTCGATTTCAGAAGATGGCCTTGAAACTGCAGCATCTTTAACCTTAATAACATCGACCCAGACTCGACAAGCATTAGGTCCCAAAGGTACAAAGTGGACAACTTGTTCAGGATTGTTAGATGACCAACGTCCTTCAGCAACGACTCGTTTCTTTCCGGACAGATCCATCAGCTTGCATTTTTGATTTTCCTTAAATGCGAGATGCTACAAGAACAACCAACAAAAACCAGAAACACAATTCAAACAGAAAACCACAACCAATCATGTAAATTACAATAGACAGCACAACAACCAATGTACAATATACAAATAGAAAACCACAACCAATATTGTAACTCAGTAGAAGAAAGTACATGTGATTTGCGACGAGGAGATGCCACTTGCGATTTTGAAATTGGTCCAGGTTTGTTTACATGAGGTTTTGTAGCTACTGGAGAGTTCTCAATCTGAGAACTTGGACTTGGTGCTTTTGAAGATGGTTGAATCTCAGGGTCTTTTGTAGTTACTGGAGACTTGTCATTTCGAGAAGTTGGACTTGATGTAGATGGTTGAATAACAGGGGATTCTTGAGTTGTTGTTTCAATCACAACTCTATTCGCAGGCCATGCTACAAAACATTTCAAAGAATCCTCCAAAGTTCTCATCTCCACTGTAGGCCTCCATAGATATGCATTGGGGTTTAGGACCGTATCCACAAATACTTTGATTGCATTTGGACCAAGAGGAAGTCTATTAACCAACGCTTTAGGTTCTCGAGACTGTCATCTGCCTTCAGCGACCATTTCATCATTCTTAACATAATCTATGAGTTTGCATTTGTTCTTTGAACTTGTGCTAGGGCTCTGCGGAACAAAACAAAATATAGTGACTACTAGAGAAAGTGTCACCTAAAGATGAAGACAATTCATAAATAACCAAATTTAAGAAAGTTAACCTTAGGTGCAGTGTCTTCTGTAACAACACCTGCACTCGGAACAATACAATAATCAGCATGCCAAGCAACCATTTCTCCAACTACATCCTCAATAGTAAACATCTCAGGTGCAGGTCTCCATAGAAATGCTTCTGGTTTGGTTGTATTTTCAACTAAAACCTTGACAGCGTTAGGTCCTAGAGGAATTCCATTTACTAACTCATCAGAATCATAAGAAACAACACGTCCCTCAGCAACATTCTCATCACAAGAAGACCAATCAACCAAGTAACACTTAGGAAGTGCTCTTGTGTTTACACACTTATGAATCGAGTTTTCACCAACGTCGGCCTCTTGTCTCTGTAATAAGATAAACAGTTGATCATGTCATTCACTTCATATAATATTTAAACTAATTTTATAAATAGAGTGTGTGTATATAGTAGGCTAACCTGGTTATTCATTTTGTTAATGATTTGCTGTAAATTGTTAATCTTATTCTGCAACGCAATCTGATTTTCTTCCATTGCAGCCATACAGTTGCTCTTGACTTGGAAACAAGCTAATTTCGTCAAGCTCATACCTCTACCCATTGCCCGCAATCTGCCAGGATTATCAGGTCCCAAAATCTGTGTAAGCATATCTTCCTTTGGATTCGTTGTACTTGAATCCTGAGTTCCTACAACGTCTATTTCTGATGCCTTTTTCTGCAAACAGATACAAAATTTCATATGCAACACCCAAACACGATATCCAATTTGTATAAGAATAAACAGAGCTTACAATCTTCTCAGCTGCATTGACGTTAACAGGCGTACTTTTTACGTGACTTCACCCACACTCTTAGCTTCGTCACCTGAGATGGTTCTGAGCTACTCTTGACCATGTCTTCTCTCAATCTGACCATTCCTTTACGACCACAAGTGTGAGGTATCTGCTTCTGCCTTCTTTCCTTGTAAGAATCACTTACTACCTTAAAGGCGTTACTAGTCTTCTCTTTGAAAAATTTACGCCATTCACTTGTAGGTACATTTTGCGTTTGCAGACTCATCCTGCCTTTCATGTTCGCAGCTGCCTTGACCTGTCCTACAAGCCGTGATTTGGATGCTCTCCACAGACATCCCATCTGCTTAAACACAGCACTCTTTTTATATTCTTCGTCAAGGTCAAACCGTGCCTGCATTCAAAGTAAAACACAATTTGTAACAGTGAATTATAGACAACAAAACAAACAAGCGAAGACAAGCATTATATGTAAACTTCCAATAATAAATTAACTGAATAGATTTCCACAGAACAGTTTTGATATCTTCACCAACCTTTTTCCAATTCTCAATAATCACAGGGATATGTTCTCGTACTAACGGTCCTAAATAAGATGATAAGGACACTGACCCTGGACCACAAGGTTGTCCCATGTCAGTGAAGTCAACATGATGCCGCTTATTAGGATCCTTTGCTATGTGTCTCATCTTAGTCGGACCTCGATGCCTCTTACGCTTTGGTTCAGATTCTGTCTGACTATTCTCTTCAGCAGCAGCATCATCTGCTTCCTGGATTTGTTCTTCATTACCATCATCTACATTAGCTTTGTCTCCTTGCTGGTGTTGACTAGTTTCCTCTGCTTCATGGATTTGTTCTTCAAGTTCGTTATCTTCTTCTCCATTCACTACATTAGGGTCCTCTCGCAATTCATGCTCCAATTCATTAGGGTCTTCTCCATCTTCAGGGTCGTCTCCTTGCTGTGGTTGTGTCTCCAATTCCTGAGTTTCAATCTGCGTATCTTCCAATTCGTCATTCTTCTTCTTCTTTTGTGTACGCCTTTTTCGAGTATTGCCCATCTTAGTTCACCTGAAACAAAATAAATTTGTGTCTAATATAATATGCAATGTAAAAGAAATTAGATCACACATAAACACACATTATATGACAAATATACAGGAAAAAAGCAATCACATCAGTATTATTTCACACATAAATTCCTTCACAGTCAGTTCTGGCATTTCTAGCTTTATCAACCAAGTCATCCATATCCAGTAATACTGGCAAAGGCCCAACTTCTGCAGTTCCAGCAGCATCCTCTTCTTCATTGTATCTTCTCGTTGGACCTCTCATAGCTACATACCAACTCGATTCTTCATCTACCCGTGAATAAAACACTTGCTTTGATTGAGAGGCTAGTATGTATGGATCTTTGGCATAGGAAACTTGACTTTGGTTAAGGTTGACAAGTGTGAAACCATCTTCTTCTCTTACTCCGTTACCTCTGTTTGCCCATTGACACCGGAATATAGGAATATAGAACACATTGTAATCAAGCAGTATAATGTCAACCACTCTTCCATAGTAGGACACAACATCAACCATCGGAGAATTGTCTTTTGCACTAGCTCTACACATTGTTGTGGCTTCATGTAACACCCCACTATTCTGCGTTTGCCTATCAACTGATATTGTGTGAAAACGATGGCCGTTAACTATGTAACCAGTGTAAGACCTTGCGCATGTACGAGGACCATATGCTAACCACTTAAGTGTATCTTCATGATGTTCTGAACTTAGAGGTATCTATTTTAAAAATGGTAAAGTGTCAGTGTCTATACATAAAGTAAGTCAGTATTAAACCAAAACGACACAGGTAATTAACAACTTGCCTGTTCTTTTAACCAGGACGCAAATTTCTGAGTATGTGTAGACCATAACGTTCCTGAATCACGTCTATATCTATCACTAAAGTCTTGTAGATGTTGTAGGTGCATGCTTAAATAAAAAAAAACAACAAAGTATAAAAATCTTGGTTTATATAATGCAAATGACATATGAAACATACAAAATGAGATAATAGACATAAAGTAACTTACTCCACATAAGGTTCAAGTAGAGCCATATTTTGAATCACAGCAAGATGTGCTATGTTCTTATCCTTCTCAGTAAGAGTACATGAAGTGGCTGCGGATATAGGACGACCCTCCAGTATTGAGTTGTTCTCATATTCAGAATTTCTATCCACTTTCTCCTCAACATTTGTTGTATTTTTCAAGAACTCACTGCAGAACCGCATGCATTCCTCTGCAGATATGCTTCAGCAATACAACCCTCGGGTCTTGCAGGGTTCCTTACAAAGTCCTTCATAACTTTCATGTATCTGCATATAAAACATAAACATAACCGAAACTTAATAACATAACCGTTTATTGTACAATACATACAGTAAGAAATGGTGAGGTTGTACCTCTCAAAAGGATACATCCAACGAAAATTGACTGGTCCACATAGCCGAACTTCCCTACCTAGGTATACTGTTAAATGCACCATTATATCGAAGAAACTTGGAGGAAAGAACCTCTCAAATATACATAGAGTTTCCACAATTAGTACAGAAATTGTCTCTCTGTCTATAACTCGCTGACACAGATGGTTGAAGAAAGCGCATAAGCGTCCAATAGCTATCCTAACACCTTTAGGCAATAAACCTGTACATAAATACCATTCAACCATTCAATATTAAAACCACAACATTAAACTGTGTAGTATACAATATTTCATCCACTAACCTCTAATAGCAACCGGCAGTAGTTGTTGCATCAACACATGATAATCATGTGATTTAAGCCCTTTAACAGTACATTCTTTTATCTTGACGCACCTGGATATATTTGAACAGTAGCCATCTGGACCTCTGAAGGCAAATAGGCGCTTACAGAATAGTTTCTTCTCTTTGTTGGACAAAGTCCATGGAGCTGGAGGAAGATATGTTCTTTTACCACGGGGTTGGGGATGCAAATCCTTCCTAATACCAAGCACTTGCAGATCTTTCCGAGCATTAATACCATCTTTTGACTTCCCACAATGCAACAATGTAGAGACAATGCTAGCAGCAACATTTCTCTCCACGTGCATCACGTCTAAATTATGCCTAACTGGCAGTTCCTAGACAAAATAAAGATATATAATAAACGCAAGTTAAAGAAAGAGAATGAACAAAAGTTAAAGACATATAGAGAACCAAAGTTAACATTAAACAAACCTTCCAATAAGGTAACTTGAAAAATATTGAGCGCTTCTTCCATCTAGATAGCTCCTCTTCATCTACTGGTTCGTCTTCTTCCTCAGATTCACTGGAATCATCATCACTATCCGCGTCTGATCCAACACAAGCAGGCGTCTTCCTCTTTCTTCCAGTGACTCTGACATTTCCAAAATCATTCTTGTAGTTTTGAGTATTTGATAGATGTTGTCACCACTCAGAATCCGACCTCTTCTCCCATGTTCAGCTTTACCATCAAACCATGCTTTTTTTCCCTATAAACATGTGTAGGTGGCAGGGACTTCCGATGGGACATATACACGTGTTTTCTGCAATTACTCAACCACATACTGTCTGTGTGTTTCCCACACACAGGACAACCCATTTTGCCCTTTACTTTACAGCCTGCTAGATTTCCATATGCCGGAAAGTCTTGTATGGTCCACATAAGCATTGCCCTTAACGTGAAAGTAGTGTGAGTGAATGCGTCATAAGTTACCTCTCCCTTCTACCATAGATGGTTTAGATCCTCTATAAGTGGTTCCAAATACATATCTATATTGTTTCCAGGTTGGGTTGGACCAGGAATAAGCAATGTCAACATGATGTTTTCCTCCTTCATACACTTGTCAGGTGGCATGTTGTAATTGACTAGCAAAACAGGCCAAGCACTATAGTTTACATTCTTTATATTGAAAGGATTGAACCCATCTGTCGAGAGTCCGAGCCTAATGTTCCTTTCTTCCTTAGCAAAAGATGGGTATTTGGCATTCATCTGTTCCCACGTGACAGAATCTACAGGATGACGCTTTATCTCATCAGTGCTCTTATTAGTAAAATGCCACCTTAATTCCTTCGCATTGTCCTCTGATCTGAACATCCTCTTGAGGCGTGGAATGATCGGAAAATACCTGAGAACTTTCTGTGGAATACCTTTTTTGGCCTGACCAGTGCGCGTGTTACTCCTCCATCGTGAAGAGGTACATTTAGGACAATTCTCGAGATCCTTAAACTGCTTTCTGAATAGACAACAGTCGTTAATACAAGCATGTATCTTCTCATAACCCATATCAAAAGATCTCAGAAACTTCTTCACCTCTTACAAGGATGTGTGCAACACATTATCTTTAGATAGCATCTGTGGCAAAGTCTCAAGTAGAAGATCGAAGCTTCTGTCAGACCAACCACTCTGTGTCTTTATCCTAAAGAGTGAAACAATGGCCGAGAGCTTGCTGTGGTTTGCACAACTTGGATATAGTGGTGTTTCTGCATCAGCTAGCTTTGCTAGAAACTCATCTTCTTGATGATCCTCACCCTCAGCAACCTCAATTAAATCACCCTGCCTAACAAGCTCTTCATCTATAAACTCAGCAGCTTGGTATAAACCCAAAATCTCTTGGTTCCAATGACTTGTGTTCTGTCTACACTCAGTCGTCCCTGATATAACTTCTCCATGATGATACCAATCTTCCCGCATCTTGTAACTCTAATCCATTTCCCTTGTTACAAGATGATCGACAACATCATTGGCTGAGTGACGATCTACGTTTTGGCAGTCAATACATGGGCAGATAATCATGTCAATATCTCCTAAAGCTACAGCCACAGACCTCACAAAATCCCAAGCACCTCTCTCATAACCAGGATCAGCTCTTCGGTGAATTAATATGAAAAAAAAAACAAAGACAAACCTTAGACTCTCTTAGAAAAACATTAAACCCATAAGTCCATAAACTATACAATGTTTTCACATACCTGTTCAGATGAACCCAAGCTTTTTCGACCATTATTTTTGCTTACCCATAAAGACAATAAGACAAACACAATAAGAATTACTCAAACATCAAACAAACACATTCACAGCAACATTATTAAACAGTCAAGTATTACACATTCACAACAATAGTATTAAACAGTCAAGTAAGTAAGAAACTTATATTTCGATGTGACAACTAACCTCTATAAGCTTCTGCAGATTGCGGTTCTGAGATCAAGTCGTCTTCACCCCCAACACAAACCTTCAAAATTCAAATACACCAACAAGATCCAACATGCAAACAAATAGAATCATTGTCTGGATTTATATATAAAAAAAAAACAGATTTTAAATGAAAATCTGTTATGGATTTACCTGAATGCTGTAAAATTGGCTTCTCAAATATATGTCTGCGGCTTCAAATCTTACTATAATGAGAGTTAGTGAAAATTAATTAGAGAAATCGAAATCAAATAAAGTGGACAAGATCGACGGAGACGACACAATCGAAGACATTCGATTACCTTTTCTGGGTTTCTTCTTCGATGTTGCAGATTTCGAAAGCGACGAAGACGACACCAAATCCGGCAGAAAGAGAGCTGATTTCGAGAGCGACGGAGACGACACAAAATCTGGCACAAAGAGAGCTGATTTCGACCCGACAGAGCTGGGAAATGGAAAGTCGATGAATCTGTAACCGGAATTCGAGTTTTGATGTAGAGAGATTTGATGTAGAGAGATTCGGAATTATTTCATAGGAAGAACAAAAAGGAAGAAAAAATGAGAAACTGGCAGATATAACTAAAAACTTGGTTAAGTGTTTGCCTCCAAAATCACTTTCCAGCTACAATAGTCCTTTTTATGTTCCCGCTTAATGAAAAACTATCACAGCGCGAATTTAATGTTATGATAGACTTCACATCCGATTTTCTCACTTTTAGTAGCAGTTAGTGAATTCGTGCTACAATGCCCTGCTACCAATGCCCATATTTCTTGTAGTGCGCCTTCATCTTCATTCACAACTTTCCTATAATCAAGAATGTGGACGTATTCTTGAGTCTGATCACTCAAACAACCAAACTCTCCATACTCCTTTGTCAAGGCAATTTGCAAGTGATCTTCCTGTGCCAACTCCTCAAGCAACTCATCGGCCAAAGCGTCTATAGTCTCAATATAGAAAGCTTGTCCTCCAATGGTTGGTTTCTTCAAGACTTCATTAATATTAAAGTCCAGCTTGATGTCTTTGACCAAGTGTAGAGAAATCTTGCCATTCTTCACGTCAATGATGGCACCACTGGTTGCAAGGAACAGATCTTCCAAGGACTAGAGGATCCTTTGGCTCTTCATCCATCTCTAACACAACAAAGTCGGTTGGCACATTAACTCCACTGATTCTCACGGGCAAGTCTTCAAGCACATTAACTCCACTGATTCTCTTTGCTCACCCCATCTACTTTCTTCTCTACACCGGCTTCCTTACCCTTCCTTGGTCTCTCAATCCACACATTATCAAAGGTAATCTCCTCATCATTTGAAAGCTTACCCTCCCCCTCTTGAACCACAATGTCCTCATTGGCTTTAGGTGCAACTCTTGGCGGAAGCTCTTTACCACTTCTCAAGGTAATAGCGTTTGCATACTCTTTGGGATTCTGCTTACACTTAGCAAACTTCTGATTCGTTGAAGCTTGACCTTGAAACAACCGTTGGAACATTGCTTGTACCGGATCTTGAGGTTGGGGTTGCATCTGTTGTTGTTGTGGAACAAAGCCAGGAGGAAACATAAGAGTGTAGCCTTTGTTGCCTTGCTGTTGCTGCTGACCCTGGAAGTTCCCTTGCCTCTGCCCTTCAAAGCCACTATTCTGTTGAAAACCCTTGTTGTAAGGAATAAACGGCTTTGCTTGTTGAGGGGGGTACACCTGATCCTTTGGATTCTCAACGTTGGTGCTACGGTATGAGAAGTTGTTATTGCCCTGGTAGCCTTGAGAATATCCTTGTGGCTTGTTGTAGTTCTGACCAGCAACCCAATTAGCTTCCTCTTCTTGGCATTGCTCGAGCTCATCTAAGACATTCGCGGCTTCTCCAACTAAATGCACTTGTTTTTGGTTGGCAAGGACAAGCTTATCAATCTTCTCATGGAACGACTTCATTTCTTTCTTGTGAGCTTCAAGATCAGCTCCTCTTGGTGCGCGGTCATAGTCCTCTGAATAGTTCCCGTCACTCAATACCAAATTCTCTATGAGTTCCATACCTTCGTCCACCTCTTGGCCAAGA
The DNA here is from genome assembly GCA_911865555.2 of Thlaspi arvense. Lineage (NCBI taxonomy): Eukaryota > Viridiplantae > Streptophyta > Magnoliopsida > Brassicales > Brassicaceae > Thlaspi > Thlaspi arvense. The sequence goes on from OU466861.1 coordinate 11,936,932, forward strand.
AAGTTTCATATGCTTGCCATTTCAAGGAGCAATCTGATCTTTGGAAGAGCTCTGCGGTATATGGTACTCAAGAGTGTCTCTTCACTGAATCCATGGTGAGGACAAGCAATAGTGTAATCCTTGAAACGCTCCATAGCTTCATTGAATATCTCATTCTGCCTTTGAGTGAAGCCACTAATCTCACTTCTCAACCGAGCTGTTCTTGTGCTTGAGAAAAACGTTGATAGAAAAGCTTTCTTACAGTCAGCCCAAGAAGTAATAGTGCCTTGTGGAAGAGTCTTCTCCCAATGTCTAGCTTTGTCACCAAGGGAAAAGGGAAATAACCGCAACTTGAAGCTGTCCTCCGAGATACAATTTATCTTTAACATCCCACAAATCTGCTCAAAGTTGTCTGAATGCGCCAATGGGTCTTCCAAAGCTAGCCCATGAAACTTATTATTTTGAACCATCTGAACAAACCCTGGCTTGATCTCGAAGTTATTGTTTTGGACTAGTGGAGGAGTAATTCCAAAGCGGTTATGATTTGTATTAGGAGCATCTCCAGCACCAATGATCCGAGGTGGTCTAGCTGCGTGGTTAGGGTTTCCATTGCCCCTTCCTACAGCACCGTGAGCTGGTGGAGGTCCCTCAAGATGTTCCTGCTAAGCCATACTTTCAAAGTCAACTGTACCAGCATGCACAATATCTTCAAAGGCTGGAGCGCAGATTCATGTACCTGAAAGACACAAGTGTGAAGAGAAAGAGATTAGTAACAAAAATTAATGTAAAGGCCTAGTCTTTACTAAACCCCAAATCCTAATGCTTCTGAACAATCCTAAGATGGCAACGACGCCATTTGATAGACAGGATTTTAGCAAGTCAGAATATAAAAACTCAAGCAACCTATGGATGCAGTATAATGTGCAAGAGGTATCAATCCAACCTAGGAAGCAGGAAGAGCAATAGGAATGCAAGGGTAAAGCAAATCTAAGCTAATCGGCAAAATGATTGGTAAAATCGAAGAAAACTAAATGCAACGACCAAATGAGATGCAAAACTATTTTAAAATCTCTGGAAGAGGGTTAACTACTACTAGGAGAAAACAGAAAAATGCAAATCTACTAAAAGCTAAAAATCGAGCACTGAATCGAGTAAAACAGATCGATCTAACAACTTAAAGACAAATGACTTCGAATGAACAAGATGCAAGTTTATGACGAGAGAATGATAAACAAAGGTTTTAAAATGCTAAAAGAGGGTTCAGGGTCGAGGGTCATATTCAAGAGTGTTCAAAGGTTCAAGCTTTGGTTTGAAAACACATAGATTTACTCATTTGATGAGCTTTCCCTAAGCCTTGAATACAAAACAAGAACCATCCATGGCGTGTGGTATGGTTCACTTCCTCAATCTCTTCTCCAAACCCATGGCGTTTGGTTGAAAAAGAGATCAAAGAGCAAGAAAAACATATTTCAACTAATATCCTAACTAACCTCCTCTACATCCATGGCGTTTAGGAGAGGGTCGATTAGTCTCTAGGACTTGGTTTTCAAGGATTTCTGAATCCTATCAAGGTTAGAAAGCCCTGGAATCATAGAGATCTTTTCCAAGACTCTCTAAGCCTTAAGACTCCAAGATCCTAGAAGAGAAGGAATGCAGAACAAGAAAAACACAAAACTTAAACCTCTTAAACCCTTGAATCGCCTCAACCCTTTACCCAAAGAAAAACTACTCGCTACTCATGATTGAAACCGAATGAAATGCAATGAAAAATAACCTAAGCATAATTAAGCGATTGATTAAAGGAAAAGACTTAATATTCAAAGGATTTAATGTGCTCAAAAACAAGGAAAGGCTTAAAGTTAAATAATGGTCGCCCAAAAACGAAAAACGAAAAAGATAAGACTGAAAATTGTGTAAAGAAAGTGATGGCCGCCTTATCCCAAAATAGCCAAACAGCTGGAATGGTGTCCCCCCCCCCCCCTCTACGCTCTAAAAACGGTTAAAGTACCCGAGATCGATCTTGAGATCGATCAGTGCACTCGATCGTCTTCAGGGATCACCTTCTGCTGCTCGATTTGCAAGTCGATCTGGTTGGATGGATCAAGTACTTCGTCCGATCTTCTATTCGATCTTTGGGTGATCGAGTCGTGGTCTCGATCCGGCTCTCGTTCTGCATGGCCTCATTTACGTCTGTACTCCAGATCGATCTCCTCTCTCGATCTTAGTCTGGATCTTTCCTCTTGAATCGACTTGGGTCACTCGATCTTCTGGTCGATCTCATCTAGATCGACCTGCCTTGCTCGATCCGCTACTCGATCTCGGGTCCTTTGCATGCATGTTGAGCTCTCCAAGTGTCCACAAGCTTCATTTTGATCCTCCTCATGTCCACATAACCTCCACAACTCCAGAGTGCTCTAAACAACCTGATAATGATGCAGAAGTGCAAGAAATATGTAAAATGTGAATGCAAAGAGACCTAGGACCGAAAATGCAACAAATGGAACAAACTAGCCTATAATTCAAGATGAATGCATGAAAAACTATCCTAAATGCATGCAAAATATACAAAATATATGGTAATATCACCATTAATGAATGTTAAAGAGTTGGTTAATTTGAATGCCTATGTAGGCTAAGCTAGAGTTCATTGTTTGCTATGATGTCTATGGCTAAGGCTTTTGAAGTAGAACAATCTTTTCGCATCTTAGAACCTTTAACTTGGGCACTGAATTAATTTTTCCATTGACATGTTTAGTTTTGAGCTCTCATCTTCAAATCTCTCTCTATTATTTGTCTTTGATTGCTTGAGGACAAGCAAAAGGCAAGTGTGGGGGAGTTGATATACACTATATTTATACCATTTTAGCATACATTTAACACTAGTTTCTAATCTTTAAGTATGCATTTCTACATGTTCTTGTACCAATTGCACCCACTTAGCATTTAAAGTATAATTAAGAGTTGCATTGCATATTAGGTGCATTTTTAGCACTTGGCAGGTGCTTTGAGGGAGTTTGGGGACCAAAGGAAGAGCTGGGAATCACAAGGTGAAGGAACCAAGGCGAGAAGGCTTCATACCGAGTAGGGTATCGACTTGGCAGATCGATACACAGCATACAGAGCAACATATCGACATCACACGTCGATACATGTTGAGGAGCTATATCGATTAACACATCGAGGTCCCGTAGTTGATACAAGGAGACATGGCACCAGAAGAGTATCGAGCTACTCTGGTTGATACACCACCTTTGAGGTGCTTGTACCTGTCAGCATATCGACATAGGATCATCTCGATACACAAGCCAAGAAGTGTATCGATCACTGTATCGATATTGGAGCTCGATAAGCCTTAACTAAAGGGCGATTGTATTGAGTAGCATACCGAGGAGATCACCTGAGATGCCTTAGCCAGGGGCGACTGTATCGATCAGAGTATCGATGAGACTTGGTCGATACACCCTCCTGCCAACCAGTATCGACCAGCGTATCGATGTAACAAGTCAATATCAGGCGTCCGAACCAGCTGATTTCCGGTTTATTTCCGGTTTACTAAGGATTTTTCCTGAAAACTATAAATAGACTGTGACATAAAAACATTAAGCATCTTCTTATCATCTTTTACCCTTTGGATAATAGTTTTCCCCCATGAATTTCTCTTAGTTTTTTCTTGTAATCTCTTGTTGAATCTTGTTCTTTCAATCAAAGTTGGTGTTTATCTCCTTTCTAATTATGATTTGTCATTCTCTTTTGCTTTGGGCTATGATTAAGATCATGATTAGTGAGTAGTTATCTTAGGGTTTGAGATGGGATAGAGATAGGGAGATAAAAGGTTAGATTAGTGATTCCTTAGTGCTTAATATCATTGTTCCTTCTTATTGATTGTGTTTAATGCTAGATTAGTTCTTGCTAAGTTGATCTAGATCTTAGGGTTCTCTTATGCCTGATAAGTGTTTGATGAAATGTCCGAATGAGCCAAGTAAGAGATTTGCTTATCTTAGCCTAAGGAATTAGCTGTCTAAGGAGTAGATTGGCAATATAGAATTGGATTAGTTGCTTATAATGCTTGTTGATCATGTGTTTGAATAAAGGAATTTTTGAATATGTGCTTAGCAAGGTGATTAATGTCAAGGAATTGACCTAGTTATAATTGTTAATTCTAGGCCTAGGAATGGCCTTTTGTGGGTTTGTAAGGATCATTAGTTAAGCCAAGAATCTCCCTTGATCAATAACCTCTTCTCAATCCTACTAGTCTTTGATTGTTTGACCTCTGCCCGCACATGCAGCTAGCCTGCTAGTTTGAAAGTACTTAGCCAGGGAATTCGGTCTTGCCTTAGTTTCTCTGTTTATTTTACTTGCTCCTGCTTATTTAAAGTCTCTTTTAGTCATTAGTTTCATAGTTTCAATCACCCATTTATGCTTGCTTGAATTAGATGATTTACTGCGTTCTTAGTGTCTTACCTTCCCATTATGGACTGATACCTACATACTACAATGATATGAGTATATGTGGGATTTGAAGTAGAGTAAACTCCTACATCAAGATGGCGTGTAGTTTCTTGTCTTTCCTCTGTCCCAGCACTGCTCCAACTGCAATATCACTGGCTTCACACATCACCTCAGAAGACAAATCCCGGTCTGGAGGTTACACAATAGGAGCTGTCACTAAAGCATGTTTGATCTGTTCAAAAGCTTATTGACATTCTACAAAGAATTCAAACTTCACATCATTGCAGAGAAGAGCAGTAATAGGTCTTGCAATCTTGCTGAAGTCCTTGATGAATCTTCTGTAAAACCCAGCATGACCTAGATAACTCCTCACTGCTTTGACAGAATCAGGCGCCTGCAAGCTTGTCATCACTTCAATTTTCGCCCTATCAACTTCTATGCCATCTCCAGAGACTCTGTGACTAATAACAATTCCATCTTGTACCATAAAATGACACTTCTCCCAATTCAGAACCAAATGCTTCTCTTCACATCTCTGCAGAACTGCACACAAGTTTTCCAGACAGCCTTTGAAGGAAGAACCATAGACTGAGAATTCATCCATAAAGACCTCCATAACCCTTTAAATCATGTCAGTGAAAATCGACATCATGCATCTCTGGAAGGTTGCAGGGGCATTACACAGTCCAAAAGACATTCTACGATATGAAAATGTGCCATAAGGACAGGTAAATGTGGTCTTCTTCTGATCATTTGGATTGATGGGAATCTGGAAGAAGCCTGAATAGCCATCTAGGAGCAGTAATACTTGTGATTCGCCAGCCTCTCCAGCATCTGATCGATGAAAGGCAGATGGGAATGATCTTTTCTGGTGGTTGCATTCAACTTCTTGTAGTCTATACACATCATGTGTCCAGTCATTGTTCTGGTAGGAATCAGCTTATCCTTATCATTCTTCACCACTGTGACTTCTCCTTTCTTAGGAACCACATGGACCGGACTGACCCAAGCACTGTCTGATATGGGATAGATGATCCCAGCTTGTAGCAGCTTCATGATCTCCTTCTTGACAACGACCTGCAGGTTAGGATTCAGCCTGCTCTGATGCTCTAGTGATGATTTTGATTCATCCTACAGATGTATCCTATGCATGCACAAGTCTGGAGAAATACCTGAAATATCATCAAGAGAATAGCCAAGAGCTTTGCGAAATCTGTGCAGCTTGATTAGCAAAAGGGTGAGCTCTGCATTGTTCAATGAAGCATTAACAATGACAGGATAAGTGGAGTTTTCTCCAAGGAAGGCGTACCTTAGCCCTGCAGTGAGCTGTTTAAGCTTAACTTTTGGTGATTTTACTGCACTACAATCTCCCATTGCAGCAGCTTTCGCAGATGTGCTGATTAGTTCTTCATGTGCAACCAGTTGCATGACAATGCAGTAGCATCCATCATCTTTGCATAACCAGTAGCAGCTGCATCTAGATGCTCAACCTCTGCTGTAGAAGTGGGCAATGCCCTCTCTAAGGGATCTTCTGGACTCATCTCTTGGAAGATATGCTCAGCAAGGTTGGTAAGAACATCCACATAGAATGTCTGTCCATCTATGGTTGGCCTCTTCAGTCCTTTTGAATTGCATCACCAGGTCACCAACATTCAGCTCAATTTTTCCCTTCCTGGCATCTATAATAGCTCCTGCAGTGGCCAGGAAAGGCCTGCCAAGATTCAGAGGGTCTTTGGGATCTTCTCCATACTCCAGAACTACAAAATCAGTAGGAATCATACAATCTCCTACTTTGATAGGAACATCCTCTATAACACCTTCAGGGACTCTGACTGATCTATCAACTAGGATAAGAGATATCCAGGTAGCTTTAAAATCGGTCATCCCTAAGCTCTTGGCAACAGAATGAGGCATCAGGTTCACACTAGAACCAAATCACACAATGATCTCTCAAACCTGTCTGGAAAGATTGTACAGTCCAATACAAAGCTCCCAGGATCTGAAAGCTTCTCAGGTACTCTGTTCTGAATCACTGCACTGACCTGCTCGTTTATCATCATTGCTCCCTGGTCCAGGCTCAAGTTGTTGGTCACCATCCTCTTCACATATCTCCTTATAACAGGAGTAATCCTCACAGCATTAATCAAGGGAATCTCAATGACCACTTTGTCCATGATAGGCTTGCATCTAGCATCTAAGCAATTGTGGGATTAGTGGTTCTCAAGAGTGGTAAGGGGATTTCTAGCAAAGGCAAACACTAAGCATTCAAAAGCAAGTATTTCTCAATGTTGAACTCCTAGACAATGTATCTAAAGGGAACTAGCTTGGCGTTAATTGATTGGGCTCAGGTTTTACCCAATTATTTAACTATTGCAAGTACACATCAAAGCAGTTGTAGCATAAAAGGTTATCGAATCCCAAAGGAGTGAGCTTACTACACTAGCGATTTATAGATTCAGATTAATCTAAGCAGTAAATAATGAATGTAATGCGAAGTAACTATGAATTATGAAAGCAATCGATATTGGTTGATCTAAGACTCAGAAAACTATAAGCGCTAAGTCAGGACAATTCACAGGTTGAATCCGAGAATAGAAAATGCATGAAATCAGGAATGAATAAGAACTGTCTTGAACATAAATCGCAAATATATAACTAATCAATTCTCATTGCAGAAGTTAACTATGTCTAATCACAGAGTTTCAAATCTCTTTGCAAATCCTAACAACCTAAACATGTAGTAATGATTAGGTTCAATTGTTCACAAAAGTCCTAAGCCAAATCTCTTTGCACCAAGGTGTTTTGCGCATCTAATGGTAGTTCAAATTATCAATAATGTTGTCACATCTATTAAACAACCTATGATTTTCGGATATCTAGATGATGTGTCTAAGAAATTGATTTTAAAGCAACCACTGATGAAGAACCAACAACTATTCCTAACAGTTAGCGATTTCTACAAACTCATCATCAACCTTTGAAAAGCCCTAAATTAACTAGCAAATTACTCAGACATAATCATGGAATCACAAAGCATAGCTGAATAAAATTGCATTGAAAGAATAGAATAAAAGATAAAAGGGTTCGAAATCTTCTCCAAAAAGAGTACATGATCTGTCTCCCCAAAACCTCTGAATTAAAATCCTCTCTAAAGCTCTCTGAATTCTCGAATCTAAGATCAAAGCCAACAATGGCTGCAAACATAATATATACAAGCTAAAACACGAGCTGGGGTATTATTACAAATACTGGAACCTTAGGGCCAATTCTGCAAATAATCTTCCATCTTTTAAAAAGAACCCACAATCCTTCCCAGCTATGGGTGACGAGCGTCACCCTTGAGTGGCGACGAGCGTCACCCAACTCTGTATTCGCCTTCCGAGTTGCACACTTCGTGGCTGCATCTTGCAATGCTCCAAAAAGCTCCATAATCTCCAATTGTGCTCCAGTTGTGCTATAACCTGCAAAGACTCTACTAGGATTTTTAAAAGACCAAAAAACTCAATATGAAAGACTTATACCATGGTTAAAAACCATAAAAATCATGATATATCATCAATAAGCAATTCAAATTCAATAAGATTGAAGTGTCAAACCCACTTGTGATGGCGTATTCTTCAACCATGAGCATAAAGATCAGAACCGATTCTAGCCTAAGAGAATCACTAAACATGCAAAGATTCTGTCACTCAAGCAAGAATTCAGATCAACTTATCAATTTTGTGAACCAATAAGGACCTAATTAGCTAAGAACCATCAGAGTCAAGAATATGGACTTAAGCACACAATTGCAACATCTTAACAATGCTAAGCAATAAGCAGGAATGAAACAAAGGCAAGATCTTTCAATGCATACTATCTAACCATCAAGAAAGAATCTCAAAACCAGCACTATCTAGACCTAAGCCAATCATCTAGCAATGGTGAACTATCACTTTGGTGTCACTGAACAAATGAAACATAAACCAAGCCAAATAAGCAAACCATGCTTATAGATGAGATAACAAGCCATCTACTGAACCATATGCATCAATTAATACCATATTCAATCAAAAGGAGCAAGCTTTATTAACAATAACCACTTTGCAAGAGAAGACGACAACAGAGAACAACTAATCAAGCCTAATCACCCCTTATTCACATCTTAATCACCACTTTCCCTACTTAAAACCCTAAATCTAAGGTTGACTACTCACTAATCATGTTTAATCCCATTTGTTTAGAGTTAAACATGATCATATGAGATTAAAATGCAAAGATGATAAATCTAAACTACCAGGATGCTAGAAATAAGATTAAGAGACAAGATTAAACCATAAAAATGTAAACCTTATTTAAAAAAAGGATTACTAGAGCAAATCGCGCTTATGTTCAGAATAAGATGAAAAGAGAGAGTTTTTTGGTAGAAAGACTTAACTTGGATAAAGATAAAGTTTTGTGGTTTCCTTTTTATAGTAGGGAACTAAAAGAAGCATAAAAAACTAAAAATAAGAAACGGTCAACAAAACTCAAGTGGTCAACGCGCGGATGAGTTGCATCGAGGTGGTACGGATGGTGTTCTGCTCAATGTACGACCTCGATATGGCTCGTGTAGCGCGTATCAGCTTCCCTGCTCTATGCTGGACCTCGATGCAAACCAAAGACTTAGACTTCTCGTGCTCATCCTCTTCTTCACGTCTTGCGGCTTACATCGAGCACACTCCATAGAGGTTTTGCTCAATATCCTTGCTCGATATGGACCAGACTTTGCAAACGCTCCTTGTTGACATCGTTTTAGAACATGAGCTGCTTCCATCTCCTTCCTAACTCCAAGAATCTCCAAAAACACCTGAAAATCACCACAAACATGCACATCTATGCAAATGTATGTATTCCTAAGCTAAATTCATGCAATGTTGATTCTAAGTGCAAATGAGACTAAAATGCTAAACAAAGATGCAAAAACAAAGGAAAAGATGCATGAAATGCAGCCTAAAATGCTCTAAAATAGCAAGCTATCATACATCGAGATGCCAGTCTGTACGTCGACGAAGAAGCCCAATGAAGCTGCACCGAGGAGTAACATCGAGCAAAACACCTAAGGTTTTGCTCGATATGAAGATCATCGGATGACTGGAGCACGAGACGATGGTAGGTACGAAGACCACCAACGAGCATTCCAGCCAAGTGGGAGAAGACCCATATCAACGTGTAGCATCGAGCAAAACACCAATATTCTTTATTCGATGCAAACCGCGGACATGTCTTCTACCGAGCCGTTTAACATTTCCCTCGGAGAATATCATCAGAACAACGGAGGACCTACATCCGGATGTAGCATCGAGCAAAACACCTCTACCTTTGCTAGATGCATAATGTCCTAGTCATTACGAGCATCCGGACGACACCCTGCACTACCCACAGGGAGAATCATGCAAGCGGAAGTGTCTCCTTACATCGACCAACAACATGGAGCAGAACATCTTCTGAGACTACTCGATGCAAGATGTCCCGGAGAAGAAGCTGACCAGAACACAAAACCCCTGAGACAGAGGAACATGATCGCCGAGCCACAGAACCCGACATCCCTGATATGATACACATCGGGGTGTCACATCAGGTGTTTTGCTCGATATGTAAATTTTTTTTTTTTCAAATTTTTACATGGGTAAATCAAGTAAAACCCCTTTGTCGACGTTGGTGGCTGGTAAAAGAATCTTTTCTTTCTCCCTCACAAGCATTTTTGAATTTCAAACTAAAATTTTCTTGCATTTTTCATCTATTTATTTAGATTTTTCCATTTTATCTCTTTAAAAGTGCAATCTCTTCTGTCCACACATCCATATCGACCTAAACATCTCTCTCCCTTTCCCAGCAAAGCATTTTTCTTATCTCTTTCATTCTCCCATCGCATTTTAAAGTTCTTCAAAGATTAAAGGAACTTATGCTTTAATATCTTATTTCTTTGGGTTTATTCTTTGAAAACTAGGTTGCAATGATTTAGAATGTTGAGTTATAGATGTCTTGCATAACTGATGATATGTTTTGTCTGTTCATCACCATTGTTGCTTGATTAGTTCAAGGTTTTATGGTTAAAATGCTTGGGATATGGACATTTTGTACAATGCTCTAAGGGAACAATGTGCTAATTGTTTCTTCAAGCATTGCATTTTCTGGTACTATGTCGAGCACTAGAGGTGATAAGGAAATATGTGGCTCAAATTTTGATGCAAGAACCAGAGCAGAGGGTAAAAGGCTATTGGTTGAAGAAGAGCAAGTCCAAGATGCAGCACCTAAGCTTAAAGACTACATGAAGGCGATGAGGAGAGTGGACTTTGCTCCAACAAGATATGCTTTCCCTAGTCTGTTGGAAGAGCTGGGAATCAAAGCCAAAGTGGATGATCTGATTAGCAACATTGGGCTTGAGATGTTTGCTAGTCTTGGGTATTCCACTTACAAGCAGCTTTCTTGTGAATTCCTTGCAAGCTTCAAAGTCTACATCTACAAGCTAAATGAGGAGTATGATGAGGGAGAAGAAGACTATGGAAATGGATTCATCAAGTTCAGAGCCAACAGAGCATTGTACACCATGGGATTCACTCAGCTTGAGGTGATATTTGGCTTTGATCAAGGCTCAAGAGCACAAGCCATGAGCTTCAAGCAAAATGAGCTAGGGCATGTGTGGGAGAAGATAACGAATGATGCCTATAAAGATGATCATCTAAGGAGTGCAAATATCCGCCATCCAGCTATTAGATATGTTCATAGGGTCATCACAAGCACACTCTTCTACAGTAAATAAAAAATATGGTTAAGGAAGAAGAGATAGGACTGCTTTTGAATGTTTTGAAGAACATTATGATGGAGACAAAGTATGTCAAGATTCATGGGGAACGCCTAGGATTTGGTCTTGTAACAATCCTTATGAAACAGTTCCTATCTTGCCAACAATGGGGTTTCAACACAAGAGAAAAGAAACCTAAGATAGCCATTGGAGGCTTGATCACTCCCATCTTACTTAGTGCTGGAGTTGAGCTTGGAACACCAGATGTGAGCATGATCTTCATTGATGTTCCCTACCTGAGCAAGATTGGATACCTCTCAGTAGCTGTGGAGACTGGTTTTGGTTATCAGTTTGAGCTGGAAGTTTGCCAAAGCAGCACCTCACCAACTTCGCCTCTTATGAGAATATTCGCTTCATGCCAACTGAAGATGAGCTTTATGATCCTAGGACTGATCCCCCATTGATGAGGCCAAGCAATGTCAAAAATATGAGCACAATCAGGGACTCGTATGTGGAAGAAGATATTGAAGAGCAGCATCAAGAACAAGAGGTTCAGCATTAAGGAAGAGAGGCACTTGAACATAAAGATTATGACAGCCGCCCTTATGCATTCGACCCTTATGATGTGATCTGCACATCTGAAGCTTCAAAGGATGCTCATGAGCATATTAGGATTTTTTAGAGGTGGAATCATTTACAGGACAAGGCGATCAGAGGCTTGCTGAAATCATTTATGGCTAGTAAAAAGTCTGTTGATTCTTTGAAGAAGAAAGTGAAGAAGCTCAAGAAGAAATTAGGTGGATCTTCATCAGCTAAGAAAACTGCCCAAGCAGTTCAAACAGAGCCACAAGGAGAGGATCAGATGCTTAGGATATGTCTGAGGACACACCAGAAGCCACAGTCCAGGAGAGACACTCTTTCCACATCAGTGAGGGGCGAAGAGCACATGTGTCTGCACCAGCAAGACACTCCTCTCATGTACCATCTTCAAGGCGCAAAGGAAGAAAGAGAAGGGCTAGGCAGCAAACTCCATCTGAGGAAGAAGCCTCTCCCTCCCATGCTATTGAGAGTTCAGACTCTCACCATTCTTCCATATGATGTAAGGTACACAACACTAACCATTGTACATACCATATATTGTTTTTTAGATTTATTGCAATTGTTTGCTTGATGTTTATGAGCATTCTCCTCAGCCTTTTTGTTACATAGGCACTATGTAATTTAAGTGTGGGGGAGGGTGTGTGATGGAATGATGCTTGCACTTGCATTTGTATATTAGATTAGAAACCATGCATCATGTTTACATAGCATCTAAGACATAGAAAAAACCAAAAAAAAATTGAAAAAGTTTCGAAAAATGCTTCACAAAAAGAGTTTGATTTTTATGCATTCATATATGATTTAGACTTCATGCATTTACATAGAACTAGTTTGCTTGTTTAATTTGGGAACATTGATAGTACATCTTTGTTAATGCTAGTAGTTTATTAAAATGAAGCCCTTGTTTTTAATCCTTTGATGGATTTGATGTTGAACTTGAATTAAAGCTGAACCACTTTTGGAATTTACATTTATGTGAGCCTTGCTTTAAACTGAAGCATGGCTTTAGATGCAGCAAGCAATGGGAACTTTAACACTAGAGTCCCAGCTGACACCATCACACAGATAGAGAACCTGTCTTCCAGCAACATCACAAAGAATGCTGATTTTGAGAGACATAAAAACGTTGGAAATGCAGGGAGCAGTCTGTTTGCTGCTGAGATGAAGGCTAAGCTGGATTCTGTTCATAACCTCTTGGTGGGTAAGAAGTCTGTTCAGTTTGCTGCTGAGGTTGAGACATTTGAGCCAGCTGAGGAGTTTGAAGAAGAAGATGTCAACTACATCAATGGAACTGGTTTTCAGGGTCAAAGGCACAACAATTAGCAATGAAACAGAGGATTCAATGAAAACATGCAGAGGAGCAACTTCACAGTGAACCAGAGTTCTTCTGATTACACTCCCAAACCTCAGTTTCAGACTGAATACCAGAAGTCTTACCAAAACAACAACTTCAGCAGGAACTATGGCTCCTCATCATATCAGCCTACACCAGCACCATCAACTTCAAGTAAGATGGAAACCATGTTTGAGCAGTTGCTTGAGGGTCAGCGGAAGATCACGGTTGACTTCAATGGAAAGATTGACGCCCTTTATCAGGATCTAAATGGGAAATTTGAAGCTCTGAACACTCATGTCAAGACTTTGGATACACAAGTGGCTCAAACTGCCAAAGCTATGAAAAGACAAGATGGATTTTGTGGTAGCCCGACCCGGCAAACCATACCGCAGTCGTGCCCCCACTACATCCTAACAGTTGGATTCTATACTTAGCCAAATTTTTAAACTTTTTCTTTCATTTAACCATTACACAACGGATTCAAAAACAACTCATTTCATTCCATTAAACTTGAATAAAGCAGTAAAACAAGATTCGGGGTTCAACATAAATCAAAACACATGGTTCGATAACAATTACAACTGATCATCTAGTAACCTAACGATCAAACACCAAAGCCATAAGACCCTAAACACAAGTCTTAAATCATAAAACACCCAATCCCCGATCCATCCGTGTCCATCACTACTGCCTGGTCTCGCTCCCTTACTGCTTATTACCTGCACACTCAAGAAGAGAGGCATAAGTATTTCATAAATACTTAGTGAGTACGGTCATCTCGTAAAACCTAGTCAGTACCATTCACGCATTCATACTATCGGATTCAACATCCCACACAATCAATTCACAATAGACATAACATATATATCAAACGGCCATGATCATCTAACCTAACCAACCAAGATCAATCCCTTTTTAAGACCCATGTCTACTTCAGCGAGAATCCCACATCCCCTAAGCTAGTACATGATCCAGAATACCCAGAAGTTAGCTAAATATCATCTATGCCACGGTAAACACCTCACAATATCCTAACATCTAATCGCTTATCTGTTCTAAACACACAACATGAAAATCACAGAATCAAACATGCAAAACATTCAATCCTAGCAATCCAACAATCCTAGACACCAACCACAGTCATGCACTCACCTTAAACAAGGCTGGAAACAGATTGGTCAGAAGAAATCCCGATGAAATCCGCACCAAATCGAGGATGTCCGATAACCCTTGGAATCTCTCGGCTGTCGGTACGATCTGATCCCTTTCCCCTCGGCTATCTCTCTATTTGTTCACCTTTCTCCGAGCCAAAATTTGTTTACCCTCGGAAACCCCACAAAACACGACTATTAGCTCAAGGTCATCCGATGGAAAGTCGAAACAAAGGGAAATATCCGATCGCTTACCAGTTTATCTCGGCGATTGTCAGATCCGTACGGCGATCTGTCAATCTCTCTCAGCTATCCTCGGGATAAACTCTCTTTTAAAGGGTTTTCTCTCGACTAAGATCTTTCTTTGCTTTATTTAACTCAAATAAACGCTACACCCCGAGCTAAGTCTCAAAAACACCTTATATACTTGTAAAACCCTAAGTAACTCGGTCTAAACCGACATTTTCCTTGTTCTAGTAGGATTTATCCCAAACCGACTATATTCTCTTGGCTATCACCCGTACCAAACTCTACCATCCGCGTGATAACCGCGTATAAGCCGACCTAACACACTTGGCCCACGGCCCAGTCGACTTTCTCTCAGACAATTTCCTTTTCTCTCTCGGATATCCACCCTTATCCGAGTTATTTCCCTCCTGTCCGACCACTTTCCATTTTTCACCCGGATAATCTCACTTCCTCGGCTAACTTTCATTTTTTCCTGGGACACAATCCACTGTCACTCGGACTAACCCCACTCTCACTCGGATTAACTTTCCATTTTTCCTCGGACACAGTCCACTGTCACTCGGACTAACCCCACTCTCATTCGGATTAATCCAATTTTCTCACGGACTGGACCATTTTCTCTCGGATATGGTCCATCCGGCTCTGCTTTCCCAGCCATCCGTCCGATTATTTCCTAGTCACACCCGACAATAGTCCAAACCTCCATTTCCCAGACAATATCTGACCCTTGGGTCGATCATTCCTAATTCTCTCGGATACGGATGCTACAACTCTCCCC
Source organism: Thlaspi arvense (assembly GCA_911865555.2). Taxonomy (NCBI): domain Eukaryota; kingdom Viridiplantae; phylum Streptophyta; class Magnoliopsida; order Brassicales; family Brassicaceae; genus Thlaspi; species Thlaspi arvense. The sequence goes on from OU466861.1 coordinate 11,952,237, forward strand.
CACTCATTATGGACTCGTCCTCGAATCCGACTCGTCCGTTTGCAACTTGCAAAACCATTTGGGATACTTAGCTTTCATCCTAGCCTCATTTTCCCAAGTAACCTGTTTATGTCCGTCGCAGTCCCATACGACCTCAACCATTCTGACCAGCTTTCCACGCTTAGTCTCTTCCTTCCTGTCTGTCACCCGAACCGGCCTAGCCACTACTGCAAGGTCCTCTTGCAAGTCTGCTGCCGGTTCCTCTATAACCGTTTCCCGTTCGGTTATGTGCTTCCTTAGTTGCGACACATGAAATAGATTATGGAACGCTCCCATTTCCGATGGCAAGTCCAACTTGTAAGCCATTGCGCCAACTCTTTCCAGTATCTGGTATGGTCCCATGTACCTCGGACTCAACTTGGCATACTTAGCTGCCCTGTCCTTTCCCTTATAAGTCAGTGCCTTCAGATAAACTATATCACCCACACTGAACTCCAAATCTCTGCGACGCTTGTCCGTATAACTTTTCTGCTTGTCCATAGCCTCTTTCAGCTTAACCTTTAAGAATCTGATCTTTTCTGTAGTAGCCTTGACCACTGCTGGCCCCATTACGCTATGCTCCCGCACTTGTGTCCAAAACAATGGTGTCATACACGGCCTGCCATACAACGCCTCATACGGAGACATCTCAATGCTCCTATGGTAACTATTGTTGTATGCAATTTCAGCCAACGGTAAGTAGTCTTCCCAACTACCACCCCAATCCAGTACACACGCTCTCAACATATCCTCCAATGTTCTGATCGTCCGTTCTGACTGCCCATCAGTCTGAGGATGATATGCTGGACTTATATGCAACTGCGTCCCACACGCTTCCCGGAACTCTTTCCAGTACCTCAAAGTAAATTTGGATCACTATCTGAGATGATACTCACTGACACTCCATGCAACCTCACGATATGATCAATGTACATATCCACCAACTATGGTACTCCATCCGTCTTTTTCATTAGTAAAAAGTGAGCAGATTTGGTCAAACGATCCACAATGACCCATACTCTGTCATGCAGCTTCATAGTCTTCGGTAAACCCAGTACAAAGTCCATTGTGATCATGTCCCATTTCCATTCCGGCATTGGTAACGTTTACAACAAACCACTTAGAAATTGATTCTCTGCCTTAAACAAATGGCACGTGTCACGTCCGGCTACCCACTTAGCCACATCACATTTCATCACAACCCAATGATAGTACCGTTTCAAATCTTGATACATCTTGGTCATTCCTATATGAACAGAAAACCTTGACTGATGTGCCTCCTTAAGGATCTCGTCCTTTAACTCCTTCACATCCGGTACACATACCCGTCCGTTCACAATAATGGTCCTGTTGTTTGAAGTCTGATATTCCGTCTTATCATTCTGTGACATCTTGTTAAGATTCTCATCCTGCTCCTGAGCAATCCGAATCCTAGTCAACAAGTCAGCTCTATCCGCAGCTTCCAAACCCAACAGTTCAACCCCTTATGTTATTGCATTAAGCTGCAATGTCCTTAGCATGTTCACAATGCTACCAACGTCCCGTTCTGATGATACGCTAGCTCTCCTTCTGCTCAACCTGGATGGTATGCTCTCTCCAAATCTTAGTTCGCTACCAGCTCCATCCATCTACGCTGTCTCAAGTTCAAATCCGGTTGAGTAAATATATACTTTAAACTCTTATGGTCTGTGTATATCTGCAGCTTTTCCCCATACAAGTAAGACCTCCATATCTTAAGTGCAAATACCACAGCCGCCATTTCTAAATCATGCGTAGGGTAGTTTCCTTCATGCTACCATAGCTACCACGAAGCATAAGCTATCACCTTACCATTCTGCATAAGAACACACCCTAGTCCTTTCCTTGATGCATCCGTGTATACCACGTATGGCTCACCCGGTTCTGGTAACGTCAATACTGGTACACTAGTGAGTAACTCCTTTAACTTTGAGAAGCACTTTTCACACTCATCCGTCCAGACATACTCCACATCCTTACCAGTCAGCTTTGTCATTGGCTGAGCCATGCTTGCAAAACCTATGACAAACCACCTGTAATATCCAGCTAGCCCCAGAAAACTCCTTATCTCTGTAGCGTTCTCTGGCCTAGGCCAATCCGCAATGGCCTGAATCTTCTCTTGGTCCACGAACACTCCCTTATCCGAGACAATGTGACCCAAGAACTCTATATGCCGTTGCCAAAAGCTACACTTACTGAGCTTGGCATATAACTTCTGTTCTCGCAACTTCTCCAGAACAGTCCACAAATGACTTCTATGTTCTTCCTCACCCTTTGAGTATACTAGAATATCATCTATGAAAATGATCCCAAACTCATCTAGGTACTCCCTGAATACGCCGTTCATCAACTTCATGAATGCAGCTGGCGCATTCGTCAAACCTAACGGCATGACCACAAACTCTTAATGACCATACCTTGTCCTAAAGGGAGTCTTACACACATCTGTCTCCTCTATGGTATTTGATGGTACCCTGATGCCAAATCAATCTTAGAGAACCAAGTAGCTCCCCTGAGTTGGTTCAACAACTCGTCTATCCTGGGAAGTGGATACTTGATCTTCACGGTCACACGGTTCAATCCGCGGTAATAAATTCAAAGCCTGAAGCTTTCATCCTTCTTCTTCACGAACAACACTGGTGCTCCCCATGTTAAACTGCTCGATCTAATGAACCCTTTGTCCATCTATTCCGTTAGCTGCTTCTTCAGTCCAGCCATCTCAGCTGGCGCCATCTGGTATGGTGCTTTAGACAATAGAGCTATCCTCGGCTCAAGTTCAATCGGAAACGGATCTGAACGAGCTGGTGGCAGTCGAGCCAATGCTTGAAAAACATCCTCAAAATCTTGCACCACCGGTATACTGCTCAAGTCAACATCCGGTCCTCCTTCTATGGTAGTGATCGTATCTAGGTACGCCTCACAACCCTTCTCTATCAGCCGTTATGCTTGAATAGCTGTAACCACCAAACTTCGTGAGGTTGGCCTAACTCCCTGATAAACCAAGACCTCTCTGTCTCTCTCAAACCGCACCCTTCCACGGTGACAATCCAAATGAGATATGTACTTGCCAAACCAGTCCATTCCCAAAATGACATCATAGGACTTAACTCTATAGATCACTAGATCTGCTGGCATGTTCACTTCGCCAAACATCACTGGAACATTCTTGACCGTTCCTAGTGAAAACATCACTTGGCCTCCAGCCGCCTGAACTAACCCAAAGTCCTCACCAGGTTCCTTCTGGAACTGTCCCTTTTCGATTATATCCGGATTAACAAAACAATGACTCGCTCCCGAGTCAAACAGAACATGGGTTCCAACCTCACCCATTAGCAAGGTCCCAGTAATCGGGTGAGAAGTGCTCGGTTCCTCAGCTGCTGCTGCACTCGTGGTGTACACCCTCAGCATAATGGCATGTCTCTTGGCCTGTGATGCAAGCGCCTCCCCTGCTCGCTTCCCTTGAGTCACGGCTTGGTCCACCACTCCTGCCTTGGGGCACTCACGCTTGAAATGCCCTGGTTCTCCACAACCGTAGCACACCCGAACTGCACTGTCACTGCCGGACACGCGAACCACTCGCAGATCCTCCTCCAGACAGTCTCGTACCCGATACTCTAAGCTCCCGCACCTGTGGCATCCATTACCACCGCGCCTACACTCGCCAACGTGGGCCTTGCCACACTTGCTGCACACACTGCATCCCCCAAATCCTTTGTTCGGTACTCCCTTCCCAAACTTTCGGTTCTGTCCACTAGACTGACCCGCCTTGGTCACGCCTGTCCCAGCCCCAGCTGTCATCAAAGCAGCTTCCGCCTGTCCTGACTCCAACAATGCCGCCTTCTCAACAAGCTCAGCAACTGTCCTGAAGTCACAGACAAAAAATCCGTTCCTCAGCTCAACTCGCATTCCACTTATAAACCTACGAATCAGCTTCTCCTCTGTGTCAAACTCATGAGACACATACTTCCTCAGCTGGTTAAATTGAGTCTCATACTGCCTCACTGTGAGCGTCCCCTGACTAAGGTACAAGAACGCCTTCTCCAACTCGTTGTAAGCTTCCTGTGGGAAGTACTTACTCCTGAACATCGCTGAAAAAGTCTCATATGAACTATCTACATTCACCAGCCTTCCAACAATTCCTTTCCACCACGTGTGTGCATCACCTTCCAAGTAGTACACGGCCATGTCCCGCATATAACCCTCCATCGGATAAACTCAAAGTTCCTTTCCAGTCTCATCCTCCACTCATCAGCCTCAATCGGTGTAGAACCTCCAGCAAAGAACTTGGTTCCCAACCGCACCATGTGGTTCAAAACCTTGAGGTAACTCGGAACCCTCTCTACTTGGTCCGTTTCCTCTACAACCACATCCGCATGAACCCCCACCGGTGGTACTACATGTGGTGCTGCTGCAACCGCCGGAGCAAGAGCCACCGCAGGTAGCCTAGCTAGTACCTGTGCCAACATCCCTAGCACAGCCTCTAACCTTATCGGTCCTACATTCGCAGCAACCCCAGCTGCACCCGCTGCACCCGCAGCACCTGCAGCGCCCGCAGCATTCCTTGCCACGTTCTCAGCATCCGCAACATTCCTTGCTGCTACCTCGGCTGCCACTCTAGCTGCCTCATTTGCAACTGCAGCTGCCTGTCTCTCGGCTTCCCTTGCCTTCTCAGCAACATCACCGTTTACTGAGTTCACAGACCCAGCAGCCTGGTTGTCCCCATTGTGTCTCACAGTTCCTCGGGTATCAACCATCTGCAAGTACAATCATGCCAGTTAGCCGAAGCTAACTCAAAACATGTCTCACAACACCACACAAACAACTTACCGCGAGACCTTGGCAGTGAAGAATGGATCGACCCCCTTAAACCCAACAAAAAACAAACAACAACAGTCACCAACATTCAGTCTTAGAAGCGTTAAAAGGCTCTGATACCAACTTGTGGTAGCCCGCCCCGATAAACCAAACCGCAGCCGTGCCCCCACTACATCCTAACAGTTTGGTTCTATACATAGCCAAATTTTTAAACTTTTTCTTTCATTTAACCATTACACAGCGGATTCAAAGACAACTCATTTCATTCCATTAAACTTAAATAAAACACTTAAACAAGATTCGGGGTTCAACATAAATTAAAACACATGGTTCGCTAACGATTACAACTAATCATCTAGCAACCTAACGATCAAACACCAAAGCCATAAGACCCTAAACACAAGTCTTAAATCATAAAACACCCAATCCTCGATCCATTCATGTCCATCACTGCCGCCTGGTCTCGCTCCCTTACTGCTTATTACCTGTACACTCAAGAAGAGAGGCATAAGTATTTCATAAATACTTAGTGAGTACGGTCATCCCGTAACACCTGGTCAGTACCATTCACGCATTCATACTATCGGATTCAACATCCCACACAATCAATTCGTAATAGACATAACATATATATCAAACGGCCATGATCATCTAACATAACCAACCAAGATCAATCCCTTTTTAAGACCCATGTCTACTTCAGCGAGAATCCTACATCCCCTAAGTTAGTACATGATCTGTATTACCCTGAAGTTAGCTAAATATCATCTATGCCACGGTAAACACCTCACAATATCCTAACATCTAATCGCTTATCAGTTCTAAACACACAACATGAAAATCACACAATCAAACATGCAAAACATTCAACCCTAGCAATCCAACAATCCTAGACACCAACCACAGTCACACACTCACCTTAAACAAGGCTGGAAACAGATTGGTTAGAAGAAATCCCGATTAAATCCGCACCAAATCGAAGATATCCGATCACCCTAGGAATCTCTCGGTTGTCTCTACGACCTGATCCCTTTCCCCTTGGCTATCTCTCGATCCTTTCACCTTTCTCCAAGCCAAACTCTGTTTACCCTCGGAAACCCCACAAAACACGACTATTAGCTCGAGGTTATCCGATGGAAACTCGACACAAAGGGAAATATTCGATCGCTTACCAATTTATCTTGGCGATGGTTAGATCTGTACGGCGATCCGTCAATCTCTCTCAGCTATCCTCGGGATAAACTCTCTTTTCTAGGGTTTTCTATCGACTAAGCTCTTTCTTTGCTTTATTTAACTCAAATTAAAGCATTACCCCCGAGCTAAGTCTCAAAAACACCTTATATACTCGCAAAACCCTAAGTAACTAGGTCTAAACTGACGTTTTCCTGGTTCTAATAGGATTTATCCTGAACCGACTAGATTTTCTCGGCTATCACCCGTACCAAACTTTACCATCCGCGTGATAACAGCGTATAAGCCGACCTAACACGCTTGGTCTACTTTTTCTCGGACAATTTCCTTTTCTCTCTCGGATATCCGCCCTTATCCGAGTTATTTCCCTTATGTCCGACCACTTTCCATTTTTCACCCGGATAATCTCACTTCCTCGTCTAGCTTTCCATTTTTCCTCGAACACAGTCCACTGTCACTCAGACTAACCCCACTCTCACTCGGATTAACTTTCCATTTTTCCTCGGACACAGTCCACTGTCACTCGGACTAACCCCACTCTCACTCGGATTAATCCCATTTTCTCATGGACTGGTCCATTTTCTCTCGGATATGGTCCATCCGGCTCAGCTTTCCTAGCCATCCGTCCGACTATTTCCCAGTCACACCCGACCATAGTCCAAACCTCCATTTCCCAGCCAATATCTGACCCTTGGCTTGATCATTCCTAATTCTCTCGGATACAGATGCTACAGATTTCTTCCAGGAAAAACAGATACCAACCCAAGAAATTCCGTTAATGCCATCACGCTGAGGAGTGGAAAGAATCTGCAACCAGTACAGAAAAAGGGCCTGAGTACAGAGGATTTCGAGGAACTGCAGGAGTTTGAAGAAGAGGATTTCGCCAATTTTGAAGAGTGTCGATCGACACCAGAGGAATTTCACGTTTCTTCGACTCGAGGCGAAGAGATATCGAGCGAGGTCGACAAGCAACTCGATGGACACTCGACACCACCTATAGAGGCTAGTGTCGATCGACCCCACCCCCTGGTGTCGATCGACACCCACCACAGAAGCAAGCTGCGATTTTTCAGACTCCAGAAAGTGCAGAAGAAAGGGGCTAGAAGTCCAACGTGCCTTATCCAAGGAACCAGAAGAAAAATAAAAAAGAGCTGGAGGATGCTAGGATCAAAGCTATCATGGATAAGCTTGTGGTAGAGATTCCTTTAATAAATGCTATTAGGCTACTCTTGTGACCAAGAGATATGTGAAAAGAAAGATGACCAAGAATCTGGGGCTTGAGCAAGGGACAATGCTGATTTCAGAGCAAGTCAGTGCAGTGATACAGAACAAGATTCCAGGGAAGCTGACAAACCCTGGGAGTTTTGTCCTAGACTGCACAAGATACCAGAGAAGCTGACAGACCCTGGGAGCTTTCCTAGACTGCACAATCTTTTCTGAAAGGTTTGAGAGGTCTCTTTGTGATTTGGGGTCAAGTGTTAACCTGATGCCCCACTCAGTTGCTGTCAACTTGGGTATGACAGATTTTCAACCAACTAGGATCTCTCTTATCCTAGCAGATAGATCAGTAAGGATCCCTGAAGGCATTTTGGAGGATGTGCCAGTCAAGGTAGGAGATTGCATGATCCCTACAGACTTTGTGGTTCTAGCCTATGGGAAAGAACCAAAGGACCCTTTGATTTTGGGAAGGCCATTTCTAGCTACTGCAGATGCCATCATAGATGTCAAAAAAGGGAGCATTGCTATGAATGTGGGAGATTTGGTGATGAACTTTGACATGGAAAAATTGATGAAGAGGCCAACAATAGATGGCCACACATTCTATGTAGACACCCTCACCAGTCTTGCAGAATAGATCTTTCAAGAGATGCATCCCACAGACCCTTTGGAGAGAGCATTGACAGTTTCTGCAGAAGCAACAAAGCATGTAAACAGCATTGATGCTGGGTATGTCAGAATGTTGGATGCAAGTGAGCAAGTCATGCAGCTAGTGGCACAACAAGAGCTGGTTGAAACCTATGTAAAGGCTGCAAAACTGGGCGATTGGAGTGAAGAAAAAGCTCATAAAATCGAACTCAAACAGCTCCATGCAGGTCTAAGGTATGCTTTTCTGGGACCTAACTCTACATGTCCTGTTATAGTTAGTGCTTTCTTAAACAATGCAGAGCTCATTTTAGTGCTAAGCAAGCTGCACACTTATTATAAAGCTCTTGGCTATTCTCTTGATGACATTTTATCTCTCCAGAGTTGTGCATACACAGGATACACCTTGACGATGAGTCGAAGTCATCAATTAAGAACCAGAGGAGGCTGAATCCGAACTTGCAAGATGTGGTTAAGAAGGAAATCATGAAGCTTTTAGCTGCTAGGATCATCTATCCCATATCAGACAGCACTTGGGTCAGTCCTGTACATGTGGTTCCAAAGAAAGGAGGAGTCACAGTGGTGAAAAATGAGAAGAATGAGTTGATTCCTACAAGGACGATCACTGGACACAAAATGTGCATTGACTACAGGAAGCTCAACGCTGCAACAAGGAAGGACCACTTCCCATTGCCATTCATTGATCAGATGCTGGAAAGGTTGGCAAATCACTCTTACTACTGTTTCCTGGATGGCTACTCTAGCTTCTTTCAGATCCCCATTCACCCAGATGACCAGGAGAAGACCACATTTACTTGTCCCTATGGCACCTGTGCATATCGCAGGATGCCATTTGGACTCTGTAATGCTCCTGTGATTTTTCAGAGGTGCGTGCTTTCCATCTTCACTGATATGATTGAGAAGTACATGGAAGTCTTCATGGATGATTTCTCAGTACATGGATCCTCTTTCAAAGACTGCATTGATAACCTCTGTCAAGTACTTGCAAGATGTGAAGAGAAGCACCTAGTTCTTAACTGGAAGAAATGCCACTTTATGGTCAGAGATGGGATTGTACTTAGGCATCGAGTTTCTGGAGAAGGCATTGAAGTGGACAAAGCCAAAATCAAAGTGATGACAAGTATGCAGCCACCAGATTGTGTGAAGTCAGAGAGGAGTTTTCTGGGACATGCTGGATTTTACAGGAGATTCATTAAGGACTTCAGCAAGATTGCAAGACCACTCACATCTCTGCTTTGCAAGGATGTGAAGTTTGAATTTACTGAAAGGTGTCATTCAGCCTTCCAGCAAATCAAGCAAGCCTTAGTGAGCGCCCCTATTGTGCAACCTCCTGATTGGGATCTGCCATTTGAGGTGATGTGTGATGCTTCAGACTTTGCAGTGGGCGCTGTTTTGGGTCAGAGAAAGGAGAAAAAGCTTCATGCCATCTATTATGCAAGTAGAACTCTTGATGAAGCACAAAAGAGCTATGCAACTACAGAGAAGGAGTTGTTGGTGATAGGATCAGGTTTTACCCAAATAAAACTACTGCAAGTGCACAGCAAAGCAGTTGTAGTACAAGGGGTTATCGAATCCCAAGGGAGTAAGTAAACTACACTATCGAGTCCAGGTTCGGATTAAGCTAAGCAGAATGTAATGAATGTAATGCAAAATAACTAAAGTAATAAAAGCAAGTGGGCGTTTTTGAGACTGTTCTTAGAGTTCAGAAAGCTAAAGACGCTAAGTCAGGACAGTTCGCAGGTTGAATCCGAGAGTGTAGAATGCATGCAATCAGGAATGAATTAAAACCGTCTTGAACATGAATCACAAAGATATAACTAATCAATTCTCATTGCAGAAGTTATCTATGTCTAAATCACAGAGTTTCAAATCTCTTTGCAAACTCTAACAACCTAAACATGCAGTAATGATCAGGTTCAATTGTTCACAAAACTCCTAAGCCAAATCTCTTTGTACTAGGGCGTTTTGCTCATCTAATACTAGTTCAGGTGATTAATAATGCTCTCACATCTATCAAACAACCTAGGGTTTCGAAATCCAGATGATGTGTCTAAGAAATCGATATGAATGCAAGCACAGATGAAGAACCAATGAATTTCCTAAAAGTTTTTAGCAATTCTACAAACTCTTCTTCAACCTTTGAAAAGTCCTAACTTAACTAACAAACTACTCAGACATGGTGATTTGAGAAAGCATCATGAAAAGAATAGATTGTATAAAAGAAATAAGAAGTAGAAATAAAGGAGTTCAAAAGCTCTGCTACAAATCTCTCTCTAAAACTCTCAAAAATAATAAGATACAAGATATATGCCAAAAGAATGGCTGAAAAACCTAATATACAAGCTAAAACACGATCTGGGGTCTTTTTGTAAATACTGGAACTTCTGGGTCAAAACTGCAATTTCTTCCCAATCTTTTAAAAACAGGCCACGACCCCTTCCTTTCTGGGTGACGAGCGTCACCAGCTTGGTGACGAGCATCACCATATGGCATACTTTCTTCTTCGAGCTAGGTACTTCGTGGCTTCAACTCAGAATGCTCCAAAAGGCTCCAATATCTCCAGTTATGCTCCAGACATGCTATAACCTGCAAAGACTCTTCTAGGACTCTAAAAAGAACCAAAAAGACTCAATAAAAAGGACTTATATCATGGTTAAAAACCATAAAAACCATGATATATCAACTCCCCCAGACTTAGCTTTTGCTTGCCCTCAAGCAAACATCAGATAGAGTACAAGGTCGAGGTTTGAAAACAAGAAACAGTCAGTCAGTCATCAGGAACACCATACTAGTTAGAGTTTTCGAATCCACATACTACATAGTCAACACAAGATCAAATTTCAGTCTAATTATCACAAGCTTAGCAAATCTTTCAAGTCCAGTCCAAACCCCTTCAAGAAATCCGAAATTTCTACTGCTAACTCCTTATTTTTATCTAAGTGTGATATCTCACCAAGGCCCTATCATCTCAATCACTTTACAGATTCTTTTCCCTTCCTAACAACTGAACAAATCAATCTCAACACAGCTCTCCTCTTTTCTCTTCCCTTAATCTTTTTCCTTAGGATATTTTCGAATTTTTTTTTTTTTTTTTCACTTCTTTTTCTCAACTTTTTCAGTCTAAGATATGGTGCTACTCAATACTTGTGTTCCTTGTGAGGAGACAGGTTCTTGAGTGTGTTCACTACTGTTGTTCCTTGTGAGGAGACAGGGTCATGAATGCACCATTCTTTGGACTTAATCTTTTAAAAACTACATCAAGGAAAATCAAAAAGAGACTGTATTTTAACCTTATTTTCAGTGCTGAAAGAGAGAATCAAGATCAATAAGAATCAATCACCAAGACAAGAAGTTTAAAGTTCATTAAGGTGGAGCTAACAACAAATTTTTCAGATTCTCTAAGAACCTAAACCTTCATTGCTAGACTGATCTACCTATGACTTTCAACTTAGTGAGACTTGTAATCAACTACTGTGGCAATGGTTCTTATCAGCAAAAACGTCCTATGGTTAGTTCCAAGAAAAAATGACAGTTTCAAAAAATTTGACTCTAGAAAAACAGGTTTTTTTTTTACTCAACTTTAAGACTCTATAGACATGACACAAAGCACACAACGTCAGTAACCACCTCCCCCAGACTTAAACAACACTGTCCCCAGTATTATTAAGCAAAGAGTTGGTCAAAATGAAGCATGAGAACGTGTAAAACCAAGGTGGAAAAGTGGTACCTCGCAAAGGACCTGGTGACGAGCGTCACCAGATTGGTGACGAGCGTCACCACTCTGAAACTTCAGAAATCGTCATGTTGGATGTTTAAATACTATGCCATCATGTGTAGTCCGAAGTCAAACTGTAAGAGCACTCAAAACACACATCAAAACATCCAGACAAAACATAATCCATGGTCCAACAAGTTCACAAGACATCATCCAAGCAAACTGAACAAAGTGACTCTTTTTTTTTTTTTCTCTTGTTTTTGGGTTTCTTTTTTTTAGCTATGTAATAGAAAACTAAACTAATATATGAAAAAGAAAACTTACTAGTGGGTTGCCTCCCACTAAGCGCTTTTTTAAAGTCATTAGCTCGACTTTGAATGCTGCTCAGACAGCTGGTGGAACAGAAGGTGGCATTGAATGCCTTGGAGAAGAATGTCTCCTCATCCATGGTGGTTTGTAAGCAGTAGATGTATGAACACTTCCAAGGAAGTGAGGAACATCAGCAGGGTGGGTCGTGAGTGTGGGTGGGACATTTCGTTTTTCTGCAGAATCATCAAAAGAAACACCAAGCTTTCTTTGCTTAGTTGCAGGTTTCTGGGTTGTGGACTGTTGAATTTTCGGATTGGCAACATATGATGGACTTGTAGCTGTAAAATCACGTTGCTGCTTTGTGTTCAGGTTGGTGACGAGCGTCACCAGGTCAGTGACGCTCGTCACTGACTCTACAGTTCGAGTTTCTGCAGTTTTCCTGCAATTCAGCTCTGCAAGTGTTGCTTCCATCACAAACACGTCTTCCTCCAGCAATTTGGCATTCATTGGAACCTCTTTTTCAAGCCTAGTCATGAAGATATGATCCTCACTGCAATCCTCAAACCCAACAGCTTCTGCAGAAGTTTCAGATATTGGCTCTTCAACAGCCATCTTGCTCACTTGCCCACTAATATCTGATTCATTGACATACTCAGCAATAGTGTCTTTTGAATGCTCCATGACAGTCTCTTCATCTCTAGAAGTTCTTACAGAAAGGTTGGACCATCAATGGTAGAACTCCCTCTTAACTTATCCATGTCAAAGTTCATGACAACATCACCAACATCCTCAAAGTCTAATTATCACAAGCTTAGCAAATCTCTCAAGTCCAGTCCAAATCCCTTCAAGAAATCCGAAATTTCTATTATCAACTCCTTATTTTTATCTAAGTGTGAAGTCTCATCAAAGCTCTATCATCTTAATCACTTTACAGATTCTTTTCCCTTCCTAACAACTGAACAAATCAATCTCAACACAGCTCTCCTATTTTCTCTTCCCTTAATCTTTTTCCTTAGGATATTTTTGATTTTTCACTTCTTTTTCTCAACTTTTACAGTCTAAGATATGGTGCTACTCAATACTTGTGTTCCTTGTGAGGAGACAGGTTCTTGAGTGAGTTCACTACTGTTGTTCCTTGTGAGGAGACAGGGTCATGAATGCACCATTCTTTGAACTTAAACTTTTAAAAACTACATCTGGGAAGATCAAAGAGAGACTGTATCTTAACTTTATTGTCAGTGCTTAAAGAGAGAATCAAGATCAATAAGAATCAATCACCAAGACAAGAAATTTAAAGTTCATTAAGGTGGAGCTAACAGCAAATTTTCTAGATTCTCTAAGAACCTAAACCTTCATTGCTAGACTGATCTACCTATGACTTTCAACTTAGTAAGACTTGTAATCAACTACTGTGGCAATGGTTCTTATCAGCAAAAACGTCCTATGGTTAGTTCCAAGAAAAACTAACAGTTTCAAAAATTTTGACTCTAGAAAAACAGGTTTTTGACTCAACTTTAAGACTCTATAAACATGACACAAAGCACACAACGTCAGTAACCACCTCCCCCAGACTTAAACAACACTGTCCCCAGTGTTATTAAGCCAAGAGTTGGTCAAAATGAAGCATGAGAACGTGTAAAACCAAGGTGGAAAAGTGGTACCTCGCGAAGGAGCTAGTGACGAGCGTCACCATATTGGTGACGAGCGTCACTACTCTGAAACTTCAGAAATCGTCATGTTGGGTGTTGTAATGTAACACCATCATGTGTGCTCCAAAGTAAGACTGTAAGAGCACTAAAAACACACATCAAAACATCCAAACAAAGCATAATCCATGATCCAACAAGTTCACAAGACATCATCCAAGCAAACTGAACAAAGTGACTCTTTTTTGTTTTTTTTTTCGATTTTTCTCATGTTTTTAGGGTTTTTTTTTTAGCTATATAATAGAAAACTAAACTAATATATGAAAAAGAAAATTTACCAGTGGGTTGCCTCCCACTAAGCGCTTGTTTAAAGTCATTAGCTCGACTTTGAATGCTGTTCAGACAGCTGGTGGAACAGAAGGTGGCATTGAATGCCCTGGAGAAGAATGTCTCCTCATCCATGGTGGTTTATAGGCAGTAGATGCATGGATTCTTCCAAGGAAGTGAGGAACATCAGCAGGGTGGGTCATGAGTGTTGGTGGGATACTTCTTTTTCTTGCAGAATCATCAAAAGAAACACCAAGCATTCTTTGCTTAGTTGCAGGTTTCTGGGTTGTGGAATGGTGAATTTTCGGATTGGCAACATATGATGGACTCGTAGCTGTAAAATCACGTTGCTGCTTTGTGTTCAGGTTGGTGACGAGCGTCACCAGGTCAGTGACGGTCGTCACTGACCCTGCAGTTCGAGTTTCTGCAGTTTTCCTGCAATTCAGCTCTGCAAGTGTTGCTTCCATCACATACACGTCTTCCTCCAGCAACTTGGCATTCATTAGAACCTCTTTTTCAAGCCCAGTCATGAAGATATGATCCTCACTGCAATCCTCAAACCCAACAGCTTCTGCAGAAGTTTCAGATATTAGCTCTTCAACAGCCATCTTGCTCACTTGCCCACTTATATCTGATTCATTGACACACTCAGCAATAATGTCTTCTGAATGCTCCATGACAGTCTCTTTATCTCTAGAAGTTCTTACAGAAAAGGTCTGATCATCAATGGTAGAACTACCTCTTAACTTATCCATGTCAAAGTTCATGACAACATCACCAAGATCAAGCTCAATGTTCCCCTTTCTAACATCAATGATGGCTCCAGCAGTAGCCAAGAATGGTCTTCCCAGAATAAGAGGGTCTTTAGGTTCTTCAGCATATTTCAGAACCACAAAATCTGTAGGAATTATGCAGCCTTCAATGTTAACATGAACATTCTCTAACATGCCTTCTGGGGTCCTTATGGATGGATCTGCTAGGATGAGAGAGATCCCAGCTGGCTTGAAATCAGTCATTCCAAGTCTAGCAGCAACAGAGAAAGGCATCAAGTTAATACTTGACCCTAGATCACATAGAGAGTGTGGAAAACGTCCTGCAGATATTGAGCAATCAAGCACAAAGGTCCCTGGATCAGATAGCTTCTCTGGAACTCTGCTTTGAGTGATGGTATTGACTTGTTCAGAAACAGTCACCTTCTTCTTCTTCTTTGGAACTGTGCCTAAGAGAATTGCACTGATGTCTCTGGTAAGCAATGCTCCTTCCTCAGGACTTACACCATTCACAACCATTCTCTTTACATACCTTCTTAGAGCTGGTGAAAGCTTGACTGCATCAACAAGTGGAATCTCAAGCATCAGCTTGTCTATCATAGCTTTACATCTGGCTTCTTCTATCTCCTGTTTAGACTTCCTAGGATGCTTGGGGAATGGTGTTTTGGGTTTATAGACACGTTCCTGGTCATAATTTGCAGTTACAGGCGAAGCAGCTTCGTTCTGGGGTGGGTGACGACTGTCACCAGGGGGGTGACGCTCGTCACTCACCTGTGACAACCCCCGATACCCTTGTAGGTTGGTGACGAGCGTCACTCCTCCTTGGTGACGCTCGTCACTCACCTCTGAGACAGAAAAATTTTCATCTTCAGACTCCATGAGTTGCACGATCTGTTCTGCACTCAACCTCTTTTTCTGCAATGTTTTAAGCTCCTTTTCATTCGTGACTGTGATGGCATTAACCTGATGCTTGGGATTGATATCAGTCCTTCCAGGAAGGAATCCCTCTTGCCTTTGAACAGCTCCTGCAGTTTGAGCAACCTGCACATCAAGCTTCTTCATGTGAGAGTTCAGACTCTCAATTTTTCCATTCAGGTCTTGATACAGCGAATCTAGCTTGCCATTGAAGTTCACTGTCATCTTCTGTTGTCCTTCAAGTACCTGCTCCAGCATAGCTTCCATTTTATTGTCTTGTGGAGGTGCAGTTTGGTAGGAAGAAGAACCATAATTCCTGCTGTTTTGGTAAGGTTTCTCAACTACAGTCTTCTGGAATGGGGGCTTAGGAGTGTAACCAGGCGTGCTCTGTCCTCCTGTAAAGGTACTCTGCTGATTATTGTTGTTGTAGCCTCTGTTCCATTGCTGATTTCCAAACCTTTGGCTCTGAAAACCCCCTCCATTGATGAAATTAACATCTCTCTGCTCAAATTCTTCAGGATTTTCGAAACTCTCCACTTCTGCAGCGAATTGGACTGACTTCTTTCCCACCAAAAGGCTGTGCATGCTGTCCAACTTAGCCTTAACTTCAGCTATTTGGTTTCCATCATTCAAACCAGCCTGCTGCTTTCTCTGAAAATCTGCATTCTTAGTGCTGTTACTGCAGGCCAAGTTTTCAATCAATCTTACAGCTTCTTCTGGTCTGTTGGTGTTGAAGTTTCCTGCACTTGCTGCATCCAGCGCCATCTGATATTTCCAGTCAATGCCTCTGAAGAAAATTCCAAGTAATTGCACCTGACTGAAACCATGATGAGGACAGTCCCTTTGATAAGATTTGAACCTGATCCAAGAGGCCTTGAAAGCTTCAGTAGGGCCTTGTGTAAATGATGCAATTTTCGTCCTCATGTCTTCTGATCTGGCATTATCATAGAAATTATTCAGAAAGGCATTCTTGGTGTCCTCCCAAGTAGTTAATGAAGCAGGCTCCAGTTGCTTCAGCCAATATGCAGCTTCTCCTTCAAGAGAGTAAGGAAACAGCTTGCAGAACAGAAAGTCATTGCTAACCCCATTAGCTTTGACACTGGAAGCCAAGTCCTCAAATCTCTCTATGTGATCCATAGGATGCTCATGAGGTAAACCATGGAAGGGATGCTGACCAACCAGCTGATAGTAGACAGGTTTGACCTCAAAATCGTTCCTCTGGAAAGCAGGGGGTCGGATTGCAGCTCTGTTGGCATAGAACTGATCAGGTCTGTTGTAGTCGCCTAGAGTCCTCTGAACAAAACGCCCAGCAGCGTTATTGACAGCAGCGGGGACTCCCACGTTCTCAGCCACTTGCTGAACCTGCTGTTCAACAATGACATTCCCCTCTTGATCAATTCTCTGCCCCTCTTCGTTCCTCCTGTTTCCTTCCCTGTCAACCAAGTGACCTTCTGCATCTTCAACCAAGATAAGTGGAGCGACCATTGTAGATTGCTTCTTAGCTTTCCTGTTAGTTCTCTCCAACCTAGCAAGCTCGTTGATGCTCAAAGTCACAAGCTCCTTCTCTTTGTTGCTTCTGGTTCTGCAATTAGGCATACACCTGAAACAGGAACAAGGAAAAGTAGCTGAAAATCAGTAAACAAATAAAAACTTAGACAAAATCCTAATACTAAAAATCGATAGGCAGCTATTACTCCCTGGCAACGGCGCCAAAAACTTGATAGGGTCAGGTTTTACCCAAATAAAACTACTGCAAGTGCACAGCAATGCAGTTGTAGTACAAGGGGTTATCGAATCCCAAGGGAGTAAGTAAACTACACTATCGAGTTCAGGATCGGATTAAGCTAAGCAGAATGTAATGAATGTAATGCAAAATAACTAAAGTAATAAAAGCAAGTGGGCGTTTTTGAGACTGTTCTTAAAGTTCAGAAAGCTAAAGGCGCTAAGTCAGGACAGTTCGCAGGTTGAATCCGAGAGTGTAGAATGCATGCAATCAGGAATGAATTAAAACCGTCTTGAACATGAATCACAAAGATATAACTAATCAATTCTCATTGCAGAAGTTATCTATGTCTAAATCACAGAGTTTCAAATCTCTTTGCAAACTCTAACAACCTAAACATGCAGTAATGATCAGGTTCAATTGTTCACAAAACTCCTAAGCCAAATCTCTTTGTACTAGGGCGTTTTGCTCATCTAATACTAGTTCAGGTGATTAATAATGCTCTCACATCTATCAAACAACCTAGGGTTTCGAAATCCAGATGATGTGTCTAAGAAATCGATATGAATGCAAGCACAGATGAAGAACCAATGAATTTCCTAAAAGTTTTTAGCAATTCTACAAAATCTTCTTCAACCTTTGAAAAGCCCTAACTTAACTAACAAACTACTCAGACATGGTGATTTGAGAAAGCATCATGAAAAGAATAGATTGCATAAAAGAAATAAGAAGTAGAAATAAAGGAGTTCAAAATCTGCTCTGAAGGAGTCTGATTTGTCTCTCCAAACTCTGCTACAAATCTCTCTCTAAAGCTCTCAAAAATAATAAGATACAAGATATATGCCAAAAGAATGGCTGAAAAATCTAATATACAAGCTAAAACACGATCTGAGGTCTGTTTTGCAAATACTAGAACTTCTGGGCTAAAACTGCAATTTCTTCCCAATCTTTTAAAAACAGGCCACGACCCCTTCCTTTCTGGGTGACGAGCGTCACCAGCTTGGTGACGAGCGTCACCATATGGCATACTTTCTTCTTCGAGCTAGGTACTTCGTGGCTTCAACTCAGAATGCTCCAAAAGGCTCTAATATCTCCAGTTATGCTCCAGACATGCTATAACCTGCAAAGACTCTTCTAGGACTCTAAAAAGAACCAAAAAGACTCAATAAAAAGGACTTATATCATGGTTAAAAACCATAAAAACCATGATATATCAGTTGGCTGTAGTGTTTGCATTTGAGAAATTTTGACAGTACCTGGTTGGAGCTAAAGTGATTGTGCATACAGACCATTCTGCTCTCAAGTTCTTGATGCTGTTGAGATGGATTTTGTTGCTGTTGAGATGGATATTGTTGCTTCAAGAGTTTGATATTGAGATCAGAGACAAGAAAGGTATAGAGAATGGAGTAGCTGATCACCTTTCATGAATCAGGATTGAGGATGATGTCCCCATTGATGATTTTCTGCAGAAGATAACATATACTTCATTGAAGCAAGACAGCAGGCACAAGATGCTGAAGAACTGCAAATTTTTTGAGCTACAGAGGCGGTGTCGATGGACACCAACCTCGAAGCAGAGCAATATCAGGCAGGATCGACAGCAAGCTCGTCACGAAGTCGACACAGACTTGGTGTCGGTCGACACACCACCCCTGGTGTCGATCGACACCAGTCGCGGACTACTATTCTTCTTCAATAGATCTTGCGTGATGTTTTCTCTCAACCTATATTTGCTGTCACAACTTCCACCAGGCCTTGGTATGCTGATATTGTTAACTACCTAGCTGCAGATGAGAACCATAACACCTTAAAGGGTATGAGCAGAAAAAATTCATGAGGGACCTTAGGAGATATTACTGGGATGAACCATACTTATATAAGCACTTTTCAAATGGAATTTACAGAAGATGTCTTGCAGAAGCTGAAGTTCAGAATGTGCTGTTCCACTGTCATGGCTCTGAGTATGCACGACATTTTGCTACTTTCAAAACTGTCTCTAAGGTTCTACTAGCAGGTTTCTGGTGGCCTACAATGTTCAAAGATGCTCAGACATTCATATCTCAATGTGATGTCTGCCAAAGGAGAGGGAAGATAATTAAGAGACATGAGATGCCACAACACTTCATACTTGAGGTTGAAGTTTTTGACTGCTGGGGTATCGATTTCATGGGACCCTTTCCTTCATCTCATGGGAACAAGTACATCCTGGTTGCAGTGGATAATATCTTCAAATAGGTGGAAGCAATTGCCGGTCCACACAATGACTCTACAGTGGTTCTGAAGCTGTTCAAGACCATCAATTTCCCCAGATTTGGAGTACCACGAATTGTGATTAGTGATGGTGGAAATCACTTTATTAATAGAGTGTTTGAGAAGCTGCTGCAGAAATATGGAGTTCATCGCAAGGTTGCTACACCTTACCACCCTCAGACTAGTGGTCAAGTTGAAATTTCCAACAGGCATATCAAAGAAATCCTGGAGAAAACAGAGGGAAAGACAAGAAAGGATTGGTCAGCCAAGCTGGATGATACACTTTGGACCTACAGGACAGCATTCAAGACACCACTTGCCCCCTCCCCCCCGTCATTCTATTTGCTTTATGGGAAAGTATGTCACCTTCCAGTGGAGCTTGAACACAAGGCAAATTGGGCTATCTAGAAGATGAATTTTGACTGGAAATCTGCAGCAGAGAGGCCCCAGATGCAGCTCAATGAGCTAGATGAGATCAGACATCATGCATATGAGAACTCAATGGTGTATAAGGAGAGGTCTAAGGCCTACCATGACAAGAGGATCCTTGCCAGACACTTTGAACCAAATGACCAGGTACTTTTGTATAACTCACGTTCACAATTATTTCCTGGAAAATTGTGTTCTCGTTGGTCAGATCCTTTCACCATCAAGGAAGTCAGACCATATGGTGCAGTTGTTCTATCAACTCCAGAAGGCAGAGAGTTTATTGTCAATGGGCAAAGGGTGAAACATTACTGGGCGAAAGCCGAGATTCCCAAAGGACAGATTGTGCATTTGGCAGATGCACCCACAACCTGATCATGAGGACAGTCAAGCTAATGACGTTAAACGAGCGCTTGATGGGGGGGAGGGGGGGGCAACCCACAGGTAAGTGTACTCACTTATTTTTATTTTTTGACTTTTACGAACTTATTTTCGTGTTCCCTTCAGTCAAAAAAAAAATAAAAAATAAACCCTGTGGCGAGCCCATATCGATCGACACCGTCATTAATCAGGTAAAATCTCTTTAAATCCCGAAAACTTCATCTTCTACATCAGTTTTCTCTCAATACCGAAGAACACCATAATTTCAATAAACTTCCTTGTTTCTTAACGGATTTGAGTGATTCAAAAGCCTAACTTGGCGAAATTTTGTGCTCTTTCTCAATATCCAACTCATTCATCTGATCTGCAAGTTATAACACTCGAAACCTCATCTTCTCAGTTCAACCTCAAGGTTTGAAATCTAGAATTCACCCTGTTTTAGCTTGATTTGGGACTTGAATCATGCTTCTCTAGGTTGTTTAGGAGTAATTCGGCTTTCCCCCTTAGTTTTTACAGCTTGTTTTGCAAAATTTTGAAATTTTCGGATTGATGATTTATTTTGCAAAAACAGGTTCGAATTTGGGATTTTTAACTGGAATTGTTTGTGATTAGTGGTTACTAAGTTGCTGGTTTGGTTCGACACTGATGATATAGGCCAGAATTTGAATTTTCGAATTTCGATTTTTGGCCTGATTTTCGGAAATTTTGTGTTCTTGGTTTTCTTAATGCAGATGGTTCCACGGAATAACAAGTGATTGCGAACTGAGACTGGTGAATTTTCCAATACCGCACCAGCTATCCCCTCTCTTCCACTATAGCCTTGGAGAGAAGGATTGAAAATCCCGATGGAGAGAGTTTGAGAGGATACACCAGCAAAGGAGGTAAACGCAACTGCGTTTTCAGGAACATTAGTGAGCAGTGGGATGACTATGATACACTGTTCTACAATGCCTGGCTCAAGATGGATATTGCGCCCACACGATTCGCATATGCTGACACACTTCGCCGCCTCAGGCTCAAAGAGGAGGTGCTGCGAGTGCTGAAGAAAATTGGCTTGGGCACCATTGCGACCAAGTAGTATGACCTGTACCCAGATCTAGTGCGCGAGTTCATTGCCACAGTCAGGGTGTACTACACCAATGAGATCGTCAAGAGCGCAGATGAAGGCACTCTCACATTCATCATCCGAGGCATCAGGTACAGGATCAACTTCAATGCGCTCTGTCTCATCTACTGGTTCAATTCGATGCGCACTGGCCTCTCTCTCCGACGTTATTCCCTGATCTGCAGAGTTTCTGCTCGCACTTTGGGAATGGGATGTATGACTCTAAGAGGTCCACTCAGACTGATGTGCGCCATCATTTGCTGCGCATCCTTGTCCATTTCATCTCCACTACACTTCTGTGTAAGTCTGACCCCGGGAAGATGCGAGT
Source organism: Thlaspi arvense (assembly GCA_911865555.2). Classification (NCBI taxonomy): domain Eukaryota; kingdom Viridiplantae; phylum Streptophyta; class Magnoliopsida; order Brassicales; family Brassicaceae; genus Thlaspi; species Thlaspi arvense. The sequence goes on from OU466861.1 coordinate 11,974,058, forward strand.
TTCTGAGCTGACTCTCCTCTACTATGCATTGAGGATGTACTTACTGAGGAGTATGCAGTTGACATTGATGTCAACATGGCCGCCATTTTTGCTCATCACTTGGCTTCACTGAAGACCAAGCTAATCTCCAGAGCCAGCGGCAAGCCCGAGAGTATCGGTAGTCTTCTCACTTCCATCTTCCGTTACTGCAGAATTGATACTTCTACCTGCAGAGTTGTGACTGAGCGCCACCTTCTGGACATGGACTACTTGAGGAGGACCCATTGGATCACGGGAGATGAGATGCTATGGAGTTTTGTCAGCCACACTGGTGAGCATTGTCTGATTCCGCTACCACAGCCTGCTCTCACTACTCTTCAGACAGATCTCCTCAGCTTTCAGCCATATGCTACGATCCGCGCCAGCTACTAGGCGCAGAGGAGGATCTTCACGTGCTGCTGCTGCTGCTGCTGAGGATGCACCTATTGAGGGCCTTGTTGGAGGTCCATCTCGTCGATCAAGAGCATCCCGAGCTCCTGCATTACCTGAGCCCATTGGGCACCACTCGCTCTTTGACGTTTCCGACATTCCGATGGAGAAGGCCGCCTTTCAGCGATTCATGGTCTTGAGTGTTCAGGCACTCTGGAACGCCATCTCGGTGCTGTCGAACTGTGGCTGCGTTTGACCTTCTACACCTCCTCGCGATGAGGATGATGACTAGCTCCTCTATCTATCCTGGTTACCTTTTCTTTTCCCTTTGTTCTTTTTCATTTGCTTTGAGTTAGTTTTTATGTCTTGTTTTAAGTCAGTTTGTCAGCTTTGATGATGTTTTGAAACTTGTTTGAACTTATAAGATTATAGATTATATTGTTGCTTTTAATTGTTTGCTTGAGTGTTCCTAACAGTTTTGACTTCGGAGAACTTCAGCTAACAATCTAACTTGCAACAATTACACATGTTTGGATCATCCCATTTTGTTTTCGGACAGGGTGTCGATCGACACAAACCATGTGGTGTCGATCGACACCACGTGCAGACACATGCACCACTTTCTCATCCATATACAAACCGTTTCATTGCTTATCTTTACCAACTCCATGCTTAATAACACTTGGGACAGTGTTGTTTAAGTCTGGGGGAGGTCGTTGCTGACATTGTGTACATTGTTTTTGATTTTTAGAGTCTCAAAGCTGAGTGAAAACCTGTTTTATAGTGTCAAAAATTTTGAAATTGTCAGCTTTTCTTGGAACTAACCACAAAACATTGATGCTTATAAGAACCATTGCCACAGATGTTGATTATAAGTCTTACTAAGTTGAAAGTAATAGGTAGATCAGTCTAGCAATGAAGGTTTAGGTTCTTAGAGAACCTGGAAAATTTGTTGTTAGCTTCACCTTAATGAACTTTAAACTTCTTGTATTGGGGCTTGATTCTCAATTATCTTGATTCTCTCTTCTCACACTGACAAGTATGTTAAGGCACAGCCTCTCTTTGATCTTCCCTTATATAGCTTTAAAAGTTTGAGTCAAAAGAATGGTGCATTCATGACCCTGTCTCCTCACAAGGAACAACAGTAATGAACACACTCAAGAACCTGTCTCCTCACAAGGAACACAATTATTGAGTAGCACCATACCTTAGACTGTAAAAAATGAGAAAGAGCTTAGTTCTTAAAATCAATTGAGACAAGGCGCTAGGCAATGAGAAATTCGCAGGTTGACATAAATCGCAGACTATGGACTGAAATGATTATTTATTAAAACCGTTATAGAACTCGAAAACACGAGTGTGTTCATTACTGTTGTTCCTTGTGATTATTTCTCATTGCCTAGCGCCTTGTCTCATTTGATTTTAAGAACTAAGCTCTTTCTCATTTTTTACAGTCTAAGATATGGTGCTACTCAATACTTATGTTCCTTGTGAGGAGACAGGTTCTTGAGTGTGTTCATTACTGTTGTTCCTTGTGAGGAAACAGAGTCATGAATGCACCATTCTTTTTACTCAAACTTTTAAAGCTATATCAGGGAAGATCAACGAGAGGCTGTGCATTAACATACTTGTCAGTGTGAGAAGAAAGAATCAAGATCAATGAGAATCAAGCCCCAAGACAAGAAGTTTAAAGTTCATTAAGGTGGAGCTAACAACAAATTTTCCAGGATCTTTAAGAACCTAATCCTTCATTGCTAAACTGATCTACCTATTACTTTCAACTTAGTAAGACTTGTAATCAACATCTGTGGCAATGGTTCTTATAAGCATCAATGTTTTGTGGTTAGTTCCAAGAAAAACTGACAATTTCAAAAATTGTGACTCAATAAAACAGGTTTTGACTCAACTTTGAGACTTTAAAAATCAAAAACAATGTATACAATGTCAGCAACTACCCCAGACTTAAACAACACTGTCCCTAGTGTTATTAAGCATGGAGTTGGTGAAGATAAGCAATGAAACGGTTTGTACGTGGATGAGAAAGTGGTACCTGTGTATGCGCGTGCTGTCGATCGACACCACATGGGATGATTGTTGCAAGTTAGATTGTTAGCTGAAGTTCTCCCAAGTCAAGACTGTTAGGAACACTCAAGCAAATAATTAAAAGCAACAATATAATCCATAATCTCATAAGTTCAAACAAGTTTCAAAACATCATCAAAGCTAACAAACTGACTCAAAACAAAGACATAAAAACTGACTAAAAGCAAACGAAAAAGAACAAAGGGAAAAGAAACCGTAACTGGGATAGATAGAGGAACTAGTCCTCATCTTCATCGCGAGGAGGTGTAGAAGGTCGAACGCAGCCACAGTTCGACAGCACCGAGATGGCATTCCAGAGTGCCTGAACACTCGGGACCATGAATCTCTGAAAGGCGGCTTGCTCCATCGGAATATCGGGAACGTCAGGGAGCGAGTGGCGCCCAATGGGCTCAGGTAATGCAGGAGCTCGAGACGCTCTCGATCGACGAGATGGACCTCCAGCAAGGCCCTCAATAGGTGCATACTCAGCAGAAGAAGCAACAGCTCGTGAAGATCCTGCTCTGCGCGTAGTAGCTGGCGCGGATCGTAGCAAAGTAGCATCGGGCTGAAAGCTGAGGAGGTCTGTCTAAAGTGTAGTGAGAGCAGGTTGTGGTAGCGGAATCAGACATCGCTCACCAGTGTGGCTGACAAAACTCAATAGCATCTCATCTCCCATGATCCAATGGTCCTCCTTAAGTAGTCCATGTCCAGAAGGTGGCGCTCAGTCACAACTCTGCAGGTAGAAGTATCAATACTGCAATAGCGGAAGATGGGAGTGAGAAGGCTACCGATACTCTCAGGCTTGCCGCTGGCTCCGGAGAATGGCTTTGTCTTCATCGAAGCCAAGTGATGAGCAAATATGGCGGCCATGTTGACATCACTGTCAACTGCATACTCCTCAGTAAGTACATCCTCAATGCCATAGTAGAGGAGAGTTAGCTCAGAAACTCGCATCTTCTCGGGCTCAGACTTACACAGAAGTGTAGTGGAGATGAGACAGACAAGGATGCGCATCAAAGGATGGTGCACATCAGTCTGAGTGGACCACTTAAAGTCGTACATCCCATTTCTAAAGTGGGACCAGAAACTCTGCAGTTCAAGGAAAGGCGTCGGGAGAGAGATGCCAGTGCGCGTCGAATCAAAGCCATAGATGAGACAAAGCGCATTGAATTTGATCATGTACCTGATTCCACGGTTGATGAATGTGAGAGTGCCCTCATCTGCTCTCTTGACGATCGCATTGGTGTAGTACACCCTGAATGTGGCAATGAACTGGCGTACTAGATCCGGGTACAGGTCGTACTGCTTGGTCGCAATGGTGCTCAAGCCAATCTTCTTCAGCACTCGCACCGCCTCCTCCTTGAGCCCGAGGCGGCGAAGTGTGTCAGCATCTGCGAATCGTGTAGGCGCAATATCCAACTTGAGCCAGGCATTGTAGAACAATGTATCATAGTCATCCCAATGCTCACTGATGTTCCTGAAAATGCAGTCGCGTTTAGCCACCTCCTTTACTGGTGTATCCTCCCAAACTCTCTCTATCGGGATTCTCAATCCTTCTCTCCGAGGCCATGGTGGAAGAGAGGGGATAGCTGGTGCGGGATAGGAGGATTCACCAGTCTCAGTTCGCGTTCTCTTATTGTTCTGTGGAGCAATCTGATTAATGACGGTGTCGATCGACACCTTATGGGTGGTGTCGGTGGACTCTGGTCAGTGTCGACCACGGTGTCGACCATGGTCGATATGGGCTCGCCACAGGTTTTTTTTTTTATTGAAGGGAACACGAAAATAAGTTAGTTAACGTCGAAAATACAAATAAGTATGTGTACTTACAAGTGGGTTGCCTCCCACCAAGCACTCATTTAACGTCATTAGCTTGATTTTCCTTAGGATCAGGCAGTGGGTGCATCTGCCAAAGGTACAATCTGTCTTTCGGGAATCTTGGCTTTCGCCCAGTAATGTTTCACCCTTTACTCATTGACAACAAACTCCCTACCTTCTGGAGTTGATAGAACAACTGCACCATATGGTCTGACTTCCTTGATGGTGAAAGGACCTGACCAACGAGAAAGCAATTTTCCAGGAAATAATTGTAATCGTGAGTTATACAAAAGTACCTGGTCATTTGGTTCAAAATATATTGCAAGGATCGTCTTGTCATGGTAGGCCTTATTCCTCTCTTTGTACAGCTTTGAGTTCTCATATGCATGATGTCTGATCTCATCCAGCTCATTGAGCTGCATCTGGCCCCTCTCTGCTGCAGATTCCCAGTCAAAATTCATCTTCTTGATAGTCCAATTTGCTTTGTGTTCAAGCTCCACTGGAAGGTGACATGCTTTCCCATAAAGCAAATGGAATGGGGTGGCGCTAAGCGGTGTCTTGAATGATGTCCTGTAGGCCCAAAGTGCATCATCCAGCTTAGCTGACAAATCCTTTCTTGTCATTCCCACTGTTTTCTCCAGGATATCTTTGATCTACCTGTTGGAAACTTCAACCTGACCACTTGTCTAAGGGTGGTAAGGTGTAGCAACCTTGTGATGAACTCCATATTTCTGCAGCAGCCTCTCAAACACTCTATTAATAAAGTGCTTTCCACCATCACTAATCACAATCCGTGGTACTCCAAATCTGGGAAAAATGATGGTCTTAAACAGCTTCAGAACCACTGCAGAGTCATTGTGTGGACTGGCATTTGCTTCCACCCATTTGGAGACATAATCCATTGCAACCAGGATGTACTTTTTCCCATGAGATGAAGGAAAGGGTCCCATGAAATCGATACCCCAGCAGTCAAAAACTTCAACCTCAAGTATGAAGTTTTGTGGCATCTCATATCTCTTACTTATCTTCCCTCTCCTTTGGCAGACATCACATTTAGATATGAATGTCTGAGCATATTTGAACATTGTAGGCAACCAGAAACCTGTTTGTAGAACCTTGGAGACAGACTTGAAAGTAGCAAAATGTCCTGCATACTCATAGTCATGATAGTGGAACAACATATTTTAAACTTCAGCTTCTGCAAGAAATCTTTTGTAAATTCCATCTGAATTGTGCTTATATAAGTAAGGTTCATCCCATTAATATCTCCTAAGGTCCCTCATGGATTTCTTCTTCTCATACCCTTAAGGGTGCCAGGGATCTCATCTGCAGCTAGGTAGTTCGCAATATCAGCATACCAAGGCCTGGTGGAAGTTGTGACAGCACAGATAGGTTGAGAGAAAACATCACGCAAGATATGTTGAAGAAGAATAGCAGTCCGCAACTGGTGTCGATCAACACCAGGGGTGGTGTGTCGATCGACACCAAGTCTGTGTCGACTTCGTGACGAGCTTGCTGACAATCCTGCCTGATATTGCTCTGTTTCGAGGTTGGTGTCCATCAACACCGGGTAGGTGGCGTCGATCGACACCGCCTCTGTAGCCCAAAAAAATTGTAGTTCTTCAGCATCTTGTTCCTGCTGTCTTGCTTCAATGAAGTATATGTTCTCTTCTGCAGAAAGTCGTCAATGGGGACATCATCCTCAATCCTGATTCATGAAAGGTGATCAGCTACTCCATTCTCTATTCCTTTCTTGTCTCTGATCTCAATATCAAACTCTTGAAGCAACAATATCCATCTCAACAGCAACAAAATCCATCTCAACAGCATCAAGAACTTGAGAGCAGAATGGTCTGTATGCACAATCACTTTAGCTCCAACCAGGTACTGTCGAAATTTTTCAAATGCAAACACTACAGCCAACAAATCTCTCTCTGTAGTTGTATAGTTCTTTTGTGCTTCATCAAGAGTTCTACTTGCATAATAGATGGCATGAAGGTTTTTCTACTTTCTCTGACCCAAAACAGTGCCAACTGCAAAGTCTGAAGCATCACACATCACCTCAAATGGCAGATCCCAATCAAGAGGTAGCACAATAGGGGCGCTCACTAAGGCTTGCTTGATTTGCTGGAAGGCTAATTGACACTCTTCAGTATATTCAAACTTCACATCCTTGCAATGCAGAGATGTGAGTGGTCTTGCAATCTTGCTGAAGTCGTTAATGAATCTCCTGTTAAATCCAGCATGTCCCAGAAAGCTCCTCACTGACTTTACACAATCTGGTGGCTGCAGACTTGTCAACACTTCGATTTTGGCTTTTTCCACTTCAATGCCTTCTCCAGAAACTCGATGCCCAAGTACAATCCCATCTCTGACCATAAAGTGGCATTTCTAACAGTTCAGAACTAGGTGCTTCTCTTCACATCTTGCAAGTACTTGACAGAGGTTGTCAATGCAGTGTTTGAAAGGGGATTCATATAGTGAGAAATCATCCACGAAGACTTCCATGTACTTCTCAATCATATCAGTGAAGATGGAAAGCATGCACCTCTGAAATGTCGCAGGAGCATTACAAAGTCCAAATGGCATCCTGCGATATGCAAAGGTGCCATAGGGACAAGTAAATGTGGTCTTCTCCTGGTCATCTGGGTGAATGGGGATCTGAAAGAAGCAAGAGTAGCCATCCAGGAAACAGTAGTAAGAGTGATTTGCCAACCTTTCCAGCATCTGATCAATGAATGGCAATGGGAAGTGGTCCTTCTTTGTTGCAGCGTTGAGCTTCCTGTAGTCAATGCACATTCTGTGTCCAGTGATGGTCCTTGTAGGAATCAGCTTATTCTTCTCATTTTTCACCACTGTGACTCCTCGTTTCTTTGGAACCACATGTACTGGACTGACCCAAGTGCAGTTCTGAAATGGGATAGATGATCCCAGCAGCTAAAAGCTTCATGATTTCCTTCTTAACCACATCTTGCAAGTTCGGATTCAGCTTCCTCTGGTTCTCAATTGATGACTTCGACTCATCCTCAAAGTGTATCATGTGCATGCACAACTCTGGGGAGATACCTGAAATGTCATCAAGAGAATAGCCAAGAGCTTTGCGAAAAGTGTTCAGCTTGCTTAGCAGTAAAGTGAGCTCTGCATTGTTTAAGGAAGCACTAACTATAACTGGATATGTAGAGTTAGGTCCCAAAAAAGCATACCTTAGACCTGCAGGGAGCTGTTTGGGTTTGATTTTAGGAGCTTTTTATTCACTCCAATCGCCCAGTTTTGCAGCATTTACAGAGGTTCCAACCAGCTCTTGTTGTGCCACTAGATGCATGACTTGCTCACTTGCATCCAACATTCTGACATACCCAGCATCAATGTTGTTTACATGCTTTGTTGCTTCTGCAGAAACTGTCAATGCTCTCTCCAAAGGGTTTGTGGGATGCATCTCTTAAAAGATCTTTCTGCAAGACTGGTGAGGGAGTCTACATAGAATATGTGTCCATATATTGTTGGACTCTTCATCAATTTGTCCTTGTCAAAGTTCATCACCAAATCACCCACATTCAGAGCAATGATCCCTTTCCTGACATTTATGATGGCGCCTGCTGTGGCTATAAATGGCCTTCCCAAAATCAAGGGGTCCTTTGGTTTTTTCCCATAGGCTAGAACCAGAAAGTGTGTAGGGATCATGCCATCTCCTACCTTGACTGGCACATCCTCCAAAATGCCTTCTGGGATCCTTACTGATATATCTGCTAGGATAAGAGAGATCCTAGTTGGTTGAAAATCTGTCATACCCAAGCTGACAGCAACTAAGTGGGGCATCAGGTTAACACTTGACCCCAAATCACAAAGAGACCTCTCAAACCTTTCAGAAAAGATTGTGCAGTTTATGACAAAGCTCCCAGGGTCTGTCAGCTTCTCTGGTATCTTGTGCAGTCTAGGACAAAGCTCTCAGGGTCTGCCAACTTCTTTGGTATCTTGTTCTGTATCACTGCACTGGCTTTCTCTGAAATCAGCATTGTCCCTTGCTCAAGCCCCAAATTCTTGGTCATCATTCTTTTCAAATATCTCTTGATCATAGGTGTAGTCCTTATAGCATCTATTAAAGGAATCCCCACCACAAGCTTATTTATGATTGCTTTGATCATATCATCTTCCAGCTCTTGTTTAGTCTTCTTCTGGTTCCTTGGATAAGGCACCTTGGGCTTGTAGACCCTTTCTTTTGCACTTTCTGGAGTCTTAAAACTCGCAGCTTGCTTCTGTGGTGGGTGTGGATCGACACCAGGAGGTCGGTTTCGATCGACACTAGCCTCTATAGGTGGTGTCGAATGTCCATCGAGTTGCTTGTCGACCTCGCTCGATATCTCTTTGCCTCGAGTCGAAGAACCGTGAAATTCCTATGGTGTCGATCGGCACCAGGGGGTGGGTGTCGATCGACATCCTTCAAAACTGGCGAAATCCTCTTCTTATAATTCCTGCAGTTGCTCGAAATCCTCTGTACTCAGGCCTTTTTTCTGCACTGGTTGCGGATTCTCTCCACTCCTCAGCGTGATGGCATTGACGGAGTGTCTTGGGTTAGTATATGTTCTTCCTGGAAGAAATCCATCTTGCCTTTTCATAGCTCCAGCAGTTTGAGCCATTTGAGTATCCAAAGTCTTGACATGAGTGTTCAGAGCTTCGAATTTCCTATTTAGATCCTGATAAAGGGCGTCAATCTTTCCATTGAAGTTAACTGTGATCTTCTGCTGACCCTCTAGCAACTGCTCAAGCATGGCTTCCATCTTACTTGAAGTTGATGGGGCTGGTGTAGGCTGATAAAATGAGGAGCCTTAGTTCCTGCTGAAGTTGTTATTCTGGTATGGCTTCTGGTATTCAGTCTTCTGAAACTGAGGTTTGGGAATGTAACCAGAAGAACTCTGGTTCCCTGTTAAGTTGTTCCTCTTCATGTTCCCATTGAATCCTCTGTTTCCTTGCTGATTGTTGTGCCTTTGACCCTGAAAATCAGCTTCATTGATGTAGTTGACATCTTCTTCTTCAAACTCCTCAGCTGGCTCAAATGTGTCAACCTCAGCAGCAAACTGAACAGACTTCTTACCCACCAAAAGGTTATGAACAGAATCCAGCCTAGCCTTCATCTCAGCAGCAAACAGATTGCTCCCTGCATTTCCAGTATTTTTCTGTCTCTCAAAATCAGCATTCTTTGTGCTGTTGCTGGAAGCCATGTTCTCTATCAGTGTGATGGCGTTACCTTCGTCCTCAACTCCTCTGACCTTGCATCATCATAAAAGTTATTGAGAAAAGCAGATTTGGTATCTTCCCATGTGGTCAAAGAGCCAGGCTCTAGTTGTTTCAACCAATGTTCTGCATCTTCTCCAAAAGAGTGAGGAAAAAGCTTGCAAAATAGGAAATCATTGCTGACTCTATTGGCTTTAACACTTGTAGCCAGGTCCTCAAACCTCTCTATATGGTCCATAGGATGCTCATGTGGAAGCCCATGGAAAGGATGCTGACCCACAAGCTGGTAGTAGGTAGGTTTTAGCTCAAAGTCGTTCCTCTGAAAGGCAGTGGGCAGATTGCAGCTCTATTTGCATCAAAACTCATCAGGTCTGTTATAATACCCCAGGGTCCTCTGTGGAAAACGCCCAGCAGCATTTCCAGCAGCTTGTTGTTGCGCATTCTGTGCAACTGGTTGCACATCCTGTTCCTCAATTGCAACACCATTCTCATATATCCTCTGCCCATCCTCATTTCGTTTGTTTCCTTCTTTGTCAACTAAATGACCCTCAGCATCCGTCCTCAAAACAAGTGGTCCAACCATCTTAGTTTGCTTTTTGGCTTTTCTGATGGTTCTCTCTAGCTTGGCGAGTTCGTCGATACCTAAAGTCACAAGTTCTTTGTCTTTGTTGCTCCTGGTACTGCGATTATGCATGCACCTGAAACAGACAACAGAGAAGTAACAAAAGTTAGTAAAGAGAAAATAAAAGCTTAGTCAAAATTCTAAAACTAAAAATCTGAAAGTAATATCTAAGTCCCCGGCAACGGCGTCAAAATTTGATATGCTCAAATTAACCCTTAGAGCTACTCTCTCAAATTAAGAGATCACTGTAGTATTTAGGGATCGAATCCACAAGGACTTAAGACTATTACTCAACAGACTTTAGATTCAAATGAAGCTAAGCAGTCAATAATAAATAAAACTAAATAGTAAATGAAAGTATCGAGATCAGGAGCGGATTATGAGTTCTTAAAATCAATTGAGACAAGGCGCAAGGCAATGGAAAATTCGCAGGTTGACATAAATCGCAGACTATGGACTGAAATGATTATTTATTAAATCTGTTCTAGAACTCGAAAACACGAATGTAAAACCCATCGACTTCCGTCGCAGCGATTAACTATGATCAGATTTTAGAATTCCAAATTCCTTTGCAAATTCTAACAACCTAAGCAAGCATTATGGTTCAGGTTTGATATGTTCACAAAATCACTAATCCTAATTCCTTTGCAATCAGTTATGTTGCTCATCTAAGATAGTTCTGGTGATTAACTATGTTTCCACATCTATTAAACAAACTACGATCTGATTTCTAGGTGATCAATCTTAAAATCAATGTTCAAGCAATCTAGATGATGAACCAATGGATTTATCCCTTCAGTTTTGCAGTTCTAAAAATTCATGATAAACCTTTGAATAACCCAAAACCTATCTAGCAGATTACTCAGACATAGCAAGTGAAACACAAATAATGACTGAATAATGAGGGGGGTTCGAAATTCTTCTCTACAGAGTATGGATTTGTCTTCCCAAAAGCTCTCAATCAAATCTCTCTTTCATGTCTCAATGAAAACAAGATAATGGCCTAACAATGGCTTAGAAAACCTAAATACAACTCTAAACACGACTGGGGCAATTTTTCAAATAGTATGAAACTTCTGGGCCAAGTTGCAATTCTTCAAACGAGTTTTTAAAACTTCTCCTCGCGACCACGATCGGTGTCGATCGACACCCTGCTTCATAATGCTCTCCGGCTTGGTCTTTTCAGCATCAGTTCCAACATAGCTTCAAAAGGCTCAAAAACTCATAATTATGCTCCAAACGTACCTAGACCTGCAAAGACTATAGAACTCAAAAAATAGCAAAAAGACTCTATAAACAAGACTTATATTATGGTCAAAAACCAGTAAAAACCATGATATATCAAAGAGCAAGCAACAAGCAAAAGATCAAAACTAAGCAAGACAAGACAAATAACTAAGGTAAATTCAAAATTGGCAATGAACAAAGAAAAGACAGAACTTAAGATGGGATAATTGATATTGGGGAACTCTCTACTCAATCCATGATGTTTGCAAACTCACACAATGCTATCCTTATGCATATAATTCATTTATATGACTAATCCAATCCCTTGGTACTAATCACTTTGCTAATCATTAAGTCAAGAAATAATTTCCATTAGTGAAATGACAAACAGGAAGCATTAAGACAAGTATTCAATCCTATATTGCCAAACTACTCCCTAGACAGTAAATCACTTGAGATAGGATAAGCAATTCTCTTACTTTGCAATTCAGGCATTTCAACAAACACTTGGTGTGCAGAGATTGAGCCTAAGATCTTAATCAACTTAGCTAGGGCTAATTAGACATTGAACACATCAAATAAAAAAGGAATTGAAAGAATTAACACTAAGCCATCATAAATTAAGCATCAAATTCTATAAATCTAACCCATCTCAAATCCCTAAAAAGACTACTCGCTAATCATGGTGAAAACTAACAAATCAACAAAGAAAAGATAGCTAATCATGATTATGGAGGCAAAATAAAAAGACAAAAGCAAACTTATATTAAAAATCATACAAGGATCCAATCTACAAATTGTTATTAAAAACAAAAGAGGAATGAAACTAATGGATAATACGATGTCCCCAGAAATTAGGGATTTTAAGTATTTATAGGATCCTAAGTAGAGTGGCAAACTTATAAATAAATGGACTTCAGATTAGGAGTATGTCGAGCTAGAGTGCTCGTCGTGCATGCTCGACATTGGTGGCCGAGTGCTTGATATCGAGCTGATGATGGTCGACATCCATGCTCGATGTGCTTCTCGTGAGTTTCGGGCCAAAGATGTCGTGCGACAAGGATGCACGACATGAGTGTCATGTCTCTGGATGTCGCCCTTTTATGCTCGACACTGGTGCACGCCATGAACTCCTTCTCTCTCGGCTGGAAAATGTCGTGCGGCATTGCTGCTTGACATTGTGATGTCGAGATGGTGGTACAATATTAGAGGTCGAAATTGACTCTGAAATGTATTCCCTTGGCTCCTCTTGATTCTCCTTGGCTGGGACAACTCATTAAATCATTCCCAAGCTCACACTATGTCTCCTAGAGCTCCTTAGGTACCTAAAAACATTCCTTATGCAAAGAAGATGCAACCTACAATCTAAATGCAACCTAAGTTTAAAACCAAAGGAAAATGAGACAAAAGGGAGAAGAAAACATGCAAAAGAAGGCTAGGACAAGAACTAAATACAATCCAAATGATGCAGTTATGAGAGATATCACCCTCCACGGTGCAGTCGCCATCGTACAGGTTCCTCGGTGCAGAAGACTCCTCGGTCGGTGTGAAGCGTGTCGAGCAGAATGGAACATGCCCTCCTCGGTGCAGCTGCTCGATATGGTCTGAAATGCCTTGATTAGTTGTTTTCAGCTCAATTTTTCTTCTCCACCTTGGCCACCTTTCTTCCAGTACTCTTCTTAACCGCATAATGACCTGAAATATGGTCCAAACACAGCAATGCATGCAGTCCTACTCCTAATACACACTAAGTCTAATATGGATGCAAATGAGACTCTTTGGACAATAAAAATTGATGAAATGAAGTAGAAACCTACACTAAATGAGGTATAATATGATGAAATAATGCAAGCTATTAGCCAGCCACTCTTTTGAGTCTGACTCCATCTTCACGGATCAACTCCATAATTTTTCCCATATTTATAACCAATGATGTATGAGTACCCGTACGCATCTGGTACCGGTTTCAGCTCTTTGGCTGCATAGTTATCTATACTACCAACCACAAATGAATAAGATGTGCACCTTGTCTCACTCATCGGGCATGCCATAGGACATGGTATCATCCCTCATCCTGTGGCTAAAAACAACTTTGAGATCAAGAGCAGATTGATTTCTATGGTCCAAGGCAATAAGTTTCAGGGCCTGCCTTTGGAAGATCCACCAGATCATCTTGATCATTGACAGGATCTGTTCCATGACCAAGATCAATGGTGTTTCTGAAGATGGTTTCAAGCTCAGGCTGTTCCCTTTCTCTTTGGGTGACAAGACATATTTATGGGAAAAGAAGTTGCCACCGGGTTCCATCACATCTTGGAAGCAAGAGAGCTGAGTAATGAAGAACTGCCCACTCCTGAAGTTGCACCACAAGAGGATGCAAAGAATGTTGTCACCAAGAAGCTTGGAGATCCTGGATGCTTCACTCTACCTTGTCAGTTGGAGGGTTCATATTCAAAAGCTATTTGTGTGATCTTGGAGACAGCATAAACCTGATGCTTCTCCTAATTGCCAAATGTTTAGGCTTTAAAATCTTTAAGGACAGTGAGATCTCTCTTTTCTTAGTTGATGAAAGAAGGAGAAGTCCAGATGATTTACTAATGGACATGTCTGTTATGATGGAAAAGGTGAATGTACCAACTGATTTTGTGGTACTACACTTAGAAGGTGAGATCAAGAACACAATCATCTTGAGTAGACCATTCTTGGCTTTAGTTGGAGCAGTGTTTGATGTGAAGAATGGCCTGAACGAGTTAAGGCTAAGTGACGATGAAGTGCTCATGTTTCATACAAATGGAGAAAAGTGTGGAGATAAAGAGCAAACTTACTCATTGGAGGTTAAAGCAATGCAAAGAGGGGCTGATAATTGGCCTCTCATCAATAAATAAGAGGAGCTGTCATCTTATACTAAAGGACGAAGAGCCCAAGGAGATACCATGGGAAGCCAAAGGAAGTGAAGCCAAGCTGAACTTTCTCTCTGAAGGCTTGAGCTTGCAACTGCTGGACTCAACTAATTTAGGATTGGTGTGCAAGGTCAAGGGTAAAGGAAATCCTCAACCGTTTACACTAGTCAAGATAATAAATATCATATAAGGCCTCAATGGGGACAATGCTGGTTCAGTAGAAGCACACTCTGCCCATCTGATAAAGCACTTTCCACCATCAGCCATCATTACTCTTCCACTAGGATCAGTAAGGAGTTCTCTAACTCCTCCTTTCTCCAACTAGAAGAATGGGGAAAAAAATCAAGCTTAGATATGTATAACAAGTGCTCTTGGCAGGCAATCATATGTTATCCTTGTATATATTTGCTTTTACTTTTAATTGCACTGTTTTAGTGTTGTGTGTGTCAGGTTAGCTAAGTAGAGAGTCAAGGGGGAAGAAGATGCACCAATAAAAAGTTTGTGCAATCTGTGTCGAGGTCCGTATCGGACATCTGTCCAATATTGGTCATGTCGGGGTGAAAATCGGGCAGTACGTCAATACTACAGAGCCAGAAAAACAGACATTCTGCTCCAACGCGAGATCGGCCGTTTGTATCGGGAAAACACCTGATATCCGACACAAAAAATCATATTAAGGTCCTTATCGGAGTATTGCCCGATAAAAACTCAAAAACCAGGTAAATCAACTCTCTCTTACTTGCGTTCACCCGAGCTTTATCTCTTTAAAACCATTCTTCTACCCCGATAAACCTCCTCTTTATCTCCCAAAATCGCCTCCAAGCATAACTCTCTCATCTCTCGCTCAAACTTGATTCAAAGCCCCACAAACTCGGTTAACCGTAAGCTTTCTTATTATTCACTTGTTTTCAAGCTTCCATCCATCAATCAACCAAGGTAAGTCTCTGAAATTTGAAATTCCTTCACCATTTCCAATGGTTGATTTTTGAGAAAAACTTGGTAGAATATTGGAATTGGAAGGAAAAATCATTGGGTTTTCATTGTTATAATGATTTTTGATGATTAAGATTGTTGGCAAATCTTATTGGTGGTTGATTGTGAAATTTCTGAAAATTTTTTGTGCATGAACACTTTTTGAGTGAAAATTTGCAATTAAACTCTTGAAACTTGTTAGATTTTAATGTTCAAGTTCTATTAGGTTGCTATCACTTTGCTTGAACAAGGATGCTTGCAAATTTTGTCTTTGAATCAATTTGAAACTTCGAGAATTTTTGAAATATTTGCCAAGTGTTGAGAATTGAGTTGAGTTTTTGTGCTTCCCTGCTATTGTTATTTGATTAATGAACTTGATTATTAGTGAATGGGTGCCTAATATACAACATATAAGCTTACTTTAAAGATGTTTTCATTATGCTTATGATTATGTAAGTGTTTTCTCTTATGTAGAAATGGAAAAATCAAAAGCTAAACAAGCAAAAGAGAGAGCTGAAAGAGCTAGAGAGAAGTGCCCAGTGCTATATGATAGTGAATCTAGTCTTGAAGAGCAGTTTGAAAGGAGAAACAAAAGGGGAAATAATCCACCTCAAGCACCATTGGCTCAAGCACCCAAGGCTCCAATTTCAGAAGAGGAGCGCTTAAAGAGGGCTCTTAACATGAAGTTTAAGGGAACTAAGTATGTTGATATGCAGCTGTTGCATAGCTTGGAACTTCAAGAAAATATAAGTCAGCTCTTTAAGTACATGGGTTTGGAGAAGTTCTTGACCATGATCTACCCGTCTTACAAGTCGGCTACTTGTCAATTCATCTCTTCCTTGGAGGTGCACTTCTACAAGCCCACAGAAGCTGCTAATAAGAGATATGGGGATGGCCATATCAAGTTCAAGGTGGCCAGAACCTTCTACAACATGAGTTTCAACCAGCTTAATGAGATATTTGGGTATAGTAAAGGAAGAACAAGGCACACAGTGATAAAGTTTTCTAAGAAAGAGCATGAAAGAGTGTGGGGAGACATGAGTGTGGGGAGCTACAAACCTGGTTCAGTAAAGAGTTCTTTAACTCGCCACCCTGCTTTGAGGTATGCACACGAGGTACTAGCTCACACATTCTTTGAGGGGAAAGAAACTGGAATGGTGATTGATGAAGAGAAGTCCTTATTGTGCATTGGGTTGAGAAATGTTCTTGTGGAGACTAGTGGTGGAGAAAGGATACTTGGAAAGCTAACAGGAGTTGGGACACTAAGCATTCATGCAGCTCAAGAGATTTCTTCACTACAACCATTGGGTTGGGGTAGCTTCAGACACGAGCCCTCAAATCGCTTTTGGAGGTCTCATTACACCTATCTTGGAAGCTGCTTCAATCCCATTGAGAGAGTCTCCGCATCCACCAAAGTTCACTGATAGATCCTACCTCTTCAAGACTAGGTACTTTGTGGGAACCATGGAGGAGAAGTTGGTTTATCAGTTCGACACTACCTTGAAGACAAAGAAGAGGATACTGCTCCCCAATCCCCACAGCACCACTTTCAGAGTTACAAGCCACTTTAGCTTCATGCCTCAAGAGAATAAGCTTGTGGAGACTTTTGCTGAGCAACCACAAATTGAAGAAGAAGGTACATAAGCGCATGAGATACTATATGGGAGCCAAATGTACTACTTCAACCTCTATTACAAGCCTATAGCCAATGAGGTGAATAGATTAGCACACAAAAAACTCAAGCTGCTTCAAAGATGGAACATGTGGCAGGACAAGACAATCAAGAAACGTGTCAAAATAGTGAAGGGGATGAAGAAGTAAATCAAAACTTTGACACACCCTTCTGGTGGAACTACAGGGGCTTGAGAGGAGTTTGTTGCAGACAGTGAAGAACCCTCAGAAGTCGCTGATAGGGAAGCACTAAGGGTAAGGGAGTATGTAGATCCTCCAAGAGCTTTTTCTCATCAGAGGCGGAACAAGAAGAGGAGTGAAACTCATTCCCCACCCTCCCTCTCCAGCAACATGTCATACTCCATCGACACCACTTTATCCTCCCCCTCTAAAGAATTATGGTGTACACTCCTCTAACCATTGTAAATACCATTTTTTGCTTTGCATTTTATTTTGTTTCACTCTCTTCCACTCTTTTCTCACACATAGGAATGTGTGTGGTTTAAGTTTGAAACAGAGAGCATCTTATGCCGTGTTTTGTTTTCTTATTGCATCATGCATACATTTATCACTTCATGCATTCACTTAAGGCATAAAAAAACTATAAAAATTTGAAAATTAAAAAGTTACAAAAGAATTATGTAGTTGCATTCATTCATTTGCTTAGGGTTGAGTCTAATACGCATTTCATATAAGCTGCAGTCACATGTATAAGGAGTAATGATGATTGCCTTCCATAATGTTAAAGTTCAAAATTGTGCTCAATTTCCTAGTCATTAGTTGTTTGATGCTTCTGATTTAGTTTGAACTGAAGGTTGAACCACATTTGGAATTCTTTGCACTTTCACTCTTGTCTAGTTGAAGCTTGCATGATCTGATTTCAATCCTTATTTATTTGAACCATAATCTTGACTTGTTACTTATCATGTCTTGTGCACTGAAAAGTGTTTTTCAAGGATAATCATATACATACTTGGGTTTTCTTTTTCCTTTTTACCACTCTTCCTAGTCAAAGTATAACTCCTCACCCTTAACCATAACCTTCTTTCAAACCATTGAATCGTTTTTGAGAGATGGAAAGGCTTTTTTCCATAGATGAGCTTAGTAAAAAGTGTTAGGATTTAGAACTATATTGGAAATACTTCTATGTAGAACTAGCTATGCATTTTAGAGCTATATTAGGCTAGGATTATGGGTATTTGTGGGATGGGTTTTATTTCAGATTTTTCAAGAGAAAGCAAAAAAGAAAAGAAAGCAAAGGAGATGGATTGCAATGCAAGTTACCTTGGGAGAGTTAGATAAGCGAATCAAAGAGGGCTAAATACAAAGAAGAAATTCTGCAGTTCAAAGTTCAATACACATCCAAAGGATGAGAAGCACCAGCAAAAGTAAAGAAGAGCCCATACAAACCAAGAAGCCAACCACCAAGAAGATTGAAAGAACAAAATGCATCCTCAAAAGAAGCTCCAAATGAGAAAGAAGAGTGGTCAATCACAAGAAAGGGTAGAATAGAATATATTCTTGGGTAGAAAATTAAAAGTTTAGGATCATTTATGGGACTTGGGTAGATGGGAGTTTATATCTGTATGCATAAGTTATTCTTTACCCTTAGCAGTTTTCCAAGGCTCATTCTATATTCATGAGAGATCCCTTACACATTCATTAAGCCATTTTGATTTTTAATTAGATCATCATAGTCTCATAAACTTACCTTTAGCTAAATAAAAGTATTTAATTTGTATAAGCATGTATCACATGATTACATTTAATTGAATATTAAAAAGATTGATTAATGTGATTGTTTGTGTAGGGTAAGGCTTCACTATTTGTTATTGCTTGTGATGAATGTTGCTAGATTAATAGAGTATAACAAAATCATATGTTTCTTAGAATTGTTAACTTGGACATTGAATTAATCTCTTCCTTTGACATGCAGGGCTATCAACTCTCATTTTCATACCTCCGCTCCTATAGGATTGAAGCGGTTCCATCAGCATGGTCACATAGCACGGGTATCTGCTCGGAGGCTCTAGAGGTGTCCCATCTTTGCTGGTAACCACAAGTCATGCATTCCATTGTAAATGAAGTCTCTCTCTTTTGCTGTGCGATTTGTTGTTGCCTTTCTTGTAAAGAATATGTTTGCAAGAGCCTTGTGAGCATACCTCACAGCAGAGTACTTCAGATGTTGATTCCTTATGGTTCCAGCCAAGAACTTGCCAGCCCTAATCACGCCTCATAGCATATTGTGCTGCTTTCGGCTGATTATGAACCTGTCCATCCTGTTGGCATAAGGGGGCAGACCAAGGGCTTGAGAGAGTTCAGAGAAGGGTGTTTTGAACCTTTGCTTGCCAAGCTTGAATGATATCCACCCATCTCCATTGGGAAGCTCAATCTCATTATAGTTCACCACCTTTAAAGTTGAGAGGAACTGGTAAGTGAGCTTCTTGTAGGAGCTGAGCGGTTTTCCCATGAAGTCACCAAGCCCCATGTTCTCAAATATTGTCTTGCAATCCACATAGATCCCAAGCGCCTTCATTGTGGAGGGGCAGGGCTATCTTGTGGGTTTGAAGATGCATTTATTGAAGGCTTCCATGGGTTCTCTAGTACTTGGCCCCTTGTATAAGACTTCTTCTTCTACAGCTTTTCCCTTTCCTTTTGGCTTGGCAGCTTTGTTCCCAACAGGCCTCTTTCCAACAGCCTTTGATGACTGTCCATCAGCAACACTTTTGCCCTTATCTCTTCTAGTGCTTGGGGAAGTTGACGCTTCCTCTTGTGGTGCTTTCCCTTTGCTTGCAACAGCAGTTCTTGTTCTCTTCATGGTACCTTTGTGGAACTTTGCGCACTTAAGAGACAAATGAAAGAGAGAGAGAGAGAGCTAGAAATTTTGGTGGTTTAGTTGAGGGAAGAGAGAAAATGAAGTTTAAAGAGAGAAGAGGAGCTAGTTGGCTTTTATAGTGCTTAATGGGGAACCAGGGGAATCAAATGGGTGAGGGACAAAAACAAAAATGCTCAGAAGTGCAGCTAAGTGTCAGGAAGGAGCCAAAAATTTGAATTTAAACCCTCTTGGCTCCAAGCCAAGGGAGGGAAATAATTTTGAAAATTGAAGGGCTGACCTAGCGGGACTATTGGTCATTTTATAACTGATAGGATGACCGATAGGGTCCTATCGGTCACATGGTGACCGATGGCTCTCCTGTTAAATCCTATCGGTCACATTCTGATTGATAGATTGACTGAAATACATCTGATTGTTTTTTATCGGTCACTCTCTTGACCGATAGAGTGACCGAAATACAACTGATGCATTTCCATCGGTTAATATCTAATCGATATGATGACCGATAGGATCTAAACCTCGCACTTTCTTTACCCTATCAGTAATAACTGACTGATAGGTTGACTGATGCATCTTTGGCTCCACAACCATCGATCCCTTCATGACCGATAGTCAGACCAATAGGTCTGTATCGATCTGGTCTTGACCGATACGGTGACCGATAGCAGCCAAGATGCATCTCTTTTTGTTTCCCCAAGCATCTTCTCAACCCCCAAACCGAACTCCTGCTTCTAAAGACACTAACAAAGCATAAAAATGAATTAAAAAGCATAATATATACAAAGGATACCATGGGACTACCTCCCAAGTTTGCTTGTTTAGAGTTACTTAGCTTGACTTTGATTACCTCCTTAGTTGTGGTGAGGAGAAGGAGTCTTGGAACTCCTTGGTGTCATCTTGCTCCCATTGACTCTGGTGGTGACTCCATTCAGCTTTATCTTGGCAAAAGGCAGAGTCTTCCCCTCTTGCTGGATCTTGAAGAAAACCTCACCCATCTTTGAGCCACATGGTTGCAAAACCACCTCTCCTCCTTTAGTGACCAACTTGATTTCATGAAAATTCTTGTAACCAACCACTTCAAGGACCTCCTTTTCAGTGGTGTTTCAAACAGATTTGGCAGACAGCAGCCATCAAAACTCTCTCCTTGGTAGACTTCAAACTCTGGCCAGTTCTTGTTAACTCCTTTCACCTTGTTAAGATCCATACATAAAGCATGATCAGTCTCCAGCTTGTTTCCCTTGCTGTCAAACCTCAAGACCTTATCTTTAGTAAGTCCTAGCTTGGTTGTGCATTCCCTAGCATCAAATATGGCGCCAGCTGAAGCTAGAAATGGCCTTCCAAATATGATGGCATTCTTAATTTGCCCTTCAACATCCAGCACCAAGAAGTTAGTAGGGATATTCACTCCTTCAATCTTCATAGGAACATCCTTGAGAGCTCCTAAAGGCATCTTCACAGTCCCATCAGCAATGGTAAGAGAGACATTGCTTTGCTGGAACTTAATGTAGCCTAACTCCTTAGCAGTAGAAGCTGGTAGCAGATTGATGCTTGTTCCTAGATCACACAAACAGCTTTTGAAGATCTTGCCTTTGAGCTCACAAGGGAGAGTGAAACAACCTGGATCTCCAAGCTTCTTGATGTCCATCTCCTTGACTTCTGAAGCTTTAGCTTTAGCTCTCAGTTTCCCAAGTTCCTCTTCAGCATTTAAACCTCTCATTTCCATTTGAGCAGCATAGAGGGTTTCATACTTTGTGACTAGCTGCTCTTTGAATCTTCCAGGGAATGGGATATCAGGTTGGTAGATAAGGAGAACAGCAGCTGGAGTATCCTGCTTAGCATCAAAGACCCCAACAAGGTCTTCCATTTTAGCATCAGCAACTTCAAGTGGCGCCCACTTCTCTTCTTCCTTGTTGGCTCCTTCTTCAAGAGAGTTCTCCTTAGTGGCATAAGCTTCAATAAGCTCCTCTCCCACACACTGAATGTCAATGTCCTCATTGATTAAGGAAAGGAAGTCTTCAATGATAGCTTCTTCTTCAAGAGGAGTAAAGGCAACTGCAGGCTCAAGAGATTGGCAGTACTCCTTTGGATTGTTCTCACATTTGCCAGGAAGAGTGCCTTGAGGACGTGTTGCTGTTGCTATTCCTTTTTTGTTCTCCAGAGTCTTTACTCTTGCTGCTAACCCATCGAATTTGTTTTTCAACTCCACATTAACTGAATCAATTTCATTATAAACTTCAGCAAACTTCTTGTTCATATCCAATGTGGTGTTGACCTGATTCTGAAGCACTTGCTGCATCATACTCTTGAGTTCAGGATCTTGGGAGCTTGAGGAAGCTTGAGCTGGTGCCATAGCATTGAATACTGGAGGGTTGTAGGGCGCTCTTGGCTGGAAGTTGTTGTTCCTCTGTTGAAAACCTTGATTGTTGTTGTAGGGAACAAATTGTCTTGGACCAGCTTGCTGTTGTTGTTGAGGTGGGTACATTTGGTCTTGAGGATTTGCAACATTGTTGCTTCTGTATGATAGGTTGGGGTTAGATCTGTAGTTTCCATACCCATTGTAGTCTCCTTGGTTAGATAGTTCATCTCTTCAACTTGGCAAATTTCTTGATCATCAAGCAGAACCATGTCACCAATAAAGTTAACTTCCTTCTTCTCCCTTAGCAACATATCCAGCTTCTCATGTGGAGCCTTGATTTCCTTCCTGCTAGATTCTAGCTCATCCTTAGCACTTCTTGGAGCTCTGTCAAACTCTTCATTATAATTTATATCAGACTGAGCTAGATTCTCAACAAGCTCCAATCCTTCATCCACATATTTTTGACAAGAACTTCTCATTTGATGCAGTGTCCAAAAGCATTTTTATCTTAGGTAATGCTCCTCTGTAGAGAGTAGAGAGCAGAAAGGCTTGTGAGAAGCCATGGTGATGGCATTGCAGTGTGTAGCCCTTGAATCTTTTCTAAGCTTCACCAAAGCTTTCATTGTTCCTCTGTGCAAACCCTGCTATCTCATTCCTTATCCTTGCAGTCCTTGAAGCAGAGAAGAACTTTGCTAAGAAGGCTCTCTTGCACTCATCCCAACTAGTGATGCTTCCTTGTGGCAAGTTTTTCTCCCACTGGTGAGCTTTATCCCCAAGAGAGAATGGGAATAACCTGAGTTTGAAGCCATCTTCCCTTACCCCATTTATCTTGGTTAGAGAGCATAATATATCAAAGTTATCCAAGTGATCCAAAGGGTCTTCAAGTGGTAACCCATGTAACTTGCTTCCCTGAACCATTGAGATCAATCCAGATTTGACCTCAAAGTTATTATTCTGCACTGCTGCAGGAATCATCCCAGTTCTGTTATTGTAGGCATTTGGTGCATCACCTGCGCCTATGGGTCTCACTGCTCTTGGAAGCTGAGCTGCACCTCTAGGTCCCTGCTCTCCTTGTAAGCCCTAAATACCTTGCTGACCTTGTAGACCTTGAGTGCCAACTGCTCCTTGAGGACCCTGGAATCTCATGTCATCCACAACAGGTGGGTCCTGATTGCTCATCCCTAGTCTCTCCAAGTGTTGCTGCCTTTCTTGCTGTCTTCTTGCTCTCTGACCTCTGTCCAACTGATTGATGTTGTCTATGAAGTCCACAAGATTGCTTGAACCTCTGGATCTTAAGTTCATAAACCTGAAAAACAGCAATGAGAGTCAAGGAAGATTAGTAACCAAAAACAAAAGAAACCTGATCTTTAAGATTTTACAAACTCTAATTATTCAAACTGTAAACCCCAATCGCAACGGAGCCAAATTGATACAAGAGTTTTGACCTCTTATGTAAATAACCCATTGTACTAATCAGTTGTAGTATTTGGGTTTTTATATCAATCCAAGGGGTTGAGTTTGAAATGCAGAAGAGTTGCAAGTAGAAAGCTCTAAGTTAGGTGAAACAGAGAATATTGTGTTGTAAAGCAACCAAACTAACAACCTAAGATGATCAAACACCAACAGAACTCAAAGAGAACACTTAGCAATGATCTTATAAAGCAAGAACAGAGCAAATAAACAGAGTAATTGGCAAATTCAAAATTCAAATAAAGAAAAGACAGAGTTCCTAGATGTGGTTATTTACTTTGGGAAATTCAAAAGCTAACTAAGGTTGTTTTAAACATTATTGACCAAGCAAACAAGCTAGCAATGCTGATTCCTAGACATAGAGTTCACAAACAAGCAATCTAAGTCCAATCTCTTGGCAAATAACACTTTGCTAATCACTCTAACAAGAACTAACTCTCATTAGTGCTAGAACAATCAACAAGCATGAATAACAAACTCTATTCAAGTCAAAATACTCCTCAAACCGCCAATCTCTTGAGCTTAGGCCAGTAAATCCTCTATTAACCAAGATCAGCATTTCGTCAAACACTTTCTAGATATAAAATGAAGCTTAATTCTTAATTCATGAGATCAAGACAAATCTAGCTTAAGAACAGATTAATATAGAGGAATCAATGTTATTAAGCACTAACAAACCTTAGATAAGCTTCTAAATTCCTTTAATCTACCACATCTAGAAACCCTAAGGCAACTACTCACACATCATTATGTTAAACATCAAATCACAAAGAGAAAAGATGTTAATCATGATTAGAAATGAGATTAAGAGAAGATTAAAGGCAAATACAAACTTAGAAGCAAAGCTAGAATTTGTCTAACAAAAACAGAAAATCAACCAAGAACAGTAAACTGAAAAGACACTTGGTCTAAAAATTCTCAGAACATGGTATTTATACTTAAAGAGAAAAACCCTAACATAATGGCAAAATGATAATTAGAACCATGTTCGGACAGGATCCTATCGATCATGAGTGACCGATCGCTTGATCGATAGACTTGCTATCGGTCTTGCTGATGACCGATAAGGTGATCGAAATATATCTGCTTCGATTCCATCGGTCTTCAGGGTGATCGATAGGGTGATCGATATGCATCCGATGCATTCCTATCGGTCACCCCTTGACCGATAGCCTGATCGATACCCCCTCCCCCCCCCCCCCCCCCCCCCCCCCCAATCGATCATGAGCTGACCGATAGTCTTCTTGCCTTGACCGATATGACTTCAGAAAACGTCTCCCTTGGCTCCTCTTGCTCCATCTTAGCTTAGCTAGCCTCTTGGTTCATTCCCATAACTCCTCTGTGCTCCTTATAGCTCCATAAGCACCTAAAAACATCATTGATGCAAATAAAATGCAAACTATATTCTAAATGCAACCTAAGTCTAAAAGTAGAAGAAAATAGGACTAAAGAGAAAGAAAACATGCAAAAGAAGACCAAATCATGAACTAAATACAAGCCTAAATGATGTAAATGTATGAGATATCAAGTTAATACCCTAGCAGAAAAGTATCTTGAGGACGAAGGCTTTCCACTATGATTCAGCCCCGGTGCTCTTTAGAGTATTTTAGATGCTTGAACTAGATTTCCATTGGTGTCAGACTCGTATCATGGGGATCAGCGATTCAGGAGATATGACAATTATACCAAGCGGCTATACAACCAGGTGCGAATGAACCAAGGTGGTACACCGTGCAAGAAGATCTGTACAGACGAAGACCTTTCACTCAGATTCAGCTTTATAGAGGAGCGAGTTAAGTTTCTAAAGGTGGTAGAATGAAGTTGTTCTGAACCTGGGTTCAAATGGTACGGTGATTACAACAACGCAATGTGCAACCAGGCAGATGCACCGAGCAAACACACCGATCAGCGCTCATCCCTTCTCTGCTCGATGCATTTCATCCGAGACTGAGACAAAAATGTCGGCCATTTACTAGGGTTTGAGCAAGCCTCTTTTGAGCTTTAGTATAAGTAGGACCTTATCTTTTAGAATCCATGATCTATTTTTTTATATATCATTTTGCTCTCTTTCTTTCTTAAGAACAAAGAACAAAGTTTGTGATTTGTATTTTGGATCATTGCTTTTTAATTAGAGGAAATGCTCCAAAATGACCCAGAATGAAAAAAATAATGCGATATGGGTATCCCACTGAGGGAAAATTTTGAAAATGGCATCTTTTACGACTTTTATATATACCAGCGCAATCCTTTTAGCTACTTTTACTTGAAGAATAATGGCAGACTGAATGCAGACTACATGCAAATTGGTTGATCATACAATTGAACATAGAAAACTGACAGACTAACGGCAGACTAAATGCAAACTAGCAGACTAACAGCAAAATAAAATCACACCAGTGGATCCCTCTATAGATTATTTTAGGAAGGGTTATGACTACTAGATTCTTACTTGTTTGATATTCCTATTGTTTTATTGGCTTTAGGAAAAGTATTCATGATCATAGGAATTTTAGTTTATTGAAAGTGTGTTGAAATTGTTGAATGAGTTAAACAAGTAATTTACATGTTTAGCCTATGGAAGTAGTGACCTAAGGTGTTTATTGGTTTTATGAAGCTTGTGTTTACTGGTTGTTAATTATCTTTTCACTAATATAAATCAGTTCTGGATTAGGTATTTAACAAAGAAATTAGTGCCATGGGAGTGGATTAGTCTTATTGGTGCTTCTAATCTAGGGTTTACTGTTGAAATTGATTGGTTGGACATCTTGGATCTGATTTAGAATCACCGAGAGTCAATAATCCTTCTCTTAGATTCTCTTTTATCATTTGATTATTTTGTTTGAAGTCTTTGCCTATTGGATGTTACATGTTTGATCACTTAGATTGGTAGAGAAACAACAAACCCCACTTTCTATAGTCATCAACATCCCAGATAGATCAATATCTCAACCAATACAATGATATGAGTAGTGTTCAGTATTGCTTAGTAGCATAAAAACCTACTTGTCAATTGGTGCCATTGCCATATGGGAGTGTTTAGATGCAGTAGAATTTTAATTTTTATTGAGATTAAGTGTTTCTTTTATTTAAGTTACTAACTCTTTCATTTTTCATTGATTCTCTCTTGATGGTGCATGAATTTAAGGTCTAAAGGAGCTACAAATCTTGTTAAACCATTTGATAACATTCAGCGTCTAGAAAAAGGGGTGAGAGAAAGAAGGGAAAGAGAAAGAGCTCAACATATAGGAAGGCGGAAAATGGAATAACCTCAAGGTCAAAGTGGTGTAGAACCACAAGTAAATGCTCCAGCTCATGGATCTCAAGAGAACCAAAGGCCTGCACCTTAAGCTACTAGAGTCCAACAGCATGCTCTAAGGGTACAAAGTCACATTGGTGCAGTAGATGCACCAAACACTCATACCAACTGGAATGGCATCATACTCCACATGTTGACAACAACACATTATGAGATAAAGAGCAGTCTCATCTAAATGGTGCAAGGGAATAGATTTTATGGCCTGACTATTGAAGATACTCTTGATCAGGTGGATCAATTTGTATAGAATATGTAGCATGAAAAAAGATAAATGGCGTTTCAGAGGATGGTATTAAGCTCAGGATATTTCCTTTCTCATTGGAGACAAGGCTCATCAATGAGAAGAGAACCTCCCACAAGGATCCATCACATCTTGAGATGAATGCAAAAGATTTTTCTTTGCTAAATTCTTCTCAAACACTAGGACAGCAAAACTAATAAATGAGATCTCAAGCTTCACACAACATAACAATGAAAGCTTTTGTGAAGCATGGGAAAGATTCAAGGACTACACTATGAAGTGTTCTCACCATGGGTTCTCAAATGAATCCCTACTCAACACTCTCTACAGAATAGTCTTGCATAAGTTCGGAGTGCTTCTTGACACAGATAGCAATGGATACATCTTGGGGAAAAATGTTGATGAAGGATTGGACTTGGTGGAGAATCTTGTACTCAGTGATTGCAACTACAATGGGCATCATGACAAAACCATAAGAAAGTTTTGGAGAAGAAAAGGTTTGTGGAACCTTTGGCCTACAAGGAAATCCATATACTCTACAAGAATGGAGCTTCTTGCAATGATCTTCCTATCTATGTACCACCACTTCCATATCCTGGGCGAATTATGTCTAAGGCTCAAAAGAAAGTGCTCTCACGCATTAGAGGGAGCATGGAAAAGGCTGGCGCACCATTGCTAAAAGTGGATAACCTGTTCCAAGTCAAGGACTAGAGTTCATCAAAGACATATTGTCTAATATAGAGAGAGTAGAAAAGCTCTATGCCAATGTGAAAACCGTCGTGAGCAATGTACAAACATTGGGCTAGCATGGCAAAAACATCGGGCTCTATGTCCAATGTGAAAAGCACCGTCAGCAATGTACAAACATTGGGCTCCATGCCCGATGTGAAAATTGCTGCGAGCAACGTAAGAACATGGGGCATCGATCAGGCCCAACATCGGGCAAGCCGCTCGATGTGCCGAGACAGGGCATCACGCACATCAACCAGCAACATCAGGCAAGCCTGTTCGATGTTTGGGGTCCAAGAAGGGTGGAAATTATGATTTTCCCCTGCATCCTAAGGTCCCTAAAAAGCACTATAAATATTTAAAATACCTAATTTTAAGTAAAAATCTCTTAATCTATGTTCTTGCTTTCAAATACTTTCCTTTTCTGTTCTTGGATAATTTTTGCATTGAATCTTTGCTTGTTTAATTAAAGTTCGCGTTTCTCTTCTTCTCTAATAATGGTTAACTATATTTCAATCATTGAATTTGTGGTTAGACCTATGCTTAGTGAGTAGATCCTTGTTAGGAGAGTTGATGCTTGATTAATGATTGTTTAATCTTGAGTCTTTCATTCTACTTTTTATTGATGCTCTTAATGCTAGATTAACCTTTGCTAAGTTGATTAGAACCTAAGCTTCACTTATGTCTACCAAGTGTTTGTTAGAATTCTTGAACTAGTCAAGTAAAAGATTATCTTATCCTAACCTAAGGGATTATAGGTTTAGGGAGTAGATTGGTAATATAGAATTGCATTATTCTACTTTTAATGCTTGTTGATTGTCTATTCACTAACAGGAATTAGTTCTTTGTTAAGTGATTAGCGGAGTGATGAATGCCAAAGGATTGGATGAGTCATAATTTTGAATTCTATTCATAGGAAATAGCATTGTTATGAGTTTGTAAGCATCATTAATTAAGTAGAAGACTCTCATATATCAATAACCCTATCTTAAGTCATTCACTCATGTTATTGCTTATTCTCATTTTCTTTGTTTAAGTGTTTAGTAGCTTGATTTCTCTTGTTCACTATTGCTTTTAATAATATTTATTTGATGATTGATGTTTAGGATGATAGAATTTACCTCTATATGCTTGGCTTGACTTATAATCTCTATTGTATTCTCAGTTTTTTCTTAGCCTACCCAATTGCATTGATAAGCCTACATATTATACTGATATGTGTATGTGTTGGTAATTGAATAGGATAAATACCTACATCAGTTGCTAAATATGTAGCTCAATGCGCAATTTGTCAGCAAGTGAAAGCAGAGCATGGATTACCAAGTGAGTTATTGGTGAGTCTATTGTTGCCATAGTAGAAATGGGACATAATTACCATGGACTTTTTACTAGGTTACCAAATTCAACAGGTGACAAGGAGGCCATCTGGATGACTCTGGGTCAACTCACCTAGTCAGCTCATTTTTTTGCTATTAAAAAGACGGACAGCATTAGTACCTTAGCATAAAAGTATCTTGAGGAGATAGTCAAACTGCATGGCATTCCAGTAAGCATTGTTTTAGACAGGGATCCGAGGTTTACATCTTTATTCTAGCAGGCCTTTCAGAAGGCATTAGGAACGAGATACATTTGAGTCCTGCATACCACCCTCAGACATATGCGCAATCAGAACGTACCATTCAGACGTTGGAGGATATATTGTGAGCGTTTATGTTGAATTGGGGGTTAAGTTGGTTGCGATATTTTTCCTTAGTGGAATTTGCATACAATAATAGATATCATTCGAGTATTGGAATGGCACCTTATGAGGCTCTATATGGACGACCATGTAATACGATGATGAGACCTGGAACCTGAATTAGTTTAAAATTTTGAAGCGCAGGTGGCGCTAATCCAAGACAAGCTTAAGGAATCTCATGAGCACAACAAGAGTATGCTGATAAAAGGACAAAAGATTTAGAATTCACAGTTGAAGATGTGGTTTATCTGAAAATAAGGACGTTTAGGGTAACTGACTAGTGGAGAAAGTTAAAGAAACGTAGAGCATGTTATATGGGACTATATAGTATAACAGAGAGAATTGGTGCAGTGCCTTACAATTTGGACTTACCTGAAAATTTATCTGATTTTCATGATATGTTCCATAGTTCGGTTTTGAGGACAATGGTTAAGGAAAAAGAGCTAATTATTTCAAAACCGCCAGCAGACCTTGGTAAAAAAATTTCAGTGAAAGCTATACCAGTGGGTATCTTGGATCGAAAAGAAATTAAGTGAAAGAAAGTAGGAAATGGAAAGTGCAAGTATGTTGGCAAAGTGATGGAGTTTAAGAAATGACATGGCAGTTCGAAGATTGAATAAAGACCGATTAGCCGGATCTCTTTCAAGACTAGATCAGGGCTCATCCCCACCTATGCAATTTGAAGACGGGTTCTTTCTATGTGGGGGAGAATTGTCATGGTATAATCCCCCTTTTCCCCCAAAACCTAAATGCCCAAGACGTGAAGCCCACTTCTAATACTTAACTTAACCATGGGTGCATCCTTTTCCCTCTCCCTATATAAGATATTCAGCTAGCAGAAGAGAGAGAGCACACCTAAATCACCCACAACAAAACTTCGCCAAAATTTATGCAGACCAGCTGCCACTAGTCTGATTATTCAACTTACGACGCCTTTCCCAGTCGATTATGAAGGACTTAGATCGAGATCTTGTTCTCTCTGGAAAGCTCTTTCTCTTATATTTCCATACAAACCAATTGCGTCATTTGCAAGTATAGTTTGTCAGTTATAGTCCATTTAATCTGGTCGGGTTATTCTGTGAAAATGCAGAAATTCGACTTTTCCTAATTTTTGCAGTAGAGATTATGGATAAATTTCCCGACGGATTAGGAGGACCCAGCAGCCGATCTTGGTATATTTGGAAAGAGGACACTCCAAGGTTTCTGATAGGGTTCAGGTTTTACCTAAATAAAACTACTGCAAGTGCACAGCAATGCAGTTATAGTATATGGGGTTATCGAATCCCAAGGGAGTAAGTAAACTACACTATAGAATTCAAGTTCGGATTAAGCTAAGCAATCAGTAGTGTGTGTAATGCGAAAGAGCAGAATAAATGAAAGCAATCGAAATTTGTTGATTGATCTAAGTTTCAGAAAGCTAAAGGCGCTAAGTCAGGACAATTCGCAGGTTGAATCTGAGAATGTAGAATGCATGCAAGCAGGAATGAATAAAAACCGTCTTAAACTCAAAACTCAATGATATAACTAATCAATTCTCATTGCAGAAGTTAGCTATGCCTAATTTACAGAATTCCAAATCTTTTTGCAAATTCTAACAAGTTAAGCAAGCATTAAAGATCAGGTTTTGATTGTTCAGAAAACTCCTACGTCAAATCTCTTTGCAAGTAGGCGTTTTGCTCATCTAATACTAGTTCAAGTGATTAACAATGTTCTCACATCTATTAAACAACGTAGGGTTTTCAAAATCTAGATGATTAGTCTTAGAAATTGCTATGAATGCAAGCACAGATGAAGAACCAATAGACATTCCTAACAGTTTAGCGATTCTACAAACTCTTCATCAACCTTTGAAAAGCCCTAACGTGACTAACAAACTACTCAGACATGGTGAATTGAGAAAACATCATGAATATAATAGATTGCATAAAAGAAATAAGAAATAAAGATAAAGGAGCTCGAAATCTGCTCTGAAGGAGTCTGCTTTGTCTCTCCAAAAGCTCTACTACAAATCTCTCTCTAAAACTCTAGAAATTAAAATACAATATCTCTGCCAACAATGGCTGATAAAAACCTAATATACAGGCTAAAACACGAGTTGGGGTCTTCTTGTAAATAATGGAACTTTTGGGCTAAAACTGCAATTCTTCTTCTATCTTTTAATTGGTCGCGATGCTTCCTCCAGAGGTGGGTGACGAGCGTCACCCTTGGTTGGTGACAATCGTCATTAAAGGCATCACACGTCTCCTTGTTCATCTAGTCGGGAAGAACTCCTGCTTTGCTCCAGAATATCTAATTATGCTCCAAACACCTATTAACTCGAAAAGACTCTAATGGGACTCTAAAAAGACCAAAAAGACTCTAGAAATAAGACTATTATCATGGTTAAAAACCATACAAACTATGATATATCAACTCTCCCAGACTTAGCTTTTACTTGCCTTCAAGCAAACATCAGACAAAGAACAGGGTCGTGGTTTGAAAACAGAAACAGTCACCTAAACTTAGGAACGCCACATTGATCAACACTTTCGAATCCACTTACCACAGAGTCACACACAAGATCAAAATTCAGTCTACTTATCACAAGCTTAGCAATCTCTCAAATCCAGTTCAAGCCCCTTCAAGAAATTTGAAATCTCTACTGCTAACTCCTTTTATTTATCTAAGTGTGATATCTCATCAAGGATTTATCAACTCAATCACTTACAGATTCCTTTCCCTTCCTAAACACTGAACAAATCAATCTCAAGACAGGTTCTTGAGTGTTCACTATTGTTGTTCCGTGTAAGGAGAGAGTGTCATGATGCACCATTATATTGACTTAAACTCATAAAATCTGTATCAGGGAAGATCAAAGAGAGACTGTATCTAAACATCCTTGTCAGGTTTGAAAGACAAAATCAAGATCAATGAGAATCAAGCCCCAAGATAAGAACTTTAAAGTTCATTAAGGTGGAGCTAACAGCAAATTTTTCAGATTCTTTAAGAACCTAAACCTTCATTGCTAGATTGATCTACCTATGACCTTCAACTTAGTAAGACTTGTAATCAACTACTGTGGCAATGGTTCTTGTAAGCATCAATGTTTTGTGGTTAGTTCCAAGAAAAACTGACAGTTTCAAAATTTTGACTCTATAAAACAGGTTTTTGACTCAACTTTAAGACTAATAAGACACAATGTACACAACGTCAGTAGCCACCTCTCCCAGACTTAAACAACACTGTCCCCAGTGTTACTAAGCCAAGAGTTGGTGAAAATAGAAGAAACAGAACGAAAAAGAGCAGAGTTGAAAGTGGTACCTCGCGTTGGATGGGGTGATGAGCATCACCCACTACTGGTGACGATCGTCACCTGGTGGTGAACTCGGGTCCGCTCAAATAATTCCGCTCTTCTTCTCTTTTTTGTGTAATTTTTATGTTAGAAAACGAAAATAAACTAGAGTATTTTAGCTAGATAACTTATCGGTGGGTTGCCTCCCACTGAGCGCTTGTTTAAAGTCATTAGCTCGACTTTGAATGCTGCTCAGGTAGCTGTTGGATCAGAAGGTGGCAGTGAATGCCTTGAAGAATAATGTGTCCTCATCCATGGTGGTGTACAAGCAGCAGATGCATGAATTCTTCCAAAGAAGTGAGTGATAACTAGGTTTTTAAAGCCTTTATAATCAAAAGAACCTAAAGCATAGCATAGTGGTAAGTATTGTGCTTTAGGTTTCAATCCAGCTTAGGTTGTCTTGAAAGATACTAGGAATGCAATAGCTTTGTAAATCTAAGTGAAATCTGGATTATTTGAGGAGAAAATCTGTAAAAACTAAATGACCACGAAAACTATTTTAAAATCTCTATTGGTGGGTTAAACAACTACTAGATGACTTCTAAGAATTTAAAATGCAGAACTACTAGTTTTTAAAATTCGAACACTAAAAGCAAACAGAAAAGGAAAGTTCTAACAACCTAGGATGATACTTAAGATATTAAGACAAAAGATACAAACTTTAGAAATAGGAATGATAACTTTAAGTTTTTAATTGCTAAAAATTGATTCAAGGTTGAGGATCATGCTTAAGGAGGTTCAAGATTCAAACTTTGGGTTTTGAAAACATAGATCTACACATTTGAATGCTATCTCTAAGCCTTGAGAAGCTAAACTAGATTTATCCATGGTGTGTGGTATAAATCCTTTCCCCAACCTTTGCTCCTAACCCATAGCGTGTGGTGGAAAGAAAGGCTGAAGAACATGAATCATAAATCTTAAGAAATGGCCTAACTAGCTCCCTAAGCATCCATGGTGTTTGGGAAAGGATGAGCTAGTCTCTTGGATTTGGTTTTAAGGGATCTCCTGAATCCTGCTAAGGTAAGAAAATCCCTGAGATCAAAGAGATCTTTCTCAAAACTCTCTAGGCATTAAAAACCCCAAATCCAAGGAGAGATTAAGTTAAGAGCAAGAAAAAGACCAAAGCTTAAACCCTTAAACCCCTTAATCACCTCAACCTTAAATCCTTGGTGAACTACTCACTACACATGATTAAAACACATGAAAATGCAAGGGAAGAAAAGATAAACATGATTAAATTACTAAAAAGAGAGATTTAAGAAAAATACTTAAGATTAAAGCGAGATTAAGGTTCTACAAATATTAAAAGCTTAAAAAGTAAAACATTGGCGGTTTTTCAAAGCATAAAGATCCAGGAAAAAACTAAACAAGAAGGAGACAATAAGTATTTTTCTGCCTCGCTCCCAAAATAGGGTAGACAAAGGAAATGGTCCCCTCACTAAAATCCAAAATATGAGCTGTCCGGATAAAGTTCAGAGATCGGTCTGAGTCCTCGATCTCTCACTCGATCTTCTGCGTAGAACGTCTTCTTTTGCTCGATCTTCGGGTCGATTCCGTTGGGTGGATCGAGTGCTTCTATCGATCTTCTGGTCGATCCTCTAACGATCGAGTCGTCACCTCGATCTGGCTCTCGTTCTTCCCTTGAAACGACTCGAGTGTCTCGATCTTCTGCTCAATCTCGTCTAGATCGACCTGCCTAGCTCGATCTTCACCTCGATCTCGGTTCCTTTGCTGCATGGTTGAGTTCCTCCAAGTATCCTTATGCTCCCTTTTGATCCTTAGCATGTCCACGCGCCCTCCATAACTCCAATGTATCCAAAACAACCTGAATATGATGCAAGAATGCAAGAAATATGCAAAATGCTAATGCAAAGTGTTCTAGGACCTAAAATGTGATAAATGGTGCAAACTAGCCTATTATGAAAGATGTATGCATGAAAACTACTCTAAATGCATGCTAAATATGCGAAATATATGAGTATATCAACTTCTCCAAACTTGCCTTTTGCTTGTCCTCAAGCAAACAAAATTCAAGCTAAGAAGAGAGGTTTAAAAATGGGAGCTCAAATTTCCAAAAGTGTTTAAGCAAAAGAATCGATTCAATGGTCCTAGTTCTCAATTCTAAAATGCATTACACAAACTTCTATTCCAAAGAACTTAGCCATATTCATCACATATTGAATCTCAAATCATGACTCGCCTATTCCAAACAATCCAAGAATCCTAACCTTTAACGTTCATTTAAGATCAAACCGTGAATCACACTCATGCATTTAAAACCGAATACATTTGGCTAGGGACAAAGTTATGAGATAAAAATTATCTTATTCATGTGGGTATTTCAAGCAATGGTTTATCTCAAAAAGGGTTGAACTTATGCATAATGCTAAAGGTAAAAGGCAATGTATGCATACCTACCCAATTATACTAACAATGGTCCTAATCTCTCTCTCATTTATTTTCTTTTTCAAGCTCACTCACCCTCTAGAGACTACCCAAATCAAACAAGGCAAAACGCCAAGCAAAACCCACAAAAACACCATTCAAATTCATCCTTGCTAATAGCTAGAGGGATGGCCATAAACATATTCAGCTCTTTTCTTTTCTTTTGATAGCTCTCTTCTCATATATTTTTTTTTTCTTTTTATGCACTTGGCCTTTTGGCTTTTTTCTATTTTTTTTTTTCTTTTTGAGAGCTATCTTCTTTTCTTTTGAACTTGAGTTTTTATTACAATGCAAGACCACCCACTTAAAACTATGAATCCCTTTTTATTCAAACTTCAAACACCAACTCTTTGCAAAACCAAAAACAAATATGCAAAATAACCAACACCCGTGAATTCCCATCCCAACCTTAAGCCTAAAACTAGCTTCAATATGCAAAGCTAGCATCTACATGAGAGCCTAATCATGTTGCCCTAAACCTAACACTTTATGCCAAGTTCAACCGAAAATTTAAGGCCTCACAAAATCACACACGAAATTTGGCTTGAAAGGAGGGTAAGAGTCAAGGTGCAGAGTTCTACTTAGGCTTAAAAAAGAGTGGTGAAGGAAATAAGAAAGCATAAATATGTATATGTAATCCATGTAATCTTTTTCAAATGCACAAGTATGATAATTCAAAATTCAAGTTAAGGTTTCACTTGGTAGGAAAGGATTCAATTCATGTTTGTTCAACTTAAGCCACGAAAATCAAGACAAATGATCCAAATATGGTTATAACTTACTTTCAAAGTTTGAATAAAGTATCAAAGAACTACTAACTAGGGCCTTGAACTAATTCATGAGCTTAAAACAGTGTACAAGGAAAATTTTATATCATTGCTCCCTATGCAAATGCAAGCACCCTAAATGATAAAAATTCTAGACTCAATTCTAAAATATTTGACAACGCAAATGCAAGCTATATGATTTTTTTTTGAAATTTTTAAAAAATTTCTGATTTTTTTTGTATTTTTCTATGCACTTACATGATGCATGAAGACTCAAGGATGCAAATACAAAATAAGATCCAAATAAAAACATGTCAAAGCACACACTCTCCCCCAAACTTGAATAAAAACGTCTCGGTGTCAAACAAATTCAAGAGGAGACCAAAATCACAAAGCAAAAATAAAAAGAAAATATGCATGATATTTACAATGGTTGAGTTTTGGTACCTCGGAGCTAGGCATGGCTGGAGCTTGGGTTGCTCCAGTCCTCCTGCTATTTCTAGGAGTGTCATGAAGTATGTCCTTGTCCTTGCTCCTGCTTGTGCCCTCGTGTAGAGAAAGGCTCCCAGCTTGATCACCATCTTAAGGCTCACGGATCTCCACACCTCCGATTGAGCATCTCCTCATCGTTTCGCCCATTTGCTCAACCTCCTCACTAACACTCGTATCAGATGAGCTTCCTTGAAGGTCTTTGATCTTCTTTGCTAGCTTCTTGATCATATTGCCTAGCCACTTGTTAACCTTGCGTTGAATCTCAACAACCGAGGCAAGGAACTTCTCAGCCTTTGTCTGTGGCTCATAGTTTAGCTTGGGGAGATCAAAGCTTGGGGGCCTCTCAGCATCCGTAGGAGGGGACTCTTAGGGTGAACGAGTGAGCTGAGGTGGGGCTGCCGTGCCTCCAAGAGGTGCAAAGCACTCTTCATAGCTTGGTAAGAACTCTATTGTGCTGATGCTTTGTAGGTGCGTCTCGTCTGGATTGGGCAGAATGCAGACCTTCTTCTCAAAGTTATGGTTGTAGAACAAGTAAGCATAGAAGCCTGGAGCTGGAGTAGGTCCCAAGGAATCAGTGTGGCGCAAGTAGACTTCATCCATGTACGCATGCTCCACACAAGGCTTGAACTCCGCAAGAGGCACTCCCGCTTGTATGAACATTGGTGTGAGGAAGCCTCCTATGAGTGCAGAGCTCGCCTTACACCTTAACGCCCAAGCCTTGTACTTGACCAAAGAAGAAGCCAGGATGCAACCGTAGTTGACGTCTTCCCTAAGCTAATCCTCCATTGGGTCATCATTCTCCTCACGATCATATACAACCTTCTTAACTCCTTGGAAAAGGAAGCACAGCTCGTTCTTGGTAACTGTTGGAGCTACGGATCTTCCACTGAATGTGTTGGCCAGCAGCTTTAGGGCGTATCTTAGCACAGGGTTTCCCATCTTCTTGATCTTGGCGGTGTTGGCCTTATAGTCTCCATCGCTAACCATGTCCCATAGATAGTTCGCGGATTTGAGCTGCAGCATTGAGACCATAAGCTTGGCATAGCTCAGGGATGGATAGGTGGTAGGCTTGCTTCCTGATCTTGAACGTGATATGACCCTCCGATGGAGTATGGATGCTTGGATTTTCATAAGAGAAGTCCAAGGTGGAGAGGAAGTCAAGCGCGGCCTTGGGGTAAGTTGGGCAGTCCATCCGTGATAGGCACGCAAGTCCCATGTCCCTTAGCAACTCATAAAAGTCCTCCAACAACCCTAGCCTTTCCAAGAGATCCCTACTTGCAAACTTCGTAGGCTCAAAGCGCAACCTCTCAAGCCTCTTCTTTGCTTTCCTCTCTTCCTTAGTCCACTTGACCCTTTCTGCCACCACTTGTTGAGTTTCCTCTTAAGTTGCCAAATCTCTGCTTCTCTTGGGTTCCATGGTACCTGAAATGCAAGTTCTCAAAGAGAAAGTGAGTATAGGCTACGATTAAGACAGAAAGATATAGCAAAGAGAGAAAATCTCTAAATACAAATCCTAGATTTTTGGGAATATTCTAAAATATATTAATAAATAGAAGAAGAAAATCTCTTGAGATAAGACTAAATCAAGAAAATATCCCTAATACTTAGATATTTTTAAAAATTCATCATAATCCCTAGCAAATAACATTCAACCAATTCAATAAAAGGAAATTTTCTTGAAAACTTAAATATACAATTCAAAATACCTTTGAAATTGGATGCTTAGAAGATTCTTTATGTCTTAAAAAACCGAACTCACACTCTCTCTTTCTAAAAAAATCAGTTTGGAATGCAATGGGAGAGAGTGTGGATGTAATGCAAGGTTTTATAAAGACGAAAAATCTATGGATGCATGCAAGTGGTTTCTGAAAAGTGTGGTCAAGACACATCTTTCATGGTCGAAGATGCTTCCTTGACCAAGATTCAAATTCAGAATGAGAGGGAAAGAGAAAGAAAGGGGAAAAATTTAAACCAACCTCGGCATGAGATCGAGTCAAATTGGTCGATCTTGACCTCGATCTCATGCTCATTTGGTCCGTGATCGAGAGGCTTGCTCGATTGGAGGCTCGATCGGATTTGAAACGAGCCTTAGATCGAGTCTGCTCCTCGATCCAGGATTCTACGTGGTTGTGGCCATGTTGCTTAGATCGAACACCTTGATCGATCGCGAGGTCGTTTTGGAGGAGATCGAGTTAATTGATCAATTCTGCTATCGATCTAAGTTCGAAGATCGAGTGAGACCAGTCGATCCAGACCCCGTTTTAAACGCATCGGTGGGTCATCCTCTCGCAATCGACTGATTCACTCGATTGTCTACTCGATCTCCTCTAGATCGAGTGACTTTACCCGATTTACTAGCTCGATTTAGTAAAGATCGAGCCAGGACAGGTCGATCTTTCACTCGATCTTTTGCCTCTGCGCCTCCTTTCCTTGCCTTGTTACATCCAAGATCATGATCTCTGGCTCCCATCTCCTTGTACCTACATACTTGAACTAAAAATCATAAAATTGAAACAGAAATAAAGCAAAAATATGTACAATGATATTCATGGGATTGCCTCCCAAGTGCGCTTGTTTTACGTCTCTTAGCTTGACTTTACTTGGTTAGGCTAGAGGGGGATCTTGGAGAAGCAACGTGGTGCTCTCCTTGCTGCAATCACTTGCCATGTAGGGCTTGACTCTATGCCCATTCACCGTGAAACTCTGTCCACCCTTTCCGATCAAAGTCACTGCCCCATACGGTAGCACCTCTTTTATCTCAAACGGACCGCTCCATCTAGACTTGAGCTTTCCGGGGAATAACTTCAAACGCGAGTTGTAAAGCAGAACCAGGCTTCCCTCTTTGAGCTCCTTAAGCACCAGCTTCTTGCCATGAACGGCTTTAGTCCTCTCTTTGTAGATCTTGGCGCTTTCATAAGCATCTAACCTCAGTTCATCAAGCTCATGAAGTTGCACCAGTCTTCTCTCTTGTGCCGTCTTGAGAGTGTAATTCATTTGCTTCAAAGCCCAAAGAGCTCTGTGCTCTAACTCCACAGGGAGGTGACAAGACTTGCCAAAGAGGAGGTTGAAAGGCGTGGTACCAATGGGAGCCTTGAAAGCCGTTCTATAAGCCCAAAGAGCTTCATCAAGCTTGCTTGCCCAATCCTTCCTAGTCACTCCCGCGGTTCTCTCTGGGATAGCCTTGATTTGCCTGTTTGAAACCTCCACTTGGCCACTGGTTTAAGGGTGATAAGGCGTAGCTACCTTGTGTTTAACTGCATACTTCCTCAAAAGACCCTCAAAAACCTTGTTGATGAAGTGGCTGCCTCTGTCGCTAATCACCACCTTAGGAACTCCAAACCTTGGAAAAATTATAGTCTTGAAAAGCTTGACTACCACCTTTGAATCATTAGTTGGTGAGGCTATTTCTTCCACCCACTTAGACACATAGTCTACTGCTACAAGGATGTACTTGTTGCCATATGATGATGGGAACGGACCCATAAAATCAATTCCCCAAGCGTCAAAGACTTCCACCTCAAAGATAGGTACCTTCATTCCTCTTGGTTATGTTCCTCGACTTTTGGCAAGCTTCACACGCTTTTACAAAATCATGTGCATCCTTGAAGAGTGTAGGGCACAAAAACCCGGCTTGTAGAACCTTTGTAGCTGTCTTGAACGATGCAAAGTGTCCACCATAAGTCAAACCGTGGCAATGGAGAAGGATGTCTTTTGCTTCTTCTCTTGTGACACATCTTCGGTATTGGCTGTCCACACCCCTCTTGTATAGATAAGGATCATCCCAAAAGTAGTGAGAGATGTCTCTCATGAACTTCTTCCTATGGTAATGGTCCAGGTGAGTAGGCTCTTCTCCACAAGCAAATAGTTAACAATATCCGCATACCATGGTAGCTCTTCTTCCTTTAGGCTCAAGACTTCGTCAAGCTTCTCCTCTAGCTTTGCACATACCACGGTGTTAACCATCATAAGCTGCTCTTCAGGGAGTGAGTCGTCCAAAGGCACGACATCATTCACCCTTATCCTTGAAAGATGATCCGCTACTCCGTTCTCTATACCCTTCTTATCCTTGATTGCCATATCAAACTCTTGCAAGAGAAGGATCCACCTTAAGAGTCTCGGTTTGGTGTCTTTCTTGGAATATATGTACCTCAAGGCAGCATGGTCAGTATATACAATGACCTTAGAACCCACCAAGTAAGACCTAAACTTCTCAAAAGCAAATACCACAGCTAGAAGCTCTTTCTTGGTGGTTGCATACTTCACTTGCGTGTCATCCAAGGTACGGCTTGCATAGTAAATCACATGCAGCTTCTTATCCTTCCTCTGACCCAAGACAGCACCCACGGCGTAGTCACTTGCGTCGCACATAATCTTAAATGGCAAATCCCAATCCGGAGCTTGAACTATAGGCGCGGTGACCAAGGCTTCTTTGATGGTCTTAAAGGCTTGAAGGCAATCTTTATCAAAGATGAACTCGGCTTCCTTGCACAGTAGCCTTGTAAGAGGACGTGCTATCTTGGAGAAATTCTTAATAAACCTCCTGTAGAAGCCAGCGTGCCCCAAGAAACTCCTAATCCCTTTCACATTAACCGGAGGCTCTAAACTCATCATAACCTCTATCTTGGCCTTGTCAACCTTAATCCTTTGCTCAGAAATGTTGTGCCCAAGTACAATGCCTTCCCTCACCATAAAGTGACACTTTTCCCAATTTAGCACCAAGTTTGTCTCCTCACATCTCTTGAGAATCCTGAAAAGATTTGACAAACAACAACAAAAGGAAGCACCATACACAGAAAAATCATCCATGAAAACCTCTACCATTTCCTCTATGAGGTCAGAGAAAATAGACATCATACACCTTTGAAAGGTAGCTGGTGCATTACATAACCCAAATGGCATCCTTCGGTATGCGAAAGTACCATAAGGGCATGTAAAAGTGGTTTTCTCTTGCTCATTAGGATGAATGGGTATTTGAAAGAAACTGCTATACCCATCTAGAAAACAGTAGTATGGGTGATTAGCTAATCTCTCTAGCATTTGATCAATGAAGGGAAGAGGGAAATGATCTTTCCTAGTGGCTGAGTTGAGTTTCCTATAATCAATACACATTCTATGTCCGGTTATTTTTCTTGTAGGAATTAACTCATCTTTTTAATATTTTTATAACCGTCATATCCCCTTTCTTTGGTACCATATGGACCGGAGAGATCCATGTGCTATCACTGATAGGGTATATCACATCAGCCTCTAAGAGTTTTAAGATTTATTTCTTAACTACTTCTTTCAAATTCGGGTTCAAACGTCTTTGATGCTTAATGGAAGATGTGTTTTCATTGTCTAAATGAATCGTATTAGTACAAAGCATTGGTGAAAGGCCCTTGATGTCACTGAGAGAGTACCCAATGGCCTTTCTATACTTCCTCAACTCCTTAAGGAGCGAGTCTAACTCATCATCACTTAGATTTTCATTCACAATGACCGGATATCTATCATTTGGTCCTAAGAAAACGTACTTTAGCCCATTCGGAGGCTGCTTTAGGTCCACCTTTGGGGCTAGCAGCTCACTCCAGTCCTCCTCTTGGCTGGTGTTGATGTTACTGTCCTCATTCGCCTCCTTTGAACCCGAGTCATGAGCTTTTAAGCTACCTTCTTGAACCGTTCCTACCGCAGAGATCGAACCAGTCAGTCGATCGCTCCCTCTTTCTAGGCTGGATCGAGTGCACTCCCTCGATTCACGTGCTTGATTGGATATGGATCGAGCAGGGGATCGATTCACCAGGTCGTTCTCTGAACAGACCGAGTTGTCTCGATCGATCGTGAGATCGATCTCTGGCTTGGATCAAGACATCTGATCGATCTCCAGGTCGATCTCATGGCACTGGCCTTCATCTTCTTTCACAATCTTGCGAGAATCAAGAATGTGTACATACTCCTGGTTTGTTCACTCAAGAAACCATACTCCCTACACTCCTTTGTCAAAGCCAGCTGTAGATGGTCCTCTTGTTCCAATTCCTCAAGCAACTCATCAGCCAATGCATCCAAAGTTTCTATGTAAAACACTTGCCCATCAATCGTTGGCTTCTTCAAGACTTCGTTGATGTCAAAGTTTAGCTTGATATCTTTACCCAGATGCAGAGAAAACTTGCCATTCTTCACGTTTATGATTGCTCCAGCAGTTGCTAGAAAGGGTCTACCAAGGATTAGAGGGTCCTTTGGTTCCTCATCCATTTCTAGCACTATAAAATCTGTTGGCACATTCACATTGCTAATCCTCACGGGTAAGTCTTCAAGCAAGCCTACATGGAGCCTTATACTTTGGTCAGCCAGAATGAGTGAGATTCTACACTCCTTAAACTTGGTGAAGCCTAGCTTTTTGGCAATGGAGTGAGGCATAAGATTAATGCTTCCACCAAGATCACATAAGCAGCTTTCAAACTTCAAAGGGCCTAGTGCACAAGAGATAGTGAATGACCCCGTATCTCCTAGCTTCTTCAGAGCTATCTCCTTGTGGATGATTGCACTGCATTCTTGACTCAATACCAAGACCTCGTCACTCTCTTTCTCCTTCTTAGCAAGAGTATCCTTCAAAAACTTGGCATATTTTGGCATCATAGCCAAGCAATCAACCAACGACAGTTTGAGCTCAACGTTCCTTATGTGCTTCTCAAACAAGGCTTTATGCTTCTCAATCAACTGCTTCTCAATCAACTGCTTCTTGAAACGTAGGGATGGGGAGCTTCGGTTTGTAAGGAGGAGGTACGAAAGCTTCTTTCTCTTTGCTGACTTCCTCCACTTTTTTCTCTAAAACCACTTCCTTGCCTTTCTTTGGTCTTGCAATGTAGACATTGCCAAACGTGATCTCTTGATCATTTGAGAGACTACTCTCCCCCTCTCGAATCACAATGTCCTCATTGTCTTCAGGTGTAGACCGTGGTGGTAGCTCTTTCCCACTCCTCAAAGTGATTACGTTTGCATACTCCTTAGGGTTTGCTTCACACTTTCCGGGTAAGCTTCCTTGACCGCTTGAACTGGCCTTTCCTTTCTCTAGCTGGCGAATCTTGTTGTTCAAGTTGGTGATTTGTGTAGATACCTCAGTAAGAGAAGAGTCCAGCCTATTGTTCATATCAACAAACTTCTGATTTGTAGATGCTTGTCCTTGAAGTAATTGTTGGAACATAGCTTGAACCGGATCTTGAGGTAGAGGTTGAACTTGTTGCTGCTGAGGCACGATACCAGGAGGAAAAGCAGGAGAGTAGCTTTTGTTCCCTTACTGTTGCTGGCCATGGAAGTTTCCTTGTCTTTGCCCTTGGTACCCACTGTTTTGTGTAAACCCACCTTTGTTGTAAGGAACAAAAGGTTTTCCTTGTTGTGGAGGGTACACTTGATCATTGGGGTTTTCCACATTGGTACTTCGGTAAGATAGGTTGTTGTTGCCTTGATACCTTTGAATATAGCCCTGCATCTTAGTATAGTCTTGGCCTCCAACCCAATTTGCTTCCTCTTGGCTCTCCTCCAGCTCATCTAGAACATATGTAGCCTCTCCCGCAAAGTGTACATGCTTTTGATTTGCAAGTACCAACTTGTCAATCTTTTCATGGAGAGATTTCAGCTCCTTCTTGTGTACCTCAAGGTCAGAACTTCTAGGTGCTCTATCATAGTATTCAGCGTAGTTGCCATCTCAAAGCAAAATTCTCCATGAGCTCCATTCCCTCTTCTACATTTTGGCCAAGAAAGTTGCCTTTACTAGCCGTGTCTAGAGGCATTCGAATCTTGGGACGAGCTCCTCTATAGATGGTGCCCAAGATTATC
Source organism: Thlaspi arvense (assembly GCA_911865555.2). Classification (NCBI taxonomy): domain Eukaryota; kingdom Viridiplantae; phylum Streptophyta; class Magnoliopsida; order Brassicales; family Brassicaceae; genus Thlaspi; species Thlaspi arvense. The sequence goes on from OU466861.1 coordinate 12,018,517, forward strand.
TCCTCACTGACGCCATGATGAGGATATGCAAGGGTGTAGTCCTTGAACCGCTCCATTGCTTCACTAAAGGTCTCATTTTGCCTTTGTGTAAAACCGCTGATCTTACTCCTTAGGCGAGCTGTCCTTGTACTTGAGAAGAACTTGGACAGAAATGCCTTCTTGCAATTAGCCCATGAGGTTATAGTCCCTTGAGGTAAGGTCTTCTCCCAATGCCTTGCTTTATCCCCAAGTAAGAAAGGGAAAAGCCTAAGCTTGAAGCTGTCCTCCGAGATCCCATTGATCTTGATCATGCCGCATACTTGCTCAAAGTTGTCTAAGTGATCCAAAGGATCCTCCATAGCAAGTCCATGGAACTTGTTGTTCTGCACCATTGAGACAAAGCCTGGCTTGATCTCAAAGTTGTTGTTTTGCACCGGTGGAGGAGTGATACCAAAACGGTTGTGATGAGTGTTTGGTGCATCACCCGCTCCGATGATCCTTGGTTGCCTTGGGGCATGGTTGGGGTTTCCATTACCCCTAGCAGCAGCAGCACGGTGAGGTGGAGCCTCAGCTTGGTCTTGCTCAGCCATGACCTCAAAATCAACTATACCCGGTTGCTCTATCTCCTCAAAGTCCTGTGCCTGTTCTCTTTCCCTTCTTGACCTTGCACTTCCAAGTTGATGAATGTTGTCTAGAGGTTGTAGTAAGTTGTTGTCACCTCTAGACCTCAGATTCATGTACCTGAGAAGACAAGTAGGAAGGTAGATATATTAGTAACCAAAGTAAAAATAAAGACTTAGTCTCTACTAAGCCCCAAATCCTAATACTTTCAAACTAAACCCAAGTTGGCAACTGCGCCATTTGATAACTAGGTTTTTAAAGCCTTTTCAATCTAAAGAACCTAAAGCATAGTATAGTGGTAAGTATTGTGCTTTAGGTGTCAATTGATATATCATGGTTTTTATGGTTTTTAACCATGATATAAGTTCTTTTTATTGAGTGTTTTTGGTCTTTTTAGAGTCCTAGGAGAGTCTTTGCAGGTTATAGCATGTCTGGAGCATAATTGGAGATATTGGAGCCTTTTGGAGCATTTCGAGTTGAAGCCACGAAGTACCTAGCTTGGAGAAGAAAAATATGCATATGGGTGACGCTCGTCACCAACCTGGTGATGCTCGTCACCCAGAAAGAAAGGGGTCGTGGCTGTTTTCTAAAAGATAGAGGATTATTTGATGTTTTGGTCCAGAAGTTCCAGTATTTACAAGAAGACCCCAGATCGTGTTTAACATCTATTTATTAGGTTTTTCAGCTATTGTTGGCTGGGGGATCTTAGTTTTCGAGAATTCAGAGAGTTAGAGAGAGAGCATTATTGATAACCTGCACTAGTATTTGATGAGCAAAACGACTTAGTGCAATGAGATTTGGCTTAGGAGTTTTGTGAACAATTGAATCTGATCATATTGCATGTTTAGGTTGTTAGGGTTTGCAAAGAGATTTGAAACTCTGTGATTTAAACATAGTTAACTTCTGCAGTGAGAATTTATTAGTTATATATTTAATATTCATGTTCAAAATGGTTCTTAATCATTCCTGATTACATGCATTTTACATTCTCAGATTCAACCTACGAACTGTCCTGACTTAGCGCTTTTAGTCCTCTGAAACTTAGATCAAACAACAAAATCGCTTGCGTACTTTTATTTAATCATTCGCATTACATACATTACATTCTGCTTAGCTTAATCCGAACCTACATTTGATAGTGTAGTTTACATTACTCTCTTGGGATTCGATACCCCTTGTACTACAACTGCTTTTGCTGTGCACTTGCAGTAGTTTTATTTGGGTAAAACATGAGCCCTATCAAGTTTTTGGCGCCATTTCCGGGGAGTAATAGCTGCTTATCGATTTTTAGTTTAAGGATTTTGTCTAAGTTTTAATTTGTTTACTGACTTTTAGCTTCTTTTCTTTGTGCTGGTTTCAGGTGTATGCCTAATCGCAGTACCAGAAGCAACAAGGAGAAGGAGCTTGTGACTTTGAGTATCGACGAACTCGCTAGGTTGGAGAGAACTAACAGAAAAACTAAGAAGCAATCTACAATGGTCGCTCCACTTATCTTGGTTGAAGATGCAGAAGGTCACTTGGTTGACAAGGAAGGAAACAGGAGGAACGAAAAGAGGCATAGGATTAATCAAGAGGGGAATGTCATTGTTGAACAGCAGGTTCAACAAGTGGATGAAAACGTTGGAGTCCCCGTTGCTGCCAATAATGCTGCTGGGCGTTTTGTTCAGAGGACTCTAGGTGACTACAACAGACCTGATCAGTTCTATGCCAACAGAGCTGCAATCCGCCCTCCTGCCTTCCAGAGGAATGATTTTGAGGTTAAACCTGTCTACTATCAGCTGGTTGGCCAGCATCCATTACATGGCTTACCTCATGAGCATCTTATGGATCACATTGAGAGGTTTGAGGACTTGGCCTCAAGTGTCAAAGCTAATGGTGTTAGCAATGACTTCCTGTTCTGCAAGCTTTTCCCTTACTCTCTTGAAGGAGAAGCTGCCTATTGGCTGAAGCAACTGGAACCTGCTTCATTAACCACTTGGGAAGACACTAAGAATGCCTTTCTGAACAACTTCTATGATGATGCAAGATCAGAAGACATGAGGACGAAAATTGCATCCTTTACACAAGGTCCTACTGAAGCTTTTAAGGCTTCTTGGATCAGATTCAAGTCTTATCAAAGGGACTGTCCTCATCATGGCTTCAGTCAGGTGCAACTACTTGGGATCTTCTTCAGAGGCAATGACTGGATATACCAGATGGCGCTGGATACAGCTAGTGCTGGAAACTTCAACACCAACAGACCAGAAGAGGCAATCAGGTTGATTGAGAACTTGGTCTGCAGCAACAGCACTAAGAATGCAAATTTTCAGAGGATGAAACAAGCTGGTGTGGATGATGGAAATCAGATTGCTGAAGTTAAAGCTAAGCGGACAGTATGCACAGCCTCTTGGTGGGAAAGAAGTCAGTTCAGTTTGCTGCAGAAGTGGAGAATTTCAAAAATCCTGAAGAATTTGAGCAGAAAGATGTTAATTTCATCAATGGAGGGGGTTTTCAGAGCCAAAGGTTTGGAAATCAGCAATGGAACAGAGGCTACAACAGCAATAATCAGCAGAGTATCTTCACAGGAAACCAGAATTCGCCTGGATACACGCCCAAGCTACAGTTCCAGAAGACTGAAGTTGAGAAACCTTACCAAAACAGCAGGAATTTTGGTTCTTCTTCCTACCAAACTGCACCTCCACAAGACAACAAGATGGAAGCTATGCTGGCGCAGTTACTTGGAGGACAGCAGGAGATGACAGTGAACTTCAATGGCAAGATGGATTTGCTGTATCAAGACCTGAATAAGAAAATTAAGAGTCTGAACTCTCATATGAAGATGCTATATGTGCAGGTTTCTCAAACTGCAGAAGCTGTTCAAAGGCAAGAGGGATTCCTTCTTGGAAGGACTGATATAAATCCCAAGCACCAGGTTAATGCCATCACAGTCATAAGTGAAAAGGAGCTTCAAAAGTGCAGGATAAGAGGATGAGTGCAGAGCAAATCGTGTAACAAATGGAGCTTGAAGGTGAAATTTCCGCTGTCTCAGAGATCAGTGACGAGCGTCACCAAGGAGGGTGTCGCTCGTCACCCAAATTGCAAGCCCCCGACAAATTTTCTTCAGAAACTAGTGACGCTCGTCACCAGTTGGGTGACGCTCCTCACCAAGCTGAAGCAGAAAGTCGCGATTCATTACAGGTGAGTGAAGGTCGTCACCCACCCCAGAATGACGATTTTTCGACTGTAACTGCAGATAATAGTAAGGAGCAAGCATATAAACCCAAGATACCCTTTCCCAAGCATCCTAGAAGGTCTAAACAGGAGATAGAAGAAGCCAGATGCAGAGCAATGATAGATAAGCTTATTGTTGAGATTCCTCTTATAGATGCAGTCAAGCGTTCACCAGCTCTAAGAAGGTATGTAAAGAGAATGGTTGTGAATGGTGTAAGTCTGAGGAAGGCGCATTGCTTACCAGAGACATCAGTGCAATTCTCTTAGGCACAGCTCCATATAAGAAGAAGAAAGTGATTGTTTCTGAACAAGTCAATACCATCACTCAAACCAGAATTCCATAGAAGCTATCTGATCCAGGGACCTCTGTGCTTGATTGCTCAATCTCTGCAGGACGTTTTCCCCATTCTCTATGTAATCTAGGGTCAGGTATTAACTTGATGCCTTTCTCTGTTGCTGCTAGACTTAGAATGACTGAGTTCAAGCCAGCTGGGATCTCTCTCATCCTAGCAGATCGATCTATAAGAACCCCATAAGGCATCTTAGAGGATGTTCCTGTTAACATTGAAGGCTGCATAATTCCTACAGATTTTGTGGTTCTGAAATATGCTGAAGAACCTAAAGATCCTCTTATTCTGGGAAGACCTTTTTTTGCTACTGCTGGCGCCATCATTAATGTGAGAAAAGGGAATATTGAGCTTGATCTTGGTGATGTTGTCATGAACTTTGACATGGATAAGTTAAGAAGGAGTTCAACCATTGATGGACAAACCTTTTCTGTAAGAACTTCTAATGATGAAGAGCCAGATATGGAGCATTCAGAAGACACAACTGATGGGCATGTCAATGAATCTGATACAAGTGGGCAAGTGAACAAGATGGCTGTTCAAGAGGCAATGTCTGAAGTTTATGCAAAAGCTGTTGGGTTTGAGGATTGGAGTGAAGATGATATCTTCAGGAATAGGCTTGAAGAAGAGGTTCCAATGAATGCCAAGTTGCTGGAGGAAGACGTGTTTGTGATGGAGGCAAGACTTGCAGAGCTGAACTGCACGAAAACTGCAGCAACTCGCACTGCAGAGTCAGTGACGAGCGTCACTAACCTGGTGATGCTTGTCACCAACCTGGACACAACGGAGAGACGTGATATTTACTCTACAAGTCCATCTTATGTTGCCAAACCGAAAATTCAACATTCCACAACCAATAAACCTGCAACTAAGCAAAGATATGCACTTCTTGGAACCAATTCTGAACCTTCTAGTCTCATCAATAAGAATTTAAAAGATGCGAAATATGATTCACACTTATCCAAGCAACGAGATTCTCGTAGAATGCTTGGTGTTTCTTTTGATGATTCTGCAGGAAAAGAAAATGTCCCACCCACATTCACGACCCACCCTGCTGCTGTTCCTCACTTTCTTGGAAGAATTCATGCATCTACTGCTTATAAACCACCATGGATGTGGAGACATTCTTCTCCAAGGCATTCAATGCCACCTTCTGTTCCACCAACTGTTTGAGCAGCATTCAAAGTCGAGCTAATGACTTTAAACAAGCGCTTGGTGGGAGGCAACCCACTGGTAAGTTTTCTTTTTCATTTACTTAGTTTAGTTTTCTATTACATAGCTAAAAAAAAAGAAAAAAAACCCCAAAAACATGAGAAAAATCGGAAAAAAAAAAGTCAGTTTGTCAGTTTGCTTTGATGATGTCTTATGAACTTGTTGGACCACTTATACTTTGTTTGGATGTTTTTGATGTGTGTTTTGAGTGCTCCAACAGTCTAACTTCAGAGTACACATGATGACACAATGTTTAAGCATCCCATTTGATGATTCTGAAGTATCAGACGGGGTGACGCTCGTCACCCATCTGGTGACGCTCGTCACCCGACCCGCAGCAAGGTAACACATTTTCAACCTGGTCTCTCGATTTCTCATTCATCTTTTTGACCAACTCTTGGCTTTATAACACTGGGGACAGTGTTTTTTAAGTATGGGGGAGGTGGTTACTGACGTTGTGTGCTTTGTGTCATGTTTATAGAGTCTTAAAGTTGGGTCAAAAACCTATTTTTATAGAGTCACAATTTTGAAATTGTCAGTTTTTCTTGGAACTAACCATAGGACGTTTTTGCTTATAAGAACCATTGCCACAGTAGTTGATTACAAGTCTTACTAAGTTGAAAGTCATAGGTAGATCAGTCTAGCAATGAAACTTTAGGTTCTTAGAGAATTTGGAAAATTTGTTGTTAACTCTACCTTAATGAACTTTAAACTTCTTGTCTTGGGGCTTGATTCTTATTGATCTTGATTCTTCTTTTCAGCACTGGCAATAAGGTAAAGATACAGTCTCTCTTTGATCTTCCCTGACGTAGTTTTTAAGTTTAAGTCCAAAGAATGGTGCATTCATGACCCTGTCTCCTCACAAGGAACAACAGTAGTGAACACACTCAAGAACCTGTCTCCTCACAAGGAACACAAGTATTGAGTAGCACCATATCTTAGACCGTAAAAGTTGAGAAAAGGAAGTGTAGAATCGAAAATATCCAAAAGGAAAGATCATGGGAAGAGAAAATAGAAGAGATGTGTTGAGATTGATTTGTTCAGTTGTTAGGAAGGGAAAAGAATCTGTAAGTGATTGAGATGATAAAACATTGATGAGATTTCACATTTAGAAAAAAAAATTTAATAAGGAGTCAGCAGTAGAAATTTCGGATTTCTTGAAGGGATTTGGACTGGACTTGAGAGATTTGCTAAGCTTGTGATGATTAGACTGAAATTTGACCTTGTGTTGACTCTGTGGTATGTGGATTCGAAAGTTTTAACCAGTGTGGTGTTCCTGATGTCTGACTGACTGCTTCTTGTTTTTAAACCTCGACCTTATTTTTTGTCTGATGTTTGCTTGAGGGCAAGCAAAAGCTAAGTCTGGGGGAGTTGATATATCATGGTTTTTATGTTTTTTAACCATGATATAAGTCCTTTTTATTGAGTCCTTTTGGTCTTTTTAGAGTCCTAGAAGAGTCTTTGCAGGTTATAGTATGTCTGGAGCATAATTGGAGATATTGGAGCCTTTTGGAGCATTTCGAGTTGAAGCCACGAAGTACCTAGCTCGGAGAAGAAAAGTATGCATATGGGTGATGCTCTTCACCAACCTGGTGACGCTCGTCACCCAGAAAGGAAAGGGTCGTGGCTGTTTTCTAAAAGATAGAGGATTATTTGTAGTTTTGGCCCAGAAGTTCTAATATTTACAAGAAGGCCCCAGATTGTGTTTAACATCTATTTATTAGGTTTTTCAGCCATTGTTGGCTGGGGGATCTTAGTTTTTGAGAATTCAGAGAGTTAGAGAGAGATTTATTCAGAGCTTTTTGGGGAGACATATCCTGTACTCTTCTGAGAAGATTTCGAACGCCCTTATTCTTTTACTCTTTCACTTAATGCAATTTTATTCAGTTATTTTTTGTGATTCCATGATCATGTCTGAGTAATCTGCTGGTTAAGTTAGGGCTTTTTCAAAGGTTGATGAAGAGTTTTTAGAATTGCCACCTGTTAGGAATATCTTTTGGTTATTCATCTCTATACTTTAAAATTGAATTTCTTAGACACATCATCTAGAAATCCGAAAATCGTAAGTTGTTAAATATATATGAGAGCATTATTGATAACATGAACTAGTATTTGATGAGCAAAATGACTTAGTGCAAAGAGATTTGGCTTAGGAGTTTTGTGAACAATTGAATCTGATCATATTGCATGTTTAGGTTGTTAGGGTTTGCAAAGAGATTTGAAACTCTGTGATTTAAACATAGTTAACTTCTGGAATGAGAATTGATTAGTTATATATTTGATATTCATGTTCAAAACGGTTCTTAATCATTCCTGATTTTATGCATTCTACATTCTTGGATTGAACCTGCGAACTGTCTGGACTTAGCACTTTTAGTCCTCTGAAACTTAGATCAAACAACAAAATCGCTTATTTAATCATTCGCATTACATACATTATATTCTGCTTAGCTTAATCTGAACCTACATTCGATAGTGTAGTTTACATTAGTCTCTTGGGATTCGATACCCCTTGTACTACAACTGCTTTTGTTGTGCACTTGCAGTAGTTTTATTTGGATAAAACCTGAGCCCTATCAAGTTTTTGGCGCCGTTGCCGGGGACTAATAGCTGCCTATCGATTTTTAGTTTAAGGATTTTGTCTAAGTTTTAATTTGTTTACTGACTTTTAGTTACTTTTCTTTGTGCTCGTTTCAGGTGTATGCCTAATCGCAGTACCATAAGCAACAAGGAGAAAGAGCTTGTGCTTTAGGTGTGAATCCAGCTCAGGTTGTCTTGAAAGATACTAGGAATGCAATAGCTTTGTAAATCTAAGTGAAATCCGGATTATTTGAGGAGAAAATCTGTTAAAACTAAATGCAATTGCTAAATGACCACGAAAACTATTTTTCCCTATTGATGGGTTAAACAACGACTAGATGACTTCTAAGAATTTAAAATGCAGAACTACTAATCGAACACTAAAAGCAGACAGAAAAGGAAAGTTCTAACAACCTAGGATGATACTTAAGATATTAAGACAAAAGATGCAAACTTTAGAACTAGGAAATGATAACTTTAAGTTTTTAAATGCTAAAAATAGATTTAAGGTTGAGGATCATGCTTAAGGAGGTTCAAGATTCAAACTTTGGGTTTTGAAACCTACATCTACACATTTGAGTGCTATCTCTAAGCCTTGAGAAGCTAAACTAGATTTATCCATGGCGTGTGGTATAAATCATTTCCTCAACCTTTCCTCCTAACCCATGGTGTGTGGTGAAAAGAAAGGTTGAAGAACATGAAGCATAAATCTCAAGAAATGGCCTAACTAGCTCCTTAAGCATCTATAGCGTTTGGGAAAGGATGAGCTAGTCTCTTGGATTTGGTTTTAAGGAATCTCTTGAATCCTGCTAAGGTAAGGAAATCCCTGAGATCAAAGAGATCTTTCTCAAGACTCTCTAGGCATTTAAAACCCCCAAATTCAAGAAGAGATTAAGTTAAGAGCAAGAAAAAGACCAAAGCTTAAACCCTTAAACCCCTTAATCACCTCAACCTTAAACCCTTGGTGAACTACTCACTACTTATGATTAAAACACATGAAAATGCAAGGGAAGAAAAGATAAACAAGATTAAACTACTAAACAAGAGAGATTTAAGAGAAATACTTAAGATTAAAGTGAGATTAAGGTTCTACAAGTATTAAAAGCTTAAAAAGTAAACAATGGCGGTTTTTCAAAGCATAAAGATCCAGGAAAAACTAAACAAGAAGGAGACAATAAGTATTCTTCTGTCTCTCTCCCAAAATAAGGTAGACAAATGAAATGGTCCCCTCACTAAAATCCAAAATATGAGCTGTCCGGATAAGGTTCAGAGATCGATCTGAGTCATCGATCTCTCACTCGATCTTCTGCGTAGAACATATTCTTTTGCTCGATCTTCGGGTCGATTCGGTCGGGTGGATCGAGTGCTTCTATCAATCTTCTGGTCGATCCTCTAATGATCGAGTCGTGACCTCGATCTGGCCCTCGTTCTTCCCTTGAAACGACTCGAGTGTCTCGATCTTCTGGTAGATCTCGTCTAGATTGACCTGCCTAGCTCGATCTTCACCTCGATCTCGGTTCCTTCGCTGCATGGCTGAGTTCCTCCAAGTATCCTTAGGCTCCTTTTTGATCCTTAGCATGTCCACGCACCCTCAATAGCTCCAATGTATCCAAAACAACCTGAATATGATGCAAGAATGCAAGAAATATGTAAAATGCTAATGCAAAGTGTTCTAGGACCTAAAATGTGATAAATGGTGCAAACAAGCCTATTATGAAAGATGTATGCATGAAAACTACTCTAAATGCATGCTAAATATGCGAAATATATGAGTATATCAGTGAGGAACAGCAGCAGGGCGGGTTTTGACTTGGGGTGGGACACTTCTTTTTCCTGCAGAATCATCAAAAGAAACACCAAGCATTCTACGAGAATCTCGTTACTTGCATAAGTATGAAGCAGCTTTTGCACCTTTTAAGTTCTTATTGATGAGATTAGGAGTTTTGGAATTGGTTCCAGGAAGTGCATACTTTTGCTTAGTTGCAGGTTTTTGGGTTGTGGAATGTTGAATATCCGGTTTGGCAACATATGATGGATTTGCAGTGTAAGGATCATGCTGCACTTCTGTAACCGGACTGGTGACGATCGTCACCACATCAGTGATGATCGTCACTGATCCTGCAGCTTGGGTTTCGGCAATTTTTCTGCAGTTCAACTCTACAATCCTTGCCTCCATCACAATCTCGTCTTCCTCCATAAACTTGTCATTGATTGGGACCTCTTTTTCGAGCCTAGTCTTGAAAATATCATCTTTGCTCCAATCCTCAAACCCAGCAGCTTTCACAGAAAATTCAGATATTGCTCCTTGAACAGCCATCTTGTTCACTTGCCCACTAGTATCTGATTCATTGATATACCCAGCAGTAATGTTTTCTGAATGCTCCATGAATAGCGCTTCATCTCTGGAAGTCCTTACAGAAAAGGTCTGACCATCAATGGTAGAACTCCCTCTTCACTTATTCATGTCAAAGTTTACGATAACATCACCCAAATCAAGCTCTATGTTCCCTTTTTCACATCAATGATGGCGCCAGCTGTAGCCAAGAATGATCTTCCCAGAATAAGAGGATCTTTAGGTTTTTCAGCATATTTCAAAACAACAAAGTCTGTAGGAACATTGCAAACTTCAATGTTAACAGGAATATCCACTAAGATACCTTCTGGGGTCCTTGTGAATCTATCAGCTAGGATAAGAGAGATCCCAGCTGGTTTGAAATCAGTCATTCCAAGTCTAGCAGCAACGAAGGAAGGCATTAAGTTAATACTTCACCCTATATCACAAAGAGAATGAGGAAACCTTCATGTTGAGATTAAGCAATGATATATCATGCTTTTTATGGTTTTTAACCATGATATAAGTCCTTTTTATTGAGTCTTTTTGGTCTTTTTAGAGTCCTAGTAGAGTCTTTGCAGGTTATAACATGTCTGGAGCATAATTGGAGATATTGAAGCTTTTAGGAGCATTGCAAGTTGAAGCCACGAAGTGTGCAACTCGAGAAGAAAAGTACGCATTTAGGTGACGCTCGTCACCACCTTTGGTGACGCTCGTCACCCAGAAAGGAAGGGGTCGTGGCTGTTTTCTAAAAGATAGAGGATTAATTGCAGTTTTGACCCAGAAGTTCTAATATTTACAAAAAGGCCTCAGATCGTGTTTTGGCCTGTATATATTAGGTTTTTGGCTATTGTTATCAAATAACACAGATCTTAGATCTTGTATCTTATTCTTTTTGAGAACTTTAGAGAGAGATTTGTAGAAGAGCTTTTGGAGAGACAAATCAGGCTCCTTCAGAGCAAATTTCGAACTCCTTTATCTCTACTTCTTATTTCTTTTATGCAAACTATTCATTTCATGATGTTTTCTCAAATCACCATGTCTGAGTAGTTTGTTAGTTAAGTTAGGGCTTTTCAAAGGTTGAAGAAGAGTTTGTAGAATTGCTAAACTAATAGGAAATCCATTGGTTCTTCATCTGTGCTTGCATTCATATCGATTTCTTAGACACATCATCTGGATTTCGAAACCCTAGGTTGTTTGATAGATGTGAGAGCATTATTAATCACCTGAACTAGTATTAGATGAGCAAAACGCCGTAGTGCAAATAGATTTGGCTTAGGAGTTTTGTGAATAATTGAACCTGATCATTACTGCATGTTTAGATTGTTAGGATTTGCAAAAAGATTTGAAACTCTGTGATTTAGACATAGATAACTTCTGCAATGAGAATTGATTAGTTATATCTTTGCGATTCATGTTCAAGATGGTTTTAATTCAATCCTGATTGCATGCATTCTACACTCTCGGATTCAACATGCGAACTGTCCTGACTTAGCGCCTTAAGCTTTCTGAACTTTATGCATAGTCTCAAAAACGCCCACTTGCTTTTATTACTTTATTTATTTTGCATTACATTCATTACTTATCGCTTAGCTTAATCTGAACCTACAATCGATAGTGTAGTTTACATACTCCCTTGGGATTCGATAACCCCTTGTACTACAACTGCTTTTGTTGTGCACTTGCAGTAGTCTTATTTGGGTAAAACCTGAGCCCTATCAAGTTTTTGGCGCCGTTGCCGGGGAGTAATAGCTGCCTATCGATTTTTAGTATTAGGATTTTGTCTAAGTTTTAATTTGTTTACTGACTTTCAATTTCTTTTCTTTGTGTTGGTTTCAGGTGTATGCCTAATCGCAGTACCAGAAGCAACAAAGAGAAGGAGCTTGTGACTTTGAGCAACGACGAACTTGCTAAGTTGGAGAGGACCATCAGGAAAACTAAGAAACAGTCTACAATGGTTGCTCCACTTGTCTTGGTCGAAAACGCAGAAGATCACGTGGTTGACAGAGATGGGAACAGGAGGAATGAAGAAGGGCAGAGATTGGATCAGGATGGAAATGTCATCGCTGAACAGCAGATTCAGCAAGCTCTGGATGAGGCTGTAAACGTTGCTGGACGTTTTGTGCAGTGGACTCTAGGAGATTACAACAGACCTGACCAGTTTTATTCCAATAGAGCTGCAATCCGCCCTCCAGCTTTCCAGAGGGACGATTTTGAGCTGAAACCTGTCTATTATCAGCTGGTTGGCCAGCATCCATTCCATGGCTTACCTCATGAGCATCCTATGGATCACATTGAGAGGTTTGAGGATTTAGCTTCAAGTGTCAAAGCTAATGGAGTTAGCAATGACTTTCTTTTCTGCAAACTTTTCCCTTACTCTCTTGGAGGAGAAGCTGCATATTGGCTTGAATCAACTGGAACCTACTTCACTGACCACTTGGGAAGACACTAAGAATGCTTTTCTGAACAACTTCTATGATGATGCCAGATCAGAAGACATGAGGACGAAAATTGCATCATTTACACAAGGTCTTACTGAAGCTTTTAAGTCTTCTTGGTCGAGGTTTAAGTCTTATCAAAGGGACTGTCCTCATCATGGTTTCAATCAGGTGCAGCTGCTTGGTATCTTCTTCAGAGGCATTGACTGGAAATATCAGATGGCGCTGGATGCTTCAAGTAGTGGAAAATTCAACACCAACTGACCAGAAGAAGCTGTAAGATTGATTGAAAACTTGACCTGCAGTAACAGCACTAAGAATGCAGATTTTCAGAGAAAGCAGCAGGCTGGTTTGAATGATGGAAACCAAATAGCTGAAGGTAAGACTAAGTTGGACAGCATGCACAGCCTTCTGGTGGGAAAAAGGTCAGTCCAATTCGCTGCCGAAGTGGACACTTTCAAAAATTCTGAAGAGTTTGAGCAAAAGGATGTTAACTTCATCAATAGAGGTTTTCAGAACCAAAGGTTTGGGAATCAACAATGATTACAATGGCAACAATCAGAAGAGCACATTCCCAGGAAACCAGAATGCTTTTGGTTATACTCTAATGCCACAGTTCCAGGAGACTGAAGTTGAGAAACCATACCAAAACAGCAGGAATTTTGGTTCTTCTTCCTACCAAACTGCACCTCCACAAGACAATAAAATGGAAGCTATGCTGGAGCAGGTACTTGAAGGACAGCAGAAGATGACAGTGAACTTCAATGGCAAGTTGGATTCGCTGTATCAAGACCTGAATGGAAAAATTGAGAGTCTGAGCTCTCATATGAAGAAGCTGGATGTGCAGGTTGCTCAAAATGCAGGAGCTATTCAAAGGCAAGAGGGATTCCTTCCTGGAAGGACTGATGTCAATCCCAAGCAACAAGTTAATGCCATCATAGTCAGGGGTGAAAAGGAGCTTAAAACAATGCAGAAAAAGATGTTGAGTGCAGAACAGATCGTGCAACTAATGGAGTCTGAAGATGAAAATTTTGCAGTCTCAGAGGTGAGTGACGAGCGTCACCAATGAGGAGTGACGCTCGTCACCAACTTACAAGGGAATCGCGAATCATCACAGGTGAGTGACGAGCGTCACCCCCCTGCTGACAGTCGTCACCCACCCCAGAATGACGATTTTTTGACTGTAACTGCAGATAATAGCAAGGAGCAAGCATATAAACCCAAGATAACATTCCCTAAGCATCCTAGGAAGTCTAAACAGGAGATAGAAGAAGCCAGATGCAAAGCTATGATAGACAAGCTGATGCTTGAGATCCCTCTTGTTGATGCAGTCAAGCTTTCACCAGCTCTAAGAAGGTATGTAAAGAGAATGGTTGTGAATGGTGTAAGTCCTGAGGAAGGCACATTGCTTACCAGAGACATCAGTGCAATTCTCTTAGGCACAGTTCCAAAGAAGAAGAAGAAGAAGGTGACTGTTTCTGAACAAGTCAATACCATCAATCAAAGCAGAGTTCCAGAGAAGCTATCTGATCCAAGGACCTTTGTGCTTGATTGCTCAATATCTGCAGGACGTTTTCCACACTCTCTATGTGATATAGGGTCAGGTATTAACTTGATGCCTTTCTCTGTTGCTTCTAGACTTGGAATGACTGAGTTCAAGCCAGCTGGGATCTATCTCATCCTAGTAGATCGATCTATAAGAACCCCAGAAGGCATCTTAGAGGATATTCCTGTTAACACTGAAGGCTGCATAATTCCTACAGATTTTGTGGTACTGAAATATGCTGAAGAACATAAAGATCCTCTTATTCTATGAGGATCATTCTTAGCTACTGCTGGCGCCATTATTGATGTGAAATAAGGGAGGATAGAGCTTTATTTGGGTGATGTTGTCATGAACTTTGACATGGATAAGTTAAGAGGGAGTTCTACCATTGATGGACAGACCTTTTCTGTAAGGACTTCTAAAGATAAAGAGCCTGTCATGGAGCATTCAGAAGACACTACTGCTGGATATGTCACTGAATCTGATACAAGTGGGCAAGTGAACAAGATGGCTGTTGAAGAGGCCATATCTGAAACTTCTGCAGAAGCTGTTGGGTTTGAGGATTGCAGTGAGGATCATATCTTCATGACTGGGCTTGAAAAAGAGGTTCCAATGAATACCAAGTTGCTGGAGGAAGACGTGTTTGTGATGGGGGCAAGACTTGCAGAGCTGAAATGCAGGAGAACTGCAGAAACTCGAACTGCAGGGTCAGTGACGACAGTCACTGACCTGGTGATGCTCGTCACCAACCTGGACACAAAGGATCGACATGATCTTTCAGCTACAAGTCCATCTTATGTTGCCAAACCGAAAATTCAACATTCCACAGACCAGAAACCTGTAACTAAGCAAAGGTATGCACTTCCTGGAACCAATTTCAAACCTTATAATCTCATCAATAAGAATTTAAAAGGTGCAAAAGCTGCTTTACACTTATGCAAGCAACGAGATTCTCATGGGAAGCTTGGTGTTTCTTTTGATGATTTTGCAGGAAAACGAAGTGTATCACCCACAGTCACGACCCACCCTGTTGATGTTCCTCACTTCCTTGGAAGAGTTCATGCATCTACTTCTTATAAACCACCATGGATGAGGAGATATTCTCCTCCAAGGCATTCAATGCCACCTTCTGCTCTACCAGCTGTCTGAGCATCATTCAAAGTCGAGCTAATGAGTTTAAACAAGCGCTTAGTGGGAGGCAACCCACTGGTAAGTTTTCTTTTTCATATACTTAGTTTAGTTTTCTATTACATAGCTAAAAACTCAAAAGCATGTGAAAAATTGAAAAAAAAAAAAAAGAGAGCTAGTTTGTCAGTTTGCTTAGAGGATGTTTTGTGAACTTGTTAAACCATGGATTATGCTTCGTTTGGATGTTTTGATGTGTGTTTTGAGTGCTCTTACAGTCTTACTTCAGAGTACACATGATGGCATAACATTTAAACATCCAACATGTCGATTCTGCAGTATCAGTCATGGTTACGCTCGTCACCAGCCTGGTGACGCTCGTCACCCGACCCCCTGCAAGGTAACACTTTTTCGCCTTGGTTCTTCGACTTCTCATTCATCTTTTTGACCAACTCTCGGCTTAATAACACAGGGGACAGTGTTGTTTAAGTTTGGAGGAGGTGGTTAATGACGTTGTGTGCTTTGTATCATGTTTATAGAGTCTTAAAGTTGAGTCAAAAACCTGTTTTTATAGAGTCAAAATTTTGAAATTGTCAGCTTTTCTTGGAACTAACCATATGATGTTTTTGCTTATAAGAACCATTGCCATAGTAGTTGATTACAAGTCTTACTAAGTTGAAAGTCATAGGTAGATCAGTCTAGCAATGAAGGTTTAGGTTCTTAGAGAATCTGGATAATTTGATGTTAGCTCCACCTTAATGAACTTTAAACTTCTTATCTTGGGGCTTGATTCTTATTGATCTTAATACTCTCTTTCAGCAGTGACAATAAAGTTAAGATATAGTCTCTCTTTGATCTTCCCTGATGCAGTTTTTAAAAAAGTTTAAGTCCAAAGAATGGTGCATTCATGACCATGTCTCCTCACAAGGAACAACAGTAATGAACACACTCAAGAACTTGTCTCCTAACAAGGAACACAAGTATTGAGTAGCACCAAATCTTAGACTAAAAAAGTTGAGAAAAAGAAGTGGAAAATCGAAAATATCCAAAGGAAAAGATGAATGGAAGAGAAAATAGGAGAGCTGTGTTGAGATTGAATTGTTCAGTTGTTTAGGAAGGGAAAAGAATCTGTAAGTGATTGAGATGATAAACCCTTGGTGAGACTTCACACTTAGATAAAAAAATAAGGAGTTAGCAGTATAAATTTCGGATTTCTTGAAGGGATTTGGACTGAACTTGAGAGATTTGCTAAGCTTGTGATGATTAGACTGAAATTTGATCTTGTGTTGACTCTGTGGTATGTGGGTTCGAAAGTTGTAACTAATGTGGTGTTCCTTATGTCTGACTGAATGTTTCTTGTTTTCAAACTTTGACCATGTTCTTTGTCTGATGTTTGTTTAAGGGCAAGCAAAAGCTAAGTCTGGGAGAGTTGATATATCATGGTTTTTATAGTTTTTAACCATGATATAAGTCCTTTTTATTGAGTCTTTTTGGTCTTTATAGAGTCCCAGTAGAGTCTTTGCAGGTTATAACATGTCTGGAGCATAATTGGAGATATTGAAGCTTTTTGGAGCATTGCAAGTTGAAGCCACGAAATGTGCAACTCGAGAAGAAAAGTATGCATTAAGGTGACGCTCGTCACCACCTTTGGTGACACTCGTCACCCAGAAAGGAAGGGGTCATGGCTGTTTTCTAAAAGATAGAGGATTAATTGCAGTTTTGGCCCAGAAGTTCCAATATTTATAAATAGGCCCCAGATCGAGTTTTGGCTTGTATATATTAGGTTTTTGGCTATTGTTATCAAATAACACAGATCTTAGATCTTGTATCTTATTCTTTTTGAGAGCTTTAGAGAGAGGTTTGTAGAAGAGCTTTTGGAGAGACAAATCAGACTCCTTCAGAGCAAATTTCGAACTCCTTTATCTTTACTTCATATTTCTTTTATGCAATATATTCTTTTCATGATGTTTTCTCAAATCACCATGTCTGAGTAGTTTGCTAGTTAATTTAGGGCTTTTCAAAGATTGAAGAAGAGTTTGTAGAATTGCTAAACTAATAGGAAATCCATTGGTTCTTCATATGTGCTTGCATTCATATCGATTTCTTAGACACATCATCTGGATTTCGAATCCCTAGGTTGTTTGATAGATTTGAGAGCATTATTAATCACTTGAACTAGTATTAGATGAGCAAAACGCCCTAGTGCAAAGAGATTTGGCTTATGAGTTTTGTGAACAATTGAACATGATCATTACTGCATGTTTAGATTGTTAGGGTTTGCAAAGAGATTTGAAACTCTGTGATTTAGACATAGATAACTTCTGCAATGAGAATTGATTAGTTATATCTTTGCGAATCATGTTCAAGACGGTTTTAATTCAATCCTGATTGCATACATTCTACACTCTCATATTCAACCTGCGAACTGTCCTGACTTATCACCTTAAGCTTTCTGAACTTTAAGAACAGTCTCAAAAACGCCCACTTGCTTTTATTACTTTAGTTATTTCGTTTTACATTCATTACTTATCGCTTAGCTTAATCTGAACCTACAATCGATAGTGTAGTTTACATACTCCCTTGGGATTCGATACCCCTTGTACTACAACTGCTTTTGCTGTGCACTTGCAGTAGTCTTATTTGGGTAAAACCTGAGCCCTATCAAGCAATCAAGCACAAAGATTCCTGGATCACGTAGCTTCTCTGGAATTCTGCTTTGGATCATGGCACTGACTTTTTCAGAAACAATCACCTTCTTCTTCTTCCTTGGAACTGTGCCTAAGAGAATTGCACTAATGTCTCTGGTGAGCAATGCTCCTTCCTCAGGGCTTACACCATTTACAACCATTCTCTTGACATATCTTCTTAGTGTAGGTGAAAGCTTGACTGCAATAACAAGAGAAATCTCAACCATCAGCTTGTCTATCATTGCCTTGCATCTGACTTCTTTTATCTCATGTTTAAACTTCCTAGGATGCTTGGGGAAAGGTGTCTTGGGTTTATAAACTTGTTCTCTACTATGATCTGCAGTTACAGGCAAAACAGCTTCGTTCTGGGGTGGGTGACGATCGTCACTGACTTGTGATGACCCCCGATTCCTTTGTAAGTTGGTGACGATCATCACTCCTCCTTGGTGACGCTCGTCACTCAACTCTGAGACTGCAAATTTTCATCTTCAAACTCCATCAGTTGCATGATCTCCTCTGCACTCAACCTCTTTTTCTACACTGTTTTAAGCTCTTTTTCATTTCTGACTATGATGGCATTGACCTGATGCTTGGGATTGATATCAGTCCTTTCAGGAAGGAATCCCTCTTGCCTTTGAACAGCTCCTGCAGTTTGAGCAACCTGAACATCCATTCTTCATGTGAGAGTTCAGACTCTCAATTTTTCCATTCAGGTCCTAATACAGTGAATCTATCTTGCCATTGAACTCCACTGTAATATTCTGCTGTCATTCTAGGATTTGCTCCAGCATAGCTTCCATCTTGTTGTCTTGTGGAGGTGCAGTTTGGTAGGAAGAAGAACCATAATTCATGTTGAAGTTGCTGCTGTTCTGGTATGGTTTCTCAAACTCAGTCTTCTGGAATTGTGGCAGTGGCGTGTAACCAGAAGAGTTCTGGTTTCATGTGAACCTCTGTTCCATTGCTGATTTCCAAACCTTTGACCTCGAAATCCTCCAGCATTGATGAAGTTAACATCCTCCTGCTCAATCTACTCTGGATTTTCAAAAGTCTCTACCTCTGCAGCAAAATGGACAGATTTCTTTCTTTCCCACCAGAAGGCTATGCATATTGTCCAGCGTAGCCTTCACTTCAGCAATTTGGTTCCCCTCATTCAAACCAGCCTGTTTTATTCTCTGAAAATCAGCATTCTTGATGCTGTTACTGCAGGCCAAGTTCTCAATCAAAGTGATTGCATCTTCAGGATGGTTTTTGTTGAAGTTCCCACTGCTAGAAGCATCCAACGCCATTTGATACTTCCAGTCCACTCCTCTGAAGAAAATTCCAAGGAGCTGCACCTGAGTGAAGCCATGATGAGGACAGTCTCTCTGATAGGACTTAAATCTCAACCAGGAAGTCTTAAAAGCTTCAGTAGGTCCTTGGGACAAGGAAGAGATTTTCGTCCTCAGATCTTCTGATCTAGCATCATCATAAAAGTTGTTCCGAAAGGCGTTCTTGGTGTCTTCCCAAGTGGTCAGCGAACCAGGCTCCAATTGCTTCAGCCAATAATCTGCATCTCCTCCAAGAGACTAGGAGAACATCTTGCAGAAAAAGAAGTCATTGCTGACTCCATTAGCTTTGATGCTTGAAGCTAAATCCTCAAACATCTCTATGTGGTCCATATAATGCTCATGTGGCAAGCCATAAAAATAATGCTGACCCACAAGCTAATAATAAGCATGCTTGAGATCAAAATCGTTTCTCTGGAATGCAGGAGGGTGGATTGCAGCTCTGTTAGCATAAAACAGGTCTGGCCTGTTGTAATCTCCCAATGTTCGCTGAACAAAACGCTCAGCAGTGTTTACAGCATCATTTGCAGCTTGTTGAACCGCCTGTTCAACTATGACATTGCCATTCTGATCCAGTCTCTGGCCTTCTTCGTTCCTCCTGTTTCCATCTCTATCAACCAAGTGGCCTTCTGCATTTTCGACCAAGACAAGTGGAGCAACCATTGTAGATTGCTTCTTAGCTTTCCTGATGGTCCTTTCCAACTTAGCGATTTCGTCAATGTCCAAAGTCACAAGCTCCTTCTCTTTGTTGCTTTTGGTACTGCGATTATGCATACACCTGTAACAATCACAAGAAAAGTCGCAGTAAGTTAGTAAACAAATAAAAACTTAGTCAAAATCCTAATACTAAAAATCTGTAGGCAGCTATTACTCCCCGGCAACGGCGCCATAAACTTGATAGGGCTGAAAAATCGATATGAATGCAAGCACATATGAAAAACCAATAGATATTCCTAACAGTTTAGCGATTCTACAAACTCATCATCAATCTTTGAAAAGCCCTAACTTAACTAACAAACTACTTATACATGGTGAATTGAGAAAACATCATGAATAGAATAGATTACATAAAAGAAACAAGAAATAAAGAAAAAAAAGTTTGAAATCTGCTCTGAAGGAGTCTGATTTGTCTTTCCAAAAGCTCTGCTACAAATCTCTCTCTAAATCTCTCTAGAAATTAAGATACAAGATCTCTGCCAACAATGGCTAAAAAAAACCTAACATACAGGCTAAAACACAGCTGGGGTCTTCTTGTAAATAATAGAACTTCTGGGCTAAAACTGCAAATCTTCCTCTATCTTTTAATTGGGCGCGATGCTTCCTCTGGAGGTGGGTGACAAGCATTACCCTTGGTTGGTGACGATCGTCAACAAAGGCATCACATGTCTCCTTGTTCATCTAGTCGGGAAGAACTCCTGCTTTGCTCCAGAATATCTAATTATGCTCCAAACACCTATTAACCTGTAAAGACTCTAATGAAACTCTAAAAAAACCAAAAAGACTCTATAAATAAGACTTATATCATGGTTAAAAATCATAAAAACTATGATATATCAGTTTCCAGAAAGCCTAAGATCGCTTGATTCAGTTTATCATTTGGTAAGATACAGATCTTTTGGGATAAGCAGGTAATTCAAAATCTATGTTTATGAACCCTAGTTTCAGAGTTCTGTTTTTCAGAATATTGGTTGAGTTTTTAAGTTTGATTTTTCAACAGATCCTTGATAGTATGGCCATGTTGTGGTGATTACAGTTAGTGGACGCAGCAGGGACCAACCAAAGTCGTTATTTGTTGCCCAAGATTTGTAAGAAACCAAAAATCCTAATTTGTTTAAAACGCAAACGCTATTTCAGAAACACTGATCGCCAAACGCCAGTAGTTCAGAAATCAAACACATATCACCATATATAGCATTTCAACCACAACCATTCGAAATGCTATTTTTCTAACCGCTTTGACCGTTATTTTCTGTCGACTCCAAAATGTAGCCGCTGCTTTTTCGACTCAGCTTTGAATGCAAAGGTGAGGATTTGTGATATGTGGATTCTTATTATGTAATTGTTTGGTTTTGTGATTTACATATGTTGAGTTTAGGAGATTGTTTTGTTGATTGATAATGATTGGTGATGATGATGTGTTATATTAAATATTAGAAAGGACGATAGTATGTTATAAAGTGTGTGATGTTTGTGTGTAGTTGGACTGAGGATAAGGACTTGGCGATCCCATCGAATTCCGTAAATTGGCTGACAAGCCAGAGGTGGCGTATGACATTTCGAAGTGACTACCAGCCCAAGTGTGTCAGGTGTCAGTGTCATTTGTTATATGTTAAGTGTGTAAAGTTAGAATATGTGATCTGCTGATATATGATGTAATGATAGGTTATATGATGCTCAATTGTTTAAGAGTTAGTATATTTGGTTGCTGAATTATATTGTTGTTGGTATGAATCATGTGGGCAGTTTTGAATGTCTGCACTGAGTTATTCATTGCTCACGCCTCTTTTTATTTTTTTAGTGTGTGCAGATGTGTTGTTTGTAGTGCAAATTAGAGCGCAAAATCAAGAGCACAAAAGTTATGGGAACGAGTGTTATATTGAAATTAATTTTAGCAGATGAAAATGTAAGTTTAAGTTTAATATACAGTTTCAAAGAATCATTGGGTCTGGCCTGTAGGTTATCAATCTACATTGGCTTTAAGATTTGTTTTTTTAGAATCATACCTTGTAAGGTTGAAAGGATGTTAAGTAATATAAATATATATTGGACATGACCAATATATTCATCGTCAATTGATTTTGAATTAGAAACCCATATATTAGAGCCCGTCCACGCACTCCAACCTCATTTACAATCGATATGTGATCCAAAATTGATATCTATGTCCAAACATTACCGAGATCACGTACCGTCGTCTAAAACAAAGTTTCTCTCATATTCAGCAAAACAATTCTTACTTCCTTTTGCAATTAACGTTGCTACAAAGAATATATTTTGCTGTGATAGATAGATGATTACTTATCTGGACAAGCCGTATGGTTAAGTTGACATGACTCTCACAATGGAACATCATTTGATGAGTCGTTCTATATGAAGACAGCAGTTAATCATATTATCAGTGTGCAGTTATCTTGAATATGATATTAGTACGCTGAAGTTGGATAAAGAAGTAAGATTGTACCGTGAGTTCGGCATGAAGGGCTTGAATCATGAGTCGAAAACTTGAATTGTTGTATGGTTTTTTTAACGCTAACAAAGCACTTACATGATGCAAATTTGTTTTGCATTGGTACCAGCGCACTATTATTGTGTTACCACTTATATCTCCAAGAAAATCAGTATGCAAGGGCTGTGAATATAAAGATCCACATAATGATTAGCCATACTCTGTATTGTTACTACATACTAATCGAAGCGGCAGTGTAAATAGAGTATCTTCAACCTCGAGTGCATATAACTAAGACAAAATTTGGCTCTTGATCTATGATTCGTATAAATTTTCAAAAGGGAACACGATGGACATCTCTCTCATCTAATGTGATAAGAACATGAAAGAGCCTCTGTCACTACAAACGAACAAAAAAAAAGACTAGCCAACACACTATGCTCCATGTAACCTATACACAAATAAAAAATGATGTTCTCTAACCAAACTAAAAATAATGAAATATAAATCAATAACATTGATAGCATAATCGTCAATGTATTATGATAAGAACCACCAAGTTCAAAGGTTCATTGTTTTTTTAGGTTTTTCTAATGATTTTACTTTTATCAAACTTGGTGGTTTTTATATTTTTCCGAATTCTGATTTAACATTAATATTTTTTTATATAAATAGTTATTATAATGGGCGGGATAGAATTTATATTTAAAATTATCTAACATATCTCAAACTTTACGCAAGTATATTTTTGCATACAAAAAAAACTGTCACTGGCACATGACATAATACAAACTATACTTAAAATTATCAACACATCTCAAACATTATGTAAATACATTTTTCCATACAAAATAAAAAGCATAAAACATAAAATGGAAAAAAAAATTGTTTCCATTCTCATGGCAGATTAAACATTTAATAAATATTTACACTAAAAATAAAACTATCAATACATTTCCAACTTTCACATCTACAAATATATTTTGTTTTAAAAAAATATAACTAAATACTTGATTTTTTTTTTTTAAATTGCATTTGCGTTCATAGATCAAATGAAATATGATGAAATAAAAAAAATTGTCAACCAAGCAAATTAAAATCTTCAACTAAAATTTTCAATAAACAAAAAATAGTATCCCGCCTATGAATTCAAAATCTAGCTGGCACTTGAAAGGATGAAATATATAAGGGGATGAAGTCATTAATTACTACTAAGTTTGAGTGATCAAGCTTCAATAATATAAAAAAATATATATCTTGAAAAGTCTTTTTTAGAAAGAGGAATAGTGTCAATTATCTATATTCTTTCTATAATTGCAAATTTCAATTTTATATACACTTGATTATATTTTCCGTATCTGCGTAAGAAATATGTTTTTTATAATTTATATTATTTTAATATAAAATAAAGATGATAATTAATTTTTTTATTGTTTAAGATGTAAAATGAAAAATAAAACCCATGAAATCGAATGTAACTTTTATATATTTTAGTGTGTATTATTTTTGTATAGAGAAAATTTATATTTATAGAAATTATGTTTTAAGATATATTGATAGTTTTCTTTGGTGTAAACCTTAAAAACAATAATAACCTTAAATTTTATTTATTTTAAAAATGCAAATAATTTTTTTTGGTATACAAAAATTACTTAATTAGAACTTTACAAAATCTAATATCAATATCATTAACTAATTTTATAAAATTATTATTTTCGAATAATAAAAAATTTAATATCAATATTTATAACAATTTTGTAGAAATATCAAAGATTAATAACTACAAATTTGAAAGTTTGGCAATCTATTTGGTAACGTAGATAAAATTATTTAAGAATTATTTCGCAATATAAATCATTTAGGATAATTTCTACTACAAAATATTTTTTACAAATGTCTATTTTTACAGTTTTCTCATAAAAAAGGTTTATGTTGAATATTATTTATTTATTATGCGTCATTTTATGTCATTTTCTCTTAAACGTTTGCTATGATAAATTATTCATATTTCTTGGTTATGTCTATTTGTACATCTTAGAGTATTTATGTAGCATTCATATCCGAAAAATTATGTAGCATATGTATCCGAGAAAATGTGGAATGATCGTGCCGGACAGGGTGTTGTCTGAGGAATAATCGAGCCAACGGTCGGATATTGGCTGAGAAATGGAGGTTCAGATTATGGTCTAGTGATGACCGAGGAAATAGTCGGGTATGGGCTGGATAGCCGAGCCGGATGGACCATATCCGAAGGAAAACAAGGTCCAGTCCGTGGGAAATGGGATTTATCCCGGTGCAGTTGGATTTATCCGAGAGTCTGGAAGGTTAGTCTGAGTGTCAGTGGACTGTCTCCGAGGGAGAAAGGGAAACCTCCGAGAGAAATAGAGGATTAGCCGAGATGGGACAAGTCGTCCGAGAGAAATAGGAATATCCGGGTGAAAAATGGAAAACACCTCGGATAAGGGCGGTTTATCCGAGTGGGAAGGGATTTGGGCCGTGGGCCAAGTGTTTGGTCGGCTATTTTGGGGTTTATCGAAGGAATGGTCGAGCCGGTACAGGGAATAGCCGAGAGAATCGAATCGGACCGGGATAAAACTTACTGGAACCAGGAAAACGTCGGATAAGTCTGGGTTACCTAGGGTTTTGCGAGTATTTAAGGGATTTTGAGATTTTTCTCGGGAGAGTTGTGTTTATTCGAGAGCAATAAAGCAAAGAAAGAGAATAGTCGAGAGAAAACCCTAAGAAAAACAGTTTATCCCGAGGACATCCGAGAGAGATCAGGTTATCGCCGAGCAGAACCGACCATCGCCGAGATAAATTGGTAAGCGATCAGATATTTCCCTAAGTGTTGAGTTTTCATCGGATAACCTCGAGCTAATAGCCTTGTTTTGTGGGGTTTCTGATGGAAAACAGAGTTTGGCTCGAAGAAAGGTGAACGGGTCGAGAGATAGCCGAGGGGATAAGGATTGGATCGTACGGACAGCCGATAGATTCTTAAGGAGATCGGATATCTTTGTTTTGGTGCGGTTTTCATCGGGATTTCTTCTGACCAATCTGTTTCCAGCCTTGTTTAAGGTGAGTACGTGACTGTGGTTGGTGTCTAGGACCGTAGGATTGCTAGGGTTGAATGTTTGCATGTTGATTGTGTGATTTTCATGTTATGTGGTTAGAACTGATAAGCAATTCCTATGTTATGATGTATTGTGGTGTTTACCGTGGCATATATGATGTCTAGCTAACCTCAGGGTAATCGGGATCATGTACTAGCTTAGGGGATATGGGATTCTCGCTGAAGTAGGCATGAGTCTTAAAAAGGGATTGAACTTGGTTGGTTAGGCTAGATGATCATGGCCGTTTGATATTGTTATGTCTATTGCGAATTGATTATGTTGAATGTTGAATCCGAAAGTATGATTGCGTGTTTGGTACTGACCAGGTGTTACGGGATGACCGTACTCACTAAGTATTTATGAAATACTTATGCCTCTCATCTTGAGTGTGCATGTACTAAGCAGTAAAGGGGCGAGACCAGGCGGCAGTGATGGATATGGATGAATCGGGACTTGGTTTTATTTATGTTTAAGACTTGTGTTTAGGGTCTTATGGCTTTGGTGTTTGACTATTTAGGGTGCTAGATGATCGTTTGTACTTATTAGCGAACCATTGTGATTTGTTTAAGTTAGCCCCGAATCCTGTTTAAGTGTTTTATGAAAGTTAAATGAATGAAATGAGTTGCTTTATATTCCGTTGTGTATTGATAAGAAAGAATAAGAATAAAGGAAAAAGTTTAAAAATATGGCTAAGTATAGAAACGGACTTAGAGGATGTAGTGGGACACAGCCGCAGTACGGTTTACCGGGTTGGGTTACCACAAATTGGTATCAGAGCGTTTTAACGCTTCTAAGACTGAAATTGGTGACTGCTGTTGTTTGTTTGTTTGGGGTTTATAGGGGTCCAATCCATTCTTCACTGCCAAGGTCTCGCGGTAAGTTGTTGTGTGGTGTTGTGAAACACGTTTTGAGTTAGCTTCGGCTAACTGGCATTGTGTACTTGCAGTTGGTTGATACCAGAAGAACCGTGAGAAACAATAGGGACAACCAGGCTGCGGGGTCTGTGAACTCAGTCAACGGTGATGTTGCTGAGAGGGCAAGGGAAGCCGAGAGACAGGCAGCTGCGGTTGCAAATGAGGCGGCTAGAGTGGCAGCCGTGTAAGCAGCAAGGAATGCTGCAGATGCTGAGAACGTGGCTAGGAATGCTGCGGGTGCAGCTGGGGTTGCTGTGAATGTAGCACCAGTGGGGTTAGAGGCTGTGCTTGGGATGTTAGCACATGTACTAGCTAGGCTACCTGCGGTGGCTCCTGCTCCGGCGGTTGCAGGAGCACCATAAGTAGTACCACCGGTGGGGGTTCACGCGGATGTGATTGGGGAGGAAGCGGACCAAGTGGAGAGGGTTCCGAGTTACCTCAAGGTTTTGGATCACATGGTGCGGTTGGGAACCAAGTTCTTTGCTGGAGGTTCTACACCGATTGAGGCAGATGAGTGGAGGATGAGACTGGAACGGAATTTTGAGTCTATCCGATGTCCAGAGGGCTACAAGAGAGACATTGCCGTGCACTACTTAGAGGGTGATGCACACACGTGGTGGAAAGGAATCGTTGGAAGGATGGTGAATGTGAATTGTTCTTATGAGACATTTTCAGCGATGTTCAGGAGTAAGTACTTCCCACAAGAAGCTTACAACGAGTTGGAGAAGGCGTTTATGTACCTTACTCAGGGGACGCTTACAGTGAGGCAGTATGAGACTCAGTTTAATCAGCTGAGGAAGTATGTGTCTCATGAATTTGACAGGGAAGAGAAGCTGATTCGCAGGTTTATGAGTGGACTTCGAGTTGAGCTTAGGAACGGATGTGTAGTCCGTGACTTCAGGATAGTTGCTGAGCTTGTAGAGAAGGCGGCATTGTTGGAGTCAGGACAGGCGGAAGTTGCGTTGATGTCAGCTGGGGCTAGTACAGCCGTGACCAAGGCGGGTCAGTCTAGTGGACAGAACCGGAAGTTTGGGAAAGGAGTACCGAACAAAGGATCTGGGGGACCCAGCGTGTGCAGCAAGTGTGGCAAGGCTCACGTTGGCGAGTGTAGGCGCGGTGGTAGTAGATGCCACAGGTGCGGGAGTTTAGAGCATCGGGTACGAGACTGTCCGGAGGAGGATCAAAGAGTGGTCCGTGTGTCCGGCAGTGATGGTGCGGTTCGGGTTTGCTACGGTTGTGGAGAGCCAGAGCATTTCAAACGTGAGTGTCCTAAGGCGGGAGTGGTGGAGCAGGCCGTGGCTCAAGGGAAAAGAGCAGGGGAGGCGCTTGCATCACAGGCCAAGAGACAGGCAGCAACCGAGGAACCGAGCACTTCTCATCCGATTACTGGTACGTGTGGTACATAATGTTTTCTTTAAAATGCTTTTGCGTGATGTGTGTTAGTATAGAGTCTTAGCATTCTAGGGAATGAATGTGTAGGGACCTTGCTAATGGGTGAGGTTGAGACCCATGTTCTGTTTGACTCGGTAGCGAGTCATTGTTTTGTTAATCCAGACATGATCGGAAAGGGACAGTTCCGGAAGGAACCCGGAGAGGACTTTGGGTTAGTTCAGGCGGCTGGAGACCAAGTGATGTTTTCATTAGGAACGGTTAGGAATGTTCCAGTGATGTTTGGCGAAGTGAACATGCCAGCGGATCTAGTGATCTGTAGAGTTAAGTCCTACGATGTTATTTTGGGAATGGACTGGTTAGGCAAGCACATAGCTCACTTGGATTATCACCGTGGAAGGGTGCGGTTTGAGAGAGACGGAGAGGTCTTGGTTTATCAGGGAGTTAGACCAACCTCAGGAAGTTTGGTGGTTTCAGCTATTCAAGCAGAACGGCTGATAGAGAAGGGTTGTTGTCTGAGGAAATGTGGAATGATCGTACCGGACAGGGCGTTGTCCGAGGAATAATCGAGCCAACGGTCGGATATTGGCTGAGAAATGGATGTTCAGACTATGGTCGGGTGATGACCGAGGAAATAGTCGGGTATGGGCTGGATAGCCGAGCCGGATGGACCATATCCGAGGGAAAACAGGGTCCAGTCAGTGGGAAATGGGATTTATCCCGGTGCAGTGGGATTTATCCAAGAGTCTGGGAGGTTAGTCCGAGTTTCAGTGGACTGTCTCCGAGGGAGAAAGGAAAACCTCCGAGAGAAATAGAGGATTAGCCGAGATGGGACAAGTCGTCCGAGAGAAATAGGAATATCCGGGTGAAAAATGGAAAACACCTCGGATAAGGACGGTTTATCCGAGTGGGAAGGGATTTGGGCCGTGGGCCAAGTGTATGGTCGGCTATTTTGGGGTTTATTGAAGGAATGGTCGAGCCGGTACAGGGAATAGCCGAGAGAATCGAATCGGACCAGGATAAAACTTACTGGAACCAGGAAAACGTCGGATAAGTCTGGGTTACCTAGGGTTTTGCGAGTATTTACGGGATTTTGAGACTTTTCTCGAGAGAGTTGTGTTTATTCGAGAGCAATAAAGCAAAGAAAAAGGATAGTCGAGAGAAAACCCTAAGAAAAACAGTTTATCCCGAGGACATCCGAGAGAGATCAGGTTATCGCCGAGCAGAACCGACCATCGCCGAGATAAATTGGTAAGCGATCGGATATTTCCCTAAGTGTTGAGTTTTCATCGGATAACCTCGAGCTAATAGCCTTGTTTTGTGGGGTTTCTGAGGGAAAACAGAGTTTGGCTCGAAGAAAGGTGAACGGATCGAGAGATAGCCGAGGGGATAAGGATCGGATCGTACGGACAGCCGAGAGATTCTTAAAGAGATCGGATATCTTTGTTTTGGTGCGGTTTTCATTGGGATTTCTTCTGACCAATCTGTTTCCAGCCTTGTTTAAGGTGAGTGCGTGACTGTGGTTGGTGTCTAGGACCGTAGGATTGCTAGGGTTGAATGTTTGCATGTTGATTGTTTTATTTTCATGTTATGTGGTTAGAATTGATAAGCAATTCCTATGTTATGATGTATTGTGGTGCTTACCGTGGCATATATGATGTTTAGCTAACCTCAGGGTAATCCGGATCATGTACTAGCTTAGGGGATGTGGGATTCTCGCTGAAGTAGGCATGAGTCTTAAAAAGGGATTCAACTTGATTGGTTAGACTAGATGATCATGGCCGTTTGATATTGTTATGTCTATTGCGAATTGATTGTGTTAAATGTTGAATCTGAAAGTATGATTGCGTGTTTGGTACTGACCAGGTGTTACGGGATGACCGTACTCGCTAAGTATTTATGAAATACTTATGCCTCTCATCTTGAGTGTGCAGGTACTAAGCAGTAAAGGGGCGAGACCAGGCGACAGTGATGGATATGGATGGATCGGGACTTGGTTTTATTTATGTTTAAGACTTGTGTTTAGGGTCTTATGGCTTTGATGTTTGACTATTTAGGTTGCTAGATGATCGTTTGTATTCATTAGCGAACCATTGTGATTTATTTAAGTTACCCCTGAATCCTGTTTAAGTGTTTTATGAAAGTTAAATGAATGAAATGAGTTGCTTTATATTCCGCTGTGTATTGATAAGAAAGAATAAGAATAAAAGAAAAAGTTTAAAAATATGGCTAAGTATAAAAACGAACTTAGAGGATGTAGTGGGACACAGCCGCGGTACAGTTTACCGGATTGGGTTACCACAATTTCTATTGAGGATTTTGAGAACTTTTGAGATACTATATAATCACACTTGTCTCCAAAGAGTTAAAAATTTAATTATAAAATTTAATTATATTAAAATAATGATATTTGTTTGCTTGATAATCTTTATATGTATTTCATGGACGGAAATGCTGTATTGCATGGCAAATAGCATCCATGTTAAATCTTGTCCTAAAAATAATACATTCGTTTTGTTGAAAAAATTCACAATGAATGGTTTCATGCATGATGTTGTTGTTGAACTATCAAAACAGAGACCATAGATCTAAGGTCTTTAACCGCCAACAAATCTCCGACGACACCTAACTCCTGAAGTTCCATCCACTCTTTGAGTCCTGAAAAGTCCAGTGGTGACATTCCATGATCTCTTCCAACCACCATAAGATCATAATCTTCTGCGACCAATCGAACCGTAGTTGCCACTTCAGGACCACCGGTGACAGTCCTCTCAGTATATGCAATGTTGTTTCTTGTCTCTGAATCCATTAAATCATTTATAACCTCGTGATCAAGAATGTAATCCCAGGTCGTCGAATCTGTTTCGCGGTTAGATATTAGTCGAACCACAGCCACACGGACCTTTGGGTTATGTTTCATCCTTTTCACTAGCGACAATGCCTCACGGTCGTCTTTGCCTCCAATAAATATCGCACATACATTGATGATGTCCTTTCTCTTGCCTTTACGCAAGAGCTTTCCACGATCCACGAGTATCCCAATAGAACATGGCGCACGTTCTAGTAGCGAGATGTTGAGACGCCTTATGGCCACATCGTCTGACTCGAACGCCCCATCAATGGTCCATGTTCTTCCAGACGGGACAACAATCATCGACGTTGTCTGGTCTAACGCGAGCTTGCAGATGTCTTCGTGCATTAGGTTCTCATGCGAGAGAGCTGTGAACATGGCCATAGTCGTTGAATCGAAGCTTTCCTTGATGAGCTGAGTGAAGGCAAGGTTTGCGGTATGGATGTAGGAGTTATTGATCCGTTGTTTCGAATTCTTGTTGTGCGAGATCAAGACCGGGACGATTTGTCCCACGAGCTTCACAAGGTGGAGAACCGTGACCATGATGGGGTGTTCTTGGTTCGGTGAAGATAATAGTTGGATGAACGCAATGGCCCTAGAGATGTTCTCAGGTTTTTGCACACAAGTTAGAATACGAAGATCTGAGTTTTGTTTCAGACTCGAGATGTTTCTTTTTTGGTAACAAATGTACTTTCTCTTTGGATCGTACAGACTCCTTATGACTACCGGGACAATCCCAGAGTTTATTAGCGTGTAAAAGATCAAGAACGAGTATGTTGCTTGGGATATATACTGTTAAAAAAAAGAGCAGTATAAATGTATATAGATCATAAATAAGGGATTATAAAGATCGGAATTATAAAGATAGGGATTACCTTATCATCTAATGTAGATTCATAGAGAAAGATTTCTGGGAAACTCTTGCAGCTCAAGAGGATGGAAACAGCTATAGACTCCTTGAGAGGTAACTTGCAGTACAAGCAAGGTGCAATACCCGCAACCATTTTCAAGACGATTGTAAGTACCATAAGAAAGATGTTGTATAAGATTTCATCTAGCTGATAGACAATCCTCATAATATCGCATCGCATCGTGCTGAAAGCGATGGAGATTGGCAAGAACACGTTCAACGTGAGCTTCTCATACTTATTTTCTAAGGTAGATCCTAAAGGTGGACCTTCTGGTATAACGAGGCCGATCATGACTGGTCCTAGGAGGGATTTCATGTGGAAGCCCGTGGAGTAAACGGCAGATCCCAGTACGGCTAAGATAACAGCATGTATATACTTATTCGCCACAGGTTTGCCTTCCGGTGTTTGTTCTATAATCCATTCAACAGCCGGCTTAACAACAAAAAAAACGAAGAGAAAGAACATGATCATTGCGATAAGATCAACGTAGGCGGTCGAGTGGGAGATGTTCTTGTATGTTCCAAGAGAATAAGCAAGTACAATGAAAGAAACGCCAAGAATGTCATTGATAATGGATGCAGACAATGCAAGGCGACCAAACGCGGAGTTGAGGATATTTAGTTCCGTCAAGAAATAGGTGATGGTTGGCAAGAGAATCGAAGATTGTGTTGCAATGATCACGGAGCGCTCGGCGAGACCCTTTTTTATCGGGATGTGATGGCTGATGTTATCAGTGAGGATGTTCCGAAAAAAGAAGCCTACAACGAGAGGAACGATGAAGGTCAAGATCCCAATCACAATGGGCAACGGTCCGCTATTGAAAACCACTCGACGACTGGTTTTTAAGGTCATCAGGAATGTAAACATAATGGCTCCACAAGCCGAGAAGCTTCTTAAAGGTGCATTTCCATTCAACATAGGATCCAGTGATAGTTTCCCTGATGACTTCTCTCTAAGATCGAATAGCTGAGGTCCCATAATCAGACCAGCCTAAAAACATGAAAAAAAATAATGAAATCATAGTATCTTGGTTGTTTAATGATCTTTAACATCTTACGTTCATCGCAACTTCCATTTATTGTTAATTTTAAAACTACTAGTCGCTTACGTGCATGTCAATTTACATTACATATGCCAGTTATATTTATAACTAAGGTCTTACATGTAAAACCTAGATAAATCTTTGAAAACTACGAAAATCTAGATATTCTTGTCATATAAGATATTTTCAGTGACAAACCATAATTGAAATCGTAGTTAAAAAATCGATTCTTATCTATCAATTAACATGATGTAATGGGACAAAAATATGGAAAAGGTACTTACGATCATATAGGAAACGATCTTAGAAATGCCGATATATCTAAGGAACATATGAGTCATGACGACAGATATGAAGATGAGTAATATCTGAATCTCCATGAGTGGCAATGAAAACCCAAATATCACATCGGGTGACTCTAAATTCTCCCATAATCCATTGGAAGAGACGTTGAACAGTAAGGGTCGGCAATCGTCGATATAGGTCGTCGTGTTCATGAATATGAACGTGGGTTAAGAAACGAGGGAAATGTCGAATTTGGTTTTAAAAAAGTAGAAATTAGAATATGTGAAACTTTGGATACGACTTCTAAAGGAATTGTAGATCTTGTCGTTATAGTTTGTTTTGGTCTTGGATAAGTATTTCTTTTCGTAGGAGGTAGTTAGTGTTAGAAGCTGTTTGGATTTTTGGCGTGTATGATTTGTTGAAAACCTACTTGTTCAAAGCTGGAAAACCTATACACCCAAATAAAAAAAAAATATAACACACACATTGACCTATACATACACGCATTTGCCATCGAAGAATAACAATACATTCAGATAGTTTTATTATGGAAAACTATTATTGGACAGAATAAGGTGTTTGTGGAATTGTTGACAGACAGAAATATATTTGTGGAAGAAGTGGACCTTTTAAAATTAGGAACACATCCACAGAGAAAGAATAGTTAATACTATAATAACATTAGAATCTCTCTAAGAGCTGACACTTCAACGCTTTCATGTGTTTTCATAGGACGATACGTCAAAATAGACTTGAATATAAAGCACTAATCGAAAGAATATGTTAATAGAGGCTTCGAGGAGCAAGGATAAAAAAAAAAAAAAAACTATATTGAGAAAAAATATCAAGCAACAATGACATGTCATTAAATCAACTCTCCAGTTTGTGATTTTTCTCATCCAGGGCTGTCTTGAAGTTTTGTGGGTCAGGGACAAATTGCAAAATATGTAACATAAAACTATAAAATATTCGTAATAAATCAACCAGTTCTATAAAACTTATTATATATACATAAAAAAAATCTTATATAATGCACCAGCAACAATAAGAACCAAGACATTGTCTCATTTTGCTTAGCTAAGAGCTGGTCTTGTTCTCATCTCTATAACACATCTACCTATCGTCTCATCTGCATAACACATCTCATATGCATAACACATCTTCCTCTTAAATCTTAAAACTTCTCCAAATGACCTCTTTAACTTTTCATCCCCAACGTTGTATTTTAATACATTGCATAAATAAACAAAAGTAAACAACCAGTTTTTAGAACACAAAAACAAACAACAAAATTAATTAATAAAAAAGGAAAATATGCACACATAGCATAAATAAAATGGCTAATATTTTTTTAAAAAATATTGTGAAAAAGAGTTTTATTACTAAAACATTCAGTTGATTCATCTGACAATAAAATGGAGTTTAATGTTATTTGATGAAAACATATATATGTTTAATCCACACTTGTATTAAAAAAAATTTCTAAACCACTTGTAAAAAATAAATAAACTAGCTCAATGAACAAATGGTGCATCCATCATAGACAAAATTATTCTTAAACTTGTGATTAAAAACTGGGCAGTGGCTCGTGGACATTCGCTAAACGTTCCTGCACGTCTCTCACACCAGCATCGTGTAGACATGCCTCCATGATTTAGTTAGATGGAATCCAAAAAAGAGAAAAATGATTAGTAAAGCAGGATTTAAAGAAAATCTTTGCTATATAAACCCATGACCTCGTTTCTTACAACACAAACAAAAACAAGAAAAACTAACCAACGTAGTTAGGCGTTGGCGGAAAAAGGCAAAGTCACAATGAGATCTTCTTCTAGGATGGGGCCTTCAGTCCAACTCATTTACGTTCTAGGCGTTATCATCATGGCAACAATGGTTGCTCCATATGAGCCACTCACGTATAGCTTGCCACCACTCCCGTCATATTCACCATCTCCAAAAGTATAATACAAGTCTTCTCCACCACCATATGTTTACAATTCTCCACCACCACCATCACCATACTACACTCCATCGCCTAAGGTTAACTACAAATCTCCTCCACCACCATATGTTTACAATTCTCCACCACCACCACCGTACTATTCACCATCTCCAAAAGTTGAGTATAAGTCTCCGCCACCCCCATATGTCTACATTCTCCAGCACCACCACCATACTACTCACCAACTCCTAAGATTGATTACAAGTCACCTCCACCACCGTATGTTTACAGTTCTCCGCCTCTCCGCCACCACCTCCGTACTATTCACCATCACCAAAAGTAGACTACAAATCCCCTCCACCATATGTTTACAGTTGTCACCACCACCAACGTACTATTCTCCATCACCAAAGGTGGAGTACAAGTCTCCTCCACCACCATATATCTACCGCTCTCCACCACCACCACCATACTACTCGCCATCTCCTAAGGTTGAGTACAAGTCTCCTCCACCACCGTATGTCTACAGCTCCCCACCACCACCATCATACTACTCACCGTCTCCTAAAGTTGAGTACAAGTCTCCTCCACCACCATATGTTTACAGCTCCCCAGCACCACCACCATACTATTCACCATCTCCTAAAGTTGAATACAAGTCTCCTCCACCAACTTATGTCTACAGCTCCCCACCACCACCACCATACTACTCCCCATCACCAAAGGTAGACTACAAATCACCTCCACCACCATATATTTACAGTTCTCCACCACCACCAAAATACTCACCTATTATTAAGTATAACTCTCCTCCACCAACATATGTCTACAGTCCTCCACCGCCGCCATATTACTCTTCCTCTCCTAAAGTAGACTACAAATCTCCTCCACCACCATATGTCTACAATTCTCCACCACCACGATACTACTCGCCTTCCCCAAAGGTATACTACAAGTCTGCTCCACCACCGTATGTTTACAGTTCTCCACCACCAACATATCATTCACCTTCCCCTGAGGTACACTACAAGTCTCCTCCACGGACATACTACTCACCATCTCCTAAAAATCATTACAAATCACCACCACACCCACATGTATGCGTTTGTCCACCACCTCCTCCATGTTATGCTCCTTCTCCAAAGACTGTGTACAAATCTCCTCCACCACCGTATGTTTACAGTTCTCCACCACCACCATATTACTCTTTATCACCGAAGGTATACTACAAGTCTCCTCCACCACCATATGTTTACAATTCTCCACCACCACCATACTACTCGCCTTCCTTTAAAGTATACTATAGTCTCCTCCACCACCGTATGTTTACAGTTCTCCACCACCACCGGCATACTACTCACCATCACTAAAGGTAGACTATAAGTCTCCTCCACCACCCTTTGTTTACAGTTCTCCACCACCACCTTCGTATTATTCCCCATCACCAAAGGTTGAGTACAAATCCCCTCCGCCACCATATGTCTACAGTTCTCCACCACCACCACCATACTACTCACCATCTCCTAAGGTTGAGTACAAATCTCCTCCACCACTGTATGTCTATAGCTCCCCACCACCACCACCACCATACTACGCACCATCTCCTAAAGTTGAGTACATGTCTCCTCCACCACCATATGTTTACGTACAACTCTCCACCACCACCACCGTACTACTCACCATGCCCTAAGGTAGACTACAAGTCTCATCCACCACAATATGTCTACAGTTCTCCACCACCACCAGATTATTACTTTTGATACATTCAGGTTTTACCCAAATAAAAGATTGCAAGTGCACAGACAATCGCAGTAATATAGATGGGATCAAATCTACAGAGACCAAGGTTACACTATGATTCTTAATGAATGAAGTGAAGCTAAGACAAGAATATGGGTAGCTGGATGGTTTTAAAACGAAAATAGCTAATAAACTTGGTAAAAGATCAAATTTAAACAAGCGTCAGGTCAAGGGCAATTCGGACAATTTGCAGGAATCAGAGATCATGAACCAAACAATTATTCAGGGAACAAATAGACACAATCTTGAACTCAAACATGAATGTATAACTAATCCACTGTCGTGGTATCAGAGAATTTATCTAGCAACCTAGGATTCTAAACTGTCGTTTGAACTTAGAATTATAAACAAGTATTAATGGTCAGGTTCGATTTGTTCACAGATTGACTTAACATCAGCTTTTGTTGGCTAAGGACAATCTGCTCATCTATGTTCTATCAAGCAATTTAAAACACTTTCATAGATAGATTAAACCCTAGATCAGAGACTAAGTGATCAATTCAGCCTAAGCAGTTGGCGCAACAATAGATGAAGACAACAGATGAATAAATCCCTATCTATGTCCAGTTCAATGATTCATAATTCTTTTGAAAATCATAAACCTAACTAGGGAACTATTCAGACATGGAAGAAGAATAAAAGCAAAGAGATGAAGAGAAATTCATAATCAATAAATAAAAAATCCAAAGGGGTTCAGAAATCTTCTTAAAAGATGTAGAGATTCTTCTCCCCAAGCTTCACAAATTGCAAAAAGCTCAAAATCTGAATAGAAAAATAATGGGTGGCTGCAACAATGGCCAGAAATAAGTATATATAGGTCCTAGGTCGTTTTAGGTCAAATCTCTTCCAAAACCGAGTTAAAATAGGAAAACTCGGGATTTCTTTTTTCTGCATTAATGAACCAATCGGTTTGGACAGTCTTCACGAAAACTAGCACAACTTTAGATCGAACCGTTGGATTACCTTCAAACCGCTTCCAAATGAATGATAACTCAAAGATCTAGCTTGTGTATCCATCGGTGGGAAGTGCCTCTCAAATATTTGCAAACGTCAGGCGTCTCTGCATAGTTCTGCATCTCCATATAGGTGTTTGCATCCAAAATGATTTCTTTTCTCCCAAAGCAACCTAAATCCTCAAAAGACTCGATAAAAAAACTAAAAGACTCTAAAAACACACTTTGACTCGAAAAACCATTGAAAATCTTGGATTCGAAAGCCTTAAAAATGCAGTATATCAACTCTCCTTCTCCAAAAGTTGAGTACAAATCTCCATCAAAACCTTCATATTACTGAAAACAGTAAAGCGATTCTTAAATAAGCTACTGAGCTTTATTTGATTTCAAATTTTTTCTTGTATTTTTTTATCTTAATACAACATGTATCCAATCAATTTCAATTTTCGTTATTAATAACTTCGGCATACCTTCATAAAGTTTCATGTTTTTTTTTTCATATATATGTGTAAAGATTGTGTGCAATCTATTTGTAGTCCTTTGCAAATTTCGATTATGTAATTTGCATATCCTTACATGGTAGCTTTGGATAATTTTAAAATCCTCTTAACATGAATTTTGTATATGGACTGCATACCTAAATTGCATGGATTATTTAAAATTCTTGTTCCACAACATCAACAAATTCTACCGCAAGAAGTGTTGGAACTTAAATTTTGGCTGTAATGAGGAATAACTACTCGTCAAAGTTTAAATTAATTTAAATAAAAAATTAATAGTTAAAGTGGACATGTAATCAAGATTAAAAGTCAAAATGTGCATTTGTCAAACAACGTAAGTATGAGAGTTATGATGCAAAACTAAATAAAAAATACTTTTTCAAAATAAATGTTTATTGACTTATCTATTATATAAAAAAATAGTTAACTCTCTTTAGTTGAGTGCCACCACGTCAGCGTTGGTGAAAGTGACATGTGTCCTTTCAAAATTTTATAATTAATAATTTATTATTATGAAGCAATCAAAGTTAGACTAATTAATTATTTACTTTTTAATTACATATTAATTAAATCATATCCCCTACACATTATTTAAGAAGTATAATTAGTAAAAAATGCTGATGTGTCATACTCATAATCAAAGTTAGTATATTCTATTGATGACATGTAAATGTGATATGTCAAATTTTCTAAAATAAATGAAATGTTTTGATTGGCTGAGTTAAAATTAAAAAAAAATTAAAATTTAACATAAATAGGAATTTGAAATTAAACATAAATAGACTAGATTATAAATAAAGTATTATGATTATTTTTTTTACATATATTCATAATTACATAAAGTATTACTACGAAACTTTTACAACAATACTGATAGCTTGCTATTTACTATCATTTTAGGGTGCATTTCCTGCATCTTTTCCCTTGTTCTTGCATTATTGTTTAGCATTTAAGTAGCATTTGCACTTAGAATCAACATAGCATGCATTTAGCTTAGGATTGCATACATGTGCATATTTATGGAAATTTTCATGTGTTTTGGAGTTTCTTGGAGCTGGAGAGGAGATGGAAGCAGCTTATTGTCGATAGAGATGTCAGAAATGGAGCTCTTGCAAAGTTTGGACCATATCGAGCAAGCATATCGAGCAGAACACATGTGGAGTGTGGTCGTTGCAAGCAGCAGGATGAGAGGAAAAGGATCAACACGAGAGTTCCAAGCTGTTGGTCTGCATCGAGGACCAGCATCGAGGAAGGACATCGATATGCGCTGCACATAGCATATTGAGGTGTAGCATCAAGGAGAACACCGAGAACCCACCTAGATATCGAGCAGAACACCTTCCTTTGCACCTCGATATGTCAACGCCGAGAGTTGACCAAATTTTTTCTGCTTTTTGTCAAACCTTATCTTCTTAGCTTATTTAAGCTAAACTTTATCTTTTTAGCATCTTATCTTCTTCTTTACCCTATTTTCGACCTAGTGGGAAACCACAAAGAGATTTTTATGGGATTTTGATCAAGATCATCTTTTTTATTAAGTATTGCATTTCCCTTGTCATTTTTCTTCTAGTTCTTGTTTAATCATGTTTGATCTATCTTTTCTGCTTGTTTCTGTTGATTTCATGATGTGTAGTGAGTAGTTTCATATGGTTTAAGGTTGGAGCAGATTTGGGGATGATTGGTTGATAGCTTAGGGTGTTTTGGTTTGATTATTACTTAGATCACTTAGCTTGGTTGTTCTTAAGGGTTAAGTAACCTGTTTATGTGAAATAGATCATAGGTGTTTGCTGCATCACAAGTGTTTGTTTAAATGCCTGAAAGAACTTTGCTAGGAACAATCGCTTAGATGATTATATTGCATTTAGGTTGTTTGTTTGGTCTATAAGACCCTTGTGTTTTCTTGCTGGTTTTGCACAGATACGTCATCACAAGTGGGTCTGACATATGCTTAACTTAGACATCTATGTTCTTGTTGTGGGCTGGTTTTGCATAGATACGCCATCACAAGTGGTTCTGACATGTGGTTAACTTAGTTATTTCTGCTCTTGATACAGATTGATTGATTTAGTGGCTTGATCATGTTCTTTGCTTGTTTTCAGTCTTGACCACCCTAGGTTTGATACTAAGTAATCTCCAAGTCATCATTGCTCTAACCTTGATCAGCGCTTCATTGTTCTTTGCTTTTCATCATTTTGTGTTCTGTTTTCCTCTGTTTTTAGTTGCTTTTCTTTTGCTCATTTCCTGCCTTGCATTTCAAGTTGTTGCATTTAGATCATTGTCTTGTAGTTTCTGTTGCATTTAGCTTCTTTGCATTGTATTGCTTGCTTTAGTCTTGTCAGTATTGCTTTTCACTTCTGCATCTCATCTTTGATCACTTAGGTTGTTAGAATCATCTTTCTTCATCATACATGGTTAAACTTAGTTAGTGTCTTGCATCTCTTTTATTCTAGCTCCTAGATGGATTGATTAAACTTCATCTATACTACATCTGATTTAGAGAGGGATTGAATTGAGACCCAAAAGTCCTTCTTCAAATATATTTATATATATATATATATATATTATAATTTCATATAAAAAAAGAATAAATAATAATATTAGATTATCCAGTAAGATAGTGAAGACTCTATATATTAATAATATTTAAAGTATGATATATTCTTATTTTGGAAAGTTATTAATTTATGCTAATAACATCTAAAAAGGTTTTAATTAGATACATTATTAGATAGTTGAATATAAAATAAAATACAATCATGATACAAGTAATTTAAAGAATAAAAATAATAAAATAATAATTAACTTTTATTGAAAGTTTTAAAAATAACATAACTTAAATAGTTTGTCTTTTCGAATCATTACTATTATAACTTAAATGATAATAAGATGAAATAAATATAAATAAAAAGTAAAAATAAAAATAAATCTTTACAGTTTTGATTTTTCGTAAATATATTGCGGCTTGTTTGACAAAATTATTTAAAAAATCTTAAAAAGATGCATTATTTTTAATGAACACATGTGCATACCAAAATTTATAATAAACACATGCGTGCAAATCAAGCATAAAAATAATTTCTGCTCTAACACCCAATATTGGACGAAGAGATGAGCGGAAAGCTACCAGAGAATTTTAGAAAATATGATTTCACAAATTTATAACTAATTTGTATTGAAAAGGAAAGTTACTAATAGATTATCCAATGTACTATATTTATCTTCATGGTAAAGTCAAATCTTAATGTTATTTAGTGTTTTTTTGTATTTTTTGTTAATATTTAATATAATTTTTAATCTGAAACCATATATCATAAAAAGCTGAAAAATAAGAAATTTTCATTAAATATTAAATGATATAAACGATTTTCGGGATTGTAAACTGCATCGTGTAAAAACATAACATTTGCGGCAAGATGTCAGAAAATCTAACCAACACCTAAATAATACAATTCACTTATATCTAACTCATACTTACATGTATATATATACATGTTTATTTCCTTTTAAAATTTAATCATAATATATTAAATATATATATATATTATAAAACATATACTTTGTTATTTTCTTTTAACACATAAAAGCTGTACTTCGATATTTTCACAAATGTGCGTGTGGATATAAATATTAATTATGCAAAAGTAAAAGCCGCATGAGAACTTGTCGTGCATGCATTTTTTAACCTCGGTTACAGTCCAATTTTAATTATTAGATTAAATTATATTTTGTAAAAATATTTATATGTCCTAAGAGTGGTGAGGTGGTTGGAACGCACGAATGTAGAATACTAATTCTATATTTTCTTTGATTCTTATTAAAATTAGTATTCTAGATTATTAATTTTGTAAAATTTTAGTCCTGCTTTTTTTATAACTCGTTATTCTAAACTCTTTATAACTCATTCTCAAGCACAATAGTCATATGTTTTTTTTCCTTTTGTATAGGTCAAATTCATTTTTATGCAATATAATTTAAAAATTTAGTTTTTTTCTTTTCTTTACATCAAATTTTGATCTTTTATTTATGAAAAACATTCGTTCATCTTACAAAGTATAGTAGATATGAATGATTTTACTTTTGTTTTCTGAATATATATATATATATATATGAGCATTATTGAAGTTCAACAACTATTATTTGCAAGTTCTTCCATTTTTGTTTGATTTCAACTTCTGTTTCCGTATATATATATATATATATATATATATACCTTCCATATTTTATATTTTTTTATTCGAATTAGTATTTTAATTTTTTTATTTCATAGAGAACATACAGTTTTGTGTTATATAAAACAATATCTAATTTTATTTTAAGTTAATGTCTTAAGAAGCCTAAGAAACCTGATAAAAATGAACCCACAAAAAGATAATATGATGTGAAAAGCCAAAACATTTAAAACCCCACAAAATGATAATAAAAAATGCTGATGTGGACACTCTAGATGGAGTGAAACTCCTCTAATTATATATACAGTAAAACCTCTATAAATTAATAATGTTGGGACTTCAAAAATTTATTAATTTATAGAGTTATTAATTAATCGATAAATTATTAATATTTTATTAATTTATAGAGAGATATTTCAGTTCAAATTCAAAATATTTGTCAAAAAACAAAAAAAAATATTTTTAACAATGTAAAATTTACCAGAAAATATCATATCAGTGAATTTGAAAAATAAGTCAAATAATTTTTATAAATTTGAAACAATAATATAATAATATTTTACTATATTATATTATATATATATGCTTATATGTATGATTATTAATTTATCTAATTATTAGGACTATGTTTTTACATAGGAGTTTCAAAAAAATTATTATCTTATTATCTTATCGAAATTTGCTAATTTTTACACTAGCCCAACTTGGGACCGGCAAAAATTATTAATTTACAGTAATTATTAATTTATCGAGTATTAATTTATAGAGGTTCTACTGTACTAGGTTTATAACTCGCGTTACGCGCGTGTCTAAATTAATTCTTTTTTAGCTACTATTTTTAAATTACCAAAACTATAATAGATTTGTAGAAATTTTCTTTTATATAAGAGAATTTAAAATATTATGTGTAGTTTTCTCCTATTTTTATTTATAAAATTTAAATATTATTAAGTAAAATAATAACAATGATACCTATCGAATTATCCAACATAGATGTACACATACTTTTGATTTAGAGAAGGGTTTCCTTCTTAAGATCTTGTTATTTTGTTTTGTTTTCCATAAGATTTCTACAGTAATTTTTCCTTTAAGATTTATGTATTCAAATATTTAGTTTTTTTGTTGAGTGTCTTAATAATATTGTGTACATATGCATATATAATCCATGTTTCATGTTGATTCATATTTAGTTTTTGTTAGGAAGCTGCAATGATTATGCATAGCCATTTCTTCCTCCTCTACCAGGTCTTCACGAGTTTTAGCTTATATCTTTATTCAGTTTTTATTGAGATCTATTTTTTTGTAGTCTAATATTTGACAGTTTTAGTTTTTAAACTTGTAGAATCACTGGTGTGGAGTCTTCGCATTATTTTCCACTCTTTTAATCTTTTATGTACAATCTACATGCTTTGATTTGAATATTTTAGCTATATTTATCTATTTGAGTTTGATTCAAAATTCTGTTATCTTGTATTATTTAAATATAATTTTAGAATAATTTTACTTGTGTGTTATTAGTGGTTGTTCAGATATAAGTAATGGCTATGTATAGAAATCAGATTTTACTACTTGTTTAATTTCGAGTGTAAAGTTATTTATGTAGTGTTTTTCCCTGTTAGTTTTTGAATCATAAACACTCAGTG
Organism: Thlaspi arvense; assembly: GCA_911865555.2. Lineage (NCBI taxonomy): Eukaryota > Viridiplantae > Streptophyta > Magnoliopsida > Brassicales > Brassicaceae > Thlaspi > Thlaspi arvense. The sequence goes on from OU466861.1 coordinate 12,062,591, forward strand.
TATTAATCATTGTATATTTTAAAATATATTTGATTTAGAAACTCATGTAAACTTATTGTAACTTTAGATTATTCATTGTTGATACCAATATTTTGAAAAGCAGGAATTTCTTGAAATTAAATATGAAATTAATTTCATTTTAATATTTTTTTGATACTTTACTTCTTTTGATAGTAATTTTTATATTTTATTTTTATTTATGAAAATTTGTTTTGCACATTTGATATACGAGTATTTATATTTTATTTATATTAAGCTCTTTTGTTGTTGATTTTTAAAATAGGTAGCATAGACATCAAGCTAATTTATTTTATACAAATGCTTTTTCTTTGTTAAATTTGTTTTTATATTAATTTTTATTATAGTTATAATGCTGATTCGATATATTCTAACTGTTCAATTTAAATTTTATATGGACTTTTCTCAAAAGCTTATCGCATTATTTTTTTATAAGTTGAGTTTTGTTTAGGTTGATTTTAAAAAATGTTAGCCCAAATATCAGGTTAATTTTCTTTTATGTAAATTTATCTTTTCTTACTTTACTTCTTTGATAATAATTCCTATCTTATTTTTATACATAAATTTATAACATTTTCAAAGCTAAAAAAATCTTTTTATGAAAACATGTTTAATTTTTCATCATATCATAATAGCCTTAAAACAGTTTAGTTTGATATCTAAAAAATCGCAATATAGAATTAAAATATTATGAGGTATATGCATGTGACCATACTTACCATGTCAAATAAACAGTAGTTGCTTCATTATCTTTGTCGGGGGAAAAAATGGGTGAAAGAAGTAGAGTTAAACAAAATACCTCTACATAATGCAATTTAAAGTATGACATTAAAAGTTAAATAAAGTTAGTATCTAATTTATTTCAGGGTTCATTATATTTTCATAACGAATAGTAAAACAATAGTAATTATATGTTTGAGACTACAAACCATGAAATGTTCTTGGGTTCAGAGTTGTGGCAAGGAGCACAACATTTTTCATTATTATATTTTGAAAATTGGCGGCAACATTACCTAAAGAATAACATAAAAAATTGGCCCTTGTTTAGAAAATGTGAAAAGGTGGGAAAACATGCTTACTCTTTTTAAGTGAACATCTATTTTATTATGACTCCTCCCATTGGCAATGCCATTAGCATCACCTAGGCAGCGATAGTTCTCGTCGTTGATGAGGATCAGTTTTTGATATAAGACTCAAGTCCAATGCACTTAGAACAACCAAGAAGTGGAGCCTTGGAGCTAAAGATGGTGCAGAACAGCTTGTAGCCGTGGGGAATGAAGGCTTTGTAGCTGAGGATGGAGCAGCTAAGGACCAAACACCAAAACGCCAGCGTTCTATGCATCCCAAGGAGCAAATTGATCGAGCTAAACCCAGGCCGGTTCGATCTAAAATCAGAGATACAGCCCTTGAACCGCCGGATGAGCTAGATAAGGAAAGTCTGAATATATGTTACACCAACATAATATTCGACCCACCTAAATCATTCTTTGGAACTAAGGAGAGCCACAAACCGTCCCTGGTTCAGTGCAAGCCGCCATTTAACCAAGAAGATCCCCCAAATCCACCTAAACCAACGATTGAGCCAAGAGAAGCATTCAGCGAGCTGTTTAAGGAAACAACGGATATCACTTGTATGAAGACATTATATTCGACCCTCATCACGTCCACAGCAGCTAACAAGAGTCATACCAGACCAGAACAAGTCATTAATCGCCCCATTCCATCAGAAGTCAAAAGAAAGCTACATTAAGGAGAAGCTTTCCCCATTTGAAGATCATCACTCATAACTATTCAATATTGAAGACCAACGACCACCCTCATCACTCAATCTCGACCATTCGTCATCATTAGAAGATCCCTCACATTCATTTCGTGCCAAAGAATCATCACAACCTCCCCATTCATCGCCAAAGTCAAGGATATGCTCATTGGAGCCTAACGGCTAGTAAAGAGATCAGTCATCATTCAGCTTGATCTTTGCCCCATCTTTAATGTTTATGACCGTTGTATTTCATTATTTTCGAGCCTATATAAAGCTCAAAGCATTGTACTTTTCAAGTCACCAAGTTATAATCAAAAGAAGTTATTTTTGTTTTCAAAGAAAGTGTCTCTTTGCATTACAAACTGTTCCTGCGATTTCTTTAAGTGTTTTGAGGATTCAACCTTATAGAATTTCGTGTAGAATCTCCTAAGGTCTTGTGAGGATTATCCCTTGAGCTGAGAAGAGTCTAACTCTTGGTGTTTGAGGTCATCAAGCATCAACAAGGCTACAAAACCACCAATCTTCTCTTCCATTCTATCTAGCTTAAAGCTATCTGTTCTAAGACACAGTCCTTAACCATTTGAGGATTGTATCATTAGTATCAGAGCTAAAAGCTCCTTATCCAGGTGTTTTCAGTTCTCTTCTCAAGTTTTTGATTTTTATTTTTGTTCATCTTTCCTTTCTTATAAAACTAAAAACCCACAAAAACTGTTTTAATTTTGATCTGTCTTCTGCGACTTTTATAAAATTCAAAAATACATAAAAATTATATTTTCTTTTTGTTTCGGTTTATTTAATCTCTTAAAAACACAAAACAATTATTTCCCAAAATTATTTGGATCGTTTGATAATTTGTTTTGATTTTTCAATTCAATTGGTCAGAACCGCTTAATTCTGTGTCCTTCATTTTGTTCGATTTTTATAAAATCCAGAAAAATTTAAAAAAATTAATTTCTTTTTTCTGTTAATTTAAACCCTTAAAAGCAACAAAAAAATTGTTTCCTGAATTTGTAAAATCATTTAATATTTTATCTTTGATTTTTCATTCAACTGCTAAAACAGCCTGAAAACTGTTCTTGTGTTATTGTGATTCATCTTAAATAAACTTTGATCTTTTGTACTTGAATCTTATTTGCAAGGTACTAAATAGAATATCCACCACCAGTAGACCCAATGCAGGCAATGATAGCCATGATGCAAACACAATTCGCAGCCATCAACGAAAATCTTGCCAACCTCAATGCCAATACCCAAGCCACTGCTGAAAGGTTAAATCGCTTGGAGAATCCAGCACGCCCTCCACATCTATTGCCAAGAAGAAACATTCCAGGAGGTCAACAAGATGCAAACCGTGTAGAGGATCCCCCTGATGTACCACCACGAGCACCAGACCCTGTACAAGCTGCCCCAGAAATTTTAAACAGAAGGAATGCTGAGCGCAACAGGCCATACCAAGAGGACAGAAACTTGCCACCAGAAGTCAAGCTTGCTGCTCCAACTTTTGCAGGAAAGATTGATCCAGCCGCCTACCTAGAGTGGGAAAGAAGGATGGAACATTTGTTTGAGTATTACTCTTACAATGAGCCAAAGAAGATGGCCCTAGCAATTGCAAGTCTCACTGACCATGCCTTAGCTTGGTGGGACAGAGAAACAGCTGAAAAGAGGAGACTAAGATATCCTCAAATCAACAGATGGGCAGACATTAAATTTGAGCTACAAAAGAGGTATGTTCCCCCTCATTATCACAGAAATTTACTAAAAAGATTTAGGTCTTTGTATGAGAGAACCAAGAGTGTAGAAGAATACTTTGAAGAATTTGCTGTTCTAAGAAGTAGGCTAGAGTTAGAAGAATCAGAGGAGTCCCTCATGTCTCAATTCATGGATGGCTTACAAGAGAGGATACAAAGAAACGTGGAAATGCAGCCTTACCACTCCTTACAAGAACTTCTCCACTTGGCCATTCAAAGAGAGCAACAAATCAAGAAGAAAACCTCTACTAGAAGAGGCTCAAACAACAATACTTGGAATCAACAACAAGCTCAACAAAATCAGCAGCAGCAGCAGCCAAACCCCACGCCATTTATAGACAAAGGAAAAGGGATAGCCATAGGATCACGCTTCAAACCTCATGGCCAAGAGCAAGGTAAGTCAAGCAACTCAAATAGACATCATGACATTATTTGTTTTAAATGTCAAGGCAGGGGTCATGTTTCAAGGGAATGTCCAAACGAGAGGACCATGATTCTTAGACCAGATGGTGGTTATGATTCTCAAGATGAGGAGATGGCTGAATATTCAGAAGAAGAGATCACCAACTTTGCTGAAGAAGGAAGCCTTCTAGTAATTCAAAGGGCATTAACTACACAACCAATCTTTGAAGATCAAGAGCAAAGAGATAGCCTCTTTCATATCAGATGCACTATTAAAGACAAGGTATGTCATTTAATCATTGATAGTGGTTCATGTGCTAACATTGCAAGTGTTTCTTTGGTAGAGAAACTTGGTCTTCAAATAATGCAGCACCCTAGACCCTACAAGCTCAAATGGTTAAATGATAAAGAGGAGTTAAAGGTGTCAAAGCAAGTCAATATATCACTCACCATTGGGAAGTATAAGGACGAAATATTGTGTGATATTGCACCTATGCAAGCTGGCTATGTCTTACTTGAAAGACCTTGGCAGTATGATAGAGAAGTCAGCCACAATGGGAGAACAAATGAGTATTATTTTTACCTTAACCATTGTAAGCATATCTTAGATCTTTTAGCTCAAAAAGATATCAGAGTTTTACAAATAAAAGCTAAAAAGGATGCTGGAAATAAGGCTAGCTATTTTGCAATTCAGGAATTTTTAGATTTGATTCCACCAGATATAATGCACTTGCCTTTGCCAAGAGATTGTTTTGCAGGTTTTAAAGAAGAAAAGTTCAAAACTATGGAGCTTAAAGGGGAAAACGTGAGCAACAGTGGTGAAAACATGGTGTTCACTAAGGAGAAACCACCTTTAGAAGAGTTTATTCCAACACTGAAGCTGATTGAAGCTAGAAACATTCCACTTAACAAACTCATTGAGCATATACAAGCCAATTCCCAAGGTAAGTTCTTAAACTTAAAACATTTTCCAAAGACTAACTTAGGGTTGTTTGATGCAGGTTCTACAGTTTTGAGGACAAAAACTCTACAAGATGGGGAGGATGATATAAGACTCAAGTCCAATGCACTTAGAACAACCAAGAAGTGGAGCCTTGGAGCTAAAGATGGTGCAGAACAGCTTGTAGCCGTGGGGAATGAAGGCTTTGTAGCTGAGGATGGAGCAGCTAAGGACTAAACACAAAAACTCCAGCGTTCTATGCATCCCAAGGAGCAAATTGATCGAGCTAAACCGAGGCCGGTTCGATCTAAAATCAGAGATACAGCCCTTGAACCGCCGGATGAGCTAGATAAGGAAAGTCTGAATATATGTTACACCAACATAATATTCGACCAACCTAAATCATTCTTTGGAACTAAGGAGAGCCACAAACCGTCCCTGGTTCAGTGCAAGCCGCCATTTAACCAAGAAGATCCCCCAAATCCACCTAAACCAACGATTGAGCCAAGAGAAGCATTCAGCGAGCTGTTTAAGGAAACAACGGATATCACTTGTATGAAGACATTATATTCGACCCTCGTCACGTCCACAGCATATAACAAGAGTCATACCACACCAGAACAAGTTATTAATCGCCCCATTCCATCAGAAGTCAAAGAAAACTACATTAAGGAGAAAATTTCCCCATTTGAAGATCATCACTCGTATCTATTCAATATTGAAGACCAACGACCACCCTCATCACTCAATCTCGACCATTCATGATCATTAGAAGTTCCCTCACATTCATTTCGTGCCAAAGAATCATCACAACCTCCCCATTCATCGCCAAAGTCAAGGATATGCTCATTGAAGCCTAACGGCTAGTAAAGAGATCAGTCATCATTCAGCTTGATCTTTGCCCCATTTTTAATGTTTATGACCGTTGTATTTCATTATTTTCGAGCCTATATAAATTTCAAAGCATTGTACTTTTCAAGTCACCAAGTTATAATCAAAAGAAGTTATTTTTGTTTTCAAAGAAAGTGTCTCTTTGCATTACAAACTGTTCCTGCGATTTCTTTAAGTGTTTTGAGGATTCAACCTTATAGAATTTCGTGTAGAATCTCCTAAGCTCTTGTGAGGATTAGCCCTTGAGCTGAGAAGAGTCTAACCCTTGAGGTTTGAGGTCATCAAGCATCAACAAGGCTACAAAACCACCAGTCTTCTCTTCCATTCTATCTAACTTAAAGCTATATGTTCTAAGACACAGTCCTTAACCATTTGAGGATTGTATCAGTTTTCCAGTGGCATTTAGATAGAATATGTGTCATCAGAATATGACGATGGTATTACATATTTGTATATGCATGGAAGAAATGTTTTTACCATAGAGGTCCTCTTCTTGTTGACGGCCTTGCTAAACTTGGTATGAGAATGAATCTTAAATTTTTGCCACTAAATAGTATTGTCATTCTAATAAGCCTGGACAAATGTTGTTTTCTCAGTGAGTTGGATTAGAAACTAATGGGAAGTCACCATGTATGTGGTTCTGTTGTTAAAGTTTGTAATTTTGTAGACAACACCGGGATCAAGGTTTTGTTGATAACAGACTACTCGATTAGCTGGTATGGAGGCTTAGATTGTAGTGGACTATAAAAAATTGTGTTAAAACAGAATTTGTTAAACAAAATATAATAGTGTTGAATGAAAAAACCATTCTTCCTGAGAATCAGCTAGTCAGACTTGAAGTTGACTGCGAATCCATGCTTGTTGATAAGCTACCAAATATCAGATTTTTCCTCATGTCTGGAACATGCTTTATGTTTGTTAGCGCGATCTCCATTCCTAATATCCTTTTTTGTGAACAGATTCAAAATGTCAACTGGCGACATTAAAAACACTATCGTCGATGGTGTCAGTGGAGCTGCAAAGAAGCTGTTTTTTGTCCTTGTCAAATAATTAATAAAGATTTGGCCAAACCGCCACACCACGAAATTTTTTTAAAGAATTAAAGAAAGAGGTCAAAACTCGACTTTGCATATTCATCTATTTTCTTAAAGGTTTTATTCAATCATTTTATTACTTAAAATCGTTTATTATATTAATATAATTATATTCTAAATTCGTATCTAAATTTTTGCGGTCTTACCATTCATTTCTTCCTAATCGCCTGAATCAGATTGAATATTGCGAACAATATTTCTAAAACGATTTCATAAAATGATTTTTTAAACATTTTCTTATCATTCTACAATGATTCTGCAACACTATATAGCTTACCGTAGAACGTTTGATCTTAAAAATAGATGATTATCAGAAAGACAGAAAAACGATTTCCGCGTCGGCCCTAGGCAGGTTCGCGAAACGTTTGTCTTGAAATAGTCTTTATGATCTAATAAATAGCGTTTAAGAACACATTTAGGTGATTTATGAGAACGACAATTAGCGTCTAAGAGCGTCTTTAAGGCAATTTATATGAACGTGTATTAGCGAATTAAACCTTTCAATCGCTTATTCAAATTAAGTTCTCATATAGCGTTTTGCCAGTTATTTTGTGTGGAATTTTGTTGGGTAGCCTGGATTCCTGCAAATTGCATTCATCATCTCTTTCAGTGTATGATTCTTTCTTTCTGAAACTCTGTTAGATTCAGGTGAGTAGGGAGTAGTCGTTTGATGTATGATGCCTTTTTCTTGAAAGAAAGCATTGAAAAGTTCATCATATTCGTTTCTTTTATCACTTCTAACAATTTTAATGGTTTTTTTCAGTTGGTTTTTGAGTTTGTACTCTTTGAATTTGTCCAAGACTTCATATTTACTACACAATAAGTATACGTAGCAGTATCTTGTGTTATCATCTATGAAAGTCACAAAGTACTTTTTACCGCCTCTAGTTTGTATGTACATTAAATCGCTCCAATCAGTGTGGATTAAGTCAAGAAGTTCAGTTATTCGTTCAACATGAGGTGATGGTATTTTTGTGAGCTTGGCTTGGACACAAACTTCACATTTGTCTTTGCTAATTTTCTAGTTAGGATTCAGGTTCAAATTAATCAGTCTTTATACAGACTTATAATTCACATGTAGCAGCCAATAGTGAAATTGATTTTATAATGCATAATTATACCTATGAGATCACTGATTTACCACAAAGTTTCAAGGCACAAGGATGTAAATGGATCTTCAAAAACAAGTTAAAAGTTGATGGTTCAACTGAGAAGTACAAGGCCAGACTTGTGGATCAAGGATTTAGACAAAAAAAAGTATATATTTTTTCGACACCTATTCTCATGTGATATGAACAATTTCAATCAGAACACTGATAGGAATAGCAGCATTAAGAGGTTTCGAAATCCATCAGATGGATGTAAAAACTGCCCTTCTAAATGGTGATTAAGAAGAGGAAATTTACATGAAACAACCCAAAGAATTTTTGGTCCCGGGTCAATAACACAAAGTCTGTAGACTTGTGAAGTCGTTGTATGGGCTTAATGATTTCTCTGTATTTTGCATCTTTTTAGCTTTCTTATTTGTTAGATTTTTGCTTCTTTCATCACCTTTTCCTTAATTTTTAGTCTCATATTCATTCATAGTAGGTTAGGTTAGTATTAGGTCATGCATTGCATATTTGGAGTGTTTTGCAAGTACTTTTGATGATTTAGAGTTTCTATGGAGGTTATGTGATGACTCAAGAAGTAAGTAAGGAGGGAAGAGCCAAGAAGACAAGAAGTAGATGATTCATGAACTGAAACAGGCAAAAATATCGGTCTCAAACCGATACGGACCATGCTGAAGAGCATATCAGACATATTCAACAATCAAAGCTAGCCAATGCATGCAAGGTCCATGTACATCGAGATGATATATTGTCCGATGAGAAGTGTACGACCAAGAACCAAGATAGACGATTTCTTTCACAATATCGATCATGATTATCAGCTTCAGCCCGATGAAGATCCCCGAGATAACAAGTATCAAGCAAGAATATCGGGCATAGTCCGATGGAAAGCACACATCAACCAAGGATATCGAGCTGCGCCCGATGCAACATGTCCGAGATAGTAACTGTTTTTGGTCCTCACATGCTACTATGGCTACACTCTTCCCCTCTTCTATAAATAAGTTGAAGCCACCTCTTAAAGGCAACAACACGAACACACCTACTTCTTTTCCTAGTTTCTTTATTTATTTCGAGAGATAGTGAGAGAAAAAAATATTATTATTGTTTCTTTTGATTTGTAAGAATTTCGTCTATCTTAAATTAAGTTTGCACTTCCTTTAGTTTATTTTCCTTTTGTTTATTTTTCCTCATTTAATTATGTTTAGTCATACAATCTCTATAGATTTTGTTATTAAGAACATGATGAGTGGATAGTTTTATTTAGACTTAAAGATGGATAGATTAGGGGAGTTTGAAAAGAAAAGTCTATGTTTATTATGTTCTTCAGTTTTAATCCTTTCTTATTAGTCATTTTTATCGTTTAAATGAACTTGATTAATTGGTTAAACATTTTTAGGCATCTCTAGGCAATATCATGCTAGATATATGTTGGAACTACTTTTAAGAGATTAATGTATCCTAGCCTATAAGAATAGTTGTTTATGGCATTTTTTGGCTTTATAGAGTTGGAGATTAAAGTTTGTTATTTATTCTATTACTAAAAGATTAGGTTTTGGTTATATGATTAACAAAAGGGTTAGATCCAAACACCATGTGCTAAGTTTGAGAACTCCATGCTTAAGGATTAGCATTTACTTATAGCTATTTATCCTAGTTAAATGTAGAAAACATCATAGACACAAAGAAATAAAAAGAGCTCCCTAAATCAATTACTCTATCCTAGATCTATTTTATCTTGAAGTTCTAGCTATTTGTCTTGTTTTTACTTAATACCTTGTCCATTTACTCAGCTTTATTTTGTTACTTCAAGTCTTTATTTCCTTATGCTTTTGCTTATTTATTTTGTTTAAATACTGCTCTTTTATTTTTATTTAAGTTATCTTTTTATCTTTTTTTTTTTTTTTTCTTAACTCTTGTTAAGTGTCATAGCAAGAAATATATTAATCAATCATCTAACTTAACTTAAGAACAATGACTATAATGATTATGCTCTAATTGAACCCTATGGATTAATAAAAACCCCTTTACTATAGTATAATTTGAATTGTAGAAAGGGCATTTACTATAGAGAAAACCTCTTAAGTTTTGAACCTATTCTCTCCTATTTTCATAAGTAGAAGAGAGGAGTGGATAGAATCCTTTACCACTTAAGAAATCTCCAAAACAATGATATGAAAAGTTTAACAATGTAATAATGTTAAATGGTTTCAGCATCAATGAATATAATAAATGCATCTACATAAAATATACTCCTACTGGATACATCTTGTTGTGATTGTACATAGATGACATGCTCATCATCGGCAACAACAATCATATCATCCAACAAACCAAGATAATGCTTAGGGGTCAGTTTGACATGAAAGCCATGGGTCTTGTGGATGTTATCCTAGGTATAATGATAACACAAACCTTTGAAGACATCACCCTGTCTCAAGGTCATTATGCTGAAAAGATACTTGAGAGGTTCAAGACCTACTCGAATGGAACTGCGAAAACTCCTGTGGATTTGCAACTACACTTGACTATAACCGGTGAAACTGTGTCACAAGTGGAGTATGCAAGATTTATTAGAAGTCTGATGTACTTAACAAATTGTACAAGACCAGACCTTGCTCATGCATTCAACATATTAAGTCATTACACAAGTAATACAGGTCATATATACTAGAAAACCATAACAAGCGTATTAAAGTAATTGCGATGCACCAAAAGTTATAGGCTGCACTACGGTAAAGAACCAGCAGTCTTGGAAGGATAATTTGATTCAAACTGGATATTTGATTCAAAAAACTCAAAATCCACAAATGGTGATGTCTTTACTCTTGGAGGTGCAGCAATATCTTGGAAACTTCAAAACAAACTCTGTTAGCAATCCACCATGGAATCTGAGTTTATAGCTTTAGATAAAGCCACAGAGGAAGCAGAATGGCCTCTAATTTTCCTGGAAAACATCCCCAAGTGGGAGAAACAAGTGCCAGCATTACGAGTTCATTATGACAATCAATCATCAATAGCTCGGGCATTGAGTAATTTGTATAATGGTAAATCTCATCACATCAGAAGACAAAATAAAACTATTAGACACTTGATATCTCAGTCGATTATATCAAGTTAGTTGAAAACCTTGCAGAACCCTTCACTAAAGGTTTAAATAGATATCAAGTATTGAAATCATCAAAGGGAATGGGTGTATTGCCTATGACTAAAGAAGATGTTTGATAGAAACCCCACCTATGTGACTGGAGATCCCAAGATCTAGGTTTAAAGAGACAAGTAGATCACGTCTGTGCCCATCTCTCATTACGATGAAACAGTGCTTCATGTAAGTATTTAAGGAGCTTTCTTTTAATAATATTGAGTAGCTTTTATGTATAGAGTATAATATGATACTTGTGTATATGCCAGGAGCTGTTTCTAGGAGGATGAAGTCAAAGCTATATCTCCAAGTTCAGTCATGATAAACCAAACAAGTTCACGGCCACAATGAACACAGTAAAGATATTAGTTCTACGAGAAAATAAGACTGTGTTATACTTGTTGTCTAAGTATACAAAAAAATCCGGGTGGTTCATGACATCATGTTCACCTCATGGCCAAGTAAAGTCGACAGATATCAACAATGAATAGTTCAAGGCTGAAATATGCTACTATCTCATACACCATTAATTTTTGCCTATACTCTCAAAAAGTCCTAGTGTCAAGTCCGTCGAGTCTGCATAGTCTTTCGAGTTAGTAAAGTCTGCATATGTTTTAGAGTAATTTCTATTCGTGTGGGGGATTGTTGTGACTTAAATTTTGGCAATAAAGAATTCTTTGATATCCTTGTAATGAACACTAATAGAGAGTGCAATTACTTGTCAAAATCAAAGTTAATTTGAATGAGAACTCAATAGTCAAAGTGGACATGTAATCAAGACTAAAAGTCAAGATGTGCATTTGTCAAATATTGGAAGTATGACAGTTATTATGCAAAACAAAAAAAGTTCTTTTTGGAACAAATCTTTACTGGCTTATTTTAATAAAATTATCGATATTTCATTAATAATTTTTTTAAATCTCGATAAATCTTTATTGCTTGTGTAGAATTATTTAACAGAATATTTCCGTTTCTCTTATCTTTGTTGAATAAGGAATAGATTTTCAGAATATTTCTGTTTTCTGTGACTAACAAGAAATAAGGGTTTTCGGGATATTTCTGTTTTTCTCTATCCTTGTCAAACAAGGAACAAAGATTTTTGGAATATTTCCGCTAATCTTTCATGAGTAATAAGGCAAGTGCCTTCCACCACAAGCCTCCTTTCCCACCTCTCTCACTCATTATTCTGCAGCAGAAAAGCAATCAGCCTTCAAATACAAACTTCCAACAAATTCCTCTCGTCTCTACACTTTTTTCGGTAAATCTCTAGAGTATAGCGTAGTTATCTAAATTCGTAGATTCTATAATCGAGTGCTGTGATCATAGTCTCAACACAGTTGTATTCTGAGATTCTGAATCTTTTTAAACCGCCACACTGCTAAGGAAATTTATCAAACATGCATATGCGTATTCATCTATTTCTTTAAAGGTTTTATTGAATTGTTTTATTATTCAATATCGTTTATTATATTAATTTACTCTTATTTTAAATTTGTAATTTTCAATGTGGATTTTTGCGATCCTAGGAAAACCTCAACAAGAACATCAACATCAAATGTCTATTTTTGGCTAAACCATTCAGTAAGTAGCATTGTTAGCTTCTCAACTTCAACGTGAAGCTGATGTCATGCCCTCAAACTTGTAACTCAAAGCCTATACACCCATATTTTTGAAAATATCACTGGAACTAGATATCATGTGTATTGTATCATATGTAATGTATCATTTGTTTTTTTTTGTTAATATCATTTTCTATTGATGCAAATTCAGTTGCATTATTTAATTAAACTCTAGAAGTGGTGATGCTAATTATTTATATCAGTATTATTGATTGATGCACTTATTTTCATCATTTATCGTAATTGATGTTGATATATGTCATTGGCAATAAGTGATGCTCCTTCCGTCTTTTATATAAGATGTTTTAGAAGATTTTTCTTGTTCTAAAATAAAAGATGTTTTCAAAAATTTATACAAAAATTAACGTCAAATGACATTTTTACCCTTATATTAATCAATAAATTAAAAATTAAAACATCACGAACTACAATAAATAAGGTTACAATAGACATTATAATAAGTATTTAATTTGTTTGCTTAATCCTAAAACATCTTATTAAAAACGGAGACATTATTATTATTTGAATCAGTTAAATAAATAATAATAATATTTACATCACTTAGAATAAATAATATTAATATTTACTATCAGTTATAATAAATAATATTATATATTTATATCATATATTTTAGCTGATAGTATTATTATGTAAATTATATATCCGAGATATTAAAATTCATGTTGGTTTTAAAATTTGTGTTAATTTTTATAATATTATAAATTTAGGATAATTAATCATTTTATATTTATTATTCTAAAAATATATATGTAAATATACACATATGATTTAACATAAAAAAAAAGTTTGGTGTTGATGAATTTCTTTTATAGAGGAGAAAACTAGTACTCTCTATCCTTCTTAGCAATCTAAGATGAATAGTTGCTTAGTTGAAATTTTATTTGCATCACTTTTATAACTGAAAGAAATATTAGCATCATTTATTATTGATATTAATGTCAGTTGAGTAAATGTTTCACTTATATAATTAATGTAAATTTATATATCTGTGTTAATTTTTAAAAGTGATATAAATTAAAAACGACTTTTAAAATTGATATTAATCAAATTAATATTAGTAACAATTGTTTTTGATTGTTATTAGTCAAGTTAAGATAAATATCAATTAAAAATCTAATTAATAATTTTATATTTAATGTCAATTTTTAATAAATGATTTTAGATAAAATCAGTTATTTTATTGATACTTTATAAATAATGTAATTGTTGGAGCTGGATTTCCCAAAGTAAATCCGGCCCACTTAAGACTAACAACAATACTCAAAAACTAAGTTCAGTTGACCGAGCCTCGTTCATACGGCCCAGGTCCGGTCGCTCACAATGGTCTAAACCTGATAATCATTGTTCCGTTCACCAAAGTCGAGCTCCAGCTCAACCAAATCGCGAAGAATAAGGAAGAATCTGGACCATGTCGGAGCATATTCTCACCAGTTCAAACGAGCCTGAGATTTTTGGAGAAGCTGCTGCACGTGGCCGGGATACGCGCTGAAGATTGAAGCTCGCCGAGACAAGCTATGTAAAGAAGACGAACTGCCATGTTTAAGGGACCTTTGACTTGATCTTCTTCTACACTCTCTGATATACGAAAATTCTGTAACTGCTCTTCGAGCTCTTTTCATTTCATCTCTTTCAGAGAAATCCTTATAACCATTTAATTCCCTGATTAATATCAAGTTATTATTTCAGTTAGTGCTAGCTTATACAGTCAATCTGTTCGAGAGAATCTAACCCTTCATTCTCTTAAAGTTTTTTCCTTACAAAACACATAAATTTCTGAGTGTGGATTTTTGTATCCACATTTTAGCGCCGTCTGTGGGGACAGATCTATAGATTTCTCTTACTCAAAAGCAAATCCTAAGCCAGCTGAAACCGAAATGGATTCAACTCAACAAACCTCGGGAAACATCTCACTGATTCCGATCTCTCCAGATCAAGTTACTCCGACCGGCAACGTTAGCCAGGCAGCCGGCGTAAATGAACCCAGGGTTACGACCCTCGTTGACACCACTGGCATGAACTCCAACGTTCTCAATCGCGTGGAACCGATCATGATCAACCTCGTCACCCTACACGGAACGACGAGTAACCATTCACAAACAGTCGAGAGACCCGCCTCTCGAACCTAGGTGCGATCTGACTCCTACAGCTTGGGCATCTCAAAGTCGTGCCCCCCTTGCCTTTCCGCCACCACTTGTAGCTTCTAGGAGCGCCACAGAGTCGGCGGAGATACTCCAAATGCTCACACATCTGATCGATCGACAACGAGATCAGGAGATCAGAGTATAAAGACAGGAGAGGCATCAAGCCGCAACTAGATCCGCTGCAAGTCCACCTCCACGGACTCAGCTCGACTTTTCGTCGATTCCTGCTCCAAATAATCCACCCGGACATCTTGCGACACCTTTGCGTGCTCCAGGTCCACCAAACTTCGCCCCTGCGGCGAACCAGACACCAATCACCATGGATATTCTGGCTCCAGGAATACCAGAGATGGGACCTCGTCCCGCGACGAGATATCCATCTCCACCTGTGCCAGCACCAGGAATACCCAAAATGGGAACTCGTTCCAACACGAGATATTCATCTCCACCTTTAAGACCACCTGGAACCGAGCTACCTCAACAGAGATGGCTTGGATCCTCGGCCTTCGCCTCGAGCTTGCAGATATCTCCCTAGTTCGGCTAACAATCGAACACGACCTTGAGCTCGAGACCCCCTAACGGAACCCGTGAATAACCTATTGGGTTTGTTCACATACAGCTTAGAACTCATGTTCCAAACGATCTGACTCGGGTTAACCACCACGGCACCGGTTCAAGAAACCTAGTCGACTGTGAATCCTTTGAAAGATTCCAGAACCAGACCGACTTCGCCTTTTGACAGATGAACTCCATGTTCCATCAAGCCACGAGCTCAGCTCCTGACATCGATCGAGTAATCCGAGAGAGCCAACGGACTCCGTTCACTTACCCAATCATGAACACATACCTCTGAGACACCACTTAAGTACGAGTCCCAGAGTACACTAGAAATAGTGACCCAAAAGCTCAAATCCGACTCTTCAACCTCGTAGCTATCCGAGCAAATTTTTCACCAGAGGAAAAAGAAGCGGGATATTGCAGGCTCTTTGCCGAAAACTTAGCCGAACCAGCCAAGAAATGGTTTGCGATGCTGGAAGAATATTCAATCAGAAATTTCAACGAGCTCGTTGTAGCCTTCGTCAAGCAATATTTGATCTTCATCGAAAAATGAAAATCCGAAACCGATCTCTGGAATCTAATCCAAGCTCCAGATGAACCACTTCGATCATACATTGCCAAATTCAAGGCGATCAAAACAAAAATCGCTAACCCTAATGAAGCAGTAGCCCTGCTCGCCCTTAGAACCAATCTCTGGTACAAGTCAAAGTTCAAGGAAGAGCTCATGCTTTGACTTACGAACTCACTTGACGATGCACTCCACCGTGCATCTATATTTCCTAACTTCGAGGATGAATCGTCAGCCTGCAAAGCAAAATACCATAACGAACAGCTCCACCTTGCACCTTCCGGGTCGAAGAAAGCTAACGTTCCACCTCCCGAAAGGGAGTCGCAAAGCAAATGACAGCATTCATATGCCATAGAGAGCTCGTCCCCTAAAAAAGACTCAAGCTTCGACCAAAACAAATATTGCGAACACCATAAAAAGAACGGACACTCCACCGAGGATTGTCGAACTCGAGCTAAAATTCTAGCAAGAAAGCTCGCCAAGGAAAAAGTCGAGAATGCCGAGGGAAAAATCAAAAAGCCACCTTGACAAGGCATCTCAAAAGCGAGATTGCGAAGTCTAAGTCGATGTTGCAGGAGCAACCAAGTACCAATAAACTTAAGAAACACACATCAAATTCATTAAAACTATAAACATATAGCTTATATATATATCGGATTCTACTATGATTCAGAAATTTCTAGATATTATCGAGAAATGTAAAAGATTAGAAAAAATTGTAAACTTATCTTAGTGTTGAACCAGAAAATTACCACTAAGGATTTGATTAACAGTTGTGGGTTTCAGAGAATAAGATCTTTTAGTAGCTGTAAAGCGAAGAGATTACAAGAGATGGCTTAACCGAGAGGTTATGCCGAGATGAAAAGAAATTGTTTGCGAAGTAAGCTAGAAAGCGTTGGAGTTCCTGGTTTTAGCTCTCCTGCTCTCTAGATTGTATGAGTTGTTCTCTTGAGCTTCGGGGTCTTCTTATTTATAGGGATAGGAGGTTGGTTGCTCCGAACTCCTTTTCCTTTTTCCCTTTGGTAAATATTTCCATATTTGCGATATGGAAATATCTCTTATTCTCCGAAGAATATGGAAATTCTCCTTTATCCTCTAAGTCGATCCTATGCTTTCGGACTTCCTTGATTATCCTTAGGAATTTTCCTTTTACCTGAGCTAGGTCGGTGCAGTCCTCCAGGTTTTGATGGGCTTAGGTTATTGGTAGAGAAATCCTTTTAGGAAATGTGCTCATTTCCCCCTCTAAGCCACCCCCCCCCCCCCCCCAGTTCGGCGAGACTGATTGTAAATCAGATTGGCGGACTTCATGAAGTTAAGCGGGTTTGAGCTTGCAGTAACCATTAGTTCGTCAAGGGCGTGTCTTCGCGATGGCCAGCTTGGCCCGAGTTTAAGTAGATTCGACACGTGGCGCTTTAACAAATTTATTAAATATTCGATCCATTAGGGTTTTACTCCGAGCAGGAAAGGCGAAAGGTTTATCAGACGACGAATCTTGACACGCGTCCTTTTAGGAAACTGTTGATATTTCTTTCGATTTTATTTCTTCGTCTTCTAACTTATTTCCCTCAGATTGATTCTTCTCCACGATAATCTTCTTTTCTCGACGATCTCCTCTCTTCTTCTTTTGATTTCAGATCTCAGTTGAGCATATCCTTTTAGAGGCATGAGGTTAGGGAAGAGAGACAAAATTTCTTCATTAGACATTGACATCCCCGATTTCTCTCCGTACAAGAACCCCAGATCAGAGGCTCCGTCGAGGATCCAACCGTCGTTGGAGATATTTTCCTGGATAAGCCTGATGTGGCTGTTACAGACACCCGCTCATCTCCAAGAATCCCAACGGAGGATCCGAAGGTTGAATTGCCAATCGAGGAGCAAGACTCCGTCTTTGTGACGGCGGAGGAGCAAGAAACTAACCTGCCAGGATGTCGATGAGGATCCCGGTTTCAATCCTCACGAGTTCTTGCTTCGCTGGAGCGGGGATTCCCCGGCGATGCTTAATGAATATTTTACAGCGAATCTGGTTTGGCAATGCAGGGTGAAGCTGAACCAAGAGAGGTCGGTGGAAAAGCTGAAGCCGTTCGCTTGCTTTCTGGAATGGCTCAGCGTTTCGTGCAGGGTTTAAGCCTGTGCGCATCTTTGATTGACTCTGATGACCGAGAATTGGTGCGGGAAGTGAAAAAAGACAAGGAACGAACAGTCAAAGATCGAGAGCTCCGTGACGCTTTGGCGAAGATCAAAGAGCTTGAGCGCGAGAAGCTTGGTGTGGAGCTTAAATATCAGGCTCTTAAAGTAAAATCTGCTAAAGAAAGACAACTCCACAGGGAAAGTTTGGAGAAGAGGGCGGCCGAAGAAACCAAGAAAGCAGCTGCCGCCGAGAAGGAGTTTCGAGGTCAACAACGCAAGTCTGTTGAGCATGTTGTCGACCTGATGTACCGATGTTCGCGGGAGTGGTACGACCCCCGCATTGAGCGGATTAAGGCATTTATGGCGCAGGAGCCCGACATCCAGTGGCTCGAGCTTAAGATCGTTGATGCTGAGGCGAGAGCGGATTGCTACAAGCAGCTGAGGTCGTCGGGACACGAGGTTCAGGTTAAGGAACATCTGTCCCATTCTGCTAATGCCGACTGTTTGAACATAGAGTGTCACAGGATCAAAAATGCTCCGCTTACTCAGGACGACTTCGCTGCTCCGACACGAGTTTATATGCGACCTTCTAACTCGGAGTTGGAGGCAGTCGGGATTCAAGTGCCAAAGCGGCGTTGAGTTTTTTTCTTTTCTCTTCTTTTATTTTATTTTTTGTAATGATTTTCATAGTTGTTGTTTTGTCCCCTTCTTTTTTTTTGAAAAATGTATGCGAGATAAACGTTTTCTCCTTTTTTAATGAAATGAAGTAATTCAGATCAAAATAATATCGTAATGCTTTTGGTTTTGCTTGTTGACGAGGTGACCCTTATCTTCGAGGGTTTTGAGAAGTCAAAAAAAAATCTTTTGTCTTGCGGTACGGGGGCATTCTTTAGGCCGGTGCTGGAAGCGAGATTCATTTGCTCGTCTTATACCAAACGACAATCAAGATTGAATACCAAGCTTCTAGGATTCACTTCAGCCTGAAAGGTATGATCAAGGGTCGTGCGAGTATTGTCTTTGGCTTTCGTCTTATCTACTTTGGAAGTAATTAAATCGAACCGAAGTATCAAATGACTGGTGATCAGCCACTAATTTAATTTTTGCTTTTGCTTTTTTCAAATCGAATGTTTGGCCCGAACATCGATTCAGCAAAATGCATTCGCATAAGGAAATATTACTCTATGTGCCGAGCTTTTTTATGGTCGATTTGGACCAGTAGCTATCCTTTACTTTGAACGTTAAGCTGGTTAACAAAGTTAAAGGTAATTTTATTAGGATAGTGACTGAACCCGAAGGCTGCCTACGTATCCAAACGGGATCAAGTCATTCGTAGTTCTTGGCAACAATTGCAAACTTAAATACCGAGCTGTGTTCTCTAAGGGTAGTACTTCCTTTTCATCGAATTTTGTGCTCGCTTGACCGGTTTTCCATCCATCTTTTCCAGTTTGTAGATGTCGGGTTTGACGATGTGCGTGATGCGATATGGTCCCTTCCAGTTCACTTTAAGTTTTGTCGGGTTCGTAACCCTTCGTAGAACAAGGTCATGAAGCGAGAACAATCAGCTGCGTACCTTCTTGTTGTAATATCTATAGATTTGTTGCTGATAGTTCTGAATGCGCAATAAAGCTTTATCGCGAAGTTCTTCTAAGCCATCCAGAGCATTGATTAGCTTTTCATCGTTTAGTTGTGGATTCTGAACCATTAAGGTTCTTCGAGCACTCGGCACATGCGCTTCGGCGGGTGCTAATGCCTCACAGCCGTGAGACAGAGAAAAAGGAGTTTCTCATGTTGCAGTTCGTGGAGTCGTTCGGTGGGACCAGAGGACCCCCTCCAGTTCATCTGCCCATCTCCCCTCTAGGTCTGTTAGCCGCTTCTTAAAACCGTCGAGAATGGTTTTATTAGAAGCCTCTGGTTGTCCATTTCCTTGTGGATAACAAGGTGTTGAGTAATTTATGTGTATTTCCCAACCCTCACAGAAATTTCGGAAAATTGACGAGGTAAACAGCGTGCCATTTTCTGTGACGATTTCGTATGGGAGGCCGTGCCGGTATATGATGTTTTCCCATACGAAAAGCTGGACGTCGATTACCTTAATGCTGGTGTATGCTCTAGCTTCAACCCATTTTGTAAAGTAGTTCGTCATCACCAGGATGTGTTGGTTGCGACCTGACTTAGGCATCAGGCCGATTGCATCCATTGATCACCTCATGAAGGGGTACGGTGGAACGGCGGTTAAAAGGAGCTCAGTAGGTGTGTTGATGATGGACGCGTGTTTCTGACACGATTCGCACCGTAGTACGAATTGTTCGCAATCTTGGATCATTCTAGGCCAGAATAACCCATGTTTTTTTTTTATCTTACAAGAGATGGCTTAACCGAGAGGTTATGCCGAGATGAAAAGAAAGTGTTTGCGAAGTAAGCTAGAAAGCGCTGGAGTTCCTGGTTTTAGCTCTGCTGCTCTCTAGATTGTATGAGTTGTTCTCTTGAGCTTCAGAGTCTTCTTATTTATAGGGATAAGAGGTTGGTTGCTCCGAACTCCTTTTTCTTTTTCTCTTTGGTGAATATTTTCATATTTGCGATATGGAATTATCTCTTATTCTTCGAAGAATATGGAAGTTATTTTTTATCCTCTAAGTCGATGTGATGCTTCTGGACTTCCTAGATTATCCTTAGGAATTTTTTTTTTATCCGATCTAGATCGGCGCGGTCCCCCTAGTTTTGATGGACTTATGTTATTGCTAAAGAAAGCCTTTTAAAAATGTGCTCATTTCCCTTCTAACACTTAGTTACCGTGGTTGGTAAAAGTTTCTGGAGTCGGAGTTTTTAGCCGAAGCTTCAAGATTACTATAAGAAAAATATAGTTTTTTAAACGGTTAAGAAAAAAAAAAAATTTATTTGTCAACAGAAAAGATATTGTTATATCAAACTTAACTTTTTCTTTTTTCTAACAAGGAAGAAAATCCTCCCTATTGGAGTAGATTATAGTTAACAAGTGATAGAAATTTTTGTTTTTAATGCGTGGAAGCGTGTTTCTAAATTTGAGATTCCATTACTTCCAGGTAGATATTGTTGCCAGCAAACTAAACATGATAAAACTATCTGAATTTAATGTGTTTAATTCAGCAAATCATATCCGCCCAAAATCCAAACAGTTTCTGACTAACTAACTCTAAAGACCAAAACAAACTAAACAACGAAAATTACACGTCTATTTCCAAAGATTCACACGTTCTTTATAGTTTTTTTTTCTTTGAATTTTTAAATAAATAAAATCCCAGTCTGAGACACCAAATCCTATAGTTTCGTTCGTTTCTTGGCCTTATTTATGAATACAACGACCTATATTGGTGGTTGCAGATCCTTAATTTTCAACATCTCATCTTTTGGATTATGGGAGAACCTAAAATCACCATATCCGGTTTTCGGCTATTCACTCCCTCTCCTGGAGATTCAGATATTACTCATATTCATCTCCATCGTCTTCTCTCACATGTTTTTCAGATGCATCGGCATTTCCCAGATCGCTTCCTATTTCATGGTAAATATCCTTTCATGTCTAGCGTGATATACACGTAAGAAACTGATGACTATTATAATAGAAATATATGTAACTTAACAAGCACGTAAAAGCTTTAAGCCGCATATTTAACGACCATGCTTGCTATTCAAGATAATTTCAATCACGACGGATTTCATCCCTCGCAAATCCAGTGTTTTCTTGTATTATACCTCCTATTCAAGACAGTTTAAATATTTTTTTAAAAAATATAACAATTAATAATATGTTCAGGCTGGTTTGATTCTTGGGCCTCAACTGTTTGATCTTCTGGAGAAATTATCGGAAAAGCTATCTTTGGATCCCGCGTTGGATGGAAGCGCGGCGTTAAGAGACGTCGGAGTGTGTGGAAACATAATGCTTGCATTCTTAATGTCAGTTAGAATTAGCCGTCGATTAGCATTCAACAGCGGGCCATTGCCCATCGTGATCGGGATCTTGACCTTCGCCGTTCCTCTATTCGGCGGCTTCTGTTTCCGAAACCTCTACACAGACAATATCGATCCTTACTACATGCCACCAAAGAAAGTCCTCGCCGAGCGCATTGTGATTATCTCAAGTCAATCCTCAATTCTCTTGCCCACCGTCACTTACGTCCTCTCCGAACTCAAAATCCTTAACTCAGAGCTAGGTCGTCTTGTATTGTCTTCAGCCATGATCAACGACGTCCTCGGGATCATTGTAAGCATACTCGCTTATGCCGCAGGAACCTACAAGAATGTCTCCCACGCAACAGCTTATCGTGACATTATAGCCGTGATCGTCTTCTTTCTGATCGTCTTTTTCATTTTTAGGCCGGTCGTAGAATGGATAGTAGATCGTACGCCAGAAGGCAAACCTGTGGCGAATATGTATATACACGTTGTGATTCTGAGTGCATTTGGCTCTGCCGCTTACTCCTCGTTCTTCAATATGAAATACCTGTTGGGACCATTCACGGTCGGCCTCATCATACCGGGCGGCCCACCTTTAGGATCTGCCTTGGAAGCCAAGTATTATGATTTAACTATGGACGTGCTATTACCGATTGCAATCGCATTCAGTACGATGAGATGTGACATAATGAAGATCATATACGAGTTTGATGACATAAGGTACAACATGTTCTTAACGGCTCTAACGCTCGCTTTGAAACTAGCCGCTGGCATCGCACCTTGCTTGTACTGCAAGTTACCACTCAATGAGGCCTTTGCCATTTCCATCCTCTTAAGCTGCAAGAGTTTCTCCGAAATCTTTCTCTATGAATCAACACTCGACGATTCGGTAATCCCCTTCACCCACACAAAGCAATCTTTCTTATAATACTCTACTATGATTTTTTTGTTTTTTTTTTGGTGTTTTCAATCTAATTTTTGGAAAGATTTGTGTTTAATTGAGTTTTAGGTGATTCGGATGAATTTGGAAATTCTTAAAAGTTTCTATCAAAATTATATAAAATTTCTCTAGAAAATTCTAATTAAACAACTAAAAATTATTTAAAATTTTCTTAAATGCAGTGTTTAAAATATTTCCAATAACAACAATGAATTTGTTGGTAATTAAATTTAGAAATCACTAGTTCAATGATACAATTTTAAATAATTTTTTTTAAAATTCATGTTTGAATAATACAAAGTTTTTCGTTTTCTTATAAACCACTCCAAATACTAAATTAAATACATGTTTATTTAATTTATTATTATTATTATTACTTTGTGCAGTATATATCGCAGGCAACATACACATTTCTGATAGTTTATGCGCTACTAAATTCTGGTATTGTCCCTGCGGTGTTGACCAGTTTGTATAATCCAAAGCGGAAGTATATTAGTTACCAAAAAAGGAACATCTTGAGTCTCAAACCAAACTCAGATCTCCGGATTCTAACTTGTGTGCACAAACCTGAGAACATCTCTGGGGCCATTAAACTCCTCCAACTATTTTCCTCGCCGAACAAAGAACACCCCATCATGGTCACGGTCCTACACCTCATGAAGCTTGTAGGAAAAGTTATCCCCATTATGATCTCGCATAACAAGAATTCAAGAAAACAGATGACTAACTCCTACATCCATACCGCAAACCTTGCCTTAGCCAGTTGAGTTCGGTAAACATGAGCATATTCACTGCCTTCACACATGAGAATCTGATGCACGATGAAATCTGCACCCTCGCACTTGATCAGACCACGTCGATGATTATCATTCCATCCGGGAGGAAATGGACCATAGATGGGGCGTTTGAATCAGACAACGAGGCCATAAGGCGTCTCAACGTGTCCTTACTCGAGCACACGCCTTGTTCTGTTGGGATACTCGTGGATCGTGGAAATTTCTCGTGTAAGGACACGAGAGAGTACAACATTGATGTAGGTGTGATATTCATTGGAGGCAAAGACGATCGTGAGGCACTTTCACTGGTGAAGAGGATGAAGATTAACCCAATGGTTACTATAAGTGTGATAAGATTTGTCTCTAACCAAGAAACAGAGCAGACGAATTGGGAATGCATTCTTGATCACGAGGTTTTAGAAGATCTGAAAGATATAGAGGCTACAAATTGTATTGGATATACAGAGAGGATTGTGACGTGTGGTCCTGAAGTGGCCACAACTATCCGATCGCTCTCTAAGGATTATGATCTTATGGTGGTTGGGAGAGATCATGGCACGGGAATAGTAGACTTCTCGGGGCTCACGGAGTGGATCGAACTGTCAGAGTTAGGTGTCATCGGAGATTTGTTAGCTGCTAGAGATCTCGACTCTAGGGTTTCTGTTTTGGTAGTTAAACAACAATAACAGACGTGAAAATGTATACATTTATTTATACATTATAAAGCTATGTCGTATATTCTTTATTTAGAAGAACTTGATACACTCTCATTCTTTTAAAGGAATTTTCACGAGTACTGTCAATAATCCAAAGTATATCTTTTGACTGGAAACGTAACTCTATTTCAACTCACATTATCGATTACAAGATATCTTTTTTGTACAATTTAGAGAATATTTTAGACCTAATTCCTTTAATTCAGGATTATATTACAAATGTCAAGCATCTAGGA
Organism: Thlaspi arvense; assembly: GCA_911865555.2. Classification (NCBI taxonomy): domain Eukaryota; kingdom Viridiplantae; phylum Streptophyta; class Magnoliopsida; order Brassicales; family Brassicaceae; genus Thlaspi; species Thlaspi arvense. The sequence goes on from OU466861.1 coordinate 12,087,332, forward strand.
ACTATCTAGGGATAAGAGGGGATCATAATGGCTAGATAGTACAGAAGCACATTCCTTTTCGGCAGGTTTGTTGCTCAATGCAAACAACTTCCTCTGTTGTACGATAAAGATTTTCCTTTTTGTTGCAGGTGACAATTGGATCCCCTGGAACTTGTAAATTGTGTTTCAGTTGTTGGGCTTGATGTGAATTTGTCGTGGCGCAAATTGGTCTTCTCAGAGCTTATTTTAATCCGTAAAGAGCTTTATGAAAAGAGCAGATGTGGTTGGGAAGAGCAAGATCTTCCAATCCCGGTGGCTGCACCATGTAAACCGGTTCTTGGAGCTCAACATGGAGGAAGGCATTTTTTACATCTAACCATGTAAACCGGTTCTTGGAGCTCAACATGGAGAATCTTTGAAATCTCCTCGAAGATGCCCATCTTCTGCAGAACAGTAGGATCTGCGAATTGAGTGGGAACATTCTTCACTCCCAGCCACGCATTGTAGAACAGCGTGTCATACTAATCCCATTCCTCCTGGATATCACGGAATATGCAAGTGTCCCGTGATATTTCATGCTTCGGAGTCCCTGCCCAAGCCACTCCGGAGGCTATTTTCCGATCTTCTCGCTTGGCCCATGGGGCCTGCAAACCGGGTGTTGACTGAAGGAATCCGTAGACCATGTTGCAGTGCTTGAAGACGAGCTTTGCCTTGGTCGTTTCTCCTGTCTAGGCATCTGAAAATTCAAGTTCGAAATCGACCAAAAACATCACCAAAATTAGCAAATCTTTCAAAATTCGAAAAATCAATCAATCAAGGTGAAATAATTGATGGCGATCAACTACAACACTACCAGGAACACAATTCAAGCATCAGTTCAACCCAAATCACCCAAAATTTCCAGATTTTTGCAAATTTCATCATGAACTCGAAAATTTAAAACTTGCAAATCAACCGATAAAAGCTCACATAGATGGTTTCATTCCTCTAATACAACCGAACTAACCATGATTCAACAGTTAAATCAAGCTAATCAAGTCAAAAATCGGATTTTACCAAACCTATGGCGGACTGAAAATTGGGGATTTCGAACACATACCTTGCAGATCTTAAAAACCGAGTTGATATTCAGAAAGAGGAGCAAAATCCGCATGGATTAGGCTCTTGAATCACTCAATTGGGTTTAGAAAATCAAAAGTTATGAAATTCTCAAGTTTGCTCTATGGTTTGTTGTTTTAACAGTTATGATCGAGGAAGAAGAAGAGAAGAGAATAAACGCGTACCTTCGCCTCGGACGGGTGACGAGCGTCACCCGTTTTTTGTTTGGTCATGGCTTTTTTTTTTTTCAATGAAATCTAAATATTAATCATAAGCACGAAAATAAAAACTAAGTACAATATTTACAACTTACCATTGGGTTGCTTCCCACTAAGCGCTTGTTTAAAGTCATTAGCTTGATTTTGGTTGGCTGTTTAGACAGTTGGTGCATCATCCAGTGACACAATTTGTCATGTTGGAATCTCTGCTTGTGCCCAGTAATGCTTCACCCTTTGTCCATTGACAGTGAACTCCTCTCCTTTGGAGTTAATCAGGACAATTGCACCATGTGGGCAAGCTTCTTTGACAGTGAAGGGACCTAACCATCGAGAACGCAATTTACCAGGAAAAAGCTGTAAACGAGAGTTGTAAAGTAATACCTGGTCATTGGGCTCGAAATGTCTGGAGATGATCTTTTTATCATGATATGTCTTTGTCCTCTCCTTGTATAACTTGGAGTTTTCATAGGCCAGATATCTGATCTCATCCAGTTCATTGAGCTGAATCAAACGCCTCTCTGCAGCGGGCTTTAGATCAAAATTCAGCTTCTTGATGGCCAACTCTGCTTTGAATTCCAACTCTACTGGTAGATGGCATGCCTTGCCATAGAGAAGATGGAATGGTGTAGTCCCAAGTGGCGTTTTGTATGATGTCATGTAAGCCCATAATGCATCATCCAGCTTTGCAGACCAATCTTTCCTTGTCTTCCCAACTGTCTTTTCCAGAATTTGCTTGATCTGCCTGTTGGAAACCTCAACTTGGCCACTGGTTTGGGGGTGATAGGGCGTGGCTACTCTGTTCTGTACACCATACTTCTTCAGTAGCTTGTCAAAAACTTTGTTGACAAAGTGAGAACCATCATCACTTATGACAATCCGCGGGACACCAAATCTGGGGAAGATAATGGTGTTAAATAACTTCAAAACCACTGCAGCATCATTAGTAGGAGTAGCCAACGCCTCTACCCACTTAGATATATAATCAACAGCAACCAGAATGTATCTATTCCCATAAGATGAGGGAAAGGGTCCCATGAAGTCAATACCCCAACAATCAAAGACTTCTACTTCCAGAATGAAGTTATGTGGCATCTCATGTCTCCTGCTGATTTTTCCTCTTCTCTGAGAAGTATCACAGCTTGTACCAAAGGCCTGGGCGTCTCTGAACATAGTAGGCCACCAAAAACCAGCTTGAAGAACCTTGGAGACTGTTTTGAATGTGGCAAAGTGTCCAACATATTTTGATCCATGACAGTGAAAGAGGACATCCTGCACTTTTTCCTCTGCTATGCATCTCCTGTAGATCCCATCAGCACAATTCTTGTAGAGATATGGCTCATCCCAATAGAATATCCTAAGCTCTCTTAAAAACTTCTTCTTAGCATAACCTTTGAAGTCATGTGGTTCATCCTCTGCAGCAAGGTAGTTTGCAATATCTGCATACCAGGGCCTTTTTGGATCATTCAAAGCATAAACAGGTCGTTGTAGTATAGTGGTAAGTATTCCCGCCTGTCACGCGGGTGACCCGGGTTCGATCCCCGGCAACGGCGCCAAAAACTTGATAGGGTCAGGTTTTACCCAAATAAAACTACTGCAAGTGCACAGCAAAAGCAGTTGTAGTACAAGGGGTATCGAATCCCAAGAGAGTAATACAAACTACACTATCGAGTGTAGGTTCGGATTAAGCTAAGCAGAATATTATGTATGTAAAGTGAATGAATAAATAAAGTAAGCAAACGATTTTTGTAAGTTGATCTAAGTTTCAGAAGACTAAAAGCGCTAAGTCAAGACAGTTCGCAGGTTGAATCCAAGAATGTAGAATGCATGAAATCAGGAATGATTAAGAACCGTTTTAAACATGAATCACTGATGTATAACTAATCAATTCTCATTGCAGAAGTTATCTATGCCTAAATCACAGAGTTTCAAATCTCTTTGCAAATCCTAACAACCTAAGCATGCAGGAATGATCAGATTCAATTGTTTACAAAACTCCTAAGCTAAATCTCTTTGCACTAAGTTATTTTGCTCATCAAAGACTAGTTCAGGTTATGAATAATGCTCTCACATATATTTAACAACCTATGATTTTTGGATTCCTAGATGATGTGTCTCAGAAAATCGAATTTAAAGCAACCAGAGATGAAAAACCATAAGATATTCCTAACAGATAGCGATTCTACAATCTCTTCATCAACCCTTGAAAAGCCCTAACTTAACTAGCAGATTACTTAGACATGATTATGAAATCACAAAACATAACTAAATAATATTGCATTAAGAGAAAGAGTAAAAGAAATAAGGGGTTCGAAATCTTCTCAAAAGAGTACATGATTTGTCTCCCCAAAAAGCTCTGAATAAATCTCTCTCTAGGCTCTCTGAATTCTCAGAAACTAAGATAATATCCAACAATGGCTGAAAAACCTAATAAATAGAGGCTAAACACGATCTGGGGTCTTCTTGTAAATAATGAAACTTCTGGGCCAATTCTGTAAATATTGCTCCATCTTTTAATAAACAGCCACGCTCCTTCCTTGATGGGTGACGAGCGTCACCATACGGCATACTTTCTTCTTCGAGCTTGGTACTTCGTGGCTTCAACTCAGAATGCTCCAAAAGGTTCCAATAACTCCAATTATGCTCCAGACATGCTATAACCTAAAAAGACTCTTCTAGGACTCTAAAAAGACCAAAAAGACTCAATAAAAAGGACTTATATCATGGTTAAAAACCATAAAAACCATGATATATCACTGCTTCATAAGATTATTTCGAGATGATTCAAGGTTGTACTTCAGCGAAAAAAGTGTGGGATACTCCGTAAAATATTTTTAAAAGAACATCAAGTGTCAAACGCACAAGTTTAAATACTCTCGCTTTTAAATTTGAACTTATGAGGATGGATGCCAATGAAGATATTGCTGGATTTAGTGGTAGAATATGTTACATGGCACATGAAACACATGTTCTTAGGAAGATATACAAGAATATGAAGTTGGTCAAGAAGCTGTTGAGGGGATTTCCTCAGATATTTTACGTAGTAAAGACTGTGATGGAAGTCGCACTTGATACATAGAGTATGCCTTTTAATGATGTAGTGGGAAAAATTGCAGGTCAATGAGTTAGATTTACCTTCTGATGGATCAAACAACTCAACATAAATCAATGCTTGTTTAGATAGTGGTAGTTAAGATGGCATAACGTCTTATAAGATAGAAGGCCTCATGGATCTAATGGAAAAGAAAGTTGAACAGGTTTTGAAAAGAGTTGAAGACAAACGGAAGATGAGAATCCAGTGTCGTGAATGTGAGGCTTTTGGTCACTATAAGTCAGATTGTCCTACAGCCATGAAAAGAAAAATTAAGACTGGTTTTGCAAGGATCCTATACCTCACAACAAAGAAGATACACATGATGAAGATTTATCTAATATTGTGGCATTATTTAGATCAGCCAAAAAAATTGATACTAATTCTAACAGTTCATCTGATGGGAATGTGGATAAAGACTCTAGCTTAGCCAGAATTTCATGAAGTAAGAAGTGTGATCCTCAATCTGTGATGCGAGACTTATATGAGAATCTGGTGGAAACCTACAAAGAAAACATGACCTTAGTACAATATAATGAAATAAAGTAACTGTTGAAATATGGTGGAGAAAAAAAAGAATACAATTAGAAGAAAAAAAAAACAGAAAATTATAATTAAAACACTTCAATCAGTTTTGGGAAACCTAAAGCTATCTAAAAGGCTAAAACACAAAACCGGAAGAAAAAAAATACACAGGCAAAGAGTTCTCTACGGGGCATTCAAAATAATTGGATCAGTCTGGTTAGCCAAAATCTGATGGTCATCAATGATCGAACCATGTTTCCCGACCGCAGCCGGAATACTAAGTGAACGTTTCCTCATCTTCGCTTTATCCGAGACAGCTGCAACCATTCTGTTCTTGTACTCAGACGTGAGCTCAATAGATTCAGTCAATGGCTGGTTCGCTGTCCTGAGGAAAAGGTCGAGGTTTTGCATGTATTTGTCGTCTTTGATGGGCTTTGTTGTAGCCTCCTTGTGGTTGTTTTCAGACACCATGGAGATTGTATCTCGTGACTCTTCTTCTTCGTTGTCTGTCCAGTAACTATTGTCTTGCATTGCCAGATCATCATACTCTTCATCTGACTTTGTCGATTCCTCATCCACAGATCCAACCTGGTTTAACATTACATGTAAAAGAGTATTGATACACTAAGAACAAGATACAATATCATTTACATCCTCCCAATGAATCTAGATTTTGTTTTATACCTCTTCACGGTCTCGTTCGTCATTGTTATCGCTGAAATCTTCATCAGAATCTGGCTCCGCGAAATCATCATCGACTTCTTCATCTTCATCGCTTCCATCTACAGACTGCTCCGCCTTACGCTATACAAAAGACATATACATGATCAAACAATCTTCATAACATGTTTTTTACACATTAATCAGCGTAGATTTTTACCTCTTTCGAAGGCCCATCAGATATACGTGGCGAACTGCAGCTAGAAGAGTAATGTCTACTTCCGGTTTCGTTAAAATCTGCTCTCGACTCGTCTACACTCCCTGCGTGACTAGTTGCGCCATCGTTAGGCCAAGCGCTGACACCAAGGAGACCGAACTGAAGATTCACCGGTTCAGCTTTCTGTAAGTATCCATAAATGGGATGCTCTGTTCCATCATCCATCTCAGTGCCAAAGACTGGCTTCTCCATATCATTAACGGAACCAACAGGCCAAGTTTTCGCTACAGTGCCGTCAGTATTCAGAAGAGCCATTAAACGCCTAGAAGAGCCTGTTCTTTGGATCAGTTGAAACATTCCTTTCGAACTTAACGAATTGGCTGCACACTGGTTCCTGTGCTCGTCGTCGATAACAGCAACGGTGTTCGTGGTTGCGTCATAGAGCTTCTCTCCTGCTTCGCGTCTACGCAGACAGCTGAAGACCGTCGCGTGGATTGTAGCCACGCTCTTGTCGACGTTTGTGTTGTTTATCTTAGGCACAAGATGTTTGTCAGCTCGTTTGCATAGATAATCCTGTATCGTTCTGATGTTACGTATATATTTTACATACTTATTCTTCGCCGGATCCAATGTCATGTACTTTGCTCGGACAGCGAACCGTTCCAAGTGTTTCTCCTCGTTGGCAATGTATACCATGAAGGGAACAATCGAAGGGTGCTTCTTCATCAGTCCCATCTGCAGAAAAGGAAAGAAGTTAGATTGAAAAACTCAAATCAAAATGTGTAAATGAGACATAGATAAGACTTACCACAAAGTTAAGGCTTAGGTGGACACCTTCAACGACTACAGATTCTTTCCTTTTTTCCCATGTTGTAATGAGCCTATCGAGACTGTCAATCACCATCTCGCTTTGTGCCTTATACCCTTCTATAGCCATCTGCTTATCACTTAACAACTCAGTGGTGCTCGAGCTTGAGCCAGCGACCGTCTTTTGGGAATTAGAGTTTAAAACTCGAGAGCCTTTCAACTTTTTGGCTCTTCTTTTGGCTTTCGACTCAGCAACCGCCACAGGGTCAAGGTACTCTCCAGCATGGTACGTTGAAGCCCATAGTAAAGGGTTCTGCTTCTCATCAGCAAAGCTCCTCATCATGTGCCTTATAGAGTCAGTTGATACCACAGTCGTAATCCCCAGCCTACTACCCTGTAACACAAATATTTACAAATTGCATCTGATCACACATCAAAAAATTGTATACCTCTAAAAAAGGAAGAGAGCTTTTTATTGTCAATCCAAAGTATATAAACGGAGGGAAATGAATATTACCAGCAATGCAGACAATGTAGATTTACCACAGCCACTGGTGCCACAGAGCAGAACAGTTACAGATTCTTTCCTTTCTCGGATTCTGCAAGTGATAACAAGAGTTGTAGACAATGTGTGAGATAAATGAAGAAAGACTACACTTTTAGGGCAAGTCATACGAGTGGTTAATAGCAAACCCGAGGCACAATAAAGTCGCATGTATAACAAATCAACATACAGCGGTGCTAGTAGCAGTGACGGGGATTAATGCGGTAAAGTATGAAGTTAAGCGTGAGCATAACATTTAATATACAGTCAACCATAACCCAAATACAATTAACTATGTGAAAGTCCCTAGTGAGAAAGAAAAAGAGAGAACAATTGACATATTGGAATAGCGAGATCAGATTCAGCTATGATTTTGAACATAAAGAAAAATATACGTGCCTGATCATATTGCTAATGGCCAATCAATATAATTCATTCTGACTACTATTTTCTATCAAATAGATACGCTAGTAAGCCTAAAGAATATCTTTGAAAGGCACATAATTTAAATTTTATGCATTTTAAAGAACAGAATATGACATAAACAGCAGACATATGCAAATTCTATATGCCCTCACTTTTTTTTTTTTGACAATACATATCAAGTTATATTCCAAAAGTTAAGAAATTTTACCTGCATGCAAGAATCAAATCTGCCCTTTGGTCACGGCCAACGTACTTATATTCAGCCAGGCAATCACACACAACATCCAGGAATATTTGTCGCGAAACAACAACAGTAGTGCGTCTCTTGTACATCTCAAATGGTTTGCTTTTGTCCTTGTCAACATCATCAGCAACCAAACAGTTAGCTTTCTCTACACAGCTTGAACCACCACCTCTTTTTGCAAATTCAGGCTCCTTCCCAGGCTCTGGTGAGGACTTACAAGATCCCTCACTTCTTATTAACTCGTAAACCCTGCGGCTGATCTGCCACCAGAGAATGAAAGTGATAAAAACAGATTATTAGTAATATATCAACGAATGAAAGACTCCTTATCCCTAAACCAAAAAGCAAAACAAAAATGGCAGAGAAAGCAAAAGATTTTACATACAGCACAACTCACTAGAAACCACTCTAACCTTGAAAATTACAATTGCGTTTTAAGGAAACTCATGTCCTTACCATATACTATAAAGATTATGATAGACATTGATGACTGAAAACACCAAGAAAGATGTGCAATGGATATCCCAATTCCCAAAAGCAGAAAGCTCAACAGCATACAAAATTTTCCAAAATAGAGACTGTAAACATAATCAACCAAGAATAGCACGAGACAGTAGGAGCTAACTCCTATCTAGATCCATACACATCACTGAAACAACATCAATGCTACAATGTCCAACTTAGATTCACAATTTCGGATGAAAACAGAGAAACTTATTCCGGAGAAGAAATAAGCAATCGAAAGTTAAAACCACCAAATCGTCATTATAAGAAAAACAAAAGGCATAATCGCGATCACCTTGAAGGCGTGACGCGCCTTGCATCCCATGAGCTGAAGAGTACTCTGCAATACAGGACGCGTATACCTAAATGAATCCTCCCCATTACCATCTCGAATCGCCGCCGCCTTAACCTCGTCGTCGACCACCACCAAGTACAGAACTTTCGTCGCCTCCGCCATCTCTGCAACCAATAGAAGAAGAATCGAACAAACGAGAACGAATCTCAATCAGAATGATTTTTAAAAATTTCCACAGAAAAAGCAAACAATCAGGGGAAGAAATTGGGAATGCAGGCAAGGTAGAAGAGGAAAATCGGTTTTACCGATTAGGACAAAATTGGTTTTCACAGATCGAAGAAGAGAAATCTAGGTTTTATAAATGAGGATCGTGTTGGTTTTCTTTATAAGAAGAGGAAAATGAAGAAGAATAAGAAGAAGAGAGGAAAGATATTTTCGCCATTTTTATTGTCACTCTCTCGCCTTCAACGCATCGCTCGAGGAGAGCCTTCACGACTTGTTAAAGAAAGCTTCTTCTCTCTCTCTCACGTATCTTTACGTTTTACAGAAAGGAAACAATTTTACAAAAACCTTCCTCTCGCTTTTTAATATTTTCTTGGCTTTGTTTAATCGTTTTTGAACTCAACCAGCATCTTACTTTTCTTGACAAAGACATCCTTAGATTTTGTTTTTAGAACGAATTGACCCTTTTATTTTGTCTTTTTTTTTTTTTTTTTTTTTTTCCGACATCTAAATGTTAAATAGCTCTCTTTTTTTTGGGTGACGATTTGGGTTGGGTTCAATATTTCGGTCAGAAGCTTATAAGAGTTCAGAAGTTTCGCCGATTCATTTGATCCGGTCTCTGTCAGCAATTAGCAACAGAGTAACTTTTATGGAAGAAATAGATAAGATCTCTAGTCATAAGAAGGTAAATAGTCTTATTTAGTATATATATATATATTTTTTTTCCTCTAAAAAACCCTATGAATTGGTGTTTTTTTAATATTAAAAAAAAACCATTCACGAATAAATCTATTTTTAATTATATATTTTGGTTTACGTTCTGAAAAAAAAAACGTGATAGCACAGCATGCATACTTCAAAAAATGAATATGATTAGGCTCTTTTTTAAAAAAATATGACTATGAATATGACTTTAATAATAATGAATAGTCATAAGTACATGCATATACTTTACCAATTAGAATGGTATAAAATAAAAAAGATAAGATTATGTGCACGTACCTTCACAAAAATTGTCTTTGCACAAATCTATGAATTTGAAGATAAATGTAATTTTAGTTTGTGCTGGGTTTTTCTTGTGATGGCAAACCATATTTATAGAGTTTTGTGACTCTGAAAATCCATAGTATTGGATTTAATGGAATTGATTATGTTTCCACATAATCCACTTATATGAATAGTTTCATTTTTTGTCAAACAAAGTAATATATTTAGAAAAGGGGTAGTGAATTAGTCAACAATATGTTATGGCAATTTTAATATGGCTATATATTGAATACTTTAAAATCAATTCAATTTTTTGTGTAAAAGAATGAAATTTGTAATGTTAAAAAAAATAAAGAAAGAATGAAATTTGAATGTTATTTTAATTTTGAAATAAATAACATATTTTAAATAGATTTAAATTTGATATCCCTTCTATAAAAAGTCATGGCAAATTAAAAGTTTTACTGGAACTAAAATATTTAATTTGGAAAACTCATTTCTTAAGAATTAAGGGACAAAGAAAATAAATCCATTCACAAGATTCACCGTGTGGGCTCAAAAAGTGGTAAAAGTGTAAACATATTTTTATTAAAAGAATGTATTTGATTAGAAATTTCAGAAGATTTTATGGTTATTTTAAAAATTCCTACTATTGAACTAGTGATTTTAAATGTTTTATCAAAACTGATATTATTGAACATAACATTTATGTAAAACTAACTAAAATCATTTAACAATTTATGTTATTCAATCAAAAATTTATAAAAACTTAATCAAATCTACGGCTATAAGAAATATTGTAAATCGTAAATTTTAAAAAATATTATATTTTTTTAAATGATTTGGTGGTGTTTGTTAGTTAAAAATATAAAAAACTAAATTCTATTGTTTTAAGTGAGATTTCATATAATTTTAATATCAAATAATATCATCTTCCTCAATTTACATAATATCATCTAAAATTTCATTAAAACTCAAATCTTATAAATTTTTTTAAAATTTTAGTTTTAGTACATCCCCCTAAATTGTATATATATATATATATGATTTCCCTTCTATGAAAAAATAATGACAAATTAAATGTTTACTGGAAACTAAAATAATTAATTTGGAAAACTTATTTTTTAAAACTTAAGGAAAACCGGGAAAGACAAAGAAAATATAAATCTATTTACAAGATTCACCGTGTGGGCCCAAGAAGTGGTAAAAGAGGTAAATATGGTGTGGGAACAATGGTAATAAGGTTGAACTTCTTTCTTCTGCGAATAATTTGTACTTTGTCGGGCATGAACTAAACAGGAACAAAGAAAGAAAGTGGGTTCCATTCCATCGTTAGAGAACAAAGTTCTAACGTTACATCTATGATGTTCAAGCGATCCATGGATTTGGTCAATTACTTCTTATTAATTTTCCTATTAGACAATCAACAAAATATTAGAATCATCATCATCATTATTAATATACTGTATTTTTGAATTTTTTTAATTCAAGATTTCCAATAGTTTTTCAAGTTAAAGTATGTTTTTAGAGTTTTTTCGTTTTTTCTTATTGATTGTTTTTCAGATTTTAAAACGTTTTGGAAAATAAAAAATTATTTGTTGATACAAATAAATATATGTTGATACAGAATTATATATAGACACTTGAAATTTGACAATCGTTAAAACACTTTTTATCGATTCGCTGAGCTTAATTTTAGACACGAACTAGATTGTTGAATTAACTTTAATTTCAAAGTGGTTTAAGATCGATCTAATTGTGCGATAGAATGTTATGGCAATTTTCGTAAAAACATGTTAGTTTCGCAAACTATTCTAACAAGAGCACCAAAGTGGGGATGCTAATATTGCAGTTCAACCACTCTAGTGCCTGCAAGAATTTTTTGCTGTTTTTAGTAATTTTCCTTATTTTGACCTAAAAAACTTGGAACTATATATATATTTATTTATTTATGGCCATTGTTGAGGCCATAACCTTTCAATTTTACATTCATATTTTTAGGTATTGTGCTTTGTAAGCTTGGAGAGAAAAATCTATATACCTTTTGAAAAGATTTCTAACCCCTTTGGATTTTTTATTTATTGATTATGAGTTTCTTTTCATTTCTTTACTTGTTCTCTACTTCCATGTCTGAGTAGATTCATAATTAGATTTATGGTTTCAAAGAAGTTCATGAATCATTGAATTAGACATAGATAGGGAATTATCTTGTGGTTTCTTTATCTATTATTGATCTCATTCTTAAAACTTCATTAGCTACCTAGTTTATGAGCTTATGTTGTTTAGTGCACCAAAAATGTTTGTTTAAAAGCCTGAAAAAACATAGATGAGCAAAACGTCCTTAGCCAACAAAAGCTGATGTTAAGGCTTTTTGTGAACATATCAAAATCGAAATTAAAGCTTGTCCAGTATTCTAAATTCAACATACAGTTTAGAATATTAGACAAAGTAGTTGATACCAAGACATTTGATTGATTATATATCTGTGTATTGAGTTCTAGAACGGTTTCTAATTCATTCCGTGAATAATTTTCTAGTTCATGATCTCTAAATTTCTGCGAATTATCCTTGATCTAACACTTGTTTTAATTAATTTTTACACTGTTTTAATTACTATTTTATTTTTATTTTAAAATCAACAACCATATTCTTGTCTTAGCTTAGTTTCATTCATTAAGATTTGCAGTGTGACACTTGGTCCTTGTGTATTCGATACTTACTTTACTACAACATCTGTTGTGCACTTGCAGTAATTCTATAGGGTTAAAACTCTGTGTATCAAGTTTTTGGCGCCGTTGCTGAGGACCAATAGCGTTATCTGTGAATTTGGGATTGAAATTTAGTCTAAGATTTACTATCACTTTTGTTGATTCATGTGTATGAAGAGAAGAAGTAAAGGCTCTGACAACCTTCTTACTCTCAACAACTAGGAACTTGCAAGAACAGAAAGAACTAACAAGAAGGGAAAGAAACAGAAGTCGAATTAAGTCACAATTGGTGATAACATAGACCAAGCACTGTTTGAAGCTCATGCTAACACAGCTGCAGAGCTTCAGTGGGTGCAATCAAAGCTTTAAGTGATTCTACTACATCAACAATAACAACAACAGGAGCAGCAAGCTATTGAGAATGTAGACACATCACACCTTATATAGGAACTGAGCTGCTATCTGCACATCAGCTATTAAGAGAGCAGATTATGAGATTAAACCTCAGATGATTGCACTGGTGAGCAGCATGTGTTCCATGGCTTGTCTGCTGAACTTCTAACGGACCAAATCGAGAACTTTGAAGAAATCTGTAGCACTACTTAGTCAAATAGGGTACTTGCTGCCTACCTCAAGTACAAACTCTTCCCATTCTCTTGGGCTGATAAAGCACAGAGGTGGCTCAAATCTTTTCCTCTGGGATCTTTGACAAGCTGGAATTAATGCAAAGAAGCTTTCTTCAATCATTTCTACACCAAGTCCAAGACAGCTTCATTGAGAAACAAGATCACTACTTTCCAGCAGCATTCAGAAGAGTCCTTTTGTGAAGCATGAGATAGATTCAAAGAGTACCACAGAGAATGCCCTCACCATGGGTATTCAGATTACCAGCTGTTTTACATCTTCTACGATTGAGTTGAATGGGAATATAAGAAAAAACTTAATGCTGCAAGAAATGTAGATTTTATGACTCAGAGTATTGCAGGAGTATACCAACTGATACAGAACTTGTCTGCAAGTTCCAACAATTGCTGCCCAGAATATGAGAGGTATAGATGTGTCAGCAGTACTGAGTCACAGAAAATTGATGAGCTGACTGCAAAAGTGATTCTGCTGTTGAAAAGAAACATAGAGGTGTGCAACTTTCTAAGGAGAGAATAAATGCAGTTTTCTGTCATAATTTTTCTGTAGATGAAACTGATGAGTTACAGGAAGTGAGTTATTTGAATGGACATGGCTTTACGCAAAACAGGGAATTCAACCAAAACTACAAATTTCAGAACGGGTTTCAGCAGATGCAGCCTTGCAACACTTCTAGACAATAGCACCAGCTCCATTCCTATCTCATGCGAGGTCTACGAATGATGAACTCAAGGTCCTTATACAGCAGCTCCTACTCAACCAACAGAAGTCTGCTAATGAGATCAATGTTAAAATGGACAACATGTCCAATGATCTTAACATCAAGTACAAAGCTGTGAGCACTCATCTGAAGAAGCTAGATACTCAGGTTGCTCAGATTACAGAAGATAGCAATAGTCAATCTGAAAATCTTCCAGGAATGACTGTGACAAACCCAAGAGAGCATTGTAATGCAATAATGACTCAAGAGGTGACAGAGATTGGACCAGAATTATGGGAGAGGTTGGACGCCCAAGAGATTGTTGAGATTGTTAATATTTCAGTTGAGAGGTCCATTTACATAGCTCGACCTCCATATACTCCTAAGGTTCCATATCCACTGCCTACTAAACATCTAAGGAGTTCTATTAGTGAAGATAAGTTGGCTGGTTTTAATAAGATGGTGAGAAGGATCTCTCATCAAGTCTCATTTGCTGAAGCTTGAGAGAGTTATCCTCTGTGTGATTTATTTAGTTTGTGCAGAGAGAGTTTCGAAGACATTAAGATACTCTTTAGCAAAGCAAGGAGTACACCACCTCCAATGAAGCAATTGCTTAAGGTAGAAGACCCTGGAAAATGTGCTATTCCATGCTCTATTACATGAGTTGAGATTGAACAATCTTTGTGTGATTCTGGATTTAGTGTGATTTTTTTATCAAAATATAATGCAAAGAAATTATGAATTTCTGTTGTGAACCCTCCTCAGATGACTCACATTCATTAATCTTCCACCACAACTCTATATGGTACTATTCCAGACTTACTTGTTAAAGTAGAAAATTGATAACACCCATATTTAGCTTATATTTGCTACCTTAAGTGGGTTCTTTAACAAGTATTTCACAATGGTTTCAATGTATAAACAGCATATTACGAGTATTTGTATGTGCAAGAATCTTTTTAGGAAAACTTAGCAAAAAGATGCAAAACAGAGCACAATGGAAAAAATGACATTTTGGACAAATTCAGACTTCCAGAAGTTTAACATCTGATCAAGACATTCCCACAACGCTCTCTTACTAATTTTAGTGTCAAAATATAGGAGAATGTTAGCTTTGATACCCAAGTGTTTTCAAGGTAAACTAACAGCTGGATCAGAAGTTATGATGTTTCTACTCAGGCATGTCATAAAAGCTCGCGAGAGAAGCAAGTGGAGAATCGAAGAATGGAGCAAGTAGCTGATCGGCCGCACCACCATGGCTTGTGTCGCAGTAGGGGACCCCTCCGCCGTGCCACCAGAAGTCGAGGTCGCGGCCAAGAACTCCTGGCCGCGTAATGAACCCTTGCTAGCCCGATCAATCTTTAATGATGTTTTCAAGGCCCGGTTGCAAACCCGTCTAGCCCAATTACCGTCAAACTCAAGGGAACCCTAAGTGACGCCTAAGAGGATCCCAAGACCTACAAATACTCTTGTTAAGCTCCTTATTTTCGTGAGCAGCCACATTACTTTATAGCCACTGAAACCTTTAATTGCTCTTTAAGGGAGACAGATCTACCTTGAACCCTCTTTCTTTTCATACTTTGATTTCTTTTTATGCAATCCTTTTCATCTATGATTCTGTTTTGCGCAACTATGTCTCAGTAGATTTATTTGTTAGGTTTAAGGTTTTTTTAAAGGGGATTCATGGATTGATTACTAGGTTAATATATTAGAGATTATCTTTAGATGAAAAAAATATCTTTAGGCTGTGGGAGTTGTTCTAGAGTTGTTTGTGAAGTTATCGACTTATGTTGTTTTGATAATTAGAAAATTGAATGGGAGTTTAATAATCTAAGTTGATAGATTTTGTGATTAATACCATGCGATTAGGTTAGTCTAGATTTCGAGTACTAAAATTCTATTGATTCTCTGTGTTTGTTTATCTTGCTAGCTTTATCTGCGATACCCTGCGAATTCCTGATCGCCCAACTCTTTCGCATATTACTTTTATCTTGCTATTCACTATTTCTGTCGTCACTCACAACACCCAATTTATTTGTTCGTTCTTATTGATTTTTGGTTTATTAGATTCGTTTTGAAACAGCCTAGTCCATATGGATTGATATCTTAAGTACTACAACACACATCTGTGCACATGCAGACAATATGGTTATAAATTTAAAAATTGAAAAACAGACTTTAAACCTATTGCATTAAGATCTTAGTGCTGCTTTTGGGGACTTTGGTTTGTTTTTTTTTTTGCGAATACTTGTTTTAAAATCTGTAGAACGTTTACTAAACTTTTCGTTTAACTTTGCATTTTTTAGGAACATCTCTAAATGAGGGATAGATTCCGACACCCTGGAGCTCATGGAGATCAGCCTTTTCAAGATGGAGAATAACGAGTGGAAGTAGAAGAAGACCTTACTAGTGACAAAGACGAATTGTTTCTCGAGGGCGCACCCACACTCACCAAATGCAATGCGCCTCAAAAAAATTTTAAAACCGAAGCCCTTTTCGGTTGATGCCTTGCAAAGGCATAACTTTTGTATCAGAGGATGCCTAATAGATTTGGTCAAGAAAAATCAGTACCATGGTGACTCTAAGGAGCATCTGATTGACCACATTGAAACCTTTGAAGAAATATACACCACCTCCAAATGGGATGGAGACCACCTAAAGTGCAGACTCTTCCCGTTCTCCTTGAGCGAGAGGGCGGGCAAGTGGCTGAATTCATTGACACCAGCATCTATCACAACTTGGAATGAGTGTAAAGAAGTTTTCCTTTGTAACTTTTACACTAAGTCTCTCTCCAACCTTTTTTTGAAAAAGATACAAAACTTCATACAAGAAGAGACAGAGATTCTCTATGACGCATGGAGCATGTCAAGGGATATGAGAGAAGCTGCCAAAACCAAGGGTACTCCAAAGAAGTTATGATGATCCCCTTATATGGAGGAGTTGATCACCAGACAAGCTTCGACACGACACCGCAAGCAATGGCAATTTTTCTACAAAATCCACAAAAAGGCACGTATCCTGGTCAGTAACTTAGCAACCAACGATTACAATAACCACACTGATCCTATGCATTCACCAAACGAAACCCCACCAAGCACGACTAGAGAACTTGAAACCATGATACGAGGATATACAACCACTATGGAGAAAACATCAAAAAAGCAAAAAGAGAGAGAGAGATAATTCATACTTTTAAAAAGTATGAGTTTCTTTCTACGGAACTCAAAAGGATCGAGAAGAAGAAAATAAAAGATTATGGTTTTAACACTAATAGAGAGTGTGCTGTTGATCATTCACACGAGTAACAGAGGGGAGAAGTCTCCTACATTGGTAAATTAAAAAAAATTGATCAAAATCAATATGGGTTGCCTTGCGAAAATATTCAATCAAGTGTTGAAACTCCTTATCTAGAATAGGACCACATGGAGATGACAACTAAAGATAGCATCCTTGAAGCTATGATGCGCCAGCTTATGGAGAATCAATGACATATTATGGAAGGGCAAAAGCAAAAATCCCAAGACATCGAAGGTCTAAACTTCAAGGTAGACAGAATGTAACATAATCTAGACAAGAACAATGAAGGGGCATATTAGAAATTCTTCGACCTAACCACTCACGTCAAAATGCTTGATAAAAAAGTTGGTCAAATCGCTGAAGGCGTAAAAAGCAAATCAGGTCACCTTCCCGGGAAAACCGAGGAAAATCCGAGAGGGTGCTGCAACATCATGGAAGATGATAGAAAGGAGGAGGCCACACATATTTATAGAAATCAGCCATTCAAGGATGATCCTCGAGACTGGTGTGAAGATAATGAAATAAAGCCAAGACACAATATTACCAGATGAAAGGAAGCTTTATAAGTGAAACAAGACTTTTGCAGGTCTAAACTCAAATGTCCTTAGCCTCTAATCAGTCGTAGAATAGGTATCATGCATCAATCCAATTTGTGGAAGATGAGATGCAAATAATGCCATAAGCTAAACAATGATGGGCTTTTGATTGAATAAGGACAAGTCTAACGACCTAATACTGCAATGGAAAGAAAGCATAAACTAAATGCAAGTGAACAAAACTAAACAATAAACTTAAGGTAATGACTAAACAAGAACTAAGCAAGAATGACTACTAAAGCAAAAATTAAGCAAGATGATCTTAAAGTCAATTAATCAAAAGCAAGACTTAAGGTTCTAAGAAATTATGGGACATTGGTTTGCAAGAGCGAAAATGAGGATTTCTAACAAAGGCAAACATCAAGCAATCAAAAGCAAGCAATTCTCAATGTTGTACTCCTAGACAAGGTATCTAAAAGGAACCAGCTTGGCGTCAATACGCAGTTCATATTCAACAAGATTGGAGTGTCAGGCCCACTTATGATGGCGTATCCTTCAACTATGAGCATAAAGATCAGAACCATTCTAGCCTAAGAGATGTGCTAATCAAGCAATCATTCTCTCACCCAAGCAAGAATTCAGATCAACTTATCAATCTTGTGAACCAATAAGGACCTAGTTAGCTAAGCACCAATCAAGAACATGGGTTTAAGCACACAGATGCAACATCCTAACAATGCTAAGCAATGAACAGGAATGAAACAAAGGCAAGATCTTTTGATGCATACTATCTAACCATCAAGCAAGAATCTCAAAACCAGCATTATCTATCCCTAAGAAAATCATCTAGTAATGGTGAACTATCACTTTGGTGTCACTGAACAAAGAAAACATAGACCAAGCCAAACTATCAAGCCAAATAAGCAAACCATACTTAGAGATGAGATAACAAGCCATTTAGTGAACCATATGCATCAATCAATACCATATTCAATCAAAAGGAGCAAGCTTTATGAACAATAACCACTTTGCAAGAGAAGTAGACAACATAGAATAGGTAAATAAGCCTAATCACCCCTTAATCACATCTTAATCACCACTTTCCCTACTTAGAACCCTAAATCTAAAGTAAAGTACTCACTAATCATGTTTAATCCCATTGATTTGAAGTTAAACATAACTAGATGAGGGTAAAATACAAAGATGATAAATCTAAACTATCAAGGTGCAAGAACAAAAATTAGGAGATAAGATTAAACCATAAAAATGCAAACTTTATTAAGATTAAGATCCTTAAGGAAAATCGCCTTTAAGGTTTATCGAAGAGAGAGTTTTTGATAGAAAGCTAAACTTGCCTAAAGATAATGTTTTGTAGCTTCCTTTTTATAGTAGAGAGCCAAAAGAAGCATAAAAAACCTAAAAATATAGGATAAGGTTAACAAAAGTCAAGTGGTCAATGCGGATAAGTTGCATCGAGGTCATACGGACAATGTTCTGCTCGATATGCGACCTCGATATGGTCCGTGCAGCGTGTATCGACGTCCTTCCTCGATGCTGGTCCTCGATGCAGACCAACGGCTTCGAATCCTCGTGCTGATCCTCTTCCTCTTGTCCCGCGACTTGCATCGAGCATACTCCACGGGTGTTCTGCTCGATATGCTTGCTCGATATGGACCAGACTTTGCAAGAGCTCCATTTCTGACATCTTCTTTGATCATGAGCTGCTTCCATCTCCTTCCCAGCTCTACGAAACTCAAAAAACATCTGAAAACCACCACAAACATGCACATGTATGCAAATGTATGCAATCCTACGCTAAATGCATGTCATGTTGATTCTAAGTGCAAATGATACTAAAATGCTAAACTATAATGCAAAAACAGAGGAAAAGATGATGCAGCCTAAAATGATCTAAAATAGCAAGCTATCAACACCCCCACACTTAGCTTTTGCTTGCCCTCAAGAAAACAAACACTGAACATGGTGATGAGGTTTTAAATGGGAACTCATATTTTTGAAAATGCTAACAATAAATAAAAATGAAGTCCATGTTCTTAATTCTAGAGTGCACTTGATGGAAGAATACTTTAAATACTTAGCCACTTTCATCACAAAACAAGAATGATCACAAAGCTATCAACCTACACATGCTCATCAAATCAAACAACCTTTTTAAGATTCAATTATGCTCAAACCGTGAATCATGCTTATGCAAATGAGAAAGTGTCATTTGGATAAGAGACAAGGCTTAGTGGAATAAAAATGATCCCACTTCACAAACTGGTTTTGGTGTTTAAAAGGGTTCTCTAAAAGAAAAACATGGTTGTGCTTTGGCAAAATGCTAAGGGTCAAAGAACAACTTACACATACAAAGGAAGACTCTCATCTACCCAAGATCTATAAGATGTGTTCCTAACTATAGCCTATCAGTGTAAAACCTTCCTATGCTACCCTTTTTAAGAATTTAAACCCTTTTAAAAACTCAAAAACTATTCTCCTTCAAGCGTTTTGGATGACACTTCTTCTTTTGAACTTCAAGTGGTGGCGATTTGCTTCTTTTAAGTTTGGCTCCTTTATTTGGTGATGCTGGTGCTTGATTTGCCTTTGGCTTTTTGACTTTCTTGTTTTGCACTTCTTGCATCTTCTTTTCTTCTTTGAACAGGAGCCTTCTTTCTTTGAGTTTAGAATCGCCACTTCCACCCTTTTGCTTGTGTCACACTCCTTTTTCTTTTGTGCCTTGACTTCTTTTCTTCTTTGCTTCTATTAAAAACTAATATCAAGATAAACCCAAACCAATCCCCAACCATCCTAGCCTATCTAACTCAAGAGTGAGCTAGTTCTACAATGGGAATACTTCCCTTGTAGTTCCAACCCAACACTTTTTTGCTAAGCAACAACCATGATGGAAGAGGCCTCACAAATCACACACTATTAATTTCTTGGCTTGAAAGAAGGTTAAGTTAAGGGTGAGGAAATCTAAATGGATCTTTTTAGAGAGTGGCAAAAGAGAATAAGAAGAGCCAAATATTTTAAACTATCCATGACATCAATCACAAAAGGATAAGGCATGATAATTGCAAATTTAAATTAGGTTCCACTTAAACAAAGGTTGAAATCATTTCAAAGCATGCTTCAGTCTCAAACAAAACTCACATAAATGCAAATTCCAAAAGTGGTTCAGCTTTATTTCTAGTTCAACATCAAATGCACCAAAGGATTAAAAACAAGGGCTTCATTTTCATAAATTACTAGCATTAACAAAGAAGTACTATCATAGTTCCCAACTTAAACAAGCGAGCTAGTCCTATATGAATGCATAAAGTCTAAATCCTATAAAAATGCATGAAAATCGAACTCTTTGTTGTGAAGCAATTTTTGAAATTTTTTTGATTTTTTTTTCCGTGCCTTAGATGCTATGTATTCATGATGCATGGTTCCTATTCTATTATGAAAATGCAAATGCAAGCATCAGTCCATCATACACCCTCTCCCACACTTAAATTACACAGTGCCTGTGTAATAAAAATGCTAAAGAGAGTGTTTACAAACATCAAGCAAAAAATCGCATGAAATAAAAAAAATGAGTGGTATTTACAATGGTAAGTGTGGTGTACCTTACTTTCAGGTGGAGGAGTGGTGAGAGTCTGAACTCTCAATTGCATGGGAAGGTGAAGCTTCCTCCTCTTCTTTCCTTTTCGCCTTGGAGCAGCTATATGAGATGAGTGCCTGGTTGGTTGAGAAGCTTGTGTCCTTGGCCGCTCACTGATGTGAAATGAGTGTCTGTCTTGGACTGTAGCCTCTGGTGTGTCCTCAGCATCAGATCCTCCTCCTTGTAGCTCTGTTTAGACCGCTTGATCAGTTCTTTTGGTTGATGAAGATCCTCCCAAATTCTACTTGAGCTTCCTGACTTTCTTCTTTAATGAGTCAACCGATTTCTTGCTTGCTTTGAATGTCTTCAGCAAACCTCTGATGGATTTGTCCTGGAAGTGGTTCCACCTCTGAAGAAGCCTAATGTGCTCATGTGCAGCTTTTGAAGCTTCAGATGTGCAGATCACATCATAAGGGTTAAATGCATAAGGGCGGCTATCATAGTCTTCATGTTCGTCATCCTCCATCCCTTGATGCTGAACCTCTTGTTCTTGATACTGCTCTTCAACGCCTTCTTCTACATCTGAGTCTCTGATGGTGCTCATGTTCTTCACTTTGCTTGGCCTCATCAATGGTGGGTTGGTCCTTGGGTCATAAAGCTCATCTTCTGTTGGCATGAATCAGATGTTCTCATAGGAGGTGAAGTTGGTTAAGCGCTGCTTGGGCAAGATGATCTTCCTCTTCCTGTTTTCCAGCTCAAACTGATAGCCAAATCTTGTCTCAACAGCTCCTGAAAGGTATCCGATCTTACTGAGATAAGGAACATCTAGGAAGATCATTGTAACATCTGGTGTGCCAAGCTTAACTCCAGCACCAAGCAAGATAGGAGTGATCACGCCTCCAATAGCTATCTTTGGCTTCTTGTCTCTAGTGTTGAAAGCCCATTGTTGGCATGCTAGAAATTGCTTCATTAGGAGTGTCACAAGACCAAATCCTAAGCGCTCTCCTGGGATCTTTCCATGCCTTGTTTCAACCATTATGTTCTTCAAACCATACACAAGCAACCCCATTTCTTCTTCTTTGACCATACTTTGCTCTTTTCTGTAAAAGAGTGTGCTGGTGAAGACTCTATGAGCATATCTGATAGCTGGATGGCAGATGCTAGCACTCTTTAGATGACCAGATCTATAAAATTTACTATCTCCTCCTATACATGCCTTAGCTCATCATGCTTGAAGCGCATGTTTTGTGCTCTTGAGCCTTGATCAAATCCAAAGATTTTTTTAAGCTGAGTGAACCATATGGTGTACCATGCTTTGTTGGCTTTGAACTTGATGAATACATTTCCAAATTATTCTTCTCCTTCATCATATTCTCCATCAAACTTGTAGAAGTAAACCTTGAAGCTTGCAAGGAACTCACAAGAAAGTTGCTTGTAAGTTGGATAGCCAAGACTAGAAAATTTCTCCAGTCCAATGTTGCTCAACAGCTCATCTACTTCAGTCTTGATTCCTAGCTCTCCCAACAGACTAGGATCAGCATATTTTGTGGAAGTGAAGTCCACTCTCCTCATCGCTCTCAAGTAGTCATTTAGCTTTGGTGCTGCATCTTGGACTAGTTCTTCTTCAACAACTGGCCTTTTTCCCTCAGTTCTTTTTCTTGCAGCAGCATTGAGTCAAAAATCTCCTCATTTCCCCTAATGTTCGATATAGTACCTGAAAATGTAATGCTTGGAGCAAGAATTAGTATACCATCCTTTGAGAGCACTGTAAAGGAAATTAATTTTCAAAATTCAAGCAGGAACTGGAAAATTTTGCAAACATTCACACTGATCACCAACAAACAGAGTCGAATTTAGCAAAAATTTTCAGCTCAAAAGGATAAATACAGCTATAACTAAAATTCCCACAGTAACAAGCAGCGACTAGAGCAAATTCACGCATATGCAGCAAAAACATCATTTTCTCTCCACCAAACTATGAAAATGCATCAGATTCACCATTACTAGTCTAATAAGAAACATTTCAATGGTCAAAATGCTGGAAAAGCAATGTCAAACTAAGCACAAAACAGCATTTTTCAAACATAATGTCAAACTAAGCACAAAAACAGCATTTTTCAAACATTTCAACCATAAATCTTCAAGGAAGAGCAACAATGGTGACATGCAAATCAAAACCATAAACAAAATTGTGTAAAACAACCTTAATCAATCATTCTAATGCATCCTACTTCATTTTTACCATACTTAAACTCAAGAAACAAGGAATCTAGCAAAGTTTATCTTAATTCTTAAACCAAAAGATGAAGTTCTAGGAAAGAGAATGCAAGAGAGAGAAAAGATGTTTGGCAATGGGTGTTTAGCTTGATATGGATGTGTGGAGAGAGATGAAAATGCTAGTTTTAAGGCAAGAGGATAAGAGAAATCTAAAATATCTAAGGATAATGCAAGAGAATCTCATTTAAAATTTAAAAATGCATGTGAGGGAGAAATAAAAGATTTTTTTACCAGCCATCAAGGCCCACAAAAAAGTTTTAAAAAAATTCTTACACAGATCATATCGAGCAAAACACTCGATGTGGTACCTCGATGTGTACCATATCGGGGACGTCGGGTCCTGTGGCTCGGCGATGGTGCTCCTCTGCCTCGGGGGTTCTGTATTCTGGTCAGCTTCTCCTTCAGGGAACCTTGCATTGAGCAGTCTCAGTAGATGTTCTGCTCAATGTTGTTTCTCGGTGTAGGGAGACACTTCGGCTTGCATGACCCTTCCCGTAGACAGTGCATGACATCGTCTGGATGCTCGTTTCTGGCTCGACCATTATGCATCGAGCAAACAAGTTGGTGTTTTGCTCGATGCTACACCTCGATGTGGAACTTCCTATACTTGGTTGCTGTTATCCTCGGTGGTTGTCATACCGGACACCGTCTTGCATCGAATTGGTTGATAGCACCCATATCGTGCAGAACCTTGGATGTTCTGCTCGAAGCAACTCCTCGGTGTGACTCAACAATCTGGTCAATGTACGGGCTATAGCTTCTTGATGTACGGAATGGTGATCACATCGAGCAGAGCTTTTGGTGTTCTGCTCGATGCTACACCTCGATGTGATCTCCACCGTGCGTCTTGGTCGATGTACGGTCCACGCTCCTTGGTGTACGGACCGGGGCTTCAGGAGCGACCACATCGAGCAGGGTTTTTGGTGTTCTGCTCGATGCTACACCTCGATGTGATTCTCCATCGTGCAATCTGCTCGGTGTACGGACTGCTCCTTCCCCGAGATAAGCTGTATCGAGCATCAATGACAGATGTTCTGCTCGATATAGTACCTCGATATGAAATAGAGTCTTCTTTCCTTGGCCTTTAAACCATTCTAGACATCCATGGACCTGTTCTTTGACTTCTGAAACACTAAATAAAGACATTAGTAATAAAAAAAAAACATATATTTACAAGGATAGTCATGGGATTACCTCCCAAGTGTGCTTGTTTTAAGTCATTAAGCTTGACTTTGATGGTTTGAGGACTAGTGAGAAGAGGTTGATGAAGCTGGTGCTCATCCCTCTTTCTTCTTGTAAATCCAAGTGCCCACTGACATCAGTCTCTTTTTCTCACGAGCTGTCTTCCTGTTTCTCCTCTTCTTGACACTTGGTGTGATCAAAGACTTCACTTCTTTGGTGATCAAGCCTTCATCCTCTTTCAAACCATCTTCAACCTTCAACTCATTGTCAAGCTTCTGCTCTGGCTCATCAGGGAGAGTGTCTCTCATCAACATACTCATTGTGAAGCTCATAGCATACTCCACACGATCTGGAAGTTGTTGTTGCTCACTCCCTTCTTTAATAATTGTTCCACAAAAAGCTATGGAAGAAGTGACAATCTTGTAGACTTTGAACTCATCAACATTCTTCAAAATCACAGAGCTTCTCTTGAAGTCTACTTGAGATCCTGCTGTTGTCAAGAATGGTGTTCCTAGAAGAAGTGGCACCCCTCTCGAATATGTATTCTCCATAACCACAAAATATGTTGGCACCAAGCAATTTCCCAATCTTCAAAGGGAAATCCTTGACCATGCCCAAGGGTCTTGTTGAGGTGTTATAAAAAAAAGTGATAGAGGCCTTGCAGGGCTTCAATTCCTTGATTCCTAAGGTTTGGCTTAAGTGGAGTGACATGACATTCACAGTTGAACCTGAATCACATAAAGCTCCAACATTGTCTAGCATCACAAGCTCATAAGCGATGAGAAAATTTCCTGGATTGGGAAGCTTTGTCAATGTCTTCAGCTCCTTGTTTCTCTTTAGATTAGCCCCCACATTCTCTAGAATTGGCTCTACTACTTCCAGCTTGTCAAAGACTTCTTTGAGGAACCTGATTTGATCCTTCACTTCAAGCAAAGTGGTGCCATGAGGAAGCTTTATTCCAGCGTCTTATATGTCTTTCCTGAACTTTGAATAGACTGCCATCTGAGCCTTTGTAAAGTGCATCATGGGGTAAGAGATTGGTGGTTTATAAGCTTGAACCTCAGCAGCTTTACCCTTCTCATTTCTGCTTGAGGAGCTGCCCACTTGGCGATCATACAACTCCTTGAAGTCTTCAGAACTTTCTCTACCCAAGACCATCAAAGCATGGTATGTCTCTACAAGCTCTTTATCGGCTTCACTGAGCTCTGGTTTGGCTTCTTCTTCTGTAGCAACTAAGGCTTTCTCAGCCTCTTCCTTCTCAGCAGCTTCTTGTGCGGCTCTTTCTTCCTCTTCTTCTCTGCTCAAGCTTTCATCTAGCCCTTGGAGGAACTTCTCTATAATATCAACAGCTTCTTGATCATCAATGGTGACGTTGATGACGTTCCCCCCACACTCAGCCTTTAACATGTCCACATGTAACAGCATCTCTTGAAGCATAATGCCAAGGTCTTCCAATAAAGCATCTTCATCATCAAACTCTTCATCCTCTTCAGCAAGCAAGTGGCAGAATTCCTTAGGATTTGCTTCACTCTTTCCTGGTAACTGATTCTGAGGTTTTGAAGATGACGCTCCTTTGCTTTCTAGAGAATTGACTCTTATGTTCAGAGCATCTAACTTGCCATTCAGGTCACAAGTAGTGGCGTCAATCTTGTTGTGCACTTCAGCAAACTTCTTGTGCAGCTCTATAGTGGTGTTGGCTTGACCAGTCAACAACTGTTACATCATATGCTTCAAATCAACATCTTGAGTGCTAGAAGAGGTTTGCGTATTGCCAAAACCTGGTCGGATAAAAGCTGGTCTTGGCTGAAAGTTAGCTTGTTGAAAACCGCCCTGAAATGGTTATCTTGGGGAAAAATTATTCTGCTGGTTGAAAGGAACAAAAGGTTTGGTTCCTTGGTTTTGTTGAGCAGCTTGTGATGGATAGACTTGATCCTGAGGGTTAGCCACGTTGTTAAGTTGGTATGGTTCCTGTAGTTGTTAAAACCGCCTCCTTGTTGATTCATGTAGAAGGCTTCGTCTTCTACAACTGTCCCATCTTCTTCTTGTGTAGCAACACTATCACCAACAAAACTGACATTCTTGAAAGACACACTCAACAGCTTGTCTAACTTCTCATTCAAATATTTAATCTCCTTCTTTGTTGTGCTCTACCTTCAGCTCTTACAACTGCTCTAGATGTTATGTTATTTATTAAAACTATTCTAGAACTCGAAAATACGAATGTAAAACCAATCGACTTTCGTCGCAAAAATTAACTATGATCAGATTCTAGAATTTCAAATTCCTTTGCAAATTCTAACAACCTAAGCAAGCATTACAGTTCAGGTTCGATATGTTCGCAAAATCACTAATCCAAATTCCTTTGCAATCAGTTATTTTGCTCAACTAAGATAGTTCTGGTGATTAATAATGTTTCCACATCTATTAAACAACTTAAGATCTGATTTCTAGGTGATCAGTCTCAAAACCAGTGTCAAAGCTTTCTAGATGAAGAACCAAATGATTTATCCTTCCAGTTTTGCAGTTCTAACAATTCATTATCAACCCTTGAATAACCCAAAACCTAACTAGAAAATTACTCTGACATAGAAATTGAAACACAAATCATGACTGAGTAATATTGCATTAAAAGATAGAGTAAAAGACAAAGGGGGTTCGAAATTCTTCTCTAACAGAGTACGGATTTGTCTCTCCAAAAGCGCTGAATCTAATCTCTCTCTTAGTCTCAATGAAACAAGATGATTGCCTAACAATGGCTTTCAAAACCTAAATACAACTCTAAACACGACTGGGGCAAGTTAGCAAATAGTAGGAAACTTCTGGGCCAAGTTGCAATTCTTTAAATGAGTTTTTGGACTTCTTCTCGCGACCACGATCGGTGTCGATCGACACCAAGTGGCTGGTGTTGATCGACACCATGCTCCAAAATGCTCTCCGACTTGGTCTTTTCAGCATCAACTTTAACATAGCTCCAAAAGGCTCCAAAACTCACAATTATACTCCAAACGTACTTAGACCTGCAAAGACTCTATAAGACTAGAAAAATACCAAAAAGACTCAATAAACAATACTTATATCATGGTCAAAAACCAGTAAAAACCATGATATATCAACTCTCCCAGACTTAGCTTTTGCTTGCCCTCAAGCAAACAGAAAACTAAATATAGAGTCGAGGTTTGAAAACAAGGGAACTCTCCTTCTCATAGATCATTGTTTCAACTGCTCATCTTGTAATCCAGACAATGCATTTCTTAAACCAAATTGAACCACCATGTACTTCTCCTTAGACATTCACAGCATCCCAGATTCAACACATAAATTCATAGCATTGTCCAATAACTATCATTGCTAAACTTCATCAGCAGCCTAAATTTTCAAAAACCTTCTAGATTCATTCACATACTATACCTAAACAAATTTGCATTGCAATCTATCAACCTTTGGTACTCTTTCTCTCCCCCAGACTTATTCTTTTCTAAAGTTTCATTATATTATTCAGGTGTATGTAAATAATGGTATCATGGGATAATCCTAACCTTACTCCCACCTATGATAATCTCTTTAAAATGAAATTCTGGGATCATTGGAAATTTTCCTACCCTTCATCCAAAGAGAATCGTCTCAAATTTTTGAAATTTATCACACTTTATTTCCTTTTTTTTTATTTAACAAGAGAGATGAGTACCATCACTTTTCAAACATTGCAGCCAATTTATCAGGTATGAATGAGGAATCAAGCTCTATGAATATCAGACTTACTAACTTAGTCTTTTTAAAGCTCAAGTTAAATGGACTTGCTGGAACTATGGATGTTTCTAGTTAACTAGTCAGCCTAGGGATTTTTCATTAGTCAGAAACTGGTATTAGTCATGCAGCAGTGGTCACTCATATGAAATAGTTAACACAAACAATCAAGAGAAAGGTCCTAATTCTCAACTAATTTTGACTCAATAAAACAGGTTTTGACTCAACTTTGAGACTCTAAAAACCAAACACAATGTACACAATGTCAGCAACGACCTCCCCCAGACTTAACCAACACTATCCTCAGTGTTATCGAGCCTGGAGTTGGCAAAAATAAGCAATTAAACGGTTTCTACATGGGTGAGAAAGTGGTACTTTCGATTGCGCATGGTGTCGATCGACACCCTATGGTTGGTGTCGATCGACACCCAGTCTGAAGACAGAATGTGACTGACCCAAACATGTATAATGTTGCATGTTAGATTGTTAGCTGAAGTACTCCCGAGTCAAGACTGTTAGGAACAGTCAAGCACACAGTTATAAGC
Source organism: Thlaspi arvense (assembly GCA_911865555.2). NCBI lineage: Eukaryota > Viridiplantae > Streptophyta > Magnoliopsida > Brassicales > Brassicaceae > Thlaspi > Thlaspi arvense. Next base: position 12,116,366 of record OU466861.1, read on the forward strand.
AACAATACTAATGTGTAATCTCATCAGTTCAAACAAGTTTCAAAGCATAACTCAAAGCTGACAAACTGACTCAACGCAAAAACATCAAAAACTGACTCAAATAAAATGAAAATAACAAAGGAAAAGGGAAAAGTAACCAGGATAGATGGAGGAATTAGTCCTCATCCTTATCGCGAGGAGGTGTAGAAGGTCGAACGCCACAGTTCGACAGCACTGAGATGTCGTTCTAGAGTTCCTGAACACTCTGAACCATGAATCGCTGAAAAGCGGCCTGATCCATCGGAATGTCGGGAATGTCAGGGAGTGAGTGTCGCCCAATGGGCTCAGGTAATGCAGGAGATCGGGACACTCTTGATCGACGAGATGGACCTCCAGCAAGGTCCTCAACAGGTGCATCCTCAGCAGCAGAAGCAGCAGCTCGTGAAGATCCTCCTCTGCGCCTAGTAGCTGGTGCGGATCGAAGCAAAGTAGCATCAGGCTGAAAGCTGAGGAGGTCTATCTGAAGTGTAGTGAGTGCAGGCTGTGGTAGCGGAATCAGACATCGCTCACCAGTGTGGCTGACAAAACTCCATAGCATCTCATCTCCCTTGATCCAATGGGTCCTCCTCAAGTAGTCCATATCGAGGAGGTGGCGCTCAGTCACAACCCTGCAGGTGGAGGTATCAATACTGCAGAAGCGGAAGATGGGAGTCAGAAGACTACCAATACTCTCGGGTTTGCCGCTGGCTCCAGAGAACGGCTTGGTCTTCAGTGAAGCTAAGTGATGAGAAAAAATGGTGGCCATGTTGACATCATTGTCAACTGCATACTCCTCTGTAAGTACATCCTCAATACCATCGGGATTCTCAGCCCTTCCCTCCGAGGCCTGGGTGGAAGAGAAGGGATAGCTGATGTGGGATTTGAGGATTCACCGGCCTCAGTTCGCAATCTCTTGTTAGTCTGGGGAGCCATCTGCACTCAGAAAACCAAGAACACAAATTTCCGAAAATTAAGCCAAAAATAAAAAGTTCAGAAATTCAAATTCTGGCCTATATCATCAGTGTTGAACATAACCAGCAACTTAATGACCACCAATCACAAACAATTCCAGTTTAAAACCCCAAATTCAAACCTATTTTTGCAAAATAAATCACCAATCCAAAAATTTTAATATTTTGCAAAATCAAGCTGTAAAAACTAAAGGGAAAAGTCGAATTACTCCTAAAAAACTTAGAGAAGCATGATTCAAAACACAAATCAAGCTAAAACAGGGCAAATCGAAGCTTTCAAACCTTGGGATCGAACTGAAAATATGAGATTTCGAGTGTCATACCTTGCAGATCGGATGAATGAGTTGGATATTCAGAATGAGCACAAAATTTCGTCCAAATTAGGCTTTTGAGTCAATTAAATCCGTCAAGAAACAAGGAAGTTGCGATTTATGGAAAATATTGTTGTTCTTCGGTTTTGAGAAAAAAACTTATTAAGAAGATGAAAATCGGGATTTAAAGGAATTTTACCTGATTAATGATGGTGTCGATACCGGTCCGTGTCGACCATGGTGTCGACCGTGGTCGATATTGCTTCGCCTGAGGTGTTTTTTTTTTTTTTTTTTTTTTTTTTTTTTTTACTGAAACACATTATATAACACAAAATTGAGTTAGAAAAAGTAAAAAATTGACTAAGTATGTACACTTACCAGTGGGTTGCCTCCCACTAAGTGCTTATTTAACGTTATTAGCTTGACTGTCCTCATGATCAGGTTGTGGGTGCATCCGCCAAAGGCATAATTTATCCTTCGGGAATCGCGGCTTTCGCCCAATAATGCTTCACCCTTTGCCCGTTGACAACAAAAATCCCTGCCTTCTGGAGTTGACAGAACAACTGCATCATATGGTCTGACCTCCTTGATGGTGAAGGGACCTCACCAACGAGAACGCAATTTTTCAGGAAAAATTGTAAACGTGAGTTATACAGTAGTACCTGGTCATTTGGTTCAAAGTGTCTGGCAAGGATCTTCTTGTCATGTTATGCCTCAGTCCTCTCCTTGTACAGCTTGGAGTTCTCATAAGCAGGATGTCTGATCTCATCCAGCTCATTCAGCTGCATCTGGCGCCTCTTCGCTGCAGGTTTCCAGTCAAAGTTCATCTTCTTGACAGTCCAATTCGCCTTGTATTCCAGCTCCACTGGAAGACGACATGGTTTCCCATAAAGCAGGTAGAATGGTGTGGCGTCAAGTGGCGTCTTGAATGCTGTCATGTAGGCCCAAAGTGCGTCATCTAACTTGGCTGGCCAATCTTTCCTTGTCTTTTGCACTGGTTTTGGCAGAATTGTTTTCCACCATCACTGATCACAATCCGTGGTACTCCAAATCTGGGAAAAATGGTGGTCTTAAACAGCTTAAGGACCACTGCAGAATCACTGTTTGGACTGGCAATCGCTTCTACCCATTAGGAGACATAATCCACAGCAACGAGGATGTATTTGTTCTCATAAGATGAAGGAAAGGGTCCCATGAAATCGATTCCCCAGCAGTCAAAGACTTCAACCTCAAGTATAAAATTATGTGGTATCTCATGTCTATTTCTGATCTTCCCTCTCCTTTGACAAACATCACAGTGAGAGAAGAATGTCTGAGCATCTTTGAACATTGTAGGCCACCAGAAGCCTACTTGTAGAACCTTGGACACTGTTTTAAAGGTAGCAAAATGGCCAGCATACTCAGAACCATGACAGTGGAACAGCACGTCCTGAACTTCAGCTTTTGCAAGACATCATCTGTAGATTCCATCTGAACAGTGCTTGTATAAGTAAGGTTCATCCCAGTAGTATCTGCTAAGCTCCCTCATGAACTTCTTCTTCTCATATCCTTTTAGGGTGTCAGGGACCTCATCTGCAGCTAGGTAGTTGGCAATATCAGCATACCAAGGCCTAGAAGAGGTTGCAATCGCGCAGATAGGTTGAGAGAAAACATCACACATGATATATTGAAGAAGTAGTTCTGTTCGCGACTGGTGTCGATCGATACCACATGGGGTGTGTCGATCGACATTAAGTGATTGTCGACCAGACGTCAAGTATGGTGTCGATCCAGCTCGATATTACTTCGCCTCGAGGGTGGTGTCGATCGACACCTAGGGTGGTGTGTCGATCGACACTGCTTCTGTAGCACGAAAAGGATGCAGTTCTTCATCATCTGACTCCCGAAGTCGTGCTTCTAGGAAGTAAATGTTCTTCTCTGGCAAGAAATCATCAACCGGGACGTTGTCATCAACCTTTATCCTTGAAAGATGATCAGCTACTCCATTCTCAATCATTTTCTTATCTCTAATCTCAATGTCAAACTCTTGAAGCAGCAAAATCCATCTCAATAGTCGTGGTTTGGCATCTTTCTTCTGCATCAGGAACTTGAGAGCAGAATGGTCAGTATGCACAATCACCTTAGCTCCAACCAGGTACTGTCGAAATTTCTCAAATGCAAACACCACAACCAACAATTCCTTCTCTGTGGTTGCATAATTTTTCTATGCTTCATCAAGAGTTCTGCTTGCATAGTAGATTGCATGAAGCTTCTTCTCCTTTCTCTGACCCAAGACAGCACCCATTGCAAAGTCTGAGGCGTCACACATCACCTTAAATGGTAGATCCCAATCAGGAGGTTGCACAATGAGAGCAGTCACTAAGGCTTGCTTGATCTGCTGAAAGGCTGAATGACATTCTGCAGTAAATTCAAACTTGACATCCTTGCAAAGCAGATCTGTGAGTGGTCTTGCAAGCTTGCTGAAATCTTTAATGAATCTTCTATAGAACCCAACATGTTCCAGAAAACTTTTCACTAATTTCATACAATCTGGTGGCTGCAGGCTTGTCATTATCTCAATTTTTGCTCTGTCCACCTTAATGCCTTCTCCAGAGACTCTATGCCCAAGTACAATCCCATCTCTGACCATAAAGTGGCACTTCTCCCAGTTCAGAACCAGGTGCTTCTCTTCACATCTTGCAAGCACCTGATAGAGGTTGTCATGGCAGTCTTTGAAAGAAGATCCATACACTGAAAAATCATCCATAAAGACCTCCATATACTTCTCAATCATATCAGTGAAGATGGAAAGCATGCACCTCTGAAATGTCGCAGGAGCATTACAAAGTCCAAATGGCATCCTGCGATATGCAAAGGTGCCATAGGGACAAGTAAATGTAGTCTTCTCCTGGTCATATGGGTGAATGGGGATCTGAAAGAAGCCATAATAGCCATCCAGGAAACAGTATTAGGAGTGATTTGCCAACCTCTCCAGCATATGATCGATGAATGGCAATGTGAAATGATCCTTCCTTGTTGCAGCGTTGAGCTTCCTGTAGGTAATGCACATCATGTGCCTAGTGATGGTCCTTGTGGGAACCAGCTCATTCTTCTCATTTTTCACCACTGTGACTCCTCTTTTCTTTGGAACCACATGTACTGGACTGACCTAAGTGCTGTCTGAAATGGGATATATGATCCCAGCACCTAGAAGCTTCATGATTTCCTTCTTTACCACATCCTGCGAATTTGGATTCAGTCTCCTCTGGTTCTCAATTGATGACTTCGACTCATCCTCAAGGTGTATCCTGTGCATGCACAACTCTGGAGAGATACCTGAAATGTCATCAAGAGAATAGCCAAAAGCCTTGCAAAATGTGCGCAACTTGCTTAGCAGTAAAGTGAGCTCTACATTGTTTAAGGAAGCACTGACAATAACAGGATATATAGAGTTAGGTCCCATAAAAGCATACCTTAAACCTGCAGGGAGCTGTTTGAGTTCGATATTGTGAGCTTTTTCTTCACTCCAATCGCCAAGTTTTGCAGCCTTTACAGAGGTTCCAACCAGTTCTTTCTGTGCTACAAGCTACATGACTTGCTCACTTGCATCCAGCATCTTTATATACCCAGCAGTAATGTCATCTAGATGCTCTGTTTCTTCTGCAGAAGCTGTCAATGCTCTCTCCAAAGGGTCTGTGGGATGCATTTCTTGGAATATCTCTTCTGCAAGGCTGGTGAGGGAGTCCACATAGAATGTGTGACCATCAATTGTTGGTCTCTTCATCAGCTTGTCCATATCAAAGGTCATAACCAAATCGCCCACATTAAGGGCTATGCTTCCTTTCCTGACATCTATGATGGCGCATGCAGTGGCTAGGAATGATCTTACCAAGATCAAGGGGTCTTTTGGTTCTTCCTCATAAGCTAGAACCACAAATTCTGTAGGGATCATGCAATCTCCTACCTTGACTGGCACATCCTCGAAAATGCCTTCAAGGATCCTTACTGATCTATCTGCTAGGATAAGAGAGATCCTAGTTGGTTGAAAATCTGTCATACCCAAGCTGACAGCAACTGAGTGGGGCATCAGATTAACACTTGACCCCAAATCACAAAGAGATCTCTCAAACCTCTCAGAAAAGATTGTGCAGTCTAGGACAAAGCTTCCAGGATCTGTCAACTTCTCTGGTATTTTGTTCTGTATCACTGCACTGACATGCTCTGAAATCAGCATTGTCCCTTGCTCAAGCCCCAGATTCTTGGTCATCGTCTTTTTCACATATCTCTTGATCACATGATTAGTCCTTATAGCATCAATCAGAGGAATCTCCACCACAAGCTTATCCATGATAGCTTTGATCCTAGCATCCTCCAGCTCTTGTTTAGACTTCTTCTGCTTCCTTGGGTAAGGCACCTTTGGCTTGTAAACCCTTTCTTTTGCATTTTCTGGAGTCTGAAAAACCGCAGTCTGCTTCTATAGGGGGTGTCGATCGACACCAGGGGTGGTGTGTCGATCGACACTCTCCTCTGTATGTGGTGTCGACGGTCCACTCTGCTGCTTATCGACCTTGGTCGATATCTCTTCGCCTCGAGTAAAAAAATCATGAAACTCTTCTGGTGTCGATCGACACCGAGTGGTGGGTGTTGATCGACACCCTTCAGAATTGGCGAAATCATCCTCTTCAAACTCTTGAAGTTGCTCGATATCTCATGCACTAAGACTCTTCTTCTGGACTGGTTGCAGGTTCTTTCCACTCTTCATCGTGGTGGCGTTGACAGAGTGTCTTGGGTTGGTATCTATTCTTCCTGGAAGAAATACATCTTGTCTTTTCATAGCTCCAGCAGTTTGAGCAACTTGAGTGTCAAGAATTTTGACATGGGTGTTCAGGGCTTCAAATTTGCCATTCAAATCCTGATAGAGAGCATCAATCTTCCCATTGAAGTCAACTGTGATCTTTTGCTGACCCTCTAGCAGCTGTTCAAGCATAGCTTCCATCTTACTTGAAGTTGATGTTGCAGGTGGTGGCTGGTAAGAAGAGGAACCATAGTTCCTGCTGAAGTTGTTGTTCTGGTAAGGCTTATGGTATTTAGGCTTCTGGAACTGAGGCTTGGGAGTGTAACCAGAAGAACTATGGTTTCCTGTGAAGTTGGTCCTCTGATTATTCCCACTGAATCCTCTGCTCCCTTGCTGATTGTTATACCTTTGACCCTGAAAACCAGCCCTCTTGATGTAGTTGGCATCTTCTTCTTCAAACCCTTCAGCTGGCTCAAATGTCTCAATTTCAGCAGCAAACTGAACAGAGTTCTTGTCCACCAAAAGGTTGTAAACTGAATCCAGCTTAGCCTTCATCTCAGCAGCAAACTGATTGCTCCCAGCATTTCCAGCGATTTTCTGTCTCTCATAATCAGCATTCTTTGTGCTGATGCTGGAAGCCAGGTTCTCTATTAGTGTGATGGCGTCAGCTGGGACTCTAGTGTTGAAGTTTCCATTGCTTGCAGCATCCAAAGCCATCTGGTACCTCCAATCAATCCCTCTGAAGAAGATACCCAACAACTGCACCTCATTGTAGCCATGATGTGGGCAGTCTCTCTGATATAACTTGAACCTCAGCCATGCTGCCTTGAAAGCTTCAGTTGGACCTTGAGAGAAGGAAGAAATTTTCGTCCTCAACTCTTCTGATCTTGCATCATCATAAAAAATGTTGAGAAAAGCGCTCTTGGTGCTCTCCCAAGTGGTCAAAGAGCCAGGCTCTAATTGTTCCAGCCAGTGAGCTTCATCTCCTCCCAAAGAGTAAGGGAAAAGCTAGCAGAATAAGAAATCATTGCTGACTCCATTGGCTTTAACACTTGTGGCCGGATCCTCAAACCTCTGTATGTGGTCCATAAGTGCTCATGTGGAAGCCCATGGAAAGGGTGCTGACCCATAAACTGGTAGTAGGCAGGCTATAGTTCAAAGTCATTTCTCTGGAAGTCAGGTGGGCGGATTGCAGCTCTAACTGATCTGGCCTATTGTAATCTCCCAGGGTCCTCTGTGGAAAACGCCCAGCAGCATTTCCAGCAGCTTGTTGTTGCACATTCTGCGCAACTAGTGGCATATTGTGTTCTGCAATTACAATGCCATCTTCATCTACCCTCTGTCCTTCCTCATTTCTTCTATTTCCATCTCTGTCAATTAAATGATCCTCAGCATCTGTCCTCAAAACAAGTGGTCCAACCATCTTAGTCTGCTTTTTGGCCTTTTTGATGGTTCTTTCTAACTTGGTGAGTTCGTCGATGCCTAAAGTCACAAGCTCTTTGTCTTTGTTGCTTCTGGTACTGCGATTATGCATACACCTGAAACAGATAACAGAGAAGTAACCGAAAGTTAGCGAAAATAATGTAAAGGCTTAGTCAAAGTTTTAAAACTAAAAAACTGAAAGTAATAACTAAGTCGCCGGCAATGGCGCCAAAATTTGATATGCTCAAATTAACCCTTAGAGCTACTCTCTCGAATCCACAAGGACTTAAGATTATTACTCAACAGACTTTAGATTCAAATAAAGCCAAGCAATCAATAACAAATGAAAGGAATTAATAAATAACAGTAACAAGAGAAAGAGCCGATTATAGGTTCTTAAAATCAATGAGACAAGACGCTATGCAATGGGAAATTCGCGGGTTGACATAAATCACAGACAACAGACTGAAAGGATTATTTATTAAAACCGTTCTAGAATTATAAAACATGAATGTAAAACCAATCGACTTTCGTCGCAAAAATTAACTATGATCAGATTCTAGAATTCCAAATTCCTTTGCAAATTCTAACAACCTAAGCAAGCATTACAGTTCAGGTTCAATATGTTCGCAAAATCACTAATCCAAATTCCTTTGCAATCAGTTATTTTGCTCAACTAAGATAGTTCTAGTGATTAATAATGTTTCCACATCTATTAAACAACCTAAGATCTGATTTCTAGGTGATCAGTCTCAAAACCAGTGTCAAAGCTTTCTAGATGAAGAACCAAATGATTTATCCTTCCAGTTTTGCAGTTCTAACAATTCAATATCAACCCTTGAATAACCCAAAACCTAACTAGAAAATTACTCTGACATAGAAATTGAAACACAAATCATGACTGAGTAATATTGCATTAAAAGATAGAGTAAAAGACAAAGGGGGTTCGAAATTCTTCTCTAACAGAGTACGGATTTGTCTCTCCAAAAGCTCTGAATCTAATCTCTCTCTTAGTCTCAATGAAACAAGATGATTGCCTAACAATGACTTTTAAAACCTAAATACAACTCTAAACACGACTCTGGCAAGTTTGCAAATAGTAAGAAACTTCTGGGCCAAGTTGCAATTCTTCAAATGAGTTTTTAGACTTCTTCTCGCGACCACGATCGGTGTCGATCGACACCAAGTGGCTGGTGTCGATCGACACCATGCTTCAGAATGCTCTCCGACTTGATCTTTTCAGCATCAGCTTCAACATAGCTCCAAAAGGCTCCAAAACTCACAGTTATGCTCCAAACTTACCTAGACCTGCAAAGACTCTATAGGACTTGAAAAATACCAAAAAGACTCTATAAACAATACTTATATCATGGTCAAAAACCAGTAAAAACCATGATATATCAACTATAAAGCAAGAATTAGGAAAGATGATCTTAAAGTCAATTAATTAAAAGCAAAACTTAAGGTTCCACGCAATTGTGGGACAATAGTTTTCAAGAGTGAAAATAGGGATTTATAACAAAGGCAAACATCAAGCAATCAAAAGCAAGCAATTCTCAATGTTGTACTCCTAGACAAGGTATCTAAAAGGAACCAGCTTGGCATCAATAAGCAGTTCATATTCAACAAGATTGAAGTGTCAGACCCACTTGTGATGGCGTATTCTTCAACCATCAGCATAAAGATTAGAACCATTCTAGCCTAAGAGATGTGCTAATCAAGCAATTGTTCTCTCACCCAAGAAAGAATTCAGATCAACATATCAATCTTGTGAACCAATAAGGACCTAAGCACCAATCAAGAACTTGGGTTTAAGCACACAGATGCAACATCCTAAGTTCCTAACAATGCTAAGCAATGAACATGAATGAAACAAAGGAAAGATCTTTTGATGCATACTATCTAACCATCAAGCAAGAATCTCAAAACCAGCATTATCTAGCCCTAAGCGAATCATCTAGCAATGGTGAACTATAACTTTGGTGTCACTGAACAAAGAAAACATAAACCAAGCCAAACTATCAAGCCAAATAAGTGAACCATACTTATAGATGAGATGACAAGCCATTTAGTGAACCATATGCATCAATCAATACCATATTCAATCAAAAGGAGCAAGCTTTATGAACAATAACCACTTTGCAAGAGAAGGAGACAACATAGAATAGTTAAATAAGCCTAATCACCCCTTAATCACATCTTAATTACCACTTTCCCTATTTAGAACCCTAAATCTAAAGTAAACTACTCACTAATCATGTTTAATCCCATTGATTTGGAGTTAAACATAACTAGATGAGGGCAAAATACAAAGATGATAAATCTAAACTATCAAGGTGCAAGAACAAAAATTAGGAGATAAGATTAAACCATAAAAATGCAAACTTTATTAAGATTAAGATCCTTAAGGCAAATCGCCCTTTAAGGTTTAGAGAAGAGAGAGCTTTTGATAGAAAGCTAAACTTGCCTAAAGATAATGTTTTGTGGCTTCCTTTTTATAGTAGGGAGCCAAAAGAAGCATAAAAAACCTAAAAAGATAGGATAAGGTTAAAAAAATAAAGTGGTCTACGCGAATAAGTTGCATCGAGGTTGTACGGACGATGTTCTGCTCGATATGCGACCTCGATATGGTCTGTGCAGCACGTATCAATGTCCTTCCTCGATTCTGTTGATATCCCTTGTATTTACACTATTTAGGACTGCATTTAGTACATATTTTGGTCCTGTTTTGCATGTTTTCCCTTAGCTTTGGTCCCATTTTCTTCTCCTTTTAGACTTAGGTTGCATTTAGAGTATAATTTGCATTTTCTTTCCATTTTGGATGTTTTAGGTGCTTTTGGAGCTAAAAGGAGCTTGGAGGAGTTTTGGGGATGATCCAGGATGCTAGCTGGGCATAAGGGAGCAAGAAGGATCAAAGTAGACAATCTTTGCTGAAGTTTTCGGCCAGAGCACGGTGAACATCGGTCAAGGATGACCGATACAGAGCAGTATCGATCACCAGTATCGGTCAAGGGTGACCGACACAAACACAACGAGTTGATTTCGGTCATATGTGTCGATCACTCTGGACCAATGGGGATCCATATCGATCATTGAAGACCGATGTAACTGACCGATACTGACCCAGCCCAAACCTGTTTTAATTACGCTTTTGCCATTACTCTAGAGCTTCCTTTTCTAGGCTATAAATAGCCTCTTTTTCCAGATTTTTGAGAGGTCTTGTCAATTTACTGTTTTTAAGCATTTTCTTTAAGTTTGTAAGACAAATTATTTGCTTTGTTTAATATATTTGAGTATTTGCCTTTAATCTTTCTTTATTCTCTCTTCTAATCATGATTAACATCCTTTTCCTTTGTGATTTGGTGTTAAACATGAGTATGAGTGAGTAGTTATCTTAGAGTTTCTAGATATGGTAGATTAGGGGAATTTAAGACTTGATTAGGGCTTGTTAAGTGATTCAGTTTATGGGTTCCTCTCTATTAATCTGTTATTCATGCTAGATTAGTCTTGATCAAACTTATCTAGGTTGTTAGCTTTCTCTTATGTCCACCAAGTGTTTGATGAAATGCTGATCTTGTTTAATAGAGGATTTGCTGGCCTTGGCTCAAGAGATTGACTGTTTGAGGAGCATTTTGACTTGAATAGAGTTGTTTACTATTGCTTGCTTGATGTTTTAGGACTAATGAGAGTTAGTTCTTGTTAAGATGTTTAGCAAAGGGCTATTTGCCAAGAGATTGGATCTAGCTAGCTTAATTGTGAACTCTATGTCTAGGAATCACCATTGCTTGCTTACTTGGTTGATCAATGTAGTTTGGAACAGCCTTAGTTAGTGTCTGAAATTCTCCAAAGTCAATAACCACATCTAGGAACTTGCCTTTCTCTTATTTGAATCTCGGATTTGCTCTGTTTTGCTCTGTTTTTCTTGCTTAAATCTGCTTAGTTTGCTTTTGTTTTCACTTTCTTTGTTGATTGGTCACACTAGGTTGTTAGAACAGTTGCCTAGGCAACAAAACCTTTTTCCTGCTTGCTTGACTTAGAGATTTCACTCTTAGCTCCTCTGTTTTCAACTAATCCCAATTGGATTGACATTAAAACCCATACTACAACTGACTAGTACAATGGGTGATTGACAACAAGAGAGTCAAAAACTCTTGTATCAGCTGGTCCTCGATGCAGACCAATGGCTTCGAATCCTCATGCTGATCCTCTTCCTGTCGTCCTGCTGCTTGCATCGAGCATACTCCACGAGTGTTCTGCTCGATATGCTTGCTCGATATGTACCAGACTTTGCAAGAGCTCCATTTCTGACATCTTCTTTGATCACGAGCTGCTTCCATCTCCTTCCCAGCAACAAGAAACTCCAAAAACACCTGAAAACCACCACAAACATGCACATATATGCAAATGTATGCAATCCTAAGCTAAATGCATGCCATGTTGATTCTAAGTGAAAATAATACTAAAATGCTAAACTATAATGCAAAAACAGAGGAAAAGATGCATGAAATGCAGCCTTAAATGATCTAAAATAGCAAGCTATCTTTAAGATAGAAGTTTTGATGAGGTTCGTATTCCCTTGCATGATCAAATGTGTGGAATTTTGTTATTCTCTATTTGACATAGGAGCTACTGTGAATGCCATGTTTAAAACCATTGCAAATAAACTGGGAATTGATGATATAAAGCCCTCTTTAATTTATCTCAAATTTGGAGACAATTTTACAACAATTTTATATGGCTTCACATAAGATTTAACGATGAAAGTTGGAGGTTGTCTTGTTCCTGTTTACTTCTACATTATTGTGATGAAAGAGGAGTATAAAATGTGACTAATCTTTGGAAGCTCATTCCTTACAACCATATGAATAGCTGTTGATTTCCTCAACAAAAGAGTTTCTTTCTCTAAAATCAAAAAGAGGATTTTCTATTCTGCTATTATGACAGGTGAAAGATCTCATTGTGGGACCATATACAATGGAAAGACTTATTTCAGTACCTGGAGATGAGAAGGATAAGTCCCAAGGCGTTCCAATAGAAACCTCTTTGATCACGCCTAAGGAACTTCATAAATCGATGCAAATGAAGCATGAAAATGTTTCATATTCTATATGATCAGAACTAACATCTCTAAGGCTTATTAGAGACGTGGTAAAATATGAAGAGGATAGAGAAGTTCTCACTATTGAAGCAAGTCCTTTATCACCTCTAAAACCAGCAGATCTAAGTTCTCTTGGTTTTGGGATATTACCAACTACCTGGTAGCAGATGTCAAGCCCTTTCAGTTCTTTGGTTATAGTAAGAAGAAGTTCTCGCGAGATGTAAAAATGTACTTATGGGATGAACCATATCTCTATAAGCAATGTTCAGAAGAAGAAGTTTTGGGCATTCTTTTCGCTTATCATGGATCCAACTACGCTCGACTGTCACCAAAGGTTTATGATATACTCATATTTTAGCAAGTTTTAACTTGCATTTTGTTTAGGTTTTGGTTCCTTTCATGCATTCATTCATCAAATTTTGTCACATTTGCATTCATATTAGACATAGTAGGATTTATGTTATACATTGCATGTTTTGCATTGTTTGAAGTGTTTTAAAGGTCTAAATGGAGCTATGGAGGACATTTAGAGAATGGTGAATGATGAGGACAAGAAATATCAATCAAAATGAAGAATATCACGGGTTTGAGACTGTAATGGGGTCCTGTATCGACCACAAAAAGAGAAGCTTGCCCGGTATGCTTGACAATATGAATATATGGGTCCGAACGAAGGCCTTCCAGTGCGATTCAGTCTCAGCGTCCTTCATAGATATTGAAGAGGATCGAGTCAGATTTCCAATCGAGGTGGAATCTAGTCATTCTGATCCGTGGTTCATGAGTTATGTCGATTTTAGTCTGCACCGGCCACTTACCCCGACTTCATGTCCTCGGAGCAAGTCGGACAGAAGTTTCAGGAGAGTACACCGGAGTGTCACACCGTTTTATACACCCCGGTGCAGATACAAATTCCCTTCTTAAGCAGTGTTTGACTTTGGCCAGCCTTCAGATTCGTGGCTTTGACCATGTTGGCCATCTTTGATTTTTTTTTTTTTTTGTAAGGCTATTTTGGGAATGTTCCCTATAAATATGTTAAACCTAGATCCATTCTATCTTATCTTTTCTATTCCCCAAAGTTTTGCGTTAGTTTTTAAAAGAACAGAAACAAAACCATTTGTGGGTTGGGATTGGATCATTGTATATATTTTTGTTTATGCTTTCTGCTTTTAAATCTTTAATCTTTTAGTCTTGCATTCTTCTTTATTCCATCTTTGTGAATTTCGAATTTTATTCTTGATTCATTATTTTTTGGGTTTGAGGTTTAGGTAGATTATAGAGGTTTTAGGATAGATTAATGATATCTTGTGCTTAATCTTATTATTTCTTCTCTATTGATGCTCTTAATACTAGGTTAGCTTTGATTAAACTTGCTTAGGATTTTAGCTTTATCTTATGCCCACCAAATGTTTGTTGAAATGCTGATCACATCATTTACAGGATTTGTTCATCCTAGCCTAAGAGATTAGATGTTTAGGGAGCAATTTTAGCTATATAGAATTATTTATTTATGCTTGATCAAATTTGATATGAGTAAAATTTCACCCAAATAATATCACCGCAAGTGCACAACAAGGCAATTGTAATATAAGGGATTATCGAATCACAAGAGACTTAAGATCTTTGCACCGCAGACTTTAGGTTCAAATTCAGCTAATCGAAATCGATTATATGTAAAAAAAAAACTAATAAATAAAAGCAGTAGGTGGTTAGTATGTTCTTAAAATCAATGAGATAAGGCACTAGGCAATGGAAGATTCGCAAGGTGATACAAATCGAAGAATACAAATTGTCAGGATAATTTATTAAAACCGTTATAGAATTCGAAAACACGAGTGTAAAACCAATCAAATTCCGCTGCAGAGATTATCTATGATTAAATCCTAGAATTCCAAATCCCTGTGCAAATTCAAACAATTTAATCAAGCATTAAAGTTCAAGTTTGATTTGTTCACAAAATCCCTAACTTAAATTCCTTTGCAATTAGATATTTTGCTCATCGAAGATAGTTCTGGTGATTAATAATGTTTTTATATCTATTAAAAAACCTAAGATTCTGATTTCTAGGTGAGCAATCTTAGAACTAATGTTAAGGCAATCTAGATGAAGAACCAAAAGAATTATCCCAACAGTTATGTATTTCTAACTATTCATTATCAACCTTTTAATAACCCATAACCTAACTAGCAGATTACTCAGACATAGATATTGAAACATAAATCATAGCTAAAATAAATTGCATAAAAGAATAGAGTAAATATATAGAATGGTTCAAAATTCTTCTCTAACAGAGTATGTATTTAACTCTCCAAAAGCTCCTGATCTAATCTCTCTTTAAGTCTCAATGAAAATAAGATAATGGCCTAACAATGGCTCTGAAAACCTAAATACACGTCGAAACACGAATGAGGCAATTATGCAAATAATGGGAAATTTCTGGGCCAAGTTGCAATTCTTCAGAGATCTATTAAAACTTCACTTTGTCTACGATCGATGTCGATCGACACATATGGTTGATGTCGATCAACACCAGGCACCAAATTTGTCTATACGAGTTGGTCTTTTCAGCAACAACTTCAATATGGCTTGCTCCAAAATGCTCCCAAATCTCCAATTATGCTCCAAACGGACCTGAACTTGTAAAGACTCAAAAAGTACTAAAAAAACTATAAATAAGACCTATACCATGGTGAAAAACCTATAAAAACTATGATATATCAACGCCCCCACACTTAAATTTTGCTTGCCCTCAAGCAAAACAGTAAACTAAGTATATATTCGAGGTTTGAAAAACACATGAACTCACTTTCTCATAGATCATTGTACTTACTGCTCATCTTGTAATCCATACCCTCCATAATCAAACCAAATCGAACCACCATGTACTTCTCCTTAGGCATTCACAGCATCCAAAATTCAACTCATAAATTCACAGCATTATCCATTAACGATCATTGCTAAACCTCATCAATGGTCTAAATGTTCAAGAACCTTCTAGATTCATTTCCATAATATATCTTAATAAACAGCTCTGCAATCTATCAACCTTTGGTACTCTTTTTCTCCCCCATACTTATTATTTTTAATGTTTTATTAATTTACTTCAGGTGTAGGTAAATAATGGTATTACGAGATAATCCTAACTTAACTTCCCCCTTTTATAATCTCTTTAAAATAAAATATTGGGATCATTGGAAATTTTCATACCCTTCACTTAAAGAGAATCATCATAAATTTTCTAGAATAATATAAATATATATATATATATTTATATATATATATATATATTTTTTTTTTAAATAAATTTCTGATTAGCAAATAAGGGAGAGAAGTACCATTACTTTTCAAATATTGCAGGTAGCTTATCAGATATGAATGAGGAATTAAGCTCTATGAACACAAAACTCACTAACTTAGTATCTTTGAAGCTCATGTTTAATGGACTTTGCTGAAACTATGGTTAAATCGAGTCAACTGGTCAGCTTTTGGATTTTTCATTAGTCAGATTATGGTATCAATTCTACAACAGTGGTCACTCAGATGAAATAATATGCACAAACAATCAGGAGAAAGGTCCTAGTTCCCAACTAATTTTGACTTAATAAACAACAAACTGACTCTCAAAACAAAGCACAATGTTAGCAACTACCTCCCCCAGACTTAAACAACATTGTCACCGGTGTCATTAAGCATGAAGTTTTCAAAGATAAGAGATGGAGTTGTTTGAACATAGAAAAGAAAATGGTACCTGTGATCGCGCGTGGTGTCGATCGACACCCTATGATTGGTGTCGATCGACATGCTGTCTGAACACAAAATGTGGTCATCCCAAATGTGATCATTGTAGCAAGTTAAATTGTTAGCTGAAGTTCTGCCAAACCAAAACTGTTAGAAACACTCAAGAACATAATTAACAGCAACAACACAATGCATAAGCTCATAATTTCAAACAAGTTTCAAATCATAATCATAGCTGACAGACTGACACAAAGCAAAACATAAAAAACTGACTCAAGCAAAAGAAAAATAAAAAAGAAAAGAAAAAGTAACCAGGATAGGTAGAGGAACTAGTCCTCATCCTCATCATGAGGTGGTGAAGGTGGGCGAATGCATCCACAGTTCGAGAGTTGAAGAAGGACTTCTGGGTCACTAAATTCAATCCCTCTCTAATCACATGTAGCATAGATGAGGTTTATCAATCCATCTAGGAGCTAGAATAAAAGAGATGCAATGCACTAACCAAGCTTAACCATGTATGATAAAGGAGGATGATTCTAACAACCTAAATGATCAAAGATGAAATCCACACTTGGAATACACAGTCCACTGTGTATTATAAATGCAAAAGGAGGCAAACCACAATATAAAAATGAAGTGTGAGGGAAAATGTGTAAAGAGTAAAGGAAGAGGAAGATGTGTACTTGCATTGGAGGTTGGAGAGGTTGAGGATTGGATATCCATCGGTCGAGGTGGTAGATGGTGCCTAAATGATCGAGGCATCCTTGCAGTTTTGGAGTTTTGAAGAATATTTGTCCATATCGAGGTGGGCTCTATGTTCTGCTCGATGCAGCACCTCGATATGATCACCCTCGAACATCTTGCTCGATGTACGGTAATTGCTCTTCGGTGTACGAACAAAGGCTTCGGGGGCGATTGCATCGAGCAAGGTTCTGGAGGTTTTGCTCGATATAACACCTCGATGCGATCTTCATCGTGCAATCTTCTCGATGTACAGACTCCTTTGTCCTCGAGATAATCTGCATCGGGCAGGTTTTGCTCGATACAACACCTCGATGCAGAAACAGAGTTTTAAATCCCTTGGTTCTCCACTTTGTTTGACCAATCTAATCACTTTTCCAAACGTGAAAACACTTAACCAACATATCAAAAGCAAAAGGAAAGCATATTTACATAGATAATCATGGGATTACCTCCTAACTATTCTTTGTTTAAGGTCTCTTAGCTTGACCTCCTTTGCTCTGCTAGTTGGGAACATCAAGGAGAGTAAGGTCAGTATCCATTGCTAGATCCTCTGAGGCTAAATATGGTTTGAATTTGTGTCCATTGACTATGAATTCCCTTCTTTCAGTATCCAGTAGTGTGATTGCTCCATAGGGAAGAACTTCTTTGATTTTATATGGTCCATTCCACCTTGACTTGAGTTTTCCAGGAAAGAGCCTCAACCTTGAGTTGTAGAGAAGAAACAAGTCGCCTGATTTGAATTCCTTGTGGACTATCTTCTTGTTGTGGAAAGCTTTAGTCCTCTTTTTGTAAATCTTTGAATTCATATAAGATTCCAACCTGATCTCTTCTAGGTCATGAAGTTGCACAAGTCTCCTTTCTTGAGCGCTTTTAATGTCATAGTTGAGCAGTTTGATTGCCCATTGAGCTTTATACTCAAGCTCTACTGGAAGGTGATATGCCTTTCCATACAACAAGCTCAAAGGAGATCTCCCTATTGGTGTCTTGAATGCAGTCCTATAAGCCAATAGTGCATCATCAAGCTTGGCAGACCAGTCTTTCCTTGTGATCCCTATGATGGATTTGATCTCTCTGTTTGAAACCTCAACTTGACCACTGGTTTGTGGATGATAAGGCGTTTCCACTTTGTGTTTGACTCCATGCTTCTTCAGAAGATTATCAAAGACTTTGTTAACAAAGTGTCTTCCACCATCGCTTATCACCACTCTAGGCACACCAAATCTTGGAAAGATTGCAGTCTTGAAGAGCTTCACAATAACAGAGGAATCATTCATTGGACTTGCAATAGCCTCAACCCATTTGGAGACATAGTCCACTGCCACTAAGATGAACTTGTTGCCATATGATGAAGGGAAGGGTCCCATGAAATCAATCCCCTATACATCAAAGATCTCTGTTTCAAGGATTGGACTCTGAGGTATCTCATCCCTCTTGCTTATGTTTCCCTTCCAATGCAATGGATTGCTTATGGAGACATTGGATTGCTTATGGACTAAAGCAAGCAATGCAATGCAAAGAAACTAAATGCAATAGAAACTAACAAGACAATGATCTAAATGCAACAGGACTAAAGGTAAACAAGACAATGAAGTGCAAGAACCAAAATAAAAGCTAAATGCAATAACTTGAAATGCAAGGCAATATATAGAACAAAAGAAAAGCAACTAAAAACAGAAGAAAACAGAACACAAGATGATTAAATGCAAAGAACAATGAGGAGCAGGTTCAAGGCTAGAGCATGATGACTTGGGGATTACTTAGCATCAAACCTAGGGTAGTCAAGAGTAATGACAAGCAAGATTCATAATCAAGCCACTGATTCAATCAATTTGCAATCAGAGCAAAGATGTCTAAGTAATGCACATGTCAGACCCACATTTAATGGCATATCTGTACAAAACCAGCATGATAACACAAGGCTCTTAAAGACCAAACAATGTACTAAGACGCAATGTAATCATCTAAGCAATTATCCCAAGCATAGTTTTTTTAGGCATTTAAACAAACACTTGTGATGCAGCAAACACTTGTAATCTATTTCACTTAAACAAGCTACTCAAGCCTTAAGACCAACTAAGCAAGGTAAATCAAGCAAGGATTAAACCAAAACTCCCTAAGCTATCAACTAATCATCCCCAAATCTGCTCCAACCTCAAACCATGTGAAATTACTCATAACACATAGTGAAATCAACAGAAATAAAGCAGAGATGATAGATCAAACATGATTAAACAAGAACTAGAAGGAAATAACAAAGGAAGTGCAATACTTTTTTTATAAAGGTGATCTAGATCAAAATTCCATAAAAATCTCTTTTTGGTCTTCCACAAGGTCGAAAATAGGGTCAAGATGAAGATGATTGCTAAAAAATAAGGTTTAGCTTAAATAGGCTAAGAAGATAAGGTTTGACAAAAAGTAGAAAAATCTTGGTCAACTCTCGGCGTTGACACATCGTGGTGCAAGGGAAGGTGTTCTGCTCGATGCAGTCAGCTGGATATGGAGGTGGGTTCTCGGTATTCTCCTCGATGCTACACCTCGATATGCCCTTTATATCTGTATCGGCTTGTACGGAATGCCTAGCTCGGTGTAGTCTCGGGTTCCTCGGTCAAATCTTTCTTCCTTGTCCCAAGCTTCACATCGAGCAAGCTTCACGGGTGTTCTGCTCGATGTTGGACCTCGATATGGATACAGAGTTTGCAAAGCTGCTTCTTCGGCATCTCCTTCAAACATGAGCTGCTTCCATCTCCTTCTCAACTCCAAAACTCTCCCAAAAACACCTGAAAGTTACCACAAACATGCACATGTACGCAAATCTATGCAATCTTAAGCTAAATGCATGCCATGTTGATTCTAAGTGCAAATGACACTAAAATGCTTAACTATAAGGCAAAAACAGAGGAAAAGATTCATGAAATGCAGCCTAAAATGCTCTAATATAGCATGCTATCAAGAGTACTGCCATGGCGTTCCTGAGGCTCTAGACACTTTAAACCATAAATCTCTGAAAAGTGACCTGCTCAATGGGGATAGGCGGAATGTCCAAGAGATGGTGAGGTCCGATCGGCTGAGGCAATGCAGAAGCTCTGGCGGCTCAAGATCGTCTAGATGTACATCCAACAAGGTCATCAACAGGTTCATCCTCAGTAAAAGAAGCATCAACACGTGAAGAGCCTCATATGCGCATGTTAGTTGGGGTCCGCAGCAAAGTAACGTCAGGCTGAAAACTGAGCAAGTCCCGATTAACGGCAATGAGAGCTGGCTGCAGAGGTGAAACCAAGCATATCCCACCACTGGCGCTAACAAAACTCCAAAGCATATCATCACCTCGAATCTAAGTGGCCCTCTTCAAGTAGTCCATGTCAACTAGATGGCGCCTGGTTACAACAGTACAGCTCAAGACATCAATCCTACAGTGGCGGAAGATAGGAGTCAGAAGGCTACCAACACTCTCGGGCTTGAGGTTGGTTCCCGTGAATGGATTGATCTTCAGAGAGACCAAGTGATGTGCGAAAACAGCTCCCATGTTGACATCACTGCGAACCTCAAATGCCTCAGTAAGCACATCCTCAATACCATAGTAAATCAAACTCATCTCTAAAACTCTTATCTTCCCTAGGTCAGAATTACACAACAGTGTAGTGGAGATGAGATGTGCGATGATGCACAGCAATGGATGGCGAACATTGGTATGAGTAGAGGTCTTAGAGTCATATCTCCCAATCCCGATGTGAGACCAGAAAGTCTGCAAGTTTGGGAACTGCGCTGGAAGAGAGACCTTGGTCCAAGCTGTGTCGAAACCATATATCTCACAGAGCTGAGGAAGAGGGACTCGGTATCTGATACCTCTGATGAGAAATGTGAGAGTCACCTCATGTGCCCTCTTGACAATCTCATTGTCATAGACCCTCACTATAGCTAGAAACTGGCGCACCAAGTCTGTGTATAGATCATATTGCTTGGTAGCAATGGTGCCAAAGACAATCTTCTGTAACAATCGAAGAACCTCCTCCTTACGGCTAAGCCTATTCAATGTACCAGGGTCCGTGAATCTCGTGGTTACTAATCCATCTTCAGCCAAGCATTGTAGAAGAGAGTGTCATAAGCATCCCATGTCTCCTTGATATCTCTGTAAACACACTCGCGCTTGGCCACTTCTTTCTCTGGTGGATCTTTTCAAACTCTCCCAAGAGGTATCTTCAACCCCTCACGCATGGGCCAAGGTGCAAGTGAAGGGATTACTGGCGCAGAACCAGACGCTTCACCAATGTCATTTTGTGTCCTTGTGCTGGTCCGTGGGGGCATTTGCAAATCAGAAAAATCAAGAACACAAAATTTCACAAATTAGGCCAGAAATCAAAAATTTTGAAAATCATAAAGTATGCCTAAATCATCACCAGCGAGTGTCAACAACAGCTTATAGATCACAAATGACATTCAATTCCAACCTAAAACCTCAAATCAAACCTAATTTTGCAAAATAAATTATCAATCCAAAAATTTCATAGTTTTGCAAAATCAAGTGTTAAAAACTAGTGGACATGGCCGAATTACTCTTATACAACCTAGAGAAGCAAGATTTAAGTCACAAATCAAGCAAAAACTGGTTGGATTAGAGTTTTCAAACCTTTGGGCCAAATTGAAAAAGTTTGATTTTGAGTGACATACCTTGCAGGTCAGATGAACGAGTTATAAATTCGGAAAGAGCGCAGAAAACCTCCCAGATTAGACTTTGGAATCACTCAAAGTAACTAAATCAAAGTTAAGATTTTGGGGTGATTTGGGTGTTCTTCGCGGGTAAGAGAAAACTGATGGGGAAGAAGAAGACTCGGGGATTTAAAAGGACTTACCTGGTTAATGGGGGTGTTTGGAGTCGATTGACACCAGCCCGTGTCGAAACTGGTATGGACTATGGTCGATATTGGTTTGCCTAATTTATTAACCTATTTTCTTTTCTTTTCAAAACACATCAGAACCAGTTTATAAAAACCAAAATGATGACTAACTATGTACACTTACTAGTAAATTACCTCACAGCAAGCGCTCATTTTACGTCATTAGCTTAACTGTTCGCAGGATCAAGCAGTTGGTGCATCCGCCAAAGGCCTAATGTGTCTTTCGTGAATCTCGGCTTTTGTCCAATAGTGTTTCACCCTTTGTCCATTAACAACAAGCTCTCTGCTTTCTGGAGTCACTAAGACAACAGCTCCATATGGTCGACCTCCTTGATGGTGAAGTGATGACGACCTCCAAACCGAACCAGACTTGATTGAACCTCAGCTACAGGATACCCACGAAGTAGAGTTACCCACTGAAGTTAAAGGTGCCATAACAAGACAAAGAGTTAGAGCCTTGCAAGACAAGTATGATCGAGCCCTCCTACAAGCCATTCAAAGCATACAAAACGAACCATTAGATAAACCATGGACCGGACTTTGTGAAGACATTCAAGGAGCAAGTACTACAAGCTTAAAGATGGATGAGCTTTGGCCCATACTACCAAGACAAGCCCAAGTACAAGTCCTTACCATCACAAGAGAAGATCAGTCCGCCTAAAGCTAATCATTTGGTCAAGATAAAGCTTTCAAAGGTCATTAAAAGAGTTATCACTCACGTCAATCAATCTACATTTTCAACAGAACGAAAGGTAAGCATTTAAACATATTTCATTATACTTATATCTTGACTAATCACCATCATTTTCTCCTTGTGATTTCATTAGTTTTAATTTCAAAGATCTTTTGTTTTCAATGCACTTTTGTATTTTTCGTTTACACTTTTGTATTTTTATTTTCTTTTTTCCTAAAGCTGAAGAACCACTTTATAAGGTTCCCTTGCATCATTGTAGTTCGATACTTTTGAAATCATCAATAAAAAACGGGCAGTTCTTTTCCTTAAGATTTCTGGCAAAATCTTGTTCTTTCTCTATTCAATTGTCGAGACCAGTCCTCCATTGTTAGAGAATCCCTTGTGTTTTATCAACAGCTTTTCACAGCCTTTGTGGTACACCTCCTTTCACCATTCTCACCTCCATCAAGTTCCACTGGTTTGATATCCTCGAGTTTCTCGGCTATTATACCAACATCACTACCATCTTGCTTGCTTCTGGTTTGTTTAGATTTGAGCTTTTCATCTAAACTGACCCTACCATGAAGATTGATAAATGGTTCTCATACTAACGTGCATCATGTTAAGAGAGACTCTCAAAGCTTGTATTATGAAGGGACCTGACCAACGAGAATGCAATTGTCCATGAAACAATTGCAAACATGAGTTATACAGAAGTACCTGGTCGTTTGGCTCGAAGTGTCTTGCAAGGATCTTCTTGTCATGATATTCCTTAGTCCTCTCCTTGTACAGCTTGGAGTTCTCATAAGTATGATGCCTAATTTCATCCAGTTCATTCAATTGGGTGCTTTTCTGCTGCAGGTCTCCAGTCAAAGTTCATATTCTTCATGGCCCAGTTCGCCTTATACTCAAGCTCCACTGGAAAATGACATGCTTTCCCATAAATCAGATGGAATGGGGTTGTTCTAAGTGGTGTTTTGAAGACTGTCTTGTAGACCCAAAGCGCATCATCCAGCTTTGCAGGCCAGTTCTTCCTTGTCTTTCCCACTGTCTTCTCCAGAATCTCCTTGATCTGTATGTTGGAAACTTCAACCTGATCACTAGTCTGAGAGTGATAA
This sequence comes from Thlaspi arvense, assembly GCA_911865555.2. Classification (NCBI taxonomy): domain Eukaryota; kingdom Viridiplantae; phylum Streptophyta; class Magnoliopsida; order Brassicales; family Brassicaceae; genus Thlaspi; species Thlaspi arvense. The sequence goes on from OU466861.1 coordinate 12,140,122, forward strand.
GGAGTAGCAATTTTGTGATGAACCACATACTTCTATAACAGTTTGTTGATCAAGTGTTTCCCACCATCACTGATCGCAATCCGTGGTACTTCAAATCAGGAAAAAATAATGATCTTAAACAGCTTAAGAACCACTGCATAATCATTGGTTGGACTGGCAACTAAGATGTACTTATTCCCATAAGATAAAGGAAAAGGTAGGTGATGCCCCATCAATCAAAAACTTCGACCTCAAGTATGAAATTTTGTGGCATCTCATGTCTCTTGCTGATCTTCCCTCTCCTTTGACAGACATTACATTAAGATATGAATGTCTGAACATATTTGAACATTGTAGGCCACCAGAAGGCTGCTTGAAGAACCTTGGACACTGTCTCGAAGGTAGCAAATTTTCCAGCATACTCAGAACCATGGCAGTGAAACAACACGTTCTGAACCTTATCTCCTGTAGATCCCATCTGAGCAATGCTTGCACAAGTAAGGCTCATCCCAGTAAAACTTCCTAAGTTCCCTCATGAACTTCTTCTTCTCATACCCTTTAAGGGTGTCAGGCATCTCCTCTGCAGCTAGATAGTATGCAATATCAGCATACCGCGGTCCAGTAGAATAAGTGACAACAAAGATTGGTTCTGAAAAGATAACACGCAAAATTTACTGAAGAAGAAGTGCAGTTCGTGACTTATGTCAGTTGTAGGTGTATCGATCGATGCTGTCTCTTTGTATCGAGTATGTTCCTCACATTGTGTCAATGATGATCGTCAACAATCCATTTCGAGTGTGGTGTCGATCGACACCAATGAGGTAGTGTCGATCGACACTGCGTCTGTAGCTCAAGAATGATGTAGGTTTTCAGTATCAAGTTCATGCAATCTTGTCTCAAGGAAGTAGACGTTCTCCTCAGGTAGAAAATGATCAATGAGGATGTCGTCCTCAATCCTGATTCAAAATGATCAGCCACTCCATTCTCAACCCCTTTCTTATCCCTGATTTCAATATCATACTACTGAAGATGGAGACTGCATCTCAACAGTCGTGGTTTGGCATCTTTCTTTTGCATCGAAAACTTGAGAGCAGAATGGTCACTATGCACAATCACCTTGGCTCCAACCAGGTGCAGTCGGAACTTATTAAATGCAAATACCACTGCCAACAATTCCTTCTCTGTGGTTGTATAATTCTTCTTGGAATCATCAAGAGTTCGGCTTGCATGACATGAAGCTTCATAGCCTTCTTCTGAACCAGAACAGCTCTAACTGCAAAGTCACTGGCATCACACATTACATAAGAATATAAATCCTAGTCTGGAAGTTGTACAATTAGAGCACTCACTATGGCCTGTTTGAACTGCTGAAAGGCAGAGTGACATTCTGTAGTATCATCAAATTTCACATCCTTGCAAACTAGAGCAGTGAGTGGTCTTGCAATCTTGTTGAAGTCTTTGATGAATCTTCTGTAGAAACCAGCATGACTCAGAAAACTCCTCACTGACTTCACACAGTTTGGTGGCTGTAGACTTTAATCACTTCAATTTTCGATTTGTCTACCTCAATATCTTCTCCTGAAACTCTATATCCAAGCACAATCCCATCTCTGACCATAAAATGACACTTTTCCTAGTTTAGAACCAAGTGTTTCTCTTCACATCTTTCAAGTACCTGACGGTGGTTATCAAGATAGTCTTTGAAGGAAAACCCACAGACAGAGAAGTCATCCATAAAGACCTTCATGAACTTCTCAGTCATATCTATGAAGATAGACATCATGCACCTTCGGAATGTCGCAGGGGCATTACAATGTCCAAATGACATTCTGCGATAGCAAATGTACCCTAAGGGCAAGTGAAAGTGGTCTTCTCCTGATTATGTGGATGAATGGGGATCTGAAAGAAGCCAGAATAGCTATCCATGAAGCAGTAGTAGGAGTGATTCGCCAACCTCTCTAACATCTGATTAATGAATGGTAGTGGGAAGTTTTCCTTTCTTGTTGCAGCATTCAGCTTCATGTAGTCATTGCACATCCAGTGTCCAGTCACTGTACTTGTAGGAATCAGCTCATCTTTCTCATTCTTCACCATTGTAATTCCTTCTTTCTTGGGAACCAAATGAACTGAACTGGCCCAGCTGTTAGGAGCTTCATGATCTCTTTCTTAACATCCTGCAGATTCGGATTCAGCCTCCTCTAGTTCTCAATTGATGATTTTGACTCATCCTCAAGGTGATTCCTCTCCAGGCACAAGTGCAGAGAGATACCTGAAATGCATCAAGAGAATAGCTAAGAGCTTTTCAATATCTGTGCAGCTTACTTAGCAATAAGGCGAGTTCTGCATTGTTTAAGGAAGCATTAACAATAATAGGATAAGTAGAGTTCTGTCCAAGAAAAGTATACCTTATACCTGCAGGGAGCTGTTTGAGTGTGATTTTGGGAGCATTTTCTTCACTCCAATTGCTGAGTTTTGCAGCTTTCTCAGAAGTTCCAACCAGCTCCTCTTGTGCAACCAATTGCATAACTTGCTCACTTGCATCCAACATCTTAACATACTCAGCAGAAATGCCATCCAGACGCTCTGCCTCTGTTGCAGAAGTAGTCAATGTTTTCTCCAAAGGATATGTTGGATGCATCTCTTGGAAAATTTCCTCTGCAAGGCTGGTGAGCTAATCCACATAAAATGTATGCCTATATATTGTTAATATCTTCATCAGCTTGTCCATATCAAAGTTCATGACCAGATCGTTCACATTCAAAGTTATGCTTCCCTTCCTTACATCAATAATGGCTCCTGCTGTAGCTAAAAATGGTCTTCCCAGAATTAGAGGATTTTGGGTTTTTCTCCATGGGCTTGAACTACAAAGTCAGTGGGAACCATGCAGTCTCCCACTTTGACAGAAACATCCTCTAAAACACCTCATGGGATCCTTACAGATCGATCTGCTAGGATAAAAGAGATCCTGGTTGGCTTAAAATTGATCATCCCAAGACTAACAGCAATTGAGTGAGGCATCAGATTCACACTTGACCCCAAATCACACAAAGACCTCTTGAAACTTTCTGTAAAGATTATGCAGTTCAAAACAAAGCTTCCAGGATATGTGAGATTCTCTAAAATCTTGTTTTGAATCACAACACTGACCTGTTCTGAACTCATCATTGCTCCCTGCCCCGTTCCCAAGTACAAGGAAGTCTAAACAGGAACTGTAAGATGCCATGATCAAAGCTATCATGGATAAGCTTGTGGTTGAGATCCCTTTGATTGATGCTATTAGGACCACTCATGTGATTGGGAGATATGTCAAAAGGATGATGACCAGAAGAATTCTGATTTCCTATGAAGTTGCTTCTCTGATTATTCCCACTGAAGCTCCATTGATGTAGTTGACATCCTCTTCCTTAAACTCTTCAACTGGTTCAAATGTCTATACTTCAGCAGCAAACTGAACTGACTTCTTACCCACTAGAAAGCTATGCCTAAAGTCTAACTTAGCCGTCACTTCTGCAGTAAACTGGTTGCTATCCATATTCCCAGCCAGCTTCTTCCTCTCAAAATCAGCATTCTTGGTACTATTGCTAGATACCAAGCTTTCTATCAGTGTGATGGCATCAGTTGGGTATCTGGTGTTGAAGTTCCCATTGCTTGCAGCATCTAGAGCCATCTGGTACCTCCAGTCTTCACATCAGGAGAAGATGCCCAACAGTTGTACCTCATTGAAAACATGGTGTGAACATTTCCTCTGGTAAGATCTGAAACTCAACCATGCAGTCTTGAAGGCTTCAGTTGGTCCTTGAGAGAAGGATGCAATTTTCGTTATTAGCTCTTCTTGCATCATCATAAAAATTGTTGAGGAAGGTGTTCTTAGTGTCCTCCCAAGTGGTCAGAGACCTAGGCTCTAGTTTTTTCAGCCAATAGGTTTCATCTCCATCTAAAGAATTGGGGAACAACTTGCAGAACATGAAGTCATTGCTAACTCCATGAGCCTTGATGCTTGTCATAAAATCCTCAAACTTTTCAATGTGATCCATAGGATGCTCATGTAGAAGACCATGGAAGATAAGAGTGTAGTAGGCAGGCTTCAGCTCGAAATCATTTCTCTGGAAGGCAGGAGGGCGGATTGCAGCTCTATTTGCATAGAATTGATCAGGTCTGTTGTAATCTCCCAAGGTCCGGTGTTGAAAGCGCCCAGCAGCATTCCCAGCAGCGTCTCTTGCGGCTTGTTGTTGCTCGTGCTGCCCAGCTGGCTGCACTGCCTGTTCCACTATCACAAACCCATCTTCTGCAAGTCTCTGCCCTTGAGCATTGCGCCTATTTCCTTCCTCATCATGATACAGACCAGCTTCATCTCTGACTAGCACTAATGGTTGTAAAATCTTGACAGGTTTGTTCGCTTTCCTGTTTGTTTGCTCCAAACATGGTAGCTGTTGATTGTCTAGTCTGACTAGCTCCTTTTCCTTTTTGCTCTTTGTACTGCGATTAGGTATGCACCTGAAACAGATAGGAAAAAAGTTGGTAATAAAAACGAAAAAAAGAGAACTTAAACAAAATTCTAAAGGTAAAATCTGTAGGCAACTATTACGTCTCCGACAACGGCGCCGAAAAATTGATATGAGTAAAGTTTCACCCAAATAATGTTACTGCAAGTGCACAACAAGACAATTGTAATATAAGGGGTTATCGAATCCCAACAGACTTAATATCGCTGCACAACAGACTTTTTAGATTCAAATTCAGCTAAGCGAAGTCGATTATATATAAAACAAAACTACAGTCTTTGACTTTGGTCAACTTTCAGATTGGTGGCTTTGACCATGTTGACCATCTTTAACTTTCTTATTTTTGTTGTCTACGGCTATTTTAGGGATGTTTCTGATAAATATGCTAAACCTAGATCCATTCTATCTTATCATTTCTCTTCTCCAAGCTTTGATTTGATTTTTCAAAAAACAAAAATAAAACCATTTGTGGGTTGGGATTGGATCATTGTATATATTTTTGTTTATGCTTTCTTTTTTAAAATTTTTAATCTTTTAGTCTTGCCTTCTTCTTTATTCCATCTTTGTGAATTTTGAATTTTGTTCTTGATTTGTGATTTTCTAGGTTTTAAATTTATGTAGATTCTTGAGGTTTTAGGATAGATTAATTATATCTTGTGCTTAATCTTATTATTTCCTCTTTATTTGATGCTCTTAATACTAGGTTAGCTTTGATCAAGTTTGCTTAGGATTTTAATTTTCTCTTATGCCCACCAAGTGTTTGTTGAAATACTGATCATATCACCTAGAGGATTTGTTCATCCTAGCCTAAAAGATTAAATGTCGAGAGAGCATTTTGGCTATATAAAATTGTTTCTTTATGCTTGATCACATTGTTTTTCACAAATGGGAATTAAATCTTGATTAGGATGTGAACAAAGGAATTTTCACCAAGGGATTTGGTTAAGCTATCTTTTTTGAATTATATGCCTAGGAAATAGCATAGTTATATGTTTTAGGAAGCATCTTTGATTATCTTAGACTTTCATATACCAATAATTGCCTTAGTCTTGAAGCCTGCTTTTGTGTTTTGGATTAAGTGTTTTGCTTTCTTCTTGTTCACTTTAGGTTGTTAGATTTAGATCAATTTTTTTTACTAGGCTTAGCTTAGCAAGTTTTCTATATCTTAATTGTTCTTTATCCCCTGGATTGGATTGATAACCTTTCTTTGCTACAATGACATGTGTAGAGAGGTATAGAGAGTAGCAAAATATCTTCTTTCTATTGGCGTTGTTGCCAGTTCTGTGTGTTTAAAGCATTTGAGTTTGATTACTTGCTTAGACTAGGCTATTTTCTTTAGTTTTTTTTTGTGTGTTTTCAATTATTGGAGAAGGAACAGTAGTTTCATTGCACTCTCATCTTTGAGTTTTACTTGTTAAGAGTTAAAGCTTTGTGACTATAAACAAGCAAACTTGAAGGGTAATTCCATGTCTATCCCTTATATATATTTGCTCCTTATGCTTTTAATCTCTTTTGTTTAGTGTTTCAGGGTCAAAAGATGGATCAAATGATCTAAAGAAGGCAGGAATAAGTCTCACAGGTTTACACCGAGGACCTACTCCGAGAACAACACCTCGATGTGAGTCAGCCAGAGAAACTGGGAGGTTGCACCGGGCATTCACACCAGCTTCATCACCCTGGAGTGCATTGGCCAGAGGAATTATTCTTCCACATTCATCATTCACATCCATTCCTTAAAGGATTTCAACCCCTTCTCCTTCACAAGACCTTGGGCGTAAACTCCAATGCCTTTGCATTTTGCTTCTTCTCTTAATTTTTGAATTGTTTGCATTTTTATTACACAGTGGATTACACAAGGACTGTGTAATTTAAGTGTAGGGGAGGGTGTGATACTAACAATACTATTTCAAATTCTAGCATACACATCTTGCATATCATTCATATGTGCGACAATTTGAAATTTTTTAGAGTGATCATTTATTTGCATCTTGCATTCAAGGATTGCATATAGTTGCATTTTCATTTGAATTGAGAGCATGATTTTTTCTTTTGAAAGATGTTAACTTTTGAAATCATTTCATTGCCTAAGTTGTTAGTTCTTTGATGTTATGGTCTAGTTTGAATTGAAGTTTGCACCATACTTGGAATGTTTTACTTGATACTCGTGTCTTGATGAAGCTTGCATGATCCGAATTCAGTCTCTATCTACTAGAACCATAACTTGAATTGATAATTATCATGTCTTATGTATTGGAAGTGTTTTCATGGATATCATACACATACTTGGGCTTTCTTTTTCCCTTTCTTTTGTCTCTTCTTGCTAATCCAAGTAGATATTCTCTCCCTTAACCATAGCCTTCTTTCAAACCAATGAATCTTTAGTGAGAGATTGTAAGGTCTTTTCTATGAATAAGCATCGTAAAAGTGTTGGGATTAGGAACTACAAGGGACGACTTCCTTGTAGGACTAGCTCAACCTTTTGAGCTAGATTAGGCTATGATTATGGGTTTAAAGGGGTGGTTTTTGATTTTTGGGTTTCAAGTGAAGATAGAAGAAAGAAAGCAAATGAGAAGGAGTGCAAATTTTTTACCTTGGGAAGATTGGCTAATCATTAAAAGCTCTATGCAATTAAAGAAGGTTTCCACAGCTAGCAATGGAGAACACGAGCAAAGTAAAGAAGAACAAAAGCAAAGAAGAAGAGCCAAACCACCAAGAAGAATCAATGAAGATGATGTACCATCAAAGTGGCTCCAAAGAAGAAAGAAAAATGGAATCAAAGAAGCAAAAAGCTTCAAGAGAAGGGTAGAATAGGACAATGTTTTGGGGAAGAAGCAAAGGCGTTTAGACTAAACGATTATGGGCTTTTAGGTAGATGAAAGTTTACCTTAGTATGCATAAGTTGTTTTTTACCCTTAGAATTTTACCAAAGCTCATTCTATCTTCTTGAAAGAACCCTTGCACTTAATTTTAACCGGTTCAAAATTGTTTGAGGCCATCATTGCCTCATAAGCCTTGTCTTTAGCCAAATGAAACAAAAGATTTGCATAAGCATGATCTACTTGGTTGATGAGTTAATTGGATGTTAAAGAGATTGAATTATGTGATTGCTAGTGTAAGATAGACTTGAGTTTTCATGTATATACTTATAATGAGTGTGGCTAGATTTTCAATAAAAACAAATATCATTTACATTTCAGAATCATTAACTTAGATAGTGACTTGATTTTTATTATTGACATCTTTAGATTAAATTGCTCCAATTTTCAAACTTCTCTTCCACCATGTTCATACTTGCTTGAGGGCAAGCAAAAGCTAACTGTGGAGAAGTTGATATACTCATATTTTATCATGTTTTAGCTTTCATTTAGTTTAGGTTTTGGTTCCATTCATGCATTATGATAACCTTATATTTTACATTGTTTTAGCATGTATTTAGTTTAGGTTTTGTTTCCTTTCATTCATTTATTCATCATGTTTTGTTCACTTTTGCATTCATTCTAGATATGTTAAGTTTTAGGCTAGACATTGCATGTTTTGCTTTGTTTGGAGTCTTTTTCAGGTCTAAATAGAGCTATGGAGGACACTTGGAAAATGGTGGATGATTTGGACATGAAGAACCAAGCATAATGGCCAAGATGACGGGTTTTAGGCTGCACCAAAGACCTGTGTCGACTAAAGCTGAGAGAAACCTGCCCGATATGCAGGTCGATATAAAATGTATGGGTCCAAACAAAAGTCTTCTGGTGCGATTCACCCACAGCATCCTTCATATAAGTTTTAGAGGATCAAATAATATTTCCAATGTAGGTTGAATCAGGTCAATCCGGTCAGTGGTTCAAAAGTTATGGCGATTCCAGCATCATTGTCCGCAACTAGGAGTTTGTGTCAAGCACCATGTCAGACATCACCTCCTCCCTTCTGCTCGACATACTTTAGTCCGAGAACCATCTTTGACCATCTTTGAATTTTTTAATTTCTGCTTTCTAAAGTTATTTTGGAGATGTTCGCAATAAATAGCTAATCTTAGATCTTATTTTCTTTACCCTTTCTCTTCCGCAAAGCTTTGCTTTGGTTTTTCAAAGAACAAGAACAAATTCCTTTGTGGGATGAGATTGGATCACTTGTATATAACTTTTATTTATATTTTATTCTTTTAATGTTAAGTCTTTTAGTCTTGCTTTCCATTTGCTCTTGCTTTTACCATTTTCGAATTTATTTTCTTGATTTTATAGATTCTTGATTTTTGATGAGCAAAGTGTTTCTTTTGATGCTTAAGGATGATTAGTGTGTTAGATCTTTGATTAGCTATTCCTGTGTGACTGTTTTTAATGCCTAGTACCTCTTTGTTTGGAGACATTGATCTTATGTTTTCACTTGCACACTAAGTGTTTGATGAAATGCATGAATGAAGTTCAATGCTTGAAAATGGTGTTTAGATAATCATGAGTCTTTGCATCTATAATTTATTGCTTGAATGTGCTTATTGCTTAGTACCACATTGATGGAGAAATTGCCTTTTAGACATTGATTATGCATGAGAATGTGAGTTGATGTTTGATCTATTGTATAAGAGATTAGTAAACCTAGCCTAGGAAACTAGATGTCTAGCATGCTTTTTGGCTCTATGGACTTTTTGTTTTAAGGCTTGCTTATCATAGATACAGCACTAACCATGGGTTTGAAATGTGATTAAGTCAAAGGGATTAGTATCAAAGAAATTTGACTAGTCTATATTAGTAGTCCTTGCCTAGACTCTAATGCATTGATCTTTGCTTGAAAGCCTTGTTCTTGATTTGGAATCACCTTGTTAATCATTAGTCTTGAATCTCTGTTTTCTAGTTTGCATTTCTTATTTTAGGTTATTAGACTTTAAACCCTTTATATGTTTAGGACTAACTTAGCAAGTTTCATGCATCTTGATTGTTCCTTAGCCTCTTGATTGGATTGATAACCTCTTGTACTTCAATGACATGATTTTAGACTTGATGAATTGAGTTACAAGACCTAAAAAGTCATGTATCACATTCATTCATCATATTCTGCCACATTTGCATTCATATTAGACATAATAAATTTTAGATTAGGCATTGTATGTTTTGTATTGTTTGAAGTGTTTTTTTACAGGTCTAAATGGAGCTATAGAGAACATTTGGGGAATGGTGAATGATGAGGATAAGAAAAATCAAGAAAAATGAAGAAGCTCACGGGTTTGAGACTGCACTGGGGTCCTGTATCGACCACAACAGAAGAGAAGCCTGCCCGGTATACTGGATGATATGAGTGTATGGATCCGAACAAAGGTCTTCCAGTGAGATTCAGCCTCAGCGTCCTTCATAGAAATTGAAGAGGATCGAGTCATCTTTACAATAGAGGTGGAATCAAATCATTCCGGTCCGTGGTTCATGAGTTATTTCGATTTTAGAGTGCACCGGCCACTTACCCCGGCTATACCTCCTCGGAGCAAGTCGGGCAGAAGTTTCAGGAGACTACACCGGGGTGTCACACCGGCTTATACACCCTGGTGCAGATAAAAGTCCCCTTCTCAAGCAGTGTTTGACTTTGATGAACTTTCAGATTGGTGGTTTTGACCATGTTGACCATCTTTGATTTTCTTATTTTTGTTGTCTAAGGCTATTTTAGGAATGTTCCCTATAAATTTGCTAAACCTAGATCGATTCTGTCTTATCATTTCTCTTTTCCAAAGCTTTGCTTTCGTTTTTCAAAGAAAAAAAAAACAAAACCCTTTGTTGGTAAGGATTGAATCATTTTATATATATATTTGTTTATGCTTTCTTTTTTAAAATCTGTAATCTTTTAGTCTTGCCTTCTTCTTTATTCCAACTTTGTGAATTTTGAATTTTGTTCTTGATTTATAATTTTTCTGGGTTTGAAATTTAGATAGATTATGGAGGTTTTAGGATAGATTAATGATATCTTGTGCTTAATCTTATTATTTCCTCTCTATTTAATGCTCTTAATACTAGGTTAGCTTAGATCAAGCTTGCTTAAGATTATAGTTTTCTCTTATGCCCACCAAGTATTTGTTGAAATGCTGATCATATCATTTAGAGGGTTTGTTCATCCTAACCTAAGAGATTAAATTTCTAGAGAGCATTTTGGCTATAAAAAATTATTTCTTTATGCTTGATCACATTGTTTTTCACTAATGGGAATTAGATCTTGATTATGAAATGAACAAAAGAATTTTCACCAAGGAATATGGTTCATCTATCTTGTTTGAATTATATTCCTAGGAAATAACATGGTTATATGTTTTATGAAACATCTTTGATTATTCTTAGACTTCCCTATATAAATAATTGTCTTAGTCTTGAACCCTGCTTTTGTGTTTTGCTTTAAGTGTTTTGCTTTCTTCTTGTTCACCTTAGGTTGTTAGATTTAAACCCCTTTCTGTATTATGCCTAGCTTATCAAGTTCTCTATATTTTAATTGTTCCTTAGCCCCTGGATTGGATTGATAACCTTTCTATGCTATAATGACATGTGTAGAGAGGTATTGAGAGTAGCAAAATATATTCTTTCATTTTACAAGCTGGTTTTTGGTGGCCTAATATATTCAAGGACGCCCACACTTTTATCACCAAGTGTGGTGCGTGCCAAAGACAAGGAAACATCCGAAAACAGAAAAAGATGGCACAAAACTTCATCCTGTAAGTTAAAGTTTTTGATGTATGGGGAATCAACTTTATGGGTCCTTTTCCGTCATCTTTTAGAAGAAAATACATTCTTGTTGCTGCTGACTACGTGTCTAAGTGGGTGGAAGCTATAACTAGTTCTACAAATGATGCAAAAGTGGTGATGAAGATGTTCAAGTCGATCATATTTCCAAGATTTGGTGTTCTGCGAGTTGTGATAAGTGATGGTGGTTCTCATTTCACCAACAAAGTTTCCGAGAAGCTTTTAAAGAAAATGGCGTGAAACATAAGGTTGCTACACATTATCATCATCAAACAAGTGTACAAGATGAGGTCTCTAACCAAGAAATCAAAAGGATATTAGTGAAAATAGTTGGAATGACAAGAAAAGATTTGTCGGAGAATCTTGATGATGCTCTTTGAACATACAAGACTGCATTCAAAACCCCTTTATGTACAACCCCCTTCCATCTTGTTTATGGGAAAGCATGTCATCTTCAAGTAAAGAATGAGTACAGGGAAAAATGGCCAGTAAAGAAACTCAACTACAATATCAAGCCATCAGCTGAAAGATGATTGGTGCAGTTAAATGAGTTAGACGAAATTCGTGTAAGCTTGGAGACAAGAATCTCTACATATTTTGAGAAGATGTCTGAACCCCTTTGGATTTCTTATTTATTGATTATAAGTTTTTCTTTGTCTTTTTGCTTGTTCTCTACTTCTATGTCTGAGTAAATTCATAGTTAGGTTTAAGGAGTTCATGAATCATTGAATTAAACATCGATAGAGAATTATATTGTGGTTTTTTCATCTATTGTTGATCTCATTGCTGAAACTTGATTAACTACCTAGTTTTTGATTTTAAGTTGTTTAGCACACCAAAAATGTGTTTAATAGCCAGAAAGAACATCGATGAGCAAAACATCCTTGGTCAACGAAAGTTGATGTTAAAGCGTTTTGTGAACATATCAAACTCGAAATTAAAGCTTGTGTAGAATTCTAAGTTCAACCAGATAATTTAGAATCTTAGGTTATTAGACAAATTAGTTAATACCACGACAATGGATTGATTATATATTTGTGTATTTAGTTCTAGAAGGGTTTTTAATTCATTTCTTCAATAATTGTTTGGTTCATAATCTCTGAATTCTTGCGAATTATCCTTGATCTAATGCTTGCTTTATTTGATTTCTACACCGTTTTAATTGCTATTTTTGTTTTACTTTACAACCAACAACCATATTCTTGTATTAATTTAGTCATTCATTAAAATTTGCAGTGTGACACTTGATATTTGTGGATTTTATCTCTACTTTACTATAATATTTTCTGTACACTTGCACTAATTCTATAAAGTTAAAACTCAATCATATATATCTTTTACTTTATTATATTTAACGTAAATACATAGTAAGATACGTTGATGGGATCTAAATAAACCTTTTTCAATCATTACCGTATATTAAATCTAACAGATTTATATCTCTTATATTTACATCATTTAGGCTTGCATTTAGTGCATGTTTTGGTTCTCTTTTGTATGTTTTCCTTATCCTTTGTCCCATTTTCTTCTCCTTTTAGACTTAGGTTGCATTTAGGATGTAGTTTGCATTTTCTTTGCATCATGAGTGTTTTTAGGTACTTATGGAGCTATAAGGAGCATGGAGGAGCTTTGGGAGTGGACAGGAAGCTAGCTGAGCTGAAATGGATTAAGAGGAACCAAGGCAGACGATCTCTGCAGAGCCTATCGGTCTAGACACGAAGGCTATCGGTTAAGGAGTCACCAATAGAAGAGCTATCGATCAAGCCTATCGGTCAAAGAAGTGACCGATATAATTTACCGTGAGAATTCCAGTCACCCTATCGGTCACCTTATAGACCGATAGGATTCCTATCGATCACCCTATCGGTCACAATCTGACCGATAGTGATACAATACTTGAAAAGCTCCAAGTAATGTCCCTTTGAAATCTTTGCTTAGAAGCCTTTGATGGTTGAATGGCTAGATGGTTGGTTGGCCAGCTGTGCTTGAACCCCAAACACAAAGGGGTTAGATTCTAATGTTCAAGGGCTAATCCTCACAAGAACACTAGTCTCTACACTATTTACAAGTTCTAAGAATCTCTCTTGAAGAACTAGTAATAAGCAGGAACAATATTGATTCAAAAGACAACTCTCTTTGAAACAAAATAAATTTTTCTTGATTAATAATTTAGTGCTATGAAAATACAAAGGCTGGAGCTTATGTAATGCTCAAAATAATAAGAATAAAATGGTCATAAGATATTAAAAAAAAGGCTGAAAGTATGATGTGATGAAAGACTAGCCATTTGGCTTAATGGAGGGAATTTGCTTGATTTGTGAGATGGCTTGATCTGGGGGAAGAAAATGGTGTGATCTTTGACTCTTCTATGATGTAGGGACGTGATGAATCTTGTGGCTTGACTGAAGGGTTGAGATTAATGATATAATCTGGTCGTTGGTTCTGCTTTCCATTAGAAACAAAGTTAATAATTCTTTTTATGGAAACTGTCTTCATGGTAGTTTCTTCTTTGGTTTGAGCTGATTTGATTCGGTTATTGGCTTGGTAGGTGGTTAAGGAATCTTGGTAAACTCTGTAAACCTCAAGGGAGGCGTGAATGATATGTTGGTATAAACTATGCTCCTTATTTCCTTGAATAGCTCTGAATATGTACATGTAGGTTCATATGTTGAATTTGGCGGTTCTCCCTTGGTTTGAATCAAGTAACTCCGGTTTCTGGCTTGCATATCTTCTGAAGTCTTCTGATGATATATAATAAAGGGGTAGGTCGAATGAAATGTGTTGCTTCCCCAAGTTTCCTTAATCGGCTCCAATAATGCTCCATTTGGTGGTTTAAGTAGATTTGGCGGTCTAGGATGATTCTCTTCTATTTTGATTGAATCTGGACATGGTTTAGCTTGGTCAAGACGTGCTCTTGGACATATGTAACGCTGGCGTTTTGATATAAAGTCATTAGCTCCTTTGCAATCAGCTACAAGTCTCTCTTGCTCCTTATCTTCAAGCAAAACAGGTTCTAGCTCCTCTCCTTTGTATTTCTCCATGATATAAGTATTGATGCTTACATCATACTCTCCCTTTTGAAGAGGTTTTGTCCTCAACACCTTAGTACCTGCATCAAATAAAGCTAAGTTAGTTTCTAGAAAAATTTCAGTTTAAAAACTTACCTTGTAGCTTCTTTGATTCAATGGGGATTAGATGGTCTAATATAGAGGCAAATGGAATGTCTTTAGCTTCAGTAAGCGCCAATTTTGATCTCAGCTTAGGTATTAGAGGTTTCTCTGCCTTGTATCCCACGTTCTCATGCTGGTGTACCACGTTTTTGGTCCTTTGCACTTGCTCTTTAATGGTATTGGCTTGTAGAGCATGGTTTGTTGCTTTGTAGTTGAAGAAACTCCTTGGGTAAAGTTGAGAGATTTTTGGTACCAAATCTTTTGGTGCATACTTCTCCCTTAGTAATGCTTTGAGATCTCCCCAGGTGGTTATGGTTGGCTCCTTATAGAACCAGCGGTCATCTTCTTGCAACCACCAGATATAGACATCTCCAACAAGTTGGCAAATTGCATAAGCTAATCTCTCCTCTTTTAGGATGTTGTTGTAGTAGAACCATTCATCTACGTTTCTTTCCCACTCTAAATAGTTTTCTTTTCCTGAAAATGCATAGAGTTGAAGTTTATTAGCAGATTGATAATCAAAATCAAAATAAACTTGAGAACTGAGAGAATTAGAGGTTTTAGGTGGGTTGCTCCAGGTTGAACTCCATAAGTTGTCTGTCTGCTTAGGATGCTGCTCTTCAAGGCCTACATCTTCCTCATATCCTCCTTGTGATTCGTCATCTTCAGTTATGTACTCTTCCATGGAGTTGTTTTCCTCATAGTCTTCTCCCCATTCATCTTCTTATTCTCCATACCATCTCTTGTAGTTTGAGGGGATTTTGTTGTGGTCTGGTGGTTCAGGCTCAGGTTCTCCTCTGCCAAGATCATGATCATAGTCAATTTCGTCCTCAGGCCATGGTGGGAATTCATATCCAGCCTCCTCTTCAAAAAAAAACAAGGCTCTCTTCTTCTTGACTCCATTGCTCATTGAAGGGTGGATAACGGCTCTCTTCATCTGAATACTCCATTGATGCTTCTGCTTTTTCTTCAAGCGTTCCTAGCAATTAAGATCAAAGGAGAAGTATCAAGCATGTAGAAAAAAACAAAAATTCTTTTTATGTGGTTTTCTGATTAAATAAAACACAAGAACAAGCAATTAAGCAATTTTGACCAGTTGGAGGAAAATGGTTTTAAAAATTAACAAATGATTTGTTAATTTAATGAAATTTTTTTTGTTATTTTTAAGAGTTTAATAAAGCAATAACAAAAATAAAAATATGTTTTTGGGTTTTCAAAAATGTTATAAAATTCAAGCAAAATAATTCAGCAGAAGAACAATTTTTATGGGTTTTTGGTTTTTAAAATGAAATAACCTGAACAAGATGAATTGAAATAGCAAAAGCAAAAACAAAAGATGTGAATACACCTGGATAGGAGCTTTTACCTCTAATACCAATGATGTAATATTGGCTTTTAGCTCTGATACCAATGATGTAAGACTCGGATTGCCCCAAGTTATAAACTCTTGAATCTGACCTTCAGGCTTAGATAGATGGAGGAATGGTTGATGATTTGATAACCAGTTTGTTGGCTGAATCCACAGACAACGGTTTGAGACTCTGATTCTCCAAGGGCTAATCCTCACAAAGAAAATAAGACTCTCCACAAATTACAACTCTCTGATTCCACAATGTGTTTGAAACTTACAAGAACAATTGATTCAAAAGAAATCTTTCTTTTAGAAGCAAATAAAAGGTTTTTGATTAAATAATTTCGTGGTGATGAAAATACAATGTAATGAGCTTATATAATGCTCAAAATAATAAGAATAAAACGGTCATGAGATATTAAAAAAATAGCTGAAAGTATGGTGTGATGAAAGACTAGCCATTTGGCTTAATGGAGGGAATTTGCTTGATTTGTGAGATGGCTTGATCTGGGGGACGAAAATGGTGTGATCTTTGACTCTCCTATGATGTAGGGACGTGATGAATCTTGTGGCTTGACTGAAGGGTTGAGATTAATGATATAATCTGGTCATTGGTCCTGCTTTCCATTAGAAACAAAGTTAATGAATCTTTTTATAGAAATTGTCTTCATGGTAGTTTCTTCTTTGGTTTAAGCTGATTTGATTCGGTTATTGGTTTGGTCAGGTGGTTTAGGAATCTTGGTAAACTCTGTAAACCTCAAGGGAGGCGTGAATGATATGTTGGTATAAGCTCTGCTCCTTGAATAGCTCTGAATATGTACATGTAGGTCCATATGTTGAATTTGGCGGTTCTCCCTTGGTTTGAATCAAGTAACTCCAGTTTCTGGTTATCATATTGGCTTGTATATCTTCTGAAGTATTCTGATGATATATAATAAAGGGGTGGGTCGAATGAAATGTGTTGCTTCCCCAAGTTTCCTTAATCAGCTCCAATAATGCTCCATTTGGTGGTTTAAGTAGATTTGGCGGTTTATGATGATTCTCTTCTATTTTGATTGAAGCTGGACATGGTTTAGCTTGGTCAAGACGTGCTCTTGGACATATGGAACGCTGGCGTTTTGATATAAAGTCATTAGTTCCTTTGCAATCAGCTACAAGTCTCTCTTGCTCCTTATCTTCAAGCAAAACAGGTTCTAGCTCCTCTCCTTTGTGTTTCTCCTTGATATAAGCATTGATGCTTACATCAGATAGGAACCCAGTCCGAAGGTGCTTTTTATTAAACTTTTGCCATTACTTTTAGGGCTTCCTCCTTTATGTATAAATACTTATTTTTCTGTGATTTTTGAGCAGTCATGTCATTCTATTGTTTTTAAGTTATTTTTTGAGTTTGTAAGATAAATTTCTTGCTTTATTTAATATAAGTTTGTATTTGCCATTAATCTTTCCTTAATCTCTCTTTTAATCATGATTAGTATTTTTTCCTCTTGTGATTTAGTGTTAAACATGGCTATTAATGAGAAGTTTGGTTAGGGTTCTTAGATGTGGTAGATTAAGGGGATTTAGGGATTGATTAAGATTTGTTTAGTGCTTAATAACATGGGTTCCTCTCTATTGATCTGTTCTTAAGCTAGATTTGTCTTGATCACATTTATCTTGGATTTAGGCTTTCTCTTATGCCCACCAAGTGTTTGATGAAATGCTGATCTTGTTTGATAGAGGATTTGCTGGCCTGGACTCAAGAGATTAACTGTTTGAAGAGCATTTTGACATGAATAGAGTTGATTATTAATGTTTGTTGAATGTTTTAGCAGTAATGAGAGTTAGTTCTTATTAAAGTGTTTAGCAAAGGGCTATTTATCAAGAGATTGGACTTAGCTTGCTTGTTTGTGAACTCTATGTCTAGGAGTCAACATTGCTAGCTTGTTTGCTTGATCAATGATGCTTGAAACAACCTTAGTTAGTCTTTGAATTCCTCAAAATCAATAACCACAGCTAGGAACTTGCTTTCTCTTTGTTGAATTTTGAATTTGTTTAAGTGCTCTGTTTATTTACTCTACTTTACTTCCTTGATCATTGTTAAGCTGTCTCTTTTTTAGTTCTCTTTGGTTATTGGTCACTTTAGGTTGTTAATTCAGTTGCTTAGGCAACAAAAACCTATTTGCTTGCTTGACTTAAAGACTTCTGCTTGCAACTCTTTTGTATTCAACAACTCCCATGGATTGATAAAACCCAATACTACAATGACTAGTGTAGGTTGAGGATTGAGATAGTCTAAAAACCTATCATCAATTTGGCGTTGTTGCCATTGGGGTTTTCTGTTTGAATCATTAGAGTTTGTAGAGTCTTTAAGATCAAGTTTTTCTTTTGAATTTGGTTACTAACTCTGTTTCAACTCTTGGTTTCTCTCTTATAGGTACATGCATTTAAGGTCTAAAGGCACTGAGAATCTGCATCCTTATCAGAACAATATCTTGCAACTTGAAAGAGAGCTGAGAGCAAGAAGACTGAGAGAAAGATCACAGCACTGTGAGAGACTTGGGATGAACAATCATAAACCTGTTATAGATGACATCAGATTCCAAGGTCCTCAAGGAGCTGCTGGCGCTCAGGGTATACAAGGTCAGCAAGGTGTTCAGGGCTTACAAGGTGAGCAGGGACCAAGAGGCGCTGTATAAGCTCCAAGAGCAGCAAGACCCATAGGCGCTGGTGATGCACCAAATGCATACAATAACAGAACTGGTATCATTCCACCAGCAGTGCAAAACAAAAACAGAACTGGTATCATTCCACCAGCAGTGCAAAACAACAATTTTGAAATCAAGTCTGGATTGATTTCAATGGTTCAGGGCAGTAAGTTCCATGGTTTGCCACTTGAAGACCCTCTAGATCACTTGGATAATTTTGACAGACTTTGCTCCCTTACAAAGATAAATGGAGTAAGTGAAGATGGCTTCAAGCTGAGGTTGTTTCCTTTTTCTCTTGGAGACAAAGCACGTCAGTGGGAGAAGAACTTGCCACAAGGAAGCATCACTAGTTGGGATGAGTGTAAGAGAGCCTTCTTAGCAAAGTTCTTCTCAACTTCAAGAACTGCAAAGAATGAGATTTCAGGGTTTGCACAGAGGAACAATGAAAGTTTTGGTGAAGCTTGGGAAAGATTCAAGGGCTACACACTGCAATGCCCTCACCATGGCCTCTCACAGGCTTCTCTGCTCTCTACTCTCTACAGAGGAGCTTTGCCAAAGATAAGAATGCTTCTGGACACTGCATCAAATGGGAACCTCTTGTCAAAAGATGTGGATGAAGGATTGGAGCTTGTTGAGAATCTAGCTCAGTCTGATGGAAACTATAATGAGGAATATGACAGAGATCCAAGAAGTACCAAAGATGAACTGGAGTCTAGCAGGAAAGAGATCAAGGCCTTACATGAGAAGCTGGATATGCTGCTAAGGGAGAAGAAGGAAGTTCACTTTGTTGGTGATATGTTTCAGCTTGATGATCAAGAGACATGCCAAGTGGAAGAGATGAACTACTTGGGTAATCAAGGTGGATACAATGGATATGGAAACCACAGACCCAATCCAAACTTGTCTTACAGAAGAAACAATGTTGCAAATCCACAAGATCAAGTGTACCCACCACAACAACAACAGCAAGCTGCTCCAAGACCTTTTGTTCCCTACAACGATCAAGGTTTTCAGCAGAGAAACAGCAACTTCCAGCCAAGAGCGCCCTATAATCCTCCAGGATTCAGTGCACAAGCTCCAGCACAAGCTTCTTCCAGCTCTCAAGATCCTGAGCTCAAGACCATGGTTCAGCAGTTGCTTCAGAATCAGGTTACCAACAACTTGGAATTGAACAAGAGGTTTGCTGAGGTTCATAAAAAATAGACTACGTACATGTTGAATTAACCAACAAGTTCGAAGGGTTGGCTTCAAGAGTAAAAACACTAGAGAATAACAAAGGCATAGCTGGTCCAAAACCTCAAGGACACTTTCCTGGAAAACCAGAAGCTAACCCCAAGGAGTTCTGCAACGCCATAGTCACTGAAGAAGAAAGCTTCTCAGCTGAAGAGGAAGCTGTCATTGAAGAGTTTCTCTTTCTGTTCATTGAGGACACTGAACTCCAGAGTTGGGGGGGAATAGTTTTTGGAAGTTGATGCTAACCATGGAGTTGCAGAAGAAGAATCTCTGGAAGAAGAAGAGTTGTGAGCGCCACATGAAGTTGTTGATGCTACAATGGAAGACTTTGTTGAAGTCTCTGATGTTAAGAAGAAAACTCAAGCTGATGTTCTCCCTATCTACCAGCCCACTATCCCTTTTCCAGGAAGATTCAAAGAGCAGCTAGTACAGAAGTATGAGACCCTCTATGCTGCTCAAATGGAAATGAGAGGTCTGAATGGTCAAGATGAGCTTGAGAAACTAAGAGTTAAAGCTGGAGCATCTGAAGTTAAGGAGCTGAACATCAAGAAGCTTGGAGATCCAGGTTGTTTCACTCTCCCATGTGAGCTTAAAGGGCAAACCTTCAAGAGCTGTCTTTGTGATCTTGGAGCAAGTATCAACCTTCTCCCATCCTCTACTGTTAAGGCTCTCGGCTACACTCAACTTCAAGAGAATAATGTGTCTCTTACCATAGTTGATGGGACAGTAAAGACACCACTTGGGACTCTCAAAGACGTACCAATGATGATAGAAGGAGTAGTCATACCAACAAATTTCTTGGTCTTAGATGTTGAATGAAAGATAAAAAAAACACCATCATTATAGGGAGGCCTTCCTTAGCTTCAACTGGGGCAATGTTTGATGCCAAGGAGTGCGCAATAGTGCTGAGACTGACCAAAGAAAAGGTTCTGAGGTTTGACTCCAAAGGGAATAAGCTAGGAAATGAGCAGGCCTTCTCAATGGAGATAAAAAATTGAAGAAAGTTGGGGAGCATTGGCCAAAGTTTGAAGGCTATGTTGGTGCAAGTTTTGATGGCTGCTGCATAACCAAGTTGTTTGCTGATACCACTGAAGAGGAGGTCCTCAAAGTGGGTGTTTCTGATTGTGTGAATGAAATTCTGTTGGGTAACAAATAAGATGGGGTTGTCTTAAAGCCCTTTGTTTCTAAGAATGGTGAGGTCCACTACAAGCTAAAGGAGGGAAGCAAGCCCAAGCCCTTTGATGTGTTGAAGATTGATGGAGTCACCAGAAAGATCAAAGAAGGCACTGCAACACCAAGGAGTTCCAAGACTCCTTCTCCCCACCTCCACTAGTGAGGTAAGGAAACTCAAGCTTAGTGACTTTAAATACACTTGGGAGGTAGTCCCATGGTATCCTTTGTATATATTATGCTTTCTAGTTTATTTTTATGCTTAGTTAATGTGTATAGAAGCAGGGATTCGGTTCGGGGGTTGAGAAAGTGTCTAAGGGAACAAGAACAGGTGCATTTTGGCTACTATCGGTCACCGTATAGGTCAAGACAAGACCAATACAGACCCTATCGGTCATGCTATCGGTCAGCTGGTGATCGACAGTGGTTGAGCCAGAATGCACCAGTCAACCTATCGGTCAGTTATGATCGATAGGGAAAGGAGTTTGCAAAATGTGAATCCTATCGGTCATGCTATCGATCAGATGCTGACCAATGGAAATATACTGTAAGAATTTCGGTCACTCTATCGGTCTAGAGAGTGACCGATACATATTAACGGGTATATTTTGGTCAGTGTATTGATCAAGATAGAGACCGATGGGATTTAACTGGAAGCTATCGGTCAATGCTATCTATCACTTGTGATCGATAGGCATTCTATCGGTCATCATATCGGTCAAAAATGACTGATAGCCCTCGAGGTAAGTGTTCAAAATTTTCAAAAAAGAATTTCCCTCTCTTGGCTTGGAGCCAAAGAGGTTTGAATTTGAATTTTGGCTTCTTCCTGACATTTAGCAGAGCTCCTGAGCACTCTTGTTCTTGTCCCCCACATTTTAGATTCATTTGGTTCCCCACCCACCTCTTTAAAAACCAACAAACTTCTTCTCTTCTCTTCACACTTCATTTCTTCACTTCTCTCACATTTAGCTCGAAATTTTTAGCTCTCTCCCTCTCTTTATTATTTCTTCTAAGTGCTCAGAAGCTCCATAAAGGTTTGCTTTCTCAACTATTCACTTCTTGTTCTTAAACTTTGCATGTGTTTAAATTTGTTAACTCTATGGTTTTAAGAAAACGTTTTGTTTAGTTTAAAGTTTTATGCTTTGATTTTGCATGGTGTATATGTTTAAAATGGGCAAGTTAATTGTTTAAGCATTGCTCTGTTCATAAATCTCATTTCATGCTTGTTTAATATCCCTTTGCATAATCATCTTCTCTTTTGCTTAGAGCCACCATGCTAGGTTCACATGCATAAATGTTTAATTTTTATTTATGAACTCTAGCATGTCTAAACTGTTAGCTTGTGAATTTCTTTTACTTTTTGAAAGTTTAATCTTATTTAAGGACTAGTT
The DNA here is from genome assembly GCA_911865555.2 of Thlaspi arvense. NCBI lineage: Eukaryota > Viridiplantae > Streptophyta > Magnoliopsida > Brassicales > Brassicaceae > Thlaspi > Thlaspi arvense. Next base: position 12,162,300 of record OU466861.1, read on the forward strand.
AAACATCTTTTAGCTTAGAGTGATTCTTTCTAAAGTTTTCAGTTACTAGTTTCTCAACTGTTGTTCTTCTACTTATAGTATCTTCAAGCTTTGTTTTTGTAGGTACCATGGGTAGATAAAGAACTACTGTTGGAAGCAATGGGAAAGCACCACAGGAGGAAGCGCCTACTTCTCCAAGAGTTAGAAGAGATAAGGGCAAGGGTACTGCTGTTGGGCAGTCATCAAAAGCTGCTGGGAAGAAACCAGCTGGAGACAAAGCTTCCAAGCATAAAGGAAAGGGAAAAACTGTAGAGGAAGAGGTCCCATACCATGAGCCAAGTGCTAGAGAACTCATGGAGGCTTTCAGCCAGTGCACTTTCAAGGCTACAAGATACCCTTGTGCTAACACCATGAAAGCACTTGGGATCTATAGCGATTGCAAGAGTATCTTTGAGCATATGGGGCTTGGTGAGTTCATGGCGGTGCCACTTCCCTCCTACCAGCAGCTCACTTATCAATTCCCCTCTACTCACAACGTGGTTGGATATGTTGAAAGTGAGCTCTCAAACCAAGATGGGTGGATATCCTTCAAGCTTGGAAAGCAAAGGTTCACAACTACCTTCTTTGATCTCTCCCAAGCGCTTGGTCTGATGTTTTATGCTCACAAGAGGAACAAGTTCTTAATCGGCCAAAAGGAGCACATAATGCTATGGGGCATGATTGGGGCCGGGAATTTCATAGCTGGGAGCACAAGGAATCAACATCTAAAGAATCCTGCAGTGAGATATGCTCTCAAGGCGCTTGCAAATACATTTTTTGCAAGAAAGGAAACAACAAACCTCACTGGAAAGGAGAGAGACTTCCTATACAATGGGATGTATGCGGTTGTGGGCACCGGCAGAACTGGAACACCTCTAGAGCCGCCAACCAAGTTCTCATGCTTTGTGAACATGCTGATGGAGCAGCTCTTAACCTACAAGAGCTGGGTCTTATACAAAGGGAAGAGGGAGAGGAACCCACAGCTCCACATTGGAGGAGTTGTGACAGCTGTTCTTATGACTAGTGGTGTAGACCTTGAGGAACATGAAAAAGATGCTCTAGAGCGATTGTGGATAGATATGGACTATCTTAGGAGAAGCCATTTCATTAAGAAAAGCATTCAAGACAAGCATGTCTACAAGTTCCTCAATGGCTTTGAAGAGCCAACAAGAATCCTCCTCCCTAATCCAAGAAATACATCCATCACCATGAGGAGCAACATCAGTTTCAACCCAAGTGAAGATCAGCTTTACCATGGAGACCCTATTCCAGAAGAGAGAAGAGAAGATAGTGAAGAAGTAGAACCAGAAGGAGGTGAAGAAGAAGTTAAGGAAGAAGGTGAAGAAGAAGTCCAAGAAGATGCTACTGCTGGCGCTGAAAGCCATGGAGAAACCCAAGAAGAAGAGCTTGATGAAGATGAGGTGTTGAACTACAACTTCAAGCAGTTCCACTTCAAGCCTTATGAAGTCCCAAGCCAAGAGATCTCTCTGAAGTTTGCTCATGAGCATATCAACACACTTCAGAAATGGTGTAAATGACAAAACAAATCCATCAAGAAGCTAGTGAAGATGGTTAAGGGTAAGTTCAAAAAGAACAAAGCTACATCAGGAGAAGCTTCCCATCAGAGCCACACTCATGAGTACACTTCTCACCATGAAGAGCCAATGCCACAAGCTGATCCTGCTGAAGAAGAGGAAGCTGTTTGGAACCCCCAAGGAAGACATTCCTTTCATGCACAACGAAGTGATCAATGGGGAACATGGGCACAATCAAGGGCTTCATCATATGAGCCAAGGACCCATATACCATCAGCATGGGAAGCACCAGCACCCAACCCTTCTGAAGTTCAACCAACATGGCAATGGGGCACTCAAGGTGATTCTTCTCAAGCTAAAAGGATCTGGTCAAGCTGGGTTCCTCCACCTCAAGAAGTAGCACCATCTCCAAAGACTTATGGGAGGAGAAACAAGAGGAGAGCTAGCAAGTCTCCACAGACATCTGGATCCTCCCACCACTACACTTACTAAAAGCTACCACATCTTGATCATTGTTTATACCACTGCATTTATTTAAAGTTTTGTATTATATTTTGTTGCTTCTCTCTCTCATTACTTTCATTACACAAGGGACTGTGTAATTTAAGTGTGGGGGAGAGATTTGGGATTTGACTTTGTGTTTTGTTTTCTTAGTTTTTTATTTTCTTTCATCTTGAGTCACATGCATATCATGCATTCATCTAAGGCATAGAAAAACACAAAAAATCGAAAAATTTGAAAAAATTTGCATATTTTTGCAAACCAAAAAGAAAGCATGTAGTTGCATTTCATTCTCTTAAGATTGAGTCTAGTGTTGACATATAGGTTACTTTGCATTTGCATAGGGAATAATGATGAATCTTCCTTCTAAAGTGCTTAGAGTTTATAGATGATTTCAGTGTTTAAGTGATTAGTTGTTTGATGCATCATAAGAAAGCAAGAAGTTAAGACTGAACCATGCTTGGATTGTTAATTTTGATCATCTCATCTCATACTGAAAGCATTTGTTCTCTGAAAATCAACTCTATCAACTTGAACCTTAATTTGGACTTTTAATTATCATGTCTTATGCATTGAAAAGTGAATTCATGGCTACCATATACATATTTGGATCATCTTTTCCCTTTTTACCACTCTTGTTGATCCAAATAGCTTATCCACTCCCTTAACCAAACCTCCTTTTGAGCTTAAACACTATCTTGAGAGCTGTGAGGCCTTTGCATATCATTTTTGATTTTGTCTTGGCAAAAAGTGTTAGGAATAAGGCTGGTAATAATAAGCTCTCTTGTAGATATCATCTTGCATCTTGAGCTTGATTCTAGGTTAGGAGTTTTGGGGTTAAAAATGGTAGAGTTAAGTGGTTTGAACTTCATGTTTATATGCTTTTAAAAGAAGAGGGAAAAGTTTGAAATGGTAGAAAAGGAGAAACAGTCTAGCATTGTGGTTAAGTAAAAGCTCTAAGTGTTTAGAAAGAATGGTGCCAGCAACATAAAGGTTTTGAAGGGTCAATCCAAAGAAGAAATCAGGTCCAAAGCAATCCACCAAAGGTGAAGAAGGCGCCAATGCAACAAAGAAGAGATAAGTCCCAACAAAAAGAAGCAACCACACAAGCAAAAAGAAGAACTTTCCCCAGCCATGAAGAAGGGTAAAAGGGTAGAGTTTAGGGAAAGGGTAGACTTAGGGGTTTAAAAGTGTTTAGGATTCATCTTTGTGTAGAAGGGAGCTTTGAATTGCATGCATAAGTGTGTTTTTACCTTTAGCATTTTCCCTAAGATAGATACATTTCATTGAGTGATCCTTTATGTTTGTGCACCCTTTGCTTGAATGAGATTATTTTAATCTCATAACCTTAACCTTTGAAACAAATGTCTTCACTTGATTTGCATAAACATGATTCATGGTTTTGAGCTTAATTGAATGTTAAAGAGTTGATTGATTTGAGCATTTGCCTAAGTTGAGATTTGAGATCATTTTTAAACACGATGAGCATGGCTAAATTCTTTAAAGTATGGCTGATTATGTTTGCATCCTACAACTAGGCACTTAAGCATTGATACCATCTCTTTACCTTTGCACTTTTGAATTTGAGTGCCCACCTTCAAACCTCACTCTCTCATTTGTTCTTATTTGCTTGAGGACAAGCAAAATGCAAGTGTGGGGGTGTTGATATCTCTTGTATTTACATCATTTAAGCTTGCATTTAGTGCATGTTTTGGTTCTCTTTTGCATGTTTTCCTTATCTTTTATCCTATTTTCTTCTCCTTTTAGACTTAGGTTGCATTTAGGATGTAGTTTGCATTTTCTTTGCATCATGGATGTTTTTAGGTACTTATGGAGCTATGAGGAGCATGGAGGAGCTTTGGGAGTGGACAGGAAGCTAGATGAGCTGAAATGGAGCAAGAGGAACCAAGGCAGACGATCTCTGCAGAGCCTATCGGTCTAGACACGAAGGCTTTCGGTCAAGGAGTGATCGATAGAAGAGCTATCGATCAAGCCTATCGGTCAAAGAAGTGACCAATAGAAGTTTACCGTGAGAATTCTGGCCACCCTATCGGTTACCTTGTAGACCGATAGGATTCTTATCGATCACCCTATCGGTCACAATCTGACCGATAGGAACCCAATCCGAAGCTGCTTTTTATTACACTTTTGCCATTACTTTTAGGGCATCCCCCATTTATGTATAAATACTTATTTTTCTGGGATTTTTGAGCAGTCATGTCATTCTACTGTTCTTGAGTTATTTCTTTGAGTTTGTAAGACAAATTTCTTGCTTTATTAATATAAGTTTGTATTTGCTATTAATCTTTCCTTAATCTCTCTTTTAATTATGATTAGCATATTTTCCTCTTGTGATTTGGTGTTAAACATGGCTATTAGTGAGTAGTTTGCTTAGGATTCTTAGATGTGGTAAATTAAGGGGATTTAGGGATTGATTAAGATTTGTTTAGTGATTAATAACATGGATTTCTCTCTATTGATCTGTTTTTAAGCTAGATTTGTCTTGATTACACTAATCTATGATTGATGCTTTCTCTTATGCCCACCAAGTGTTTGATGAAATGCTGATATTGTTTGATAGAGGATTTGCTGGCTTTGGCTCAAGAGATTGACTGTTTGAGGAGAATTTTGACATGAATAGAATTGATTATTACTGCTTGTTGAATGTTTTAGCACTAATTAGAGTTAGTTCTTGTTAAAGTGTCTAGCAAAGGGCTGTTTATCAAGAGATGGGACTTAGCTTGCTTGTTTGTGAACTCTATGTCTAGGAGTCAGCATTGCTAGCTTGTTTGTTAGATCAGTGATGCTTGAAACAGCCTTAGTTAGTCTTTGAATTCCCCAAAATCAATAACCACATCTAGGAACTTGCTTTTTTTTTGTTGAATTTCTAATTTGTTTAAGTGCTTTGTTTATTTACTCTACCTTACTTTCTTGATCATTGCGAAACTGTCTCTTTTTGAGTTCTCTTTGGTTATTGATCACTTTAGGTTGTTAGTTCAGTTGCTTAGGCAACAAAAACCTCTTTGCTTGTTTAACTTAAGGACTTCTGCTTACAACTCTTTTGTATTCAACAACTCCCTGTGGATTGATAAAACTCAATACTATAATAACTAGTGTAGGTTGAGGATTGAAATTGTGCAAAAACCTATCATCACAAATACATCTAATATTTTATATAATAATTTTCTGAATTAAAGGAAAACAGCAAAAGAAAATGAAAAATACAGATGACCAAAAGAAAGATCATGAAAATTACAAGGGCCATCGAATACCTATTTTTTCTCCTATTTTTACTGTTCCATATGAAATCATTACGGATTACCTTAAAAACATCATTAAAGAGCGATTTGATGATTAGATTCATAATAATCCATCCAATCTAAACCAAACAGAAAATCATATCATTAAGCAAAAAAAAAAAGGATAAATAAAGAAAGACAAAGCAAAATGGCAAAGAAAGCAAAGACTGCTGGATTCGTCGCTCTTTTAATTATTTTCCTGTTGATATCAATAGGTAAATAATCTATATTATACTATATAATTCTATCTAAAACGTTTGCTTTGATATATGTTTATTGTATATTTGTTTAAATAATAACGACAAACACAAGCAAAAGCCGTAGTTTACACTCTGATTGACACTTCAAAAAATTCACATGTACAAATGCTATAAATGACTTCTTAAACAGTAAAACAACTAAAAAGCCACATCATTTGTGATATTTGTAATAATAAGATATGTTTTTTTTGAAGATTAAGAAAAACTAAACTATCCAGTTTTAATCAAAAATGATTTGAACATTCTTACTAATCAACCACAGCAATACCAACTGGAAATGGGGCTTGTAAATGTAATGATAGCTCGTCCTGTCCTGCCGTGCTAAGCAAGAGGGAACCGCACACAATTTGTAATCATAAACCAGAAATTCTTGCTAATAGGGCTGCAAATATGCTTGCTTGGAAGATTATTATATCAAATACGAATGTTCGGGGTTCCATAAAAATCAGAAACGGTGCCACTGCAGCGTGAGACGATTCATATGCTAAAGAATCCTATCCCACGATCGACTTGAATTGCATGCTTCATAATTATTTTTTTTTTTTCAATCGATACTCCTGTGTTTTCTTTCTGCTTTGTTTGTACCTTTTATTTTTATACATGTAATGGGATAAGTGAAAATTTTGTCAGTCGACCACCATTGATGGCCAGCAGCATAACAAGTGCGGTGCATAGAGTTATGACACTTTTTTTTGACATAAGTTACAGAGATAACATAGAAAGTGGAAAAAACAAAAAACAAAAAAAAATTAAAAACACAGTCAAAGTTATAAACAGAAACAAGAAAAAGACAAAAACGAGAAGTTAGGAATACAATAGAGCCGGACAGTAGAAAACACCGATTTCTAAAACTTACTCTCGGAAACTTACATTTGCAATTCTTCATTGTCCTTGCCACGAGCAACTCACCCTCGAGGCCAGCCCTCAAACATGGCAGAAAGAGGTGCCTATAACTTCTCTAAGAACAAGCACAAGAACGAGAACACTTAGCCCCACCAATCACACACCAGCGGCACATAAGCTTCAGGGCTCGCTAGAAAAGCCGCCTCTAGCCGCCATTTTTCAAGCTTGATAAAGCAGCGAGAATTATCTCCCACAATAAAAAATTGATGGCAAGACTCGTCCCATATCACCACTAGAGGCTAGAGCTAACAATGAAGCCATCACCTATCCAAGATTGAATCCTTCAAAACCATCAAAACCCAGACCTGAAACAAAATACACATCAAAGACAGCAGCAGGAGGCACACAGGAGGCCAAGACAAAACAGAGAAACCATGATTTGCAAACAATTAAGAGATTACCTCTCAACTTCGAACTCGATATTGATGCCTCGCCACCGGCCATTGTCAGGGCAGCCCAAACCGAGCCCACAACCGCCAAAGATGACCGCCCAAACCACAACTTGACGACGGGGAGAATGCGGCCACTATTGCAAAACCCAAGCCTCGACCAGCCAACCCGAAGAACATAATCAGACACCATTGGGATCTGAAAGCATAGAGCCACCACTGTAAAAGACCAGAGAAAGTAGACAGAAAATAGAGGGCAAAGAAAGGAGAAAGGGCAGTCTTCACGACCCTTACCTAACCCACCAGAAAAACCCATGGATAAATCAAGAATATCTTAGCAAATATGGTGCATTTTATGTTTTGATTAGGTAGATGAGTACAAAGATGTTTAAACTAGAAAATTGAGCAGTGAGAAAAAGAAAGAGAAATTATGGACTACTTACCCTTGTATCTTAGAGAGAGATAGAGAGAAAGAAGATGTGTCTTAGGGTGAGACAGAGAGAAAAAGTGTCTTATTTCGTGTGAGATCGTGATAGTATACTCTTTTTCTTGGTTATCTCCAAGAACACAATAAACCCGCCTATGCTACAGAGCAACTCGAGGCAGAGGACCCGAAACCGGCGACAAGGCATCCATGCTTCCGGAGAGAGACTCTTCAATACCTCCTAACAATCCGTCCACGAGCAAGCGCACAAGGCAAAGGAAGAGTTCAACACCGCTGGACAAGCATGGACACGCGCTGGAGCGCGTACAACTGCAGAAACCTAACAGAGATGGAACAACAGATATAAGGCGAGGGCCAGGGCGAAAAACGTCGAGATAACAGCCGGTTTGAAGAGCAAAGAAAGGGGTCCCTCCCACGGTGGCGGTGAGCATGCAAGAGAGGGAGATCAAAGAAGGTGAAGTAGCGGCGGCGGAATAATCAAGAGTAACTTAGCAATTAGGGTACTTTTATGTTTTTATTAGGTAGATGAGTACAAAGATGTTTTAATTAGAAAATTGAGCAGTGAACAAAAGAGAGAAATTATGGATAATTTACCCTTATATCTTAGAGAAAGATAGAGAGAAAAAATTGTGTCTTAGAGAAAGAAAAAATGTCTTATTTCGTGCGGGGTCGCGAGGGGTAATTCACAATGATTGTTAGGTTTTGGGACGAGGAAGAGTGAAAAGAAAAGGAAAGAAGTTGGAGTAAATTGGAGAGAAAAAGAGATTCAGTGTCCAAAGGCTTATGTTTTGAAAGGAAAAGAAAGACCTGGGAAGTAAAGCAAGAATAAGATAGCTCTAAGTATGCTCTATGGAAAGAAAATCTTCTAGATCAAACGAAAAAAAAAAAGAAACAAAAGAAGAGAGGGTAGAGTTTGACCAAAAAAAAAAAAGAATAGAGGGTAGAAAAGAAAAAGAAAGAGCTTTGTTTTGTAAAAGAAGAGCTTCTCAGTTGCTTTAAGAATTAGAAAAGGGGTTTGGTTTGATAGCCACAATGGCTTTGGAGATTTGTTTTAGATTAAATGAGAAAGAAATCGGAATTGGCTTGGGTTTCAGGATTAGGATTGCAAGATAGGAAAGGGTAGGACAATGGGAGCTATAGTTGTATGCATAAATTGTTTCTGTCTTACGAAAATTTTGCATAATGTCCAGTTAGCCCCGTCTTAGCAATTTCAAGAGCCTAAAGCGAAATACAAAATATAAATATTTTATATTATATTAATAAAAAGTAATTGTATTAATCAAAATAAATCAAACTATAATTTTTTTATTTTTATTGCTAGTTTGTTAAAAAAAATATATATACATAACTAGTTTGTATAATATTTTTTTGACATAATACTTCATTCAAGTGTATTATTTCTATAAATTATATAAAAAATCATCAAACATAAAAAAAATACAAAAGAATATTAATTCTTTTTAGAAAAATAAAAAATCATATATATCTTTTTTTCCTAACTTTATTGTTCTAAAATTATTGATAATTGTTTCAAAATTTATAGATTTTAAAACTTCCTTTTCAATGCATAATAGTACAAGACCATTCAACCTTTGTTGAAACATTGATCTGATTTTGAAATTCTTTGTAATTTTAAATAATTGAGATGGTTGTTTGTCTTGTTAACAAAGGAAACAATTAAGGTATAATTCTTTTTGTATAAGTAGGTTATGACGTTATTATTAATTGAATAAATGATGAGCCTTTTTATGTACTAAAAATTAATTATATATTCAAAACTATCTTCAAGAATATATTTTTAACAAATTTTATAATATATTAAAAAAATTGAGCCCTTAAATTATAGGTATAATTTCTTTTAGATCACAATCCTTTTTTTTATTAAATGGATCATGAGCTTTATTATGTATTATAAATTAGTTCTATTTTTCTTCGTGTGAACACATTATAACAAAGTTTTCAATATATAAAAAAAAAAAAAATTGGGCCCTTAAATTTTTGGATCCATGGCCATTGCCCCTCCCGCCATGCCTCAGAGCCGGGGCTGTGTCTAGCATTCTGATTCCCGAGAGTTGGCCACTGTTGAAAAATCTGAACCGCCTTGATCAACATTTTTAAACCTTTTTCCTACCAAACTGATTAGATGAGATCATTTTCCCATTTGTGAGACTGCACTTTGAATATAAGTAACTAAATGTGAGAGTTGGTGAAAGTTTGGTCTTGCGAATTTTTGACTTTGAATGTAGAGAAAAAGACTTGAGTTGTAATAAGCCTTGAGAAAATAGAGAGTTTATTCATGCAAAATGTTATCATTTTCTAAAGACACCATAATGAATGCTTTGCTAGATACTTTTGGTTGTGAGTTTCCATCTTCAAACTTGATGTAGGAGTTTACTCCACTTCAAATCCTACATATACCCATATCATTGTAGTATGTAGGTATCAATCCATAATGGGAAGATAAGACACTAGGAATACAATAGATTATCTAATTCAAGCAAGCAAAAGGGGTGATTGAAACTATAAAACTACTGACTAAGAAAGACTTCAAATAAACAAGAACAAGCAGATTAAACAGAGAAACTAACACAGGTTCGAATTCAAACAATCAAAAGAGTAGTGGGCTTGAGATAGGGTAATTGATCTAGGGAGACTCTTGGCTTAACTAGTGATGCTTCAAAACATTCCAAACAATGCTATTCCTAGGCATAGAGTTAACAACTATAGCTAGCTTTATTCCTTGACACTAAGCAATTTGCTAAACACATATTCAAGACAAATTCCTTTACTCAAACACATGATCAGCAGGCAGTACAAACAACTAATCCAACTCTATATTGCCAATCTACTCCTTAGACAGCTAATTTCTTAGGCTAAAATACGCAAATCTCTTACTTGACTCATTCAGGCAATTCATCAAACACTTATCAGGCATAAGAGAACCCTAGGATCTAGATCAACTTAGCAAGGGCTAATCTAGCATCAAACACAATCAATAAGAAGGGACAATGATATTAAGCACTAAGCAATCACTAATCCAACCTTAATCTCCCTATATGTATCCCATCTCAAATCCTAATCAAACTACTCACTAATCAAGATCCTAATCACTGCCCAAAGCAAGGATGGATAACAAATCATGACAAGAGAGAAGATAGACACCAACTTTTGATTGAGAGAGCAAAATTCAACAAGAGATTACAAGAAAAACTAAGGGAAATACAAAAGAGAAAGCTATTATGCCGAAGGTAAAAGATGATAAGATGATCCTTATGTTTTTAGGTTGCAGCTTATATATAGTTTTCAGGAAAAACCCTTAGTAAACCGGGAATAAACTGGAAAGCAGCTGGTTCGGGCGCCTGATATCGACTTGTTATGTCGATACTTTGGTCGATATTGGTTGGCAGGAGAGTGCATCAACCAAGTCTAGTCGATACTATCATCGATACAGTCGCCTCTGGTTAAGGCGTCTCGGGTGATCTCCTCGGTAAGCTGCTCAATACAATCACCCTTTAGTTAAGGCTCATCGAGCTCCAATGTCGATACAGTGATCGATACACTTCCTTGGACTGTGTATCGAGATGATCCTATGTCGATACGATGACCGGTACAAGAGCTTTGAAGCAGGTGTATAAATCAGAGTAGCTCGATATCCTTCTGGTGTCCTATCTCCTTGTATTGATCTTGGGACTTCAATGTGATGATCGATATAGCTCCCCATCATGTATCGACGCGTGATGTCGATACTCTGCTATGTACGATGTGTATAAGTCTATATCCTGCTCGATATAAAGCTCTTTTCACCTTGGCCTCTTCACCTTTTGATTTCCAACTCTTCCTCTGGTCCCCAAACTCCCAAAATGCACCTGCCAAGTGCTAGGAATGCACCTAATATGCAATGCAACTCCTAATTATACTCTAGATGTTAAGTGGATGCAATTGAGACATGAACATGTAGAAATACATGCTTGAAGACTACAAAACAATGTAAAAACGCATGCTAATAGGGTGCAAATAATGAGTATATCAAAACCTCTCTCTTGATTTGCATTTTGATTGTTTGCTTGTGGACAAGCAAATGCCAAGTTCGGGGGAGTTTATACATGTAGGTTTTGGGTATTCTTAGCTCTTGTTTTGTTTGGTTTTCACCATGTTTCATATCTTTTAGAAGTCATTTTAGTACATTTGAGTCTTGTTTGCATCATCTAGTGTCATATTAGAGTCCCATGCCATTTTGTTACATTTGCATCGTATTTTATGTGCTTTTAGGGTACTATGGAGTTCTTTGGGACTTGAGGACATGGTGAAGCAGTGGATAAATGAGTGGAGCTGGAAAATTCATGAAGAAGCAAGGGGGTGGCTCTTACGCAAACCCGCCGGTTTAGAGCACCCACCAACCTCTAAAATTGCTTCCGGCTGGCGCACTCTCGCACAAACCCGCCGGTTTGGAGCACCCGCCAGACTGCCAAGATGCTTCAGTGTGGCGGACTCTCGCACAAACCCGCCTGTTTAGAGCACCCGCCGGCCTACACAAATGCTCCCAGGGTGGCACATTCTCACACAAATCTGCCTGGCTGTGAACCCGCCAGGCTGCCCATATGCTCTAGATAGACCACTTTCTGTTTTAAGCTGGATCTGCTCCGATTTCTCCTGGATCGAACCAGATCATTTTTATGGCCTATAAATACAAGTTTAGACAAGCAAAACCCTAAGAAAAACCCTAAGCCATCTTATGTTTTAGTTTTTCTTGCCTCCTTAGTTCTAAACACTCTGTCTTATGATTTGTGTTGGACCTTTTATATTTACTTCTTAATCTAGTGCACTTTCCTAATCTTTTCTTAATTTCTGATAATTATGTCTTTCATGATGTTTATATTTGCCTTCACTATAATTTGTGAGTATTCTCTTAATGGATTGTGGGCTTAGTAGATTAGGGGTGATTGATGGATGATTAATAGTGCTTAGGATTAGATTCTTGTGATTTTCTATGTTTAGAAAGTGTGCTTAATGCTAAATATAGACCTAAACAGTCATATTTTAGAACTTGGATATTCTGCGTCCGGAAGGTGTTCGATGAAATGTTTAGACAACCTTTAAACATGATTTTCATACTCAGCCAATTGACACTTGATGATTAAGGTGAATTATTAACTTAATTGACATTTTCTTAATGATTATTGATCTCTTAATTGCAATCGGAAGGTTAGCCTAATTAAGTTATTTGGTAAATGGCTTAGTATCAATGAAATGAATTAATCTATTTTGTGGGATCCATGTCTTGGAACTGATCTTGATTGAATGTTCTAGCATCAGTGGTTATTTGTTAATCATCCCTTATCAATTATCTTTGCCCATGCTCCATATTTTCTCTTATTGAACCAATCTTATTTATTTTTGTTTAAAGTTGAATTTTGTTTCTACCTTGTATTTGTGTTTGTTTAAGATCATTAGTTTAGCTCTCTCTCTCATTTTGTTTACTTATATATGCACTTGCATTTAGTCTCTCTTATTTAAGTTGTTTAGTCAAGTTTAAAAAACCCCAAAATAATCTTAGCTTAGCTTAGAGAGTTGCTTGGATTCTTAGTGTGCTATTCTAATTTTTCTGTGGATTTGGTCCTAAAGTGCTACATCGACATACCTTACGATTGTGGTAGTGTGCACATTATGCAATAATTGGTGTGTATAACAAGCAGAATATCAATATCTGGGGGTTATTGATTTAAGACAATTCTAAGCTTCAGATGTGATTTTTAAATAGTCAATCAAGCATGATCCATTAGCATAGAACTCAACATATATATCAATCCAATCTCTTGACAATGATTCATTTGCTAACAACATAATCAAGATCTAAAGCAATAGATGGATAATCAATAACACAAAATGCAAACTTTAATTAGAAACCCAAATTGTGCTTACAAATCCTAAAATTCTGGAAAATAGCTCAAGAACAAGAGAGGGAGAAAGAGATTAAAGCATAAAAGATAAGATTAATTAACAAAACAAAGATTTGAGATTAAAAGGATAAAGTTTTGCTTTATATAGTCAAGGGAAAAAGAGCTGGTCAATGGTCAAATCTCAGATGTTGACCTAAGTCAAAACCAAAGAAAAACCAAAGGAAGGAGAATCAACCCGAGGTATTTGGCCAGTGCAGGTGGCCGGTGTAGACTCTTGAATCTTCGTGCTCCTTCACACCAAGGTGTGCAAGCCGGTGTGACACCCCAGTGTACTCTCTTGAAACTTCTGCTCGACTCGCTCTGAGGTGTGTAGCCGGGGCAAGTGGCTGGTGCAGACTAAAATCGTTATAACACATGAACCACTGATGGGAGTGACTTTAAACCAACGCCAAATGAAAGCTAACTCAAGTGTCTATAACTTTCATGAAGAACGCCGAGGATGAATCGAATTGGAAAGCCATCGTCCAGCAAGATCTTTCAGGCATTGTCTGGTGTAGTGGGTATGTGTATCAGTCAGCATGCTTTCCTTTGCTTTCTTAAGTGCTCTTCTTGCTCCAACTCAAGTTCCAAACATCATTGAACCTCAAGTGCTTTCATTTGGCCAAGGACAAGGCTATGAGACTAAAATGATCTCATCAAATTCGAACTGGCTCAATGAAAATGTAACGGATCTCTCATGAATATAGAATGAGCTTTGCTAAATTGCTAAAAATAAAGAACAAATTATGCATACAAAAGTAAACTTCTGTCTACCCATATCCAAAAATGATCCTAAACTCATATTCTTCATTCTAAGAACGCATCCTAATCTACCCTTTTCTTGGAGCAATTTTGCTTCTTTGGTAACACCATTCTTCTTTCTCCTTTGGAACTTTTTTGAGGATGCATCTTCTTCTTTGAATCTTCTTGGTGATTTGCTTCTTAGTTTATATGGGCTTTTCTTTGCTTTGCTGGTGCTTCTCACCCTTTGGATGTGCTTTGGAACTTTGCTTTGCACCTTTCTCCTTTGTATTTGATCCTCTTTGATTTACTTAACCAACTCTCCCATGTATCTTGTAATACACTCCTTCTCCTTTGCTCTCTTTTCCTCTTTGCTTCTCTTGAAAAACCAAAATAAAACCCAACCCTTGAGACCCCATAAATGTAGCCTAATCTAGCTCAAAAATAAAGAGCTAGTTCTACATGGAAGTCTGATAGGCTCAAAGTTTCACCTAAATAAAACTACTGCAAGTGCACAGCAAAACAGATGTAGTATAAAGGGTATAGAAATCCCAAGAGACTTAAGGGAGCCACACAACAGATTCTAGATTCGAATTATGCTAAGAGTAAATAAAATATAATGCAAATAAACAAAAGAAAAGCATCATATGATCGATTTGAGGTTTTAAAATCAAGAAGACCAAAACTCTAGGCTTTGGAAATTTTGCAGGTTGAAATCAAAATTGCAGAATGAAAACTGTCAGGATATTTATTAAGAACCACTCGAAACATATTTGTAAAACCAATCAACTCTCGTTGCAGAGATTATATATGTCTAAATCCTAGAATTCCAAATCTCTTTGCAAATTCAAACAATTCAGACAAGCAATAAGTTCAGGTTCAATCTGTTCACAAAATTCCTAAATCAAATCTCTTTGCAGATAGTAATTTTGCTCATCTAAGATTCGTTCAGGCAATTAACAATACCCTCGCATCTATTAATTAACCTAATATCAGATTTTAGGTCGCGAAGCTAAAATAAATAATAAACGCAAATCTAGATGAAGAACTAAAAGATTAATCCCAACAAGAGTTCAATTCTAACAATTCATTATCAACATTTGAAAAACCCAAAACCTAACTAACAAACTACTCAGACAAACATTATGAATATAATAGATTGCATAAAAGAAATAAGAAATAAAGATAAAAGAATTCATAATCTGCTATGAATGAGTCTGATTTGTCTCTCCAAAAGCTCTGGTACAATTATCTCTCTTTAACTCTCTAGAAAATAAGATACAAACCAAAAAGTGGCTGAAAAACTTAAAATACAGGCTAAATACAAATTGAGGCCTATTTGCAATTTAATGAAACTTATGGGCCAAAACTGCAATTCTTCCTTTACCTTTTAATTAGTCTGCGATGCTTCCTTCAGTAATGGGTGACAAGCGCCACCCAGCAAGTAATGACAATTGTCACTATGGGATAACCACGTCTTCTTGTTGCTTCATTTGGGAAGAACTCCTGTTTTGCTTCAAAATGCTCTAAAGTCACCAATTATACTCCAAACATGCATTAGTCTGTATAGGTTCTAGTAGGACTCTAAAAAGATCAAAAGACTTAATAAAAGGACTTATATCATGGTTAAAAACCATAAAAAACATGATATATTAACTCTCCTAGACTTAGCTTTTGCTTGCATAACTATAAAAAACCATAACTAGGACATTGAACACAATTCAAACTTCAGCATCATACAAGGCAAACATCATCACTCCATATGCATATGAAATGCATATTGGACTCAATCCTAAGCAAATAAATGAATGCAACTAGATGATTTCTTTTGTGAATTTTCAAATCTTTTAACTTTTTTATGATTTTTCTATGGCTCAAGTGGATGTATGTAGGCTAAATGAATGCCACTTTCTTTTTCCACGGTCAAATCTCATGGCTTTGATCACAATACCACTTTTCTTTTCAACATGGGCATTGAAGTTTTTGAAGTTCTCAAATAATTTTGACTAGATAATAACCTGCATCATATGCATGGTGAAATAATAATTATTTATTTAAATTAATATAATTTTACAATCATATAAATAATATAATTAATTGTATACAAAATTTAAGTCTTTTTTTATATATTTTCTAAGAATATTTTTGGTGATGACACATAAGCTAAAAACACAATTGTAAATAATTTACAAAATTAAAGTCATTCTCTATAAATTTTATATAACATTATGCTATAATATTGATGATATAATTCTTTTTTATTTATTTTATACAATGTGGAGAGTCATTTAGTTGTTATATAAATTAATTTTAAAATCAAATATCATGCACATGGTGTATGATATGGTTGAGGTAGAAATATGAAGTCATTGTATAGATTTTTTGTACCCTAACTGACGATATGATTCAGCTTTTCTACTAATCCCCAGCTTTAGATATGCAATATTTATATATATATATATATTTATTTACTTTTGATATTTGGACAATGATTAAATATTATTACATAAACTGTTTATTTTTATATACTATTGTATATCAAATGAATTAAAAGAAAACACATATTTTTTGTTCTTAATATAGAAAACAATAACTATAAGCATAAATTAGTATAAATAACTCTCTTTGTAAAAAGGAAAAGAACAGTACTTCACTTCAAAAGTAATTAATCAAAAAATATTTTCCAAAATATACTAAAATTTTACTAATAAAACTGCATAAAAAAGCATAGATTAGTTTTCAGTACTGTTTGAATGTTATCAATGAAGGTTGATTAGAAGTCTGTCTATTTATAAAATATTGTATGTATTTTTAATGATTTTGGTACATGTAAATAATTGTAGGACAGTGTTTTGCATATTTATAATTATATCAATCTGAATAATTGTACTACAGAATTTGAAAATCAAATAAAACTAAAAAAACATCCTTGTAAATTAGAAATCTATACTATAAAAGATAGCCAACTCTCTCCATATGAGTGCTACCTCATCATTTTGGTTTATTGTAGAAATGACATGTGCCATTTTTTTTAAATTTAATGTTACAAATTATGTAAAATACAGTTAATGCATAAATTTAATGTATTATTAATCATAATACTAAAATAATATAAAAAATATAAAGAATTAGATAATATATTTTAATAACAATATATACATAACATCCAAAATTAATTATTGAATATCTATTTTATGGTAGTTTTTAAAAATTATTAACAAAATTTATGTTTTATATATTTAAGAGTTTTTTCTTATTTTTAATTAATATTATAAGATATTATTATAAATACAATTATACAAATATAAAAATAACAATTATTTGATATTTTGAACCTTAAAAAGTTAGAAGAAAAATTTATATAATATTATAATAAACTTTAAAACAATTTCTTTATAAACTAATAATTATTTGATAATTTATTTTATTCAAACTTGATCCATTAATAATTTTAAAATTAATAAGATATCAAAGTCCTAATATATATATATATATAATATTTAATGCAGCAGTATAAATTCTAATTATAAATCAATTATTTAATCTCATAGAAATATAAAACCACGGTATTGTTATTCTGTAAATCTACGTCGTGAACAAGTACGACCTGTTAAAAAGAGTCGTCTCTATCTATGTTGTGCTTGAAGAGTTTCTCTAATTAATTTTTGTTATATAGTACTTCTCTGATTCGCACTATATCCATTTAATATATTATATATATACAAGGTATAATATATTTCATATTTTCTTATCAATAAACCATTAATCACATATATATTTAATATCCACATAATATGTAAATATGTATTGTATGTTTATTCAAATACATAATATTTTTTAAACTTTTTTAAATATACGATAAAATAAATTGTAACTACACTTTTTAATAACTTATATTGTGAAAAAAAATCCGCGCATCGCGCGGATACTCATCTAGTCTGTATAAAGCTATCTACTAAAAATTAACATATATTATATAATAATAAAAATACATGATAAAATCAGAAAGAATATTTATTATGTAAAACTTAGAAGTCACCTATTTTCCGTTCAATTATGTTTAACTTTAAAACACATATCGCAATATTAGTGTTAGTCAATTATCAATACTCATCTAGCTCATCGACAAGGTTTCCATACACAACATACTTGATTTCATTCTGCATGTAAGTAATTGAAAAGATAATAAATTGTAGGTTGAAAATATAGTGCACATATAATAAAACAAAATATTAAATTTAAAATGTAATGAATATTGATAAAGTTTCGATGCATTTTCACTATTATTGATTATATAGAAAAATGATGTGACTGTTCGAGAGCAAATTTTGGGATGCTACGTGGAGGGATCTGATAGGTCATCATTCGTGCGGGGGAGATTTGAACTTTGGGGGGGATAGGCTAGCCTGCAATGAACGAACAAGGAAAGAGGATCTCGATGAACAGGAAAGGGGTTGCCATTCCGATTACGCTATGACGCTCAAGTTAGAACAGACACGGGACTGAACAAAGCGTATTTAGGATATCGAAAGAATGGAATACGGGGTGCTCTGTCAACTCGGAAGAATCTTGACAAGGCTTTGGGAGGGTGGTATTCTCTAGTGAAAATAAAGCTAGTTCTCCGGGTCGAGTACTGACTCTTGTCCTTTGCCATGATTATCACCATTCCCGGACTCTTCCATGCGTGTAGTCAGAGGAAAGATTAATGACCTGCTCCGCCTTCTCCTAGCCGCCATCATTGCGGCCCTCTTTGGTAGGTGTGGCGCATTTAATGCGCCTCAGATTCCCGCCGCGTCCGTTATCCATGCGTTGGGCCCCCACGGGCCTAACAGTTGCCCCCGACTTACGGAGCTCGTTTAGGAGGTTTGAAAGTCTACCTTGCATGCAAATTAAAACATTGATGATCATGTTTATTCTAACCTCGCCCTTTTCTGCGTTATGGGCTGGGCCCGAGCGACTTTCACGAAGACTGGCTTTGGGAAGACTGTTCTCTGATGATGCTCTTCGGAGGGCATGTTCCTGGTGACTGGTCTCAGAAAGACCATTTCCCGGAAGGCGTGCCCCTGGATGCCAGTCTCGGAAAGACCGTTTCCCGGAGGGCGTGCCCCTGGACGTCAGTCTTGGAAAGACCGTTTCCCGGAAAGACCGTTTCCCGGAGGGCATATTTCTGGTTTCCTGGACCGGGATCCGGGATTTTTAGTATTTGGGCCCCACCGCGATAGTGACACTTAAGTGGGTCCCAATACGCGGTCCACGCGTCGCGTGGCAAGTGGCTTGCTTCTTGGGAGGTTTTTTCTTTTGCGCGTTAGTCCTCTGAATTCCGCGAATTTCTTTTCTGCGGCACGGGACTTTCCTACTTCTATTTTGCGGATTGTGTAGCATCTGTATCCGAGAAAATTTGGAATGATCGAGCTGGACAGGGCATTGTCCGAGGAATGATCGAGCCAAGGACGGATATTGGCTGGGAACTGGGAGATTCAGACTATGGTCGGGTGATGACTGGGAAATAGTCGGATGGATGGCTGGGATAGCCGAGCCGGATGGACCATATCCGGGGGAAAATGGTCCAGTCCGTGAGAAAATAGGATTTATCCGAGTGAAGTGGGGTTAGTCCGAGTGATAGTGGACTGTCTCCGAGGAAAAAAGGAAAACCTCTGAGGGAAAAAGAGGATTAGCCGAGGCGGGACGAGTTGTCCGATAGAAAAGAGAATATCCAGATAGAAACTGGAAATAACTCGGATAATGGCGGTTTATCCGAGAGGGAAGGGAATTGGGCTGTGGACCAAGTGTTTTGTTGGCTATTTTTGTGGTTTATCGCGCGGATGGTCAATCGGTATGGGAAATAGCCGAGAGATATCGGATCGGTTCGGGATAAATCCTACTGGAACCAGAAAAACATCGGTTAAGTCCGAGTTACCTAAGGTTTTGCAAGTATATAAGGATTTTTGAGACTTAACTCGAGGGTGTTGCGTTTATTGGAGCTAAATAAAGCAAAGAGAGAGTTTAGTCGAGAGAAAACCCAAAGAAAAGCAGTTTATCCTGAGGACATCTGAGAGAGATCGAGCTATCGCCGAGCAGATCCGACTATCGCCGAGATAAATCGGTGAGCAACTGAATAATTCCCTAAGTTTCGAGTTTCCATCGGATAACCTCGAGCTAATAGCCATGTTTTATGGGGCTTCCGAGGGTAAACAGAGTTTGGCTATGAGAAAGGTGAACGGATCGAGAGATAGCCGAAGGGAAAGGGATCGGATCGTACGGATAGCCGAGAGATTCCTAGGGTGATCGGATATCTTCATTTCCACGCGGATTTCATCGGGATTTCTTCTGACCAATCTGTTTCCAACCTTGTTTAAGGTGAGTGCGTGACTGTGGTTGGTTTCTAGGATCGTTGGATTGCTAGGGTTTGATGTTTTGCATGTTTGATTGTGTGATTTGCATTTTAGGGTGTTAGCGTATGTTAAACGATGATATGTTATGATATTGTGAGGTGTTTACCGTAGCATAGATGATGTCTAGCTAACCTCAGGGTAATCCGGATCATGTACTAGCTTAGGGGATGTGAGATTCTCGCTGAAGTAGACATGGGTCTTAAAAAGGGATGGATCTTGGTTGGTTAGGTTAGATGATCATGGCCGTTTGATATATGTGTTATGTCTATTGCAAATTGAATGTGTGGGATGTTGAATCCGATAGTATGAATGCGTGAATGGTACTGACCAGGTGTTACGGGATGACCGTACTCACTAAGTATTTATCAAATACTTATGCCTCTCTTCTTGAGTGTGCAGGTAATAAGCTGTAAAGGGAGCGAGACCAGGCGGCAGTGACGGATATGGATGGATCGGGGATTGGGTGTTTATTTATGTTTAAGACGTGTGTTTTGTCTTATGGGCTTTGGTGTTAAGCGTTTTAGGTTACTAGATGATATGATGTATTCATTAGCGAACCGTTCTGATTTGTTTAAGTTAACCCCGAATCTGATTAAGTGTTTTTATGCAAGTTTATTATTGAAATGAGTTGTTTTTTAATCCGCTGTGTATTGGTTAAATGAAAGAAAAGTTTAAAAATTTCGCTAAGTATAGAAACCGAACTGTTAGGATGTAGTGGGGCACGGCTGCGGTATGGTTTGCCGGGTCGAGCTACCACAAGTTGGTATCAGAGCGTTTTAACGCTTCTAGGACTGAATGTTGGTGACTGCTGTTGTTTGTTTGTTTGGGGTTTAAGAGGGTCCGATCCATTCTTCACTGCCAAGGTCTCGCGGTAAGTTTTGTGTGTTGTGTTGTGAAACATGTTTTGAGTTAGCTTCGGCTAACTGGCATGATTGTACTTGCAGATGGTTGATACCAGGAGAACTGTGAGGAATCATGAGCACCAACAGGCTGTTGGGTCTGTGAACTCAGTAAACGGTGATGTTTCTGAGAGGGCAAGGGAAGCCGAGAGACAGGCAGCTGCGGTTGCAAATGAGGCGGCTAGAGTGGCAGCCGAGGTTGCAGCAAGGAATTCTGCGGATGATGAGAACATGGCAAGGAATGTTGTGGGTGCTGCGGGTGCAGCGAGTGCAGCTGGGGTTGCTGCGAATGTAGCACCGGTAGGGTTAGAGACTGTGCTTTGGATGTTGGCACAGGTACTGGCCAGACTACCTGCGGTGGCTCCTGCTCCGGCGGTTGCAGCAGCACCACAAGTGGTACCACCATTTGGTGTTAATGAAGATGTGGTTGTTGAGGAGGTGGACCAAGTGGAGAGGGTTTTGAGTTACCTCAAGGTTTTGGATCACATGGTGCGGTTGGGAACCAAGTTCATTGCTGGAGGTTCTACACCGATTGAGGCGGATGAGTGGAGGATGAGACTGGAAAGGAATTTTGAGTCTATCCAATGTCCAGAGGGTTATAAGAGGGACATAGCAGTGCACTACTTGGAGGGTGATGCACACACGTGGTGGAAAGGAATCGTTGGAAGGCTGGTGAATGTGAATTGCTCATATGTGACGTTTTCACCGATGTTCAGGAGTAAGTACTTCCCACAGGAAGCTTACAATGAGTTAGAGAAGGCGTTTTTGTATCTTAGTCAGGGGATGCTTACAGCGAGGCAGTATGAGACTCAGTTTAACCAGCTGAGGAAGTATGTGTCTCATGAGTTTGACAAGGTGGAGAAGATGATTCGCAGGTTCATGAGCAGACTGCAAGTTGAGCTAAGGAACGGATGTGTAGTCCGTGACTTCAGCACAGTGGCTGAGCTTGTTGAGAAGGCGGCATTGTTGGAGTCAGGACAGGCGGAAGCTGCTTTGATGACAGCTGGGGATAGTACAGCCATGACCAAGGTGGGTCAGTCTAGTGGACAGAACCGGAAGTTTGGGAAAGGAGTACTGAACAAAGGATCTGGGGGATGCAGCATGTGCAGCAAGTGTGGAAAGGCTCACGTTGGCGAGTGTAGGCGCGTTGGTAGTGGATGCCACAGGTGCGGGAGTTTAGAGCATCGGGTACGAGACTGTCCGGAGGAGGATCTGCGAGTGGTTCCTGTGTCCGGCAGTGACAGTGCGGTTCGGGTGTGCTACGGTTGTGGAGAACCAGGGCATTTCAAGCGTGAGTGTCCTAAGGCAGGAGTGGTGGAGCAAGCCGTGGCTCAAGGGAAGCGAGCTGGGGAGGCGCTTGCATCACATGCCAAGAGACAGGCCATTATGCCGAGGGTGTACACAACAAGTGCAGCAGCAGCTGAGGAACCGAGCACTTCTCATCCGATTACTAGTACGTGTGTTACATAAAGTTTTGTGAATTGCTTTTGCGTGTTGTGTGTTAGTATAGAGTCTTAGCATTCTAGGGAATGAATGTATAGGGACCTTGCTAAAGGGTGAGGTTGAGACCCATGTTCTGTTTGACTCGGGAGCGATTCATTGTATTGTTAATCCGGATATGATCGGAAAGGGACAGTTTCAGAAGGAACCTGGAGAGGACTTTGGGTTAGTTCAGGCGGCTGGAGGCCAAGTGATGTTTTCACTAAGAATGGTCAAGAATGTTCCAGTAATGTTTAGCGAAGTGAACATGCCAGCGGATCTAGTGATCTGTAGAGTTAAGTCCTACAATGTCATTTTGGGGATGGACTGGTTAGGCAAGCACAAAGCTCATTTGGATTGTCACCGTGGAAGGGTGCGGTTTGAGAGAGACGGAGAGGTCTTGGTTTATAAGGGAGTTAGACAAATCTTAGGAAATTTGGTGGTTTCAGTTATTCAAGCAGAACGGCTGATAGAGAAGGGTTGTGAGGCGTATCTAGCAACGATCACTACCACAGAAGGAGGACCGGATGTTGACTTGGGCAGTATAGCGGTGGTGCAAGACTTTGAGGATGTATTTCAGGGGTTGGCTGGACTGCCACCAGCTCGTTCAGATCCGTTCACGATTGAACTTGAGCTGGGGACAGCTCCATTATCCAAAGCACCATACCGGATGGCGCCAGCTGAGATGGCTGAACTGAAGAAGCAGCTAACGTAGTTGTTGGACAAAGGGTTCATTAGACCGAGCAATTCACCATGGGGAGCGCCAGTGTTGTTCGTGAAGAAGAAGGATGGAAGCTTCAGGCTTTGCATTGATTACCACGAATTAAACCGTATGACAGTGAAGAACAAGTATCCACTTCCCAGGATAGACGAGTTTTTGGACCAACTCAGGGGAGCTACTTGGTTCTCTAAGATTGATTTGGCATCAGGGTACCATCAGATACCGATAGAGGAGACAGACGTGCGTAAGACTGCCTTTAGGACAAGGTATGGTCATTATCATGCCGTTTGGTTTGACGAATGCGCCAGCTGCATTCATGAAACTGATGAATGGCGTATTCAGGGAGTACCTAGATGAGTTTGTGATCATTTTTATAGATGACATTCTAGTATACTCAAAGGGTGTGGAAGAACATAGAAGTCATTTGCGGACTGTTCTGGAGAAGTTGCGAGGACAGAAGTTATATGCCAAGCTCAGTAAGTGTAACTTTTGGCAACAGCATATAGGGTTTTGGGTCACATTGTTTGGGATAAGGGAGTGTCCGTGGACCCAGAGAAGATTCAGGCTATTGCGGATTGGCCTAGACCAGAGAACGCTATAGAGATAAGGAGTTTTCTGGGGCTAGCTGGTTACTACAGGCGGTTTGTTAATGGCTTTGCAAGTATGGCACAACCAATGACAAAGCTGACTGGTAAGGACGTGGAATATGTCTGGACGGATGAGTGTGAAGAGTGCTTCTCAAAGTTAAAGGAGTTACTCACTAGTGCACCAGTATTGGTGTTGCCAGAACCGGGTGAGCCATACGTGGTATGCACGGATGGATCAAGGAAAGGACTAGGGTGTATTCTGATTCAAAATGGTAAGGTGATAGCTTATGCTTTGCGGCAGCTACGGAAGCATGAAGAGAATTATCCTACGCATGATTTAGAAATGGCGGCTGTGGTATTTGCACTTAAGTTATGGAGGTCTTACTTGTATAGAGAGAAGGTGCAGATATACATGGACCATAAGAGTTTAAAGTATATCTTTACTCAACCGGATTTGAACTTGAGACAGCATAGATGGATGGAGCTGGTAGCGGACTATGACTTGGAGATAGCATACCATCCAGGAAAGGCCAACTTGGTGGCGGATGCGTTGAGCAGAAGGAGAGCTAGCGTATCATCAGAACGGGATGTTGGTAGCATTTGTGAACATGCTAAGGACATTGCAGTTGAATGCAATAACAGAAGGGGTTGAACCGTTGGGTTTGGAGGCTGCGGATAGAGCTGACTTATTGACTAGGATTCAGATTTCTCAGGAACAGGATGAGAATTTGAACAATATGTCATGGAATGATAAGACGGAATATCATACTTCAAACAATGAGACCATTGTTGTGAATGGACGGGTGTGTGTACCAGATGTGAAGGAGTTAAAGGATGAGATCCTTAAGGAGGCACATCAGTCAAGATTTTCTGTTCATCCGGGAATGACCAAGATGTATCAGGATTTGAAACGGTACTATCATTAGGTTGGGATGAAACGTGATGTGGCTAAGTGGGTAGCCGGATGTGAGATATGCCAATTGGTTAAGGCAGAACATCAGTTTCCGAGTGGTTTGTTGCAAACGTTACCAATGCCGGAATGGAAATGGGACATGATCACCATGGACTTTGTGTTGGGTTTACCAAAGACTAAGAAGCTGTATGACGGAGTATGGGTCATTGTGGATCGTTTGACTAAGTCTGCCCACTTCTTACCTATGAAAAAGACGGATGGAGTACCAAAGTTGGTGGATCTGTACATTGATTAGATCGTGAGGTTGCATAGAGTGCCAGTGAGTATCATCTCAGATCGTGATCCGAAGTTTATTTCGAGGTTCTGGAAAGAGTTCCAAGAAGAGTGTGGGACGCGGTTGCATATGAGTACAACATATCATCCTCAGACTGATGGGCAGTCAGAACGGACGATCAGAACATTGGAGGATATGTTGAGAGTGAGTGTACTGGATTGGGGTGGTAATTGGGAAGACTACTTACCGTTGGCTGAATTTGCGTACAACAATAGCTACCATAGGAGCATAGAGATGTCTCTGTATGAGGCGTTGTATGGTAGGCCATTTAAAACACCATTGTGTTGGACACAAGTGGGGGAGCGTAGCGTAATGGGGCCAGCAGTGGTCGAGGCTACTACAGAAAAGATCAGATTGTTAAAGGTCAAGCTGAAAGAGGTTATGGATAGGCAGAAAAGTTATGCGGACAAGCGTCAGAGGGATCTGGAGTTCAGTGTGGGTGATATGGTGTATCTAAAGGCACTAACTTATAAAGGAACGGACAGGGCAGCTAAGTATGCCAAGTTGAGTTCCAGGTACATGGGACCGTACCAGATACTGGAGAGAGTTGGCACAGTGGCTTACAAGTAGGACTTGCCATCGGAAATGGGAGCGTTCCATAATGTATTCCATGTATCGTAGCTAAGGAAGCACATAACTGAACAGGAAACGGTTATAGAGGAAGCACATGCGGACTTACAAGAGGACTTTGCAGTGGTTGCTAGGCCGGTATGGGTGACGGACAGGAAAGAAAAGACCGAGCGTGGGAAGCTGGTCAGAATGATTCAGGTCGTATAGGACTGTGGCGGGCATGAACAGGTTAATTGGGAAAAGGAGGCTAGGATGAAAGCTGAGTATCCCAAATGGTTTGACAAGTTATAAATGAACTAGTCGAATTCGAGGACGAATCCAAAACGGGTGGGGGAGAGTTGTAGCATCCGTATCCGAGAAAATTTGGAATGATCGAGCTGGACAGGGCATTGTTCGAGGAATGATCGAGCCAAGGACGGATATTGGCTAGGAACTAGCAGGTTCGGACTATGGTCGGGTGATGACTGGGAAATAGTCGGATGGATGGCTGGGATAGCCGAGCCAGATGGACCATATCCAGGGGAAAATGGTCCAGTCCGTGAGAAAATGAGATTTATCCGAGTGAAGTGGGGTTAGTCCGAGTGACAGTGGACAGTTTCCGAGGAAAAAAGTAAAACCTCCGAGGGAAAAAAAGGATTAGCCAAGGCGGGACGAGTTGTCCGAGAGAAAAGGGAATATCTGGGTGAAAAATAGAAATAACTCGGATAAGGGCGGTTTATCCGAGAGAGAAGGGAATTGGGTCGTGGGCCAAGTGTTTTGTCGGCTATTTTTGTGGTTTATCGCGCAAATGGTCAGTCGGTATGGAAAATAACCGAGAGATATCAGATCGGTTTGGGATAAATCCTACTGGAACCAGGAAAACATCAGTTAAGTCCGAGTTACCTAGGGTTTTGCGAGTTTATAAGGATTTTTGAGACTTAACTCGAGGGTGTTGCATTTATTTGAGCTAAATAAAGCAAAGAGAGAGTTTAGTCGAGAGAAAATCCTAAGAAAAGCAGTTTATCCCGAGGACATCCTAGAGAGATCGAGCTATCGCCGAGCAGATCCGACCATCGCCGAGATAAATGGGTATGCGACTGAATAATTCCCAAAGTATCGAGTTTCCATCGGATAACGTCGAGCTAATAGCCTTGTTTTGTGGAGTTTCCGAGGGTAAACAGAGTTTGGCTCGGAGAAAGGTTAATGGATCGAGAGATAGCCGAAGGGAAAGGGATCGGATCGTATGGACAGCCGAGAAATTCCTAGGGTGATCGGAATGCGGATTTCATCGGGATTTCTTCTAACCAATCTGTTTCCAACCTTGTTTAAGGTGAGTGCGTGACTGTGGTTGGTTTCTAGGATCATTGGATTGCTAGGGTTTGATGTTTTGCATGTTTGATTGTGTGATTTGCATGTTAGGGTGTTAGCGTGTGTTAAATGATTATATGTTATGATATTGTGAGGTGTTTACCGTGGCATAGATGATGTCTAGCTAACCTCAGGGTGATCCAGATCATCTACTAGCTTAGGGGATGTGGGATTCTCGCTGAAGTAGACATGGATCTTAAAAAGGGATTGATCTTGGTTGGTTAGGTTAGATGATCATGGCCGTTTAATATGTGTTATGTCTATTGCGAATGGATTGTGTGGGATGTTGAATCCGATAGTATGAATGCGTGAATGGTACTGACCAGGTGTTATAGGATGACTGTACTCACTAAGTATTTATCAAATACTTATGCCTCTCTTTTTGAGTGTGCAGGTAATAAGCAGTAAAGGGAGCGAGACCAGGCGGCAGTGATGGATATGGAGGGATCGGGGATTGGGTGTTTATTTATGTTTAAGATGTGTATTTTGTCTTATGGGCTTTGGTGTTAAGCGTTTTAGGTTGCTAGATGATATGATGTATTCATTAGCGAACCGTTCTGATTTGTTTAAGTGAACCCCGAATCTGATTAAGTGTTTTTATGCAAGTTTATTAATGAAATGAGTTGTTTTTGAATCCGCTGTGTATTGGTTAAATGAATGAAAAGTTTTAAAATTTGGCTAAGTATAGAAACTGAACTGTTAGGATGTAGTGGGGCACGGCTGAGGTATGGTTTGCCGGGTCGGGCTACCACAAATTGCCTCGATCCCCTCAAAAATCTTCTTTTCGCTGGGGTTATGCGTGCACTTCTGGTCTTTTCTTTTCCCACGTCGCCGATTATCTGCTTTCGCAACTCGCTTCTCTTGTTGCCTTGATCCCGCAGATTTTTCTCCTTTTTTCTCGGTAAGAATCTTTCCTTCTTCGATTCGTTCTTTAGTCTATGTCTCGGACACCCAAACAGAGAGGGGCGAGATCCTCTGGATCTGGCACCAGTTGTTTTGAATCTCCCGCCGATCGTCGAAGGGAGATGCTGCATCTTGGATACGAAGTCAACGATCTTATCGTGTTGTCTTCCACGCGCCCTTGCGAAGGGGTCCTCCCGACGTTCAGGGATGTCGTGCTCCCACTGGGGACCAGGCCGGCGTCCGAGCCTTGCATGACTCGGTTTGTCCCCCTAGAACTTTGTCGGTGTTTTTTACCGTTCAGCTTCTGCATTCGAAGTGCCCCCATGTTGTATTGCATTTTACGCCGATTATTAGTCCAATGGGCTTCGATGTCGCATCCCGGCAGTTTTGATCGACTTCTGTCGCTTGATGGGGATCTGCCATAGCCATATGGTTCCCGCCACGTGGAGCCGAGAGACGTCGCCGATTTAGTGACACGCCTCACCGAGATTCCGCTCGAGCTTCGGATTTAGTCCTTACTGCTCTCTAAACGCTGTCTTGCTAACAGCTCCCTCTCTGTGCTGGTAGGCGAAGCCTACACCGTTGAAGATATCGACTTTTTGCCTTAGCTTGCTCGTTCTGGTCTTTTCACCCAATGGGGTCCTTACCTGGCCGCCTTTTGGTTCTGCGATAGGTTCCTTGGAGTTTTTAGCCAGCTTAGTTGATATGGAGGGTGGCTCTTTGGACGAGACTGATGGATCTCCGCTTCGCTTGAGACGTGTCGTTCGGAAGCGCCGTGCTGACGAAGGTCCTTCTAGGGAGATGGCTCCTCGGCGTCCTTGCATTCTTCCTGGGCGCATATGCGGTCTCTTCTGTTCTGGCGCGTCTCCCTTGCTCCCTTCGAGGGGAAAAGGGGGAAAAGACAAGAGTTTCCAAAGGGGACTCTTCTCGGAAGGTGAGTTCTCATGGGCCTTCAGTGCTCGGGTGCGGTGGATCCTCTGTGGGGAAGATGGTTTCCACATCTGAGGAGGAGGATGAGGCGATACAGAGTATCTCTGCTCAGGAGGCGTATGTGAAGGCCGTTCAGGAGGGCCTCTCTATGGCGATCTTTGGGCAGGTGAAGAAAGGCTTGGACAGCGTCGCGAATCAGGCCAGTCACCATTAATTCCAGATATCCAGGGTCATTTCCTGAATTCTTGTCGTCGTGTCTTGGTGATGATGGCTGATGGTTCTCCGTTCCTCCCTCTTATAGGCTGATATCAAGAACGCGCATCTGGCCGCATCCGCCTCCGTCCTTCAAGCCCAGGTAACCTCGCTTCAGGAGTTGGTGGCTACGAAGTCCGCAGATATCAAGTGGGTGCGGGAGGAGAAAGAGGAGCACCACCTTGAGGCCATTCGAGTCCGGATATTGCTCGAGCAGTTTGAAAGGGAGATCAAGCGTCTGGAAGGCGAGGTGGCGGAGGTCGACGGTTTGCGCACTCAAGTGGAGGATCTTCGAGCCCAGGTTTTTAGTAGAAATCGGTGGCTTCCACAGCGGAGGAGGCTTTCGGGGTGCTGCATTTGGGGCTCAACGCTTTTGCCTCTATTCGCGAACTGAGGTCAGAGATGTTAATGAGCAGCGGTGCCCTTGCGGTTCTTCTGGGGTACAGGAAGCACTTGGGGGAGCTGGGACGAGGAAGGTATTTGGGGAGTTTACCAAGCGGCTATGGAAGAGGCGCAGTCGGCTGTGGCAGCAGTGTTTTCCGTGGACGACGTGGTCGTGTTCTTTGATCACTTTCTTTGCCTAGTGGCTCCGCCCGGGGTTACCCCTTTTGTCGTTCTACCCGTGACCAGCCCTTCGAGAACAGATGCCGCGACGGCTCCTGTCGGAGTTAGCCCTTCCCAGGTTACTGGAGTGAGCCCGTCTTCTGGGAATATCGTGTTGGACTCCCCGTCGGAGTAATTTTTGTTTACTTATTTTGAACCTGTCGCCGCTTGTCGGCTTTTGTGCATTTAGGCTTTTACTACATTTTACTTTTTCTTAAAGTAGTAATATTTTACATTAATGGGATTCATAGGACGCATACATGTTCTTTAGAAATGATACATTCTAAGATTCATAGCGTTCCAAGAATGCTTGCGGCACTGGCCGTTCTGTTCCCTGAAGCGGTATGCTCCCAACCCTAGAGCTTTGACTATCTCGTACGACCCTTCT
This sequence comes from Thlaspi arvense, assembly GCA_911865555.2. Lineage (NCBI taxonomy): Eukaryota > Viridiplantae > Streptophyta > Magnoliopsida > Brassicales > Brassicaceae > Thlaspi > Thlaspi arvense. Next base: position 12,192,645 of record OU466861.1, read on the forward strand.
CAGTTGGGGCTAAGCTTGCCGTAATGGTGCTTGGTGTTGCGGAATGCCCTGCGGAGGACCCATTACCCTTTGCAAAAGGTTTGGGATCGGATCTTTTTGTTGTAGCTTCGGGCCACCTCGGCTTCATAGCATGCGTTCCTTATTGTCGTGGAGTCTCTTGTGCTGTCTAGGAGATATAGGTTTGTGCACATCATATCGCGATTCTCTTTCTCCATTGGCGGGAATTCGGTGCGGCATGACGGTCTCGTCGTCTCTACCGGGATGACCGCCTCCAATCCATATGCTAGGGAGACGGGAGTCTCGCCTGTAGCTACCTTCTCTATCGTCTGGTAGGCCCACAAGACTCCGGTAGCTCTTCGGCTCACGCTCCTCGTGCCCGGGTGATCCATTTACTGGGATTTTAAGATGGCCTTATTGGAGGATTCTGCCTGTCCGTTAGACTGCGGGTGCCTAGGTGTGGCATAGCTTAACTTAATCACGTATCTGGCGCATAATTCTTGGAAGCGTGCCTTCGAGAATTAGGTTCTGTTGTTCGTCACGATATCGTGGAGGACCCCGAACCGGGTGATGATGTTGACTCAGACGAACTTCGTCGTGTTGTCTTCGGTGATTCCTACGTAGGGCTCCGCTTTGATCCATTAGGTGAAGTAGTCTATCCCAACAAGTATGTTCTTGTGCACGCTTGACGAGGTGTGAAACATCCTGACGATATCCGGACCCCATTTCAATAATCACCAGGGGGACCTGACACTTTTGAGGTTCTCGGGTTGCAGGTGCGGTACGTTGGTAAAGTATTGACACTGGTCACATTGCTGCGCGAACCTCATCGTGTCCGCTCTTAGGTACAGCCAATAGAATCCTGCCCCGAGGACCCTTTGCGCGAGCATTCTTCCTCCTGAATGTGCCCCGTATTCGCCTCTGTGGACCTCCTTCAGGATGCGTTGTCCTTTGTACGAGCTTATGCCTTTGAGGGTGGCACCGCTATATGATCTCTTAGAGCTGGCATCATGAGAGGTGTAGCGCGAAGCCTGTCTCCGCACCTTTTCCGCCTCACGAGAATTCTCCGGGAGCTTTCTTTGGCGGAGGTAGTCCCAGATTGACTGCATCCATGCTTTGTAGCCTTCTATGTGGTTCATTTGGACGAGGCTTTCATCTTATATAGCTAAGCACGCTGGCCATTCCTGGTGGATGACCGGAATGCTTTCCTCTGATATCTCGGTTAGGGAGGATCCTAGTTTTGCTAAGGCGTCTGCCGTACTATTCTGCCTCCGTGGGATTCTCTCAAAGTGGATATTCGTGAACCGTCTCGTCGCTTTCTTGACTGCGTCTAGGTAGGAGTTCATGCATACGTCTTTTGTCTGATACTCGCCCCGGACCTTGTTCACAGTGAGTTGGGAGTCGCTGTACAGGATTATTTCCTTAGTTCCGAGGTTATAGGCGATATCGAGGTTGACTAAGACTGCTTCGTACTCTGCTTCGTTGTTGGTGGCACTAAACCCGCAACAGATTGCTCTGTGCGCCACATCTCCTTCCAGGGAGATGAGTACCATTCCTAGTCTCGTGCCTTGGAAATTACTGGCTCCGTCGACGAGTAGTTTCCAGTTATCGGATGGGGACACTGTCTCTATTTGTTCGCGTGCATCGTCGTCTGCTGCTGGTTGTGTGAAGTCGGCAAGAGCCTACGATTTGATGGCGGTGCGTGCTACGTATTGATTGTCAAACTGTCCCAGTTCGACGGCCCACTTCATAAGTCCGCCTGAGTATTCCGGGTTGCTCAGTTTTTTTTTGAGTGGTGCTGCAGTGACTACGTGGATGTGATGGTATTGGAACTACGGGCGGATTTCCTGCTGCTGAGTACTAGTCCGAGGGCCAGCTTTTCCAACTTCGAGTATCGCATTTTTACGTCAAGCAGGGTGTGACTCGTGTAGTACACAGGGAGCTGCTTGCCTCCGTCTTCGCGGACTAGCACAGAGGATGCGGCGCCGTCAGAGACTGCTAGGTATAGCAGGAGAGGCTCTCCGTTTACCGGCTTTGCCAGGACTGGGGCGGTGGTGAGGTAATCTTTTAGATTCTGTAATGCTACTCTGCAATTTATTGTCCATTCGAATGGTCCGAATTTCCGCATATGTAGGAAGAAGGGATACGCTTTATCGGATGGTCGGAAGATGAATCGGCTGAGGGCGACGATTCGGCCGCTAAGCACTGGACTTCTTTGACATTTCACGGGGGATCAAGCTCCTGGATGGAGCGGATCTGGTCTATGTTCGCCTTGATGCCGCGTCTGGTGATGATGTATCCGAGAAATTTTCCGGAGCCTACCACGAATGTGCACTTGGCTGGGTTGAGTTTCATGTCATATTTCCGGAGTGTTTTGAAGCAGTTATTCAGGTGCTACAGGTGCAGTTCTCGACTGAGAGATTTGATGATCATATCATCGACGTAGGCCTCATCGTCATTCCTATCTTTTCATTGAACATCTTGCCCATGAGGCGCTGGTATGTTGCCCCCGCGTTCTTGAGTCTGAATGGCATCATGGTTTTTCAATATGTACCCTGCGGAGTTACAAATGCTGTCTTTTCTTCATTTGGTGGGTGCATTCGGATCTGGTTGTATCCGGAGAACGCGTCCATGAATCTGGTGGCGTCCACGAGTTTGTCAATGTGGGTGAGCGGGAAGGAGTCCTTGGGACATGCCTTATTGAGGTCCGAGTAGTCGATGCAGATTCACCATTTCCCATTTTTCTTTTTGACTACAACAATCTTAGCTAACCACTCCGTGTACTGGACTTCCCATACGAATCTTGCTTGGAGTAGCTTTTGGACCTCTTCGCTGATGACTGCGTCTTGCTCCGCCGTAAACTTCCGGCGTTTCTGCTTGACAGAGATATAGTCTGGATGGATGTCGAGGTGGTGGGAGATCTTTTCGGTGAGGATTCAGGGCATATCGGCGTGTGTCCAAGTGAAGCAATCTAGGTTCACCCAGAGCAAGGTGATGACGGCCTCACGCAACGATGAATCCAGTCCTTTCCTGATTCTCAGCTTTCTATCCGGGTTGTCTATCGAGGCGAGGATTTCTGTGACCTCTTCCCCTGCTGCCGGGGTGGTTGGTGGCTCATCGCCACACTGTAATTGCTATAGGATGGTGTGGGCGGGTGGGTTATCTGTAGGGGCATTGCTGGCCTCGTTTCCCTTAATTTCCACCATGTTGTTTATCGTGAGAAAACACAGGGATTAGTGTTAAGTGGATGGGATAGGGGCCATCGCGTTGATCCAGGGTGTTCCCATGATTGCGTTGTCGGTCGAAGGGGTCCCAAAGACTAAGAAAGTTGTTCTTTAATTACTGGGATGGCGGATACCAGAAGGATTAACTCCCTCAGTGACCGCGTTGCTTCGCCATTGAACCCTACCATGGTGACGTACCAGGGCACAAGGTCCGATACCTGTATCCCTATTCTGTATAGGATTTCCACGAATAGCATGTTTCTAGTACTTCTGGTGTTGACCAGCAATCGTTTGACTTGGAATCTTGAGATTCCGAGCGAGATCATGAGTGGCTTGTTGTGCATCAAGGCAGCAAGGGCCATCTCCTGTGAGGGCTCTTGCTTTCGTGGAGTAGGGTTGGGTTTGCCCCCGAGTGTTCAGGTTGTAATATGGGATCCCCACAGTCAACTGCAGGGGTGCGTCTGTGATGGCATTGATCATTTCATGGGTTTTCGGGGCTTTTTCAGTAGCTCCTCCTTTCTTTTGCTCAAGTTGACGAGCCCACGCTTTTTCTGAAAGGATATGGGTGAGCAGCCCTTTGTCGATGAGCTCCATGATTTCTTTCTTTAGCGCATAGCATTCTTCGGTAGCATGCCCCTTATCCTTGTGGAACTCGCAATAGTCGAGATGTTCCAGGGAAGGATCTTCTGGGAACCTCTTTCTGGGTGGGGGCCACTTGACGATGGGCCCAGTGGTTTTCAGGTGTTCAATCATCAGCGTCTATCTCGAGTTCGTCGAACGCCATCTCGATTTGGGCCGCATTGCCTGATGCAGGGTTGGAAGACCTCCACCTGCCCCCGGAGACTTGTAGGCTCGGGGACCCGGAATATCCGCCGGAAGTCCTGGCGGTATAGCCACCTTTTTTGATTGAGTATCCCCCGGAGTGTTCCTCTCTGTCCCTCTGCTGTCCTTTAGGGCGCGGCGCCGCGGCGGTTATATTGTCTGGGTCGCTTTCCCACCGAATTTGTCTGTGCGTGTAGTACAATACGTCTTTGATGTTGAAGCATTCGTTCTTTGTCAGGTCTTCGTAGAGTTCTCAACCCTTCAGGAGTCTCTTCCTGAAGGCGTGTACCGCCATGACTTCGTGGCAGTCGGGTATTTCTACCTTGACGGCATTGAAGCGGGTTACATTGGATCAGAGTGCCTCCTTCGGTCCTTGTTTTACATCAAACAAATGCCCTATGCTCTGGGGCCGGTTTCCGGCTGCTTGCAAATTAGTGGACAAATAAATTGTGCAGCTGCGCAAAGGAGTCGATCGTCTTATTTGGGATGCTGATTAACCATTGCAGGGCAGGTCCCGAGACAGTTGAGCCGAACCTTTTGCACATGCATGCTTCCCTGATGTACGCCGGGGGTGATGTCGAAAACATTATTTGTTTGTATTGAGCGATGTGATCCTCGGGGTCGGTGATTCCTTCGTAGGATTTCATCGCCGGATATCCGAACTTTTTGGGTACTTCCATGTTAGCGATATCCTCCGAGAAGGGGGAATCGTTGCATGACTCTCTCATGGTTTGGGTAACCCGCAGGGGTAGCTCTGGGATCATCGATAGTCGCGTGTCTATGTTCGCCATATGCTCCGCCATCCTCTAGGCGATGAATCGGTCTATATGCATCGGCCCGTGGCTCGATTCATGGGATCGCCTGAGGCTCATCGTCCTCCGACCTCGTCCAGTTGGGTGGAGTGATCCGCGTCCGCGGTTCCATGTGCGGGTGGCATGGTGGTGTCGTTCGCTGAGGAAAACCTTGCAAACGGCCTGCAGCGTTCATGTCCGTGGCAGAGCGGTGCGTTTCGACCTACCGAGATGGTTGGACCGTCTGCATCCAGGGGCCTCATTGTAGCATGGCCTTACGGCGTGCTTGCATGTCCGACCTGCTGCTCTAACTGACGGTTTAGCTCCGTGACTCGTTCAAGATCGGCTCAGAGGCGACAAACGTCTTCGTAGTCCAGCATTTGGCGCAACGTCAGTGCTGGAGGGGGCATCGGGGGATGCTGGCTTGTGGTCCCCCGTGTGCAGTCCCCTAGAATGCCTTATTCTGCCGGGCTCGGCTAATCGCTTCCGTCGTTCGACATTAAGGCTTGTTCTTCCCCCCCCCCCTTTCTAGCGCCAACTGTTTAGGAGAAAATTTGGATCGATTCATGGGATTGCCTGAGGCTCATCGTCCTCCGACCTCGTCCAGTTGGGTGGAGTGATCCGCGTCCGCGGTTCCATGTGCGGGTGGCATGGTGGTGTCGTTCGCTGAGGAAAACCTTGCAAACGGCCTGCAGCGTTCATGTCTGTGGCAGAGCGGTGCATTTCGACCTACCGAGATGGTTGGACCGTCTGCATCCAGGGGCCTCATTGTAGCATGGCCTTACGGCGTGCTTGCATGTCCGACCTGCTGCTCTAACTGACGGTTTAGCTCTGTGACTCGTTCAAGATCGGCTCGGAGGCGACAAACGTCTTCGTAGTCCAGCATTTGGCGCAACGTCAGTGCTGGAGGGGGCATCGGGGGATGCTGGCTTGTGGTCCCCCGTGTGCAGTCCCCTAGAATGCCTTATTCTGCCGGGCTCGGCTAATCGCTTCCGTCGTTCGACATTAAGGCTTGTTCTTCCCCCCCCCCCCCCTTTCTAGCGCCAACTGTTTAGGAGAAAATTTGGAAATGCCACATGGAGAGATCTGATTGGCCGTCATTCGTGCATGGGAGATTTGAACTCTAGGAGGATGGGCTAACCTGCAATGAACGAACAAGGGAAGAGGATTTCGAGGAACAGGAAAATAGTTGCCTTTCCGATTGCTCTCTGACGCTCTAGTCAGAACAGACAAGGGACTGGACAAAACGTATTTAGGATATCGGAAGAACGGGATACAGGGTGATCTGTCAACTCGGAAGGATCTTGACAGAGCTTTAGAAGGGTGGTATTCTCTAGTGAAAAATGAAGCTTGAAGATAAAGTTATCGCTCTAGATGTTCTCCTCCTCTCATTGGCATGAAGAGTGTGTTTTTATAGAAGATACCTGACTCCGGGTTTGGCCGGGTTCGGGTCCCCAAGTTCTCCGGGTCGAAAACTGACTCTTGTCATTTGCCATGATTATCACCATTCTCGGACTCTTCCATGCGTGTAGTCCGAGGAAAGATTGCCGATCAGCTCCACCTTCTCCTAGCCGCCATCATTGTGTTCCTCTTTGGTAGGTGCGATGCATTTAATGCGTCTCGGATTCCCGCCACGTCTTTTACCCAAGCATTGGGTCCTCGCCGGCCGCGCTCACATTTTTGTGGCCCAACAATGACATATAAAATTTATTATAATTAACTTCTATAAAAAGTATTAATATACGTCAAAATATAAGTTTGCCCATCTTACATTTTACTTTGTTATTCTAAATAAATTTTAAATATTTATAATTTATCAGAAAATATTATCATTACAATTTATGCTCCAAAATCTTGGGATATGGAATTGGTAATATTACTAAGATCAAAATTAAATTATTAATTGTATCATAAACTAAATTAACTATATTGTTAACATTTATCAAACGTAATAAATTGTATTTTGTTTAAAGTTTTTAATAAACTCCTAATTAACTAACAATTATATTATATAAATATATATTATTATATTTTATATATTAAATTTTGGAAAAAGTCTAAACTAAGAAAATTCTTTTAACTAATTAATTAGATTAAATTTATTGATGAATAAATAAATCTCCCTCCAATCCTCTAGAGTTCAGATCTCCTGTGCACGAACGACGATCAATCAGATTCCTCCACGTGGTATTCTAAAATTTGCTCCCGAACAAATATTTTTTTGGTAAGAAGAATATCCTAACCTATTAAATACCAAATTATGTACAAATAATTGATATAAACTAATGTATAACCAAATTAATATAAGTGGTATAACATGTAATTAATTTAGTAACAAAGTCTATTTTAATATATTTGCTGAAAATGATTCAAATGATGACACATCAGCAAAATGGTACCATTATAAATAACTTACAAAATTAAGGTTACTTTTTAAAAATTATTCTCAATAAATATATAGGGGATTTTTCTTTCAGAAAGTAAACCCATATCTTTCTTCAAAAATCATCAATAAAAAAGGAAGTAATCACTCTTACCGAATGATATTGGTTTAATTGGGCCACAAACATTTGTATGTATGAGCTCTAATGTCTTCTAGGCTCTTTTCTTTTGACTCCTTTTGAAAAACTCATTTTGATTTGCTTTCCAAGTAGGCACCCATCACGAACTTGATTTAGATGATTGATGCAATGCAATCTTCTCACCATTTCTTTCTTAGAAAGTAGCTCCAAATCTCCAAAGTTGAGATGTTCATAACAAAGATGCTAGAGCAAAGACTCCTACTTGTAGCACATCTTGAGATATTTTGCAATGTCATTTTGAATGTTAAAAAAAAAATATTTTTTTTTTGACATCGACACCTCGGTAATGAGATCGTTAGCTTGATCTCTTATAGAAAGGCTATCACCTATTAGTAGAATATCATAAACTTTCTCTAAAAGTTATCCAAGGTTCAAGATGTTGGTCTTCATGCTTGGAATATCATAAATGTTAGAGATGACTTGATCATCTCTATTCTTCGTTTGGATGAGAATTTTTCTTTTACCTTTCACCTTCATCTTTGATTCATCTCCTAAGGCCACGTCTCCTTTCACCAATTCATCAAGCTCCATGAACATGCTTATTTTTCCCACACATGTGATTGCTTGCACCGCTGTCAAGGTACCACTTGTGAACCTCATCTTATTTGTCCTGCTGGTACACCATTAGTAGCATATCCTCTTCTTGGCTTCTTTTTTGGGCATATTTGGACTTCTCTCCAACTCTGTTGTTGTTTGGAGATTTGCATTCACAAGTATAATGTCCAAACTTCCCACAATTATATCATTTAACGTTCAATTTGTCGTACCTTGATTTTGGAGTTTTTCTCTCACGTCCTCTTGATGAGCTTGCTCCTCTTTGGTTGGTCTCGTCTTCATAGGACCTCCAACACGTCCATGTCCATAACCACGTCATCTTCCTTGTCCTTGACTATCACCTCTTCTTGGATGACTTCGGGCACTTTCATCTCTAATTTGATCAGTTTGCATCATGAGTACTTGTTCTGCAAGATCTTCCTTCTTTTTCTTCTTTTCTTCATAAGCTTGTAGCGATCCAAGTAATTGCTCCATTTTCATATCCTCCAAATCATTTGTCTCTTCAATGAAAGTGATAATATGCTCAAATTTTGAATCCAACAATCTAAGATCTTTCTCCATGATTCTCACTTCAACTAACTTCTCCTCATTTCTCTTTTGGTTACCCTTGAGAAGTCATCTTGGACGAGTTTACCTTCCTTCATTTGCAATGTTTTAAAATTTTCCTCTTAGAGTTTGAAGTCGTACCTTTTTGACTTGCTCGGATCTTTTGTAAGAATTTTGAAGCTTCTCCCATGCTTCTCCCATTCCTAGACTCCAATTGTCGTAGTCTTTGTGAGCATTAGAACTTGGAAGGGAACACCATTACTTGCCATCTTTAAAAGTTTCTTCTAGCTCTCATACCATTTTGTTGGAAAGAAATAACCTTTAATGAGTGATTGAGAAAATGTTTTAGAACTTGAGAAACAAGTGGACAAGTTTAAGAAAAAGAAAACTTTGATGAGAACTTAGGAACTTCACTTATTAATTTCTCTTAATATATTTTTCTTATTATAAATAAGAGAGGAGACGGCTGTTTATAGCCTCCAAAATACAAAATATCTAAAATGTTTTAATCCTAAATCTAGATTCTAGAGTGTTTTACCTTAATATCTAGATTCTTAAAAAATTTTAAAACGGTGGTGGTGTAGATTTTTTTGTAAAAGATTGTCCAACTTAGATTAAATATAATTGGGTTTGGTTCAAGTATTATTGGATTATTAATTTATGATTTACAAAAAAATTGTAGGTGGACAGATGGTCGTGGACACAACGACAAAGATTTTACCGATCTTGTTGGACCTCCGACGAACTCGATGCAGAGCATCAGTGAATTGCTAAAGTAATCCATCTAGTATCTCCTGGTTATTGAGTCACACGGTTGGTGGTTTCGATCAACCTTCAAAAAAAATTCTGGGTTTTGATGGAGAAGATGATGAAATCATCCACGACAACCCGCATGGATACTCTTTGATGGACACAACACACCACATGAACGCAATCTCATGAAGCATATAAATTTATGTACATCATGGGTTATCATAGATCAATTTTTGATGGACATGTCAACATGGATATAGTCGCATGGACATGCTTGGGTGATTTGAATTCTCAAATTCAAATACAACATGGACAAAAATTCAAAATCTTGTCCATCATCTCATATATATCGTCTTATGTCCATCCTCTTTTACCTTTTTCAAAATTTGTAGTTGACACAACCGAGGTGAGACAGATTCTGATTCATATTTAATCGATGCACTACAGTAGAGTGGGTTGAGGGATGTATGAGAAAAATTGTAGGTGGACAGATGGTCGTGGACACAACGATAAGAAAGGGTGTAATTATAGATTTCATGTCTATTCGCTATCCACCATTTCCTGTCAAATTGTAAGCCAAATATCATGGCCATACTCATATTTTAGGGGGTTTATGTCCACGATATTCCCATCCATGAGTGTTCACAATGACATAGTTTACATTTCTGGCCGCGATTCCATGTCTATTCGCTGTTAAAATGCGGTGGATAGACGCCTATTAGCACGAGCTTTGATGGTTTAAGCAGCAATTGATCGGTTCATTAATCGAAGATTTGTACATAGGCACCCCCACAATGGTAATGGTTTTAACACGTGTCTTTGATAGGTTTGAGATAAGATATCATGTGGACAACTAACGTGTGGAAAATAAGCCATGGAAAAACATACATACATAAGTTGTATTCAACGAAGTTCTTCTTTCATCGAAATGAGTATCTTTGGATGTAAATTAAGAATGGTATGGATATATGAACATGAGTAGAGAGATGTTTTATAAGATGGACCGACTGTGGTGGACACTTAGGTATGGACAATGAAAAAATCTGCCTCTCTTAGAGCTATTCTGCCACGGTCTCTGTCATGAACAATCTATCCACTTAAAAAGTAGAGAAACGTAAAATTATAATGGTGGTGGTAAACACTATGTCAAAATTATTAATCTACCAAAAAAACAGTTAACGTAACAAATGGTAACAAAGTGATGAGTGTGTGGTTCATGATGGTGGTAACAAAATGATGAGTGTATCCATATGGTAACAAAGTGCTGGTAACAAAATGATAACAAAGTGATGAGTGTATCCAAATTGTTAATTTGTCAACCAATAGTTTATGGGGGTGAACTGAAATCATATTTTTTTTCTATAAAAATTGTTCTTAGTGTAGGCATGGAGACAATCGAATCTAACTATGTTTTGGTCTTTACTTGTTTGGTGCATGAGTATTATACATTGGTTGAGAAACCAGCTGGATCATATAAGAAATTCGTTTCATTTTTTGGTCTTTTAATGCTAAAGCATCCACAAAATAAGATAATAGAAAGAATTCTTTATGGACAAAGAGATATTTTACAACAATAATCATCACAAATTTGTCCACAGAAGCATATCCACGAAAAAAATAATTACCCAAAAACAAGAGTTCTCAATGATCTTAAACTCGGGAGTGTCCCTTAGTGAATATGAGTAAGGAAATGTTATATAAGTGGACAAAGTGTGATGGTCAATTAGTTATGTACAATGAAAAAATCCACATCTCTTAAAGTTTCTCTGCCACAGATTCGGGTGTGCCTTGAAACCTGCAAACATGTAGGATCCCTGCAACCATGTAGAATATCTGCAACCATTTAAAAGACTCTTGACCATGAGTTTATATACATTCTGATAACTTAATCACATCCATTATTTGCTATCCACTCATTGATAGTGGAACAGAACATGACGTTAAAAAAAATTCATATTGTTTGTTGTCCAACAAAACTTGTCCATCAAAATAAAAAATATTATCAAATATATAACTTTCACTGGGAACAACAAAAACCGTTTCTGTTGTTGTAGAGTCTGGAATGGAAGGTACAAAATCTCTACATCGAAACAATATATATCTGTCCATCTTAGGCTGACCATTTGTGACTATCGAATCCATCCAATCCGTGTCCATCATACTACAACCATCTGATCATGGATGCTGACGAGCAGTAAACAAAAATAAAAATCAAAGGTTATCAACTATGGACATTAGAGCATGGGTGGTGACAAGAATAGATGTGTTTTCAAACAAAAAAATGTAGATTTGGGATAACACAAAATCGTAGATATGCTTCTATGGATAAAACAATATAGATCTGGAATGTGTGCGCACACAAATATTGACACCCAACCTGTGGGGTGTGTGAATTTGTACAGACGCGAGTGTAGTGGAAAGTCGTTTAGGTGAACGAGAGTGGAGCGGACTGAAATCAAGAAACGGAATAAGAAAAATTGCAGAAAAGTACCTTCCATATCAGACTGATAATCGGTTGTGTTCTTGTTCTGAGGTTGCTTCTTCTGATGAAATGGGATGAGAAATGTGAATATGGGTAACTATAAAATACTGTAAATCGGCCGGTGAGTAAGAAGCGGAGGAGAGATTCCCGGTGAACTAAAGTGGCAGCCATATAAACTAGGATTCTCTTTGCCGTTTATTGTTAATGATTGGAGAATGACTTTTTACAAAAGACGTAAAACATTTATTGTTACTGAAAATGGTATAATATTAAAAAAAAGTATATTAGTCTTTTTAGTGTCTGAAAGTGTCCAACCAGCAGAAAGTGTGCAAATATGTTAGTAAACTTAGAAATAGTATCTCTCAGCGTAATTATTTCTTTAAAATATGGTTCAGTTATCGGTTTGACAAACCGAACGGTTACTCAAAATTTGTTTTAAAAAAAATTGAAATTATATCGAAATATACTGAATTATACCAAGCTATACTAAACCAAATATTCAAATTATCTGGAATTACCCGAAATTATAAGAAATTATCTGATATTACCCAAATTTAACCGAAATTAACCAAAATTAAATAATTTTTTTTTAAATTAGGTTAATTTTGAATAACAAAATTAATAATACCCGAGAGACCAGTTTTGGACCGCTTATGGAAACACTTCCCAGTGTAAGAATCATACTTAGATGCGAGAGAATAATTGTAGTTCACAGCCATCTCTCTACACTTTTTCATGAAGTTCTGATGCATGCCAGGAAAATTTTCTACAAAGTTGTCTTCACAGATCATTTCCTCTATGGTTTTGCTGATGTAGGGAACATGTACATGAACAAGGTCTTGCAGTTCAATTTAGCAGATATAGACCAAGCTATATGCGTCTCACACACTAGCAAGGAGAACACTATGCTAACGTGTGGATTGTCTCTATTAGTGTAACAGAATCCATTGAAGATGAAATGTAAACTGTTATTCACTTTCCCAAAAAGGGGATGATCATACATTGTTGTATATATACATGTATTCTACACTAAACCATAAATCACTTAACCGGCATTAAGCTATACAAGTAAACCGGATCTAAACCGAGTATATACAATTGATATTCCCCCTCAAGATGGCGGTAAGAAGAGATTATAGAGACCCATCTTGCTTATATTTTCTCGGAAAGGCGCTGGAAATAATGGTTTAGTCAGAACGTCAGCTAGTTGTTGATTCGTGCGCACATACATCGTCTTGATCTGACCAGTTTCGATGAACTCACGCACCTTGTGACAATCAAATTCGATGTGTTTCGTCCTTTCATGAAACATAGGATTACTTGCGATGTGGAGAGCCGATGTGTTGTCATAGTAGAGATATGCAGGAAGGGAGAAAGGAACATGAAGATCCTGCAGAAGACCGAGACAACCACACCAACTCCTTAGAAGTAATATTCATTGCTCTGTATTCAGCTTCTGCTGAACTACACGAGACAGTATCCTGTTTCTTAGACTTCCAAGAGATCAAGGAGTTTCCAATAAACATAGTATATCCAGTGACAGACCGTCGAGTGTCCAAGCATGCTCCCCAATCAGAGTCAGCATAACCACGAAGATCAAAGTTCTGATCTGCAGCATAAAACAGTCCCTGACCAATAGTACCTTTAAGGTAACGAAGAACTTTATGAACTGCTTGGAGATGAGGTTCTCGAGGATCAGAAGAGTACTGAGCTAGTTTAGAAACTGCAAAACAGATATCAGGGCGAGTAATGGTAAGGTATTGCAATTTCCCAACCAACTTCCGATACTGTTTAGGATTATCAATCACCGATCCTTCAGACTTTGAAAGCTTTTGATTCGGTTCCATTGGAATAGCAGAAGTCTTACAGCCAGAGAAGCCACTGGATCCTAACAAGTCTAAGACATACTTCCGCTGATTAACGGAGATACCTTCAGCAGAACGAGCTATCTCAAGACCAAGGAAGAACTTAGGAGGACCTAGATCACGTAATTTGAATTGAGAATCCAGTTGAATCTTCAATTCTTGAACAGCAGCATCATCAGTGCTTGCAATCATAATGTCATCCACGTAGACCAAGATAACGAGGAATTTTCCACCCAGTCTCCTTAACAAACAGCGTGTGATCTCCAATGCACTTCTCAAACCCCAGATTTGTTAACGTAGAAGAAAACTTGAGAAACCACTGTCTTAAAGCTTGTTTAAGGCCATAAATGGATTTCCATAAGCGACAAACAGCATTCGGTGATACAGAATCCCCCTTAAGCTCAGCATAGCCGAGAGGTAAATTCATGTAAATTTCTTCGTCTAGATCGCCGTTGAGGAAGGCATTAGAAACATCAAGTTGAGTAAGAGACCAATTCATATTTGGTGCAAGCCCCAAGAGTAGTTTGACTGTAGCGAGTTTAGCAACCGGAGAGAATGTATCCAGGAAATCAATTCCCTCTTGTTGGGTGTAACCTTTAGCAATTAATCTTGCTTTATATCTCTCAATAGTACCATCTGCATGATATTTGACTGTGTATATCCACTTGCAACCAATATCGACCTTATCAGGATGAAGATCACAGATTGACCAAGTATTAGTTCATTGCATAGCACCCATCTCTACACCCATTGCATCACGGTACACCTGTAGATCATTGGCTTCTGAATACTTTTCGGGGATGGGGGTGTTATTAAGAACATTTAGGAAAGCACAGAAAGGGACAAATAGGTATGAATAAGAGATATAATTTATGATTGGATAAGGAGTAGTTATATTAGTAAGAGTATTATTATAGCAATGATATTCCTGCAAGTGTTTAGGGAGTTGGATTTGTCTGCGAGTTCTTGTTTCAGAAGGAATCAAGATCTCAGAAGATGACACATCAGAATGAGGATGTGCATCAGAAGATGGTTGCACGAGAGGCTGAGGACCATTAGGGGAAGCAGGAGAATGAAATAGAGGAAAGAAATCTTTTGTAGCATCTTGCATATGTGATGTGACAAAAGGGAAAATATCCTCATGAAAGATGACATATCTGGAAATAGAAATCGAATGTGTCTCTATATCTAATAGCTTGTAACCCTTATAGCCACTAAGATATCCTAGGAAAACGCAAGCCCTAGCCCGAGCATCAAACTTAGTTCTACCCTTTGGTGAAGTGGAACAATAACATAAGCACCCAAAAGTTTTCAAAGACTGATAATCAGGGACTTTGCTAGTTAGTTTCTCAAAAGGAGACTTGTTGTCAAGGACTGGGGAAGGTAATCTATTTATAAGAAACACAGTCGTGAGAACACAATCCCCCCCCCCCCCCCCCCCCCCCCCCCCCCCCCCCCCCCCCCCCCCCCCCCCCCCCCCCCCCCCCCCCCCCCCCCCCCCCCCCCCCCCCCCCCCCCCCCCCCCCCCCCAGTATCCTGTTTCTTAGACTTCCAAGAGATCAAGGAGTTTCCAATAAACATAGCATATCCAGTGACAGACCGTCGAGTGTCCAAGCATGCTCCCCAATCAGAGTCAGCATAACCACGAAGATCAAAGTTCTGATCTGCAGCATAAAACAGTCCCTGACCAATAGTACCTTTAAGGTAACGAAGAACTTTATGAACTGCTTGGAGATGAGGTTCTCGAGGATCAGAAGAGTATTGAGCTAGTTTAGAAACTGCAAAACAGATATCAGGGCGAGTAATGGTAAGGTATTGCAATTTCCCAACCAACTTCCGATACTGTTTAGGATTATCAATCACCGATCCTTCAGACTTTGAAAGCTTTTGATTCGGTTCCATTGGAATAGCAGAAGTCTTACAGCCAGAGAAGCCACTGGATCCTAACAAGTCTAAGACATACTTCCGCTGATTAACGGAGATACCTTCAGCAGAACGAGCTATCTCAAGACCAAGGAAGAACTTAGGAGGACCTAGATCACGTAATTTGAATTGAGAATCCAGTTGAATCTTCAATTCTTGAACAGCAGCATCATCAGTGCTTGCAATCATAATGTCATCCACGTAGACCAAGATAACGAGGAATTTTCCACCCAGTCTCCTTAACAAACAGCGTGTGATCTCCAATGCACTTCTCAAACCCCAGATTTGTTAACGTAGAAGAAAACTTGAGAAACCACTGTCTTGAAGCTTGTTTAAGGCCATAAATAGATTTCCATAAGCGACAAACAGCATTCGGTGATACAGAATCCCCCTTAAGCTCAGCATAGCCGAGAGGTAAATTCATGTAAATTTCTTCGTCTAGATCGCCGTTGAGGAAGGCATTAGAAACATCAAGTTGAGTAAGAGACCAATTCATATTTGGTGCAAGCCCCAAGAGTAGTTTGACTGTAGCGAGTTTAGCAACCGGAGAGAATGTATCCAGGAAATCAATTCACTCTTGTTGGGTGTAACCTTTAGCAATTAATCTTGCTTTATATCTCTCAATAGTACCATCTGCATGATATTTGACTGTGTATATCCACTTGCAACCAATATCGACCTTATCAGGATGAAGATCACAGATTGATCAAGTATTAGTTCATTGCATAGCACCCATCTCTACACCCATTGCATCACGGTACACCTGTAGATCATTGGCTTCTGAATACTTTTCGGGGATGGGGGTGTTATTAAGAACATTTAGGAAAGCACAGAAAGGGACAAATAGGTATGAATAAGAGATATAATTTGTGATTGGATAAGGAGTAGTTATATTAGTAAGAGTATTATTATAGCAATGATATTCCTGCAAGTGTTTAGGGAGTTGGATTTGTCTGCGAGTTCTTGTTTCAGAAGGAATCAAGATCTCAGAAGATGACACATCAGAATGAGGATGTGCATCAGAAGATGGTTGCACGAGAGGCTGAGGACCATTAGGGGAAGCAGGAGAATGAAATAGAGGAAAGAAATCTTTTGTAGCATCTTGCATATGTGATGTGACAAAAGGGAAAATATCCTCATGAAAGATGACATATCTGGAAATAGAAATCGAATGTGTCTCTATATCTAATAGCTTGTAACCCTTATAGCCACTAGGATATCCTAGGAAAACGCAAGCCCTAGCCCGAGCATCAAACTTAGTTCTACCCTTTGGTGAAGTGGAACAATAACATAAGCACCCAAAAGTTTTCAAAGACTGATAATCAGGGACTTTGCTAGTTAGTTTCTCAAAAGGAGACTTGTTATCAAGGACTGGGGAAGGTAATCTATTTATAAGAAACACAGTCGTGAGAACACAATCCCCCCCCCCCCCCCCAACCCCCCAACCCCAACCCCCCCAAAACTCTAATGGAACTTGAGATTGAAACAAAAGGGCTCTAGCTACATTCAAAATGTGCTGGTGCTTTCTCTCTACCACAGAGTTCTGTTCAGGTGTCTCAGGACAAGAATGGAAAGCAATGATGTCTTTGGAAGCAAACAATTCAGTGAATTTCAATTCATGAGCATTATCAGATCTAATGGCTTTGACTTTAGTATTATATTGATTCTCAACCAGTTGTATGAATGCAGGAAAAACATGTAAGACGTCAGATTTATTATGCAGCAAATAAATCTATCTAGCTCTACTGAAATCATCAACAATAGTGAGGAAGTACTTATGACCATCAACAGTAGGCACAGAAAACGGACCCCATGTATCAATATAAACCAATTCCAAAGAAGAAGCGCAGATATTGTTACGAGATTTAAATGGGATATGTTTCTGTTTGGACAAATGACAAACATGACAAACATCAAGAGTATCTTTATTATGAGGAACCATTTTCAAGTTCAATACATTGGAAAGAAAATCAAGTTTAGTCATAGAAGGATGACCTAAACGTTTATGCCAAGTAACAAGATCAACACGAAAACTAGCACAAGTATGAGAAATACCTGAAATGTCTGACAAAGAGACGGTTTTATTTGCATTATCAAAATTAAGCACATATAAGTTCCCGACTTAACTACCTTGACCAATCATCAATTCCCGAGTAATTACATGAATGAAACATGCATCAGCCGTATAACTCACTTTAGAATTCAAAGATTTAGTCAAGACACTAACACTTAGCAAGTTGAACTTAAACTCAGGTATGTAAAGCACATTGAATAGAGAGATAGCACCAGTAAGTTGAATGAATCCTATGCCCATTATTCTAACAGTATACCCATTAGGAAGAGTGACAAAGGTTCTATCTAGAGGTTTGTAATCTGTGAAAAGCTCTCTACAATGCGTTACATGGTGAGTCGCCCCTGAATCTATAACCCAAGCTCTAAGAGACACATTTGGTTCCTTAGAGATAGATGAAATGAGCATGTCATAATAAGAGTGGTTGAATAGATCAAGGAAAGTACCTGAAACCGAGGAGATCACAGGTGCAGAGGTTGAAGGCGAAGCATTGGACTTGTCAGGTGTAGTCGTGATACCCGGAGTGTAAAGCTTAGTACCAAAGTACGAAATCATGGTCTGAATCTGATCCTTAGTAAGATTCTCAAAGTTTTGCTCTATCTGCTGCTCAGAAGAATGTGGAGACATGGTGTTTGATGTAGTAAGGTTGGCAGTTCCCATAGAAGTAGGAGGTTTCCCTTTCGGATGTCCTGGAGGAAAGCCGTGAAGTTTATAGCATTTGTCAACTGTATGTCCCATCTTAGAGCAGTGTGAGCATTTAGGTTTCTTGTATCCACCTTGAGCTAGCATTGCTTGTGGAGAATCGGATAGACCAGATTCTTGAACCTGAAATGCAGAAGGAGGAGTCGTGATTCCACGGTCTGCATAACCAACCATTCATTGACTCTCATCTTGGTCTAACATGTTGTAGATGTCTGATAAGCCTGGACGTGGTTTCATGTTTAAGATTTGACCCCGAATGATAGCAAATTTGTCATTGAGTCCCATCAAAAACTGAATAATCCTGCTTGTTTCAGCTTCTTCCAACAGCTCTTTGGCAAAAACACAATCGCATTTCTTCGCTGTGTGAGACCTTGTATTTGCCAGCTGCTCCCAGAGAGTCTTCTTCTTAGTATAATATGCAGATAGCTCCAATGATCCTTGTTTGAGAGTAGAGATTGATTGTTCAAGCTGATATTTCCGTGGTAAGTTGCTAACACGGAAACGATGATACAGATCATTCCACATCTCAGACGCATCTTCGTAATACAGAATGCTATCATAGATTTCCTGATTCACGACATTCATCACCTAAGCTTTGACCATACTATTGCATCTACTCCATATTTTGAACATAGAATATTCACATCTGGTCTAGGAAGGGATCCATCAACGAAAGCTAGCTTGTTCTTTGCATCTAAGCTAATCCTCATCGCTATATACCAGTTTTTGTAATTCGTTCCATCAAGAGTATGTGTGACAATGGAAAGACCTGGATGATCCGCAGAATGGAGAAAGAACGGACTATGCGCGTTATCAAAGGCTTCGATTCCGCCAGAAATCGCTCCATTGTTACGACGTTTGTCCGAGTAAGCCAGAGAAGAAGTCATGATGGCCTCAGGTTCAGCGGATTGAGAGGATCGACCATGATTCTTCGTTCCCGATGCATCCTCTTCATCAATATCAGAAGGAGATGTGCGATTCCTCAATTTTCTTCCTTGTTTAACCATTGTTGAAGACGAATTGCAGAAAATCGATTGAGCCAAAGACGAAGCTATCGCGAGCAAAACGAAGCTTACACAGATCTGAGCTCGATCCAACAAACAAATGGAAAAAACGAAAGATATCTGAAGAAAAATCAAGTGAAAATGATCGAAATCAGAGAGATGAGTAAAGATTGCTCTAATACCATATTAGTGTAACAGAATTCATTGAAGATGAAATGTAAATTGTTATTCACTTTCCCAAAAAAAGGATGATCATACATTTGGATGATCATACATTGTTGTATATATACATGTATTCTACACTAAATCATAAATCACTTAACCGGCATTAAGCTATACAAGTAAACCGGATCTAAACCGAGTATATACAATTGATAGTCTCCAGCAAAGGTTTTCATGATAGCTAATGTTGTTGATGCCGGTATGTTCAAGCCCGCTTCTGTCATCACTATAGTTGTGATAAGTAGATTGGTTTATCGAAAATGCGCTGATTTCCTCGTTTAACGAAGATTGTTCGTCTCGCGACCAGCGACGGCGACTTGATTTAAAACATTCGTATCGGAGATATCACTCGGTTAGGTTTTATACCAACCGGAATCCAACCATTTCATGAACCGATGATCCAAAATCCCAAAAACAGCATAAGATTCATAAACTGAAGACGCGACTAGAGCCGATACACTCACTCCTGTCATCAACATTCTTCTGAAACTGTAACCTTTTGTTTCTCCCTCAGTTTGAATTATATTAAATTTCATTTTTTTAATCACTTTCTCGGATTCTGTTTCTGTTTTTGATTCTGATGATTCCCATTTGTGCTCGATTGTCCTCTCTCGTTTTCGTAATCTTAAAAATCTGACGGATAATGGTACTCGCTTCGGTTGTTTAGCTCTTTATGGAAGATCGTGGTTATGCCCTTTCGTTGTTTGATTAAATGCCACAATGAGACTTATATAATCGAAGCCTTTCTTTCACTCTGCTTTAATCCCAAAAGTAGGTTCTGTTATCTCTTGCATAGGTTTTCATTTTCGATACTTTTATCTCTATATATGTATCATAAAAATCCAATCTTTCTCCATTTTTCTTTGTCAAAAAAATTCTTAACTTCTCTTGTAAAACATCGTATTGTACTTTCAGAATTTTGTGACTGAGGAGTATCCATGGCGGAACTGAAGCTTAGGGTTTTAATGGCCTCTGATTTCTTCTTCCCAAACTTCAGTGGTGTGGAGAATCACATCTATTATCTCTCTCAATGCTTGTTAAAGCTCGGACACAAGGTCAGCTTCAGATTCAAATGCTCTTTTATTGTGTATTTAGCTTTGGTGAAATCAAATTCTCAAGCCAAAATGTGATAGAATCTTACTAATCCACTAACTTGATTCATAAACCTATTACTGACATGGAGCTTAAGCCAAAATTTGCAATGTTCTCTACCTTTTGTCTTTTTGCCGTCTTTATGGGAAACATCGCTTAAGCCATTTAGTTTCTTCCGAGCATTATGTTGAGCTTTTTTTGCAGGTGGTGGTAATCACACATGCCTATGGGAACCGCTATGGAGTTCGATACATGACCGGTATTATGTACCTTGGAGACCATTCGTCATGCAGACCACGTTTCCGATGTCATCAATATAGTTGTCATAAGTAGATTGGTTTATGGGAAAGGCGCTGATTTGCTCGTTGAAGTCATTCCGGAAGTATGCCGTTTATACCCCAATGTGAGTTTAAAAATCTATCAGTAATCCTCTTTGTCTCTTTGGTATCTGTGTCTCTTTGGTATCCGCATTTAGTTTCTTCTTTGGCTTTTTTCAAAGGTTCGGTTTGTGGTTGGAGGAGATGGACCAAAACATGCAAGACTAGAAGAAATGAGAGAGAAGCATTCTCTTCAAGATAGAGTCGAAATGTTAGGTGCAATGCTGCATTCTCGCGTGCGCTCTGTTTTGGTAACAGGTCATATCTTCCTAAACAGGTGTGATGAGATTCTTTACACTTTTTATCTGTGTGTACTTTATTAAAATTCACAAAATGTTTCATCTTTACAACAGTCTTGATCATCAGACAGTTCTTTAACAGCTTTCTGCATAGCTATACTAGAAGCTGCTAGTTGCAGATTATTAACAGTCATCACCCGTGTTGGAGGTGTCCCTGAGGCTTGTAACATACGTTCTTTGCCCTTTTGCTTCACTTCTCATTGTGTCTCTCTTCAAGATCGATAAAATCAGGTTTTCTCTTCACGATTTTGTATAGGTATTACCAGATGACATGGTTGTACTTGCTGAATGATATGGTACGAGCAATAGAGAAGGCGATATCAATCCTCCCGAGTATTAACCCCGAGGAGATGCACAATTGAGTGAGTTTCTGTTTGAAATTCTATATTTAGAGTTAAGAACTCCTTTGATATTCTCTTCTTGCTTGTTGCTGCTATATAGATGAAGAAGCTCTATAGTTGGCAAGATGTTGCCAAAAGAACAGATATTGTGTATGACCATGCCTTGAAGTGTTCAAATAGGAATCTTTTTGAACGTTTATCACGATACATTTATATATCCTTACGCATCAAGATCGATGTAAAACTCTTTGTTTTTTTCTTTGATAACCGATGAAAATTTGATCTGTAGTCAAGGCTATCTATACTATTATTTGAAAGTATATTTCCTACGTACTCTCAGCATACTTTAGTAGTCTTTTTTCCAATTATACTCTTAATAAAAACCGTAATCTAATTTTCGGTTTGATGTTAATGATTTTGATTCTGATTTTAGGCCGTAATTCACAAAATTATTTGTTGTAAACCTTAAATTATTCCGTGTAAACTCTAAATATATTTTCCTATAAATAATGTAACCCTGCCATTTTTTATTTTTCTTCCAGTGGTAGGTTTAGTTTTGTTCATATAGAATTTCTTTTAGTTCATGCATATTATAGTTCATGCAAAAAGAGGAGTTATGAGCCCTCGGTAAATAGCCTTGGCGTCTGCTATGAATAATGATTTGTGTTTCTGGGATCGTGAAACCTTCGAGGATGACGCTCTTGTTGGGTCCTCCCTCTTCAGGGAAGACAACGCTTTTGCTGGCTCTTGCCGGAAAACTTACAAGTCTCTTGACATCTCTGGAGAAGTAACTTACAATGGTTACCGTCTCAACGAGTTTGTTCCCATCAAGACCTCTGCTTACATTAGCCAAAACGATTTTCATATTGGTATCATGACCGTAAAGGATTGATTTCTCTGCTAGATGTCAAGGCATTAGTACCCGTTATGGTATAATCTCTTACAACTAAACATTCTTTTTTAATCCGATGTATATTTTATATCTGGCGAATGAATAAATCTCATTTTGTAACTGATGGTAGATCTTCTAAATTTGCTGGCAAGGAGAGAAAAAGACGCTAGGATTTTTCCGGAAGCAGATGTTGATTTGTTCATGAAGGCCTCTGCTGCTCAAGGCGTCAAGAGTAGTCTCATCACTGATTACACTCTCAAAGTCAGCCTCTTTCAACCTTAAATCCCTTTTTTAATCCTTTATGATTGTTCAGCTTAGCAGTTAATTCTTGTAGTAGTCAGATTATGCTATATTGAATACTTATGAAGTTTCTTGTGGACAACGTTTGATGAAACAGATTCTAGGGCTTGACATTTGCAAGGACACTATAGTTGGAGATGACATGATGAGAGGAATTTCAGGAGGTCAGAAGAAACGTGTGACAACCGGCGAGATGATCGTCGGGCCAACTAAGCCTCTGTTCATGGATGAGATATCCACCGGGCTTGACAGCTCCACGACTTTCCAAATCGTGAAATGTCTGCAACAGATCGTTCACCTCACTGAAGCCACCGTTCTCATATCTCTTCTTCAGCCTGCTCCTGAGACGTTTGATCTATTCGACGATATAATCCTATTGTCGAAGGGACAGCTTGTGTACCAGGGACCTAGAGGCCACATTCTAGAGGAGGCAGAGCCACCAACCAATGAAGAATATGATTCTGATGATTGGGAAACTTTGTCAGATGACTTTCGACTGTATGAAGAAGAGTGGGCGAAGAGCGGGGTTAGGAGGGTTCTCGATTTCGATTTCTCTCATGTTTGATTGATCAATTTTAATTTCTGAATGATGGATATGTGATATGTCAGGGTTTTGATGTCGACTTCTCGAAACTCCGTCACACATTTGGTTCCGGATTTGTGGATCCCGACGACGAAGATGGCTGGTATGGCGAGCCTGGAACCGGCAGAGATTTTCTCAACCGTTTGTGCAATATGGCTATCTCCTTCTACAAAGAACACGGGGTTATTTTCTCAGGAATTGAAAAACAAAAAACAAGAGAGAGAATTTTTGGTGCTGATGAATCTGTTTATGTTTTGTATTTTATTTGTAAACGGTGGGTGGTAGAAAACAGGCCTGGAACTTGTGAGGGTTCTGAGGGCAAATTATCATCCATCTTTTGCGATTACGCTCTACATCACATTTGAAGCCAATGATCCTTCACATGGTAACCAGACAAAAGAGAATCAATGCATGGTTCGCTACTGTCCTCGAGACACTGAAGTATAACTCTTGTAAGCCTAAACCCTTGAGGTATTCACACCTGTCTTAGCATATTTGAGTTTAGTTTTCGATCATTCTGCATACAATTTCTCTCTCAATTTATAAATAAGCTTTATCTGTGTGGAATCTATGGTATTAGTTCACCTTCCGCTGGATACTACTTATCTATGAATTGGTTTCATTCTTTATTCTTGCTTAAAAATTCTAACACATCCCTTTTTAAAAATAATGATTATGGTTATTTATATCGATATAATCCACTGCAAAATTAATTTAAAATTATATCAGTCCAACGAATTCTAGATCGGAGGAATTCTTGTTTGAGTTAGATCGGTATGTGTTGGCACTATGACAGCATTTTAATGTTTATGAGTTTGTAATTCATAAGGGAGCAAAAGATCGATTCATGGTTTTATTGAGGGGATTCTAGGTCCCATTATTTTATGTTTGTTTCCTTACGAAAAAGTTTTACCGCATTCGGATATACTTTATCAACCACCAGAATCCAAAATTTAACGATATGACTTTTTTTGTTTAATTTGCATATATATACGTTTCAATGTCGAGAACAATAAATATAAAGATAATAAATAGAGACAATAACTTAATGATATCCGAATGACAAATAGTGGAGTGAGGATAGAGTAGAAGACAGTGCAGTGTCTGCAAATGTAAGTGTGTTTTCACAAACTCTCACGCAAATAGTAGTCATATTATCTTTGACATTCACAAAAAGTCTTGGACCTCTTGTGACCTGTCAGACTTTTCCTTCTCATGTCAATACAAGAATCTATACATACATGTGCTTCACGTGCATACTGGTTACACATGTAATAATTTGCGGATCGATGTCAATACGAGACACGGGTGTTGTAATTTGATTGATTGGTCCTTTTGACCCAGACAAAGATGAACACAATATATTTTTACTGATGAGGCTTATTTTTGTTTTATTTGATATAAGTCTGATTTTTTTTTTGTTTTGTTTAAAGGTACATAGAGAAAGAAAATCAAGTGCATACTCTTTCTGTCTCTGTCCCTCTCTCTCCAACAAATACAAAAGGCACGTATGTTTCTAGTGGATGGAGTCTAAAAAGCAGGAAAAAAGATAAGAATAAGATGAAAGATGTGCATGAGATGAAAAGTGCAGAAGGGTCAGTGACAGAAGTGACTTCGCCTGAAGATGCAAAGATATTCAGCAAAAAATCACATCTGATTCTTTCTTTCCTAAGTAAAATCCAGATATCTATTTTCTTCCTGCATAAGTTACATGTTTTAATTTTTACAATGCATGTCATAATCTGAAATTGTATTTTCATGTTCCTGCTCTGTTATAATAGTGATTGTTATATGAAGCATGTAATGCATATTTGTAGAAATGCTCATAGAGTAGCCATGGATTTTTGAAAATAACGTGATACAACAATTTGGTACTTCTTCATACTATCCTATTTAAAGAGTACAGTCCTATTCAAAGAGTTAGTTGGGGTATTAGTCATTTTAAAGTTCCTCTTTGTTTTGTTTGCTGCGTTTTGGCTATTTTTTTTTCTCAGCATTCTGTATGGTTTAACTATATTTCAGATAAATAAAATTCTAAATACAAATTTTGACAATTTATGCTTTATGTCCAGCTTCATAGCTTTACGAGTCCCCTCGAGAGTTTTAGAGAGTTTGAGAGAAAATGTCTTCCTCTCTATGTCCTCAACAAAGAAGCTTCACTTCCTCTCATCCTGTACAAAGACAAGCGACTATTCGACACTGTTATAAACTACAAGAACTCAAGCAAAACTATTTAGAACCATTGTTCCTCCCAGCAACAACCAGCGATACTTTATCTCCTATTGCAACCACGCTGGAGGTGGACGAACCAGAACCAGTTGCTATAATAGTGCCTAACATTTCCTTTACCAAGCTGATCAACGATATGAGAAGGAGAAGCAACTCGTGGCTGTGGAGAGAGACATATGAGCTTTACATGACGAAGGCAAAAGTGTCGATTAAATTTTTGTTCAATAGCAGATTAGTATATTGCGAGTGGAAAACGAGATTATGAACAAGAAGAAGAACAACAAGAATGGACAATGCTCTCAGTATTGCTTTTCTTTTGCTTTCATGGTAATGATGGGATGAGGAGAAAGTAATACTCCTGCAGAACTAATGTATATCATTAGATGGCTTTTGTATCTAAAACATTATTGATTTATGAAGCCTTTTGGTAACTTAAATGTGTTCCATGACCAAGAAGAAAACTTGATTAAAAACGGTATCTGTCATCGTTTTATTCAAATGTTGGTCTCAACATTTCTTAAACAAATGCAAGTCGAATGCTGATTTGTGTGTGAAAAAAAGAAAGAGAACAACAACTATAATAAGAAAAACTTTTTGGTTTAGGATTGGGGTCTGATGATCGTGGCCGTTTGTGCTATTATGGAGGCGAGTGGATGGGCATTGGAGGAGGCATTGCGAGTGTAGATTTGGATCTTTCCCTATTCTGGTGATGTTGTAGAACCTCTTGGACTTTAGAATGCTGTTTATGATTTTGTATCAGATCATGTTGACTGATTTTAGTTATTCTGTTTAGTTTTAAAGTGTCGCTTTTTGTACGATTGTTACAATATTGCTTCTATATATTTGTTTTGATTTTTTTATTTAATAAAGTTATATATTTCGTAAGTTTTACATAGACTTAGTTGATGCAATTAAAATACCCATTTAATGTGTTGGTTGTCTAAGAAGAGGCCACAGTAAAAAAACAAGAGATTAAAATATTCATTATATGTTTCACTCGATGAACTCATTTATTTTGTAAATGTTAGAGTTGATGTATGGATTTAAAATATGTAGTGTGTGTGTGTTAGAATTCAATATCGTGGTTGGTAAATATAACCCAGTCGCATTGTTATAAACTAGGTTTGGAAAAAAGTCACTAAAATTTTATATCTGTTTTAAATAATAAATTATATCAGAAAAATGATTGGGTAGTATTTACTTAATTTCTTAAAGATTGGGATTTTGTCTGTAAATTCTAAAACAAGTTTAATAAAAGAATAACGTCGAGATGTCTCCGGATATGTGAAACGTTCACATACCATGTTCATTAGTCATAACGGGATTTGAAGAAGCGATCTTACTTCTCTTTTACTAAAGTTGTATATTCAGTACTTTAAGCCTTTCAGTGATTTTCTGTTCTGGATCAGGTGTTTTAGGCAATCGCAGAGATGGATCCAACCGAAGTGAAGCTAGGGATGGTTTTACAAACACTGTCTTAAGACTTTGGATATAACAATTAGAGATATCATGAAATGTGTTAAAGTTTCGGTCACATATTTTTGTAGATCAAGAATATGAATCGTGAGAGTGAGTGATCAAGAATACTACTGAGAGAGAGAGAGAGAGAGAGAGAGAGAGAGAGAGAGAGAGAGAGAGAGAGAGAGAGAGAGAGAGAGAGAGAGAGAGAGAGAGAGAGAGAGAGAGAGAGAGAGAGAGAGAGAGAGAGAGAGAGAAATAGGTAGGGGGAATTAAAAGGAGAGAAAGAGGGAGAGTGGAAATAATAAAGCTCGATGCTCAAAGCATTGTTTCAGTGGATTGCGTATTAAGAACAAGAAAGAGAGATAAAGAGTGAAGAGATATTAGTTTTTTTTCATATCTATTATGTTTAGTTTCTAAGAGAATAAGCAACAAAATACTTTTAAAACAATGTTTGAGTAGATGAATATCATATTGCAGATTATGTTTGTGTATTTTCAAGCTTTATGCTTGATCCTGATTTGTTAGAGGCAGATAATATAAAAATAATACAAAATCGCTTTGTGATGAACATGAGAGAGACTGAAAGCAAGTTTTTTTTTTTTAATACTAATATCAATTAGAAAGAACATAATAGACATAAGTATTAATTTTGTATATAGATATATGTAACAGAAAGATCAGTTAGTTCAATATTGCGGATGTTGAGATAGATATACTACAAAATATGTTAATAATTAAGAGTGGAAATCTATTGGCGGGAAGTTTTTCGAGTTCACTTATGTTCATGGTAATCTATACGAAACCAGCATTGAATCCATTGAGGTTATATATATATATAATTTTTTTGAACCTTAGGTTGTATCATATTCTCGAAACTTCTTTTAGTTTTCTTAAACAATATATATATATTTTTATTTTATTTTTGGAATTTGATTTGGTTCGTAATTAATATTATATTTGTTACAGAGTTAATTAAAAATTGTTTGGCCTGCGCAGAGCACAGACAACACACCTAGTACATATTTAACTAGTAACACACGAATGAAGAAGAATAATGAATCTATTTTGCAATTTACTAGAAATACTAGACTTGTAATGCCCATATGCCCAAGTTTTTTCTAAAATATATTTTGTTAAATCAATAAAGTATTTATATTTAAATTTTATACTTATAAAATCTTTCTTAAATAATGAATATTTGAGAAATATATTATTTCGAAATATAGCAATTTTGTTTTCTTATTAAGTTTCTGTATAAAGCTATATTAGCATATAATTTATGTTATTAGTTAATTTATAATACTATATGCTATTTTTAGGAGAACTCTATCATTTTATAGGTATCGATCAAACATAGTTATCCAATATTATTTTATATATTTATCACCAGAGCTTCGTAGATCCGACAAAGTTGATTTATATGCTTTTACCAATATTTTTGTCAAATTTTATCTTTTTATCTTCTACTTTGACATGACGTAGTTTTCTCTGATTTTATAATATTTCAAATATTCTTGATTTCAAATGTAATTTTTCAATATTAATTTTATTATTTGTAAATAAATTAATTCAGTTTTGCAAATTTAATATATAAATAAAAAGACTTCTCATATTATCCAAATGCATTAACAGAAATAATGATTATTTTGTGGTTTAAATATTAAGTTGGTTTGTCATTTGAAAATTCATCTAAAATGTTGATGTGTCAAGCTGTGGGAAACGACTCACCGCTATTCATATATATGATTTTTTCCATATTTATTATTATTTTATTATTTAACTAGTGACAAAGAGAATGGAGAGAAATAATAATTTTTTATTCTTTAATTTGTTTTACCATTTATTAGAAATATTTGTTCTATATTATTATTTTCATTCTTTATTATTTAAGGAATTATAGAAAAAAATATTCCTTATAAAATTTTTGAGACAGAAACAAAAAATATTATTATATTTTTTATATGTAATTTGTTCTTTTTATGGGGTTTTTTTGCTTAATAATCATATTGGAATACAAAATTAAAGATACATTAAAATATAAAATATAACTATGATTTAGTTTTTAAGAAAAAAATACTCTTATAAAAAGTGGAAAAAATTAAGAATATACTACTTTATACATACACACATATAATAGCATTTTTGTTAGAGGAGAAATGAGCACATTTCCTAAAAAGCTTTCTCTAGCAATAACCTAACCCCATCAAGACCAGGAGGACCGCGCTGACCTAACTCGGATAAAAGAAAAACTCCTAAAGATAATCTTTGAAGTCCGGAAGCATCGGATTAACTCAAAAGATAAAGGAGAATTTACACATTCTTCGGAGAATAAGTGATATTTCCATATCGCAAATATGAAAATATTTACCAAAAGGAAAATGAGAAGGAGTTCGGAGCAACCGACCTCCTATCTCTATAAATAAGAAGACTCCGAAGCTGAAGAGAACAACTGATACAATCTAGAGAGCAGCAAAGCTAAAACCAAGAACTCCAACGCTTTCTAGTTTACTTCGCAAACACCTTCTTTTTACGTCGGCATAACCTCTCCGTTAAGTTATCTCTTGTAATCGCTTCGCTTTATAGATATTAATAAAAGATCCTAACCCACAACTGTTAATCAAATCCTTAGTAGTAATTTTCTGGTTCAACAGTTGGCGCCGTCTGTGAGGACTAGGAAAATAAATTCTTAAAACTAGCGACTAAAGAATCGAAGCGATGAGCCTTCCGACCGATAACAGCGACCTCACCTTCAACAACGAGGACACCACCACGCGCACTGATACATCTGCTCTCGACGAGCACGGCAACCCTACCATCGCGATCCCACCCGCGGGAGCACCTTCGGCTCCTATCCTCGCCACCGATCTCGCAGCAGCGATCCAAGCCGCCTTACTCCCTCTCACACAAAACCTGGTGTGCAAGCTAGACACCCTTCAGGCCCAGCAGGCCAAGTACGACGAGCAACACAGCACCTTGGCAGCCGCGACTACCACGAGATCAGAACCGCTAGGACGACGCTTGGTCTTCGAGACGCTGGAGCAAGGCAACACTCGGAGCGCAGCACCGACTAATGAGGAACCATCTGACGAACTGAATTTTGAGAACACAAGGTTACATCAGCGAATTAACGCAATCGGCTCCCAAGTCCACCGCGCCATCAGTTCGACACTCGAGATCTCGGCCATACTGTCAGACACCGAACGCAGCCCGTTCACCTCACGGATCACCGACGTTCGTCTCGGCATGGCGATCAAACTGAAACTCCCATACTACAACGTGACGGAAGATCCAAACCTATGGCTGACCGGGTTGAACGTCATAATGAAGAGGCAATGGTTCGAAACCGAACTTGAACGCGAAGCTAATCACTGCCAAACCTTCGTGGAGCACCTCAGCAAAGACGCTCTCAAGTGGTTCTCCAACCTCCCGCCAGCATCGATTAAATCCTTCAAGGAATTGTCCCATGCTTTCATAAAACATTATTCGATGTTCATCACCAAAGGACGGTCAACCTCTTCACCCTAATACAGGAGCGCGACCAGCCCCTCCGAGATTTTATTGATAAATTCAAGGACGCCGCCGCGACATACGGTCAGATCCCACAAGCTTTAGCCATCGAGGCACTCATGAACAGCCTATGGTTCAAATTTAAGGAGGATTTGCAGAAAAATCCGAAGGATACCATAGAAGACGCACTCCACCGAGCTGACACTTTCATATGAATGGAAGAGGAGAAAACTTTCTACGTGAAAAAAGCACAGCATGGACGTGGCAAGCACTTCTCGAGACAAGGATCCAGCAGGCAAAAGCAAGCCGTCCTCCCATGCCATCGTAGCCCTGGAGAGAAGCCCTGGAATCAGTGGACCCGCAGCGATCCTCCAAGAAAAATAGACGATATGGACAACAACCATGATCTCTACTGTTCCTTCCATGGGCGAATAAGGCACGCTACTTCGGCCTGTCGACACCTCCAGAACTCATTGTCAAAAAATACAAGGAAGGCAAAATTGACATCGGTGGCGACCGATCCCAGAACAAAAGTTCCTGCTCACGCAGCTCCAACTCTAAAGACTCGCGCCAAAGTACCTCTAGCAAGGATCGCCGAGATCAAGGGAAAAGCAGCAGCCGTAGCAGTTCCGGAGGAAGGCGCCGAGGTTGTTTACCCGAGAAAAAGCGAGAGTAAAAAGAAAAAGAAAAGGGAGCAAAACATGAGAATGACGACGGCGAACATGACAATCCGCCCCCTCCGCCCAAGCGACGGGTTAACATGATTATGGGAGGACTTCCGGACTGCGACAATTTGGTTCGCGCCATCAAGGAGTATGGCCAAAAAGCGATTACTTTGCAAAAGTTTCCTTGCCCCGTGGACTGCCATCCGACGATCACGTTCATATCAAAGGATATGCATGGGTTGCACACCTCGCATAATGACCCGCTGGTTGTCGAGTTACATATCCACGATAGCGAAGTGGCCAAAATACTGGTAGACACCGGCAGCACGGTCAATATCATCTTCAAAGATACTTTGACCAAGATAGGACTCCAGGATAAAGATATCAAAGCAGCGCCAAAGCTGTTAATTGGCTTTGCCAGCGAGTCCTTCTTCAGCCTCGACACCATACGTCTGAAAGTTTACGTCAGCGGAGTGACAAAGATTGTTAAATTCACTGTCATGGATAATCCAGCGATCTATATTGTCATACTTGACACACCTTGGATCCACGAGATGAAAGCTATCGTGTCGACTTACCACCAATGCATGAAGTTTGCTACCTTGGTCGGCATCTTCACGCTTCGCGGCAATCATCAGATGGCAAAATCCTGCTTTATTAGCGAACGCAAGGTGCGACTCTCCGCGGCAATGGGCCTCGAAGACACCAAACAGGCGGAGTAAATTCAACAAAGAATCTTGCAACTTTTATATTTAGTCTTTTTTATTTTATCAATAATGGCCGGCTTGGCCCCTGAGTGATAACACTCATTCAATAATTGTAACAAATTACGAACGGCTTGATCCCAACTTGGGTACGTAGGCAATCTCCGGGTGCAGCTGTAAATTTAATAAATTTTTATTTTTGGAAAATGAGCTCAGCATGTAGAGCAATATTTCCTTATGCGAATGCATCTTGCTGATTCAATGTTCTAGCCAAACATTCGATTCGAAAAAGCAAAAGCAAAAATTAAATCAGTGGCTGATCACCACTCCTTTGATACTTCGGTTCGATTTAATTACTTCTAAAGTGGATAAGACGAAAGCCGAAGACAACACACACACGACCCTCGATCATACCTTCATGCCGAAGTGAATCCTGAAAGCTTGGTATTCGATCTTGATTATCGTTTGATATAAGCCGGGCAAAGGAATCCTGCTCCCAACTCCGAACTAAAAAGTTCCATCACATAAACAGAAACATTCAGAAAAATACTTCGATTTACTTTTGCAAAAAAAGAAAAGAGAGAAGCAAGAAGAGCAAAGCAAAATTTCATTATATAAACCCTTTTTCGGGCAATGTCATTACACAAAAGGCCATACAAAGGCCAAATAAATTAAA
Source organism: Thlaspi arvense (assembly GCA_911865555.2). Taxonomy (NCBI): domain Eukaryota; kingdom Viridiplantae; phylum Streptophyta; class Magnoliopsida; order Brassicales; family Brassicaceae; genus Thlaspi; species Thlaspi arvense. The sequence continues at coordinate 12,225,310 of OU466861.1, forward strand.
ATAAAAACAAATAACAAGGAAGGCAGCCGCTCAGCTCGAATCATCACTTAGTTCTGACGTCCTTCCTTGCGCCTGCTTCAACAGCACCTCAGTGACAGATCTGCTAGCAAAAAATAACAAGTGGTTAAGCAAAAAAAGCGGAGTCTTTTTCTACAAAAACAACGTAGTGGTAATACTAGCATGCTCTGCATACTAAGATCGTCATCGGTAACAGCTATCTCGTCGATAGCACTACTTACAGCCTGCCACTTCGCGAATTCTTTCTTAAAGGGTGGGAGCGTGCCAGCAGGGAGTTCCCACCCCTTTTCAAGCATTTTCTTCATATAAGCCACCATGGCACCACCCTTTTCCACGCCAACCAAGGCAGCTTCGACCTCCTCTCGCTGGGTAAGCGACGCTTGAACCCGATCCATTCGCGGCTTAAACCAGGCAACCATGCTGTCAAAATCCTTGTCGGCAACTGCTCGCATTGCCTCGTCGATAGAACCTTGGAGTTTCTCCTTCTCGACAAAGAGCCTTCGCAAAGACTCCTTGTTACGCTTTTCGAGGATCTCATTATGGGCTTGGAGGGCCGCGACTTTCTTGCGAAGCTGGGATGCCTCCGCCACCTCGCCCGAAAGGCTTCGATGGTGCCTTCGAGCTGGGAACACTTCTCTTTGAGAAGCTGATTCTCCTCTTCCGCCTTTTTGAGCTCCTTAATCTCGGCACAGGCGACATCCATCATCATCTCTTCCTGACAAAAATTGTTGTCGTATGTCGCGAATGCGGACATATACGCTCCCAAACCCTGCGCCACGATCTACTGTTAGAAACGCCCAATAAAACAAAGCAGAAACACACTAACATCAAATAATAAATATATACCCGGGCTATCAGATGATTCGCCGAGGATATCGACTCCGCAACTTCAGCTCTCGCAAAGGTTTACCCCACCTTGGGTTCCTTCTGCATTTTCCGATCAGATTTGCGGCGAAATCACGATTGAGCATTGCCGGAGTAGCTCCATCCCACTTCAAGCTGAAGTGATGAGGGTTGTAGTCAAAGAGCTCCTCTTCCGGCTTAGGTTCGGCAGAAGCAGTTGGACCGGCACCATCAGCACCTGGAGCGCCAGCACCTTCTAGGGAAGCAGAACCCTTGGGTGGAAGTTTGGCCTCTTGACGAGCCGCAACGGCTTCTTCGGCCCTTGGACGACCTGTATCTTCTGTATCCTGAACCCTAGGACTTTGAGGAATGTTAGCCCGGGGCGGTGAAGGAACAGCTTCGCGACAGCTCGCGACAGCATTTTGGGAGTCTTCATTGCCCCCACAAGATTGGGAATTACTCAACACCCTTAGAACAAATGGATATCAAAACTGATCAATTAGCATGGGGCGACAGTGGGATGAATGTAGCAATGGTGGTGGAAATTTGATTGACTCTCTTAATCTTTTGTTGACTAACTCACTCAGCCTTTGGAACTAGCCTTGCCTGAATCTCACAAAGACTTCTATTCCAAGAATTAATAGAAATAAATGAATCACTCAAATAAATCTAAAGACAAGAATTTAAACAAAGACACTCTTTGAATAAAAATAAAAACAAACTTTATATTTTCTTGGTTGATTAAAAGGTGGTTTGTTTAAATGATGAAATGAGCTTATATATGCTCCAAAGTAAAGCTAGTGTAACGTTCTAAATTATTAAACAAAGAAAGAATTAATTAAAAGATGTGGTCTTAAAAATCTAGCCGTTGGGGACTTGAATACTTGACCAAATAAGGGAACTCGTGGCTTTGCTTGTATCTGGTCAGCTTGGGGTAGATGTTAGGCGTCTTGGGAAGGTTCTGGTTACTTGAATAAATTTTCAAATCGCAGCCAAGATTATTGGGAAGGAGCCGTTGGTGAATATCTACTCCAAGTGTGAATGCATCCGAGAAATGAAAGTATTCAAACAAGAGAATCCGCCTGATCCTCTGAGTGCTGGTGCAGATAAGGACGTCTTTCGAGGCTTCTAGATGGTTGAGATTATCTCCTGGTCGCCAAAGATATGTTTGCACTCTCTCAAACTTGGTAGACTCCAAATAAGGCAAGTGTAGCATCCTCCGGTTTAGAAACTCAATATCTTTGACTTCAGAACCGATAACGATGTGAATCCAATTCTTCCCGGTCCTTGATGAATCAAGATTGCATAACAAGTCGTTTCGTAGCTTAATTCCTCCTGGTTAGGTGGGAAACCTCCAATAACCGCTCGCATGTCCAATTTCAAAAGGTTCCGGTTCACCCGACTTTGAACTTGAATAACTTTTAAACCATAGAGAAATTTGGCATGAATCCAATTTTCCTCGGTTCTCTAGTGAGTTACGTTTCCAATACATCTGGTATTGTTGCTTGATTCGTCGTCGTTTCGCTGGAATAAAATTATTAGTGGTCGTATGTCTCCATCGGGTCCATTGAAGATATTCCAAGTTGTATCTTCAGTATCTTCTTTATATGAACTCATTTTGAACTGATTCTTCTTCGAGGTTAACTCTAGGTGAGTTGAGTATTCTTTCCAAGTACTGCGGAGGGATTGAGGTTTAGAAAAAACAAATCATGAAAGATAGTCTCTCCTTTATTCATGATATGCTCCAAGGGAGATCGTCTCTCCTTTACCCTTGGCTAGACCATCATGTCCATTGATCCTCTGCTCCAAGGTTGATGGTATTTTCGATATTGTATCATTTTGAAATCATCCCAAGAACTTACTGATCCAAAAGGCAAAGATCTTTCCCATAAATGCGCACGTTCACCAAGAGAGAAAGGAAATAACCTCAGTTTGAAACCATCTTATGTGATGCCATTGATCTATTGTAAACTGCAAAGACTCTCAAAGCCATCCAAGTGATCAAATGGATCCTCCATAGATGTGCCATTGAAGCGGTTTGCTTGTACCATTGCTATCAAGCTGCTTTTGATCTCAAAATGATGCTCTTGAGATTGTGGAGGAAGAATACCTCAGCGTCTAGTGTGAAGGTAAGGAGCGTAATGAGATCCAATGTGGTGTGCTCTTCTAGCAATCTGAGGCACGGGCCAATGTAACCTTCGAATTGGTGCTTCATCTTCTCTCAACTGAGCTTGATGAGCATGTCTATGATGTTGTTGATCAGCCATTGTACCTGAGAAAACAAAGCAAGAAATGTAAAGCGATTAGTAAACTAAAAGGTGATTAAGTCTAAGCAAGAACCTAAACTCAATTATCTAACAATCCTAGAATGGCAACAGCGCCAAATTGAAGAAGGACTTTTGGGTCACTAACTCAATCCCTCTCTAATCAGATGTAGTATAGATGAGGTTTAATCAATCCATCTAAGAGCTAGAATAAAAGAGATGCAAGAGACTAACTAAGCTCAACCATGTATGATAAAGATGGTTATCTAACAACCTAAGTGATCAAAGATGAAATGCAAAAAAATGAAAGCCAATACTAACAAGACTAAAGCAAGCAACGCAATGCAAAGAAACTAAATGCAACAAGAACTAACAAGGCAATGATCTAAATGCAACAGGACTAAGGTAAGCAAAGCAATGGAAGTGCAAGAACCAAAATGAAAGCTAAATGCAATAACTTGAGATGCAAGGCAAGAAATGAAACAAAAAGCAAAGCAACTAAAAACAGAGGAAAACAGAACACAAAATGATGAAAAGTAAAGAACAATGAGGCGCAGGTTCAAGGCTAGAGCAACGATAACTTGGGGATTACTTAGTATCAAACCTAGGGTAATCAAGACTGATAACAAGCAAAGAACATGATCAAGCCACTAAATCAATCAATCCATATCAAGAACAGAAACAACTAAGTTAAGCACATGTCAGACCCACTTGTGATGGTGTATTTGCGCAAAACCAGCATGAAAACACAAGGCTCTTATAGACCAAACATGCTACCTAAACGCCAATATAATGATCTAGGAGAATGTTCCTAACAAAGTTCTTTCAGGCATTTAAACAAACACTTGTGATGCAGCAAACACCTAAAATCAGTTTCACCTAAAAGAGTTACTAAGCACTAAGAATAACTAAGCTAAGTGAACCAAGCAAGGATTAAACCAAAAATCCCTAAGCTATCAACTAATCATCCCCAAATCTGCTCCAACCTCAAACCATATGAAACTACTCATTACACATCATGAAATCATCAGAAACAAGTAGAAAAGATAGATCAAACATGATTAAACAAGAACTAGAAGAAAAGTGGCAAAGGCATTGCAAAACTTTATTAAAAGAGTGATCTTGATAAAAATCTCATCAAATCCCCTTCTGGGTTTCCCCTCAGGTCGAAAATAAGATAAAGAAGAAGATAAGTGCTAAACAGATAAGGTTTAGCTTAAATAGGCTAAGAAGATAAGGTTTGACAAAAAAGTAGAAAAATCTTGGTCAACTCTCGGCGTTGACACATTGTGGTGCAAGGGAAGGTGTTCTGCTTGATGTTGTCAGCTCAATATCGAGGTGGTTCTCAATGTTCTCCTCGATGCTACACCTCGATATGCCCTGTATATCCGTATCAGCCTGTACGGCGTGCCTAGCTCGGTGCACTACCTCGGTGCAGTCTCGGGATCCTCGGTCAAATCTTTCTTCCTCGTCCCACGCTTCACATCGAGCAAGCTTCACGGATGTTCTGCTTGATGCTGAACCTCGATATGGATACAGAGTTTGCAAAGCTACTTCTTTGGCATCTCCTCTGAACATGAGTTGCTTCCATTTTCTTCCCAACTCCAAAAATCTCCCAAAAACACCTGAAAGTCACCACAAACATGCACATGTATGCAAATGTATGCAATCCTAAGCTAAATGCATGCCATGTTGATTCTAAGTGCGAATGACACTAAAATGCTAAACTACGATGCAAAAACAGAGGAAAAGATGGACGAAATGGACCCTTAAATGCTCTAATATAGCAAGCTATCCGCTAGTGAGAAGTCTTATTTATGATTTAAGATGGGATAGATTAAAGGGGATTTAGGATTAGATTAGTGATGTCTTCTGCATAATACGATTGTCTTCACTCTATTAGATGTGCTTAACACTAGATTAGTATCTTGGCTTTCTCTTATACCTGATAAGTGTTTGATGAAATACTGCAATGAATCTTTTAGAGGATTTGTTCTCTTAGCCTAAGGAATTAGATGTCTAAGGTGCACTTTGGATTTATAGGATTTGAGTTCTGTTCTCAATGCTTGCTGATCATGTGTTTGAGTAAAGGAATTTGTCTTGAATGTGTGCTTAGCAAAATGATTAGTATCAAGGAATTAAGCTAGTTGATAAGCTCAAATTAACCCTTAGAGCTACTCTCTCAAATTAAGAGATCATTGTAGTACTTAGGGATCGAATCCACAAGGACTTAGATTGTTGCATAATAAATTTCAGGTTCAAATCAAGCTAAGAAAAACTAAATGAATGTAATGCAAGTAATGAAAAGAAAACAGCAAATCGATTGTGAGGAGGTTTTAAATCAAAGAGAGAAACGCTAGGCCTTGAGAAATTTGCAGGTGAATCCGAATTGCAAATCTAGACAGAATGTTAGGAGTTTATTAAGCATTGTTCTTGAACTTGAATCACTAATGTAAAATCAATCAACTTCCGCTGCAGAAATTATCTATGTCTAAATCCTAGAATCCCAAATTCATTTTTAAATCCTATCAATTCAAACAAGCATTAAAATCAGGTTTAATTGTTCACAAAATCCTAAACCAAATTCCTTTGCATATAGGAATTTTGCTCATCAATGACTAGTTCTGGTGATTAACAATACTTCCGCATCTATTAATCAACCTAAGATCAGATTCTAGGTCGCAAAGCTAGAATAAGCAATAATCCAGATGAAGAACTCTAATGATTTTATCCTAACAATTCACTCAACCTAACAATTCATCACCACTTTTGAAAAACCCTAAACCTAACAAGCAAACTACTCAGACATGATAAATGAAACACAAATCATAAATTGAATAGAAAGCATGAAAGAAATCAATAGAAGAAATAAGAGAGTTAAAAATCCTCTCTAAAGGAGAATGATTTATCTCTCCAAAAATCTCTAAAAAACTCTCTCTAAAATAAAGCTTAGGTCTAAACAATAACCATATAAATCCTTTTATAGACCCAAAACACGATCTGGAGCAAAACTGCAAATATATAAAACTTCTGGGCGAAGTTTTAAGTCTCCAGAAATCTTTAATAAACTCGGGAAAGATTTGTGCACTTTTGGTGTCAATCGACACCAAGACACTAGTGTCGATTGACACGGGATTTGTACGTGCACTGCACAATTTCTGCTCGACGGTGTACAATTATTGCACAACTTGATTTCTTCAGCAACATCTTCTGTTTTACTCCAGAATGCTCCAATATCTCCAAATAAGCTCCAAACATATCCAAACCTGTAAAGACTCAAAAAGTCTCGAAAAATACCAAAAGACTCTATAAACAGGACTTATATCAATGTCAAAAACCCATGAAAACCATGATATATCACTAGTTATAGATGTTAATCCTATGCTTAGAAGATAGCTATGTTTGAATGGTTTTTGAGGCATCACTAGTTTAGTTCTAATCCCCTCTTAGTCAATAACCCCCCATCTTAGATCCTTGTTTTAATCTATTTGAATTTCCTGCTTTAATCTATGTTGCTTAGTCTTGCTTAGTTTGATCACAACTGCTTTCTTGAAATAGGCTTGACTTAAGTGATTTGCTATATTCCTAGTGTCTTATGAACTCAGATGGATTGATACTTTTCATGCTACAATGACTTGAGTGTGTTAGGATTTGATAAGCTAAGCAAAATCCTGCTATCAGGCACCCCAAAGAGGAGATATTGAAGGATACATGCAACTTTTGCGATTTCCGGAGGGCTGGGATGAGTATGACATGCTGTTCTACAATGCATGGCAGGATGTAAAGATATTGCCCATCAGATTTGCAGATAATAAGGTGCTGCAGCAGCTGGGCATCAAGGAGGATGTTATGCGAGTTCTGAGGATGATCGTGATGAGCACCATAGCGACTAGACCGTATGATCTCTTCCCCGATCTAGTCCGCCAGTTCCTCGCCATAGTTCGCGTGTACTACGAGAACGAGATGGCTCAAACTGCACAGAAGGGCACTCTCACATTCCTGATCAGAGGCATTCGCTACAGGATCAACATTTTTGAGCTCTGTGCAATTTACGGATTCGATTAGCACCCTACAGGCGTGCTCACACCTTCGCAGTGGTCCCATATGCAGAGCTTCTGGTCCAAGTTTGGGAACGGGACTAATGAGTCCAAGATGAGCACGCAGACCGATGTGAGGCATTCTGTGGTATGTTACATCTTGCGCCTTCTAGGCAACATGATTCTCTGTAAGTATGCGCCTAGTAAGATGCAGGTGAGTGATCTCATATTGCTGTATTACGGGTTCTCTTTGATACTTGATGATGAGATCCCATAGGAGAGTATGGTCTGCGCCAACTTAGGCGCGAATTTTGCAGAGCACTTGGTCTCTCTGAAGACCAAGCCATTTACGAGCTCAGGATCGAAGACAGAGAGCGGTGGCAGCCTTCTCACGCCTCTCTTCAGCACTTCCAGATCGACACAGAGCTATGCAGGATTGTCACTGCGAGAGCTCTTATGGATGAGGCACATTTGGAGCACGCCACTTGGCTTAAGCCCAGGCTGATCTGGAGCTTTACTACTCCTATTGGGGAGAATATGGGCATGCAGTTGCCTAACCGGGAGCTGACTTTGATACAGAGCGATCAGCTTATGTTCAGCATGACCAGACTTTACTTCGACCACTTGTGCCTACATGATAAGGCTCAGGTTTTATCCAAATAAAACTAGTGCAATTATAGTATAAGGGTTTATCGAATCTAAAGGGAGTAAGCTAACTACACTAAAGAGTTCAGGTTCAGATTAAGCTAAGCAATAAGTAATGAATGTAATGCGAAGCAGAAAAATAAAAGCAAGTGGGCGTTTTTATGATTGTTCTTAAAGTTCAGAAAGCTAAAGGCGCTAAGTCAGGATAATTCGCAGGTTGAATCCGAGAATGTAGAATGCATGCAAGAAGGAATGATTTAAACCGTCTTAAACTCAAAACTCAATGATATAACTAATCAATTCCCATTGCAGAAGTTATCTATGCCTAATTCACAAAATTCCAAATCTCTTTGCAAATTCTAACAGGTTAAGCAAGCATTATAGATCAGGTTTCGATTGTTCACAAAACTCCTAGGTCAAATCTCTTTTCAAATAGGCGTTTTGCTCGTCTAATACTAGTTCATGTGATTAACAATGTTCTCACATCTAATAAACAACCTAGGGTTTCGAAATCAAGATGATGTGTCTAAGAAATCGATATGAATGCAAGCACATATGAAGAACCATTGGATTTTCCTAACAGTTTTGCATTTCTACAAACTCTTCATGAACCTTTGAAAAGCCCTAACTTAATTAACAAACATGGTGAATTGAGAAAACATCATAAATAGAATAGATCGCATAACAGAAATAAGAAATAAAGATAAAGGATTTCGAAATCTGCTCTGAAGGAGTCTGATTTGTCTCTCCAAAAGCTCTGCTACAAATCTCTCTCTAAAGCTCTCTCGGAATTTAAGATACAAGATAAAAGCCAACAATGACTGAAAACCTAATATAAACAAGCTAAAACACGAGCTGGGGTCTTCTTGTAAATAATGGAACATCTGGGCCAAAACTGCAATTTTATTTCCATCTTTTAATAGAAGTCGCGATTTCTCTTCAGAGGAGGGTGACGAGCATCACCCATAAGTGGTGACGAGCGTCACCCACTGCAGAACAACGCTTCTGAGATGCTAACTTCATGGTTGATCCTTGCAATGATCCAAAAAGATTCAAAACCTCCAATTATGCTCCAGACATGCTATAACGTGCAAAGACTCTACTAGTACTCTAAAAAGATCAAAAATACTCAATTAAAAGGACTTATACCATGGTTAAAAACCATAAAAATCATGATATATCACTACATGACGCAGTCGAGGAGCATCTCCTGGCGCTTCTTCATCTGCTGCTGCGGATCAGGCTGGACCATCACAATGCCAGGCGATGCCTCCTCCATAGGAGAGTTGTATTGAGATGGAGTTGTTCAATGTTAAGGAAGGGAAAGAATCTATAAGTGATTGAGTTGATAAATATTTGCTGAGATATCACACTTAGATAAATAAAAGGAGTTAGCACTAAAAATTACGGACTTCTTGAAGGGACTTGGACTGAATTTGAGAGATTTTTCAGCCATTGTTGGCTTGTATCTTGTATCTGATTTTCTAGAGAGTTTTTTGAGATAGATAGTTTTCAAAGCATTGAGGGAGAAAAATCCTGTACTCTTTTAGAGAAGATTTCGAACCATTGTATCTCTACTCTATTCCATTTTATGCAGTATTATTCAGCTATGCTTTGTTTATTCATAATCATGCCTGAGTAATCTGTTAGTTAAGTTATGATGTTTTAAAGGTTGATGAAGAGTTTGTAGAATTGCCAAACTCTTAGGAAAATCCATTGGTTTTTCATCTGTGCTTGCATTCATATCGATTCTTGGACTAATCATCTAGATTTCGAATCCCTAGATTGTTTAATAGATGTGAGAACATTGTTAATCACTTGAACTAGTATTAGATGAGCAAAACGCTCATTAGCAAAGAGATTTGACTTAGGAGTTTTGTGAACAATTGAAACCTGATCATTAATGCTTGCTTGACTTGTTAGAATTTGAAAAGAGATTTGAAATTTTGTGATTTAGGCATAGATCACTTTTGCAATGAGAGTTGATTAGTTATATCATTGTGTTTCGAGTTCTAGACAGTTTTGATTCATTCCTGATTGCATGCATTTTTCATTCTCGGATTCAATCGGCGAATTATCCTGACTTAGCGCCTTTAGCTTTCTGAACTTTAGAACAACCATTCAAAATCGCCTGCTTACATTCATATAGTTATTTCGCATTACATTCACTATTTTCTGTTTAGCTTAATCTGAACATAAAATCTATAATGTAGTAGCTTACTCTCTTGGGATTCGATAACCCTTTGTGCTACAACTGCTTTCATGTGCACTCACAGTAGTAAAATAATTGGGTAAAACTTAGACCCTATCAGCAACATGAGCGAATACCTCGTCATAGTCGATTCTGGCTCTTTGACTAAACCCTTTTGCCACCAATACTGCCTTGTATTTTTCAATTTCTCCTTCGAAGTTCTTTTTTGCTTTGTACACCCACTTTACACCTGATGTCCTATGCCTATTTGGAAGTGAAGCTAAATTCTGTATTGACTTTATCTCTTCATCCATTGTGTTTCTCCATGTCTACTTTTCAGCTGCTTCTTGGAATTTAATGGGTTGGCAATCCGTAAATAGGCAAAATAAAGTAAGATTTTTTTGATTTTCGGTTACCTCTAAAACTCTTGGAGACTTCTAAAACATGGTGTCCTTTTACTCAAACTCTCATCTCCTCGAGAACTTGGTGTTGGTGAAGTTTGTGAGTTTGGTGGAGTAACTGACTTCTCTCTTGGCTGCTTCATATCATGTTGTTCAATATGTGGAAGAAGTTGTAGTCTTCATCAATTGAACTGCAATCCCATTATCTTTCTTCATCAAAGCTCACATTTTGACTAATGATTGTCTTCTTCGAATCAAGATTATTGAGCTTTCAGCTTTTGGAGTTTTCTTCATATCCAATAACGATGTGCTTCTCACTTTTGTCATCTAGTTTGCTTCGTTTCCCATATGGTACATGAGTGTGGGTAAGGCTTCCAAAGACTCTTAAATATGGAACACCGGGCTTTCTTCCATTATAATCTTCATGTGGTGTTTTCTCCCAATTTCTTTTTGTTGGAGATTGATAGGGTTCAGGTTTTACCCAAATAAAACTACTGCAAGTGCACAGCAAAAGCAGATGTAGTATAAGGGGTATCGAAATCCCAAGAGAGTAATGCTAACTACACTATCAATTATAGATTTGGACTAAGCTAAGCGAAATATGATGTATGTAATGCGAATGAATAATTAGAAATAAGCAAACGATGGTATGATATGTTCTAAGTTCAGGAAGACTAAAAGCGCTAAGCTAGGGTAATTCGCAGGTATGAATCTAAGAATGCAGAATGCAGGGAATCAGGAATGATTAAGAACCGTTTTTAAACATGAATCTCTAATGCATAACTAATCAATTCTTATTGTAGAAGTTATCTATACCTAGATCACAGAGTTTCAAATCTCTTTGCAAACCCTAACAACCTAAGTATGCAGGAATGATCAGATTCAATTGTTTACAAAACTCCTAAGCCAAATCTCTTTGTACTAAGTTGTTTTGCTCATCAAATACTAGTTCAGGTTATGAATAATGCTCTCACATATATTTAACAACCTATGATTTTCGGATTCCTAGATGATGTGTCTCAGAAATTCGATTTTAAAGCAAGCAGAGATGAAAAACCATGAGATAATCCTAACAGATAGCAATTCTACACTCTTTTCATCAACCTTTGAAAAACCCTAACTTAACTAGCAGATTACTCAGACATGATTATGAGATCACAAAACATAACTGAATAAAATTGCATTAAGAGAAAGAGTAGAAAACAAAGGGGGTTCGAAATCTTCTCTAAAGAGTATAGGATTTGTCTCCCCAAAAAGCTCTGAATAAAATCTCTCTCTAGCTCTCTCAATTCTCAAAACTAAGATTCTTGCCAACAGTGGCTGAAAAACCTAATAAATAGGGGCTAAACACGATCTGGGGTCTTCATATAAATAAAGGAAACTTTTGGGTAAGTTCTGCAATTCTTCTTGATACTTTTAACAAATAGCCACGCTCCTTCCTATCTGGGTGACGAGCGTCACCAATGGGGTGACGATCGTCACCATTAGTGAATACTTTCTACTTCGAGCTTGGTACTTCGTGGCTTCAACTCAGAATGCTCCAAAAGGTTCCAATATCTCCAATTATGCTCCAGACATGCTTTAACCTGCAAAGACTCTTCTAGGACTCTAAAAAGACCAAAAAGACTCAATAAAAAGGACTTATATCATGGTTAAAAACCATAAAAACCATGATATATCAACTCCCCCAGACTTAGCTTTTGCTTGCCCTCAAGCAAACATCAGATAGAGTACAGGGTCGAGGTTCGAAAACAAGAAACAGTCAGTCAATCATCAGGAACATCATACTAGTTAAAGCTTTCGAATCCACATACCACATAGTCAACACAAGATCAAATTTCAGTCTAATTATCACAAGCTTAGCAAATCTCTCAAGTCCAGTCCAAATCCCTTCAAGAAATCCAAAACTTCTACTGTTAACTCCTTAATTTTTTAATCTAAGTGTGAAGTCTCATCAAGGCTCTATCATCTTAATCACTTTACAGATTCTTTTCCCTTCCTAACAACTGAACAAATCAATCTCAACATAACTCTCCTATTTTCTCTTCCCTTAATCTTTTCCTTAGGATGTTTTCGATTTTTCACTTCTTTTTCTCAACTTTTACAGTCTAAGATATGGTGCTACTCAATACTTGTGTTCCTTGTGAGGAGACAGGTTCATGAGTGTGTTCACTACTGTTGTTCCTTGTGAGGAGACAGGGTCATGAATGCACCACTCTTTGGACTTAATCTTTTTTTAAAAACTACATCAGGGAAAATCAAAGAGAGACTGTATTTTAACCTTATTGTCAGTGCTTAAAGAGAGAATCAAGATCAATAAGAATCAATCACCAAGACAAGAAATTTAAAGTTCATTAAGGTGGAGCTAACAGCAAATTTTCCAGATTCTCTAAGAACCTAAACCTTCATTGCTAGACTGATCTACCTATGACTTTCAACTTAGTAAGACTTGTAATCAACTACTGTGGCAATGGTTCTTATCAGCAAAAACGTCCTATGACTAGTTCCAAGAAAAACTAACAGTTTCAAAAGTTTTGACTCTAGAAAAACAGGTTTTTTTTACTCAACTTTAAGACTCTATAAACATGACACAAAGCACACAACGTCAGTAACCACCTCCCCCAGACTTGAACAACACTGTCCCCAGTGTTATTAAGCCAAGAGTTGGTCAGAAAAATGAATGAGAAGTCGAAAAACCAAGTCAGAAAAGTGTTACCTCGCGTGGGGTCGGGTGACGAGCGTCACCAATCTGGTGACGAGCGTCACCACGACCTGTATTGCATAAATCTTATGTTAAATCTCAATTTGGTTAAGAAAATCAAAAGTTATGAAATTCCTATTTTCTAACTAGTTTCGGTTATTTTGCAGGTGTGCTCGAGGAAGAAGAAGAGAAAAGCTTAAGTCCCGTGTTCGATTCTGATGGGTGACGAGCGTCACCATAAGGGTGACGATCGTCACCGTTTTTTTTTTTTTTTTTTTTTTTTAACTAAAATTCTAACTAATAATCCTAAGCACGAAAATAAATACTAAGTAATATATCTACAACTTACCAGTGGGTTGCCTCCCACTAAGCGCTCTTTTAAAGTCATTAGCTTGACTTTGGTTGGCTGTTTAGACAGCTGGTGCCTGATTCAGAGACACAATGTGTCCTGCTGGAATCTCTGCTTGTGCCCAGTAATGCTTCACCTTTTGTCCATTGACAATAAACTCCTATCCTTTGGAGTTAATCAGGACAATTGCACCATGTGGGCGAGCCTCTTTGACAGTGAAAGGACCTGACCATCTAGAACGCAGTTTACCAGGAAAAAGCTGTAAACGAGAGTTATAGAGTAATACCTGGTCATTGGGCTCGAAATGCCTGGAGATGATCTTCTTATCATGATATGCCTTTGTCCTCTCCTTGTATAACTTGGAGTTTTCATAGGCTAGATATCTGATCTCATCCAGTTCATTGAGCTGAATCAAGTGCCTTTCTGCAGCAGGTTTCAGATCGAAATTCAGCTTCTTGATTGCCCATTCTGCTCTGAACTCCAGTTCTACTGGTAGATGGCACGCCTTGCCATAGAGAAGGTGGAAAAGAGTAGTCCCAAGTGGCGTTTTGTAGGCAGTCCTGTAGGCCCATAATGCATCATCCAGCTTTGCAGACCAATCCTTCCTTGTTTTCCCAACTGTCTTTTCCAGAATTTGCTTGATCTGTCTGTTGGAAACCTCGACTTGTCCACTTGTTTGGGGGTGATAGGGCGTGGTCACTCTGTGCTGTACACCATACTTCTTCAACAGCTTGTCAAAAACCTTGTTGACAAAGTGAGAACCCCCATCACTTATGACAATCCGTGGGACACCAAATCTGGGAAAGATAATGGTCTTAAACAGCTTCAAAACCACTGCAGCATCATTAGTAGGAGTAGCCAACGCCTCTACCCACTTAGATACATAATCAACAGCAACCAGAATTTATCTATTCCCATAAGATGAGGGATAAGGTCCCATGAAGTCAATACCCCAACAATCGAAAACTTCAACTTCTAGAATGAAGTTCTGTGGCATCTCATGTCTCCTGCTGATTTTTCCTCTTCTCTGACAAGTATCACAGCTTGTGATGAAGGCTTGGGCGTCCCTGAACATGGTAGGCCACCAAAATCCAGCCTGCAAAACCTTAGAGACAGTCTTGAATGTAGCAAAGTGTCCAGCATAGTCTGATCCATGACAGTGGAAGAGCACGTCCTGCACTTCTTCTTCTGCTAAACATCTTCTGTAAATACCATCAGCACAATGCTTGTAGAGGTATGGCTCATCCCAATAGAATCTCCTAAGTTCTCTCAAGAACTTCTTCTTAGCATATCTTTTAAAATCATGTGGTTCATCCTCTGCAGCAAGGTAGTTTGTAATATCAGCATACCAGGGTCTCTTTGGATCATGTAAAGCATAAACAGGCTCTGCAAAAGCTTTCCCCAAGCTTGCACAAATCGCAGATAAGTGTGGAGATCGGTGACGAGCGTCACCAATGTTGGTGACGAGCGTCACCTCGCTCGTATACTTTTGTCGCGAATGGTCTTGGTTGGTGACGAGCGTCACCCCCCTGGTGTCGCTCGTCACTCCCCTGTAGTTTCGTGAAAACTGCAGGTTTTCGACACTTTCCTCCTGTTCTCTGGTTTCCACTAAGTAAACATTCTCTTCAGGCAAGAAATCATTGATGGGAACACTGTCTTCGACCTGAATCCGGGATAAATGGTCAGCAACTCTATTCTCAACCCCTTTCTTATCCTTCACTTCAATATCAAATTCCTGAAGAAGCAGGATCCATCTCAACAGCCTTGGTTTTGCATCCTTCTTCTGCATTAAGTACTTCAGTGCTGAATGGTCAGTATGAACCACGACCTTGGAGCCAACAAGATACTGCCTGAACTTCTCAAAAGCAAACACAACAGCTAATAATTCCTTCTCAGTTGTTGCATAATTCTTCTGAGCATCATCCAAAGTCCTACTTGCATAGTAGATGGCGTGGAGTTTCTTGTCTTTCCTCTGTCCCAGCACTGCTCCAACTGCAAAATCGCTGGCATCACACATTACCTCAAAAGGTAAGTCCCAATCTGGAGGCTGCACAACAGGGGCTGTAACCAACGCCTGTTTGATCTGTTCAAAAGCAGATTTGCACTCTTCTGTGAACTCAAACTTCACATCTTTGCAGAGGAGAGCAGTAAGTGGACGTGCTATCTTGCTAAAATCTTTGATGAACCTTCTGTAGAAGCCTGCATGTCCCAGAAAACTCCTCACTGCTTTGACTGAATCAGGTGCTTGCAGACTTGTCATCACCTCAATTTTCGCCCTATCCACCTCTATACCGTCTCCTGAGACTCTGTGACCAAGTACAATACCATCCTGTACCATAAAATGGCACTTCTCCCAATTTAAAACCAAGTGTTTCTCTTCGCATCTCTGCAGAACTGCACACAGGTTGTCCAAACAGCTCTTGAAAGAAGATCCATAAACAGAGAAGTCATCCATGAACACCTCCATAAACTTCTCTATCATGTCTGTGAAAATCGACATCATGCATCTCTGGAAGGTTGCAGGAGCATTACACAGACCAAAAGGCATTCTGCGATAGGCAAAAGTGCCATAAGGACAGGTAAACGTGGTCTTCTCCTGATCATCTGGATGGATGGGGATCTGAAAGAAGCCTGAATACCCATCAAGGAAGCAGTAATACTTGTGATTCGCCAGCCTTTCTAGCATCTGATCGATGAAAGGTAGAGGAAAATGGTCCTTCCTTGTTGCTGCATTCAATTTCCTGTAGTCTATACACATCCTGTGTCCTGTCACAGTCCTGGTTGGAATCAGCTCATCCTTGTCATTCTTGACCACGGTGACACCTCCTTTCTTAGGCACCACGTGCACTGGACTCACCCAAGCACTGTCTGAAATAGGATAGATGATACCAGCCTGCAACAACTTCATGATTTCTTTCTTGACCACATCTTGCAAATTCGGATTTAGCCTCCTCTGATGCTCAACTGATGATTTCGACTCATCTTCTAGGTGTATTCTATGCATGCACAAGTCTGGAGAGATACCTGAAATGTCATCAAGAGAATAGCCAAGAGCTTTGCAAAATTTTCGCAGCTTGCTTAGCAATAGGGTGAGCTCTGCATTGTTCAATGAAGCATTAACAATAACAGGATAGGTAGAGTTTTCTCCTAGGAATGCGTACCTTAGCCCTGCAGGGAGCTGTTTAAGCTCAACTTTTGGTGCTTTTGCTGCTGACCAGTCACCCATTGTGGCGGCTTTTGCAGATGTGGAGACAAGTTCATCCTGTGAAACCAGTTGCATAACTTGTGCAGTAGCATCCATCATCTTTGTGTAGCCTGTTGCAGCAGCATCTAAATGCTCATACTCAGCTGTAGAAGTGGTCAACGCCCTTTCCAAGGGGTCATCTGAACTCATCTCATGGAAGATCTGATCAGCAATGTTTGTGAGAACATCAACATAAAAAGTCTGTCCATCTATGGTTGGCCTCTTCATCAGCTTGTCCATTTCGAATTTCATCACTAAATCGCCAACATTCAGCTCTATTCTACCCTTCCTGACGTCAATAATAGCTCCTGCAGTGGCCAGGAAGGGTCTGCCAAGAATCAAGGGGTCTTTGGGCTCTTCTCCATACTCTAAAACCACAAAATCAGTAGGGATCATACAATCTCCTACTTTGATAGGAACATCCTCTATTACCCCTTCAGGAACTCTAAGTGATCTATCAGCTAGGACAAGAGATATCCTTGTAGTTTTAAAATCAGTCATCCCCAAACTCTTTGCAACAGAGTGGGGCATGAGGTTCACACTAGAACCAAGGTCACACAATGACCTCTCAAACTTGTCATTGAAGATGGTGCAGTCTAAAACAAAGCTTCCTGGGTCTGAAAGCTTCTCTGGAACTCTGTTCTGAATCACTGCACTGACCTGCTCGTTGATCATCATAGCTCCAACCTCAAGGCTCAAGTTGTTGGTCACCATTCTCTTCACATACCTCCTAATAACAGGAGTGATCCTTACAGCATCAATCAATGGGATCTCTATCACCAACTTGTCCATGATAGCCTTGCATCTGGCATCCTCAAGCTCCTGCTTAGACTTCTTAGGATGCTTAGAATAGGGTATCTTGGGTTTATACACGGTCTCCTTAGCATTATCTGAAGTCTTAGGCGAAACTGCAATATGTGGTGTCTGGTGACGAGCGTCACTGGACTGGTGACGAGCGTCACTCACTTTGGACAAGTCGGGGTCGAGTACTGGATTTGGGTGACGAGCGTCACTTCCTTGGTGACGGTCGTCACCAATAAGTGAAGAATCAGGCTCGGGGTTGTCCTCATTGGGTGACGAGCGACACCCATTATTGGTGACGATCGTCACCAATGGTTCTGCAGCAAAATTTTTCTTCATCTTCATACTCTTCTACACCCACGAAATTTCTTGAGGTTATATCCTTCTGCAACACTGGTTGCAGGTTCCTTCCACTCCTCAATGAGATGGCATTCACGTGGTGTTTGGGATTAGCATCAGTTCTTCCTGGAAGAAATCCTTCTTGCCTCTGAACAGCTCCTGCAGTTTGAGCAACTTGAACATCAAGCTTCTTCATATGAGAGTTCAGACTCTCAATTTTCCCATTCAGGTCCTGATAGAGCGAATCTATCTTGCCATTGAAGTTCACAGTAAGCTTCTGTTGTCCTTCCAGAATCTGTTCGAACATTGCTTCCATTTTGTTCTCTTGTGGAGGTGCTGGTTGATAGGAAGTAGAACCATAGTTTCTGTAGTTTCCACTGCTCTGGAATGGCTTCTGATACTCTGTCTTCTGAAAAGGGGGTCTAGGAGTGAAACCAGGCGTGTTCTGTCCTCCTGTAGGGGCGTTTTTCTGATTGTTGTTGCTGTATCCTCTGTTCCACTGCTGATTCCCATACCTTTGTCCCTGAAATCCGCCAGAGTTGATGAAATTTACATCCTCCTGCTCAACTTCCTCTGGAGCTTCGAAAGTCTCTACTTCTGCAGCAAAGTGAACTGACTTCTTCCCTACCAAAAGGCTGTGCATATCATCTAACTTAGCCTTAACTTCAGCAATCTGATTTCCATCAGCTGCACCAGCTTGTTTCATTCTCTGAAAGTCTGCATTTTTAGTGCTGTTGCTGCAGACCAAGTTCTCAATCAGTCTCACCGCCTCCTCTGGTCTGTTGGTATTGAAGTTTCCACTGCTTGAAGCATCCAACGCCATCTGATATTTCCAGTCAATGCCTCTGAAAAAGATCCCAAGCTATTTCACCTGACTGAAACCATGATGAGGACAGTCCCTCTGATAAGACTTGAACCTGATCCAAGAAGCCTTGAAAGCTTCAGTAGGGCCTTGTGTAAATGATGCAATTTTCGTTCTCATGTCTTCTGATCTGGCATCATCATAGAAATTGTTCAGAAAAGCATTCTTGGTGTCCTCCCAAGTAGTTAGTGAAGCAGGTTCCAGTTGCTTTAGCCAATATGCAGCTTCTCCTCCAAGAGAATAGGGAAAAAGCTTGCAGAACAGAAAGTCATTGCTAACCCCATTAGCTTTGACACTGGAAGCTAGGTCCTCAAACCTCTCTATGTGATCCATAGGATGCTCATGAGGTAAACCATGGAAGGGATGCTGTCCAACTAGCTGATAGTAGACAGGTTTAACCTCAAAATCGTTCCTCTGGAAGGCAGGAGGTCGGATTGCAGCTCTGTTGGCATAGAACTGATCAGGTCTGTTGTAATCACCTAGAGTCCTCTGAACAAAACGCCCAGCAGCGTTATTGACAGCAGCAGGGACTCCCACGTTCTCAGCCACTTGCTGAACCTGCTGTTCAACAATGACATTCCCCTCTTGATCAATTCTCTGCCCCTCTTCGTTCCTCCTATTTCCTTCCCTGTCAACCAAGTGACCTTCTGCATCTTCAACCAAGATCAGTGGAGCGACCATTGCAGATTGCTTCTTAGCTCTCCTGTTAGTTCTCTCCAACCTAGCAAGCTTGTCGATGCTCAAAGTCACAAGCTCCTTCTCTTTGTTGCTTCTGGTTCTGCGATTATGCATACACCTGAAACAGGAACAAAGAAAAGTAGCTGAAAGTCAGTAAACAAATAAAAACTTAGACAAAATCCTAATACTAAAAATCGATAGGCAGCTATTACTCCCCGGCAACGGCGCCAAAAACTTGATAGGGTTCAGGTTTTACCCAAATAAAACTACTGCAAGTGCACAGCAAAAGCAGATGTAGTATAAGGGGTATCGAAATCCCAAGAGAGTAATGCTAACTACACTATCAATTATAGATTTGGACTAAGCTAAGCGAAATATGATGTATGTAATGCGAATGAATAATTAGAAATAAGCAAACGATGGTATGATATGTTCTAAGTTCAGGAAGACTAAAAGCGCTAAGCTAGGGTAATTCGCAGGTATGAATCCAAGAATGCAGAATGCAGGGAATCAGGAATGATTAAGAACCGTTTTTAAACATGAATCTCTAATGCATAACTAATCAATTCTTATTGTAGAAGTTATCTATACCTAGATCACAGAGTTTCAAATCTCTTTGCAAACCCTAACAACCTAAGTATGCAGGAATGATCAGATTCAATTGTTTACAAAACTCCTAAGCCAAATCTCTTTGTACTAAGTTGTTTTGCTCATCAAATACTAGTTCAGGTTATGAATAATGCTCTCACATATATTTAACAACCTATGATTTTCGGATTCCTAGATGATGTGTCTCAGAAATTCGATTTTAAAGCAAGCAGAGATGAAAAACCATGAGATAATCCTAACAGATAGCGATTCTACACTCTTTTCATCAACCTTTGAAAAACCCTAACTTAACTAGCAGATTACTCAGACATGATTATGAGATCACAAAACATAACTGAATAAAATTGCATTAAGAGAAAGAGTAGAAAACAAAGGGGGTTCGAAATCTTCTCTAAAGAGTACAGGATTTGTCTCCCCAAAAAGCTCTGAATAAAATTTCTCTCTAGCTCTCTCAATTCTCAAAACTAAGATTCTTGCCAACAGTGGCTGAAAAACCTAATAAATAGGGGCTAAACACGATCTGGGGTCTTCATATAAATAAAGGAAACTTCTGGGTAAGTTCTGCAATTCTTCTTGATACTTTTAACAAATAGCCACGCTCCTTCCTATCTGGGTGACGAGCGTCACCAATGGGGTGACGATCGTCACCATTAGTGAATACTTTCTACTTCGAGCTTGGTACTTCGTGGCTTCAACTCAGAATGCTCCAAAAGGTTCCAATATCTCCAATTATGCTCCAGACATGCTTTAACCTGCAAAGACTCTTCTAGGACTCTAAAAAGACCAAAAAGACTCAATAAAAAGGACTTATATCATGGTTAAAAACCATAAAAACCATGATATATCAGAGATCAATTTGATAAATACACCGCACACCCAACTGCTTCTGCTCAAAACTCCTTTGGTAGTTTTTTACTTTTGAGCATGCTTCTTGCTCTCTTAAGAATTGTCTTGTTCTTCCTTACCACTACTCTATCTTGTTGAGGGAATCTTGACACCGTCAATTGTTTTCTATTGTCATTATCTTCAAAATATTACTGAAATTCTTTAGATGTGACTCTCCTCCACGATCAAATCTAGTGGCTTTGATCACAAAGCCACTTTGCTTTTCAATATGGGCTTTAAACTTATTGAAGCTCTCAAACACTTCTGATTTTTTTTTCCGAAAGGTAAACCCATGTTTTTTTAAAAAAATCACCAATAAAGAAAAGGAAGTAACTAATCTTACCGAGTTATCTTACTATTAATTGGGCTACAAACATTTATATGTATGAGCTCCAATGGCTTCCGGGCTCTTGTCTCTGGCTTGGAAAACTTATTTTGAAGTGCTTCCCAAGTAGCCAACTATCACACACCTGATTTGGATGATTGGTGCAAGACAATTCTCTCACCATTTCTTTCTTAGAAAGTAGCTCCAAGCCTCCAAAGTTAAGATGTCCATAACAAAGATGCCAGAGCCAAAATTCCTCCTTGTAGCACATCTTCAGATATTTTGCAATGTCATTTTGAATGAAGAACAAACATTCTAATTTTCGACATTGGCACCTTGGTAAGGAGATTGTTAGCTTGATCTGTTATAGAAAGGCTACCATCTTTTAGTCGAATATCATAATCTTTCTCTAAGAGTTGTCCAAGGCTCAAGATGTTGGTCTTCATGCTTAGAATATAATAAATGTTGGAGATGATTTGATGATCTCCACTCTACATTCGAATGAGAATTTTTTCCTTCACCTCTCACCTCCATCTTTGATTCATCTCCTAAGGCCACATGTCCTTTCACCAACTCATCAAGCTCCATGAACATGTTTATTTTCCCGCACATGTGATTTCTTGCGCCACTGTCAAGGTACCACTTGTGAACCTCATCTCGTTCATCGTTCTTGTACGCCATTAGTAACATATCCTCTTCTTTGCTTCTTTCTTCAGCATAGTTGAACTTTTTTTTAACTCTGTTGTTGTTTGGAGCTTTGCATTCAGATGCATAATGATCAACCTGCCCCCAATTATAGCATTTAATGTTTGATTGATTATACCTTGATTTTGGAGTTGCTCTCCCACGTCCTCTTGATGAGCTTTCTCCTCTTTGGTTGGTCTTGTCTTCAGAGGACCTCCAACCACGTCCATTTTCATAACCTCGGCCTCTTCCTCGTCCTTTACTGTCACCTCTTCTCAATGACTTTAGATGCTTTCATCTTAGTTTGATCAATTTGCATCTTTAGTACTTGGTCTACAAGATCTTCCTTCTTTTTCTTATTTTCTTTATAAGCTTGTACCGATCCTAGTAATTTCTCCATTTTCATATCCTCCAATTCATTTGTCTCTTCAATGAAAGTGACATTATGCTCAATTTTGAATTCAACAATCTAAGAACCTTCTCCATGATTCTCACTTCATCTAACTTTTCCTCATTTCTCTCTTGATTATTAGTAACCGCTAGAACTCTTGAGAAGTAATCTTGGATGAGTTCACCTTTTTTCATTTGCAATGTTTTAAATCCTCCTCTTAGAGTTTGAAGACTTACCTTCTTGACTTGCTCTGCTCCCTTATAAAAAGTTTGAAGCTTCTCCCATGCTTCTTTGGCCATCTTTGCTCCCACGAACTTCTTGAATGTGTATTCACCTAATATTTGATATATGAGACAGAGAGCCTTCTTGCCTCTCTTCCTTGAGTCTCTCAAACTATCTTTTTGAGTTTGAGATACACTAGCTTCATTCTCTGGTTCAACATAGCCTTTTTGGACTATCTCTCACACGTCATATGCTCCTAGGATAACTACCATTCTGAGACTCCGATTGTCGGAATTGCTCTTTGTGAGCATCAGAACTTGGAAGGGACACTATTACTTTCCATCTTTAAAAAAAATTTCTAACTTTGATACCACTTTGTTTGAAAGAAAGAACTTTTAATAAGTGATTAATAAAGTGTTTTACAGCTTAAGAAAGAAGAGGAAAAGTTTAAGAAAAAGAATACTTTGATAATAACTTAAGAACTTTACTTATTAACTTCTCAACATCTTTTCTTGGTTACAAATAGAAGAGAAGATGGCTATTTACACCTTCCAAAATACAAAATATCTAAAATATATTATCTCTAAATCTAGATTTTTGAGTGTTCTACCTTAATATCTACATTATTTTGTTATAATTATCTAGATTCTCTAGAACTTTTTAAAAAGAGGTGGTGGTGTAGATGTTCCTTAAAACAAATTCTCCAATTTGGATTAAGTATAAGTGGATTTGGTCCAACTATTATAAGAA
This sequence comes from Thlaspi arvense, assembly GCA_911865555.2. Taxonomy (NCBI): domain Eukaryota; kingdom Viridiplantae; phylum Streptophyta; class Magnoliopsida; order Brassicales; family Brassicaceae; genus Thlaspi; species Thlaspi arvense. The sequence continues at coordinate 12,248,549 of OU466861.1, forward strand.
ATTTATGATTTAAACTTAATCCAAAATCAAATTTACATTGTTGAAATGCTGAGGAGTTCGATACATGTCTGCTGGACTCAAAGTCTATTATGTACCATGGAGACCTTTTGTTATGCATACCACGTTTCCGATCACTTATGTAACACTTCCCATTGTAAGAATTATACTTAGACGCAAGAGAATAACGGTAGTTCATGTCCATCAAGCCTTCTTTACAGTTTTACATGAAGTTCTGATGCATGCCAGGACAATGTGCTACAAAGTTGTCTTCACAGATCATTTCCTCTATGGTTTTGCTGATGTAGGCAACATCTACATGAACAATGTCTTGCAGTTCAATAGAGCAGATATAGACCAAGCTATATACATCTCACACACTAGCAAGGAGAACACAATGCTAACGTCTGGATTGTCTCCACAAAAGGTTTTCATGATACCTAATGTGGTTGATGCCGCTATGTTCAATTCTGTAAGACCTAGTACCGATGTCATCACTATAGTTGTCATAAGAAGAATGGTTTATCGAAGAGGCGCTGATTTGCTCATTTTAACTTTGTTAAATGAAGATTATTTGTTTGGTGACCAGCAACGACGACTTGATTTAAAACATTCGTATTGGAGATATCACTCGTTCAGGTTTTATACCAACCGGAATCCAACCATTTAATGAACCGATGATCCAAAATCCCAAAAACATCATTGGTAAACATTGTCAAAAGGCGGAATAGCGGAAAAAACACAATTCCACAAGAATTTTGTCAATAAAAAAATACCTGCAGAAAAACGTAAAAACTTAAGTTCTACGAAATCGTGAAAATACTTACAAAAATATAAAAAAAACTTGATTAAAAGAAAAAGTGTGTTTTAGGTAAATTATTTGCAGAACTAATATTTTATACCATTCAGTTATATAACTAATTATATTTAATTATTTAAATAAATACAAATAAATATATTTATATAATGACCAGATTAGTTGAAAATTTGCAATATTTTTAAATTTTATGTATTTTAGATAAATAAAAAAATTTCAATTAAAAAATATTGCATATTTAAAATAATTAATATGTTAATTTTTATGATATCAATTAATATATAAAATATGTTATAAATAAAAATTTAATTTTAAATAGTTATTTTATACCATTCTGAAGAACTATTCAATCACATCACAAAATAATGTATTTTGTAATTCCAAAAAAATCATTTTGAAATTCATTTATTCCATGGTTTTAATGTGTTACCAATAAGAGTCATACGAGCATCATTACAGATTAGATATTTAATATTATTTTGATGTATGTAAAATAAATAAATATATTTTAAAATTTAATAAAAAATCGACATGTGGCTATGAAGTCTCTTGTGAAATATTATGGGTTTTTAATCAAGAACTGATTTTCATTTTCTTTCTTACCTTTTTTTTTTTATTATTGAGAAATTCTCTAAGCTTCCCAATAATGATACTATTCATAAATTGAAAACGCGACTAGAGTGAGTTGTCGGCTGAAATACCATTTTTTTGAAAAAAAACTAATCTCACATGCCACTATATGATCTAATGCCATTTACTCATTTGAATGAGATGTGAAATGACAGTTTAATCCTTAATGAAAGTAACTGAGTAAATTGGATAAACTGGTGAGAATTGGTAAATCAGTGAAAGTAAAATGTTTAAACTTAAAATCTGAAAAATAAAAAAATAAAAAAAATAAATTTATTGTGAATCTGTTTCAATCCTCCAGCCCTCGCGAGCCCGAGCTCCTCCTTCTCCTCTCCACACGCCGTCCAACTCTCTTCTGCTCCTCCCGCCGACATCCTCCTCTTTTGGAGTCTCCTCTGCAATTGCTTTCCTCTTTCCTCCTCTGCCAATGTTGAATGTACCATTTTTAATGTGTGTTATTTTTCTTTGATTAGAGATATTTCGTAAAATTAGAGATTTGGATTTGAAAAATTAGGGATCTGGGTTGGTAACTTTGTATTCTAGACCGATCAAGCCTTAGGTTCAGTAATTTGTGAGAAGAGCGTGGTTATGTGTATCAGATTCATATGTAGAACTCAAAATGCAAGACAAATGGTATAACTAGTACAACTGAGAGAGAAATGCTACAACTAAGAGACTGAGTTCAACTGGTACAACTAAAAACTTAAGTTCAACTGGCACAACTGAGAGATTTAGTTCAACTGGTACAACTGAGACAATGTGTTCAACTGTTACAACTGTGGTACTTTGTATAATTACTGATCGTTTATTTTCATTATATTTTCAGGAGAACATGTGCATCAACCAGACAAACATATATTTTGACTATTGAGGGAGTTATTCACGTGACGGAAGGGAGTTGAAATGGCTTACAAGTAATTCCATCTATGCAGTACCGTTTAGGAACTTATCTTTAGAGGAGATAACTTTTTCGGCGTTAGTAGATAAGATATGCAGGAATATTGAGATAGATAGAGCTACCACACAACTGAAATTAAGTTACATTTTGTTGGTAAATAAATCGATAAACGAGTCAAATATTTTCGTTGACGATGACATATATGTTTATCTAACAATGGTGGATAACAAGGGGCTAAGGCCTGTTTTGCATGTGGAGGTAGTCAAAGATTTGGAAACAAATCCAGTTTCTTAAGTGGTAGGAGTGAGCAAGCTTCTTAAGTGAGTAGTTCATTTGATGTGAATTATGAGGAGCGGGTTACAAATAGTAGAGCTGATGATGATGTCTGTAATCCGGTTACTATTTATCGAGCAAAATCAAAAAGAAAAGAACATTGGGAGACAATTATTGAAGAGGTGACAAAGAACAATGGTAATGAGTTTACTGATGTGGATATGGAAAACGGTTTGGATGATATGCATGCATATGTTGAGCTTCCACGTTCTGTAGAAGTTAGTCATAATGGGAAGATGGTACAAGTCTTCAAATATGTCAAGAATTTTGTTCTAAGGAGGAAGTGCAAGATTTGGTTGATAGAGCTGCACATAAAAATTGTTTTGGGGTCCATACTTATAAGTCAGAAACATGACGACTTATTCTAGAATGTCGTTAGAAGAATCAAGGGTGTAAATTGTATTTACGAGCTGCATGGTTTAAGAAATCAGATTATTTCAGTGTTCTCGGGCCGTTGTGAGTACAAGCATTAGTTGAAGGAGAGGCACCCCACGACTAGTAGCATCTGTTTTTCAGCAAGACTATCCGTGTCAATTTAACACCACAGTTCTCAAAAATATCGTGAATTTGGTTCTGAGTAGAGCTGGTATTACTTTGTCCTACTCTACCACCTTAATAGGAAAAATATTAGTTGGTAATGATGTGCGGGGCACTTGATAAGGCTCAGGTTTTATCCAAATAAAAACTACTGCAAGTGCACAACAAAGCAGTTGTAGAATAAGAGGTTATCGAATCCTAAGGGAGTAAGTAAACTACACTAACAATTTTAGATTCGGACTAGGCTAAGCAGTATATAATAAATGTAATGCGAAATAGCTAAAACAATGAAAGCAAGCGAAATTTTTATTGATCTAAGACTCAGAAAACTAAAAGTGCTAAGTCAGGACAATTCGAAGGTTGAATCCGAGAATATAGAATGCAGAAAATCAGGAATGAAAAAGAACTATCTTGAACATGAATCGCAAATATATAACTAATCAATTCTCATTGCAGAAGTTAACTATGTCTAAATCATAGAGTTTCAAATATCTTTGCAAACCATAACAACCAAAACATGTAGTAATGATCAGGTTCAATTGTTCACAAAATTCCTAAGCAAAATCTCGTTACACTAAATCGTTTTGCTCATCTAATACTAGATAAGGTTATCAATAATGCTCTCACATCTATTAAACAACCTAGGTCTAAGAAAATTAGTTTTAAAGCAAGCACAAATGAAGAACCAACAAATATTCCTAACAGTTAGCGTTTTCTACAAACTCATCATCAACCCTTGAAAAGCACTAACTTAACTAGCAGATTACTCAGACATGATCATGGAATCATAAAGCATGGCTGGATAAAATTGCATTGAAAGAATAGAATAAAAGATAAAGGGGTTCGAAATCTTCTCCAAAAGAGTACAAGATCTGTCTCCCCAAAACCTCTGTATAAAACTCTCTCTAAAGCTCTCTGAAATCTAAAGTCTGAGATGAAAGCCAACAATGGCTAAAAACCTTATATATACAAGCTAAAAGACGAACTGGAACACTTTTGTAATCAGTGGACCATCAGGGGCCAAAGTTAAAATAATCCTCAATCTTTTGACAATAAGTCTCAACTCCTTCCCAGCTACGGGTTACGAGCGTTACCCTTGAGTGGTGATGAGTGTCACCCACTTCAATATTTGCCTTCTGAGTTGCACACTTCGTGGTTGTATCTTGCAATGCTCCAAAAAGCTCCAAAACTTCCAATTATGCTCGAGACATGCTATAACCAGTAAAGACTCTACTAAGACTCTAAAAAGACAAAACAAACTCAATAACAAGGACATATACCATGGGTAAAAATCATAAAAACCATGATATATCAACTCCCCAGACTTAGCTTTTGCTTGCCCTCAAGTAAACTTCAGACAGAGAACAGGGTCGAGGTCTGAAAACAGAAACAATCAGCTAAACATTAGGAAAACCACATTGATTAACACTTTCGAATCCACATACCACATAGCCAACACAAGATAAAATTTCAGTCTAATCATCACAAGCTTAGCAAATCTCTCAAATCCAGTTCAAGCTCCTTCAAGAAATCCGAAATCTCTGCTGCTAACTCTTTAAAGCTATCTAAGTATCATCTCAATCACTTACATATTCCTTTCCCTTCCTAAACAACTGAACAAAGCAATCTCAACACAGATCTCCTATTTTCTCTTCCCTTGATTTTTCCTTCGTGATTTTTTCAATTTTTCAACTCTTTTCTCATCATATTTTTTACAGTCTAAGATATAATGCTACTCAATACTTGTGTTCCTTGTGAGGAGACATGTTCTTGAGTGTTGTTCATTATTGTTGTTCCTTGTAAGGAGGCAGGGTCATGATGCACCATTCTTTTGTCTTAAACTCTTAAAAGCTGTATCAGGGAAGATCAAAGAGAGACTGTATCTAAACATGCTTGCCAGTGTTGAAAGAGAAAATCAAGATCAATGAGAATCAAGCTCCAAGACAAGAAGTTTAAAGTTCATTAAAGTGGAGCTAACATCAAAATTTTCAGATTCTCTAAGAACCTAAACCTTCATTGCTAGACTGATTTACCTATGACTTTCAACTTAGTAAGACTTGTAATCAACTACTGTGGCAATGGTTCTTATAAGTATCAATATTCTGTAGTTAGTTCCAAGAAAAACTGACAGTTTCAAAATTTTGACTCTATAAAACAGGTTTTTCACTCAACTTTAAGACTCTAAAAAATCAAACACAATGTACACAACGTCAGTAGCCACCTCCCCCAAACTTAAACAACAGTGTCCCCAGTGTTTTATGTCAAGAGTTGGTCAAAAAGAAGCAAGTGAACGTATAGAACCAAGTGTGAAAAGTGCTACCTCGCGAAGGGACGGGTGACGAGCGTCACCGCGTCTGTAACTCCAGCATCGACAAGTTAGATGTATAAATGTTATGTTATCATTTGTACTCTAAAGTCAGACTGTTAGAGAAATTAAACACACATTTAAGAACATCCAAACATAGTAATAAAACCTGGTTCAACAAGTTCACAAAACAACATCAAAGCAACTGACAAATGACACAAAGAAAAACATAAAAATGACTCAGGTGAAAATAAAAGAAAAGTGGAAATCAGGAACAAGTAACCAGATAGTAGAGGATCTATTCCTCATCCTCGCAAGGATCAGTAGTGTAGTGTGGGCGGACACAACCAAAATTACTAAGTGTAGCTACAACATCCCATAATCCCTCAAAGCTGTTAATGATGTGCTCTTGAAAAGCAGTCATGTCCATGGGCGCGTGAGGTCACAGAGGGCGCCTGAAAGCAGTGGGTGTGGTTGTGGGTGTAGCCTGGCGTCTGGATGGTCCAGCCTGAGCAGCAGCAGCAGAGGAAGAAGCGCCAGCAGTGGCTCCTCTAGGACGCTGGGGAATGAAACGCAGCAAAGCCGGATAAGGCTAAAAACGCAGCTGGCGCTTATCGCCCTGGATCGTGGTGAGCTCCCGGTTTGGCAACTGTATACCAACATACTCTCCAGTAAGAGTAGTGAAAGTATAGACCAATCTCTGCTTGAACCAAGTAGCGTTGCGCAGATGTGTCTCATCCATGAGAGATCTCTCGGTCAGAATGCTGCAAGGTGAAGACTCGATCTGGAAATGCTGGAAGATGGGTGTAAGAAGACTGCTCATGCTCTCACTCTTCTCCCCCGGACTGGTGAATGGCTTGGTCTTCAGAGAGACCAAGTGCTCAGCGAAAATGGTGCCCAGATTGGCGCGGACCATACTGTCTTTCGAGATCTCATCATCCAGCATATCGGCAAAACCGTAGTAAAGCAGAATCAACTCGCTGACACGCATTTTGCTTGGTGCAGACTTGCACAAGATGGTGTTGCCCAAAAGGCGCAGAATATACCTCATCACAGGATGGTGAACATCCTCTGTGTGCTCGTCTTGCTGTCGTAGATGCCATTCCCGAACTTGGACCAGAACGTCTGCATGTGGGTCCACTGTGAAGGAGTAAGCAAACCTGAAAGATGGTCAGGGAAGCAATAGATCACGCAAAGCTCAAAGAGACTGAACCTGTAGCGAATCCTGCAGATCAGAAATGTCATTGTGCTTTGCTGCGCTGTCGTGGCCAGTTCGTTCTCGTAGTACACGTGAACGGTAGAGAGGAACTGACGAACCAAATCGGGGTATAGATCGTACTGCTGTAACGCCATTGTACCCATCCCGATCCCCTCGAGAACCTGCAGTACCTCATCTAGAATACCCATCTCCCGCAACACTGTGTTGTCCGCGAATCAGGTGGGAATGTCTTCACCTCCTGCCATGCATTGTAGAATAGCGTGTCATACTCATCCCACTCCTCCTGAATGTCGCAGACCACAAAGGTATCCCACACCACTTCCTGCTTCGGACTCCCTGCCAAAGCAACTCCATAAGCGATTTTATGATCATCTCGTTTTGGCCATGGAGGCCTGCAAACTGGTCTACTGCTGTCTGAATGCGCTGATCCTGATGCAGTGCTTGAAGACGATACTGGTCGCTGTCTTTTCTCATGTCAAGGCATCTGAAAAATTTAAACTAAGAACAACCAAAAATTCTCCAAAATTAGCCAATTTTCAAAATTTCGAAAAATCAATGAATCAAAGTGAATTAGCTTATGGCGATAACCAACAGTACTACCAGGAATACAATTCAATCACAATTTTAACACAAATCACCCTAAATTTTCAGATTTTTGCAAAAGTCATCATGAACTCGAAAATTTCAAAAACTTGAAAATCAACTAATCAAATCATTAAGAGATGGTAGCATTCATCTAATACAACCTAACTAACCATGATTTAACAGTTAAATTAAGCTAATCAAGTCAAAAATCGAATTTATCCAAACCTATTACGGACTGAAATTTGGGGATTCAGAACACATACATTTCAGATCTTGAAAACCGATTAGAGATTCTGAAAGAGCACTAAAATCTGCACAAATTAGGCTTTTGAATCACTCAATTTGGTTAACAAAATCAAAAGTTGCGATTTGTTGATATTTTCTCTAAGTGTTCTTCGATTTTACAGTTATGAGCGCGAGGAAGAAGAAGGAAGGAGATAACGCGTACCTTGGCTTTGGACGGGTGACGAGCGTCACCTGTAATTTGTCTGGTCACCTTTTTTTATAGATTTTTTAATTTATTTCATAAGTAACTAAATAATTATATGTACGAAAAATAAAAACTAAGGATATAAAACAAAACTTACCAGTTGGTTACCTCTCACTAAGCGCTTGTTTAAAGTCATTAGCTTGATTTTGATGGCTGTTTAGACAGCTGATGCATCATCTAGAGACACAATGTGTCCTGCTGGAATCTAGGCTCTCGCCCAATAATGTTTCACCCTCTGTCTATTGACAGTTAACTCCTCTCCTTTGGAGTTGATCAAGACAAAAGCGCCATGTGGTCTAGCCTCTTTGACAGTGAAAGGATCTGACTGACGAGAACACAGTTTACCAGGAAACAACTGTAAACGAGAATTGTAAAGGAGTACCTGGTCGTTAGGCTCGTAATGTCTGGAGATGATCTTCTTATCATGATATCCCTTTGTCCTCTCCTTGTATAACTTGCAGTTTTCATAGGCCAGATATCTAATTTCATCCAGTTAATTGAGCTGAATCAAGCTCCTCTCTGCAGCAGGCTTCAGATCGAAGTTCAGCTTTTTGATAGTCCATTCTGCTTTGTATTATAGGCTCATTGGGAGATGGCACGCCTTGCCATAGAGCAGATGGAATGTTTAGTCCCAAGTGGCGTTGTGTAAGTAGTTATGTAAGCCCACAATGCATCATTCAATTTTGCTGACCAATCATTCCTTGTCTTCTCAACTGTCTTTTTCAGAATCTGCTTGATCTGTCTGTTGGAAACCTCAACTCGTCCACTGATCTGGGGATGATAAGGCGTGGCCACTCTGTGCGGTACACCATACTTCTTCAGCAGCTTTTCAAAGACCTTGTAAACAAAGTGAGAACCACCATCACTGATAACAATTCGCGGGACACCAAATATGGGGAAAATAATGGTCTTGAACAGCTTCAAAACCACTGCACCATCATTTGTAGGAGTAGCCAACGCCTCCACCCCTTTAGATACATATTTAACAGCAACCTGAATGCATCTGTTCACATAAGATTAGGGAAAAGGGCCCATGAAGTCAATGCCCCAACAGTCAAAGACTTCAACCTCAAGAATAAAGTTATGTGGCATCTCATGTCTTCTGCTATCTTCACTCTCCTCTGACATGTATCACATCGTGTAATAAATGCTTGAGCATCCTGAAGCATAGTAGGCAACCAGAAACCAGCTTAAAGAACTTTGGAGACTGTTTTGAATGTGGCAAAGTGTCCAGCATACTCTAAGCCACGACAGTGAAATAGGACGTCTGGAACCTCTGCTTCTGCTAAGCATCTCCTGTAAAGATATGGCTCATCCCAGTAAAATCTCATAAGTTCTCTCAAGAACTTCTACTTAGCACATCCCTTGAAATCATGTGGTTCATCATCTACAGCAAGATAGTTAGCAATATCAGCATACCAGGGTCTCTGGGGATCAGTAGTGGCGTACACATGCTCTGCAAAATCTGTTCCCAGGCTTGCACAAATCGTAGCCAAAGTCTGATCTGGGTGATGAGCATCACCAGACTGGATGACGAGCATCACTGGCTTCGTGACTAAACTGGGTCGTGAATCTGCTTCGGTGGTGATGAGCGTCACCCTCCTGGTGTCACTCGTCATTGCCATGTAGTTGCGAGAACATTGCAGGTTTTCAATACTTTCTTCCTGGATTCGAGTCTCAATCAGATATACATTCTCCTCAGGCCAGAAATCATTGATTGGCACGTCATCTTCAATCCTAATCTTAGAGAGATGATCAACAACTTCATTCTCAACTCCTTTCTTGTCCTTGACTTCAATATCAAACTCTTGAAGAAGCAGAATCCATCTCAACAGACTTGGCTTTGCATCCTTCTTCTGCATCAGATACTTCAGTGCTGAATGGTCAGTATGGACCACGACCTTGGATACAACAAGGTACTGGCAAAATTTCTGAAAGGCAAAAATTACAGCCAACAGTTCCTTCTCAGTTGTTGCATAGTCCTTCTCAGTTGATGAGAAGTCATCCATGAAAACCTCCATAAACCTCTCAATCATGTCAGTGAAGGTCGACATCATGCATCTCTGGAAGGTTGCAGAAGCATTACACAGTCCAAAGGGCATTCTGTGATATGCAAATGTGCCATAAGGAACGGTAAACGTGGTCTTCTCTTGATCATCTGGATGGATGGGGATCTGAAACAAGCCTGAGTAGCCATCAAGGAAGCAGTAATACTTGTGATTCGACAGCCTCTCAAGCATCTGATCGATGAAAGGTAGAGGGAAGTGATCTTTCCTTGTGGCTGCATTCAGCTTCCTGTAATCGATGCACATCCTGTGTCCTGTCACTGTTCTGGTTGGAATCAGCTCATCCTTGTCATTCTTCACCACTGTAACCCCTCCTTTCTTAGGGACCACGTGTACAGGACTGACCCAAGCGCTGTCTGATATAGGATAGATGATCCCAGCTTGCAGCAGTTCATGATCTCCTTCTTGACAACATCCTGCATGTTCGGATTCAGCCTCCTCTGGTGCTCCATTGATGATTTCGATTGATCCTCCAAATGTAAGTCTGGAGAAATCCCTGAAATATCATCAAGAGAATAGCCAAGAGCTTTGCGAAATCTGCGCAGCTTACTTAGCAAAAGAGTGAACTATGCATTCTTCAATGAAGCTTTAACAATAACTGGATAAGTGGAGTTTTCTCCAAGGAAAGCGTACCTTAGCCTTACAGAGAGCTGTTTAAGCTTAACTTTTAGTGTTTTTGCTGCATCCCAATCACCCATTGTAGCAGCTTTCGCAGATGAAGTGACCAGCTCATCCTTTGCAACAAGTTGCATCACATGTGCAGTAGCATCCATCATCTTTGTGTAGCCAGTAGCAGCTGCATCCAGATGCTCATACTCTGCTGTAGAAGTGGTCAACGCCCTCTCCAAGGGGTCTTCTGATCTCATCTCTTGAAAGATCTAATCAGCAAGGTTGGTAAAAACATCCACATAAAATGTCTGTCCATCTATGGTTGGCCTCCTCATCAGCTTGTCTATTTTGATTGCATCACCAAATCACCAACATTCATCTCTATTCTATCCTTTCTGATGTCTATAATAGCTCCGGCAGTAGCCAGGAAGGGTCTGCCAAGAATCAGAGGGTCTTTGGGTTCTTCTCCATACTCTAAGACCAAGAAATCAGTAGGAATCATGTAGTCTCCTACTTTGATAGGAACATCCTCTATCACACCTTAAGGAACTCTGGCTGATCTATCAGCTAGGATAAGAGATATCCTGGTAGCCTTAACATTGGTCATCCCTAAGCTCTTGGCAACAGAATGAGGCATCACGTTCACACTAGAACCAAGAACACACAATGATCTCTCAAATCTGTCAGAAAATATTGTGCAGTCTAAAACAAAGCTTCCTGGGTCTGAAAGCTTCTCTGGTACTCTGTTCTGAATCAAAGCACTAACCTGCACGTTTATCATCATTTCTCCTGCCTATAAGCTCAAGTTGTTGGTCACCATCCTCTTCACATATCTCCTTATAACACGAGTAATCCTCACAACATCTATCAATGGAATCTCAATGACCAGCTTATCCATGATAACCTTGCATCTGGGATCTTCAAGCTCTTGTTTAGACTTCTTAGGATGCTTAGGATAGGGTACCTTAGGCTTGTACACCGTTTCCTTAGAATTATTAGAAGTCTCAGGCAAAGCAGCTGTGAATCGCTGTGGGTGACGAGTGTCAATGGATTGGTGACGAGTGTCACTTGTTTGTGAGGAATTCGCGTCAGGGGGCTTACAAAGTTGGTGGCGAGCGATACCCCTCTTGGGTGACGATCGTCACTCGTTGTTTTTCACCAGGAATTTCATCATCTTCATACTCTTCAAGTCCAACCAATTCTCCTGAGCTCAAATCCTTCTGCAACACTGGTTGCAGGTTCTTTCCACTTTTTAATGTGATGGCATTCACATGATGTTTGAGATTAGCATTAGTCCTTCCAGGAAGGAATTCCTCTTGCCTCTGAACAGCTCCTGCAGTTTGAGCAACTTGAGTATCCAGCTTCTTCATATGAGAGTTCAAACTCTCAATTTTTCCATTCAGGTCCTGATACAGCGAATCCATCTTGCCATTGAAGTCCACTGTCAGCTTCTGCTGTCCCTCTAGGAGTTGTTCTAACATAGCTTCCACCTTGTTGTCTTGTGGAAGTACAGCTTGATAGGAAGAAGAACCATAGTTCCTGTTGAAGTTGCTGCTGTTCTGGTAAGGTTTCTGGAACTCTGCCTTTTGGAACTGAGGCTTGGGTGTGTAACCAGGCGAGCTTTGATTCCCTGTGAAGGTACTCTTCTGATTATTGTTTTTGTAGCCTCTGTTCCATTGCTGATTCTCATACCTTTGACCCTGAAATCCTCCAGCATTGATGAAATTCACATCTTCCTGCTCAATATCCTCTGGATTTTTGAAAGTCCCTACCTTTGCAGCAAAGTGGACTGACTTCTTTCCCACCAAAAGGCTGTGCATACTGTCCATCTTAGTCTTGACTTCAGCAATCTGATTCCCATCATTCAAACCAGCTTGTTTTATCCTCTGAAAATCTGCATTCTTGATGCTGTTGCTGCAGGCTAAATTTTCAATCAGAGTTATTGCAGCTTCTGGCTGTTGAAGTTCCTATTGCTAGCAGCATCCAATGCCATCTGGTACTTCCAGTCAATGCCTCTGAAGAAAATCTCAAGCAGCTGCACCTGACTGAAATGATGATGAGGACAGTCCCTTTTATAAGACTTGAATCTCAGCCAAGAAGCTTTAAAAGCTTCAATAGGACCTTGGGAGAATGATGCAATTTTCGTCCTCAGGTTCTCTGATCTAGCATCATCATAGAAATTATTCAGAAAAACATTCTTGGTGCTCTCCCAAGTGGTCAACAAACCAGACTCCAGTTGCTTCAGCCAATAAGCAGCATATCCTCCAATTGAGTAAGGGAACAGCTTACAGAATAAAAATTCATAGCTAACTCCATTAGCTCTAACACTTAAAGCCAAATCCTGAAACCTCTCAATATGATCCATAGGATGCTCATGAGGTAAGCCATGGAAATGATGTTGTCCTCAAAATCATTCCTCTTGAAAGCAGGAGGGCGGATTGCAGCTCTGTTGGCATAGAACTGGTCAGGTCTGTTGTAATCTCCTAGAGTCCTCTGAACAAAACGCCCAACAGCATTGTTAGCAGCAACAGGAGCTCCAGTGTCTTGTGCCACTGGTTGAACCGCCTGTTCAACTATGACATTGCCCCCCTTGATCCAATCTCTGCCCTTCTTCATTCCTTCTATTTCCCTCTCTGTCAACCAAGTGACCTTCTGCATCTTCAACCAGGATCAGTGGAGCAACCATTGTAGACTGTTTCTTAGTTTTCCTGATGGTCCCCTCAAACTTAGCGAGTTCGTTGATGCTCAAAGTCATAAGCTCCTTCTCTTTGTTGCTTCTGGTACTGCGATTATACATACACCTCAAACCAGCACAAAGAAAAGTAGCAGAAAGTTAGTAAACAAATAAAAGCTTAGACAAAATCCTAATACTAAAATCGAATAGACAGCTATTACTCCTCGGAAACGGTGCCAAGTGCACAGCAAAGCAAGTGCACAACAAAGAAGTTGTAGTATAAGGGGTTATCCAATCCCAAGGGAGTAAGTAAACTACACTAACAATTATAGATTCGGATTAGGCTAAGCAGTAGATAATAAATATAATACGAAATAGCTAAAACAATGAAAGCAAGCAAGATTTGAGTGATCTAAGACTCAGAAAACTAAAAGCGCTAAGTCTGGACAATTCGCAGGTTGAATCTGAGAATATAGAATGCATGAAATCAGGAATGAATAAGAACCGTCTTGAACATGAATCGCAAATATATAAATAATCAATTCTCATTGCAGAAGTTTACTATGTCTAAATCATAGAGTTTCAAATCTCTTTGCATATCCTAATAACCTAAACATGCAGTAATGATCAGGTTCAATTGTTCACAAAACTCCTAAGCTCAATCTCTTTGCACTAAGTCGTTTTGCTCATCTAATACTAGATCAGGTTATCAATAATGCTCTCACATCTATTAAACAACCTAGGTTTCAAATTTCGAGATGATGTATCTAAGAAAATCGGTTTTAAAGCAAGCGTAAATGAAGAACCAATAGATATTCCTAACAGTTAGCGATTTCTACAAACTCATCATCAACCCTTGAAAATCCCTAACTTAACTAGCAGATTACTCAGAGATGATCATGGAATCACAAAGCATGGCTGAATAAAATTGCATTGAAAGAATAGAATAAAAGATAAAGGGGTTCAAAATCTTCTCCAAAAGAGTACAAGATCTGTCTCTCCAAAAGCTCTGAATAATACTCTCTCTAAAGCTCTCTGAAATCTAAAGTATGAGATAAAAGCCAACAATGGCTAAAAACCATTTGTAATTAGTGGAACTTCAAGGGCCAAAGTGCAAATAATCCTCAATCTTATAACAACAAGTCACGACTCCTTCCCAGCTACGGGTGACGAGCGTCACCCTTGAGTGGTGATGAGCGCACCCACTTTAGTATTCACCTTCTGAGTTGCACACTTCGTGGTTGTATCTTACAATGCTACAAAAAGCTCCAAAACTTTCAATTATGCTCCAGACATGCTATAACATGTAAAGATTCTAGTAGGAGTCTAAAAAGACCAAAAAGACTCAATAAAAAGGACTTATACCATGGTTAAAAACCATAATAACCATGATATATCAGCACTCCTGAAGAAGGTTATAGGATATTGTACTCTTATACAAAGGTAAATCCTGGAACAGTAACAAGTGTGGTTGGATGCAGAGAAAAAGTTCAAACACCTATTCATTACTTTGGGCGCTAGCATTGAATGGTTTCAAGCAATGAAGAAAGTGATAATTGTGGATGCAACATTTCTTAAGACTCTATATGGTGGAGAACTTGTGTTTGCCACAGCTCAAGATCATAATCATCATCATTACTTCATTGCTTTTGGTGTCATTGATACTAAGATGCATGATAGTTGGATGTGGTTTTTCAAGAAGCTGAAAATCGTTATATCTGATGATCCTGAATTGGTTTTTATAAGTGACAGACATAAAAGCATCATAAATGCAGTAGCGAAGGTGTATCCCCGGTCCCATCATAGACATTGTATATGGTATTATCTCAAAACATGAGAGGTAAAGTTCAGCATAAGGTGAACAAAGATCTAGTGGCGGCAAAATTCATCCAATGCGCTCATATTTATACTATTAGTGAGTTCGAAAGGGAGTATGCTGATTTTAAGAAGAGGTTGATAGCTTGTTATATTCTAGTGATTTAGGCTGAATTTCATATATAATTTCCCTTATTTTTGCACCTTTTCTTAGCATTTTAGTCTCATTTGCATCTAGAAGAAGCATTACATGCATTTAGCTTAGGATTGCATATATGTGCATGTTTATGGTGTATTTCAGGTGTATTTAGAGGTTTTGGAGCTTCGGAAGGAGATTGGAGCAGCATACATTCGAAGGAATATCATAAGAAGGAGTCTTGCAAATTATAAGTCTATATCGAGGTGGAGCATCAAGCAGATATCTCCTATATTTATACCATTTAAGACTGCATTTAGTTCATGTCTTGATCTTCTTTTGCATATTTTCCTTTGCTTTTGTCCCATTTTCCTTTGTTTTTAGACTTAGGTTGCATTTAGGTTGTAGTTTGCATTTTCTTTGCATATGGAGTGTTTTTAGGTATCTAAAGAGCCTTTAAAGACAAGGGGGAAGCATGGGAATGATTCAAGGAGTTGCCCCAGTCAAGGAGAATCAAGAGGAGCTAAGGAAGTAGAAATTTGGCCCAGCATCGAGCTTGATAGAGTCCACATCGTGCGATGTATTGCACCCGAGAGTAAAGGGGTTTACATCGAGCCTTCACATTACACGATGTCAAGCCACATGACATCTGCATCGAGCAATGACATCGCATGATGTAAGAGGGCAGGAGCTATCAAGACTTATATCAAGTATGCACATCGAGCCAGTCTGCTCGATGTCAAACATCCGAGGAAGCATATCATGCATTCAAATCGCGCAAGACCAGCTCGATCTCAGCACATCGAGCACCCACATCGACCTAGTTTACTCGATGTTCTCCCAATCCGAAGACCATTTTTTACAACTTTGCCACTTGATAGGGCTCAGGTTTTACCCTAATAAAACTACTACAAGTGCCCAACAAATCAGTTATAGTATAAGGTGTTATCGAATCCCAAGGGAGTAAGTAAACTACACTATAGAATTTAAGTTTGAATTATGCTAAGCAATCAATAGTGTATGTTATGCGAAATAGCAAAATAAATGAAAGCAAGCGATTTATTGGTTGATCTAAGATTCAGGAAACTAAAAGCGTTAAGTCAGGTCAATTCGCAGGTTAAATCTGAGAATGTAGAATGCATGCAAGCAGGAATGACTTAAATCATCTTAAACTCAAAACTTAATGATATAACTAATGAATTCTCATTGCAGAAGTTATCTATGCCTAATTCACAGAATTCCAAATCTCTTTGCAAATTTTAATAAGTTAAGCAAGCATTAAAGATCAGGTTTCGATTGTTTACAAAACTCCTAAGTCAAATCTCTTTGCAAATAGGCGTTTTGCTCATCTAATACTAGTTCAGGTGATTAACAATATTCTCACATCTATTAAAAAACCTAGGGTTTTGAATTTCTAGATAACTAGTCAAAGAAATCGGTTTTGAATGCAAATACATATGAAGAACCAAAAGATATTCATAACAGTTTAGTGATTCTACAAACTCTTCATTAACCTTCGAAAAGCCTTATCTTAACTAACAGATTACTCAGACATTATTATGAATACACAAAACATAACTGAATAAAATTGCATTAAAAGAATAGAGTAAAAGATAAAGGGGTTCGAAATCTTCTCCAAAAGAGTACAAGATCTGTCACCCCAAAAGCTCTGAATAAAACTCTCTCTTAAGCTCTGAATTCTAAAATCTAAGATAAAAACCAAAAGTGGCTGAAAACCTAATATATACAAGCTAAAACATGAGGTGGAACACTTTTGTAATTAGTAAAACTTATGGGGCAAAAGTGCAATTAATCCTCTATCTTTTAAAACCAGTCGCGACTCCTCTTCAGATACGGGTGACGAGCATCACCTTTCAGTGGTGACGATCGTCACCAAAGCCAATTGATGCCTTCGAGTTGCTAACTTCGTGGTTGATTCTTGCAATGCTCCAAAAAACTCCAATAACTCCAATTATGCTCCAGACATGATATAGCCTGCAAAGACTCTTCTAGGACTCTAAAAAGACCAAAAAGACTCAATGAAAAAGACTTATATCATGGTTAAAAATCATAAAAACCATGATATATCAACTCCCCCAGACTTAGCTTTTGCTTACCCTCAAGCAAACATCAGACAGAGAACAAGGTCGAAGTTTGAAAACAGAAACAGCCAGCTAAACAGCAGGAACACCACATTGATCAACACTTTCGAATCCACATACCACAGAGCCAACACAAGATCAAATTTCAATATAATCATCACAAGCTTAGCAAATCTCTCAAATCCAGTTCAAGCTCCTTCAAGAAATCTGAAATCTCTTCTGCTAACTCCTTATATTTATCTAAGTGTGATATCTCATCAAGGTTTTATCATCTCAATCTCCTACAGATTAGTTTCCCTTCCAAAACACTGAACAAAGCAATCTCAATATAGCTCTCCTATTTTCTCTTCCCTTGATCTTTTCCTTTGGATATTTTCGAATTTGTAACTTCTTTTCTCATTTTTTTTACAGTCTAAGATATAGTGCTACTCAATACTTGTGTTCCTTGTGAGGAGACAGGTTTTTGAGTGTTCATTACTATTGTTCCTTGTAAGGAGACAGAGCATGATGCACCATTCTATTGACTTAAACTCTTAAAAGTTGTATTAGGGAAGATCAAAAAGAGACTGTATCTAAACATTCTTGTCAGTGTTGAAAGAGAGAATCAAGATCAATGAGAATCAAGCCCCAACATAAGAAGTTTAAAGTTCATTAAGGTGGAGCAAACAACAAATTTTCCAGATTCTCTAAGAACATAAATCTTCATTGCTAGACTGATTTACATATGAATTTTAACTTAGTAAGACTTGTAATCAACTACTGTGGCAATGGTTCTGATAAGCATCAACGTTTGTGGTTAGTTCCAAATAAAACTGACAGTTTCAAAATTGTACCTCGCGAAGGATTGGGTGACGAGCGTCACCTCTCAATGGTGACGATCGTCACAGCATATGAAACTCCAGCATCGATAAGTTAGATGTGTTAAACGTTATGTTATCATTTGTATTCTAAAGTCAGACTGTTAGAACACTCAAACACACATTTAATAACACTCAAATCAATAACTCCTGGTTCAACAAGTTCACAAAAAACCATCAAAGCAACTGACAACTGACTCAAAAGAAAAACATAAAAATGACTCAAGAGAAATAAAAGAAAAGAGAAACAGAATCAAGTAACTAGATAGTAGAGGATCTAGTCCTCATCCTCGCAGGCCTCAACAGCAGAGTGAGGACGGACACAACCACAATTGCTGAGTGTAGACACATCAGCCCATCAGCCCTCAAAGCTATCAATGACATACTCCTGAAAGGCAGTCATATCCATGGGCGACTGAGGTCTAGGAGGATGCCTGAAAGCAGTGGGTGTAGTCGTGGATGTAGTCTGGCGTCTCGATGGTCCAGCTTATGTAGCAGCAGCGGATGAGGAAGCGCCAGCAGTGACTCAACAAACTTGGGTCAGGCTGAAAACATAACTGGCGTCTATCGCCCTTGATCGTGGTGAGCGCTGATATCTCTTGTATTTACACCATGTAGGCTTGCATTTAGTGCATGTTTTGGTTCTTTTTTGCATGTTTTCCTTATCCTTTGCCCCATTTTCTTCTCCTTTTAGACTTAGGTTGCATTTAGGATGTAGTTTGCATTTTCTTTGCATCATGGATGTTTTTAGGTGCTCATGGAGCTACAAGGAGCATGAAGGAGCTTTGGGAGTTGACCAGGAAGCTGGCTGAGCTGAAATGGAGCAGAAGGAACCAAGGCAGACGATCTCTGCAGAGCCTATCGGTCAAGACACAAGGCATATCAGTCAAGGAGTGACCGATAGAAGACCCATCGATCAAGCCTATCAGTCAGGGAAGTGACCGATAGAAGTACACCGTATGGATTTCGGTCACTCTATCGGTCATCTTCTAGACCGATAGGATCCCTATCGATCACCTTATCGGTCACAACTGACCGATAGGAACCCGGTCCAGAGCTGCCTTTTAGTACACTTTTGCCATTACTTTAGGGCTTCCTTCTTTTATGTATAAATACTATTTTCTGGGGATTTTCGAGCAGTCACGTCATATCACTGTTCTTGAGTTATTGATCTGAGTTTGTAAGACATATTTCTTGCTTCATTTAATATAAGTTTATATTTGTCATTAATCTTTCCTTAATCTCTCTCTTTTAATCATGATTAGTATCTTTTCCTCTTGTGATTTGGTGTTAAACATAAGTATTAGTGAGTAGTTTTCTTAGGGTTCTTAGATATGGTAGATTAAGGGGATTTAGGGATTGATTAGGGTTTGTTTAGTGCTTAATAACATGGGTTCCTCTCTATTGATCTGTTCTTAAGCTAGAATTTTCTTGATCACACTTATCTAGGATTTGAGCTTTCTCTTATGCCCACCAAGTGTTTGATGAAATGCTGATCTTGTTTGATAGAGGATTTGCTGGCCTTGGCTCAAGAGATTAACTGTTTGAGGAGCATTTTGACATGAATAAAGTTGATTAGTATTGCTTGTTGAATGTTTAAGCACTAATGAGAGTTATTTCTTGTTAAGGTGTTTAGCAAATGGCTATTTATCAAGATATTGGACTTAGCTTGCTTGTTTGTGAACTCTATGTCTAGAAACCACCATTGCTAGCTTGTTTGCTTGATCAATGCTGTTTGAAACAACCTTAGATTGTCTCTGAATTCTCCTAAATCAATAACCACATCTAGGAACTTGCTTTCTCTTTATTGAATTTCGAATTCGTCTAAGTGCTCTGTTATTTACTCCGTTTTGCTTCTTTGATCATTGCTAAACTGTCTCTATTTTAGTTCTCTTTGGTTATTGTTAATTCAGTTGCTTAGGCAACAAAAAAACCCTCTCTGCTTGCTTGACTTAAGGATTTCTGCTTGCAACTCTTTTGCTATTCCACAACTGCCCATGGATTGACATAAAACCCCGAGGGGTGATTGAGAAAGAGACATAAAACCTCTTTATCAATTTGGCGCCGTTACCATTGGGGTTTTCAGTTTGAATCATTAGAGTTTGTAGAGTCTTTAAGATCAAGTTTTCTGTTTTAATTGGTTACTCACTCCTTTTCAAGTATTTTCATTTCAGGTACATCTCTACAACTAGAGAAGATGCTCTGTTTTGAAACTCCAAGGTGCAACAACTTCTACCAAGAGCTTCTGCCTATGAACTACTTTGCAGACAGATACAACCCCCACACACAGTTTGCACCCACTCCTGCTATACCTCAAGGCCAATTCACTGCCTCTACCTCTAGTGCAGCCGATACCAAGAGCATGCTCAACTTACAACTCCTTGAAACATTGATGAACCAGAGATTTGCTGAGCTGCATAACAAGCTAGACTCTGTTCATGATGTGCTTAACACCAAGCTTGATGATTTGGATTCAAGAATACAGATATTAGAAAGCAACAGAGGAATTGCAATTGCACCATGCTCCCAAGATGCTTCAGTGGAAGAGCTTGGCATTATGCTTCAAGAGTTGCTGTTACATGTGGACATGTTAAGGGCTGAGTATGGGGGGGGGGGGGGAGGCCACCCATGCCAACATTGATGATCAAGAAGCTACAGATATTTTATACAAGTTCCTCAAAGGACTAGATGACAGCTTGAACAGAGAAGAAGAGCAAGAGAGAGCAGCACAAGAAGCTGCTGAGAAGGAAGAGGCTGGGAAAGCCTTACTTGCTCTAGAAGAAGAAGACAAACCAGAGCTCAGTGAAGCTGACAAAGAACTTGTAGAGACATACCATGCTTTGATGGTCTTGGCTAGTTAAAGTGCTGAAGACTGCAGGGAGCTATATGCCACCAAGTGGGCAGCTCCTCAAGCAGAAATGAGAAGGGTAAAGCTCCTGAAGTTCAAGCTTATAAACCACCAATCACTTACCCCACAATGCACTTTACAAAGGCTAGGATGGAAGTCTACACAAAGTTCATGAAAGACATACAAGATGCTGGAATAAAGCTTCCCCATGGAACCACTTTACTTGAAGTGAAGGATCAGATCAGGTTCCTCAAAGAAGTCTTTGACAAGCTGGAAATAGTGAAGCCAATTCTGGAGAATGTGGGGGCTGATCTGACTAGAAGCAAGGAGCTGAAGACATTGACAAAGCTTTCCAATCCAGGAAAGTTCCTCATTACTTGTGAACTAGAGATGCTAGACAATGTTGGAGGCTTGTGTGATTCAGGGTCAACAGTGAATGTCATGTCTCTCCACTTGAGCCAAACTTTAGGAATCAAGAAACTGAAGCCCTGCAAAGCCTCTATCACCTTTGTGGATAACACCTCAACAAGACCTTTGGGCATGGTGAAGGATTTCCCTTTGAAGATTGGGAATTGCTTAGTACAAACAGATTTTGTGGTTATGGAGAAGACATATTCAAGAGAGGTGCCACTTCTTCTAAGAACACCATTCTTGGCAACAGCAGGAGTTCAGATGGACTTCAAGAGAGGCTCTGTTATTCTGAAAAATGTTGATGAGTACAAGGTCTACAACATTGTTTCTCCTTCCATAGTATTTTGTGGAATGATCATTGAAGAGGAGAGTGATCAACAACAACTTCCAGAGCGTATAAAACAAGCTATGAACTTCACAATGAGTATGTTGATGAATGACACTCTCCCTGATGAGCCAGAACATAAGCTGGACACTGGATTGAAATTTGAAGATGGTTTGAATGATGTTGAAAGCTTGATCACTAAGGGAGTGAAGCCTTTGATCACACCAAGTGTCAAAAAGAAGAGGAACAGGAAGTCAGCTCGTGAGAAAAAGAAGCTGATGTCAGTGGGCACTTGGGTCTACCAAAATAAAGAGGTAGGAGCACCAGCTCCATTAACCTCTTCTCACTAGTGAGGTAAGCAAAGTCAAGCTTAGTGACTTTAAACAAGCACACTTGGAAGGTAGTCCCATGGTATCTTTTATATATATTATGCTTTCTAGTTTATTTTTATGCTTATATAATGTGTATAGAAGCAGGAATTCGGTTTGGGGATTGAGAAAGTGTCTAAGGGACAAAGAACATGTGCATTTTGGCTACTATCGATCACAGTATCAGACAAGACAAGACCGATACAGACCCTATCGGTCATGCTATCGGTCAGCTTGTGATCGATAATAGTAGAGCCAAAATGCACCGGTCAACCTATCGATCACTCGTATTCTATCGGTCTAGCAATCGATCAGATATTGACCGATGGAAATACATTGGTTGTATTTTGGTCACTCTATCGGTCTAGAGAGTGACCGATACAAAGCAATCAGATGTATTTCAGTCAGTGTATCGATCAGATATAGACCAATAGGATTCAACAGGAAGCTATCGGTCACCGTATCGGTCACAATGTGACTGATAGCCCCGCGAGGTAAGTGTTCCATTTTTCAAAAACATTTCCCTCTTTTGGCTCGGAGCCAAAGAGGTTTGAATTTGAATTTTGGCTCCTTCTTAACATTTTGCAGAGCTCTTGAGCACTTTTGTTATTGTTCCCCACACTTAAGATTCCCTTGGTTCCCCACCCACCTCTTTAAAAAACCAACAATCTCTTCTCTTCTCTTCACACTTCATTTACTTCTCTCACCAAAATCCGAAGTTTCTAGCTCTCTCTTTCTTTTATTTATCTTTTCTAAGTGCTCAGAAGCTTCACTAAGGTTTGCTTAATCAACTGTTCATATTTTGTTCTAAATGAATGCATGTGTTTAAAGTTATCACTTCTATGGTTTTAAGAACAAAATTTGTTTAGTTTAAGATGTTGTGCTTTGATTTTTCATGGTGGATGTGTTTAAAATGAGCAAGTTGAATATTAAAGCATTATTTACTGTTAATAAATCTCATTTCTTGCTTGTTTAATATCCTTTTGCACAATCATCTTTTCTTTTGCTTAGAGCCACCATGATAGGTTCACATGCATGAATGTTTGATTTTTATTTATGAACTCTAGCATGTCTAAACTGTTAGCTTGTGAATTCCTTTTGCTTTTTGAAAGTTTAATCTTGTTTTAGCGACTAGTTAAAATTCCTTTGGCTTATAGAAATTCTTTCTAAAGCTTTCAGTTATTGGTTTCTCAAACTGTTGCTCTTTTACTTATAGTATCTTCAAGCTTTGTTTTTGTAGGTACCATGGGTAAATCAAGAACTGCTGCTGGAAGCAAAGGGAAAGCACCACAAAAGGAAGCGCCTACTTCTCCAAGAGTTAGAAGAGATAAGGGCAAGGGTACTGCTGCTGGGCAGTCATCAAAAGCTGCTGGGAAAAAACAAGCTGGAGAAAAAGCTTCCAAGCAGAAAGGAAAGGGCAAAACTGTAGAGGAAGAGGTCCCATAGCATGAGCCAAGTGCTAGAGAACTCAGGGAGGCTTTCAGCCAGTGCACTTTCAAGGCCACAAGATACCCTTGTGCTAACACCATGAAAGCACTTGGGATCTATAGCGATTGCAAGAGTATCTTTGAGCACATGGGGCTTGGTGAGTTCATGGCAATGTCACTTCCCTCCTACCAGCAGCTCACTTATCAATTCCTCTCTACTCTCAAGGTGGTTGGTTATGATGAAAGTGAGCTCTCCAACAAAAATCGGTGGATCTCCTTCAAGCTTGGAAAGCAAAGCTTCACAACAACCTTCCTTGATATCTCCCAAGCGCTTGGTCTAAGGTCCTATGCCCACAAGAGAAATAAGTTCGATATCTCTCTGAAGCAGCACGCCATGCTATGGTAGGTGATTAGATCTGGGCCATTCATTGCTGGAACCACAAGGAACCAGCATCTGAGGCATCCTGCTGTGAGATATGCTCACAAGGCTCTTGTAAACACATACTTTACAAGGAATGAAACAACAAAACTCACAGGCAAGGAGAGAGACTTGATATACCAAGGGGTGTATGAACTTGTGGGTACCAGCGAAGATGGAAGACCTTTGGAACCGCCAAGCAAATATCCATGTTATGTGACCATGCTGATGGAGCAGCTCCAGTCCTACAGGAGCTGGGTCTTAAGTAAAGGGAAGAGGGAGAAGAACCCACAGCTCCACATTGGAGGGGTTGTAACTGCTATTCTCATGGCCAGTGGTGTAGACCTTGAGGAACATGAAGAAGATGCTTTGGAGCCATTATGGATATACATAGACTATCTTAGGAAGAGCCACTTCCTTAAGAAGAGCATCAATGGCAAGTATATCTACAACTTTATCAAGGGCTTCAGAGAGCCAGTGAGAGTCCCTCTCCATAATCCAAGGAATACATCCATCACCATGAGAGGCAACATCAGTTTCAGCCCAAGTGAAGATCAGCTTTACTATGGAGGCCCTGTTCCAGAAGAGAGAGAAGAAGCTAGTTAGGAAGTAGAACCAAGAGAAGTTGGACAAGAAGTTAGAGAAGAAGAAGCTTAAGAAGATGTCCAAAGAGATGCTACTGCTGGCGCTGAAGGCCAAGGAGAAACCCACGAAGAAGATGAGCTTGATGAAGATGAGGTGATGAACTATAACTCAAAGCAGTTCCACTTCAAGCCTTATGAAGGCCCAAGCCAAGAGAGTTCTATGAAGTCTGCTCATGAGCATATCAACACCCTTCAGAAATGGTGTAAGTGGCAAGACAAAGCCATCAAGAAGCTGGTGAAGATGGTGATGGGGAAGTTCAAAAAGAACAAATATACATCAGGAGAAGCTTCCCATCAGAGCCACACTCATGAGTACACTTCTCACCATGAAGAGCCAATGCCACAAGCTGATCCAACTGAAGAAGAGGAAGCTGTTGGGAACCCCCATGAAAGACATTCCTTTCATGCACAATCAAGTGATCAATGGGGAACATGGGCACAACCCATGGCTTCATCATATGAGCCAAGGACCCATACACCATCAGCATGGGAAGCGCCAGCTCCCAACCCTTCTGAAGTTCAACCAACATGGCAATGGGGTACTCAAGGTGATTCTTCTCAAGCTGAACAGATATTGTCAAGCTGGGTTCCTCCACCTCAAGTAGCAGCTACATCTTCACAAATCAAATAGAAGAGGAACAAGAGGAGAGATAGCAAGTCTCCATAGACATCTGGATCCTCCCACCACTCCACTTACTAAAAAGGTACCACATCCTACTCATTGTCTATACCACTGCATTTTTTAAAAGTTTTGTATTATATTTTGTTTTTTCTCTCTCATTGCTTTTATTATACAAGGGACTGTGTAATATAAGTATGGGGGAGAGATTTGGGGTTTGACTTTGTGTTCTGTTTTCTTAGTTTTTTATTTTCTTTCATCTTGAGTCACATGCATATCATGCATTCATCTAAGGCATAGAAAAACACAAAAAAAGATCGAAAAATTTGAAAAAATTTGCAAACCAAAAAGAAAGCATGTAGTTGCATTTCTTAGGATTGAGTCTAGTGTTGACATATAGGCTGCATTGCATTTGCATAGGCAATAATGATGAATTTTCCTTGTAAAGTGCTTAGAGTTTAGAGATGACTTCAGTGGTTAAGTGATTAGTTGTTTGATGCATCATAAGAAAGCTAGAAGTTAAGACTGAACCATGTTTGGATTGCTAATTTTGATCATCTCATCTCATACTGAAAGCATTTGTTCTCTGAAAATCAACTCTATCAATTTGAACTTTAATTTGGACTTTTAATTATCATTTCTTATGCATTGAAAAGTGAATTCATGGCTACCATATACATATTTGGATCATCTTTTTCCTTTTTACCACTCTTGTTGATCCAAATAGCTGATCCTCATACTTATTGGACAATTAATCCACTCTCTTAACCAAAACCTCCTTTTGAGGTTAAACACTATCTTGAGAGCTGTGAGGCCTTTGCATATCATTTTTGATTTTGTCTTGGCAAAAAGTGTTAGGAATAAGGCTGCCAATGATGAGCTCTCTTGTAGACATCAGCTTGCATCTTGAGCTTGACTCTAGGTTAGGAGTTTTGGGTTTAAAGGGTAGAATTAAGTGGTTTGAAATGGTAGAAAAGGGGAAACAGTTAGCATTGTGGTTAAGTAAAGGGAAGTAAAAGCTCTATGTGTTTCGAAAAGAATGGCGCCAGAAACTTAAAAGTTTTGAAGGGTCAATCCAAAGAAGAAATCAGAGCCAAAGCAATCCACCAAAGGTGAAGAAGGTGCCAATGCAACAAAGAAGAGCAAGTCCCAACCAAAAAGAAGCAATCACACAAGCAAAAAGAAGAACTTTCCCCAGCCATGAAGAATGGTAAAGGGTAGAGTTTAGGAAAAGGGTAGACTTAGGGGTTCACTTTGGGGTTTAGAAGTGTTTAGGATTCATCTTTGGGTAGAAGGATGCTTTGAATTGCATGCATAAGTGTGCTTTTACCTTTAGAATTTTGCCTAAAATAGAATCATTTTCATTGAGTGATCTCTTATGTTTGAGAACCCTTTGCTTGAATGAGATCATGTTTATCTCCTAACCTTACCCTTTGAACCAAATGTCTTCACTTTATTTGCATAAGCATGATTCATGGTTTTGAGCTTAATTGAATGTTAAAGAGTTGATTGATTTGAGAACTGCCTAAGTTGAGATTTGAGATCATTTTGAAACATGATGAGTATGGCTAAGTTCTTTAAAGTATAGCTGGTTATGTTTGCATCACACAACTAGGCATTTAAGCATTGATACCATCTCTTTACCTTTGCACTTTTGGATTTAAAATGCCCACCTTCAAACCCCACTCTTTCATTTGTTCTTATTTGCTCGAGAACAAGCAAAATGCAAGTGTGGGGGTGTTGATATCTCTTGTATTTACACCATTTAGGCTTGAATTTAGTGCATGTTTTGGTTCTCTTTGCATGTCTTTCTTATCCTTTGTCCCATTTCTTCTCTTGTTATTACACTTTTGCCATTACTTTAGGGCTTCCTTCTTTTATGTATAAATACTATTTTTTTGGGGATTTTCGAGCGGTCATGTCATATCACTGTTCTTGAGTTATTTTCTGAGTTTGTAAGACAAATTTCTTGCTTTATTTAATATAAGTTTGTATTTGCCATTAATCTTTCCTTAATCTCTCTTTTAATCATGATTAGCATCTTTTCCTCTTGTGATTTGGTGTTAAACATGGGTATTAGTGAGTAGTTTGCTTAGGATTCTTAGATGTGGTAGATTAAGGGGATTTAGAGATTGATTAAGGTTTCTTAGTGCTTAATAACATGGGTTCCTCTCTATTGATCTGTTCTTAAGCTAGATTTGTATTTATCACACTTATCTAGGATTTGAGCTTTCTTTTATGCCCACCAAGTGTTTGATGAAATGCTGATCTTGTTTGATAAAGGATTTGCTGGCCTTGGCTCAAGAGATTGACTGTTTGAAGAGCATTTTGACATGAATAGAGTTGATTATTAATGCTTGTTGAATGATTTAACACTAATAAGAGTTAGTTCTTGTTAAAGTGTTTAGCAAATGGCTATTTATCAAGAGATTGGACTTAGCTTGCTTGTTTGTGAACTCTATGTCTAGGAACCACCATTGCTAGCTTGTTTGCTTGATGAATGCTGTTTGAAACAACCTCAGTTAGTCTCTGAATTCCCCAAAATCAATAACCACGTCTAAGAACTTGCTTTCTCTTTATTGAATTTCGAATTTGTCTAAATGCTCTGTTATTTACTCTGTTTTGCTTCTTTGATCATTGCTAAACTGTCTCTTTTTTAGTTCTCTTTGGTTATTGAACACTATAGGTTGCTAGTTCAGTTGCTTAGGCAACAAAAAAAAACCCTCTTGACTTAAGGATTTCTACTTGCAACTCTTTTGCTATTCAACAACTCCCCATGGATTGACATAAAACCTCTATACTACAACTGATTTAAATAGAGGGGTGATTGAGAAAGAGACATAAAACCTCTTTATCAAGCGCCCTGTTTGGCAACTGAATGCCAACATACTCTCCAACAAGAGTTGTGAAAGTCCAGACCAATCGCTGCTTGAACCAAGTAGCATGGCATAGATGTGTCTCATCCATAAGAGCTCTCTCAGTGATAATGCTGCAAGGCGATGTATCAATCTGAAAGTGCTGGAAGATAGGCGTTAGAAGACTGCCAACGCTCTCACTCTTCTTCCCCGGACTGGTAAATGGCATGGTCTTTAGAGAGACCAAGTGCTCAGCAAAAATGGCGCCCAGTTTGGCGCGGATCATGCTCGTCATCAGGATCTCATCATCTAGGATATCGACAAAGCCGTAGTAAAGCAGAACCAGCTCGCTGACACGCATCTTGCTCGACACAGACTTGCACAAGATAGGGTTGCCTAGAAGGCGCGTAATGTACCTCATCAGAGGATGTCGAACGTCCTTTTGTGTGCTCGTCTTGCTCTCATTGACGCCATTCCCAAACTTGGACAAGAATGTCTGCATATGGGTCCACTGCGAAGGTGTGAGCACTCCTGAAGGATGGTCAGGTAAGCCATAGATCCCGCAAAGCTCAAAGAGACTGAGCCTGTAGCGAATCCTTCGGATCAGAAATGTAAGCGTACCCTGCTGAGCTGTCATGGCAAGCTCGTTCTCGTAGTAGACGTGAATGGTGGAGAGGAACTGGCGAACTAGATTGGGGTACAATTCATACTACTGCGTCGCCATCGTACCCATCCCGATCCTCTCGAGAATCTGAAGAACCTTATCCTGAATGCCCATCTTATGCAGCACTGTGATGTCCGCAAATCTGGTGGGAATGATCTTCACGTCTTGCCATGCATTGTAGAATAGCGTGTCATACTCATCTCAGTCCTCCTGTATGTCGTGGAACACACAAGTATCTCGCGCCACCTCCTGCTTCGGCGGTCCTACCCAAGCAACTCCTGATGCAATTTTCCGATCCTCACGCCTAGGCCATGGAGGCCTGCACACTGGTCTGCTGCTGTTTGATTATGCTGAACCGAATGCACCGCTTGATGAATATGCTAGTCGTTGTCTCTTCTCGCATGGAGGCATCTGAAAATTCAAATCAAGAACAACCAAAAATTCACCAAAATTAGTCAATTTTCAAAAATTCCAAAAATCAACCAATAAAATCACTTAAGGATGGTATCATTCATCTACTACAACCTAACTAATCATGATTTAACAGTTAAATCAAACTAATCAAGTCAAAAATCGAATTTAACCGTACCTATCGCGGACTGAAAATTGGGAATTCCGAACACATACCTTGTAGATCTTAGAAACTGATTGGAGATTATGAAAGAGCACTAAAATCCGTATGGATTAGGCTTTTGAATCACTCAATTTGGTTAACAAAATAAAAAGTTACGAATTGGTGATATATGTTATAACTGTTCAATGTTTTACTGGTTTGAAGCGAAAAGATTAAATCACGTACCTTGGCCTTGGACGGGTGACGAGCGTTACCCCTAATGGGTGATGAGCGTTACCTCTAATGGGTGACGAGCGTCACCCGTAGAACGACTAGTTCCTTTTTTTTGCTACATAATAATTAACTAATATATATACACGAAAAATAAATACTAAGTATAGAAAAATAAAACTTACCAGTGGGTTGCCTCCCACTAAGCGCTTGTTTAAAGTCATTAACTCGACTTTGATTGCTTTTTAGACAGTTGGTGCATCATCCAGAGACACAATGTGTCCTGCTGGAATCTCGGCTTGCGCCAAATAGTGCTTCACCCTCTGTCCAATGATAGTGAACTCCTGTCCTTTGGAGTTGATCAAGACAATGGCACCATGTGGTCTAGCCTCTTTGATAGTGAAGGGACCTGACCAACGAGATCGCAGTTTACCAGGAAACAGCTGTAAACGAGAGTTGTAAAGAAGTACCTGGTCATTGGGCACGAAATATATAGAGATGATCTTCTTATCATGATATGCCTTTGTCCTCTCCTTGTATAACTTGGAGTTTTCATAGGCCATATATCTGATTCATCCAGTTCATTAAGCTGAAACAAGCGCCTCTCTGCAGCAGGCTTCAAATCGAAGTTCAGCTTCCTTATAGCCCATTCTGCTTTGTACTCTAGCTCCGTTGGTAGATGGCACGCTTTGCCATAAAGCAAATGGAATGGCGTAGTTCCAAGTGGCGTTTTCTAGGCAGTCCTGTAAGCCCACAATGCATCATCAAATTTCGCTGACTAATACTTCCTTATCTTCCCAACTGTCTTTTCTAGAATCTGCTTGATCTGTTTGTTGGAAACTTTAACTTGTCCACTGGACTGGGGATGATAAGGTGTGGCCACTCTATGCTGTACACCATACTTCTTTAGCAGCTTGTCAAAGATCTTGTTAACAAAGTGAGAACCACCATCATTGATAACAATTCGCGGGACACTAAATCTGGGGAAATAATGGTCTTAAACAGCTTCAAAACCACTGCAGCATCATTAGTAGGAGTAGCCAACGCCTCTACCTAGTTAGATACATAGTCAACAGCAACTAGAATGTATTTATTCCCATAGGATGAAGGAAAAGGGTCTTTGAAGTTAATGCCCCAACAGTTAAAGACTTCAACCTCAATAATGAAGTTATGTGGCATCTCTTGTCTTCTCTTAATCTTCCTTCTCCTCTGACATGTATCACAGCGTGTAATGAATGCTTGTGCATCCTTAAACATAGTATGCCATCAGAAACCAGCTTGAAGAACTTTAGAGACTGTTTTGAATGTGGCAAAGTGTCCAGCATACTCTGAGCCATGACAGTGAAACAGGACGTCCGGAACCTCAACTTCTGCAATGCATCTCCTGTAAATCCCATCTGCACAATGTCTGTAAAGATATGACTCATCCCAGTAAAATCTCCTAAGTTCTCTCAAGAACTTTTTCTTAGCATATCCTTTGAAATGATGTGGTTCATCCTCTGCAGCAAGATAGTTGGTAATATCAGCATACCAGGTCCTCTTCGGATCAGCAGTGGCATAAACTTGCTCTTCAAAAGCAGCTCCCAAGCTGACAAAAATCATAGCCAACGCTCGTCACCTGATTGGGTGATGAGCGTCACTGGCTTCGTGCCTAAACTGGATCGCGAGTCAGCTGAAGTGGGGACATGCGTCACTCCTCCGGTGTCGCTCGTCACTGTCCTGTAGTGGCAAGAAGATTGCAGGTTTTCAATACTTTCTTCGTGCATTGGAGTCTCTATCAGATAAACATTCTCCTCAGGCAAGAAATCATGGATTGGCACGTCATCTTCAATCCTGATCCTGGAGAGATGATCATCAAATATCCTCTCTTGTCCTTGACTTCAATATCAAACTCTTGAAGAAGCATAATCCATCTCAACAACCTTGGCTTTGCATCCTTCTTCTGCATCAGATACTTCAGTGCTGAATGGTCTGTGTGGACCACAAACTTGGAGCCAACAAGGTACTGGCAAAACTTTTCAAAGGCGAAGACCACAGCCAACATTTCCTTCTCAGTAGTTGCATAGTTCTTCTGAGCTTGATCCAATGTCCTGCTGGCATAGTAGATGGCGTGGAGCTTCTTGTCTTTCCACTGTCCCAGCACTGTTCCAACTGCGAAATCGCTGGCATCACACATAACCTCAAATGGTGTGTCCCAATCTGGAGGCTGCACAATAGGAGCTGTCCCCAAAGCCTGTTTGATGTGCTCAAAACCTGATTTACATTCTGTAGAGAACTCAAACTTCACATCTTTGAAGTAAAGAGCAGTAAGAGGTGTTGCTATCTTGCTGCCTTGACAGAATCAGGCATCTGCAAGCTTGTCATCACTTCAATTTTCGTCCTAATCACTTCTATGCCATCTCCAGAGACTCTGTGACCAAGAACAATGCCATCTTGTACCATAAAATGGCACTTCTGCTAATTCAGAACCAAATGCTTCTCTTCACATCTCTGCAGAACTGCACACAAGTTGTCCAAACAGCTCTTAAAGGAAGATCCATAAACTGAGAAGTCATCCATGAAAACCTTCATAAACCTCTTAATCATGTCAGTGAAGATCGACATCATGCATCTCTGGAAGGTTGCAAAAGCACTACACAGTCCAAAAAGTATTCTGCGATATGCAAAAGTGCCATAAGGACAGGTAAAAGTGGTCTTCTCTTGATCATCTGGATGAATGGAGATCTGAAAGAAGCCTGAATAGCCATCAAAGAAGCATTAATACTTGTGATTTGCCAGGCTCTCCAGCATCTGATCGATAAAAGGTAGAGGAAAGTGATCTTTCCTTGTGGCTGCATTCAGCTTCACCACTGTAACTCCTCATTTCTTAGGGACCACGTGAGACTGACCCAAGCGCTGTCTGATATAGGATAGATGATCCCAGCTTGCAGCAGCTTCATGATTTATTTCTTGACAACATCCTGCAGGTTCGGATTCAGCCTCCTCTGATGCTCTACTGATGACTTTGATTCCTCCTCCAGGTGTATCCTATGCATGCACAAGTCTGTAGAAATACCTGAAATATTATCAAGAGAATAGCCAAGAGCTTTGCGAAATCTGCGCAGCTTACTTAGCAAAAGAGTGAGCTCTGTATTCTTCAATGAAGCATTAACAATAACAGGATAAGTGGAGTTTTCTCCAAGGAAGGCGTACCTTAGCCCTGCAGGGAGCTGTTTAGGCTCAACTTTTGGTGCTTTTGCTGCACTCCAATCGCCCATTGTAGCAGCTTTCGCAGATGTGGTGACTAGTTCTTCTTGAGCAACCAGTTGCATGACATGTGCAGTAGCATCCATCATCTTTGCATAACCAGTAGCAGCTGCATCTAAATGCTCAACCTCTACTGTAGAAATGGTCAACGCCCTCTCTAAGAGATCTTTTGGACTCATCTATTGGAAGATCTGCTCAGCAAGGTTGGTAAGAACATCCACATAAAATGTCTGTCTATCTATGGTTGGCCTCTTCATCAGATTGTCCATTTCGAATTGCATCACCAAGTCACCAACATTTAGCTCAATTCTTCCCTTTCAGGCAAGGTTTGCCAAGAATCAAAGGGTCTTTGGGTTCTTCACCATATTCCAGAATCACAAAATCAGTAGGAATCATACAATCTCTTACTTTGATAGGAACATCCTCTATCACACCTTCAGGAACTCTGACTGATCTACCAGCTAGGACAAGAGATATCCTGGTGGCTTTAAAATCGGTCATCCCTAAGCTCTTGGCAACAGAATGAGGCATTAGGTTCACACTAGAATCAACATCAGACAATGATCTCTCAAATCTCAGTCTAAGACAAAGCTTCTAGGATCTGAAAGCTTCTCTGGTACTCTATTCTCTCTCAGTGACCAGCTTGTCCATGATAGCCTTACATCTGGCATCTTCAAGCTCCTGTTTAGACTTCTTAGGATGCTTAGGATAGGGTACCATAGGCTTATATACCGTTTCCTTAGCATTGTTTGATGTCTCGGGTGAAGCAGCTGTGATGCGGGGTTGGTGACGAGTGTCACCCTCCTGATGATGATCATCACCCATAGGGGACGAAGTCGTGTCGTCCCTTTGCAAATTGGTTGACGAGCGACACTCTTCAGGGGTGACAATCGTCACTCGTTCTTTTTCAGCAGGAATTTCATAATCTTCAAACACTACAAGTCCAACGAATTTCTTGAGGTTATATCCTTCTGCAACACTGGTTGCAGATTCTTTCCACTCCTCAATGTGATGGTATTCACATGATGTTTGGGATTAGCATCAGTCCTTGCAGGAAGGAATCCTTCTTGCCTCTGAACAGTTTGAGCAACCTGAACATCCAGCTTCTTCATGTGAGAGTTCAGACTTTCAATTTTCCATTCAGGTCCTGATACAACGAATCTATCTTGCCATTGAAGTCCACTGTCATCTTCTACTGTCCTTATAAGATCTGCTCCAGCATAGCTTCCATCTTATTGTCTTGTGGAGGCGCAGTTTGGTAGGAAGTAGAATTATAGTTCCTGTTGAAAATGCTGTTGTTCTTGTAAGGTTTCTGGAACTCTGTCTTCTGGAACTGAGGCTTGGGCGTGTAACCAGGAGAACTCTGGTTTTCTGTGAAGGTACTCTTCTGATTATTGCTGTTGTAACCTCTGTTCTACTGATGATTTCCAAACCTTTGACCCTGAAATCCTCCAGCATTTACGAAATTAACATCATCCTGCTCAATCTCCTCTGGATTTTAGAAAGTCTCTGCCTCTGCAGCAAAGTGGACTGGCGTATTTTCAACCAGAAGGCTATGCATACTGTCCAGCTTAACTTTAACTTTAGCAATCTGATTCCCATCATTCAAACCAGCTTGTTTCATCCTCTGATAGTCAGCATTCTTGGTGCTGTTACTGCAGGCCAAGTTTTCAATCAGTCTAATTGCTTTGATATATCATGGTTTTTATGGGGTTTTTGACCATGATATAAGTCTTGTTTATAGAGTCTTTTTGGTATTTTTGGAGTCTTTTAGAGTCTTTGCAGGTCTAGGTACATTTGGAGCATAATTGTGAATTTTGGAGCTTTTGGAGCTATGTTGAAGTTGATGCTGAAAATACCAAGTCGGAGGGGATATTGGAACAGGGTGTCGATCGACACCTGGATACAAGGAAGTCGCGTGTATCAGCACTTTTTCAAGAATTGCAACTTGGTACAGAAGTTTCCAATTATTTGCAAACTGCCCCAGTCGTGTTTATAGATGTATTTAGGTTTTGAGAACCATTGTTAGACCATTATCTTGTTTTCATTGAGACTTAGAGAGAGATTAGATTCAGAGCTTTTGGAGAGACAAATCTATACTCTGTTAGAGAAGAATTTCTAACCTCCTTTGTCTTTTACTCAATCTTTTAATGGAAAATTAGTCAGCCATGATTTGTGTTTCAATTTCTATGTCCGAGTAATCTGCTAGTTAGGTTTTGGGTTATTCAAAGGTTGATAATAAATTATTTTAACTGCAATATTGTTAGGATAAATATTTTGGTTCTTCATCTAGATTGCTTTAACACTGATTTTGAGATTGATCACCCATAAATCATATCTTAGGTTGTTTAATAGACGTGGAAACATTGTTAATCACCAGAACTATCTTAGATAAGCAAAATAACTGATTGCAAATGAATTTGGATTAGTAATTTTGTGAACATATCGAACTTGAACCTTAATGTGTGTTTAGGTTGTTAGAAATTGCAAAGGAATTTGGAATTTTAGAATCTGATCATAGATAATCTCTGCGATGGAAGTCTATTGGTTTTACATTCGTGTTTTCGTGTTCTAGAACGGTTATAAATAAATTATTTTCAGTTTGTAGTCTGCGATTTATGTCAACCTGCGAATTTTCCATTGCTTAGCGCTTAGTCTCATTGATTTTAAGAACTTACAATTTGCCTCTGCTCTTGTTACTTTTATTCGCCACTTTGTTTTACTTGTTATTGATTTGCTTAGCCACACTTGAATCTAAAATTTTTTTTGTAATATTCTTAAGTCCTTGTAGATTCGACCTCTAAGTACTACAGTGATCTCTTAATTTGAGAGAGTAGCTCTAGGGATAATTTGAGCACATCAAATTTTGGCAAAGTTGCCAAGCACTTAGTTATTACCTTCAGATTTTTAGTGGATTTTGACTAAGTTTTTACTTTCTGTTCGGTAACTTTCTCTTACTTCTCTGCTGTCCGTTTCCGGTGCATGCATAATCTCAGTACCAAAAGCAACAAAGATAAGGAGCTTGTGACTTTAGGCATCAAAGAACCCGCTAAGTTGGAAAGAACCATCTAAAAAGCCAAGAAGCAGACTACGATAGTTGGACCAATCGTTTTGAGGACAGATGTTGAGGGTCATTTGGTTGACAGAGAAGGAAACATAAGGAACGAGGAAAGCATGGGATATATGAGAATGGCGCTGTGACTGAGGAACAAGTTATGCCACAAGTTGCGCAGAATGTCCAACAACAAGCTGCTGGAGATGCTGCTGGGCGTTTTCAACAGAGGACCCTTGGAGATTACAACAAGTCTGATCAGATCTATGCAAATAGCGCTGCAATCCACCCTCTTGCCTTAAAGAGAAATGACTTCGAACTCAAGCCTGCCTACTAGCAACTTGTGGGCCAGCACCCTTTCCATGGGCTTCGACATGAGCATCCTATGGACAACATAGAGAGGTTTGAGGATCTGGCTACAAGTGTTAAAGCCAATGGAGTCAGTAATGATTTCCTATTCTGAAAGTTATTTCCCTACTCTTTGGGAGGAGATGCAGCTCAGTGACTGAAACAACTGGAGCCCGGCTCTCTGACAACCTAGGAGGACACCAAGAGCACTTTTCTCAACAATTTTCATGATGATGCAAGATCATAAGAGTTGAGGAAGAAAATCGCTTCTTTTTCCCAAGGTCCTACCGAAGCTTTCAAGGCAGCATGGCTAAGGTTCAAGTTATATCAAAGAGACTGCCCACACCATGGTTACAATAAAGTACAACTGTTGGGCATCATCTTTAGAGGTTATGATTGAAGATACCAGATGGTTTTGGATACTGCAAGCAATGGGAATTTCAACACTAGAGTCCCAGCTGACGCCATCACATTGATAAAGAATATGGCTTCCAGCAACAGTACAAAGAATGCTGATTTTGAGAGGCAGAAGATGGCTGGAATCGCTGGGGACAATCGGTTTGCTGCTGACATAAAGGCTAAGCTAGACTCTGTTCATAACATTTCAGTGGGCAAGAAGTCTGTTCAGTTTGCTGCTGAAGTGGAGATATTTGTACCAGCAGAGGAACTTGAAGAAGAGGATGTTAACTACATCAATGGAGCTGGATTTCAGGGTCAAAGATACAACAATTAGCAAGGAAACAGATGATTCAGTGGGAATAATTAGAGGGGCAACTTCAAAGGGAACCAGAATTCTTCTGGTTACACTCCGAAGCGTCATTTTCAGAAGACTAAATATTTGAAGCCTTACCAGAACAACACTTTCACTAGGAACTATGGTTCCTCTTCTTATCAATCACCACCTGCACCATCAGATTTAAGTGAGATGGAAGCTATGCTTGAACAGCTGCTAGAAGGTCAGCAAAAGATCACAGTTGACTTCAATGGAAAGATTGATCCTCTCTACCAGGATTTGAATGGCAAATTCAAAGCCCTGAACACCTATGTCAAAACTTTGGATACTCAAGTTGCTCAAACTGCTAGAGCTATAAAAAGACAAGATGGATTTCTTCCAGGAAGAACAGATACCAACCCAAGATACTCTGTCAACGCCGTTTTGCTGCGGAGTGGAAGGATTCTGCAACCAATGCAGAAGAAAGGTCTTAGGGCAGGAGATTTTGAGAAATCTCAAGAGTTTGAAGAGGATGATTTTTCCGTTTTTGAGCAGTATCGATCGACACCCACCACTCAGTGTTGATCGACACCAAAGGATTTTCCCGACTCTTCGAGTCGTGGCGATGAGATGTCGACCAAGGTCGATAAGCAGCAAATTGGAACGTCGACACCAGATACAGAGACGAGTGTCGATCGACATCCACCACTTGGTGTCGATCGACACCCTTCATAGCAGCGACCTGTGATTGTTCAGACTTCAGAAAACGTGGAAGAAAGGGTTTACAAGCCAAAGGTACCTTACCAAAGGAACAAGAAGAAGTCTAAACAAGAATTGGAGGATGCTAGGATCAAAGCTATCATGGATAAGCTTGTGGTGCCGATTCCTTTGATTGATGCTCTAAGAACTACTCCTGTGATCAAGAGATATGTGAAAAGGATGATGACCAAGAACCTAGGACTTGAGCAAGGGACAATGCTGATTTCTGACCAGGCCAGAGCAGTGATACATAATAAGATACCAGAGAAGCTGACAGTTCCTAGAAGCTTAGTCCTAGACTGCACAATCTTTGCTGGGAGGTTTGAGAGGTCTTTGTGTAATTTGGGGTCAAGTGTTAATCTGATGCCTTACTCAGTTACTGTAAGCTTGGGCATGACAGATTTTCAGCCAACTAGGATCTCCCTTATCCTAACAGATCGATCTGTAAGGATCCCTGAAGTCATATTGGAAGATGTACAAGTAGAGGTATGAGACTGCATGATCCCTACAGACTTTGTGGTTCTAGCTTATGCAGAAGAACCAAAAGACCCCCTGATCTTGGGAAGACCATTCCTAGCCACTGCAGGCGCCATAATAGATGTCTAGGAAAGGAAGCATAGCCCTGAATGTGGGCGATTAGGTGATGAACTTTGACATGGATAAGCTGATGAAGAGGACAACAATAGATGGCCACACATTCTATGTAGACTCCCTCACCAGCCTTGCAGAAGAGATCTTTCAGGAGATGCTTCCCACAGATCCTTTGGAGAGAGCATTGACAGTTTCTGCAGAAGAGACATAGCATCTACATGACATTACTGTTTGGTATGTCAAGATGTTGGATGCAAGTGAACAAGTCATGCAGCTTGTAGCACAAATGAAGCTGGTTGGAACTTCTGTAAAAGCTGAAAAAATGGGCGATTGGAGTGAAGAAAAAGCTCCAAAAATCGAACTCAAACCGCTCCCTGCAGGTCTAAGGTATGCTTTTCTGGGACCTAACTCTACATATCCTGTTATTGTTAGTGCTTCCTTAAACAATGCAGAGCTCACTTTACTACTAAGAAAGCTGCACACCTTTCGCAAAGCTCTTGGCTATTATCTTGATGACATTTCTGGTATCTCTCTAGACATGTGCATGCACAGGATACACCTTGAGTATGAGTCAAAGTCACCAATTAAGAACCAGAGGAGACTGAATCCAAATCTGCAGGATGTCGTTAAGAAGGAAATCATGAAGCTTCTAGCTGCTGGGATCATCTATCCCATTTCAGACAGTACTTGGGTTAGTCCAGTACATGTGGTTCCCAAGAAAGGAGGAGTCACAGTTGTGAAAAATGAGAAGAATGAGCTGATTCCTACAAGGACTATCACTGGGCACAGGATGTGCATTGACTATAGAAAACTCAACGCTGCAACCAGGAAGGATCACTTCCCATTGCCATTCATCGATCAGATGCTGGAGAGGTTGGCAAATCACTCATACTACTGTTTCATGGATGGTTACTCTGGCTTCTTTCAAATCACCATTCACCCAGATGACCAGGAGAAGACCACATTTACTTGTCCCTATGGCACCTTTGCATATTGCAGAATGCCATTTGGACTTTGTAATGCTCCTGCAACATTTCAGAGGTGCATGCTTTCCATCTTCATTGATATAATTGAGAGGTTTATGGAGGTCTTCATGGATGATTTTTCAGTGTATGGATCCTCCTTCAAGGACTGTCTTGACAATCTTTGTCAAGTGCTTGCAAGATGTGAAGAGAAGCACCTGGTTCTGAACTGGGAGAAATGCCACTTTATGGTCAGAGATGGGATTGTGATTGGGCACAAAGTTTCTGGAGAAGGCATTGAGGTAGACAAGACGAAAATTTAGGTGATGACAAGTCTGCAGCCACAAAATTGTGTGAAATCCGTGAGAAGTTTTCTGGGACATGTTCGGTTCTACAGAAGATTCATCAAGGATTTCGGTAAGATTGCAAGACCACTTACAGCTCTGCTTTGCAAGGATGTGAAGTTTGCATTTACTACAGAGTGTCATTCAGCCTTTCAGCAGATCAAGCAGACCTTAGTGAGTGCTCCCATTGTGCAACCTCCTAACTGGGATTTACCATTTAAGGTGATGTGTGACGCCTCAAACTTTGCAGTTGGCGCTGTGTTGAGTCAGAAAAAAGAGAAGAAGCTTCATGCCATCTATTATTCCAGCAGGACCCTTGATGAAGCACAGAAAAATTATGTAACCACAGAGAAGGAACTGTTGGCTGTGGTGTTTGCATTTGAGAAATTCGACAGTACTTGGTTGGAGCTAAGGTGATTGTGCATACTGATCATTTTGCTCTCAAGTTCCTGATGCAGAAGAAAGATGCTAAATGAAGACTATTGAGATGGATTTTGCTGCTTCAAGAGTTTGATATTGAGATCAGAGATAAGAAAGGGGTTGATAATGGGGTTGTTGATCATCTTTCAAGAATCAGGTTTGGAGACGACGTCCCTATTGATGATTTCTTGTCAGAGGAGAACATCTACTTCATTGAGACAAGACTGCAAGAACCAGATGTGGAAGAACTGCAGCTTTTTCATGCTACAGACTCAGTGTCGACCGACACTCCCTCATTGGTGTCTATCGACACCACACTCGAAGCAAACCAATATCGAGCAGGCTCGACACCAGGCTCGTCAGGACGTCGACACGAGCCAGTGTCGATCGATACCACCTCTGGTGTCGATCGACACCACTCGCAAACTGCACTTCTCCTTCAGCAGATCCTGCATGATGTTTTCTCTTAGTCGATCTTCGCAGTTACAACTTCTACTAGGCCTTGGTATGCTGACACTGCGAACTACCTGGCTGCAGATGAAGTCCATGACACTCTTAAAGGGTATGAGAAGAAGAAATTCATTAGGAAACTTAGTAGATATTACTGGGATGAGCCTTACTTATACAAGCATTGTTCAGATGGAATTTAGAGAAGATGTCTTGCAGAAGTTGAAGTGCACGATGTGCTGTTTCACTGTCATGGCTCTGAGTAAGCAAGGAACTTTGCTACCTTCAAGACAGTGTCCAAGGTGCTGCAAGCATGCTTCTGGTGGCCTATAGTGTTCAAAGATGCTCAGACATTCATATCTCAATGTGATGTCCGCCAAAGGAGAGGGAAGATCAGTAAGAGACATGAGATGCCATAAAACTTTATGCTTGAGGTTAAAGTTTTTGATTGCTGAGGCTTTGATTTCATGGGACCCTTTTCTTCATATTATGGGAACAAATACATCCTGGTCGCTGTGGATTATGTATCCTAATGGTAGAAGCAATTGCCAGTCAACACAATGATTCTGCAGTGGTCCTTAAGTTGTTTAAGACCATTATTTTTCCCAGATTTGGTGTACCACGGATTGTGATCAGTGATGGTGGGAAACACTTCATCAATAGAGAGTTTGACAAGCTGCTACAGAAGTATGGAGTTCATCACAAGGTTGCTACACCTTACTACCCTCAGACAAGTGGCCAGGTTGAAGTTTCCAACAGGCAGATCAAAGAAATTCTGGAGAAAACAGTGGGAAAGACAAGGAAGGATTGGTCAGGCAAGCTAGATGATGCACTTTAGGCCTACATGACAGCATTCAAAACACCACTTGATGCCACATCATTCCACTTGCTTTATGAGAAAGCATGTCATTTTCCAGTGGAGCTTGAATACAAGGCGAATTGGACTGTCAAGAAGATGAACTTTGACTGGAAACCTGCAGCAGAGAGATGCCAGATGCAGTTGAATGAACTAGATGAGATCAGGCATCATGCCTATGTGAACTCCAAGCTGTACAAGGAGAGGACTAAGGCATATCATGACAAGAAGATCCTTACAATACGCTTTGAACCAAATGACTAGGTACTCCTGTATAACTCACGTTTACAATTGTTTCCTAGAAAATTGCGTTCTTGTGGTCAGGTCCCTTCACCATCAAGGAGGTCAGACCATATGGTGCAGTTGTTCTATAAACTCCATAAGGCATAGAGTTTGTTGTCAATGGACAAAGGGTGAAGCATTATTGGGCGAAAGCCGAGATTCCCGAAGGACAGATTATGCCTTTGGCGGATGCACCCACTGCCTGATCCTGAGGACAGTCAAGCTAATGACGTTAAACGAGCACTTGGTGGGAGGCAAATCACTGGTAAGTGTACATACTTAGTCTTATTTTTGGTTTTTACTAACTGATTTTCGTGTCTATAAAAAAAAAACGCGCTGGGGATTAATTTTTTTTATCCCGTGGTGAAGGGATATCGACCACGGTTGACACTAGGGTCGACACGGACCGGTGTCGATCGATACCCTCATTAATCAGGTAAGTTCTCTTTAAAACTCTGACTTCATCTTCTTCGTCACTTACCTCTAAAACCCTCGAACAACACCATAAATCCCCCAAATCGCAACTTTCTTGTTTCTTGACGGATTTGAGTGATTTAAAAGCCTATCTTGGGCGGAATTCTGTGCTTATTCTGAATATATAACTCATTCATCCGATCTGCAAGGTATGACACTTGAAATCTCAATTTTTCAGTTCGACCCAAGGTTTGAAAGCTTCGATTGGTCCTGTTTTAGCTTGATTTGTGACTTGAATCATGGTTCTCTAGGTTGTTTAAGAGTAATTCAGCTTTGCCTCTTA
Source organism: Thlaspi arvense (assembly GCA_911865555.2). Taxonomy (NCBI): domain Eukaryota; kingdom Viridiplantae; phylum Streptophyta; class Magnoliopsida; order Brassicales; family Brassicaceae; genus Thlaspi; species Thlaspi arvense. Next base: position 12,290,758 of record OU466861.1, read on the forward strand.
GTTTTTACAGCTTTATTTTGCAAAATTTTGAATTTTCGAATTGATGATTTATTTTGAAAAAACTAGTTCGATTTTGAGGTTTTAAACTGAAATTGTTTGTGATTTGTGGTCATTAAGTTGTTAGTTATGCTTGCCACTGATGATATAGGCCAGATTTTGAATTTTTAAATTTTTTATTTTTGGCCTGATTTTGGGAAAATTTATGTTCTTAGTTTTCTGAGTGCAGATGCCTACACGGACTAGCAAGAGAACACGTACTGAGGCTGGCAAATCCTCTAATACCGCTCCAGCTATTCCTTCTCTGCCACCATGGCCCAGGAGGGAAGGATTGCAAATCCCGGTGGAGAAAGTTTGGGAGGATCCGCCGGTGAAAGAGGTGGTTAAACGCGACTGAGTTTTCAGGGAGATCAAAGAGCAGTGAGATGACTATGATACTCTGTTCTACAACGGCGGATCAAGATGGATATTGTGCCTGCATGGTTCGCAGATGCTGATACATTGCGAAGGCTCGGGCTTAAGGAGGAGGCACTGAGATTACTGAAGAAGATGGGCTTGGGCACCATTGCTACCAAGCAGTATGATCTCTATTTGGAGTTAGTGCGCCAGTTCATCGCCACATTGAGGGTCTATTATGACAATGAGATTGTCAAGAGGGTGCATGGGGGACATATGACATTCATCATCTGAGGTATCAGATACAGGATTCCACTTCTTGAGTTCTGTCAGCTCTACGGGTTCGATACTGCGTGCACTAGCGTCACTCTTCCAGCACAGTTTTCCAACCTGTAGATTTTCTGGTCCTATTTCGGGAATGGGAGGTATGATTCTAAGACCTCCACTTAGACTGATGTGTGTCATCCCTTGCTGCGCATAGTTTCCTGTCTCATCGCCACTACACTCCAGTGTAAGTCTGAGCCGGGAAAGATGTGAGTTTCTTAGCTGACTTTGCTTTATTATGGCATTGAAGACATCCTTACAGAGGAGTATGAGGTTGACATTGATGTCAACATGGGAGCGATCTTTGCTCACCACTTGGCTTCCTTGAAGACCAAGCTGTTCACAGGAGCTAACAACAAGCCCGAGAGTGTTGGTAGTCTTCTGACTCCCATATTCCGCCACTGCGGAATTGACACTTCCACCTGCAGGATTGTCACTGAGCATCACCTCCTCCATGTGGACTACTTGAGGAGAACCCATTGGATCAAGGGAGATGAGATGCTATCGAGTTTTGTTAGCACCAGTGGCGAGCGATGTCTGATTCCGCTACCTCAGCCAGCTCTCACTACACTTCAGGCAGACCTCCTCAGTTTTCAGCCAGATGCTACATTGCTTCGACCTGCGCCAGCCATTTGGCGCAAAGGAGGATCTTCTCGAGCTGCTGCTTCTTCTGCAGAGGACGCACCTGTTGAGGACCTTGCTGGAGGTCCATCCCGCCGATCACGAGCGTACAGAGCTCCTGCATACCCTGAGCCGATTGGTCCCACACGCTCCCTGACATTCTAGACATTCCTATGGAGCAGGCCACTTTCCAGCGATTCATGGTTAAGAGTGTTCAGAGCCTCTGGAACACCATCACTGTGCTGTCGAACTGTGGCTGCGGTCAACCATTTACACCTCCTCGCAACGAGGATGAGGACTAGTTCCTCTATCTATCCTGGTTACTTTCCCCTTTTCTTTTTTTTTTCTTTTTCACTTTCTTTGAGTCAGTTTTTCATGTTTTTGCTTTGACTAAGTTTGTCAGCTTTGGTTACGCTTTGAAACTTGTTTGAACTGATGAGATTATGCATTGTATTATTGCTTTTAATTATGTGCTTGAGTGTTCCTAACAGTCTTGACACGTGAGAACTTTAGCTAACAATCCAACATGCAACATTATACATGTTTGGGTCGATCACTTTCTATCTTTGGACCTAGTGTCGATCGACACCAGCAAAGGGTGTCGATCGACACCCCACACGATCACAGGTACCATCTTCTCATCTATCTACAAACCGTTTCAATGCTTATCTATGCCAACTCCTTACTTGATAACACTGTGGACAGTGTTGTTTAAGTCTGGGGGAGGTGGTTACTGACATTGTGTACATTGTGTTTGGTTTTTAGAGTCTTAAATTTGAGTCAAAACCTGTTTTATTGAGTCAAAATTAGTTGGAAACTAGAAACTTTTTCTTGATCATTTGTGTTGATTGTTTCATCTGAGTGACCATTGCTGCATGATTAACACCATAATCTGACTAATGAAAAATCCTTAGGCTGACCAGTTAACTAGAAACATCCATAGTTTCAGCAAGTCCACTTAACTTGAGCTTTAAAAAGACTAAGTTAGTAAACCTGATATTCATAGAGCCTGACCCCTTATTCATACCTGATAAATTGCCTGCAATGTTTGAAAAGTAAAGGTACTCCTCTCCCTTGTATAAAAATAAAAATAAAAATTGATAAATTTCAAAAATTTGATATGATTCTCTTTGGGTGAAGGGTAGGAAAATTTCTAATGATCCCAATATTTCATTTTAAAGAGATGATCACAAGTGAAAGTAAGGTTAGGATTATCCTGTGATACCATTATTTATCTACACCTGAATAATAAAATGAAATTTAAGAAAAATAATAAGTATGGGGGAGAGAAAGAGTACCTAAGGTTGATAGATTGCAGTGCAAATTTATTTAGGTATAGTATAGGAATGAATCTAGAAGGTTCTTAAATATTTAGACTGCTAATGAGGTTTAGCAATGATAGTTATTGGACAATGTTGTGAAATTTTTGAGTTGAATTTGGGATGCTGTGAATAACTAAGGAGAAGTACATGGTGGTAGATTTGGTTTAAGAAATAAAGTGTGTGGGTTACAAGATGAACAGTTGAAACAATGATCTATGAAAAGGTGAGTTCCCACATTTTCAAACCTCGACTCAATATTTAGCTTTCTATTTGCTTGAGGGCAGGCAAAAGCTAAGTCTGGAGGGAGTTGATATATTATGGTTTTTATAGGTTTTGACCATGATATAAGTCCTGTTTATAGAGTCTTTTTGGTATTTTTTTAGTCCTTTCGAGTCTTTGCAGGTCTAGGTAAGTTTGGAGCGTAATTGTGGATTTTTGAGCCTTTTAAAGCTATGTTGAAGTTGATGCTGAAAAGACCAAGTCGGAGAAAATATAGGAGCAGGGTCTCGATCGACACCAATCGTGGATACAAGGAAGTCGCGTGTTTCAGCACTTTTTGATGAATTGCAACTTGGCCCAGAAATTTCCAGTTATTTGCAAATTTTCCCCAGTCGTGTTTAGAGATGTATTTAGGTTTTGAGAGACAATTTTAGGCCATTATCTTGTTTTCATTGAGACTTAGAGAGAGATAAGATTGAGAACTTTTGGGGAGACAAATCTGTACTCTGTTAGAGAAGCATTTTGAACCCCCACCCTTGTCTTTTACTCTATCTTTTAATGCAAAATTATTCAGTCATTATTTTGTTTTAATTTTTCTGTCTGAGTAATCTTGTGGTAACCCAACCCGGCAAACTATACCGTGGTCGTGTCCCACTACATCCTCTAAGTCCATTTTCTATACTTTGCCATATTTTTAACTTTTTCTTTAAACTTATCAACACACAGCAGATTATAAACCAACTCATTTTATTCATTTAACATGCATAAAATCACTTAACCAGATTCGGGGTTCAACATAAATCAAAACTCAAGATTCGCTAACGATTACAACCGATCATCTAGCAACCTAACGATCAAACACCAAAGCAATAAGACCCTAAAACAAGTCTTAAATCATAAAACACCCAATCCCTCATCCATCCATGTACATCACTGCCGCCTGGTCTCGCCCCCTTTACTGCTTAGTACATGCACACTCAAGAAGAGAGGCATAAGTATTTCATAAATACTTAGTGAGTACAGTCATCCCGTAACACCGGGTCAGTACCAATCACGCATTCATACTTTCTGATTCAACATCCCACACAATCAATTCGCAATAGACATAACAATATATCAAACAGCCATGATCATCTAACATAACCTACCAAGATCAATCCCATTTTAAGACCCATGTCTACTTCAGCGAGAATCCCACATCCCCTAAGCTAGTACATAACACCTCACAATACCATAACGTGCATTCGCTTAACAGTTCTAAACACACAACATGAAAATCACACAATCAAACATGTAAAACATTCAACCCTAGCAATCCAACGATCCCAGACACCAACCACAGTCAGGCACTCACCTTAAACAAGGCTGCAAACAGATTGGTCAGAAGAAATCCTGATGAAATCTGCACCAAATCGAAGATATCCGATCACCCTAGGAATCTCTCGGCTGTCCGTACGATCCGATCCCTTTCCCTTCGGCTATCTCTCGATCCGTTCACCTTTCTTCGAGCAAAAATCTGTTTACCCTCAGAAACCCCATAAAACAAGGCTATTATTCAGTCGCTTACCGATTTATCTCGGCGATGGTCGGATCTTCTCAGCGATAGCTCTATCTCTCTCGGATATCCTCGAGATAAACTGTTTTCCTTAGGCTTTTCTCTCGACTAAACTCTCTCTTTGCTATATTTAGCTCAAATAAACGCAACACCCTCGAGTTAGGTCTCAAAAATCCTTATATACTCGCAAAACCCTAGGTAACTCGGACTTAACTGACGTTTTTCTGGTTCTACTAGGATTTATCCCGGTCCGATTCGATCCTCTCGGCTATTTCCTGTACCGACTGACCATCCGCGCGATAAACCAACAAAATAGCCGACCTACTCACTTGGCCCACGGCCCAAATCCCTTCCCTCTCGGATAAACCGCCCTTATCCGAGCTATTTCCATTTTTCACCCGGATATTTCCTTTTCTCTCAGACCACTTGTCCCACCTCGGCTTATCCTTACTTTCTCTCAGAGGTTTTCCTTTTTCCCTCGGATATAGTCCACTCTCACTCGGACTAACCCCACCTTACTCGGATAAATCCCATTTTCTCACGGACAGGACCATTTTCTCTCGGATATGGTCCATCCGGCTTGGCTATCCCAGCCATCCGTCCGACTATTTCCCGGTCATCCCCCGACCATAGTCCGAACCTCCATTTCCCAGCCAATATCCAACCCTTGGCTCGATCATTCCTCGGACAACGCCCTGTCCAGCTCGATCAGTCCGAATTCTCTCAGATACGGATGCTACAAATCGCCTAGTTAGGTTTTGGGTTATTTAAAGGTTGATAATGAATTGTTAGAACTGCAATACTGTTAGGATAAATCTTTTGGTTCTTCATCTAGATTGCTTTACCACTGATTTTGAGATTGATCACCCAGAAATCAGATCTTAGGTTGTTTAATAGATGTGAAAACATTGTTAATCACCAGAACTATCTTAGATGAGCAAAATAACTGATTGCAAAGGAATTTGGATTAGTAATTTTGTGAACATATCGAACTTGAACTTTAATGCTTGTTTAGGTTGTTAGAACTTGCAAAGGAATTTGAAATTCTAGAATCTGATCATAGATAATCTCTGCGACGGAAGTCGATTGGTTTTACATTCGTGTTTTCGAGTTCTAGAACGGTTTTAAATAAATTATCCTTTTAGTTTGTAGTCTGCGATTTATGTCAACCTGCAAATTTTCCATTGCCTAGCGCTTCGTCTCATTGATTTTAAGAACTTACAATCTGCCCCTGCTTTTGTTACTTTTATTCGCCACTTCGTTTTACTTGTTATCGATTTGCTTAGCTACACTTGAACCTAAACTTTTTTGTGTAATATTCTTAAGTCCTTGTGAATTCGACCCCTGAGTACTACATTGATCTCTTAATTAGAGAGAGTGGCTCTAGGGATAATTTGAGCATATCATGCTTCTTCTGGTCATTTTGTGTTGAAGTTGGCACTGCTTGAAGCATCCAATGCCATCTGGTATTTCCAGTCAATGCCTCTGAAGAAATTACCAAGCAGCTGCACTTGATTGAAGCCATGATGAGGACAGTCCATTTGATAAGACTTGAATCTCAGCCAAGAAGCTTTTAAAGCTTCAGTAGGACCTTGGGAAAATGATGCAATTTTCGTCCTCAGGTCTTCTGATCTAGCATCGTCATAGAAGTTGTTCAGAAAGGCATTCTTGGTGTCCTCCCAAGTGGTCAGCGAACCAGGCTCTAGTTGCTTCAGCCAATAAACAGCATCTCCTCCAAGTGAGTAAGGAAATAGCTTGCAGAACAGGAAGTCATTGCTAACTCCATTAGCTTTGACACTTGAAGCCAAATCCTCAAACCTCTCAATATGATCCATAGGATGCTCATGTGGTTAGCCATGGAAAGGATGCTGTCCCACAAGCTGAAAGTAAGCAGGCATCATCTCAAAATCGTTCCTCTGAAAAGCAGGAGGGCGGATTGCAGATCTGTTGGCATAAAACTGATCAGGTCTGTTGTAAACTCCAAGAGTCCGCTGTACAAAACGCCCAGCAACATTTACAGCTTCATCTGGTGCTTGCTGTTACACCTGTTCAGCGATGACATTCCCATTCTGATCCAGTCTCTGCCTTCTTCATTCCTCCTGTTTCCATCTCTGTTAACCAAATGACCTTCTGCATTTTTGACCAAGACAATCAGATTGACTATTGCAGATTGCTTCTTAGCTTTCCTGATGGTCTTTTCCAACTTATCTAGCTCGTTAATGCCTAAAGTCAAAAGCTCCTTCTTTTTGTTGATTTTGGTACTGCGATTAGGTATCCACCTGAAACCAGCACAAAGAAAAGTAGCACAAAGTTAGTAAACAAATAAAAACTTAGACAAAATCTAATACTAAAAATCGATATGCAGGTATTACTCCACGACAACGGTGCCAAAAACTTGATAGGGCTCAGGTTTTACATAAATAAAACTACAGCAAGTGCACAGCAAAGCTGTTATATAATATAATGGGTTATCAAATCCCAAGGGAGTAAGTAAACTACACTATAGAATTTATGTTCGGATTAAGCTAAGGAATCAGTAGTGTATGTAATGTGAAATAGCAAAATAAATGAAAGCAAGCGATTTATTGATTGATCTAAGATTCAGGAAACTAAAAGCGCTAAGTCAGGTCAATTCGCAGGTTGAATCCGATAATGTAGAATGCATGCGAGCAGGAATGATTTAAACCGTCTTAAACTCAAAACTCAGTGATATAACTAATCAATTCACATTGCAGAAATCTATGCATGATTCACAGAATTCCAAATCTCTTTGCAAATTCTAACAAGTTATGCAAGTATTAAAGATCAGGTTTCGATTGTTCACAAAACTCCTAAGTCAAATCTCTTTGCAAATAGGCGTTTTACTCATCTAATACTAGTTCAGGTGATTAACAATGTTCTCACAACTATTAAACAACCTAGGGTTTTGAATTTCTAGATGACTGGTCAAAGAAATCGGTTTTAAATGCAAGCACATATGAAGAACCCAAAGATATTCCTAACAGTTTCGCCATTCTACAAACTCTTCATCAACCATTGAAAAGCCCTAACTTCACTAACAGATTACTCAGACATGATCAGGAAGACACAAAGCATAGCTGAATAAAACTGCATTAAAAGAATAGAATAAAAGATAAAGGGGTTCGAAATCTTCTACAAAAGAGTACATGATCTGTCTCCCTAAAACTTCCGAATAAAACTCTCTCTTAAGCTCTCTGAATTCTAAAATCTAAGATAAAAGCCAACAGTTGCTGAAAACCTAATATATACAAGCTAAAACACGAGCTGGAACACTTTTATAATTAGTGAAACTTCTGGGACAAAAGTACAATTAATCCTCCATCTTTTAAAACCACTCGCGACTCTTCTTCAGATACGGGTGACGAGCGTCACCCTTGAGTGGTGACAATCGTCACCAAAGCCAATTGATGCCTCTGAGTTGCTAACTTCGTTGTTGATTCTTGCAATGCTCCAAAAAGCTCCACTATCTCCAATTATGCTCCAGACATGATATAACCTTCAAAGACTCTACTAAAACTCTAAAAAGACCAAAAAGACTTAATAAAAAAGATTTATAGCATGGTTAAATAAAAACCAAAAAACCATGATTATCACCACTCTGCTAGGATCCCTATAAATACGTAAAATCCCTAATTTCTGGGGACATCCTATTATCCAGCAGTTCTTTCCTCTTTTGTTTATTAATCACATTTTGTAGTTTGAATATTTGCTTGATTTCAATAATAGTTTGCATTTATCTTCTTTCTTTGTTTCTCTAACCATGATTAGCTATCTTTTCTTCTTTCATTTGATGGTTTTGATGGTGATTAGTGAGTAGCCTTTTTAGGAATTTGAGATGGGTTAGGTTTTGGGAATTTGATAGTTAATTCATGATATCTTAGTGTTAATTCTTCCAGTTCCTTTCTTAATTCCTGTGTTTAATACCTGATTAGTCTTAGCTAAGTTGTTTAGGATCTTAGGCCCAATTTATACCTACCAAGTATTTGTTGAAATGCCTGAATTGCAATGTAAGAGAATTGCTTATACTAGGTTAAGAGATTTACTTTATAGTGAGTGATTTGGCAGTATATAATTGAATGAATGTCTTAATGCTTGATGTTTATCATTTCACAAATGAGAATTAGTTTTTGACTTGATAATTAGTGAAGTGACTACTACCAAGAGATTGAACTATTTATATAAATGAATTTTATGCATAAGGAGTAGCATTGTCTGAGTTTGTAAGCATCATGAGTTGAGTAAAGAGTTTCCTACCACCAATTATCCCATCTTAAGTCCCTTCATTTCCCTGTTTTTAGTTGAATTCAAATTTAGTCTGTTTTTGCTTAAGTTTTGCGTAGTTTACTTGTTGCTAGCTCTTTTTAAGTTTGCTTGATCCTTTAGGTTGTTAGACTTTAATCTTCTCTATTGCTGCTTGAATTAAGACCTTTACTGCATTCTTACTGTTTCAATTCTCCCCTTTTGGATTGATAAAATGCATACCACAATGGCTAGTACAAGTGTGGGTGATTGAGAAAGAAACTCAAAACTCTTGTATTAATTTGGTGCCGTTGCCAATAGGGGATTAATTTGATCAGTAGGATTTGTAGAGATCTTGAGATCAAGCTTTTTTATTTTCGTTTTTGGTTACTAATTTCTGTTTTTAGTCTAGAATTTCTTTTGTAGGTACCAAAACACTTGCTCTTAAGTGTCTACAACTGCAACTGAAGTTCAAGGTCAAAGGTTTTGGGTTCACAACAGCAGAAATCAATTGTTGAGGCATGGTAGAACATCAATATGCTGCTGGTTTTTGTTTGCAAGGTCCACAAGGTTTGATGCATGGAAGAACATCAATATGCTGCTGGGTTTTGTTTGCAAGGTTTTTAAGGTCCACAAGGGATCCAAGGCTTACAAGGACAGCAAGGTCAACATGGTTTACAAGGAGCTTGGGGCATGAGAATTCAAAGACCATTGGGACCTATATGTGCTGCAGATATACCATATAGCTATGCTTCAAGACAAGGTATCCTTCTACCTATGGAGACTAAATAGAATTTCTTCGGCTTGCCTAACCAAGATCCTCTTGCGCATTTGGATCACTTTGAGAGGATTTGTGTTATGAAAATATGACAAATCTTAGTGGAGTTTCCGATGATGGATTCAGACTCAGATTGTTTCCATTCTCTCTTGGTGATAGAGCTCAAATGTGAAAATATTCCTTACCACAAGGCAGCATCACCTCTTGGGAACAATGCAAAGGAGCTTTCCTAAACAAGTTCTTCTCTCCTTCTAGGACTGCCAGATTCAGGAATGAGATCTCTAACTTCATTCAATGTTCCAATGAGAGCTTTGGAGTCACTTGAGAAATGTTTAGAAGCATTATTCAGCAGTGCCCACATCATGGTTTCAGTAAAGAGATGACTCTCTCCAACTTCTATAGAGGTGTTCTACCAAGAGTAAGAATCCTTCTAGATACAGCTAGTAATTGTTATTTCGTTGGGAACGATGTTGATGAGGATTGGATATTAGTGTAGAACATTGGGACTATGTTGATGAGTTTGAGCAAAATGCAAAGGAAGCTGGAGAGAAGTTGAAATCAACAAGGCATGAGGTGAAGGCTTTGCAAGAAAAGGTGGATATGTTGTTCAATGGAGCCACCAAACCTCTTCAAACTGTTGGTGAACATAGCCAATACAAAGAACATAGAGTAAACTTTGTTCACATCCAAGGTGATTACAGCAAGCAATCTCACAAAGGTTATGATGTTTTTCAACAACAGTTCAAGGGGGGGGGGGGGGGGGGGGGGGGCATGACAACTACTCCTACTCACATATCAACTGTCTTGGTTCCTCTTCAACAACAACCAAGCTCTCAGTATTCTCAAGATTTGGACATCAAGCAACTTCTACTTCAAATGCAACAAGTCCAAACTGCTGAAATTCAAAGAAGTATGGCTGAAATTCAAAAAAGTATGGCTGCTTACATTCAAAGAAGTATTGACTCTAGCAGCAGCAAATTTCAATCCCAACTAGACTCTTTGAATATGAAGCTAAGTAAGCAAGAGAGTCTTTCTCAACCATCTCAACCTCCACTCTTGTCGACTCTTGCAAGAGCAGATCAAAATTGTTACCTTAAACTAACAAATAAAAAAAATATGGAAATCAATAAACAAAAAAGTTAAATTAACAAAGGAAAAAAAATTATATAAAAGTTAATGCCTTACGCCATTGAGAAAGTTCACATAGAATTACAAATCTCAATCTAATTACTCCACAATAGTGTCCCATTAAACAAAAAAGTCAGATATAATTAACAATTAGAATAAATTAAAATAAATCAAACATAAAATTATCATAATAAAATAGAAAATTAAGATTAAAAGAGTTTAACTAACAAAATTCAAAACAAAAGGTTATGCCAAAAAAATCCAAATATATAGTGTTTGTCAAAATAAAATGAAATCTCAATGTCACAAAAACTAAACTAACAAAAAACAAATATTTAAATCAATAAAGAAAAAAGTTGAATTAAGAAGGAAAAAAACATCTACAAAATGATTATCTTATAATACACTACAAACGGAAAATAATCATAATAAAATAGTAAGTTAAGATCAAATGGTTTAACTAACAATATATATATCAATTCTATAGTGTTTTTTCAAAATAAAATGGAAACTCAAATATCACAAAAGCTAAACTAATAAATAAAAACTATGGAAATTAATAAAGAAAATAGTTAAATTAACAAATAAAAAACATCATATAAAAGTTGATGCTTTATGTCATTGAGAGAGTCCATATAGAATTACAAAACTCAATCTAATTAGTCCACATCAACATTTCATTAAACAAAAAAAATCTAACATAATTAAAAATTAAAATAAATTAAAATAAAACAAACAGAAAATTATCAAAATAGAATGAAAAATTAAAATAAAAAAAAGTTTAACTAACAATAAAAATAAAAATAGGTTATTTTAAAAATCCAAATATATGTGTTTATCAAAATAAATGAAAACATAATGTCACAAAAGCTCAACTAACCAAAAATAAATATGTAAACAATAAAAAAAAATTAAATCAAGAAAGAAAAAAAACGTAACCAAAAAATTAACTAATTGTACGCTAAATCTTTTAATAGGTCAATCTGATTGGTTAAACCAAAAAAAACTAACAAAAACAAATATGTAAATCAATAAAGAAAAAAATAAAATTAACAAGAAAAAAAACATCTACAAAAAGTTAACTTATTATAAGCTAACTCTTTTTAAAAGTCAATATGCAAATATTTAACTAATTGAGGGTGTCCACAAATGATTGAAACTCAATCTGATTGGTCCATATTAGCATTCTTATTAAGCCAAAAAATTGACGATAATTAACAATTTAAATAATTTAAAATACAAATAAATGAAAAATTATCATATAAATGAAAAAGTAAGCTCAAAATGTTTAACTAACAAAATAGATAAAATGAGGTTATGTCAAAAATCCATATCTTTAGCGTTTGTCAAAAACAAAATAGGAAATCAATGTTACAAAAGCTAACCTAATAAAGAAACAAACTTGAAAATCAATAACATAAATGTTAAATTAATAGAAGAAAAAAACATCTACAATTTTTTTTAATTTATTATACGCTAACTATTTAAAAATTAGCTTTTATATTTGTGGATAATCTAGATTTATAACGCATAGATACTACATACGATAGGTTCTTCAATAGGATACTAGGAAGATCTCCATACATCAACCACGTACAGTATAGTTTGTTGTTGAGTACCACCTCTTCCAACTTTGCTATCCTGGTGTTGTCAGACTGGCTTCTTGGTTTGGTTTGATTGGAGAAGTGTTTTCTGGACCTTTCCCTCTGATAAATGTGATACCTACCGTATATGTGCAAGTAATTCATATAGTGTCATGAACCTAATTCCCACTTGTACCTGTTTTAATGGGTAAATTAAAATAAAATATAAAATTATTATTAAAATATATAAAGTAATAAGAAATAAAATTTAAAAAGAAAACTAATTTGAAACTTAGTTTAAAAAGTATTAGCATGACTATGAATTAACATCTTAAATTTAAATTGGTTATATGAGTTTCTAAATCAAACATATTATTTAAATATATAAAGACTAATACATTACCTGTTTCTGGTTTAAAAACTAAAAAAAGAAAAACACTATATAAATAAAATTTAACTTGAAATATAAGAAATAGAAAATTCTGATTTTTTATACATAGGTACTACTTATATATGCACTAACATGAATAACATATCATTAACACCTTTTAAAATTCTATTTAAAAAATAAAGTATGATAAAGTTGTAAATCATGGAAGCATGTCGCTTTCCCTGTTTTTCCAAACTTGTTCTTAAGCATTTGAATAAAATTTAGACGAAAAAGAGTTGTGAATCAAATTTAAATTGGTATAACTAGATAGTCTATTCAAATCAATGTATGAAGAAAACACACAAAAGATAAAACATTGAAAATAACGCAAAGACTACACATCGTCCTATATGTTTAAAAATAAAGATGATCAAATAGTAGTTACAAATATCAATGATAAACTGAGTAGAATTTGTTTTTGGGTCCAAATATGATTGTTATTCATTAAACTGGGTTTGGGTCACATACATTTAAAGTTTGCTTAACTAACCAATAAGCTACAATGTTACATATACGACTAATGGAAGGAAAACTAATGAACTCAAAGCTTTTGGCTAAGAAAGCGATGTCCAATGCGATTCCGTATAATTTCGATGAGTCAATCTCAGAAGTCAGAGTTCTAATCGGTTGGCTTGAATCTGATTTAAGACAGATTCTTCAGAAGCCTCGTCTTAGCGCATCCTTTAGAACTTCTCAGATTGCTAGATTTTAAGGGTGATCTAACAAAGCTGGTCACACTGGAATGTTGGACAACCACCTTTTCTTGGCCCTGTAAGAAGTTCTGTAGCATCCGTATCCGAGAAAATATGGAATGATCGTACCGGACAGGGTGTTGTCCGAGGAATGACCGAGCCAAGGGTCGGATATTGGCTGGGAAATGGAGGTTCAGACAATGGTCGGGTGTTGACCGGTGAAATAGTCGGATAGGGGCTGGATAGCCGAGCCGGATGGACCATATCCGAGGGAAACAGGGTCCAGTCCGAGGGAAATGGGATTTATCCGAGTGCAGTGGGATATATCCGAGAGTCTGGGAGGTTAGTCCGAGTGTCAGTGGACTGTCTCCGAGGGGGAATAGAAAACCTCCGAGAGAAATAGAGGATTAGCCGAGGTGGGACAAGTTGTCCGAGAGAAATAGGAATATCCGGATGAAAAATGGAAAACACCTCGGATAAGGGCGGTTTATCCGAGTGGGAAGGGATTTGGGCCGTGGGCCAAGTGTTTGGTTGGCTATTTTGGGGTTTATCGAAGGAATGGTCGAGCCAGTACAGGGAATAGCCGAGAGAATCGAATCGGCCCGGGATAAAACTTACTGGAACCGGGAAAACGTCGGATAAGTCCAGGTTACCTAGGGTTTTGCGAGTACTTAAGAGATTTTGAGACTTTTCTCGGGAGAGTTGTGTTTATTCGAGAGCAATAAAGCAAAGAAAGAGAATAGTCGAGAGAAAACCCTAAGAAAAACAGTTTATCCCGAGGATATCCGAGAGAGATCAGGCTATCGCCGAGCAGAACCGACCATCGCCGAGATAAACTGGTAAGCGATCGGATATTTCCCTAAGTGTTGAGTTTTCATCGGATAACCTCGAGCTAATAGCCTTGTTTTGTGGGATTTCTGAGAGAAAACAGAGTTTGGCTCGAAGAAAGGTGAACGGATCAAGAGATAGCCGAGGGGATAAGGATCAGATCGTACCGTGAGCCGAGAGATTCTTAGGGAGATCAGATATCTTCGTTTTGGTGCGGTTTTCATCGGGATTTCTTCTGACCAATCTGTTTCCAGCCTTGTCTAAGGTGAGTGCATGACTGTGGTTGGGTCTAGGACCGTAGGATTGCTAGGGTTGAGTGATTTGCATGTTGATTGTGTGATTTTCATGTTATGTGTTTGGAATTGTTAAGCAATCCTTATGTTATGAGATATTGTGGTGTTTACCGAGGCATATATGATGTTTAGCTAACCTCAGGGTAATCCGGATCATATACTAGGTTAGGAGATGTGGGATTCTCGCTGAATTAGACATGGGTCTTAAAAAGGGATTGTTCTTGGTTGGTTAGGCTAGATGATCATGGCCGTTGATATTGTTATGTCTATTGCGAATTGATTGTGTTGAATGTTGAATCCGAAAGTATGACTGCGTGTTTGGTACTGACCAGGTGTTACGGGATGACCGTACTCACTAAGTATTTATGAAATACTTATGCCTCTCATCTTGAGTGTGCAGGTACTAAGCAGTAAAGGGACGAGACCAGGCGGCAGTGATGGATATGGATGGATCGGGACTTGGTTTTATTTGTGTTAAGACTTGTGTTTAGAGTCTTATGGCTTTGGTGTTTGACCGTTTAGGTTGCTAGATGATTAGTTGTATCTTTAGCAAACCTTGTGTTTTGATTTATATGGAACCCCGAATCTGTTTAAGTGTTTTACGAAAGTTAAATGAATGAAATGAGTTGCTTTATATTCCGCTGTGTAATGATAAGAAAGACTTAGAAAAATAAAGAAGAAAAAGTTCAAAAATGTGGCTAAGTATAGAAACGGACTTAGAGGATGTAGTGGGACACAGCCGCGGTACGGTTTACCGGGTTGGGTTACCACAAGTTGGTATCAGAGCGTTTTAACGCTTCTAGGACTGAAATTGGTGACTGCTGTTGTTTGTTTGTTTGTTTGGGGTTTATGGGGGTCCGATCCATTCTTCACTGCCAAGGTCTCGCGGTAAGTTGTTGTGTGGTGTTGTGAAACACGTTTTGAGTTAGCTTCGGCTAACTGGCATTGTGTACTTGCAGATGGTTGATACCAGAAGAACCGTGAGAAACAATGGGGACAACCAGGCTGCTGGGTCTGTGAACTCAGTCAACGGTGATGTTGCTGAGAGGGCTAGGGAAGCCGAGAGACAGGCAGCTGCGGTTGCAAATGAGGCGGCTAGAGTGGCAGCCGTGGAAGCAGCAAGGAATGCTGCGGATGCTGAGAACGTGGCTAGGAATGCTGCGGGTGCAGCTGGAGATGCTGCGAATGTAGCACCAGTGGGGTTAGAGGCTGTGCTTGGGATGTTAGCACAGGTACTAGCTAGGCTACCTGCGGTGGCTCCTGCTCCGGCGGTTGCAGCAGCACCACAAGTAGTACCACCGGTGGGGGTTCACGCGGATGTGATTGGGGAGGAAGCGGACCAAGTGGAGAGGGTTCCGAGTTACCTCAAGGTTTTGGATCACATGGTGCGGTTGGGAACCAAGTTCTTTGCTGGAGGTTCTACACCGATTGAGGCAGATGAGTGCAGGATGAGACTAGAACGGAATTTTGAGTCTATCCGATGTCCAGAGGGTTACAAGAGAGACATTGTCGTGCACTACTTGGAGGGTGATGCACACACGTGGTGGAAAGGAATTGTTGGAAGGCTGGTGAATGCGAATTGTTCTTATGAGACATTTTCAGCGATGTTCAGGAGTAAGTACTTCCTACAGGAAGCTTACAACGAGTTAGAGAAGGCGTTTCTGTACCTTAGTCAGGGGACGCTTACAGTGAGACAGTACGAGACTCAGTTTAATCAGCTGAGGAAGTATGTGTCTCATGAGTTTGACACGGAGGAGAAGCTGATTCGCAGGTTTATGAGTGGACTGCGAGTTGAGCTAAGGAATGGGTGTGTGGTTCGTGACTTCAGGACAGTTGCTGAGCTTGTGGAGAAGGCGGCATTGTTGGAGTCAGGACAGGCGGAAGCTGCGTTGATGTCAGCTGGAGCTAGTACAGCCGTGACCAAGGCGAGTCAGTCTAGTGGACAGAACCGGAGGTTTGGGAAAGGAGTACCGAACAAAGGATCTGGGGGACGCAGCATGTGCAGCAAGTGTGGCAAGGCTCACGTTGGCGAGTGTAGGCGCAGTGGTAGTGGATGCCACAGGTGCGGGAGTTTAGAGCATCGGGTACGAGACTGTCCGGAAGAGGATCAGCGAGTGGTCCGTGTGTCCGGCAGTGATGGTGCGGTTCAGGTTTGCTACGGTTGTGGAGAACCAGGGCATTTCAAGCGTGAGTGTCTTAAGACAGGAGTGGTGGAGCAGGTCGTGGCTCAAGGGAAGAGAGCAGGGGAGGCGCTTGCATCACAGGCCAAGAGACAGGCCATTATGCTGAGGGTGTACACGACGAGTGCAGCAGCAGCCGAGGAACCGAGCACTTCTCATCCGATTACTGGTACGTGTGGTACTTAGTATTTTCTAAACTTGCCTTTGTGTGTTGTTGGGTGTTAGTATAGAGTCTTAGCATTCTAGGGAATGAATGTGTAGAGACCTTGCTAATGGGTGAGGTTGAAACCCATGTTATGTTTGACTCGGGAGCGAGTCATTGTTTTGTTAATCCGGACATGATCGGAAAGGGTCAGTTCCAAAAGGAACCCGGAGAAGACTTTGGGTTAGTTCAGGCGGCTGGAGGCCAAGTGATGTTTTCACTAGGAACGGTCAAGAATGTTCCAGTGAGGTTTGGTGAAGTGAACATGCCAGCGGATCTAGTGATCTGTAGGGTTAAGTCCTACGATGTCATTTTGAGAATGGACTAGTAAGGCAAGCACAGAGCTCACTTGGATTGTCACCGTGGAAGGGTGCGGTTTGAGAGAGACGGAGAGGTCTTGGTTTATCAGGGAGTTAGACCAACCTCAGGAACTCTGGTGGTTTCAGCTATTCAAGCAGAACGGCTGATAGAAAAAGGTTGTGAGGCGTATCTAGCAACGATCACTACTACAGAAGAAGGGCCGGATGTGGACTTAGGCAGTATACCGGTGGTGCAAGAATTTGAGGATGTTTTTCAGGCGTTGGCAGGACTGCCACCAGCTCATTCAGATCCATTCACGATTGAACTTGAGCCAGGGACAGCTCCATTGTCCAAAGCACCATACCGGATGGCGTCAGCGGAGATGGCTGAACTGAAGAAGCAGCTAACGGAGTTGTTGGACAAAGGCTTCATTAGACCTAGTAGTTCACCGTGGGGAGCACCAGTGTTGTTCGTGAAGAAGAAGGATGGGAGCTTCAGGCTTTGCATTGATTACCGCAGATTGAACCGTGTGACCGTGAAGAACAAGTATCCACTTCCTAGGATAGACGAGTTGTTGGACCAACTCAGGGGAGCTACTTGGTTCTCTAAGATCGATTTGGCATCAGGGTACCATCAAATACCCATAGAGGAGACAGACGTGCGTAAGACTGCCTTTAGGACAAGGTATGGTCATTACGAGTTTGTGGTCATGCCATTTGGTTTGACGAATGCGCCAGCTGCATTCATGAAGTTGATGAATGGCGTATTCAGAGAGTACCTAGATGAGTTTGTGATCATTTTCATAGATGATATTCTAGTATACTCTAAGGATGAGGAAGAGCATAAGAGTCATTTGCGGACTGTTCTAGAGAAGTTGAGAGAACATAAGTTATATGCCAAGCTCAGTAAGTGTAGCTTTTGGCAACGGCATATAGGGTTCTTGGGTCATATTGTTTCGGATAAGGGAGTGTTCGTGGACCCAGAGAAGATTCAGGCTATTATGGATTGGCCTAGACCAGAGAATGCTACAGAGATAAGGAGTTTTCTCGGACTAGCTGGTTACTACAGGCGGTTTGTCAAAGGTTTTGCTAGCATGGCTCAGCCAATGACAAAGCTGACTGGTAAAGACGTGGAGTATGTCTGGACGGATGAGTGTGAAGAATGCTTCTCAAAGTTAAAGGAGTTACTCACTAGTGCACCAATATGGCGTTACCAGAACCGGGTGAGCCGTACGTGGTATACACGGATGCATCCAGGAAGGGACTAGGTTGTGTTCTGATGCAGAATGGTAAGGTGATAGCTTATGCTTCGCGGCAGCTACGGAAGCATGAAGGAAACTACCCTACGCATGATTTAGAGATGGCGGCTGTGGTATTTGCACTTAAGATATGGAGATCTTACTTGTATGGCGAGAAGGTGCAGATATACACGGACCATAAGAGTTTGAAGTACATCTTTACTCAACCGGATTTGAACTTGAGACAGCGTAGATGGATGGAGTTGGTAGCGGACTATGACTTGGAAATAGCATACCATCCAGGAAAGACCAACTTGGTGGCGGATGCGTTGAGTAGGAGAAGGGCTAGCGTATCATCTGAACAGAATGTTGGAAGCATTGTGAACATGCTAAGGACATTGCAGTTGAATGCAATAACGGATGGGGTTGAACCGTTGGGTTTGGAAGCTGCGGATAGAGCTGACTTGTTGACTAGAATTCGGATTGCTCAGGAGCAGGATGAGAATCTGAAAAAGGTGTCACAGAATGACAAGACAGAATATCAGACTTCAAACAATGGGACCATTGTTGTGAACAGACGGGTCTGTTTCCAGATGTGAAGGAGTTAAGGGATGAGATCCTTAAGGAGGCACATCAGTCAAGGTTTTCTGTTCATCCGGGAATGACCAAGATGTATCAGGATTTGAAACGGTACTATCATTGGGTTGGGATGAAACGTGATGTGGCTAAGTGTGTAGCCGGATGTGAGACGTGCCAATTGGTTAAGGCAGAGCATCAGTTTCCGAGTGGTTTGTTGCAAACATTGCCAATGCCTGAATGGAAATGGGACATGATCACCATGGACTTTGTATTGGGGTTACCTAAGACTAGGAAATTGCATGACGGGATATGGGTCATTGTGGATCATTTGACCAAGTCTGCTCACTTCTTAGCAATGAAAAAGACGGATGGAGTACCAAAGTTGGTGGATATGTATATTGATCAGATCGTGAAGTTGCATGGAGTGCCAGTGAGTATCATTTCAGATCGTGATCCGAAGTTTACTTCGAGGTTCTGGAAAGAGTTCCAGGAAGCGTGTGGGACGCGGTTGCATATGAGTACAGTGTATCATCCTCAGACTGATGGGCAATCAGAACGGACGATCAGGACATTGGAGGATATGTTGAGAGCGTGTGTACTGGACTGAGGTGGTAGTTGGGAAGACTACTTACCGTTGGCTGAATTTGCATAGAACAATAGTTACCAAAGGCGCATTGAGATGTCTTCGTATGAGGCGTTGTATGGCAGGCCGTGCAGAACACCATTGTGTTGGATACAAGTGGGGGAGCGTAGTGTAATGAGGCCAGCAGTGGTCGAGGCTACTACGGAAAAGATCAGATTGTTAAAAGTTAAGCTGAAAAAGGCTATGGACATGCAGAAAAGTTATGCGGACAAGCGTCGCATGGATTTGGAGTTCAGTGTGGGTGATATGGTTTATCTTAAGGCACTGACTTATAAGGGAACGGATAGGGCAGCTAAGAGTGCCAAGTTGAATCCGAGGTACATGGGGCCGTACCGGATACTGGAAAGGATTGGCGCAGTGGCTTACAAGTTGGACTTGCCATCAGAAATGGGAGCGTTCCATATTGTATTCCATGTGTCACAGCTGAGAAAGCACATTACCGAACGGGAAACGGTTATAGAGGAGCCGCCAGCAGACTTGCAAGAGGACCTTGCAGTAGTGGCTAGACCGGTTCGAGTAATAGGACGGAAAGAAAGGACTAAGCGTGGGAAGCTGGTCAGAATGGTTCAGGTCGTATGGGACTGCGACAGGCATGAACAGGTTACTTGGGAAAAGGAGGCTAGGATGAAAGCTGAGTATCCCAAATGGTTTGACAAGTTGCAAACGGATGAGTCGGATTCGAGGACGAATCCAGAACGGGTGGGGGAGAGTTGTAGCATTCGTATCCGAGAAAATGTGGAATGATCGTACCGGACAGGGTGTTGTCCGAGGAATGACCGAGCCAAGGGTCGGATATTGGCTGGGAAATGGAGGTTCAGACTATGGTCTGGTGTTGACCGGTGAAATAGTTAGATGGGGGCTGGATAGCCGAGCCGGATGGACCATATCCGAAGGAAACAGGGTCCAGTTCGAGGGAAATGGGATTTATCCGAGTGCAGTGGGATATATCCGAGAGTCTGGGAGGTTAGTCTGAGTGTCAGTGGACTGTCTCTAAGGGGGAATAGGAAACCTCCAAGAGAAATACAGGATTAGCCGAGGTGGGACAAGTTGTCCGAGAGAAATAGGAATATCCGGATGAAAAATGGAAAACACCTCGGATAAGGGCGGTTTATCCGAGTGGGAAGGTATTCGGGCCATGGGCAAAGTGTTTGGTCGGCTATTTTGGGGTTTATCGAAGGAATGGTCGAGCCGGTACAGGGAATAGCCGAGAGAATCGAATCGGACCGGGATAAAACTTACTGGAACCGTGAAAACGTCGGATAAGTCCGGGTTACCTAGGGTTTTGCGAGTACTTAAGAGATTTTGAGACTTTTCTCGGGAGAGTTGTGTTTATTCGAGAGCAATAAAGCAAAGAAAGAGAATAGTCGAGAGAAAACCCTAAGAAAAACAGTTTATCCCGAGGATATCCGAGAGAGATCAGGCTATCGCCGAGCAGAACCGACCATCGCCGAGATAAACTGGTAAGCGATCCGATATTTCCCTAAGTGTTGAGTTTTCATTGGATAACCTCGAGCTAATAGCTTTGTTTTGTGGGGTTTCTGAGGGAAAACAGAGTTTGGCTCGAAGAAAGGTGAACGGATCAAGAAATAGCCGAGGGGATAAGGATCGAATCGTACCGTGAGCCGAGAGATTCTTAGGGAGATCGGATATCTTCGTTTTGGTACGGTTTTCATCGAGATTTCTTTTGACCAATCTGTTTCCAGCTTTGTCTAAGGTGAGTGCGTAACTGTGGTTGGGTCTAGGACCGTAGGATTGCTAGGGTTGAGTGATTTGCATGTTGATTGTGTGATTTTTATGTTATGTGTTTGGAATTGTTAAGCAATCCTTATGTTATGAGATATTGTGGTGTTTACTGAGGCATATATGATGTTTAGCTAACCTCAGGATAATCCGGATCATGTACTAGTTTAGGGGATGTGGGATTCTCGCTGAAGTAGACATGGGTCTTAAAAAGGGATTGATCTTGGTTGGTTAGGCTAGATGATCATGGCCGTTGATATTGTTATGTCTATTGCGAATTGATTGTGTTGAATGTTGAATCCGAAAGTATGACTGCGTGTTTGGTACTGACCAGGTGTTACGGGATAACCGTACTCACTAAGTATTTATGAAATACTTATGCCTCTCATCTTGAGTGTGCATGTACTAAGCAGTAAAGGGGCGAGACCAGGCGGCAGTGATGGATATGGATGGATCGGGACTTGGTTTTATTTGTGTTAAGACTTGTGTTTAGAGTCTTATGGCTTTGGTGTTTGACCGTTTAGGTTGCTAAATGGTTAGTTGTATCTTTAGCGAACCTTGTGTTTTGATTTATATGGAACCCCGAATCTGTTTAAGTGTTTTACGAAAGTTAAATGAATGAAATGAGTTGCTTTATATTCCGCTGTGTAATGATAAGAAAGACTTAGAAAAATAAAGAAGAGAAAGTTCAAAAATGTGGCTAAGTATAGAAACGGACTTAGAGGATGTAGTGGGACACGGCCTCGGTACGGTTTACCGGGTTGGGTTACCACAAGTTCCATCCCAGTTCTGCAACCTTGCTATCGCTTCTCCATGCTGCATCGATTCGGCATGTGATGTAAGTATTGCAGACTTCTCTACTTCTTTTTAGGGTATGGATCTGAGTTTGGTTTTTAAGAGGCTAGGCTTCAATCCATTCATTTGCTCCTACTTGTTATCTCCTTAAAGGTTGTGTAGTATCCTGTCTTGATGGAATAGGTGCCATATTGTGCCTTGAGCCAGATTAATTTATCCAGGGCTCTTGTCTTACTTGGTCGCAGGGTCAAGATCTTGCTTGAATGCAAGGAGGTTTTGCTGACATTCCACTCTCTGTAATTTGGAAGGAACAAAGCAGAAACCCGGATCTATGAAGATCCATTGGGACAGGCCCCATTGGTAGTTTTTTTGGGTCAGAGAGATCCACGGGTCCTGCCAGATATGTATGGAATCGCCATTACTCATTGCCTAATCTAGCAGCTTCACTAGCAAATTTTGCCCTATTAAGATGCCAGCCCATCCATGAAAAGAGACTTCTTGTTTGGTGTATTCGAGGAAAGGTGTGTCTTGGCAGTATTTATCAAAGCAGATTCTTGCAAAGAGGTAATCTGGCTTAGTGTGGAGCCTTCAACTCAGCTTAGCCAACATGGCATTGTTGAAGCAAGTTATGTCTCTAAACCCGAATCCTCCTACTTCTTTTGCTTACGTCAGCTTTTCCCACGCTATCCATGACATCTTTCTCACATCTCGCTTTGTATACTACCAGAATCGTGTAAAAGCTGACTGGATACGCTTGCATAGGTATACTGGGAGCTTGGAGCATGTCATGGTGTGAGATGGCATGGAGGATAGTACACTTTTCAGCATTGTCATCTTCTCAGCCGGCGACAAGAAGGAGGTGGACCAACTAGCAGAATTTTGCTGGATTTTGTCCACTATTCCGGTGGAGAGATCATACTTCTTTCGACCAAAATGTTCCAGGAGTCCAATATCTACCCACACCTCCCTATTTATCAATTCCTAAGTCACGTTTCATTTTTTCTTAAGTTCACTAGGAGCTTTATGCAAGAAAGTGATAACTGATTTAACTTTGTTGATGCATTGACCAGAGGCTTATTCGTATTGGTCCAAAAATTTCTTAAGGGCTTGACTGTTCTTCTTACTGGCTTTGCAGAACAACATGGTATCGTTAGCAAAGAGGAGATTGTTTACATGAGGACATCCTCGTGCCACAATAATCCCTTTCAAACTTCTATTTCTTTAAGCTTGGAGGCATAACCTGGAAAGGACCTCACTGCAATGGATGAAGATGAATGGGGATATTGGGTCACCTTATCTGATACCTCGCTCAGGCTTGACGATTCTATGCGGCATTTCATTAATCATGTATGAATGTGTTACCATGGACACGCAATGCATAATCCAATTGATCCATTTAGCATGAAAACCTAGACTTTGAAGGACTTCTTTAATGAACATTGAAGCGGCCTTGCACAGCCATTGCCTCATCTCGAAATCTCCTCGGGACCCTTACCTTGAAAGGCCGCTATGATGTGATTTGGCTTGTAGAACAAATTAATGCACAAAGGCTGTTTATAATGTCGACTGTTGCGATTCTCTCTGACAGGTAATGCATGTCATTTAACTTTGGTTCGACAAACTATAAGAGGTTCTTATGAGATGAAATTTTGGGTCCAATTAATAAGAAATCATTTATTTATTTAATCTAATTAAGTAAATACAAAATAAAAGAATTTAAAATATATTGTATATTTCTCTTCTATTTTTTATTTATAAAATTAGAAATTTTATTAAGCAAAATAATAGTAATGACATTTATCGAATTATCCAACTTCGACGTGCACACATGTTTGATTTAGAAATTGGTTTCTTTACTAAAATCTTAGTGTTTTGTTTTATGCTCCTTGAGATTTCTATAGTTGCTTTTTCTTTTAAGGTTTATGTATTAAAATATATAGTTTTTTTTATTGAATGTGTTATTAATGTTGTATATGCATGTATATATAATCTCTGATTAATGTTGATTCATATTTATTTTTATTGGAAAGCTGTAACAGTCGTGTGAAATCTATTATAGTTTTTATAATTTTAAAAATATTAACTTAAAAAAAGAAATAAACAAAACGATTAATACAGAACTGCACATAGCACGGATTAAAATCCTAGTACATGTAAATAAAAAAGTTTCTTTTATAATGACTAATAAGCAAAAATTCAGGAACAAGCTCAAACTCTCATTGCAGAAATGGGAAAAGGAAAAAAACATTTAAAATCAATTTTTAACTCTTTATATCACAGCAAATTCCTTCTCCTTCGTGTTTTATCATCAAACTCAAATCAGAATTAGAAATAACCAATTCATAACAGTTTATATAAGAAACTAGCTCCTAATTTAGGCTGAATGATTATGTTAGTTGTAAATGTGTACTATATATATATATATATATATATATATATGAGCAGGCCCGGCCCAAATATTCAACAAACCCAATGCCATTTTATATATATAACAAACAAAATTTGTAAAAAGAGCCCTAAGCTTTTTTAAAAAAAGGCCCTAAGTCTACCTAAAATTTGCAAAAAAAAATAAATGGGCCCTCTGCAAATGCTCCTTGAACACATGCCCGGAACCGGGCCTGTATATTAGAGATTAGGGTACTATGAACGACTATACTATCATTTACATATTTACATTCTACATGGCCCCTCAAGATAGAGGAAGATTATTTACTTCAATCTTGTTAAACAGCTCAAGGAACCTGATTCGGGAAAGAGGTTTCATGAGGACAGGAAAGAATTCCACATACACTTGTTGAAGAAGGACTTTTTTGCAGTCTTAACTTAATCCCTCTCTAATCAGATGTAGTACAGAAGAGGTTTAATCAATCCATCTAGGAGCTAGAATAAAAAGGATGCAAGGTACTAACTAAGCTTAACCATGTGTGATAAAGAAGGATGATTCTAACAACCTAAATGATCAAAGATGAAATGCACAAACAAGAGAAGAACTAGCAAGACTAAAGCAAGTAATGTAATGCAAAGAAACTAAATGCAACAGAAACTAACAAGGCAATGATCTAAATGCAACATGACTAAGGTAAACAAAGTAATGGAAGTCCAGGAACTAAAATGAAAGCTAAATCAAATGACTTGAAATGCAAGGCAAGGAATGGACAAAAGCTAGCAACTAAAAACAGAGGAAAACAGAGCATAAGATGATCAAATTCAAAGAATAATAAGGCGCTGATTCAAGGCTAGAGCAATGATGACTTGGGGATTACTTAGTATCACACGTAGGGCAGTCAAGACCATTAACAAGCAAAGAACATGACCAAGCCACTAAATCAATCAATCTGCAAACAGAACAGAGATGTCTAAGTTAAGAACATGTCAGACCTACTTGTGATGGTGTATTTGTGCAAAACCAGTATGAAAACACAAGAATCTTATAGACCAAACATGCCACCTAAACACTAATATAATCATCTAGGAAAAATCTCTTAACAAAGTTCTTTCAGGCATTTAAACAAACATTTGTGATGCAGCAAATACCTAAGATCAGTTTCACCCTAAAAGAGTTACTAAGCACTAAGAACAACTAAGCTAAGTGATCTAAGCATGAATCAAACCAAAACTCCCTTAGTTATCAACTAATCATCCCCAAATATGCTCTAACCTCAAACCATATGAAACTACTCACTGCACATCATGAAATCAACAAAAACAAGCAGAAATGACAGATCAAGCATGATTAAACAAAAATTATAAGGAAAATAACAAGGGAAGTGAAAAACTTTATTAAAAGAGTGATCTTGATCAAAATCTCATCAAATCCTCTTTTGGGTTTCCTCTCAGGTCGAAAATAAGATAAAGAAGAAGATAAGATGCTAAAAAGATAAGGTTTAGCTTAAATAAGTGAAAGGATAAGGTTTCGTCAAAAGTGGAAAAAGTTGGTCAACTCTCGGATAAAGCATATCGGGGTACATGGGCGGGTGTTCTGCTCGATGATGGACCTCGATGCAGTCTGTCCCTGTTGCTTAAGACAGATTTGGTCGGTTCAGCACGCATCAGGGAGTTTTTCCTGGGTTTTGGTCGATGTGCTTCCCCGGTGCAGCAAGCTGGTGAACACTATGTAGCTGAAATCGCTCTATCTCTTGAACCCCAGATCCAAATAATATGATCTAACAACCATTGGAATGCTATTGGGATCTTCTACAACTGTCATGAAGATCGTGAAACCGGAATCTGAGTGGAGAGGCTTCGTCCGGACTGATCTTTAACTCGCATCCTGTTGAACAGAGCAGAGACCTTGATGTGTGACCCCGGTGCAGCTTCTAAACAGATTGGTTTCATTCTCCTTGCATAATGATCTGACTCCAGATGATCCTCCGTCCTCCAATAAGTCCCCTTAGCCCCAAAAACACCTGAAATACATCTTAAACATGCAAATGTATACATTCCTAATCTAAATGCATGCATTGCTACTTCTATTTGTAAATGAGACTAAATGATAAGAAATAATGCAAGATACAAGAGTTTTGACTCTCTTGGTCAATCACCCAATGTACTAATCAGTTGTAGTATATGGATTTTATTGTCAATCCGAAGGGGAAGATTGAAACAGCAGGATTATAGCAGATTTCCTAATTCAAGCAGATATAAAGAGAGCTTTAGAAGTCTAACAACCTAAAGGATCAAACAGAAATGAAGAGAACATCAAACAAAGAGTGAAGAGCAAACAAAGCAACTAAAATAAGGGCAAAACAGAGCAAATTCGAATTCCAACTAAAAACAGAGAAAAGATGGGACTTGAGATAAGATAATTGGTGTTAGAGAACTCTTGACTCAACCTATCATGCTTACAAACTCACACAATGCTATTCCTTATGCATATAATTCATTTATAAAACTAATCCAATCTCTTGGAGCTAATCTCTTTATTAATTACCAAGTCAAGAACTAATTCTCATTAGTGAAATGATAAACAGATAGCATTAAGACAAATCTATCAATTATATATTGCCAAATTACTCCCTAGACAGTCATTCTCTTGAGCTAGGATAAGCAATTCTCTTGCAAAACAGTTCAGGCATTTCATCAAACACTTGGTGGGCATAAAATAAGCCTAAGATCCTAATCAACTTAGCAAGAGTTAATTAGACATTAAACACAGTAATCAAGAAAGTAAATGGAAGAATTAACACTAAAACATCATAGATTAAGCTTAAAGTTCCGTGAACCCTCTCAATTCCCTAAAAAGACTACTCACTAAGCACCAATAAAACCATCAATTCAAAGAGAGAAAGATAGCTAATCATGATTAGGGAGATGAAACAGAAAGATAAATGCAAATTCTTATTAAAATCAAGCAAGGATCAAATTACAAAATCAAAAAGCTAAAACAAAGAGGAAAGAACTGCTAGATAAAAGATTGTTCCCAAAAATTAGGAATTTTTCGTATTTTTAAGAGTTTAGGCGAAAATGGCAAAATTGTAAGTAAGTGGTCTTCAGTCTGCATTCCTATCGGTCACTCCTTGATCGATAGGCTCATATCGACGGGCTTCTGCTGGTCGATTCAGGTTGAGCGGTTTCACAAAAATTGCGATATCTGTTGAACGGCATATCAGAATGATCTGAAACCAAGTCCTCCTAAAATGTAACTCACGTGGTTACAACTTTCATGAAGAGTGAGGATGCTGAATTAAGACGGATGCTACTCGTCTGATCTGATCTTCAAGTCGGTCAAGATCAACGGTAAAAACTCCAGATGGACATGTGCTCACTTTATTCGCCGTAACTCTTCAACCACTGTTGGGAATGACTCAAAACTAATACCAAACGAAAGCCAACTCAAGTGGATACAAAGTTTTTGAAGAACGTCGAGGCCAAATCGGAATGCAAACACCTCATCTGAGCCTATGTTCAGTCGATATGGTCTTACGGGTGATTCCCATCGGTCCCTCCTTGACAGATAGGCTGCTATCAGTCTTGAAGGTGACCGAAAGCATGACTGGAATACATCTGATGCATTCCTATCGGTCATTCCTTGACCGATAGCTTGACCGATAGGCCCCCAGATGCATTCCTATTGGTCACTCCTTGACCGATAGCTTGATTGATAGCTTTACCAATAGAACTGACTTGCTTCACGAAAAATTCTGTAACGGTCTAATCACTGATGGGAATGACCTGAAACAAACTTCGGACGCAAACTAACCCATGGGGCTACAACATTCATGAAGACTGTTGAAGCTGAATCGGGTTGGAGATGCTTTGTCGGAGCCGGTTTTGTCACGTTAATTTCTGGCCACTTCAACAAGGTGCACCTTCTTCTTGACTCTTATGATGTCTTGTGCTGCACCCGCCATCATCTCCCATGCTTCTTGTAGTCTCAAAACTCTCCAAACATACCTGCCAAACTCCTCAAATGCACAAAACATGCAATGCACACCCTAAATCTACACTAAGTCCTAATTAAATGTAAATGGGACAAAAACAAGCAAAAATGAATGCTTAAAGCCTATAAAACAATGCAAAATTATGCTAATATGGTGTAAATAATGAGTATATTAGCAAGAAAAAGAGAAAACATGTATAAAATACATCCTAAAACACTAAAATATACTGAGTTTCATAAAAGATCAAGCATGGTGATGAGGTTTTAAAATGGGAAATCATATCATTAAAATGCAAACAATGAATCAAAATGATTTCCATGTTTCTAATGCTAAAATGCAGTTAATGGAACTATACTCTAGAAACTTAGCCAAGCTTATCACAAACAGAAAATGATTTTCAAGTCATCAATCTACACAAGCTCTCAAATCACTTAACCTTTTTAACATTCAGTAAACAAGTAACCAATGGATCAAGTTTGTACAAATAAAGAGAAAACATTTGGTTCAAAGCGACAAAGTTATGAGATGAAAATGATCTCATGCATAATGGTTTTAAAGAAACAGGGGATCTCTCATATGAAATGAATCCATTTTAGGCAAAATGCTAAAGGTAAAAGCACACGTATGCATGCAAGTCAAAGTTTTCTTCTACCCCTTCCTAAAGATGATCCTAATTAAGTCTAAGTCCCAAGATAAACCCCTAAATCTACCCTTTCCCAAAGCTCTTTTGATATTTTTTTTCTTGAAATGTGGGGTACTTCTTCTTCTTTTGCTTGTGTGGCTGACTTCTTTTAGAACTTGCTCATCTTTGTTGTATATGCACCAATTTTCATTACCTTTTTGGTGGATTGCTTGGTCTGATTTTTCTACTTTTGGATGACCTTTGTAAGCTTGGTTTTGCTGGCACTTTTTCTTCTTTGTAGCTTAGAGCTTTCTTCCTTTTTCACTTAACCACAAGATACAATCATCTTCCCACAATATCATTCTCTTTATAACACCAATTCCACTTCTTTTTTCTTCTCAAAGATACCAACAAACAAAGCTCAAACACTTAACTCTACCATTTCCCCAAAACTCCTAACCTAGAATCAAGCTCAAAATCCAAGATGATGTCTACAAGAGAGCTCCTCCTTTCCAGCCTTAATCCTAACACTTTTTGCCAAGGTGAATTCGAAAAATGATAATGCAAGGCCTCACAAACTCTCATAATAGTTTTTGAGTTTAGAAGGAAGGATTGGTTCAAGGTATGGTTAACTGTCTCTTAATGATGAGAATCAGCTACTTGGATCAACAAGAGTGGTGAAAAGGAAGAAGATGATCCAAATATGTATATTGGTAGCCATGAAATCACTTTCAATGCACAAACAAGATAATTCAAAGTCCTAACGTTCCACTTATATAAAGGTCAAAATCAAATCAAGCAAGCTTCAACTTCAAACAAGAGTTTCAGAATCATATATTCAAAGAGTGGTTCAATCCTATTTCAAGTGCTTCATCAAATGCATCAAAGGACTAAGAACAAGGGCATCATTTTCATAAACCACTAGCGTTTTCAAAGATTCACTATCATTGCACCCATTTTAGACAAGCAAGCTACAACCTAAGTGAATGCATGAAGTCTGAGTCATATATGAATGCAAATGAAAACTCTGTTTTTAGGAAATAAATTTTTGATAATTTTCAAAATTTTAGTGATTTTCTATGCCTTAAGTGCAATGCATGGTTGTCTAGCTATATGTAAAAGCAGTTGTGATGAGAATGCAGAATGTTAGTTGTAATAAAACCCTCCCCCACACTTAGAATACACAGTCCTATGTGTATTATACATGCAAAAGGAGGCAAACCACAATGTAAAAAAAATGAAGTGTAGAGGAGAATATGTAAGGAGTGAAGGAAGAGGAAGGTGTGTAATTGCATTGGAGGTTGGAGGGGTGGTAGATGGACATTATTAACATTGTAGAAGGCCAGTGGAGACCATGGGGCAGTGCCGTCCCTGAAGTCCTGGTGTTTTGAGATGCATTTGTCTGTATCGAGCTGGGCCATTGGTGCTCTACTCGATGTGCATGACCGATATTATCGCCCTGCTGTATACCGGCTTACTGTAATTGCCTTATCTCTTTATACACTGACCGGAATGACCTGCTTCAAAATTCATTGGAAAACTAACTCGAGCCTCTTAAAATTCTATGCAGGACGCTGAGGCTGAATCGAACTGGAAGGGCTTCGTTCGGGTCAATCAATCGGGCGGTACGGATGCACCATGGAAGGGAGAGGGTGTTCTCCTCGGTGTACGGTCCCGGCGATTGCACCGAGCAGGGTTTTTTGAGGGTTTTCTCGATATGGTACCTCGATATGATCACCATCGTGCATCTAGCTCGATGTACGGTCTGCTTCTTTCCTGAGATAAAATGCATCGGGCAGAGTTTGCAGAGGTTCTACTCGATGTGGTACCCCGATGCAGAAACAGAGCTTTAGTTTTCTTGGATTTTTCTTAATGTCTGACCTATTCAACCAATTTTTCCAACCTGAAATCACTCAACAAACATATCAAAAGGAAAGCATTTTTACATAGATAGTCATGGGATTACCTCCCAAGTGTGCTTTGTTTAAGGTCTCTTAGCTTGACCTCTTTTTGCTGGCTATGTGGGAACACCAAGGAGACTAAGTGTTGTCTCCTTCTTCAGGACCTTTGAGGCTAGGTAAGGCTTGACGCTTGAGTGGTAAAGAGGCGCCAAGTCCCCTGGTTTGAATTTCTTGGGCACTAAGCGCCAAGCACATTTCTTAGGTACCTTCAGCCTTTTGGGAGGTGGCTTGAGGTCATCATCTTCATTATCCGATCCTGACCTGCAATCATTAGTCTTACTAGCTTCTTGGTTCACCGAGGTGACAACTTCTTAGTTCCATAAACGGCTTGTGGTGTATGCCTTACTTGTTCCTCTTGAACAGCCACCCATAGTCTGAAGTTTCTTCATGCAAGTTCCCATATTCCCCTGGTTCCTTAGCCAACACCATGCTCAAATGATCCTTTGTGTCCAACTCTTTAAAAAGGTCATCATTCAGCTAATCTTTAGCTTCAACTCTAAACACAATTCCTTCTATTGCTGGTCGTATGGAGCATGGTAAAGTGAAGCTTCCAGGATCTTCTAACTTCTCAGGTGGATTTGGTTGCTGTATGATAGCATTAACATCATGTGTAAGAACAACCATCTCTTGCATCTCATGTTGTCTTTCTGCAACCGCATCCTTCAAGAACTTCTGATATTGAGGCATAACCAATAAGGCATCAAGAAATGGCATAGTCAGCTCTATTTTTTTCATTTGCTCCTCAAGAAGCTGCTTGTATTTCTCCACCAACTGTTTCTTGATTCTTCCTGGAAAGGGAAGTGGTGGCTTGTAAGGAGGAGAAAAAAAGACAGGTTCCTTCCTTGTAGGCTGTATGGCTTCTCTTGGTGCTTCATCAACCACTTGTATTCCTCTTCTCATATGCTCTGCCTCAGCTTTCCTTTCCATCTCTGATTCTTCTTCGGTTTCTTCTTCATGAGTCTTAAGAGACCCCCCCCCCCCCCCCCCCCCCCCCCCCCCCCCCTTTGCTTCTCAGTGTCCACATGGAGATGTTATGGTGCTACAAGACCTTGTAGCTGTTTACCTCTCCTAGTAGTTATTGATTGCATAGCTGGTGGCGGTTTTTGTTGAACTGTAGTAGAGGAGACCTGGTTGGCTTTAAGCATAGAAAGCTCTTCACAAACCTTCTCAAACTTCTGTAGCAGATTTGCATGCATCTCCATTGTACTTTTTGTATGAGCGGCAAGGAGCTTTTCACGTAGCTTAGCTGTTGCTTCATCTGGTGTAGAAGGTGGTGTAGTTGAAGGTCTAGGGATATCCTGAACTGGTGAAGGTTGAGGTACAAAATAGGTTGCATACATACTCCCTTGAAGTGCTTAATGTGAAGGTGTAAAGCTGTGGTGTTATTGAATGGGAACACCAAGTTGATTGTATAACAGAGCATTCTCCCTTGTGTTCGCTTGAGGACTGTAAGCATTGTAGCTGTCATAGCTTGTATCATGGTAAGGGTTATGATGAATAGTATCTTGTTGCTGCACATAGTAGGCTTCTGCTTTTAAGTTGTAAGCATGTCCAAGAGCTGATGTCTTCTCTTTTGCCTTTGGTGAATGATGTAGAGATTGCTCAAGCAATAAGTCTAGCTTAACACTTAGTGCTAACATATCCAGCTTCGTTTGATGATGTAAGGTTTCAGTATTTTTCTTGTAGCTGCCCTCTTGCTCATCCTCATAGTCACTGTTACTCAAGGCGAGGTTTTCAATCAGTTGCAAACCATCCTCAACATTTGTACCCAAGAAGTGGCCGTTACGAGCTCTGTCTAACAGCATCTTGAACCGTGGTGACACTCCTCTGTAGAATATTCTGAGCAATGACTCTTTTGAGAAACCTTGATGAGAGCAGCACAATGTGTAACCTTGAAATCTTTCCCATGCTGAACAGAATGGCTCATCGTGTGATTGTTTGAACCCTGAGATGTTCTGCCTAAGGGTACCTGTCCTGGTAGAAGAGTAAAACTTTGCAAGAAACACTTTTTTACAATCATCCCAAGAACATACTGATCAACAAGGCAAAGATCTTTTCCACAAGTGTGCACGGTCACCAAGAGAGATAGGAAATAACCTCAGTTTAAAACCATCTTCTGTGAGACCACTGTTCCATTGTAAGCTGCAGATGCTCTCAAAAATGTCTAAGTGATCAAGTGGATCCTCCATAGGTGTGCCATTAAAGCGGTTGGCTTGTACCATTGCAATCACACTACTCTGATCTCAAAGTGATGCTCTTGAGATGGTGGAGGAAGTATACCTCTGCATCTAGTATGAAGATAAGGAGCATCATGAGATCCAATGTGCTGTGCTCTTCTAGCAATCTGGGGCACTGACCTATATAACCTCTGAACTGGTGCTTCATCCTCTCTGAACTGAGCTTGATAACCAGGTCATTGATGATGTTGATCAGCCATTGTACCTGAAAAAACAGAGCAAGGAAGGTAAAGCGATTAAAAAAAAGTAAAATGTGGTTAAGTCTAAGAAAGAACCTAAACTCAATTATCTAACAATCCTAGAATGGCAACGGCGCCAAATTGAAGACGGACTTTTTGCAAGTCTTAACTCAATCCTTCTCTAATCAGATGTAGTATATAAGAGGTTTAATCAATCCATCTAGGAGCTAGAATAAAAGAGATGCAAGGCACTAACTAAGCTTAACCATGTATGATGAAGAAGGGTAATTCTAACAGTCTAAATGATCAAAGATGAAATGAACAAACAAAAGAAAGACCTAGCCAGATTAAAGCAAGTAATGTAATGAAAAAAAAAGTAAATGCAACGGAAACTAACAAGACAATGATCTAAATGCAACAGGACTAAGGTAAACAAAGAAATGAAAGTGCAAGAACTAAAATGAAAGCTAAATGCAATAACTTGAAATGCAAGGCAATGAATGGACAGAAGCAAGCAACTAAAAACAGAGGAAAACAGAGCACAAGATGATCAAGAGCACTTCTTTCTTTCGTCTACTAGATCAAGTTCTAATATGTCCACCATTGACATGAGACTATTCTTTCTCTGATCAAAGTAACATTCTCCTTAGTTATTTTGATCAAAGTATCACAGATTTCTTTGTACTCAGGTTTCATCCCAGTTTCATCTTCATCATCAGTTGAGTCATACTCTTCTCCTTGATCTTTGTTTCTGCTCTCTATTTCTTTTTCATCTTGAAAAGTTACATACTCTTCAATGTCATCGCTTTTTCCAATAAATGCAACAAAGTTGCTCAAATCGTCTCCACTTTCATCTTCCTCAGAATCACTTTCATCTAGTCCAATGAACGAACGTTCTCCATGAACCTTCTGATCATTCACACATTCCATCTGAGTATGACCGAACCCTTGCATTTAAAGCAGTTGATCTCCCTTCTTTTTGCAGTTGGACAATCAACTTTAAAATGTCCATAGCCTTTGCATTCAAAACACTGAAAATCAGATTTTATATTGCTCTTTTCTGATTCAGCTGATTGTCTGATGGATGCGAACCTTTTACCTCCTTGATCTTTCTTGAATCCTTGAGTGAATTTCTTCACCAACAACGCTATTGTCTCTTCAAGATCTTCTGTTTTCTTTTCTTATGCGATACTTTTAGTTTTGTTAGGTTCTTCAGCAGCTGACTCCATCTCGTATGCTTCAATCATCCCTACGGCATCTTCAAATTTAAGAGTATCTGTGTTTAGTAGACCCTTATATATGTCTTATGAGCAGCCAATTTAGAGGGAAGACATCTGTAGAGTTTCTTGACATGTTTGCTGTCTTTGTATTTGTTTCCTAGTACTTCAGCTTCATTCGCAATAGCACACATCTTAGCACTGAATTTTTCATCAGTCTCATGCTCTTCCATTCTTAGATTCTCGAATCTTGAGGCAAGAAGATCAAGTCAACTCCTTTTAACTGTCTTTGTTCCTCCAAAAATACTCTGTAGAATTTCCCAAGCAGCTTTCACAAATTTGGAACTTTGAAAATAATTCGAATTGCTTGAATTCCACATTTGAAGATTTCACATAGTGCTTTTGAATTCCACTTTGCTTGCAACTTATCTGATATGGTCCATTCACTTTTAGATTTTGGAATTGTGTTGCCTTCTTTGTCCACTTTTGTAGGAGGTGACCATCCTTCTTCAACTGCAGTCCATGTATCTTCATCAATACTTTTGATTGTTGCTGTCATCTTTGACTTCCACCATTGTAATTTGTTTTGTACAGCATGGTTTGCCTTAAAAGCACAACTTCTCTAGAGTTCTACATTTTGTCGCGTGATCACACTTGAAAATAAGCGCATGTTTTCGCTCTGATACCAATTGAAAAAGCAAGAACTTCTAGAGATAGTATTTAACACAGAGATTCTTCAAACAATTTCTCAATTAGATTTCACTCAAAAGTAACTTACAATAACCCAATCTTTAGAGAACTTACAAGTATCTCTCAAAGAAAATTTAATTTTCCCAATTTGAATTCCCTTACAAAAAAACCCAAAAACTCTTTTAGCTTTGGAAAACTCAAATTTTTAATCTCTGATTTTCTAAATAAGCTATCGACATCTTTTTATAACTATAGACTCATTAACTTTTATAATTTCTTTATCCTAAGATAAGAACAATTTTCTTTTTGTTATTATCTTGTGATTTCCTTTTCTTGTTGATTTTCCTTTTTTTCTTAAGCTGACAAGCTTTAATCCTTTTAACTGATTTCTTTTTTTCTTGCAGGTTTTGTTAATGCAGCTTCACAAAAATATTGCATCTTCAAACCTTTGGTATTAAACTACAGTAATATGTAACGAACCCTATCTGCAACATAACATCTATCTAAGTATGTGACCAGTTTACATAATTTTCATATTGAATGTTTTTCATGTCTATCTGAGTCGTGCTGTGCAGGCAAAAAGTTGAGGCATTGCCATTTTTTTTATTTTTTTTTATTGTTTTCTAACTCATTGGAACAGCTTTCTTTGGAAGTGATATTTGTCATTCTGCAGAAGTTCTCTGAGTTGAATGTCGATTTAAGCAGAATTGAGAGACATACTGAAATAGATGGGGTTTGTTTGTAATGTTGAACATCCTCACAAGTTCATATCGAACTACCTTGCCACAACTTGAAAAACCTTCAGAACTGAGGCAAGAAGCTTGGAACTTGGCAAACGATAGGTAACTTTTAATTTTATATGATTACTCGATACTTAGCTGTACATCGTTGTGTAAATAGGTTTTAGAGCTGATATTTCAGCTGAATCTCGGCATAACAACATCTGATCATTTCTTTATGATTTTGTTCTAATATAATCTCACGTGAAATGTCTATATATGCAGTCTGCGCACAACCCTTTCTGTAAGGTTCATAAGCGAGGTTGTGGCTTGTGAGGTCGTGTATGCTGCTGCTCGTAGGTTTCAAGTACCTCTCCCAGAGAATCCACCCTGGTGAAAATCATGGAAGTAGTGATGTCATAGTGTTAAATTGGACGGCTTAAAGTTTTTTTAAGGGAAAGAGACTGACTATAATTAAAGGTTAGGGTAATACCTAAGGTGATATATGAGATAGATGGAGCTCTTGGTTGTACAAAACGAGCAGTCAATGTTATTATATATGGTACATACATCTATGGTTCTACTAGAATTCATATCTTTAACTATATGATTCTAAAATTGATACTCCTACCTGACGTTGTTCTTAATTTTTTTACAGACGAATTAAAATGAAGTTGTGAATTTGGTTCTTATACATGATGAAGCTTTGAAAAAGCCAAAGTGCCCGAAAGGATATACCCTTAATGGGATAACAAGACTGTACATAAATCAATTTTCTCAGTGTCTCCATTTTAAGGAAGACCCTAAAAAGAATGTTCTGAACATAAAATCTCAATAGGGATGTTAAGTGAGAATTTACCTGTCGTATATGTGCTATATTTTAGTTTTGGGCTAAAAGAATTGAATTTGCAATAAATAAATAAAAGTAGCCATGGCTCTGAAGATAATATGCCTAAAATGAACTAAGAAACATGTCTTATAATCAAAGGGAATTCGTGGCTCTAACAGAGACACCAAAAGCTGAAATCTGAATTTCCTTGACAATAAGTTCAATAGTAAATAAAAAAACTGCAAATGAACAGGAGTACGTAACCTATATTTCTATATGCTTACCTTAATCAGGAGTAGTTAATTTGTAAACTTTTATTCTTTATAAATACAAATTTCTAAGTATTTATTTAAAAAACATTTGGCTACTTCTATGCAGCTGTGCATATATATCATGTACTTACAAGTTGTTTAAACTATTGTTTGAACACGATGGTTCTCATTAATGATAGAGGCACTGAGACATTCGTTGAATTATCAACAATACGTAGCATCTCCAACCGTTATATTCTATTTTAATATAAATGTAACTCTAATTTTATTCTATTTTTTATTTTAAAATAGAATAATGCTATCTCTTGTTTCAAATTTAGAACCATCTCATTCTCAATTCTATTATAAAAATGCACTTTTTATTTATAAATTAGTCCTTTAAATTATAAATAGTTATACTTTAAAACTAATAAATTATTATTTTAATGATAATTTCTTTTTATTGATTAATTATAAATATTAAAACACTAAAATTAAAATAAAAATAATTACATTTAATGTTTGCTATAATTTGGATATAGTGTAATAAGTTTTTATATTAATATTAATTAAATTTAGCGTTTGGTATTAAAGTTTTGAAAACAATTATTGAATCAATTTGTAAATTTTGAATAAATTGTGGATCAATTAGCAATTAATAATAAAATAGAAAAATAAATAGAATAGGAAATAGAATCATAATTGAAGAGAAATACAATTCTATTTTACAATTGTTCTATTTTGAGATGAAAAATAGAGTTATACATTGAAAATGCTCTTACATGTATTAATTGTATGTTATGTGTATTAAAAGTATTTTAACTTCATTGTTTCATTTTAGTACCGTTTTGTATTATTTTCATAAAATGCAAATTCTTAAACTACACAAACTTAAACTAGAAAATCTAAAAACAAAAAACTCACGCGTAGAGTATTCATCTAGTTATCAATAAAAACGGACAGTTCTTTTCCTTAAGAGTTCTGGCAAAATCTTGTTCATTCTTTAATAAATTATCGAGACCAGTCCTCCATTGTTAGAGAATCCCTTGTGTTTTATCAATGGCCTTTCACAGCCCTTGTGGTACACCTTGCTTCACCCCTCACACATTCATCAAGGTCCTCCGGTTTGATATCCTCGAGTTTCTCGGCTATTACACCAACAACGCTTCCATCCCAAGTGCCTCCGGTTTGTTTAGATTTGAGTTTCTAATCTAAACTTATCATACCTTGGAGATCGACCAACGGTTCTCATACTATCGTGGAACAAATCGAGTGAGACGCTCAAAGCTTGTATAATTTTTGGTATCATAGCTGAAGTTCCTTCAGCCAGGTTTTATCTATCCGATACTTTAATATTTTGCATTAGTTTCCTTCTTTGTAGAATCCCTTGTTTGATTTTTATTCCACAAAAAAACAAAAAAAAATAAAAAGATTTGTTTCATATATTTAATTCTCATTGCATCTCTATAAGAAAATATATATACATTTAATCTCATTTTCTTTAATCATTGATAGCTAAGATTTTGACCAGCTAAGCAAATTCTAACACACTCATGTCATTGCAGCATGTAAGGTATCAATCCATCTGAGTTCTTAAGACACCAAGAATACAACAAATCACTTAAGTCAAGCCAAATTCAAGAAAGCTGTTGTGAACAAATTAAACAAGTCTAAATACTGAACTAAGAAAATCAGGAAATTCAAATAGATAAAGTAAGGATCTAAGATGGGGGTTATTGATTAAGAGGGGACTAGAACCTAATTAGTGATGCTTCAAAACCATTCAAACAATGATATCTTCTAGGCATAGGATTAACAACTATAACTAGCTCAATTCCTTGACACTAATCACTTTGCTAAGAACACATTTCAGATAAATTTCTTTATTCAAACACATGATCAGCAAGCATTCAAACGAGAATTCCAATCCTATAAAGCCAAAATGCACCTTAGACATGTAATTCCTTAGGCTAAGCATACAAATCCTCTAAGAGACTATAAGCAACATTTCATCAAACACTTACCAGGCGCAAAAGAAAGCCAAAATAATAAACAAGCCTGGCCAAGACTAATCTAGTGTTAAGCACATCTAATAGAGAGAAGACAATCATATTAAGCATAAGACATCACTAATCTAGTCCTAAAACCCCTCTAATCTATCCCATCTCAAACCCTAAATAAGACTACTCACTAGCCATAGTCAAAACCACAAATTCCATAGAGAAATTATGGTTAAGCATGATTAGGAAGCAGATAAAACAAGAATAGATCAAAGGCAAATACAGAAATTCACTAAATCAAACTAGTTCTTACATAGCAAAGCTGAAAAAGAAAAGATTTTTAAGTGCAAGAACAGAAGAAATTAATAATATCCAAGTTGCCTAACCATTTTAGGACTTTAGTATTTATAGAGGAACTAGAAAACCCCTAGTAAACCAAGACTAAACCGAAAATAAGCTGACTCGGACAGATCATGTCGACTTTGCACGTCGATATTCATGTCGATATCATCTCCTCTTCTGGGTTGTATCGATGTTCCTTGGTCGATATGCACGTCGGTAAAGAAGGCTCCTACATTGTATCGGTTTGGCTCTTCATGGTGTGAAGTCGATCAAATCGCCCTTTAGTTAAAGCTCATCGGTCAAGCAAGTCGATATGGCACCTCGGTATTGTCCTGTCATGTGTATCGGCCTGGGACGTCGATACACTGCTCGATATGGACTCCCTTCTGTTGCATCGAGGTATCTCTTAGTCAATATGCTTTCTTCTCACTACGCCTTTACTATATCGATGCCGAAGTGGTCGATACTCCCATCGATATGCTCCTGTATCGATCAGTTGATGTCGATATCATCATCGATATTGACCCATCCATCTTTGTCTCTTGCTTCGCTTCATTCCCAGATCACACCCATTACACCACATGGCTTCCACACTCCTTCTAGTACCTAAATAAAACTCCAAATGCATGCAAATGCAATGCAGCTCCTAAAACTATACTAACTCCTAAATGTATGCAAATGGGACAAGGAGGAGCAAAATATGTATGTTTAAAGACTAAAACTAGTGATGAATGCAAGCTAAAATGGTATAAATAATAGGTATCAATCATATAAACTCTTGCATCTAGTTATAATCGCATCCATCTCTAGTGTGATTATTTTCCTCGCCGCATCTAAAGGAAAAAGTCATAAAGAAATTATGTCACTTTGTTGAAATTATAGTTTTCCGTATTTCTTGTTAATCATTGGGCCAAGTTTCCATATTGGTTTTCATCCGACTTAAACATTGATTTGAGTTTCTTTGAACACTGGTCAAATATTGTGTGATAAAATCCTCAACTTAATACCGTATACCTTTGCATGACAGTTTAAGGCAAATATGGAGAGGAAAGCAGCAACACTCAAAACCCCAATGTTGCGATGATGGCCATGATGGAAGAGCAATTTCAACTCTTTAGACTTGAGTTTGTGGAAAGCCTGGCCCGCGTTGAGCAAACACCAAGGATGACTATACCCCCAATCCGAAATATTGGAGGACTAAGCACCAAAAACACCACTAATCAAACACCAATGGGAGGAGCCCCACGATACAATGGAGTCCAGATCAATGAACTGGTTAATGCCGACCCGAGAGATGATGAATCATCTTAAGAAGATGAGCCAATTCCTCATCGACAACATAACCCTAGAGCTCGCCAAAGAAGGGTACCAAGAGATTATGGTGACCCCGTAGATGACAAATATGCAGCACCACCACCACGTCAAAACTTTGACAACATCAAGCTAACGGCACCAAGTTTTGCTAGAAAAGTGGGCCCGAAAGCTTATCTGGAGTGGGAGAAGCGCATGGACAACATACTCGACTACCATAACCATTCTGGCCCGAAGAGAGTAGCCCTTGCTGTAGCCAAACTGACCGATAATGCTCTCATATGGTGGGATAGAGTGATGTCCGATCGTAGAAGAAGCCGACTGAGGACTATTGATTCGTGGCTTGGCATGAAAGACATGATGCGACAAAGATATGTCCCTCCTCATTTACATAGGGATTTGCAATAGCGATTCCAAAGTCTCGAGCAAGGCACGAAGACAGTGGAAGAATATTACGAAAAGTTCGAGAGGCTTAGAAACCGTTTGGATATGCATGATGATGACGAGTCTCTCATTGCTCAGTTTCTTGATGATTTACAAGAGAGGATCAGCCGCAAGGTGGAAAGACAAGCTAAAGGTTGGCACTCAACTCCAAAAATGCCAAGGTAAAGAAGTGAAGCCAATGTCTAAAAATAATTGAGATATCAATACCCCCACACTTGCCTTTTGCTTGCCCTCAAGCAAACAAACTAAGAGAAGGAGGAAGTGAGGTTTGAAGGTGGGCACTCAAATCCAAAAATGCTAAGGTAAATAAATGAAGTCAATGTTTAAGTGCCTAAGTATAGGATGCAAAACACAATCAGTTATACTATAAAGAACCTAGCCATGCCTTTCCATTTTCAAAATGATTTCTAGCTCAGCCTAGACAAATGCTCAAAACAATCAATCCCTTTAACATTTATTTAAACTTTGTAACCAAGTGAATCATGTTCAAGAAAATCAAGTGGAATCATTTGGCCAAGGGTTAAGGTCATGAGATAAAAATAATCTCATCAAAATGTCGGTTCAAGTTTAAGGGTTTCTCTCAAAAAGGAATGAACTTAGGCATAATGCTAAAGGTGAAGCACAACTTATGCATAAAAGGATAGATTAGTAT
The DNA here is from genome assembly GCA_911865555.2 of Thlaspi arvense. NCBI lineage: Eukaryota > Viridiplantae > Streptophyta > Magnoliopsida > Brassicales > Brassicaceae > Thlaspi > Thlaspi arvense. The sequence continues at coordinate 12,332,694 of OU466861.1, forward strand.
CTACCCAATGCCTAAGAATGTTCTAAACCCCAAAACTCTTCCCCAAATAAAACCCAATCCTAACTACCCTTTCTCAACACTCTCACACTCTCCACACTTTGCCATTTCCAGGGAAGCTTCTTCTTTGATCTCACCATGTTGTGGCTTTTTTTTTGCTCCTTTGTTGTGGGCGCTTTATCTTTGTGTTTGGGAGTCTCCATTTCTTCATCCTTTTGATGTATTTAGGCTTTGATCCCTTCTTTGTTGTTGTTTCTGATACTCCATCTTCATAATGGCCACCCTTTTTTAGCTTATTTGGTTCCACACATGCTGAGTTTTTGCTTGCTTCCCCATTCTCATTCCTTTCCCCCTTTACTTTCTTCCTTCTCTCACCCTCTCTTTTTAGATCAATGTAAAACTCAAATCCGCCCAGACCTATAACTACCATCCTAAACCTATGTCTAACTCGAAGTAAAGAGCTAGTTCTACATAGTAACATGTCCTTGTCGTGCCTACCTAACACTTTATGCTTAGTTCATTCAAAAATAGGCCTCACACACAAAGATAGTGTTCAGGTTTGAAAAAAAGGTAGGGTTAAGGTGTGGTAACTGTCCCTTAATTATGAGGACCAGCTATTTGGACTAGCAAGAGAGGTAAAAAGAAAGAACGAAAGTCCAAATATGTATATGGGTAATCCATGAAACCACTTTTCAATGCAAGAACATGATAATTAATAATTCAAATTAATAGTTCTAATAAATAGGGATGATTTTCAAAGAGCAAGCGATTTTATCATGAGACTATAAAATCAGATTTAGCATTCAAGAGCATGGTTCAGCCTTAGTTTCTAACTTCTTATGATGCATTAAACATTTAACCACTTAGACATTTAAATCAGTCCTAAACACTTAGCATTTTACAAGGAGTTATCATCATCATTCCCTATGCAAATGCATTGCAACCCATATGAAAAATACTAGACTCAATCCTAAATAAATGAATGCAACTACATGCTTTTATTTTTGGTTTGCAAAAGATGCAAACTTTTCAAATTTTTCAAATTTTTTGTTTTTTTTTTTGGTTTTTTAATGCACTTAGATGAATGCATGAGACTCAAAGATGAATAAAAAGGAAAAACTAAGAAAAGAACAAATAAAGTCAAATTTCCAAATCCCTTCCTCACACTTAAATTACACAATCCTTTGTGTAATAAAAGTGTAGAAGAGAGAAGCAACAGAAATATATTACATGAACTTAAAAAAAATGCAATGGTATATACAATGGAGGAGTTTTTGGTACCTTATAAGGTGGTGTGTGAGGTGTAAGAGGTGCCTGAAAGGTCCTCCATGAGGTTAATTTTGTGGCTCCTTATTGGCTGCTCTCTCCTTGGGTGTCTCCTCCTCCCTGGCGCTTATTGACATGATGCCCTTGGTGCCACCCAAGCTCCCACTTCCTCATAACCAGCAAAAAAGCGCCTTCTACTAGGAGCTCTAGCCACTCCTTGGCTTCCAGCTTCTTGCTCTTGTTGAAGAGCAGAAGTAGAGCTCCACTAGACTTCCTCTTTAAATCCTTGATTTGAGTTTTCATGCTCTTCATGCCTTTCACCAACTTCTTGATGGTTTTGTCTTGCCATTTGTTCCATCTTTGCAAGAGTTGATGTGTTCATGGACTTTCTTCAAGGGCCCTCCTTGGTGTGAGACATCATGGGGCTGGAAGTGTTACTTCTCACTGTTGTAGCTTGGAGCATCTGATTCTTCTTCATCTTGAATTCCTTCTTCCATTTACCATCCTTCAAAGACCACAGGGGGATAGTCTCCTTGAGGAAGAGGAGTGTTAGCGTTTTGGTGAATGTAAGAGGATGGAGCGCCAACTTGGTAGAGAAGATGCTGTGGGATTTGAAAGGCAAAGCTGTTGGGGTTAGAGAAGGATGTGAGATGAACATCAGGAGTAGAAGCTTTGCAGCAGATCCATCTTTTTGGATGAAGTTGTAGATGTCACCCACTTTTTCACCAAGGATTATTGCTTTCTTCAGGTATGGCAGGTCCAAGTATATGATCTTGACTGTTGCTGGTCCACTCTCAACTCCTGCAGCTTCCATCAGTTGTTTAATAAGGCCAGCACAATACAGCTTTGGCGCCTTGTCATCATTGGTGGTTAACCAATCTTTGATGACCAGAAGTTGCTACATAAAGATGGTGACCATTCCAGTTGTACCATCTGCTCTTTTGAGCTCAACACCTTGCCTTGTGCAATCAAGTATGCTCATAAGACCTTGATCAATCAGCTCCCATTCTCCTTCTTCAACCGCTCCACTTTCCTTCCTAGCAAAATATGTATGCGCCAGCGCCTTGTGCACATATCTGATGGCTGGATTTCTGATAAGAGAAGCCTTGCTTCTTCCTGGCTTGAAAGCGTCCTTGGCTACATGCTCCCAAAGGCTGCTCATCTCTTCTTTGCCGACCCCCAGATTCTGTCCTCTAGCGCTTTCATAAGAGAACCCAAAGGCATCTTCTATTGCTGAGAAGGACATCCTATAGTTCTTCTTGGAAACTCTGAAAGTGATGAAGCCATCACAATCTTCTTCAGGAGTCTCCTCTCCTGGCTCATAATGTCACTTCAAAGCTTGCAAAGAATTGAAGCACATGGTCTTTGTTGGCTGAATATGGAGTTCCGACCAACTTTGTGAGCTCCATTGTCTCAAGCATAGAAGAGCAGTCTTCATAGAGTCTCAAGGCCTTTAGAGACGGTACATGGGGGGTATCTAGTTGGCCTCATATCCACCTTTTGCAGTTTGTCATACAACTACCTTTGAGCTGGAGTGGTGCCTTTCTTCTTTTGAGGGACTTGCTCACTAGCGCCAACATCAGCTCTCTTTTTGCCTTGGGATTTAGCGCTTGGACTCCCAAATTCCTTTGCTTTGCCCTTTCCTTTCTCTTGCCTCTCAGCCTCTTTGTTTGCTCCACTTCTTGTTGTTCTTCTCATGGTACCTAAAACATATTCTTCAAAAACAAATCAGAACCATGGAAACAACAAAACACAAAGCTTAATGTTGCTAAAAAACATAAAAGGAGGAGTTTATTTACTAAAAATTAAACCTCTATCAGTTGTGAAGCAACTAAATGAGCAATGCATGCAAAGGATTCATTAAACAAAATTTATCATTTAATTGAAAATCATGAATCCTAGCATGATGAAACTAAACAAATGTACTAAAATGCTAATGCAAAGCTAATTAAATACATTTGACAAGCAAGTATTCATTAACCTAAATGCTTCAAAAGTCAAAAATAATCTATTCACCATGAAAAAGAAATAAAATAAACAAGAACCATTACTCACAAATCAAGCAAACAACCACAACATATAATGAAGGTCTGAAGTGCTTAGGGCAAATGATAAATATTTAAAGAGCTGAGAGACATTACCTTGAGTGTTTTGGCTCTCTTAGACACTTGGAACACTAAAGATTTCAAAATTTTTGTGGTTGTAAACAAGAAAATGAAAGTGAGAGAGAGAGAGAAGGGTGGGTGTTTAAATAGAGGGTTGGGGCAATCTTTTTGTGGGGAGCAAGGGAACAAAGTAGCCTAAGAGAGGTCTCACTCATGCTTGGGAAGGGGAAGGATTCAAATTTGAACTCCTTGATCTAGTTTGACGAAGGGGGAAAATTGACATGAAGAGTACTTACCTCGGGTGCAATATCGACCACCCAAGTCGATATTGTGATCGATAATGATCATATCGACTTGGTCTGATCGATATATATGCCGATATTGGGAGTCTGGGCCGTGATACTCAAGATATTCGTATTTTCTAAAACATTGTTTCATTTGTTTAAAGAATTATTAGCTTTTCCGTAACAGAAAGTCGAATGTTTCATTCTTGATTTGTTTTTTTTTTTTTTGCTGTATAGAAATATTCTTGATTTACGGAGGCGGAACAAAGTTGAATTGTAAAAGAAAGACATCCCTATGGAATATCATTTGGACGAGGTTTGATTCTATTTATCTTTTGGGTTTCTGGAAAATTTGTTCATTTAGCCATCTAAGATAACGTCGAGTGTCTCCGGATATGTGCAACGTTCACATACCATGTTATTTAGTCATAACGGGATTCGAAGAAGCGATCTTATTTCTCTTTTACTGGAGTTGTATATTCAGTACTTTAAGCCTCTCAGTAATTTGCTGTTCTGGATTAGGTGTTTTGGGCAATCACAGAGATGGAGCCAACAAAAAAATACAAGTTGCTATAATAGTGCCTAAAATTTCCTTAACCAAGCTGATCAACGATATGCAGAAGGAGAAGCAACTCGTGGCTGTGGAGAGAGACATATGAGCTTTACATGACGAAGACAAAAGTGTCGATTAAAGTTTTGTTCAATAGCAAATTAGTACACTGCGAGTGGAAAACAAGATTCTGAACAAGAAGAAGAACAACAACAATGAACAATGCTCTCAGTATTCTTTTTATTTTGCTTCCATGGTAATAATGGGATGAGGAGAAAGTAATACACCCGCATAACCAATGTATATCATTAGATGGCTTTTGTATCTAAAACATTATTGATTGATGAAGCCTTTTGGTAACTTAAATGTGTTCTATGACCAAGAAGAAAACTTGATTAAAAACAGTATTTGTCATCGTTTATTCCAAATTTTGGTCTCAACATTTCTTAAACAAATGCAAGTTGAATGCTGATTTGTGTGTGAAAAAAAAAGAAAGAGAACAACAACTATAATAAGAAAAACTTTTTGGTTTAGAATTGGGGTCTGATGATCGTGGTCGTTTGTGCTATTATGGAGGCGAGTGGATGGGCATCGAAGGAGGCATTGCGAGTGTAGATTTGGATCTTTCCCTATTCTGGTGATGTTGTAGAACCTCTTGGAATTTAGAATGCTGTTTATGATTTTGTATCAGATCATGTTGACTGATTTTAGTTATTCTGTTTAGTTTTAAAGTGTCGCTTTTTGTACGATTGTTACAATATAACATCTATATATTTGTTTTGATTTTTTTATTTAATAAAGTTATATATTTCGTAATTTTTACATAAATTTAGCTGAAGGAATTAAAATACCTATTTAATGTATTAGTTGTCTAAGAAGAGGCCATAATAAAAAAACAAGAGATTAAAATATTTATTATATGTTTCACTCGATGAACTCATTGATTTTGTAAGTGTTAGAGTTGATATATGGATTTAAAATATGTAGTGTGTGTGTGTGTTAGATTTCAATATCGTGGTTGGTAAATATAACCCAACCGCATTGTTATAAACTAGGTTTGGAAAAAAGTCACTAAAATTTCATATCTGTTTAAAATAATAAATTATATTAAAGAAATGATTGGGTAGTATTCACTTAATTTAAAGATTAAATTGAAATATGTCTGTAAATTCTAAAACAAGTTTAATAAAAGAATTAGTTAGTCTAAATAAGTTTTGCTTAAACAAAGAGGTATTCAAGATATTCGTATTTTCTAAAACATCGTTCCAGTTTTTTAAAGAATTATTAGCTTTCCGTAACAGAAAGCCGACGTATAGTAAATCACCTATGCTCCATAATCAGTTTTTTCTGTTTTCCAGATTGTCGAATGTTTCATTCTTGATTTGTTTTTTTTTTCTGTAGTAGCTCGATATATAGGACGATATGATTTGGTAAAACTCCATATCGGACTAACATGTCGATATCCACATCGATATACCTGGACTCATGATTTGGTTGAATGGCGCAAAAGGCCTTGGCTGATTTTCTTGAGGTTGCTGTCGAGGGTAGACTTGATCTTGGGGATTAGCAACATTGTTGCTTCTGTAGGACAGGTTTGGGTTTGGTCTGTAGTTCCTATAACCATTGTAACCACCTTGATTCTCCAAGTAGTTCATCTCATCTACTTGTAACTCCTTTTCACTAGGCATCTCCACCATTTCACCAACATAGTTGATCTCTTTGTGTTGCACTTGGAGCAGCTTGTCTAGCCTAGTGTTCAGCTTTATCAACTCTCTTCTTGTAGACTCCAGCTCCTTCTTAGTGTTTCCATCCTCTCCTCTTGGAGTTCTATCATAGTCCTCACTATAATTGCTATCACTTTGGGCTAAGTTCTCCACAAGCTCTAGACCTTCATCTATATCCTTTGATAGGAAGATTCCATTGGAGGCTGTATCAAGTAGCATCCTGATCTTGGGGAGAGCGCCTCTGTATAATATAGACAGCAATGATTCAGTTGAGAACCCATGATGTGAGCACTGAAGGGTGAAGCTATCGAATCTCTCACATGCTTCTCCAAAGGAGTCACTGCTTCTTTGGGAGAAACCATAAATTTTATTCCTGATTCTTACAATTCTAGATGTGCTGAAGAACTTTGAGAGGAATGTCTTTTACATTGATCCCAGCTGGTGATTCTCCCTTGAGGCAAGTTCTTTTCCCATTGGTGAGCTTTGTCGCATAGAGATATGAGGAAAAGTCTTAATTTGAAGCTGTCTTCACTTACACCATTGATCTTGGTGAGAGCATAATCTGTCAAACTTGTCCAAGTTGTCTAGAGGATCTTTCAGAGGTAAACCATGGAACTTGCTGTTCCGAATCATGGAGATCAGTCCTGACTTGTTCTCGGAATTATTGTTCTGAACAGCTGGAGGAATGATTCCTGTTCTGCTGTTGTAGGCGTTAGGTGCATCTCCTGCTCCAATGGGTCTGATTAGGTGTGCACCGTGTGCTGGTCCTCTCCGACCTTGCTCACCTTGGAATCCTTGCTGTCCCTGAACACCAGCAACTCCCTGAACACCTTGTGCTCCTGGTGGTCCCTGAAAGCGCTGATCATCTATACCATGCTCCATGCTGAGCTGATGAAACCTTTGTAGTCTCTCTCTTTCCCTTGTTGCTCTTAATGCCCTTTTCACTTGTAGAATGTTGTGTTGATAATCCAGAAGGTTTTGATTGCTTTTAGACCTCAAGTTCATACACCTATAAGCCGAAGAGCAACTTGCAAATCAATAACAAACAGAAAATAAACAGCTTGATCTTAAACAATCCACAGATCTTAATGCTTAATCTAAACCCATATGGCAATGGCGCCAAATTGATAGCAGGATTTTGCCTAGCTAAACAAATCCTAACATACTTATGCCATTGCAGCATGTAAGGTATCAATCCATCTGAGTTCATAAGACACCAAGAATATAACAAATCACTTAAGTCAAGCCAAATTCAATAAAGCAGTTGTGATCAAACTAAACAGGTCTAATGACTGGACAAAACAGAGCAGAAAATTTAATTAGATAAAGTAAGGATCTAAGATAGGGGTTATTGATTAAGAGAGGATTAGAACCTAACAAGTGATGCTTCAAAACCATTCAAATAATACTATCTTCTAGGCATATGATTAACAACTATAACTAGCTCAATTTCTTAACACTAATCACTTTGGTAAGCACACATTTCAGATAAATTCCTTTACTTAAACACATGATCAGCAAGCATTCAAAACAGAATTCCAATCTTATAAAGCCAAAATGCACCGTAGACATCTAATTCATCAGGCTAAGCATACAAATCCTCTAAGAGACTCAAAGCAGGATTTCATCAAACACTTATCAGGCGCAAGAGAAAGCCGAGATACTAAACAAGCCTAGCCAAGACTAATCTAGTGTTAAGCACATATAATAGAGAGAAGACAATCATATTAAGCATAAGACATCACTAATCTAGTCCTAAAACCCCTCTAATCTATCCCATCTCAAACCATAAATAAGACTACTCACTAGCTATAGTCAAAACCACAAATTCCAAAGAGAAATAATGGTTAAGCATGATTAGAAAGCAAAATAAGCAAGAGTAGGTTAAAGGCAAATACAGGAATTCACTAAATTAAACTAGTTCTTACAAAGCAAAGCTGAAAAGGGAAAGGTTTTAAGTGCAAGAACAAAAGAAAAATAATAAGATCTAAGTTGCCTAACCATTTTAGGACTTTAGTTTTTATAGGAGAACTAAGAAACCCCTAGTAAACCAAGATTAAACCGAAAATAGGCTGACTCGGACAGACCATATGGATCATGCACATCAATACTCGTGTCGATATCATCTCTTCTTATGGGTTGTATCGATGTCCCTTGGTCTATATGCACGTCGATACAGAAGGCTTCAAGGTTGTATCGGTTTGTTTCTCCTTCGTGTGAAGTCGATACAATCACCAATTAGTTAAGGCTCATCTGGCAAACAAGTCGATACAGCACCTCGGTATTGTCCTATCTCTGTGTATCGGTATAGGACGTCGATACGCTGCTCAGCATAGGATCCCTTATGTTGCATCGAGGTCTCTCTTAGTCGATATGCTTCCTTCACACCACGCCTTCACTGTATCGATGCTGAAGTGATCGATACTCCCATCGATATGCTCTGTATCGATCAGATGATGTCGATATCATCATCAATATTGACCTATCCACCTTTGTCCTTTGTCTTGCTTCATTCCAAGCTCACATCCATTGCACCACATGGCCTTCACATTCCTTTTAGTGCCTGGATAAAACTCCAAATGCATGCAAAATGCAATGCAGCTTCTAAAACTACACTAACTCCTAAATGTATGCAAAAGGGACAAGAAGAAGCAAAATATGCATGTTTAAAGGCTAAAACTAGTGATGAATGCAAGCTAAAATGGTATAAATAAGGGAGATATCAGAAGATAGCATTGTTTGAATGGTTTTGAAGCATCACTAGTTAGGTTCTGATCCCCTCTTAATCAGTAACTCCCAACTTAGATCCTTACTTTAATCTAATTGAATTTCCTGATTTGTTTAGTTCAGTCATTAGTCTTGTTTAGCTTGATTACAACTGCTTTCTTGAATTAGGCTTGACTTAAGTGATTTGCTGCATTCTTAGTGTCTTATGAACTCAGATGGATTGATACCTTACATGCTGCAATGACATGAGTGTGTTCGGATTTGAATAGCTAGTCAAAATCCTGCTATCAAATTGGAACCGTTGCGATATGGGTTTAGTTTAAGCATTATGATTTGTGGATTATTTAAGATCAAGCTGTTAATTTTCTGTTTGTTACTGATTTGAAAGTTGTTCTTCTTCTTATAGGTGTACGAACTTGAGGTCTAGAGGCAATCAAAATCTACTGGATCATCAAAACAACATTCTGCATGTGGAGAGAGCATTAAGAGCGACAAGGGAAAGAGAGTGATTGCACAGCAAGGAGTCCAAGGTGAGTAGGGTCAGAGAGGACCAGCACATGGTGCACGCCCAAACAGACCCATTGGAGCAGGAGATGCGCCCAATGCTTACAACAACAGAACAGGAATCATCCCTCCAGCTGTTCAGAACAACAATTTCGAGATCAAGTCTAGACTGATCTCCATGGTCTAAGAAAGCAAGTTCTATGGCTTACCTTTGGAATACCCCTTGGACCATCTAGACAACTTTTATAGGCTCTGTTCACTCACCAAGATAAATGTAGTTAGCGAAGATGGTTTTAAGTTTTGGCTCTTCCCATTCTATCTAGGAGACAAAGCTCATCAATAGGAGAAAAACTTACCTCAGGGAAGCATCACAAGTTGGGATGAGTTCAAGAGAGCATTCCTGGCCAAGTTCTTCTCTACTTCAAGGACAGCTAGAATCAAGAATGAAATCTCAGGTTTTGCTCAAAAGAACAGTGAGAGTTTTGGTGAAGCATGGGAGAGATTCAAAGGGTACACACAAAGTGCCCTCACCATGGCTTCTCACAAGCTTTAATCCTCTCCACCCTATACAGAGGCGCTCTCCCTAAGATCAGGATGCTACTTGATACTGCCTCCAATGGAAACTTCCTATCTAAGGATGTAGATGAAGGTCTAGAGCTTGTGAAGAACTTAGCTCAAAGTGATGACAATTATAGTGAAGACTATGATAGAACTCCAAGAGGAGAGGATGGCAATACTGAGAAGAAGCTGGAGTCAACAAGAAGAGAGTTGAAAGAGCTGAACACTAGGCTTGACAAACTACTCCAAGTGCAACACAATGAAATCAACTATGTTGGTAAAATGGTGGAGCTGCCTAGTGAAGAGTTGTTACAAGTAGAAGAGCTGAACAACTTGGGAAATCAAGGTGGTTACAATGGTTATGGGAGCTACAAACCTAACCCAAACCTGTCCTACAGAATCAACAATGTTGCCAACCCCCAAGACCAAGTTTACCCTCAGCAACAACCTCAAGGGGATCAGCCAAGTCCTTTTGCGCCATTCAACCAAGGCTATGCACCAAGGAATAACTTCCAAGGCAACTTCCAGCAAAATGAGTTTGCTCCTCCTGGTTTCTCTCAAGGTCAAGCAATTTCATCAAACACTAATGATGCTGAAGTGAAAGGACTGCTGCAACAACTCCTTCAAGGCCAACAAGCTACTATTTTGGAGATCACAAAGAAGTTTTTTGAGGTTTATAACAGGATGGACTCCTTCCATGTTGAGATTACTAACAAGTTTGATGGGTTGACTGCAAGAGTGAAGACACTTGAGAACAACAAGGGCATTGCTGGTCCTAAAACTCAAGGCAACCTCTCTGGAAAACAAGAAGCTAATCCTAAGGAGTTTTGCAACGCCATAGTTACTGAAGAAAAGACCTTCTCAGCTGAAAAGGAAGCTGTCATTGAAGAATTCCTTTCATTGCTCAATGAGGACATTGAACTTCAGAGTGCAGGAGAGGAGTTTTTAGCAGCTGACGCCAACAAGAAGTTGCAAAGGAAGAGACTCTCGAAGCAGGAACAACTAAAGAAGAGGAGAAGAGTAAGCCACTTGTCCCTATTAAAGCTGAGAAAGGAAGAGGAGTCTATGATCTTTCTCCCTACAAGCCAGCTCTCCCTTTTTCTGGAAGGTTGAAACAAGAGCTTCTTGAGAAGTACACTAATCTCTATGAAGCCCAGTACAAGAAAGTCTATAGAGATAATGCTGAGCTGCCTGCTAGACCAACATTGGAGAATCTCAACATCAAGAAGCTTGGAGATCCAGGTAGCTTCACCTTACCTTGTGAGCTGAAAATAAAAACTTTCAAGAGCTGTCTTTGTGACCTAGGAGCAAGTATCAACCTTCTCTCATCCTCTACTGCTAGAGCGCTTGGCTACACTTCCTTTTAGGAGAGTAATGTGTCTCTAACCATAGCTGATGGCACAGTAAGGGTACCACTTGGAGCCCTTAGAGATGTGCCAATGATGATTGAAGGAGTGGTCATCCCGACAGATTTCCTGGTCCTAGATGTTGAAGGGAAGATTGAGAATTCCATCATTCTAGCAAGACCATTCTTAGCTTAAGCTGGAGCAATATTTGATGCAAAGGAATGCACAATAGAGCTGAGATTAACCAAGGAGAAAGTGCTGAATTTTGACTCCAAGGAGAACAAGCTGGAAGATGAGCAAGCCTTCTCAATGGAGGTTAAGAAGCTGAAGAAAGTTGGTGAGCATTGGCCAAAGTTTGAGGGCTATGTGGGTACAAGCTTTGATGGTTGCTGTCTGTGCAAGTTGTTCGCTGATACCACTGAAGAGGAGGTCCTCGAAGTGGGTAGTTCTGATTCTGAGAATGAAATCTTGTTGGGTCCTATATAAGAAGGAGTGGTTTTGAGACCATTTGGCTCTAAGAATGGTGAAGTTTGCTACAAGATGAAGCAAGAGGGAAGATCTAAGCCTTTTGCAGTACTGAAGATTGATGGAGTCACCAGGAGAGTCAAGGGAAGCAAGATCACACGAAGGATTTCCAAAACTTCTGCTCCTAACCTCCACTAAGGAGCTGAGGAAAGTCAAGCTAAGTGACTCTAAACAAGCGCACTTATGAGGCAATCCCATGGTATCCTTGTATATAGTTTTGTATTTTTATGTTTTTTATATTTTTTTTTTATGTTTTTTATGTTTATGTGGGTGTTTTTGACTGTCCCTAGTAACCAGGTTAAAGTTGAATGAAGAGGAACCAAGCTTTGAAGAAGGATGGAGGCGAATAAGGGTCAATATTGACCAGCATAACGGCCAAAACATGTCAATACAGTCCATATCGAGCATGTCTTGCTCGATACTGAGGTGTCGGATTGGTATCGACATGTGTACCGGGATGATGCTGATCGATACACTTCTTAGGATTTTTGTATCGATCAGTGTACTGGTATAAGGTAAACCGATACGCTTTAACAGGCAATGTATCAGGTAATAAACAGATCGATATGCCTCAACTGGTACCATGTGTCGATGTACCAGGTCGATACAGCACCAAGGAGTGCATATCGAGCACATTATCGACATAACACACCGATATGCCTTAACTGCGAGGATGAAAAGCGATTAATGGCCCTTTTTAAGGCATATTGGGGTGAATATCGACGTCTCATATCGATACTCATTAAAGGAAGAATGAAAACATGCTACTCAGCATAAGTGAAGGTGTATCGATGTGCATATCGAGGTACTAGTCCAATGTGCATTGTTGCATGATCATATCGAGCTACATATCGAGCTGTCTAGCTCGATAATGACCAGCCGAGTGTGATCATCGGACTATATATCAAGGTGGAGGACGTCGATACCAAAGGTGTCAAGCAATATCGACCTGCATACAGGTTGATACAATGACCCGGACATCCGATATTGGCATGAATATCGATCGGACCAAGTCGATATGATCAATATCGATCACAATATCGACTTGGGTGGTCGATATTGCACTCCAGGTAAGTCTTTTTCAATTCAAATTTTTTCTCTCCTTCGTCAAACTGGATCAATGAGTTTGAATTTGAATCCTTCCCCATCCCAAGCATGAGTGGGACCTTTCTTAGGCATACTTTGTCCCCTTGCTCCCCATAAAAAGATTCTCCAAACCTCCATTTAAACAAACCCACCCTTCTCTCTTTCTCACTTTCATTTTTCTTATTTACAACCACAAAATTTCGAAATCTTTAGTGTTTGAAGTGTCTAAGAGAGCCAAACCACTCAAGGTAATATCTCTCAGCTTTTTAAATGTTTATAATTTGCCTTAAGCACTTAAGAACTTTATTGTATGATGTGGTTGCTTGCTTGAATTATGATAATTTCTTCTCATCTAGTTTATTTCTTTTGAATGGTGAATAATTGTTTTTGACCTTTGAGGCATTTAGATTAATAAATACTTGCTTGTTAAACTTATTTATTTTGCTTTGCATTAAAATTTTTGGTCCATTTGTTTAGTTTCACCATGCTAGGATCCATGGTTTTCAATTAGATGATAAATTTTGTTTAATGAATCCTTTGCATGCATTGCTTATTTATTTGCTTCACAACTGATAGAGGTTTACTTTTATGTAAATAAACTCCTCAATTGTGATTTTTAGCAATATTAAACACTGTGTTTTGTTGCTTCCTTGGTTCTCATTTTTCTGTTGAGAATTTATTTTAGGTACCATGGGAAAACAACAAGGAGTGGAGAAAACAAAGAGGCTGAGAGGCAAGAGAAAGCAAAGGGCAAAGCTAAAGAAGTTGGGAGTCCAAGCGTCAAATCTCAAGGCAAAAAGAGAGCTGATGCTGGCGCTAGTGAGCAAATTCCCCAAAAGCAGAAGGGCACCACCCCATCTCAAAGGCAACTCTTTGACAAGCTGCAAATAGTGGATGTGAGACCAACCAGATATCCCTATGTGTCATCTCTAAAGGCCTTGGGAATCAATGAAGACTGCTCTTCTATGCTTGATACAATGGAGCTTACAAAGTTGGTGGGAACTCCATATTCAGCCAATAAAGACCAAGTGCTTCAATTCTTTGTAAGCTTTGAAGTGACATTCTATGAGCCAGGAGACGAGACTCCTGAAGAAGATGGTGATGGCTTCATCACTTTCAGAGTTTCCAAGAAGAACTATAGGATGTCCTTCTCAGAATTAGAAGATGCCTTTGGGTTCTCTTATGGAAGCGCTATAGGACAGAATCTGGGGGTCGGCAAAGAAGAGATGAGCAGCCTTTGGGAGCATGTAGCCAAGGACGCTTTCAAGCCAGGAAGAAGCATTCTTCTAAGTGCATTAAAAAACCAAAAAACAAATCGAAAAAATTAAAAATTTTGCATCTTTTGCAAGCCAAAAAGAAAAGCATGTAGTTGCATTAATTTGTTTAGGATTGAGTCTAGTGTTTTTCATATAGGTTGCAATGCATTTGCGTAGGGCATGATGATGATAACTCCTTTTAAAATGCTAAGTGTTTAGGACTGATTTAAATGTCTAAGTGGTTAAATGTTTGATGCATCATAAGAAGACTAAGGCTAAACCATGCTCTTGAATGCTAAATTTGATCCTCTAGTCTCATGCGGAAATCGCTTGCTCTTTGAAAATCATCCTTATTTATTAGAACCATTAATTTGAATTGTTAGTTATCATGTTCTTGCAATGAAAAGTGGTTTCATGGATTACACATATACATATTTGGACTTTCTTTCTTCCTTTTTACCTCTCTTGCTAGTCCAAATAGCTGATCCTCATCATTAATGGACAATTACCACACCTTAACCTTACCCTCCTTTCAAACCTAAACATTATCTTTGTGTGTGAGGCCTATTTTTGAATAAACTAAGCATAAATTGTTAGGTTGACACTACTAGGTTTGGTTACTATGTAGAACTAGCTCTTCACTTTGGGTTAGTCATAGGTTTAGGATGGTAGTTATAGGTCTGGGCGGATTTGAGTGTTACAATGATCTAAAAGGAGAGAGTGAGAGAAGAAAGAAAGTAAAGGGGGAAAGGAATGAGAATGGGGAAGCAAGCAAAAACTCAGCATGTGTGGAACCAAATAAGCTCAAAAAGGGTGGCCATTATGAAGATGGAGTCGCAGCAACAACAACAAAGAAGGCACCACAGCATAACACAACAAAAGGATGAAGAAAATGAGACTCCCCAATACAAGGAGAAGGTGCTTACATCAAAGGAGGAAAAAGAAGACCACAAAATAGTGAGATCAAAGAAGAAGCTTCTCTGAAAAATGGCAAAGTGTGGAGAGTGTGGGAGTGCTGAAGAAAGAGCAGTTAGGATTGGGTTTTATTTGGGGTAAGAGTTTTGGGGTTTAGAACATTCTTAGGCATTGGGTATATAGTAATCTATTCTTGTATGCATAAGTTGTGCTTCACCTTTAGCATTATGCCTAAGTTCATTCTTTTTTTAGAGAAACCCTTGCACTTGAACCCACATTTTGATGAGATCATTTTTATCTCATGACCTTAACCCTTAACCAAATGATTCCACTTGATTTGCTTGAACATGATTCACTTGGTTACAAAGTTTAAATAAATGTTAAAGGGATTGATTGATTTGAGCATTTGACTAAGCTGTGTAAAGATCATTTTGAAACTGGATAGGCATGGCTATGTTCTTTAAAGTATAACTGATTGTGTTTTGCATCCTATACTTATGCACTTAGACATTGACTTCATTTATTTACCTTAGCATTTTTGGATTTGAGTGCCCACCTTCAAACCTCACTTCCTCCTTGTCTTAGTTTGTTTGCTTGAGGGCAAGCAAAAGGCAAGTGTGGGGGTATTGATATCTCAATTATTTATACCATTTTAGCTTGCATTCATCAGTGGTTTTAATCTTTAAACATGCATATTTTGCTTTTTCTTGTCTCATTTGCATACATTTAGGAGTTAGTGTAGTTTTAGGAGTTTCATTGCATTTTGCATTCATTTGGAGTTTTATTCAGGTACTAGAAGGAGTTTGGAGACCATGTGGTGCAATGGATGTGAGCTGGGAATAAAGCAAGGAGAAGGACAAAGGTGGACAGGCCAATATTGTTGACAATATTGACGTCATTTGATCGATACGGTGCAAATCGATGGGAGTATCGACCACTTCAACATCAATACAGTAAGAGCATGGTGTAAAGGCAGCATATCGACCAAGAAGGACCTCCATGCAGAAAGAAGGAACTCGTACCGAGCAGTTTATCGACATCCCATGTCAATACACCTTGACAGGACAATACCGAGGTGTTGTATCGACTTGTTTGCCCGATGAGCCTTAACTAAAGGGCGATTGTATCGACTTCACACCAAGGAGGGTCAAGCTGATACAACCTTGGAGCCTTCCGTATCGACCAGCATACCAACCAAGGGACATCGATACAACCCAGAAGAAGACATGACATCGACGTGTGTATCGATGTGCATGATTGATGTGCATTATCTTGATTTATTAGGGGTTTTCAAGTTCCCCTGAAAATACCAAAGTCCTAAAATGGTTAGGCAACTTAGATCTTATTATTTTTCTTCTGTTCTTGCACTTAAAATCTTTCCTTTTCAGCTTTGCTTTGTAAGAACTAGTTTGATTTAGTGGATTTCTGCATTTGCCTTTAATCTATTCTTGCTTATTCTAATTTCTAATCATGCTTAACCATTATTTCTCCTTGGAATATGTGGTTTTGATTATGGCTAGTGAGTAATCTTATTTAGGTTTTGAGATGAGATAGATTAGAGGGGTTTTAGGACTAGATTAGTTATGTCTTATGCTTAATATTAATGTCTTCTCTCTATTAGATGTGCTTAACACTAGAATAGTCTTGTCCAGGTAGTATCTTGGCTTTCTCTTATGCCTGATAAGTGTTTGATGAAATGCTGCTATGAGTTTCTTAGAGAATTTGTTCTCTTAGCCTAAGGAATTAGATTTCTAAGGTGCATTTTGGCTTTATAGGATTGGAGTTCTGTTTTTAATGCTTGCTGATCATGTGTTTGAGTAAAGGAATTTGTTTTGAATATGTGCTTAGCAAAGTGATTAGTATCAAGGAATTGAGCTAGTTATAAATGTTAACCCCATTCTTAGAAGATAGCATTGTTTGAATGGTTTTGAAGCATCACTAGTTAGGTTCTAATCCCCTCTTAATCAATAACCCCCATCTTAGATCCTTACTTTAATCTATTTGAATTTCTTGTATTATTTAGTTCAGTCTTTAGTCTTGTTTAGCTTGATCACAACTGCTTTCTTGAATTTGGCTTGACTTAAGTGATTTGCTGCATTCTTAGTGTCTTATGAACTCAGATGGATTGGTACCTTACAGGCTGTAATGACATGAGTGTGTTAGGATTTTAATAGCTAGTCACAATCCTGCTATCAAATGACTACCTCCATCACTTATCACCACTCTAGGGACGCTAAATATTGGGAAAATTACAGTCTGGAAGAGCTTCATAACAACAGAAAAATTATTTGTAGGACTTGCAACAGCTTCAACCCACTTAAAGACACTGCCACTAGAATGTAATTATTTACATATGAATAAGAAAATGATCCCATGAAGTCAATGCCCCATACATTAAAGGTATTAGCTTCAAGGATTGGGTTTTGAGGCATCTCATCCCTCTTGCTTATGTTGCCTTTCCTTTGACATGCTTCACACCTCTTGATGAACTCATGAGTATCCTTAAAGATGCTAGGCCACAAAAGTCATGCTTGGAGTATCTTAGTAACAGTCTTGAATGTTGCAAAATGGCATTTATAAGCTGAACCATGGCAATAGAAGATGATTCCCTTGGCTTTTTCTTCTGCTACACACCGTCTAAACAGTCCATCTGATGTTTTTTGTATAAGTAAGGGTCATCCTAATACAACTGAGTTAAGTCTTTGAAGAACTTAGTCTTGTGGTAAGGATTTGGGAAGGTGGGAAGAGTGTCTAAAACCAAGTAGTTCATGAAGTCTGAGTAGCAAGGCAGGTTCTTGTCTTGCAATGTGTTGGCTTCTTCCCAGTTTTTTTAGCAGCAACTCCTTTCTCTAAAATTTTGATATCCATAAGACGTTCTTCAGATAGAGAGTCATCAATGGGGATGAGATCTTCAATCTTCATCCTTGAAAGGTGATCAGCAACACCATTCTCAATCTCCTTCTTATCTAGTATCTCAAGGTCAAACTCCTAAGGTAAGAGTATCCATCTGAGCAACTGTGGCTTTGTATCCATCTTGGCATAGAGATAGCAATGTGCTGCATGATCTGTGTAGACAAGGACCTTAGACCGAACCAGATAACTTCTAAACATCTCAAAGCCAAAGACTACTGCTAGAAGCTTTTCTCTGTTTTAGCATACAGAGTTTGAGCGTCATTCAGAGTGTGGCTTGCATAGTATATGACATGTAACTTCTTTTTTACTCTCTGCCCAAGTACAGCTCCAAGTGCATAATCACTAGCGTCACACATTATCTCAAATGGCAGACTCCAATCATGCGCTTGAACAATAAGAGCACTCACAAGAGCCCCTTTGATGGTTAGGAAAGCCTGCATGCACTCATCATCAAAGACAAACTCTATTTCCTTGCACAAGAGCCTAGTGAGAGGCTTTGCTATCTTGGAAAAATCCTTGATTAACCTTCTATTGAGGCCTGCATGTCTCAAGAAACTTCTGATCCTTTTAACTGAGTTTAGAAGCTCCAAGTATAGCATCACATCTATCTTGGCATTGTCCACTTCTATCCTTCTTTCAGAAATCTTGTGTCCCAACACTATGCCTTCCTTGACCATGAAATGGCATTTCTCTTAATTGAGAACCAGATTTGTGTCATCACATCTCTTAAGTATCCTTCAAAGATTAGACAAGCAGACGCCAGAGGAAGATCCATAGACAGAAAGTCGTCCATAAATACTTCCACCATTTCTTCAATCAAGTCAGAGAATATAGAAGTAACACATCTTTGAAATGTTGCAGGAGCATTATATAATCCAAATAGCATTCTTCTATAAGAAAAAGTGCCATAGGGACATGTGAAAGTGGTTTTCTATTGATCATTAGGATGAATAGGAATTTGAAAGAAACCACTATAGCCATCTAAGAAACAATAGTAAGGATGATTAGCTAATCTCTCAAGCATTTGATCAGTGAATGGTAAAGGGTAATGGTCTTTTCTAGAAGCAGAATTCAATTTCCTATAATCAATGCACATTCTATGTCCTGTTATAGTTCTTGTTGGGATTAGCTCATCTTTATCATTATTTACCACAGTGTACTTGGACTGGTGAGACTCATGTACTGTCTGAAATGGGGTATATCACGCCAGCATCAAGAAGTTTTAAAATCTCTTTCTTGACTACTTCTTTAAGGTTTGGGTTTAATCTTCTTTGGGGTTCAATTGAAGTTTTTGTCTCATCCTGTAGATGAATCCTGTGAGTGCAAATATTATGAGATATACCTTTGATATCATCTAGTGAATATCCAATGGCTCTCCTAAACTTTTTTAACTCATGAACAAGATCAGAGAATTCATCATCATTGAGGTTTTTATTGACAATAACAGGATAAGTATCATTTGATCCAAGAAACACATACCTTAGCCCTTTGGAAAGTGGCTTGAGGTCTAGATTAGGTTCCTTGAGTTCGCTCCAATCATCATCTTCATGATCCGGATCTGACTTAGCATCCTTAGCTTCACTAGCCTCTTGATCTACTGAGCTGACCACTTCAGTTCTGAGCTGGATATATGGCTCATGGTGTGTGTCTACTTTGTGCTCTTTGAACAGCTGTGCATACTCTGAAGTTTCTTCATGCAAGTATTCATAGTCCCATGGTTCCTTAGTCAATGCCACGCTCAAGTGTTCCTTTGTGTTTAGCTCCTCAAAAAGCTCATGATTCAGCTCATCTATAATATCAACCTTGAACATTTGTCCTCTTATTGTTGTCTTCTTCATGACTTCATGAATATCATTCTTCAGAATCATATCTTTACCCAAATACTTATCTATCTTTCCTCCCTTGACATCTATCACTGCTCCAGCCGGCAAGGAAAGGTCTACCAAGTATCAAAGGATCTTTTGGTTCAGCATCGAGTTCTAACACAACAAAATATGTTGGCACTTCACCACTCTCAACTCGGACAGGGAGGTTTTCAAGCAGTCCGATAGGATGTCTAACAGAGCGATCAGCTAGCACAAGAGATATCCTGATGGGCTGAAGCTTGTGAATCCTAAGCGCTTTGCAGTAGAAAGGGGAATAAGACTCACACTTACTCCAAGATCACACAAGCAGTTGTTGAATGTGAGAGGTCCTATGGAGTATGGTAAAGTGAAACTTCCAGGGTCTCCTAGCTTCTTTGGTGGAGAAAGTTTATGTATGATAGCACTAACTTCATTAGTAAGAACAACCATTCCTTGCATCTCTTGTTGTCTATCTGCAACCGCATCTTTCAAGAACTTTTGATACTGAGGTACAAGCAAGAAAGCATCAAGTAAAGGCATATACAACTCCACTTTTTTCATTTGCTTGTCAAAGAGCTGCTTGTACTTCTCTACAATATGTTTCTTAAATCTTCCAGAAAAAATAAGTGGTGGTTTGTAAGGAGGAGGGATAAAGACATCTTCTTTCCGTGTAGGTGGTGAGGCTTCTGTTGGTGCTTCATCAACCACTTGTTTCCCTTTTCTCACACGTTCTGCCTCAACTCTTCTTTCTATCTCTATTTCAGCTTCTGCCTCTTCTTCTTGAGTCTCAAAGAGATACCCCCCCCCCCCCCCCCCCCCCCCCCCCCACATTGGTTCGCAATATCCACACTGAGAGTTGTTGGTGCAGCTGGTTCTTGAAGCTTCTTACCACTCCTTGTTGTAATGGCTTGTAAGGTTGGTGGGAGTGGTGTTTGAGGTAGATGACATGAAGCTTGATTGGCTTTGAGTGTTGCTAACTCTTCACTAACTTTGTCAAACTTGAGTAGCATGTTTATAGTGCTCTTTGTATGAGCTGCAATTAACTGCTCAAGAAACTTAGCTGTTGCTGCATCAGGAGTAGAAGGTGATGTAGTTGAAGGAACAGGTTTATCCCGATGATGTTGTGCATATTCAGTTGCATACATATTCGTGGTGCTTCATGCGAAGGTGTAAAGATGTGGTGTTGTTGAATAGGAACACCAATCTGGTTGTATAACAGAACACTATCTTTTGTGTTCATTTGAGGGCTGTAAGCATAGTAGTTGTCATAACTTGTATCCTTGTAGTGCTCATGATGAACATCCTCTTGTTGCATGTAGTAGGCGGCTTCTAAGTTGTAAGCATTACCAAGGGCTGATTTCTTCTCCTTAGCCTTTGGTGATTGGTTCATATAGTTCTTAAACAACAGGTCTACATTAGCATTCATGGCGAGCACATCCTGTTGAGTCTTGTGAAGAGAGGCTTCAATACTCTTCTTGTAAGTGTCCTCATGTTCGTCCACATAGTTGCCATTACTCATAGCAAGGTTTTCAATGAGCTGCAAACCTTCTACTACACTTGTTCCCAGGAAATGTCCATTGCTGGCTGTGTCTAGCAACATTTTGAACCGTGGCAATACTCCTCTGTAAAGTGTGTTGAGCAAGGATTCTGTTTAGAAGCCATGATGAGGGCAACGCAATGTGTAGCCTTGAAATCTTTCCCATGCTGTACAGAATGGTTCATCTGGTGATTATGTCAAACCGGATATGTTCTGCCAAAGTGTAGCTGTCGTGGTAGAAGAATAAAACTTTGCAAGAAACACTCTTTTGCAACCATCCCAAGAATATATGGATCTACAAGGCAGAGCTCTTTTTCATAAGTGTGCATGATCACCAAGAGAGAAAGGAAATAACCTCAGTTTAAAGCTATCTTCTGTGACACCACTGATTTGTTGTAAGCTGCAGATGCTCTCAAAACTGTCCAAGTGATCAAGCGGATCCTCCATAGGTGTGCCATTGAAGCGGTTGGCTTGAACTATTGCAATCACACTACTCTTGATCTCAAAGTGATGCTCCTCTTGAGATGTGGGGGGATTATACCTCTGCGTATACTATGAAGGTAAGGACCATCATGAGAAACAATATGTTGCGCTCTTCTAGCAATCTGAGGCACTGACCTATGTAACCTCTGAACTGGAGCTTCTTCCTCTCTGAACTGAGCTTGATGAGCAGGTCCGTGATGGTGTGGATCAGCCATGGTACCTGAGAAAACAGAACAAGAAAGGTAAAGTGATTAGTAATGTAATAGGTGGTTAAGTCTACGCAAGAACCCAAACTCAATTATTTAAACAATCATATATTGGCAACGGCGCCAAATTGAAGAGAGACTTTTGCAAGTCAGAAATCAATTCCTCTTCTACTCTATTGTAGTATAGATGAGGTATCAATCCAAACTAGGAGTTGGCTAAAAGATATGCAAGGAACTTAGCTAAGCTTAACCATATTTGATGAAAGAAAAGTTTTCTAACAACCTAAATGATTAAAAGAAAATGTGCAAGCAAAGATTAATTAGCAAAGACTAAAGCAAGAAATGAAATGCAAGCAAACTAAATGTAATAGGAATAAGCAAAGCAAGATGATAGAAATACAAGAACCAAAAGGAAACTAAAAGCAATGACTTGAAATGCAAGGCAATAGGAGAAATGAGAGCAATGCAAGTAAAAACAGATAAAACAGAGCACAAATAGCTAAATGCAAAGAATGAAATCGCGAAGGTTCAAGGCTAGAGCTGTGGATGACTTGGAGATTACTTAACTTCATACCTAGGGGAATCAAATTAGCAATAAGCAAAGTACATAGTCAAACCATTAATTCAATCAATTTGCAAAAAGGCAAAGATGTCTAAGTAATGCACATGTCAAACCCACTTTTGGTGGTGTATTTGTACAAAACCAGCATGATCAACAAGGCTCTTAAAGATCAAACAATCTACTATGATGGAATATAATCATCTAAGAAATTGTCCCTAACTTGGTCTTTTCAAGCATTTAAACAAACACTTGTGATGCAGCAAGCACTTATGATCTATTTCACCCTAGATGAGTTACTCAAGCCTTAAGAACAACTAAGCAAGGTATACTAAGCAAGCATTAAGCACAAATTCCCTAAAAAATCAACTAATCATCTCCAAATCTGCTCCAACCTTAAACCATAAAGAACTACTCACTACTCATCTCAAAATCAACATAACAAGGCGAAATCAACCAAGCAAACATGATCAAACAAAAAAATAGAAGGTAAATAACTAGGGAAATGCAAAAACTTTATTAAAAAGAATGATCTTTATCAAAATCTCATAAAATCTCTTTGTGGCTCTCCCACAGCTCAAAAATAGGGATTAAAAACAAGATAAGTACCAAAAAGGATAAGTTAAAACTAATATAAGTGAAAAGATAAGGTTTTGGGAAAAAGTGAAAATAATTAGTCAACAGCGCGGCGTTGACGCATCAGGCAGTACAGTCAGATGTTCTGCTTGACGCGTCCTGCTTGCAGTCTGTTTCTGTTTCGGCTCGGTTGTCCGGATGGTCCTTCGTCATCAAATAGGTTGGCGTCGTATATGGCAAGGAGTCGGGGTTCTGCTCGATGCTAGACTCAGATATATCATGTTTCTCTATATCGGCATGTACGGCCTCCCTGCTCGGCGTGTTATCCCGATGCAATTCTGAACTTCTCGATCAAACCTCTTGCTCTTCGCCCTGCGGTCCATATCGAGCATACTTTAAGAGTGTTCTGGTCGATGCACCACCCTGATATAGAATCAGAGCTTGCATGACAGCTTCTCCATGGCATCTCCCTGGACATCTGTGGCTCCAGACTTCTTCCAAGCTCTTAATCCTCCAAAGGCACCTGAAATACACCTCAAACATGCAAATGTATGCATTTTTAATCTGAATGCATGCATGGCTACTTCTAGATGCAAACAGAGCTAAAATGACAAGAAATAATGCAAGAACAAGAAAAAATATTTATAAAATGCACCCTAAAAAACTTACAATATAGCAAGCTATCATAAATCTTTCTCTGCTTCCCTGATAGGGCTCAGGTTTTACTCAAATAAAAACTACTGCAAGTGCACAGCAAAGCAGTCGTAGTATAAGGGGTATCGAATCCCAAAGGAGTATGTAAACTATACTAAAGAGTTCAGGTTCAGATTAAGCTAAGCAATAAGTAATGAATGTAATGCAAAATAACTAATGTAATAAAAACAAGTGGGCGTTTTTGAGACTGTTCTTAAAATTCAGAAAGCTAAAGGCGCTAAGTCAGGACAATTCACAGGTTGAATCAGAGAGTGTAGAATTCCAGCAATCAGGAATGAATAAGACCCGTCTTGAACAAGAATCGCAAAGATATAACTAATCAATTCTCATTGCAGAAGTTAACTATGCCTAAATCACAGAGTTTCAAATCTCTTTGCAAACCCTAACAACCTAAACATGCAGTAATTATCAGGTTCCATTGTTCACAAAACTCCTAAGCCAAATCTCTTTCCAAATAGGTGTTTTGCTCATCTAATACTAGTTCAGGTGAATAATAATGCTCTCACATCTATCAAACAACCTAGGGTTTAGAAATCCAGATGATGTGTCTAAGAAATCGATATGAATGCAAGCACATATGAAGAACCAATGGATTTCCTATAAGTTTAGCAATTCTATAAACTCTTCTTCAACCTTTGAAAGCTCTAACTTAACTAACAAACTACTCAGACATGGTGATTTGAGAAAACATCATGATTAGAATAGAAGTAAAGGAGTTGAAAATCTGCTCTGAAGGAGTCTGATTTGTCTCTCCAAAAGCTCTACTACAAATCTCTCTCTAAAGCTCTCTAGAATAATAAGATACAAGATAGAAGCCAGCAGTGGCTGAAAAACCTAATAAATAGAGGCTAAACACGATATGGGGCCTTCTTGCAAATACTAGAACTTCTTGGCCAATTCTGCAAATAGTCTTCATACTTTTAATAAATCAGGCCACGCTCCTTCCTTGGTGGGTGACGAGCATCACCAAGAGTGGTGATGAATGTCACCAAAACGCATACTTTCTTTTCCGAGCTAGACACTTCGTGGTTTCAACTTGCAATGCTCCAAAAAGCTTCAATATCCCCAGTTATGCTCCAGACATGCTATAACCTGCAAAGACTCTTCTAGGAGTATAAAAATACCAAAAAGACTCAATAAAAAAGACTTATATCATGGTTAAAAACCATAAAAACCATGATATATCAACTCCCCCAGAATTTGCTTTTGCTTGCCCTCAAGCAAACATCAGACATAGAACAGGGTCGAGGTTTGAAAACAAGAAACAGTCAGCTAAACATCAGGAACACCACATTAGTTACCACTTTCGAATCCATATACCAGTCAACACAAGATCAAATTTCAGTCTAATCATCACAAGTTTAGCAAATTTCTCAAATCCAATCCAAATTCCTTCAACAAATCTGAAATCTTTACTGCTAACTCCTTGTTTTTATCTAAGTTTGATATCTCATCAAAGTTTTATCATCTCAATAACTTACAGATTCTGTTCCCTTCCTATACAACTGAACAAAGCAATCTCAACACAGCTCTCCTATTTTCTCTTCCCTTGATCTTTTTCTTTCTAAATTTTTTCGATTTTTCAACTCTTTTTTCATCTTTTACAGTCTAAGATATGGTGCTACTCAATACTTGTGTTCCTTGTGAGGAGACATGTTCTTGAATATGTTCATTACTGTTGTTCCTTGTGAGGAGACAAGGTCATGAATGCACCATTCTTTTGACATAAACTCTCTAAAACTACATCAGGGAAGATCAAAGAGAGACTGTATCTTAACCTTATAGTCAGTGCTGAAAGAGAGAATCAAGATCAATAAGAATCAAGCCCCAAGACAAGAAGTTTAAATTTTATTAAGGTGGAGCTAACAACAAATTTTCCAGATTCTCTAAGAACATAAACCTTCATTGCTAGACTGATCTACCTATGACTTTCAATTTAGTAAGACTTGTAATCATCTACCGTGACAATGGTTCTTATAAGCAAAAACGTCTTATGGTTAGTTCCAAGAAAAACTGACAATTTCAAAATTTTGACTCTAAAAAAACCAGTTTTTTTACTCAACTTTAAGACTTTATAAATCAAAAACAAGTCACACAACGTCAATAACCAACTCCCTCAGAATTAAACAACACTGTACCCAGTGTTATTAAGTCAAGATTTGGTAAAAATGAAGCATGAGAACTTGTAAAACCAAGGTGAAAAAGTGGTACCTCGCTAAGTGTCGGGTGACGAGCGTCACCGCGACCTGTATTTCAGAATCGTCAAGTTGGATGTTTCAACGTTATGCCATCATTTGTACTCTGAAGTAAGACTGTAAGAGCACTCAAAACACACATCAAAACATCCAAACGAAGCATAACCCATGGTTCAACAAGTTCACAAGACATCATCCAAGCAAACTAAACAAACTGACTCTCTTTTTTCGATTTTTCTCATGTTTTTGGGTTTTTTTAGCTTTGTAATAGAAAAGTAAACTAAGTATATGAAAAAGAAAACTTACCAGTGGGTTGTCTTCCACTAAGTGCTTGTTTAAAATCATTAGCTCGACTTTGAATGCTGCTTAGACAGCTGGTGGAGCAGAAGGTGGCATTGAATGCCTTGGAGAAGAATTTCTCCTCATCCATGGTGGTTTATAGGCAGTAGATGCATGAATTCTTCAAAGGAAGTGAGGAACATCATCAGGGTGGGTCGTGACTGTGGGTGATACACTTCGTTTTCCTGCAGAATCATCATAAGAAATACCAAGCATTCTACGAGAATCTCGTTGCTTGCATAAGTGTGAAGCATATTTTGCACCTTTTAAGTTCTTCTTGATGAGATTAGGAGTTTTGGAACTGGTTCCAGGAAGTGCATACCTTAGCTTAGTTGCAGGTTTCTGGGTTGTGGAATGTTGAATTTTCGATTTGGCAACATGAGATGGACTTATAGCTGAAAGATCATGTCGATCCTTTGTGTCCAGGTTGGTGACTAGCGTCACCAGGTAAGTGACGGTCGTCAGTGACACTGCAGTTCGAGTTTCTGCAGTTTTCCTGCAATTCAGCTCTGCAAGCCTTGCCTCCATGACAAACTCGTCCTCCTCTAGTAACTTGGCATTGATGGGAACCTCTTCTTCAAGCCTAATCATGAAGATATGATCCTCACTGCAATCCTCAAACCCAACAGCTTTGGCAGAAGTTTCAGATATTTCTCCTTGAACAGCCAGCTTCTTCTCTTGCCTTCTATTATCTTATTCATTGACATACCCAGCAGTAATGTCTTCTGAATGTTCCATGACTGGCTCTTCATCTCTGAAAGTCCTTACAGAAAAGGTTTGACCATCAATGGTAGAACTTCCTCTTAACTTATCCATGTCAAAGTTCATGACAATATCACCCAAATCAAGCTCTATGTTCCCCTTTTTTACATCAATGATGGCGCCAGCAGTATCCAAGAATGATCTTTGCAGAATAAGAGGATCTTTAGGTTCAGCATATTTCAGAACCACAAAATCTGTAGGAATTATGCAGCCTTCAATATTAACTAGAACATCTTCTAAGATACCTTCTGGAGTTCTTATAGATCGATCTGCTAGGATGAGAGAGATCCCAGCTGGCCTGAAATCAGTCATTCCAAGTCTAGCAGCAACAGAGGAAGGCATCAGGTTAATGCTTGACCCTAGATCACATAGAGAGTGAGGAAAACGTCCTGCTGAGATTGAGCAATCAAGCACAAAGTTTCCAGGATCAGAAAGCTTCTCTGGAATTCTGCTTTGAATGATGGCGCTGACTTGTTCAGGAACGGGCACCTTCTTCTTCTTCTTTAGAACTGTACTCAAGAGGATTGCATTGATGTCTCTGGTAAGCAATGCTCCTTCCTCTGGACTTACACCATTCACAACCATTCTATTTACATACCTTCCTAGAGCTGGTGAAAGCTTGACTACATCAACAAGAGGGATCTCAAGCATCAGCTTGTCTATCTTATCATTGCATCTGGCTTCTTCTATCTCCTGTTTAGACTTCCTAACATGCTTTGGGAAAGGTTTTTTGGGTTTATAAGCTTGTTCCTTTCCATTATCTGCACTTGCAGGCAAAGCAGCTTCGTTCTGGGGTTGGTGACGATCGTCACCAGGGGGGTGACCCTCGTAACTCACTTGTGACAACCACCGATTCCCTTGTAAGTTGGTGACGAGCGTCACTCCTCCTTGGTGACGCTCGTCACTCACCTCTGAGAATGCAAAATTTTCATCTTCAGACTCCATCAGTTGCATGATCTGTTCTGCACTCAACCTCTTTTTCTGCACTGTTTTAAGCTCATTTCACTCCTGATTGTGATGGCATTAATCTGGTGCTTGGGATTTATGTCAGTCCTTCCAGGAAGGAATCCCTCTTGCCTTTGAACAGCTCCTGCAGTTTGAGCAACCTGCACATCAAGCTTCTTCATGTGAGAGTTCAGACTCTCAATTTTTCCATTCAGGTCTTGATACAGCGAATCTAGCTTGCCATTGAAGTTCACTGTCATCTTCAACTGTCCTTCAAGTATCTGCTCCAGCATAGCTTCCATCTTAATGTCTTGTGGAGGTGCAGTTTGGTAGGAAGAAGAACCATAATTCCTGCTGTTTTGGTAAGGTTTCTCAACTTCAGTCTTCTAGAACTGTGGTATTGGAGTATAGTGGAAGATCGACTGGATGACTCGATCTCAGAGGGGACAACAGTACAAGATGGCAGTCTTAAGGCTCATGTCTCGGGTTCTAAGGAGGCTACTGAGGACGGGAACATCAACACAAGCCACGAGGAGGACTGGAGCGAGATGCTAGCCCCAAAGGTGGACCTAAAGGAGCTCTTAAAATGGCTAAGGTATGCTTTCTTAGGGCTTAATGAGACTTATCCCGTGATCGTGAATGAGAACTTGAGTGATGATGAGTTACACTCGCTCCTTAATGAGCGGAGAAAGTATAGGAAGGCCATTGGATACTCTCTAAGTGACATGAAGGGCCTTTCACCAATGCTTTGCACTCATAGGATTCACTTAGATAATGAAAACTCTTCTTCTATTGAACATCAAAGACGCTTAAACCCGAATTTGAAAGAAGTAGTTAAGAAAGAGATTCTGAAACTGTTAGAGGCTGATGTGATATACCCCATCAGTGACAGCACGTGGGTTTCTCCTGTCCACGTGGTGCCTAAGAAGGGAGGGATCACAATCATTAAGAATGAAAAAGATGAAGTCATTCCTAGTAGAACCATAACTGGTCACCAAATGTGTATAGATTATAGGAAGCTCAATTCAGCTAATAGAAAGGATCATTTTCCTCTTCTTTTTATTGATCAGATGCTTGAAAGACTTGTTAATCATCCATACTATTGCTTACTTAATGGTTATAGTGGTTTCTTTCAAATACCAATCCATCCTAACGATCAATAGAAGACGATTTTTACATGCCCTTATGGCACCTTCGCATATCGAAGGATGCCATTTGGGTTGTGTAATGCACCAGCAACATTCCAGCGGTGCATGATGTCGATCTTCTCTGATCTTAAAGAAGAGATGGTAGAAGTATTTATGGATGACTTCTCTGGATATGGTGCGTCCTTTTCAGCTTGTTTGTTGAATCTTTGCAAGGTACTTAAGAGATGTGAGGAGACAAACTTGGTGTTGAACTGGGAGAAGTGTCACTTCGTGGTGAAGGAAGGGATTGTACTCAGTCACAAGATATCTGAGCAAGGGATAGAGGTTGAGAAGGCAAAGATTAAGGTGATGATGAGTCTTGAGCCGTCGGTTAATGTCAAAGGGATAAGGAGTTTCTTAGGGCACGCTGGCTTCTACAGGCGGTTTATCAAGGATTTCTCCAAGATAGCCTGTCCTCTTACACGGTTGTTATGCAAGGCAGCTGACTTTATCTTTGATGAGGAATGTCTTCATGCTTTCAAGACCATCAAGGAGGCTCTTGTCACAGCACCTATAGTACAAGCACCAGATTGGAGCTTCCCGTTCGAGATCATGTGGGACGCGAGCGACTACGCTGTGGGAGCTGTTCTAGGGCAGATGAAGGATAAGATATTGCATGTTATCTACTACGCTAGTCGTACCTTGGATGACGCACAAGTGAGATATGCTACAGCCGAGAAGGAGTACTGGCCGTTGTATTTGCTTTTGAGAAGTTCAGATCATACTTGGTGGGCTCTAAGGTTGTTGTATACACGGATCACGCAGCGTTGAGATACATATACTCTAAGAAGGATACCAAGCCGAGGGTCTTAAGGTGGATTATTCTTCTACAAGAGTTTGATATGGAGATAAAAGACAAGAAGGGGATAGAGAATGGTGTTGCTGATCACCTCTCTAAAATGAGAGTGATAGAAGCCTTACCCTTGGATGATTAACTTCCTGAAGAGCAACTCATGATGATCAACACGGTTGTTTGTACACGGCTAGAGGATCAATTTGAAGATGTTTTGGCTTTGAGAGAAGAGAACCTGCCTTGGTATGCTGATATAGTGAACTTCTTAGCTTGTGGAGAGGAACCTTCTCATCTTGACCACTACCACAAGAAGAAGTTCATGAGAGACATCTCTCATTATTTTTGGGACAAGCCTTACTTGTACAAGATGGGAGTGGATAGCTTGTATAGAAGATGTGTTGCAAGAGAGGAAGCGCAAGACATCCTTCTACATTGCCACAATTTGTCATATGGAGGACATTTTGTTTCTTTCAAGACGGCAACTAAGGTCTTACAAGCCGGTTTTTGGTGGCCATCGCAATTCAAAGATGCTCATGAGTTTGTCAAGTCTTGTGAAGCATGTCAAAGAGCTGGAAACATCACGAAGAGGAACGAGATTCCTCAGGTGCTAATCTTTAAAGTTGATGTCTTTGACGCATGTGGGATAGACTTTATGGGTCAATTCCCATCTTCTTACGGCAACAAATTCATCTTGGTAGCCGTTGATTATGTGTCTAAGTGGGATGAGGCTATAGCTTCCTCAACAAACAATGCAAAAGTGGTGATCAAGCTCTTCAAGACTATCATATTCCCACGGTTTGGAGTTCCAAAAGTAGTGATCAGTGATGGGGGCAGCCAGTTCATCAACAAGGTGTTTGAAGGTCTCTTAAAGAAGTATGGCATGAAGCACAAGGTAGCCACACCTTATGACCCACACACCAGTGGGTAAGTAGAGGTCTCGAATAGACATATCAAGGCTATCCTAGAGAGGACCGTAGGATTAACTCGAAAAGATTGGGCGGTTAAATTAGATGATGGTCTATGGGCTTACCGGACCGCTTTCAAGACTCCTATAGGTACCACTCCCTTCACTCTTCTATACGGCAAGGCATGTCATCATCCTGTTGAGTTGGAGCATAGAGCAATGTGGGCCGTGAAGCAGCTGAACTTCAGTCTGAAGACGGCGCAGGAGAAGAGGTTGATTCAACTACATGAGCTAGATGAGCTACGGTTAGAAGCCCATGAGAGTGCTAAGATCTACTAGGAAAGGACCAAGGCGGTTCATGACAAGAAGCTGGTTCACAAGGAGTTAAGGGAAGGCAGTTTGGTTCTACTCTACTACTCGAGGTTGAAGCTGTTCCCTAGAAAGCTCAAATCTAGATGGTGTGGACCGTTTGAGATCAAGGAAGTTCTACCCTATTGAGCGGTTACATTGGTTGGCAAGAGTGGTAATGCTTTCACGGTTAATGGGCACAGGGTCAAGCCCTACCTGGCAAGTGATTGCAGCAAGGAGAGCACCACCATGCTTCTCCAAGACCCACCTCAGGCCTGAACCAAGTAAAGTCTAGCTAAAGACGTAAAAGAAAGCGCACTTGGGAGGCATTCCCATGTATATCATGTACATATTTCTTGCTTTCTTCCTATTTCAGTTTTATGCTTTTTATGTTTAAGTGTGTAGGTGAAAGTATAGGTGAATGGAGATCATGATCTTGGAGTCAAAAGAGGCGAGAATGGCTAAGTATAGGCTAGAGATCGAGTGCTAGATCGACTTATCCTAGCTTGATCTTTACTAGATCGAGCTAGTGAATCGAGAGGAGTTAGTCGATCTAGACGAGATCGAGTAGACAATCGAGTGAGTCAGTCGATCATGGGAGGATTGACCACCCATATGTTTAGCTTGAAATGCAAACAAGTTGTAGATCGAATGACCTCACTCGATCCTCAAGGATACATCGATCAGTCTACTCGATTTGCCACTCGATCTAAGCCCAAACGACCCCCATATCGATCATGTGGCTCGATCCATGGAGCACAGGCTGAGTGCCCAAAAATCATGGAACGATAGGGCACAATCGATCTAAGACTCGATGTAATCTGAATCGTGTCCCTGGTCAATCAAACCTCTCGATCCTAGTCAATATGTGCATGAGATCAAGTCCTAGATCGACCAAATAGACTCGATTTCGTGCCGAGGTAAGTAAATTCTTTCCCTCTTTTCTTCTTTCCCCCCTGTTTGTTAATTTGAATTGTGGTCAAGGCAAGCATCTTTGACCATGAAAGATGTGCCTTGACCACATTTTTTTCAGAAACCACTTGTTTTGCCCATGGTTTTACACTTTTGTTAGCCTTTTTATTTTCATGCAACCACACACTCTCTTTCATTTGTATTTCTAGTTTTCTAAAGAAAGAGAGAGTGTGATTTTCTATTTCTAAAGGCTAATAACATCTGCTTTCATCCTTGCAAAGGTATTTTCGGTTCAAATTGTTTAAAATCTTTTAGAAAATTTCGTTTTATTTGCTTTGGTTGATGGTTAGTTGTTAAGGAGTTTAAATAATTTTTAAAAATAGCTAGATATTAGGAAAATTTCTAGATTTAATCCTATCTCTAGATTTTCTTCTCTATTATCTAGCTAAAGTTTTTATAAATTCCCCAAAAATCTAGGGTAATTGTTACAAGTTTTTCCTTCTACTTTGTCCCTTGTGCGGAGAGAGCTTACATGGATGACATTTATATGAGGAACACAGATAGCTTGGGATGCACGCCAGCTGAGGGCTTCTTTGCTTATCTATTCTATGATTGTGAGAATGATAAGAGGGTGTGCATATTGCCGAACAATGAGGAAACCGAGCTGCTAGGTGTTGGCAATGTGGAGTTTCTGCCTAGTGTTGAGGAATGCTTTGCACCTCTAGGAGGCACAACCGCTCCCACACAAGCTTCTCGCCCACGTTCAGAGTCGCCTACATCCGATGCTGAGATGCCCGAGAGCTTTGTTCTCCCCACGCTTGACTTTGAGCCAAGAATCAAAGCCGAGAAGTTCCTTGCTTCAATCGTTGAGATGCAGCACAAGATCAACAAATGGCAAGGGAAGATGATCAAGAAGCTTAGCAAAAAGGTCAAGGCACTTAAAGCGAGCTCACTTAAGAAGACTACAAGCGTGGAGGTCGAGCAGCCCGAGAAGAGAAAGAGATCCACTGGTGGGATAGAGATCCGTGAGCCCCAAGCAACGAACCAACCTGCGCGCCACTCTCTCCATGAGGAAACGAGCAAGGATAAAGGCATGGAGATCAGCCACGACACTCCTAAGAAGAGCAAGAAGTCTGGAGCAACCTCAAGCTCCAGCCTTACTTAGCTCTGAGGTACCAACAACCAATCCTTGTAAATACCATGCATCTTTTTAGATTTTTTCTTTGTGTTTTAACTCCTTTGAATTTGTTTGCCACCGAGACGGTGTCATTCAAGTTTGGGGGAGTGTGTGGTGTGTTTGACATGTTTTCTTTGATCTTATTTTCTGTTATCATCCTTTGAGTCATCATGCACATCATGTAAGGCATAGAAAACGCCAAAAAAAATGATAAAATTTTTAAATTTTTTTAAAAACATTCATTTAGTTGCATTCGAATTGTTAAACACTTTAGGATTGAGTCTAGAATTTTTGAGCATTTAGGTTGTTTACATTTGCATAAGGGGCAAAAGTTTTTCTTGAAAAGTGTTTTAAGCTCATGAATTGTTTCAAGGCCCTAGTTAGTAGTTCTTTGATGCATTGTTCACAGTTTGAAAGTAAGCTCTAACCATACTTGGATCATTTGTTTTGATTTTCGTGGCTTAAGTTGAACATTCATGAATTGAATCCTTTCCTAATAAGTGAGAACCTTAATTTGAACTTCTAATTATCATACTTATGCATTTGAAAAAGGATACATGGATTACTTATACATATTTAGGCTTTCTTCTTCCTTTCACCACTCTCTTGTAAGCCTAAATAGACTTCCCCACCTTTACCTTACCCTTCTTTCAAGCCAATGTTCTTGTGTGATAAATCTTTGTGAGGCCTCTTTTCGGTTGAACTTAGCATAAAGTGTTAGGTTTAGGCGACATGATTAGGCTTTCATATTGATGCTTGATATTATCATATATTTTGCATATTTTGCATGCATTTAGGATAGTTTTTCATACATTCATCTTGCTTTATACGCTTGTTTGTACCATTTGTTGCATTTTAGGTCCTAGGTCTCTTTTCATTTGCATTTTGCATATTTTTTGCACTTTTGCATCATTATCAGTTTTGTTTGGAGCACTCTGGAGTTGTAGAAGTTATGTGGACGTGAGGAGGATCAAAACGAAGCTCGTGGACACTTGGAGAGCTCAACCAAGCATGCAAAGGACCCGAGATCGAGTAGCGGATCGAGCAAGGCAGGTCGATCTAGATGAGATCGACCAGAGGATCGAGTAACCCAAGTCGATTCAAGAGGAAAGATCGAGACCAAGATCGAGAGAGGAGATCAATCTGGAGTACGAACGTAAATGACGCCATGCAGAACGAGAGCCGGATGGAGACCACGACTCGATCATCCAAGGATCGAGTAGAAGATCAGA
This sequence comes from Thlaspi arvense, assembly GCA_911865555.2. NCBI lineage: Eukaryota > Viridiplantae > Streptophyta > Magnoliopsida > Brassicales > Brassicaceae > Thlaspi > Thlaspi arvense. The sequence continues at coordinate 12,367,163 of OU466861.1, forward strand.
CGAAGTACTCGATCCATCCAACCAGATCGACTTGCAGATCGAGCAGCAGAAGGCGATCCCTGAAGACGATCGAGTGCACTGATCGATCTCAAGATTGATCTCGGGTACTTTAACCATTTTTGGAGCGTAGTGGGAGGGACCATTCCAGCTGTTTGGCTATTTTGGGATAAGGCGGCCATCACTTTCTTTACACAACTTTCAGTCTTATCTTTTCTGTTCTTCGTTTTCGGGTGATTAGCCATTGTTGAACTTTAAGCTTTTTCTTGTTTTTGAGCACATTGAATTCTTTAAATATTAAGTCTTTTTCATTAATCCATTGCTTAATCATGCTTAGTTTATCTTTCATTGCATTTCATTCGGTTTCAATCATGAGTAGCGAGTAGTTTTACTTTGGGTAAACGGTTGAGGCGATTCAAGGGTTTAAGAGGTTTAAGTTTTGTGTTTTTCTTGTTCTTCATTCCTTCTTTTCTAGGATCTTGGGGTCTTAAGGCTTAGAGACTCTTGGAAAAGATCTCTATAATTCCAGGGCTTTCTTACCTTGACAGGATTTAGAGATCCTTGAAAACCAAGTCCTAGAGACTAATTGACCCTCTCCCAAACGCCATGGATGTAGAGGAGGTTAGTTAGGCCATAGATTGAAATCTTTTTTTTTGCTCTTTGATATCTTTTTCCACCAAACACCATAGGTTTGGAGAAGAGATTGAGGAAGTGAATCATACCACACCCCATGGATGGTTCTTGTTTTTTTTTTCAAGGCTTAGGGAAAGCTCATCAATTGAGTAGATCCATGTGTTTTCAAACCAAAGCTTGAACCTTTGAACACTCTTGAATATGACCCTCGATCTTGAACCCACTTTTAGCATTTTAAAACCTCTGTTTATCATTCTATTGTCATAAACTTGCATCTTGTTCATTCGAAGTCATTTGTCTTTAAGTTGTTAGATCGATCTGTTTTACTCGATTCAGTGCTTTATTTTTAGCTTTTAGTAGATTTGCATTTTTAATCTTCTGTTTTCTCCTAGTAGTAGTTAAACCTCTTCCAGGGATTTTAAAATAGTTTTACATCTCATTTAGTCATTGCATTTAGTTTTCTTTGATTTTACCAATCATTTTCCCGATTCGCTTAGATTTGCTTTACCCTTGCATTCCTAGTGTTCTTCCTGCTTCCTAGGTTGGATTGATACCCCTTATTGCTATACTACATCATTGTTGTGGTTTGGGATTTGATATTTCACCTTGCTAACAATCTGTTTATCAAATGGCGCCATTGCCATCTTAGGATTGTTAGGAAGCATTAGGATTTTGGGTTTAGTAAAGACTAAGCCTTTACTTTCATTTGGTTACTAATATCTTTATCTTCACACTTGTGTCTTTCAGGTACATGAATTTGCGCTCCAGGGGTGACAACAATCTACATAAACCCCTGGACAATATTCACCAACTCAGAAGTTCAAGAACAAGAAGAGCAAGAGAGCAAGCTCAAACCTTTGAAGAGATTGTGCAAGCTGGTACAGTTGACTTTGAAAGTATGGCTGAGCAGGAACATCCTGAGGGACCTCCACCAGCTCACGGTGCTGTAGGAAGGGGCAATGGAAACCCCAACCACCAACCTCGGATCATTGGTGCTGGAGATGCTCCTAATACAAATCATAACCGCTTTGGAATTACTCCTCCACCAGTCCAAAACAATAACTTCAAGATCAAGCCAGGGTTTGTTCAGATGGTTCAAAATAACAAGTTTCATGGGCTAGCTTTGGAAGAACCATTGGTGCATCTAGACAACTTTGAGCAGATTTGTGGGATGATGAAGATAAATGGTATCTCGGAGGACAGCTTCAAGTTGCGGTTATTTCCCTTTCCCCTTGGTGACAAAGCTAGACATTGGGAGAAGACTCTTCCACAAGGCACTATTAATTCTTGGGCTGACTGTAAGAAAGCTTTTCTATCAAAGTTTTTCTCAAGCACAAGAACAGCTCGGTTGAGAAGTGAGATTAGTGGCTTCACTCAAAGGCAGAATGAGACATACAATGAAGCTATGGAGCGTTTCAAGGATTACACTATTGCTTGTCCTCACCATGGATTCAGTGAAGAGACACTCTTGAGTACCATATACCGCGGAGGTCTTCCAAAGATCAGATTGCTCCTTGACACGGCAAGCAAAGGAAACTTTCTTGGCCAAGAGGTGAACGAAGGTATGGAACTTATAGAGATTTGGCATTGAGTGACGGGAACTATTCAGAGGACTATGACCGTGCAGCAAGAGGAGCTGATCTTGAAGCTCACAAGAAAGAAAAGAAGTCGTTGCATGAGAAGATTGATAAGCTTGTCCTTGCCAACCAAAAACAAGTGTATTTTGTTGGAGAAGCCGCAGATTTCTTAGACGAGCTCAAGCAATGCCAAGAAGAGGAAGCTAATTGGGTTGCTGGTCAGAACTACAACAAGCCACAGGGATATTCTCAAGGCTACCATTGCAACAACAACCTCTCATACCGTAGCACCAACGTTGAGAATCCAAAGGATCAGGTGTACCCCCCTCAGCAAGCAAAGCCGTTTATCCCTTACAACAAGGGTTTTCAACAGAATAGTGGCTTTCAAGGGCAGAGGCAAGGGAACTTCCAGGGTCAGCAGCAATAGCAAGGCAACAAAGGCTACACTCCTATGTTTCCTCCCGGCTTTGTTCCACAACAACAACAGATGAAACCCCAACCTCAAGATCCGGTACAAGCAAAGTTCCAACAGTTGCTTCAAGGTCATGCTTCAACTAATCAGAAGTTTGCTGAGATGAACAACCGGCTAGATTCTTCTCTTACTGATGTCTCAACACAGATTACCAATCTGAACAACAAGATCAAGCAGTTAGAGAAAAGAAAGGCTATTACAAGCGGTCAGAACAGCTTACCGGGCAAGTGGGAGCAGAATCCCAAAGAGTATGCAAACACTATTACCTTACGAAGTTGGAAGGAGCTACCACCGAGAGTTGCACCTAAAGACAATGAGGACATTGTGGTTCAAGAGGGGGAGGGTAAGCTTTCAAATGATGAGGAGACCACCTTTGATAATGTGTGGATTGAGAGACCAAGGAAGGGTAAGGAAGTTGTTGTAGAAAAGAAAGTAGAGGAGGTGAGTAAAGAGAAAGATGCATTTGTTCCTCCACCATACAAACCGAAGCTTCCTTTTCCTGGCCGGTTCAAGAAGCAGCTGCTAGAGAAGCATAGAGCAGTCTTTGAGAAGCATTTGAAAGATGTTGAGATCAAGCTGCCTTTAGTTGATTGTTTGGCCATGATGCCTAAGTGTGCAAAGATCTTCAAAGATACACTTACTAAGAAGAACAAGGAGAGTGAAGAAGTTTTGGTGCTTAGTGAAGAGTGCAGCGCCATCATTCACAAAGAGATTGTGCCCAAGAACCTTGGAGATCCAGGATCATTGACCATTCCTTGTGATCTTGGTCCCTTGAAGTTTCAGAGCTGTCTATGCGATTTAGGAGCAAGTATCAATCTCATGCCCCATTCCATTGCAAAGAAGCTCGGTTTTACCAGGTTCAAAGACTGTAGAATCTCCCTTGTGCTAGCTGTAGAAGCGTCAGACTTCCTGTGGGTATTCTTGAAGACTTGCCCGTGAGAATCAGTGGAGTTAATGTGCCAACCGAGTTTGTTGTGTTAGAGATGGATAAAGAGTCAAAGGATCCTCTAATCCTTGGAAGACCGTTCCTTGCAACCGCTGGTGCCATCATTGACATGAAGAATGGCAAGATTTCTCTACACTTGGGCAAAGACATCAAGCTGGACATTGATATCAATGAAGTCTTAAAGAAGCCTACAGTCGGTGGCCAAGCTTTCTACATTGAGACCTCAGACGAATTAGTCGATGAGTTACTTGAAGAGCTGGCACATGAAGATCACTTGCAGCTAGCCTTGACTAAGGAGCCAGGGGAGCATGGTTTTCTGAGTGATCAGACTCAAGAATACGTCCACATTCTTGATTATAGGAAAGCTGTGAAGGAAGATGAAGGCGGATGCATAAAGATCGATCAGGAAATCGAGAAGATCACTCGATCCAGGACATCGATCGACAAGAAGATCGAGGAGGCTGGTCGATGACGGAATGACAACGATGAGAAGATCGAGAGAAGCCAATCGATCAGTTCAGAGAACGAGACAGGGACTCGATCTCATGCTCGATCCACATCAAATCGAGCAGGCGAATCGAGTGAAGTTACTCGATCCGGACCAGAACGAGTGGAAGATCGACTGGATGACTCGATCTCAGAGGGGACAACGGTTTAAGAAGGCAGTCTTAAGGCTCATGTCTTGGGTTCTAAGGAGGCTACTGAGGACAGGAACGTTAACACAAGCAACGAGGAGGACTGGAGCGAGCTGCTAGCCCCAAAGGTGGACCTAAAAGAGCTCCCAAAAGGGCTAAGGTATGCTTTGGTAGGGCTTAATAAGACTTATACCGTGATTGTGAATGAGAACTTGAGTGAGGATGAGTTACACTCACTCCTTAATGAGCTGAGAAAGTATAGGAAGGCCATTGGGTACTCTCTAAGTGACATGAAGGGCCTTTCACCAATGCTTTGCACTCATAGGATTCACTTACATAATGAAAACTCTTCTTCTATTGAACATCAAAGACGCTTAAACCCGAATTTGAAAGAAGTTGTTAAGAAAGAGATACTGAAACTGTTAGAGGCTGATGTGATATACCCCATCAGTGACAGCACGTGGGTTTCTCCTGTCCACTAGATTTAGATAAGAAGCAACGTAAAATAAACCAAATTTGATACCGGGAGGGATCACAGTCATTAAGAATGAAAAAGATGAATTGATTCGTACAAGAATCATAACTGGTCACCGAATGTGTATAGATTGTAGGAAGCTCAATTCAGCTACTAGAAAGGATCATTTCCTCTTCTTTTTATTGATCAGATGCTTAAAAGACTTGCTAATCATCCATACTATTGTTTTCTTGATAGTTATAGTGGTTTCTTTCAAATACTAATCCATCATAACGATCTAGAGAAGACGACTTTTACATGCTTTTATGGCACCTTCGCATATCGAAGGATGCCATTTGGGTTGTGTAACGCACCAGCAATGTTCCAACGGTGCCTGATGTCGATCTTCTCTGATCTTATAGAAGGGATGGTAGAAGTGTTTATGGATGACTTCTCTGTATATGGTGCGTCTTTTTCTGCTTGTTTGTTGAATCTTTGCAAGGTACTTAAGAGATGTGGGAGACAAACTTAGTGCTGAACTGGGAGAAGTGTCACTTCATGGTGAAGGAAGGGATTGTACTCGGTCACAAGATATCTCGGCAAGGGATAGAGGTTGATAAGGCAAAGATTAAGGTGATGATGAGTCTTGAGCCGCCGGTTAATGTCAAATGGATAAGGAGTTTCTTGGGGCACGCTGGCTTCTACAGGCGGTTTATCAAGGATTTCTCCAAGATAGCTCGTCCTCTTACACGGTTGTTATGCAAGGAAGCTGACTTTGTCTTTCATGAGGAATGTCTTCATGCTTTCAAGACCATCAAGGAGGCTCTTGTCACAGCACCTATAGTACAGGCAGCAGATTGGAGCTTACCGTTCGAGATCATGTGTGGCGCGAGCGACTACGCCGTGGGAACTGTTCTAGGGCAGAGGAAGGATAAGAGATTGCATGTTATCTACTTCGCTAGTCGTACCTTGGATGACACGCAAGTGAGATATGCTACAACCAAGTAGGAGCTGCTGGCCGTTGTGTTTGCTTTTGAGAAGTTCAGATCATACTTGGTGGGCTCTAAGGTTGTTGTATACACGGATCACGCGGCATTGAGGTACATCTACTCTAAGAAGGATACCGAGCCGAGGCTCTTAAGGTGGATTCTCCTTCTTCAAGAGTTTGATTTGGTGATAAAAGGGAAGGAGGGGATAGAGAATTGTGTTGCTGGTCACCTTTCTAGGATGAGAGTGAATGAAGCCTTATCGTTAGATGATTAACTTCCTGAAGAGCAACTCATGATGATCAACACAGTTGTATGCACATGGCTAGAGGATCAGTTTGAAGATGTTTTGGCTTTAAGAGAAGAGAACCTGCCTTGGTATGCTGATATAGTGAACTTCTTAGCTTGTGGAGAAGAACCCACTCATCTTGACCACTACCACAAGAAGAAGTTCATGAGAGACATCTCTTATTATTTTTGGGACAAGCCTTACTTGTACAAGATGGGAGTGGATAGCTTGTATAGAAGATGTGTTGCAAGAGAGGAAGCGCAAGACATCCTTCTACATTGCCACAATTTGTCATATGGAGGACATTTTGCTTCTTTCAAGACGGCAACTAAGGTCTTACAAGCCGGTTTTTGGTGGCCATCGCAATTCAAAGATGCTCATGAGTTTGTCAAGTCTTGTGAAGCATGTCAAAGAGCTGGAAACATCACGAAGAGGAACGAGATTCCTCAGGTGCTAATCTTTAAAGTTGATGTCTTTGACGCATGTGGGATAGACTTTATGGGTCAATTCCCATCTTCTTACGGCAACAAATTCATCTTGGTAGCCGTTGATTATGTGTCTAAGTGGGATGAGGCTATAGCTTCCTCAACAAACAATGCAAAAGTGGTGATCAAGCTCTTCAAGACTATCATATTCCCACGGTTTGGAGTTCCAAAAGTAGTGATCAGTGATGGGGGCAGCCAGTTCATCAACAAGGTGTTTGAAGGTCTCTTAAAGAAGTATGGCATGAAGCACAAGGTAGCCACACCTTATGACCCACACACCAGTGGGTAAGTAGAGGTCTCGAATAGACATATCAAGGCTATCCTAGAGAGGACCGTAGGATTAACTCGAAAAGATTGGGCGGTTAAATTAGATGATGGTCTATGGGCTTACCGGACCGCTTTCAAGACTCCTATAGGTACCACTCCCTTCACTCTTCTATACGGCAAGGCATGTCATCATCCTGTTGAGTTGGAGCATAGAGCACTGTGGGCCATGAAGCAGCTGAACTTCAGTCTCCAGACGGCGCAGGAGAAGAGGTTGATTCAACTATATGAGCTAGATGAGCTACGTTTAGAAGCCTACGAGAGTGCTAAGATCTACAAGGAAAGGACCAAGGCGGTTCATGACAAGAAGCTGGATCATAAGGAGTTAAGAGAAGGCAGTCTGGTGCTACTCTACAACTCGAGGTTGAAGCTATTTCCAGGGAAGCTCAAGTCTAGATGGTGTGGACCGTTTGAGATCAAGGAAGTTCTTCCTTATGGAGCGGTTACATTGGTTGGCAAGAGCGGTAATGCTTTCACGGTTAATGGGCACAGAGTCAAGCCCTACTTGGCGAGTGATTGCAGCAAGGAGAGCACCACCATGCTTCTCCAAGACTCACCACAGGCCTAAACCAAGTAAAGTCTAGCTAAAGACGTTAAAAAAAGCGCACTTGGAAGGCATTCCCATGTCTATCTTATACATATTTTTGCTTTCTTTCTATTTCCGATTTATGCTTTTTATGTTTAAGTGTGTAAGTGAAAGGATGAGGGATTGTAGACCATGATCTTGGAGTCAAAAGAGGCGAGAAGGGCTAAGTATAAGCTAGAGATCGAGTGCTAGATCGACTTAGGAGTCAGTCGATCTAGATGAGATCGAGTAGAGAATCGAGTGAGTCAGTCGATCATGAGAGGATAAACCACCCATACGTTTGGCTTGAAATGCAAACAAGGTGTGGATCGACTGACCTCACTCGATCCTCGAGCTTAGATCGATCAGTCTACTCGATCTGCCACTCGATCTAAGCCCAAATGACCCCCAAATCACGCGGCTCGATCCAAGGAGCACAGCCTGAGTTACCAAAAATCATGGAACGAGAGGGTACAATCGATCTTAGACTCGATGCAATCTGAATCGAGTCCTTGATCGATCAAACCTCTCGATCCTAGTCGGCATGGACATAAAATCGAGTCTTAGATCGACCAAATGGACTCGATCTCGTGCCGAGGTAAGTAAATTCTTTCCCTCTTTTCTTCTTTCCCTCCTGTTTTTAAATTTGAATTGTGGTCAAGGCAAGCATCTTTGACCATGAAAGATGTGGCTTGACCACACTTTTGTCAGAAACCACTTGTTTTGCCCATGGTTTTACACTTTTGTTAGCCTTTATATTTCCATGCAACCACACACTCTCTCTCATTTGTATTTCGAGTTTTTTAAAGAAAGAGAGAATGTGATTTTCTATTTCTAAAGGCTAATAACATCTGCTTTGATCCTTGCAAAGGTATTTTCGGTTCAAATTGTTTAAAATCAGAAGTTATTAGCCTTTAGAAATAAAAAAATCACACTCTCTCTTTCTTTAGAAAACTCAAAATAATTCCTTTTATTTGCTTTAGTTGATGGTTAGTTGTTAGGGAGTTTAAATATTTTTTTTAAAATAGCTAGATATTAGAAAAATTTCTAGATTTAATCTTATCTCTAGATTTTCTTCTCTATTATCTAGCTAAATTTTTTATAATCCCCCAAAAATCTAGGTTAATTGTTACAAGTTTTTCCTTCTACCTTGTCTTTCTCTAGCATTCGCCACCTATACTCAATCTCTTGCTTGAGATTTGTGTTTCAGGTACCAATGGCACCAAAGAGAACCAGAGAAGAGACATCACAAGAAGGAGAAGCTCAAGAAGTGGTTCAGGTGAGGGTTAGATGGACCAAACAGGAGAAGCAAGCCAAGAAACAGCTGGAAAGGCTTAGGTTCGATCACACGAAGTTCGCGAGCAGGGATCTGTTGGCTAAGATGGGGATCTTGGGAGACTTTGATCAGCTTCTCAAGAACATTGGGCTCCGGTGCTTATTAAGAATGGATTGCCCAACCTATCCCGAGGCAACTATAGACTTCATCGCTATTTTGGAATTCACTTATGAGAATCCAAGTCTTCCTACCCCTTCCCAAGGCCACATTACCTTCAAGACCAGGAGACAACCTATCATCTCTCCATCGCCGAGCTTTGCCAAGCATACGGTCTGAAGGCTGACGCCAAGCAGGTCGAGTTTCCTCCTTTCACTCAAGCCAACGACTTGTGGGATCTGATCAGCAACGATGACTACAAGTTAAACACGGCCAAGATCAAGAGAGTCCGCAGTCCTGTGCTGAGATACACTCTCAAGCTCATCGCCAACACCTTCAGTGGACTGTCCGTGGCTCCTACAGTCACTAAGAACGAGCTGTGCTTCCTGTTCCAAGGCGTTAAGCATCTCCTATGCGATCCCAAAGAGAACGACGAGCCAATGGAGGATGAGCTCGGAGATGATGTTAACTACGGTTGCATCCTAGCTGCTTCTTTGATGAAGTACAAGGCATGGGCGATGAGATGCAAGGCGAGTTTGGTGCTGATAGGAGGCTTCCTCACTCCGATGTTTGTTCAAGCCGGTGCTGATAGGAGGCTTCCTCACTCCGATGTTTATATGAGGAACACAGATAGCTTGGGACGCACGCCAGCTGAGGGATTCTTTGCATACTTGTTCTATAATTGCGAGAATGAGAAGAGAGTGTGCATCTTGCCAAACAAGGAAGAAACAGAGCTGCTAGGTGTTGGCAACGTTGAGTTTCTGCCGAGTGTAGAGGAGTGTTTTGCGCCTCTAGGAGGCACAGCCGCTCCCACACAAGCTTCTCGCCCTCAATCAGAGTCGCCTACATCCGATGCTGAGATGCCCGAGAGCTTTGTTCTCCCCACGCTTGACTTCAGGCCAAGAACCAAAGCCGAGAAGTTCCTTGCTTCAATCGTTGAGATGCAGCGTAAGATCAACAAATGGCAAGGGAAGATGATCAAGAAGCTTAGCAAGAAAGTCAAAGCGCTTAAAGGGAGCTCACCTAAAATGACTACAAGTGTGGAGGTCGAGCAGCCCGAGAAGACAAGGAGATCAACCGGAGGCATTGAGATCCGTGAGCTTCAAGCAACGAACCAACCTTCGCGCCACTCTCTACGAGGAAACGAGCAAGAATAAAGGCAAGGAGATCAGCCACGAAACTCCTAAGAATAGCAAGAAGTCTGGAGCAACCTCAAGCTCCAGACTTACTTAGCTCCGAGGAACCAACAACCAATCCTTGTAAATACCATGCATCTTTTTAGATTTTTGCTTTGTGTTTTAACTCCTTTGAATTTGTTTGCCACCGAGACGGAGTCATTCAAGTTTGGCGGAGTGCGTTGTGTGTTTGACATGTTTTCTTTGATCTTAATTTCTGTTATCATCCTTTGAGGCATCATGCATCATGTAAGGCATAGAAAACAGCAAAAAATGATAATTGTTTTAAAAATTTTCAAAAACATTCATGTAGTTGCATTCGAATTGTTAAACATTTTAGGATTGAGTCTAGAATTTTTAAGCATTTAGGTTGTTTACATTTGCATAAGGGGCAAAAGTTTTTCTTGAAAAGTGTTTTAAGCTCATGAATTGTTTCAAGGCCCTAGTTAGTAGTTCTTTGATGCTTAATACATACTTTGAAAGTAAGCTCTAACCATACTTGGATCATTTGTTTTGATTTTCGTGGCTTAAGTTGAACATCATGAATTGAATCCTTTCCTAATAAGTGAAAACCTTAATTTGAATCTTTTTAATTATCATACTTATGCATTTGAAAAAGGATACATGGATTACTTGTACATATTTAGGCTTTCTTCTTCCTTTCACCACTCTCTTGTAAGCCTAAATAGACTTCCCCACCTTTACCTTACCCTCCTTTCAAGCAAATGTTCTTGTGTGATGAATCCTTGTGAGGCCTCTTTTCGGTTGAACTTAGCATAAAGTGTTAGGTTTAGGCGACATGATTAGGCTTTCATATTGATACTAGCTTTGCACTTTGAAGCTAGTTTTAGGCTTATGATAGGGCGGGTATTCATGGGAATTGATTTGTTTTATTTCGGTTTAAAGAGTTTGAAGTTTGGAAGTTGAATAAAAGGGTTTTAATGGTTTTAAGTGGAAGGCTTATTGTTTTAAAAATGAAAGCTCTAGTTTAAACAAGAAGGTAGCTCTCAAAAGAAAAGAAAAAGAAAAGAAAAAGAGCCAAAAGGCCAAATGTTAAAAAAGAAAAGAAAAAAAAAATGAGTAGAGAGCTATCAAAGTAAAAAGAAAAGAGTTAAATATGTTTTCAGACTTACCACTAGCCAAAAGGGTTTTAGAATGATGCTTTTATTTGGATTTTTGGTAGGCGAATTGCCTTGATGATGAGGGTAGTCTTTAGGAGGGTGAGTGAGCTTAAAAAGAAAAGAAAAATGAGAGAGGGTTCTAGGATCATTGTTAGTGTATATGGGTAGATGAGAGTCTAGTCATGTATGCATCAATTGTCTTTACCTTTAGCATTATGCATAAGTTCGACCATTCTTTGAAATAACCCCTTGTTTGAATCATCCTTATAAATGAGATCATTCTTATCTCATAACCCTGTCCCTAAGCCAAATGTATTCGGTTTTAAAGTGCATAAGTGTGATTCACGGTTTTGAGCTTTATGAATGTTAAAGGTTAGGATTCTTGGATTGTTTGGGATATGAGAGTCATGATTTGAAATTCAATATGTTATGAGTATGTGATGAGGACATCTCAACGGAACCTGACTTAACCGAACCTCAAATGCAAGAAGTGGACATACCGGTTCCAAATAAAGGTGTGATAACAAGACAACGGGCCCGTGCACTTCAAGACAAGTACAACCAAGACATTTTACGAGCTATGAGTGATTCTAAAGAGCGAAGCCCAAGTTTAATAGCTAAAGCTGCATGGGATGATACAAGAGACATCTTAGAAGCTACGGACCCAACAAAGATTCAAGAAAGCTGGCCTTTATTATCAAAAGAAGCCCATGCCAATCTATTTGTCATTGCTACACTTGGAGACAACACTTTAGGCTCAAGATCACGGTCAAAGGAGTAATACATTATACTTATACAAGCCAAAACCAAAGAAGGTAAGTCTTTGTTATCAATAATTCATATTATTCCTTTTGACTAACATTTTATGTTTTCTCTTATGATTGATTTTAGGCAGCCAGTAATTCATTTTCTTAATTAGTTAAGACATTGTTAGCCACCATTTTCGCATTTTCATTCCAATAATGTTGTTTTCATTTAAGTGTAATTTTGCTTCAAGTCCCCTAGAAGGACATAGCTGTTTGGACTACTTTATAAGGTCCCCTTTCACAGCCTCGTATTTTTACCTTGATATCAATAAAGAACCGAATTCTCTTTTCACAAAGTTTATACTCAAAACTTGTGTTCATCTTCTTTACTTTTGTTGAGACCAGTACCTCCAAAACTAAAGATAAAATCGTGTTGTATCAAATGCCCTTTCATAGCCTTTGTGGTACACTTCAATCCATCCGGCCGTCCCGTTCGGTCAATTCATCCACCGGTCAGATCGTCTGAGTTCCTTGACCTCTCGACCAAAAATCATCATCACGCCATCCCATACCACGTACCGTCTCATCGTCACGCCGTCGTACCATCCTCGTCCCACATTATAATACCATCGTCCCACTCTCGTACCACCCTTGTCCCACATTACCCTACCATCGTCCTACTCTCGTACCACCCTCGTCCCACATTACGATCCCACCGTCCCGTACCGCTGTACCATCCCATCGTCCCACTCTCGTATCAACCGTTCCACTCATGCCATCCCGTCTCAACATCCTTGAACCATAGCCTGAGATCCTCGGCTGGCGAATCCACATACACATCATGTGTCCTGTCACAGTCCTGGTTAGAATCAGCTCATCCTTGTCATTCTTTACCACGGTGACACCTCCTTTCTTAGGCACCACGTGCACTGGACTAACCCAAGCACTGTCTGAAATAGGATAGATGATACCGGCCTGCAACAACTTCATGATCTCTTTCTTAACCACATCTTGCAAATTCGGATTTAGCCTCCTCTGATGTTCAACTGATGATTTCGACTCATCTTCTAGGTGTATTCTATGCATGCACAAGTCTGGAGAGATACCTGAAATGTCATCAAGAGAATAGCCAAGAGCTTTGCGAAATTTTCGCAGCTTGCTTAGCAATAGGGTGAGCTCTGCATTGTTCAATGAAGCATTAACAATAACAGGATAGGTGGAGTTTTCTCCTAGGAATGCGTACCTTAGCCCTGCAGGGAGCTGTTTAAGCTCAACTTTTGGTGCTTTTGCTGCTGACCAGTCACCCATTGTGGCGGCTTTTGCAGATGTGGAGACAAGTTCATCCTGTGCAACCAGTTGCATAACTTGTGCAGTAGCATCCATCATCTTTGTGTAGCCTGTTGCAGCAGCATCTAAATGCTCATACTCAGCTGTAGAAGTGGTCAACGCCCTTTCCAAGGGGTCCTCTGAACTCATCTCATGGAGGATCTGATCAGCAATGTTTGTGAGAACATCAACATAAAAAGTCTGTCCATCTATGGTTGGCCTCTTCATCAGCTTGTCCATTTCGAATTTCATCACTAAATCGCCAACATTCAGCTCTATTCTACCCTTCCTCACGTCAATAATAGCTCCTGCAGTGGCCAGGAAGGGTCTGCCAAGAATCAAGGGGTCTTTGGGTTCTTCTCCATACTCTAGAACCACAAAATCAGTAGGGATCATACAATCTCCTATTTTGATAGGAACATCTTCTATCACCCCTTCAGGAACTCTAACTGATCTATCAGCTAGGACAAGAGATATCCTTGTAGTTTTAAAATCAGTCATCCCCAAACTCTTTGCAACAGAGTGGGGCATGAGGTTCACACTAGAACCAAGATCACACAATGACCTCTCAAACTTGTCATTGAAGATGGTGCAGTCTAAAACAAAGCTTCCTGGGTCTGAAAGCTTCTCTGGAACTCTGTTCTGAATCACTGCACTGACCTGCTCGTTGATCATCATAGCTCCAACCTCAAGGCTCAAGTTGTTGGTCACCATTCTCTTCACATACCTCCTAATAACAGGAGTGATCCTTACAGCATCAATCAATGGGATCTCTATCACCAACTTGTCCATGATAGCCTTGCATCTGGCATCCTCAAGCTCCTGCTTAGACTTCTTAGGATGCTTAGGATAGGGTATCTTGGGTTTATACACGGTCTCCTTAGCATTATCTGAAGTCTTAGGCGAAACAGCAATATGTGGTGTCTGGTGACGAGCGTCACTGGACTGGTGACGAGCGTCACTCACTTTGGACAAGTCGGGGTCGAGTACTGGATTTGGGTGACGAGCGTCACCCCCTTGGTGACGGTCGTCACCAATAAGTGAAGAATCAGGCTCGGGGTTGTCCTCATTGGGTGACGAGCGACACCCATTATTGGTGACGATCGTCACCAATGGTTCTGCAGCAAAATTTTCTTCATCTTCATACTCTTCTACACCCACGAAATTTCTTGAGGTTATATCCTTCTGCAACACTGGTTGCAGGTTCTTTCCACTCCTCAATGTGATGGCATTCACGTGGTGTTTGGGATTAGCATCAGTTCTTCTTGGAAGAAATCCTTCTTGCCTCTGAACAGCTCCTGCAGTTTGAGCAACTTGAACATCAAGCTTCTTCATATGAGAGTTCAGACTCTCAATTTTCCCATTCAGGTCCTGATAGAGCGAATCTATCTTGCCATTGAAGTCCACAGTAAGCTTCTATTGTCCTTCCAGAATCTGTTCTAACATTGCTTCCATTTTGTTCTCTTGTGGAGGTGCTGGTTGATAGGAAGTAGAACCATAGTTTCTGTAATTTCCACTGCTCTGGAATGGCTTCTGATACTCTGTCTTCTGAAAAGGGGGTCTAGGAGTGAAACCAGGCGTGTTCTGTCCTCCTGTAGGGGTGTTTTTCTGATTGTTGTTGCTGTATCCTCTGTTCCACTGCTGATTCCCATACCTTTGTCCCTGAAATCCGCCAGAGTTGATGAAATTTACATCCTCCTGCTCAACTTCCTCTGGAGCTTCGAAAGTCTCTACTTCTGCGGCAAAGTGAACTGACTTCTTCCCTACCAAAAGGCTGTGCATATCATCCAACTTAGCCTTAACTTCAGCAATCTGATTTCCATCAGCTGCACCAGCTTGTTTCAATCTCTGAAAGTCTGCATTTTTAGTGCTGTTGCTGCAGACCAAGTTCTCAATCAGTCTCACCGCCTCCTCTGGTCTGTTGGTGTTGAAGTTTCCACTGCTTGAAGCATCCAGCGCCATCTGATATTTCCAGTCAATGCCTCTGAAAAAGATCCCAAGCAATTGCACCTGACTGAAACCATGATGAGGACAGTCCCTCTGATAAGACTTGAACCTGATCCAAGAAGCCTTAAAAGCTTCAGTAGGGCCTTGTGTAAATGATGCAATTTTCGTCCTCATATCTTCTGATCTGGCATCATCATAGAAATTGTTCAGAAAGGCATTCTTGGTGTCCTCCCAAGTAGTTAGTGAAGCAGGTTCCAGTTGCTTCAGCCAATATGCAGCTTCTCCTCCAAGAGAGTAGGGAAAAAGCTTGCAGAACAGAAAGTCATTGCTAACCCCATTAGCTTTGACACTGGAAGCTAGGTCCTCAAACCTCTCTATGTGATCCATAGGATGCTCATGAGGTAAACCATGGAAGGGATGCTGTCCAACTAGCTGATAGTAGACAGGTTTAACCTCAAAATCGTTCCTCTGGAAAGCAGGAGGTCGGATTGCAGCTCTGTTGGCATAGAACTGATCAGGTCTGTTGTAATCACCTAGAGTCCTCTGAACAAAACGCCCAGCAGCGTTATTGACAGCAGCAGGAACTCCCACGTTCTCAGCCACTTGCTGAACCTGCTGTTCAACAATGACATTCCCCTCTTGATCAATTCTCTGCCCCTCTTCGTTCCTCCTGTTTCCTTCCCTGTCAACCAAGTGACCTTCTGCATCTTCAACCAAGATCAGTGGAGCGACCATTGCAGATTGCTTCTTAGCTTTCCTGTTAGTTCTCTCCAACCTAGCAAGCTCGTCGATGCTCAAAGTCACAAGCTCCTTCTCTTTGTTGCTTCTGGTTCTGCGATTAGGCATACACCTGAAACAGGAACAAAGAAAAGTAGCTGAAAATCAGTAAAGAAATAAAAACTTAGACAAAATCCTAATACTAAAAATCGATAGGCAGCTATTACTCCCCGGCAACGGCGCCAAAAACTTGATAGAGTCAGGTTTTACCAAAATAAAAACTACTGCAAGTGCACAGCAAAGCAGATGTAGTATAAGGGGTATCGAAATCCCAAGAGAGTAATGCTAACTACACTATCAATTATAGATTTGGACTAGGCTAAGCAAAATATGATGTATGTAATGCGAATGAATAATTAGAAATAAGCAAACGATGGTATGATATGTTCTAAGTTCAGGAAGACTAAAAGCGCTAAGCTAGGGTAATTCGCAGGTATGAATCCAAGAAAATAGAATGCAGGGAATCAGGAATGATTAAGAACCGTTTTTAAACATGAATCTCTAATGCATAACTAATCAATTCTCATTGCAGAAGTTATCTATACCTAGATCACAGAGTTTCAAATCTCTTTGCAAATCCTAACAACCTAAGTATGCAGGAATGATCAGATTCAATTGTTTACAAAACTCCTAAGCCAAATCTCTTTGTACTAAGTTGTTTTGCTCATCAAATACTAGTTCAGGTTATGAATAATGCTCTCACATATATTTAACAACCTATGATTTTCGGATTCCTAGATGATGTGTCTCAGAAATTCGATTTTAAAGCAAGCAGAGATGAAAAACCATGAGATATTCCTAACAGATAGCGATTCTACACTCTTTTCATCAACCTTTGAAAAACCCTAACTTAACTAGCAGTTTACTCAGACATGATTATGAGATCACAAAGCATAACTGAATAAAATTGCATTAAGAGAAAGAGTAAGAAACAAAGGGGGTTCGAAATCTTCTCTAAAGAGTACAGGATTTGTCTCCCCAAAAAGCTCTGAATAAAATCTCTCTCTAGCTCTCTGAATTCTCAAAAACTAAGATAATAGCCAACAATGGCTGAAAAACCTAATAAATAGAAGCTAAACACGATCTGGGGTCTTCATGCAAATACAGGAAACTTCTGGGCCAATTCTGCAATTCTTCTTGATACTTTTAACAAATAGCCACGCTCCTTCCTCTCTGGGTGACGAGCGTCACCAATGGGGTGACGATCGTCACCATTAGTGAATACTTTCTGCTTTGATCTTGGTACTTCGTGGCTTCAACTCAGAATGCTCCAAAAGGTTCCAATATCTCCAATTATGCTCCAGACATGCTTTAACCTGCAAAGACTCTTCTAGGACTCTAAAAAGACCAAAAAGACTCAATAAAAAGGACTTATATCATGTTTAAAAACCATAAAAACCATGATATATCAAAGATCGAGACCAAGATCGAGAAAGGATATCGATCTGGAGTACATACGTAAATGACGCCATGCAGAACGAGAGCCAGATCGAGACCGCGACTCGATCATCCAAGGATCGAGTAGAAGATCAGACGAAGTACTCGATCCATCAAACCATATCTACTTGCACATCGAGCAGCAGAAGGCGATCCCTGAAGACGATCGAGTGCCTTGAGCAATCTCAAGATCGATCTCGGGTACTTTAACCGTTTTTGGAGCGTAGTGGGAGGGACCATTCCAGCTGTTTGGCTATTTTGGGATAAGGCGGCCATCACTTTCTTTACATAACTTTCAGTCTTATCTTTTCTGTTCTTCGTTTTCGGGTGATTAGCCATTGTTGAACTTTAAGCTTTTTCTTGTTTTTGAGCACTTTGAATCCTGTAAATATGAAGTCTTTTTCATTAATCCATTGCTTAATCATGCTTAGTTTATCTTTCATTGCATTTCATTCGGTTTCAATAATGAGTAGCGAGTAGTTTTACTTTGGGTAAAGGGTTGAGGCGATTCAAGGGTTTAAGAGGTTTAAGTTTTGTGTTTTTCTTGTTCTTCATTCCTTCTCTTCTAGGATTTTGGGGTCTTTAGGCTTAGAGAGTCTTGGAAAAGATCTCTATGATTCCAGGGCTTTCTTACCTTGACAGGATTCAGAGATCCTCGAAAAGCAAGTCCTAGAGACTAATCGACCCTCTCCCAAACGCCATGGATGTAGAGGAGGTTAGTTAGGCCATAGATTGAAATCTGTTTTACTTGCTCTTTGATCTCTTTTTCCACCAAACGCCATGGGTTTGGAGAAGAGATTGAGGAAGTGAATCATACCACATGCCATGGATGGTTCCTGTTTTGTTTTCAAGGCTTAGGGAAAGCTCATCAAATGAGTAGATCCATGTGTTTTCAAACCAAAGCTTGAACCTTTGAACACTCTTGAATATGACCCTCGACCCTGAACCCTCTTTTAGCATTTTAAAAGCTCTGTTTATCATTCTCTTGTCATAAACTTGCATATTGTTCATTCGAAGTGATTTGTCTTTAAGTTGTTAGATCGATCTGTTTTACTCGATTAAGTGCTCAATTTTTAGCTTTTAGTAGATTTTCATTTCTAATCTTCTGTTTTCTCCTAGTACTAGTTAACCCTCTTCAGGGATTATAAAATAGTTTGGCATCTCGTCTAGTCATTGCATTTAGTTTTCTTTGATTTTACCAATCATTTTCCCGATTCGCTTAGATTTGCTTTACCCTTGCATTCCTAGTGTTCTTTGTGCTTCCTAGGTTGGATTGATACCCCTTATTGCTATACTACATCATTGTTGTGGTTTGGGATTTGATATTTCACCTTGCTAACAATCTGTTTATCAATGCTAGCTTTGCATTTTGAAGCTAGTTTTAGGCTTAGGATAGGGCGGGTATTCATGGGAATTGCTTTGTTTTATTTCGGTTTAAAGAGTTTGAAGTTTGGAAGTTGAATAAAAGGGTTTTAATGGTTTTAAGTGGAAGGCATATTGTTTTAAAAATGAAAGCTCTAGTTTAAACATGAAGGTAGCTCTCAAAAGACAAAAAAAGAAAAGAAAAAGAGCCAAAAGGCCAAATGTTTAAAAGGAAAAGAAAAGAAAAAATGAGTAGAGAGCTATCAAAGTAAAAAAAAAAAGAGCTAAATATGTTTTCAGCCTTACCACTAGCTAAAAAGGTTTTAAAATGATGCTTTTATTTGGGTTTTTTCTAGGCGAATTGCCTTGAAGATGAGGGTAGTCTTTAGGAGGGTGAGTGAGCTTAAAAAGAAAAGAAAAATGAGAGTGGGTTCTAGGATCATTGTTAGTGTATATGGGTAGATGATAGTCTAGTCATGTATGCATCAATTGTCTTTACCTTTAGCATTATGCATAAGTTCGACCATTCTTTATGATAACTCATTGTTTGAATCGCTTTTATAAGTGAGATCATTTTTATCTCACAACCCTTGTCCCTTAGCCAAATGTATTCGGTTTTAAAGTGCATAAGTGTGATTCACGGTTTTGAGCTTAATGAATATTACAGGTTACGATTCTTGGATTGTTTGGGATATGAGAGTCATGATTTGAAATTCAATATGTGATGAGTATGGCTAAGTTCTTTGGAGTATGAGTGTGTGCGTTGCATCTTAGGATTAAGAACTAGGACCATTAAATTGATTCATTTGAAAAACACTTTTGCAGGGAATTTGAGCCCCCGTATTAAAACCTCTATTCCTTTCTTGAATTTTGTTTGCTTGAGGGCAAGCAAAAGACAAGATTGGGGGAGTTGATATTACCATATATTTTGCATATTTTACATGCGTTGAGGATGGTTTTTCATGCATTCATCTAGCATTATAGGCTAGTTTGTTCCATTGGTTGCATTTTACGTCCTAGGTCTCTTTGCATTCGCATTTTGCATATTTCTTGCACTTTTGCATCATTATCAAGTAATTTGGAGCACTCTGGAGTTGTGGAGGTTATGTGAACGTGAAGAGGATCAAAACGAAGCTCGTGGACACCTGGAGAGCTCAACCATGCATGCAAAGGACCCGAGATCGAGTAGCAGATCGAGCAAGGCAGGTCGATCTAGAAGAGACCGACCAGAAGATTGAGTGACCCAAGTCGATTCAAGAGGAAAGATCGAGACCAAGATCGAGCGAGGAGATCGATCTGAAGTACAGATGTAAATGACGCCATGCAGAACGAGAGCCGGATCGAGACCACGACTCGATCACCCAAGGATCGAGTAGAAGATCGAACGAAGTACTCGATCCATCCAACCAGATTGACTTGCAGATCGAGCAGCAGAAGGCTATTTTGGGATAAGGCGGCCATCACACTTTACACAATTTTCAGTCTTATCTTTTCTGTTATTCGTTTTTGGGCGATTAGCCATTGTTGAACTTTATGCTTTTCCTTGTTTTTGAGCACTTTGAATCTTTTGAATATTAAGTCTTTTCCTTTAATCAATCGCTTAATAATGCTTAGGTTATCTTTCATTGCATTTCATTCGGTTTCAATTATGAGTAGCGAGTAGTTTTTCTTTGGGTAAAGGGTTGAGGCGATTCAAGGGATTCAGAGGTTTAAGTTTTGTGTTTTTCTTGTTCCTCATTCCTTCTCTTCTAGGATCGTGGGGTCTTAAGGCTTAGAGAGTCTTGGAAAAAATCTCTAAGATTCCAGGGCTTTCTTACCTTGACAGGATTCAGAAATCCTTGCAAACTAAGTCCTAGAGACTAATCGACCCTCTCCCAAATGCCATGGATGTAGAGGAGGTTAGTTAGGCTATTAGTTGAAATCTGTTTTTCTTGCTCTTTGATCTCTTTTTCCACCAAAAGTCATGGGTTTTGGAGAAGATATTGACGAAGTGAACCATACCACACGCCATGGATGGTTCTTGTTTTGTTTTCAAGGCTTAGGGAAAGCTCATCAAATGAGTAGATCTATGTGTTTTCAAACCAAAGCTTGAACCTTTGAACACTCTTGAATATGACCCTCGACCCTGAACCCTCTTTTAGCATTTTAAAACCTCTGTTTATCATTCTCTCGTCATAAACTTGCATCTTGTTCATTCGAAGTCATTTGTCTTTAAGTTGTTAGATCGATCTGTTTTACTCGATTCAGTGCTCGATTTTTAGCTTTTAGTAGATTTGCATTTTTAATCTTCTGTTTTCTCCTAGTTGTAGTTAACCCTCTTCCAGGGATTCTAAAATAGTTTTGCATCTCATTTGGTCGTTGCATTTAGTTTTCTTCGATTTTACCAATCATTTTCTCGATTTACTTAGATTTGCTTTAACCTTGCATTCCTATTGCTCTTCCTGCTTCCTAGGTTGGATTGATACCTCTTGCACACTATATTGCATCCATAGGTTTCTTGAGTTTTGATATGGTAACCAATAGATCAAGCTTATGCAAATCAAGTGAACACATTTGGTTAAAGGGACATGGTCATGAGATGAAAATGATCTCATTCAGATAAGGGTTCAAAGACATAAGGGATCACTCAATGAAATGATTCTATCTTAGACAAAATGCTAAAGGTAAAAGCACACCTATGCATGCAAGTAAAAGCTCTCTTCTACCCCTTTTTACCCCAAGATGAACTAATTATCTTCTAAACCCAAAGTGAAACCCCTAGATCTACCTTTTCCCAAAGCACTTGATCACTTCTTCCTTCATGTTTGGGGAAAACTCCTTCTTCTTTCTGCTTGTGTGGTTGATTCTTTGTTGGAACTTGCTCTTCTTTGTTGTATAATTGGCGCCATTTTCTTCACCTTTGATGGATTGCTTGGTCTGATTTCTCCTTTTAGGATGACCTTTGTAAGCTTTGTTGTTGGCACCTTTTTTTTCTTTAACACTTAGAGCTTTCTTCCTTATACTTAACCAATAACTTAACTTGCTTCCTTATACTCCCATCCCCATTCTTCTGCTTCTTCTTTTAAAGGATATAAACAATAAAACTCAAACCACTTATACTACCCTTTCCCAAACTCCTAACCTAATACCAAAGCTCAAGATGCAAGCTGGTGTCTGTAAGAGAGCTTCTCCTTGCCAGCCTTATTCCTAACACTCTTTGCCAAGATATAATCGAAAATAATGCAATGCAAGGCCTCACAATTCTCACAACAGTGTTTAAGTTCAGAAAGAAGGATTGGGTTATGGCTTTGATCTCTCTGTTAGACACCTCCGCTTGACCACTTGTTTGGGGATGGTAAGGAGTGGCAACCTTATGTTTAACCCCATTCTTTCTTAGTAGGGTTTCAAAGACTTTGTTGATGAAGTGGCTTCCTCCATCACTGATGACACATCTTGTAACACCAAACCTTGGGAAGATGATTGTCTTCAGAAGTTTCAGCACAACCTTGGTGTCATTTGTAAGGGAAAGGTCCCATGAAGTCAATCCCCCAAACATCAAATATATCCACTTCAAGGATTGAGTTCACAGGCATCTCATCTTTCTTAGAGATGCTTCCCTTCTTTTGGGATGCATCACATGATGAGACATAAGCTTGGGTGTCCTTGAACAGACTTGGCCACCAAAAACCAGGTTGGAGTACCTTTTGTGCTGTCTTGAACGTAGCAAAGTGACCTCCATAGGTAAAACCTTCTGAACAGCCCATCAGTCCCTTTCTTGTAGAGGTATGGCTCATCCCAATAATAGTTGGACACATCTTTGAAGAATTTCTTCTTGTGATAAGCATCATCAAGTTTAGTTGGGACATCTCAACATGCTAAATAGTTGGGGAAGTCAGCATACCAAGGCAGCTTGTTCTCCTCTAAACTCGTCACCTCAGCTATCTTCACGCCCACAGCATTTAGCTGCTCTTCTGAAAGTGTATCATTGATTGGGCTAAAGTCATCAATCCTCATCCTTGAGAGGTGATCAACAACACCAATTTCAATGCCCTTATTGTCCATAATCTCCATGTCAAACTCTTGCAAGACGAGTATCCATATGAGGAGTCTTGGCTTGGTGTCTTTGTTGGCATATATGTGCCTTATTGCAGCATGATGAGTGTAGACTATTACCTTAGACCGTACCAAGTAGCTTATGAACTTCTCAAATGCAAAGACAACTGCTAGGAGCTCCTTTTCTGTTGTAGCATATCTTGTTTGAGCTTAATCCATTGTTCTGCTGGCATAGTAGATTACATGAAGCTTCTTGTCTACACTTTGACCCAAAACTGCTCCAACAGCATAGTCACTTGCATCACACATGATCTCAAAGGGAAAATCCCAGTTTAATGCTTCACTAAGGATTCCTTGAGGGTGAGGAAGACTTGTAAGCAGTCTTCATAAAAGACAAATTCTGTCTCTTTGCATAGAAGCCTTGTCAAGGGTCTTGTTATCTTTAAGAAGTCCTTGATGAACCTCCTGTAGAAACCAGTGTGACCCAAAAAACTTCTGATTTCTTTGACTGAATTTGGTGGCTCTAAGTGCAGCATCAATCTATCTTGGCCCTGTCCAGTTCTATCCCCTTCTCTGAAATCTTGTGACCCAACACAACGCCTTCTTGAACCATGAAATGGAGTTTCTCCCAATGCAGAACCAGCTTAGTGTCCTCACATCTCTGTAAAACCTGAGAAATATTGGAAAAGCAGACACCGAAGGAGGATCCATAGACACTAAAGTCATCCATGAATACCTCCACCATCTCTTTTAAGCAAGTCAGAAAATATGGATGTCATACACCTCTAAAAAGTAGCAGGAGCATTGCATAAACCAAAAGGCATTCTCATATAAGCAAATGTGTCATAAGGGCAAGTAAAAGTAATTTTCTCTTGGTCATTTGGATGGATTTGGATTTGAAAGAATCGGCTATAGCCATCTAAGAAGCAATAATACTTATGATTTGCTAATCTTTCTAACATTTGGTCTATGAATGGCAAAGGGAAGTGATATTTCCTAGAAATAGAATACAGTTTTCTGTAATTTATGCACATCCTATGACCAGTTATTGTTCTAGTGGGTATTAGCTAATCATTTTCGTTTTTCACCACAGTGATCCCTCCTTTCTTAGGCACCACATGGACTGGTGAGACCCATGTGCTGTCTGAGATAAGATAGATCACACCAGCTTAAAGAAGTTTTAGGATCTCTTTTTTAGCAACCTCCTTCAGATTAAAATTCAATCTCCTTTCAGGTTCAATAGATGATTTTGTCTCATCCTCTAGATGAATCCTATAAGTGCAAAGTCTAGGAGAGAGACCTTTGATATCATCAAGTGAATATCCATTGGCTCTCCTAAACCTCCTTAACACTTTCACAAGTGCAAGGACTTCATCATCATTAAGGTTATCATTGACAATAACATGATAAGTAGAGTTAGAGCCTAAGAAGACATACCTTAGCCCTTTAGGAAGAGGTTTGAGGTCCACCTTTGGCGCTTTGAGCTCACTCCAGTCCTCATTTATGCTGCTCTTTTCCGTAGCGTCAACTTCTTGGACTGAGAGAAGCTCTGCCTCTTTGTACTATAGCTCGTCAAATGGCTCTTCTTCCTCCAATATCTTGTGAGAGTTAAGCCTCAGTATGTAACCCAAGCTTTCCTTATTCAAATAACCATCCTCCCCATGCTCTTTTGTTAAAGCCACTTGTAGTTTGTCATCACAGCACAACTCCTCTTTTACTTCATCATGCAACTCCTCCAAGATCTCTATTTTGAAAATCTAACCTTCTATGGTAGGTTGGTGCATGATTTACTTGTTGTCAAAATTCAGAGACATGTCTTTGCCCAACTGCAGCTCAATCTTCCCCTTCTTGACATCAATGACCACTCCTGTTGTGGCTAACAAGGGTCTCCCTAGGATGAGAGGGTCCTTAGGTTCTTCATCCATTTCTAAAACAACAAAATCGGTTGGAATCTCTACATTCCCAATACTGAGAGGAACATCTTCAAGCAATCCTTTGGGGAGCCTCACTGATCTATCAGCCAAAACTAGAGAGATTCTACAGTCCATAAACTCTCTTAAAACCAAGGCACTTTGCAATGGAGTAGGGCATCAAGCTGACGCTGGCTCCTAAATCACACAAGCATTTCTCAAATTGTAGGGGCCTTATAGAACAGGGTAAAGTGAAACTTCCTGGGTCACCAAGCTTGTTAGGAGACACCTTTTGTTGCTGGATGATGGTGCTGCATTCATGTGTTAGCACAACCATCCCTTGTAGATCTTTAGTTCTGTCAACTACAGCATCTTTCAGAAATTTCTGGTAAGGAGGAACTAGGACAAAGGCGTCAAGTAAGGGCATGGTCAGCCGTATTTTCTTCATCTGTTCATCAAAGAGACCTTTGTATTTTGCAAGCAACTCTTTCTTGAACCTTCCAGGAAATGGCAGTGGTGGCTTGTTAGGAGGAGGAATGTATCTCGGTTCCTTAGCCAACTCCTTAGGCGCATCTCTTTGTTTTCCCTTAGCCACATCTTTGCCTTTATCCTTCTTTGAGGTTTCCTCAGCCTTGACTAGTTCAACATCTTCTATTACCACTTCATCATCTTCTATGACCACCTCTCCTTCGTGTACCTCAATTTCCTCATTGTGGATAGTGGGAGAAACTCTAGGAGGAAGCTGTTTTCCACTTCTCAATGTGACAGATTTGATGTATTCTCTAGAGCTGTGAGAGGAAGATGGCGCATTCTGCTGATTTAATAGCTCAAGCTGTTGGGCAAAGGATTGTTGCTGATCGTGGAGTGGAGAATGAAGTGTAGCTACTTGTGTGGTGATGGCTTGTTGGGAGGTGATGAGTTGCTGTAGCATTTGCTTCATGTCACTCTCTTGATGGGAAGAATTAAGGGGGCGTTTGAGGTTGTGTTTGTCTCTCCCCTTCTTGTTGCTGACCATATTGGGTCAGAAGTTGTTTCTGAAGCTGTGATTGGGGGAATCCATCATCTATTCTTTCTTTCAGCACTTTCACTTCTAGTAAAGTAGCTTCTAGTTGAGAAGAGACTAATTTCGAAGTGTCATCTTGGTCTTCACTATATTATACATTGCTTTGAGCTAGATTCTCAATCAAAGTTAAACCATCATTCACATTTTGAGCAAGAAAGTTATCTCTACTAGCTGTATCAAGGAGGAGTCTCATCTTAGGCAAGACACCTCTATAGAGTGTAGACAACAGCGTCTCCTTTGTGAAACCATGATGAGGGCATTGGACTGGAAAGCTCCTAAATCTTTCTCAAGCATATGCAAAACTCTCATTGGACCATTGGTGGAAGTTGTAAATCTCATTTCGAAATCTGAAAGTCCTTGAGGGAGAGAAGAACTTGGTTAGGAAGGCAGTTTTGCATTGAGCCCTAGTTGTGATGCTTCTTTGCTGCAGTCCTTTCTCTCATAGTTGAGCTCTATCTCCAAGTGAGAAAAGAAAGAGTCTAAGCTTCAAGCCATCATCAGATATACCACTCATCCAAGCCATAGAGCAGATTCTCTCAAAGTTGTCCAGATGTTCAAGTGGATCTTCATTAGGCAGTCCAAAGAATCTGCTGTTTTGAACCATTGCAATCAGCAGCATGTGGATGCTCTTACATCTTTCAACAACTGATAGCTGCTGCTGTGAATCCAAAAACTTGCCCCTTGAACTAGTTGAGCAGCTATACGCGCCATAGAGCAAGTGTTTTGGTACTTACAAAAGAAATTCTAGTCCAAAAAGATCAATTAGTAACCAAAAGCGATAATAAAATCTTGATCTCAAACAATCTACAAATCCTAATGCTTAGAAAAATCCCGAATGGCAACAGCGCTAATTCGATGTAGGAGTTTACTCTACTTCAAATCCCACATATACTCATATCATTGTAGTATGTAGGTATCAATCAATAATGGGAAGGTAAGACACTAAGAATGCAGTAGATCATCTAATTCAAGCAAACATAAATGGGTGATTGAAACTATGAAACTAATGACTAAAAGAAACTTCAAATAAGCAGGATCAAGTAAAATAAACAGAGAAACTAAGGCAAGACCGAATTCAAACAATCAAAGACTAGTAGGCTTGAGATGAGGTTATTGATCAAGGGAGACTCTTGGCTTAACTAGTGATGCTTACAAACCCACCAAAAAGGTATTCCTAGGCATAGAATTGACAACTATAACTAGCTCAATTCCTTGACACTAATCACTTTGTTAAACACATATTCAAGACAAATTCTTTTACTCAAACACCTGATCAGCAAGCATTATAAGCAACTAATCCAATTCTATATTGCCAATCTACTCCTTAGACAGCTAATTCCTTAGGCTAAGATAAGAAAATCTCTTACTTGACTCATTCAGGCATTTCTTCAAACACTTATCAGGCATAAGAGAACCCTAGGATCTAGATCAACTTAGCAAGGGCTAATCTAGCATTAAACACAATCAATAAGAAGGAACAATGATATTATGCACTAAGCAATCACTAATCTAACATTAAATCTCCCTATCTCTATCCCATCTCAAACCCTAAGATACTACTCACTAATCATAATCATAGCCCAAAGCAAAGGAGAATGGCAAATCATAATTAGAAAGGAGATAAACACCAACTTTGATTGAAAGAACAAGATTCAACAAGAGATTACAAGAAAAACTAACAGAAATTCAAGGGGGGAAAACTATTATCCAAAGGGTAAAAGATGATAAGAAGATGCTTAATGTTTTTAGGTCACTACCTAGTTATATAGGAAAAATCCTTAGTAAACCGGAAATAAACCGGAAATCAGCTGGTTTGGACGCCTGATATCGACTTGTTACATCGATACGCTGGTCGATACTGGTTGGCAGGAGGGTGTATCGACCAAGTCTCGTCGATACTCTGATCGATACAGTCGCCCCTGGCTAAGGCATCTCGGGTGATCTCCTCGGTATGCTACTCGATACAATCACCCTTTAGTTAAGGCTTATCAAACTCCAATATCGATACAGTGATCGATACACTTCTTGGCTTGTGTATCGAGATTAGCCTATGTCAATCTGTTGACCGGTACAAGCGCCTCGAAGGTGGTTTATCGGCCAGAGTAGCTCCATACTCTTCTGGTGCCCTGTCTCCTTGTATTGACTACGGGACCTCAATGTGTTAATCGATATAGCTCCTCAGCATGTATCGACGTGTGATGTCGATATGTTGCTCTGTATGTTGTGTATCGATCTGCCAAGTCGATACCATGTTCGGTATGAAGCCTTCTCGCCTTGGTTCCTTCACCTTGTGATTGCCAGCTCTTCCTTTGGTCCCCAAACTCCCTCATTGCACCTGCCAAGTGCTAGAAATGCACCTAATATGCAATGCAACTCCTAATTATACTTTAAATGCTTAGTGGGTGCAATTGGGACAAGAACATATAGAAATGCATGCTTAAAGACTCAAAACTAGTGCTAGATGTATGCTAACATGGTATAAATATAGTGTATATCACATCTACTATGCCAGCAGGACATTGGATGAAGCTAAGAAGAACTATGCTACTATTGAGAAGGAACTGTTGGCAGTGGTCTTTGCCTTTGAGATGTTTCGCCAGTACCTTGTTGAAGGTCGTGGCCCATATAGACCATTCAGCACTGAATTATTTGATGCAAAAGAAGGATGCGAAGCCAAAGTTGTTGAGATGGATTATGCTTCTTCAAGAGTTTGATATTGAAGTAAGGACAAGAAAGGAGTTGAAAGTGGAGTAGTTGACCATCTCTCCAGGATTAGAGTTGAAGATGATGTCCCAATCAATGATTTCTTGCCAGACGAGAATGTGTACTTGATAGAAACTCAGTTTCAGGAAGGAAATATTGAAAACTTGCAACCTTCTCGCAACTACAGGGCAGTGATGAGTGACACCGTGAGGGTGACACTTGTCACCAACACAGCAGACTCGCTATCAAGTTGAGATATAACCCCAGTGACGATCGCCACCCACACCAGTGACACTCGTCACCCTACACATATGTTGGCAATGATTTGTGCAAGCTTGGGAAGTGCTTTTCAGGAGCAATTTTATGCTGCAACTGATCCCAAGAGGCCCTAATATGCTGATATTGCCAACTACTTAGCTGCAGAAGATGAACCACATGATAACAAGGGGTATGCTAAGAAGAAGTTCTTTAGAGAACTTAGGAGATTCTACTGGGATGAGCCATATCTTTACAGATATTGTGCAGATGGGATTTACAGGAGATTGATAGCAGAAACTGAGGTTCCAGACGTCTTGTTTCATTGTCATGGCTCAGATTATGCTGGACACTTTGCCACATTCAAACAGTCTCCAAAGTTTTTCAAGCAGGCTTCTGGTGGCCTACTATGTTCCATGATGCATAGACATTCATTACAAGATGTGATACCTGTAAGAGAAGAGGAATGATTAGCAGAAGACATGAGATGCCACAAAACTTCATTCTTGAGGTTGAAGTCTTTGACTGTTGCGGCATTGACTTCATGGGTCCTTTTCCTTCATCCTATGGGAATAGATACATTCTAGATGATGTTGACTATGTATCTAAGTGGGTAGAGGCGTTGGCTACACCTAATAATGATTCTGCAATGGTTCTGAAGCTGTTTAAGACCATTATTTTCCCCAGATTTGGTGTCCTGCGAATTGTTATCAGTGATGGTGGTTCTCACTTTGTTAACAATGTTTTTTCCAAGCTGCTGAAGAAGTATGGTGTTCTGCATAGAGTGGCCACGCCTTATCATCTCCATACCAGTAGAGAAGTTGAAGTCTCAAATAGACAGATCAAGCAGATATTGGCGAAGACAGTGGGGAAGACAAGGAAGAACTGGCCTGCAAAATTGGATGATGCGCTGTTGGCTTACAGGACTGCCTACAAAACTCCACTTGGGACTACACCATTCCATCTACTCTATGGCAAGGCATGCCATCTTCCAGTGGAGTTGGAGTACAAAGCAGAATGGACTATCAAGAAGTTGAACTTTGATTTGAAGCCTGCTGCAGAGAGGCGCTTGATTAAGCTCAATGAACTGGATGATATCAGATATCTGGCCTATGAAAACTCCAAGTTATACAAGGAGAGGACAAAGGCATATCATGATAAGAAGATCATCTCCAAACACTTCGAGCCCAATGACCAGGTACTTCCTTATCACTCTCATTTACAGTTGTTTCCTGGTAAACTGCGATCTCGTTGGTCAGGTCCCTTCACTGCCAAAGTGTCTAGACCACATGGCGTCATTGTCCTGTTCAACTCCAAAGGAGAGGAGTTTACTGTCAATAGACAGAGGGTGAAACATTATTGGGCATAAGCTGAGATTCCAGCAGGACACATTGTGTCTCTAGATGATGCACCAGCTGTCTAAACATCATTCCAAGTCGTTCCCCGAGTGATGATCGTCACCCATTAGGGGGTGACGCTCGTCACCCGTCCGAGGCCTAGGTACGCGTTATGTTCTTTTCTTCTCTTCTTCTTCCACAATTTTTTTCTAACACCCGAAAACAAACACATAGAGCTTTCAAATCATAACTTTAGATTTTGTTAACCGAATTGAGTTATTCAAAAGTCTAATCTGTGCAGATTGTAGCCCTCTTTCATAATCTCTCATTAGTTTTCAAGATCTGTAAGGTATGTTTTCAGAATTCCCAATTATTAGTCCGCCATAGGTTTGGTAAATTTTTATATTCGACTTGATTAACTTTAATTAACTGTAGAATCATGGTTATTTAGGTTGTATTAGATGAATGCTACCAACCCTATGTGCTTTTATTGGTTAATTTGCAAGTTCTTGAAATTTTTGAGTTCATGATAAAATTTGCAAAAAACTGGAAATTTTTGGTGATTTGGGTTGAATGTGGTGATGTATTATGTTCCTGGTAGTGCTGTTACTGAACGCCAATAGCTCTTTCACAGTGTTTCACAGAGCCCTGCAACATTGTCACTGCGCGAGCTCTTATGAATGAGGCACATTTGGGCCATGCTACCTGGCTCAAGCACTTTTCACTACTTCTGCTGAGGAGTATGTTGGCGTGCAATTGCCAAACCGGGAGCTCACTACAATCAAGAGTGATCCACTTCAGCTGCGTTTTCAGCCTGACCCGGTTTTGCTGCGTCTTCTCGCAGCCCCGCGATGTCACAGAGGAGCCAAAGGCTGGACCGTCCAGACGTCAGACTACACCTATGCCAGGGATTGCTGCTGTGAGGCGCCCTCCTAGACCTCAAACACATATGGACATGACAGCCTTTCAGGACTACATTTGCGACATCCTTGAAGGTTTGGGGGATGCTGTGACTACACTCAGCAACTGTGGTTGCATCCGCCCTCACTCTGCTGCTGTGGACTGCGCTGATGAGGACTAGCTTCTCTGTTATCCTGGTTACTTGTTCCCTTTTTTATTTTCATTTATTTCTCTTGAGTCATTTTTTATGTTTTTCTCTTGAGTATGTATGTCAGTTGCTTTAATGTTGTTTTGTGAACTTCTTGAACTAGGAGTTATGCTATATTTGGATGTTTTTCACATGTGTTTGAGTGCTCTAACAGACTGACTTTAGAGTACAAATTATAACATAATGTTTAACATATCTAACTGATAATTCTGGAGTTTCAGACACGGTGACGACCGTCACCACTAAGGGGTAACGCTCGTCACCCACTCCTTTGCAAAGTACCCCTTTCAAACTCAGTTCAACACGTTCACTTTCTTCTTTTTGACCAACTCTAGGCTTAATAACACTGGGGACAGTGATGTTTAAGTCTGGGGGAGGTGGCTACTGATGTTGTGTACATTTTGCTTTGTTTTGACAGTCTTGAAGTTAAGTAAAAAAACGTGTTTTATAGAGTCAAAATTTTGAAACTGTCAGTTTTTCTTGGAACTAATCACAAAACATTGATGCTTATAAGAACCATTGCCATAGTTGTTGATTACAAGTCTTACGAAGTTGAAAGTCATAGGTAGATCTGTCTAGCAAAGAAGATTTAAGTTCATAAAGAATCTGGAAAATCTGCTGATAACTTCACCTTAATGAACTTTAACCTTCTTATCTTGGGGCTTG
Source organism: Thlaspi arvense (assembly GCA_911865555.2). Taxonomy (NCBI): domain Eukaryota; kingdom Viridiplantae; phylum Streptophyta; class Magnoliopsida; order Brassicales; family Brassicaceae; genus Thlaspi; species Thlaspi arvense. Next base: position 12,398,923 of record OU466861.1, read on the forward strand.
ATTCTCATTGATCTTGATTCTCTCTTTCAACACTGACAAGAATGTTTAGATGTAGTCTCTCTTTGATCTTTCCTGATACAGCTTGAAGAGTTTAAGTCTAATGAATGGAGCATCATGACCTTGTCTCTTTACAAGGAACAACAGTAGTGAACACTTATAAGCTTGTCTCCTCACAAAGAACACAAGTATTGAGTAGCACTATATTTTAGACTGTAAAAAAATGGCAAAAGAAGTTGAAAAATCAAAAAAATCTAAAGGAAAATATCAAGGGAAGAGCTGTATTAAGATTGCTTTGTTCAGTGATTAGGAAGGGAAAAGAATCTATAAGTGATTGAGTTGATAAATCATTGATGAGATATCACACTTAGATAAATATAAGGAGTTAGCAGTAGAGATTTCGGATTTCTTGAAGGGGCTTGAACTGGACTTGAGAGATTGCTAAGCTTGTGATGATTAGACTGAAATTTGATTTTGTGTTTGCTCTGTGGTATGTGGATTCAAAAGTGTTGGTCAATATGGCGTTCCTAATGTTTAGCTGACTGTTTCTGTTTTCAAACCTCGACCCTGCTCTCTGTCTGATGTTTGCTTGAGGGCAAGCAAAAGCTAAGTCTGGGAGAGTCGATATATCATGGTTTTTAACCATGATCTAAGTCCTTTTTAATGAGTCTTTTTGGTCTATTTAGAGTCCTACTAGAGTCTTTGCAGGTTATAGCATGACTGGAGCATAATTGGAGTTTTTGGAGCTTTCTAAATAATTGCAAGAATCAACCCCGAAGTTAACAACGCGGAAGTGTTACATAGGCATTGATGACGATCGTCACCACTCAAGGGTGTCGCTCGTCACCCGCATCTGAGAAGGAGATGCGAGTTTTATTAAAAGATGGAGAGGAAATTGCATCTTTGGCCCAGAAGTTCCACTATTGCAAGAAGACCCTAGCTCGTGTTTTAACTTGTATATATTAGGTTTGCAGCCATTGTTGGTAATTATCTTAGATCTTAGAATTCAGAGAGCTTTAGAGAGAGATTTATTCAGAGCTTTTGAGGAGACAGATCATGTACTCTTTTAGAGAAGATTTCAAACCCCTTTATCTTTTACTATATTCTTTTAATGCAGTTATATTCAGTTATGCTTTGTGTCTTCATGATCATGTCTGAGTAATCTCTTAGTTAAGTTAGGATTTTTCAAAGGTTGATGAAGAGTATGTAGAATTGCTAAACTGTTAGGAACTCTATTTGTTTTTCATCTATACTTGCAATCATATCGATTTCTGAAACTAATCATCTAGATTTCGAAACCCTAGGTTGTTTAATATATGTGAGAACATTGTTAATCACCTGAACTAGTACTAGATGAGCAAAACGCCTACTTGAAAAGAGATTTGACTTAAGAATTTTTTGAACAATCGAAACCTGATCTTTAATGCTTGCTTAACTTGTTAGAATTTGCAAAGAGATTTGGAATTCTGTGAATTAGGCATAGATAACTTCTGCAATGAGAACTGATTAGTTATATCATTGAGTTTTGAGTTTAAGACGGTTTTAATTCATTCCTGCTTGCATGCATTCTACATTCTCGGATTCAATCTACGAATTGTCCTGACTTAACGCCTTTAGCTTTCTGAACCTTAGATCAATCAACAAATCGCTTGCCTTCATTATTTTAGTTACTTTGCATTACAATCATTATTTACTGCTTAGCTTAATCCGAATCTATAATCTTTAGTGTAATTTATTTACTCCCTTGGGATTCGATAACCTTTTTATGCTACAACTGCTTTGTTGTGCACTTGCAGTAGTTAATTAATTGGGTAAAACCTGAGCCCTATCACTTGGGTGGATTCGAAACGTTTACAGTTTATAAAACATGAAGGTGGATTGGGTTTTAAAGATCTGGAGAAGTTCAATGACGCATTACTGGAAAAACAAGCTTGGCGTCTTAACGATCAGTCAAACTGTCTATTCTCAAGAATCTATAAAGCTCGTTATTTCAAAGATGAAGATGTTTTGGAAGCCAAAGCTCATCCTTATCAGTCTTATGGTTGGAAGTCTCTACAGTCTGGAAGAAACCTAAATAAACAAGGCTCATGTTTCATTGTTGGAGATGGTTCACATATCCGAGCATTTCATGATAACTGGCTTCCTACACACCCTCCTTGACCAGCTCTACCACGCCATACTCCTGGTAATAAACTAGTCTCTGCATTCCTTAATAATCCAGGTACACATAAACAGTGGAACGATCCCATTCTACAACGAGATTTATTGGACCAAGACATAGTCTTAGCTAAATCTATATACCTCAGTCAACGGCCCAATGTTGATCGTCTACTATGTAATTATACTAAGAATGGCATATATTCAGTTAAGTCTGGTTACTGATTGTTACGTCATCACCCGTAGTTTCTAGCTACCGCACCAGCAATACCATATGGTGACCCCATTCTTAAACGCAAAATATGGAAATTACGTATTATGCCAAAACTAAAACACTTGCTATGGAAAGTTCTCTCCAAAGCTATAGAAACCTCTACTAGAGTTCAAAGCCAGGGTGTCTTTATTGACAGCACATGTATAAGATGTGGTTTACAACCGGAAACGATTCAACACTTAATCTTCACCTACCCCATATCAACTTCTACATGGCACTTATCAAAATCCCCAATGAGTTTTCTTAGTATGCCTATTAATGACAGTGGTAGTACTATAGGAATGATCTTGGAGGCACAAAATACAGACGGCATTTCAAATAAGGATAAATTACTACCCTTTTGGATCTTATGGCGCATTGGGAAGTCCAGAAACTCATTAATTTTTCAACAAAAGAGACCCAAACCAAATTGCGACAAGAACAAAGCACGGGCAGACGTAACCAAATGGTTATAATCAATTTCATCAGCGTTTGCACCCTCCACAATGTTACCCTCACAGGACTCTTGGCATCGACCTTCTCCTGACCTTTTCAAATGCAAGTTTGACGCAGCATACAACCCGACATCGCATCAGAGTTCAGCAGGTTGGTTAATACGTGACTTCCAAGGACATTGTCATTTTTGGGGTTCAACCAATACAGGACATGCTACATTAGTACTTGAAGCAAAAGGGAAACCATTGCTCATAGCATTACAAAATTGTTGGCGTTTGGGATATCAAAATGGACTTCTTAAAGGTGATTGTCACATTCTCATAAATCTACTACAGAATGCATGTCAAGACATTAATATCTCTAATTTTTTGTTAGATTTTCGTTTTTGGCTGGCCAAATTCACTAACATCCATGTTACTTATGTTAAAAGAAAATGTACTAAGACAGCTCATATTATAGCTAGACATAGTCCTCCCAATCATAATTTGTCTATTGGAAGTGAATGACTACCTCCTTGGCTGATATCAACTTTGTATTTCGAATTAAACAATTCAATATAAATATAAGTATGCTTTCGATAAAAAAAAATAAAAAAGTTTACAAATATTTCAATACATATAAAACAAATCAGGTGAGATAACTTTTGTTGTTTTATTGTATAATTATTTAGTTTTAAGAAAATATGATTACAATTAAATTAAAATATTTGGTAACCGTTTGTGATTAAATTTTAGTGGTTTTCACATTCTAATTATGTAATATTTTGTATTAATTTCAGTAAAAAAATCATAATAGAAATAAAATTATAAAAATTGTGTGATTATAATGTAATTATTAATTCTAACGAGTTTATGACAGTATTGTGGTATTTAATTGTGTTATTTTTGTGAATATAATCTAGTCACTAACTGTAAAAAGTATGTCACATTATATTAGTCATAATTTATAGCGGATCAATGACTGAAATATAGTAAGAATTTATGATAAATATGTGACAATTTTTATTATAATTTGTGATCTATTTGTGATAGTATTTTCTGTCATAAATTATATCATTTTTATGACAGTTTTAATATCATCACAAGTGGTGATAAATTGTTATCATTGTCAATCGTCACACTATTTTGCGACGTTTTTAAGAATAAAATGGATTTGTGACGCTTTTATTATGTCTTTTTAAGAATTTGTGGTATTGCCCTTACAATAAAAATTTTGTGACAGAAAATTTATATATTGTGATATACAAATTCATAACAATAATGAATTTTTTTTATAGTGTCTATGATCTGAAAGTTTTAGAATGTGTCTCACGCAGTATCTATATGTTCTGTGATTATGTAGAATATACATTCTGCATAATGTGCATGTTCTGCAAAGTTCTATGATAGTATTTTCTGTCATAAATAATATCATTTTTGTGACAGTTTTAATATCATCACAAGTGATAAATTGCACTGATCGATCTCAAGATTGATCTCGGGTACTTTAACCGTTTTTGGAGCGTAGTGGGAAGGACCATTCCAGCTGTTTGGCTATTTTGGGATAAGGCGGCCATCACTTTCTTTACACAACTTTCAGTCTTATCTTTTCTGTTCTTCGTTTTCGGGTGATTAGCCATTGTTGAACTTTAAGCTTTTTCTTGTTTTTAAGCACTTTGAATCCTTTGAATATTATGTCTTTTTCATTAATCCATTGCTTAATCATGCTTAGTTTGTCTTTCATTGCATTTCATTCGGTTTCAATCATGAGTAGCGAGTAGTTTTACTTTGGGTAAAGGGTTGAGGCGATTCAAGGGTTTCAGAGGTTTAAGTTTTGTGTTTTTCTTGTTCTTCATTCCTTCTTTTCTAAGATCTTGGGGTCTTAAGGCTTAGAGAGTCTTGGAAAAGATCTCTATGATTCCAGGGCTTTCTTACCTTGACAGGATTTAGAGATCCTTGAAAACCAAGTCCTAGAGACTAACTGACCCTCTCCCAAACGCCATGGATGTAGAGGAGGTTAGTTAGGCCATAGATTGAAATCTGTTTTTTTGCTCTTTGATCTCTTTTTCCACCAAAATCCATAGGTTTGGAGAAGAGATTGAGGAAGAACCCCATGGATGGTTCTTGTTTTGTTTTCAAGGCTTAGGGAAAGCTCATCAAATAAGTAGATCCATGTGTTTTCAAACCAAAGCTTGAACCTTTGAACACTCTTGAATATGACCCTTGACCCTGAACCCACTTTTAGCATTTTAAAACCTCTTTTTATCATTCTCTTGTCATAAACTTGCATCTTGTTCATTCGAAGTCTTTTGTCTTTAAGTTGTTAGATCGATCTGTTTTACTCGATTCAGTGCTTTATTTTTAGCTTTTAGTAGATTTGCATTTTTAATCTTCTGTTTTCTCCTAGTAGTAGTTAAACCTCTTCCAGGGATTTTAAAAAAGTTTTACATCTAATTTAGTCATTGCATTTAGTTTTCTTTGATTTTACCAATTATTTTCCCGATTCGCTTAGATTTGCTTTACCCCTGCATTTCTAGTGTTCTTCATGCTTCCTAGGTTGGATTGATACCCCTTATTGCTATACTACATCATTGTTGTGGTTTGGGATTTGATATTTCACCTTGCTAACAATCTGTTTATCAAATGGCGCCATTGCCATCTTAAGATTGTTAGGAAGCATTAGGATTTTGGGTTTAGTAAAGACTAAGCCTTTACTTTCATTTGGTTACTAATATCTTTATCTTCACACTTGTGTCTTTCAGGTACATGAATTTGCGCTCCAGGGGTGACAACAATCTACTTAAACCCCTGGACAATATTCACCAACTCGGAAGTTCAAGAACAAGAAGAGCAAGAGAGCAAGCTCAAACCTTTGAAGAGATTGTGCAAGCTGGTACAGTTGACTTTGAAAGTATGGCTGAGCAGGAACATTCTGAGGGACCTCCACCAGCTCACGGTGCTGTAGGAAGGGGCAATGGAAACCCCAACCACCAACCTCGGATCATTGGTGCTGGAGATGCTCCTAATACAAATCATAACCGCTTTGGAATTACTCCTCCACCAGTCCAAAACAATAACTTCAAGATCAAGCCAGGGTTTGTTCAGATGGTTCAAAATTACAAGTTTCATGGGCTAGCTTTGGAAGACCATTGGTGCATCTAGACAACTTTGAGCAGATTTGTGGGATGATGAAGATAAATGGTATCTCGGAGGACAGCTTCAAGTTGCGGTTATTTCCTTTTTCCCTTGGTGACAAAGCTAGACATTGGGAGAAGAGTCTTCCACAAGGCACTATTACTTCTTGGGCTGACTGTAAGAAAGCTTTTCTCTCAAAGTTTTTCTCAAGCACAAGAACAGCTCGGTTGAGAAGTGAGATTAGTGGCATCACTCAAAGGCAGAATGAGACATACAATGAAGCTATGGAGCGTTTCAAGGATTACACTATTGCTTGTCCTCACCATGGATTCAGTGAAGAGACACTCTTGAGTACCATATACCGCGGCGCTCTTCCAAAGATCAGATTGCTCCTTGACACGGCAAGCAAAGGAAATTTTCTTGGCCAAGAAGTGAACGAAAGTATGGAACTCATAGAGAATTTGGCATTGAGTGACGGGAACTATTCAGAGGACTATGACCGTGCAGCAAGAGGAGCTGATCTTGAAGCTCACAAGAAAGAAATGAAGTCGTTGCATGAGAAGATTGATAAGCTTGTCCTTGCTAACCAAAAACAAGTGTATTTTTTTGGAGAAGCCGCAGATGTCTTAGACAAGCTCAAGCAATGCCAAGAAGAGGAAGCTAATTGGGTTGCTGGTCAGAACTACAACAAGCCACATGGATATTCTCAAGGCTACCAGGGCAACAACAACCTCTCATACCGTAGCACCAACGTTGAGAATCCAAAGGATCAGGTGTACCCCCCTCAGCAAGCAAAGCCGTTTATCCCTTAAAACAAGGGTTTTCAACAGAATAGTGGCTTTCAAGGGCAGAGGCGACATAGTTTTGATTTCAGTTAAAAACTTAACAGAAATGTTATATGTCGACGTCGACGATATAGACAAGTCCTGTATTGCGGGTGACTTTTGAGTTCTTAAAATTGAAAGGCAACAAAGGCTACACTCCTATATTTCCTCCCGGCTTTGTTCCACAACAACAACAGATGCAACCCCAACCTCAAGATCCGGTACAAGTAAAGTTCTAACAGTTGCTTCAAGGTCAAGCTTCAACTAATCAGAAGTTTGCTCAGATGAACAACCGGCTAGATTCTTGTCTTACTGATGTCTCAACACAGATTACCAATTTGAACAACAAGATCAAGCAGTTAGAGAAAAGAAAGGCTATTACAAGCGGTCATAACAGCTTACCGGGCAAGTGTGAGCAGAATCCCAAAGAGTATGCAAACACTATTACCTTACGAAGTGGGAAGGAGCTACCACCGAGAGTTGCACCTAAAGACAATGAGGACATTGTGGTTCAAGAGGGGGAGGGTAAGCTTTCAAATGATGAGGAGACCACCTTTGACAATGTGTGGATTGAGAGACCAAGGAAGGGTAAGGAAGTTGTTGTAGAAAAGAAAGTAGAGGAGGTGAGTAAAGAGACTGATGCATTTGTTCCTCCACCATACAAACCGAAGCTTCCTTTTCCTGGCCGGTTCAAGAAGCAGCTGCTAGAGAAGCATAGAGCAGTCTTTAAGAAGCATTTGAAAGATGTTGAGATCAAGCTGCCTTTAGTTGATTGTTTGGCCATGATGCCTAAGTGTGCAAAGATCTTCAAAGATACACTTACTAATAAGAACAAGGAGAGTGAAGAAGTTTTGGTGCTTAGTGAAGAGTGCAGCACCATCATTCACAAAGAGATTGTGCCCAAGAAGCTTGGAGATCCAGGATCATTGACCATTCCTTGTTATCTTGGTCCCTTGAAGTTTCAGAGCTGTCTATGCGATTTAGGAGCAAGTATCAATCTCATGCCCCATTCCATTGCAAAGAAGTTCGGTTTTACCAAGTTCAAAGACTGTAGAATCTCCCTTGTGCTAGCTGATAGAAGCGTCAGACTTCCTGTGGGTATTCTTGAAGACTTTCCCGTGAGAATCAGTGGAGTTAATGTGCCAACCGACTTTGTTGTGTTAGAGATGGATAAAGAGCCAAAGGATCCTCTAATCCTTGGAAGACCGTTCCTTGCAACCGCTGGTGCCATCATTGACGTGAAGAATGACAAGATTTCTCTACACTTGGGCAAAGACATCAAGCTGGACTTTGATATCAATGAAGTCTTGAAGAAGCCTACAATCGGTGGCCAAGCTTTCTACATTGAGACCTCATATGAATTAGCCGATGAGTTACTTGAAGAGCTGGCACATGAGGATCACTTGCAGCTAGCCTTGACTAAGGAGCCAGGGAAGCATGGTTTTCTGAGTGATCAGACTCAAGAATACGTCCACATTCTTGATTCTAGGAAAGTTGTGAAGGAAGATGAAGGCGGATGCCTAAAGATCGATCAGGAAATCGAGAAGATCACTCGATCCAGGACATCGATCGACAAGAAGATCGAGGAGGCTGGTCGACGAAGGAATGAGAACGATGAGAAGATCGAGAGAAGCCAATCGATCAGTTCAGAGAACGAGACGGGGACTCGATGTCATGCTCGATCCACATCAAATCGAGCAGGCGAATCGAGTGCAGTTACTCGATCCGGACCAGAACGAGTGGAAGATAGACTGGATGACTCGATCTCAGAGGGGACAACGGTTTATGAAGGCAGTCTTAAGGCTCATGTCTTGGGTTCTAAGGAGGCTACTGAGGATGGGAATGTCAACACAAGCCACGAGGAGGATTGGAGCGAGCTGCTAGCCCCAAAGGTGGACCTAAAGGAGCTCTCAAAAGGGCTAAGGTATGCTTTGTTAGGGCTTAATAAGACTTATGCCGTGATTGTGAATGAGAACTTGAGTGAGGATGATTACACTCGCTCCTTAATGAGCTGAGAAAGTATAGGAAGGCCATTGGATACTCTCTAAGTGACATGAAGAGCCTTTCACCAATGCTTTGCACTCATAGGATTCACTTAGATAATGAAAACTCTTCTTCTATTGAACATCAAATACGCTTAAACCCGAATTTGAAAGAAGTAGTTAAGAAAGAGATTCTGAAACTGTTAGAGGCTGATGTGATATACCCCATCAGTGACAGCACGTGGGTTTCTCCTGTCCACTAGATTTAGATAAGAAGCAACGTAAAATAAACCAAATTTGATACCGGTAGGGATCACAGTCATTAAGAATGAAAAAGATGAATTGATTCCTATAAGAACCATAACTGGTTACCAAATGTGTATAGTTATAGGAAGCTCAATTCAGCTACTAGAAAGGATTATTTCCTCTTTCTTTATTGATCAGATGCTTGAAAGACTTGCTAATCATCCATACTATTGCTTTCTTGATAGTTATAGTGGTTTCTTTCAAATACTAATCCATCATAACGATCAAGAGAAGACGACTTTTACATGCTTTTATGGCACCTTCGCATTACGAAGGATGCCATTTGGGTTGTGTAACGCACCAGCAACGTTCCAACGGTGCATGATGTCGATCTTCTCTGATCTTATAGAAGAGATGGTAGAAGTGTTTATGGATGACTTCTCTGTATACGGTGCGTCTTTTTCTGCTTGTATGTTGAATCTTTGCAAGGTACTTAAGAGATGTGAGGAGATAAACTTAGTGCTGAACTGGGAGAAGTGTCACTTCATGGTGAAGGAAGGGATTGTACTCGGTCACAAGATATCTGAGCAAGGGATAGAGGTTGACAAGGCAAAGATTGAGGTGATGATGAGTCTTGAGCCGCCGGTTAATATCAAATGGATAAGGAGTTTCTTGGGGCACGCTGGCTTCTACAGGCAGTTTATCAAGGATTTCTCCAAGATAGCTCGTCCTCTTACACGGTTGTTATGCAAGGAAGCCGACTTTGTCTTTCATGAGGAATGTCTTCATGCTTTCAAGACCATCAAGGAGGCTCTTGTCACGGCACCTATAATACAGGCACCAGATTGGAGCTTACCGTTCGAGATCATGTGTGACGCGAGCGACTACGCCGTGGGAGCTGTTCTAGGGCAGAGGAAGGATAAGAGATTGCATGTTATCTACTACGCTAGTCGTACCTTGGATGACACGAAAGTGAGATATGCTACAACCAAGAAGGAGCTGCTGGCCGTTGTGTTTGCTTTTGAAAAATTCAGATCATACTTGGTGGGCTCTAAGGTTGTTGTATACACGGATCACACGGTATTGAGGTACATCTACTCTAAGAAGGATACCGAGCCGAGGCTCTTAAGGTGGATTCTCCTTCTACAAGAGTTTGATATGGTGATAAAAGAGAAGAAGGGGACAGAGAATGGTGTTGCTGATCACCTTTCTAGGATGAGAGTGAATGAAGCCTTACCCTTAGATGTTTAACTTTCTGAAGAGCAACTCATGATGATCAACACAGTTGTATGCACATGGCTAGAGGATCAGTTTGAAGATGTTTTGGCTTTAAGAGAAGAGAACCTGCCTTGGTATGCTGATATAGTGAACTTCTTAGCTTGTGGAGAAGAACCCACTCATCTTGACCACTACCACAAGAAGAAGTTCATGAGAGACATCTCTCATTATTTTTGGGACGAGCCTTATTTGTACAAGAGGGGAGTAAACAACTTGTATAGAAGATGTGTTTCAAGAGAGGAAGCGCAAGATATCCTTCTACATTGCCACGGTTTGTCATATAGAGGATATTTCGCTTCATTCAAGACGGCAACAAAGGTCTTACAAGCTGGTTTTTGGTGGCCATCGCTATTCAAAGATGCTCATGAGTTTGTCAAGTCTTATGAAGCATGTCAAAGAGCTGGAAACATCACGAAGAGGAATGAGATGCCTCAGGTGCCAATTTTTGAAGTTGATGTTTTTGACGCATGGGGGATAGATTTTATGGGTCCTTTCCCATCTTCTTACGGCAACAAATTCATCTTGGTAGCCGTTGATTATGTGTCTAAGTGGGTTGAGTCTATAGCTTACCCAACAAACGATGCAAAAGTGGTGATCAAGCTCTTTAAGACCATCATATTCCCACGGTTTGGTCAAGGCAAGCATCTTTGACCATGAAAGATGTGCCTTGACCACACTTTTGTCAGAAACCACTTGTTTTGCCCATGGTTTTACACTTTTGTTAGCCTTTATATTTCCATGCAACCACACACTCTCTCTTTTATTTGTATTTCGAGTTTTCTAAAGAAAGAGAGAGTGTGATTTTCTATTTCTAAAGGCTAATAACATCTGATTTTAAACAATTTGAACCAAAAATACTTTTGCAAGGATGAAAGCAGATGTTATTAGCCTTTAGAAATAGAAAATCACACTCTCTCTTTCTTAAGAAAACTCGAAATAATTTCTTTTATTTGCTTTAGTTGATGGTTAGTTGTTAGGGAGTTTAAATATTTTTTTTAAAAAATAGTTAGATATTAGAAAAATTTTAGATTTAATCATATCTCTAGATTTTTTTCTCTATTATCTAGCTAAAATTTTTATAAATTCCTCAAAAATCTAGGTTAATTGTTACAAGTTTTTCCTTCTACCTTGTCTTTCTCTAGCATTCGCCGCCTATACTCAATCTCTTGATTGAGATTTGTGTTTCAGGTACCAATGGCACCAAAGAGAACCAGAGAAGAGACATCACAAGAAGGAGAAGCTCAAGAAGTGGTTCAGGAGAGGGTTAGATGGACCAAACTGGAGAAGCAAGCCAAGAAACGGCTGGAAAGGCTTAGGTTCGATCACACGAAGTTCGCGAGCTGGGATCTGTTGGCTAAGATGGGGATCTTGGGAGACTTTGATCAGCTTCTCAAGAACATTGGGCTCCAGTGCTTTTTAAGAGTGGATTGCCCAACCTATCCCGAGGCAACCATAGACTTCCTCGCCACTTTGGAATTCACTTATGAGAATCCAAGTCTTCCTACTCCTTCCGAAGGCCACATTACCTTCAAGACCAGGAGACAAGCCTATCATCTCTCCATCGCCGAGCTTTGCCAAGCATACGGTCTGAAGGCTGACACCAAGCAGGTCGAGTTTCCTCCTTTCACTCAAGCAAACAACTTGTGGGATCTGATCAGCAACGATGACTACAAGGCAAACACGGCCAAGATCAAGAGAGTCCGCAGTCCTGTGCTGAGATACACTCTCAAGCTCATCGCCAATACCTTCAGTGGACGGTCCGTGGCTCCTACAGTCACCAAGAACGAGTTGTGCTTCCTGTTCCAAGGCGTTAAGCACCTCCTATGCGATCCCAAAGAGAACGACGAGCCAATGGAGGACGAACTCGGAGATGATGTTAACTACGGTTGCATCCTAGCTGCTTCTTTGATGAAGTACAAGGCATGGGCGATGAGATGCAAGGCGCGTTTGGCACTGATAGGAGGCTTCCTCACTCCGATGTTTGTTCAAGTCGGTGCACCACTTCCTGATTTCGTTCCATGCGCGGAAAGAGCCTACATGGATGAAATTTATATGAGGAACACAGATAGCTTGGGACGCACGCCAGCTGAGGGATTCTTTTCATACTTGTTCTATGATTGCGAGAATGAGAAGAGAGTGTGCATCATGCCAAACAAGGAAGAAACAGAGCTGCTAGGTGTTGGCAACGTTGAGTTTCTGCCGAGTGTAGAGGAGTGCTTTGCGCCTCTAGGAGGCACAGCCGCTCCCACACAAGCTTCTCGCCCTCAATCAGAGTCGTCTACATCCGATGCTGAGATGCCCGAGAGCTTTGTTCTCCCCACGCTTGACTTCGAGCCAAGAACCAAAGCCGAGAAGTTCCTTGCTTCAATCGTTGAGATGCAGCGTAAGATCAACAAATGGCAAGGGAAGATGATCAAGAAGCTTAGCAAGAAAGTCAAAGCGCTTAAAGGGAGCTCACCTAAGATGACTACAAGTGTGGAGGTCGAGCAGCCCGAGAAGAGGAGGAGATCAACCAGAGGCATTGAGACCCGTGAGCTTCAAGCAACGAACCAACCTGCGCGCCACTCTCTCTATGAGGAAACGTGCAAGGATAAAGGCAAGGAGATCAGCCACGAAACTCCTAAGAAGAGCAAGAAGTCTAGAGCAACCTCAAGCTCCAGCCTTACTTAGCTCCGAGGTACCAACAACCAATCCTTGTAAATACTATGCATCTTTTTAGATTTTTGCTTTGTGTTTTAACTCCTTTGAATTTGTTTGCCACCGAGACAGAGTCATTCAAGTTTGGGGGAGTGCGTGGTGTGTTTGACATGTTTTCTTTGATCTTAATTTCTGTTATCATCCTTTGAGGCGTCATGCATAATGTAAGGCATAGAAAACAGCAAAAAATGATAATTTTTAAAAAAAATTTCAAAAACATTCATGTAATTGCATTCGAATTGTTAAACATTTTAGGATTGAGTCTAGAATTTTTAAGCATTTAGGTTGTTTACATTTCCATAAGGGGCAAAAGTTTTTCTTGAAAAGTGTTTTAAGCTCATGAATTGTTTCAAGGCCCTAGTTAGTAGTTCTTTGATGCTTAATACATACTTTGAAAGTAAGCTCTAACCATACTTGGATCATTTGTTTTGATTTTCGTGGCTTAAGTTGAACATCATGAATTGAATCCTTTCTTAATAAGTGAAAACCTTAATTTGAATCTTTTTAATTATCATACTTATGCATTTGAAAAAGGATACATGGATTACTTATACATATTTAGGCTTTCTTCTTCCTTTCACCACTCTCTTGTAAGCCTAAATAGACTTCCCCACCTTTACCTTATCCTCCTTTCAAGCAAATGTTCTTTTGGGATGAATCCTTGTGAGGCCTCTTTTCGGTTGAACTTAGCATAAAGTGTTAGGTTTATGCGACATGATTAGGCTTTCATATTGATACTAGCTTTGCATTTTGAAGCTTGTTTTAGGCTTAGGATAGGGTGGGTATTCATGGGAATTGCTTTGTTTTATTTTGGTTTAAAGAGTTTGAAGTTTGGAAGTTGAATAAAAGGGTTTTAATGGTTTTAAGTGGAAGGCTTATTTTTTTAAAAATGAAAGCTCTAGTTTAAACAAGAAGGTAGCTCTCAAAAGAAAAGAAAAAGAAAAGAAAAAGAGCCAAAATGCCAAATGTTTAAAAAGAAAAGAAAAAAAATGAGTAGAGAGCTATCAAAGTAAAAAGAAAAGAGCTAAATATGTTTTCAGCCTTACCACTAGCCAAAAAAGTTTTAGAATGATGCTTTTATTTGGGTTTTTGCTAGGCGAATTGCCTTGATGATGAGGGTAGTCCTTAGGAGGGTGAGTGAGCTTAAAAAGAAAAGAAAAATGAGAGATGGTTCTAGGATCATTGTTAGTGTATATGGGTAGATGAGAGTCTAGTCATGTATGCATCAATTGTCTTTACCTTTAGCATTATGCATAAGTCCGACCATTCTTTGAAATAACCCCTTGTTTGAATCACCCTTATAAATGAGATCATTCTTATCTCATAACCCTGTCCCTAAGCCAAATGTATTCGGTTTTAAAGTGCATAAGTGTGATTCACGGTTTTGAGCTTAATGAATGTTAAAGGTTAAGATTCTTGGATTGTTTGGGATATGAGAGTCATGATTTGAAATTCAATATGTTATGAGTATGGCTAAGTTCTTTGGAGTATGAGTGTGTGCATTGCATCTTAGGATTAAGAACTAGGACCATTGAATTGATTCATCTGAAAAACACTTTTGCAAGGAACTTGAGCCCCCGTTTTAAAACCTCTCTTCCTTTCTTGAATTTTATTTGCTTGAGGGCAAGCAAAAGGCATGTTTGGGAGAGTTGATATTACCATATATTTTGCATATTTTGCAAGCATTTAGGATAGTTTTTCATGCATTCATCTTGTATTATAGGCTAGTTTGTTCTATTTGTTGCATTTTAGGTCCTAGGTCTCTTTGCATTCGTATTGTGCATATTTCTTGCACTTTTGCATCATTATCAGGTTGCTTGGAGCACTCTGGAGTTGTGGAAGTTATGTGGATGTGAGGAGGATCAAAACGAAGCTCGTGGACACTTGGAGAGCCCAACCATGCATGCAAAGGACCCGAGATCGAGTGGCGGATCGAGCAAGGCAGGTCGATCTAGATGAGATCGACCAGAAGATCGAGTGACCCAAGTCGATTCAAGAGGAAAGATCGAGACCAAGATCGAGAAAGGAGATCGATCTGGAGTACGGACGTAAATGACGCCATGCAGAACGAGAGCCAGTTCGAGACCACGACTCGATCATCAATGGATCGAGTAGAAGATCGGACGAAGTACTCGATCCATCCAACCAGATCTACTTGCACATCGAGCAGCAGAAGGCGATCCCTGAAGACGATCGAGTGCACTGAGCGATCTCAAGATAGATCTCAGGTACTTTAACCGTTTTTGGAGCGTAGTGGGGGGGACCATTCCAGCTGTTTGGCTATTTTGGGATAAGGAGGCCATCACTTTCTTTACATAACTTTCAGTCTTATCTTTTCTGTTCTTCGTTTTTGGGCGATTAGCCATTGTTGAACTTTAAGCTTTTTCTTGTTTTTGAGCACTTTGAATCCTTTGAATATTAAGTCTGTTTCATTAATCCATCGCTTAATCATGCGTAATTTATCTTTCATTGCATTTCATTCGGTTTCAATCATGAGTAGCGAGTAGTTTTACTTTGGGTAAAGGGTTGAGGCGATTCAAGGGTTTAAGAGGTTTAAGTTTTGTGTTTTTCTTGTTCTTCATTCCTTCTCTTCTAGGATCTTGGGGTCTTAAGGCTCAGAGAGTCTTGGAAAATATCTCTAAGATTCCAGGGCTTTCTTACCTTGACAGGATTCAGAAATCCTTGCAAACCAAGTCCTAGAGACTAATCGACCCTCTCCCAAATGCCATGGATGTATGATAGGGTCAGGTTTTACCCAAATAAAACTACTGCAAGTGCACAGCAAAAGCAGATGTAGTATAAGGGGTTATCGAATCCCAAGGGAGTAAGTAAACCACACTAGCGATTATAGATTCAGATTAAGCTAAGTGATAAATAATGAATGTAATGTAAAACAGTAAAATAAATGCAAGAGGGCGTTTTTATGCTTGTTCTTAAAGTTCAGAAGGCTAAAGGCGCTAAGTCAGGACAGTTCGCAGGTTGAATCTGAGAGTGTAGAATGCATGCAATCAGGAATGAATTAAAACCATCTTGAACATGAATCGCAAAGATATAACTATTGAATTCTCATTGCAGAAGTTATCTATGTCTAAATTACAGAGCTTCAAATCTCTTTGCAAATCCTAAAAACCTAAACATGCAGTAATGATCAGGTTCAATTGTTCACAAAACTCCTAAGCCAAATCTCTTTGTACTAGGGCATTTTGCTCATCTAATACTAGTTCAGGTGATTAATAATGCTCTCACATCTATCAAAAACCTAGGGTTTCGAAGTCCAGATGATGTGTCTAAGAAATCGATATGAATGCAAGCACAGATGAAGAACCAATGAATTTTCTAAAAGTTTTTAGCAATTTTACAAACTCTTCTTCAACCTTTGAAAAGCCCTAACTTAACTAACAAACTACTCAGACATGGTGATTTGAGAAAACATCATGAAAAGAATAGATTGCATAATAGAAATAAGAAGTAGAAATAAAGGAGTTAAAATCTGCTCTGAAGGAGTCTGATTTGTCTCTCCAAAAGCTCTTCTACAAACCTCTCTCTAAAACTCTCTAAAATAATAAGATACAAGATATCTGCCAAAAGAATGGCTGAAAAACCTAATATACAAGCTAAAACACGATCTGGGGCCTTTTTGCAACTACTGGAACTTCTGGGCCAAAACTGCAATTTCTTCCCAATCTTTTAAAAACAGGCCATGACCTCCTTCCTTGGTGGGTGACGAGCTTCACCAGATTGGTGACGAGCGTCACCATATGGCATACTTTCTTCTTCGAGCTAGGTACTTCGTGGCTTCAACTCAGAATGCTCCAAAAGGTTCCAAAATCTCCAATTATTCTCCAGACATGTTTTAACCTACAAAGACTCTTCTAGGACTCTAAAAAGACCAAAAAGACTCAATAAAAAGGACTTATATCATGGTTAAAAACCATAAAAACCATGATATATCAATGTAGAGGAGGTTAGTTAGGCTATTAGTTGAAATCTGTTTTTATTGCTTTTTTATCTCTTTTTGCACCAAACGTCATGGGTTTTGGAGAAGAGATTGAGGAAGTGAACCATACCACACACCATAGATGGTTCTTGTTTTGTTTTCAAGGCTTAGGGAAAGCTCATCAAATGAGTAGATCTATGTGTTTTCAAACCAAAGCTTGAACCTTTGAACACTCTTGAATATGACCCTCGACCCTGAACCCTCTTTTAGCATTCTAAAACCTCTGTTTATCATTCTCTCGTCATAAACTTGCATCTTGTTCATTCGAAGTCATTTGTCTTTAAGTTGTTAGATCGATCTGTTTTACTCGATTCAGTGTTTGATTTTTTAACTTTTAGTAGATTTGCATTTTTAATCTTCTGTTTTCTCCTAGTAGTAGTTAACCCTCTTCCAGGGATTCTAAAATAGTTTTGCATCTCATTTGGTCGTTGCATTTAGTTTTCTTCGATTTTACCAATCATTTTCCCGATTTGCTTAGATTTGCTTTGACCTTGCATTCCTATTGCTCTTCCTGCTTTCTAAGTTGGATTGATACCTCTTGCACAATATACTGCATCCATAGGTTGCTTGAGTTTTGATATGGTAACCAATGGATCAAGGTTATGCAAATCAAGTGAACACATTTGCTTAAAGGGACATGGTCATGAGATGAAAATGATCTCATTCAGATAAGGGTTCAAATACATAAGGGATCACTCAATGAAATGATTCTATCTTAGGCAAAATGTTAAATGTAAAAGCACACCTATGCATGCAAGTATAAGCTCTCTTCTACCCATTTTTACCCTGGGATGAACTTATTATCTTCTAAACCCAAAGTGAAACCCCTAGATCTACCTTTTCCCAAAGCAGTTGATCTCTTCTTCCTCATGTTTGGGGGAAACTCCTTCTTTCTGCTTGTGTGGTTGATTCTTTGTTGGAACTTGCTCTTCTTTGTTGTATAATTGGCGCCATTTTTCTTCACCTTTGGTGGATTGCTTGGTCTGATTTCTCCTTTTAGGATGACCTTTGTAAGCTTTGTTGTTAGCACCTTCTTTTTCTTTAACACTTAGAGCTTTCTTCCTTATACTTAACCAATAACTTAACTTGCTTCCATATACTCCCATCCCCATTCTTCTGCTTCTTCTTTTAAAGGATATAAACAATAAAACTCAAACCACTTATACTACCCTTTCCCAAACACCTAACCTAATACCAAGCTCAAGATGCAAGCTGGTGTCTGCAAGAGAGCTTCTTCTTGCCAGCCTTATTCCTAACACTTTTTGCCAAGATATAATCGAAAATAATGCAATGCAAGAGCTCACAATTCTCACAACAGTGTTTAAGTTCAGAAAGAAGGATTGGATTATGGCTTTGATCTCTCTGTTAGACACCTCCACTTGACCACTTGTTTGGGGATGGTAAGGAGTGGCAACCTTATGTTTAACCCCATTCTTTCTTAGTAGGGTTTCAAAGACTTTGTTGATGAAGTGGCTTCCTCCATCACTAATGACACATCTTGGAACACCAAACCTTGGGAAGATGATTGTCTTGAGAAGTTTCAGCACAACCTTGGCGTCATTTGTAAGGGAAAGGTCCCATGAAGTCAATCCCCCAAACATCAAATATATCCACTTCAAGGATTGAGTTCAGAGGCATATCATCTCTCTTAGAGATGCTTCCCTTCTTTTGGGATGCATCACATGATGAGACATAAGCTTGGGTGTCCTTGAACAGACTTGGCCACCAAAAACCAGCTTGGAGTACCTTTTGTGCTGTCTTGAACGTAGCAAAGTGACCTCCATAGGTAAAACCTTCTGAACAGCCCATCAGTCCCTTTCTTGTAGAGGTATGGCTCATCCCAATAATAGTTGGACACATCTTTGAAGAATTTCTTCTTGTGATAATCATCAAGTTTGGTTGGGACATCTCAACATGCTAAATAGTTGGGGAAGTCAGCATACCAAGGCAGCTTGTTCTCTTCTAAACTTGTCACCTCAGCTATCTTCACGCCCACAGCATTTAGTTGCTCTTCTGGAAGTGTATCATTGATTGGGATAAAGTCATCAATCCTCATCCTTGAGAGGTGATCAACATCACCAATTTCAATGCCCTTCTTGTCCATAATCTCCATGTCAAACTCTTGCAAGACGAGTATCCATGTGAGGAGTCTTGGCTTGGTGTCTTTGTTGGCATATATGTGCCTTATTGCAGCATGATGAATGTAGACTATTACCTTAGACCCTACCAAGTAGCTTCTGAACTTCTCAAATGCAAAGACAACTGCCAGGAGCTCCTTTTCTGTTGTAGCATATCTTGTTTGAGCTTAATCCATTGTTCTGCTGGCATAGTAGATTACATGAAGCTTCTTGTCTACCCTTTGACCCAAAACTGCTCCAATAGCATAGTCACTTGCATCACACATGATCTCAAAGAGAAAATCCAAGTTTAATGCTTGAACTATAGGCGCACTCACTAAGGATTCCTTGAGGGTGAGGAAGACTTGTAAGCAGTCTTCATAAAAGACAAATTCTGTCTCCTTGCATAGAAGCCTTGTCAAGGGTCTTGTTATCTTTAAGAAGTCCTTGATGAACCTCCTGTAGAAACCAGTGTGACCCAAGAAACTTCTGATTTCTTTGACTGAATTTGGTGGTTTTCAATGCAGCATCACATCTATCTTGGCCCTGTCCAGTTCTATCCCCTTCTCTGAAATCTTGTGACCCAACACAACGCCTTCTTGAACCAGGAAATGGAGTTTCTTCCAATACAGAACCAGCTTAGTGTCCTCACATCTCTGTAAAGCCTGCGAAATATTGGACAAGCAGACACCGAAGGAGGATCCATAGACACTAAAGTCATCCATGAATACCTCCACCATTTCTTTTAAGCAAGTCAGAAAATATGGATGTCATACAACTCTAAAAAGTAGCAGGAGCATTGCATAAACCAAAAGGCATTCTCCTAAAAGGAAATTTGTCATAAGGGCAAGTAAAAGTAATTTTCTCTTGGTCATTTGGATGGATTTGGATTTGAAAGAATCCGCTATAGCCATCTAAGAAGCAATAATACTTATGATTTGCTAATCTTTCTAACATTTGGTCTATGAATGGCAAAGGGAAGTGATATTTCCTAGAAGCAGAATACAGTTTTCTGTAATTTATGCACATCCTATGACCAGTTATTGTTCTAGTGGGTATTAGCTAATCATTCCATAATGGAAAGGTAAGACACTAAGAATGCAGTAGATCATCTAATTGAAGCAAACATAAATGGGTGATTGAAACTATGAAACTAATGACTAAAAGAGATTTCAAAATAAGCAGGAGCAAGTAAAATAAACAGAGAAACTAAGGCAAGACCGAATTCAAACAATCAAAGACTAGTAGGCTTGAGATGAGGTTATTGATCAAGGGAGACTCTTGGCTTAACTAGTGATGCTTACAAACCCACCAAAAGGCTATTCCTAGGCATCGAATTAACAACTATAACTAGCTCAATTTCTTGACACTAATCACTTTGTTAAACACATATTCAAGACAAATTCTTTTACTCAAACACCTGATCAGCAAGCATTATAAGCAACTAATCCAATTCTATATTGCCAATCTACTCCTTAGACAGCTAATTCCTTAGGCTAAGATAAGCAAATCACTTACTTGACTCATTCAGGCATTTCATCAAACACTTATCAGACATAAGAGAACCCTAGGATCTAGATCAACTTAGCAAGGGCTAATCTAGCATTAAACACAATCAATAAGAAGGAACAATGATATTAAGCACTAAGAAATTACTAATCTAACATTAAATCTCCCTATCTCTATCCCATCTCAAACCCTAAGATAACTACTCACTAAACATAATCATAGCCCAACGCAAAGGAGAATGGCAAATCATAATTAGAAAGAAGATAAACACCAACTTTGATTGAAAGAACAAGATTCAACAAGAGATTACAAGAAAAACTAACAGAAATTCAAGGGGGGAAAACTATTATCCAAAGGGTAAAAGATGATAAGAAGATGCTTAATGTTTTTAGGTCACAACCTAGTTATATTGGAAAAACCTTTAGTAAACCGGAAATAAACCGGAAATCAGCTGGTTTGGACACCTGATATCGACTTGTTACATCGATACGCTGGTCGATACTGGTTGGCAGGAGGGTGTATCGACCAAGTCTCGTCGATACTCTGATCGATACAGTCGCCCATGGCTAAGGCATCTCAGGTGATCTCCTCGGTATGCTACTCGATACAATCGCCCTTTAGTTAAGACTTATCAAACTCCAATATCAATACAGTGATCGATACACTTCTTGGCTTGTGTATCGAGATGAGCCTATGTCAATATGCTGACCGGTACAAGCGCCTCGAAGGTGGTGTATCGGCCAGAGTAGCTCCATACTCTTCTGGTGCCCTGTCTCCTTGTATTGACTACGGGACCTCGATGTGTTAATCGATATAGCTCCTCAGCATGTATCGACGTGTGATGTCGATATGTTGCTCTGTATGTTGTGTATCGATCTGCCAAGTTGATACCCTGTTCGGTATGAAGCCTTCTCGCCTTAGTTCCTTCACCTTGTGATTGCCAGCTCTTCCTTTGGTCCCCAAACTCCCTCAATGCACCTGCAAAGTGCTAGAAATGCACCTAATATGCAATGCAACTCCTAATTATACTTTAAATGCTTAGTGGGTGCAATTGGGACAAGAACATATAGAAATGCATGCTTAAAGACTAAAAACTAGTGCTAGATGTATGCTAAAATGGTATAAATATAGTGTATATCACATCTACTATGCCAGCAGGACATTGGATGAAGCTAAGAAGTACTATGCTACTACTGAGAAGGAACTGTTGGCAGTGGTCTTTGCTTTTGAGATGTTTCGCCAGTACCTTGTTGGCTCCAAGGTCGTGGCCCATATAGACCATTCAGCACTGAAGTATTTGATGCAGAAGAAGGATGCGAAACCAAGGTTGTTGATATGGATTATGCTTCTTCAAGAGTTTGATATTGAAGTAAGGACAAGAAAAGAGTTGAGAATAAAGTAGTTGAACATCTCTCCAGGATTAGAGTTGAAGATGATGTCCCAATCAATGATTTCTTGCCAGACGAGAATGTGTACTTGATAGAAACTCAGTTTCAGGAAGGAAATATTGAAAACTTGCAACCTTCTCGCAACTACAGGGCAGTGATGAGTGACATTGTGAGGGTGACACTTGTCACCAACACAGCAGACTCGCTATCAAGTTGAGATACAACCCCAGTGACGATCGCCACCCACACCAGTGACACTCGTCACCCTACACATATATTGGCAATGATTTGTGCAAGCCTGGGAAGTGCTTTTCAGGAGCAATTTTATGCTGCAACTGATCCCAAGAGGCCCTAGTATGCTGATATTGCCAACCACTTAGCTGCAGAAGATGAACCACATGATATCAAGGGGTATGCTAGGAAGAATTTCTTTAGAGAACTTAGGAGATTCTACTGGGATGAGCCATATCTTTACAGACATTGTCCAGATGGGATTTACAGGAGATTGATAGCAGAAACTGAGGTTCCAGACGTCCTGTTTCATTGTCATGGCTCAGATTATGCTGGACACTTTGCCACATTCAAACAGTCTCCAAAGTTCTTCAAGCATGCTTCTGGTGGCCTACTATGTTATACGATGCATAGACATTCATTACAAGATGTGATACCTGTCAGAGAAGAGGAATGATTAGCAGAAGACATGAGATGCCACAAAACTTCATTCTTGAGGTTGAAGTCTTTGACTGTTGCGGCATTGACTTCATGGGTCCTTTTCCTTCATCTTATGGGAATAGATACATTCTAGATGCTGTTGACTATGTATCTAAGTGGGTAGAGGCGTTGGCTACACCTACTAATGATTCTGCAATGGTTCAGAAGCTGTTTAAGACCATTATTTTCCCCAGATTTGGTGTCCTGCGAATTGTTATCAGTGATGGTGGTTCTCACTTTGTTAAGAATGTTTTTGCCAAGCTGCTGAAGAAGTATGGTGTTCTGCATAGAGTGGCCACGCCTTATCATCTCCATACCATTGGAGAAGTTGAAGTCTCAAATAGACAGATCAAGCAGATAATGGCGAAGACAGTGGGGAAGACAAGGAAAGACTGGCCTGCGAAATTGAATGATGCACTGTGGGCTTACAGGACTGCCTACAAAACTCCACTTGGGACTACACCATTCCATCTACTCTATGGCAAGGCATGCCATCTTCCAGTGGAGTTGGTGTACAAAGCAGAATGGACTATCAAGAAGCTGAACTTTGATTTGAAGCCTGCTGCAGAGAGGCGCTTGATTAAGCTCAATGAACTGGATGATATCAGATATCTGGCCTATGAAAACTCTAAGTTATACAAGGAGAGGACAAAGGCATATCATGATAAGAAGATCATCTCCAAACACTTCGAGCCCAATGACCAGGTACTTCTTTATAACTCTCATTTACAGTTGTTTCCTGGTAAACTGCGATCTCGTTGGTCAGGTCCCTTCACTGTCAAAGCGGCTAGACCACATGACGCCATTGTCCTGATCAACTCCAAAGGAGAGGAGTTTACTGTCAATAGACAGAGGGTGAAACATTATTGGACGCAAGCTGAGATTCCAGCAGGACATATTGTGTCTCTAGATGATGCACCAGCTGTCTAAACATCATTCCAAGTCGTTCCCCGAGTGACGATCGTCACCCATTAAGGGGTGACGCTCGTCACCCGTCCGAGGCCCACATACGCGTTATGTTCTTTTCTTCTCTTCTTCTTCCACAATTTTTTTCTAACACCCGAAGACAAACACATAGAGCTTTCAAATCATAACTTTAGATTTTGTTAACCAAATTGAGTTATTCAAAAGCCTAATCCTTGCGGATTGTAGCCCTCTTTCATAATCTCTCATTAGTTTTCAAGATCTGTAAGGTATATTTTCGGAATCCCCAATTATTAGTCCGCCATAGGTTTGGTAAATTTTTATATTCGACTTGATTAACTTTAATTAACTATAGAATCATGGTTATTTAGGTTGTATTAGATGAATGCTACCAACCCTATGTGCTTTTATTGGTTAATTTGCAAGTTCTTGAAATTGGTTCATGATAAAATTTGCAAAAAACTGGAAATTTTGGGTGATTTGGGTTGAATGTGGTGATGAATTATGTTCCTGGTAGTGCTGTTACTGAACGCCAATAGCTCTTTCACACTGTTTCACAGACCCTGCAACATTGTCACTACGCGAGCTCTTATGAATGACGCACATTTGGGCCATGCTACCTGGCTCAAGCACATGTTGGTATGAACTTTCACTACTTCTGCTGAGGAGTATGTTGGCATGCAATTGCCAAACCGGGAGCTCACTACGATCAAGAGTGATCCACTTCAGCTGCGTTTTCAGCCTGACACTGTTTTGCTGCGTCTTCTCGCAGCCCCGCGATGTCATAGAGGAGCCAATGCTGGCGCCTCTTCTTCCGCTGCTGGCGCCTCTTCTTGCACTACTGCTGCTCAGGCTGGACCGTCCAGACGTCAGACTACACCTACGCCAGGGATTGCTGCTGTGAGGTGCCTTCCTAGACCTCAAACACCTATGGACATGACAGCCTTTCAGGACTACATTTGCGACAGCCTTGAAGGTCTGTGGGATGCTGTGACTACACTCAGCAACTGTGGTTGCATCCGCCCTCACTCTGCTGCTGTGGACTGCGCTGATGAGGACTAGCTTCTCTGTCATCCTGGTTACTTGTTCCCTTTTTTATTTTAATTTATTTCTCTTGAGTCATTTTTTATGTTTTTCTCTTGAGTATGTATGTCAGTTGCTTTAATGTTGTTTTGTGAACTTCTTGAACTAGGAGTTATGCTATATTTGGATGTTTTTCACATGTGTTTGAGTGCTCTAACAGACTGACTTTAGAGTACAAATTATAACATAATGTTTAACATATCTAACTGACAATTCTGGAGTTTCAGACACGGTGACGACCGTCACCACTAAGGGATAACGCTCGTCACCCACTCCTTTGCAAAGTACCCCTTTCAAACTCAGTTCAACACGTTCACTTTCTTCTTTTTGACCAACTCTAGGCTTAATAACACTGGGGACAGTGATGTTTAAGTCTGGGGGAGGTGGCTACTGATGTTGTGTACATTTTGCTTTGTTTTGACAGTCTTGAAGTTAAGTAAAAAAACGTGTTTTATAGAGTCAAAATTTTGAAACTTTCAGTTTTTCTTGGAACTAATCATAAAACATTGATGCTTATAAGAACCATTGCCATAGTTGTTGATTACAAGTCTTACGAAGTTGAAAGTCATAGGTAGATCTGTCTAGCAAAGAAGATTTAAGTTCATAAAGAATCTGGAAAATCTGCTGTTAACTCCACCTTAATGAACTTTAAACTTCTTATCTTGGAGCTTGATTCTCATTGATCTTGATTCTCTCTTTCAACACTGACAAGAATGTTTAGATGTAGTCTCTCTTTGATCTTTCCTGATACAGCTTGAAGAGTTTAAGTCTAATGAATGGTGCATCATGACCCTGTCTCTTTACAAGGAACAACACTAGTGAACACTTATAAACCTGTCTCCTCACAAGGAACACAAGTATTGAGTAGCACTATATTTTAGACTGTAAAAAAATGGCAAAAGAAGTTGAAAAATAAAAAAAAATCTAAAGTAAAAGATCAAGGGAAGAGAAAATGGAAGAGCTGTATTAAGATTGCTTTGTTCAGTGATTAGCAAGGGAAAAGAATCTATAAGTGATTGAGTTGATAAATTCTTGATGAGATATCACACTTAGATAAATATAAGGAGCTAGCAGTAGAGATTTGAGATTTCTTGAAGAGGCTTGAACTGGACTTGAGAGATTGCTAAGCTTGTGATGATTAGACTGAAATTTGATCTTGTGTTTGCTCTGTGGTATGTGGATTCAAAAGTATTGGTCAATGTGGTGTTCATAATGTTTAGCTGACTGTTTCTGTTTTCAAACCTCGACCCTGCTCTCTGTCTGATGTTTGCTTGAGGGCAAGCAAAAGCTAAGTCTGGGGGAGTTGATATATCATGATTTTTAACCATGATCTAAGTCCTTTTTATTGAGTCTTTTTGGTCTTTTTAGAGTCTTAGTAGAGTCTTTGCAGGTTATAGCATAACTGGAGCATAATTGAAGTTTTTGGAGCTTTCTAAATCATTGCAAGAATCAACCCCGAAGTTAACAACGCGAAAGCGTTACATAGGCATTGATGACGATCGTCACCACTCAAGGGTGACGCTCGTCACCCGCATCTGAGAAGGAGACGCGACTTTTATTAAAAGATGGAGAGGAAATTGCATCTTTGGCCCAGAAGTTCCACTATTTGCAAGAAGACCCTAGCTCGTCTTTTAACTTGTATATATTAGGTTTGCAGCCATTGTTGGCATTTATCTTAGATCTTAGAATTCATAGAGCTTTAGAGAGAGATTTATTGGGAGCTTTTGGGGAGACAGATCATGTACTCTTTTAGAGAAGATTTCAAACCCCTTTATCTTTTACTATATTCTTTTAATGCAGTTATATTCAGTTATGCTTTATGTCTTCATGATCATGTCTGAGTAATCTGTTAGTTAAGTTAGGATTTTTCAAAGGTTGATGAAGAGTCTGTAGAATTGCTAAACTGTTTGGAAATCTATTTGTTTTTCATCTATACTTGCAATCATATCGATTTCTGAAACTAATCATCTAGATTTTGAAACCCTAGGTTGTTTAATATAGGTGAGAACATTGTTAATCACCTGAACTAGTACTAGATGAGCAAAACGCCTACTTGCAAAGAGATTTGACTTAAGAATTTTTTGAACAATCGAAACCTGATCTTTAATGCTTGCTTAACTTGTTAGAATTTGCAAAGAGATTTGGAATTCTGTGAATTAGGCATAGATAAATTCTGCAATGAGAACTGATTAGTTATATCATTGAGTTTTGAGTTTAAGACGGTTTTAATTCATTCCTGCTTGCATGCATTCTACATTCTCGGATTCAACCTGCGAATTATCCTGACTTAACGCCTTTAGCTTTCTGAACTTTAGATCAATCAACAAATCGCTTGCCTTTATTATTTTAGTTACTTTGCATTACATTCATTATTTACTGCTTAGCTTAATCCGAATCTATAATCTTTAATGTAGTTTACTTACTCCCTTGGGATTCGATAACCTTTTTATGCTACAACTGCTTTATTGTGCACTTGCAGTAGTTAATTAATTGGGTAAAATCACTTGGGTGGATTGGAAACGTTTACAGTTTATAAAACACGAAGGTGGATTGGGTTTTAAAGATCTGGAGAAGTTCAATGACGCATTACTGGAAAAACAAGCTTGGCGTCTAATCGATCAGTCAAACTGTCTATTCTCAAGAATCTATAAAGCTCGTTATTTCAAAGATGAAGATGTTTTGGAAGCCAAAGCTCATCCTTATCAGTCCTATGGTTGGAAGTCTCTACAGTCTGGAAGAAACCTAAATAAACAAGGCTCATGTTTCATCGTTGGAGATGGTTCACATATCTGAGCGTTTCATGATAACTGGCTTCCTACACACCCTCCTCGACCAGCTCTACCACGCCATACTCCTGATAATACACTAGTCTCTGCATTCCTTAATATTCCAAGTACACATAAACAGTGGAACTATCCCATTCTACAACGAGATTTATTGGACCAAGACATAGTCTTAGCTAAATCTATATACCTCAGTCAATGGCCCAATGTTGATCGTCTACTATGGAATTATACTAAGAATGGCATATATTCAGTTAACTCTGGTTACTGATTGTTACGGCATCACCCGTAGTTTCTAGCTACCGCACCAGCAATACCATATTCTTAAACACAAAATATGGAAATTACGTATTATGCCAAAACTAAAACACTTTCTATGGAAACTTCTCTCCAAAGCTATAGGAACCTCTACTAGAGTTTAAAGCCATGGCATCTTTATTGACAGCACATGTATAAGATGTGGTTTACAACCGGAAACGATTCAACACATAATCTTCACCTACCCCATATCAACTTCTACATGGCGCTTATCAAACTCCCCAGTGAGTTTTCTTAGTATGCCTTTTAATGACAGTGGTAGTACTATACGAATGATCTTGGAGGCACAAGATACAGACGACATTTCAAATAAGGATAAATTACTACCCTTTGGATCTTATGGCGCATTGGGAAGTCCAGAAACTCATTAATTTTTCAACAAAAGAGACCCAAACCAAATTGCGACAAGAACAAAGCACGGGCAGACGTAACCAAATGGTTATAAACAATTTCATCAGCGTTTCCACCTTCCAAGACGTTATCCTCGCAGGACTCTTGGCATCGACCTTCTCCTGACCTTTTCAAATGCAAGTTTGACGCATCATACAACCCGACATCACATCAGAGTTCAGCAGGTTGGTTAATACGTAACTTCCAAGGACATTGTCATTTTTGGGGTTCAACCAATACATGACATGCTACATTAGTACTTGAAGCAAAAGGGAAACCATTGCTCATAGCATTACAAAATTGTTGACGTTTGGGATATCAAAATGGACTTCTTGAAGGTGATTGTCACATTCTCATAAATCTACTACAGAATGCATGTCAAGACATTAATATCTCTAATTTTTTGTTAGATTTTCGTTTTTGGCTGGCCAAATTCACTAACATCCATGTTACTTATGTTAAAAGAAAATGTACTAAGACAGCTCATATTATAGCTAGACATAGTCCTCCCAATCAGAATTTGTCTAATGGAAGTGAATGACTACCTCCTTGGCTGATACCAACTCTGTATTTCGAATTAAACAATTCAATATAAATATAAGTATGCTTTCGACAAAATAAAATAAAAAAGTTTACAAATATTTCAATACATATAAAACAAATCAGGTGAGATAACTTTTGCTGTTTTATTGTATAATTATTTAGTTTTAAGAAAATATGATTACAATTAAATTAAAATATTTGGTAACCGTTTGTGATTAATTTTTAGTGGTTTTCACATTTCTAATTATGTAATATTTTGTATTAATTTCAGTAAAAAAATCATAATACAAATAAAATTATAAAAATTGTGTGATTATAATGTAATTATTAATTCTAACGAGTTTATGACAGTATTGTGGTATTTAATTGTGTTATTTTTGTGAATATAATCTAGTCACTAACTGTAAAAAGTTTGTCACATTTTATTAGTCATAATTTATAGCGGATCAATGACTTAAATATAGTAAGAATTTATGATAAATATGTGACGATTTTTATCATAATTTGTGATCTATTTGTGATAGTATTTTCTGTCATAAATTATATCATTTTTGTGACAGTTTTAATATCATCACAAGTGGTGATAAATTGTTATCATTGTCAATCGTCCCACTATTTTGCGACGTTTTTAAGAGTAAAATAAATTTGTGACGCTTTTATTATGTCTTTTTAAGAATTTGTGGTATTGCCCTCACAATAAAAATTTTGTGACAGAAAATTTAAATATTGTGATATACAAATTCATAACAATAATGAATTGTTTTTGTAGTGTCTATGATCTGAAAGTTTTAGAATGTGTCTCACGCAGTATCTATATGTTCGTGATTAAGTAGAATATACATTCTGCATAATGTGCATGTTCTGCAAATTTCTGTGATAGTATTTTCTGTCATAAATAATATCATTTTGGTGACAGTTTTAATATCATCACAAGTAATAAATTGTTATCATTGTCAATCGTCACACTATTTTGTGACGTTTTTGACTAAAATGGATTTGTGACGCTTTTATTTTGTCTTTTAAGAATTTGTGACATTGCCCTCACAATATAAATTTTGTGACAGAAAATTTATATATTGTGATATACAAATTTGTAACAAGAATGAATTTTTTTTATAGTGTCTGATCTGAAAGTTTTAGAATGTGTCTCATGCAGTATCTATATGTTTTGTGATTATGTAAAATATAAATTCCGCATAATGTGCATGTTCTGTAAAGTTCTGTTATAGTACTTTCTGTCATAAATTATATCATTTTTGTGACAGTTTTAATATCATCACAAGTGGTGATAAATTGTTATTATTGTCAATCGTCACACTATTTTGTGATGTTTTTAAGACTAAAATGGACTTGTGACGCTATTATTATGTCTGTTAAGAATTTGTGACATTACCCTCCCAATATAAATTTTGTGACAGAAAATTTATATATTGTGATATACAAATTTGTAACAATAAAGAATTTTTATTTATGGTGTCTATGATCTGAAAGTTTTAAAATGTGTCTCATGCAGTTTCTATATGTTCTGTGATTATGTGGAATATATATTCTGCATAATGTTCATGTTCTGCAAAGTTCTGTAATAGTTTTTTCTGTCATAAATTATATCATTTTTGTGACAGTTTTAATATCATCACAAGTGGTGATAAATTGTTATCATTGTCAATCGTCATACTATTTTGTGACGTTTTGAGACTAAAATGGATTTGTGACGCTTTTATTATGTCTTTTAAGAATTTGTATCATTACCCTCACAATATAAATTTTGAGACAGAAAATTTATATATTGTGATATACAAATTTGTAACAATAATGAATTTTTTTATATTGTATATGATCTGAAAGTTTTAAAATGTGTCTCATGCAGTATCTATATGTTCTGTGATTATTTAGAATATACATTCTGCATAATGTGTATGTTCTGCAAAGTTCTGCGGGTTTCAGAATAATAAAAAAAAAAATTTCACTTTTTTTAAGCCATCTTTATAAGTCTGTGGGAGGTGGTTACTGACGTTGTGTACACTGTGTTTGATTTTTAGAGTCTTAAAGTTGAGTCAAAAACCTGTTTTATAGAGTCTAAATTTTGAAATTGTCAGTTTTTCTTGGAACTTACCAAAGAACGCTGATGCTTATAAGAACCATTGCCACAGTAGTTGATTACAAGTCTTACTAAGTTGAAAGTCATAGGTAGATCAGTCTAGCAATGAAGGTTTAGGTTCTTAGAGAATATGGAAAATTTGCTGTTAGCTCCACCTTAATGAACTTTAAACTTCTTATCTTGGGGCTTGGTTCTCATGGAGCTTGACTCTCTCTTTCAACACTGACAAGGATGTTTAGATACAATCTCTCATTGATATTCCCTGATACAGCTTTTAAGAGATTAAGTCTGTAGAATTGTGCATTCATGACCGTGTCTCCTTACAAGGAACAACAGTAGTGAACACTCAAGAACCTGTCTCCTTACAAGGAACACACATATTGAGTAGCACCATATCTTAGACTGTTAAAAAATGAGAAAAAAGTTGAAAAAATGAAAAAAAAAATAGGAAGGAAAAGATCATCTGGAAAACCAATTTCTTAGACACATCATCTGGAAATCTGAAAATCATAGGTTGTTTAATAGAAGTGAGAACATTATTGATAACCTAAACTAGTATTAGATGATCAAAACGCCTTAGTGCAAAGAGATTTGGTTTAGAAGTTTTGTGAACAATTGAACTTGATCATTACTGCATGTGTATGTTGCTAGAGTTTGCAAAGAGATTTGAAACTCTGTGATTTATACATAGATAACTTCTGTAGTGAGAATTGATTAGTTATATATTTCTGTTTCACGTTCAAGACAGTTTTAATTCATTCCTGATTTTCATGCATTCTACATTCTCGGATTCAACCTGCGAATTGACCTGACTTAGCACTTTTAGTTTTCTGAATCTAGATCAACAAAAAATCGTTTGCTTTCATAATTTTTAGTTACTTTGCATTACACTCATTATTTACTGCTTAGCTTAATCTGAATCTATAAATCGTTAGTGTAGTAAGCTCACTCCCTTGGGATTCGATAACTTTTTATGCTACAACTGCTTTGATGTGCACTTGCAGTAGTTAATTAATTAGGTAAACCTGAGCCCTATCAAGCCAAACGACACATTTGCATTTACATAAGCATGATTCACGGTTTGAGCTTAATTGAATGTTAAAAAGGTTGTTTGATTTGTTGAGCATGTGTAGGTTGATAGCATTGTGATCATTCTTGCTTTGTGATGAAAGTGGCTAAGTGTTTAAAGTATTCTTCCATCAAGTGCATTCTAGAATTAAAAACATAGACTTCATTTTAATTTATTATTAGCATTTTTAGAGATATGAGAGTCCATTTTAAAACCTCATCACCATGTTAAGTGTTTGTTTCCTTTAGGGCAAGCAAACGCTAAATGTGGGAGTGTTGATAGCTTGCTATATAAGAGCATTTTAGGCTGCGTTTTATGCATTTTTTCCTTTGTTTTTGCATAATAGTTTAGCATTTCAGTCTCATGTGCACTTAGAATTAACATTGCATGCATTTAGTTTAGGTTTGCATACATATGCATGCTTGTGGTGCTTTTCAGGTGCTTATGGAGGTTATACAACTTGGAGAGGAGATGGAAGCAGCTCACATTTAAAGAAGATGCCAAAGAAGGAGCCTTGCAAAGTTTGGTCCCATATCGAGGAGAAGCATCGAGCAAAACCTCTGCGGAGTGTGCCAATGTGAGCTTCAGGACGTGAAGAGGAGGACCGGATCGAGGAGTCTAAGGCATTCGATGCATCAAGGTGCTACATCGAGCAGGGAATGCTGCACAGGCCGATATGCACTGCACGAGCCATATCGGGGTTGTACATCGAGCAGTACACAGTCCGTACAACCCCGATACAACTTATCCGCTCGTTGACCACCTGATTTTCGTTGACCTTATCTTCTTTTTAGGTTTTTTCTCCTTCTTTTGGTTCCTTACTATAAAAAGGAAACCACAAAACATTGTCTTTATCTTATCTTATGCTATCCATCCTTATCTGTATCTTTTCATCTTGTTCTTGCACCTAAAGGGTGATTTGCTCTAGATCTCTTTTCTTTAATAAAGTTTGTATTTTTATGGTTTAATCTTATCTTCTGGTCTTTGATTTAGCACCCTGGTAGTTTAGTTTCCTTATCTTTGCATTTTGATCTCATCTAATCATCTTTAACTCTAAACGAATGGGATTAAACATGGTTAGTGAGTAGTTTACCTTACATTTAGGGTTCTAAGTATAGAAAATGGTGATTAAGATGTGATTAAGGGGTGATTTGGCTTGATTATTCTATTCTCTATTGTTTTCTTCTCTTGCAAAGTGATTATTGTTCATAAAGCTTATCCCTTTTGATTAAAAATGGTATTGTTGATGCATATGGTTCACTTGATGGCTTCATATCTCATTTATATGCATGGTTTGCTTATTTGGTTTAATAGTCTAGCTTGGTCTATGTTTCTTTTATTTAATGACACCAAAGTGATAGTTTACCTTGCTAGATGATTCGCTGAGTGCTATATAGTGTTGGTTATGAGATTTTTTTCTTGATGGTTAGGTAGTGTGCATTGAAAGACCATGTCTCTAATTGATTCCTCTTCATTGCTTAGCATTGTTTGGATTTCGGAACTGTGAGCTTAAGTCCATATTCTTAATTGGTTGATTAGCTGTATAGGTCCTTATATGGTTCACAATATTGATAGGTGATCTGAATCCTTGCTTGGGTGAGAGTTGTTTACTTGTTTAGTACTTCTCTTAGGCTAGAATGGTTATGTTCTTTATGCTCATTATTGAAGAATACACCAACAAAAGTGGTTTGACACTTCAATCTTATTTAATATGAATTGCTTGTTGACGCTAAGCTGATTCCATTTAGATACCTTGTCTAGGATTACAATATTGAGAATTGCTTGCTTATGAATGCTTGATGTTTGTCTTTGCTAAAAATCTATTTTGTCACTCTTGAAAGCCACTAATCCCACTGTTGCTAAGAACCTTAGATCTTGCTTTTTATTAGTTATCTTATAACCACTTTGCTTAGTTATCTTTGCTATTTTAAATTCAGTCTTCATCTTTCTTAGTATTGCTTAAGTTGTCTTCTATTTGGTTCTTGATTAGTTCTTGTTTAGTACTTGCTTTAGTTTCAACGCTTAGTCTTTGTTATTTGCATCTCATTTCTATCGTCTCTTTATTGCATTGCTAGGTTGTTAGAGTAACTATTTCATAATCAAAAATAATCCCCAATCCTGCTTAGCTTACAACATTGTTTGCATCGCAATATTCACAAGTGTCTTTGACACCTAAGTCCCTATACTACAATGGATTTAGGGATTATGAATATTTTGCATAACAATGGCAACAAAAAAAAGCTTGTTTCACTCTCTAGAGACTTAAATCTTTGACTTAAAGCATCAAACTTTTCGTTCAAATCACAAATGGTGGCGTCTATCTTGTTATGCCCTTTAGCAAACTTCTTGTGCATCACTAAAGTTGTATTGGCTTGACCATTCAACAGCTGTTGCATCATCTGCTTGATATCACCATCTTGAGTACTAGAAGAGCTTTATGCATTGCCAAAACCTGGTGGAACAAAAGCTGATCTTGGCTGAAAGTTTGATTGCTGGAATCCTCCTTGAAATGGTGGTCTTGGAGCAATGTTTTGCAGTTGGTTGAAAGGAACAAATGGCTTAGCTCCTTGGTTTTGTTGAGCACCTTGTGAGGGATAACCTGGTCTTGTGGATTGGCCACATTTGTGCTTATATAGGAAAAGGTTGGGTGATTCCTGTAGTTGTTGAAACCTCCTCCTTGTTGGTTCATGTAGAAGGCTTCTTCTTCTATAATTTTCCTATCTTGTGTAGCATCAGCTTCACCAACATAGCTTACATTCTTGAATGATGCACTCAACAGCTTATCAAGCTTGTTATTCAGAGCTTTGATATCCTTCTTTGTACTCTCACTTTCAGCACTTCCAACTCTAGGTGTTCTGTAATAATCTTCACCATAGTTTCCATCTGATAATGACAAATTCTCCACAAGAGCGAGTCCATCAACAACAGTATTCCCCATAAAATTTCCATTTGAAGTTGTATCCAACAACATCCTGTACTTAGGCGTCACTCCTCTGTACAATGTAGACAGCAAACTTTCATTTGTGAACTCATGGTGAGGGCACTGCAAAGTGTAGGACTTAAGGCGCTCCCATGCTTCAGCTAATGTCTCATTTTCATATTGAGTAGAACTGCTAATTGTATTCCTCAGCTTTGTTGTTCTTGTTGAGCTGAAGAATTTGTTGAGGAATGCTGTCTTGCACTTATTCCATGTTGAGATTGATACTTGTGGAAGGGTTTTCTCGCCCTGATGTGCCTTGTCTCCTAAACTGAAATGGAACAAGTGCAGCTTTAGAGCATCTTCATACATGCCCTGAATCGTGGTAATACCTTACACTTTTTCAAACTGATTTAAGTGGTCTAAAGGATCTTCATTGGGCAAACCATTAAATCTGTTTCCTTGCACCATGTTAATTAACCCAATCTTGATCTCAAATTGGTTTTGGTGCACAGCTGGAGCATGAATGCCATTCTTTTTGTGGTGAGTATCAGGCGCATCACCAGCTGCTAAAGGTCTTGCAGCACTAGGTGCATGAACTGGTACTCACAAACCCTGAACTCCAGCCGCTTGGTTCAAAGCATCTTGTGCTTCATCTATGTGTGCTGCAGCTTGTTGTAATGGTGACTGTCCTACAACACCAACATGTGGTAACTGAGCCTCTTGTTCTGCCATCCTCTTCTCTTCTAACTCCTGAACTCTCTGTCTTACGGCCCTTCTTCTATGGATGTTATCAATAGAAGGAATCAGATTTGATGAATATTTGGACCTCAAATTCATACAAGTACCTGAAAAAAACTAAGCAATGAAAACAGAGCAAATTAGTAACTTAAAAGAAAGAACTTAGTCTAACAGCAATGTCAAACTCAAAGAATTCACAAATGGCAAAAGCGCCAATTTGAAACAAGGGCTTTTGAGGCCCTTGTATGCAAAAGAAATCCTAATCCCCAAATCAGTTGTAGTATAGGGACTTACGTGTCAAACACACTTGTGGATATTGAGATGCAAATAATGCTATAAGCTAAGCAAGATTGGGGATTTTGATTATAATATAGTAACTCTAACAACCTAGCAATGCAGTAAAAGAAAGCAGAATTGGAATGCCAGTAAATAAAGACTAAATAAGATGAATCTAAAGCAACAACTAAGCAGAAATGAAACTAAGCAAGATGAAGACTGAAGTTAAGTAAGCAAAAGAAACTAAGCAAGCAGGTTTAAGACAATTAAAGGAAAGCAAGACTCAAAGTTCTAAGCAATAATGGTTAAGTAGATTTCAAGAGTGACAAAGGAGAATTCAAAACAAAGGCTAAGATAAAGCATTCATAAGCAAGCAATTCTCAATATTGCAATCCTAGACAAGTATCTAAAAGGAATCAGCTTGGCGTCAATAAGCAATTCATATTCAACAAGAATGAAGTGGCAAGCCCACTTTTGATGGTGTATTCTTCAACCATGAGCATAAAGAACAGAACAATAAAGCCTAAAAGATGAACTAATCAAGTAAACATCTCTCACTCAAGTAAGAATTCAGATCATCCTATCAATCTTTTGAACCATATAGGGAGATAAGTAGCTAATCACCAATCAATAACATGGAACTAAGCTCACAAATGTGAATCCTAATAATGCATAGCAATGAACAGGACTCAAGCAAAAGCATGTTCTTATAATTCATACTATCTAACCATCAAACATGAATCTCATAGCATGCATTATCTAGCCCTAAGTGAATCATATAGCAAGGTAAATAATCACTTTAGTGTCACTGAACGAATGAAACATAGACCAAGCTAGACTATCAAGCCAAATAATCGAACCATGCATAGAAACTAGATTTCAAACCATCAAGTGAACCATATGCATTAACAATACTATATTCAATCAAATGGAAGAAGCTATATGAAGAATAATCACTTTTCAAGAGAAGGAAACAACATAGAATAAATTAATCAAGCCTAATCACCCCTTAATCACATCTTAATCACCACTTTCCCTACTTAAAACCATAAATCTAAGGTAAACTACTCACTAACCATAGTTAATCCAATTTGTTTAGAGTTAAACATGACTAGATAAGATTAAATGCAAGATAAATGAAAACTAAACTACCAGGATGCTAGATCAAAGAGTAGAAGACAAGATTAAACCATAAAGATGCAAACTTGATTGAAGAAAATAAAAGTGTTTACAAGTTTGGGCAAATCACCCTTTTTGGCTGAGTAAGAGATAAGATAAGGTTTTAGAAACAAGATAACATAATGATAAAGTTTTGTGGCTTCTCTTTTATATTTGGGAACCAAAAATGAAGGATAATTTGGTCAAAGATAAAATCTGGTCAAACACGCGGATAAGTTGTATCGAGGTGGTACGGACTGTGTTCTGCTCGATGTACCACCCCAATATGGTCCATGTAGTTCCATGTAGCGCATATCGGCTTGTGCAGTCGTCCCCTGCGTGATGCAGCACCTCGATGAACATTGTGCCTTAGGATCCATGAGCTAGTCTTCTTCCTCATTACCGCAACTTTTATCGGGCACACTCCTCAGAAAAACATAAGGGATCACTCAATGAAATGACTCTATCTTAGGCAAAATGCTAAAGGTAAAAGCACACTTATGCCTGCAAATCAAAGCTCTCTTCTACCCTTTCCAGGGATGTTACTTGTGGGTTTATTTACACAACCCGACCTGAACCCGAAATGAACCCGCTTAGTGTAAGCCCAAATTCAGAAAAACCCAAATGGTTTTAAACCCGATAAGTGTAACCTGAAACAAACCCGACAGTGAAACAGTGTATCCAGTGGGTAAAATTCAATCGATCTCCCCGTTATCCTCCGCAACAACTCTCGCCCGATCGATGCTGCTCTCTTGCAATTGCTGAGATGAGATTTCACAATCTCTTCGTCTTCCTTAGGAAGCGACTCGGTGACCATGGGCTCCGGATTGGGTAACTTGGCGAAACGATTGATGGCGGAGAAGAGCAAGTGATGAGGCGGTGGTCATCGTCGATGAGGAAATTCCTGTCGGCATCGTTTGTATCAGCAAGATCCCAGGAGTCACCGGCATAGCTCCGACCATCGTCACACTCTGAGGGTCAGAGGCATCGTTTCTTCTTCGATCTTCAGAAATTTAGATATTATTGAGAAAAAATGTTTTTTTAAAAAAAAAACTCGATGGGTACCCGAAACCCGATTGGGTAAATCTGTTTGAACCCGGATGTCAAAAAAACCCACCCGTTTCAAGCCCGCACTTTGTTTTCAATAAAACGGGTTAGGTTTGGGCTTAAAATTTTAACCGGGTTTCGGGTACCCATTGGGTAAAAACCAGATTTTAACATCCCTAACCCTATTACCTAAAGATGATCCTATTATCTTCTAAACCCCGTAGTGAAACCCTAAGTCTACCATTTTCCTAAACTCTAACCCTTTTTCTTCTTTATGGTTGGGGAAACTTCTTCTTTTTGCTTGAGTGGCTGCTTCTTTTTATTGGGGCTTGCTCCTTTTTGTTGATTAGGCACCATTCTTCACCTTTCGTGGATTGCCTTGGGTTTGATTTCTTCTTTTGATTGACCCTTTCATGGCCTTGTTGTTGGCGCCTTCATTCTTTAAACACTTAGAGCTTTTATTCCCTTTGTGCTTAACCACAATTCTTACTTGTTCCCCTATACTACCATTCCATACTTCTTTCTCTTCTTTTCTTTAAAAGACAAAACAGCAAAGCTTAAACCACTTATACTACCCATCCCAAAACTCCTAACCTAATACCAAGCTCAAGATGCAAGTTGGTGTCTACAAGAGAGCTTTTCCTTGCCAGCCTTATTCCTAACACTTTTTGCCAAGATATAATCGAAATATATGCAATGCAAGGCCTAACAACTCTCACAATACTGTTTAGGCTTAGAAAGAAGGATTGGGTTAGGGTGTAGTTAACTATCCTATAATGATGACGATCAGCTACTTGGGTTAACAAGAGTTGTAAGAAGGGGAAAGATGATCTAAATATGTATATGGTAGCCATGAACTCACTTTTCAATGCACAAACATGATAATTAAAGATTCAACTTACGGTTCAAGTTCATAGAGTTGATTTTCAAAGAACAAATACTTTCAGTATAAGATAAGAGCATCAAATCTAGCAGTCCAAGCATGGTTCAGTCTTAACTTCTAGCTTTCTCATGATGCATCAAACAACTAACCACTTAAACACTGAAATCATCTCTAAACACTAAGCACTTTACAAGGAAACCTATATGCAAACACTAGACTCAATCCTATGAAAATGAAATGCAACTATATGCTTTCTTTTTGGTTTGCAAAAACATGCAAATGTTTTTCAAATTTTTTGATTTTTTTGTGTGTTTTCATATGCCTTAGATGAATGCATGATATGCATGTGACTCAAGATGAAAAAAGATGAAAAACTAAGAAAAGACTAAACAAAGTCAAACCCCAAATCTCTCCCCCACACTTAATTTACACAGTCTCTTGTGTAATAAAAGGAGTGAGAGAGAGAAGCAACGGCAAAATATAAACAAAAGCAAAAAGATGCAATGGTATATACAATGGTAAGGATGTGGTACCTTATTTGTGGTAAGAGGAGTGGTGGGATGTGTAAGAGAGTTCCTCACTCCAAACTCCTGCTTCTAAGTACACTAAAAATGCATAAACATGAACGAAAAAGCATAATATATACAAAGGATACGATGAGATTACCTCCCAAGTGTGCTTGTTTAGAGTCACTTAGCTTAACTTTGATTACCTCTCTAGTGGAGGTAAGGAGAAGGAGTCTTGGAACTCCTTGGTTTCATCTTGCCTCCTTTGACTCTTGTGGTGACTCCATTCAGCTTGATCTTAGCAAAAGGCTTGGACTTACCCTCTCTCTGCATCTTGTAGCAAACCTCACAATTATTTGAGCCATATGGTTTCAAAATCACCTCTTCCTTTTCAGTAACCAGCACATTTTCATTCAGCTTCTTTAAACTAACCACTTGGAGGACCTCCTCTTCAGTTGGTTCATTAAACAGTCTTGACAAGCAACAACTATCAAAACTCTCTCCTTGGAAGCCCTCAAACTCTGGCCAGTTCTTGTAAACACCTTTCATCTTGTTCAGCTCCATGGAGAAAGCCTGTTCATGCTCTAGCTTGTTACATTTGCTGTCAAACTTCATGACCTTATCCTTAGTGAGTATGGTGCAGGCTTTGGCATCAAACACAGCACCTGCTGAAGCTAGAAATGGTGTTCCAAGTATGATGGCATTCTTGATCTTGCCTTTAACATCCAAAACCAGGAAATCAGTTGGGATAGTCACTCCTTCTATCTGCATAGGGACGTGCAGAAGATTAAAAATGCAAAACTATTTTAAATGCAACAACCAAATGAGATGCAAAACTATTTTAAAATCCCTGGAAGAGGGTTAACTACCACTAAAAAAAAGCAGAAGATTAAAAATGCAAATCTACTAAGAACTAAAAATCAAGCACTGAATCGAGTAAAACAGACCGATCTAACAACTTAAAGCAAATGACTTTTAATGAACAAAGATGCAAGCTTTATGACAAGAGAATGATAAACAGAGGTTTTAAAATCCTAAAATAGGGTTCAGGGTCGAGAGTCATATTCAAGAGTGTTCAAAAGTTCAAGCTTTGGTTTGAAAACACATAGATATACTCATTTGATGAGCTTTCCCTAAGCCTTGAAAACAAAACAAGAACCATCCATGGCGTGTGGTATGGTTCACTTCCTGAATCTCTTCTCCAAACCCATGGCGTTTGGTGGAAAAAGAGATCAAAGAGCAAGAAAAACAGAATTCAACTAATAGCCTAACTAACCTCCTTTACATCCATGGCGTCTGGGAGAGGGTCGATTAGTCTCTAGGACTTGGTTTTCAAGGATTTCTGAATCCTGTCAAGGTAAGAAAGCCCTGGAATCATAGAGATATTTTCCAAGACTCTCTAAGCCTTAAGACCCCAAGATCCTAGAAGAGAAGGAATGAAGAACAAGAGAAACACAAAACTTAAACCTTTGAAACCCTTGAATCGCCTCAACCCTTTACCTAAAGAAAAACTACTCGTTACTCATGATTGAAACAGAATGAAATGGAATGAAAGATAAACTAAACATGATTAAACGATTGATTAATATTGAAAGGATTCCAAGTGCTCAAAAACAAGAAAAAGCTTAAAGTTCAACAATGGCTAATCGCCCAAAAAACAAAGAACAGAAAAGATAAGACTGAAAATTGTCTCCAAAAAGTGATGGCCGCCTTATCCCAAAATAGCCAAACAGCTGGAATGGTCCCCACCACTACGCTCCAAAAATGGTTAAAGTACCCGAGATCGATCTTGAGATCGATCAGTGCACTCAATCGTCTTCAGGGATCGCCTTCTGCTACTCGATCTGCAAGTCGATCTGGTTGGGTGGATCGAGTACTTCGTCCGATCTTCTACTCGATCCTTGTATGATCGAGTCGTGGTCTCGATCCGGCTCTCGTTCTGCATGGCGTCATTTACGTCCGTACTCCGGATCTATCTCCTATCTCGATCTTCGTCTTGATCTTTCCTCTTGAATCGGCTTGGGTCACTCGATCTTCTGGTCGATCTCATCTAGATCGACCTGCTTTGCTCGATCCGCTACTCGATCTCGGGTCCTTTGCATGCATGGTTGAGCTCTCCAAGTGTCCACGAGATTATGATCCTCCTCACGTCCACATAACTTCCACAACTCCAGAGTGCTCCAAACAACCTGTTAATGATGCAAAAGTGCAAGAAATATGCAAAATGCGAATGCAAAGAGACATAGGGCCTAAAATGCAACAAATGGATCAAACTAGCCTATAATGCAAGATGAATGCATGAAAAAATATCCTATATGCATGCAAAATATGCAAAATATATGGTAATATCAACTCTCTCAAACTTGCCTTTTGCTTGCCTTCAAGCAAACAAAATTCGAGAAAGGAAGAGAGGTTTTAAAACGGGGGCTTAAATTCCTTGCAAAAGTGTTTTTCAAATGAATCAATTCAATGGTCCTAGTTCTTAATCCTAAGATGCAATGCACACACTCATTCTCCAAAGAACTTAGCCATACTCATCACATATTGAATCTCAAATCATGACTCTCATATCCCAAACAATCCAAGAATCCTAACCTTTAACATTCATTAAGCTTAAAACCGTGAATCACACTTATGCACTTTAAAACCGAATACATTTGGCAAAGGGACAAGGGTTGTGAGATAAAAATAATCTCACTTATAAGGGAGATTCAAACAATGGGATATCTCAAAGAATGGTCGAACTTATGCATAATGCTAAAGGTAAAGACAATTGATGCATACATGACTAGACTCTCATCTACCCATATACACTAACAATGATCCTAGAACCCTCTCTCATTTTTCTTTCTTTTTAAGCTCACTCACCCTCCTAAAGACTACCCTTATCATCAAGGCAATTCGCCAAGCAAAAACCCAAATAAAAGAATCATTTTAAAACCCTTTTGGCTTGTGGTAAGGCTGAAAACATACTTAGCTCTTTTCTTTTTACTTTGATAGCTCTCTACTCATTTTTTCTTTTCTTTTCTTTTTAAACATTTGGCATTTTGGCTCTTTGTCTTTTCTTTTTCTTTTCTTTTGAGAGCTACCTTCTTGTCTAAACTAGAGCTTTCATCTTTAGAATAATAAGCCTTCCACTTAAAACCATTAAAACCCTTTTATTCAAGTTCCAAACTTGAAACTCTTTAAACCGAAATAAAACAAAGCAATTCCAATGAATACCCGCCCTATCCTAAGCCTAAAACTAGATTCAAAATGCAAAGCCAGCATCAATATGAAAGCCTAATCATGTCGCCTAAACCTAACACTTTATGCTAAGTTCAACCGAAATGAGGCCTCCCAAAGATTTATCACACAAGAACATTGGCTTGAAAGGAGGGTAAGGTAAAGGTGGGGAAGTCTACTTAGGCTTACAAGAGAGTGGTGAAAGGAAGAAGAAAGCCTAAATTTGTATAAGTGATCCATGTATCCTTGATTCAATTCATGAATCAAACCAAATGATCCAAGTATGGTTAGAGCTTATTTTCAAAGAGTGTACAATGCATCAAAGAACTACTAACTAGGGCCTTAAAACACTTCACGAGCTTAAAACACTTTTCAAGAAAAACTTTTGCCCCTTATGCAAATGTAAACAACCTAAATGCTCAAAAATTCTAGACTCGATCCTAAAATGTTTAACAATTCGAATGCAACTACATGAATTTTTTTTGAAAATTTTTAAAAATTTTATCATTATCTGGTGTTTTCTATGCCTTACATGATGCATGATGACTCAAAGGATGATAACAGAAAATAAGAGCAAAGAAAACATGTCAAACACGCCACACACTCCCCCAAACTTGAATGACACCGTCCGGTGGCAAACAAATTCAAAGGAGTTAAAACACAAAGCAAAAAGATGCATGGTATTTACAAGGATTGGTTGTTGGTTCCTCGGAGCTAAGTAAGGCTGGAGCATGAGGTTGCTCCAGACTTCTTGCTCTTCGTAGGAGTTTTGTGACTGATCTCATTGCCTTTATTCTTGCTCATTTCCTCATGGAGAGAGTGGCGCGCAGGTCGGTTCGTTGCTTGGGGCTCACGGATCTCAATGCCTCCGGTTGATCTCCTCCTCTTCTCGATCTGCTCAACCTCCACACTTGTAGTCTTCTTAGGTGAACTTCCTTTAAGCGCCTTGACTTTCTTGCTAAGCTTCTTGATCATCTTCCCTAGCCATTTATTGATCTTGCGCTGCATCTCAACGATTGAAGCAAGGAACTTCTCAGCTTTGGTTCTTGGCTCGAAGTCAAGCGTGGGGAGAACAAAGCTCTCTGGCATCTCAGCATCG
The DNA here is from genome assembly GCA_911865555.2 of Thlaspi arvense. Taxonomy (NCBI): domain Eukaryota; kingdom Viridiplantae; phylum Streptophyta; class Magnoliopsida; order Brassicales; family Brassicaceae; genus Thlaspi; species Thlaspi arvense. Next base: position 12,442,708 of record OU466861.1, read on the forward strand.
GATGTGGGTGACTCTGAACGTGGGTGAGAAGCTTGTGTGGGAGCGGCTGTACTTCCTAGAGGTGCAAAGCATTCCTCAACACTAGGCCGAAAATCAACGTGGCCAACACCTAGTAGCTCGGTTTCCTTCTTGTTTGGCAATATGCACACCCTCTTCTCATTCTCACAATCATAGAATAGATAAGCAAAGAAGCCCTCAGCTGGCGTGCGTCCCAAGCTATCTGTGTTCCTCATGTAAATCTCATCCATGTAAGCTCTCTCCGTACAAGGGATGTAGTCTGGAAGGGGGACACCAGCTTGAACAAACATTGGCGTGAGGAAGCCTCCTATCAACGCCGAACTTGCATTGCATCGCATCGCCCATGCCTTGTACTTCACCAAAGAGGCAGCTAAGATGCATTCGTAGTTAACATCATCTCCGAGCTCGTCCTCCATTGGCTCGTCGTTCTCCTTAGGATCGCCTAGGAGATGCTTAACGCCTTGGAACAGGAAGCACAGCTTGTTCATTGTGACTGTAGGAGCCACGGACCGCCCACTGAAGGTGTTGGCGATGAGTTTGAGCGTGTATCTCAGCACAATACTGCGGACTCTTGATCTTGGCCGTGTTTGCCTTGTAGTCATCGTTGCTGATTAGATCTCACAAGTCGTTGGCTTGAGTAAAAGGGGGAAACTCCACTTGCTTGGCGTCAGCCTTCAGAACGTATGCTTGGCACAGCTCGGCAATGGAGAGATGATAGGCTTGTCTCCTGATCTTGAAGGTGAGGTGGCCTTGGGAAGGAGTAGGAAGACTTGGATTCTCATAAGTGAACTCCAAAGTGGCGAGGAAGTCTATAAATGCGTCGGGATATGTTGGGAAATCCATTCTTGATAAGCACCGGAGCCCAATGTTAAGCTGATCAAAGTCTCCCAAGATCCCCATTTTAGCCAACAGATCCCTGCTCGCGAACTTCGTGGGATCAAACCTAAGCCTTTCCCGCGGTTTCTTGGCTTGCTTCTCCTCTTTGGTCCATCTAACCCTCTCCTGAACCACTTCTTGAGCTTCTCCTTCTTGTGCTGTCTCTTCTCTGGTTCTCTTTGGTGCTATTGGTACCTGAAACACGAATCTCAAGCAAGAGAATGAGTACAGGCGGCGAATATTGAGAGAAAGACAAGGTAAGAAAGAAAAACTTGTAACAATTACCCTAGATTTTTGGGGAATTTATAAAAAAATTAGCTAGATAATAGAGAAGAAAATCTAGAGATAGGATTAAATCTAGAAATTTTCTTAATATCTAGTTATTTTCAAAAATTATTTAAACTCCTTAACAACTAACCATCAACCAAAGCAAATAAAAGGAAATTTTCTAAAAGATTTTAAACAATTTGAGCCAAAAATACCATTGCAAGGATGAAAGCAGATGTTATTAGCCTCTAGAAATAGAAAATCACATACTCTCTTTCTTCAGAAAACTCGAAATACAAATGAGAGAGAGTGTATGGTTGCATGGGAATATAAAGGCTAACAAAAGTGTAAAACCAAGGGCAAAAAAGTGGTTTCTGACAAAAGTGTGGTCAATGCACATCTTTCATGGTCAAAGATGTTTGCCTTGACCACAATTCAAATTTAAAAACAGGAGGGAAAGAAGAAAAGAGGGAAATAATTTACTTACCTCGTCACGTGATCAAGTCCATTTGGTCGATCTATGACTCGATCTCATGCCCATGTTGACTAGGATCGAGAGGTTTGATCGATCAGGGACTCGATTCAGATTGCATCGAGTCTTAGATCGATTGTGCCCTCTCGTTCCATGATTTTTTGGTCACTCAGACTGTGCTCCTTGGATCGAGCCGCGTGATCGATTTGGGGGTCGTTTGGGCTTAGATCGAGTGGCAGATCGAGTAGACTGATCGATCTAACCTCAAGGATCGAGTGAGGTCAGTCGATCCACACCTCGTTTGCATTTCAAGCTAAACGTATGGGTGGTTTATCCTCTAATGATCGACTGACTCACTCGATTGTCTACTCGATCTCGTCTAGATCGACTGACTCCTCTCGATTCACTAGCTCGATATAGTCAAAATCGAACTAGGATAAGTCGATATAGCACTTGATCTCTAGCCTATACTTAGCCCTTCTCGCCTCTTTTGACTCCATGATCATGGTCTACAATCCCTCATCCTTTCACCTACACACTTAAACATAAAAAAAAAAAACTGAAATAGAAAGAAACTAAAAATATGTACAAGATAGACATGGGAATGCCTCCCAAGTGCGCTTTCTTTAACGTCTTTAGCTAGACTTTACTTGGTTCAGGCCTGAGGTGGGTCTTGGAGAATCATGGTGGTGCTGTCCTTGTTGCAATCACTCGCCAGGTAGGGCTTGACCCTGTGCCCATTAACCGTGAAAGCATTTCCACTCTTGCCAACCAATGTAACCGCTCCATTGGGTAGAACTTCCTTTGCTCTCAAACGGTCCACACCATCTAGATTTGAGCTTTCCAGGGAACAGCTTCAACCTCGAGTCATAGAGTAGCACCATACTGCCTTCCCTTAACTCTTTGTGAACCAACTTCTTGTCATGAACCGCCTTGGTCCTTTCCTTGTAGATCTTAGCACTCTCGTAGGCTTCTAACCGAAGCTCATCTAGCTCATGTAGTTGAATCAACCTCTTCTCCTGTGCTGTCTTTAGACTGAAGTTCAGCTGCTTCACCGCCCACAGTGCTCTATGCTCCAACTCGACAGGAAGATGACATGCCTTGCCGTATAGAAGAGTGAAGGGAGTGATACCTATAGGAGTTTTAAAAGCGGTCCGGTAAGCCCATAGAGCATCATCTAGTTTAACCGCCCAATCCTTTCGAGTTGTTCCCACTGTCCTCTCTAAGACAGCCTTGATCTGTCTATTAGAGACATCTACTTGCCCACTAGTTTGTGGGTGATAAGGTGTTGCTACCTTGTGCTTCATGCCATACTTCTTCAAGAGACCTTCAAACACTTTGTTGATGAAGTGGCTGCCCCCATCACTGATCACTACTTTTGGAACTCCAAACCATGGGAAGATGATGGTCTTGAAGAGCTTGATCACCACCTTTGCATCGTTTGTTGGGGAAGCTATAGCCTCAACAACCTTAGACACATAATCAATGGCTACCAAGATGAATTTGTTGCCGTAAAAAGATGGGAAAGGACCCATAAAATCTATCCCCCATGCGTCAAAAACATCAACTTCAAAGATTGGCACTTGAGGCATCTCATTCCTCTTCGTGATGTTTCCAGCTCTTTGACAAGCTTCACAAGACTTGACAAACTCATGAGCATCTTTGAATAGCGATGGCCACCAAAAACCGGCTTGTAAGACCTTTGTTGCCGTTTTGAAAGAAGTGAAATGTCCTCCATATGACAAACCGTGGCAATGTAGAATGATATCTTGCGCTTTCTCTCTTGAAACACATCTTCTATACAAGTTGTCTACTCCCCTCTTGTACAAGTAAGGCTCGTCCCAAAAATAATGAGAGATGTCTCTCATGAACTTCTTCTTGTGGTAGTGGTCAAGATGAGTGGGTTCTTCTCCACAAGCTAAGAAGTTCACTATATCAGCATACCAAGGCAGGTTCTCTTCTCTTAAAGCCAAAACATCTTCAAACTGATCCTCTAGCCTTGTGCATACAACGGTGTTGATCATCATGAGTTGCTCTTCAGAAAGTGAATCATCTAAGGGTAAGGTTTCATTCACTCTCATCCTAGAAAGGTGATCAGCAACACCATTATCTATCCCCTTCTTGTCTTTTACTCCATATCAAACTCTTGTAGAAGCAGAATCCACCTTAAGAGCCTCGGCTTGTTATCCTTGTTAGAGTAGATGTACCTAAATTCCGCGTGATCCGTGTATACAACAACCTTAGAGCCCACAAAGTATGATCTGAACTTCTCAAAAGTAAACACAACGGCCAGCAGCTCCTTCTCGGTTGTAGCATATCTCACTTGCGTGTCATCCAAGGTACGATTAGCATAGTAGATAACATGCAATCTCTTATCCTTCATTAACCGGCGGCTCAAGACTCATCATTACCTCAATCTTTGCTTTGTCAACCTCTATCCCATGCTCAGATATTTCGTGACCGAGTACAATCCCTTCCTTCACCATGAAGTGACACTTCTCCCAGTTCAGCACCAAGTTTGTCTCCTCACATCTCTTAAGTACCTTGCAAAGATTCAACAAACAAGCAGAAAAGGACGCACCATATACAGAGAAGTCATCCATAAACACTTCTAGCATCTCTTCTATAAGATCAGAGAAGATCGACATCATGCACCGCTGGAATGTTGCTGGTGCATTACACAACCCAATGGCATCCTTCGATATGCGAAGGTGCCATAAGGGCATGTAAAAGTCGTCTTCTCTTGACCGTTAGGATTGATTGGTATTTGAAAGAAACCACTATAACCATCAAAAAAGCAATAATATGGATGATTAACAAGTCTTTCAAGCATCTGATCAATAAAAGGAAGAGGAAAATGATCCTTTCTTGTAGCTGAATTGAGCTTCCTATAGTCTATACACATTCGGTGACCAGTTATGGTTCTTGTAGGATTCAATTCATCTTTTTTATTCTTAATGACTGTGATTTCCCCCCTTCTTAGGCACCACGTGGACAGGAGAAATCTATGTGCTGTCACTGATGGGGTATATCACATCAGCCTCTAACAGTTTCAAAATCTCCTTCTTAACTACTTCTTTCAAATTCGGGTTTAAGCGTCTTTGATGTTCAATAGAAGAAGAGTTCTCATTATCTATGTGAATCCTATGAGTGCAAAGCATGGATGAAAGGACCTTGATGTCACTTAGAGAGTACCCAATGGCCTTCCTATACTTTCTCAGCTCATTAAGGAGCGAGTGCAACTCATCATCACTTAATTTCTCATTCACAATAATGGGATAAGTCTCATTAAGCCCTTAGAAAGCATACCTTAGCTCTTTTGGAAGCTTCCTTAGGTCCACCTTTGGGATCGAGTCATCCGGTCGATCTTCCACTCGTTCTGGTCCGGATCGAGTAACTTCACTCGATTCACCTACTCGATTTGATGTGGATTGAGCAGGAGATCGAGTCCCCGTCTTGTTCTCTGAACTGATCGATTGGCTTCTCTCGATCTTCTCATCGTTCTCTTTCCTGGATCGACCAGCCTCCTCGATCTTCATGTCGATTGCTGTCCTGGATCGAGTGATCTTCTCGATTTCCTGATCGATCTCTAGGCATCTCCCTTCATCTTCCTTCACAACTTTCCTAGAATCAAGAATGTGGACGTATTCTTGAGTCTGATCACTCAGAAAACCAAACTCTCCATACTCCTTTGTCAAGGCAAGCTGCAAGTGAACTTCTTGTTCCAACTCCTCAAGCAACTCATCGGCCAAAGCGTCTAGAGTCTCAATGTAGAAAGCTTCACCACCGATTGTAGGCTTCTTCAAGACTTCATTGATATCAAAGTCTAGCTTTGTTTCCTTTCGCAAGTGCAGGGAGATCTTCTCGTTCTTTACGTCAATTATGGCTTCGGCGGTGGCTAAAAATGGTCTGCCAAGGATTAGAGGATTCTTTGGCTCTTCATCCATCTTAAGTACAACGAAATCGGTTGGTACGTTTACACCATTGATCCTCACGGGCAAATCCTCAAGTAAACCCACGGGAAGCCTTATGCTTCTGTCAGCTAGCACCGGAGAGATCCTACACTCTTGAAACCGTGTGAAACCGAGCTTCTTTGCTATGGAATGGGGCATGAGGTTTATACTTGCACCAAGATCACACAAACAGCTATGAAATGTCAAGGGACCGAGTGCACATGGTATAGTGAACGATCCTGGATCTCCAAGCTTCTTAGGAACAATCTCTTTGTGAGTAATAGTGCTGCACTCTTCACTCAACACCAAAACCTCTTGACTTTCTTTAGTCTTCTTAGTAAGAGTGTCTTTGAAAAACTTTGCACACTTAGGCATCATGGCCAAACAATCCACCAAAGGTAGCTTGATCTCAACATCTTTCAAATGCTTCTCAAAGACTGCTCTATGCTTCTCTAGAAGCTGTTTCTTGAACAATCCAGGAAAAGGAAGCTTCGGCTTGTATGGTGAAGGAACAAATGCATCTTTCTCTTTGCTCACCTCTTCCACTTTCTTCTCTACAACGGCTTCCTTGCCCTTCCTTGGTCTCTCAATCCACACATTATCAAAGGTGATCTCCTCATCATTTGAAAGCTTACCCTCCCCCTCTTGAACCAAAATGTCCTCATTGTCCTTAGGTGCAACTCTCGGTGGTACCTCTTTCCCACTTCGTATGGTAATAGCGTTTGCATACTCTTTGGGATTCTGCTCACACTTGCCCGGTAAGCTGTTCTGACCGCTTGTACTAGCCTTTCCTTTCTCTAACTACTTGATCTTGTTGTTCAGTTTGGTTATCTGTGTTGAGACATCAGTAAGAGAAGAATCTAGCCGGTTGTTCATCTCAGCAAACTTCTGCTTAGTTGAAGCTTGACCTTGAAGCAACTGTTGGAACATTGCTTGTACCGGATCTTGAGGTTGGGGTTGCATTTGTTGTAGTTGTGGAACAAAGCCGGGAGGAAACATAGGAGTGTAGCCTTTGTTGCCTTGCTGTTGCTGCTGACCCTGGAAGTTCCCTTGCCTCTGCCCTTGAAAGCAACTATTCTGTTGAAAGCCCTTGTTGTAAGGGATAAACGGCTTTGCTTGCTGAGGGGGGTACACCAGGTCCTTTGGATTCTCAACGTTGGTGCTACGGTATGAGAGGTTGTTGTTGCCCTGGTAGCCTTGAGAATAGCCATGTGGCTTGTTGTAGTTCTGACCAGCAACCCAATTAGCTTCCTCTTCTTGGCATTGCTTGAGCTCATCTAAGACATCCACGGCTTCTCCAACAAAATGCACTTGTTTTTGGTTGGCAAGGACAAGCTTATCAATCTTCCCATGCAACGACTTTATTTCTTTCTTGTGAGCTTCAAGATCAGCTCCTCTTGGTGCGCGGTCATAGTCCTTGGAATAGTTCCAGTCACTCAATGCCAAACTCTCTATGAGTTCCACACATTCTTCCACCTCTTGTCCAAGAAAGTTTCCTTTGCTTGCCGTGTCAATGAGCAATCTGATCTTTAGAAGAGTTCCGCGGTATATGGTACTCAAGAGTGTATCTTCACTGAATCCATGGTGAGGACAAGCTATAGTGTAATCATTGAAACGCTCCGAAACTTCATTGAATGTCTCATTCTGCCTTTGAGTGAAGCCACTAATCTCACTTCTCAACCGAGCTGTTCTTGTTCTTGAGAAAAACTTTGAGAGAAAAGCTTTCTTACAGTCAGCCCAAGAAGTAATAGTGCCTTGTGGAAGAGTCTTCTCCCAATGTCTAGCTTTGTCACCAAGGGAAAAGGGAAATAACAGCAACTTGAAGCTGTCCTCCGAGATACCATTTATCTTCAACATCCCACAAATCTGCTCAAAGTTGTCTAGATGCGCAAATGGGTCTTCCAAAGCTAGCCCATGAAACTTGTTATTTTGAACCATCTGAATAAACCCTGGCTTGATCTCGAAGTTATTGTTTTGGACTGGTGGAGGAGTAATCCCAAAGCGGTTATGATGTGTATTAGGAGCATCTCCAGCACAAATGATCCGAGGTGGTCTAGCTGCATTGTTGGGGTTTCCATTGCCCCTTCCTACAGCATCGTGAGCTGGTGGAGGTCCCTCAGGATGTTCCTGCTCAGCCATACTTTCAAAGTTAATTGTACCAGCTTGCACAATCTCTTCAAAGGCTTGAGCTTGCTCTCTTGCTCTTCTTGTTCTTGAACTTCTGAGTTGGTGAATATTGTCCAGGGGTTTAAGTAGATTGTTGTCACCCCTGGAGCGCAAATTCATGTACCTGAAAGACACAAGTGTGAAGAGAAAGAGATTAGTAACCAAATGAAATTAAAGGCCTAGTCTTTACTAAACCCCAAATCCTAATGCTTCCTAACAATCCTAAGATGGCAACGGCGCCATTTGATAAACATAGTTTTAGCAATCAAATATCAAATCCCAAACCACAACAATGATATAGTATAGCAGTAAGGGTATCAATCCAACCTAGGAAGCAGGAAGAGCAATAGGAATGCAAGGGTAAAGCAAATCTAAAATCGGGAAAATGATTGGTAAAATCGAAGAAAACTAAATACAACGACCAAATGAGATGCAAAACTATTTTAAAATCCCTGGAAGAGGGTTAACTACCACTAGGAAAAAGCAGAAGATTAAAAATGGAAATCTACTAAGAACTCAAAATCGAGCACTGAATCGAGTAAAACAGACCTATCTAACAACTTAAAGCAAATGACTTTTAATGAACAAAGATGCAAGCTTTCTGACAACAGAAAGATAAACAGAGGTTTTAAAATGCTAAAATAGTGTTCAGGGTCGAGGGTCATATTCAAGAGTGTTCAAAGGTTCATGCTTTGGTTTGAAAACACATAGATCTATTCATTTGATGAGCTTTCCCTAAGCCTTGAAAACAAAACAAGAACCATTTATGGCATGTGGTATGGTTCACTTCCTCAATCTCTTCTCCAAACCCATGGCGTTTGGTGGAAAAAGAGATCAAAGAGCAAAAAAACAGATTTCAACTAATAGCCTAACTAACGTCCTTTACATCCATGGCGTTTGGAAGAGGGTCGATTAGTCTCTAGGACTTGGTTTTCAAGGATTTCTGAATCCTGTCAAGGTAAAAAAGCCCTGGAATCATAGAGATCTTTTCCAAGACTCTCTAAGCCTTAAGATCCCAAGATCCTAGAAAAGAAGGAATGAAGAACAAGGAAAACACAAAACTTAAACCTCTTAAACCCTTGAATCACCTCAACCCTTTACCCAAAGAAAAACTACTCGTTACTCATGATTGAATCCGAATAAAATGCAATGAAAGATTAACTAATCATGAGTAAACAATTGATTAAAGGAAAATACTTAATATTGAAAGGATTCCAAGTGCTCAAAAACAAGAAAAAGCTTAAAGTTCAACAATGGCTAATCCTCCAAAAAACGAAGAACAGAAAAGAGAAGACTGAAAATTGTCTCCAGAAAGTGATGGCCGCCTTATCCCAAAATAGCTAAACAGCTGGAATGGTCAACCCCCCCCCCCCCCCCCCCCCCCCCCCCCCGCTCCAAAAACGGTTAAAGTACCCGAGATCGATCTTGAGATCGATCAGTGCACTCGATTGTCTTCAGGGATCGCCTTCTGCTGCTCGATCTGCAAGTCGATCTGGTTGGATGGATCGAGTACTTCGTCCGATCTTCTACTCGATCCTTGGATGATCGAATCGTGGTCTCAATCCGACTCTCGTTCTGCATGGCATCATTTACATCTGTACAACGGATCGATCACCTCTCTCGATCTTGGTCTCGATCTTTCCTCTTGAATCGACTTGGGTCACTCAATCTTCTGGTCGATCTCATCTAGATCGACCTGCCTTGCTCGATCCGCTACTCGATCTTGGGTCCTTTGCATGCATGGTTAAGCTCTCCAAGTGTCAACGAGCTTCGTTTTAATCCTCAACACGTCCCCATAACTTCCACAACTCCAGAGTGCTCCAAACAACCTAATAATGATGCAAAAGTGCAAGAAATATGCAAAATGCGAATGCAAAGAGACCTAGGACCTAAAATGCAACATATAGATCAAACTAGCCTATAATGCAAGATGAATGCATGAAAAACTATCCTAAATGCATGCAAAATATGCAAAATATATGGTAATATCACTACGGCATAGAAAAAACCAAAAAAATTTGAAATTGTTTCGAAAAAAGCTTCATAAAAAGAGTTTTATTTTTATGCATTCATATAAGATTTAGACTTCATGCATTCATATAGGACTAGCTTGCTTGTTTAATTTAGGAACAATGATAGTACATCTTTATTAATGCTAGTAGTTTATGAAAATAAAGCCCTTGTTTTTAATCCTTTGATGCATTTGATGTTGAACTAGAAATAAAGCTGAACCACTTTTGAAATTTGCATTTGTGTGAGCCTTGTTTGAAACTGAAGCATGCTTTAAAATGATTTCAACCTTTGTTTAAATGGTACCTAATTTGAATTTGCAATTATCATGTTTTATCCATTTGTGATTAATATCATGGATAGTTTAAAATATTTGAATCTTCTTATTCTCTTTTGCCATTCTCTAAAAGATCCAATTAGATTTCCTCACCCTAAACTAAACCTCCTTTCAAGACAAAACTTTAATAGTGTGTGATTTGTGAGGCCTCCTTCCTTCATGGTTGTTGCTTAGAAAAAAGTGTTGGGTTGGAACTACAAGAGAAGTATTTCCATTGTAGAACTAGCTCACTCTTGAGTTATATAGGCTAGGATGTTTGGGGAATGGTTTGGGATTTATTTGGGTTTGGTTTAAAGAGAAGCAAAGACGAAAAGAAGTCAATGCAAAAAGAAAAGGAGTGTAGCACAAGCAATGGTGGAAATGGCGGTTCTTAGTTTAAAAGAAAAGAAGGCTCATGTTCAAAGAAGAAAAGAAGGTGCAAGAAGTGCGAAGCAAAGAGAATCAAACAGCCAAAGGCGAAATCAGCACAGCATCTCAAAGTAAAAGGAGCCAAGTCAGAAGAAGCAAAAGAAGCTTAAAAGAGAAGATTTTTGGGTTTCTAAAAGGGTTTAAAGTTCTTAAAAGGGTAGCATAGGTGGGTTTACATTGATTAGCTAGAGTTAGGAAAATTTCTTATAGGTATTGGGTAGATGGGAGTCTTCCTTTGTATGTGTAAGTTGTTCTTTGACCCTTAGCATTTTGCCAAAGCACAGCCATGCTTTTCATTGAGAGAACCCTTGAAACACCAAAACCAGTTTGAAAAGTGGAATCATTTTTATTTCACTAAGCCGTGTCCCTTAGCCAAATGACACATTTACATTTACATAAGAATGATTCACGGTTTGAGCTTAATTGAATGTTAAAAAGGTTGTTTGATTTGATAAGCATGTGTAGGTTTATAGCAATTTGATTATTCTTGCTTTGTGATGATTGTGGCTAAGTGTTTAAAGTATTCTTCCATCAAGTGCATTCTAAAATTAAGAACATGGACTTCATTTTTATTTATTGTTAGCATTTTTAGAGATATGAGTTCCCATTATAAACTCATCACCATGTTAAGTGTTTGTTTGCTTTAGGGCAAGCAAAAGCTAAGTGTGGGGGTGTTGATAGCTTGCTATATTAGAGCATTTTAGGCTGCATTTCATGCATTTTTTCCCTTGTTTTTACATAATAGTTTAGTATTTTAATCTCATGTGCATTTAGAATCAACATTGAATGCATTTAGTTTAGGTTTGGATGCATATGTGTGCTTGTGGTGCTTTTCAGGTGTTTATGGAGGTTTTACAACTTTGGGAGAAGATGGATGCAGCTCACATTCGAAGAAGATGCCAAAGAAGGAGCCTTGCAAAGTTTGGTCCCATATTGAGGAGAAGCATCGAGCAAAACCTCTGCATAGTGTGCCCGATGTAAGCCGCAGGACGTGAAGAAGAAGAACGGATCAAGGAGTCTAAGGCATTGGATGCATTGAGGTGCTAAATCGAGCATGGAATGCTGTACAGGCTGATACGCGCTGCACGAGCCATATCGGGGTTGTACATCGAGCAGAACATTGTCCGTATAACCCCGATACAACTTATCCCTTATTATAAAAGGGAAACCACAAAACATTGTCGCTATCTGATCTTATGCTATCCATCCTTATCTTTATCATTTCATCTTGTTCTTGCACCTAAAGGGAGATTTGCTCTAGATATCTTTCCTTTAATAAAAGTTTGCATTTTTATGGTTTAATCTTATCTTCTGATCTTTGATTTAGCACCCTGGTAGTTTAGTTTCCTTATCTTCGCATTTTGATCTCATCTACTCATGTTTATCTCTAAACCAATAGGATTAAACATGGTTAGTGAGTAGTTTACCTTAGATTTTGGGTTCTAGATAGGGAAAGTGGTGATTAAGATGTGACTAAGGGGTGATTAGGCTTGATTATTTTTATTCTCTGTTGTTTCCTTCTCTTGCAAAGTGCTTATTCATAAAACTTATCCCTTTTGATTGAATATGGTATTGTTGATGCATATGGTTCACTTGATGGCTTGATATCTCATTTCTATGCATGGTTCGAGTATTTGGTTTGATAGTCTAGCTTGGTCTATGTTTCCTTTATTCAGTGACACCGAAGTGATAGTTTACCTTGCTAGATGATTCGCTTAGGGCTAGATAGTGTTGGTTATGAGATTCTTGCTTGATGGTTAGATAGTGTGCATTGAAAGATCATGCCTTTGTTTGATATATGTTCATTGCTTAGCATTGTTAGGATTTTGCAACTGTGAGCTTAAGTCCATATTCTCAATTGGTTGACTAGCTGCATAGGTCTCTATATGGTTCACAAGATTGATAGATGATCTGAATCCTTGCTTGGGTGAGAGTTGTTTACTTGTTTAGTACTTCTCTTAGGCTAGAGTGGTTTTGTTCTTTATCTTCATGGTTGAAGAATACACCATCAAAAGTGGGTTTGACACTTCAATCTTATTGAATCTGAATTCCTCGTTGGCGCCAAGCTGATTCCATTTAGATACCTTGTCTAGGATTGCAATATTGAGAATTGCTTGTTTATGAATGCTTGATGTTTGCCTTTGCTAGAAATCCTCTTTGTCGCTCTTGAAAGCCACTAATCCCACTACTGCTTAGAACCTTAAATCTTGCTTTTTATTAGTTGTCTTAAAACCTCTTTGCTTAGTTATCTTTGCTAGTTTAAATTCAGTCTTCATCTTGCTTAGTATTGCTTAAGTTGTCTTCTATTTGGTTCTTGATTAGTTCTTGTTTAGTACTTGCTTTAGTTTCATCACATAGTCTTTGTTACTTGCATCCTGATATATCATGGTTTTTATGGTTTTTAACCATGATATTTGGCTGATGTTTGCTTGAGGGCAAGCAAAAGCTAAGTCTGGGGGAGTTGATAAATCATGGTTTTTATGATTTTTAACCATGATATAGTCCTTTTTATTGAGTCTTTTTGGTCTTTTTAGAGTCTAGAAGAGTCTTTGCAGGTTATAGCATGTCTGGAGCATAATTGGAGATATTGGAGCTTTTTGGATCATTACAAGTTGAAGCCACGAAGTGCCTAGCTCGGAGAAGAAAGTATGCCATATGGTGACGCTTGTCACCCACCAAGGAAGGAGCGTGGCTTGTTTGTTAAAAGATGGAGCATTATTTGCAGAACTAGACCAGAAGTTCCATTATTTGCAAGAAAGCCCCAGATCATGTTTAGCCTCTATTTATTAGGTTTATCAGCCATTGTTGGCATTTGTCTTAGATTTTAGAATTCAGAGAGTTTGAGAGAGAGATTTATTTAGAGCTTTTTAGGAAGACAGATCATGTACTCTTTTGAGAAGATTTCGAACCCCCTTATTCTTTTACTCTTTCTCTTAATGCAATTTTATTCAGTTATGTTTTGTGATTCCATGATCATGTCTGAGTAATTTGCTAGTTAAGTTATGGCTTTTTCAAAGGTTGATGAAGAGTTTGTAGAATTGTTACCTGTCAGGAATATCTTTTGGTTTTTCATCTCTGCTTGATTTAAAATCGAATTTCTTAGACACATCATCTAGAATCCGAAAATCATAGGTTGTTCAATATATGTGAGACCATTATTGATAACCTGAACTAGTATTTGATGAGCAAAACAACTTAGTGCAAAGAGATTTTGCTTATGAGTTTTGTGAACAATTGAATCTGATCATATTGCATGTTTAGGTTGTTATGGTTTGCAAAGAGATTTGAAACTCTGGGATTTAAACATAGTTAACTTCTGCAATGAGAATTGATTAGTTATATATTTGATATTCATGTTCAAAATGGTTTTTAATCATTCCTGATTTCATGCATTCTACATTCTCGGATTCAACCTGCGAACTGTCCTGACTTAGCGCTTTTAGTCTTCTGAAACTTAGATCAACAACTTAAATTTCGTTTGCTTACTTTTATTTATGCATTCGAATTACGTACATCACATATTGCTTAGCTTAATCCGAACCTACATTCGTTAGTGTAGTCTGCATTACTCCTTTGGGATTTGATACCCCTTGTACTACAACTGCTTTTGTTATGCATTTGCAGTAGTTTTATTTGGGTAAAACTTGAGCCCTATCAAGTTTTAATTTGTTTACTAACTTTCAATTTCTTTTCCTTGTGCTGGTTTAAGGTGTATGCCTAATCGCAGTACCAAAAGCAACAAAGAGAAGGAGCTTTTGACCTTAGGCATTGACGAGCTAGCTAAGTTGGAAAGGACTATTAGGAAAGCTAAGAAGCAATCTACAATGGTCGCTCCACTTTTATTGGTTGAAGATGCAGAAGGTCACTTGGTTGACAGAGAAGGAAACACGAGGAACGTAGAGGGGCAGAGGATTGATCAAGATGGGAATGTCATCGTTGAATAGCAGGTTCAACAAGTGGCAGAAGACGCTGGAGTCCCTGTTGCTGCCAATAACGCTGCTGGACGTTTTGTACAGAGGACTTTAGGTGACTACAATAGACCATATCAGTTATATGCCAACAGAGCTGCAATCCGACCTCCTGCCTTCCAGAGGAACGGTTTATAGCTTAAACCTGTCTACTATCAGCTGGTTGGCCAGCATCCATTCCATGGCTTACCTCATGAGCATCATATGGATCACATTGAGAGGTTTGAGGATTTGGCTTTAAGTGTCAAAGTCAATGGAGTCACTAATAACTTTTTGTTATGCAAGCTTTTCCCATACTCTCTTGGAGGAGAGGCTGCATATTGGTTGAAGCAACTGGAACCTGCTTCACTGACCACTTGGGAAGACACAAAGAACGCTTTTCTGAACAACTTTTATGATGATGCAAGATCAGAAGACATGAGGACGAAAATTGCATCCTTTACACAAGGTCCTACTGAAGCTTTTAAGGCTTCTTGGATCAGATTCAAGTCTTATCAAAAGGACTGTCCTCATCATGGCTTCAGTCAAGTGCAACTACTTGGGATCTTATTCAGAGGCATTGACTGGAAGTATCAGATGGCGCTGGATGCAGCTAGTGCTGGATACTTCAACACCAACAGACAAGAAGAGGCGATCAGGATGATTGAGAATTTGGTATGCAGGAACAGCACTAAGAATGCAGATTTTCAGAGGATGAAACAAGCTGGTTTGGATGATGAAAATCAGATTGCTGAAGTTAAGGCTAAGCTGGACAGTAAGCACAGTCTCTTGGTGGGAAAGAAGTCAGTTCATTTTCTTGCAGAGGTGGAGACTTTCGAAAATACATAAGAGGTTGAGCAGGAAGATGTGAATTTCATCAATTCTGGCGGTTTTCAGGGTCAAAGGTATGGAAATCAGCAGTTGAACAGAGGCTACAACATCAACAATCAGAAGAGTGCCTTTACAGGAGGTCAGAACACGTCTGGTTACACTCCTAAGCCTCTATTCCAGAAGACAGAGTACCAGAAACCATTCCAGAACAGTGGTACTTACAACATAAACTATGGTTCTTCTTCCTACCAACCTGCACCTTCACAAGAGAACAAGATGGAAGCAATGCTGGACCAGATCCTAGAAGGACAACAGAAGCTGACAGTGGACTTCAATGGTAAGATAGATTCGCTCTATCAGGACTTGAATGGGAAAATTAAGAGTCTGAACTCTCATATGAAGAAGCTTGATGTTCAAGTTGCCCAAACTGCAGGAGCTGTTCAGAGGCAAGAAGGATTTCTTCCAGGAAGAACTGATGCTAACCCCAAACACCATGTGAATGCCATCACATTGAGGAGTAGAAAGAACCTGCAACCAGTGTCACAGAAGGATTTAAGCTCAAGAAATTTTGTGGGTATTGTAGAGTATGAAGATGAAGATATTTCTACTGAGAGTCCACGGGTGACGCTCGTCACCAATAATGGGTGTCGCTCGTCACCCCTTGAGCACAACCCCGACGACCCATCTTCATAGTTTGGTTACGACCGTCACCCAAATCGAGCAAACAACCACGACTTGTCCAAAACGAGTGACGCTCGTCACCCATCTGGTGATGGTCGTCACCCGTTGCAACATACTGCAGTTTCGCCTAAGACTTCAGATAATGCTAAGGAGACAGTGTATAAGCCCAAGATACCATATCCTAAGCATCCTAAGAATTCTAAGCAGAAGCTTGAAGATGCTAAATGCAAGGCTATCATGGACAAGTTGGTTATTGAGATCCCATTGATTGATGCTGTGAGAATCACTCCTGTTACAAGGAGGTATTTGAAGAGAATGGTGACCAATAACTTGAGTTTAGAGGCTGGGACTATGATGATCAACGAACAGGTCAGTGCAGTGATTCAGAACAGAGTACCAGAGAAGCTTTCAGACCCTGGAAGCTTTGTTTTAGACTGCACAATCTTTTCTGACAGGTTTGAGAGATCATTGTGTGATCTTGGTTCTAGTGTGAACCTTATGCCACATTCTATTGCCAAGAGCTTGGGGATGACCGATTTTAAGGCTACAAGGATATCTCTGGTCCTAGCTGATAGATAAGTCAGAGTTCTTGAAGGTGTGATAGAGGATGTTCCTATCAAAGAAGGAGATTGCATGATTCCTACTGATTTAGTGGTTCTGGAATATGGAGAAGAACCCAAAGACCCCTTGATTCTTGGCAGACCCATCTTGGCTACTGCAGGAGCTATCATTGATGTCAGGAAGGGTAGAATAGAGCTGAATGTTGGCGATTTAGTGATGAAATTCGAAATGGATAAGCTGATGAAGAGGCCAACCATAGATGGACAGACTTTTTATGTGGATGTTCTCACAGACATTGCTGATCAGATCTTCCATGAGATGAGTTCAGAGGACCCCTTAGAGAGGGCATTGACCACTTCTACAGCAGAGTTTGAGCATTTGGATGCTGCTGCAACAGGCTACCCAAAGATGATGGATGCTACTGCACAAGTGATGCAACTGGTTGCACAGGATGAGCCTATCACCACATCTGCGAAAGCTACAGAAATGGGTGATTGGAGTGCAGCAAAAACACCAAAATTGGAGCTTAAACAGCTCCCTGCAGGGCTAAGGTACGCATTTCTTGGAGAAAATTCCACTTATCATGTTATTGTAAATGCTTCATTAAACAATGCAGAGCTCACCCTTTTGCTAAGTAAGCTGCGAAAATTTTGCAAAGCTCTTGGCTATTCTCTTGATGATATTCCAAGGATCTCACCAGACTTGTGTATGCGTAGGATACACCTGGAGGATAAATCGAAATCATCAGTTGAACACCGGAGGAGGCTGATATATCATGGTTTTTATGGTTTTTAACCATGATATAAGTCCTTTTTCATTGAGTTTTTTTGGTCTTTTTAGAGTCCTAGAAGAGTCTTTGCAGGTCATAGCATGTCTGGAGCATAATTAAAGATTTTGGAACCTTTTGGAGCATTCTGAGTTGAAGCCACCAAGTATCCAACTCGGGAAGAAAAGTATGCATATGGGTGACGCTCGTCACCACTTTTGGTGACGCTCGTCACCCAGAAAGGAACGGGTCGTGGCTGTTTTCTAAAAGATAGAGGATATTTGCAGTTTTGGCCCAGAAGTTCCAGTATTTGCAAAAAGACCCTGGATCGTGTTTTAGCTTGTATATTAGGTTTTTCAGCCATTCTTTTGGCAGATATCTGGTATCTTATTATTTTTGAGAGCTTTAGAGAGAGATTTGTAGCAGAGCTTTTGGAGAGACAAATCAGACTCCTTCAGAGCAGATTTTGAACTCATTTATTTCTACTTCTTATTTCTTTTATGCAATCCATTCTTTTCATGATATTTTCTCAAATCACCATGTCTGAGTAGTTTGTTAGTTAAGTTAGGGCTTTTCAAAGGTTGAAGAAGAGTTTGTAGAATTGCTAAAACTATAGGAAATCCAATGGTTCTTCATCTGTGCTTGCATTAAAAATCGATTTCTTAGATACATCATCTGGATTTCGAAACCCTAGGTTTTTTGATAGATGTGAGAGCATTATTAATCACCTGAACTAGTATCTGATGATCGAAACAACTTAGTGCAAAGAGATTTGGCTTAGGAGTTTTGTGAACAATTGAACCTGATCGTTACTGCATGTTTAGGTTGTTAGGGTTTGCAAAGAGATTTGAAACTCTGTGATTTAGACATAGATAACTTCTGCAATGATAATTTATTAGTTATATATTTGCGATTCATGTTCAAGACGGTTCTTATTCATTCCTGATTGCATGCATTCTACACTCTCGGATTCAACCTGCGAACTGTCCTGACTTAGCGCCTTTAGCTTTCTGAACTTTAAGAACAGTCTCAAAAACGCCCACTTGCTTTTATTACTTTAGTTATTTCGCATTACATTCATTACTTATTGCTTAGCTTAATCTGAATCTACATTCGATAGTGTAGTTTACTTACTCCCTTGGGATTCGATAACTCCTTATACTACGACTGCTTTGCTGTGCACTTGCAGTAGTTTTTATTTGGGTAAAACCTGACCCTATCAAGTTTTTGGCGTTGTTGCCGGGGAGTAAATAGCTGAAGTTAAGGCTAAGTTGGACAGCATGCACAGCCTTTTGGTGGGAAAGAAGTCAGTCCAATTCGCTGCAGAAGTGGAGAGTTTAGAAAATCCTGAAGACATTGAGCAGAAAGATGTTAACTTCATCAATGGAGGTTTTCAGAACCAAAGGTTTGGGAATCAACAGTGGAACAGAGAATTTAATGGCAACAATCAGAAGAATACCTTCTCAGGAAACTAGAATGCTTTTGGTTATACTCCAATGCCACAGTTCCAGAAGACTGAAGTTGAGAAACCATACCAAAACAGCAGAAATTTTGGTTCTTCTTCCTACCAAACTGCACCTCCACAAGACAATAAAATGGAAGCTATGCTGGAGCAGGTACTTGAAGGACAGCAGAAAATGACAGTGAACGTCAATGGCAAGCTAGATTTATTGTACCAAGACCTGAATGGAAAAATTGAGAATCTGAACTCTCACATGAAGAAGCTTGATATGCAGGTTGCTCAAATTGCAGGAGCTGTTCAAAGGCAAGAGGGATTCTTTCCTGGAAGGACTGATATCAATCCCAAGCAACAGGTTAATGCCATCACAGTCAGGAATGAAAAGGAGCTTAAAACAGTGCAGAAAAAAAGGTTGAGTGCAGAACAGATCGTGCAACTGATGGAATCTCAAGATGAAAATTTTGCAGTCTCAGAGGTGAGTGACAACCGTCATAAAGGAGGAGTGATGCTCGTCACCAACTTACAAGGATATCGGGGGTTGTCACAAGTGAGTGACGAGTGTCACTCTCCTGGTGACGATTGTCACCCACCCCAGAACGAAGCTGCTTCGCCTGTAACTGCAAATTATGACCAGGAACGTGTCTATAAACCCAAAACACCATTCCCCAAGCATCCTAGGAAGTCTAAACATAAGATAAAAGAAACCAGATGCAAAGCTATGATAGACAAGCTGATGCTTGAGATCCCACTAGTTGATGCAGTCAAGCTTTCACCAGCTCTAAGAAGGTATGTAAAGAGAATGGTTGTGAATGGTGTAAGTCCTCAGGAAGGAGCATTGCTTACCAGAGACATCAGTGCAATTCTCTTAGGCACAGTTCCAAAGAAAAAGAAGAAGGTGACTGTCTCTGAACAAGTCAATACCATCACTCAAAGCAGAGTTCCAGAGAAGCTATCTGATCCAGGGACCTTTGTGCTTGATTGTTCAATATCTGCAGAACGTTTTCCACACTCTCTATGTGATCTAGGGTCAAGTATTAACTTGATGCCTTTCTCTGTTGCTGCTAGACTTGGAATGACTGATTTCAAGCCAGCTGGGATCTCTCTCATCCTAGCAGATCGATCCATAAGGACCCCAGAAGGCATGTTAGAGAATGTTCATGTTAACATTGAAGGCTGCATAATTCCTACAGATTTTGTGGTTCTGAAATATGTTGAAGAACCTAAAGATCCTCTTATTCTGGGAAGACCATTCTTGGCTACTGCTGGAGCCATCATTGATGTTAGAAGGGAGAACATTGAGCTTGATCTTGGTGATGTTGTCATGATTTTTGACATGGATATGTTAAGAATGAGTTCTACCATTGATGGTCAGACCTTTTCTGTAAGAACTTCCAGAGATGAAGAGACTGTCATGGAGCATTCAGAAGACACTATTGCTGAGTGTGTCAATGAATCATATATAAGTGGGAAAGTGAGCAAGATGGCTGTTGAAGAGCCAATATCTGAAACTTCTGCAGAAGCTGTTGGGTTTGAGGATTGCAGTGAGGATCATATCTTCATGACTGGGCTTGAAAAAGAGGTTCCAATGAATACCAAGTTGCTGGAGGAGGACGAGTTTATGATGGAGGCAAGACTTGCAGAGCTGAATTGCAGGAAAACTGCAGAAACTCAAAATGCAGGGTCAGTGACGACCGTCACTGACCTGGTGACGCTCGTCACCAACCTGGACACAAAGGAGAGACGTGATATTTACTCCACAAGTCCATCAAATGTTGCCAATTCGAAAATTCACCATTCCACAACCCAGGAACCTGCAACTAGGCAAAGGTATGCACTTCCTGGAACCAAATCTAAACCTCCTAATCTCATCAATAAGAACTTAAAAGGTGCAAAAGATGCTTCACACTTATGCAAGCAACGAGATTCTCGTAGAAAGCTTGGTGTTTCTTTTGATGATTTTGCAGGAAAAGAAATCTCCCACCCACAGTCACGACCCATCCTGCTGATGTTTCTCACTTCCTTGGAAAAGTTCATGCATCTACTGCTTATACACCACCATGGATGCGGAGACATTCTTCTTGAGGGCATTCAATGCCACCTTCTGTTCCACCAGCTGCCTCAACAGCAATTAAAGTCGAGCTAATGACTTTAAACTAGCGCTTAGTGGGAGGCAACCCACTGGTAAGTTTTCTTTTTCATATACTTAGTCTAGTTTTCTATTACATAGCTAAAAAATCCAAAAACATGAGAAAAATCGAAAAACAAAGAGTCACTTTGTTCAGTTTGCTTGGATGATGTCTTGTGAACTTGTTGGACCATGGATTATGCTTTGTTTGGATGTTTTGATGTGTGTTTTGAGTGCTCTTACAGTTTGACTTCGGAGTACACATGATGGCATTACATTACAACACCCAACATGACAGATTCTGGAGTATCAGAAATGGTGACGCTCGTCACCAAGCTGGTGACGCTCGTCACCCATCCCTTCGTGAGGTACCACTTTTCTGACTCAGTTATACAACTTCTCATGCTTCATTTTGACCAACTCTTAGCTTAATAACACGGGACAGTGTTGTTTAAGTCTGGGGGAGGTGGTTACTGACGTTGTGTGCTTTGTGTCATGTCTATAGAGTTTTAAAGTTGAGTCAAAAACCTGTTTTATAGAGTCAAAATTTTGAAACTGTCAGTTTTTCTTGGAACTAACCATATGACGCTTTTTCTGATAAGAACCATTGCCACAGTAGTTGATTACAAGTCTTACTAAGTTGAAAGTCATAGGTAGATCAGTCTAGCAATGAAGGTTTAGCTTCTTAGAGAATCTGGAAAATTTTCTGTTAGCTCCACCTTAATGAACTTTAAACTTCTTATCTTGGTGATTGATTCTTATTGATCTTGATTCTCTCTTTCAGCACTGACAATAAGGTTAAGATACAGTCTCTCTTTGATCTTCTCTGATGTACTTTTTAAAAAAGTTGAAGTCCAAAGAATGGTGTATTCATGACCCTGTCTCCTCACAAGGAACAACAGTAGTGAACACACTCAAGAACCTGTCTCCTCACAAGGAACACAAGTATTGATTAGCACCATATCTTAGACTGTAAAAGTTGAGAAAAAGAAGTGAAAAATCGAAAATATCCAAAGGAAGAGATCAAGGGAAGAGAAAATATGAGAGCTGTGTTGAGATCTATTTGTTCAGTGTTTAGGAAGGGTAAAGAATCTGTAAAGTGATTGAGATAATAGAGCCTTGATGAGATTTCACACTTAGATAAAAAAATAAGGAGTTAGCAGTAGAAATTTCAGAATTCTTGAAGGGATTTAGACTGGACTTGAGAGATTTGCTAAGCTTGTGATGATTAGACTGAATTTGATCTTGTGTTGACTATGTGGTATGTGGATTCGAAAGTTCAAACTAGTGTGGTGTTCCTGATGACTGACTGACTCTTTCTTGTTTTCAAACCTCGACCCTGTTCTCTGTCTGATGTTTGCTTGAGGGCAAGCAAAAGCTAAGTCTGGGGGAGTTGATATATCATGGTTTTTATGGTTTTTAACCATGATATAAGTCCTTTTTATTGAGTCTTTTTGGCCTTTTTAGAGTCCTAGAAGAGTCTTTGCAGGTTATAGCATGTCTGGAGCATAATTAGAGATTTTGGAACATTTTGGAGCATTCTGAGCTGAAGCCACGAAGTATCCAACTCGGGATGAAAAGTATGCATATGGGTGACGCTCGTCACCACTTTTGGTGACGCTCGTCACCCAGAAAGGAAGGGGTCGTGGCTGTTTTCTAAAAGATAGAGGATTATTTGCAGTTTTGCCCTAGAAGTTCCAGTATTTGCAAAAAGACCCCATATCGTGTTTTAGCTTGTATATTAGGTTTTTCAGCCATTCTTCTGGCATATATCTTGTATCTTATTATTTTTGAGAGCTTTAGAGAGACATTTGTAGCAGAGCTTTTGGAGAGACAAATCAGACTCATTCAGAGCAGATTTTGAACTCATTTATTTCTACTTCTTATTTCTTTTATGCAATCTATTCTTTTCATGATGTTTTCTCAAATCACCATGTCTGAGTAGTTTGTTAGTTAAGTTAGGGCTTTTCAAAGGTTGAAGAAGAGTTTGTAGAATTGCTAAAACTATAGGAAATCCATTGGTTCTTTATATGTGCTTGCATTAAAAATAGATTTCTTAGATACATCATCTGGATTCCGAAACCCTAGGTTTTTTGATAGATGTGAGAGCATTATTAATCACTTGAACTAGTATCTGATGAGAAAAACAACTTAGTGCAAAGAGATTTGGCTTAGGAGTTTTATGAACAATTGAATCTGATCATTACTGCATGTTTAGGTTGTAAGGGTTTGCAAAGAGATTTGAAACTCTGTGATTTAGACATAGATAACTTCTGCAATGAGAATTGATTAGTTATATATTTGCGATTCATGTTCAAGACGGTTCTTATTCATTCCTGATTGCATGCATTCTACACTCTCGGATTCAACCTGCAAACTGTCCTGACTTAGCGCCTTTAGCTTTTTGAACTTTAAGAACAGTCTCAAAAACGCCCACTTGCTTTTATTACTTTAGTCATTTCACATTACATTCATTACTTATTGCTTAGCTTAATCTGAATTTACATTCGTTAGTGTAGTTTACTTACTCCCTTGGGATTCGATAACCCCTTATACTACGACTGCTTTGCTGTGCACTTGCAGTAGTTTTTATTTGGGTAAAACCTGACCCTATCAAGCTTTTGGAGCTGTTGCCGGGGAGTAAATAGCTGAAGTTAAGGCTAAGTTGGACAGCATGCACAGCCTTTTGGTGGGAAAGAAGTCAGTCCAATTCGCTGCAGAAGTGGAGAGTTTAGAAAATCCTGAAGACATTGAGCAGAAAGATGTTAACTTCATCAATGGAGGTTTTCAGAACCAAAGGTTTGGGAATCAACAGTGGAACAGAGAATTTAATGGCAACAATCAGAAGAATACCTTCTCAGGAAACTAGAATGCTTTTGGTTATACTCCAATGCCACAGTTCCAGAAGACTGAAGTTGAGAAACCATACCAAAACAGCAGAAATTTTGGTTCTTCTTCCTACCAAACTGCACCTCCACAAGACAATAAAATGGAAGCTATGCTGGAGCAGGTACTTGAAGGACAGCAGAAAATGACAGTGAACTTCAATGGCAAGCTAGATTTGTTGTACCAAGTCCTGAATGGAAAAATTGAGAATCTGAACTCTCACATGAAGAAGCTTGATATGCAGGTTGCTCAAATAGCAGGAGCTGTTCAAAGGCAAGAGGGATTCTTTCCTGGAAGGACTGATATCAATCCCAAGCAACAGGTTAATGCCATCACAGTCAGGAATGAAAAGGAGCTTAAAACAGTGCAGAAAAAAAGGTTGAGTGCAGAACAGATCGTGCAACTGATGGAATCTCAAGATGAAAATTTTGCAGTCTCAGAGGTGAGTGACAACCGTCATAAAGGAGGAGTGACGCTCGTCACCAACTTACAAGGATATCGGGGGTTGTCACAAGTGAGTGACGAGCGTCACTCTCCTGGTGACGATTGTCACCCACCCCAGAACGAAGCTGCTTCGCCTATAACTGCAAATTATGACCAGGAACGTGTCTATAAACCCAAAACACCATTCCCAAAGCATCCTAGGAAGTCTAAACATAATATAAAAGAAACCAGATGCAAAGCTATGATAGACAAGCTGATGCTTGAGATCCCACTTGTAGATGCAGTCTAGCTTTCACCAGCTCTAAGAAGGTATGTAAAGAGAATGGTTGTGAATGGTGTAAGTCCTGAGGAAGGAGCATTGCTTACCAGAGACATCAGTGCAATTCTCTTAGGCACAGTTCCAAAGAAGAAGAAGAAGGTGACTGTTTCTGAACAAGTCAATACAATCACTCAAAGCAGAGTTCCAGAGAAGCTATCTGATCCAGGGACTATTGTGCTTGATTGCTCAATATCTGCAGGACGTTTTCCACGCTCTCTATTGGATCTAGGGTTAAGTATTAACTTGATGCCTTTCTCTGTTGCTGCTAGACTTGGAATGACTGATTTCAAGCCAGCTGGGATCTCTCTCATCCTAGCAGATCGATCCATAAGGACCCGAGAAGGCATGTTAGAGAATGTTCATGTTAACATTGAAGGCTGCATAATTCCTACAGATTTTGTGGTTCTGAAATATGTTGAAGAACCTAAAGATCCTCTTATTCTGGGAAGACCATTCTTGGCTACTGCTGGAGCCATCATTGATGTTAGAAGGGGGAACATTGAGCTTGATCTTGGTGATGTTGTCATGATCTTTGACATGGATATGTTAAGAATGAGTTCTACCATTGATGGTCAGACCTTTTCTGTAAGAACTTCCAGAGATGAAGAGACTGTCATGCAGCATTCAGAAGACACTATTGCTGAGTGTGTCAATGAATCATATATAAGTGGGCAAGTGAGCAAGATGGCTGTTGAAGAGCCAATATCTGAAACTTCTGCAGAAGCTGTTGGGTTTAAGGATTGCAGTGAGGATCATATCTTCATGACTGGGCTTGAAAAAGAGGTTCCAATGAATACCAAGTTGCTGGAGGAGGACGAGTTTATGATGGAGGCAAGACTTGCAGAGCTGAATTGCAGGAAAACTGCAGAAACTCAAAATGCAGGGTCAGTGACGACCGTCACCAACCTGGACACAAAGGAGAGGCGTGATATTTACTCCACAAGTCCATCAAATGTTGCCAATTCGAAAATTCACCATTCCACAACCCAGGAACCTGCAACTAGGCAAAGGTATGCACTTCCTGGAACCAAATCTAAACCTCCTAATCTCATCAATAAGAACTTAAAAGGTGCAAAAGATGCTTCACACTTATGCAAGCAACGAGATTCTCGTAGAAAGCTTGGTGTTTCTTTTGATGATTTTGCAGGAAAAGAAATCTCCCACCCACAGTCACGACCCATCCTGCTAATGTTTCTCACATCCTTGGAAAAGTTCATGCATCTCTGCTTATACACCACCATGGATGCGGAGACATTCTTCTTCAGGGCATTCAATGCCACCTTCTGTTCCACCAACTGCCTGAACAGCAATTAAAGTCGAGCTAATGACTTTAAACTAGCGCTTAGTGGGAGGCAACCCACTGGTAAGTTTTCTTTTTCATATACTTAGTCTAGTTTTCTATTACATAGCTAAAAAATCCAAAAACATGAGAAAAATCGAAAAACAAAGAGTCACTTTGTTCAGTTTGCTTGGATGATGTCTTGTGAACTTGTTGGACCATGGATTATGCTTTGTTTGGATGTTTTGATGTGTGTTTTGAGTGCTCTTACAGTTTGACTTCGGAGTACACATGATGGCATTACATTACAACACCCAACATGACAGATTCTGCAGTATCAGAAATGGTGACGCTCGTCACCAAGCTGGTGACGCTCGTCACCCGTCCCTTCGTGAGGTACCACTTTTCTGACTCAGTTATACAACTTCTCATGCTTCATTTTGACCAACTCTTAGCTTAATAACACGGGACAGTGTTGTTTAAGTCTGGGGGAGGTGGTTACTGACGTTGTGTGCTTTGTGTCATGTCTATAGAGTTTTAAAGTTGAGTCAAAAACCTGTTTTATAGAGTCAAAATTTTGAAACTGTCAGTTTTTCTTGGAACTAACCATATGACGCTTTTTCTGATAAGAACCATTGCCACAGTAGTTGATTACAAGTCTTACTAAGTTGAAAGTCATAGGTAGATCAGTCTAGCAATGAAGGTTTAGCTTCTTAGAGAATCTGGAAAATTTTCTGTTAGCTCCACCTTAATGAACTTTAAACTTCTTATCTTGGTGATTGATTCTTATTGATCTTGATTCTCTCTTTCAGCACTGACAATAAGGTTAAGATACAGTCTTTGATCTTCTCTGATGTAGTTTTAAAAAAAGTTGAAGTTCAAAGAATGGTGCATTCATGACCCTGTCTCCTCACAAGGAACAACAGTAGTGAGCACACTCAAGAACCTGTCTCCTCACAAGGAACACAAATATTGATTAGCACCATATCTTAGAGTGTAAAAGTTGAGAAAAAGAAGTGAAAAATCGAAAATATCCAAAGGAAGAGATCAAGGGAAGAGAAAATAGGAGAGCTGTGTTGAGATCTATTTGTTCAGTGTTTAGGAAGGGAAAAAAATCTATAAAGTGATTGAGATAATAAAGCCTTAATGAGATTTCACACTTAGATAAAAAAATAAGGAGTTAGCAGTAGAAATTTCAGAATTCTTGAAGGGATTTGGACTGGACTTGAGAGATTTGCTAAGCTTGTGATGATTAGACTGAATTTGATCTTGTGTTAACTATGTGGTATGTGGATTCAAAAGTTCAAACTAGTGTGGTGTTCCTGATGACTGACTGACTCTTTCTTGTTTTCAAACCTCGACCCTGTTCTCTGTCTGATGTTTGCTTGAGGGCAAGCAAAAGCTAAGTCTGGGGGAGTTGATATATCATGGTTTTTATGGTTTTTAACCATGATATAAGTCCTTTTTATTGAGTCTTTTTGGCTTTTTTAGAGTCTTAGAAGAGTCTTTGCAGGTTATAGCATGTCTGGAGCATAATTAGAGATTTTGGAACATTTTGGAGCATTCTGAGTTGAAGCCACGAAGTATCCAACTCGGGAAGAAAAGTATGCATATGGGTGACGCTCGTCACCACTTTTGGTGACGCTCGTCACCCAGAAAGGAAGGGGTCGTGGCTGTTTTCTAAAAGATAGAGGATTATTTGCAGTTTTGCCCTAGAAGTTCCAGTATTTGCAAAAAGATCCCATATCGTGTTTTAGCTTGTATATTAGGTTTTTCAGCCATTCTTCTGGCAGATATCTTGTATCTTATTATTTTTGAGAGCTTTAGAGAGAGATTTGTAGCAGAGCTTTTGGAGAGACAAATCAGACTCATTCAGAGCAGATTTTGAACTCATTTATTTCTACTTCTTATTTCTTTTATGCAATCTATTCTTTTCATGATGTTTTCTCAAATCACCATGTCTGAGTAGTTTGTTAGTTAAGTTAGGGCTTTTCAAAGGTTGAAGAAGAGTTTGTAGAATTGCTAAAACTATAGGAAATCCATTGGTTCTTTATATGTGCTTGCATTAAAAATCGATTTCTTAGATACATCATCTGGATTTCGAAACCCTAGGTTTTTTGATAGATGTGAGAGCATTATTAATCACCTGAACTAGTATCTGATGAGAAAAACAACTTAGTGCAAAGAGATTTGGCTTAGGAGTTTTGTGAACAATTGAATCTGATCATTACTGCATGTTTAGGTTGTAAGGGTTTGCAAAGAGATTTGAAACTCTGTGATTTAGACATAGATAACTTCTGCAATGAGAATTGATTAGTTATATATTTGCGATTCATGTTCAAGATGGTTCTTATTCATTCCTGATTGCATGCATTCTACACTCTCGGATTCAACCTGCAAACTGTCCTGACTTAGCGCCTTTAGCTTTTTGAACTTTAAGAACAGTCTCAAAAACGCCCACTTGCTTTTATTACTTTAGTCATTTCACATTACATTCATTACTTATTGCTTAGCTTAATCTGAATTTACATTCGTTAGTGTAGTTTACTTACTCCCTTGGGATTCGATAACCCCTTATACTACGACTGCTTTGCTGTGCACTTGCAGTAGTTTTTATTTGGGTAAAACCTGACCCTAACAAGTTTTTGGCGCCGTTGCCGGGGAGTATAAGCTGCCTATCAATTTATAGTATTAGGATTTTGTCTAAGTTTTAATTTGTTTACTAACTTTCTGCTATTTTTCTTTGTTCCTGTTTGAGGTGTATGCCTAATCGCAGTACCAGAAGCAACAAAGAGAAGGAGCTTGTGACTTTGAGCATTGACGAACTTCCTAGGTTGGAGAGAACTAACAGGAAAGCTAAGAAGCAATCTACAAAGGTCGCTCCACTTATCTTGGTTGAAGATGCAGAAGGTCACTTAGTTGACAGAGAAGGAAACATAAGAAACGAAGAGGGGCAGAGAATTGATCAACAGGGGAATGTCATTGTCGAACAGCAGGTTCAACAAGTGGATGAGAACGTGGGAGTCCTTGCTGCTGCCAATAACGCTGCTGGGCATTTTGTTCAGAGGACTCTAGGTGACTACAACAGACCTGGTCAGTTCTATGCCAACAGAGCTGCAATCCGACCTCCTGCCTTCCAGACGAACGATTGTGAGGTTAAACCAGTCTATTATCAGCTGGTTGGCCAGCATCCATTCCATGGCTTACCTCATGAGCATCCCATGGATCTCATTGAGAGGTTTGAGGATTTAGCTTCCAGTGTCAAAGCTAATGGGGTTAGCAATGACTTTTTGTTCTGCAAGCTTTTCCCTTACTCTCTTGGAGGAGAGGCTGCATATTGGCTGAAGCAACTGGAACCTGCTTCATTGACCACTTGGGAAGACACTAAGAACGCCTTTTTGAATAACTTCTATGATGATGCAAGATCAGAGGACATGAGGACGAAAATTGCATCCTTTACACAAAGTCCTACTGAAGCTTTTAAGGCTTCTTAGATCAGGTTCAAGTCTTATCAAAGGGACTGTCCTCATCATGGTTTCAATCAGGTGCAGCTGCTTGGTATCTTCTTCAGAGGCATTAACTGGAAACATCAGATGGCACTGGATGCTTCAAGTAGTGGAAACTTAAACACCAACAGACCAGAAGAAGCTGTAAGATTGATTGAAAACTTGGCCTGCAGTAACAACACTAAGAATGCAGATTTTCAGAGAAAGCAGCAGGCTGGTTTGAATGATGGAAACCAAATAGCTGAAGTTAAGGCTAAGTTGGACAGCATGCACAGCCTTTTGGTGGGAAAGAAGTCAGTCCAATTCGCTGCAGAAGTGGAGAGTTTAGAAAATCCTGAAGATATTGAGCAGAAAGATGTTAACTTCATCAATGGAGGTTTTCAGAACCAAAGGTTTTGGAATCAACAGTGGAACAGAGGATTTAATGGCAACAATCAGAAGAATACCTTCTCAGAAAACCAGAATGCTTTTGGTTATACTCCAATGCCACAATTCCAGAAGACTGAAGTTGAGAAACCATAACAAAACAGCAGGAATTTTGGTTCTTCTTCCTACGAAACTGCACCTCCACAAGACAATAAAATGGAAGCTATGCTGGAGCAGGTACTTGAAGGACAGCAGAAAATGACAGTGAACTTCAATGGCAAGCTAGATTCGTTGTACCAAGACCTGAATGGAAAAATTGAGAATCTGAACTCTCACATGATGAAGCTTGATGTGCAGGTTGCTCAAATTGCAGGAGCTGTTCAAAGGCAAGAGTGATTCCTTCCTGGAAGGACTGATATCAATCCCAAGCATCAGGTTAATTCCATCATAGTCAGGAATGAAAAGGAGCTTAAAACAGTGCAGAAAAAGAGGTTGAGTGCAGAACAGATCGTGCAACTGATGGAGTCTCAAGATGAAAATTTTGCACTCTCAGAGGTGAGTGACGAGCGTCACCATGGAGGAGTGACGCTCATCACCAACTTACAAGGATATCGGGGGTTGTCACAAGTGAGTGACGAGCATCACCCTCCTGGTGACGGTCGTCACCCACCCCAGAACGAAGCTGCTTCGCCTGTAACTGCAAATTCTGACCAGGAACATGTCTATAAACCCAAAACACCATTCCCCAAGCATCCTAGGAAGTCTAAACATGAGATAGAAGAAGCTAGATGCAAAGCTATGATAGACAGGCTGATGCTTGAGATCCCACTTGTTGATGCAATCAAGCTTTCACCAGCTCTAAGAAGGTATGTAAAGAGAATGGTTGTGAATGGTGTAAGTCCTGAGGAAGGAGCATTGCTTACCAGAGACATCAGTGCAATTATCTTAGGCACAGTTCCAAAGAAGAAGAAGAAGGTGACTGTTTCTGAACAAGTCAATACAATCACTCAAAGCAGAGTTCCAGAGAAGCTATCTGATCCAGGGACTATTGTGCTTCATTGCTCAATATCTGCAGGACGTTTTCCACGCTCTCTATTGGATCTAGGGTTAAGTATTAACTTGATGCTTTTCTCTGTTGCTGCTAGACTTGGAATGACTGATTTCAAGCCAGCTGGAATCTCTCTCATCCTAACAGATCGATCCATAAGGACCCCAGAAGGCATGTTAGAGAATGTTCATGTTAACATTGAAGGCTGCATAATTCCTACAGATTTTGTGGTTCTGAAATTTGTTGAAGAACCTAAAGATCTTCTTATTCTGGGAAGACCATTCTTGGCTACTGCTGGAGCCATCATTGATGTTAGAAGGGGGAACATTGAGCTTGATATTGGTGATGCTGTCATGAACTTTGACATGGATAAGTTAAGAATGAGTTCTACCATTGATGGTCAGACCTTTTCTGGAAGAACTTCCAGAGATGAAGAGACTGTCATGGAGCATTCAGAAGACACTATTGCTGAGTGTGTCAATGAATCAGATATAAGTGGGCAAGTCAGCAAGATGGCCTTTGAAGAGCCAATATCTGAAACTTCTGCAGAAGCTGTTGGGTTTGAGGATTGCAGTGAGGATCATATCTTCATGACTGGGGTTGAAAAAGAGGTTCCAATAAATACCAAGTTGCTGGAGGAGGACGAGTTTTTGATGGAGGCAAGACTTGCAGAGCTGAATTGCAGGAAAACTGCAGAAACTCAAACTGCAGGGTCAGTGACGACCGTCACTGACCTGGTGACGCTCGTCACCAACCTGCACACAAAGCAGAGACGTGATATTTACTCCACAAGTCCATCAAATGTTGCCAATTCGAAAATTCACCATTCCACAACCCAGGAACCTGCAACTAGGCAAAGGTATGCACTTCCTGGAACCAAATCTAAACCTCCTAATCTCATCAATAAGAACTTAAAAGGTGCAAAAGATGCTTCACATTTATGCAAGCAAAGAGATTCTCGTAGAAAGCTTGGTGTTTCTTTTGATGATTTTGCAGATAAAAGAAATCTCCCACCCACAGTCACGACCCACCCTGCTGATGTTCCTCACTTCCTTGGAAAAGTTCATGCATCTACTGCTTATACACCACCATGGATGCGGAGACATTCTTCTTCAGGGCATTTAATGCCACCTTCTGTTCCACCAGCTGTCTGAACAGCAATCAAAGTCGAGCTAATGACTTTAAACAAGCGCTTAGTGGGAGGCAACCCACTGGTAAGTTTTCTTTTTCATATACTTAGTCAAGTTTTCTATTACATAGCTAAAAAATCCAAAAACATGAGAAAAATCGAAAATAAAAGAATCACTTTGTTCAGTTTGCTT
The DNA here is from genome assembly GCA_911865555.2 of Thlaspi arvense. Lineage (NCBI taxonomy): Eukaryota > Viridiplantae > Streptophyta > Magnoliopsida > Brassicales > Brassicaceae > Thlaspi > Thlaspi arvense. Next base: position 12,474,755 of record OU466861.1, read on the forward strand.
GGATGATGTCTTGTGAACTTGTTGGACCATGGATTATGCTTTGTTTGGATGTTTTGATGTGTGTTTTGAGTGCTCTTACAGTTTGACTTCGGAGTACACATGATGGCATTACATTACAACACCCAACATGACAGATTCTGGAGTATTAGAAATGGTGACGCTCGTCACCAAGCTGGTGACGCTCTTCACCCGTCCCTTCGTGACGTACCACTTTTCTCACTCAGTTATATAACTTCTCATGCTTCATTTTGACCAACTCTTAGCTTAATAACACGGGACAATGTTGTTTAAGTCTGGGGGAGGTGGTTACTGACGTTGTGTGCTTTGTGTCATGTCTATAGAGTTTTAAAGTTGAGTCAAAAACCTGTTTTATAGAGTCAAAATTTTGAAACTGTCAGTTTTTCTTGGAACTAACCATATGACGTTTTTCTGATAAGAACCATTGCCACAGTAGTTGATTACAAGTCTTACTAAGTTGAAAGTCATAGGTAGATCAGTCTAGCAATTAAGGTTTAGGTTCTTAGAGAATCTGGAAAATTTTCTGTTAGCTCCACCTTAATGAACTTTAAACTTCTTATCTTGGTGATTGATTCTTATTGATCTTGATTCTCTCTTTTAGCACTGACAATAAGGTTAAGATACAGTCTCTCTTTGATCTTCTCTGATGTAGTTTTTAAAAAAGTTGAAGTCCAAAGAATGGTGCATTCATGACCCTGTCTCCTCACAAGGAACAACAGTAGTGAACACACTCAAGAACCTGTCTCCTCACAAGAAACACAAGTATTGATTAGCACCATATCTTAGACTGTAAAAGTTGAGAAAAAGAAGTGAAAAATCGAAAATATCCAAAGGAAGAGATCAAGGGAAGAGAAAATAGGAGAGCTGTGTTGAGATCTATTTGTTCAGTGTTTAGGAAGGGTAAAGAATCTGTAAAGTGATTGAGATAATAGAGCCTTGATGAGATTTCACACTTAGATAAAAAAAATAAGGAGTTAGCAGTAGAAATTTCAGAATTCTTGAAGGGATTTGGACTGGACTTGAGAGATTTGCTAAGCTTGTGATGATTAGACTGAATTTGATCTTGTGTTGACTATGTGGTATGTGGATTCGAAAGTTCAAACTAGTGTGGTGTTCCTGATGACTTACTGACTCTTTCTTGTTTTCAAACCTCGACCCTGTTCTCTGTCTGATGTTTGCTTGAGGGCAAGCAAAAGCTAAGTCTGGGGGAGTTGATATATCATGGTTTTTATGGTTTTTAACCATGATATAAGTCCTTTTTTATTGAGTCTTTTTGGTCTTTTTAGAGTCCTAGAAGAGTCTTTGGAGGTTATAGCATGTCTGGAGCATAATTGGAGATTTTAGAACCTTTTGGAGCATTCTAAGTTGAAGCCACGAAGTATCCAACTCGGGAAGAAAAGTATGCATATGGGTGACGCTCGTCACCCAGAAAGGAAGGGGTCGTGGCTGTTTTCTAAAAGATAGAGGATTATTTGCAGTTTTGGCCCAGAAGTTCCAGTATTTGCAAAAAGACCCCACATCGTGTTTTAGCTAGTATATTAGGTTTTTCAGCCATTCTTTTGGCAGATATCTTATATCTTATTATTTTTGAGAGCTTTAGAGAAAAATTTGTAGCAGAGCTTTTGGAGAGACAAATCAGACTCCTTCATAGCATATTTTGAACTCCTTTATTTCTACTTCTTATTTCTTTTATGCAATCTATTCTTCTCATGATGTTTTCTCAAATCACCATGTCTGAGTAGTTTGTTAGTTAAGTTAGGGCTTTTCAAAGGTTGAAGAAGAGTTTGTAGAATTGCTAAAACTATAGGAAATCCATTGGTTCTTCATATGTGCTTGCATTAAAAATCGATTTCTTAGATACATCATATGGATTTCGAAACCCTAGGTTTTTTGATAGATGTGAGAGCATTATTAATCACCTGAACTAGTATCTGATGAGCAAAACAACTTAGTGCAAAGAGATTTGGCTTAGGAGTTTTGTGAACAATTGAACCTGATCATTACTGCATGTTTAGGTTGTTAGGATTTGCAAAGATATTTGAAACTCTGTGATTTAGACATAGATAACTTCTGCAATGAGAATTGATTAGTTATATATTTGCGATTCATGTTCAAGACGGTTCTTATTCATTCCTGATTGCATGTATTCTACACTCTCGAATTCAACCTGCGCACTGTCCTGACTTAGCGCCTTTAGCTTTCTGAACTTTAAGAACAGTCTCAAAAATGCCCACTTGCTTTTATTACTTTAGTTATTTCGCATTACATTCATTACTTATTGCTTAGCTTAATCTGAATCTACATTCGATAATGTAGTTTACTTACTCCCTTGGGATTCGATAACCCCTTATACTACGACTGCTTTGCTGTGCACTTGCAGTAGTTTTTATTTGGGTAAAACCTGACCCTATCAGAGGCTGAATCCGAATTTGCAGGATATTGTCAAGAAAGAGATCATGAAGTTGTTGCAGGCTGGTATCATCTATCATATATCAGACAGTGCTTCGGTGAGTCCAGTGCACGTGGTGCCCAAGAAAGGAGGTGTTACAGTGGTGAAGAATTACAAGGATGAGCTGATTCCAACCAGAACTGTAACAGGACACAGGATGTGCATTGATTACAGAAAGTTGAATGCAGCAACAAGGAAGGACCATTTTCTTCTACCTTTCATCGATTAGATGCTTGAGAGGCTGGTGAATCACAAGTATTACTGCTTCCTTGATGGTTATTCAGGCTTCTTTCAGATCCCCATCCATTCTGATGATCAGGAGAAGACTACTTTTATATGTCCTTATGGCACTTTTGCCTATCGTATAATGCCTTTTGGGCTGTGTAATGCTCCGCCAACCTTCCAAAGATGCATGATGTCGATCTTCACAGACATGATTGAGAAGTTTATGGAGGTTTTCATGGATGTCTTCTCTGTTTATGGTTCCTCTTTCAAGAGCTGATTGGACAATTTGTGTGCAGTTCTGCTGAGATGTGAAGAGAAGCACTTAGTTTTGAACTGGGAGAAGTGCTATTTTATGGTACAAGATGGTATTGTGCTTCGTCACAGAGTTTCAGGAGATGGTATAGAGGTGGATAGGGCGAAAATTGAAGTGATGACAAGTCTGCAGGCACCGGATTCAGTCAAAGCAGTGAGGAGTTTTCTGAGTCATGCTGGCTTCTACAGAAGATTCATCAAGAACTTTAGCAAGATAGCACGTCTCCTTACAGCCCTACTCTGCAAAGATGTGTAGTTTGAGTTCACAGAAAAGTGCAAATCCGCCTTTGAACAGATCAAGCAACCCTTGGTTACAGCTCATGTTGTGCAGCCTCCAGATTGGGACTTACCTTTTAAAGTAATATGTGATGCCAGCAATTGTGCAGTTGGAGAACTGTTGGGACTGAGGAAAGACAAGAAGCTCCACGCTATTTACTATGCAAGTAGGACTTTGGATGATGCTCAGAAGAACTATGCAACAACTGAGAAAGAATTGTTGGCTGTTGTCTTTGCATTTGAAAAATTCAGGCAATACCTTGTTGGCTCCAAGGTCGTGGTCCATACTGACGATTCAGCACTGAAGTATTTGATGCAGAAGCAGGATGCAAAGCCAAGGTTTTTGAGATGGATTCTGCTTCTTCAAGAGTTTCACATTGAAGTGAACGACAAGAAATGTGTTGAGAATGGTGTTGCTGATCATCTATCCAGGATTCAGGTCGAAGACAGTGTCCCAATCAATGATTTCTTGCCTGAATAGAATGTTTACTTGGTGGAATCAAGATTTCAGGAGGAAAGTGTTGAAAACCTGCTGTTTTCACGAAACTGCAGGGGAGTGACGAGCGACACCAGGAGGGTGACGCTCGTCACCAACCGAGAAAAGTCGCAACCAAGTTTTCATACGAAAGAGGTGACGCTCATCACCAATACTGGTGACGCTCGTCACCAAACTCTGAACTTGGCTGTGATTTGTGCAAGCTTGGGGACGGATTTTGAAGAGCAAGTTTATGCGTTGGATGATCCAAAGAGGCCCTGGTATGCTGATATTGCCAACTACCTTGCTGCAGAGGATGAACCATATGACTTCTAGGGCTATGCTAAGAAGAAGTTATTGAGAGAACTTAGGAGATTATATCTGGATGAGCCATATCTCTACAAGCATTGTGCTGATGGAATTTACAGAAGATGCATAGCAGAAGAAGAAGTGCAGGACGTTCTCTTTCACTGTCATGGGTAAGAGTATGCTGAACAGTTTGCCACTTTCAAAACAGTCTCTAAGGTTCTTCAAGTGGGTTTTTGGTGGCCTACTATGTTCAGGGACGCCCAGGCATTCATTACATGTTGTGACACTTGTCGGAGGAGAGGAAAGATCAGCAGGATACATGAGATGCCACATAACTTCATTTTGAAGTAGAAGTCTTTGATTGTTGGGGTATTCACTTCATGGGACCTTTTCCCTCATCTTATGGGAATAGATACATTCTGGTTGCTGTTGACTATGTATCTAAGTGGGTTGAGGCGTTGGCTACTCCTACTAATGATGCTGTAGTAGTTTTGAAACTGTTTAAGACCACTATCTTCCCCATATTTGGAGTCCCACGGATTGTCATAAGTGATGGTGGTTCTCACTTTGTTAACAAAGTTTTTGTCAAGCTGCTGAAGAAGTATGGTGTACAACACAGAGTGGCCACGCCTTATCATCCCCAGACCAGTGGACAACTTGAGGTTTTCAACAGACAGATCAAGCAGATTCTGGAGAAGATAGTTGGAAAGACAACGAAAGATTGGTCAGCAAAATTGGATGATGCATTATGGGCTTACAGTACAGCATACAAAACACCACTTGGGACTACACCATTCCACCTTATCTATGGTAAGGCGTGCCATCTACCAGTAGAGCTGGAGTTCAAAGCAGAATGGACTATCAAGAAGCTGAACTTCAAGAAGCAAAGTGTTATCAAGAAGCATAAACAAGATAATTCAATTTCAAGATTAAGGTTCTAATAAGATAGAGTTGGCATCAAATCAAAGAGAGTTTCAACATAAGACTAGAGTATCAATTGCAAGTAATCAAGGTATGGTGCAGCCTTAACTTCAAACTCCTAGATGCAATCAAACAACAAACAACTTAGGCATTGAAAACAATTCAAACATTGACAACTTAACAAGTTTTTATCATTTACTCCCTATGCAAATGCAACAACCTAAATGATTTTAAAAAATTCTAGACTCAATCCTAAAATATTCTACAATGCAAGTGCAACTACATGAAGTTTTTTGAAAATTTTTAAACATTTTACCAATTTTTTTGTTCTTTTCTATGCCTTATGATGTATGCAAGACTCAAAGGATGATAACAGAAAATGAGATGAAAAAAAACATGTCAATCACACCACACACTCCCCCAAACTTGAATGACACCGTCTCGGTGGCAAACAAAGTCTAGAGAAGCTAAAAACAAAAAGCAAAAACTTAAAACATGTGTGGTATATACAAGGGAGGGTTGTTGGTACCTTGGAGCTAAACTCGGCTAGAGCTTGAGGATATTCCAGCGGAGATGCTCTTGCTAGAGGAGCGCCGTGCTATGCCCTTGCCTTTGTCCGTGGTTGGGAGTTCATGGATGGAGTGACATGCTTGTTGTGTGCTGCCTTGAGGCTCATGGATGACTATCGCACCAGTCGATGTCCTCCTCTTCTCGGGCTGCTCGACCTCTACACTCATGGACTGCTTAGACTGCGCGTGTGAGTTCCCTTGAAGCGCCTTGACCTTGTTAGCAAGTTTCTTGATCATCTTGCCTTGCCACTTGGTTATCTTGCGCTGTACCTCCACGACCGAAGCTAGGAACTTCTCCGCTTTGGTCCTTGGCTCAAAATCTATCTTGGGGATCTCAAAGTCAGCTGGCATCACGGCGTCCGAGGGTGGTGATTCTGAGGGCTCACAAGCGGCTTGAGTTGGGATCATAGCTGCTCCAAGTGGTGCATAACACTCCTCTTGAGTTGGACAAAACTCGATGGTGCCTCATCCACATTAGGTAAGATGCATACGCTCTTCTTCTTGTCATCACTGTAGAACAGATATGCGAAGAATCCTGGAGCTGGCGTAGGTCCCAAGCTATCGGTATTGCGCATATAGGTCTCGTTCATGTATGCTCTATCCGCGCAAGGTTCGAAGCTTTGAAGAGGTACACCGGCTTGAATGAAGAGCGGTGTAAGGAAGCCTCCAATGAATGCTGAATTCGCCTTGCACCTCATGGCATACGCCTTGTACTTCACCAGAGAGGATGCCAAGATACATCCATAATTAACATCATTCCCAAGCTCATCTTGCATCAGCTCGTGGTTCTCCTCTTCGCTGCTGCAAAGTATCCTCTTGATTCCTTGGAAGAGAAACCACAGCTCGGTCTTTGTCACTGTATGAGCCACGGATCGCCCACCGAAGGTGTTGGCTAGTAGCTTGAGAGTATACCTCAAGAGTTCCTCACTTTCTTGATCTTAGCCGTGTTGGGTTTGTAGTCTTCATCACAAAGCACGTCCCATAAATCGTTGGCGGTCTTGAGAGGATGGAAGTCTACTTGCTTGGCATTAAGACCATAAGCTTGGCAAAGCTCTTCGATGGAGAGATGAATAGCTCGCCTTTTGACCTTGAAGGTGAGATGACCTTGTGAGGGAGTGGGGAGACTCGGATTCTCATAGGAAAACGTCAAGGTAGAGAGGAAATCTACAGTGACTTGTGGATATGTTGGGCAATCCATCCTTGAAAGGCATGCAAGCCCCATGTCTTGGAGAAGAAAATCAAAATCTTCTAGAAGTCCCATCCTCTCCAACAGATCTCTACTAGCAAACTTAGTAGGCTCAAAGCGCAGCCTCTCTAACTTCTTCTTTGCCAACTTTTCCTCCTTTGTCCAACGAACCCTCTCTTGTACTTGCTGAGCTTCTTCTTCTTCTTGAACCACTTGTTGCCCCTCTTCTCCTTGCGTTGCTGTTTCTTCTCTCATTCTCTTGGGAGCCATAGTACCTGAAACACAACTCTCAAGGAAGGAGATGAGTAAAGGTGGCGAATGTAAGAGAAAGACTTGTCAAGAAATAAAAACTTATAACTAATACCCTAGATTTTTGGGGAATTTATAAAAATTCTAGCAAGATAATAGAAAGGGTAATCTAGAGATAGGAGCAAATCTAAAATTTTTCCTAATATCTAGCTACTTTTAAAAAATCGTTGAACCCCTTAACATCTAGTATTCAAGCAAAGCAATAAAGAGGAAATTTTCCAAAAGATTTTGAACAATGATTCAAAAATACCTTTGCAGAGATTGAAAACAGATGTCGTTAGCCTTTAGGAAAAAAAAATCACACTCTCTCTTGCTTTAGAATTCGCGAAACACAAATGAGAGAGAGTGTGTAGTTGTTTGAAAATATAAAGGCAAAAAAAAATCTAAAACCATGGGTAAGCTAGTGGTTTTCTTACAAAAGTGTGGTCAACGCACATTTTTCATGGTCAATGATTTCTGCCTTGACCACAATTAAAATTTCAAAATAGGAGGGAAAGAAGAAAAGAGGGAAAAAAAATTGTTACCTCGGCACGAGATCGAGTCCATTTGGTCGATCTAGGACTCGATCTCATGCCCATAATGGCTAGGATCGAGGGGTTTGATCGATCAGGGACTCGATTGGTATTGAATCGAGTCTTGGATCGATTATACCCTCTCGTCCCATAATTCTTGGTCATGGTGGCTGAGTTCCTTGGATCGAGTCATGTGATCGATTCTGGGGTCGATTGGGCTAAGATCGAGTGGCAAATCGAGTAGACTGCTCGATCTACCATCGAGGATCGAGTGAATCGGTCGATCTATGCCTCGTTTTCTTTTCAAGCCAAACGCATTGGTGGTTTATCCTCTCATGATCGACCGTTCCACTCGATTGTCTACTCGATCTCGCCTAGATCGACTGGCTCCTCTCGATTCACTAGCTCGATCAAATAAAGATCGAGCCAGGATGAGTCGATCTAGCACTCGATCTCAAGCCTATACTTAACCCTTATCGCCTCTTTTGGACTCCAAGATCACACCTAACAATCTCTTATTCATTCACCTACACACTTAGACGATAAAAGCATAAAACTGAAATAGATATAAAGCAGAAATATGTACAAGGTAGACATGGGAATGCCTCCCAAGTGCGCTTTCTTTAACGTCTTTAGCTAGACTTTACTTGGCTTAGGCCTGAGGGGGGTCTTGAAGAAGCACGGAGGTGCTCTCCTTGCTGTAGCCATCCGCCAAGTAAGGCTTAACCCTGTGCCCGTTCACTGTGAAGGCATTGCCACTCTTGCCAACCAATGTGACTGCTACGTAGGGTAGAACCTCCTTGATCTTAAACGGTCCACATCACCTTGATTTGAGCTTGCTTGGGAATAGCTTCAACCTTGAGTCGTAGAGTAGCATCAGACTGCCTTATCTTAACTCCTTGTGAACAAGCTTCTTGTCATGAACCGCCTTGGTCCGCTCCTTGTAGATCTTAGCATTGTCGTATGCAACTAGCCGCAGCTCATCAAGCTCATGTAGCTGAATCAACCGCTTCTCCTGAGCTGTCTTGAGGTTGTAGTTGAGCTCCTTCACTGCCCATAGTGCCCTATGCTCCAACTCAACAGGAAAGTGACACGCCTTGCCGTATAGGAGAGTGAAAGGACTAGTGCCTATAGGGGTCTTGAAAGCGGTTCGGTAAGCCCACAAAGCATCATCGAGTTTGACCGCCCAATCTTTCCTAGTAGCCCCAACTGTCCTCTCTAGTATCGCCTTCATCTGCCTGTTAGACACTTCTACTTGCCCACTAGTTTGAGGATGATATGGAGTTGCTACCTTGTGTTTCACGCCATACTTCCTTAAGAGACTTTCAAACACCTTGTTGATGAAGTGGCTTCCACCGTCACTGATTACTACCTTGGGGACTCCAAACCATGGGAATATGATGGTCTTGAAAAGCTTTATCACCACCCTTGCATCATTTGTTGGGGAAGCTATAGCCTCAACCCACTTAGATACATAATCAACCGCCACCAAGATGAACTTGTTGCCGTAAGAAGATGGGAATGGACCCATAAAATCTATCCTCCATGCGTCAAAGACATCAGCTTCAAAGATTGGGACCTGAGGCATCTCGTTTCTCTTGGTGATGTTCCCTGCTCGTTGACAAGCTTCACAAGCCTTAACAAACTCGTTAGTGTCTTTAAAGATAGATGGCCACCAGAAACCCGCTTGTAACACCTTTGTAGCGGTCTTGAAAGAAGCGAAATGACCACCATATGAAGAGCCGTGACAATGTAAAAGTATGTCCTTAGCTTCTTCCCTTGTTACACACCTTCTATACAAGCTGTCCACGCCTCTCTTGTACAAGTATGGCTCGTCCCAAAAGTAGTGGGAGACATCTCTCATAAACTTCTTCTTGTGGTAATGGTCTAGATGAGATGGCTCTTCTCCACACGCTAAGTAGTTTACTATATCAGCATCTAAGGTAAGTCTTCTTCCTTGAAACTCAAAACTTCTTCAAACTTCTCTTCAAGCTTCTCACATATTGTCGTGGTGATCATCATGAGCTGCTCTTCAGGAAGTGAATCATCAAGTGGCAAAGCTTCATTGACTCTCATCCTTGAGAGGCGATCAGCAACACCATTCTTTATCCCGTTCTTGTCTTTTATCTCCATATCAAACTCTTATAGAAGGAGAATCCACCTTAAGATCCTCAGTTTAGTGTCTTTCTTGGAATAGATGTACCTCAAAGCTGCGTGATCTGTATAGACAACAACCTTAGAGCCTACGAGGTATGATCTGAACTTCTCAAAGGCAAACAGAACGGCCAGCAACTCCTTCTCAGTTGTAGCATATCTGACTTGCGTGTCATCCAAGGTACGGCTGGCATAGTAGAATACATGCAACCGCTTGTCTTTCCTCTGACCAAGAACAGCTCCCACGGCGTAGTCGCTCGCATCACACATGATCTCGAACGGTAGAGTCCAGTCCGGTGCTTGTACTATTGGCGCGGATACAAGAGCTTCCTTGATGGTCACGAAAGCATGAAGACAATCCTCATCAAACACAAAGTCAGCTTCCTTGCATAACAACCGTGTGAGGGGCCTTGCTATTATGGAGAAATCCTTTATGAATCACCTGTAGAAGCCTGCGTGGCCAAAGAAACTCCTCACTCCCTTTACATTAACCGGCGGCTCAAGACTCATCATGACCTCAACCTTGGCTTTATCAACCTCTATGCATTTCTCTGATATCTTGTGGCCAAGTACTATCCCTTTCTTCACCATGAAGTGACACTTCTCCCAGTTGAGCACCAAGTTTGTCTCCTTACAATGCTTAAGTACCTTGCAAAGATTCAACAAACAAGCAGAAAAGGATGCACCATAGACCGAGAAGTCATCCATAAACACTTCTACCATCTCTTCTATAAGATCAGAGAAGATCGACATCATACACCGCTGAAACGTAGCCAGTGCGTTACACAACCCGAATGGCATCCTTCGAAATGCGAAGGTGCCATAAGGGCATGTAAAAGTAGTCTTTCTTGATCGTTTGGATGGATTGGTATTCACTATAACTATCAAGAAAGCAATAATAAGGATGATTAGCTAGTCTCTCAAGCATTTCATCAATAAAGTAAAGGAAAATGATCCTTTCTAGTAGCAGAATTAAGCTTCCTATAGTCTATACACATATGGTGACCAGTTATAGTCCTAGTAGGAATCAATTTAGCTTTATCATTCTTAATGACAGTGATCCATCCCTTCTTAGGCACCACGTGTACAGGAGAAACCCACGTGCTATCACTTATGGGATAGATCACATCAGCCTCTAACAACTTAAGGATCTCTTTCTTAACTACTTCTTTCAAATTCGGGTTTAAACACCTATGATGTTCAATAGAAGAAGAGTTTTCATTATCTAATTGAATCCTATGAGTGCAAAGCATTGGTGAACGGCCTTTGATGTCACTTAGAGAGTACCCAATGGCCTTCCTATACTTTCTCAGCTCAGTAAGGAGCGAGTGCAACTCATCATCACTCAGATTCTCATTCACAATCACGGGGTAAGTATCATTAAGCCCTAAGAAAGCATACCTTAGCCCTTTTGGGAGCTCCTTTAGGTTCACCTTTGGGGCTAGCAGCTCGCTCCAGTCATCCTCATGGCTAGTGTTGGCGTTGCTGTCCTTAGTAGCCTCCTTAGAACCCGAGTCATGACCCAAAAGACTGCTTTCTTGAACCGTTGTCCCCTCTGAGATCGAGTCCTCCAGTCGATCTTCCACTCATTCTGGTCCGGATCGAGCAACTTCACTCGATTCACCCACTCGATTTGATGTGGATCGAGCAGGAGATCGAGTCTCCGTCTCGTTCTCTGAACTGATCAATTGGCTTCTCTCGATCTTCTTGTCGATTGCTGTCCTGGATCGACTGATCTTCTCGATTTCCTGATCGATCTCTAGGTATCTGCCTTCATCTTCTATCACAACTTTCCTAGAATCAAGGAGATTAACGTACTCCTTATTCCTCTGATCCAAGAAACCGTACTCTCATCTCTCCTTAGTCAAAGCAAGCTTCAAATGATCCTCTTGAGCCAACTCTTCTAGCATTTCATCAGCCAAGGCATCCAACGTTTCTATGTAGGATGCTTGCCCTTCAATGGTTGGCTTCTTCAAGACCTCATTGATGTCAAAATCCAGCTTTATGTCTTTGCTAAGGTGTAGAGCTATCTACCCATTCTTGACATCAATGATTGCTCCGGCAGTTGCAAGGAATGGTCTACCAAGTAAAAGCAGATCCTTAGGTTCTTCATCCATCTCAAGCACCACAAAGTCAGTTAGTACATTGAAATCGCTTATTCTCACTGGAACATCCTCTAACATACCCACTGGAAGTCTCATGCTTCTGTCAGCTAACACAAGAGAGATCATGCACTCTTTAAACCATGTAAAACTGAGCTTCTTTGCTATAGAATGGGGCATGAGATTGATACTTGCACCGAGATCACACAAACAGCTCTTAAACATCAATGGACCCAAAGCACAAGGAATGGTGAATGATCCTGGATCTCCAAGCTTCTTAGGAACAATCTCTTTCTGAATAGTGGCACTACACTCTTCACTAAGCACCAAGACTTCTTTACTCTCCTTGTTCTTCTTTGTAAGGGTCTCTTTGAAGAACTTAGCACACTTCGGCATCATAGCTAGGCAATCTACAAGAGGCAGCTTGATCTTTACATCTCTTAGGTGCTTCTCAAACAAGAGTCTATGCTTCTCTATAAGCTGCTTCTTGAAGCGGCCAGGAAAAAGGAGCTTAGGTACATACAGTGGAGGCACATAAGCATCCTTCTGCTTAGTAGCTTGCTCCACTTTCTTCTCTACAGCTACTTCTTTACCCTTTCTTGGTCTCTCAATCCATACATTATCAAAGTTGATCTCCTCATCAGCTGAATGCTTACCCTCCCCCTCTTGGACTACAATGTCCTCATTGTTCATAGGAGCAACATGCGGAGGAAGTTCTTTTCCACTCCTCAAGGTAATGGCGTTGGCGTATTCCTTGGGGTTTTGCTCACACTTGCCCAGTAAGCTGTTCTGACTGCTTGTAGTTGCCTTGCCCTTCTCTAACTGCTTGATCTTGTTATTCAGGTTTGTTATCTGATTTGAGACGTCAGTAAGAGAGGAGTCAAGGCGGTTGTTCATCTTGGCAAACTTCTGATTAGTTGAATCTTGACCTTGAAGCAACTGCTGGAACATAGCTTGGACCGGATCTTGTTGTTGCGGTTGGATTTGTTATTGTTGAGGAACAAAGCCTGGAGAAAACATAGGAGTGTAACTTTTTTTGCCTTGCTGCTGCTGCTGACCCTGGAAGTTCCCTTGCCTCTGCCCTTGAAAGCCAGTATTCGCTTTAAAACCCTTGTTGTAAGGAACAAACGGCTTTGCTTGCTGAGGGAGGGGTACACCTGATCTTTAAGGTTCTCTACATTCATGCTCCTGTAAGAGAAAGTGTTGTTTGCTTGGTAGCCTTGTGAATAACCCTGATTCTTATTTTAGTTATGACCAGAAATCCATTTAGCTTCTTCTTGGCTCAAGTCTAGCTCCTCTAAGACTTCATCCGCATCACCAACAAAGTGAACATGCTTCTGATTGGCAAGCACCAACTTGTCTATCTTCTCATGAAGTGACTTAATCTCTTTTTGTGAGACTCTAGCTCGGAACCGCGAGGTGCATGGTCATAGTCTTCAGCATAGTTTCCGTCACTCAGTGCCAAGTTCTCGATTAGCTCCATGCCCTCTTCTACTTCTTGACCAAGGAAGTTGCCTTTACTAGCCGTATAAAGTAGCAACCGGATCTTGGGCAATGCTCCGCGGTAGATGGTGCTTAGGTGAGTCTCTTCACTGATGCCGTGGTGAGGACACTGAATAGTATAGTCCTTGAATCTCTCCATGGCTTCATTGAATGTCTCGTTGTTCCTTTGACTGAAGCCACTAATCTCACTTTGCACCCTTGCTGTTCTTGTGCTAGAGAAGAACTTTGAGAGGAACACCTTCTTACACTCAGCCCAAGAGGTAATGGTGCCTTGTGGAAGTGTCTTCTCCCAATGTCTAGCCTTGTCTCCGAGAGAAAATGGAAAGAGACGCAGCTTGAAAGCATCTTCGAATATGCCATTAATCTTGATCATCCCACAAACTTGCTCAAAGTTGTCAAGATGCTCCAAGGGGTCTCCCATTGCCAGCCCATGGAACTTGCTATTCTGAACCATAGAGATGAATCCTGGCTTTATCTCAAAGTTGTTGTTCTGAACCGGCGGAGGAGTGATCCTAAAACGATTGTGATGTGTATTAGGAGCATCTCCAGCACCAATCTGTGGGGGTCTAGCCGCGTGGATGGGGTTTCCATTGCCCCTTCCTAGAGCACCGTGAGCTGGTGGAGGTCCTTCAGAATGTTCTTGCTCAGCCATTGTTGCAAAGTCTACTAAACCGGCCTGAACAATCTCCTCAAAAGCTCTAGCTTGCTCTCTAACCCTTCTTGATCTTGCGTGCCCAAGTTGATGAATATTGTCTAGGGGTGTAAGTAAGTTGTTATCACCCCTAGAACGCAGATTCATGTACCTGAAAGACACAAGTTTGAAGGCAGAGAGATTAGTAACCAAAATGAAAACAAAGGCTTAGTCTTTACTAAACCCCAAATCTTAATGCTTCCTAGCAAACCTAAGATGGCAACGGTGCCATTTGATAACAGGTTTTTATAATGCAAGCAGGAGGTTATCAAAACTCAAGCAGCCTATATGATGTAGTATAGTGCAAGAGGTATCAATCAAATCCTAGGGAGCAGAAAGAGCAATGAGAATGCAAGGATCTAGTGAATCTAAGCAAATATGATAAATGATTGGTAAAATCTAGGAAAACTAAATGCAACGATCTAATGCAATGCAAAACAATTTTAAAATATCTGGAAGATGGTTAACTATCACTAGGAACAAGCAAAAGATTAAAAATGCAAAGCTACTAAGAATTAAAAATCAACCAGTGAATCGACCACAGGATCGAGCAGAATGGATCGATCAAGCGAAATGACTTTTGATGAACAAGATGCAAGCTAAATGACAAGCGAATGATGAACAAAGGTTTTAAAATGCTAAAAGGAGGGTTTAGGATCGAGGGTCATATTCAAGGGTATCAAAGATTTAAGCTTTGGTTTGAAAATATTTAGATCTATTCTTTTAAGAGGTTTCTCTAAGCCTTGATAACAAAACAAGAACCATCCATGGCGTGTGATATGGTTCACATCCTCAATCTCTTCTCCAAACCCATGGCGTTTGGTGGAAAAAGAGATTGAAGAGCAAGAAAGAAAGATTTCAAATAATGACCTAACTAATCCCCTAAACAACCATGGCGTATGGGAAAAGAAGGATTAGCCTCTAGGATCTGGTTTTCCAGGACATATGAATCCTGTCAAGGTAAGACAGCCTTTGGTTCATAGAGACCTTTTCCAAGGCTATCTAGGCTTTAAGATCCCAATATCCTAGAAGAGAAGGTATGAAGAACAAAGAAAACACATAGCTTTAAACCTTTTCAACCCTTTTGAATCGCCTCAACCCCTTACCCTAAGGAAACTACTCGCGACTCATAAATAAAACCGAACAGAATGCAAAGGATGAACAGCTTATCATGATTAAACTATGGATTAAAGCAAAAGACTTAATAATTTCAAGATTCAAAGGTTCAAAATGCAAGAAAAGCTTAAAGTCTACAATGGCGAAAAATCGCATAAGCAAGAGGAGAACGAAAAAGTAAAAGACGGAATGGAGGATAATAAAAGCGATGGCTGCGGTTTGCCAAAAATTGCTAAACCGCAAATGGTCCCCCCTTCGCTAGCTGCCAAAACCAGCTGGACGGATAAGGTTAGTCTAGGATCGACTCGGGTCACTTGATCTTCGGCTCAATCTTCTCTTGGATATGATGACTTCGCTCGATCTTTGAGTCGATCCTTTGATGATCGGTTCGGGAACTCGACCTGGCCCTCGATCTGCATGGCATGGCCCACGTCCGTACTCTCGATCAACCTCCTCACTCGATCTCATGCTCGATCTTCCTCTTGAATCGACTGGGGTCACTCGATTTTCTGGTCGATCTTGTCTAGTTCTCCAAGTGTCCACAAGCTTCCTCACGAGCCTTAGCATCTCCATGAATCCTCCACAGCTCCAAAGTGTCCAAAAACAACCTGAATATGATGCATAATGCAAGAAACATGCGAATGCTAATGCAAAAGTGCTCTAGGACCTAACATCGTGCAAACTAGCCTATAATGCAAGATGAATGCATCAAAAACTATCCTAAATGTATACAAAATATGCAAAATATATAGTAATATCAGCTATCAAGAAGCTGAACTTCGATCTGAAACCTGCTGCAGAGAGGCGCTTGATTCAGCTCAATGAACTGGATGAAATCTGATATCTAGCCTATGAAAACTCCGAGTTATACAAAGAGAGGACAAAGGCATATCATGATAAAAAGATCATCTCCAGATATTTCGGCCCAATGACCAGGTACTACTTTACAACTCTCGTTTACAGCTTTTTCCTGGTAAACTGCGTTCTCGATGGTCAGGTCCTTTCACTGTCAAAGAAGCTCGACCACATGGTGCCATTGTCCTGATAAACTCCAAAGGAGAGGAGTTCACTGTCAATGGACAGAGGGTGAAGCATTATTGGGCACAAGCCGAGATTCCAGCAGGACACATTGTGTCTCTGGATGATGCACCAGCTGTCTAAACAGCCAATCAGAGTCGAGCTAATGACTTTAAACAAGCGCTTAGTGGGAGGCAACCCACTGGTAAGTTGTACATTCTATACTTAGTTTTAATTTTCGTGCATTAGACTAGTTTCAGTTAAAAAAAAAAAGTTTAGATAAAAATAACTGGTGACGCTCATCACCCGTCCGGACCAGGTAAAAACCGGGTGACGCTCGTCACCCGTCCGGACCAGGTACGCGTATTTAATCTTTCTCTTCTTCTTCCTCGCTCACAACTTCAAAACCAACGAACACTCTTCATATTTTCAAAAATCTGCAACTTTTGATTTTCTAAACCAAATTGAGTGATTCAAAAGCCTAATCCGTGTGGATTTTGGCCCTCTTTGACAATATCAATTCAGTTTTTAAGATCTGCAAGGTGTGTGTTTGGAATCTCCAATTTTCAGTCCACCACAGGTTTGGTAAAATTGGTTTTTTGACATGAGTAACTTGATTTAACTGTTGAATCATTGTTAGTTAAGTTGTATTAGAGGAATGATATCATCCTTGTGTGATTTAATCGGTTGATTTGCAAGTTTTGAAATTTTCAAGTTCATGATGAACTTTGCAAAAATCTGAAAATTTTGGGTGATTTGGGTTGAACTGATGATTGAATTGTGTTCCTGGTAGTGTTGTTGTTGATCGCCGTCGGTTATTTCACCTTGATTGATTGATTTTTGAAAATTTGCTGATTTTGGTGATGTTTTTGGTTGATTTTGGACTTGAATTTTCAGATGCCTAGACAGGAGAAACGACCGCGACATGGCTCGTCTTCGAGCTCTGCATCAGGCTCGACACAATCGTTCAGCAACTACCCAGTTTGCAGGCCTCCATGGCCATAGCGAGAGAACCTGAAGATACCATCTCAAGTGGCTTGGGCAGGAACTCCGAAGCAGGAAATATCACGGGACACCTGCATACTCCGTGATATCGAGGAGGAATGGGATGAGTATAACATGCTATTCTACAATGCATGACAGGAAGTGAAGATTCTGCCCACTAGATTCGCAGATGCTGCTTTTCTGCAGAAGATGGGCATCTTTGAGGAGTTTGTAGAGACTTTGGAGAGGTTTGGGATGGGCACTATGCTGTTCCAGCAGTATGATCTGTATCCAGACTTAGGCCGCCAGTTTCTCTCTACTGCTCACGTCTACTACGCGAATGAGCTGGCCAAGCGTGCGTCGGAAGACACGTTGACATTTCTGATCCGTGGGATTTGCTACAGGATTAGTCTGATGGAGCTTTGCGAGCTCTATGGCTTCTCTGACCACCCCACAGGCGTGCTCCTTCCCTCACAGTTGACCCACATCCAGACATTCTAGTCCAAGTTCGGGAATGGAGTCTATGATAGCAAGACCAGCACGCAGACAGAGGTTCGACATCCGGTCTTGAGGTACACCCTACGCCTTCTCAGCAACACCATACTCTGCAAGTCCGTGCCGAGCAAGACACGGGTTAGTGAGCTGATTCTCCTTTACTATGGATTTGCTGATATGCTTGATGAGGTGATACTTATGGACACTAAGATTCGCGCCAACCTGGGCGCTGTTTTTGCTGAGCATTTGGTCTCCTTGAAGACCAAACCATTCACCAGTCTAGGGGAGAAGACTGAGAGTATTGGCAGCCTTCTGACACCGATCTTACATCATTTCCAGATCGATATTGATAACGACTTTCTTTGCAAGGGTGAGGATGCAATGAGGCTATAAAACTCAAATGCAACACTTATGTTGTAGTACAGTATGCAAGTGACAGTCAATCCATTTCTAGGAACTAGGAAGGTCAAAGAGAATGCAAGAGCAGTGTAAAGCTAAGCGAATAACAGGCGGTTTTGTAAAAATCCTAAAAACTATATGCAGCAACCAATTGAAATGCAAAACTATTTTAAAATACCATGAATGATTAAACTACCATGAGGAACAAACAGAATAATTAAAATGCAAAGCTATGATTTAACAAAAATTGACTAGTGGATCGATCACAGGATCGACCACTAGATCGAGCAGTTTGGATCGATCTCGTCTAAAAATGTAAGTGCAGCAAAACTAACGACCAGGATGCTATCAAAGATCAAGCGAATGACGAGAGAGGATGTAAAAATGCTAAGAAAGAGGGTCTAGGGTTGAGATTCATGGTCAGGGGTTTCAAAGGTCCGAGCTTGGGTTGAAAACTTTAAATCAACTCACTTTTTGAGAATCTCGAAGCCTTGAAAACGAAATAAGATATATCCGTGGCTTTCGGTATAGATCACTCCTTCATCCTCTCCTCCAAACCCATGGCTTCTGGTGGAAAGAGAGCTTGAAGGGCAGGAAAAACAGATTTCAAACACATGGCTTAACTAGTCTCCCAAACTTCCATGGCTTTTGGGAAGGGGTAACTAGTCTCTAGGGTGCGATCTTCAGAGGTCCCTGGATCCTGTCAAGGTAAGAGACCTCTCGGATCATAAAGCTCTTGGCGTGAGAGTGTTAAAGCCTTAGGAACTCAACACCCTAGAAGAGATAGCCATTAAGCGCTAGAAAACTCCAAGATTGAAAACCTTTTTGACCCCTTGAATCCTCTCAACCCCTAAACCCAAATGAAACTACTCACTACACATAAGGTAAATCAAGCAAAGCATGAAGAAAGAAACACTGAACATCAAAAAGAACTAGATTAAACTTCAAAACAATTCGAATACAAAAGCAAGAAAAGCTTCCAGTTCAACAATGGCGGATAATCTCAAAACCAGAGAGAAAAAGCATAAAAAGATAAGATTGAAAAAGTGTGTGGGAAGAGACATCGCCGCCTTCCCAAAATGGCGAAAACAGCTCGATGGTCCCCCCCCCCCCCTCGCTAGCGGTTGAAAGGACAGAGATCGACTTCGGGATCGAGCGGCTTTCTCGATCACTTTCGGACATCGTGTCTTCAACTCGATCTGGGTCTCGATCATCTTCGGCGGATCGAGTGTTGCATCCGATCTTGGTATCGATCTTCGGTTGGATCGAGTGGTGGACTCGATCCAGCTCTCGCTCTGCATGGCGTCATTTACGTCCGTACCATTTGATCGATTGCTCCACTCGATCTTCGTCTCGATCATTTTCCTTCGATCGCCTGGTCTTCTCGATCTTCTGGTCGATCTCATCTAGATCGACCTGCCATGCTTGATCTGCTCCCCGATCTCTGATCCTTAGCAAACATCCGACCTTCCACGAACCGCCACAACAGCTTCAGCACGTCCACGAACCTCCACGACTCCAAAGTGGCCATAAACAACCCGAATGTGATGCAAAATGCAAGGAACATACGTATGCTGGTGCGAGAATGCTCTAGGACCCTAAGTGATGCAATCTAGTCTAAAGCGTGATGTAAATGCATGAAAAAGCTAGCTAATATGTATGCAAAATGCATGCAATATGCAGTAACATCAACTCCCCCAAACTTACTTCTTGCTTGCCCTCAAGCAACAGAGAATTAGAAAAGAAGAGAGGTTTTAAAAACGAATGGGGGTTTAAGCTTCTTGCTAAGGTGCCTTTCAAATGAATCAATCTCAATGTCCTAGTTACTAGTCCTAAAATGCAATGCACACACTCATACTCCAAAGAACTTAGCCATACTCATCACACAAAGAAATTCAGATCATGACTCTCCTATTCCTAACAATCAAAGAAACTCATCCTTTAACATTCATTAACATCCGAACCATGAATCAAACTTATGTACTTTAAAGCAGAACATATTTGGTTAAGGGCGCAGGCTATGAGCATAGAATGATCTCATTTGAAAAGGGTTTTCATTTTAAACAAGGGTTTTCTCAAAAATGGCAAGAACTTTATGCATAATGCTAAAGGTGAAGGCAATTGATGCATACATGATCAGATTCTCATCTACCCATGTAAACTAACAATGATCCTAAACCCCTCTCATTTATTAACTTTTATCCTCACTCACCACTTAGAATCTACCCTTTTTCTCAAGGCATAGGCTTAGCATCCCCCAATTCAAAACAGAAAACATTTTTAACTCTTTAGGCTAGTGAAAAGGTTGAAAATAATTTGCTCTTTAACTATTCCTTATTGGTAGCTCTCTTGCTTATTTTATTTTTTTTTCTTTTCTTTTTTTTCTTTTATTTTGGCACTTAGGCTCTTTTTCTTTTTCTTTTTATTTTTATTTGAGAGAGCTACCTCTTGAAATTTATTAGAGCATATATATAATTTTTAAACACAACCCTTCACTTAAAACCTAATTCTTTCTTTTAATCACCAAACTCTTTTGAAACCAAGAACATATAAACATGAAAACAACCCCAATGATCCCCCAAACTTATTCTAAGCCTATATCTAGCTTCAAAATACAAAGCTAGCAATCATATGAGAACCCAATCATGTCGCCTAAACCTAACACTTTATGCTAAGTTCAAGACCGAAAAAGAAGGCCTCACAATGATGTCACACAAGAAAAATTTGGCTTCAAAGAAGGGTAAGGGTCAAGGTGGGAGTTCTACTTAGGCTCACAAAGAGTGGTAAAAGGAAGAAGAGAGCTTAAATATTTTAACCATGTGTTCATTTTCAAACGCATAAGGATGGTAATTGAAATTTCAGATTAAGGTTTTTACTTATTAGGACAAGCTTCAAATCATGAGAGTTCAATTCAAGTCACGAAAATCATAGCAAGTGATCCAAGCATGGTAAGAACTTACTTTCAAAGTATAAGCAAAGCATTAGAGGACTACTAACTAGGGCATTGAAATAATTCATGAGTATAAAACACATTTTTAAGAAAACTTTAACCCATTATGCAAATATGAACAACCTAGATGCTTTAAGATTCTAGACTCAATCCTAAAATGCCTAATGAGATGAATGCAACTACATAAATCTTTGAAAAAAAATTTAAAAATTTTACCAATTTTTCATGTAGTGAAGACTCAAGGATGCTAAAGGGAAAATAAGATCAGAAAACACAAGTCAAACCACACATATACTCCCCCAAACTTGCTTGACACCGCCCCGGAGGCAAACAAATTCAAAGGAGCATCAAAACACAAAGCAAAAAGAAGCAAACATGAGTGGTATGTACAATGGAAGAAGGTTGTTACCTCGGGTCTAGTCTCGGCTGGAACTTGAGGATGTTCCAAAGGAGCTAGATGCTACGGCTTTGCCTTTGGAACCTGGCTCTTGAAGAGAGAGACGCGCCGGTTGGATGTTGCTGCCTTGAGTCTCACGGATGACAACTCCGCCGGTTAAAAGCCTCCTCTTCTCGGGTTGTTGAACCTCTTCACTTGCATCTTTCTTAGGCGAGCCTCCTTGAAGTGATTTAACCTTCCTTGCAAGCTTCTTCAGCACCTTGCTCTGCCACTTGTTGATTTTTCTTTGCATCTCCACAACATAAGCAAGGAACTTCTCCGTTTTAGTCCGCGGCTCAAAGTCAAGCTAGGGAAGGGTGAATGCTTCGGGCATCTCATCATTAGTGGCTGGAGACTCTGATCTTGGTCGGGCAGCTTACTGAACGGCGGCTGTGGCTCCTAGAGGAGCGAAGCATTCTTCTTGGCTCGGAAGAAACTCAATGTTCCCTACACCAAACAGCTCAGTCTCGTTCTGGTTCGGCAAAATACACATCCTCTTCTCATTCTCCTCGTCGATGTATAAGTACTCGAAGAAGCCCTCAGCTGGCGTGCGTCCCAAGCTATCTGTGTTCCTTAGATATGTCTCGTCCATGAATGCTCTATCCAGAACAGGAGTGAAGTTCTCGAGTTGTACGCCGGCTTGCACGAACAAAGGCGTGAAGAAACCACCAATGAGTGACGAGCTTGGCTTGCACCTCAAGGCATACGCCTTGTATTTGACTAACGAAGCAGCAAGGATGCACCCATAGTTCACGTCGTCTCCGAGTTGATCTTCCAACGGCTCCTCGTTCTCGTCCGGATCACAAAGGATATGCTTAAGGCCTTGGAACAGAAAGCAAAGCTCCGTCCTGGTCACCTTGGGAGGTACGGACCGGCCTCTAAAGGTGTTGGCCATCAGTTTCAAAGTATAACGTATCACCGGGTTCCTCACTCTCTTGATCTTCGCAGTGTTTGCCTTGTAGTCATCATTGGCGATGAGGTCCCAAAAGTCATTCGCTTGAGTGAAGGAGGGGAACTCCACTTTCCTAGCAGCTGCATCGAGGCCATAAGCTTGGCAGAGCTCGGGGACTGAGAGACTGAAAGCTTGGCGCTGTATCTTGAAGGAGAGGCAGCCTTGAGAAGGGATTGGCACGCTAGGATTCTCGTATCCGAACGCCAAGGTGGCTAGGAAGTCGATTGTCACTTCAGGGAAGGTTGGGCAATCCATCCGTGACAAACACCTCAGCCATATCCTCTGGATGAGTTGATCAAAATCTCCTAGCAGCCCCATCTTAGACAGCAACTCCCTGTCCGCGAACTTAGTAGGCTCAAACCGAAGCCTTTCAAGCCGGTTCTTGTCCCTCTTCTCATCCTTACTCCATCTGACTCTCTCTTGAACAGCCACCTCCTGACCTTCTCCCTCTTGTGCTCTCTCTTCTCTCATTCTTTTAGGAGCCATTGTGCCTGAAACAAATATCTCAAGCAGTTTGATAAGCAAAACGGCGATCGGATGAGAGAAGAAGAAAGGCGAAGAAGAAGGCTTATAACTAATACCCTAGAATTTTGGAGAATTAATAAAATTATAGCAAAATAAAGGAGAATCAAATCTATAGATACTAGAAAATCCAGAATTTTTCTTTTTATTTAGCTAAATTTTAAAATTCAAAAATGGCCCTATCATCTAAAACAATGACTTGCGAAATAAAAGGGAATTTTCCAAAAAATATTTTATCAAACTCCAAAAATACCTTCTGCAAGATTGTTAAAGAGTCTTGCTAGCCTTAGAAAACAGATAACTCTCACTCTCTTTGCTTAAAATTTTCGAGAAAACAAGAATGAGAGGGTGAGAAGTTGTTGAAATATTTAAAGGCTAAGCAAGAAACAAAACCATGGGTAGGAAGGGTGGTTTTCTCACAAAGTCTTGGTCAAGGCACATCTTTCATGGTCAAAGATGCTTGTCTTGACGAAGTTTTGAATTTAAAAACTAGAAGGAAAAGAATAAAGGAGGGAAAGAAAATGTTTCCTCGGCATGAGATCGAGTCCTTTTGGTCGATCTAGGACTCGATCTCATGCCCATAATGGCTTGAATCAAGAGGGTTACTCGATCTGTGACTCGATTCATGATGAATCGAGTCCTGGATCGATTGGCTCTCTCGATCGTTGAGATTTTGGCTCCACGGCTAAGTCCTCGTGATCGAGCTACGTCCTCGATTTGGGAGTCGATTTGGCATAGATTGAGTGATGAATCGAGTCGAGTGATCGATCTATCCCTTAAGGATTTCCCGAGAGAAATTAGATCGGTCGATCCATTTTGGATCGATCGATCCGTTTTCATCTAAATCAATCTTATCACTCGTTCTCGTCTAGATCGACTGGCTCCTCTCGATCGACTAACTCGATCTAGCAAAGATCGAGTTAGGATTAGTCAATCTAGCACTCGATCTCTAGCCTTTTTTTAACCCCTATCGCCTCTTTTGGACTTCAAGACCGTGGTTTAGACTCGTCATACCTGCTCCTACACACTTGCAAAATAAAAACATAAAACTGAAAGAAAAATAAAGCAGAAATATGTACAGGATAGACATGGGAATGCCTCCCAAGTGCGCTTTCTTTAACGTCTTTAGCTAGACTTTACTTGGTTTAGGCAGATGGTGGGTCTTGGAGAAGTACCGAGGTACTCTCCTTGTCATAGCTGTCCGTCAAGTAAGGCTTGACCTTGTGTCCGTTCACGGTGAATGCACTGCCACTCTTGCCCATCAAAGTAACAGCTCCTTAAGGCAGCACTTCATGGATTACAAATGGCCCGCTCCACCTCTACTTCAGCTTTCCCGGGAAGATTTTGAGTCTAGAATTGTACAGCAACACCAAACCTCCTTCCTTAAGCTCCTTGGCAACCAACTTCTTGTCATGAGCTTCCATAGTCCGCTCCTTGTATATCTGAGAGCTCTCATAAGCGTTCAACCTTAGTTCGTCCAGTTCATGTAGCTGGATGAGGCGCCTCTCTTGAGCAGTCTTGAGGTCAAAGTTCAGCCTCTTCACAGTCCACAATGCACGGTGTTCCAGCTCAACTGGGAGGTGACAGCCTTTGCCATAGAGCAGAGTGAAAGGGGTAATACCAATCGGTGTTTTAAAGGCGGTACGGTAAGCCCAAAGAGCGTCGTCCAGCTTTACTGCCCAGCCTTTCCTTGTTGCTCCGACTGTCTTCTCTAATATAGCCTTGATTTGCCGGTTGGAGACTTCCACTTGACCACTCGTTTGAGGGTGATACGGTGTAGCCACCTTATGCTTAACGCCATACTTTCTCAAGAGGTTCTCGTAGACCTTGTTTATGAAGTGGCTTTCTCCATCGCTTATAACCACCTTTGGTACCCCAAACCTCAGGAAAATGATGCTTTTAAACAGCTTGATCACCACCTTAGAATCGTTTGTAGGGGAAGCAACAGCCTCAACCCATTTAGAGACATAATCAACTGCTACTAAGATGCACTTGTTGCCGTATGAAGAAGGAAATGGCCCCATGAAGTCTATGCCCCACGCGTCGAACACGTCAACCTCGAAGATAGGAACCTGAGGCATCTCGTTCCTCTTAGTGATATTCCCTGCTCGTTGACATGCCTCACAGCTCTTCACAAACTCGTGTGCATCTTTGAAGATGGACGGCCACCAGAAACCAGCTTGCAACACTTTCGTGGCAATCTTGAATGAAGCGAAGTGTCCTCCGTAGGAAGAGCCACGACAGTGATAGAGGATGTCTCTAGCTTCTTCCTTTAGCTGCTCCAAAGCGAAAAGGAAAGAAGAGAAGGACTAGACAGCAAACTCCATCAGAGGAGGAAGCTTCACCTTCCCATGCCATTGAGAGTTCAGACTCTATCCACTCCTCCACCTGAAGTAAGGTACACCACACTAACCATTGTAAATACCACTCATTCTTTTATTTTAATTGCGATTGGTTGCTTGATGTTTGTGAACACTCTCCTTAGCATTTTTATTACACATGTTCTGTGTAATTTAAGTATGGGGGAGGGTGTATGATGGGCTGATGCTTTCATTTGAATTTGCATAGTAGAATAAGAACTATGCATCATAATTTCATAACATCTAAGGCATAGAAAAAACCAAAAAAATTGAAAGTTTTTTGAAAATTGCTTCACAAAAAGAGTTTGATTTTCATGCATTCTTATATGATTTAGACTTCATGCATTCATATAGGACTAGCTTGCTTGTTTAAATTTGGAACTATGATAGTACATCTTCGTTAATGCTAGTGATTTATGAAAATCAAGCCCTTGTTTTTAATCCTTTGGTGCATCTGATATTGAACTCGAAATAAAACTGAACCACTTTTGGAATTTGCATTTGTGTGAGCTTTGTTTGATACTGAAGCATGCTTTGAAATGATTTCAACCTTTGTTTAAGTGGAACCTAATTTGAATTCGCAATTATCATGCCTTATGCTTTTGTGATTGATGTCATGGATAGTTTAAAATATTTGGATCTTCTTATTCTCTTTTGCCACTCTATAAAAAAATCCATTTAGATTTCCTCTCCTTTAACTAAACCTTCTTTCAAGCCAAGAAATTAATAGTGTGTGATTTGTGAAGCCTCTTCCTTCATGGTTGTTGCTTAGCAAAAAGTGTTGGGTTGGAACTACAAGGGAAGTATTTTCATTATAGAACTAGATCACTCTTGAGTTGGATAGGTTAGGATGCTTGGGGAACGGTCTGGGGTTATCTTGGGATTAGGTTTTAAGAGATGCAAAGAAGAAAAGAAGTCAAGGCACAAAAGAAAAAGGAGCGTGGTAGAAGCAAAAGGGTGGAAATGGTGATTCTAAACTCAAAGAAAGAAGGCTCATATTCAAAGAAGAAAAGAAGATGAAGAAGTGCAAAACAATAAAGTCAAAAAGCCATAGGCGAATCAAGCACCAGCATCACCAAACAAAGGAGACAAACTCATAAGAAGTAAATCGCCACCACTTGAAGTTCAAAAGAAGAAGTGTCCTCCAAAGCGCTTGAAGGAGAAAGGTTTTTCGGTTTTAAAAAGGGTTTAATTTCTTAAAAAGGGTAGCATAGGAGGGTTCTACAATGATTAGCTAGAGTTAGGAACACATCTTATAGATCTTGGGTAGATGGGAGTCTTCATTTGTATGTGTAAGTTGTTCTTTGACCCTTAGCATTTTGCCAAAGCACAACCATGTTTTCCCTTGAGAGAACCTTTTAAACACCAAAACCAGCTTATGAAGTGGGATCATTATTATTCCACTAAGCCTTGTCCCTTAGCCAAATGACACTTTCGCATTTTTATAAGCATGATTCACGGTTTGAGCATAATTGAATGTTAAAAAGGTTGTTTGATTTGATGAGTATGTGTAGGTTGATAGCATTGTTATATTAGGGCATGCAAAAGCTAAGTATGGGGATGTTGATAGCTTGCTATATTAGAGCATTTTAGGCTGCATTTCATGCATCTTTTCCCTTGTTTTTGCATTATAGTTTAGCATTTTAGTATCATTTGCACTTAGAATCAACATAACGTGCATTTACCTTAGGATTGCATATATTTGCATACATGTGCATGTTTGTGGTGGTTTTCAGGTGTTTTTGGAGTTTCTTGGAGTTGGGGAGGAGATGGAAGCAGCTCATGATCAAAGAAGATGTCAGAAATAGAGTTCTTTCGAAGTCTGGTCCATATCGAGCAAGCATATCGAGCAGAACAGCCGTGGAGTATGCTCGATGCAAGCAGCAGGACGAGAGGGAAAGGAATCAGCACAAGGATTCTAGGCCGTTGGTCTGCATCGTGGACCAGCATCAAGGAAGGACGTCAATACGCACTGCACAGACCATATCAAATCGTATATCGAGCAGAACATCGGCCGTACAACCTCGATGCAACTCATCCGCGTTGATCACTTGACTTTTGTTAACCTCGTCCAATCTTTTTAGGTTTTTTATGCTTCTTTCCGCTCCCTACTATAAAAGGGAAGCCACAAAACATTATTTTTAGAGAGTTCTATCTTATCCAAGTTTAGCTTTCTATCAAAAACTCTCTTCTCTAAACCTTAAAGGGCGATTAGGATCCTTATTTTCAATAAAGTTTGCATTTTTATGGTTTAATGTTGTCTCTTAATCTTTGTTCTTGCATCTTGGTAGATTAGATTTATCATCTTTGCATTTTAGCCTTATCTAGTTGTGTTTAACTCCAAATCTATGGGATTAAACATGATTAGTGAGTAGTCCTGCTTAGAATTAGGGTTCTAAGTAGGGAAAGTGGTGATTAAGATGTGATTAAGGAGTGATTAGGCTTTTTAATGGTTCTCTGTTATCTCCTTCTCTTGCAAAGTGATTAATGTTGATAAAGCTTGCTCCTTTTGATTGAATATGGTTTGATAGATGCATATGGTTCGCTTGATGTCTTGATATCTCTTTTCTAAGCATGGTTCGCTTATTTGGCTTAATAGTCTAGCTTAGTCTATGTTTCCTTTTTTCAGTGACACCAAAGTGATAGGTCACTACATCTAGATGATTCATTTAGGGCTAGATAATGTTGGTTTTGAGATTCTTGCTTGATGGTTAGATAGTATGCATTGAAAGATCTTGCCTTTGCTTCATTCTTGTTTATTGCTTAGCTTTGTTAGGATGTTGCAAGTTTGTGCTTAATCCATAATCTTGATTGGTCCTTATTGGTTCACAAGATTGATAAGTTGATCTGAATTCTTGCTTGGGTGAGAGAGTAGTTGCTTGATTGGTGCATCTCTTAGGCTAGAATGGTTCTAATCTATATGCTCATGGTTGAAGGATACGCCATCAGATGTGGGTCTGACGCTTCGATCTTGTTGAATATGAATTGCTTATTGACGCCAAGTGGTTCCCTTTAGATACCTTGTCTAGGAGCATAACATTGAGAATTGCTTGCTTTGTTAAAGCTTGTTGAATGCCTTAGTAGAAATCCCCTTGTCACTCTTGAAAACCACTATCCCACAATTGCTTAGAACCTTGAGTCTTGCTTTTAATTAATTGTATTTAAGATCATCTTGCTTAATTCTTGCTTTATTAGCCATTCTTGCTTAGATCTTGTTTAGCCATTGCCTTAAGTTCATTGTTTAGTTTTGTCTACTTGCATTTAGTCTATGCTTTCTTTTCATTGCATCATTAGGTTGTTAGACTTGTCCTTGTTCAATCAAAATCCCATCATTGCTTAGCTTATGGTATTTTTTGCATCTCATCTTCCACAAATTGGATTGATACTTAATCCCTATTCTACAGCTGATTAGAGGCTAAGAACATTTGAGTTTAGACCCAAAAAATATATCTTCAATATCCTTCTTTGTACTCTCACTTTCAGCACTTCCAACTCTAGGTATTCTGTCATAATCTTCACCATAGTTTCCATCTGATAATGCCAAATTATCCACAAGAGCGAGTCCATCAACAACAGTATTCCCCATAAAATTTCCATTTGAAGCTGTATCCAAAAGCATCATGTACTTAGGCGTCACTTCTCTGTACAATGTAGACAGCCAACTTTCATTTGTAAACTCATGGTGAGGGCACTGCAAAGAGTAGGACTAAAAGCGCTCCCATGCTTCAGAAAATGTCTCATTTCCATGTTGAGTAAATCTGCTAATTGTATTCCCCAACTTTGTTGTTCTTGTTGAGCTGGAGAATTTGTTTAGGAATGCTGTCTTGCACTCATTCCAGGTTGAGATTAATCCGTGTGGAAGGTTCTTCTCCCACTGATCTGCCTTGTCTCCTAAACTGAAAGGGAACAAGCGCAGATTCAAAGAATCTTCAGACAAGCCCTGAACCTTGGTCATACCACACACTTTGTCAAACTGATTTAAGTGGTCTAAAGAATATTCATTGGGCAGACCATGAAATCTGTTTCCTTGCACCATGTTGATTAACCCAAGCATGATCTCAAAGTGGTTTTGGTGCACATCTGGAGCATGAATTCCATTCCTGTTGTGGTGAGTATCAGGCACATCACCAGCTCCTATAGGTCTCTGAACTCTAGGTGCATGAATGGGTACTCTCAAACCCTGAACTTCAGTCGCTTGGTTCAAAGCAACTTGTGCTTCATCCATGTGTGCAGCAGCTTGTGGTATTGGTGCTTGTCCTACAACACCCACATGTGGAAACTGAGCTTCTTTCTCTGCCATCCTCTGCTCTTCTAACTCCTGAACTCTCTGTCTTACAGCCCTTCTTTTATGGATGTTGTCAATAGAAGGAATCAGATTTGATGAGCCTTTGGACCTCAAATTCATACAAGTACCTGAAAAAATAGAGAAATGAAAACAGAGCTATTTAGTAACTTAAAAGAAAAGAACTTAGTCTAACAGCAATGTCAAACTCAAAGAATCCACAAATGGCAAATGCGCCAATTTGAAACAAGAGTTTTTGAGGCCCTTGTATGCAAAATAAATCATAATCTCCGAATCAGTTGTAGTATAGGAACTTAGGTGTCAAACACACCTGTGGATATTGAGATGCAAACAATGCTATAAGCTAAGCAAGATTAGGAATTTTGATTATAAAATAATACTCTAACAACCTAGCAATGCAGTAAAAGAAAGCAGAACTGAAATGCAAGTAAACAAAGACTAAACAAGATGAATCTAAAGCAAAAACTAAAAACAAATAAAACTAAGCAAGATGAAGACTGAAGTTAAGTAAGCAAAAGAAACAAAGCAAGCAGGTTTAAGATAATTAAAGGAAAGCAAGACTCAAGGTTCTAAGCAATAGTGGTTAAGTAGATTTCAAGAGTATCAAAGGGGAATTCAAAACAAAGGCTAACATCAAGCATTCATAAGCAAGCAATTCTCACTATTGCAATCCTAGACAAAGTATTTAAAAGGAATCAGCTTGGCGTCAATAAGCAATTCATATTCAACGAGATTTAAGTGTCAACCCCACTTTTGATGGGGATTCTTCAACAATGAGCATAAAGAACATAACCATAAAGCCTAAAAGATGAACTAATCAAGTAAACGTCTCTCACTCAAGCAAGAATTCAGATTATCCTATCAATCTTTTGAACCATATAGGGACATAAGTAGCTAATCATCAATCAAGAACATGGAACTAAGCTCACAAATGTGAATCCTAATAATGCATAGCAATGAACAGGACTCAAGCAAAAACATGTTCTTCTAATGCATACTATCTAACCATCAAACAAGAATCTCATAGCATGCACTATCTAGCCATAAGCGAATCATCTAGCAAGGTGAACTATTACTTTGGTGTCACTGAACAAAGGAAACATAGACCAAACTAGACTATCAAGCCAAATAAGTGAACCATGCATAGAAACAAGATTTCAAACCATCAAGTAAACTATATGCATCAACAATAGCATATTCAATCAAAAGGAATAAGCCTTATGAAAAATAATCACTTTGCAAGAGAAGCAAACAACAGAGAATAAACTAATCAAGCCTAATCACCCTTTAACCACATCTTAATCAGCACTTTCCTTACTTAAAACTATAAATCTAAGGTAAACTGCTCACTAACAATGATTAATCCTATTTATTTAGAGTTAAACATGACTTGATGAGATTAAATGCAAGATAAATGAAAAATAAACTACCAGGATGCTAGATCAAAGAGTAGCAGAGAAGATTAAACCATAAAGATGCAAACTTGATTAAAGAAAATAAAAGTGTTTACAAGTTTGGGCAAATCGCCATTTTTGGCTGAGCAAGAGATAAGATAAGGTTTTGGAAACAAGATCACATAATGATAAAGTTTTGTGGCTTCTCCATTATATTTGGGAACCGAAAAGGAAAGAAAAACCTAAAAATAAGATTAGATCAAAGATAAAATCTGGTCAAACATGCGGATAAGTTGTATATGGGTGGTACAGACGGTGTTCTGCTCGATGTACCACCCCGATATGGTCACCACATATTGGCTTGTGCAGTTGTCCCCTGCTCGATGCAGCACCTCAATGCAGAATGTGCCTTAGGATCCACGAGCAAGTCTTCTTCCTCACGTAATGGAACTTTTATCGGACACACTCCTCAGAGGTTTTGCTCGATGCACCCATCTCGATATGGGACCAGACTTGGCAAATCTTCTTCTTTGACGTCTCCTTGAACATGAGCTGCTTCCATCTCCTCTCCAAACTCCAAGAACCTCCAAAAACACCTGAGAAACACCACAAACGTGCAAATGTATGCATATGTATGCAATCCTAAACTAGATGCATGCATTATTGATTCTAAGTGCAAATTACACTAAAATGCCAAACTATTATGCAAAAACAAGGGAAAAGATGCATGAAATGTAGCCTAAAATGCACAAATATAGCAAGCTATCAGCGACCCGCACATGGGAAAAAAATTTCTTCCTCTTAAGGTGCCATATGTAGTTCTTGGGCAGGTGTCTTAAACCGCGTCATTGTTTTATATCGATCCCCATGGTCATATAAGTCTCTAACTTCCTCGTAGACCCAATGGAAAAGGAAGACAGCTCCTTGTCTAGTGCCTCATGAAGCATGGAGTAAGATCACTCCGGGAAAATAGTGATCTGTGTGTGACCAATTGTTTTTCTGGGAACCTAATCTCCTCCTATCTTGGGCAAGCGTGTACTCTTTCTGGATGCATTCTCGAGCCGGGGTAGGACCCATCTAACTGTTTCTCCAGGAACGTAATTGTTTCTCCGAAAACCATGTTTCACTCTAACTAGACCTTTCAGGATGCGTGGTAAGATCGGGTGTGAATCACTTTAATGTTTTCTTCGGAAACCCTGTTTCACTCAAGCTGTACACTTCCGAGATACATGGAAAGATTGGGGGTGAATTGTTTCAAGTGATTTTATGGAAACTATGTTTCAATCCAGCTAAACCCGTACTCTTCTGGGATGCATGGCAAGGTTGGAGGTGAATCGCTTCAACTGTTTCTTTGGCCATACCCATACTCTTCGAGGATGCATGGCAAGGTCATGAGTGAACCATTCTAACACATTGTTGAACTCGCCAAAACCTTCGGGTATCAAAAGGGACAAGTCTTAAAATGTTTTTCATGAATAACGTAAGGATCAATTTCCTGACTCATTACCAATTACTTGAAAAGTCAGAAGCAATTATTGGGCCCACTTTCACCGCACCCTACTAGGATACGACATGTTGACAGTGGGCCCGACAGTAATGATGAACTTCTTATCTACGCTTGCCTAACGGCTTCCTAGCTAACTATTATCGGGCAGGTGGCGAGCTGTCCAAGTCGAAGGCGTGCTGCAATAGCACACCTGCTCCCAGCATGCGCCAAACTGATGGGGCCGATCAGAGAGGAAGCCAAGAGAGGGGGTGGGAGGTTCAAAAAAGAGGAGAGTTCGGAGAGAACATGGATCTAGAGAGAAAAAAGAGATCTGAAGAAGAGGAAGGGAACACCGAGGCTCCCCGTCCTTGCCGAAGCTTATTACGCCTCTTTGGCCTTGCAGCGAGACTGAAGGGGATGCGCTCAACGTTTCCTGGAAGAACCGTCAACCGAGATAACCCTCTATTTTATCTCCCATCGAGAGAGAGTTCCAACACCACCCCTTCAGTAGTCTACTTACCTCACATTCACCATCACCAAACAACAGATAGATATCACGATCTTTAGATGGGATATCCAAACGACTTTTGGGAGAGAAACCTTTTTCCAGTTTTCTCGAAAGTCTGACTTACTTGTTTTTAGTGCGCACAAGGTTTAATCAAACTTTCATCCCGAGATTGCATATAGTTAATCCCTTAAAGGATGAAATTTGAAAACTCAACTCAATAACTCTGATAATCATACATATTTTATAAGCAATTCGTAATTTACTCTCGACCATTCATAATTTTGGTTGTTAGTTTGTATGTATTTTATTTATTGTGTTTCTCAGATTCAATCAAATCTGGCCAGATTCGATATCTGGATATAAGTGTAAGGTCGAGTAGACTTGTACGGGCCGAGAAAAATCTCCAAAATGTCAAAGGCCTTGAGACAGAAGCCACCATTTTTTAGAAACGCTCGTATATGTCATATGTGACAAAAAAAAGATTAGTGATATAAACAAAGGTTAGCTATCGAGATTTCTTTGGAAATAAAAAGCATATCCCATCACGTGTCATGAATGTAATATCGAGGTCGAGAAAATCCAAGATGGAAATGAAAAGTATAATTAATCATAAATATTTTTTTTGAACATTAATTAATCATAGAATTTGTAGAGAGTACAAATTAAGAAGCTATTAAATAATGAGTAAATGATTCAAAATGACCCAGAATGATAAAATAATATGAAATAGTTATTTTATTGAGCG
Organism: Thlaspi arvense; assembly: GCA_911865555.2. NCBI lineage: Eukaryota > Viridiplantae > Streptophyta > Magnoliopsida > Brassicales > Brassicaceae > Thlaspi > Thlaspi arvense. The sequence continues at coordinate 12,508,433 of OU466861.1, forward strand.
AAAATTATCTCTTTTTACGATTTTTATAAATACCAGTATTATTCTTCTAACTAATATTATTTGTAGACTAATGGCAGACTAACAGTAGACTAAATGCAGACTACTGACAGACTGATTGATCAAATAATTAAAGAGACATTTACGGAAAGAGGCACTCTTTCATATTTTATTACAAAAAAAGGCACTGACGTGGGGTAAGACACTTCTTGATACTGGTAGGACATGAAGGGACGATATTGCCCTTATTAAAAAAAGGTCGCAATTTACCGTGAGGTAATATTTATCTGATGGGGAAAAAGTGATTTATTGTTTGTCCTAATTCACATGGCTATAGTTTAGGGTAAAATCACGTGTATTTCCGGTGGATGCAGTGTGGACGATGTTTAGTTTGTGTAGCACATGTAGCTTTGGTGGACGGAGTACCAGTTTTGTACATTGTTTGTGATTCGAATAGCCGTAGGGAAGATTTTTTTGTGGACGAGGGGTTGGTGAGACCCTATATGTGGGTGTTGTGGGTTGCTGTCGAACACTAAATTATATCTACCGCTCCCATACAATGGTCGATTTGTGGATAGATTGTTGTGGATGGGACAATTTTGCTTCCGGCAGTGCCAACTGAACATATTATTTTAGACGTGTGATGGGCTGGGTTTGTTGATATGTAGCCCTTATTAATCAGTGGCGTGTTTTTTTGTGGTTGGTGTGGATAGATAGAGGTGGATGAGTTATTCCATGGATGGAGATTGTGGTTGCGCACACGATACGAGAAAGGAGAAGTAGTTGAGAGTGCAATTAATATTAAAGTAATCTAAACCGCATAATTGCAGCGTAATTAATACATGGTGGGGTTTTAACATAAAACTTTGCCTTGGGGGAGTATTTTGAGGAAAACAAACAGAAAAATTTGTGAAAGGTTTTCTTACAGCAGTTAGGGATAGAGAAAACTTTTGATTGGATATGGAAGAGCATTGCCTTGTAATTTGCGGGCAGTGGCGCTGCGGTGGCGATGGTAAGTGGGAATTTCTTATTGATAAGAAAAAAATGTCTAGGGTTGTGGCAATGGGAGATGGGATAGAGTTGAAGGAGTTAGAGGAGAGAATCTGTAGGGAGTTCTTCGCCAATAACTGTAATGACGTAAAGGCTTCTTTGAGTTACTGGTGATATATCATAGTTTTTATAGTTTTTAACCATGATATAAGTCCTTTTTTATTGAGTCTTTTTGGTCTTTTTAGAGTTCTAGAAGAGTTTTGCAGGTTATAGCATGTCTAGAGCATAATTGGAGATTTTAGAATCTTTTAGAGCATTCTGAGTTGAAGCCATGAAATATCCAACTCGGGAAGAAAAGTATGCATATGGGTGACGCTCGTCACCACTTTTGGTGACGCTCGTCACCCATAAAGGAGGGGGTCGTGGCTGTTTTCTAAAAGATAGAGGATTATTTGCAGTTTTGGTCCAGAAGTTCCAGTATTTACAAAAAGACCCCAGATCGTGTTTTAGCTTGTATATTAGATTTTTCAGCCATTCTCTTGGCAGATATCTTGTATCTTATTATTTTTGAGAGCTTTAGAGAGAGATTTGTAGCAGAGCTTTTGGAGAGACAAATCAGACTCCTTCAGAGCAGATTTTGAACTCCTTTACTTTGTATTTCTTATTTCTTTTAGGGATTTTCAAAAGTTGAAGAAGAGTTTGTAGAATTGCTAAAACTATAGGAAATCCATTGGTTCTTCATCTGTGCTTGCATTATAAATCGATTTCTTAGATACATCATCTGGATTTCGAAACCCTAGATTTTTTTGTAGATGTGAGAGCACTATTAATCACCTGAACTAGTATCTGATGAGCAAAACAACTTAGTGCAAAGAGATTTGGCTTAGGAGTTTTGTGAATAATTGAACCTGATCATTACTGCATGTTTAGGTTGTTAGGGTTTGCAAAGAGATTTGAAACTCTGTGATTTAGACATAGATAACTTCTGCAATGAGAATTGATTAGTTATATATTTGCGATTCATGTTCAAGACGGTTCTTATTCATTCCCGATTGCATGCATTATACACTCTCGGATTCAACCTGCGAACTGTCCTGACTTAGCGCCTTTAGCTTTCTGAACTTTAAGAACAGTCTCAAAAACGCCCACTTGCTTTTATTACTTTAGTTATTTCGCATTACATTCATTACTTATTGCTTAGCTTAATCTGAATCTAGATTCGATAGTGTAGTTTACTTACTCCCTTGGGATTCGATAACCCCTTATACTACGACTGCTTTGCTGTGCACTTGCAGTAGTTTTTATTTGGGTAAAACCTGACCCTATCAAGTTTTTGGCGCCGTTTCCGGGGAGTAATAGCTGCTATCGATTTCTAGTATTAGGATTTTGTCTAAGTTTTAATTTGGTTACTGACTTTCAGCAACTTTTCTTTGTTCCTGTTTCAGGTGTATGCCTAATCGCAGTACCAAAAGCAACAAAGAGAAGGAGCTTGTGACTTTGAGCATCGAAAAGAGCTTGCTAGGTTGGAGAGAACTAACAGCAAAGCTAAGAAGCAATCTGCAATGTTCGCTCCACTTATCCTGGTTGAAGATGCAGAAGGTCATTTGGTTGACAGGGAAGGAAACAGGAGAAACGAAGAGGGGCAGAGGATTGATCAAGAGGGGAATGTCATTGTTGAACAGCAGGTTCAGCAAGTGGCTGAGAACGTTGGATTCCCTGCTGCTGCAAATAACGCTGCTGAGCGTTTTGTTCAGAGGACTCTAGGTGACTACAACAGACCTGATTAGTTTTATGCCAACAGAGCTGCAATCCGACCTCCTGCCTTCCAGAGGAACAATTTTGAGGTTAAACCAGTCTACTATCAGCTGGTTGGCCAGCATCCATTCCATGGCTTACCTCATGAGCATCCCATGGATCACATAGAAAGGTTTGAGGATTTAGCTTCCAGTGTCAAAGCTAATGGGGTTAGCAATGACTTTCTGTTCTGCAAGCTTTTTCCTTACTCTCTTGAAGGAGAAGCTTCATATTGGCTGAAGCAACTGGAACCTGCTTCATTGATGATGCAAGATCAGAGGACATGAGGACGAAAATTGCATCTTTTACACAAGGCCCTACTAAAGCTTTTAAGGCTTCTTGGATCAGGTTCAAGTCTTATCAAAGGGACTGTCCTCATCATGGCTTTAGCCAGGTGCAATTACTTGGGATTTTCTTCAGAGGCATTGACTGGAAGTATCAGATGGCGCTGGATGCAGCAAGTGCAGGAAACTTCAACACCAACAGACCAGAGGAGGCGATCAGACTTATTGAGAATTTGGTCTGCAGCAACAGCACTAAAAATGCAGACTTTCATAGGATGAAACAAGCTGGTGTGGCTGATGGAAATCAGATTGCTGAAGTTAAAGCTAAGTTGGATGATATGCACAGCCTTTTGGTGGGAAAGAAGTCAGTTCACTTTGCTGCAGAAGTGGAAACTTTCAAAGTTCCAGAGGAAGCTGAACAGGAGGATGTAAATTTCATCAATTCTGGTGGTTTTCAGGGTCAAAGGTATGGGAATCAGCAGTGGAACAGAGGATACAGCAACAACAACCAGAAGAACGCCTTTACTGGAGGACAGAGCACGCCTGGTTTCACCCCTAAGCCTCCATTCCAGAAGACAGAGTACCAGAAGCCATTCCAGAACAGTGGAAATTACAGAAACTATGGTTCTTCTTCCTATCAACCATCACCTCCACAAGGGAACAAAATGGAAGCAATGCTAGAACAGATCTTGGAAGGACAACAGAAGCTTACAATGGACTTCAACGGCAAGATAGATTCGCTCTATCAGGTTTTGAATGGAAAAATTGAGAGTCTGAACTCTCATATGAAGAAGCTTGATGTTCAAGTTGCCCAAACTGCAGGAGCTGTTCAGAGGCAAGAAGGATTTCTTCCAGGGAGAACTGATGCTAATCCCAAACACCATGTGAATGCCATCACATTGAGGAGTAGAAAGAACCTGCAACCAGTGTTGCAGAAGGATTTAACCTCAAGAAATTTCGTGGGTATTGAAGAGTATGAAGATGAAGAAATATCTGCTGAAGACCCACGGGTGACGCTCGTCACCAACCATGGGTGTCGCTCGTCACCCATCGAGCACAACCCCGACCCCGACTCTTCACAAACTGGTGACGACCAACACCAGGAGGGTGACGCTCGTCACCCAAATCCAATGATCGACCCCGATTTGTCCAAAGTGAGTGACACTCGTCACCACCCCAGTGACGCTCGTGACCAGACGCCATATGCTGCAGTTTCGCCTAAGACTTCAGATAATGCTAAGGAGACCGTGTATAAACCCAAGATACCTTATCCTAAGCATCCTAAGAAGTCTAAGCAAGAGCTTGAAGATGTAAGATGCAAGGCGATCATGGATAAGTTGGTAATATAGATCCCATTAATTAATGCTGTAAGGATCACTCCTGTTATAAGGAGGTATGTGAAGAGGATGGTGACCAATAACTTGAGTCTAGAGGCTGGGGCTATGATGATCAACGAGCAGGTCAGTGCAGTGATTCAGAACAGAGTTCCAGAGAAGCTTTCAGACCCAGGAAGCTTTTTTTTAGACTGCACAATCTTCAATGACAAGTTTGAGAGGTCATCGTGTGATCTTGGTTCTAGTGTGAACCTCATGCCTCATTCTGTTGCCAAAAGCTTGGGGATGACCGAATTCAAGGCTACAAGGATTTCTCTTGTCCTAGGTAATAGATCAGTCAGAGTTCCTGAAGGAGTGATAGAGGATGTTCCTATCAAAGTAGGAGATTGTATGATTTCTACTGACTTTGTGGTTCTGGAATATGGAGAAGAACCCAAAGACCCCTTGATTCTTGGCAGACCCTTCTTGGCTACTACAGAAGCTATTATTGATGTCAGGAAGGGTAGAATAGAGCTGAATGTTGGTGATTTAGTGATGAAATTCGAAATGGACAAGCTGATGAAGAGGCCAACCATAGATGGACAGACTTTTTATGTTGATGTTCTCACAAACATTGCTGATCAGATCTTCCATAAGATGAGTTCAGAGGATCCCTTGGAAAGGGCGTTGACTACTTCTACAGCTGAATATGAGCATTTAGATGCTGCTGCAATAGGCTACACAAAGATGATGGATCCTACTGCACAACTGATGCAACTGGTTGCACAGGATGAGCTTGTCTCCACATCTGCGAAAGCTGCCACAATGGGTGATTGGTCTGCAGTAAAAGCACCAGAAGTTGAGCTTAAACAGCTCCCTACAGGGCTAAGGTACGCATTTCTTGGAGAAAACTCCACTTATCCTGTCATTATTAATGCTTCATTGAACAATGCAGAGTTCACCCTTTTGCTAAGTAAGCTGCGAAAATTTCGCAAAGCTCTTGGCTACTCTCTTGATGACATTTCAGGTATCTCTCCAGACTTGTGCATGCATAGGATACACTTGGAGGATGAGTCGAAATCATCAGTTGAGCATCAAAGGAGGCTGAATCCGAATTTGCAGGATGTAGTCAAGAAAGAGATCATGAAGTTGTTGCAGGCTGGTATCATCTATCCTATATCAGACAGTGCTTGGGTGAGTCCAGTGCACGTGGTGCCTAAGAAAGGAGGTGTCATAGTGGTGAAGAATGACAAGGATGAGCTGATTCCAACCAGGACTGTCACAGGACACAGAATGTGCATTGACTACAGGAAACTGAATGCAGCAACAAGGAAGGATCATTTTCCTCTGCCTTTCATCGATCAGATGCTGGAGAGGCTGGCGAATCACAAGTATTACTGCTTCCTTGATGGGTATTCAGGCTTCTTTCAGATCCCCATTCATCCAGATGATCAGGAGAATACCACTTTTACCTGTCCCTATGGCACTTTTGCATATCGCAGAATGCCTTTTGGGCTGTGTAATGCTCCTGCAACCTTCCAGAGATGCATGATGTCGATTTTCACAGACATGATAGAGAAGTTTATGGAGGTGTTCATGGATGACTTCTCTGTCTATGGGTCCTCTTTCAAGAGCTGCTTGGATAATCTATGTGCAGTTTTGCAGAGATGTGAAGAGAAGCATTTGGTTTTAAACTGGGAGAAGTGCCATTTTATGGTTCAGGATGGTATTGTACTTGGCCACAGAGTCTCAGGAGACGGTATAGAGGTGGATAGGGCAAAAATTGAGGTGATGACAAGTCTGTAAGCACCTGATTCAGTCAAAGCAGTAAGGATTTTTCTGGGACATGCAGGCTTCTACAGAAGATTCATCAAGGACTTTAGCAAGATAGCACGCCCCTTTACTGCTCTCCTCTGCAAGGATGTGAAGTTTGAGTTCACAGAGGAGTGCAAATCTGCCTTTGAACAGATCAAACAAGCTTTGGTTACAGCCCCTGTTGTGCAGCCTCCAGATTGGGATTTACCTTTTGAGGTAATGTGTGATGCCAGCGATTTTGCAGTTGGAGCAGTGCTGGGACAGAGGAAAGACAAGAAACTCCACGCCATCTACTATGCAAGCAGAACTTTGGATGATGCTCAGAAGAATTATGCAACAACTGAGAAGGAATTGTTAGCTGTTGTGTTTGCTTTTGAGAAGTTCAGGCAATATCTTGTTGGCTCCAAGGTCATGGTTCATACTGACCATTCAGCACTGAAGTACCTAATGCAAAAGAAAGATGCAAAGCCAAGGCTGTTGAGATGGATCCTGCTTCTTCAGGAATTTGACATTGAAGTGAAGGACAACAAAGGGGTTGAGAATGGAGTTGCTGATCATCTATCCCGGATTCAGGTCGAAGACAGTGTCCCACTCAATGATTTCTTGCCTGAAGAGAATGTTTACTTGGTGGAAACAAGAGAACAGGAGGAAAATATTGAAAACCTGCAATTTTCTCGAAACTGCAGGGGAGTGACGAGCGACACCAGGAGGGTGACGCTCGTCACCAACCCAGAACAGCCATGACCAAAGTGTACGAAAGAGGTGACGCTCGTCACCAATCTCTACACTTTTCTGCGATTTGTGCAAGCTTGGGGATGGCCTTTGAAGAGCCTGTTTATGCTTTGAATGATCCAAAGAGGCCCTGGTATGCTGATATTGCCAATTACCTAGCTGGAGAGGATGAACCACATGACTTCAAAGGCTATGCTAAGAAGAAGTTATTGAGAGAACTTAGGAAATTCTATTGGGATGAGCCATACCTCTACAAGCATTGTGCTGATGGGATCTATAGGAGATGCTTAGCAGAAGACGAAGTGCAGGACGTCCTATTTCGCTGTCATGGATCAGAGTATGCTGGAAACTTTGCTACATTCAAGACTGTCTCTAAGGTATTGCAAGCTGGATTTTGGTGGCCTACTATGTTCAGAGACGCCCAGGCCTTCATCACAAGCTGTGGTACTTGTCAGAGAAGAGGAAAAATCAGCAGAAGACATGAGATGTCACAGAACTTCATTCTGGAAGTTGAAGTCTTTGATTGTTGGGGTATTGACTTCATGGGACCTTTTCCCTCATCCTATGGGAATAGATACATTCTGGTTGCTGTTGATTATGTATCTAAGTGGGTAGAGGCGTTGGCTACTCCTACTAATGATGCAGCAGTGGTTTTGAAACTGTTCAAGTCCATTAGCTTTCCCAGATTTGGTGTCCCACTGATTGTCATAAGTGATGGTGGCTCTCACTTTGTCAATAAGGTTTTTGACAAACTGTTGAAGAAGTATGGTGTACAGCACAGAGTAGCCACGCCCTATCACCCCCAAACAAGTGGGCAAGTTGAGGTTTCCAACAGGCATATCAAGCAGATTCTGGAAAAGACAGTTGGGAAGACAAGGAAAGATTGGTCTGCAAAGCTGGATGATGCATTATGGGCTTACAGAACAGCATACAAAATGCCACTTGGGACTACACCATTCCATCTTCTCTATGGCAAGGCGTGCCATCTACCAGTAGAGTTGGAGTTCAATGCAGAATGGGCCATTAAGAAGCTGAACTTCGATCTGAAGCCTGCTGCAGAAAGGCGTTTGATTCAGCTCAATGAACTTGATGAGATCAGATATCTGGCCTATGAAAACTCCAAGTTATACAAGGAGGACAAAGGCATATCATGATAAAAAGATCATCTCCAGGCATTTCGAGCCCAATGACCAGGTATTACTCTACAACTCTCGTTTACAGCTTTTTTCTGGTAAATTGCGTTCTCGATGGTCAGGTCCTTTCACTGTCATAGAAGCTCGCCCACATGGAGCAATTGTCCTAATTTACTCCAAAGGAGAGGAGTTCACTGTCAATGGACAAAGGGTGAAGCATTACTGGGCACAAGCAGAGATTCCAGCAGGACACATTGTGTCTCTGGATGATGCACCAGCTGTCTAAACAGTCAACCAAAGTCAAGCTAATGACTCTAAACAAGCGCTTCGTGTGAGGCAACCTACTAGTAAGTTGTAGATATTATATTTATCTATTAGTTTTGTGCTTAGGATCAGTAATTAGAATTATTATTCAGTTAAAAAAAAAAAATGTGGTGACGATCGTCACCCTTAAGGTGACGCTCGTCACCCGCAGAAGTCGAGCACGGGTTTCAGTTATTTCTTCTTCTTCCTCGTGCTCACAACCTGCAAAAACCAAGAACACTTAGCAAAAAAAAAATTGAGAATTTCCTAACTTTTGATTTTCTAAACCAAATTGAGTGATTCAAGAGTCAGGAGAAACGACCAAGGCAAAGCTTGTCTTCAAGAACTGCAACAGGGTCTACGGATTCCTTCAGTCAACACCCGGTTTGCAGGCCCCCATTGCCCAAACGAGAAGATCGGAAAATAGCCTCAGGAGTGGCTTGGGCAGGGACTCCGAAGCAGGAAGTGTCCCTAGACACATGTGTGTTCCGTGATACTCAGGAAGAGTGGGATGAGTATGACACGCTATTCTACAATGCGTGGCTGGGAGTGAAGATTATCCCCACTCGGTTTGCGGATTCTGCTGTTTTGCAGAAGATGGGGATCTTCGAGGAGGTTGTTCAGATTCTGGAGAGCATTGGGATGGGGACTATGCCGTTCCAACAGTATGATCTCTACCAAGATTTGGTCCGCCAGTTTCTCTCTACAGTTTGCGTCTACTACGCGAATGAGCTGGCGAAGCGTGCGCAGGAAGACACGATGACGTTTCTGATCCGAGGAGTTCGATACCGGATCAGTCTAATGGAGCTTTGTGGGATCTATGGCTTCTCTGACCATCCAACAGGTGTCCTGCTTCCCTCTCAGTGGACCCATATGCAGACATTCTGGTCCAAGTTCGGGAATGGAGTCTACGACAGCAAGACTAGCATGCAGACAGAGGTTCGCCATCCTGTCTTGAAGTACATTATGCGCCTCTTTGGTCATACCATTCTGTGCAAGTCTGCGCCTAGCAAGACCGGGTTAATGAGCTGATTCTCCTCTACTACGGACTTTATGAGATGCTCGATGATGTGATCCCTATCGATAGCATGATTCGTGCCAACTTGGGCGCTGTTTTCGCTGAGCATCTGGTCTCCTTGAAGACCAAGCCGTTCACCAGTCCGGGGGAGAAGACCGAGAGTGTTGGCAGTCTTCTGACACCCATCTTCCATCATTTCCAGATCGATGTCACACCTTGCAGTCTGCGCAGTGACATATCGCTTATGGATGACCAGTATCTGCGCCATGTCACTTGGCTGAAGATTGGAGTTGTCTGGACTTTCACTACTACTTCTGGAGAGTATGTTGGCATTAAGTTGCCACAGAGAGCCCTCACTACGATTCAGGGAGTCCCACGCCAGCTTTTCTTCATGCCAGCTTAGACTCTGCTGTGCCCTTTGGCTATGCGCCCTGCTAGAGCTGCTACAGCTGGCGCCTCTGCTTCTACTGCCGCTGCTGCTGATGCTGGACCTTCTACACGCCAGAGTGGCTCTTCTACTGCTTTCAGACGTCCTCCACGACCACAGACACCCATGGATATGGCTGCTTTTCAGGAGTATGTCATTGATAGCTTTGAGGGACTATGGGATGCTGTGGCTACACTTAGCAACTGTGGTTGTGTCCGCCCCCATTACACCACTGAGCCTTGTGAGGATGAGGACTGAGGCTCTACTATCTGGTTACTTGTTCCTTTTTCTCTTTTATTTTTCTTTATCTTGAGTCATTTTTATGTTCTCTTTGAGTCAGTTGTCAGTTTCTTTGATGATGTTTTGTGAGATTGTTGAACCAGGTTATTATTGCTATGTTTGGAAGTTGTTAATTATGTGTTTGAGTGCTCAAAAAGTCTAAATTTAGAGTACACATGACAATACCTCGTTAATTAACATCTGACTTAACAATTGGGCAATACAGGTCGTGGTGACGCTCGTCACCAGATTGGTGACGCTCGTCACCCGACCCCACGCGAGGTAACACTTTTCTGACTTGGTTTTTCGACTTCTCATTCATTTTTCTAACCAACTCTTAGCTTAATAACACTGGGGACAGTGTTGTTTAAGTCTGGGGGAGGTGGTTACTGACGTTGTGTGCTTTGTGTCATGTATATAGAGTTTTAAAGTTGAGTCAAAAACCTGTTTTACAGAGTCAAAATTTTGAAACTGTCAGTTTTTCTTGGAACTAACCATAGGACGTTTTTGCTTATAAGAACCATTGCCACATTAGTTGATTACAAGTCTTACTAAGTTGAAAGTCATAAGTAGATCAGTCTAGCAATGAAGGTCTAGGTCCTTAGAGAATCTGGAAAATTTGCTGTTAGCTCTACCTTAATGAACTTTATACTTCTTGTCTTGGTGATTGATTCTTATTGATCTTGATTCTCTCTTTCAGCACTGACAATAAGGTTAAGATACAATCTTTCTTTGATCTTCCTTGATGTAGTTTTTAAAAGTTTAAGTCCAAAGAATGGTGCATTCATGACCCTGTCTCCTCACAAAGAACAACAGTAATGAACACACTCAAGAACCTGTCTCCTCGCAAGGAACACAAGTATTGAGTAGCACCATATCTTAGACTGTAAAAGTTGAGAAAAAGAAGAAAAAAAAAATCAAAAAAAATCCAAAGGAAAAGATCAAGGGAAGAAAAAATAGGAGAGCTGTGTTGAGATCTATTTGTTCCGTTGTTAGGAAGGGAAAAGAATCTATAAAGTGATAAAGATGATAGAGCTTTGATGAGATATCACACTTAGATAAAAAATAAGGAGTTAGCAGTAGAAATTTCGGATTTCTTGAAGGGATTTGGACTGGACTTGAGAGATTTGCTAAGCTTGTGATGATTAGACTGAATTTGATCTTGTGTTGACTAGGTGGTATGTGGATTCGACTGAATTTGAGCTTGTGATGATTAGACTGAATTTGAACCTTTTGGAGCATTTTGAGTTGAAGCCACGAAGTACCCAACTCGGGAAGAAAAGTATGCATATGGGTGACGCTCATCACCACTTTTGGTGACGCTCGTCACCCAGAAAGGAAGGGGTCGTGGCTGTTTTCTAAAAGATAGAGGATTATTTGCAGTTTTAGCCCAGAAGTTCCAGTATTTGCAAAAAGACCCCATATCGTGTTTTAGCTTGTATATTAGGTTTTTCAGCCATTCTTTTGGAAGATATCTTGTATCTTATTACTTTTGAGAGCTTTAGAGAGAGATTTGTAGCAGAGCTTTTGGAGAGACAAATCAGACTCCTTCAGAGCAGATTTTGAACTCCTTTACTTTCTATTTCTTATTTCTTTTATGCAATCTATTATTTTCATGATGTTTTCACAAATCACCATGTCTGAGTAGTTTGTTAGTTAAGTTAGGGCTTTTCAAAGGTTGAAGAAGAGTTTGTTGAATTGCTAAAACTATAGGAAATCCATTGGTTCTTCATCTGTGCTTGCATTAAAAATCGATTTCTTAGATACATCATCTGGATTTCGAAACCCTAGGTTTTTTGATAGATGTGAGAGCATTATTAATCACCTTAACTAGTATATGATGAGCAAAACAACTTAGTGCAAAGAGATTTGGTTTAGGAGTTTTGTGAACAATTGAACCTGATCATTACTGCATGTTTAGGTTGTTAGGATTTGCAAAGAGATTTGAAACTCTGTGATTTAGACATAGATAACTTCTGCAATGAGAATTGATTAGTTATATATTTGCGTTTCATGTTCAAGACGTTTCTTATTCATTCCTGATTGCATGCATTCTACACTCTCGGTTTCAACCTGCGAACTGTCCTGACTTAGCGCATTTAGCTTTCTGAACTTTAAGAACAGTCTCAAAAATGCCCACTTGCTTTTATTACTTTAGTTATTTCGCATTACATTCATTACTTATTGCTTAGCTTAATCTGAATCTACATTCGATAGTATAGTTTACTTACTCCCTTGGGATTCGATAACCCATTATACTACGACTGCTTTGCTGTGCACTTGCAGTAGTTTTTATTTGGGTAAAACCTGACCCTATCAACTGGCCGCCTAATAGTCGGGAACTAGCAACATGCATAACAACGCCTCCTGTGATGGTGACAAACGGTGGAGCCGTGACATTTTTCTTCAAACACCTTCGTGTGAACAGTGCCATGAACATGTTCGTAACTTTTGTTAAGTGTAGAGATAGCGCCGCGGTAGTAGCTGATGGAAGCCAAGCAGGTTTTACCACACCAGTTGCCGGGCGTCATCTGTTGGGTCAAAGTCTCAGCATTGGTTTATGCACGATGAGGATATTGTAAGTCATGTGAAGAGTGCTGAAAAGCAGTATAGGAGCTAGAGCTTAGGCAAAGGTAGTATTGGGCTGACTGACGAGTTCGATATTCCCTACACTGAGGCAAGTCGCCGGAGTGTTCCTGACGATGTAGAGGTAACGGAAAACGGTTATGATAAGGATTTCTGGGAGCCTTTGATAGACGATCCCCTGGGTGGGTCTGACGCGATAGAAATTATGTGCGGAGATGACGTTGTAGGCGAGGGAGTGGATACCGGGATGATGGAAGAAGCCCTGTGCAAGTCAAACGCGGAGAGGATAGAAGGTGCTATGTTTGGGGAGGGAAGTAGGAGTAATTCAAGATCCGTGGATATTGGGGTGTCGCCGTGGACGGCTTTTGATGGACGACTTCTGGTGGATGGGCATGTGGGTGTTGTACCGGTGTCGTTGGAAGATGAAGATTTTGACATCCCTCCAATGTTTGACGACACAAAGTACTCGAAAGCAGAGTTACCTGATTTAGATATAGGTGATGAGGGTGGTGGTGTTTACGTTGGGAAGATATATGCAAACAAGCAAGAATGTCGTATAGCACTTGCCATTTACGCCATTAAGGAACGTTTTCGGTTTAGGCAAACGAGAACGAAGAGGCATTATTTTGTGCTTAGTTGCGCTGATAGGTTATGTGATTGGACAGTATTGACGCATGAGATGAAGGACTGTGTGTATTATGAGATCATGAAAGCGAAGCTGGAGCACACAAGTAGTTTTGAGACACAGAACGACTTCAAAAGCAAAACATCTTCTAGAGTGATTGCAGCGGTGTTCAAAGCTAAGTTTGGTGATCCTACAAACGGCCTCCGTTCTGCTGAGATCCAGAAGATGGTCCTTGAGGATTTGCGGGTAAATGCTTCCTACATGAAATGCTACAGAGCAAAGGAGATAGCAACCGAAGAGTTAATGGGTTCTGATGATGCCTCGTACACAAGGTTGCCGTCATACCTCCATATGTTGAAGCTGGCGAATCCTGGGACAGTAGCGGATTTGGAAACTAGGGTGGATAAGTTTGGCGTGGAGCATTTTTTGTATGTTTTTTTGGCATTTCGAGCCTCCATCGTTGGCTTCCGGAAGTTGAGGCATGTGATCGTCTTGGATGGGACACACTTGTTTGGAAAATTCAAGGGCGTTTTGCTAACTGCTAGCGGTTAAGATGCTAATTTCCAGGTTTTCCCACTTGCATTCGCGATTGTTGAGGCTGAAAATGATGACGCTTGGTTGTGGATTTTGGGGAAGGTTGAGGCAATACTAGCGGATAGCCGTAGCTTGACCATAATATCAGACAGGCATGGATCAATCTATAAAGCGAAGAGGTTAGTATATCCGAAAGTGCAGCATGGGTGTTGCAATGTTCATTTGGAGCGGAATGTGGTTTCAAAGTTCCATAGAAAAGGTCTCGGCAAACTAGTTGGGATGGCTGCTGCTGCTTATAGAATTGGTGAGTTCAAGGAGATTTAGTCCAAAATTCAAGCAGCCAACGGTGAGTGTGCTAGGTGCTTGGAGAAGATAGGGATGGCTCATTGGACTAGAGCTTATTCGCAAGGTGAGAGGTATAATATGATGACAAGTAATGTTGCGGAGCAGTTGAACAATACGTTGAAAGATGGTAGGAACTCGCCCATTATAGAGCTTCTGCGGTTTATTCAGACGATGATGACTAAGTGGTTCAATGCCCGTAGAAGAAAGTCTTTGAGACACAGGGGGACGCTGTCGTTGGAAGTGGACAAGGTAATGATGGATCACCAGAAAGAATACAAGGATAGGAAAATTAACATGGTGTCTAGTTTGCGAGGTGGTTGGTAAATTTGGTGATAGAAATCATGTTTTGTTACATGAGAAGCGTTGTACATGTCGGAAGTTTGACTTGCTTAAGATTTCCTGTGGGCATGCCATAATGGCAGCAGATGGATTCAGTGTTGCGCCTAGCTCCCTGGCAAGTGACGTTTTCAAGACCGTGAATTGGGCGGAGACATATGCGTTGGTTATTAACCCCCCCCCCCCCCTCCCCCCCCCCCCCCCCCCCCCCCCTCCCCCCCCCCCCCCCCCCCCCCCCCTCCGTTCTGCTGAGATCCAGAAGATGGTCCTTGAGGATTTGTGGGTAAATACTTCCTACATGAAATGCTACAGAGCAAAGGAGATAGCAACCGAAGAGTTAATGGGTTCTGATGATGCCTCGTACACAAGGTTGCCGTCGTACCTCCATATGTTGAAGCTGGCGAATCCTGGGACAGTAGCGGATTTGGAAACTAGGGTGGATAAGTTTGGCGTGGAGCATTTTTTGTATGTTTTTTTGGCATTTCGAACCTCCATCGTTGGCTTCCGGAAGTTGAGGCATGTGATCGTCTTGGATGGGACACACTTGTTTGGAAAATTCAAGGGCGTTTTGCTAACTGCTAGCGGTTAAGATGCTAATTTCCAGGTTTTCCCACTTGCATTCGCGATTGTTGAGGCTGAAAATGATGACGCTTGGTTGTGGATTTTGGGGAAGGTTGAGGCAATACTAGCGGATAGCCGTAGCTTGACCATAATATCAGACAGGCATGGACAATCTATAAAGCGAAGAGGTTAGTATATCCGAAAGTGCAGCATGGGTGTTGCAATGTTCATTTGGAGCGGAATGTGGTTTCAAAGTTCCATAGGAAAGGTCTCGGCAAACTAGTTGGGATGGCTGCTGCTGCTTATAGAATTGGTGAGTTCAAGGAGATTTGGTCCAAAATTCAAGTAGCCAACGGTGAGTGTGCTAGGTGCTTGGAGAAGATAGGGATGGCTCATTGGACTAGAGCTTATTCGCAAGGTGAGAGGTATAATATGATGACAAGTAATATTGCGGAGCAGTTGAACAATACGTTGAAAGATGGTAGGAACTCGCCCATTATAGAGATTCTGCGGTTTATTCAGACGATGATGACTAAGTGGTTCAATGCCCGTAGAAGAAAGTCTTTGAGACACAGGGGGACGCTGTCGTTGGAAGTGGACAAGGTAATGATGGAGCACCAGAAAGAATACAAGGGTAGGAAAATTAACATGGTGTCTAGTTTGCGAGGTGGTTGGTAAATTTGGTGATAAAAATCATGTTTTATTACATGAGAAGCGTTGTACATGTCGGAAGTTTGACTTGCTTAAGATTCCCTGTGGGCATGCCATAATGGCAACAGATGGATTCAGTGTCGCGCCTAGCTCCCTGGCAAGTGACGTTTTCAAGACCGTGAATTGGGCGGAGACATATGCGTCCGTTATTAACCCCCCCCCCCCCCCCCCCCCCCCCCCCCCCCCCCCCCCCCGATAAATCGGAAGACACTAAGATTCCTGCAGACGTCTTCCAGACTACGCTAATGCCCCCAGGACCAGGCGTCTACCAGGAAGGCCGAAGGAGGGGCGTATACCATCGACAGGAGAGATAGCTGTAAGTGTACTTTGGTGAATTTATTATATTATGTAGTCTAGTTTGTCACTATCTTAATAATGAGTTGATGGCAGGGGGGAAGTAAGAAGAAGGTGGAGCCTAATAAGTGTAGTAGGTGTTTGAAGAGCGGCCACAATAGGAGAAGCTGCACAAACCCAATTTGAATTTGGATTGTTTGTAATGTATGTGAACGATTATTGACTATGGTATCATAATGTATGTGTGAGCATATTTTTTTGTGGATGGCTCATCCCGTAATGATGTTGGCTAGTTTCAGAGAACAGTAATGTTGAGTTATCGTGCTGGATGATTAAGAGGAAAATTAGTTGATTATGTAATGGTTCAAATGGAGTTATATTTTATTAACGGATTAATTGACAAATTTGTCATTACGGAACCTAATGTTGTAGTCGTCAAACGGATTTGAGGTTGTGGATGATTAATTAAGGCTGTCTTAGTAGTGGTGCATGTGTATATCGTGTGGGTGGATCATACGTTACAGAATGGTATGGGTTGGTCGTGGGTGATGAATGTTGTGAATTAGGTAGATGGTATAATGGTATGGATGGGTACTTTTAGAAGGATGGGTGAATGGTGAGTGTTGGATGAATTATATGTACGAGCTGTATGGTTGGATTATTTGGATGGGCAACAATAGCAGTGAGGAGTGGTTTTATGGATGTGTGAGGTGGGCTGATAGTGTGGATGGGAAATAGTATATGGTGGTGGTGTAGAGGCGCCGAAAAATGTGGGTTGGTGTATGCGTAGTTTGGATGATAGATAAAGGTAGATTATGTGGATGGGGATTGCCAGCCGTAATAGTGGTGCGGCTGTATATCATGTGAATGGTACGTAACGGAATGGTGTAGATGGATATTGTTGAATGGATGTTACGAATGCAGTAGATGGTAGAAGAGTGTGGATGGGTATAGTGAAATAGCGGATGCGTGGTGGATAAAATCTCCTCTACCATGGATGGGAATATAATTGAAGTGGCGGTTGGGTGGAAGGTTATTGCTTGAGTATTTTGGAGTAGATTTGTGGTTCGACTGTATGGATGGAAAGCAGCTACAGTGTTTTGTGTGAAGTTACGGGTGTTATAAAGGATGGTGGTAATTTTTAGGACATCATTGATTATGTAGATGGGAGGGGGGTGATGAGGTTAATAATGATGTGGTTGAGGGGTGGATATAATCTCTCCGTTGTATGGATGCTTAATCTTTGGTGGTTGGGTGGTAGGTTAGTATGGATGGAATCTTATGGAGGAGCTTTATGGTTTCAATGTATGGATGGGATATAACAGCAATATCTAATGTGCAGTGACGGGTAGTATGAAGGATGGTGGTGATATTTGGGACTTCATGGATTATGTGGATGGTAAGAATGAAATGGCGGATGAGTTGTGGATATAATCTCCTCTACCATGGATGGGAATAATTAAGTTGCGGCTAGGTGCAAGGATAGTGTGGATTGAGTCATATGGAGGAGTTCTGTGGTTTGGTTTAAAGTGGCAAGGTTGATAGATGCGGTAGATGGTATTGTGGATTTCGCTGACAATTAGTAGTTGCTATGCTGCATCGAGCTGAACGTTGTGCATATGTTGCCTGATCAATTAACGAGTAACGATGAAAAGTAAATAATTGTAGGTTATGCATATATTGCGGGATTTGTTACATGAGTTTAGGAAAAGTAAGATACGTAGACGAGTGAGCGTAGATTTAATAGCAGAGGCGATTAGAAACTATTATGGCATAGAAACGGCGAGGATGGCTGAGACGAGTACAAATCCACAACAGCAGATGGTAGCGAGTAGTTTAAGAAGATGTTCCCTGTCTAGAGAGGCAGCCGTTGGCATTGTAGTAGCTCTGTCCTCTGTGGCTGTGAATTGGGGAATTTGGTTTCTTGTCTTGCGCTGTAGAAGCTTCGCCGTTAGAGCGCTATTTGCCACCTTGAGGTCTTGTATTTCGCGTGTCTGTCGTCTGATTTGGTCTCTAGCCTCTATTAGGCTTTGTTTTTGCCACCCATCTGGAGTTTTGTCGTCAGCCCGAGCAAAGAATCCATGTTTCTCGCAGAGGTAGAATCAGCGTCCAGGATTGTTGTTTGTCCACGATTTGGTGAGCTTGGTTAGCCGGTAGCAGTAACAAAGGGGGCCTTCTCCGTGGTTGCTGCTGGTGTCGGTAGAATTTTCAAAAGAAGCAGAGCTCTGTGAACGAGACATGAGGAAAGATATTGTAGTTAATGATGGGATGTTATGTGATGTTGGTAAGTGTAGATATATAGTGTTTCTATGGAGTAGGTAAAAGGATGTTTAGTGAGAGTTGAATGTTTGTACCAATGGGTAATAGGTTGCATGGTAGTGATGGTAAGTTTTGCAGGAGCAGCTGTTGTGCATTTACGTGGGTTTCGTGATGGAGGGATTGACTTATTGTTACATCCAAATGAGTAAGACCATGTGGATGTGGTTTAGTATATGTTATTGAGAACATTGGATGAGGGTATTTGGGCGCTGCATTGGAGAGCATTAGTTATTAGATGTGTTTATATGGAAAGGCTTTGTATGATTTGAGACTGCGTATGGTAGACGTGGGTCGGGAACTCTTGTGGTGACATAGAACTGTAGATGTTCAATAGAGTACGGCTTGGTCGATGAGGAAGAAAGGACGATGTTTTGAGAGATATTGTAGTTATGTGTTAGGGACGTACGTGGGGGAGTAGGAATTGGGTAATTTGAGGATTTTGTAAATGTCGGCTAGTAATTAGTGGAGGAAGTGGGTGATATAAGGTAGTCAGTGGATGGTATGCTTGTGTCCCGGCTTGATGGATGCATATTGAGTAAGAATTGTAGAAGCTTAGGTTTATAGGAGAAGTGGGGAAGCTAAGTCTAAAGAAGTGATAGGATAGGAAGAGTTAGAACATGTTACAAGTTGTTGCAGGGTAAATAACGAGTTTAAAATATTACAGCCAATAATGTGTGTTGACGAGGTGTGTTCCAAAAAAAAAACAGTGCCATCACATGCGTCCAGCACCCTCTTCCATCACGTACATCCAGAATATGCATCCATCGTATTTGTACATCAACTACATCCACAAAAAGTGTGATGACAAGGTACTTGACCCAACAAAAACGTGCCCCCGCATGCGGCCATTAATCTCGTCCATCACATTCATCCATACAAATACATCCACCGTATTAGTACACACACTACATCCATGAAAAACAGATAATGCCTTCAAGCAAGGTTGGGGAAATAGATAGGGAGTACAAGGTCAGTGTAAAGGTCGAGGGCGTATTGTTTGCGGAAGTTGTCAATGCCGTCGTCTGTCAAACCAAACATGTGTAGATGGGTCACCGTATATGTGCATCTCAATGAATTTCATAGAGACAGGTCCACAATCGCCTGATCGGATGTTTTGGTAGTACTCTTGGCTGCGCCTACACTCATAGGGTTTTAGGCCGAATGATTGGGTAACCTGTGTAGGGCATAGACTGCGGACACTGTACATAAGCATTTTCAGAAGTGGTTTTAGGTACTTAGCTACCTGCATGTCGTTTTTGAGAAGGGGGTTAGGATAGAGGACCTCTATTAGACTGAGCTTGAGGTTAATGACCAACCCAACCCAGTGCTTGTCGTCCCAAATCATGGGGGTGTAGATGGTGTGTACATCGGCTAGCCAGCAGCTTCCTTGAGCGTGGACGATGCTGCTGATATTCCCATCGAATCTTACAAGGTTCTTGTTGATCGCTTTATTGAAAGAGCGGTATTTGGCATCCAGGAAGTTTATGAACATAGGGGAGATGAAGCTGACTTGTTGTGAGCGAAGTAAGTTTGCATGTCGCCTTGCTGAGCATGCCATCAGGACTTCCATGTGCTGCGATAGGAGGTGTTAGTGTTGAGGATTTTTTGCTAAATCAGAAAAAATGTGAAAGATATGATGCTTACAAGCGTGGAGACCCACTCTTGGCTTTTGGCGAGGTCAATGAGGAACTGGTTGTCGAAGGCGAAGTGCAAATGCGTAATATGAAGTCTGGAATTGCCAGGTGACTTTAGTTGGGGCAAAGTAAGATGAGTTGTGAACGACTAGGAAGGGACTTACAGAGTAGGAGCTGCGGAGACGGTTTTGTGGAACAGGGCAAACAATGTAGAGTATGGTGGTGTGAGTAGGTATCGATGGTCTCGGGGTGGAAGTGTACGAATTTGGGAAGCGAGCATAATCTCAGTAGGAGTAGGGGTATGTTTCTCTCATTTTGGGGGTGGCGAGGAGTCGTTGGCGTCGCAAAAAACATTTTTTTGGTATGTCCCTGTTGTAAGAAGATATAATATTAGTTGTCAAGCTATTTTGGAGGGAGGTTTGATTGAGAAAAATTGGTGAGTTACCCTTTTTTGCTTGTTGTTTGGTGGATGGACGGGGTTGTGTTGGTCCTGTAACAAGGCAGTAGAGAGTGTTAGTTGTAGAGAGTGAATAGAGGCATAATAATCAGAAGGGGATGGATGGCTATAATGGATAGGCGTAGTGGTTGGCATATAATAGGATTACATCCACAATAATCATCCACTATTCAAACCTCGTGTGGTTGCTGGAGTGGAGTGGTGGTCGGTGGTTGGCTATTGTTAGATGTGGCTGAGATGGATGGAGGCAGCTTTAAAGGTTCTTCTGGTGGGATCATTACTGTGATGGGCGGTAGTTGAGGTGGGTTGGTTGTATGCTGGGTGGGTGTTGGTTGAGGACCCTAAAAAATAGAATACGTGTTAGATATATATGAGTGGAGTAGGAGACAGTATAAATAAGTGAGAAGGGTAACCTGGAGGGTGTTATCAGGTTTCTGGACGTCCAGTGAAGGGTGTTGATAATCCTCCTGGAGGGCTGCCGCATTGGACAACGATTGTAGTTTCGAAGGCTCCAATGTAACTCCATCTATTTTAGTTATGAGCGGTGCAGCAGCGAGGCCATCGTTTGTCGATGAAGATAGAGGAAACGTGTCCTTGATGACAGGATTTGAGAGAGGTACCATCTACATAGAGAGATAGGTGAGGCGAAACGTGATTTTAGTAGGTCATGTGTAAGTTAAAATAAAGAAGTATATGTTGAGTAGGGTGATAAGCGTACCATTAACCCTTCGGCTGCATCTGCTGTGGAATGAGATGTGGTGTGTTTGTCAGCTATATGGGATAGAAGAGGTGGGGGAGGCTGAATAAAAAGAAAGATGTGATGAGTTAATTTAACGAAAGTTGTAAAAGCAATGTAAGCAATGTTTTTTGGTGGAGATCATACCTGGTCGTGGTCGTTGGATGTGTGGTCGGGATTGGTAGTTGTTGGGAGTGGAACCTGGTGTACATATTTTAGGGTTGAGAGGGATGGTGACGCTTTATAAAGGTGTAGCAGATAAAAAGAAAATTACCTGCAGAGGTTGCGCCAGTGGGACTCACGTTAGTGGCAGCGGGTGCAGAGTCATGGTTCCCTTCTAAAGTGCGGATATCTTCTAAAACAGACCCAATGACAGAAGAGTAATCCGAGGTAGGGAGATTGGGAAGCGTTGATGGTGGGATATGAGACACTTCTTCTGCGAAATTCTGTTAGATGACTGTGTTAGTATTGTAACATATTATATGTTGGGCGTAGCGGAGAGCATGATTAGTTACCTGGGAAATGGTGGACTGATGATGTAGGAGGGCGGATCCGTCGCTGTTGGCAAAATTCTGACTCAAATCCTGGTGAATCTGGTTATCTTCCTGCAGGGTGTTTGGTGTTAGAGATCAGTATGTTGAGAGGTGATTAGTAAGATGTGTGAGCTTACAACATTGGCATTGTCGTTATGTATGTGAGGCAAGTCACCGCATACGTTACCCTGCAGCGAGATGAGTGGTAAGATGGATGAGTGTTATGGATGGTAGACATGAAGGTAAATGGAAATGGACGAATGCGATGGACGAAAGCGATGGACGAATGCGATGGAAGAAAGCGATGGACGAAAGCGATGGACGAATGCGATGTACGAATGCGATGAACGAATGCGATGGACAAATCCGATTAATGGAAACTAAGTATGAACTAAATTATGGATGTCAATAATGGATATGAATGATGAATGAGCGTGCTAGCAAGGGATAGTATGAATGCCATAACTGCTAGAACAGGTGAAAGAGTGTACCTCTTGTGCCGAAGAACTAATCTATTTTGAGGTCGTGGCGCACTCCCCTCTAAAACTGATGATGGGAGGTATGAAATTGGATATTGAGATAGAAGGCTCATGTTTATCCTGTAATTTCCTCTTTTGAAGAGGGTGAATAGGTCTCCGATAATGGCGGTTCTTGACACTGTGGACCTGGTGTTCTAATATGGTAGTTCTTTTGCGAAGATGGTGAAATTGGGATGTGAGGAACTCCACCTGTGAAAGTAACCAGAGGTTCTGTTCTTCGTAATCTTAGGGCGCAGCAGCGTTTATATGGAACTGCGTCTTTTTAACTCTGCGGGTTGTTGTGCTCTTGGAGGAGGCGGGAGGTTGTGGAGTGATGGTAGATTTGCCTTTGATGGCCCGTCGGGCAGTGGCGTGTTTCGCAAATCCAACGAGCTTGACAGGCTTAACAACAACGAGAGGCAACGAAGAATCACCGCCAGGCCATTCTGATTTGGAGAAAGCGTCACCCTTGTCGATGCGGTCGACCATAAAATTTATCTTTGTGTCTTTTGATTCATCGTCCCATTCAGCCCACCCCTCGTCGTACGGTGTTTCCACCGAGAAAATTTGTTTGACGACAAGCTAGAGATATATGAAAGCAAGAGGAGCATAGTTTATATATGAATTTTAAAAAGGAGGATGATGGTGAGGGTAGTAGCATCGGACATATACCTTGGGATCATTTTCGGCTCTAATGATATCATCCATTTGAATAGGTGGTTGTTTTGGCAAATGAACCCCTGGAGTTTGAATGAGAGTAGGCTTTACATCGAAAATGGGAAGAGATGTTGTTGAATGCTAGGAGCTGAAGGATAAGAGGGAATCCCTTCAGACACATTGATCCAGATTTGAGCTTCTCGCAGAATGTGTGTATTGGGTCCGAGCATTTAGCTGATATCCTTTTACCTGTGTAAGACATGTAGCATATCCTCCATCACGTAATACATAAGACACCATAAGAAGGTGATGATGATCAAAGTATACCTGGCCGCAAATGGACTAGAGTGCGTAGGTAAGATTCCCGGCCCCATGGGAAGTTTAGAAAAGAGTCTAAGTCCAAAAGCATTGACACGTATTTAGGTGTGGGGCGGGGTGCTGTGCGCTAGCGATGATAACACCATCTATGATTACTATAAGTTCTAGCCGTAGAATTCTACCTTTGTCAAGAATGGATCGTGAATTCAGGAGCTCCAAGATGTCATCAACGGTGGCGAATGCATTATTGCCTATGATTTCTTTCCATGCGGAGTCGGGGTGAGTGACATCTGATTGATCGTAGTCATAGTCGTAGCCATCAGGGAATGGTCCGCATGGCAAACCGGATAATTTGCCAAACTCAGGGAGTGCAAACCTGATCGGATGTCCGCCAAAAATGGTCCACCACTCATATTTTTTTTTTGGTTAACAGTTGTCTGGTAATCAAGGCGTGTAGGAGTTGGCCAGAGTTAGAGCACCTGTTTGTTGGTAGGTCGAAGAGCTGACCGAAACAAGAAGACCTAATGGTGTCGAACTCAGGGGTGTCTCTAAGGATGTCGTGGATGGAAAGGAGGAGATCAGCTTTGGAGTAAACATTGAAGCGAGCCTTGGGAAATCTATCTGTTGCAAACAAGCATGTTGGTAGGCGTGTGTCCCACTCATGGTAGTGGTCAGAGCCTGCACTTGGGAAAATATTAAGAAAACAGTTAGTGTGATAGTAGGGGTGCATATGGTGAATGAGTTAGATTGTTCAATTATAAATGGATGATCAGTATGGAAGATGCAAACGGATGGTCAGTGTGGATGCGGGAGCTCTATGTGATTGCAGTGAATGTGGATGCCTCGACATTGATGTTTCTACTTGGATACAATATGTGGATTGTAGATGTGGATGGTGGGTATAGATGTGATATGTGTAAGTTCAATGTGAGTGATAGTTGTGGATCCTATATGTGGTGGAGATTGTGAATGAGGTATGTGGATGTCCTCTCTGGATGCTCTATTGACAATGTGTTGGGTGATCTATGAATATGAAATTTGTGAATTGTCTATATGGATGCACTGTATGGATGTGACGATATGGATATACACTGTGGATAATCTATATGGATGCACACTATGAATGATGTACGTGGATGGACTCTGAGAATAAGCTATGTGGATGCACACTATGGATGATCTATGTGGATGCACACTATGGATGTGCACTATGGATGATCTAAATGGATTGGGTATGCC
Source organism: Thlaspi arvense (assembly GCA_911865555.2). NCBI lineage: Eukaryota > Viridiplantae > Streptophyta > Magnoliopsida > Brassicales > Brassicaceae > Thlaspi > Thlaspi arvense. Next base: position 12,532,921 of record OU466861.1, read on the forward strand.
GAGAAACCGACGAAAACAATTGCAGACGAAGAATTTGGCTACTGCGAATGTGTTACAGACATGGTGTCTGGAGGGGGAGTCTCAAATTAACAGATTCATCGTGAACCACTAAGGCAGACGTAAGATGACCCCTAGAGTATAAAATCTGTGAATTATGAGAATAATCAAAGGGGTTTACCTACCATTCCGAGATGTGGTTGTCTGGCGGATTTGGGCGGGGGGTTTATGGACGGCGAAATATAAGCAAAGGTCTAGGGTTAGGAGACGCCGATAACGGAAGTAACAAATCCTAGTGTGGAAGACATTTGAAAAGTAAAACGGAGAAGATGGAAGAATAGTCGGAATCAATGGTGAAGATTCGTCAGCATCGACACCGGCGAAGTCGGAAATTTTAAAGTTTCCGATGATAGATCTGAAATATTACAGAGAGTAAAAATGTAAATAGTGTGTTTGTTACAGGATGTACCATTACACAAAGAAAGCATAACAGAGGGGTATAGAGGTCTTTTTATCAGGCTAAAGTGTGATAATAATCATAAGTGCCTTAATTTGATATTAGAGTTTGCGAAAGTGTCCCCCAGTGTAATTTTCTCATAATTAAATGTAGACTGCTGACACATTAATGGTAGAATAACTGTAAATTACTGTCAGACTAACAGTAGATTAAAAGCAAACTAGTTAATCCTTCTTATAGATTATTTTTGGAATGTCATGTTTTATAATAAAATTGTTAAATAGATTATGTCATAAATTATCTTTTAATTAATTTATCAAAGATGCTGAAAAAACGGCTGAAAACTTCTCGTGTGGACATATTTTCAGCCTAACGGAGGGATGACATGGACAAGTGTTGTTGTGCGTCATGTCATATTGATGTTCTATTGCGGTAATATATAGTAGTAGTGTATATCAAATGTACATGGAAAACAGGAAATGACGAAAGTCGTTGGGTTGACCTAGACTAAGTTAGACTTGATTTGTTTGAAAAATTGGTCCGTTAAGTTGAGCCTTCATGGAGCAAAAGAAAGGTAAAGTTGGAAATTCAAATAAAATGGTCTTACCATCTGACAAATCTTATGCAACAAAATATAAATGTTTCCTTGTCAACATGCTCTATTTATTTTGGTCAAGTGATATTTCAAGCTTCATACACAAAGTATACACGACGGGTTAAGGCCAAGACTAAAAAAAATGAAATCAATACATGGTTACATGATTAAATCTGTTAATGTACATGGGTCAAACTCTTGAAGATAATGTGAAAGCTTACCAAAAAAACCTTCCCGAAAACTTCCTGACTCTTCTGTCCATACCGAATGAATAAGTGAACAAACCCACTAGTAGTCCTAAAGAATGTCAAGTAAACAGAATCTGAAATCAAAACATGAGAATCTTATAAATTTTAGCAATACCCAGATTTTAAATGTTCTTATCCCGATCACCTAGAAATAAATCTCAAAAAACATAAACACAACCGATATTAAAAAAAGGAAACTTTGGATTATGAAAGCTGAGAAATTCTTTGACAAAAAAAAGAACCGCGAAATTTAATAACACAACATCCATCTTTTGTCTGGAAAATGACACAATGATAGTCAACAGACAACATTATTCTGTAGCCATACGAATACATAAAACAGCAAAACAACACATGATGAAAATGATAATTTAGAGGCTTCAGATAATTATGCCTTCTAGTGGATTTCAACATCTGGCTGTTCTTCTAGCTTTAAAGAAGATGTCTCTGATTGAGATTAACTCCTTTGTGGCTTCACTCTTTGCCAACCGATTCACTGGAGATTCTTCACAACACCTAAGTCCCAACTCCAAAATTAGTGCCAAGCATTCAGCGGCAGTAAAACCGACTCTGAGACCGTTGTGAACAATTGATTCATCTGCAATGTCCAACACTTGCTCTGGCAATGCTGATTTGATGTAGCTGTGGAGGGTAAAGTATCCCGCAACTACCTCATTGGTTGGTCTTTTTCCAGTGAACATTTCCAAAATCAGAATCCCAAAGCTGTACACATCACCATGTATTGACGGTTGTCCTCCCATTCCATACTCTACATCATAATTCATGGAAACAAGATTGTAATGAAAAAAATTGTGTTAATTTTATTCATAAAATATTATATATGTGTGATAGTTTTGCCTGGTGCAGCATAGTCGATGGTTCCTCTAACACCAGCTGAGCTTAGTTGGTTGAAGAAGGACTCTTGATCGAACTTGAGAAGAAGACGAGCGAGACCAAAGTCACTAACATGGGCAGTCAAATCATTGTCTAGGAGGACGTTGCTTGGCTTAATATTGCAATGAGCTCTAGGTTCATGACGTTGTTTGGCTTAATATTGTTGGTACTGGGTCTAACCAAGGCCCATTTAATCAGCTCGGCCCAAGATCAGTTCGACCCAAGGAGAGGAAGCAATCTTTGACCCAGGTTCGCGAATAAAGCCCAGATCGGCCCAAGTTCGAATAATGAAGCCCAGCTCGGCTCAAGTTTGAAGAGCGAAGCCCAACAAGGTCAATTTCGTCAAAAGTATCCAGCGAGGCCACCGTCCTAATTTCCTATAAATAGGACCGTACCCTGTACGAAAAACACATTCATTACTCCAGATTTTACGGAATTAAGTTTTAATCACGCGTTGTAATAGCTTCTCCTTTTTGGAGGTCGGCTTTCGTGTTAGAGCTTTTCGCTCGGGATCCCAGTTTTTGGGAACCCTCTTTTCAGTACTTTTGATGAATCCGTTCTGTAATCTTTCGATTCTTGTTATCAATAAAATTCAAATTATCCAAGGTTGAATCTTAGGTTCACCAGTTTCCCTGGTCATCCCTAGACATCTGAAGAAACTCTTCTAAGGAGACGCCGATCTCATCAGCTTTCTTCTGCGCCGATCTTATTTCCTTTGAGCCTGATCGGCCTTCCCTGATTTTGACGCTCTTACTCATGTTTGATCGGCGTTCAGAACGAAACTCGGCGGAGGTCTAATCGGCAGACCTAAATTCTAAACAAATCAAGAGCAAGGAAGAGAGAGAAGAGAGCAAACCTGATTTTGACAGAGTTTCGCTAGAAATGCAAAAGTGAAAAAATCAAAGCCAAGTCACTCTTATTTATAGGAAGGTCTGGACGGTTATCGAAAGTCATCATGAACTCGGCAACCTTTCATATTTCTCCTTATTAATTTTAATCGGCCTCTTCGCCCTCACCTCTTAGGGTTTGACACGTGTCAACCCTAGTTTTGCATGCGAAGACCTATGCCCGGTTTATATCACCTTTTGGCGGGAACTTTTTGCGTCCAGATTCACAATCTAACCATCATCATCGGGCCGATCAGAAACTTCAGGTAAAATTTTAATATTTAGTTAACTCTTTTACAGCCGACCAGAATGCATACCAAGCAACACCATGAAATTCACCAAGTAATATCCCTCACTTGCCGAATGGGGGGGGGGGGGGGGGGGGGGGGGGGGGACTTACTGTTAGAGATGAGATTCATACCGTCTCTAACAAGCCCGCTATGAATTCTCGTCGGCCCGTTTAACAAGTTTCAGGTCAGCGATATAAAAGGAAATCTTCCATTTATCAAGCGACCCGGGAAAAAAGGAAACACTTTCTTATCGGCAAGGAGAGTTTCCTATTCTAAACGGGTTGAAGATCGACCTAATCAAGCTATAAATATATGAAGTCCTCGACTCCTCAAATCATCCTCAAATCATCAATCAAGACCTATAGCAAACTAAGTGATCAGATTATTCTAGCTTTTGGTTAACTTACCTAAAGAGTTTTAGGTCGGCGTTCTTATTCTGACGATCTAAACACAGTTGTATTTTACCAAGCTCCGGCTTCTTCTAATAAAAGATCCCCTTTTTAAACCCTCAAATCCTAGTTCTTCTATAAGTCGGACTTGAGTTTTTACACATGACAATTGAAACACCATTTTCAAGCAACGACTTCATTCAAGCATCTCAACAAACACCTTCAATGCAAGTGAAACACGCCTAACATCTATTTCTCAAAAGGTGGTACTAAGCATAAGCACAATCACATAATAAGAGCTAATAAAAGATCTAACATCATCATCATCCTTAAACATCAAAGGAAACACCTTGATCATCAAAAATCAAGAACCCCAACAGAAAATCGAAATTACTAAAGCAAGAACAAAAAAGAATGCACGATTAAAAGATTAAAGACTGAAGATTAATAGAAGAAAATCATAAACAAAAGTATATACATGTGATAAAATAAATTACCCATAAAGGATTTATACTAGATCTATGAAAAATCTAAGCATACGCTTTGAGGGCAAAAGAAAGGGTAAGAAGAAATGATTTTAGGTCTAGACTATTTATAGGAAATGCCCTAAAAAGGTCTTGGTCAACAAAAATAAAAGGTCTACAAAAATTCAACATTTTGTCTCGGATAAGTTCTTACCGAGCAAGGATAGGAGTGGTTTTGGTTGGTGCCTCTGCTCGGTTCAGATTCCTGGATGTTGCTAGAATCGCCGTAACTTTCTAACCACTAACCGGAATGACTTGATTCAACCTCCGTTAGAAATCTAATTTGATCATTTTCAACTTCTATACCGGACACTGAGGCTGAATGGCATTGTAAGTCTTTCGTTCGGACCCATACATCTATACCGTCCAGCATACCGGGCAGACCTCTTCTTCGGCTTTGGACGGTGCAGGACGCACCAGGCAGGGCATGGAACGGTTCTCCAGGGTATCGCTCATCGGTATGGATGCACCGTGGAGAGCTGTTGCTGTACGACTAGGCTGTCATCGGTACGAAACGCCTCGAGGGAGTGTTCTCGGCGTACAAACGGGTCTTTGCTCGGTATGTCCTGTGGCTGTTCACAGTGCGTTGGTGAAACTACTGTACCTTTCTAACCCCCAGTCAGAAAGACTTGAATCTACCACCATTGAAATGATCACTGGATTCTCTACAACTACGATGTAGGATGTAGAGGCTGAATCTAAATGCAAGGCCTTCGTCCGAACCGATACATTTCACATCTTCAGTTGCACCAAGCACGGAAAATGTGTTCTCCATGGTTCACTTCGGTGGTACAAGTTATGGACGAGCTTATCATTCTTTTTTCAGCTTGGTCCTCATTCTCCACTCGATCCACCATCCTATTCGAGTCCTCATAAGCTGAAAAATACTCGAAACCATGCAATACCTTATCTAAAACCTATCATCTCTAATATGAACATAAAATGAGCAAAACATGATGAATGACTGAACGAAAGAGGCTTAAACACGAACTAGATGCATGGTAATACATAGTAGAAGATCAGGTTATCAACTCCCCCACACTTAGACTAAGACTACTAATCTCTTATGCAATGGATCAAATACTAACGCACACTCCCATGCATAATCAGTATTTAAAATCAGTCATATTCCTTTAAGTACTAAAGCATTAAGAACAAGTGTGCAAGAAATGATATATGCTAAGAGTCATGACAATCAAAACACTATTTTCAAGCAATAACTTCACTCAAGCATCTGAACAAACACCTTTAATGCAAGCAAAATTACTAAAGCAAGAACAAATAAGAATGCAAGATTAAAAGATTAAAGACTGAAGATTAATAGAAGAAAATCATAAACAAAATTATATACAAGTGATCTAATCAATTACCCACAAAAGATTTGTACTAGATCTATGAAAAACCTAAGCATAAGCTTTGGAGGCAAAAGAATGGATAAGAAGAAGCGATTTTAGGTCTAGGCTATTTATAGGACATGCCCTATAAACATCTTGGTCAATAAAAATAAAAGGTCTACAAAAATTCAACATTTCGTCTCAGATAAGTTTGTACCGAGCAAGGACAGGAGTGGTTTTAGTTGGTGCATCTGCTCAGTGTAGATTACCGAATGCAGATATTGTTTCTAGAATCGACGTATCTTTCTAACCAATGACTGGAATGCCTTGATTCAATCTTCGTTGGAAATCTAATTTAATCCTTTTCAACTTCTATGAAGGGCAGTGAGGCTGAATAGCAATGGACGGGCTTCGTTCAGACCCATACATCCATGCTGTCCAGCATACCGGGCAGGCTTCTTCTTCGGCTTTGGTAGGTGCACGATGCACCGGGCAGGACATGGAACGGTTCTCCACGGTATGGCTCGTCTGTCTGGATGCACCCTGGAGAGCCGTTGGTGTACGACTGCACTGTCGTCGGTACGAATCGCCTCTGCGGAGAGTCCTCAGCATACGAACGGGTCGTTGCGGTATGTCCTGTGGCTGTTCACAATGCCTTACTGAAACTACTGTAACTTTCGAAACCTGGGTAAGAATGACTTAATTCCACAACTATTAGAAATATCACTGGATCCTTTAGAACTTTGATGAAGGATGTAGAGACTGAATCTAAGTGCAACGCCTTTGTCCGGACTGATACATTTCGCACCTCTAGTTGTACCGAGCTGGGAAAATGTATTCTCCACAGTTCACTTCGGCGGTACAAGTTTTGGATGAGCTTATCCTTCCTTCTTCAGCTTGGTTCTCTTTCTCCACTTGATCCACCATCCTCCTAGAGTCTTCCTAAGCTCTATATAAGCCTGAAAAAGACTCTAAACCATGCAAAACATGCAATGCCTTGTCTAAAATCTATCATGTCTAATATGAACGCAAAAGCAGCAAAACATGATGGATGAATGAATAAGAGACTTAAATATGAACTAAATGCATGCTAAAAATTAGTAAAATATGAGGTTATCAAATTTCCCACTAAAGATTCATTGGCTTGAAAGAAGACCAAGGTTAAGGGAGAGGAAATCCATTTGGACTTCGCAAGAGTGGTGAAGAGGATAAGGAAACCAAAATATGTATGATGTATCTATAAAAACACTTTTCAATCTATATGACATGATATTAGAATGTCAAGATTATGGTTCAAATAGATTAAGGGTTGAAATCATATCAAGAAAGCTTTAGCTAGATAAGAGTGACATGTTAAGAATCTCAAATGTGGATCAACCATCAGTTCAAGCTAGACCATATGCATCAAACAACTAGAAACTTTGAAAGTAAACACTATTACACCCAATGCAAATATATGCAAACTAAGTGAGATGCATCTAAATTGATCTTAGATATGCAAATGCAATCCTATATGATTTCACAATTTTCGAAACAAATTATGATTTTCTATGCCATAGATGCAATGCAATAAATGATACTAATAAAAGTGCATAAGCTAAATGATGCATGAAATGCAAGGAACATGTAAGCTTCAAACACTCTCCCCCACACTTAGATTTCACAATACTTGTGTAATAGAAATGCAAAGGAGAGACCACCAACCAACAAAAGTGAAAGCAGGAAACTAGAAAACATAATATGGTATGTGCAATGGAAAGGGAGGTACCTTGTAGGTGCTTTAGGTGGGAAGAGGATCTTTGAAAGGAAGCAAGGTTCCCTCATCCATGATCTTGCTGGCCATGTATGGTTGCAGTCTATGTCCATTAACTGTAAAATCTCCTCCTTCATTGTTGATCAATTTCACTACTCCATAAGGCAACACCTCTTTGATTTTGAAAGGACTGCCCATCTTAACTTCAATTTTCTAGGAAATAGCTAAAGTCTTGAGTTGTAGAGAAACACACAATCTCCAGCCTTGAAGTTCTTGGGCACTATTTTCTTATCATGCCTTGCTCCTTTCCTTATAGATTTTGGAGCTCTCAAAAGAATCAAGGCGAATTTCGTCAAGCTCATAGAGATTTATTAACCTCTTCTCATGGGCTGTCTTTATGTCAAAGTTCAGCAACTTGGTGGCCCACATTGCCTTGTACTCAAGCTCGACTGGTAGATGGCAAGATTTTCCATAGAAAATAGAGAAAGGTGATCTCCCAATTTGTGTCTTGAAAGCTTTCTTATATGTCTAAAGTGCATCATCAAGCTTGGCTTCCTAATCTTTTCTTGTAACACTAACTGTCTTCTCTAAGATGGCTTTAATCTCTCTGTTTGAGACCTTTACTTACCCATTTGTCTGAGGATGATAAGCCGTGGCTACCTTGTGCTTCACACCATGATTCTTTAGTATCCCTTCAAACACCTTATTGATGAAATGGCTGCCTCCATCACTTATCACCACTCTTGGGACTCCAAATCTTGGAAAGATGATCCTAATAAAGAGTTTTATCACCACCTTAGCATCATTTGTGGGATTTGATACTACTTCAACCCACTAGAGATATAGTCAACAGCTACTAAGATATATTTGTTCCCATTTTAAGAAGGGAAAGGTCCAATGAAGTCAATGCCCCAAACATAAAATAAATCCACTTATAATAAAGGGTTTTGAGGCATTTCATCTCTTGAACTTATGTTTCCCTTTCTTTGGCATGCCTCACATGATGAGATGTAGGCGTGTGCATCCTTAAATAAACTTAGCCACTAAAACCCAGCTTTAAGAACCTTGGTTGATGTCTTAAAAGTGGCAAAGTGACCATAATAAGCTGATCCATGACAATGATAGAGATGTCTTTCACTTCTTCATGCGCTATGCATCTTTGATACAGAGGTTTTTAGGTCTCAATCAATCACCCCTCTATGTGAATCAATTGTAGTATAGCAAGGGTTTTATGTCAATCCAAATGGGTTTTAGGTGAAAGCAGAAGAGTTGTGAGCAGAGATCTATAAGTCAAGCAAGCATAAAAGAGTTTTTGTTGCCTAAGCAACCAATCAATCACCCTAAGATGATCAAGGAACAAAGAGAATAAAGAAAAAAGGCAATTTAAACAAGATTAAGCAAGTAAAACAGAGCAAAATAGGGCAAATCCGAAATATAACATAAGAGAAAAGCAAATTCCTAGATGTGGTTATTGACTTTGGGGAATTCAAGAACTAATTAAGGTTGTTTCAAACAGCATTGATCAGGCAAACAAGCTAGCAATGGTGATTCCTAGACATAGAGTTCACAAACAAGCAAGCTAAATCCAATGTCTTGTAAAATAGCTCTTTGCGAAACACCTTAACAAGAACTAACTCTCAATAGTGCTAAAACATTTAGCAAGCATTAATAAACAACTCTATTCATGTCAAAATGCTCCTCAAACAGTCAATGTCTTGAGCCAAGGCCAGCAAATCCTCTATCAAACAAGATCAGCATTTCATCAAACACTTGGTGGGCATAAGAGAAAACCTAAATTCTAGATAAGTGTGATCAAGACAAATCTAGTTTAAGAACAGATCAATAGAGAGGAATCCATATAATGAAGCACTAAACAAACCTTAATTAAGCCCTAAATTCCCCTAATCTACCACATCTAGAAACCCTAAGCAAACTACTCACTAATACCCATGGTTAACACCAATTCACAAGAGGAAAAGATGATAATCATGATTAAAAGAGAGATTAAAGAAAGATTAAAGGCAAATTCTAACTTATATTAAATAAAACAAAATATTTGTCTTACAAATTCAAACAAAATGCTTAAGAACAGTAAATTGACAAGACTTCTCGAAAATCCAGAAAATGGGCTATTTATAGCCAAAAGAAGGAAGCCCTAGAGTAATGGCAAAAGTGTAAATAAAACAGACTCGAACTGGGTTCATATCAATCAGTTGTATCGGTCTGGGCTTGATCGATACGAATCATATCGGTCTGGAAAGTGATCGATACAGTGACCAAATTATACCCGGTGCATTTGTATCGATCACTCCTGACTGATACCCTTGATCAATACTGCTTGTATCGGTCACTCCATGACCGATATTCTTGATCGTTACGCCTTGTATCGGTCACTCCTTGACTGATATCCTCCGTGCGCAGACCAATAAGCTCTGTAGAGATCGTCTGCCTTGGTCCCTTTTGCTCCTTTTGACCCAGCTAGCTTCCTGGATCATTCTCAAAGCTCCTCCACACTCCTTTTAGCTCCATAAGCACCTAAAAACATCTATAATGCAAGAAGAATGCAAACTATATCTTAAATGCATCCTAAGTCTAAAAGGAGAAGAAAATGGGACAAAAGCTAAGGAAAACATGCAAAAGAGAACCAAAACATGTACTAAATGCAAGCCTAAATGGTGTAAATACAAGAGATATCAATCTTCTGAAGAGACCATCTGACCCTCTGTTGAAAAAGACAAGGCTCATCCCAATAGTAGTGAGAGACATCTCTTGGGAACTTCTTGTTGTTGTAGGGATCCAAGTTGACTGGCATATCACCACTAACCAAGTAGTTGACAAAATCTGCATACCAAGACAATACTTTCTCTTGCAGACTCTTTGCTTCTCCTAGCTTTTGAGTGATTTGATATGTTTTCTCGAAGACCTTGATTATCATAAGCTGCTCTTCTGGAAGAGAGTCATCAGTAGGATGAAATCTTCAATTCTCCTTCTTGACAAGTGGTCAGCAACACCATTCACTATGTCCTTCTTGTCAACTATTTCCATGTAAAATCCCTGAAGAAGAAAGATCTATTGCAGCAGTCTAGGCTTGGTGTCTTTCTTGGCGTAAATGTAGCTTAGTGCAGCATGATCTGTATAGGCAATCACATTGGACCCAACCAGATAACTCCTAAACTTCTCAAAGGCAAAGACTACTGCTAGGAGCTCTTTCTATGTGGTGGCATACTTGGTTTGAGCATCCCACTGATAAGTCACTTGCATCGCACATGATCTCAAAAGGCAACTCCCAGTTTGGTGCTTGAACTATTGGAGCATTCACAAGCGCCTCTTTGATGGTCAGGAAAGCTTGCAGACACTCTTCATCAAACACAAACTTAGTCTCCCTGCATAGAAGTCTAGTGAGAGGCCTTGCTATCTTTGAGAAGTCTTTTATGAATCTCCTATAGAAGCTTGCATGTCCCAAGAAACTCCTTATTCTTTTAACTGAATGTGGAGGATTTAGGCACATCATAACCTCAACTTTGGCTTTGTTCACTTCAGTGCCATGCTCAGAAACCTTGTGCCCAAGAACAATTCCCTCTCTGCCCATGAAATGGCACTTCTCCAAGTTGAGCACGAGATTGGTATCTTGACACCTTTGAAGAACTCTGCAAAGATTAGACAAGAAGACACCAAAATAAGATTCATAGACAGAGAAATCGTCCATGAATACTTCTATCATCTCTTCTATGAGATCAGCTAATTTGGACATCATATATCTTTGAAAAGTAGCAGGTGTATTGCACAGCCCAAATGGCATCCTTTTATAAGCAAATGTGCCATAAGGGCATGTGAAAGTTATTTTTTCCTGATCATACTGACGATGAACCTGCCGTACGCCAATGACTCTCCACGGTGCCGCCACATCGACCAAGGACATTTGTACCGTGTTGTGTACCTAGGAGGGCCGTTCTGTGTCGTTCCTGGTGCATCCTGAACCGTGTACCAATCGAAAAACATTGCCAAGCCAACATATCCTGCGAAGCATCCCATATCACACCGACCACACGCACTGATGAGGGCTACTTCCTGTTCTGCTTGGTATAACCTAATCTGAGGGTTGACTTTTTGTTGACTTGGTCATTTTTATCTTTTCCTATAAATAGTCTAAACCTAAGAACCTTAGCTTTATCCAAGTTTTTAGTTTCTTAAGCACGAAAACTCTTTCTATCTTGTATCCTTTGGAAGAACAAGTTGATTTTGGATCATTTTAATAAAGTTTTGTATTTGTCTTTAATTGTTTATCAATAGCCATGTTCTTATGGTTCTAAGTATGGTTGGTGGGTTGTTTTCTTGGATTTTGATATGTGGTGATTTGAGTGATTTAATGGTTGAATAATGGTGTATAGTGTTTAATTCTTCGATATCCTTACTTCTATACTGTTCTTAATGATTGACTGGCCTTGGGAAATGTATTCATGTTCATAAGAGTTTTGATGCATCGCAAGTGTTTGTTAAAATTCCTGAGTGAGTTAAACAAATGATTTGTATGCTTAGCCTAAGGGATTAGTTGTCTAAAGTGCTTATTGGCTTAGTAGAACTGAATCTTAATGTTTGCTAATTATGTTTCCACATTTGAAAGTGGATTACGAGTGTGGTTAGTAAATGGATTATTGCCAAGGGATTGAATTAGTCTTGTGTTGATATTCTATGCCTAAGGATTATCATTGTTTGTTGTTTGAACACCATTGATTATCTAAAGAATCATCGTAGTACCAAATTCTCCATCCTGAGACCATTTGCGTTTTATTGCTTGGTAACCTCTATTGCTCTGTTTTGCTTGTTCTGAATTTATTCCTGCGTAGTATAAATCTCTTGCTTTAGAATTGTTCTTAGTCTAACTATTTGGTCACCTGCTTGTACTTACTTCTTTGCAGAGTGTGAGCACTTTTAAAACCCCCATTTTTAGCTTAGCTAGAAAAACTTATGCATCTTCTCTACACTATCTCTATAAAGGATTGAGAACCCTTTGTACTTCAATGACATGATTTAAGACTCAAGGGGAATTGAGTCATAGGATATAAAAAGTCTTGTATCAATTCGGCACCGTTGACATAGTGGGATGACTAATGTATTAAAGTTTGAACTTTTGTGTAGTCTAAGCTATTTATTTCAGTATTAACGTTCTTTAGTTACTTTGTTCTATCTTTTAGGTACATAATCTTGTTCTACAAGGACCTGCAAACCTTGTTGAGCACTTGATCCCCACACCCTTGAAAGAGATGCACAATCACTTTGAGAAGAGTCTCAGTAACTACAGATCTGAGTATGGACGTCCCAGAGAGTTTCCTCAAGAGAAAGGAGCTCAGTTTCAATGGAACCAAGGTGATGTTCCATTTGGAGGACGGTTTCAGAACAATGCACCAATGATAGTGAGGAACATTGGAGCACATGATTCACCAAACACTCATGTCAATAGATATGGTATTGTCCCTTCCTATCTTGGCAACACCAACTTTGAAATCTAGAGTAGCCTTGTCACCATGATTCTAGGCAATAAATTTCATGGGTTGCCAATAGAAGATCCTTTGGAGCATATATATCAGTTTGATAGAGTTTGCAGCTTGACCAAGATCCAAGGTGTTTCAGATGATGTTTTCAAATTAAGGCTGTTCCCTTTCTCACTTGGGGATAAATCTCACCTTTGGAAAAAGAATCTACCACATGGCTGTATAACTTCATGGGATGAGTGCAAGAAGGCCTTCCTTGCTATGTTTTCAACAACTCAAGAACATCTAAGTTGAGCGTTTTCGTGATGCTTGGGAGAGGTTCAAAGGCTACACAATGAAGTGTCCTCACCATGACTTCTCCAATGAAGCATTGCTTAGCACTTTATACAGAAGAGTGTTATTAAATTTTGAATGCTCCTTGACACAGCAATCAATGGACACTTCTTAGGAAAGTGTGTTGAAGAACGTTTGAAACTAGTAGAGAAGCTTGCCCAAAGTGATGGGAATTATACTGATGAATATGACCACTTGTCAAGAGGAGATGCTGAGGACAAAGCAACTGAGGATATCAGGTCCCTTCATGCCAAGATCGTTTGTCTACTTCAAGGTAAGCCTAAGGAAATGGACCTTGTGGGAAACTATACTCAAGTTCAGGTTGGGGAGACAGATTTGGTTGAAGACATGCACTATATTGGCAACTATGTTAACCAGCAACAAAGCTATCACAGCTATGGGAATCAGCATGGTTACCAACAGAGAAGAAACATCTACACACCTCCACCAGCCCACGCCTACTACCAATAAAGTCACATATACCCAGGTCAAGAAGGCTATATTCCTAGGAACCACTTGCAAGGCTGAGAAGCCGATTTTATACCTCCTCAACAGCAAAGTGGCGCCTCCTTTACTAATGATGATGATGTGAAGACAATGCTACAACAGCTTCTTTATAGCCATGCTTACATCACTACCAAGTTGTACAACTCCTACAAAGATTTGTAATGCAAGTATGAGACACTCAATTCCAAATTTAAAGAACTTGCTACTAAGAGTGTCACTCCTCCCTACTATCTACCACAACAAGAGCATGTTCAAGCAATTACACTTAGAAGTGGAAAAGCTCTTCCACCAAGAGAGTCTCCTCCTCCCATCAATGAGGACATTGAAGATCAGGTTGGGGAGACTATTACGACAAACAAAGAGGATGTGATAGTGGAAGATGAGATAAGAGCTAAGAAGGGTAAGGGCGTGGCTGTTGAGAAATCTAAGAAGACCTCAAAGAGCAAAGAAGTGGTCTTCACACCTCCACCCTACAAGCCTCTTTTGCCATTTCCAGTAAGGTTTAAGAAGTAGCTGGTTGAGAAGTATCAAGCCTTGTTTGATGATAATATTGAGAAGATAGAGATTATTATGCATCTACTTAATACATTTATGCTGGTCCCTCCTTATCAGACATTTTTCAAGGATGCAGTATTGAAGAGACTTAAAGAGCTGCAAGGGATGATGATTCTTTCACCCAAGTGTAGTGCTATTATTTAAAGAAAGGAAGAACCAAGGAAGTTGGGAGATCCATGAAGCTTTACTCTCCCCTGCTCTCTAGGTACTCTTTCCTTTAACAACTGCTTATGTGATCTTGGAGCTAGTGTTAGCCTAATGCCGCTCTCTGTTGTCAAGCATCTGGGGTTTACAAGTTTTAAGGAATACATAATCTCCTTGGTATTGGCAGATCGCTCTATAAGGCTGCCAATAGATTTACTTGTAGACTTACCCTTGAGGATTGGCAATGTTGAAGTTCCTACAGACTTTGTGGTTTTAGAAATGGATGAAGAGTCAAAATATTCTTTCATCCTAGGAAGACCCTTCCTAGCAACAGCTAGCGCTGTTATAAATGTGAAGAATGGCAAGATTGATATCCATTTGGGCAATGAGCTTATGCTTAAGTATGACATAAACAAGGTTATGAAGCAGCCAACCATTGAGGGACAACTCTTCAAGGCTGAAGCAATGGACAGACTTGCTGATGAGGTACTAGAAGAGCTCACTTTGGAGATCATCTTCAAGTAGCCTTGGCAAAAGAGCATGGTGATGATGGGTATCTGCATGATGAAATTCTAGCGTACATGAAGCTGATTGACTCACATAGAGGGATGGACAGAAATTTCATATGCAAGGAGTTAGATGGGTCACAAGAAGAGATCTTGGCCTTGACAGCACAGGAGACAACTAGCAACATCCACAACAAAGCTGAGGCAAGCTTGGATGATGACTGGTGCGTTCTTAAGGCATCAAAGGTGGAGCTCATCAAGACACTCCCACAAGGGCTAAGTTATGTATTTCTTGGCCCTAACTCTTCTTATTCTGTGATTGTGAATAAAAAATTAAGTAGTGATGAATTTTCCTCCCTCCTTGAAGAGTTAAAAAAGTTCAGGAGAGCCATTGGTTATTCCTTGGATATTATCAGGGGCATATCTCCTCCTCTTTGCACTTATAGGATCAAAGATGAATCAATGACTTATGTAGAACATCAAAGGAGGTTAAACCCAAATTTGAAAGATGTTGTCAAGAAGGAAATTCTTGAACTTCTTGATGCTGGTGTTATCTATCCTATTTCTGATAGTACATGGGTTTCACAAGTTCATATGATACCTAAGAAGGGAGGAATCACTGTAATTAAAAATGAGAGCGATGAGTTAGTACCAACTAGAATTATAAATAGGCATATGATGTGTATTGACTATATAAAACTTAATTTTGCTTCAAGAGAAGATCATTTCTCTCTCCCTTTTATAGATCAAATGCTTGAAAAACTTGCAAATAAAGTTTGTAAATAAACATGTTTATCCTGGATCATTTTAAATAAAGTTTTTCATTTATCTTTGATTGTTTATCATCCTCTGATCATGCTTGATCATATTCTTATGGTTCTAAGTATGGTTAGTGAGTAGTTTCATTAGGTTTTAAGATTGGGGCGATTAGATGGTTGAATAATGATGTCTTACTCTTAATTCTTCCTTATCTTTGCTTGATTTATATTCTTAATGCATAACTGGCCTTGGAAAAGGTATTCATGATCATAGAATTTTCACTGTATTGCAAGTGTTTGATAAAATTCATGAGTGAGTTGGTTTACATTCTTAGCCAAAAGGATTAGTTGTCTAAGGTGCTGATTAGGCTTTGTAGAACTGATTCTTAATGCTTGTTCGTTAGATTTCTACCACTGAAAGTGGGTTAGGATTTATGGTTAGTGAAAGAATTATTGCTAATGGATTGGACTAGTCTAGTCTTGATGTCCCTTGCCTAAGGATTAGCATGTTAGTGTTGTTTAAAGCATCATTAATCACCATTGAAGTCACTCTAGTGCTCATCCCCATCTTGAGACCTATTTCGCATTCTATTGTTTAAAGCTTCTAAGTGTTGTGTTTTGCTTGCTCTGTTTTCTCAATTGCTTAGTTTATTCTTCTTGCTAATAATTGTCTTTAGTTTACTTGCTTGATCACTTGTTTGCGCTTGTCAATTTATAAATGTGAGCCTTTTTAAAACCCCATTATTAAGCTTAAGTAGATAAGCTTCTGCATCTTCTCTACACTATTCCCGTGAAGTATTGGTATCCTCTTGTACTTCAATGACATGATTTAGACTTCGGGAGTCAAAAGACATGAAAAGTCTTGTATCAGCCAACTACTTTTCAAAGATGTATGATGTCCATATTCTCTAATCTTATAGAAGAGATGGTAGAAATGTTCATGGACGATTTCTCTGTCCTTGGCTCTACTTTTGGTGTCTGCTTGTCTAATCTTTGCAGAGTTCTTCAGAGATGTCAAGAGACCAATCTCGTGCTCAAGTGGGAGAAGTGCCTTTTCATGGTCAGAGAAGGAATTTTTCTTGGGCACAAGGTATCTGAGAGGGGCATTGAAGTTGACAAGGCCAAAGTTGAGGTCATGATGCGCCTAATACCTCCACATTCAGTAAAAGGGATACAAAGCTTTTAGATGTGGTCTTTGCCTTTGAGAAGTTCAGGGGTTATTTGGTTGGGTCCAAGGTGATTGTCTATACAGGTCATGCTGCACTGAGATACATCTATACCAAAAAAGATACCAATCCTAGACTGCTGAGATGGATCTTATTACTTCAGGAGTTTGATATGGAGATAAAAGAAAAGAAGGGTACATAGAATGGCGTTGCTGACCACTTATCAAAAATGAGAATTGAAGAGATTATCCCTATTGATGACTCTCTTTCTGAAGAACAGCTTATGATGGTCAAAGTCTTGGAGAAGACATATCAAGTCACTTAATAGCTAGAAGAATCAAAGAGCCTACAAGAAGAACGATTTCCTTGATATGCAGATTTTGTTAACTACTTGGTGTTAGTAGTGATATGCCAATCAACTTGGATACTTACAACAACAAGAAGTTCATAAGAGATGTCTCTCACTACTATTGGGATGAGCCTTACCGTTTCAAGAGAGGTTCACATGGTCTCTTCAGAAGATGTATAGCGCAGGAAGAGGTGAAAGACATCATTTATCATTGTCATGGATCAGCTTATGGTGATCACTTCGCTACTTTTAATACATAAACCAAGGTTCTTCAAGCTGTGATATACTCATATATTTAGCATAGTTAGCATGCATTTAGTGTAGTTTTCATGCATTCATCTTGCATAATAGGCTAGTTTGCACCATTTTAGGTCCTAGAGCACTTTTGCATTAGCATTTGTATGTTTCTTGCATTATTGCATCATATTCAGGTTGTTTTGGACACATTGGAGCTGTGGAGAGTTCGTGGACATGCTAAGGATCAAAGAGGAGCTCGTGGACACTTAGGAGAACTCAGCCATTCAACAAGGGAACCGAGATCGAGAGGCAGATCGAACTAGGCAGGTCGATCTAGATGAGATCGACCAGAAGATCGACTAAACCCGAATCGTTTCAAGGAGGAGATCGAGCTCAAGATCGACTAGGGTGATCGATCGGTTGTACAGACGTGAACCAAGCCATGCAGAACGAGAGCCAGATCGAGTTGAAGACTCGATCATCCGAGGATCGACCAGCGGATCGACTGAAGCACTTGATCAACCCTTATCAATCGACCCAAGATAGAGCAAAAGCAGCCGTTCTAGCCGAGAGATAGAGCCATCAGATCCACCGCTCAGCTCAATCTCTACAACCTTATCCGGCCAACTGGTTTTTGGACTTTTGTGGGGGGGGGGGGGGGGGGGGGGGGGGGGGGGGGGGGGGGGACCATTTCCTTGTTTGGCCTATTTTAGGCAAATGAATGTAAACCATTCATGATGTCTTGGACCTTTTAAGCTTTTCTTACTGTCGAAGGCGAAAAACAGCCATTGTTATCATTTTTCAAGCTTTTCATGTTTTGAACCTCTTAATCTTGTTTTAATCTAGTATTTTCTCTTAAGCGCTTTCTTGTTTAGTAGTTTTATCATGCTTAGCTTTCTTTCTCTTGCGTTTCAATCGGTTTTAAACATGACTAGTGAGTAGTAATCTTTGGGTTTGAGGTTGGGGCGATTAAAGGGGTTTAAGGGTTTAAGCTTTGGATTTTTTCTTGTTCTTAATCTATTCTCTTCTTGGATTTAGGGTCATAATGCTTAGAGAGTCTTGGGAAAGATCTCTATGATTTCAGGGCTTTCTTACCTTGACCGGATTCAGAAATCCCTTAAAGCCAAATCCAAGAGACTAGCTCATCCTTTCTCAAATGCCATGGATGTTTAGGGAGCTAGTTAGGCCAATATTTGAGATCTTTGCTTAATGTTATTTGACCCATCTTTCCACCACATGCCATGGGTTTGGAAGAATGGTTGAGGAAAGGGGTCATACCACACGCCATGCATGATCCTAGCTTAAGTTTATCAAGGCTTAGAGATAGCTCATCAAATGAGTAGATCTATGTTTTCAAACCCAAAGCTTGAATCTTTTATCCTCTTGAATATGACCCTCAACCTTAGATCCTCTCTTTTAGCATTTTCAAAGTCTTAATAATCATTTCCTAGTCATAAAGTTTGCTTCTTTAGTCTTTAAAAGTTATTGTTCTAAGTTAGTAGAAATTCTCTATTTACTTGCTTTAGCTCTCGATTTTTAGTAATTAGTAGTTTTGCATTTTAAATTCTCTGTCTTTTTCCAGTAATTTTTAAACCCTCTTCCAGGGATTTTAAAATAGTTTTCATAGTCGCTGGGTCATTGCATTTAGTTTTTATCGATTTTACCATCCATTTATCTGATTCCGCTTAGATTTACCAAGTTCTTGCATTCCTAGTGGCTTTCATCACCTAGGCTGGATTGATACCCCTTACCATTATACTACATCATTATCTTGGTCTGGGTTTTGATTCAAAACAGTCCCAAAACACTCTGTTTATCAAATGACGCCGTTGCCAACTTGGGTTTGATTAGAAAGCATTAGGATTTGGAGCTTAGTGAAGACTAAGTTTTTGTTTTTACTTTGGTTACTAATCTCTCTAGCTTACTACTTGTCTTCTCAGGTACATGATTCTGAGGTCTAGAGGTGACAACAATCTACTACAACCTCTAGACAACATTCATCAACTCGGAAGTGCAAGACTAAGAAGAGAAAGAGAACTTGAGGAGCTACCTGGTTTTGTTGATTGTGTGGGTTTGGCTGATCAGGAACAAGCTGAGGGTCAACATCACCACGCTGCTGTTGGTAGGGGCAATGGAAACCCCAACCACGTACCAAGACCACCAAAGATCATCGGTGCTGATGATGCTCCAAACACTCATCATAATCGCTTTGGAATCACTCCTCCACCGGTGCAAAACAACAACTTTGAGATCAAGTCAGGCTTTGTCTCAATGGTTCAGAACAACAAGTTCCATTATCTTGCAATGGAGGATCCTTCGGAGCATCTTGACAACTTTGAGCAAGTTTGTGGAATGATCAAGATCAATGGGATCTCGGAGGACAGCTTCAAGCTAAGGCTTTTCCCTTTTTCTCTTGGGGATAAAGCAAGGCATTGGGAGAAGACCTTACCACAAGGTACTATTACCTCATGGGCTGATTGCAAGAAGGCGTTTCTCTCTAAGTTCTTCTCTAGTACACGGACAGCAAGGCTAAGGAGTGAGATCAGCGGTTTCACACAAAGGCAGAATGAGAGCTTTAGTGAAGCAATGGAGCGGTTCATGGACTACACTATTGCATGCCCTCATCATGGCTTCAGTGAGGAGACACTCTTGAGCACCATCTACAGAGGAGCTCTTCCAAAGATTCGCATGCTCTTAGACACGGCAAGTAAAAGTAACTTTCTTGGCCAAAATGTAGAAGAGGGAATGGAACTCATTGAGAATCTTGTTTTGAGTGATGGGAACTATGCTGAAGACTATGATAGAGCACCACGAGGGTCTGAGCTTGAGTCACACAAAAAGGAGCTGAAATCTCTCCATGAGAAGATTGACAAGTTAGTGCCTGCAAATCAAAAACATGTACACTTTGTGGGCGAAGCAGAAGATGTTATAGAGGAGTTAGAGTTGAGCCAAGAGGAAACGAATTGGATTGGAGGCCAGAACTACAACAAGCCACAGGGCTATTCTCAAGGGTATCAAGGCATCACCAACCTCTCTTACCGCAGCACCAATGTGGAGAACCCTAAAGATCAAGTGTACCCTCCACAACAAGGCAAACCTTTTGTACCTTACAACAAAGGGTTTACACAAAACAATGGGTACCAAGGGCAGAGACAAGGCAACTTCCAAGGTCAGCAGCAACAGCAAGGCAACAAAGGCTATGCTCCGGTGTTTCCTCCTGTTTTCGTACCTCAGCAGCAACAAGTTCAACCTCCACCTCAAGACCCTATTCAAGCAATGTTTCAACAGTTGCTTCTAGGTCAAGCTTCTACAAAACAGAAGTTTGTTAATATGAACAACATGCTGGACTCTTCTCTTACTGAGGTGTCTACTCAGATTACCAACCTGAATAACAAGATCAAACAGCTAGAGAAAGGCAAAGCCAGTTCAAGCGATCAAGGCAGCTTACCCGGGAAGTGTGAGCAAAACCCCAAGGAGTATGCAAACGCTATCACTTTGAGAAGTGGTAAAGAGCTACCACCACGGTCTCTACCTAATGACAATGAGGACATTGTGGTAAAAGAGTGGTAAGGTAAGCTTTCAAATGATCAAGAGATCACCTTTGACAATGTGTGGATTGAAAGGCCAGGGAAAGGTAAAGAAGCAGTTGGAGAGAAGAAAGTGGAGGAGGTTAGCAAGGAGAAAGAGGCATTTGTACCTCCACCCTACAAACCGAAGCTTCCCTTCCCTGGACGTTTCAAGAAGCAGCTCCTTGAGAAGCATAGAGCAGTATTTGAGAAGCACTTGAAGGATGTTGAGATCAAACTGCCTTTAGTTGATTGTTTGGCCATGATGCCAAAATGCGCCAAGTTCTTCAAGGATACTCTTACTAAGAAGAGAAAAGAGAGTGAAGAGGTTTTGGTATTGAGTGAAGAATGCAGTGCAATCATTCACAAGGAGATAGTTCCAAAGAAGCTAGGAGATCCAGGATCATTCACTATCCCTTGTGCACTTGGACCTTTGAAGTTTGAAAGTTGCTTGTGTGATTTAGGAGCAAGCATTAATCTCATGCCCCATTCCATTGCCAAAAAGCTAGGCTTTACCAAGTTTAAGGAGTGCAGAATCTCTTTAGTGCTAGCTGACAGAAGTATAAGGCTCCCTGTAGGCATGCTTGAAGACTTACCCGTGAGGATCAGTGGTGTGAATGTGCCAACAGATTTAGTAGTTCTAGAAATGGAAGAACCAAGGGATCCTCTAATCCTTGGTAGACCCTTTCTAGCAACTGCTGGAGCCATAATAGACGTGAAGAATGGGAAGATCTCTCTACACCTTGGCAAGAAAACCAAGCTAAACTTTGACATCAATGAAGTCTTGAAGAAACCAACTATTGATGGGCAGGCGTTCTACATAGGAGCTTTGGATGCATTGGCTGTTGAGTCGTTTGAAGAGCTGGGACAAGAGGATCATCAACAGTTGGCTTTGAAAAAAGAGTGTGAGGAGCATGGTTTCCTGAGTGAAC
The DNA here is from genome assembly GCA_911865555.2 of Thlaspi arvense. Classification (NCBI taxonomy): domain Eukaryota; kingdom Viridiplantae; phylum Streptophyta; class Magnoliopsida; order Brassicales; family Brassicaceae; genus Thlaspi; species Thlaspi arvense. The sequence continues at coordinate 12,554,831 of OU466861.1, forward strand.
AACCCCAAGAGTGTGTTTGCATCCTTGATTCTCGCAAGGTTGTGAAAGAAGTTGAACGCCATCGCCTAGAGATCGATCTGGAAATCGACGGATCACTCGATCCATTGTAACGATCGACAAGAAGATCGATGAGACTGCTCGATCCAGAAAAGTAATCGATGAGAAGATCGAGAGAGGCAACTCGATCGTTCCAGAGAACGACCCAGGGAATCGATCTCCTACTCGGTCTATACCAAATCGAGTAAGAAAATCGAGGGAGTGCACTCGATCCAACCTAGATCGAGAGGAAGATCGACTGATTGGCTCGATCTCAGTGGTAACAATGGTTCAAGAAGGCAGCTTGAGGGCTCACTACTCGGATTCAAAAGAGGAGAATGAGGACAGTAACCTTCACACAAGTCAAGAGGAGGACTGGAGTGAGCTGCTAGCCCCAAGGGTGGACCTAAAGCAGTTTCCAAAGGGGCTAAGTGGTCATGAGAAGTTCCTTGCTTTGGTTGTGGAGATCCAGCGCAAGGTCAACAAGTGGCAAAGCAAGTTGATAAAGGAGCTGGCTGAGAAGATTAGAGACTTACAAGGAAGCTCCTCTAAGGTATCTTCAAGTGAAGAGGTTGAGCAGCCAGAGAAGAGGAGTTCAACCGGGGGTGTGGAGATCTGTGAACCTCAAGAAAGCAACCAAGCTGGACGCTGGACGCCCTTCTCTCCATGCCGGCTCAAGCAGGAGCAGGGACAAGGGCACTCCCCTCGATTTTACTAGCTAGAGCAGGAGGACTGGAGCAACCTCGAGCTCCAGTCATGCCTAGCTATGAGGTACCAACAACCAAACCCTTGTATATATCATGCATTTTTCTTATTTTTGCTTTGTGTTTTGTCTCCTCTTGAATTTGTTTGCCACCGAGACGGTGTCATTCAAGTTTGGGAGAGAGTGTGTGCTTTGACATGTTTTATTTGGATCTTATTTTCTGTTAGCATCTTTGAGTCTTCATGCATTGCATTCATCTAAAATACAAAAAAATCATAAAATTTTTAAAAATTTTCAAAAAAATAAAAAAATTCATGTAGCTTACATTTGCATTGTTAAAAATTGTATGATTGAGTCTAGAATTTTTAAAATCATCTAGGGTATTTGCATTTGCATAGGGAGCAATGATACAAATTTTTCTTTGTAAAGTGTTTTAAACTCATGAATTAGTTCAAGGCCCTAGTTAGTAGTTCTTTGATGCATTGTTCAAACTTTGAAAGTAAGCTCTAACCATACTTGGATCATTTGTTTTGATTTTCGTGGCTTAACTTGAACATTCATGAATTGAATCCTTTCCTAATAAGTGTAACCTTAATTTGAATTTTTGAATTATCATACTTATGCATTTGAAAAAGGATGCATGGATAACATATACATATTTAGGCTTTCTTATCCTTTTCACCACTCTTTTGTAAGCCTGAATAGACTTCCCACCTTGACTCTTACCTTCCTTTCAAACTAATTTTCTTGTGTGACATCATTGTGAAGCCTTATTTTCGGTTTGAACTTGGCATAAAGTGTTAGGTTTAGGCGGCATGATTAGGCTCTCATATTGTTGCCAGCTTTGCATTTTGAAGCTAGATTTAGGCTTGTTTTGGGCCGAGAGTTCATTGGTGTTGCTTGCTCTTGCTTACTTGTTTTCGGTTTTAAAAAGAAATGGTGTTTGGGGTTTGAAGGATTAATGGTTTTAAGTAGTGGTCTTGGTGTATTTTTAAATTAAAAGCACAGTTTTAAAAAGAAGAGAAGGTAGCTCTCAAAAAGAAAAAAAAAAGAAAAAAAGAGAAACGAGCCAAAATGGCCAAATTTAAAAATAAAAAAAATATAAGAGAAGAGAGTTACCAAATGTAAAAGAAAAGAGCTTAAAATATTTGAGTTTGACCACCACTAGCTTTAAGAAGAGTAAAAGTTGTTTTCTGTTTTTGTGGGTTTTACTTGGCGCCTTGCCTTGTTTATATGGGTAGTCTCTAGAGGGTGAGTGAGCTTGAAAAAGAAAGAAAATGAATAAGAGGGGTTTAGGATCATTGTTAGTGTATATGGGCAGATGAGCGTCTAATCATGTATGCATCAATTGCCTTTACCTTTAGCATTATGCATAAGTTCAACCATTTTTGAGATAACCTATTGCTTGAATTACATTACCCACTTGAATGAGATCATCTTTGTCTCATAACCTTTGTCCCTAAGCCAAATGTATTTGGTTTTAAAGTGCATAAGTGTGATTCACGGTTTGAGCTTAATGAATGTTAAATGATAGGATTCTTGGATTATTTGGAATATGAGAGCCGTGATTTGAGATTCAACATGTGATGAATATGGCTAAGTTCTTTGCAGTGTGAGTTTGTGTGATGCATCTTAGAATTGAGAACTAGGACCATTGAGTTGATTCATTTGTTTAAACACTTTTGGAAATTTGAGCTCCCACTTTTAAAACCTCTCTTCCTTCCTTGAATTTTGTTTGCTTGAGGGCAGGCAGAAGACAATTTTGGGGGAGTTGAAATACTCATATATTTAGCATATTTAGCATGTATTTAGTGTAGTTTTCATGCATTCATCTTGTATAATAGGCTAGTTTGCACCATTTTTGGTCCTAAAGCACTTTTGCATTAGTATTTGTATGTTTCTTACATTCTTGCATCATATTCAGGTTGTTTTGGAGACATTGGAGCTGTGGGGAGTTCATGGACATGCTAAGGATCAAAGAGGAGCTCGTGGACACTTAGGAGAACTCAGCCATTCAACAAGGGAACCGAGATCGAGAGGCAGATTGAGCTAGGCAGGTCGATCTAGATGAGATCGACCATAAGATCGACTAAGCCCAGATCATTTCAAGGAGTAGATCGAGCTCAAGATCGACTAGGGTGATCGATCGGTTGTACGGACGTGAACCAGGCCATGCAGAACAAGAGCCGGATCGGGTTGAAGACTCGATCATCCGAGGATTGACCAGCGGATCGACTGAAGCACTCGATAAACCCTTATCAATCGACCCAAGGATAGAGCAAAAGCAGCCGTTCTAGCCGAGAGATCGAGTCATCAGATCGACCGCTCAGCTCGATCTTTACAACCTTATCCGACCAACTGGTTTTTGGACTTTTGGGGGGGGGGGGGGGGGGGGGGGGGGGGGGGGGGGGGGGGACATTTCCTTGTTTGGCCTATTTTAGGCAAATGAATGTAAACCATTCATGATGTATTGGACCTTTTAAGCTTTTCTTATTGTCGAAGGCGAAAAACAGCCATTGTTATCATTTTTCAAGCTTTTCATGTTTTGAACCTCTTAATCTTGTTTTAATCTAGTATTTTCTCTTAACCGCTTTCTTGTTTAGTAGTTTAATCATGTTTAGCTTCCTTTCTCTTGCGTTTCAATCGGTTTTAAACATGAGTAGTGAGTAGTAATCTTTGGGCTTGAGGTTGGGGCGATTAAAGGGGTTTAAGGGTTTAAGCTTTGGACTTTCTCTTGTTTTAATCTATTCTCTTCTTAGATTTAGGTTCATAATGCTTAGAGAGTCTTGGGAAAGATCTCTATGATTCCAGGTCTTTCTTACCTTGACCGGATTTAGAAATCCCTTAAAGCCAAATCCAAGAGACTAGCTCATCCTTTCCCAAACGCTATGGATGTTTAGGGAGCTAGTTAGACCAATATTTGAGATATTTGCTTAATGTTCTTTGACCCATCTTTCCACCACATGCCATGGATTTGGAGGAAGGGTTGAGGAAAGGGGTCATACCACACGCCATGGATGATCCTAGCTTAATTTTCTCAAGGCTTAGAGATAGCTCATGAGTAGATCTATGTTTTCAAACCCAAAGCTTGAATCTTTGATCCTCTTGAATATGACCCTCAATCTTAGATCCTCTCTTTTAGCATTTTAAAAGTCTTAATAATCATTTCCTAGTCATAAAGTTTACTTCTTTAGTCTTTAAAAGTTATTGTTCAAAGTTACTAGAAATTCTCTATTTACTTACTTTAGGTCTCGATTTTTAGTAATTAGTAGTTTTGCATTTTAAATTCTCTGTCTTTTCCTAGTAATTGTTAACCCTCTTTCAGGGATTTTAAAATAGTTTTCATAGTCGCTTGGTCGTTTCATTTAGTTTTTATCGATTTTACCATCCATTTACCCGATTCTGCTTAGATTTACCAAGTTCTTGCATTCCTAGTGGCTTTCATCACCTAAGCTGAATTGATACCCCTTACCATTATACTACATCATTATCTTGGTCTGGTTTTTGATACAAAACAGTCTCAAAATACTCTGTTTATCAAGTTAGGTTTTGGTGGCCAAGTTTATTTAAGGATGCACACGCCTACATCTCATCATGTGAAACCTGTCAAAGGAAGGTAAAAATAAGTATAAGGGATGAAATGCCGCAAAACCATATCCTTAAAGTTGATCTGTTTGATGTTTGGGACATTAACTTCATGGGGCCATTTCCTTTCTCTTCTGGGAATAAATACATCATTTTAGCTGTTGACTATGTCCCTAAGTGGGTTGAAGCAGTGGAAAGCCCCACAAATGATGCTAAAGTGGTGATAAAACTCTTTAAGAGCATAATCTTCCCAAGATTTGGAGTCCCAAGAGTGTTGATAAGTGATGGAGGCAGCCATTTCATCAACAAAATCTTTGAAAGGGTACTGAAGAAGCATGGGGTGAAGCACAAGGTAGCCACACCGTATCATCCTCAAACAAGTGGGCAAGTGGAGGTCACAAACATAGAGATTAAATCCCTCTTAGAGAATACAGTTGGTACTACAAGAAAAGATTGGACAACCAAGCTTGATGATGCACTTTGGACATATAGGACAGCCTTCAAGACACCAATTGGTAGATCACATTTCTCCCTTATATATGGGAAGTCTTGCCATCTACCAGTTGAACTTGAGTACAAGGCAATGTGGGCTATCAAGTTGCTGAACTTTGACATAAAGACAGCTCAAGAGAAGAGGTTAATCAATTTCTATAAACTTGATGAAATTCTCCTAGATGCATTTGAAAACTCCAAAATATATAAGGAAAGCACCAAAGCTTTTCATGATAAGAAGATAGTTCCCAAAACCTTCAAGGTTGGGTATAGTGTGTTGCTCTACAACTCAAGACTGAAACTCTTTCCTGAAAAGTTAAAGTCAAGATGGGCAGGTCCTTTCAAGATCAAAGAAGTGCTGCCTTATGGAGTTGTGACATTGTTTGATATGCTCAAATTAACTCTTAGAGTTACTCTCTCAAATTAAGAGATCAATGTAGTACTTAGGGATCGAATCCACAAGGACTTAAGGCTATCACTCAACAGATTTTAGATTCAAATAAAGCTAAGTAATCAATAATGAAATGAAATTAAAATAACAACGGAAGCAATGATGTCAGGAGCAGATTGTAGGTTCTTAAAATCAATGAAGACAAGACACTAGGCAATGGGAAATTCGCAGGTTGACATAAATCACAGACTACAGACTGAAAGGAATATTTATTAAAAATGTTCTAAAACTCGAAACACTAATGTAAAACCAATCGACTTCCGTTGCAGAGAATAACTATGATCAGATTATAGAATTCCAAATTCCTTTGTAAATTCTAACAACCTAAACATGCATTATAGATCAAGTTCGATATATTCACAAAATCACTAATCCAAATTCTTTTGAAACTCGTTATTTTGCTCATCTAAGATAATTCTGGTGATTAACAATGATTTCACATCTATTAAACAACCTAAGATCTGATTTCTAGGTGATCAATCTTAAAACCAGTGTTAAAGCAATCTAGATGAAGAACCAAATGATTTATCCTTCCAATTTTGTAGATCTAATAATTCATTATCAACCTTTGAATAACCCAAAACCTAACTAGCAGATTACTCATACATAGCAAGTGAAACACAAATCATGACTGAATAAAATTGCATTAAGAAAATAGAGTAAAAGATGAAGGGGTTCGAAATTCTTCTCTACAGAGTATGGATTTGTCTCCCCAAAAGCTCTCAATCTAATCTCTCTCTTAGCCTCAATGATAATCAAAATAATGCTTGCCTAACAATGGCTTAGAAAACCTAAATACAAGTCTAAACACAAACTGGGGCAAAAGTGCAAATAGTGGGAAACTTCTGGGCCAAGTTGCAATTTCTTCCAATGAGTTTTTATGCTTCTTCGAGACCACGACCGGTAATGCCCTCCGACTTGGTCCTTTCAGCATCAACATCAGTATAGCTTCAAAAGGTTACAAAATCCCCAATTATGCTCTATTTGTACCTAGACCTGCAAAGACTCTATTGGACTCGAAAAATACCAAAAAGACTCTATAAACAAGACTTATATCATAGTCAAAAACCATGATATATCAACTCCCCGAGACTTATCTTTTGCTTGCCCTCAAGCAAACATCAGACACAACCACATTGAAAACACAGAAAAAGTCAGTCAGACATCAGGAACACCACATTGATTAACACTTTCGAATCCACATACCACAGGGTCAACACAAGATCAAATTTCACTCTAATCATCATAGGCTTAGCAAATCTTTAAAATCCAGTTCAAGCTCCTTCAAGAAATCTGAAATCTCTACTGTTAAACTCCTTATTTCTATCTAAGTGATATCTCATCAAGGTTTTATCATCTTTATCACTTATAGATTCTTTTCCCTTCCTAAACAACTGAACAAAGCAGTCTCAACACAGTTCTCCTATTTTCTCTTCCCTTGATCTTTTCTTTCTGATATTTTTTTTATTTTTCAGCTCTTTCTTATTCTTTTACAGTCTAAGAATTGGTGTTACTCAATACTTGTGTTCCTTGTGAGGAGACAGGTTCTTGAGTGTGTTCATTACTATTGTTCCTTGTGAGGAGACAGGGTCATGAATGCACCATTCTTTTGACTTAAACTTTTAAAACTCTATCAGGGAAGATCAAAGAGAAACTGTGTTTTAACATACTTCTCAGTGTTAGAAAAGAGAATCAAGATCAAAAAGAATCAAGCACCAAGATAAGAAATTTTAAGTTCATTTAAGTGGAGCTAACAACAAATTTTCCAGATTCTCTAAGAACCTAAACCTTCATTGCTAGACTGATCTACCTATGTCTTTCAACTTAGTAAGACTTGCAATCAACAACTGTGGCAATGGTTCTTATAAGCATCAATGTTTTGTGGTTTGTTCCAAGAAAAACTGACAATTTCAAAATTTTGACTCAATAAAACTGGTTTTGACTCAACTTTGAGACTTTATAAATACAAAACAATGTACACAATGTCAGCAACGACCTCCCCCAGACTTAAACAACACTGTCCCCAATGTTATCAAGTAAGGAGTTGGTAAAAAGAGGCAAAGAAACGTTTTGTACAGAGATGAGAAAGTGGTACCTGTGACTGCGCGTGGTGTCGATCGACACCACATGGTTGGTGTCGATCGACACCCTGTCCGAAAACAGAATATGATGACCCAAAAAGGTGTATTTGTTGCAAGTTAGATTGTTAGCTGAAGTTCTCCCAAGTCAAGACTGTTAAGAACACTCAAGCAAACAATTAAAAGCAACAACATAATCCATAATCTCTTCAGTTCAAACAAATTTCAAAACACAATCAAAGCTGACAAACTGACTCAAGACAAAGACATAAAAAAACTGACTCAAGAGAAAATGAAAAATAACAAAGGGAAAAGAAAAAGTAACTAGGGTAGCTAGAGGAACTAATCCTCATCCTCAGTATCAGGTGAGTGTGGGCGAACACAACCGTAGTTGGAAATCACCGAGATGGCGTTCCACAACTTTGATTCAGTGTCTGGGAAGGATCTTCTTGTCATGGTAGGCTTTAGTCATCTCCTTTTACAGCTTTGAGTTCTCATATGCATGATGCCTGATTTCATATAACTCATTGAGTTGTATCTGGCGCCTCTTTGCTGCAGATTTCCAGTCAAAGTTCATCTTCTTGATGGCCCAATTTGCCTTGTGTTCAAGCTCCACTGGAAGCTGACATGCTTTCCCATAAGGCAGATGGAATGGTGTGGCACCAAGTGGTGTCTTGAATGCTATCCTGTAGGCCCAAAGTGCATCATCTAACTTGGCAGACCAATCCTTTCTTGTCTTCCCTACTGTCTTCTCCAGGATTTCCTTGATTTGCCTGTTGGAAACTTCAACCTGACCACTTGTCTGAGGGTGATAAGGTGTAGCAACCTTGTGATGAACTCCATACTTTTGCAGCAGCTTCTCAAACACTCTATTGATAAAGTGTTTCCAAACATCATTGATCACGATCCGTGGCACTCCAAACCTAGGAAAAATGATGGTTTTGAACAGTTTCAGGACCACTACAGCATTATTGTGTGGACTGGCAATTGCTTCTACCTATTTGGAGACATAATCCACTGCAACCAGGATGTACTTGTTCCCATAAGATGAAGAAAAGAGTCCCATGAAATCAATACCCCAACAGTCAAAGACTTCAACTTCAAGTATGAAGTTTTGTGGCATCTCATGTCTTTTACTGTTATTTCCCCTCCTTTGGCAGACATCACACTGTGAAATGAATGTTTGAGCATCCTTGAACATTAAAGGCCACCAGAATCCTGCTTGTAGAACCCTGGAGACAGTCTTGAAAGTAGCAAAATGTTCAGCATACTCAGAACCATGACAGTGGAATAGGACATTCAGAACTTCAGCTTCTGCAAGACATCTTCTGTAGATTCCATCTGAGCAGTGTTTGTACAAGTATGGCTCATCCCAGTAATATCTCCTTAGTTCCCTCATGAATTCTTCTTCTCATATCCTTTGAGAGTGTCAGGAACCTCATCTGCAGCTAGGTAGTTGGTAATATCAGCATATCAAGGCCTAGAAGAAGTTGCAACTGTGAAGATAGGCTGAGAGAAAACATCACGCAGGATTTGCTGAAGCAGAACTGCAGTTCGGGACTGGTGTCGATCGACACCAGTTGGAGTGTGTCGATCAACACCAAGTCTGTGTCGACTTGGTGACAAGGGCGATGTCGATCCTGCTCGATTATGACTTGCGTCGAGATTAGTGTCGATCGACACCAAGTGGTGGGTGTCGATCGACACCCTATCTGCAGTTCAAGAAAACTGCAGTTCATCCGCATCTTAAGTCTGCAATCTTGCCTCAATGAGACATATGTTCTCCTCTGGCAGGAAATCATCAATGGGGACGTTGTCTTCAATCCTAATTCTGGAGAGATGGTCTGCTACTCCATTCTCAACCCATTTCATGTCCCTTATCTCAATGTCAAATTCTTGCAGCAGCAAAATCCATCTTAGCAGTCTTGGTTTTGCATCTTTCTTCTGCATCAAGAACTTGAGAGCAGAATGATCAGTGTGCACAATTACCTTAGACCCAACCATGTACTGTCTGAACTTCTGAAATGCAAATACTACAGCCAACAATTCCTTCTCTATAGTTGCATAGTTCTTTTGAGCATCATCCAGTGTTCTGCTTGCATTTGCACGAAGCTTTTTATCCTTTCTCTGACCCAATACAGCGCCCACTTCAAAGTAGTTCCCAATCAGGAGAGCTGCACCATAGGGGCACTCACTAATGCCTTCTTGATTTGCTGGAATGCTGAATGAAAATCTTCAGTAAATTCAAACTTCACATCCTTGCAAAGCAGAGCTGTGAGTGGTCTTGCAATTTTACTGAAATCCTTAATGAACCTCCTGTAAAATCCAGCATGTCCTATAAAGCTTCTGACTGACTTCACACAATCTGGTGGTTGGAAGCTAGTCATCACTTTGATCTTGGCTCTGTCTACCTCAATACCTTCTCTAGAAACTCGATGCCCAAGCACAATCCCATCTCTAACCATAAAATGGCATTTTTCCCAGTTCAGAACTAGATGCTTCTCTTCACACCTTGCAAGCACTTGACAGAGGTTGTCAAGGCAGTCTTTAAAGGATGATCCATACACTGAGAAGTCATCAATGAAGACCTCCATATACTTCTCAATCATGTCAGTGAAGATGGACAGCATGCACCTCTGGAATGTTGCAGGAGCATTACAAAGTCCAAATGGCATTCTGTGATATGCAAATGTACCATAAGGACAAGTAAATGTAGTCTTCTCCTGGTCATCTGAGTGGATAGAGATCTGAAAGAAGCCAGAGTAGCCATCCAGGAAGCAGTAGTAGGAGTGATTCGCCAACCTCTCCAGCATCTGGTCAATGAATAGCAGTGGGAAATGATCTTTCCTTGTAGCAGCGTTGAGCTTCCTGTAGTCAATACACATCATGTGCCCAGTGATGGTCCTTGTGGGGATCAGCTCATTCTTCTCATTTTTCACCACTGTTACTCCTCCCTTCTTGGGAACCACATGCACTGGACTGACCCAAGTGCTGACTGAAATCGGGTAAATGATCCCAGCAGCCAGAAGCTTCATGATTTCCTTCTTCACTACATCCTGCAAGTTTGGATTCAGCCTCCTCTGGTTCTCAATTGACGACTTCGACTCATCCTCAAGATGTATCATGTGCATGCACAACTCTGGAGAGATACCTGAAATGTCATCAAGAGAATAGCCAAGAACCTTGCGAAAAGTGCGCAGCTTGCTTAGCAGTAAAGTGAGCTCTGCATTGTTTAAGGTAGCGCTAACTATAACAGGATATGTAGAGTTAGGTCCTAGAAAGGCATACCTTAGACCTGCAGGAAGCTGTTTGAGTTCGATTTTGGGAGCTTTTTCTTCACTCCAATCGCCTAACTTTGCAGCTTTTACAGATTTCCCAACCAGCTCTTGTTGTGCAACCAGCTGCATGGCCTGCTCGTTTGCATCCATCATCCTGGCATAGCCAGCAGCAATGTTGTCTAGATGCTCTGTTGATTCTGCAGAAACTGTCAATACCCTCTCCAAAGGGTCTGCAAGATGCATCTCTTGGAAGATCTCTTCTGCAAGACTGGTGAGGGAGTCTACATAGAATGTGTGGCAATCTATTGTTGGCATCTGCATCAACTTGTCCATGTCAAAATGCATCACCAAATCACCCACATTCAAAGCAATTCTCCCTTTTCTAACATCAATAATGGCTCCTGCAGTAGCCAGAAATGGCCTTCCCAAAATCAAAGGATCCTTTGGTTCTTCGCCATAAGCCTGAACCACAAAGTCTGTGGGAATCACACAATCTCCCACCTTGACTGGTACATCTTCTAAAATGCCTTCAGTGATCCTTACAGACCTATCTGCTACGATAAGAGATATTCTGGCTGGCTGGAAATCAGTCATGCCCAAACTGACAGCAACTGAATGAGGCATCAGGTTGACACTTGACCCCAGATCACATAATGACCTCTTAAACCTTTCAGAAAAGATGGTGCCATCCAGAACAAAGCTCCCAGGATCAGTCAGCTTCTCTGGTATCTTATTCTGAATCACTGTACTCACTTGTTCTGAAATCAGCATTGTTCCTTGCTCCAGCCCCAGATTCTTGGTCATCATCTTTTTCACATACCTCTTGATCACAGGAGTAGTCCTTATGGCATCTATCAAAAGGATCTCCACCACAAGCTTATCCATGATAGCTTTGATCCTAGCATCCTCCAGTTCCTATTTAGATTTCTTCTGGTTCCTTGGGTAAGGCACCTTTGGCTTATAGACCCTTTCTTCTGCACTTTCTAGAGTCTGAGAACTCGGAGTTTGCTTCTGTGGTGGGCGTCGATCGACACCATGGGGTGGGTGTCGATCGACACTGGCTCCTGAGAGTTGTGTCGATCGGGTGTCGAGCTGCTTGTCGACCTCGGTCGATATCTGTTCATCTCGAGTCGAGGAGTCGCGAATTTCTTTTGGTGTCGATCGACACTGAGGGGTTGGTGTCGATCGACACCCTTCAAAATTTCGAAATCCTCATCTTCAAACTCCTGCAGTTGCTCGAAATCTTCTGCATTAAAGCCTTTCTTCTGCACTGGTTGCAGATTCTTTCCACTCCTCTGTGTGATGGCAATAACAGAGTGTCTTGGGTTGGTGTCTGTCCTTCCTGGAAGGAATCCATCCTGCCTTTTCATAGCCCCAGCAGTTTGAGCCACTTGAGTATCCAAAGTCTTCACATGAGGGTTCAGAGCTTCGATTTTCCCATTCAAATCTTGATACATGGCATCAATCTTGCCATTGAAGTCAACTGTAATCTTCTGCTGACCTTCTAGCAACTGCTCAAGCATGGCTTCCATCTTGCTTGAAGCTGATGGTGCTGGTACAGGCTGATAAGATGAGGAACCATAGTTCATGTTGAAGTTGTTGTTCTGGTAAGGCTTCTGAAACTGAGGCTTGGGAGTGTAGCCAGTAGAGCTCTGGTTCCCTGTGAAGTTGCTCCTCTGCATGTTCCCACTGAATCCTTTGTTTCCCTGCTGATTGTTGTACCTTTGTCCCTGAAAACCAGCTCTATTGATGTAATTGACATCCTCTTCTTCAAACTCCTCAGCTGGTTCAAATGTTTCAACTTCAGCAGCAAACTGAACAGACTTCTTACCCATCAAGAGATTGTGAACAGAATCCAGTTTAGCATTCATCTCAGCAGCAAACTGATTACTTCCTGCACCCCCAGCGTTTTTCTGTGTCTTAAAATCAGCATTCTTTGTGTTGTTTCCGGAAGGTAGGTTCTCTATCAGCTTGATGGTATCAGCTGGGACTCTAGTGTTGAAGTTCCCATTGCTTGCTGCATCCAGAGCTATCTGGTACTTCCAATCAACACCTCTGAAGAAGATTCCCAGCAGCTGCACCTCATTGAACCCATGGTGTGGGCAATCCCTTTGGTACAATTTGAATCTTACCCAGGCTGCTTTGAAAGCTTCAGCTGGACCTTGGGAGAAAGTGGCGATTTTTGTCCTCAACTCCTCTGATCTTGCATCATCATAAAAGTTGTTGAGGAAGGCAGATTCGGTGTCTTCCCATGTGGTCAAAGAGCCAGGCTCCAGCTGTTTAAGCCAATGTGCTGCATCACCTTTCAAAGAGTGAGGGAAGAGCTTGCAGAACAAGAAGTCATTGGTGACTCTATTGGCTTTAACACTTGTAGCCAAGTCTTCAAAATTCTCAATATGGTCCATTGGGTGTTCATGTGGCAGCCCATGGAAGGGATGCTGACCTACAAGCTGATAGTAACTGGGTTTCAGCTCAAAGTCATTCCTCTGAAAGGCAGGTGGGCGGATTGCAGCTCTATTTGCATAGAACTGATCAGGCCTGTTGTAATCTCCCAGGGTCCTCTGTGGAAATCGCCCAGCAGCATTCCCAGCAGCTTGTTGTTGTACATTTCGCACAACTGGTTGCACATCCTGTTCCTCAATCACAACGCCATCCTCATTTATCCTCTGACCATCTTCATTCCTTCTATTCCCTTCTCTGTCAACTAAATGACCCTCAGCATCTGTCCTCAAAACAATTGGTTCAGCCATCTTATCTTGCTTCTTGGCTTTCCTGATGGTTCTTTCTAACTTAGCGAGTTCTTCGATGCCTAAAGTCACGAGTTGCTTGTCCTTGTTGCTCTTGGTACTGCGATTATGCATGCACCTGAAACAGAAAGGAACAAAGTTAATAAACAGAAAATAAAGGCTTAGTCAAAATTCTAAAACTAAAAATCTGAAAGAAATATCTAAGTCCCCAGCAACAGCGCCAAAATTTGATATGCTCAAATTAACCCTTAAAGCTACTCTCTCAAATTAAGAGATCACTGTAGTACTTAGGGATCGAATCCACAAGGACTTAAGGCTATCACTCAACAGATTTTAGATTCAAATAAAGCTAAGCAATCAATAATGAAATAAAATTAAAATAACAACGAAAGCAATGATGTCAGGAACGGATTGTAGGTTCTTAAAAACAATGAAGACAAGACGCTAGGCAATGGAAAATTCGCAAGTTGACATAAATCGCAGATTACGGACTGAAAGGAATATTTATTAAAACCGTTCTAAAACTCGAAACACTAATGTAAAACCAATCGACTTCCGTCGTTGATATATCATGGTTTTTATAGTTTTTAACCATGATATAAGTCCTTTTTATTGAGTCTTTTTGGTCTTTTTAGAGTCCTAGAAGAGTCTTTGCAGGTTATAGCATGTCTGGAGCATAACTGAAGATATTGGAGCTTTTTGGAGCATTGCAAGTTGAAGCCACGAAGTATCCAACTCGGGAAGGAAAGTATGCATATGGGTGACGCTCGTCACCACTTTTGGTGACGCTCGTCACCCACCAAGGAAGGAGGTCGTGGCCTGTTTTAAAAAGATTGGAAAGAAATTGCAGTTTTGGCCCAGAAGTTCTAGTTTTTGCAAAAAGGCCCCAGATCGTGTTTTAGCTTGTATATTAGGTTTTTCAGCCATTCTTTTGGCAGATATCTTGTATCTTATTATTTTGAGAGCTTTAGAGAGAGATTTGTAGAAGAGCTTTTGGAGAGACAAATCAGACTCCTTCAGAGCAGATTTTGAACTCCTTTATTTCTACTTCTTATTTCTTTTATGCAATCTATTATTTTCATGATGTTTTCTCAAATCACCATGTCTGAGTAGTTTGTTAGTTAAGTTAGGGCTTTTTCAAAGGTTGAAGAAGAGTTTGTAGAATTGCTAAAAACTTATAGGAAATTCATTGGTTCTTCATCTGAGCTTGCATTCATATCGATTTCTTAGACACATCATCTGGATTTCGAAACCCTAGGTTTTTTGATAGATGTGAGAGCATTATTATTCACCTGAACTAGTATTAGATGAGCAAAACACCGTAGTACAAAGAGATTTGGCTTAGGAGTTTTGTGAACAATTGAACCTGATCATTACTGCATGTTTAGGTTGTTAGGGTTTGCAAAGAGATTTGAAACTCTGTGACTTAGACATAGATAACTTCTGCAATGAGAATTGATTAGTTATATCTTTGCGATTCATGTTCAAGACGGTTTTAATTCATTCCTGATTGCATGCATTCTACACTCTCGGATTCAACCTGCGAACTGTCCTGACTTAGCGTCTTTAGCCTTCTGAACTTTAAAATGCTAGTGTGGTTTACATACTCCCTTGGGATTCGATAACCCCTAGTACTACAACTGCTTTTGCTGTGCACTTGCAGTAGTTTTATTTGGGTAAAACCTGACCCTATCAAGTTTTTGGCGCTGTTGCCGGGGAGGAATAGCTGCCTATCGATTTTTAGTATTAGGATTTTGTCTAAGTTTTTATTTGTTTACTGATTTTCAGCTACTTTTCCTTGTTCCTGTTTCAGGTGTATGCCTAATCGCAGAACCAGAAGCAACAAAGAGAAGGAGCTTGTGACTTTGAGAATCGACGAGCTTGCTAGGTTGGAGAGAACTAACAGGAAAGCTAAGAAGCAATCTACAATGGTCGCTACACTTATCTTGGTTGAAGATGCAGAAGGTCACTTGGTTGACAGGGAAGGAAACAGGAGGAACGAAGAGGGGCAGAGAATTGATCAAGAGGGGAATGTCATTGTTGAACAGCAGGTTCAGCAAGTGGCTGAGAACGTGGGGGTCCCTGCTGCTGTCAATAACGCTGCTGGGCGTTTTGTTCAGAGGACTCTAGGTGACTACAACAGACCTGATCAGTTCTATGCCAACAGAGCTGCAATCCGACCTCCTGCCTTCCAGAGGAACGATTTTGAGGTCAAACCTGTCTACTATCAGCTGGTTGGTCAGCATCCCTTCCATGGTTTACCTCATGAGCATCCTATGGATCACATAGAGAGATTTGAGGACTTGGCTTCCAATGTCAAAGCTAATGGGGTTAGCAATGACTTTCTGTTCTGCAAGCTGTTTTCTTACTCTCTTGAAGGAGAAGCTGCATATTGGCTGAAGCAACTGGAACCTCCTTCATTGACCACTTGGGAAGACACTAAGAACGCCTTTCTGAATAACTTCTATGATGATGCAAGGTCAGAGGACATGAGGACGAAAATTGCTTCCTTTACACAAGGCCCTACTGAAGCTTTTAAGGCTTCTTGGATCAGGTTTAAGTCTTATCAAAGGGACTGTCCTCATCATGGTTTCAATCAGGTGCAACTGCTTGGTATCTTCTTCAGAGGCATTGACTGGAAGTACCAGATGGCGCTGGATGCTTCAAGTAGTGGAAACTTCAACACCAACAGACCAGAAGAAGCTGTAAGATTGATTGAAAACTTGGCCTGCAGTAACAGCACTAAAAATGCAGATTTTCAGATAAAGCAGCAGGCTGGTTTGAATGATGGAAACCAAATAGCTGAAGTTAAGGCTAAGTTAGACAGCATGCACAGCCTTCTGGTGGGAAAAAAGTCAGTTCAGTTTGCTGCAGAAGTGGAGAGTTTCGAAAATCCTGAAGAATTTGAGCAGAAAGATGTTAATTTCATCAATGGAGGGGGTTTTCAGAGCCAAAGGTTTGGAAATCAGCAATGGAACAGAGGCTACAACAGCAATAATCAGCAGAGTACCTTTACAGGAGGACAGAGCACGCCTGGTTACACTCCTAAGCCCCCATTCCAGAAGACTGAAGTTGAGAAACCTTACCAAAACAGCAGGAATTATGGTTCTTCTTCCTACCAAACTGCACCTCCACAAGACAATAAAATGGAAGCTATGCTGGAGCAGGTACTTGAAGGACAGCAGAAGATGACAGTGAACTTCAATGGCAAGCTAGATTCACTGTATCAAGACCTGAATGGAAAAATTGAGAGTCTGAACTCTCACATGAAGAAGCTTGATGTGCAGGTTGCTCAAACTGCAGGAGCTGTTCAAAGGCAAGAGGGATTCCTTCCTGGAAGGACTGATATCAATCCCAAGCATCAGGTTAATGCCATCACAGTAAGGAATGAAAATAAGCTTAAAACAGTGCAGAAAAAGAGGTTGAGTGCAGAACAGATCGTGCAACTCATGGAGTCTGAAGATGAAATTTTTTCTGTCTCAGAGGTGAGTGACGAGCGTCACCAAGGAGGAGTGACGCTCGTCACCAACCTACAAGGGTATCGGGGGTTGTCACAAGTGAGTGACAAGCGTCACCCCCCTGGTGACGCTCGTCACCCACCCCAGAACGAAGCTGCTTCGCTTGTAACTGCAAATTATGACCAGGAACGTGTCTATAAACCCAAAACACCATTCCCCAAGCATCCTAAGAAGTCTAAACATGAGATAGAAGAAGCCAGATGCAAAGCTATGATAGACAAGCTGATGCTTGAGATCCCTCTTGTTGATGCAGTCAAGCTTTCACCAGCTCTAAGAAGATATGTAAAGAGAATGGTTGTGAATGGTGTAAGTCCTGAGGAAGGAGCATTGCTTACCAGAGACATCAGTGCAATTCTCTTAGGCACAGTTCCAAAGAAGAAGAAGAAGGTGACTGTTTCTGAACAAGTCAATACCATCACTCAAAGCAGAGTTCCAGAGAAGCTATCTGATCCAGGGACCTTTGTGGTTGATTGCTCAATATCTGCAGGACGTTTTCCACACTCTCTATGTGATCTAGGGTCAAGTATTAACTTGATGCCTTTCTCTGTTGCTGTTAGACTTGGAATGACTGATTTCAAGCCAGCTGGGATCTCTCTCATCCTAGCAGATCGATCCATAAGGACCCCAGAAGGCATGTTAGAGAATGTTCATGTTAACATTGAAGGTTGCATAATTCCTACAGATTTTGTGGTTCTGAAATATGCTGAAGAACCTAAAGATCCTCTTATTCTGGGAAGACCATTCTTGGCTACTACTGGAGCCATCATTGATGTTAGAAAGGGGAACATTGACCTTGATCTTGGTGATGTTGTCATGAACTTTGACATGGATAAGTTAAGAAAGAGTTCTACCATTGATGGTCAGACCTATTCTGTAAGAACTTCCAGAGATGAAGAGACTGTCATAGAGCATTCAGAAGACACTATTGCTGAGTGTGTCAATGAATCAGATATAAGTGGGCAAGTGAGCAAGATGGCTGTTGAAGAGCTAATATCTGAAACTTCTGCAGAAGCTGTTGGGTTTGAGGATTGCAGTGAGGATCATATCTTCATGACTGGGCTTGAAAAAGAGGTTCTAATGAATGCCAAGTTGCTGGAGGAAGACGTGTATGTGATGGAAGCAACACTTGTAGAGCTGAATTGCAGGAAAACTGCAGAAACTCGAACTGCAGAGTCAGTGACGAGCGTCACTGACCTGGTAACGCTCGTCACCAATCTGGACACAAAGGAGAGACGTGATATTTGCTCTACAAGTCCATCATATGTTGCCAATCCGAAAATTCAACAGTCCACAACCCAGAAACCTGCAACTAGGCAAAGGTATGCACTTCCTGGAACCAAATCCAAACCTCCTAATCTCATCAATAAGAATTTAAAAGGTGAAAAAGCTGCTTCACACTTATGCAAGCAACGAGATTCTCGTAGAATGCTTGGTGTTTCTTTTGATGATTCTGCAGGAAAAAGAAGTATCCCACCCATAGTCACGACCCACTCTGCTGATGTTCCTCACTTCCTTGGAAGAATCCATGCATCTACTACTTACAAACCACCATGGATGAGGAGACATTCTCCTCCAAGGCATTCAATGCCACCTTCTGTTCCACCAGCTGTCTGAGCAGCATTCAAAGTCGAGCTGATGACTTTAAACAAGCGCTTAGTGGGAGGCAACCCACTAGTAAGTTTTCTTTTTCATATATTAGTTTAGTTTTCTATTACATAGCTAAAAAAAAAACCCAAAAACATGAGAAAAATCAAAAAAAAAAAAGAGTCACTTTGTTCAGTTTGCTTGGATGATATCTTGTGAACTTGTTGGACCATGGGTTATGCTTTGTTTGGATGTTTTGATGTGTGTTTTGAGTGCTCTTACAGTTTGACTTCGGAGTACACATGATGGCATAGCATTTAAACATCCAACATGACGATTTCTGGAGTATCAGAGATGGTGACGCTCATCACCAATCTGGTGACGCTCGTCACCAGGTCCTTTGCGAGGTACCACTTTTCCACCTTGGTTTTACACGTTCTCATGCTTCATTTTGACCAACTCTTGGCTTAATAACACTGGGGACAATGTTGTTTAAGTCTGGGGGAGGTGGTTACTGACGTTGTGTGCTTTGTGTCATGTTTATAGAGTCTTAAAGTTGAGTCAAAAACCTGTTTTTCTAGAGTCAAAATTTTTGAAACTGTCAGTTTTTCTTGGAACTAACCATAGGACGTTTTTGCTGATAAGAACCATTGCCACAGTAGTTGATTACAAGTCTCACTAAGTTGAAAGTCATAGGTAGATCAGTCTAGCAATGAAGGTTTAGGTTCTTAGAGAATCTGGAAAATTTACTGTTAGCTCCATCTTAATGAACTTTAAATTTCTTGTCTTGGTGATTGATTCTTATTGATCTTGATTCTCTCTTTAAGCACTGACAATAAGGTTAAAATACAGTCTCTCTTTGATCTTCCCTGATGTAGTTTTTAAAAGATTAAGTCCAAAGAATGGTGCATTCATGACTCTGTCTCCTCACAAGGAACAACAGTAGTGAACACATTCAAGAACCTGTCTCCTCACAAGGAACACAAGTATTGAGTATCACCATTTCTTAGACTGAAAAAGTTGAGAAAAAGAAGTGAAAAATCGAAAATATCCTAAGGAAAAAGATAAAGGGAAGAGAAAATAGGAGAGCTGTGTTGATATCTATTTGTTAAGTTGTTAGGAAGAGAAAAGAATCTGCAAAGTGATTAAGATGATAGAGTCTTGATGAGATTTCACACTTAGATAAAAATAAGGAGTTGACAGTAGAAATTTCGGATTTCTTGAAGGGATTTGGACTGGACTTGAGAGATTTGCTAAGCTTGTGATAATTAGACTGAAATTTGATCTTGTGTTGACTATGTGTTATGTGGATTCGAAAGCTCTAACTAGTGTGGTGTTCCTGATGACTAACTGACTGTTTCTTGTTTTCAAACCTCGACCTTATTCTTTATCTAATGTTTGCTTGAGGGCAAGCAAAAGCTAAGTCTGGGGGAGTTGATATATCATGGTTTTTATAGTTTTTAACCATGATATAAGTCCTTTTTATTAAGTCTTTTTGGTCTTTTTAGAGTCCTAGAAGAGTCTTTACAGGTTATAGCATGTCTGGAGCATAACTGAAGATATTGAAGCTTTTTGGAGCATTGCAAGTTGAAGCCACGAAGTATCCAACTCGGGAAGGAAAGTATGCATATGGGTGACGCTCGTCACCACTTTTGGTGACGCTCGTCACCCACCAAGGAAGGAGGTCGTGGTCTGTTTTAAAAAGATTGGGAAGAAATTGCAGTTTTGGCCCAGAAGTTCCAGTTTTTGCAAAAAGGCCCCAGATCGTATTTTAGCCTGTATATTAGGTTTTTCAGCCATTTTTTTGGCAGATATCTTGTATCTTATTATTTTTGAGAGCTTTAGAGAGAGATTTGTAGAAGAGCTTTTGGAGAGACAAATCAGACTCCTTCAGAGCAGATTTTGAACTCCTTTATTTCTACTTCTTATTTCTTTTATGCAATCTATTATTTTCATGATGTTTTTTCAAATCACCATGTCTGAGTAGTTTGTTAGTTAAGTTAGGGCTTTTTCAAAGGTTGAAGAAGAGTTTGTAGAATTGCTAAAAACTTATAGGAAATTCATTGGTTCTTCATCTGAGCTTGCATTCATATCGATTTCTTAGACACATCATCTGGATTTCGAAACCCTAGGTTTTTTGATAGATGTGAGAGCATTATTATTCACCTGAACTAGTATTAGATGAGCAAAACGCCGTAGTACAAAGAGATTTGGCTTAGGATTTTTGTGAACAATTGAACCTGATCATTACTGCATGTTTAGGTTATTAGGGTTTGCAAAGAGATTTGAAACTCTGTGACTTAGACATAGATAACTTCTGCATGAGAATTGATTAGTTATATCTTTGCGATTCATGTTCAAGACGGTTTTAATTCATTCCTGATTGCATGCATTCTACACTCTCGGATTCAACCTGCGAACTGTCCTGACTTAGCGCCTTTAGCCTTCTGAACTTTAAGAACAAGCATAAAAACGCCCTCTTGCATTTATTTTACTGTTTTGCATTACATTCATTATTTATCGTTTAGCTTAATCTGAATCTATAATCGCTAGTGTGGTTTACATACTCCCTTGGGATTCGATAACCCCTTGTACTACAACTGCTTTTGTTGTGCACTTGCAGTAGTTTTATTTGGGTAAAACCTGACCCTATCAGTCGTAGAAATTAACTATGATCAGATTCTAGAATTCCAAATTCCTTTGCAAATTCTAACAACCTAAACATGCATTATAGATCAAGTTCGATATGTTCACAAAATCACTAATCCAAATTCCTTTGCAACTAGTTATTTTGCTCATCTAAGATAGTTCTGGTGATTAACAATGTTTCAACATCTATTAAACAACCTAAGATCTGATTTCTAAGTGATCAATCTTAAAACCAGTGTTAAAGCAATCTAGATGAAGAACCAAATGATTTATCCTTCCAGTTTTGTAGTTCTAACAATTCATTATCAATCTTTGAATAACCAAAAACCTAACTAGCAGATTACTCAGACATAGCAAGTGAAACACAAATCATGACTGAATAAAATTGCATTAAGAAAATAGAGTAAAAGATGAAGGGGTTCAAAATTCTTCTCTACAGAGTATGGATTTGTCTCTCCAAAAGCTCTCAATCTAATCTCTCTCTTAGTCTCAATGATAATCAGAATAATGTCTGCCTAACAATGACTTAGAAAACCTAAATACAAGTTTAAACACGAACTGGGGCAAAAGTGCAAATAGTGGGAATTTTATGGGCTAAGTTACAATTTCTTCCAATGAGTTTTTATGCTTCTCCGCGACCATGACCGGTGTCGATCGATACCAAGTAGTGGGTGTCGATCGACACCCTGCTCCTTAATGCCCTCTGACTTGGCCCTTTCAGCATCAACTTCAGTATAGCTCCAAAAGGTTCCAAAATCCCCAATTATGCTCCATTTGTACCTAGACCTGCAAAGACTCTATAGGACTCGAAAAATACCAAAAAGACTCTATAAAAAAGACTTATATCATGGTTAAAAACCAGCAAAAACCATGATATATCATTGTTCAACAATAAAGGAGGAGACTTCACAGTTAATGTCCATAGGCTGAGGCCTTACATGACTAGCAAGATCATGGATGAGGGAACCACACTTCCTCTCCACAATCCTCCTCCTACGTAGAGCCACTCCAGGGTACCACCCTTTACCATTGTACATACCATTTTATGATTTCTAGTTTCTTGCTTTCATTTGTTGATTGATTGATCCTCCTCTACAATTTTATTACACAAAGATTGTGTAATTTAATTGTGGGGGAGAGTGTTTGAGGATGACATGTTCCTTGCATTTCATACATCATTTAGTTTATGCACTTTCATTAGTATCATGCATCCATTGCATCTAAGGCATATAAAATCATAATTTTTTTTTGAAAAAGTCATAAATGTTGAAATTGCATATATAAGATTGAGTCTAGAAACATTTTAATTAGTATTGCATACATCTGCATTAGGAGTAGTGATCCTTACCTTATAGATGTTGAATTTTGAAATTATGTTTGCTAGTTGTTTGATGTATTTGGTTTAGTTTGAACTAAAGGTTGAACCACATTTGAGATTCTTAGCTGTCACTCTTATCTAGTTGAAGCATGCATAATCTGATTTCAACCCTTAATATATTTGAACCATAATCCTGACATTTTAATTATCATGTCATATACATAGAAAAGTGTTTTCATGGATACAATATACATATTTTGGCTTTCTTATCCTTTTTGCCACTCTTGCTAATATATTTTCTCTCCCTTAGTCTTAACCTCCTTTCAGCCAATGAATATTTAGTGAGAGATTGTGAGATCTTTTTCTATAAGTGAGATTAGTAAAAAGTGTTGGGTTTATAATTAAAAGGAACTCTTTCATGTAAAACTAGCTCTTCCTCTTTGAGCTAGAATAGCATAGACTTTTGGGGTTCAAGAGAATTTTTTTTATTTTTGGTTTCTAAGAGAAAGGAAAGGTTACAAAGAAGCAAGGATGAGAAGTGCAACATAAAGTACCTTGGAAAGTTTGGCTTAATCAACAAGAAGCCATAAGGGCTGTACACAAAGTTTGGCTTAATCAACAATAAGAATAAGAATTAAGGATCATATTTGGGTATTGGATATATGGAAGTTTTCCTTTGTATGCATAGGTTGTTGTTTACCCTTAGCATTTTGCCAAAACTCACTATGTTTCTTGAGAGACTCCTTGCATTTACTTAAACCAGTTCGGATTACTGAAATCAGTTTAATCTCATGACATTGCCCTTAGCCAAATGAAGCACTTGATTTGCATATGCATGATTCACTTGGTTACTATTAATTGAATGTTAAAAGGGTTGTTTGATTTGATTGCTTGTGTAGACTCTTCACGGTGCAGCCACACCGACTAAGAACATCCGTACCCCGATGAGCCTGCTCGGCATAAAGTGCTTCAGGACATGCCGTGTTGTGTACCGATGAGGGTCGTTCTGTGTCTTGCCTTGTGCAACGTGAACCGTGTACTAATCAAAGAACATTGTCGAGCCAATGTATCCCACGAAGCATCCCGGATCACACTGATGTAGGAGTTTACTCTACTTCAAATCCTACATATACTCATGTCATTGTAGTATGTAGGTATCAATCATAATGGGAGAGTAAGACACTAAGAATGCAATAGACTATTCAATTCAAGCAAACATGAATAGTTGAATGAAGCTTTCAATCTAATAACTTAAGAGGCTTCAAATAAGCAAGAGTAAGTGTACTAAACAGAGAAACTAAGGCAGGTTCGAATTCAAACAATCAAAGACTAGTAGGCTTGAGATAGGGTAATTGATAGGGCTCAAGTTTTACCCAAATAAAAACTACTGCAAGGGCACAGCAAAGCAGTCGTAGTATAAAGGGTATCGAATCCCAAATGAGTATGTAAACTACACTAGCGATTTCAGATTCAGATTAAGCTAAGCAATAAATAGCGTATGTAATACGAAATAAAAAATAAAAGAAAGCAGGCGACATTTGTTTGATCTAAGACTCAAAAAACTAAAAGCGCTAAGTCAGGACAAATTCGCAGGTTGAATCCAAGAATGTAGAATGCATGAAATAAGGAATGAGTAAGAACCATCTTGATCATGAATTGCAAATATATAATTAATCAGTTCGCATTGCAGAAGTTAACTCTGTCTAGATCCTAGAGTTTCAAATCTCTTTGAAAACTCTAACAACCTAAACATGCAGTAATGATCAAGTTCAATTGTTCACAAAACTCCTAAGCCAAATCTCTTTGCACTAAATCGTTTTGCTCATCTAATGCTAGATCAGGTTATCAACAATGCTCTCACATCTATTAAACAACCTATAATTTTCGGATTTCTAGATGATGTGTCTAAGAAATTGGTTTTTAAGCAAGCAGAGATGAAGAACCAAATGATATTCCTAACATATAGCAATTCTACAAACTCTTCATCAACCTTTGAAAAGCCCTAACTTAACTAGCAAATTACTCAGACATGATCATAGAATCACAAAGCATAGCTGAATAAAATTGCATTGAAAGGATGAATAAAAGACAAAGGGGTTCGAAATCTTCTCCAAAAAAGAGTACAGGATCTGTCTCCCCAAAAGCTCTGAATAAAAATCATCTCTAAAACTCTCTGAATTCTCAAAATATAAGATAAAAGCCAACAATGGCTGAAAACATAATATATACAAGTTAAAACACGATCTGGGGTCTTTTTGCAAATACTGGAACTTCTGAGGTCAAAGTGCAAATAATCTTCAATCTTTCAACAAACCAGCCGCGACCCTTCCTCTACGGGTGACGAGCATCACCCTTGAGTGGTGACGAGCGTCACCCGACTCTGTGTTTGCCTTCCGAGTTGCACACTTCGTGGCTCCATCTTGTAATGCTCCAAAAAGCATCAATATCTCCAATTATGCTTCATACACTCTATAACCTGCAAAGACTCTTCTAGGACTCTAAAAAGACCAAAAAAACTCAATAAAAAGGACTTATACCATGGTTAAAAACCATAAAAACCATGATATATCAACTCCCCCAGACTTAGCTTTTGCTTGCCCTCGAGCAAACATCAAACAAAGAACAGGGTCGAGGTTTGAAAACAGAAACAGTCAGCCAAACTTCAGGAACACCAACATTAGTTAACACTTTCGCATCCACATACCATTGAGTCAACACAAGATCAAAGTTCAGTCTAATCATCACAAGCTTGGCAAATCTCTCAAATCCAATTCAAGCTCCTTCTTGAAATCTGAAATCTCTAATGCTAACTCCTTATTTTTATCCAAGTGTGATATCTCATCAAGGTTTTATCATCTCAATCACTTATAGATTCCTTTCTCTTCCTAAATAACTAAACAAAGCAATCTCAAATACAACTCTCTTATTTTCTCTTCCCTTGGCTTAAACTTTTAAAAGCTGTATCAGGAAAGATCAAAGAGAGACTGTATCTTAACTTTATTGTCAGTGCTGAAAGAGAGAATCAAGATCAATGAGAATCAAGCCCCAAGATAAGAATTTTAAAGTTCATTAAGGTGGAGCTAACAGCAAATTTTTCAGATCCTCTAAGAACCTAAACCTTCATTGCTAGACTTATCTACCTATGACTTTCAACTTGTAAGACTTGTAATCAACTACTGTGGCAATGGTTCTCATAAGCATACACGTCCTATGGTTAGTTCCAAGAAAAACTGACAGTTTCAAAATTTTGACTCTATAAAAACAGGTTTTTCACTCAACTTTTAAGCCTCTAAAAATAAACACAATGCACACAACGTCAGTAGCCACCTCCCCCAGACTTAAACAACATTGTCCCCAATGTTATTAATCCAAGAGTTGGTCAAAAGAAGCATGAGAACTTGTAAAACCGAGTTGAAAAAGTGGTACCTCGCGAAGGGACGCGTGACGAGTGTCACCCCTCAGTGGTGACAATTGTCACCACGTCTGAGACTTCAGAATCATCAACTTGGATGCTTAAACGTTGTATCATCATGTGTACTCCGAAGTCAGATTGTTGGAGCACTCAAAACAAACATCAAAAACATCCAAACAAAGCATAATCCATGGTTGAACAAGTTAACAAGACGTCCTCAAAGCAAACTGAACAAACTGACTCTCTCTTTTTTTTTGTTAGAAAATGAAAATAGACTAGAGTATGATAGCTAGATAACTTACTAGTAGGTTGCCTCCCACCAAGTGCTTGTTTAAAGTCATTAGCTCGACTATGATTGCTGTTTAGACAGCTGCTGCATCATCCAGAGACACAATGTGTCCTGCTGGAATCTCGGCTTGCGCTCAGTAATGTTTCACCCTCTACCCATTGACAATGAACTCCTCTCTTTTGGAGTTAATGAGAACAATGGCGCCATGTGGTCTAGCCTCTTTGACAGTGAAGGGACCTGACCAACGAGAACGCAGTTTACCAGGAAAAAGCTGTAAACGAGAGTTGTAAAGGAGTACCTGGTCATTAGGCTCAAAATGTCTGGAGATGATCATTTTATCATGATATGCCTTTGTCCTCTCCTTGTATAACTTGGAGTTTTCATAGACCAGATATCTGATTTCATCCTGTTCATTGAGCTGAATCAAGTGCCTCTCTGCAGCAGGCTTCAGATCGAAGTTCAGCTTCTTGATAGTCCATTCTGCTTTGAACTCTAGCTCCACTGGTAGATGGCACGTCTTGCCATAGAGCAGACTGAATGCTGTTGTCCCCAGAGGCGTTTTGTATGCTGTCATGTGAGCCCATAATGCATCATCCAGTTTCGCTGACCAATCCTTCCTTGTCTTTCCAAACTGTCTTCTCCAGGATGTGCTTGATATGTCTGTTGAAAACCTCAACTTGTCCACTAGTCTGGGGATGATAAGGCGTGGCCACTCTGTGCTGTACACCATACTTCTTCAGCAGCTTGTCAAAGACCTTATTAACAGAGAACCACCATCACTGATAACAATTCGCAGGACACCAAATTTGGGGAAAATAATGGTCTTAAACAGCTTCAAAACCACTGCAGCATAATTAGTAGGAGTAGCCAACGCTTCTACCCACTTAGATACATAGTCAACAGAAACCAGAATGTATCTATTCCCAAAAGATGAGGGAAAATAGCTTATAAAGTCAATTCCCCAACAGTCAAAGACTTCAACCTCAAAATGAAGTTTTATGGCATCTCATGTCTTCTGCTGATCTATCCTCTTCTCTGACAAGTATCACAGCTTGTAATGAATGCATGGGCGTCCCTGGACATAGTGGGCCACCAAAAACCAGCTTGAAGAATCTTGGAGACTGTTTTGATTGAGGTAAAGTGTCCAGCATACTCTGAGCCATGACAGTGAAACAGGACGTCTTGGACCTCTTCTTCTGCTATGCATCTCCTGTAAATCCCATCAGCACAATGTCTGTAAAGATATGGCTCATCCCAATAGAATCTCATAAGTTCTCTCAAGAACTTCTTCTTAGCATAGCCCTTAAAATCATGTGGTTCATCCTCTGCAACAAGATAATTGGCAATATCAGCATACCAGAGCCTCTTTGGATCATTCAAAGCATAGACTGGCTCTTGAAAAGCTGTACCCAAGCTTGCACAAATCGTAGCAAGAGTCTGAGATTGGTGACGAGCGTCACCAGGCTTGGTGACGAGCGTCACCAGGCTGGGTGATGAGCATCACTGGTTTCATGACCAAACTGTTGCGCAATTCTGCTTGGTTGGTGACGAGCGCACCCCCCCCCCCCCCCTGGTGTCGCTCGTCACTGCCCTGCAGTTTCGCGAAAACTGCAGGTTTTCAACACTTTCTTCCTGCAGTCTAGTCTCTTCCAAGGACATTATCTTCAACCTGAATCCTGGAGAGATGATCAGCAACTCAATTCTCAACTGCTTTCTTGTCTTTCACTTCAATGTCAAATTCTTGGAGCAAAATCCATCTCAACAACCTTGGTTTTGCATCCTTCTTCTGCATCAGATACTTCAGTGCTGAATGGTCAGTATGGACCACGACCTTGGAGCCAACAAGATAATGTATGAATTTCTCAAATGCAAAGACAACAGCCAACAGTTCTTTCTCAGTTCTTGCATAGTTCTTCTGAGCTTCATCCAATGTCCTACAGGCATAGTAGATGGCGTGTAGCTTTTTGTCTTTCCTCTGTCCCAGCACTGCTCCAACTGCAAAATCGCTGGAATCACACATCACTTCAAAAGGCAAGTCCCAATCTGGAGGGTGCACAACATGAACGGTAATCAAGGCCTGTTTTATTTGTTCAAAAGCAGACTTGCATTCTTCTGTGAACTCAAACTTCACATTTTTGCAGAGAAGTGAAGTAAGAGGTCTTGCAATCTTGCTGAAGTCCTTGATGAATCTTCTGTAGAACCCAGCATGACCCAGAAAACTCCTCACTGCCTTGACTGAATCAGGCGCTAGCAGACTTGTCATCACTTCAATTTTCGCCCTATCCACCTTTATACCATCTCCTGAGACCCTATGACCAAGAAAAATGCCATTTTGTACAATAAAATGGCACTTCTCCCAGTACAGAACCAAGTGTTTCTCTTCACATCTCTGCAGAACTGCATACAAGTTGTCCAAACAGCTCTTGAAGGAAGCTCCATAAACTGTGAATTCATCCATGAAAATCTCCATAAACTTATCTATGATGTCAGTGAAAATCGACATCATGCATCTCTGGAAGGTTGCAGGAACATTACACAGTCCAAAAGGTATTATGCGATATACAAATGTGCCATAAGGACAGGTAAATGTGGTCTTCTCCTGATCATCTGGATGGATGGGGATCTGAAAGAAGCTTGAATAGCTATCAAGGAAGCAGTAATACTTGTGATTCGCCAGTCTCTCCAGCATCTGATCGATGAAAGCCAGAGGGACGTGGTCTTTCCTTGTGGCTGCATTCAGCTTCCTGTAATCGATGCACATCTTGTGTCCTGTCACAGTTCTGGTTAGAAACTGCTCATCCTTATCATTCTTCACTACTGTAACTCCTCCCTTCTTACGAGCCACGTGCACTGAACTGACCCAAGCACTGTCTGATATGGGATAGATGATCCCAGCTTGCAGCAGCTTCATGATCTCCTTCTTGACAACATCCTGCAGATTCGGATTCAGTCTCCTATGGTGCTCCACTGATAATTTCGATTCATCCTCCAGATGTATCCTATGCATGCACAAGTCTGGAGAGATACCTGAAATATCATCAAGAGAATAGCCAAGAGCTTTGCGAATTCTACGCAGCTTACTTAGCAAAAGGGTGAGCTCTTCATTGTTCGATGAAGCATTAACAATAACAGGATAAGTGGAGTTTTCTCCAAGGAAGGCGTACCTTAACCCTGCGGGGAGGTGTTTAAGCTCAACTTTTAGTGCTTTTGCTGCACTCCAATCACCCATTGCAACAGCTTTCGCAGATGTTGTGACAAGCTCATCCTGTGCAACTAGTTGCATCACATGTGCAGTAGCATCCATCATCTTTGTGTAGCCTGTAGCAGCTGCATCCAGGTGCTCATACTCTACTGTAGAAGTGGTCAATGCCCTCTCTAAGGAGTCTACTGTTCTCATCTCATGAAACATCTGATCAGCAATGTTGGTCAGAACATCCATATAGAAAGTCTGTCCATCTATGGTTGGCTTCTTCATCAGCTTGTCCATTTCGAATTGCATCACCAAGTCACCAATGTTCAGCTCAATTCTTCTTTTCCTGACGTCAATAATAGCTCCTGCAGTAGCCAGGAAAGGTCTGCCAAGAATCAAAGGGTCTTTGGGCTCTTCCCCATACTCTAGAACCATAAAATCTGTTGGAATCATGCAATCTCCTACTTTGATAGGAACATCCTCTATCACACCTTCACGAACTCTGACTGATGTATCAGCTATGACAAGAGATATCCTTGTAGCCTTAAAATCGGTCATCCCTAAGCTCTTGGCAACAAAATGAGACATAAGATTCACACTAGAACCAAGATCACACAATGATCTCTCAAACCTGTCAGAAAAGATTGTGAAGTCTAAAACAAAGCTCCCAAGGTCTGAAAGCTTCTCTGGGACTCTGTTCTGAATCACTGCACTAACCTGCTCGTTGATCATCATTGATCCAGCCTCTAAGCTCAAGTTTTTGGTCACCATCCTCTTCACATATCTCCTTATAACAGGAGTAATCCTTACATCATCAATCAATGGAATCTCAATGACCAACTTATCCATGATAGCCTTGCATTTAGCATCTTCAAGCTCCTGTTTAGACTTTTTAGGATGCTTAGGATAGGGTATCTTGGGTTTATACATTGTTTCCTTTGCATTATTTGAAGTCTCAGTCGAAACTGCAGTTGGTTGCAACAGGTGACGAGCGTCACCCTCCTGGTGTCGGTCGTCACTTGTTTTGAAGAAATCGTGACTATCTGCTCGAAGTGGGTGACGAGCGTCACCCACCTGGTGACGGTCGTCACCCACCTGGTGACGGTCGTCACCAGTTTGTGAAGAAAAAGGGTCGAGGTCTTGCAAAGAAGGTGACGAGCGACACCTCTCCTGGGTGACGATCATCACTTGTGGTTTTTCAGCACAGATTTCATCATCTTCATACTCTTCAAGTCTAACGAAATCTCTTGAGCTCAAATCCTTCTGCAACACTGGTTGCAGGTTCTTTCAACTCCTCAATGTGATGGCATTCACATGGTGTTTGGGATTAGCATCAGTCCTTCCTAGAAGGAATCCCTTTTGCCTCTGAACAATTCCTGCAGTTTGAGCTACTTGAACATCAAGCTTCTTCATATGAGAGTTCAGACTCTCAATTTTCCCATTCAAGTCTTGATAGAGCGAATCCATCTTGCCATTGAACTCCACTGTCAGCTTCTGCTGTCTTTCTAGGATCTGTTCCAGCATAGTTTTCATCTTGTTCACATGTGGAGGTGCAACTTGATAGGAAGAAGAGTCATAGTTCCTGTTGAAGTTGCTGCTGTTCTGGTAAGGTTTCTGGAACTCTTTCTTCTGGAACTGAGGCTTGGCTGTGTAACCAGGCGAGCTCTGATTCCCTGTGAAGGTACTCCTCTGCAGCAAAATGGACTGACTTCTTCCTCACCAAGAGGTTATGCATACAGTCCAGCTTAGCCTTGACTTCAGCAATTTGATTCCTATCATTCAAACCAGCTTGTTTCATCTCCTAAAAATCTGCATTCTTGGTGTTGTTGCTGCAGGCCAAGTTTTCAATTAATCTGATTGCTTCTTCTGGTCTGTTGGTGTTGAAGTTTCAGCGCTAGCTGCATCCAGCGCCATCTGATACTTCCAGTCAATGCCCCAGAAGAAAATCCTAAGCAGCTGCACCTGACTGAAACCATGATGAGGACAGTCCCTTTAATAAGACTTGAATCTTAACCAAGAAGCCTTAAAAGCTTCAGTAGGACCTTGGGAGAATGATGTAATTTTTGTCCTCGGGTCCTCTGATCTGCATCATCATAGAAATTGTTCAGAAAGGCATTCTTGGTGTCCTCCCATGTAGTCAGCGAACCAGGCTTTAGTTGCTTCAGCTAATATGCAGCATCTCCTCCAAGTGAGTAAGGGAATACCTTGCAGAACAGAAAGTCATAGCTAACTCCATTAGCTTTAACACTTGAAGCCAAATCCTCAAACCTCTCAATATCATCCATAGGATGCTCATGAGGTAAGCCATGGAAAGGATGCTGTCTCATCAGCTGATAATCAGCAGGCTTTAGCTCAAAATCATTCCTCTGGAAATCAGGAGGATGGATTGCAGCTCTATTGGCATAGAACTGATCAGGTATGTTGTAATCCCTTAGAGTCTTCTGAACAAAACGCCCAGCAGCGTTGTTAGCAGCAGCAGGAGCTCTAGCGTCTTGTGCCACTTGTTGAACAAGTTGTTCAACAATGACATTCTCATCTTGATCCAGTCTCTGCCCTTCTTCATTCCTCATGTTACCCTCTCTGTCAACCAAGTGACCTTCTGCATCTTCAACCAAGATCAGTGGATTAACCATTGTAGATTGCTTCTTAGCTTTCCTGATTGTCCTCTCCAACTTAGCTAGCTCGTCAATGCCTAAGGTCAAAAGCTCCTTCTCTTTGTTGATTCTGGTACTACGATTAGGCATACACCTGAAACCAGCACAAAGAAAAGTAGCAGAAAGCTAGTAAACAAATTAAAACTTAGACAAAATCCTAATACTAAAAATCGATAGGTAGCTATTACTCCCCGGAAATAGTGCCAAAAACTTGATAGGGCTCAGGTTTTACCCAAATAAAAACTACTGCAAGTGCACAGCCAAACAGTCGTAGTATAAGGGGTATCGAATCCCAAAGGAGTATGTAAACTACACTAGCGATTTCAGATTCAGATTAAGCTAAGCAATAAATAGCGTATGTAATGCGAAATAACAAAATAAAAGAAAGCAGGCGAAATTTGTTTGATATAAGACTTAGAAAACTAAAAGCGCTAAGTCAAGACAAATTCGCAGGTTGACTCTGATAATGTAGAATGCATGAAATCAGGAATGAGTAAGAACCGTCTTGAACATGTATCGCAAATATAGAACTAATCAATTCTCATTGCAGAAATTCACTATGTCTAGATCATAGAGTTTCAAATCTCTTTGCAAACTCTTAACAACCTAAACATGTACTAATGATCAAGTTCAATTGTTCATAAAACTCCTAAGCCAAATCTCTTTGCATTAAATCGTTTTGCTCATCTAATGCTAGATCAGGTTATCAACAATGCTCTCACATCTATTAAACAACCTATGATTTTCGGATTTCTAGATGATGTGTCTAAGAAATCGGTTTTTAAGCAAGCAGAGATGAAGAACCAAAAGATATTCCTAAAAGATAGCAATTCTTCAAACTCTTCATCAACCTTTGAAAAGCCCTAACTTAACTAGCAAATTACTCAGACATGATCATGGAATCACAAAGCATAGCTGAATAAAATTGCATTGAAAGAATGGAATAAAAGACATAGGGGTTCGAAATCTTCTCCAAAAAGAGTACAAGATCTGTCTCCCTAAAAGCTCTGAATAGAAATCCTCTCTAAAACTCTCTGAATTCTCAAAATTTAAGATAAAAGCCAACAATTGCTGAAAACCTAATATATACAAGCTAAAACACGATCAGGGGCCTTTTTGCAAATACTGGAACTTTGGGGGTCAAAGTGCAGATAATCTTCAATCTTTTAACAAACCAGTCGCGACCCTTCCTCTACAGGTGACGAGCGTCACCCTTGAGTGGTGACGAGCGTTACCCGACTCTGTGTTTGCCTTCCGAGTTGCACACTTCATGGCTCCATCTTGCAATGCTCCAAAAAGCTTCAATATCTCCAATTATGCTCCAGACATGCTATAACCTGCAATGACTCAACTAGGACCCTAAAAAGACCAAAAAGACTCAATAAAAAGGACTTATACCATGGTTAAAAACCATAAAGCTATGATATATCAGTAATTGATCTAGAGAGACATTCAGTTTGACTAGTGATGCTTACAAAACTCACAACAGGTTATTCCTAGGCATAGAATTAACAGCTTAATTCCTTAGTACTAGCCACTTTACTAAGCACACATTCAAGACAAATTCCTTTACTCAAAAACATGATCAGAAAGCATTATAAGCACTAATCCAATTCTATATTATCAATCTACTCCTTAGACATGTAATTCCTTAGGCTAAGATAAGAAAATCTCTTACTTGAATCATTCAGGCAATTCATCAAACACTTATCAGGCATAGGATAACCCAAGGGTCTAGATCAACTTAGCAAAGGCTAATCTAGCATTAAACACA
Source organism: Thlaspi arvense (assembly GCA_911865555.2). Taxonomy (NCBI): domain Eukaryota; kingdom Viridiplantae; phylum Streptophyta; class Magnoliopsida; order Brassicales; family Brassicaceae; genus Thlaspi; species Thlaspi arvense. The sequence continues at coordinate 12,588,589 of OU466861.1, forward strand.
ATCAATAAGAAGGAACAATAATATTAAGCACTAAGCAATCACTAATCTAGCCTCAAATCTCCCTATCTTTATCCCATCTCAAACCCTAAGAGAACTACTCACTAATCATGATCTCAATCATAACCCAAAGCAAAGGAAAGTGATTGAGCATAATTAGAAAGAAGATAAACACCAACTTTTGATTGAAAGAACAGGATTCAACAAGAAATCACAAGAAAAACTAAGAGAAATACAAAGGATAAAGCTATTGTCTAGAGGATAAAGATGTAAAAGAAGCCCTCCTAATGTTTTTGGGTCACAACTATTTATAGTTTTTGGGAAAAACCCTCAGTAAACCGGAAAGTAGCTGATTCGAACGCCTTGTATCGGCTTGCTACATCAAAATGCAGATCGATACTGGTCGGCTGAAGGTTGTATCGACCAAGCCTGGTCGATACAGTCGCCTTTTTGTTAAGGCATACCGAGAAAAACCTTTGATACTTTGGTCGATACATGTCTTGACTTGTGTATCGATATGCTCCACGTAGACATGTAAACCGGTACATATGCTCTGAAGGTGGTGTATCGGCTAGAGTGGATTGATACTCTTCGACTTGTCATGTCTCCTCATATCAGCCTAGGACCTTGATATGCTGATCGGTGTGGCTTTTCAGCTAGTATCGACGTGTGATGTCGATATGTTGTTCTGTATGCTTTGTATCGACTTGGCAAGTCGATACCCTGCTCGATATGGGGCCTTCTCGCCTTGGTCTTTCCATCCAATCACTCCCAGCATTTCCCTTAGTCCTTAAACTCCTCCATTGCACCTGCCAAGTGACCAAAATGCACCAAATATGCAATGCAAATCCTAACTACACTCTAAGTACCAAATGGATGCAATTAAGGTATGAATATGTAAAAATGCATGCTTAAGGACCAAAAAATAGTGCTAAATGTATGCTAAAATGGTACGAATATAATGTATATTAACTCCCCTACACTTGTCTTTTGCTTGTCCTCAAGCAATCAAAGACAAATAAGAGAGAGAGGTTTGAAGGTGGGAGCTTAAAACTAAAGATGCCAATGGAAAAACTGATTCAATGCCCAAGTTATATGTTCTGAGATACATAGAGATTGTTCTACTTTAACAACCTTAGCCATAATCATCCTAACAAACAATGAACTCAAGCTTAGCCTACACAAGCATTCAAATCACCCAACTCTTTAACATTCATTAATTGTAACCAATGGATCATGTTTATGCAAATCAAGTGAATACTTTTAGTTAAAGGGACATGGTCATGAGATGAAAATGATCTCATTTAGATAAAGGTTCAAAGACATAAGGGGTAACTCAATGAAATGATTCTATCTTAGGCAAAATGCTTAAGGTAAAAGGACACCTATGCATGCAAGTAAAAGCTCTATTTTACCCTTTTTACCCCAAGATGAACATGTTAACTTCTAAACCCCAAGTGAAGCTCCTAATTCTACCCTTTCTCAAATTATTTGTCATCTCCTTCTTCCTGATGTGTGGGGGAAACTTCTTCTTTACTTGTGTGGTTGATATCTTTTTGGAACTTGCTCTTCCTTGTTGTATGATTGGCGCCATTTTCATCACCTTTGGTGGATTGCTTTGTCTGATTTCTCCTTTTGGATGACCTTTTGTAAGCTTTGTTGTTGGCACCTTTCTTCTTTAGTACTTAGAGCTTTCTTCCTAATTAACTTAACCACAAAATAAACTGCTCCCCCATACTACCAACCCCATACTTCTTCTCCTTCTCAAAAGATGTAAATATTTAAAGCTCAAACCTCTTACATTACCCTTTCCCAATCTCCTAACCTAATACCAAGCTCAAAATGCATGTTGTTGTCTACAAGAGAGCTTCTCCTTGCCAGCCTTATTTCTAACACTTTTTGCCACGATAAAATCGAAAATTGCTATGCAAGGCCTCACAAACTCTCATAATAGTATTTAGGTTTAAAAGGAAGGATTGGTTAGAGGTGTGGATAACTGTCCCATAATGATGAGGATCAGCTACTTGGATCAACAAGAGTGGTAAGAAGGGAAGAAGATGATCCAAGTATGTATATGGGTAGCCATGTAGACACTCTCAATGCGCAAACAAGATAATTCAAAAATCAGATTTAGGTTCTAGTAAGATAGAGTTCGAATCAAATCACAGCAAGCTTCACCATAAGTCAAGAGTGTCAATGCAAGAATTCAGAGCATGGTGCAACCTTAACTTCAAACTCACTACTAAGCATTCAAACAACAAGTAACTAAGGCATTGAAAACCATTCAAACATGGGCACCTTAACAAGTGTTTATCATCTACTCCCTATGCAAATGTGTGCAAAGCTACATGAAATACATGTAAACTCAATCTTAGATATAAAAATGCACCTAAATGGTTCTTTTTGGTTCCAAAAATTTGAAAATTTTATGGATTTTCAATGCACATAGATAAATGCATGAGACTCAAGTATGCAAAAAGGAAAAATAAGAGAACAAAACACAATGTCAAATGCAATAATCTCCCCCACACTTGAATTACACAGTCCTCTGTGTAATAAGAGTCATAGAGGAGGTTCAAAAAGACAATGAATGATGAATGGACAAAAGGCAAGGCAAAAGAAGTGAAGGATGAAGAGTTAGGGGAGACTTACAGCTGTTTTCGTTGCCGATATCGAGATGGTATGTCGATACGATCACCGATATGCTGGCACGGTGGTGGGTATCGGGGTGGTACATCGATGTGCTCATCGATACTCTCCTGGGTGACTCGTACCGAGCTGAGTACCTGATACATATATCGATATGCCTTGACGTATCTCTCAGAAATCGCCATCGCCGTTTTTTCTAAGACATATCGACATTATTATCTTCGATACCCCTGTAGATACACTTGTGCCCTTATCGTACCGGTGACTTTTGTCGATACTCATGTCGGTATGCATCGCCTGTGCTCTGTATCGAGATGTATGTTGTCTGGTATCCTTGTGTATCGACCTTGGTGTGATCGGTACATCGGTCGATATGAGCACTAGCAGGGTGTATCGGGGCAGCTATATCGGTATTCAGGTCGATACAGGATCCTCACGTATGTATCGACCTCCAGCTTGTTCGATACTCTGATCGATATAGGTGTAAAGACACATAATATCGGTCATGTGATCTCAATACGCACATCGATACAAGTCTTCTCGACTTGATCTCATCGATATACTGTCTGATATGACCCCCATTCGAGTCCATCCTCCTTCGTAACTCTGCTATTCTTTCCTGATCTCATCCCAGATGCCTAAGGATGCTCCTGAATACTAAAACAAACAAGAAAAACATGAAAAATCAAATAATATAAACAGGGGTAACATGGGAATACCTCCCAAGAGTGCTTGTTTAGAGTCACTAAGCTTGACTTTTCTTGCTCCTTAGACAGCTGGAGGTTCTTAGAGGTGAATGTCTGTATCATCTCCAAGTGTGTCATTGTCCATGTATGGCTTCAGTCTATGCCCATTCACTATGAAATCTCCTCCCTCTGGTTTCAACAATGTCACAGCTCCATAGGGAAGTACTTCCTTGATCTGGAAAGGTTCTGTCCAATTAGACTTGAGCTTTCCTGGAAATAGCTTCAGCCTTGAGTTGAACAGCAGCACATTGTCTCCAGCTTTGAAGTCCTTGGGTCTTATCTTTTTATCATGGAAAGCCTTGGTTCTCTCTTTGTAGATCTTAGAGCTCTCAAAAGCTTCAAGGCGATTTTCCTCTAACTCATGTAAGTTGATGAGTCGCTTTTCTTGAGCTGTCTTGATGTCAAAATTCAACAGCTTTGTTGCCCACAATGCTTTGTACTCCAGCTCCATAGGTAGATGACAAGCCTTGCCATAAAAGAGTGAGAAGGGAGTTCTACCAATGGGTGTCTTGAAAGCTGTCATATATGCCCATAAGGCCTCATCAAGCTTGTGAGACCAATCCTTTCTTGTAATCCCCACTGTCTTCTCTAGGATGGCTTTGATCTCTCTGTTAGACACCCCCACTTGACCACTTGTTTCAGGACGGTAAGGAGTGGTAACCTTATGCTTAATTCCATTCTTCTTTAGAAGATTCTCAAAAACTTTGTTGATGAAGTGACTCCCTCCATCACTTATAACACATTTTGGAACACCAAACCTTGGGAAGATTCTACCTACTTTGAGACATAATTAACAGCAATTAGGATGTATTTATTCTCATACGATGAAGGGAAAGGACCCATGAAGTCAATTCTCCAAACATCGAATATATCCACTTCAAGGATTGAGTTCAAAGGCATCTCATCTCTCTTAGAGATGCTTCCCTTCCTTTGGCATCCATCAAATGATGAGATATAAGCTTGGGTGTCCTTGAACAGGCTAGGTCACCAGAAACCAGCTTCAAGCACCTTATGTGCTGTCTTGAAAGTGGCAAAGTGACCACCATAGGCTGAACCATGACAATGGTGAAGGACACCTTTGACTTCTTCTTCTGCAATGAATCTCCTGAACAACCCATCAGTCCCCTTCTTGTAGAGATAAGGTTAATCCCAATAATAGTGAGACACATCCTTAAATAACTTTATCTTTAGATAAGCATCAAGTCTGGTTGGGACATCTCCACAGGCCAAGTAGTTAGCGAAATCAGCATACCAAGGTAGCTTCTCTTCTTCCAAGCTCATTATCTCAGCTGCTTTCATTCCCAATGCATGTAGTTGCTCTTCTGGTAGATTGTCATTGATAGGGATAAAATCATCAATTCTCAATCTTCAAAGGTGATCAGACACGCCATTTTCTATCCCTCTCTTATCTACAATCTCCATGTCAAACTCTTGCAAAAGGAGTATCCGTCTGAGGAGTCTTGGCTTGGTGTCTTTCTTGGCATAGATGTGCCTTAATGCAGCATGATCAGTATAGACTATGACCTTAGACCCAACCAAATAGCTTCTGAACTTTTCGAATGCAAAAACAACTGCTAGGAGCTCCTTTTATGTTATAGCATATCTTGTTTGAGCTTCATCCACTGTTCTGCTGGCATAGTAGATAACATGAAGTTTCTTGTCTACCCTCTGCCCCAAAACTGCTCCAACGGCATATTCACTTGCATCACACATGATCTCAAAGGGGTGATCCCAGTTTGGAGCTTGCACTATAAGCGCACTGACGAAGGCCTTCTTGAGGGTGAGGAAAGCTTGTAAGCAGTCTTCATCAAAGACACACTCTGTCTTCTTGCATAGAAGCCTTGTCAATGGTCTTGCTATCTTTGAGAAGTCTTTGATGAACCTTCTATAGAAATTAGCATGTCCCACGAAGCTTCTGATTCCCTTGACTGAATTTGGAGGCTCTAAGTGCAGCATCACATCTATCTTGGCCTTGTCCACTTCTATCCCCTTCTCTGAAATCTTGTGACCTAACAGGCCATACACCTCTGAAATGTTGATGGGGGCATTGCACAGTCCAAATGGCATTCCTCTATATGCAAAAGTGCCATAAGGACATGTGAATCTGGTTTTTCCCTGATCATTAGGGTGAATTGGGATCTGGAAGAAACCACTATAGCCATCCAAGAAGCAATAATATTTATGATTAGCTAATCTTTCTAGCATATGATCTATGAAAGGTAAAGGAAAGTGATATTTCCTAGATGCTGCATTAAGTTTTTTATAGTCTATGCATATCCTATGACCAGTTATAGTTCTAGTGGGTATTAGCTCATCATTTTTGTTTTTAACGACAGTGGTTCCTCCTTTCTTAGGCACCACATGTACTGGTGAGACCCATGTGCTGTCTGAGATAGGATAGATCACACCAGCTTCAAGCAATTTCAGGATTTCGTTTTTAACTACTTCTTTCATATTAGGATTCAATATCCTTTGAGGTTTAGTATAAGTTTTTGTCTCATCCTCTAGATGGATCCTATGAGTGCAAAGGTTAGGAGAGAGACCTTGCATATCATCTAGTGAATATCCAATGGCTCTCCTAAACCTCTTTAACACTTTGACAAGAGCAAGGATCTCATCATCATTGAGGTTATCATTCACAATTACAGGATAATTAGAATTAGAGCCTAAGAAGACATACCTTAGCCCTTTAGGAAGACATTTGAGGTCCACCTTTGGCAATTTGAGCTCATTCCAATCCTCATCTATACTGCTCTGCTCCTTGGCGTCAACTCCTTAGATTGAGAGTATCTCTGTCTTCTTGTGTCCTAGCTCCTCAAATGGTTCCTGTTCCTCCAAGACTTTGTGAGAGTTAAGCCTTAGCTTGTAACCCAAGCTCTCCTTATCCAAGTAACCATCTTCTCCATGCTCCTTTATCAAAGCCAGTTGTAGTTTGTCACCACAGCACAGCTCCTCTTGAATTTCATCATGCAACTCCTCTAAGGTTCCAATCTTGAATATTTTACCTTCTATGGTAGGCTGCTGCATAATCTGCTTGATGTCAAATTTTAGAGACATGTCTTTACCTAACTGCCACTCAATCTTCCCGTTTTTGACATCTATAACAGCACCTGTTGTGGCTAAGAAGGGTCTTCCAAGTATGAGAGGATCTCTAGGCTCCTCATCCATCTCTAGGACCACAAAGTCGGTTGGGATCTCCACATTCCCTATTCTGATTGGCACATCCTCAAGCAGTCCCCTAGGGAGTATCACTGATACCAGCCAACAGTAAAGAGATCTTGCAGTCTTTAAATTCAGTGAACCCAAGGCGCCTTGCTACAGAATAAGGCATTAGGCTTACACTTGCCCCCAAGTCACATAGGCACTTCTCAAACATTAGTGGACCTATAGAGCAGGGCAAAGTAAACCTTCCTGGATCGCCTAGCTTGTTGGGAGTCACCTTTTGTTGTTGAATGATGGCACTGCACTCATGTGTTAATACCACCATTTCTTGCAGATCCTTTGTTCTCTCAACAACAGCATCCTTCAAAAACTTTTGGTAGGGTGGAACCAAGACAAAGGCATCTAGCAATGGCATAGTAAGCTGAATCTTCTTCATCTGCTCATCAAAGAGACCTTTATAGTTTGCAAGCAGCTCCCTCTTGAACCTTCCAAGAAACGGTAGTGGAGGTTTGTAGGGAGGAGGGATGTATCTTGGTTCTTTAACCAACTTCTTAGGCGCCTCCTTTTTCTGCTCTTTGGCTACTTCTTTACCCTTATTATTCCTTGGGGTTTCATCAGCCTTGACTGCTTCATCTTCTTCTATTGCCACCTCTCCTTCTTGTCACTCAATGTCCTCATTGGGGATAGTAGGAGCCAATCTAGGAAGAAGCTGGTCCCGATGTGTAGGGTTTTCCCACGTTTCCTATAAATACGACTGGCCACAAATAAACTCTCTCTCTCTCTCTCTCTCTCTCTCTCTCTCTCTCTCTCTCTCTCTCTCTCTCTCTCTCTCTCTCTCTCTCTCACGTTTTATCTTTGTCTTTACTGCTTTATTTTTTGAACTTAATTGTTCTTTGAAATCTGCTATTGTTGGTCGAGTTTCAAAGTTTGATCTTTGTATTTTTGCTTAATCAAGACTAGTTTCTTTATTATTTTTGTTGCAAAAGCTTTAGTTTTATGTCTTTTCTGTCTTCTCCTTACCCTCTCGGAGCCAAGAATGAGTCTTCTTATCCTTATGGTTGTCGAAGCTCTTCTCATGGCCCGTGAGTAGTCTTTTGGGTTTCGGATGGGTTAAACGGACCAAGGGACACTCAGCTTTATTTCTTTCTTAGTTTGTACATAAAGCTTGAATTTTTATTATTTATTGCTTTTAATGCTTAGCTTAGCTTGATCACCTTAGTTAAGGTCCTAAGATGTCACACATGAATATCATATGTGAGATTAGCCTGAGCTATATACAAGAGTAAAATCCTCCCTAGCCTAAGAGATTAGTTGTCTAGGGGGTTCTAGTTTCAATAGAGACAGTTTAACATCTTGCTTTTCATGCTTTACTGCTTTGCGAGAGCTAGTCAATGGTGACAAAGATTTCAAAGGAGAGAGACCCAAACACCATGGACTACTTAACTTGTAGATCTCTTTATCTAAGATTCATCACCAAAGACCAAGTCTTTGTGTGATAAACATCTTCGCATGAAAGCATTAATCCGAATGGTTTCTTACTCCCATAAAAAGACCATATTAATCCCTAAAGTTTATATCTTGCATCGCTATTCGTTTAATCAATAAATTAATATCTGCTTGCCTCTTTTAGTTATTTTCTCTAATGGGTTTTGGGTGACACAACCCCAAATCTTGCTTAGATCTTAGTTTTATCAATTCTCATCTTTTAATTCTGCCTTGATTTAAAATAATGATAACAACCGTGCTATATTAAACAACCCCCTAACAGACTAATTAAACCCATATTGCTACACTACATCTGGTTTTAGCCGATATTGGGGTATTGAAACTTAGGCGTTAAAAACCTATTCATCTCCTACGTACCCCAGGTGCGAGATCAAACCATCATAATTCTCTTTTTTTTTATTCTTTCATTTTTTTATCAAAGGGAGCTCGTTGTTATGGCTGGAACCGCGTTGATCAGTAGTAGTATCTTTTGATGTGCATGACGTTCCATGATCTTGGGATTTCTTTGCCTGCCATCGTTGTTAGATCAAATACTCCTGGTTTGACGACCATGGATATAATGTAGGGACCTTCCATTATACTCATGTAACTTGCTCACGTGTGTTTTCGAAGACTTTGCGGATTCTTGTTGAAATATCGAGCCACAAACTGCTGATAGTTTTGAATCCTTAGCATTTCCTGATCCCGTTCCCCTTCTAATAAGTCGAAGTGGTTCTTAAGCAATTCGTCATTAAGTGCGACATTTATGACCATCATTGTGTGTCGCAGGCCGAAGATTCTTACTTCAGCTGGTGACATGGCTTCCATTTTGTGAGATAAGTTGAAAGGGGTCCTGTTTATCGATCGTAGTGGTAAGATTCTGTGCGACCATAATAATCTGTCGATCTCGTCTGCCCTGGCCCCTTTCTTTGATTCAAAGTGTTTCTTGAGGCCATCAAGGACTGTCTTATTCGTCGCTTCGGCCTGTCTGTTGCTTTGGGGTATCGAGGGATTGATTTACTTAGTTGAATCTTTCATTTTGCACAGAAATCTTTGAATATGGCCGAGAAAAATTGGGAAGCATTGTTAGTGACAATCTCGTTTGGCAGACCGTGCCTACAGATGATGAACATCCAAAGAAACTTTTGAACATCGACGACATGGACTTTGGTGTATGCTTTGCCTACAGCCCATTTAGTGAAGTAATCCGTCATGACTAATACGAACCTCTTCTGTTGAGATCATGGGAGAGGTCTGATAATGTCCATCGCCCATCGCATGAAAGGATAATGGGCTGTGAAGACCGTCAATAACTCTGATGGTATGTGGATTATCGGTGAATGTCGCTGGCACTTTTCACAGCGAGCGACGAATTTCTCGCATTATAGTATCATAGTTGGCCAAAATATGCCATGCTCTTTTAATTTTTAGCGCTAAAGCTTGTCCTCTGGAGTGATTTCCGCCTGCTCCCCCGTGCGTCTCTTTTATGATGTCTTGGATTTCTTTGTCAGGGATACAGTGTAGAAGGACCCTAGATGCACTCCATCAACAGAGTGTATCGTCGAGGAGGGTATAATGGGTGCATCGTACTTGAGACGCCGGGCTGTCCATTTATCTGTTGGGACTTCTCCGTCGGAGAGATACACTGTAATTTCATCCCTTCAATCTATTTTAACAGGTTTGCCGGCCAGATCCATTGGTTCACAATTTGTTTCGTCAACATCGTCGAAGCGTTCTTAGAGTTCTGCGATAGCACATACCCCTTTTGTCAACTATATGCTTAGTGTAGAGATGCTCGATGGGTATGAGTTGTCAAAGGACTGGGTTGGAATTTGATGCGAGGGCAGCTAGAGCATCAGATGGTGAGTTATCATTTTGCGACATTTTGGTGAGGATGAAGTGGCTGAAGTCCCTGGTGAGGTTTTAGATGTCTTTGAGGTAGGCATCCATATGCTCGTTTTTTTCCTCATACTCCCCATTATTGGCTGGCCACGAGCTGTGAGTCGCAAAATGGCTGGATCTGTTTTGCTCTTATTGCTTTAGCTAATTGCAGTCTAGTGATGAGTGCCTTGTATTCTGCCTCATTGTTGGACGCCAAGCGCATTTGAGGTGGAAAGATTGCTCAAGAATTTCGCATGTTAGGGATATGAGTCTGACTCCAACTCCTGATCCATTGCAGGATGACGATCCATCGACGTATGAAGACCATTTTTATTAGATAGAAAGATCGCCATTTGTGGAACCTGGTGGTAGCTCGATTAAGAAGTTGGTGAGAACTAGTGATTTTGTGCGTGTTTTGTTTTTGTAGTCAATGTTGTATTCACTCAATTCGACGGCCCATTTTTCCATCCGGTTGGATTGGTTTGGGCTGTGAAAAATCGTTTGCAGTGGTTGGTTTGAGAGGACAGTGATAGAATGTGACTGAAAATAATCCACCAAAGCTCTTAACCTTGTGGTCGTGGGTTCGAGCCCCTTGGTGGGCGTCAACTGTTGATAATAGGATTCAACTTTCTGAATAATACGGTTTATTAAAATTAACAAGCCGACGGATTACAAGAAGCGAAACCAAAAATACTAAAAGAGATTCCCAAAGAGGGCTTCCAAAAAGATGGATTCCCGAGAGGAGGACTCTGAAAAAAGGAACCTTAAAAGGGGCACCTCCAAAAACCTTACAAAGAGAACTCTAAAAGTGACAATCAAATTAAGAGAGTATTTAGAGCTTAATCTCATAAATCCTCAGAAAGTGTCATTTTTTTTCTTTGCAGTACGGTCCTATTTATAGTAACTTAAAGTGCTGGGCCCAACGGACTTCATGGACTTTGGCTGACTCAATCTTTACTGGGCCTTATCTTTGAATCTGGGTCATTTTGTCCACTCTTCATTTGGACCGAAGACTTTATTTGGGCCGGGAGTTTCCATTTTTTACTTGGCTCGAAGACTTGATTCGGGTCGAGCTAGTTAAATAGATCTTCTTAGGGCCCGGTACTAACATAGACGGATATCAGCAATATTATAAATTCTTAGTAACGATATTACAAAAAGAAAAGAGAGTTCAAGATTGTACGAGCCAAAAGGTGGAAACTGTAAGACTCAGTTTAAGCTAACTTTAGAGAAATCGTTCATCAGATTTGTAACAAAATTACAGAATAATAACACACATGATCCGTAACTTCTTCACCATGTCCAATATCAAGGTTCGATTCTGAGTCCTTTTTTAGCTGGTATGCATCTTTTGGAGGTTTTTATGGTTTGACAATTATCTTAGCGGGGTTACTGGAAAATATATTTTAAAAAAATTTAAGAATTTTGAGATTGTATCATTATAGATTCATAGATTCTTTAAATCTTAGTACAGTCTACTGTTATTGATTTTAAGACTTTTAAATTTGATCCAAAATCCTTTATTCTTCAAAAAATTAGTTATTATTGATTTTGTAACTTTATTAAAATCTAAGGTTATTATAACATGGATTCTCTACAATTTTATTCATAAGATTCAATTTTCAAAATACCATGTATATACATGGGGTTTTTAAAAATTTATATAAAAAACACACACATAAATATTGGCATTTTGTTATCAATAATTACAACGATTGAAACTAAACAGTAAAAAAAAAAAGAAATCAAACCGTATAAAAGAGAAAATCGTAGTTAGTATGGAAACATAATCAGGAATAGAGCCAATTTCAACCCAAACTAACTCTATCGTGTTTTTTCCTACCTGAATTTATACATAGTATGTTTTCTTACTTCAACTTCATATAAAGTTCAAATAACCTACTCTAACTATCTATTTCATACCAAAATCCATATTGACCATATTCCCGTTAGTTGACCGTTAACGGCCGCTCACACTGATTGACGGAGTTGCCAGCATGTCAACGAGGTTTGGCGGGAAAAGTGTCAAAACCCAAACTAAATATGTCGTGTACTCTCCTATCTAAACTTATATACAGTGTGTTTTTCTACCTGAACCCCATATAAATTTCAATTTACCTACCCTAACTATTTTGTGCCAAAATCCATATTGACCATAACAGTAATAGTTAAATGTTAACTCCGGCTGAGTCATGTGGCACATAAGCAATGACGTTTGCTCGATTAATCCTAGAATAATATGAACATAACAAAAAACACAGAATAAATAAGAAACTTAACAATAATATATGTGGTGTGTGTGATTTAGAACAACAATGTATAGATGATCAATTATCCTGATTAGAGAATAATCATATGAACATAAATAAATCAAACTAACAAATAAAATATAAATTAACTGTAAAAACAAAGAAATTATATATTTCTACCTAATCGAAGAACAAGATGAATGATTTGAATGATTTGAATATATTTTGAATGATTTGATATTTAGTTGGATTTTGATAGAATTTATAGATATTGTGTGTATTTTTAATATATATACTTTTAAGTAATTAAAAATAAAAATTAGGATTTGGAAAGACTTTTAAGATAAATTTCAGTTTATTTTGTATGAAAAAAACGAATTATTGTGTTAAACAAAACAAAAACCAACACACTTTTTATTAAAAATGATCTGAATTGCTGCATAAATAAAACATAGCCACCATGATATACATGAGTACGTGACAATTATATCTGAGAAAATTCTAAAATTAATAGATGAATTTAGAACGATACCTCAGTTATGTTTCGAGTTTTCTTTTATACTTTCAAATGAGATGCACATATATATATATATATATATTATATATATATATATATTAACGTATCCAAACTTATTTCGACCAAAAAATAAGATAAGTTTAAAAAAAAAAAAAATTCTTGAAATTATCATATTTGTAAGTGAAATTTACTGATTGGATCATATAACTAAAAGATTGTAATCAAATATTTAGAAATCTTTTCAGATTTGATTTATTTTAATAGTGAAAATGATCCAATAATCCAGTTTTTTTTATGATTTTGGACACTTATCAATTATATAACCATGAATTATTTTGAATTAGTTGAGAAGAATTCAAAATCCAATAACAGTAGATTTTAGAAAAATACTAATGTCTTCCAAAAACCATAATGTATATAGTAGAAACTTTATAAATTAATATTCGATAAATTTAATACAAATTAATAAATTAATAAGATAATAATTATTTTGAAAATCTATATAAAATATAGTCCCATTAGTATCATAAATTAATAAATATAATATCAAATTATTTTATATAAATATATAATGATGATAATCTATTAAAATATGAATATACTACTTTTTCATATTAAAATTAAAATATTTTTATTATTTATCTCTAATTTTATAATGATTTTTTTAGAAAATATTATAAATTGGTTTAAGAAAATATTAATATTAATTAATTATTAATAAATAATTTATTTTATCCAAAACTAATAAATTAATAATTCTATAAATTAATAAAATATCAAAGTCTTAACATTATTTATTTATAGAGTTTCTAGTTTAAACTTCAGGTCGTAGAAACAAAGCCTCTTGTTAATTTGTTTCATAAAATATATAAAAAAAATATATATTCTCAACTAAAAATTGTCCTTAGTCTTGTACTACTGTTTAAGTAGCTTAAACTCTTTATCAAACGTTTCAATACATCGGAACAGTAAAAAAGATCATATGTTATTGACAAAGCAGCAAACTCTGCTTGTAGATCGAGGTAATGGAGCAAGATTTACACAAATATAGGCACAACAACACATCTACAAAGATTCAAACGAATCATATACCAAACCAGACAAGAATTATACCCTCTTTTCTCTATAGATCCTAACTCTAGTTATTTACTTTTACGGTATACCCATATCCCAAAACCACCAAGATCACAAAGCCATGTCCTTTACTAAAAACCCTATCAACTATGATGGTAAGAGAGTCTTCAAAGCTCTTTACCTTGTGAGAAAAACCGCGGAAAATACTCTTAACCAAAGAGTGAGAAAGAACACAAAATGCTTTGCTGAACAGAAAGAGACCCAACATCAAATGACCAGCTTCTGTTCTTGGGCCTTCTCTGTTGGTTTTCCCGGGAAAAGGGAGAAAGTTTCTGTTGGTTTTCACGGGAAAAGGGAAAAACTTTCTGTTGGGATTCTCGGCAATGAAAAGAAGTTCCTTTTTCAGTGGGGTTTTCCGGGGAAAACAGAGAAACTTTCTTGGAGGGAAAGTCTCAGAGAAAAGAAGGAACGTTCTTTGTGTTGGGTTTTTGAGAGAAGATGAGCTGATAAACGTTTTTGGACAGAGATTTATCCGTAAAAGGAGAAGCTTTTCCGGTGTTTGGAACTTTATCTGTGGGGGTTCCCGGGAAAAGAGAGAAACTTTCTTGGAGGGAAAGTCTCAGAAACAAAAAAAAGGAACATTCTTTGTGTTGGGTTTTGAGAGAAGATGAGCTGATAAACGTTTTCGGAGTGAGATTTATCCGAAAAAGGAGAAGCTTTTCCTGTGTTTGGAATGGCGTGAAAAGCGAGGTTGTGCGTGATCAGGGGCACGGGATCTAGGAGTGCTAGCCACCGAGCTTTGGACTGTAGTATCATTCTTAACGTCAGAGGCTCATGGAAGAAGAAACTTGCAACCCATCTTAACAAGACGAGGCGAGCTCACGGAGCAAGAGGACTTGCTCGCTCTCTTCTTCATCTCCTGTTTGATACTCTGAAACTCCACTTCAAGTTCTCCAACCCTTGACCTCATTTTCTGCATATTAACTTTCAAAACCTGGTTTTGCCGCACAACGGTTACCCAACCATCTCTCTGAATTATCTCTTCCCTTGTTCTCCTCCCTGGAACGGTCGTTGTATCGGTGTTTCCGACATTGAGGCCGCTTGCAAGAGCGGTCCTGAGATGCATTTGTTCGAAGAAGAGGACTTGAAGAACAACTCTGAGTGGTAACCTGTCGTTATGTGAAGCATGTGCACACGCGTCTATGGAGAGTCTTTGGTAGTCCATGATGTTGCAGAGCTGTTCCTTGTCTTTATCTGATAGCCATGGATGCTCCTGAAAAGTTTCATGATTCATATTCAAATATAGGTTCCTTCTGGAGAAAAAGATTTCAGATTTGAGCATGATCTAACCTTGAAATAGATATCAAATGCTCTGTATAGACCATCATACAAGGGTCTTGAAGATTCCGGTAGAGCTGCTGCAAGAGACCGCATCTTATCCGGTTTCAGATTCGCATCCGAAGCAACCTCTGCCATGTAGCTATCAACCAGCTTAGCTACTTTCCTCAATGGCGCTGAAGAAGAAGGAGACATCTCTGGATCCAAAGATGGAGGAGAGAAGTCAGGTAACCGCGAGGATGAAGATGATGATGAGGATACAAAATGGTGTATCATTCGTTCTACGCAATCTACATTGTACAGAGTCTCGGAATCCGAATAGTTAAGAATCAGAAGATTCTCGAGCGTTGCTAGCTCAAGCTGCATCCCTATCCTTCTCTCCAGTTTCTTTACAAAATCCCCATCAACTCCCAAGATGAAAGCAACACGTAGGAGACCTAACAAGAACTTGCAGAAAGATCTTCCTCTCTTTTCAGGTAAAAGACTCAGAGTGATTTCAAGCAGAGCAATCTGATCAACAGGAGACATAGAGGAGGAAGAAGAAGCTGTTGCCAAACTAAAACTCACAACACTTCTTCTTCTGATTTTGCTGCTGCTTCCTCCTCTTGTTCCACTCTGCCATCGTCCCAAACCAGGCAAGTACTTTCTCGCGTAATACATCATAGCACCGGCTAAACTCTCAGCGCGTATACCTTTTGTTTCCATCGTCTTAATGAGCCTTCTGAACAAATCAACACTTAGATAAGAGATATCTTCGTACCACCAATCCGAACCCGAGCTTCTCATTCGCGCTCCCGTGTGAATCCCGTTCCATAGAATGCTTCCACCAGGACTCTGCAATGTACCATACATCATCATAGGCCATCCAAACAAACTAGGGTCAGTACACACCATCGTTGACACGGCGTTCATGAGTTTTGGTATCATCTGAAGCTTTTCTGCAGTCTTTAACACCGGACTCGAGCTTTGTAAAGCCAATATACAGTCTTTCCAATTCCGAAGCACGTTCTTGTGCAGAAAGGTTTCGACTTGGGAGATCAAGTTAACTTCTCCATACTCATTCGTCATCTCGAGGTACTCAGCTGCACAGTGTATGGGAACTATGTTTTTCGCGGTGAGATCTATTCGAGCACCGTAGCAGAATCTTGCAGCTATCAAGAAAGTATCTGCACCACCTGGGAACTCTTCAAGCACTGTCGTCCATAGAGATTTGCTTTCAGAATCTTCATACATCCGAGCTAGCTTTCCACATTTTGACACCAGTGGGAACTGCAAATACACGCATACACAAACCCTTGTAAGTTACATGCTCAAATAACCATAAGAAAGGTCTTACACATAACTAGTAGTAGTTGGATCTATGTAGCTTAAGATGGTTTAATAGGTTTGTATATAAAGAATCACTAGCTAAATCCAGCATTGTTCCTATAATGATCACCTCCATGGTTCTTCTCAGAGATTCACACATATTCTTTGCCCAACGATCAAACACATACTTACCCAAAGAGAGAAAGATTGATACCAAACTCAGGACGAAAGCAAAGCATCAAAGAACAATTAAAAAAGCTTATACCTTATGGAGATGGAACTTCACATCATCAACAACAACAGTGATATCACTTGACAGCCCTGTCTTGCAAAACCTGCAAAATTTTAAAATCCAGCTCTCTTTATGACATCTAAGAACAATTTTGTAGGGGAATTCCATCTAAATAACATCTTTGGTACTATCTCTATTCAGTCTTTCATTTGTTTTCCATGACAGGATCCAAGATTTCTAAACTCTTCACTTCACTCTCTGAACATCTTTAAAATGAGATGGCGACTGATGAATTATAAAAAACTGCAAACTTTAAGTTCTTGGAGCTACCAAAACCACAAAATTGGACAACTGAATCATTTTTAGACAAAACCCATGAACTGAAATTGTTCAAACAAACATACAAACATGCAGATATAGAGAGATTTACCAATCATTCCCTTCTCTGTGAAACTCAGAGACTTTGGCTGCAGGTGACATGCCTCTGAGAGAGAAGGCCCAATTCCAACTCAGAAATATGATCAAAATTGAAAATTTCACATCTCACAAGGAATTTCAAAAGATGGAAACCCACCAAACCCAGAAATTTCGCGACAGAGTAAAGAGGAATATAATTAAATTGAAGAGAAAGAGGAAAACCACTACAACTCCATTAAAAAAATTCAAACAAAAAGTAAATTCTAAGAAGAGAGAAAAAAAAAAGAATTAATTGTTTTTCAAATCAAAAGTCTTAGAGAGAGAGACGTCAAGAAGAAGGGGCATTTTGTGGGCAATGTGTGTGGCCCTTTACAGCTAAAATCAACCCATGACGGAAGAAAATCCAAAACGATTTAACTGGCAAAATTAAAATATAAATACTTTCTTTTTCATCAAAATTGAAAACAAACAACTTCTTGATTTTGGTGGAAGCTGCTATAACTTTCTTTGCTTCTTACTCGTTAATAATCTTCTGGAAAACTACTTCCCACCCGAAGAGAGTAAACCAAAGAAAAGCTACACATTCGTCTCTCTTGTTATTTTCTTTAAAAAAGAATATAGAAATTATTATCATCTTAAAGAAAATATTATTATAGAATGAAATCAGGGAAAGTAGATGATGATATCATGATATTATCAGTTTTATAGATCCCAGGAAGAAAAGGGAGTATTTCCCTTTTTACGTTATGTTTAAGCTGAAAAAATAGAAAAGCAATAAATCGGAAGGTAAAATGAGAGGGAATAAAGTAGACAAAGAGACAAAAGGAACTGTGAGTATGTGTTAAAGTGTTTCGACATTTTTTAAGGACAAGAGAGTCAAAATAGACCTCAGAGAGGTTTGAGTTCGAGGCAGAGCATGACGTATCCAACGACCAACGTGGCTTCAATAAGTTTGGACCGTTTGGTCCGAATGTAATATTCCAGCTCGGCTTGTATACCAGTTTTCGGTTAATTCCACAATAGACAAGCAGTTTTCAGTTAATTCCTCAATAGACAAGAAAAATAATAAGAAGGAACACTACATTCTTCTTCATTCTTAGTTTTGATTACCATTTAAAGAATACTAGATAATCGGTCTGTACCGCATGCGGAGTATAAAACATTTTATATTTTAAATATATGATTAATATTATATATTAAAGATGATTTACTTGTATATAATTAATTATATATTAGTAGTAACATTATATAAGTATTTAATAATAAAAATAACAATAAATTAAATAAAAATATTATAGATTTCAATAAAAATTGAAGATAAAAAATATTAATCCAGATTCTTAAAATACTTCATTAGATAAAAAGTGTAAATATGATAACTAAATAAACTGAAAACATTAAAATCTATAATAATTTATTTAATTTTATGGTTGGTCCGTAGACATGTGCGAATATAGTTTTTTTTATAGACATAATTAGTTGTAATGTTTAAGTATTGATTAATTTCTTATACATTATGTAAGCATTATGTTTTTATACATATAAAATTTTAGTGTTTAACAACAATCACACAAACATTTCAAATCATTTTGTGTCTTTGGAAAACTTATTATGTAAGCATTACATTTATTACACTTTTAGTGTTTAACGACAATCACACAAACGTTTCATATAGTTTTGTGTATTTTGAAAACCTTTTGTTTTCTCTAGCGTTTAGAGTAACATATAATTACACATGTAAAAGTTATATTAAATAATAATTAACTTATAATATGTTTTGAATATTATCTATATTTTATTTCTTTTTTCTCTTGCACAATATAATCTTGTAATATATTTATGCATATAGGTATGAGTTATAAATAAGTGAATTGTAATATTTAGGTGTTGGTTAGTTTTTCTGATATTTTTCGCAAACGTTATGATTTTACACGATACAGTTTTTGGCGTTTAACAACAATCACAAAAACCGTTTATATCGTTTCGCATTTAATCAAAATTTCTTATTTTTCAGCGTTTTGTAATATATGGTTTCTAAATAAATATTATAATAAAAATTTATTATAGAATTTGTGAATTCTTATTTTATAAAATTCTTCGGTAGCTCTCCGCTCATCTCTTCTTTAATTTTTTATAGCCCGCAATCGCCCACTTCCACTAACTCTTTGTAACTGCGGTGTTTAAACCAGCTGAATCCTAAAGTTATATGTGTATAACTAAAGATATAAAATAATATATTTAAGATTTAATTGTTATATTAAAAAAATTAAAGTTTTTATAATCCCAACTTTGATATAAGTGTAATTCTTATATATAATAGATCATAATATATACAAAACTTGATTCATGAAATAATGTTTTAAGAAGTTGAAAAAATATATGCATGAAAGAATTAATATGTGTAAGATAATATTTTTAAATATTTCAAAATAAAAACATAAAATCAATCAAACTTATTTTTTTCTTTGACTTATATTTTGTTTCTTATCCTTGAATAATCTATTAAACAATAAGATCATCTCCAATGTATTTTTCTATTTTTTTTCTAAAATACAGGTGGATTTCTCTCCAACCTATTTCTATTTTAAAGGAAAAAGAAAGATTGTTACTTTTTCCTCCAATTATAGAAGAAAAAATAGCATCACTGTTTTTTCTCTAAATTAGAAGGTTTAAAATAAAAGTGGGTTAGAGATGCTTTAAACCAAAGACATAACCTGAAATTTTTTACAGAAAAGCAAAGTCGTAAAGATTCATTTTTATTTTTACTTTTACTTCTTATTCATATGTTTATTTATATCAAATAAAATTTATAATAAACATTTGTTATAAAATTTGTGAAATCATATTTTATAAAATTCTCTGGTAGCTCTCCACATATCTCTATGTCCAATATTGAGGAATTGGTTTGATGAAAAAAAACAATTCTTATGGTTGATCTGCACGCATGTGTTCATTATAAAATTTGAACCACACATGCGTTTATTATAAAATTTCTTTCTTAAGATTTTCAAAATGACTCCGTCAAATAAAGTTTGAGAGTGTTACGGAAAAACAAAACAGTGAAGATTTATTTTTATTTTTACTTCTACTTCTTAGTAATATTTGTTTATCTTATTTATAATTTTTTTATATCCTGTTACATTGCGTTTTATTTCTGATCTCAAATTCTCGATCTACAATGAGACTATATATGAGTATGATATAAACTTTTTATTTATTTAAAAAATGATAAGAGATAAAATGGAATGGTAAAGTAAGCTATGCAAATTCTAAAAAACAATAATATAAAAATGTAAAAAAATTTATACAAATAATAATATATCATACTCCTAACATTATTAATATATAGTGTATATACTATCTTATTGGATAGTCTATTATTATTTTTCTATATAAAAATATAAAATATATATTGGTTGTAAAATTTTTGTAATCATATTTTATGCAATCTATTATGAATATATTTAAATACAATTTGAAATCATAGTAATTATTATTTTTGTAAATTTAAATTTATTATTTATAGTGTTATAATCTAATGTATTTATGTTATAATTATATAATATATTTAATTATAATTTAACCAATCAAAATATTTTGTTTATTTTAGAAAATTGGTCATGTCACATTTCCATGTCACAATTACATGTCACCATTAATTTATACTAACTTTTGCTAAGGTGGTGTGACATATCAGATTTTTTTATTACACATGCTTCTCAAATAATAGTTAAGATTCAACCAATCAAAATATTTCGTTTATTTTAGGAAATTTGTCATGTCACATTTTCATGTCACAATTCCATGTCACCATTAATTTACACTAACTTTTGCTAAGGTGATTACACATCAGATTTTTTCATTAAACATGCTTCTCAAATAATAGTTAAGATTTGTTATATGTAAGACCTACATAATTCCCTTCCATTCTCTTTTTGTCATTTAATTAGTATTCAAAAGTAAAGTTAAAATACAGGATGCAATTTATGTTGAGATAGTAGTATAGACAACGGTCAGCCGCTAGAGAGAGAGGGGAAAAAGAGTGTTTTCTTCTTGGTCTCTCCGGTGTTCGGTGGCTTCCGCCGGCACTGTGAGAAGGCGGTTCCTGCTGTTTTCTGCTGTTTTGTGTTAGGATTTGTCTTTGGGTTTGTTTGTTTCGAGTTTTTTCAACAAGAAGGAAGAAGATCTTCATCTTTATTCTGGTAATGGTTTTCTTCGATGGCTTCGTCTTCAGGTTTGTCCTGCGGAGGTGTGGTTGGGTGGAGTAGCGTCTCTTGTTTTCGGTGGTGGATCGAAGTCATCTGATTTTTTGAAGAGGGTGCGGTTCAGTTTCGACGGATCTACGATGGTGGGGAGGAGCAGGTGTTTGTCGCCGTTCATCTCTGGGCGCCTTTTCCGTGCGGTTGTTGTATTTCCGAGTGGTTTTGCTTTCTCGCAGGTGAATTCCGAAACTCAATATTGGGTCAGAGCGGTTTTCGAGTGAAATTACATATCTGTGCTCTCATAACTTCAATAGACTGAGAGTTTTTTTAGGTACAAAAGATATCATTTTCTTTTGCTTAGTAATAGAGAATAAGTTATTCTACTAAGTTTCATGATAGCTGTGATTGTGGTTCATCCATTCGAGTATCTTTTTGATTTCAGTCTTGTGTTTCTTCTTAGTTTTATTTTGTTGTATTAGATACTGTATCTCAAATCTATATCTCAAATCTGTATCTCACTATGTATTTTTGAAAGTTTTAATATTATCAGACACAAAAAAGTAGTATAAACAACGGAATAAAGATAAATTCTTGAAATCAAAGCCCACATAAGAAAACATAAATCGGAAACTATATAATATTTAATATTAAACAGAGATACTAGCAAAAGAACCATCAGTAATAAAATTGAGATTGATGAAACGAGTATCAAACACTTTTCTTTACGAACCAGTATACCTAAGTTGAGCCAAGAACCCTCTCATTCCTTTTTACATTAGAAATTACAGAATAATTATATTATTTATCAAATTTGACTCAGGAACAAAATACAAAAACTATAAAACATTAGTTTTAAATTTGTTTATTAATTTATCATATTTGTTCTTCTTGTAAAGATTTATTTCTTTTAATTTGTTCTATTGATTTCTTTTCATTGTTTTTTCTTAATATTTCTACTATTCTTAAATTTATTATTAGTTAAAACTGAAATATTTCAATTCTTTTGATATTGTTTGTTCCTTTTGGTCTAACCAAAATTGAAAACCACGCCATTGTTACATCAACACTTAAATTAGGGATGTAATTATTATCTGGTATCCAAAATTCGTTTCTAAAATTTGGAGATCTAAAAGTTGGATATTTGGAATCCATTTTTATCACGACCAACCTCGAGGTGATACATAGGTTCTATCATAGCGCTAATTTTTTCATCTAGGTCTGCCAACAGCTTTCTAGGTAATTGTTCTCAAATAGTTGGAGGACTTTTCAAGCCAGAAGCATGTTGTAACAGCCCACTTGTCATCGATGAGACATATCATGAAAAAAGAATTATAAAAGGGGAGCAAAGGCTAAAGAAAAAAGGGAGGAGACCACGGTTCTGAATGGATCCGATTCTACAGCAATGATCTGGTTTTAGAGAAATACGCCACAAGAAAGAGATAAAGGGAGGAGGAGGAGAGACTGCCGATCTCTATCTCACTGGAGCTCGCCCTAGTCGCGACTGCCGATCTCCACCACACTGGAGCTTGCCCCAGTCGCAACCATGCAGCAAGACTGAAGGGCGTACGCTCGTCACCCCTCGGAAAGAATGCCAGTCGAGATAAGCCTTCCCTTCCCTATGTGTCCTTCATTACAATATCCATGTAGAGAAAGTTTCTATCTCACTCTCGTTATGGTCCATCTGTTATGCTTCCACCCTCATTAAACATCAGATGGGTATTGAAACACGGCTTTTTGCAAGTCTAGAACCAAATCTTCGGTCTCAAGTCAAATGTAGTATAGAGATGAGGTATCGAATAATTATGGATGAGTTAAGATGCAAAAAATGTTGTAAGCTAAGTTAAAGGGGTTCTAAATGGTGCAAGATGCAAGACTGATAACCTAGCAATGCAAAAAAAAACACAGCATGAATGCAACTAAACAAAAACTAAGCAAGATGTAACTTAAGCAAGCACTAAGCATAAACTAAACAAGATGAATGCTGGAATGAAATAAGCAAGCAAAGACAACTAAAGAAAATGCGGTTTAAAACAATTAAAGGAAAGCAAGGTCTAAAGTCCTAAGCAATAATGGTCAAGTGATTTTCAAAAGTGATTAAGGGGATTTTTAGCAAAGGCAATCATCAAACGTTAAACAAGCAAGAAATTCTCAATATTGTAATCATAAGCAAGATATCTAAGGAAAGATCAAGATAATGGTTAATAGACAAACCCAATTCAACAAGACTAGAGTGTCAAACCCACTTTTGATGGTATATTCTCTAACCATGAGCATAAAAACACAGAGCCATAAAGTCTAAAAGAAGTACTAATCAAGTAAACTTCTCTCACCCAAGCAAGAATTCAGATCAACCTATCTATCTTTTGAACCATATAGGGACCTATGCAGCTAACTCAACCAATCGAGAACATAGATTCAAACTCACAATTGCGAAACCTAACAACGCTAAGCAATGAACAGGATTCAAACAAAAGCATGTTCTTCTAATGCAAACTATCTAACCATCAAGCAAGAATCTCAAAACCAGCACTATCTAGCCCTAAGCGAATCATCTAGCAAGGTGAACTATCATTTTGGTGTCGCAGTACCAAGGAAACATAGACCAAGCTTAGACTATCAAACCAAATAAGCGAATCATGCCAAGAACAAGACTTCAAACCATCAAGTGAATCATATGCATCAAAAATACCATATTCAATCAAAAGGGAGAAGATTTATGAACAATAATCACTTTGTAAGAGAAGAAAACAATAGAGAACAAACTAATCAAGCCTAATCACCCCCTAATTATATCTTAAATTCCACTTTCCCTACTTAGAACCTCAAATATAAGGTAAACTACTCACTAATCATGTTTAATCCTATTTGATTAGAGTTAAACATGATTAGATGAGATTAAATGCAAAGATGATGAAACACAACTACCAGGGTGCAAAATAAAAGATCAGAAGATAAGATTAAACCATAAAAATGCAAACTTGATTAAAGAAAATAAGTGTTTATAAACTCAAGGCAAATCACCCTTTTTGGGTGAAGAACAAGATAAGAAAAGTTTAGAACAGATAATGACATAAGGATAATGTTTTGTGGCTTCCCTTTTATACTAGAAAGCTAAAAGAAGGATAAGAAACCTAAAAATAAGATAAGGTCAACGAAAATCCTGTCAAACATGCGGATAAAGCATATCGGGGTTGTACGAACAGTGTTTAGCTCGATGCACCACCCCGATATGGTCCGTGTATTGTGCAGCTTTCCCTGCTCGATGCAGCACCTCGATGCAGACCAAAGGCTTAGAATCCACGAACCAATCCTCTTCTTCATGCAGTGCGGCTGGTATCGGGCATACTCCACAGAGGTTTTGCTTGATGCTCCATCTCGATATGGGACCAGACTTTGCAAATCTCTTTCTTTGGCATCTCTTCGAACATGAGCTTCTTCCATATCCTCCCCAAACTCAAAGAAACTCCAAAAGCACCTGAAAAAAACCATAAACATGCAAATATATGCAATCCTAAACTATATGCATGCATTGTTACTTCTAAGTGCAAATGAGACTAAAATGCTAAACTAATATGCAAAAACAAGGGAAAAGGTGCACAAAATGCAGCCTAAAATGCTCTAATATAGCAAGCTATCAACACCCCCACACTTAACTTTTGCTTGCTCTCAATCAAACAAACACTTAATATGGTGATGAAGTTTTAACATGGGAACTCATATCTCTAAAATGCTAACAATAAATCAAAATGAAGTCCATGTTCCTAATCCTACAATGCACTTGATAGAACAATACTCTAAACACTTAGTTACTTTCATCACAAAGCAAGAATGATCACAATGCTATCAACCTACACATGCTCATCAAATCAAACAACCTTTTTAACATTCATTAAATCTCAAACCGTGAATCATGCTTATGTAAATGAAAATGTGTCTTTTGGCTAAGGGACAAGGCTTAGTGAAATTAAAATGATTCCACTTATCAAACTGGCTTTAGTGTTTCAAGGGTTCTCTCAAGGAAAAACATGGTTGTGCTTACACATACAAAGGATGATTCCCATTACATACACAAAGGAAGATTCCCATCTACCCAAGACCAATAAGAAATGTTCTTAACTCTAGCTAATCAATGTAGACCCGCCTAAGCTACCCTCTTTTAAGAACTTTAAATCCAAATAGAAACCCAAAACTTCTTCTCTTTTAAGCACTTTGGAGGGCACTTCTTCTTTGATCTTCATGTGGTGGAGTTTTTCTCCTTTTGACTTTGGCTCCTTTTCTTTGGTGGTGCTGGTGCTGCTTTGGCCTTTGGCTTTTTGATTTACTTGCTTTGCACTTCTTGTACCTTCTTTTCTTTTGTTTTGAGCCTTCTCTTTGTTTTGAACTTTGAACCGCCATTTCCACCATTGCTTGTGTCACACTCCTAAACTTTTTACCTTGCCTTCTTTTCTTCTCTGATTCTCTTTAAATCAAACCCAAAATAAATCCCAAACCATTCCCAAACTTCCTAGCCTGTCTAAATCAAGAGTGAGCTTGTTCTACAGTGGAAATACTTTCTTTGGAGTTCCAATCCAACACTTTTTGCTAAGCAACAACCATGAAGGAAGGAGACCTCACAAATCTCTCAATATTAATGTTTTGGCTTGAAAGAAGGTTTAGGTAAGAGTGAGGATATCTAAATAGACCTTTTAGAGAGTGGTAAAAGAGAATAAGAAAGTCCAAATATTTTAAGGTAATCCATGACAGCATTCACATAAACATAAGACATGATAATTGCAAATCAAAATTAGGTTCCACTTAAACAAAGATTGAAATCATTTCAAAGCATGATTCAGTTTCAAACAAAGCTCACAAAATTTCAAATTCCAAAAGTGGTTCAGCTTTATTTCTAGTTCAACATCAAAGGACTAAGAACAAGGGCAGCATTTTCATAAACTACTAGCATTTACAAAGATGTATTATCATTGTTCCCAAATTAAACAAGCAAGCTAATCCTAGATATATGCATGAAGTCTAAGTCCTTTATGAATGCATAAAAATCAAACTCTTTTTGTGAAGCAATTTTTCAAATTTTTTCAATTTGTTTTGTTTCTTCTATGCTTTAGATGCTATGCAAATGTGATGCGTGGTTTTTAATCTGTATTGCAAGTGCAATAGCAAACATCAATTCATAATATACCCTCCCCCACACTTAAATTACACAGTCTCTGTGTAATAAAAATGTTGAGGAGAATGCTCTCAAACATCAACAAGCAACCACATAAAATTTAAAACCAATGTGTGGTATGTACAATGGTATAGAATGGTGTACCTTACTTCAAGTGGAAGAATGGTGAGAGGCTGAGCTCTCAGTGACATGGGCAGGAGAGGCATCTTCCTTATATAGAGTTTGTTGTCTGACCCTTCTCTTCCTTCCTTTGCTCCTTGAAGCTAGCAGATGAGAGGAGTGTCTAGCCAGTTCAGCATGAAGCGCTCTTGGCCGCTCAACAACTTGAAAGGAGTGTCTCTCTTGGAATGTGGCATCAGGCTCATCTTCAGACATGGAATCATCAGCTGATCCTCCTCCTTGTGGCTCTGTTTTAACCGTTTGGTTAGCTTTCTTTGTTGTTGAAGATCCTCCCAACTTCTTCTTTAGCTTCTTCAACTTCTTCGTAAGAGAATCAACTGATCTCTTGGTAGCCTTAACTGATTTCATCAAGCTTCTGATTGCCTTGTCCTGTAAGTTATTCCACCTCTGAAGAAGTCGAATATGCTCATGAGCAGCTCTTGAAGCTTCAGATGTGCAGATTACATCATAAGGAACAAATGCATAAGGGCGGCTATCATAATCTTCATGTTCAAGCGCCTCTACTCCTTGATGTTGAACCTCTTGTTGCTTATCAGGATCCTCTCCCACATCTGAATCTCTAATTGTGATCATGTTTCTGACCTTGCTAGGTCTCATCAAAGGCAGATCAGTCCTAGGATCATAGAGCTCATCTTCAGTTGGCATAAAGCGGATGTTCTTATAGGTGGTGAAGTTTGTAATGCGCTGCTTGGGTAATAAGATCTTCTTCTTCTGGTCTTCCAGCTCAAACTGATAAGCAAACCAAGTCTCTATGGCTCCTGACAGATAGCCAAGGAACTTGATAAAAGTAGACTTTGAAGCTTGCAAGGAACTTACAAGATAGCTGCTTGTAAGTTGGATAACCAAGGCTGGCAAACTTTTCAAGCCCAATGCTGCTTAACAGCTCATCAACTTTAGACTTGATTCCCAACTCTTCCAACAGACCAGGACAAGCATATCTTGTTGGAGCAAAATCCACTTTCCTCATCGCCTTGAGGTAGTGTTTGAGCTTAGCTGCTGCATCATCAATTTTCTCTTCATCATCAACTGCTGGCCTTTTTCCCTCTGCTCTGTCTCATTCATGTGCACTTGAGTCCAAAATTTCCTCATCTCCTTTACTGCTCGACATAGTATCTGAAAACACAAAGCTCGAAGCAAAAATTAGCAATTTGTTCCCTTAGAGCACTGTGCAGAAAACTATTTCCCAAACATCAAACATGCACAAGAAAATTCTATAAAACTTCACACTGAATGGCAACAGACACACACAAATTTAGCAAAAAAATTTCAGCTCAAAAGGTTAAAAACACATTAAAAATTAAAAATCAAGAAGCAACAAGCAGCAATTTACTCAAAATTCGAGCATATGCAGCAAAATGTCATCTTCTCTCCACTAAACTTAAAACATGCATTAGAATCAACCTTTTTAATCTGTGAATAAGCATTTAAATGGCAATTATTATGGAAAACAATAGCATGCCTAGATTTGGCCAAATTCTAAACAATTATGCAAATTCAAGAACAATACATGCTTTTTCAAACTATTAAACCATGAATCTTTTAACTAAGCACATAACAATGGTAATGAACAGATAAAACACAATCTCAATCATGCAAAACATCTATAACAAACATTCTAATGCATTTTAACCTAGCTTTCAAAGAATAAACTCATAGAAATGAGAAATTAAATCATTAGTACCTTGAATCTTTGAAATTTTTTGACAAAATGCTGAGAGAGAATGCAAGAGATAAGAAAAAAATATTTTTGTAGAAAGAGAAATGGTGTTCTGGCCGATATTGATGTATGGAGAGAGATGATAAGCTAGTTTTAAAGCAAGAGATAAGATAATGAAACAAAATCTAATAAAATATGCAAGAATTTGTTTTTCAAAATTAAAAAATTGCTAGGAGGGGAGAGAAAATATTCTTTTACCTCCACCAAGGTTCACAAATGGGTTTTACTCGATTTACCAATGTAAAAATTTGAAAAGATTTTTACACAGGTCATATCGAGCAAAACACCCAATGTGACACCCTGGTGTGTACCATATCAGGGAAGTCGGGACCTGTGTCTCGGTGATCATGCTCCTCTGCCTTGGTGGTTCATTGTTCTTATCAGCTTCCGTCGGGCTCTCTTGCATCGAGCAGAATCAGAAGATGTTTTGCTCGATGTTGTTGCTCGATGTAGGGGAGACACTTCGGCTTGTACGATTCTTCCCGTGGGCAGTGCATGGCATCGCTCGGATACTCGTACTGGCTCAGACCTTCTGTATCGAGCAAATGTATTGGTGTTTTGCTCGATGTAACATCCCGATGCAGGCTTCTTCGTCCTTTGGGTGATGTCCTCCGATGAAAATGATGAACTGCTCGGCAAAAAACACCTCTGTAGCGTGCATCAAGCAAAAATATGGATGTTTTACTCGATATTGCATGTCGATGTGAGTCTTCTCGCAGTTAGCTGTGATGCTCTTCGGTGGTCCATGTACCATCCCACACATGAATCATCCGAGGGTCTAGGCAAAACATAGGTGTTTTGCTAGATCTTGTTCCTCGGTGCAAACTCCATCGGGCTTCAATGGTTGTGTACGGTGCTGGCATCTTGATGTACGGTCGGGGTGATTGTATCGAGCAAGAGTTCGCGAGGCTCTGCTTGACATATCATCCTGATATGATCTCCACCGTGTGTCATGATCGGTGTACGGATCCTCCCACCTCAGTATACAGACTAAGGGCGATTATGTCGAGCAAGGTATTAGAGGTTTTGCTTGATGTAATACTCCGATACAATCCCCCTCGTACAATTTTCTCGACGTACTGACTGCATCTTCCCCGGTATGAAGTGTATGAGGCAGCAATGATAGAGGTTCTGCCCGATATGGTACCTCGATATAAAAACAGAGTCTTCTTTCCTTGGCCTTTAAACAACCCTAACAGATTGGTACATGTTCTTTGACCTCTGAAACACTAGATAAAGACATCAATAATTAAAAAAAAAGCAACATGTACAAAGGATAGTCATGGGATTACCTCTCAAGTGTGATTGTTTTAAGTCACTAAGCTTGACTTTGATTGTTGGAGAATTAATGGGAAGAAGTTGATGGAGCTGAAGCTCCTTCGCCCTTCTTCATGTAGACCCAAGTACCAACTGATAGCAGCTTCTTCTTATCACCAGCTGACTTCTTAGTTCTCCTTTTCTTAACTCATTGTGTGATGCTCAAAAGCTTCACTTCTTTGGTGATCAAGACCTCTTGTTCTTTTAAACACTCTTCAAGTTTCAACCCAGTGTCAAGCTTCTCCTCTGGCTCATCAGGAAGAGTTTCTCTCATCAGCATGCTCATTGTGAAGCTCATAGCCTTCTCCACACGCTCTGGAAGTTGTTGTTGTTCACTCTCTTCCTCAACAATGGTTCCACAAAAAGCAATAGAAGGTGACACAATCTTGTACACCTTGAACTCATCAACATTCTTCAAAATCACTGAGCTTCTCTTGAAATATACTTGAGCGCCTGCTGTAGCCAAGAAAGGTTTTCCTAGTAGAAGTGGTACCTCTCTTAAATATGTCTTCTCCATAACCACAAAATCTAATGGTATCAAACAATTATCAATCTTCAAAGGGAAATCCTTCACCGTCCCTAGTGGTCTTTTTGAAGTATTATCCACAAAGGTGATAGATGCCTTGCAAGGCGTCAGCTCTTTAATTCCCAAGGTTTGGCTCAAGTGGAGAGACATGACATTGATTGTAGAACCTGAATCACATAAGGATTCTACTTTGTCTAGCATCTCAAGTTCATAAGAAATTAAGAACTTTCCAAGATTAGATAGCTTGGTCAAGGTTTTCAGCTCCTTTCTCCTCTTCATATTAGCTCCCACGTTCTCAAGTATTGGCTCCACAACCTCTAGGTTGTCAAATACTTCCTTAAGAAACCTGATTTGATCCTTTAGTTCAAGTAATGTGGTACCTTGAGGAAGCTTTATGCCAGTATCTTTTATATCCTTTCTGAACTGTGAGTAGACTGCTATTTGAGCCTTTGTAAAGTGCATTGTGGGGTAAGGAGTTTGTGGTTTGTAGGCTTGAACCTCAGCAGCTTTACCACTCCCATTGTTACTTGAAGAAGTTCCCACTTGGCATGCATATAGCTCTTTGAAATCTTCAGGATTCTCTTTAGCAAGGACCATCATAGCTAGGGATTCTTCAACAAGCTGCTTATCAGCCTCATTAAGCTCTGTTTTAGCTTCTTCTTTTACTGCAACCAAGGCTTTCTCAGCTTCTTCCTTCTCAGCCGCTTCCTTTTCAGCTCTTTCTTGTTCTAAGGCAAGCTCTACTTCTCTGTCCAAACCTTGAAGAAATTGTTCTATTATATCTACAGCTTCTTGGTCATCAATGGTGATATTAATAACATTCCCCTCATGCCTAGATTCCTCCATGTCTCTATCGAGTAAAAGCTTTTGTAGCATCATACCAAGGTCTTCTAGAGAAGCATCTTCATCATCACTAAACTCTTCATCCTCTTCAGCAATCAAATGGCAGAATTCTTTAGGATTAGCCTCACTCTTTCCAGGTTATTGGTTCTGAGGCTTTGAAGATGAAGCTCATTTGTTCTCTAGAGACTTAACTCTTTTGTTTAAAGCATCAAGCTTTCCATTCAAATCACAAGTTGTAGCATCAATCTTGTTGTGCACTTCAGCAAACTTCTTATGCAGCTCTATAGTTGTATTGGCTTGACAATTCAGTAGCTGCTGCATCATCTGCTTGACCTCAACATATGAAGCATTAGATGATCCTTGTGCATTGCCAAAACCTGGTGGCGCAAAAGCTGGTCTAGCCTGAAAGTTACATTATTGGAATCCGCCTTGAAATGGTGGTCTTGAAGCAAAGTTTTGCTGTTGGTTGAAAGGAACAAAAGACTTGGCTCCTTGGCTTTATTGAACACCTTATGAGGGATAAACATGATCTTGTGGATTGGCCACATTAGTGCTTCTATAAGAAAAGTTTGGGTGATTTCTGAAGTTGTTGAAACCTCCTCCTTGTTGATTCATGTAGAAGGCTTCTTCTTTTATAACTGTCCTATCTTCTCCTTGTGTAGAATCAGCTTCACCCACATAGCTCACATTATTGAAAGAGACGCTCAGAAGCTTGTCAATCTTTTCATTCAAAGCTTTGATCTCCTTCTTGGTTGTGCTCTCAGTTTCAGTGCTTCCAACAACCCATGATGTTCTGTCATACTCTTCTCCATAGTTGCCATCTGATAAGTCCAAATTCTCACCAATGCAAGGCCATCAACCACAGTATTACCCATGAAGTTACCATTGGATGCTGTATCTAGAAGCATATGGTATTTGGGAGTGACACCTCTGTACAAAATAGACAACATGTTTTCATCGGTGAAGCCATGATGTGGACACTGCAATGTGTATGGCTTAAAGCGCTCTCATGCTTCAGAAAATGTCTCATTTCCATGTTATACAAAGCTGCTGATTGTATTACTGAGCTTTGCTGTTCTTGTTGAGCTAAAGAACTTGTTGAGAAATGCTGTTTTGCACTCATCCCCAGTTGAGATTGATCCTTGTGGAAGGATCTTCTCCCACTGATGTGCTTTGTCTCCTAAGCTGAAAGGAAACAAGTGCAGCTTCAAAGCATCCTCAGACACGCCCTGAATCTTAGTCATGCCGCACACTTTGTCGAATTGGTCCAAATGGTCTACAAGATCTTCATTGGACAGACCATGAAATATGTTTCCTTGAACCATGTTGATTAGGCCCAGATTGATCTCAAAGTGATTCTGGTGCACAGCTGGAGCATGAATCCCATTGCGGTTGATGTGTGTATCAGGCACATCACCAGCTCCTATAGGTCTCTGAACTCTTGGTGCATGAACTGGTACTCTTAAACCCTGAACTCCAGCCACATTGTTCACACCATCTTGAACCTCATCTATGTGTGCAGCTGCTTATTGTAATGGTGCTTGTCCAGCAACACCAATGTGTGGTAACTGAGCTTCCTGCTCTGCCATTCTCTGTTTTACAGCTCTTCTCTTAACCCCACGGTCTAGATGATGAATGTTATCTATAAGAGGGACTATTTTGTTGAACCTTTGGACCTCAAATTCATGCAAGTACCTGAAAAAATAGAGCAATGAAAACAGAGCTAGTTAGTAACTTAAAGAAAGAAAAACTTAGACTAACGGCAATGTCAAACTCTATAAGCATCCACAAAGGCAACAACGACAATTTGACATAAGGCTTTTTGCAAGTCTAGACCCAAATCCTCGGTCTCTAATCAAATGTAGTATAAAGATGAGGTATCAAACAACTGTATATGAATTGAGATGCAAATAGTGCTGTAAGCTAAGTCAAAAGGGTTCTAAATGGTGCAAGATGCAAGACTAACAACCTAGCAATGCAAGAAAACAGAGCAGGAATGCATCTAAACAAAAACTAAGCAAGATGTAAGTACTAAGCATAAACTAAACAAGATGAATGTTGGAATGAAATAAGCAAGCAAAACCAATTCAACAAGACTAGAGTGTCAAACCCACTTTTGATGGTGTATTCTCTAACCATGAGCATAAAACCACATAATCATAAAGCCTAAAAGAAGTACTAATCAAGTAAACTTCTCTCACCCAAGCAAGAATTCAGATCAACCTATCAATCTTTTGAACCATATAAGGACCTATGCCGCTAACTCAACCTATCAAGAACATAGATTCAAGCTCTTAATTGCGAAACCTAACAATGGTAAGCAATGGACAGAATTCAAACAAAAGCATGTTCTTCTAATGCAAATTATCTAACCATCAAGCAAGAATCTCATAAAACAGAATTATCTAGCCCCAAGTGAATCATCTAGCAAGGTGAACTATCACTTTGGTGTCACACGACAAAGGAAACATAGACCAAGCCTAGACTCTCAAATCAAATAAGCGAATCATGCCAAGAACAAGACTTCAAGCCATAAAGTGAATCATATGCATCAACAATACCATATTCAATCAAAAGGGAGAAGCTATATGAACAATAATCACTTTGCAAGAGAAGGAAACAATAGTGAACAAAATAGTCAAGCTTAATCACCATCTAATCAAATCTTAAATTTCACTTTCCCTACTTAGAACCTCAAATCTAAGGTAAACTACTCACTAATCATATTTAATCCCATTTGATTAGAGTTACACATGATTAGATGAGATTAAATGCAAAGATGATGAAACTAAACAATCAGAGTGCAAAATCAAAGATCAGAAGACAAGATTAAACCATAAAAATGCAAACTTGATTAAAAAAAATTAGTGTTTACAAACTCAAGGTAAATCTCCCTTTTTAGGTGAAGAACAAGATAAGAAATGTTAACTTAAAACAGATAATGACATAAAGATAATGTTTTGTGGCTTCCCATTTATATTAGGGAGCCAAAAGAAAGATAAGGTCAACAAAAATCCAGTCAAACACGCGGATAAAGTATATTGGGATTTTACGGACATTGTTTAGCTCGATGCACCACCTCGATATGGTCCGTGTAGTGTGTATCGGCTTGTGCAGCTTCCCCTGCTCGATGCAGACCAAAGCCTTAGAATCCGCAAACCAGTCCTCTTCTTCATGCACCGCGGCTTGTATCGGGCATACTCCTCAGAGGTTTTGCTCGATGCTCAATTTCGATATGGGACCATACTTTGCAAATCTCCTTCTTTGGCATCTCTTTGAACATGAGGGTCTTCCATCTCCTCCCCAAACTCCAAAAACCTCCAAAAGCACCTGAAAAACACCATAAACATGCAAATGTATGCAATCATAAACTTTATGCATGCATTGTTACTTCTAAGTGCAAATGAGACTAAAATGCTAAAATAATATGCAAAAACAAGGGAAAAGATGCATGAAATACAATTTAAAATACTCTAATATAGCAAGCTATCAGGTATCATGATCCTTGGATGGGATATCCAAACCACAAACACTTCCACATATTCACCCTCCCGAGTTCCTGTTCCCATTAGGGCGTACATTGATTTAAGCATCGGAAAACCTTCGGGAGGAAAATCCTCTTCTGGTTCTGGACCCGACTCACTGGTTTGCCCATGTACACAGGACCCATGCAGACTTTCTCCCAGGAACCTTATACTGCTCATCCCCCCAACGACGAATCTCAGAGACCCAACTCCACTACTTGAACGATCATGCACCTCCCATTAGTATTATGTAATTTACTTCTGAACAATTGACGATAGAAGGAGGGCACTACAAGAATCATCTAACATAGTTACATTTTATTTTGTAGGTATAAACATAAATTTGTAACAAAATAAAAATTTGCAACAATTCACTACAAAAATATTTCGCGAATTTGACGGCGTAGCTATTTGGTTTTTGTAACAATGTGTAGCAAAATTGCTACAATTACTCACAGATCAATTTTGCATCAATTTGAATCAAATTAGGTACAATATAATTTGTAACAAATTAGTTATAAATAGTGTGTGACAATCTTACAAAAAATCTACAAATTAATTGTCACTAATAACTATAAATACTTTGTGGTAAATTTGTGGCATTTACAAAAAAAGTTAACAAAAAAAATAAATTATTTATTTATTATAATATTTTGTTATATACTACATATTTTGTGATAAAGAAAAATAATGCATAAATAAATAAAAATTGGCCGGCGGAGATGTGATAGAAGACAGATGAACCCTCTGTTTTTTTCCGATGAAGAACGGATGAACCCTCTACTTCGGCAAAATCAGATCTCGAAGATCTCTCCAATGAACCAGTCAAATGGTGTATGTACTTCTTGATTGGGAAATCTTGACGGTGGAGAGTTAGTGGCAATGAAATCAGAAAAATAAAGGGGTTGATCTGAAGAACATGTGGAGGGAGAAGGAGAAGAGAAGACTTACATAGGTCTATTTGAGCGAGCAGTAGAGGCGAGAACACCGAGAAGGAGAAGCACGAATTGTTATGACAAGAAGAAAAAGAATGAAAGGTTTTTGTCCATTAGATTTAAATTTATAATCAACGGTTGATAATAGTACAAAGCTTGATCTTTGTCTCTATATATTAACCAATAAGAAGAAAGAAAACAATGTCACTTTTATTATTTGTTTTTAGTAGATTAATTTTATAATTTAGTATTTTAGAGTAATGTTTAGTAAACTAATGTAAATAAATTATATATCTCAAACAATGTCAATAATATATATTTGTAAAGTTTTGATGACAATTTTCACTTATAATCAACTTCATTTACAAAATAGTTATATTTTAATTTTAATACTTTTGACTTAATTTGTGTTTGTGTGTTAAGTTTAAGATTTACAATTCACAATTTAGGGTTTATGATTTAATTTTAGGTATTTGATAATTAAACTTTGAGATTTATAAAAATGATTAGATTTAATTATTTGTAATCTTTTAAATGTGTTGCTTTTTGGTTTTAGCTATATATAATTATATATTATTTTATAGTTTTTTAAGATTTTAGAAATAATTATATTCAATATCTTTTGACCATTATTGACCAAATAACTTTTTGACCAAAATATTCGTCAAAAATTTATAAAAATTTTGTCAAAATCAGCAAAATATTTTGACCACTTTTCGACCAACTAGTTTGATCAGAAAATTTTGATCATGATTTATGGTCAAAAAATTTTGACCACTCATTAGTTACAGTTTTAATTGTTGCTAATTTGAAACAAATTGTCACAATGTCGTTTGTTGCTAATTTGTAGCAATTTTATTACAAAATTGTTACATAATTATTTTTTCTAAATTTGTTACATTTTTGTTTGTTGATATTTAAAGCAAACTAATCATAAATTTAATTATGTCACAAATCGTAGCAAAGTTTATATAAAAACTTACAAATTAGTTACAAAACATTTTGTTGCTAAATTTATTACATATTTTTCATAGATTTTTGAAGCAATTTTGCGACAACATAAACTTTATCGCAAACCGTAGCAAATTAGATACAAAAAGTAACAAAATTGCTACAAATCATTACATTCTTTATAGTGTAATAAATTTGTCGCTAATTATAACAAAATATAGCCACAATTTTATTTTGTAACAAAATTAGTAGCTATGTTAACTTTTTCTTGTAGTAGAGGGACGACCGGTATGTAATCCCACAAAGAAAGCGGTCAACATCGTTACTAGATAACCAGCCGCCGGTGCGATCCGAAACCCATGACGGCCAAAGAAGACTAAACCATTCAGAAAGTACCGTGTGGCGGAAGCCGAAAGATAAAGTAGAGCAGGGAGGAGACCTTTGCTCCTGGAGACAAGCTAGGCCACCGGCCTTAACCATGGTCCCAGAAGTGCGACCACCCCGAGAGTCTTTGTTCTGCGGACGTCCATGCCTTGGCATGCGCCGTCCAGCCAAAGCCAAGGTCCCCCTGTCACTAACAAAAGGCGCAACTCGGGGCCGAAGAGACAATTGACTCTTGCGCGAAACCAAGTGTTGGGGTCAAGAAGATTTTAGGGGATCGAGTTAGACATTTTTCATCTCCTTAAAGCCGTAACATGTTGAAGACTTACGCGAGCATTTAGTTAGTTCTAAAAGGCAACCATGCATTTCTGATATTTGCTCTGGGCCGAGGGATTCAGTTTGTCTAAAGAAGTCAGTTCGTTTGAAAATTAAGTCAAGTCCGACTAAAGTTGCTAAAGATCCGTATCAAGTACTCCGGGCAAAGAAGCGAAGATAGCATTGAATAAAATTAAATTTTATTCATATTAAGAGCCAGAGACAAGAACTATAACAAGATTTCTACATCAAGGTTCAAAAGGCTGCACTCGCCACAAACGGCGAGTGTAAAAAACGAGAAAGAGGCGAAATCCCTGAAGACCAACCCCCTCCAGGAGTAAGGTTGCCAAAAGGAGCACAAAGGGGAGGAAGTGGCAGAGGATAGCCGCAGCAGAAGAAGAGCCATCATGCAGAGGGCTGCCCGAATGCTAGGATTCAGGGCAATGAGCCGCCAAGGAGAAGAGATAGAGGGCGCAAAAAAGAAAGCTACCTCAGTCACCATGTCCTCCTCCCATGAGCTGGAGGCCACATGACGTGAAGTCACCGCCCGACCTTCAGGTCCAGAGTCCGGACAAACACCAGGAGTTTGCATAACTCGCTCCGTATCTCTTTGTTAGCTGCCCAAAGATCTGCCACCAAGCCACACTCTCCCTTAGACTGTCTGAGAGGTCTGGCTTTTCTCCTTGTCTTTCGCCATAGCCGCCCAACATCATCCCCAATGATGCACAACCGCGAGTAACCTTCGCGCCCCGGGCCACCAGGCTGGAAACTGAGATGAAGCGCTCCCGGAAGGGTCCAAATCTCCCCCGTGAGAGTATTGACCCAGCAGCACTCCGCGTGCAAGTGCTCTTCCGGGAAGGAAATTCAGAGCCTGACGCGGAAACCAGAGGAACCTCGCTAGTACCGGAAGAGCCATTTCCAAGGCACCCTGAGCGCTCACCTTAGGATGCAGCCACTGCATCTCCTTGAGGACTCTCTCCTCCCGTTCCTGTGCCGACATGAGGGAGTCAGTGAGATAAGCCACTGATCCGATCGCCTTTGCCAGACCATCAGTAGTCAGGTCAGCAGAGCAAGTACGATTGTCGCACCAAGACACCACAGATCCTCCGAACGGAGCTCCAAACCCCAAACCCATCAGCAGGAGACCAGAAAAAACTGTGTACCCATCGAGAAGATGAGGCCGCATAGCCTAGCGATTAGGAAGCCACAAAGAATAGCTGGCCCCGGCAGGAGGCTCACGCCTTAATCGGTGAGAACGTTTGTGACTAGTCCCACCTCGTGATTTGAGCGAAACAACCTTGAGCCCGGGGACACCTTCAAAAAACTGAAGACAAGCTGAAAGTGACCAATGTCTAGCCAATCAGGCTTCTGCATCGTAAGAAGCGGAATCCTTGTCGACTATCTTAATGAAGCTCAGAGAAAGATTGCAGAGCCGATCTGAAGGAAAATGAAGAATGAGCGTGGTCGAGCAGCACTTTGAAAGAGAAGAAAATAAAAGAATCTCATGTTTCACCTATTTATAAAATTGGCAGGAGACAAGGTAATGATTGCAAGTCTCGGTCCAATGGTGAAAGACGATAAAATCCAAGGGCCTAGCTTATAATTAACTCCGTCTCAAGCCATGAATCAAAGTGGCCTCCCTTTAATGGGTGGTTGATGCGATGCTTTCCGGCCTAGAAAAGGGAAGAAGCGCTAGTTTACGAGAAGCAAGGCAAACAGTGCGGCGTTAGTTCCCACACAGCGAACAAAAATCCGCCACATTGATCGTACCCACTGATGAAAAAGAAAACAGCCCCGACCAGAAAAATTACCACTCCTGACCAAGAGAAGCAGCACAAAAGCATTTGAAGCCCCTAAGAACACATATGAATAATCCATCAATGGCAAGTCATAACATGACGGTATGAGTTTTCAAACCCTATAGGAAACATGTATCGCTCCAGGGAAGCCCTCACCCACGAGGGTAAGTCACGCGGGCTCACTATGTCATTAGTTCACGTGTGCAAGCCCCTTAATAGTCTCGTTAGACGCATGCATTCATCTTATACCTTGTTTGAATGATTGCATGATTCCTTGCATGAGTGGTTTTCTGGTTGAATGATTTCTTGCATGAATACTTGATTTTCCTTATCATGTGATTCTTTGCCTCCTTAAATCCCTGCTTGCATGTTCACTCAATCGCCTGATGATACAAGAGTTTGGACTCTCTTGGTCAATCACCCATTGTACTAGTCTGTTGTAGTATAAGGGTCTTATTGCCAATCCAAGGGGTTTAGTTTGAAATACAGAAGAGTTGCAAGCAGAAAGCTCTAAGTCAAGTGAAACAGAAGGGTTTTTGTTGCTCAAGCAACTGAACTAACAACCAAAGATGATCATATACCAAAAGGTACTTAAGAAAAGGCAGTTTAGCAGTGATGAAAGAAGCAAACAAAGCAAATAAATAGAGCACTTAACAGAATTCGAAATTCAAATAAAGAGAAAAAAAGTTCCTAGATGTGGTTATTGATTTTGGGGGAATTCAAAAGCTAACTAAGGTTGCTGCAAGCATCATTGATCAAACAAACAAGCTACCAATGTTGATTCCTAGACATAGAATTCACAAACAAGCAAGCTAAGTTCAATCTCATGACAAATAGCACTTTGCTAACATTCTAACAAGAACTAATCATCATTAGTGCTAAAACATTTAACAAGCATGATAAACCAAGTCTATTCATGTCAAAATACTCCTTAAATAGTCAATCTCTTGAGCTAAGGCCAGTAAATCCTCTATTAAACAAGATCAACATTTCATCAAACACTTGGTGGGCATAAGTGAAAGCCTAATTCTAGATTCATGAGATCAAGATAAATCTAGCTTAAGAACAGATTAATAGAGAGGAACCCATGTTATTAAGCACTAAACAAACCTTAATCAATCCTTCTATCCCCCTAATCTACCACATCTAAGAACTATAAGCAAACTACTCACTAATAGTCATGTTTAACACCAAATCACAAGGGGAAAATATGCTAATCATGATTAAAGAAAGATTAAGAAAAGATTAAAGGCAAATACAAACTTATATTAAGCAAAGACATAAATTGTCTTATAAACCAAAGGAAATCACTCAAGAACAGTAAACTGCTAAGACCTCTCGCCAAAAACCCTTAAAACATGGTATTTATACTTAAAGAGAAAACCCCTAACATAATGGCAAAATGGTAAATAGAAGCATATTTGGGCTGGTTCCTATCGGTCTACATGTGACCGATAGCTTGATCGATAGGCTGGCTATCGGTCT
Source organism: Thlaspi arvense (assembly GCA_911865555.2). Classification (NCBI taxonomy): domain Eukaryota; kingdom Viridiplantae; phylum Streptophyta; class Magnoliopsida; order Brassicales; family Brassicaceae; genus Thlaspi; species Thlaspi arvense. Next base: position 12,628,983 of record OU466861.1, read on the forward strand.
TGAAGATGACCGATAGGGTGACCGGAATACGTCTGATATGTTTCTGTCGGTCACTCCTTGTGACCGGTAGCTTGATCGATAACTCCATATCGATCACTCTTTGACCGATAGCCTTCGTGTCTTGACCAATATGGCTTCCAGAAACATCTGCCTTGGCTCCTTTTGCTCCATCTTAGCTTAGCTAGCCTCTTTGTTCATTCCCACAGCTCCTCCTTACTCCTCATAGCTCCATAAGCACCTAAAAACATCCTTGATGCAAAGAAAATGCAAACTACATCCTAAATGCAACTTAAATCTAAAAGGAGAAGAAAATGGGACTAAAAAAAGAGAAAACATGCAAAAGAAAACCAAAACATGAACTAAATACAAGTCTAAATAATGTAAATGTATGAGATATCAACACCCCCACACTTGCCATTTGCTTGTCCTCAATCAAATAAGAACCAATGAGAGAGTGAGGTTTGAAGGTGGGCATTCAAATCAAAAAGTGCAAAGATAAAGAGATGGACTCAATGCTTAAGTGCCTAGTTGTGGGATGCAAACATAATTAACTATAATTCAAAGTACTTAGCCATGCTCATCATGTTTCAAAATGATCTCAAATCTGAACTTAGACAAATGCTCAAATCAATCAACTTTTTAACATTCAATTAAGCTCAAAACCATGAATCATGTTTAGGCAAATCAAGTGAATGCATTTGGTTCAAAGGGTGAGGTAAAAGCACACTTACACATGCAATTCAAAGCTCTCTTCTACCCTTTTACCCAAAGATGAATCCTAAACACTTCTAAACCCCAAAATAAATCCATAAATCTACCTTTTTCCTAAACTCTACCCTTTCTCCTTCTTGCTTATATGGCTGCTTCTTTTTGTTGGGAATTGCTCTTCTTTGTTGCATTGGCACCATTTTTCTCCTTTGGTGATCTGCCTTGGGTCTGATTTCTTCTTTGGATTGACCCTTCAAAGCCTTGATGTTGATGGCGCCATTCTATCATAACACTTAGAGTTTTTATTTCCCTTTACTTAACCACAATTCTAGACTCATTTTCCCATACTACCATTTCAAACTTTTCCTTCTTCGTTTAAATCATATAATCATTAAAACTCAAAACCACTTAACTTCTACCCTTTTATCCCAAACTCCTAACCTATAATCAAGCTCAAAATGCAAGTTGATATCTACAAGAGAGCTCATCATTGCCAGCCCTATTCCTAACACTTTTTGCCAAGACAAAATTCAAAAATGATATGAAAATGCCTCACAACTCTCAAGATAGTGTTTAAGCTTAGAAGAAGGTTTGGTTAAGGGAGTGGATAAGCTATTTGGATCAACAAGAATGGTAAAAAGGGAAAAGATGATCCAAATATGTATATCATAGCCATGAATTCACTTTTCAATGCACAACCATGATAATTTAAATATTCAAATTAAGGTTCAAGTTGATAAAGCTGATTTTCAAAGAACAGATGCTTTCAGTATGAGATGAGATGATCAAATTTAGCAATTCAAGCATGGTTCAGTCTTAACTTCTAGCTTTCTTATGATGCATCAAACAGCTAACAACTTAAACATTGAAATCATCTTTAAAGACTAAGCACTTTACAAGGAAGATTCATCATTATGCCCTATGCAAATGCAATGCAACCTATATGTCAACATTAGACTCAATCCTATGATAATGAAATGCAACTATATGCTTTCTTTTTGGTTTGCAAAAAGATGCAAATTTTTTCAAAGTTTTCGATTTTTTTTGTGATTTTATATGCCTTAGATGAATGCATGATATGCATGTGACTCAAGATGAAGAAGATGAAAAACTAAGAAAGCAAAACACAAAGTCAAACCCCAAATCTCTCCCCCACACTTAAATTACACAGGCCCTTGTGAAATGAAAGTAGTAAGAGAGAGAAGCAACAAAATATATTAAAAAACTAAAAAAATGCAGTGGTAAAGACAATGATAAGGATGTGGTAACTTTTAGTGAGAGGAGTGATAGGAGGATTCAGATGTCTCTGGCTGTGGAGACTTGCTAGCTCTTCTTTTGAAGATGTTTCTGCTTCTTGAGCTTGAGCTTGAGATGAATCACCTTGAGTGTCCCATTGCCATGTTGACTGAACCTCAGAAGGAGTGTATACTGGCGGCTCCCATGCTGATGGTATATGGGTCCTTGGCTTATAAGATGAAGCCCTTGGTTGTCCCCATGTTCTCCATTGATCACTTGGTTGCACATGAAATGAGTGTCTTTCTTGGGGATTCCAAACAGCTTCCTCTTCTTTAGTAGGTTCAACTTGTGGTATTGACTCTTCATGGTGAGAAGTGTACTCATGACTATGGCTTTGATGGGAAGCTCCTCTTGATGTGGCTTTATCCTTCTTGAACTTCCCATTGACCATCTTCACCAGCTTCTTTATGGCCTTGTCTTGCCATTTACACCATTTCTGAAGTTTTTTTATATGTTCATAAGCAAACTTCAGGGAGCTTCCTTGGCTTGGGACTTCATAGGGCTTGAAGTGGAACTGCTCAGAGTTGTAGTTCAGCACCTCATCTTCATCAAGCTCTTCTTCTTGAGATTCTCCTTGACTTTCAGCGCCAGCATCAACTTCTCCTTGTACCTCCTATTCAATGTTCTCTTCACTCTCTTCTTGCTCATCTTTCTCAACTCTCTTCTTCTCTCTCTTCTGGGACAGGGCCTCCATGGTAAAGCTGATTTTCATCTGGGCAGAAGCTGATATTGCTCCTCATAGAGATGGATGTATGTTGTGGATTAGGAAAGAGTAATCTTGCTGGTTCTCTGAAGTTCTTGAGAAAGTTGTAGACATGCTTCCCTTTGATGCTCTTCTTAAGGAAATGACTCTTCCTAAGATAATCCAGATCTATCCACAATGACTCCAAAGCATCTTCCTCATATTCCTCAAGGTTTACACCATTAGAACAGCTGTCACAACTCCTCCTATGTGGAGCTGTGGGTTCCTCTCCCTTTTGCCTTTGTTTAAAATCCAGCTTCTATAGGATTGGAGCTGCTCCATCAACATGGTCACAAAGCATGTATATCTGCTTCACGGCTTTAGAGGTGTTCCATCTCTGCTGGTGACCACAAGTTCATGCATTCAATTGCATATGAAGTCTCTTTTCTTTCCTGTGAGATTTGTTGTTTCCTTTCTTGCAAATAATGTGTTTGCAAGAGTCTTGTGAGCATATCTCACAGCAGGATGCTTCAGATGTTGATTCCTTGTGGTTCCAGCTATGAAATGGCCAGCCCCAATCACGCCCCATAACATGTCATGCTGCCTCTGGGAGATTAAGAATTTGTTCCTCTTGTGAGCATAAGACATCAGACCAAGCGCTTGAGAGAGCTCAAAGAAGGTTGTTGTGAATCTTTGCTTGCCAAGCTTGAAAGATATCCACCCATTGCCATTGGACAGCTCACTCTCTTCATAGCCAACCACCTTGAAAGTAGAGTGGAACTGATAAGTGAGTTTCTGGTAGGAGGGGAGTGAGTTTTCCATAAAGAGGCCAAGCCCCATGTGCTCAAATATTATCTTGCAATCCACATAGATCCCAAGCGCCTTCATTGTGGAGGGACAGGGGTATCTTGTAGGCTTGAAAGTGCATCTGTTGAAGTGCTCCATGAATTCTCTAGCACTTGGCTCCTTGTATAGGACTTCTTCTTCTACAGCTTTGCCCTTTCCATTGGGCTTGGCAGCTTTGTTTCCAACAGGCTTCTTCCCACTAGCTTTTGATGACTGCCCATCAGCAGCACCTTTGCCTTTATCTCTTCTAGTCTTTGGAGAAGTTGGCGCTTCCTCTTGCGGTGCTTTCCCTTTGCTTCCAGCAGCAGTTTTTGCTCTCCCCATGGTACCTAAAAGAACAAAGCTTGAAGATGCTATGAGTAGAAGAACAACAATTGAGAAACCAATGACTAAAAGCTTTAGAAAGAATCTCTCTAAGCTAAAATAAGTTTAAATAGTATTTAAACAAGATTAAACTTTCAAAGAGCTATGAGAATTCACAAGCTAACAGTCATAAACATGCTAGAGTTCATAACAAGATTTAAACATTAATGCATGTGAACCTAGTATGGTGGCTCTAAACAAAGGTAAAGATGATTATGCAAAGTAGTATTAAAACAAGCAAAAATTAGATATATGAACATTAAACAGCATTTAGTCATTCTACTTGCTCATATTAATCATATCGACCATGCAAAATCAAAGTAAAACACCTTAAACTAAGCAAATCTAGTTCTTAAAGCTATAGATTCAACAACTTTAAACAAACTCAAAGTTTAAGAACAAGAGATGGACAGTTGAGAAAGCAAACCTTTGTGGAACTTCTGAGCACTCAAGAGAGATAAATAAGAGAAAAAGAGAGATAAAATTTCGTGCTTTAAGTGAGAGAAGTGAGAAAATGAAGTGTGAAGAGAAAGGAGGAGGTTGTTGGCTTTTAAAGAGGTTAATGGGGAACCAAGGGAATCAAGTGGGTGGGAAACAAAAGTGCTCAGAAGTATAGCTGAGTGTCAGGAAGGAGCCAAAAATTCAAATTTAAGCACCCTTGGCTCCAAGCCAAGAGAGGGATTTTTTTTTTTTACTGAAAATTGAAATGCTTACCTCGCGGGGCTATCAGTCAGTTTGTGACCAATAGGGTGACCGACAGGGTGCTATCGATCACTTGTTGACCGATAGGGTGATCGATGGCTCTCCTGCTGAATATCGGTCACATTCCTGTCCTACAGAGTGACCAAAATACACTCGATTGTTTTCTATCGGTCACTATCAGATCGATAGAGTGACCGATATACAACCGATGCATTTCCATCGGTCAATCCCTGATCGATAGGGTGACCGATAGCATTTACACTTTGTACTTCCTTTTCCCTATCGGTCATAACTGACTGATAGGTTGACCGATACATTCTTGGCTCCACAACTATCGATCACTTCATGCTCGATAGCATGACGGATAGGCTTGTATCAGTCTGGTCTTGACCGATACAGTGACCGATAGTAGCCAAGATGCATTTGTTTTTGCTTCCTCAAGCACTTTCTCACGCCCCAAACCAAACTCATGCTTCTAAAAACATTAACCAAGCATAAAAAGGAACTAAAAAGCAAAATATATACACAAGATACCATGGGACTACCTCCCAAGTGTGCTTGTTTAGAGTCACTTAGCTTGACTTTGATTACCTCACTAGTGGAGGTGAGGAGAAGGAGTCTTGGAACTCCTTGGTGATGTCCTGCTTCCCTTGACTCTGGTGGTAACTCCATTCAGCTTGATCTAAGCAAAAGGTACAGTTTTCCCCTCTTGGTGCATCTTGAACCAAACCTCACCCATCTTTGAGCCACTTGGTTGCAACCACCTCTCATCTCTTAGTAACCAGACTGATTTCATTCACATTCTTGTAACCAACCATTTCAAGGACCTCCTTTTCAGTGGTGTCTTCAAACAGCTTTGGTAAACAGCAGCCATCAAAACTTTCTCCTTGGTAGCCCTCAAACTCTGGCCAGTTCTTGTGAACTTCTTTCACTTTGTTAAGATCCATAGAGAATGCATGATCATGCTCCAGCTTGTTTCCTTTGCTGTCAAACTTCAGAACCTTATTCTTGGTAAGCCTCAACTCTGTTGAGAAAGCTTTGGCATCAAACACAGCGCCAGATGAAGCTAGAAATGGCCTTCCAAGAATGATTTCATTCTTTATCTACCCTTCCATATCAAGCACCAAGAAGTAAATAGGTATAGTGACTCCTTCAATCTGCATAGGTACATCTGTAAGGGCTCCTAAAGGCATCTTTACAGTCTCATCAACAATGGTAAGAGAGACATTGCTTTGCTGAAACTTAGTGTAGCCTAACTCTTTAGCAGTACAAGCTGGTAACAGATTGATGCTTGCTCCTAGATCCCACAAACAGCTCTTGAAGGTCTTGCCTTTGAGCTCACAAGGAAGAGTGAAGCAGCCTGGATCTCCAAGCATCTTAATGTTCAGCTCCTTAACCTCAGATGCTCCAGCTTTAGCTTTCAATTTCTCAAGCTCCTCTCGATCATTCAGACCTTTCATTTCCATTTGAGCAGCATAAAGGGTCTCATACTTCTTGACTAGCAACTCTTTGAATCTTCTTGGAAAAGGGATAGGGAACTGGCAGATAGGGAGAACAGCAGCTTGAGTTTTCTTCTTAACATCAAGGACTTCAACAAAGTCTTCCATTTTAGCATCAGCAACTTCAAGTGGCGCCCATTTCTCTTCCTCCTTGTTGTCTTCTTCTTTAAGAGAGTTCTCCTTAATGGCATAAGCTTCAATAAGCTACTCCCCCCCCCCCCCCCCCCCCCCCCCCCCACCCCCATTCTGAATGTCAATGTCCTCATTGATTAAGGAAATGAAGTCTTCAATGATAGCTTCTTCTTCAAGAGGAGTAAAGGCAACTGCAGACTCAAGAGATTGGCAGTACTCCTTTGGATTGTTCTCACATTTGCCAGGAAGAGTGCCTTGAGGACGTGGTGCTGTGCCCACTCCTTTGTTGTTCTCTAGAGTCTTCACTCTTGCTGATAACCCATCGAATTTGTTGGTCAACTCCACATGAACTGAATCAGTTTTATTATGAACTTCAGCAAACTTCTTGTTCATGTCCAAGGTATTGTTAACCTGATTCTGAAGCACTTGCTGCATCATACTCTTGAGTTCAGGATCTTGGGAGCTGGAGGAAGCTTGAGCTGGAACTAGAGCACTGAAACCTGGAGGATTGTAGGGCGCTCTTGGATGGAAGTTATTGTTCCTCTATTGAAAACCTGATTATTGTTGTAGGGAACAAAGGGTCTTGGGCCAGCTTGTTGTTGCTGTTGAGGTGGGTACACTTGGTCTTGAGGATTTGCAACATTGTTGTTTCTGTATGAAAGGTTTGGGTTTGGTCTGTAGTTTCCATACCCATTGTAGCCTCATTGGATACCAAGATAGTTCATCTTCTCAATTTGGCAAGTCTCTTGATCATCAAGCTGAACCATATCACCAACAAAGTGAACTTCTTTCTTCTCCCTTAGCAACATATCCAGCTTCTCATGTAAGACTTTGATCTCTTTCCTGCTAGACTCCAACTCATCTTTAGCACTTCTTGGAGCTCTGTCAAACTTTTCATTATAATTGCCATCAGACTAAGCTAGATTCTTAACAAGCTCCAATCCTTCATCCACATCTTTTGACAAGAAGTTCCCATTTGATGCAGTGTCCAAGAGCATTCTTATCTTAGGCAATGCTCATGTGTAGAGAGTAGAGAGCAGAGAGGCTTGTGAGAAGCCATGGTGAGGGCATTTCAGTGTGTAGCCCTTGAATCTTTCCTAAGCTTCACCAATGCTTTCATTGTTCCTCTGTGCAAACCCTGAGATCTCATTCCTTATCCTTGCAGTCCTTGAAGTGGAGAAGAATTTTGCTAAGAAGGCTTTCTTGCACTCATCCCAGCTAGTGATGCTTCCTTGGGGTAAGTTTTTCTTCCACTGATGTGCTTTGTCTTCAAGAGAGAAAGGAAACAACCTTAGCTTGAAGCCATCTTCACTCACTCCATTTATCTTTGTAAGGGAGCAAAGTCTGTCAAAGTTATCCAAGTGATCCAAGGGGTCTTCAAGTGGTAAACCATAGAACTTATTGCCCTGAACCATTGAGATCAATCCAGACTTGATCTCAAAGTTATTATTCTGCACTGTTGGAGGAATGATCCCAGTTCTGTAGTTATAAGCATTTGGGGCGTCGCCAGCTCCTATGGGTCTCACTGCTCATGGAGCTTGAGCTGCTCCTCTAGGTCCCTGTTCACCTTGCAAGCCCTGAACACCTTGCTGACCTTGTAGACCCTGAGCGCCAGCTGCTTCTGAGGACCTTGGAATCTCATGTCATCCACAACATGTGGTTCCTGATTATTCATCCCTAACCTCTCAAAGTGCTGTGATCTCTCTCTCTTTGTCTTCTTGCTCTCAACTCTCTCTCAAGTTGCAAGATGCTGTTCTGATAAAGTTGCAGATTTTTAGTGCCTCTAGACCTTAAATGCATGCACAGAGAGAAACCAAGAGTAGAAACAGAGTTAGTAACCAAATTCAAAGAAAACTCGATCTTAAAGATTCTAAAAACTCCAATGATTCAAACAGAAAACCCCAATGGCAACGGCGCCAAATTGATACAAAAGTTTGGACTTTCTTGGTCAATCACCCATTGTACTAGTCAGTTGTAGTATAAGGGCTTAATTGTCAATCCAAGGGGTTTAGTTTGAAAGACAGAAGAGTTACAAGTAGAAAGCTCGAAGTCAATTGAAACAGAAGGGTTTTTGTTGCTCAAGCAACTGAACTAACAACCTAAGATGATCATGTACCAAAAAGAACTCAAGAAAGGGCAGTTTAGCAGTGATCAAAGAAGCAAACAGAGCAAATAAACAGAGTACTTAACAGAATTCGAAATTCAAATAAAGAGAAGACAAGTTCCTAGATGTGGTTATTGATTTTGGGGGAATTCAGAACCTAACTAAGGTTGATACAAGCATCACTGATCAAACAATCAAGCTACCAATGCTGATTCCTAGACATAGAATTCACAAACAAGCAAGTTAAGTTCAATCTCTTGACAAATAGCACTTTGCTAAACATCTTAACAAGAACTAATCATCATTAGTGCTAAAACATTTAACAAGCATGGTAAACCAACTCTATTCATGTCAAAATACTCCCCAAACAGTCAATCTCTTGAGCTAAGGCCAGTAGATCCTCTATTAAACAAGATCAGCATTTCATCAAACACTTGGTGGGCATAAGAGAAAGCCTAATTTTAGATTCATGAGATCAAGACAAATCTAGCTTAAGAACAGATTAATAGAGAGGAGCCCCTGTTATTAAGCATTAAACAAACCTTAATCAATCCTTAAATACCTCTAATCTACCACATCTAAGAACCCTAAGCAAACTACTCACTAATAGCCATAATTAACACCAAATCACAAGAGAAAAAAATGCTAATCATGATTAAAAGAGAGATTAAAAAAGATTAAAAGCAAATACAAACTTATATTAAGCAAAGAAAGAAATTGTCTTACAAACCAAAGGAAATCACTTAAGAACAGTAAACTGATAAGACCTCTCGCCAAAAACCCTTAATACATGGTATTTATACTTAAAGAGAAAAGCCCTAACATAATGGCAAAATGGTAAATAGAAGCATGTTCGGGCTGGTTCATATCGGTCTACATGTGACTGATAGCTTGATCGATAGGCTGGTTATTGGTCTTGAAGATGACCGATAGGGTGACCAGAATACGTCTGATTTGTTTCTATCGGTCACTCCTTGTGAACGATAGCTTGATTGATAGCTCCCTATAGGTCACTCCTAGACCGATAGCCTTCATGCCTTGACCAATATGGCTTCCAGAAAATGTCTACCTTAGCTCCTCTTGCTCCATCTTAGCTTAGCTAGCCTCTTAGTTCATTCCCACAGCTCCTCCTTACTCCTCATAGCTCCATAAGCACCTAAAAACATCCTTGATGCAAAGAAAATGCAAACTACATCCTAAATGCAGCCTAAATCTAAAAGGAGATGAAAATGGGACTAAAGAAAGAAAAAATATGTAAAAGAAGACCAAAACATGAACTAAACGCAAGTCTAAATAATGTAAATGTATGAGATATCACCTGACCTTTCGAGCCTCCGCAGACTTTTCATTTTACTTTTCCTTGTCGATTTATCACACCTTCGTTTCTGTCGATCTCCGCGTTCGAAATTCCATCAAAAACCCTTAATCAAAACCTCTCGATCAAAATTTCTTCTAGCATGCTCCCAATGGACTTGCTCGCCTTCCGAGGGGCATCATTCCTCCGGGAATTATAAACTCCGGTCCCGCAGACCTTTGGGTCCTTTTTACCAGCTCCCTCTGGAGGCCGTGCGACTTTCCAGCATGGTCCTCCATGGACTTGCTTGACTTCTGAGGTACCATTCCTCCGGAAATTTTGGACTCCGGTACCGCAGACCTCTGGGTCCTTTGTCAGCTCCTTCCAGGGTGATAGGGGTCTAGTTTTACCCAATTTATAATACTACTGCAAGTGCACAACAATGCAGTTATAGCACAAAGGATTATCGAATCCCAGGGGAGTAAGCTACTACACTACAAATTTTAGATTCAGATTATCCTAAGTCAAGCCAGATGAATGTAAATCAAAACAACTAAATTAAAACGAAGCAGGCGGTTATTGGATGTTCTTGAGATTCAAGAGACTAAAACGATATGCCAGAAAATTCGCAGGTTGAATCCGAGAATGTAGAATGTAAACTATCAGGATATTATTATAACTGTATAGAACTCGAAACAATGATAAAAAACCAATTAACTCTCGTTGCAGAAGTTATCTATGCATAAATTCCAGAAATTCAAATCTCTTTTCAAATTCTAATAATTCAAACAAGCATTAACGATCAGGTTCGATTATTCACAAAATTCATAAATCAAATCTCTCTGCAGATAGTAATTTTGCCCATCAAAGACTAGTTCTGGTGATTAACAATGCTCTCACATCTATTAAACAACCTAGAATGCAATTTCAGGATGACTAATTCTAGAATCAAGATATGTGCAAATCAAGATGAAGAACCAATGAATTAATCCTGACAGTAAAATAAATCTACAAACTCATCAACAACCTTTAAATTATCATACCCTAGCTAACAAACTACTCAGACATAATGAATTGAGAAAACATCATGAATAAAATAGATTGCATAAAAAAAATAAGTATAGAGATAAAAGGGGTTCGAATTCTTCTCTAAGAAGAAACAGAGTCTTAGAATTGTCTCCCCAAAAGCTCTGGCACAAATCTCTCTCTAGATAATCAGATATAGGCCTAAGAATGGCTGAAAAACTAAAATACAGGATAAAAACAAATTGGGGCCTTTTTGAAATTAATAAAACTTCTAGGCCAAAACTGCAAATCTTCCTTTATCTTTTAATCAGCTCCCGCAAGGTCTTCTTAGGGGGTGACGAGCGTCACCAATGGGTGTTGACGAGCATCACCCATGGAATAATACGTCTTCTTGTTGCTCTCATCGGGAAGGTCTCCAGCTTTGCTTCAGAATGCTCCAAAATCTCCAATTATGCTCCAAGCACCTATTAACCTGTAAAGACTCTAATGGGACTCTAAAAAGACCAAAAAGACTCTATAAATAAGACTTATATCATGGTTAAAAACTATAAAAACCATGATATATCAACTCCTCCAGACTTAGCTTTTGCTTGCCCTCAAGCAAACAGAAGACAAAGAACAGAGTCGAGGTTTGAAAATGCGGGAACTCACCTTCTCATATATCATTGTTTTAACTGTTCATCTTGTAATCCACACACTGCTTAATTAAACCAAATTGAACCACCATGTACTTCTCCTTAGACATTCACAGTATCTCAAATTCAACATATAAATTCACATCATTGTCCAATAACCATCCTTGCTAAACCTCATTGTCAATCTAAATATTCAAGAACCTTCTAGATTCATTCCCATACTATACCTAAATAAATTTGCACTGCAATCAATCAACCTTTGGTACTCTTTCTCTCCCCCAGACTTATTATCTTCTTATGTTTCACTATATTATTCAGGTGTAGGTAAATAATGGTATCACAAGATAATCCTAACCTTACTTCCTTTTGTGATCATCTCTTTAAAATGAAATATTTGGATCATTGGAAATGTTTCTACCCTTCACCCGAAGAGAATCATATCAAATATTCGAAATTTATCATATTTTATTTCCTTTTTTTGTTTTTTTTTTAAACAAGGGAGAGGAGTACTATTACTTTTCAAACATTGTAGGTAATTTATCAGGCATGAATGAGGAATCAAGCTCTATGAACATCAAACTTACTAATTTAGTCTTTTTGAAGCTTAAGTTAAGTGGACTTTGCTGAAACTATTGATGTTTCTAGTTAACTGGTGAGCCTAAGGATTTTTCATTAGTCAGAAACTGGTATTAATCATGCAGCAATAGTCACTCATATAAAACAATCAACACAAACAATCAAAAAAAAGTTCCTAGTTCCCAACTAATTTTGACTCAATAAAACAGGTTTTTTCACACAACTAATTGACTCTCAAAACAGAACACATTGTCAGTAACTACCTCTTCCAGACTTAAACAACATTGTCCCCAGTGTTATAAAGCCTGAAGTTGGTAAAAGAGATGAAGTGGGACAGAAATAAGATAAAAAACCAAGTGTTTACCTGAGTCTGCAGCTGGTGACGCTCGTCATCAAGTGGTGACCCTCGTCACCCCTCCTTGGTGTCCACCTTGGTAACCATCTAGGTCGTCACCACTCCGTCAAACCACTCAAATCTTTTTTTTTTTTTTAATTGTTAGAAGAACAAAAATAAGCATATGTGCATGAATTAGATGACTTACCAGTGGGTTGCCTCCCACCAAGTGCTTGTTTTCAGTCATTAGCTTGACTATGTCGGGGTTCAGACATGTGGTGGATCAGAAAGTGGCAGTGAATGCCTCGGATAAGAATGTCTCCTCATCCATGGTGGTGTATAAGCAATATGTGCATCAAATCTTCCAAGGAAGTAAGGAACAGCAACAAGGCGGGTTTTGACTTTAGGTGGGACACTTCTTTTTCCTGCAGAATCCTCAAAAGAAACACCAAGCTTTCTACGAGAATCTCGTTGCTTGCATAAGTGTGAAGCAGTTTTTGTACCTTTTAAATTCTAATTTATGAGATCAGAAGCTTTTGAATTGATTCTAGGAAGTGCATACCTTTGCATTAATAGAGGCTTATGGGCTGTGAAACGTGAATCGACTGCAACTCGATTATCTGCACTTTTTCTGTAATCTAGTTCCACAATCTTTGCTTCCATCACAGAATTGTCTTGCTCCAACAACTTGTCCTTGATTAGAACCTCATCTTTGAGCCTATTCTTGCAGATATGATCAGCGACTATGTTTCCACTCCAATCTTCTAGCTTATCAACTTTCTCACATTTCTCACCCAATCCCTCTTGAACAGCAAGCTTCTCCACTTGCTCACTAGTATCCAACTCCTTTACATACCCCGCAGTAATGTCATTTGAATGCTCCCTGATTTGATCTTCATCCATGGAAGTCCTTACAGAAAAAGACTGGCCATCAAACGTGAAACTCCCTCTTCACTTGTCCATGTCAAAATGCATCATCAATGATGGCTCCAGCTGTAGCCAAAAAGGATCTTCCAAAAATGAGAGGATCTTTAGGTTCTTCACCATAATCCAAAACCACAAAATCTGTGGGAATCATGCAATCTCTCACTTTGATAGGCACATCCTCAATCATGCCTTTTGAAAACCTTACTGATCTGTCAACTAGGACAAGAGAGATCCTTGTAGCTTTAAGATCAGTCATCCCCATGCTCTTAGCAACTGAATGTGGCATCAGGTTCACACTAGAACCAAGATCACATAAGGATCTTTGCAATCTTTCTGAGAAGATTGTGCAGTCCAAGACAAAGTCCCCAGGGTCTGAAAGTTTCTCAGGAATTCTATTTTGAATCACAGCATTGATCGGTTCAGTGATCATCCTCTCCTTGGTCAAGACTCAAGTTCTTAGTGATCATCTTCTTCACATATCATCTAATCACTAGAGTGGTTTTATTGGCATCAATCAATAGAAACTCAATCATCAACGTATTCATGATAATCTTGCATCTGGCATCTTCAAGCTCTTGAGTAGACCTCTCTGGAGGCTTGGGTAGGGTATCTTGGGTTTATAAACCCGTTCCTTGCCATTATATGAAGTTATGGGCAAAGCAGTTTCATTCTGGGGTGGGTGACGCTTGTCACCAAGGGGGTGACGCTCGTCACTGACTGTTAACGACCCCTGGGTGACGATCTCGGTCGTCAACACTCTGTCATAACGTTTTTTTTTGCCTCTGTAAGTTGGGTGACGAGCGACACTCCTCATGGGTGACGCTCGTTACTCCCCCTGAGCCTGAAAAATATTCATCTTCAAACTCCATCAGTTGCATGATCGCCTCTGCACTCAACCTCTTTTTCTACACTGAATAAAGCTCTTGTTCACTCTTGATTGTGATGGCATTGACATGGTGTCTTGGATTAGTAGCAGTCTTTTCAGGAAGGAATCCTTCTTGCCTTTGAACAGCTCCTGCAGTTTGAGCAACTTGAATGTCCAGTTTCTTCACATGAGTATTCAAACTCTCAATCTTCCCATTAAATTTCTGGTACACTGAATCCATCTTCCCATTGAAATCCACAGTCATCTTCTGCTGACCTTCCAATAGCTCTTCCAGCAGAAGATGACTATGGATTTCAATGGGAAGATAGATTCAGTGTATCATAGGAACAATGTAAGATGTTCAAACAAATATAATAATGCCAATCATTAGGCATATAACTCATAAATAAGAGTAATTCATTTCTATGGCATTAATCACTTTGTTAATCAATCAAATCAAGAGCTAATTATTATTAGTAGAAGATTAATCGATAAGCATGAAATTTCAGTCCTATAATGCCAATAAACACCCTAAAAATCATCATCATGTGTTATGAATGTAAATCTCTTGACTTAGTTGGTTGGAGTATTTTATCAAACTTGTGGGTAGAAAATGCCCTAAGGACTAAATCAATATGATCAAAGCAAATCTAGCATTAATAACACTAAGCAATAAATGATCTAATGGTTTTAAGTCATAAACATCATAGATCTACCCTAATCATACCCTAATCTAACCCATCCTCAAACCACAAAGGAACTAGTCACTAATTATAGTGAAATCCACAGATCTAATGATAAAAATAAGGTTAAACATGATTAGAGAGAAGAAAGATGAAAGATTTAATAAAAGAAATACTTAAAACTTACATAAACACTCAAAGATCTCTTACAAAAGTACAGCTTTTTACCAAAAAAGAAAGTTGCATAAGGAAGAACAAAGTTAAGATAAGATAACAATAAAAGTTTAGGTCATTGGTATTTATAGTGAACAGAGTAATTTCGGTCAACTTTGGTCAAAGGAGCAGATTTAGCTTGTATCGGTTTGTTGCTTGTGCCACAAACCGATATGACACATCGATACGGTCATCTGTATGGCCTATATCAGTTTGTGTCCTCGATATGATATGTACAATATGTTCCTTCATTGCCATGTATCAGCTGTATCGGCTGCAACATCCCACTATGGCCACCCAATACGGTCTCCGGCCATGCCCATATCGATGTATGACATCAATATGAGTAAGCCGATATGAGCTCATTTGTCCTGTTTCAGTTGTATTGGTTTGTGGCATCATACCAAAAACCAATATGAGTCCCCGATATGACGTCATACAATGTCTGCTTCCTTCTTCTTCTTCTCCCATTGGTCCTAGTTGCATCCTTTAATTTCCCAATGGTTTCACTGAAGAAGGACTTTTGTAAGTATTAACTAAATCCCTCTCTAGTTAGATGTAGTATAGAAGAGGTTTAATCAATCCATCCAAGAGTTAGAATAAAAGAGATGCAAGGAACTCACTAAGCTTAACCAATATGATAAAAGTAGGATTATCTACCAACCTAAGTGATCAAAGATGAGATGTACAAGTGAAATGCAATCCTATCAAGACTAAATAAAGTAATGCAATGCATGGGAACTGAATTCAACAGAAACTACCAAGGCTAGGATCTAAATGTAACAGGACTAAGGTAAACAAAGCAATGAAAGTGCAAGAACCAAAATGAATGCTAAATGCAATAACTTGAAATGCAAGGCAAGGAATGGAACAATAGCAAAGTAACTAAAAACAGAGGAAAACAGAACACAAGATGATCAAATGCAAAGAATAAAAAGGTGCAGGTTCAAGGCTAGAACAATGATGACTTGGGGATTACATAGTATCAAACCTAGGGTAGTCAAGACCAATAACAAGCAAAGAACATAATCGAGCCACTAAATCAATCAATCTACAAACATAACAGAGATGTCTAAGTTAAGCACATGTCACACCCACTTGTAATGGCGTAGTTGTACAAAACCAGCATGAAAACACAAGATTCTTATAGACCAAACATGCTACCTAAACGCCAATATAATCATCTAGGAGAATGTTCCTAACAAAGTTCTTTCAGGCAATTAAACAAACATTTTGATGCAGCAAACACCTAAAATTAGTTTCACCCTAAAAGAGTTACTAAGCACTAAGAACAACTAAGCTAAGTGATCTAAGCATGAATCCAACCAAAACTCCCTTAGTTATCAACCAATCATCCCCAGGTCTTCTCTAACTTCAAACCATATGAAACTACTTACAACACATCATGAAATCAACAGAAACAAGCAAAAATGACACATTAAACACAATCAAATAAGAATTAGAAGGAAAATAACAAAGGGAGTGCAAAACTTTATTTAAAAGATGATCTTGGTCAAAATCCCAAAGGCTTAAATAGGTTTAAAGATAAGGTTTGACAAAAAGTAGAAAAAGTTAGTCAACTCTCGGCGTTGACGCATTGGGGTGTACTGACGAATATTCTGCTCGATATGCTTCCACGATGCAGAATTCCCCTTAGTGTGGCAACAGGTTTTGAATTGAATCGTGCAAAATGTCGGGTGTCCTGCTTGATTCTGGACCCGGATATGTCATGTCTCTCCATATCGACATGTACGGTCGCCTCTCCTCGATGCTCTACCCCGGTGCAGTCTTAAAGCCCACGATCAAGCTCATGTTCCTCGTCCCACGATCCACATTGGGCATGATGCATAGGTTTTCTGATCGACGCTGTTCGTCGATATGGACACAGAGTTGGCAATAATTCTTCTTGTGGTATTTCTTCGAATGTATGCTGCTCCAAAGTCCTTCCCAAGTTCCAAAACCTCTAAACACACCTGAGTTACACCACAAACATGCACATGTATGCAAATCCTAAACTAAATGTATGAAATGCTACTTCTAAGTGCAAATGAGACTAGAATGCTAAATAAAAGTGCAAAAAAAAGGTAAAAGATTAATGAAATGCAGCTTAAATCACTAGAATATAGCAAACTATCAACACCCCCACACTTAGTCTTTGCTTGCCCTCAAGCAAATAAAAGATCAAGCATGGTGATGAAGTTTTAAAATGGGAACTCATATCATTAAAATGCTAACAATGAATCAAAATGATGTCCATGTTCCAGTGCTAGAATGCAAATGATGGAACTGTACTCTAAAACTTAGCCACACTTATCACAAAATAAAAATGATTCTCAAGTTATCAATCTACACAAACTCTCAAATCACTTGAACTTTTTCAACATTCATTAAACAAGTATCCAATGGATCAAGTTTGTGCAAATCAAGTGAAAGAATTTGGTTCAAGGGACGTGGTTATGAGATAAAAATGATCTCATTCATCAATAGCTCAAAGAAACAGGGGATGTCTCATATGAAATAAATCTATCTTAGGCAAAATGCTAAAGGTAAAAGCACACTTATGCATGCAAGTCAAAGTTTCTTCTACCCTTTTCCCAAAGATGATCTTAACTAAGTCTACATCCTAAGATAAACCCCTGAATCTACCCTCTCCCAAAGCTCTTTTGACCATTTTCTTCTTGAAATGTGGGGGACTTCTTTTTTTTTGCTTGTATGGCTGACTTATTTTAGAACTTTCTCTTCTTTGTTGTATAGGCGCCAATTTTCATCACCTTTTTGGTGGACTGCTTAGTCTGATTTTGCTCCTTTTGGATGACCTTTGTAAGCTTGTTGTTGCTGGCGCCTTTTCTTCTTTGTAACTCAGAGCTTTCTTATTTTTCACTTAACCACAAGATACAATCATCTTCCCACAATATCATTCTCTTCATGAAATCATTCCCACTCTTCTTCTCTTCTCAAAAGGTACAAACATTTAAAGCTTAAACCACTTAACTCTACCCTTCCCCAAAACTCCTAACCTAGTATCAAGCTCAAAATGAAAGATGATTTGTACAAGAGAGCTCTTCCTTGCCAGCTTTATTCCTAACACTTTTTACCAAGATAAGTTCGAAAATGATAATGCAAGGCCTCACAAACTCTCATAATAGTGTTTAGGTTTAGAAAGATGGATTGGTTAAAGGTATGGTTAATTGTCCCTTAATGATAAGGATCAGCTACTTGGATCAACAAGAGTGGTGAAAAGGAAGAAGATGATCCAAATATGTATATCAGTAGCCATGCAATCACTTTCAATACACAAACAAGATAATTCAAAGTCAAATTAAGGTTCCACTTATATAAAGGTCAAGATCAAATCAAGCAAGCTTCAGCTTCAAACAAGAGTTTCAAAATCATAAATTCAAGGAGTAGTTCAGCCTTATTTCAAGTGCTTCATCAAATGCATCAAATGACAAGAACAAGGGCATCATTTTTATAAACCACTAGCATTTTCAATGATTTTTCTATCATTGCACCCATTTTAAACAGGCAAGCTACAACCTAAGTGAATGCATGAACTCTAAGTCTTATATGAATGCACATGAACACTCTGTTTTTAAGAAATCAATTTTCGAAAATTTTCAATTTTTTAGTGATTTTTTATGCTTTAAGTGTGATGCATGGTTGTTTAGCTATTTGTAAATGCAGCTGTGATGAGAATGCAGAATGTTAGCCCAAGAAACCCCCCCCCCCCCCCCTATACTTAGAATACACAGTCCACTGTTTATTAGAAATGGTAGAGGAGGAAACCACAGTGTAAAAATGAAGTGCAAAGGAGAATGTGTAAAGAGTAAAGGAAGAAGAAGGTGTGTACTTGCACTGGAGGTTGGAGGGGTAGAGGATGGACATTCATCAGTGGAGATGATTAATGGGGACCATTGGATCAAGGTATCCTTGCATCTTTGGTGCTTTGAAGAGCATTTGTCAATATGGGTATGGGCTTTTGATGTTTTCCTCGATGAGGCACCCCGATGTGATCACTCTCAGGCATCTTGCTCGGTGTACGGGCAAAGGCTCCAGGTGCGATTACATCGAGCAAGGTGTTTTGAGGTTCTGCTCTTAATGTCATAGTTGAGCAGTTTGGTTGCCTATTAAGCCTTATCTTTAAGCTCTATTAGGAGGTGACAAGCTTTTCCATACAACAAGCTGAAAGGAGATCTTCCTATTGGTGTCTTGAATGCAGTCCTAGAAGCCCAAAGTGCATCATCAAGCTTGGCTGACCAGTTTTTCCTTGTGATCCCTACTGTCTTCTCTAGAATGGCTTTGATTTCTCTGTTTGAAACCTCAACCTGACCACTTGTTTGTGGATGATATGGTGTTGCCACTTTATGTTTGACCCCATGCTTCTTTAGAAGATTATCAAAGACTTTGCTAATGAAGTGACTTTCACCATCGCTTATCACCACTTTAGAAACACCAAACCTTGGAAAAATCATAGTCTTGAAAAGCTTCACAACAGCAGAAGAATCATTCGTTGGACTTACAACAGCCTCAACCCATTTGGAGACATAGTCAACTGCCACTAAAATAAACTTGTTTCCATATGAAGAAGTGAATGGCCCATAAAATCAATTCCCCATACATCAAAGATTTCTGTTTCAAGGATTGGATTCCGAGGCATCTCATCTATTTTGCTTATGTTTCCTTTCCTTTGACATGCTTCACACCTCTTGATGAATTCATGAGTGTCTTTAAAGATGCTAGGCCACCAGAATCCTGCTTGAAGTATCTTTGTAGCAGTCTTGAATGTTGCAAAATGGCCTCTATAAGCAGAACCATGGCAATGGAAAATGATTCCTTGGGCTTCTTCTTCTGCTACACATCGTCTAAACAGTCCATCTGATCCTTTCTTGTACAAGTATGGATCGTCCTAATACATCTGAGATAAGCCCTTGAAGAACTTAGCCTTGTGGTAGGGTTTTTGGAAGGTGGGAAGATGGTCTGACACCAGGTAGTTCACAAAATCTGAGTACCAAGGCAGGTTCTTGTCTTGCAAAGCGGCTGCTTCATTCCAGTCCTTCAGTATCCCGTAAGCCATAAGTTGTTCTTCAGGAAGAGAGTCATCTATAGGAACAAAGTCTTCAATCCTCATCCGTGATAGGTGATCAGCCACACAATTTTCTATTCCCTTCTTGTCAAGTATCTCAAGATCAAACTCTTGAAGCAAAAGTATCCATCTGAGCAGGCGTGGTTTTGTATCCTTCTTGGCATAGATGTAGTGAAGTGCTGCATGGTCTGTGTAGACTATGACCTTAGAACCCACTAGGTAACTTCTAAACTTCTTAAATGTGAACACAACTGCTAGCAGCTCCTTTTCTGTTGTAACATACCGAGTTTGAGTGTCATCTAGGGTGCGACTTGCATAGTGACTTCTTGTTCACTCTCTGACCAAGCACAGCTCCAAATGCATAATCACTAGCATCGCACATTATCTCAAATGGCAAACTCCAGTCAGGTGCTTGAACAACGGGAGAATTCACAAGCGCCTCTTTGATGGTTAGAAAAGCTTGCATGCAGTCATCATTAAAGATAAACTCTGTCTCCTTGCACAACAGCCTAGTGAGAGGCATTGCTATTTTGGAGAAATCCTTGATGAACCTCCTATAGAAACCTGCATGTCCCAGGAAACTTCTGATCCCTTTCACTAATGTTGGTGGAGCTACATGCATCATTACTTCTATCTTGGCCTTGTCCACCTCTATCCCTTTCTCAGAAATCTTGAGTCCCAAAACAATTCCTTCATTGATCATGAAATGTCATTTCTCCCAATTCAGCACCAGACCTGTGTCTTCACATCTCTTTAAAAACTAACAAATATTAGACAAACAGACGCCAAAGGAAGATCTATAGACATTAAATTCATCTATGAATATTTCCACCATATCTTCAAACAGATCAAAGAATATAGAGGTAACACATCTTTGAAAAGTTGTTGGGGCGTTACACAGTCCAAATGACATTCTTCTATATGCAAAAGTGCCATAAGGACATGTGACGGTGTTCTTTTCCTGATCATTAGGGTGAATGGGAATTTGAAAAAAAATCATTCTATCCACCCAAAATGCAATAATAAGGGTGATTAGCTAAACTCTCAAGCATTTGATCAACGAATGGTAAAGGGTAATGATATTTTCTAGAGGCTGAGTTCAATTTCCTATAATCAATGCACATTCTATGTCTTGTTATAGTTCTAGTTGGGATAAGCTCATCTTTTTCATTTTTAACAACCGTGATTCCTCCTTTCTTAGGCATAACATGGACCGGTGAGACCCATGTACTGTCTGAGATAGGGTAAATCACACCTGCATCAAAGAGTTTTAGGATTTCTTTCTTTACAACTTCCTTAAAATTTGGGTTTAATCTCCTTTGGGGGTTCAATAGAAGTTTTTGTCTCATCCTCTAGATGAATCATGTGAGTACAAAGATTAGGAGATATGCCGTTGATATCATCAAGTGAATACCCAATGGCTCTCCTAAACTTTCTTAACTCTTTAACAAGAGCGCAGGTTTCATCATCACTGAGGTGTTCATTGACTATCACAGGATAGGTTTCATTATGTCCAAGAAATACATACCTTAGCCCCCTGGGAAGTGGTTTGAGGTCTAGCTTGGGTTCCTTTAGCTCGCTTCAATCTTCATCACTAAGATCTGCTCCTGGTTTGCTATCTTTAGCTCAACTAGCTTCTTGACATACTGAACTCACAACTTCCCTCCTTGGCTTGATAAATGGCTCATGGTGAGTGTCCAGCTTAGCTTCCTTCAACAGCTGCTTATACTATGTTGTTTCCTTACTCAAATACCCATACTCTCATGGTGCTTTAGTTACTGCTGTGCTCAGATGATCCTTTGTGTGCAGCTCTTCCATTTATTCAGTTCTCAGGTCTTCCATGATATCCATGCTGAAGATCTGCCCTTCTATCTTGGGTTTCTTCATGACCTCGTTTATGTCAAACTTAAGGATCATATCCTTTCCCAAATGCAGCTCAATCTTGCCTCCCTTGACATCTATAACTGCTCCAGTGGTGGCAAGGGAGGGTCCCCCAAGTATCAAAGGATCTTTTGGATCAGCATCAAGCTTAAAAACAACAAAGTAAGTGGGGACTGCAGTACTCCCAACTCGGACAGGGAGGTTCTCAAGCAGTCCAATGGGATGTCTAACAGAGCTGTCAGCAAGGACAAGAGTTATCCTGCTTGGTCTAAAACTTTTGAATCCTAGGCGCTTGGAAATAGTAAATGGCATCAGACTTACACTTGCTCCAGGATCACACAGGCAGTTGTTGAATGTGAGAGGTCCAGTGGAGCATGGTAAAGTGAAACTTTCAGGATCTACTAGCTTCTTTGGTGGAGGAAGCTACTGTATGATGGCACTAACTTCATGAGTAAGAACAACCATTCCTTGCATCTCATTCTGTTTATTTGTAACCGCATCCTTCAAGAACTTCTGATATTGAGGCACCAGCAAGAATACATCAAGCATAGGTATAGTCAGCTCCACTTTTTCCATTTGCTTCCCAAAAAGTTGCATGTACTTCTCGACTAACAGTTTCTTGACCCTTCCTGGAAAGGGGTGGCTGGTGGCTTGTAAGGAAGAGTAATAAAGACAGGTTCCTTCCTTGTCAGCTGTGTGGTTTCTATTGGTGCTTCCTCAACCACTTGTTTTTCCTTTCCTCACACGCTCTGCTTCAACTTTCCTTTCTGTTTCTGATTCAGCTTCGGCCTCTTTTTCATGAGTCTTAAGAGACCCCCCCCCCCCCCCCCCCCCCCCCCCCCCCCCCCCCCCCCCCCCACAATTTGATCAACGAATGGTAAAGGGTAATGATATTTTCTAGAGGCTGAGTTCAATTTCCTATAATCAATGCATATTCTATGTCTTGTTATAGATGTAGTTGGGATAAGCTCATCTTTTTCATTTTTAACAACTGTGATTCCTCCTTTCTTAGGCATAACGTGGACTGGTGAGACCCATGTACTGTCTGAGATTGGGTAAATCACACCTGCATCAAAGAGTTTTAGGATTTCTTTCTTTACAACTTCCTTAAAATTTGGGTTTAATCTCCTTTGGGGGTTCAATAGAAGTTTTTGTCTCATCCTCTAGATGAATCATGTGAGTACAAAGATTAGGAGATATGCCGTTGATATCATCAAGTGAATACCCAATGGCTCTCCTAAACTTTCTTAACTCTTTAACAAGAGCGCAGGTTTCATCATCACTGAGGTGTTCATTGACTATCACATGATAGGTTTCATTATGTCCAAGAAATACATACCTTAGCCCCCCTGGGAAGTGGTTTGAGGTCTAGCTTGGGTTCCTTTAGCTCGCTTCAATCTTCATCTCTAAGATCTGCTCCTGGTTTGCTATCCTTAGCTCAACTAGCTTCTTGACATACTGAACTCACAACTTCCCTCCTTGGCTTGATAAATGGCTCATGGTGAGTGTCCAGCTTAGCTTCCTTCAACAGCTGCTTATACTATGTTGTTTCCTTACTCAAATACCCATACTCTCATGGTGCTTTAGTTACTGCTGTGCTCAGATGATCCTTTGTGTGCAGCTCTTCCACTTATTCAGTTCTCAGGTCTTCCATGATATCCATGCTGAAGATTTGCCCTTCTATCTTGGGTTTCTTCATGACCTCGTTTATGTCAAACTTAAGGATCATATCCTTTCCCAAATGCAGCTCAATCTTGCCTCCCTTGACATCTATAACTGCTCCAGTGGTGGCAAGGGAGGGTCCCCCAAGTATCAAAGGATCTTTTGGATCAGCATCAAGCTTAAAAACAACAAAGTCAGTGGGGACTGCAGTACTCCCAACTCGGACAGGGAGGTTCTCAAGCAGTCCAATGGGATGTCTAACAGAGCTGTCAGCAAGGACAAGAGTTATCCTGCTTGGTCTAAAACTTTTGAATCCTAGGCGCTTGGAAATAGTAAGAGGCATCAGACTTACACTTGCTCCAGGATCACACAGGCAGTTGTTGAATGTGAGAGGTCCAGTGGAGCATGGTAAAGTGAAACTTTCAGGATCTACTAGCTTCTTTGGTGGAGGAAGCTACTGTATGATGGCACTAACTTCATGAGTAAGAACAACCATTCCTTGCATCTCATTCTGTTTATTTGTAACCGCATCCTTCAAGAACTTCTGATATTGAGGCACCAGCAAGAATACATCAAGCATAGGTATAGTCAGCTCCACTTTTTCCATTTGCTTCCCAAAAAGTTGCATGTACTTCTCGACTAACAGTTTCTTGACCCTTCCTGGAAAGGGGAGTGGTGGCTTGTAAGGAAGAGTAATAAAGACAGGTTCCTTCCTTGTCAGCTGTGTGGTTTCTATTGGTGCTTCCTCAACCACTTGTTTTCCTTTCCTCACACGCTCTGCTTCAACTTTCCTTTCTGTTTCTGATTCAGCTTCGGCCTCTTTTTCATGAGTCTTAAGAGACACCCCCCCCCCCCCCCCCCCCCCCCCCCCCACACAATTTGCTTCTCAATGTCCACATGGAGAGGTTTTGGTGCTACAGGACCTTGTAGATGTTTACAACTCCTAGTAGTTATTGCTTGCACAGCTGACGGCGGTTCTTATGGTGATGTAGGAGAGGAGACCTTGTTGGCTTTAAGCATAGCAAGCTCATCATGAACTTTCTCAAACTCTTGTAGTAGATTAGCATGCATCTCCATTGTGTTCTTTTGATTAGCAAGCATCTCCAGTTGATGTGCAGCCTTCATCTCCATTGTACTTTGTGTGTGTACGGCAAGTAACTGCTCAAGCAGTCTAGTTGTGGTTGTATCAGGCGTAGATGGCGGTGCTGTTGAGCGACTAGGGATATCCTGAACTGGTGATGCTACTACTTGATGTTGAGGCTAATACTCGGTTGCATACATACTCTCCTAAAGTGCTTCATGTGAAGGAGTAAAGCTATGGTGTTGTTGAATGGGAATACCAAGCTGGTTGTATAATGGTACACTCTCCCTTGTGTTCACTTGAGGACTGTAAACATTGTAGCTGTCATAGCATCTATCCTGGTAAGGCTCATGATGCACATCTTGTTGTTGCTGGATATATAATGCTTCAGCTTCTAAGTTGTAAGCATGACCAATTGCTGACTTCTTCTCCTTAACCTCTGGTGATGGATGCAGAGACTTCTCAAGCAACAAGTCTAGCTTAGCATTGATTGCTATCACATCCTGTTGTGTTTGGAGAAAATAAGCGTCAGTACTCCTCTTGTAGGTATCCTCATGTTCATCTGTGTAGTTGCCATTGCTCATTGCAAGGTTTTCAATCAGCTGCAAATCATTTTCAAGACGTGTACCCAAGAAGTGGCCGTTACTGACTGTGTCTAATAGCATTTTGAACCTTGGTGACATTCCTCTGTAAAATGTGCTGAGCAGTGACTCTGTTGAGAAACCATGATGAGGGCACCGCAAGGTGTAGCCTTGAAATCTTTCCCATGTTGTACATAATGGCTCGTTTGGTGATTGCTTGAAACCTGATATGTTCTTCCTTACTGTAGCTGTCCTGGTAGAAGAGTAAAACTTTGCAAGAAACACTCTTTTGCAATCATCCCAAGAACAAATTGATCCTCAAGGCAAAGATCTTTCCCACAAATGTGCACGATCACCAAGAGAGAAGGCAAATAACCTCAGTTTAAAACCATCTTCTATGACACCACTGATCTTTTGTATGCTGCAAATACTCTTAAAGCTGTCCAACTGATCAAGCGGATCCTCCATAGAAGTGCCATTGAAGCGGTTGGCTTGTACCATTGCAATCACACTGCTTTTGATCTCAAAGTGATGGTCTTGAGATGGTGGAGGAAGTTTACCTCTGCATCTAGTATGAAGGTAAGGAGCATCATGAGAACAAATGTGTTATGCTCTTCTAGCAATCTGAGGTTCTGGCCTATGTAACCTCTGAACTGGAGCTTCATCTTCTCTGAACTGAGTTTGATGAGCAGGTCTGTGATGGTGTTGATCAGCCATTGTACCTGAGAAAACAAAGCGAGAAAGGTAAAGTGATTAGTAAAGTAAAAGGTGGTTAAGTCCAAGCAAGAACCTAAACTCAATTATCTAAGCAGTCCTAGAACAGCAATGGCGCCAAATTGAAGAAGGACTTTTGCAAGTCTTAACTCAAGCCCTTTCAAATCAGATGTAGTATAGAAGAGGTTTAATCAATCCATCCAGGAGTTAGAATAAAAGAGATGCAAGGAACTTACTAAGCTTAACCAATATGATAAAAGTAAGATTATATAACAACCTAAGTGATCAAAGATGATATGCACAAGTGAAATGCAATCCTATCAAGACTAAAGCAAGTAATGCAATGAAAGGGAACTGAATGCAACAGAAACTGACAAGGCAAGGATCTAAATGCAACACAACTAAGGTAAACAAAGCAATGAAAGTGCAAGAACCAAAATGAATGCTAAATTCAATAACTTGAAATGCAAGGCAAGGAATGGAACACAAGCAAAGCAACTAAAAACAGAGAAATACATAACACAAGATGATTAAATGCAAAAAACAATAAAGTGCAGGTTCAAGGCTAGAGCAATGATGACTTGGGGATTACTTAGTATCAAACCTAGGGAAGTCAAGACCAATAACAAGCGAAGAACATGATCAAGCCACTAAATCAATCAATTTGTAAACTGAACAGAGATGTCTAAGTTAAGCACATGTAAGACCCACTTGTGATGGCGTATTTGTGCAAAACCAGCATGAAAACACAAGATTCTTATAGACTAACCATGCTACCTAAACGCCAATATAATCATCTAAGAGAATGTTCCTAACAAAGTTCTTTCAGATATTTAAACAAACACTTTTGATGCAGCAAACACCTAAAATCAGTTTCACCCTAAAAGAGTTAAGAAGCACTAAGAGCAACTAAGTTAAGTGATCTAAGCATGAATCAAACCAAAACTCCCTTAATTATCAACCAACCATCCCCAAATCTGCTCTAACCTTAAACTATATGAAACTACTCACAACACATCATAAAATCAACAGAAATGACAGATCAAACATGATCAAATAAGAACTAGAAGGAAATTAACAAAGGAAGTGCAAAATCTTATTAAAAAGATGATATTGATCAAAATCCCATAAAAATCTCTTTGTGGTTTCCCACAAGATCGAAAATAGGATCAAGAAGAAGATAAGTCCAAAAAAAAAAGATAAGCCAAAGGCTTAAATAGGTTTAAAAATAAGGTTTGACAAAAAAATAGAAAAAGTTAGTCAATTCTCGGCGTTGGCGCATTGTGGTGTACAGACGGATGTTCTGCTCGATATGCTTCCTCGATGCAGAATTCCCCTTAGTCTGGCAATAGGTTTCGGATTTTATCGGGCAAAATGTTGGGTGTTCTGCTCGATGCTGGACCCCGATACGTCCTGCATGAACTGATTTCAGTCCTTATTTACTTGAACCATAATATTGACTTGCTAATTATTTTGTTTTGTGTATTGAAAAGTGTTTTCATGGATTCAACATACATATTTAGACTTTCTTTTCCCTTTTCCACCACTCTTGCTAGTCCAAATAGATTACCTCTCTCTTAACCGTAACCTCCTTTCAAGCCAATGAATCTTTAGTGAGAGATTGTAAGATCTTTTCTTATGAATGAGCTTAATAAAAAGTGTTGGATTTAGAACTACAAAGGGAATCTACCATGTAGAATTAGCTTATCATTTTAAGCTAGATTAGGCTAAGTTGTTGGGGTTCAATGGGTAGTTTTAGTTTTTGTGTTTCAAGAGAAAAGAAGAGAGAAAAAGAGAACAAGTGGAGGAATGCAACATATGTTACCATGCGGAAGTTGGTTAAGTAAAGAAAAGAAAAAAAAAAGCTCTAAGAAAAAAAGAAATTGTGTAATCAATTCAACATCCAAAAGATGAGAAGCACCAGCAAAGTGAAAAATAGTCCATACAAAATAGAAGCCAACTCACCAAGAAGATTCAAAGAGGAACATGCATCCTCACAAAGAAGCTCCAAAGGAGAATGAAGAATGGTAAGGCAAGAGGATCACTTGATGAGTGGGGATCAAGCTAAGGCAAGAAGGAGCATGTGAAGGAACCAAAGGAGCAAAGGGAGTCTGTATCGAGGAGAACCGTATCAACATGCGTATCGGACATCACACTGACACACAACAACCAGAGAAGAATGGCTTCCTGCCAGCATTTCAGTATCAGCCATTTTCATCAAGCAGAAGCCGATATGGAAAGAGAGAAACTCTGTATCGACGTGCCATATCCAGATCTCAGCCGATATCAACCTCCTTCTCAGTCGACTTTGACTTTGGTCAACCCTTTGATTAAGAGTTTGACCAAGCTTTGATCCTTTTAAGCAAAACCTTATTTCTTTAGTTTTTAAGCTTTATCTTATCTTTTGAGCATAAAATCCTCTCTCTCTTTCTCTCTCTCTTTCTCTCTCTCTCTCTCTCTCTCTCTCTCTCTCTCTCTCTCTCTCTCTCTCTCCCTCTCTCTCTTATTCTTGAATGATTTAGTGAGATTAGGAGATTTATTTGCAATATTTTAGAGTTTTAATATAAATCTTTTATTTCTTGTTATTGATCATCTATCTATTGATTTTGACCATGTTTTCTTTCATCATTTGTCTAGATTTTGAGAGATCAACCATGATTTATGAATATTCATTTCTGGGTTTAAGGATGAGTTAGATCTAGGATGATCTAAGGCTTAAAACTTGATGCTTAGGTGTAGATGATGTTAGATCCTTCGTTATTTGGTGTTCTTAATGCTTGTCTTGCCTTGGTAATGTGAGATTCGAAACTAGGCTTTCTCTTGCATCAAAAGTGCTTGTTGAAACACCTGAACCAACCTTGTAATGAATTTACTTACCTAGCCCATAGGAATGGTTAATTAGTGAGTTCATTAGCTTTATAGAACTGTTTCTTTATGCTTGATGATGTCTTGATCACTTATGGGAATTAGATCTTGATTAGGATGTTGTCAAAGGAATTATTGTCATGATTCATTTACATGTTCTGAGTTCTATGCTAAAAGATAATGCCTTTGTTGATTGTTTGGACATCTTTTTAAGGATGAGGATCATCTTAGATCAATTACCTCATCCTAGAACCCTGATTTTCATAATTTCAATTCCTCTGTTATTTACTCTGTTTTTCTCTGTTTTGCTAGTTTGAGAATTGAGTTTACTTGCTTAATTCGCTGCTTATTATCATTGTCCATTTGGCTCTTTTATATTTGGTGATCACTTAGGTTGTTAGCTTAAAAACAAACCTTCTTTTCTTAGCTTAACTCACTGAATTTCATGTATTCTTTGTGCAACAACTCCCCCCCCCTATTTGGATTGATAAAAGACCTTATGCTATACTAAATCTGATTAGTAGTTGGGTTGATTGCTTAGTAGCTGTAAAAACCTGCTTATCATCCTAGTGTGCAACGAGGATGTTGCACTTAGTGAGTGGAGGTGAATTGTAATATTCTGATTTCACTAATATGAATGTATATGTGGAAAGACCTAAGAGAATTGATTTTGCTACCTATGTCACTAAAGTGTACTTATATTTTTGGTTACTGGTTCCAAGATAATTTCATAGTTAAGCGTGCTTGAGCAAGAGTGGGACTAGGATGAGTGACATATCGTAAATAAATTTTCTTTTAGAGTATTTAAATCAATTTAAATCCAGTTTGTTGATATAATCTCTAAAAATAAGCAAATCTTTTCCATCTAAATTTGCTAAAACTCACGAAACTGAAGATAACTGTATCAAATTCTATTACAACTGAATAAATAAGAATGTTGTGAATCTAGATCAACCATCATCAGGCATAGCTGCAGCGTGCAGGTATATGCTGTCCCTACTATTATTGTAGAGTAATTATCGTGCTCTTTGGTTCAATCCCTATATGTGGCCGTCTGGTCAGAAGGGAACAATATTAGTGATTCCTTCTGGATCAAGTTTCTACCATACTCTTTTGATTTTCAATGATTTTCACAATGCATATGAGAAATGTTGTTGGAAAACCGATGGTGTCTAAAGCAGGGGAGCTGGTGTGCATGTTGGTTTCATGTGCATGAAGGTCTGGTAGTACTTTCACCTGTGTGCTCTAAAATAAGCGTAGTCAAGTCACTCCTATAATATTTTGTTGTTTACTTTATTCAGGACCTGCATCTTCACATTGAAGAAATTGAGGAACTGTGGACGGAATTTCCCAAGACAGTTGTTCTACTAGACCACATTGGATTCTGCAAAGTACCAGAGTGAGTTGTCTTTTGCTATTCTGAGAAAGAATCTAGCCCCCCTGCAATTTCGAAACAATATATTACTGATATTCATGCTTTCATCAACCTGCAAAAATGGTGAGGCAGAGCTTGCTTATACTTAACTCGTGAAGCTCTCTAGATTTCCCACATGTGAAAAGGAAAAACTTTACTTTTTAGATTTCAAATTCTCACTAGCTCACATATCATACAAGGCTGATGAAAGAATATTGAAACAAGCATGTATATGTAAAAATAGTGCTCTATTCAGGCTATTAAGAACCAGTTTTCCATATTATGACCTATCGCCTCTTCTATCTCAATTTGTGTCCAATTTTGGGGAAAATCGTGTCATGTGGGGCAGGTAAACTTACTTATTCTACCTTGATTTCCCACATAACCATAAAAAAACAAAAAACTTTTACATGAACTAACAATACATGACCATGACCATCTATGGATTGGCTGCAATGACTTCCCATTTGTTGTTCTTGAATGTGGATACAAAGAAGCTGTGACTATTATTGCAAAACAATCATCTTTGTTAAGTTCTGAGATGGACTGGATTATGGGGAAGACTGTGATGCATCGTTTCCCTGGATAATGGGTTCTTCCTTGAGAGGTTTCTCAGAAGTAATAGGTTGCATGAGGATGAGATAAACAAGCAAACAATGGAGTTATATATCATTAGAGACACATAACTTTTGTATTACCAAGCTACAATAAATGTATACCAGTGTTTCAAAGCTTGAAACATGCTGCTTACAACTATAATGGTTCATTATGAGATTATGGAGGGCCTGGAAGCTGATGCCTAGGTTAATAATGCTTTGATAGACAATTTTTTCCACAATAGATTTGATTTAAGAATCGTTTTGGCATGTTCAGTGAGGTGATGTGATCATTTAGAAATTGATCATTGGTAGCTTTGTTGGGACATTTATGAGCGCTTGATCTTTTAAAAGGGAGAAAAAAACTGAACAAGTTTGGGATAATTACTAAGAATCTGAGGTTGTGGGGACTATCATGTCTTTTCACGCTCACATTTGAAACTTGAAGGATGGAGGTTGTGAACTTGCGGTGACTACCGTTAGCATTCAGATGGTTGAGAAAACAAAGAGATAACAAGGCATGAGCCGTTTTTGGATACA
The DNA here is from genome assembly GCA_911865555.2 of Thlaspi arvense. Classification (NCBI taxonomy): domain Eukaryota; kingdom Viridiplantae; phylum Streptophyta; class Magnoliopsida; order Brassicales; family Brassicaceae; genus Thlaspi; species Thlaspi arvense. Next base: position 12,660,285 of record OU466861.1, read on the forward strand.
AAGAAAAAACAAAAAAAAAGTTTGCCGAAAAGCCGTTTGTGGAAAACGTACACAAATGCAAGTTTGATTACAAGAAAAAACGCTCATGTGGTAGCATAATGAGTTTCACTCTTATTAAAAAAATATTAAGGATAAGGAAAAGGGAGCAGCGTGGGAGTGGGACAGAGACCCTTATCAGTCATCGAAAGCTAGGGATTATTATTGTTGATCTTGGAGACAAGATCACCATCAAATAAAAGATTTCCAACACAATCTCATAAATGTCATGCTACTGGTGGATTCTCATATATATGCAAACGCTAACTAGCGTTCAATGTAACATGTTTATTTATTGAGTTATATCCCTATTATCCTCAATTTCTTTGGGGCCAGAGAAATATAAACACATCTATTGCGTTATGGTTGTATTTTCCCCCTACAATAGGATGAGATACAAATGACACGGATGTGGAGTTGATTTTCATGAAATATTTTATTCTTTTTTTTTTCATCAACTTCACCATGTATTAATATTAATTTCCAAAAAGATTGGACTCGAGAGCCAGCCATTCTGGAACGATCGAGTTTACATAGGAAAACGGTAACCTCGTGCTTGAGTACTCTTCGCGAGATAATTAGCATGGACATTTCGTAATCTAGGGATAAAACTTATGGTAACTTGTTGAAACAATTCCTTTAAGTATGAAAACTCCTCTAATTCTGTCTCGAAAGCTGGCCATTCTTCCTCCTCTTCAATCATCTTTACCAGTCGTAAACAGTCAATCTCGAGGTGTATAGATCGAAATTGGAGGTATGCAGTTGCCTTCATGGCTTCGAGGATAGCTTCAAACTCTCCGTGTAGAGGGGATTGCCTATTCTCTTGTGCCCAGAGCCCGAGTAATCATTGTCCTTCCCCTGTTTCCAAGATAAAACCACCTCCGTACAAATCTGCTCCCCGTATCCATGACGCGTCTACTTGGCATCGCAGGTAGGCATGTGGAGAGTCGGTACTTACTGTTTGGGTTTGCTGAGAGTTTATCTTTACACTTGCTTCTTCCGTTGTTCCTACTACCTGAGCAACTTTCCAGGATTCAGCTTCGTGTACAGCGATCTCCAGTGTCTCTGTGGAAAGTATCTCTTTGTCATTAAAAACTTTCTCATTCCTTGCCTTCCAGATATACCATGCAATCCAAGGGAAGGTCTCCAGAATCCTCTCTGGGTTCCCTTGTTCTCTTAATCGTTCCAGGAGAAAAGCTAGGTTCTGAGAGACAGATGAGCACGGGAAAACCCCTGGAATTGATGGGATATCGCTGAGGGCCCACGTCTGTAGGGCTGGTGGGCATTCAAACAGGACATAATTTATTGTTTCTTCCTCCACTCCACATCGTTGCATTGTCTATCAGTACCGCAGTGGCGGTTTGCAAGTTGATGACTTGTCGCTAAGAACCCGGATAGGGCTTGCCATAAAAAGTGCTTCAGCTTTCTCGATGTTTTAATGGACCATATCTTGTTCTTAAGGGGATTAAAGCTTGGCTCATTTATCTGTTGAGTATTCCCTTCCTCCTTCAAATCCAGAGCTACTTCATATCCCGTTCTCACGGAATAGCTGCCTGATTTAGTGTAGGCCCATACCAGACGATCAGGTTTATATACTCTGCTTGGCCTGATACTCTTTATACGTGGAATATCCTCTGGATCTATCAGCTGCTCCAGCCGGTCCACTCTCCACCTTGCCGTGTCTGGATCTATCAAATGGTGCACGTATAGGTCCGGATTAAGGTCTTGGGCAAGTCCTAATGCCGGTCGGGGTGGGGTTACTGGTAGCCAATTGTCATACCAAACTCTGGTACATATACCCGAATTGATAGAAAAGCGCATCCCCATTTGTAGGATCTTTTTGGCTGCTATCATGCTCCTCCAACCAAGTGAGGGATTATTGGCTCTCTCAGCCTCCAGTGGTTCCGAGAATCTGTAGTAGCGGGCTCTCATCACTTTTGCCAGAAGAGACGAGGGGAATTGGATTAATCTCCACAGCTGCTTTGCCAAAAGAGCCAGGTTGAAATATTTGAGATCGCGGAATCCCAGCCCCCCTTTCTCATGGCTGATGCAGATTTTCTCCCATGCTACCCAATGCATACCTCTATTCAGTCCTTTGGTGCTCCACCAGAACTTTGCTATTGCACCCTGAAGTTTCTTAATGAGGTCTTGGGAGAGTAAGAAGCAGGACATGACATAAGTCGGTAGTGCTTGTGCTACCGACTTAACAGAACTTATTGGGTGAGCTGTCTCTGCTTTGCAGAAGAAAAGGCTATCATCTGCAAAGAGAAGATGTGATATAGGTGGGCAGGTCTGAGCCACTTTTAGCCCTGTGATCTTTCCTTCTGCTTCTGCTCCCTTAATTTGGGCAATCAAGGCTTCCGTCAGGATGATGAAGAGGAAAGGAGAGAGTGGGTCTCCCTGTCGCAGGCCCCTTGAAGGAAGGATCTTTCCTTTGGCTTCGCCGTTAAGTAGGACTTGGTAGGAGACCGAGAAAATACACTTTAACATCCAATCGACCCATTTTGTGTTAAACCCCATTTTCAGCATAAGAGCTTTCAGGAATCCCCACTCCACCCGATCATATGCTTTGCTCATATCGGTCTTTATAGCCACAAATTTTGATTTGCACATTGGGTTAGTCTGAAGAGCATGGAAGGCTTCTTGGGCCACAATATGTTATCTGTAATGAGGCGTCTAGCTACGAAAGCTGATTGTGTCTCCGAAATCAATTTTGGGAGGAATCTCTTTAGGCGCATACTCAGGATCTTGGATATTATCTTGTAGCTGACATTACAGAGACTGATAGGCCGAAACTGCGCCATCTCTGCAGGTTGTTCGGTCTTCGGGATAAGACAGATGTTCGTTTGGTTGAGCTTTGGGTCTAGCATATCCGAGCTGAAAAAGTCTTTGACCATTAGAATGACATCTTTTGATAAAACCTCCCAGAATTTTTGGTAGAAAACACTAGTCATTCCATCTGGCCCTGGGGCTTTATCGGGATTGATAGCAAATACCGCTTTTTTAATCTCATCATCCGATGGAAGTCTTGTCAGGGAATCATTAATCTGGCCTGTAACTTTGGTCGGGACATGCCTGAGGACATCTTCAAAGTCTACTGGATTTGAGGAGGAGAACAGCTGTTGGAAATAGTCTGTAGCAACTTTTTGCATTCCTTGTTCTGTCTCGATCCAAGAGCCATTAGCGTTTTTTAGCTTAGAGATCCGGTTCCTTGCTCTCCTTTGCTTGGTCGTCGCATGAAAGAATTTTGTGTTCCGATCCCCTTCCCTCAGCCAGTTCGCTCGGCTTTTTTGTTTCTAGTAGAGTTCTTCCTCCCGAAAGGCATTGCATAAATTCCATTTTAAAGATAACAACTCGTCATTGGTGACGGAATCATCCTGTTGGGCAGCTTCTAATTTTTCCTTGATCTCTTCAATCTTTTTAATGGTATTTGAAGGATTTAAGCATCTCCAAGCAGAAATAGCTTTCTGGCTGTTGCCTATTTTGGAAGACAGGGCGTATTTCTCGGTTTCATTATGTGATCCCCACCCATCAATGATTGCTTCGAGCAGACCTTCCTTCCCGAGCCACCGTTTATCAAATTTAAAGCCTTTTCGAATACTGCTCTTCCTGGATTGAATTCGGGATAGGATTGGTCTATGATCCGAGCCCCAAAGTTTTAAATACTCCACATTAGTGTGGGAAAAGCAGTGGTGCCATTCTTCGTTCCCGATGGACCGATCTAGCTTACATTTTACCTTGCCACAGCTTCTATTCCCGATCCAGGAAAAGCTCTATCCTTTGGCTGGGAACTTGATCATCCCACAATTTGCCAACATTGAGTTGAAGGGTAAGAAGGATGCATCAGCTCGTTTTCTGCCTCCTTTCTTCTCATGGTTCCCAGTTAGCTCATTAAAGTCTCCAGACATAAACCATGGTCCTTGTCCGGTCGTGCTTATCCTTGTCAGGCGTTCCCACACTTGTTCTCGGTACTCAAAGACCGGATCTCCATAAACAAAAGTCATGAACACTTGTTGCCCTTCAATCGTTGCTTGGATATCAATCAAACGATTATTGGAAAACAGAATTTTAACCTCAAAAGAATCAAAATAAAAAAAGAGCAAGTCCCCCGCTTCTGCCTTCCGGCTCCACGGTGAACACTTTATTATAACCAAAAGAAAGTTGCAAGTTTTGCATAAAAGAAAAGGTGTTTTTAGTTTCTGAAAGAAAAAAAAAAGAAGGAGAAAAACAACAGTGCAGCTCTCTAAGGTGTTGTTTGGTCAGATAGGCGCCTCACCTTGACAATTCCATGCAATTGTATTCATATCTTCTTACTGGGTGGTTTCTGAGGCCCCACCAAACCTGAAAAAGCAGCAGACTTCTTGCTTAGAGCAGAAGAAAACACCTCATGACGAGGGATCTGTGATTTACGAGAGGGAGCGAAAGAATTACCCGTACCCTGTCTTTTCCGTGGGGAAGCCCGGTTCTTTATGCTTTGTATAAGCTTTGCGGATCCTCCCGCCCCTAATATTTTTGGACTCCTGAGCGAGGTTTTTTATTCCCCAACCCCGTGCTTCCCTTTTTGGTCGCAGTTTTCTTCTTTTTTTCACCTGAGTTAGCAGGGAGCTCCGTGTACTTGATAAGTCTTCCTCTTCGCTTCCCGACTGTTGGGGAGGGGGGGGGGGGGGTGAGCTGAGAGATGGCCTCTATTATCTCTTCGTGCTCGTTTAAGTCCTCTCCCAACAGATCATCATTATCAATCTCGTCGGCGTTCATATCGAAAGTGTTGTCTTCCGCTGCCAGCATGTTAAAATCCTCGAGTTCTTTATCTGTCATCTCTGGGAGAGGGGTTAAGTTTCCTCCTTTCCCTTTGGAATCCGACTCCTTGTCTACTTCCATCGGCGTTACGATCTCCGGCATCTTCTTCTGTTCCTTATTCCCTCGCGAATATCTTGTTGAGGTAGGGGTTTCAGTGGTTTCCGGTTCTCGAATGGTGACTGTACCTGGCTTTCTGAGAGGATTCTGCAGCGTCGGGCTACGTTGCTTTGACGCGTTTTCTGTCACTTTACCCTTCCCCTTCAGTCGTCTTTGTCGTTCCTCCTCTGTTTCTGCTAATGAGAACGACGAATCCGTTCGACGGGCATTGTTGATATTCAGTCCGCCGATTTGATCAGAGATTGTCCTTTGGGAGTCCAAAACAGCTTTATCTGTTTCTCTTATCGAACGTGATTCACTACGAAGTGAATTGCGTGACATTGTTTCAACTCTGTTTTCGCCTCTGTTCTCTGCATGTTTTGGTCTCCAGATAGCTTGATACCTCACAGGCTCATAGCGTCGATTCTGGGATGTTTGTCTCTTCTGTGGGTACAGAGATGGGTACTCGCGAGTTCGCGGATAGTTTGAATTGGGTGGGTGATCAACTCTGTTCCAAACCCCCAAGCTTCTCTCCTGTCGTCTATCGCTTAAGTCCTTTCGAAGATCTCTCTCCTCAGGTACCTCGCTGTTTTCTCTCCACCAGCTTGGTACATTGGTCTTTCGTTCGAGGCTCTTTTGTTTATTCCCAGTGGCAGGCCTTTCTTCTTCCCTTTGGAGAACTTCTCGGTTGGTCTCCGAGCTTCGTATTGGTGCTTTTGAAGTATTAGCGTGTACTTCAAGCTCTTTTGCCTTGGAAAGGTCTTCTTGTCTTCGTCAGCTTTCTCTGTAAACACCCAAACTTAGCTTACTCAGCTTGCTCGGATGAATATCGGAGTCTCGCTCCCGCGCAAAGTATCTATCATCCTTTTCAGTTGCAAATCCCCTTGTCGAAACAGGGGGTTTCTGTTCATGGTAGTCTTCTCTATCGGGGGATTGAATACGCTTCGTGTTGTCTTTTGTTCTTGGCATTGCGTTCGTTTCCAGGCTTAACCGATTCTCAGAGGGTTCCTTATCCTTTCCAAGAAGAATTTTCTTCTCATCCATGATTTGTGGACAGTTGGTGATCTCGTGAGAGATACAGTTGCAGTGGAAGCAGAAGCGTTGCAGCCCCTCATACTCAAACTCAATTTTCCCATATCTCCGTTTGGAAAGCTTATACGTCGAGTGAATTGTAGTGGATTTTCAACGTTGATCGATACCTGCACTCGAGCTCCTGTTGCATCCGTCATCAGAACCCTTCCCAAGGCTTTCCCAATAGCCTTAAAAGTGCCGTCATTCCAGAAATGCACCGGTACACCATTGACTCACAGCCAGAACGGGATAGTGTTGGGGAAGTTCTCTTTCGTCGATGCTTCCCACTTCTCTAAAGCAAAGTTCCAGCGATTGAAGTGGCACGGTCTCTTGGCTAGAACCTTTTCCATGTCCTCCTGCTTCTCAAAATCAAATTGGAATCTGTCATTCCCGAGATTCCTACCTTTCACCTTCCCTTCAACATCCCAGATTCTTGCTCGTGGTAGGTGAGCTAGTAGTGCTTCGGTACTCCTCCCCTCTCGGTGAAACATTCTTCCGATTAGTGTCTTCTGGAAAAGCTCTGTCGCGGCCATTAGATTGCATTCTGGGATATCTATAATCTCGTCATCCGCAAGCTCCAGGCGGCGTCTTGTTTGGGATGAGCTGGATCCATTAGTGAATTTCTTCTCCCCGGCATTCATACTGATAATTTCCCGACTCATCTCGATATTATCCTTCCTTCTACGTAATCACGATCAGGGCGTAGTACTGGACTAGAGAACGTGATTATCGGTGCAACAAAGGTAAGAACAGCGTGGCCCTCTCGCAAAGTGACAAAGCCAGATGACGTACCGATCTATACGAATACCTTAGCAATACACTAGAAATCAGAGAAACGATACGGCTAGGACTAGCAACCTACACAAATCATGTAGTTTCGAACCAACACAGACCCAAAACCAGATTCCAGAACACTTCAAAATCACCACTACCTTAACCTTATAGGATTAGAGATACAGAACCCTTAACCTTTTGATCTAGATCGATGAGAAAGAGTCGGATCCGATGTTGTGTGTTGAGGAAGTTTAGGTGGTTGCCAGTCGCCTCTTTTTTGCCCAAAACCCTAGTGCTCTCATTTTGTCTTAGTTCCATGAAATATTTTATTCAAAGGTACTATATGAGAAGTTTTTAAAGAAATGACGAATGATAGAACTTACAGAGATGGAGGAACGTGTTGTTAAACTGAGAGTGGAAACATTTTTTTTTTATATTCTTCTCTCTATTTTGTCAGCAAAGATAGTATAAATTTATTTGATATACATAAAAAAATAAGAAAGAGATAATGTTTTGACCAAAAAAAATAAAAGGAGATAATGTATCCCAAAAGAAAGAGAATAATTATCACCAACTTAAAGAAAGAGTATGAGATTATTGTAAGTTTGTAACCTCTTTCAAGTTTAAAAAGGAAAAAATCTCTTATGTTTACTTAAAACTAGGATATTGGCCTGCACGCATGTGCGGGCATAAACAATTTTTAAAATGTAATTATCTAAATATAATATCTAAATCTGTTTTAAATATTTTAATTTTTTTGTAATATATGAAACTCAAGTTCAGTGTTTTGAATTATAAGACTTTAAATTAAGTAGTAAAATATGATCTAATTTTAACTAAATATTTTGTTATAATTTTAACAAAATGTTCATTTATATTTTGAGATAGACTTGAAAAATAATAATTAAATTTGGAAAACACAAAACTTATTTTTCCATGATCAGGCTTTGTAAAACTTGACCAGTTATGTTAGAGGGTCAAATGGATCAAACTCGTGGATAGCTGGTTACCTTCTTCGAATTTGTGGATCAAGCTGCAAATTTTATCTTCTCTGTCTTTTTTTTGAACAAACGTTTTTCATTTTCTTTGTCTTCCTATAACCTTCCTCAATTTAAAGCATTATTTCTTCAAGGATTCCGTCATTGTTGGTCTCAATCTACTTATATGTGTGATTTTTCTACTTATAATTTTATCAAGTAGACTCTACAAATAATTGCAAGACCATCTTCACTTAAGCATCAAATGCTTCAATTAACCCTATTGCAAGACATGTTTCAGCGAAGGTTGAATATAAAACTCTGTTTACTGTTCTATTATTTTTTTAAACATACTGGTCTTCTCTGAACATTTAGTAACATTTTAAGGTAGAAAAGTTCACCATATTCTTCTGAAACTTCTGGAAGGCTAATATCGTAAGGAACATTGTTTTTTCTGTTGCGAGGGAGCCACTTCTTAATTTTTTAATGCCAAACTCATTTGTTTGGAAATTCAGTGTAGCGATAAAACCTTGCTTCATTACACTCACGATTGGAGTCTATACAACCTTCAAGTTTTATTTTAGCCATATTCGATTTAGATAAATGGATTGGTAGAATTGACATGCCCGCACTTTGAGTTAGGGTTTGATTTGTTTGATACTCATTGTGTTGTGATGTTTTCTTATATAAGGATCTGAGTATCTAAATTTTTCATTAGTTATTTGGGATGAACATGATTTTATATGAATCTTTTTAGTTTTTATTAAATGAACATTAAACTTTTCAAATAATGTAGAGGATAATGATTTTGGTTTTTCATTAGATGCACGCTGATTTTTTAGGATATTCAACTTTTGTTACGAAAAATAATGTAGAGGATTATTAAATCGAAATCTTATATTTATATTTGTTACTGTTTTCAAACTAAACTAATATTTTAAAATTTTGAATGTTCTACAGAAGATCACAATAATATCTTATTTTATTATTATAATTTTGTCAACTAAAGTATGTGAAAACATATGTGCACGTAAATGGAGCACCGCCTTTACAAAAAGTATGAATTATTAAGTAAACGATTTGATCAATATGATTTTGTTATTATAATTTTGCCTACTGAAATATATGAAAATATATGTGTATGTATTCCATATGAATATAGTATTATAATATATATATATAGATATGTGTGTATCTATATGGAAAGTTACAGTGATCCACGACAGAGCTATAGTAAATTTAATATATATAATATAGTATTATCCATAGTATTATAATATATATATATGTATTAAAATCATCACGTTCAGCCGAAAATTCATATGCTATTACCCATATAGATGAATAATAATATCAGACTATTCATAATGCATCTGGCGAATCATTCATTTAGTTATTAGTACACTAAATTTGTCATCTAATTAAATTTTTTATAAATGAAAATATCACAAAAAATCTTTTTGCCATGTCATAAACCACATGTGTTAGTAAATGTCATGTCAAAATTACATCATCATTACACATCATCATTTCCATGTCACATTTAATTAGGATAGAGAAATGATTTTAACCAATCAAATTAAAACAAATCAGCATTTTTCATTAAACTACATTCTCAATTAATAGGTAGAGGATTTCTCATATTTTACTCTCATTCATCAATTGTTTAATTATGAATTGTATTTTTATAATTGACGTTTCACTATTGATATTTCCAAAAGTTATCAGGAGAAACGAAGATATAACTAATAGTCAGGATTTCATCATCGGGGTATCACATATATTCAATAATGCATGAATATGAATTTACTTAATCACCACTCCAAATCAATAACAAGAGTACATTTGATATCCTACTTAACATTGCTCTTTATTTAGACATGTAAAACAAATAGCTAAGAACAACAAATATGTTATAACAAAACTTTTTTAGTTATGATCCATTTACTATAATCATGGCATTGGCTTCTCCACAATTCCGGTTGTCTTCATGTTGTTTTTCCTTATCTATTAAATATAGTAAGTTAGAGAAAAATTTTAATTTCATTGAATTAAATTGAGAGAAAAATAACAACTAACAAAGTTTTTTAAAAATAAATTTTTGATTATTTGAATAATTACCACAAATTTTAATTTCTTAAAAATGCTAACACTATTATCACACAAAAAATCTTAATTCAAATAAAAATCGAGAGAATGAGCATATAAGGTTTGTCATGTAGTTAAAATTGTTTAAACATAAACAATTATATTTCGATAAAATATATTTTCATACATTATGAACTACATCAACATTTCTAAAAATTTACAAAATTTATGCAATGTATACATTTAATGTTTAGTAACAATTGAAAATAACTTTTACATGATTTAAATTAATTTTAATATAATAAAAATATATAAAATAATTAATATAAATATCCGCGCGTAGCGCAGAACATACCCAAGTATATATAATTAGCAAGTTATCTCTCAATTTAAGGTGTCCACATCAGCATAATTTTATTTCAAAATGGGCTTTTAAAATTTTGAGTTTTGTTTTAAAATTTTTAAATTTTAGATATTTATTTTTGGGCTTTAAATATGATTCATTTGAAATTAAAAACAAATTCTTATTTTATAAATTGTAAAAATTACAAATTTTTCATTTGTGAAAAGGAGTTTGGAAGGCAACAAAATACAAAATATTACAGAAAAATTTACAGAAAATAGTTATCAAACTTTATAAAAAAAACCTTAGAAAAATTTATATATAAAGCTAAAGTAAAATTATTCATAAAACAAATACTTATTTACAAACTATAAATACTACAATTTCTGTTTGAAATACAATATTAAAATTGTTATTTCGAATGTAAATAAACAGAATTTAAAAAAGAGTTAGAAAGTGAACAATTATGAAAGATGCCAAAAAACTTGCTGAGAATAGTTATCAAACTTATTAGAAATATTATGTTTAAAAATAAAGTAAAATCATTCATATATATTTTACTGTGTAAAATGAATAAAAAATTTTCATAAATAAAGAAAAATAAGATATTTAATTATATAGCATAGAAATGAATTTGATTTGTACGAAAGAGGAAAAATGACAAATGATTATCAACCATTTTTCCAATAATGGTAATATAAAATTAATATTCGATTACTTTACTCATCAGCAAAATAATATATGAGTTTTAATATAAAATGATAAATACAAAAACAAGATTATTGATTATAAGTTTTAACATAGTCATGTTGTTTACATTCACATGATATGAAAATAGATAAAAAAAATTCTCACACATTCATAAATATAGTCAAGTAGTTCATCATTGAAAAAAAGAAATGCTTCAAATCAATTAAAATAAATAATTTATCAAGTAAGCATAATTTTTTGATATAAGAACCCATCAAACATGTAATATTTGAACAGATCTCTTGTTCTGTCTAGCCAACTCTAACTAAAATTCTCCTCATTTAGAGGTATAACTGATCACAGAACTGAATGAGATGAAAACTTGCAAGAAATAAGAGAAAAAAACCAGTAGATTGCAATGAGAATAGCGAGACGAAAAGCTATAAGAAAGGAGGGAAAATAAAGGATTTATTATACTTGAAAATGAGTTAAATTTTTTGAAATTAGGTAAACAAATTAAGAGAACATTTAGTTTAGAGTGGAAAAGAATCGATGATGATTTTACTTTGTTGATCTATAAAAAAATATATTAAAAAAGATAAAAAAAATTAATTAAATACAAACAAACACTAAAAACATATATAATACTTATTACAGTGTATAAATATATGAAATATTTTTTAACAATTAATACATTATAATATATATTAGAAAAATAATTTTGTATATTTTTCTAATATATATACAACAAAAAGCACTTAAAGTAAAAAACAAATATAACACACAAAATATTAATTTAATAAATCTATATATAATAATATAAATATATAAATTTTAATAAAATTAATAAATAAATCTATACAACACGTGAATAGATATTTAGTCATATATGAATAAAAAAAAAATCATCTCCAACTGTTTAACAGATAAGATGGAGAGAACGCCACGTATCACATAGAAAACTTAATACTATAATCGCAATTAATTACCGTTTCTTCTTCTAACGAGGAATGCCACCAAGATCGACTAACGAGGTGGCGCAAGGAACGACGACGGAGAGAATCGAGACTTGGTGGATGGCAGACAGCCATACACTGAAAGTCGGGTCAGATTTTTATTGTCGTCTGAATGAAATCTTCGTGCCTTAAATTCATTCTAATTGGTTTTTATTAGATATGATGAAAGTTTGTGATTGGAAGAATTATTATTGACTCTCATGAAGATGGATATACAACGTACAAACATTTATATAGTGATAGAGTTTATCTAATTATCTATCCAATAGAATCATCATATTATTAATTGGCAAGTAAGTTGAGCTGTGATTGAGAGTTATAATGATTGATTATTTTTTACTTATTATGTGAATTTACATTAATTACCCTTAATAAAATTAACAAATTAATATAATCTAATTTTTAATTAATTTTTGTTTTTTAAAAATCTAGATTTCCAAATTGGAGTCTGTATCATAAAAATATCAAGTTTACTAAAAATGTAACTAGCATAAATAAATAAAAAATTCTAATTATTTCATTAAACTAATTTTAATTTAATTTTTTAATCTACTAAGAGTTTGATTAACCTAATTGATTTATGCGATTACAAGTAACCCTAAATCATTTAAACATTTTTAAAACTCTATAATGTTTGATTAATGCAACAAAACAACAAAACATACAAATAAGTTTTTATCGGATAATATAAAAAATATTAAAAAAATAAGATATAAATAATATATTTTGCTTTGTCACAAAAAATAATATATTCATGGAAATTGAATTTTTTTCAAATATATTAAATGTGATTCGAATCATTATAAAATCTGATTTTTTTTATCTATAAATAAATTAATATTATACTTTTTAAAAAATTTAATTGAACTCCGCATATAGTGCAAGAAAATACCTAGTATAACATAAATATAAATCTGTATAATTATATTTATAATATTCTCATTAATAACATGGATCTTCTAGATCCTTCTATACGCCCCTCAATCTCAAGGTGGTAATAGAGTTTAACGGAATGGAAGGCTTGAGATTGACTTGGATTGTAATGTGGTGCAGTGAAGCTTGGTGATGCAGAGCTTGGTTTGATGTTTTGTTGGAGAGATGTTGAGGATGAACATAGCCACAAGATCAAAGAAAATCCCATTGACGATATGAGGATGGGGGAACCATAATGACAACGACGTTGAGCCCGAGATGCAGTTTTGCGGTGAGTCTCTTCTATGGTGGAGGGTAACGGAGATCAGAGCTATCGTTTTGATGACATCCTTCTATGGCTGAGTTGCAGCTGAGCTTGAAGCTTGGAGAGATGGAGGTTGTGTTCTCGATGAGAAATGATTTTTTTTTTTTTTAAAGAAAACCCTAAGACTTTGTAGAAGGACATGGCTTAAGTTGAGAAGAGCGAATCGATTCTCCAGAGTTTGTATAAATACAAATCTATATAATTATATTTATAATATTCTCATTAATAACATGGATCTTGTAGATCCTTCTATAGTTTTTTCCTTTTTATCTTTTGATTTTTGATATCTTAAACCTTGCTATCTAACATTTTATTTCAGTAATTGGCTGCTTGATCGAAAATTGATGAACCAATTAAACATATTTGCTATACTCTTCTCCGATTTTAGACAAGTAAGTATTTTCTAACACGCTCATAATTAGTTTTAGGACATGGTGACTGTATTTGACTGATGATTTGCTAATACGTGTTCACTAATGTGCTTAGATTTTTTATAGGGAACTAATCATATTTTATGTCACATGATGCTTGAGAAGTTTATGGGGAGAGGTCAATCTTCACCTCTAAAGTACATGAGTTTGAAAATCGCTTGGTCAGCTTAAAAGAAGAGCGAGAGAAGTCTCTTTCTGTTCTTGATGAGGTTCGTGAAACGGTGCAGGTCACATATTAGATGATTTTCTCAATAGTTTTGTTTAGTTCCATTAATCCTTGCTTAAACTATTTTATGTTGCTGTTTTACGCTGTATGCTGTATGATTTAGCTGGTTGTGTTTCTTTTTGAATTTTAGGTGCAAGGAACTCTCGAAATGAGACATAAATTGTAGCATCCGTATCCGAGAAAATATGGAATGATCGTACCGGATAGGACATTGTCCGAGGGATGATCGGACCAAAGGTCGGATACTGGCTGAGAAATAGAGGTTCGGACTATGGTCGGGTGATGACCGAGGAAATAGTCGGGTATGGGCTGGATAGCCGAGCCGGATAGACCATATCCGAGGGAAAACAGGGTCCAGTCCGAGGGAAATGGAATTTATCCGAGTGCAGTGGGATATATCCGAGAGTCTGGGAGGTTAGTCCGAGTGTCAGTGGACTGTCTCCGAGAGAGAATAGGAAACCTCCGAGAGAAATAGAGGATTAGCCGAGGTGGGACAAGTTGTCCGAGAGGAAAAAGAAAATCCGGATGGAAAATGGAAAACACCTCGGATAAGGGGCGGTTTATCCGAGTGGGAAGGGATTTGGGATGTGGGCCAAGTGTTTGGTCGGCTATTTTTGGGTTTATCGAAGGAATGATCGAGCCGATACAGGGAATGGTCGAGCCGGTACAGGGAATAGCTGAGAGAATCGAATCGGACCGGGATAAAACTTACTGGAACCGGGAAAACATCGGATAAGTCCGGGTTACCTAGGGTTTTGCGAGTATTTAAGGGATTTTGAGACTTTTCTCGGGAGAGTTGTGTTTATTCGAGAGCAATAAAGCAAAGAAAGAGAATAGTCGAGAGAAAACCCTAAGAAAAACAGTTTATCCCGAGGATATCCGAGAGAGATCATGCTATCGCCGAGCAGAACCGACCATCGCCGAGATAAACTGGTAAGCGATCGGATATTTCCCTAAGTGTTGAGTTTTCATCGGATAACCTTGAGCTAATAGCCTTGTTTTGTGGGGTTTCTGAGGGAAAACAGAGTTTGGCTCGAAGAAAGGTGAACGGATCAAGAGATAGCCGAGGGGATAAGGATCGGATCGTACCGTGAGCCGAGAGATTCTTAGGGAGATCGGATATCTTCGTTTTGGTGTGGTTTTCATCGGGATTTCTTCTGACTAATCTGTTTCTAGCCTTGTCTAAGGTGAATGCGTGACTGTGGTTGGGTCTAGGACCGTAGGATTGCTAGGGTTGAGTGTTTTGCATGTTGATTGTGTGATTTTCATGTTATGTGTTTGGAATGGATAAGCAATCCTTGTGTTGTGATATATTGTGGTGTTTACCATGGCATATATGATGTTTAGCTAACCTCAGGGTAATCCGGATCATGTACTAGCTTAGGGAATGTGGGATTCTCGCTGAAGTAGACATGAGTCTTAAAAAGGGATTGATCTTGGTTGGTTAGGCTAGATGATCATGGCCGTTTGATATTGTTATGTCTATTGCGAATTGATTGTGTTGAATGTTGAATCCGAAAGTATGACTGCGTGTTTTGGTACTGACCAGGTGTTACGGGATGACCGTACTCACTAAGTATTTATGAAATACTTATGCCTCTCATTTTGAGTGTGCAGGTACTAAGCAGTAAAAGGGCGAGACCAGGCGGAAGTGATGGATATGGATGGATCGGGACTTGGTTTTATTTGTGTTAAGACTTGTGTTTAGAGTCTTATGGCTTTGGTGTTTGATCGTTAGGTTGCTAGATGATCAGTTGTAATCTTTAGCAAACCTTGTGCTTTTATTTATGTGGAACCCCGAAACCTGTTTAAGTGTTTTTGAAAGTTGAATAAATGAAATGAATTGCTTTATATTTCCGCTGTGTATTAATAAAAAGGACTTAGAAAAATAAAGAAGAAATAGTTCAAAAATATGGCTAAGTATAGAAACGGACTTAGAGGATGTAGTGGGACACAGCCGCGGTACGGTTTACCGGGTTGGGTTACCACAAGTTGGTATCAGAGCGTTTTAACGCTTTTAGGACTGAAATTGGTGACTGATGTTGTTTGTTTGTTTGTTTGGGGTTTATGGGGGTCCGATCCATTCTTCACTGCCAAGGTCTCGCGGTAAGTTGTTGTGTGGTGTTGTGAAACACGTTTTGAGTTAGCTTCGGCTAACTGGCATTATGTACTTGCAGATGGTTGATACCAGAAGAACCGTGAGAAACAATGGGGACAACCAGGCTGCAGGGTCTGTGAACTCAGTCAACGGTGATGTTGCTGAGAGGGCTAGGGAAGCCGAGAGACAGGCAGCTGCGGTTGTGAATGAGGCGGCTAGAGTGGCTGCCGTGGAAGCAGCAAGAAATGCTGCGGATGCTGAGAACGTGGCTAGGAATGCTGCGGGTGCAGCTGGGGATGCTGCGAATGTAGCACCAGTGGGGTTAAAGGCTGTGCTTGGGATGTTAGCACAGGTACTAGCTACGCTACCTGCGGTGGCTCCTGCTCCGGCGGTTGCAGCAGCACCACAAGTAGTACCACCGGTGGGGGTTCACGCGGATGTGATTGAGGAGGAAGCGGACCAAGTGGAGAGGGTTCCGAGTTACCTTAAGGTTTTGGATCACATGGTGCGGTTGGGAACCAAGTTCTTTGCTGGAGGTTCTACACCGATTGAGGCAGATGAGTGGAGGATGAGACTGGAACGGAATTTTGAGTCTATCCGATGTCCAGAGGGTTACAAGAGGGACATAGCTGTGCACTACTTGGAGGGTGATGCACACACGTGGTGGAAAAGAATTGTTGGAAGGCTGGTGAATGCGAATTGTTCTTATGAGATATTTTCAGCGATGTTCAGGAGTAAGTACTTCCCACAGGAAGCTTACAACGAGTTAGAGAAGGCATTCTTGTACCTTAGTCAGGGGACGCTTACAGTGAGGCAGTATGAGACTCAGTTTAATCAGCTGAGGAAGTATGTGTCTCATGAGTTTGACACGGAGGAGAAGCTGATTCGCAGGTTTATGAGTGGACTGCGAGTTGAGCTTAGGAATGGGTGTGTGGTTCGTGACTTCAGGACAGTTGCTGAGCTTGTTGAGAAGGCGGCATTGTTGGAGTCAGGACAGGCGGAAGCTGCGTTGATGTCTGCTGGGGCTAGTACAGCAGTGACCAAGGCGGGTCAGTCTAGTGGACAGAACCGGAAGTTTGGGAAAGGAGTACCGAACAAAGGATCTGGGGGACGCAGCGTGTGCAGCAAGTGTGGCAAGGCTCACGTTGGCGAGTGTAGGCGCGGTGGTAGTGGATGCCACAGGTGCGGGAGTTTAGAGCATCGGATACGAGACTGTCCGGAGGAGGATCAGCGAGTGGTCCGTGTGTCCGGTAGTGATGGTGCGGTTCGGGTTTGCTATGGTTGTGGAGAACCAGGGCATTTCAAGCGTGAGTGTCCTAAGGCAGGAGTGGTGGAGCAGGCTGTGGCTCAAGGGAAGAGAGCAGGGGAAGCGCTTGCATCACAGGCCAAGAGACAGGCCATTATGCCAAGGGTGTACACGACAAGTGCAGCAGCAGCCGAGGAACCGAGCACTTCTCATCCGATTACTGGTACGTGTGGTACTTAGTATTTTCTAGACTTGCTCTTGCGTGTTGTGTGTTAGTATAGAGTCTTAGCATTCTAGGGAACGAATGTGTAGGGACCTTGCTAATGGGTGAGGTTGAAACCCATGTTCTGTTTGACTCGGGAGCGAGTCATTGTTTTGTTAATCCGGACATGATCGGAAAGGGTCAGTTCCAGAAGGAACTGGAGAGGACTTTGGGTTAGTTCAGGCGGCTGGAGGCCAAGTGATGTTTTCACTAGGAACGGTCAAGAATGTTCCAGTGATGTTTGGCGAAGTGAACATGCCAGCGGATCTAGTGATCTGTAGGGTTAAGTCCTACGATGTCATTTTGGGAATGGACTGGTTAGGCAAGCACATAGCTCACTTGGATTGTCACCGTGGAAGGGTGCGGTTTGAGAGAGACGGAGAGGTCTTGGTTTATCAGGGAGTTAGGCCAACCTCAGGAAGTTTGGTGGTTTCAGCTATTCACGCAGAACGGCTGATAGAGAAAGGTTGTGAGGCGTATCTAGCAACGATCACTACTACGGAAGGAGGACCAGATGTAGACTTAGGCAGTATACCGGTGGTGCAGGAATTTGAGGATGTTTTTCAGGCGTTGGTAGGACTGCCACCAGCTCGTTCAGATCCATTCACGATTGAACTTGAGCCGGGGACAGCTCCATTGTCCAAAGCACCATACCGGATGGCGCCAGCAGAGATGGCTGAACTGAAGAAGCAGCTAACGGAGTTGTTGGACAAAGGCTTCATTAGACCTAGTAGTTCACCGTGGGGAGCACCAGTGTTGTTCGTGAAGAAGAAAGATGGGAGCTTCAGGCTTTGCATTGATTACAGCGGATTGAACCGTGTGACCGTGAAGAACAAGTATCCACTTCCCAGGATAGACGAGTTGTTGGACCAACTCAGGGGAGCTACTCGGTTCTCTAAGATCGATTTGGCATCAGGGTACCATCAAATACCCATAGAGGAGACAGACGCGCGTAAGACTGCCTTTAGGACAAGGTATGGTCATTACGAGTTTGTGGTCATGCCATTTGGTTTGACGAATGCGCCAGCTGCATTCATGAAGTTGATGAATGGCGTATTCAGAGAGTACCTAGATGAGTTTGTGATCATTTTCATAGATGTTATTCTAGTATACTCTAAGGATGAGGAAGAGCATAAGAGTCATTTACGGACTGTTCTGGAGAAGTTGAGAGAACAGAAGTTATATGCCAAGCTCA
Source organism: Thlaspi arvense (assembly GCA_911865555.2). Taxonomy (NCBI): domain Eukaryota; kingdom Viridiplantae; phylum Streptophyta; class Magnoliopsida; order Brassicales; family Brassicaceae; genus Thlaspi; species Thlaspi arvense. Next base: position 12,678,868 of record OU466861.1, read on the forward strand.
GTACGTGTAGCTTTTGGCAACGGCATATAGGGTTCTTGGGTCACATTGTTTCGGATAAGGGAGTGTCCATGGACCCAGAGAAGATTCAGGCTATTGCGGATTGGCCTAGACCAGAGAATGCTACAGAGATAAGGAGTTTTCTCGGACTAGCTGGTTACTACAGGCGGTTTGTCAAAGGTTTTGCAAGCATGGCTCAGCCAATGACAAAGTTGACTGGTAAAGACGTGGAGTATGTATGGACGGATGAGTGTGAAGAGTGCTTCTCAAAGTTAAAGGAGTTACTCACTAGTGCACCAGTATTGGCGTTACCAGAACCGGGTGAGCCATACGTGGTATACACGGATGCATCCAGGAAAGGACTAGGTTGTGTTCTGATGCAGAATGGTAAGGTGATAGCTTATGCTTCGCGGCAGCTACGGAAGCATGAAGGAAACTACCCTACGCATGATTTAGAGATGGCGGCTGTGGTATTTGCACTTAAGATATGGAGATCTTACTTGTATGGCGAGAAGGTGCAGATATACACGGACCATAAGAGTTTAAAGTACATCTTTACTCAACCGGATTTAAACTTGAGACAGCGTAGATGGATGGAGTTGGTAGCAGACTATGACTTGGAAATAGCATACCATCCAGGAAAGGCCAACTTGGTGGCGGATGCGTTGTGTAGGAGAAGGGCTAGCATATCATCTGAACAGAATGTAGGAAGCATTGTGAACATGCTAAGGACATTGCAGTTGAATGCAATAACGGATAGGGTTGAACCGTTGGGTTTGGAAGCTGCGGATAGAGCTGACTTGTTGACTAGAATTCGGATTGCTCAGGAGCAGGATGAGAATCTGAAAAAGGTGTCACAGAATGATAAGACAGAATATCAGACTTCAAACAATGGGACCATTGTTGTGAACGGACGGGTCTGTATTCCAGATGTGAAGGAGTTAAGGGATGAGATCCTTAAGGAGGCACATCAGTCAAGGTTTTCTGTTCATCCGGGAATGACCAAGATGTATCAGGATTTGAAACGGTACTATCATTGGGTTGGGATGAAACAGGATGTGGCTAAGTGGGTAGCCGGATGTGAGGCGTGCCAACTGGTTAAGGCAGAGCATCAGTTTCCAAGTGGTTTGTTGCAAACGTTGCCAATGCCAGAATGGAAATGGGACATGATCACCATGGACTTTGTATTGGGGTTACCTAAGACTAGAAAGTTGCATGACGGGATATGGGTCATTGTGGATCGTTTGACCAAGTCTGCTCACTTCTTAGCAATGAAAAAGACTGATGGAGTACCAAAGTTGGTGGACATGTATATTGATCAGATCGTGAAGTTGCATGGAGTGCCAGTGAGTATCATTTCAGATCGTGATCCGAAGTTTACTTCGAGGTTCTGGAAAGAGTTCCAGGAAGCGTGTGGAACGCGGTTGCATAAGAGTACAGCGTATCATCCTCAGACTGATGGGCAATCAGAATGGACGATCAGGACATTGGAGGATATGTTGAGAGCGTGTGTACTGGACTGGGGTGGTAGTTGGGAAGACTACTTACCGTTGGCTGAATTTGCATACAACAATAGTTACCAAAGGAGCATAGAGATGTCTCCGTATGAGGCGTTGTATGGCAGGCCGTGTAGGACACCATTGTGTTGGACACAAGTGGGGGAGCATAGCTAATGGGGCCAGCAGTGGTCGAGACTACTACAGAAAAGATCAGATTGTTAAAGGTTAAGCTGAAAGAGGCTATGGACAGGCAGAAAAGTTATGCGGACAAGCGTCGCAGGGATTTGGAGTTCAGTGTGGGTGATATGGTTTATCTTAAGGCACTGACTAATAAGGGAACGGATAGGGCAGCTAAGAGTGCCAAGTTGAATCCGAGGTACATGGGGCCGTACCGGATACTGGAAAGAATTGGCGCAGTGGCTTACAAGTTGGACTTGCCATCGGAAATGGGAGCGTTCCATAATGTATTCCATGTGTCACAGCTGAGAAAGCACATTACCGAACGGGAAACGGTTATAGAGGAGCCGCCAGCAGACTTGCAAGAGGACCTTGCAGTAGTGGCTAGACCGGTTCGAGTAATAGGACGGAAAGAAAAGACTAAGCGTGGGAAGCTGGTCAGAATGGTTCAGGTCGTATGGGACTGCAACGGACATGAACAGGTTACTTGGGAAAAGGAGGCTAGGATGAAAGCTGAGTATCCCAAATGGTTTGACAAGTTGCAAACGGATGAGTCGGATTCGAGGACGAATCCAGAACGGGTGGGGGAGAGTTGTAGCATCTGTATCCGAGAAAATATGGAATGATCGTACTGGACAGGGCATTGTCCAAGGGATGACCGGGCCAAGGGTCAGATACTGGCTGGGAAATGGAGGTTCGGACTATGGTCGGGTGATGACCGAGGAAATAGTCGGGTATGGGCTGGATAGCCGAGCCGGATGGACCATATCCGAGGGAAAACAGGGTCCAGTCCGAGGGAAATGAGATTTATCCGAGTGCAGTGGGATATATCCGAGAGTCTGGGAGGTTAGTCCGAGTGTCAGTGGACTGTCTCCGAGGGGGAATAGGAAACCTCCGAGAGAAATAGAGGATTAGCCGAGGTGGGACAAGTTGTCCGAGAGGAAAAAAAAAATCCGGATGAAAAATGGAAAACACCTCGGATAAGGGCGGTTTATCCTAGTGGGAAGGGATTTGGGCCGTGGGCCAAGTGTTTGGTCGGCTATTTTGGGGTTTATCGAAGGAATGGTGGAGCCGGTACAGGGAATAGCCGAGAGAATCGAATCGGACCGGGATAAAACTTACTGGAACCGGGAAAACATCGGATAAGTCCGGGTTACCTAGGGTTTTGCGAGTATTTAAGGGATTTTGAGACTTTTCTCGAGAGAGTTGTGTTTATTCGAGAGCAATAAAGCAAAGAAAGAGAATAATCGAGAGAAAACCCTAAGAAAAACAGTTTATCCCGAGGATATCCGAGAGAGATCAGGCTATCGCCGAGCAGAACCGACCATCGCCGAGATAAACTGGTAAACGATTGGATATTTCCCTAAGTGTTGAGTTTTCATCGGATAACCTCGAGCTAATAGCCTTGTTTTGTGGGGTTTCTGAGGGAAAACAGAGTTTGGCTCGAAGAAAGGTGAACGGATCAAGAGATAGCCGAGGGGATAAGGATCGGATCGTACCGTGAGCCGAGAGATTCTTAGGGAGATCGGATATCTTCGTTTTGGTGTGGTTTTCATCGGGATTTCTTCTGACTAATCTGTTTCTAGCCTTGTCTAAGGTGAGTGCGTGACTGTGGTTGGGTCTAGGACCGTAGGATTGCTAGGGTTGAGTGTTTTGCATGTTGATTGTGTGATTTTCATGTTATGTGTTTGGAATGGATAAGCAATCCTTGTGTTGTGATATATTGTGGTGTTTACCATGGCATATATGATGTTTAGCTAACCTCAGGGTAATCCGGATCATGTACTAGCTTAGGGAATGTGGGATTCTCGCTGAAGTAGACATGAGTCTTAAAAAGGGATTGATCTTGGTTGGTTAGGCTAGATGATCATGGCCGTTTGATATTGTTATGTCTATTGCGAATTGATTGTGTTGAATGTTGAATCCGAAAGTATGACTGCGTGTTTTGGTACTGACCAGGTGTTACGGGATGACCGTACTCACTAAGTATTTATGAAATACTTATGCCTCTCATTTTGAGTGTGCAGGTACTAAGCAGTAAAAGGGCGAGACCAGGCGGCAGTGATGGATATGGATGGATCGGGACTTGGTTTTATTTGTGTTAAGACTTGTGTTTAGAGTCTTATGGCTTTGGTGTTTGATCGTTAGGTTGCTAGATGATCAGTTGTAATCTTTAGCGAACCTTGTGCTTTTATTTATGTGGAACCCCGAATCCTGTTTAAGTGTTTTTGAAAGTTGAATAAATGAAATGAATTGCTTTATATTTCCGCTGTGTATTGATAAAAAGGACTTAGAAAAATAAAGAAGAAAAAGTTCAAAAATATAGCTAAGTATAGAAACAGATTTAGAGGATATAGTGGGACACAGCCGCGGTACGGTTTACCGGGTTGAGTTACCACATAAATAGTCACAAAAACTTCTTAACACATCTTGTTCTGAGTCTGCCGCTGCCAGAGTTCCTTATGGATAGTGGTTGGATTATTCATTATTTACAGTAAATCATCTTACTAAACACTAATAATTTATTGCCGGAGTACAGTGGTTAAATTGGTTCAAAACTTATATTCATTTCTAGCAATGCTCATTGCATTTCTCAAGGTAAAATTGGTTACTTTCAATTTCACACAACAGTACTTTCAATATCTTTCACTTTTCGGAAAAATAGTCTCTAAATTGGATCTTTATTTTTTTAATGAAACAGTATCTCAAACATGGTCCAAGTCCACCTGAACATAACTTGGGAGTTCTTATGGTATGTTTTTGGTCATCTGCGACTTGAAGCTTTTGCTTGTATTGCCTGCATTTGATGGCTAACATCTATCTTTCTTTTTTTCTACTTATTGTAGGTTAAAGTCTTTGACTTTTACCGACGAAAGTTAAATGCCTTACATGTCGGTGTAACTTGCAAAATGGGAGGTTCTTTCTTCTCAAAATGCAACAAAGGGTAACTAACTAAACCCTCATTTCTGGCAAGGTTCTATTCATGTGTATACTGTAGCTCTTTTTTGCTCTAAATTTTATTATGACTATAAAGTGAAATAAAGAGTGGAATACTAGAGAAAATATATATTGTGAATCAAATTCCGCGCATAGCTGGGGTATTCATCTAGAGAATTAAATAAAAAGAGGAGAAAATGACGATATATATAAACACGCGTGAGTAATTATCGAACAATCCGTTGAAACCCTAATAAGGAAAACTTTATAAGAAAAGTAGTCAATCTGAAAGTAAAAGACATACATACTCTAATGGCGAACAAGGCGCAGCTTCCATGGGATTTGACTGAAGAGATACTCTCTCGTGTCCCTCCAAAATCTCTTGTCCGCTTCAGAATCGTATCTAAACAATGGAACGGTCTCTTCAACGACAAGACGTTCATCAACAACCACAAGGCTACGTTTCGGTTCATCTTAACAACCAAATCTAAGATTTATTCGGTAAGCATCAATCCGAAGATAGATGTGCGTGAGTTGACGTTAGATTTTTCCGGTTTAGAATCTCAGATACCTAAAACGTTGATTGATTGCAATGGGTTTTTGCTGTGTGGCATGGGTAAAGGAGCAATGGTTTGGAACCCGTGGTTAAGACAGACTAGATGGATCGAGCCCGAGGTTAACCAAACTAGTGTACACTTCGATGGCATAGGTTATGATAAGGATAGGGGTTACAAGACCCTTGCATCTTTTGGGACAGCATTAGATCCTAACAACACAGTTTGGAAAACCCATGACTTTTCCTCCGACTCGTGGAAGGACTATGAGCCTGGTGCTGGTGATACTCAGAAAACAATACGTGCTAGTTTTCTCAGATCAAATGGTGTATCGTTGGGTGGAGCTTGGTATCGGGTTGGTTATTATTCTGACAAGCCAAACTCTTCGTTGTTCTTCCTAGTTAACTTCAATTTTTCGATGGGATTGTTCTACAAATTTTGTGATCTACCATGTGGGGGGAACCGTCATCACGATGTCCTTGCTCTTAGGGTTTTTATGGGAGATCGGCTTTCGTTGTTAAAGCAATGCCATCTAACAAAGAAGATTGAGATTTGGGTGAGCAAGAACAAGATTCACAATATGCGTGTTGAAGATGTGGAATGGATGATTTTCATGGAAGTCTCAGATCCTGACTTACCGAAGTTGGTATGTAGCGGATCTAACTCTCAACCAAGTTACTTCATTGACAATAAAAAGCTTGTAATGTGTTCTTGCGATGAAACTGGTCGGGCTTGGATCTATGTTGTTGGGGACAATAAGTTGATCAGTAAAAACAAAATTGATCTTGTGGTTGATCCCTGGCCCTTGCATTGTACCTTCTTTCCTGGTTTGGTCTCTGTTCCTCGACGTCATATTGAAGAAGCAGAAGTACAAGTTTAATTACATTGTGTTCAGCTTCTAGTTTCGATCTTGAGGAAGCTTAAATGGATTTGGATTTGGGTGTTTTAATTCACAATCATCTTCGTTGTTGCAACTAGAAATTTTGCTAGATTTACCTTTTGTGTTACTTTCTTTGCCAGAATATTTTCTTTTAGATGATCCGGCGTAATATTCTTTCGAGCACTTACCACCTTTCATTAGTTGGACGATACCGATGTCAATCCATTATTACATGAGATTGCTCAATTGAAATAGATGCCATAATGAAAACATAGAAGAGAACACACGTTGTAAAGTGGAGGAGATAAAAGAGGTCTTGAACACGATATGAGAAACATATTAAATACGTTACTTTGTGGTGGGTGCGACACTGACTCCAAACTGACAGAGCTGGTCACTAGCTTTTCCATGGAACCCTATGATTTTGTAACCTTCCTTCTCAAGTATGAAGCTTGAGGTAGATTCGAGTCCAAAAGGTGGAGATGGTTATTACTGTGGAATCGCTTCCAAATATTTTATCGTTACAAACCTCCACTGCCGTGATGTATTCACTCGGATAGGCCAACTCAAACTATAAAACATATATGGTATATGGAGAGAATGAGATTCATCAATAAACTATAATATATACAAGTTTCTAGTTTGTTTAAGGAAATAACAATGAAGTAATATAATCACCTCCTCATATCCAAGCATAGTCATCTTTCCATGATCTTCTCCCAATTCCACTTGGTTGTTCTTGTCATACACAAACTTCACGGATGCAACACCATTCTCACCTTGTCCCACGTATATCTTTCTCACACCGTTAAAAACACCATCGTCCCATGAAGCTCTTCTTTCACCACCTATTCCTCCGCGGGAGGTGGTGGAGGAGGTTCAGGGAACGAACCAAATTAGAAGGCTAAAATTTGTGAGATAGATTGAGAATTGTGATAACAAGTCAAGAGGATAGCCTGAGAAAAATCATAGAACATCTGTTAACCTAATCTTGAATATAGCTTCTAAGAAACCTTTGATTTGCTTATTGCAGTTTGTAGTGGACTATCCAAATGAGTATAGCTGATGTAATATACTCATTTGGATAGTCCACTACAAACTGCAATAAGCAAATCAAAGGTTTCTTAGAAGCTATATTCAAGATTAGGTTAACAGATGTTCTATGATTTTTCTCAGGCTATCCTCTTGACTTGTTATCACAATTCTCAATCTATCTCACAAATTTTAGCCTTCTAATTTTGAAAAACTCATATATCGTTTTTAAGTAAGAATTAGCATAACTAAGTAAAGATCATGGTAAATTTTACCTCCTTTTGTTCTCCTTGGACCCTATTTTCTCCAAGCCTATCCCCATTCTGACGCGTTTCCACTTGTCCGGCTTTGTCGTAGTCGACTATGATATGTGATATCCCACTAGGACTATATGTAACCTACACTTTTCTTACGCCGGTGTAAACACCTTGGTCCCATGAGTGGCCTCCACAACCACCTTGAAGTTCCAGCTTAACAGGAGGAAGTGTTGTAAAATAAGCACCAAGGGACATTAGGTTTGTCTCAGCAGATCCATGAAACCCAATGATTTTGTTTCCACCGGCTTCAAGTGTAAACTTGGTACCATTCTCATCGTATCCCATAACTTCAGAACTCATCAGGTTGGTTTCGAGTTGAAGTCCTTGAATCACACCAGATGTGTTATCATAGCAACCCTTAATCGACACTAGATGTTCCTTGTTGAGATGGTTAATCTCAAACTGTAAGAGAAGACAATATTACAACTGGATTCAGTAATATAGTAGCACTATTAATTTAAAACGGTTATGGAAAAGACTGATTATACAAATACAAATATTTAGATATAGTTGACAAAAAAAAAGTGTAGATTTATTAAGTTACAAAGATAATTTTGATTAGTGTAATTTGTTTTACAATTTGTGAATTTGAATTTCCTTAAATTATTCAAAATAAGTGCATCTATTTATGGTAAATAAATAGCTAAATACAGTACAAACACGTATTTTTTATTTTTTTTTAAAAAGGGTTAACTTTGGATCAAATCTCTATTTCATAGTCACATCATGTCTAAGATGTCTTACGGTAATGTTAAATAATAAATATATCTTCAAATAATAAAAGGTTGACATATCCCCATAGTAAATGTGACACCCGATCCCGGTCAATAAAACCGAACCAGCAATATCAAGATAACCGTCTGCGTCATAAACCAAACGTATTATCCACTTTACAAGTCCCAGAAATCGAAGGCGCTTTGCTTAACAAACAACTCCACATCCATATGCAATACTGAGCATCCTGACTCACCTAACCTGCTAGAGGGGATCGAGAGAGAAGATAGGGAAACTTGGAGGGGTGAGTAATTTAGATTACCCAGGAGAATGAACCTACATTATCCTATCAATGCACCACAACTTAACAAACGCTAAGTTCAAGCCTAAAACAACACTATAGAAAGTCCTAAAGACTTCACACAATAACCTAGCGTCACAGATAACGCCACTGCGAATACCCAGACTACACAATAATGACTTACACTGTGGCACTTGGGTTGCATCCTCCGTAAATTTATAGTCGCTACACGACTAGCCCGTCGACCATGCCTTGAGAGCGCTACGTATAGCCATTACTCCCATACCACATGAGTATACGCTGAACCCTTTTGAACAGCCCCATGTGATGTCAGGTCCCTCAGTACCCCCTCGCATATTGCCCACGTGGCTCAGCGACTATCCTCAACTTCAGTGTATCGATTGCAGCCCCAGGCATTGCAAATATCAACCATCCATCTCGGACCCCAAACAATAGTCCTCCACTCAAGTATATCGACCACGGCTCCTTTGCCTTATGATCTCAACTCTCATCTCAGACATTTCACAACACATAGTCTCAATTATGATTTCACGCAATACCGTATTAAGTTCCTATCCTTTTTACAAGTTCTAGGCGATCACACAATCACAGAAGAGATCCAAACAGCAATCAAACAAGCAAAGTGTTTCAAGCACAAGTAAATGTTTCTTTTAAGTCTCCTGCAACTTCAGTTTCAATACCCTAAACACATCTAGGTGATTCACAGAGCAATCAACAACCTAATATGACCTAGCTGGGACTCAGTTCTAAAGCAGAAAGTAGTTATGCTTGGTTTAACCCCAAACTATGCATTCAGAAAAGCAGAGTTCACGATATTCAAGCACAGATTCATCCTCACCTTGGCCTAGGTGGCGAAGGAGGTGGCAAGGGGAGGTAAGGAGAAGAGAAGGAGGCGAGATGCTCCACGGCGGCTAACCACGCAGGGTTGATCGATCTCCGGGGGTGATGCTGCAGCGGCGTATGGCTCCGGGAGGACTCCGGCTCCTCATCAACGTGAAACACCGGGGCAGGGCGGCTGGAAGGGGCGGCTACGGTCCATCCCGAAGGTAGTGGACTCGCGGCTGCTCCACCGCGTCGGCGGACGATGATGGCTGCTCTGGGGAGCGGCTAGGACGGTCACCAGAAGGCGGGGAAGACGAACGGCGGGACATGGTGAAGAGAGAGAGGATGCGGCGATGAGAGAGAAAGAAAGAGGAGAGAGAGACGGCGGAGAGAGAGTACTACGGCGCCGGAAAAAAAGAGAAGAGAGTTCTAGGGTTTCTCTGTTCTCTGGAAAATTTAGAATGAAGAAAAAGAATGAGAAGGGCTCTCTATTTATACCCAATAGGAGACTTGGGTAAAAAGTAAAGATAACCACGAAAAAAGGAAAAGATAATTATGAATAAGAATATTCACAATTCATTTAGGAAAAGGTTCATTAATATCACATTAAAAATATAATATTTATCTAAACTAGGAATTAATTATCTCTCGAAGGAAAAAAGAAATATCGAGAAATAGGAAATGGGCTTAAACCTTCTTAGTTGGGATTGAATTTTCCAAACGGGCCTGGTTTGTGAGAACCGGGTCGTTACAATTCTCCCTCCCTTAACGAGAATTCGTCCCGAATTCTAAGGCATGAACCTCCATGGCCGGCGTAAGGCGATGAGGAAGACTTGGAAGTCATACCAAAGAAGGCTAAATCGAAATTTTCATAGAACGGAAGACTCGGGAAGCAATCATTTCTAAGTAAGCAAAACCTTTTATTAAATTAAATCAAGCAATCAATCAACATAGAATATGATCTTAAATCTAATGCATAAATTAAAAACTAAGTTAATTTCTAAAATGAAAATGAATTCCCCCTCCAATATCCCAAAAGCGCAGCCCTAATCTTGATAGTCTTCAAGCAGCTTCTCCTAGCCACGTCTCGGGTCGAAGTCGTCGTTGTCGGGGACCTCGCATTCATATGGGTCTGACTCATAATCACCCTCTTCATGCTGCATCCGTTCCTCCTCGATATCCTGCTCCACCAATCGAGCCAGGTTAGTGACTTGGTTGATGCCCCGAACGAGTCCGTCTTCCTCAGGATAAGGTACACTCCCACGGATTTCCGGTCTCAGCCCTTCTCGGAATGCTATTGCAGCATGAAGAGTACAACAGATTTCTCTGCCACTCTCATTCAGGTCCCGAAAGAAGGCCCTTTTGTACTGCTCCACAGAACGTCCACCCTGGGTTGTCCGGGGGTAAGACGGCTGAACATCCGGCCTAACATATGGAGCGGGGTTCTTACGGGGGCGTTCGCGCTTACGTGTTGGCTGGGCCTGTTTGGCCATCACTCTACCAGAAGAGGATCGACATGTGCCCCGAGCTTGTACAGCTTCGAGCACATCAGTCGCTAGCGCAGCACAGGCGTTCACCTCCTCCTGAGTGGGCATCCGAGCGGGTCGGGCGAGTCTAGCAGGAACCATGTGGATCGGATTGGTCCGTTTCCGGGCTGTCTCGCGGGTATGAGCCCTGTTTGGCACGGGAAAGAAAAAGCTAAAAGTCAGATGTCAAGTATGCATAGGTGTGAGTCATAACAGTTGTAAAGCAAGTCAAGTGTGCACAAAGGTTTCGCAAACACTAAAACTTTTTAGGACTGACCCTTCAGAACAAAGCTGAAGAGTCTTAACCTTAGCTCTGATACCAAACTTGTGACACCCGATCCTGGTCAATAAAACCGAACCGGCAATGTCAAGATAACCGTCTGCGCCATAAGCCAAACGCATTATCCACTTTACAAGTCCCAGAAACCGAAGGCGCCTTGCTTAACAGACAACTCCACATCCATATGCAATACTGAGCATCCTGACTCACCTAACCTGCTAGAGGGGATCGAGAGAGAGAAGATAGGGGAACTTGGAGGGGTGAGTAATTTAGATTACCCATGAGAATGAACCTACACTATCCTATCAATGCACCACAACTTAACAAACTCTAAGTTCAAGCCTAAAACAGCACCATAGAAAGTCCTAAAGACTTCACACAATAACCTAGCGTCACAGGTAACGCCACTGCGAATACCCGGACCACACAATGATGACTTACACCATGGCACTTGGGTTACATCTTCCATAAATTTATAGTCGCTACACGACTAGCCCGTCGGCCATGCCTTGGGAGCGCTACGTATAGCCATTACTCCCATACCACATGAGTATACGCTGAACCCTTTTGAACAGCCCCATGTGATGTCAGGTCCCTCAGTACCCCCTCGCATATTGCCCACGTGGCTCAGCGACTATCCTCAACTTCAGTGTATCGATTGCAGACCCATGCATTGCAAATCTCAACAATCCATCTCGGACCCCAAACAATAGTCCTCCACTCAAGTATATCGACCACGGCTCATTTGCCTTATGATCTCAACTCTCATCTCAGACATTTTACAACACATAGTCTCAATTATGATTTCACACAATACCGTATTAAGTTCCTATCCTTTTTACAAGTTCTAGGCGATCACACAATCACAAAGAGATCCAAACAGCAATCAAACAAGCAAAGTGTTTCAAGCACAAGTAAATGTTTCTTTTAAGTCTCCTGGAACTTCAGTTTCAATACCCTAAACACATCTAGGTGATTCACAGAGCAATCAACAACCTAATATGACCTAGCTGGGACTCAGTTCTAAAGCAGAAAGTAGTTATGCTTGGTTTAACCCCAAACTATGCATTCAGAAAAGCAGATTTCACGATATTCAAGCACAGATTCATCCTCACCTTGGCCTAGGTGGCGAAGGAGGTGGCAAGGGGAGGTAAGGAGAAGAGAAGGAGGCGAGATGCTCCACGGCGGCTAACCACGCAGGGTTGATCGATCTCCAGGGGTGATGCTGCGGCGGCGTATGGCTCCGAGAGGACTCCGGCTCCTCATCAACGTGAAACACCGGGGCAGGGCGGCTGGAAGGGGCGGCTACGGGCCCATCCCGAAGGTAGTGGACTCGCGGCTGCTCCACCGCGCTGGCGGACGATGATGGCTGCTCTGGGGAGCGGCTAGAGCGGTCACCAGAAGGCAGGGAATACGAACGGCGGGACATGGTGAAAAGAGAGAGGATGCGGCGATGAGAGAGAAAGAAAGAGGAGAGAGAGACGGCGGAGAGAGAGTACTACGGCGCCGGAAAAAGAGAGAAGAGAGTTCTAGGGTTTCTCTGTTCTCTGGAAAGTTTAGAATGAAATAAAAGAATGGGAAGGGCTCTCTATTTATACCCAATGGGAGACTTGGGTAAAAAGTAAAGATAACCACAAAAAAGGAAAAGATAATTATGAATAAGAATATTCACAATTCATTTAGGAAAAGGTTCATTAATATCACATTAAAAATATAATTTTTATCTAAACCAGGAATTAATTATCTCTCGAAGGAAAAAGAAAATATCAAGAAATAGGAAATGGGCTTAAACCGTCTTAGTTGGGATTGAATTTTCCAAACGGGCCTGGTTTGTGAGAACCGGGTCGTTACAGTAAACATACTTACCGTCTGTGTGAAACCACGACCATAGACACCATGAATTGGTCCAACAATCGTAGTTCCAGCGTTGACATACTCAAACTTGATGAACTGAATGCCTTCACGACCACCTCATACATATATCTTTGTTACACCCTCATAATCAGATCCATCGTCCCATTGATTTCCTGTCTTTTCCGCCTTTCGCTTCCGGTCATCGCGTACAGATTCAACTCTTCACTTAAACAGAGTAGCTAGTCACTTAGAAAAAAATAGAAAATTATTTGCATAAAAATAGAATGAGTAGAAGGAAGCACACTGTTTCTCGTGTGAAAAGGTAAACAGTTTTAGCCTTTTAAAATTTAGAGATGTTTTTACAGTTTCCAAAATAAGTGACTTTATATAATTTAGATAATTAAAAGGAAGGAGAGCGAGAGAGAGATTTACCTCTTATGCTGGAGAGAGAGATAAATTATATAAACTAGAGAATATTATATAATAGAGCACTTAAATGAACTATAATAACAGAAAAAAGTACTTCTGTCAACTAGAGTACTTTTGTCAACTAGAGTACTTTCATTTAATTCTCCTTGGATTTTTGCTATGCGATTTCTCCATATTACCATCAACCATTATTCTCTATTTTTTTTTCTTAATCAATAAATTTTTTTTTTACTTGCTTTAGTCACGAATAATTTGTGTAAATCGCGTCTGAAGAATTGCTGTCAACCTCCTTCTTCGACGATGCCGCCGTCTGTGAAATCTAGATGCCGCCGGCAACCTCCTTCTTCGACGATGGACACACACTCATCCATCTTCGAGATTTAGATGCCACCGTCAACCTCCTTCTTCGACGATGGTCACACACTCATCCATCTTCGAGATCTAAATGCCGCCGTCAACCTCCTTCTTCAACGATGAACACACACTCATCCATCTTCGAGATCTAGATGCCGCCGTCAACCTCCTTCTTCGACGATGGACACACACTCATCCATCTTCGAGATCTAGATCACATTCCACCACATCTAATTTTTCTCACTCGACAAGACATATCTCTTTGCTTGTACGTGTATGATTTGGTACTTCACACATTGGCCACCACAGATTGCCGTCTACGGTATTCGCCTGATATATAATCCCACTGTAACCCAATTTTACAAAGAGACAACTGCAGGAGTATACCAGCAGAGGTCTACAAAGCTTGCAATTATGTATAACACGCAATGGACGAGAAGACATAGATGACTCAATATGGTACTAAATCACCCCTCGCAAAGATGGCACATATTGGATGAAAACGTATGGATTCTTAAAAAAGGATGACTCAATATGGATGATGTACTACCATGGACATAACCCTATGGATATAAAAAAATGGATGCAATATGATGTCTTCTGTAAAAAAAAACTAGAATATAAAATCAATCAATTAGTTTACCTCAACGTCAACACCCTTCCCACCTTCCATCATCCTCATAATAAAGCACACTAGTACACCGCCGCCTCACCATGTACATTTCAGATTCAGTTTTTCGTCAACTATAGTTATCCATTAAATGCTCAAGGTCCATATTCTTGTCATCCACTTCATCGCGTCCATTCTTCCCCATCCATATGGATGACTATCCTACAAACTCATCCTGCAGAGTTCGAGATTGGTTCAATCTTTCAAAGTTTCAAAATAAATCTTTCAAAGTTAAATGCATCTTAATAACCCGCGGTCAGTAGACTACTCCGGCTGGATTTTTGTGTCAAATACAAGGTCATAGTTTTATGGATGAATTACCGCCAAACCACATCCATGGATTTTAAGCTTCAGTTCCCATAAAAAACCAATCTTTGTTAGCTAATGCATCTTAATATCCCGCGGTCAGTAGACTATTTCGGGTAACTTCAAATCTCGTCCACCCGATCTCCTTTTTTGTTAAATTTGAACTTCATCTGACGGTGGTGATCTCCTTGATAGATTTTCATGCCATGGGCATTCGTGCCGTGGCTAGGGTAAACGGCCATACTTTGGTGTGGCCTCGTAAATGTACCCCCAAAACCGTCGCCTCTCAGTTTCTCCCTGCCAAAAATTTCATCCAGATGGACGAACATTGCTTGGTCATGTGCGGCGAATGGATCTGTGGAGATGACGGAAAGTGGGATTTCGTTATTGACAAGCAGATGATGTCGAGAGTAGTCCAAATGAGTGAGCATATGGGTTTGGTTGAGAAAGAAAAGGGTTCTTAGAGAATTCTACGGCGAGGGAGTCGTCACCATTTCCCCTTCTCTCAGTTATTGGCCACTAAACAACATGGAGCTGGCGACTGGGAAAACTACACCGCCGGTGCTGGTTACAAATACAGGGGCATAAGCTTCTTTTTCAAACACTTCTGCGCAGACAGGAGAATGAACATGTTTGTGTCTTTCTCTTCTGATGCCGGAAGCGATGGGCTGAGGGTAGACCAAATTAAAGATAACGATTACATCACACCAGCTCAACCGAAGAAGAGACAAAATATATTCCAAACTCTGAACGAGCCAACAAGGAGTGGTTCTGGGTTCGAAGAGTTTGGTGGTTACGGTTCATCTGTTGGGTCGAAGAACCTGCATGTATACTGCGAAGATGAAGATATTCTTAGCCACTTCCAGGAAGCAGAGGCTAAGTGGGCAGAGGGAAGCACCCATAAACAGAGTCGTTGCAGCAGTGAAGAGACAATATTGTCAGACTCAAAAGACAATTGCCATGAGGTTTCATCTGATGTTGAAGTTCGTGAAGCTGGCTATGACAAAGAGTTTTGGGAGCACATCATCGACGACCCGCTTGCCGGAACCGACGCCTTCCACGTACTCTGTCCTGAGCGCGACGACCTTAACGGGAAGAAAATCGAGAACGACATGAAGGGAGAGTACTTCTGTACAACAAATGATGCTTTTGACCACAAAGTCGTACCTGAGGGCACCCACGTCGATGCTTATCCAAAGGTCGAGACCGTCATCAATGGATCCACGTGGACGGGGTATGGTGTCTCAAAATTTGTGGATGGCAGACCAGTTGGACGTCCAACAACGCTAAAGGATGTGGATGATGACGAGTTCGATATTCCGCCTATGTTTGACGACACAGCTTACCACTCTGCACAAATCCCTGATCTACGTGCGGGGGACAGCGAAGCAGAAGTCCATGAAGGTAAGATCTATGCTAGCAAATCGGACTATAGGATTGCCCTCGCCTTGTATGCAATCAAGGGCCAATTTCAGTTTAAACAATATCCCACAAAAAGACAATATTTTGTTGTCAAGTGCGTTGACGAACAGTGCGATTGGAGGGTTATGACCCACGAGATGAAAGACTGTGGATACTACGAAATCAGGAAGGCTCAGCTGGAGCACACCTGTTGTGTGGACACTCGAAATGCCTTTAAGAAAAAGGTTTCAATAAGAATTATAGCTGCAGTTTTCAAAGCCAAATTCGGCGATCCTGCTAATGGACCCCGAGCATCGGAGCTTCAGAGACTGGTGCTCGAAGAGCTTCGTTGCTCTGCTTCCTACATGAAATGTCACCGCGCCAAGGAAATAGCCATCACCGAAATCAGGGGTTCTGATGATGCGTCCTATACTGCCCTTCCGAAGTATCTATATATGCTAAAATTGGCGAATCTGGGCTCAGTGGTGAATTTGAAGACCGTAGTTGATGAGTTTGAAGTCGAACGCTTCCACTATCTTTTTCTTGCTTTTGGTGCCTCCATTTCTGGTTTTCATAAACTCAGGCATTTCATTTTCATAGACAGGACTAATCTGACAAGCAAATTTAAGGAAGTTCTTCTTACCTCCTGTGGCCAAGACATTAATGTCCAGGTCTTTCCTCTCGCGTTGGGGTTGTAGAATTAGAGAACGACAAGTCTTGGACATGGTTCCTTCAAAATTTGGAAACAATTCTGGCCGACAGTCCCAATCTCACAATAATATCAGATAGACATCAGTTGATATACAAAGCCAAGTCACGGGCCTACCCTCTAGCAAAACACGGTGCCTGTATAGTTCATCTCGAGCGAAACGTCTCTGCCCGATTCCACAGCAAGGGATTAGGGAAACTCGTTGGACAGGCAGCATTCGCTTGGAGGATCTGTGATTTCAGGAAGTTCTTCGACCAGGTCAGAGCCAGTTATAGTGAATGCGCGCTGTACTTAGAGAAAATTGGCATCGCCCATTGGTCATGAGCATATTTTCAGGGGCAGCGGTACAATCTAAAGACTAGCAACGTGGCTGAACAACTCAACAATGCATTGATCGAGGGAAGGGGGTCCCCGATTGTTGAACTCATCCAATTCATCCAGGAGATGATGACTAGGTGGTTTGCTGCTCGTAAGAAGAAGTCACTGAGGCATCGAGGTAACGTTCTCCCAGAGGTGGACAAGGTAATAACGGAGCAGATGAAAGAGTCCAAAGGGAGCAAGATCAATGCTGTATCCAGCTGGAGCTGTCAAGTTGTTGGCCGTTTTGGCGACACCAACCATGTTTGGTTGCACGTGAAGCGATGCTCGTGTAAGAAATTCGATTGCCTCAAGATTCCCTGTGGTCACCCGTTACTGGCGGCGGACACTTTTGGATTGTCCTCCACTTCGTTGGTTGGTGATGCGTTAAAGATGGCCACATGGGCTGCCACATACACTGGCACTATCATTCCCGCAGGCGAAGCCGCAGACCAAGATATCTCGGACTCCGTCGCCAAGATGTTATTAATGCCGCCGAGAACCAGAAGACCCTCTGGTAGACCCAAAGAAAACCGTCACGCATCCACAAGAGAGTTCCCAGTAAGTCAGTCCACTATACTCGAACATTCCCTTTGTACAGTTGTTTATGGATGCCAAGACATGGACGAGATTGCAAATCGTTTGTGTGTTCCTATTTTATAGGCCGCGAGGAACAAGAAAGCTGTGCCGAATAAGTGTGCACATTGCTAACAATCAGACCATAATCGCACCAGATGTACCAACCCAGTATGAGCTTGGTTTTGCTTGTATTCACCGACTAGCTTATTGAAGGATATCCCGAAAACCATCGTCTCTTTTGCTACCTTTTTTGTCGCATCCCGTCTGTCTTGACTTATCTTATTTTGATTGTAAGGCATATTTACATGTCCACTAATCAACATCCATCGGGTATGTGTGTTATGCAAACAAATTTTTAACTACTCTAAAGACTTAGTTTGCTACTTACATCTTTAAGCATTTCTTTTCACTTTGTTTTCAACACATTCGTAAATGTTGTAATAATCCCTTTCACCACGATCGTCATTTTGCCTACAATTTTCTTACTGCCCACATAACCACACCCACACAACTTATAAATAATCTCATAAAGTTTCGCTTCATACATCATCCCACCCATAATATCCCATCCATACTAACCCATCCATACTAAATCATCCATACTACACCATACATATCTCCGCATCCATAGTGCCCATCCACACCGGCCCATCAATATTGTGCCATCTATCCTGCACCATCCATACTGTCCCATTCACAGTGATCCACCCAAGTCAGAGCAATAACACTGACTTCATTTGCATGAAAAGTACAAACGGTACGTTTCACATTTAGACAACTAGGACTTCATATCAAGAGCCTACCAATTTTCATTATCTTCTCCTTGCCGCCATCCAATTCGTCATTCTATACAAGGGTACCTGCTCATTA
Source organism: Thlaspi arvense (assembly GCA_911865555.2). Lineage (NCBI taxonomy): Eukaryota > Viridiplantae > Streptophyta > Magnoliopsida > Brassicales > Brassicaceae > Thlaspi > Thlaspi arvense. The sequence continues at coordinate 12,697,454 of OU466861.1, forward strand.
CATCTTTTGTTTGACAAAATCTAACCCTTCTAGTTGTTGTCCTCAGTACAACGTTGCTCGCAACGATGCCTTTCAGTTACGCTCTTAGTTCCTCATCCAGGACTAGTATTAGCTCAAGCAGTCGCCGTCACGATTACCATGGCATACCATCTCGGTGCTTTTGTGGAGGTCTGGTCTTAATTCAGATGGATCATACTATAACGAATCCCAACAGGAGATACTATTCATGCTAAAACTTTTTGGTAAGCCAATAAATCTCTGTCAATTCCACATATATCACGCGCATGTCAAACCTGAACACTCGATATGTCAGGATGGTGGTTGCCACATGTGGAAGTGGTGGGACGAAGCTATAAACGAGGAGATCAATGATCTGAAGTTCGCCACTGCAGCTCTGTCTGCAAGTAAACGCACTGAAATCCAAGCAGCAGACCAGATCAAGGTTTTCCTATCAGATTCACTACAAGTTGAAGAAATGCACAGCAATCTCGACAAGGTACTCAGTGAAATAGAAGTTCTTAAAGCTTAGAAAAACCCTCTTCAATTCTCTTTAAAATCGATTTTTTCAATGCACATCAACGACCCAACATTGTTATTGGTAGCTGTTATATCCGCGCTTTTGGAAGGGTTAATCTGATGGTTCTCTAAGTAAGCAGGATCAACGACCCCCAATTCAATCCGAGGAGATGTATGTACTATCCACGACTATTGAGCGGTAGATAATGTTCACATCTTTCTTTATCCATTCATCTTTACTTGTCCACAATTTTGTGCTAGACAATGTCCATAATTATGTGTCTATTTATGTTCTACAATTATTCACCAAATTAATCGTCACGATAATTTCACGTTCATACACTCATCCACCAATTATATCGTCTCGTCAATCATATGCCCACCATACAATATCATCCTTCCAGTTCCATACGCTCCTAACATCCATCGTCTTCAATCTATCCCCTAACATCCATCGTCTTCTATCCATCCCCTAACATCCATCATCTTCTATCCATCCACATATACACTTTCACTGGCATACATCAACTAACATCCGTTGACCTGGAAGCTTCGACTCCTAACGATTGGGTATTGGTTCATAAGAAGCATCGTCTACATACCATCAAGAATGTATCATCAACTACGCATCGTCCAAAACATATGTTTATTTGTTCTCCACTCTTATGCATCCACAGAGTCGCATCCACAAAGTCGCATCCACGTTGTCGAATCCACCTTCGCATCCACATATTCGCATCCACATATTCCTCGTTGATGGTCGACGATATCGCTTTCTACAATTAAGAGTCGGTGTGGATGTCCCCATCAATTCCACATATATCACGCGCATGTCAAACCTGAACACCCGATATGCCAGGATGGTGGTTGACACATGTAGAAGTGGTGGGACGAAGCTATAAACGAGGATATCAATGATCTGAAGTTCGCCAGTACGGCTCTTTCTGCAAGTAAACGCACTGAAATCCAAGCAGTGGACCAGATCAAAGTTTTCCTATCAGATTCACTACAAGTTGAAGAAATGCGCAGCAATCTAGACAAGGTACTCGGTGAGATAGAAGTTCTTAAAGCCAGGACAAACCCTCTTCAATTCTCTTTAAAATCGAATTTTCCAAAGCACATCAACGACCCAACATTGTTATTGGTAGCTGTTATATCCGCGCTTTTGGGAGGATTAATCGGATGGTTCTCCAAGTAAGCAGGAACAACGACCCCCAATTCAATCCGAGGAGATGTATGTATTATCCATGATTATTGAGCAGTAGATAATGTTCACATCTTTCTTTATCCATCCATCTTTACTTGTCCCCAATTTTGTGATAGACAATGTCCACAATTATGTGTCTATTTATGTTCTACAATTATTCACCAAATTAATCATCGCGATAATTTTCACGTTCATATGCTCGTCCACCAATTTTATCGTCTCGTCAATCACATGTCCACCATACAATATCATCCTTCCAGTTCCATACGCTCCTAATATCCATCGTCTTCTATCCATCCCCTAACATCCATCGTCTTCTATCCATCCACATATACACTTTCACTAGCATACATCAACTAACATTCGTTGACCCGAAAGCTTCGACTCCTAACGAATGGGTATTTGTTCATAAGAAGCATTGTCTACATACCATCAAGAACGTATAATCAACTACGCATCGTCCAAAACGTATGTTTATTTGTTCTCCACTCTTATGCATCCACATAGTCGCATCCACATAGTCGTATCCACGTAATCGCATCCACGTAGTCGAATCCACCTATTCGCATCCACATATTCGCATCCACATATTCCTCGTTGATGGTCGACGATATCGCTTCCTACAATTAAGAGTCCACAACTATCCCTTATACTAACTACGTCCACATTACCCCTATTACATACTATATTAATAAAAATATTTCACAAAATAAACAAAGGAGAAATAGCAATAGCTCCTAACTTAATTAATGTAACATTACAATCAGCTTTTTTTCTAGCCATTTACAACAACCCACAACCAACGGTACTGGCCGTGAACAAAAAAAGATGGCTCATAAGTTCTTCAAAACAACACCTACATCTGTGGGCCACTGCTAACCATCGACGGCCTAAGACTGTCGAGTAAACAGAAAATTACTGGCCTTTTAGTTCCTAATAGGCAGCCACATGCCCCATCAAATCATTGTCTTACCAAATACAAAAACACATACAACATTACCCCCTATGGCCAACACTACCTTCTTCGTACAGTGGAAGCACCAATTTCTTGTACAGGTCCATAGCGTATTGCCTCCGAAAATCATTAACCATCTCGTCAGTTATTCCACTCATATGCGGCGCAGGATCCCCAAGAACGTGCATTTCCATAAACTTCATTGCAACTGGACCGCAGTCCCCGCTTCTCTTGTTGATGTACACATTCTGCACCCTATGCCACGTAAACGGCGATGGATCTGCGGGTTGAGAAGGGTGCGATGAGCAAAGGTTGCGGATGATATGCGGTAGGAACTCAAGTACGGGGTCCATGATTTTATCAACATGCTTGTCATCTTTCCACATGGGATCTGGGTCAAGTATATGCACCCATTGTATTTTCAGGTCAATCACAAGCCCCACCAAATGCTTCGACAGCCATATCATTGGCATGTACACAGTGTCCACATCGGCGATCCATGTTTTTCCTGGAGCTGGCACGAAGTGTCGGAGCCTGTCATCCCACCTGTAAGCCTTCTTGTTTCTTATGGATTTCCATGATCGGTGTTTAATGTCGATCGTGTCCATTAGCCAAGGGGCAGCAAAGCAAGCACATTCCTTCTCAAGATGCTCAGCGTGTTTCTCCCCCACAAAGGACATCAACAATTCAATATGCTGCATTCAAAATCAAGAGTTAGTTCATCTTGACAGATAACTCTCCATAATTACTGGGGAATACAAAACATTGTAGATGAACTGTGGAAGATATACTACCTATGGATGGTTACATACAATAACCTAATGGATGACAAATGGATGACAAAATGGACGACAAATATGGATGACAAATGATGACGACTAAATAATGACGATTAAATAATGATGACAAAATATGGATGACAAAATATGGATGACAAAATACGGATGACAAAACATGCACGACAAAATATGGACGACATATGTGGATGGCCAAATACAGACGACAAAAGATGGATGACATATCATGGATGACTCAAAAATAGAATGAATTTGATATACTAACTAATAACAAACTATGAGTGACAACGATCACAGAGAGAAAACAATCATTCTCAAAACATATCGAAGTTTCTATTTCGAAATTAGATGGACGTATAAATCAGAATATCGGACGATCTACCTTTGTGTTCACCCAGTTCATAGGTTTCTCCAGGCCAAGCAGGAAGTTGTTGTTGTTCTCGATCCCCATGCGCGTAAGGTGTTTCCTGCGTTTTTAAAAATCCAAGTAATTGGTTGGGATGAAAAAAAGTTCAATATATAATGACGATGGAAATCGCAGAATCAGGTTGCGTAGATTACACATAGCCACACGAGTCAAGCGTTCGCTCGAATTGCTTCCATATGTCAACGTCTAATGTGGGAAGGATACTGACTGGTGCCCTGCTTTGTTTCGCTAGCAATGTTAGTGCAAGCTCCCTTTCCACTTCAGTAGGCTTGTGTGTAGTTGATTCTGACACAGCTGAACAATCACTAATACAGATTGTATCAACATTCGTACCAGCACGGCCTGGCAATCTACTGGACCTGTACATTACTTTATTAAAACACATCCAAAAAATCATCATTTGGGGATCAATAAATGTTGACGCCAATAACCTGTCTCTCTGCAGTCTCCTCAAGATCTTTCAAGACTGAACCAATTACTGTTCCTGGAGATTTTTCATCTACCCTCCGGGGTGGAGTCAATGCAGTGGCCACCCTTGGTGTTCCCGGTGTCGACTACAAAACACGCACTACTTGTTAGACACCCCCATGACAAATATGTAGCAAAAAGAAACGGTGACTACATGTACCTTCTTACCACTGGACGACCGACTCTCCACCTCCACTGCCTGTACGGGGGAAGAGGCTAGAAAATGGTCAGCGAAAGCATGCTCAGACTTGGTTTCAGCGGCAATTTTCTCCTCCGCAAGCTCAGCTGGAGGGGTTTTATCAGAAGTCTCCTGCAATTGAAAATGTTATTAGAATATGCAACAACTTATGGATAGGTATCGCGTGGACGGTTTCGCGTGGACGGTATCGCGTGGACGGAGGATTTAAAAGTCTACGATAGTAAACCACCGAAGTTAAGCGTTAGCATACAGGCGCCAACGGAAAATTATAAGGTTATGAGTGTTACCATATTTGCAGCAGCCTCCCCATCAGACGTCAGTAATACCTCGTCTATGGAGCCAATTATATTAGATTTCTCCCCGACGTCACTTCCTCCCATACCTACCTCCTGCTTGGTTTGTCCATATTTAGAGGACAAGTGATTTATCAGGTCGATGATAATATGTGAGTTTATAATAGACGGGGCGAAAAAACGATAATAACTTACCTTATCACCCATCTTTAACTCTTCTTTCTCTTCCCTCTCATTCCTGGATGGAGAAATGCCCCTTTTTCTCTTAAACGCACCCTCTTTTTTCCCAACCGAACTTAGCAATCCACCCATCTCGCCGCTTTCCTGTGACCTATCTTCTACCTTCTCCGGAGATAGGTTAGGCTCCTCCATCCAATCGCGGGGCAACTTAGTGCCTTCTTTCAAACTAACCTCAAAAGAGAGTGAAGCCATGTTTCCATCTCCATCATCGGTCTGCACACGAAAATAGGCACATTTAATACTTATTATTAAAATTTTTGTATCAAATTTCCAAAAAGCATATAACAACCACACAAAGTCATCCACAGTCAAACAACATTATGGATTGAAAACTATGGATGAGTAACGGGTGTAACAACCATCCAAAAAACTTCATACACAGACAATAAGGACAAACACATAACGAATAACATATGACCTTAACCACATGCGAATATGGATGATGCACCCCATTTATACACTATCGAATTACCTCGTTTTTTTTCCTTAATTGTTTCCTGCGCCTGCGGTTTTGCATCTTCCTAGCTGAAAGGAAAAGCTGTGACGAACGTTGCCTCGTTTCAACACCTCGTCTGACCTTCAAAATCCTCTTCATCTCATATTGCTGTTGCTGCAGTTTTTTAATGTCTTCACACCTCTCTTTCATCTCCGCCATCAGCCACTCCAATTGATTCACCTTGGGATCGTTCTCCACTTCGATTATATCATCCATCGAAATGGGTCTGTGTCTGGGACTGTCCTCATTTCTAATTTCCAACAACGGAGTTTCGTCCGATATATTAGGTAGTTTCGCAGCTAGAAGAGGTATCGCTCTATACGCAATTATCTGAAGAATCAGTGGGAAGCCCGTCACCCGCATTAATCCCGTCAATAGTTGATCACAGAACACCTTGTTAGGATCATTATGTTTACCATTGCGCAGCGGCCTCGTCGTGATAATAGTGTGGAAGAAAGACTCTTTCCCCCAAGGGAATCTCAGAAACGATTCCATGTCATCGAGCATCCTAGCGTATTTCGGTGTAGGTCTGTGGATCGCTGCACTCGCAATGAGGACGCTGTCAACTATCGTAAAAAGCGCCAGCTGTATCCTTCTCTTCGGTGGCATCTCCGGATTCGCTCTCAGCTCATCGACTAAGTCTCCAATTGTAGTGTGAATTGAGTCCCCAATTATCTTTCTCTATAAAACGCCTGGCTCTCGTGGGTGTTTCTCCATCAAATTTGGATCATAATTCTCGGGATAGTCTCCACACAGGAGTCCATATATGCTACCAAAATCAAAAAGACTGAATCTTAAGGGATGTCCACCGTACACCGTCCACATCTTGTACTTGTTCTTCGACAAAAGCTGCCTCGTCAACATAGCGTGGACGAGCTTCACAGAGTTCTAGCATAAACTCGCCAGAAAATCGAATAAGACCCCAAAACACGTAGAGCGGATGAAGTCGAACTCCGGTGAATCGCCGAGTATCTCATGAATAGTTGTAAGCAAGTCAGGTTTTGAGTAGATATTCACCCTCGCATCCGGGAACCGATCTGTCGCAAACAACCGTGGCGGCAGCTTCGCGTCATGAGTATAATTCCCGTCTACTTCTGCAACATCGAAACAAGATCGAAACAACTAGAGATTCGCCCCCAAACATAACTCCGGGAACTTCAGTAGTTGAGAATCGGAAACTAGTCATAATCAAAAATTAGAGGTTACCCAGATTTACAGTTTCCAGCGTCGTCATCACCAACACCAAAGACAAAGGGATCTCCGAAATTGATTATAGATCCGCCGTCACAATGTGCAGTTAGGGTTCGTCTACGCCGCAGTTATGATTTCAGATCTATCTCCGACCCAGTAATTTTGTTAGTTTTTACATGTGTAAAATATTATCCAAAAATCTTAGAGAAGAAGCTAAGGTAAGGGCATACTCGTCATTCCATCACTTAGAAGTACTCCAGTTGTTGTAAGTGCTTTTTACTGAAATAACTAACGCCAAAGTACCTTTTTCCGTTAATAACTCTATAAACTAGGTATATATATAACTCGTGCTACGCACGAGTCTGTATTAATATTTTGGTTTATTTTTTTGGTTACTATCTTCAAAATTATTAAAAATTATATATATTTATAGAAATTTTCATTTATATAAGAGAATTTAATATATAATATATAATTTATTTTATTTTTATTTTTTAAATTTTAAAACTATTATGTAAAATAATAACAATGACACCTATCGAATTATCCAACTTTGACGTACATATACATTTGATTTAGAGAAATATAATCTTGCTAAGATTTTGATATTATTTTCTGTTTTCCATAAAATTTCTATAGTTCTATTTTTCTTGAAGGTTTATGTGTTCAAATATTTAGTTTTTTTTATTGAAAATCTTATTGATGTTGTGTACCACTGTATATATAATCCATGATTCATGTTGATTCACATTTAATTTTGTTAGGAAGTTGTAATGATCATGCAAAACTATTTTTTCTTTCTCCATCATGTCTTCCAAATGTTTTGTGTTATATTTTTATTCAGTTTTTATTGTTTTAATTGTTAAATCGAGTTGTTTTAGCTTTTTTAAAATTAATAATTGATAATTGTTACTTTTTTATATACATGTATTGTTAATTGTTAATATATTTGTTAACTTTAAAATTTTTAAACTATATTAACATTTTCTGATTTAATAAATATGTTGATTTGAATCAATTAGATTACTTATTTTGTTGGACATAATTTGTTAAATTAACTTTTAATGTTTTAATTATACTTAATAATTTTTGGTTTGATTTAAAAGATTATGTGGACCAATTAAATCAAGTTTTTATGTCCTGTTGGACATAATTTGTTAAATTAACTTTTAATATTTTAATTATACTTAATAATTTTTGGTTTGATTTCAAAGCTGATGTGGACCAATTAAATCAAGTTTTTCCATCCTAATCATTCTAAATATTTTTTTATTTAATGAATATGCTGATGTGGACTAATCAGATCGAGTTTTTTAATCCTATGTAGACACGCCTTCAATGCACTACACCATCAACTTTTATATATTATAGATGACTAGAGATGTTTCCGCGCAATATTTGATTATTAGTTAAAGTAAATTATTTTAATATTAAATTAATATTTTAAATTTAATATTTGATTTACAATATTTTGACTTGGTTATACATTGAAATATTTTTAAAATATTTGAAAAATGTATTATGATTTAATTTAAAAATTTACTAACTTGTTATATGTGAAAATTAACTGTTAATCAAAAACTTAATATTTCTATATAAACTCGTACAACAAATTTTAAAAAATTATTAGAATTAATTTTTTTTTAACTAAATTTGATATATAATTGAATTCAACAACTATAAGTTTTCTCTTTATTTAATTTAAACTATTTTTTTTATTTTTTTCATTTCAAAATAAAAAAAAAATAACTTATCAAACATATGATTACATCTGAAGCACCTGATTATTGTTCCAATTAATTTGGATTTCTATTCATTTCAATTGTGTACGTGTAATTTTTTGTTTTTCATTAGCAATCTACAATACAAAACAACAGTCAATGTTTAAATCTCTTACAAATCCTTAAAAGAAATATTATTCATATAAATGACAAAAATATTTACATAGTATATAAAATCACAATCATATTGATAAACTGAAATTTTGATTTGATCACTAATAACATCTGTAAACTATAGAAATGTAGACGAATAAAATAAGTAATACATATACAAATACAACTTTATACTAACTCATTCTATTAAACAATGTATGTCGAGTTTCTCAAAATTCAAAAGGTGTAAAAGATTCATTTGTATTTGGCTTGTAATTTAACTTATATTTTTCTTACACCACACATATATTTTGATGAGTCTTTATATTTAAATTAATAATATATATCATATTATTTTAAAAAGAGTTTCCAAACTCAAAAAAAAATCATATTACTTTTTCTTACATGTTCAGTTTGTAAGAAATTTCTTTTTTTTGTTGATGTGGATGGTTAATGATGTTTTTATGATATTTTTATTTTACATAAAAAGGTATATACTATTTTTAAATATAGGAATGTAATATATTAATATTTAAAATAGCATTATGCTTGTATATTTTTCTGTAAATATATTGCAAATATATTTTTGTAATAATTAATGTATTAATAAAGTCTTATAAGTTTATCTTTGTAGAGATAATAAACAATTTTGTGTCTACATATGTAAAATACAGTTGTGTTAATTTCAATGAAAAAATTATTAAATTAAAAAAAAGTTATTTAATTTTGTATATACTATGTATGTTTCTAAAAGACGAATGTTTTAGATTTTTCTAAATTGTGAATGTTTTCAATTTTTTTTAGAAATTACATTTTTGTAACTTTGTCTCTATTAACTATTATTTAAGTTTTTTGGGAGCAATTTGTTTTCTAAAATATTCTATGAGTTTTTCAAAAAAACTAAAATGAAAGTTTTTTATTATTGTATGGACGAACTTCAAATTTTATAATATTATATTTTATTAATTTTTAGTTTAAACATGTGATTATTATAATTTAAATGTGAGAATTTAAAATATTAAACAAATAACTTATTTTTTATATTTAAATTAAGTTATATGTCATATCTTTTTGTTATTATAGTATATACAATTTAATTAATATTTAAGAATTACTATTATTATTGATTAAATATCATTTAGTTTTAAGCATATTATAAATATATCAAAGAATTATTTTATCAGAAGTCTGACGTGGAATAACTCTTTATTTCATTTAGTATAGATATATTTATTATCATGACTCCTGCTTCCTGGTACGTGTGGTGATATACAATAATTCACTTATCATTTTCTTAATAGTTCGTGGATAGTTCGTGAGGCTATATGATTTGAACTTAAAAAAATACCAATACATAAACATTTTTGGTCACCATAACGTGGAATCGCTAAGACATTGGATATTATCTAAATTTATTATCATGACTCCTGCTTCCTGGTACGTGTGGCGATATACAATAATTTATCATTTTCTTAATAGTTTGTGGATAGTTCGTGAGGCTATATATAATTTGAACTTCAAAACAATACCAATTGTTTAACAAAAAATCACTGATAGATTTAAGTGATTAATAATTGTGAGTTTTAGAAATAAAATTTTTATTAAAAAGTTTAAAGGTGAAACGATTACAAGAGATGGTGTAACCTAAATATTATGCTGAAGTAAAAGAATGTAATGAAAGTTTAAACTAAAAGGCTTCGAGTTTTTAGTTATTGTTTTGCTGCTCTAGAATGTATCAGTTGTTCTGTTTGCTATTCGAGATCTTCTATTTATATGGGTAGGAGGTTGGCTATGGCGAGCTCCTTTTTTTTTTCTCCTTCGGGATAATTTTCTTATTTCGGATATCAAAATATCTTTTTCTTTCTGATTTAGTGGCGATTTTCCATTATCTTTGAATATTCTTTTTGCATTCAAATCGGCGCAAGAATCCTTGTCTTGATGGACTTGAATATTGTTAGAGAAAATCTTTTTAGAAAATGTGCTTATTTCCCCTCCAACAGTAAGTCCCCCCAGTTCGTCGAGGTGATTTGCAAATTAGCTCGGTGGACTTCATGAAGCGAATTGGTTTGATCTCACAATAAGCATTAGTTCGTCAAGAGCGTTCCTTTGGGATGGCCAGCTCAGCCTGTTTTTGTACAGATACAACATGTGGCGTTTTAGTAATAGTAATGGGTTTTAATGCACAGCCCATTATGCTTTAGGGTTTAGTTCCAAGCAGGAAAGGCAAAGGTCTCTGACACGGGAACCGAAGTTCGATTAAAGCATTTCTTTATCAAACCGTCGAGTGTTTATCTCTCAATTTTGATCTCTGCTTTTCTCCCCTTGTTCTTTTTTAGAGAGAATCTTCAATTTTCAGATATCTTTTTGGCATTTGCTTTGAATTTCTTTCGCGGAGATGGGATTAAGGAAAAGAAGCAGAATTCTTCTGGTCGAAATTGATATCCCAGAATGTTCTCCGGCTAAGAAGCCTCGAATTACGACTCTGCCCAGAGATCAGCCGCCCTATGAGAATATCCTATCGATTAATCCTGCTGTCGATGTCACTGACACGTGATCCTCACAAAGGAGTATGCAGTTTTTGACCGGGAGTCCGATAGATGCTCCTGCAATTAGTGAGCAAGATCCTGTTTTTGAGGAAGCAGAAGGTCAAGGGAATACGTCACCAGTTTCCACGAGTAGCTCACCTAAGGCTTCGGAGAATCGATGCGCTGATGAAGATTTGGGTTTCAATCCTCATCAACTTTTTTTGCGCTGGAATGGAGATTCCCCAGCGATGCTTGATGAGTACTTCTCCACGAATTTGGTCTGGCAGTGTAGGATGAAGCCGGACAACGGAATGTCTGTCGAGAAACTGAAGCGATTTGAGGGTTTCTCTGGAATGGCTCAACGCTTTGTACAGGTCCGTCTTTCTTCTTTGATTTCATTTCCTTATTTTGTATGATTAAGCCTATTAAAAAAAAAATATTTTGCAAGGTCTGGGATTATGCGCATCCCTGATAAAGTCATACGATCAAGACTCTGTGCGTGAAGAAAGCAAAGCCGAGGAGTTAACAGCCAAAGATCAGGAGATTTGCTGCGCGATAGCAAGGATTAAAGATCTTGAACGCGAAAAGCTCGACTTAGAGCTTCAATGTCAAGGGCGTAGAGTTGAATCCTCCAAAGAGAAACAGCTGCACAGGGAAAATCTACAGAAGAGAGCGGTTGAGGAGAATAAGAGGATCGCTGCTGCAGACGAGGAGTCTCGGAAATCTCATCAGAGATCAATTGAACGTGTTGCCGATCTGATGCATTAGCGTTCTTGCGAGTGGTATCATCCTCATATTAACTGGATAAAGGCCTTTCTGGCGCAAGGAGAGGAGATTCATAAAATCGAGCTCGAGATTGTTGAACCAAGGCGAGGATAGCTTGTTATGAACAATTTCATTCTAACGGTTGCAAAGTTCCTGTCGACGAGCTCCTTTCTCTTGGGTCCAAGCTTAATCGTTTGAAGGTACATAGTTGCGGTATTAGGGAAGCTCCTATAGTGAGGACGATTTTTCTGCCACTAAAAAGTTAGTATTCTTTGCTTTTCAGATATCTTTTGTTTGAATAGATTCTGACGTTTTTTATTTTTCTCAGACCGACGGAAGCGGACATACGTTCCTGGAGTTCTGATTTCAAAGCAGCAGGGATTTGAATGCCGAGAAGATGTTCAGCTGGATGAAATCTTATGCTTCCATATTTTTTTGTAATAGGCCTTCTCTTTTGAATATATGTGAAGTGCTACTTACCGTGACATTATATGCATTTGAATAATTGGATTTAAAGATATCGCCAAGTAGATCAGCGAAGTAATAAACTTATCTAGTCGATTTGATTAATCGAAATGATTTTATGCGAAGTGATGCTTTTGTGTGCGATGATCCCTTATTTCGAAAGGTTATTTTACGATGCATGGGTACTTTTTAGCCCTGTACTGGAAGCGAGATTCATTTGCCCGTCTTATACCAAATGAAAAACAAGATCGAATATCAAGCTTTTGAGATTCACTTTGGCCCGAAAGGTATGACCAAGAGCCGTGCGAGTATTATCTTCGGTTTTTGTCTTATCCGCTCTGAAGTATTTAAATTGAACCAAAGCATAAAAGGAGTGGTGATCAGCCACAGAATTTGTTTGCGCTTTTTTATGAATCAAACGTTTGGCCAGAACGTTAATTATTAGATACAGTCGATTTTGACATGTAGAACGATTTTTAATGCACTTTACTTTGAACGCCGAGCTGGTTGACAAAGATAAAGACTATTTTATTAAAATAGTAACTGAACCCGGAGGCTGCCTACGTACCCGATATGTGAACAAGTCATCCGTAGCTCTTTTTAAAAAATGCAAACTCAAATGCCGAGTTATTTATTTTAAGGGTAATATTTCCTTAAATTCGTCAAATTTCGTGCTCGCTTTACTGGTTTTTCATTCATTTTTTTTTCAACTTTTAGACGCCGGGCTTGACGATCTTTGTGATGCGATAAGGTCCCTTCAAATTTTCTTTGAGGTTTGTTGGATTTTGTGACTTTTCGCAAGACGAGATCGTGAAGTGAGAACAGTCGGCTGTGTACTTTCTTGTTGTAGTACCTAGAGACTTGCTGCTGATAATTCTGAATACGAAGTAAAGCTTTATCGTGAAGTTCCTCTAAATTGTCAAGAATATCGATTAGCTTCTCATCATTTAGCTGTGGATCCCAAACCATTAAAGTTCAGCGAGCACTCGCCACATGCTGTTCGGCGGGCGCCAAAGCTTCATAGCCGTGAGATAACGAGAATGGTTGAAGTTCGCAGAGTAGTTCGATGGGACCAGAGGACCCCGTCTAGTTCATCTGCCCATCTTTTTTCAAAATCTGTCAACCTTTTCTTGACATTTTTTTGTCCCAATCGAAGCGCTTATTACTCCAAAGTAGCTGGAAAAAATGTAGACATTTGTCTATAGATCGCGAGATGAATCTGTTCAGTGCGGCGATTCTCCCGGTTAATCTTTGCACTTTGCGTGCATTTTTAGGTGATGGAAGATCTAGTATCACCGAGATTTGTTTTCGGTTTGCTTCTATTCCCCTTTGGATGACGACATAACCTAGGATTGCTCCAGAGGTTACGTTGAAGGTGCATTTAGTCGGATTAAGCTTCATTTGAGGTGTCTTTGAGGTGTCTGACATGATCCGTAACAACCGCGGATTTTACCAGCATGTAATCAATATAGACTTCCATGTACGGCCAAGCTGGCTTGCAAACATCTTATTGACCAACCATAGGTAATTGGCTCCTGCGTTTTTTAGCCCGAAGAGCATTACTTTGTAGCAATAGGTTCCACGATCCGTGATGAAAGCCGGTTTTTCTCGGTCATCGGGGTGCATGAAGATTTGATTATACCCGGAGAAATCATCCATAAAAGATAGCAGCTGATTCCCAATCGTCGATTCGACAAGTCGGTCGATATGGGGGAGTGGAAAACAATCATTTAGGTATACTTTATTAAGGTAGGTAAAGTCAATGCAAACTCTCCACTTGTCGTTCTTCTTTTTAACAATGACGGGGTTAGCTAACCAATCGGGGTATTGAACTTCCGTAATTGATACGGCACCGAGCAGTTTTTCCACTTCGTCTGTTACTGCTTGAGCTTTTTTTGTGCCGAGCTTCCGTCGTTTTTGTTTGATCGGTTTGAACGGAGGATCGACGTTCAGTTTATGCGACGTTATTTTGGGGTCGATTCTCTTCATGTCTTCCATAGACCAAGCGAATAGATGTATATTGTTCCTTTAGAGCTTGACAAGCTCGGCTTTAATGTCTTCCGCGAGGTCGCCACCAATGCTGATGACTCTTTCTGGATGCTGTTCGTCAATGCTTATTTGTATAACCCGTTCGAGCTTTGGTCTTCTATGATAGGGGAGGTGTGGGTCCATGTCTTCGTTTACCATGCATGATGATGCCGTTCTGATTTTCTTTCTATTAGGAGGCAGGTTCTTGATGTCGATTGGTCCCTCTTAAAAGTGAACATGCCGACCGGTGTTGGGAATTTAATGCATTGATGGTAAGTCCAGGTTACAACTTTCATGCTATGGATCCACGGCGTTCCGAGTATTAGTCGGACTGTCGATGATCAAAAACTTGGTTTTTTGGTAATGCTGCCGATGTAGGTTGTTAGTTGTATCGTGCCAATACTACGAGTGGTGTCTCCTGCAAATCCTGTCAGAGGTTTTGTGGTTATTGTTACTTCGCTTTCGCCGATGTTCATCCTTGCTAGGGTTTCCCTGAAGATAACGTTGACAGTGCTGCCGCTGTCAACCAAAGCTTTGGTGACTGTGCTCTCATGAATTTGCAGTGTTATGACTAGTGGGTCGTTATGCGGTGTATGGAGGCTTTGTAGATCGTCTGTTGTGAATGCAACCGATGCCTTGCTTTATGGGATGGTTGGATTTTGCCGTGCCGCTAATGCTTTTATCTCGTGATGTTTGATTGTGTCAAACGAATTGTTTTCGCCGGATAGTTCGCCCATGATCTTGTGGATGTCGTTGATCGTTGCTTGTGCTCCCGTGGGTGGTGGAATCGCGGTGGTAGTGACGATCGGGTTACTGTCGTCGGAAAGACTCATCGCTTTGGACCTTATATTGCTGATTTTTAAGAATTTATTCTCTTAGTCCCCACAGTGAGCGCCAATTGTTTAACCAAAAAATCACCAATAGGTTTAAGTAATTAACAGTTGTGGGTTTTTGAGAATAAAATCTGTATTAAAAAACTCAAAGGTGAAGCGATTACAAGGGATGGCGTGATCTAGAGGTTATGCTGAAGTGAAAAAATGTAATAAAAGTTTAATCTAGAAAGCTTAAAGTTTTTAATTATTGCTCTACTGCTCTCTAGAATGTATCAATTGTTCTTCTTGCTATTTGGGGTCTTCTATTTATAGGGGTAGGATGTCGGCTATGATGAGTTCCTTTTCCTTTTCTCCTTCTAGATAATTCTTTTATTTTGAATATGAAAATATCATTTTCTTCCTGATTTAGTTGAAATTTTTTATTATTTTTGAATATTGTTTTTGTTTTTAAATCAGCGCAAAAATTCTTTTTTTAATAGATTTGGGTTATTGTTAGAAAAACCATTTTTAGAAAAATGTGTTGATTTTCCTTGCAGAACCACTAAGACATTGGATACTCGGGGATCTCAAGTTTCGATAATACAGGTTTCCAAAACCATGCCCACGTTGTGAAAAAAGAAACATTTGCTTAGGGCAAAATTTTTTTGTTGTTATTAGAGGACATTAATTTAATATATAGAGAAGAAACACTATCTCTCCTCATTCACTCATGCCCCTCCTTCTCTCTTCATTCTCTCCAAATACAAACACATCATATATATATATATATATATATTACTCATATCTTACTTATATAATAAATAATTTATAATATGTTATTAGTACGAACGTCTTTTGATCTATATTCTGAAATCAGATCTACATTCGGAAGGTTCTATTGTATCAAAAATTGTATTGCCATGTATATGTTTAATATTTATTAATACATCTTTTATAAATATTTTAAATTCAGAATATGAAAGAATTTGAAACTATAGATGGAGAAATATGTCTGGCAGACAGTACTACAACGCACACGGTTATTAAAGATAAAAGTATTTCTCTAGTCTCAAAATAAGTGATTCCGCTGGAAGCGTGAATACGATATTTGGTAATGAAAAAATTATTATGAACTTCGGAAGAGTCAGTTTTTCAATGTCAAGGGAAACAAAGTTTGAGATAAATGATGTGTTATATTTCCCAAAGTCTTACAGAAACTTATTAAGTTTCAAAGATATCCACGGAAATGGATATCATATAGAGACTATGAATAAGAATGGCATTGAATATCTTTGCATTACATCAGAGAGGAAACATATATTGGAAGAATTGAAAATGTTATCTTCTGGATTATATTGCACAAAAATAAACATGACTGAATCATATGTACAGTAAACCAGAAGTTTACTAGTACATTTAAAGTTTGGCATGAAAGGTTAGGCCATCCTGGTTCAGTCACGATGAGAAATTTTGTGCAAAATTCTAATGGCCATCCGTTGAAAAACGGGAAAATATTACAAATGGGCGAGTTTTTATGTAATGCTTGTTCTCAAGAAAAACTCGTAACTCAGCCATCACCAGCCAAAGTTGGGAATAAATCACCAGAATTTTTGGAAAGAATACATGGTGATATATGTGGGCCGATCCATCCACAATGCGGGGAAAATATTTTATGGTTTTGATTACGCATCTAGTAGTGGTGTCTATTGACCACACGAAATACGGCTTTTGCTAAATTCATACCCCAAATAATCAGGTTGAGAGCGCAATTTTCTAATTATGTTATAAAGAAAGTAAGGCTGGATAATGCTGGTGAATTCACTTCACAAGTGTTTAATGATTATTGTATGTCTTTAGGAATCAATGTTGAGAATCCGGTTCCACATATTCATACACAAAATAGCATGGCTGAGTCATTGATTAAACGGTTGCAATAGATTGCAAGGCCGTTAATATTGAGAACAAGACTCCCAATTAATGTATGGGGACATGCTATTTTGCATGCAGCGGCCCTGATCCAGATACGGCTAAGTGCATATAATGAGTATTCTCTATTACAATTGATATCTGGACAGGAGCCAAATATATTCCATTTTCGTGTGTTTGGGTGTCAGGTCTATGTCCTTATAGCGTCACCCTAAAGAACAAAAATGGGACCACAAAGAAGATTGGGAATATACATCGGTTATATGTCACTGAGTATAATTAGGTATCTTGAACCAGTAAATGGTGATATGTTTACCGCACGTTTGGCCGATTGCCATTTTAATGAAGATGAATTCCCCGCGTTAGGGGGAGGATTGAGAGAATCACCAAAAGATATCACTTGGTGTACAAAATCTTTGGCTTATCTTGATCCTCCTACCAATCAACGTGAGATGGAAGTTCAGAAAATTGTACATATGCAAAATATGGCAAACCAGTTACCAGAAGCGTTCACAGATACAAAGAGGGTGACAAAATCATATATCTCCGCAGCAAATGTTCCATCCAGAATTAGTGTTCCTGAAGAACACATTAATGGGAACATATCAAATGAACCTAGGGTTGGACTTGCAACAGCCTCGACCCATTTGGATACATAATCGACTGCTACGAAGATGAACTTGTTGCCATATGATGAATGGAAGGGTCCCATGAAGTCAATCCCCCATACATCAAAGATCTCTATTTCAAGGATTGGATTCTGAGGCATCTCATCCCTCTTGCTTATGTTCTACTTCCTTTGACATGCTTCACACCTCCTCATAAACTCATGGGTATCTCTGAAGATGCTAGGCCACCAGAATCCTGCTTGAAGTATCTTTGTAGCTGTCTTGAATGTCGCGAAATGGCCTCCATAAGCAGACCCATGGCAGTGGAAAATGATGTCTTGTGCTTCTTCTTCTGCTACACATCGCTTAAACAATCCATATGATCCTTTCTTATACAAGTATGGATCATCCCAATAGAGTTGAGATAAGTATTTGAAGAACTTAGCCTTGTGATAAGGCTTTTAGAAGGTGGGGAGATGGTGAAACGAGATAGTTCACGAAATCTGAGTACCTAGGCAGGTTTCTGTCTTGCAAAGCGGCTACTTCATTCCAGCTCTTCAGCACTTCGTAAGCCATAAGTTGCTCTTCAAGAAGAGAGTTATCTATAGGAACAAGATCTTCAATCCTCATTCTTGATAAGTGATCAGCTACTCTATTTTCTATTCCCTTCTTGTCAAGTATCTCGAGATCAAAATCCTGAAGCAGAAGTATCCGTCTGAGCAGGCATGGCTTCGTATCCTTCTTGGCATAAATGTAGCAAAGTGCTGCATGATCTGTGTAGACTATGACTTTAGAGCCGACCAGGTAGCTTATGAACTTCTCAAATGGGAACACAGCTGCTAGCAGCTCCTTCTCTGTCTTAGCATACCGAGTCTGTGTATCATCCAGAGCGCGACTTGCGTAGTATATAACATGTAGTCTCTTGTCCACTCTCTGGCCTAGCACAGCTCCAAGTGCATAATCGCTGGCATAAGACATTATCTCAAATGGCAAACTCCAGTCAGGTGCTTGAACAATCGGAGCACTCACAAGCGCCTCTTTGATGGTCAGAAAAGCTTACATACAGTCATCATCGAAGCCAAACTCTGTCTCCTTACACAACAGTCTAGTAAGGGGCCTTGCTATCTTGGAGAAATCCTTGATGAATCTTCTGTAGAAGCCTGCGTGTCCCAAGAAACTTCTGATCCCTTTCACTAATGTTGGTGGAACCAGATGCATCATTACTTCTATCTTGGCCTTGTCCACCTCTATGTCTTTCTCAGAGATCTTGTGCCCCAAAATGATTTTCTCATTGACCATGAAATGGCATTTTCCTTAGTTTAGCACCAACCCTGTATCTTCACATCTCTTTAAGACCTGACAAAGATTAGACAAGCAGACACCAAAGGAAGATCAATAGACACTGAAGTCATCTATGAATACTTCCACCATTTCTTCAAGCAAGTCAGAGAATATAGAGGTAACACATCTTTGAAAAGTTTCTGGGGAATTACACAGTCCAAATGACATTCTTCTATTAGCAAAAGTGCCATAAGGACATGTGAAGGTGGTTTTTTCCTGATCGCTAGGATGAATTAGAATTTGAAAGAAAACACTATAGCCATCTAAAAAGTAGTAATAAGGGTGATTTGCCAATCTTTCCAGCATCTGATCAATAAAAGGTAAAGGATAGTGATCTTTCCTAGAAGCAGAATTCAGTTTTCTATAGTCAATACACATCATATGTCCTGTTATAGTTCTAGTTGGGATAAGCTCATCTTTTTCATTCTTAACAACCGTGATTCCTCCTTTCTTAGGCACAACATGGACTGGTGAGACCCATGTGCTGTCTGAGATTGGGTAAATCACGCCTGCATCAAGGAGCTTTAAGATTTCTTTCTTTACAACTTCCTTAAGGTTTGGGTTAAATCTCCTTTGGGGTTCAGTGGAAGTTTTCGTCTCATCCTCTAGATGAATCCTGTGAGTGCAAAGATTAGGAGATATGCCTTTGATATCATCTAGTGAATACCCAATGGCTCTCCTAAACTTCTTCAGCTCTTTAACAAGAGCACAGGTTTCATCATCACTGAGGTTATCATTGACTATGACATGATAGGTATCTTTTGGTCCAAAGAATACATACCCTAGCCCCTTGGGAAGTGGTTTGAGGTCTAGCTTGGGTGCCTTTAGCTCGCTCCAGTCTCCTTCTCCAAGATCTGCTCCTGTTCGCTAACCTTAGCTCCATTGGCTTCTTAGCTTACTGAATTTATAACTTCCCACCTTAGCTTGACAAAAGGCTCATGGTGAATAGCTAGCTTGGATTCCTTCAATAGCTGATCATATCTTGCTGCTTCCTCACTCAAATACACATACTTTCCTGGTGTTTTGGTTAAAGCCGTGCTTAGATGATCTTTTGTATGCAACTCTTCCATCAGCTTAATGCTCAAATCCTCCATGATATCCACGCTGAAGATATGCTCTTCAATCTTGGGCTTCTTCACGACTTCGTTTATGTCATACTTAAGCACCATATCTTTTCCCAGATGCAGTTCGATCTTGCCTCTTTTGACGTCTATGACTGCTCCAGAGATGGCAAGGAAAGGTCTCTCAAGTATCAAGGGGTCCTTTAGATCAGCATCAAGCTCCAAAACAACAAAGTTAGTAGGGATTTCAGTGCTCCCAACTCGGATATGAAGGTCTTCAAGCAGTCCAATGGCATGTGTGACAGAGCGGCCGGCAAGCATCACAGTTATCCTACTTGGCCTAAAACTCGTGAATCCCAGGCGCTTGGCAGTCGTAAGAGGCATCAGGCTCATACTAGCTCCAATATCATACAAACATTTGTTGAATGTGAAAGGTGCAATGGAACAAGGTAGAGTGAAACTTCCAGGGTCCCCTAACTTCTTTGGTTGAGGAAGCTGTTGTATGATGAAGCTGACCTCATGAGTGAGAACAACCATCCCTTGCATCTCATTCTGCTTGTTTGCAAGTTCATCCTTCAAGAACTTCTGATATTGCGGCACCAGCAAGAATGCATCAAGCATGGGCATGATTATTTTCATATTTTCTATCTGCTTCTCAAAACGTTGTCTGTACTTCTCTACCAATTGCTTCTCAATTCTTCCTGGAAAGGGAAGTGGTGGTTTGTAAGGAGGAAGAACAAAGACATGCTCCTTCCTTGTATGTTGTATGGCTTCTCTTTGCGCTTCATCAACCACTTGTTTCCCTTTTCTCACATGCTCTGCCTCAACTTTTCTTTCCATATCTGATTCAGATTCAGTCTCTTCTTCATGAGTCTCAAGAGACACCACCCCCCCCCCCCCCCCCCCCCCCCCCCCCCCCCCCCCCCCCCCCCCCCTTTGTTTCTCAATGTCCACATGGAAAGGTTTTGGTGCTACAGGTCCTTGTAGCTTGTACAGCTGGTCGCGGTTGGTGTTGAACTGTAGTAGAGGAGACCTGATTGGCTTTAAGCTCAGCAAGTTCATCACTAACTCTCTCAAACTTCTGTCGTAGATTAGCATGCATCTCCATCGTACCCTTTGTATGAGCGGCAAGGAGCTTTTCAAGTAGCCTAGCTGTTGCTTCATCAGGTGGAGATGGTGATGCTGGTGAAGGACTAGGTGCATCCTGAACTGATGATGCTACTACGTGAAGTTGAGGAGCAAACTCTGTGGCATACATACGCTCTTGGTGTTCTTTGTATGAAGGTGTAAACCTGTGGTTTTGTTGTATGGAAACACCAAGCTTATTGTATAATGGAGCACTCTCTCTTGTGTACGCTTGAGGACTGTAAGCATTGTAGCTGTCATAGTTTGTATCTTGGTAAGGCGTATGATGAACATTCTCTTGTTGCTGCACATAGTAGGCTTCAGCTTCTAAGTTGTAAGCATGCCCAAGAGCTGATGTCTTCTCTCTTGCCTTTGGTGGGTGATGTAAAGATTGCTCAAGCAACAAGTCTAGCTTAGCTTTTAGTGCTAACACATCCATCTTCGTTTGGTGATCCGAGGTTTCAGTATTCTTCTTGGTTATGTCCTCTTGCTCATACGTCTAGTCACCATTACTCAAGGAAAGGTTTTCAATCAGCTGCAAACCATCATCCACTATTGTACCCAAGAAGTGGCCATTACTAGCTGTGTCTAAAAGCATCTTGAACCGTGGTGATACTCCTCTGTAGAAAGTACTGAGAAACAACTCGGTGGAGAAACATGATGAGGGCAGCGAAATGTGTAACCTTGAAATCTTTCCTATGCTGAACAGAATGGCTCAACATGTGATTGTTTGAATCATGATATGTTCTGCGTTAGTGTAGCTGTTCTGGTAGAAGAATAAAATTTTGCACGAAACACTCTTTTGCAATCATCCCAATAAGTTACTGATCCAAAAGACAAAGATCTTTCCCACAAATGCGCACATTCACCAAGAGAGAAAGAAAATAACCTCAGTTTGAAACCATCTTCTGTGATGCCATCGATCTTTTGTAAACTGAAAAGACTCTCAAAGCCATCCAAGTGATCAAGCGGATCCTCTATAGATGTGCCATTGAAGTGGTTTGCTTGTACCATTGCTATCAAGCTGCTTTTGATCTCAAAATGATGCTCATGAGATTGTGGAGGAAGAATACCCCTGCGTCTAGTGTGAAGGTAAGGAGCATCATGAGAAACAATGTGATGTGCTCTTCTAGCAATTTGAGGCACTGGCCTATGTAACCTCTGAACTGGTGCTTCATCTTCTCTGAACTGAGCTTGATGAGCATGTCTATGATGTAGTTGATCAGCCATTGTACCTGAGAAAACAGAGCAAGAAAGGTAAAGTGATTAGTAAAGTAAGAGGTGATTAAGTCTAAGCAAAAACCTAAACTCAATTATCTAAGCAATCCTAGAACGGCAACAACGCCAAATTGAAGGACTTTTTGGGTCACTAGATTCAATCCCTCTCTAATCAGATGTAGTATAGATGCGGTTTAATCAATCCATATAGGAGCTAGAATAAAAGAGATGCAAAGAACTAACTTAGCTTAACCATGTATGATGAAGAAGGATGATTCTAACAACCTAAGTGGACAAAGATGAAATGCAAAACTGAAAAGCAATACTAATAAGACTAAAGCAACCAATGTAATACAATGCAAAGAAACTAAATGCAACAGAAACTAACAAGACAATGATCTAAATACGATAACTTGAAGTGAAAGGCATGAAATGAACAAAGGCAAAGCAACTAAAAACAGAGGAAAACAGAATACAAGATGATCAAATTCAAAGAACAATAAGATGCTGAATCAAGGCTAGAGAAATGATGACTTGGGGATTACTTAGTATCTAACCTAGGGTAGTCAAGACTAATAACAAGCAAGATTCATAATCAAGCCACAAATTCAATCAATCCGCACCAAGAACAAAAACAACTAAGTTAAACACATGTCAGACCCACTTGTGATGGCGTATCTGTACAAAACCAGACTGTAACAAGAACAGAGATGTCTAAGTTAAGCACATGTCAGACCCACTTGTGATGGCATATCTGTGCAAAACCAGCCTGAAAACTCAAGACTCTTAAAGACCAAACAATGTACTAAGACGCAATGTAATCATCTAAGCAATTATCCCAAGCATAGTTCTTTCAGGCATTTAAGCAAACACTTGTGATGCAGCAAACACCTATAATCTATTTCACTTAAACAAGCTACTCAAGCCTTAAGAACAACTAAGCAAGGTGAATCAAGCAAGGAATAAACCAAAATTCCCTAAGCTATCAACTAATCATCCCCAAATCTGCTCCAACCTCAAACCATATGAAACTACTCACAACACATAGCAAAATCAATAGAAATAAGCAGAGATGATAAATCAAACATGATTAAACAAGAACTAGAAGAACAATGACAAATGAAGTGCAAAACTTTATTAAAAGAGTGATCTTGATCAAAATCCCATAAAAATATCTTTGTGGTTTCCCACAAGGTCAAAAATAGGGTAAAGAAGAAGATAGGTACTAAAAAGATAAAGTTTAGCTTAAATAGGCTAAGAAGATAAGGTTTGACAAAAAGTAGAAAAATCTTGGTCAACTCTCGACGCAGTCAGCTCAATATCGAGGTTGGTTCTCAGTGTTCTCCTCGATGCTATACCTCGATATGCCCTCTGTATTTGTATTGGCCTGTACGGCATGCCTAGCTCGGTGCACTACCTCGGTGCAGTCTCGGGGTCTTCGGTCAAATCCTTCTTGCTCGTCCCGCGCTTCACATCGAGCAAGCTTCAAAGATATTCTGCTCGATGCTGGACCTAGATATGGATACAGAGTTTGCAAAGCTGCTTCTTTGGCGTTTTCTCCGATCATGAGTTGCTTCCATTTCCTTCCCAACTACAAAACTCTCCCAAAAACACCTGCAAGTCACCACAAACATGCACATGTATACAAATGTATGCAATCCCAAGGTAAATGCATGCCAAGTTGATTCTAAATGGAAATGATACTAAAATGCTAAACTATAATGCAAAAACATAGGAAAAGATGCATAAAATGCAGCCTAAAATGATCTAAAATAGAAAGCTATCAAGCAGATTCTACAATTGAGTTGTCCAATGGAGAATGAGAAAGGAGAAGCCTTAGTGAAGAAATAACAACTGATGTTAGAACTAGCTAACACCATCACTTTAGTTTAAATATTTCAAGGCCTATATATATAAATTTGAACTCTAATATGATGCACTTGTTTTGAGAGTTGTTTCAGGTAAAAATCATATCAAGGAAAAACCATCAGATTCAACATCAAGTCCTCTCACCCTAATTTCTCAGCCAAAAACAAACACTAATGGTGTTATTCTTGTAAGTAAGTCTCTAAACCGAATTATTCTTGATAGTTCAGTAGCTGAATTATTAAACTTCATAAACTTAAGAGAATTTGAGAAATCAAAGTTTTGTTCAGGACCATTGATAACCTCATTATTTCCTATGTTTTAGCATACATTTAGTTTAGGTTTTGTTTCTTTTTATGCATTCATTCATCATGTTTTGCTCTATTTGCATTCATATTAAACATGTTAGGTTAGAGAATATGCATTGCATATTTTGCATGGTCTGGAGTCTTTTTCAGGTCCAAATGGAGCTATAGAGGACACTTGGAGAATGGTAGATGATGTGGACATAAAGAACCAAGCATAATGGCCAGGATGACGGGTTTTAGGCTGCACCAAAGACCTGTATCGACCAAAGCTAAGAGAAACCTGCTCGATATACAGGTCAATATGAAATATATGGGTCAAAAAGAAGGTCTTCCGGTGCGATTCAACCTTCGAGTCCTTCATAGACGTTGTATAGGATTGAAAAAGCTATCCAACGGAGGTTGAATCAGGTCAATCCGATCAGTAGTTCAAAAGATACGGCGGTTCAAGCATCACTGTCCGCAACCAGGAGTTGATAGGGCTCAGGTTTTACCCAAATAAAAACTACTGCAAGTGCACAGCAAAGCAGTCGTAGTATAAGGGGTATCAAATCCCAAAGGAGTATGTAAACTACACTAGCGATTTCAGATTCAGATTGAGCTAACCAATAAATAATGTATATAATGCGGATGACAAAATAAAAGAAAACAAACGAAATTTGGTTGTTGATCTAAGTTTCAGAAGACTAAAACCGATAAGTCATGACAGTCCGCAGGTTGAATCCGAGGATGTAGAATGCATGAAATCAGGAATGATTAAGAACCGTCTTGAACATGAATCAAAAATATATAACTAATCAATTCTCATTGCAAAATTTAACTATGTCTAAATCACAGAGTTTCAAATCTCTTTGCAAACCCTAACAATCTAAACATGCAGTAATGATCAAGTTCAATTGTTCACAGAACTCCTAAGCCAAAACTCTTTGCACTAGGGCACTTTTCTCATCTAATACTAGTTCAGATGATTAATAATGCTCTCACATCTATCAAGCAACCTAGGGTTTCGAAATCCAGATGATGTGTCTAAGAAATCGATATGAATGCAAGCACAAATGAAGAACCAATGGATTTCCTATAAGTTAAGCAATTCTACAAACTCTTCTTCAACCTTTGAAAAGCCCTAACTTAACTAACAAACTACTCAGACATGGTGAATGAAACAAACATCATGAAAAGAATAGATTGCATAAAAGAAATAAGAAATAGAAATAAAGGAGTTCAAAATCTGCTCTGAAGGAGTCTGATTTGTCTCTCCAGAAGCTCTGCTACAAATCTCTCTCTCTCAAGCTCTCAAAAAGAATAAGATACAAGATATCTGCCAAAATAATGGCTAAAAAATCTAATATACAAGGTAAAACACAATCTAGGGCCTTTTTGCAAATACTAGAAGTTCTGGGCTAAAACTGCAAATTCTTCCCATTCTTTTTAAAACCAGGCCATGTTCCTTCCTCTATGGGTGACGAGCGTCACCATAAGCGGTGACGAGCATCACCCAAATCCATACTTTTCTTCCGACTTGCACACTTCGTGACTTCATCTTGCAATGCTCCAAAAAGCTTCAATATCTCCAATTATGCTCCAAACATGCTATAACCTGCAAAGATTCTACTAGAACTCTAAAAAGACCAAAAGACTCAATAAAAAAGACTTATACCATGGTTAAAAAAAAAATAAAAACCATGATATATCAACTCCCCTAGACTTAGCTTTTGCTTGCCCTCAAGCAAACATCAGACATAGAACATGGTCGAGGTTTGAAAACAGAAACAGCCAGCTAAACATCAGGAACACCACATTAGTTAACGCTTTCGAATCCACATACCACAGAGTTATACAAAATCAAATTTCAGTCTAATCATCATAAGCTTAGCAAATATCTCAAATCCAATCTAAATCCCTTCAAGAAATACGAAATCTCTGCTGCTAACTCCTTATATCTATCTAAGTATGATGTCTCATCAAGGTTTTACCATCTCAATCACTTACAGATTCTTTTCCCTTCCTAAACAACTAAACAAAGCAATCTCAACACAGCTCTCCTATTTTCTCTTCCCTTGATCTTTTTCTTTCTGATTTTTTCGATTTTTCAACTCTTTTCTTATTTTTTAAAGTATAAGATATAGTGCTACTCAATACTTGTGTTCCTTGTGAGGAGACAGGTTCTTGAGTGTGTTCATTACTGTTGTTCCTTGTGAGGAGACAGGGTCATGAATGCACCATTCTTTTGACTCAAACTTTTAAAAACTGCATCAGGGAAGATCAAAAAGAGACTGCATCTAAACATACTTGTCAGTGTTGAAAGAGAGAATCAATATCAATGAGAATTAAGCCCCAAGATAAGAAGTTTAAAGTTCATTAAGGTGGAGCTAACAGCAAATTTTCCAGATTCTCTAAGAACCTATACCTTCATTGCTAGACTGATCTACCTATGATTTTCAACTTAGTAAGACTTGTAATCAACTACTGTGGCAATGGTTCTTATAAGCATAAACGTCCTATGGTTAGGTCCAAGAAAAACTGACAGTTTCAAAATTTTGACTCTATAAAAACAGGTTTTTGACTCAACTTTAAGACTCTAAAAGTCAAACACAAAGCACACAACGTCAGTAACCACCTCCCCCAGACTTAAAAAACACTGTCCCAAGTGTTATTAAGCCAAGAGTTGATTAAAAAGAAGCATGAGAACTTGTAAAACCGTGTCAGAAAAGTGGTACCTTGCGAAGGGACGGGTGACGAGCGTCACCACGTCTGATACTTCAGAATCATCAAGTTGGATGCTTAAACGTTGTGTCATCATGTGTACTCCGAAGTTAGACTGTTGGAGCACCCAAAACACATTTTAAAAACATCCAAACAAAGCATAATCAATGCTGATTCCTAAACATAGAGTTCACAATCAAGCAAGTTAAGTCCAATCTCTTAACAAATAACACTTTGTTAATCATCCTAACAACAACTAACCCTCATTCGTGCAAGAACAATCAACAGGCAAGCAAAACCAACTCTATTTAAGTCAAAAATACTCCTCAGACAGTCAATCTCTTGAACTAAGGCCAGTAAATCCTCTATTAAACAAGATCAGCATTTCTTTAAACACTTAATGGGCATAAAATGAAGCATAATTCTAGATTCATGTGATCAAGACAAATCTAGCTTAAACACAGATTAATAGAGAGGAATCAATCATATTAAACACTAACAAACCTAAAACAAGAAATTACCCAAATCTACGACATCTAAGAATCCTAACGGAACTACTCACTAATCACCATGGAAAACACCATATCACAAGAGTAAATGATGCTAAACATGATTAAGAGGCAGATCGCAACCTATGTCTAAAAGGAAAGGAAATGGGACTAAAGAGAAAGAAAACATGCAAAAGGAGACAAAAACATGAACTAAATGATGTAAATGTATGAGATATCAACACCCCGACACTTGCCTTTTGCTTGTCCTCAAGCAAACAAACCAAGACAATTGGAGGATGAGGTTTGAAAGTGAGCATTCAAATCCAAAAATGCAAAGGTAAAGAGATAAGTTAACATTCAAGTGCCTAGTTATAGGATGCAAACACAATCAGCTATACTTTAAAGAACCTAGCCATGCTCATCATATTTCAAAATGATCTCAAATCTCAACCTAGACAAATGCTCAAATCAATCGACTCTTTGTCTAAATGCTGTCCCACCAGCTGACAAATCTATGTCTAGATTTGTCTTGATCACATGAATCTAGAGTTATGCTTCATTTTATACCCGTTAAGTGTTTGAAGAAATGCTGATCTTGTTTAATAGAGGATTTACTGGCCTTAGGTCAAGAGATAGACTGTCTGAGGAGTATTTTAACTTGAATAGAGTTGGTTTTGCTTGCTTGTTGATTGTTCTTGCACTAATGAGGGTTAGTTCTTGTTAGGATGATTAGCAAAGTGTTATTTGTCAAGAGGTTGGACTTAACTTGCTTGATTGTGAACTCTATGTCTAGGAATCAGCATTGATTGCTTGTTTGCTTGGTCCAACAAGTTCACAAGACATCTTCAAAGCAAACTGACAAACTCACTCTTTTTTTTTGATATTTCTCATGTTTTTGGGTTTTTTTAGCTATGTAATAGAAAACTAAACTAAGTATATGAAAAAGAAAACTTACCAGTGGGTTGCCTCCCACTAAACGCTTGTTTAAAGTCATTAGCTCGACTTTGAATCAGCTGGTGGAACAGAAGGTAGCATTGAATGCCTTGGAGAAGAATGTCTCCACATCCATGGTGGTTTATAAGTAGTAGATGCATGAATTCTTCCAAGGAAGTGAGGAAAAACAGCAGGGGGGGGGGGGGGGGGGGGGGGGGGGGGGGTCGTGACTGTGGGTGATACACTTCGTCTTCCTGCAGAATCATCAAAAAAAACACCAAGCTTTCCACGAGAATCTCGTTGCTTACATAAGTGTGAAGCATCTTTTGCACCTTTTAAGTTCTTATTGATGAGATTAGGAGGTTTGGAATTGATTCCGGGAAGTGCATACCTTTGTTTAATTGCAGGTTTCTGGGTTGTGGAATGTTGAATTTTTGGTTTGGCAACATCAGATGGACTTGTAGCTGTAAGACCATATTGCTCCTTTGTGTCCAGGTTGGTGACGAGCGTCACCAGGTCAGTGACGGTCGTCACTGACCCTGCAGTTCGAGTTTCTGCAACTTTTTTTGCAATTCAGCTCTGTAATTCTTGCTTCCATCACAAACTCGTCCTCCTCCAGCAACTTGGCATTGATGGGAATCTCTTCTTCGGGCCTAGTCAGGAAGATATGATCCTCACTGCAATCCTCAAACCCAACAGCTTTGGCAGAAGTTTCAGATATTGCTCCTTGAACAGCCAGCTTCTTCTCTTGTCTTCTATTATCTGATTCATTGACATACCTAGCAGTAGTGTCTTCTGAATGCTCCATGACAAGCTCTTCATCTCTGGAAGTCCTTACAGAAAAGGTCTGACCATCAATGGTAGAACTCCCTCTTAACTTGTCCATCTTAAAGTTCATGACAACATCACTCAAATCATGCTCTATGATCCCCTTTTTCACATCAATGATGGTGCCAGCAGTAGCCAAGAATGATCTTCCAAAATAAGAGGATCTTTAAGTTCTTCAGCATATTTCAGAACCACAAAATCTGTAGGAATTATGCAGCCTTCAATGTTGACAGAAACATCTTCTAAGATACCTTATGGGGTTCTTATGGATCGACCTGCTAGAATGAGAGAGATCCCAGGTGGCTTGAAATCAGTCAATCCAAGTCTAACAGCAACAGAGGAAGGCATCAAGTTGATACTTGACCTTAGATCATAAAGAGAATGAGGAAAACGTCCTGCTGAGATTGAGCAATCAAGCACAAAGGTCCCTGGATCAGAAAGCTTCTCTGGAATTCTGCTTTGAATGATGACACTGACTTGTTCAGAAACAGTCACCTTCTTTTTCTTCTTTGGGACTGTGCATAAGAGAATTGCACTGATGTCTTTAGTAAGCAATGCTCCTTCCTCAGGACTTACACAATTCACAACCATCCTCTTAACATATTTTCTTAATTCTGGTGAAAGCTTGACTGCATCAACAAGAGGAATCTCAAACATCAGCTTGTCTATCATAGCCTTGCATCTGGCTTCTTCTATCTCTTGTTTAGACTTCCTAGGATGCTTGGGAAATGGTGTTTTGGGTTTATAGACTCGTTCCTGGCATTATCTGCAGTTACAGGCGAAAAATCTTCATTCTGGTGTGGGGGACGACCGTCACCAGGGTGGTGACGATTGTCACTCACTTGTGATGATTCGCGATTTTCTGCTCGAAGTGGGTGACGAGCGTCACCCACCTGGTGATGCTCGTCCATGATCTCTGAGACTGCGAAACTTTCATCTTCAAACTCCATCTGCTGCACGATTTGCTCTGCACTCAGCCTTTTTTCCTGCACTGTTTCAAGCTCTTTTTCACTCATGACTGTGATGGCATTAACCTGGTGCTTGGAATTGATATCAGTTGTTCCAGGAAGGAATCCTTCTTGCTTCTGAACAACTCATGCAGTTTGAGCAACCTGCACATCAAGCTTTTTAATGTGAGAGTTCAGACTCTCAATTTTCCCATTCAGGTCTTGATACAGCAAATCCAACTTGCCATTGACGTTCATTGTCATCTTCTGCTGTCCTTCAAGTATCTGCTCCAGCATAGCTTCCATCTTATTGTCTTGTGGAGGTGCAGTTTGGTAGGAAGAAGAACCATTATTCCTGTTGTTTTGGTAAGGTTTCTCAACTTCAGTCTTCTGGAACTGTGGCATTGGAGTATAACCAGATGCATTCTGGTTTCTTGGGAAGGTGTCCTTCTGATTGTTGCCATTAAATCCTCTGTTCCACTGCTGATTCCCAAACCTTTGACTCTGAAAACCCCCTCCATTGATGAAATTAACATCTTTTTGCTCAAATTCTTCAGGATTTTTGAAAGTCTCCACTTCTGCAGCAAACTGGACCGATTTCTTTCCTGCCAAAAGGTTGTGCATACTGTCCAGCTTAGCCTTAACCTCAGAAATCTGGTTTCCATCATTCAAACCACCCTATTGCATCCTCTGAAAGTCAGCATTCTTGGTGCTGTTACTGCATGCCAAGTTTTCAATCAATCTAATTGCTTCTTCTGGTCTGTTGGTGTTGAAGTTCCCACTACTTGAAGCATCCAGCACCATCTGATACTTCTAATTAATACCTCTGAAGAATATACTAAGCAGTTGCACCTGATTAAAGCCATGATAAAGACAGTCCCTTTGATAAGACTTGAACCTCAACCAAGAAGCCTTAAAAGCTTCTGTAAGACCTTGGGTAAATGATGCAATTTTCGTTCTCAAGTCTTCTGATCTGGCATCATCATAGAAATTGTTCAGAAAAGCATTCTTAGTGTCTTCTCAAGTGGACAGCGAAGCAGGCTCTAGTTGCTTCAGCCAATATGCATCATCTCCTCCAAGTGAGTAAGGGAAAAACTTGCAGAACAGAAAGTCATAGCTAACTCCATTAGCTTTGACACTTGAAGCTAAATCCTCAAACCTCTCAATATGATCCATTGGATGCTCATCAGGTAAGCCATGGAATGAATGCTGTCCCACCAGCTGATAATAAGCAGGCTTAAGCTCAAAATCATTCTTCTAGAAAGAAGGAGGGCGGATGGTCCTCTCCAACTTAGCTAGCTCTTCAATGCCTAAGGTCAAAAGCTCCTTCTCTTTGTTGCTTCTGGTACTGCGATTAGACATACACCTGAAACCAGCACAAAGAAGAGTAGCAGAAAGTTAGTAAACAAATTAAAACTTAGACAAAATCCATGTTCTAAAAATTGATAGGCAGCTAGTACTCCCCAGCAACGGTGCCAATAACTTGATAGGGCTCAGGTTTTACCCAAATAAAAACTACTGCAAGTGCACAACAAGGCGTACGTAGTATAAGGGGTATCGAATCCCAAAGGAGTATGTAAACTACACTAGCGATTTCGGATTCAGATTGAGCTAAGCAATAAATAATGTATACAATGCGAATGACAAAATAAAAGAAAGCAAACGAAATTTGGTTGTTGATCTAAGTTTCAGAAGATTAAAAGCGCTATGTCAGGACAATTCGCAGGTTGAATCCGAGGATGTAGAATGCATGAAATCAGGAATGACTAAGAACCGTCTTGAACATGAATCGCAACTATATAACTAATAAATTATCATTGCAGAGGTTAACTATGTCTAAATCACAGAGTTTCAAATCTCTTTGCAAACCCTAACAATCTAAACATGCAGTAATGATCAAGTTCAATTGTTCACAAAACTCCTAAGCCAAATCTCTTTGTACTAGGGCATTTTGCTCATCTAATACTAGTTCAGGTGATTAATAATGCTCCCATATCTATCAAACAACCTAGGGTTTGGAAATCCAGATGATGTGTCCAAGATACCGATATGAATGCAAGCACAGATGAAGAACCAATGGATTTTCTATAAGTTAAGCAATTCTACAAACTCTTCTACAACCTTTGAAAAGCCCTAACTTAACGAACAAACTACTCAGACATGGTGAATGAAACAAACATCATGAAAAGAATATATTGAATAAAAGAAATAAGAAATAGAAATAAAGGAGTTCAAAATCTGCTCTGAATGAGTCTGATTGGTCTCTCCAAAAGCTCTGCTACAGATCTCTCTCTCAAGCTCTCAAAAAGAACAAGATACAAGATATCTTCCAAAAGAATGACTGAAACCTAGTATACAAGGTAAAACAAAATATGGGGCCTTTTTGCAAATACTAGAAGTTCTGGGCCAAACTGAAAATTCTTCCTAATCTTATAAAAACCAGGCCACAACCCTTCCTCTATAGGTGACGAGCGTCGCCATAAGTGGTGACGAGTGTTACCCAAATCTATACTTTTCTTCCGAGTTGCGCACTTCATGACTCCATCTTGCAATGCTCCAAAAAGCTTCAATATCTCCAATTATGCTCCAGACATGCTATAACCTGCAAAGACTCTACTAGGACTCTAAAAAGACCAAAAAGACTCAATAAAAATGACTTATACCATGATTAAAAATCATAAAAACCATGATATATCAGGAGTTCACATCGATCACCTACATCGAGCATCACCTCCTTCCTTCTGATCGATGTGCTTTGGTCCGAGAACCATCTTTTACAATCTTTGACTTTTTTATTTTTGCTTCCTAAGGCTATTTTGGGGATATCTCCTATAAATAGCTAAATCTAGATCTATTTCCTTTCATCTGTTCTCTTCCCCAAAGCTTTGCTTTGATTTTTCATAGAACAAGAACAAACACTTTGTGGGTTAAGATTGGATCACATCTATATATTTTTATTTTAAGGTTTCTTCTTTTAGTCTTTAATCTCTTAGTCTTCCTTTCTTATTTTGCTTTAGTAATTTCGAATTTCTGTTTTTGGCTTTTGGGATTCTTGATTTTTGAAGAACAAAAGTGTTTCCAATGATTGTTTAAGGTGTTAGAATGTTGGATCTTATTAGAGAATCAATATCATTTTCTTCTTGTGTGACTGTTATTAATGCTTAGTACCTCTTTTTTGGATAAGTAGATCTTAGGCTTTTTAGTATTGCACTTAAGATGTTTGCTGAAATGCTTGAAAGAAGTTATGGTTGATGTCATGTCTTGCATAGCTTGTGCTTAAATACTTAACACCACATTGGTGGGAAATTGTTCTTTAGACATTGATTATGCATGGGAGTGTGAGTTAATGTTAGTTCTATTGCACAAGATATTAGTAAACCTAGCATAGGGAACTAAATGTCTAGCATGCTTTTTGGCTCTATGGACTTTGACCTTCATGCTTGATGATCATGTATTTGAGTAAAGAAATTTATCTTGAGTATGTGATTAGATAAGTGATTAGTGCTGAGGGACTGGGCTAGTCTATATCAGTAGTCCTTGCCTAGAGATTAATGCATTGATTGTTTCTTTCACCATGATTCATGATTTAGATTCATCTTGTTATTCATTAATCTTGAATCTCTATTTTCTAGTTTACATTTATTGCTTTAGGATGTTAGACTTTCATCCCCTTCTTTTGTTTAGGCCTAGCTTAGCAAGTTTTCTGCATTTTGATTGTTCCTTAGCCTTTGGATTGGATTGACACCTCAAGTACTGGAATGACATTTGTGTTTGAGGATTGAGTTAGGGCTTAAAAACCTCAATATCAATTGGCGCCATTGCCAGTTCATTGTGTCTAAGGCATTTGAGTTTTATTACTTGCTTAAACTAGGCTATTTTCTTTATGTTTTTTGTGTTTTTGATGATTGGAGAAGGAACACTAGTTCCATTGTACTCTCATCTTTGAGTTTCACTTGATAAGAGTCAAGCTTAGTGACTATAAACAAGCACATTTGGAAGGTAGTTCCATGTTTATCCCTTGTCCGTAATTGCTCCTTTTGCTTTTGATTTCTTTTGTTTAGTGTTTCAGGTTTTTAAGATATATCAAATGGTTCAACACAAAGGTGACAATGCCAAGGAGCTGCAACATATTACTCATTGAGCTGGTGCACTGATCATGGCCAAGAAAAATTAGTAGGCAACATACTGAGTAAAAACCAGAAATTTCTGCTCACTCTGATTTTCTGTCCCTGCACCAAGTTACTCTCCCAATGGCGATTACACAAAGAACCAATGGAGAAGATGTCTCCTGTTGTCGCGGCCAAAATCACCGACCGAAAGACCAGCTCGTACGAATAGCCTCTGTCTTGATTCAGCTTCCGTACTCTTCACCAAAGTTGTAGCCACGTGAGTTAGATTTCAGGAAGACTTGGTTTCAGGTCATTCAGATATGCCGTTCAAAAGATATCGCAGTTTTCGTGTAACCGCTCAATCCACATCGATCACTTCTGGAATCTGTATCGGTCACCTGTGACCGATGGGAATCAAGCGAATGGAGTATCGATTAATCCTATCGGTCAAGACTGACCGATGGGAAACAGAGAATCTGTATCGATCAAACGTATTGTTCAAGGAGTGACCGATGGGAACCCAGCGGATGCTGTATCGATCAACCCTATCGATGACTTTTGACCGATGTAAAGCAAGCAAGTGACCATATCGACTGAAGATCAGCTCAGATAAGGTGTTTAAATTCTGATTTGGCCTCGGCATTCTTCATCAACATTGTAGCCACTTGAGTTAGATTTTGTGTGGTGTTGGTTTTGAGCCATTCCCATCGGTTTTTGAAGAGTTATAGTGAATAAAGTGAGCACATATCCATCTGGAGTTTCGACCGATCAACTTGACCGACTTGAAGATCAGCCTGGATAAAGGGTTTGCGTCTCGATTCAGCCTCAGATGTCTTCATGAGAGTGATATAAAATTGAGTTAGGTTTCGTATTCAGCTAGTTTCGTATCATATGGTGCAGTGGTATCAAGCGATACTGCAATTTTTGCAATGGCGCTGAAAGAACCCCGAAAGTTATATCAAGCTGGATATCAGATGTTTTGGTCGATATGACTCTTTGATCTTGCTCCATATGGTGAAAACAGCTGGTTTAAAGGGAGTAAAGGCCTTCTTCTTTACCATTCACCATCCCAATCCATTTCTTAAAATATTTCCACTCCTCCTCTATTACAAGACCTAGAGGTATACTCCAAAACCTTTGCATTTTTCTTCTTCTCTTCTTCTCTTATTTTTTTGAATTGTTTGATGGATATTGGCTCCTCTTGCACTTTCATTACACAGTTGATTACACAGGGACTGTGTAATTTAAGTGTGGAGGAGGGTGTGATACTAACAGTTCTCTTCCAAATTTTGGCATTCATCTCTTGCATATCTCTCATACTTGCAAAAATATGAAAATTTTGAGAATTTTTCTAGATTTTTTAAAAACGTTTTGAGTGATCATCTAGTTGCATCTTGCATTTTAGGATTGCATCTAGTTGCATTTGCATTGAGGTTCCATCAATTCGAAATTTTGAGCATGATGTTTGCCTTTGAGAGATGTTAATTTTTGAAATTACTTCATTGCCTAAGTTGTTAGTTCTTTGATGTTAATGTCTAGTTTGAATTGAAGTTTGAACCGCACTTTGAATTCTTTGCATGATACTCTTGTCTTGATGAAGCTTGCATGATCTGAATTCAGTCTCTAATTACTAGAACCATAATTTGAATATTGAATTATTATGTCTTATGCATTGAAAGTGTTTTCATGGATACCATACACATACTTGGGCTTTCTTTTTCTCTTCTTTGTCTCCTCTTGCTAGTCCAGGTAGATTTCCCTGCCATTAACCAAACCTTCCTTCAAGCCTAAATTTATTTGTGAGTGATTGTGAGGTCTTTTCTTTAAGGAATGAGCTTAGTAAAAAGTGTTGGGTTAGAACTACGAAGGGTCCCTTCCATTGTAGAACTAGCTCACCCTCTTGAGCTAGATAGGCTAGGATGTTTTGGTTAATAAGGGATGATTTTGGGATTTAAATTTTGGGTTATCAAGTGAAGAAGGAAAAGAGAAAGCAAAGGAAAAGGAGTGCACATAAGTAACATTGGGAAGTTTGGCTAATCAATAAAAGCTCTATGCAAATGAAGAAGGTGTCCAAAGCTAGAAAATAGAACACCAGAAAAGTAAAGAAGAGAAAAAGCAAAGAAGAAAAGGTCAAACCACCAAGAAGAATCAAAGATGAAGATGCACTATCAAAGAAGCTCAAAAGGAGAATGAAGAATGGGATCAAAGAAGCAAAAAGCTTCAAGAAAAAGATAGAATATGATTATGTTTTGGGAAAGAAGCAAAGGAATTTAGATCACTTATGGATTTTTTGGGTAGATGGGAGTTTACCTTTGTATGCATAAGTTGTTCTTTACCCTTAGCATTTTACCAAAGCTTATTCCATTTTCTTGAGAGAACCCTTGCACTTAAATATAACCAGTTCAAAATTGTTTGAGGTCATCTTTGCCTCATAAGCCTTATCCTTAGCCAAATGAAAACACAAGATTTGCATGAGCATAATCCACTTGGTTGATGAGTTAATTGAATGTTAAAGAGATTGGATGATGTGATTGCTAGTGTGAGATAGGCCTGAGTTTTCATGTATATGCTTGTGATGAGTGTGGCTAGATTTTCAGTGAGAACAAACATCAATTGTATCTTAGAATCATTAACTTGGACAATGACTCGATTCTTATTATTAGCATCTTTCAAATCATATAGCTCATACTTTCAAACTTCTCTTCCACCATGTTCATACTTGCTTGAGGGCAAGCAAGAGCTAAGTGTGGGGATGTTGATAACTTCATTATTAACCATGTTTTAGCATACATTTAGTTTAGGTTTTGTTTCTTTTTATGCATACATTTATCATGTTTTTCTCCATTTGCATTCATATTAGACATGTTAGGTTTTAAAATAGGCGTTGCATATTTTGCAAGGTTTGGATTCTTTTTCAGGTCTAAATGGAGCTATAGAGGACACTTGGAGAATGGTGGATGATGTGGACATGAAGAACCAAGCATAATGGCCAAGATGACGGGTTTTAGGTTGCACCAAAGTCCTGTATCGACCAAAGCTAAGAGAAACCTGCTCGATATGCAGGTCAATATGAAATGTTTGGATCGGAAAGAAGGTCTTCCGGTGCGATTCAACCTTCGAGTCCTTCATAAACGATGTAGTGGATCGAATAAGCTTTCCAACGGAGGTTGAATCAGGTCAATCTGATTAGTATTTCAAAAGCTACGGCGGTTCAAGCATCACTATCCGCAACCAGGAGTTCACATCGATCACCTACATCGAACATCACATCCTTCCTTCTGATCGATGTGCTTTGGTCCGGGAACCATCTTTGACCATCTTTGACTTTTTTTATTTTTGCTTCCTAAGGATATTTTGGGGATGTCCCCTATAAATAGCTAAATCTAGATCTATTTTATTTTATCCATTCTCTTCCCCAAAGCTTTGCTTTGGTTTTTCATAGAACAAGAACAAACTCTTTGTGGGTTGAGATTGGATCACATGTATATACTTTTATTCTAAGGTTTCTTCTTTTAGTATTTAATCTCCTAGTCTTGCTTTCTTATTTTGCTTTAGTAATTTCGAATTTCTGTTTTTGGCTTTTGGGATTCTTGATTTTTGAAAAACAAAAGTGTTTCCAATGATTGTTTAAGGTGTTAGATTGTTGGATCTTTGATTATCTCTTCTTGTGTGACTGTTATTAATGCTTAGTACCTCTTTGTTGGATAAGTAGATCTTATGCTTTCTAGTATTGCACTTAAGGTGTTTGCTGAAATGCTTGAAAGAAGTTATGGTTGATGTCATGTCTTGCATAGCTTGTGCTTAAATACTTAACACCAAATTGGTGGGAAATTTTTCTTTTGGATTGATTATGCATAGGAGTGTGAGTTAATGTTAGTTTTATTGCACAATAGATTAGTAAACCTAGCATAGGGAACTTAATGTCTAGCATGCTTTTTGGCTCTATGGACTTCGACGTTTATGCTTGAATCTCTGTTTTCTAGTTTACATTTATTGCTTTAGGATGTTAGACTTTCATCCCCTTCTTATGGTTAGGCCTAGCTTAACAAGTTTTCTGCATCTTGATTGTTCGTTAGCCTTTGAATTGGATTGACACCTCAAGTACTGCAATGACATGTGTGTTTGAGGATTGGATTGACACCTCCCCTATAATTCATGATTCTAAATGTGCAGATATACTAGTTTTGAGGACAAAACCCTTTGAAGAAAAAGAGGATGACACAATATCAAGGATACCATCAACCTTGGAGCAGAGGATCAATGGACATGATGGTCTAGCCAAGGATTAAAGAGAGACGATCTCTCTTGGAGAACATATCATGAATAATAGAGAAACTATCTTTCATGATTTGTTCTTTCTAGACCTTAATCCCTCCATGCATTCAGAGTCAACGAAGACTTGGAGAGCATACTCAACTCACCTAGAGTTCACCATGAAGAATAATCAGCTAAAAAGGAGACCATATGAAAAAGATGTTGAAGATACAAGTCGACATTTCTTCAATGGACCCGTTGGAGACATGCATTACTAAACAAATCATTCCCGTCAAACCACGACGAACCAAGCAACAAAATCAGATCTTTTGGAAACTTAACTTACCAGAGAACCGAGGCGAATTGGATTCATGCCAAAATTCATTGCGGTTTAAAAGTTATTCAACTTCTAAACCAGAAGATGCTCAACTTGCCTTATTTGGAAGCTCACGAGTTTAAACATTTACAAACCCAGCTTTGGCGACCAGGAAAGACATCTAACCATTTAGGAGACACATCTAACCATCCAGGAGAGTCAGAAGACATCTTCGCATGCACCATTACCACATGATCAAGCAGATCAGTTCACACTTCTAATTACCATATATGGAAGCATTCACACTTGGTCCAATAACTCTCCAACCGGTACTTCTCTTCTTGGTCCGAAACCAGAAGGACTTGGGGAGATTATTCATCAT
The DNA here is from genome assembly GCA_911865555.2 of Thlaspi arvense. NCBI lineage: Eukaryota > Viridiplantae > Streptophyta > Magnoliopsida > Brassicales > Brassicaceae > Thlaspi > Thlaspi arvense. The sequence continues at coordinate 12,737,125 of OU466861.1, forward strand.
AAATATATCAAGATACAAGTCAACAAATCCCTTTCATTCTGTCAATTGCTCATCATTCATTAAATGGCTTAAATCCCATTAATCTCTCTTTTTTTGACACTTTTATGATTTTTGCATAATCCCATTAAAGCTAATTACTATATCATAAAAATATGAAATATAGAAATATATAATTATCATAATAAACTAATTCTTATAGTATAAAAATAAGTGTTATTGATTACTTAACTTTGTTATCATAAAAAAAATATCCATTAACTAGCTATTTTAATGATTAAATCTTAATATCCAAATTTTAGTTAGACGTTGCTTAAGATCATTTGTCTAATGTAAATGAACATATAAATGTAACATCTGAATACAGTGATGTGGATCTGTCATACAAGAATCAGATTTATAAGATTGTAATCTAAGCCCGATTAAAAAGAAAAAAAACTCTAAAGCTATATGTTGGATGTCCAGAAGTCAAAAGGAAGAAAGAGACGAATAGGCGTGGTAGAGAAAATAAGAGGAGAATCAAAGAAAAAAAGAAAAATAAAATGAAGAAGAAGGTTTGGTCCAAAAAGTGTTTTGTGAAGTTATTTCCTACCCAATCATGTGGAGCAACGAGGAAATATATATATCTATGAAAAGTCATGAGTCTTATAGTTTCTGAAAGATCGAGTTTGTTCAAAGATGATTTCAAAGTTATATCTTTTTTTACAAATTATATCTCAGATATTTACATAATAAGGCACTGTTCAACCCTTTTTACACAAAAAGCAGTTATCCCAATTAGAGTATTTTTTTAGTGTAAAAAGTCTACATTGTGCTGTCTTCTATTTTTCTCTTTTTCACATTTTTCTCGTTTTTGTTTTTCTCTTCATTCTTCGCATCCATCATCAATTATCAAAAATCTCAGAAAATTTTCTCTTTTTTTTCTCTTTCGTCTTTTAAAGATTTAACCTGAAATCTTTTACAAACCAAATTGATAGCTATAAGTCTATAACTAATTCGACGATGATTAAGTTCAGAAAACCTTTTTTAGCAAACAGAGGGCTTGAATCTAAATTGACGACGGACGACAAACTAACGGCAAGGTTATTTGAGACATATTGATTTCTGCATTTATTCAAACGGAATGCTTGAGTATATATGCCATCCACAAACTGTCATTCATGAACGTATTTTGAGTGACGAAATCGACTGCATCCACAAAATTTCATCCATGAAAGATTATACATTTGAAGAGAAAGGGTTGATGTTCGCATGGATGTATGCATTTGGACGTGTATAAAAGAGGATCCATTGAAGGTATACCTTATATTTTCATTTTTAGTGGATAGTAACTGAAACTAAACTATGATAACAAGTAAATTATAGCATAAATTGTTCCATGCATATATAGACGTGAATACTATATAAGCCATCCACAAACTATCATCCATAGATATAGTTTTAGTGATTTAATCGATTGCATCCACAAAATTTCATTCATAGAAGGGTATACATTTGAATTCAAGGAGTTAGTGTTCACGTGGATGTATGTATATGTATGTGTATACAAGAGGGTCCATTCGAAGTATACCTTTTATGTCCATTTGTAGTGGATAATAACTTAAACTAAACTCCGATAACGAGTCAATTATAACGTCATTTATTCCTTGCATATGTACGCGTGGATACCATATATGGTCATCCACAAACAATCATCCATTATATATATATATATATACAAAATCGATTATATCCATGAAAATCATCTATGGATGGATGTATCTGGATGGATGAAAATAATCTATGGATGGATGTATCCATGAAAAGGGTATACATTTATATTTTTAAGGGGTTAGTGTTCGTGTGGATGTATGTATATGGACGTTTATACAAAATGGTCCATTTGAGGTACACCTTATATGTCCCTAATCGTGGACTTCATTAGCCTTATTGTTTGAAAATTTCCAAGTACTCTCACCATGGATGTGTGTTTTTGAGATATAATATATTGTTCCATATGGCTGTGTTAATGTATACTCAAAAATAAAATGTGACAGTGCTCTAAACATCCCACAATATCATCCATGAGTATTTAGTGTTTATACCGTGGATACCATATATGGCCATACATAAATTGTCATCTATGGATGGATGTATCTGAGTAACTAAATTGATTGTATCCATGAACTTCCATCCATGGAAGATTTATCTTAAATGAAATTCCATCCACGCATATTGTCTTCCTCGAGTCTGATGCAAAGCTTTAGGCTCTGATTATCTCCGTTGAAAAAATTTATATACGATAAGAAATCTTGTGGCCAAACCACACGATTTAATAAATCAAATCCTGTGGCCAAATAACACTATTTGGTAAAAATAAATCTTGTGGCCAAACCACACAATTTGGTAAAATCAACGATGACACCAACCTCGCTGGCCTCAGAAACAGATTTCAAGTTTGTTGGTGATGGATTGGTTATAGCATATCCGTAATTTCGTGCCGGTGCAGATGTCGACGGCGTCTCCCATGGTGGTCTGCTCATTTGTTTTTTATTGGTGTGGAAGAGTCCATCATTTTTTTATCATAGATATATACTTAATTTTAGAAGGGAATAAATCATAATGTTTTTTTCACGAAATAATATTGTTGTTTCACAGCAGATAATGGTGAGGGTATAATAGAGAAAGCACATGTGAGAAAACAGAGAAAAATAAAATAAAAATACTCTAGTTGGTATAAGTACTCTTTCTTGTAACACGGTTCTGAGAACTCTTTTGGTATTATTCTCATTATATATGTACAATACGTATTTATAATAGTGACAAATAGTTTTGTAAGACGATTCTCAAGCAACCAAAAAAATCCATATCACTATCAATGTGTTTGTAGAAAGATTTTTTTCAGAGAATCTACAGAAACTAATGGAATGGCAATATAATTTATATATCATCAGTAAATTGGTTTGAAAATTAGCATAAAATCATATAAGTCTAAGATTTTCATAAAAGTAGTTTTGTTGCAACTTTTTCAAAGGATCGTTTGGATGGTTAAATAAAGTTTGATCAAGCTGAGATTTGGAGTCCTGCAAGATAGCATATAGGTCATGATAATCAACGCTGAGATTGAGAAATTAACGGCCAGTTCATTATGTATTCAAGTCTTTCTAAGCATGTTTGACACAATGCAAAATTGAGTATTACGTCTGACGAGTTGTAATATTTGGTTGGACAATCGAGCTCAGTTTGAGCTGAAACTTGGCAAAACTATTGTACACTCGTGGACCTAGCTTTTAGCTCAATGGGAACCGATTTCACTATCTAGAGAATGGGTAAACGTGCTATTGAAGTTCAGATAGTAAATTTATTGAAAAGAAAAAGAAAGTCTTAATCATCAAGTGGTAAAGGTGAAGGTGTGATCTGTGGAAGCATAATTCATATTTAAATGGCTATATTATTATGATTCATGATATGTAAGTTTAGATCTGATTGTTTGACTTAAATTTTATGATGATATGCATTTTAATGGTTAGTATACGAACATAATGGGTATGCTATGATGTTTTAGATGATTATGTGGTGATATTATATAGGATGTTTGATGATAGAATGTATGGGTTAACGTTATGATGTATGAGATAGGAAAGGACGGATTAAGCTATGGGCCGTGGTCTTCCCTATAGTTGGTATGTGATGGCCCGACAGGTAACATGCACCCCATGCGAAGTAGTTTACTATATCCCTCTACTTATATGTGAGTCCACACATGAAATTGTTGATCGCAAAAGATGCCACCAAAAGTTATTGCCGAAAGACGAAAGAGTTACAAACCTCCTCATTCGGCTTTACAACGTATGTTCTAGATCTATATATATGTCTAATCATTGTATTTGTTCTTTATTTATGAAAATTATTAGATTAAGGTGTAATTATTTTTGAAAACTTTCTAGCTTAATCTAATAATTTTCAACATATTCACGATCGGTTTTTGGGACTTCACATTATCATTATATAGATCGTGAATATGTTGAAAATTTAAGTAAATCATTCTAAGCTATCAAGGCAAAGGCGGATGGAAATACTTAAAGATAGAAGAAGCAAATAGAGACGTGCTGGTTAGTAATTGTAGTTATTATTGTTGGATTGTTCAGGGTTCATGATTTTTTGCCTTTGTTTTGATATATCTTCTTACTTTGTAGCGGCTGTCCACCCTCCAAAAGTAGTGGAGGATTTTTATGCTTCGTTACTACTGATTCCAAGTCAGAAAAAGTTGATTACTATGAGGATGATTCTTATGATAATTCAGACCAGAGGAATAAGGAAGTGAAGAAGCAAGGAAAGGATAATAAGAGAGTTCCTCAAAACATCCCTATTCAGTCATATATAAACGGAATTGTAGAGCCGGGAATTCTTGATAATGGCAGATTTATCATGTGTGCTGAGATTTCTGTTTTGTTGTAAAATTGTATTGGAGCTAATTATTGGATTACAATATTATGTGATTCAGGTTATTACGATGATGACGATCTTGTGTAAGCATTGTAAAGCTTATATGTGGTATGGAGAATGACTTAACAAACGATCAGTTTTTGGTGCACCTATATTTTTGATATGTTGCGGTCAAGGCAATGTGACTCTTCCTCTCCTTAGAGCCCACCTAAAACTTTTCTCTCTTTGGTTTATAACACAGCTGAATTAAGAAAACATATTTGTGAGAATATTACAACTTACAACATGATATTTTCATTTACTTCCCTCGGTAGAAAAATTGATAATTCTATTGATAACGGCAAGGGTCCTCATTTATTCAAAGTATGTGGTGAGAATTACCATTCTATAGGATCTATATTTCCCAGGCCTGGAAAATCATATGGCTTCGTTTGGGTACGGGTTTTTACTCACGTATTTGTTTTATTTATATGCTCGAATTAGTTTTTATATCTGTCGTTTTTATCTTTGTTTTTTTTTTCTTTTTCATAAGATAGAAAATCTGGTATGGTGACTGGTTTGCAAGAATCGGTAGTTATAATGATCCAACCTATGTTAGATAGGCATAATTGCCAAGTTAAAGCGTTCAGGATGGCTCGTGACAAGTTTGCGAACAGTTCTGGTGTACCAGATATGAAAGTGGTTTTAACTTGTGCAAGGTCAATTGATGGAAGGACTAATAATCTACCTACTGCTAAAGAAGACCGCTTTGGTTCCTAATGATTTTAGACTTGATGTTCAAGGGTGTGATATCATTTTGGAGACTATGAATGGTGAACTCAAACGGTTTAGTGAATTAAATCCTTCTTATCTGTCTTTGCAGTATCCTTTATTGTTTCCTTACGGTGATGATGTATTTAGGTTAGGGATTGATATTGGTTTTGTTGATACTGCTGAAAGAAAAACGACAAAAATTACTATGCGCGAGTTTTTTGCATATCGTATTCAAGAAAGATATGTTGAGTCTCCTATTATCCTCATGTGTGGTAGATTATACCAGCAATTTCTGGTGGATACGTTAACCATGATTGAAACTAATAGGTTTTGGTACATGTTTTTAAACCAACAGAAGCTTCATTCTGAGAGTTACTACTCAATAAAAGAAAAATCTGATACGGGAGTTTCGGATTTATCGGGTCAGGAACGGCGTATTTTTATACCTTCATCATTTACCGGCGGTTCACGTTAGATGTTGCAATATTGCCTTGATACTATGGCTATGTGCATGTATTATGGTTTTCTTGGCGTTTTTATCACTATTACTTGTACTATATGGCCTTAAATAACAAGACACCTATAGAAGCATAATTTAATTGCTGAGGATAGACCAGACATTTGTTGACGTGTCTTCAAGATGGAGCTTGATGATCTCGTGTATCAACTCAATAAAAAATCTATATTAGGAGCTGTTAATTTTGGTATATGTGCATATTGTATATATATAAATATATATAAATCATTGTGTTAATTCTTAGTTTATTTTTTAATAAATTATTTTTTAGGATAAGCTATATACCCGATCCTAATTGATTTTTTTTTTTAATTTTTGATCAACTATATACACGATCAAGTTTCAGAAGAGGACTCTTCCACATGCACACATTGTTCTTTTTATGAATCTAGACAATAAATTGCCAACTGATGAAGACGTCGACAGGATTATAAGTGCCGAAATTTCTGAAAAAGTTCTTGAGCTGGTGTTGTACGAAATTATAGGTGAATCACTGACACATAGACCATGCGGTGCATATAATTAAAATAATGTGTACATAGTAGATGGTAAGTGCAATAAGTATTTTCCTAAACTCTTCGTTGCCGTTACAAAAACATATGATGTTAGTTATTCAAACTATATGAGATGTGATGATGGCAGATTCGTTACTAAGAAGGGGTTTAATTGTGACAATGGGTATGTTGTGCCATATAGCAAGCAGTTGTTGATGCGTTATCCAGCTCATATTAATGTTGAATGGTGCATCTAGTTGCACTCAATCAAGTATCTTTTTAAGTATATCAACAAGGAGTCTGATTATGTTAGAACAATGATAAAGACCAATGATGATGTTGATGAGATTAGGAAGCAATTTAACTGCAGGTAATATTTTTAGTTTTATTGGTGGTATATTTATAAGTTTAATTGCAATTTCTCAACCTAACATTTATCCGTGTTAATTGAAATAATATCAAATAGGTATATCTTAGCTTGTGAGTCTACTTGGAGGATATTAGCTTTCCCAACTCAATTTTGCACAACTGCAGTTATGAAACTCCCTTTTCATTTGCTTGGTTAGTAACAAGTTATTTTAAATGAGGATGATCCAGCTGTTGAGGTTTTGGCCCATGAGTTTACTGGTAAAACTAAATTTATGGCTTGGATCGATTATAATAAAGTAAATCCTTCTGCTAAAGACCTAATATATTCTGAAATACCTTCCAAATTTATGTGGGATCGGCGGTCTCGCATGTGGAAACCGAGAAAGAGGGATTGTGCTATTGGTAGGATTACTTATGTTCTAACTGTTGTTGATGAAGCTTATTACTTGTGGATTCTGCTTAATGTGGATAAGGTTCCAAAAAATTTCGACGAACTAAAAACAGTCGATGGCATAGTATGTCAGGATTTCAAGCATGCGTGTTATGAGTTAAATTTGCTGGATGACGATAAAGAATACATTGAAGCCATCACAGAAAGTTCTTACTGGTTATCTTGTAAATACTTACAGTGTTTGGTTGTTATATTGTTGCTTACACACAATATTGAATTACCTATGTGTGTGTAGGATGCAACATGTGATAATCTGTCAGAAGATCTTTTGTACTACGAGAGAAAAAAAAAGGCATAACCAAGGTACTTTATTATTCGCTTTGTTTTCCTTGAAAAACAAAATTAACATAGACTCATACTTTATTAACGTATGGTATATATTCGTTTGTTGTTTTTTGTAGATTTCTTTTTAAATAAGGAACAGTTTCGTGTATTGCATTGATTGAAATTGAGAAACTTCTGCGTAGACACTATATAAATTTATTGAATCAGCTACCGCTTATTTTGTAGCAATAAGACATATTACATTGCCAAAACTCGGAAGGACACGGATGGCAATAAATGAATTTTGTGGCCTCAGCTTTGACGCTATTACTTATCCATCACAATTTTGTAGCCACTTTGTAACGAATTAGTGAGAGCAACGACCATAGCCAATAGCAATGATGTGGCTAAGACTTCTTTTGTTGCTAGTTAGTGACAAGTTAGAAAAGAATTATTTGTGGCTATATATAAAGTTTAAATACTATTTCCTCATAGCAAGTTTCTGGCAAACGTAGCAATAGATTTAGTTACAGATTAAAAGTAGCTAAAATTTGGTTTCAAATATAGCGACGACCATACCTTTGGCTAAAGTCATATTAACAAATTCTGTTGTTTTCAATAATATTTAGCTTTCAATAAATAAATAAAACTAAATTGATTAATTTTAAAAAGCATATGATAACAAGAATTTCTATAGATAATAGAAATTGTTAAACATTCAGTATACAAGTCGACATACTACTCGACAAAAAAAAAAAGGTTACACTGGAAAAGTGAATCCAAAAAGACATAACAGTAATTCAAACTGAAACAAAAGTTGTAGCAAGATGGAGAAGGAGTGCGAAAACCATTAGTAGTTGCTGCTTTAGTTGGATCTGTCTGGGTGCAGTGGCTGAGATGGATTATGTGGTTCCTCAGCCCCATGTGGCATTGTGAGTCCCCTGGCTTCACACAAAGGCCCCAGTTGCTGGCTCATAACGAGCTTAACGAGAAAGAACAACAACTGGTGGATCAATGGGATCATAATTTTCCATTTGTTTAGTTCCAAGTCCAAACAACCTCTTTTTGTATGGCTTCACTATCTACAATAAAATTTATTTACCGAAAGCAAAGAACAAAAAAAATATCATCAACATTTACCGAATAAAAAGCCTCATCTCGCATAAATGATGTAATTGGTGCTTGTGAGGGTGGCCCTTGGCTGCCAACCTCATCAATATCAATGTTGGGGGAACTGCTGTGAAACAACAATGGACTCAACTTCTTCAACAATCTTCTTCGCACATTTGTCAACAAAAGTTATATAAATCTTCATGTGCGTCTTCTGCACTAAGTCTGTGATTACTAGCTCCTCACCAAACTCCAGCATCTGTATACATTTAGTTATACAACAAGGTAATAAGGCAAATGAATAAAAATACTTGATCATAAGATAATAAAGAAAATATAGAAAATAGAAAAAGAGACAACGATAAGGGACGATTAGTTGTACCATGTCATAATTGACATCAGCGTGTGATTTTGATCTAAAAATGAGTTGACGAATAACATCTCCTCCACGCTCAGATTTCCGACTCTGAGAGTTTATGATGTTGCAGTGTCGCCACATCGTTCCAAATGATACCAGAGACAAAGTTGGCTTTTTTATGTCTCTTCCCAAGATGATGGATATTCTATCACGAGAAACCAGAATTTTCGATGGAGATCCTATCACGAGAAACCAGAATATTAAGTTTACATAGCAATCTTTTACCAAAGTGCTCCATCTTTCTTCTAGGGATGAAGATCCCAGGGGTGCACAAGAATTACAAGCCCTTGAGTGGGCAGGGGCCTGTCGCCGAACATCTCCTCAACGTGATGCATGCATACTGCAGTGATAGAGATTTGAAAGACATTAGAAACAGCTCCTGAATGAAACCATCATTCATAGTATTGTGAAATGCTAAATCGTTTCCTAAATAAATAAAAAGTAAACCAGTTTCAATAGTAACAACTATTAATTCACTAAAAATAAGAACCCCATAGAGTTAAAGAATAATTGAACCATAAATCAATTTTAGTGTATACACATCAATTACCAAAAATCGAAAAGTATAACTTTACCAAAAATGCAGAAATTCAAAGAAAAATTGAACCCTAAATCAATTTTGGCACAATAAACAGTAATTACCCATAGTTAAAACACATGATTCTCTGACGTCCTAACCGGTGAGCACATCCACGTCCTCTCTCAGGCCCATGGGCCTCATCTCTGTCCGACAGCCGGTGCGTTATTTTTCTTGGAGGCCCGACCGACTTATTTACTAACCTTGCAATCACCACATGATCTTTCTCCGTGTTTTGACATCACTCACACAGTTTCAGGAATCACTTCGCGAAAGATCACCCATCCTAGTCCTGCTCCAGTTCAAGCACACTTAATTCTGGAGTTTTTTCAGGCCCACTAACCGAAAATATAAGTGCACTTTGGTAACATAGGTAGCCAAATCAATTCATTTAAGCTTATTCAAATGGACCGGGCCCGAATTGTTACAATTGCACCTAAAAAACTCAAACTAGAGATCCAAAGAAGAATCTAACCTTAGAGATGAATGGTTTCCCTAGAGCGAGGGAGAAAAAGAGAGATGGAGATAGAGAGAAACTGAAATATTATGTTTCATTTGCCATGAGATAGATAAATGAGCGATTGAGAGAGGGATAAATTGACATTGTGCTATGTTGCAAAAGAGAAGAGGAAAAACAATCAGCCGTCAAGCCAAAAGAGAAAAGTATCGAAGAGGGAAAAGAAATTTAGGTTTTGTAAAAATTAAGAAAATTAAAACTGAGATTAAAAATTAAAGTGGAAATTAAAAAAAAAATTAGCCAAATTTTCAAAAAACTTTTCAAACGTTTGGCGCACTTTTAAAAAAAATGCAATTTTTAAAAAAATTATGTAATTTTTTATATGATTACATAATTATGGGAAACTAAAAATGCAAGTCTTATTATATTGAAACTCAAACTCTATTATAACTAAAAAAATCTGAACTCCCATATATATATATATATAATTTTACATTTAAATTTTCATTTCATTCAACAAAAATAATCATTCAAATTAAACATAAGAATTTTCACTTGAAGTCTCATATATAGTGATCTTCTATAGTAGTTTCTTCAGATATTGTTTGCTAAGAACCTTGTACCCATATGCTTAATTTTTATCTTTATCATTTCAATGAGTCCATTTTGAATTTCATCTTTATCATTTGAAATGTTTGCTTTCAAAACAAATATATATCGTTTATATTGTATTGAAAATGTCATTACATTGATCTATTTTCTTAAAATATTAACAGTTAATGTTAAACATATCCTAATTAAAAGTATTGGTGCTGGAAAATTATTTACAATCAGTATCAGTAACTCGATCCTCGTAGTGCGTGTACATAAATATTTAGATAGTGTGCTGTGCGAATGCCACCATGCATTTCTGTTGATTTATGATATATCATGGTTTTTAACTATGATATAAGTCCTTTTTATTGAGTCTTTTTGGTCTTTTTAGAGTCCTAGTAGAGTCTTTGCAGGTTATAGTATGTCTGAAGCATAATTAGAAGTTTTGGAGCTTTTTGGAGCATTGCAAGATACAACCACGAAGTGTGCAACTCGGAAGGCGGATACTGCACTGGCTGACGCTCGTCACCACTCAAGGTGACGCTCACCCGTATCTGAGAAGGATCGTGGCTTGTTTTTAAAAGATTAGGAAGAAATTGTAGTTTTGGCCCATAAGTTCTAGTATTTGCAAAAAGGCCCCAGCTCGTGTTTTAACTTGTATATATTAGGTTTTCAGGCATTGTTGGCTGTTATCTCAGATTTGAGAATTCAGAGAGCTTTAGAGAGAGATTTGTAGCAGAGCCTTTGGAGAGACAAATCAGACTCGTTCAGAGCAAATTTCGAACTCTTTTATCTTTATTTCTTATTTCTTTTATGCAATCTATTCTATTTATGATGTTTTCTTAATTCACCATGTCTGAGTAGTTTGTTATTTAGGTTAGGGCTGATGAAGAGTTTGTAGAATTGCTAAACTGATAGGAAATTTATTGGATCTTCATTTGTGCTTGCAATGACATCGATTTCTTAGACACATCATCTGGATTTTGAAACCCTAGGTTGTTTAATAGATGTGAGAACATTATTAATCACCTGAACTAGTATTAGATGAGAAAAACGCCTATTTGCAAAGAGATTTGACTTAGGAGTTCTGTGAACAATTGAACCTGATCATTACTGCATGTTTAGGTTGTTAGAGTTTGCAAAGAGTTTTGAAACTCTGTAATTTAGACAATGATAACTTCTGCAATGAGAATTGATTAGTTATACCTTTGTGATTCATGTTCAAGACGGTTTTAATTCATTCCTGATTGCATGCATTCTACACTCTCAGATTCAACCTGCGAATTGTCCTGACTTAGCGCCTGAACTTTAAGAACAATCATAAAAATGCCCATTTGCTTTTATTTTGCTGTTTCACATTACATTCATTACTTATTGCTTAGCTTAATCTGAACTTGAACTCTTTAGTGTAGTTTACTTACTCTCTTTGGATTCGATAACCCCTTATACTATAACTGCGTTGCTGTGCACTTGCAGTAGTTAATTAATTGGATAAAACCTGAGCCTTATCTAGTTTTAGGCACCGTTTCTGGAGAGTAATAGCTGCCTATCAATTTTTAGTATTAGGATTTTGTCTAAGTTTTTATTTGTTTACTAACTTTCTGCTACTTTTCTTTGTGCTGGTTTCAGGTGTATGCCTAATCGCAGTACCGGAAGCAACAAAGAGAAGGAGCTTGTGACTTTGGGCATTGACGAACTAGCCAAGTTGGAAAGGACTATCAGGAAAGCTAAGAAATAATCTACAATGGTCGCTCCACTTGTCTTGGTCGAAAACGCAGAAGGTCACTTGGTTTATGGAGATGGAAACAAGAGGAATGAAGAAGGGCAGAGACTGGATCAGGATGGCAATGTAATAGTTGAACATGTGGTTCAACACACTGGGAATGGAGCTGGAGGCGCTGCTGGGCGTTTTGTACAGCGAACATTGGGAGATTGCAACAGACCTGACCAGTTCTATGCCAACAGAGCTGCAATCCGCCCTCCTGCTTTCCAGAGGAATGATTTTGAGCTCAAGCCTGCTTATTATCAGCTGGTGGGAGAACATCCTTTCCATGGCTTACCTCATGAGCATCCTATGGATCATATTGAGAGGTTTGAGGATTTGGCTTCAAGTGTCAAAGCTAATGGAGTTAGCTATGACTTTCTGTTCTGCAAGCTACTCACTTAGAGGTGATGCTGCTTATTGGCTGAAGCAACTGGAGCCTGGTTCTCTAACCACTTGGGAGGACACCAAGAATGCTTTTCTGAACAATTTCTATGATAATGCTAGATCAGAGGACTTGAGGACGAAAATTGCATCATTCTCCCAAGGTCCTACTGAAGCTTTTAAAGCTTCTTGGCTGAGATTTAAGTCTTATCAAAGGGACTGTCCTCACCATGGTTTTAATCAGGTCCAGCTGCTTGGTATTTTCTTCAGAGGCATTGACTGGAAATATCAGATTGCGTTGGATGTTGCTAGTAGTGGAAACTTCAACACCAATCTTCCAAAAGCTGCAATAACTCTGATTAAGAAGTTGGCCTGCAGTAACAGCACCAAGAAAGCTTATTTTCAGAGAATGAAACAGGGTGATTTGAATGATGGGAATCAGATTGCTGAAGTTAAGGCTAAGGTGGACAGTATGCACAGACTTCTGGTGGGAAAGAAATCAGTCCAATTTGTTGCAGAGGTGGAGACTTTCGAAAATCCTGAAGGGTTTGAGCAAAAAAATGTTAATTTCATCAATGGAGGTTTTCAGTATCAAAGGTTTGGGAATCAGCAATGGAACAGAGGTTACAATGGCAGTAATCAGAAGATAACCTTCACAGGAAACCAGAATGCAACTGGTTACACGCCACAGCCACAGTTCCAGAAGAGTGAGTCTGAGAAACCATACCATAACAGCAACTACTTCAACAAGAATTATGGTTCTTCTCCCAACCAAACTGCACCTACACAAGACAATAAAGTGGAACCTATGTTAGAGCAACTCCTAGAATGACAGCAGAAGATAACAGTAGACTTCAATGGCGAGCTAGACTCGCTGTACCAAGACCTAACTGGAAAAATTGAGGGTCTGAAATATCATATGAAGCAGCTGGATGTTCAAGTTGCTTAAACTGCAGGAGCTGTTCAAAGGCAAGAAGGATTCCTTCCTGGAAGGACTGAAATCAATCTCAAGCATCAAGTCAATGCCATCACAGTTAGGAGTGATTAGGAGCTTAACACAGTGCAGAAAACGAGGTTGAGTGCAGAGCAGATAGTGCAACTGCTGGAGTTTGAAGATAAAACTTTCGCAGTCTCAGAGTCAAGTGACGAGCGTCACCAAGGGGGCTGTCGCTCGTCACCCACTTTACACAAGCCCAACAATCAAAGATCGTCATAGGTCAGTGACGAGCGTCACCCCCCTGGTGACAATCGTCACCCACCCCAGAACAAAGCTATTTCGCATGTAAGTGCAGATAAGGGTAAGGAACAAGTTTATAAACCCAAGACACCCTTCTCCAAGCATCCTAGGAAGTCTAAACAAGAGATAGAAGAAGCCAGATGAAAAGCTATGATAGACAAGCTGATGCTTGAGATTCCTCTTGTTGAGCATTAAAGAGATATGTAAAGAGAATGGTTGTTAATGGTGTAAGCCCTGAGAAAGGAGCATTGCTTAGCAGAAACATTAGTGCAATTCTCTTACGCACAGTTCCAAAGGAGAAGAAGAAGGTGACTGTTTCTGAACAAGTCAGTGCCATCATTCAAAGCAGAATTCCAGAGAAGCTTTCTGATCCTGGAAACTATGTGCTTGATTGCTCAATCTCAGCAGGACGTTTTCCCCATTCTCTTTTAGATTTAAGGTCAAGTATTAATTTGATGCCTTCCTTTGTTGCTGCTAGACTTGGAATGACTGATTATAAGCCAGTTGGGATCTCTGTAAGGACTTCCAGAGATGCAGAGCCAGTCATAGAGCATTCAGAAGACATTACTGTTGGGTATGTCAATGAATTAGATAATAGTGGGCAAGAGAAGAAGATGGCTGTTCAAGGAGCAATATCTGAAACTTCTGCAAAAGCTGTTGGGTTTGAGGATAGGAGTGAGGATGATATCTTCGTCGCTAGGCTCGAAAAATAAGTTCCAATGAATGCCAAGTTGCTGGAGGAAGATGAAACAGCAGTTTTTGGTCTACTAGATCAAATGTCATGCCTCTTCTAATCAGTTGTAGAATAGAGTACAGGTATCGATCCAATTGTGGGAGATGAGATGCAAACAATGCTGTAAGCTAAACAAGATTGGGATTTGATTATGTGAGAACAAGTCTAACAACCTAATGGTGCAATGAAAGAAAAGCATGAACTAAATGCAAGTGAACATAACTAAACAATGAACTTAAAGCAATGACTAAACAAGAATTTAAGCAAGAAATGACTACTAAAGCAAGAACTAAGCAAGATGACTTTGAAGACAATTAATTAAAAGCAAGACTCAAGGTTCTAAGCAATTGTGAGATTGTGGTTTTCAAGAGTGACAAGGGGTTTTCTACTAAGGCACTCAACAAGCATTAACAAGAAAGCAATTCTCAATGTTATGCTACTAGACAAGGTATCTAAAGGGAACCACTTGGCGTCAATAAGCAATTCATATTCAACAAGATTGAAGTGTCAAACCCACTTGTGATGGTGTATCCTTCAACCATGAGCATAAAGATCAGAATCATTCTAGCCTAAGAGATGTACCAATCAAGCAACTACTCTCTCACCCAAGCAAGAATTCAAATCAACTTCTCAATCATGTGAACCAATAAGGACATAAGCAGCTATACACCAATCAAGATTATGGATTTAAGCACAAACTTGCAACACCCTAACAAAGCTAAGCAATGAACAAAAATGAAGCAAAAGCAAGATCTTTCAATGCATATTATCTAACCATCAAGTCAAGAATCTCAAAACCAGCATTATCAAGCCCTAAGCGAATCGTCTAGCAAGGTGAACTATCACTTTGGTGTCACTGAACAAAGGAAACACAGACAAGCTAGATTATCAAGCCAAATAAGCGAACTGTACTTAGAGAAGAGATATCAAGACATCAAGTAAACCATATGCATTTATCAAACCATATTCAATCAAAAGGAGCAAGCTTTATCAACATTAATCATTTTACAAGAGAAGGAGACAACAGAGAACCATTAAACAAGCCTAATCACCCCTTAATCACATCTTAATCACTACTTTTCCTACTTAGAACCCTAAATCTAAGGAAGACTACTCACTAATCATGTTTAATCCCATTGATTTGGAGTTAAACATAACTAGATGAGTTTAAAATGTAAAAGATGATAAATCTAAGCTACCAAGATGCAAATAACAGAGATTAAAAGACAAGATTAAACCATAAAAATACAAACTTTATTAAAGATCAAGATACTTAATGCAATCGCCCTTTAAGGTTTAGGAGAGGTTTTTTTTGGTAAAGCTAAGCTTAGATAAAATAAAATTTGATAAGAATAATGTTTTGTGGCTTCCCATTTAGAGTAGGGAGCCAAAAGTAGCATAAAAAACTAAAAAGATAAGATAAGGTTAACAAAAGTCAAATGGTCAACGCAGATGAGTTGTATCGAGGTCGTACGGTCGATGTTCTGCTCGATGTACGACCTCGATATGGTTCATGTAGCATGTATCGACGTCCTTCCTCGATGCTGGTCCTCGATGCAGACCAACGGCTTGGAATCCTCATGTTTATCCTTCTCCTCTCATCATGCTGCTTGCATCGAGCATACTCCATGGGTGTTCTGCTCGATATGCGACCTCGATATGGACAAGACTTTGCAAGAACTCCACTTTTGACATCTCCTTTGATCATGAGCTGCTTCCATCTCTTCCCCAGCTCCAAGAAACTCCAAAAACACCTGACAATCACCACAAACATGCACATGTATGCAAATGTATGGAATCCTAAGCTAAATGCATGTTATGTTGATTCTATGTGCAAATGATACCTAAATGCTGAACTATAATGCAAAAACAGAGGAAAGGATGCATGAAATGCCGCCTAAAATGATCTAAAATAGCAAGCTATCAACACCCCCACACTTAACTTTTGATTGCCCTCAAGCAAACAAACACTTAACATGGTGATGAGGTTTTAAATGGGAACTCATATCATTGAAAATGCTAACAATAAATCAAAACGAAGTCCATGTTCTTAATTCTAGAGTGCACTTGATGGAAGAATACTTTAAAAACTTAGCCACTTTCATCACAAAACAAGAATGATCACTAAGCTATCAACCTACACATGCTCATCAAATCAAACAACCTTTTTAACATTCAATTATGCTCAAACCGTGAATCATGCTTATGCAAATTTGAAAGTGTCAGTTGGCTAAGGGACAAGGCTTAGTGGAATAAAAATGATCCCACTTCACAAACTGGTTTTGGTGTTTAAAGGGCTCTCTCAAGGAAAAGCATGGTTGTGCTTTGGCAAAATGCTAAGGGTCATAGAACAACTTACATATACAAAGGAAGACTCCCATCTACCCAAGATCTATAAGATGTGTTCCTAACTCTAGCTAAGAAGTGTAAGAGCTTCCTATGCTACCCTTTTTTAAGAACTTAAACCCTGTAAAACCCAAAAACCTTTCTCCTTCAAGCGTTTTGGAGGACACTTCTTCTTTTGAACTTCAAGTGGTGGCGATTTGCTTCTTTTGTGTTTGGCTCCTTTATTTGGTGATTCTGTGCTTGAGTCGCCTTTGGCTATTTGATTTACTGGTTTTGCACTTCTTGCATCTTCTTTTCTTCTTTGAACATGAGCCTTCTTTCTTTGAGTTTAAAATCGCCATTTCCACCCTTTTTCTTGTGTCACACTCCTTCTTCTTTGTGCTTTGATTTCTTTTCTTCTTTGCCTCTCTTAAAAACTAAACCCAAGATAACCCCAGACCATTCCCCAAAAAATTCTTAACCTATCTAACTCAAGAGTGAGATAGTTCTACAATGGAAGAACTTCCCTTGTAGTTTCAACCCAACACTTTTTGCTAAGCAACAACCATGATGGAAGAGGCCTCACAAATCACACACTATTAATATCTTGGCTTGAAAGAAGGTTTAGTTAAGGGTGGAGAAATATAAATGGATCTTGTAGAGAGTGGCAAAAGAGAATAAGAAGATCCAAATATTTTAAACTAAGGCATGATAATTGCGAATTCAAATTAGGTTTCACTTAAACAAAGGTTGAAATCATTTCAAAGCATGCTTCAGTCTCAAACAAAGCTCACACAAATGCAAACTCCAAAAGTGGTTCAGCTTTATTTCTAGTTCAATATCAAATGCACCAAAGGATTAAAAACAAGGGCTTTATTTTCATAAATCACTAGCATTAACAAAGATGTATTATCATAGTTCCCAATTTAAACAAGCAAGCTAGTCCTAAATGAATGCATGAAGTCTAAATCCTATAAGAATTCATGAAAATCCAACTCTTTTTGTGAAGCAATTTTTGAAAAAAAATTTCAATTTTTTTTGTTTTTTTCTATTCCTTAGATGCTATGAAATCATGACGCATAGTTCTTATTTATTATACAAATGCAAATACAAGCATCAGTCCATTATACACCCTCCCCCACACTTAAATTACCTAGTGCCTGTGTAATAAAAAAATGCTAAGGAGAGTGTTCAAAAACATCAAGCAAACAATCGCCATAATTAAAAATAAAAAAATGAATGGTATTTACAATGGTTAGTGTGGTGTACCTTACTTCAGGTGGAGGAGTGGTGAGAGTCTGAACTCTCAATGGCATGGGAAGGTGAAGCTTCCTCCTCTGATGGAGTTTGCTGTCTAGTCCTTCTCTTCTTTCCTTTTCGCCTTTGAGCAGCTACATGAGATGAATGCCTGGCCGGTTGGAAAGCTTGTGTCCTTGGCCGCTCACTGATGTGGAATGAGTGTCTCTCGTGGACTGTCCTCTCTGGTATGTCCTCAGACATGTATTCAGCATCAGATCCTCCTCCTTGTGGCTCTGTTTGGATCGCTTGATCAGATCTCTTGGTGGATGAAGATCCTCCCAACTTCTTCTTGAGTTTCCTCACTTTCTTCTTCAAAGAGTCAACCAATTTCTTGCTTGCTTTGACTGTCTTCAGCAGACCTCTGATGGCTTTGTCCTGGAAGTGGTTCCATTTCTGAAGAATCCTAATATGCTCATGTGTAGCCTTGAGGCTTCAGATGTGCAGATCACATCATATGGGTCAAATGCATAAGGGCGGCTATCATAGTCTTTATGTTCCTCTTCTTCCATCACTTGATGCTGAACCTCTTGTTCTTGATGCTGCTTTTCAATGTCTTCTTCCACATCTGAGTCTCTAATGGTGCTCTTGTTCTTCACTTTGCTTGGCCTCATCAATGATGGGTCAGTCTTTGGGTCATAAAACTCATCTTGTGTTGGCATGAATCGGATGTTCTCATAGGAGGTGAAGTTGGTTAAGCGCTGCTTGGGCAAGATGATCTTCCTCTTCCTGCTTTCCAACTCAAACTGATAGCCAAATCCTGTCTCAACAGCTCCTGAAAGGTATCCGATCTTACTGAGATAAGGGACATGTAGGAAGATCATTGTAACATCTGGTGTGCCAAGCTCAATTCCAGCACCAAGTAAGATGGGAGTGATCACACCTCCAATGGCTATCTTTGGCTTCTTGTCTCTGGTGTTGAAAGCCCACTGTTGGCATGCTAGAAATTGCTTTATTAGGATTGTCACAAGACCAACTCCTAAGCACTCTCCTTGGATCTTTCCATGCCTTGTTTCAATTATAATGTTCTTCAAGCCATTCACAAGCAATCACATCTCTTCTTCTTTGACCATACTTTGCTCTTTTCTGTAGAAAAGTGTGCTGGTGAGGACTCTATGAACATATCTGATAGCTGGAAAGCGGATGCTAGCACTCTTCAGATGACCAGCTCTATAAGCATCATTCGTTATTTCTTCCCATACATGCTTTAGCTCATCATGCTTAAAGCGCATGTTTTGTGCTCTTGAGCCTTGATCAAATCCAAAGATTTCTTCAAGTTGAGTGAACCCCATGGTGTACCATGCTCTGTTGGCTCTGAACTTGATGAATCCATTTCCAAAGTCTTCTTCTCCTTCATCATATTCTTCATCAAACTTGTAGAAGTAGACCTTAAAGCTTGCAAGGAACTCACAAGAAAATTGCTTGTAAGTTGGATAGCCAAGACTAGCAATTTTCTCCAGTCCAATGTTGCTCAACAGCTCATCCACTTCAGTCTTAATTCATAGCTCTCCCAATAGACCAGGACCAGCATATCTTGTAGGAGTGAAGTCCACTCTCTTCATTGCTCTCAAGTAGTCCTTCAGCTTTGGTGTTGCATCTTGGACTGGTTCTTCATCAACTACTGGCCTTTTTCTCTCTGCTCTGTTTCTTGCAGCAATATTTGAGTCAGAAATTCCCTCATCTCCTCTGGTGTTCGACATAGTACCTGAAAATGCAATGCTTGAAGCTAGAATTAGTATAATATCATTTGAGAGCACTGTGCAGGAAATTAATTTTCAAACTTCAAGAAGGCACTGGATTCTGAAAAACTTCACACTGATAACTAACAAACAGAGTCGAATTTAGCAAAAAATTTCAGCTCAAAAGGATAAATACAGCTAAAACTAAAATTCTCACAGTGTCAAGCAGTGATTGCAACAAATTTAAGCATATGAAACCAAAAACATCATTCTCTCTCCACCAAACTATGAAAATGAATCAGATTCAGCATCACTAGTCTAATAAGAAAAAATTCAATGGTCAATATGCTGGAAAAACAATAGCATGCCTAGATTTGGCCAGAATCTAAACATAAAGTCAAACTAAGCACAAAACAGCATTTTTCAAATATTTCAACCAAAATTTCAAAGATGAGCAACAATGGTGACATGCAAATAAAAACCATAAACAAAATTTAGCAAACAAAGATAATCAATCATTCTAATGCATCCTACTTCAATTTTGAAAGATTACACTCAAGAAACAAGGGATTTAAACAAAGTTTACCTTAGTTCTTGAACCAAAAAGATGAAGTTCTAGAGAATGCAAGAGAGAAAGAAAGGATGCTTGAAAAAGAGATGTTTAGCTCGATATGGATGTGTATGGAGAGAGAGATGAAGATTGCTAGTTTTAATGCAAGAGGATAAGGGATATCTAGACTAATACAAAGATAATGCAAAAATTTTAAAATGCATGTAAGGGGGAAAGAAAAGATTCTTTTACCATCCATCAAGGTCCACAAAAAGGTTTTACTCGATTTACCCATGTAAAATTTTTATTACACGGATCATATCGAGCAGAACACTCGATGTGGTACCTCGATGTGTACCATATCGGGGACGTTGGGTCCTGTGGCTCGGCGATGATGTTTGCTGCCTCGCGGGTTCTGTGTTCTGGTCAGCTTCTCCATCAAGGCACCTTGCATCGAGCAGTCTCAGTAGATGTTCTGCTCGATGTTGTTGCTCGGTGTAGGGAGACACTTCGGCTTGCATGACCCTTCCCGTGGGCTATGCATGGCACCGTCTGGATGCTTGTTTCTGGCTCGGCCATTGTGCATCGAGCAAACATGTTGGTGTTTTGCTCGATGTCGAACGTCTCGTACATGGTTGCTGTTCTCCTTGGTGGTTGTCGTACCGGACACTGTCTTGCATCGATCTGGTTGATAGCACCCATATCGAGCAGACCCTTGGATGTTCTGCTCGATGCAACTCCTCGGTGTAACTCCATCGAGCAATTTGAGTGATGTACGGGTTGTAGCTCCTCGATGTACGGACTGGTGATCACATCGAGCAGGGCATCTGGTGTTCTGCTCGCACCTCGATGTAATCTCCACCGTGCGTCTTGGTCGATGTATGATCCACTCTCCTCGGTGTACGGATTGGGGCCTCAGGAGCGATCACATCGAGCAGGGGTTTTGGTGTTCTGCTCGATGCTACACGTCGATGGAATCCCCATCGTGCAATCTGCTCGGTGTACAGACCGGTTCTTCCTCGAGACAAGCTGTATCGAGCAGAAATGACAGATGTTCTGCTCAATATGGCACCTCTATATGAAAACTGAGTCTTCTCTCCTTGGCCTTTAAACCATTCTACACATCCATGGACCTGATTTTTCACTTCTGAAACACTAGATAAAGACATTAGTAATAAAAGAAAGCATATATGTACAAGGATAGTCATGGGATTACCTCCCAAGTGTGGTTCTTTTAAAGTCACTAAGCTTGACTTTGATGGTTTGAGGACTAGTGAGAAGAGGCTGATGGAGCTAGTGCTCCTACCTTTTTCTTCTGGTAAACCCAAGTGCCTACTAACATCAGTCTCTTCTTCTCACGAGCTGTCTTCCTGTTTCTCTTCTTCGTGACACTTGGTGTGATCATAGACTTCCTTGGTGATCAAGCTTTCATCCTCTTTCAAACCATCTTCAAGCTTCAACTCAGTGTTAAGCTTCTGTTCTGGCTCATCAGGGAGAGTGTCACTCATCAACATACTCATTGTAAAACTCATAGCATGATCCACACGCTCTGGAAGTTTCTGTTGCTCACTCTCTTCTTCAATGATTGTTCCATAAAAAGCTATGGAAAAAGAGACAATCTTGTAGACTTTGAAGTCATCAACATTCTTCAAAATCACAGAGCCTCTTTTGAAGTCTACTTGAGCCCCTGCTGTTGCCAAGAATGGTGTTCTTAGAAGAAATGGCATCTCTTTTGAATATGTCTTCTCCATAACCGCAAAATCTGTTGGCACCAAGCCATTCCCAATCTTCAAAAGGAAATCTTTTACCATGCCCAAGGGTCTTGTTGAGGTGTTATCCACAAAGGTGATAGAGGCTTTGCACGGCTTCAACTCCTTGATTCCTAAAGTTTGGCTTAAGTGGAGAGACATGACATTCACTGTTGAACCTGAATCACACAAGGCTCCAACATTGTCTAGCATCCCAAGCTCACAAGTGATGAGGAACTTTCCTGGATTGGGAAGCTTTGTCAATGTCTTCAGCTCTTTGCTTCTCTTTAGATTGGCCCCCACATTTTCTAGAATTGGCTCCACTACTTCCAGCTTGTCAAAGACTTCTTTGAGTAACCTGGTTTGATCCTTCACTTCAAGCAAATTGGTGCCATGAGGAAGCTTTATTCCAGCGTCTTGTATGTCTTTCCTGAACTTTGAATAGACTGCCATCTGAGCCTTTGTAAAGTGCATCGTGGGGTAAGGGATTTGTGGTTTGTAAGCTTGAACTTCAGGAGCTTTACCCTTCTCATTGCTGCTTGAGGAGCTGCCCACTTGGCGATCATACAACTCCTTGAAGTCTTCAGGACTTTCTCTAGCCAAGACCATCAAAGCGTGGTATGTCTCTACAAGCTCTTTATCAGCTTCACTGAGCTCTGGTTTGGCTTCTTCTTCTGGAGCAACTAAGGCTTTCTCAGCCTCTTCTTTCTCATCAGCTTCTTGTGCGGCTCTTTCTTGCTCTTCTTCTCTGTTCAAGCTGTCATCTAGTCCTTGGAGGAACTTCTCTACAATATCTGCAGCTTCTTGATCATCAATGTTGACGTTGATGACATTCCCCCCACACTCAGCCTTTAACATGTCCACATGTAACAGCATCTCTTGAAGCATAATGCCAAGCTCTTCCAATGAAGCATTTTCATCCTCAAACTCTTCATCCTCTTCAGCAAGCAAGTGGCAGAATTCCTTAGGATTTGCTTCACTCTTTCCTGGTAACTGGTTCTGAGATTTTGAAGAAGATGCTCCTTTGCTTTCTAGAGACTTGACTCTTTGGTTCAGAGCATCCAACTTGCCATTCAGGTCACAAGTAGTGACGTATATTTTTTTATGCACTTCAGCAAATGTTTTGTGCAGCTCTATAGTGGTGTTGGCTTGACCAGTCAACAATTGCTGCATCATCTGCTTCAAATCAACATCTTGAGCGCTGGAAGAGGTTTGTGTATGCTAAAACCTGGTGGTATAAAACCTGGTCTTGGCTGAAAGTTAGCTTGTTGAAAACCGCCCTGAAATGGTGGTCTTGGAGCAAAGTTGTTCTACTGGTTGAAAGGAACAAAAGGTTTGGTTCCTTGGTTTTGTCAAGCAGCTTGTAATGGATAGACTTGATCCTGAGGGTTAGCCACGTTTGTGCTTCTGAAAGAGAAGTTGGGATGGTTCATGTAGTTGTTAAAACCGCCTCCTTTTTGATTCACGTAGAAGGCCTCTTCTTCTAAAACTGTCCTATCTTCCTCTTGTGTAGCAACACTATCACCAACAAAACTGACCTTCTTGAAAGACACACTCAGCAGCTTATCTAACTTGTCATTCAAAGCTTTAATCTCTTTCTTTGTTGTGCTCTCACCTTCAGCGCTTACAACAGCTCTAGATGTTCTGTCATATTTTTCACCATAGTTTTCAACAGAAAGCGTCAAGTTCTCCACAAGAGCTAGACCATCCACAACTGTATTGCCAATGAAATTTCCATTGGAAGCTGTGTCCAAGAGCATTCTGTACTTTGGCGTCACTCCTCTATATAAAGTAGACAGCAAGCTTTCATTGGTGAAGCCATGGTGTGGGCACTGTAAAGTGTAAGACTTGAATCGCTCCCAAGCTTCAGCAAATGTCTCATTCCCATGCTGAGTAAAGCTACTTATGGTGTTCCTGAGTTTTGCTGTTCTTGTTGAGCTGAAGAATTTATTGAGGAATGCTGTCTTGCACTCAATTCATGTAGAGATTGAACCTTGTGGAAGTGTCTTCTCCCACTGATGTGCTTTGTCACCTAAACTAAAGGAAACAAGCGCAGCTTCAAAGCATCTTCAAAGACTCCTTGAATCTTGGTTATGCCACACACCATATCAAACTGGTCAAGATGATCCAAAGGGTCTTCATTGGGCAGGCCATATAATCTGTTGCCTTGCACCATGTTGATCAACCCAAGTTTGATCTCGAAGTGGTTTTGATGTACAGCTGGAGCGTGAATGCCATTCCTGTTGTGGTGAGTGTCTGGCGCATCACCAGCTCCTATTGGTCTTGCAGCTCTTGGTGCATGAACTGGTACTCGCAATCCCTGAACTCCAGCCGGTTGGTTCAAAGCTTCTTGTGCTTCATCTATGTGTGCTGCAGCTTGTTGTAGTGGTACTTGTCCAACAACACCAACATGTGGTAATTGAACTTCTTGTTCTGCCATCCTCTGTCCTTCTATCATCTGAACTCTCTGTCTTACAGCTCTTCTTCTATGAATGTTGTCAATGAAAGGAGTCAGATTTGATGAGCCTTTAGACCTCAAATTCATACAAGTACCTGAAAAAACAAAGAACAGAAAACAGAGTAATTTAATATTTTTTTAAAGTAAAGAACTTAGTCTAACAGCAATGTTAAACTCAAACAATCCACAATGGCAACGGCGCCAATTTGAAACAGCAGTTTTTGGTCTACTAGAGATACAGTATGAATCCAATTTTGGGAGATGAGATGCAAACAATGCTGTAAGCTAAGCAAGATTGGGGTTTGATTATGTGAGAACAAGTCTAACAACCTAATGGTGCAATGAAAGAAAAGTATGAACAAAATACAAGTGAACAGAACTAAAAAATGACCTTAAAGCAATGACTAAACAGAAATTTAAGCAAGAAATGACTACTAAAGCAAGAACTAAGCAAGATGACTTTGAAGACAATTAATTAAAAGCAAGACTGAAGGTTCTAAGCAATTCTGGAATTTTTGTTTTCAAGAGTGACAAGGAGATTTCTACTAAGGCACTCAACAAGCATTAACAAGCAAGCAATTCTCAATGTTATGCTCCTAGACAAGGTATCTAAAGAGAACCACTTGAAGTCAATAAGCAATTCATATTCAACAAGATTGAAGTGTCAGACCCACTTGTGATTGTGTATCCTTCAACCATGAGCATAAAGATCAGAACCATTTTATCCTAAGAGATGTACCAATCAAGCAACTACTCTCTCACCCAAGCAAGAATTCAGCTCAACTTATCAATCTTGTGAACCAATAAGGACCTAAGCAGCTATACACCAATCATGATTATGGATTTAAGCACAAACTTGCAACAACCTAACAAAGCTAAGCAATGAACAAGAATGAAGCAAACGCAAGATCTTTCAATGCATATTATCTAACCATCAAGTCAAGAATCTCAAAGCCAGCATTGTCAAGCCCTAAGCGAATCATCTAGCAAGGTGAACTTTCACTTTGGTGTCACTGAACAAAGGAAACATAGACCAAGTTAGACTATCAAGCCAAATAAGCGAATTGTACTAAGAGAAGAGATATCAAGACATCAAGTGAACCATATGCATCTATAAAACCATATTCAATCAAAAGGACCAAGCTTTATCAACATTAATCACATTGCAAGAGAAGGAGATAACAGAAAACCATTAAACAAGCCTAATCACCCCTTAATCACATATTAATCATAACTTTTCCTACTTAGAACCCTAAATCTAAGGAAGACTACTCACTAATCATGTTTAATCCCATTGATTTGGAGTTAAACATAACTAGATGAGTTTAAAATGCAAAAGATGATAAATCTAAGCTACCAAGATGCAAAATCAGAGATTAAAAGACAAGATTAAACCATAAAAATGCAAACTTTATTAAAGATCAAGATCCTTAAGGCAATCGCCCTTTACGGTTTAGGAGAGGTTTTTTGGTAAAGCTAAACTTAGATACAATAAAACTTGATAAGGATAATCTTTTATGGATTCCCTTTTATAGTAGGGAGCCAAAAGAAGCATAAAAAACCTAAAAAGATAAGATAAGGTTAACAAAAGTCAAATGGTCAACGCAGATGAGTTGCATCGAGGTCGTACGGTCGATGTTCTGCTCGATGTGCGACCTCGATATGGTCTGTGTAGCATATATCGATGTCCTTCCTTGATGCTGGTCCTCGATGCAGACCAACAGCTTGGAATCCTCGTGCTGATCCTTCTCCTATCGTCCTGCTACTTGCATCGATCATACTCCACGGGTGTTCTGCTAGATGTACGACCTCGATATGGACCAGGGTTTGCAAGAACTTCACTTTTGACATCTCCTTTGATTATGCGCTGCTTCCATCCCTTCCGCAGCTCTAAGAAACTCCAAAAACACCTGAGAATCACCACAAACATGCACATGTATGCAAATGTATGCAATCCTTAGCTAAATGCATGCTATGTTGATTCTAAGTGCAAATGATACCTAAATGCTGAACTATAATATAAAAACAGAGAAAAAGATGCATGAAATACAGCCTAAAATGATCTAAAATAGCAAGCTATCAGAAGATGAGTTTGTGATGGAGGCAAAGATTGCAGAGCTGAATTGCAGAAACTCGAATTGCAGGGTCAGTAACGATCGTCACTGACCTGGTGACGCTTGTCACCAATCCAGACACAAAGCTAGGATATGATCTTTATGCTACAAATCCATCTGATGTTGTCAAACCAGAAATTCAACATTACACAAAGCAGAAACCTGCAACAAAGCAAAGAAAGTTTGGTGTTTCTTTTGATGTTTCCGCAAGACAACGAAGTGTCCCACCCATAGTCAAGACCCACCCTACTGATGTTCCCCACTTCCTTGGAACAGTTCATGCACCTACTGCTTATACACCACCATGGATGAGGAGACATTCTTCTCCAAGGCATTCTCTGCCACTTTCTGATGCACCAGATGTCTGAGCAGCATTCAAAGTCCAGCTAATGACTTTAAACAAGTGTTTGGTGAGAAGCAACCCACTGGTAAGTTATCTAACTATCATACTTTAGTTTATTTTCGTTTTCTAGCTAAAAGAAAAACAAAAACAAAAAAAAAAGAAGAAGAAGAGCGGAATTATTTGAGCAGGCTCGAGTTCACAACCTGGTGACAATCATCACCAGTAGTAGGTGACGCTCGTCACCCCATCCCTTCGCATGTACCACTTTTATCTCTGCTCCTTGCGTTCTATTTCTTCTTCTGGACCAACTCTTGGCTTATTAACACTGGGGATCTTGGCTTATTAACACTGGGGACAGTGTTGTTTAAGTCTGTGGGAGGTGGTTACTGATGTTGTGTACATTGTGTTTGATTTTTAGAGTCTTAAAGTTGAGTCAAAAACCTGTTTTATAGAGTCAAATTTTTCAAACTGTCAGTTTTTCTTGGAACTATACCACAGAACATTGATACTTATAAGAATCATTGCCACAGTAGTTGATTACAAGTCTTACTAAGTTGAAAGTCATAGGTAGATCAGTCTAGCAATGATGGTTTAGGTTTTTAGAGAATCTGGAAAATTTGCTGTTAGCTCCACCTTAATGAACTTTAAACGTCTTATCTTGAAGCTTGATTCTCATTGAACTTGATTCTCTCTTTCAACACTGAAAATGATGTTTCGATACAGTCTCTCTTTGAGCTTCCTTTACAACTTTTGAGAGTTTAAGTCAATAGAATGGTGCAATTCATGACCTTGCCTCCTTACAAGGAACAACAGTAATGAACACTCAAGAACTTGTCTCCTCACAAGGAACAAAAGTATTGAGTAGCACCATATCTTAGACTGAAAATCTTATTCATTTTTTAACGTCTTTATCAGAATATTTTTGCTTATTTTTTGTATTTTTTATCAGAATTTTGCTTATAGGACGAATTTTCAACGTGCATTGGTGGATTTCTCATAATAATAAAAAAAAAAAAGACAAATAATTTTTTGTAAAAAATGAGAAAAGAAGTTAAAAAAATCGAAATATCAGAAAGAAAAGATCAAGGGAATAGAAAATATGAGAGCTGTGTTGAGATTGCTTTGTTCAATTGTTTAGGAAAGGAATGATATTTGTAAGTGATTGAGATGATAAAACCTTGATGAGATATCACACTTAGATATATATATAAGGAGTTAGCAGCAGAGATTTCGGATTTCTTGATGGAGCTTGAACTGGATTTGAGAGATTTGCTAAGCTTGTGATGATTAGACTGAAATTTGATCTTGTGTTGGCTCTGTGGTATGTGGATACGAAAGTGTTGATCAATGTGGTGTTCCTGATGTTTAGCTGACTGTTTCTGTTTTCAAATCTCGACCATGTTCTCTGTCTGATGTTTACTTGAGGGCAAGCAAAAGCTAAGTTTGGGAGAGTTGATATATCATGGTTATAAGTCCTATTTATTGAGTCTTTTTGGTCTTTTAGAGTCCTAGTAGAGTCTTTGCAAGTTATAGCATGTCTGGAGCATAATTGGAAGTTTTGGAGCTTTTTGGAGCAAGATACAACCACGAAGTGTGCAACTCAGAAGGCGGATACTGCACTGGGTGTCGCTCGTCACCACTCAAGGGTGACGCTCGTCACCATATCTGAGAAGGATCGTGGCTTGTTTTTAAAAGATTGAGAAGAAATTGCAGTTTTGGCTCAGAAGTTCCAGTATTTGCAAAAAGGTCTCAGCTCGTGTTTTAACTTGTTTATATTAGGTTTTCAGCCATTGTTGGCTTTTATCTCGAGAATTCAGAAAGCTTTAGAGAGAGATTTATAGTAGAGCTTTTAGAGAGACAAATAAGACTCATTCAGAGCAGATTTCGAACTCATTTATCTTTATTTCTTATTTCTTTTATGCAATCTATTCTATTCATGGTGTTTTCTCAATTCACCATGTCTGTTAGGTTAGGGCTTTTCAAAGGTTCATGAAGAGTTTGTAGAATTGCTAAACTGATAGGAAATTCATTGGTTTTTCATCTGTGCTTGAATTCACATCGATTTCTTAGACACATCATCTGAATTTTGAAACCCTAGGTTATTTAATAGATGTGAGAACATCATTAATCACCTGAACTAATATTTGATGAGCAAAACGCCTATTTGCAAAGAGATTTGACTTAGGAGTTTTGTGAACAATTGAACCTGATCATTACTGCATATTTAGGTTGTTAGAGTTTAAAAAGAGATTTGAAACTCTGTAATTTAGACATAGATAACTTCTGCAATGAGAATTGATTAGTTATATCTTTGCGATTCATGTTCAAGACGGTTTTAATTCAATCCTGATTGCATACATTCTACACTCTCGGACTCAACCTGCGAATTGTCCTGACTGAGCGCCTTTAGCTTTCTGAACTTTAAGAACAATCATAAAAACGCCCACTTGCTTTTATTTTGTTGTTTTGCATAAAATTCATTACTTATTACTTAGCTTAATCTGAACCTGAACTTTTTAGTGTAGTTTACTCACTCTCTTTGAATTCGATAACCCCTTATATTATAACTGCGTTACTATGCACTTATAGTAGTTAATTAACTGGATAAAACCTGAGCCCTATCAATTTGCTACCAATTAATCCCAAATCGACGAGTTACCTACGTATCTTCTTTACATAATGTCGATAAGTTGTAGCGTTTTGACATTTCTTTTTGATCTAATTAACTTTTGTTTTCTATTATCCTAAACTTACTTAGAGTTATGATATTAGATTTATTTGGCTACGTTCTTCAAACATTGTATTATATATTTTGGTCGCCACATTAAAAATTGTAAATTAATATATGTAATTTGAAATCTATCTCGACATATATTGAAATCCTTGATTAATAATTTAATTGTAAAATTGATTTTTTTCTTAATTCCTGTCAAAACTAAAAGATATATAGTAATAAAAAGTATTATTACATGTAGCTCTACGTCGGAGACACAAATATTTTATATTAACATTAGAGACTGCCCAGCAATTGCTGGTATCTGGGCGCGCATTGTTCTCCAGAGTAAGCGTAGAGAGTTCTTTCTTAAGCCCCTTTTGGAATGGATACATGACAACTTACGAGAAGGAGGTGTAGTGGATGGATCTCCATGGCCAACAATGTTCGCCATAGCTGTTTGGTCGTGGTGGAAGCGGAGGTGTGAGAATGTTATTGGAGAGAATAAGAAGTGTCGGGGTAGAGTAGCGTTTATTAAAGACTCAGCCAAGGAGGTGGTGGCGGCAGGAGCAGCACTCTGCGTTAAGTCGGGTGTGAGGAGTCGTGTGGAGAGACTGATAAGCTGGGTTGATCCAACAGCAGGCTGGTTAAAACTGAATACTGATGGTGCTTCGCGTGGTAACCTGGGTTTAGCTTCAGCAGGTGGGGTCCTACGAGACAGCGATGGAAATTGGTGTGGAGGCTTCATCTTGAATATAGGGAGGTGCTCGCCTCCGATGGCAGAATTGTGGGGGGTTTACTACAGCTTATATATAGCATGAGAGAAGAGGCCACCAAAATTAGAGGTCGAAGTGGATTCGGAGATGGTAGTAGGTTTTCTTACGAAAGGGATCAGAAACTCACACTCCTTGTCGTTCCTGGTACAGTTGTGCCACTGCTTTATTTCAAAGGACTGGACTGTCTGCTTTTCACATGTGTTTTGGGAAGCTAATCAGTTTGCAGATAGTCTAGCTAATCATACTTTTTCCTTCCTTTTGGGTTTTCATACTTTGGTTTCGGTACCTCCACATTTAGATGGGGTTTTGGGTGAGGGTTTAGCAGGAACTGCACATCCGTGAAGAGTGTGTGTAACTTTTGTTTCAGGTTTTTTAATAAAATAGGGAGACTTCGTCTCCTGTCCATTCACCCTAAAAAAAAACATTAGAGAACTTAGCTACATAAGTTATGTTGCTATGTGATTACCATGTACGAAACAAATTAGTGACTACACACATGTCGTTGCCATTTAGCAACATAAATTGTTATAGCTATCCATTGCTAGTATGACGACAATTGCTTTTTAACCAGTGTCTAGCTATTTAGCAATAAAATATACATAAATTCTATCTCTAGCTATATAGTTATGGATTGCTACAAAATTACCACAGATTTAGCTATAAAAGTAATATTATTTGTTCTGTTTCCATCTGTCGCCATTTGCGTAGCTATAGGCATTAGCTACGCAATTGCCCTCGCCAACCCGCAATTATTTCAGTGAATTTTTATAGTGAGTAGTGGTAGTTTATTGTATAATTATAAATCAATGTCTTTTGCAAATAAATATTCTTTTGAATCAAACAAAAATCTTCTTATACATGACGAAATGAGTTACGACCATAAGTTTTTGGATAAGAGATACAAAGAGTTAATAGCAACCACAAGTTCTGAGCAGAAGTCTATTTATGATGAGATTTTAAATGCAGTTGATAATAATTTATGAGGAATGTATTTTGTTTATGGTTTGGATAGTACTAGTAAAACTTATATGTGGAGTATACTCGGGTTTGTATTGCGAGAAAACAGGTATATTGTACTCAATGTAGCATTAAGTGGCATCGCAGTATTACTTTTACAAGGAGGTAGGACGGCTTATTCGAGATTCGCCATACCTATGGCTGTAAATGATCATATGTCGTGTTCTATCAAAGCTAATTCGCAACTAGCTGATTTAATTATAGCAGTTACTTATTATTTGGGATGAGGCGTTAATGATGGGAAAATATTATTTTAAGATTTTGGATCGCACAATGCATGATATATTTAAGTCTGATGAGCCTTTTGGTGGGAAATTTATCGTGTTTGGTGGTGATTTTAGGCAGATATTGTATGTTCTTCCTAATGGTGGAAAGGTCAAGATCGTTCTCGCAACCCTTAATTCATAATCCCGCCCTTGGCCTCGCTGTAAAGTGCTTAAGCTTACACGAAACATGCGTCTTATTCCCGGAGATAATAGTGAACAGATGCTGGAACTTGCAGCTTTTTCGAAGTGGATTCTAGATATTGGTGAAGAAAAAATGAAAATGAGTTCGGATGATCTATGGATATCCGAGTCTGAGATTGATATTCCCGATGATCTATTGGTAGCCGAGTCTGATGACTCTATCAGGTCTATCATAACGGAGGTCTACAGAATATCTTTTGCTTCAAAACAAGATACAAAATTCTTTCAGGATTGCGCTATCCTGAGTCCAACTACTTCGGATATTGAGATAGTGAATGACTACATGCTCTCATGTCTTTCAGGTAGTTTAATTCTAATTAATATTATGTATAAATATATTACAAAAATAATGATTGATATAAAATTTCTGGTTTCTTATATAGGTGATGCGAAGGTATATTTAAGCGTAAATAATATTGATAAAACTAATGCAAAATATGATCATATTTCTGCACCTGAAATACAATATGTATATACTGCTGATGACGATGTTTCTATGCCTCCTTCCGCTAAGGTTTATACCAAAGAGTTATGAAATAGTGTCAAGGTCTCGGGACTTCCTAATCATTGTTCAAAGCTCAAAGTAGGTACTCCCATAATGCTTCTAAGGAATATTGATCCTAAGCATAGATTGTGCAATGGTACAACGCTATTAATTACAAAAATGGCAAACTATGTGATTGAAGCCAAAGTAATCACCAGTGGTAATGTTGGTGAGAAATTTTTAATTCCTAGAGTAATTGTCTCTCCTCCTGAAACGAGGTTTTCTTTTCAAATTAGAAGAAAACAGTTTTTCGTAACTTTAGCATTTGCAATGACCATAAACAAGAGTCAGGGTCAGACGCTCTCGAAATTTGGGTTGTATCTTCCGAAACCAGTTTTTAGTCATAGTCAGTTATATGTGGCAATTTCGAGAGTTACCTCTAGATCAGGTCTAAAGATTTTGGTAATGGGAAAAGATTAGAGGACACATCTCAAGACACTCAATGTTGTCTACGATGATGTATTTGATAACATTTAGTTTAGATTATTGTAACAATTTCATTTAATTGTAATCTTTGGGTTTTATATTTTTGATAACAGGCTTCTGGTAAAATTTATGTTTGCCTTTTTATTTTTTAAAGTACTTAATTTTCAATGAAATTAAAATATCTAAAGTAATACATGCCGGTATATTTTAATAAGATTGCATCTCATACTAATAAGCTTATACTTCACCCATCTACTACTTTATATTCAAGCTTGCATATGTATGGTATTTTTTTGAATTTATTCAATTTGAAAGAATATACAATCACATCCATAGGCCTAAACATTTAATAGGTTTGTTTATATTCATTCTGATAATTTAAATTTTTTGTATTATTAATTCTCTTTATTGTGAATTTAACAAGATGCTTTTTTGAATTGTTTAAATTTTGATGGGTAAAGTTGTTCATGTTGAAAGTTGTCATAGTAATTGTCTCGCCAAAATTAATCCAGACGGATTCATTCCAGAATATATCTCTTTTTATCTTTAGGATATCAGATTTAACTACTTTTTTATTTAGAATACTTGGTGTGATCACTATTTAAGAGTTTATATAATTAATTTGGTGGTTTCTTGAACATGAAGATTAGATGTGAATTGTCTAGATCGCGTGCATTGAGATCTTATCGAGTTTGGTTGCGTTGGCCTCCTGCTGATGTTATATGTGTTATTACTTATCCGATGGGCAGTAGTTGTTATCTTTGATGGTGCGTTGCTTGGATTTAGAATTTTTTTCGTGATGACATTATTTATTAGTGTTTTCTTAGATTTGAGTTCAGGTGGTTTGATTATTACTTCTACCTATCCTACACTGGTATATGTTAATTCTAAAATTTCAAAAGTCGATGATTTTCATGCAATGTGAGAAAATATACTATTATTTTGCTATTTTAATTACTATAAATTTAATACTGAGTTATTGTTTGTGTTTTGGCTCTTGCAGAATTTCCCGACAATCGCAATAGTCTGGAAAATATTAGTAAGAGTGAATTTTACGTGTTTTGTTATTGTGTTTTTGTTTTTGAATTTAGTATGTGTCTTTGTCAATATTCAGACCTGGTCTTATTCTTTGGGTTAGTTGAATTTTCAGTGAAATATTTATTCTATATTGTTCAGTCCTATCTAAGTGATATGATAAATAACACAAGCATGATAAATTTTAATCATTATTTGCAAAAATATATAAATAATTAAATATTATATAGGTTATTGATATACATGCAAAATAAAAAAATGTATATATATTAAGAGGATTTACCCGTACCAAATAATATTAAATTATGAATTATTGTGGCGATTTAAAAAGTAAAATTAACTTTTGTTAACTCTGATCTTTACAACGACTTATATATCTATATATACTCTTTTTGTAATCATGACTTTGATACTTTAGTAATTTCGAAGAATGACTCATCTTATTTTGGCTTATATACATTGAGCTTATAGTTCTTTTATGTTTAACGTTTCGCAACTGGATCTTTCGAAGTATGTTTGGAACGTTAAAGTGAAGATTTTACGAAAGTTTTCTCTTTTTTTTCCATCGGTTTCCAATGTATCCTAAGTAGAAGTAAACTAAGAAATAACGGAAGTCCACGCGAGCGGGGCGCATATGGAAGATTCGGAACATATACGATACTCTTGAGGATTTGTTATTTATGGAGTGGATGAGTTGCTCGATCTCATATTAATTGATATAAATGTAAGTTGTCTCTAACCAGTTTTAATTAATCTTCTCATATATTATGGATTTTTGTGTGATATATTTGATATTTTTAAACATGGTAATAAAATTCATGTGATAATTAAGCATGTATATATCAAAAAGTATGCTAATACTCTACAAGAGGGTAATTGGATCCTTATAAAAAAAAAATGATTTGATTCCAGCAGATAGAGCATTCTGAATTGGCTCGCATTCTTTTGTTATCGAATTCAATGAGCATACGGAGTGCTATAATAGCTATAACAATATCTCAACGGGCTATTTCACTTTTGTTCATTTTGAAAATATTTAAAAGTGGCGATGTCAGTCCGGATTTATGGGTTGGTAAGTATCAATAAAGAGATGTTATGTAATGCTTTAGTTTGATAGATTTTAATAATATTGATTATGTGGTAAAGATCTGATTGGGCGGATCACCAATGTAGGAAATGTTTTACTATAAAAAGATTCTTTCATTATTTTGGAATCAAAAACTATATATTTTGATCTTGTGAACCATAGGTACACTTCTATAAAATTTATTCTTAATACGTGTTTGTTGTGCTATATGATAAAACGTCTTCACAAATATTAATTTGTTTCCAGGAATTGTCATATACCGTGTCGCTTAACAGAGGACTATGATTCTGAATTTCTATCTTTATTTTGGGATTGCCATAGAGATAATGTTACTTATGTCATCAGTTTTGTGAGGATCAAAATTCGGAAAGGTTATCATCGATTTATTATGTTTCAAGTAGTAACAATAACTATTAGTGAATACACTAACCAAAATTTTTGATCTATTTTCTGTAGGTGTTTGGGTTGTAACAACAGCATATAATTGTACACAAGTTTTTATTGATCCCCCTTTTACAGAATTCCATGAGTTTAAAAGTTTGTTTGCTGATAACACAACATAAACACTTTTCTGTAGATAACCTACAGAGGAGGTATTCAATTAAAAAATTGAGTTGATTTAGAAGGAATTAAGCTTTCTATTAAATTATAGTGTTATTCAATGTTGTATTTCACAAATTCAATTAAAGAGTGATGATAAGGTATGCTTGAAAATTTTCATAATCTTTACGTTTTGGTCATTTCCATTTTTAGGATAATGTATACTTTCCATTCTTTTAATAGGGTGTTAAGATACAAGGCACGATATCCACCTTACACTATGACCGATTCTCTAGACATTTGACCATAAGCGTGTGGGTTAGTCTTCGAAAATTCATGGTGGTGGATGAAGTTAAGACATTATCATGCTACTACTCACCTTAGTATAATGTTATTTATAGAAAAAACTGTTATCGATAAACTACCTCATCGTTGTGGGAGAAACTTTTTCAGTTTGTTGATTTATGTATGATCTAGGATCGGGTTCGGAGCAATGACTACTTAGTTGGTAAGGTTATATACGTATGTTATTATTTCTGTATAGTTTTTTTCTTTGGTATTTATGATAAAAAAAATTATTTTCAGATATAATTAGTCAGGTTGTCAATGTCAGAGGATATAATTCATAGGGTGGACATGTGCCTGATGTGAGTATCACTGATGGGACTGTTGCATTTGAAATAAAGAATATAAGTTTGTTTATCGTGTCTAATGGTTGTTAGGTTGTATATTCTTATTGTTTTTTGACAAATAATTTGATTATAATTTGTATCGATTGTAGCAATGTTTGTTTGAAGTGTGAGTTGACATGAGATGGCCGTCAACATTTATAAAAATTGGTTGGGATGTTGTGGTGGGGACGTTATCTGTGTAATTCGGTGGGGCATTAATAATGTTCATGCAGATATAATCATGAATTATTTTATTACGTTCTTCTATATCCATAATGATTTTTTCGAGTAATAATTTTTATTTTAACAAATGTTTTAGGGATGGTGATTATATCAGCAGTTGACCCTACATAAGTTTTATTAAACTCCTCTTTTACAGAAGTTGAAGAATTCAAATCAAATTGAGTATAATATTTGATCTTATGTTTTATCATTTTTATAACCTTTATGTAATAGAATAGGATACTGAGTTTATGTTTCTATCATATTAGTTTGCTGAAGAAGTAATCGAGAATGAATGACGTTTGTTATTGCA
This sequence comes from Thlaspi arvense, assembly GCA_911865555.2. NCBI lineage: Eukaryota > Viridiplantae > Streptophyta > Magnoliopsida > Brassicales > Brassicaceae > Thlaspi > Thlaspi arvense. The sequence goes on from OU466861.1 coordinate 12,773,991, forward strand.
TTGAAGGATATACTCAACTCTGTCGTCAACCATTTTTACGTATTGAAAGATATATATCGTTATTTTAAACGTAGAATTGGATTAATAATTAGTAGAATTTTTTATATTTGTTTGCATTTTGTTTTTTGAGTTGCGTTTAACTATTTGTATTGCAGATTTTATAAATAAATATTTATATTAATTCTTACAAAGTACGTTTTACTATTATTCTTACGTTTAAACATCGGAATAGTTTTGAAACCAATGTATAATATACAAGCGATGCACATAATAATAATAATTTTAAATTACATATGATTTAGAGAAAAGAATACAAATTTTATGACGTTGTTTAGAAGAGATATATTCTATTTGATTATTACGTTTACAATAATCTTCATAGATTGGAAACATTATTACAAAATTATATTATTGGCTTTTGATAATATACAAGTCATGCACATTATAGTAATAATTTAAAATTACATATGGTTTGGGAAAAACAATACAAATTTTGTGACATTGTTTATAGAGTTATATTCTAATTGATTATCACATTTGCAAAAATCTTCAGAGAATCGAGAAAATATCATAAAATTATACCATTGGCTTTGGATAATGAAACATTAAGAAACTTTAAAATAATTAGTTCCATAGGGTAGTGTTCAGTTAATAGAACAAACAAAAACTAAAAACTTTAACTTATAATAATCAGGTATATTATGCAAAAACAGCAAACCGATAAATAATTGAAGTTTCACTAAAACCCTAAAAGTAAGATATGTAGATTTATCCATCTACTCTTAAGCATCATGTGCTTCTATTAATCTTATTGCAATACATGCTTCGGAAAAAGTTGGATATAAAGCACCGTTTACTGTCCTGATATCTTTAAAGCATAATGGTCCTCTCCGAACCTTAGGTGCCAAACGCATTTGATTGAAAACTCAGTGTAGAGATAAAGTCTCCTATAACGCCCCCGACCGTCCCCACCAGTGAGCACACCCATGTCCTCACCCGGGCTGGGCTCGGCCCATTTGAATAAGTTTAAATAGATTGATTTGGCTACCTATGTCATCAAAGTGCACTTATCTTTTCGGTTAGTGGACTTAAGAGAATTCTAGAGTTAAGCGTGCTTGAGCTGGAGCAGGACTAGGATGGCTGGCCTTTCGGGAAATGATCCCCGAAACTGTGTGAGTGAGGCCAAAACACAGGCAAAGATCATGTGGTGGTTGCCGGGTCAGTAAGTAAGTCGATTATGCTCCGGGAAAAATTACGCACTGACCGTCGGACAGGGATGAGGCCTACGAGCCCGATGGAGGGATGGGTGACTTGACGGTAGAAGCTGTCGGGGTGTTACAAGTGGTATAAGACCCTGGAAAGTCAAACTGGTTCTGTCATAAGAGACTGTCTTGGGGTTTGGGGGTTATGGCTCACATTGTCGGGATCAGAATTCGGGGACGAATTCCCGTTTAGTGGAGGAGAATTGGAACGACCCAGGCCCAGCCTATTTGAATAAGTTTAAAAGATTTATTTGGCTGCCTATATGATCAAAGTGCACTTATCTTTTCAGTTATTGGGCTTGAGAGAACTCCAGAGTTAAGCGTGCTTGAGCTGGAGCAGAACTAGGATGGGTGACCTTTCGGGAAGTGATTCCCGAAACCGTGTGAGTGAGGCCAAAACACGGAGAAAGATCATGTGGTGATTGTAGGGTCAGTAAATAAGTCGATTGGGCTCCGGGAAAAACAACGCACTGACTGTTGGACAGGGGCGGGGCCAACGAACCCGACGGTGGGATGGGTGACTTATCGGTAGAGGCGGTCGGGGTGTTACACCTCGCTTTATTATACTCACAATTAGAGTCCATTCAATCTTCGAGTTTTGTTTTAGCCATATTCGGCTTAGGTAAGTGGATTGATAGAATTGTCATTCGATATACTTTGACTTACTGTTTGGTTTTTTTTATTCCCGTGTGAGATTTGATGATTTCTTATATAAGGACCTGATATAACTAACCCTTTATATTCATTATTTAGGCTGGATGTATACCTTTCGTAAATGTTTTGGGCTTAAGTTATATAAATATAAGGATGGTTAATATATGCCCATTAGACGAGTAAAGTTATTTTCTACGTTTTTTCGCTTGATAAAAAATCAAAATTGGCTGTCATTTCGAGTTTGATAATGTTGCACAGTGTTAAAGCCTATTATATGTTCCCAATTGTTTCCTTCGTTTTTGCAATTTACAGACAAATGACACTACCTCCTTCTGCTTATTTTTTTATTGGTAAACTTTGCCAACAAAGTAAAAGAATCGAAACAGGTCTTACGAACATAATATACCTAAATATTAGTATTCTAATGGTCGATATACTCGATGTGTATGCTAATAATTATTTCTCTTCTCTTATTTTATTTAATGATAAGGTGATTTGGTAAAGTTTTTCATCGCAAGAGTGCTTCATTGTTTTTGGGATCTTTTTGTTTTTTTTTTTACTTTGTGTTAAGATGTCACGATTCTTAAAAGTCTCTAATATAGATCACTTGGTTGTCGATCCCGCACTTCAAATTATGCTGCTCAAGAAATGGTATGAGAAGGATATACATCTCAGAAAAAAATTAAAGATGATCTTCGTTGATATTCATGTAAGTTTGCTGATTTAAACTCTAAGTTATTGTTCCTTCTTCCTATATCTTCTATGGTGTGTTTATGTCCCATTTGAATTTTGGACAATGTTTTCAGGGGTCTAAGATACAAGCTTCGATTGGAAATAAATACATTTACTTGTTTGAAGATAAACTTATAAAAGGTCAATGGAATCTCTTGAGTGGTTTTGTTGTTAAAACTTCCAATGGTCTAACGCATGTAGTAAGGCATCCTTTTAAGCTGAAGTTCGTTACCAATACAACATTTATTCTGGTTAGCGAACGTAGAGATGAGAAAAAGATTACGCTGTGATTCCTTTCGAGCTTCAAGATGACAGGTAAGGAAATTATCTATTCTGTCATCATATTATCAATGTATATGATTGTTAGAAAGTTTTATTGTGTAGAAAACGTGTGACCGATTGTTATGCGATGGAAAAATTGGCTGAAGATTTTTCATTAATATGGATCCAAAATCATGGTGCAGAAGTTTTCTTTATCCTGAGATGGTGGTATATCAATAAAAATTATAATAGTATTGCTTTATTAACACGAAGCTAATTTTGTTGATTTATGGCAAAAATATATTGTCATATGAATTATCGTTTTAATTCTTCGTAATAGGCATTACAAATATCATTGCAAAGAAGAAGTATTGTGAGTTTATTTTTAATGCAGATGTCCATGATGTTCATCATTTTCGTGATAGGTAGTATTACTATATACACAATTAATACTTAGATTAGCTAATGTATCTTTAATATTATTATGGATCTAATTACAGACTACGATGTGATGAAGAGGTTTCGACTGCAAGGTGCGGTTCGAAAGATTCATAAACAGATTAATCTAAGGCAAGACTCATGGAGAAGATTAGGCGTCCCCTTGCGTACTGCATATTAGTGTTACTATGTAAGTTAGTTTTAGTGTGTTTCTCTTGATAGAGTTATTATGTTTGTATTGCTTGCTTTTACGCTTAAACAGTTGTAGTAATTGACCATGTTAAGCTCTCGAGGCTAACAGAGTTTCCTCTTGCCCATTCGTTGGTCGGAGCAGTCGATTAGACAATACATACATAAAGAGAAGATAAAGATATAGATATAGAATGGATATAGACATGGCCAATTGAAAAAAACTAAAAAAAAATATACAGCAATGAATAAACATATACTGACAGATACTTAAAAGCATTCATGAATTTATGTTTTAGTTTGACCACCATACGAATTGCACATGGTAAATTGGCATAAATTACAAAAGGTACATGTTCACTTTCCAATATTAAAATGTCTTGAATATCAAAACTTCTTCCATCTGCAAAAAAAACTTATCAGTTTCTCTTTTCTTTGTGTTCTTGACTACGTCGGAGTTCTCAAGGATAAGCAATCTCAATTCTTCGAGGACCGAGTGGAGAGTAAGAGTTAGAGTTGCAAAGAAATGGACTAAATTGGTTCATAATGGTGATGATATTCTACACTTCATTTTGATTGATATACTTGTAAGATTTTTGTGTTTATGTTTATCATTTTCTATTAATGGTAATGTCTATACGACTTCATTCAGTATTTTTTTATTAAGGGAACCCGTATACAAGCAACGGTTGAGTCTATCATATTACTTCCAGTTTATGCAAGGGACAGTGGAAAAATATCAAAAACTTCACAGTATTTCCTGCAGACACCCCAAAATGATTAACTTCCAATATTTGGAGAATCAATCTTTTCACATACACTGAAATCTCAGCTGAAATTTACAGAGGAGATTATGCATTTATGCGATTCGTTGATTTTGATTATATTCTGACGGGGAATTTTCAGAAAAAAATTCTATTTGGTAAGTTCTCAAACCAATCATCTAATTTTTAATTTTTGTTATTTAAAATAATAACTGTTTTCTTTTTATGTTTGTTTTCTTCACTTAAATTCAAAATACCAGATTTGGTTGGTGTTGTAAAGGAAGTTAGGGAACTCGAAATAACTAAAGACCGGACTTTTGAGTCTCTGGCAATAAAAATGACAGCAAGGATCAAATTTTCATTAACCAATTCAAAGTAAGGCATAATTATATATTGATATATTATTTAAATGTTTTGGGATTAGCTTCTCTTTTTTAACATAATTATGGTTACAAATTGGAATGTGTTGCTCATGGAAAAGTGTCAGTTGAGTTCAATGGTATGTGGTATTGTCATGGCCATGGATTAGTGATATGTGTTCTACATGATTGGTGTGCCATTAGACAAGTAAGTCAGTATAATTTTTTCAAAAACCTAATATTTTCAGTTTTTACGTTGTATGCAATGCAATAAGTGCTTTTTTGGGGAAGTTCTACCTAGATAGATATCATATTTTCGATTGTGTTGGGATATCAAGATTCCAAGTTGATCCTAATATCTAAGAGGCTCATGAGTTGAGAGAAACGATGTAAGTGTATAGTTAACTAATTCTGTCTATTTTAAACTAACAATTAACTTTGTATAGACTTGAGGATAGTGAAGTAGACAATGATGAATACGATCACGCTTCTTCTCTACACTCTTGAGTTCTTGACCATTTTAACAAAAACTAATAATTAGCACCACTAATTTATTTTACTTTGTATGTTTATTATGCTTTTTCGTCAACAATTTAAACAGCTAAAACGGTTCAAAGATCCAAACGGTGGATACTTAATTTACATAATTAATGTCGAAAAGATAGTTTCGACCATTTTATGTTACTTTGAATATATTTATATTCTTAGATTGTGCAAGATTAAAAAAAACGTGACCTCCACTCTCTTAAATTTCTCTAAATAGTGAGAATGCATGTCATTTTTTCTGGATTTTACCCTTTTTTGTACTTAAACTTTATATATTAAATAAAATTCAAATTACATGTAACAAAGATCTTGCAAGCAAAACATAACACGAGAAGAGGTAATAGAGAGTGAACTAGTTCTGGAAGAATTAAACAAAGCACTGAGGAGAGATATTGTTGACGACAGATTACCCTGTGTCCTTGATAGCGGGTCAAAACGGCAGCGAATCGTGTTATAAATATCTACAATAAGAGTCGACGGCAATTGCATTGAAGCCAAATATAATCGAGTGTTTCTTTCTTTTCAAATCATGTATAACGAGGCTTAAAATGCAAGCTTAAGAATTAAAGACACATTCTTATTACGGTTGGGGTCCTTCATCCATTTCATTCCATCCTCAAACAATAGAAGAGAAACAACATGAGTCCTAAACGTGAAGAAAGACCAAATATCTGCCCTGAAGTGCAATCAAAGAAGATATGCTGTCTAGACTCATCCAGAGAAATACAAGAAGATAAACCGAAAAAACGGCATTCCCCATCTTAATAATTTGTCCCTTATATGCAACTTATAGCAAGTTGCCACCCAAGCTAATTGGGATAATTCTTTTGAACCAAATCTTCGTATCAGTCCACACTTAGAGATAAATAATTTAGGAAATGCCATGTTTCGGCAGCAGAGAACCTATTTGACGGAGGTTTATTACCCATTTTCTACATGTATCTTTTCCACCTGAAGCAGAAATCACATCCGGTGATGGTAAACAATCCTTAAGAATAAGCTTAGAATAGGCTTTATCTTGAACCAGAAAATCATTCATAAGATTTTGTGATTAACAGTTTGGGTTTCAGAGAATAAATTTTATTAAAAAGCTTAAAGACAAAATGATTATAAGAGATGGCGTGACATAGGAGTCGTGCCGAAGTGAAAATAGATAATGAATGCGATAAACTAGAAAGTTTAGAATTTTTAGGTTTTACTCTTTTGCTCTATAGAATGTATGAGTTGGTCTTCAAGCTATCTGGGGTCTTCTATTTATAGGATTAGGAGGTCGGCTATTGTGAATTCCTTTTCCTTTTCTCTTTTAAGATAATTCCTATATTTCGAATATGGAAATATCCGTTTCCTCCTGATTTAGTAGAGATTCTCCATTATCTTCGAATATTCCTCTTTAATTTTCAAGTCGGCGTGATCCTCCAAGTCTTGATGGACTTAGGCTATTGCTAGATAAAACCTTGTAAGAAACATGCTCATTAAGTCTCCCCCCCCCCCCCCCCCCCAGTTCGTCGGGGTGATTGCAAATCAGCTCGGCGGCCTTCATGAAGCGAAATAGGTTTGATCTCGCAATAAGCACCAGCTCGTCAAGAGCGTTTCTCGCAATTTGCCAGGTCAGCTTGCCTTAACTCATGTAAACCTTAAATAAGTTATTCGGCTAAAATGGGCCTTCTGCACAGCCCATTATAATTTAGGGTTTTATTCCAAGCAGGAAAAGCAAAGATCTTCAGACGGCGAGATACCATGAATCTTTACATGCGTTTTCTAAGGAAACCATTGATATTTCTTTTGATTTAATTTCTCTTTTCCCTTGCTGGAGCTTCTTCATCTTCCATAGTGTAAGGTAAAAATTCTGCATTTCTTGATTGCTCTGCTTTATTACTTCTGAAAAATTTCCTCCTTTGTTTATCTTCTGTTTGACTTTGCGATAGTTCCAGTATTTCATTTTATTTTGCAGATTCCTCCTTTCTTCTTCTTTAATGGCGACATTATCTTTCGACCCAAAAGGCAAAGGGAAAGTTACAAATGACGATGATATTCCTCTTGTTGAGCGTGTTAGGCGAGCACGGTCAAACTCGATTTATGTCTCTCCATCAGTTTCTGAAGAATCCTCAGGTTATCGGGATGCGATCCCTTCAGATGATTCTGACATAGACTCTGAAATGGATTTGGAGGGCTCCGAATTGCTGACTCGAATTCGGGGTCTTCCCCGAAAAATTGAAATGTCGAAGATTGACACAGAGATGAAATAAGACTGGGTGAAAGACGGGCGGGCCTGGAAGACTGCCAGCAGGCTTCAGGAACTTCGCCAGAGGTGCGGCTTTCCTGTTGATGTCTAGCTTCTTCTACCATAGTTACATGAGAGTGTAACAACGCTGCCAGAGGATTATTTCTGCTAATAAGAGTGCCATTTCGCTAAATTTGGGCTTAGCTTTCCGATCCCGCTACTCCTTCTTCGCTACTACGAAAGAAGAAAAATGTCTTTGGACCAGCTCTCTCATGCTGCGATTCGTCATTTCAATTGCATGGTGGTGGTAGCTCGGGGGGCAGAAGATCCATTTAATTGGGACATCATTAAAAGGATCTCTGTCTTAAAGAGCGGAAGGTAGAGCAGCTCGGGATCATGACGCCATTTCTATACCACCTTGAAGTTCTATATCGTCGGTGGAGATCTGATGAGTGAAGTGCACGAGTGGGATAGGTGTTTTGTTTTTTGCGAAAATCAATGAGGCTTCCGTTAGGAATTCTGAAATTGAACTCTTCAGGAGATGTCAATCTACTGGTAGCCGGGCTTGCTTTGTCTTTTGGCTTTGAATGATATTCTTTGATATCAAAGTAATAACAGTGCATTTTTTCGTTTTTGTAGGAAAGGTCAGACTCGAGAAAGAGCCATTCGGTTTTGATATTGATGTTAAGAAGCTCCGCAAACTCAGCCAGAGACTCTTGCCTGTGAAGGAGAAGAAGAATCCTTCCGAAAAGAAGGCAAGAACCACAAAGCCGGTAGTGAAGAAAGCCAAGGCTTCAGAAGCTGGTATTCATGTTGTTTTGCAGATGACATCGTGCATGTCTTCAGAAGTTAATGTATTTTATTGCATCCAGCTTCTAAAAGGGTAGCGCAGTCATAGCCAAAAACGATGGGTTTAAAGAGGCGGAGAATGATCCCAGCGGTGGAAGTCACCATTCCCGCGGGCTCTTCCTCTAGACAGAAGAGAGTGACTCCGACCCTATTCAGGTGGATTCGGACGATGCTATGCAGGTCTCAGGGGATAAAGAAATCCTGAATGAGACACCCTGATTGTATTCGTGTATTAGCTTGAGTTAATGCCATTCCTAACTTTTTGTTACTGAAATTAGCTTCACCAGAGCCGCGGCATTTGAAAGGATCAAGCAATCCAAAATCGAGAAGGTCGCAGAGGCAACGCGAGATGAATCAGGCTGTCAAACTGGTTCTCGTGTTGAGGTTAGAAATAGGTTAAATCCTCAAGAGGTCGAGAAGGGTGCGGCAACCCGAACCGATGCCAGTCCTTCTCATTGAGAGACCTTTTCTTTGCAAGATTCTGAGATCCCAGCGGTGGAGAATGCGAGCCATCATGAGGATGCTATCCCTGATGGTTTTGTTGAACCCAAATCTCTTCCAACTCCGATGGGATGGTGCTGTTCTGGCGATGCTTGATCGCGATTTCGCTGCTAAACTTATCTGGATGTGCAAAATGAACATGAGGTGGGGTAAACCTCTAAAAGAGTTAAAGCGTGCAGCAGCGATAAGCGAGGCAAACCACCAAATCGTTCAGGTATCTTCTTCCCTTCTTTTTGTAAACTTCTCTCGATTAATGAAATATTGGGGATACGTTTTCTGAAAACGATTTCCTATATAGGGCTTGGGAACGTATATGTCTACGCTGGAGTCATACGATTGAGATCTCTGCTTAAAAGAGATGAAATTGGATGGCGCGATCACCGAGTTTGAAAGACTTCAAAAGGTCGAGGAAGGAGCTTAACATCTTCAAGCGAAGTGCTAGCACCTCGAAGCCGAATTGGATAGCCTTAAGATGGGAGCGGCGGAATCATCTCAACTTCGCGAGGAGGTGGGTTCTCTCCAAGCGTGAGTTGAGTTCCTCGAGAAACAGGGTGAAGAGAACGCACAGAGGTTCCTTACCGAGAAGGGGAGGCTTCATAATTTTTGAGATGAGGTAGCTCAGCATGTTGCCAATAGAATCTTTGATGGAATGCTTGGTTGGTTCATGCCGTGAATGGAGCGAGTTCAAGCGTCGCTTGCTCAACGAGAAGAAGTCAAAGCTGCCCTTGTCGCATGGAGAAGAACAGCGCTATGATAGCGTATTTGGAAAAGATGCAAGCTCAGGGATGGGACATTCCTGCTGGGACAATCCCTGCTTTTAAAAAGAAGCTCATAGAATGGGGGTCTACAAGTAATGCTATTGATGAAATAGTCATTACCGAGGATGACCGTGCTCTTCCTGACAGGTTATATTGCTTTTTCTGTTTTCTTGTGAGTTTTGGATAGTGTTGCCATATTTACTTATTGTTTTGTATTGAGCAGATCCGCCCTTGCCCGCTTTTGAAGGATGCACAGGAAGGGATCTCGGCGCTGGAGGGTGTGCTGTCAAGGGAGGAGCCGAAAAAACGAGCTTCTTCTCCTTTGTTATTATTTGCAAGCACTTTACGGCTCTTTATATATTGACATTGCCTAGAAAAGATTTTATCCATTGATTTGCGGAGTAGTGTGAGATGCGTATTTCTACTTTATGCAAATAGATTTATCATTTTTTGCGATGCGGTGGAACTTTTTAGTCCGGTGTTGGAAGCGAATACTTATTCGTCTTATACCAAACGACAACAAAATTGAATACTGCGTTTTTCAGGATTCACTTCGGCCTGAAAGGTTGTATGATTCAGAGTCGTGCGAGTATTGTCCTCGGCTTCCATATTATCCACTTTGGAAGTAATTAACTTGAACCTAAGTATCAAAGGGTGGTGATCAGCCACAGAATTAATTTGCGTTTTAAGTCGAATGTTTGACTAGAACATTGACTATATTGAATGCATTCCCAAAGATGAAATTGCTTAGACTTGCAAAGTGATTGGTCCTCCTCGTATGCTGAGCTAATTGCCAAAGATGAAAAAAAATAAAAATTTATTAGATTTATAGCTGAATCCGGAGGCTGCCTACGTATCCAAATCGTGATCAAGCCATTCGTAGTTTTTTACAATTATTGAATGAGTGTTTAACTCATAAACCACACTGGCGTTTTATTTAATGCGAAAATAAAAATATAAGCTGCAAGATTCTGGTTGAATATAATGCGATTTTTTAACATCGCAAGGGGCTGCCACCGCGGTGAGTCGCAACTTGCGTTTGCTGATAAAGCATGATCGTGCCATCTGCTGGTTTCCGCGTATCGAAAAGATACCAGTGGAAGTAGCGAACTTCATGCATTAGTTATAGGTTAACATGATAGCTTTCATCTCGTGGATCCATAGAGTGTCGAGAATGGCTTTTTAGATTGCAGGTTTATCCATGACAGTGAATTGGACGATCATGGTTACCGTACCGACGTAAACTGTCAATCTTATTGTGTCAATTCTGAAGAAAGATTTGACGAACCCGGTGAGTGGCTTAGGCGCTGCTTTGATGTCTTTATTGCAAAGTCCCATCTTGGTGATCGTATCTTTGAAGATGATATTAACCGTACTACCGGTATCAATCAAGATCTTTGTGACTTCGCTTTCGTGAATATGGAGCTCGACGACCAGCAGGTCGTTATGCAGAGTGTAAAGGCCGCGCATATCTTTCACAGTAAAGGTGATTGTCGGCTAGTAGTCCACAGTTCAGGGGAATTTTCTCGAGGTGACAGCTTTTCTTTCGAACTCCTAGATAGCATGGACCAAATCATCGCAATCGGGTAGGCCTCCCATGATCATATTGATCCGTCTTTTGGGAGGTGGAGGTGGGTTATCTTGATCGTGGTTCTTATTTTTTGTCTTCTCATTTTTTGTCGGGTGATCGAATTTGGTGTCGTCCTCCCGAACTGTCTCACCTGCTATCCTTGTTTTTATCTTGGCGTTCACTGTTCAAAGTCCTTCGGCGCCCATATTTGTTCCTACTTCGTGTGTAGGTGTTCTTGCTCTGGGATCAGTCTCCATCGACTTATATCCATCCTCCTTTGTATTTCTTGTATAAAGAGCTTTGGAGATGTCGACAGGCCGAGGTAGCGTGTCCTGTTCGGCCGTGGAAAGCCCAGAATACGTCATGGTTATCATCTCCCTCATCTGAGGTCCTTGGGGGATCGTCTCGGTTCCACTAATTTCAGGGCCTCTCTCCTGCTTTTATGATGGTGTGCGAGGACGGCCTGCTTTAACTTGTGAGATTTCCCAGATCCTTACCTTTCTGCTTGCTTCTTCCACGCCGTGCTTTTTAGCGTAGAAGGTTTTCTCTTCTTCCATTCGGATGAAGCTGAGCTTGATGGAGTGCATCCTCTATAGTTTCCGTCGGGTTCTTCAGTAGATCGTCTTTGAACGTGGATTTGTACCATAGCCCATTGATAAATGCCTCTAGTGCTAAGGTTTGTGCTATCTGGCCATACACCGTGGTGACATCTTTGAATTTCTCTATTTAATCACGGGGAGGTTAATTGCGTTCATGGGTTAGAGTAAAGAGGTTGATAGTCTTTTTGGTGATAAACATCGAGTAATGTTTCATGAAGGCGGTCGATACTCTTTAAAGTTCTTGATCGATCCGGGCGATAGATTGGAGAACCACTTGAGAGTGTCTTTGCTGAGATGTTCGAAAAAGATGATGCAATGGTTTGCTTTGCACTCGAGATCAGTTTCAAACCGCTGTCTTTTCATGGCGTCGTTGAAGCCGGTCAGCCACAGGTTGGGCTCCTCTGTTCCGTTGTAGTATGGTAGTTTTAGCTTAATCGCGGCGTCGAGACGTACATCGGTGATCCTTGGGGCAATCGGATTTTTCTCTGTATCAGACAGGATCGTCGAGATCTCGGGAGTCGAACTGGTGGTCCAATGTACTTGAGATCTGTTAGCGTTGATTCGTTGGTGTAGTTTTGCAACTTCGGATTCTAGTTCGTCCAAAGGTCTCTCAGCGTTCTCTGTTGCATTCTGGACGTCGTCACGGTCAAGTGTTTCAAAGAGTCATCGTCCTAGTGGTGCTGATTACACGGTGATTGCAGCTGTCAAAGTGCTGAGTTATTCGTTGTATTTAGCTTGTTGGACTTGGAAGTTGTCCAGCTTGGACACCAAGTTTTATGTAAGTGGTAATAAGACGGCTTAAATTGCTGCAGCGAAATCGACAGATAAAATAGAAGCCGGTGGTGCTCTTGTAGGTGGTGGAGTTGCAGTGCTAGTAACGATGAGATTGTCGTGCTCACCGAGAACAGAAGGTGTGTCACGAGCAGTGCTATCCTGCTCGTTGTTGAGGACGCTCGTTAGGGAGATTCATCGCTCGAAGAAAAGTGAATAAATGATCTTTTAAAACTATTTTTGTGCAAATACTTTAAAACACTTTTAGTTTTCCTACGGTAACACATGTGGATTACTGATTAGTGTCGCAATAGAAAATTACAGATTAATTTGGGGTTTTTAAGTAATTTTCCTCTAGCAACAACTCCGTGATTACTACTGTACTGGCAATAGAAAATTGAAGGAAAAGTATACAGTAGGGAGCGTTGCATGTAAAAATGAAGACAAGTGTCCCAAAAGTAATAATCGTCATGCTTTACGCACACTTATACTAGCTTACCACTAGCAGCCAGTCACCTCGATCGAATATTATTGCTCCGATCATGGATCAACCCGATAAATGTTAAATTTCATAGTAAAAAAACACACAAAACAACAACTTCAAGAAGTGAATTAGGCGGCGCAAGAAAGAACAAACCCATACGCTTCTCTCCTCTTCCTCTGCTTAGCTTTTCAATAGTTATTAATTATTGTTCCTTTTCATCTTGAAAATTCTCGTAAAGCCACAAGAATTTTCTTTCCAATGTTCTCCATATCAGCTTGGAATGATTACAAAAAAAAAAAAAATAGTGAGACCAAATTCTTCTTTCTTTCTTTGCACTAACAATAAGATTTTATCGTTTAATGCCTTTCACCTTATTAAAATATCCTTTATTAATCGTTTTGAGTAAAACAATACATCTAGCTCATAAACTCATTGTTCGATGCCTCCAATTCTTCGGTTCAGAAAACTATGCTTCTCTGATATTCCTAAAGCGCTATCCGGGACGAGGATACCGTTATCCCGGAAGCCAAACAGCCATCCACCACTGCCGAGAAACCAAAACGGCGTCGTGTTGGGAGATGGAGCTGCGTCGACTCGTGTTTCTGGGCTATTGGGTATCTATGTACGGCTTGGTGGCTCCTCTTCTTCCTCTACAACTCTGTTCCGGTCCCGAAAATGCTTCAGGCTATCTCCGGGGACTCGGTTGAGTCGAGAAGGCCTGAAGGCGCATCATCCAATGGTTTTGGTCCCGGGGATTGTAACCGGCGGGCTCGAGCTCTGGGAAGGTCGGCCTTGCGCCGAAGGTCTTTTCCGAAAACGTCTTTGGGGCGGTAGCTTCACCGAGATCCTTCGAAGGTAAACAAAATATTAAGTTTTTGCATCCAACGGTTTGGTTAGAAAAATTAAGGAACGGGATAGCTATTTTTTATTTTTTTGGTCAAAACTAATTTTGTAAGATTTTAGAATTCTAAATTTGTTGGGAAATTAATTATTCGTAATTTTTTCTGAAAGATTTGTACATGTATATGATGACTGGAGATGGAAACCGTACGATTTAACGTCTTTATTTTATTTAGAATATATTATCCTAAAACAATCGAATATCACATGATATTGTCCAATATATGCAATGACGATATACTTCATTGTATTTTTCATATTATTAGTTTTGTAATTTGACTGTAATTTTGGCGTTCTTTAATTTCAAATCTTTTTCTTAGATTCATTATTGAATAACATAGTTTTTAAAAAATCATCAGAAATCAATCATATTTTTTTATTGATAAGCCCTCATATGATTTTGATTTGGTTATGGTTTAGATGGGATGTAATGCTTTGGTTTTAGATGATTCATAATGTTTGAAGTGCTTAATTTTGATTTAAATGATTCTTTTATGGGGTTTTTTATTGTAAATTCTGATTTTGATAAAATTTGAAGTGGTTATAGTTGCTGAATTTATTGTTGTGATTTGATGATTTAGACCATGTGCAACAGAGGTTTTTAACATGTATTCTTAGGTTTATAAAGCATTTAATTAAATGAAAATTAAATAAAAAGTGAAGAGCTGATCCTTAAATAAGTAATTTAAGAATCGATTTTTAAGTGTTAAGTGTCATTTTCTAGGGATTTGATCTTTTTTCTTTCTTTCTCCACGCTTCTCTTCTCACCAGTGATGCAATAGCGATTCGAGCTATTAATCACGCGAAATCACTCATGTGCTATGAATCATGCGAAAATCACTTCTGGTTCCTCTCTCTCTCATCTCTCGCCTAAAACATCATCCACAACAATGGCCTCCAAAATCCAAATCCGAATTGGAGTTATGGGTTGCGCCGAGATCACTAAAAAAGTCTCTCGCGCGATCAACCTAGCTCCAAAACAGTAAAGTTCTCTCTTTTATTTTCATGTATTTGGATGATATCGATATGGGGATTGTTCAATTTCAATAGCTCTGATTCTGAGATTACGGTTATAAAGTTGAAATCATGCATAGAAGTTGTTCATAGTCTCTAACAACTTGCTGCTGCTCTCTAGAACGATTGACATTTAGCTCAAGAGCTAGTATCAAAAGTTGTTTCTTGGTTTCTTTAAGATTGGATAGTATCAAGAGCTGTCTTTTGATAGTTTCTTTCTGAGGACAAAGAGCCAATATGTTCTTAAGTATTTGAAAATAATCTAACTATCTCTCTTAATCTTAATACCTTCCCCTTATTCTTCTCTCTATTTTGCCCACACCCTTCTTCAATAAAATAATAATATCTAAAATTAATAAAATATATAAAAAGAAAAACAAATCTATAATATTATAATTATATTCTCAACTAAATTTCAACTACCGACGAGTTCCACATCTTCATTTTCTTCATGGCTTTTGCTGGTTGGCGGATTCTTCATTCCTCTTGTTTCCCAAAACTCAACATTCTCTATCTTGAAACTGTATGGGAACTTTATAAGGTGAGTCTGTTGCCGCATTATCTCCTTTACATACTCTATGAATCTTAGAATAATAGAGAGTGCTACACATTGTTACTCTTGGTCTTCTAATGGCGCCATTGTTCTGAAATTTTTGTGGATGAATATATAATTGAAATTCTTTGTTAAGGGTTATAGATCGGTAAATAGGAGCAGTTATAATCGTTAAATGAACATTAAATCATCCCGATTCGTAGTAAATCGTTGGAGATTCGTAGATAAATAAAAATTTTTGGGTACACGAACAGGGTACTACTGGACCAATTGGTATTACTAAGACATCAGGTAATACTAATAGAAGTAGTATTACAGGAACAACTGGGTATAACTAGACTAGGACTAGTATTACTGCTTGCATTAGTGAGAGAACTGATATGATTGAGACATATACTAATGATATTTGTTATTGTTGTTAAAAGGACAATGAATATAAGTCGTTGCACTATTATATGCTTTGATTATGGGGGATCTTATTCAAAGGAAGATGATGTCATAAGATGGGTATCAAGAGAATATGAAATTCACACCTTAGTGATGAAGACGTCTGTTGAGGAGGTAACTTATGCTGGGTTGATCAGTGGAATATACAGGAAGATGAAGATATACGAAGCTAATACGCAGCTGAAAGTCAGTTACTTTCCATTGGTAGTGGATCCTAAGCCATCATATATCTGGAATGATGAGAATGTTTTTGGCTACCTGATGCAAGTGAATAACGATGCATGTAGAAGTGTTTTGCACGTAGAGATCGTAGAAGATGTCGATCAGGGTGTTGTGCGACCTTCAAGAGAGGATCGCGAAAGTGTAAATGGTCCAAGTAATGAGCAGGTGTTTTCAAGTGGTATGGATGTTAATGCTGGTATAATTACTCTTCATGGAAGTGAACCATCAGAACGCCATCAAGCAGAACAAAGAAATGTGTCTAGGGAGAGGTTGATGATACCGAGTATGGACCTGCTATAGAAGAAGTAGCGGTAAATAATGGCTGGGAAGATGGTATTGAAATGATTGTAGGTCAAGAATATAAAAGTAAGAAGACAGTGCAAGATTTAGTTCATGTAGGCTCACATCAGAATTGTTTTGAGGTTGATACAATCAAGTCTGACAAAAAGCGATACGTGGTGAAATGTTGCGAAGCAAAAAATGGTTGCAAGTGGTCTTTACGAGCTGCAAAGTTGATGGAATCAGATTGTTTCTCGGTAAGAACTTACAACAAGATGCATACATGCTCTCGAGCTTCTGCAGTTACAGTCAGGAATAAAAGGAAAGGGACACCGGGATTGGTTGCATCTGTTGTGCATGAAGATTATCCGGGTAAATTTGACACTCCAACTCCAAAACATCTGATCGATATGGTTCAAGGACGACTTGGGGTAAAAGTATCATACTCTACTGCTTTGAGGGGGGAAAAACAAGCTGCAAATGATGTGCGGGGAAGTCCAGCTGAGAGTTACCAGTTGGTGTATTCATATATGTACATGCTGGAGTCGATGAATCCTGGTACACGGACTTATGTGGAATTGGACGAAAACAAAAAGTTCAAGTACCTATTCTTTGCGTTAGGAGCTAGCATTGAGGGATTCCAAGCCATGAGAAAAGTCATTGTTGTGGATGGAACCCACCTTAAGACTTGATATGGTGGTGTTTTGTTAGTTGCTACAGCTCAAGATCCTAATCATCACCATTATCCAATTGCATTTGGTGTAGTTGATGGTGAGAAAGATGCTAGTTGGATGTGGTTTATGAACAGGTTGAAATCAGTGATACCGGATGATCCTGAATTGGTGTTTCTTTCTGATAGAAACTCAAACCTCATCAAGTCTGTGCATGCGGTGTTTTCATTGTCTCAGCATGGGTATTGTATTCAACATTTGTCTCAGAATGTAAAAGCGAATGTCTACTACGTCAACAAAGATATATGCGTTATGAAGTTCAAAGAATGCGCTCATGCGTATACAGAGAGTGAGTTCTTGACACTTTTTGATGCTTTTAGAACCAAGTATCCTTCCGCAGCCCAGTATCTCGATGGTAGTGTTCCTGTAGACAAATGGGCAAGATGCTATTTTCTAGGAGAAAGGTACAACATAGACACCTCAAATATTGTAGAATCTATTAATGGTGTTCTTAAGAAAGCAAGGAAGTACGCTCTATTACCAATGATTGATGTGATTGTTGATAAGCTGGCTGAATGGTTTAACAAGCATAGGAACAGTCCTTCTGAAGTATCAAGCACCCAGAAGCTTGTGCCTTATGTGGAGAAAGAACTGCATAAAAGATCACCGGAAGCGAAGAAATTAACGGTGTATGAGTTGAACGCCTTCTTCCTTGAATTCAGTGTCATTGGAAAAGACGGCAAGTGCTATTTGGTTTATTTGAAAAGGAAAAGCTGTAGTTACAAGTGTTTTGATATAGACATATACCCATGTGTGCATGCAATAGCTGCTGCCATTTTTATGAGCGGAGACCGGGAACTTCATCTACAAGAGTTTTGCTTGAAATATTATTGGATGGAGCTATGGACATTAGCGTATTACAGGATGATTTATCCAGTACCACACAGGTCTGATTGGATTATTCCTGAGCATATACAAAACCTGGTTGTCATACCACAAGATTATGTCGCAAAGGAAGGAAGACCTCAAGAAAACCGGTTCCCATCAGCTGGAGAACACCGAGGAAGAGGGAGAGGGAGAGGGAGAGGAAGAGGAAGGAGAAGAGGAAGAGGAGGGATGTGGTCATATTTCTTTAGTGGTAATAGTGAGGCTGGTGAGGCTGGTTAAACTGTGTAGCTCGTTTGTGTTTATTTTGTGTATTCAGAGCACTTGGAACAACTGGTGCAACTGATAGTATTTAAGACAGTTTTTTTTATTGTATTAAAGAGTCGGTTTGTTTTTAATTGAATTTCGAACATTCGATATGAAAAAATCTTGTATTAATTTATTTAGAGTTATATTTTATTTTTAAAGTTAGTAGAAAAACCTACATTCAATATGAAACAATCAAATAAAGAACATTTACCTAACAAATACCATACACTTCTATGAACACTTTCTAAATACTAACCACCATATAAAGCCATAGACAGATACGATGAGTTTTAAAATATTTTTAATGCATAAAACCCTCAGGCTTAACAACAGAAGGACTAAAATCATCTGTAAAACTACAAACAGGAAATTTATTGCGGAGTATAACTATATAAAATTAAAAACACCCAAAAGTACAACTATTTAAAGATAATATAACTAAATAAATATGGATTACTAAGTGTAATTTTGGCGGCGTCCACGTAAGCAAAAAACAGTGCACGTGTTATTTTGGTGGCAAACGTGGTAGGAGCGGGAAATTTTTGGAAATTCAAGACGGTTTTTCCCTGGTTTAGGGTAATTTGTAGAAATTGGGGTCCTAGGGATTTCGTTCATTTCTCAGATTTGAGTTTCCTCCTCCCTTCTCTCTTTCTCTCTCTACAAACTTTTTTTGGCCTCTCCTTCTTCCTCTCCTTTACCTTCGCTCGGTTTAGGGTTAGTCGATCTATCTCTCTCTCTGTTAATATTGATCTCTCATCTCTCTCTACAAATGGATTCGGATTGTAGCTATCACTACACGGACAATTTCCTCATCGACCCATACGAGGAGGAGTTGAAGGAAGAGAAGATGCGCCGCAAGGAAATGGAGAAGATGAAGCAGCATTGGGACATGGTTGGATTTGTCGCCGACGGCCAATATGGGATTCTGAGAAGATGCCCATGTGGTGGATCTATCAAGCACGATGTATCTCCTTCTCCAAAATTTAAACACGATTTCGATACTCAACCAGGCAGTATGTACTTCACATGCACCAAATTTAAAGTATAATCTCTATAATTTCAGATCTGGGTTTTTTTCTGGGTAAAACTAGTAAAACTAGGCTAACCTATTTAGATGTTCTTCGCGTGTAAAACTTGGAATACTAGGTATAACTATAATGAATGTTGCTCGTTTTTTTGTTTTTTTGCTAGGATGATGGACTCCACTTTCGTCAGCCATGGGTTTTCGGAGTCGAACAAGACATTGAGAAGCTAGTTATGAAAGTTGAAGAGCAGAGCAAGACGATTGAAGAAATGTGAAAACAGATTCAGATCCAAGCCGAAGAGATAGTCAAGCTCAAGACTTAACGAATCTGCAATTTTCTTTAATTGTTGATTTAATTGTTGTTCAAGACTAATGTTTCTATTTTGCTTATCAATGATATTTTAATGTTTTATAACTATTTTTAGTGTTTTCATTTACTTGTTACTTTGTCAAACACAAATCAAAACACCAAATCTAAACAAATTAAAACACCATACCAAATGAAATACTTTTAAATCCAAACATTAAATCCAAACTTTAAATCCAAACAACATATCAGCATTCGAGTTTTAGTTCTAACTCATTCTGAAAACCAAAATAGAAAATGTTTTAAGTCCAACTGGACTATTTTTTCCTGCTCCTCTTGGCCTTTTCCTCTTAGCCTTTCCTCTGTGTAAGGAGGTCGCAGATGCTGGGAACGTTTTATCTTCCTCTTCTGGGGTTCGTCAGTTGCCTCCTTCTCCACTTGGGACTGTGAACCGCTTTTTTTCCTTCGATACACCTGCTTACCCCGTGCGGAAGATGTCCCTTCTGTCTAAAAACACAAAGAGCAGCCACACACATGTTAAGGACCTTTAGCATTCTGCCTCCTACTCTTATAAGACTGCTATATCGCATTATTGAAGGCGAATTACCGCTTCGCTCTTCTGCCTCCTCTTCCTCCTCTGTCTCCTTAGCCGCTTCCTCCTCTCCTACCTGCTCTACCTCATTCTCCTTCTCTGCTTCATTCTTATCTCCCTGCAAAACACATACAGTTAAACTCCCTGTAAAACACAAACAGTTAAACTCCCTGCAAAAGACAAATTACCTCCGGTTCCTGTTTAACGCCTGTCTCTGCCTCCTTCTCTTGTTCCTTCTCTGGTTCCTCAACGCCTGTCTCCAACTCCTTCTCTGCTTCCACCACCTCTGCTTCTTGCTCTTGCTCTTGCTCTTCTCCCTGCAAAACACACAATTGTACTTAATGTTACATAGTATTACTTTTCCGTTTAGAGGTCTAAGTCAACCAAATCTTACCTCTGCTGTTTTCTCTCCATCCGCCACCTCTTCTGCTCCCTTATCTGCTTCCGGGACCACATGTGGTTCATCCATTGGCTCGGTTCCCTGCAAAACACACAAATGTACTTAGTATTACATAGTATAACTTCTTCGTTTAAAGTTCTAAGTCAACCAAATCTTACCTCTGCTCCTTCTGCTCCATCATTGTTATTCACAGTAGAACGAGGAATGTAATCATCATAATTGACGTCCGCATACATGCTTCGAGCATCTAATTGCTCTTTCACATAGCCTTCCACTGCTGCAAGTCTTGTATCGAACCCAGCAAACTTGTCATTCATCTCCTTGAACCCACTCTCCATTTCCGTCTTCAGACTCTGTACGACCTCAACCAAGTCAGCGACGGAAGTAGTGGCAGTATTGGCGGCTTTGGCGGCATTGGCGGGCTGCTCTTCTACTCGGGCGGCCACGTCTTCTTCGTACATCTGTTCACAACAGACCGGCTTGTCTTCATCGTTAATACACTTCAACCAACTATGAACAACAGCATCATCGACATCATCATCGTCATCTTCTTCAGTCACTCGAGCCACAACAACTTCTTCCTCATTGTAAGGGACCAAGATGCTATCAATCTCCTGTGGATATAAACAAAGATTGCAATTCCAATCATAAATAAATTAAAAATGTGAAAGTTTAAAACGTTTGAATTTAAAAGTATTACTGACCTTAGTTGTACCAAGTGCTTCATTTATTTCCTCGAGAGAAAATCCTTTCATGGTGCTTTTTTTGAACTTGCTCTTGCACATCCTCGGACAAGTTTTCCTCGCAGATGGAACAACTTCTCGGAATTTCTCCTTTAGTGAAGGAATTGCTTCAAACGCTAGAAGCTACATATGCCACATATATTTCGAGTTAGCTTCAAATCTATGGAAATACAAGTACTACATATATTCATATTTACCTCCAAAGGAATGCAGAAGCTTGGAAAAGACCAATTTGATCCGCTAACTGATATATCATGGTTTTTATGGTTTTTAACCATGATATAAGTCCTTTTTATTGAGTCTTTTTGGTCTTTTTAGAGTCCTAGAAGAGTCTTTGCAGGTTAAAGCATGTCTGGAGCATAATTGGAGATATTGGAACCTTTTGGAGCATTCTGAGTTGAAGCCACGAAGTACTAAGATCGAAGCAGAAAGTATTCACCAATGGTGACGATCGTCACCCCATTGGTGACGCTTGTCACCCAGAGAGGAAGGAGCGTGGCTATTTGTTAAAAGTATCAAGAAGAATTGCAGAATTGGCCCAGAAGTTTCCTGTATTTACATGAAGACCCCAGATCGTGTTTAGCTTCTATTTATTAGGTTTTTCAGCCATTGTTGGCTATTATCTTAGTTTTTGAGAATTCAGAGAGCTAGAGAGAGATTTTATTCAGAGCTTTTTGGGGAGACAAATCCTGTACTCTTTAGAGAAGATTTCGAACCCCCTTTGTTTCTTACTCTTTCTCTTAATGCAATTTTATTCAGTTATGCTTTGTGATCTCATAATCATGTCTGAGTAAACTGCTAGTTAAGTTAGGGTTTCTCAAAGATTGATGAAAAGAGTGTAGAATCGCTATCTGTTAGGAATATCTCATAGTTTTTTCATCTCTGCTTGCTTTAAAATCAAATTTCTGAGACACATCATCTAGGAATCCGAAAATCATAGGTTGTTAAATATATGTGAGAGCATTATTCATAACCTGAACTAGTATTTGATGAGCAAAACAACTTAGTACAAAGAGATTTGGCTTAGGAGTTTTGTAAACAATTGAATCTGATCATTCCTGCATACTTAGGTTGTTAGGATTTGCAAAGAGATTTGAAACTTTGTGATCTAGGTATAGATAACTTCTGCAATGAGAATTGATTAGTTATGCATTAGAGATTCATGTTTAAAAACGGTTCTTAATCATTCCTGATTCCCTGCATTCTACATTCTTGGATTCATACCTGCGAATTATCCTAGCTTAGCGCTTTTAGTCTTCCTGAAGTTAGAACATATCATATCATCGTTTGTTTATTTCTAATTATTCATTCGCATTACATACATCATATTTTGCTTAGCCTAGTCCAAATCTATAATTGATAGTGTAGTCAGCATTACTCTCTTGGGATTTCGATACCCCTTATACTACATCTGCTTTGCTGTGCACTTGCAGTAGTTTTTATTTGGGTAAAACCTGAACCCTATCACTAACAACCCCTTCAAAACGATCCACAGTATGCTGGATCTCTTCCATATTGTTATCAAAAGACAATCTCCCCCAGGGAAATGTCCTACACAAATGCAGATCACTGACTGCTCGTTGAAAGAGCCGCTCCACACAAGTAGCATCACTTCCTGTCTTAGACTGCCCAATAATGACGCTTGATAGAAAGAAAAGGATGGCCATCCTTAACAGATCTGAAGAATATTTCATATTATCCAGCTTTTCTTTCACATCTGAGCATCTTATTTTTTTCCCCGCCCCAAAGTGCTTCTCCACAAACTCCATACTGCCCATTTCCGAATAGTTAGGAGGATAGCTGCGACAGTTTCAACCGGAGATGAGGGCGTGTTCACGTAGACTATACCAAATGGGCACGCCATTCACAATGAACCAGGCTTCCTTTTTCCTCTCCGTAACCGCCGTTCGAAGAATCAGCAACCACATCCCCATTAACTTGTGGTTTGAGTCCTTGTGCATGTGGAAGAAATGTTTGAATTGGGGGTGATCCACAAACCAACTCTTCTCCTCTGGTCTAAGTGGATACTTTAATCCACTTAGCAGTAAATCCACTGCTTTATACAACACCTTGTAGACAGCTTGATCTTTTTCACGTACTCTGTTGGCTGGAAGGACATCTCCATAGGAAGCATTGGCTCGGTTCCCTGCAACATAGTTGTACCAAGTATTACTTTTTTTCCAGAAATTCTTAACATACGAAATGACCCTAGTTTTACCAGTTTTACCAGTTTTACTAAAAACTCAGAATATTACAAATTCGAAACAAACAATCAACAATCAACGAAAAAGAAAACCTGATAGCCTAAATTCTAAATTAGAAACAAAGACTCGCTATACAATCAATCACCCAAAACGAAAGTACTTTAACCAAACGATACCCAAAACCAACAAATTCTTTCAAACTCGAAAACCAAGTAACGACGGTTCAGGGGTTACATACCATTGAAGAATCGGATGCGCCGTCGTCCGTGACGGTTTGGCTGCTTCCGTCGCCTCCATCGTTGCCTCCTGCTTCTTCGTTCTCTGAAGATTCCGGGTCCGAGTCTTCATAGACAATCTGAGAGGTTCTCTTAGATCTTCGAACCTCCGGTGGAACCTCATCAGTTAAACCATAATTTGGCCTCTTTGTACGCGCCATATGCCTACATGATCAATCCAAATTGGTTACAATGGAATCTATATCGACATCCATCTCACAAAACCGACAAGATTACGACACTTACCTTCTCTGATTCGCCTACAAACCGATTGCTGTGGTGAGAGTTGGATAGTTTGACTTAGTTTTTCTTAGTAACTGCTCGTAGTAGTCCCGACGAACTACGATCAATCGTCGTTTCGTCCACTTTTTTCTTTTAAATTTTGCCCTAAATTTTACTTTTGATCGATTGAGAGGAGATGAAGGGTGATTTAAGCGGCTTTTTATAGTAAGATATGACTAGGATCCGCGATATATGGACGGATTAGGGTTTGAGTGGATTTGTCTTGGTTGGATCAGTAATTTTGTTAAGTTAGTAAGGACAGAATC
Source organism: Thlaspi arvense (assembly GCA_911865555.2). NCBI lineage: Eukaryota > Viridiplantae > Streptophyta > Magnoliopsida > Brassicales > Brassicaceae > Thlaspi > Thlaspi arvense. The sequence continues at coordinate 12,798,322 of OU466861.1, forward strand.
GATATCTACTCCTTTTCTCTATTTAAAATAAATGTTATAAAATAACCCAAAAAATAAGGGGTACATTGGATCATTTTCGAACCACCAGGAGCATCTCAGCCATTGATCCTCTCTCTGATTCAGACCATTTTATTCAGCTAAAAACTGTAAAAAAATTTCTTTTATTTTTTGAAATTGGATATATCGATATGGATTTCTTTAATTTCAGATGAGAGCTATCGAATTAGAGTCATGCATAGATGATTGACTAGTAGAAATTTTCTTTATCTGAGAACGTATAGTGTTTGCTTCACTGAAAACGAGCTTGGGATCTTCCAATGGGGGCTCTGGCTGAGATGGAGAAGGAAGAGAAGGCGAAGGCTGTTATTGAGACTGTTTCACAGTTTCCTTTCATGGTTGGTGGAATGCCCAGACCCGTGAGAGCCAATACTGCTAAGCCTGAGATGTTCTGCGATCGACAGGAAACCAGGCAGGAGGATCCAATGTCGCTGGATAGACCCGAATTCTACTGAGTACGAGAAGGCCAAGAAAGCCAAGCGACTTGTTCTGAAACACACTGCTGAAGCTTCCTTTGTGACAAAGGTGACTATGCTTTTTCGGTTTCTCACTTTCTGTGGCATTGGGGAATCTGATTGTGGTGTTGGTATTATTCTCCTCTTGTTGAAGACTTGCGAGCTCATGTGAACGTGTTTTCATGTATTTTTCATTTTCTGTTTCAGAAACAGCTTGAGGATGCAGAGAAGCTGAAAATTGAGATCATAGATAAACTCATCAACACAGATGTTGCTCAGAAACTGAAGATTGAGATCATAGATAAACTCATCAACATAGGTGTTGCTAAGTGCTCGTAAGTGAAATAGTTTGGGAGATGCTGAAGCCAATAAATAAGACCTTCCATAAACCGTCACCGCCTTCCCCGGCGCTGTCTTAAATGAGGCAGGAGCGATCCTCTTCCGTGGAAGATGGAAGACCGCAACCATATACTGCTCTTTGTGTTCACGACTTCATCATCCTATTTAAAAGCTAAAGCATGGTTAACACATAGTTCAGCCGAAAATTTTATAAATTAAACAATCATGGCTTATCCACATATTTTGTATAGTTAATTGATAACTATACTATCAAAGAGGATGTATGTTTTTCTCACAAGTAAAAACCAGTGTTTTGTATCCATAAACCAAATGTTGTTTGCATACCCTATATATTAATAGCATTTGCACTTAATCAATTTTTTCACTAACAATTTATATTTTCTGATATATCTATATTTTGAGTTGTGTTTTTAGTTTTAATATGCCAACAAACAAACTCTCATTTACTGATTTTTTTTGGTCAAAACAAAAAAAACTTTCATAATTTATTCAAATAAAAAATAACTCTACTTACAATTGAAAAAAAATTTATTTTTTAAAAACTCTTAATAAGATTTTACCATTAGAACAAAGAAAATCAAATTGTTTTGACAAAGATTCTTACATAAATTTTATAATTAAATATTATGTAAGAGCCCTTTATAAGATTCTTGCATTGAACATGCTCTTGTAAGCCATTGTGTTGGTTGTAGCACTTGTCCTTAGACAGCGAAACTGGTCTCGACCCATCAGGCATCCAGGTCTGAGCAGCGCAGGGACTGGGGGCTGCAGACCATTTCTCACTATGCTACTTTGCTTGGGCAGTATTCATAGAGAATTTGGCCAAAATCGGATATGAAGGCAAGAACCTTCATATGGCCCTTTATGATTGGAGACTCTCTTTCCATAACACCGAGGTATACTCAAATTAATTGGTCTATAACGAACGCTAAGACATCAATTTAGTATATGTTGTAAACAAGAAAAGAGAATGAAGAGAATTAATGTGTATTATTTCAGTAAATGAAAGGTCCTTTATATAGGAATACAAGAGAGGGTTTTACTTGGTGACAAAGTAAAACCTAATCTACAAGTAATCTAGAATGTTCTAAGATGGGCCTTTTAATGGGCATCCATATATTATTCATAACACTCCCCTTTGGATGTCCATTATAATAAAATAACTTGTAATGCGCCTAAGATGCTGTCTCATTAAAAACTTTACCAGGAAAACCCAATGGGAAAAATCATGGTTAAGAAAAAAAGAGTACAGCGCGCAATTACTCCCCCTCATGAGTTCATACGTCAAGATCTTTGAGATGACGTAATCCTATGTGATGAGCTAACTTCTTGAAAGTAGAAGTGGGCAACGCCTTGGTAAATAAGTCAGCCAAATTTTTGCTTGAATGGATCTGTAGAACTTGTAGATCGCCATTCTTCTGTAGATCATGTGTGAAGAAGAATTTTGGTAGAATATGTTTCGTTCTGTCACCTTTGATGTATCCGTTTTTGAGTTGTGCGATGATGCAGCATTGTCTTCATACATAATTGTTGGCGCTCCTTTTCCTTCAGATATACCACAATCTTCTCTTATATGTTGAACTACCGACCTTAACCATACACATTCGCGACTAGATTCGTGAATAGCTAACATCTCTGAATGATTAGAAGAAGTGGCTGCGATAGTCTGCTTCATAGAACGCCATGAGATAGCAGTGCCTCCACATGTGAATACATATCCTGTTGGCGATCTAGCACTATGGGGATCAGATAAGTATCCTGCATCTGCAAAACCAATTAAGTCTTCCTTGGATTGGTTAGAAAAGAATAACCCCATGTCTTTCGTACCTTGAAGTTAACGAAGTATATGCTTAATTCCATTCCAGTACCTTCAAGTAGGACATGAGCTAAACCTTGCTAATAAATTGACCACAAATGATATATCAGGTCTTGTATGAGTAGCAAGGTACATCAATGCTCCAATTGCACTTAAGTATGGTACTTCAGGACCAAGAACTTCCTCATCTTTTTCTCGAGGGCGGAATGGATCTTTTAAGACATCGAGTGATCTTACAACCATTGGGCTACTCAAAAGGTGTGCTTCATCCATAGAAAACTTTTTGAGAACATTATCTGTGTATGTCTCTTGATGCACCAGAATTCCATCATTTAGGTGGTCAATTTGTAGTCCCAAACAAAATTTTGTTTTCCAAGATGTTTCATCTCGAATTCTTTCTTCAAATATTCTACTGTGTAGGAAATTTCTGCAGGAGTTCCCATAATATTTAAATCATCAACATACACTGCAGTTATAACGAATCCTTTCCTAAATCTCTTAATAAAAATGCATGGACTGACAGGGTCATTCTTGTAGCCTTCTTTTATCAAGTACTCACTAAGGCGGTTATACCACATACGCCCTGATTGTTTTAGCCCATAAAGAGACCGGTTTAAATTTATGCAGTATTGTTCTCGAGATGTAGATTTTACTGCTTCAGGCAGTTTAAATCCTTCTGGGACTTTCATATAAATGTCATTTTCCAGTGGTCCATACAAGTAGGTTGTGACTACATCCATTAAACGTAAATCAAGTCCTTCTTTTATCGTCAGACTAATAAGGAACCGAAAAGTAGTTGCATCCACCACAGGAGAGTATGTCTCTTCATAATCAATTCCAGGTCTTTGTGAGAATCCTTGTGCAACTAAACGTGCTTTATATCTCACAATTTCACCATTTTTCGTTCCTCTTTCGTACAAAAATCCATTTATGTCCCACTGGTTTTACACCTTTAGGTGTACGGACTACTGGTCTAAATACTTCTCTCATTGAGAGAGATTTTAATTCTGCATCAATTGCTTCATTCCATTTTGGCCAATCATTTTTTTGTGTACATAGATACTGGTTCATGATCCTCATCCATAACATCAACTGCTACATTGCATGCAAAAATATCATCGACGTTGATTTGCTTTCGGTTCCATGTTATTCTGGACATGATATAATTAATAGAGATCTCTTCATTGTCAGGTACCTGAACTTCTTTCTGGGTCATGTCTAAGGTCTCTTCTTGAGATCCTTCATTCGTAATTACCTCGGTTTCACTATTGCCAATTTCTGCTCCTTTTCTTTTTCGAAGATTTTTATCTTTGGAACCAATAGGTCTCCCACGTTTCATACGTGTCTTAGACTCATTAGCAGGTGATTTTGTCCTTCTGGGATATTTATTCTTACTGGAGCATTTGCAGCTGGGATATGAGATTTGATCACACTTTTTGGGTCAGTAAAAGCGTCTGGTAGTTGGTTTGCTATGCTCTGTAAATGAATTATCTTTTGGACTTCTAGTTCACACTCTTTAGTCCGAGGATCAAGATAAGACATTGATAATTCGTTCCAACTTATATCTTTTTCCAGCGTTTTATTTTCTCCCCCTAATGTTGGGAAAACAGACTCATTATAATGACAGTCTGCGAAAGCTTTGAATAAATCCCCTGTGGAAGGCTTGAGATACTTGATTATTGATGGTGAATCATATCCAACATATATTCCCAATCTCCTCTGAGGTCCCATCTTAGATCGCTGTGGTGGAGCAATTGGAACATATATAGCACACCCAAAAACTTTGATATGGGAAATATTTGGTTCTTGACCCAGAACCATTTGTGATAGGGAGAATTTATGGTTACTCGTTGGCCTGATGCGAATCAGTGCTGCTGCATGTAATATAGCATGTCCCCAAGCAGATATTGGGAGTTTTGATTTCATAAGTAATGGTCTAGCAATCAACTGAAGACGTTTGATTAATGATTCTGCTAAACCATTTTGTGTGTGAACTTGTGCTACAGGATGTTCAACACGTATCCCAATAGACATGCAATAGTCATTAAAAGCCTGGAACATGAATTCACCAGCATTATCAAGATGATTTATCTTTAAAGGAAAATCTGGAAAATGTGCTCGAAGTCTGATCAACTGAGCAAGTAACCTCGCAAACACCAAGTTGCGAGATGATAATAAGGATACATGTGACCATCTACTAGATGCGTCAATTAGAACCATAAAATATCTAAAAGTTCCACATTGTGGGTGAATCTGCCCACATATATCTCCTTGTATGCGTTCCAGAAAATTGATTGATTCTGAATTTATCTTGGCTGGTGAAAGCCGTATAATCAACTTGCCTTGCGAACAAGCAGCACATGAGAAGTCATTAGAAATAACTTTCTGGTTCTTCAATGAATGTCCACATGAATTAGAGATAATTCTTCGCATCATTATTGTACCAGGATGGCCTAACCGGTCATGCCAAACATTTATGTCTTCTGTGGACTTTTGATTTACTATAGCATTTGCCTCAATCATATTGATTATGGTATAGTATAGCCCAGTGGAGAATGCAAGTAGTCTTTCCACAATACTTTTAGAGCCTTGGGTATTATTTGTGATTTGAAGGTATTCAACACTTCCTTTGCTCATAGTCTCAATATGATATCCATTTCTGCGAATATCTTTAAAACTTAGTAAATTTCTTTGAGACTTAGGAGAGTATAATACATCAATGATTTCAAATTTTGTTCACATAGGCAATGATATATTTGCTTTTCCAGAGCCTTCAATTATCTTTGCACTACATGTTATGGTACTTACACTTCCTTCTTTCATTGTCAAAGAAGAGAAATATCTCTTACTTTTGAGAATAGTGTGGCTAGTTGCATTGTCTGCCAAGCATAAATCTCCATCATTCATTGTTTCTTCAAATAAATAAATAAATTAAATTACTATCACATTAAATAATTTAATAAATAAGTAAAATAACTTGACTTAATAAATAATTTTAAAAATACATAAATTCATGTAATAGAAAGCAAAAATCCAAATAACTTAAAGCCAAAATCCAAAATCCAAAAGTCATAAAATATAAAATAAGAAACAAAGTTCTTTAAATAATTATTCTTTAATCATATTCTCATCTTCATTGAGAAAATCTGAGATGTCCAAGTAGTAGTATCACCAAAGGCAAAGTCATATTTTCCAAGGGTAAAGTCATTTTCTCCATCTTCATACACAAAGTTTGTTTCCACATTCTTTCCCTTTTGCTTCATTGATTGTTGATAGAGCTCAACAAGATGCTTTGGGGTACGACATGTACGAGACCAATGGTCTCTTCCTCCACAACGGTAACATACATTCACAATTGTTCCTTTCTCTTGTTTGTTACCATCTTTCTTTTCCCACTTCTTATGAGAGTGTGAGTTCTTCAATTGAACTCCACTGCCTCGTCCTCGAATGTGCCCACGACCATAACCACGTCCACGCCCATGACCACGTGTGTAGCCCATTCTTTGACCATTGTTATTGGCCTTATCATAGGATGTAACATTTGCTTCAGGGAAGGTGGGCGTAATCCGTGATTTTTCAAAAATAGCTCATTGTTTTTCTCAGCTACAAGGAGACAAGAAATGAGTTGGGAATACTTCGAGAATCCCTTCTCACGGTATTGTGTCTGCAAAACAAGGTTATTTGCATGAAAAGTAGAGAATGTCTTCTCTAACTTATCAGCATTTCTTACTTTTGATACAAGACTTTTTAGGACTTGATTCAATCACCATGCTTGTAGTAATCAGTTGTAGTATATCACATGGTTTTATCAATCCAAAAGGGGAGAATGAAACAGTAGAAATGCAATAGAGCTCTTAATTCAAGCAAACAAAGATGGTTTTAAAGTCTGACAACCTAAAGGATCAAACATAAATGAAGAGAACATCAAACAAAGAGTGAAAAGCAAGCAAAACAACTAAAACAAAGGCAAAACATGGCAAATCCGAATTCAAGCTAAAAACAGAGAAAAGATGGGACTTGAGATGAGATAATTGGTGTTAGGGAACTCTTGACTTAACCTATGATGCTTACAAACTCACACAATGATATTCCTTATGCATAGGATTCATTTATATGACTAATTCAATCTCTTGGTACTAATCTCTTTGCTAATTACCAAGTCAAGAACTAATTCTCATTAGCGAAATGATAAACATGAAGCATTAAGACAATTCTATCAACTCTATATTGCCAAATCACTCCCTAGACAATCAATCTCTTGAGCTAGGATAAGCAATTCTCTTCCAAAGCAGTTCATGCATTTCATCAAACACTTGGTGGGCATAAAATGAGCCTAAGATCTTAATAAACTTAGCTAGGGCTAATTAAGCATTAAACACAGCAATCCGGAAAGGAAATGGAAGAATTAACACTAAGACATCATGGATTAAGTCTCAAATTTCCTAAACTTAACCCATCTCAAATCTCTAAAAAGACTACTCACTAAGCACCATTAAAACCATCAATTCAAAGAGAGAAAGATGACTAATCATGATTAGGGAGATTAAACAAGAAGATAAATGCAAACTTTAATTAAAATCAAGCAAAGATTCAAATTAAAAAATCAAAAAGCTAAAACAAAGAAGAAGAAACTGCTGGATAAAAGATTGTTCCCAGAAATTAGGGATTTTTCGTATTTAAAGGAGTCCAAGCAAAATGGCAAAATTGTAAATAAGTGGTCTTCAGTCTGGAATCCTATCAATCACTCCTTGACTGATAGGGTGATCGATAGGATTCCTATCGGTCTGGAAGGTGACCGATAGGGTGACCGAAATATACACGGTGTACTTCTTCTATCGGTCACTTCTCTGATGGATAGGCTTGATCGATATGTATTCTATCGGTCACTCGTTGACCGATAGCCTTCGTGCCCTGACCGATAGGCTCTGCAAAGATCGTATGCCTTGGTTCCTCTTGCTCAATTCAGCTCAGCCAGCTTCCTGGTCAACTCACAAAGCTCCTCCATGCTCCTCATAGCTCCATGAGTACCTAAAAACATCTTTTATGCAAAGAAAATGCAAACTACATCCTAAATGCAACATAAGTCTAAAAGGAGAAGAAAATGGGACAAAGGATAAAGAAAACATACAAAAGAGAACCAAAACATGCATTAAATGCAAGCCTAAATGATGTAAATAAAAGCGATATAAACACCCCCACACTTGCATTTTGCTTGTCCTCAAGCAGATAAGAACAAATGGGAGAGTGAAGTTTGAAAGTGGGAGCTCAAAACTAAAGATGTCAATGGAAAAATTGAATCAATACTCAAGTTACAGGTTCTAAGAAGCAAAGAGATTGTTCTACTTTAAAAACTTTAGCCATACCTATCATAGCAAGCAAAAAACTCTAGCTTAGCTTACACAAGCATTCAAATCAACCAACTTTTTAACATTCATTAATGGTAACCCATGGATCAAGTTTGTGCAAATCAAGAGAGAAAATTTGGTCAAGGGACATGGTTATGAGATGAAAATGATCTCATTCAAGCACAGAGTTCATAAACATAAGCGATCACTCAATGAAAATGATTCTATCTTCGACAAAATGTTAAAGATAAAAGCACAATTTGCATGCAAATCAAAGCTCCATTCTACCCTTTTACCCAAAGATGAATCCTATAAACTTCTAAACCTCAAAGTGATTCCCTAAGTCTACCTTTCTCCTAAATTCTACCATTTCTCCTTCTTCATGGCTGGGGAAACTTCTTTGTGCTTGTGTGGCTGCTTCTTTTTGTTGGGACCTGCTCCTTTTTGTTGAATTGGCGTCTTTCTTCACCTCTGGTGGATGCCTTGGGTCTAATTTTCTTCTTTTGACTGACCCCTTTCAGAGCTTTGTTGCTGGCAGTATCTTTTTGAATACTCAGAGCTTTTTCTTCCCCTTACTCAACCACAATGCTAACTGTCCCCCATACTACCATACCATACTTTTCCTTCTTCTTTTAAAGCAAATAAATATGAACTTCAAACCACTTAGCTCTATCTTTTTTTCCCAAAACTCCTAACCTAGAATCAAGCTCAAAATGCAAGCTGATATCTACAAGATAGCTTATCATTGCCAGCCTTATTCCTAACACTTTTTGCCAAGACAAAATTTGAAAGTGATATGCAAAGGCCTCACAACTCTCAAGATAGTGTTTAGGCTCAAAAAGAAGGATTGGTTTAGGGTGTGGTTAACTGTCTCATAAGTGTGGGAATCAGCTATTTGGATTAACAAGAGTGGTAAGAAGGGAATAAGATAATCCAAGTATGTATATGGGTAGCCATGTAATCACTCTCAATGCACAAACAAGATAATTTAAAGTCAGGATTATGGTTCTAATAAGATAGAGTTGGAATCAAATCAAAGCAAGCTTGAGCATAAGACAAGAATATCAATGCAAGAATTCAAGATATGGTGCAGTCTTAATTTCAAACTTACTACAATGCAATCAAACAACAAATAACCAAGGCATTGAAAACAATTCAAACATTAACATCTTGACAAGTGTTTATCATCTATTCCCTATGCAAATGTATGCAAACCTATATGAAATTTATCTAGACTCAATCTTAGTTATGTAAATGCAACTAAATGATCTTTTTGGTTCTAATTTTTTTTTGAAAATTTTATGGATTTTCAGTGCACATAGATGAATGCATGAATGCATGAGACTCAAGTATGTAAAAGAGAAAATAAGAAAACAAAACACAATGTTAATTGCAATGCCCTCTCCACACTTAAATTACACAGTCCCTTGTGTAATAGAAGCTTGAAGGAGGGTAATGAAAGGTACTCATAAGTATTCAGAAGCAAAGGAGCAGGGTTGTGTGCCTTAGAGGGAGTTTGGTCATACTGGGAGGTTGTATCGGTCTCTCCCAGACCGATAGGCTATCTGATACGCTGCTTGTTCCTATCGGTCACATTTGTGACCGATACAGTGACCGATAGCCCTCCTGATGAATCATATCGGTCTCATTCTGATCGATACACTGACCGAAATACATCCGATCGTTTTGTATCGGTCACTCTCTAGACCGATAGAGTGACCGAAATACAACCGATGTATTTCCATCGGTCAGTATCTGATTGATAACTAGACCGTTAGTATTCATACTTTGCAGCTCCTTTCCCTATTGATCACTATTGACCGATATGTTGACTGGTACATTCTGGCTCCACCACTATCAATCACAAGCTGACAAATAGCATGACCGATAGGGTCTCTATCGGTCTTGTCTTGACCGATACGGTGATCGATAGCAGCCAAAATGCACTTGTTCTTGCTTTCCAAACTTATAACAACTTGTCTTAAACCACACTTGCTCCTGTTATTGGAAGAAGAACACAAAAAAGCATAAAACAAAATAATATATACAAGGATAACATGAGAATACCTTCCAAGTGTGCTTGTTAAACGTCCCTAGCTTGACTTTCCTTGGTTGATCACTCTTGTGGAGGTTCCTCAAGGCTGATGTCTACTTTATCTCCAAGAGACTCACTTGCCATGTATGGTTTCAACCTGTGCCCATTCACTGTGAAGTATTCTCCATTCTTGCTAAACAAAGTCACAACTCCATATGGCAATACTTCCTTGATCTTGAATGGCCCTGACCATCTTGACTTCAGCTTTCCAGGAAATAACCTCAACCTTGAGTTGAATAACAGTACTTGGTCCCCTGCCTTGAAGTCTTTGTGTTTGATCCTCTTGTCATGGAAAGCTTTTGTCCTCTCCTTGTAGACCTAGAACTTTCAAAATCTTCAAGGCAGTTTTCCTCAAGCTCATGCAAGTTGATGAGTCTCTTTTCTTGAGCTGTCTTGATGTCAAAATTCAGCAACTTTGTTGCCCACAAAGCCTTATATTCCAGCTCAACAGGCAGATGACAGGACTTCCCATAAAGTAGTAAGAAAGGAGTTATGCCAATTGGTGTCTTGAAGGCTGTCCTGTAAGCCCGCAAAGCATCATCAAGCTTATTAGACCAGTCCTTTCTTGTCACACCAACTGTTTTCTCTAATATGGCCTTGATCTCTCTGTTAGACACCTCCACTTGGCCACTTGTTTAAGGATGGTAAGGAGTAGCAACCTTGTGCTTGACACCTTTCTTCTTGAGCAAACTCTCAAAGACCTTGTTGATGAAATGGCTTCCACCATCACTGATCACACACCTTGGTGTACCAAACCTTGGGAAGATAATTGTCTTGAAGAGCTTCAGCACAACTCTAGCATCATTTGTTGGACTGGCAATGGCTTCAACCCACTTTGACACATAATCAACAGCCACTAGAATGTACTTGTTCCCATATGAAGAAGGGGAAGGTCCCATAAAGTCAATCCCCCACACATCAAACAGATCCATTTCAAGGATAGAGTTCAGAGGCATCTCATATCTCTTGGAGATGTTTCCCTTTCTTTGGCATGCATCAAATGAGGAGATGTGAGCTTGGGCGTCCTTGAACAGAATAGGCCACCAAAAACCAGCTTGGAGGATCTTGGAGGCTGTCTTGAATGTTGCAAAATGTCCTCCATAGGCTGAGCCATGGCAATGATGCAGAATTCCTGGAACTTCTTCTTCAGCTACACACCTTCTGAACAACCCATTATTCCCTCTCTTGTATAAATAGGGCTCATGCCAAAAGTAATGGGAGACATCTCTTAAGAACTTCTTCTTCTAGTGTGAGTTGAGGGTTTGTGGTATCTGCCCAATCACCAAATAGTTCACAAAGTCAGCATACCAAGGCAGTTTGTTCTCCTCTAAGCTTTGCACTTCAACTGCCTTCACTCCTAAGGCATGCAACTGTCCACTGGTAGAGTATCATTGATTGGGACAAAATCATCTATTCTCAGTCTTCAGAGGTGATCAGCAACTCCATTCTCAATGCCTTTTTTATCCACAATCTCCATCTCAAACTCTTGCAAGAGAAGAATCTATCTAAGAAGTCTTGGCTTGGTGTCTTTCTTGGCATAGATGTGCCTTAGTGCAGCATGATCAGTGTAAACTATTACCTTAGAACCCACTAAGTAACTTCTGAACTTCTCAAATGCAAAGAAAACTTATAGGAGCTCCTTTTCAGTGGTTGCATACTTTGATTGAGCCTCATCCATTGTTCTGCTAGCATAGTAGATAACATGAAGTTTCTTGTCTACTCTCTACCCCAAGACTGCTCCAACAGCATAGTCACTAGCATCACACATGATTTCAAATGGCAAATCCCAGTTTGGAGCTTGGATAATTGGCACTGACACCAGAGCTTCCTTGAGGGTGAGAAAGGCTTGCAGGCACTCCTCATCAAACACAAACTCTGTCTTCTTACATAACAATCTTGTCAAGGGTCTTGCAATATGTGAGAAGTCCTTGATGAATCTCCTGTAGAAACCAGCATGCCCCAAGAAGATTCTGATTCCTTTGACTGTGTTTGGAGGTTCCAAGTGCAGCATAACATCTATTTTTGCTTTGTCCTTTTCTATCCCCTTCTCTGAAATCTTGTGACCCAACACAATGCCTTCTTAAACCATGAAGTGGCACTTCTCCCAGTTCAGAACCAGCTTAGTGTCTTCACATCTTTGTAGAACCTGAGAAAGATTAGACAAGCATACACCAAAGGAGGATCCTTAGACACTAAAGTCATCTATGAATACCTCCACCATTTCTTCAAGCAAGTCAGAAAAGATAGAAGTCATACACCTTTGAAAGGTAGCAGGAGCATTGCATAAACCAAAAGGCATTCTCCTATAAGCAAATGTTCCATATGGGCAAGTAATAGTAGTTTTCTCTTGATCATTAAGATGGATAGGGATCTAAAAGAATCCACTATAACCATCTAAAAGCAGTATTACTTAAGATTTTCTAACCTTTCTAGCAGTTGGTCTATGAATGGCAAAGGAAAGTGATCTTTTCTAGAAGCAGAATTAAGTTTTCTGTAATCTATGCACATCTTATGACCAGTGATTGTTCTAGTTGGTATTAGCTCATCATTTTCGTTTTTTACAACAGTGATCCCTCCCTTCTTAGGCACTACATGGACTGGTGAGATCCATGTGCTGTCTGAGATGGGATAGATCACTCCTGCTTCAAGCAACTTCAGGATTTCCTTTTTTACTACCTCTTTCAAGGTAGGATTCAATCTCCTTTAAGGTTCAACAGAAGTTCTTGTCTCATCCTCTAAATGGATCCTATGAGTGCAGAGGTTTGGAGAAATGCCTTGGATGTCATCTAGTGAATATCCAATGGCTCTCCTAAACCTCTTTAACACTTTTACAAGGGCAAAGATCTCATCATCATTGTGGTTATCATTGACAATTACAGGATAAGTGGAGTTAGAGCCTAGGAAAACATACCTTAGCCCTTTGGGAAGAGGTTTGAGCTCCACCTTGGGTGCTTTAAGCTCACTCCAGTCCTCTTCCAAGCTGCTCTGTTCCTTGGCGCCAGCTTCATTACTTGGGAAATCAGCTTCTTGAACTGAGAATACCTCCTCTCTTGTGTATTATAATCTCTCAAATGGCTCCTCTTCTTCCAAGACTTTGTGAGAGTCTAATCTCAGCTTATAACCCAAGCTTTCCTTATCCAAGTAACCTTCTTCTCCATGCTCCTTTGTCAAAGCCAATTGAAGTTTATCCTCACAGCACAGCTCCTCTTGAACTTCATCATGCAGCTTCTCTAAGATCTCAATTTGGAACACATGACCTTCAATAGCAGGTTGCTGCATAATCTGCTTGATGTCAAACTTCAAAGACATATCTTTGCCCAACTGTAGCTCAATTTTTCCTTTCTTAACATCAATGACAGCTCCTGTTGTGGCTAGGAAGGGTCTCCTAAGAATGAGAGGATCTCTAGGTTCCTCATCCATATCCAAAACCACAAAATCAGTAGGTATCTATACACTCCCAATCCTGAGTGGGACATCTTCAATCAAAACCTTCTATCAGCCAATGTCAAAGAGATTCTGCAGTCCTTTAACTTAGCACTGTGCTACAGAGTAGGGCATCAAGCTGACACTAGTTCCTAGATCACAAAAACATTCATCAAACAGAAGTGGACCTATAGAGCAGGGTAAGGTAAAGCTCCCTGGATCTCCTAGCTTGTTGGGAGTCACTCTCTTCTGTTGAATAATGGTGCTACACTCATGTGTGAGGACTACCATCCCTTGTAGGTCCTTGGTTATTTCAGCAACATCATCCTTCAGGAATTTCTGATAAGGAGGAACCAGAACAAAGGCATCTAGTAGTGGCATTGTGAGCTGGATCTTCTTCATCTGTTCATCAAAGAGCCATTTGTATTTAGCAACCAGCTGCTTCTAAACCTTCCAGGAAAAGGTATGGTTGGCTCATTAGGAGGGGGGATGAATTTTGGATCCTTGATCAACTCCTTAGATGCTTCCTTTGGCTTTGGTATTTTTTAAACCTCTTGCAGCTTCAACTACTTTATCCTCTTGAGCTTCTTCATTATCTTTAGCTTCCACCCCCTCTTCTTGTTCCTCAATGTGCACATTGGGTTTAGAAGGTGCCACTCTTGGTGGAAGTTGCTTCCCACTTCTTAAAGTAACAGCTTTGACACACTATTGTGCTAGTGAAGAGGTAGATGGTTGAGTTATGCTTTCTATTTTGTTGATCTTCATATTCAAAGGACCTAGTTGGGACTGCAAGCTGGAGTCAATGCCTTTGTGTATCTCAACAGTCATGTTCCTTTGAATGTCAATCATATTCTTTTGAATCTCAACAGCCATGATTTTCTGAAATTCTGTATTTTGAAGTTGTTGGAGTTGCAGGAACATCTCCTTAAGGTCCAATGCATGTGAAAGTTGGGAAGTGTAGGCGCCAACTGCTTGAGAAGAAGGACTCTGATGTTGTTGAGTATGAGTGTCTCCATAGGACTGGTGTACACAAACATCATGGTCTTGGTTTATTATTGGCGTCTCTTGTAGTTGAACAGCTTTAATTTGATGCTCTTTGTAGTGGTTTGGTGAAGCAACACTAGGAAGAGGTTTAGTGGTCTCATTGATCAGCAAGTCAACTTACTTCTGCAAGACTTTCATCTCATTCAATGCTGTCTCTAGCTTCTCTTCAGTTGCCTTTGAGTGTTGCTCTTTATTAGCAACATAATCCTAATTAATGAGTGCCATGTTCTCCACTAAAAGCTATCCTTCATCAACATCTTTACCAAGAAAGTAACCATTGCTTGCAGTATCTAGAAGGATTCTTATGGTTGGGAGAACACCTCTGTATAGTGTGGATAGTAGCATCTCTTTGGGAAAGCCATGGTGAGGGCATTGGTGAGTAAAGCCTCTAAACCTTTCCCAAGTGTCTCCAAAGCTTTTATTAGACCACTGTTTAAAATTTATGATCTCATTCGGGAAATGTGCAGTTCTTGAGGGAGAGAAGAACTTGGCTAAGAAAGCACCTTTGCATTGTTCCCAAAAAGTGATGCTTCCTTGTGCTAAAGATTTCTCCCATAATGTAGCTCTATACCCAAGAGAGAATATAAATAATCTGAGCTTTAAACCATCTTCTGAAACTCCACTAAGCTTTGTCAAACTACATATCCTCTCAAAGTGATCCAAGTGCTCTAAGGAGTCTTGGTTGGGCAATCCAAAGAACTTCCTCTCTTGAACCATATTAATCATGCTTCTTTTGATCTCATAGTGATGAGTCTCCATGGGTGGAAGAATACCTTGTCTTGAAGCATAACTTGAAGGTATATCAGCAGCACCAATAGGTCTCAATGGTCTCTGAAACAAAGCTCCTTGTAAACCATGTGGACCTTGCTGTCCTTGTAAGCCTTGAATTCCTTGAGGACCTTGTGGACCTTGCAAATCAAAACCAGCAGCATACTGATGTTCTTCCATGATTCAACAGCTGAATTCTGATTCTGCAAATCCAAATCTTTGACTTTGAACCTCAGTTGTAGTTGTAGCCACTTAAGAACAAGTATTGTGGTACCTACAAAAGAAATTCTAGACCAAATGAGAAATCAGTAACCTAAAACGAAAATAACTAAGCTTGATCTCAAGATCTCTACAAATCCTACTAAACAAAGCATTCCCCTAATGGCAAAGGTGCCAAATTGATACTAGAGGTTTTGCACTCTTTCTCAATCACCCCAGTATATGAATCAGTTGTAGTATAGCATAGGGTTTTATGTCAATCCAAAAGGGTTTTGTTGAAAGCAAAAGAGTTGTGAGCAGAAATTCTTAAGTCAAGCAAGCAAAGAAGGTTTTTGTTGCCTAAGCGACTAAACTAGCAACCTAAAGTGATCTATCACCAATGAGAACTCAAAAGAGGCAGTTCAGTAATGATCAAAGAAGTAAAACAGAGCAAATAAACAGAGTACTAAAGCAAATTCGAAATTCAATAAAAGAGAAAGCAAGTTCCTAGATGTGGTTATTGACTTTGGGGAATTCAGAGACTAACTAAGGTTGTTTCAAACAGCATTGATCAAGCAAACAAGCTAGCAATGGTGGTTCCTAGACATAGAGTTCACAAACAAGCAAGCTGAGTCCAATCTCTTGGTAAATAACCCTTTACTAAACACTTTAGCAAGAACTAACTCTCATTAGTGCTAAAACATTCAGCAAGCAATAACAATCAACTCTATTCATGTCAAAATGCTCCTCAAACAGTCAATCTCTTGAGCCAAGGCCAGCAAATCCTCTATCAAACAAGATCAGCATTTCATCAAACACTTGGTGGGCATAAGAGAAAGCTCAAATCCTAGATAAGTGTGATCAAGACAAATCTAGCTTAAAACAGATTAATAGAGAGGAACCCATGTAATTAAACACTAAACAAACCTTAATCAATCATACTCACTAATACTCTAGTTTAACACCAAATCACAAGAGGAAAAGATGTTAATCATGATTAAAAGAGAGATTAGAGAAAGATTAATGGCAAATACAAATTTATATTAAATAAAGCAAGAAATTTGTCTTACAAACCCAGAAAATTAACTCAAGAACAGTGTTATGACATGACTTGTCAAAAATCAAAAAAAAGAGGTATTTATACATAAAAGAAGGAAGCCCTAAAGTAATGGTAAAAGTGTAATAAAATATAGGCTCAGACTGGTTCCTATCGGTCAGTTGTGACCGATAGGGTGATCGATAGAGATCCTATCGGTCTGGAAGATGACTGATAAGGTGGCCGAAATATACACGGTGCACTTCTATCGGTCACTTCTCTGACCGATAGGTCTGGTCGATAGCCCTTCTATCGGTCACTCCTTGTCCGATAGGCCTTGTGTCTTGATCGATAGGCTCTGTAGAGATTGCCTGCCTTGGTGTCTTTTGCTCCTCTTGGCCCAACTAGCTTCCTGGATCATCCTCAAAGCTTCTCCATGCTCCTTATAGCTCCATAGGTACCTAAAAACATCTATTATGCATAGAAAATGCAAACTATATCCTAAATGCAACCTAAGTCTAAAAGGAGAAGAAAATGTGATAAAAGATAAGGAAAACATGCAAAAGAGAACCAAAACATGCACTAAATGCAAGCCTAAATGGTGTAAATACAAGAGATATCAGGAGGTGAGGCAATATGGGAAGATCTAGACGCTTCTGTAGAAAAAGACCACACTTGCACTTTCTCCAAGAGAAAATCATCACAAAACAACAATGTCAAACCAGAGTCCTCCGTAGAACACACAAGGTTCGGAAGAATTATAGCTTTTGGAAAACATGCGTCTGAACAACCGTCCTCACAAGTCTCTTCTCTTAACATCAAGGTAGTTATATAAATCTTCTTGCCATGGTCCAGCCTTTCTCGGATCCTTGGAGTCTAACTTTGTTTATCGTGTATCCTTAACAGGAACTTTCAAGAATAGACAAGACTTTAAATGTTAGCACATCATGTGAAATTTTGTCGGAGTACGGTAAAATGAGCCGAGAAAGCATTGTAAAGTTAGCGGAAAACACAGCTTACACAGCCACCACCGTTCTTGATCTTCTCCGATTTATAGCCTTTAAGATGATGAGACGAGCCGAAGATCATTTCTCTCACGGCGTTGCCGAAAATCTCGATGACCCTAAGTATGGGCATTATAAGTATTGGTCTAATCCACTTGAGACCAAGTAAGTCCATAACATTGTTTTACCATCATCTTTTCTGTTTATATCTATTGGATTAGTATGGATGTTATCACGGCCAAACGGGCTTCACTTGACCGACCACCCGGCCTTGTTCTCCAAGTTATTTCCAAAAGACGGCAGATAGGTTTAGTCGATAATAACATCCCTAATAGCTAGTAAGTTTACGTAATCAATAAGAAATCCACAATGGTCAGAAATTATATGAATGGTGTGTTAATTTTTGTTTCCGAACAGATTACCGGACGCACCGGATATGGAGATGCATTGTCTTTACGGAGTTGGGATTCCGACCGAGAGATCTTACATATACAAGCTCTCAACCTCTTTTGGTAAGTGCAATAAAAACATTCCATTCCGAATAGATAGATCGGTGGATGGAGACGATGTGTGTCTTAAAGGAGGAGCTCGTTTTGTGGATGGAGACGAGAGTGTACCGGTAATAAGTGCGGGGTTTATGTGCGCAAAGGGATGGAGAGGAAAAACGCGGTTTAACCCATCGGGGATGGAGACGTTTGTGCGGGAATATAAACACAAGCCACCGGGAAATCTGTTGGAAAGTCGAGGAACGGAAAGTGGAGCTCATGTGAACATAATGGGTAATGTTGGACTCGTTGAAGATGTTCTAAGGATTGCTTCGGGAGCTTCAGGGCAGGAGATAGGTGGCGATAAGATTTACTCTGATGTGATGAGGATGTCGGAGAGGATTAGGATCAGGTTGTGACATAATTAGGTATTCAACCGTTTTCTTTTTCTTGTGAAAAAAGTACTAAAATATTTAAAAATCGTTAAGTTAAGAGAATATATATATATATGTTCTATACAAGATCGATGTTATTCCTCAAAATAACACATCACATTTTTTCATGATCGTGAGCTAAGTATAAGTATTATTATACCAAATTTACAAAGAGGATCACTCAAACTTTGCAAAAAGAATAATAAAACTCGGAGTGAGTTTTGGTCCCCAAAAAAAAACTATAGAGAGCTTTCTAGCCTTTTCCACAAAAAAAAAATTTTATGGATGGGCAGCAACGACATCATTAACCGTGATTTTGGCAAATAAGATAGCAGTAAATCTGTAACACTTTGGATCTAGGCCCAACAGGAAAAGGAAATACTCATGTGTCAAAAGTCTAAGAGGAAAAGGTATTACGATTTTCCTCAAATCTTCCCTATATAAACAGAGCTAAAGAGCTAGGATTTCCATCACAACTACCAAAGCATTCAGAGATAGAACCTAGGAACCCTAACCGAGCAAGCCGCTGCAGCCGATCATTGTCGCCGCCGACCGCCGCTGCCAAGGAGAGCCGCCGTCGTTCCGCCGTTTCTAGCCGCCGTTTTCTTGAGTCATTTGCTTTATGTCGTTAGAACCCTTAAACCCTAGATCCTTTTTAGCTTTCAATAGGCAAAGGTGAGGATGTGTTCATGCCTTCCCTTTGATATTGTTAGCTAGCTTGTTTCTGTTAGATCTAGATCTTAAGTCCTCTAAAACCCTACAAGTTCCATTCTAGATCGTACCTTGTATATTTGTGCTGTTTGCTAAGTTGTTATTTACTTTCAGAACCTAGATCTAGCTATGGATTAATACTGTTGATTGTTGCTTGATGTTGAATATTGCTTGTGAAAATTGTGAATCTGTATTGCATTGCATATAGTTTGTGAAATCACAAACTGCATTAGGACCCAGCAGTGAGAATGCACTGCTAGCGTGATTGACGCCTGCGACAGAGGATGTGCATGTCGTAGTGCCATGTGGTGCTCAGGTTGACGAACCAGTCGTGCAGCGACTTAGACTTTTGCGGAGATGCGTCCCCTAGCAAGGGTGTAAGACATACGAAATTTGCGGAGGTTAATCCGTGGGATACTGTCATGAGAGGTGTTCAGTATGCTCGCTTTGTTTATTGCATATTTGTTTGTTGATTGTTAGAGGAATTGTTAAACTGCGCTTGTTCGTTTGGCTCTAACTAGCGACAGGTTTGGGTAATGATATATGTGGTGGACTATATGTATGCATTCTCCTGGGTAATCTAAATTACTCATCCCCTCCTTTTCCCTTTCCCCCTTGCGCAGGTGAGCAGGAGCAGCAAGAGTGATTGTCGTGTGATGGTAGCAAGCTGGTTCTCTAGTTCGGTCCTTGGGGTCCTTAAGACACTTAACTTTCTATTTCAAATGGTTTTCAGTTGGTTTTGAGACTTGGTTATGGTTTATTTGAGTTTCAGTTGGTTATTTGCAAGACTATTTGAATTTACATCTATGGAATCAGTATTGATTTGGAGTTAATATTGTGGTAACTTGGTTGGAAAGTTGAGTGTTTAACACGTCATCTCATATAAGGAGAGGCAGTGTTACAAGTTTGGTATCAGAGCCAAGGTTACCAGTCAAACCGGTTCTGACCCAGGAGACATGTTTTTCAAAGTAAAACCGTTTTTAAAAGTTTTTTAAAAGTGGGTTGGGGTTTTCAAAAGTAAAACAGCATCATCACACCACGTCACTCTGCTCTCCAGGCTCAGTAAGTTAGTTTTTTCATTTATCTTCAGTTCATCTTCATCTGTTATCTACATCGTCTAGTGTCTACTGTATCTCCATTAGTTGTGGCTAATCGAATCGGAGGACACGATTCTGATTACTTATTCTTGTGAATAAATGCTACCAAAGGGACAGCGTTTGACTATGGCTGCAGTACGACGCGAGAGTGAGGAAGGAACCCAAACCACTTCAACAGGAAATGTGAATGGAGGTAATACCAGGCGGACTCGCGCCAAGGAGCAGGCAGAAGAAGCACGTGCTCAAGCTTTAGCCGCGCAACAGGCTTTAGCTGCGGAACAGGACCGTGCCGCCGCCCAAGCTCGGGAAGAGCAGGCGCGTGTGGCTGAGCAAGCGCGAGTTGCGGAACAAGCGCGTATTGCAGAGGAAACTCGTGTGGCTGAGCAGGCTCGCATTGCTGAGGAAACTCGCGTTGCAGAGCAGGCTCGAACTGCAGAGGCAGCTGCTGAAAGAGAAGGGCTGTAGAGGTAGCGCGAGAGGTATGGAAACCCTCTTCGTAGAAACCTCAATGCGGAAAGAGTGTATGGAGGTGCCAATCTGCGCCATGATGAGCCGCGAGTGGAGGTACATTTACCCCCACCACCACCTTTGGGTCGTGGGCAGGACATGGAGCCTGTACCGACCTATTGGGAGGCTATGAATCACGTTCGTCTCATGGGAACTGAGAAGTTTACAGGTAAGAGCGATCCTACTGCCACAGACAACTAGAGAAAGAAGTTGGAGAGGAATCTTGATGGAGCGAGGTGTCTGCTAGCATACCACAGAGACCTGGCCGTCCAGTACCTGAAGAACGAGGCGTTGGTATGGTGGGAAGGTCTTGTGGAGAAGGCTGAGGGACGGTATGAGCTCACCTGGGAAGATTTCAGGACAGAATTTTCCGGTAAGTACTTTCCACGCGAGGCGATGGAAAAGATGGTGAATGCATTCCAAGACTTGCGTCAAGAAAGCAAGACCGTACGTGAGTACGAGGAGGAGTTCAGTCGTTTGAGGAGATTTGCTGGTCAACACCCAGGAGAGCAAGAGTTGATCCGACTTTTCCTTAGGAGAATGAGGGTCGAACTCAAGAATCGCTTCTCCATAAGAAGGTATGACAGTATGATTGACCTCGTGAAAACGGCTGCAACTCAGGAGATTGGAATGGAGGAGGAGCAGAAGGTTGCACGGAATGCCCAAGCAAAAGCCGCTAAGGGGACGGAAACCCATAAGAAAACTTGGGGTAATTCGAACCCAAGGAATGGGCCATCGCATCCGTGTAACAGGTGTGGGAAGTACCACCACGGAGCGTGTCACGGAACAGCATGGTTCAGGTGCAACCAACCGGGCCATATGTCTCGGGAGTGTCCAGTGGCAGCGCTTGTGGAGTCGTGCTACCGCTGTGGACGGGTTGGGCACAATGTAGGGGACTGCATAATGCTAGTACCACACGGAGGAGGCAATCAGGAACAGCTACCGCCAGCACCAAAGAGGCACGCCCCTGGACCGCGTTTGCTCATGGCAGGAGACCACACTGGTGTTGGAACCGATCGCTGGTAAGTACATAGTTGTTATGGTTTAGAATTTTAAGTTCTGTGTGTTAGTTGTGTGTTTGTAGAGTAGAGCCTTAGAAGTAGAAACCCCGTAGGATCGGTCCTCGTTGGAGGCATAGCAGCTCACACTCTGTTCGACTCGGGAGCTACCCATAGCTTTGTTTGTCCGGAGATAGTGAGGGTTTGGACGTTCAAGGAAACCTGTGTTCCGAAGTCCAAGGGGATCCAGACGGCTGGAACTGAGCTGGTACAATCCACGGGAGTGCACATTAAAGTCCTCATAACGTTGGAAGGTGCGGATTGGCCTTGGAATCTCATAAAAATGAAGCTGAACCACTATGAGGTCATCTTGGGAATGGACTGGCTGACCCGATACCATGCGACTTTGGACTGTCATAAGGCAAGGGTCAAGATTCCCAAGGAGGATCGTTGGATAACGTTCCAAGGCGTTCAGTTGAAGACATGGGTCAGAATAATCTCGATGTTGCAAGCAGAAGAGCTTCTGGGGAAGGGGCATGAAGCATATCTGGCCATTTCGATGGTAGAAGAGGAAGTAGTGGCAAATCTTAGTGCGATTCTTGTAGCAACTGAATATGCGGACGTATTCGAGTCGTTGCAAGGACCGTCTCCCATGCGAAGTGATGCCTTTACGATTGAAGTTGAGCCCAGGACAGCGCCCGTATCAAAGGCTCCTTATCGTTTAGCACCTGCAAAAATGGCTGAGCTGAAGAAGCAGCTTCAGGACTTGTTGGATAAGGGGTTTATCCAGTCAAGTAGCTCGCCATGGGGAGCACCTGTGCTATTCGTGAAGAAAAAGGACGGTAGCTTCAGACTCTGTATTGATTATAGAGGTTTGAATAAGGTGACTATTAAGAACAAGTACCCTTTGCCGCGGATCGATGAGCTGTTGGACCAGCTGCAGGGAGCCTCTTGGTTCTCGAAGATCGATCCTACGTCGGGATATCACCAGATACCCATAGCAGAGGAGGATGTGAGGAAGACCGCATTTCGGACGCGTTATGGTCATTACGAGTTCGTGGTTATGCCATTTGGACTGACTAACGCGCCCGCTGCTTTATGAAGTTGATGAATGACGTTTTTCACGAACACTGGGATAAGTGCGTGATTGTCTTCATTGATGACATATTAGTCTACTCCAGGAGTAAAGAGGAGCATGACAGGCATCTGCGGATCGTTTTGGAGAAGTTGAGAGAGCAGCAGTTGTTTGCAAAGTTCAGCAAGTGCAGCTTCTGGCAGAGGAAGATCAGATTCCTAGGCCACGTAGAATCTGAAGCCGATGTAGCGGTGGATCCAGAAAAGATCACTTCTATTACCAACTGGTCTGCGCCGACAAGTGCTACTGAGGTCCGTAGTTTCTTGGGTTTGGCTGGGTACTACAGGAAGTATGTGAAAGGATTTGAAAGCATGGCCAAGCCATTGACAACCTTAATAGGCAAGGACGTCAAGTTCCAATGGACGGAAGCTTGTGCCAAGAGTTTTGCAGATCTGAAGGGATGTTTGACCGATACCCCCATTTTGGTATTACCAAGGACGTGTGTACCATACGTGGTGTATACAGACGCATCGGGGACTGGACTCGGTTGCGTGCTCATGCAAGAGGAGAAGGTGGTCGCATACGCCTAATGGCAGTTGCGCAAGCATGAGGTCAATTACCCCACTCACGATTTGGAGTTAACAGCAGTAGTATTTGCCTTTAAGATTTGGCGTTCATACTTGTACGGGGAGAAGGTGCAAGTGTTTACGGACCATAAAAGTCTTAAGTACATCTTTACCCAAGTGGACATGAATCTGAGACAGCGCAGGTGGGTAGAGTTGTTGGCAGACTATGATTTGGACATTATCTACCATCCCGGGAAAGCCAATCAACTGGCGAACGCCCTGAGTAGACGAAAAGCAGATGTATTAGTTGCTAAGGAAGCGGAGGAGCTAGTCTCGATGGTAGCCAGCCTGTGCCTGTGCGCCACTACCATCGGTGAGCCGGCCAACGGTTTGGAAGCCGTGGGTCAAGTGGACCTATTGGAACGGATCCGCGAGGCTTAGCAGGATGACCATGCACTCAGAAGGTTGATTGACCGCAAGGTGGATGGGTGCCGCGTTGCATTCAATGGAACTTACCTACTCTGTGATAGGGTTTGCATTCCGAGGGTGAAGGATCTGAAGGACGAGATCCTGTGCCAAGCTCACCAGTCACGGTTTGCTATCCATCCGGGAAGCACCAAGATGTACTGGGACTTGAAGAGATACTACCACTGTGACAGTATGAAGAAGGACGTCGCCATCTGGGTATCACAGTGTCAGACGTGTCAGCAAGTGAAGGCAGAACATCAGGTTCCAAACGGACTACTCCAGAACTTACCACTACCAGAATAGAAATGGGACATGGTAACTATGGATTTTGTCACCGGACTGCCGCATACTACTGGGTATAAGGATGCGATTTGGGTAATCGTGGACTGCCTTACCAAGTTTATGCACTTCTTAGCTATAAAAAGACGGACGGTGCTGATCGTTTAGCTCAGAAGTATCTGGATTCCATAGTGAGACTGCATGGAGTCCCAGTCAGTATAGTGTCATATCGTGATCCGAAGTTCACATCGATGTTCTGGCAGGCTTTTCAGAAAGCATTAGGAACTAAGGTTCATCTCAGTACTGCCTATCACCCCCAAACGGATGGACAGTCGGAAAGGACGATTCAGACCCTCGAGGACATGCTCCGGGCGTGTGTCATTGACTGGGCAAGAAAGTGGGGCAAGTACTTACCATTAGCTGAGTTTGCTTACAACAACAGTTATCACTCGAGTATCGGTATGTCTCCATATGAGGCTCTGTATGGTAGACCGTGTCGCACTCCCCTCTGCTGGACTGAAGTGGGTGAGCGACGTGACCTAGAGCCGGACATGGTTAAGGAGACGGTTACACAAGTGGAATTGCTTAAGGACAGACTTAAGGAAGCCCACGACCGTCAGAAGAGTTTTGCTGATAAGCGTAGGAAAGATTTAGAGTTTACAGTTGGAGATGAGGTCTACTTGAAAATGAGAACCTTCACCGGTGTGAAAGAGATTAGGAAGCTGAAAAAGCTTAAGCCAAGGTACGTCGGACCATATAGGGTCATTGAGAGTGGGCAATGTGGCTTATCAATTGGATTTGCCACAAGAGTTGTCTGACTTCCATAATGTGTTCCATGTATCTGTGTTGAGGAAGGTGGTTAGAGAGCCTGAGCTGATACTACCTAATCCGCCAGTGGATGTGAGTGGGAACCTCCGGGTGCGAAGCACACCTGTCTTGATAAAGGAATATCAGACAAGGGACGTTCAGGGGAAGGAAACCCGGATGGTCTTGGTGTGTTGGGAAAGAGATGGAATTAGTGAGGAGACCTGGGAAGAAGAAAATAACATGAGGAAATGGTTTCCTGAACTTTTTGAGGGTGCGAGGGGATAGCAGGTTGGTTGCAAGAATTCGAGGGCGAATTCCTCTAAAGAGGGGGAGAATTGTAACGCCCTGGATCTAGGCCTAACAGGAAAAGGAAAGGCCCATGTGTCAAAAGCCCAATAGGAAAGGGTATTAGGGTTTTCCCAGAGTCTTCCCTATATAAACAGAGCTAGAGAGTTATGATTTCCATTACAATTCTCAAAGCACTCAGAGATAGAACCTAAGAATCCTAACCGAGTAAGCTGCCGCCGCCGATCATCGTCGCCGCCGACCACCGCCGCCGAGGAGAGCCACCGTCGTTCCGCCGTTCCTAGCTGCCGTTTTCTTGAGTCCTTTGCTTTCCGTCGTTAGATCCCTTAAACCCTAGATCTTTTTTAACTTTCAATCGATTAGACAAAGGTGAGGATGTGTTCATGCCTTCCCTTCGATATCGTTAGCTAGCTTGTTTCTGTTAAATCTAGATCTCAAGTCCTCTAAAACCCTACAAGTTCCGCTATAGGTCGTAACTTGTAGATCTGTGTTGTTTGCTAGGTTGTTATTTACTATCAGAACCTAGATCTAGCTATGGATTAATACTGTTGATTATTGCTTGATGTTGAATATTGCTTGTGAGAATTGTGAATCTGCGTTGCATTTCATATAGTGTGTGAAACCACAAACTGCATTAGGACCCAGCAGTGAGAAGGCACTGCTAGCGTGATTGACGCCTGCGACAGAGGATGTGCCTGTCGTAGTGCCATGTGTTGCTCAGGTTGACGAACCAGTCGTGCAGCAACTTAGAAATCTTGCGGAGATGCGTCCCCTGGCAAGGGTGTAAGACATACGAAACTTGCGGAGGTTAATCCGTGGGTGCTGTAACGAGAGGCGTTCAGTATGCTTGCTTTGTTTATTGCATATTTGTTTGTTGATTGTTAGAGAAATCGTTAAACTGCGATTGTTCGTTTGGCTCTAGCTAACGACATGTTTGGGTAATGATATATGTGGTGGACCACATTTATGCATTCTCCTGGATAATCTAAATTACTCATCCCCTCATTTTCCCTTTTCCTCTTGCACAGGTGAGCAGGAGCAGCAAGAGTGATTGGCGTGTGATGATGGCGAGCTGGTTCTCTAGTTCGGTCCTTGGGGTCCTTAAGACATTTAGCTTTCTATTTCAAATGGTTTTCAGTTGGTTTTGAGACTTAGTTGTGGTGTATTTTAAGTTTAAGTTAGTTATTTGCAAGACTATTTGAATTTACATCTATGAAATGAATATTGATTTGGAGTTAATATTGTGGTAACTTGGTTGGAAAGTTGAGCGTTTAACACGCCATCTCATACCTCATATGAGGAGAGGCGGTGTTACAAAATCCATCAAGATATGCACAAGATCATAGCCGTCGAGTATGTCATGAGCTCGAAGGTTCTACATGCATGAAATAGTTTGTTGAGGTGCGTTTGGATACACTAGATGTGTTACTGTTAAAAAGAGTTTTGAGTGTTGGTCAAAATAACTTCATCGATAGTGGCTGAGGAGTGGGGAGTAATCTGATCATGTCTCCTTCTCGTAATACGTGTGGAATAATCTCCAAACAAGGGTCAAATCATTTTATGTACTTTTCAACTGAAATTACAAATGTTACATATTTCACTATTTTATATCATTTGTGATTTAGTATTTTTAGTAATGAATTAGATGTATAAAAAATATCTAGAATTGTTGTGGACCAGGGCTGCCAATTCAATGCACTAGCTAACCGACACTTACATTTCTATATATATATAAGCAGCCAAAGTTGTTATTTTCTGCTAGTTTAATTTTTTAAAAATTTTATAAACTAAACCATGAACCTAAAAATCTTTAACTTTATGTACTCTAATGGTGTATTTCAAGATTGTCTACTTTTTTACTTTGAAAAAAATTAACCTATTTTTCTCTAGTTATCCTATTGAAAAACCGGTTTGTTAACATAATCCAATGTAAACTCATAAACGTATGTATCTGAGTTGAAGACGATTGTAAAAAAAGGTTATCATCTTTACAACTTTCGTCATGTTGTAAACATTATTTTTCAATTTAGTTTATCTAATTTGATAGCCAATCAATAACTAGTATTTAGCTTAATGTGTTGGAAAACATTAAAAAATGTCTAGTGGTACATGTTTAATTATTTCATTCTGCGACAAAATTTACTATCTATACTATATATATATTTTTTAATTGGCACGTTTTTGAGAAGCAAGAATTGTTGTAAGACAGTTCAGTCCACATAAGTCCGCTGCCTCCACCAAAAAAAAAAAAAAAAATTGCTCTGGGAGTCTGGGACAGTGTTTATTTATAAGCATAAATTGAATGTCCCGTGACTAACCAGCATGGTATAGTGCCAATATATCTTTAATGAATTGTCTATTCGGCAATAGTATTTCCTCAATACCCCAAAGGCCAATTGATATAAAATTATAAATACGCAGAGAGCCTTGCCACCGAAACAATAATCACAGCCTCACACACAAAAACAAAAATAATCGTAGACAAGAGAGAAGATAAACATGTCGAATACATTCACGATGATCGGCGGTGAAGGCCCTAACAGTTACCAACAACATTCGAAATACCAGGTTTAGTATTTGATTTCGTATATTACTATATTAAAACCATCTCTCTGGAGGTTTAGATTTTCATTACCAAACATTTTATGGTTAACTAGGGAGCATTGCTTGAAGCTGCAAAGGAGAAGATCAATGAAGCCATCTCCACAAAACTCGATATCCATCTCACTTCAAATCTCGTTAACATAGCAGATTTCGGTTGTTCCACAGGACCTAACACTTTCGCCGCCGTACAAACCATAGTAGATGCCGTGGAACACAAGTATCAAAAAGACATTGAGTTCCAAGTTTTCTTCAATGATTCTTCATCTAACGATTTCAACACTCTCTTCAAGATACTTCCTCCGGCTAGAAAATATTACGCAACCGGTGTTCCGGGTTCTTTCTTTGGTCGTGTTCTTCCTAAGAACATTTTCCATGTGGGAGTTTCTTCTTACTCACTCCATTTCGTATCCAAGATTCCCAACGAAGTTAAAGATCGTGATTCTCCGGTGTGGAACATGGACATACATTGCACCGGATTCTCAAAAAAGGTAGCCAACTTGTATCTTGATCAATACAAGATCGATGTGGGGAGTTTCTTGAACGCGAGAGCTCAAGAAATCGTATCTGGTGGATTGCTATTGCTTCTTGGATCATGTCTACCAAATGGAGTTCAAATGTCCGACACCGTTATTGGAATGATGATAGATTTCATTGGATCTTCTCTTAATGAAATCGCTAAACAGGTAAAATCCAAACCACAAAAAATTCATTACCTCTTTCGATCATAGTATTAGTACTAATCAATACTAACATATTTGGTTTCATCTTCTAATCGAAAGGGTCTAACTGATCAAGAAAATCTCAAATTGCCTATATATCTTGCACATGCGGATGAGTTGAAGCGAATCATCGAGGAGAACAGATGTTTCACAACTGAAGTATTCGAAATAATTAGCCATGCCAAGGGAGAGTATCCGTTAGACCCAGAGTATTTGACGAAGACGTTTAAGGTCACAATTGGAGGATCTGTAGCTTCACCATTTGGGCAAGATGTGATGGAGAAAACATATGAGCTTGTGAAAAAGAAAACGCAAGAAATGCTTCCTCAAATAGCCAAAGCCGAACCCGGAATGCAATACCCCATTGTGTTTCGAAAAATTTGATTTCATGATCAGTGTAGATCTATGATGTACTTTGAAATAGATTTAAGGAAATTTAGTTAAATTGTCTCAAAAGCTACAGGAAAACAATACAATAAGTGAATTGAAAAATTATCGATTTCATTAGTAAATTCCCCTGTTAGAAAACTCGGCCTTCTTGGCCGATTGCACGGTGGTTAACCGGTTGACGGTCGAGCTTTATGGCAATTATGGTATAATCGGTCAGATAATCGTATTTGATCAAAAAAATTATGTTTTAAGTATTAAATAATAAGAAAAACACAAAAACTTAAAGAGCTAAGAAAACAAAATAAATATTTTAGGAAAATAAATACTTTTTGAGTTTTTATTAGTTAGTTAGGTATATAAATATTTTTATTAGAAATTTGAGCAGTGAGAAATGGAGAGAGAAAGATTGAACTATTTTTCCTTTTGTTCTTTCTTTTAGAAAGTGACAGAGAGAAAAAAAAAGTGTTTTACAGAGAGATTAATAGGTGCGCGTGTTATGTGTATGTGAAACGTCACGCGCGAATAAATATTAAGTCAAAGTGAGAGTATATTCTCTCCAAAAATTTAAGCGGTCCGGTATGGATAAAAGAACTCAATATCCGGTTAGAATTAAGTACCCTGAAACAGGTGACATTAACCAAATGTCATGGTCTCCAGATTGTTTGTATAGTTTTCGGTTAGACTTGATTTTCAAAACGATACTACAATGTGTGTATCGTAAAGTACCCAGAAATAATGGGTTTATTATTATATTTTTAAGAGTATATAAGCCTAAAATATCCAAAAAATAGCGGGAAACAATACATTTAGCACTATACACATTTACTTAGAAGAAAAAGGAAAATTATTAAAAACCGTTTGATTTCGAAAAAGAAACTCTTGTGGTCTTGAGCTCGTTTTCAGAGACATTAATCCCGACATGAAACCAAAAGAGAAGATGTTGGAGTTATAAAAAAGAGCTGAAGGTAAACATTTGTATAGAAGTTGTACACCTAAATTTAATACCATTATTGACTGATTAGCGATTCGTGTCAAGTGGATGGGAATTTGGTGGTTATGGGAATTCTATGTATATATGCAGAAAGGTGGATTATGTACTCTAATAGTGTATTTCAAGATTGACAAATCTGCATGGGTAGATCGTTCAATTCTCGTAATGTAGAAAGGATTCACCGATTGAGTGAAATAATATGTGCATAATATGGTTTAGATAAGCGCGTAGTGTCAGTTGAAATGTATTATTGGATTGAAGATACGCTTGCTGAGATCAATGAGAATGGCACAGCACCCGTGGAGATGGTTACCAACCATGACTTGCGTGTGTTTAAATTGTTGCATAAATGTGAGAAGACTGTTAACATCTCCGTCACATTCCGAAAGCATGTGGGAGATGATGGTCTGGTCATTTTGAAGGCTAAGGAAGGCGTGGCTGCTGAAATAAAAAAGGAAAGAAGTCATTATGGTCGCACAGAGGAAAATGGAAAACACAATCATAGTAGTGGGAGTGGATTGTTGGGTTTTAGAGATGAAAATGGAGATGAGAAAATACTAAAGTACATGTTGGTATAGAAAATGCTAAGGATAAATGTAAAGGTGGAGAAGAGATCAAAGATGGAGGTACAGTTGAATCACAATCACAAATTGTAGCAGAAGATATTGAGGAGGATGAAGAGGAGGAGGAGGATCATGAGGAAGCCGGAGGTGAGGATAATGATGAAGATGGAGATGAGTATCATGATTAAGACGGAGATGAGTATCATGATGAAGACAAATATGAGGATCATGAAGAAGATGAAGGTGAGAAGAATTACAAATAGGATTTCTGGCATGACCTTGTTTTAAATGATACGTTCTCACAGGTGGATGGAGAGGACAACGTAGATGATGGTCACTTCTAATTCCCAAAGAAACGTGAAAGAGCATTCCAATATTCCAGTTTTAGAGAGCAGATTCAACGATCATTGCAGAGATTTGGAGTTCCGTGACTGGCTCCGCGATGATAAATTTGTTGATGAGCCACTACAATTTTCGTCGAGGTATATAAATATAGTTTTTCTAGATGGCGATGAAGATGAATATTTTGCTGATACACCGCTTGAAAATTTGAAAAACACCGCGAAAAAGCTTTATATCATGGATGTGAGTGGTGATGATGATTTCCTGAATACACTGCCTACAAAATCCGAAAACACTTCCAAAAAACCTTATATCATGGATGTGAGAGGCGATGATGATTTTCTAGATACATCGCCTGCAAAATCGAAAAACACTGTCAAAAAGCCTTATATCATGGACTTGAGTGGTGATGATGATTTCGTGGATACACCTCCGAATAAATCAGAAAACAATGCCTCCACTACCACTAATGAGTTCTTCAATACACCTCCTATGTCATTGTTGCAAAGTCTCCTTTTCAGTAATAAAGATTTCGAGGATCCTTTGCCAAGCTCGAGAACAGATGTAAGTTTTCGTAGACAAAGATTTGGAATCGGTTAGATATTAGGTTGGTAGATATATATGGTTATGAAGATCCACCAGCTGTATTTAATGATATGGCTTGTGTTCCATTAAAATTGATTTGAGGTATGAAGATGGTGCCATTTACCTAGGGAGATTGTTCAAGAACAAAGAGCATTTCAAATTCATGTTGGCTATATGCTATAAAGGTGGTCTTTAAGTTCAGGTATCACTGTCATGCGAAGTTATATGTTGAAGCCAGATGTATTGACCCTAGGTGTGACTGGAAGGTTAAGGCTTATAAAGTTGAGGATTCTGATATTTACGAGATAAGAAAGGCGAAACTGGGTCATGTGTGAGATTCAGATAGTAGAGGGCAATTTTTGAAGCATGCAACATCAAAAGTTATTGCGGCTTTTTTGAGATCGAAGTATGATACAACATTAGTTTGACCTAGGGCGAAGGATTTACTGGCTGCATTACTTATTGAGCATAGGATTGCTGCAACATATTGGAAGTATTAGAAAACAAGAGAGTTGGCAATCTGTACAGCCCATAGAACATATGAGAATTTGTTCAAGTTGCTTCTCGTGTACTTTTTCGTACTCAAGTACTGAGGTAGATGAATTGGGACATACACGATTTAAGTTCTCATTTTGACGGCTGGAAACATTTGAGGAAGGTGGTGGTTGTGGATGGAACATACCTGTTTGGAAAGTACAAAGGTTGTCTCCTAACAGCAAGTGGATAGGATGTGAACTGACAAGTCTTGGAGTTGGTTTTTTGAGAAATTACAAGAGATCATTAGAGTCTGGAGATGATGCGGATGTAGATTCTCGGATAGATGCAGCTCAATCTATACAGCAAAGGAAACATGGTATCTACTTGCAAAACACGCTAGCTGTCTGTACACATACAACAAAACGTTCAAAACAAGTTTAAAAAACGGCAAAAGGAGATGGTTGGTTTGGCAGGAGATGCATTAAGACCATTGGAGTTTAAGAAGATTTATGCATCGCTTAAGCTAGTGGATATACATTGTTGGGATGTACATGGAGAAAATAAATAAAAAGCATTGGACAAAATGTTACTTCGAGGGGGAGAGATATAATTTGATGTCTAGTAACATTCCCGAATCCTTGAAACACACCCTACTTCCTGCCAGGGATAGTCCTATTGTTTTATTGTTAGAGCTTATTTGGCGGATGCTTAGCAGATGGCATGAGAGTAGACATAAGAAAATCAGAAAATGCATGGTAAAATTCCATTTGAAGTAGAGAAAAAGCTTTCTAACCACTTGAATTTGTCCCTAGGACTTCTTGTTGCAGAACTCGTAACGTGGGATTTAAAGTTACATCTGGGACAAGTGTAGCGCACCATGTTTCTCTAGATAAAAGAACTTGTACATGTCCTGAATTCAAAATGCTCCTAATTCCTTGCCAATACGCAATAGCAGCAATAACCATTAATAACCTCTCGTATAAGACTTAATAGGCGACATGCATTCAAAGTTCATGTGGGAAAAAACATTGTCGGGTAGTTCTACCGGTTCCAAACCCAGATGACATTGATGTTCCGACTGATGTGAGAGAGGGTGTCGTAGTTCTCCCTCCTAAGACTAAGCATCCTCTAGGGAGACCACCAACAAAAAAAAAATTTTCAATTAGTGAAATACCAGTAGTCCCATGAGCCTCTTTATTTTGGTTAATGACATTGAAGTTTAGATGAAAATTATATTGAAAATTTGAAAATTCTATAACTTAACTTGTCCTAGGTACTTACGAAGAAAGCCAGAATTAATAAATGTATGAGGTGTTTTATAGAAGGACATAATCGGGCTACTTTCACCGTTCCATTGAGATGATGACCATTGGTGTACGTTCTGAGTAACCATTTGATGTACGTTTTGGTTGATGGATTGTTCGTCTACGTTTTGACTGGTGTACGTTTTTGATTAGTGTATGTTTCATCAGTGTACGTTTTGTTGGTGTACGTTTCAGTTGGTGTATGGTTTGGGTTGTGTACATTTCGCTGGTGTACGTTTTCGTTGATGGAATGATCGTGTACGTTCTTATTGGAGTTCAATACCTTTTGGAGTATTTTTTTGCGAAGAGAAATGTTAATCTATGTTCTTGGGTACAAGAAATTGGTGTACGTCTCCAATTAGTTTTCGATTTTATTGTAATTATTTGCGATGTACATAAAACATCCATTTGCATTGTAGGATTTCATTACCAATCAAGTATATACGATAAATGACATACCAATAAAATTAAATTTAAAGTATCTAATAGAAGAGTTTATGATACAAAAAGGTAGTATATTACAATATTAAAAATATTAGAAGCATGGTACATATCCATTAGAGAAAGTCAATATATGTAGAAGTCGTTGCAAAATGGGTTAAAATTTAGATCGTGTTCAAAGGCACATTCTGGCATCTTAACAAGTGCATTGTCTGGGTAAGAGAAAGTTATTATGTGGGTATTGTTGCAACGGGCGCTATGACAAGATACGTAATAAATTAACTCCTCTCCCATATGTCTCACTGTGCCTGGTCGTAGAGGTGAGTGGTGTAGTTCAAACTGGTGAAAGTGTTTGGTGGCTCTGTTTGCATCGCCATGACAAAAGTTGAAAATTGATGCTGCCAGGGTGGCATCCGCGTGATCTGGAACGTTTAGCTCCATGAGATATGCTCCACCATTTATGTCTGCACCGTTGCATACTAGTCTTGGAGATTTGCAGTAAATTGCATAAGTGTTACCTTGTTCCAGACACTTTTCAAAGAATGGGAGCCCTCTTCCTCTAGGTCGGATGCCTAGGAGATCTCGGCAAAGTTACCACAGGTTACAGGTCTATACAACTTCGTTGCTATAGCTGAGGTGATAGGTCTGTTTCCCGGCTCTATTAAACGGTCCGAGATGTGATGTAGGAGTTTACTCTACTTCAAATCCTACATATACTCATATCATTGTAGTATGTAGGTATCAATCCATAATGGGAAGGTAAGACACTAGAAATGCAATAGATTATCTAATTCAAGCAAGCATAAATGGGTGATTGAAACTATGAAACTAATGACTAAAAGAGACTTCAAATAAGCAAGAACAAGTGAAATAAACAGAGAAACTAAGACAGGTTCGAAATTCAAACAATCAAGAACTAGTGGGCTTGAGAAAGGGCAATTGATCTAGGGAGAGTCTTGGCTTAACTAGTGATGCTTCAAAACATTCAAAACAATGCTATTCCTAGGCATAGAATTAACAGCTATATCTAGCTGAATTCATTGATACTAACCAATTTGCTAAACACATATTTAAGACAAATTCCTTTACTCAAACACATGATCTGCAAGCATTACAAGCAACTAATCCAATTCTATATTGCCAATCTACTCCTTAGGCAGCTAATTCCTTAGGTTAAGATAAGCAAATCTCTTACTTGACTCATTAAGGCAATTCATCAAACACTTACCAGGCATAAGAGAACCCTAGAATCTAGATCAACTTAGCAAGGGCTAATCTAGCATTAGACTCAATAAATAAGATGGAACAATCACATTAAGCACTAAGCAATCACTAATTTAACCTTAAATCTCCCTATCTCTATCCCATCTCAAACCCTAAGCAAACTACTCACTAATCATGATCCTAATCACAGCCCAAAGCAAGGAGAGATAGTAAATCATGGTGAGAAAGAAGATAAACACCAGCTTTTGATTGAAAGAGTAAGATTCAACAAGAGATTACAAGAAAACCTAAGGGAAATGCAAAAGAGAAAGCTATTATTCAGAGAGTAAAGATGATAAGATAGAGAGATTATGTTTTTAAGTTGCAGCCTATATATGATTTTCAGGAAAAACCCTTTGTAAACCAGAAATAAACCGAAAAGCAGCTGGTTCGGGCGCCTGATATCGACTTGTCACGTCGATACTCTGGTCGATATCGGTTAGCAGAAGAGTGTATCGGCCAGGTCTAGCCGATACTCACATCGATACAAATTCCCCTTGGTAGAGTGTCTTGGGTGATCTCCTCGATACGCTGTTCGATACAATCACCCTTTAGTTAAGGCACATCATGCTCCAATGTCGATACAGTGGTCGATACACTTCTTTGGCCTGCGTACCGAGATGATGCTATGTCGATATGTTGGCCGGTACAAGGGCTTCAGAGGAAGTGCATCGATCAGTTGTAGCTCGATATTCTTATGGTGTCATTTCTCTTTGTATCGACTCTGGGACTTCGATGTGTTGATCGGTATAGCACCCCAGTATGTATAGATGCGCGAAGCCGATATGCTGCTCTATATATTGTGTATCGACCTGCTATGTCGATATCCTACTCGATACGAAGCCTTCTCGCCTTGGCTCCTTCATTTTTTGATTCCCAGCTCTCCCTCTAGTCCTCAAACTCCCGAAATGCACCTGGTAAGTGGTAGGAATGCACCTAATATGCAATGCAACTCTTATATATACTCTATATGCAAAGTGGACACAATAGGGACAAGAACATGCAGAAATGCATTCTTGAAAACTACCAAACAATGCGAAAATACAAGCTAATATGGTGTAAATAATGAGTGTATCAATACTCCCACACTTGCCTTTTGCTTGTCCTCAAGCAAACAAGAACAAATGAGGGAATGAGGTTTAAAAGTGGGAGCTCAAAACTAAAGATACCAATGGAAAAACTGATTCAATGCCCAAGTTATATGTTCTAAGATGTATATAGATTGTTCTGCTTCAAAAGCTTTAGCCATACACTTCCTAACAAACAAAGAACTGATGCTTAGCCTACACAAGCATTCAAATCAACCAACTCTTTAACATTCATTCAATGTAACCAATGGATCAAGTTTGTGCAAATAATGAGAAAACATTTTGTTTAAGGGTTAAGCTTATGAGATGAAAATGATCTCATTCAAATAAGGGTTCAAAGATTCAGGAGATCACTCAATGAAATGATTCTATCTTAGGCAAAATGCTAAAGGTAAAAGCATACTTATGCATGCAAGTTAAAGCTCTCTTCTACCCTTTTTGCCCAAAGATGAACCTAAGAACTTCTAAAACCCAAGTGAAACCCCTAGATCTACCCTTTCCCAATGCACTTTCCATCTTCTTCTTCTTGATGTGTCGAGAAACTTCCTCTTTGCTTGTGTGGTTGACTTCTTTTTGGGACTTGCTCTTCTTTGTTGTTTTTGGTGCCATTTTCATCACCTTTGGTGGATTGCTTGGTCTTAATTCTCCTTTTGGATGACCTTGTAAGCTTTGTTGTTGGCATCTTCTTTTTCTTTAACACTTAGAGCTTTTCTTCCTTATACTTAACAACAAACTTAACTTGTTTCCCCATACTCCCATCCCCATACTTCTTCTTCTTCATTTAAAGGATATAAACAATAAAACTCAAACCACTTATACTACCCCTTTTCCAATCTCCTAACCTAGTACCAAGCTTAAAATGCAAGCTGGTGTCTACAAGAGAGCTTCTCCTCGCCAGCCTTATTCCTAACAATTTTTGCCAAGATAAAATCAAAAATGATGCAATACAAGACCTCACAACTCTGACAATAGTGTTTAAGTTTAGAAGGAAGGATTGGTTTAAGGTGTGGATAACTGTCCCATAATGATAAGGATCAGCTACTTGGATCAACAAGAGTGGTAAGAAGGGAACACGATAATCCAAGTATGTATATGGGTAGCCATGTAATCACTCTCAAGGCACAAACAAGATAATCCAAGTATGTATATGGGTAGCCATGTTATCACTCTCAATGCACAAACAAGATAATTCAAATTCAGGATTATGGTTCTAATAAGATAGAGTTGGAATCAAATGAAAGCAAGCTTTAGCATAAGTCATGAGTGTCAATGCAAGAATTCTAAGCATGGTGGAACCTTAACTTCAAAACTCACTACTATGCATTTAAACAACAAGTAACCAAGGCATTGAAAGCAATTAAAAAATGGGCATCTTAACAAGTGTTTATCATCTACTCCCTATGCAAATGTGTGAAAAGCTGCATGAAATGCATCTACACTCAATCTTAGTCATTCAAATGCACCTAAATGATTCTTTTTGGTT
Organism: Thlaspi arvense; assembly: GCA_911865555.2. Lineage (NCBI taxonomy): Eukaryota > Viridiplantae > Streptophyta > Magnoliopsida > Brassicales > Brassicaceae > Thlaspi > Thlaspi arvense. Next base: position 12,835,906 of record OU466861.1, read on the forward strand.
TCTAAAAATTTGAAAATTTTCTGATTTTCTCAATGAAATGCATGAATGTATGCATGAGACTCAAGTATGCAAAGGGGAAAATAAGAAAACAAAACACAATGTTAAATGCAACCCTCCCCCACACTTAAATTACACAGTCCACTGTGTAATAGAAGTCTTAGAGGAGGTGTAAACAACGGAAAATGATGAGACAAAAGGCAGGGTACAAGAAGTGAAGGAGAAAAGGTTAGATGAGACTTACTGCTGTTTGCATGGCCGATATCGGGGTCAGAGGTCGATATGCCCGTCGATATACCTTTGAAGGGGCGGGTATCCGGGAGGGACATCGATACACATGGTCGATATTGGTCTAGCTGGTCCGTATCGATCTGCGCATCAGTATAGATGTCGATACGCCTTGATGCGGAACTCGGGGATCGCTGTCACCCTTTAGTTAAGGCACATCGACGCTGTTTCCTTTGATATCCTCATCGGTATACTCGTGCTCCCTGTGTTGCCTTGATCGGTACATGGGTCGATATGCATGATGTCGGGTGTATCAGGGCTAGTATATTGGCATTCAGGTCGATACAGGATCCTCTCTTATGTATCGGCCTTCAACCTGATTTGATACTTTTGGTCGATACGGGTGTAAAACACACTATATCGATCAAGTGGTACTGATATGCTCATCGATACAAGCCATATCGACTTGATCTCATTGATATACTGGTCGATATTCCACCCTTCGAGTCTTTCCTTCTTTGTAACTCAGCTGTGCTTTCCTGACTTTTTCCCATTCGTTTAGGCTTCCTGGATACTAGAGCAAACAAGAAAAACATGATACAGTAAATAATATAAACATGGATAACATGGGAATACCTCCCAAGAGTGCTTGTTTAGAGTCACTGAGCTTGACTTTTGTTACTTCTTAGGTAGCTGGAGGGTCTTGGAGGTGAATGTTAGTATCATCTCCAAGTGTGTCATTAGCCATGTAAGGCTTCAACCTATGCCCATTCACTGTAAACTCTCCTTCTTCTGGCTTGAACAATGTAACGGCTCTATAGGGAAGCACTTCTTTGATCTTGAAGGGGCCTGTCCATTTGGATTTGAGCTTTCCTGTAAATAGCTTCAGCCTTGAGTTGAATAACAGCACCTTGTCTCCAGCTTTGAAGTCCTTGGGTCTTATCCTCTTGTCGTGAAAAACCATTGTCCTCTCCTTATAGATCATGGAGCTCTCAAAGGCTCACGGCGACTCTCCTCTAGCTCATGTAGATTAATGAGCCTCTTCTCCTGTGCTGTCTTAATGTCAAAATTCAGCAGCTTTGTTGCCCACAATGCTTTTTATTCCAGCTCCACAAGTAAGTGACAAGCTTTGCCATAGAGGAGTGAGAAGGGGGTTCTATCAATGGGTGTTTTGAAGGCTGTCCTGTATGCCCACAAGGCATCATCTAGTTTGTAAGACCAGTCTTTTCTTGTGATACCAACAGTCTTCTCTAGGATGGCTTTTATCTCTCTGTTGGACACTTCTACTTGACCACTTGTCTGGGGATGGTAAGGAGTGGCGACTTTATGCTTGACACCGTTCTTCCTAAGCAGGTTTTCAAAAACTTTGTTAATGAAGTGGCTTCCCCCATCACTAATGACACATCTTGGTACACTATACCTTGGAAAGATGATTGTCTTGAAAAGCTTCAGCACAACCTTGGCGTCATTTGTAGGACTAGCCATTGCTTCAACCCACTTCGAGACATAATCCACATCAACAAGGATATACTTATTCCCATAAGATGAAGGGAAAGGTCCTATGAAATCAATCCCCTAAACGTCGAATATGTCCACTTCAAGTACTGAGTTCAGAGGCATCTCATCCCTCTTAGAGATGCTTCCCTTCCTTTGGCTTGCATCACATGATGATACATAGGCATGAGTATCCTTGAATAGACTTGGCCACCAAAAAATGGCTTGGAGCACCTTTTGCGCTGTTTTGAAGGTTGCAAAATGCCCTCCATAGGTATAGCCGTGACAGTGGTGAAGGATCCCTCTGACTTCTTCTTCAGCTATGCACCTTCTGAACAGCCCATCAGCTCTTTTCTTGTAGAGGTATGGCTCATCCCAATAATAGTGGGACACATCTTTGAAGAACTTCTTCTTGTGGTAAGCATCAAGTTTGGTTGGGACATCTCCACAGGCTCAGTACTTGGCGAAGTCAGCATACCAAGGCAGCTAGTTCTCCTCTAAACTCATCACTTCAGCTACCTTCATTGTCAAAGCATTCAGTTGCTCTCTTGGGAGAGTATCATTGATTGGAACAAGGTCATCAATCCTCAGCCTTGAAAGGTGATCAGCTACTCCATTCTCAATGCCTCTCTTATCCACGATCTCCATGTCAAACTCTTGCAAGAGGAGGATCCATCTGAGCAGTATCGGTTTAGTGTCTTTCTTGGCATAGATGTGCCTTAGCGCAGCATGGTCAGTGTATACTATCACCTTAGACCCCACCAAGTAGCTTCTGAACTTTTCAAATGCAAAGACAACTGCTAGGAGCTCCCTTTCTGTTGTAGCTTATCTTGTTTGAGCGTCATCCATAGTCCTGCTTGCATAGTAGATGACATGAAGTTTCTTGTCTACTCTTTGCCCCAAGACCGCTCCAACAGCATAGTCACTGGCGTCACACATGATTTCAAATAGCAAACCCCAGTTTGGAGCTTGGACAATTGGCGCTGATACAAGAGCTTGTTTGAGGATGAGGAAGGCTTGTAAGCAATCTTCGTCAAACACAAACTCTGTCTTCTTACACAGTAGTCTCGTCAAGGGTCTTGCAATTTCTAAGAAGTCCTTGATGAATGTTCTGTAACAGCCAGCATGCCCTGATATTACCATATATTTTACTTATTTGGCATGCATTTAGGATAATTTTTCATGCATTCATCTTGCATTATAGGCTAGTTTGTTCCATTTGTTACATTTTAGGTCCTAGATCTCTTTGCATTCCCATTTTGCATGTTCCTTGCACTTTTGCAACATTATCAGGTTGTTTAGAGCACTCTGGAGTTGTGGAGGTTATGTGGACGTGAGGAGGATCGAAACGAATCTTGTGGACATTTGGAGAACTCAGCCATGCATGCAAAGGACCCGAGATCGAGTAGCGGATCGAACAAGGCAGGTCGATCTAGACGAGATCGACCAGAAGATCGAGTGACCCAAGTCGATTCAAGGGGAAGGATCAAGACTAAGATCGAGAGAGGAGATCGATCTGGAGTACGGACGTAGATGACGCCATGCAGAACGAGAGCCAGATTGAGACCACGACTCGATCATCCAAGGATCGAGTAGAAGATCGAAGGAAGTGCTCGATCCATCCAACCAGATCGACTTGAAGATCGAGCAGAAGAAGGCGATCAATGAAGAAGATCGAGTGAACTGATCGATCTCAAGGTCGATCTCTGGGGCCTTAACCGCTTTTGGCATCTAGCGAGGGGACCATTTGGAGTTGTTTGGCCATTTTAGGCAAAGGCGGCTATCCTTTTCGAAAAAACTTTTCATTCTTATCTTTTTCAGCTTTCTCTTAGGCGATTATCCGCCATTGTCATTGTTCTGGAATTTTTCATGTTTTGACATGACTCTTTTTAATATTAAGCAGTATCTCTTTAATCGCTCTTTAATCATGCTTAGTTCATCTTTTATTGCATTTCAATCGGTTTTAAACATGAGTAGCGAGTAGTTCTTTTTGGGTTAAGGGTCGTGGCGATTCAAGGGTTTAAGGGGTTTAAGCTTTGTGTTTTTCTTGTTCTTCATTCATTCCTTTCTAGGATTTTGGGGTCTTAAGGCTTAGAGAGTCTTGGAAAAGATCTCTATGATTCCAAGGCTGTCTTACCCTGACCGGATTCAGATATCCTAGAAAACCAGATCCTAGAGACTAATCTAACCTCTCCCAAACGCCATGGTTGTAGAGGAGGTTAGTTAAGCCGTTTGTTGAGATCTGTAATCCATGCTCTTCGATCTCTTTTTTCACCAAAAGCCATGGGTTTGGAGGAGAGATTGAAGAAGGGAATCATACCACACGCCATGAATGAGTCTATTTAAGATTCTCAAGGCTTAGGGAAAGCTCGTCAATGAGTAGATCTATGTGTTTTCAAACCAAAGCTTGACCCTTGAACACTCTTGAATATGACCCTCGATCCTGAACCCCCTTTTAGCATTTTTAAACCTCAAGTAATTATCTTTTAGTTTCAAAGCTTGCATCTTGTTCATTAGAAGTCGTTTGCCTTTAAGTTGTTACATCGATCTGTTTTACCCGATTTAGCTCTCGATTTTTAGTTATTAGTAGATTCGCATTTTTAATCTTCTGCTTTCTCCTAGTAGTAGTTAACCCTCTTCCAGGGATTTTAAAATAGTTTTGCATTTTATTTGGTCATTGCATTTGGTTTTCCATGATTTTACCAATCATTTTCCTGATTTGCTTAGATTTGCTTTACCCTTGCATTCCTAGTGTTCTTCCTGCTTCCTAGGTTGGATTGATACCCTTACTGCTATACTACATCATAGTTGTGGTTTGAGATTTGATATTTCACCTTGCTAAACAATCTGTTTATCAAATGGCGCCGTTTCCATCTTAGGATCTTTAGGAAGCATTAGGATATGGGGTTTAGTAAAGACTAAGCCTTTAATTTCATTTATTTACTAATCTCTTTCTCTTCACACTTGTGTCTTTCAGGTACCTGAATTTGCGCTCCAGGGGTGACAACAATCTACTTAAACCCCTGGACAATATTCACCAACTCGGAAGTTCAAGATCAAGAAGAGCAAGAGAGCAACCTCAAGCCTTTGAAGAGATTGTGCAAGCTGGTATAGTTGACATTGAAAGTATGGCTGAGCAGGAACATCCTGAGGGACCTCCACCAGCTCACGGTGCTATAGGAAGGGGAAATGGAAACCCCAACCACGCTGCTAGACCACCACAGATCATTGGTGCCGGCGATGCTCCAAACACTCATCACAACCTCTTTGGGATCACTCCTCCACGAGTCCAAAACAACAACTTTGAGATCAAGCCTGGCTTTGTCTCTATGGTTCAGAACAACAAGTTCCACGGGCTGGCAATGGAAGACCCTTTGGAGCATCTTGACAACTTTGAGCAAGTATGTGGGATGATAATGATCAATGGGATCTCGGAAGATGCTTTCAAGGTTAGGCTCTTCCCATTTTCTCTTGGGGATAAAGCAAGACACTGGGAGAAGACCCTTCCACAAGGCACCATTACTTCTTGGGCTGATTGCAAGAAAGCGTTCCTCTCAAAGTTCTTCTCAAGCACAAGAACAGCTCGTTTGAGAAGTGAGATTAGTGGCTTCACTCAAAGGCAGAACGAGACATTCAGTGAAGCTATGAAGCGGTTCAAGGACTATACCATTCAGTGTCCTCACCACGGCTTCAGTGAAGAGACCCTCTTGAGCACAATATACCGAGGCGCATTACGTAAGATCTGAATGTTACTTGATACAGCAAGCAAGGGTAACTTTCTTGGTCAAGAAGTGGAAGAAGGTATAGAGCTCACAGAGAACTTGGCTTTGAGTGATGGGAATTACACTGAGGACTACGACCGAGCACCTAGAGGTTCTGAGCTTGAGTCACACAAGAAAGAGCTCAAATTGCTCCATGAGAAGATAGACAAGCTCGTGCTTGCAAATCAGAAGCATGTACACTTTGTGGGAGAAGCTGAAGTTGTCTTAGATGAGCTAGAGTTGAGCCAAGAAGAAGCTAATTGGGTTGCTGGTCAGAACTACAACAAGCCTCAAGGTTATTCACAAGGGTACCAAGCCAACAACAATCTTACTTACAGGAGTACAAACGTTGAGAACCCTAAAGATCAGGTGTACCCCCCTCAGCAAGCAAAACCGTTTGTACCTTACAACAAGGGTTTTCAACAAAATAGTGGATATCAAGGGCAAGGGCAAGGGAACTTTCAGGGTCAGCAACAACAGCAAAGCAACAAAGGCTACACTCCTATGTTTCCTCCCGGCTTCGTTCCACAGCAGCAACAAATGCAACCCTAACCTCAGGATCCGGTTAAAGCAATGTTCCAAAAGTTGCTTCAAGGTCAAGCTTCTACAAATCAGAAGTTTGTTGAGATGAACAACCGGCTAGATTCTTCTCTTACTGACGTCTCTACACAGATCACCAATCTGAACAACAAGATCAAGCAGTTAGAGAAAGGAAAAGCAAGCTCAAGCGGTCAAGGAAGCCTACCTGGAAAGTGTGAGCAAAATCCCAAAGAGTATGCAAACGCTATCACCTTACGAAGTGGGAAAGAGCTTCCGCCGAGAGTTGCACCTAAAGCCAATGAGGACATTGTGGTTCAAGAGGGGGAGGGTAAACTTTCAGCTGATGAAGAAATCACTTTTGACAATGTGTGGATTGAGAGGCCAAGGAAAGGCAAAGAGGTTGTTGTAGAGAAGAAAGTAGAGGACATGAGGAAAGAGAAAGATGCATTTGTTCCTCCACCATACAAACCGAAGCTTCCTTTTCCTGGCCGGTTCAAGAAGCCGCTGCTAGAGAATCATAGAGCAGTCTTTGAGAAAAACTTGAAGGATGTTGAGATCAAGCTACCTTTGGTTGATTGTCTGGCCATGATGCCTAAATGTGCCAAGGTCTTCAAAGATACACTTACTAAGAAGAACAAGGAGAGTGAAGAGGTTTTGGTGCTTAGTGAAGAGTGCAGCGCCGTCATTAACAAAGAGATTGTGCCAAAGAAGCTTGGAGATCCAGGATCATTCACCATTCCTTGTGCTTTTGGTCCCTTGAAGTTTCAGAGCTGTTTATGTGATTTGGGAGCAAGTATCAATCTCATGCCCCACTCCATTGCAAAGAAGCTCGGTTTTACCAATTTTAAAGACCGTAGAATCTCCCTTGTGCTAGCTGATAGAAGCGTCAGACTTCCAGTGGGTATGCTTGAAGACTTGCCCGTGAGGATCAGTGGAGTTAATGTGCCAGCTGACTTTGTTGTCTTAGAGATGGATGAAGAGCCAAAAGATCCTCTAATCCTTGGAAGACCGTTCCTTGCAACCACTGGAGCCATCATTGACGTGAAGAATGGCAAGATTTCTCTACACTTGGGCAAAGACATCAAGCTGGACTTTGATATTAATGAAGTATTGAAGAAGCCAACAATTGGAGGACAAACTTTCTACATTGAGACTCTAGACGCTTTGGCTGATGAGTTGCTTGAGGAGATGGTATCTTCTCTGATCTTATAGAGGAGATGGTAGAAGTGTTTATGTATGACTTCTCTGTATATGGTGCGTCCTTTTATGCTTGTTTGTTGAATCTTTGAAAGGTACTCAAGAGATGTGAGGAAACAAACTTGGTGCTGAACTGGGAGAATTGTCACTTCATGGTGAAGGAAGGGATTGTACTCGGTCACAAGATATCTGACAAAGCAAAGATTGAGGTCATGATGAGTCTTGAGCCGCTGGTCAATGTCAAGGGGATAAGGAGTTTCTTGGGGCACGCTGGCTTCTACAGGCGGTTTATCAAGGATTTGTCCAAGATAGCTCGCCCTCTTACACGGTTGTTATGCAAGGAAGCTGACTTTGTCTTTGATGAGGAATGTCTTCATGCTTTCAAGACCATCAAGGAAGCTCTTGTCACGGCACCTATAGTACAAGCACCAGATTGGAGCTTACCCTTCGAGATCATGTGTGACGCGGGTGACTATGCCGTGGGAGCTGTTCTTGGTCAGAGGAAAGGCAAGAGGTTGCATGTTATCTACTACGCCAGTTGTACCTTGGATGACATGCATGTGAGATATGCTACAACCGAGAAGGAGCTGCTGGCCGTTGTGTTTGCTTTTGAGAAGTTCAGATCATACTTGGTAGGCTCTAAGGTTGTTGTATACACTGATCACGCGGCGTTGAGGTATATCTACTCGAAGAAGGATACCAAGCCGAGGCTCTTAAGGTGGATTCTCCTTCTACAAGAGTTTGATATGGAGATAAAAGATAAGAAGGAGATAGAGAATGGTGTTGCTGATCACCTTTCTAGGATGAGAGTGAATGAAGCTTTACCCTTGGATGATTCACTTCCTGAAGAGCAACTCATGATGATCAACACGGTTGTATGCACACGGCTGGAGGATCAGTTTGAAGATGTTTTGGTTTTGAGAGAAGAGAACCTACCTTGGTATGCTGATATAGTGAACTTCTTAGCTTGTGGAGAGGAACCTACTCATCTTGACCACTACCACAAGAAGAAGTTCATGAGAGACATCTCTCATTATTTTTGGGACGAGCCTTACTTGTACTAGAGGGGAGTAGACAGCTTGTTTAGAAGATGTGTTTCAAGAGAAGAAGCACAAGACATCCGTCTACATTGCCACGGTTTGTCATATGGAGGACATTTTGCTTCTTTCAAGACGGCAACAAAGGTCTTACAAGCCAGGTTTTGGTGGCCATCGCTGTTCAAGGATGCTCATGAGTTTGTTAAGGTGTGTGAAGCATGTCAAACAGCTGGAAACATCACGAAGAGGAATGAGTTGCCTCACGTGCCAATCTTTGAAGTTGATGTTTTTGACGCTTGGGGGATAGATTTTATGGGTCCGTTCCCATCTTCTTACGGCAACAAGTTCATCTTGGTGGCTGTTGATTATGTGTCTAAGTGGGTTGAGGCTATAGCTTCCCCAAGAAACGATGCAAAATTGGTGATCAAGCTCTTCAAGACCATCATCTTCCCACGGTTTGGAGTTCCAAAAGTAGTGATCAGTGATGGTGGCAGCCACATCATCAACAAAGTGTTTGAAAGTCTCTTGAAGAAGTATGGCGTGAAGCACAAGGTAGCTACACCTTATCACCCATAAACCAGTGGGCAAGTAGAGGTCTTGAATAGACAGATCAAGGCTACCCTAGAGAGGACCGTAGGAGTAACTCGGAAAGATTGGGCGGCTAAACTAGATGATGCTCTATGGGCTTACCGGACCACTTTCAAGACTCCTATAGGTACCACTCCCTTCACTCTTCTATACGGCAAGGCATGTCATCTTCCTGTTGAGTTGGAGTATAGCGCACTCTGGGCCGTGAAGCAACTGAACTTCAGTCTCAAGACAGCGCAGGAGAAGCGGTTGATTCAACTACATGAGCTACGGTTAGACGCCTACGAGAGTGCTAAAATCTACAAGGAAAGGACCAAGACAGTTCATGACAAGAATCTGGTTCATAAGGAGTTAAGGGAAGGCAGTCTGGTTCTACTCTACAACTCGAGGTTGAAGCTGTTCCCTGGAAAGCTCAAATCTATATGGTGTGGACCGTTTGAGATCAAGGAAGTTCTACCCTACAGAGCGGTTACATTGGTTGGCAAGAGCAGTAAGGCTTTCACGGTTAATGGGCACAAAGTCAAGCCCTACCTGGTGAGTGATTGCAGCAAGGAGAGCACCACCATGCTTCTCCAAGACCCACCTCAGGCCTAAACCAAGTAAAGTCTAGCTAAAGACATTAAAGAAAGCGCACTTGGGAGGCATTTCCATGTCTATCTTGTACATATTTTTGCTTTCTTTCTATTTCAGTTTTATGCTTTTTATGTTTAAGTGTATAAGTGAAAGGATAGGTGAATGGAGATCATGATCTTGGAGTCAAAAGAGGCAAGAAAGGTTTTGTATATGCTAGAGATCGAGTGCTAGATCGACTTATCCTAGCTCGATCTTTACTAGCTCGATCTTTACTAGATCGAGCTAGTGAATCGAGTGGAGTCAGTCTATCTAGATGAGATCGAGTAGACAATCGAGTGAGTCAGTTGATCATGGGAGGATAAACCACCCATACGTTTAGCTTGTAATGCAAACAAGTTGTGGATCGACTGACCTCACTCGATCCTTGAGGTTAGATCGATTAGTCTACTCGATCTGCCACTCGATCTAAGCCCAAACAACCCCCAAATCGATCACGTGGCTTGATCCAAGGAGCATAGCCTAAGTGACCAAAAATCATGGAACGAGGGGGCACAATCGATCTAAGACTCGATGCAATCTGAATCGAGTCCCTGATCGATCAACCCTCTCGATCCTAGTCAACATGGGCATGAGATCGAGTCCTAGACCGCCCAAATGGACTCGATCTCATGCTGAGGTAAGTAAATTTTTTTCCTCTTTTCTTCTTTCCCTCCGGTTTTTAAATTTGAATTGTGGTCAAGGCAAGCATCTTTGACCATGAAAGATGTGCCTTGACCACAATTTTGTCAGAAACCACTTGTTTGCCCATGGTTTTGTTAGTCTTTATATTTGCATGGTTTTGCCCACTCTCTCTCATTTTCATTTCGAGTTTTCTAAAGATAGAGAGAGTGTGAGTTTCTGTTTTCTTAAGGCTATTAACATCTTGCTTTCATCTTGTCAAAAGGTATTTTCGGTTCATTGATTTACTTGTTCAAATATTTTTTTTTTTTGTGGAAAATTGCCTTTTGATTCCTTAAGATGATTGTTAGTTGTTAGGGAATTAGCATAATTTTTAGAAATAGCTAGATATTAGGAAAATTTCTAGATTTAATCCTATCTCTAGATTCTCTTCTCTATTATCTAGCTATAATTTTTTATAAATTTCCCAAAATTATAGAGTTATTGTTAGAAGTTTTTCTTTCTTACCTTGTCTTTCTCTCAATTTCGCCACCTATACTCATTCTCTTCCTTGAGATTTGTGTTTCAGGTACCAATGACACCAAAGAGAACCAGAGAAGAGACAGCACAAGAAGGAGAAGCTCAAGAAGTGGTTCAAGAGAGGGTCAGATGGACAAAAGAGGAGAAACAAGCCAAGAAACGGCTGGAAAGGCTAAGGTTCGACCCCACAAAGTTCGCGAGCAGGGATCTGTTGGCTAAGATGGGGATCTTGGGAGACTTTGATCAGCTTCTCAAGAACATTGGGCTTTGGTGCTTATCAAGAATGGATTGCCCAACCTATCTTGAGGCAACCATAGACTTCCTCGCCACTTTGGAGTTCACTTACGAGAATCCAAGTCTTCCTACTCCTTCCCAAGGCCACATCACCTTCAAGATCAGGAGACAAGCCTATCATCTCTCCATCGCCGAGCTATGCCAAGCCTACGGCCTTAAGGCTAATGCCAAGCAAGTGGAGTTTCCCCCTTTCACTCAAGCTAACGACTTGTGGGATCTGATCAGCAACGATGACTACAAGGCAAACACAGCCAAGATCAAGCGAGTCCGCAGTCCTGTGCTAAGATACACGCTCAAGCTCATCGCCAACACCTTCAGTGGACGGTCTGTGGCTCCTACAGTCACCAAGAACGAGCTGTGTTTCTTGTTCCAAGGCGTTAAGCATCTTCTGTGTGATCCCAAGGAGAACGACGAGCCAATGGAGGACGAGCTCGGAGATGATGTTAACTACAGATGCATCTTGGCTTCCTCTCTACTGAAGTACAAGGCATGGGTTATGAGGTGCAAGGCAAGCTCGGCGCTTATAGGAGGCTTCCTTACACCAATGTTTGTTCAAGCTGGTGTACCCCTTCCGGACTTCGTTGCTTGCGCGGAGAGATCTTACACGGATAAGATTTACATGAGGAACACAGATAGCTTGGGATGCACGCCAGCTGAAGGATTCTTTGCATACTTGTTCTATGATTGCGAGAATTAGAAGAGAGTGTGCATCTTGCCAAACAAGGAAGAAACAGAGCTGCTAGGTGTTGGCAACGTTGAGTTTCTGCCGAGTGTAGAGGAGTGCTTTGCACCTCTAGGAGGCACAGCCGCTCCCACACAAGCTTTTCGCCCTCGATCAGAGTCACCCACATCCGATGCTGAGATGCCCAAGAGCTTTGTTCTCCCCACGCTTGACATTGAGCCAATAACCAAAGCCGAGAAGTTCCTTGCTTCAATCGTTGAGATGCAGCGCAAGATCAACAAATGGCAAGGAAAAATGATCAAGAAACTTGCCAAGAAGGTCAAGGCACTTCAAATGAACTCACCTAAGAAGACTACAAGCGTGGAGGTCGAGCAGCCAGAGAAGAGACATTGAGATCTGTGAGCCCCAAGCAACAAACCAACCTGCGCGCCACTCTCTCCATGAGGAAACGAGCAAGGAGAAAGGCAAGGAGATCAGCCACGACACTCCTAAGAAGAGCAAGAAGTCTGGAGCAACCTCAAGCTCCAGCTTTACTTAGTTCCAAGGTACCAACAACCAAACCATTGTATATACCATGCATCATTTGATTTTTGCTTTGTGTTTTGACTCCTTTGAATTTATTTGCCACCGAGACGGTGTCATTCAAGTTTGGGGGAGTGTATGGTGTGTTTGACATGTTTTCTTTGATCTTATTTTCTGTTATCATCATTTGAGTCATCATGCATTATGTAAGGCATAGAAAATACCAAAAAAATGATAAAAGTTTAAAAAATTTTCAAAAAAATTCATGTAGCTGCATTCGAATTGTTAAACATTTTAGGATTGAGTCTAGAATTTTTAAGCATTTAGGTTGTTTACATTTTCATAAGGGGCAAAAGTTTTTCTTGAAAACTGTTTGAAGCTCATGAATTGTTTCAAGGCCCTAGTTAGTAGTTCTTTGATGCATTGTACACACTTTGAAAGTAAGCTCTAACCATATTTGGATCAATTATTTTGATTTTCGTGGCTTAAGTTGAACATTCATGAATTGAATCCTTTCCTAATAAGTGAGGACCTTAATTTGAACTTCTAATTATCATACTTATGCATTTGAAAAAGGATACATGGATCACTTATACATATTTAGACTTTCTTCTTCCTTTCACCACTCTCTTGTAAGCCTAAATAGACTTCCCCACCTTTACCTTACCCTTCTTTCAAGCCAATGTTCTTGTGTGATAAATCTTTGTGAGGCCTCTTTTCGGTTGAACTTAGCATAAAGTGTTAGGTTTAGACGATATGATTAGGCTTTCATATTGATGCTAGCTTTGCATTTTGAAGCTAGTTTTAGGCTTAGGATAGGGCGGGTATTCATGGGAATCGCTTTGTTTTGCTTTGGTTTAAAGAGTTTGAAGTTTGGAAGTTAAATAAAAAGGTTTTAATGGTTTTAAGTGGAAGGCTTATTGTTTTAAAATGAAAGCTCTAGTTTGAATAAGAAGGTAGCTCTCAAAAGAAAAGAAAAAAGAAAGAAAAAGAGCCAAAACGCCAAATGTTTAAAAAGAAAAGAAAAAAAAAATGAGTAGAGAGCTATCAACGTAAAAAGAAAAGAGCTAAATATGTTTTCAGCCTTACCACTAGCCAAAAGAGTTTTAAAATGATGCTTTTTATTTGGGTTTTTGCTAGGCGAATTACCTTGATGATGAGGGTAGTCTTTAGGAGGGTGAGTGAGCTTAAAAAAAAAAGAAAAATGAGAGAGGGTTCTAGGATCATTGTTAGTATGTATGGGTAGATGAGAGTCTAGTCATGTATGCATCAATTGTCTTTACCTTTAGCATTATGCATAAGTTCGACCATTCTTTGAGATAACCCCTTGTTTGAATCACCCTTATAAATGAGATCATTCTTATCTCATAACCTTATCCCTAAGCCAAATTTATTCGGTTTTAAAGTGCATAAGTGTGATTCACGGTTTTGAGCTTAATAAATGTTAAAGGTTATGATTCTTGGATTGTTTGGGATATGAGAGTCATGATTTGAGATTCAATGAGTATGGCTAAGTTCTTTGGAGTATGAGTGTGTGCACTGCATCTTAGGATTAAGAACTAGGACCATTGAAATGATTCATTTGAAAAACACTTTTGCAAGAAATTTAAGGCCCCGTTTTAAAACCTCTCTTCCCTTCTTGAATTTTGTTTGCTTGAGGGCAAGCAAAAGACAAGTTTGGGGGAGTTGATATTACCATATATTTTGCATATTTGCATGCATTTAGGAAAGTTTTTCATGCATTCATCTTGCACTTAGGCTAGTTTGTTCCATTTATTGCATTTTAGGTCCTAAGTCTCTTTGCATTCGCATTTTGCATGTTTCTTGCACTTTTGAATCATTATCAGGTTGTTTGGAGTACTCTGGAGTTGTGGAGGTTATGTGGACGTGAGGAGGATCAAAACGAAGCTTGAGGACACTTGGAGAACTCAGCCATGCATGCAAAGGACCCGAGATCGAGTAGCGGATCGAGCAAGGCAGGTTGATCTAGACGAGATCGAGCAGAAGATCGAGTGACCCAAGTCAATTCAAGAGGAAGGATCGAGACCAAGATCGAGAGAGGAGATCGATCTAGAGTACGGACATAGATGACGCCATGCAGAACGAGAGCCAGATTGAGACCACGACTCGATCATCCAAGGATCGAGTAGAAGATGGAAGGAAGTACTCGATCTATCCAACCAGATCGACTTGAAGATCGAGCAGAAGAAGGCGATCCATGAAGAAGATCAAGTGAACTGATCGATCTCAAGGTCGATCTCTGGGTCCTGAACCGCTTTTGGCATCTAGTGAGGGGGCCATTTGGAGTTGTTTGGCCATTTTAGGCAAAGGCGGCTATCCTTTTCGAAAAAACTTTTCATTCTTATATTTTTCAGCTTTCTCTTAGGCGATTATTCGCCATTGTCATTATTCTGGAGTTTTTCATGTTTTGAACTTGAATCTTTTTAATATTAAGCAGTTTTTTCTTAATCTCTCTTTAATCATGCTTAGTTCATCTTTTATTGCATTTCAATCGGTTTTAAACATGAGTAGTAAGTAGTTATTTTTGGGTTAAAAGTCGAGGCGATTCAAGGGTTTAAGGGGTTTAAGCTTTGTGTTTTTCTTGTTCTTCATTCATTCCTTTCTAGGATTTTGGGGTCTTAAGGCTTAGAGAGTCTTGGAAAAGATCTCTACGATTCCAAGGCTGTCTTACCCTGACCGGATTCAGATATCCTAGAAAACCAGATCCTAGAGACTAATCTAACCTCTCCCAAACGCCATGGTTGTAGAGGAGGTTAGTTAAGCCGTTTGTTGAGATCTGTAATCCATGCTCTTCGATCTCTTTTTCTACCAAAAGCCATGGGTTTGGAGGAGAGATTGAAGAAGGAAATCATACCACACGCCATGGATGAGTCTATTTAAGATTCTCAAGGCTTAGGGAAAGCTCATCAATGAGTAGATCTATGTGTTTTTCGAACCAAAGCTTGACCCTTGAACACTCTTGAATATGACCCTCGATCCTGAACCCTCTTTAAGCATTTTTAAACCTCAAGTAATTATCTTTTAGTTTCAAAGCTTGCATCTTGTTCATTAGAAGTCGTTTGCCTTTAAGTTGTTATATCAATCTGTTTTACCCGATTTAGCTCTCGATTTTTAGTTATTAGTAGATTCACATTTGTAATCTTCTGCTTTCTCCTAGTAGTAGTTAACCCTCTTCCAAGGATTTTAAAATAGTTTTGCATTTCATTTGGTAAATTTCATTTAGTTTTCCTTGGTTTTACCAATCATTTTCCCGATTTGCTTAGATTTGCTTTACCTTTCCATTCCTAGTGTTCTTCCTGCTTCCTAGGTTGGATTGATACCCTTACTGCTATACTACATCATTGTTGTGGTTTGGGATTTGATATTTCACCTTGCTAAACAATCTGTTTATCACGCCTCAAGAAGCTTCTGATTTCCTTGACTGTGTTTGGAGGTTCCAAGTGCACCATTACATCTATCTTTACCTTGTCCACTTCTATCCCTTTCTCTGAAATCTTATGACCCAAAACAATGCCCTCTTGAACCATGAAGTGGAATTTCTCACAATTCAGAACCAGTTTAGTGTCTTCACATCTCTGCAGAACCTGAAAAAGATTGGACAAGCAGACACCAAAGGAGGATCCATAGACATTAAAGTCATCCATGAATACTTCCACCATCTCTTCAAGAAAGCCAGGAAAGTTAGAAGTCATACACCTTTGAAAGATAGCAGGAGCATTACATAAACCAAAAGGCATTCTCCTATAAGCAAATGTTCTATATGGGCAAGTAAAGGTTGTTTTTTCTTGATCATTGGGATGTATAAGGATTTGAAAGAACTACAACTATCTAAAAAGCAGTAATACTTATGATTTGCTAGTCTTTCTAACATCTGGTCTATGAATGGCAAAGGGAAGTGATCTTTACTAGAAGCAGCATTAAGTTTTCTGTAGTCTATGCACATCCTATGACCAGTAATTGTTCTAGTTGGTATTAGCTCATCATTTTCATTTTTAACAACAGTGATCCCTCTTTTCTTAGGCACCACATGGACTGGAGAGACCCATGTGCTGTCTGAGATAGGATAGATCAATCCTGCTTCAAGTAACTTCAAGATTTCCTTTTTTACTACCTCTTTTAAATTAGGATTCAGCCTCCTTTGAGGTTCAACAGAAGTTCTTGTCTCATCCTCTAGATGGATCCTATGAGTGCAGAGAGTAGTAGAAATTCCTTGGATATCATCTAGTGAATATCCAATAGCTCTCCTAAACCTTTTTAACACTTTGACAAAAACAAGGATCTTATCATCATTAAGGTTATCATTGACTATAACAGCATAAGTGGAGTTAGGGCCTAAGAATACATACCTTAGCCCTTTAGAAAGAAGTTTGAGTTCCACCTTGGGTGCTTTGAGCTCACTCCAGTCCTCTTCTAAACTGCTCTGCTCCTTTGCGCCAGCTTCATTGCTTGGGGAACCAACTTCTTGAGCTGAGAAGGCCTCCTTTCTTTTGTATTCCAGCTTCTCAAACTCTTCTTCTTCCAAGACCATGTGAGAGTCTAACCTCAGCTTATAACCCAAGCTTTCTTTATTCAAGTCTGGAGCAACCTCAAGCTCCAGCCTTACTTAGTTCCGAGGTACCAACAACCAAACCATTGTATATACCATGCATCATTTGATTTTTGCTTTGTGTTTTGACTCCTTTGAATTTATTTGCCACCGAGACGGTGTCATTCAAGTTTGGGGGAGTGTATGGTGTGTTTGACATGTTTTCTTTGATCTTATTTTCTGTTATCATCATTTGAGTCATCATGCATTATGTAAGGCATAGAAAATACCAAAAAAATGATAAAAGTTTAAAAATTTTTCAAAAAAGTTCATGTAGCTGCATTCGAATTGTTAAACATTTTAGGATTGAGTCTAGAATTTTTAAGCATTTAGGTTGTTTACATTTTCATAAGGGGCAAAAGTTTTTCTTGAAAAGTGTTTGAAGCTCATGAATTGTTTCAAGGCCCTAGTTAGTAGTTCTTTGATGCATTGTACACACTTTGAAAGTAAGCTCTAACCATATTTGGATCAATTGTTTTGATTTTCGTGGCTTAAGTTGAACATTCATGAATTGAATCTTTTCCTAATAAGTGAGAACCTTAATTTGAACTACTAATTATCATACTTATGCATTTGAAAAAGGATACATGGATCACTTATACATATTTAGACTTTCTTCTTCCTTTCACCACTCTCTTGTAAGCCTAAATAGACTTCCCCACCTTTACCTTACCCTTCTTTCAAGCCAATGTTCTTGTGTGATAAATCTTTGTGAGGCCTCTTTTCGGTTGAACTTAGCATAAAGTGTTAGGTTTAGACGATATGATTAGGCTTTCATATTGATGCTAGCTTTGCATTTTGAAGCTAGTTTTAGGCTTAGGATAGGGCGGGTATTCATGGGAATCGCTTTGTTTTGCTTTGGTTTAAAGAGTTTGAAGTTTGGAAGTTAAATAAAAAGGTTTTAATGGTTTTAAGTGGAAGGCTTATTGTTTTAAAATGAAAGCTCTAGTTTGAATAAGAAGGTAGCTCTCAAAAGAAAAGAAAAAAGAAAGAAAAAGAGCCAAAACGCCAAATGTTTAAAAAGAAAAGAAAAGAAAAAATGAGTAGAGAGCTATCAACGTAAAAAGAAAAGAGCTAAATATGTTTTCAGCCTTACCACTAGCCAAAAGAGTGTTAAAATGATGCTTTTTATTTGGGTTTCTGCTAGGCGAATTGCCTTGATGATGAGGGTAGTCTTTAGGAGGGTGAGTGAGCTTAAAAAGAAAAGAAAAATGAGAGAGGGTTCTAGGATCATTGTTAGTATGTATGGGTAGATGAGAGTCTAGTCATGTATGCATCAATTGTCTTTACCTTTAGCATTATGCATAAGTTCGACCATTCTTTGAGATAACCCCTTGTTTGAATCACCCTTATAAATGAGATCATTCTTATCTCATAACCTTATCCCTAAGCCAAATTTATTCGGTTTTAAAGTGCATAAGTGTGATTCACGGTTTTGAGCTTAATAAATGTTAAAGGTTATGATTCTTGGATTGTTTGGGATATGAGAGTCATGATTTGAGATTCAATGAGTATGGCTAAGTTCTTTGGAGTATGAGTGTGTGCACTGCATCTTAGGATTAAGAACTAGGACCTGTGTAATGATTCATTTGAAAAACACTTTTGCAAGAAATTTGAGCCCCCGTTTTAAAACCTCTCTTCCCTTCTTGAATTTTGTTTGCTTGAGGGCAAGCAAAAGACAAGTTTGGGGGAGTTGATATTACCATATATTTTGCATATTTGCATGCATTTAGGAAAGTTTTTCATGCATTCATCTTGCACTTAGGCTAGTTTGTTCCATTTATTGCATTTTAGGTCCTAAGTCTCTTTGCATTCGCATTTTGCATGTTTCTTGCACTTTTGCATCATTATCAGGTTGTTTGGAGCACTCTGGAGTTGTGGAGGTTATGTGGACGTGAGGAGGATCAAAACGAAGCTTGTGGACACTTGGAGAACTCAGCCATGCATGCAAAGGACCCGAGATCGAGTAGCGGATCGAGCAAGGCAGGTTGATTTAGACGAGATCGAGCAGAAGATCGAGTGACCCAAGTCAATTCAAGGGGAAGGATCGAGACCAAGATCGAGAGAGGAGATCGATCTAGAGTATGGACATAGATGACGCCATGCAGAACGAGAGCCAGATTGAGACCACGACTCGATCATCCAAGGATCGAGTAGAAGATGGAAGGAAGTACTCGATCCATCCAACCAGATCGACTTGAAGATCGAGCAGAAGAAGGCGATCCATGCAGAAGATCAAGTGAACTGATCGATCTCAAGATCGATCTCTGGGGCCTGAACCGCTTTTGGCATCTAGTGAGGGGGCCATTTGGAGTTGTTTGACCATTTTAGGCAAAGGCGGCTATCCTTTTCGAAAAAACTTTTCATTCTTATATTTTTCAGCTTTCTCTTAGGCGATTATTCGCCATTGTCATTATTCTGGAGTTTTTCATGTTTTGAACTTGAATCTTTTTAATATTAAGCAGTTTTTTCTTAATCTCTCTTTAATCATGCTTAGTTCATCTTTTATTGCATTTCAATCGGTTTTAAACATGAGTAGTAAGTAGTTATTTTTGGGTTAAAAGTCGAGGCGATTCAAGGGTTTAAGGGGTTTAAGCTTTGTGTTTTTCTTGTTCTTCATTCATTCCTTTCTAGGATTTTGGGGTCTTAAGGCTTAGAGAGTCTTGGAAAAGATCTCTACGATTCCAAGGCTGTCTTACCCTGACCGGATTCAGATATCCTAGAAAATCAGATCCTAGAGACTAATCTAACCTCTCCCAAACGCCATGGTTGTAGAGGAGGTTAGTTAAGCCGTTTGTTGAGATCTGTAATCCATGCTCTTCGATCTCTTTTTCTACCAAAAGCCATGGGTTTGGAGGAGAGATTGAAGAAGGAAATCATACCACACGCCATGGATGAGTCTATTTAAGATTCTCAAGGCTTAGGGAAAGCTCATCAATGAGTAGATCTATGTGTTTTCGAACCAAAGCTTGACCCTTGAACACTCTTGAATATGACCCTCGATCCTGAACCCTCTTTAAGCATTTTTAAACCTCAAGTAATTATCTTTTAGTTTCAAAGCTTGCATCTTGTTCATTAGAAGTCGTTTGCCTTTAAGTTGTTATATCAATCTGTTTTACCCGATTTAGCTCTCGATTTTTAGTTATTAGTAGATTCACATTTGTAATCTTCTGCTTTCTCCTAGTAGTAGTTAACCCTCTTCCAAGGATTTTAAAATAGTTTTGCATTTAATTTGGTAAATTTCATTTAGTTTTCCTTGGTTTTACCAATCATTTTCCCGATTTGCTTAGATTTGCTTTACCTTTCCATTCCTAGTGTTCTTCCTGCTTCCTAGGTTGGATTGATACCCTTACTGCTATACTACATCATTGTTGTGGTTTGGGATTTGATATTTCACCTTGCTAAACAATCTGTTTATCATGCCTCAAGAAGCTTCTGATTTCCTTGACTGTGTTTGGAGGTTCCAAGTGCACCATTACATCTATCTTTACCTTGTCCACTTCTATCCCTTTTTCTGAAATCTTATGACCCAAAACAATGCCCTCTTGAACCATGAAGTGGAATTTCTCACAATTCAGAACCAGTTTAGTGTCTTCACATCTCTGCAGAACCTGAAAAAGATTGGACAAGCAGACACCAAAGGAGGATCCTTAGACACTAAAGTCATCCATGAATACCTCCACCATCTCTTCAAGAAAGCCAGGAAAGTTAGAAGTCATACACCTTTGAAAGATAGCAGGAGCATTACATAAACCAAAAGGCATTCTCCTATAAGCAAATGTTCTATATGGGCAAGTAAAGGTTGTTTTTTCTTGATCATTGGGATGTATAAGGATTTGAAAGAACTACAACTATCTAAAAAGCAGTAATACTTATGATTTGCTAGTCTTTCTAACATCTGGTCTATGAATGGCAAATGGAAGTGATCTTTACTAGAAGCAGCATTAAGTTTTCTGTAGTCTATGCACATCCTATGACCAGTAATTGTTCTAGTTGGTATTAGCTCATCATTTTCATTTTTAACAACAGTGATCCCTCTTTTCTTAGGCACCACATGGACTGGTGAGACCCATGTGCTGTCTGAGATAGGATAGATCAATCCTGCTTCAAGTAACTTCAAGATTTCCTTTTTTACTACCTCTTTTAAATTAGGATTCAGCCTCCTTTGAGGTTCAACAGAAGTTCTTGTCTCATCCTCTAGATGGATCCTATGAGTGCAGAGAGTAGGAGAAATTCCTTGGATATCATCTAGTGAATATCCAATAGCTCTCCTAAACCTTTTTAACACTTTGACAAAAGCAAGGATCTTATCATCATTAAGGTTATCATTGACTATAACAGCATAAGTGAAGTTAGGGCCTAAGAATACATACCTTAGCCCTTTAGAAAGAAGTTTGAGTTCCACCTTGGGTGCTTTGAGCTCACTCCAGTCCTCTTCTAAACTGCTCTGCTCCTTTGCGCCAGCTTCATTGCTTGGGGAACCAACTTCTTGAGCTGAGAAGGCCTCCTTTCTTTTGTATTCCAGCTTCTCAAACTCTTCTTCTTCCAAGACCATGTGAGAGTCTAACCTCAGCTTATAACCCAAGCTTTCCTTATCCAAGTAACCATCTTCTCCATGCTCCTTTGTCAAAGCCACTTGGAGTTTATCTTCACAACACAACTCCTCTTGAAGCTCATCATGCAGCTTCTCTAGGATCTTAATCTGAAATACTTGGCCTTCAATAGTGGGCTGCTGCATAATCTGCTTGATGTCAAATTTCAGAGAGATGTCTTTACCCAATTGTAGCTCAATCTTCCCTTTCTTAACATCAATAACAGCTCCTGTTGTGGCTAGGAAGGGTCTCCCAAGAATGAGAGGATCTCTAGGTTCCTCATCCATATCCAAAACCTTAAAATCAATGGGTATCTCCACACTCTCAATCCTGAGTGGTACATCTTCAAGCAAGCCCTCGGGAAGCCTTATTGATCTATCAGCCAACACCAAAGAGATTCTACAATCCTTGAACTTGGTGAAGCCTAGGCGCTGTGCTACAAAGTGGGGCATCAAGCTGACACTAGCTCCTAGATCACACAAACATTTCTCAAACATAAGTGGACCTATAGAGCAGGGTAAGGTAAAGCTCCTTGGATCTCCTAACTTGTTAGGAGCCACTCTCTTCTGTTGAATAAAGGCGCTACACTCATGTGTGAGGACCACCATCCCTTGCAGGTCCTTGGTTCTTTCAGCAACAGCATCCTTTAGGAATTTCTGGTAAGGAGGAACCAGGACGAAGGCGTCAAGCAAGGGCATGGTAAGCTGTATTTTCTTCATCTGCTCATCAAAATGACCCTTGTACTTGGCAAGCAACTCTTTCTTGAATCTTCCAGGAAATGGCAGTGGTGGCTTGTAAGGAGGAGGTATGTATCTTGGTTCCTTGATCAACTCCTTAGATACTTCCTTTTGTTTTTTCCTAACCACTTCTTTGGCGTTGGTATTACTTGAACCTCTTTCAAGCTCAACCACTTCATCTTCTGCATCTTTGGCCGCCACCCCCTCTTCTTGTTCCTCAATGCCCGCATTGTGTGTAGGAGGCGCCACTCTTGGTGGGAGTTGCTTCCCACTCCTTAAGGTGACAGCTTTGACACATTCTTGTTCATGTGAGAAGGAAGGTGGGTGTTTGATAGGGTCAGGTTTTACCCAAATATAACTACTGGAAGTGCACAGCAAAAGCAGTTATAGTACAAGGGGTATCAAATCCCAAGAGAGTAATGCAAACTACACTATCGAATGTAGGTTCGGATTAAGCTAAACAGAATATAATGTATGTAATGCGAATGATTAAATAAAAGTAAGCAAACGAAATTCAAGTTGTTGATCTAAGTTTCAGAAGACTAAAAATGCTAGTCAAGACAATTCGCAGGTTGAAACCAAAAATATAGAATGCATGAAATCAAGAATGATTAAGGACCATTCTAAACATGAATCACTGATGTACAACTAATCAATTCTCATTGCAGAAGTTATCTATGCCTAAATCACTGAGTTTCAAATCTCTTTGCAAACACTAACCACCTAAACATGCAGGAATGATCAGATTCAATTGTTTACAAAACTCCTAAGCCAAATCTCTTTGCACTAAGTTGTTTTGCTCATCAAATACTAGTTCAGGTTATCAATAATGCTCTCAAATATATTTAGCAACCTAAAATTTTCGGATTTCTAGATGATGTGTCTCAGAAATTCGATTTTAAAGCAAGCAGAGATGAAAAACCAAAAGATATTCCTAACATGTAGCAATTCTACAAACTCTTCATCAACCTTTGAAAAAGCCCTAACTTAACTAGCAAATTACTCAGACATAATTATGGAATCACAAAACATAACTGAATAAAATTGCATTAAGAGAAAGAGTAAAAGAATAAGGGGGGTTCGAAATCTTCTCAAAAGAGTACAGGATTTGTCTCCCTAAAAAGCTCTAAATAATTCTCTCTCTAAACTCTTTGAATTCTCTAAAACTAAGATTATCACCAACAATGGCTGAAAAACCTAATAAATAGAGGCTAAACACGATCTGGGGTCTTTTTGTAAATAATGGAACTTTTGGGCTAATTCTCCAAATATTCTTTATACTTTTAATAAATCAGGCCACGCTCCTTCCTTTATGGGTGACGAACGTCACCAAGGGTGGTGACGAGCGTCACCACATATGGCATACTTTCTGCTCCGAGCTGGGTACTTCGTGGCTTCAACTCAAAATGCTCCAAAAGGTTCCAATATCTCCAATTATGCTCCAGACATGCTATATAACCTGCAAAGACTCTTCTAGGACTCTAAAAAGACCAAAAAGACTCAATAAAAAGGACTTATATCATGGTTAAAAACCATAAAAAACCATGATATATCAATTCCCCCATACTTAGCTTTTGCTTGCCCTCAAGCAAACATCAGACAAAGACCAGGGTCGAGGTTTGAAAACAAGAAACAGTCAATCAGTCATCAGGAACACCACACTAGTTTGAACTTTCGAATCCACATACCACAGAGTCAATACAAAATCAAATTTCAGTCTAATCATCACAAGCTTAGCAAATCTCTCAAATCCAGTCCAAATCCCTTCAAGAAATCCGAAATTTCTACTGCTAACTCCTTATTTTTTTATCTAAGTGTGATATCTCATCAAGGTTCTATCATCTCAATCACTTTACAGATTCTTTTCCCTTCCTAATAACTGAACAATTCAATCTCAACACAGCTCTCCTATTTTCTCTTCCCTTGATCTTTTCCTTTAGATATTTTCGATTTTTACTTCTTTTTCACAATCTTTACAGTCTAAGATATGGTGCTACTCAATACTTGTGTTCCTTCTGAGGAGACAGGTTATTGAGTGTGTACACTACTGTTGTTCCTTGTGAGGAGACAGGGTCATGAATGCACCATGCTTTGGACTTAAACTTTTTAAAACTACATCAGGGAAGATCAAAGAGAGACTGTATCTTAACCTTATTGTCAGTGCTGAAAGAGAGAATCAAGATCAATAAGAATCAATCACCAAGATAAGAAGTTTAAAGTTCACTAAGGTGGAGCTAACAGCAAATTTTCCAGATTCTCTAAGAAACTAAACCTTCATTGCTAGACTGATCTACCTATGACTTTCGACTTAGTAAGACTTTTAATCAACTACTGTGGCAATGGTTCTTATAAACAAAAATGTCCTATGGTTAGTTCCAAGAAAAACTGACAGTTTCAAAATTTTGACTCTATAAAAACAGGTTTTCGACTCAACTTTCAGACTCTATAAACATGACACAAAGCACACAACATCAGTAACCACCTCCCCCAGACTTAAACAACACTGTCCCCAGTGTTATTAAGCCAAGAGTTGGTCAAAAGGATGAATGAGAAGTCGAAAAACCGAGTCAGAAAAGTGTTACCTCGCGTGGGGTCTGGTGACGAGCGTCACCACGACCTGTAAAGCACAATTGTCAAGTTAGATGTTAATTAACGAAGTGTTGTCATTTGTACTCTAAAGTTAGACTTTTTGAGCACTCAAACACACAATTAACAACATCCAAACATAGCAATAAGAACCTGGTTCAACAATTTCACAAAACATCATCAAAGAAACTGACAACTGACTCAAAGAAAACATAAAAATGACTCAAGAGAAATAAAAATAAAAGAAAAAAAGAAAAAAAAAAAAAGTAACCAGATAGTAGAGCCTCAGTCCTCATCGTCGCAAGGCTCAGTGGTGTAATGAGGACGGACACAACCACAGTTGCTAAGTGTAGCAACAGCATCCCAAAGTCCCTCAAAGCTGTCAATGACATACTCCTGAAAAGCAGCCATATCCATGGGTGTCTGTGGTCGTGGAGGACGCCTGAAAACAGTGGAGGAGGTAGTCTGGCGTGTGGATGGTCCAGCATCATCAGCAGCTGCAGTAGAAGCAGAGGCACCAGCTGTAGCTGCTCTAGCAGGGCGCAGAGGTAAATGGCGCAGCAGAGTCCGCTCTGGCATGAAGAAAAGCTGGCGTGGAACTCCCTGAATCGTAGTGAGGGCTCTCTGTGGCAACTTAATGCCAACGTACTCTCCAGAAGTAGTAGTAAAAGTCCATACAACGCCAATCTTGAGCCAAGTGACATGGTGCATATACTGGTCATCCATGAGTGATCTGGAACTGAGTAGCTGGAAATGATGGAAGATAGGTGTCAGAAGGCTGCCAACGCTCTCGGTCTTCTCCCCCGGACTGGTGAACGGTTTGGTCTTCAAGGAGACCAGATGCTCAGCGAAAACAGCGCCCAAGTTGGCGCGAACCATGCTATCGATAGGGATCACATCATCAAGCATCTCATAGAGTCCGTAGTAGAGGAGAATCAGCTCATTAACCCATGTCTTGCTAGGCGCAGACTTGCACAGAATGGTATGGCCAAAGAGGCGCAGAATGTACCTCAAGACAGGATGGCGAACCTTTGTCTGCGTGCTAGTCTTGCTGACATAATCTCCATTCCCGAACTTGGACCAGAATGTCCGCATATGAGTCCACTGAGAGGGAAGGAGAACGCCTGTGGGATGGTTAGATAAGCCATAGATCTCACAAAGCTCCATCAGACTGATCCTGTATCGAACCCCTCGGATCAGAAATGTCATCGTGCCTTCCTGCGCACGCTTCGCCAGCTCATTCGCGTAGTAGACGCGAACAGTAGACAGAAACTGACAGACCAAATCTGGGTAGAGATCATACTGCTGGAATGGCATAGTACCCATCCTTATCCTCTCCAGAATCGCAACAACCTCCTCGAAGATGCCCATCTTCTGCAGAACAGTAGGATCTGTGAATTGTGTGGGGACAATCTTCACTCCCAGCCACGCATTGTAGAACAGCGTGTCATACTCATCCCACTCCTTCTGGATATCACGGAATATGCAAGTGTCCCGTGATATTTCTTGCCTCGGAGTCCCTGCCCAAGCCACTCCTGAGGCTATTTTCCGATCTTCTTGCTTGGGACATGGAGACCTGCAAACCGGGTAGTGACTGAAGGAATCAGTAGAGCCTGATGCAGTGCTGGAAGACGAGCCTTGCCTTGGACGTTTCTCCTGTCTAGGCATCTGAAAATTCCAGTTCAAAATCGACCAAAAACATCACCAAAATTAGCAAATTTTTCAAAATTCGAAAAATCAATTAATCAAGGTGAAATAACTGATGGCGATCAACTACAACACTACCAGGAACACAATTCAAGCATCAGTTCAACCCAAACCACCCAAAATTTCCAGATTTTTGCAAAGTTCATCATGAACTCGAAAATTCAAAACTTGCAAATCAACCGATAAAAGCTCACATAGATGGTTTCATTCCTCTAATACAACCTAGCTAACCATGATTCAACAGTTAAATCAAGCTAATCAAGTCAAAAATCGGATTTTACCAAACCTATGACGGACTGAAAATTGGGGATTCCGAACACATACCTTGCAGATCTTAAAAACCGAGTTGAGATTGTGAAAGAGGGCCAAAATCCATACGGATTAGGCTTTTGAATCACTCAATTCGGTTTAGAAAATCAAAAGTTGCAGATTATATCAAAAAAAATTCTAAGTGTTCGATGGTTCTGAGAATAAGCACGAAGAGGAAGAAGAAAGAGTTAAAGACCGCATACCTGTTTCGAACGGGTGACGAGTGTCACCCGTTTTTTTTTTATTTTTTGTTTTTTTTTTAACAGAATAAAATTAACTACTAATTCTAAAGCACGAAAATAAAAAACTAAGTGCAATATTTACAACTTACCAGTGGGTTGCCTCCCACTAAGCGCTTGTTTAAAGTCATTAGCTTGACTTTGGTTGGCTGTTTAGACAGCTGGTGCATCATCCAGAGACACAATGTGTCCTGCTAGAATCTCTGCTTGTGCCCAATAATGCTTCACCCTTTGTCCATTGACAGTGAACTCCTCTCCTTTGGAGTTAATCAGGACAATTGCACCATGTGGGCGAGCTTCTTTGACAATAAAAGGACTTGACCATCGAGAACGCAATTTACCAGGAAAAAGCTGTAAACGAGAGTTGTAAAGTAATACCTGGTCATTGGGCTCGAAATGTCTGGAGATGATCTTTTTATCATGATATGTCTTTGTCCTCTCCTTGTATAACTTGGAGTTTTCATAGGCCAGATATCTGATCTCATCCAGTTCATTGAGCTGAATCAAACGCCTCTTTGCAGCAGGCTTCAGATTGAAGTTCAGCTTCTTGATGGCCCATTCTGCTTTGAACTCCAACTCTAGTGGCAGATGGCACGCCTTGCCATAGAGAAGATGGAATGGTGTAGTCCCAAGTGGCGTTTTGTATGCTGTCCTGTAAGCTCATAATGCATCATCTAGCTTTGCAGACCAATCTTTCCTTGTCTTTCCAACTGTCTTTTCTAGAATCTGCTTGATATGCCTGTTGGAAACCTCAACTTGCCCACTGGTTTGGGGGTGATAGGGCGTGGCTACTCTGTGTTGTACACCATACTTCTTCAACAGCTTGTCAAAAACCTTATTGACAAAGTGAGAACCACCATCACTTTTGACAATCCGCGGGACACCAAATCTGGGAAAAATAATGGTCTTTAACAGCTTCAAAACCACTGCAGCCTCATTGATGGGAGTAGCCAACGCCTCTACCCACTTGGATACATAGTCAACAAAAACCAGAATGTATCTATTCCTATATGATGAGGAAAAAGGTCTCATGAAGTCAATACCCTAACAATCAAAGACTTCTACTTCCAGAATGAAGTTATGTGGCATCTCATGTCTCCTGCTGATTTTTCCTCTTCTCTGACAAGTATCACAGCTTGTAATGAAGGCTTGGGCGTCCCTGAACATAGTAGGCCACCAAAAACCAGCTTGAAGAACCTTGGAAACTGTTTCGAATGTGGCAAAGTGTCCAGCATATTCTGATCCATGACAGTGAAAGAGGACGTCCTGCACTTCTTCCTCTGCTATGCATCTCCTGTAGATCCCATCAGAACAATGCTTGTAGAGGTATGGCTCATCCCAATAGAATCTCCTAAGTTATCTCAAGAACTTCTTCTTGGCATAGCCCTTGAAGTCATGTGGTTCATCCTCTGCAGCAAGGTAGTTTGCAATATCAGCATACCAGGGCCTCTTTGGATCATTCAAAGCATGAACAGGATCTTTAAAAGTCATCCCAAGCTTGCACAAATCGCAGAAAAGTGCAGAGATTGGTGACGAGCGTCACCGCCTTTCTACAACTCGGTCGCGACTGTTTTGGGTTGGTGACGAGCGTCACCCTCCTGGTGTCGCTCGTCACTCCCCTGCAGTTTCGTGAAAACTGCAGGTTTTCAACATTTTCCTCCTGTTCTGTTGTTTCCACCAAGTAAACATTCTCTTCAGGCAAGAAATCATTGATTGGGACACTGTCTTCGACCTGAATCCTGGATAGATGATCAGCAACTCCATTCTCAACTCCTTTCTTGTCCTTCACTTCTATATCAAACTCTTGAAGAAGCAAAATCCATCTCAATAGTCTTGGCTTTGCATCCTTCTTCTGCATCGGATACTTCAGTGCTGAATGGTCAGTATGAACCATGACCTTGGAGCCAACAAGATACTGCTTGAACTTCTCAAAAGCAAACACAACAGCTAATAATTCCTTCTCAGTTGTTGCATAGTTCTTCTGAGCATCATCCAAAGTCCTACTTGCATAGTAAATGGCGTGGAGTTTCTTGTCTTTTCTCTGTCCCAGCACTGCTCCAACTGCAAAATCGCTGGCATCACACATTACCTCAAAAGGTAAGTCCCAATCTGGAGGCTGCATAACAGGAGTTGTAATCAAAGCTTGCTTGATCTGTTCAAAGGCGGATTTGCACTCTTCTGTGAACTCAAACTTCACATCTTTGCAGAGGATAACAGTAAAGGGGCGTACTATCTTGCCAAAATCCTTGATGAATCTTCTGTAGAAGCCTGCATGACCCAGAAAACTCCTCACCACTTTGACAGAATCAGGTGCTTACAGACTTGTCATCACCTCAATTTTCGCCCTATCCACCTCTATACCGTCTCCTGAGACTCTGTGACCAAGCACAATACCATCCTGAACCATAAAATGGCACTTCTCCCAATTTAAAACCAAATGCTTCTCTTCACATCTCTGCAGAACTGCACACAAGTTATCCAAGCAGCTCTTGAAAGAGGACCCATAAACAGAGAAGTCATCCATGAAAACCTCCATAAACTTCTCAATCATGTCTGTGAAGATCGACAGCATGCATCTCTGGAAGGTTGCAAGAGCATTACACAGCCCAAAATGCATTATGCGATATGCAAAAGTGCCATAAGGACAGGTAAAAGTGGTCTTCTCCTGGTCATCTGGATGGATTGGTATCTGAAAGAAGTCTGAATACCCATCAAGGAAGCAGTAATACTTGTGATTCGCCAGCCTCTCCAGCATCTGGTCGATGAAAGGCAGAGGAAAATGATCTTTCCTTGTTGCTGCATTCAGTTTCCTGTAGTCAATGCACATCTTGTGTCCTGTCATAGTCCTGGTTGGAATTAGCTCATCCTTGTCATTCTTCACCACTGTGACACCTCCTTTCTTAGGCACCACGTGCACTGGACTAACTCAAGCACTGTCTGATATAGGATAGATGATACCAGCCTGCAACAACTTCATAATCTCTTTCTTGACCACATCCTGCAAATTCGGATTCAGCCTCCTCTGGTGCTCAACTGATGATTTCGACTCATCCTCCAAGTGTATCCTATGCATGCACAAGTCTGGAGAGATACCTGAAATATCATCAAGGGAGTAGCCAAGAGCTTTGCGAAATTTTCGCAGCTTAATTACCAAAAGGGTGAGCTCTGCATTGTTCAATGAAGCATTAACAATAACAGAATATGTGGAGTTTTCTCCAAAAAATGCGTACCTTAGCCCTGCAGGGAGCTGTTTAAGCTCAACTGATGGTGCTTTTGCTGCAGACCAATCACCCATTGTAGCAGCTTTCGCAGATGTGGAGACAAGCTCATCCTGTGCAACCAGTTGCATCACTTGCGCAGTAGCATCCATCATCTTTGTGTAGCCTGTTGCAACAGCATCTAAGTGCTCATACTCTGTTGTAGAAGTGGTCAACGCCCTTTCCAAGGGGTCCTCTGAACTCATCTCATGGAAGATCTGATCAGCAATGTTTGTGAGAACATCCACATAAAAAGTCTGTCCATCTATGGTTGGCCTCTTCATCAGCTTGTCCATTTCGAATTTCATCACTAAATCACCAACATTCAGCTCTATTCTACCCTTCCTGACATCAATGATAGCTCCTGCAGTAGCCAAGAAGGGTCTGCCAAGAATCAAGGGATCTTTAGGTTCTTCTCCATATTCCAGAACCACAAAATCAGTAGGAATCATACAATCTCCAACTTTGATAGGAACATCCTCTATCACCCCTTCAGGAACTCTGACTGATCTATCAGCTAGGATAACAAATATCTTTGTAGCCTTAAAATCGGTCATCCCCAAGCTCTTGGCAACAGAATGAGGCATGAAGTTCACACTAGAACCAAGATCACACAATGACCTTTCAAACTTGTCATTGAAAATTGTGCAGTCTAAAACAAAGCTTCCTGGGTCTGAAAGCTTCTCTGAAACTCTGTTATGAATCACTGCACTGACCTGCTCGTTGATCATCATAGCCCCAGCCTCTAAACTCAAATTATTGGTCACCATCCTCTTCACATACCTCCTTATAACAGGAGTGATCCTTACAGTATCAATTAATGGGATCTCAATAACCAATTTGTCCATGATAGCCTTGCATTTAGCATCTTCAAGCTCTTGCTTAGACTTCTTAAGATGCTTAGGATAGGGTATCTTGGGCTTATACACGGTCTCCTTAGCATTATCTGAAGTCTTAGTCGAAATTGCAGTATGTGGCGACGGGTGACGAGCATCACTTGCCTTGGATGAGTCGGGGTCGATTGCTCGATTTGGGTGACGAGCGTCACCCTCCTGGTGACGGTCGTCACCAACTTGTGAAGAGCAATGGTCGGGGTTGTGTTCGAGGGGTGACGAGCGACACCCATCATTGGTGACGAGCGTCACTCGTGGTTCTTTAACAGATATTGCTTCATCTTCATACTGTTTCCACTCCTCAATGTGATGGTATTCACATGGTGTTTGGGATTAGCATCAGTTCTTCCTGGAAGAAATCCTTCTTGCCTCCGAACAGCTCCTGCAGTTTAGGCAACTTGAACATCAAGCTTCTTCATATGCGAGTTCAGACTCTCAATTTTTCCATTCAAATCCTGATAGAGCGAATCTATCATGCCATTGAATTCTACTGTAAGCTTCTGTTGTCCTTCCAAGATCTGTTCCAGCATTGCTTCCATTTTGTTCCCTTGTGGAGTTGCTGGTTGATAGGAAGAAGAACCATAGTTTCTGTAATTTCCACTGTTCTGGAATGGCTTCTGGTACTCTGTCTTCTGGAATGGGGGCTTAGGAGTGAAAACAGGCGTGCTCTGTCCTCCTGTAAAGGTGCTCCTCAGGTTGTTGTTGTTGTAGCCTCTGTTCCACTGCTAATTCACATACCTTTGACCCTGAAAACCACCAGAATTGATGAAATTTACATCCTCTTGTTCAACCTCCTCTAGAACTTCGAAAGTTTCCACCTCTGCAGCAAAGTGAACTGACTTCTTTCCCACCAAAAGGCTGTGCATATCATCCAGCTTAGCCTTAACTTCAGCAATCTGATTTCCATCAGCCACACCAGCTTGTTTCATCCTCTGAAAGTCTGCATTTTTAGTGCTATTGCTGCAGACCAAATTCTCAATCAGTCTGATCGCCTCCTCTGGTCTATTGGTGTTGAAGTTTCCTGCACTTGCTGTATCCAGCGCCATCTGATACTTCCAGTCAATGCCTCTGAAGAAGATCCCAAATAATTGCACCTGATTGAAACCATGATGAGGACAGTCCCTTTGATAAGACTTGAACCTGATCCAAGAAGCTTTAAAAGCTTCAGTAAGCCCTTGTGTAAAGGATGCAATTTTCGTCCTCATGTCTTCTGATCTTGCATCATCATAGAAGTTGTTCAGAAAGGCATTCTTAGTGTCTTCAGCCAATATGCCAATATGCAGCTTCTCCTTCAAGAGAGTAAGGGAAAAGCTTGCAGAACAGAAAGTCATTGCTAATACCATTAGCTTTGACACTTGAAGCCAAGTCCTCACACCTCTCAATGTGATCCATAGGATGCTCATGAGGTAAGCCATGGAATGGATGCTGGCCAACCAGCTGATAGTAGACAGGTTTAACCTCAAAATCGTTCCTCTGGAAGGCAGGAGGGCGGATTGCAGCTCTGTTGGCATAGAACTGATCAGGTCTGTTGTAGTCACCTAGAATCCTCTGAACAAAATGCCCAGCAGCGTTATTGGCAGCAGCAGGGACTCCAATGTTCTCATCCACTTGTTGAACCTGTTGTTCAACAATGACATTCCCCTCTTGATCAATTCTCTGCCCCTCTTCGTTCCTCCTGTTTCCTTCTCTGTCAACCAAGTGACCTTCTGCATCTTCAACCAAGATAAGTGGAGCGACCATTGTAGATTGCTTCTTAGCTTTCCTGTTAGTTCTCTCCAACCTAGCTAGTTCGTCGATGCTCAAAGTCACAAGCTCCTTCCCTTTGTTGCTTCTGGTACTGCGATTAGGCATACACCTGAAACCAGCACATGAAAGTCAATAAACAAATTAAAACTTAGACAAAATCCTAATTCTAAAAATCGATAGGCAGCTATTACTCCCCGGAAACGGCGCCAAAAACTTGATAGGGTCAGGTTTTATCCAAATAAAACTACTGCAGGTGCACAGCAAAAGCAGTTGTAGTACAAGGGGTATCGAATCCCAAGAGAGTAATGCAAACTACACTATCGAATGTAGGTTCAGATGAAGCTAAGCAGAATATAATGTATGTAATACGAATGATTAAATAAAAGTAAGCAAACGAAATTCAAGTTGTTGATCTATGTATCAGAAGACTAAAAGCGCTAAGTCAGGGCAATTCGCAGGTTGAATCCAAAAATGTAGAATGCATGAAATCAGGAATATTTAAGGACCGTTTTAAACATGAATCACTAATGTATAACTAATCAATTCTCATTGCAGAAGTTATCTATGCCTAAATCACAGAGTTTCAAATCTCTTTGCAAACACTAACAACCTAAACATGCAGGAATGATTAGATTCAATTGTTTACAAAACTCCTAAGCCAAATCTCTTTGCACTAAGTTGTTTTGCTCATCAAATACTAGTTCAGGTTATCAATAATGCTCTCACGTATATTTAGCAACCTAAGATTTTAGGATTTCTAGATGATGTGACTCCGAATTTCGATTTTAAAGCAAGCAGAGATGAAAAACCAAAAGATATTCCTAACAGGTAGCAATTCTACAAACTCTTCATCAACCTTTGAAAAAGCCCTAACTTAACTAGCAGATTACTCAGATATGATTATAGAATCACAAAACATAACTGAATAAAATTGCATTAAGAAAAAGAGTAAAAGAATAAGGGGGTTCGAAATCTTCTCAAAAGAGTACAAGATTTTTTGCCCCAAAAAGCTCTGAATAATTCTCTCTCTAAACTCTCTGAATTCTCAAAAACTAAGATTATCACCAACAATGGCTGAAAAAAGTAATAAATAGAGGCTAAACACGATCTGGGGTCTTCTTATAAATAATGGAACTTCTGGGCCAATTCTGCAAATAGTCTTCATACTTTTAATAAATCAGGCCACGCTCCTTCCTTGATGGGTGACGAGCGTCACCAAGGGTGGTGATGAGCGTCACCATATGGCATACTTTCTGCTCCGAGCTGGGTACTTCGTGTCTTCAACTTAAAATGCTAGAAAAGGTTCCAATATCTCCAATTATGCTCCAGACATGTTATAACCTGCAAAGACTCTTCTAGGACTCTAAAAAGACCAAAAAGACTCAATAAAAAGGACTTATATCATGGTTAAAAATCATAAAAACCATGATATATCAGTGTTCAATACGTTCTATTTTTCTGATCTGTAAATTCAAAGAACCAAGTTGAGATTGCAAGCTGGAGTCAATGCCTCTTTCTATTTCAGCAGCCATGTTCTTCTGAATGTCAGTCATATTCTTTTGAATTTCAACAGCCATGCTCTTCTGAAGTGTTGCAGTTTGAAGGTGATGCATTTGCAGGAACATTTCCTTGAGGTCCAAAGTGTCATGTGGTTGGGAAGTGCTGGCATCAACTGTTATGGAAAAAGGGGCAGAATGTTGTGGAAAGTTAAGGTCTCCTTGGTGTTCCTTTGGACATTCATCATCGTCTTGTGGCAGGGTTGGCGCCTCCTGTAGTTGAACAGCTTTAACCTGATGCTCTTTGTAGTGGTTTGGTAAAGCAACACTAGGAAGATTTTTGGTGGTTTCATTGAGCAGCAAGTCAACTTTCTCCTGCAAAGCTTTTATCACATACAATGCTGTCTCTAGCTTCTCTTCAGTGGCTTTTGAATGTTGCTCCTTGTCATCCACATAGTCCCAGTTGCTGAGTGTCATGTTCTCTACTAGTAGCCATCCTTCATCAACATATTTACCAAGAAAGTAGCCATTGCTTGCTGTGTCTAGAAGGATTCTGATAGTTGGGAGGACACCTCTGTATAGTGTGGATAGTAGTACCTCTTTGGTGAAGCCATGGTGAGGGCATTGGTGAGTGAAGCTTCTGAACATTTCCCAAGTGTCCCCAAAGCTTTCAGTACACCACTGTTTGATGTTTGTGATCTCATTCCTGAAGTGTGCAGTTCTGGAGGGAGAGAAGAACTTGTTGAGGAAAGCACATTTGCATTGATCCCAAGAAGTGATGCTTCCTTGTGTTAGGGACTTCTCTATCACCAAGAGAGAATGGAAATAGTCTGAGCTTCAAACCATCATCCGAAACTCTACTAAGCTTTATCAAAGCGCAAATCCTCTCAAAGTGATCCAAATGTTCAAAGGGGTCTTGGTTGGGCAATCCAAAGAACTTCTGTTCTTGAACCATAGTGATCATGCTGCTCTTGATCTCATAGTGATGAGTCTCCATGGGTGAAAGAATACCTTGTCTTGAAGCATAACTTGAAGGTATATCAGCAGCACCAATAGGTCTCAATGGTCTTTGAACCCAAGCTCCTTGTAAACCATGTGGACCTTGTTGTCCTTGTAAGCCTTGAATGTCTTGAAGACCTTGTGGACCTTGTTGACCAAAACCAGCAGCAAAGTGACGTTCTTCCATGCTTCAATAACTGATTCTTGCTGCTGTGAACCCCTAATCTTGTTCCTTAAACCTCTGGTGCAGTTGTAGACACTTGAAAGCAAGTGTTTAGGTACCTACAAAAGAGATTCTAGGCCAAAAAGAGGAATTAGTAGCCAAAAACGAAATAAAGGCTTGATTTCAAACAATTTACAAATTCTAATGCTTAGAACAATCCCAAATGGCAACAGCGCCAATTTGATGTAGGAGTTTACTCTACTTCAAATCCTACATATACTCATATCATTGTAGTATGTAGGTATCAATCCATAATGGCAAGGTAAGACACTAGGAATGTAATAAATTATCTAATTCAAGCAAGCATAAATGGATGATTGAAACTATGAAACTAATGACTAAAACAGACTTCAAATAGGCAAGAGCAAGTGAAATAAACAGAGAAACTAAGGCAGGTTCGAAATTCAAACAATCAAGAACTAGTGGGCTTAAGATAGGTAATTGATCTAGGGAGACTCTTGGCTTAACTAGTGATGCTTTAAAACTTTCCAAACAATGTTATTCATAGGCATATAATTAACAGCTATAGCTAGCTCAATTCCTTGACACTAACCACTTTGCTAAACACATATTCAAGACAAATTCCTTTACTCAAACACATGATCAACAAGCATTACAAGCAACTAATCCAATTATATATTGCCAATCTACTCCTTAGACAGCTAATTCCTTAGGCTAAGATAAGCAAATCTCTTACTTGACTCATTCAGGCAATTCATCAAACAGTTATCAGGTATAAGAGAACCCTAGAATCTAGATCAACTTAGCAAGGGCTAATCTAGCATTATGCTCAATCAATAAGAAGGAACAATCACATTAAGCACTAAGCAATCACTAATCTAATCTTAAATCTTCCTATCTATATCCCATCTCAAGCTCTAAGCAAACTACTCACTAATCATGATCCTAATCACAGCCCAAAGCAAGGAGAGATAGTAAATCATGGTGAGAAAGAAGATAAACACCAGCTTTTGATTGAAAGAGTAAGATTCAACAAAAGATTACAAGAAAAACTAAGGGAAATGCAACAGAGAAAGCTATTATCCAGAGGGTACAGATGATAAGAGAGAGAGAGCTTATGATTTTAGGTTGCAGCCTGTATATAGTTTTCAAGAAAAACCCCATAGTAAACCGGAAATAAACCGAAAAGCAGCTGGTTCGGGCGCCTGATATCGACTTGTCACGTCGATATCGGTTGGCAGAAGAGTGTATCGGAACGGTCTAGTCGATACTCACATCGATACAGCTTCCTGATATATCATGGTTTTTGCTGGTTTTTGACCATGATATAAGTCTTGTTTATAGAGTCTTTTTGGTATTTTTCGAGTCTTATAGAGTCTTTGCAGTTCTAGGTACAAATAGAGCATAATTGTGGATTTTGGAACCTTTTGGAGCTATACTGAAGTTGATGCTGAAAGGACCAAGACAGAGGGCATTAAGGAGCAGGGTGTCGATCGACACCCACTTCTTGGTGTCGATCGACACCGTTCGTGGTCGCAAAGAAACATAAAAACTCATTGGAAGAAATTGCAACTTGGCCCAAAAGTTTCTCACTATTTGCACTTTTGCCCCAGTTCGTGTTTAGACTTGTATTTAGATTTTCTAAGCCATTGTTAGGCACACATTCTGATTATCATTGAGACTAAGAGAGAGATTAGATTGAGAGCTTTTAGGGAGATAAATCCATACTCTGTAGAGAAGAATTATGAACCCCTTCATCTTTTACTCTATTTTCTTAATGCAACTTTATTCAGTCATGATTTGTGTTTCACTTGCTATGTCTGAGTAATCTGCTAGTTAGGTTTTGGGTTATTCAAAGGTTGATAATGAATTGTTACAAATACAAAACTGGAAGGATAAATCATTTGGTTCTTCATCTAGATTGCTTTAACACTGGTTTTAAGATTGATCACCTAGAAATCAGATCTTAGGCTGTTTAATAGATGTGGAAATATTGTTAATCACCAGAACTATCTTAGATGAGCAAAATAACTAGTTGCAAAGGAATTTAGATTAGTGATTTTGTGAACATATCGAACCTGATCTATAATGCATGTTTAGGTTGTTAGAATTTGCAAAGGAATTTAGAACTCTAGAATCTGATCATAGTTAATCTCTGCGACGGAAGTCGATTGGTTTTACATTAGTGTTTTGAGTTCTAGAACGGTTTTAATAAATATTCCTTTCAGTCTGTAGTCTGCGATTTATGTCAACCTGCGAATTTCCCATTGCCTAGCGTCTTGTCTTCATTGAACTTTAAGAAGCTACAATCCGCCCCTGACATCATTGCTTTCGTTATTATTTTAATTTCATTTCATTATTGATTGCTTAGCTTTATTTGAATCTAAAATCTGTTGAGTGATAGCCTTAAGTCCTTGTGGATTCGATCCCTAAGTACTACAGTGATCTCTTAATTTGAGAGAGTAGCTCTAAGGGTTAATTTGAGCATATCACTTCCCCCTGGTAGGGTGTCTCGGGTGATCTCCTCGATACGCTGCTCGATACAATCGCCCTTTAGTTAAAGCACATCGAGCTCCAATGTCGATACAGTGGTCGATACACTTCTTTGGCCTGCGTACTGAGATGATGCTATGTCGATATGTTGGCCGGTACAAGGGTTTCAGAGGAAGTGCATCGATCAGTCATAGCTCGATATTCTTCTGGTGTCCTGTCTCTTTGTATCGACTCTCGGACTTTGATGTGTTGATCGGTATAACACCCCAGCATGTATCGATGCGCAAAGCCAATATGCTGCTCTGTATATTGTGTATCGACCTGCTATGTCGATATCCTACTCGATATGAAGCCTTCTCGCCTTGGCTCCTTCATCTTTTGATTCCCAGCTCTTCCTCTAGTCCTCAAACTCCCGAAATGCACCTGGTAAGTGCTAGGAATGCACCTAATATGCAATGCAACTCTTATTTATACTCTATATGCAAAGTGGATGCAATAGGGACAAGAACATGCAGAAATGCATGCTTGAAAACTACCAAAAAACGCGAAAATGCATGCTAATATGGTGTAAATAATGAGTATATCAAGATGCCAAAATGCATCTTTCTAAAGGATTATAGATAGGATTTCATCTGGTAGGTGAGGGTTATCTTGTCCTAGACATTTTTGGAAAAAACTAGACATCTTCCTTGTGGAATGATGTTGATGGGATCTCGACACATAGTAAGTAAGTTACAAGTGCGGAGAGCATTTTTTCTAAATACAAGCTGATTGATCCGTTTTCCGGCTCTTACGAATGGAGAAGCTCCCTAATAATATTTATTCCAATCTTTTTCAAGATTATAGAGATAATTTTCTTTTGGTAAATCAGAAATTAACATTTTTTTTATTAAACTATGGAATTTGATTTTTGATGAAAAGAGATACATATAGAAAAAATTACGTGACTTTCTTTCTTGGAATTAAATTGCATTAATTGCATCTACATGAGAAAATGGATTATTCAGCCGATTGTAACCACTAGTTTTGGCCAAGGACTTCATATTTTCACTATTATATTTATTTTTTTGTGTTTATCATATTTTACATTTAAGATATCTTATCCTAATTTATTATGAATAACAACTACTACCCACTTAACTCCATTTTCCCTTTGCATTATATATAATTACAGAACCACAACAATTTTTATCCGTTTACATTACTGTGTTCTCGTTAAAAAAGGTTACTGTATATGTTACAGTGTATAGACGGTAGCGTACAGGTAGTAGTGGTGTACAGACTTTACTAAAGTGATAGAGTACAAGTTATTATAAATATTTGAAATTCGTAACATAAGTATAAAACCAACCATTAATAAAAACCATAACTATTCGCATAAATAAAAATAAAACTAACTATTTGAAACATTTATCAAAGGAACAATTACTAAAAAAAACCATAGATTTTCGCATAATAAAAATGAAAAGATGGCTCTGAGTAATTCACCACGACTCATCATTCCTCCATTGGTCCAGTTCTAACAGCATAAATGATGTACCTGAAGAACATTTCGCTATCTTGGACCCGAAGACATGTATTACACATGTTTGAACCTTTAAAACCATCACCATGCTAATCTAAGAAGGGATCTGCCACACCACAGCCGTATTCTCAGAGAGAAACAAATTGTTTGTTATTCTCCCACCTCCTAGTCAGGATACCCACAGCGACCAAAGTTTTTGATTTTCAGGATAATTGCCCTCTGTTTTGACCGAGATAATTTTGAAAGATAACCATCCCCTTCGGTTTCTTCTTACCTTACAACTTTCATATAGATTGGTTGGCTGATTTCTTGATGAGTTCAGTACCGCTTATTTTTTTTGTTTACAAAATAATCTTGCATACCCTTCATGATAGACGCAAGATTCCCAGCATGGTAAAAAACTTTCAGCAAATCTATGTACTCACAAATTTCTGATAAAGCCAGCTCCATGTCCATGGGGTTGACGACACTGTACAATCCCTCTGTTCTCATAAGGTGGCTAAAATACTTGTAAACCTGACAGACTCTCATCATATCTTCCAATCCTGAACTGCTCCAAGCCAGTATCTTCTCCACAATATCGCCGAGAAGGGATACAAAATGGGAAAAGGATGATTGCCTTCCTCCCCGAGGCCTTGATGACATGATTATCAAATAAGATAGAGTCGATTAGAGAAGAAAAACTCGACTTGAGAATAAATAGTCGTTTAGAGAAGAAATATAAGTTAATAAAGTTAGGAAGAATGATGGACAATGTTGATCATAAAGGCAATACGTATTTAAGCGTAATTAAATACACACATATCATTTCATTCTCAACAACACATGATATGTATGAAACATGTCATTTCGTATTAAGATCACGTCATTTTGTATTAAGATCACGTCTTTTCGTATTCATTAACCACACCTACTATCCTGACAAATTTCATGATTCCTTACAATCAATTCATTCGCATACACGCAATGATTGAGAGTCCTTGATTTATAATACTCTCTCATATGGTACCCATTTGTCAGGTATACACGAGTGGTGTACACTTTGTGGTCTACATGTGTTGTGTACATGTCGTGGTACACATGTACGGTGTATATGCTTACTGTGGTGTACGTAAACGGTTTACATGTTGTGGTTTACATGTATGTATAGTGTACATGATGTGGTGTACATGAAACCATGTACAATTAAGTGGTCCACATGTTAGGTGTACATTTAACTGGTGTATGATTAAATTTAAGTGGTGTACAAGTTGTACAAGAACATCAAAAACTTATCAAAATATATACCGAACATATCAATCTTGGAAATACATCCTGAATCACAAACAATCATAACAAACTTAAATTAGAATAAATA
Source organism: Thlaspi arvense (assembly GCA_911865555.2). Lineage (NCBI taxonomy): Eukaryota > Viridiplantae > Streptophyta > Magnoliopsida > Brassicales > Brassicaceae > Thlaspi > Thlaspi arvense. The sequence goes on from OU466861.1 coordinate 12,876,742, forward strand.
GTTCACAATCTTCCAAAAACATACAGAACATCACAATCTTCCAAAATCGTACTCAACATCACAATCTTCTAAAAACATAGTGAACATCATAATCTTCTAAAAATATACTGAAACATCATAAATAATCATAAAAACATAACTAACAACATTAACAATAGATTGTTCGAACAAAACAACCTAACATCAGTTTTCCAGAGAGAGAATGAGGACAAGAACCGAGAAAAAACAAGTTGCAAAAGAGATAAGAACACCTGAACTCGGCAATTGCAGAATATAACTGGTCAAAATCCCACCGACCTGGTCGGGTCCAGCTGTATTATTGAGATCGAGATGTCCATGACGACCACCTTTTCCGCTCTGAGTTGCTTATAGTAGTACAGCTCAGTTTCCAGGGCACCAATTCTGGATCTGCTTTAATCAGCGCCAATTTCTGCCATCCATATGCAGGCTCAGGGTCAACCCACTTGAAATAGACGCAACCACGATCGAACAGGTAGTTTACTTGTAGAAAACTCTTATAGAAATCTCTCTCAGGGTCCATGTTCGTCCACAAAGTCATTATGATTGGCGTCTCAGGCATTCACAGAAAGGGGTGTTTGGAGTACCCACAATCCGCGACCCATAGCTACGCTAGAAGTATCCGATGTTGTGGCCATGAGAATTTTTAGATTAAAACGGAAGCAATGATTTCAAAGAAGAAGGATGAAATTTTTTTCTGTTGAAGAATTTACCCATTCCAAATGGCCACAAAATTTAATTTCAACCAAAACCAATCCAAGAAGATAAAGTCGACACGTGTCGACACCCTATCGAACAAATTTCCCAATAATATTATTATTCTATTGTAGATATGTCGATTTGACAAGACCTTAGGCTTTGTTTTCTTCTTCGAAAGTCAAACTTATTCAAACCTTGTCGCCAAACATATTCAAATCTTATGTTCAAACTTATTCAAATCCTATGGTCAAACATATTTAAAGCCACCGATATGACAAAGCCCAAATAAGCTCATCCAAAAATAAAAGGTCATTCGAATACACAAAGCACATATATTTTACTCATACCCATCTACATTAATACTTCCATTCAAATAATTAATGTACATAAAACCAAGTCATTAAGGGGATTATCTTATGTTGCAAAAATACTAAATAACTGAAATAACAATTTTGAAGCTATAGTTTTTCACTTGTTCGCAACCGCTAGACTGCCTACGAACTCCTCGTAGCAGTCAATAGCGTATTTCTTCCTAAATATGTCAACAATCTTATTAGTGATCACACCCATCTCATATACTCTGAAATATAGAGCATTCATCTCTAGGAACTTCGCAGCACATGGCCCACAATCCCCTGCCCTCTTGTTTTGATAGATAGCTTTGGTTTGGGTCCAAGTGTACGCCTTCGTACTCAGGTGTTGTGTGAAGGAATACGGCAAGTACCGCTTCAGGATCCATGGTATACTCTCAAGCAGTGGTTCCATGTAAGTCTGGACTACCTTGTCCTTGTCATTATTGTAGACATATGCATCAAGAATCATAAAAGTGCTGAGCCGAAGGTCTATCACTGCATCTACCAGAACTCTGCCTTGAGTTTTTTTTTCCTGCTTTTTCCCGTAACTTATCTGGTAACTTTTCGTACAACGATATATAACCAAACTCAAGAATGCCCGTCTCTATTAACGTTGTCTTGTATTTCAACATAAACTCACCTCAACGGCGAGATAACATACTCATTATGACTTACATATGCTGAAAATGAAAACAAAAAACCTAATTCTTATATGTTTTGAACAAATCTTAGATAAGGGCAAAATGTTAAAATTCACTATTTTTTACATCAGTATCCAGCCATTTGTATTTCTTAGCAATGGCTAGGAAAAAACTATTATACACCATGTGTCCTATCACAATCTCGAACTCAAAGAGAAAAATTACTTACATTAACATCATAATATAGCGTATGATAAGTATGTAAGTCATTATTTATTATAAAAACTTACATCTCCTTTGAATTGTTGAGAAGTGCTAGAAATTTCTTGACCTCCTTTTGCAAAACTGCTTGGATGGGAGCATATTCGGGTTCTGAACGACTTGAAAATAAACCCCTCACATGGGAATCACCGGTGGATACTCCAGCAAGTATGTTCGATCTATGTGGTACGCATTTTTGTGTCGGACGCTATGAAGAACTCTGAAATTCAACTTATTTCGTTTCCGGATGATCAGCTGGTGTCTCAGTAGGTGTATCGTATTTGGGCGAGTGTACATGTGATATCATGTACGCTGATGAGTTAGTGCTTCCACCATCGATGTACCCAAGAAGAACCAGCTGCAAATAATTATCTGGCAAGCCTTCATACTCAAATATCTAAAGGTGGAATTAAAAAGTCATCATTACTAACTTTTCACACAACAAATTAGAATTCTCATGCATTTTTGAAACCAAGTGTACGTGGTTACCTCCTCACGCTGGATTGGGCGTACGCTAGCCATACCCATGAAGTACTTTGTAGGTTCGTTCGCATCCTCAGCCTCCTTTCTGTCGTCACCATCTTTCTCTTGTTCATCTTCGGTTTGTTCATCTGACTCTTTTGAAACTTCTCCCACGTTCTCATTTCAGCACCTTTTTCTCCAGCCTCATTTTCTTCTTCACCGTCTTAATCTTGTTCACTAGCTTTTCCCTCTTCAGCACTTTTTTCTTCATCCTCCTTTTCTTCTTTATTGTCTTCATCTTGTTCACTGACTTTTACTTCTTCAGCATCTTTCCCTTCTTCAACACCTTTCATTTCTTCCTCATCTTCCTGAAGTTCCTGTATTACATGCTCCATGAATCTATAGTTATTCCAAGATCTACCATCGTGTATTTGATCATCATTATTGTCATCCATGATTAACTTTCGTCGTTTGCTGGTACGACCACAACTCCCTTCTACTGGCTCTTTCTGCATCTCTCCCGATTTCTATAGCCTATTTGAACACCATCTTCCAAGGATACCAATATCAGGTTCAGTTGTTTTGTTCTGTTTTCAGAGATCATCCTTATTTTCTGTCCAACGACATATGTTTCTTTTATCTTATCTGTAGAGACGACACCCACAAAATACATCTACCAGCTCCTGTTTGAGTTGGTCTAACCGCACAAGCATCAACTTTTCAGGTCTTCTACAATTTCAGCAACATGTTCTTCAACAAAACCTTTGTCACTCTTCACTTTTCTGGCTATTGGTTGCAGGCCTCTTAGGAGCCGGTTTCCTTCCCATTTTGGGAGGATTTTTTCTCCTTCTTTGCAGCGTTAGATGGGGTTTGCTGTTTGTCCACCACATTAGAGGAATCTATTCTGATAGGTGGTATAGAGGTATCACCGCCTGGGAAATCAGAATTCTTAAATTGATAACCACTCCTTTTGAGTTCTAACAAGAAAGATACTTCATCGTCCTCCATCTCGTCATCCCAGCCAACATCTGAATCTTCTTCATCTCAGATGTTGGGAAGAATATCCAACTGCATAATGCTCAAATAGAAAACATCAAATTAAATATACCCCCCTTATTACCTTGTACAAAAACATAGGCGTACACATGTAAATATCAATATAAAAAGAGGCATACACTACCTATGCATCAAGCCGATATAGACCAAAACAGTTGTGAAAATATATGGTTGTAATGGGAGGGGAGGGTGTGTTTACCTTAGAGTCAGGCTCCATGTCGAGGACATCGTTCCTGTGCATAAGTCTTATAGTGCTTTCCAAGGCATATGGATCAGATAGAATCTCCGTCAGAGTTTCTGGTTCAAGAATCTTAGTAGGCAGCATCGGGATTGCTTCAAAAGCAACTAGTTGCAAGGTCTACAAAAAACCGTAATAGTCAGTGGATTTCTCTTTCAAACAGTTTATAAACTGCAAGCAAGTCTTCTTGGTTCGGTCCAACGGAGAAAATCTCTATTTTCTCGAAGGATTCCCTACCCCATAGAAATCTAGAAAGTACTCAATATTGCACATCATATCTACATATTTGGGGGTGATTGTTAGGTTCTTGTATCGACATATGAGAATCCCACCCAATAGGTTTCAATAAGCTAGTGGCAGTTGTTTCCACTGTGGCAAAGAGGGATCCTTCAGCATTACAAGCGCATCATTTACTTTAACCATAGGATCATCTCTGTCAAACAGATTTCGCCACATCTCGGACATCGCTTGCTTACTTGGTTCTCCTTCAGGAGGCGTTGAAGCCTTCGACTTATCCCCTAGTCTTCTCTAATCTTCGAGGTATAGACGGCACAGAAGGCTTGTCACGTGCTTGAAGTCTACCAACGAGAACTGGATTGGTTGGCTACCGAAGACTGTTCAAAACTCATACCTCCTCTTTGTTATACGCTGGCGGGATATGAGGGAGTGGAGAAGTTTTGCTGAGTTGGTGCATCTAGCAACAGGTAGCCGTAAGAGGGCATCGAATTGGGAGTTCATAATTTGTTGCCGGACTTCGGTCGCCCCAGTCACTTGACCAATTATGTTGGCTTTCGATTATATGTTAAGACGTAGGCTACCCGATGAGTAGTAATTGGTGGCAAACAGTACAGCCTTGGAACCAGTACAGCCTTGCTCGCGATCCGGGTTCACGATTCTTTGGAAATCTGCATCAACTACAATTACGATTTTGTAGAATCTTTGTTTCCACATGCAAGATTTGGGAAAGAAACAGAAGAAGATGTTTAATACTGATTAATTAGTTCGCTAATTTGATATATAAACTTTGTATCTAAAACCTCCTCTCATTGAGACCGAATTGTTGGATTTACATTAGACTCATAAGGTAAATTTATAACCATTTACCTTTGGATCTGTTACTGCCACTGCTGAGTTCGGCCACGATGGTCTTCTGCGGTGGTACACTACTTCTAAGCACTTTCGAGGTCGCCGGGACAAGAATCTGCATCCTCTGCCAAGAACTTCAACTTTGGGGACCAATTTAATATTAAAGATGGCAGTTATGGTTGGGTGGCTCTCTTGTTTTCCGATATCATGGGTATGTCGTTGTCGATGGAGAATTGGTGTTAGAAGTTGAAATCGGTTGTCTGGTGAAATTTCTTGAAGAAGATTATTAAATGCCCTAACTGGCAAAAGAAAGTGGGTATTTTGAACTGGAGAGCCTGTTAGGTCCGGCTCCGGGAAACGAATAGTCTCTTACGACCACAAATGGTTTTCTGAGTTGGTTTGATGAGGTCTTTACTGGTTTTTGTGTTACCGAGTTTGTAAATGGTGAACGAGTGAATAACCGAAAGACACAAATGTCATTTTCTATGGAGAGAGAAGGAGAAGTACTCATTTGTCATATTAAAACTCAAGAGTACCCACTTTCCTAATTAGAAACTCAAAAAAATACCTACCCACCAAGTTTTTTAAAACAAAATTAATGGCGGTTGAGAATTAGGGTTGCAGAGTCGCAACTTTGAAGAAGACAAATGCGATATAGTATTATTACTTCGAACCCAGGACAATATATATATAAATTGCGCCTGAAACTACTATACCATGCATTAATTTAATATATAGAGCTGTACAAAAATAAAAATTTTAAAATCTATTCCCAATTACTCCTCTATTTATCTCTGTTTTTTCCAAAAAATGTTAGGCGTAGACCGAGAGCCTGATGAACGCCTAACGTATTTTCAAACATGGATAAATTCTAAATGAGACTTGAGAAGTAACTTAGTCAAACTCAAGTTATAAAAAAAACTTCCTCATGGCGAATACATAATAGCAAACCTAGTCAAAGATGAAATTTTTGGAGGAGCAAGACCTAACAATAAGAAGAATATAACATCATTGGATCTACATAAGATGAGATATGATTCCACTAAGCTCCATGAGAGACTTTAGTGTCAGATCCTGAAGAAGTCTACGAAGATTGTCTTGTAATATCTGCAACTTATTTTCCAAAGAACCTTCAATCTCCAGACTTTCTGTTCGACTTTGCTGTCGTCTTTACCCTCAAGAGATTTTTTTCTTCTCAGTGTTCATCATCTTGTTTAAGAATTGAGAAAGATTTGAGTTTTTCTTGAGTTATTTTTTATCGCTTAATCTGTTCAACCTCGGCTAAGTCTCTGACCTTTAACTGATCCTCGGGCCATGTCTTTGATGAGCTCTCCTTCACGGCTGTAATAGATCACGCAGGCTTTGATCTCGTACAGCGTCGAAAGATCGTAGGCTTTGTCGAGAATGGTCTGTTCTCCTATGGCCGAATTCGTGTTTTTCTTTGCAGCTAGATTGTTATTGATAAAAAAACTATGATTCATTGAAAATGGGTTTTCTTCTCACCAACAATTTGGTCTTCTTACTTGTCGAAGAAGAAGCAGCAGAAGAATCCAATTGTTTGAGAGACAAGAGAACTGAGATTACTGTGAAACAATCAATAGTGAATACGATGAAGGTTTAGGGTTGAGTGATATCTTCCTTGTTATTGTTATATTGGTTTAATTTCTTTTTCTAAATTGGAGTATCTTAATGTACTATGTTTATTACTGTTGTCGTATAAGTGTATCGAATGAATAATTAACAAATGTTATGAAAGTCAAAATAAAATCATCGAATAGACGTACAAAATGTGATAAATAAATTGTGGAGCCTATTGTCAAAGTACACAATAAATCTAGTTTTTACGTTTTATATAAACCAACGCTTTTATTCGATATATTTCATTTTATTTCTCAAAAAAAAAAAAGAATAGTAAAATTTCTCTCGTCTCTCTTATTAATATAACCTTTATTCTGCAATAATAAATTTTTTGTCTTTATTTCTATTTATCTGTATGATAAATTATATTTCTTATTATAACATGTTATCAGCACGATCACTCTACAATACAGCATGTATATTATATATACTACTATACAAGCAGTATATCTTCTATATGCTTATTTATTATTAAGTGGATATTTAACACACCATTACTTACTTAATATTACGGTAATGGTTTGTCGCCTCATTAATAATTATCACCATTATATTATAGATGTTAAAGACATCATAGTTATTTATTTATTATTAATATTATAATGGACGGCTTAATGCCTTATAATTTATTTACGGTTTAAATATGGATGACTCTATCACCATAATATATTTGTTAAATATATATTTATATTATGAAAGTTCTGCCACCTATATATATATACTTCACCTAAAAATTCCTAAGTTCAATTGATTACTCATTAAATCCTAGATAGATTTTATTTTAAATTCTTTGTCATTCAATGGTAACAAAAATGTTTTTCACCTTTTTCAAACGGCTGCCTTACGACTAATGAACAGTATTTTCTCATCTATAAATACTCTCATTCTTCAAACAAAATCATTTATTTTCATAAAAACAAAAAATGCTATCACTTTTTAATTTTTGTAATTGGTTATATCCTTGTTGCCTTTTATAGTTTAATCGTTAGAAAATTCTCTCCGGAAGAATATGTGATGATTTTTATTTTGATGTTTTATGCATTAAGTTTTCTTGTAATCTTATTATTTATTATGATGCCTCGTATATTCTAAATTTAATAAAATCATTTTTCTAATTATATTATTTGTCATTTTATATTAGAAAACCAAATGGCAAACATTGAGAAACTTAAGTTCCCAGCTCTCAAAATAACTGGAGCAAACTACATAGCATGAGTTACCAGCGTGGAACTTTATCTGAAAATAAAAAAAAGTTAACAAATACGATAAAAGCTGGAAACAAATCACATGCCCAAGATAAGGCGGAAAAGATAATCTTCTCGAGGAAGCAATTTGATGCAATGTGACGCATGACTATACGTACATAAAGACCCAACAGAGTTGTGGCAAGCCCTGAATGAAAGGTTTGACAACCAGAAGGATGTCAACCTCCCTCATACTCTAGAAGAGTGGAAAAACTTGAGGTTCCAAAATTTTGAGAAAGTGGATGAATACAATTCTGCTACGCTAAGGATAATCTCATAATTGAAGTATTGTGGAAAGCCTTTCACAGAAGCGGAAATGCTTGAGAAGACTTATGTCTTTTTCTAAAAAGAAAACCTTTTCCTGCAACAAATATATAAAAATGCGGATACACAAGGTTCTTTGAACTAATTGTGACACTCATGATGGCTGAGAGGTAGGAGCTCCTCATTAAAAACCACAATTACCGACCTACGAGAACCAAAGCATTCCCGGAAGTGAATCCAATGGATGTAGAAAATCCAAGGAAGAGTCAAACCTATCGATATCGTGTCCGTCAATTTAACCGTGAACGTGGAAGAGGTTATAACTCCAGAGGAACGAGATCAAACAAATGCATTATATCCAAAATACATTCCATAGGGAAGAAAACCTAAGTAACCCCCACCCAGAAGCGTGATGATGTATATTACAGATGTGGGTGCAAAGAACATTGGTCCCGCATATGTCAAACCCCTCCATATCTTTGTAAGTTATACTAATAGGCCACAAAAGGTAAAGGGAAAAAAGTGAACCTCATTGAACACTTTGAGGGCTCGACTCCCTCGACTTTGCAAATGATTTCGATGAGGCAGATATCGGGAATAACTGAAATGCTTGTAGTGAGACAACTGAATAGTCTCTAGTAATGCTGTTTATAATTATTACGATTTCAGTTTTAAAAACGAATAACGTTGTTTGTTACAATAATATAATGTATAATTATTATGTATTTTTTATATTAATAAAAATTGCTTTGAATTTATCAATGTCTATATTAATTACATATATGGATCACAATAAAATGGCATAATATCCAAGAAAAGGATTCGAGAAACTTGTATATCAGATAGTGGAACGACGCACACTATTATGAGACAAAAGAGATGTTTCTCTAGTTCAAAACCGACAAACATCATTGTCAATACAATTTTGGATCCTGTAAACATGATCGAAGGAACTGGTAAAACCAATTTTACGTTGCCTATTGCGACAAATTTTTTCCATAAATAATGCTTTTTATTCTCCGAAATCTTAAAGAATTTATTGAGTTTTAAAGACATATACCTTCAAGGTTATTACACTCAGTCGGCAACTGAGGACGGAAAGAAGTATATGTACATAACTTCTAATAAATCAGGCAAAATACTTATATTGGAAAAGTTCCCCGAACTTTTTTCTGGTTTACATCATACTTATATAGATGCAGTAGAGTCTCATCTCATAATCAATAGAAATCCAGATGATTTCACACTATGGCTTAATTGCCTCGGTCACCTAGGCACCTCAATGATGCGTAAAGTCGTAGATAGATAACATAGTCATTCACTGTAAATCCAGGAGATATATCAGGAAAATTAAAAGACATGTGATGCATGTTCTCTTGGAAATTGATCATAAGGCCATCACCAATCCAAATCGATATAGAATCACCAAACTTCCTTGAACGATTTCAAGGAGATATTTGTGGACTAATACATCCACCATGTGGACCTTTCCACTATTTTATAGTACTAATTGACGCATCCAGTAGATGGTCACATGTTTGTCTATTATCATCTCGAAATATGGCATTTGCTAGATTTTTAACTCAGATAATCAAACTACAAGCCCAGTTTTCTGATTATCCCATTAAGAAAGTTAGATTAGACAACGCTTGTGAATTCACATCCCAAGCATTCAATGATTACTGTATGGTAATGGGAATTGAATTTGAACATTATGTAGCTCATGTTCAAACATAAACTGGTTTGGCTGAATCATTAATCAAGCGTTTGCAATTGATCACAAGACCATTGATTATGAGATCAAAACTCCCAACCTCTGCATGAGGACATGCCATTTTGCATGCAGAAGCACTCATTTGGATAAGGCCAAGTGTGTATCATAAGTATTCTCCATTACAGTTAGCATTTGGTCGAGAACCAAATATTTCTCATTTAAAAATCTTTGGTTATGCTGTATACGTGCCAGTAGCACCACCACAACGCATAAAGATGGGACCACAAAGAAGGTTAGGAATATATATTGGTAATGATTCTCCTTCTATTATACGGTACCTAGAATTACAAACGGAAGACGTCTTTACGACACGATTTGCCGATTATCATTTTGATGAAAATTTAATCTCGGTTCTAGGGGAGATAATAATGAAATGAGAAAGGATATAAAATGGAGTGTACCAACATTGTTACACCTTGATCCTCCCACTAAACATTATGAACTAGAAGTTCGAAGAACTATGCATTTGTAGAGTATAGGCAATCAGCTACCAAATGCATTTGGAGATACCAAAACGGTAACTAAATCCCATATACCAGCTGGAAATGCTCCTGCTTGTATTAAAATACCACATGAACGTGAAAGAGAGGATGTTACACGTGACTCCAGAACACGCTTGAAGCATGGTAGACCTGTCGGTTCTAAGAATAAAAATCCTAGAAAGCAAAAGGAAGTTGAAATGCAAAGCACACCATAATAGCGAAAAATATTTTGGAGAAAGAAAATCATGAGATAAATGATAACGCAAAACATCATGAACCTGAAGGAAATCAGAAGATTTCTACCAATTACATCCATAATGGAAAGATATGGAATCGAAATGAAATGAATGATACTTGATTTCCTCATCATATTCATCCTCTTGAAAAGGTTTCAACCTCGAAACTATATCTTCTGCACCAATAAAGAGCAAATTAGTTTTCATTATATTTTGGGAGTTTAGAGTCTTACCTTGATAGATCTTTGGTTTGGTGAAGTTTGGAACGTCTGGTGGTTCTCCTTTAAGCAGGAAGGATATGATAGATCCTATGTTCTGGCCTGGTTCATGGCTCCTCTGTTTTGTACCCTTTACCCATTTGATAACCTTGGTCTTGTTCACCTTGGGTGGTGATGTATGTTTACTTTGGTTTAACAACAAGTTCTCATCCTGTGGAGGGTCTTGATGTTTTATATCCCCAGTACCTTAAATAATCTTAAATCTTTGGACAAGAAACAAGTGCATTATGGTTTTTTATAAAACTTTAAACTTGTTAAACATAATTACTTTTTTGTTGCTATTTTAAACAGGGTATGGATGATATACAATATATTTACACCATATTAGCATACATTTTTGCATTGTTTCATAGTTTTCAAGCATGCATTTCTACATGTTCTTGTCCCAATTACACCCACTTAGCATCTAGAGTATAATTAGGAGTTGCATTGCATACTAGGTGCATTTCTAGCACTTGGCAGGTGCATTTTGGGAGTCTGGGGACCAAAGGAAGAGCTGGGAATCAAAAGGTAAAGGAACCAAGGCGAGAGGGCTTCATACCGAGCAGGATATCGATTTGGCAAGTCGATACACAACATATAGAACAACGTATCGTCATCACACGTCGATACATGATGTCGAGCTATATCGACTAGCACATCGAGGTCCTCGAGTCGATACAAGGAGACAGGAAACCAGAAGAGTATCGAGCTACTCAGATCGATACACCACCTTCGAGGCTCTTATACAGGTCAGCATAACGACATGGGATCATCTCGATGCACAAGCCAAGAAGTGTATCGATCGCTGTATCGATATTGGAGCTCGATGAGCCTTAACTAAAGGGCGATTGTATCGAGTAGTATTCCGAGGAGATCACCCGAGATGCCTTAGCCTGGGAAGACTGTATCGATGAGAGTATCGACCAGACACTCTCCTGCCAACCAATATCGACCAGAGTATCAATGTAACAAGTCGATATCAGGCGTCCGAACCAGCTGCTTTCCGGTTTATTTCTGGTTTACCATGGGTTTTTCCTGAAAACTATATATAGGCTGTGACCGAAAAACATAAGGAGATCTTCTTATCATTTTTTACCCTCTGGATAATAGTTTTCTCTCTTGTATTTCTCTTAGTTTTTCTTGCAATCTCTTGCTGAATCTTATTCTTGCAATCAAAGTTGGTGTTTATCTCTTTTCTAATTATGATATGTCATTCTCCTTTGCTTTGAGCTATGATTAAGATCATGATTAGTGAGTAGTTATCTTAGGATTTGAGATGGGATTGAAATAGAGAGATTTAAGGCTAGATTAGTGATTGCTTAATACTTAATATTATTTTTCATTCTTATTGATTGTGTTTAATGCTAGATTAGCCCTTGCTAAGTTGATCTAGATCCTAGGGTTCTCTTATGCCTGCCAAGTGTTTGATGAATTGTCTGAATGAGTTAAGTAAAAGATTTGCTTATCTTTGCCTAAGGAATTAGTAGTCTAAGGAGTAGATTGGCAATACAGAATTCGATTAGTTGCTTATCATGCTTGCTGGTCATGTGTTTGAGTAAAAAAATTTGTCTTAAATATATGCTTAGCAAAGTAGCTAGTGTCAAGGAATTGAGGTAGTTAGAGTTGTTAATTATATGCCTAGGAATAGCTTTTGTGGGTTTGTAAGCATCACTAGTTAAGCTGAAAGTCTCCTTAGATCAATTACCATATCTCAAGCCTGCTAGTCTTTGATTGTTTAAATTTGGTCTTGCCTTAGTTTCTCTGTTACTTTACTTGCTCTTGTTTATTTGCAGTCTCTTTTAGTTATTAGTTTCATAGTTTCAATCACCCATTTATGCTTGCTTGAATTAGATGATCTGCTGCATTCTTAGTGTCTTACCTTCCCATTATGGATTGATACATACATACTACAATGATATGAGTATATGTAGGATCTGAAGTAGAGTAAACTCCTGCATCAAATTGGCGCCGTTGCCATTTGGGATTGTTCTAAGCATTACGATTTGTATATTGTTTGAGATCAAGCTTTTATTTTCTTTTTTCGTTACTAATTGCTCTTTTTGGACTAGAATTTCTTTTGTAGGTACCAAAACACTTGCTCTAAGGTGCCTACAGCTGCTCAACTAGTTCAAGGAACAGACTTTTGGGTTTACAGCAGCCGCTCTCAGTTGTTGAAGGATGGAAGAGCATCCACATGCTGCTGGTTTTGGTCCACAAGGTCTCCAAGGTCTACAAGGTGATTGGGGTTTAAGAGAACAAAGACAACCAAGACGTGTAGGAGCTGCTGATATACCATCTTTTGCTTCAAGACATGGGATCGCTCCTCCTCTAGAAGACATTCACTTCGAGATCAGAAATGGGATGATTACAGTGGTTCAAGACAGCAGATTCTTTGGGATGCCTAATGAAGATCCACTTGAGCATCTAGACAACTTTGAGAGGATCTGCTATATGGCTAGGATGGTATATCTGATGATGGTTTGAAGCTCAGACTCTTCCCTTTCTCACTTATAAAGCTCAACTTTGGGAAAAAGGATTGCAGTAAGGAAGCATCACAACTTGGGCTCAATGTAAAACTGCTTTCCTAACCAAGTTCTTCTCTCCCTCTTGGACAGCCAGATTTCGAAATGAGATCTACAACTTCCACCAATGGTCCAATGAGAGTTTTGCAGATGCATGGGAAAAGTTTAGGAGTTTCACAATCCAATGCCCTCATCATGGTTTCACAAAAGAGGCGCTGCTATCTACACTGTATAGAGGTGTCTTGCCTAAGATGAGACTACTTCTTAGCAGAGGTAACGTTCTTGCTCAAGATGTGGATGATGGTTTGGCTTTGATTGAGAATCTAGCTCACAGCAATGCACAATATGGTGAGGACCAAGAGGATACTTCGAAATTAGTCTCTTCTGAACTAGAAGCCACTTTACTAGAAGTGAAAGTGCTGAAAGAAAGAATGGATGATGGATTCCGCCAATCACAGCTTCAGAAACAGCTTCTAACCAATTATGTTCAGCAACAAGAAGGGGAGAGACAAACACACTCTCACAAATACCCCCCTAATTCTTCAGAGAGTGACATGAAGCAAATTCAACAACAGCTCATCACCTCCTAACAAGCTATCACCACACAAGTAGCTACACTTCAGTCTCAACTCCAAGCTCAGCAACAATCCTTTGACCAAAAACTTTAGCAATTGGCACAAAAATGCGCCATCTACATCTCACTCCTCTAGAGAATACATCAAAGCTGTCTCATTGAGAAGTGGAAAACAGCTTCCTCCTAGAGTTGCTGCCACTATCCACAATGAGGACATTGAGGTTCAAGAAGGGGAGGTAGCCATAGAATATGATGAAATGGTAATAGAAGATAATGAACCAGTCAAGGCTGATAAAACCCCAAAGGAGGATAAAGGCAAAGATGTGGCTAAGGAAAAACAAAAGGATGCACTTAAGGAGTTGGTTAAAGAACCAAGAAAGAGTTGCTTGCCAAATACAAAGGTCCCTATGATGAGCAGATGAAGAAAATACAGTTACTATGCCCTTACTTGACGCCTTTGTCCTGGTTTCTCCTTACCAGAAATTTCTGAAAGATGATGTGGTAGAGAGAACTAAAGATCTGCAAGGGATGGTTGTGCTAACACATGAATGCAGCACCATCATTCAGAAACAGAAGATGTCTCCAAACAAGCTTGGTGACCCAGGGAGTTTCACTTTACCATGTTCTATAGGTCCACTACTATTTGAGAAATGCTTGTGTGACTTGGGAGTCAGCGTCAGCTTGATGCCCTATTCCATTGCAAAGCGCCTTTGTTTCACAGAGTTTAAAAACTGTAGAATCTCTTTAGTGTTGGCTGACATATCAGTGAGGCTCCCCAAGGGATTGCTTGAAGATGTTCCTCTCATGATTGGGAATGTAGAGATCCCAACCGATTTTGCGGTTTTCGAGATGGATGAAGAGCCCAGGGACCCTCTCATCCTAGGGAGACCTTTCTTAGCCACTACAGGAGCTGTCATTGATGTAAAGAAAGGGAAGATTGAGCTGCAGTTGGGTAAAGACATGTCCGTGAAGTTTGACATCAAGCAAATTATGCAACAGCCTACTATAAAAGGTCAAATTTTCAAAATAGAGATCTTGGAGGAGCTGCATGAAGGAGTCCAAGAGGATCTGTGCTGTGATGACAAACTACAAGTGGCTTTGACAAAGGAGCATGGGGAAGATGGCTATTTGGATAAAGAAAGCTTGGGATACATGTTGAGGCTTAACTCTCATAAGATATTGGAGGAAGAGGAGCCGTGTAAAAAGCTGGAACACAAGGAGACAAAAATACTCTCCATCCAAGAAGCTGGCAATAGGGAGCAAAGCAGCATATATGAGGATTGGAATGAACTCAAGGCGCTAAAGGTGGACCTCAAACCTCTTCCTAAAGGGCTAAGGTATGTTTTCTTGGGCTCTAACTCTACTTATCCTGTTATTGTCAATGGAAACCTCAATGATGATAAAGTCCTTGCACTTGTGAAAGTGTTAAAGAGGTTTAGGAGGGCCATTGGGTATTCTCTTGATGATATCAAAGGTCTCTCTCCTAGCTTTTGCACTCACGGGATCCATCTAGAGGATGAGACAAAATCATCCACTGAACCTCAAAGGAGATTGAATCCTAATCTGAAAGAGGTTATTAAAAAAAGAGATCCTAAATCTTCTTGAAGCTGGCGTGATCTATCATATCTCAGACAGCACATGGGTCTCACCAGTCCATGTGGTGCCTAAGAAATGAGGGATCACTGTAGTAAAAAACGAAAATGATGAGCCAACTAGAATAATCACTGGTCATAGGATGTGTATAGATTACAGAAAACTGAATTCTACTTCTAGGAAAGATCACTTCTCCTTACCATTCATAGACCAAATGTTAGAGAGATTAGCAAATCATAAGTACTATTGCTTCTTAGATGGTTATAGTGGATTCTTTCAAATCCCTATCCATCCTAACGATCAAGAGAAAACAACATTTACTTGCTTATATGGAACATTTGCTTATAGGAGAATGCCTTTTGGTTTATGCAATGCTCCTGCTACTTTTCAGAGGTGAATGACTTCTATCTTTTCTGACTTGCTTGAAGAGATGGTGGAGGTATTTATGGATGAATTTAGTGTCTATGGATCCTCCTTTGGTGTCTGCTTGTCCAATCTTTCTCAGGTTTTATAGAGATGTGAAGACACCAAGCTGGTTCTGAATTGTGAGAAATGCTATTTCATGGTTCAAGAAGGCATTGTGTTGGATCACACGATCTCAGTGGACAAGGTAAAGATCGATTTGATGGTGCACATAGAGCCTCCAAACACAGTCAAAGGAATCAGAAGCTTTTTGGGGCACGCTGGCTTCTACAGGAAGTTCATCAAGGACTTCTCTAAGATTGCAAGATCCTTGACAAGACTGCTGTGTAAGGAGACAGAGTTTATGTTTGATGAAGACTGCTTGCAAGCCTTCCTCACTCTCAAACAAGCTTTAGTATCAGTGCCAATACTTCAAGCTCCAAACTGGGATTTGCCATTTGAAATCATGTGTGATGCTAGTGACTATGCTGTTGGAGCAGTCTTTGGACAAAGGGTGGACAAGAAGCTGCATGTAATCTATTATGCTAGCAGAACAATGGATGAAGCTCAAACAAGGTATGCAACAACTGAGAAAGAGCTTCTTGCAGTGGTGTTTGCGTTTGAGAAGTTCAGGAGCTACTTAGATGGATCCAAGGTCATAGTTTACACAGACCATGCTGCACGAAGGCACATATATGCCAAGAAAAACACCAAACCAAGACTCCTTAGGTGGATCCTCCTCTTGCAAGAGTTCGATATGGATATTGTGGATAAGAGAGGCATTGAGAATGGTGTAGCTGATCATCTTTCAAGACTGAGGATTGATGACTTTGTCCTAATCAATGATACCCTTCCAGAAGGGCAGCAGAATGCTTTGAGTGTGGAGTTAGCTGAGGTGGGGTGTTTAGAAGAGAACAAGCTGCCTTGGTATGATGACTTTGCCAACTACTTAGCATGTGGGGTTTTCCCAACCAAGCTTGATGCCTATCACAAGAAGAAATTCTTCAAATATGTATCCCACTATTATTGGGATGAGCCATACCTCTACAAGAAAGGGACTGATGGGCTATTCAGAAGATTCATAGCTGAAGAAAAAGTCAAGGGTATCCTTCACCACTGTCACGGTTCTACCTATGGAGGCCACTTTGCTACCTTCAAGACAGCACAATAGGTACTTCAAGTTGGTTTTTGGTGGACAAGTCTGTTCAAGGGCACCCAAACTTATGTCTCATCATGTGATGCATGCCAGAGGAAGGGAAGCATCTCTAAGAGAGATGAGATGCCTCTGAACTCAATACTTGAAGTTGATATATTCGATGTTTGGAAGATTGACTTCATGGGACCTTTCCCTTCATCTTATGGGAATAAGTATATCCTTGTTGCTGTGGATTATGTCTCAAAGTGGGTTGAAGCAGTGGCTAGTCTTACAAATGACGCCAAGGTTATGCTGGAACTCTTCAAGACAATCATCGTCCCAAGGTTTAGTGTCCCAAGATGTGTCATCAGTGATGGAGGAAGCTAATTATCAATAAAGTCTTTGAAAGCCTGTTGAAGAAGAACGGTGTTAATTATAAGGTTGCCACTCCTTACCATCCCGAAACAAGTGGTCAAGTGGAGGTGTCTAACAGAGAGATAAAAGCCATCCTACAAAAAGGCAGTTGGTATCACAAGAAAGGATTGGTCTCACAAACTAGATGACGCCTTGTGGGCATACATAACGGCCTTCAAAACACCAATTGGTAGAACCCCCTTCTCACTCCTTTATGGCAAAGCTTGTCATCTACCTGTGGAGCTGGAGTATAAAGCCTTGTGGGCGACCAAGCTGCTAAATTTTGATATTAACACAACTCAAGAGAAGAGACTCATTAACTTACATGAGTTAGAGGAAAATCGCCTTGAAGCCTTTGAGAGCTCCAAGATCTATAAAGAGAGGACCAAGGCTTTTCATGACAAGAGGATAAGACCCAAAGACTTTAAAGCTGTTATACAACTCAAGGCTGAAGTTGTTTCCAGGAAAACTCAAGTCCAAGTGGACAAGTCCCTTCAAGATCAAAGAAGTGCTTTCTTATGGAGCTGTTACATTGTTCAAGCCAGAAGAAGGATACTTCACAGTAAATGGGCATAGGCTGAAGCCTTACATGGCTAGTGACACAGTTGGAGATGATACATACATTCACCTCCAAGACCCTCAGCTGCCTAAAAAGCAAGAAAGTCAAGCTTAGTGACTCTAAACAAACACTCTTGGAAGGTATTCACATGTTATCCCTGTCTATATTATCTGCTTTTTTTGATGTTTTTCTTGTTTGTTTTAGTATCCATGAAGCATCCTTAAGCATCTGGAATGAGGTCAGATAAGAACAGCTGAGTTACAAAGAAGGAAGGACTCGAAGGGTGGAATATCGAACAGTAGATCGATGAGATCAAGTCGATATGACTTGTATCGATGCACATATCTGTACCACTTGATCGATATAGTGTGCTTCCCACCTGTATCGACCAGGGTATTGGATCGGGCTGGAGGTCGATAAATACGAGAGGATCCTGTATCGACCTGAATACCGATATACTCATCCCGATACACCCCGGCGGCATGCATATCGACCCATGTACCGATCAAGCCAAAGTCAATACACGGGAGTACCGGACAACATACAAACCGATACGAAGCAGAAACATGGTGTATCGACCTGCGTATCGATCCACGACACCGGTACACAGGGAGCACGAGTGTATCGACAAGGATACCGAGGGAAACAGAGTCGATGTGCCTTAACAAAAGGGCGACAGCGATCCCTGAGTTACACATCAAGGCATATCGACATCTACACCGATACTCAGATCAAGACAGACCAATATATCGATGTCCCCCCAGATACCTGCCACTTCTGAAGCATATTGATGGACATATCGACCTCTGACTCCGATATCGGCAGCGATAACAGCTGTAAATCTCCTCTAACTCTTCATCCTTTACTTCTTTTGCCCCGCCTTTTGTTCATTCATCATTTATAGTTGTTTAAACCTCCTCTAAGACTTCTCTTACACAGAGGACTGTGTAATTTAAGTGTGGGGGAGGGCATTGCATTTGACATTGTATTTTGTTTTCTTAATTTTTCCTTTTTGCATACTTGAGTCTAATGCATTCATGCATTTATCTATGTGCACTGAAAATCCATAATTTTCAAAAAAAATTGGAACCAAAAAATCATTTAGTTGCATTTGCATAACTAAGATTGAGTCTATATGCATTTCATATAGGTTTGCACACATTTTCATAGGTAGTAGATGATAAAGACTTGTCAAGATGTTAATGTTTGAGTTGTTTTTAATGTTTTAGTTATCTGTTGTTTGATTGCATTGTAGTGAGTTTGAAGTTAAGGTTGCACTATATCTTGAATACTTGCATTGATATTCTTGTCTTATGCTGAAGCTTGCTTTGATTTGATGCCAACTCTGTTTATTAGAACCATAATCTTGACATTTAATTATAATGTTTATGCATTGAGAGTAATCACATGGCTACCCATATACATACTTGAGTTATCTTCTTCCCTTCTAACCACTCTTATTAACCCAAGTAGCTGTTCCTTATCATTATGGGACAGTTAACCACACCCTAAACCAATCCTTCTTTCTGAACCTAAACACTATTGTGAGAGTTGTGAGGCCTTGCATTGCATCATTTTTGATTTTATCTTGGTAAAAAGTGTTAGGAATAAGACTGGCAAGGAGAAGCTCTCTTGTAGACACCAGCTTGCATTTTGAGCTTGGTATTATGTTAGGAGATTGGGAAAAGGTAGTGTAAGTGGTTTGAGCTTTAAGTGTTTACATATTTTGAGAAGAAGAAGAAAAATTTTGGGGTTGGTAGTATGGGGGAACCGTTTATTTTGTGGTTAAGTTAATTAGGAAGAAAGCTCTAAGTGTTAAAGAAGAAAGGTGCCAACAACAACAAAGCTTACAAAAGGTCATGCAAAAGGAGAAATCAGACCAAGCAAACCACCAAAGGTGATGAAAATGGCGCCAATCATACAACAAAGAAGAGCAAGTTCCAAAAAGGAGTCAACCACACAAGCAAAAGAAGAAGGATTTTTCCCCAAACATGAAGGAAGAAGAGATCAAGTGCTTTGGAAAAGGGTAGATCTAGGGGTTTCACTATGGGTTTAGAAGATAATAGGTTCATCTTGGGGTAAAAAAGGGTAGAATAAAGCTTTTACTTGCATGCATAGGTGTGATTTTACCTTTAGTATTTTGCCTAAGATAGAATCATTTCATTGAGTGATCCTTTATGTCTTTGAACCCTTATTTAAATGAGATCATTTTCATCTCATGACCATGTCGCTTTAACCAAATGTGTTCATTTGATTTACATAAACTTGATCCATTGGTTACCATTAATGAATGTTAAAGAGTTGATTTATTTGAATGCTTGTGCAACACAAGGAGATCAACGATGTTGGTGAAATGGTGGAGATGCCTAATGAAGAGGAGCTACAAGTGGAGGAGATGAATTATTTGGGTAATCAAGGTGGATACAATGGATATGAGAATTTCAGACCCAACCCCAGGTTGTTATATAGGAGCAATAATATTGCTAACCCCCAAGATCAAGTTTACCCTCCACAACAACCTCAAGGAAATCAGCCAAGACATTTTGTGCCATTTAACCAAGGATATGCACCAAGGAACAACTTTCAAAGCAACTTCCAGCAAAAGCAGTTTGCTCCTCCTGGATTCTCTCAAGGTCAAGCAAGATCTTCCAACACCAATGATGCTGAAGTGAAAGGACTGCTGCAACAACTCCTTCAAGGCCAAAAAGCTACTAATGTGGAGATCACCAAGAATTTTGTTGAGGTCTACAACAGAATGGATACTCTTCATATGGAGTTGTCAAACAAGATTGATGGATTGGCTTCAAGAGTGAAGACCCTAGAGAACAACAAGGGCATAGCTGGCCCCAAAACTCAAGGAAACGTTCCTGGAAAACCAGAAGCCAACCCTAAGGAATTCTGCAATGCCATAGTCACTGAAGAAGAGACTTTCTCAAATGAAGAGGAAGCTGTCATTAATGAGTTCCTTTCTTTGTTCACTGGGACACTGAACTTCAGAGTAGGGGAGAAGAGTTTTTGGCTGCTGACGCCAACCATGAAGCTGCAAAGGAGAAGTCTCTTGAAGCAACAACAACTAAGGAAGAGGAGAAGAAGGGGCTACTTGAGGAGAATCAAGCTGATAAACAAACTGGGATGTATGATCATTCTCCTTACAAGCCAGCCCTTCCCTTTCCTGGAAGGTTTAAGAAGCAGCTTATGGATAAGTACACCACCCTCTATGTCAACCAGATGATGCTTAGATGCCTTGATATTGAGGCAGAGCTGAAGGAAGCCATTGCCAAGACTAATGTCATGAACATCAAGAAGCTGGGAGATCCTGGATGCTTCACTTTGCCTTGTGAACTGAAAGGGCAAACCTTCAAGAGCTGCCTTTGTGATCTTGGAGCAAGTATCAACCTTCTCCCATCCTCTACTGCTAAGGCGCTTGGCTACACTCAACTTCAAGAGAGTAATGTCTCTTACCATAGCTGATGGGACAGTAAAGGCACCACTTGGAGCTCTCAAAGATGTACCAATGATGATTGAAGGAGTTGTCATACCAACAGATTTTCTAGTCCTAGATGTTGAAGGGAAGATCAAGAACGCCATCATTCTAGGGAGACCATTTCTGGCTTCAGCTGGCGCAGTGTTTGATGCAAAAGAATGCACAATAGAGCTAAGGTTGGCCAAAGAGAAGGTTGCACAATGGAGGTCAAGAAGTTGAAGAAGGTTGGTGAGCATTGGCCAGAGTTTGAAGGCTATGTTGGTGCAAGCTTTGATTGTTGCTGTCTGTCCAAGATGTTTGCTGATACCACTGAAGAGGAGGTCCTCGAAGTGGCTATTTCTGATTGTGTGAATGAAATTCTGCTGGGTAACAAAGAAGAAGGGGTTGTCTTGAAGCCCTTTGTTTCTAATAATGGTGAGGTCCACTACAAGCTAAACGAGGGACACAAACCAAAGCCATTTTCTGTGTTGAAGATTGATGGGGTCACCAGAAAGGTCAAAGGAGGCGCAGCAACACCAAGGAGTTCCAAGACTCCTGCTCCAAACCTCAACTAAGGAGCTGGGGAAAGTCAAGCTAAGTGACAGTAAACAAGCGCACTTGGGAGGCAATCCCATGGTATCCTTGTATATAGCTTTGCATTTTTTATATTTTTACGTTTGTGTGGGGGTTTTTGAGTGTCTCTAGTAACCAGGTACGAGCTAAGGTAGAAGGAACCAAGCTTGGGAAAATAAGGAGGTCGAAGAAGGGTCGATATCGACCAGCATATTGGCCACGCACGTCGATACGAGTCACAGAGAGCATGTATATCGATCATGACTTGCTCGATGCAAGTGTGCTAGACATGTATCGACGTGCGTATCGGGGTGATCCTAATCGATACTCTTGAAAGGATTGCTGTATCGATCAGAGTACCGATATAAGGCAACCCAATATGCTTTGACAAGCAATATATCGGGGTATACACACTTTGATATGCTTCAACTGGTATTCGTATCAATGGCATGCATTGATGTGCCAGGTCGATATGCCGTCAAGAAGTGCGTATCGAGCACAATATCAACGTAACACATCGATGTGCCTTAACTGCGAGGACGAGAGGCGATTAATTGCCCTTTATTAAGGCATATCGAAGTGAATATTGACATCCCACGTCGATACACCTTAAGTGACTGATGAAAACATATAGCTAAGCATATGTCAAGATGTATCAATGTGCATATCGACATGTTAGCCCGATATGGAATTTTTTCAATTCATATCGAGCTACATATTGAGCTACTAGCTCGATATTGGACAGCTATGTATGATTATCGGACTATATATCGACATACATGCAGGTCGATATCAAGACCCAGACCACTAATATCGGCATGTATATCCACCGGACCAAGTCGATTTGATCAATATTGATCACAATATCGACTTCGGTGGTCGATATTGCGCACGAGGTAAGCATCTTCAATTAATTTTTTTTTCCTCTTTGGTCAAACTAGATCAAGGAATTCAAATTTGAATCCTTCCCCTTTCCAAGCACAAGTGGGACCTCCCTCTAGTACTATTTGTCCCCTTGCTCCCCACAAAAAGATTCCCCAAACCCTCTATATAAGCACGCCCACCCTTCTCTCTTACTCACTTTCATTTTCCTAGTTTTCAACCACTAAATTTTGAAACTTTTGGGTTTTCTAAGTGCTTGAGAGAGCCAAACCACTCTAGGTATTGTATGTTAGCTTTTAGATGTTTAAAATCTTTGTTGCATGCACTTAATTACTTGTTCTTGTTTAGTGTTCGAATTCTAGTAATGATTCTTCGCCTCTTGCTTATTTTTATTTCTTTTGCATGGTGAATAAGATGTCTTTGGTTCTTGAAGCAATTTAATTTGTTAATATTTGCTTGTCATATTCATCTATTTATCTTTGCATTAGCATCTAAGAGCATTTGTTTGGTTTCACTATGCTAGGATTCATCATTTGCAATTATTTCATAGAATCAATTTAATGAATCATTTGCATGCATTGCCTTTTTAATTGCTTTAAAAATGTTAGAGGTTTACTTTTTAGTAAATAAACTCCTCCTTTTGTGATTTTTAGCATCATTAGGCATTGTGTTTTGTTGCTTCCATGGTTCTCATTTTTCTTTTGAGAATATGTATTAGGTACCATGAGGAGAACAACAAGAAGTGGCGCTAACAAAGAGGCTAGGAAACAAGAGAAAGGCAAGAGAAAAGCCACCAAATTTAGGAGTCCAAGCGCAAAAGAGCTCATGGAAGCCTTCCACCAATGCACTTTCAAGGCCACAAGATACCCTTGTGTTAGCACCATGACAGCTCTTGGGATATATGTCGATTGTAGAGCAATCTTTTAGCAAATGGAGCTTACCGACTTTATGTGGAGACCGCTTCCCTCTTACAAGAGTCTCACCTACCAGTACCTCTCCACTCTCAAGGTGGTGCACTATTATGAGAGCGAGCTGATCAACAGAGATGGTTGGATCTCATTCCAGATTAGGGAGCGAAGGTTCACAGAAACCTTCTTTGATCTCTCTCTCTCACTCTTGGTATGTATGGTTATGCGGATAGAAGGAACCACTTAAAGATAGGCCAGAGGCAACACGAGATGCTGTGGGACGTGCTATGAGCTGGAAATTTAGCTGCTGGAGTCACAAGGAACGAGCATTTGAAGCATCCAGTTGTGAGGGCTCATAAGGCACTTGCGAACACATTCTTTGCAAGGAAGGACACAACCAACCTTACGAAAACAGAGAGAGACTTCATGTACAACGCCATGCAGCCACTCGTGGCTACCAGCAAGAATGAAGCAGTTATAAGGCCGCCCACCAAGTCCCCCTGCTATGTGACCATAATGATGGAGCAGCTTCACTCATTTAAAAGCTGGGTCATGCGCAAAGGAACAAGGGAGAAGAATCCATAGCTTCACATAGGAGGCATCGTGACAGCCGTCTTAATGGCAAGTGGTTTGCACCTAGAGGGCCATGCAAGAGACGCCTTTGAACCATTGTGGCTAGACTTGGACTACCTCAGAAGGAGCAACTTCCTTGAGAGGCGCATCAAAGGGCAGCATGTCTACAACTTCCTCAAAGGCTTCCGTGAACCAGAAAGATTCCTCCTTCCAAATCCGTTGCATACAATCATCACTATAAGGAGCAATCTCAGCTTCTGCCCTGATGAAGGTCAGCTCTATCACGGAGAACCAGCATTTGAAGAGAGGAATGAGGATAGTGAGGGCGATGCAGAGGAAGGCACCTCCCACACCACCTTCTAAGGTAACACAAACTCCTTCATTGTATATACCATTGCATTTTTTTTTCTTGTAATATATTTTGTTGCTTCTCTCTTCTACTCTTTCATTACTCAAAGGATTGTGTAATTTAAGTGTGAGGGAGGCATTAGGGGTTTGTCTTTGTTTATTATTTTCTTAGTTTTTCATTTTCTTCTATCTCGAGTCTTATGCATTCATCTAAGTGCATCTAAAAAAAAAAACCAAAAAATCAAAAAATCTGAAAACTTTGCATCCTTTGCAAACCAAAAAGAAAAGTATGTAGTTGCATTCATTTGTTTAGGATTGAGTCTAGTATTTTTCATTTAGGTTGCATTGCACTTGAATAGGGCATGATGATGATAACTCCTTGTCAATTGCTTAGTGTTTAGCGATGATTTCAGTTTTTTAAGTGGTTAGATGTTTAATGCATCATAAGAAAGCTAGAAGTTAAGACTAAACCATGCTTGGATTGTTAAATCTGATCTTCTCATCTCATACTGAAAGCATTTGCTCCTTGAAAATCAACTCTATCAACTTGAACCTTAATTTGAATCTTTAAATATCATGTTTGTACATTGAAAAGTGAATATATGGCTACACTATACATATTTGGATCATATTTTTCCTTCTTACCACTCTTGTTGATCCAAATAGCTTATCCACTCCCTTAACCAAACCTCCTTTTGAGCTTAAACACTATCTTGAGAGTTGAAGCCTTTGCATATCATTTTTGAATTTTATCTAGGCAAAAAGTGTTAGGAATAAGGCTCGCAATGATAAGCTCTCTTGTAGATATCAGCTTGCATCTTGAGCTTGATTCTAGGTTAGGAGTTTGGGATAAAAGGGTAGAGTTAAGTGGTTTTGAACTTCATGTTTTTATGCTTTAAAAGAAGAGGGGGAAGTATGGTATGGTATGATAGTATGGGGAAATAAAGTTAAGATGTGGTTAAGTAAAGGGAAGAAAAGGCTCTAAGTGTTCAATGAAAAGAGGCGCCAACAACAAAGCTTTGAAAGGGTCAACCAAAAGGAGAAAAATCAGACCCAAGGCAACCCACCACAGGTGAAGAACGGCGCCAATTCAAAAAAAAGGAGCAAGTCCCAACCAAAAAGGAGCAACCACACAAGCAAAAAAAAAAAAAAAGTTTAGCCAACCATGAAGAAGAAGAAAGGGTTGAGTTTAAGAGAAGGGTAGACTTAGGGATTCACTATGGGGTTTAGAAGTGTTTAGGATTCATCTTTGGGTAAAAGGGTAGAAGGGAGCTTTGATTTGCATGCATAAGTGTACTTTTACCTTTAGCATTTTGCCTAAAATAGAATCATTTTTATTGAGTGATCCCTTGTGTTTGTGAACCCTATGCTTAAATGAGATCATTTTAATCTCATAATCTTACCCTTTGAACTAAATGTCTTCGTTTGATTTGCATAAACATGATTTGTGGTTTTGAGCTTAATTGAATGTTAAAGAGTTGATTGATTTGAGCAATTGTCTAGGTTGAGATTTGAGATCATTTTGAAGCATGATGAGCATGGCTACGTTCTTTAAAGTACAGCTGATTATGTTTGCATCTCACAACTAGGCACTTAAGCATTGATTCCATCTCTTTACCTTAGCATTTTTGGATTTGAGTTCCCAGCTTCAAACATCACTCTCTCCTTGTCTTAGTTTGTTTGCTTGAGGACAAGCAAAATGCAAGTGTGGGGGTGTTGATATCTCCATTATTTATACCATTTTAGCTTGCATTCATCACTAGTTTTAGTATCTAAACATGCATATTTTGCTTCTTCTTGTCCCATTTGTATACATTTAGTAGTTAGTGTAGTTTTAGGAGCTACATTGCATTTTGCATGCATTTGGAGTTTTATTCAGGCACTTGAAGGAGTGTGGAGGCTATGTGGTGCAATGGGTGTGATCTGAGAATGGAGCAAGGCAAATGAAAAAGGCGGATGGACCAATATCGATGATGATATCGACATCATATGATTGATACTGAGCATATCGATGGGAGTATCGACCACTACAACATAGATACAGAAGAAGGAAAAGTGCGAAGGGAGCATATCGACTTAGACACCTCGATGCAGCAGAATGAAGTCCATATCGAGCAGTGTATCGACGTCTCAGACCGGTACATATGACAGGGAAATACCGAGAATACATATCGACTTACTTGATCGATAAGCCTTAACTAAAGGGCGATTAAATCGACTTCACACCTTGGAGAGCTAAACCGATACAACTTGGAAGCCTTCTGTAATTACATGCATATCGACCAAGAGGCATCGATACAACCCAGAAGAAAAGAAGATATCGATATGTATATCGATATTCCATGTCGATATGATCTATCCGAGTCAGCTTACTTTTGGTTTAATCTTGGTTTACTAGGGTTTTCCTAGTTCCCCTATAAATACTAAAGTCCTAAAATGGTTAGGCAAGTTGGATCTTGTTATTTTCTTTCTGTTCTTGCACTTAAAACCTTTCCTTTTTTCAGCTTTGCTTGTAAGAACTATTTGAATTTAGTGAATTTCTGTATTTTCCTTTGATATATTCTTGTTTATTATGCTTCCTAATCATGCTTAACCATCTTTTCTCTCTGGAATTTGTGGTTTTGACTATGACTAGTGAGTAGTCTTATTTAGGGTTTGAGATGGGATAAATTAGATGGGTTTTATTACTAGATTAGTGATGTTTTATGCTGTGCTTAACACTAGATTAGTCTTGGTCATGTTTGTTTAGTATCTTGGCTTTCTCTAGCGCTTGGTAAGTGTTTGATGAAATGATGCTTAGAGTCTCTTAGAGGATTTGTATGCTTAGCCTAAGGAATTAGATGTCTAAGGTGCATTTTGGCTTTATAGGATTGGAGTTCTGTTCTGAATGCTTGCTTATCATATGTTTGAGTTAAGGAATTTATCTTGAATGTGTGCTTAGAAAAGTGATTAGTGTCAATGAATTGAGCTAGTTATAGTTGTTAATACTATGCCTAGAAGATAGCATTGTTTGAATGGTTTTGAAACATCACTAGTTAGGTTCTAATCCCCTCTTAATCAATAACCCTTATCTTAGATCCTTATTTCTTCTATTTGAATTTCTTGCTTGCTTAGTTTAGTCTTTAGACTTATTAGTATTGTTCACAACTGCCATTTCAAACCCTGCTTGACTTAGATAACTTGTTGTATTCTTGGTGCCCTAACAAACTCAGATAGATTGATACCTACATACTACAATGATATGAGTATATGTAGGATTTGGTAGCTAGTCAAATCCTCAGTTATCAGAATTCCACCATTGATGGTCAGACCTTTTCAGTAAGGACTTCCAGAGATGAAGAGCCAGTCAAGGAGCATTCATAAGACCTTATTGCTGGGTTTGTCAATGAATTATATGCTAATGTGCAAGAAAACAAGACGGCTGTTCAAGGGGCAATGTCTGAAACTTTTGCCAAAGCTGTTGGGTATGAGGATTGGAGTAAAGATCATATCTTCAAGACTAGGCTTGAAAAAGAGGTTCTAATCATTAACAAGTTGCTGGAGGAAGACGAGTTTGTGATGGAGGCAAGGATTACAGAGTTGAACTGCAGGAAGGGGCGTGGCTGGTTTATTAAAAGTTTGAAGATTATTTGCAGAATTGGCCCAGAAGTTCCAGTATTGCAAGAACACCCCAGATCGTGTTTTAGCTTCTATATATTAGGTTATCAGCTATTGTTGGCTTTTATCTTAGTTTTGGGAGAATTCAGAGAGCTTAGAGAAGAGTTTATTAAGAGCTTTTGGGGAGACAGAACCTGTACTCTTTTTGGAGAAGATTTCGAACCCCCTTTGTTGTTGTTCTATTCTCTTAATGCAATTTTATTCAGTTATGTTTTGTGATTCTATGATCATGTCTGAGTAATTTTCTAGTTAGGTTAGGGCTTTACAAAGATTGATGAAGAGTTTGTAGAATTGCTATCTGTTAGGATTATCTTCTTGTTCTTCATCTCTGCTTGCTTTAAAATCGAATTTCTTAGACACATCATCTAGAAATCCAAAAATCATAGGTTGTTAAATATATGTGAAAACATTATTGATAACATGAACTAGTATTTGATGAGCAAAATAACTTAGTGCAAAGAGATATGGCTTAGGAGTTTTGTGAACAATTGAACCTAATCAATACTGCATGTTTAGATTGTTAGGGTTTGCAAAAAGATTTGAAACTCTGTGATTTAGACATGGATAACTTCTGCAATGAGAATTGATTAGTTATATATTTGCGATTCATGTTCAAGACGGTTCTTTATCATTCCTGATTTCATGCATT
Organism: Thlaspi arvense; assembly: GCA_911865555.2. NCBI lineage: Eukaryota > Viridiplantae > Streptophyta > Magnoliopsida > Brassicales > Brassicaceae > Thlaspi > Thlaspi arvense. The sequence goes on from OU466861.1 coordinate 12,905,706, forward strand.
CTACATTCTCGGATTCAACCTGTGAATTGTCCTGACTTAGCGTTTTTAACCTTCTGGAACTTAGATCAACAACCAATTTTCGTTTGCTTACTTTTATTTTGTCATTCGCATTACATACACCACTTACTACTTAGCTTAATCTGAACCTACACTAGATAGTGTAGTTTACATCCTCCTTTGGGATTCAATACCCCTTATACTATGACTGCTTTGTTGTGCAGTTGCAGTAGTTTTTATTTGGGTAAAACCTAAGCCCTATCAAGTTTTTGGCACCGTTGCCGGGGAGTAATTGCTGCCTATCGATTTTTAGTTCTAGGATTTTGTCTAAGTATTAATTTGTTTACTAACTTTCTGTTTTTTTTCTTTGTGCTGGTATCAGGTGTATGCCTAATCGCAGTACCAGAAGCAATAAAGAGAAGGAGCTTGTGACTTTGAGCATCAACGAACTTGCTAAGTTGCAGAAGACCATTAGGAAAACTAAGAAACAGTCTACAATGGTTGCTCCACTGATTTTGGTTGAAGATGCAGAAGGTCATTTGGTTGATAGAGAGGGAAACAGGAGGAACGAAGAAGGGGAGAGAATTGATCAAGATGGGAATACCATTGTTGAACAGCAGGTTCAACAAGTGAGACAAGACGCTGGAGTCCCTGCTGCTACTAATAACGCTGAAGGGCGTTTGGTTTAGAGGACTTTAAGTGACTACAACAAACCTGATCAGTTTTATGCTAACAGAGCTGCAATCCGCCCTCCTGCTTTCCAGAGGAACGATTTTGAGCTTAAGCCTTCTTATTATCAGCTGGTGGGACAGCATCCTTTCCATGGCTTACCTCATGAGCATCCAATGGATCATATTGAGAGATTTGAGGATTTGGCCACAAGTGTCAAAGCTAATGGAGTTAGCAATGACTTCCTGTTCTGCAAGTTGTTCCCTTACTCACTTGGAGGAGATGCTGTATTTTTGCTGAAGCAACTAGAGACTGCTTCGCTGACTACTTGGGAGGACACCAAGCATGCCTTTCTGAACCATCTTTCCTGATGTCATTCGCATTATATACATTATTTATTCCTTAGCTCAATCTGAATCTGAAATCGCTAGAGTAGTTTACATACTCCTTTGGGATTTGATACCCCTTATACTACGACTGCGTTGCTGTGCACTTGCAGTAGTTTTTATTTGGGTAAAACCTGAGCCCTATCAAGTTTTTGGCACCGTTGCCAGGGAGTTATAGCTGCCTATCAATTTTTAAGGCAAGAATTTTGTCTAAGTTTTAATTTGTTTACTAACTTTCTGCTACGTTTCTTTATGCTGGTTTCAGGTGTATGCCTAATCACAGTACCATAAGCAACAAAGAGAAGGAGCTTTTGACCTTAGGCATTGACGAGCTAGCTAAGTTGGAGAGGACCATCAGAAAAGCTAAGAAGCAATCTACAATGGTTAATCCACTGATCTTGGTTGAAGATGCATAAGGTCATTTGGTTGACAGAGAAGGAAACAGGAGGAATGAAGAAGGGCAGAGACTGGATCAAGATGGGAATGTCATAGTTGAACAGCTAGTTCAAAAAGTGGAACAAAACGCTGGAGTTCCTGCTACTGCTTACAACGCTGTTGGGCGTTTTGTTCATAGGACTCTAGGAGATTACAACAGACCTGATCAGTTATATACCAATAGAGCTGCAATCCGCCCTCTTGCTTTCTAGAGGAATGATTTTGAGCTTAAGCCTGCTTATTATCAGCTGGTGGGACAGCATCCATTCCATGGCTTACCTCATGAGCATCCAATGGATCATATTGAGAGGTTTGAGGATTTAGCTTCAAGTGTCAAAGCTAATTGAGTTAGCTATGACTTTCTGTTCTGCAAGTTTTTCCCTTACTCACTTGGAGGAGATGATGCATATTGACTGAAGCAACTGGAGCCTGCTTCGCTGACCACTTGGGAAGACACTAAGAATGCTTTTCTGAATAATTTCTATGATGATGCCAGATCAGAAGACTTGAGGACGAAAATTGCATCATTTACCCAAGGTCCTATTGAAGGTTTTAAGGTTTCTTGGCTGAGATTCAAGTCTTATCAAAGGGACTGTCCTCATTATTGTTTCAGTCAAGTGTAACTACTTGGGATTTTGTTCAGAGACATTGATTGGAAGTATCAGATGGCACTGGATGCAGCTAGTGCTGGAAACTTTAACACGAACAGACCAGAAGAAGCAATCAGATTGATTAAAAGCTTGGCCTGCAGCAACAGCACCAAGAATGCAGATTTTCATAGAATGAAGCAAGCTGGTTTGAATGATGGGAATCAGATTGCTGAAGTCAAGGCTAAGCTGAACAGTATGCACAGCCACTTGGTGGGGAATAAGTCAGTTCATTTTGCTGCAGGGTGGAGACTTTCAAAAATCCAGAAGAGATTGAGCAGGAAGATGTGAATTTCATCAATGCTGGAGGATTTCAGGGTCAAAGGTATAGGAATCAACAGTGGAACAGAGGCTACAACAACAATAATCAGAAGAGTGCCTTCACAGGAAATCTGAGCTCGCCTGATTACACACCTAAGCCTCCATTCTAGAAGACAGAGTACCATAAACCATTCCAGAACAGCAGCAATTTTAACAGGAACTATGGTTCTTCTTCCTACCAATCTGCACTTCCACAAGAGAAAACAATGGAAGTTATGCTGGAACAGATCCTAGAAGGACAACAGAAGCTGACAGTAGACTTCAATGGCAAGATAGATTTGCTCTATCAGGACTTGAATGGGAATATTGAAAGTCTGAACTCTCATATGAAATAGCTTGATGTGCAGGTAGCCCAAACTGCAGGAGCTGTTCAGAGGCAAGAAGGATTTCTTTCAGGAAGAACTGATGATAATCCCAAACACCATGTGCATGCCATCACATTGAGGAGTGGAAAGAACCTGCAACCAGTGATGCAGAAGGATTTGAGCTCAAGAAATTTCGTGGGACTTGAAGAGTATGAAGATGAGGAAATTTCTGCTGAAAACCCACGGGTGACGCTCGTCACCCAGGATGGGTGTCGCTCGTCACCCACTGAGCTCGACCCCGATCATTGTTCTTCACAAATTGGTGACGACCGTCACCAGGAGGGTGACGCTTGTCACCCAAATCGAGCAAACCTTCACGACTTGTCTAAAATGAGTGACGCTCGTCACCCGTTTCCTGTTTCGACTGAGACTTCAAATAATGCTAATGAGACAGTGTATAAGCCCAAGATACCCTATCCTAAGCATCCTAAGAAGTCTAAACAAGAGCTTGAAGATGCTAAATGCAAAGCTATCATGGACAAGTTGGTTATTGAGATCCCATTGATTGATGCTGTGAGGATTACTCCTCTTATAAGGAGGTATGTGAAGAGAATGGTGACCAATAACTTGAGTTTAGAGGCTGGAGCTATGATGATCAACGAGCAGGTCAGTGCAGTGATCCAGAACAGAGTGCCAGAGAAGCTTTCAGACCCTGGTAGCTTTGTTCTAGACTGCACAATCTTTTCTGACAGGTTTGAGAGATCATTGTGTGATCTTGGTTCTAGTGTGAACCTTATGCCTCATTATGTTGCCAACAGCTTAGGGATGACCGATTTTAAGGCTACAAGGATATCTCTTGTTCTAGCTGATAGATCAGTCAGAGTTCCTGAAGGTGTGATAGAGGATGTTCCTATCAAAGTAGGAGATTGCATGATTCCTACTGATTTTGTAGTTCTGGAATATAGAGAAGAACCCAAAGACCCTTTGATTCTTGGCAGACCCTTCATGGCTACTGCAGGAGCTATCATTGACGTCAGGAAGGGTAGAACAGAGCCGAATGTTGGTGACTTGGTGATGCAATTCAAAATGGACAAGCTGGTGAAGAGGCCAACCATAGATGGACAGACTTTTTATGTGGATGTTCTTACCAACAATGCTGATCAGATCTTTCATAAGATGAGATCAGAAGACCCCTTGGAAAGGGCGTTGACCACTTCTACAGCATAGTATGATCATTTGGATGCTGCTGCAACAGGCTACACAAACATGATGGATGCTACTGCACATGTGATGCAACTGGTTGCACAGGATGAGCTTGTCACCACATCTGCGAAAGCTGCTACAATGGGTAATTGGAGTGCAGCAAAAGCACCAAAAGTTGAGCTTAAACAGCTCTCTGCAGGGCTAAGGTACGCCTTACTTGGAGAAAACTCCACCTATCCTGTCATTGTTGATGCTTCATTGAACAATGCAGAGCTCACCCTTTTGCGAAGTAAGCTGCGCAGATTTCGCAAAGCTCTTGGCTATTCTCTTGATGATATTTCAGAGATTTCTCGAGACTTGTGCATGCATATGATACACTTGGAGGATGAATCGAAATCATCAGTGGAACACCAGAGAAGACTGAATCCGAATCTGCAGGATGTGGTCAAGAAGGAGATCATGAAGCTACTGCAAGCTGGGATCATCTAACCCATATCAGATAGTGCTTGGGTCAGTCCAGTGGATGTGGTCCCTAAGAAGGGAGGAGTTATAGTGGTGAAGAATGATAAGGATGAGCTGATTCTAACCAGAACTATGACATGACACAGGATGTGCATCAATTACAGGAAGCTGAATGCAGCCACAAGGAAAGACCACTTGCCTCTACATTTCATCGATCAGATGCTGGAGAGGCTGGCGAATCACAAGTATTACTGCTTCCTTGATGGCTACTCAGGCTTCTTTCAGATCTCCATCCATCCAGATGATCAGGAGAAGACCACTTTTACATGTCCTTGTGCCACCTTTGCATATCGCAGAATGCCTTTTGTAATGCTCCTGCAACTTTCCAGAGATGCATGATGTCGATATTCACTGACATGATTGAGAAGTTTATGGAAGTTCTCATGGATGACTTCTCAGTTTATGGGTCTTCCTTCAAGAGATGCTTGGACAACTTGTGTGCAGTTCTGCAGAGATGTGAAGAGAAGCATTTGGTTCTGAATTGAGAGAAGTGCCATTTTATGGTACAAGATGGCATTGTTCTTGGTCACAGAGTCTCAGGAGATGGTATTGAGGTGGATAGGGCAAAAATTGAAGTGATGACAAGTCTGCAAGCACCTGATTCAGTCAGAGTAGTGAGGAGTTTTCTGGGTCATGCTGGGTTCTACAGAAGATTCATCAGGGATTTCATCAAGATTGCAAGACCTTTTACTGCTCTCCTCTGCAAAGATGTGAAGTTTGAGTTCACAGAAGAATCCAACTCTGCTTTTGAATAGATCAAACAGGCTTTGGTTACGGCTTCTGTTGTGCAGCCTCCAGATTGGGACTTGCCCTTTGAAGTGATGTGTGATGCCAGCGATTTTGCAGTTGGAGCAGTGCTGGGACAGAGGAAAGACAAGAAGCTCCACGCCATCTACTATGCAAGGAGGACTTTGGATGATGCTCAGAAGAACTATGCAACAACCGAGAAAGAACTGTTGGTTGTTGTCTTTGCATTTGAAATATTCAGGCAGTATCTTGTTGGCTCCAAGGTCGTGGTCCATACTGACCATTCAGCACTGAAATATCTGATGCAGAAGAAGGATGCAAAGCCAAGGTTGTTGAGATGAATTCTGCTTCTTCAAGAATTTGACATTGAAGTGAAGGACAAGAAAGGTGTTGAGAATGGAGTTGCTAATCATATATCCAGGATTGAGGTTGAAGACAGTGTCCCAATAAATGTTTTTTTGCCTGAAGAGAACGTGTACTTGGTTGAATCAAGAATGCAGGAAGAAAGTGTTGAAAACCTGCAGTTTTCACGAAACTGCAGGGCAGTGACGAGCGACACCAGAGGGGTGACGCTCGTCACCAATAGAGGAGAGTCGCGACCCAGTTTTTGTACAAAGACGGTGACGCTCGTCACCAATACTGGTGACGCTCGTCACCAACCTCTAACTTTGGCTGCGATCTGTACAAGCTTGGAGACAGCTTAGAAAGTTTATGCTTTAGATGATCCAAAAAGGCCCTGGTATGCTGATATTGCCAATTATCTTGCTGCAGAGGATGAACCACATGATTTCAAGGGTTATACCAAAAAGAAGTTCTTGAGAGAACTTTGGAGATTCTATTGGGATGAGCCATATCTCTACAAATACTGTGCTGATGGGATTTACAGAAGATGCATAGCAGAAGAAGAAGTCCAGGATGTCCTGTTTCACTGTCATGGCTCAGAATATGCTGGACACTTTGCCACATTCAAAGAGGTCTCCAAGGTTCTTTAAGCTGGTTTTTGGTGGCCTACTATGTTCAGGGACGCCCATGCATTCATTACAAGCTGTGATACTTGTCAGAGAAGAGGATAGATCAGCAGACCAGTGGACAAGTTGAGGTTTCCAACAGACAGATCAAGCAGATTCTAGAGAAGACAGTTGGGAAGACAAGAAAAGATTGGTCAGCAAAACTGGATGATGCATTATGGGCTTACAGGACAGCATACAAAACGCCTCTGGGGACAACAGCATTCAGTCTGCTCTATGGCAAGGCGTGCCATCTACCAGTAGAGCTAGAGTTCAAAGCAGAATGGGCTATCAAGAAGCTGAACTTCGATCTGAAGCCTGCTGCAGAGAGACGTTTGATTCAGCTCAATGAACTGGAAGAAATCAGATATCTGGCCTATGAAAACTCCAAGTTATACAAGGAGAGGACAAAGGCATACTATGATAAGATGATAATCTCCAGACATTTCGAGCCCAATGACAAGGTACCCCTTTACAACTCTCGTTTACAGTTTTTTCCTGGTAAACTGCGTTCTCGATGGTCAGGTCACTTCACTGTCAAAGAAGCTCGACCACATGGTGTCATTATCTTGATAAAGGAGAAGAGTTCACTGTCAATGGACAGAGGGTAAAGCATTATTGGGCGCAAGCCGAGATTCTGGCAGGACATATAATGTCCATGGATGATGCACCAGCTGTCTAAACAGCCAATCAAAGTCGAGCTAATGACTTTAAACAAGCGCTTATTTTCGTGTTCTTATAGTTATTTGTTAATTTATTCAGTTAATGCAAAAAAAAAAAAAAATTCATGACCAAACAAAAAACAGGTGACGAGCGTCATCCGTCCGGACCAGGTACGCGCTTCATATCCCTTCCTTCTTCTTCCTCGAGCATACTCTGAAAAATAACGAAAACTTCTAAAATTTTCTCAAATCCACAACTTTTGATTTTGTTAACTGAATTGAGTGATTCAAACGCCTAATCCGTGCGGATTTTGGCCCTCTTTCATAATATTCACTCAGTTTTGCAAGGTATGTGTTCGAAATCCCCAATTTTCAGTCCGTCATAGGTTTGGTAAATTTTGATTTTGGACTCGAATAGCTTGATTTAACTGTTGAATCATAGTTAGTTAGGTTGTATTAGACGAATGATACGGTCCATGGGTGATTTAATCGGTTGATTTTGCAAATTTTTGAAATTTTGAGTTCATGATGAAATTTGCAAAAATCTGGATATTTTGGGTGATTTGGGTTGAACTGATGCTTGAATTGTGTTCCTTGTAGTGTTGTTGTTGATCGTCATCACTTGTTTCATCTTAATTCATTGATTTTTCGAATTTTCGTAAATTTACTGATTTTGGTGATGTTTTTGGTTGATTTTTGGCTTGAATTTACAGATGCCTCGACAGGAGAAAAGATAGCGATAAGGCTCGTCTTCGAGCACTGCATCAAGCTCAGCAATTACCTAGTTTGCAGGCCTCCATGGCCAAAGCGAGAGGACCTGAACATAACTTCAGGAGTGGCTTGGGCAGGAACTCCAAAGCAGGAGATAACACGGGATACCTGTATATTCCGTGACATTTAGGAGGAATGGGATGAGTACGACACGCTATTCTACAATGCTTGGCAAGAGGTGAAGATCATGCCCACCAGGTTCGCAGACATCACCGTGCTGCACAAGATGGGTATTCAGGATGGGGTTCTGGAGACTTTAGAGAGGATCAGGATGGGCACTATGCCATTTCCAGCAGTATGATCTGTAACCAGACTTGGTTTGCCAGTTTCTCTCCACTGCTCGTATGTACTATGCAAATGAGATAGATATGCGTGCGTAGGAAGGTACGCTAACTTTCCTGATCAGTCTGATGAAGCTTTGCGGGATTTATGGTTTCTCTGACCACCGTTCAGGCGTTCTCCTTCCCTCACAATGGACCCACATGCAGACATTCTGGTCCAAGTTCGGGAATGGAGTCTATGACAGCAAGACGACCACGCAGACAGAGGTTCGACATCCAGTTATGAGATATATTTTACGCCTTCTTGGCAACACTATCTTATGCAAGTCTGCGCCCAGCAAGACGCGGGTTAGTGAGTTGATTCTTCTCTACTATGGTTTCACTGATATGCTCGCTGGGGTGATACCCATGGATAGCATGGTCCGCGCCAACTTTGGCACTATTTTCGCTGAGCATTTGGTCTCCTTGAAGACCAAGCCATTCACCAGTCCGGGGGAGAAGACTGAGAATGTAGGCAATCTCCTGACACCGATCTTCCAGCACTTTCAGATAGATGTCACGCCTTGCACCATTTGCAGTGACAGATTCCTCATGGATGAGCAGCATCTGCGCAATGCTACTTGGCTCAAGCCGGGAGTTGTCTGGACATTCACTACCACTGCTGGAAAATATGTTGGCATTAAGTTGCCAAACAGCGAGCTCACTACTATCTAGGGCGTTATACGCCAGCTGCACTTTCTGCCAGATGCGAGTCTGCTGCTACTGCCAGCGCTTCGCTGCTGCTGCTAGACCATCCAGACGTCAGACCACTGCATCCACTGCATTCAGGCATCCTCCGCGACCACAGACACCCATGGACATGGCTGCTTTTCAGGATTATGTCATTGACAGCTTTGAGGGACTTTGGGATGCTGTTGCTACACTTAGCAACTGTGGTTGTGTCCGCCCACATTACACCACTGAGCCCTGCGAGGATGAGGACTGAGCATCTACTATCTGGTTACTTGTTTCTGTTTCTCTTTTCTTTTATTTCTCTTGAGTCATTTTTATGTTTTTTTTGAGTCAGTTGTCAGTTACTTTGATGATGTTTTGTGAGATTGTTGAACCAGTTTTTTATTACTATGTTTGCATGCTATTAAATGTGTGTTTGAGTACTCTAATAGTTTGACTTTAGAGTACATATGATAACATTACGTTTATAACCATCTAACTTGTCGATTTTGGAGTATCAGACGTGGTGACGCTCGTCACCCGTCACTTCGCGAGGTACCACTTTTTCAACTCGGTTCTACACGTTCCCATGCTTCATTTTCACCAACTTTTGGCTTAATAACACTGGGGACAGTGTTGTTTAAGTCCGGGGGAGGTGGTTACTGATGTTGTGTGCTTTGTGTTTGATTTATAGAGTCTTAAAGTTGAGTCAAAAACCTGTTTTTATAGAGTCAAAATTTTGAAATTGTCAGTTTTTCTTGGAACTAACCATAGGACGTTTATGCTTATAAGAATCATTGCCACAGTAGTTGATTACAAGTCTTACTAAGTTAAAAGTCATAAATATATCAGTCTAGCAAAGAAGGTTTTGGTTCTTAGAGAATCTGGAAAAATTGATGTTAGCTCCACCTTAATGAACTTTAAACTTCTTATCTTGGGGCTTGATTCTTATTGATCTTGATTCTTTCTTTCAGCACTGACAATAAGGTTAAGATACAGTCTCTCTTTGATATTCCCTGATGTAGTTTTTAAGAGTTTAAGTCAAAAGAATGGTGCATTCATGACCCTGTCTCCTCCCAAGGAACAACAATAATGAACACACTCAAGAACCTGTCTCCTCACAAGGAACACAAGTATTGAGTAGCACCATATCTTAGACTGTAAAAAATGAGAAAAGAAGTGAAAAATCAAAAAAAAAAATCAGAAAGGAAAAGATTCATGGAAGAAAAAATAGGAGAGCTGTGTTGAGATTGCTTTGTTCAGTTGTTTAGGAAGGGAAAAGAATCTGTAAGTGATTGGGATGATAAAACCTTGATGAGATATCACACTTAGATGAAAATAAGGAGTTGGCAGTAGAGATTTCAGATTTCTTGAAGGAATTTGGATTGGATTTGAGAGATTTGCTAAGCTTGTGATGATTAGACTGAAATTTGATCTTGTGTTGACTCTGTGCTATGTGGATTCGAAAGTGTTAACTAATGTGGTGTTCCTGATTTTTAGCTGACTGTTTCTGTTTTCAAACCACGACCATGTTCTTTGTCTGATGTTTGCTTGAGGGCCAGCAAAAGCTAAGTCTGGGGGAGTTGATATATCATGGTTTTTATGGTTTTTAACCATGGTATAAGTTCTTTTTATTGAGTCTTTTTGGTCTTCTTAGAGTCCTACTAGAGTCTTTTTCAGGTTATAGCATGTCTGGAGCATAATTGGAGATATTGAAGCTTTTTGAAGCATTGCAAGTTGAAGCCACAAAGTGTCCAGCTCGGAGAAGAAAGTATGCATTTGGGCGACGCTCGTCACCCATGAAAGAAGGGGCGTGGCTGGTTTATTAAAAGTTTGAAGATTATTTGCAGAATTGGCCCAGAAGTTCCAATATTGCAAGAACACCCCAGATCGTGTTTTAGCTTCTATATATTAGGTTTTCAGCCATTGTTGGCTTTTATCTTAGTTTTTGGAGAATTCAGAGAGCTTAGAGAGGATTTTATTAAGAGCTTTTGGGGAGACAGATCATGTACTCTTTTTGGAGAAGATTTCGAACCCCCTTTGTTTTTGTTCTATTCTCTTAATGTAATTTTATTCAGTTATGTTTTGTGATTCCATGATCATGTCTGAGTAATTTGCTAGTTAGGTTAGGGCTTTTCAAAGGTTGATGAAGAGTTTGTAGAATTGCTACATGTTAGGATTATCTTCTTGTTCTTCATCTCTGCTTGCTTTAAAATCGAATTTCTTAGACACATCATCTAGAAATCCAAAAATAATAGGTTGTTAAATATATGTGAAAGCATTATGGATAACCTGAACTGGTATTTGATGAGCAAAACAACTTAGTGCAAAGAGATTTGGCTTAGGAGTTTTGTGAACAATTGAACATGATCATTACTGCATGTTTAGATTGTTAAGGTTTGCAAAGATATTTGAAACTCTGTGATTTAGACATAGATAACTTCTGCAATGAGAATTGATTAGTTATATATTTGCAATTCATGTTCAAGACAGTTCTTAATCATTCATGATTTCATGCATTCTACATTCTCGGATTCAACCTGCGAATTGTCCTGACTTAGCGTTTTTAATCTTCTGGAACTTAGATCAACAACCAATTTTCGTTTGCTTACTTTTATTTTGTCATTCGCATTACATACACCACTTACTGCTTAGCTTAATCTGAACCTACAATCAATAGTGTAGTTTACATACTCCTTTGGGATTTGATACCGCTTATACTATGACTGCTTTGCTGTGCACTTGCAGTAGTTTTTATTTGGGTAAACACTGAGTCCTATCAGTCACCAACCTGGACTCAAAGGAGCGCCATGATCTTTCAGCTACAAGTACATCCTCTGCTGCCAAACCAACAATTCAACATTCCACAACCAAGAAACCTGCAACTAAGCAAAGGTATGAACTTCCTAGAACCAATTCCAAACCTCCTAATCCCATCAATAAGAACTTATGCAAGCATCAAGATTCTCGTAGAAAGCTTGGTGTTTCTTTTGATGATTCTCCAGGAAAAAGATGTATCCCACCCACAGTCACAACCCACCCTGCTGATGTTCCTCACTTCCTTGGAAGAGTTCATGCATCTGCTGCTTATACACCACCATGGATGAGGAAACATTCTTCTTCAAGGCATTCACTACCACTTTCTGATCCACCAGCTGTTTGAGCAACATTCAAAGTCGAGCTAATGACTTTAAACAAGCGCTTGGTGGGAGGCAACCCACTGGTAAGTTTTCTTTTTTCATATACTTAGTCTAATTTTCGTTTACATAAAAAAAAACCAAAAATATGAGAAAAACCGAAAAAAAAGAAAAAACAAAAGAGTCAGTTTGTTCAGTTTGCTTTGATGATGTTTTGTGAACTTGTTGTGCTTTGTTTAGATGTTTTTGATGTGTGTTTTGAGTGCTCTAACAGCCTGACTTCAGAGTACACATGATGGCATTGCATTAACACATCCATCATGATGATTTTGGAGTATGAAAGTGGTGACGATCGTCACTACAGCTGGGTGACGCTCGTCATCTGATCCTTCGCGAGGTACACTTTTCTAACTTGGTTCTACACGTTCACATGCTTCTTTTTGACCAACTCTTGGCTTAATAACACTGGGGACAGTCTTGTTTAAGTCTGGGGGAGGTGGTTACTGATGTTGTGTACATTGTGATTGATTTTTATAGTCTTAAAGTTGAGTCAAAAACCTGTTTTATAGAGTTAAAATTTTGAAAATGTCAGTTTTTCTTGGAACTAACCACATAACGTCTATGCTTATAAGAACCATTGACACATTAGTTGATTGCAAGTCTTACTAAGTTGAAAGTCATAGGTAGATCAGTCTAGCAATGAAGGTTTAGGTTCTTAGAGAATCTGGAAAATTTGCTGTTAGCTCCACCTTATTGAACTTTAAACTTCTTGTCTTGGCGCTTGATTCTCATTGATCTTGATTCTCTCTTTCAGCACTGACAAGTATGTTTAGATGCAGTCTCTCTTTGATCTTCCCTGATACAGCTTTTAAGAGTTTAAGTCAAAAGAATGGTGCATTCATGACTCTGTCTCCTCACAAGGAACAACATTAATGAACACTCAAGAAACTGTCTCCTCACAAGGAATACAAGTATTGAGTAGCACCATATCTTAGACTGTAAAAAATGAGAAAAGAGTTGAAAAATCAAAAAATCAGAAAGAAAAAGATCAAGGGAAGAGAAAATAAGAGAGCTTTGTTGAGATTGCCTTGTTCAGTTGTTTACGAAGGGAAAGGAATCTATAAGTAATTGAGATGATAAATCCTTGATGAGATATCACACTTGGATAAATAACAGGAGTTAGCAGTAGAGATTTCAGATTTCTTGAAGGAGCTTGAACTGGATTTGAAAGATTTGCTAAGCTTGTGATGATTAGACTGAAATTTGATCTTGTGTTGGCTCTGTGGTATGTGGATTCGAAAGTGTTGAATAATGTGGTGTCCCTGATGTTTAGCTGACTGTTTCTGTTTTCAAATCTCGACCATGTTCTTTGTCTGATGTTTGCTTGAGGGCAAGCAAAATCTAAGTCTGGGGGAGTTGATATATCATGGTTTTTATGGTTTTTAACCATGGTATAAGTCCTTTTTATTGAGTCCTTTAGCTCTTTTTAGAGTCCTAGTAGAGTCTTTGCAGGTTATAACATGTCTGGAGCACAATTGGAGATTATGGAGCTTTTTGGAGCATTGCAAGATACAACCACGAAGTGTGCAACTCAGAAGGCGACTGTTTGCTTGGGTGACGCTCGTCACCACTCAAGGCTGACGCTCGTCACCCGTAGATGGGAAGGATCGTGGCTTGTTTTTAAAAGATTGGGAAGAAACTGCAGTTTTGGCCAAAAAGTTCCAATATTTGCAAAAAAGCCTCAGCTCGTGTTTTAGCTTCTATATATTAGGTTTTCAGCTATTGTTGGCTTATATCTTAGATTTTGAGAATTCAGAGAGCTTTAAAGAGGATTTTATTGAGAGCTTTTGGGGAGACAGATCTTGTACTCTTTTTGGAGAAGATTTCGAACCCCCTTTATCTTCTATTCTTTGAATGCAATTTTATTCAGCTATGCTTTGTGATTCCATGATCACGTCTGAGTAATCTGCTAGTTAAGTTAATGCTTTTCAAGGGTTGATGATGAGTTTGTAGAAATCGCTATCTGTTAGGAATATCTTTTGGTTCTTCATCTGTGCTTGCTTTAAAACCGATTTTCTTAGACACGCCATCTAGAAATTCGAAGCCTAGGTTGTTTAATAGATGTGATAGCATTATTGATAACCTGATCTAGCATTAGATGAGCAAAACGACTTAGTGCAAAGAGATTTGGCTTATGAGTTTTGTGAACAATTGAACCTGATCATTACTTCATGTTTAGATTGTTAGGGTTTGCAAAGCGATTTGAAACTCTGTGATTTAGACATAGTTAACTTCTGCAATGAGAATTGATTAGTTATATATTTGTGATTCATGTTCAAGACGGTTCTTATTCATTCCTGATTTCATGCATTCTACATTCTCGGATTCAACCTGCGAATTATCCTGACTTAGCGCTTTTAGTCTTCTGAATCTTAGATCAACAAACAAATTTCGCATGCTTTCTTTTATTTTGTTATTTCACATTACCTTCACTACTTATTTCTTAGCTTAATCTGAATCTATAATCGCTAGTGTAGTTCACATGCTCCCTTGGGATTCGATAACCCCTTATACTACATCTACTTTGTTGTGCACTTGCAGTAGTTTTATTTGGGTAAAACCTGAGCCCTATCACTTAGTGCTTAATATTATTGTTCCTTCTTATTGATTGTTTTTAATGCTAGATTAGACCTTGCTAAGTTGATCTAGATCCTAGGGTTCTATTATGCCTGCCAAGAGTTAGATGAATTGCCTGAATGAGTCAAGTAAGAGATTTGCTTATCTTAGCCTAATGAATTAGCTGTCTAAGGAGTAGATTGGCAATATAGAATTGGATTAGTTGCTTATAATGCTTGCTGATCATGTGTTTAAGTAGCTAGTGTCAAGGAATTGAGCTAGTTATAGTTATTAATTCTATGCCTAGGAATAGCTTTTGTGGGTTTGTAAGCATCACTAGTTAAGCTGAAAGTCTCCCTAGATCAATTACCCTATCTCAAGCCTGCTAGTCTTTGATTGTTTGAATTCGGTCTTGCCTTAGTTTCTCTGTTACTTTACTTGCTCTTGCTTATTTGAAGTCTCTTTTAGTTATTAGTTTCATAGTTTCAATCACCCATTTATGCTTGCTTGAATTAGATGATCTGCTGCATTCTTAGTGTTTTACCTTCCCATTATGGATTGATACCTACATACTACAATGATATGAGTATATGTAGGATTTGAAGTAGAGTAAACTCCTGCACCAATTAAGTTCTCACTTTTTCTCAATTCTAGTAAGTTTATTATTTTTGAATCTTCAGAAACAATTTTAGTAAATGAATGACTTACCTAAGGAACACTCTTAGTGTTTTTGCTTCCCAAATCTGTAAAGTGATGAAATATTTGGTATGGGGGCATCTCTTTGAGGCTGTCTCCTCTCTCAGCATTCTGGGTATGGTCTATACCTGATAATTTTCTCAAAGACAAAATCAAGTGCATCATATCTGAGTTTAAATTATAGAGATAGGCTTTGAAATATTTAAACTCACAGTGATGGTGTTAGCTAGCTGTAGCATCAATTGCTCTTTGTTTACTTGAACTCCATGGTTGCTGTTATCCTCTAGTCTAGAGATGACTAAGGATCTTCCAGGACTCTCACTATTTTGTTTGGAGTCTTGAGCTCCTAACTGATATGAATCAAGGGTAGTTAGCTCATCTTTCTCATCTAGGCGTGCTGATGGCAGTGCATCTGATTGCTCTTCTTCTACTTTCTCATCCTCCACTGGACAAGTCAATTATAGTTGCTGCTCTCCTTGTAGCTTTTCATCTTTGCTGGTTTTCCTTTCTTCTTGCCTTATTCCTAGATCAAAAATCTTTGGCAAAGACAAGTGCATAAGTCTAGCATTGGAAACTAAAAATTCAGAATGAGATAAACTACCACTATTGATAGATTTTTCTGTTTTCTCTACTAGTGAAGGTTCTTCTAACAATTTCTCAATAGAATAATTTGCAGCAAAGTGTCCTCTCTTATGGCGCTTATAACATATTGGTTTTAGAATTTACAAAGTTAGAAGACTTACCTTGGGTTGGTGGGTCTGGTGACTTTGTTATAGCCTTAGAGCTAGGTGTTGTTGCCTTGTGTGCAACTTCTCTTTTCATGAGTTCATCTTTTGGAGCTCTGTTTCTGGTCCATTGCAAGGCTTATTGCTGGTATCTCTTCTCTTTTGGATGTGTACTCCTTTAAACCTGTTCCAGCTCTCTTTGACACAAACAAGTGCATCATACTAGTGGTAAATAATTTAGATACCAATTCATCTAAAGAAGAACTTAGCTGAGCATTTCTTTGAACAATGGTTTGTTCTGGTTTTTCTGTTGACGTGCACAATGTTCTTTAACTGAGAACATTCTTCTTCTTGATACTTTTCTACAAATTCTTTATGTATTTTTGCCTTGGGGTCTTTTCAGGAAAACAATCAAGAGTTAATTACATTTACATATATTTTTTCCCACTTTCTTTGCACACATTGAGCATGTGGCACACTTTCTCATTTTAGAAAGATCAATATACTTTTTCTTTATTACACTCTTTTGGTAACTAATTTTTATTGTCATAATTTTTACAACAAAAAAGCATTTCACTCTTCCCCATTAATACAAATCTCCAGTTTATCACCGCCGTCCTCAAAGTTCGTCGGAATTATTCTCACCACCGATAATTTGATGGACGAATCCATATTCATCAGCACTCACATCGTTTTCTAATTGAACAAAGTTAGATTTATTGAGTTAACCTGAACAATCTTAGTCCACCAATTGGCATCAGAATCTGGAAAATTTTAATCCTATAGAACTTGAATTCTTATTTCAGTTACATACAAAACCCCTTAATAGCTTTCATCAAAGCTTTTTATAAACATAAACTTACAGAAAAACTTAAAAATTACAGTTCACACGATGACTTTAACCGGAGTTCTCAGATTTACTCTGATACAACCACCATCATTATCTTAGTTCTCGATGTGGAAGATGAAATGGTTCCGTGTCCATCGATATTGAGATGCATGTACAATATTGTGTGGACAATGTAGTGTGGACAAAGTGGGTGTAGACAATGGACATACATATTATAGTCCTCAATTTATTCATTCATCCACAGTCCCTTTATTTCGACCATTTGCCCGATGGACCATTTATGATGGACAAGCTTACACTGTTTTTGAAAATGAAACACCGTAGCATATCATCTGGAGCTACTACTGCTGCCATTTTGCTCAAGGCACAGTGGACAAGGAAACATGACCAATTATCTATGGACTTTTTGTTTGCTCAGCTCAATGTCTTTACAGATTTTAATGGTATATAAATCGTTGCAGATATTTTGATGCCTTTATGATAGTCTTTGCATCGTACATTTACTTTACACGAGGATCAAGGCATGAGATTGTAACATTTATTTTCATCTCTTGTTGAATCCCAAAAGTCCTCAATTTAGGATAGTTTATTTTTAAGAATTCACAATGAAGCAGACAAAATAATTCAAAGGGATGGAGAAGAGTAGAGATGTTCTTTTCTTTATAAAAGAAGTGTATGTTTGTCCACAATTATTTTTTTGGTAAAAAACATTCTTCCAATTACTTGTACTAACCGTGGACCACATAACCGTGGACAAGACACCGTGGACAAGGCACCATGGAAAAAGTATCTAAATTTTCACGAGTACCATTATCACTGTTGATCTCTAAGTACTCGAGTTCGGCACCATCGTCCATGAGAATGTGTCCATGATAGGGTGTCCATACAATCTGTACATGAGAAGGTGTCCATGAGAGGGTGTCCATGCAATTTTTCCACGAGAAAGAGCCCATGAGAGGGTGTCTATTACTCTTGTCCATTAGCTTGTATACATGAGTGCATTATCCTTTCACTTTACCTGCCCCTGATCCAAATGGTAAAGAAAGTAAAATATCATGTTTCAGCAACCATAAAAGTTTACAAGTTTGTGACGGAAGATGATTGTTGGTAGAGATGGAATGGAGGAACTTGTGATTGACTCACTCAATCGGCGGGTTGACTGACTCGCTCAGTCGGTGGGATGCTTGACTCACTCAGCCGTTGGAATTAGCTCCTTGCATGAATCAAACAAACAATTATATTCCAAAAATCAATAGAAACAAATGAATCCCTTAATAAATCTAAAGACAAGAATAAACAAATCCTAAGGTTTTAGAGAAAAAAATTATTTAATTTTTCAAAAATCTCTATATCTTTTTACAGTGAGATCAATAGTTTTTATAGCTCTTACAAAAGATCTTTACAGATAAATACACTTAAATGAAATTATTTACATCTAAACAAAAGAAGAAAAATAAGCTAAATCAAAGAAATGTCTTCTTGCCACCAATTTTATTTTGGACTTAAATGAGAATCATTTAACTTTATGAAATTATGAAGACCAGGTTCTAATAATAATACACATATCGAAGACATTTGATTTACTGATTTTTGATCTTGTATCAGCAGTGTTATGAAAAAAAAATAGCAATTAAAGTTATTGAATGAAACTGCACATACATTTTAATAAATTGTGGAATCCACCATTAATATATATACAATAAAACTCTTTTTTACTTTCTACATAAATAAATATTTCCATTGGATGTAATTCATTCTATTTCTTAACAAAAAAAACCAAAAGAGCAGTAAACTCTCTCTCGTCTGTCTTATCAATATCTTTTTTATTCTACAGATATAAAATTCTCATATTTATTTATATTTATCTTAATAAATTATATTTCTTATTATAACAACAAATTATATCCTTCTTAGCATCTTTCTTTTTTTTTTTTTTTTTTTTAGGTCAAAAAATATAATTTTCTGTGGAGAATCAAACCAAGAACCTTGTTAATAGATGGGGGCACTCATTGCAACTGAACTACTTAACCTATTATCTTTCCTTCTTTCTTTCATCTCTACTGGTTATTGCTTTGTTAGATAGATTTTTAGCTTTGGATACTAGGATTGACTAAACTTTTGATCAATTTTGACCTTACCTTTATCCTTTCTAATGAGAGTGAGAGTTGCTATCAAAGTTCCCTATTCAATAATCAATATCCTAATTTTCTGGTTCAAGAAAAGAAAAGAAAAAGCTTTTGAATAATTGTAGATACTCGGAATCCAAAACATGCACAAGCCCCATAGATTTGGCCACTGAATAATCCATCATAGATTTGGTTGAAAAAGAACCCAATAGATTTTTGATATCATTGACAGCAAACAAGCCTATAAACCCGTATTCAACGTTCTGATTTGCCTAGTGCCAAAACCCGCCACGTGTTAAACCCATTTGTTCAACAGCTTCTCGTTAAAAGACAGCGAAATGTTATCGATGGCCAAGCAAAAACGCAAAACTTGCACGCAAGCTCTTCCTCTACCTTCTTCTCGCAGATTTCAGAAGCTTCAATAAGATTCATACGAAAGATTAGATAACATCAAAACCCAGAGAAGAATGTCAGTGGTTTTAGTCTCTTCAGCTTCTGCAACACTCACGAAATCCAAATCCATAAAGATTCCCTTTTTATATCCCACCAACACAAGTTCCGCGAAATTCCCATTCAGTTTCTCGATTTCGCCTCAAAGACCCAAACTTCTCGACAGCCCTCTTCGCGTGGCAGCGCCACCGTCTGTGCCCACTTCAGATCCGGCGGAGGAGAGGCGGATCGAAGAAGAGTACGGCGGAGATAAGGAAGAAGATGGGTCTGAGTTTAAGTGGAGAGATCACTGGTACCCGGTTTCTCTGGTTGAAGATTTGGATCCGAATTCGCCGACCCGGTTTCAGCTTCTGGGTCGAGACCTCGTCCTCTGGTTCGATCGGAATGATCAGAAATGGGCCGCTTTTGATGACCTCTGCCCTCACCGTCTTGCTCCTTTATCTGTAATCTCTCTCTCTCTCTCTCTCTCTTGGAACAAGTAGTTTAGTTAGGTACTATGATTTGGATTAGATAAATAATTATTAGAGATAATTGTTTAGTGTAAAGTTTAGATATTTGAAGTATTCCAATATCAGGTCAGCTTCAAACATGTTTTGAATAAAATATTATGATCAGAGAATCAGAACAGTTGTAACTAGTTTTGTTATTGACATAAGCAAAAAGAAGTCAACTTTCTGGTAAAGTGGTGACAGAAGTTTTGTGCTTTTGATCAGTTTCTGGACATTTGTGTAGCTTTTAGCTGTAACTGGAGCTTACTTACATAAAATTGTAATGTATATTATAGATTTAGATGTGTTGTGTATGTGTTGATTGTATTGTGGATTTGTAGGAAGGAAGATTGGATGAGAATGGACACTTGCAATGTTCATATCACGGATGGTCCTTCTCAGGGTGTGGATCTTGCACTAGGATTCCACAGGCTTCTACTTCAGGCCCTGAAGGTCGCGCGGTTAAGTCCCCTAGAGCTTGCGCCATTAAGCTCCCAACAATAGTGTCTCAAGGCCTTCTCTTTGTGTGGCCTGATGAAAATGGATGGGACAGAGCCAATTCAATCGAACCCCCTAGGTAACATTTATCTTCTTGGTGTTGAAATTGGTTTGGTTTTTGCGCAGACTTTGACAAAGCTTTGATTTTTAGGTTGCCGGATGATTTCGATAAACCGGAGTTCTCAACAGTGACGATTCAAAGGGATCTTTTCTATGGATATGATACTCTAATGGAAAACGTATCTGATCCTTCTCATATCGATTTTGCTCATCACAAGGTGTGTTTTCATCTCTCTCGAAACCTCTCAATGTGTTTGCATTTTCGGTTAAGAAGAAAATCATCCTTAAGCGATGTTTTCGTGTTGGTAAACAGGTTACAGGAAGAAGAGACAGAGCAAAACCATTGCCGTTTAAGGTAGAATCAAGCGGTCCATGGGGTTTCCAAGGCGCAAATGACGATAACCCCAAGATCACCGCGAAATTCGTTGCTCCGTGCTATTCTCTTAACAAGTGAGTCTCTTGAGTCTTGAGTCTCTCCCACACAGCACACAAATGTTTGAAGCATTACTTAATGGGGATTGTGAATGTGTTTGTGTGTACAGAATTGAGATAGATGCAAAGTTACCTATCGTTGGTAACCAAAAATGGGTTATTTGGATTTGCTCATTCAATATACCAATGGCTCCAGGAAAGACCCGTTCCATTGTTTGCAGCGCTCGTAACTTCTTCCAATTCTCTGTTCCAGGACCAGCTTGGTGGCAGGTAAAAATACAATCTTTGATTCCATCTCCAGTCTTGAACCAATCCAGATTTGTCTTCATAAATCTTCTGTTACTTACTAGGTTGTACCGAGATGGTACGAACACTGGACATCGAACTTAGTCTACGACGGTGACATGATCGTACTTCAGGGACAGGAGAAAGTGTTTCTCTCTAAATCAATGGAGTCACCGGACTACGACGTGAACAAACAGTACACAAAACTCACATTCACCCCAACGCAAGCAGACCGGTTCGTTCTAGCCTTCAGAAACTGGCTCAGACGGCATGGTAAGAGCCAGCCTGAGTGGTTCGGGTCCACGAAAGCTACCCAACCTCTCCCTTCCACTGTGTTAACCAAGCGCGAGGTGAGCCATTCGATCATCATGCGTTCTCCAACATCATTGATATGTATAGATATACAAACTGATTAGAAATGTGGAATTTGAATACAAAAACAGATGCTGGATAGATTTGAGCAGCATACACAATTGTGTTCTTCTTGCAAAGGAGCGTACAATGGTTTCCAAATCCTCAAGAAGTTTCTTGCTGGCACGACGGTTTTGTTTGGCGCCACGGCTGGTGTTCCTTCGGATGTTCAGATTCGGTTGGTTCTGGCTGGTTTAGCATTGATCTCAGCTGCTTCTGCATATGCTTTACATGAAAAGGAGAAAAACTTTGTGTTCAGAGATTATGTGCATTCTGAAATCGAGTAGATAGAGATATATTATATTTGTACAATCATCTTTTACAACCTTGTAAATCCAAATCAGTGGAATATTATAGGAATTTACAGTACATCATAAATCTCCAATAGTTAACATCTAAATGTGGTTAAAGGAAAACGATTCAGACTTGGGGGGGGGGGGGGGGGGGGGGGGGGGGGGGGGGGGGGGGGGGGGGGGGGGGGGGGGGGGGGGGGGGGGGGGGGGGGGGGGGGGGGGGGGTTGCAAAGTTAACTTAAGGAGGTTTATGGGAGAAAACCAAACGATCAGAAACGTTGAGGGTCAAATTCGAAACATGGGGAAAAACATTCTTCCTTCACATTGTTACAATACAATCATATAATAGTATAATACAACCTTGTAAATCAAAATCAGAGAGCTTTCTAGAAATTTACATCGTAAAATTCCGAAAAATTTCCGAAAGCTAACATCTAATTGCGGTTACAAGATTCAGAATTTGTTGGGTGGGGTAAACATTTAAGTTTAAAAAAGTTGGTGGGAGCAATACTAAATGATCAAAAACTAAGGGGTCAAATTTGAAACTTTAGAAAAACATTCGTCCTTGTTACGGAGCCGATAAGAAGATAACACTAGAAAAGCGCTCTTGTCTGTGTGCGTCGGAACTGAATCAGCTTCGTAATGGCTTCTTCTACAGCTTTGTCTCTTTCATGGAGCTCTTCTCTTTGCTCGTCTCACAGATTCAATGGCGTCGCTAATGAAACCCTAAAACTATCCCAGGGAAGGTCCACTTTGGAGGTTGTTGCTCAGAAGAAAACCAAAAAGCTCCGGAAGGTAAAGTCATTCTGGTGATTACATTTCATGGGTTTCCTTCAAATATTCGATTGTGAGCTACTGCTTAGGAGAATTTGAATGGAGATGTAAGAAAACTTGAAGAAGCATCACTCATGTATCAGTTTAGATAGTAAGAAAGATTCAAAATTGGGGCATTTGGTATGTTTCTGTTCATTGCAGGAACAACGGAAGAAAATGAGAATGTAATTTACATGAAATCCGAAATAAAACTGGGAATGCAAGAAAAGGGCGATTTTGACTTTCAAAGCAGACACCTTTGTATCTATAGTTTTTAGCTCCAAGAGTTGTTGATTCTTTGTGTGTTTATTCTTGAATTTCTAGTTGGAAGCTTTGTTAATTGAGTTAATGAAACACAAATGTTAACTCTTTGTTTGTTTCTTAAGGTAATCTTGAAAGAGGATGTGTTGGATTTGGGTAAGCAAGGGCAATTACTTGACGTGACAGCCGGATTCTTCAGAAACTTCCTGTTGCCTACGGGAAAGGCTCAGCTCATGACTCCGATTCTGCTCAAGTAATTCACATTCATACATGAATCTTTAGTCACCTCAACTTCGAAACTTGATTCTCATAGCAAATGCAATCATTTTGATTTTTTAATCTTTTTTCGCCCGTCTTTTTTAGAGAAATGAAGATGGAGGACGAAAGGATAGAGGCGGAAAAGCAAAGGGTAATCAAAGATGAATACATTGATTGTTTTGTTTTGCTCATTATGTAAAGTTCTGGTCTTTGAGTGATTACCAAAATCTCTTTTACTTGGTTTTAGAGTTTCACCTGAGAGTTGTGTTTGCTGTATTCTTCTTTATTTTTGTGTGAAACCACTTCTCAGGTGAAAGAAGAGGCGCAACAACTAGCGTTGGTATTTGAAACCGTTGGGGCTTTCAAAGTTAAACGAAAAGGCGGTAAAGGCAAACAGATATTTGGATCGTAAGTAGTGTTTAAGCAGATCCAGATTATCAATGGTTCTTGAGGAAACATGTTTAGCCTCTAACTTTAACTTTAAATTCCCCTGCAGTGTCACAGCACAAGACCTCGTCGACATCATCAAGGCTCAGCTCCAAAGGTAACATAACACAGAGAATATGACATTCTCACCTAACATGCTGTTTAGTTGGATCATTCTGCATTTGGTTTTCAATGTTTTTTTAAAGAACCTAATATGGTTTAACTTTCCTCTGCTTCTCTTTGGCTGTGTTTTGCAGGGACATAGACAAACGCATTGTCTCTCTCCCGGAGATTCGTGAAACCGGAGAATACATAGCCGAACTCAAACTTCACCCGGATGTCACTGCCCGAGTTAGGCTCAATGTTTTCGCAAACTAACCCTTCACAATAGTCAAGACTACTACTACAATCCCAAGGTATTTCTAGACTCTCCATGATCATGTGGCTTATTCCTTTTAAGAGATGGTGGTTTCGTCTCCATACGCATTAAAATAGGTAGTTAAACCCATAAAGTAAACACTGGTCGTGAAATGGAGTTTTGCGTTTAAGGTTTAGCCGTAAACGCAGATGCTAAACGGACCATTGCACTGTGTTTGGTGTTTTGAGGTTGCAGGAACATAGAGAAAAGGGAAAAGAGAGTGGCGAGGATTAAAGTTTGTGAAGGTTTTTTATTGTAGATCTTTGCTGCATTTTCTATTTTTACTATTTTATGAAATTTGTTTTGGAATCTGAAAATACTAAGAGAATGTAATATTTTCTTCAAGTTATAATATTTTGTTCAAGTTATCTTGTATTCATTTGTCTGTTGAAGTAGAGAGACGCTTAAATTAACACCAACAATCTGTAAAAACCTAACAAATAACCAGATTACCTGTCATGTAATGTAATGTCGCCGTCTCTTGTTCCCACAAGATTGACTATTTTTAGATGAGTTGGTTTTTAAACAAAACCCAGATGTATTTCGTTATACGGGATCACTTCGTTATACTCCATTTCTGTTACCCAAACGTTTTTGTTTAAAACAGTTACAGCTCTTTTTTTTTTTTTTAATTTGATTCATAATCATTTCTTGTCTCGTTTCCATCATCTTCGTTCTCGTTAAACAAGAACGTTTGTTCACAATGGAGTTCGGAGATGATAAGAGTCTTTACCTTAGAGATACATGGAGAGAAGGAAACTCGATCTGCGGCGTCGTGCCCCTCAACCCTAGCTCGAGCGGGCTATGGCCATCCCCGAAGCTCGCAGAACCTAACGCGAACATCGAGTTCTGGAATTACATGTTTCCACATGTTGAGATCATTTTCCTCATCGTCACTATCCTTTGGCAATTCTTCCATTTCGGCCTCAAACGTCTTGGCATGATTCGTTTCACTTCCCATATGCTTGTAAGTGAATCTTGAAAATGTTCCCTGCTTTGATTCAATCTTCTTGAAAGTTTTATCTTTTTGTGTGTGTGTTTTCTCGGGCTTTCTTGGTTTTTTATGTGAATCTTGTAATGTATCCTTTTTTGATATAAACTCGATTCAAAGTTTGTTGTACATTTGGTTTGGAAAACAAGAAAATTTCATCTTTTTGTGTGGAGGTTTCCGGTTTATTTGGTTTTTAAGTGAATAAGGAAATGTATCCTTCTTTAATATAAACTCAATTTAAAGTTTGAATCTTTTGGTTTAGAAAATAAGAAAGTTTTCATCTTTTTGTTTGTGGGATTTTGGGGGTTTCTTGGTTTTAAGTGAATCTTGAATCCTCTTTGATATAAACTCGATTTGAAGTTTGTATCTTTGGATTGGGAAAACAAGAATGTTTCATCTATTTTGTTTGTGGGGTTTTCGGATTTTCATGGTTCTAAGTGAATATTGAAATGTATCTTTCTTTGATATAAACTCATTTTAAAGTTTGTGTCTTTGGTTTGGAGACGAAGATAGTATGTTTGGGTTTTTCGGGTTTTCTTAGTTTTAAGTGAATCTTGAAATGAATTCTTCTTTGATACAAACTCGATTTAAATTTTTGTATATTTGGTTTGGAAAACAAGACATTTCATCTTTTTTTGTGTGGGGTTGCTCTGTCTTGCAGACTGGGATTCTTCTAAGCAAGTCGTTTCTAAAGGAGAATACACCAGCGAGACATTTCTTTTCCACAGAAGACTACAAAGAGACTGTGTTTGGTCTCTTTGGTGCGTGTTCGTACATGATGTTCTGGTTCTTGATGGGAGTTAAAATGGACTTGGGCCTAGTCCGAAACACCGGGAAAAAAGCCATAACCATCGGTCTCTCCTCGGTTTTACTCTCTATCACGGTTTGCTCTTTCATCTTCTTCATCATCCTAAGAGATATAGGAACCAAGAAGGGAGAACCGATCTTGAACTTCTTCGAAATCATCATCATCTACTCGATCCAATGTCTTTCGTCGTTTCCTGTTATCGGAAACCTTCTTTTCGAGCTTAGGCTACAGAACTCAGAGCTTGGTCGTCTCGCTATGTCCTCTGCAGTGATCAGTGACTTCAGCACTTCGATTCTCTCCGCGGTTCTCGTCTTCTTGAAGGAGCTAAGAGACGAGAAAACGAGGCTAGGATCCGTATTCATCGGAGATGTCGTTGTCGGAAACCGTCCTTTGATGCGTGCAGGCACGGTGGTTTTCTTTATTTGTTTCGCCATATGGATTTTCAGGCCATTGATGTTCGTCATAATCAGCAGAACTCCTTCTGGTCGACCCGTAAAGAAAGTCTATATATATCTAATCATCGTTCTTGTCTTTGGATCTGCCATTCTTGCGGACTGGTGCAAGCAGTCTATCTTCATGGGACCTTTCATTTTAGGCCTAGCGGTTCCTCACGGCCCTCCTTTAGGCTCTGCGATCATTCAGAAGTTCGAGTCCGCGGTTTTCGGCACATTCCTTCCCTTCTTCGTGGCTACATCCGCTGAAGAGCTTGATACTTCTTTGATACTGTCTTGGTTCGATTTCAAAACTATATTCATCATCGTGTTTGTATCCTTCGTCGTCAAATTCGCTCTCACGACTCTCCCTGCTTTACTGTGCGGTATGCCGATGAATGATTCCCTTGCTCTGGCTCTCATTATGTCCTTCAAAGGCATTTTTGAGTTCGGCGCTTATGCGTTCGGGTATCAAAGAGGGGTAAGTATGTTTACCTATATCTATTATTTTTTTATCTTTAGACCTAAACCTATTTATTGAAGATAACTTGGGATGCAAGATGTGTTTCTCAGACTTGCAATACATAGTCTTTCATAACCCAAAGTACTAACCCGTTTTGATTCAAACCGCGACTAAGCATTTTCCATTTTCATTGCAGTCTATTCGTCCCGTGACCTTCACTATCTTATCTATATACATCTTGTTGAACTCGGCGATCATACCTCCGATCTTGAGACGCCTATACGATCCTTCGAGGATGTATGCAGGATACGAGAAGCGGAACATGCTTCACATGAAACCTAATTCCGAATTAAGGATCTTATCGTGTATATACCGAACCAATGATATCCATCCCATGATCAATCTCCTTGAAGCAACTTGTCCCTCAAGAGAAAGCCCCGTAGCTACTTACGTCCTCCACTTGATGGAGCTTGTGGGTCAGGCCAATCCGGTTTTCATATCTCACCGTTTGCAAACCCGAAAAAGCGAGGACACATCATATAACTCGGAGAGCGTCATTGCTTCGTTTGATCAGTTCCACAAAGATTTCTTTGGCTGTGTTTCCGTTAGCACTTACACGGCTTTATCAGTCCCCAAGACGATGCACGGAGACATATGTATGCTCGCTCTTAACAACACGACATCTCTCATCATCCTTCCTTTTCACCAGACTTGGTCTGCGGATGGATCAGCGATTGTTTCAGACAGTAGTATGATCCGGAAACTGAACAAGAGTGTCGTCGAGCTCTCTCCTTGCTCTGTAGGAATCTTCGTTTACCGGAGCAATAGTGGCCGGAGAACAATCCGAGAAACTTCTCCGAACTTCTCATCTTACCAAGTATGTATGCTCTTTCTTGGTGGTAAAGACGATAGAGAAGCTTTAACACTCGCAAAGCGAATGGCTCGTGACTCGCGGATAAACATCACTGTGGTTTCTTTGATCTCTTCTAACCAGAAATCCAAACAAGTCGCTGATTGGGATCGGATGCTCGATTTAGAACTACTCAGAGACGTGAAAAGCAATGTTCTTGCTGGCGCCGACATTTTCTTCTCCGAGGAAGTAGTGAATGACGCGTCTCAGACATCTGAACTGTTGAAATCGATTGCGAATGAGTATGATCTGTTCATCGTTGGAAGAGAGAAAGGAAGGAAGAGTGCTTTCACGGAAGGGCTTGAGGAATGGAGTGAATTCGAGGAACTTGGAGTGATTGGTGATCTCTTGACTTCACAAGATCTTAAGAGCCAAGCTTCTGTGTTGGTGATTCAGCAGCAACAGCAGATGATTTAGGGTTTCATATACGACAAACTGATCAATTCAACGCTTAATTGCGTGTGTTTCTTGGGGGGGGGGGGGGGGGGGGGGGGGGATCGATCGATCAGGTGAAATATGGCGACGAAACTCTCCATAGGGCTTCTCGAAACTGCAACGGGACATATACAATATTCTGAAGCCCTTGTCAAATTATTACCCAATCACTTCATGTTAGTGATATAAATTGTTTAGAAATAAAGAATTTTCTTCTGTTACAAGTAATGATTACAATGTTGTTGGATGTTGTATATATTTCAACTTGTGATGATATACAGTTGGTGATTAATTATTTTTGTTCAAACATGTCAACTAAGATCATCATCTACATTGCAGATCTTTAAGGGAGTTTTTAATCATAAAATATTGATAAAATTAGAATTAGAGAAGAAAGAAAATAAATAGAGATTCTTAAATAAGAAACCTATGAAAACTTTTATGAGAGACTTTTTTTATATATATTTTTACATCACTGATTTAAATTTTAATCATAATTTAAAATTAAATAATATTATAAAATTGATAAGAAATTCTTGTTAAAAGTGTATCACTATAAATTAATCTTAATTACAAATGTAAAAATAAGAGAAACTTGTACATATCACATAAGATTTATGGTTAATTGCTAACTAAACGGCTAAACCCTTATATTCACCATTTCTATTATTAATCACTTTCTTTTACTTTTATTCTTTTTAGTTTTATGTATATACGAAAATTTACAATTTATTATTTAAAATTTTTTTTTTTTTTAAATGATCAAACAATCCTTATCATCCTTATTTATTTATGAAAATATTATTACCATTAATTTGTCCAACTATCATTTTTAATCAATTTAAATATTTTATTGTTTTAACAACATATTTTTGAGCATTCTAAGCAGTGACAGCAGCAAAGAAACATCGACCGATCAGCTGGAAAATCGCGATGAAACTTAACGCGACATATGCAAAACTGAGAAGCCATTGTCAAATTATTACCAACCATTTCATGTTGCTGAAAGAAATTGTTTAGAAATAAAGAATTTTCTCGTGTTACAAGTAATGATTCCAATGTTGTTGGATGTTGTATATATTTCAACCTTTTTTTCTTTATCTGTAAACAATTCGACAAATTTTTTTCGACTTGTGATGATATATAGTTGGTGATAAATTATTTTTGTTCGAACATGTCAACTAAGACCATGTAAATTACAAATCTTTAAGGGAGTCTTTAATCATAAAATGTTGATAAAATTAGAATTAGAAAAGAGAAAGAATGAAGAGAGATTCTTGAATAAGAAACCTACTAAAAAATTTATAAGAGACTCATTTTATATATGTTTTCATGTCATTGATTTAAATTCAAATTATAATTTAAAACAAAATAATATTAAAAATATTATTATAAAATTGATAAGAGATTCTTGTTAAGAGACACACCACTATAAATAAATTTCAATTACATACATAAAAATAAAGGGAACTTGCACATCTCACATAAAATTTGTAATTAATTGCTAACTAAACGTCTAAATCCATATATTCATCATTTTTAATATTAATCACTTTCTTTCAATTTCATCATTTTCAGTTTCATGTATTCATCAAAATCCACAGTTGATTATTTTTTGTTTTAAAAAAAAATTCAAATGACCAAACAATCATCATCTTCTTCATTTATTCATGAAAATATTATCACCATCAATTCGTTCAACCATCATTTTTAATCAATTTGAAGTTTTTAATGTTTTAACAACCAATTTTTGAGTATTCTGAGCTCATTATCTCTTCTCTTAACCTTATATTCTTCCATTTTCTCTTTATTTTCATCCCAAACCTTTCACCAATAAGCCTATCACTTTTTTCTTAACCATGTTATGTTCTTTCCTATAGAAGAGAGTGCTTGTGATCACATGGTGGGCATATCTATTGGCAGGATGTCGAATGTTTGCACTCCTCAGATGCCCCGCCTTGTACACGCTCTTCGCTATCTCTTCCGACACTTGTTTGAGTTCATTGATCTTGAAACTCTTGGATTGAGCTCTTGTGCCTTCAGCAAATCCAAAAATACATTCCAGCTCAGTGAATCCAAGTGTATACCACGCCTTGTTAGCTCTGAACTTGATGAAGCCATTGCCAAACACCTCCTCACCTTCATCATACTCCTCATTAAAGTCAAAGAAGTATACCTTGAGGCTTGCAAGGAATTCACATGACAACTGGTTGTAGGTTGGATATCCAAGGCTGGTAAACCTTTCAAGATCAATGTTTCTCAGTTAGTTCATCCACTTCAGCCTTGATTCCCAGCTCATCTAACAGACCAGGAGAAGCATAACATGTGGGAACAAAATCAACTTTCCACATTGCTCTTAGATAGTCCTTGAGCTTTGGAGGTCCATTTGGATACTGCTCCTCTGCTACAACCAGCCTCTTGCGTTCAGCTTTGTCTCTTGCTTTCTAGATGGAAGTCAAAACCAGTTTATTTCCTCCGCTGCTTGACATTGTACCTGAAAATACAAAGCTCATACCCCAAATTAATGTTTTGTTCCTTTTGAGCACTGTTCAGAGAAATAATTTTCTAAAATCAAGAAGACTTGGAAAAATTCCACAAACATTCATACTGAATTCCAACAAATAGAGAAGAATTTACCAAACATTTTCAGCTCAAAAAAGTAAACACAATTAAAACTAAAATTTAGGGAACAGCAAGCACCAGTTTATCCAAAAAATCAAGTATATGCATCAATAAGCTATCTTCTCTCCACCAAATTATGAACAACCATTAAAACATCATTGTTACTCAATTATCAAGCATTTAAATGACAAACATGAAGGAAAAACAAAAACATGTAAAGATTTAGCCTAGATCTAAGCAATAAGCAAGATTAAAAACAATAAAAACCTTTTTCACCTTTTAAACCATAAACTTTCAAACCAGTGAATCAACAATGATGACATGCAATTAAAACAGCACTCCTAAACACATAAAAAAAATTTGCACAAAATTCTACACATCCTAGTTCAACTTACAAAGATTGTACACATAAGAATGGGGAAATCTAGCACTTAAATAACTTAAACTTTGCAAGGCTTGAGAGGATCCAAAAGAGAGAATGCAAAAGAGAGAGAAAAAATGTTTTGCAGAGAATGAAAGAGATGTTTAGATTGAGAAGTAACATGTATGTGGAGAGAAGAGAAAGATGAAACTTATAAAAGGACAAGGAAACAAAAATAATCTTTTTAAAATGCACGAGAATATTTTTTTAAATAAAAAAATGGCCAAGATGGGGAAAAGAGACTCTTTTTCACTTTTACGAGGATCACATGTTGGTTTTACTCGATTTAATCAAGTAAACAATTTGAATTTTTTTTTACATGGTTCAAATCGAGCAAAGACCCAATGCGACACCCTGGTGTGTACCTTCTGGGGGGACATCGGGTCCTGTGTCTTGGTGATCATGTTGCTGCTCCTCGGAGATTCTGTGTACTAATCAGTTTCTCCTCTGGGACATCTTGCATCGAGAAAAATCAAAGGAATGACTTGCTCGATGTTGTTTGCACGATGTGGGTGAAGCATCTGCTTTGCTCGGATCTTCCCTTGGGCAGTCGCATGGGCATTGTCTGGACCTTCGTTGTGGCTCGAACACTCTGAATCGAGCAGAATAGTAGTAGTTTTGTTCGATGTTACTCCTCAATACGGCCTCCATCTTCGTTTGCGTGGTGTCCTCGGAAGAACCCGGGGAATGCTCAGCGATTTGCAACTCCATGATAAGCATCAAGCAAAGGTATGGGTGTTTTGCTTGATGTTATACGTCGATGTGGATCTTTTTGCTTGAGTGCGGGGTGCTCGTTGGTGAAACTCATATTGGCTTCGTCCCAGGCGTGAAACATCGGGTCATCTTCATAGCGAGCAAAACAGAGATGTTCAGCTCGATGTACGTCAGCTCTTTCCCCGGTGTAATTGCCATCAAGCTTCTTCCTCGGTGTATAGTTCAGTCAGCTCGATGTACTGTCTTGGCGATTGCATCGAGCAAGCTTCACGAGGTTTTACTCGATGCAACTACCTCGATATAATCTCCCCCATACAATTTGCTTGATGTACAACTCCCCTTCCTCGATGTATGGACTGTGGCTCCTTGGGCGATTTCATCGAGCAGAGTTTTGGAGGCTCTGCTCGATGCATTTACCCTGATATGGCTTGTATCGGGCAGAATTTATAGAGGTCCTGCTCGATATGCTACCCCGATACAGAAACAGAGTCTTCTTTTCCTTGGCTTTTGAACACCCTACACAGCTTGTATCTTATTCTTTGACTCCTAAAACACTTAATAAACACATCAATAATAAAAAAGCACATATACAAGGATAGTCATGAGATTACCTTCCAAGTGTGCTTGTTTTAAGTCACTAAGCTTGACTTTGATGCTTGGTGACTTAGTGGGAAGAAGTTGATAGAGCAGAAGCTCCTTCTCCCTTCTTCATGTAAACCCAAGTACCAACTGATTGAAGCCTCTTTTTTATCACGAGCTGACTTCTTAGACCTCTCTTTCTTGAAGCTTGGTGGCAAGCACCATGGCTTCTCTTCTTCTTTTGTAATCACTTCTTTTTCTTTCAAGTCAAGTCCAGGTTTCTTTCCTTTATCATACCTCTTCTCAGACTCACCAGGAAGAGTGTTTTTCATCATCATTATCATGGTGAAAATCATGGCTTCTTCCACACGCTCAAGAGGATCCTTTTGGTCAACCTCTTTTTCAGCTATGGTTCCACAAAATGCAATAGAAGGAGACACTATATTGTATGCTCTGAATTCATAAACATTCTTAAACATAACTGAACTCCTCTGGAAGTCAATCTGAGCTCCTATTGTAGCCAAGAAGGGTGTGCCTAAGAGTAATGGCATCTCTTTGGAGTTTGATATCTCCATCACAACAAAATCTGTGGGAATGAGACAATTGCCAAGCTTTAGAGGATAGTCCTTAACCATTTCCTAGTGGGCGCCTTGAAGTGTTGTCCACAAAAGTGATGTATGCTTTGCAAGGCTTCAGCTCCTTGATTCCCAAAGTCTGGCTCAAGTAAAGGGACATCACATTCACGGTACATCCTGAATCGAACAATGCCTTCAATTTCTCCAATGTGTCAAGCTCACAAGTTACCAAGAACTTTCCAGGATTGGGTAACTAGGCTAATGTCTTCAGCTCCTTACTCTTCTTCTTGTTAGCTCCCAGATTGTCTAATATAGGCTCAACAACTTCCAAGTTGTGATACAAGATTTGTGTGTGATTCTTGATTCAATCACCCTTGTACTAGTCAGTTGTAGTATGGGTTTTATGTCAATCCAATAGGAAGAGTTGAAAACAGAAGAGTTGAGAGTAAAATCTCTAAGTCAAGCAAGCAGAGAATTGAGTGGAATGCTCTGTTTCTTGAGGTTGCTCTCCTCTTCCTTCTCTTATAGACTTGAGTGGAATGCTCTGCTTCTTGAGGTGGTTGAACCCATATTGACCATAGTTTCTCAGCTTGTGAAGAAGTCCCTTATGTGCCCCATTGCCATGTCTCCTGAACTTCAGAGGGGTTGAGGGTTGGCGCCTCCCAAGCTGATGGAACATGGGCTCTTGGCTCATAGGATGAGGCCCTTGGTTGTGCCCAGATACCCCATTGATCACTTGGTTGTGCATGGAATGAGTGTCTTCCATGGGGGTTCCATACATCTTCCTCCTCTTCGGTTGGCTCAGCTTGGTGAAGTTGCTCTTCTTGTTGAGAGTTGAGCTCTTGGGTGTGGCTGTGGTGGGAAGTTTTTGCTGATGTAGCATTGTTTTTCTTGAACTTCCCTTTTACCATCTTCATAAGCCCTTTGATGGCTTTGTCTTGCCACTTGCACCACTTCTGGAGTGTGTTGATGTGCTCATGAGCTGCTCTCAAACAGCTTCCTTGGTTGAGAGGCTCATAGGGCTGGAAGTGGAACTGCCTTGAGTTGTAGTTCAACACTTCTTCTTCTTCAAGCTCATCTTCTTCATAGGTTCTTCTTTGGCCTTCAGCGCCAGCAGTAGCATTCCATTGATCTTCTTCTTCTTCTTCTCTAATCTCTTCAGTGTGCTCCTCTTCTTCTTTACTGTCTTCTTCTTCTTCTACTGTAGGAATAGGGCCGCCTGTGTAGAGATCCTCAGTGCTTGGGTTGAAGCTGATGTTTCCTTTTCTGATGAAGGATGTAAGCTTTGGATTGGGAAGGAGGACTTTTGCTGGTGTAGCAAGGCCTGTGATGAAGTTGTACACATGCTTTCCACCAATGATTCTTTCAAGGTAGTGGCTCCTCTTGAGATAATCAATGTCAATCCATAGTGGTTCAAGCGCATCATTTTCATATCTCTCAAGGTCTACTCCCCTAGCCTGTAGAACCGCTGTCACAACTCCCCCAATGTGCACTTGAGGGCTGCTTTCCTTCTTTGTCTTACTTAAGACCCAGCTCTGGTAGGATAAGAGCTATTCCATCAGCATAGCCACATAGCAGGGGTAGCTTTTCGGTGCTCTGAGAGGTTCTCCATACTCGTTGCCTCCCAAAAGATCATACAGTCCTTGGTATATCAGATCTGCCTCCCTTCCTGTGAGATATGTTGTCTCCTTCCTTGCAAAGAGTGTATTCGCAAGTGCTTTGTGGACATATCTCACAGCTGGATGCCTTAGGTGCTGGTTCCTTGATCTTCCAGGAATGTATTTCCCAAGCCCAATAATGCCCCACAGCATGATGTGCTGCCTACTTGGGATTTCGAACCTGCTCAGCTTGGTGAGGTGGGACTTCAGCTCTAGATCCTTGGCGATCTCTGTGAATGTTGAGGAGAACTTTTCCTTGCCAATCCAAAAAGAAATCCATCCATCGCCATTAGAGAGTTCACTGTCTTCATACCAGACCACCTTGAGTATGGAGAGGAATTGGTAAGTGAGCTGTTGGTAAGATGGGAGTGGCATCTCCATGAAAGCTCCAAGGCCCATGCGCTCAAATATGGCTTTGCAGTCACCATAGAGTCCAAGCGCCTTCATTGTAGAGGTGCATGGATATCTTGTTGGCTTGAAAGTGCACTGGTTGAAAGCCTCCATGAGTTCTTTAGCAGCATTGCCCTTCCTTTGTTGATTTTCTCCTTCATTTCCAACCGGTCTCTTTCCAATGGCTTTGGAGGATTGCTCATCAGCTTTGCCCTTTCCTTTATCTTTCTTTGTTCTTGGTTGGATTGGTGCTTCCTGAGGTGCTTTTCCCTTTTTCCCAGCAGCTATGTTTGTTCTTCCCATGGTACCTTCAAAAGCAAAGCTTGAAGACAAGGTAAGTGAAAGAATAAAAGCTGAAGAACCAAATAGCTGAAAGCTTTTAATGGATAAATTCTTTAAGCTAAGAAAAGTCTAACAAGTCCTATCAACAAGCTTAAACTTATTCAAAGCAAGAAGAGATCAAAAGCTAGCAACTAAATAAGCTAGAATGCACAAAAGATAAACAGTTATGCATGACATTCTAGCAAAATGGTTCTTAGACAAAAGAGATGATGATCTTGCAAGTGGATGAAGATAAACAAGCAATGAGATAAATAGAAATAAACAGAACTTCAACATCTAGCTTGATAATTCAAAACAAATCCAAATTGCAAAACCATAGCACAACAATCAAAACTAAACACTGCTTGCTCATAAGAACTTCTTACTAAGCGATTTTTAACATAAGCAAAGAGTAAGAGCAAAGAGAGATAGTTTAGGAAGAAAAACTTTAGTGAGCTTCTGAACACTTAGAGAAATCAATAAAAGAGAAAAAGAACTAGTTGTTTCGAGTTTTAGGTGAGAAGAAGAGTGAGTTTAAGTGTGAAGAGAAATGAAGAAAGTTGTTGCTTAAATAGAGAGAGAAGAGAGGAAACCAAAGGAATCAAAGGTTGGTGAGGGAACATATGGAATCAAAAATGTGGGGGACAAAAACAAAAGTGTTCAGAAGCTAGGAAAGAGGTCAGAAGGAATCCCATTTAAAAATTCAAACTCTTTTGGCTCCAAACCAAAGGAGGTAAAAATATTTGTAAGTTGAGATACTTACCTCGGATGGAGTTTCGGTCACTCATGACCGATATTACTGACCGAAATTGCATTTTCGGTCATGAGTGATCGACACTGGAGACTGACGTGCTTCCTGGGATTAGTATCGGTCATCAGTGATCGACACACTTGATCGAAATACATCCGGCATGATTGTGTCGATCTTGAGTGATCGATACTGGTGACCGATATGATTCCAAGAATCTCATCGATCACCAGTGATCGATACTCTAGACCGAAAATCATACGGTGTGTTTATGTCGATCAAGTATGGTCGATATGAATGATCGAAATTTGTTCTGCTTTCAAAACTTCTTCCCATATCGGTCACAAGTGACCGATATGTTGACTGGTATAGACTGGCTCCACTGATATCAGTCAGTCATGATCGATACTGATGACCGAAAATCTGTGTATCGGTCTGTCATGATGGATACAAATGACCGATATCAGCCAGAATACACCTGTTCTTTGTCCCCATCCGACTTTCTCAAACCCCAGTTTGAAATCCTGTTTCAATACACTAAAACAAAGCATAAAAGATAAACTAGAAAGCATAATATTTACAAAAGGATACCATGGGACTACCTCCCAAGTGTGTTTGTTTAAAGTCACTAAGCTTGACTTTGATTACCTCTTTAGTTGTGAGTACAGGTGGATGGAGCTGGTGCTCCTACCTCTTTCTTCCTCCAAACCCATGTTCCTCTTGATAGTTGCCTGTGTTTCCCTTGAGCTGACATCCTATGCCTTTTGTTCTTGACATTTGGTGTGGCTGAAGGTGTCACTTCCTTGGTTGTTGAGTTGTCAATATCCTTCAAACTTTCCTCAAACTTTGACTTGGTATTCTGACTCTTGTTTGGTTCAGTTAGGGAAGCATCACTCATCAACATGCTCATAGTGGGGTTCATAGCATCCTCCAAATTATCTGGGAGCTTCCAGTAGTAATCCTGTTGCTCAGCTGCTCCACAGAAGGCTATGGAAGGAGAATCAATCTTGTAGACTTTGAACTCATCAACATTCTTCAAGATTGCAGAACCTCTCTTGAAGTCTAACTGAGCTCCTGCTGTTGCCAAGAATGGAGTACCTAGAAGAAGTGGCACCTCCCTGGAATATGTTTTCTCCATGACCACAAAGTCTGTTGGAACTAGGCATTCTCCAATCTTCACAGGATAGTCCTTCACCATGCCTAAAGGTTTTGTGGAAGTGCTGTCCACAAAGGTGATGGAAGTCCTGGACGGCGCCAGCTTCTTGATTCCTATAGTTTGGCTAAGATGGAGAGACATAACATTGACAGTTGATCCTGAATCACATAAGGCTTTGACATTGTCAAGCATATCCAGCTCACAAGTGATGAGGAACTTTCCTGGGTTTGTGAGTTTTGGCAATGACTTCATCATCTTGCTTCTTTTCATGTCAGCCCCCACATTCTCAAGGATTGGTTCCACCACTTCCAGCTTGTCAAAAACTTCTTTCAGGAACCTGATTTGATGTTTCACTTCCATCAAAGTGGTGCCATGTGGGAGTTGTATTCCAGCATCTTCTATGTCTTGCTTGAACTTTGTGTACATCTCCATTCTAGCTTTGGTGAAGTGCATTGTGGGGTAGGAGACTGGTGGTTTACAGACTTGAGCTGAGAGTTCTTTACCCTTTGCAGTAGTGCTTGAAGAATTACCTACTTGATTATGGTAGAGTTCCTTAGATTCCTGAGGAGTGTTGTGAGACAAAACCTTCAAAGCATGGTGTGTCTCTAGTGCTTCTTCTTCAGCATCAATGTGCTTTGGTGTGGGGGTCTCTTCTGTAGCAGCTGGGGTTTCCTCAGCCCCCTCTTTCTGAGCAGCTTCCAGTGCTGCTCTTTCCTGTTCTTCTTCTCTGTTCAAGTGTTCATCAAAGCCACGGAGGAATGTCCCTACAACTTCCTGAGCTTCTTCATCACTGATGTTACTTCTTCTGGGTTCTCCTCCATACTCAACCCTCATCATGTCTATATAGAATAGCATCTCTTGGATCATGATACTGAGCTCTTCCAATGAAGCATCTTCATCAGTGAATTCCTCTTCTGCTTCCTCTGCCTCTTCAGTAAGTAAGTGGCAATATTCCTGATGTTTGTGTGCAGCTTGTTGAGGAAGAGTGTCCTGAAGTCTTGGTGTGTGTGCCTCATCTTGGCTGTTCTCCAAGAGATGTATCATTGAGTCCAGGTCATCAAACTTGGCATGAAGGTCATTGTGAACATAATCTATCCAGTTGTGTAGCTCAGCAAATCTCTTGTTCATCTCCATAGTTCCAATGGTTTGGAGATTGATGTTGACCATGATCATACTCTTGATGTCAGCTGATACAGATGTAGGAATATAGGGTTGGTCTTGAGTGTGGGAAGGAGTGTAGCTCTCTTCAAAGTAGTGTATATGTAGAGGCTCTTGGCAGAAGTTGCTGTAGGTAGTGTCTTCAAAGTACACCATTTTGATGTTTTGTTGCAACTCACCTGAAATGAAAACACTTGAAATCAGAGTTAGTAACCAAAGAAAAGTAAAAGCCTGATCTTAAAGATTCTACAAACTCTAATGATTCAAACTCATTCCCAAATGGCAATGGCGCCAAATTGATACAAGATTTGTGTGTGATTCTTGATTCAATCACCCTTGTACTAGTCAGTTGTAGTATGGTTTTATGTCAATCCAATGGGAAGAGTTGAAAACAGAAGAGTTGAGAGTAAAATCTCTAAGTCAACCAAGCAGAGAATTGTTTTTGTTGCTAAAGCAACAGTTCTAGCAACCTAAGTGAAACAAGCAGCAAACAAAGTGAAAGCAAAAGCAAACTAAGCAGTTCTAAGCAAGAAAAACAGAGTAAAACAGAGCAAAACAGAGCAAATCCGAGATTCAAATAAGAGAAAGGCAAGTTCCTAGATGTGGTTATTGACTTTGGGGAATTTCAGACATTAACTAGGCTGTTTCAAACTACATTGGCCAAGCAAGTAAGCAAGCAGTGGTGATTCCTAGACATAGAGTTCACAATTAAGCTAGTTAGATCCAATCTCTTGGTAAATAACCCTTTGCTAAACATTTTAACAAGAACTAACTCTCATTAGTGCTAAAACATCAAGCAAGCAAGAGAAAACAACTCTATTCAAGTCAAAATACTCCTCAAACAGTCAATCTCTTGAGCCAAGGCCAGCAAATCCTCTATTAAACATGATCAGCATTTCATCAAACACTTGGTGGGCATAAGAGAAAGCTAACAACTTAGACAAGTTTGATCAAGACTAATCTAGCATGAATAACAGATTAATAGAGAGGAACCCATAAGCTGAAGCACTTAACAAGCCTTACTCAAGCCTTAAATCCCCCTAATCTACCACATCTAGAAACCCTAAGATGACTACTCACTCATAATCATGTTTAACACCAAATCACAAAGGGAAAGGATGCTAATCATGATTAAAAGAAAGATTAAAGAAAGATTAAAGCAAATACTTGATTATATTAAACAAAGCAAAGAAATTGTCTAACAAACTTAAAGAAAATGCTCAAGAACAGTATTTTTGACAAGACTTCTCGAAAATCTGGAAAAAGGGGCTATTTATAGCCTAGAGATGAAAGCCCTAGAGTAATGGCAAAAGCGTAATTAAAAACAGGTTCGGGCTGGGTTAGTATCGGTCAGTTGCGTCGGTCTTGAGTGACCGAAATGGATCCATATCGGTTTGGAGTGATCGACACATATGACCGAAATCCATCCGGTGTGTTTGTGTCGATCACATTTGACCGATACTGGTGATCGATATTGCTCTGTATCAGTCATCCTTGACCGATACTCTCCGTGCTCTTACCGAAAACTTCTGCAGAGATCTTCTGCTGTGATCCTTCTTGCTCCCTTTTGCCCAGCTAGCATCTTGTATCATTCCCAAAACTCCTCCAAGCTCCTTCTAGCTCCAAAAGCACCTAAAAACATCTAAAATGCAAAGAAAATACAAACTATACTCTAAATGCAACCTAAGTCAAAAGAGAAGAAAATGGGACAAAAGCAAAGGGAAAACATGCAGAAGAAGACCAAAATATGTACTAAATGCAGCCCTAAATGGTGTAAATACAAGGGATATCAAGTTGTCAAACACTTCTTTGAGAAAGCGAACTTGCTCTTTAACTTCAAGTAGAGTAGTACCATTTAGCATCTTGATCCCAACATCTTCTATGTCCTTCTTGAACTTTGAGTAGACAGCTCTTTCAGCTTTAGTGAAAGCCTTAGTGGGGTAAGGGATCGGTGGTGAATAGACTTGTTCCTAAGCAGCTTTTCCTTTGTCAGTGGTGCTTGTAGAAGCTGATACTTGGCGGTCATGTAGCGCCTTGAAGTCTTCAGGACTTTCCTTAGCATAAACCATCCAAGCGTGGTAAACTTCTATCAGCTCTTTATCAGCTTCATTAGGCT
The DNA here is from genome assembly GCA_911865555.2 of Thlaspi arvense. Lineage (NCBI taxonomy): Eukaryota > Viridiplantae > Streptophyta > Magnoliopsida > Brassicales > Brassicaceae > Thlaspi > Thlaspi arvense. The sequence goes on from OU466861.1 coordinate 12,946,109, forward strand.
CTTCTTTAGCTTTTTGTTTTGGAGCAACCAAGTCTTTCTCAGCCGCCTCTTTCTCAGCTATTTTCTTCTCTAAAGCAATTTTTTCTGCTTTGTCTAAGCCTTGAAGAAACTGTGCAACAATATTTTTTTAGACAATCCTTTAACAATTAGTATAGAAAACAACAAAGGAATAGCCTCTACATCCATCACTAAGGGCAACCTTCCAGGCAAGTCCATCACTGTCGTGGAGGATGAATCTCCAAATGCTCAAGGGGGTGAAGTTCAAGGGTGAAGAGACCAACACTACTAAAGACAAAGAAGCACTGCATGTTAAAAGGCCGGCCATTAGATATTACAAGTCACTGTTGCCATACCCACAAAGACATAAGAAGAGGCTGCTTGAGGAATGTGAAGCCGAGCTAGCACCAAAACTAAGTAGATTTTTGGATATCTTCAACTCCTGTAAAGAGGTACCCCCATTTCTCATGGCTCTCAAGGAGAAGCTCTATATAAGAGCAAGATAAGCAATAAGCAAGGACCTGTCCACGCTCAGAGAGAGTTCTACCAAGAAACCTGAGGAGGAATTGATTATCAAGAAGTGTGGAGATCCCGGTTCTTTATCTCTCCCATGCACCATAGGAGAGTTTGCTTTTGAATACTGCTTATGTGATTTGGCAAACAGCATGAATGTTATCCCTCTAGCCACAGCCGAGAAGATGAGCTACACAATCCTCAAGGAGAGTAAAATCTCATTAGCCTTAGCCGACGGGACTACAAGGAAGCCGCATGGACTATTAGAAGATCTCCCTCTCAACGTCGGAGGTCTGGTTATACCAACAGATTTCTTGTCTTAGAAATGGACAATGATGTAAAGGACTCTACCATCTTGGGGAGACCCTTCCTGGCCTCAGTTGGAGCATTGTTAGACGCAAGAGACGGTCTCATCGCTTTACGGTTGGTGAAAAACAAAATCCTCTGGCATGCCTGCTCGATGGTGAATAAGGAGACAATCAAGATAGCTGAGGACACACCTCTGGACATATTCTATGATGTAAAAAGCTTTGACAGTTGCTGCCTCAAGGCCATGTTCGGGGAATCATCCGCAGAGTTCTAAGAAGAACCGATCGTAGAGTTCATTCACAAAAATTCCAAGGGATAAGGACCCACTCTTGGAGATCTCCTGGAAGCTATGATTCTTAGACCTGTGCTCAGGATTAATGGAGAGATGATGTACAATCCAAGATGCAAAGGAATGACTAGGCCCTTTGCTTATCTTAAGGTGAGAAACACCGATTTGACCAATGAAAAGGGAACAAATGTGAGAAAGGAGGCAGTCTCCTATGTGTCATTGGCTGATTTCATCCCGTTTGTCAAGGAAAGTAAAGATCCTCACATAGGATCAAGGGGTGCTCATTCCCCCTGATATACAATATATATATATATATCATTTTAGCATATATTCAGCACTAGTTTTTGGTTCTTAAGCATGCATTTTTACATGTTCATATCCCAGTATGCATCCATTTAGCATTTAGAGTATAATTAGGGGTTGCATGGCATATTTGGTGCATTTCGAGCACTTGGCAGGTGCATTGGTGGAGTTTTAAGACTAAGGGAAGTCCTAGGATTCATTGGGGGAAGAAACCAAGGCGAGAAGGTTCCATATCAAGCAGGGTATCGCCTTACCAAGTCGATACAGAGCGTACAGAACAACATATCGACTTCATACATTGATACGAGCTGAGGACGTATACCGATCATCATATCGAGGTCCCAAGTTGATACAAAGAGACAGGAAAAGCAAAGAGTATCGAGCCACTCTAGCCGATACACCACCTTAAGAGCATCCATACCGGTCAGCATATCGATATGGAGCATTTCGATACACCAGCTAGGAAGTGTATCGATCAGAGTATCGATGTTTGAGCTTGATAAGCATTAACTAAAGGGCGATTGTATTGTGTAGCATACCGAGGAAATTAACCGATAAGCTTTAGCCAGAGGCGACTGTACTGATCAATCTATCGACCATACTTGGTCGATACAACCTTCAGCTAACCAATATCGATCAGCATATCGATGTAGCAAGCCGATATCACTTTACCAGTTGCTTTCCGGTTTATTTTCAGTCTACTAAGGGCTTTTCCTAAAAACTATATATAGGCTGTAACCTAAAAACATTGGAGGATCATCTTTTTCATCTTTATCCTTTGGATAATAGCTTTCTCTTTTGTATTTCTCTTAGTTGTATTTCTCCTAGTCTTTTTTGTAATCTCTTGTTGAATCTTGTTCTTTCAATCAAAAGTTGGTGTTTAACTCCTTTCTAATTATGATTTGTCATTCTTCCTTGCTTTGGGCTGTGATTAGGATCATGATTAGTGAGTAGTTATCTTAGGGTTTGAGATGGGATAGAGATAGGGAAATTTAAGGCTAGATTAGTGATTGCTTAGTGCTTAATATTATTGTTCCTTCTTATTGATTGTGTTTAATGCTAGATTAGCTCTTGCTAAGTTGATCTAGATCCTAAGGTTCTCTTATGCCTGATAAGTGTTTGATGAATTGCCTGAATGAGTTAAGTAAGAGATTTGCTTATCTTAGCCTAAGGAATTAGCTGTCTAAGGAGTAGATTGGAAATATAGAATTGTATTAGTTGCTTATAATGCTTGCTGATCATGTGTTTGAGTAAAGGAATTTGTCTTGAATATATGCTTAGAAAAGTAGCTAGTGTTAAGGAATTGAGCTAGTTATAGTTGTTAATTCTATTCTTAGGAATAGCTTGTTGTGGGTTTGTTAGCATCACTTGTTAAGCTGAAAGTCTTCCTAGATCAATTACACTATCTCAAGCCTACTAGTCTTTGATTGTTTGAATTCGAACTTGCCTTAGTTTCTCTGTTTATCGTACTTGTTTTTGCTTATTTGAAGTCTCTTTTAGTTGTTAGATTAATAGTTTCAATCACCCAATTATGCTTGCTTGAATTAGATAATCTATTGCATTCCTCGTGTCTTACTTTGCCCATTTGGATTGATACCTACATACTGCAATGATATGAGTATATGTGGGATTTGAAGTAGAGTAAACTCCTACATCGAATTGGCACCGTTGCCATTTGGCATTGTTCTAAGCATTAGGGTTTGTAGATTGTTTGAGATCAAGCTTTTATTTTCGTTTTTGGTTACTAATTGCTCTTTTTGGACTAGAATTTCTTTTGTAGGTACAAATACACTTGATCTAAGGTGCCCGCAACTGCTCAACTAGTTCAAGGAGCAACTATCAGTTGTTGAAGGATGGAAGAGCATCCACATGCTTCTGGTTTTGGTCCACAAGGTCTTCAAAGTCCACAAGGGATCCAAGGTTTACAAGGAGAGCAATGTCCAATGGGTTTACCAAGTGATTGGGGTTTGAGAGATCAAAGGCCACAAAGACCTATAGGAGCTGGCGATCTCCCAACACATTTTGCTTCAAGACATGGGATCATCCCTCCTCTAGAATACAGCCACTTTGAGATCAGAACAGAGATGATTGCAATGGTTCAAGACATCAAATTCTTTGGGCTGCCCAATGAAGATCCACTTGAGCATCTAGACAACTTTGAGAGGATCTGTTCTATGGCTAGGATGAGTGGTATATCTGATGATGGTCTGAAGCTTAGACTCTTCCCTTTCTCACTAGTAGATAGAGCTCAACTATGGGAGACAGGTTTGCAGCAAGGAAGCATCACAACATGGGCTCAATGCAAAACTGTCTTCCAAAAGTTCTTCTCTCCCTCAAGGACTGCCAGATTTCAAAATGAGATTTACAACTTCCACCAATGGTCCAATGAGAGTTTTGCAGATGCTTGGCAAAGGTTTAAGAGCTTCACATTCCAATGCCCTCATGATGGTTTCACAAAGGAGGTGCTGTTGTCTACACTCTATAGAGGTGTCTTGCCCAAGATGAGATTCCTCCTTGATACATATAGTAGAGGTAACTTTCTTGGTGAAGATGTGGAAGATGGTTTGGCTTTGATTGAGAATCTGGCTCATAGCAATGCACACTATGGTGAGGACCAAGAAGATACTTTGAAATTGGTCTCTTCTCAACTAGAGGCTACATTACTAGAAGTGAAAGTGATGAAAAAGAGAACGGATGATGGGTTTTGATATATCATGGTTTTTGACCATGATATAAGTCTTATTTATAGAGTCTTTTTGGTATTTTTCGAGTCCTATAGAGTCTTTGCAGGTCTAGGTACGTTTGGAGCATAATTGCGAGTTTTGAAGCCTTTTGGAGCTATGTTGAAGCTGATGCTGAAAAGACTAAGTCGGAGAGCACTATGAAGCAGGGTGTCGATCGACACCCACCACTTGGTGTCGATCGACACCGGTCGTGTCGCGAAGAGAGTGTAAAAACTCATTGGAAGAATTTGCAACTTGGCCCAGAAGTTTCCCACTATTTGCACTTTTGCCCCAGTTCATGCTTAGACTTGTATTTAGGCTTTCAGAGCCATTGTTAGGCCATTATCTTGTTTTCATTGAGACTAAGAGAGAGATTAGATTGAGAGCTTTTGGGGAGACAAATCCATACTCTGTAGAGAAGAATTTCGAACCCCTTCATCTTTTACTCTATTTCTTAATGCAATTCTATTCAGTCATGATTTTTTTTCACTTGCTATGTCTGAGTAATATGCTAGTTAGGTTTTGGGTTATTCAAAGGTTGATAATGAATTGTTAGAACTACAAAACTGAAAGAATAAATCCATTGGTTCTTCATCTAGATTGCTTTAACACTGGTTTTAAGATTGATCACCTAGAAATCAGATCTTAGGTTGTTTAATAGATGTAGAAACATTGTTAATAACCAGAACTATCTTAGATGAGCAAAATAACTAATTGCAAAGGAATTTGGATTAGTGATTTTGTGAACATATCGAACCTGAACTATAATGCTTGCTTAAGTTGTTAGAATTTGCAAAGGAATTTGGAATTCTAGAATATGATCATAGTTATTCTCTGCGACAGAAGTCGATTGGTTTTACATTTGTGTTTTCGAGTTCTAGAACGGTTTTAATAAATATTCATTTCAGTCTGTAGTCTGCGATATATATCAACCTGCGAATTTCCCATTGCCTAGTGCCTTGTCTCTATTGATTTTAAGAACCTACAATCCGCCCCTGATTTCATTGCTTTCGTTGCTATTTTAGTTTTATTTATTATTGACTACTTAGCTTTATTTGAATCTAAAATTTGTTGGGTAATAGCCTTAAGTCCTTGTTGATTCGATCCCTAAGTACAACAGTGATCTCTTAATTTGAGAGAGTAGCTCTAAGAGTTAATTTGAGCATATCAGGTTCCGCCAATCACATCTTCAGAAACAGCTTTCGGTTCAATATGTTCAACAACAAGAAGGGGAGAGACTACCACAACAACATAAACCTTCACCTCCTCCTTCACCCCAAGAACATGACATGAAGCAAATTTTGCAGCAACTTCTGCAGTCCCAACAAACCGGCTTTCAAGAACTTAAACAGGACATCTCCTCTCAAGTAGCTACACTTGAGTCTAAACTCCAAGCTCAGCAACTAGCCTTTGACCAAAAGCTTAAGCAACTTCAGAACAAGAATGCGCCCTCTACATCTCACTCCTCTAGAGAATACATCAAAGCTGTCACTTTAAGAAGTGGAAAACAGGTTCCACCTAGAGTTGCTCCCACTATCAACAATGAGGACATTGTGGAACAAGAAGGGGAGGTGGTAATAGAAGATGATGTAGTGGTAATGAAAGATGATGAACCAGTCAAGGCTGATAAAACCCTAAGGAAGGATAAAGGCAAAGATGTCATCATTCAGAAGCAAAAGGAAGCGGCCAAGGAGTTAATTAAAGGACCAAGATACATTCCTCCACCTTACAAGCCACCACTACCATTTCCTGGAAGGTGCAAGAAGGAGCTGATTGCCAAATATAAGGGTCTCTTTGATGAGAAGATGAAGAAGATTCAGCTAACTATGCCATTGCTTGATACCTTTGTCTTGGTTCCTCCTTACAAGAAATTTATGAAAGATGCTGTAGTTGAGAGAACTAAAGATCTGCAAGGCATGGTTGTGCTAACACATGAGTGCAGAGCCATCATTCAGCAGAAAATAAAGTCTCCCAACAAGCTTGGTGATCCATGAAGTTTTACTCTGCCTTGCTCTATAGGTCCACTAATGTTCGACAAGTGCCTATGTGACTTGGGAGCAAGTGTAAGCCTCATGCCTTATTCTATAGCTAGGCGCCTTGGGTTCACTGAATTTAAAGACTGCAGGATCTCTTTAGTGTTGGCTGATAGATCAGTGAGACACCCTAAAGGACTGCTTGAGGATGTGCCTATCAGAATAGGGAATGTGGAGATCCTAACTGACTTTGTAGTCCTAGAAATGGATGAGGAGCCTAAAGATCCTCTCATACTTAGGAGACCCTTCCTAGCCATATCAGGAGCCATCATTGACGTCAAGAAAGGGAAGGTTGAGCTACAGTTAGGTAAAGACCTGTCTCTGAAGTTTGACATCAAGCAAATCATGCAACAGCCTACCATAGAAGGTCAGATTTTCAAAATAATGATCTTTGAGGAGCTGCATGATGAAGTCCAAGAGGAGCTGTGCTGTGATGACAAACTATAAGTGGCTTTGACAAAGGAGCATAGGGAAGATCGTTATTTGGATAAAGAAACCTTGGGTTACATGCTGAAGCTTAACTCTCATAGGATCTTGGAGGAAGATGAGCCATTTGAGGAGCTAAGGTACAAGGAGACAGAGCTTCTCTCAGTCCAAGAAGTTGACGCCAAAGAACAGAGCAGCATAGAGGAGTACTGGAGTGAGCTCAAAGCGCCAAAGGTGGACCTCAAACCACTTCCTAAATGGCTAGGGTATGTCTTCTTATGCTCTAACTCTACTTATCCTGTTATTGTCAAAGAAAACCTCAATGATGATGAAGTCCTTGCACTTGTGAAAGTGTTAAAGAAGTTTAGGAGAGCCATTTGATATTCACTAGATGATATCAAAGGTCTCTCTCCTAGCCTTTACACTAACATGATTCATTTAGAGGATGATATAAAATCATCCTTTGAACCTCAAAGGAGATTGAATCCTAATCTGAAAGAAGTTGTTAAAAAGGGGATTCTAACACTGCTTGAAGGTGGTGTGATATTTCCTATCTCAGACAGCACATGGGTCTCACCAGTCCCTGTGGCGCCTAAGAAGGGAGGAATCACTGTGGTAAAAAACGAAAATGATGAGTTAATTCCCACTAGAATTATAACTGGTCATATGATGTGCATAGATTACAGAAAACTGAATTCTGCTTCTAGGAAAAAACACTTCTCTTTGCAATTCATAGACCAAATGCTAGAAAGATTAGCTAATCATAAATATTATTGCTTTTTAGATGGGTATAATGGCTTCTTCCAGGTTCCTATTCATATGATCAGGAAAAGACCACTTTCACTTGTCCTTATGGTACTTTCGCATATAGAAGAATACCATTTGGAATGTGCAATGCCCCAGCAACGTTTCAGAGGTTTATGACCTTTATTTTCTCTAATTTGCTTGAAGAGATGGTGGAAGTATTCATGGACGACTTTAGTCTCTATAGATCTTCCTTTGGCGTCTGCTTGTCTAATCTTTCTCAGATTTTGAAGAGGTGTGAAGGCATTAAGCTGGTTCTGAATTGGGAGAAATGGCACTTCATGGTTCAAGAAGGCATTTTTTGGGGCATAAGATTTCAGAGAAGGGGATAGAGGCCGATAAGGCAAAGATAAAAGTGATGATGCACTTGGAGCTTCCAAACACTGTCAACGGAATCAGAAGCTTCTTAGGATATGCTGGCTTCTACAGGAGGCTTATCAAAGACTTATCTATGATCGCAAGACCCTTGACAAGTCTACTGTGTAAGAAAACATAGTTTGTGTTTGATGAAGACTGTTTGCAAGCCTTTCTCACCCTCAAGCATGCCTTAGTGAGTGCACCCATAGTCCAAGCTCCAAATTGGGATCTACTTTTCGAAATCATGTGTGATGCTAGTGACTATGCTGTTGGAGCAGTCTTGGGACAAAGAGTAGACAAGAAGCTCCATGTCATCTACTATGCCAGCAGGACAATGGATGAAGCCCAAACAAGATATGAAACAACAGAGAAGGAGCTCCTTGCAGTGGTCTTTGCATTCGAAAAGTTCATAAGCTATTTGGTTTGGTCCAAGGTGATAGTCTACACAGATCATGCAGCACTTAGACATATCTACGCCAAGAAGAATACTAAGCCAAGACTCCTCAGATGGATACTTCTCTTGCAGGAGTTTGACATGGAGATTGTAGACAAGAAGGGCCTTGAAAATGGTGTTGCTGATCACCTCTCAAGGCTAAGAATTGATGACTTCATTCCCATCAATGACACTCTACCAGAAGAACAGCTGAATGCATTAGCATTTAAGACAGAGGAAGTGATGAGTTTGCAAGAGGAGAAGCTGCCTTGGTATGCTGACTTCGCCAACTACTTAGCATGTGGGGACGTTCCAACCAGAATTGATGCCTATCACAAGAAGAAATTCTTCAAGGATGTATCTCACTATTATTGTGATGAACCATATCTCTACAAAAAGGAACTGATGGACTGTTCAGAAGGTGCATAGCTGAAGAAGAAGTCAAAGGTATCCTTCACCACTGTCATGGTTCAACTTATGGAGGTCACTTTGTCACCTTCAAGACAGCACAAAAGGTTCTCCAAGCTGGTTTTTGGTGGCCTAGTTTGTTCAAGGATACCCAAGCTTCTATTTCATCATGTGATGCATGCCAAAGGAAAGGAAGCATCTCTAGCCTCTGAACTCAATCCTTGAAGGGGGTATATTTGATGTTTTGGGGATTGATTTTATGGGACCTTTCCCTTCGTCCTATGGGAATAAGTATATCCTTGTTGCTGTGGATTATGTCTCAAAGTGGGTTGAAGCAGTGGCTAGTCCTACAAATGACGCCAAGGTTGTGCTGAAGCTCTTAAAGATAATCATCTTCCCAGGTTTGGGGTTCCAAGATGTGTTATCACTGATGGAGGGAGCCACTTCATCAACAAAGTTTTTGAGAGTTTGCTAAAGAAGAATGGTGTTAAGCATAAGGTTACCACTCCCTACCATCCTCAAACAAGTGGTCAAGTGGAGGTGTCTAACAGAGAGATTAAAGACATCCTAGAAAAGACAGTTGGTATTACAAGAAATGGTTGGTCTCACAAACTAGACGATGCCTTGTGGGCATACAAGACAGCCTTCAAGACACCCATTGGTAGAACCCCCCTTATCACTCCTTTATGGCAAGACTTATCATCTGCCTGTGGAGCTGGAGTACAAAGCCTTGTGGGCAACCAAGCTGCTAAATTTTGACATCAAGATAGCTTAAGAGAAGGGACTCATCAACTTGTATGAGTTAGAGGAAAATCGCCTTGAAGCCTTTGAGAGCTCTAAGATCTATAAAGAGAGGACCAAAGCTTTTCATGATAAGAGGATAAGACCCAAGGACTTCAAAGCTGGAGACAAGGTGCTGTTATTCAACTCAAGGCTGAAGTTATTTCCAGGAAAACTCAAGTCCAAATGGACAGGTCCTTTCAAGATCAAGGAAGTGCTTCCCTATGGAGCCGTCACATTGTTCAAGCAAGAGGAAGGGGAGTTCACAGTGAATGGGCATAGACTGAAGCCTTACATGGCTAGTGACACACTTGGAGATAATACAGACACTTACCTCCAAGACCCACCAACTGCCTAAGGAGCAAGAAAAGTCAAGCTTAATGACTCTAAACAAGCACTCTTGGGAGGTATTCCCATGTTATCCCTGTCTATAGTATTTGCTTTTTCATGCTTTTCTAGTTTGTTTTAGTATCCAGGAGTACCCTTAAGCAGCTAGGACGGGACCAGGAAAGAACACCTGAGTTACAAAGAAGGTTATACTCGATGGTGGGTCATATCGATCAGTATATCGACAAGGGCAGGTCGATACGGATAGTATCGATGTGCATATCGGGCCCACCTGATCGATACTGCGTGCCTTAGCACCTGTATCGACTGGTATATCGAATAAGCTGGAGGTCGATACATAAGAGAGGATACCGATGTAGCTGACTCAATACGCCCCGCCGAATGATGTATCGACCAGCGTACCGAGTACAACCAGATCGATACACGAGGAAGAGTGACGTATCGAGCAGCGTACAGAGGTGCACCCCAATCGACACACTTTCATCGTCCATATACCAGGCAACACCAACCTGATACACAAGATGGAGCGATGTGGATCGATTTGAATATCGACCTACGACACCGGTACACAAAGAGCACAGGTGTATCGAAAAGGATATCGAGGGGAACGAAGTCAATATGCCTTAACAAAAGGGCGATGGCGATTTCTGAGTTACGCGTCAAGGCATATCGACATCTGCAGCGATACTCAGGTCAATATGAATCACACAGAAGAATATCGATCAACATATCAACATTGCACACCGATATCAGCCACGAATAAGTCTCCCCTAGCTCTTCATCCTTTACTCCTTATGAACTGTCTATCCTCCATACACCATTTATAGTTGTTTAACCCTTCTCTATGACTTCTATTACACAGAGGACTGTGTAATTTAGGTGTGAGGGAGGGCATTGTATTTGACATTGTGTTTTTTTTTCTTATTTTTCCTTTTTGCATACTTGAGTCTCATGCATTCATACATTCATCTATGTGCACTGAAAATCCATAGAATTTTCAAATTTTTTGGAACTAAAAAGATCATTTAGTTGCATTTGCATAACTAAGATTGAGTCTAGATGCATTACATATAGGTTTGCATACATTTTCATAGGGAGTAGATAATAAACATTTGTCAAGATGTTGATGTTTGAGTTGCTTTCAATGTTTTGGTTATCTGTTGTTTGATTGCATTGTAGTGAGTTTGAAGTTAAGGCTGCACCATATCTTGAATAATTGCATTGATATTCTTGTCTTATGCTAAAGCTTGCTTTGATTTGATGCCAACTCTGTTTATTTAGAACCATAATCTTGACATTTAATTATCATGTTTATGCATTGACAGTGATCACATGGCTACCCATATACATACTTGGGTTATCTTCTTCCCTTCTTACAACTCTTGTTAATCCAAGTAGCTGATCCTCATTATTATGGGACAGTAAACCACGCCCTAACCCAATCCTTCTTTCTCAACTTAAACACTGTTGTGAGAGTTGTAAGGTCTTGCATTGCATTATTTTCGATTATATCTTGGCAAAAAGTGTTAGGAATAAAGCTGGCAAGGAGAAGCTCTCTGTAGACACCAGATTGCATATTGAGCTTGGTATTAGGTTAGGAGTTTTGGAAAGGGTAGTATAAGTGGTTTGAGTTTTATTGTTTATATCCTTTAAAAGAAGAAGAAGAAGTATGGGGATGGGAGTATGGAGAAACAAGTTAAGTTTGTGGTTAAGTATAAGGAAGAAAAGCTTTAATTGTCAAAGAAAAAGAAGGTGCCAACAACAAAGCTTACAAAGGTCATCCCATAAGGATAAATCAGACCAAGCAATCCACCAAATGTGAAGAAAAATGGCGCCAATAATACAACAAAGAAGAGCAATTTCCAACAAAGAATCAACCACACAAGCAAAAAGAAGGAGTTTCCCCCAAACATGAAGGAAGAAGAGGTCAAGTGCTTTGGGAAAGGGTAGATCTATGGGTTTCACTTTGGGTTTAGAAGATAATAAGTTCATCTTGTGGTAAAAAGGGGGTAGAAGAGAGTTTTTACTTGCATGCATATGTGTGCTTTTACCTTTAGCATTTTGCCTAAGATAGAATCATTTCATTGAGTGATCTCTTATGTCTTTGAACCCTTATCTGAATGAGGTCATTTTCATCTCATGACCATTTTCCTTTTACCAAATGTGTTCACTTGATTTGCATAAACATGATCCTACTATTAATGAATGTTAAAGAGTTGGTGGATTTGAATGCTTGTGTAGGCTAAGCTAGAGTTCATTGTTTGCTATGATGGCTATGGCTACGGCTTTTGAAGTAGAAGAATGTCCTTGCATCTTAGAACCTATAACTTGGGTAATGAATCAATTTTCCCATTGGCATCTTTAGTTTTGAGCTCCCACCTTCAAACCTCTCTCTCTTATTTGTCTTTGATTGCTTGAGGACAAGCAAAAGACAAGTGTGGAGGAGTTGATATACACTATATTTATATCATTTTAGCATACATTCAGCACTAGTTTTTGGTTCTTAAGCATGCATTTTTACATGTTCATATCCAAATTTGCATCTATTTAGCATTTAGAGTATAGTTAGGGGTTGCATGGCATATTTCGTGCATTTCGAGCACTTGGAAGGTGCATTGGAGGAGTTTGAGGACTAAGGGAAGTGTTGGGATTCATTTGGTGAAGAAACCAAGGCAAGAAGGCTCCATATCGAACAGGGTATCGTCTTACCAAGTTGATACAGAGCGTACATAAAAACATATCGACTACATACGTCGATACGAGCTGAGGACGTATACCAATCATCATATCGAGGTTCCGAGTCGATACAAAGAGACATGACAAGCAAAGAGTATCGAGCCACTCTAGCCGATACACCACCTTCAGAGCATCCGTACCGGTCAGCATATCGACATGGAGCATCTCGATACACCAGCCAAGAAGTGTATCGATCAGAGTATCGATGTTTAGGCTGGATAAGCCTTAACTAAACGGCGATTGTATCGAGTAGCATACCGAGAAAATCAACCGATAAGCTTTAGCCAGAGGCAACTGTACCGATCAATCTATCAACCATACTTGGTCGATACAACCTCCAGCCAACCAATATAGATCAGCATACCGATGTAGCGAGCCGATATCAGGCGTCCAAACCAGCTGCTTTTGGGTTTATTTCCGGTTTACTAAGGGCTTTTCCTAAAAACTATATAGAGGCTGTAACCTAAAAACTTTGGAAGATCATCTTTTTCATCTTTATCCTTTGGATAATAGCTTTCTCTTTTGTATTTCTCTTAGTCTTTCTTGTAATCTCCTGTTGAATCTTGTTCTTTCAATCAAAAGATTGTGTTTATATCCTTTCTAATTATGATTTGTCATTCTCCCTTGCTTTGGGCTGCGATTAGGATCATGATTAGTGAGTATTTATCTTAGGGTTTGAGATGGGATAGAGATAAGGAGATTTAAGGCTAGATTAGTGATTGCTTAATGCTTAATATTATTGTTCCTTCTTATTGATTGTGTTTAATGCTAGATTAGCCCTTGCTAAGTTGATCTAGATCCTAGGATTCTCTTATGCATGATAAGTGTTTGATGAATTGTCTGAATGAGTCAAGTAAGAGATTTGCTTATCTTTGCCTAAGGAATTAGCTGTCTAAGGAGTATATTATCAATATAGAATTGGATTAGTTGCTTATAATGCTTACTGATCATGTGTTTGAGTAAAGAAATTTGTCTTGAATATGCGCTTAGTAAAGTAGCTAGTGTCAAGGAATTGAGCTAGTTATAGTTGTTAATTATATGCCTAGGAATAGCTTGTTGTGGGTTGTTAAGCTAAAAGTCTCCATAGATCGATTACCCTATCTCAAGCCTACTAGTCTTTGATTGTTTGAATTCGAACTTGCCTTAGTTTCTCTGTTTATCTTACTTGCTCTTGCTTGTTTGAAGTCTCTTTTAGTTGTTAGATTCATAGTTTCAATCACCCAATTATGCTTGCTTGAATTAGATAATCTATTGCATTCCCAGTGTCTTACTTTGCCTATTTGGATTGGTACCTACATATTATAATGATATGAGTATATGTGGGATTTGAGGTAGAGTAAACCCCCACATCACCCCCCCCCCCCCCCCCCCCCCCCCCCTCCCTCCATTTCACCTGGAAAAAGAAACAAGAAAAGTCAAATTAAGTGACTTAAAACAAGTGCTCTTTGGAGGTACCATAGGCTTATCCCTGTGTATATTAATGCTTTTTCTAGTTTAGTTTAGTGTTTTTCCAGGTTCTCGAGAGAGAAAGGGGCAAGGTACTTGTGTGTTATGAAGGGGTGGGATTCCTTTAAGGATTGTCTGGTGCAGCATCGGGGTGACATAACGGGGTTGAAGCCGTAGTAAACACAACCCCCCCCCCTCCAAGACATTCCATATCGTGTAAGTACAATGGTGTGTACCCTTTATAGAACGAAGTCTGAACCAAAAGAATCTGTATTGGGGTCTCACATCGGGCAACAAGCTGTTGATCCCATATCAGTCAGCAATAACAGTACCCAACCGTTGTGGTCAAAAAGGTAATTAATAGGTTTCCTAATCCTAATCCGGGAAGGAGCCGCTCCCTTACCCACCTTGAACTTCTTATCTAAGATAGGTTTCTGCTTTATACTTATAAAGCAGAAGTCAATTGACAAAGGGGTGAAGCTCAAGGGTGGGCCAAGGGAGAGGATCCTTCCCGGATTGGGATTAGGGAACCTATTAATAACCCTTTTGACCATAACGATTTGGTACTGTTATGGCTGACTGATATGGGATCAACAACTTGTTGCCCGATGTGAGACCCCGATACAGATTCTTTTGTTTTGGACTTCGTTCCATAAAGGGTACACATCATTGTACTTACACGATATGGAATGTTTTGGGGGGGGGGGGGTGTTTACTACGGCTTCAACCCCGTTATATCACCCCGATGCTGCACCAGACAATCCTTAGAGGAATCCCACACCTTCATAACGCACAAGTACCTTGCCTTTTCTCTCTTGGGAACCTGGAAAACACTAAACTAAACTAGAAAAATCATTAATATACACATGTATAAGCTTAGGATGCCTCCAAAAAGCGCTTGTTTTAAGTCACTTAGTTTGACTTTTCTTATTTCTTTTTCCAGGTGAAATAGGGGAAGGGGGGGGGGAGGGGGGGGGAATGAGCACCCCTTGATCCTATGTGAGGATCTTTACTTTCCTTAACAACTGAGATGAAATCAGACAATGACACATAGGAGACTGCCTCCTTGCTCACATTTGTTCCCTTTTCATTTGTCAAGTCGATGTTTCTCACCTTAAGACAAGCAAAGGGCCTAGTCTTTCCCTTGCATCTTGGATTGTACATCATCTCTCCATCAATCCAGAGCACATGTTTAAGAATCATAAAATCCAGAAGATCTCTGAGAGTGGGTCCTTGTCCCTTAGACTTTTTGTTAATGAACTCTACAATCGGTTCTTCTTGGACCTCTGCGGATGGTTCCCCGAACATGGCCTTGAGGCAGCAACTGTCAAAGCTTTCTACATCATATCATACGTCCATAGGTGTGTCCTCGGCTATCTTGACTGTCTCCTTAGTCACCATCGAGCAGGCATGCCAGAGGATTTTGTTTTTCACCAACCGTAAAGCGATGAGACCGTCTCTTGCGTCTAACAATGCTCCAACTGAGGCCAGGAAGGATCTCCCCAAGATGGGAGAGTCCTTTACATCCTTGTCAATTTCTAAGACCAAGAAATCTGACGGTATAACCACACCTCTGACATTGAGAGGGAGATGTTTTAATAGTCCAAGCAGCTTCCTTGTTGTCCCGTCGGCTAAGGCTAATGAGATTTTACTCTCCTTGAGGATTGTGTAGCTCATCTTCTCGACTTTGGCTAGAGGGATATAATATACACAATATTTATACCATTTTAACATACATTTACCACTAGTTTTCAGTATTTAAGCATGCATTTTTACTTGTTACTGTCCCATTTGCATCCATTTAGAACTTAGAGTAAGTTTAGAAGTTGCATAGCATATTTGGTGCATTTGGAAGATTTGGCAGGTACATTTGAGGTGTTTGGAGGCTATAAAGAGCTCTGGAAAGATCAAGGGGTCAAGCCAAGGCAATGCAAAGAAGAATCAAAGATCTAGGAGTCATCTCGAGCTGTATACATATCAAGGTTGGTCGATATGGAGGCATATCGAGGTGTATACCGAGCATGCCAGCCCGGTACAAACCATCCTGGAAATCACATCACCAAAGATCAGCCAGGATGAATGACATTCCCTAAGATTCAGCTTCAACACCCTTCATCAAAGTTGTAGACCTGTTGGTAAGCTTTCGACTGAACGTAGTCTCATGTCGATCCAAAATACGGTTGAAGAGTTATCGAGCCTTTAGTAAAACACTATGGAGACAACTAGCCATACCGAGGAGTGTACCGAGCAAGCTGCCCGATACACAAGTCCAGGGGCGTACCGACTTGCATAACGACCTGTACTGGTCGATACACAAGCCACAGGACACGTACCTAGCAGAGTATAGAGGAAGACATGCCGATATGCCTTAACTAAAAGATGATTGTATCGATCTGCATACCGGGAAGAAGTACAGAATTCAGGGTCGATACCAAATGTATGAATTCAAAAGGAGGTCTTCAGTTGCGATTCAGCCTTATCAACCTTCATAGAAGTTGCAGAGGATCGAATCATCTTTCCAATGGGGTTTGAATCAAGTCATTCCGATTCATGGCTCAAAAGATACGGCGATTCCAATAACACTCTTCGCAACCAGAAATAAGCCAATATCGACCAGCGTATCGACATGTACACCTCGATACACTCCCTCCGAAACATACCAAAACTTGGTTTAATCCTGGTTTATTAGAGATATTTCTTCCTCTTATATATATGTTAAAGCCTAAAAACTTTGGGAACTTATCTTTATTGTTTCTAAGCTTAAAAGCCTTCTCTTTTACGAAAACCTTGTAGAACCTCTTGATATGCTCAAATTATCCTTAGAGCTACTCTCTCAAATTAAGAGATCAATGTAGTATTTTAGGGTCGAATCCACAAAGACTTAGATTGTTACATAATAGATACTAGGTTCAAATCAAGCTAAAGAAGACTAAATGAATGTAATGCAAGTAATAAAAAGAAAGCAGCAAATCGATTACGGAAGTTTAAAATCAAAGAGACAAATGCTAGGCCTTAGAAAATTTGCAGGTGAATTCGAATTGCAAATCTAGACAGAATGCTAGGAGTTTATTAAGCATTGTTCTTGAACTTGAAACACTAATATAAAATCAATCAACTTCCGCTGCAGAGATTATCTATGTCTAAATCCTAGAATCCCAAATTCTTTGCAAATCCTATCAATTCAAACAAGCATTGAAACCAGGTCTAATTGTTCACAAAATCCTTAACCAAATTCCCTTGCAGATAGATATTTTGCTCCTCTAAGATTAGTTCTGGTGATTAAAAATATTTCTGCATCTATTAATAAACCTAATATCAGATATTAGGTCGCGAAGCTAGAATAAGCAATAAACACAAATCCATATGAAAAACTCTAATGATTTTATTCTAACAATTTAATTCAACCTAGCAATTGATCATCACCTTTGAAAAACCTTAAACCTAACAAGCAAACTACTCAGACATGATCAATGAAACATAAATTATAATTTGAATAGAAAGCATAAGAGAAATCAATAGAAGAAATAAGGGAGTTCAAAATCCTCTCTAAAGGAGAATGATTTATCTCTCTAAAATCTCTCGAAAAACCTCTCTCTAAAATAAAGCTTAGGTCAAAACAATGACCATAGAAATCCTTTTATAGATTCAAAACACGATTTGAGGTAAAACTGCAAATATATAAAACTTCTGGGCGAACTTGTAAGTCTTCAGAAATTTTTAAAAACTCGGGCAAGATTTGTGCACTTTTGGTGTCGATCGACACGGAATTTGTACGTGACTGCACAGTTTCTGCCCGACAGTGTACAATTTGTGCAGGACTTGATTTCTTCAGCAACATCTTCTGTTTTGCTCCATAATGCTCCAATATCTCCAAAAAAGCTCCAAACATATCCAAACCTGTAAAGACTCGAAAAATACCAAAAAGACTCTATACAAAGGACTTATATCATGGTCAAAAACCGGCAAAAACCATGATATATCACCTCTCTTTGTTTATTGAATTTCTGCACTTCTCTTAATCTTACCTTGTTTTATTTTTCTCCTAATCATGATTAGTCGTCTTCTTTTGCTTGGGTTCATGGCTAAAACCATGTTAGTGAGTAGTTTGCTTAGGGTTTGAGATGGGATAGAAATAGGGAGATTTAAGGCTAGATTAGTGATTCCTTAGTGCTTAATATTATTGTTACTTATTATTGATTGTGTTTATGATAGATTAGCCCTTGCTAAGTTGACCTAGATCATAGGGTTCTATTATGCCTCATAAGTGTTTGATGAAATGCAAGAATGAGTCAACTAAGAGATTTGCTTATCTTAGCTTAAGGAATTAGCTGTCTAAGGAGTAGATTGGCAATATAGAATTGGATTAATTGCTTATGATGCTTGCTGATCATGTGTTATTTCACTTGCTCTTGCTTATTTGAAGTTTCTTTTAGTCATTAGTTTCATAGTTTCAATCACTCATTTATGCTTGCTTGAATTAGATGATCTACTGCATTCTTAGTGTCTTACTTTCCCATTATGGATTGATACCTACATACTACAATGATATGAGTATATGTGGGATTTGAAGTAGAGTAAACTCCTACATCGAATTGGCACCGTTGCCGTTTGGGATTGTTCTAAGCATTAGGATTTGTATATTGTTTGAGATCACGCTTTTATTTTCGTTTTTGGTTACTAATTGCTCTTTTTGGACTAGAATTTCTTTTGTAGGTATGAAAACACTTGCTCTAAGGTGCCTACAGCTGCTCAACTAGTTCAAGGAGCAAGATTTTGGATTCACAGCAACAGCTATCAGCTTTTGAAGGATGGAAGAGCATCCAAATGCCGCTGGTTTTGGTCCACAAGGTCTACAAGAACAGCAAGGTCCTAATGGTCTACAAGGTGATTGGGGTTTGAGAGAACAAAGACAACCGAGACCTATAGGAGCTGCTGATATACCATCTTTTGCTTGAAGACATGAGATCACTCCTCCTCTAGAAGACAGTCACTTTGAGATCAGAAAGGGCATGATTGCAATGGTTCAAGACAGCAGATTCTTTGGGATGCTTAATGAAGATCCACTTGAGCATCTAGATAACTTTGAGAGAATCTGCTCTATGGCTAGGATGAGTGGCATATCTGATGATGGTCTGAAGCTTAGACTCTTCCCATTCTCACTAGGAGATAAAGCTCAACTATGGGAAAAGGGATTGCAGCAAGGAAGCATCACAACTTGGGCTCAATGCAAAACTACTTTCCTAACCAAGTTCTTCTCTCCCTCTAGGATAGCCAGATTTCGAAATGAGATTTACAACTTCCACCAATGGTTCAATGAGAGTTTTGCAGATGCTTGGGACAGGTTCAAGAGCTTCACAGTCCAATGCCCCCATCATGGCTTCACAAAGGAGGCGCTGTTGTCAACACTATATAGAGGTATCTTGCCTAAGATGAGACTCCTCCTTGATACAACTAGTAGAGGTAACTTTTTTGGTCAAGTTGTTGAAGATGGTTTAGCTTTGATTAAGAATCTGGCTCAAAGCAATGCACAATATGGTGAGGACCAAGAGGATACTTCGAAGTTAGTCTCTTCTCAACTAGAAGCTACTTTACTAGAAGTGAAAGTGCTGAAAGAAAGAATGCATGATGGATACCGCCAATCACAGCTTCAGCAACAACTTCTGACCCAATATGTTCAGCAACAAGAAGGGGAAAGACGTCCAAAACAACAGCAACCTTCACCTCTTCCTTCCTCCCAAGAACCTGATATGCAGCAAATCTTGAAGCAGATTCCTCACTCCCAACAAACTGGTTTCCAAGAGCTGCAACAAAACATTACAACACAAGCAGCTACACTAAAGGCTGAACTCCAATCCCAACTTCAGTCTCAGCTTGAGTCAAAACTCCACTCTCAGCAACAAGACTTTGACCAAAAGCTAGAGCAACTGTAGCACAAGAATACGCCTTCTACATTTCACTCCTCTAATGAATACATCAAGGCTGTCACATTGAGAAGTGGAAAACATCTTCCACCTAGAGTTGCTCTCACTATCCACAATGAGGACATTGAGGAACAAGAAAGGGAAGTGGTAATAGAAGATGATGAACCAGCCAATGCTGATAAAACCTCAAAGAAGGATAAAGGCAAAGATATGACTAAGGAAAAACAAAAAGATGCGCCTTAGGAGTTGGCTAAAGAACCATGATACATTCCTCCGCCTTACAATCCACCACTGCCATTTCCAGGAAGGTTCAAGAAAGAGTTGCTTGCCAAATACAAAGGTCTCTTTGATGAGCAAATGAAGAAAATACAGATTACAATGCCCTTACTTGATGCCTTTGTCCTAATTCCTCCTTACCAGAAATTTCTGAAAGATATTGTAGTTGAGAGAACTAAAGATCTGCAAGGGATGGTTGTGTTAACACATGAATGCAGCGCCATCATTCAGCAACAAAATATGTCTCCTAACAAGCTTGGTGACCCAGAAAGTTTCACTTTACCCTGTTCTATAGGGCCACTACTATTTGAGAAAGGCTTGTGTTATTTAGGAGCCAGCGTCAGCTTGATGCCCTATTCCATTGCAAAGCGCCTTGGTTTCACAAAGTTTAAGGACTGTAGAATCTCTTTAGTGTTGGCTGATAGATCGGTGAGGCTCCCCAAAGGATTGCTTGAAGATGTTCCTCTCAGGATTGGGAATGTAGAGATTCCAACTGATTTTGTGGTTTTAAAAATGGATGAAGAGCCTAGGGACCCTCTCATCCTAGGGAGACCCTTCTTAGCCACAACATGAGCTATCATTGATGTCAAGAAGGGGAAGATTAAGCTGCAGTTGGGTAAAGACATGTCTATGAAGTTTGACATCAAGCAAATCATGCAACAACCTACCATAGAAGGTCAGATTTTCAAAATAGAGATCTTGGAAGAGCTGCATGCTGAAGTCCAAGAGGAGTTATGCTGTGATGACAAACTAAAAGTGGCTTTGACAAAGGAGCATGGGGAAGATGGTTATTTGGATAAGTAAAAATGAGGCTTAACTCTCACAAGATATTGAAGGAAAACGAGCCATTTGAAGAGCTAATGTACAAGGATACAGAGCTTCTCTCAGTCCAAGAAGTTGACGCCAAGGAACAGAGCAGCATAGATGAGGACTGGAGTGAGCTCAAAGCGCAAAAGGTGGACCTTAATCCTCTTCCTAAAGGGCTAAGGTATGTCTTCTTATGCTCTAACTCTACTTATCCTGTTATTGTCAATGAAAACCTCAATGATGATGAAGTCCTTGCACTTGTGAAAGTGTCAAAGAGGTTTAGGAGAGCCATTGGATATCCACTTGATGATATCAAAGGTCTCTCTCCTAACCTTTGCATTCACAGGATTCATCTAGAACCTCAAAGGAGATTGAATCCTAATCTGAAAGAGGTTGTTAAAAAAGAGATTCTAAAACTTCTTGAAGCTGGCGTGATCTATCCTATATAAAACAGCACATGGGTCTCACCAGTCCATGTGGTGCCTAAGAAAGGAGGAATCACTGTGGTAAAAAACAAAAATGATGAGCCAATGCCCACTAGAACAATAACTGGTCATAGGATATGCATAGATTACAGAAAACTGAATTCTCTTTCTAGAAAATATCACTTCCCTTTGCCATTCATAGACCCAATGTTAGAAAGATTAGCAAATCATAAGTACTACTGCTTTTTAGATGGCTATAGTGGCTTCTTCCAGATTCATATACATCCCAATGTTCTGGAAAAGACCACTTTCACATGTCCTTATGGCACTTTTACATATAGAAGAATGTCATTTGGACTGTCTAATGCCCCATCAACTTTTCAGAGGTGTATGACCTCAATCTTCTCTGATTTTTTTGAAGAGATAGTGTAAGTATTCATGGATGAATTTAGTGTCTACGGATCTTCTTTTGGCGTCTGCTTGTCCAATCTTTCTCAGGTTTTGCAAAGGTGTGAAGACACTAAGCTGGTTATGAATTGGGAGAAATGCCACGTCATGGTTCAAGAGGGCATTGTTTTGGGGCACAAGATTTCAGAGAAGGGGATAGAAGTGGACAAGGCCAAGACAGAAGTGATGCTGCACTTAGAGCCTCCAAATTCAGTCAATGGAATCAGAAGCTTCTTGGGTCATGCTGGTTTCTCCAGGAGGTTCATCAAGGACTTCTCAAAGATTACAAGACCCTTGACAAGGCTTCTATGCAAGGAGACATAATTTGTCTTTGATGAAGACTGCTTACAAGCTTTCCTCACCCTCAAAGAAGCCTTAGTGAGTGCGCCTATAGTTCAAGCACCAAACTGGGATCTCCCCTTTGAGATCATGTGTGATGCAAGTGACTATGCTGTTGGAACAGTTTTAGGTCAGAGGGTAGATAAGGAGCTTCATGTTATCTACTACGCCAGCAGAACAATGGATGAAGCTCAAAGAAGATATGCTACAACATAAAAGGAGCTCCTAGCAGTTGTCTTTGCATTTGAGAAGTTCAGAAGCTACTTAGTGGGGTCTAAGGTGATAGTCTACACTAATCATGCTACACTAAGGCACATCTATGCCAAGAAGGACACCAAGCTAAGACTCCTCAGATGGATACTCCTCTTGCAAGAGTTTGACATGGAGATTTTGGACAAGAAGGGCATTGAAAATGGTGTTGCTGATCACCTCTCAAGGCTGAGGATTGATGACTTCGTCCCAATCAATGATACCCTTCCAGAAGAGCAGCTAAATGCTTTAGGCGTGAAGATACCTGAGGTGATGAGTTTAGAAGAGAACAAGTTGCCTTGGTATGCTGACTTCGCCAACTACTTAGCATGTGGAGATGTCCCAACCAATCTTGATGCTTATCACAAGAAGAAATTCTTCAAAGATGTATCCCACTATTTTTGGGATGAGCCATACCTATACAAGAAAGGGACTGATGGGCTTTCAGAAGGTGCATAGCTGAAGAAGAAGTCAAAGGTATCCTTCACCACTGTCATGGTTCTACCTATGAAGGTCAATTTGCTACCTTCAAGACAGCATAAAAGGTACTCCAAGCTGGTTTTTGGTGGCCAAGTCTGTTCAAGGACACCCAAGCTTATGTCTCATCATGTGATGCATGCCAAAGGAAGGGAAGCATCTCTAGAGAGATGAGATGCCTCTGAACTCAATCCTTAAAGTGGATATATTCGATGTTTGGGAGATTGACTTCATGGGACCTTTCACTTCATCCTATGTGAATAAGTATATCCTTGTTTCTGTGCATTATGTCTCAAAATGGGTTGAAGCAGTGGCTAGTCCTACAAATGACGCCAAGGTTGTGTTAAAACTCTTCAAGACAATCATCTTCCCAAGGATTAGTGTTCCAAGATGTGTTATCAGTGATGGGGGAAGCTACTTCATCAACAAGGTCTTTGAAAGCTTCCTAAGGAAGAATGATGTTAAGCATAAGGTTGCCTTTCCTTACCATCCTCAAACAAGTGGTAAAGTGGAGGTGTCTAACAGAGAGATCAAAGCTATCCTAGAAAAGACAGTTGGTATTACAAGAAAGGATTGGTCTCACAAACTAGATGACGCCTTGTGAGCATACAAGAAAGCCTTCAAGACACCAATTGGTAGAACCCCCTTCTCACTCCTTTATAGCAAAGCTTGTCACCTGCCTGTGGAGCTGGAGTACAAAGCCTTGTGGGCGACCAAAACTGCTGAATTTTGACATTAAGACAGCTCAAGAGAAGAGACTCATAAACTTACATGAGTTAGAGGAAAATCGCCTTGAAGCCTTTGAGAGCTCTAAGATCTATAAAGAGAGGACTAATGATTTTCATGATAAGAGGATAAGACCCAAAGACTTCAAAGCTAGAGACAAGGTGTTGTTATTCAACTTAAGGCTGAAGTTGTTTCCAGGAAAGCTCATGTCAAAGTGGACAAGTCCTTTCAAGATCAAGGAAGTGCTTCCCTATGAAGTTGTTACATTGTTTAAACTAGAGGAAGGAGAGTTCACAGTGAATGGGCATAGGCTGAAGCCTTGCATGGCTAGTGACACACTTGGAGATGATACAGACATTCACCTCCAAGACCCTCCAGCTGCCTAAGAAGCAAGAAAAGTCAAGCTTCGTGATTCTAAACAAGCACTCTTGAGAGGTATTCCCGTGTTATCCCTGTTTATATCATCTGCTTTTTCATACTTTTCTTGTTTGTCTTAGTATCCAGGAAGCATCTTTAGGTATCTGGAATAAGGTCAGGAAAAAATAGCTGAGCTACAATGGAGTAAGGATTCAGAGGGCGCAATATCGAACCGTATATCGATGAGATCAAGTCGATATGACTTGTATCGATGCACGTATCAGTATCACTAGATCGATGTAGTGTGCTTCCCACCTATATCAATCAGGGTATCAGATCAGGCTGGAGGTCGATGCATAAGAGAAGATCCTGTATTGACCTAAATACTGATGTACCTGTCCCGATACACCCCATGGCACACATATCGACCCATGTACCGAGCACACCAAAGTCGATACATGAGGGTACCAGACAACATACAAGCCGATACGGAACAGAAGCATGGCGTATCGACTTGCATATCGACCTACGACACCGGTACACAAAGAGCACGGGTGTATCGACAAGGATATCGAAGGGAGCGAAGTTGATATGCCTTAACAAAAGGGCGAAGGCGATTCCTGAGTTATGCGTCAAAGCGTATCGACATCTACACCGGTACTCACACCGATACGAATCACCTAGAAGAATATCGAACAATATATCGATGTCACTCCCAGATACCCACCGCCTCAGAAGCGTATCGATGGATATATCGACCTCTCACGATATCGGCCCCGACAACAGCTGTAAGTCTTCCCTAACTCATTCTCCTTCATTTCTCTTACCCTGCCTTTTGTACATTCATCATTTATAGTTGTTTGCATCTCCTCTATGACTCTTATTACACAGAGGACTGTGTAATTTAAGTGTGAGGGAGGGTATTGCATTTGAAATTGTGTTTTGTTTTCTTATTTTTCCTTTTTGCATACTTGAGTCTCATGCATTCATGCATTCATCTATGTGCACTGAAAATCCACAAAAGTTTTAAATTCTTTGAACCAAAAGATCATTTAGTTGCATTTGCATAACTTATATTGAGTCTAGATGCATTACATATAGGTTTGCATACATTTGCATATGGAGTAGATGATAAACACTTGTCAAGATGTTAATATTTGAATTGTTTTCAATGCTTTGGTTATCTGTTGTTTGATTGCATTGTAGTGAGTTTACAGTTAAGGCTGCACCATATCTTGAATACTTGCATTGATATTCTTTTCTTATGCTGAAGCTTGCATTGATTTGATGCTAACTCCGTTTATTAGAACCCTAGATCAATTACCCTATCTCAAGCCTACTAGTTCTTGATTGTCTGAATTCGAACTTGCCTTAGCTATTTCACTTGCTCTTGCTTTTTTGAAGTTTCTTTTAGTCATTAGTTTCATAGTTTCAATCACTCATTTATGCTTGCTTGAATTAGATGATCTACTGCATTCTTTGTGTCTTACCTTCCCATTATGGATTGATACCTACATACTATAATGATATGAGTATATGTAGGATTTGAAGTAGAGTAAAATCCTACATCAGGATAACATTCATGCTGGCTGCCAAATCACATAAGAAGTTTTCAAAAGTAAACTCTCCTATGGTGCATGGGGGGGGGGGGATAAAGAACCGGGATCTCCACACTTCTTGATGATCGATTCCTCCTCGGGTTTCTTCGTAGAACTCTCTCTGAGCGTGGACAGGTCCTTGTGTATTGCTTATCTTGCTCTTATGTAGAGCTTCTCCTTGAGAGCCATGAGAAATGGGGATACCTCTTTATAGGATTTGAAGATATCCACAAATCTATTTAGTTTTGGTGCTAGCTCGGCTTCACATTCCTCCAGCTGCCTCTTGTTATGCCTTCGTGGGCATGGTAACAGTGACTTGTAATCTCTAATGGCCGGCCTTTTAACTTGGAGTGCTTTTTGCTCTTTAGTAGCGTTGGCCTCTTCACCCTTGGGCTTCACCCCCCCCCCCCCCCCCCCCCCCCCCCCCACTTTGAACATCACTGTCCTCATTGATGGGTGAACTATGTTCTTGAGCGTTTGAAGATTCATCCTCCATGACAGTGATGGACTTGCCCGGGAGGTTGTCCTGAGTGATCGATGTAGAGGCTATTCCTTTGTTGTTTTCTATAATCTTCGATCACATGGCTAAAGTATCAATCTTGCCAGACAGCTCGGTGTTAAGTCCACCAATCTTGTTGTGAACGCCACAAACTGCTTATGCATATCAGTTTGCATGTGGGTTTGACCTTGGAGTAGTTACTAGAGAGTGCTTTGAAGTAGATGGATTTCCTTGAGCTTGAGGGAAACCGGGAGGAGCTTACCCTTGTTGTCTAGGCTGATATTTTCCTTGGAATGGGTTCCTTGGAGCAGAACCCTTGAGCGTTATTGTATGGGACAAAGGGTTTATTGCCACTGGATTGAGCTTATGAGTAGGACTGATCTTGGGGGTTAGAAACATTTGGGTTCGAGTATGAGAGATTGGGATTAGGTCTCCCATTTTTGTTGCCTCCTTGAGCATTGGCATAGTTCATGTATTCATACTGTACTTCTTCACCCTCTTGTGTAAACTCTCCCACAAAGTGGACTTCTTTTTGTACTTGTGCAAGAAGTAACTTCTCAAGCCTCTCATTTAACTCTTTGATGACCTTGGGGCTTGAGTCTACCTCTTCCTTAGATCTTCTATTAGACCGGTCATAGTCTTCACATTTAGATGAGTCAGATTGGGCTAGATTCTCCACTAGCTCCATTCATTCTTCCACATCTTTAGCTAAGAAGTTACCGTTGCTAGTCGTGTCAAGCAACATACACATCTTTGGGAGGACACCGCGGTAAATCTTAGTCAGCAATGATCCCTTGGTGAATCTGTGATAAGGACATTGTAGCTTATAACCCTTGTATCGTTCACATGCTTCACCAAATCTCTCGTTGGCTTTTTGTATGAACCCACTTATTTCATTCATTCCTTAACCGTGTGATTTGGCTATTAGAGAAGAATTTAGCGAGAAACGCATTCTTGCAATCAACCCATGAATTTATTGACCTATGAGGAAGGATCTTTTCCCATGCGTGTGCCTTGTCTCCAACTGAGAAGGGAAACAAACTTAGTTGAACCCATCCTCGCTTACACCGTTGATTTTTGTCATTTTATACACTCGGTTAAATTGGTCCAAGTGATCGAGAGGGTCTTCAAGAGGTAATCCAAAGAAACGGTGGCTTTGGACCATCGAGATAATGCTGCTTTTGATCTTGAAGTTTTTACTGGCAATGGGCGGATGCTGGATTCCATGGCGGTTAGCGAATGTATTAGGAGCATCTCCTGCTCCTATTTGCCTAACGATCCTTGATTTTCGTTGAGCGCCGGCTTCTCCAGGTGCTTCTTGTACACCTTTGTTGCTTTGTGGTCTGAGAATACCCTGTTCTCTTTGCACGCCTTCTTCTTGATTTGCTAAAAGATTTTTCATATCCTTTTGTCACGTGCGAATAGCCCTTTCTCTTGTCCTGTTTCCAGCTGACCACTCAAGTAGCTGGATTTTATCCATTTGTGGAATGAGGTTTTGAGGGTCCTGTGAACGCAGATTCATACACCTAGTAACAACAATTTGCAAGGAAAATGAGTTAATATCAAAGAAAAAAAAGCTTGTCCTTAAACAGCCAAAAACCATAATAATTAAACATTAAAACCCATAATGGCAACGACGCAAATTGACAAGCAGGTTTTTACTCCAAACTTGGTCAATATGCCCAAGTCAACCTACAAAAGCCAAAGTAGTATAGTGATGAGGCTTAATCAATCAATTTAGAGGTTGGTTTAATGTCAATGCGGTTTAGGATGGTTATCTAAGTCAAGCAAGCAATTAAAGGTTAGTTTTTCTACTAATACCCTAAAAAGATTCGGACTTGTGTCACCCAAGACCATAAACAGAATAAAAGAGTGAATTTTAGCAATACTAAGCAAGAGACAATAGTTTAAACGACATAACGATTAAGCTTTATGATTTAAGAGATGGGTATAAGGTTAGGGAAATCTCGGATTTAATAAACACGCAAGACTTTATATCACGTAAAGATTCTAAGGTAAAATGATCAAAACAAAGCTAGCCAATGGTTGTTTGGGTGTAGCTAATTTGTAATCCTTATCACCATAGACTAGCTCTCGCAAAGCAGTACAACAAAGAAAAGAAGCAAGACTAACTGTCCATTTAGAACCATGAAATCTCATTGACAACTAGTGTACAATGCTAGGACATGTTTCACTTTTACCTATGGTTCCGGCTAATTCCAAGCGTGGTCTTCATAATGGACGCCTAATAACGTTAGCTTAGGAGATCAATTTAGACTAAGCAGCATAAACAATAAGCAAAGAAGAATCAAGCATTAATCACAAGCAAAACAAGATAACTAAACCAAGAGCCCTTTTCCCCTTTACCCCATTAAAAATCCCAAGGGGGACTACTCACACGCCATGAAGATAACTAAAAACCCATGAGAATAAGAAGACTAATTATGGCTAAAAAGAAGTAAAATGATGGTAAAGCTAAGAAAGACTAAACCTTTATAAATAAATGCAGGATTACAAGTCTTAATCAAGCGAAACACCTTAAAAACCGACCAACAATGGTGGGATTTCAAAGCCATGAAGTTGCAGATATAAAAGCATGTAAACAAGAAAAACGAACGAGATTGTGATGTCTCTGTTATTTGTATCCTTTTTCTGGTCTTTTCATGATAGTTAGGATCGAGTCATTGCATTTAGGTCTTAGTTGTTGCTTTGTTTCCAATCATGTAGGTCTAGGTTGCATTAATCCAGGATTTTGCATGGTCCTACATGTTTGGAGCTGTTTTTCAGATACCTAAACTATCATGGAGGTTGAAGCTCATCGGGGAGTATCCACGACCAAAAGACATGATGGATAGCATGAGGTTTGCACCACGGCCAAGTCCAATGGGCAGAAGCCGACACTCAACACCAGAGTAGACCGTAGATTTGCTACAAGCCTGATATCGAG
This sequence comes from Thlaspi arvense, assembly GCA_911865555.2. Lineage (NCBI taxonomy): Eukaryota > Viridiplantae > Streptophyta > Magnoliopsida > Brassicales > Brassicaceae > Thlaspi > Thlaspi arvense. Next base: position 12,975,082 of record OU466861.1, read on the forward strand.
TCCACAAGCCATACTAAGATGTCAGCACATCCACCACGGCCTTCTTCAGCTGCATTACACCGTGGATTTGCTACAAGCCATGAAACTACCTATTTCGAGCAAGTGGTCCCAAAAGCAAGCTAGGGCGACTAATCCTTATCTCTTCCCCTATAAATACGGTTGTCCACTTGTTTTGGCATCACGCGAATATTTATTTACTTTCCCACCAAACTCTTTTTCTTTTGTTTCAAATTCAACATTGTAGCGTTTTAAGAACTTGTTTATTTTCATTATTAATCAAGTCTCTTATTAGTTGTTCTTATTCTTGTTTATCTCTTTAGCTTTTACGTTTCTTGTTCTTCCCACGCTTTAGCCGTGAATGAGTTCTTTCACCCTTATGGGTTTTAAAAGTCTTCTCATGGCGCATGAATAGTCTCCTTAAGGGGATTTAATGGGTTTTTAAAGGAAAAGGGGATTTACGGTTCATGCCCTTGCTAGTCATGGAGTTAACCCTTGATTTCTCCTTGTTGGTCATTTTTAATACTTTGTTTAGTCTTATCATCTAGGCTAATAGCTCCTAAGCGGTTAACATGAACGCCATGTGCTAGCTTAGCCTGAACCCCCCCTCAAGGGTGAGACCTTTCCTATTCTCAGGATTTGGTTATGTAGGAGGTCTCACGGTTCAATAGAGGATGATATTTCATTCTTGCTTGGTTCATTGTACCTTGTTGCGGAAACTCGTCTAGGGTGGTGAATCTTGTAAAGATCTCCTTACCTAGAAATCAACATCAAGACCAAGTCTTGGTGTAACCATATGAACCTGCAAGCTTATTAAATGACTGAAATCCCCTAATCCGTCTGACCCACTCTAACCCTTTACTAATCTTATATTTCATATATTGCCTTTACTTATTGCACTTGTTATCTACTGACTATTATCACTGCCATATTCATTACTTTCTTATTTATGCTTAGATCACTAAATGAACATGACTTGAGTGACATGAGTCATAAACTTAAACTACGGACCTGAACTTGACTTAACCTCCTTAAACAATCTTATCAAACTTGACTAACAACCTTAACCCCTATGTTATAAACGATTATAATGAGTTTCTTAAGAATTTTTTTAACTAGTGTGAAAACCTGTTATAAAATGGCGTTGTTGCCGGTTTGGGATTAGTGACAATAAGTTTATTGGTAGTGTTAAGAACATGTTCTTCTCTTTCAAAGTTACTAAATTTCTCTTGTTTAAAACTTTGTGTTTGTAGGTACATGAACCACTGATCACAAGGACTAAACAACCTTGTTCCTCATATAGATGATATCAACTTGCTTAAACGCACAGTAAGAAATCTTTCTAGAAGAAGGGAACGAGCACTCCAAGCTGACCGTGAAGAGATGGATCCAAACCAACAACCTCAAGGCCCCTAAGGAAACCCTGGTGCTCAAGGACAGCAAGGTCTATAAGGTCCTCAAGGAGTAGAAGGCGTACAAGCACCACAAGGACAAGACGGTGCTCCAGCTCAACCAAGACCTACTTGTCAAATCGGTGGTGGAGATGCACCGAACACTTTCGCTAACCGACATGAGTTACAACCTCCCCCCATGGCGAACTACAACTTCGAGATCAAAAGCGGCTTGATCTCGATGGTGCAAAATGAACGATTCTTTGACCTCTCTCTCGAAGATCTGTTGGACCACCTTCTCCTTGGGAGATAAAACGCATGCTTACACACTTGAGGAATGAAATCAGTGGCTTCACACATAAGTCAAATGAGATGTTTTCCCAGGTTTGGGAACGTTTTAAGGGATACCAGATTGAATGTCCTCACCATGGGTTCACACAAGAGTCTCTTGGTGTTGTCCCAAAGATACGAATGCTAGTAGACACTGCAAGTAACGGGAATTTCTTGGCAAAGGGCATAGACGAGGGACTCCAACTAGTTGAGAAATTGGCTCAGTTAGACTCCTCTTACAACGAAGAGCACGATAGAGCAAACCAGGGAAAAACCAAAGAAGACGGAGATGCAAGACGTAAGCTCATAAAAGACCTCACAGACAAGATGGAGAAGCTCTTACTCGTCCAATCACAAAAAGAGGTGCACTTCGTGGGAGAGTTCATGCAGCAACAAGACAGTGACGATGTCCAATACAAAGATGTATACTACGTCCAAGGCGATTACAACATTTGGTGACCCAATGCCAACATGTCTTACCGTAACACAAGCATGGCGAACACACAAGACCAAGTCTATCCACATCAACAATAAGGAGGACCAAGACCATTTACTAACTATCAACAAGGGTTCGTACCAAGAAACCAATACCAAGGCGGGTTCCAGCCATGGCAATAAGCTGCTGTACCACCCGGTTTTCAACAACAAGGAAACCAAGCAACTCCAGCAAGCTTCGACTTAGAGACAACTCTTAAGCAACCACTCCAACAGCAGACCCCACATCTAAACCAAAATGCACAAGAGATTCACGGAGGTCCATAATAAAATAGATGGTGTTCACACAGAGCTAACTGGAAAAATCGACACATTGGCCGTGAGGGTGAAGACCATTGAGAACGGGAAAGGGGCTGCATCTACTTGTCAATCAGGGAACCTTCCAGGGAAACCTGTGATGGACCCAAAGGAGTATTGCCAACCAATCATGACTATTGACAACCTCAAGCCACAATCCTCAACATATCCCTCACATTGGGCTAAGTCGATGTGGACATCAATATTCAAAGAAGGGGGGGAGAAGTTTAAGTTAATTGCGACTCAGGTGATGAAAAAGCTTTAAGGGTTGTCACAAGAAAGACAAGCTAAAGCGTTCCTAAGAGCTTTCAAACCCCCTCTTCTGCATACAGCAAGGAGGAAAAGGCATGACATCGATGAGAAAGAGGCCGCGCTTATTGAACTCTTGCATGGAATGGAGGAAAACATAAGGGGACTTGGCAAAACAAAGCCTGTTCCAGAATTTTGTTTTTTCTTGGCCCTCAAGGAAAAGCTTTATGTTGAAGCATGCGTAGTAATGAAATGGGACACAGCCACACTTAAGAAGAAACCGATGGAGGAGCTATTGGTAATGCCGAAGCTAGGAGATCCCAGATCATTTACTCTGCCATGTCAACTCGGCAATAGCATCTTCGAAGACTGTCTATGCGACCTTGGAGCAAGCCTTAACATGATGTCTCTCGCCACGGCCAATCACCTCGGGTACTATCACTACACGGAGTAAGATAAGGTGATAGGCCTAGTGGATAGAAGCGAAAGGAGCACATTGGGAAAACTTTCGGATCTGCCCGTCATGATTGGTAATGCCTTTCTCCCCACCAACTTTGTGGTGATCAGAATGAAAGAAGACAATGGAGAAACCCTTATACTTGGAAGGCCATTTTTAGCATTAGCTGGATGCTTATTTGACTGCAAAAGCGGAGTTGTGGAATCGCGTCTAGAAAGAAATGTGGTGATGACCTTTGACGCCAAGGGAGGAAAAGACAAGGGAAATGAGCGTGTTTGGTCTATGAAGCTTAAGGATACCCCAAAAACAGTCAGTTATCCATCCTTGGACATTTGCTACGATGGGGAAAGCTTTGATGGGAGTTGCCTCTGATCCTTGTTTGAAGAACTGACCATGGATGCCCATGAGGAGCCCAAAGAAGCAGTACGTAAGATGGACAAGGCAAAAGGGCTAACACTCGGAGCTCTTCTGGACGGTACCTTTTTTAAACCAGTTCTCTCTATGAATGGCGAAGTAGTGGTTAAGCCAAGACGCAAGGGAAAGGCCACTCTCTTTGCTTATCTTAGGGTGAAAAAGACACCAATTTCACCAATGAAATGGGTAATGAGGTAAGAATGGAGAGAGACTCCTTTGTGTCTTTGGCTGAACTTGCTATGATTGTCAAGGAATGTAAGGATCCTCCCACAGGATTCAGGGGTAACTATTTCCCCTTTGACCACTGAAAAAGATAAATGAAAGTCAAGCTATGCAACTTAAAACAGGCGCTCTTAGAAGGCACCCCAAGCCTATTCAATGTATATTAATGCTTTTTAGGTTAGGTAAGTACCTTTCAGATTCAATAAAGGAGAGGAGATGATTGGATTCAGCAGTTCAAAGCTTTTAAAAATCGTCTTGCACTTCATCAGGGTCTTATTGGGGTTAATCTCGATATAAACCTCCAGGACATTTTATATTGGGCAAACACTACGGTATGAACCCGATATGGAACGTAGTCCAAGTCAAGACAATCTATATGGGGATGTCACATCGTGCAGCCAACCCGTGGTCGCATATCAGGGAGCCATAGTTGTTTCTTTGTTTCCAAACCCCATATGAGAAATGGTCTTTCCCATGGGCCACCTTTTCAGATAATGCAACAAATTGCTCCGTTGGGGTTAGCCGAGAATTTTGGACACCCCAAGGAAACCTTACTTGTCCCTTTCCTCTTTAGGTAGCCACTATTTACTTCACACTTCTCTCTCACTCTCTCTCGTCGCCATCGAAAAAACCAGAAAATTTGTTTTTGTTTAGAAGTTTAAGAAAGTTCTAGATCCTTTCACGTTTCAATTGCATCTTCCACCAGTTCTACTTGGATATTGAGCTAAGTAATTTCATGAATCTGTTGGATGTTTTGCTTGAAATCGCTAGGGTGTTAGATTTCTCTAAAATCTGGTTTAGAAAAGAGAGAGATGAGTTTGAAGCTTGTTTAGCCAGGATTTTTTGTGAGAATTTTTAAAATTTTCATTGTTTCATCCCAGATTAAGCATAACTTGTTCTCGACATATATAGAAGTGGTGATATTATTGCTTACTGAATTCAATTCTTTAGCAATTCGATTTGGGGTTTTGGTTTGATTGACAATCGTTTGCATGCATAGCGAGATACTCTAGTCATGAATGGAGTCTTCTAGTTATGTTTGTTTAAAGCTGTAATTCCTATGATTCCTTGTTTTTGTTGACAAAGTTCTTACGCACCTTTAAGTGTTGTTCTTGATAGGTACAATGTCAGACAGACAAAGAAGGAGTGGGAGCAGAATCACCAGTGCTAGCAACCCCATGGACCGAGCGGAGAAGGCAGCTGGAAAGAGGAAGGTGGGATAAAGATCAAGGACCAATGAACCGATCAGATCTCCCCTGAGAACCTTAACAAGGAGGAGCACAAGCTCTGGCCCTTCCTTGGAATAGCAATTCTACAAACTCTTTTTCAACCTTTGAAAGCCCTAACTTAACTAACAAACTACTCAGACATGGTGAATGAAACAAACATCATGAAAAGAATATATTGCATAAAAGAAATAAGAAGTAAAGATAAAGGAGTTCGGAATCTGCTCTGAAGGAGTCTGATTTGTCTCTCCAAAAGCTCTTCTACAAATCTCTCTCTAAAACTTTCTAGAATAATAAGATACAAGATATATGCCAAAGAATGGCTGAAAACCTAATATAAACCAGCTAAAACACAATCTAGAGCCTTTTTGCAAATACTAGAACTTCTGGGCCAAAACTGCAATTTCTTCCCAATCTTTTAAAAACCAGGCTACGACTCCTTCCTCTAGGGGTGACGAGCGTCACCAGCTTGGTGACGAGTGTCACCAAAGCCAGAATAACACTTCTGAGTTGTACACTTCGGGGCTGTAACTTGCAATGCTCCAAAAAGCTTGAATATCTCCAATTATGCTCTAGACATGCTATAACCTGCAAAGACTCTACTAGGACTCTAAAAAGACCAAAAAGACTCAATAAAAAGAACTTATAGCATGGTTAAAAATCATAAAAAACCATGATATATCACTAGCTGTATTGATAGGAAAAGTGGAAAACACCTACACATCGGGACCACCTTTCACGATGCGCATATCATGTTGAAGTCTTTGGGCGAGCCGCTGTAGACTTCTACTCTTCGGAGATGAGCCAAGCTGCTAAGGTCTTGATCTTTGGGTGACTTGTGTCGGCTTCTCACATCGGGCTTTGCCGTTAGTAAAGTGCTTCTGCGAGCTGTTGTCGCATCGGGTTTATCACGTAGTACATGTTCGATGTTGTGGACAAAAATGTTTGCTTGCATGGATTTTAACTATCCTCCAATAGGGTCAGTCCATTGTATGCGACTGATATGCAATCTTCGTGCCAACAACATTGGGTTGTGAACCACTGCAGCTGACTGATGCTTCCAGAAAACCCGTCTACTTTGCTCATTTAGCTTGTGAATCATCTTCCATCCATTACCGAACCTTCTCCATGTCTTAGGTACCTGGAAAATACTCTAAAAATACAAAATCCTAACCTAATACTTCCTAAACCTTACATAGGTGCAAATGATATGAAAGCTACGACAAATATGCATGTACACAATCTTAACAAAGCTGAAATGCAATGGAAAAAGGTGTAATTCACAGTGGTATCAGTGACGCGTGAAAGTAGTTGTGACAGCTGGCTTGCACATGCTCTACAAAAATAACGGTTCCCTTTCGTATTAGCAACCTGCGCACGGAAACCTTCTGGCCATCTCCTTAAAGAGTCATTAAAGGATTCTTGGGTAGATGTCCAAAAAACGGATCGTTATCCACGAGCCATTTGATAAGGTTTTAAGACCAACTCCAATGGTCATCTTTAAGGATCTAAATGAATGGTCTTAATAATATAATTGAATGAAAATTTTGTAAGTAGTGTTTTAAATTTTAGACCAAGGTCTAATTTAAGATCTTTTTTCGAGTTAAAAATGGACACGTGTCCAATTATGAGTGGACCAAAAAGTTAATAGAATGAAAAAAAAAAATTCTCCGAGTAGTTGTTTTTTCCGTCTCTCTCTTCCTCTCGCATGCGATTCCAGAAACACCTTCGTCGTTCCGGAGCTGAAACGGTTTCGGCACGCCACCGATGTTGATTCCAGAAACGCCTTCGTCGTTCCAGAGCTGAGACGGTTTCGGCACGCCGCCGATGTTCTGGAAACGCCTTCGTCGTTCCGGAGCAGAGACAGTTTCGGCATAGCCGCCGATGTTTATGCAAAATCTAGACACCAAGGTATGATTTTTGCTCAGATTTATCTGGATTAAGTTTGCCTATGTCATCAAGATATGGATTTCGTCTCTTGATTCTGCTTTCTGTAGACGCCATACATCATTTTTGTTGCCTAATTTGTAAAATCGTGGATCCGTTTCTTCTCTAATCAAAGCTCACACCTTCCTGTTTATATATTAGGTGAATATTATATCTGGAGGATCATATAGACGTGGGAAGGCTACTTGTGGAGATCTAGATATTGTTATCACACATCCTGATGGACAAAGGTACCTTCTTCTTTCCTCTTCTTCCTGCGCTAGCTTTTAGATATCATTTAAGTAATGAAGCTCGTGGTTGCAGTTATATGGTTTTGTGGTTGGAGTGCGATCGTGAAGGGGAGAATATGTAAAGACGTGAGCTTTTTGTTTCCTCTTGTCTCCTTCCTTTCCTCTGTTTTTGTTTCATATGTAAAGATTTTCTGCAAAGTATGGTCGATAATTTTATTGATATGGCTGAATCATATAAGATGCGTCTGTGGAATTCTATCGTAGTTCCTGACATTTAGAGCATCTGCGTAATGCATTTCATTATTCATGTGATGCTAAAAAGAAGTATAGACATTGCCTTGTAAGACATGCTTTTATGTTGTCTATCTTTGCCTCATCCAACAATGTTTCTAGTTCTCTTGGGGTTCGAATTCGATCATAAGAGTGTGACTGATTTAATGTCCTTTTTGTCACTCTTCAAATTCAATAGTAGTGTTTCTGTAAACTATATTACCAACTAGTTTTTTCTTCTTCGTTATAATTCAAGTTACTACATCCATCTGGTTTAATTCCTTCAACTACTGAAGATCCTGTTAAATGTATATTTCAGTCATGGGCCATGCCATACTCCTACTCTTGCCTGTTAAGTGTTCAAAGGTTGGTTGTGGAAGGAAGAACTGCAAAAGTAATTGATCGGAAAAGCAGGAAGCCAAAGGTCGTCCAGCTGGTCTTAACACCGTGAATCTGCTAAAGGTGAGAGAAGTCGTGAGCCGTAATTACCATTCCTCCATAATGAACTTGTCTGGTTGTACATTATATATTAAGGGAACACCATATCCTGTACTAATGATCGCAAAACACTGACCGGAAAACTGAAATATTCTGCATCATGGTTGTTTTTGGGGCTGAGTTGGCAACACAATCGAGATGTTCGTTTTCTCTTGTTATAATTATCCTGTTTTTGGTTTTCGATGTTGTTGCGGTTAGAGCGTTTTTGATTGCTTAGTCTTGTTCACGAGTTCATTAAAAGCAAGTCTTGTTCACTGTTACACATATTGCTTTAAGTGCTCTAGGATTTGGGCCTCATCTTGCCGAGCGATTGTATTTCCGAACACAGAGAAGCGTGTGACAGAAAAGGGGTTTACAACTTTCCACTGCTTCCTCTTTTTTCCAGACATATATTTCAAGGTCAGCTTCACTTAATTTATATTACTGACATTGCTGCTGCGTAAGCTCCGAAACGGGCTGGTTACAGAATTTAGGAGAATAAAGATTGTCATTTTTCCTAATTGGACTTCTTAACATGTTTGTGTTTTCTGCAATTGTGCAGGACAAATCACACCTCTCTCAATATCTTCTCCTCTCATCCGGAGAGTTGTTCGTCCATCGAAATCCCACAACTTGCTCCCTGTAAGCATCTTCGTTTCTCTCCCTCTCCATATATTCATTGTGGTTTTTTGTTTCAGCAGTAAACGATTGTTTTTTTGGGGGTTTGGATTTTTAGATTAGAATGATTTAGGGTAAGATTAAGTGTCTTCTCTCTTCTCTTTTGGCTTATGTTTCTCGTTTATGTGGTTTATATCTTCAGATTAGAATGGTTTAGGGTAAGATTTATATATTTCTATGTATTGCTTTTATGAAAATGTATTATGTTTTAAAAGTTGTTAAAATAAGTTTTTACATAAATTTATTTTTAAAAAATTATATTTTTTTTTAAGACACCCATCAAAGTATCTCTATTGTATGCTTAAAAATAACAAAATTTTATAAAGTGTCTTAAATCTATAAAATACACAAAATATTAATACTTACTCAATAAGACTCCTTCTAATGGTGTTACCATTAGGGTTGTTCTAAGGAGATGGTCGAAAGGTTTTCGTGAGCAGGTTGCTAACACGAGGTGGAGCCATTACTTTTGTGCAACATGTGCGAGTTAGCGGGTGGCAAAGCAGGGTGTTTCCTGGATGCTTTACCCTAACTCCCTAAATGCTTGGATAGTCTTTACATTGTGCTTATGCGGAAAGTTTTATGGTTTTAGAATTGTGGTAGGAAGGTATTTTGTTTTGGAAGTGAAAGCCCTAAGGATTGGGTGACCTCAATTCCCCAAGGGTGCCCTAGAAGGTAAGCACATCCTTGGAAGGAGCAAACTGAGGGTTGGGCAGTCCATTGGAGGAATTGGCGAGGAACACCTGGAGGTCTGCGAGACAGGAGTCCCACTTCCTGGAGAAATTATCCCCCATAAGGCTGACGCGTCCTCAGAAGGAACACATCAAAAAATTGTGTGGTCCCCAGAAAGAGTTGGAAAAATGAACAAAAATCTGTGGGACTAGAGTTCAGAATTCCCGGAGGAATTGTGCCGCATAATGCAAGCGAGTCTACGAGGGAGCAAGCTGAAGAAAATTTGAACCGAGGGTTTTAATGGGAAATGGGTTTTGTGTGATGCTCTCAGAGGGTAAAATGTACGCAAGCGATTGAATACTAATAGAAAGATGACAAATAATCGTAGCAAAGTAAAACATGCGAACAAGGGTTCAAAGAGGTAATGAATCACGCGAGGACTTAGACAGAGAAATAATTATGCAATCACGCAAGCACAAAATCATTCCATCAGGAATTCACGCAATCATGGAAATATGGTATCACTCAGTCACGCAAGCAGGAAATTATGCAAACATGCAACATGATATTATGCAGATATGCAATACGAAATCTCACAAGTATGCAACACGGAATCATGCAAGTATAAAAATGCTTAATGAGGTGACAACAAGCTCACCCACGTGAATAAGTAACAGCGGACGGGCCTGCGAAGATTGCCCCTGGAGGGTGCGAGATCGCAGTGGAGAGATATTTGAATCTTGTAAAATTTAAGAATTCGTACTGTTCCTTGTGATTTGTTGCTGGTTGGGATAACATTTTTTTTCTGACTCCCTCAGGGTGAGGAGGGTCTTTGACATCCTTGACTACTTTCTCGAGGTATGGCTCGCAGTTCTCCCGGGCAGATAGAGATGTTCTCTCGTCAATTGAGTGGGATCCACGTGGCGGGTATTCATTTGCCTGGGCGTGGGAAGTTATGCTGCTGATAGCTTGCTATATTAGATTAGATTAGGTTGCATTTCATGCATATTTTCCTCTGTTTTTGCATTATAATTTAACATTTTAGTGTCATTTGCACTTAGAATCAACATGACATGCATTTAGCTTAGGATTGCATATATTTGCATATATGTGTATGTCTGTGGTGACTTTTACGTGTTTTTGGGAGAGTTTTGAAGTTGGAAAGGAGATGGAAGCAACTAATGTTCGAAGGAGATGACAAAGAATCAGTTTTGCAAACTTTGTATCCATACCGAGGTCCAGCATCGAGCAGAACATCCGTGAAGCTTGCTCGATGTGAAGCGTGGGACGAAGAAGAAAGATTTGGCCGAGGATCCCGAGACTGCACCGAGGTAGTGCACTGAGTAAGGCATGCCGTACAGGCCGATACGAATATACAGGGCATATCGAGGTGTAGCATCAAGGAGAACACCGAGAACCCACCTTGATATCTAGCTGACTACATCGAGCAGATTACCTTGCACCACGATGTGTCAACGTCGAGAGTTGACCAAGATTTTTATATTTTTTGTTAGACTTTATCTTCTTAGCCTATTTAAGCTAAACATTATCTTTTTAGCACTTATCTTCTTCTTTATTTTATTTTCGACCTGAGGAGAAACCCAAAAGGGGAATTTGATGAGATTTTTTGATCAAGATTACTCTTTTAATAAAGTTTTGCATTTTCTATGCTATTTTTCTTCTAGTTTTTGTTTAGTCATGTTTGATATATATTTTCTGCTTGTTTTTGTTGATTTGGTGATGTGTAGTGAGTAGTTTCATAGGGTTTGAGGTTGGAGCAGATTTGGAGATGATTAGTTGATAGCTTAGGGAGTTTTGGTTTAATCCTTGATTGGTTTATCTTGCTTAGTTGTTCTTAAGGCTTATTAAATAGTTTGTTTAAGTGAAATAAATTATAGGTGTTTGCTGGTTCACAAGTGTTTGTTGAAATGCCTGAAAGAACTATGCTTGGAATAATTGCTTAGATGATTATACTGCGTTTTAGTACATTGTTTGGTCTTTAAGAATCTTGTGTTATCATACTGGTTTTGTACAGATACGCCATCACAAGTGGGTCTGACATGTGCATTACTTAGACATCTTTACTCTAATTGCAAATTAATTGGATTAGTGGCTTGATTATGAATCTTGCTTGTTATTAGTCTTGACTACCCTAGGTTTGATACTAAGTAATCTCTAAGTCATCATTGTTCTAGCTTTGAATCAGCGTTTTATTGTTCTTTGAATTTCATCTTGTGCTCTGTTTTCCTCTGTTTTCAGTTGATTTGCTTTGTTCCATTCCTTGCTTTGCATTTCAAGTTATTGCATTTAGCTTTCAACTTAGTTTTTGTCCTAATATTGCTTTGTTTACCTTAATCATGTTGTATAAAGATCATTGTCTTAGTTAGTTTCTGTTGCATTTAGTCTCTTTGTATTGCATTACTTGCTTTAGTCTTACTAGATTTCCCTTTTGATTGTGCATTTCTTCTTTGATCACTTAGGTTGTTAGAATCTTTCTTCTTCATCATACATTGTTAAGTTTAATTAGTACCTTGCATCTCAATTATTCTAGCTCCTAAATAGATTAATAAAACTTCATCTATACTACTTCTGATTTAGAAAGGGATTAAATTTAGTGACTCAAAAGTCTTTCTTTAATTTGGTGCCGTTGCCGTTCTAGGATTGTTAGATAATTGAGTTTAGGTTTTTGCTTAGATTTAACCATCTTTTACTTTCTTAATCACTTTACATTTCTTGCTCTGTTTTCTGAGCTCATCAAGCTCGGTTCAGAGAAGATGAAGCACCAGTTCAGAGGTTACATAAGCTAGTGCCACAAATTGCTAGAAGAGCACGACACATAAGATCTCATGATGTTTTTTACCTTCACACTAGACGCAGAGATATAATTCTTCCACCATCTCAAGAGCATCACTTTGAGATCAAAAGCAGTTTGATTGCAATGGTAGAAGCCTGCCGCTTTAATGGCACATCTATGGAAGATCCGCTTGATTACTTGGATGGCTTTGAGAGTCTTTGTAGTCTACAAAACATAAATGACATCACCGAAGATAGTTTCAAACTGAGGTTATTTTCTTTCTCTCTTGGTGAACAGGCACATTTGTGGGAAACATCATTGTCTTGTGGATCAATATGTTCTTGGGATGATTGTAAACGAGTGTTTCTTGCAAAGTTTTACTCTTCTACTAGGACAGCTACGCTAGGACAGAAAATCTCAGGATTCAAACAATCACAAGATGAGCCATTCTGTTCATCATAGGAAAAATTTCAAGGTTACACTTTGCACTGTCCTCATCATGGTTTCTCAACAGAGTCATTGCTCAACACATTCTACAGAAGAGTGTTACCAAGGTTCAAGATGCTGTTAGACACAGCTAGTAACAGCCACTTCTTGGGTACAACTGTTGATGATGGTTTGCAGCTGATTGAAAACTTTGCCTTGAGTAATGGTGACTATGTGGATGAGCAAGAGGACAGTTACAAGAAGCATACCGAAATCTCAGATCACCAAACGAAGCTGGATATGTTAGCACTAAATGCTAAGCTAGACTTGTTGCTTGAGCAGTTTCTACATCACCTACCAAAGGCAACAGCGAAGACATCAGCTCTTGGACATCCTTACAACTTAGAAGCAGCAGCCTACTATGCGCATCAACAAGCGACTTTTCATCATAAGCCTTACCAGGATACAAGCTATGACAGCTACAACGCTTACAGTCCTCAAGCGCACACAAGAGAGAGTACTCCACTATACAATCAGCTTGGCGTTCCCAAACAACACCACCACAAGTTTAACCCTTTATATGAAGAACACCAAGAGCGTATGTATGCAACAGAGTTTGCTCCTCAACATCTAATAGTAACCTTACCAGTTCAAGATGTCCCTAGTCCTTCACCAGCACCACCATCTACGTCTGATACAACCACAGCTAGACTGCTTGAGCAGTTACTTGCCGCTCACACACAGAGTACAATGGATATGAAGGCTGAACATCAACTAGAGATGCTTGCTCATCAAAAGAGTACAAAATGTCAACTACAGAAGTTTGAGAAAGTCAGTGATGAGCTTGCTCTGCTTAAAGCTAACCAGGTGTCCTCTATAACAGCTCAAAAACAACTGCCACAAGCTGTGCAAACAATCACTACTAGGAGTGGCAAACATCTACAAGGACCTGTAAAACCAAAACATTTCCATGTGGACATAGAGAAGCAAAGGGGGGGGGGGGGTCTCTCTTGAGACTCATGAAGAATAGATTGAAGCTGAATCATAGATAGAAAGGAAAGCTGAAGCAGAGCGTGTTAGGAAAGGAAAACAAGTGGTTGATGAAACACCAAGAGGAGCCATACAGCCTACAAGGAATGAACTTGTCTTTGTTTCTCCTCCTTACAAACCACCACTTCCCTTTCCAGGAAGAACCAAAAAGCAATTGGTACAGAAGTACATACAACTTTTTGAGAAGCAGATAGAAAATGTGGAAATAACCATGCTCATGCTTGATGCATTCTTGTTGGTGCCTCAATATCAGAAGTTTTTGAAAGATGAACTTACAAACAAGCAGAATGAGATGCAAGGAATGGTTGTTCTCTCTCATGAGGTCAGTGCCATCATACATCAGCTTCTTCAACCAAAGAAACTAGGAGATCCTGGAAGTTTCACTCTACCCTGTTCCATTGGACCTCTCACATTCAACAACTGTTTATGTGATTTTGAAGCTAGTGTGAGCCTGATGCCTCTTACTACTGCCAATCGCCTAGGATTTACAAGTTTTAGGCCAAGTAGGATAACTCTTGTGCTTGCTGACCGCTCTGTCAGACATCCCATTGGACTGCTTGAAGACCTCCCTGTCCGAGTAGGGAGTACTGAAGTCTCTAATGACTTCGTTTTTTTGAAACTTGATGCTGATTCAAAGGACCCCTTGATACTTGGGAGACCTTTCCTTACCACCACTGGAGCAGTCATAGACGTCAAAGGAGGCAAGATTGAACTGTATTTGAGAAAAGATATGGTCCTTAAATACGACATAAACGAACTTATGAAGAAGCCTAAGATTGAATGACAGATCTTCAGCATGGATATCATAGAGGACTTGAGCATAGAACTGATGGAAGAGCTGCATACAAAGTATCATCTAAGCACAGCTTTAACCATGGCACTAGGAAAATATGGATATCTGAGTGAGGAAGCAGTAGAATATGAGCAGCTGTTGAAGGAAGCTAAGCTAGCTACTCACCATGAGCCCTTTGTCACGCTAAGGAGGGAAGTTGTGAATTCAGTAAGCCAAGAAGCCAGTGGAGCTAAGGTTAGCGAACCAGGAGCAGATCTTGGAGATTAAGACTGGAGCAAGCTAAAGACATCCAAGCTGGACCTCAAACCACTTTCCAAGTGGTTAAGGTATGTATTTCTTAGATCTAAAGATACCTATCCTGTGATAATCAGTGAACTCCGCAGTGATGATGAAACCTGTGCTCTTCTTAAAGAGCTGAGAAAGTTTAGGAGAGCCATTGGGTATTCACTTGATGATATCAAAGGAATATCTCCTAATCTTTGCACTCATATGATTCATCTAGAGGATGAGATAAAAACATCCACTGAACCCCAAAGGAGATTAAACCCAAACCTTAAGGAAGTTCTAAAGAGAGAAATCTTAAAGCTCCTTGATGCAGACGTGATTTACCCTATCTCAGACAGCACATGGGTCTCACCAGTCATGTTGTGCATAAGAAAGGAGGAATCACAGTTGTTAAGAATGAAAAAGATGAGCTTATCCCAACTAGAACTATAACAGGACATATAATGTGTATTGACTATAGAAAATTTTATTCTGCTTCTTGAAAAGATTACTATCCTTTACCTTTTATTGATCAGATGCAGGAAAGATTAGCAAATCACCCTTATTACTGCTTTTTAGATGGCTATAGGGGTTTTTTACAAATCCCAATTCACCCTAACGATCAGGAAAAGACCATCTTCACATGTCCTTATGGCACTTTTGCTTATAGAAAAATGCAATTTGGACTGTGTAATGCCCCAACGACTTTTGAAAGATGTGTTACCTCTATATTCTCTGACTTGCTTGAAAAGATGGTAGAAGTATTCATGGATGACTTCAGTTTCTATAGATCTTCCTTTGGCGTCTGCTTGTCTGATCTTTATCAGGTCTTAAAGAGATATGAAGACACATGACTGGTGCTGAACTGGAAAAAATGCCATTTCATGTTCAATGAGGAAATCGTTTTGGGGCACAAGATCTCTGAGAAAGGAATAGAGGTAGACAAGACCAAGATAGAGGTAATGATGCATCTGGCTCCACCAACATCAGTGAAAGGGATCATAAGTTTCTTAGGACATGCAGTCTTCTATAGAAGGTTCATCAAGAATTTCTCCAAGATACCAAAACCTCTCACTAGGCTGTTGTGCAAAGAGACAGAGTTTGTCTTCAATGATGACTGCATGCAAGCTTTTTCGACCATCAAAGAGGAGATTGTGAGTGCTCCCATTGTACAGGCACTTGACTGGAGTTTGCCATTTGAGATAATGTGCGATGCTAGTGATTATGCTCTTGGAGCTGTGCTTGGTCAGAGAGTGGATAAAAAACTACATATTATATACTACGCAAGTCGCACTCTGGACGACACTCAGACTTAGTATGCTACCACAGAGAAGGAACTGCTAGCAGTTGTGTTCGCATTTGAGTAGTTCAGAAGCTACCTGGTCGGCTCTAAGATCATAGTCTACACAGATCATACAGCACTTGGCTACATTTATGCCAAGAATGATACGAAGCCACGCCTGCTCAGATGGATACTTTTGCTTCAGGAGTTTGATCTCGAGATACTTGACAAGAAGGCAATAGAAAATTGAGTGGCTATTACTTATCAAGAATGTGGATTGAAGATCTTGTTTCTATAGATGACTCTCTTCATAAAGAGATACTTATAGCTTACGAAGTGCTGAAGAGCTGGAATGAAGCAGCCGCTTTGCAAGACAGGACCCTGCCTTGGTACTCAGATTTCGTGAACTATCTGGTTGCAGACCATCTTCCCACCTTCCAAAAGCCTTATCGCACGGCTAAGTTCTTCAAAAATTTATCTCAACTGTATTAAGATGATCCATACTTGTACAAAAAAGGATCAGATGGACTGTTTAGGCGATGTGTAGCAGAAACAGAAGCATAATACATCATTTTCCATTGCCATGGGTCTGCTTATGGAGGCCATTTCGCTACATTCAAGACTGCTACAAAGATACTTCAAGCAGGATTCTGGTGGACTAGCATCTTTAAGAATACTCATGAGTTCATCAAGAGGTGTGAAGCATGTCAAAGGAAGGAAAACATAAGCAAGAGGGATGAGATGCCTCATAATCCAATCCTTTGAACATAGATCTTTGATGTATGGAGAATTGATTTCATGGGACCCTTCCCTTCATCATATGGTAACAAGTTCATCTTAGTGGCAGTTGACTATGTCTCCAAATGGGTTGAGGCTGTTGCAAGTCCAACAAATGATTCCTCTGTTGTTGTGAAGCTCTTCAAGACTGTAATCTTTCTAAGATTTGGTGGGCCTAGAGTGGTGATAAGTGATGGTAGAAGTCACTTCATTAACAAAGTCTTTGATAATCTTTTGAAGAAGCATGGAGTCAAATACTAGGTGGCAATGCCTTATCATCTACAAACCAGTGGTCAAGTTGAGGTTTTATACAGAGAGATCAAAGCCATCCTAGAGAATACAGAAGGGATAACAAGGAAAGACTGGTCAGCCAAGCTTGATGATGCACTTTGGACTTATAAGACTGCATTCAAGACACCAATAAGAAGATCCTCTTTCAGCTTGTTGTACGGAAAAGCATGTGATCTTCCAGTAGAGCTCGAGTATAAAGCTCAATGGATAATCAAACTGCTCAACTATGTCATTAAAAGCGCTCAAGAAAACAGACTTATGCAACTTCATGAGCTAGAAGAGATCAGGTTGGAGTCCTATGAGAATTCAAAGATTCACAAAGAGAGGACTAATGCTTTTCATGACAAGAAGATAGTCCACAAGGAATTCGGATCAGGTGACTTGGTTCTTTTCTACAGTTCAAGGTTGAGGCTCTTTCCTGGAAAACTAAAGTCAAGATGGAATGGGCCATATAGAATCAAAGAAGTTCTTCCCTATAGAGCAATCACATTGCTGGATACTGAAAGAAGGGAATTCACAGTCAATGGGCATAGAGTCAAGCCATATTTAGCCTCAGAGGTTCTGACAATGGAGACTGACCTTAGTCTCTTTAATATGCTCACCTAGCAAAGCAAAAGAGGTCAAGCTAAGAGACCTTAAACAAAGCACACTTGGGAGGTAATCTCATGACTATCTATGTAAATATGCTTTTTTTTTTTTTTGATATGTTTGTTAAGTGTTTTCAGGTTGGGAAAAGTGATTAGATTGGTCAAACAAAGTAGAGAACCAAGGGAATTAAAACTCTGTTTCTGCATCGAGATGTTGTATCGAGCAAAACCTCTGCAAAACCTGCTCGATGCAGTTTATCTCGAGGATGAAGTAGTCCGTTGATAACACGTTTTTACTCAGCAATGCAAGCAGGAGAGGTTATCAAAACTCAAATGCAACACTGAGATGTAGTATAGTATGCAAGTGAAGTATCAGTCCACACCTAGGAGCAGAAAGTACACTAAAAATGCAAAGGAATGAGCAAATCTAAGAAGAATAGTAAAATGATTAGTAAATTCAAGGAAAACTAAGTGCAACGATCTAATGCAATGAAAAATAATTTTAAAATCTTTGGAAGAGGGTTAACTACCACTAGGAACAAGCAAAAGATAAAAAATGCAAGACTACTAAAAACTAAAAATCTACCAGTGAATCGACCACATGATCGAGCACTGGATCGAGCAGAATGGATCGATCTAACAAACAACTTCAAGCAAATGACTTCTAACAAACAGGATGCAAACTAAATGACAAGCGAATGATTGACAGAGGTTTAAAACACTAAAAAGAAAGGTCCAGGGTCGAGGGTCATATTCGAGGGTCTCAAAGGTTTAAGTTTTGGTTTGAAAATATTTAGATCTACTCATTTGTGAGGTTCTCTAGGTCTTGAAAACAAAACAAGAACCATCCATGTCGTGTGGTATGGCTCACTTCCTCAATCTCTTCTCCAAATCCATGGCGTTTGGTGGAAAAAGAGATCGAAGAGCAAGAAACACAGATTTCAAATATTGACCTAACTAATCCCTTAAACAACCATGCCATGTGGGAAAAGAAGGATTAACCTCTAAGATCTGGTTTTCCAGGACATCTGAATCCTGTCAAGGTAAGACAGCCTTTTGATCATAGAGACCTTTTCCAAGGCTCTCTAAGCTTTAAGATCCCAAGATCCTAGAAGAGAAGGTATGAAGAACAAAGAAAACACAAAGCTTTAAACCCTTTCAACCCTTTTGAATCTCCTCAACCACAAACCCGAAACGACTACTCACTACACATGTTTAAGATCGAAGCAAAAGCAATAAACCGTAAGCTAAGCATGATCAACGAAAGATTAAAGGAAAAACTTGCTTAATATTAAAAGATTCAAGGTTCAAAAACTGAAAAAGCTTAAGTTGCAATGGCGAAATCGCCTAAGGTAGATGATAACAAAAAGCAAAAGACAAAATAAAGATAATGAAAGAGATGGCTGCGGTTTGCCAAAATGGCTAAACCGAAAATGGTCCCCCTTTCGCTACGGTCCAAATCCAGCTGGACGGATAATGTTAGTCTGAGATCGACTTGGGTCACTCGATCTCTGGCTCGATCTTCTCTTGGATCGAATGACTTCAGTCGATCTCTGAGTCGATCTTGTGTTGATCGGGTTGGAAGCTCGATCTGATTTTCGATCTTCATGGTGTCATTTACGTCCGTACTCCAGATCGATCTCCTTTCTGGATCTTGGTCTCGATCCTTCCTCTTGAATTGACTTGGTGCACTCGATCTTCGGGTCGATCTCATCTAGATCGACCTGTCTTGCTCGATCCGCCACTCGATAACGGGTCCTTAGCATGCACTCCTGAGTTCTCTAAGTGTCCACGAGGTTCTTCACGAGCCTTAGCACGTCCACGAATCCACCAAAGCTCCAAAGTGTCCAAAAACAACTTTAATATGATGCATAATGCAAGAAACATGCGAATGCTAATGCAAAAGTGCTCTAGGACCTAAAATAGTGCAAACTAGCCTAATATGCAAGGTGAATGCATGAGAAACTATCTTAAATGCATGCAAAATACACAAAATATATAGTAATATCAACTCCCCCAAACTTGCTTTTTGCTTGCCCTCAAGCAAACAAAATTCAAGAAGGAAGAGAAGTTTTAAAAACGAGGGTTTAAGCTTCTTGCAAAGGTGTCTTTCAAATGAATCACTTCAATGGTCCTAGTTCTTAACTCTAAGATGCAATGCACATACTCATACTTCAAAGAACTTAGCCATACCCATCACATAATGAATTTCAAATCATGACTCTCATATTCCAAACAATTAAAAAATTATATCCTTTAACATTCATTAAGATCAGAACTGTGAATCACACTTATGCATTTTAAAGTCGGACACATTTGGTTAGGGACAAAGGCTATGAGACTAGAATGATCTCATTTAAATGGGTTCTATAATGCAAGGGTTTCTCTCAAGAAAGGTATGAACTTATGCATAATGCTAAAGGTAAAGGCAATTGATGCATACATGACTAGACTCTCATCTACTCATATACACTAACAATGATCTTAAAACCCTTCTCATTTCTTTTCTTTTCAGCTCACTCACCCTCCTAGATACTACCCTTATCAACAAATCAACCAGCTTAGCAAAATCCCAAATAAAAACATCATTTCAAACTCTTTGGCTAGTGGAAAGGCTGAAAACACATTTAGCTCTTTTCTATTCTTATTGATAGCTCTCTACTCATTCATTTTTTTTCTTTTCTTTTCTTTTTATTTGACACTTAGGCTCTTTTCTTTTCTTCTTTTTTATTCTTTTTCTTTGAGAGCTATCTTCTGAATTAACTAGAGCTTTTCATTATAAAAACATTAAGCCATCCACTTAAAACCTTTTTATTCACTTCAAACACCAAACTCCTTTTGAAACCGAAAACAAATAAGCAAACAAACGATCCCCATGAACCCCAAACCTAATCCCAAGCCTAAAACTAGCTTCAAAATGCAAAGCCAGAGAGCATAATCATGTCGCCTAAACATAACACGTTATGCCAAGTTCAAACCGAAAGGAGGCTTCGCAATGATATCACACAAGAACATTTGGCTTGAAAAAAGGGCAAGGGTAATGGTGGGAGTTCTACTTAGGCTCATAAAAGAGTTGTGAAAGGAGAAAGAGAACCTAAATATGTATATGATCCATGTGTTCATTTTCAAATGCATAAGTATGACAATTAAAGATCAGATTAAGGTTTTTACTTATTAGGATAAGATTCAGTTCATGAATGTTCAAGTCAAGCCACGAAAATCAAAACACATGATCCAAGTATGGTTATGGCTTACTTTCAAAGAGTGTACAATGCATCAAAGAACTACTAACTAGGACCTTGAAACAATTCATGAGCTTAAAACACCTTTTAAAGATAATATTTTAACCCCTTATGCAAATGTAAACAACCTGAATGCTCAAAAATTCTAGACTCGATTCTAAAATGTTTAGCAAAGTGAATGCAACTACTTGAATTTTTTTGAATTTTTTTTTAAAACTTTTACCATTTTTTTTTGTTCTTTTCTATGCCTTAGATGCAATGAAGACTCAAAGGATGCAAACAGAAAATAAGAAGAAAGAAAACATGTCAAATAACACGCACACTCCCCCAAACTTGAATGACACCGTCTCGGTGGCAAACAAATTCAAAGGAGTTCAAAACACAAAGCAAAAGAAAACGAAAATGGATGATAGTATTTACAAGGATCGGTTGTTAATACCTTGGAGCTAAACTCGGCTGGAACTTGAGAATGTTCCAGCGGAGCTGCTCTTGCTAGAGGAGCGTCGTGCTGTGCCCTTGCCTTTATCTGCGGTCGGGAGTTCACGGATGGAGTGACATGCTTGTTGTGTGCTGCCTTGAGGCTCACAGATGACTATCTGACCAGTCGATCTCCTCCTCTGCTCGGGCTGCTCGACCTCTATACTCATGTACTGCTTAGACTGCGCATGTGAGTTCCCTTGAAGCGCCTTGACCTTCTTGGCAAGTTTCTTGATCATCTTGCCTTGCCATTTGGTTATCTTGCGCTGCATCTTCACGAACGAAGCTAAGAACTTCTCCGCTTTAGTCCTTGGCTTAAAATCTATCTTTGGGAGCTCAAAATCAGCTGGCATCACGGCGTCCGAGGGTGGTGATTATGAGGGCTCACGAGTGGCTTGAGTTGGGATCATGGCTGCTCCAAGTGGTGCATAACACTCCTCTTGATTTGGACAGAACTCGATGGTGCCTATGCTGCCCACGTGTGTTCAATCCACATTAGGTAGGATGCATATGCTCTTCTTCTTGTCATCACTGTAGAACAGATAGGCAAAGAATCATGAAGCTGGCGTAGGTCCCAAGCTATCGGTGTTACGCATATAGATCTCGTCCATGTATGCTCTATCCGCGCAAGGCTCGAAGCCTTGAAGAGGTACACCGACTTGAATGAAGAGCGGTGTAAGAAAGCCGTCAATGAATGCTGAACTCGCCTTGCACCTCATAACATACGCCTTGTATTTCACCAAATAGGACGCCAAGATACATCTATAATTAACATCATTCCCAAGCTCATCTTGCATCGGCTCGTGGTTCTCCTCTTCGCTGCTGCAAAGTATCCTCTTGATTCCTTGGAAGAGAAAGCACAGCTTGGTCCTTGTCACAGTAGGAGCCACAGATCGCCCACTAAAGGTGTTTGCTAGCAGCTTGAGAGTATACTTCAGGACGGGGTTTCTCACTTTCTTGATCTTACCCGTGTTGGGCTTGTAGTCTACATCACAAAGCAGGTCCCATAATTCGTTGGCAGTCTTGAAAAGAGGGAACTCTACTTGCTTAGCCGTGGCATTAAGACCATAAGCTTGGCAAACCTCTTCAATGGAGAGATGATAAGCTCGCCTCTTGACCTTGAAGGTGAGATGACTTTGTGAGGGAGTAGGGAGACTTGGATTCTCATAGGAAAACGCCAAGGTAGAGAGGAAGTCTAGAGTGACTTGTGGATACGCTGGGCAATCCATCCTTGAAAGGCATGCAAGTCCCATGTCTTTGAGGAGAAAATAAAAATCTTCTAGAAGTCCCATCCCCCTCAACAAATCTCTGCTAGCAAACTTGGTAGGCTCAAAGCGCAGCCTCTCTAACCTCTCCTTTGCCAACTTTTCCTCCTTTGTCCAATGAACCCTCTCTTGAACCACTTGCTGAGCTTTTTCTTGTTGAACCACTTGTTGCTCCTCTTGACCTTCTCCTTCTTGTTCTGTCTCCTCTCTCTTTCTCTTTGGGGCCATAGTACCTGAAACACAATTCTCAAGCAAGAGAATGAGCAAAGGCGGCGAATATTGAGAGAAAGAGTAAGCAAGAAAGAAAAAGTTATAACTAATACCCTAGATTTTTGGGGAATTTATAAAAATTCTAGCAAGATAATAGAGAAAGGAATCTAGAGATAGAATCAAATCTATAATTTTTCCTAATATCTAGCTAATTTTAAAATTTCGCTAAACCCCTAACATCTATTATTCAAGCAAAGCAATAAAAATGAAAATTTCCAAAAACAATTTGAGCAATTAATCGGAAATACCTTTGCAGAGATTGAAAACAGAATGTTGTGGCCTTTAGTCAAAAAAAATATCACTCTCTCTTGCTTAGAAAACTCGAAACACAAAAAATGAGAGAGTGTGTTGTTTGCTTGAAAATATAAAGGCCACAAAAAATCTAAAACCGTGGGCAAGCTAGTGATTTCTGACAAAAAGCTTGGTCCATGCACATTTTTCATGGTCAAAGATTCCTGCCTTGACCAAGATTTGAATTTAAAAAAAGGAGGGAAAGAAGAAAAGAGGGAAAAGAAATTGTTACCTCGAGTCCATTTGGTCGATCTAGGACTCGATCTCATGCCCATGTTGCTAGGATCGAGAGGTTTGATCGATCAGGGACTCGATTCAAAGTGCATCGAGTCTTAGATCGATTGTACCCTCTAGTTCCTTGACTTTTGGTCAACTAGGCTGTATTCCTTGGATCGAGCCACATGATCGAGTGGCAGATCGGGTA
Source organism: Thlaspi arvense (assembly GCA_911865555.2). Classification (NCBI taxonomy): domain Eukaryota; kingdom Viridiplantae; phylum Streptophyta; class Magnoliopsida; order Brassicales; family Brassicaceae; genus Thlaspi; species Thlaspi arvense. The sequence continues at coordinate 12,998,667 of OU466861.1, forward strand.
GACTATTCAATCTATTTTGAGAATCGAGTGACTCGGTCGATCTATTGCTTTTCAAGCAAAACACATAGGTGTTTTATCCTGTCGTGATCGACCGTTCCACTTGATTTGTCTACTCAATCTCGTCTAGATCGACTGACTCCTCTCGATTCACTAACTTGAACTAGTAACGATCGAGTCAGGATTAGTCGATCTAGCACTCGATCTCTAGCCTATACTTAACCATTCTCGCTTCTTTTTGGACTCTAAGATCACACCTAACAATCCATTATCCATTCATCTACACACTTAAACATTAAAAGCATAAAACTGAAGTAGAAATAAAGCAAAAATATGTACACGATAGACATGAGAATGCATCCCAAGTGCGCTTTCTTTAACGTTTTTAGCTAGACTTTACTTGGTTTAGGCCTGAGGGGGGTCTTGAAGAAGCACGGATGTGCTCTTCTTGCTGCAATCACTCGCCAAGTATGGCTTAACTCTGTGCCCGTTGACCGTGAACGCATTACCGCTCTTGCCAACCAATGTAACCGTTCCATAGGGTAGAACCTCTTTGATCTGAAACGGTCCACACCACCTTGATTTGAGCTTGCCCGGGAACCGCTTCAACCTCGAGTCATAGAGTAGCACCAGACTGCCTTCTCTTAACTCCTTGTGAACAAGCTTCTTGTCATGAACAGCTTTAGTGCGCTCCTTGTAGATCTTAGCACTGTCGTATGCATCCAACCGTAGCTCATCAAGCTCATGTAACTGAATCAAGCGCTTCTCCTGAGCTGTTTTGAGGTTGTAGTTGAGCTGCTTCACTGTCCATAGTGCCTTATGCTCCAACTCAACAGGAAGGTGACACGCCTTGCCGTATAGAAGAGTGAAAGGAGTAGTACCAATGGGGTTTTGAAAGCGGTCCAGTAAGCCCATAAAGCATCGTCTAGCTTAGCCGCCCAATCCTTCCGAGTAGTACCAACTGTCATCTCTAGTATCGCCTTGATCTGCCTGTTAGAGACCTCTACTTGCCCACTCGTTTGAGGATGATACGATGTAGCTACCTTGTGCTTCACACCATACTTCCTTAAGAGGCTTTCAAACACCTTGTTGATGAAATGGCTTCCACCGTCACTGATTATTACCTTGGGGACTCCAAACCGTGGGAATATGATGGTCTTGAAGAGCTTATCACTACTCTTGCATCGTTTATTGGGGAAGCTATAGCCTCAACCCACTTAGATACATAGTCAACCGCCACCAAGATGAATTTGTTGCCGTAAGAAGATGGGAATGGACCCATAAAATCTATCCCCCATGCGTCAAAGACATCAACTTCAAAGATAGGAAACTGAGGCATCTCGTTTCTCTTGGTGATGTTTCCTGCCCTTTGACACGCCTCACAACTCTTAACAAACTCGTGAGCATCCTTGAAGATAGATGGCCACCAAAAACCCGCTTGTAACACCTTTGTAGCGATCTTGAAAGAAGCGAAATGACCGTCGTATGATGAGCCGTGGCAATGTAGGAGTATGTCTTTAGCTTCTTCCCTTGTTACACACCTCCTATACAAGCTGTCCACGCTCCTCTTGTACAAGTGTTGCTCGTCCCAAAAGTAGTGGGAGACATCTCTCATAAACTTCTTCTTGTGGTAATGATCAAGGTGAGTAGGCTCCTCTCCACAAGCCAAGAAGTTCACTATATCAGCATACCAAGGTAAGTCTTCTTCCTTAAAACTCAAAACTTCTTTAAACTTGTCTTCAAGCTTCTCACATACCGCTGTGGTGATCATCATGAGTTGCTCTTCAGGAAGTGAATCATCAAGTGGCAAAGCTTCATTGATTCTCATCCTAGAGAGGTGATCAGCAACATCATTCTCTATCCCCTTCTTGTCTTTGATCTCCATATCAAACTCTTGTAAAAGGAGAATCCACCTTAGAAGCCTCGATTTAGTGTCTTTCTTGGAATATATACACCTCAAAGCTGCATGATCTGTGTAGACAACAACCTTAGAGCCTACGAGGTATGACCTGAACTTCTCAAAAGCAAACACAATGGCCACCAACTCCTTCTCGGTGGTGGCATATCTGACTTGCGTGTCATCCAAGGTACGACTGGCATAGTAGATTACATGCAACCGCTTGTCTTTCCTCTGACCAAGAACAGCACCAACGGCGTAGTCGCTCGCGTCACACATGATCTCGAATGGTAAAGTCCAGTCCGGTGCTTGTACTATTGGCGCGGATACAAGAGCTTCCTTGATGGTCACGAAAGCATGAAGACAATCCTCATCAAACACAAAGTCAGCTTCCTTGCATAACAACCCTGTGAGGGGCCTTGCTATCTTGGAGAAATCCTTTATGAATCTCCTGTAGAAGCCTGCGTGGCCTAAGAAACTCCTTACTCCTTTGACATTAACTGGGGGCTCAAGACTCATCATGACCTCAACCTTGGCTTTATCAAACTCTATGCCCTTCTCTGATATCTTGTGGCCAAGTATTATCCTTTCTTTCACCATGAAGTGACACTTCACCCAGTTGAGCACCAAGTTTGTCTCCTAACAACGCTTTAGTACCATGCAAAGATTCAACAAACAAGCAGAAAAGGACGCACCATAAACCGAGAAGTCATCCATAAACACTTCTACCATCTCTTCTATAAGATCAGAGAAGATCGACATCATACACCGCTGAAACATAGCCGGTGCGTTACACAACCCGAATGGCATCCTTCGATATGCGAAGGTGCCATAAGGGCAGGTAAAGGTCGTCTTCTCTTGATCGTTTGGATGGATTGGTATTTGAAAGAAACCACTATATCCATCAAGAAAGCAATAGTAAGGATGATTAGCAAGCCTCTCAAGCATTTGATCAATAAAAAGTAAAGGAAAATGATCCTTTCTAGTATCAGAATTAAGCGTCCTATAGTCTATACACATATGGTGACCTGTTATAGTCCTAGTAGGAATTAATTCATATTTATCATTCTTAATAACCGTGATCCCTCCATTCTTAGGCACCACGTGTACAGGAGAAACCCACGTGCTGTCACTTATGGGATAGATCACGTCAGCCTCTAACAACTTAAGAATCTCCTTCTTAACCACTTCTTTCAAATTCGGGTTTAAACGCCTTTGATGTTCAATAGAAGAAGAGTTCTCATTATCTAAGTGAATCCTATGAGTGAAAAGCATTGGTGAAAGGCCATTGATGTCACTTAGAGAGTACCCAATGGCCTTCCTATACTTTCTCAGCTCATTGAGGAGCGAGTGCAACTCATCATCACTTAAGTTCTCATTCACAATCACGGGGTAGGTATCATTAAGCCCTAAGAAAGCATACCTTGGCCCTTTTGGGAGCTTCTTTAGGTCCACCTTTAGGACTAGCAGCTCGCTCCAGTCCTCATCGTTGCTCTTGTTGACGTTCCCATCCTCAGTAGCCTCCTTAGAACTCGAGACATGACCCAAAAGGCTGCTTTCTTGAACCTTTGTCCCCTCCGAGATCGAGTCTTCCAGTCGATCTTGCACTCGTTCTGGTCCGGATCGAGCAACTTCACTCGATTCACCCACTCGATTTGATTGGGATCAAGCAGGAGATCGAGTCCCTGACTCGTTCTCTGACCTGATCGATTGGCTTCTCTCGGTCTTCCCATCGATTGTTTTGCTGGATCGACCAGTCTCCTCGATCTTCTTGTCGATTGCTGTCTTGGATCGAGTGATCTTCTCGATTGCCTGATCGATCTCTAGGCATCTGCCTTCATCTTCTAACACAACTTTTCTAGAGTCAAGGAGATTAACGTACTTCTGAGTCCTCTGATCCAAGAAACCGTACTCTCCTCTCTCCTTAGTTAATGCCAGCTTCAAGTGATCCTCTTGTGCAAGCTCTTCTAGCAATTCATCTGCCAAGGCATCCAAGGTTTCTATGTATAATACTTGCCCTTCTATGGTCGGCTTCTTAAGGACCTCGTTGATATCAAAATCCAGCTTTATGTCCTTGCCCAAGTGTAGAGCTATCTTCCCGTTCTTGACATCAATGATAGCTCCGACGGTTGCAAGGAACAGTCTTCCTAGTATAAGCGGATCTTTAGGCTCTTCATCCATCTCAAGCACAACAAAGTCAGTTGGTACATTGACATCACTTATTCTCACTGGAAGATCTTCTAGCAAACCCACTGGAAGTCTTACACTTCTATCTGCTAACACAAGGGAGATCCTACACTCTTTGAACCGTGTAAAACCAAGCTTCTTTGCTATAGAATGGGGAATGAGATTGATACTTGCACCCAAATCGCATAAGCAGCTCTTGAACTTCAATGAGCCCAAAGAACAAGGAATGGTGAAGGATCTTGGATCCTCTAACTTCTTAGGAACAATCTCCTTGTGAATGATGGCACTACACTCTTCACTAAGCACCAAGACTTCTTTACTCTCCTTGTTCTTCTTTGTAAGGGTCTCCTTGAAAAACTTAGCACACTTCGGCATCATAGCTAGGCAATCAACAAGAGGAAGCTTGATCTCTACATCCCTTAGATGCTTCTCAAACAAGAGTATATGCTTCTCTATAAGCTGTTTCTTGAAGCGGCCAGGAAAAAGGAGCTTAGGCACATACGGTGGAGGCACATAAACATCTTTCTCTTTAGCAACTTGCTCCACTTTCTTCTCTACAGTAACCTCTTTACCCTTTCTTGGTCTCTCAATCCACACATTATCAAAGTTGATATCCTCATCAGCTGAAAGCTTATCCTCCCCCTCTTGAACCACAATGTTCTCATTGTCTTTAGGTGCAACTCGCGGAGGAAGTTCTTTGCCACTCCTTAATGTAATGGCATTGGCGTATTCCTTGGGATTTTTCTCACACTTGCCTGGTAAGATGCTTTGACTGCTTGTAGTAGCTTTTCCCTTCTCTAACTGCTTGATCTTGTTGTTCAGGTTTGTAATCTGAGTGGAGACGTCAGTGAGAGAGTAATCAAGGTGGTTGTTCATTTCGGCAAACTTCTGATAAGTGGAAGCTTAACCTTGAAGCAACTGCTGGAACATAGCTTGGACCGGATCTTGTTGTTGCGGTTGCATTGGTTGTTGTTGAGGAACAAAGCCGGAAGGAAACATAGGAGTGTAACCTTTGTTGCCTTCCTGCTGTTGCTGACCTTGGAAGTTCCCTTGCAGCTGGCCTTGAAAGCCACTATTCGCTTAAAAACCCTTGTTATAAGGTACAAAGGGCTTTGCTTGCTGAGGAGGGTACACTTGGTCTTTAGGGTTCTCCACGTTTGTGCTTCTGTAAAACAAATTATTGTTGTCTTGGTAGCCTTGAGAGTAGCCTTGTGGCTTGTTGTAGTTCTGACCAGCAACCCAATTAGCTTCCTCTTCTTGGCATTGCTCTAGCTCATCCAAGGCATCTGCAGCTTCCCCAACAAAATGTACATGCTTTTGGTTTGCAAGCATTAGCTTATCTATCTTGGAGAGACTTCATTTCTTTCTTGTTAGCTTCAAGAGCAGCTCCTCTTGGAGCACGGTCGTAATCCTCTGAATAGTTTCCATCACTCAATGCCAGGTTCTCAATGAGCTCCATACCCTCTTCTACTTCTTGGCCAAGGAAGTTTCTTTTGCTTGCCGTGTCAAGTAGTAATCTGATCTCTGGAAGAGCTCCGCGGTATATGGTACTCAAGAGGGTCTCTTCACTGAAGCCATGGTGAGGACAGGCTATAATATAATCCTTGAAACGCTCCATAGCCTCATTGAATGACTCATTCTGTCTTTGAGTGAAGCCACTGATCTCACTTCTCAACCTTGCTGTCTGAGAGCTTGAGAAAAACTTTAAGAGGAAAGCTTTCTTACAGTCAGCCCAAGAAGTGATAGTGCCTTCGGGAAGAGTCTTCTCCCAATGTCGCGCTTTGTCACTGAGGGAAAAGGGAAACAAACGCAGCTTGAAGCTGTCCTCCGAGATGCCATTAAGCATTCCACAAAGCTGCTCAAAGTTGTCTAGATGTGCCAATGGGTCCTCTAAAGCTAACCCATGAAACTTGTTATTTTGCAACATCTGAACAAACCCTGGCTTGATCTCGAAGTTGTTATTCTGGACCGGTGGAGGAGTGATTCCAAAGTGGTTGTGATGCGTATTAGGAGCATCTCCAGCACCAATGATCCATGGGGGTCTAGCCGTGTAGATGGGGTTTCCATTGCCCCTTCCTACAGCACCGTGAGCTGGTGGAGGTCCTTCAGGATGTTCTTTCTCAGCCATTGTTGCAAAGTCTACTGAACCGGCTTGAACAATCTCCTCACAAGCTCTAGCTTGCTCTCTTGCTCTTCTTGTTCTTGAGTGGCCAAGTTGGTGAATATTGTCTAGGGGTGTACGTAAGTTGTTGTCACCCCTAGAACGCAAATTCATGTACATGAAATACACAAGTTTGAAGACAGAGAGATTAATAACCAAACTTAAAGTAAAGGCTTAGTCTTTACTAAACCCCAAATCTTAATGCTTCCTAGCAACTTAAGTTGGCAACGGCGCCGTTTGATAACACGTTTTTACTCAGCAATGCAAGCAGGAGAGGTTATCAAAACTCAAATGCAACACTGAGATGTAGTATAGCATGCAAGTGAGGTATCAATCCACACCTAGTAGCAGGAAGTACACTAAGAATGCAAGGGAATGAGCAAATCTAAGCAGAATAGTACAATGATTGGTAAATTCAAGGAAAACTAAGTGCAACGATCTAATGCAATGAAAAATAATTTTAAAATCCCTGGAAGAGGGTTAACTACCACTAGGAACAAGCAAAAGATAAAAAATGCAAGGCTACTAAAAACTAAAAATCGACCAGTGAATCGACCACAAGATCGAGCACTAGATCGAGCAGAATGGATCGATCTAACAAACAACTTCAAGCAAATGACTTCTAACGAACAGGATGCAAACTAAATGACAAGCGAATAATTGACAGAGGTTTAAAACACTAAAAAGAAGGGTCCAGGGTCGAGGGTCATATTCGAGGATCTCAAAAGTTTAAGCTTTGGTTTGAAAACATTTAGATCTACTCACTTTGTGAGGTTCTCTAGGCCTTGAAAACAAAACAAGAACCATCCATGGCGTGTGGTATGGTTCACTTCCTCAATCTCTTCTCCAAACCCATGGCGTTTGGTGGAAAAAGAGATCGAAGAGCAAGACACACAGATTTCAAATATTGACCTAACTAATCCCCTAAACAACCATGACATGTGGGAAAGGAAGGATTAGCCTCTAGGATATGGTTTTCCAGGACATCTGAATCCTGTCAAGGTAAGACAGCCTTTTGATCATAGAGACCTTTTCCAAGGCTCTCTAGGCTTTAAGATCACAAGATCATAGAAGAGAAGGTATGAAGAACAAAGAAAACACAAAGCTTTAAACCCTTTCAACCCTTTTGAATCTCCTCAACCCCAAAACCCGAAACGACTACTCACTACACATGTTTAAGATCGAAGCAAAAGCAATAAACCGTAAGCTAAGCATGATCAACGAAAGATTAAAGGAAAAACTTGCTTAATATTAAAAGATTCAAGGTTCAAAAACTGAAAAAGCTTATGTTGCAATGGCGAAATCGCCTAAGGTAGATGATAACAAAAAGCAAAAGACAAAATGAAGATAATGAAAGAGATGGCTGCGGTTTGCCAAAAATGGCTAAACCGCAAATGGTCCCCCCTTCGCTACGGTCCAAATCCAGCTGGACGGATAAGGTTAGTCTGAGATCGACTCGGGTCACTCGATCTCTGGGTCGATCTTCTCTTGGATCGGATGACTTCGGTCGATCTCTGAGTCGATCTTGTGTTGATCGGGTTGGAAGCTCGTTCTGATTCTCGATCTGCATGACGTCATTTACGTCCGTACTCCAGATCGATCTCCTCTCTGGATCTTGGTCTCGATCCTTCCTCTTGAATTAACTTGGTGCACTCGATCTTCGGGTCGATCTCATATAGATCGACCTGCCTTGCTCGATCCGCCACTCGATAACGGGTCCTTCGCATGCACTCCTGAGTTCTCTAAGTGTCCACGAGCTTCCTCACAAGCCTTAGCACGTCTACGAATCCTCCAAAGCTCCAAAGTGTCCAAAAACAACCTGAATATGATGCATAATGCAAGAAACATGCGAATGTTAATGCAAAAGTGCTCTAGGACCTAAAATGGTGCAAACTAGCCTAATATGCAAGGTGAATGCATGAGAAACTATCTTAAATGCATGCAAAATACACAAAATATATAGTAATATCATCTTTACGTTGAGCAGATTTCACGATGAAGATCGCATCGAGGTGTTGTATCGAGCAAAACCTCCAGAGCCCTGCTCGATGCAATCGCCCCGAAGACTTTGTCCGTACACCGAAGAGTAAGTACTGTACATTGAGCAAAATGCTCGAGGGTGATCACATCGAGGTGCTGCATCGAGTAGTACACCATAACCCACCTCGATATGGACAAATGTTCTTCAAAACACCAAAACTGCAAGGATGCCTCGATCATTTGGGCACCATCAACCACCTCGACCGATAAATATCCAATCCTCCACCCCTCCAACCACCAATACAAGTACACAATTTCTTCTTCCTTCACTCTTTCCACCTTCATTCTTACATTTCATTGATGATGTTGTGGTATTGCCTCCTTTTGCATTTCTAATACATAGAGACTGTGTATTCTAAGTGTGGTGGAGAGTTTGCTTGGACTAACATTCTGCATCCATATCATATTTGCATTTACATATAGCTTAGCAACCATGCATTTCACTTAAGGCATAGAAAATCACTCAAAATTTGAAAATTTTCGAAAATTGATTTCTTAAAAACAGAGTGTTCATGTGAATTCATATAGGACTTAAACTTCATGCATTCACTTAGGTTGTAGTTTGCATGTATAAATGGGTGCAGTGATAGTGAATCTTTGAAAATGCTAGTGGTTTATGAAAATGACGCCCTTGTTCTTTGATGCATTTGATGAAGCACTTGAAATAAGGCTGAACCACTCTTTGAATTTATGATTCTGAAACTCTTGTTTGAACTTTGAATTATCTTGGTTGTGCATTGCAAGTGATTGCATGGCTACCAATACACATACTTGGATCATCTTCTTCCTTTTCACCACTCTTGTTGATCCAAGTAGCTGATCCTCATCATTAATGGACAGTTAACCATGCCTTGAACCAATCCTTCCTTCTAAACCCAAACACTATTGTGAGAGTTTGTGAGGCCTTGCATCATCATTTTCGAACTTATCTTGGCAAAAAGTGTTAGGAATAAGGCTGGCAAGGAGAAGCTCTCCTGTTGACATCAGCTTGCATTTTGAGCTTGATGCTAGGTTAGGAGTTTTGGGAAAGGGTAGAGATAAGTTGTTTAAGCTTTAAATGTTTGTATCTTTTGAGAAGAGAAGAAGAGTGGGAATGGTTTCAAGAAGAGAATGATATTGTGGAAAGATGATTGTATCTTGCGGTTAAGTGAAAAACGAAGAAAGTTATAAGTTACAAAAAAAAGAGGCGCCAGCAACAACAAGCTTACAAAGATCATCCAAAAGGAGAAAAATCAGACCAAGCAATCCACCAAAAAGGTGATGAAAATTGGCACCTATACAAAAAAGAAGAGCAAGTTCTAAAAGAGGTCGGCCACAAAAGCAAAAGAAGGAGAAGTCACCCACATTTCAAGAAGAAAAATATCAAAAGAGCTTTGGGAAAGGGTAGATTCAGGGGTTTATCTTGGGACATAGACTTAATTAGGATCATCTTTGGGAAGGGTAGAAGATAGCTTTGACTTTCATGCATAAGTGTGCTTTTACCTTTAGCATTTTGCATAAGATAGATTCATTTCATATGAGAGATCCCATGTTTCTTTGAGCCACTGATGAATGAGATCATTTTTATCTCATAATTATGTCCTTTGAACCAAATGCTTTCACTTGAATTGCACAAATTTGATCCATTGGTTACTTGCTAATTGAATGTTAAAAAGGTCAAGTGATTCGAGGGCTTGTGTAGATTGATAACTTGGGAATCATTTTCATTTCGTGATGAGTGTGGCTAAGTTTTAAAGTACAGTTCCATCATTTGAATTTTAGCACTAGAAACATGGACATCATTTTGATATATTGTTAGCATTTTAATGATATAAGTTCCCATTTTAAAACCTCATCACCATGTTTAATCTTTTATTTGCTTGAGGGTAAGCAAAGACTAAGTGTAGGGGTCTTGATAGCTTGCTATATTAGATTAGATTAGGCAGCATTTCATGCATCTTTTCCTCTGTTTTTGCATTATAGTTTAGCATTTCAGTGTTATTTTCACTTAGAATCAACATGGCATGCATTTAGCGTAGGATTGCATACATTTGCATACATGTGCATGTCTGTGGTGACTTTCAGGTGTTTTTTAGAAAGTTTTGAAGTTGGGATGGAGATGGAAGCAACTCATGTTCGAAGGAGATGACAAAGAAGCAGTTTTGCAAACTCTGTATCCGTATCGAGGTCCAACATCAAGCAGAACATCTGTGAAGCTTGCTCGATGTGAAGCGTGGGACGAGGAAGAAAAATTTGGCCGAGGACCCCGAGACTGCACCGAGTTAGTGCACCGAGCTAGGCTTGCCGTACAGGCTGATACAAATGTACATGGCATATCGAGGTGTAGCATCGAGGAGAACACCGAGAACCAACCTCGATATCAAACTGACTGCATCGAGCAGAACACCTTCCTTTGCACCACGATGTGTCAACGCCGAGAGTTGACCAAGATTTTTCTATTTTTTGTCAAACCTTATCTTCTTAGCCTATTTAAGATAAACCTTATCTTTTTTTAGCACTTATTTTCTTTTTTATCTTATTTTTGACCTGAGGGGAAACCCAAAGGGGGATTTGATGAGATTTTGAGCAAGATCACTCTTGTAATAAAGTTTTGCACTTCCTTTGCCATTTTTCTTCTAGTTCTTGTTTAATCATGTTAGATCTATCTTTTCTGCTTGTTTCTGTTGATTTCGTGATGTGTAGTGAGTAGTTTCATATAATTTGAGGTCGGAGCAGATTTTGGGATGATTAGTTGATAGCTTAAGGAGTTTTGGTTTAATCCTTGCTTGGTTTACCATGCTTAGTTGTTCTTAAAGCTTAAGTAGCTTGTTTAAGTGAAATAGATTATAGGTGTTTGCTGTTTCACAAGTGTTTGTTGAAATGCCTGAAAGAACTATGCTTGGGATAATTGCTTAGATGATCATATTGCGTCTTAGTACATTGTTTGGTCTTTAAGAATCTTGTGTTATCATGCTGGTTTTGTACAGATACGCCATCACAAGTGGCCATCACAAGTGGGTCTGACATGTGCATTACTTAGATATTTTTGCTCTGATTGCAAATTGATTGAATTAGTGGTTGATTATGAATCTTGCTTTTTATTAGTCTTAACTACCCTAGGTTTGAAACTAAGTTATCCCCAAGTCATCATTGCTCTAGCTTTGAATCAGCGCCTTATTGTTCTTTGAATTTGATCATCTTGTGCTCTAAATTCCTCTGTTTTTAGTTGCTTTGCTTTGTCCATTCCTTGCCTTGCATTTCAAGTTATTGCATTTAGCTTCCAACATAGTTCTTGCACTTATATTGCTTTGTTTACCTTAATCATGTTGCATTTAGGTCATTGCCTTGTTAGTTTCTGTTGCATTTAATCTCTTTGTATTGCATTACTTGCTTTAGTCTTGCTAGATTTTCCTTTTGGTAGTGCATTTCTTCTTTGATCACTTAGGTTGTTAGAATCTTTTTTCTTCATCATACATGGTTAAGCTTAGTTAGTGCCTTGCATCTCTTTTATTCTAGCTCCTAGATGGATTGATAAAACATCATCTATACTACTTCTGATTTAGAGAGGGTTTGAATTTAGTGACCCAAAAGTCCTTCTTCAGCTGCACTGTTTGATTTGCTTCTCATGAGCTGGCGCTTCTTCCCTTTTCAAGGTGGAGAACGGTTGTGTCAACCGTCCCACTAAATGGGTGTCGCGTCTTGATATCCCTTGTATTTACACCATTTAGGGCTGCATTTAGTACATATTCTGGTCCTCTTTTGCATGTTTTCCTTTTGCTTTTGTTCCATTTTCTTCTCCTTTTAGACTTAGGTTGCATGTAGAGTATAGTTTGCATTTTGGATGTTTTTAGGTGCTTTTGGAGCTAGAAGGAGCTTGGAGGAGTTTTGAGAATGATACAAGATGCAAGCTGGGCAAAAGGGAGCAATAAGGATCACAGCAGAAGATCTCTGCATAAGTTTTCTGTCAGAGCACAGAGAGTATCGGTCAAGGATGACCGATACAGAGCAATATCGATCACCAGTATCAGTCAAATGTGATCGACACAAACACATCGGATGGAGTTCGGTCATATGTGTCGATCACTCCAGACCGATATGGATCCATTTCGATCACTCAAGACCGATGCAACTGACCGATACTGACCCAGCCCGAACCTGTTTTTAATTATGCTTTTGCCATTACTCTAGGGCTTTCTTCTCTAGGCTATAAATAGCCCCTTTTCCAGATTTTCGAGAGGTCTTGTAAAAAATACTCTTCTTAAGCATTTTTTTTAAGTTTGTAAGACAATTTCTTTGCTTTGTTTAATATAATCAAGTATTTGCTTTAATCTTTCTTTAATCTTTCTTTTAATCATGATTAGCATCATTTTCTTTTGTGATTTGGTGTTAAATATGATTATGAGTGAGTAGTCATCTTAGGGTTTCTAGATGTGGTAGATTAGGGGGATTTAAGGCTTGATTAAGGCTTGTTAAGTGCTTTAGCTTATGGGTTCCTCTCTATTAATCTGTTATTCATTCTAGATTAGTCTTGATCAAACTTGTCTAAGTTGTTAGCTTCCTCTTATGCCCACCAAGTGTTTGATGAAATGCTGATCATGTTTAATAGAGGATTTGCTGGCCTTGGCTCAAGAGATTGACTGTTTAAGGAGCATTTTGACTTGAATAGAGTTGTTTTCTCTTGCTTGCTTGATGTTTTAGCAGTAATGAGAGTTAGTTCTTGTTAAAATGTTTAGCAAAGGGTTATTTGCCATGAGATTGGATCTAACTAGCTTAATTGTGAACTCTATGTCTAGGAATCACCATTGCTTGCTTACTTGCTTGATCAATGTAGTTTGAAACAGCCTAGTTAATGTCTGAAATTCCCCAAAGTCAATAACCACATCTAGGAACCTGCCTTTCTCTTATTTGAATCTCGAATTTGCTTTGTTTTGCTCTGTTTTTCTTACTTAGAACTGCTTAGTTTGCTTTTTTATTCACTTTGTTTGCTGCTTGTTTCACTTAGGTTGCTAGAACTGTTGCTTAGGCAACAAAACCAATTCCCTGCTTGCTTGACTTAGAGATTTTACTCTCAACTCTTCTGTTTTCAACTCTTCCCATTGGATTGACAAAAAACCCATACTACAACTGACTAGTACAAGGGTGATTGAATCAACAATCACTCACAAATCTTGTATCAATTTGGTGCCGTTGCCATTTGAGAATCAGTTTGAATCATTAGAGTTTGTAAAATCTTTAAGATCATGCTTTTACTTTTCTTTGGTTACTAATTCTCTTTGACTCTCACTTCTGTCTTTCAGGTATATGAACTTGAGATCCAGAGGTTCAAACAATCTTGTGGATTTCATAGACAACATCAATCTGCTGGATAGAGGACAGAGAGCAAGGAATCATCAAGAAAGGCAGCAACACTTGCAAAGACTTGGTATGAACAATCAGGATCAAGTCATGGATGACATCAGATATCAGGGTCCTCCAGGAGCTGCAGGCGCTCAGGGTATACAAGGACATCAAGGTGTTCAAGGCTTACAGGGTGAGCAAGGACCAAGAGGCGCTGCACAATCCCCAAGAGCAGCTAGACCTATTGGCGCTGGTGATGCACCAAATGCCTACAACAACAGGACATATATCATTCCACCAGCTGCCCAAAACAACAACTTTGAAATCAAGTCTGGATTGATTTCAATGGTTCAGAGCAGCAAATTTCATGGGTTACCACTTGAAGACCCTCTAAATGATCTGGATAATTTTGACAGGCTGTGCTCACTCACAAAGATAAATGGAGTAAGTGAAGATGGCTTCAAGCTCATGTTGTTTCCCTTTTCCCTAGGAGACAAAGCACATCTGTGGGAGAAAAAACCTTCCCCAAGGAAGTATCACCAGCTGGGATGAATGCAAGAAAGCCTTTCTAGCAAAGTTTTTCTCCACTTCAAGAACTGCTAGGATAAGAAATGAGATCTCAGGATTTGCACAGAGGAACAATGAAAGCTTTGGAGAAGCTTGGGAGAGATTCAAAGGTTACACACTGCAATTCCCTCATCATGGCTTCTCACAAGCCTCTTTGCTATCCACTCTCTACAGAGGAGCCTTACCCAAGATCAGAATGCTCTTGGACACAGCATCCAATGGAAACTTCCTGTCAAAAGATGTAGATGAAGGTTTGGAGTTAGTAGAGAACTTGGCTCAGTCTGATGGAAATTACAATGAGGAGTTTCACAGAGCACCAAGGAGTGCAAATGATGAGTTAGAGTCTACCAAGAAAAAATTCAAGTCTCTACATGAGAAGCTGGACTTGTTGCTAAGGGAAAAGAAAGAGGTTCACTTTGTGGGAGACATAGTTCAGCTTGATGATCAGGAGCAATGCCAAGTTGAGGAGATGAACTATTTGGGAAATCAAGGTGGCTATAACAACAATGGGAACTACAGACCCAATCCCAACTTGTCCTACATGAGCAACAATGGTGCCAACCCACAAGATCAGGTTTACCCTCAACGGCAACAGCATGCTGCCCCAAGACCTTTTGTTCCCTACAACAACCAAGGTTTTCAACAGAGGAACAACAACTATCAGCCAAGAGCGCCCTACAACCTTCCAGGATTCAACGCCCAAGCCCAAGGACAAGCTTCCTCTAGCTCTCAAGACACTGAACTCAAGACCCTCATGCAGCAAATGATCAACACTCAAGTCACTACAACCTTGGAAATGAACAAGAAGTTTGCAGAGGTCCACAACAAAATTGATTCAGTACATGTAGAGCTTACCAAAAAGTTTGATGGGATGGCTGCAAGAGTCAAAACACTGGAGAACAACAAAGGCATAGCTGGTCCTAAGCCACAAGGACAGTTTCCTGGAAAACCAGAAGCCAACCCAATGGAGTTCTGCAATGCCATTGTGCTAGAAGAAGGAAGGAAGAGTTCTTGGAAATTAAAAATGACCAAGGAGCTGTAGAAGAAGGACCCTTTGGAGATAGGGAAAACTCAGATGATGAAGAGTGGTGGGCGCCACATGAAGTTGTTGACAACACAAAGGACTACTTGGTGAAAACTGCTGATGATAAGGAGAAACCTCAAACAGCTACTCTTCCTGTCTATTAACCAACTATCCCTTTTCCAGGAAGGTTCAAGGAACAGCTAGTTCAGAAGTATGAAACTCTATATGCTGCTCAGATGGAATTGAGGGGTTTGAATGGCCAAGAAGAACTTGAGAAGCTAAGGGTGAAGACTGGAACACCTGAGGTTAAGGAGCTCACTATAAAAAAACTTGGAGATCCAGGCTGTTTCACTCTCCCATGTGAACTTAAGGGGCAGACCTTCAAGAGCTGTCTTTGTGACCTTGGAGCAAGTATCAATCTTCTCCCATCATCTACTGCTAAGGCTCTTGGCTACACTCAACTTCAGGAGAGTAATGTATCCCTTACTATAGCTGATGGGACAGTAAAGAAACCACTTGGGAGTCTCAAGGATGTGCCAATGATGATAGAAGGAGTAATCATTCCCACTGATTTCCTAGTGTTTGATGTGGAAGGGCATATAAAGAATGCTATCATTTTAGGAAGACCTTTTTTAGCCTCAGCTGGAGCAGTGTTTGATGGTAAGGAATGCACTATTGAGCTGAAGCTGACCAAGAAGAAGGTTCTAAGGTTTGACTCCAAGGGGAATAAGTTGAAGAATGAGCAAGCCTTCTCAATGGAGATTAAGAAGCTGAAGCAACTTGGAAAGAACTGGCCAAAGTTTGAAGGCTACCAAGGAGAGAGTTTTGATGGCTGTTGCTTGGTCAAGTTGTTTGAAGACACCACTGAAAAGGGGGTCTTTGAAGTGGTTGGTTACAAGAATCTGAATGAGATCAAGTTGGGTACTAACAAAGGGGAGCTGGTTTTGCAACCAAGGGTCTCTAAGAAGGGAGAATTCATCTTTAAACTTCAGCAAGAGGGGAAGACTATGCCTTTTGCCAAGATAAAGATGAATAGAGTTTCTGCTAGAGTCCAAAGGAGCAAGCCACCACCAAGGAGTTCCAAGACTCCTTCCCCTCACCTCAACTAAAGAGGTAATCAAAGTCAAGCTTAGTGACTTTAAACAAGCACACTTGGGAGGTAGTCCCATGGTATCCTTTTGTTATGCTTTCTAGTTTATCTTTTATGCTTTGTTTTAGTGTATAGAAACAGGATTTCGAACTGGGTTTGAGAAAGTCTGATGGGGACAAAGAACAGGTGTATTCTGGCTGATATCGGTCATTTGTATCGGTCATCAGTATCGATCATGATTGAGCGATATCAGTAGAGGCAGTCTATACCAGTCAACATATCGGTCACTTGTGACCGATATGGGAAGAAGTTTTGAAAGCAGAACAAATTTTGGTCATTCATATCGACCATACTTGATCGATATAAACACACCGTATGATTTTCGGTCCAGAGTATCGATCACTGGTGATCGATGAGATTCTTGGAATCATATCGGTCACCAGTATCGATCACTCAAGATCGACACAATCATGCCGAATGTATTTCCGTCAAGTGTGTTGATCACTGATGACCGATACTAATACCAGGAAGCACGTTAGTCTCCAGTGTTGATCACTCATGACTGAAAATGCAATTTCAGTCAGTAATATCGGTCATGAGTGACCGAAACTCCATCCGAGGTGAGTATCTAAACTTTCAAAATTTTTTACCTCCGTTGGTTTGAAGCCAAATGAGTTTGAATTTTTAAATGGTATTCCTTCTAACCTCTTTCCTAGTTTCTGAAAACTTTTGTTTTTGTCCCCCACACTTTTGATTCCTTATGTTTCCTCACCAACCATTGATTCATTTGGTTTCCTCTCTTTTCTCTCTATTTAAGCAACAACTTTCTCCACTTGTCTTCACACTTAAACTCACTCTTCTTCTCACCTAAAGCTCGAAACAACTAGTTCTTTTTCTCTTTTATTGCTTTCTCTAAGTGTTCAGAAGCTCACTAATGGTTTGCTTCCTAAACTATCTCTCTTTGCTCTTACTCTTTGCTTATGTTAAAAATTGCTTAGTAAGAAGTTCTTAAGAGCAAGCAGTGTTTAGTTTTGATTGTTGCGCTGTGATTTTGCAATTTTGATTTGTTTTGAAATATCAAGCTAGATGTTGAAGTTCTGTTTAATGTCTATTTATCTCATTGCTTGTTTATCTTCATCCACTTGCAAGATCATAATCTCTTTTCCCTAAGAGCCATTTTGCTAGAATGTCATGCATAACTGTTTATCTTTTGTGCATTCTAGCTTATTTAGTTGCTAGCTTTTGATCTCTTCTTGCTTTGAATAAGTTTAAGCTTGTTGATAGGACTTGTTAGACTTTTCTTAGCTTAAAGAATTTCTCCATTAAAAGCATTCAGCTATTTGGTTCTTCAGCTTTTATTCTTTCACTTTCCTTGTCTTCAAGCTTTGCTTTTGAAGGTACCATGGGAAGAACAAACATAGCTGCTGGGAAAAAGGAAAAAGCACCTCAGGAAGCACCAATCCAACCAAGAACAAAGAAAGATAAAGGAAAGGGCAAAGCTGATGAGCAATCCTCCAAAACCGCTGGAAAGAGACCGGTTGGAAATAAAGGAGAAAATCAACAAAGGAAGGGCAATGCTGCTAAAGAACTCATGGAGGCTTTCAACCAGTGCACTTTCAAGCCAACAAGATATCCATGCACCTCTACAATGAAGGCACTTGGACTCTATGGTGACTGTAAAGCCATATTTGAGCGCATGGGCCTTGGAGCTTTCATGGAGATGCCACTCCCATCTTACCAACAGCTCACTTACCAATTCCTCTCCACACTCAAGGTGGTCTGGTATGAAGACAGTGAACTCTCAAATGGCGATGGATGGATTTCTTTTCGGATTGGCAAGGAAAAGTTCTCCTCAACATTCACAGAGATCGCCAAGGATCTAGAGCTGAAGTCCCACCCCACCAAGCTGAGCAGGTTCGAAATCCCAAGTATGCAGCACATCATGCTGTGGGGCATTATTGGGGTTGGGAAATACATTCCTGGAAGATCAAGGAACCAACACCTAAGGCATCCAGCTGTGAGATATGTCCACAAAGGACTTGCGAATACACTTTTTGCAAGGAAGGAGACAACATATCTCACAGGAAGGGAGGCAGATCTGATATACCAAGGACTGTATGATCTTTTGGGAGGCGACGAGTATGGAGAAACTATCAGAGCACCGAAAAGCTAGCCCTGCTATGTGGCTATGCTGATGGAACAGCTCTTATCCTACCAGAGCTGGGTCTTAAGTAAGACAAAGAAGGAAAGCAGCCCTCAAGTGCACATTGGGGGAGTTGTGACAACGGTTCTACAGGCTAGTGGAGTAGACCTTGAGAGATATGAAAATGATGCACTTGAACCACTATGGATTGACATTGATTATCTCAAGAGGAGCCATTACCTTGAAAGAATCATTGGTGGAACGCATGTGTCCAACTTCATCACATGCCTTGATACACCAGCAAAATTCCTCCTCTCCAATCCAAAGCTTACATCCTTCATCAGAAAAGGAAACATCAGCTTCAACCCAAGCACTGAGGATCTCTACACAGGCGGCCCTATTCCTACAGTAGAAGAAGAAGAAGACAGTGAAGAAGAAGAGGAGCACACTGAAGAGATTAGAGAAGAAGAAGAAGAAGATCAATGGAATGCTACTGCTGGCGCTGAAGGCCAAGGAAGAACCTATAAAGAAGATGAGCTTGAAGAAGAAGAAGTGTTGAACTACATCTCAAGGCAGTTCCACTTCCAGCCCTATGAAGCTCCCAACCAAGGAAGCTCTTTGAGAGCAGCTCATGAGCACATCAACACACTCCAGAAGTGGTGCAAGTGGCAAGACAAAGCCATCAAAGGGCTTATGAAAATGGTGAAAGGGAAGTTCAAGAAAAACAAGGCTACATCAGCAAAAACTTCCCACCACAGCCACACCCAAGAGCTCAACTCTCAACAAGAAGAGCAACTTCACCAAGCTGAGCCAACTGAAGAGGAGGAAGCTGTATGGAACCCCCATGGAAGACACTCATTCCATGCACAACCAAGTGATCAATGGGGTACATGGACACAACCAAGGGCCTCATCCTATGAGCCAAGAGCCCATGTTCCATAAGCTTGGGAGGCGTCAACCTCCAACCCCACTGAAGTTCAGGAGACATGGCAATGGGGCACACAAGGGACTTCTTCACAAGCTGAGCAACTATGGTCAAGCTGGGTTCAACCACCTCAAGAAGCAGAGCATTCCACTCAAGTCTATGAGAGAAGGAAGAGGAGAGCTAGCAAGTCTCCTCAAACCTCAGGATCATCCCACAACTCCTACCATTGAACCAAGTACCACATCTTTTCCATTGTTCTATACCATTCCATCTTTTTATTTTTGTAATATATTTTGTTGCTTCTCTCTTCTATTGCTTTCATTACACAAGGGACTGTGTAATTTATGTGTGGGGGAGAGATTTGGGGTTTGACTTTGTGTTCTGTTTTCTTAGTTTTTCTTTTTCTTTTCATTTTGAGTCTCATGCATATCATGCATACATGTAAGGCATAGAAAAACACAAAAAAAAATCGAAAACTTTTTTAAAAATTTTGCATTTTTTGCAAACCAAAAAGAAAGCATGTAGTTGCATTTCATTCTTCTAGGATTGAGTCTAGTGTTGACATGTAGGTTACATTGCATTTGCATAGGGCATTATGATGAATTTTCCTTGTAAAGTGCTTAGTGTTTAGAGATGATTTCAGTTTTTAAGTGCTTAGTTGTTTGATGCATCATATGATTGCTAGAAGTTAAGACTGAACCATGCTTAGATTGCTAGATTTGGTCTTCTCATCTCATTCTGAAAGCATTTGTTCTCTGAAAATCAACTCTATCAACTTGAACTTTAATTTGGACTTTTAATTATCATGTCTTATGCATTGAAAAGTGATTACATGGCTACCATATACATATTTGGATCATCTTTCTCCTTTCTACCACTCTTGTTGATCCAAATAGCTGATCCTCATAATTATGGGACAGTTACATCATCACCCTTAACCAAAACCTCCTTCTGAGCCTAAACACTATTGTGAGAGCTGTGAGGCCTTTGCATTGCATTTTCGATTTTGTCTTGGCAAAAAGTGTTAGGAATAAGTCTGGCAATGATTAGCTCTCTTGTAGATATCAGCTTGCATCTTGAGCTTGATTCTAGGATAGGAGTTTTGGGGTTTAAAGGGTAGTGTAAGTGGTTTGAACTTCATGTTTATATGTTTTGAAAGAAAAGGAAAAGATCTGAAATAGTAGAAAAGGGGAAACAGTTTAGTATTGTGGTTAAGTAAAGGGAATAAAAGCTCTAAGTTCAAAAAGAAGAATTGGCGCCAACAACAATGCTTAGAATGGTCCAAAAGAAGAAAAATCTGACCAAGAATCAATCCACCAAAGGTGATGAAGGTGCCAACACAACAAAGAAGAGCAAGTCCCGACCAAAAAGAAGCAACCACACAAGCAAAAAGAAGAAGTTTCCCCAGCGATGTAGATGGGTAAAGGGTAGAGTTTAGGAAAGGGTAGACTTAGAGGGTTCACTCTTGGGTTTAGAAATGCTTAGGATTCATCTTTGGGAAATAAGGGTAGAAGAGAGCTTTGAATTGCATGCATAAGTGTGCTTTTACCTTTAGCATTTTGCCTAAGATGTAGTCATTTCATTGAGTGATCCTTTATGTTTTTGAACCCTTGTGCTTAAATGAGATCATTCTTATCTCATAACCTTACCCTTTTCAATCAAATGTCTTCACTTGATTTGCATAAGCATGATTTATGTTATGAACTTAATTGAATGTTAAAGAGTTGATTGATTTGAGCATTTGCCTAAGTTGAGATTTGAGATCATTTTGAAACATGATGAGCATGGCTAGGATCTTTAAAGTATAGCTGATTATGTTTGCATCCTACAACTAGGCACTTAAGCATTGAAATCATCTCTTTACCTTTGCACTTTTAGAATCTGAATGCCAACTTTCAAACCTCACTCTCCTATTTGTTCTTATTTGCTTGAGGACAAGCAAAATGCAATTGTAGGGGTGTTGATATCCCTTGTATTTACACTATTTAGGGCTGCATTTAGTACATATTTTGGTCCTCTTTTGCATGTTTTCCCTTTGCTTTTGTCCCATTTTCTTCTCTTTTTAGACTTAGGTTGCATTTAGAGTATAATTTGCATTTTCTTTGTATTTTGGATATTTTTAGGTGCTTTTGGAGCTACAAGGAGCTTGGAGGAGTTTGGGAATGATACAAGATGCTAGCTGGGCAAAAGGGAGCAAGAAGGATCACAGCAGAAGATCTCTGCAAAAGTTTTCAGTCAGAGCATGGAGAGTATCAGTCAAGGATGACCGATACAGAGCAATATTGATCACCAGTATCGGTCAAATGTGATCGACACAAACACACCGGATGGATTTCGGTCATATGTGTCGATCACTCCAGACCAATATGGATCCATTTTGGTCACTCAAGACCGACGCAACTGACCGATACTGACCCAGCCCGAACCTGTTTTTAATTACACTTTTGTCATTACTCTAGGGCTTTCTTCTCTAAGCTATAAATAGCCCATTTTTCTAGATTTTCGAGAAGTCTTGTCAAAAATACTGTTCTTGAGCATTTTCTTTAAGTTTGTAAGACAATTTCTTTGTTTTGTTTAATATAATCAAGTATTTGCTTCAATCTTTCTTTTAATCATGATTAGCATCCTTTCCCTTTGTGATTTGGTGTTAAACATGATTATGAGTGAGTAGTCATCTTAGGGTTTTTAGATGTGGTAGATTAGGGGGATTTAAGGCTTGATTAAGGCTTGTTAAGTGCTTCAGCTTATGGGTTCCTCTCTATTAATCTGTTATTCATGCTAGATTAGTCTTGATCAATCTTGTCTAAGTTATTAGCTTTTTCTTATGCCCACCAAGTGTTTGATGAAATACTGATCATGTTTAATAGAGGATTTGCTGGCCTTGGCTCAAGAGATTGACTCTTTGAGGAGCATTTTAACTTGAATAGAGTTGTTTTCTCTTGCTTGCTTGATGTTTTAGCACTAATGAGAGTTAGTTCTTGTTAAAATGTTTAGGAAAAGGTTATTTGCCAAGAGATTGGATCTAACTAGCTTAATTGTGAACTCTATGTCTAGTAATCACTATTGCTTGCTTACTTGCTTGATCAATGTAGTTTGAAACAGCCTAGTTAATGTCTGAAATTCCCCAAAGTCAATAACCACATCTAAGAACTTGCCTTTCTCTTATTTGAATCTCGGATTTGCTCTGTTTTGCTCTGTTTTACTCTGTTTTTCTTGCTTAGAATTGCTTAGTTTGCTTTTGCTTTCACTTTGTTTGCTGCTTGTTTCACTTAGGTTGCTAAAACTGTTGCTTAGGCAACAAAACCAATTCTCTGCTTGCTTGACTTAGAGATTTTACTCTCAACTCTTATGTTTTCAACTCTTTCCATTGGATTGACATAAAACCCATACTACAATTGACTACTACAAGGGTGATTGAATCAAGAATCACACACAAATCTTGTATCACGTCTGTGCACTGTTCAAGATAAACTTAATTGGAAACTCGTCCCTGTGCCTTTATTATTTTTTGCTGCTGGCCCGAGACTTGCAATTGACCCCTTATCTCCTCCCTCTTTCCTTCGAAACATTTTTCTACCACCCTCGAACTTCTTAATTTGTCTAATTGATTTATCGATATCGCTTAAGCATTCACCGGTATGGCTGACAAGGCTTCGGTCACTCTCGGCTCGTCTCTAATTTTTCGAAGGTGCTTCCGGGTTCAAAGGTGTCTCGTATGGCTCCCAAGGCAAGATCAGCTGCAAACGTTCTCACCGAACAAAGCGCGAGTCGCTTCTCGGGGCAAGTACTTCTTTGCCGCCCCTTCTTTATCAGACTCTGCAACCTTGCCTCCCTGAGGAGTCTGCAACATTCTCTGGCCACTCTACAGCATTACTTGGCATTCGGCACCCAGTGCGACGATCGTACCCGCTCCCCGTACCTGACTATTTATGGTCTAGTCAAGGCGATCGGGTCGGTGACGTATCCCCAAGACACCTTCATGGGAGCGTAAGAACATGAAGAAATAGCCATGGAGGAGGTGCGAAAGCTGCGTCTGGTAGTAAGCTCTCAGGGCTTCTCGGGAAATGGCTATTCCGGCCTTGGGGAGATTCTTTTGACTCTTAGATCAGGGTCTAGGTTTCGATCTCTTGTAAGCGTTTGCACGCAGAGCCCTGCCGGGTCGACGCTCTCTTGGAAGAGATTTGGATCCTCAGGGAGCATCTGGTGTTGGTCTCTGGTCATGTGGGGTGAGCGGTTTGTGGCACCGCATCCCTGAGAACAACATCAGGCACTGATGGAAAACAACGTCAAGAGGAGCCGGATATCTCAGACAGCCTAGCAAAGGCCGCGACTCTGGCAGCACATCTCTGGACGGCTAACATGGAGCTGCGGGGAGGGCTGAGTGAACCCCGTACGCGCGTTTAGACTCTTGAGTTTACAAGGGCACCACCAGCCCGAGGTCCGTTTACCCCCGGTGTTTCCTTTATCCGCTAGGCGCGAACTTGCGGTCCTTTCCTGTACACTCTCGTGGCGATGGGGGCTGTTACTTTGACCAATATATGTGCGCCAAGGTGCAGACACTCTTGGCTGGCTAGAGCCTCGAGTGCCGTCGAGGATTTGCTTTCCCGCAGATGTGATTTGCGGGACGAGCATCTTCGAGGATCTTTGCCCCCGAGGCTGGTGACTTGGCTCAGCTCCAGGAGCAGGGGTCTCCTCCCTGCTCTGCCGCATATTTTACTTTTTGTTGTGCGGTGCCTCAGTTCGACTTTTGCCGTCTTTGGCCACCATGGTTTAGGGCTGCTTCAGTGACTGGTTGCTTGGCAGCACAATGACTACTTCTTTCGTGAGGCTTGTTCAGATGCTTGTTCTTGGCTCGGCCATTCTGCATCAAGCAAACATGTTGGTGTTTTGCTTGATGTTACACCTCGATGTGGAACGTCTCGTATTCGGTTGCAATGCTTGCCGGTGGTTGTCGTACCAGATATCGTCTCGTGCTCGAGCCAGCTGATAACATCCATATCGAGCAGAACCTTGGATGTTCTGCCCGATGCTACTCCCCGGTGTGACTCCATCGAGCAATCTCATCGATGTACGGGTTGTAGCTCCACGATGTACGGACTGGGGACTGCATCGAGCAAGCGTTTTGGTTTTTTTGCTCGATGCAACACATCGGTGTGATCTCCACTGTGCATTTTGGTCGATGTACGGTCTACTCTCTTCAGTGTACGGACTGGGGCTTCAGGAGCGATCACATCGAGCAAGGCTTTTGGTGTTTTGCTTAATGCTACACCTCGGTGTGATCTCCATCGTGCACCCTTCTCGATGTACGGACTGCTCCTTCCCCGAGATAAGCTGTATCGAGCAGCAATGACAGATGTTCCTGCTCGATATGGTACCTATATATGAAAACAGAGATTTCTTTCCTTGACCTTTAAACCATCCTACACAGCCATGGACCTGTTCTTTGACTTCTGAAACACTAAATAAAGACATTAGTAGTAAAAGAAAGCATATATTTACAAGGATAGTCATGAGATTACCTCCCAAGTGTGCTTGTTTTAAGTCACTAAGCTTGACTTTGATGGTTTGAGGACTAGTGATAAGAGGTTGATGGAGCTGGTGCTCCTTCCTCTTTCTTCTTGTAAATCCAGGTGCCTACTGACATCAGTTTCTTCTTCTCACAAGCTGTTTTCCTGTTTCTCCTCTTCTTGACACTTGGTGTGATCAAAGGCTTCACTTCTTTGGTGATCAAGGAGACTGTCTCTCATCAGCGTGTTCATTGTGATGCTCATAGCATGCTCCACACGCTCTGGAAGTTGCTGTTGCTCACTCTCTTCTTTAACAATTGTTCCACAAAAAGTTATGGAAGGAGAGACAATTTTGTAGACTTTCAACTCATCAACATTCTTCAAAATCACAGAGCCTCTCTTGAAGTCTACTTGAGCTCCTGCTGTTGCCAAGAATGTTGTTCCTAGAAAAAGTGGCACCTCTCTTGAATATGTCTTCTCTATAACAACAAAATCTGTTGGCACCAAGCAATTCCCAATCTTCAAAGAGAAATCCTTCAACATGCCCAAAGGTCTTGTTGAGGTGTTATCCACAAAAGTGATAGAAGCTTTACAGGGCTTCAACTCCTTAATTTTTGTGTTAATGTGATGTCATTGGAGATGACAAAGATGTTGAGAATCACCAAGTTGAAGCAATACTAGTCATAATCTCATTTGTGGATTCATCAACAAGGCAACCCATATGATTCTTTGAAGACTGTCCCTTGGGAATTGCATAATCCAAATAGACTTTATAGTAATGAATAGGGGGCAGTCTAAATATCTTCCTTTGCTGCTTGGGACCCCATTTTGGAACACTGTCGGCGTTGAGATAAACTTCACCAAGAAGAGGGTTACACTCAAGATGGTGAATGAGTAGGTTAGATAAGCAATAAAATCTCCTTGTTCAAAGTTTTGTGGAACCATTAAAAGTGAGGAGCTAGATGCTGAGAAGCCTTCTAAGATTGTTGAGCATGCTATGAGCTTCAGAGTTGAGTTCTTGAAAGGTGTCAACCCACTAGACCACAATGAGTACCAAGGAGAAAATATTGATGGGGAAAACCTCTTGAAGATGTTTGAGGGTCTAAGTGTGGAGGTTAAGGATGAACAACCAAAGAGCAAAAAGAAGCTCAGAAAGGAGAGGAAGAAGGCTCAATCAGGGGCCAACTATTTGTTTGTTAAGAGAGGAGAAGGGAATGTGATTCCCTTTCATGCTCCTTATTGATTTTTAAACCATGAAAAGTCATGTGACTTTAAACAAGTGGGAGGTATTCTCAAGACTATCCATGTAAATGTTAGTTCCTTTTATTATTATTGATATGTTTTATTTAGTGTTTCAGGTTGATTAGATGGTCACTTGGTGTAATAAAAGGGTGTAGAGAGGCGAAAGAGAAAAGCTTTGTTTCTGTATCGAGCAGGCGTACCATGAAAGGCAACCTCTGTTCTGCTCGGTACAAACCATGCCGCCAAGGAGGAAGCTATACCGAGGGACCTGCTCAGAGGATATTGTACTGAGGAAAGACCGCCGTACATCGAGGGTCCTGCACTGAGGAGATCATACTGAGGAGGGCACACTGTACACCATAGGACCTGCTCCGAGGCGATTGTATTGAGGAAAGCACACCGTACACTGGGGTACTAGCTCAGAGGCGATCATACAATAGAGGCACGGACGTACACTGAGGAGGGCATCATTTCCCTCCATGGTACAAAGTGATCCAATGTTTTTCCCCTTCACGGTGTACCAGAGTGCAAAGTCGGCTAAAAACTACCACATCGAGCAACTATACCGAGGATGGCATAATTAGTTATGCTCGGTGCGACATGTGGTGTGTCTCGATCGCGCATTTGCAAGGCTGGAGACAAACTCCCACGAAGTCTCCATACCAATCAAACACATCGAGCAGGGCACTCTACATCTGCTCAATGAAAGTCATATGAGGGACA
Organism: Thlaspi arvense; assembly: GCA_911865555.2. Classification (NCBI taxonomy): domain Eukaryota; kingdom Viridiplantae; phylum Streptophyta; class Magnoliopsida; order Brassicales; family Brassicaceae; genus Thlaspi; species Thlaspi arvense. The sequence continues at coordinate 13,025,486 of OU466861.1, forward strand.
TTAAGCTTGGCGACTGTCTAGATCTGAAATCGAAGGAGCTTTGTGCCATACCGAGCATACTTACTGATAAATCATGGTTTTTAACCATGATATGAGTCTCTTTTATTGAGTCTTTTTTGTCTTTTCAGAGTCCTACATGAGGTTATATCATGATTGGAGAACAACTGGAGGTTTTGGAACATTTTGGATCAAAGCAAGAATCTTTCCCGAATGAAGCAACTTAGAAGACGTTACTCTGCACTGGTGACGATCGTCACCAACCAAGGGTGACGCTCGCCACCCACATCTAAGGAAGGGTCATGCGATTTTATTAAAAGATGGAGAAGAAATTACACTTTTGGCCCAGAGGTTCTAATATTTGCAAAAGGCCCCATTCGTGTTTTAGTTTGTATATTAGGTTTTTCAGCTGTTCTTTGGCTGGTACCTGATTTTCTAGAGAATTTTTATAAGAGATTTATTCAGAGCTTTGAGCGAGACAAATCATGTACTCTTTTAGAGAAGATTTTGAACCCTTGTTTCTCTCTTCATATCTTTTTACTGCAGTTTATTTCAGTTATGATTTATGTTATCATCTCCATGTCTGAGTAATCTGCCAGTTAGGTTAGGATGATTTAAAGGTTGATGAATAGTTTGTAGAATTGCTAACTACTACGGAAATCCATTGGTTCTTCATAAATACTTGCATTCATATCGATTTTTAGAACTGATCATCTTGAAAATCAAACTCTAGGTTGTTTAATAGATGTGAGAACATTGTTAATCACCTCAACTAGTATTAGTGAGCAAAACTACTATTTGCAAAGAGATTTGGCTTAGGAGTTTTGTGAACAATTGAGACATGATCATTAATGCTTGCTTGATTTATTAGAATTTGCAAAGAGATTTGAAATTATGTGATTTATGCATAGATAACTTCTGCAATGTAAACTGATTAGTTATATCATTGTGTTTCAAGTTCTCGACGGTTTTAATCATTTCCTGGTTGCATGCATTCTATCGGATTCAACCTGCGAATTATCCTAGCATAGCATTTTCAGCTTTCTGAACTTTAGATCAATCAACAAAATCGCATGCTTTTAATTACTTTGTTATTTTGTATTACATTCACTCATTACTGCTTAGCTTAATCTGAATCTAAATTCTATAGTGTAGTAGCTTACTCCTTTGGGATTCGATAACCCTTTGTGCTACAACTGCAATTTTGTGCACTAACAGTAGTAGTATAATTCGGTAAAACTTAGACCCTATCACTTACCGAAGAGGGCACCTTTTGCCCTGGTCATTATAGAAAAAATACGGTGTAAGGACCATCCGACGTGAACCCCGGTACGAGTTGCGTGCATTTGAGGACCCAATGTCCCAAGCCAGGTACACACTAATACAAGAGTTTTGACTCTCTTGGTCAATCTCCCTTTGTACTAGTCATCGTAGTAAGGGCTTTATCAATCCAAAAGGAGAAGATTGAAGCAGTAGGAATGCAATAGAGCTCATAATTCAACCAGATATAGATAAGATTGAAGTGCCTAACAACCTAAGTGATCAAACAGAAATGAAGCAAACATCAAACAAAGAGTGAATACCAATCAAAACAACTAAAACAAAATAAAAAAACAGGACAAATTCGAAATGAACTAAAACAGAGGAAAGATAAGACTCTAGATGGGATAATTGGTGTTAAGGAACTATCACCTCAACATATGATGCTTACAGACTCACACAATGCTATTCCTTATGAATATGATTCATTTATATGACTAATCCAATCTCTTGTCACTAATCTATTTGCTAATTATCAAGTCAAGAACTAATTCTCATTAGTGAAATGACAAACAGCAAGCATTAAGACAATTCTATCAATCTTATATTTCCAAATCACTCCCTAGACAGTCAATCTCTTAAGCTAGGACAAGCAATTCTCTTGCAAAGCAGTTCAGGCATCATCAAATACTTGGTGTGCATAAAATGAGCCTATGGTCCTTATTAACTTAGCTAAGGCTACTCAAGCATTAAACACAGCAATCAAGAAAGGAAGTGGAAGAATTAACACTAAGCAATCATAGATAAAGTCTCAAATTCCCTAAACCTAACCCATCTCAAATCCCTAAGTCACTACTCACTAATCGCCATCAAAATCATCAATTCAAAGATAAAAAGATAGCTAATCATGATTAAAGAGATTAAAAAAGAAGATAAATGCAAACTTATATTGAAATAGAACAAAGATTCAAACTACAAGATCAAAGAAAAAGCTAAAGAAGAAAGAACTGTTGGGTAAAAGCTTGTTCCCAAAATTACGGATTTTCAATATTTATATGGGTCTAAGAAAAAATGGCAAAATTGTAAATAAGTGGTTTTCAGTCAGGATCTGTATCGGTCACCCGTGATTGATAGGAGTGACCGATGGAGCATTGGCAGGGTTCCCATTGGTCACTCCTTGACCGATAGGCTTGATTGATAGACTTCTAATGGATCCCATCGGTCAGTCTTGACCGATACATGTGACCGATGTAGCATTCGCTTGATTCCCATCGGTCACTGCTTGACCGATAGGGGTGATCGATAGGATCTTCAGTTCCTCTACTTCCATGTATCGATCAGAAAAGACTGATGGGCTTCGTGCTGTGACCGATGGAAAGCCAAAAGTTGCCTTCCTTAGCTCCTTCTGCTTCTTCTCAGCTTGGGTAACTCCTTGAACAATTCCCACACTTCCTCCTTGCTCCCAATAGCCTCTTAAGTACCTAATAACCTCCTTAATGCATAGAGAATGCAAACTACAACATAAATGCAACCTAAGTCTAAAAGGAAAGAAAAATTGGACTAAAGAGAGATAAAACATGCAAAAAGAGACCAAAACATGAACTAAGTGCAAGCCTAAATGATGTAAATATATGAGATATCAACACCTTTGTTAACATTTATTAATGGTAACCAATGGGTCAAGTTTATGCAAGTCATGTGAACACATTTGGTTGAAGAGACATGGTCATGAGATTAAAAGGATCTCAATCAGATATTGGTTAAAGACATAAGGGATCACTCAATGAAATGACTCTATCTTAGGCAAAATGCTAAAAGTAAAAGCACACCTATGCATGCAAGTCAAAGCTCTCTTCTACCCTTTTACCCAAAGATGATCCTATTATCTTCTAAACCCCAAAGTGAAACCCCTAAGGCTACCCTTTTCCAAATCACTTGATCTCTTCTTCTCTCATGTTTGGGGGAAACTCCTTCTTCATTTTGCTTGTGTGGTTGATTCTTTGTTCGAACTTGTGCTTCTTCTTTTGGATGAGCGCTATTTGTATCACCTTTGGTGGATTGCTTGGTCTAAATTCTCCCATTGGGATGAACTTTGTAAGCCTTGTTGTTTGTTGTTGGCGCCTTCTTTTACTTTAACACAAAGAGCTTTTTCTTCTTTAAAATTAACCACAAACTTAACCAGCTTCCCCCATACTATCACCTCCATACTTCTTTCTCTTCTTTTTAAAAGACATAAACAGTAAAACCCAAACCACTTATACTACCCTTTCCCAAACTCCTAACCTAATACCATGCTTAAGATGCAAGCTGGTGTCTACAAGAGAGCTTCTCCTTGCCAGCCTTATTCCTAACACTTTTTGCCAAGATAAAATCGAAAATAATGCATTGCAAGGCCTCACAACTCTCACAATAGTGTTTAGGCTTAGAAAGAAGAATTGGGTTAGGGTGTGGTTAACTGTCCCATAATGATGAGGATCAGCTACTTGGGTTAACAAGAGGGGTAAGAAGGAAAGAAGATAACCAAAGTATGTATATGGGTAGCCATATGATCACTCTCAATGCATAAACATGATAATGAAATGTCAAGATTATGGTTCTGATAAACAGTGATGGCATCAAATCAAAGCAAGCTTCAGCATAGGACAAGAATATCAATGCAAGTAGTCAAGATATGATGCAGCCTTAACTTCAAACTCACTTCAATGCAATCAAAGAACAGACAACCAAAGCATTGAAAACAACTCAAACATTAACACCTTGACAAGTGTGCTTGTTAACTGTCCTTAGATTGAATTTTGACATATCATGGTTTTTATGGTTTTTAACCATGATATAAGTCCTTTTAATTGAGTCTTTTTGGTCTTTTTAGAGTCCTAATAGAGTCTTTGCAGGTTATAGCATGACTGGGACATAAGTGGAGGTTTTTGAGCTTTTTGGATCATTGCAAGGATCATCCCCGAAGTAAGCAACTCAGAACCGTTGTCCTGCAGTGGTTGATGCTCGTCACCACTTATGGGTGATGCTGTTCACCCACCTCTGAAGGAAATCACGACTTATTTTAAAAGATGGAGAAGATATTGCAGTTTTAACCCAGAAATTCCAGTATTTACAAGAAGACCCCAGCTCGTGTTTTGGCCTGTATATATTAGGTTTTCAGCCATTATTGGCATTTATATTGTATCTTATTTTCTAGAGAGCTTGAGAGAGAGATTTGTAGCAGAGCTTTTGGAGAGATGATATACTCATATTTTAGCATCTTTTAGCTTTCTTTTAGTTTAGTTTTTGGTCTCTTTCATGCATTCATTCATCACTTTTTTGTCACATTTGCATTCATATTAGACATAATAGGTTTTAGGTTAAACATTTTCATGTTTTACATTGTTTGGAGTCTTTTTCAGGTCTAAATGGAGCAAGATGACGGGTTCTAGGCTGCACCAAAGTCTTGTATCAACCAAAGCTGAGAGAGACCAGCCCGGTATGCAGGTCGATATAAATTATATGGGTCCGAACGAAGGTCTTCTGGTGATACAGCCTCCGCGTCCTTCATAGAAGTTGTATAAGAACGAATTAGCTTTCCAACGGAGGTCGAATCAAATCAATCTGGTCAGAGGTTCAAAATATATGATGGTTTCATCTTCACTGCCCGCCACCAGAACGCTGTACCGAGCAGTATATAGATCAAGACATCCTTCCTCCACCTTGATATGAATTAACCCGAGAACCAAATTTGACCATCTTTGACTCTTTTATTTTTGCTTTCTAGGGCTATTTTGGGGATGTTCCCTACAAATAGCTAACCCTAGATCCAATCTCACTTATCCTTTCTCTTTTCATAGAACAAGAACAAACCCTTTGTAGGTTTAGATTGGATCACATGTATATACTTTTATTTTTATTTTATGGTTTCTTCTTTTAGTCTTTAATCTCTTAGTCTTGATTTCTTATTTTGCTTAAGTAATTTCGAATTTGTCTCTTTGAGTTTTTGAGGTTCTTGGTTTTTGAAGGACAAAAGTGTTTCTAATGATTGTTTAAGGTGTTAGAATGTTGGATCTTTGGTTATCTCTTCTTGTTTGACTGTGCTTCTTGTTTAGTACCTCTTTGTAGGATAAGTAGATCTTAGGCTTTCTAGTATTGCACTTAAGGTGTTTGCTGAAATGCTAGAAAGAAGTTATGGTTGATGTCATGTCTTGCATAGCTTGTGCTTAAGTACTTAACACCACATTGGTGGGAAATTTTTCTTTAGGCATTGATTATGCATGAGAGTGTGAGTTAATGTTAATTCTATTGCGTAAGAGATTAGTAAACCTAGCATAGGAAACTAGATGTCTAGCATACGTTTTGGCTCTATGGACTTTGACCTTCATGCTTGATGATCATGTGTTTGAGTAAAGAGATTTATCTTGAATATGTGATTAGATAAGGGATTGGTGCTGAGGAATTAGGCTAGTCTATATCAGTAAGCCTTGCCTAAAGATTAATGCATTGATTGCTTCTTTCACATTGATCATGATTTAGATTCACCTTGTCATTCATTAGTTTTGAATCTCTGTTTTCTAGTTTATATTTATTGCTTTAGGATGTTAAACTTCATTTCCCTCTTTGATTAGGCCTAGCTTAGCAAGTTTTCTACATTTTGATTGTTCCTTATGATAGGGTCAGGTTTTACCCAAATAAAACTACTGCAAGTGCACAGCAAAAGCAGTTGTAGTACAAGGGGTTATCGAATCCCAATGGAGTAAGTAAACTACACTAAAGAGTTCAGGTTCGGATTAAGCTAAGCGATAAATAATGAATGTAATGCAAAACAGTAAAATAAATGCAGGAGGGCGTTTTTATGCTTGTTCTTAAAGTTCAGAAGGCTAAAGGCGCTAAGTCAGGACAGTTCACAGGTTGAATCTGAGAGTGTAGAATGTAGAATGCATGCAATCAGGAATGAATTAAAACCGTCTTGAACATGAATCACAAAGATATAACTAATCAATTCTCATTGCAGAAGTCATCTATGTCTAAATCACAGAGTTTCAAATCTCTTTGCAAACCCTAACAACCTAAACGTGCAGTAATGATCAGGTTCAATTGTTCACAAAACTCCTAAGCCAAATCTCTTTGTACTAGGGCGTTTTGCTCATCTAATACTAGTTCAGGTGATTAATAATGCTCTCACATCTATCAAAAACCTAGGGTTTCGAAATCCAGATGATGTGTCTAAGAAATCGATATGAATGCAAGCACAGATGAAGAACCAATGAATTTTCTATAAGTTTTTAGCAATTCTACAAACTCTTCTTCAACCTTTGAAAAGCCCTAACTTAACTAACAAACTACTCAGACATGGTGATTTGAGAAAACATCATGAAAAGAATAGATTGCATAAAAGAAATAAGAAGTAGAAATAAAGGAGTTCAAAATCTGCTCTGAAGGAGTCTGATTTGTCTCTCCAAAAGCTCTTCTACAAATCTCTCTCTAAAGTTCTCAAAAATAATAAGATACAAGATCTATGCCAAAAGAATGGCTGAAAAACCTAATATACAAGCTAAAACACGATCTGGGGTCTTTTTGTAAATACTGGAACTTTTGGGCCAAAACTGCAATTTCTTCCCAATCTTTTAAAAACAAGCCACGACCTCCTTCCTTGGTGGGTGACGAGCGTCACCAGCTTGGTGACGAGCGTCACCTATATACATACTTTCCTCTTTGAGCTTGGTACTTCGTGGCTTCCACTCAGAATGCTCCAAAAGGTTCCAATATCTCTAATTATGCTCCAGACATGCTTTAACCAGCAAAGACTCTTCTAGGACTCTAAAAAGACCAAAAAGACTCAATAAAAAGGACTTATATCATGGTTAAAAACCATAAAAACCATGATATATCAACTCCCCCAGACTTAGCTTTTGCTTGCCCTCAAGCAAACATTAGACAAAGAATAAGGTCGAGGTTTGAAAACAAGAAACAATCAGTCAGTCATCAGGAAGACCATACTAGTTAGAGCTTTCGAATCCACAGACCACATAGTCAACACAAGGTCAAATTTCAGCCTAATTATCACAAGCTTAGCAAATCTCTCAAGTCCAGTCCAAATCCCTTCAAGAAATCCAAAATTTCTACTGTTAACTCCTTATTTTTTTATCTAAGTGTGAAATCTCATCAAAGCTCTATCATCTTAATCACTTTACAGATTCTTTTCCCTTCCTAACAACTGAACAAATCAATCTCAACACAGCTCTCCTATTTTCTCTTCCCTTAATCTTTTTCCTTAGGATATTTTCGATTTTTCACTTCTTTTTTTCTCAACTTTTACAGTCTAAGATATGGTGCTACTCAATACTTGTGTTCCTTGTGAGGAGACAGGTTCTTGAGTGTGTTCACTACTGTTGTTCCTTGTGAGGAGACAGGGTCATGAATGCACCATTCTTTGAACTTAAACTTTTAAAAACTACATCAGGGAAGATCAAAGAGAGATTGTATTTTAACCTTATTGTCAGTGCTTAAAGAGAGAATCAAGATCAATAAGAATCAATCACCAAGACAAGAAATTTAAAGTTCATTAAGGTGGAGCTAACAGCAAATTTTCCAGATTCTCTAAGAACCTAAACCTTCATTGCTAGACTGATCTACCTATGACTTTCAACTTAGTAAGACTTGTAATCAACTACTGTGGCAATGTTTCTTATCAGCAAAAACGTCCTATGGCTAGTTCCAAGAAAAACTAACAGTTTCAAATTTTTTGACTCTAGAAAAACAGGTTGTTTGACTCAACTTTAAGACTCTATAAACATGACACAAAGCACACAACGTCAGTAACCACCTCCCCCAGACTTAAACAACACTGTCCCCAGTGTTATTAAGCCAAGAGTTGGTCAAAATGAAGCATGAGAACGTGTAAAACCAAGGTGGAAAAGTGGTACCTCGCGAAGGAGCTGGTGGCGAGCGTCACCAGATTGGTGACGAGCGTCACCAGATTGGTGACGAGCGTCACCATCTCTGATACTCCAGAATCGACATGTTGGATGTTTAAATATTATGCCATCATGTGTACTCCGAAGTCAAACTGTAAGATCACTCAAAACACACATCAAAACATCCAAACAAAGCATAATCCATGGTCCAACAAGTTCACAAGACATCATCCAAGCAAACTGACAAACTGACTCTCCTTTTTTTCTTTTTTTTTTTCATGTTTTTGGGTTTTTTTTTTTTTTAGCTATGTAATCGAAAACTAAACTAATATATGAAAAAGAAAACTTACTAGTGTGTTGCCTCCCACTAAGCGCTTGTTTAAAGTCATTAGCTCGACTTTGAATGCTGCTCAGACAGCTGGTGGAACAGAAGGTGGCATTGAATGCCTTGGAGAAGAATGTCTCCTCATCCATGGTGGTTTGTAAGCAGTAGATGTATGAACACTTCCAAGGAAGTGAGGAACATCAGCAGGGTGGGTCGTGACTGTGGGTGGGACATTTCGTTTTCCTGCAGAATCATCAAAAGAAACACCAAGCTTTCTTTGCTTAGTTGCAGGTTTCTGGGTTGTGGACTGTTGAATTTTCGGATTGGTAACATATGATGGACTTGTAGCTGTAAAATCACGTTGCTGCTTTGTGTTCAGGTTGGTGACGAGCGTCACCAGGTCAGTGACGCTCGTCACTGACTCTGCAGTTCGAGTTTCTGCAGTTTTCCTGCAATTCAGCTCAGCAAGTGTTGCTTCCATCACATACACGTCTTCCTCCAGCAATTTGGCATTCATTGGAACCTCTTTTTCAAGCCTAGTCATGAAGATATGATCCTCACTGCAATCCTCAAACCCAACAGCTTCTGCAGAAGTTTCAGATATTGGCTCTTCAACAGCCATCTTGCTCACTTGCCTACTAAGATCTGATTCATTGACACACTCAGCAATAGTGTCTTCTGAATGCTCTATGACAGTCTCTTCATCTCTGGAAGTTCTTACAGAATAGGTCTGACCATCAATGGTAGAACTCTTTCTTAACTTATCCATGTCAAAGTTCATGACAACATCACCAAGATCAAGGTCAATGTTCCCCTTTCTAACATCAATGATGGCTCCAGCAGTAGCCAAGAATGGTCTTTCCAGAATAAGAGGATCTTTAGGTTCTTCAGCATATTTCAGAACCACAAAATCTGTAGGAATTATGCAACCTTCAATGTTAACATGAACATTCTCTAACATGCCTTCTGGGGTCCTTATGGATCGATCTGCTAGGATGAGAGAGATCCCAGCTGGCTTGAAATCAGTCATTCCAAGTCTAGCAGCAACAGAGAAAGGCATCAAGTTAATACTTGACCCTAGATCACATAGAGAGTAGGGAAAACGTCCTGCATATATTGAGCAATCAAGCACAAAGGTCCCTGGATCAGATAGCTTCTCTGGAACTCTGCTTTGAGTGATGGTATCGACTTGTTCAGAAACAGTCACCTTCTTCTTCTTCTTTGGAACTGTGCCTAAAAGAATTGCACTGATGTCTCTGGTAAGCAATGCTCCTTCCTCAGGACTTACACCATTCACAACCATTCTCTTAACATACCTTCTTAGAGCTGGTGAAAGCTTGACTGCATCAACAAGAGGGATCTCAAGCATCAGCTTGTCTATCATAGCTTTACATCTGGCTTCTTCTATCTCTTGTTTAGACTTCCTAGGATGCTTAGGGAATGGTGTTTTGGGTTTATAGACACGTTCCTGGTCATAATTTGCAGTTACAGGCGAAGCAGCTTCGTTCTGGGGTGGGTGACGACCGTCACCAGGTGGGTGACGCTCGTCACTCACCTGTGACAACCCCCGATTCTCTTCTATGTTGGTGACGAGCGTCACTCCTCCTTGGTGACGCTTCTCACTCACCTCTGAGACAGAAAAGATTTCATCTTCAGACTCCATGAGTTGCACGATCTGTTCTGCACTCAACCTCTTTTTCTGCACTGTTTTAAGCTCCTTTTCATTCCTGACTGTGATGGCATTAACCTGATGCATGGGATTGATATCAGTCCTTCCAGGAAGGAATCCCTCTTGCCTTTGAACAGCTCCTGCAGTTTGAGCAACCTGTACATCAAGCTTCTTCATGTGAGAGTTCAGAATCTCAATTTTTCCATTCAGGTCTTGATACAGCGAATCTAGCTTGCCATTGAAGTTCACTGTCATCTTCTGCTGTCCTTCAAGTACCTGCTCCAGCATAGCTTCCATTTTATTGTCTTGTGGAGGTGCAGTTTGGTAGGAAGAAGAACCATAATTCCTGCTGTTTTGGTAAGGTTTCTCAACTTCAGTCTTCTGGAACAAGGTCTTAGGAGTGTAACCAGGCTTGCTCTGTCCTCCTGTAAAGGTACTCTGCTGATTATTGATGTTGTAGCCTCTGTTCCATTGCTGATTTCCAAACTTTGGCTCTGAAAACCCCCTCCATTGATGAAATTAACATCTTTCTGCTCAAATTCTTCAGGATTTTCGAAACTCTCCACTTCTGCAGCAAACTGAACTTTCTTTCCCACCAGAAGGCTGTGCATGCTGTCTAACTTAGCCTTAACTTCAGCTATTTGGTTTTCATCATTCAAACCAGCCTGCTGCTTTCTCTGAAAATCTGCATTTTTAGTGCTGTTACTGCAGGCCAAGTTTTCAATCAATCTTACAGCTTCTTCTGGTCTGTTGGTGTTGAAGTTTCCTGCACTTGCTGCATCCAGCGCCATCTGATATTTCCAGTCAATGCCTCTGAAGAAGATCCCAAGCAATTGCACCTGACTGAAACCATGATGAGGGCAGTCCCTTTGATAAGACTTGAACCTGATCCAAGAAGCCTTGAAAGCTTCAGTAGGGCCTTGTGTAAATGATGCAATTTTCGTTCTCATGTCTTCTGATCTGGCATCATCATAGAAATTGTTCAGAAAAGCATTCTTGGTGTCCTCCCAAGTAGTTAGTGAAGCAGGTTCCAGTTGCTTCAACCAATATGCAGCTTCTCCTCCAAGAGAATAGGGAAAAAGCTTACAGAACAGAAAGTCATTGCTAACCCCATTAGCTTTGACACTGGAAGCTAGGTCCTCAAACCTCTCTATGTGATCCATAGGATGCTCATGAGGTAAGCCATGGAATGGATGCTGGCCAACCAGCTGATAGTAGACAGGTTTGACCTCAAAATCGTTCCTCTGGAAGGCAGGAGGTCGGATTGCAGCTCTGTTGGCATAGAACTGATCAGGTCTGTTGTAATCACCTAGAGTCCTCTGAACAAAACGCCCAGCAGCGTTATTGACAGCAGCAGGGACCCCCACGTTCTCAGCCACTTGCTGAACCTGCTGTTCAACAATGACATTCCCCTCTTGATCAATTCTCTGCCCCTCTTCGTTCCTCCTATTTCCTTCCCTGTCAACCAAGTGACCTTCTGCATCTTCAACCAAGATCAGTGGAGCGACCATTGTAGATTGCTTCTTAGCTTTCCTGTTAGTTCTCTCCAACCTAGCAAGCTCGTCGATGCTCAAAGTCACAAGCTCCTTCTCTTTGTTGCTTCTGGTTCTGCGATTAGGCATACACCTGAAACAGGAACAAAGAAAAGTAGCTGAAAGTCAGTAAACAAATAAAAACTTAGACAAAATCCTAATACTAAAAATCGATAGGCAGCTATTACTCCCCGGCAACGGCGCCAAAAACTTGATAGGGTCAGGTTTTACCCAAAATAAAAACTACTGCAAGTGCACAGCAAAAGCAGTTGTAGTACAAGGGGTTATCGAATCCCAAGGGAGTAAGTAAACTACACTAAAGAGTTCAGGTTCGGATTAAGCTAAGCGATAAATAATGAATGTAATGCAAAACAGTAAAATAAATGCAGGAGGGCGTTTTTATGCTTGTTCTTAAAGTTCAGAAGGCTAAAGGCGCTAAGTCAGGACAGTTCGCAGGTTGAATCTGAGAGTGTAGAATGCATGCAATCAGGAATGAATTAAAACCGTCTTGAACATGAATCACAAAGATATAACTAATCAATTCTCATTGCAGAAGTCATCTATGTCTAAATCACAGAGTTTCAAATCTCTTTGCAAACCCTAACAACCTAAACATGCAGTAATAATCAGGTTCAATTGTTCACAAAACTCCTAAGCCAAATCTCTTTGTACTAGGGCGTTTTGCTCATCTAATACTAGTTCTGGTGATTAATAATGCTCTCACATCTATCAAAAACCTAGGGTTTCGAAATCCAGATGATGTGTCTAAGAAATCGATATGAATGCAAGCACAGATGAAGAACCAATGAATTTCCTATAAGTTTTTAGCAATTCTACAAACTCTTCTTCAACCTTTGAAAAGCCCTAACTTAACTAACAAACTACTCAGACATTGTGATTTGAGAAAACATCATGAAAAGAATAGATTGCATAAAAGAAATAAGAAGTAGAAATAAAGGAGTTCAAAATCTGCTCTGAAGGAGTCTGATTTGTCTCTCCAAAAGCTCTTCTACAAATCTCTCTCTAAAGTTCTCAAAAATAATAAGATACAAGATCTATGCCAAAAGAATGGCTGAAAAACCTAATATACAAGCTAAAACACGATCTGGGGTCTTTTTGTAAATACTGGAACTTTGGGCCAAAACTGCAATTTCTTCCCAATCTTTTAAAAACAAGCCACGACCTCCTTCCTTGGTGGGTGACGAGCGTCACCAGCTTGGTGACGAGCGTCACCTATATGCATACTTTCCTCTTCGAGCTTGGTACTTCGTGGCTTCCACTCAGAATGCTCCAAAAGGTTCCAATATCTCTAATTATGCTCCAGACATGCTTTAACCTGCAAAGACTCTTCTAGGACTCTAAAAAGACCAAAAAGACTCAATAAAAAGGACTTATATCATGGTTAAAAACCATAAAAACCATGATATATCACCTTAGCCTCTGGATTGGATTGACACCTCAAGTACTACAATGACATGTGTGTTTGAGGATTGATCAAAGGATTAAAAACCTTAACATCAATTGGCTCCGTTGCCATTTCATTGTGTCTAAGGTATTTGAGTTTGATTACTTGCTAAGACTAGGCAAGTTTCTTTATGTTTTTTTTTGTGTTTTTTGATGATTGGAGAAGGAACATTAGTTCCATTGCACTCTCATCTTTGAGTTTCATTTGCCAAAAGTCAAGCTTTGTGACTATGAACTAGCACACTTGAAAGGTAGTTCCATGATTATCCCTTGTCTATATTTGTTCCTTTTACTTTTGATTTCTTTTGTTTAGTGTTTCGGGTTTCTTAGATGGTTCAAATGGTTCAACAAGAGGTGGACAACGCCAAAGAGCTGGAACGGCTTAGTCATCAAGCTGGTGCAATGAACAAGGCCAGGAAAAATGGTAGGCAACATACTGAATACAAACCAGACATTTCTGCTCAGTCTGATTGCCTGTCTATGCACCAAGCTACTCTCCCAATGGCATTTACACCAAAGGAGAAGATGTCTGCTGTTGTAGCGACCAAACGAAGCGTCTGAAAGCCCATATCAGACGAATATCGTCTGTCTTGATGCAGCTTCAGAACGCTTCATGAAAGTTATAGCCACGTGAGTTAGCTTTCAGGAGGACATGAATTCCGGTCATTCTGATATAGGGTGCAAAATATATCGGAATGTTCGTGAGAACGCTACAGGGACATGAGATCATATAGGGGTAAGTATGGAGCTGGCAAGTCGATACAAGGCTTAGGAGTTCATACCGATTAGCATACCGAGATAACAGCCCGATACACTCCCCTCAGGACACAAATTCCGAGCAGTGTACATGCCAAACTTTGGTCGATACACTCGTCGATACAATCGCCTCCACTTAAGGCTTATCGGGCATGCCATCCCGGTACAAACAATCCTACAAAACGTATCGACTGAAGATTTGCTTGGACGGACAGTTTCCCTTCAATGATTGTTAGTGCTGAGGAATTGGGCTAGTCTATATCAGTAGTCCTTGCCTAGAGATTAATGTATTGATTGCTTCTTTCACTTTGATCATGATTTAGATTCACCTTGTCATTTATTAGTCTTGAATATCTGTTTTCTAGTTTACATTTATTGCTTTAGGATGTTAGATTTCATTCGCCTCTTTGATTAGGCCTAGCTTAGCAAGTTTTCAACATCTTGATTGTTCCTTAGCCTCTGGATTGGATTGACACCTCAAGTACTACAATGACATGTGTGTTTGAGGATTGATCAAAGGATTGAAAACCTTAACATCAAGAGACAAAGCAGACTCCTTCAGAGCAGATTTCAAACTCCTTTATATTTATTTCTTATTTCTTTTATGCAATCTATTCTTTTCATGATGTTTGTTTCATTCACCATGTCTGAGTAGTTTGTTAGTTAAGTTAGGGTTTTTCAAAGGTTGATGAAGAGTTTGTAGAATTGCTAAACTGATAGGAAATCCATTGGTTCTTCATTTATGCTTGCATTCATATTGATTTCTTAGACACATCATCTGGATTTCGAAACCCTAGGTTGTTTGATAGATGTGAGAACATTATTAATCACCGGAACTAGCATTAGATGAGCAAAACGCCTTAGTGCAAAGAGATTTGATTTAGGAGTTTTTTGAACAATCAAAACCTGATCATTACTGCATGTTTAAGTTGTTAGAGTTTGCAAAGAGATTTGAAACTCTGTGATTTAGACACAAATAACTTATGCAATGAGAATTGAATAGTTATATCTTTGTGTTTCATGTTCTAGACGATTTTAATTCATTCCTGATTGCATGCATTCTACACTCTCGGATTCAGCCTGTGAATTGTCTTGACTTAGTGCTTTTAGCTTTCTGAAACTTAAGAACAATTAACAAATCGCTTGCTTTCATTTATTCTGCTATTTTGCATTACGTACACTACTGATTGCTTAGCTTAATCCGAACTTGAATTCAATAGTGTAGTTAACTTACTCCCTTGGGATTCGATAACCCCTTGTACTATAACTGTATTGTTGTGCACTTGCAGTAGTTTTATTTGGTTAAAACCTGAGCCCTATCAAGTTTTTGACGCCGTTGCCGGGGAGTAATAGCTGCCTATCGATTTTTAGTATTAGGATTTTGTCTAAGTTTTTATTTGTTTACTAACTTTCAGCTACTTTTCTTTGTGCTCGTTTCAGGTGTATGCCTAATCGCAGTACCAGAAGCAACAAAGAGAAAGAGCTTTTGACTTTAGGCATTGGCGAGCTAGCTTAGTTGGAAAGGACTATCATGAAAGCTAAGATGCAATCTACAATGGTCAATCCGATTGGCTTGGTCGAGAATGCAGAAGGTCACTTGGTTGACAGAGATGGAAACGGGAGGAATGAAGAAGGGCAAAGAGTGGATCAGGATGGGAATGTCATAGTTGAGCAGGTGGTTCAACGTGTGGCATATGATGCTGGAGTTCCTGCTGCTGGAAACTCTGCTGAGCGTTTTGTTCAAAGGACTCTAGGTGATTACAACAGACCTGACCAGTTTTATGCAAACAGAGCTGCAATCCGCCCTCCTGCCTTCCAGAGGAACGATTTTAAGCTCAAGCCTGCTTATTTTCAGCTTGTGGGAAAGCATCCTTTCCATGGATTACCACATGAGCATCCTATGGATCATATTGAGAGGTTTAAGAATTTGGCTTCAGGTCTAAAAGCTAATGGAGTTAGCAATGACTTTCCGTTCTGCAAGCTGTTTCCTTATTCTCTTGGTGGAAATGCAGCTTATAAGCTTAAACAACTAGAGCCTGGTTCGCTGACCACTTGGAAGGACACCAAGAATGCTTTTCCGAATAACTTCTATGATGATGCCCGATCAAAAGACCTGAGGACGAAAATTGCATCATTTTCCCATGCTCCTACTGAAGCTTTTAAAGCTTCTTGGCTGAGATTCAAGTCTTATCAAAGGGACTGTCCTCATCATGAATTCAATCAGGTGCAGCTGCTTGGTATTTTCTTCAGAGACATTGACTGGAAGTACCAGATGGCGTTGGATGCTGCTAGTAATGGAAACTTCAACACAAACCTTCCTGATGCTGTAATAACTCTGATTGAAAACTTGGCCTGCAGTAACAGCACCAAGAATGCAAATTTTCAGAGGATGAAACAGACTGGTTTGAATGATGGGAATCATATTGGTGAAGTTAAGGCTAAGCTGGACAGATTGCATAGCCTTCTTGTGGGAAAGATATCAGTATACTTTGCTGCAGAGGTAGAGACTTTCGAAAATCCAAAGGAGATTGAGCATGAAGATGTTAATTTCATCAATGCTGGACGATTTCAGGGTCAAATGTTTGGAAATCAGCAATGGAACAGAGGCTACAACAACAATAATCAGAAGAGCACCTTCACAGGAAACTAGAACTCTTTTGGTTATATTCTAGAGCCACAGTTTCAGAAGCCATATCTGAACAGCATCAACTTCAACAGGAATTATGGTTCCTCTTCCTACCAAACTGCACCTCCACAAGACAACAAGATGGAAGCTATGCTGGAGCAGATCCTAGAAGGAAAGCAGAAGATTACAGTGGACTTCAATGGGAAGCTAGATTCGTTGTATCAGGACCTGAATGGAAAACTTGAGAGTCTGAACTCTCACATAAAGAAGCTGGATGTTCAGGTTGCTCAAACTGCAGGAGCTGTTCAAAGGCAAGAGGGATTCCTTCCTGGAATGACTGATATCGATCCCAAGCACCACGTGAATGTCATCACAGTCAGAAGTGAAAAGGAGCTTAATACAGTGCAAAAAAGAGGTTGAGTGGAGAGGAGATCGTGCAACTGATGGAGTTTGAAGATGAAAATTTTGCTGTCTCAGAGTTGAGTGACGAGCGTCACCAAGGAGGAGTGACGATCGTCACTGATACTAGGGTTTTTAGGCTCTTGTTGTCAATCACCCAAGCTTGTACTAATCAGTTGTAGTACATCATAGGGTTTTAATGTCAATCCAAAAGGGAAGATTGAAACAGCAGGTTTATAGTAGATTTCCTAATTCAAGCTGATATAAAAAAAAGGGTTTTAGATTATCTAGCAACCTAAGTGATCAAACAGAAGTGAAGCAAGAACAAAGCAAAAGGAAAAAATCAAGCAAAGCAACCAAAATAAAGGAAAAGCACGGCAAATTCAGAACATAGCTTATAACAGAGAAAAGATGGGAGTTGAGATGAGATAATCGGTAATAGGGAACTCTTGACTCAGCCTATGATGCTTACAAACTCACACAATATTATTCCTTATGCATATGATTCATTTATATGACTAATCCAATCTCTTAGCACTAATCTCTTTGCTAATTACCAAGTCAAGAACTAATTCTCATTAGTGAAATGATAAAGTGCAAGCATTAAGACAGATCTATAAACCTATATGAATCACTCTCTAGGCAGTCAATCTCTTGAGCTATGATAAGCAATTCTCTTGCAAAGTAGTTCAGACATTTCATCAAACACTTGGTGGGCATAAAATGAGACTAAGATCTTAATCAACTTAGCTAGGGATAATTAAGCATTAAATATAGCAATCAAGAAAGAAAATTGAAGAATTAACACTAAGCAATCATAGATAGGGTCTCAAATTCCCTAAACCTAACCCATCTCAAATCCTTAAAAAGGACTACTCAATAAGCACCATTAAAACCATCAATTCAAAGAGAGAAGGATGACTAATCATGATTAGAAAGCTTAAACAAGATGAAAGATACAAACTTAAATTAAAATGAAGCAAAGATTCAAATTACAAAACCCAAGGGTCTGAATAAGAAAGAAAGAACTGCTGTGTAAAAGCTTGTTCTAAGAAATCAGGGATATTTCGTATTTATAGGAATCTAAGCAAAAATGGCAATATTGTAAATAGAGGGTCTTCGGTCAGGCTTTACATCGGTCAGTTACAACAATCATCTGTGACCGATGTGAATCCCATCGGTCTGGCAGTGATCGATGCTGGTGACCAAAATTAATTCGCTGTGTTTATATCGGTCACTCCTGACCGATGCTGGTGATCGATGTGCTCGTATCGGTCACCAATTACCGATGCTGGTGACCAAAAATATGGTATCGGTCACCCCTTGGCTGATGATCACCGTGCTCTGACCGAAAACCTTTGCAGAGATTGTCTGCTTTGATCCTTCTTGCTCTTTTTGATCCAGCTAGCATCCTGAATCCTCCCCAAAGCTCCTCCAGCATCCTCTTAGCTCCAAAAGCACCTAAAAACATCCAGAATGCAAGAAAAATGCAAACTATACCCTAAATGCAACCTAAGTCTAAAAGGAGAAGAACATGGGACAAAAACTAAAGGAAAACATGCAAAAGGGAATCAAAACATGTACTAAATACAGTCCTAAATGTTGTAAATACAAGAGATATCAATACCCCCACACTTGCCTTTTGCTTGTCCTCAAGCAATTAAGAATAAATGGGGGAGTGAGGTTTCAAAGTGGGCATTCAGATTCCAAAAGTGCAAAGGTAAAGAGATAGTATCAATGGTTAAGTGCCTAGTTGTAGGATGCAAACATAATAAACGATACTTCAAAGAACCTAGCCATGCTCATCATGTTTCAAAATGATCTGAAATCTCAACTTAGGCAAATGCTCAAATCAACCAACTCTTTAACATTCAATTAAGATCAGAACATGAATCATGCTTATGCAAATCAAGTGAAGACATTTGGTTGAAAGGGTAAGGTCATAAGATAAAAATGATCTCGTTTTAGCAAAGGGTTATTAAACATAAGGGATCACTCAACGAAAAGGACTTCATCTTAAGGCAAAATGCTAAAGGTAAAAGCACACTTATGCATGCAAATCAAAGCTCCCTTCTACCCAAAGATGAATCCTAATTACTTCTAAACCCAAAAATGAACCCCTAAGTCTACAATTTACCCTTCTTCATGGCTGGGAAAACTTCTTCTTTTTGCTTGTGTGGTTGCTTCTTTTTTGTTGGGACTTGCTCTTCTTTGCTGTATTGGCACCTTCATCACCTTTGGTGGATTGCTCCTGGTCTGATTTTTCTTCGTTGGACCTTTCTGAGCATTGTTGCTAGCACCTTTCTTCTTTGCACTTAGAGCTTTTTCTTCCCTTTACTTAACCACAATTCTAGATTGTTTCCCCTTTTCTACTATTTCAGATCTTTTCCTTTTCTTTCAAAACATATATATATATATATATATATATATATATATATATATATATATGAAGTTCAAACCACTTACACTACCATTTTTAAATCCAAAACTCCTATCCTAGAATCAAGCTCAAGATTCAATCTGATATCTACAAGAGAGCTAATCATTGCCAGCCTTATTTCTAACACTTTTTTCCAAGACAAAATCAACAATGCAATGCAAAGGCCT
Organism: Thlaspi arvense; assembly: GCA_911865555.2. Lineage (NCBI taxonomy): Eukaryota > Viridiplantae > Streptophyta > Magnoliopsida > Brassicales > Brassicaceae > Thlaspi > Thlaspi arvense. Next base: position 13,045,017 of record OU466861.1, read on the forward strand.
CACAGCTCTCATAATAGTGTTTAGGCTCAAAAGGAGGTTTTGGTTAAGGGTGAGGATGTAACTGTCCCATAAGTATGAGGATCAGCTATTTGGATCAACAAGAGTGGTAGAAAGGAAAAAGATGATCCAAATATGTATATGGTAGCCATGAATTCACTTTTCAATGCATAAGACATGATAATTGAAAGTCCAAATTAAAGTTCAAGTTGATAGAGTTGATTTTCAGGGAACAAATGCTTTTAGAATGAGATGAGAAGACCAAATCTAGCAATCTAAGCATGGTACAGCCTTAACTTCTAGCAGTTATATGATGCATCAAACAACTAACCAGTTAAACACTGAAATCATCTCTAAACACTAAGCATTTTACAAGGAAAATTCATCATAATGCCCTATGCAAATGCAATGCAACCTATATGTCAACACTAGACTCAATCTTAAAAGAATGAAATGCAACTACATGCTTTCTTTTTGGTTTGCAAAAATGCAAAAATTTTCAAATTTTTCGATTTTTTCTTTGTGTTTTTCTATGCCTTACATGAATGCATGATATGCATGAGACTCAAAGTAAAAAGGAAACGAAAAACTAAGAAAACAGAACACAAAGTCAAACGCCAAATCTCTCCCTCACACTTAAATTACACAGTCTCTTGTGTAATGAAAGAAATGAGAGAGAGAAGCACAAAATATAATACAAAACTAAAAAGATGCAATGGTATAAACAGTGGAGAGGATGTGGTACTTGGTTAAAAGTAGGAGTGGTGGGAGGAGTGGTAAGAAGATCCCTCTTGTGTCTCCATGACTGTCATTTTGCTCTTCAACTACTGATCCCTCTTGGTAGAGTTGGCTCTCATCAGGGCAAAAGCTCAAGTTACTCCTGATATTGATGCTTGTTTGCTGTGGGTTTGGGAGGAGAAACCGGGCTGGTGTTTGGGGATTCTTGAAGAAGGTGTAGATGTTCTGGCTGCTGATGCTTCTTTCAAGGAAATGTCTTCTTCTTAGGTAGTCCAAATCCATCCACAGCGGTTGTAAGGCATTGTCAGTATGCTCTCCTAGGATCACTCCACATGCTATTAGAATGGCTGTCACAACGCTTCCGATGCAGATTTGTGGGTTACTCTCAGTCAAAACCCGGTGTTTGTAGGAGAAGAGGTGCTCCATTAACATAGCGGTGTAGCAGGGGTACTTGGTAGGCGGCCTGAGAGGTGTTCCATTGGTGCTGTAAATCACTAGTGGCTGCATGGCATTGTACATGAAGCCTTTCTCCTTGTCTGTGAGGATATCTGCATCGTCCCTTGCAAGGAATGTGTTTGCTAGAGCCATGTGGGTGTACCTCACTGCTGGATGCTTCAAGTGTTGGTTCCTCAAGGTTTCTGCAGTGGATTTGCCAGGCCCCAACACCTCCTATAGCATTTTGTGTTGCCTTTGGCTGATCGTGAAATGGCTCCTCTATTCAGTATATCTGTATGTACCTAGGGCAAGTGCAAGCTTGAAGAAGGTTGTTGTAAAAGTTTGACCGCCAATTTGAAATGATATCCAGCCGTCCCCATTCACCAGCTTACTGTCATCATATTGCACCATCTTCAGAGTGGAGAGGAATTGGTAGGTGAGGTCCTTGTAGGATGGAAATGCTCTGGTCATAAAGTCAGTCAGTCCCATGCCCTCAAAGATTGTTTTGCAGTCCAAGTTTATCCCAAGTGCTTGCATAGTGGAGGCGCAAGGATATCTTATGGGCTGGAAATTACATTGGTTGAATTTTTCCATGAGCTGCTCATCACTTGGGGCATTGTGAGAGACTTCCACCACAATTGTGCCTTTTCTCTTTGATGAGGCAACCTCTCTCGCATCTGGTCTTGTTACAGCATCTCTTGAGGACTGCCCTCCAACAATGCCTTTGCCCTTGGTTCTTGTAGCTCTTGGGGAAGAAGGTGCTTCCTCTTGTTGTGTTTTCTTTTTGCTTCCTGTTGAGCTGCTCTTTCTTCTCATTGTACCTGAAAGGACACGGCTCAAAGGAGTTTCTGAGTACTCATAATAAAGAGAAAGAGAGCGTTGAAAATTTCGAGCTCAAGGAAGGGTTTATTGACTTATAAAGAGGTGGGTGGGTAGTGAACATTTTTGGAAAATTGAGAGACTTACCTTGGGCGGGACATCGGTCACAAGTGACTGTTGTTACTGACCGAAATGTCAGTATCGGTCACAAGTGATCGATGCTAATGACCGATGTGCTTCCTGGGTATAACATCGGTCATCACATGATCGATGTCCTTAACCGAAATTCATCCGCTGGGTTTATGTCGGTCTGTGTATGACCTATGCTGGTGACCAATATGTTTTCTGAGAATCACATCGATCACCAACTGATCGATACACTTGACCGAAATTCATCCGACGGGTTTATATCGATTAAGTTTAACCGATGTGAATGACCAAAATGTGTCCCTCTTTCAAACTTCCTTCCATATCAATCACAAGTGATCGATATGTTAACTGGTGTAAACTGGCTCTACTGACATCGAAAAGTGTGTATCGGTCTTGTCATGACCGATACAGTTGATCGATGTCAGCCAGAAAACACCTGATCTTTGTCCCCTTCAGACTTTCTCAACCCCCAATTCGGACTCCTGATTTTATACACTATAATAAAGCATAAAAGATAAACTAGAAAGCATAATATATACAAAAGGATACCATGGGACTACCTCCCAAGTGTGCTTGTTTAACGTCCCTTGCTTGACTTCTCTTGGTTGATCACTCTGATGGAGGTTCTTCAAGTTTGATGTCCACCTCAACCCCAAGAGACTCACTTGCCATGTATGGCTTCACCCTGTGCCCATTTACTGTAAAGCCTTCCCCATTCTTGCTAAACAAAGTAACAGCTCCATAAGGCAACACCTCCTTGATCTTGAATGGCCCTGACCATCTTGACTTCAGCTTTCCAGGAAATAACTTCAACCTTGAGTTAAACAACAGCACCTGATCTCCTGCCTTTATGTCTTTGTGTTTGATCCACTTGTCATGGAAAGCCTTCGTCCTTTCTTTATAGATCCTAGAACTCTCAAAAGCTTCAAGGCGGTTTTCCTCTAGTTCATGCAAGTTGATGAGCCTTTTTTCTTGAGCTGTCTTGATCTCAAAATTTAGCAACTTGGTTGCCCACAAGGCCTTATACTCTAGCTCAACAGGCAGATGGCAGGACTTCCCATAAAGGAGTGAGAAAGGAGTTCTGCTAATGGGTGTCTTGAAGGCTGTCCTGTATGCCCACAAAGCATCATCAAGCTTATTAGACCAATCTTTTCTTGTAACACCAACTGTTTTCTCCAAGATGGCCTTGATCTCTCTGTTAGACACCTCCACTTGGCCGCCTGTTTGGGGATGGTAAGGAGTGGCAACTTTGTGCTTGACACCATTCTTCTTTAGCAAACTCTCAAAGACCTTGTTGATGAAATGACTTCCACCATCACTGATCACACACCTTGGAACACCAAACCTTGGGAAGATTATTGTCTTGAAGAGCTTCAGCATAACTCTAGCATCATTTGTTGGACAAGCAATGGCTTCAACCCATTTTGACACATAATCAACAGCCACCAGAATGTACTTGTTTCCATAAGAGGCAAGGAAGGGTCCCATAAAGTCAATTTCCCACACATCAAACAGATCTACTTCAAGGACAGAGTTCAGAGGCATCTCATCTCTCATGGAGATGTTTTCCTTTCTTTGGCATGCGTCACATGAGGAGATGTTGGCTTGGGTGTCCTTGAACAGACTAGGCCACCAAAAACCAGCTTGTAGGACCTTGGAGGCTGTCTTGAATGTTGCAAAATGTCCTCCATAGGCTGAGCCATGGCAATGATGCAGGATTCGTGGAATTTCTTCCTCAGCTATACACCTTCTGAACAACCCATCACTCCCTCTTTTGTACAAATAAGGCTCATCCCAAAAGTAATGGGAGACATCTCTTAAAAACTTCTTCTTCTGATGTGATTTGAGGGTATGTGGTATCTGGCTAATCACCAAGTAGTTTACAAAGTCAGCATACCAAGGCAGTTTATCCTCTTCTAGGCCTTCTACTTCTGCTTTCTTGACTCCTAAAGCATGCAACTGTTCTTCTGGTATAGTTTCATTGATTGGGACAAAGTCATCTATCCTCAGTCTTGAGAGGTGATCAGCAACTCCATTCTCAATGCCTCTCTTATCCACAATCTCCATATCAAACTCTTGTAAGAGAAGAATCCATCTAAGAAGCCTTGGTTTGGTGTCCTTCTTAGCATAGATGTGTCTCAGCGCAGCATGATCAGTATAAACAATCACTTTGGAACCTACTAGGTAGCTTCTGAACTTCTCAAATGCAAAAACAACTGCCAAGAGCTCTTTCTCAGTTGTAGCATATTTTGACTGAGCTTCATCCATAGTTCTGCTAGCATAGTAGAATAACATGAAGCTTCTTGTCAACTCTCTGCCCCAAAACTGCTCCAACTGCATAGTCACTAGCATCACACATTATTTCAAATGGCAAATCCCAGATTGGGGCTTGGACTATTGGTGCTGATATCAGAGCTTGTTTGAGAGTAAGGAAGGCTTGCAGGCAGTCTTCATTAAACACAAACTCTGTCTCCTTACACAACAATCTTGTCAAGGGTCTTGCAATCCTTGAGAAGTTCTTGATGAATCTTCTGTTGAAGCCAGCATGCCCCATAAAGCTTCTGATCCCCTTGACAGTTGTTGGAGGTTCTAAGTGCCCCATTACATCAATCTTAGCCTTGTCCACTTCTAATCCTTTCTCTGAGATCTTGTGACCCAAAACAATTCCTTCTTGCACCATGAAGTGACATTTTTCCCAATTCAGGACCAGTTTTGTGTCTTCACACCTTTGGAGGACCTGAGAAAGGTTAGACAAGCAGACACCAAAGGAGGATCCAAAGACGCTAAAGTCATCCATGAATACCTCCACCATTTCTTCAAGCAAGTCAGAAAAGAAGTCATACATCTTTCAAAAGTAGCAGGAGCATTCCATAAACCAAAAAGCATTCTTCTATAAGCAAAAGTTTCATATGGGCAAGTAAAAGTAGTTTTCTCTTGATCATTAGGATGGATAGGAATATGAAAGAATCCACTATAATCATCTAAAAAGCAGTAATACTTATGATTTGCTAATCTTTTTCTAGCATTTGGTCTATAAGTGGCAAAAGGAAATGATCTTTTCTAGAAGCAGAATTAAGTTTTCTGTAATCTATGCACATTCTATGACCAGTAATTGTTCTATTTGGTATTAGCTCATCATTTTAATTTTTAACAACAGTGATCACTCTTTTCTTAGGTACCACATGGACTGGTGAAATCCATGTGCTATCTAAGATGGGATAGATAACTCCTGCTTCAAGCAACTTCAAGATCTCCTTTTTTACTACGTTTTTTAAATTAGGATTCAGCCTTCTCTGAGGTTCAATAGAAGTTCTTGTCTCATCCTCTAAATGGATCCTGTGAGTGCAGAGGTTAGGAGATATGCCTTGGATATCATCCTGTGAATATCCGATAGCTTTCCTAAACCTCTTTAAACCTTGACAAGAGCCAGGATCTCATCATCATTGAGGTTACCATTTACTATAACAGGGTAAGTGGAGTTAGGACCTAAGAAAACATATCTTAGCCCTTGAGGAAGTGGTTTGAGTTCCACCTTGGGTGCTTTGAGCTCACTCCAGTCCTCATCTGAGCTGCTTTGATTCTTGACGTTAGCTTCCTTGCTAGGGGAATCAGTTTCTTGAGCTGAGAAGATTTCCTTTCTTGTGTACTCTAGCTTTTCGAATGGCTCCTCCTCTTCAAAGAGGCTATGAGAGTCCAATCTCAGCTGATAAACCAAGCTTTCCTTGTCCAAGTACCCATCATCTACATGCCCACTTATCAAAGCCACTTGAAGCTTGTCCCCACAACACAGCTCTTCTTGGAGTTCATCATGCAGTTTCTCTAAAATATCAATCTGGAACACTTGGCCTTTAATAGTAGGCTGCTGCATAATCTGCTTGATGTCAAATTTCAGAGACATGTCTTTACCCAATTGTAGCTCAATCTTCCCTTTCTTGACATCAACGACAGCTCCTGTTGTGGCTAGGAAGGGTCTCCCAAGAATGAGAGGATCTTTAGGTTCCACATCCATATCTAAAACCACAAAATCAGTGGGTATCTCCACACTCCCAATCCTGAGTGGTACATCTTCAAGCAAGCCCTTGGGAAGTCTCACTGATCTATCAGCCAACACCAAAGAGATTCTACAGTCCTTGAACTTGGTGAAGCGTACGCGTTGTGCTACAAAGTAAGGCATCAAGCTGACACTAGCCCCAAGATCACACAAACATTTGTCAAACAGAAGTAGACCTATAGTGCAGGGCAAGGTAAAACTTCCTGGATCTTTAAGCTTGTTGGGAGTCACTTTCTTCTGTTGGATAATGGCACTACACTCATGTGTGAGGATCACCATCCCTTGTAGGTCTTTGGTTCTTTCAGCAACAGCATCCTTTAAGAATTTCTGATAAGGAGGGACTAGAACAAAGGCATCCAGCAATGGCATTGTGAGCTGGATCTTCTTCATTTGTTCATCAAATAGCCCTTTATATTTAGCAACCAGCTGCTTCTTAGATCTACCAGGGAAAGGTATGGTTGGCTGATAAGGAGGAAGGATGAATCTTGGCTCCTTGACCAACTCCTTAGAAGCTTCCTTTGGTTTTTCCTTAACCACTTCTTTGGACTTGGTGATGGCTGAACCTCTTCCAGCTTCAGCTACTTCATCCTCTTGAGCTTCTTCAGTATCTTTAGCTTTCACACCCTCTTCTTGTTCCTCAATCTCCACATTGGGTGTTGAAGGTGTCATTCTTGGTGGAAGTTGCTTCCCACTTCTTAGAGTAACAGCTTTGACACAGTCTTGTGCTAGTGAAGAAGTGGATGGTGGAGCCATGGTCTCTAGTAGGTTGATCTTCATATTCATAGGGCCTATATGTGACTAAAGTCTTGAGTCAATGCCTTTGTGTATTTCATCAGTCATACTTCTTTGAATATCAGTTAAGCTTTTTTGAATCTCAACAGCCATCATCTTGTGAATTCCCCCATTGGTAAGTTGTTGGAGCTGAATGAGCATCTCTTTATAGTCAAAATCTTGTGAAGGAGGAGAAGTGTTGATGCCAACTGTTTTAGAGGAGGAGGCTTGGTATTGTTGAAGATGGGTGTCTCCATAGGACTGGTGGACACAAACATCATAGTCTTGATGAATTAATGGCGCCTCTTGTTGTTGGAGAGCTTGGTCTGGATATTCTTTGTAATGGTTTGGTGAGATAGCACTAGGAAAGAGTTTAGTGGTCTCACTGAGCAGCAAGTCAACTATCATCTGCATTGCTTTCATCTCTTGCAATGCTGTCTCTAGTTTTTCTTCAGTGGCTTTGGATCGTTGTTTATTATCCACATAATCGCAATTGTTGAGTGCTATGTTCTCCACTAATATCCAGCCTTCATCAGCGTCTTTTCCAAGAAAATAACCATTACTTGCTGTGTCTAGAAGGATTCTTATCTTTGGGAGAACACCTCTATAGAGTGTGGATAGTAGCATTTCCTTAGTGAAGCCATGATGTGGGCATTGATGAGTGAAACCTCTGAACCATTCCCATGTGTCTCCAAAGCTTTCATTAGACCACTGCCTGAAGTTTGTGATCTCATTTCTGAAGTGTGCAGTTCTTGAGGGTGAAAAGAATTTGGTTAAGAAAGCACTTTTACATTGTTCCCAAGTGGTGATGCTGCCTTGTGCTAGAGATTTCTCCCATAATCTAGCTCTATCACCAAGAGAAAATGGGAATAACTTGAGCTTCAAACCATCATCTGATACTCCACTAAGCTTTGTCAAAGTGCATATCCTCTCAAACGGATCCAGGTGCTCTAAGGGGTCTTGGTTGGGCAATCCAAAGAACTGCCTTTCTTGGATCATGGTGATGAAACTGCTCTTGATCTGATATTGCTGAGTTTCCATAGGTGGAAGAATTCGTTGCCTTGAAGCATAGTTGGAAGGTATATCAGCAGCACCAATGGGCATTCTTCGTCTCTGAACCCTCATTCCCCAATCACCTTGTAGACCAGCTTATCCTTGTTCACCTTGCAAGCCTTGAATCCCTGGTGGACCTTGCAAACCAAAAGCAGCAGCATACTGATGTTCTTCCATGCTGCAACAGCTGACCTCTGATTCTGCAAATCCCAAAATCTTGGACCTTGAACTTCAGTTGTAGATGTAGACACTTAAGATCAAGTGTTGTGGTACCTACAAAAGAAATACTAGACCAAAAGAGAAATCAGTAACCAAAAATGAAAATAGCAAAGTTTGATCTCAAGATCTCTACAAATCCTACTAAACAAAGCATTCCCATAAGGGCAACAGCGCCAAATTGATACAAGAGTTTTTAGGACTTTTGATTCAATCACCCAAGCTTGTACTAATCAATTATAGTATAGCATATGGTTTTAATGTCAATCTAAAAGGGAAGATTGAAACAGCAGGATTATAATAGATTTCCTAATTTGAGCTGATATAATAAAAAGGGTTTTAAATTATCTAGCAACCTAAGTGATCAAACAGAAGTGAAGCAAACACAAAGCAAAAGGAGAAAATCAAGCAAAGCAACCAAAAGAAAGGAAAAGCAGGGCAAATTCAGAACAGTGCTTAAAACAGAAAAAGATGGGACTTGAGATGAGATAATCGGTAATAGGGAACTCTTAACTCAGCCTATGATGCTTACAAACTCAGACAATGCTATTCTTTATGCATAGAATTCATTTATATGACTAATCCAATCTCTTGGTATTAATCTCTTTGCTAATCACCAAGTCAAGAACTAATTCTCATTAGTGAAATGATAAATAGCAAGCATTAAGACAAATCTATCAACCCTATATTGCCAAATCACTCCCTAGACAGTCAATCTCTTGAGCTAGGATAAGCAATTCTCTTGCAAAGCAGTTCAGGCATTTCATCAAACACTTGGTGGGCATAAAATGAGCCTAAGATCTTAATCAACTTAGCTAGGGCTAATTAAGCATTAAACATAGCAATCAAGAAAGGAAATAGAAGAATTAACACTAAGCAACCATAGATAGAGTCTCAAAATCCCTAAACCTAACCCATCTCAAATTCCTAAAAAGGACTACTCACTAAGCACCATTAAAGCCATCAATTCAAAGAGAGAAGGATGACTAATCATGATTAGAAAGCTTAAACAAGATGAAAGATGCAAACTTTAATTAAAATGAAGCAAAGATTCAAATTACAAAACCCAAGGGTCTGAACAAGAAAGAAAGAACTGCTGGATAAAAGCTTATCTTAAGAAATTAGAGATTTTTCGTATTTATAGGAGTCTAAGCGAAAATGGCAAAATTGAAAATAGAGGGTCTTCGGTCTGGGTTTACATAGGTCAGTTACAACAGTCATCTGTGACCGATGTGAATCCCATCGATCTGGCAGTGATCGATGTTGGTGACCAAAATTCATTCGCTGTGTTTATGTCGGTCACTCCTGACCGATGCTGGTGATCGATGTGCTCGTATCGGTCACCCTATGACCGATGCTGCTGACCTAAAATATGGTACAGGTCGCCCCTTGGCTGATGATCACCGTGCACTGACCGAAAACCTTTGCAGAGATTGTCTGCTTTGATCCTTCTTGCTCCCTTTGATCCAGCTAGCATCATGAATCATCCCCAAACCTCCTCCAGCATCCTCTTAGCTCCAAAAGCACCTTAAAACATCCAAAATGCAAGAAAAATGCAAACTATACCCTATATGCAACCTAAGTCTAAAAGGAGAAGAACATGGGGCAAGAACTAAAGGAAAACATGCAAAAGAGAACCAAAACATGTACTAAATGCAGTCCCAAATGGTGTAAATACAAGGGATATCAGTCAACAACTTACAAAGGAATCAGGGCTCGTCACAAGTCAGTGACGAGCGTCACCCCCTGGTGACGATTATCACCCACCCCAGAGCAAAGCTGCTTCGCCTGTAACTGCAGATAATGGCAAAGAACTAGTTTATAAACCTAAGACACCCTTCCCCAAGCATCCTAGGAAGTCTAAGCATGAGATAGAAGAAGCCAGATGCAAGACAATGATAGACAAGCTGATGGTTGAGATCCCTCTTATTGATGCAGTCAAGCTTTCACCTGCACTAAGAAGGTATGTTAAGAGAATGGTTATTAATGGTGTAAGTCCTGAGGAAGGATCATTGCTCACTAGAGACATCAATGCAATTCTCTTAAGCACAGTTCCAAAGAAGAAGAAGAAGGTGACTGTTTCTGAACAAGTCAGCGCCATCATTCAAAGCAGAGTTCTAGAGAAGCTACATGTTCCAGGAAACTTTCTGCTTTATTGCTCAATCTCAACAGGACGTTTTCCCCATTCTCTATGTGATCTACGGTCAAGTACTAACTTGATGTCTTCCTCTGTGATTGAAAGCTTTTTTCAGTTCTAAATATCAATCCTAAAGCCTCTTAGTGTTGCTGTAGTACTTTAGGTGTCAATCCAGCCTAGGTGTGAAAAATACTAGAAATACAAGAGCAAAGTAAAGCTAAGTCAATTTTGGGTAAAATGGAAGAGAAATTTAACAAAAACTAAATGCAATACGAAATAAGCAAGAAATTTTTTTTAAAATCCTCTCTTAAGGGTTAAAAACTTATAGTAGAAAACTAGGAATTTAAAGAGCAAGACTAGATTCGAAATCTAAAAACAGACAAATGAGGCTATTTCTAGCAACTTAAAGGAGCAAACTTTAAATCTAAAGGAGAAAGCTTTTGAAATTACTTGAATGATAAATAATAGATTCAAGGATGAGGTTCATGCTTAGAGAAGCTCAAGGTTCGATCTTGGTTTGGAAAAAGTAAATCTACACATTTCAAAATGAGCTATCCTTAAGCCTATGAAGCAATCTTTCCATGGCTTGTGGGTAAGATAAATTCCTCTCATCATTCATCCTCTCCAAACCCATGGTTTGTGGTGGAAAAGGATGGTTGATGGAGCTGAAGCACGGATCTTAGCATGGCTTAACTAGCCCTTACTTGCCACTTCCATGGTCTTTAAGGCATACTAGTCTCTTGGTTTGGACATAAGAGATCTCCTATATGAAAAAAGGAAATCTCTTGGATCATAAAGCGTCTCTCAAGGTCTTTAAGAATTTGATACTCCAAACCAAAAAAGGATAAAGTTAAGAACAAGAAAATACCAAAATCTAACCTTTAAAACCTTCCTAATCACCTCATCTCTAAATCCTAAATAACTACTCTATTATCATTTGCGAACCCCTCTTAATCATGAGATAAGAAGAGTTAAACATGATTAAAATAACAAGAAAGAAAGATTAAAGCATAAAGAGAAGTTCTCAAATTCAAAATCAAATTTTTTACAAAGATAAAGCTTGAAAAATGATAAAGAAGTTTCAATGGTGATCCACAAAACCCAAAAATGGGGAAGGAGGCTGTAAAATTCGTGGATGCCTCTAAAATTTAGGTTAAGATTGTTCATAAAGGACCACAAAATGGTCTCCTCACTAAAAGACAAAGTGTGAGCTGTCCAAGGAAGGAAGCAGAAATTAAGACCAAAGATCGACCCGCCTGGTTGATCTGGTGGTCGATCTGAGCTGGAACGAGTGGCCTTGGTCGATCTGGTGGTCGATCTGAGCTGGATCGAGTGGCCTTGGTCGATCTAGTGGTCGATCTTAGGTTGAAACGAGTGGTATGGTCGATCTAAGGGTCGATCTCAGGCTGAAACGACTTGGATGGTCGATCTGAGGCTCGATCTCAGCCTACTTCTTTTTGGCCAAACTTTTTCTTGACTCCCAGCAACTCTTAAGCTCTTCTTTTGACTCCTTGTCCATGCTCAGCATCCAAAACAGCTCCATGTACTCCATATTACCTAAAAAAATGCATATATGCAAGAAATATGCAAATGCTAATGCAAACATGTCTAAAACCTAAAATGGAGCAAAACTTGCAAATAATCTAAATATGAATGAAATATGAATGCAAAATCTATCCTAAATGAGTGCTAAAATATGCTAAATTATGAATTTATCAACTCTCTCAAACTTGCCTTTTTGCTTGTCCTCAAGCAAACAAAGACAAATCCAAGAGAGAGGTTTAAAAATACGGGTTCAATTCCAAAAAAAATGTTTTTCAAATGAATCAGCTCAATGGTCCTTGTTCTTAATTCTAGGATGCAGTATACAAGCTCTACTTCAAAGAACTTAGCCATATTCATCGCATGTTGAATTTTAGATCATGACTCTCATATTCCAAACAATCCAAGAACCCTAACCTTTAACATTCAATTAATGATCAAACCGTGAATCACACTCATGCACTTAGAACATAATACATTTGGCTAAGAACAAGGTTATGATACAAAGATGATCTCATTCAAGTGGGTAATTCAAACAATGGGTTATCTCAAAAAGGATTGAACTTATGCATAATGCTAAAGGTAAAGACAATTGATGCATACATGACTAGACTCTCATCTACCCATATACACTAACAATGATCCTAAACCCCTCTCATTTTCTTTCTTTTTCAAGCTCACTCACCCTCTAGAAACTACCCAAACAACAAGGCAAGAAGCCAAGCATAACCCACCAAAACAGAAAACATCTTTACTCTTCTTAGGCTAGTGGTGTTCAAACACAAACTAAGAGCTCTTTCTTTAAATCTTGGTAGCTCTCTTCTCTTATTTTTTTTTTCTTTTTTTAAACTTTGGCCTTTGGGTCTTTTCTTTCTGATTTTCTTTTATTTTTGAGAGCTACCTCCTTCTCTTTTAAAACTGAGCTTTTATTTAAAAACAGAACAACACCACCACTTAAAACCACAAGTCCTTTTTATTTTCAAACGCCAAACACCATTTCTTTTTAAACTGAAAACACATAAGCAAAATTCTTTTAACACCAGCGAATCCCTGCTCCAAAACAATCCTAAAACTAGCTTCAAAATGCAAAGCTAGCATCAATATGAAAGCCTAATCATGTCGCCTAAACTTAACACTTTATGCCAAGTTCACACAACAAATAAGGCCTCACATTACACAAGAAATATTTGGCTTGAAAGGAAGGCAAGGTTCAGGGTGTGGAGTTCTATTCAGACTTACAAAGAGTGGTAAAAGGGGGTAAGAAAGCCTGAATATGTATATGTGATCTATGTATTTCATTTCAAATGCACAAGTATAATAATTCAAATTCAGATTAAGGTTCTGACTTAGTAAGAAAGGATTCAATTCATGTCTGTTCAACTTAAGCCACGAAAATCAAAACAAATGATCCAAATATGGTTAGACCTTAACTTCAAGTTTGCACAAGCATCAAAGAACTACTAACTAGGGCCTTGAACTAATTCATGAGCTTAAAACACTTTTACAAGGAAAATTGCCCCCTATGCACGTGAATGCAAGCAACCTATATGGTAATATCTAGACTCAATCCTAAAATATTTACCAATGAAAGTGCAAGCTACATGAATTTTTTCGAAAAATTTTCTGATTTTCTATGCAAATGAATATGCATGAAGACTCAAATATGCATAAAGGAAAAATAAGAAAACAAAACACAAAATTAAATCTCTCAACCTCTCCCCAAAACTTAAATTACACAGTTCTTTGTGTAATAAAAGTTCAAGAGAGACCATCAACAAGAAATAAAATTCAAAAATCCAAGAATGCATGATATATACAAGGTTTTGGAATGGTGTACCTTGGGCTGTTTTGTGGATCGAGCTGGAGGATCGATCTGTTGGTCGTTCTGGGCAGAAGATCGAGGTTCATGCTCGATCAAGGGGTCGATCTACGCAGGAGAACGAGTGGATGTACTCGATGCATCTCTCGATCCTGTCCTGAATCGACCTTTGCTGGTCGATCTAGCTATCGATCTACCGGACATGCTTCAGTTTTCTTTCCTTTAGAGGTTCCAAGAACGTGCCTTTGAATCTCCATCTTCCTTGGTCATGTTGAGGCTTGTATCACCAGGCTCATACTCATCATAGAACCATCCCTCAAATGTTTGCGTCCTTATCTCCTCAAAGGGTAGCTTCCATGGATCCTCAAGGCTCTCTTCCTCGGTCATGTTGAGGTTTGTATCACCAGGCTCATACTCATCATAGAACCATCCCCCAAATGTGTGCATCCTTATCTCCTCAAAGTGTAACTGCCGTGGATCCTCAATGCTTTCTTTATTGGTGAGGGTGAAACCGAGGTGCTTGGCAAAAGGTTGTTCCATTGGAGATTCTTCTTCGTCACTCTCCTTGGAGGCTGCTGCAATGGGACTCTCCTTTGTCTCCTTCCTGGGAATGAGTTGCATTTGTGTTTCTTTCTTGGTGGGGGGCTTTTGCTCAACAAATGAGCTCTCACTAGCATCCTCTAAACATTCAACAGCCGAACTTTCTTCACAAGGATCTTCAAATCTTTGCTCAAGATTTTCATCAACAATGTACCTAAGAATAGCTTCAAGTTCTTCAGCTTCTTGTTGGAATTCATCATTGGTGAGAGCTTTATCCTCTTGTTCCTCATTCCCTTGTGTGATTTCGGTGTTGATAGACTCCACATGTGTTGTTGCAGCAACTCTTGAAAACGGAGCAGGAGAGCCTAGTTTGAAGTCAAGCATGTTAATGCTCTCATTAAGCTGTTCTTGCTGCTCCAAAAGCAACTTCATCATGTTGAGAGTTTCTTCCTCTTTAGAGATGTGGGAAGAATAGGCTGCTCCTTGCTGCTCCAAAAGCAACTTCATCATGTTGAGAGTTTCTTCCTCCTTAGAGATGTGGGAAGAATAGGCTGCTCCTTGCTCGTCCTCCATGTCCCAAGATTGGTAACCCTCACCATATTCATAGTGATTCTCTAGAGTAGAATGTTCATCCATAAGCCCTCTTTGATAAGTGGATGACCTTTCAAAACCATGGTTGCTTGTTGGGTCCCAAGCCATCTTTCTCTCTTGATTCGCTAATAAGGCCTCAAACATTGATGCTATATCTGAATCCATACTGTCTTCCTTGTGATTGTGTCTTGCAAAAAGAACAAACACTTGAAAGAGAGTTAGTAACCAAAATGAAAAATAAAAACTTAGTCTATACTAAGCTCCAAATCCTAGTAATTTCAGCAAAACCTAAGTTGGCAACGACGCCAATTGATAGAAAGCTTTTTTCAGTTCTAAATATCAATCCTAAAGCCTCTTAGTGTTGCTGTAGTACTTTAGGTGTCAATCCAGCCTAGGTGTGAAAAATACTAGGAATACAAGAGCAAAGTAAAGCTAAGTCAATTTCGGGTAAAATGGAAGAGAAATTTAACAAAAACTAAATGCAATACGAAATAAGCAAGAAAACAATTTTAAAATCCCCTCTTAAGGGTTAAAAACTTCTAGAAGAAAACTAGGAATTTAAAGAGCAAGACTACTGATTTTGAAGATTCGAAATCTAAAAACAGGCAAATGAGGCTATTTCTAGCAACTTAAAGAAGCAAACTTTAAATCTAAAGGAGAAAGCTTTTGAAACTACTTGAATGATAAATAACAGATTCGAGGATGAGGTTCATGCTTAGGGAAGCTCAAGGTTCGATCTTGGTTTGCAAAAAGTAAATCTACACATTTCAAAATGAGCTATCCTTAAGCCTATGAAGCAATCTTCCCATGGCTTGTGGGTAAGATAAATTCCTCTCATCATTCATCCTCTCCAAACCCATGGTTTGTGGTGGAAAAGGATGGTTGATGGAGCTGAAGCACGGATCTTAACATGGCTTAACTAGCCCTTACTTGCCACTTCCATGGTCTTTAAGGCATACCAGTCTCTTGGTTTGGACATAAGAGATCTCCTAAGTTCTTATGAAAAAAGGAAATCTCTTGGATCATAAAGCCTCTCTCAAGGTCTTTAAGCGTTTGATACTCCAAACTAAGAAAGGATAAAGTTAAGAACAAGAAAATACTAAGATCTAACCTTTAAAACCTTCCTAATCACCTCATCTTTAAAACCTATAGAACTACTCTATTATCTTTTTCGAACCCCTCTTAATCATGAGAAAAGAGGAGTTAAGCATGATTGAAATAACAAGAAAGAAAGATTAAAGCATAAAGAGAAGTTCAAAATTCAAAATCAAAGTTTTTACAAAGATAAAGCTTGAAAAATGATAAAGAAGTTTCAATAGTGATCCACAAAACCCAAAAATGGGGAAGGAGGCTGTGAAATTCGTGGATGCCTCTAAAATTTAGGTAAAGAGTGTTCATAAAAGACCACAAAAATGGTCCCCTCACAAAAAGACAAAGTGTGAGCTGTCCAAGGAAGGAAGCAGAAATCTGGACCGAAGATCGACCCGCCTGGTCGATCTGGTGGTCGATCTGAGCTGGAACAAGTGGCCTTGGTCGATCTGGTGGTTGATCTGAGCTGGATCTAGTGGCCTTGGTCGATCTGGTGGTCGATCTCAGGCTGAAATGAATGGTATGGTCGATCTAAGGGTCGATCTCAGGCTGAAACGACTTGGATGGTCGATCTGAGGCTCGATCTCAGCCTACTTCTTTTTGGCCGAACTTTTTCTTGACTCCCAGCAACTTCTTAGCTCTTCTTTTGACTCATTGTCCATGCTCAGCATCCAACACAACTCCATGTACTCCATATTACCTAAAAACAATGCATATATGCAAGAAATATGCAAATGCTAATGCAAACATGTCTAAAACCTAAAATGGAGCAAAAGTTGCAAATAATCTAAATATGAATGCAATATGAATGCAAAATATATCCTAAATGAGTGCTAAAATATGCTAAATTATGAGTTTATCACTCTGTTGCTGCTAGACTTGTAATGACTAATTTCAAGCCAGCTGGGATCTCTCTTATCCTAGCTGATCGACCCATAAAAACCCCATAAAGCATTTTAGAGGATGTTCCTGTTAACATTGAAGGCTGCAAAATTCCCACGAACTTTGTGGTTTTCAAATATGCTGAAGAACCTAAAGATCCTCTTATTCTGCGAAGATCATTCTTGGCTACTGCTGGCGCCATCATTGATGTGAAAAAGGGGAAGATAGAGCTTGATTTGGGTGATGTTGTCATGAACTTTGACATGGATATGCTGAGAGTCAAATCCACCATTGATGGTCACACCTTTCTGTAAGGACTTCCAGATATGAAGAACAAATCATGGAGCATTCAGAAGACATTACTGCTGGGTATGTCAATGAATAAGATAATACTAGGCAAGAGAAGAACCTGGCTGTTCAAGGAGCAATACTTGAAATTTCTGTGAAAGCTGTGTGGTTTGAGGACAGGAGTGAGGATGATATCTTCGTCGCTAGGCTCGAAAAAGAAGTTCTAGTGAATGACAAGTTGCTGGAGGAAGACAAGTTTGTGATGGAGGCAGGGATTGCAGAGCTGAACTGCAGGGCCAGTGACGATCGTCACTGACCTGGTGACGCTCTTCACCAGTCCAGACACAAAAGTGCAGCATGATCCTTACGCTGCAAGTCCATCTTATGCTGCCAAATCAACAATTAAACATTTCACAAACCAGAAACCTCCAACAAAGCAAAGGTATGCACTTCCTGAAATCATTTATAAACCTTATAATCTCATCAATAAGAACTTGAAAGGTGTAAAAGATGCTTGACACTTATGCAAGCAACGAGATTCTCGTAGAAAGCTTGGTGTTTCTTTTGATGTTTCTGCACGATAAAGAAATGTCCCACCCCTAGTCACAACCCGCCTTGCTGATGCTCCTCACTTCCTTAGAAAAGTTCATGCCTCTGCTGCTTATACACCACCATGGATGAGGAGACATTCTTCTCCAAGGCATTCACTGCCACCTTCTGTTCCACCAGCTGTTTAAGCAGCATTCGAAGTCAAGCTAATGATTTTAAACAAGAGCTTGGTGGGAGGCAACCCACTGGTAAGTTTTCTTTTTCATATGCTTAGTCTAGTTTTCGTTTACATAAAAAAAATAAAAACATGAGAAAAACCGAAAAAGATTAAAAAAAAAGAGTCAGTTTGTTTAATTGGCTTTGATGATGTTTTGTGAACTTGTTGAACCATGGGTTATGCTTCATTTGGATGCTTTTGATGTGTGTTTTGAGTGCTCCAATAGTCTGACTTCGGAGTACACATGATGGCGTTGCATTAACACATCCAACATGACGATTTTGGAGTATCAGCCGTGGTGACGATCGTCACCACTGATAGGTGACACTCGTCACCCGTCCCTTCGGCAGGTACCAGTTTTCACACTCACTTCATTCTTTCTTGACCAACTTTTGGCTTAATAACACTAGGGACAATGTTGTTTAAGTCTGGGGGAGGTTGCTACTGACGTTGTGTATATTTTGTTTTGTTTTTAGAGTCTTAAAGTTGAGTTAAAAACCTGTTTTATAGAGTCAAAATTTTGAAGCTGTAAGTTTTTCTTGGAACTAACCACAAAACGTTGATGCTTATAAGAGCCATTGCCACTGTAGTTGATTACAAGTTTTACTAAGTTGAAAGTCATAGGAAGATTGATAGGGCTCAGGTTTTACCTAAAAAAAAACTATTGCAAGTGCACAGCAAACCAGTCGTAGTATAAGGGGTATCGAATCCCAAAGGAGTATGTAAACTATACTATCGATTGTAGGTTCAGATTAAGCTAAGCAGTAAGTGGTGTATGTAATCCTAATGACAAATTAAAAGTAAGTAAACGAAAATTGGTTGTTGATCTAAGTTTCTGAAGATTAAAGACGCTAAGTCAGGACAATTCGCAGGTTGAATCCGAGAATATAGAATGCATGAAATCAGGAATGATTAAGAACCGTCTTGAATATGAATCGCAAATATATAACTAATCAATTTTCATTGCAGAAGTTATCTATGTCTAAATCACAGTTTCAAATCTCTTTGCAAATTCTAACAATCTAAACATGGAGTAATCTCTTTACACTAAGTTGTTTTGCTCATCTAATGCTAGATCAGGTTATCAACAATGCTCTCACATATATTTAACAACCTATGATTTTCAGATTTCTAGATGATGTGTATAAAAAATTGATTTTCAAGCAAGCAGTGATGAAGAATTAAAAGATATTCCTAACCGATAGCAATTCTACAAATTCTTCATCAACCTTTGAAAAGCTCTACCTTAACTAGCAGATTACTCAGACATAATCATGGAATCACAAAACATATCTGAATAAAATTGCATTGAAAGAAAGAAATAAAAACCAAGGGGGTTCGAAATCTTCTCCAAAAATAGTGCAGGATCTGTCTCCCCAAAAGCTCTCAAATAAAATCCTTTCTAAGCTCTCTGAATTCTCAAAAACTAAGATAAAAGCCAAAAATGTCTGAAAACCTAATATATAGAAGCTAAAACACGAGCTGGGGTGTTCTTGCAATACTAGAACTTCTGGGTCAATTCTGCAAATAATCTTCAAACTTTTAATAAAACAGCCACACTCCTTCCTTTGTGGGTGACGAGCGTCACCATAGGTGGTGACGAGCATCACCCAAATGCATACTTTTCTTCTCGAGTTGCGCACTTCGTGGCTTAAACTTGCAATGCTCCAAAGAGCTTCAATATCTCTAATTATGCTCCAGACATGCTATAACCTGCAAAGACTCTACTAGGACTCTAAAAAGACCAAAAAGACTCAATAAAAAGAACTTATATCATGGTTAAAAACCATAAAAACTATGAGATATCAACTCCCCCAGACATAGCTTTTGTTTGCCCTCAAGCAAACATCAGACAGAGAACAGGGTCGAGGTTTGAAAACAAGAAACAATCAGCTAAACATCAGGAACACCACATTAGTTAACACTTTCGAATCCACATACCAAAGAGTCAACACAAAATCAAATTTCAGTCTAATCATCACAAGGTTAGCAAATCTCTAAAGTCCAGTCCAAATCCCTTCAAAA
This sequence comes from Thlaspi arvense, assembly GCA_911865555.2. Classification (NCBI taxonomy): domain Eukaryota; kingdom Viridiplantae; phylum Streptophyta; class Magnoliopsida; order Brassicales; family Brassicaceae; genus Thlaspi; species Thlaspi arvense. The sequence continues at coordinate 13,064,926 of OU466861.1, forward strand.
AATCCGAAATCTCTGCTGCTAACTCCTTATTTTTATCTAAGTGTGATGTCTCATCAAGGTTTTATCATCTCAATCACTTACAGATTATTTTCCCTTCCTAAACAACTGAACAAAGCAGTCTTAACACAGCTCTACTATTTTCTCTTCCCTTGATCTTTTCCTTTGGATATTTTCGATTTCTCAACTCCTTTTCTCATTTTTTTAACAGTCTAAGATATGGTGCTTCTCAATACTTGTGTTCCTTGTGAGGAGACATGTTCTTGAGTGTGTTCATTACTATTGTTCCTTGTGAGGAGACATAGTCATGAATGCACCATTCTTTTGACTCAAACTCTTAAAGCTATATCAGGAAAGATCAAAGAGAGACTATATCTAAACATACTTGTCAGTGAATCAAGATTAATGAGAATCAAACCCCAAGATAAGAGGTTTAAAGTTCAATAAGGTGGAGTTAACAGCAAATTTTCCAGATTCTCTAAGAACCTAGACCTTTATTGCTAGACTGATCTAGCTATGACTTTTAACTTAGTAAGACTTGTAATCAACTACTGTGGTTATGGTTCTTATAAGCATAGGCGTTCTATGGTTAGTTCCATGAAAAATTGACAGCTTCAAAATTTTGACTCTATAAAAACAGGTTTTTGACTCAATTTTAAGACTCTATAAACATGACACAAAGCACACAACGTTAGTAGCCACCTCCCCCAGACTTAAACAACACTGTCCCCAGTGTTATTAAGCCAAGAGTTGGTCAAAATGAGGCATGAGAACGTGTAGAACCGAGTTGAAAAAGTGGTACCTCGCAATGTGACGAGTGACGAGCGTCACCAGCTGGGTGACAAGCGTCACCACGTCTGATACTCCAAAATCGAGAAGTTAGATGGTTATAAACGTAATGTTATCATAGGTACTCTAAAGTCACACTATTAGAGTACTCAAACACACATTTAATTGCATCCAAACATAGCAATAGAAACCTGGTTCAACAATCTCATAAAACATCATCAAAGTAACTGACAACTGACTCAAAGAAAACATAAAAATGACTCAAGAGAAATAAAAGAAAAGAGAAACAGAAACAAGTAACCAGATAGTAGAGGCTCAGTCCTCATCCTCGTGGGGCTCAATAGTGTAATGTGGGCGGACACAACAATAGTTGCTAAGTGTAGCAACAGCATCTCAGAGTCCCTCAAAGCTGTCAATGACATACTCCTGAAAAGCAGCCATGTCCATGGGTGTCTGTGGTCGCGGAGGACGCCTGAAAGTAGTGGATGCAGTGGTCTGACGTCTGGATGATCCAGCAGCAGCAGTAGAGGTGCCAGCAGTAGCAGCTCTAGCTGGACGCAGAGGGAGATGGCACAGCAGACACGGATCTGGTAGGAAGCGCAGCTGGCGTATAACACCCTAGATCGTAGTGAGCATGCTGTTTGACAACTTAATGCCAACATACTCTCCAGCAGTGGTAGTGAATGTCCAGACAACACCGGTCTTGAGCAAAGTAGCATTGTGCAGATGCTGCTCATCCATGAGAGATCTGTCACTACGAATGGTGCAAGGCGTGACATCGATCTGAAAGTGCTGGAAGATCGGTGTCAGGACACTGCCTACACTCTCAGTCTTCTCCCCCAGACTGGTGAATGGCTTGGTCTTCAAGGAGACCAAATGCTCAGCGAAAATAGCGCCAAAGTTGGCGCGGATCATGGTATCCACGTGTATCACCTCAGCGAGCATATCAGTGAAGCCATGGTAGAGAAGAACAGGATAGTGTTGCCAAGAAGGCGCAGAATATACCTCAAAACTTGATGTCGAACCTCTGTTTGCATGCTTGTCTTGCTGTCATAGACGCTATTCCCGAACTTGGACCAGAATGTCTGCATGTGGGTCCACTGTGGGGAAGGAGAACGCATGTAGGGTGGTCAGAGAAACCATAGATCCTGCAAAGCTCCATCAGACTGATCCTGTAACGAATCCTGCGGATCAGGAAAGTCAGCGTGCCTTCTTGCGCATGCTTAGCCATCTGATAGACAAGATTGTTTTGCAGCAAGAATATCAAAGCTCAAGCAACCTATAGTTGTAGTACAGTATGCAAGAGAGTATCACTCCAGCCTGGATGAAGAAAGACACTAAGAATGCAAGAACTAAGCAAAGCTAAGCAGAATCGGGTAAATAGATGGTAAAATCGATGAAAACTAAAGGCAACAACCAAATGAGAAGGAAAACTATTTTAAAATCCCTGGAAGAGGGTTAAAAACTACTAGAAGAAAACAGAGACTCTAAAACGCAAATCTACTAATTACTAAAAATCGAGCACTGAAACGGGTAAAACAGGACACTTCTAACAACTTAGATGAATGACTTCAAATGATCAAAGAAGCAAGCTTTACGACTAGAGAATGATAAACAGAGGTTTTAAAATGCTAAAAAGAGTGGATCTAAGGTTGAGGGTCATATCCAAGAGGTTCAAGATTCAAGCTTTGGGTTAGAAAACATAAATCTACTCTTTTGGAAGAGCTATCTCTAAGCCTTGAGAAACTTAAACTAGGATTATCCATGGCATGTGGTATAACCCCTTTCTTTGACCCTTCCTCCTAAAATATGGCGTGTAGTGGAATTATGGATCAAAGAGCATTAAACAAAGATCTCAAAAGTTGGCTTAACTAACCCCCTCTTCATCCATGGCGTTTGGGAGGGGATAGATTAGTCTCTAGGATTTGGTTTTCAAGGATCTCTGAATCTGGTCAAGGTAAGAAAGCCCTGGAATCATAGAGATCTTTTCCAAGGCTCTCTAAGCTTTAAGACCCCAAATCCTAGAAGAGAATAAGTTAAGAACAAGAAAAACTCCCAAAAGCTTACACTTTTAAACCCTTAAATCGCCCAGACCTTAAACCCAAAAGAAATCTACTCACTACTCATATTTGAACCGATTGAAATGCAAGGGAAAGAAAACTAAACATAAACAAGCAAGCGATTAAAAAAAAGACTTAATATTGAAAAGGTTCAAGTTTCAAAACTTGAAAAACTTCAAGAACAGAACAATGGTGGAAATCGCCTAAAAGAAAGCTGATAAGACAAAGCGTCTGTGTCTAAAGAGATAGCCGCCCTTTGCCCAAAATAGCGAAACAGCTCTGATGGTCCCTGTAGCATCCGTATCCGAGAAAATCTGGAATGATCGAGCCGGACAGGAGGTTGTCCGAAGGAATGTGAGTTCAGTCAAGGGAAAAATCCGTATGGATGGGAGGTTCAGACTATAGTCGATGGATGACTGGGAAATAGTCGAAGGATGGCCGGGCTGGCTGAGCAGAACGGACCATATCCGGGAGAAAAATGGTTCTGTCCGGGAGAAAGTGGATTATGTCCGAGAGGAAATGGATTATGTCCGAGAGAAATGGATCATGTCCGAGAGAAAAGGGAAAATAGCCGAGGCTTTGTGGTTTTAGCCGAGTAAAAATGGACTGGGCCCGTGGGCTGGGAGTTTGGTTGGATAAAAACTGATTTCTCGTGGGGATGGTCGAGCGGTTTAGGCGATATCCGAGAGAAATCAAAGCTGATCGGGATAAACCTGACTGGAACCGGTAGACGCTGGCTATAACCGGGTTAACTATATTTTACGAGCATATAAAAGGGATTTTGAGACTTTTTCTCGAGACAGCCACATTATTTGAGAGAAATATCGTGTGAGAGAGAGATTGGTCGAGAGAAATCCCATAGTTTCTGATTATCCCGAGCGTTGGTCGAGAGAGATCGAAGTTTCACCGGCGATTCCGACTATCACTGAGAGATCGAGTGTTCTGTCCGAGTTTCTGTGGATCTGTTTCGACCATTCGTCCTGATTTGAGGGTTTGCCGAGGGAATAACAGAGTTTATCCGAGGATTTCAGAGCGGATCGTGTGATATCCGAGAGCACTTCGATTTGTCCAAGTGAATCTTGTAAGTGTTCGGCTATTTTGATTTCTGTTGAGTTTCTGTCGAGTAACTTTGGACTGATCGATCTGAATTATACTGTTTTCGAGGGAATACAACTTTTTGCCTGAGAAAAAGTGACCGGGTTAAGAGATAGCCGAGAGGTGTGGAGTTTTAGCCGGACCAGTCTGAGCGATAGCCGAGAAATCGCAAGTGTGTCCGAGTATCTCAGTTCTGATCGAGAAATCACCGAGATTCTTTCGACTGAAACGTTTGTTTCTATGTCTAAGGTGAGTGCGTGACTGTAGTCTGTATCTAGAATCGTTGGATTGCTAGGTTATCTGATTTTCATTGATTGCTTGTGTAAGTTAGTGGTTTCTGCTTAGCAAGGTCAATGTTTCTGTGATTGTGAATGGTTAAGTGTGAACCGTGGTCAATACGTGATGTTTAACTAGCTGTGTGAATGTCCGGATCGAGTTACTAACAGCATTCCTGTTGTGTGTTACGGTTGTGGAGAATCGGGACACTACAAGCGTGATTGTCCAAGGTCAGGAGCAGCTGGGCAAGCCGCTTCTCAGGCTAAGCGTGCAGGAGATGCACTGGCACCGGCGGCCAAGAGGCAGGCCATCATGCCGAGAGTGTATGCAGCGACCGCGGACGGAAGTGGAGATCCGAGCGCTTCTCGACCGATCACTACTGAGTCTATTACTTACAGTTTTCTGAGTTCTGTCTGTTGCTTGTTGTCTGTGTCTGCGTGTTCTGTTAAGTGTCTTAACATTCTAGGGGTTGAATGTGTAGGGACCTTATTAATGGGTGAGGTAGAGACCCATGTTCTGTTTGACTCTGGAGCGAGTCATTGTTTTGTGAATCCAGAGATGATTGGAAAGGGAGAATTTTAGAAGGAATCCGGAGAGGATTTTGGTTTAGTGAGGGCGGCTGGAGGCCAAGTGATGTACTCACTAGGAATGGTTAAAAACATTTCTGTCTGGATTGGCAAGTTAGTATGCCAGCAGATTTGGTAATCTGCAATGTTAAGTCTTATGATGTCATCCTCGTAATGGATTGGCTTAGTAAGTACAAGGCGCATCTGGATTGCCACCGTGGAAGGGTAAGGTTCGAAAGAGATGGCGAGGTTCTGGTGTATCAAGGAATAAGACCGACTTCTGGTAGCTTGGTTGTGTCAGCAATACAAGCAGAGCGTTTGATAGAGAAAGGGCGTGAGGCATACCTACCGACAATATCAATAGATTAGGTTGGACCGGATGTGGAGTTAGGAGATATTCCAGTAGTACAAGAGTTTGAGGACGTTTTCCAATCTTTGACTGGAATGCCACCGGCTCGTTCAGATCCATTCCCGATTGAACTTGAACCGGGGACAGCTCCGATATCGAAAGCACTGTATAGAATGGCACCGGCCGAGATGGCTGAGCTGAAGAAGCAATTGGCTGAACTTTTGGACAAAGGTTTTGTAAGGCCAAGCAGTTCACAATGGGGTGCACCTGTTCTGTTTGTAAAGAAGAAGGATGGAAGTTTCAGGCTTTGCATCGACTACCGAGGGTTGAACCGTGTAACTGTGAAAAACAAGTATCCACTTCCAAGGATAGACGAGTTGTTGGACCAGCTCAGGGGTGCTACTTGGTTCTCGAAGATTGATTTGGCTTCAGGGTACCACCAAATACCAATAGACGAACCGGATGTTCGAAAGACTGCCTTTAGGACAAGGTACGGTCATTACGAGTTTGTGGTCATGCCGTTTGGCTTGACAAATGCGCCAGCTGCATTTATGAAGCTGATGAATGGCGTGTTCAGGGAGTACTTGGATGAGTTTGTGATTATTTTCATAGATGACATTTTGGTGTACTCAAAGAGTCCGGAAGATCATGAGAAGCATTTGCGGATTGTTATGGAAAAATTGCGAGACCAGAAGTTGTTTGCTAAAGTGAGTAAGTGTAGCTTCTGGGAACGGTATATTGGGTTCTTGGGTCACATTGTATCGGACAAGGGAGTGTCCGTGGATCCGGAAAAGATCAAGGCTATTGCGGATTGGCCGAGACCCGAGAATGCATCAGAGATAAGAAGTTTTCTGGGATTGGCTGGCTATTATAGGCGTTTTGTGAAGGGCTTTGCGAGTATGGCTCAGTCAATGACACGTCTGACTGGTAAGGATGTTGAATTTGTTTGGAAAGCTGAGTGTGAGGAGTGTTTCTTGAAGCTGAAAGGAATGCTTACAAGTGCACCAGTGTTGGCTTTACCTGAGCCGGATGAACCGTACGTGGTGTACACAGACGCTTCTGGGAAAGGACTAGGTTGTGTCCTAATGCAGCATGGAAATGTGATTGCATATGCGTCAAGGCGGCTAAGGAAGCATGAGGTGAACTACCCTACGCATGACTTGGAGATGGCAGCGGTAGTCTTTGCGTTAAAGATATGGGGATTCTACTTGGATGGTGGGAAAGTTCAGGTGTTTACCGATCATAAGAGTTTGAAGTACATCTTCACTCAACCTGAGTTGAATTTGAGGCAACGGAGATGGATGGAGTTAGTCGCTGACTACGACTTAGAGATAGCTTATCATCCGGGAAAGGCTAATCTCGTTGCTGATGCATTAAGCCGGAGGAGGGCTAGTGTATCTTCTGCCAAGGATGTGGAAGGAGTTGTGAATCTCCTAAGGACGTTAAGGTTGAACGTTTTATCTGAAGAACTGGAACCATTGGGTTTGGGAGCTGCGGATCAAGCTGACCTGTTAACAAGGATTCGTTTGGCTCAAGAGGAGGATGAGAATCTGAATAAGTTGTCACAGAGTGACAAAACCAAGTATCAGACTTCCAACAATGGGACGATTGTTGTGAATGGCAGAGTGTGTGTTCCTGACGTGAAAGAGTTAAGGGAGGAAATTCTAAGGGAAGCACATCAGTCGAGGTTTTCTGTGCATCCGGGAATGACCAAGATATACCAGGATCTGAAGAGGTACTATCATTGGGTCGGGATGAAGCGGGACGTAGCCAAGTGGGTGGCTAGCTGTCCGACATGCCAGCTGGTTAAGGCTGAGAATCAGGTTCCAAGTGGGTTGTTGCAAACATTACCAATACCGGAATGGAAATGGGATATGATCACAATGGATTTTGTGTTGGGTTTACCGAGGTCTCTAAAGAAGCATGACGCGATTTGGGTCATTGTTGATAGGCTGACCAAGTCTGCTCACTTCTTGCCTATGAGGAAAACGGATGGAGTGGCTAGGCTGGTGGAGTTGTATGTCGATGAGATCGTCAAGCTTCATGGAGTGCCTGCGAGCATTGTGTCAGATTGTGACCCAAAGTTTACTTCACGATTCTGGAAAGAGATTCAGAAAGAGTTTGGGACGAAGGTCCTTTTGAGTACTGCATATCATCCGCACACGGATGGTCAGTCTGAGAGGACCATCAGGACCTTAGAGGAAATGCTGAGAGCGTGTGTACTGGACTGGGGTGGTAACTGGGAAAGTTATCTACCATTGGCTGAGTTTGCGTAGAACAACAGTTACCATAGGAGCATTGAGATGTCTCCGTATGAGGCATTGTACGGAAGGCCATGTAGAACACCGCCATGTTGGACCCAAGTGGGGGAGCGGAGTGAGTTAGGACCTGCTATAGTCGAAGAGACTACTGAAAAGATCAGGTTTCTGAAGGTAAGCTGAAAGAGGCTCAAGACCGACAAAAGAGTTATGCTGATAAGCGCCGTAAGGACTTAGAGTTCAGTGTGGGAGATCTGGTTTATCTGAAGGCTATGACTTACAAGGGGAAAAGCCGAGCAACGCTTGATGCTAAGTTGAGTCCGAGGTACATGGGCCCGTACCGGATTCTGGAAAGGATTGGACCAGTGGCGTATAAGTTGGACTTACCGCCGGAAATGAGTGCTTATCACAATGTGTTTCACGTGTCGCAGCTGAGAAAGCACATAACCGAACGTGAGACTGTGATATCTGAACCACCTTCGGAATTGCAAGAGAATCTGACCGTGGTAGGTAGACCGATCCGAGTGGTGGACTGGAAAGAAAAGCTTAGGCGTGGTAAGAGGGTCAAGATGATCCAAGTTGTCTGGGACTGTAATGGGGATGAGCAAACTACTTGGGAAGTAGAGTCCAAGATGAGTACAAGGTTCCTGAAATGGTTTGAGAAACTTCAGGAAGAAGAACCGGATTCGAGGGCGAATCCAAACCAAGTGGGGGAGAGTTGTAGCATCCGTATCCGAGAAAATCCGGAATGATCGAGCCGGACAGGAGATTGTCCGAAGGAATGTGAGTTCAGTCAAGGGAAAAATCCTTATGGATGGGAGGTTCAGACTATAGTCAATGGATGACTGGGAAATAGTCGAAGGATGGCCGGGCTGGCTGAGCAGGACAGACCATATCCGGGAGAAAAATGGTTCTGTCCAGGAGAAAGTGGATTATGTCCGAGAGGAAATGGATTATGTCCGAGAGAAATGGATCATGTCGGAGGGAAAAAGGAAAATAGCCGAGGCTTTGTGGTTTTGGCCGAGTAAAAATGGACAGGGCCCGTGGGCTGGGAGTTTGGTCGGATAAAAACTAATTTCTCGTGGGGATGGTCGAGCGGTTTAGGCGATATCCGAGAGAAATCAAAGCTGACCGGGATAAACCTGACTGGAACCGGGAGACGCCGGCTATAGCCGGGTTAACTAGGTTTTGCGAGCATATAAAAGGGATTTTGAGACTTTTTCTCGAGACAGCCGTATTATTTGAGAGAAATATCTCGTGAGAGAGAGATTGGTCGAGAGAAATCCCATAGTTTCTGATTATCCCGAGAGTTGGCCGAGAGAGATCGAAGTTTCGCCAGCGATTCCGACTATCACAGAGAGATCGAGTGTTCTGTCCGAGTTTATGTGGATCTTTTTCGACCATTCGTCCTGATTTGAGGGTTTGCCGAGGGAATAACAGAGTTTATCCGAGGATTTCTGAGCGGATCGTGTGATATCCGAGAGCACTTCGATTTGTCCGAGTGAATCTTGTAAGTGTTCGGCTATTTTGATTTCTGTTGAGTTTCTGTCGAGTAACTTTGGACTGATCGATCTGAAATATACTGTTTCCGAGGGAATACAGCTTCTTGCCCGAGAAAAAGTGACCGGGTTGAGAGATAGCCGAGAAGTGTAGAGTTTTAGCCGGACCAGTCTGAGCGATAGCCGAGAAATCGCAAGTGTGTCCGAGTATCTCAGTTCTGATCGAGAAATCATCGAGATTCTTTCGACTGAAACGTTTGTTTCTGTGTCTAAGGTGAGTGCGTGACTGTAGTCTGTATCTATAATCGTTGGATTGCTAGGTTATCTGATTTTCATTGATTGCTTGTGTAAGTTAGTGGTTTCTGCTTAGCAAGGTCAATGTTTCTGTGATTGTGAATGGTTAAATGTGAACCGTGGTCAATACGTGATGTCTAACTAGCTGTGTGAATGTCCGGATCGAGTTACTAGCTCAAGGGGATGTGTGATTCTCGCTTGGAGCAGTACCGATGCCTTGTGAAGCTTCACAAGTAGTTGAGATGATCATAGGACCGTACTGTTTTCTGTGCTTGCTTGCTAAGTGATAATGTGAATTGTATAACTGATAGTTTGATGCGTTTTCTGGTACTGGCTAAGGTGTTACGGGATGACCGTATTAACTAAGTATTTATCAAATACTTATGCCTTTCTGTTTGAGTGTGCAGGTAAGGATAAAGTCCAGGGCGAGTAGCTCTGAAGACGGACTGGAAGGCAGTGAAAGAAAGGGGTGGATTATAACTGGGTTTTGGGATTCATGTTCTGAGTTTGAGTTTCTATTTAAGTACTTGTGTTAGTGCTTTATGAGTTGAACCGAATCTGATAAGTTAGTTTGTTACTGAATCCGAATTCTGTTAAGTGTTTCTCGAATAATTATGCAATGAGAATGGATGTCTTTTGATGAATCGAACTTGTTTAAGTTTAAAAAAGTTTTTAAAATATGCATGTTTTTGTATTCTGGCCGAGAGAAGACTCAGTGAGGTTCGGGCTGGTCTAGTGATAGACGGTCGGGTCCTCACAGTCCCCTCATTACGCTCCAAAAAAGAGCTGGCTGGATAAGGTCCCAGAGATCGATCTCGAGATCGATCTGCTCGCTCGATCTTCTCCATTGATCGCCTTCTTTTACTCGATCTTCAAGTCGATTTGGTTGGATGGATCGAGCACTTCCTTCGATCTTCTACTCGATCCTTGGATGATCGAGTCGTGGTCTCGATCTGGCTCTTGTTCTGCATGGCGTCATCCACATCCGTACTCACGATCGATCTCCTCTCTTGATCTTGGTCTCGATCCTCCACCTTGAAACGACTTGAGTCACTCGATCTTCTGGTTGATCTCGTCTAGATCGACCTGCCTTGCTCGATCTGCTGCTCGATCTTGGGTCCTTTGCATGCATGGCTGTGTTCTCCAAGTGTCCGCAAGCTCCATTTTGATCCTCAGCACATCCACGCAACCTCCACAGCTCCAGTGTGTCCCAAACAACCTGATAATGATGCAAAAGATGCAGAAACTATGCAAAATGCGAATGCAAAGTGATCTAGGACCTAAAATGCAACAAATGATAGAAACTAGCCTATTATGCAAGATGAATGCATGAAAACTATCCTAAATGCATGCTCAATAAGATGAATATGCATGTATATCAACTTCCCCAAACTTGCCTTTTGCTTGCCCTCAAGCAAACAAAATTCAAGAGAGAAAGAGAGGTTTAAAAACGGGGGCTCCAATTCCTTGCAAAAGTGTTTTTCAAATGAATCAATTCAATGGTCCTAGTTCTTAATCCTAAGATACAATGCACAAACTCATACTCCAAAGAACTTAGCCATACTCATCACATGTTGAATCTCATATCATAACTCTCCTATTCCAAACAATCCAAGAATCCAATCCTTTAACATTCAATTAATGACCAAACCGTGAATCACACTTATGCATTTTAAAACCGAATACATTTGGCTAAAGGACAAGGATTACGAGATGAAAATGATCTCATTTATAAGGGTGATTCAAACAATGGGTTATCTCAAAGAATGGTTGAACTTATGCATAATGCTAAAGGTAAAGACAATTGATGCATACATGACTAGACTCTCATCTACCCATATACACTAACAATGATCCTAGAACCCTCTCTCATTTTTCTTTTCTTTTTAAGCTCACTCACCCTCCTAAAGACTACTCTCATCAACAAGGCAATTCGCCTAGCAAAAACCCAAATAAAAGCATCATTTTAAAACTATTTTGGCTAGTGGTAAGGCTATAAACATACTTAGCTCTTTTTTTTTTTACTTTGATAGCTCTCTACTCATTTTTTTTTTCTTTTTAAACATTTGGCCTTTTGGCTCTTTTCTTTATTATTTTTTTCTTTTTGAGAGCTACCTACTTTTAAAACTAGAGCTTTTGTTTTAAACACAAAGCCTTCCACTTAAAACCATTAAACCCTTTTATTCAACTTCCAAACTTCAAACTTCAAACTCTTTAAACCGAAACAAAAACAATTCAACTCCCATGAATACCTGCCCTATCCTAAGCCTAAAACTAGCTTCAAAATGCAAAGCTAGCATCAATATGAAAGCCTAATCATGTTGCCTAAACCTAACACTTTATGCTAAGTCTAACCGAAAAGAGGCCTCACAAAGATTCATCACACAAGAACATTGGCTTGAAAGGAGGGTATGGTAAAGGTGGGGAGGTCTATTTAGGCTTACAAGAGAGTGGTGAAAGGAAGAAGAAAGCCTAAATATGTATAAGTGATCCATGTATCCTTTTTCAAATGCATAAGTATGATAATTAAAAGTTCAATTTAAGGTTCTCACTTAGTAGGAAAGGATTCGATTCATGAATGTTCAACTTAAGCCACAAAAATCAAAACAAATCATCCAAATATGGTTAGAGCTTACTTTCAAAGTGTGAAAAATGCATCAAAGAACTACTAAGTAGGGCCTTGAAACAATTCATGAGCTTAAAACACTTTTCAAGAAAAACTTTTGCCCCTTATGCAAATGCAAACAACCTAAATGCTTAAAAATTCTAGACTCAATCCTATAATTTTTAACAATGCAATATGCAACTACATGAATTTTTGTGAAATTTGTTTTAAAATTTTATCATTTTTTGTATTTTCTATGCCTTACATGATGCATGATGACTCAAGGGATGATAACAAAAAATAAGATAAAAAAACATGTCAAATAACACACACACTCCCCCAAACTTGAATGACATCGTCTCAGTGGCAAACAAAGTCTAGAGGAGTCAAAACACAAAGCAAAAAAATAATGAAAAGGATTCTTGGTATTTACAATGGTTTGGTTGTTGGTACCTTTGAGCTAAGTAAGGCTGGAGCTTGAGGTTGCTCCAGACTTCTTGCTCTTCTTAGGAGTGTCCTGGCTGGTCGCCTTGCCCTTATCCTTGCTCGTGCTTTCATGAAGAGAGAGGCGTGCATCTTGGTTTGTTTCTTGGGGTTCACGGATATCAATCCCTCCGGTTGATCTCCTCCTCTCATCTGGCTGTTGCACCTCCTCATTGGAAGACTTCTTAGGTGGGCTTCCTTGCAAGACCTTGATCTTCTTGGCAAGCTTCTTAATCATCTTTCTCTGCCACTTGTTCACCTTCTGCTGCATCTTCACAACAGAAGCAAGAAACTTCTCCGCCTTGGTCCTTGGCTCGTAGTCAAGCTTAGGAAGGTCGAAGCTCACGGGCATCTCAGCATCTGAGGGAGGTGACTCTGAACGTGGGCGAGCAACTCGTGGTGGCACGGCTGTGGCTCCTAGAGGTGCATAGCATTCCTCATTGTTCGGCAAAAACTCTATGTTGCCAACACCTAGCAGCTCCGTTTTCTCTTTGTTCGGCAAGATGCACACCCTCTTCTCATTCTCACAATCGTAGAACAGATAGGAAAATAAGCCTTCAGCTGGCGTGCGTCCCAAGGAGTCTGTGTTGCACATGTATACCTCATCCATATAAGATCTATCCGTGCAAGGCACAAAGTCAGGAAGAGGTACCCCGACCTGAACAAACATCGGTGTGAGGAAGCCTCCTGTCAGCGCTGAACTCGCCTTGCACCTCATTGCCCATGCATTGTACTTGATCAAAGAGGAAGCCAGAATGCATCCATAATTGACATCATCTCCAAGCTCATCTTCCATCGGCTTGTCATTCTCCTTAGGATCGCATAGAAGGTGATTAACGCATTGGAAGAGAAAACAAAGCTCATTCTTGGTGACTGTTGGAGCCACGGACCTTCCGTTGAAAGTGTTGGCTATGAGCTTTAGGGTGTATCTCAGCACGGGGCTGCAGACTCTCTTGATCTTGGCCGTGTTAGCCTTGTAGTCATCGTTGCTGATCAAATCCCATAGGTCGTTAGCTTGAGTGAAAGGAGGAAACTCAACGAGCTTGGCACTAGGTTTCAGACCGTAGGCTTGGCATATTTCGGGGATAGAAAGGTGGTAAGCTTGCCTCCTGATCTTGAAGGTGATGTGACCTTGCGATGGGGTGGGGAGACTTGGATTCTCGTAGGTAAACTCCAAGGTGGCTAAGAAGTCTTGGGTTGCCTCGGGATAGGTTGGGCAATCCATCCTTGACAAGCACCGGAGCCCAATGTTCTTGAGAAGCTGATCAAAATCTCCCAATATCCCCATCCTTGCCAACAGATCTCTGCTCGCGAACTTTGTAGGGTCAAACCGGAGCCTCTCCAACCTTTTCTTTGCTTGTTTCTCCTCCTTTGTCCATCTAACCCTCTCCTGAACCACTTCTTTAGTTCCTTCTCCGTGTGTTGTCTCCTCTCTGCTCCTTTTTGGTGCCATTGGTACCTGAAACACAAATCTCAAAGAAGTGAATGAGTATAGGCGGCGAATCTAAAAGAAAGAAAAGGTAGGAGAGAAAAACTTATAACAATAATCCTAGATTTTTAGGGAATTTATAAAAATTATAGCTAAATACTAGAGGAGAATATCTAGAGATAAGATTAAATCTAGCAATTTTCCTAACATTTAGCTATTTCTAAAAATTATCCTAATTCCCTAACAACTAACAATCATCCTAAGCAATCAAAAGGTAATTTTTGAAAAATTTTAAATAAAAAATTCAAATAACCAAAAATACCTTTTGAAAAGATGAAAGCAGGAAACTATTAGCCTTAAAAACAGAAACTCACACTCTCTCTTTCTTTAGAATACAGCTCGAAACACAAATGAGAGAGAGTGTGGATGCATGGGAATTTAAAGGCTAGGAAAATTATGGATTATGCAAGTGGCTTTCTGACAAAGTTGGTCAAGGTACATCTTTCATGGTCAAAGATGCTTACCTTGACCAAGATTTGAATTTAAAATATGAGGGAAAGATAAAAGGGAGGGAAAACACAAACTTACCTCGGCATGAGATCAAGTCTATTTGGTCGATCTAGGACTCGATCTCATGCCCATGTTGACTAGGATCGAAAAGGTTGATCGATTAGGGACTCGATTCATATTGCATCGAGTCCTAGATCGAGTGTGCCCCCTCGTTCCATGATTATTAGTCACCCAGGCTATGCTCCTTGGTTCGAGCCACGTAATCGATTTGGGGGTCGTTTGGGCAAAGATCGAGTGGTAGATCGAGTAGACTGATCGATCTATCCTCGAGGATCGAGTGAGGTCAGTCGATCCACACCTCGTTTGCATTTCAAGCTAAATACATGGGTGGTTTATCCTCTCATGATCGACTGTCTCACTCGATTGTCTATTCGATCTCATCTAGATCGAATGACTCCACTCCATTCGATCTCTTGCCTATAACTCTCCTTTCCTTGCCTCCTTTGACTCCAAGATCATAATCTCCAATCCCTTATCCTTTTACCTACACACTTAAATATAAAAAGCATAAAACGGAAATAGAAAGAAAGCAAAAAAATATGTACAAGATAGACATGGGAATGCCTTCCAAGTGCGCATTCTTTAACGTCTTTAGCTAGACTTTACTTGGCTTAGGCTAGAGGTGGGTCTTGGAGAAGCATGGTGGTGCTCTCCTTGCTGCATTTATTCGCCAGGTAGGGCTTGACTCTATGCCCATTAACCGTGAATGCCTTTCCACTCTTGCCAACCAAAGTAACCGCTCCATAGGGTAGAACCTCCTTAATCTCAAAAGGTCCACACCATATAGACTTGAGCTTGCCAGGGAATAGCTTCAAGCTTTAGTTGTAAAGCAAGACCAGACTGCCCTCCTTAAGCTCCTTATGCACCAACTTCTTGTCATGAACCGCCTTGGTCCTTTCCTTGTAGATTTTGGCGCTCTCATAAGCATCTAGCCTTAGCTCATCAAGCTCATGGAGTTGAATCAACCTCTTCTCCTGTGCCGTCTTGAGATTGAAGTTCATCTGCTTCACAGCCCACAGTGCTCTATGCTCTACCTCTACAGGGAGGTGGCATGCCTTGCCGTAAAGGAGAGTAAAGGGAGTGGTACCTATAGGAGTCTTGAAGGCGGTTCTATACGTCCATAAAGCATCGTCTAGCTTACTTGCCCAATCCTTCCGAGTTACTCCCACATTCCTCTCTAAGATAGCCTTGATCTGTCTTTTCGAGACCTCTACTTGCCCACTAGTTTGTGGGTGATAAGGTGTTGCTACCTTGTGCTTCACTCCATACTTCTTCAAGAGACTTTCAACACTTTTTTGATGAAGTGGCTGCCCCCATCGCTGATCACTACCTTGGGAACTCCAAACCGTGGGAAGATGATGGTCTTGAAAAGCTTAACCACCACCCTTGAGTCATTAGTTGGGGAAGCTATAGCCTCAACCCACATAGACACGTAGTCAACAGCCACCAAGATGAATTTGTTACCGTAAGAAGATGGGAACGGACCCATAAAGTCAATCCCCCAAGCATCAAAAACAACAACTTCAAAGATTGGCACCTGAGGCATCTCGTTTCTCTTGGTGATGTTTCTAGCTCTTTGGCAAGCTTCACACGCCTTAACAAACTCATGAGCATCTTTGAATAATGATGGCCACCAAAACCCGGCTTGTCAGACCTTTGTAGCCTTCTTGAAAGAAGTGAAATGTCCAGCATAGGATGAACTGTGACAATGAAGGAGAATGTCTTTAGCTTCCTCTCTTGTTACACACCTTCTGTAAAGTC
Organism: Thlaspi arvense; assembly: GCA_911865555.2. Classification (NCBI taxonomy): domain Eukaryota; kingdom Viridiplantae; phylum Streptophyta; class Magnoliopsida; order Brassicales; family Brassicaceae; genus Thlaspi; species Thlaspi arvense. The sequence goes on from OU466861.1 coordinate 13,080,957, forward strand.
TGTGTACTCCCCTCTTGTACAGGTAAGGCTCATCCCAAAAGTATTGAGAGACATCTCTCATGAACTTCTTTTTGTGGTAGTAGTCAAGATGTGTAGGCTCCTCTCCACAAGCTAAGAAGTTGACTATATCAGTATACCAAGGCAGGTTCTCTTCCCTCAAACTCAAAACTTCTGCAAACTGACCTTCTAACCGTGTGCATACCACTGTGTTGATCATCATGAGCTGCTCCTCAGGAAGTGAATCATCCAAGGGTAAGGCTTCATTCACTCTCATCCTAGAAAGGTGATCAGCAACACCATTCTCTATCCTCTTCTTGTCTTTTATCTCCATATCAAACTCTTGTAGAAGAAGAATCCACCTTAAGAGCTTCGGCTTGGTATCCTTCTTGGAGTATATATACCTCAAAGCAGCGTGATCCGTGTATACAACAACCTTAGAGCCTACCAAGTATGATATGAACTTCTGAAAAGGAAACACAACGGCCAGCAGTTCCTTCTCGGTCGTAGCATATCTCACTTGCGTGTCATCCGAGGTACGACTGGCGTAGTAGATAACATGCAACCTCTTGTCTTTCCTCTGCCCTAGAGTAGCTCCCATAGCGTAGTCACTCGCGTCGCACATGATCTCGAAGGATGAGCTCCAATCTGGTGCTTGTACTATAGGTGTCGTGACAAGAGCCTCCTTGATAGTCTTGAAAACGTGAAGACACTCCTCATCAAAAACAAACTCAGCTTCTTTGCATAGCAGCCGTGTTAGGGGGCGTGCTATCTTAGGGAAGTCTTTTATGAATCTCCTGTAGAAGCCGGCGTGCCCCAAGAAACTCCTTATCCCCTTGACATTAACCGGAGGCTCCAAGCTCATCATGACCTCAATCTTTGCTTTATTAACCTCTATCCCTTGCTCAGAAATCATGTGACCAAGTACAATCCCTTCCTTCACAATGAAGTGACACTTCTCCCAGTTCAGCACCAAGTTTGTCTCCTCACATCTCTTGTGTACCTTGCAAAGATTTGAATAAACAAGCAGAAAAGGACACACCATACACAGAAAAATCATCCATAAAAACTTTCACAATTTCCTCTATAAGATCAGAGAAGATAGACATCATGCACCTTTGAAAGGTTACTGGTGCATTACATAACCCAAAAGGCATCCTTCGATATGCGAAGGTACCATAAAGGCATGTGAAAGTTGTCTTCTCTTGATCGTTAGGATGAATTGGTATTTGAAAGAAACCACTATAACCATCAAGAAAGCAGTAATATGGGTGATTAGCTAATCTTTCAAGCATCTGATCAATAAAGGGAAGAGGAAAATGATCTTTTCTAGTAGCTGAGTTAAGCTTCCTATAATAAATACACATTCTATGTCCAGTTATGGTTCTTGTAGGAATCAACTCATCTTTTTCATTCTTAATGATCGTGATATCCCCTTTCTTTGGTAACACATGGACCGGAGAGACCCATGTGCTATCACTGATAGGGTATATCACGTCAGCCTCTAACAGTTTCAAGATCTCTCTTTCTTCACTACTTCTTTCAAATACGGGTTTAAGCGTCTTTGATGTTCAATAGAAGAAGTGTTTTCATTCTCTAACTGAATCCTGTGAGTACAAAGCATTGGTGAAAGGCACTTGATGTCACTTAGAGAGTACCCAATGGCCCTTCTATACTTTCTCAACTCCTTAAGGAGTGAGTTTAACTCATCATCACTCAGATTTTCATTCACAATGACGGGATAAGTGTCATTAGATCCCAAGAAAGCGTACCTTAACCCATGAGGGAGCTCCTTTAGGTCCACCTTTGGGGCTAGCAGCTCGCTCCAGTCCTCCTCGTGACTTGTGTTGATGTTGCCATCCTCATTAGCCTCTTTTGAACCCGAGTCATGAGCTTTCAGGCTGCCATCTCAAACCTTTGCCTCCTCTGAGATTGAGTCATCCAGTCGATCTTCCACTCATTCTGGTTAGGATCGATTGCACTCATATCGATCTCTTGCTCGATTTGATATGGATCGAGCAGTGGATCGATTCACTGAGTCGTTCTCTCAACTGATCGAGTTGCTTCTCTCGATCTCCTCATCGATTTCTAGACCGGATCGACCAGCCTCCTCGATCTTCTTGTCGATTGCTGTCCTGGATCGAATGAAGTCCTCGATTTCCTGATCGATCTCTAGGCATCTGCCTTCATCTTCCTTCAAAACCTTGCGAGAATCAAGGATGTGAACGTATTCTTGAGTCTGCTCACTCAGAAAACTAAACTCTCCATACTCCTTTGTCAAGGCCAGCTGCAAGTGATCTTCCTGTGCCAGCTCCTCAAGCAACTCATCAGCAAGAGCGTCTAGTGTCTCAATGTAGAAAGCTTATCCTCCAATGGTTGGCTTCTTCAAGACTTCATTGATATCAAAATCTAGCTTGATGTATTTGCCCAAGTGTAGAGAGATCTTGTCATTCTTCACGTCAATGATGGCTCCAACGGTTGCAAGAAACGGTCTACCAAGGATTAGAGGATCCTTTGGTTCTTCATCCATCTCTAGAACAACAAAGTCGGTTGGCACGTTAACTCCACTGATCCTCGCGGGCAAATCTTCAAGCATACCCACGGGAAGTCTTATACTTCGATCAGCGAGCACGAGAGAGATCCTACACTCTTTAAACTTGGTGAAACCAAGCTTCTTTGCAATGGAATGGGGCATAAGATTAATGCTTGCACCAAGATCACATAGGCAGCTTCCAAACGTCAAAGGACCAAGAGCACATGGGATGGTGAATGATCCTGGATCTCCGAGTTTCTTCGGCACTATCTCCTTGTGATGATGGCGCTGCACTCTTCACTAAGCACCAAAACTTCTTCACTCTCCTTGCTCTTCTTAGTTAGAGTATCCTTGAAGAACTTAGCACATTTAGGCATGGCCAAACAATCAACTAAGGGCAGCTTGATCTCAACATCTTTCAAATGCTTCTCAAACACTGCTCTATGCTTCTCAAGGAGCTGCTTCTTGAACCATCCAGGGAAAGGAAGCTTCGGTTTGTATGGTGGAGGAACAAATGCATCTTTCTCTTTGCTCACCTCCTCTACTCTCTTCTCTACAACGGCTTCCTTGCCTTTCCTTGGTCTTTCAATCCACACATTGTCAAAGGTAATCTCCTCATCATTTGAAAGCTTACCCTCCACCTCTTGAACAAAAATGTCCTCATTGTCTTTAGGTGCAACTCTCGGTGGTAGCTCTTTCCCGCTTCTCAAAGTAATAGCGTTTTCATATTCCTTGGGGTTTTGCTCACACTTGCCTGGTAAGCTGTCTTGAATGCTTGAACTAGCTTTGCCTCTCTCTAACTGCTTGATCTTGTTGTTCAGATTGGTGATCTGTGTAGGGACGTCAGTAAGAGAAGAGCCTAGCCGGTTGTTCATCTCAACAAATTTCTGATTTGTAGAAGCTTGACCTTGAAGCAACTGTTGGAACATTGCTTGAACCAGATCCTGAGGTGGGGGTTGCATTTGTTGCTGCTGTGGAACGAAACCAGGAGGAAACATATGGGTGTAGCCTTTGTTGCCTTGCTGTTGCTGCTGGAAAATGCCTTGCCACTGACCTTGGTACCCACTGGTTTGTTGAAACCCTTTGTTGTAAGGTACAAAAAGCTTGCCTTGTTGAGGGGGGTACACCTGATCTTTAGGGTTCTCCACATTGGTGCTACGGTATGAGAGGTTGTTGCTGCCCTGGTATCCTTGTGAATAGCCCTGTGGCTTGTTGTAGTTCTGACCAGCAACCCAATTAGCTTCCTCTTGGCCCAGCTCTAACTCTTCTAAGACATCTTCGGCTTCTCCCATGAAATGTACTTGCTTCTGATTTCCAAGCACTAGCTTGTCTATCTTCTCATGGAGCGATTTGAGCTCTTTTTTGTGTGACTCCAGCTCAGAACCTCTAGGTGCACGGTCATAATATTCAGTGTAATTCCCATCACTCAAAGCCAATTTCTCTATAAGCTCCATACCCTCTTCCACTTCTTGACCAAGAAAGTTACCCTTGCTTGCCGTATCAAGCAACATTCTGATCTTGGGTAATGCTCCTCAGTATATTGTGCTCAAGAGAGTCTCTTCACTGAAGCCATGGTGAGGACACTGAATGGTATAGTCTTTGAACCGCTCCATAGCTTCACTGAATGTTTCGTTCTGCCTTTGAGTGAATCCGCTGATCTCACTTTGCAGCCTAGCTGTTCTTGAGCTTGAGAAAAACTTTGAGAGAAATGTCTTCTTGCAATCAGCCCAAGAAGTAATGGTGCCTTGTGGTAAGGTTTTCTCCCAATGCCTTGCTTTATCCCCAAGAGAAAAAGGGAAAACCCTAAGCTTAAAGGCATCATGCGAGATCCCATTGATCTTTATCATTCCACATACTTGCTCAAAGTTGTCAAGATGGTCCAAAGGGTCTTCCATAGCCAGCCCGTGGAACTTGTTGTTCTGAATCATAGAGACAAAGCCAGGCTTTATCTCAAAGTTGTTGTTTTGGACTGGTGGAGGAGTGATCCCAAAGCGGTTGTGATGTGTATTTGGAGCATCTCTAGCACCAATGAACCGTGGTCGTCTAGCTGCGTGGTTGGGGTTTCCATTACCCCTTCCTATAGCACCTTGAGCTGGTGAAGGTTCCTCAGGATGTTCTTGCTCAGCCATTCTTGCAAAGTTTACTGTACCAGCTTGCACAATCTCTTCAAAGGCTTGAGCTTGCTCTCTTGCTCTTCTTGATCTTGCGTGTCTGAATTGATGAATATTGTCCAGGGGTTTAAGTAGATTGTTGTCACCCCTAGACCACAGATTCATGTACCTGAAAACACAAGTATGAAGGCAGAGAAATCAGTAACCAAAGTAAATGTAAAGGCTTAGTTTTTACTAAGCTCCAAATCCTAATGCTTTCTAACAAACCCAAGTTGGCAACGACGCCATTTGATACACAAGATTGCAGCAAGAATATCAAAGCTCAAGCAACCTATAGTTGTAGTACAGTATGCAAGAGAGTATCAATCTAGCCTGGGTGAAGAAAGACACTAAGAATGCAAGAACTAAGCAAAGCTAAGCAGAATCGGGTAAATAGATGGTAAAATCGATAAAAACTAAATGCAACGACTAAATGAGCAGGAAAAATATTTTAAACCCCTGGAAGAGGGTTAAAAAATACTAGAAGAAAACACAGACTCTAAAACGCAAATCTACTAATTACTAAATATTGAGCACTGAAACGGGTAACACAGGACACTTCTAACAACTTAGATGAATGACTTCAAATGATCAAAGAAGCAAGCTTTATGACTAGAGAATGATAAACAGAGGTTTTAAAATGCTAAAAAGAGAGGATCTAAGGTTGAGGGTCATATCCAAGATGTTCAAGATTCAAGCTTTGGTTTGAAAACATATATCTACTCTTTAGAAGAGCTATCTCTAAGCCTTGAGAAACTTAAACTAGGATTATCCATGGCATGTGGTATAACCCCTTTCTTTGACCCTTCCTCCTAACCTATGGAGTGTAGTGGAAAGATGGATCAAAGATCATTAAACAAAGATCTAAAAAGTTGGCTTAACTAACCCACTCTTCATCCATGGCGTTTGGGAGATGATAGATTAGTCTCTAGGATTTGGTTTTCAAGGATCTCTGAATCCGGTTAAGGTAAGAAAGCCCTGGAATCATAGAGATCTTTTCCAAGACTCTCTAAGCTTTAAGACCCCAAATCCAAGAAGAGAATAAGTTAAGAACAAGAAAAACTCCCAAAAGCTTAAACCTTTAAACCCTTAAATCGCCCCAACCTTAAACCCAAAGAAATCTACTCACTACTCATATTTGAAACCGATTGAAATACAAGGGAAAGAAAACTAAACATGAACAAGCAAGCGATTAAAGAAAAAGACTTGTGATATATCATGGTTTTTATGGTTTTTAACCATGATATAAGTTCTTTTTATTGAGTCTTTTTGGTCTTTTTAGAGTCCTAGAAGAGTCTTTGTAGGTTATAGCATGTCTGGAGCATAATTGGAGATTTTAGAACCTTTTGGAGCATTCTGAGTTGAAGCCACGAAGTACCCAACTCGGGAAGAAAAGTATGCATATGGGTGACGCTCGTCACCAATCTGGTGACGCTCGTCACCCACCAAGGAAGGAGGTCGTGCCCTGTTTTAAAAAGATTGGGAAGAAATTGCAGTTTTGGCCCAGAAGTTCAAGTTTTTGCAAAAAAGCCTCAGATCGTGTTTTAGCTTGTATATTAGGTTTTTCAGCCATTCTTTTGGCATCTATCTTGTATCTTATTATTTTAGAGAGTTTTAGAGAGAGATTGGTAGAAGAGCTTTTGGAGAGACAAATCAGACTCCTTCAGAGCAGATTTTGAACTCCTTTATTTCTACTTCTTATTTCTTTTATGCAATCTATTCTTTTCATGATGTTTTCTCAAATCACCATGTCTGAGTAGTTTGTTAGTTAAGTTAGGGTTTTTCAAAGGTTGAAGAAGAGTTTGTAGAATTGCTAAAAACTTTTAGGAAATTCATTGGTTCTTCATCTGTGTTTGCATTCATATCGATTTCTTAGACACATCATCTGGATTTCGAAACCCTAGGTGTTTGATAGATGTGAGAGCATTATTAATCACCTGAACTAGTATTAGATGAGCAAAACGCCTTAGTACAAAGAGATTTGGCTTAGGAGTTTTGTGAACAATTGAACCTGATCATTACTGCATGTTTAGGTTGTTAGGGTTTGCAAAGAGATTTGAAACTCTGTGATTTGGACATAGATAACTTCTGCAATGAGAATTGATTAATTATATCTTTGCGATTCATGTTCAAGACGGTTTTAATTCATTCCTGATTGCATGCATTCTACACTCTCAGATTCAACCTGCGAATTGTCCTGACTTAGCGCCTTTAGCCTTCTGAACCTTAAGAACAAGCATAAAAACGCCCTCTTGCATTTTACTGTTTTGCATTACATTCATTATTTATCGCTTAGCTTAATCTGAATTTATAATCGCTAGTGTGGTTTACATACTCCCTTGGGATTCGATAACCCCTTGTACTACAACTGCTTTTGCTGTGCACTTGCAGTAGTTTTATTTGGGTAAAACCTGACCCTATCAAGTTTTTGGCACCGTTGCAGGGGAGTAATAGCTGCCTATCGATTTTTAGTATTAGGATTTTGTCTAAGTTTTTATTTGTTTACTGATTTTCAGCTACTTTTCTTTGTTCCTGTTTCAGGTGTATGCCTAATCGCAGAACCACAAGCAACAAAGAGAAGGAGTTTGTGACTTTGAGCATCGACGAGCTTGCTAGGTTGGAGAGAACTTACAGGAAAGCTAAGAAGCAATCTACAATGGTGATATATCATGGTTTTTATGGTTTTTAACCATGATATAAATCCTTTTTATTGAGTCTTTTTGGTCTTTTTAGAGTCCTAGAAGAGTCTTTGCAGGTTAAAGCATGTCTGGAGCATAATTGGAGATATTGGAACCTTTTGGAGCATTCTGAGTTGAAGCCACGAAGTACCAAGCTCGAAGCAGAAAAGTATCCCATATGGTGACGATCGTCACCCCATTGGTGACGCTCGTCACCCAGATAGGAAGGAGCGTGGCTATTTGTTAAAAGTATCAAGAAGAATTGCAGAACTTACCCAGAAGTTTCTTTTATTTATATGAAGACCCCAGATCGTGTTTAGCCCCTATTTATTAGGTTTTTCAGCCACTGTTGGCAAGAATCTTAGTTTTTGAGAATTGAGAGAGCTAGAGAGAGATTTTATTCAGAGCTTTTAGGGGAGACAAATCCTGTACTCTTTAGAGAAGATTTCGAACCCCTTTTGTTTTCTACTCTTTCTCTTAATGCAATTTTATTCAGTTATGTTTTGTGATCTCATAATCATGTCTGAGTAATTTGCTAGTTAAGTTAGGGTTTTTTCAAGGTTGATGAAAAGAGTGTAGAATCGCTATCTGTTAGGATTATCTCATGGTTTTTCATCTCTGCTTGCTTTAAAATCGAATTTCTGAGACACATCATCTAGGAATCCGAAAATCATAGGTTGTTAAATATATGTGAGAGCATTATTCATAACCTGAACTAGTATTTGATGAGCAAAACAACTTAGTACAAAGAGATTTGGCTTAAGAGTTTTGTAAACAATTGAATCTGATCATTCCTGCATACTTAGGTTGTTAGGGTTTGCAAAGAGATTTGAAACTCTGTGATCTAGGTATAGATAACTTCTGCAATGAGAATTGATTAGTTATGCATTAGAGATTCATGTTTAAAAACGGTTCTTAATCATTCCTGATTCCCTGCATTCTGCATTCTTGGATTCATACCTGCGAATTACCCTAGCTTAGCGCTTTTAGTCTTCCTGAACTTAGAACATATCATACCATCGTTTGCTTATTTCTAATTATTCATTCGCATTACATACATCATATTTCGCTTAGCTTAGTCCAAATCTATAATTGATAGTGTAGTTAGCATTACTCTCTTGGGATTTCGATACCCCTTATACTACATCTGCTTTGCTGTGCACTTGCAGTAGTTTTTATTTGGGTAAAACCTGAACACCTATCAAGTTTTTGGCGCCGTTGCCAGGGAGTAATAGCTGCCTATCGATTTTTAGTATTAGGATTTTGTCTAAGTTTTTATTTCTTTACTGATTTTCAGCTACTTTTCTTTGTTCCTGTTTCAGGTGTATGCCTAATCGCAGAACCAGAAGCAACAAAGAGAAAGAGCTTGTGACTTTGAGCATCGACGAGCTTGCTAGGTTGGAGAGAACTAACAGGAAAGCTAAGAAGCAATCTGCAATGGTCGCTCCACTGATCTTGGTTGAAGATGCAGAAGGTCACTTGGTTGACAAGGAAGGAAATAGGAGGAACGAAGAGGGGCAGAGAATTGATCAAGAGGGGAATGTCATTGTTGAACAGCAGGTTCAGCAAGTGGCTGAGAACGTGGGAGTCCCTGCTGCTGTCACTAACGCTGCTGGGCGTTTTGTTCAGAGGACTCTAGGTGATTACAACAGACCTGATCAGTTCTATGCCAACAGAGCTGCAATCCGACCTCCTGCCTTCCAGAGGAACGATTTTGAGGTTAAACCTGTCTACTATCAGCTAGTTGGACAGCATCCCTTCCATGGTTTACCTCATGAGCATCCTATGGATCACATAGAGAGGTTTGAGGACCTAGCTTCCAGTGTCAAAGCTAATGGGGTTAGCAATGACTTTCTGTTCTGCAAGCTTTTTCCCTATTCTCTTGGAGGAGAAGCTGCATATTGGTTGAAGCAACTGGAACCTGCTTCACTAACTACTTGGGAGGACACCAAGAATGCTTTTCTGAACAATTTCTATGATGATGCCAGATCAGAAGACATGAGAACGAAAATTGCATCATTTACACAAGGCCCTATTGAAGCTTTCAAGGCTTCTTGGATCAGGTTCAAGTCTTATCAGAGGGACTGTCCTCATCATGGTTTCAGTCAGGTGCAATTGCTTGGGATCTTTTTCAGAGGCATTGACTGGAAATATCAGATGGCGCTGGATGCTTCAAGCAGTGAAACTTCAATACCAACAGACCAAAGGAGGCGGTGAGATTGATTGAGAACTTGGTCTGCAGCAACAGCACTAAAAATGCAGACTTTCAGAGAATGAAACAAGCTGGTGCAGCTGATGGAAATCAGATTGCTGAAGTTAAGGCTAAGTTGGATGATATGCACAGCCTTTTGGTAGGGAAGAAGTCAGTTCACTTTACTGCAGAAGTAGAGACTTTCGAAGCTCCTGAGGAAGTTGAGCAGGAGGATGTAAATTTCACCTACTCTGGCGGATTTCAGGGACAAAGGTATGGGAATCAGCAGTGGAACAGAGGATACAGCAACAACAATCAGAAAAACGCCCCTACAGGAGGACAGAACACGCCTGGTTTCACTCCTAGACCCCCTTTTCAGAAGACAGAGTATCAGAAGCCATTCCAGAGCAGTGAAAACTACAGAAACTATGGTTCTACTTCCTATCAACCAGCACCTCCACAAGAGAACAAAATGGAAGCAATGTTAGAACAGATTCTGGAAGGACAACAGAAGCTTACTGTGAACTTCAATGGCAAGATAGATTCGCTCTATTAGGACCTGAATGGGAAAATTGAGAGTCTGAACTCTCATATGAAGAAGCTTGATGTTCAAGTTGCTCAAACTGCAGGAGCTGTTCAGAGGCAAGAAGGATTTCTTCCATGAAGAACTGATGTTAATCCCAAACACCACGTGAATGCCATCTCATTGAGGAGTGGAAGGAACCTGCAACCAGTGTTGCAGAAGGATATAACCTCAAGAAATTTCGTGGGTGTAGAAGAGTATGAAGATGAAGAAAATTTTGCTGCAGAACCATTGGTGACGATCGTCACCAATAATGGGTGTCGCTCGTCACCCAATGAGGACAACCCCGAGCTTGATTCTTTACTTATTGGTGACGACCGTCACCAAGGGGGTGACGCTCGTCACCCAAATCCAGTACTCGACCCCGACTTGTCCAAAGTGAGTGACGCTCGTCACCAGTCCAGTGACGCTCGTCACCAGACACCACTTATTGCAGTTTCGCCTAAGACTTCAGATAATGCTAAGGAGACCGTGTATAAACCCAAGATACCCTATCCTAAGCATCCTAAGAAGTCTAAGCAGGAGCTTGAGGATGCCAGATGCAAGGCTATCATGGACAAGTTGGTGATAGAGATCCCATTGATTGATACCGTAAGGATCACTCCTGTTATTAGGAGGTATGTGAAGAGAATGGTGACCAACAACTTGAGCCTTGAGGTTGGAGCTATGATGATCAACGAGCAGGTCAGTGCAGTGATTCAGAACAGAGTTCCAGAGAAGCTTTCAGACCCAGGAAGCTTTGTTTTAGACTGCACCATCTTCAATGACAAGTTTGAGAGGTCATTGTGTGATCTTGGTTCTAGTGTGAACCTCATGCCCCACTCTGTTGCAAAGAGTTTGGGGATGACTGATTTTAAAACTACAAGGATATCTCTTGTCCTAGCTGATAGATCAGTTAGAGTTCCTGAAGGGGTGATAGAGGATGTTCCTATCAAAGTAGGAGATTGTATGATCCCTACTGATTTTGTGGTTTTAGAGTATGGAGAAGAGCCCAAAGACCCCTTGATTCTTGGCAGACCCTTCCTGGCCACTGCAGGAGCTATTATTGACGTTAGGAAGGGTAGAATAGAGCTGAATGTTGGCGATTTAGTGATGAAATTCGAAATGGACAAGCTGATGAAGAGGCCAACAATAGATGGACAGACTTTTTATGTTGATGTTCTCACAAACATTGCTGATCAGATCTTCCATGAGATGAGTTCAGATGATCCCTTGGAAAGGGCGTTGACCACTTCTACAGCTGAGTATGAGCATTTAGATGCTGCTGCAACAGGCTACACAAAGATGATGGATGCTACTGCACACGTTATGCAACTGGTTGCACAGGATGAACTTGTCTCCACATCTGCAAAAGCCGCCACAATGGGTGACTGGTCAGCAGCAAAAGCACCAAAAGTTGAGCTTAAACAGCTCCCTGCAGGGCTAAGGTACGCATTCCTAGGAGAAAACTCCACCTATCATGTTATTGTTAATGCTTCATTGAACAATGCAGAGCTCACCCTATTGCTAAGCAAGCTGCGAAAATTTCGCAAAGCTCTTGGCTATTCTCTTGATGACATTTCAGGTATCTCTCCGGACTTGTGCATGCATAGAATACACCTAGAAGATGAGTCGAAATCATCAGTTGAGCATCAGAGGAGGCTAAATCCGAATTTGCAAGATGTGGTCAAGAAAGAAATCATGAAGTTGTTGCAGGCTGGTATCATCTATCCTATTTCAGATAGTGCTTGGGTGAGTCCAGTGCACGTGGTGCCTAAGAAAGGAGGTGTCACCGTGGTCAAGAATGACAAGGATGAGCTGATTCCAACCAGGACTGTGACAGGACACATGATGTGTATAGACTACAGGAAACTGAATGCAGCAACAAGGAAGGATCATTTTCCTCTACCTTTCATCGATCAGATGCTAGAGAGGCTGGCGAATCACAAGTATTACTGCATCCTTGATGGGTATTCAGGTTTCTTTCAGATCCCCATCCATCCAGATGATCAGGAGAAGACCACGTTTACCTGTCCTTATGGCACTTTTGCCTATCGCAGAATGCCCTTTGGTCTGTGTAATGCTCCTGCAACCTTCCAGAGATGCATGATGTCGATTTTCACAGACATGATAGAGAAGTTTATGGAGGTGTTCATGGATGACTTCTCTGTTTATGGATCTTCTTTCAAGAGCTGTTTGGACAACCTGTGTGCAGTTCTGCAGAGATGCGAAGAGAAACACTTGGTTTTAAATTGGGAGAAGTGCCATTTTATGGTACAGGATGGTATTGTACTTGGTCACAGAGTCTCAGGAGACGGTATAGAGGTGGATAGGGCGAAAATTGAGGTGATGACAAGTCTGCAAGCACCTGATTCAGTCAAAGCAGTGAGGAGTTTTCTGGGACATGCAGGCTTCTACAGAAGGTTCATCAAAGATTTTAGCAAGATAGCACGTCCACTTACTGCTCTCCTCTGCAAAGATGTGAAGTTTGAGTTCACAGAAGAGTGCAAATCTGCTTTTGAACAGATCAAACAGGCGTTGGTTACAGCCCCTGTTGTGCAGCCTCCAGATTGGGACTTACCTTTTGAGGTAATGTGTGATGCCAGCGATTTTGCAGTTGGAGCAGTGCTGGGACAGAGGAAAGACAAGAAACTCCACGCCATCTACTATGCAAGTAGGACTTTGGATGATGCTCAGAAGAATTATGCAACAACTGAGAAGGAATTGTTAGCTGTTGTGTTTGCTTTTGAGAAGTTCAGGCAATATCTTGTTGGCTCCAAGGTCGTGGTTCATACTGACCATTCAGCACTGAAGTACTTAATGCAGAAGAAGGATGCAAAACCAAGGCTGTTGAGATGGATCCTGCTTCTTCAGGAATTTGATATTGAAGTGAAGGATAAGAAAGGGGTTGAGAATGGAGTTGCTGACCATTTATCCCGGATTCAGGTCGAAGACAGTGTTCCCATCAATGATTTCTTGCCTGAAGAGAATGTTTACTTAGTGGAAACCAGAGAACAGGAGGAAAGTGTCGAAAACCTGCAGTTTTCACGAAACTACAGGGGAGTGACGAGCTACACCAAGGGGGTGACGCTCGTCACCAACCAAGACCATTCGCGACAAAAGTATACGAGCGAGGTGACGCTCGTCACCAACATTGGTGACGCTCGTCACCGATCTCCACACTTATCTGCGATTTGTGCAAGCTTGGGGAAAGCTTTTGCAGAGCCTGTTTATGCTTTACATGCTCCAAAGAGACCCTGGTATGCTGATATTGCAAACTACCTTGCTGCAGAGGATGAACCACATGATTTTAAAGGATATGCTAAGAAGAAGTTCTTGAGAGAACTTAGGAGATTCTATTGGGATGAGCCATACCTTTACAAGCATTGTGCTGATGGTATTTACAGAAGATGTTTAGCAGAAGAAGAAGTTCAGGACGTGCTCTTCCAGTGTCATGGATCAGACTATGCTGGACACTTTGCTACATTCAAGACTGTCTCTAAGGTTTTGCAGGCTGGATTTTGGTGGCCTACCATGTTCAGGGACGCCCAAGCCTTCATCACAAGCTGTGATACTTGTCAGAGAAGAGGAAAAATCAGCAGGAGACATGAGATGCCACAGAACTTCATTCTGGAAGTTGAAGTTTTCGATTGTTGGGGTATTGACTTCATGGGACCTTTTCCCTCATCTTATGGGAATAGATACATTCTGGTTGCTGTTGATTATGTATCTAAGTGGGTAGAGGCGTTGTCTACTCCTACTAATGATGCTGCAGTGGTTTTGAAGCTGTTTAAGACCATTATCTTTCCCAGATTTGGTGTCCCACGGATTGTCATAAGTGATGGGGGTTCTCACTTTGTCAACAAGGTTTTTGACAAGCTGTTGAAGAAGTATGGTGTACAGCACAGAGTGGCCACGCCCTATCACCCCCAAACAAGTGGACAAGTCGAGGTTTCCAACAGACAGATCAAGCAAATTCTAGAAAAGACAGTTGGGAAAACAAGGAAGGATTGGTCTGCAAAGCTGGATGATGCATTATGGGCCTACAGGATTGCCTACAAAACGCCACTTGGGACTACTCCTTTCCACCTTCTCTATGGCAAGGCGTGCCATCTACCAGTAGAGCTGGAGTTCAGAGCAGAATGGGCAATCAAGAAGCTGAATTTCGATCTAAAACCTGCTGCAGAAAGGCGCTTGATTCAGCTCAATGAACTGGATGAGATTCGATATCTAGCCTATGAAAACTCCAAGTTATACAAGGAGAGGACAAAGGCATATCATGATAAGAAGATCATCTCCAGGCATTTCGAGCCCAATGACCAGGTATTACTCTATAACTCTCGTTTACAGCTTTTTCCTGGTAAACTGCGTTCTAGATGGTCAGGTCCTTTCACTGTCAAAGAGGCTCGCCCACATGGTGCAATTGTCCTGATTAACTCCAAAGGAGAGGAGTTTATTGTCAATGGACAAAGGGTGAAGCATTACTGGGCACAAGCAGAGATTCCAGCAGGACACATTGTGTCTCTGGATCAGGCACCAGCTGTCTAAACAGCCAACCAAAGTCAAGCTAATGACTTTAAAAGAGCGCTTAGTGGGAGGCAACCCACTGGTAAGTTGTAGATATAATACTTAGGAATTATTTTCGTGCTTAGAACTAGTAATTAGAATTTTATTCAGTTAAAAAAAAAAAAAAAAAAAAAAAAAACCGGTGACGATCGTCACCCTTATGGTGACGCTCGTCACCCATAAGAATCGAACACGGGTTTTAACTTCTTCTTCTTCTCCCTCGAGCCAAAACCTGCAAAATAACCGAACACTTAGAGAGAAATAGGAATTTCATAACTTTTGATTTTTTTAACCAAATTGAGTGATTCAAGAGTCTAATCCGTGTGGATTTTACTCCTCTTTCTGAATATCAACTTAGTTTTTACGATCCGCAAGGTATGTTTTCGGAATCCCCAATTTTCAGTCCGCCTCAGGTTTGGTAAAATTCGATTTTTGACTTGATTGGCTTGATTTAACTGTTGAATCATGGTTAGTTAGGTTGTATTAGAGGAATGGAACCATCTTTCTGCGATTTAATCGGTTGATTTGCACTGTTTGAATTTTCGAGTTCATGATGAAAGTTGCAAAAATCTAGAAATTTTGGGTGATTTAGGTTGAACTGATGCTTGAATTGTGTTCCTGGTAGTGTAGGGATTAATCGCCATTAGCTATTTGATCCTGTTTGGTTGATTTTTCGAACTTTGAAAAATTTGCTAACTTTTGAGATGATTTTGGTCGATTTTGGTGCTCAATTTGCAGATGCCTCGTCAAGAGAAAAGACTAAGACAAAGCTCGTCTTCCAGCACTTCAACAGGGTCTACAGATTCCTTCAGTCAGCACCCGGTTTGCAGGCCCCCATGGCCCAAACGAGAGGATCGGAAAATAGCCTCGGAGATGGCTTGGGCAGGGACTCCGAAGCAAGAAGTGGCTCGGGATACCTGTGTATTCCGTGATATTCGGGAAGAGTGGGATGAGTATGACACGCTGTTCTACAATGCGTGGCTAGGAGTTAAGATTATCCCTACTAGGCTCGCGGATCCTGCTGTTCTGCAGAAGATGGGGATCTTTGAGGAGGTTTATGAAATTTTAGAGCGCATTGGCATGGGGACTATGCCATTCCAGCAGTACGACTTGTACCCAGATTTGGTCCGCCAGTTTCTCTCTACAGTTCGTGTCTACTACGCGAATGAGCTGGCGAAGCGTGCTCAGGAAGGCACTATGACATTTCTGATCCGAGGGATTCGATACCGGATCAGTCTGATGGAGCTTTGTGGGATCTATGGCTTCTCTGACCATCCCACAGGCGTTCTCCTTCCCTCTCAGTGGACCCATATGAGGACATTCTGGTCCAAGTTCGGGAATGGAGTCTATGATAGCAAGACCAGCACGCAGACAGAGGTTAGACATCCGGTTTTGAGGTACCTTCTGCGCCTCTTTGGTCATACTATTATGTGCAAGTCTGCGCCCAGCAAGACTCGAGTTAGCGAGCTGATTCTCCTTTACTACGGACTTTATGAGATGCTGGATGATTCGATACCAGTTGATAGTATGGTTCGCGCCAATTTAGGTGCTGTTTTCGCTGAGCATTTGGTCTCTTTGAAGACCAAGCCATTCACCAGTCCAGGGGAGAAGACTGAGAGTGTGGGCAGCTTGTTGACACCGATCTTCCATCATTTCCAGATCGATTTTACCCCTTGCAGTCTGCGCAGTGATAGATCGCTTATGGATGAGCAGTATCTGCGCCATGTCACTTGGATGAAGACCGGAGTTGTCTGGACTTTCACTACTACTTTTGGAGAGTATGTTGGCATTAAGTTGCCACAGAGAGCACTCACTACTATCCAGACAGACCCACGCCAGCTATTCTTCATGCCACCACAGACTCTTCTGCGCCCCTTGACTCTGCGCCCTGCTCGAGCTGCTACAGCTGGTCCCTCTGCTTCTACTGCTGCTGCTACTGATGCTGGACCTTCTACACGCCAGAGTGGCTTTTCTGCTGCTTTCAGGCGTCCTCCACGACCACAGACACCCATGGATATGGCTGCTTTCCAGGAGTATGTCATTGATAGCTTTGAGGGACTCTGGGATGCTGTTGCTACACTTAGCAACTGTGGTTGTGTCCGCCCCCACTACACTACTGAGCCTTGTGAGGATGAGGATTGAGGCTTCATTATCTGGTTACTTGTTCCTTTTTCCCTTTTTATTTTCCTTCTTTTGAGTCATTTTTATGT
This sequence comes from Thlaspi arvense, assembly GCA_911865555.2. Lineage (NCBI taxonomy): Eukaryota > Viridiplantae > Streptophyta > Magnoliopsida > Brassicales > Brassicaceae > Thlaspi > Thlaspi arvense. The sequence goes on from OU466861.1 coordinate 13,097,844, forward strand.
TTTTTTTGAGTCAGTTGTCAGTTTCTTTGATGATGTTTTGTGAGATTGTTGAACCAGGTTATTATTGCTATGTTTGGATGTTGTTAATTATGTGTTTGACTGCTCAAAAAGTCTAACTTTCGAGTACACATGCAAACACTTCGTTAATTAACATCTAACATAAGATTTATGCAATACAGGTCGTGGTGACGCTCGTCACCTGACTGGTGACGCTCGTCACCCGACCCCACGCGAGGTAACACTTTTCTGACTTGGTTTTTTCGACTTCTCATTCATTTTTCTGACCAACTCTTGGATTAATAACACTGGGGACAGCGTTGTTCAAGTCTAGGGGAGGTGGTTACTGACGTTGTGTGCTTTGTGTCATGTTTATAGAGTCTTAAAGTTGAGTCAAAAACCTGTTTTTCTAGAGTCAAAAATTTGAAATTGTCAGTTTTTCTTGGAACTAGCCATAGGACGTTTTTGCTGATAAGAACCATTGCCACAGTAGTTGATTACAAGTCTTACTAAGTTGAAAGTCATAGGTAGATCAGTCTAGCAATGAAGGTTTAGATTCTTAGAGAATCTGGAAAATTTTCTCTTAGCTCCACCTTAATGAACTTTAAATTTCTTGTCTTGGTGATTGATTCTTATTGATCTTGATTCTCTCTTTAAGCACTGACAATAAGGTTAAAATACAGTCTCTCTTTGATTTTCCCTGATGTAGTTTTAAAAAAAAAAAAAAGATTAAGTCTAAAGAATGGTGCATTCATGACCCTGTCTCCTCACAAGGAACAACAGTAGTGAACACACTCATGAACCTGTCTCCTCACAAGGAACACAATTATTGAGTAGCATCATATCTTAGACTGTAAAAGTTGAGAAAAAGAAGTGAAAAATCGAAAATATCCTAAGGAAAAGATTAAGGGAAGAGAAAATAGGAGAGTTGTGTTGAGATTGATTTGTTCAGTTGTTAGGAAGGGAAAAGAATCTGTAAAGTGATTAGGATTATAGAGCCTTGATGAGACTTCACACTTAGATTAAAAAATAAGGAGTTAACAGTAGAAATTTTGGATTTCTTGAAGGGATTTGGACTGGACTTGAGAGATTTGCTAAGCTTGTGATAATTAGACTGAAAGTTGATCTTGTGTTGACTCTGTGATATGTGGATTCGAAAGCTCTAACTAGTGTGGTGTTTCTGATGACTAACTGACTGTTTCTTGTTTTCAAACCTCGACCCTGTACTCTATCTGATGTTTGCTTGAGGGCAAGCAAAAGCTAAGTCTGGGGGAGTTGATATATCATGGTTTTTATGGTTTTTAACCATGATATAAGTCCTTTTTATTGAGTCTTTTTGGTCTTTTTAGAGTCCTAGAAGAGTCTTTGCAGGTTAAAGCATGTCTGGAGCATAATTGGAGATATTGGAACCTTTTGGAGCATTCTGAGTTGAAGCCACGAAGTACCAAGCTCGAAGCAGAAAAGTATCCCATATGGTGACGATCGTCACCCCATTGGTGACGCTCGTCACCCAGATAGGAAGGAGCGTGGCTATTTGTTAAAAGTATCAAGAAGAATTGCAGAACTTACCCAGAAGTTTCCTTTATTTATATGAAGACCCCAGATCGTGTTTAGCCCCTATTTATTAGGTTTTTCAGCCACTGTTGGCAAGAATCTTAGTTTTTGAGAATTGAGAGAGCTAGAGAGAGATTTTATTCAGAGCTTTTAGGGGAGACAAATCCTGTACTCTTTAGAGAAGATTTCGAACCCCTTTTGTTTTCTACTCTTTCTCTTAATGCAATTTTATTCAGTTATGTTTTGTGATCTCATATTCATGTCTGAGTAATTTGCTAGTTAAGTTAGGATTTTTCAAAGGTTGATGAAAAGAGTGTAAAATCGCTATCTGTTAGGATTATCTCATGGTTTTTCATCTCTGCTTGCTTTAAAATCGAATTTCTGAGACACATCATCTAGGAATCCGAAAATCATAGGTTGTTAAATATATGTGAGAGCATTATTCATAACCTGAACTAGTATTTGATGAGCAAAACAACTTAGTACAAAGAGATTTGGCTTAGGAGTTTTGTAAACAATTGAATCTGATCATTCCTGCATACTTAGGTTGTTAGGGTTTGCAAAGAGATTTGAAACTTTGTGATCTAGGTATAGATAACTTCTGCAATGAGAATTGATTAGTTATGCATTAGAGATTCATGTTTAAAAACGGTTCTTAATCATTCCTGATTCCCTGCATTCTGCATTCTTGGATTCATACCTGCGAATTACCCTAGCTTAGCGCTTTTAGTCTTCCTGAACTTAGAACATATCATACCATCGTTTGCTTATTTCTAATTATTCATTCGTATTACATACATCATATTTCGCTTAGCTTAGTCCAAATCTATAATTGATAGTGTAGTTAGCATTACTCTCTTGGGATTTCGATACCCCTTATACTACATCTGCTTTGCTGTGCACTTGCAGTAGTTTTTATTTGGGTAAAACCTGAACACCTATCAAATGGTCGCTCCACTGATCTTGGTTGAAGATGCAGAAGGTCACTTGGTTGACAGGGAAGGAAATAGGAGGAACGAAGAGGGGCAGAGAATTGATCAAGAGGGGAATGTCATTGTTGAACAGCAGGTTCAGCAAGTGGCTGAGAACGTGGGAGTCCCTGCTGCTTTCAATAACGCTGCTGGGCGTTTTGTTCAGAGGACTCTAGGCGACTACAACAGACCAGATCAGTTCTATGCCAACAGAGCTGCAATCCGACCTCCTGCCTTCCAGAGGAACGATTTTGAGGTCAAACCTGTCTACTACCAGCTGGTTTGTCAGCATCCCTTCCATGGTTTACCTCATGAGCATCCTATGGATCACATAGAGAGATTTGAGGACTTGGCTTCCAGTGTCAAAGCTAATGGGGTTAGCAATGACTTTCTGTTCTGCAAGCTGTTTCCTTACTCTCTTGAAGGAGAAGCTGCATATTGGCTGAAGCAACTGGAACCTGCTTCATTGACCACTTGGGAAGACACTAAGAACGCCTTTCTGAATAACTTCTATGATGATGCAAGGTCAGAGGACATGAGGACGAAAATTGCTTCCTTTGCACAAGGCCCTACTGAAGCTTTTAAGGCTTCTTGGATCAGGTTCAAGTCTTATCAAAGGGACTGTCCTCATCATAGCTTCAGTCAGGTGCAATTACTTGGGATTTTCTTCAGAGGCATTGACTGGAAATATCAGATGGCGCTAGATGCAGCAAGTGAAGGAAACTTCAACACCAACATACTAGAAGAAGCTGTAAGATTGATTGAAAACTTGGCCTGCAGTAACAGCACTAAAAATGCAGATTTTCAGAAAAAGCAGCAGGCTGGTTTGAATGATGGAAACCAAATAGCTGAAGTTAAGGCTAAGTTGGACAGCATGCACAGCCTTTTGGTGGGAAAGAAGTCAGTTCAGTTTGCTGCAGAAGTGGAGAGTTTCGAAAATCCTGAAGAATTTGAGCAGAAAGATGTTAATTTCATCAATGGAGGGGGTTTTCAGAGCCAAAGGTTTGGAAATCAGCAATGGAACAGAGGCTACAACAGCAATAATCAGCAGAGTACCTTTACAGGATGATAGAGCACGCCTGGTTACACTCCTAAGCCCCCATTCCAGAAGACTGAAGTTGAGAAACCTTACCAAAACAGCAGGAATTATGGTTCTTCTTCCTACCAAACTGCACCTCCACAAGAAATTAAAATGGAAGCTATGCTGGAGCAGGTACTTGAAGGACAGCAGAAGATGACAGTGAACTTCAATGGCAAGCTAGATTCGCTGTATCAAGACCTGAATGGAAAAATTGAGAGTCTGAACTCTCACATGAAGAAGCTTGATGTGCAGGTTGCTCAAACTGCAGAAGCTGTTCAAAGGCAAGAGGGATTCCTTCCTGGAAGGACTGATATCAATCCCAAGCATCAGGTTAATGCCATCACAGTCAGGAATGAAAAGGAGCTTAAAACAGTGCAGAAAAAGAGGCTGAGTGTAGAGCAGATCGTGCAACTGATGGAGTCTGAAGATGAAAATTTTTCTGTCTCAGAGGTGAGTGACGAGCGTCACCAAGGAGGAGTGACGCTCGTCACCAACATAGAAGAGAATCGGGGGTTGTCACAAGTGAGTGACGAGCGTCACCCCCCTGGTGACGGTCGTCACCCACCCCAGAACGAAGCTGCTTCGCCTGTAACTACAAATTATGACCAGGAACGTGTCTATAAACCCAAAACACCATTCCCTAAGCATCCTAGGAAGTCTAAACAGGAGATAGAAGAAGCCAGATGCAAAGCTATGATAGACAAGCTGATGCTTGAGATTCCACTTGTCGATGCAGTCAAGCTTTCACCAGCTCTGAGAAGGTATGTAAAGAGAATGGTTGTGAATGGTGTAAGTCCTGAGGAAGGAGCATTGCTTACCAAAGACATCAGTGCAATTCTCTTAGGCACAGTTCCAAAGAAGAAGAAGAAGGTGACTGTTTCTGAACAAGTCAATACCATCACTCAAAGCAGAGTTCCAGAGAAGCTATCTGATCCAGGGACCTTTGTGCTTGATTGCTCAATATCTGTAGGACGTTTTCCACACTCTCTATGTGATCTAGGGTCAAGTATTAACTTGATGCCTTTCTCTGTTGCTGCTAGACTTGGAATGACTGATTTCAAGCCAGCTGGGATCTCTCTCATCCTAGCAGATCGATCCATAAGGACCCCAGAAGGCATGTTAGAGAATGTTCATGTTAACATTGAAGGGTGCATAATTCCTACAGATTTTGTGGTTCTGAAATATGCTGAAGAACCTAAAGATCCTCTTATTCTGGGAAGACCATTCTTGGCTACTGCTGGAGCTATCATTGATGTTAGAAAGGGGAACATTGAGCTTGATCTTGGTGATGTTGTCATGAACTTTGACATGGATAAGTTAAGAGGGAGTTCTACCATTGATGGTCAGTCCTTTTCTGTAAGAACTTCTAGAGATGAAGAGACTGTCATGGAGCATTCAGAAGACACTATTGCTAAGTGTGTCAATGAATCAGATATAAGTGGGCAAGTGAGCAAGATGGCTGTTGAAGAGCTAATATCTGAAACTTCAGCAGAAGCTGTTGGGTTTGAGGATTGCAGTGAGGATCATATCTTCATGACTAGGCTTGAAAAAGAGGTTCCAATGAATGCCAAATTGCTGGAGGAAGACGTGTTTGTGATGGAAGCAACACTTGCAGAGCTGAATTGCAGGAAAACTGCAGAAACTCTAACTGCAGAGTCAGTGACGAGCGTCACTGACCTGGTGACGCTCGTCACCAACCTGAACACAAAGCAGCAACGAAATTTTACAGCTACAAGTCCATCATATGTTGCCAATTCGAAAATTCACCATTCCACAACCCAGAAACCTGCAACTAAGCAAAGGTATGCACTTCCTGGAACCAGTTCCAAACCTCCTAATCTCATCAATAAGAATTTAAAAGGTAAAAAAGCTGCTTCACACTTATGCAAGCAACGAGATTCTCGTAGAATGCTTGGTGTTTCTTCTGATGATTCTGCAGGAAAAAAAAGTATCCCACCCACAGTCACGACCCACTCTGCTGATGTTCCTCACTTCCTTGGAAGTGTTCATACATCTACTGCTTACAAACCACCATGGATGAGGAGACATTCTTCTCCAAGGCATTCAATGCCACCTTCTGTTCCACCAGCTGTCTGAGCAGCATTCAAAGTCGAGCTAATGACTTTAAACAAGCGCTTAGTGGGAGGCAACCCACTAGTAAGTTTTCTTTTTCATATACTAGTTTAGTTTTCTATTACATAGCTAAAAAAAAAAAAACCCAAAAACATGAAAAAAAAAAAAAAAAAAAAAAGTCAGTTTGTTCAGTTTGCTAGGATGATGTCTTGTGAACTTGTTGGATCATGGATTATGCTTTGTTTGGATGTTTTGATGTGTGTTTTTAGTGCTCTTACAGTTTGACTTCGGACTACACATGATGGCATAGCATTTAAACATCCAACATGACGATTTCTGAAGTTTCAGATTGGTGACGCAAAGGTACCACTTTTCCACCTTGGTTTTACACGTTCTCATGCTTCATTTTGACCAACTCTTAGCTTAATAACACTGGGGACAGTGTTGTTTAAGTCTGGGGGAGGTGGTTACTGACGTTGTGTGCTTTGTGTCATGTTTATAGAGTCTTAAAGTTGAGTCAAAAACCTTTTTGCTGATAAGAACCATTGCCACAGTAGTTGATTATAAGTCTCACTAAGTTGAAAGTCATAGGTAGATCAGTCTAGCAATGAAGGTTTAGGTTCTTAGAGAATCTGGAAAATTTGCTGTTAGCTCCACCTTAATGAACTTTAAATTTCTTGTCTTGGTGATTGATTCTTATTGATCTTGATTCTCTCTTTAAGCACTGACAATAAGGTTAAAATACAATCTCTCTTTGATCTTCCCTGATGTAGTTTTTAAAAGTTTAAGTTCAAAGAATGGTGCATTCATGACCCTGTCTCCTCACAAGGAACAACAGTAGTGAACATACTCAAGAACCTGTCTCCTCACAAGGAACACAAGTATTGAGTAGCACCATATCTTAGACTGTAAAAGTTGAGAAAAAAAAGAAGTGAAATATCGAAAATATCCAAAGGAAGAGATTAAGGGAAGAGAAAATAGGAGAGTTGTGTTGAGATCTATTTGTTCAGTTGTTAGGAAGGGAAAAGAATCTGTAAAGTGATTAAGATGATAGAACTTTGATGAGGTATCACACTTAGATAAAAATAAGGAGTTAGCAGTAGAAATTTCGGGTTTCTTGAAGGGATTTGGACTGGACTTGAGAGATTTGCTAAGCTTGTGATGATTAGACTGAAATTTGATCTTGTGTTGACTATGTAATATGTGGATTCGAAAGTTCAAACTAGTATGGTGTTCCTGTTGACTGACTGACTGTTTCTTGTTTTCAAACCTCGACCTTATTCTTTGTCTGATGTTTGCTTGAGGGCAAACAAAAGCTAAGTCTGGGGGAGTTGATATATCATGGTTTTTATGGTTTTTAACCATGATATAAGTTCTTTTTATTGAGTCTTTTTGGTCTTTTTAGAGTCCTAGAAGAGTCTTTGCAGGTTATAGCATGTCTGGAGCATAATTGGAGATTTTGGAACCTTTTGGAGCATTCTGAGTTGAAGCCACGAAGTACCCAACTCGGGAAGAAAAGTATGCATATGGGTGACGCTCGTCACCAATCTGGTGACGCTCGTCACCCACCAAGGAAGGAGGTCGTGGCCTGTTTTAAAAAGATTGGGAAGAAATTGCAGTTTTGGCCCAGAAGTTCTAGTTTTTGCAAAAAGGCCCCAGATCGTGTTTTAGCTTGTATATTAGGTTTTTCAGCCATTCTTTTGGCATCTATCTTGTATCTTATTATTTTAGAGAGTTTTAGAGAGAGATTGGTAGAAGAGCTTTTGGAGAGACAAATCAGACTCCTTCAGAGCAGATTTTGAACTTTTTTATTTCTACTTCTTATTTCTTTTATGCAATCTATTCTTTTCATGATGTTTTCTCAAATCACCATGTCTGAGTAGTTTGTTAGTTAAGTTAGGGCTTTTCAAAGGTTGAAGAAGAGTTTGTAGAATTGCTAAAAACTTTTAGGAAATTCATTGGTTCTTCATCTGTGCTTGCATTCATATCGATTTCTTAGACACATCATCTGGATTTCGAAACCCTAGGTGTTTAATAGATGTGAGAGTATTATTAATCACCTGAACTAGTATTAGATGAGCAAAACGCCTTAGTACAAAGAGATTTGGCTTAGGAGTTTTGTGAACAATTGAACATGATCATTACTGCATGTTTAGGTTGTTAGGGTTTGCAAAGAGATTTGAAACTCTGTGATTTAGACATAGATAACTTCTGCAATGAGAATTGATTAATTATATCTTTGCGATTCATGTTCAAGACGGTTTTAATTCATTCCTGATTGCATGCATTCTACACTCTCAGATTCAACCTGCGAATTGTCCTGACTTAGCGCCTTTAGCCTTCTGAACTTTAAGAACAAGCATAAAAACGCCCTCTTGCATTTATTTTACTGTTTTGCATTACATTCATTATTTATCGCTTAGCTTAATCTGAATCTATAATCGCTAGTGTGGTTTACATACTCCCTTGGGATTCGATAACCCCTTGTACTACAACTGCTTTTGCTGTGCACTTGCAGTAGTTTTATTTGGGTAAAACCTGACCCTATCAACTTGATATTGAAAAGATTTAAGGTTCAAAACATGAAAAACTTCAAGAACAGAACAATGGCAGAAATCGCCTAAAGGAAAGCTGGAAAAAGATAAGACTAAGCGTGTGTGTCCAAAGTGATAGCCGCCCTTTGCCCAAAATAGCCAAACAGCCTTAATGGTCCCCTCACTACGCTCTAAGATGAGCTGGCCGGATAAGGTCCTAGAGATCGATCTCGAGATCGATCAGCTCGCTTGATCTTCTCCATGGATCGCCTTCTTTTGCTCGATCTTCAAATTGATTTGGTTGGATGGATCGAGCACTTCCTTCGATCTTCTACTCGATCCTTGGATGATCGAGTCGTGGTCTCGATCTGGCTCTCGTTCTGCATGGCGTCATCCACGTCCGTACTCACGATCGATCTCCTCTCTCGATCTTGGTCTCGATCCTCCTCCTTGAAACGACTTGAGTCACTCGATCTTCTGGTCGATCTCGGCTAGATCGACCTGCCTTGCTCGATCCGCTTCTCGATCTCGGGTCCTTTGCATGCATGGCTGAGTTCTCCAAGTGTCCACAAGCTCCATTTTGATCCTCAGCACGTCCACGCAACCTCCACAGCTCCAGTGTGTCCCAAACAACCTGATAAGTATGCAAAAGATGCAGAAACTATGTAAAATGCGAATGCAAAGTGATCTAGGACCTAAAATGCAACAAATGATAGAAACTAGCCTATTATGCAAGATGAATGCATGAAAACTATCCTAAATGCATGCTAAATAAGCTGAATATGCATGTATATGACCATCTCATTTGTATAGTACACGCGAGCAGTGGAGAGAAACTAGCGAACCAAGTCTGGGTACAGATCGTACTACTGGAATGACATAGTGCCCATCCCGATCCTCTCTAGAGTCTCCAGACCTCATCCTGAATACCCATCTTGTGCAGCACGGTGATGTCTGCGAACCTGGTGCGTATGATCTGCACATCCTGCCACGCATTATAGAATAGCGTGTCGTACTCATCCCACTCCTCTTAAATGTCACGGAATATACAGGTATCTCGTGATATCTCCTGCTTCGGAGTTCTTGCCCAAGCCACTCCAGAAGCTATGTTCCGATCTTCTCGCTTTGGCCATGGAGGCCTGTAAACTGGATAACTGCTGAATGATTGTGATGAGCCTGATGCAGTGCTCGAAGACGAGATCTGTTGCTGTCTTTTCTCCTGTCGAGGCATCTGGAAATTCAAGGCCAAAATCAACCAAAAACATCACCAAAATCAGCAAATTTTCAAAAATTTGAAAAATCAATGAATCAAGATGAAACAACTGATAGCGATCAACAACAGCACTACCAGGAACACAATTCAAGCATCAGTTCAACCCAAATCACCCAAAATTCCCAGATTTTTGCACATTTCATCATGAACTCGAAATTTCAAAAACTTGCAAATCAACCGATTAAATCACCCATGGATGGTATCATTTATCTAATACAATCTAACTAACCATGATTTAACAGTTAAATCAAGCTAATCAAGTCCAAAATCGAATTTTACTAAACGTATGACAGATTGAAAATTGGAGATTTCGAACACATACCTTGCAGATCTTGAAAACTGAGTGAATATTATGAAAGACTGCCAAAATCCGCACGGATTAGGCTTTTGAATCATTCAATTTGGTTAACAAAATCAAAAGTTGTGATTTGAAGAAGTTGTTTCTTTGTGTTCGTTATTTTTCAGTATTAGCTCGGGGAAGAAGAAGAAAAGAATAAAAAGCGCGTACCTGGTCCGGACGGGTGACGAGCGTCACCTTAAGGGTGACGAGCATCACCCGTTTTTTTGTTTGGTCGTTACCTTTTTTTTTAACTGAATAAATAACTAATAACTATAAAAACCCGAAAATAAATTACGAAGTACAGAAACTAAAACTTATCAGTGGTTGCCTCCCACTAAGCGCTTGTTTAAAGTCATTAACTCGATTTTAATTGGCTATTTGTACAGCTGGTGCATCATCTAGAGAAACAATGTGTCATGCCGGAATCTCGGCTTGCGCCTAATAATGCTTCACCCTCTGTCCATTGACAGTGAACTCCTCTCCTTTGGAGTTAATCAGGACAATGACACCATGTGGTCGAGCTTCTTTGACAGTGAAAGGACCTGAACATCGAGAACGTAGTTTACCAGGAAAAAGCTGTAAACGAGAGTTGTAAAGGAGTACCTGATCATTGGGCTCGAAATGACTGGAGATGATCTTCTTATCATGATATGCCTTTGTCCTCTCCTTGTATAACTTGGAGTTTTCATATGCCAGATATCTGATTTCATTCAGTCCATTGAGCTGAATCAAGCGCCTCTCTGCAGCAGATCGAAGTTCAGCTTCTTGATAGTCCATTCTGCTTTGAACTCTAGCTCTACTGGTAGATGGCACAACTTGCCATAGAGCAGATGAAATGGTATAGTCCCAAGTGGCATTTTGTATGCTGTCCTGTAAGCCCGTAATGCATCATCCAGTTTTGCTGACCAATCTTTTCTTGTTTTTCCAAATGTCTTCTCCAGAATCTGCTTAATCTGTCTGTTGGAAACTTCAACATATCCACTGGTCTGGGGATGATAAGGCGTGGCCACCCTGTTCTGTACACCATACTTCTTCAGCAGCTTGTCAAAGACCTTGTTAACAAAGTGAGAACCACCATCACTTAAAACAATTCGCGGGACACCAATTCGCGGGACACCAAAACAGCTTCAAAACCACTACAGCATCACTAGTAGGAGAAGCCAATGTCTCTACCCACTTAGATGCATAGTCAATAGCAACCAGAATGTATCTATTACCATAAGATGACGGAAAAGGGCCCATGAAGTCAATACCCCAACAATCAAAGACTTCAACTTCAAGGCTGAAGTTCTGTGGCATCTCATGTCTTTTGCTGATCTTTCCTCTTCTTTGACAAGTATCACAGCTTGTAATGAATGCCTGGGCGTCCCTGAACATAGAAGGCCACCAAAAACCAGCTTGAAGAACCTTGGAGACTGTTTTGAATGTGGCAAAGTGTCCAGCATGTTCTGAGCCATGACAGTGAAATAGAAAGTCCTGGACTTCCTCTTCTGTTATGCATCTCCTGTAAATCCCATCAGCACAGTGTTTGCAGATATATGGCTCATCCCAATAGAATCTCCTAAGTTCTCTCAAGAACTTCTTCTTGGCATAACCCTTGAAATCATGTGTTTCATCCTCAGCAGCAAGATAATTGGCAATATCAGCATACCAAGGCCTCTTTGGATCATCCAAAGCATAAACTTGCTCTTTAAAAGGTGTCCCCAAGCTTGCACAGATCGTCATCAAAGTCAGAGGTTGGTGACAAGCGTCACCAGTATTGGTGACGAGCGTCACCGTCAAACAAGGTCGTGACTCTCCATTGTTGGTGACGAGCGTCACCCCCTGGTATCACTCGTCACTGCCCTGAAGTTTCGTGAAAACTGCAGGTTTTCAACACTTTCTTCCTGCACTCTTGATTCAACCAAGTACACGTTCTCCTTGGATAGATGATCAGCAACTCCATTCTCAACTTATTTCTTGTCCTTCACTTCAATGTCAAATTCTTGGAGAAGCAGAATCCATCTCAACATACTTCAGTGCTGAATGGTCAGTATGAACCACGACCTTGGAGCCAACAAGATATTGCCTGAACTTTTGAAATGCAAAGACAACAGCCAACAATTCTTTCTCAGTTGTTGCATAGTTCTTCTGAGCATCATCCAAAGTCTTATTGGCATAGTAGATGGCGTGGAGCTTCTTGTCTTTCCTCTGTCCTGGCACTGCTCCAACTGCAAAATTGCTGGCATCACACATTACTTCAAAGGGCAAGTCCCAATCTGGAGGCTGCACCACAGGAGCTGTAACCAAAGCCTGGTTGATCTGTTCAAAAGGAGACTTGCATTTTTCTGTGAAATCAAACTTCACATCTTTGCAGAGGATAGCAGTAAGAGGTCTTGCAATCTAGCTGAAATCCCTGATGAATCTTTTGTAGAACCCAGCGTGACCCAGAAAACTCCTCACTGCTTTGACTGAATCAGGTGCTTGCAGACTTGTCATCGCTTCAATTTTCACCATATCCACCTCTATACCATCTCTTGAGACTCTGTGACCAAGAACAATGCCATCTTGTACCATAAAATGGCACTTCTCCCAGTTCAGAACCAAGTGCTTCTCTTCACATCTCTGCAGAACTGCACACAAGTTATCCAAGCAGCTCTTGAAAGAAGACCCATAAACTGAGAAGTCATTCATGAAAACCTCCATAAACCTCTCAATCATGTCAGTGAAAATTGACATCATGCATCTCTGGAGGGTTGCAGGAGCATTACATAGTCCAAAAGGCATTCTGCGATATGCAAAGGTGCCATAAGGACAGGTAAAAGTGGTCTTCTCCTGATCATCTGGATGGATGGGGATCTGAAAGAAGCCTGAATAGCCATCAAGGAAGCAGTAATACTTGTGATTCGCTAGCCTCTCAAGCATCTGATTGATGAAAGGCAGAGGAAAGTGATCTTTCCTTGTGGCTGCATTCAGCTTCGTGTAATCGATGCACATCATGTGTCCTGTCACAGTTCTGGTTGGAATCAGCTCATTCTTATCATTCTTCACCACTGTAACTCCTCCCTTCTTAGGAACCACGGGCACTGGACTTCCCCAAGCACTGTCTGATATGGGATAGATGATCCCAGCTTGCAGTAGCTTCATGATCTCTTTCTTGACCACATCCTCCAAGTGTATCCTATGCATGCACAAGTCTGGAGAAATCCCTGAAATATCATCAAGAGAATCGCCAAGAGCTTTGCGAAATCTGCGCAGCTTACTTAGCAAAAGGGTGAGCGCTGCATTGTTCAATGAAGCATTAACAATAAAAGGATATGTGGAGTTTTCTCCAAGGAAGGCGTATCTTCGCCCTGCAGGGAGCTGTTTAAGCTCAACTTTTGGTGCTTTTGCTGCACTCCAGTCACCCATTGTAGCGGCTTTTGCAGATGTGGTGACAAACTCATCCTTTGCAACCAGTTGCATCACATGTGCAGTAACATCCATCATATTTGTGTAACCTGTTGCAGCAGCATCCATATGCTCATACTCAGCTGTAAAAGTGGTCAACGCCCTCTTCAAGGGGTCTTCTGATCTCATCTTATGGAAGATCTGATCAGAAATCTTGGTAAGAACTTCCACATAAAAAGTCTGTCCATCTATGGTTGGCCTCTTCATCAGCTTGTCCATTTCGAATTGCATCACCAAGTCACCAACATTCAGCTCTATTCTACTTCCTGGAGTCAATGATAGCTCCTGCAGTAGCCAGGAAGGGTCTGCCATGAATCAGAGGGTCTTTGGGTTCTTCTCCATATTCCAGAACCACAAAATCAGTAGGAATCATGCAATCTCCTACTTTGATAGGAACATCCTCTATCACACCTTCAGGAAAGGGTCTGCCAAGAATCAGAGGGTCTTTGGGTTCTTCTCCATATTCCAGAATCACAAAAGCAGTAGGAATCATGCAATCTCCTACTTTGATAGGAACATCCTCTATCACACCTTCAGGAAATCTAGCTGATCTATCAGCTAGGACAAGAGATATCCTTGTAGCCTTAAAATCATTCATCCTTAACCTCTTGGCAACAAAATGAGACATAATGTTCACACTGGAACCAAGATCACACAATGATCTCTTAAACCTGTCAGAAAAGATTGTGCTGTCTAAAACAAAACTCCCAGGGTCTGAAAGCTTCTCTGGCACTCTATTCTGAATAACTGCACTGAACTGCTCGTTGATCATCATAGCTCCAGCCTCTAAACTCAAGTTATTGGTCACCATTCTCTTCACATACCTCCTTATAACAGGAGTAATCCTCACAGCATCAATCAATGGGATCTCAATAACCAAATTTTCCATGATTGCTTTGCATTTAGCATTTTCAAGCTCTTGTTTAGGCTTCTTAGGATGCTTAGGATAGGGTACCTTGGGTTTATACACTGTCTCCTTAGCATTATTTGAAGCCTCAGTCGAAACTGCAGTTGGTTGCAACGGGTGACGAGCGTCACCAGATGGATGACGAGCGTCACTTGTTTTGGACAAATCGTGAATGTTTGCTCGATTTGGGTGATGAGCGTCACCCTCCGGGTGACAGTCGTCACCAATATGTGAAGAATAATCATCGGGGTCATGCTGAAGGGGTGACGAGCGAAACCCATCCTGGGTGACAAGCGTCACCCGTGGATTTTCAGTAAAAATTTCCTCATCTTCATACTCTTCAAGTCCCATGAAATTCCTTGAGCTCAAATCCTTCTGCAACACCGGTTGCAGGTTCTTTCCACTCCTCAATATGATGGCATTCACATGGTGTTTGGGATTAACATCAGTTCTTCCTGGATGAAATCCCCCTTTTCTCTGAACAGCTCCTGCAGTTTGGGCAACTTGAATATTAAGCTTCTTCATATGAGAGTTCAGACTCTCAATTTTTCCATTTAAGTCCTGATAAAGCGAATCTATCTTGCCATTGAAGTCCACTGTCAGCTTCTGTTGTCCTTCTAGGATCTGTTCCAGTATAGCTTCCATCTTGTTCTCTTGTGGAGGTGCAGATTGGTAGGAAGAAGAACCATAGTTCCTGTTGAAATTGCTGCTGTTCTAGTAAGGTTTCTGGTATTCTGTCTTCTGGAATGGAGGCTTAGGTGTGTAACCAGGTAAGCTCTGATTTTCTGTGAAGGCACTCTTCTGATTATTGTTGTTGTAGCCTTTGTTCCACTGCTGGTTCCCATACCTTTGACCCTGAAATCCTCCAGCATTGATGAAATTCACATCTTCCTGCTCAATCTCTTCTGTATTTTCTAAAGTCTCCACCTTTGCAGAAAAATGAACTGACTTCTTCCCCACCAAGAGGCTGTGCATACTGTCCAGCTTAGCCTTTACCTCAGCAATCTGATTCCCATCATTAAACCAGCTTGCTTCATTCTCTGAAAATCTGCATTCTTGGTGCTGTTGCTGCAGACTAAGTTTTCAATAAATCTGATTGCTTCTTCTGGTCTGTTGGTGTTGAAGTTTCCAGCACTAGCTGCATCTAGTGCCATCTGATACTTCCAATCAATGTAGCTGCACTTGACTGAAACCATGATGAGGACAGTCCCTTTGATAAGACTTGAATCTCAGCCAAGAAGCCTTAAAACCTTCAGTAGGACCTTGAGAGAATGATGCAATTTTTGACCTCAGGTCCTCTGATCTAGCATCATCATAGAAATTGTTCAGAAAGACATTCTTGGTGTCCTCCTAAGTAGTCAGAAAAGCATGCTCTAGTTGCTTCAGCCAATATGCAGCATCTCCTCCAAGTGAATAAGGACACAGCTTGCAAAACAGGAAGTCATTGCTAACTCCATTACCTTTGACACTTAAAGCTAGATCCTCAAACCTCTCAATATGATCCATTGGATGCTCATGAGGTAAGCCATGGAACGGATGCTGTCCCACCCGCTGATAATAAGCAGGCTTAAGCTCAAAATCATTCCTCTGGAAAGCAGGAGGGCGGATTGCAGCTCTGTTGGCATAGAATTGATCAGGTCTGTTGTAGTCTCCTAAATTCCTCTGAAAAAAACCGCCAGCAGCGTTATTAGCAGCAGCAGGTACTCCAGCGTCTTGTCCCTCTTGTTAAACCTGCTGTTCAACAATGACATTCCCATCTTGATAAATTCTCTGCCCTTCTTCGTTCCTCCTGTTTCCCTCTCTGTCAACAAAGTGACCTTCTGAATCTTCAACCAAAATCAGTGGAGCAACCATTGTAGACTGTTTCTTAGTTTTCCTGATGGTCCTCTCCAACTTAGCAAGTTCGTCGATGCTCAAAGTCACAAGCTCCTTCTCTTTGTTGCTTCTGGTATTGCGATTAGGCATACACCTGAAACCAACACAAAGAAATGTAGCAGAAAGTTAGTAAACAAATTAAAACTTAGACAAAATCCAAATATTAAAAATCGATAGGCAGATATTACTCCCCGGCAACGGCGCCAAAAACTTGATAGGGCTCAGGTTTTACCCAAATAAAAACTACTGCAAGTACACAACAAGCGATCGTAGTATAAGGGGTATCGAATTCCAAAGGAGTATGTAAACTACACTATCGATTGTAGGTTCAGATTAAGCTAAGCAGTAAGTGGTGTATGTAATGCGAATGACAAAGTAAAAGTAAGCAAACGAAATTTGGTTGTTGATCTAAGTTTCAGATGATTAAAAACGCTAAGTCAGGACAATTCACAGGTTGAATCCGAGAATGTAGAATGCATGAAATCAGGAATTATTAAGAACCGTCTTGAACATGAATCGCAAATATATAACTAATCAATTCTCATTGCAGAAGTTATCTATATCTAAATAACAGAGTTTCAAATCTCTTTGCAAACTCTAACAATCTAAACATGCAGTAATGATCAGGTTCAATTGTTCACAAATTTCCTAAGACAAATCTCTTTGCACTAAGTTGTTTTGCTCATCTAGTGATCAATCAGGTTATCAACAATGCTCTCACATATATTTAACAACCTATGATTTTCGGATTTCTAGATGATGTGTCTAAGAAATCGATTTTCAAGCAAGCAGAGATGAAGAACTAAAAGATATACCTAACAGATAGCAATTCTACAAACTCTTCATCAAATTTTGAAAAGCCCTAACTTAACTAGCAGATTACTTTGACATGATCATGGAATCACAAAATATAACTGAATAAAATTGCATTGAAAGAAAGAAATAAAAACAAAGGGGGTTCGAAATCTTCTCCAAAAAGAGTGAAGGATCTGTCTCCCCAAAAGCTCTCAAATAAAATCCTTTATAAGCTCTCAGAATTCTCAAAAACTAAGATAAAAGCCAACAATGGCTGAAAACCTAATATATAGAAGCTAAAACACGAACTTGGGTGTTTTTGCAAATACTAGAACTTCTGGACCAAATCTGCAAATAATCTTCAAACTTTTAATAAAACAGCCACACTCCTTCCTTTGTGGGTGACGAGCGTCACCATAGGTGGTGACGAGCGTCACCCAAATGCATAATTTTCTTCTCGAGTTGCACACTTCGTGGCTTCAACTTGCAATGCTCCAAAAAGCTTTCATATCTTCAATTATGCTCCAGACATGCTATAACCTGCAAAGACTCTACTAGAACTCTAAAAAGACCTAAAAGACTCAATAAAAAGGACTTATATCATGGTTAAAACCATAAAAACCATGATATATCAACGCTCCTAGACTTAGCTTTTGCTTACCCTCAAGCAAACATCAGACAGAGAACAGGGTCGAGGTTTGAAAACAAGAAACAGTCAGCTAAACATCAGGAACACCATATTAGTTAACACTTTCGAATCCACATACCACAGAGTCAACACAAGATCAAATTTCAGTCTAATCATCACAAGCTTTGCAAATCTCTCAAGTCCAGTCCAAATCCCTTCAAGAAATCCGAAATCTCTGCTGCTAACTTCTTCTTTTTATCTAAGTGTGATGTCTCATCAAGGTTTTATCATCTCAATCACTTACATATTCTTTTCCCTTCCGAAACAACTGAACAAAGCAGTCTCAACACAACTCTCCTATTTTCTCTTCCCTTGATCATTTCCTTTGGATATTTTCGATTTTTCAACTCTTTTTCTCATTTTTTTAACAGTCTAAGATATGGTGCTACTCTATACTTGTGTTCCTTGTGAGGAGACAGGTTCTTGAGTGCGTTCATTATTGTTGTTCCTTGTGAGGAGACAGGGTCATGAATGCACCATTCTTTTGACTCAAAATCTTAAAGCTATATCAGGAAAGATCAAAGAGAGACTACATCTAAACATACTTGTCAGTGTTGAAAGAAAGAATCAAGATCTATGAGAATCAAACCCCAAGATAAGAAGTTTAAAGTTCATTAAGGTGGAGCTAACAGCAAATTTTCCAGATTCTCTAAGAACCTAAACTTTTATTGCTAGACTGATCAACCTATGACTTTCAACTTAGTAAGACTTGTAATCAACTACTGTGGCAATGGTTCTTATAAGTATAGACGTTTTGTGTTAGTTCCAAGAAAAACTGACAGTTTCAAAACTTTGATTCTATAAAAACAGGTTTTTGACTCAACTTTAAGACTCTATAAACATGACACAAAGCACACAACGTCAGTAACCACCTCCCCCAAACTTAAACAGCACTGTCCCCAGTGTTATTAAGCCAAGAGTTGGTCAAAAAGAAGCATGTGAACTTGGAAAAATGAGTATGAAAAGTGGTACCTCACAAAGGGATGGGTGACGAGCGTCGCCCTCAGTGGTGAGGATCGTCACCATGTCTGAGACTTCAGAAATTATCAGGTTGGATGTTTTAACGCTATGCCATCATGTGTACTCCGAAGTCTGACTGTAAGAGCACTCAAAACACACAACAAAACATCCAAACGAAGCATAATTCATGGTTCAAACAAGTTCACAAGACATCATCCATGCAAACTGAACAAACTGACTCTTCCGATTTTTTTTCGGTTAATCTCATGTTTTTGGATTTTTTTTTTTAGCTTTGTAATAGAAAACGAAACTAAGTACAAGAAAACTTACCAGTGGGTTGCCTCCCACTAAGCGATTGTTTAAAGTCATTAGCTCGACTTTGAATGCTGCTTAGACAACTGGTTGAACAGAAGGTGGCAATGAATGCCCTGGAGAAGAATGTCTCCTCATCCATGGTGGTTTACAAGCAACAGATGCAAGAACTCATTCAAGGAAGTGAGGAACATCGGTAGGGCGGGTTGTGACTGTGGGTGGGACACTTCGTTTTCCTGCAGAATCATCAAAAGAAACACCAAGCATTCTATGAGAATCTCGTTGCTTGCATAAGTGTGAAACAGCTTTTGCACCTTTTAAGTTCTTATTGATGAGATTAAGAGGTTTGGAATTGGTTCCAGGAAGTGCATACCTTTACTTAGTTGCAGGTTTCTGGGTTGTGGAATGTTGAATTTTCGGTTTGGCAACATCAGATGGACTTGTAGCTGTAAGATCATGTCGCTCCTTTGGGTCCAGGTTGGTGACGAATGTCACCAGGTCAGTGATGGTCTTCACTGACCCTGCAGTTCGAGTTTCTGCAACTTTTTTGCAATTCAGCTCTGCAATTCTTCCTTCCATCACAAACTCGTCCTCCTCCAGTAACTTGGCATTGATGGGAACCTCTTCTTCAAGCCTAGTCATGAAGATATGATCTTCACTCCAATCCTCAAACCCAACAGCTTTTGCAGAAACTTCAGATATTTCCTCTTGAACAGCCATCTTGTTCAGTTGCCCACTTGTATCAGATTTAGTGACATACCCAGCAGTAGTGTCTTCTGAATGCTGCATGACAGGCTCTTCATCTTTGGAAGTCCTTACAGAAATGGTCTGAACATCAATGGTAGAACTATCTCTTAACTTAACCATGTCAAAATTCATGACATCATCTCCCAAATCAAGCTCTATGTTCCCCTTTTTCACATTAATGATGGTGCCAGCAGTACCCAAGAATGATCTTCCAAGAATAAGAGGATCTTTAGGTTCTTCAGCATATTTCAGAACCATAAAGTCTGTAGGAATTATGCAGCCTTCAATGTTAACAGGAACATCTTCTAAGATACCATCTGGAGTTATTATGGATCGATTTGCTAGGATAAGAGAGATCCCAGCTGGTTTGAAATCAGTCATTCCAAGTCTAGCAGAAACAGAGCAAGTCATCAAGTTGATACCTGACCCTAGATCACAAAGAGAATGAGGAAAACATCCTGCTGAGATTGAGCAATCAAGCACAAAGGTCCTTGGATCAGAAAGCTTCTCTGGAATTCTGCTTTGATTGATGACACTGACTTGTTCAAAAACATCCTTCTTCTTCTTCTTTGGAACTGTGTCTAAGAGAATTGCACTGATGTCTCTGGTAAGCAATGCTCCTTCCTCAGGACTTACACCACTGACAACTATCCTCTTAACATACCTCCTTAATACTGGTGAAAGTTTGACTGCATCAACAAAAGGAATCTCAAGCATCAGCTTGTCTATCATAAGCTTGCATCTGGCTTCTTCTATCTCTTGTTTAGACTTCCTAGGATGCTTGGGGAATGATATCTTGGGTTTATAGACTCGGTCCTGACCATTATCTGCAGTTATAGGAGAAGCAGCTTCATTCAGTGGTGGGTGACGACCGTCACCAGGGTGGTGACGCTCGTCACTCGTTTTGGAGAAATCGCGTGTTTCTGCTCGTCACCCACCTGGTGTCGCTCGTCACCAGTTTGTGAAGAAAAAGTGTCTGGCTCTTGAAATTTGGGTGACGAGCGACACTCACCTTGGTGACGCTCGTCACTGATCTCTGAGACTGCAAAATTTTCATCTTCAAACTCCATCTGCTACACAATTTGCTCTACACTCAGCCTGTTTTCCTGCACTGTTTCATGTTATTTTTCACTCCTAACTGTGATGGCATTAACCTGATGCTTGGGATTGATATCAGTCCTTCCAGGAAGGAATCCCTCTTGCCTTTGAACAACTCCTGCAGTTTGAGCAACCTGCACATCAAGTTTCTTCATGTGAGAGTTCAGATTCTCAATTTTTCTATTCAGGTCTTGATACATCGAATCCATCTTGCCATTAAAGTCCACTGTCAGCTTCTGCTGTCCTTCAAGTATCTGGTCCAGCATAGCTTTCATCTTAGTGTCTTGGGAAGGTACAGTTTGGTAGGAAGAAGAACCATAATTCATGCTGTTTTGGTAAGGTTTCTCAACTTCAGTCTTCTGGAACTGTGGCATTGGAGTATAACCAGTTGCATTCCAGTTTCCTGGGAAGATGCTCTTCTGATTGTCGCATTAAATCCTCTGTTCCATAGCTGATTCTCATACCTTTGACTCTGAAAACCTCCATTGATGAAATTAACATCCTTTTGCTCAAACTCTTCAGGATTTTCGAAGATCTCCACCTCTGCAGCGAATTAGACTGATTTCTTTCCCACCAGAAGGCTGTGCATACTGTCTAACTTAGCCTTAACTTCAGCAATCTGATTCCCATCATTCAAACCAGCTTGTTTCATTCTGAAAATCTGCATTCTTGGTGCTGTTGCTGCAGGCCAAGTACTCAATCAGAGTAATTGCAGCTTCTGGAAGGTTGGTGTTGAAGTTCCCACTGCTAGCAGCATCCAACACCATCCGATACTTCCAGTCAATGCCTCTGAATAAAATCCCAAGAAGCTGCACCTGACTGAAACCATGATGCGGACAGTCCCTTTGACAAGACTTGAATCTCAGCCAAGAAGCTTTAAAATCTTCAGTAGGACCTTGGTAGAAGGATGCAATTTTCGTCCTCAGGTCATCTGATCTAGCATCATCATAGAAATTGTTCAGAAAAGCATTCTTGGTGTCCTCCCATATAGTCAGCGAACCAGGCTGCAGTTGCTTCAGCCAATAGGCAGCATCTCCTCCAAGTGAGTAAAGGAAAAGCTTGCTGAACAGAAAGTCATAGCTAACACCGTTAGCTTTGACACTTGAAGCTAAGTCCTCAAACCTCTCAATATGGTCCATGGGCTGCTCATGAGGTAAGCCATGGAGTGGATGCTCCCACCAGCTGATAATAGGCAGGATTAAGCTCAAAATCGTTCCTCTGTAAAGCAGGAGGGCAGATTGCTGCTCTGTTGGCATAGAACTGATCAGGTCTGTTGTAGTCTCCTAAAGTCATCTGCACAAAGCGCCCAGCAGCATTGTTAGCAGCAACAGGGACTCCAGCGTCTTGTGCCACTTGTTGAACCTGATGTTCAACAATGACATTCCCATTTTGATCCAGTATTTGCCCTTCTTCATTCCTCCTGTTTCCCTCTATGTCAACCAAATGACCTTCTGCATCTTCAACCAAGATCAGTGGAGCAACCATTGTAGACTGTTTCTTACTTTTCCTGATGGTCCTCTCCAACTTAGCGAGTTCGTCGATGCTCAAAGTCACAAGCTCCATCTCTTTGTTACTTCTGGTACTGCGATTAGGCATACACCTGAAACCAGCACAAAAAAGTAGCAGAAAGTTAGTGAACAAATTAAAACTTAGCTAAAATCCTAATACTAAAAATCAATAGGCAGCTATTACTTCCCGGCAACAGCGCCAAAAACTTGATAGAGCTCTAGTTTTACCCAAATAAAAACTACTTCAAGTACACAACAAAGTAGTTGTAGTACAAGGGGTTATCGAATCCCAAGGGAGTATGTAAACTACACTATCATTGTCGGTTCAGATTAAGCTAAGCAGTAAATGGTTTATGTAATGTGAATGACAAAATAATAGAAAGCAAATGAAATCTGGTTGTTGATCTAAGTTTCAGAAAACTAAAAGCGCTAAGTCAGGACAATTCGTAGGTTGAATTCGAGAATGTAGAATGCATGAAAACATGAATGATTAAGAACCGTCTTGAACATGAATCGCAAATATATAACTAATCAATTCTCATGACAGAAGTTAACTATTTCTAAATAACAGAGTTTCAAATCTCTTTGCAAACCTTAACAATCTAAACATGCAATAATGGGATTAGGTTATCAATAATGCTCTCACATCTTTTAAACAACCTATGATTTTCGGATTTCTAGATGATGTGTCTAAGAAATCGATTTTCAAGCAAGTAGAGATGAAGAACCAAAAGAGAATCTTAACAGATAGCAATTCTACAAGCTCTTCATCAACCTTTGAAAAGCCCTAACTTAACTAGCAAATTACTCAGACATGATCATAGAATCACAAAGCATAGCTGAATAAAATTGCATTGAAAGGATAGAATAAAAGACAAAGAGATTCAAAATCTTCTCCAAAAAGAGTACAGGATATGTCTCCCCCAAAAGCTCTGAATAAAATCCTATCTAAAACTCTCTGAATTCTAAAATCTAAGATCCCAAAGCCAACAATGGCTGAAAACCTAATATATATAAGCTAAAACACGAGCTGGAACACTTTTGTAAATACTGGAACTTCAGAGGTCAAAGTGCGAATAATCTTTAATCTCTTAACAACAAGTCGCGACTCCTTCCCATATACGGGTGACGAGCGTCACCCTTAAGTGGTGACGATCGTCACCCAACTCTGTATTCGCCTTCCGAGTTGCTCACTTCATAGCTGCATCTAGCAATGCTCTCCATAATCTCCAATTGTGCTCCAGACATGCTATAACCTACAAAGACTCTACTAGGACTCGAAAAAGACCAAAAAGACTCAGTAAAACGGACTTATACCATGGTAAAAAAAAACAATTAAACCATGATATATCAACTCCCCCAGACTTAGCTTTTGCTTACCCTCAAGCAAACATTAGACAGAGAACAGGGTCGAGGTTTGAAAACAGTAATAGTCAGCTTAACATCAGGAACACCACATTGGTTAAACTTTCGAATCCACATACAACAGAGTCAACACAAGATCAAATTTCAGTCTAATCATCACAAGCTTAGCAAATCTCTCAAATCCAGTTCAAGGTCCTTCAAAAAATCTGAAATCTCTACTATTAACTCCTTATTTTTATCTAAATTTGATATCTCATCAAGGTTTTATCATATCAATCACTTATAGAATCTTTTCCCATCTCTACTATTTTCTCTTCCCTTGATCTTTTCCTTTGGATATTTTCAGTTTTCAACTTTTTCTCATTTTTTTACAGTCTAAGATATGGTGCTACTGAATACTTGTGTTCCTTGTGAGGAGACAGGTTCTTGAGTATGTTTATTACTGTTGTTCCTTGTAAGATGATAAAAAGGGTTGTTTGGGATTGTTTTTATCAAAGCCAAAAGCAAGTTATAGTCGTAGTATAGTTGCTTGAGGTGTCAATCCAGCCTTCGTTGATGAAAGCTACTAATAATGCAAGAGCTAAGCAAATCTAAGTGAAATCGGGTAGATGGGGGATAAAATCTATGAAAACTAGATGCAACAACTAAATGACCGTGAAAACTATTTTAAAAATCCCACAGAGGGGTTAAATAACTAGCAAAAGACTTCTAAGAGATTAAAATGCAAGACTACTAATTTATAAAAATCGAAAACTAAAGACAGACAAACAGAGAAATTTCTAACAACCTAGAACAATGATTTTTAAGACTAAAGATGCAAGCTTTGGAACTAAGGGATGATGATTTAAAGTTTTTTAATGCTTAAAGAGGATTCAAGGTTGAGGGTCATGTTAAGAGGGTTCAAGATTCAATCTTGGTTTTTGAAAACATTTGATCTACACATTTGATGTGCTATCACTAAGCCTTGAGAAGCTAAAAGAGGTTTATCCATGGTGTTTGGTATAAACCCTTTCTTAACCCCTTCCTCCTAACCCATGGTATGTGGTGGAAAGATGGGTCAAAGAACATTAAGCATAGATCTCAAATAATGGCCTAACTAGCTCCCTAAGCATCTATGGCGTTTGAGAAAGGATGAGCTAGTCTCTTAGATTTGGTTTTAAGGGACTCCTGAATCCTGTCAAGGTAAGGAGATCCCTGAGATCATAAAGATCTTTCCTATGACTCTTTAAGCATTAAGAGCCCAAATTCAAGAAGAGAATAGATTAAGAACAAGAAAAGTCCCAAGCTTAAACCCTTTAAACCCTTCTTAATCGCCTCAACCTTAAACCGAAAGGAAACTACTCACTACACATTGTTAAAACACACGAAAATGCAAAGGAAAGGAAGCTAAGCATGATTAAGCAAGAAAGATAAAGCAAATACTTAAGATTAAACAAGACTGTTGGTTCACAAAGTAGATAAAGATTGAAAAGTAAAGCAATGGCGATAAGCCTAAAAGGAAAGCTCGAAGTAGTGTGTGAAACAAGATGAATGGATGAGAAATTCTCGCCCAAAATAGCCCAAAAAAAAGAAAATGGTCCCCCCCCTCCCACTAAAGTCCAAAAGTGAGCTGGCCGGATAAGTTTCTGAGATCGAGCTGGGTGATCGATCTCTAACTCGATCTTCTTCGTGGATCGTCTTCCTTAGCTCGATCATTGGGTCGATTCGGTCGGATGGATTGCATGCATCTATCGATCTTCTAGTCGATCCTCGGATGATCGAGTCGTGAACTCGATCTGCCTCTCGTTCTGCATGGCTTAGTCCACGTCTGTTCTTACGATCGATCACCTCAGTCGATCTTGGTCTCGATCCTCCTTCTTGAAACGACCCCCATGTCTCGATCTTCTGGTCGAAGCTCGATCTGCTCATCGATCTCGGTTCTTTTGCTGCATGCATGAGTTCTCCCAAGTGTCCATAGCATTCCTTTCGATCCTCAACATGTCCACACAACCTCCATAGCTCCAGTGTAGCCAAAACAGCCTGAATATAATGCAAGAATGCAAGAAACATGCAAAATGCTAATGCAAAGTGTTCTAAGACCTAAAATGAGACAAATGGTGAAAACTAGACTATTATGGAAGATGTATGCATGAAAACTACTCTAAATGCATGCTAAATATGCGAAATATAAGAGTATATCAACTCCCCCAAACTCGCCTTTTGCTTGCCCTCAAGCAAAAAAAATTCAAGAAAGGAAGAGAGGTTTTAAAAGTGGGAGCTCAAATTCGTTGACAAGTGTTTTTCAAATGAATCAATTCAATGGTCCTAGTTCTTAATTCTAAGATGCAATGCACAAACTCATACTCCAAAGAACTTAGCCATACTCATCACATATTGAATTTCAAATCATGACTCTCATATTCCAAACAATTCAAGAATCCTATCCTTTAACATTCATTAAGATCAAACCGTGAATCACACTTGTGCACTTTAAAACCGAATACATTTGGCTTAGGGACAAAGGTTATAAGACAAAGATGATCTCATTCAAGTGGGTAATTCAAGCAATGGTTTATTTCAAAAAGGGTTGAACTTATGTATAATGCTAAAGGTAAAGGCAATTGATGCATACATGACTAGACCCTTATCTACCCATATACACTAACAATGATCCTAATCACTCTCTCATTTTTTTTTTCTTTTTTAAGCTCACTCACCCTCTAGAGACTACCCACAACAACAAGGTAAGGCGCCAAGCTTATCCCACAAAAACAGAAAACATCTTTTCTCTTCTTATAGCTAGTGGTGGTCATACACAAACATTAAGCTATTTTCTTTCACTTTTGGTAGCTCTCTTCACAAATATTTTTTTCTTTTTAAGGTTGGCCATTTTGGCTCTTTTCTTTTTCTGATTTTTTTTTCCTTTTTGAGAGCTACCTTCTTTTCTTTTGAAACTGAGCTTTTGTTTTAAAAACAGTACAAGACCACCACTTAAAACTATGAATCCCTTTTATTTCAAACCTCAAACACCAAAATCTTTTCAAAACGAGAACAAGTAAGCAAGATCAATCAACATCAGTGAACCCCCGCCCCAAAACAAGCCTAAGACTAGCTTCAAAGTGCAAAGCCAGCAACAATATGAGAGCCTAATCATGTCGCCTAAACCTAACACTTTATGCCAAGTTCAAACCAAAAATAAGGCCTCACAATGATGTCACACAAGAAAATAGGCTTGAAAGGAAGGTAAGGGTCAAAGTGGGGAGTTCTATTCAGGCTTACAAGAGAGTGGTGAAAGGGATAAGAATGCCTAAATATGTATATGTGATCCATGTATTCTTTTTTAAATGCATAAGTATGATAATTCAAAGATTCAAATTAAGGTTCCACTTGATAGGAAATGATTCAATTCATGTTTGTTTAACTTAAGCCACGAAAATTAAGACAAATGATCCTAATATGGTTAGAGCTTACTATCAAAGTATGTACAATGCATCAAAGAACTACTAACTAAATCCTTGAAACAATTCATGAGCTTAAAACACTTTTCAAGAAAAATTAATATCATTGCTTCCTATGCAAGTGCAAACAACCTAAATGACAAAATTCTAGACTCAATCCTACAATGTATGATAATACAAATGCAAGCTACATGATTTTGTTTTTTGAAAATTTTTAAATTTTTTATGATTTTGTGTTTTTCTATGCACTTAGATGATGCATGATGACTCAAGGATGATAACTCAAAATAAGATCCAAATAAAACATGTCAAACCACACACTCTCCCCAAAACTTGAATGACACCGTCTCGGTGGCAAACAAATTCAAGAGGAGATCAAACAAAAAGCAAAAAAAAAAAGAAAAATGCATGTTATTTACAATGGTTGAGTTGGTACTTTGGAGCTAGGCATGGCTGGAGCTTGAGGATGCTCCAGTCTTCCTGCTCTTTCTAGGAGTGTCGTGGCTGGTCTCCTTGCCTTTGTTCCTGCTCGTGCCTTCATGGAGAGAAAGACGTCCGGCTTGGTTGCTTCCTTGAGGCTCACAGATCTCTCTATACCTCTAGTTGATCTTCTTCTCTTCTTCGGTTGCTCAACCTTCTCACTTGAAGACGCATCAGATGAGCTTCCTTGTAGATCTTTGATCTTCTTAGCAAGCTTCTCGGTCATCTTGCTCTGCCATTTGTTGACCTTGTGCTGAATCTCCACGACCGATGCAAGAAACTTTTCTGCTTTTGTTCTCGGCTCATAATCAAGCTTGGGGAGGTCAAAACTCGCTGGTATCACGACATCTGAAGGAGACGACTCTGAAGGTGCACGAGCAAGCTGAGGGGGGGGGGGGGGGCTTCTGCTGGTCCAAGAGCTGCGAAGCATTACTCTTCACTCGGCAAGAACTCGATGGTTCCCATGCTGTCAATGTTCGACTCATCCGGGTTAGGCAGAATGCACACCTTCTTCGTGTTGTTGGGGTCGTAGAACAGGTAGGCATAGAACCCTGGAGCTGGCGTATGACCTAAGGAATCCTTGTTGTGCATGTAGGTCTCGTCCATGTAGGCTCTCTCCACGCAAGGCTCAAAGTCTTGAAGAGGAACTCCAGCTTGTATGAACAGCGGTGTGAGGAAGCCTCCAATAAGTGCCGAGCTCGCCTTACACCTCAATGCCCACGCCTTGTACTTGAACAAAGAAGAGGCCAAGATACAACCATAGTTGACGCCGTTGCCTAGTTCATCCTCCATCGCCTCCTCATTCTCCTCTCGGCTGCAAACTACTTTCTTAACTCCTTGGAAGAGAAAGCACAGCTCATTCTTAGTGACCGTTGGAGCCACGGATCGCCCACTGTAAGTGTTGGCTAGGAGTTTGAGGGCATATCTCAGCACGGGGTTACGGACCTTCTTGATTTTGGCGGTGTTGGCTTTGTAGTCATCATCGCAGATCAAGTTCCAAAGGTCGTTGGCGGATTTGAGCTGAGGGAACTCCACTTGCTTGGCCGCAGCATTAAGACCGTAGGCTTGGCATAGCTCGGTGATGGAGAGGTGGTAAGCTTGCCTCCTGATCTTGAACGTGAGGTGACATTTGGAGGGAGCTGGAAGGCTTGGATCTTCATAAGAGAAGCCCAAGGTTGAGAGTAAGTCCTGCGTTGCCTCGGGGTATATGTGGCAGTCCATTCTTGAAAGGCACGCCAGCCCCATATTGTTGAGAAGTACATCAAAATCTTCCAACAGCCCCTTCCTCTCCAAGCGGTCTCTACTAGCAAACTTGGTAGGCTCAAACCTCAACCTCTCTAGTCTCTTCTTTGTCGTCTTCTCTTCCTTTCTCCATCTCACTATTTCTTGAACCACTTGAGCTTCTCCTTCTTGAGTTGAAGTAGCCAAATCTCTGCTTCTCTTTGGTGCCATTGGTACCTTTGAAGTGGATGAACAGTGAAATGCCTTTGTCTTTAAAAACAAGAACTTCGCACTCTCTCTCTTTTTTTTGTAAAAATCAGTTTGTGCAAAGTGAAGAGAAAGTGTGCAAAGCAAAGGTTTTTATAAAACAAAAATCTTTTGGGACACATGCAACAAGTTGGTCTGAAAAAGTGTGGTCAAGGCACATCTTTCAGGGTCAAAGATGCTTGCCTTGACCAAGATTCAAATTTAAAATAGGAGTGAAAGAGAAAAGAGAGGGGAAAATTTAACCAACCTCGGCATGAGATCGAGTCAATTTGGTCGATCTTGACCTCGATCTCATGCCCATTTTGCCTGTGATCGAGTAGCTTGCTCGATTGGGGGCTCGATCTGAATTGAATCGAACCTTAGATCGAGTCTCTTACTCGTTTCAAGATCCTACGTGGTTATGGTCATGCTCCTTGGACCGAGTTCCCTAATCGATTTGGTGGTCATTCTGGCAAGGATCGAGTGAGCTGATCGAGTGAATTGATCGATCCAATTCGAGGATCGAGTGAAACCAGTCAATCCACACCCCATTTTAAACGCGTTGGTGGGTCATCCTCTCATGATCGACTGACTCACTCGATTGTCTACTCGATCTCATCTAGACCAAGTGACTTCACTCGATTGTCTACTCGATCTCATCTAGACCAAGTGACTTCACTCGATTCACTAGCTCGATCTAGTAAAGATCAAGCCATGATAGGTCGATCTATCACTCGATCGCTTGTCCCTGTTTCTCCTTTCCTTGCCTTTTTGACTACAAGATCATGATCTCTGGTTCCCATCTCCTTGTACCTACACACTTAAACTAAAAAGCATAAAATTGAAACAGAAAGAAAGCAAAAATATGTACAATGATAGACATGGGAATGCCTCCCAAGTGCGCTTGTTTTACGTCGCTAGCTTGACTTTACTTGGTTAGGCCAGAAGTGGATCTTGGAGAAGCAACGTGGTGCTCTCCTTGCTGCAATCACTCGCCAGGTAGGGCTTGACTCTATGCCCATTCACAGTGAAGGCTTTTCCACTCTTGCCAACCAAAGTAACCGCTCCATATGGTAGCACTTCTTTCACCTCAAACGGTCCGCACCATCTAGACTTTAGCTTCCCAGGGAACAACTTCAAGCGTGAGTTGTATAGCAAAACCAAACTTCCCTCCTTAAGCTCCTTAAGCACAGGCTTCTTGTCATGAAACGCTTTGGTCCTTTCTTTGTAGATCTTGGCGCTCTCATAAGCGTCCAACCTTAACTCATCAAGCTCATGGAGTTGCACCAACCTTCTCTCTTGTGCCGTCTTGAGACTGAAGTTCACTTGCTTCACAGCCCATAGTGCTCTGTGCTCTAACTCCACAGGGAGATGACAAGCCATACCGTAGAGGAGGTTGAAGGGCGTGGTACCAATAGGAGTTTTGAAGGCCGTTCTATACGCCCAAAGAGCGTCATCAAGCTTGCTTGCCCAATCCTTTCTAGTTACTCCCGCGGTTCTCTCTAGGATAGCTTTGATT
Organism: Thlaspi arvense; assembly: GCA_911865555.2. Taxonomy (NCBI): domain Eukaryota; kingdom Viridiplantae; phylum Streptophyta; class Magnoliopsida; order Brassicales; family Brassicaceae; genus Thlaspi; species Thlaspi arvense. The sequence goes on from OU466861.1 coordinate 13,128,254, forward strand.
TGCCTATTCGAAACCTCCACTTGGCCACTGGTTTGAGGGTGATAAGGGTTAGATACCTTGTGTTTAACCCCATACTTCTTAAAAAAACCCTCAAAGACTTTGTTGATGAAGTGGTTGCCCCCATCACTAATAACTATCTTTGGGACTCCAAACCTTGGAAAGATGATGGTCTTGAAGAGCTTGACAACCACCTTTGAATCATTAGTTGAGGAAGCTATAGCCTCAACCCAATTAGACACATAGTCTGTAGCCACCAGGATATATTTATTGCCGTATGAAGATGGGAATGGACCCATAACATCAATCCCCCAAGCATCAAACACTTCCATCTCAAAGATTGGTACCTGCAGCATCTCATTCCTCTTTGTGATGTTCCCTGGCCTTTGGCAAGCTTCACACGCTTTTACAAACTCATGAGCATCCTTGAAGAGTGTAGGGCACTAAACCCGGCTTGTAAAACCTTTGTAGCCGTCTTGAATAAAGCGAAGTGTCCACCATAAGTCAAACCGTGGCAATGAAGAAGAATGTCTTTCGCTTCTTCTCTTGACACACACCTCCGGTATAAGCAGTCTACTGCCCTCTTGTACAGATAGGGCTCATCGCAAAACTAATGGGAGATGTCTCTCATGAATTTCTTCTTATGGTAATAGTCAAGGTGAGTGGGTTCTTCACCGCAAGCCAAGAAGTTGACAATGTCCGCATACCAAGGTAAATCTTCTTCCTTCAAACTCAAGACACCTTCAAACTTCTCCTCTAGCTTTGCACATACCACTGTGTTGACCATCATAAGCTGCTCTTCAGGGATTGTGTCATCCAAAGGTAAGACATCATTCACTCTCATCCTTGCAAGATGATCAGCTACACCATTCTCAATCCTTTCTTATCCTTGATCTCCATATCAAACTCTTGTAAAAGAAGGATCCATCTCAAGAGTCTTGGCTTGGTGTCTTTCTTGGAGTATATGTACCTCAAGGCGGCGTAATCAGTGTAAACAATGACCTTAGAACCCACCAAGTACGACCTAAACTTCTCAAAAGCAATGCTAACGGCTAGTAGCTCTTTCTCGGTAGTAGCATACTTCACTTGCGTGTCATCCAAGGTACGGCTGGCATAGTAGATTACATGCAGCTTCTTATCCTTCCTCTGACCCAAAACAGCACACACGGCGTAGTCACTCGCATCGCATATTATCTCAAACGGCAGATCCCAATCCGGAGCTTGAACTATAGGTGCGGTGATCAAAGCTTCCTTGATGGTTTTGAAGGCTTGAAGGCACTCTTCATCAAAAAAGAACTCGGCTTCTTTGCACAATAACCTTATAAGAGGACGAGCTATCTTGGAGAAATCCTTGATAAACCGTCTGTAGAAGCCAGCCTGCCCCAAGAAGCTCCTTATCCCTTTCACATTAACCGGCAGCACTAAGCTCATCATACCTCTATCTTTGCTTTGTCAACCTCAATCCCTTGCTCAGAGATCTTGTGCCCAAGTACAATGCCTTCCTTCACCATAAAGTGACACTTTTTCCAATTCAGCACCAAGTTTGTCTCCTCACATCTCTTGAGAACTCTATAAAGATTAGACAAACAACCACCAAACGAAGCACCATACACAGAAAAATCATCCATGAAAACTTCTACCATTTCCTCTATAAGATCAGAGAAGATAGACATCATGCACCTTTGAAAGGTTGCTGGTGCATTACATAACCCAAAAGGCATCCTTCGATATGCGAAGGTACCATAAAGGCATGTGAAAGTTGTCTTCTCTTGGTCATTAGGATGACTGGGTATTTGAAAGAGACCACTATAGCCATCAAGAAAACAGTAATATGGGTGATTGGCTAATCTTTCTAGCATTTGATCAATATAGGGAAGAGGGAAATGATCTTTTCTAGTGGCTGAGTTGAGTTTCCTATAATCAATACACATTCTATGTCCAGTTATTGTTCTTATAGGAATTAACTTATCCTTCTCATTTTTAATAACCGTGATACCCCCTTTCTTTGGTACCACATGGACCGGAGAGACCCATGTGCTATCACTGATATGGTATATCACGTCAGCCTCTAAAAGTTTTAAGATCTCCTTCTTAACTACTTCTTTCAAGTTTGGGTTCAAACGCTTTTAATGCTCAATAGAAGATGTGTTTTCATTATCTAAGTGAATCCTCTGAGTACAAAGCATTGGTGAAAGGCCCTTGATGTCACTGAGAGAGTACCCAATGGCCTTCCTATACTTCCTCAGCTCCTTAAGGAGCGAGTTTAACTCATCATCACTCAGATTTTCATTCAGATTGACCGGATAAGTATAATTTGGTCCCAAGAAAGCGTACCTTAGCCCATTCGGAAGCTGCTTAAGGTCCACCTTTGGGGTTAGCAGCTCGCTCTAGTCCTCCTCTTGGCATGTGTTGAGGTTGCTGTCCTCATTCATCTCTTTTGAACCCGAGTCATGAGCTTTCAGGCCGCCTTCTTGAACCGTTGCTACCACTGAGATTGAGCCAGTCAGTCGATCTTTCTCTTGATTTAGGCTGGATCGATTGCACTCCTTCGATTCACTTGCTCGATTTGATATGGATCGAGCAGGAGATCGATTCACTGAATCGTTCTCTGAACAGATCGAGTTGTCTCTCTCGATTGGCTCATCGATTTCCTTCCTGGATTGAGTGATCTGATCGATCTCCAAGTCGATCTCTATGCACTCGCCTTCATCTTCTTTAACAACCTTGCGAGAATCAAGGATATGAACATACTCATGGGTTTGCTCGCTCAAGAAACCATTCTCCCAACACTCCTTTGTCAAAGCCAGCTGTAAATGATCCTCTTGTGCCAACTCCTCAAGCAATTCATCAGCCAATTCATTCAAAGTTTCTATGTAGAACGCTTGTCCTTCAATCGTTGGTTTCTTCAGAACTTCATTGATGTCAAAGTTTAGCTTGATGTCTTTGCCAAGGTGCAGTGAGATCTTCCCATTCTTCACGTCTATGATGGCTCCAACAGTTGCTAGAAAGGGTCTACCAAGGATTAGAGGATCCTTTGGTTCTTCATCCATTTCTAGAACTACAAAATCTGTTGGCACATTCACATCACTGATCCTCACGGGTAAGTCTTCAAGAACGCCTACAAGGAGCCTTATACTTCTGTCAGCCAGCACGAGAGAGATTCTGCACTCCTTAAACTTGGTAAAGCCTAGCTTTTTGGCAATGGAATGGGGCATAAGATTAATGCTTGCTCCTAAATCACACAAGCAACTTTCAAACTTCAAAGGGCCTAGTGCACAAGGGATAGTGAATGATCCTGGATCTCCTAGCTTCTTTGGAACTATCTCCTTGTGGATGATTGCACTGCATTCTTCACTCAACATCAAAACTTCTTCACTCTCTTTGTCTATCTTAGCAAGAGTATCGTTGAAGAACTTGGCGCATTTTGGCATCATAGCAAAACAATCAACGAAAGGCAGTTTGATCTCAACATCCCTTATGTGCTTCTCAAACAAGGCTTTATGCTTCTCAAGCAACTGCTTCTTGAAACGTCCAGGGAAGTGAAGCTTCGGTTTGTAGGGTGGAGGCACGAAAGATTCTTTCTCTTTGCTAACTTCCTCCACTTTCTTCTCTAAAGCTGCTTCCTTGCCTTTCCTTGGCCTTTCAATCCAGACATTGTCAAACGTGATCTCTTGATCATTTGAAAGCTTACTCTCCCCCTCTTGAACCACAATGTGCTATTTGTCTTCAGGTATAGACCGTGGTGGTAGCACTTTCTCACTTCTCAAAGTAATCGCGTTTGCATACTCCTTAGGGTTTTGCTCACACTTGCCGAGTAAGCTACCTTCACCGCTTGAACTTGCTTTGCCTTTCTCTAGCTGGCGAATCTTGTTGTTCAGATTGGTGATTTGTGCAGAAACCTCAGTAAGAGAAGAGTCCAGTTTCTTGTTCATATCAACCAACTTCTGATTTCTAGAAGCTTGACATTGAAAGAATTGTTGAAACATAGCTTGTATAGGGTCTTGAGGTGGAGGTGGAACTTGTTGCTGCTGAGGCATGAAACCAGGAGGAAACACAGAAGAGTAGTTGTTGTTTCCTTGCTGTTGCTGGCCTTGGAAGTTGCCTTGTTTTTGACATTGGTAACCACTGTTTTGTGTAAACCCTTCTTTGTTGTAAGGAACAAAAGGTTTTTCCTTGTTGTGAAGGGTACACTTGATCTTTAGGATTCTCCACATTGGTTCTTCGTTAAGAGAGGTTGTTGTTGCCTTGATAGCCTTGAACATAGCCTTGTGGCTTAGTGTAGTTCTGGCCTCCAACCAAATTCGCTTCTTCTTGGCTTAGCTCTAACTCATCTAGAACATCTTCAGCTTCGCCCACAAAGTGTACATGCTTTTAATTTGCAAGTACCAGCTTGTTTATCTTCTTATAGAGTGACTTCATATTCTTCTTGTGTGCCTCAAGATCAGACCCTCTTGGTGCTCTATCATAGTCCTCAGTGTAGTTTCCATCACTCAAAGCAAGATTCTCAATGAGCTCTATTCCCGCTTCTACATCTTGTCCAAGAAAGTTGCCTTTACTCGCCGTGTCTAGAAGCATGCAAATCTTAGGAAGAGCTCCTCTATAGATGGTGCTCAAGAGTGTGTCTTCACTGAACCCATGATGAGGACAAGCAATGGTGTAGTCCTTGAACCGCTCCATTGCTTCACTAAAGGACTCATTCTGCCTTTGTGTAAAACCGCTGATCTCACTCCTTAGGCGAGCTGTCCTTGTGCTTGAGAAGGACTTAGACAGAAATGCCTTCTTGCAATCAGCCCATGATGTTATAGTCCTTTGAGGTAAGGTCTTCTCCCAATGTCTTGCTTTATCTCCAAGGGAAAAAGGAAAAAGCCTTAGCTTGAAGCTGTCCTCCGAGATTCCATTGATCTTGATCATTCCACATACTTGCTCAAAGTTGTCTAAGTTCTCCAAAGGATCTTCCATAGCAAGGCCATGAAACTTGTTGTTCTGAACCATGGAGATAAATCCTGGTTTGATCTTGAAGTTGTTGTTTTGCACAGGTGGAGGAGTGATGCCAAAACGGTTGTGATGAGTGTTTGGAGCATCACCAGCACCGATGATCCTTGGTGGTCTTTGAGCGTGGTGGTGGTTTCCATTACCCTTACCAGCCTCAGCTTGGTCCTGTACAGCCATACTCTCAAAATCAACAGCACCAGCTTGCACTATCTCCGCAAAGGCTTGTGCTTATTCTACTGCCCTTCTTGCTCTTGTACTTCCAAGTTGATGAATGTTGTCTAGAGGTTGTAGTAGATTGTTGTCACGTCTAGACCTCAGATTCATGTACCTGAGAAGACAAGTATGAAGGTAGCTATATTAGTAACCAAAATGAAAATAAAAACTTAGTCTCTACTAAGCTCCAAATCCTAATACTTTCAATCTAAACCCTAGTTGGCAACAGCGGCATTTGATAAACAGGTTTGTTTGGGATTGTTTTTATCAAAGCCAAAAGCAAGTTATAGTTATAATATAGTTGCTTGAGGTGTCAATCCGGCCTAGATTGATGAAAGCTACTAAGAATGCAAGAGCTAAGCAGAACTAAGTGAAATCGGGTAAATGGGGGATAAAATCTATGAAAACTAGATGCAACAACTAAATGACCGCGAAAACTATTTTAAAAAATCCCACAGAGGGGTTAAATAACTAGCAAAAGACTTCTAAAAGATTAAAATGCAAGACTACTAATTTATAAAAATCAAACACTAAAGGCAGACAAACAGAGAAATTTCTAACAACCTAGAACAATGATTTTTAAGACTAAAGATGCAAGCTTTGGAACTAAGGGATGATGATTTAAAGTTGTTAAATGCTAAAAGAGGATTCGAGGTTGAGGGTTATGTTAAGAGGGTTCAAGATTCAAGCTTGGGTTTTGAAAGCATTAGATCTACACATTTGATGTGCTATCTCCAAGCCTTGAGAAGCTAAAAGAGGTTTATCCATGGCGTTTGGTATAAACCCTTTCCTCAACCCTTCCTCCTAACCCATGGCATGTGGTGGAAAGATGGGTCAAAGAACATTAAGCATAGATCTCAAATAATGGCCTAACTAGCTCCCTAAGCATCCATGGCGTTTAGGAAAGGATGAGCTAGTCTCTTGGATTTGGTATTAAGGGACTCCTGAATCCTGTCAAGGTAGGGATATCCATGAGATCATAAAGATCTTTCCCAAGTCTCTCTAAGCATTTCAAGCCCAAATCCAAGAAGAGAATAGATTAAGAACAAGCAAAGTCCCAAGCTTAAACCCTTTAAACCCTTCTTAATCGCCCTAACCTTAAACTCAAGGGAAACTACCCACTACACATTGTTAAAACACACGAAAATGTAAAGGAAAGGAAGCTAAGCATGATTAAGCCAGAAAGATTAAGCAAATACTTAAGATTAAACAAGATTGTTGGTTCACAAAGTAGAAAAAGCTTGAAAAGTAAAGCAATGGCGATAAGCCTAAAGGAAAGCTCGAAGTAGTGTGTGAGGCAATATGAATGGATGAGAAATTCTCGCCCAAAATAGCCAAACAAAGAAAATGGTCCCCCCCCCCCACTAAAGTCCAAATGTGAGCTGGCCGGATAAGGTTCTGAGATCGAGCTAGGTGATCGATCTCTAACTCGATCTTCTTCTTGAATCGTCTTCATTAGCTGGATAATTGGGTCGATTCGGTTGGATGGATTGCATGCTTTTATCGATCTTCTAGTCGATCCTCGGATGATCGAGTCGTGAACTCGATATGGCTCTCGTTCTGCATGGCTTAGTCCACGTCCGTACTCACGATCGATCACTCAGTCGAACTTGGTCTCGATCCTCCTTCTTGAAACGACCCCCATGTCTCGATCTTCTGGTCGATCTCGTTTAGATCGCCCTGCCTAGCTCGATCTGCTCCTCGATCTCGGTTCCTTTGCTGCATGTATGAGTTCTCCCAGGTGTCTGTAGCATTCCTTTCGATCCTCAACATGTCCACGCAACCTCTATAGCTCCAGTAGCCAAAACAACCTGAATATGATGCAAGAATGCAAGAAACATGCAAAATCCTAATGCAAAGTGTTCTAGGACCTAAAATGAGACAAATGGTGAAAGCTAGACTATTATGGAAGTTGTATGCATGAAAACTACTCTAAATGCATGCTAAATATGCGAAATATAAGAGTATATCATAAGTAGACAGGTTCATGAATGCACCATTCTATGGACTTAAACTCTTAAAGCTATATCACGGAAGATTAAAGAGAGACTGCATCTAAACATACTTGTCAGTGTTGAAAGAGAGATTCAAGATCAATGAGAATCAAGCCCCAAGATAAGAAGTTTAAAGTTCATTAAGGTGGAGCTAACAAAAAAATTTCCAGATTTTCTAAGAACCTAAACCTTCATTGCTAGACTGATCTACCTATGACTTTCAACTTAGTAAGACTTGTAATCAACTACTGTGACAATGTTTCTTATAAGCATAAACGTTATGTGGTTAGTTCCAAGAAAAGCTGACAGTTTCAAAATTTTGACTCTATAAAACAGATTTTTGACTCAACTTTAAAACTCTAAAAATCAAACACAATGCACACAACGTCAGTAACCACCTCCCCCAGACTTAAACAACAATGTCTCCAGTGTTATAAAGCCAAGAGTTTGTTAAAAAAAGCATGTGAACGTGTAAAACCAAGTTAGAAAAGTGGTACCTCGCGAAGGGACGGGTGACGAGCGTCACCCTTCAGTTGTGACGAGCATCACCCGGTGTGGAGATCGACTCTGCTCAAATAACTCTGCTCTTGTTCTCTTTTTTTTTGTTTTTTTTATATGTTAGTAAACGAAAATAAACTAGAGTATGATAGCTAGATAACTTACCAGTGGATTGTCTTCCACTAAGCGCGTGTTTAAAGTCATTAGCTCGACTTTGATTACTGTTTAGACAGCTTGTGCTTCATCCAGAGACACAATGTGTCCTGCTGGAATCTTGGCTTGCGCCAAATAATGCTTCACCCTCTATCCATTGACAGTGAACTCCTCTCATTTGGAGTTAATCAGGACAATGGCACCATGTGATCGAGCCTCTTTGACGGTGAAGGGATCTGACCAACGAGAACGCAGTTTACCAGGAAAAAGCTGTAAACGAGAGATGTAAAGGAGTACCTGGTCATTGGGCTCAAAGTTTCTGGAGATGATCTTCTTATAATGATATGACTTTGTCCTCTGCTTGTATAACTTGGATTTTTCATAGTTGAGATATCTGATTTCATCCAGTTCATTGAGCTGAATCAAGCGCCTCTCTGCAGCAGGCTTCTGATAGAAGTTCAGCTTCTTGATAGCCCATTCTGCTTTGAACTCTAGCTCCACCGGTAGATGGCACGCCTTTCCATAGAGTAGATGGAATGGTGCAGTGCCAAGAGGCGTTTTATAGGATGTCCTGTAAGCCTACAACGCATCATCCAGTTTTGCTGACCAATCCTTCCTTGTCTTCCGAACTGTCTTCTCCAGAATCTGCTTGATATGTCTGTTGGAAACCTCAACTTTTCCACTGCTCTAGGGATGATAAGGCGTGGCCACTCTGTGCTGTACACCATAATTCTTCAGCAGCTTGTCAAAGACCTTGTTAACAAAGTAAGAACCACCATCATTGATAACAATTCGCGGGACACCAAATCTGGGGAAAATAATGGTTTTAAACAGCTTCAGTACCACTGCAGCATCATTAGTAGGAGTAGCCAATGCCTCTACCCACTTAGACACATAGTCAACAGCAACCAGAATGTATCCATGCTCATAAGATGAGGGAAAAGGACCCATGAAGTCAATGCCCCAACAATCAAAAACTTCAACCTCAAGAATGAAGTTTTGTGGCATCTCATGTCTTCTGCTGATCTTCCCTCTCCTCTGACATGTATCACAGCGTGTGAGGAATGCTTGTGCATCCTGAAACATAGTAGGCCACCAGAAACCAGCTTGAAGATCTTTGGAGACTGTTTTGAATGGCAAAGTGTCCAGCATACTCTAAGCCATGACAGTGAAATAATAGGACGTCTGGAACCTCTGCTTTTGCTAAGCATCTCCTGTAAATCCCATTGCTACAATGTCTATAAAGGTATGGCTTATCCCAGTAGAATCTCCTAGGTTCTCTCAAGAAATTCTTCTTTGCATATCCCTTGAAATCATGTGGTTCATCCTCTGCAGCAAGATAATTGGCAATATCGGCATACCAGGGTCCTGGGGATCCGTAGTGGCATACATATGCTCTGCAAAATCTGTTCCCAAGCTATAACAAATCGCAGCTAGAGTCTGAGACTGGTGACGAGCGTCACTAGGCTGGGTGACGATTGTCACCAGCTTCGTGACCAAACTTGCTCGAGAATCTCCTTAGTTGGTGACGAGTGTCACCCCCCTGGTGTCGCGGGTGACGCTCGTCACTGCCCTGTAGTTGCTAGAACTTTGCATATTTTCAATACTTTCTTCCTGAAATCGAGTCTCTATCAGATACATATTCTCCTCAGGCAAGAAATCATTGATTGGCACACCATCTTTAATCCTGATCCTGGAGAGATGATCAGCAACACAATTCTAAACACATATATTGTCTTTGACTTCATTATCAAACTCTTAAAGAAGCAGAATCCATCTCAACAACCTTGACTTTGCATCCTTCTTCTGCATCAGATACTTCAGTGCTGAATGGTCAGTATGGACCACGACCTTGGATCTAACAAGGTACTAGCGAAACTTCACAAAGGCAAAGACTACATCTAACAGATCGTTCTCAGTTGTTGCATAGTTCTTCTGAGCTTCATCCAATGTCCTACTGGCATAGTAGATGGCGTGTAGCTTCTTCTCTTTCCTCTGTCCCAGTACTGCTCCTACTGCGAAATCGCTGGCGTCACACATCACTTCAAAAAGCAAATTCCAGTCTGGTGGCTGCACAATAGGAGCTATAACCAAGGCTGTTTGATCTGTTCAAAAGTAGACCTGCATTATTCCGTGAATTCGAACTTCACATCTTTGCAGAGGAGACCAGTAAGGGGTCTTGCAATCTTGCTGAAGTCCTTGATGAATCTTCTGTAGAAGCCAGCATGACCCAAAAAACTCCTCACTGCTTTGACTGAATCAGGCGCTTGCAGACTTTTCATCACTTCAATTTTTGCCCTATCCACTTCTATGCCATCTCTAGAGACTTTGTGACCAAGAACAATGCCATCTTGTACCATAAAATGACACTTCTCCCAATTCAGAACCAAATGCTTCTCTCCACATCTCTGCAGAACTGCACACAAATTGTCCAAACAGCTGTTGAAGGAGGACCCATAAACTGAAATATCATCCATGAAAACCTCCATAATCCTCTCAATCATGTCAGTGAAGATCGACATCATGCATCTCTGGAAGGTTGTAGGAGCATTACACAGTCCAAAAGGCATTCTGCGTTATGCAAATGTGCCATAAGGACAGGTAAAGGTGGTCTTCTCCCGATCATCTGGATGGATGTGGATCTGAAAGAAGCCTGAGTAGCCATCAAGGAAGCAGTAATACTTGTGATTTGCCAGCCTGCCAAGCATCTGATCGATGAAAGGTAGAGGGAAGTGATATTTCCTTGGGGCTGCATTCAGCTTCATGTAATCGATGCACATCTTGTGTCATGTCACAGTTCTGGTTGAAATTAGCTCATCCTTATCATTCTTCACCACTGTAACACCTCCTTTCTTAGGGACCACGTGCACTGGACTGACCCAAGCACTATCTGAAATGGGATAGATGATCCCAACTTGCAGCAGTTTTATGATCTCCTTCTTGACAACATCATGCAGATTCGGATTCAGTTCCTCTAGTGCTCCACTGATGATTTCGAGTCATCCTTCAAATGTATCTTATACATGCACAAGTCTGGAGATATCCCTGAAATATCATCAAGAGAATAGCCAAGAGCTTTGAAAATCTGCGCAGATTACTTAGCTAAAGAGTGAGCTCTGCATTGTTCAATGAAGCATTAACAATAATAATATAAGTGGAGTTTTCTCCAAGGAAAGCTGATATATCATAGTTTTTATGGTTTTTAACTATGATATAAGTCCTTTTTATTGAGACTTTTGGTCTTTTTAGAGTCCTAGAAGAGTCTTTGCAGATTATAGCATGTTTGGAGCATAATTGGAGATATTGGAGCTTTTTGGATCATTTCAAGTTAAAGCCACGAAGTGCCTAGCTCAGAGAAGAAAGTATGCCATATGGTGATGCTAGTCACCACTCTTGGTGACGCTCGTCACCCACCAAGGAAGGAGCGTGGCTTGTTTGTTAAAAGATGGAGCACTATTTACAGAATTGGCCCAGAAGTTTCATTATTTGCAAAATGACCCCAGATGGTGTTTAGCCTCTATTTATTAGGTTTTTCAGCCATTGTTGGCTATTATCTTATATTTTAGAATTCAGAGAGCTAGAGAGAGATTTATTCAAAGATTTTTGGGGAGACAAATAATGTACTCTTTTGAGAAGATTTCGAACCCCCTTATTTTTTTTACTCTTTCTTTAAATGCAATTTTATTCAGTTATGTTTTGTGATTCCATGATCATGTCTGAGTAATCTGCTAGTTAAGTTAGGGCATTTTCAAAGGTTGATGAAGAGTTTGTAGAATTTCTACCTGTTAGGAATATCTTTTGGTTTTTCATCTCTGCTTGCTTTAAAATCGAAATTCTTAGACACATCATCTAGAAATCCGAAAATCATAGGTTGTTAAATATATGTGAGAGCATTATTGATAACCTGAACTAGTATTTGATGAGCAAAACAACTTAGTGCAAAGAGATTTGGCTTAGGAGTTTTGTGAATAATTGAACCTGATCATATTGCATGTTTAGGTTGTTAGGATTTGCAAAGAGATTTGAAACTCTATGATTTATATATAGTTAACTTCTGCAATGAGAATTCATTAGTTATATATTTGATATTCATGTTCAAAACGGTTTCTTAATCATTCCTGATTTCATGCATTCTACACTTTCGGATTCAACCTGGGAACTGTCCTGACTTAGCGCTTTTAGTCTTCTGAAACTTAGATCAACAACTTGAATTTCACTTTCTTACTTTTATTTTATCATTTGCATTACATATATTACATTCTTCTTAGCTTAATCAGAACCTACATTCGATAGTGTAGTTTACATACTCCTTTGGGATTCGATACTCCTTATACTATAACTGCTTTTGTTGTGCACTTGCAGTAGTTTTATTTGGGTAAAACTTGAGCCTTATCAAGTTTTTGGTGCTGTTATCGGGGAGTAATAGCTGCCTATCGATTTTTAGCATTAGGATTTTGTCTAAGTTTTAAGTTATTTACTGACTTTCAGTTTCTTTTCTTTGTGCTGGTTTCAGGTGTATGCCTAATCGCAGTACCAGAAGCAACAAGGAGAAGGAGCTTGTGACTTTGAGCATCGACGAACTCGCTAGGTTGGAGAGAACTAACAGGAAAGCTAAGAAGCAATCTACAATGGTCGCTCCACTTATCTTGGTTGAAGATGCAGAAGGTCACTTGGTTGACAGAGAAGGAAACAGGAGGAACGAAGAGGGGCAGAGGATTGATCAAGAGGGGAATGTCATTGTTGAACAGCAGTTTCAACAAGTGGCAGAAGACGCTGGAGTCCCTATTGCTGCCAATAACGCTGCTGGGGCGTTTTGTTCAGAGGACTCTAGGAGACTACAACAAACCTGATTAGTTCTATGCCAACAGAGCGGCCATCCGCCCTCCTGCCTTCCAGAGGAACGATTTTAAGGTTAAACATGTCTACTATCAGGTGGTTGGCCAGCATCCATTCCATGGCTTACCTCATTACCATCCTATGGATCACATTGAGAGGTTTGAGGATTTGGCCTCTAGTGTCAAAGCTAATGGTGTTAGCAATGACTTTCTGTTCTGCAAGCTTTTCCCTTACTCTCTTGAAGGAGAAGCAGCATATTGGCTGAAGCAACTGGAACCTGCTTTATTGACCACTTGGGAAGACACTAACAATGCTTTTCTGAATAACTTCTATGATGATGCAAGATCTGAAGACATGAGGACGAAAATTACATCCTTTACACAAGGTCCTACTGAAGCTTTTAAGGCTTCTTAGATCAGATTCAAGTCTTATCAAAGAGACTGTCCTCATCACGGCTTCAGTAAGGTGCAACTACTTAGGATCTTCTTCAGAGGCATTGACTGGAAGTATCAGATGGCGCTAGATGCAGCAAGTGCAGGAAACTTCAACACCAACAGACCAGAGGAGGCGATCAGGTTGATTGAGAACTTGGTCTGCAGCAACAACACTAAAAATGCAGATTTTCAGAGGATGAAACAAGCTGGTGTGGATGATGGAAATCAAATTGCTGAAGTTAAGACTAAGCTAGACAGTATGCACAGCCTTTTGGTGGGAAAGAAGTCAGTTCACTTTGCTGCAGAAGTGGAGACTTTCGAAGGTTCAGAGGAGGTTAAGCAGGAAGATGTAAATTTCATCAATTCTGGCGGTTTTTCAGGGTCAAAGGTTTGGAAATCAGCAGTGGAACAGAGGCTACAACAACAACAATCAGAAGAGTACCTTTACAGGAGGATATAACACGCCTGGTTTCACTCCTAAGCCCCCATTCCAGAAGACAGAGTACCAGAAACCATTCCAGAACAGTGGAAATTACAACAGAAACTATGGTTCTTCTTCCTATCAACCTGCACCTCCACAAGGGAATAAGATGGAAGTAATGCTGTAACAGATCTTGGAAGGACAACATAAGCTTACAGTGGACTTCAATGGCAAGATAGATTCGTTCTATCAAGACTTGAATGGGAAAATTGAGAGTCTTAACTCTCATATGAAGAAACTTGATGTTCAAGTTGCCCAAACTGCAGGAGCTGTTCAGAGGCAAGAAGGATTTCTTCCAGGAAGAACTGATGCTAATCCCTAACACCATATGAATGCCATCACATTGAGGAGTGGAAAGAACCTACAACCACTGTTGCAGAAGGATTTGGGCTCAAAGTATTTTGTGGGACGGGAAGAGTATGAAGATGAAGAAATATATGCTGAAGAACCACCGGTGACGCTCGTCACCAATCCTGGGTGTCGCTCGTCACCCATTGAGCACAACCCCGATGATTTGCCTTCACAATCTGGAGACGACCGTCACCAGATGGGTGATGACTCGTCACCCAAATCGAGCAAATCCTCCCGACTCTTCCAAAACGAGTGACGATCGTCACCCATCTAGTGACGCTCGTCACCCATTGCAACATACTGCAGTTTCGTTTAAGACTTCAGATAATGCTAAGGAGACTGTGTATAAGCCTAAGATACCCTATCCTAAGCATCCTAAGAGATCTAAGCAGGAGCTTTAAGATCCTAAATGCAAGGCTATCATGGACAAGTTGGTTATTGAGATCCCATTGATTGATGCTGTGAGGATCACTCCTGTCATAAGGAGGTATGTGAAGAGGATGGTGACTGATAACTTGAGTTTAGAAGCTGGAGCTATGATGATCAACGAGAAAGTCAGTGCAGTGATTCATAACAGAGTTCCAGAGAAGCTTTCAGACACAGGGAGCTTTGTTTTAGACTGCACAATCTTTAATGACAAGTTTGAGAGGTCATTGTGTGATCTTGGTTCTAGTGTGAATCTTATGCATCATTCTGTTGCCAAGAGCTTGGGGATGACCGATTTCAAGGCTACAAGGATATCTCTTGTCCTAGCTGATAGATCAGTCAGAGTTCCTGAAGGTGTGATAGAGGATGTTCCTATAAAAGTAGGAGATTGTATGATTCCTACTGATTTTGTGGTTCTGGAATATGGAGAAGAACCCAAAGATCCCTTGATTCTGGGCAGACCCTTCTTGGCTACTGCAGGAGCTATCATTGACGTCAGAAAGGGCAGAATAGAGGTGAATGTTGGTGATTTAGTGATGAAATTCGAAATGGACAAGCTGATGAAGAGGCCAACCATAGATGGACAGACTTTTTATGTGGATGTTCTCACAAACATTGCTAATCAGATCTTCCATGAGATGAGTTCAGAAGACCCCTTGGAGAGGGCGTTGACCACTTCTACAGCAGAGTATGAGCATTTGGATGCTGCTGCAACAGGCTACACAAAGATGATGGATGCTATTGCACAAGTAATGCAACTGGTTGCACATGATGAGCTTGTCACCACATCTGCAAAAGCTGTTGCAATGGGTGACTGGAGTGCAGCAAAAGCACCAAAAGTTGAGCTTAAACAGCTCCATGCAGGGCTAAAGTACGCATTTCTTGGAGAAAACTCCACATATCCTGTTATTGTTAATGCTTCATTGAACAATGCAGAGCTCACCCTTTTGCTAAGTAAGCTGCGAAAATTTCGCAAAGCTCTTGGCTAATCTCTTGATGTTATTTCAGGGATCTCTCCAGACTTGTGCATAGATAGGATACACCTGGAGGATGAATCGAAATCATCAGTTGAACACCAAAAGAGGCTGAATCCGAATTTGCAGGATGTTGTCAAAGAAGAGATCATGAAGTTGTTGCAGGCTGGTATCATCTATCCTATATCAGATAGTGCTTGGGTGAGTCCAGTTCACGTGGTGCCTAAGAAAGGAGGTGTTACAGTGGTGAAGAATGACAAGGATGAGCTGATTCCAACCAGAACTGTGACAAGACACAGGATGTGCATTGATTACAGGAAGCTCAATGTAGCAACAAGGAAGGACCATTTTCCTCTACCTTTCATCGATCAAATGCTTGAGAGGCTGGCGAATCACAAGTATTACTGCTTCCTTGATGGCTATTCAGGCTTCTTTCAGATTCTCATCCATCCAGATGATCAGGAGAAGACCACATTTACCTGTCCTTATGGCACTTCTGAATATCGCAGAATGCCTTTTGGGCTGTGTAATGCTCCTGCAACCTTCCAGAGATGCATGATGTCGATCTTCACAGACATGATTGAGAAGTTTATGGAGGTTTTCATGGATGACTTTTCTGTTTATGGTTCCTCTTTCAAGAGCTGCTTGGACAATTTGTGTGCAGTTTTGCAGAGATGTGAAGAGAAGCACTTGGTTTTGAACTGGGAGAAGTGCCATTTTAGAGTACAGAATGGTATTGTGCTTGGTCACAGAGTCTCAGGAGATGGTATAGAGGTGGATAGGGCGAAAATTGAGGTGATGACAAGTCTGCAAGCACCTGATTCAGTAAAAGCAGTGAGGAGTTTTCTGGGTCATGCAGGCTTCTACAGAAGATTCATCAAGGACTTTAGCAAGATAGCACGCCCCCTTACTGCTCTCCTCTGCAAAGATGTGAATTTTGAGTTCACAGAAGAGTGCAAATCCGCCTTTGAACAGATGAAGCAAGCTTTGGTTACAGCTTCTGTTGTGCAGCCTCCAGATTGGGATTTACCTTTTGAAGTAATGTGTGATGCCAACGATTTTGCAGTTGGAGCAGTGTTGGGACAGAGGAAAGACAAGAAGCTCCACGCCATTTACTATGCCAGTAGGACTTTGGATGATGCTCAGAAGAAATATGCAACAATTGAGAAGGAATTGTTGGCTGTTGTCTTTGCATTTGAAAAATTCAGGCAATACCTTGTTGGCTCCAAGGTCGTGGTCCATATTGACCATTCAGCACTGAAGTATTTGATGCAGAAGAAGGATGCAAAGCCAAGGTTGTTGAGATGGATCCTGCTTCTTCAAGAGTTTGACATTGAAGTGAAGGACAAGAAAGGTGTTGAGAATGGTGTTGCTGATCATCTATCCAGGATTCAGGTCGAAGACAGTGTCCCAATCAATAATTTCTTGCCTGAAGAGAATGTTTACTTGGTGGAATCAAGATTTCAGGAGGAAAGTGTTGAAAACCTGCAGTTTTCACGAAACTGCAAGGGAGTGACGAACGACATCAGGAGGGTGACGCTCGTCACCAAGCCAGGACAATCGCGACCAAGTTTTCATACGAAAGAGGTGACGCTCGTCACCAAACCCTGAATTTGGCTGCGATTTGTGCAAGCTTAGGGACGACTTCTGTAGAGCAAGTTATGCTTTGGATGATCTAAAGAGGCCCTGGTATGCTGATATTGCCAACTACCTTGCTGCAGAGGATGAACCACATGACTTCATGGGCTATGCTAAGAAAAAATTCTTAAGAGAACTTAGAAGATTTTATTGGTATAAACCATATCTCTACAAACATTATGCTGATGAGATTTACAGAAGATGCATAGCAGAAAAAAAAGTGCAGGACGTTCTCTTTCACTGCCATGGGTCAGAGTATGCTGGACACTTTACCACATTCAAAACAGTATCTAAGGTTCTTCCAGCTGGTTTTTGGTGGCCGACTATGTTCAGGGATGCCCAGGCATTCATTACAAGCTGTGATACTTGTCAGAGAAGAGGAAAGATCAGCAGGAGTCATGAGATGCCACATAACTTCATTCTAGAAGTAGAAGTCCTTGATTGTTGGGGTATTGAGTTCATGGGACCTTTTTCCTCATCTTATGGGAATAGATACATTCTGGTTGCTGTTGATTATGTATCTAAGTGGGTAGAGGCGTTGGCTACTCTTACAAATGATGCTGCAGTGGTTTTGAATCTATTTAAGACCATTATCTTCCCTATATTTGGTGTCCCACAGATTGTCATAAGTGATGGTGGTTCTCACTTTGTTAACAAAGTTTTTGACAAGCTACTGAAGAAGTATGGTGTACAACACAGAGTGACCACGCCCTATCACCCCCAAACCAGTGGACAAGTTGAGGTTTCCAACAGACAGATCAAGCACATTCTGGAGAAGACAGTTGGAAAGACAAGGAAAGATTGGTCTGTAAAGCTGGATGATGCATTATGGGCTTACAGGACAGCATACAAAACGCCACTTGGGACTACACCATCCCATCTTCTCTATGGCAAGGCGTGCCATCTGCCAGCAGAGCTGGAGTTCAAAGCAGAATTGGCTATTAAGAAGCTGAACTTCGATCTGAAGCCTGCTGCAGAGAGGCGCTTCATTCAGCTCAATGAACTGGATGAAATCAGATATCTGGCCTATGAAATCTCCAAGTTATACAAGGAGAGGACAAAGGCATATCATGATAAAAAGATCATCTCCAGACATTTCGAGCCCAATAACCAGGTACTACTTTACAACTCTCGTTTACAGCTTTTTTCTTGTAAACTGCGTTCTCGATGGTCAGGTCCCTTCACTTTCAAAGAAGCTCGACCACAAGGTGCTATTGTCCTGATAAACTCCAAAGGAGAGGAGTTCACTATCAATGGGCAGAAGGTGAAGCATTATTGGGCACAAGCCGAGATTCCAGCAGGACACATTGTGTCTCTGGATGATGCATCAGCTGTTTAAACAGCCAACCAAAGTCAAGCTAATGATTTTAAACAAGCGCTTAGTGGGAGACAACCTACTGGTGAGTTGTATATTTTATACTTAGTTTTTTTATTTTCGTGCTTTATTTTAATTAGTTATGTGAGTTAATATTAAAAAAAAAAAAACAGGGTGGTGACTCTCGTCACCAAATTGGTGATGCTTGTCACCCGTACAAGTCGAGCACGGGTCTTTATTTTCTTCTTCTTCTTCCTCGTGCTCACTTCTAAAACCATCAAACACTTATAATTTTTTTACATAATCTGCAACTTTTGATTTTCTAACCCAAATTGAGTGATTCAAAAGCCTAATCCTTGTGGATTTTGGCCCTCTTTCACAATCTTAATTCAGTTTTCAAGATCTGCAAGGTATGTGTTCGGAATCCCCAATTTTCAGTCCGCCATAGGTTTGGTAAAATTCAAATTTCGACTTGAGTAGCTTGATTTAACTGTTGAATCATGGTTAGTTAGGTTGTATTAGATGAATGATATCATCCTTGTGAGTTTTAATCGGTTGTTTTGCAAGTTTTAAAATTTTTGAGTTCATGATGACCTTTGCAAAAATCTGGAAATTTTGGGTAATTTGGGTTGAACTGATGCTTGAATTGTGTTCCTGGTAGTGTTGTAGTCGATCGCCATCAATTAATTCACCTTGATTGATTGATTTTTCGAATTTTCAAAAATCTGCTAATTTTGGTGATGTTTTTGGTCGATTTTGAACTTGAATTTTCAGATGCCTAGACAGCAGAGACGACCACGACAAGGCTTGTCTTCAAGCACTGCATCAGGTTCCACGGATTCCTTCAGTCATTATCCAGTTTGCAGGCCTCCATGGCTAAAGCGAGAGAACCTGAAGATACCATCCCAAGTGGCTTGGGCAGGGACTCCGAAGCAGGAAATATCACGGGATACCTGCATACTCCGTGATATTAAGGAGGAGTGGAAGGAGTATGACACACTATTCTATAATGCGTGGCAGGGAGTGAAGATAGTGCCTACCAGGTTCGCATATGCTGCTGTTCTGCAGAAGATGGGCATCTTCGAGGAGGTTTCAGAGATTTTGGAGAGGATCGGAATGGGCACTATGCCATTCCAGCAGTACGATTTGTACCCAGATTTAGTCCGCCAGTTTCTCTCTACTGCTCGCATCTACTACGCGAATGAGCTGGCGAAGTGTGCGCAGGAAGACACATTGACATTTCTGATCCGCGGAGTTCGTTATAGGATCAGTCTGATGGAGCTTTGTGGGATCTATGGATTCTCTGACCATCCCACAAGCGTTCTCCTTCCCCCACAGTGGACCCACATGCAGACTTTCTGGTCCAATTTCGGGAATGGAGTCTATGACAGCAAGACCAGCACGCAGACAGAGGTTCGACATCCTGTCTTGAGATACATTTTGCGCCTTCTTGGCAACACCATATTGTGCAAGTCTGCACAGAGCAAGACACGGGTTAGTAAGCTGATTCTTCTCTACTATGGACTCTATGAGATGCTCGATGAGGTGATACATATAGATAGTATGATTCGCGCCAACTTGGGCGCTGTGTTCGCTGAGCATTTGGTCTCCTTGAAGATCAAATCATTCACCAGTCCGGGGGAGAAGACTGACAGTTTAGGGAGTCTTCTGACACCGATCTTCCATCATTTCCAGATCGATATCATTCCTTGCAGCCTTCGCAGTGACAGATCACTCATAGATGACCAGTATCTTCGCCATGTTACTTGGCTCAAGATTGGAGTTGTCTGGACTTTTACCACTATCGCTGGAGAGTATGTTGGCATTAAGTTGCCACAGAGAGCACTCACGACGATTCAGGGTGTTCCACGCCGGCTTATGTTTCTGCCAGATCGGAGTCTGCTGCGCCCTTTACCTCTGCGCCCTACTAGATCTGCTACTGCTAGCGTTTCTACTGCTGCTGCTGATGCTGGACCATCTAGACGCCAGACCACTACATCCACTGCTTTCAGGCGTCCTCCACAACCACAGACACCTATGGACATGGCTGCTTTTCAGGAGTATGTCATTGACATCTTTGAGGGACTCTGGGATGATGTTGCTACACTTAGCAACTGTGGTTGTGTCTGCCCACATTACACCACTGAGTCCTGTGAGGATGAGGACTGAGCCTCTACTATCTGGTTACTTGTTTCTGTTTATTTTTATTTTTATTTCTCTTTAGTCATTTTTCTGTTTTCTTTGAGTCATTTTTCAGTTTTTTTTATGATGTTTTGTGAGATTGTTGAACCAGGTTCTTATTGCTATGTTTGGATGTTAGTAATTGTGTGTTTGAGTGCTCTAATAGTCTAACTTTAGAGTACACATGACAACATTACGTTAATAACTATCTAACTTGTGCATTCTGAAATACAGGTCGTGGTGACGCTTGTCACCCATCTGGTGACGCTTGTCACCCGACCCGCAGCGAGGTAACATTTTTTCAACTTGGTTTCTCGATTTCTCATTCTTCTTTTTGACCAACTCCTGGCTTAATAACACTGGGGACACTGTTGTTTAAGTCTGGGGGAGGTGGTTACTGACGTTGTGTGCTTTGGGTCATGTTTATAGAGTCTTAAAGTTGAGTCAAAAACTTGTTTTTATAGAGTCAAAAATTTTGAAATTGTCAGTTTTTCTTGGAACTAACCATAGGACGTTTTTGCTTATAAGAACCATTACCACAATAGTTGATTACAAGTCTTACTAAGTTGAAAGTCATAGGTAGAACAGTCTAGCAATGAAGGTTTAGGTTCTTAGAGAATCTAGAAAATTTGCTGTTAGCTCCACCTTAATGAACTTTAAACATCTTATCTTGGGGATTTATTCTTATTGGTCTTGATTCTCTCTTTCAGCACTGACAATAAGGTTAAGATACAGTCTCTCTTTGATCTTCCCTGATGTATTTTTTAAGAGCTTAAGTCCAAAAAATGGTGCATTCATGATCCTGTCTCCTCACAAGGAGCAACAGTAGTGAACACACTCAAGATCCTGTCTCCTCACAAGGAACACAAGTATTGAGTAGCACCATATCTTAGACTGTAAAAAATGAGAAAAAAGTGAAAAATCGAAAAAATCAGAAAGAAAAGGATCAAGAGAAGAGAAAATAGGAGAGCTGTGTTGAGATTGGTTTGTTCATTTGTTAGGAAGGGAAAAGAAACTGTAAAGTGATTGAGATGATAGAACCTTGATAAGATATCACATTTAGATAAAAAAAAATAAGGAGTTAACAGTAGAGATTTCGGATTTCTTGAAGGGATTTGGACTGGATTTGAGAGATTTTCTAGGCTTGTGATGATTAGACTGAAATTTGATCTTGTTTTGACTCTGTGGTATGTGGGTTCGAAAGTTCTAACTAATGTGGTGTTCCTAATGTCTGACTGACTGTTTCTTATTTTCAAACCTTGACCTTGTACTTTGTCTGATGTTTGCTTAAGGGCAAGCAAAAGCTAAGTCTTGGGGAGTTGATATATCATGGTTTTTATGGTTTTTAAACATGATATAAACCCTTTTTATTGAGTCTTTTTGGTCTTTTTAGAGTCCTAGAAGAGTTTTTGCAGGTTATAGCATGTCTCGAGCATAATTGGAGATAATGGAGCTTTTTGGATTATTTCAAGTTGAAGCCACGAAGTGCCTAGCTCGGAGAAGAAAGTATGCCATATGGTGACGCTCGTCACCACTCTTGGTGACGCTCATCACCCACCAAGGAAGGAGCGTGGCTTGTTTGTTAAAAGATGGAGCAGTATTTGCAGAATTAGCCCAGAAGTTCCATTATTTGCAAGAAGACCCCAGATCGTGTTTAGCCTCTATTTATTAGGTTTTTCAGCCATTGTTGGCTATTATCTTAGATTTTAGAATTCAGAGAGCTAGAGAGAGATTTATTCAGAGCTTTTTGGGGAGACAAATCCTGTACTCTTTTGAGAAGATTTCGAACCCCCTTATTCTTTTACTCTTTCTCTTAATGCAATTTTATTCAGTTATGTTTTGTGATTCCATGATCATGTCTGAGACTCTGCTAGTTAAGTTAGGGCTTTTCCAAAGGTTGATGAAGAGTTTGTAGAATTGCTACGTGTTAGGAATATCTTTTAGTTTTTCATCTCTTCTTGTTTTAAAATCGAAATTCTTAGACACATCATCTAGAAATCCGAAAATCATAGGTTGTTAAATATATGTGAGAGCATTATTGATAACCTGAACTAGTATTTGATTAGCAAAACAACTTAGTGCAAAGAAATTTGGCTTAGGAGTTTTGTGAATAATTAAATTTGATCATATTGCATGTTTAGGTTGTTAGGATTTGCAAAGAGATTTGAAACTCTGTGATTTAAACATAGTTAACTTCTGCAGTGAGAATTGATTAGTCATATATTTGATATTCATGTTCAAAATGGTTCTTAATCATTCCTGATTTCATGCATTCTACACTCTCGGAATCAACCTGCGAACTGTCCTGACTTAGTGCTTTTAGTCTTCTGAAACTTAGATCAACAACTTGAATTTTGCTTTCTTACTTTTATTTTATTATTCGCATTACATATATTATATTCTTCTTAGCTTAATCTGAACTTACATTCGATAGTGTAGTTTACATACTCCTTTGGGATTCGATACCCCTTATACTACAACTGCTTTTGCTGTGCACTTGCAGTAGTTTTATTTGGATAAAACCTGAGCCCTATCAAAAGCGTACCTTAGCCCTGCAGGGAACTGTTTAAGCTCAACTTTTGGTGCTTTTTCTGCACTCCAATCACCCATTGCAGCAGCTTTCGCAGATGAAGTGACTAGCTCATCCTGTGCAACTAGTTGCATTATATGTGCAGTAGCATCCATCATCTTTGTGTACCCTGTAGCAGCTGCATCCAGATGCTCATACTCTACTGTATAAGTGATCAACGCCCTATCCAAGGGGTATTCTGATCTTTTCTCTTGAAAGATCTGATCAGCAAGGTTGGTAAGACCATCCATATAGAAAGTCTGTCCATCTATGGTTGGCCTCTTCATCCGCTTGTCCATTTCGAATTGCATCACCAAATCACCAACATTCAGCTCAATTCTTCCTTTCCTGACATCAATAATAGCTCCCGCAGTAGCCAAGAAAGGTATGCCAAGAATCAAAGGGTCTTTGGGCTCTTCTCCATACTCTAGAACCACAAAATCCGTAGGAATCATGCAATCTCCTACTTTGATTGGAACATCCTCTATCACACCTGTAAGAACTCTGATTGATCTATCGGCTAGCACAAGATATATCCTTGTAGCCTTAAAATCGGCCAACCCTAAGCCCTTGGTAACAGAATGAGGCATAAGGTTCACACTATAACGAAGATCACATGTGCAGTCTAAAACAAAGCTCACAGGGTCTGAAAGCTTCTCTGGCACTCTGTTCTGAATCACTGCACTGATGTGCTCGTTGGTCATCATTGCACCTGCTTCTAGAATCAAGTTGTTGGTCATCATCCTCTTCACATACCTCCTTATAAAAGGTGTAATCCTCACAGCATCAATCAATGGGATCTCAATGACCAACTTGTCGATGATAGCTTTGCATCTGGCATCTTTAAGCTCATGTTTAGACTTCTTAGGATGCTTAGGAAAGGGTACCTTAGTCTTATACACCTTTTTGCTTAGCATTATTTGAAGTCTTAGGCGAAGCAGCTGTGAATCGCTGTTGGTGACGAGTGTCACCCTCCTGGTGGTGAGCGTCACTCGTTTTGGAGAAATCGTGAATATCTGCTCGAAGTGGCTGACGAGTTGGTGACGGTCGTCACCAATTTGTGAAAAAAGGGGTCGAGCTCTTGCAAAGTGGGTGACGAGCGACACCCGTCCTATGTGACGATCGTCACTCGTGGTTTTGCAGCAGCAATTTCGTCATCTTCAAACTCTTAAAGTCCAACGAATTCTCCTGAGCTCAAATCCTTTTGCAACACTTGTTGCAGGTTCTTTCCACTCATCAATGTGATGGCATTCACATGGTATTTGGGATTAGCATCAGTATTTCCTAGAAGGAATCCCTCTTGCCTCTAAACAGCTCATGCAGTTTGAGCAACTTGAACATCCAGCTTCTTTATGTGAGAGTTCAGACTCTCAATTTTTCCATTCAAGTCCTAATACAGCAAATCCATCTTGCCATTGAAATCCACTGTCATCTTATGCTGTCCTTCTAGGATCTATTCCAGCATAGTTCCTGTTGAAGTTGCTGCTGTTCCGATAAGGTTTCTTGAACTCTGTCTTCTGAAACTGAGGCTTGGGTGTGTAACCAGGCGAGCTCTGATTCCCTGTGAAGGTACTCTTCTAATTATTGTTGTTGTAGCCTTTATTTCACTGCTGATTCTCATATCTTTGACCCTGAAATCCTCCAGCATTGATGTTATTCACATCTTTCTGCTCAATCTCCTCTGAATTTTCGAAAGTCTCAATCTCTGCAGCAAAGTGTGGTAACTTCTTTCCTAACAAAAGGCTGTGCATACTGTCCAGCTTAGCCTTAACTTCAGCAATCTGATTCCCACCACTCAAACCACCATGTTTCATTCTCTGAAAATCTGCATTCTTGGTGTTGTTACTGCAGGCCAATTCTATCAAAGTTATTGCAGCATCAGGAAGGTTTGTGTTGAAGTTCCCATTACTAGCAGCATCCAACGCCATCTACTACTTCCAGTCAATGCCTCTGAAGAAAATACCAAGCAGTTGCACCTGATTGAAACCATGATGGGGACAGTCCCTTTGATAAGACTTGAATCTCAGCCAAGAAGCTTTAAAAGCTTCAGTAGGATCTTCAGAGAATGATGCAATTTTCGTCCTCATGTCCTCTGATCTAGCATCATCATAGAAGTTGTTCAGAAAAGCATTCTTGGTGTCCTCCCAAGTGGTCAGCGAACCAGGCTCCTGTTGCTTCAGCCAATATGCAGCATCTCCTCCAAGCGATTAAGGGAACAACTTGCAGAACAGAAATTCATAGCTAACTCCATTAGCTTTGACACTTGAATCTAAATCCTCAAACCTCTCAATATGATCCATTGGATGCTCATGAGGTAAGCCATGGAAATGATGCTGTCCCACCAGCTGATAATAAGCAGGCTTGATCTCAAAATCAATCTTCTGGAAAGCAGGAGGGCGGATTGCAGCTTTGTTGGCATAGAACTGGTCAGGTCTGTTGTAATCTCCAAGAGTCCTCTGAACAAAACGCCCAGCAGCATTGTAAGCAGCAACAGGAGCTCCAGCGTCTTGTGCCACTTGTTGAACCAGCTGTTCAACTATGACATTCCCATCTTGATCCAGTCTCTGCCCTTCTTCATTCCTCATTTTTCCCTCTCTGTCAACCAAGTGACCTTCTGCCTCTTCAATCAAGATCAGTGGATTGACCATTGTAGATTGCTTCTTAATTTTCCTGATGGTCCTCTCCGACTTAGCTAGCTCGTCAATGCCTAAGGTCAAAAGCTCCTTCTCTTTGTTGCTTCTGGTATTGCGATTAGGCATACACCTGAAACTAGCACAAAGAAAAGTAACAAAAGTCAATAAACAAATAAACACTTGGACAAAATCCTAATACTAAAAATAGATAGGCAGCTATTACTCCCCGGCAATGGCGCCAAAAACTTGATAGGGCTCAGGTTTTACCCAAATAAAAACTACTGCAAGTGCACAGCAAAGCAGTCGTAGTATAAGGGGTTATCGAATCCCAAGAGAGTAAGTAAACTACACTAACAATTATAGATTTGGACTAGGCTAAGCAGTAAGCAAGCAAAATTTTGATTGATCTAAGACTTAGAAGACTAAAAGCGCTAAGTCAAGACAATTCGCAGGTTGAATCCGAGAATGTAGAATGCATGAAATGAGGAATGAATAAGAACTGTCTTGAACATCAATCGCAAAGATATAACTAATCAATTATCATTGCAGAAGTCAACTATGTTTAAACCACAGAGTTTCAAATCTCTTTGCAAACTCTAACAACATAAACATGCAGTAATGATCAGGTTCAATTGTTCACAAAACTCCTAAGTCAAATCTCTTTACACTAAGTCATTTTTCTCATCTAATGCTAGATCAGGTTATCAATAATGCTCTCACATCTATAAAACAACCTAGGTTTCGAATTTCCAGATGATGTGTCTCAGAAAATCGGTTTTAAAGCAAGTAGAGATGAAGAACCAACAGATATTCCTAACAGTCAGCGATTCTACAAACTCTTTATCAACTTTTGAAAAGCCCTAACTTAACTAGCAAATCACTCAGACATTATCATGGAATCACAAAGCATAGCTGAATAAAATTGCATTGAAAGGATAGAATAAAAGACAAAAGGGTTCGAAATCTTCTCCAAAAAGAGTACAGGATATGTCTCTCCCAAAAGCTCTGAGTAAAATCCTCTCTAAAGCTCTCTGAATTCTAAAATCGAAGATCCCAAAGCCAACAATGGCTGAAAACCTAATATATAGAAGCTAAAACACGAGCTGGAACACTTTTGTAAATACTGGAACTTCATGGGTCAAAGTGCGAATAATCTTTAATATTTTAACAACAAGTCACGACTCCTTCCCATATACGGGTGACGAGCGTCACCCTTGAGTGGTGACGATCGTCACCCAACTCTGTATTCGCCTTCCGAGTTGCACACTTCGTAGCTGCATCTTGCAATGATCCAAACAGCTCAATAATCTCCAATTGTGCTCTAGACATGCTATAACCTGCAAAGACTCTAAAAAGACCAAAAATACAAAGCTCGCAAGACTGGGAAACAGATTAAAACCGAGAGAAGGAGAAGAAAAGTAGATCAAAAGTCATATGTTATAGATGCGATAAAGCAGGTCACTTTGCCAGAAATTGTCCTGAAAAACCACAAAGAAATCTCGAAGCAAATAAAGTGGAAACAGAGGAAGCAGATTCAACACTTTATCTGCACGAGATTGTGTTCTTAAACGAAGAAAAAGTTATTCCAAAAAATTACGAAGACGAAGATATGTGGTATCTGGACAATGGAGCGTCTAACCACATGACAGGTCATAAAGGATGCTTTTCGGAGCTTAACGAGAACATCATAGGGAAGGTGAAGTTCGGAGATGGGTCGTGTGTTGATATTGCAGGAAAGGGAGCAATTCTGTTTCAAAACAAAACGAGTGAACAGACTTTGGTCTCCGATATCTATTACATACCATCACTGAAAAGCAACATTCGGAGCTTAGGACAAGCTACTGAAGTTGTATGTGATGTAAGGATGAAACTCGCAATTATCTCACACTTCATGACCCTGTACGATGACTTTTACTAAAAGTCACAAGATCACCCAACATACTTAACAAGATTAAGCTGAGAATAGGAAAGCCAACCTGTTTGCACACGCTTATGGAGGATGATGCGTGGAGATGGCATGCTCGCTTGGGTCACATTAGTTTCAAAACTATGACTACGATGTCCAAAAAAAAGATGGTACAAGGTTTACCAAAAATCAGAGATGAGAAAAAATTGTGTGAGTCATGTCTAGGTGTTAGGTGTTGGCAAAAAACAAAGAGGAAACAGAGCTGCTAGGTGTTGGCAACGTTGAGTTTCTGCCAAGTGTTGAGGAATGCTTTGCACCTCTAGGATGCACAGCCGCACCCACACAAGCTGCTTGCCCACATTCAAAGTCACCTCCGTCCGATGCTGAGAGGCCCGAAAGCTTCGTCCTCCCTAAGCTTGATTTCGAGCCAAGAACCAAAACCAAGAAGTTCCTTGCTTCAGTCGTTGAGATGCAGCGCAAGATCAACAAATGACAAAGCAAGATGATCAAGAAGCTTGACAAGAAGGTCAAGGCGCTTAAAGGGAGCTCACCTAAGAAGTCTTCAAGCGAGGAGATTGAGCAACCGGAGAAGAGGAGGAGATCAACCGGAGGTATTGAGATCCGTGAGCCTCAAGGAAACGCCCAACCTGCGCGCCACTCTCTTCACGAAGAAATGAGCAAGGAGAAGGGTAAGGAGATCAGCCATGACACTCCTAAGAAGAGCAAGAAGTCTGGAGCAACCTCAAGCCCCAGCCTTACTTAGCTCAAAGGTACCAACAACCAAACCCTTGTAAATACCATGCATCTTTTTAAATTTTTTCTTTGTGTTTTGTCTCCTCTTGAATTTGTTTGACACCAAGACGGTGTCATTCAAGTTTGGGGGAGAGTGTGTGTTATTTGATATGTTTTCTTTTATCTTATTTTGTGTTATCATCCCTTGAGTCATCATGCATCATGTAAGGCATAGAAAAGAACAAAAAATGATAAAAAAAAAATTAAAAGTTTTCAAAAAAATTCATGTAGTTGCATATTGCATTGTTAAAAATTGTAGGATTGAGTCTATAATTTTTAAGCATTTAGGTTGTTTGCATTTGCATAAGGGGCAAAAAAAATTCTTGAAATGTGTTTTAAGCTCATGAATTGTTTCAAGGCCCTTGTTAGTAGTTCTTTGATGCATTGTTCACACTTTGAAAGTAAGCTCTAACTGTATTTGGATCATTTGTTTTGATTTTCGTGGCTTAAGTTGAACATTCATGAATTGAATCCTTTCCTACTAAGTGAAAACCTTAATTTGAACTTTTAATTATCATACTTATGCATTTGAAAAGGAATACATGGATCACTTATACATATTTAGGCTTTCTTCTTCCTTTCACCACTCTCTTGTAAGCCTAAATAGATCTTCCCACCGTTACCTTACCCTCCTTTCAAGCTAATGTTCTTGTGTGATGAATCTTTGTGAGGCCTCTTTTCGGTTGGACTTAGCATAAAGTGTTAGGTTTAGGCGACATGATTAGGCTTTCATATTGATGCTAGCTTTGCATTTTGAAGCTAGTTTTAGGCATATGATAGGGCGGGTATTCATGGGAGTTGATTTGTTTTGTTTCGGTTTAAGGAGTTTGAAGTTTGGAAGTTGAATAAAAGGGTTTAATGGTTTTATGTGGAAGGCTTTGTGTTTAAAATGAAAGCTCTAGTTTTAAAAGTAGGTAGCTCTCAAAAGAAAATAAAAAGAAAAAAAAAGAGCCAAAAGGCCAAATGCTTAAAAATAAAAAGAAAAAAAAATGAGTAGAGCGCTATCAAAGTAAAAAGAAAAGAGCTAAGTATGTTTATAGCCTTACCACTAGCCAAAAAGGTTTTAAAGTGATGTGTTTATTTGGGGTTTTGCTAGGCGTTTTGCCTTGTTGATAAGGGTAGTCTTTAGGTGGTTGAGTGAGCTTAAAAAGAAAAGAAAAATGAGAGAGGATTCTAGGATCATTGTTAG
Source organism: Thlaspi arvense (assembly GCA_911865555.2). Classification (NCBI taxonomy): domain Eukaryota; kingdom Viridiplantae; phylum Streptophyta; class Magnoliopsida; order Brassicales; family Brassicaceae; genus Thlaspi; species Thlaspi arvense. Next base: position 13,157,826 of record OU466861.1, read on the forward strand.
TGTATATGGGTAGATGAGAGTCTAGTCATGTATGCATCAATTGTCTTTACCTTTAGCATTATGCATAAGTTCAACCATTCTTTGAGATAACCCTATGTTTGAACCACCCTTATAAATGAGATCATTTTTATCTCATAACGTTATCCCTAAGCCAAATGTATTCAGTTTTAAAGTGCATAAGTGTGATTCACGGTTTTGAGCTTAATGAATGTTAAAGGTTAGGATTCTTGGATTGTTTGGGATATGAGAGTCATGATTTGAGATTCAATATGTGATGAGTATGGCTAAGTTCTTTGGAGTATGAGTGTGTGAATTGCATCTTAGGATTAAGAACTAAGACCATTGAATTGATTCATTTAAAAAACACTTTTGCAAGGAATTTGAGCCCCCGTTTTTAAAACCTCTCTTCCTCTCCTGAATTTTGTTTGCTTGAGGGCAATCAAAAGGCAAGTTTGGGAGAGTTGATATATCTATATATTTAGCATATTTAGCATGCATTTAGGATAGTTTTCATGCATTCATCTTGCATTATAGGCTAGTTTCTACCATTTGTTGCATTTTAGGTCCTAGATCACTTTGCATTCGCACTTTGCATATTTCTTGCATCTTTTGCATCATTATCAGGTTTTTTGGGACACTCTAGAGTTGTGGAGGTTGCGTGGACGTGCTTAGGATCAAGAGGGAGCTCGTGGACACTTGGAGAACTCAGCCATGAATGCAAAGGACCTGAGATCGAGTAGCAGATCGAGCAAGGCAGGTCGATCTAGACGAGATCGACTAGAAGATCGAGTGACTCAAGTCGTTTCAAGGAGAAGGATCGAGACCAAGTTCTAGAGAGGAGATCGATCGTGAGTACGGACGTGGATGACGCCATGCAGAACAAGAGCCAGATCGAGACCACGACTCGATCATCCAAGGATCGAGTAGAAGATCGAAGGGAGTGCTCGATCCATCCAACCAAATCGACTTGAAGATCGAGCGATAGAAGGCGATCCATGAAGAAGATCAGGTGAGCTGCTCGATCTAGAGATTGATCCCTGGAGCCTTATCTGGCCAGCTCACTTTTATAGCGTAGTGAGGGGACCATTAGGGATGTTTAGCCATTTTAGGAAAAGGGCGGCGATCACTTTCAGAACACACACTTTGCTTTTATATTTTCTGTTCTTTCACTTAGGCGATTCCGCCATTGCAAACTTTTCAAGATTTTCTTGTTTTTAAACTTTGAATCCTGTTATTCATTAAGTTTTTTTCTTTAATCGCTTTCTAAATCATGTTTAGTTTACCTTTCTTTGCATTTGAATCGGTTTCAATCATGAGTAGTGAGTAGTTTTCTTTGGGTAAAAGGTTGGGGCGATTCAAAGGGGTTTAAGGGTTTAAGCTTTTGGATTTCTCTTGTTCTTAACTTACTCTCTTCTAGGATTTGGGGTCTTAAGGCTTAGGGAGTCTTGGAAATGATCTCTATGATTCCAGGGCTTCTCTTACCTTGACCGGATTCAGAGATCCTTCAAAACCAAATCCTAGAGACTAATCTACCCTCTCCCAAACGCCATGGATGTAAAGGAGGTTAGTTAGGCCACTTGTTGAGATCTGTAGTCCATGCTCTTTTATCTCTATTTCCACCATAAGCCATGGGTTTGGAGGAGAGGACAAAGAAGGGGTTCATATCACACGCCATGGATGATCCTAGTTTAAGTTTCTCAAGGCTTAGGGAAAGCTCATCAAATGAGTACATCTATGTGTTTTCAAACCAAAGCTTGAACTTTTGAACTCCCTTGAACATGACCCTCGACCTTGAACCCTCTTTTTAGTATTTTAAAACCTCTGTTTATCATTCTCTAGTCATAAAGCTTATTTCTTTGATCATTTGAAGTCATTTGTCTTAAGTTGTTAAAATCGACCTGTTTTGCCCATTTTAGCTCTCGATTTTTAGTTATTAGTAGATTTGCGTTTTTAATCATATTTTTTCTCCTACTAGTCGTTAACCCTCTTCCAGGGATTTTAAAATAGTTTTACTTTTCATTTAATCATTGCATTTAGTTATTATCGATTTTACCATCCATTTACCCGTTTCTGCTTAGCTTTGCTTAGTTCTTGCATTCCTTGTGTTCTTTCTTCACCAAGGCTGGATTGATACTCTCTTGCATACTATACTACAACTATAGGTTGCTTGAGCTTTGATATTTAGACTTGTAAAAATCTTGTTTATCAGTTATTGTTGGGTAAAGCTTCGAAGACTGAAGCCTTAGAGAGGCTTAAACTAATTCTAATAGAGTTATGAGTTATCTAGTTCTAAGTTAAAGTAGGATTAGGAATAGAATAGCTATGTCGAGCTATCTATATATATTGTTTGTCGAGCTGTGACAAACAATCATTCGAAAGCATAAGAGATTGTGGATGTTTAGTTTTGAGAGATTTTCTAAACATTAATAAAGAGAGTGATTCTTTATACAATCAAAGTGTGTGATTAAGAAACTTTAATATCCACCTTTTCTTACAGGTTCTTCATCACATGCAGTGCAATTTCTAGCTTCTCTTCAGCTGCCTTGGCATGTTGCTCCTTATGATCCACATAGTCCCAATTACTGAGCGCCATATTCTCTACTAGTAGCCATCCTTCATCAACATCTTTGCCAAGGAAATAGCCATTGCTGGCTGTATCTAGAAGGACTCTTATGGTTGGGAGAACACCTCTATAGAATGTGGATAGCAGCATTTCTTTGGTGAAGCCATAGTCAGGGCATTGGTGAAGGAAACCTCTTAACCTTTCCCAAGTGTCTCTGAAGCTCTCATTAGACCACTGTTTGAAGTGTGTTATCTCATTCCTGAATTGTGCTGTTATTGAGGAAGAGAAGAACTTGGTTAAGAAAGCACATTTACATTGCTCCCAAAAGGTGATGCTGCCTTGTGCTAGAAACTTTTCCTACATTTGAGCTCTATCACCAAGAGAGAAAGCGAATAATCGGACCTTCAAACCATCATCTGAAACTCCACTAAGCTTTGTCAAAGCACATATCCTCTCAAATTGATCCAAGTGCTCAAGAGGATCTTGGTTGGGAAATCTAAAGAATTTTCTCTCTTGAACCATAGTAATCATGCTGCTCTTGATCTCATAATGATGAGTCTTTATAGGTGGAAGAATACCTTGCCTTGAAGCATAACTTGAAGGTATATCAGTAGCACATATAGGTCTCAATGGTCTTTGAACCCAAGCTCCTTGTAAACCATGTTGACCTTACTGTCCTGGTAAGCCTTAAATCCTTTGAAGACCTTGTGGACCTCGCAAACCAAAACGAGCAGCATACTAATGTTCTTCCGCTGCTTCAACAGCTGATTTCTGATTCTGCAAACCCAAAATCTTTGACCTTGAACCTCAGTTGTAGTTGTAGACACTTAAAAGCAATTGTTTGGGTACCTACAAACGAAATTCTAAACCAAAACAGAAATCAGTAACCAAAAACAAAAACAACAAAGCTTGATCTCAAGATCTCTAAAAATCCTACTGAACAAAGCTTTCCCATAAAGGCAACGGAGTTTTGACTCTCTTGGTCAATCACCCTTTGTACTAGTTATTTTAGTAAGGGTTTTCTCAATCCAAAAGGGAAGATTGAAGCAGTAGGAATGCAATAGAGCTCGTAATTCAAGCAGATATAGATAAGATTGAAGTGCCTAACAACCTTAGTGATCAAACAGAATTGAAGCAAACATCAAACAAAGAGTAAATACCAAGCAAAACAACTAAAACATAAGCAAAAACATGGCAAATTCGAAATGAACTAAAACAGACGGAAGATAAGACTTGAGATGGGATAAGCGGTGTTAGGGAACTATCAACTCAACCTATGATGCTTACAAACTCACACAATCATCAAGTCAAGAACTAATTCTCATTAGCGAAATGACAAACAGCAAGCATTAAGACAATTCTATCAATCCTATATTGCCAAATCACTCCCTAGACAGTCAATCTCTTGAGCTATGGCAAGCAATTCTCTTGCAAAGCAGTTCAGGCATTTCATCAAATACTTGGTGGGCTTACAATGAGCCTAAGGTCCTAAACAACTTAGCTAAGGCTAATCAGGCATTAAACACAGTAATCAAGAACAGAAATAGAAGAATTAACACTAAGCAATCATAGATCAAGTCTCAAATTCCTTAAACCTAACCCATCTCAAATCCCTAAGTCACTACTCACTAATCACCATCAAAACATCAATTCAAAGATAAAAAAAATAGCTAATCATGATTAAAGAGATTAAATAAGATAAATGTAAACTTATATTGAAATGGAACAAAGATTTAAACTACAAGATCAAAGCAAAAGCAAAAGAAGAAAGAACTATTGGGTAAAAATTTGTTCCCAAAAATTAAGGATTTTCAATATTTATATGGGTCTAAGCAAAAATAGAAAAATTGTAAATAAGTGGTCTTCAGTCAGGATCTGTATCAGTCACCAGTGATCGATAGGAGTGATCAGTGGAGCATTCACTGGATTCCCATCTGTCACTCCTTGACCGATAGACTTGATCGATGGACTTCTGCTGGATCCCATCGGTCAGTCTTGACCGATACATGTGACCGATGGAGCATCCGCTTGATTCCCATCGGTCACTGCTAGACCGATAAGGGTGATCGATAGGATCTTCAGTTCCTCTGCTTCCTTGTATCGATCAGAACAGACCGATGGGCTTCATGCTGTGACTGATGGAAAGCCAGAAATTGCCTTCCTTAGCTCCTTTCTCTCCTTCTCAGCTTGGCTAACTCCTTGAACCATTCCCACACTTCCTCCTTGCTTCCAATAGCTTCTTAAGTACCTAATAACCTCCTTAATGCATAGAGAATGCAAACTACAACCTAAATGCAACCTAATTCTATAAGGAAAAGAAAATGGGATAAAGAGAGACAAAACATGCAAAAAGAGACCACAACATAAATGCAAGCCTAAATGATGTAAATGTATGAGAATTTCCCCGGCAATGGCGCCAAATTGATACAAGAGTTTTGACTCTCTTGGTCAATCAGCCTTTGTATTAGTCATTGTAGTATATCCACTTGGGTTGAATACAAGACCGCTTTCCTCAACAAATTTTTTAGTTCCACCAGAACAACAAAGCTGAGAAACACCATATGCAGTTTCACTCAGCATGGGAATGAAACATTCGCTGAAGCCTGGGAGCGTTTCAAGTCATATACCATGGCTTCACAAATGAATGCTTGTTGTCTACTTTGTATAGAGGAGTGACGCCAAAATACAGGATGCTCTTGGATACAGCATCAAATGGAAAACTCATGGGGAATACTGTTGTTGATGGTTTAGCTCTTGTGGAGAATCTAGCACTCTCTGATGGAAACTATGGTGAGGAGTATGACAGAACATCTAGAGCTGTTGTAAGCGCTGAAAGTGAGAGCACAACCAAGAAGGAGATTAAAGCTTTGAGTGACAAGTTAGACAAGCTGCTGAGTGTGACTTTCGAGAATGTGAGTTTTGTTGGTGATAGTGTTGCTACACAAGAAGAAGAAGGGAAAGTTGTAGAAGAAAAAGCCTTCTACATGAATCATTAAGGAGGCAGTTTTCACAACTACATGAATCATCGCAACTTCTCTTATAGAAACATCAACGTGGCTAACCCTCAAGATCAAGTATATCTATCACAAGCTGCTCAACAAAACTAGGGAACCAACCTTTTGTTCCTTTGGGGTTTTCATAAACAAAGCACAACGGTTCGCTAATGAATACGTCATATCATCTAGCAACCTAAAACGATCAAACACCTAAGCCATAAGACCAAAACACAAGTCTTAAACATAAAACACCCAATCCTCGATCCATCCATGATGATCACTGCTGCCGGTCTCGCTCCACTTACTTCTTAGATCCTCCACACTCAAACAAGAGAGGCATAAGTATTGTCATCAATACTTAGTGAGTACGGTCATCACGTAATACCTTGGTCAGTACCATTCACACATTTATACTATCGGATTCAACATCCCACACAATCAATTCGCAATAGACATAACACATATTAAACGGCCATGATCATCTACCCTAACCATCCTAGTTTAATCCCTTTTTAAGACCCATGTCTACTTCAGCGAGAATCCCACATCCCCTAAGCTAGTACATGATCCGGATTGTCCTGAGGTTACCTAGACATCATCTATGCCACGGTGAACACCTCACAATAACATAGTATAGAATCGTTTAACACACGCTAACACCCAAACATGCAATTCACACAATCAAACATGCAAAACATCAAACCCTAGCATTCCAACAATCCTAAATACTAACCACAGTCACGCACTAACCATAGACAAGGTTGGAAACAGATTGGTCAGAAGAAATCCCAATCAAACTCGCGTGGAAAAGAAGATATCTGATCACCCTAAAGATCTCTCGGCTACAGCTACGATATGATCTCCTTATCCTCGGCTATCTCTCGATCTGTTCACCTTTCTTCGAGCCAAACTTTGTTTTCCCTCGGAAACCCCACAAAGTACACTAATTAACCCGACGTTATCCAATGGAAATTCGACATAAATAAAAATATCTAATCACCTACCAGATTTTCACGGACGATCTGAAGTGCACTCGGGTAACTCTCGATTCGCTCGGGTGTTCTTAGATTTTTCTCGACTAAAACCTCTCTCTCACGGTAAAACCCTTAACTTATAAGTGGCCCCCGAAGAAATAATAAATTTGCCCTTTTTATCCGAGCCAAACCCTAATTATCCACACTTAGCCCAAAAAATTCTACACCGACTAGGAAAATCTCCATTCCCTCAGTCCTTAATGAACAGCCCACGAGCCCAGCCCATATTTCATCGGCTATTTCCTTTTCTCTCTCCCAAACCGCCTTTACCCGAATTATTTTCCCTTTGGTCAGGTTATTTCCCATTCTCTTCCGGATAAACTGCACCACCTCGGCTAATTTCCATTTTTCTCTCGGAGACTTTCCTTTTCTCTCAGATACAGTCCACTCTCACTCGAACTAACCCTATTTTCTCACGGACTGGACTATTTTCTCTCAGATATTATCCATCCGGCTCGGCTATCCCAGCCATCCATCAACTATTTCCCAGTCATCATCCGACCATAGTCTTAACTTCTCATTTCCCAGCCAATATCTGATCTCTCGCTCGATCATCCCTCGGACAATGCCTTGTCCGCCTCGACCATTTCTAATTTCCTCGGATACGGATCCTACAACTCCTCCCCCCCCCCCTAAAGATCTCTCGCTACAGCTACGATATGATCTCCTTATCCTCGGCTATCTCTCGATCTGTTCACCTTTCTTCGAGCCAAACTTTGTTTTCCCTCGGAAACCCCACAAAGTACACTAATTAGCCCGAAGTTATCCAATGGAAATTCGACATAAATAAAAATATCTGATCACCTACCAGATTTTCACGGACGATCTGAAGTGCACTCGGGTAACTCTCGATTCGCTCGGGTGTTCTTAGATTTTTCTCGACTAAAACTTCTCTCTCACGGTAAAACCCTTAACTTATAAGTGGCCCCTGAAGAAATAATAAATTTGCCCTTTTTATCCGAGCCAAACCCTAATTATCCACACTTAGCCCAGAAAATTCTACACCGACTAGGAAAATCTCCATTCCCTCGGTCCTTAATGAACAGCCCACGTGCCCAGCCCATATTTCATCGGCTATTTCCTTTTCTCTCGGCCAAACCGCCTTTACCCGAATTATTTTCCCTTTGGTATGGTTATTTTCCATTCTCTTCCGGATAAACTGCACCACCTCGGCTAATTTCCATTTTTTTCTCGGAGACTTTCCTTTTCTCCCAGATACAGTCCACTCTCACTCGAACTAACCCTATTTTCTCACGGACTGGACTATTTTCTCTCGGATATTATCCATCCGGCTCGGCTATCCCAGCCATCCATCAACTATTTCCCAGTCATCATCTGATCATAGTCTTAACTTCTCAGTTCCCAGCCAATATCTGATCTCTCGCTCGATCATCCCTCGGACAATGCCTTGTCCGCCTCGACTATTTCTAATTTCCTCGGATACGGATCCTGCAACTCCTCCCCCCCCCCCTCCCTCCCCCCCGGTTTTGGATTCGCCTTCGAATCCAGTCCACTCTCACTCGAACTAACCCTATTTTCTCACGGACTGGACTATTTTCTCTCAGATATTATCCATCCGGCTCGGCTATCCCAGCCATCCATCAACTATTTCCCAGTCATCATCCGACCATAGTCTTAACTTCTCATTTCCCAGCCAATATCTGATCTCTCGCTCGATCATCCCTCGGACAATGCCTTGTCCGCCTCGACCATTTCTAATTTCCTCGGATACGGATCCTACAACTCCTCCCCCCCCCCTAAAGATCTCTCGCTACAGCTACGATATGATCTCCTTATCCTCGGCTATCTCTCGATCTGTTCACCTTTCTTCGAGCCAAACTTTGTTTTCCCTCGGAAACCCCACAAAGTACACTAATTAGCCCGAAGTTATCCAATGGAAATTCGACATAAATAAAAATATCTGATCACCTACCAGATTTTCACGGACGATCTGAAGTGCACTCGGGTAACTCTCGATTCGCTCGGGTGTTCTTAGATTTTTCTCGACTAAAACCTCTCTCTCACGGTAAAACCCTTAACTTATAAGTGGCCCCTGAAGAAATAATAAATTTGCCCTTTTTATCCGAGCCAAACCCTAATTATCCACACTTAGCCCAGAAAATTCTACACCGACTAGGAAAATCTCCATTCCCTCGGTCCTTAATGAACAGCCCACGTGCCCAGCCCATATTTCATCGGCTATTTCCTTTTCTCTCGGCCAAACCGCCTTTACCCGAATTATTTTCCCTTTGGTATGGTTATTTTCCATTCTCTTCCGGATAAACTGCACCACCTCGGCTAATTTCCATTTTTTTCTCGGAGACTTTCCTTTTCTCCCAGATACAGTCCACTCTCACTCGAACTAACCCTATTTTCTCACGGACTGGACTATTTTCTCTCGGATATTATCCATCCGGCTCGGCTATCCCAGCCATCCATCAACTATTTCCCAGTCATCATCTGATCATAGTCTTAACTTCTCAGTTCCCAGCCAATATCTGATCTCTCGCTCGATCATCCCTCGGACAATGCCTTGTCCGCCTCGACTATTTCTAATTTCCTCGGATACGGATCCTGCAACTCCTCCCCCCCCTCCCCCCCCTCCCTCCCCCCCCCCCCCGTTTTTGGATTCGCCTTCGAATCCGGCTCTTCTGTTTGTAACTTGTCAAACCACTTGGGATACTCGGCTTTCATCCTAGCCTCCTTTTCCCATGACACTTTTTCATGTCTGTCGCAGTCCCATACGACCTGAACCATCCTGACCAGCTTTCTACGCTTAGTCTTTTCCTTTCTGGTCAACACCCGAACCGGCCTAGACACCACTGCAAGGTCCTCTTGCAAGTCTGCTGGCGGTACCTCTATAACCGTCTCACGTTCGGTTATATACTTCCTTAGCTTCGACATGTGGAATACATTGTGGAACGCTCCCATTTCTGATGGCAAGTCCAGTTTGTAAGCCACTGCACCAACTCTCTCCAGTATCCAGTACGGTCCCATGTACCTCGGACTTAACTTTGCATATTTAGCTGCCTTGTATGTTCCCTTATAAGCTAGTGCCTTCAGATAAACCATATCCTTACATTTAACCCCAAGTCCTTGCGACGCTTGTCCGCCAAACGTTTCTGTCTGTCCATTACCTTTTTCAGCTTAACTTTTAAGAATCTGATCTTTTCAGTAGTAGCCACGGCCACTGTTGGCCCCATTACTCTACGCTCCCCCACTTGTGTCCAATACAATGGTGTTCTACACGGCCTGCCATACAATGCTTCATATGGAGATATCTCAATGCTCCTATGGTAACTCTTATTGTATGTAAATTCTGCCAACGGTAAGTAGTCCTCCCAACTACCACCCTAATCCAGCATGCATGCTCTCAACATATCCTCCAATGTTCTAATCGTCCGTTCTGACTGTCCATCAGTCTGAGGATGATATGTTTTACTCATATGCAACCGCGTTCCACGCGCTTCCTTGAATTCTTTCCAGAACCTCGAAGAAAACTTCGGATCACGATCTGAGATGATGCTCACCGGCACTCCATGCAACCTCATGATCTGATCAATGTACATATCCACCAACTTTGGTACTCCGTCCGTCTTTTTCATTGGTAAGAAGTGAGGACATTTGGTCAATTGATCCACAATGACCCATACTCTGTCATGCAGCTTCTTAGTCTTTGGTAAACATAGTACAAATCTATGGTGATCATGTCCAATTTCCATTCCGACATTGGTAACATTTGCAACAAACCACTCGGAAACTAATGTTCTGCCTTAACCAATTGGCACGTCCCATGTTCGGCTACCCACTTAGCCACATCTCATTTCATCCTGACCCAATGATAGTACCATTTCAAATCCTGGTACATCTTGGTCATCTCCGGATGAACAGAAAACCTTGGCTGATGCGCCTCCTTTAGGATCTTATCCTTTTAACTCCTTCACATCCGGTACACATACCCGTCCGTTCACAACAATTGTCCCATTGTTTGAAGTCTGATATTCCGTCTTGTCATTCTATGACATCTTGTTCAGATTCTCATCGTGCTCCGAAGCAAACCGGATCCAAGTCAACAGGTCAGCTCTATTTGCAGCTTCCAAACCCAACGGCTCCACTCCTTCTGTTATTGCATTCAACTACAATCCCCTTAGCATGTTCACAATGCTTCCAACGTCTCGTTCTGATGATACGCTAGCTCTCCTCCTGCTCAACGCATCTGCCACCAAGTTGGCCTTTCCTGGATGGTATGCTATCTCCAAATCATAGTTTGCTACCAACTCCATTTATCTACGCTGTCTCAAGTTCAAATCCGGTTGAGTAAAGATGTACTTTAAACTCTTATGGTCTGTGTATATCAGCACCTTCTCTCCATATAGGTAAGACCTCCATATCTTAAGTGCAAATACCACAGTCGCTATCTCTAAATCATGTGCAGTGTAGTTTCCTTCATGCCTCTGCAGCTGCCGTGAAACATAAGCTATCACCTTACCATCCTACATCAGGACAAACCCTTGTCCTTTCCGTGATGCGTCCGTGTATACCACATATGGCTTACCCGGTTCTGGTAACGCCAATACTGGTGCACAAGTGAGTAACTCCTTTAACTTTGAGAAGCACTCTTCGCACTCATCCGTCAAGACATACTCCACGTCTTTGCCAGTCCGCTGTGTTATTGGCTGAGCCATGCTTGCAAAGCCCTTGACAAGCCGCCTATAATAACTAGCTAGCCCCAGAAAACTCCTTATCTCTGTAGCGTTCTCTGGCCTTGGCCAATCCGCTATGGCCTGAATCTTCTTTCGGTCCACGGACACTCCCTTGTCCGAAACATTATGGCCCAAGAACCCTATATGCCGTTGCCAGAAGCTACACTTACTAAGGTTGGCATATAACTTCTGTTCTCGCAACTTCTCCAGAACAGTCCTTAAATGACCTCTATGCTCTTCCTTACTCTTTGAGTATACTAGAATACCATCTATGAAAATGATCACAAACTCATCTAGGTACTTCCTGAACACGCCATTCATCAGCTTCATGAATGCGGTAGGCACATTCGTCAAACCAAACGGCATAACCACAAACTCGTAATGACCATACCTTGTCCGAAAGTCAGTCTTACGCATGCCTGTCTCCTCTATGGGTATCTGATGATACCCTGATACCAAATCGATCTTAGAGAAACAAGTAGCTCCCTTCATTTAGTCCAACAACTCGTCTATCCTGGGAAATGTTTACTTGTTCTTCACGGTCACACAGTTCAATCCACGGTAATCAATGCAAAGCCTGAAGCTTCCATCCTTCTTTTACACGAACAACAGTGGTGCTCCCCATGGTAAACTGTTTGGTCCAGTGAACCCCTTGTCCACCAATTCCGTTACCTGCTTCTTCAGTTTCGCCATCTCAGCTGGCGCCATCCGGTATGGTACTTTGGACACTGGAGCTGTCTCAAGCTTAAGTTCAATCGTGAACGGATCTGAACGAGCTGGTGGCAGTCCAGCGAACGCTTGAAAGACATCTTCAAAATCTTGCACCACCGGTATACTACCCAAGTTAACATCTAGTCCTCCTTATGTGGTAGTAATCGTTGCTAGATGCGCCTCACAACCCTTTTCTATCAGTCATTCTACTTGAATAGCTGAAACCACCAAACTTCCCGAGGTTGGTCTAACTCCCTTCTAACCCAAGACCTCATTGTCCCTCTCGAACCGCACCCTTCCTTGGTGACAATCCAGGTGGGCTCTATGCTTGCCTAACCAGTCTATCCCCAAGTTGACATCATAGGACTTAACTCTATAAATCACCAGATCCGCTGGCATGTCCACTTCGCCAATTCACATAGAAACGTTTTTAACCGTTCCTAGTGAAAACATCATCTGGCCTCCAGTCGCCTGAACTAACCTAAAGTCCTCTCCGGGTTCCTTACGGAACTTTCCATTTCCTATCATGTCCGGATTAACAAAACAATGACTCACTCCCGAGTCAAACAGAACATTGGTTTCAACCTCACCCATTAGCATGGTCCCAGTAATTGGATGAGAATGACTCGGTTCGTTAGCTGCTGCTACACTCGGTGTGTACACCTTAGGAATGATGGCATGTCTCTTGGTCTGTGATGCAAGCGCCTCCCCTGCTCGCTTCTCTTGCGGCACAGCTTGCTCCACCACTCCCGCCTTAGGATACCTTACGATTCTCCACAACCGTAGCACACCCGAACTGCACTGTCACTGCCGGACACACGATCCACTCGCAGATCCTCCTCCGGACAGTCTCGTACCCGATGCTCTAGACTCCCGCACCTATGGCATCATCCACCACCGTGTCTACACTCGCTAACGTGAGCCTTGCCACACTTGCTGCACACGCTGCACCCCCCGGTTGCTCGGTATGTTCTTCCCAAACTTCCGGTTCTGTCCACTAGACTGACCCGCCTTGGCCACAGCAGCCCCTGCCCCAGCCGTCATCAAAGCAGCTTCCGCATGTCCTGACTCTAACAATGCCGCCTTCTAAACTAGCTCGGCCATTGTCCTGAAGTTACGGACCACACATCTGTTCCTTAGCTCGACTCACAGTCCGCTCAGGAACCTACGAATAAGCTTTTCCTCAATATGAAACTCATGGACCATGTACTTCCTCAGCTGATTAAACTGAGTCTCATACTGCCTCACTGTCAGCGTCCCCTGACTAAGGTACAAGAACGCCTTCTCCAACTCATTTTAAGCATCCTGTGGGATGTTCTTACTCCTGAAAATTGCTGAAAACGTCTCATACGAACAATTCGCATTCACCAATCATCCAATGATTCCTTTCCACCACGTGTGTGCATCACCTTCCAATTAGTGCACGGTTATGTCCCTCTTGTAACCCTCAGGACATCGGATAGGCTTGAAGTTCTGCTCCAGTCTCATCCTCCACTCATCTGCCTCAATAGGTGTGGTTCCACCAGGAAAACACCTGGTTCCCAACCGCACCATGTGATCCAACACCTTGAGATAAGTTGGAACCCTCTTCATTTTATCTGCTTCCTCCCTAACTACATCCGCATTAGCCCCACCAGGCTGAACTACTTGTGGTGCTAATGCAATATGGCCAGTACCTGCGCCAACATCCCCAGCACAGCCTCTAGCCCCACCGGTGCCACATTCGCAGCAACTCCAGCTGCATTCCTAGCTATCCCAGCTGCTACACGCGCTGCACCTGCATCATTCCCTGCTGCTACATTTGCTGCACCCGCAGAATTCACGGCTGCAACTCTAGCTGCCTCATTCGTAACCTCAGCTGCCTGTCTCTCGTCGTTCCTTGCCCTCTCAGAAACATCATCGTTTACTGATTTCACAGACCCAGCAGCCTGTTAGTTCCCATGATTTCTCACGGTTCTCCTGGTATCAACCATCTGCAAGTAAAATCATGCCAGTTAGCCAAAGCTAACTTAATACATGTTACACAAACATAACACATAAAACCTTACCACGAGACCTGGCTGTAAAGAATTGATCAAAACCCTCTTAAACACCACATAAACAAACAACAGCAATCACAAGCAACCAGTCTTAGAAGCGTAAAACGCTCTGATACCAACTTGTGGAGACCCGACCCGGCTAACTAAACCGCAGCCATTCCTTCACTACATCCTAACAGTTCGGTTCTATACTTAGCCAAACTTTAAACTTTTTCTTTGCATTTATCAAAACACAGCGGATTAAAATAACCATTCCATTTCATTATAACTTGCTTAAAAACGCTTAAACATGATTCAGGGTTCTCATAAACAAAGCACAACGGTTCGCTAATGAATACGTCATATCATCTAGCAACCTAAAACGGTAAAACACCAAAGCCATAAGACCTTAACACAAGTCTTAAACATAAAATACCCAATCCTCGATCCATCCATGTTCATCACTGCTGCCAGTCTCGCTCCACTTACTGCTTAGATCCTGCATACTCAAACAAAAGAGACATAAGTATTGTCATAAATACTTAATGAGTACGGTCATCCCGTAATACCTTGGTCAGTACCTTTCACGCATTCATACTATCGGATTCAACATTCCACACAATCAATTCGCAATAGACATAACACATATTAAACGGCTATGATCATCTACCTTAACCGTCCAAGTTCAATCCCTTTTTAAAGACACATGTCTACTTCAGCGAAAATCCCGCATCCCCTAAGCTAGTACATGATCCAGATTATATTGAGGTTAGCTAGACATCATCTATGCCACGGTACACGCCTCACAATAACATAGTATAGAATCGTTTAACACACGCTAACACCCAAACATGCAATTAACACAATCAAACATGCAAAACATTAAACCCTAGCAATCCAACGATCCTAAATACTAACCATAGTCACGCAGTCACCTTCGACAAGGTTGGAAACAGATTGGTCTGAATAAATCCTGATGAAACTCGCGTGGAAACGAAGATATCCGATCACCCTAAAGATCTCTCGGCTACAGCTATGATCCGACCTCCTTATCCTTGGCTATCTCTTGATCTGTTCACCTTTCTTCGAGCCAAACTCTGTTTTCCCTCGGAAACCCCACAAAATACACTGATTAGCCCAAGGTTATCCGATGGAAACTCGACACAAACAAAAATATCTGATCACCTACTGATACAAGAGTTTTTGGGTCTAAACTCAAATGTCCTGAGGTACTAATCAATTGTAGAATATAGGTCAGGTATCAATCCAATTGTGGGAGATGAGATGCAAACAATGCTGTAAGCTAAGCAAGATTGGGGTTTGGTTATGTGAGAACAAGACTAACAACCAAATGATGTAATAAAAGGAAAGCGTAAACTAAATGCAAGTGAACCAAGCTGAACAATAAACATAAAGCAATGATTAAGACAAGTACTAAGCAAGAAATGACTACTAAAGCAAGAACTAAGCAAGATAACTTTGAAAACAATTGATTAAAAGCAAGACTCAAGGTTCTAAGCAATTGTGGGACAATGGTTTTCAAGAGAGACAAGGGGATTTCTTTCTAAGGCACTCAACAAGCATTAACAAGCAAGCAATTCTCAATGTTATGCTCCTATCGATTTTTACTATTAGGATTTTGCCTAAGTTTTAATTTGTTTACTAACTTTCTGCCACTTTTCTTTGTGGTGGTTTCAGGTGTATGCCTAATCGCAGTACCAGAAGCAACAAAGAGAAGGAGCTTTTGACCTTAGGCGTTGACGAGCTAGCTAAGTTGGAAAGGACAATCAGGAAAGCTAAGAAGCAAACTACAATGGTTAATCCGCTGATCTTGGTTGAGGATGCAGAAGGTCACTTGGTTGACAGAGAGACAAACATGAGGAATGAAGAAGGGCACAAACTGGATCAAGATGGGAATGTCATAGTTGAACAGCAGGTTCAACAAGTGGCACAAGATGCTGGACTCCCTGTTGCTGCTAACAACGCTGCAGGGCGCTTTGTGCAGAGGACCCTACAAGATTACAACAGATCTGATCAGTTCTATGCCAACAGAGCTGCAATCCGCCCTCCTGCTTTCTAGAGGAATTATTTTGAGCTTAGGCCTGCTTATTATCAGCTGGTGGGACAGCATCCATTCCATGGCCTACCTCATGAGCATCCCATAGATCACATTGAGAGGTTTGAGGATCTGGCTTCAAGTGTCAAAGCTAATGGTGTTAGCTATGACTTTCTGTTCTGCAAGCTTTTCCCTTACTCACTTGGAGGAGATGCTGCATATTGGCTGAAACAACTAGAGCCTGCTTCGCTGACCACTTGGGAAGACACTAAGAATGCTTTTCTGAACAACTTCTATGATGATGCCAGATCAGAAGACTTGGGGACGAAAATTGCATCCTTTACACAAGGTCCTACTGAAGCTTTTAAAGCTTCTTGGTTGAGATTCAAGTCTTATCAAAGGGACTGTCCTCACCATGGCTTCATTCAGGTGCAGCTTCTTGGAATCTTCTTCAGAGGCATTGATTGGAAGTATCAGATGGCGCTGGATGCAGCTAATGCTGGAAACATCAACACCAACAGACCAGAAGAGGCGATCAGATTGATTGAAAACTTGGCCTGCAGCAACAGCACCAAGAGTGCAGATTTTCAGAGAATGAAACAAGCTGGTTTGAATGATGAGAATCAGATTGCTGAAGTCAAAGCCAAGCTGGACAGTATGCACAGCCTCTTGGTGGGAAAGAAGTCAGTTCATTTTGCTGCAGAGGTGGAGACTTTCGAAAATCCAGAGGAGATTGAGCAAGAAGATGTGAATTTCATCAATGCTGGAGGATTTCAGGATCAAAGGTATGGGAATCAGCAGTGGAACAGAGGATACAACAACAATAATCAGAAGAGTACCTTCACAGAAAAACAGATTTCGCCTGGTTACACACCCAAGCCTCAATTTCAGAAGACAGAGTTCCAGAAACCTTACCAGAACAACAGCAACTACAACCGGAACTATGGTTCTTCTTCCTACCAATCTGCACATCCACAAGAGAACAAGATGGAAGCTATGCTGGAACAGATCCTAGAAAGACAACAGAAGCTGACAGTGGACTTCAATGGCAAGATAGATTCGTTCTACCAGGACTTGAATGGAAAAATTGAGAGTCTGAATTTTCATATGAAGAAACTTTATGTTCAAGTTGCCCAAAGTGCAGGAGCTGTTCAGAGGCAAGAGGGATTCCTTCTAGGAAGGACTGATGCTAATCCCAAACACCATGTGAATGCCATCACATTGAGGACTGGAAAGAACCTGCAACCAATGTTGCAGAAGGATTTGAACTCAAGAAATTTCGTTTGACTTAAAGAGTATGAAGATGATGAAATCTGTGTTAAAAATCCACGGGTGACGCTCATCACTCAGGATGGGTGTCGCTCGTCATAAACCGAGCACAACCCCGATGACTCATCTTCACAAATTGGTGCAACCATCACCAGGTGGGTGACGCTCGTCACCCAATTCGCGCAGACCTTCGCGATTTGTCTAAAACGAGTGACGCTAGTCACCCATCTAGTGACACTCGTCACCCGTTGCAACCAACTGCAGTTTCGACTGAGACTTCACATAATGCTAAGGAGACAGTGTATAAGCCCAAGATACCCTATCCTAAGCATCCTAAGAAGTCTAAACAAGAGCTTGAAGTTGCTAAATGCAAAGCTATCATAGACAAGTTGGTCATTAAAATCCCATTGATTGATGCTGTGAGGATTACTCCTGTTGTAAGGAGGTATGTGAAGAGGATGGTGACCAACAACTTGAGTTTAGAGGCTGGAGCAATGATGATCAATGAACAGGTCAGGGCAGTGATGCCAGAGAAGCTTTAGACCCTGGAAGCTTTGTTTTAGAATGCACAATTTTTTCTGACAGGTTTGAGAGATCATTGTGTGATCTTGGTTCTAGTGTGAACTTTATGCCTCATTATATTGCCAAGAGCTTAGGGATGACCGATTTCAAGGCTACAAGGATATCTCTTGTCCTAGCTGATGGAGGATGTTCCTATCAAAGTAGGAGATTGCATGATTCCTACTGATTTTGTGGTTCTAGAGTATGGAGAAGAACCCAAAGACCCTTTGATTCTTGGCAGACCCTTCCTGGCTACTGCAGGAGCTATCATTGACGTCAGGAAAGGTAGAATAGAGCTGAATGTTGGTGATTTGGTGATGCAATTCGAAATGGACAATCTGATGAAGAGGCCAACCATAGATGGACAGAATTTCTATGTAGATGTCCATACCAACATTGCTGATCAGATCTTTCATGAGATGAGGTCAGAAGACCCCTTGGAGAAGGCGTTGACCACTTCTACAGTATAGTATGAGCATCTGGATGTTGTTGCTAGAGGCTACACAAAGATGATGGATGCTACTGCACATGTGATGCAACTGGTTGCACAGGATGAGCTTGTCACCACATCTGCAAAAGCTGCTGCAATGGGTGACTGGAGTGCAGCAGAAGCACCAAAAGTTGAGCTTAAACAGCTCCCTGCAGGGCTAAGGTACGCATTCCTTGGAGAAAACTCCATTTATCATGTTATTGTTAATGTTTCATTAAAAAATGCAGAGCTCACCCTTTTGCTAAGTAAGTTGCGCAGATTTCGCAAAGCTCTTGGCTTTTCTCTTTATGATATTTCAGGAATTTCTCCAGACTTGTGCATGCATAGGATACACTTGGAGGATGAATCGAAATCATTAGTGGAGCACCAGAAAAGACTGAATCCGAATCTGCAGGATGTGGTCAAGAAGGAGATCATGAAGCTGCTGCAAGCTGGAATCATCTACCCCATATCAGATAGTGCTTGGGTCAGTCCAGTGCATGTGGTCCCTAAGAAGGAAGGAGTTACAGTGGTGAAGAATGATAAGGATGAGCTGATTCCAACCAGAACTGTGACAGGATACAAGATGTGCATCAAATACAGGAAGCTGAATGCAGCCACAAGGAAAGACCACTTCCCTCTACCTTTCATCGATCAGATGCTGGAGAGGCTGGCGAATCACAAGTATTACTGCTTCCTTGATGGCTATTGAGGCTTCTTTCAGATCCCCATCCATCTAGATGATCAGGAGAAGACCACTTTTACCTGTCCTTATGGCAACTTAGCATATCGCAGAATACTTTTTGGACTGTGTAATGCTCCTGCAACCTTCCAGAGATGCATGATGTCGATCTTCACTGACATGATTGAGAGGTTTATGGAGGTTTTCATGGATGACTTCTCAGTTTATGGGTCTTCCTTCAAGAGCTGCTTGGACAACTTGTGTGCAGTTCTGCAGAGATGTGAAGAGAAGCACTTGGTTCTGAACTGGGAGAAGGGTCATTTTATGGTACAAGACGACATTGTTCTTGGTCACAGAGTCCCAGAAGATGGTATAGATGTGGATAGGGCGAAAATTGAAGTGATGACAAGTCTGCAAGCACCTGATTCAGTCAAAGCAGTGAGGCGTTTTCTGGGTCACACTGGGTTCTACAGAAGATTTATCAGGGACATCAGCAAGATTGCAAGACCTCTTACTGCTCTCCTCTGTAAAGATGTGAAGTTTGAGTTCACAGAAGAATGCAAGTCTGCTTTTGAACAGATCAAACATGCTTTGGTTACAGCTCCTGTTGTGCAGCCTCCAGATTGGGACTTGCCCTTTGAAGTGATGTGTGATGCCAGCGATTTTGCAGTTGGAGCAGTGCTTGGACAAAGGAAAGACACGAAGCTCCACGCCATCTACTATGCCAGTAGGACATTGGATAATGCTCAGAAGAAATATGTAACAACTGAAAAATAACTGTTAGTTGTAGTCTTTGCATTTGAAAAACTCAGGTAGTATCTTGTTGGCTCCAAGATCTTGGTCCATACTGACCATTCAGCACTGAAGTATCTGATGCAAAAGAAGGATGCAAAGCCAAGATTGTTGAGGGTGATTCTGCTTCTTCAAGAATTTGACATTGAAGTGAAGGACAAGAAAGGAGTTGAGAATGGAGTTGCTGATCATCTATCAAGGATTCAGATTAAAGACAATGTCCCAATAAATGATTTCTTATCGGTATAGAACATCTACTTGGTAGAAACCAGATTGCAGGAAGAAAGTGTTGAAAACTTGCAGTTTTCAGGAAACTGCAGGGGAGTGACGAGCGACACCCGGGGGTGACGCTCGTCACCAACAAAGAAGCATAGCGACCCAATTTCTGTACGAAGACGGTGATGCTCGTCACCAATCTCAGACTCTGGCTACGATTTGTGCAAGCTTGGAGACAGCTTTTCAAGAGCAAGTTTATGCTTTGGATGATCCAACGAGGCCCTGGTATGCTGATATTGCCAACTACCTTGCTGCAGAGTATGAACCACATGATTTCAAGGGCTATGCTAAGAATAAGTTTTTAAGAGAACTTAGGAGATTCTATTGGGATGAGCCATATCTTTACAGACATTGTGCTGATGGGATTTACAGGAAATGCATAGCAGAAGAAGAAGTTTAAGACGTCATGTTTCACTGTCATGGCTCAGAGTATGCTGGACACTTCGCCACATTCAAAACAGTCTCAAAGTTTCTTCAATCTGGTTTTTGGTGGCCTATTATGTTCAGGGACGCCCAGGCATTCATTACAAGCTATGATACTTGTCAGAGAAGAGGAAAGATCAGCATAAGACATGAGATGCCACAAAATTTCATCCTTGAAGTTGAAGTCTTTGATTGTTGGGGTATTGACTTCATGGGCTCTTTTCCCTCATCTTATGGGAATAGATACATTCTGGTTGCTGTTGACTATGTATCTAAGTGGGTAGAGGCATTGGCTACTCCTACTAATGATGCTGCAGTGGGTTTGAAGCTGTTTAAGACCATTATTTTCCCCAGATTTGGTGTCCCGCGAGTTGTTATATGTCATGGTGGTTCTCACTTTGTTAACAAGGTCTTTGACAAGCTGCTGAAGAAGTATGGTGTACAGCACGGAGTAGCCACGCCTTATCATCCCCAGACCAGTGGACAAATTGAGGTTTCCAACAGACAGATCAAGCAGATTCTGGAGAAGACAGTTGAGAAGACAAGGATGGATTGGTCAACAAAACTGGATGACGCACTGTGGGCTTACAGGACTGCATACAAAACGCCTCTTGGAACTACACCATTTCATCTGCTCTATGGCAAGGCGTGCCATCTACCAGTGGAGCTAAAGTTGAAAGCAGAATGGGCTATCAAGAAGCTAAACTTCGATCTGAAGCCTGCTGTAGAGAGGCGCTTGATTCAGCTCAATGAACTGGATGAAATCAGATAAATGGCCTATGAAAACTCCATGTTATTGATATATCATGGTTTTTATGGTTTTTAACCATGATATAAGTTCTTTTTATTGAGTCTTTTTGGTCTTTTTAGAGTCCTAGAAGAGTCTTTGCTGGTTAAAGCATGTCTGGAGCATAATTGGAGATTTTGGAACCTTTTGGAGCATTCTGAGTGGAAGCCACGAAGCACCTAGCTCGAAGAAGAAAGTATGCCATATGGTGACGCTCGTCACCCAGAAAGGAAGGGGTCGTGGCCTGTTTTTAAAAGATTGGGAAGAAATTGCAGTTTTGGCCCAAAAGTTCCAGTATTTGCAAAAAGACTCCAGATCGTGTTTTAGCTTGTATATTAGGTTTTTCAGCTATTCTTTTGGCATATATCTTGTATCTTATTATTTTTGAGAGCTTTAGAGAGAGATTTGTAGAAGAGCTTTTGGAGAGACAAATCAGACTCTTTTAGAGCAGATTTTGAACTCCTTTATTTCTACTTCTTATTTCTTTTATGCAATCTATTCTTTTCATGATGTTTTCTCAAGTCACCATGTCTGAGTAGTTTGTTAGTTAAGTTAGGGCTTTTCAAAGGTTGAAGAAGAGTTTGTAGAATTGCTAAAAACTTATAGGAAATTCATTGGTTCTTCATCTGTGCTTGCATTCATATCGATTTCTTAGACACATCATCTGGATTTCAAAACCCTAGGTTTTTGATAGATGTGAGAGCATTATTAATCACCTGAACTAGTATTAGATGAGCAAAACGCCCTAGTACAAAGAGATTTGGCTTAGGAGTTTTGTGAACAATTGAACCTGATCATTACTGCATGTTTAGGTTGTTAGGGTTTGCAAAGAGATTTGAAACTCTGTGATTTAGACATAGATGACTTCTGCAATGAGAATTGATTAGTTATATCTTTGTGATTCATGTTCAAGACGGTTTTAATTCATTCCGAATTGCATGCATTCTACACTCTCAGATTCAACCTGCGAACTGTCTTGACTTAACGCCTTTAGCCTTCTGAACTTTAAGAACAGTCTCAAAAACGCCCACTTGCTTTTACTACTTTAGTTATTTTGAATTACATTCATTACATTCTACTTAGCTTAATCCGAACCTGAACTCGATAGTGTAGTTTACTTACTCCCTTGGGATTCGATAACCCCTTGTACTACAACTGCTTTTGCTGTGCACTTGCAGTAGTTTTATTTGGGTAAAACCTGACCCAATCAAGTTTTTGGCGCCGTTGCCGGGGAGTAATAGCTGCCTATCGATTTTTAGTATTAGGATTTTGTCTAAGTTTTTTATTTGTTTACTGATTTTCAGCTACTTTTCTTTGTTCCTGTTTCAGGTGTATGCCTAATCGCAGAACCAGAAGCAACAAAGAGAAGGAGCTTGTGACTTTGAGCATCGACGAGCTTGCTAGGTTGGAGAGAACTAACAGGAAAGCTAAGAATCAATCTACAATGGTCGCTCCACTGATCTTGGTTGAAGATGCAGAAGGTCACTTGGTTGACAGGGAAGGAAATAGGAGGAACGAAGAGGGGCAGAGAATTGATCAAGAGGGGAATGTCATTGTTGAACAGCAGGTTCAGCAAGTGGCTGAGAACGTGGGAGTCCCTGCTGCTGTCAATAACGCTGCTGGGCATTTTGTTCAGAGGACTCTAGGTGATTACAACAGACCTGATCAGTTCTATGCCAACAGAGCTGCAATCCGACCTCCTGCCTTCCAGAGGAACGATTTTGAGGTCAAACCTGTCTACTACCAGCTGGTTGGTCAGCATCCCTTCCATGGTTTACCTCATGAGCATCCTATGGATCACATAGAGAGATTTGAGGACTTGGCTTCCAGTGTCAAAGCTAATGGGGTTAGCAATGACTTTCTATTCTGCAAGCTGTTTCCTTACTCTCTTGAAGGAGAAGCTGCATATTGGCTGAAGCAACTGGAGCCTGGTTCATTAACTACTTGGGAGGACACCAAGAACGCCTTTCTGAACAACTTCTATGATGATGCAAGATCAGAAGACATGAGGACGAAAATTGCATCCTTTACACAAGGCCCTACTGAAGCTTTTAAGGCTTCTTGGATCAGGTTCAAGTCTTATCAAAGGGACTGCCCTCATCATGGTTTCAATCAAGTGCAACTGCTTGGTATCTTCTTCAGAGGCATTGACTGGAAATATCAGATGGCGCTGGATGCAGCAAGTGCAGGAAACTTCAACACCAACAGACCAGAAGAAGCTGTAAGATTGATTGAAAACTTGGCCTGCAGTAACAGCACTAAGAATGCAGATTTTCAGAGAAAGCAGCAGGCTGGTTTGAATGATGGAAACCAAATAGCTGAATTTAAGGCTAAGTTGGACAGCATGCACAACCTTTTGGTGGGAAAGAAGTCAGTCCAATTCGCTGCAGAAGTGGAGAGTTTCGAAAATCCTGAAGACATTAAGCAGAAAGATGTTAATTTCATCAATTGAGGTTTTCAGAACCAAAGGTTTGAGAATCAACAGTGGAACAGAGGATTTAATGGCAACAATCAGAAGAATACCTTCTCAGGAAACCAGAATGCTTTTGGTTATACTCCAATGCCATAGTTTCAGAAGACTGAAGTTGAGAAACCTTACCAAAACAGCAGGAATTTTGGTTCTTCTTTCTACCAAACTGCACCTCCAAAAGACAATAAAATGGAAGCTATGTTGGAGCAGGTACTTGAAGGACAGCAGAAGATGACAGTAAACTTCAATGGCAAGCTAGATTCGCTGTATCAAGACCTGAATGGAAAAATTGAGAGTCTGAACTCTCACATGAAGAAGCTTGATGTGCAGGTTGCTCAAACTGCAGGAGCTGTTCTAAGGCAAGAGGGATTCCTTCCTGGAAGGACTGACATCAATCCCAAGCATCAGGTTAATGCCATCACAGTCAGGAATGAAAAGGAGCTTAAAACAGTGCAGAAAAAGAGGTTGAGTGCAGAACAGATCGTGCAACTCATGGAGTCTGAAGATGAAATTTTTTCTGTCTCAGAGGTGAGTGACGAGCGTCACCAAGGAGGAGTGACGCTCGTCACCAACATAGAAGAGAATCGGGGGTTGTCACAGGTGAGTGACGAGCGTCACCCCCCTGGTGACGGTCGTCACCCACCCCAGAACGAAGCTGCTTCTCCTGTAACTGCAAATTATGACCAGGAACGTGTCTATAAACCCAAAACACCATTCCCCAAGCATCCTAGGAAGTCTAAACAGGAGATAGAAGAAGCCAGATGTAAAGCTATGATAGACAAGCTGATGCTTGAGATCCCTCTTGTTGATGCAGTCAAGCTTTCACCAGCTCTAAGAAGGTATGTAAAGAGAATGGTTGTGAATGGTGTAAGTCCTGAGGAAGGAGCATTGCTTACCAGAGACATCAGTGCAATTCTCTTAGGCACAGTTCCAAGGAATAAGAAGAAGGTGACTGTTTCTGAACAAGTCAATACCATCACTCAAAGCAGAGTTCCAGAGAAGCTATCTGATCCAGGGACCTTTGTGCTTGATTGCTCAATATCTGCAGGACGTTTTCCCCACTCTCTATGTGATCTAGGGTCAAGTATTAACTTGATGCCTTTCTCTGTTGCTGCTAGACTTGGAATGACTGATTTCAAGCCAGCTGGGATCTCTCTCATCCTAGCAGATCGATCCATAAGGACCCCAGAAGGCATGTTAGAGACTGTTCATGTTAATATTGAAGGCTGCATAATTCCTACAGATTTTGTGGTTCTGAAATATGCTGAAGAACCTAAAGATCCTCTTATTCTGAGAAGACCATTCTTGGCTACTGCTGGAGCCATCATTGATGTTAGAAGGGGGAACATTGAGCTTGATCTTGGTGATGTTGTCATGAACTTTGACATGGATAAGTTAAGAGGGAGTTCTACCATTGATGGTCAAACCTTTTCTGTAAGGACTTCCAGAGATGAAGAGAATGCCATGGAACATTCAGAAGACACTATTGCTGAGTGTGTCAATGAATCAGATATTAGTGGGCAAGTGAGCAAGATGGCTGTTGAAAAACCAATATCTGAAACTTCTGCAGAAGCTGTTGGGTTTGAGGATTGCAGTGAGGATCATATCTTCATGACTAGGCTTGAAAAAGAGGTTCTACTGAATGCCAAGTTGCTGGAGAAAGACGTGTATGTGATGGAAGCATCACTTGCAGAGCTGAACTGCAGGAAAACTGCAGAAACTCGAACTGCAGAGTCAGTGACGAGCGTCACTGACCTGGTGACGCTCGTCACCAACCTGAACACAAAGCAGCAACGTGATTTTACAGCTACAAGTCCATCATATGTTGCCAAACCGAAAATTCACCATTCCACAACCCAGAAACCTGCAACTAAGCAAAGAATGCTTGGTGTTTCTTTTGATGATTCTGCAAGAAAAAGAAGTATCCCACCCACACTCACGACCCACCCTGCTGATGTTCCTCACTTCCTTGGAAGAATCCATGCATCTACTGCCTATAAACCACCATGGATGAGGAGATATTCTTCTCCAAGGCATTCAGTGCCACCTTCTGTTCCACCAGCTGTCTGAGCAGCATTCAAAGTCGAGCTAATGACTTTAAACAAGCGCTTAGTGGGAGGCAACCCACTAGTAAGTTTTCTTTTTCATATATTAGTTTAGTTTTCTATTACATAGCTAAAAAAAAAAAACCCCAAAAAACACCAAAAAAAAAAAAAAATCAAAAAAAAAAAGAGTCACTTTGTTCAGTTTGCTTGGATGATGTCTTGTGAACTTGTTGGACCATGGATTATGCTTTGTTTGGATGTTTTGATGTGTGTTTTGAGTGCTCTTACAGTTTGACTTCGGACTACACATGATGGCATAGCATTTAAACATCCAACATGACGATTTCTGAAGTTTCAGAGTAGTGACGCTCGTCACCAATTTGGTGACGCTCGTCACTAGCTCCTTCGCGAGGTACCACTTTTCCACCTTGGTTCTACAACTTCTCATGCTTCATTTTAACCAACTCTTGGCTTAATAACACTGGGGACAGTGTTGTTTAAGTCTGGGGGAGGTGGTTACTGACGTTGTGTGCTTTGTGTCATGTTTATAGAGTCTTAAAGTTGAGTCAAAAACCTGCTTTTATAGAGTCAAAATTTTTGAAACTGTTAGTTTTTCTTGGAACTAACCATAGGACGTTTTTGCTGATAAGAACCATTGCCACAGTAGTTGATTACAAGTCTTACTAAGTTGAAAGTCATAGGTAGATCAGTCTAGCAATGAAGGTTTAGGTTCTTAGAGAATCTGGAAAATTTGCTGTTAGCTCCACCTTAATGAACTTTAAACTTTTGTCTTGGTGATTGATTCTTATTGATCTTGATTCTCTCTTTAAGCACTGACAATAAGGTTAAAATACAGTCTCTCTTTGATCTTCCCAGATGTAGTTTTTAAAAGATTAAGTCTAAAGAATGGTGCATTCATGACCCTGTCTCCTCACAAGGAACAACAGTAGTGAACACACTCAAGAACCTGTCTCCTCACAAGGAACACAAGTATTGAGTAGCACCATATCTTAGACTGTAAAAGTTGAGAAAAAAAAGAAGTGAAAAATCAAAAATATACAAAGGAAAAGATCAAGGGAAGAGAAAATAGGAGAGCTGTGTTGAGATTGATTTGTTCAGTTGTTAGGAAGGGAAAAGAATCTGTAAAGTGATTTGAGATAATAGAGCCTTGATGAGATATCACACTTAGATAAAAAAATAAGGAGTTAACAGTAGAAATTTCGGATTTCTTGAAGGGGTTTGGACTGGACTTGAAAGATTTGTTAAGCTTGTGATAATTATGCTGAAATTTGATCTTGTGTTGACTCTGTGGTATGTGGATTCGAAAGCTTTAACTAGTGTGGTGTTTCTGATGACTGACTGACTGTTTCTTGTTTTCAAACCTCGACCTTATTGTTTGTCTAATGTTTGCTTGAGGTCAAGCAAAAGCTAAGTCTGGGGGAGTTAATATATCATGGTTTTTATGGTTTTTAACCATGATATAAGTTCTTTTTATTGAGTCTTTTTGGTCTTTTTAGAGTCCTAGAAGAGTCTTTGCTGGTTAATGCATGTCTGGAGCATAATTGGAGATTTTGGAACCTTTTGGAGCATTCTGAGTGGAAGCCACGAAGCACCTAGCTCGAAGAAGAAAGTATGCCATATGGTGACGCTCGCCACCAAGCTGGTGACGCTCGTCACCCAGAAAGGAAGGGGTCGTGGCCTGTTTTTAAAAGATTGGGAAGAAATTGCAGTTTTGGCCCAAAAGTTCCAGTATTTTCAAAAAGACTCCAGATCGTGTTTTAGCTTGTATATTAGGTTTTTCAGCCATTCTTTTGGCATATATCTTGTATCTTATTATTTTTGAGAGCTTTAGAGAGAGATTTGTAGAAGAGCTTTTGGAGAGACAAATCAGACTCTTTCAGAGCAGATTTTGAACTCCTTTATTTCTACTTCTTATTTCTTTTATGCAATCTATTCTTTTCATGATGTTTTTTCAAGTCACCATGTCTGAGTAGTTTGTTAGTTAAGTTAGGGCTTTTCAAAGGTTGAAGAAGAGTTTGTAGAATTGCTAAAAACTTATAGGAAATTCATTGGTTCTTCATCTGTGCTTGCATTCATATCGATTTCTTAGACACATCATCTGGATTTCGAAACCCTAGGTTTTTGATAGATGTGAGAGCATTATTAATCACCTGAACTAGTATTAGATGAGCAAAACGCCCTAGTACAAAGAGATTTTGCTTAGGAGTTTTGTGAACAATTGAACCTGATCATTACTGCATGTTTAGGTTGTTAGGGTTTGCAAAGAGATTTGAAACTCTGTGATTTAGACATAGATGACTTCTGCAATGAGAATTGATTAGTTATATCTTTGTGATTCATGTTCAAGACGGTTTTAATTCATTCCGAATTGCATGCATTCTACACTCTCAGATTCAACCTGCGAACTGTCCTGACTTAGCGCCTTTAGCCTTCTGAACTTTAAGAACAGTCTCAAAAACGCCCACTTGCTTTTATTACTTTAGTTATTTTGCATTACATTCATTACATTCTGCTTAGCTTAATCCGAACCTGAACTCGATAGTGTAGTTTACTTACTCCCTTGGGATTCGATAACCCCTTGTACTACAACTGCTTTTGCTGTGTACTTGCAGTAGTTTTATTTGGGTAAAACCTGACCCTATCAGTTATACAAGGAGAGGACAAAGGCGTATCATGATAAGAAGATCATCTCCAGACATTTCGAGCCCAATGACCAGGTACTCCTTTACAACTCTCGTTTACAGCTTTGTCTTGGTAAACTGCGTTCATGATGGTCAGGTCCCTCCACTGTCAAAGAGGCTCGACCACATGGTGCCATTGTCCTGATTAACTCCAAAGGAGAGGAGTTCACTATCAATGGGCACAAGCCGAGATTCCAGCAGGACACATTGTGTCTCTTGATGATGCACCAGCTGTCTAAACAACAAATCAAAGTCGAGCTAATGACGTTAAACAAGCGCTTAGTGGGAGGCAACCCACTGGTAAGTTTTCTTGTACTTAGTTTCGTTTTCTATTACATAGCTAACAAAAACAAAAAAAACCCAAAACGTGAGAAAAGCCGAAAAAAAAAAAGAGAAGAGTCAATTTGTTCAGTTTGCTTTGAGGATGTCTTGTGAACTTATAAAACCATGGGTTATACTTTGTTTGGATGTTTTTGATGTGTGTTTTGAGTGCTCTAACAGTCTAACTTTGGAGTACACAAGATTGCATATCGTATAAGCATTCAACATGACGATTCTGGAGTATCAGAGATGGTGACGATCGTCACCACAGCTGGGTGACGCTCGTCACCCGATCCTTCGCGAGGTACCACTTTTCCACCTTGGTTTTACACGTTCACATGCTTCTTTTTGACCAACTCTTGGCTTAATAACACTAGGTACAGTGTTGTTTATGTCTGGGGGAGGTAGTTACTGATGTTGTGTCATATTTATGAAGTCTTAAAGTTGAGTCAAAAACCTGTTTTTATAGGGTCAAAATTTTGAAATTGTCAGTTTTTCTTGGAACTAACCATAGGACGTTTATGCTTATAAGAACCATTTCCACAGTAGCTGATTAGAATTCTTACTAAGTTGTAAGTCATAGGTAGATCAGTCTAGCAATGAAGGTTTAGGTTCTTAGAGAATCTGGAAAATTTGCTGTTAGCTCCACCTTAATGAACTTTAAACATCTTGTCTTGGGGCTTGATTCTCATTGATCTTGATTCTCTCTTTCAACACTGATAAATATGTTTAGATGCAGTCTCTCTTTGATCTTCCCTGATGCAGTTTTAAGAGTTTGAAACAAAAGAATGGTGCATTCATGACCATGTCTCCTTACAAGGAACAACAGTAATGAACACACTCAAGAACCTGTCTCCTCACAAGGAACACAAGTATTGAGTAGCACCATATCTTAGACTGTAAAAAATGAGAAAAAGAGTTGAAAAATCAAAAAAATCAGAAAGAAAAAGATTAATGGAAGAGAAAATAGGAGAGCTGTGTTGAGATTGCTTTGTTCAGTTGTTTAGAAAGGGAAAAGAACCTGTAAGTGATTGAGATGATAAAATCTTGAAGAGATATCACACTTAGATAAAAATAAGGAGTTAGCAGCAGAGATTTCGGATTTCTTGAAGGGATTTAGACTGGACTTGAGAAATTTGCTAAGCTTGTGATGATTAGACTGAAATTTGATCTTTTGTTGACTCTGTAGTATGTGGATTCGAAAGCGTTAACTAATGTGGTTTTCCTGATGTTTAGCTGACTGTTTCTTGTTTTCAAACCTCGACCCTGTTCTCTGTTTGATGCTTGCTTGAGGCAAGCAAAAGCTAAGTCTGGGGGAGTTGATATACCATGATTTTTATGGTTTTTAACAATGGTATAAGTCCTTTATATTAAGTATTTTTGGTCTTTTTAGAGTCCTAGTAGAGTCTTTGCATGTTATAGCATGTCTGGAGCATAATTGGAGATATTGAAGCTTTTTGGAGCATTGCACGATGAAGCCACGAAGTTTGCAACTCGGAATAAAAGTATGGATTTGGGTGACGCTCGTCACCACCTATGGTGACGCTCGTCACCCGTAGAGGAAGGCTCGTGGCTGATTTGTTAAAGGATTAAAGATTATTTGCAGAATTGGTCCAGAAGTTCCAGTATTTGCAAGGACACTCCAGATCATGTTTTAGCTTGTATATATTATGTTTTCAGCCATTGTTGGCTTTGATCCTAGATTTTGAGAATTCAGAGAGCTTGAGAGAGATCTTATTCAGAGCTTTTGGAGAGACAGATCATGTACTCTTTTTGGAGAAGATTTCGAACCACTTTATTTTTTTATTGTATTCTTTCAATGCAATTTTATTCAGCCATGTTTTCTGTTTCCATGATCATGTCTGAGTAATTTGCCAGTTAAGTATGGCTTTTCAAAGGTTGATGAAGAGTTTGTAGAATTGCTATCTGTTAGGAATATCTTTTGGTTCTTCATCTCTGCTTGCTTTAAAATCGATTTCTTAGACACATCATCTAGAAATTCGAAAATCATAGGTTGTTTCATAGATGTGAGAGAATTATTGATAACCTGATCTAGCATTGGATAAGCAAAATAACTTAGTGCAAAGAGAATTGACTTAAGAGTTTTGTGAAAAATTGAACCTGATCATTACTGCATATTAAGATTGTTAAGGTTTGCAAAGAGATTTATATCTCTTTGATATAGACATAGTTAACTTCTGCAATGAGAATTGATTAGTTATATATTGTGCGATTCATGTTCAAGACAGTTCTTAATCATTCCTGATTTCATGCATTCTACATTCTCGGATTCAACCTGCAAACTGTCCTGACTTAGCGCTTTTTGTCTCCTGAAACTTAGATCAACAACCAAATTTCGTTTGCTTTCTTTATTTTGTCATTTGCATTTTATACACTATTTATTGCCTAGCTGAATCTGAATCTAAAATCGCTAGTGTAGTTTACAAACTCATTTGGGATTTGATACCATTATACTACTACTGCTTTGCTGTGCACTTGCAGTAGTTTTTATTTGTATAAAACATGAGCCCTCTCACTAGTTCAACATCAAATACATCAAAGGATTAAAAACAAAGGCTTCATTTTCATAAATCACTAGCATTAATAAAGATGTACTATCATAGTTCCCAATTTAAACAAGCAAGCTAGTCCGATATGAATGTATGAAGTCTAAATTCTATAAGAGTGCATGATAATCAAACTCTTTTGTGAAGCAATTTTTGAAATTTTTTCAATTTTATTTGTTTTTTCTACGCCTTAGAGCTATGACATCATGATGCATGGTTCATATTCTATTATGCAAATGCAAATGCAAGCATCAGTCCATCATACACCCTATCCCACACTTAAATTACACAGTGCCTGTGTAATAAAAATACTAAGGAGAGTGTTCACAAACATCAAGCAAACAATCGCAATAAATAATTAAAAAAATGAGTGGTATTTATAATGGTTAGTGTGGTGTACCTTACTTCAGGTGGAGGAGTGGTGAGAGTCTGAACTCTCAATGGCATGGGAAGGTGAAGCTTCCTCCTCTGATGGAGTTTTCTGTTTAGTTTTCTCTTCTTTCCTTTTCGCCTTGGAGCAGCTACATGGGATGAATGCTTGGTTGGTTAAGGACTTGTGTTCTTGGCCCGCTCACTGATGTGGAATGAGTGTCTCTCTTGGACTGTCCTCTCTGGTGTGTCCTCAGACATGTCTTCAGCATCAGATCCTCCTCCTTGTGGCTCTGTTTGGATCGCTTGCTCAGATCTCTTGGTCGATGAAGATCCTCCCAACTTCTTCTTGAGTTTCCTCACTTTCTTCTTCAAAGAGTCAACCGATTTCTTGCTTGCTTTGACTGTCTTTAGAAAACCTATAATGGCTTTGTCCTGGAAGTGGTTCCATCTCTGAAGAAGCCTAATGTGCTTATGTGCAGCCTTTGAAGCTTCAGATGTGCAGATCACATCATATGTGTCAAATGCATAAGGGCGCTATCATAGTCTTCACGTTCCTCTTCTTCCATCCCTTGATGTTGAACCTCTTGTTCTTGATGCTGCTTTTCAATGTCTTCTTCCACATCTGAGTCTCTAATGGTGCTCACGTTCTTCACTTTGCTTGGCCTCATCAATGGTGGGTCAGTTCTTGGATCATAAAGCTCATCTTCTGTTGGCATGAATCGGATGTTCTTAT
The DNA here is from genome assembly GCA_911865555.2 of Thlaspi arvense. Classification (NCBI taxonomy): domain Eukaryota; kingdom Viridiplantae; phylum Streptophyta; class Magnoliopsida; order Brassicales; family Brassicaceae; genus Thlaspi; species Thlaspi arvense. The sequence goes on from OU466861.1 coordinate 13,190,376, forward strand.
ATGATGTGAAGTTGGTCAAGCGCTACTTGGGCAAGATGATCTTCCTCTTCCTATTTTCCAGCTCAAACTGATAGTTAAATCCTATCTCAACAGCTCCTGAAAGATATCTGATCTTTCTGAGGTAAGGAACATCTAAGAAGATCATTGTAACATCTGGTGTGCCAAGCTCAAATCCAGCACCAAGCAAGATAGGAGTGATCACGCCTCCAATACCTATCTTTGGCTTTTGATCTTTGGTGTTGAAAGCCCATTGCTGGCATGCTAGAAATTGCTTCATTAGGATTGTCACAAGACCAACTCCTAAGCGCTCTCCTTGTATCTTCCCATGCCTTGTTTCAACCATTATGTTCTTCAAGCCATTCACAAGCAACCCCATCTCTTCTTCTTTGACCATACTTTGCTCTTTTCTATAGAAGAGTGTGCTGGTGAGGACTCTACGAACATATCTGATAGCTGGATGGCAGATGCTAGCACTCTTCAGATGACCAGCTCTATATGCATCATTCGCTATCTCTTTCCATACATGCCTTAGCTCATCATGCTTGAAGCGCATGTTTTGTGCTTATTGAGCCTTGATCAAATCCAAAGATTTGTTCAAGCTGAGTGAACCCCATGGTGTACCATGCTTTGTTGGCTCTGAACTTGATGAATTCATTGCCAAAGTCTTCTTCTCCTTCATCAAACTGTAGAAGTAGACCTTGAAACTTGCAAGGAACTCACAAGAAAGTTGCTTGTAAGTTGGATAACCAAGACTAGCAAATTTCTCCAGTCCAATGATGCTCAACAGCTGACCCACTTCTGGTTTTATTCCTAGCTCTCCAAACAGACCAGGATCAGCATATATTGTGGGAGTGAAGTCCACTCTCCTCATCGCTCTCAAGTAATCCTTCAGCTTTGGTGCTGCATCTTGGACTGGTTCTTCTTCAACAACTGGCCTCTTTCCCTCAGCTCTGTTTCTTGCAGCAACATTTGTGTCAGAAATCTCCTCATTTCCTCTGGTGTTGGACATAGTACCTGAAAATGCAATGCTTGAAGCAAGAATTAGTATAATATCCCTTTAAGAGCACTGTGCAGGAAATTAATTTTCAAAATTCGAGCAAGCAATGAAACATTCTACTAAACTTCACACTGATCAGCAACAAACAGAGTCGAATTTAGCAAAATGTTTTAGCTCAAAAAGATAAGTACAGCTAAAATTAAAATTCCCACAGTAGCAAACAGCGATTGCAATAATTTCAGGCATATGAAGCTAAAAACAACATTCTCTCTCCACCAAACTATGAAAATGAATCAGATTCACCATCACTGGTCTAATAAGAAACAATTCAATGGTTAATATACTGGAAAAACAATAGCATGCCTAGATTTGACCAGAATCTAAACACAATGTCAAACTAAGCACAAAACAGCATTTTTTAAACTTTTCAACTATAGAATTTTAAAGAAGAGCAACAATGGTGACATGCAAATCAAATCCATAAACAAAATGGTGCAAACAACCATAATCAATCATTCTAATGCATCATACTTTAATTTTACACATTTAAACTCAAGAACAAAGAATCTAGCAAAGTTTTAACTTAGATCTTTGACCAAGAGAATGAAGTTCAAGAGAATGCAAGAGAGAAGAAAGCATGCTTGAAAGAGAGATGTTTAGCTCGATATGGATGTGTGGAGAGAGAGAGATGAATATTGCTAGTTTTAATGCAAGAGGATAAGGGATATCTAGAAAAATTGAAAGATAATGCAAGAAAATCCAATTCCAAAATTTAAAAAAATGCATGTGAGGGGTAAAAAAAAAAAAATTTACCAGCCATCAAGGCCCACAAAAAGGTTTTACTCGATTTACCCATGTAAAAATTAAAAAAATTTCTTACACGGATCATATCTAGCAAAACACTCGATGTGGCACCTCAATGTATACCATATCGGGATGTGGGGTCGTGTGACTCGGTGATGATGCTCTGCTGCCTCGGGGGTTCTATGTTCTGGTCAGCTTCACCTTCAGGACACCTCGCATCGAGCAGTCTTACTAGATGTTCTGCTTGATGCTACACCTCGGTGTAGGGAGACACTTCGGCTTGCATGGTCCTTTCCATGGGCTATGCATGGCACCGTCTGGATGCTTGTTTCAGGCTCGGCCATTGTGCATCGAGCAAACATGTTGGTGTTCTGCTCGATGCTACACCTCGATGTGTTCTCCACCGTGTGTCTTTATCGATGTACGGTCCTCTCTCCTCGGTGTACGGACTGGGGCTACAGGAGCGATCACATCGAGCAGGGGTTTTGGTGTTCTGCTGGATGCTACACCTTGATGTGATCCCCATCGTGCAATCTGCTTGGTGTACGGACTGGTTCTTCTTTGAGATAAGCTGTATCGAGCAGAAATGATAGGTGTTCTGCTCGATATGGCACCTCGATGTGAAAATAGAGTCTTCTTTTCTTGGTCTTTAAACCATTCTACACATCCATGGACCTGATCTTTAACTTCTGAAACACTAAATAAAGACATCAGTAATAAAAGAAAGCATATATTTACAAGGATAGTCATGGGATTACCTCCCAAGTGTGCTTGTTTTAAGTCTCTAAGCTTGACTTTGATGGTTTGAGGACTAGTGAGAAGAGGTTGATGGAGTTGGTGCTCCTACCTCTTTCTTCTGGTAAACCCAAGTGCCTACTGACATCAGTCTCTTCTTCTCACGAGCTGTCTTCCTTTTTCTCTTCTTCTTGACACTTGGTGTGATCAAAGGCTTCACTTCCTTAGTGATCAAGCTTTCATCTTCTTTCAAACAATCTTCAAGCTTCAACTCAGTGTCAAGCTTATGTTCTTGCTCATCAGGGAGAGTGTCTCTCATCAACATACTCATTGTGAAGCTCAAAGCATGTTCCACGCGCTATGGAAGTTAATGTTGCTCACACTCCTCTTAAATGATTGTTCCACAAAAAGCTATAGAGGGAGAGACAATCTTGTAGACTTTGAACTCATCAACATTCTTCAAAATCACAGAGCCTCTCTTGAAGTCTACTTGAGCTCCTGATGTTGCCAAGAATGGTGTTCCTAGAAGAAGTGGCACCTCTCTTGAATATGTCTTCTCTGTAACAACAAAATCTGTTGGCACCAAGCAATTCTCAATCCTCAAAGGGAAATCTTTCACCATGCCTAATGGTCTTGTTGAGGTGTTATCCACAAAGGTGATAGAGGCTTTGCAGGGCTTCAATTCCTTGATTCCTAAGGTTTGGCTTAAGTGGAGAGACATGACATTCACTGTTGAACCTGAATCACACAAAGCTCCAATATTGTCTAGCATATCAAGCTCACAAGTGATGAGAAACTTTCCTGGATTGGGAAGCTTAGTCAATGTCTTCAGCTCCTTGCTTCTCTTCAGATTAGCGCCCATATACTCTATAATTGGCTCCACTACTTCCAGCTTGTCAAAGACTTCTTTGAGGAATCTGATTTGATCCTATACTTCAAGCAAAGTGGTGCCATGAGGAAGATTTATTCCAGCGTCTTGTATGTTTTTCCTGAACTTAGAATATACTGCCATCTGATCCTTTGTAAAGTGCATTGTGGGGTAAGAAATTGGTGGCTTATAAGCTTGAACGTCAGGAGCTTTACCCTTATAATTACTGCTTGAGGAGCTGCCCACTTGGCGATCATACAACTCCTTGAAGTCTTCAGGACTTTCTCTAGCCAAGACCATCAAAGCGTGGCATGTCTCTACAAGCTCTTTGTCAGCTTCACTGAGCTCTGGTTTGGCTTCTTCTTCTGGAGCAACCAAGGCTTTCTCAGCCTCTCCTTTCTCAGCAGCTTCTTGTGCTTCTCTTTCCTGCTCTTCTTCTCTGTTCAAGCTTTCATCTAGTCATTGGAGGAACTTCTCTACAATGCCAACAGCTTCTTGATCATGAATGTTGATGTTGATGAAATTCCCCCCCCCCCCCCCCCCCCCCCACACAGCCATTAACATGTCCACATGTAACAGCAGTTCTTGAAGCATAATGCCAAGCTCTTCCAATGAAGCATCTTCATCATTAAACTCTTCATCCTCTTCAGCAAGCAAGTGGCAGAATTCTTTAGGATTGGCTTCACTCTTTCCTGGTAACTGATTCCGAGGTTTTGAATAAGAAGCTCCTTTGATTTCTAGAGACTTGACTCTATGGTTCAGAACATCCAACTTGCTATTCAGGTCACAAGTAGGGGCGTCTATTTTTTTTTTTGTGCACTTCAGCAAATTTCTTGTGCAGCTCTATAGTGGTATTGGCTTGACCAGTCAACAACTGTTGCATCATCTGCTTCAAATCAACATCTTGAGTGCTGGAAGAGGTTTGTGTATTGCCAAAAGCTGGTGGTAGAAAAGCTGGTCTTGGCTGAATGTTAGCTTGTTGAAAACCACCCTGAAATAGTGGTCTTGAAGCAAAGTTGTTCTGCTGGTTGAAAGGAACAAAAGGTTTGGTTCCCTGGTTTTTTTTAGCAGCTTGTGGTGGATATAATTGATCCTGAGGGTAAGCCACGTTGGTGCTTCTATAAGAGAAGTTTGGATGGTTCCTGTAGTTGTTAAAACCGCCTCCTTGTTGATTCATATAGAATGCCTCTTCTTCTACAACTGTCCCATCTTCCTCTTGTGTAGCAACACTATCACCAACAAAACTGACATTCTTGAAAGACACAATTGTCTAACTTTTCATTCAAGTCTTTAATCTCCTTCTTTGTTGTGCTCTCACTTTCAGCGCTTACAACAGCTCAAGATGTTCTGTCATATTCCTCACCATAGTTTCCATCAGAAAGTGCCAAGTTCTCCACAAGAGCTAGACCATCTACAACAGTATTGCCCATGAAACTTTCATTGGAAGCTGTGTCCAAGAGCATTCTTTACTTTGGCGTCACTCCTCTATATAAAGTAGACAGTAAGCTTTCATTGGTGAATCCATGGTGTGGGCACTGCAAAGTGTCAGACTTGAATCGCTCCCAAGCTTCAGCAAATGTCTCATTCCCATGCTGAGTAAAGCTGCTTATGGTGTTCCTGAGCTTTGCTGTTCTTGTTGAGTTAAAGAATTTGTTGAGGAATGCTGTCTTGCACTCATTCCATGTAGAGATTGAACCTTGTGGAAGTGTCTTCTCCCACTGATGTGCTTTGTCACCTAAACTGAAAGGAAACAAGCACAGCTTCAAAGCATCTTCAGAGACTCCTTGAATCTTGGTCATACCACACACCTTATCAAACTGGTCAAAATGATCCAAAGGGTCTTTATTAGGCAGGCCATGGAATATGTGCCTTGCACCATGTTGATCAACCCAAGCTTGATCTCGAAGTGGTTCTGATGTACAGCTGGAGCGTGAATGCCATTTCTGTTGTGGTGATTGTCAGGTGCATCACCAGCTCCTATTAGTCTTACAGCTCTAGGTGCATGAACCGGTTTGCAATCCTTGAACTCCAGCCGCTTGGTTCAAAACTTCTTGTGCTTCATCTATGTGTGCTGCATCTTGTTGTAGTGGTGTTTTTCTTTCTAAGGCACTCAACAAGCATTAACAGACAAGGTATCTAATGGGAACCACTTGGCGTCAATAAGAAATTCATATTCAACAAGATTGAAGTGTCAAACCCACTAGTGATGGTGTATCCTTCAACCATGAGCATAAAGATCAGAATTATTCTAGCCTAAGAGATGCACCAATCAAGCAACTACTCTCTCACCCAAGCAAGAATTCAGATCAATTTATCAATCTTGTGAACCAATAAGGACCTAAGCAGCTATACACCAATCAAGATTATGGATTTAAGCACAAACTTGCAACATCTTAACAAAGCTAAGCAATGAACAAGAATGAATCCAAGGCAAGATCTTTTGATGCATATTATATAACCATCAAGTCAAGAATCTCAAAACCAGCATTATCTAGCCCTAAGAGAATCATCTAGCAAGGTGAACTATCACTTTGGTGTCACTGAACAAAGGAAACATAGACCAAGCTAGACTATCAAGCCAAATAAGCGAACTATACTTAGAGAAGAGATATCAAGTCAACAAGTGAACCATATGCATATATCAAACCATATTCAATCAAAAAGAGCAAGCTTTATCAACATTAATCACTTTGCAAGAGAAGGAGATAACAAAGAGCCATTAAACAAGCCTAATCATCCTTTAATCACATCTTAATCATCACTTTCCCTACTTAGAACCCTAAATCTAAACAAGACTACTCACTAGTCATGTTTAATCCCATTGATTTGGAGTTAATCATAACTAGATGAGTTTAAAAAGCAAAAGATGATAAATCTAATTTACCAAGATGCAAGAACAAAGATCAGAAGACAAGATTAAACCATAAAAATACAACTTTATTAAAGAACAAAATCCTTAGGCAAAATCACCCTTTCTGGTTTAGAAAGAGTTTTGGGATTATATAAAATAAAGCTTTATAAGGATAATTTTTTGTGGCTTCCCTTTTATAGTAGGGAGCCAAAAGAAGCATAAAAACCTAAAAAGATAAGATAACGTTAAGAAAAGTCAAATGGTCAACGCGGATAAGCTGCATCGAGGTCGTACGATCGATGTTCTGCTCGATATGCGTCCTTGATATGGTCCGTGCAGCATGTATCGACGTCCTTCCTCGATGTTGGTCCTTGATGCAGACCAATGGCTTTGACTCCTCGTGCTGATCCTTCTCCCCACGTCCTTTGCTGCTTGCATCGAGCACACTCCACGGGTGTTCTGCTCGATATGGACCAGACTTTGCAAGAACTCCACTTTTGACATCTTCTTTGATCATGAGCTGCTTCCATCTCTTCCTCAGCTCCAAGAAACTCATAAAACACCTAAAAACCACCACAAACATGCATATGTATGCAAATGTATGTAATCCTAAGCTAAATGCATGCTATGTTGATTCTAAGTGCAAATGATACTAAAATGTTAAACTATAATGCAAAAACAGAGGAAAAGATGCATGAAATGCAGCCAAAAATTATCTAAAATAGCAAGCTATCACTTACCAGATTCTCACGGACGATCTGAAGTGCACTAAGGTAACTCTCATTTCGCTTGGGTGTTCTTAGATTTTTCTCGACTAAAACCTCTCTCTCACGGTAAAACCCTTAACTTATAAGCGGTGGCTCCCGAAGAAATAATTAGTTTGCCCTTTTTATCCGAGCCAAACCCTAATTATCCATACTTAACCGAGAAATTCCTACCCTGACTAGGAAAATCCCCATTCCCTCGGTTATTAGTGAACAGCCCACGAGCCCAGCCTATCTTTCATCGGCTATTTCCTTTTCTCTCGGCCAAACCGCCTTTACCCGAGTTATTTTCCCTTTGGTCCGGTTATTTCCCATTCTCTCCCGGATAAACTGAACCACCTTGGTTAATTTCCATTTTTCTCTCAGAGACTTTCCTTTTCTCCCGGATACAGTCCACTCTCACTCGGACTAAACCCATTTTCTCACGGACTAGACCATTTTCTCTTGGATATGGTCCATCCAGCTCGGCTATCCCAGCCATCCATCGACTATTTCCCAGTCATCACCCGACCAAAGTCTTAACCTCCCAGTTCCCAGCCAATATCCGAGCCTTGGATTGATCATCCCTCAAACAATGCCCTATCCGCCTCGACCATTTCTAATTTCCTCAGATACGGATGCTACAAACTTCATCTTCAAAGCCTCAAAATCAGTTACCAGGAAAGAGTGAAGCCAATCCTAAGGAATTTTGCCACTTGCTTGCTGAGGACACATTACCTGCACCGAGGAGAGGACACATTACCTGCACCGAGGTCTACACATGGGCCATATCTCGGTTAGGCTCCAAACAAAATTTTTCTATACCGAGGAGCCTAACCGGTGAAATTCCTTGGTGTGTACCGCATCGTATGGTTTGGCCGGCTGTGCGCACATGGGCAGGAATTGACCGGATCCTCTGTCGGATGTGGGATGCACTTGGGAAAGCATCATGTTGATCTCGGTGGTGCACTTCCTCGGTCTATGTTGTGCATTGGATCTTCTTGGTTCGAGCAACCACCGGATGATGTCCTCGACATATCGAGCAATTTGGACTGTACTGAGCAAGACATGTGTTAATTTTCTTGGTGATGTTGCTCGGTACATGTCCAGCACTTAGCCGTTTCTCCACTCGATGCTTGTGTCTCGGACATCTGTGCATGCATGCACGTGCGTACACCTTCTTGTGTTGCACCGAGCAAGACATATGTTGTTTTCGTCAGTGCACTTGCTCGGTGCAACTACCATTCATCGGAGCTTGGCCACACGGTAGACTGATCGTCGGAGGATCACCAGAGTTCTCGCCGGAGGGTCGTCAGTGGTCATACCGAGGAGACTAACCAGTGTACAACGTGCATTTCCTCGGTATCATTGATCGCCATCGAGCAAGGCTCCTGTTCATTTCCACTGTGCAGCTGCTCAGTACAGAAACATAATTTTCTCCTTGGCCTTTTTGAACCACTTTCTTGAACTAGCTGATATCTAAAATACCTGAAACACTTATTCAAAACATATCAAAAGCATAAGGAACTAATATTTACAAGGATAGACATTGGATTACCTCTCAAGTGTGCTTGTTTAGCTTGACTTTGGTTGGCTTAGAGCTCAATGAGAAGTATAAAAGGGAATCCAATTCCCTTCACCTCTCTCTACAAACACTTGCTTGGTCCTTGCCTGAACATTCTTCTTTCACATGAGCTTCTTGTGGCTCCCTTGAACTTCATCCTTAGCCTCAACAACCAATCCTTCAAACAACACCAAAAGGCTCTCACCCTCAAAAGCTTTCTCCTTGGTACTCATTGTGGTCTAGTGGATTAACTTCTTCTTGGACCTAGACATTGAAGCTCATAACATGCTCAACCTTCTCAGGAAACACCCTCACACTTGGCTTCTCATCTTCTATGGTTCCACAAAAGTTAGAGTAAGGAGGCTTTATCTCATAGCTCACACTTTGATCCACATTCTTAAGCACCACCTTTTTCTTGGTGAAGTCAATATCAGCGTGTGCTGTGTTCAGAAATGGTGTTCCAAGCAGTAAAGGAAGGTATTTGGACTTTCCCATGTCCATGACAATAAAATCAGTTGGGATTGTGCAGCTTCCAATTTTCAAAGGATAATCTTCAAAGTACCCAAGTGGCTGCCTTGTTGTCCACAAAAGAGATAGTAGATTCATACTCCTTAAGATCCTGTATTCCCAACTTCTTTGTCATCTCAAGTGACATGACATTCACACTAGAACCAGAGTCACACAATGCTTCCATCTTATCAACACTCTCAAACTCACAAGCAACCACAAAGTTTCCAGGATTTTAAGCTTTTGGAGGACCTTTGGCTCATCCTTCTTCTTGCTAGCGCCATCAAAAGAGTTCACAATATTCTCCATTTTGTCTGCATTGCCAAGAATACTTATAATGAAGCTTAGTTGATCTTTGACTTGCATCAATATATCAAAATGGGGCAAAGGAATACCAGCCATGTACATGTCCTCTCTAAACTTTGAGAGAGTCCTTTGAGCTTTGCTGAGGATCCTTTCAGGAAAGGAAAGTGGAGGCTTGTACTTGAACAGATCCTTTAAATAGGATTCTCCTTCTCCAGCTAGAGGCTTTTCAACAAGCTTCTTTGATTCAGCCTCAGCTTGAAGAGGTGTCTCCTTAGACATTGCTTTGAGAGCATGGAAGACCTTTGATCAGCTTGTCATCTTCACTCACTTCAGTCTTCTTGACTTCATCATCTTCATTGATGCTCAACAAGAACTCTTCAATGATCATATCCCCACATTTAGACTCAATGGCCTTATTTATAATGGCATTGCAGTAATCATTTGGATTGCCTTCAGGTTTTCCAGGGAGCTGTATTGCTTGTTTTGAAGATGAAGCTCCTTTATTCTCAAGAAACTTCACTCTTTGGTTCAAGGCATCAAACTTACCATTCACATCACAAGTGGTAGCATTGATAACAGATTTATGTGTGTCTTTTCTACTCAAATCCTAACACACTCATGCTATTGCAGTGTGAAAGGTGTCAATCCATCTGGGCATGTAAGTCACTAGTAATACAGTGGTTCACTTAAGGTAAGCCAAATTCAAGAAAACAGTAGTGATCAATCTAAACAAGACTAAATAACACAAATTCAAAGCAGGAAATTCAAACAGATTAAAGCAAGGATCTAAGATGGGGGTTATTGACTAAGAGGGAATTAGAAACAAACTAGCGATGCTTCAAAACCATTCAAACAATATTATCTTATAGGCATGGGATTAACAACAATAACTAGCTCAATTTCTTGATACTAATCACTTCGCTAACCTTATAATCAGATAAATTCCATTACTGAAATAGATGATTAACAAGCATTCAAACAGAAATCCAATCCTATAAAGCCAAAATGCACCTTAGACATCTTATTCCTTAGGCAAAGTGAACAAATCCTCTAAAAGACTCATTGCAGCATTTCATCAAACACTTATCAGGCATAAGAGAAAGCCAAGATATTATACAAGGCAGGCCAAGACTAATCTAGTGTTAAACACATCTAACAGAGAGAAGACAATCATATAAAGTACAAGACATCACTAATCTAATTCTAAAACCCCTCTAATTTATCCCATCGCAAACCCTAAATAAGACTACTCACTAGTCCTAGTCAAAACCACAGATTATGAAGAGAAATAATGGTTAAGCATGATAAGAAAGCAGAATTAGCAAGAATAGATGAAAGGAAAATGCAGAAATTCACGAAATCCAATTAGTTAAATGCAGAAATTCACTAAATCCAATTAGTTCTTACAAAGCAAATATGAAAAAAAGAAAGGTTTTTAATGCTAGAACAGTAGAGAAAATAATAAGATAAGAGTTGCCTAAACATTTCAGGACTGTAGTATTTATAGAGAGGCTTAGAAACCCCTAATAAACCAAATTAAATCTAACTCGGCTGGACCATATCGGCTTCTTATATCGATACGGTCATCGATATTGGGTCTTCTTGTAGTTGTATCGACATACTCCTGGTAGATATAGTGGTTGATACACAAGGCTTCAGGAGTGTATCGGCTTGACTCTCCTGGTGTAGACATCGATACAATCGCCCTTTTTCTAAGGCATATGGAGCAGATTCATGTCGATATAGCACTTCGATATTGTCCTGTCTCTAGTGTATAGACTTAGGTGATCGATGCACAGATCGGTATGAATCCCCCTTGGTGTATCGAGGTCCTCCTTGTCGATATGTTGCTCTTGTACACCATGTTCCTTCTATATCGACATGAATTTATCGATACACAGTCCGATATGCTCCATATCGATCAGACCACTTCGATATCCTGCTCGATATTGGTCCATTCGACTTTGTCCTTCTCTTGCTCCATTCCCAGCTCACATCCATTGCACCACTTGGTCTCCAAACTCCTTCCAGTACCTTAATAAAACTCTAAATGTATGCAAAATGCAATGCAACTCCTAAAACTACACTATCTCCTAAATGTATGCAAATAGGACAAGAAGAAGCCAAATATGCATGTTTAAAAGACTAAAACTAGTTATGAATACATGCTAAGATGGTATAAATAATGGAGATGTCAACACCCCCACACTTGCCTTTTGCTTGTCCTTAAGCAAACAAACTAAGACAAGGAGGAAATGAGGTTTGAAGATGGGCACTCAAATCCAAAAATGCTAAGGTAAAGAAGTGAAATCAATGTCTATGTGCCTAAGTGTAGGATGCAAAAAATAATCAGTTATACTTTAAAGAACCTAGCTATGCTTATCCAGTTTTCAAAATGATATCTAGATCAACTTATTCAAATGCTCAAATCAATCAATCTCTTTAACATTCAATTAAACTATAGAACCAAGTGAAGTATGTTTAAGCAAACCAAGTGGAATCATTTGGCTAAGGGTTAAGGTCATGAGATAAAAATGATCTCATCAAAATGTGGGTTCAAATGCAAGGGTTTCTCCAAAGAAGGAATGAACTTAGGCAAAATGCTAAAGGTGAAGCACAACTTATGCATACAAGGATAGATTACTATCTACCCAATGCCTAAGATTGTTCTAAACCCCAAACTCTTAACCCAAATAACACATAATCCTAACTACCCTTTTCTCAACACTCTCACACTCTCCACACTTTACCATTAGTCTGGGAAGCTTCTTCTTTGATCTCACCATGTTGTGGCCTTTTTTTTGCTATTTTGTTGTGGGCGCCTTCTTTTTGTAGTGGAGAGTCTCCTTTTCTTCATCCTTTGGATGTATTAGGATTTTGTGCCTTCTTTGTTGTTGCTGCTGAGACTTCTTCTTCATGATGACCCCCTTTTTGAGCTTATTTGGTTCCACACATGCTGAGTTTTTACTTGCTTCCTCTTTCTCAATCCCTTTTGCCTTCACTTTCTTTCTTCTCTCACTCTCTTCTTTTGGATCATCATAACTCCCAGACCTATAACAACCATCCTAAACCTATGTCTAACTCAAAGTGAAGAGCTAGTTCTACATAGTAATCAATCCTTGTAGTGCCAGCCTAACACTTTATGCTTAGTTCATTCAAAAATAGGCCTCACACACAAAAAATAGTGTTTAGGTTTGAAAGGAATGTAAGTTAAGGTGAGGATCAGCTATTTGGACTAGCAAGAGAGGTAAAAAGGAAGAAAGAAAGTCCAAATATGTATATAGGTAATCCATGAAACCACTTTTTATTGCAAAAACATGATAATTAACAATTCAAATTAATGGTTCTAATAAATAGAGATAATTTTCAATGAGGAAATGATTTCAGTATGAGACTAGAGGATCAAATTTAGCATTCAAGAGCATGGTTCAGCCTTAGTTTCTAACTTCTTATGATGCATCAAACATTTAATTACTTAGACATTGAAATCAATCCTAAAAACTTAGCATTCTACAACAACTTATCATCATCATGCCCTATGCAAATACAATGCAACCTATATAAAAAATACTAGACTCAATTCTATACTAATGAAAGCAACTATATGCTTTTTTTTTTGTTTGCAAAAGATGCAAAATTTTCAATTTTTTGGTTTTTTTTTTGTTTTTAAATGCAGTTAGATGAATGAATAAGGCTATTATGCAATAAAAACTAAGAAAATAAAACACAATGTTAAATACATAAAACCTTCTCCCACACTTAAATTACACAGTCCCATTGTGTAATAAAAGATGAAAGAGATGCAAAAACAAAGAAAATATGCAAAGAAGAAAATGTATGTACAAGGGAGGAACTTTTGGTACCTTAGAAGGTGCTGGTGTAGGAGGCGCCTGAAATGTCCTCCATGATGTCAATGTTGTGACTCCTGATAGGCCTCTCTCTCATTGGCCTTCTTCTCATCCTTGGCGCTTCTTGACAGGAGGCTCTTGGTGGCACCCAAGCTCTTACTTCCTCATAGCCCGCAAAGGATCGCCTTCTACTAGGAGCTCTAGCCATCCCTTGGCTTTCAGCCTTGCTCTTGAGTAGGAGAATAACTAGAGGCTCAGCTAGACTTCCTCTTGGGGTCCTTGATTTGAGCCTTCATGCTCTTCATCCCCTTTACTAACTTCTTGATGGCTTTGTCTTGCCATTTGTTCCATCTTTGCAAGAGGTTGATGTGCTCATGTGTCTTCTTCAAGGGACCTCCTTGGTGAGTCAAGTCATGAGGCTGGAAGTGGTACTCTTCACCATTGTAGCTTGGAGAATCTGGTTCTCCTTCTTCTTTTTCTTCATGTACTCCTGCTTCCATGTGACCTCCTCAATAAACAACAAGTGGATAGTCACCTTAGGGAAAAAGAGTGTTGGCGCCTTGGTGAATGTAAGAGGATGGAGCGCCTTCTTGGTAGAGCATGGGCTGAGGAATGGCAAAGGCAAAGCTGTTGGGGTTGGAGAAGGATCTGAGATGCTGATTGGGGAGTAGAAGCTTTGCAGCTGATCCATCTTCTTGAATGAAATTGTAGATAAACTTATCACCCACACTCTCTCCAAGGAACCTTACTTTCTTCAGATATTGCAAGTCTAGATACTCCACCTTGACTGTCTCAGGTCCACCGTTGGCTTTATCTTGCTTCTCAACCTCTTTGGTTGCTCCACTTCTTGTTGTTCTTCCCATGGTACCTGAAGCAAAATTCTCAAACAAGAAATGAGAACCAAGGTTTGAACAAAAGACAAAGTTTAATGTTGCTAAAGTCACAAAATGAGGAGTTTATTTACTTAGAAGTACACCTCTATCAGTTGTGAAGCAACTATATCCTTTTTCTTTTTGGTTTGCAAAAGATACAAAATTTTCAATTTTTTCAACTTTTTTGGTTTTTTAAATGCACTTAGATGAATGCATGAGACTCTTATACAATAAAAACTAAGAAAATAAAACACAATGTCACATACACAAAACCCTCCTCCACACTTAAATTACACAGTCTCATTGTGTAATAAAAGATGAGAGAGAGAGATGCAAAAACAAAGAAAATATGCAAAGCAGAAAATGGTATTTACAATGGAGGAGTTTTTTGTACCTTAGAAGGTGGAGTGGGAGGTGTAGGAGGCGCCTGAGATGTCCTCCATGATGTCGATGTTGTGGCTCCTGTTGGGCCTCTCCCTCCTTGGCCTCCTTCTCATCCTTGGCGCTTCTTGACAGGAGGCTCTTGGTGGAACCCAAGCTCTCACTTCTTTATAATCAGAAAAGAAGCGCCTTCTACTAGGAGCTCTAGCCATCCCTTGGCTTCCAGCTTCTTACTCTTGTTGAGGAGCAGAACCAGAGGCTCCACAAGACTTCCTCTTTAGGTCCTAGATTTGAGCCTTCATGCTCTTCATCCCCTTCACCAACTTCTTGATTTTTTTATCTTGCCATTTGATTCATCTTCGCAAGAGGCTGATGTGCTCACGGGCCTTCTTCAAGGGACTTCCTTGGTGACTCAAGTCATGAGGCTGGAAGTGGTACTCCTCACCATTGTAGCTTGGAGAATCTGGTTCTCCTTCTTCTTATTCTTCATGCACTCCTTCTTCCATGTGCCCCCCTTCATAAACTACAAGTGGATAGTCACCTTAGGGAAGAAGAGTGTTGGCACCTTGGTGAATGTAAGAGGATGGAGCGCCTTCTTGGTAGAGCATGGGCTGAGGAATGGCAAAGGAAAAGCTGTTGGGGTTGGAGAAGGATCTGAGATGCTGATTGGGGAGTAGAAGCTTTGCAGCTGATCCATCTTCTTGAATGAAATTGTAGATGAACTTATCACCCACACTCTCTCCAAGGAACCTTACTTTCTTCAGATATTGCAAGTCTAGATACTCCACATTGACTGTCTCTGGTCCACGCTGAACTCATGCGGCTTCCATCAATGCAGTAACAAGGCATGCACCATAGAGCTTTGGCGCCTTGTCATCATTGGTTAATAGCCAATGTTTGATGACCAGAAGTTGCTGCATGAAGATGGTGACCATTCCGGTTGTCCCATCTGTTCCCTTTAGCTCCACTCCTTGCCTTCTGTGGTCCAAGATGTTGATTCGACTCTGATCAATGAGTTCCCATTATCCACCCTCAACAGCGCCACTTTCTCTTCTTGCAAAGAGAGTGTGCGCCAATGCCTTGTGCACATATCTAATTGTTGGATTCCTGATCAAAGAAGCCTTGCTTCTT
Source organism: Thlaspi arvense (assembly GCA_911865555.2). NCBI lineage: Eukaryota > Viridiplantae > Streptophyta > Magnoliopsida > Brassicales > Brassicaceae > Thlaspi > Thlaspi arvense. Next base: position 13,205,983 of record OU466861.1, read on the forward strand.
CCTGGCTTGCAAGCACCTCTAGACACATGCTCCCAAAGTCTGTTCATCTCCTCTTTGCCAATTCCCAGATTTTGTCCTCCAGAGCCGCCATATGAGAACCCAAAAGCATCTTCAATGGCTGAGAAGGACATCCTATAATTGCCCTTTGAAACTCTGAAGGTGATGAAGCCATCACCATCCTCTTCTGGTGTCTCTTCTCAAGGATCATAGAAGGTGACTTCAAAGGTTGCAAAGAATTGAAGCACTTGGTCTTTGTTGGCTGAGCAAGGAGTTCCCACGAGCCTTGTTAGTTCCATAGTCTGCAGAATAGAAGAACAGTCCTCAAATATTCCCAAGGCTTTCAAAGTGGGCAAATGTGGATATCTTGTTGGTCTTACATCCATATTTTGAACCTATCATAAAGCTGCCTTTGAGCAGGAGTGGTCCCCTTCATCTTAGGAGCAGCCTGCTCACTAGCGCCATCATCCATCTTCTTTCTGCCTTGAGCCTTAGCACTTGGACTCCCCATCTCTTTTGCCTTACCGACTCCCCATCTCTTTTGCCTTACCGTTGGCTTTCTCTTGCTTCTCAACCTCTTTGGTTGCTCCACTTCTTGTTGTTCTTTCCATGGTACCTGAAGCAAAATTCTCAAACAAGAAATGAGAACCAAGGTTTGAATAAAAGACAAAGTTTAATGTTGCTAAAGTCACAAAATGAGGAGTTTATTTACTTAGAAGTACACCTCTATCAGTTGTGAAGCAACTATATCCTTTTTCTTTTTGGTTTGCAAAAGATACAAAATTTTCAATTTTTTCAATTTTTTTGATTTTTTAAATGCACTTAGATGAATGCATGAGACTTTTATACAATAAAAACTAAGAAAATAAAACACAATGTCAAATACACAAAACCCTCTCCCACACTTAAATTACACAGTCTCATTGTGTAATAAAAGATGAGAGAGAGAGATGCAAAAACAAAGAAAATATGCAAAGCAGAAAATGGTATTTACAATGGAGGAGTTTTTTGTACCTTAGAAGGTGGTGTGGGAGGTGTAGGAGGCGCCTGAGATGTCCTCCATGATGTCGATGTTGTGGCTCCTGTTGGGCCTCTCCCTCCTTGGCCTTCTTCTCATCCTTGGCGCTTCTTGACAGGAGGCTCTTGGTGGCACCCAAGCTCTCACTTCTTTATAATCAGAAAAGAAGCACCTTCTACTAGGAGCTCTAGCCATCCCTTGGCTTTCAGCTTCTTACTCTTGTTGAGGAGCAGAACCAGAGGCTCCACAAGACTTCCTCTTGAGGTCGTAGATTTGAGCCTTCATGCTCTTCATCCCCTTCACCAACTTCTTAATTTTTTTGTCTTGCCATTTGATCCATCCTCGCAAGAGGCTGATGTGCTCATGGGCCTTCTTCAAGCGACTTCCTTGGTGAGTCAAGTCATGAGGCTAGAAGTGGTACTCCTCACCATTGTAGCTTGGAGAATCTGGTTCTCCTTCTTCTTATTCTCCCTGCACTCCTTCTTCCATGTGCCCTCCTTCATAAACTACAAGTGGATAGTCACCTGGGAAAGGAGGAGTGTTGGCACCTTGGTGAGTGTAAGAGGATGGAGTGCCTTGTTGATAGAGCATGGGGAATGGCAAAGGCAAAGCTGTTTGGGTTGGAGAAAGACGTGAGATGCTGATTGGGGAGTAGAAGCTTTGCAGCTGATCCATCTTCTTGAATAAAATTGTAGATGACCTTGTCACCTACACTCTCTCCAAGGAACCTTGCTTTCTTAAGATATTGCAAGTCTAGATACTCCACTTTGACTGTTGCTGGTCCACTCTGAACTCCTGCAGTTTCCATCAATGCCGTAACAAGGCCTGCACAATAGAGCTTTGGCACCTTGTCATCAGTGGCTGATAGCCAATGTTTGATGACCAGAAGTTGCTGCATGAAGATGGTGACCATTCTGGTTGTTCCATCTGTTCCCTTGAGCTCCACTCCTTGCCTTGCGTAGTCCAAGATGTTGATCAGACTCTGATCAATGAGCTCCCATTATCCACCCTCAATAGCGCTGCTTTCTCTTTTTGCAAAGAGAGTGTGCGCCAATGCCTTATGCACATATCTAATGACTGGATTCTTGATCAAAGAAGCCTTGCTTCTTTCTTGCTCGTAAGCGCCTCTAGCCAAATGTTTCCAAAGGCTGGTCATCTCCTCTTTTCCAATCCCCAGCTTTTGTCCTTTGAAAGTCTGAAGGTGATGAAGCCATCACCATCCTCTTCTAGAGTCTCCTCTCCCATCTGATAGGGCCTAAGTTTTACCCACTTTTAGTATACTGCAAGTGCACAGCAATGCAGTTGTAGCACAAGGGGTTATCGAATATCAAGGGAGTAAGTTAACTACATTATAGAGTTCAGGTTCGGATTAAGCAAAGCAATAATGAACGAATGTAATGCGAAATAGCAAACTAAATGAAAGCAGGCGAAATTTGTTGATTTATCTAAGTTCAGAAAGCTAAAGGCGCTAAGTCCGGGAATGTAGAATGCATGCAATCAGGAATGAATTAAAACCAAACTTGAAACACAATGATATACCTAATCAATTCTCACTGCAGAAGTTATCTGTGCCTAAATCACATAATTTCAAATCTCTTTGCAAATTCTAACAATCTAAACATGTAGTAATGATCAGATTCAATTGTTCACAAAACTCCTAAGTCAAATCTCTTTGCAAATAGGTTTTGCTCATCTAATACTAGTTCAGGTGATTAACAATGTTCTCACATCTATTAAACAACCTAGGGTTTCGAAATCTAGATGATCAACTCTAGAAATCGATATGAATGCAAGCACGGATGAAGAACCAATGGATTTCCAATCAGTTTAGCAATTCTACAAACTCTTCATCAACCTTTGAATAATCATAACTTAACTAATAGATTACTCAGACATGATTATGAAAACACAAAGCATAGCTGAATAAAACTGCATTAAAAGTATAGAGTATAAGATAAAAGGGATTCGAAATTCTTCTCTAAAAAGAGTATGGATTTGTATCTTCAAAAGCTCTAAATTTACTCTCTCTCTCAAGCTCTCTATAAAATAGGATACAAGATATAAGCCAAAGAATGGCTGAAATTCCTAATATACAGGCTAGATCATAACTGGGACCTTTGTGCAAATAGTGGAACTTCCGGGTCCAAACAGCAATTTTTCTCCATCCTTTAATAAAATGTTGCGACTCCTCTCAGATGTGGGTGACGAGCGTCACCCTTAAGTGGTGACAATCATCACCAGTACCAATCAACGGCTTCTAACTTGCTTCCCTCAGGAATGATCCTTGCTATGATCCAAAAAGCTCTAAAACCTCTAATTGTGCTCCAGTCATGCTATAACCTGCAAAGACTACTATGACTCTAAAAAGACCAAAACGACTCAATAAAAAGGACTTATACCATGGTTAAAAACCATAAAAACCAAGATATATCAACTCCCCCATAATTAGCTTTTGCTTGCCCTCAAGCAAACATCAAACAAAGAACAGGGTCGAGGTTTGAAAACAGAAATCTCTCATACCACAGAGTCAACACAAGATCAAATTTCAGTCTACTTATCACAAGCTTAGCAATCTCTCAAATCTAGTTTAAGCCCCTTCAAGAAATCCAAAATCTCTACTGCTGACTCTTTTTATTTATCTAAGTGTGATATCTCATCAAAGATTTATCAACTCAATCACTTATAGATTATTTCCCTTCTGAAACACTGAACAAATCAATCTCAACACAGCTCTCCTATTTTCTCTTCCCTTGATCTATTTTTTTTTCAACATCTTTTCTCATATTTTTTTACAGTCTAAAAACTGATTCTGTTCAATACTTGTGTTTCTTGTGAGGAGACAGGTTCATGAGTGTTCACTACTTTTGTTTTTTTGTAAGGAAACAGGGTCATGATGCACCATTCAATAGACTTAAACTCTTAAAAGTTGTATCAGGGAAGATCAAAGAGAGTCTGCATCTAAACATTCTTGTCAGTGTTGAAAGAGAGAATCAAGATCAATGAGTATCAAGCCCTAAGATGAGAAGTCCAAAGTTCATTAAGGTGGAGTCAACAGCAGATTTTCCAGACTCTCTAAGAACCTAAGCTTTCTTTGCTAGACTGATCTACCTATGACTTTCAACTTAGAAAGACTTGTAATCAACAACTTTCGCAATGGCTCTTATAGCATCAATGTTTTGTGGTTAGTTCCAAGAAAAACTGACAGTTTTGAAATTTTGACTCTATAAAACAGGTTTTTGACTTAACTTTAAGACTCTATAGACATGACACAAAGCACACAACGTCAGTAACCACCTCCCCCAGACTTAAACAACAATGTCCCCAGTGTTATTAAGCCAAGAGTTGGTCAGAAAAATGAATGAGAAGTCTAAAAACCAAGTCAAAAAAGTGTTACCTCGCGTGAGGTCGGGTGACGAGCGTCACCAGTCTGGTGACGAGCGTCACCACAACCTGTATTGCCCAATTCTTATGTCAGATGTTAATTAACGAAGTGTTTGTATATGTACTCAAAAGTTAGACTTTTTGAGAATTCAAACACATAATTAACAACATCCAAACATAGCAAAAATAACCTGGTTCAACAATCTCACAAAACATCATCAAAGAAGCTGACAACTGACTCAAAGAAAACATAAAAATAACTCAAGAGAAAGAAAAATAAAAGGGAAAAAGGAACAAGTAACCAGATAGTGAAGCCTCAATCCTCATCCTCGCAAGGCTCAGTGGTGTAATGGGGGCGGACACAACCACAGTTGCTAAGTGTAGCAACAGCATCCCAGAGTCCCTCAAAGCTGTCAATCACATACTCATGAAAAGCAGCCATATCCATGGGTGTTTGTGGTCGTGGAGGACGCCTGAAAGCAGTAGAAGAACCACTCTGGCGTGTAGAAGGTCCAGCATCAGCAGCAGCGGCAGTAGAAGCAGAGGCGCCAGCTATAGCAGCTCTAGCAGGGCGCAGAGTCAAGGGGGGCAGAAGAGTCCGTGCTGGCATGAAGAATAGCTGACGTGGATCTCCCTGAATAGTAGTGAGGGCTCTCTGTGGCAACTTATTGCCAACATACTCTCTAGAAGTGGTAGTGAAAGTCCAGACAACTCCAATCTTCATCCAAGTGACATGGCGCAGATACTGGTCATCCATAAGTGATCTGTCACTGCGCAGACTGCAAGGTGTGACATCGATCTGGAAATGATGGAAGATCGGTGTCAGCAGGCTGCCAACACTCTCAGTCTTCTCCCCTGGACTGGTGAATGGCTTGGTCTTCAAGGAGACCAGATGCTCAGCGAAAACAGCGCCTAAGTTGGCGCGAACCATGCTATCAACAGGTATCGAATCATCCAGCATCTCATAAAGTCCGTAGTAGAGGAGAATCAGCTCACTAACTCGAGTCTTGCTGGGCGCAGAGTTGCACAAAATGGTATGACCAAAGAGGCGCAGAATGTACCTCAAAACCGGATGTCGAACCTCCGTCTGCGTGCTGGTCTTGCTGTCATAGACTCCATTCCCGAACTTGGACCAAAATGTCCGCATATGGGTCCACTGAGAGGGAAGGAGAACGCCTGTGGGATGGTCAGAGAAGCCATAGATCCCACAAAGCTCCATCAGACTGATCCGGTATCGAACTACTCGGATCAGAAACGTCATCGTGCCTTCCTGCACACGCTTCGCCAGCTCATTCGCGTAGTAGACGCGAACTGTAGAGAGAAACTGGCGGACCAAATCTGGGTAGAGATCATACTGCTGGAACGGCATAGTCCCCATCCCAATGCGCTCCAGAATCTGAACAACCTCCTCGAAGATCCCCATCTTCTGCAGAACAGCAGAATCCGCGAACCGAGTGGGGATAATCTTAACTCCCAGCCACGCATTGTAGAACAGCGTGTCATATTCATCCCACTCTTCCTGAATATCACGGAACACACAGGTGTCTCGGGACACTTCCTGCTTCGGAGTCCCTGCCCAAACCACTCCTGAGGCTATTTTCTGATCTTCTCATTTGGGCCATGGGGGCCTGCAAACCGGGTGTTGACTGAAGGAATCCGTAGACCCTGTTGCAATGCTTGAAGACGAGCTTTGCTTTGGTCGTTTCTCCTGACGAGGCATCTGAAAATTGAAGATCAAAATCGACCAAAAACATCACAAAAATTAGCAAATTTTTCAAAGTTCGAAATATCAACCAATCAAGGTGAAATAACTGATGGCGATCAACTACAGCACTACCAGGAACACAATTCAATCATCAGTTCAACCCAAATCACCCAAAATTTCCAGATTTTTGCAATTTTCATCATGAACTCGAAAATTCAAAACTTGCAAATCAACCGATAAAAGCTCACATAGATGGTTCGATTCCTCTAATACAACCTAACTAACCATGATTCAACAGTTAAATCAAGCCAATCAAGTCAAAAATCGGATTTTACCAAACCTATGGCGGACTGAAAATTGGGGATTCCGAACACATACCTTGCAGATCTTAAAAACCGAGTGGATATTCAGAAAGAGGAGCAAAATCCGCACAGATTAGACTCTTGAATCACTCAATTGGTTTAGAAAATCAAAAGTTATGAATCTCTGAAAATTTCTAAGTGTTCTTGGTTTAAACAGTTATACCCGAGGAAGAAGAAGAGAGAAAACTAATAACCGCCCCCGACTTCGACGGGTGACAAGCGTCACCATAAGGGTGACGATCGTCACCACTTTTTTTTTTTGTTTTTTTTTTAACTAAATATTAATCTAATTACTAATCCTAAGCATGAAAATAATAACTAAGTGTTATATCTACAACTTACCAGTGGGTTGCCTCCCACTAAGCGCTTGTTTAAAGTCATTAGCTTGACGTTGGTTGGCTGTTTAGACAGCTGGTGCCTGATACAGAGACACAATGTGTCCTGCTGGAATTTCTGCTTGTGTCCAGTAGTGCTTCACCCTTTGTCCATTGACAGTGAACTCCTCTCCTTTGGAGTTAATCAGAACAATTGCACCATGTGGGCGAGCTTCTTTGACAGTAAAAGGACATGACCATCGAGAACGCAATTTACCAGGAAAAAACTGTAAACTAGAGTTGTAGAGTAATACCTGGTCATTGAGCTCGAAATGACTGGAGATGATCTTTTTATCATGATATGCCTTTGTCCTCTCCTTGTATAACTTGGAGTTTTCATAGGCCAGATATCTGATCTCATCCAGTTCATTGAGCTGAATCAAACGCCTTTCTGCAGCAGGCTTCAGATCGAAGTTCAGCTTCTTGATGGCCCATTCTGCTTTGAACTCCAACCCTACTGGTAGATGGCACGCCTTGCCATAGAGAAGATGGAATGGTGTAGTCCCAAGTGGCGTTTTGTATGCAGTCCTGTAGGCCCATAATGCACCATCCAGCTTTGCAGACCAATCTTTCCTTGTCTTCCCAACTGTCTTTTCCAGAATCTGCTTGATCTGCCTGTTGGAAACCTCAACCTGTCCACTTGTTTGGGGATGATAGGGCGTGGCCACTCTGTGCTGTACACCATACTTCTTCAAAAGCTTGTCAAAAACCTTGTTGACAAAGTGAGAACCACCATCACTTATGACAATCCGCGGGACACCAAATCTGGGAAAGATAATGGTCTTAAACAGCTTCAAAACCACTGCAGCATCATTAGTAGGAGTAGCCAACGCCTCTACCCACTTAGATACATAATCAACAGCAACCAGAATGTATCTATTCCCATAAGATGAGGGAAAAAGTCCCATGAAGTCAATACCCCAACAATCAAAAACTTCAACTTCTAGAATGAAGTTCTGTGGCATCTCACGTCTCCTGCTGATTTTTTCTCTTCTCTGACAAGTATCACAGCTTGTGATGAAGGCTTGGGCGTCTCTGAACATAGTAGGCCACCAAAATCCAGCTTGCAATACCTTAGAGACAGTCTTGAATGTAGCAAAGTGTCCAGCATATTCTGATCCATGACAGTGAAAAAGGACGTCCTGGACTTCTTCTTCTGCTAAGCATCTTCTGTAGATACCATCAGCATAATGCTTGTAGAGGTATGGCTCATCCCAATAGAATCTCCTAAGTTCTCTCAAGAACTTCTTCTTAGCATAGCCTTTAAAATCATGTGGTTCATCCTCTGCAGCAAGATAATTTGCAATATCGGCATACCAGGGCCTCTTTGGATCATGTAAAGCATAAACAGGTTCGTCAAAAGCCATCCCCAAGCTTGCATAAATCACAGATAAGTGTTGAGATTGGTGACGAGCGTCACCAATATTGGTGACGAGCGTCACCTCTCTCGTATACTTTGGTCGCGACTGTTCTGGGTTGGTGACGAGCGTCACCCTCCTGGTAACGCTCGTCACTCCCCTGCGATTTCGTGAAAACTGCAGGTTTTCAGTGCTTTCCTCCTGTTCTCTGGTTTCCACCAAGTAAACATTCTCTTCAGGCAAGAAATCATTGATTGGAACATTGTCTTCGACCTGAATCCGGGATAAATGATCAGCAACTCCATCCTCAACCCCTTTCTTGTCCTTCACTTCAATATCAAATTCCTGAAGAAGCAGGATCCATCTTAACAGCCTTGGTTTTGCATCTTTCTTCCGCATTAGGTACTTCAGTGCTGAATGGTCAGTATGAACCACGACCTTGGAGCCAACAAGATACTGCCTGAACTTCTCAAAAGCAAACACAACAGCTAACAATTCTTTCTCAATTGTTGCATAATTCTTCTGAGCATCATCCAAAGTCCTACTTGCATAGTAGATGGCGTGGAGTTTCTTGTCTTTCCTCTGTCCCAGCACTGCTCCAACTGCAAAATCGCTGGCATCACACATTACCTCAAAAGGTAAGTCCCAATCTGGAGGCTGCCCAATAGGGGCTGTAACCAAAGCCTGTTTGATCTGTTCAAAGGCGGATTTGCACTCTTCTGTGAACTCAAACTTCACTTCCTTGCAGAGGAGAGCAGTAAGGGGGCGTGCTATCTTGCTAAAATCCTTGATGAATCTTCTGTAGAAGCCTGCATGACCCAGAAAACTCCTCACTGCTTTGACAGAATCAGGTGCTTGCAGACTTGTCATCACCTTAATTTTCGCCCTATCCACCTCTATACTGTCTTCTGAGACTCTGTGGCCAAGTACAATACCATCCTGAACCATAAAATGACACTTCTCCCAGTTTAAAACCAAGTGCTTCTCTTCACATCTCTGCAGAACTGCACACAGATTATCCAAGCAGTTCTTGAAAGAGGACCCATAAACAGAGAAGTCATCCATGAACACCTCCATAAACTTCTGTATCATGTCTGTGAAAATCGACATCATGCATCTCTGGAAGGTTGCAGGAGCATTACACAGCCCAAAAGGCATTCTGCGATATGCAAAAGTGCCATAGGGACAGGTAAAACTAGTCTTCTCCTGATCATCTGGATGGATGGGGATCTGAAAGAAGCCTGAATATCCATCAAGGAAGCAGTAATACTTGTGATTCGCCAGCCTCTCTAGCATCTGATCGATAAAAGGCAGAGGAAAATGATCCTTCCTTGTTGCTGCATTCAGTTTCATGTAGTCTATGCACATCCGGTGTCCTGTCACAGTCCTGGTTGGAATCAGCTCATCCTTGTCATTCTTTACCACTGTGACACCTCCTTTCTGATATATCATGGTTTTTATGGTTTTTAACCATGATATAAGTCCTTTTTATTGAGTCTTTTTTGTATTTTTAGAGTCCTAGAAGAGTCTTTGCAGGCTATAGCATGTCTGGAGTATAATTGGAGATTTTGGAACCTTTTGGAGCATTCTGAGTGGAAGCCACGAAGTACCAAGCTCGAAGCAGAAAAGTATCGCATATGGTTACGATCGTCACCCCTTTAGTGACGCTCGTCACCCACTAAGGAAGGAGCGTGGCATTTTATTAAAAGTATCAAGAAGAATTGCAGAATTTACCCAGAAGTTTCCTTTATTTACATGAAGACCCCAGGTCGTGTTTAGCTTCTATTTATTAGGTTTTTCAGCCATTGTTGGCTATTATCTAAGTTTTTAAGAATTCAGAGAGCTAGAGAGAGATTTATTCAGAGCTTTTTGGGGAGACAAATCCTGTACTCTTTTGAGAAGATTTCGAACCCCCTTTGTTTCTTACTCTTTCTCTTAATGCAATTTTATTCAGTTATGCTTTGTGATCTCATAATCATGTCTGAGTAATCTGCTAGTTAAGTTAGGGTTTTTCAAAGGTTGATGAAAAGAGTGTAGAATCGCTATCTGTTAGGAATATCTCATGGTTTTTCATCTCTGCTTGCTTTAAAATCGAATTTCTGAGACATATCATCTAGGAATCCGAAAATCATAGGTTGTTAAATATATGTGAGAGCATTATTCATAACCTGAACTAGTATTTGATGAGCAAAAAAACTTAGTACAAAGAGATTTGGCTTGGGAGTTTTGTAAACAATTGAACCTGATCATTACTGCATGCTTAAGTTGTTAGGGTTTGCAAAGAGATTTGAAACTCTGTAATTTAAGCATAGATAACTTTTACAATGAGAATTGATTAGTTATGCATTAGAGATTCATGTTTAAAACGGTTCTTAATCATTCCTGATTTCCTGCATCATACATTCTTGGATTCAAACCTGCGAATTATCCTGGCTTAGCGCTTTTAATCTTCTTGAACTTAGATAACTTCACACATTCGTTTGCTTACTTTTATTAATTCATTCGCATTACATACATCATATTTTGCTTAGCTTAGTCCGAATCTATACTCGATAGTGTAGTTTGCATTACTCTCTTGGGATTTCGATACCCCTTATACTACATCTGCTTTTGCTGTGCACTTGCAGTAGTTTTATTTGGGTAAAACATTGACCCTATCAAGTCTTTGGCGCCGTTGCCGGGGAGTAATAGCTGCCTATCGATTTTTAGTATTAGGATTTTGTCTAAGTTTTTATTTCTTTACTGATCTTCAGCTACTTTTCTTTGTTCTTGTTTCAGGTGTATGCCTAATCGCAGAACCAGAAGCAACAAAGAGAAGGAGCTTGTGACTTTGAGCATCGACGAGCTTGCTAGGTTGGAGAGAACTAACAGGAAAGCTAAGAAGCAATCTGCAATGGTCGCTCCACTGATCTTGGTTGAAGATGCAGAAGGTCACTTGGTTGACAGGGAAGGAAACAGGAGGAACGAAGAGGGGCAGAGAATTGATCAAGAGGGGAATGTCATTGTTGAACAGCAGGTTCAGCAAGTGGCTGAGAACGTGGGAGTCCCTGCTGCTGTCAATAACGCTGCTGGGCGTTTTGTTCAGAGGACTCTAGGTGATTACAACAGACCTGATCAGTTCTATGCCAACAGAGCTGCAATCCGACCTCCTGCCTTCCAGAGGAACGATTTTGAGGTTAAACATGTCTACTATCAGCTAGTTGGACAGCATCCCTTCCATGGTTTACCTCATGAGCATCCTATGGATCACATAGAGAGATTTGAGGACTTGGCTTCCAGTGTCAAAGCTAATGGGGTTAGCAATGACTTTCTGTTCTGCAAGCTTTTTCCATACTCTCTTGAAGAAGAAGCTGCATATTGGCCGAAGCAACTGGAACCTGCTTCATTAACTACTTGGGAGGACACCAAGAATGCCTTTCTGAACAATTTCTATGATGATGCCAGATCAGAAGACATGAGGACGAAAATTGCATCATTTACACAAGGCCCTACTAAAGCTTTCAAGACTTCTTGGATCAGGTTCAAGTCTTATCAAAGGGACTGCCCTCATCATGGTTTCAGTCAGGTGCAATTACTTGGGATCTTTTTCAGAGGCATTGACTGGAAATATCAGATGGCGCTGGATGCAGCAAGTGCAGGGAACTTCAACACCAACAGACCAGAGGAGGCGGTGAGACTGATTGAGAACTTGGTCTACAGCAACAGCACTAAAAATGCAGACTTTCAGAGAATGAAACAAGCTGGTGTAGCTGATGGAAATCAGATTGCTGAAGTTAAGGCTAAGTTGGATGATATGCACAGCCTTTTGGTAGGGAAGAAGTCAGTTCACTTTGCTGCAGAAGTAGAGACTTTCGAAGCTCCAGAGGAAGTCGAGCAGGAGGATGTAAATTTCATCAATTCTAGCGGATTTCAGGGACAAATGTATGGGAATCAGCAGTGGAACAGAGGATACAGCAATAACAATCAGAAAAACGCCCCTACAGGAGGACAGAACACGCCTGGTTTCACTCCTAGACCCCCTTTCCAGAAGACAGAGTATCAGAAGCCATTCCAGAACAGTGGAAATTACAGAAACTATGGTTCTACTTCCTATCAACCAGCACCTCCACAAGAGAACAAAATGGAAGCAATGTTCGAACAGATCTTGGAAGGACAACAGAAGCTTACTGTGAACTTCAATGGCAAGATAGATTCGCTCTATCAGGACTTGAATGGGAAAATTGAGAGTCTGAACTCTCATATGAAGAAGCTTGATGTTCAAGTTTGCTCAAACTGCAGGAGCTGTTCAGAGGCAAGAAGGATTCCTTCCAGGAAGAACTGATGCTAATCCCAAACACCACGTGAATGCCATCACATTGAGGAGTGGAAGGAACCTGCAACCAGTGTTGCAGAAGGATTTAACCTCAAGAAATTTCGTAGGTATGGAAGAGTATGAAGATGAAGAAAATTTTACTGCAGAACCATTGGTGACGCTCGTCACCAATAATGGGTGTCGCTCGTCACCCATTGAGGACAACCCCGACCCCGATTCTTCACAAATTAGTGACGACCGTCACCAAGGGGGTGACGCTCGTCACCCATATCCAGTACTCGACCCCGACTCGTCCAAAGTGAGTGACGCTCGTCACCCACCCAGTGACGCTCGTCACCAGACACCACATGTTGCAGTTTCGCCTAAGACTTCAGATAATGCTAAGGAGACCGTGTATAAACCCAAGATATCCTATCCTAAGCATCCTAAGAAGTCTAAGCAGGAGCTTGAGGATGCAAGATGTAAGGCTATCATGGACAAGTTGGTAATAGAGATCCCATTGATTGATGCTGTAAGGATAACTCCTGTTATTAGGAGGTATGTGAAGAGAATGGTGACCAATAACTTGAGTCTTGAGGTTGGGGCTATGATGATCAACGAGCAGGTCAGTGCAGTGATTCAGAACAGAGTTCCAGAGAAGCTTCCAGACCCAGGAAGCTTTGTTTTAGACTGCACCATCTTCAATGAGAAGTTTGAGAGGTCATTGTGTGATCTTGGGTCTAGTGTGAACCTCACGCCTCATTCTGTTGCCAAGAGTTTGGGGATGACCGATTTTAAAGCTACAAGAATATCTCTTGTCCTAGCTGATAGATCAGTTAGAGTTCCTGAAGGGGTGATAGAGGATGTTCCTATCAAAGTAGGAGATTGTATGATCCCTACTGATTTTGTGGTTCTAGAGTATGGCGAAGAGCCCAAAGACCCCTTGATTCTTGGCAGACCCTTCTTAGCCACTGCAGGAGCTATTATTGACGTCAGGAAGGGTAGAATAGAGCTGAATGTTGGCGATTTAGTGATGAAATTCGAAATGGATAAGCTGATGAAGAGGCCAACCATAGATGGACAGACTTTTTATGTTGATGTTCTCACAAACATTGCTGATCAGATCTTCCATGAGATGAGTTCAAAGGACCCCTTGGAAAGGGCGTTGACCACTTCTACAGCTGAGTATGAGCATTTAGATGCTGCTGCAACAGGCTTCACAAAGATGATGGATGCTACTGCACAAGTTATGCAACTGGTTGCACAGGATGAACTTGTCTCCACATCTGCAAAAGCCGCCACAATGGGTGACTGGTCAGCAGCAAAAGCACCAAAAGTTGAGCTTAAACAGCTCCCTGCAGGGCTAAGGTACGCATTTCTAGGAGAAAACTCCACCTATCCTGTTATTGTTAATGCTTCATTGAACAATGCAGAGCTCACCCTACTGCTAAGTAAGCTGCGAAAATTTCGCAAAGCTCTTGGCTATTCTCTTGATGACATTTCAGGTATCTCTCCAGACTTGTGCATGCATAGAATACACTTGGAGGATGAGTCGAAATCATCAGTTGAGCACCAGAGGAGGCTAAATCCGAATTTGCAGGATGTGGTCAAGAAAGAGATCATGAAGTTGTTGCAGGCTGGTATCATCTATCCTATTTCAGACAGTGCTTGGGTGAGTCCAGTGCACGTGGTGCCTAAGAAAGGAGGTGTCACCGTGGTAAAGAATGACAAGGATTAGCTGATTCCAACCAGGACTGTGACAGGACACAGGATGTGTATAGACTACAGGAAACTGAATGCAGCAACAAGGAAGGATCATTTTCCTCTACCTTTCATCGATCAGATGCTAGAGAGGCTGGCGAATCACAAGTATTACTGCTTCCTTGATGGGTATTCAGGCTTCTTTCAGATCCCCATCCATCCAGATGATCAGGAGAAGACCACCTTTACCTGTCCCTATGGCACTTTTGCATATCGCAGAATGCCTTTCGGTCTGTGTAATGCTCCTGCAACCTTCCAGAGATGCATGCTGTCGATTTTCACAGACATGATAGAGAAGTTTATGGAGGTGTTCATGGATGACTTCTCTGTTTATGGATCTTCTTTCAAGAGCTGTTTGGATAATCTGTGTGCAGTTCTGCAGAGATGTGAAGAGAAGCACTTGGTTTTAAACTGGGAGAAGTTTCATTTTTTGGTGCAGGATGGTATTGTACTTGGCCACAGAGTCTCAGGAGACGGTATAGAGGTGGATAGGGCGAAAATTAAGGTGATGACGAGTCTGCAAGCACCTGATTCCGTCAAAGCAGTGAGGAGTTTTCTGGGACATGCAGGCTTCTACAGAAGGTTCATCAAGGATTTTAGCAAGATAGCACGCCCACTTACCGCTCTCCTCTGCAAGGATGTGAAGTTTGAGTTCACAGAAGAGTGCAAATCCGCTTTTGAACAGATCAAACAGGCTTTGGTCACAGCCCATGTTGTGCAGCCTCCTGATTGGGACTTACCTTTTGAGGTAATGTGTGATGCCAGCGATTTTGCAGTTGGAGCAGTGCTGGGACAGAGGAAAGACAAGAAACTCCACGCCATCTACTATGCAAGTAGGACTTTGGATGATGCTCAGAAGAATTATGCCACAACTGAGAAGGAATTGTTAGCTGTTGTGTTTGCTTTTGAGAAGTTCAGGCAGTATCTTTTTGGCTCCAAGGTCGTGGTTCATACTGACCATTCAGCACTGAAGTACCTAATGCAGAAGAAGGAAGCAAAACCAAGGCTGTTAAGATGGATTCTGCTTCTTCAGGAATTTGATATTGAAGTGAAGGACAAGAAAGGGGTGGAGAATGGAGTTGCTGACTATTTATCCCGGATTCAGGTCGAAGACAGTGTCCCCATCAATGATTTCTTGCCTGAAGAGAATGTTTACTTAGTAGAAACCAGAGAACAGGAGGAAAGTGTTGAAAACCTGCAGTTTTCACGCAACTGCAGGGGAGTGACGAGCGACACCAGGAGGGTGACGCTCGTCACCAACCAAGACCATTCGCGACAAAAGTATACGAGCGAGGTGACGCTCGTCACCAACATTAGTGACGCTCGTCACCGATCTCCACACTTATCTGCGATTTGTGCAAGCTTGGGGAAAGCTTTTGAAGAGCCTGTTTATGCTTTACATGATCCAAAGAGATCCTGGTATGCTGATATTGCCAATTATCTTGCTGCAGAGGATGAACCACATGATTTCAAAGGCTATGCTAAGAAGAAGTTCTTGAGAGAACTTAGGAGATTCTATTGGGATGAGCCATACCTCTACAAGCATTGTGTTGATGGTATTTACACAAGATGTTTAGCAGAAGAAGAAGTTCAGGACGTGCTCTTTCACTGTCATGGATCAGACTATGCTGGACACTTTGCTACATTCAAGACTGTCTCTAAGGTTTTGCAGGCTGGATTTTGGTGGCCTACCATGTTCAGGGACGCCCAAGCCTTCATCACAAGCTGTGATACTTGTCAGAGAAGAGGAAAAATCAGCAGGAGACATGAGATGCCACAGAACTTCATTCTGGAAGTTGAAGTTTTCGATTGTTGGGGTATTGACTTCATGGGACCTTTTCCCTCATTTTATGGGAATAGATACATTCTGGTTGCTGTTGATTATGTATCTAAGTGGGTAGAGGCGTTGACTACTCCTACTAATGATGCTGCAGTGGTTTTGAAGCTGTTTAAGACCATTATCTTTTCCAGATTTGGTGTCCCACGGATTGTCATAAGTGATGGGGGTTCTCACTTTGTCAACAAGGTTTTTAACAAGCTGTTGAACAAGTATGGTGTACAGCACAGAGTGGCCACGCCCTATCACCCCCAAACAAGTGGACAAGTTGAGGTTTCCAACAGACAGATAAAGCAAATTCTGGAGAAGACAGTTGGGAAGACAAGGAAGGATTGGTCTGCAAAGCTGGATGATGCATTATGGGCCTACAGGACTGCCTACAAAACGCCACTTGGGACTACTCCATTCCACCTTCTCTATGGCAAGGCGTGCCATCTACCAGTAGAGCTGGAGTTCAGAGCAGAATGGGCAATCAAGAAGCTGAATTTCGATCTGAAACCTGCTGCAGAAAGACGCTTGATTCAGCTCAATGAACTGGATGAGATCAGATATCTAGCCTATGAAAACTCCAAGTTATACAAGGAGAGGACAAAGGCATATCATGATAAGAAGATCATCTCCAGGCATTTCGAGCCCAATGACCAGATACTACTCTATAACTCTCGTTTACAGCTTTTTCTTGGTAAACTGCGTTCTAGATGGTCAGATCCTTTCACTGTCAAAGAAGCTCGCCCACATGGTGCAATTGTCCTGATAAACTCCAAAGGAGAGGAGTTCACTGTCAATGGACAAAGGGTGAAGCATTACTGGGCACAAGCAGAGATTCCAGCGGGACACATTGTGTCTCTGAATCAGGCACCAGCTGTCTAAACAGCCAACCAAAGTCAAGCTAATGACTTTAAAAGAGCGCTTAGTGGGAGGCAACCCACTGGTAAGTTGTAGATATATTACTTAGTATTTATTTTCATGCTTAGGATTATTAGTTAGAATTATTCAGTTAAAAAAAAAAAAAAAAAAAAAAAAAAAAAAAAAACGGTGACGATCGTCACCCTTATGGTGACGCTCGTCACCCATCAGAATCGAACACGGGACTTAAGCTTTTATCTTCTTCTTCCTCGAGCACACCTGCATAATAACCGAAACTAGTTAGAAAATAGGAATTTCATAACTTTTGATTTTCTTAACCAAATTGAGTGATTTAAGAGTCTAATCCGTGTGGATTTTACTCCTCTTTCTGAATATCAACTCAGTTTTTACGATCTGCAAGGTATGTTTTCGGAATCCCCAATTTTCAGTCCGCCATAGATGCCTCGTCAGGAGAAACGACCAAGACAAAGCTCGTCTTCCAGCACTGCAACAGGGTCTACAGATTCCTTCAGTCAGCACCCGGTTTGCAGGCCCCCATGGTCCAAACGAGAGGATCGGAAAATAGCCTCCGGAGTGGCTTGGGCAGGGACTCCGAAGCAAGAAGTGGCTCGGGATACCTGTGTATTCCGTGATATTCAGGAGGAGTGGGATGAGTATGAAACGCTGTTCTACAATGCGTGGTTGGGAGTTAAGATTATCCCCACTCGACTCGCGGATCCTGCTGTTCTGCAGAAGATGGGGATCTTTGAGGAGGTTTATGAGATTCTGGAGCGCATTGGCATGGGGACTATGCCATTCCAGCAGTACGATCTGTACCCAGATTTGGTCTGCCAGTTTCTCTCTACAGTTCGCGTCTACTACGCGAATGAGCTGGCGAAGCATGCTCAGGAAGGCACTACGACATTTCTGATCCGAGGGATTAGATACCGGATCAGTCTGATGGAGCTTTGTGGGATTTATGGCTTCTCTGACCATCCCACAGGCATTCTCCTTCCCTCTCAGTGGACCCATATGAGGACATTCTGGTCCAAGTTCGGGAATGGAGTCTATGATAGCAAGACCAGCACGCAGACAGAGGTTAGACATCCGGTTTTAAGGTACCTTTTGCGCCTCTTTGGTCATACTATTCTGTGCAAGTCTGCGCCCAGCAAGACTCGAGTTAGCGAGCTGATTCTCCTCTACTACGGACTTTATGAGATGCTGGATGATTCGATACCAGTTGATAGTATGGTTCGCGCCAACTTAGGTGCTGTTTTCGCTGAGCATTTGGTCTCTTTGAAGACCAAGCCATTTACCAGTCCAGGGGAGAAGACTGAGAGTGTGGGCAGCTTGTTGACACCAATCTTCCATCATTGCCAGATCGATGTTACCCTTTGTAGTCTGCGCAGTGATAGATCGCTTATGGATGAGCAGTATCTGCACCATGTCACTTGGATGAAGACTGGAGTTGTCTGGACTTTCACTACTACTTTTGGAGAGTATGTTGGCATTAAGTTGCCACAGAGAGCCCTCACTACTATCCAGACAGACCCACGCCAGCTATTCTTCATGCCAGCACAGACTCTTCTGCGCCCCTTGACTTTGCGCCCTGCTAGAGCTGCTACAGCTGGTCCTTCTGCTTCTACTGCTGCTGCTACTGATGCTGGACCTTCTACGCATCAGAGTGGCTCTTCTGCTGCCTTCAGGCGTCCTCCACGACCACAGACACCCATGGATATGGCTGCTTTTCAGGAGTATGTCATTGATAGCTTTGAGGGACTCTGGGATGCTGTTGCTACACTTAGCAACTGTGGTTGTGTCCGCCCCCACTACACTATTGAGCCTTGTGAGGATGAGGATTGAGGTTTCACTATCTGGTTACTTGTTTCCTTTTCCCTTTTATTTTTCCTTCTCTTGAGTCATTTTTATGTTTCCTTTGAGTCAGTTGTCAGTTTCTTTGATGATGTTTTGTGAGATTGTTGAACCAGGTTATTATTGCTATGTTTGGATGTGGTTAATTTTGTGTTTGAATGCTCAAAAAGTCTAACTTTCGAGTACACATGCAAACACTTCGTCAATTAACATCTAACATAAGATTTGGGCAATACAGGTCGTGGTGACGCTCGTCACCAGATTGGTGACACTTGTCACCCGACCCCACGCGAGGTAACACTTTTCTGACTTGGTTTTTCGACTTCTCATTCATTTTTCTGACCAACTCTTGGCTTAATAACACTGGGGACAGTGTTGTTTAAGTCTGGGGGAGGTGGTTACTGACGTTGTGTGCTTTGTGTCATGTTTATAGAGTCTTAAAGTTGAGTCAAAAACCTGTTTTTCTAGAGTCAAAAATTTTGAAACTGTTAGTTTTTCTTGGAACTAGCCATAGGACGTTTTTGCTGATAAGAAACATTGCCACAGTAGTTGATTACAAGTCTTACTAAGTTGAAAGTCATAGGTAGATCAGTCTAGCAATGAAGGTTTAGGTTCTTAGAGAATCTGGAAAATTTGCTGTTAGCTCCACCTTAATGAACTTTAAATTTCTTGTCTTGGTGATTGATTCTTATTGATCTTGATTCTCTCTTTAAGCACTGACAATAAGGTTAAGATACAGTCTTTCTTTGATCTTCCCAAATGTAGTTTTTTAAAAGTTTAAGTTCAAAGAATGGTGCATTCATGACCCTGTCTCCTCACAAGGAACAACAGTAGTGAACACACTCAAGAACCTGTCTCCTCACAAGGAACACAAGTATTGAGTAGCACCATATCTTAGACTGTAAAAGTTGAGAAAAAAAAAAGGAAGTGAAAAATTGAAAATATCCTAAGGAAAAAGATTAAGGGAAGAGAAAATAGGAGAGTTGTGTTGAGATTTATTTGTTTAGTTGTTAGGAAGGGAAAAGAATCTGTAAAGTGATTAAGATGATAGAGCTTTGATGAGACTTCACACTTAGATAAAAATAAGGAGTTGACAGTAGAAATTTCGGATTTCTTGAAGGGATTTGGACTGGACTTGAGAGATTTGCTAAGCTTGAGATAATTAGACTGAAATTTGATCTTGTGTTGACTCTGTGGTATGTGGATTCGAAAGCTTTAACTAGTGTGGTGTTTCTGATGACTGACTGACTGTTTCTTGTTTTCAAACCTCGACCTTATTCTTTGTCTAATGTTTGCTTGAGGGCAAGCAAAAGCTAAGTCTGGGGGAGTTGATATATCATAGTTTTTATGGTTTTTAACCATGATATAAGTTCTTTTTATTGAGTCTTTTTGGTATTTTTAGAGTCCTAGAAGAGTCTTTGCAGGTTATAGCATGTCTGGAGCATAATTGGAGATTTTGGAACCTTTTGGAGCATTCTGAGTGGAAGCCACGAAGTACCAAGCTCGAAGCAGAAAAGTATCGCATATGGTGACGATCGTCACCCCTTTAGTGACGCTCGTCACCCACTAAGGAAGGAGCGTGGCGTTTTATTAAAAGTATCAAGAAGAATTGCAGAATTTACCCAGAAGTTTCCTTTATTTACATGAAGACCCCAGGTCGTGTTTAGCTTCTATTTATTAGGTTTTTCAGCCATTGTTGGCTATTATCTAAGTTTTTAAGAATTCAGAGAGCTAGAGAGAGATTTATTCAGAGCTTTTTGGGGAGACAAATTCTGTACTCTTTTGAGAAGATTTCGAACTCCCTTTGTTTCTTACTCTTTCTCTTAATGCAATTTTATTCAGTTATGCTTTGTGATCTCATAATCATGTCTGAGTAATCTGCTAGTTAAGTTAGGATTTTTCAAAAGTTGATGAAAAGAGTGTAGAATCGCTATCTGTTAGGAATATCTCATGGTTTTTCATCTCTGCTTGCTTTAAAATCGTATTTCTGAGACACATCATCTAGGAATCCGAAAATCATAGGTTGTTAAATACATGTGAGAGCATTATTCATAACCTGAACTAGTATTTGATGAGCAAAACAACTTAGTACAAAGAGATTTGGCTTAGGAGTTTTGTAAACAATTGAACCTGATCATTACTGCATGCTTAGGTTGTTAGGGTTTGCAAAGAGATTTGAAACTCTGTAATTTAAGCATAGATAACTTTTACAATGAGAATTGATTAGTTATGCATTAGAGATTCATGTTTAAAACGGTTCTTAATCATTCCTGATTTCCTGCATCATACATTCTTGGATTCAAACCTGCGAATTACCCTGGCTTAGCGCTTTTAATCTTCTTGAACTTAGATAACTTCACAC
The DNA here is from genome assembly GCA_911865555.2 of Thlaspi arvense. Classification (NCBI taxonomy): domain Eukaryota; kingdom Viridiplantae; phylum Streptophyta; class Magnoliopsida; order Brassicales; family Brassicaceae; genus Thlaspi; species Thlaspi arvense. The sequence continues at coordinate 13,227,147 of OU466861.1, forward strand.
ATTCGTTTGCTTACTTTTATTAATTCATTCGTATTACATACATCATATTTTGCTTAGCTTAGTCCGAATCTATACTCGATAGTGTAGTTTGCATTACTCTCTTGGGATTTCGATACCCCTTATACTACATCTGCTTTTGCTGTGCACTTGCAGTAGTTTTATTTGGGTAAAACATTGACCCTATCACTTTCTTAGGCACCACGTGCACTGAACTCACCCAAGCACTGTCTGATATAGGATAGATGATACCAGCCTGCAACAACTTCATGATCTCTTTCTTGACCACATCCTGCAAATTCGGATTCAGCCTCCTCTGGTGCTCAACTGATGATTTCGACTCATCCTCCAAGTGTATCCTATGCATGCACAAGTCTGGGGAGATACCTGAAATGTCATCAAGAGAATAGCCAAGAGCTTTGCGAAATTTTTGCAGCTTACTTAGCAAAAGGGTGAGCTCTGCATTGTTCAATGAAGCATTAACAATAACAGGATAGGTGGAGTTTTCTCCCAGAAATGCATACCTTTGCCCTGCAGGGAGCTGTTTAAGCTCAACTTTTGGTGCTTTTGCTGCAGACCAATCACCCATTGTGGCAGCTTTCGCAGATGTGGAGACAAGCTCATCCTGTGCAACCAGTTGCATCACTTGTGCAGTAGCATCCATCATCTTTGTGTAGCCTGTTGCAGCATCTAAATGCTCATACTCAGCTGTAGAAGTGGTCAACGCCCTTTCCAAGGGATCCTCTGAACTCATCTCATGGAAGATCTGATCAGCAATGTTTGTGAGAACATCCACATAAAAAGTCTGTCCATCTATGGTTGGCCTCTTCATCAGCTTGTCCATTTCGAATTTCATCACTAAATCGCCAACATTCAGCTCTATTCTACCCTTCCTGACGTCAATAATAGCTCCTGCAGTAGCTAAGAAGGGTCTGCCAAGAATCAAGGGGTCTTTGGGCTCTTCTCCATACTCTAGAACCACAAAATCAGTAGGGATCATACAATCTCCTATTTTGATAGGAACATCCTCTGTCACTCCTTCAGGAACTCTGACTGATCTATCAGCTAGGACAAGAGATATCCTTGTAGCATTAAAATAGGTCATCCCCAAACTCTTGGCAACAGAATGAGGCATGAGGTTCACACTAGAACCAAGATCACACAATGACCTCTCAAACTTGTCATTGAAGATGCTGCAGTCTAAAACAAAGCTTCATGGGTCTGAAAGCTTCTCTGGAACTCTGTTCTGAATCACTGCACTGACCTGCTCGTTGATCATCATAGCTCCAAACTCAAGACTCAAGTTATTGGTCACCATCCTCTTCACATACCTCCTAATAACAGAAGTGATCCTTACAGCATCTATCAATGAGATCTCTATTACCAACTTGTCCATGATAGCCTTGCATCTTGCATCTTCAAGCTCTTGCTTAGACTTCTTAGGATGCTTAGGATAGGGTATCTTGGGTTTATACACGGTCTCCTTAGCATTATCTGAAGTCTTAGGCGAAACTGCAGCATATGGTGTCTGGTGACGAGCGTCACTGGAATGGTGGCGAGCGTCACTCACTTTGGACGAGTCGGGATCGATCACTGGATATGGGTGACGAGCGTCACCCACCTGGTGACGGTCGTCACCAATTTGTGAAGAGTCGGGGTCGGGGTTGTGCTCGATGGGTGACGAGCGACACCCATTATTGGTGACGAGCGTCACCCGTGGTTCTTCAGCAAATATTTCTTCATCTTCATACTCTTCCATACCCACGAAATTCCTTGAGGTTAAATCCTTCTGCAACACTAGTTGCAGGTTCTTTCCACTCCTCAATGTGATGGCATTCACATGGTGTTTGGGATTAGCATCAGTTTTTCCTGAAGAAATCCTTCTTGCCTCTGAACAGCTCCTGCAGTTTGGGCAACTTGAACATCAAGCTTCTTCATATGAGAGTTCAGACTCTCAATTTTTCCATTCAAATCCTGATAGAGCGAATCTATCTTGCCATTAAAGTCCACTGTAAGCTTCTGTTGTCCTTCCAAGATCTGTTCTAACATTGCTTCCATTTTGTTCCCTTGCGGAGGTGCTAGTTGATAGGAAGAAGAACCATAGTTTCTGTAATTTCCACTGTTCTGGAATGGCTTCTGATACTCTGTCTTCTGGAATGGGGGTCTAGGAGTGAAACCAGGCGTGCTCTGTCCTCCTGTAAGGGCGTTCTTCTGATTGTTGTTGCTGTATCCTCTGTTCCACTGCTGATTCCCATACCTTTGTCCCTGAAAACCACCAGAATTGATGAAATTTACATCCTCCTGCTCAACTTCCTCTGGAGCTTCAAAAATTTCAACTTCTGCAGCAAAGTGAACTGATTTCTTCCCCACCAAAAGGCTGTGCATATCATCCAACTTAGCCTTAACTTCAGCAATCTGATTTCCATCAGCTACACCAGCTTGTTTCATCCTCTGAAAGTCTGCGTTTTTAGTGCTGTTGCTGCAGACCAAGTTCTCAATCAGTCTGATCGCCTCTTCTGGTCTGTTGGTGTTGAAGTTTCCTGCACTTGCTGCATCCAGCGCCATCTGATATTTCCAGTCAATGCCTCTGAAGAAAATCCCAAGTAATTGCACCTGACTGAAGCCATGATGAGGACAGTCCCTTTGATAAGATTTGAACCTGATCCAAGAGGCCTTAAAAGCTTTAGTAGGGCCTTGTGTAAATGATGCAATTTTCGTCCTCATGTCCTCTGATCTTGCATCATCATAGAAGTTGTTCAAAAAGGCATTCTTGGTGTCTTCCCAAGTGGTCAATGAAGCAGGTTCCAGTTGCTTCAGCCAATATGCAGCTTCTCCTTCAAGAGAGTAAGGAAAGAGCTTGCAGAACAGAAAGTCATTGCTAACCCCATTAGCTTTGACACTGGAAGCCAAGTCCTCAAATCTCTCTATGTGATCCATAGGATGCTCATGAGGTAAACCATGGAATGGATGCTGACCAACCAGCTGATAGTAGACTGGTTTAACCTCAAAATCGTTCCTCTGGAAGGCAGGAGGTCGGATTGCAGCTCTGTTGGCATAGAACTGATCAGGTCTGTTGTAGTCACCTAGAGTCCTCTGAACAAAACGCCCAGCAGCGTTATTGACAGCAGCAGGAACTCCCACGTTCTCAGCCACTTGCTGAACCTGCTGTTCAACAATGACATTCCCCTCTTGATCAATTCTCTGCCCCTCTTCGTTCCTCCTGTTTCCTTCCCTGTCAACCAATTGACCTTCTGCATCTTCAACCAAGATAAGTGGAGCGACCATTGTAGATTGCTTCTTAGCTTTCCTGTTAGTTCTCTCCAACCTAGCAAGCTCGTCGATGCTCAAAGTTACAAGCTCCTTCTCTTTGTTGCTTCTGGTTCTGCGATTAGGCATACACCTGAAACAGGAACAAAGAAAAGTAGCTGAAAGTCAGTAAACAAATAAAAACTTAGACAAAATCCTAATACTAAAAATCGATAGGCAGCTATTACTCCCCGGCAACGGCGCCAAAAACTTGATAGGGCTCAGGTTTTACCCAAATAAAACTACTGCAAGTGCACAGCAAAAGCAGTTGTAGTACAAGGGGTATCGAAATCCCAAGAGAGTAATGCGGACTACACTATCGAATGTAGATTCGGATTAAGCTAAGCAAGATATGATGTATGTAATGCGAATGAATGAATGAAAGTAAGCAAACGATTTTGTAAGATGATCTAAGTTCCAGAAGACTAAAAAGTGCTAAGTCAGGACAGTTCGCAGGTTGAATCCAAGAATGTATGACGCAGGAAATCAGGAATGATTAAGAACCGTTTTAAACATGAATCACTAATGCATAACTAATCAATTCTCAGTGCAAAAGTTATCTATGCCTAAATCACAGAATTTCAAATCTCTTTGCAAATCCTAGCAACCTAAGCATGCAGGAATGATCAGATTCAATTGTTTACAAAACTCCTAAGCCAAATCTCTTTGCACTAAGTTGCTTTGCTCATCAAATACTAGTTCAGGTTATGAATAATGCTCTCACATATATTTAACAACCTAAGATTTTGGATTCCTAGATGATGTATCTCAGAAATTCGATTTTAAAGCAAGCAGAGATGAAAAACCATAAGATATTCCTAACAGATAGCGATTCTACAATCTTTTCATCAACCTTTGAAAAACCCTAACTTAACTAGCAGACTACTCAGACATGATTATGGAATCACAAAACATAACCGAATAATATTGCATTAAGAGAAAGAGTAAAGAAATAAAGGGGGTTCGAAATCTTCTCAAAAGAGTACAGGATTTGTCTCCCAAAAAAGATCTGAATAAATCTCTCTCTAAGCTCTCTGAATTCTCAAAAACTAAGATCATAGCCAACAATGGCTGAAAAACCTAATAAATAGAACCTAAACACGATCTGAGGTCTTTATGTAAATAAAGGAATTTCTGGGCCAATTCTGCAAATCTTCTTCATACTTTTAATAAAACAGCCACGCTCCTTCCTTAATGGGTGACAAGCGTCACCAAAGGTGGTGACGAGCGTCACCATATATGATACTTTCTGCTTCGAGCTTGGTACTTCGTGGCTTCCACCCAGAATGCTCCAAAAGGTTCCAAAATCTCCAATTATGCTCCAGACATGCTATAACCTGCAAAGACTCTTCTAGGACTCTAAAAAGACCAAAAAGACTCAATAAAAAGGACTTATATCATGGTTAAAAACCATAAAAACCATGATATATCAAAACTCCATCAGTTGCACGATCTCCTCTGCAATAAGCCTCTTTTCTGCACTGAATTAAGCTCTTTTCACTTCTGACTGTGATGTAATTGATATGATGATTTGGATTAGTGTTAGTCTTTCCAGGATGGAATCCTTCTTGCCTTTGAACAGCTCATGGGTTTGAGCAACCTGAACATCCAGCTTCTTCATGTGAGAGTTCAGACTCTCAATTTTTCCATTCAGGTCCTGGTACAGCGAATCTAGCTTCCCATTGAAGTCCACTGTCATCTTCTGATGTTCTTCTAGGATCTGTTCCAGCATAGCTTCCATCTTGTTTTCTTGTGGAGGTGCAATTTAGTAGGAAGAAGAACAATAGTTCCTGTTGAAGTTCCTGCTGTTCTGGTATGGCTTTTGAAACTCAGTCTTCTGGAACTGTGGCTCTGGAATATAACTAGAAGAATTCTGGTTTTCTGTGAAGGTGCTCTTCTTATTATTGCCATTGTAACCTCTGTTCCACTGCTGATTCCCAAATCTTTCACTCTGAAAACCTCCTTCATTGATGAAATTAACATATTTTTGCTCAAATTCTTCAGGATTTTCGAAAGTCTCCACTTCTGCAGCAAATTGGACTGGTTTCTTTCCCACCAGAAGGCTATGCATACTGTCTAACTTAGCCTTAACCTCAGCAATTTGGTTCCCATCATTCAAGCCAGCTTGTTTCATCCTCTGAAAGTCAGCATTCTTGGTGTTGTTATTGTATACCAAGTTTTCAATCAGAGTGATTGCATCTTCAGAAAGGTTTGTGTTGAAGTTGCCACTGCTAGCACCATCCAACGTCATCTGGTATCTCCAATCTATTCCTCTGAAGAAAATTACAAGCAGCTACACCTGAGTAAAGCCATGATGAGGAAAGCCTCTCTAATAGGACTGAAAGCCTTAAAAGCTTCAGTAGGTCCTTGGGAGAATGAAGAGATTTTCGTTCTCAACTCTTCTGATCTTGCATCATCATAGAAATTGTTCAGAAAAGTGTTCTTGGTCTCCTCCCAAGTGGTCAGCGATCCAGGCTCAAGTTGCTTCAGCCAATAAGATGCATCTCCTCCAAGAGAGTAAGGGAACAGCTTGCAGAACAGGAAATCAGTGCTGACTCCATTAGCCTTAATGTTTGAAGCTAGATCCTCAAATCTCTCTTTGTGATCCATAGGATGCTCATGTGGTAGGCCATGGAATGGATGCTGACCCACCAGCTGATAATAAGCAGGCTTGAGCTCAATATCATTCTTTTGGAATGCAGGAGGGCGGATTGCAGCTCTGTTGGCATAAAATTGGTCAGGTCTGTTGTAATCTTCTAGAGTCCTTTGAACAAAACACCCAGCAGCATTTCCAGCAGCGATTCAAGTGTCATTCGCCACTTGTTGAACCACCTGTTCAGCTATGACATTCCTATTCTGATCCAGTCTCTGCCCTTCATCATTCCTCCTGTTTCCATCTCTGTCAACCAAGTGACCTTCTGCACCTTCAATTAAGATCAACGGAGCAACCATTGTAGACTGTTTCTTAGCTTTCCTAATGGTCCTCTCCAACTTAGCTAGTTCGTCGATGCTCAAAGTCACAAGCTCCTTCTCTTTGTTGCTTCTAATACTGCAATTAGCCATACACCTGAAACCAGCACAGAAAAAAGTAGCAAAAAGTTAGTAAACAAATAAAAAGTTAGTCAAAATCCTAATACTAAAGATCTATAGGCAGATATTTCTCCCCGGCAACAGCGCCAAAAACTTGATAGGGTCTAAGTTTTACCCACTTTTAGTATACTGAAAGTGCACAGCAATGCAGTTGTAGCACAAGGGTTTATCGAATCCTAAGGGAGTAAGTTAACTACACTATTGAGTTCAGGTTCGGATTAAGCTAAGCAATAATGAATGCATGTAATGCGAAATAGCAAAAAGCAGGCGAAATTTGTTGATTGATCTAAGTTCAGAAAGCTAAAGACGCTAAGTCCGAGAATGTAGAATGCATGCAATCAGGAATGAATTAAAACCGAACTTGAAACACAATCATATAACTAATCAATTCTCACTGCATTAGTTATCTATGCCTAAATCACATAATTTCAAATCTCTTTGCAGATTGTAACAATCTAAACATGTAGTAATGATCAGGATCAATTTTTCACAAAATTTCTAAGTTAAATCTCTTTGCAAGTAGGCGTTTTGCTCATCAAATACTAGTTCAGGTGATTAGCAATGTTTTCACATCTATTAAACAACCTAGGGTTTCGAAATCTAGATGATCAACTCCAGAAATCGATATGAATGCAAGCATAGATAAAGAACCAATGGATTTCCAATCAGTTTAGGAATTCTACAAAATCTTCATCAACCTTTGAATAATCCTAACTTAACTAACAGATTACTCAGACATGATTATGAAAACACAAAGCATAGCTGAATAAAACTGCATTAAAAGAATAGAGTATAGGATAAAAGGGGTTTGAAATTCTTCTCTAAAAGAGTATGGATTTGTCTCCCCAAAAGCTCTAAATCTAATCTCTCTCAATCTCTCTAGAAAATATGATACAAGATATAAGCCAAAGAATGGCTGAAAAACCTAATATACAGGCTAAATCATGACTGGGGCCTTTTGCAAATAGTGGAACTTCCTGGTCCAAACTGCAATAACTTCTCCATCTTTTAATAAAACGTCGCGACTCCTCTCAAATGTGGGTGACGAGCATCACCCATAAGTGGTGACGATCGTCGCCAGTACCAATCAATGGCTTCTGACTTGCTTCCTTCGGGAATGATCCTTGCTATGATCCAAAAAGCTCTAAAACCTCCAATTGTGCTCTAGTCATGCTATAACCTGAAAAGACTCTACTAAGACTCTAAAAAGACCAAAAAGACTCAATAAATATGACTTATACCATGGTTAAAAACAATAAAAACCATGATATATCAGAGGTGAAAAAGAATATATCATGGTTTTTATACGATGGTTATATGAGATGCTGATATATCATGGTTTTTATGGTTTTTAACCATGGTATAAGTCATTTTTGACAAGCTAAAAAAGTGGTTACTAAATGCGAATGGTTACTAAATGGTTACTAAATGCGAATGCAAAGATAATCAAATGTATTTGACAAGCAAAGAAATATTAATCTAAAGTGCTTCAGAGGTCAAAAACAATTATTCACCATGCAAAAGAAACAAAATTAACTAAGAAGCAATATCATTAATCAAGTGTGCAACTACTTAACAAAATTCAGTTCTTAAGTGATAAATACAAAGTTTAAACTTGCAAAAATTTAAGAGTCATTACCTGAAGTGGTTTGGCTCTCCTAGACACTTAAGAAACAAAAATTTCAAAATTTATGGTTGTAAACTAGAAAAATGAGAATGAGAGAGAGAGAAAGGTGGGGTTAGTTTATATAGAGGGTTGGGAAATCTTTTTGTAGGAAGCAAGGGGACAAGGAATGCCTAAGAGAGGGTCCATGTATGCTTGGGAAGGGGAAGGATTCAAAATTTAAAATCCATGATCTAGTTTGACCGAGGGAAAAAATTTGAACTAGAAAGACTTACCTCAGGTGCAATATCGATCACCCAAGTCGATATGCTGATCGATATTGATCATATCGGCTTAGGTTAGTCGGTAAGCATGTCATTATCAAAGTTTGGGCTCTTGTACCGGTCGATATGTACGTCGATATTGCCCATGCATCCTTCATATCGGTCCCTAGCATCTCGGTACATAGCCCGATATTGATCCCAGCTTGTCCAATTGATAGCTTGCTATTTTAGAACATTTTAGGCTGTATTTCATGCATCTTTTTCTTTGTTTTTGCATTATAGTTTAGCATTTTAGTCTCATTTGCACTTAGAATCAACATTGCATGCATTTAGCTTAGAAATTCATACATTTGCATACATGTGCATGTTTGTGGTGATTTTCAGGTGCTTTTGGAGGTTCTTGGAGTTAGGAAGGAGATGAAAGAAGCTCATATTCGAAGAGAAGGTCAAGAAGGAGCTTTTGCAAATTCTGGTCCATATCAAGCAAGGATATCGAGCAAAACCTCTATGGAGTGTGCTCGATGTAGGCCGCAGGACATGAGAAAGAGGATCAGTTCGAGGAGTATAAGCCTCTGGTCTGCATCGTGGTCCAGCATCGAGCAAGAAAGCCGATAAACGCTGCTTGAGCCATATCGAGGTTGTACATTGAGCAGAACACCGTTAGTACAACCTCGATGCAACTCATCTGCGCGTTGACCACTTGATCGTTGATGTTATCATGTTTTTAGGATTTTTATGCTTCTTTTGGTTCCCTACTATAAAAGGAAAGCCACAAAACATTGTCTTCATCCTATCTTAGTCTTTCTATCAAAAACTCACTCCTTTCATCTTGTTATAAACCTTAAAGGGCGATTTGCTCTAGTAATCATTTCCTTTAATAAAGTTTGCAGTTTTATGCTTTAATCTTATCTATTGATCTTTATTCTAGCACCTAGGTAGTTTAGATTTATCACATTTGCATTTTAATCTCATCTGATCATGTTTAATTATAAACAAATGGGATTAAACATGATTAGTAAGTAGTTTACCTTAGATTTAGGGTTCTAAGTAGGGAAAGTGATGATTAAAATGTGATTAAGGGCTGATTAGGCTTGATTAGTTTGTTCTCTGTTGTATCCTTCTCTTGCAAAGTGATTATTGTTCATAAAGCTTGTTGCTTTTGATTGAATATGGTCTTGATTGATGCATATGGTTAACTAGATGGCTTGTTATCTCATCTTTATGCATGGTTTGCTTATTTGGCTTGATATTTTAGTTTGGTCTATGTTTCCTTTGTTCAGTGACACCAAAGTGATAGTTCACCATTGCTAGATGATTCGCTTAGGGCTAGATAATGTTGGTTTTGATTTTCTTGCTTGAAGGTTAGATAGTATGCATTGAAAGATCTTGCCTTTGTTTGATTCCTCTTCTTTGCTTAGCGTTGTTAGGATGTTGAAACTGTGTGCTTAAGTCCATATTCTTGATTGGTGCTTAGCTAACTAGGTCCCTATATGGTTCACAAAATTGATAGGTTGATCTGAATTCTTGCTTGAGTGAGAGAATGTTTGCTTGCTTAGTACTTTTCTTATGCTAGAATGGTTCTTATCTTTATGCTCATGGGTGAAGAATACGCCATTACAAGTGGGTGTGAAACTTCAATCTTATTGAATATGAATTGCTTATTGACACCAAGCTGATTCCTTTTAGATACCTTGTCTAGGAGTTCAACATTGAGAAATGCTTGCTTATGAATGCTTGATGTTTGCCTTTGCTAGAAATCCTCTTGTCACTCTTAAAAACCAATAATCCCACAATTTCTTAGAACCTTAAGTCTTGCTTTTTAATTAATTGTCTTAAGATCATCTTGCTTAGTATTGCTTTAGTTATCTTTCTTATTTAGTTCTTGCTTAGTTATTGCTTTGAGTTCATTGCTTAGTCTTTGTTTACTTGCTTCTGATTTTGCTTTCTTCTTATTGCATTGTTAGGTTGCTAGAATCATTACTTTACAAACAAAATCCCCAGTCTCACTTAGCTTACAGCATTGTTTGTATCTCAACATCCACAAGTGTGTTTGACACCTAAGACCCTATACTACATCTGATTTGGGGATTAGGATGACTTTGAAGTACCAACAAGGGCCTCAAAAACCCTTGCTTCACCAATATCGAGCAAGACAGCTCGATATGTAGCTTGGTATGATCATGCGACGTTTTGTATCGGACTAGTACCTCGATATCATGCTCATTATACCTTGACTTATGCTAATTAACCCCTCTGCATTTCCTAGTCAAGGTGTATTGGCATAGGACATCGATACATAGCTCGATATGCCTTAACATGGGTGATTAATCGCCCTTTATCCTCTCAGATAAGGTATATCGGCATGTTACATCGATATGTTGCTCGACATGCACCTTATGGTGTTGTATCGACCTGGCAGTCCGATACACATAATCGATATGGATGCCAGTTAAGGCACATCGAAGTGTTTTTACCCTGATACATTGCATGTTAAGGCGTATCGTTTTGCCTTACCCTGGTACGCTGATCGATACAACATCCTCTCATATGTATCGATCAGTATCATCACGGTACACACATCGATACTGACTCAGAACATCAATAACGAGTAAGAACTGCTCGATACAATGTCTGATATAAACTGTATTAATGTGTGCTAGCCGATATGCTGGTCGGTATTGACCCTTTTGTGCCTCCTTCCTTCTTCCAAGCTTGGTTCCTCTTCCCTCGGCTTTAACCTGGTTACTAGAGACAATCAAAAACACTCACACAAACATAAAAAAAACATAAGAAAGCAAAATTATATACAAGGATACCATCCTCCCAAGTGCGCTTGTTTAGAGTCACTTAGCTTGACTTTCCTCAGCTCCTCAGTTGTGGTAAGTAGCAGGAGTCTTGGAACTCCTTGGTGTGATCTTGCTTCCTCTGACCCTCTTGGTGACTCCATCTATCTTGAGCACTGCAAAAGGCACCACCCTTAGAGCCAAATTTTCTCAAGATCACACCATCTTCCATAGGACCCAACAAAATTTCATTCACAGAATCAGAACCACCCACTTCGAGGACCTCCTCTTCAGTGGCTTCACTGAACATCTTGGACAGAGAGCTTCGATCAAAGCTTGCACCCACATTGCCATCAAACTCACGCCAATGCTTACCAACTCCCTTCAGCTTCTTAACCTCCATTGAGAAAGCTTTCTCATCTTCTAGCTTGTTCCCTTTGGATTCAAACTTCAGCACTTTCTCATTGGTTAGTCTCAGCTCTATTGTGCACTCCTTTGCATCAAAAACTGCTCCTTCTGAAGCTAAGAAGGGTCTGCCTAAGATGATGGCATTCTTGATCTTTCCCTCAACATCTAAGACCAGAAAGTCTGTTGGGATAATCACTCATTCAATCATCATGGGCACATCTTTAAGGGCTCCTAGAGGTACCTCCATCTGTTATGGTCAAGGACACATTACTCTCCTAGAATGAAGTGTAGCCCAGCGCCTTAGCTGTAGTAGAGGGCAGCAAGTTAATGCTTGCGCCTAAGTCACAAAGACAACTCCTGAACATCTTCCCTTTGAGTTCACAAGGAAGGGTAAAGCATGCAGGATCTCCAAGCTTCTTGATGTTCAATACCCCATTATTGGCTGTGGCCTCTTTCAGCTCATTCCCAACATCTAGTCCTCTGAGCTTCATCTGGTTGGCATAGAGAGTGGTGTACTTATCCACAAGCTGCTTCTTACACCTTCCAGGAAAAGGGAGAGGTGGCTTGTAAGGAGAAAGATCATATATTTTAGTTTCTTTCTCAGCTCCAACAGTCACAAGTGGTCTATTCTTCTCTTCTTTCTTAGTGGTTGCTGCTTCAAGAAGAGACTCTTTTGCATTCCCTTGGTTGGCGTCAGCTGCTAAAAACTCCTCTCCCCCACTCTGAAGTTCAATGTCCTCATTGAGCAATGAAAGGAAGTCTTCTATGACAGCCTCCTCTTCAGCTAAGAGAGTCTCTTCTGCAGTAGCTATAGCATTGCAGAACTCTTTAGGATTAGGTTCTGGTTTTCCATGAAGGTTTCCTTGAGGTTTAGGACCAGCAATGCTTTTTTTGTTCTCAAGTGTCTTCACTCTTGAAGTTAACCCATCAATCTTATTAGAGAGCTATACATGGAGAGAGTCCATCCTGTTGTAAGCCTCAACAAACTTCTTTGTGATCTCCATATTTGTAGCTTGTTGGCCTTGAAGGAGTTGTTGCAGCATTTCCTTCATCTCAGCTTCATTGGTGTTAGAGGAGCTGGCTTGGCTTTGCTGAAAACCAGGAGGAGCAAACTGCTTTGGCTGAAAATTTCCTTGGAAGTTATTCCTTGGAGCATAGTCTTGGTTGAATGGTACAAATGGTCTTTGTTGGTTCCCTTGAGACTGTTGTGGAGGATAAATCTGATCTTGGGGATTAGCAACATTGTTGCTTCTGTAGAGAGGTTGGTGTTAGGCCTGTAGTTGCCATAGTTTTTGTTGTAGCCTCCCTGATTACCCACATAGTTCATCTCTTTCACTTGAAGTTCTCCCTCATTTGGCATCTCAATCATTTCACCAACAAAATTCGGCTCCTTATGCTGCACCTGAAGCAACTTGTCAAGCCTTGAATTAGCTCCTTGAGCTCTCTTCTAGTGGGTTCTAACTCCTTCTTTGTATGGCCCTTTTCTCCTCTTTGAGTTCTGTCTAAATCTTCATTGTAATTGCCATCACTCTAAGCTAAGTTTTCAACAAGCTCAAGACCCTCATCCACATCCTTAGAGAGGATGTTCCCATTGCTTACAGTATCAAGTAACATCCTGATCTTAGACAGAGCGCCTCTGTATAATGTAGAGAGTAAGGATTCAGTTTAGAATCCATGGTGTGGGCACTGCAGTGTATAGCCTTTGAACCTCTCCCATACTTCACTAAAAGACTCATTGCTTCTTTGGGTGAACCCTGAAATTTCATTCATTATCCTTGCAGTCCTTGATGTGCTGAAGAACTTAGCCAAGAATGCCTTTTTACACTGATTCCAGCTTGTGATACTGCCTTAAGGCAAGTTCTTCTCCCAATGGTGCGCCTTATCTCCTAGAGAGAATGGGAAGAGTCTGAGTTTGAAGCTATCTCCGCTGACACCATTGATCTTGGTGAGTGAGCACAATCTGTCAAAATTTTCTAGATGGTCCAAGGGATCCTCCAAAGGCAAGCCATGGAACTTTACTGTTCTGAACCATAGAGATCAAACCAGACTTTATTTCGAAATTATTGTTCTGCACTGGTGGAGGGATGATACATGTCCTGTTGTTATAGACGTTAGGTGCATCACCAACACCAATGGGCCTCATAGGGCGTGCAGCATGTGTTGTTTCTCTCTGACCTTGCTCACCTTGGACTCCTTGCTGTCCCTGAACACCAGCAACTCCCTGAACACCATGTGCTCCTAGTGGTCCCTGAAATCGTTGATCATCTATACCATGCTCCATATTGAGCTGATGAAACCTTTGCAGTCTCTCTCTTTCCATGTTTGCTCTCAATGCTCCTTCAATCTGCTGATATGGAAGCAAATTCTGATTTCCTTTTGATCTCAGGTTCATGCACCTATAAGGGCAAGAGCAAACTTTCAAATCAGTAACTAAACAGAAAATAACAGCCTAATCTCAAGCAATCTACAAATCATAATGCTTAGATCAAGCTCATATGGCATACTCAAATCCTAACACACTAATGTCATTGCAGTATGAAAGGTCGAGGTCCTCCTTGTCAATATGTTGCTCTTGTACACCATGTTCCTTCTGTATCGACATGAAGTCATCGATACACAGTCTGATATGCTCCATATTGATCAGACCACTTCGATATCCTGCTCAATATTGGTCCATCCGACCTTATCCTTCTCTTGCTCCATTCCCAGCTCACATCCATTGCACCACTTGGTCTCCAAACTCCTTCTAGTACCTGAATAAAACTCCAAAGGTATGCAAAATGCAATGCATCTCCTAAAACTACATTATCTCCTAAATGTATGCAAATGGGATAAGAAGAAGCAAAATATTCATGTTTAAAAGACTAAAACTAGTGATGAATGCATGTTAAGATGGTATAAATAGTGGAGATATCAAGCATCTATCTTGTTGTGAACTTCAGCAAACTTCTTGTGAATCTCAATTATTGTATTAGCTTGTCCATTCAGTAGATGATGTACCATATGTTTGACTTCAGGATCATGAGCACTTGTTGAGGCTTGTGCATTGCCAAAACCTGGTGGAGCAAAATCTGGTTTAGGCTTAAAGATACTTTGCTGAAACCGCCTTGGTTGCCTTGAAATAGTGGTCTTGGAGCAAAGTTTTGCTGCTGAATGTAAGGGACAAAAGTTTTGTTCCCTTGACCTTGTTGAGCGCCTTGTTAAGGATAGACCTGATCTTATGGATTCGCTACATTTTTGCTCTTGTAAGAGAAGTTTGGGTGGTTCATATAGTTATTGAAACCTCCTCCTTGGTTCATGTAGAAATCTTCCTCTTTAAGAGCAACATCCTCTTCTTGCACTTGACCATCTTCACAAACAAAATTCACAGCTTTGAAGGAAGAGCTTAGAAGCTTGTCTAATTTCTCATGTAAGGCTTTGATCTCCTTCTTAGTTACACTATCTCCTTCAGTTGTGGAGCTTCTTGAAGTCCTATCAAATTCCTCATTGTAATTCCCATCAGACAGCGCAAAGTTCTCAACCAATTCTAGACCCTCTTCCACATCTTTCCCTAAAACATTTTCCATTATAAGCTGTATCCAAGAGCATCCAGAACTTAGGAAGCACGCCTCTGTATAGTGTACTAAACAATCTATCATTGCTGAATTCATGATAAGGACATTGAAGAGTGTAGCTCTTTAACCTTTTCCATGCTTCACGAAATGTTTTATTGCTATGTTGGGAGAAGCTTGAGATATTTTTCCTTAACTTGGCTGTTCTTGTATTGGAGAAGAACTTGCTTAGAAAAGCTTTCTTACAGTCATTCCAAAATGTGATAGAGCCTTGTGGAAGTGTCTTCTCCCACTGATGTGCCTTGTCTCCTAGACTGAAAGGGAACAGCCTTAACGGCAAGCCATCTTCTAAAACACCTTAGATCTTAGTCATGGCGCAGATTCTATCAAACTGGTCCAAATGATCCAAGGGAACCTCTATTGGCAAGCCATGAAATCTGTTTGCTTACACCATGTTGATGATCCCAAGCTTGATCTCAAAGTGATTTTGCTGAATAGGAGAGACTAGTATACCATTCTTGTTGTTGTATGTGTTAGGCGCATCACCAGCTCAAATCTGCCTTGGAGCTCTATCACCATGCAAGGGAGCTCTCTCAAACTGTTGGTCCTGAACAATTGATGGACTTCTAGGAGCTTGTTAATCAGGTCCTTGTGGAACAGGAACTTCATCTGGAACCTGATCAGCCATTGGTAACCCTTCTTGTTTCTGAACCCTTGACCTTTGTCTTCTAACACTTGCTCTTTATCTAAATGATGGATGTTGTCTACTAGTGGAAGAAGATTGTTAGAGCCCTTTGATCTGAGGTTCATACTATGTGGTACCTGAAACAAGTTACAGTAAACAAAACTTAGTACTGAAATAAGAGCCTAGACTATGCAAGATAGCAAACTCCAATACACAAATCCCAGGTAAGGCAACGACGCCATTTGACACAAGAATTTTTATGTCTTGAGTGCAACCTCAATGCACTAGATGTAGTATAGTGGCAAAGAGTTTAATCAATCCAAACAAGGGAAGTTATAAGAGATGCAGCTAACTTGTAGAGCTAGGCAAATATGTTTTCAAAGAGGTTCACAATCAAACAAGGCAAGATTGTAAACAAGTAATCAAGTGACAAGAGTAAATAAAGCAATACTAGATGAATGCAAACAGAGGAAAACAGAGCAAGACTAAGCAAAGTTCGAATTATTATTAAAAGCTAGGATCAAGATTAAGGCAATATGATTTCAGATGGTTTAAATCATGACTAGGGTAAAAAATGAATAATTAATGTCTAGTCTCTAAGCAAGACCACTAATAAATACTAATCTAATCATTTAGCAATAATCTCTTTACTAATTATACTCCTAACCCACTTTCAATGGTGGAAATGCAATCAATAAGCATTGAACATAAGGTCCTTTAAGCCTAACAAGCATCTTAGAGGGCAAAGCTTACTCATTTATCAAACAATGGATCCAACACTGACTCACAGTTCCATGTATAATCAGCATTCGAAATCAGTTCCGTATCCTTTAAGAGCTAAAGCATTAAGATCAAATGTGCAAGAAATACTAGATGCTAAGAGCCCTGACAATAAAAATATCAATTTCAAGCAACAAACTTCATTCAAGCATTTTGATAAACACTTAACATGCAGGTCAAGGCGCCTAGAATCATTTTCTCAATAAAGGATGTACTAAGCATTAAACATAATTGTAAGAAAAGAAATTAAAAAAGATCTAACAACCTATCACCCTAATCAATAATTAAACCATCCTAATCTACCCTCATCTCAAGCCTAAAAGTGGACTACTCACTAATCATGTTTAAATCCTCAAAAATTAAGGTTCAACATGATTAGAGGAAAGCAAAAGACAAGATATTCAAAGGAAATAACAATACTTAAGCAATAAAACCCCAAGATTCGAAGATCTCTTAGCAAGTTCTTAATAAGGAAGGTCTTTGAGCTAAGATAATGAAAACTGATAATGATAGATAAGATAAGGATAAGTGGAGGTCTTAACATAGGCTATTTGTACGACAATCCTAAAAATAGACCTAGTCAACTAAAATACAAAAAGTCAACAAGTCAACTATGGTCAAAGTTCCTAAAATAGCCGGCACCGAGGAAGAAGTGAAGTTGATCTCCTCGGTGCAACACGTTGGTACAATGGTGAGAAGACTGTGTCTGGGACTTGGCTCAGATGGAAGCTCGGCTTTGAGTCGCACCATGGAAGATATCGGGTTAGTTTCCTCGGTTCACTGGTCGATATGTCCTGAAACTTCATACGGAGCAAATGCATTGGGGTATGGAGGCCTTTTCATTGGTATGATCGCCATCGATGAGATCACTCGGTGTACCGACATGCCTTTGCTCGGTGCAGATTGCACTGTGGAAGGGTGGCATTGGTTTGCTCGGTGCAACACCTCGGTATGGGCACTTCTTCACACCTTGAACTGCTTCTCCTTGTTGAGCCTACTTCCTTTGCATGATCCATCCTATTGTCCAGTGCTCCTTTAGCTCTATAAGGACCTGAAAACACTTTCAAAATGCAATCATAAGGTATATGTATGCTATGCATGAAATGGATGAAAAGAAGACACAATTGGGCTTAAAAGGGTAAAATGTGATGCAAATCCTATACTATATAACTCCTAATATGATGGAATAATGTATTCTATCACGTACCCCTTTGATATACACTTTCCATAAATATATGTCTTATGATGTCATGCTTAATAACACATCTGATGCATTATCTATCTGATAGCTCACAGAATTTGCATCTTCAATCTCCCTATTTTTAACTTAGTTTGATACTCAAGCACCAAGCTTTTTAATGATCTGAAAATCCCCCGCAGGGACACACAAAAGAACCATACAAAGCAGTATCCAAACCCAAGCATAAAGAACTCCCCTATGAATTTTGTTACATCTACATCATCACGATCAATGTAATGAACATCAGTTCCCTAAAAACTATTATCTATCTTATCTACCCCTGCTTGAGTTTATAATTGAGTAAAATATTTATATATTGTTGCATACTCTATTACATGCCCTATCACAGCCTCTCACACATGACATCCATCAGTCGTCAACACAGACAAGTTTTCTTTTTCTTTTCTGATTTTGAATAAATTTACTTGTATGTGGACGACTCAACAAACTCAGCATCTCTTTATCCCATTATTCATCTACCTACTTATATTGTAACATTTCACATTCATATCTTTGTGAAGGTTCTTTCGTTGATACACTCCTTAATTGCTTCTCACCGGCACTGAGCGTCCACTATAACAACTTAATACACCTCTTAAACAATTGAATAAAGAAGTACTTGCAGAATATTCAAACTTCTTCATCTACCCCTTTTTGAACCTCTCAGAGTTTCGAACATATTGATTTCCTTTATATTTGATCTCTTCTGTAGAAGTACTTGTTACAGCTCCTGTTCTCAAATCTGTTATAAAACACGTGTCCAATATAATGCATGTAGCCTCCTTGTAACAGATTTCTGAGATGTCTCAGGAATACAAATTTTCTTCTTTTCTGAGTTGTTTCCCCTGTACCACATGCTAGTGTTCTCCTTTCTACCCAGACTATTATTTTTTTCATTCAATGAGTTCTCTAAATCCTTTAAACGATTCTTTTCATTCTCTTTTACAAGTTCTTTTACTTTGGTGTGCAACCACTTATAGTTTACTTGAACCTATCCTAATTCGGTGACTGGGCAGCAGAGGGAGCTTGGTTTGAATTGTAATTTGTTTGAGAAAGCAATACTTGTTTTTGGTGTGGGTATTTGTATCTGGGATACACGTATCTAATTGAACACAAACGGGTAAATTCATTTCGACACACATGTCTAGATTTGTGAGTCATTATCTGGTCGATGACTTTTTGATGCCGTCTGACCATTTTGAGAAACAAAATCCAATAGCTCTTTTGGTCAAAGCTCCATTAAGAAATAAGAGGCGGAAGGTTAAAACCATTTCATCTATGAATCGAATTCTAAGATTTCGAGGTTTAAAAAAGAGAATTAAAATAATATATCAACTAAAATTTGATTACCATTTTTAAATATATCAACTTTTTTAATTACCGAATATATTTTTGTGTTTTTTTCAGCTAAACTGACAAAGAGTTCTAAAACCTTTACAGGCGTAGGTTATACTACATATTGTTGTGATGAATTAGGGAATAGTAAAAAGCTAGCTTGTTGGTAATAAATTGGAAGGTGAGAGATATTGAAGGAAACATTGCTTTGAAAACAAAGAACGATCTTAAAGAGGACAACGCTGAAGAGGATAACTATAATGTTAGTCTGGCGGATTCTAAGAGTGTAGACATTCCTAATATGGAGTTGAATGATCTCATAGATGACAATCGGTCTTGAAAAAATATTGAAGTCGGTGAAGAGGATGCACTTAAAGCTAAAGCCAAACTAGAGGCAAAAACAACGACAATCCTAGAAACCAAATATCATTGTGTTAAAGTGCATGTTTATCCAATTAATGCGAAGGATGATGCAATTTAGAATATTATATGAAAGACCATCTCCATCGAGAATATTTCGATGGATATTTCAATATTAAAATAATAAAAATAAAAAAAAGGTGAAAAAGGTGAAAAATCATGAAAATCGATTCTTATTTGAGATACTATGAAAATTTCAAATGTCTTTTGTTCTTTTTATTGGTTTATTTTTTTTCTTGAAATCAAAATTCTTCTTCTGTGAATTTCTTTTCGGTTTTGAATCGATGAGAATACTCTAACGCTGGAGAAAAAGTATATCCAAAGAGTTTTCAGATGTGATGTGTGTAGGGATACGCAAGGTAAAATTTAATTTTTGTTTTCTGTTTTTAATATTTTTCTATTTAAATAGATTTACATTATGTTAAACAGACGAGAGACAACGAAACGGTGAACCGAAGAAACCAAAGGCAAGTCTAGCCTAATTGGACATCTTTGAAGACATTTGCTTTCATGCAAAGAAGCTAAAAAACAGTGAATGTGAGAACCTTGCTGATATTATGAATGATATCTCGTTGGTTTACGTAGAATCATACATATTATTTGCGAAGTAAAAATACTACGTGTTCACGTTCATTCTCAACAATATTTTTATTTTTTTACTCTTAATGAAAATCTACACTATTATTCTTAGTTTAGTGTTAATTTCAATTTGTTATACTAGTTGATCGGTTACTCGGATAAAAATGGTCTGATTTTAATATAATCACTTTTAAATAAAATTTCAGGTGATAAGATCAAATCTATGTTTATAGGGAGGAAATTTAATAAATATGTTATAATAATATCATATATATAGTAAAAAAGACTTTTCGTGTTTAATATGGAGAATATAGTACATAAAAATGTAACAATTACTAAACTAAATTATTTGGTATTATCACAAAGCTATAATATGGAAATCGAGTTATTATCAAATCTAATTATTTGGTATTATCACGAGTTATAATATGGAAATCGATTTATTCGGTATTATCAATGTATTAAGATTTTTTTTTAAAACTAATTAATTGGGTCACTCTAGGTGATCGAATATGTATAAATACTTTTGATTCTTATTGAGAGTATAAACTTCATGCTATCACATCATCTCTATTTTTATCGGGGGTAAGGTTTACCTCTCTTATTAATTTTGATTTTGGATAGTGTTTATGTATTATTCTTTCGTTATTTATTTCTCGAATTTTTTTTAAAAGTTTGTTATATTGATGTTGATATCACTTTTCCTAACATCATATTTGACTATAGTGTATGTTGTGTTATGTATCTGTGTTTATCGTATGCAGGTTGCTGGTGGTTCTCCGTTTCTTCTCTTTATTTTTGATCGTTGGTAAGTTGAATGTACTGATTTATTTTTTAGTTCTCTCTCTTTTGTTGTTGTCTTCTTTTCATGGTTAGTTCTTATAATCTTTTTGTTCAATTCTTAAACGTCTATTGTTTGTTGTTCACTTGTGTTTCTTCGGTGTGGGTTTTTAATGGTCTTCGCTGGCTGATCTGCGTATTACTCTCACCTATCTTTTCTTTTGACCATATTTAAGTTGAAATTACTATATAGATTTTAGGGTTTATTCTTTTGCTATGGTATTTTTTTTATATCGAGTATTGTTTTGTTAAATTTATTTATTTATTGTCTACATGTATTTTTATGGTGTAAATTTTTTGCTGTTCGTCACTATGTGATCTGCGTCGCGTCGTGTCTCTTTCTGATTTTGTTCAGAGGTAGTGTTTTATGTACCGGAGTTCTTAAAGTTTGTTATTCTTTTATTATGGTTTTATTCTTATTTTTTTGACATCTGCTGTTTTTTTTTATATTCTTCGTTTGTTGGACCGTGTGGTGCACTATAATATTGACGATGGTTTCCAGTGGTTAGTGTTCCGATTTATTATTGCTTATTTACGCATGCTCTATGTGTTTAAAATTTTTGTTTTTATGTTCTGAGTTTTTTGTTTTCTTTTGTTATGTATGAATTGTTAATTTCGGTTATGACTTTGTAGATACTTATGTCTTGCCATATCACCTTTATGGGAAGAATATCACTTCGGCTTTGTTAAAGTTTACCGTTTGGATGGAGTGTAATAAGATTTATCCTGAAACAAGAGAGTTAACTTACGTTTCTTTCGAAGTGGGTATGAGACTAGAAGAGTAAGTATTGGTAGCCTTGACGACAAGGTCCCCCAAAGCCAGGACGTTTAGTATGTTGTCTTGAATCTTTTAGATATATTTATTACTTGAGACTTTTGTTGCTTAGGGTAAGAGGTCTGATTTCTTTTGTGTCTATAAGGACGGTAGGTGGTATTGTTTAATCTACTTTCAAGGATGCATGCCGTGTTGTGGGTCTGCTCGACGATGATCAAAAGTATGTTGTGGCGTTGATTGAAGCAAAATGATGGTATACTGTCTGATCAGTGTGTGTTGCGGAGATTGTTACCTGTGTTATTATTGTTTTGTTGGACATGTTGTCCTCATCTGTGACTTTGTGTTTTGATGCAATAAAATTTAATCGTGTTTCTTTGAATTATCGTCCGAGTTTAGATTGATGGTTAATTAGTTGGTTGGTTTTCATAGTCATCTTTACAATTCTATGTATTTGATTTACATCAATTGAGATAGGTCTATTTCAAAACTCTAAAGAATGTTTAGGTCTGCGAGATAAATGTAAATCTTCTATTTATCTAATCAAACTTTAGAAGAGACGGGAGGTCGGCCTTGTCAAGAAAAAAGTTTTCTTAGTTCAAGAGGGGAAGTTATCTCTAAAATACCAACCTAGATGGGGTATAAATAAAGAAGTCATCTACTTCTGCGGGTTTCCACAAATCATCTCTCGAAACTTAAGGAAAACTAGCTATTCTATTATTCTTAGCTATCGAGTTACTTTGTTGGGGTCGGTTTCCACCCGATGAAGTCAATGGTGAAATTGACTAAGTATAGAAGTTATTTTGAACAATGTACAAACCGTGCACATTTCATACACGGCGAGCCGGTCGCCTCGCCCAAACTATGCATGGTGAGGCGAACCGTGCAAACCTTGTACAAAAGACGAGTCGGTCGCCTCGCCCAAACTTTGCACGGCGAGGCGAACCGTGCAAACCTTGTACAAATGGCGAGCCAGTCGCCTCGCCCAAACTATGCACGGCGAGGCGAACCGTGCAAACCTTGTACAAACGGCGAGCCGGTCGCCTCGCCCAAACTATGCATAGCGAGGCGAACCGTGCAAACCTTGTACAAATGACGAGCTGGTCGCCTCGCCCAAACTTTGCACGGCGAGGCGAACCGCGCAAACCTTGTACAAATGACGAGCCGGTCGCCTCGCCCAAACTTTGCATGGCAAGGCGAACCGTGTAAACCTTGTACAAATGACGAGCCGATCGCCTCGCCCGGACTATGCACAGCGAGGCGAACTGTGTAAACCTTGTACAAATGGCGAAGCGAACCATGCAAGTTTTATACACGGCGAACCGGCAGCCTTGCCCGAACCATGAACGAGGCAAGGCAAACCGTGCACGAACCGTGTGAACCCGAGATGAACCGTTTGTGCAAACCAACCATATGTGGAACTCTTAGGGTCGACCTATAAACGTTCGTGGGCCGAGCTAGAACATCTCATTAACAATCCGAGACAAAGGCTCGGAAATAATAAGTCTGAAACTAAGCGTTGTTCAAGTTGGCCGAGCCCAAATCTACGAAGAAGTCCAAAGCGGTGTTTACCCTAGAAGACGAAGCCTTGAGGATGGGGGTGCCGCAAAGGAGATAAGAAAGAAAATCTACGAAGTATATCCCTAGATTTTTGCCTAGATTACGATAGCAGTTGTATAAATAGCAAGTTAAATTCATTAGCTCAACAGACCTTTTGACCTAGCAAAAGACTTAGCAATACTTGTACCAAAAAGCTTATCTGAACAGCACTAATAAAATCACCATCTTTGGATCTTTGTTCTCTCGCGTTTTAACTTAGGATCTTTTTACATCCTCTTTTATTTTTAACAGACAAATTCTATTGTGTGAAATCCAGCCCACACAATTTGGCACTAGAAGGAGGAGGGTTAGAAGAATTCTTACACCCACGAACCAAGAGACACAAGATCTGAAGAGATGTCCACTGGAGCATAAGACGGAGATAACACCGGAGTCGGGCGAGGCGATGGAGGCGCAGGCGATGCAGTTCAGCATCTGCAGACGCAAGCCGAGGTGCTCACGACTGTCCTAGCCGAGGTGAAGGAGATGTTGGCGACACTGACGAAGAAGACGGGAGAGCAAGACAAAACCCTTGAGGCGTTAGCAGCGGAGAGTCGAGCCCAAAGTCAACGCATCGGGAGCATCCTCCCACCGACGAATCCACCAGACAGGTTCAGGAGACACGGACTCAACCCTACGGCACTCAATTTCTCTACACCAGTGACGAGCAGCAGCAGGCCCGGAGGTTCAGGAGATCTCCAATCACGACCTGCCCCCGAAGAACAGACACCTGCCGCTACAAGGCCAACATCACAGTTCCACCACGCTTGAACCGAAGAGGAGTCACCCAGGAACAGGGAGGCCAACAGCCAAGCGGAACCAGTGGCAAACCAGTTGGGAGCGAGCCCAATCCGGTTACAGACGAGGAGACACAAACGGACCCGACCCAACTTGTTACAAACAATACCACGTCGATGCAGATCCGAGCCGAAGGAGATGTTTCCGATGCGGAGCACGAGCATGACTCGGACGAGGAGAATGAAGATCTCGCATGGGACAAACAAGCGCGATACCCCGAAGAGCACAGAACCACAAATCGGAGCCACTTTATCCAACAGGAACAAGGGAGCCGAGGAGGAGAGGCCCTTAGTGAGATCTGAGCGGACTTAGCCCGAGTGAATGCCGAAGTGCGAACCATCCGATCTGAGGTGCATAAGGCGACCAACGCAGCACCGGAGATAGACTTGCTGCTAGAGGAAGTCCAGAAGACCCCGTTCACCGTTCGGATCACCGAGGCGAGAGTATCTGACCTTGGGAAAATCAGACTACCTACCTACGAAGGAACGACCGATCCAAAGGAGCACGTCAGGACGTTCAACACCGCGACGTCGAGGTCCAAATTCAAGGAGAATGAACGAGACAGTGGTTTCTGCCTTCTCTTCGTAGAAAGCCTTCGAGGAGCAGACCTTGAATGGTTCTCGCGATTGGAACGGAACTCAATCGATAACTTCAAAGAATTGACCAGGGAGTTCATGAAACAATATTCCATGTTCATGAATCAAGGCGTTTCAGACGCTGACCTATGGACCTTGTCCCAAGGACCGACCGAATCACTGAGAGCGTTCATGGGTCGCTTCAAAGCAGTCATGTCTAAAGTAGAGAATGTGAGCGACAAGGGAGCACTCGTCGCTTTAAAAAAATCTCTCTGGTATAAGTCGGAGTTCAGGAAGGAAATAAACTGAAACAAGCTGCAAACTATCCAGGATGCCATGCACCGCGATTTTGGACTTTATATTGGAAGAGGAAGAATTCAAAACTTTAGACCAACGCTTTGGTTCGGGGAAGGCGAGTAGCAAGAATCAAGTCACGGCGCCGAGTCAACCATCCCAAAAGAAGAGTTACCAGAGCAACTCGTACGTACACCATGAAGGACCAAATTTCTGCGGAGCCCATAACTATCGAATAGGCACTGGCCGAGGCAAACTCCCGTGGAGTAATACCTGGATGAGAAACCTGAACTCGTATGACGAAAAAGCATACTGCAAAGTGCACAAGGCCTATGGACACCCGACGTCGAAGTGCCGAAAAATCAGGGCTAAACTCACGGAGAAACTCATAGCAGGAGAGCTCGGAGACGCGGTGACCTTGAAGGACCTCGAAGGGGAAATCGCAGTAGAAGCAGAGCAGCAAGGCGAGCCAGCTCCAGAAGAAAAAGGCCCCGAGACGAGGAGAGACCCCGAGGCGAGGAGAGATCCCGAGGCAAGGCCGCGTGCAACCCCGAAACGTAATCGAAAGAATGATAAGGAAACTGAACCAGGCACATGACAAAGGATAAACATGATCATGGGCGGATCGCAATATTACCGAGACAGTATCTCCACGATCAAATCCTTTCAAAGGCGAGCCGACGCGAGCATCAACTGGTCCACGCCAACAAAAAATCCAAACGATATCATCACCTTTGAAGAACGGGAAACCATGGGCATCGATAAGCCGTATAATGACCTGCTTGTCATTCAACTGGTCGTAAACGATCATGACGTGGCGAGAGTTCTCGTCGATACCGGGAGTTCCGTAGATTTTATCTTTCGGGATACCCTAGTCAAAATGGGAATCGATATGTCCGAAGTCAAGTTGACCCCGAGCCCTCTGACTGGTTTCGCTGGGGATACGATAATGACGCTGGGGACCATTAAGTTGTCTGTCCGAGCCAGAGACGTGACTAGGATCATCGATTTTTCATCATGGGAACGCCGTGGATAAACTCTATGCGAGCTGTTGCCTCAACTTACCACTTGTGCTTAAATTTCCCAGGCCCGAACGGGATAAACAAAAGGAGTCCAGGATATACTTCATGGCCGAACACAAACTCAGAAACCCCAAGACCGAGGCGAAGGGAGATACAGAGCGTAAGAAGAACAAGACGAACCGTGAAGCAAAACTGAGGCGGTCAAAGCTTTTATAGCAATTACAGAAGTTGGAGGAAGGAGAAGGTGAGCAGCCGAGGTGCGCCCCTGTAATCTCGGTGTGCATAGACGAGGCGAACCCGGAGAGATGCATAGAGATCGGAGCCGAGCTAGAGGAGACATAAAAAACCGAGCTGATCTCTTTCCTAAAGGAGAACATCAATACCTTCGCATGGGCCGCGGAGGACATGCCCGGGATCAGCATCGATGTTACATGCCACGAGCTGAACGTTGACCCGACCTTGAAACCAGTGAAGCAGAAGAGAAGGAAGCTCGGGCCGGAGCGAGCCAAAGCAGTGAACGACGAGGTGAACAGACTCTTGAAAGTAGGATCTATTGCCGAGGCAAAATACCCGGACTGGCTCGTGACCCCAGTCGTGGTCAAAAAGAAGAATGGGAAATGGCAGATCTGCGTCGACTTCACAGATCTTAACAAAGCATGCCCGAAGGATAGCTTCCCGCTACATCACATAGATCGCCTCGTCGTAGCGACTGCTGGCAACCAACCCCTTTTGTTTATGGATGCTTTTTTGGATATAATCAGATTCTGATGAATCCCGACGACAGAGAAAAGACAGCATTCATAACGGACTTGGGCATATACTACTACAAAGTAATGCCTTACGGGCTCAAGAATGCTGGGTCGACCTACCAAAGGCTGGTCAATAAGATATTCGCCGCGCAACTCGGAAAAACAATAGAGGTATATATAGATGATATGTTGGTGAAGTCACTCAAAGAGAAGGATTACGTCGCCCACCTCAGAGATTGCTTCGCCCAGCTAAATCAACATAACATGAAATTAAATCCGACGAAGTTCCGGTTCGCAGTAACCTCCAGAGAAATTCTCAGATACTTGGTGACAAACCGAGGAATCGAAGCAAATCCGAAGCAAATCGACGTCTTGATTCAGATGGCATCGCCCAAGAACAAATGAGAAGTGCAGCGACTGACTGGACGTGTTGCCGCGCTAAACCGGTTCATCTTAAGGTCGACGGATAAATGCTTGCCATTCTACGACACGCTCCGAGGCAATAATAAATTTGAGTGGACGGAGGAGTGTGAGCAGGCCTTCCAGGAGTTAAAAAGTTACCTTGCTACCCCGCCCGTGCTTGCAAAACCAACTGAGGGAGAGCCACTGTACCTATACATCGCTGTCTCAGTTACAGTAGTAAGCAGAGTCCTGGTCCGAGAGGAGCAAGGTGAACAGAAGCCCATCTTCTACGTAAGCCAAACTCTGGCCGATGCGGAGACGCGATACCCACAAATGGAAACGTTAGCACTCGCAGTGGTGATGTCCGCACGAAAGCTCAGGTCGTACTTCCAGTCGCACTCTATCATATTGCTAACCTCCTCCCCACTATGGGCTATACTGTACAGTCCAAGCCAATCCGGAAGACCAGCCAAATGGGCAATGGAGCTTAAAGAATATGATATCGAGTCCAAGTAGAATCTCAAGTCCTGGCGGATTTTTTGATCGAACTCCCAACCGAAGGGACCGACGAACCAACCCAAGATTTCACTTGGATCCTCCACGTCGACGGCTCGTCATCCAAGCAAGGGTTAGGAGTCGCGATCCGGTGGACTTCGCCAACTAGAGAAATCTTGGAGCAGTCTTTCCGATTAGCTTTCCATGCGTCAAACAATGAAGCTGAATATGAGGCCCTGATCGCCAGACTCAGATTGGCTCGTGGGCTTAAAGTCAAAAAAAATCGTGCTTTTTGCGACTCCCAACTCGTCGCGAACTAATTTAATGGAGAATACACGGCGCAAGACAAGAAAATGGAAGCATACTTGAACATCGTCCAAACACTCGCTGAAGAGTTTTCAGAGTTCGAACTAACAAGAATACCCCGAGGCGAAAATGCTCAAGCCGATGCACTGGCAGCCCTCGCCTCGTCCTCATATCCCGGCTTGAAGAGAGTCATCCTAGTGCAGTTTATCGAGCGACCTAGCATCAAAAATCCCGAAACAGTCAACCTGATCGATCCGGTAGAAGAAGAGGAGGCGGTAGTCGACGAACAAGCGCAGGAAGTCGGGCCAGCCAATAATGGACAAGCGGAGATGGAGACAGAACCGCAACAGGAGAACGAGTACGGATGCGACCATGAATGGATGGGACCAATCCGATCCTACATAATGGATGAAGAAGTTCCAACAGACAAATGGGCGGCTCGAAAACTCAAATCCCAAGCAGCTCGGTATATCCTACTCGACGGCGAAGTATTCAAATGGAGATTCTCGGGACCATTAATGACGTGCGTTGAGGGCCATGAAACAAGGAAGGTCATGGAAGAAGTTCACGAGGGCTCGTGTAGAAATCACTCTGGCGGAAGATCGTTGGCAATCAAGATCAAGCGTCACGGATATTATTGGCCAACCATGGCGAAAGACTGCAAAATATATTCGCGAAAATACGAGAAGTGCCAGTGCCAGCGCCACGCCCCAACAATCCACCAACCCACGGAATTGCTGTCTTCCATCTCCTCACCGTACCCCTTCATGCGATGGTCGATGGACATCATCGGCCCGCTACATCGATCGAAGCAAAAGAGATTTCTCCTTGTCCTGACTGATTATTTTTCCAAGTGGGTCGAGGCGGAATCGTACGCTAGCATCAAGACGCCTAAGTCGAGAGTTTCGTGTGGAAGCACATCATATGCCGACATGGAGTCCCTTACGAGATTGTGACCGACAATGGTTCCCAATTCATCTCCACTCGCTTCGAAACTTTTTGTGAAAAGTGGAAGATAAGGCTCAGTAAATCCACGCCTCGTAACCCACAAGGCAACGGACAAGCCGAGGCGGTAATCAAAACCATACTCGATGGCCTATAGAATAGAATGCGTAATTCCCCCCCCCCCCCCGGCAAATTGGGAGATAACAGGGAAGGGCCTTACCGCATTACCAAGGTAGTCCGACCTGGCGTTTACGAGCTCGTCAACAACGCAACTGACGTTGCAGTACCAAGATCCTGGAACGTGATGCACCTACAGAAGTAATATTTCTAAGTCATTCTAACAAAACCATGAACTACGGGGCGGTTTGATCCTCGAAAGGGGTACGTAGGCAGCTCGTCTCATGACGAGTTCAACTGCCCCCCCTCCCGGGGGGGGGGGGGGGGGGGGGGGGAGTGCAGTATGTATACTCGTATACTCCCACGCTTCACTTAAATCAAAGAGCAAGTTTACTCAACTCACACATCAACTCTTATCGCTCACCTCGTCCGTTGTTGGCCACAACAGACGAACTATTACATCCTTTACGGATTCTAACTCCTGCGTTCTCACTGGACAATAGGGTTCTCAAACATCCTTCACGGATTAAAGCGCGCTATATAAGTCATGGCCGGGTATACTCCGGTCAAACATCATTGGATAAATCCCATACGAAGTTCTTTATGTTTTGCCGGAAAAATGGATAATTAAGTCGAGTTGGGTTCGCAAGTTCTAAAGCTGTGGCTGAACATCCTAAAACCCAACAACAGTTCGCCCTAAGCAACGTTGGTCATATAACACCTCACGAACATAATATTCACGGCTGTTCGTAGAATACGAGGTACCCATATATGTTCAAACTTAAACCCAGCAAAACGCCTCGCTCCTTAGCAACGCTGGTCATTTACGCTACATAGCATTCATAGGTCATTCGTGACCAAGACATTACGGCTCGTCCAGCCGCAGCTCGTCTCTTAAAACACTTTTGGAATTTCCTATCTGATGTGCACGATCAAGTACATAATATCTGAATATGTTCAAACATAAACTCAGCAAACACCTCGCTTCTAAGTAACGCTGGTCATAAACACTATGAAGCACCTGTGGGTTGACCGCAGTCAAAATACCCCAGCTCGCCCATTTTCAGCTTGTTTCCCGAAACACTTCGGAAACACTGTTTTATCACAAAAATACTAAACACATTCAAACTTGAAACCTAGGCAAACGCTTCGCCTCTTAGCAACATTACGCTTCATCTAAACGCGTCCAAACTTGAAGTCTAACCTTAATAATCGTCTCGCGAGTAGGCATTATCAGACAAACATGAAGCCATCGCTTCGCCAAGATCCCGAGCAGAGCAAAACGCTTCGCCCGAACACAACTCAACTCTTACTTGTTAAAGCATAGAAGGGTCGCAATGATCCACTCTAGACCCAATAGTCACCTCGCCTCTGAACGGCTCTGGTCCTAACCACTACGCCTCTTTCGGCTACGGCTCGTCCTATAAAAAAAGACGAGTCGGAAAAACTCTTTAACTGTTTAGAGTATAAAGAATCAGACATGTTCAAGCTTATAACTTAAGTACATCGCTTCACCGTAATCCAGAACAGAACAGCAACGCTTCAGCTCGATAACAAAGTACAATATCATATAAAATCCATAGCATAAGGTCTAAATGGATAAAGCCGTCCAGGCACCAAGTTCAAAACGTAAAGCGCATCCGATACATGGATGCTCAACAAAAAAAGACAGATAAAAACCGAGTCAAATAAAACACTGCCTAAATAGTAGGCTCGGACGTCTCAACGGTCTTGGATGCCCTCGCTACATCCTGTTGTGAGCTCTTCACGGCGATAAAGTCGTCAACTCCAGGAGTATTGACATTCAATCCTGCAGAATCTTCCACTCCAGCCTTCGAGGCCATAACTTCCATCGATTCATTAGCGAAGAATGGCAGAACAGAATCGCTGGAAACCGGAGAAAGCTTCAGGTCCTCTCGTAAGTCAGTCGCAAGACGCTCGAACTCTGCATCAGCATCGGCAAGCTCCTCTTTCCACCTGGTGAGAGTCGCCAGCTCTTCCTCCAGCGATGGAGGATTGTCGCCCATAAGTAGCCCGACAAGCTGGAGATTACCCTCGGCCTGAGCAAGTTCGACGACTTTCGTTCGAGCAGGCCCCTTTAACTTCTCGACTTTCTCCTCGGCTAGATGAATACGACTCTGTAACTTCTCGCTAAGCTCCTGTCTCGCCTCTCTTTGCGCTTTTCTGGTAGCTCTCTCTCAGCATCTAGCTGTCGCCTGAGGGAAGCATTTCAGACTCTCGCCTGATTTTCTGCTCGCTGAGACAAGTGGCGCGACTCTCTGCTTCGTCTCGCTTCTTCTTAAACTCGTCTCTCTCATCTTCGAGTTTCTTCATGCGAGCTTCAGCTCTCTCTAGCTCGACGGCATGCCTCTTTTCAACCTCATCAATCTTGGCCTTAAGAGCAACTGTATCGCCTCGAGCCTCTTCAACGCGACGTGAATCTTCTCGGGAGTCTCATTCATACCCCGCAATCACCTCGTTTGCCGCTTCAATGAACCAAAAACAAACCAAAATACGTCCGAAGTCGACAAGGAGAGAAATCAAGCTCGATTCAAAAAATAGAAGAAAATTACCTTAATCCCCTTAAGCGACATCTTGGCGTATTTCTTGCCTCGGGTGAGAGTGTCCGGCGATGGCGGGCGTTATCCCGGGCGAATGATTTTGGAGAAAAGTGTCACGGACGCAGCGGCCTCGTCAACTGGCGCGTCATCTGCAACCAGAGGAAGGTTTGCATCGGGAACAGGTGCAAGTGCCGGAGGATTGCGCCTCGCTTTCTTCTTGTAACCACCCGCGTCGACTACTCTCTCCTTCGGAGCAACGCGCTTCAAAGGCCTCTTGTCCGCGTCTTCCTTGTCTGCGTTACTCGCTGGTGTCTTAATCTTCCCTGCGTGACAAGACAAAGTCGATCCCCCAGGTCGCGAAGTAATCTTCAGACCTGCAACAATCTCAGAAGAAACGCGAGTCGGCTACAATCCCTGAGGCGAATACATCTCCAACTGGGCCTCAAAAGCCCAAAAGATCAAAAGAGAAGTCCATTTGGAAGCTCATAAGCAGGTATATTTAAAAAAAAAAAATCTTAAGTATGGAAGTCATAGCAAAGCATTGGTGACGAGGCGACAAGGATTCAAGCTGGAGGGCTAACTGTTGGGGTCGGTTTCCACCCCGACGAAGTCAATGAAGAATTTGACTAAGTATAGAAGTTATTTTGAGCAATGTACAAATCGTGCACATTTCGTACACGGCGAGCCGGTCGCCTCGCCCAAACTATGCACGGCGAGGCGAACCGTGCAAACCTTGTACAAATGGCGAGCCGGTCGCCTCGCCCAAACTATGCACGGCGCGGCGAACCGTACAAATCTTGTACAAACGGCGAGCCGGTCGCCACGCCCAAACTATGCATGGCGAGGCGAACCGTGCAAACCTTGTACAAATGACGAGCCGGTCGCCTCGCCCAAACTTTGAACGGCGAGGCGAACCGTGCAAACCTTGTACAAATGGCGAGCCGGTCGCCTCGCCTAAACTATGCACGGCGAGGCGAACCATGCAAACCTTGTACGGCGAGCCGGTCTTCTCGCCTGGACTATGCATGACGAAGCGAACTGTGCAAACCTTGTACAAATGACGAGCCGGTCGCCTCGCCCAAACTTTGCATGGCGAGGTGAATCGTGCAAACTTTGTACAAATGACGAGCCGGTCACCTCGCCCGGACTATGCACGGCGAGGAGAACCGTGAAAACCTTGTACAAACAGCGAAGCAAACCGTGCGAGTTTTATACATGGCAAACCGGCAGCCTTGCCCGAACCATGAACGAGGCGAGGCGAACCGTGCACGAATCGTGTGAACCCGAGACGAACTGTTTGTGCAAACCAACCATATGTGGAACTCTTTGGGTCGACCCATAAACTTTCGTGGGCCGAGCCAGAACATCTCATTGACGATCCGAGACAAAGGCTCGGAAATAATAAGTTCGAAGCAAAGCGTTGTTCAAGTGGGCCGAGCCCAAATCCACAAAGAGGTCCAAAGTGGTGTTTACCCTAGAAGACGAAGCCTTGAGGAAGGGGGCGCTGCAAAGGAGATAAGGAAGAAAATCTACGAAGTATATCCCTAGATTTTCGCCTAGATTACGATAGCAGTTGTATAAATAGCGAGTTAAATTCATTAGCTCGAGAGACCTTTTGACCTTGCAGAAGACTTAGCAATACTTGTACCAAAATGCTTATCTGAACAACACTAATAAAATCACCATCTTTGGATCTTTGTTCTCTCGCGTTTTAACTTAGAATCTTTACGTCCTCTTTTATTTTTAACAGACAAATTCTATTGTGTGAAATTCAGCCCACACATACTCAATTAATATTTTAGGTCAGCGTTCTTATACCGACAACCTAATACCAACTGTGTATCTTCCGAGCTCCGGCTTTATTTCTAATAAAGATCTCTTTTTATGCCCATAAACTTGAATTTTTTCTATATATAGGATTTGAGTTATTACATTTGGCACCGTTTGTGCGGAACAAGAGATTAAATCTTCGAAGGACGCGGAGCTCGAAGATGGTTGAAACTCCACCCATCAATCCAAGTACCACCGGTCTCACCGTAGAAAACACCGCAGCTCGGCCCATCGACCCAATAATTGGATTACTCCTGGATGATCCGACCGATCTGGAACCAGAAGATCCCACCGTGGCCAAAGATAAGTCTGTCGGGGATAATCAGGCCGACCTGCCACAGCCACCCCCATCGATATGGCCAATCTCATTAGATCGGTCGCGAGCCAGTTACAGCAAGTAATGGACGCTCGGTTTGAAACGCTCCAAGCCGAACAGAATTCTTAATGCGAAGACCTAGATCAGCTCCAAAAATCCAGAGCTCAGCCAACTCAAGAGCAAGCCAATCTCACCACTCTTCAGCACCAACGATCCGCCCACTGAGAAATCCAGAGGTCGCGAGAGTAGTCAACAACCTTTTCGGTACTGCACCCACGGAAGAACTGCATAAGGCACAAGTGAAAACATTTAATGCCTATTCCTCAAGAGACATCATTGGAACCACTCCGACAACAACCTCTGATCTCGACCGTATTCATCAGCTACTTGACGCCATGAATACAAAGGTTCATCAAGCAGTAACTTCTGCTCACGAGCTGGACACGATACTTTAGCAAACACAGCAGACTCCGTTCACGTCAACAATCACCAATGCTCTTCTAAGGAACATCGGGAAAACCAAATTACATCCCAGTTATACCAGAACCACTGATCCAAAGCAGCATCTGAATACATTTTGGATGGCCATGGGAGAGCCCGATTCATGGATAAGGAACGAGACGCATGTTTCTATCAGTACTTCGTCTAATCACTTTCTAGAAGCGCTCTCACCTGGTTCTCACTGCTTCCCCCGAACTCCATCAGCACTTTCAAGGAACTTTCAGGACACTTTCTCAAACATTACTCGATCTATATCGACACGGAGTCTTCAGTGCTCGATTTAAGGGCTTGTGTTCAAGGCGAAACAGAACCACTTCAATATTACATCAATCCTTACTGATTCGTAGTTTCCTGATGCAGCGTGCCCGATAAGATCTCTCTCGGAATATTAGTTACAAAATTATGGGACGACCAGTCATACTGTGAAAGATTCATAACCGGAAAAAACTAAAATCTTGGAAGATGCTCTACACAAAGCAACTGGCTTCATAAGACTTGAGGAAGACAAAGCTGCCAAGGCAAAGTTAGCAGACGACAAAAAAATTGAGATAAAAAATCTCGATCTTCGAACCAGGACGGCTACCAAGAACCTCGACAACATTATGACAAAGACGACAACGACCGCAAGAATGTCAACATTGTTGCTTGTCAATCACGCTAGAACACATGGGACCGCTAGAATACCAAAGATCCTGAGAATAAGGGATCATACTGCACTTACCATGAAGCATGCGGCCATCATACAGATGATTGTCGAACTCTTGCAGCCCATTTAAAGAAGAAGTGGGAAGACGGCGAGTGCAGTGCGCCAGAACTAAGAAATCAAAACAGATAACGTGACAACAGTCAAGGCAGACGTCCCGATAATGATTGCCCACCTGCAAAGCGCGACGGGAAAGATATCAAACAAGATCGAGAGGACGATCAGAAACCTCCCGCCTCACAGCGACGAAGAATTAATATGATTATGAACAAACTCCTCTCTTTTACTAATTCCATCATTTCGATCAAGCAACATGAACTCAAGGCTGAAAACCTACCATAAGGCTCCCCGCCGTTATTCATGGACAACATCTCAATCACTTTCACTGAAAAGGACGCATAGGGTATAAATCAATATCATAACGATCCCCTCGTCATCTCACTTTGGCTTGGTATGGATGACGTCTCCAAGGTCTTAATCAACACTGGCAGTTCCGTCGACCTAATTTTTCAAGACACCCTACGCAAGATGAGCATCGTTGAGGTAGAGATCCAAATCGTACAATCACCACTCACAGGTTTTGTTGGCGACTCTATATCAATGATCAGCACCATAACGCTACCTACCACGGTCGGCCGTAAAACCATAATGGTCAAATTCAAGGTTATCGACCGACCTATAATTTACAACGCTATCCTAGGTACGCGATGGATAAACATGATGCGAGCCGTTCCATCATCTTATCACCAATGTGTCAAATTGCCGATCAGAGGTAGCATCTTCACAATCCATGGCGACCGGACAGTGTCTTGACATTGCTATATCGATAGCCAACGCGTTCGCAACGCCTCCACTTTTCTCATCGGCACTAAAAGTGACTTCAACCCACAGATCCTTCACCACAAGAAGCTAAAAAGTGACCTTGTCACCCAGATCAACATCGCAATGATCACCCTGAACGCTGCATTGGCATCGGCAGAGAGCTACTGCCAAACATGCAGGACGAACTACTCACTTTTCTTCGGGAAAGCGTAGGTACGTTCGCGTGGTCAATGGCCGACATGAAAGGTATCTACCCTGAAATCACCGAGCATGAACTACATGCAGACCCTACTTTTATGCCAATCAAACAGAAGCGACAAAAACTAGGATCTGAGCGAGCACATACCGTACACGATGAGGTGAACAAGTTACTGAAAGCTGGATCCATTACCAAGGTGAAGTACTCGGACTGGCTAGCCAACCCAGTGGTAGTCAAGAAGAAAAATGGCAAATGTCAGGTTTGCGTCGACTTCACCGACCTTAACAAGGCTTGCCCGAAAGATAGCTTCCCACTTCCTCGTATTGATCAGCTAGTTGAAGCTACTACAGGCAACGAACTCCTATCGTTCATGGATGCCTTTTCAGGTTAGAACCAGATTCTCATAAATACAGACGATAGCGAAAAAACCAAATTCATTACCGACCAGGGCACTTATTGTTACAAGGTTATGTCCTTCGCCTTAAAAAAAACGCAGAAGCTACTTATCAGCGCCTAGTCAATAGGATGTTCGCCGATCAACTTAGCAAGATAATTGAGGTTTATATAGATGACATACTCGTCAATTCGGCAAAGGTGACCTATCACATCACTTTTCTCCGCGAGTGCTTTTTGATACTTAACAGATACGGTATGAAGCTCAATCCGCCGTAGTGCACTTTTGCAGTCACATCAGAAGAATTATTGGGTTACTTGGTAACCCAGCGAGGAATTGAAGCCAATCGTAAACAGATCTCTACGATTCTAGAACTACCCTCGGCAAAGAATACGCGTGAAGTCCAACTTCATACTGTTTCCAGGCAACAAACGATTTGAATGGGACAAGAAGTGCGAAAAAGGTTTCTTACAACTCAAAACATATTTATCTACCCCTCCAATCCTGGCCAAACCCCAATACGGAGACACTCTACTTCTTTACATTGCTGTTTCCTGTGCGGCGGTTAGCGGTGTCCTGATTCGAGAAGATCGTGGCGAACAGAAGCCGATCTTCTATGTCAGCAAAACTATGGACGGTGCTGAGTCTCAACACCCGACCCAGGAAAAACTTTCTCTTGCAGTTATCCTTACTTTCAGTCGTATTCAATAGCCGTCCTGACCAGACAACCTCTTCAGACAATTCTACAGAGACCGACACAATCCAGACATATGGCAAAATAGGCAATCTAATTGTTTGAATTTAAAATCGAGTACCGGACACGAACGACTGCCAAGTCTCAAGTCCTGGTGGATTTTCTCATTAAACAGTCACATGAACTACTGAACACCGATCCGGCAACTCTGAAAGGTGGACTCTGCACGTCGATGGATCATCATCTCTCCTCGGTTCCGGCATCGACATCTTACTAGAATATCTAATTGGAGAGCTCATTGAGCAATTCTTCCGCTTAGAATTTACAAGATTACACAACGAGGCTGAATACGCAGCACTTATCGCAGGTCTCCGTCTTGCCCGAGAAATGAACATCCAGCACATACAAGCTTTCAGCGATTCACAGTTCGTCGCTAAACAGTTCAGTGGAAAAAATAAAGCTAAAAATGATTGCATGGATGCCTACTTGAAGATAGTCAAGCTATTGGCAATGGAGTTTACAAATTTTGAGTTACTCCAAATCAACCGATCTGTAAATAAAGGTGTCGACGCTCTAGCAGCTCTAGCATCGAACAAAGACTCCGCGCTCAGAAGAACTATCCCACTCAAGGTAATTCTTCAGCCGAGCATAAGCTCGGTTCAGGAAGTACTCCAGATTGCAACCATAGAAGATGTGACCACTCATGCTGAGACTACTACCGAACAACCAACGACGGACTGGCGGATCAAAATTTAACGCTTCCTAGAAATTGGTGAACTATCAATCGAAAAGTGAGCGGCTCGATGAATATGCGCCTGCAGTGCGAAATACACAGACGTCGATAACATCCTCTGCCGTTGGACAGACTCGGGCATACTGCTTACCTGCTTACATGGAGATGAAGTACGCCGAGCCATCAAGGACACTCACGATGGAGCCGGAGGAAATCACTCCAGCGGACGAGCCCATGCCCTGTAAATAAAGAAGCACAGATTCTTCTGGCCGACCATGCACGAAGATTGTGAGAAGTACACACGCAAATGCGAATATTGCCAACGACATGCCCCAATGATCCATAAGCCCACCGAACTGATGACTTCGGCGATTCTCACATACCACTTTCATGCGTTGGGCTATGGACATCATCAATCTGATGCCTTCTTCTCGCCAATGCAAGTATCTGCTTATCATGACTGATTATTTGACCAAGTGGGTGGAAGCTAAGGCGTTCGTCAACATTACGGACACAGAAGTACATAACTTCGTCTGGAGGTACATTATTTTCTGACACAGTCTCCCTCATGAGATCATCACATACAATGGCTCCTAGTTCATCTCCAACAAATTCAAAGGTTTTTGCCAATGATGGAAGATCCGCCTCAATAAAACCACCCCTTGTCACCTGCAAGGTAATGGCCACGACGAAGCCACCAACAAGACCATCCTCAATGACATAAAAAATTGCCTCGATGCCAAAAAGGGCCTTTGGGATGACAAACTAGATGGTGTGTTAGGTCTCATCGCACAATGCCCTGTACTGCAACTGGGAAAACTCCTTTTTCTCTAGCCATGGTACCGGCCGAAATCAATGTAGGCACTCTACGTCGCATGGTGCTCCCAAGAAACCCGACGTGAACGATGTAATATTGGTGGAAAACCTCGACACATGCGAAGAAATACGGAATCAGGCTTTACGTCGAATGCAGAACAATCATAACCAGTCAGCTCGGTACTATAATCAAGAAGGCGCACAACTGGCATTTCGACAAAGGCGACCTTGTTCTCTGAAAGGTCTATGACAACACCAAGGAAAAAGGCGCAGGCAAACTTGGGGCTAACTGGAAAGACCCTTACACCATCACCAACGTGGTCTAACCCGGTGTCTATCGACTTGAAACAATGGCCGAAGACACAATCGCTCGAGCATGGAACTCTTTAAGCTTTGAGTGATACTACAACTAGATCGACATCTTTCGCCAAAACCAAAAGAAAAAAAAAATAATAATACCTATGAAACTACTAAGCGATTTGATCCCCGGAACGAGTACGTAGGCAAACTATCTTCGGATGGGTGCAACTGGGGGGGGGGGGGAAACTTCTGGTACTTACCCACAAATTCATTTCTTTGTAAGTCCTTGTCTTTTATCATTCAATAAAATCACCTTTTTCTTACCTAGTTCCCAAGCTTGGAATATCTTCTCTCATTATTTTTACATCTACATCCTGGCCAGATGCTCGATTCACCTAGAAGCTAAGTCGATCCACTTAGCTCGGTAACTTTTAAAATAAGACTTTTCTTTCACATTACAGTTTAACTTGCGTATAAGCCGACCTGTTTCATAAAGACCGAGTCATATGTTGGTCGTAAGCCAAGCCAGTCTTGCTCCCATATTCGAGTCGGATATTTCTAAGTGGTACTACTCGTGTCAGATATTTCAAAGTGGTACTAATAAACTAACGCCGATTGGAATTGCACATTAAGTATTCATACTTGGAAATTAAGTGGTATGAGTCGAGCCTCTCGCACATTTGTATTCACACTTTCCTTAAGCCAGAACCCGCTATGCATTCCAAAGTGATTCAATACTATTAAGCCGACCTGATCGCACCTTGCATTCAACTTTGGAAAACTTCTAAGTATTAAACATTGCTGGTCTAATTTGCATGTTTTATATAATACTTAGTAGTTAGTCGCATAAATAAACTAAAGTCGATATCATTTTGCAGTTTATGCTTAGACTTCATCAAAATCCGTTTCATTTAAACGCTAGAACGGCAAAACAAGTACATTCTCAACTCGGGGATACAAAAATACTTACACAAATCAGGAAAGTCAGCCCTTAGATTCATTGATCTCCTATCAATTGCTCTTTCTCGAGCTCATTCTCTCGCCCGACCTCTTGGAGCTCGGCCTCTTGCTCCCTTGTCTGGTCAGCTTCTTGACTTTTCTCTAGCTTGGCCTCTTCTACAGGCTCACCCCTATTCTCAGATTCTTTTTGGCCAGAAACGATCAGCTCGACACCATCTGAAACTACGGTCTCGCAAACAGGCTCGGTTGGCACAAGTGCCAAGCCGTCGACGGGATGAGGGACAATGCTCGTAACTTCCAAGAACATTTCCAGCGAGGGATCTCCACCTTGCCAGTCGTAAAGATGACTTCCTCGAAAGCTTCTTGCTTCGCTCTACATTCGACGATCTTTACCGCCACATTCTTGTCAATCTAAGCCGAGAAGTCATAGCCTTGTCTTTATGTGCCAATCCACTGGGCCAGAGTCGAGAGTATCTCTTCGGCATCATCTTTCTGAGCAAAAGCCCTCTTTATTTTCATGACCGGCTCAGTGTAGTGGCTATTAACCTTAAAAACCACACGCTTAGCCACCTCATGGCACCACACAACCATCTCTTCCTTAGCCATATTCAGCTCGACTTTAAATTTCTTCTTGGCAGCGACTATTTCCTGCTTGATCTTCTTTACAGCATGGCCTATGAATATGTGTTTCTCATTGGTATGTTTCTGAACCTCCTGGAGTTTGACCTCGGATGCACAAAGAACAAGTTCCAGATCAGCGCCCCTCTTTTTCTCTTCTTCGAGAGACTCAACCAACTTCATCCTCTCTACCCGGTCGGCTTGCCTCGCTTCTATCTCGTGATCATACTCGCTCATCAAGGCGAACGTACTATTAAGGGCCTGAAAGATAACCACTAATCAGATTAATCATATAACAAGAAAGTAGGGAACCGGAGGTTCGACTTGTTTACTTGAGCTTGCTCAGCAGCGCACCGAGCGATAGCATCCTCGCAAACAGTGTGGTGCAGACTTGTGTTAGAACCAGTCGACTCATCCCTCTAACGAAGGAAAAAGTCCAAGCAAGCCCACAGGTTGTTTCTGATCGGCCTCGGTCCATGGTACTCGAATGAGAACCCGAACGGGTTAGAAGCTTCCTCAACTCGAAGCGTCTTTGCTCTTTGCACCTCTTCTGCCTCATCCAACCCACGTTTATGGGGGAGAACAATGGAAGCACCATTACTTTCCTCCGGAATTGCCTTGTCGGGAATCTCCGCTTTAATTCCATCTTCTTGTACGATCTCCTCCGGCCAAACCGTCTGGTCATCCACATGCTGACCCTTGGCAATTTTTTTTGTAGCCCTCTTATCGGCCGCTTTCTTTGTCTTCTTATCGGTCGCTTTCTTCGCCTTCTTACCTGCCTTTTTAGCCTCCCTCCTTTCTTTATGAGTACCCTTCGATGCAGTTCTCGAGCTTTCAAGAGTTTTTTTGATCTCTGAAGACTCCGCTAGATTTAGATCGGCCCGCTCTCAAATTTTGAGAGACACCAGGGCGTTTTCCAGGTACGCTGACAAGTCCTTAGACCATCTCCAATCCATTTTGCTATTTTTTCCTCTAAAATAGAAGAACTCTAAAATAGAAGTAGATTTCTCTCCAATCTACCTCTATTTTAGAGGAATACCTCTATTTTAGAGGAAAATGTAGAGGATCTATTTTTTCCTCTATATTTGGAGGAAAAAATAGCATCTCTATTTTTTCTTCTAAAATAGAGGTGGATTGGAGAACAAAAATGACACCTCTATTTTTTTCATCTAAAAGAAGAGGAAAAAATAGCAATAGATTGGAGATGCTCTTAAAAGCACAGCACCTCACTTTCTTAGGTCGGCCTTATCGATGTAGCGCAACTGAAAAGGTTTTAAGGTGAAACGCTAGCCGTCCAGTTATTCGAACAATCAGTTCGGTGAGTAAAACAACTAACCTCTTGTTCTCGCGATCCTCTCTTCGGTGATCTCTGGCCACGTGATTGCACTAATGGCTGCGAACCGGTCTACAATCGAGAGATGTTTACCACCTGAAGAATCAAAAGAAGACCGATCACAAAAACAAGGAAAATACATAAACTTCATTAGACGCCAGGTCGGGAAAATCTCTACCCATAACCTCCGCTCATTTCGTTTAAATCAGTACATCCTGATCGATGATGGTGAATTCGTTGATCAAGACGAAGAAGTATCGATCTCGCCAGTCAGCTATCTTTGACTTCTGCCCACCGGTAACTTTGTTGAGCCTTGGTCTCATGCTCGTAAAATATGAGCCTCGATTCCTAAGCTTCTCTTTTGTTTTCCTGGTGATCGTCATTGCATTAAAAGCAGCTCGGCTCAATGGAATATCGTGCTTGACTGACATCACCAACATGTTGATGATTAGACGGATTGTTGCATGGGTGAACAGGGAGATCGGCAATCTTTTATGGTTTGCAAATTCAAACAATAGTCACGGAAGGGGAAACCATAAGTAAAAGTGCCTGAAGAAGCGCTCATAGATGCAGAACCATCCGTTCAGAGCATCGCACAGTTGTTCAAACAGGCTAGGAACCATGAAGACTACCTCCGGTCCGATATCACATTCTTCTGAGAGACCAACGATTTCATGTTGGACTTCATTGGCATAACCCCTAGTGTGTTATCTTCGTTGGCGAACATTAATGGCGGCGATGTAATTTATATCAAAGATTGAGATTCGCAAGAGGTGGTGTATTCGGATATATATTTTTGTTTTAGTAAATAAAGATAACTGGTTTAGTTCGTTATGTGTTTACCGTTTTAATTGGTATTATACTTATTTTGATATTGGTGGTATTAATTATTTGCATATTTTTGTTTATTAGGTTATTGGGTTACAACGTCGGTATATAATTGTATCCAGATTATATTGAATCTTCCATACTCTAAAGTCCGTGAATTTAATTTTATTGAATCCGATGGGTTTGAATTAATTAATTTTTCGTTAACTTGGGCCCAACTTGCATCGATATGATTTTACTATGGACAAACAATGAGAATGTGAAAGGGTGTCGGGGTTTTTAAAAAAAATATTATCTTCAAAAGTTGCTAATTAATTGGTGTCTCTCCATACTGATAACTAAAATCATTTTTCTCTCTCGGGCACGATTCCCCACAATTTTGCCGATGAACTTTTTTCAAATCTCACCTAATTTCCATCGTCCTTTTTCAAAATCCCACCATCTACTCCGATGATTTTTGCCCAGATCTATCACCGGATCTTCCTCTACCCTCCTTCTATTCCGACATCATGCTGAGAAACGAAGCTATTCAGATCTGCACGATGCAAGTTAGAAAACTAATCCAGCTTTTTGAAGACAGCCACCGCCTTGGCCTTTTTCTTCCCTCCGTCTAAAGTTTTCCGAACCAAGTTCGAGCTTGTTCTAGTTCAGTGCTATGTTTCCTATGAGGCTATGTCAATCTATTCGAAGGGTTCCTACTTCAGCCTTAATGGCTTGTTTATTGCTTTATTCTCCAAATAGCTTTATCATTTTGGAAAAATCTCTACGGTGGTGTTATTTATCTCAAAATTTTCTAGGACCTCGTCCTTGGTGAAGCCAGCTTTGGTCCTTGGTCTTTTCACGGTACCCACGAAGGCGCCGAAGAGTTCAACTTCACTAGATCTACTTCAACTTTAGCCCGGGAAAAAAAAAAAACAACAACAACAACGAGGAAGAAGAAGTCATGAAAACAAAATCTACATAGAATATCTCTCTCGTATAACAAAATCTTAAAAGAAGAAAAGTAAATTCTTACTTTGACGTTTGGTTTCATCCCTCTAAAGGAGGAGTTTTTTGCACAAGAATAATAAATTACGCTCCCATCGTTAACCAGAACTACAGATCTAAAGCCATTCAATTCAAAATGAATGTAATTGCATTGGAACTGTCAGAGAATAGGAGCCCAACTAACCAGACAGCATTTAGAAGAACTTTATCATGTTTTCAGCCTAATTTTCTTTTTTTATCAAAAACAACAAATATTTTCTGCAAAATTTGCAAGTTCTTTTTGGTTATGATAATGTTTTTACTGTTGAACCTCAAAGTAAAAGTGATGGTTTCACACTTTTTTACATGAATAACTCTACGGTCTTCATATCTTACTCGGATGACCACATGATAGATGTTGAAATAACTTTAAAAAGTCATAAGATCTATATAACTTTCTTCTACGGAGATCTGGTAGTTCAGTACCGAGAACAAATGTGGGAACGATTTACACGTATTAGTCTTAATCGACAAGATGCTTGGCTTATGATAGGAGATTTTAACGAAATTACTAGAAATCATGAAAAACGAGGAGGCAGAAGATGTTCAAAGGCATCTTTCCTACCATTTCGCACTATGCTAGACAATTTTGGGATGCTTGAATTTCCTTTCAAAGGGAATTCCTTATCTTGGGTTGGAAATCATTTATCCGGAAAAGTTAAATGTCGCCTTGATAGAGCTGTAGAGAACGAGGATTGGTATGATTTGTTCTCTCACTCTTTTGTGGAATATCTAAAACTTTGGGGTTCCGATCATCGGCCGGTTTTGGCCAGTATCCAATCCATTCCCGTCCGCAGGAAGCGGAACTTTCGGTTTGATAAGAGATGGGTGGGAAAACCCGGGTTTGAAGAAGCAGTTACTAATGGTTGGGGAACATTTGAAGCAAGATCTAATAGGAATTTTCACC
Organism: Thlaspi arvense; assembly: GCA_911865555.2. Taxonomy (NCBI): domain Eukaryota; kingdom Viridiplantae; phylum Streptophyta; class Magnoliopsida; order Brassicales; family Brassicaceae; genus Thlaspi; species Thlaspi arvense. Next base: position 13,271,663 of record OU466861.1, read on the forward strand.
ATCGACTGGCATCCTGCAGAAAGAACATCTCCTCTTGGAAGAAAACTCTGCCTACTAATAAGGCAAGATTAATTGAAGAACTAAAAGATAAACTTGATACAGCTCAAGCAGATGATGATACCACCCTTGAAGAAATAGAAGACCTTAGGAGACAACTTTGCTCAGCCTTTAAAGAGGAGGAGATTTTCTGGTTCCAGAAGAGTAGAGAAAAATGGCATAAAAGGGGAGATAAAAATACAGGATTCTATCACGCATCCACAAAACAATGAAGAGCTTGCAACCGTATTATCTGCCTAGAATACCATAATGGGAATTGGGTGAAAAACCCCGCCGGGATTGAAAAGGTTGCGTCTGAGTACTTCAAAGACCTCTTCACCACATCAAATCCACCTGAGTTTTCATATTCACTCCGGTATATTACCGCGAAAGTGTCAGATGATGCTAATCAAGCTCTTGTCGCTACTCCTTCTATGGAAGAGATAAAGGCGGTATTTTTTGACATCAAGCCAGATAAAGCACCAGGACCAGATGGCATGACCAGTCGTTTCTACCAGAAATTCTGGCAGGTCACATGCCAAGACGTAACTATGATGGTTCGAGAATTCTTTGAGAAAAGCAGTTTTGATCCAAGACATAACCAAACGAATATATGTCTCATTCCCAAAAAAGATCGACCAAGATCAATGATGGAATTTAGACCAATAAGTTTGTGTAATGTGAGCTACAAAATAATCTCGAAGATTATATGCAAAAGACTAAAGAAAGTACTCCCGAACCTTATTTCGGAGACACAATCGGCCTTTATGGCTAGACGCTTAATCACAGATAATATAATGCTCGCCCAAGAGAACTTCCACGCTCTTCGCACAAATCCGAGCTGCAGAGAAAATTTCATGGCCATCAAAACGGATATGAGTAAGGCATATGATAGAATTGAATGGAATTTCTTGGAAGCCGTACTCTTAAAGTTAGGTTTCTCGGAAAGATGGGTGAAGCTTTTGATGTTCTGTATTTCTCCCGTCTCTTATCAAGTTTTAATCAATGGAGAAGCTAAAGGAAGAATAAAACCATCACGAGGTCTAAGACAAGGAGACCCCCTATCTCCATTCCTGTTCATCCTATGTACAGAGGCTCTTATCTCACTCCTTAAAGAAGCAGAAGAAGAACAACGCATCACAGGTCTAAGGATTGCGAGAGCAAGCCCTAGGGTTTCACACCTGCTCTTTGCCGATGATAACTTATTTTTATGCAAGGCAGAAGTCTTGCAATGTGCAGAGATAATGAATATAATACATACCTACGGAGCAGCCTCGGGACAATAATTAAACCCAACAAAATCTTCAATACTCTTCGGGAATAAAGTTGGGCAGCCTCTTCGACGAGAAATAAAGAGAACCATTGGAATCTCCAATGAAAGAGGCATGTGGATGTATTTGGGGCTACCAGAGCAAATTTACGGCTCAAAGAAGAAAGTTTTTACATATGTTCAAGACCGATTAAATAACCGGAGCAATAATTGGTCGGCAAGACTCCTTTCAAAAGGAGGAAAAGAGGTCCAAATAAAATCAGTAGCCCAAGCAATTCTGACACATGTTATGTCGTGTTTTCTACTCCCGCAAGGTGTCACTGATAGCCTACGAAGTGCGATTGCCAATTTTTGGTGGAGCTCGAAACAAAATATTAGAGGCATGCATTGGATTGCATGGGACAAAATATGTATCCCCAAAGACAGGGGAGGCCTGGGTTTTAGAGATCTCCATGATTTTAATATATCTTTGCTAGCAAAGCAATTGTGGCGTCTTCTACAATACCCCTCCTCCCTTCTGGCTAGGGTGTTGCGAGGAAGATACTATAGAATGTCAAGCCCACTAGATGTTCAGAAGTCATATTCTCCATCGCATGGATGGAACAGTATCATGGCTGCAAGACCCCTCCTCCTCCAAGGCCTACGGAAGACCATTGGGTCGGGCTGCAATACCCGAGTCTGGAGTGAACCTTGGAACCCGGCTATTCCGGTGAGACCCGCAAGAGGAATCATCCCTATAATAGACAGAAACCCAGAAATGTTAGTCCATGAACTCATGCGAGGAGATACAAAAGAGTGGGATACTCAAATTCTTAGTGACCTTATCCATCCTGATGATATCCAGTTTATCCTCGGGATGAGACCCAGCTAACGTTTTACCCTTGATGGGTACGCTTGGAATTATACAAAATCAGGAACTTATACAGTCATGTCAGGATTTGAACTAGCACAACGCTTAAAATTGGATAATAAGCCTCTAGAGATGATGGAACCGAGCATCACTTGTCTATTGAATCAAGTATGGAAAGTTCGGGTGCCCCCAAAACTTCAGCATTTTATGTGGCAAGCCCTCTCGGGTTGTGTGGCTACCTGTCAAAGGCTAATGTTCTGACACTTAGGTACAGATAAGAGTTGCCCACGCTGCGGCGATCCATAGGAAACGATTAGCCATATGATATTTGAATGCCCCCCTGGCTTTCAGGTTTGGGCTCTTTCGGACTTTTCGTCTCTTCCGGGTTGCTCCCGAGTTCATCTCTATATGGAAACATGGATTTCCTATTTTGGATGATCAAAGAAAGGGAACTCCCCTCCCCTCGAAGTGATATATTCCCGTGGATCATTTGGTTTATTTGGAAGGCAAAAAATGATAAAGTTTTCAATGGAAAAACTATATCACCTATGGAGACCCTGCATCATGCCACTATTAAAGCAGAGAGTTGGCGAACAGTAAACGAAAAAGAGTTGGATGAGGAAAGAGAAGAAAGGTAAGGCACATACGCCCTTGATGAGCCTGATGGTTTTCTTTTGCTCCCCCAAATCCCGACTTGTCAGATTGATGCCTCTTGGGTCGATCATGATTCAGTTAGTGGACTTGGGTGGCATTTGTTAGACACAAGAGGACACATCACCACCGAACAGCAAGGTTGCAGAAGGAGTCTGTCAGCGCTACATGCAGAGTTGGACGGGTTAATTTGGGCGATGACATGCTTGAGAGATAAGGGGTTACAAAGGATCTGCATCGAGACAGATTGCTCTAATTTGATTAAGATGCTCGAGGATCCTGTGGATTGGCCATCATTTAGATCAGAGTTAGACTATTTACTTTCTCTTAAGATTTCTTTTGTAGAATGTATTGTACGTTTTATTCCTCGTAGCAAAAGTATCCATGCTGATATCCTTGCAAAGAAAGCAAGAGCACGAGGTATTATATTTTCCCATATAAGTCACACTCGGTGAATAGAAACGGAATCAATAGATCATGAATCTAGTATCCAAACTTGATTTAATATATGGATGATAGTTGACAAAAAAAATTGGTGTCTCTCCAGATCTTACATATATTGTCTTTTAGGGTTTCTTTTAGTCACTAAATCTTCTTCTCATCGGGAAGCCCATAAACAATTTAAAGAAATAAACTTCCAATCTTTTCATAAATTCGCCATGGATTCTCTTTTTGGTTTACAAAATGGATATATAGAGCGGTCAGTTTGTGTGAAAGTTCTTTGTTTTTGGAAACAGCTCAAATTCTTCGGTCGTACCTTGGAGCTCATAGTTTCTGATAATCCGGCAATTTTTTCCAAAAAAAAAACAAATTGTTTGCTCTTCTTGCTTTGCATGTAGATCTACTTAATCAGATTTTGATTTTATTATTTCCTACTAGGGAACAAAAATCTCGATGACAATCATGCCCGATAAACTACTTATCTTTGAAAACTACTTTAGGGAAGGTTATTGGTACACGATTTGTAAATTCGAAGTGCTGGATCTGATTATGGTTATAAGATCCAATTTGGTCGTTCGACGAGGATTAAGAGATTTGATGATGGACCTCCCAGACTGTTTTTACACTGTCTGCGAATGATTGATATTCGTACTAGAAAGTTTGATCCTCGATCTTTACTCAATAATTGTTTTTTGATTTTTAATAAATTTTGAAAATATTCTTTATACTTTTTTACCGTAATTGGATGTGTGTGAAAATCAATTTGTTTCAGATGTCATGGGGACAGTTGTAAGGATGGAAATGCTTCAGGATATCAACAATGACGCCTTTGAAGAGGATTTGTGTCATGTTCGTTTCGGTCTTTGTGATGCGAGGTTATGTTGTATATAAATGTTCTTTATGGATAGCTAGAAAGGTATATATTCGTTGTTGTTTTATGTTTTATTCATAGTTGGTGTCATTATTCTAGGAAGGAGGGTGCCATTACATGTATTGCCAGAGCAACTATTACTAGGGACTTTGTTTGTGCATACGAACACAATGATTCTGAATCAATAGTTTGTGTTTTGAGGTTCTGGAGGGTGTCCGACGGTAAAGGTTATGATTATGATTATGTGTTTTATGTAAAGGTAGAAATACTGTTCTTTGTTTATAAAAGTTCTTCATCTTTTGATAATGTTATATTGGTATAGGTGCTGACGCTGAGGATGTTATTTTGCGCTCTCATCACCCGTGTTTCTAGTTTATGTTTAACCCTCTCGACGATGATATATGTGAGTTTCAGGAGATGTGACTTTCTGTTTCTTATGACAAGATTTCTCTTTAGGACACATTGCATGTTATGCTTTTGTTTGCTAATGTACTGAATCCAATCTGAGGCAGTCGTAGTACTTTTGGTGGTCGGACTATCGAGAGATGAGTCCACTGGCATGGATGGGCTCTGCTTCTTATAACTTTAAATTTTATTTTCGAACAATTGCACTTTTCTGGTATTAATATGTTTTTCTATGGATATTGGTAATATATGCTTTCGGATTATAAGTTTTTTTATTATCTTTTGTTTTTGCTTTAACGTCTAAGAATGGAATGTATAATAGTCAATTTCTTATTATGTTTTGATTCGGTTATAATAAACTGAATGTTATATTGTGTGGTGTAATAAACGAGCATACATCACACATAATAGTGATGATCAAAAGTGGAATGTTTGAAAATGACACATCGTCTCAATGTTAAGAAACAAACATTTACCATATTATCGCATTATCAGATTGTTTTAGAATCTTCTTTCAAAGTGCAACTGATTTTTACGGTATATGATAATGAGTGTTGTTCGTCTACCAAATATATTAAAAATGACATTTTATATCTAGAAATGATTACTTAAGAAAGAGTTACTAACCACAGTTATGATATATGATGTATTATTTTAGTTTTCTCAAAAAAAAATTGTTTAGATCAGAACAATATGAGCATATAATATACCTGCAGTTTCTGATTAGCGAGTGTACATTATATCGTGCAATGAGTTCGAAATTGTTGGGAAAGAAATAGAAAGATTGATTGCAGTTTTGGATGGTTTTTATGGTTTATATGGTGGCCCGAACATTGTAAAGATGTCATTACATGTTGATAAGTGGGTTTTTTTATGGTTTTCATAGTTCTGGATTTTATCATTTCGCAATTCTAGGATTTTTTTATTTTAATACTATTATTAGTATGATTTTCTATTTAAAACACACGATTATTTTTAAAATATTAATATTTTCCTAAATAGAATTATGCTGTTTTCATTTTAAAACAGTTTGTATTATTAACAAATATCTTGTTATTTTAATAACTTCACTGGTACTCATTGCAGGTATTCTAAAGAAACCATCGGATGTAGATGATTTTTTTTGCTTTTTACCATCTGAATCTGAATCAGACGATGATGGTGGAGATTCAAGGCCTCTTCGTCGATCTCTTTAAAGCAAAAGTAACCTCAACGTGTGAAAGTACAAATCACACGTGACAATGTTTTCTTTCCTGTTGGATTCATCAATTTGGAGGGTAATTAATTGATTTAGTTGGTTTGATTTGTTGATGATTAAACTGTGACATGTTTTCAAAACTCATTCCTTTTGTAGGTTATTATGATGACAGAGATCAAGCGTATATTTTTACTTATAGTAACTCTTACATGTGGTACGACGAACGAGTGGGCAAGCGAACGATGGGTGTGAATCCTGAGTTTACTATGTATTGTCATAAGGGGAAAGTTGATATTCCTTTGCTCATAGGCCCGCCAAATACGTTACTTTGTTTATTATTTAACCGGAACGAGACAAAGATGCATTCCAGGAAGTTTATAAGAGCATATAACATGATGTTTCCATTTATATCTGTTGGGGGGGGGGGGGGGGGGGGGGGGTAATCATGCTATTAATGATGGAAAGGGTCAGTATGTATTTCAGCTTTGTGGTGAAAACTTCCATCTTATTGGGGCTCTAATGCCTCCTGTTGGAGCTCCTCCTACTATTCTTCAGCTCTATATACATGATGCCGCCAATGAAGTTTCCAATAGAATCATGGCTTCTAGGTAATTTTTAGACAACAAGAATTTATAATTAATATATCATCGATATTAGTCATGCGTATAATATTTATTTTTTATATATAGGTACAATAGTTCACGTTCGACGCTGCGACCACAGATTGTTGGGCTTCTAAAGAAAATGTTAGATTCTTATGACCCTTATATTCAAGCATTCCGAACAGCACGGGATAGGATTACCAAACCAACGGTTCCCATGATATGCGATTGGTTCTAGCAGCTGAGAGAACCACTAATGGGTGAATTCATAACCTTCCAAGTGAGAAAGAGGTAGCGGCTTTAATTCTTGGTGATTTCAACATGGCAATGAGTAAATGAGACATTATTATCGAGAATAATTCACGAGAGTTGGAGCAAATTGATACCCTACTTATCTACCCTTGCAGTATCCTATCTTGTTTCCATATGGAGATGATGGTTTTCGCATGGGAATTGATACTGGTTCTATGGATACACAAGGTAGGAAGAGGAAGAATGTGACGATGAGAGAGTTTTTTGTTTTCTGTATCCAAGAGAGAGGTGGTGAATCACCACATATATTAATGTCTAGGCGATTGCTCCAGCAGTTATTAGTTGATACATACACTATGATCGAATCCAATAGACTGCGATATATATTCCTTAATCAGAAGAATCTTTGGACGGGGTATTATGATAAGATTACTCAGTCCGCTGAAAGGGATGATTGCAATCTTGCTGAACAAGGCAAGCGGGTGTTTATTCCTTTGTTTTTTACTAGAGGCAAACGGTATATAATGCAGCATTATCTAGATGTCATGGCGACTTGCAAGTATTATGGCTATCCTGATTTTTTTTTATTTTAGTCAAATATGGCCTGAGATTACTAGACATTTGGAAAAACGCGATTTGAAAACAGAAGATCGTACAGATATCTGTTGGTGTGTGTTTAAGATCAAATAATCTCATGGATTATTTGACAAATGGTAATGCGTTGGGCCGTGTGAATTCAGGTATACTCTATTATGTTTAGTCCAATATCTCATAGTAATTTTTATAGAGGTTAATATTTGATTTAATTATTGTTTCCTTTTCTTCTCTGATTTCTAGCAATGTATACTATTGAATTTCAAAAAAGAGGTTTACCCCATGCCCACATGGTGCTGTTCCTATATCCATATTCAAAACTACCGACCGGGGATGAGATACTTGATAAAGATTTGGATTCGTATTTATACGAGGTTGTTGGTGACTTGATGATACACGGCCCATGTGGTGAGGTCAATAAAATTATGTATATATGAACAATGGTAAATGCACTAAGTTGTATCTCAAGCCTTATAGTGTGATAACAACGATTGATGATGGTGGATTTCCTATTTACAAGCGTGGTAGTGTTGATAGAACTTTTCCCAAGAAGGATTTTTATTGTGACAATAGATATGTAGTTCCATACAACAAAGATCTTCTATGGCATTTCCGAGCCAATATAAATATTGAGTGGGGCAATCAAACAAGGTCTGTGAAGTATCTTTTCAAGTATATTACCAAAGATCCTGACTATGTTGGTGCTTCTGTTGAACAAGATGATACTATTGATAATGAGTTTAAGAAGTTCCTCAGTTGCATGCAGGTTTGTCTATATCCATAGTTAAGTTTTAGGAAGTTTGTTTCGAATGATCGGATATTTTATCATTTGTTTATCATAAAAGGTGTTTTAAAATTTAGTTACACATATCATTGATTTGTTAATGAATATCATTTTGGATTTTTTTTTAATTTATTTATTGTATATACATCTCAGCCTGTGAGGCAACTTGGAGAATACTGGCTTTCCCAACACATTTTTGTTCGATAAGTGTTGTTAAACTCTCTTTCCATTTGCCGGGTCAGAAAATGGCTGTTTATAATGAAGATGATTCTATAGATGAAGTTATAAATCGTGCGTCCGTTATTCAGTCTAAGTTTTTAGCTTGGATGGAAGCAAATAGCAAATTCCCGGAGGCAAAGGACTTGACATATGCTAATTTTCCGATAAAGTTCGTTTGGGTCCAGAGGACTAGGGAGTGGAAGCTACGTGAACGATGCTTTGCAATTGGGAGAATTACATATGTTCCTTCAGTGTTACTATATGCGTATTTTGTTGAATATTTTCAAAAGTCCGAAAAGCTATGAGGATATACAAACAGTCAAAAGTGTTGTTTATTCTTCGTACAAAGAAGCTTGCTACGCTCTGGGATAGACCTGTCAATTGGTTGGGCCAACCATGGGCGAAACCCAGTCCGTAAGAATTTGATTTGTCCATGGACAAGCCCATTTTTTGAAGTTGTCCAATTGGGCTTTGACCAATTGACCTGCGGTAATTTCTGGGCAGGTCAGAGCAAAGCCGCAGGTTGACCATGGGCAAAAAAAAAAAGAACTTTCACGTCTTCTTCGTTTCATTCTCTCTTCTAGCGACATCAATTTTTGGTGACGGCGGTGAGTTTCTCTATGAAATTTCTTCTGGGTTTCTCTTTGTTTCTCTTTATGTTTTTGATTCACCTATGAAATCTGTTCAAAATAAAAGTGGAACACAACAAATCTCTTTTGATTTCGTTTAGCTTTCTAATTCTCTTTAGCTTTCTGGTTCTGTTTAGCTTTCTGATTTGATTTCAATAGTGGGTTTGTTTAGCTTTATTCGATTTCAATGGTGGGTTCGTTTAGCTTTCTGATTCTGTTTAGCTTGATTGGTTTCTTCTGAATCATTGTGTTGACTTCTCAGTTGGAATGGCTTTTCCGTTTTGTGCAGCTTTGAAATGGGTTTCTGATCAAATATTCTGTTGTTTCAGGAAAATGGATGTGATCAACTTGAATGATGAGAACATTTTGAGTGTTAATGAAATGGATCATGCCAATGATGTGATGGATGAAGATCATCATGAAGCCAATCCTGTAGTGAGCTCAAAGATAAAGAAAGGTACACAACAACAACAAGCTCAGTCTAGTCGTAGAGTCTCTAGGTGCTGGAAGAAGTTTACAATAGTTGGAGGGAAACTGCCTGATGGAAAAAAGGACATAAGATGCAACTACTGTAAAAAGCGTTACTACTTAGATATTCATAGATAGAAATACCACATTGTTGCGCCATATGAGGGTTTGTAACAAAATTTGGGATTGCATGATGATGATAAAGAGTATATTACAGCTATTGAAAAAACGAGTTTCTGGGGTTCTGGAAAATATTTGTGTAGACTACTTGCTATTATGTTGCTGTCTAATAACATCACTAAGATTGTTAACGTACGGAACCAGACACGGAATGTTTTGAGCGAGGATATGTTTTATATGCTCAAGAAGAAACCAGAAAATCCAGGTAAGTTGATCTTTAGTTATACGGATAGTAATATAATCTAAGATTGGTGAGTAGTAACCAAGTTTCGATTCTTATAATGTAGATTTCACCATGTCCGATGATGAGTTAAAGAGTTGTGCACTTTTAAAAATAGAGAAATACCTACGTCGAAATGGGAATTCATTGACCAACTATAATAAGATGCTGCATGTTGTGGATGATATAATGGATAAGACTATTAATCATCTTAATGGACGAGCGCAGTTACAATAGGGATCAGCTAAATATCAATCATACGAGAATGCTAACAACCATAACAGGTGAACAAAAACGGGTTTATGATCAGATTATTCATGCGGTTAATCACAACGAGGATGATATGTTATCATCTATGGATTTGGTGGTACCGTGATACACAGAGTTTTAACCCTATATAAACTACTGCAAGTGCACAGCAAGTGATGTAGTAAAGTAGGGGTCAAATCCACAAGGATCAAGTGTCACACTGCAAATCATAATGAAAGAAACTAAGCTAAGACAAGAATATGGGTTGTTGAATGTAATGTAACACGAAAATAGCTAATAAACTTGGTAAAATATCAATTAAAAGATCAAATAAAATAGCTAATAATCAGTTGTAGAATAGAGATCAGGTATCAATTCATTTGTGGAAGATGAGATGCAAACAATGTCATAATCTAAGCAATGATGATGTTTTTATTGAATAACGACAAGTCTAACAACCTGACAATGCAATGGAAAGAAAGCATAAACTAAATGCAATTGAACAGAACTAAACAATAAACTTAAAGCAATGACTAAGCAAGAGTTTAAGCAAGTTGACTACTAAAGCAAAAACTAAGCAAGATGATCTTAATGACAATTAATTAAAAGCAAGACTCAAGGTTCTAAGAAATTGTGGGGCAGTGGCTTTCAAGAGTGAAAATGGGGATTTCTAACAAAGGCAAACATCAAGCATTCAAAAGCAAGCAATTCTCAATGTTCTACTCCTAGACAAGGTATCTAAAAGGAACCAACTTAGCGTCAATAAGCAGTTCATATTCAACAAGATTGAAGTGTCAGACACACTTGTGATGGTGTATCCTTCAACCATGATCATAAAGATCAGAATCATTCTAGCCTAAGAGATGTACTAATCAAGCAATCATTATCTCACCCAAGCAAGAATTTAGACCAACTTATCAATCTTATGAACCAATAAGGACCTAGTTAGCTAAACCCCAATCAAGAATATGGATTTAAGCACACAGCTACAACATCCTAACAATGCTAAGCAATGAACAGGAATGAAACAAAGGCAAGATCTTTTAATGCATACTATCTAACCATCAAGCAAGAATCTCAAAACCAGCATTATCTAGCCCTAAGCAAATCATCTAGCAATGGTGAACTATCACTTTGGTGTCACTAAAAAAAATCTATTTGCCATCATAATATTATCAATTTATTCGGTTGTTAGAAAGTTATATTCTGTAGAAAACGTGTGATCGAATGCTACGCGATGGGGAAATTGGCTGAAGATTTTACTTTGCGATGGTCTCAAAATCGTGAAGCATTAGTTGTCAGTATTCTGAGATGGTGGTATATCAATAAGCAATATGATGGTATTGAAAAAATAAACTAAGATATGTTTGTTGATTTTGATCAAGTCATATGTGTTGTCTTATGACCTATTTTTTTCACATAGGCATTATAAATGTCATTCCAAGGAAATAGTATTGTAAGTTTCTTTTAAATGTAGATATATGTGATGTTCATCATTTTTGTGATAAGTGGTGTTAGTATAAACATGATATATTATTTAGATTATTAGTTATTATCTCTTTAATCATATTATGGTTTTAATTATAGATTACGATGTGATGAAGAGGTTTCGACTGCAAGGTGTGGTACGAATGATCCATAAACCAGTTTAAGACAATACTTGTAAAGTAGATTGGGAGTACCCCGTTTGTGTTATTGGAATGTTGTTGGCTTTGTGTATTGCATATTAATGTGAGCATGTATGTTTCTTTTTTGTTAGAAACTTCTATATATGCTTTTCGCTGAATTTTATTCTATTGGTATGTTTTCATAGTTGTGACCTTATTGGTTCTCTTCTAGTGTCTGCCTAAAAGTCTCTATATTTTCTTTTTGTCTTCTATTTTTTATATATATCATGAGTCTAATCGATAAGTAAAAAATGAAATGATAACTATTTAATTATAATAATAGATGAAATAATCTTGAACCTATTTATATATGTATCTTCGTCCTGTGAATCTGGTTTTTATTATACGAGTTTAGTTATATTTGGTGTTTAAGAATATTCATTTACTAAACAGTCATTATTATTTGAAACTATTATTTGTATACATTTCGGTCCATACAAAGTGCGGATGAGACATTTAGTAAAAATCATATAATATATAAAAGTTGATAGGATAGTGCATTGAGAACGTCTATATAGGATTAAAAAAAACTCGATATGATTGGTCCACATCAGCATATTCATTAAATAAAAAAAATGTTAAGTATGATTAAGACGGAAAAACTTGATTTAATTAGTCCACATCAGCTTATAAACCAAATCAAAAATTATTAAGTATAATTAAAACATTAAAAGTTAATTTAACAAATTATGTCCAACAAAAAAAATAAATTCAATCTGATTGATACAAATCAACATATTTATTAAATCAGAAAATGTTAATATGGTTTAAAAATTTAAAAGTTAAATAAAAAAATTAACAATTAACAATACATGTATAAAAAAAAGTAACCATTATCAATTATCAATTTAAAAAAAAATCTAAAACAACTTGATTTAACAATTAAAACAATGAAAATTGAATAAAAATATAACATAAAACTCTTGGAAGACATGATGGAGAATGAAAAAATGGTTTTGCATGATCATTACAGCTTCCTAACAAAATTAAATGTGAATCAACATGAATCATAGATTATATACAGTGGTACACAACATCAATAAGACATTCAATAAAAAAAAAATATATATTTGAACACATAAACCTTAAAAAAAAAAGAACTATAGAAATTCTATGGAAAACAGAAAATAATATGAAAATCTTAACAAGATTATATTTCTCTAAATCAAATGTATATGTACGTCAAAATTGGATAATTCGATAGGTGTCATTGTTATTATTTTACCTAATAGTTTTTTAAAATTTATAAATAAAAATAGGATAAATTACACATTATATATTAAATTCTCTTATATAAATAAAAATTCTATAAATATATATAATTTTTAATAATTTTAAAGATAGTTCTAAAAAAATAAACCAAAATATTAATACAGACTCGCGCGTAGCGCGAGTTATATACCTAGTCTATAATATAAAAGATGGTCAACTCTCTCGAGTTGAGTGCCACATCAGCACTAGAGAAAGTGACATCTGTCATTATAATTAATAAAATATTATTATGCAGTAATTAAAGTTAGAATAATTAATTGTTTACTTTTTATTATGTGATAATTAAATATATATTTGTTTTAATTTTTATATGTTAAGATAAACATATATTTCAATTTATTATTAATGTAATGACAACCTCACAAAATAATCAGAATAATAGTAAAATAAATTACGATTTGCAGTGTGATATGTGACCGAAAAAATAGTGACTAGAAATATTTAAGTAGTCTGCACCAAGAACAAATACGACCTGCAAAAAAGAGTCGTCTCTACTTATATTGTGCTTTGAAGAGTTTCTCTATTACCTTTTTGTTATATAGTACTTCTCTAATTTACAGTATATCTATTTCATTTATTATATATATATATATATATATACAAGACCTAATATATTTTACATTTCATGATCAATAAACCATTTATCACATATATAGTCAATATCTACATAATACGTACATACATATTGCATGTTTATTCAAATACTCAATATTCTTAAGTAAAATTTAAATATACGATAAAATAAATTATAACTAAACTTTTTAACAAACTATATTATAAAACAAAAATCAGCGCATCGCACGGGTACTCATCTATTAACATTATTTTCGTACGGGTGAGGTCAAGAATCTTGAGAAGAACTTTGTGTCGAATGACTTTGTACAATTCTTGTTCTGTCCTAAAATAATGTTAATATGTCTTGAATCAGATAATTGTAAGTTTCTTGAGCAAGTAAAAGCATATAACTGTACGTTGGTTAGACAATTGCAGACTACTTTAGCAAATAAAAGCATCTAGTCATCTTTAGTTTTTCATATATTTAGAATTTTTTTTACCTCTAATCAATTTGATTTGTTCAATAATTTTTGGTGAACTGTATTAGATTTTGCCGTGTTTTTGAAATTCACGATACAATCTGTTTGAATTCGTTATAACATTAGAAAATAAGTTTGATAAAAACTATAACACCTTAGAGATTTTAGAGACTTTTTCGATTATTCTCTGTCGCTAAGCCTCACATGAGAACTTTCCATCTCTCAGTGTATCAATTATTCTGCTGCTTTGTCTCCACTTTTGCAGCTTCGCAGCTCGGGCTTCCTCTCAGTCATTCCTGAAAACCTCAATCTCAGCACCATTGACATCGGAAATGTTGGAATCACCTCTGTTTCCGGCATGGTCTTCATTAAGTTTCTCGGGTTTTGACGTGAAAGCAAAATTTCATAGTTTGAACAGGAAAACAAAAATTCTTGGAAAACGAAAATTCTCGGTTTTGACAGAAAAATGAGATTCTTAATTTTAACGTGAAAAGGAAATTTCTCTATTTTGACGGAAAATAAAATTTTCTGGTAATGATGGGAAAACAAAATATTTCGATTTTGATAGGAAATGCGAATTTTTCAGTTTTGGTGGCTAGTGCAATTTTTCTGTTTTGATAAGTAATGCGATTTCTTGGTTTTTACTGGAATTCCAAGGTTTTGCAGAAAATGCAATATGACGATTTTGAAAGAAAAATACAATTTTTCAGTTTTGTTAGAAAAACACGAACAATTTTTCTCGATTTTGACGGGAATAAGGGATTTCTTGATATTTGCGGGAATATGAGATTTTTTGGTTTTGGCGAGAAAATGTAATTTTCAGTTTTGGTGAACAACATAATTTCTCAGTTTTGGCGGAAAAATACGATTTCTCGGATTTGGCGGAAAAATGTGTTTTTTGGTTTTGGAGGGTAAACAAAAAAAAAAATCAATTTTGACGGGAAAACAAAATATCTTGGATTTGAGGGAAAAAATGCGATTTCTCATTCTTGATGGAAAACACAAATTTTCAATTTTGACGGACAAATAAGATTTCTCGGTTTTGATATGAAATAAAAAATTTGAGTTGACGAATAATGCGATTTCTTGGTTTTCGTGAATAAATGCGATTACTTGGTTTTCCCGGGAAAATATATTTTGATGATTCTGGCAGAAAATGCAATTCTTCGGTTTGATGGGAAATAAAATTTCTCGATTATGGTGGAAATAAGCAATTTCTCGGTTTTGATGGAAAATTCAAATCTTTGTTTTCGACGAATAATGCGATTTATAGTTTTCGTGGGAAAATGTGATTTCTTAGTTTTTTGCGGGAAAACGTAATTTCTTACGAGATAATGCAATTTTCTGTTTTTGTGGAAAAATGTAATTTCTCGGTTTTTTTTAGAAAACGTGAATTTTGGTTTGACAAGAAAATAGAATTTCTTGGTTTTGGTGGGATTAGGGCGATTTCTCGGTCTTTGAGAGAAAATAATTTTTTTGGTTTTGATGGGAAAATATTTTTTTGGTTTTCGTATGAAGATAAAAAAAATTTGGTTTTGGTGAGAGAACGTGATTTCTCGGTTTTGGCAAAAAATACAGGTTCTCGTGGAAAAATATGATTGCTTGATTTTTGCGGAAAAATGCAATTTTTTTGTTTCGGTGAGAAAATGAAATTTTTGGTTTGACAAGAAAATAAAATTTTTCACGTTTTGGAAGGAATATGCAATTTCTTAATTTTCATGAGAAAATAATTTTTTGATTTTAACGAAAAATGTGATCTTTTTCATTTTTTGTAAGAAGATGAAATTTTTTGGTGGTAAAATTCTAAGTTACCATATGTTTACAGTAACCAAAATTTAATTATTTAACTTCTGCTAAATTGATATTTCAACAATTCAAATAGAATTTTCTGTTTTCTAAAGCAATAACAATGGTTTTGATATTAATGTTATTGATTATAATTTGGTGGTTTTAAACATATGTTTATAATAAATATTTGATATTAAATAAATATTATAATTCAAAATAATCATATTAATAAATCTTTTTTTTAAATGATATTTTACTTTATATAATTATAAGGGAGGATCAAGTGGCAATTTAGTACAAAAATAGATTATATTTGCGAGTAGTATGAAGGTACTTAAAAGTATATTATTTTATTTTTACATATACATTTATAGTTAGTGAAACAAATTTTATAGTAAATTACAATTTCGAAAAATAAAAAAAAATAAGAATATACAATGTTTATCCATATTTAAAACATATAAATATTAAGAAAATGATATCATCACAAATCCTATGATCACTCAATCATATATTCTTCTCATTTATTGTATGATTCTCTCATTTAATATATGATTCAAGTAGCTCCTATATATTGTTATGTAATCTCATCATTTGAACACAACTCAATATAAAATTCATTCATGTTTAATATGGTATCAGAGCAGGTTATTTTTGAGAGTTTTGATCCACCGATCAAACTCAAAAAAAATTCTATTTTTTGTTTAAAAAAAAAACACACATTTTTTTTATTTTCTTTAAAGCTTTTCTTCCATTTTATTTTTTATGCTTCCAACATCATGTTACAAGCTTCTTGTTTTCATTACAAACTATGATGCTATGCATCTCAAGATGATATCCCACACCTTTCTCTTGCACCTTCTTCTCAACGTCAACAACTATCTCTACCGCCACATCTTGATGTTCATAACTCCGGCCAACACAAGCATCACACCCTTTGCAATGTTTCAGTCCATTAACGACCTCCTCTGACCGCCAAGGATTCAGTTCAGATATGCAACCAAATATGCCTGAGAAATCCACCACCGCCCATCATATGAGAATACGCATGTGTTTTTATCACTCCTCCATCAAGTTATATGCTTCTCAATGACTTTTGTCATTCCAGATCCAAGTTGATCTCGTGTTTTAAGTCATCATCACTTCTTCAAGCTATATGCTTCCTAGCCTTTACATACATGTGTTCTCTGAGGCTTTTACGGTAAATCCGTCCAAACTCATAGTTAAGCATGATGCTTCTTCTTCACTTCTATCAAATTCTTCAAACATGTCAATCTCAAGATGTTGATTCTGCTGTCTTCACTCCATCACCCTCTTGAGCTTGAAGGCGCATATTAAGCAAAGGATATCATCACAAATCCTAAGGAAAGGATATCATCACAAATCCTATGATCACTCAATCATATATTCTTTTCATTTATTGTATGATTCTCTCATTTAATATATGATTCAAGTATCTCCTATATATTGATATGTAATCTCATCATTTGAACACAACTCAATATACAATTCATTCATGTTTAATAATAAATACATAACTTAAGGTAATAGAATAAATAAATATATTATTTATTTATATTATAAAAATAATTTTATTTTATTAAAAATAAATACAAAATTTAGAAAAATATCTCGTAGCATAGCGCGGATAAATACTTAGTAAATACAATAGACATTTGCTATTCAAATTTTTTTGTTTTTAATGATTCTATCAATCTATTAAACAAATTGTTATTAGGACCATTTTCTTCTATCAAGTTGAGGAGCAATTTGTAAAATTCTTTTATATTGGGAAAATTGTTCATTTAATTCCTCAAGTATTTGCAATAGGCAAATTTATTCTCCAGTTATCGTGTATGCACATTGAATCTTAGTGTTGACTTCGTAAATTTATGCATGAAAAAGTCAATTTTGACTAAGAAAACAAAGATGTTATCATCGATTTTATGTCTCAGTCCGATTTTGCAAAGTTAACATAAACTTAAGAAATTAATTTGCCAATTTAAAAGTTTGAGAATTAATCAGCACAGTTCAAAAATTTGAGGAATTAATATTTATTTTAAAATATTATTTTGTAAGAAAATTGAATATTGGAAAAAAATCAGATTAACTATAGATAGATTTATAAATAATAACTTTTTCTAACTACAAAAATTTTATTTTATTTTATGGTATTAATAAAGTCATTTTGGTTATTTTTTCATTGGTTTTATGTGAAGGTGTGAAGAAAGTTACTCACTATTTTATTCCAAATTTAATAGTTTTTAATTTTGTAGACAAATTTAAATTATTGTTATTAATAGAACTAAAGAATTATGTATATTTAGTTCTCGTGATTTGTTTTCTGCTGACAAAATATCATATTATCAACTTACGATTGTTATCCAATCATACGATCATTTCGATGTTATTTGAGCTACGTAGCATGGAATTGTTGTCGGTGAGACGTTTCTCGCTCCGGAAGTGGAAGCACAGAATCATTTCGGAAGTGCGATTCTGAGTCCGAAGCATGCCGGTGTTGATGGAAAGCGTTTGTTCACGTTTAATCAAAATTAAACATAATTTAACAACTGTTTTTGGATTTGTAAATTGTTAAGTGGCCAATTAGCTAATTTGTTATAAACTAAAAAAAGCAAAAAATCTAATTATGACTGATTAAAAGTAATGAGATTAGAACTTAGAAGTGCAGAAGTGCAGAACTCAAGAGTCTACTTGTAATTTTTATTCTGATCATGAACTAGAAAAGGGTAATTTCAAATCTGTTATTCTCTATAGTTATCTAATGGGTTTTCTGCTAAAAAACCTTCAAGCTAAATTAATTTTGCAAAAATAATCTCAATCCCAAATAAATGCAAGTCAATCCACTCATCTACAAGGTTACCCGTAATACAGTCCCTCCATATATGAGGTGGACATTTTATGTTCTGTTAATTTTTTTTAACAGAATTTAAAACAACAGCATTTTGATTTTAAAAAAATAAATTCTAAAACGTCACAATCTCGGATTCGAATTCTTGACCTCATCGATAACTAGATGTATCGTTAACCAACTATTCCAATAACATTACTTGATATGTTATGAAATCGAAACACTTATATTAACTATGTTTTCTTACTTTTGGTTGTTCTCTTCAATAACTATTCTTTCAATTTTTTAGTCAATCTCTGCGACTCTGCAACACATTCTCAAGATCGAGTTCTAGGCCAACATAATTCTTTATGGACGCAAGCAACAACAAGACCAATTTGAACAATTGAAGTAACCAGACCGCACCAGAGAATCTTCCTAACTTGTACACTTGGGATTTGATTTGATTCACAAGATAGATCGAGATTGTTTTAGCTTCGATTAAATTGACTTAATTAAATCGATTCCATTCTCACAAATCGATAAGAATTAAGCAAACAATCGTTGAATTACAAAACAAAATTATCGAATACAAGTAGATCTGAGTTTTACGTTTTGCCTTTGTCTAAATCCGGGTCCAAACACAGAGACGATAGGAAGAAGATGACAACCAAAGTTTTAAAAAATAGTTAATATGTATACTTTGATTTCGTAACATACCAAGTAATTCCATTGGCATAATCGTTAATTGATGCATTTGATTTTTCAGGAGGTCGAGAGTTCGATTCCAAAATTGTGAGGTTTCAGAATTTATTTTCTAAAATCAAAACGTCGTGACCTTGTAGGTGAATGGATTGACCTGCATTTAGTTGAGGTGAAGATTATTTTTGCAAAATTAATTTAGTTTAAGGATTTTTTAGCAGAAAACTCTAATCTAATTATATTATGTTTTCTTGTGTTGTTTCTAGAGTTTTTGAGGTGTTAGTTGTTTAGTTATGCTGTTCGGAAGTATTATTTTATATTTGGTATTTAGTAATTATACATAATATATATATATATAGTGCAAAAAAAACTTTTGGATTACAAGAAAACCCTCTGCTCAAAAAAATACAGGTCAATCTACTCATCTCTAAAGTTATCCGCAATATAGACCTTTTCTATATTGTCGAAATCAAAACAATGTCGTTTTGATAAGAAAAAAAAATTCAAAACTTGAAAATCTGATATTCGAACCCACGACATGTGGATAAAGTAGGGAGAAAGTTTACAAACTGGACTGGCTGAAATGTTTGACGAATAATTAAAATGAAATATTTATAACTCTTATATCGAATTTCCCCACAGAAACAAATAAATCAAATCAAGGTTCACCCATCTTCTTCATCAAACCAGATCGATTCGACCAAAAAAAATAAACACTAAATCGAATTCGAAAGTACTAAGTGGTATCAATCAAATTCAAAACTCAAAAACCCATAAAATCGTGTCAAACAACATAAATTCTAAAGAAAAAATAATGAATCCTAGATTCAATTCTACCCAGAAATAGACGAAAAGGATTGAATAAGGATGATTTTGGAAATTGAATAAGGATATGAAAGGATTCGAGCTCCTTGTGATGTAGGAGCTTCTTTCCGTCGGCCAAAGCTGCAATATGGCGTCTAAAAGCTTTGTTTCCGTTGCTCATCCTTTGGGTTCAAATTTAGCTTGAAAAAATCGATGAAGAGGTTATAGGTCTTTCCATTTCATACTTTACCAAATATTTCAACTAGTCCAAATGGCAAGTCTTCCCATTAGTTAACCGAGAGGTCTTGAGTTCGAGTTTCTGTTTTTCAAGTTTAGAATTTTTGTATTTTTATCAATACGACATCGTTTTAATTTCTGTTAATATCAACGTCTACAATATAGAAGAGACTTATATTGCAAAAAAAATTAGTCTGAAGTCTTTTTTCAGTAATCCATAAATGTATATATATAATTTTTTTTTTACATCTTATATATATATATATAGGTGTGCTTCTAATACGTATCCTTTTCCTCTTTTTTTTAAAAAAAAAACTTTTTAAAGCTTCCAAATGCTTATGCTTCTCTGTATCCACTCCTGATTCCATGCAGCTTAGTATTTGAAATTTTGATCTTAAATCATTAATATGGTCACTATACTAGAAGAAATAATTTTTTCTTGGGATCAAGTTATAAATAAGGCTTATCTACAGAATTCGTCATCAAATTCACTTCTTTTCATGTATCTTTTTCAGTATATTGTAGTTGTTTTAATTATTTTAAGACGAATTCACGTTGTATCTCATTCTGAATTTCTCAACCTGTTCAATTTTCCATTTAAAAGAATTTCCAATCAGCACTATTTATTTTATTAAAATGGGTAAAAGAAGAAAATTGGTATAAACTGGATATTTTAATTACCCATTTAAAAAAATAAAATAAAATTATTTATATTGTTTTACAAAAAAAAATCAAATTTTCTTGAATTTTCTCAAAATATATGTCCTAAAATTGATCTTTATTCAAATTATTGAACGTTTAACAAGAGATTTTGGATAAAAGAATTTCTCAAATCCGTTCCACTCTCATCGGATTCTTTTTTTTTTTTAACTGCAAATATTTATTCATATAGAATTGATGTTATCGTGATACAAAGAATCGGTTAACCAGAAAGGGGGAAAACCAGTTCCAGAAATGAAAGGACCATGTATAGGGCCATGTTTTGCTAAACTATAAGCTACATTATTACAATCTCTCGTAACATGAATAATTTGAAAAGATTGGAATTTTAGTAACCAAAATCTGATCTCGGCGACTATATTAGCTATGCTTATGTCTTCGTCCTTGTGTCGGAGTAAGTTTGTTAAATGGAGACAGTCTCCCTCAAATATAATATAGTCAAACCCCATTGCCCAAGAGTGTTGGATAGCAACAAGTAAGGATTTTGCTTCAGCTTCAAGGCATGAACTTGTAGATTCCAGAGTTGTAGCTCCCCAGTATTTATTGTTTCCATAATTGTCCCGGATAATCCAGCCGGCAGAAGAAAGTGAAGTTTGAGGGTTAAAAGCAGCATCATAATTACATTTGATATATTCAAAGGGTGGTCGTTTCCACGATCGCAGCGAAGGGGAGGAGAGGCCACTCTCTAGTTGTGGGGTAGTCGTGTTTTGGATCCATTCACTGACATCTGCGATACATTTGTTGACATCTTTGGCGATCATTATTTGCTTCTTTTGAAAGATAAGATTATTGCAGGATTTCCAAATGTGCCAGAGAAGCCAAAAAGGTAGTAATTTGTCCTTTACATCTAAGCCACCAATTGTTTGCGCATCTAGTAGGAGTCTTATTGTATCTTCTATACCCTGTGAAGAGATAGTCAGGAAGTTAAAAGGTGTGCTGGCTCTTCTCCACGTTGACAATGAGATGGGGCAGTCGAAGAAGAGGTGTTGTATAGTTTCTGGTGCGATGCCGCAGCGAACACAGGTGGTGGGAATGTTGATTCCACGGCTTCGAAGTCTAGTAGCAGTGCCTAGGGTTTTTGATAGCATTCGCCATAGAAAGTGTTTAAGTTTATGCATGATTTGGAGTTTCCAGATGCGAGACTTGAGAAGGGGATCCCTGTGTGGAATGGGAGGAGCTGTGAGTTGAGAGTCTGGTTGATTGCGAAGGAACCAATAACCTGATTTAACAGTATATTGGCTATTTTTTGTATAGTTCCAACAGATTCTATCGTCACTGCTATCTTGTCGTAAGAAGATTTTTTTTGTAAGTTCTATATCCCGTGCAGAGAGATGAGCATTTAGAGCTGGGATGTTCCAGCGTTTGGTATAATCATAGGTAAGTAAGTCTTTCACCAATAAGTTGGAGTTTGCTGCACCACCCTCGGCTGGTTTTGGAGGGTATGAAGGGAGCCAATTGTGAGCGAAAACGTTCGTTTGATTACCATTGCCAATGATTACTCGAGACCCCTTTTTAATGAGATCGATGCCATGTAAGAGCGATGCCCAACCATAAGATTGGCATCTACGTGGTTTTGCGTCAAAAAGGTGTTCATCAGTAAAGTATCGAGCTTTGTAGAGGCGAGAGAATAAACAATGAGGATGTTGGAGTAGTCTCCAGGCTTGTTTAGCAAGTAAAGCATCATTAAACTTTTCTATGTCTTTGAAACCTAAACCACCCTCTGTTTTAGTGTATTGTAACCGTTTCCAAGCTACCCAAGGGATTCCCGTAGATTGATTAGTTTTTCCCCACCAAAATTGTGTGGGAATACTATTAAGTTGAGAGGTTAGGTGTTTAGAAAGTTTAAAGCAGGACATTGAATAGACAGGCATGAACATGGCCACCGATTTCATTAAAACCTCTTTTCCTGCTGGAGAGAGTAACGTAGCACTCCATGGGGATGTTTGTTGTTTGACTCGAGTGATAACATTATTGAACATGTCCTTCTTCTTTCTTCCAAATTGTTCCGGGAGTCCTAGGTATTTGCCACCGCCGCCATTAGCTGTGATTCCCAAGATAGTTTTGAGGTGCTCTTGTTTGTGGCCTAGAATTTTGGATCCAAATGTAATCATAGATTTATCATGATTGATCTTTTGTCCAGAGCATTCTTCATATAGCTTAAAAATATTTTTGATAGTGGAGCAATTCTTCTCGTTTGCTTGGCAGAAAAACAGGGAGTCATCAGCAAAGAGCAAATGTGTTATTCTTGGTACACCATTACCTATTTTAATTCCGTTGATTCTCCCTTTTCGTGTATTTAAATCAAGAAGATGACTCATAACATCTGCACAAAGTATGAATAAGTAAGGTGATAGAGGATCACCTTGTCTCAAACCTCGTTTAGGAACAATGTGACCCTGAGGGTTACCATTGACGAGGACAGAGTAAGTGATGGATGTAACAGTTGCCATAATCCATTTTATCCAGGTTTGATTGAAACCAAAAGCAGACATCGTATTTTCAAGGAAATCCCATTCTACACGATCATATGCTTTTGTCATATCTGTTTTAATGGCCATATAGGTTTGGGATACACGTTTGCGACCTTTTAAGGAGTGCATTAGCTCATGGGCGATCATGACATTATCGGAGATAAGACGCCCGGGGACAAAAGCTGCTTGAGCTTCGGAGATTATTTCATTGATAAAACTTTTCAGTCTTGTGACTAGTATCTTTGAAATAATTTTATAGAAAATATTGCACAAAGATATCGGTCTATAATCAGCTAAAGTAACTGGCCGGGTTTTCTTGGGGATCATACATATATTTGTGTGATTCAGTTTTTCTGGCATAATTGCACTGTCAAAAAAAGAGAGGACCTCCTTAGTAATGTCTGGTCCGACAATGTCCCAACAAGTTTGGTAGAACCGTGCCGTGAGGCCATCTGGCCCGGGAGCCTTATCAGAACCAATGGCAGATATTGCATCGTAGACCTCCGTTTGTGTTATAGTCGAGATGAGAGAGTGGTTAATCAGTGGTGTCACCGTAGGTTTGAAACCTTCGAAGATGGAATTGGAGGCTCTAATATTGTCGCTGGAGTACATTTGCTGAAAATATTGTTCAGCATGTTTGCCAATTTCTGTATCGCCACAGTATACATTACCATTAAGATCTTTGATAAATAGTATCTTATTTCGGGCATATCGTGATTTTGTCGCAGCATGGTAAAAATTCGTGTTTCTATCGCCATCATTAAGCCAAGTGTTTCGGCTTTTTAAATGCCAGTAGATTTCTTCGTTATGATAAGCTTGTGCTAAATCGCGGCGAATCTGGGGGATATTATATGGTGTGGGATCGGTAACAGTTAAGGCAAAATCAAGCTCTACCAATAATGAGTCAATTTGCTTAGCGGAGTTAGTTTTCGTGCTACGACGAAACAGAGACATTGCTGCACGGACCTTTCGTATTTGATCTTGGATATTGGAGTGTGTACTCGAGGCCTTCCATGAAGGGCCAATAGCAGCTTTAAAGTCTGGATGGTGAAGTAATCGCTTGTCAAAGTAGAAAGGCTTGGTTACAAATTCCTGAGTGTAAGCGATTGTTGTAAGTACAGGTTTGTGATCAGAAGCACAGAAACCTTTAAACTCTGCTATAGAACCAGGGAAAGTTGCTATCCATTCAGTATTTGCAACGACTTGATCTAGAAGTACTTAACATTATATTTTCCCCTATTTCCCCTCCAAGAAAATCTGTTTCCTTTTTGTCTTATGTCATGTAAATCGCAGGTATTGTACATGTTTCTGAAACTTCGGAATGTAGAATCACGTCGTAAAGGACCCCCGCGTTTTTCAGAGTTATAAAGGATGTCGTTAAAGTCTCCAAGGAGGAGCCACGGGCCAGTTCTAGTAAGGCTTATACGTTCAATACGTTCCCACAAGATATGTCATAATGATTGATTTGGTTCCCCATAAATACAAGTCAAGTAGAAAGACATCTCATTGTATTGAATTTGAACATCAATCATTCGGACAGAATGATACATTGTGGTGACACTGAGTTTTTTTTTCCAGAAAATAGCGAGACCTCCGCTATGACCTTGCGGAGGCACCGTAAAAACGAAATCGAAAGCTAAAGTAGTACACACATCCCTAACAATATCACACCTATTCATTGTTTTGACTAAAAACAGAAGATCCGGCGAGTTGTTGCGACAAAGTTGTTTGAGGCGATCCTTTGTTAGGGGTGCTTCTAATCCCTGGCAGTTCCAGGATAGTATCTTGAGAGTGTTCTTCAGAGACGTGAGGGGATCGCATCCCCTATCTCATTCTTTCCCGTCTGATCAACGCTGTAAGAATCCTGTGAATGGCATGTTATTGCTGTCGTGATCGCAGCCATAGCATTGTGGTCTTCCTCTGAAGAGATTTGAATAGCTTGATGCTTGGAGGAAGTCGCATTGGTCTGAGCTTCATCATAGTAACCATCGTGATGCATACTCGGGTTACCATTATCCAACTTGCGTTTGAATGACTTGGCAGGGGTAGGAGCCGCCTCTGTTTTTTTACAAACAAAAGCATCAAACTCGGACGACATTTCAGAGAATTGGTCATAAAACGAAACACCTTGATTCATGACTCCTGGCATCCTTGGTGGGGATTCATCCGTGATGCCTCTGTGATAATAATCCATCATGAAGCTTGATTCATCGTTATCATAAAAGCGTAGCATCGCTTCCACTTTGTTGCGTTTGGTTGAGTCAAATCCTGAATTTTCTTGTTGATCGGCATAGTCGCGGAGAATGGTTGTAAAGTCGCCTTCAGTGAACTTCCCCTTATCCATTTTTGCTTGTAGATAGCGCCATGTTTCAGAAACCATGTCCTTGTCATCCCTGATTTCGAACGGTTGCGAGTTTGACGATGGTTCATCACAGGATTCAGAAATGGTGATTGTATTGATTGTAGTGTTGTGGATGTGGTTTGGCTCCGTAGGAGTTTGATCAGCATTGCCTGTATTGTTGTGCTCGTCATTGTCTTCATTGTTATCATCATCAGGATCATCATGAGGACCGGAAGAGGATGTAGGACAGTCTTTTGCTTCATGCGTTAGAATTCCACACTTAATGCAGAAATTCATGAGTCGTTCATAATGGAATCTGAGTGGCGTGTTCTCTCCAGGGGTGAATTGAAAGAACCGTTGGAATCGTAATGGTGTTTCGACATTCCAGTCAAGCTTTATTCGAACATAGTCGAGAACATGATTTGCTTCATCGAAATCAATGTCTACGACATCACCCAATTTTTCTGCGATGTACTCCACAAGAAGACGATTTAGGAACTGCAGGGGGATTCCACGAATTTGAACCCAAAATGGGATTATTTTCATAGTGTTGTCATCAATTGTTGGATTCCATTTCTGCGTGACGAGCATCCACTCGTTGAAAGACCACGGGCCACGCCTGAGCACTAAGTTAATTGCTTCTTCAGATTGAAAGATGAATTGAAACCTGCTTGAGTTTAGAATCCTACCTGTAACAGAATCGCTCATCCCCCATAATCTTGGTAGTTGCCCAATCAGAGCCCGTAAGTTTTGCTTCCTGGGATTCGTTAAGCAACCAACAATCGCGAACCGATTCGCTTGCGCCGCTTGGGCACAAATCGACACAAGTAACGCAATTGGGGCATCTTTGAGGCCCAGATTAATATTCTGCAGTCGTTTGCGTAGGTTGTCACTCATGGGGAAGAGATTTGTGATTTGGAATCGAAGAGGAACAGTGTTTATATAACTCTTCCATGGCGGTTTTTGTGAGAAGAGAGAGAAGAGAATACAAAAACCGCTCGGATAACTTCCAAACGGACAGTAACCGACCAAATCGTTCCTAAATAAACGAAGTAAAGGTTGTCGGACAGAAATCCCTAAGAGAGATGGAGATTCAGAGACGAAGGCGTAGGAGAGGAGTAGAGAGAAATGTTGAGAGAGAATTTTTAAAGAGAAAAATTGTTTTCTAATTCCTAAATTACTCATTCTTGTTTATGAATTTTTAAAGATACATATATCTGCTTATGTTTTTTATTTTTAAAAAATTATATTAGTTTTATAATTTAGATTAAATATTAATAAAAAATTTAGACAGAAAAGATATAATATAATAAAAATAGTATTAAAAAGGTATTTAATGATATTTTATAAATAATTATGATTTATGAAAATAATCAAAATTTTCTAAAAGAAAAATGATAATTTAATTTCCTAAGTTTTGGTAAATGTGCAGATTAATTCTCAAAATTTTAAGTTGGCAAATTAATTCTTATAGTTTGTGTTCACTTTATATAACTGAACTGAGAAAAGTTAATATTATTGACCAAAAAAAAAAGTTAATATTAATGTTTTTTATTTTTTTAGTTAGTGTTGGCTTTTCTCAATTAAAATTGATGAAATGCAACATTAATTAAGGATTTAATCTATATAAACGATAATTGGAAAATAAATTTCTAATTACAAATATTTAAGAATTAAATGCATCATTTTACCTTTTTAAATATTGTCCACATATTCATTAGAGTTATTTTAATCGAACGCATTTATACGAAGGGTTTGACTTTTGACTTTAAAAATTGCCCATAAAGTTGACAGAAATTGTCAGAAAAGTAAATTATTTCCCTTTACGAAATATAAAATAAGTAAAGTGTTTGGCTTTTGAAAGTTTGATGGGACAGAAATAGGCTTAATTTAGAATATACAGCCTATATTTGGTGGCGATAAAGATTGAGACGCCTGATCTGTACGGTCATTATAATACTCATCGTTTTAATTTCATTTGATAAGAGTTTCTGACTATCTTCCTGTTTGTTCTTTTTTTTTGGTTAATTAATTCTAGAAAATAACGTCCCACGTATATGACTGAACTGCGCCATTCATCGTGGGTTCGCTTATATGCGAATTTATTTCTAAATTATTCCTTATTTAATTTTATAACTCTTATAATCATATTTATTTTCTTCAAAATAAATCTCATCTGCTTAGTAAAAGAAAAGAACTCTTCACAGTCTTAAAACTATCTCTAACGCATGGAAACCTCAAAATTTCTTAAAGAAAATATATATTAATTTTTTAATCAAAAGAAATTTACACCAATTAGAAAATGTCATATATTAGATGAGGTTCTTTAAAATAGGAAAGTCGCTTTCCAAACTAGTTAAATAAGAGGTGCTCTTCATTCTCTCTCTTGCTTTTCATTATTTTATAATTTTTTTGGATGAAAGATGCTCTAAGTTCCTAACAAACAAAAATGTAATTAAATTTATGTTGTCATCAATATCTATTGGAAAACTTTGCAATTCAAAGTATATAATTTGCATGCAATATATTCAATGTATAATGTGGTATCTTTGGTAAAATGTAGCAATCAAATATAATAATAAATATTACCATCCAAACGGAAAATGTTACTAAAAAATAATAAGTCAACAAGAGAGGACAGAAGAGGCCTAAAGGCGAAGCAACAAGATGACGTTCAACATGCGAGTGCCGTACGCACCAAAACTACGTTATCGTACGACAACCCTAAATACGCTTTTGTAGTGGGTACATACACATATCTAATATTATAAATTATGGATTGTGAAATTCACAAAAAGGATATACAGAAAAAATAGATTACATGGTAAGAATAATTACTACTCAACTACAGGGAGTTACAACCAATACGTTGTCACTAATTATGTGCTAAAGGGTATGAAATAGCAGCTGAAGAGAGCTTCTTGCGAATGATCCAAGCAATTTCTTTGTGCGCTTGAGTGGTGTTAAGATTTGTATATGCAGCTTTTATTTATTTTCTTCTAAATGCCAATAACATAGATGTTTGAAAGAAGATGTGGAAGATAATCCTTGTTTAGACTTATGTGACCGTGTTAGGTATAAATAATATCATGCTACTGTTTTGAAAACACAAGAAAGAGTACATGAATAGGTTTAGGTAAAGGGTCACAACTAGTATATATGTTGTAAAAAGGTGATACTCTTTACTTCTTCTTTTTCGGTTAAGAATTATTCGATGTTTTTAAAAAAGTCTAATAACTTTAATCATGGAATATGAGTATATAAAATGTATATAAATATTAACTTATTTTGTACAATGTGATAGCTAATGAATCTCCTTGTTTTTGCCACTGAATTTCCCATTCAAATTCATCGTAAGACATGGGTATGACAACATTGTTACGAGTTGACGATTAACATTTGGTTATGTCTTCGTACGTGAGGTCTACCAAGTTGCAATTCTAAATAATTAAAACACCAACAGCATGATACATAAAAACATATACTGTATTATATATTTACAACGTCATGTTGTCAACGACCAACTTACATTACCTAACTCTGTTTCGAAAGTTGGATATTCCTTATACAATAGCATCAACGAAAATTATGTGCTCTTTTACCTTTTCCAAATATTTCACAATTCATACAATAACAACATAATGAAAAATGGCCGATCAGTCTGATGTACCCGCTAAAAACAATAAAAAAGACTAGTTGATAATATGGTTGCGGCTTATATGGCTTTAACGATAAATCGTTTAGAGAATCAACCAACGGTAACGACCAATCATCTAAGTTAGCAACAAAATGAAAGAGTTGTAAAATTTTACATCCTCTATGATATTAACGAGAGGTATGTAAACCAATTAATTTACAATTATAAATTATTATATAGGTCTATCAATCTTTTAACTAGGCAGGCACTTCTAGAACCTTGGTGTTACTTTTGTTATAGACATATATATAACTCGGTATATAAAAAGAAACTTATTTATAGACTAAATCTAATAAACTATTAATAATCTTGTAATAACAAATCTTCATTTCCTATCACTCCAAACGAATATGCGACATTTCTACGGTTATATATATATATATGGTATGAAAAAAAATTAGCGACAAACCTAAAAAAGCAAAAGCAAAGGCGTGAGAATTGAGAACAAGAACCAAGTTGTGTCTCAAGAAGAGAGTCCTCTTCTCCCATTTCTTGGGAACAATAATGGCTTACCATAATGAAGAAGAAGGCTCTATTGGGACCTCCATGCATGGAGTCACGGCGAGGGAACAAGTCTTCTCATTCTCTGTCGAAGACAAAGATGGTCCTTTGCCTCAAGCCGTCCGATCGGATGATCCAACGGCTAAGTTTTCCTTGCCGGTTGACTTAGAACATAGAGCAAAAGTGTTCAAACCATTCTCATTTGCGAAACCACACATGAGAGCTTTCCACTTAGGATGGATCTCTTTCTTCACTTGCTTCATCTCGACGTTTGCCGCGGCACCTCTCGTTCCCATCATCAGAGATAACCTCGATTTGACCAAAAATGATATCGGAAACGCTGGAGTTGCCTCAGTTTCGGGCGCCATTTTCTCTAGACTTGCTATGGGAGCTGTTTGTGACTTGCTCGGGGCTAGGTATAGTTATTATGTTTAATATTTATATATGGAATCAATTGATATAAATGATGTTAGAACATCAACATATGCATTAGATGAACTAGGATTCACCAATATGAAACGTTTTCTATAATTACACTCACATATCATATCATAGGAAGATACAAAGAGTAATAATCATTTTTTTGTTATAATTATCCTGATCTATATATACATATCGTTTTCACCGGCTAAATTAAATTCTCTCATTTTTATTCTTCATTTTAATCGTCCATTTTCAATTATCAATGAGTGATTATGATAAACAAAATGAAACAGATACGGTACGGCGTTTCTGCTGATGCTATCTGCTCCAACAGTGTTCAGCATGTCCTTTGTGGCTGACGCTGGTGGCTATTTAGCCATCCGGTTCATGATCGGTTTTTGTCTAGCCACGTTCGTGTCATGTCAATATTGGACGAGCGTGATGTTCAGCGGCAAGATCATCGGACTAGTCAATGGATGCGCCGTCGGGTGGGGGGACATGGGAGGAGGCGTGACTCAGCTACTCATGCCGATGGTCTTCCACGTGATCAAAGTCGCCGGAGCCACTCCCTTTATGGCGTGGAGGGTCGCGTTTTTCGTCCCCGGGTTTCTACAGGTTGTTATGGGCATTCTTGTCCTCACTCTTGGACAAGATCTTCCTGATGGAATCCTGAGTACTCTACAGAAGAAAGGAGATGTTAGCAAAGACAAGTTCTCTAAGGTATTTAGACAAATAAATTACATGTTTATTTATATGGGAAAATCGCATTTTTAACCCTCAAACTAGAAACCACTAGCACTTTAAACCTTAACAATATTTCACTCTCGCTTTAAACCATCAAAGTAAATAATCTAACATTTTTAACCATCTAAGTAGTCATCGAGTTTGTGCGGACAAAAAAATTAACGAAACCGTTAACTCCGTTAGAGAATTGTCAATCATATTTATTTTTACAGAATAGTGAATTGGGTTTCTTTTTATTTTTAATATAAAAATTGATTTTAATAACTTAATTATTAAAATAATGATTTTTAAGAATATAGAAAATTCGTTTTATTTCTTCTTTAAAGAAGGCGACGGAGGAGAAAGAAAATAGGCGTTGCTGGGTTGGGGAGATGGTTTGTACAAAGAAGAAGGAAGATAAACTGAGGAAGAAGAAATCAAATTCAACGAATGCGGCCAAGATAGTGATTCGAAAACTAATTAATTTCAGCATAGGAGGAACAATTAAGCAGGAGATGAAGAAGTCGCATATACTGAATGGTTCTTCATGATTTCGTTGTACACGTAATTTTATCAATGGCATCGTTAACTTGGTTCGTCGGGGATTATACATCAAAAGCTTAGATCTGATTGTTTGACCAAAAAAAAAAAGCTTAGATCTGATTGATAAAGTTAATAGCTTTTTCAACTTCAACAATGAATTTGGAGGCCAATCGAGTGTATTGGATGTTTAATTCGAACCCAGATCAAAGAGAAAATGATCCTTCATAATCAAATCAGAAATTGTAGTTCCCGTGATGAACGCTGATAATAGCTCGACTTCTGATTCAGATTCTCACACAATTTCGAAACTATGTGATGGAAATTCTATGGAAAACTCTAATAAAACCCTCAAAAATTTCGGGTTATAATTATCTAAAACTAAGCGAGATCTTGAATTTTAAGAACAGAATTGAGAATGAATTCTCTAATCGAAGTAGGTTAATAGACGAAGATAGCAACATGAATAATGAAAAACAATTTAGTTATTTTTTTCTTTTTCTGAAAATTAGAATGTTTCTTTTACTTTTATATTAAATATAAAAATAAATCCATGTCATCATCATTTAACAAAAAGTTAACGGCGCCGTTAATTCTTTTGTCTGCACAAACTCGATAAACTCGATAACTACTTAGATGGTTAACAATGTTAGATTAATTACTTTGATGGTTTAAATTGAGAGTGAAATATTGTCAAGGTTTAAAGTGCTAGTGGTTTCTAGTTTGAGAGTTAAAAATCTGATTTGCCCTTATTTATATTGAAACTGATGGTTAATTTCTTTGAATGCATATATTTCATATTTACATATGTCATATGAGGCCGTTAAATCACATTCGGTTACCCCAAAAACATTCCTAAGATTGGCCAATACATGATATTCTATGTAGAAGTTCAAATAAATCTTGAATCAAAATAAGAATTCCCATTTACTTAAAACATTATATTTATTTGTTTTTGCATCTTTCAGGTGTTTTGGTATGCTGTGATGAACTACAGAACATATGTCTTGTTCCTTCTCTATGGATTTTCCATGGGAATCGAAATGACCATCAACAATGTTATCTCAGAGTATTTCTTCGACAGGTTTGGATCCAATTACATTAACAAATATAATATTTTTCTTTCGAACCTAAGTTTCTTTTATCACAAGTGGCCTGATATCCGTTTCTTGTGTCTTACGTACCAGGTTTCAACTTCAACTTCATACATCTGGTATGATAGCAGCCAGCTTTGGTATGGCTAACTTCTTTGCTCGTCCTCTTGGTGGCTATGCATCTGACATGTCAGCTCGGTTTTTTGGAATGAGAGGGAGGTTATGGACCCTTTGGGTCTTAACAAACTTCTGGTGGTCTCTTTTGTGTTTGGCTCGGCCGTGCTACTTCACTTCCTATATCTATTTTAGCCATGATGCTCTTCTCAGTCGGCGTCCAAGCTGCTTGTGGGGCCATCTTCGGCATCGTTCCTTTTGTCTCGCGCCGCTCTTTCAGTCGGCGTCCAAGCTGCGGAGTGGACTGATGAAGAGAAGCGGCTAGGATTACGTGAAGGTAGCCTTAAATTTGCAGAGAATAGTCGATCAGAAAGAGGCCGGAAGGCGGTTGTGGAGGGCGCCTCCACGCCACCAGAAAATGGCGATCCGGCTCATGTTTAGTCATGGAGTAGCATTTTCATCTCCACATGTACACACATTACACACATCTGTGGTAAGACTATTCTCCCGTTGATAAATCACATGTTATGCTTTATAGAGCTTATTCTCCCGTTTATATATGGGCTATATATTGGTGTTTCACTGTGTTACATATCTAAGGATCTTAATAAACTTGATCACTAAATGGTTCCTAATCTATGAGCTACATAATTCAATCATTTGTGTGGCTTGTTTCTTGTGTTCATTATAAAGTGTTTATTTAACATCAAATAAACCCTTCTTCGAAAAAGAAAAAAATCGTTAATATTACCTTTATTTTTAAATTGAAATGTTTTTGTTTGTTGAATTTTTATGCATTAGTTACATATCAATGCTTTTTGAGCAAAAAGTCCATATTTTTTTAGTCCAACATCTAAATCACATTTGTAATTACTGCTTTATTTGGTTTAATCAAATCCGTAAAGATAATATATGACAAAGATTAATCTTTAAAAAAAAAATCATTATTCTTACAAATTTTTATGTTACAATAGAGTCCTCGTCCCTAATATTAGTCATAATATCCAGAACCGGTAGCTCAACTGATTGAATCTATAGAGTCCTCGTCCCTAGAAAACTATGGACTTCGAATCTGTTCTTCTTGGTTAAAACAAAAAAAGATTGTGTAGTTTGAAATCTTATTTTTCTTCTTGTTCTACATCTTTTATATTCTTTATCTCCACTTAAAATCCAAATTGTGAGAGAGTAATATATTTTCTTAAAACGAATTGATGATGATGAGTCAAAAGTAGCTGGTAAATAATCACATCATTCCCGGAGGAAATCATAATAAAAAGTAATATTAAAAGGAACAAGAGAGAAAGAAGAGAAATAGCGTCACCTTGCGTTCGGAAGAGATCAATATAGTACAGCTTGGATTTGAAAAGTGGGAGATGATGCTGATGATGAATGATCTGATCTGTACGGTCGATTAAATAAATAAATTATGGATCGATCGGTAGATATGTCTATATACGACCAAGTGGTTATCTTTTAATGTGACCATAATTTTGATATGTACTTTGTCCCGCGTATCTTACGCGTTTTGAAAGTCATAAAACGGGTTTGATTGCTCCACTTATCGCGTTGTCTCAACAACTCTATGTTAGAACCAAAGTCTGGTGATTATAATACTAACGTCCACTGTCACTTGTCAACGATTCAAATTTTAATATTATGGGTTCTTTTGATTATAAAAAAAATTGGATACGTCTAGTTGTAGAAATTTATCTGCATATAATAAACTTTTAACAATTTATCAAATTTAAATTTGGATGTATATTAGTATATAGTGTTAAGTATATATGTATTACCCAATTGCCGCGGCTGTATACTAGTATTTGGTTTAAGTCTCGATTTTTTCAAACATAATTTCCACATTTACGTCTATGATTAAAAAAATCAATTTTATAAAATATACATCAATTACTTTTCGGTTTTTTTCTTTCTTTCTTCTAACCATAGAATTTGGAATTAAAACTCACACTAGTCTCCAAAATTTGTATAAAAAACAGAAAATTATTATTTAAAACATACATAGTGACTAATTGTGATGGAAATAAACATAAATTACGCATACATACATTATACATTGTAAACCTTGTTAAATTAAATGGAGTATTATATTTTTGTAACGAAAATATATAGTTAATGTGATTTACACAAATCCCACTAATATACGCTGATGCAATGAAAACCACTCGAAGACAAGATATATATAGAGATATTTTGAGAATGGGACACGTTTCTTTGGTAAAATGTATCGATCAAGAGTACGTACGTAAATGTTATAATAACAGATAAAAGATATTACAAGATGCTTATTCCATTAAGCATCAATAATCAAGTTTATATGCTTGTATTATACTGATCTTTATAATTGTAAAATATCATACGCGCGACATAGCAACAACAAATAAAATTGATGTTTTCAGTAATATATTACATAATGCGAATGTGGAAGCAAATGGGTGTATCAATTGGTTTACTGGTATGTAGATTGTTGGTAAGTACGTAACTTCTTTTGGATATATAGTTTGTTAACTGTATGTTGAAAATTTTAGAGTAGTTATATTAATATATATATTTTGTACAGGGGAATAATATTGAGAAATTGGGTCATATGACTATATTAAACTGAAAAATAGATAAACTAACCATAAAAATCAATAGCTATAGTATTTTGTATATATTCTACAATATATACAAAATTATCCCTCTTCTATTTTTTTCCTTTCCTTCTTGTTTTTTCTTCTTCCCTCCTTTTTTCTTCTTTCTGTCCCCTTTTCTCTTTTTCACTCCTTCTTTTTCCCCTTTCTTTCCCCTCCGGTCTTCTCCCCTATCCTTACTTGTCACTTTACATTTTGTCCTCACTCCTATACAATTCATAAGATATAAATATTTTATATATAGTATAGTATAGTAATATAAATCGATATAGTATACTATAATAATGTATTTATAAATTTTGTTTGAAGTATAAAATAGATAAATTTTAAGGTTTTTAGTTATTGAATTAATTATGAAATTAGTATGGTTATATTGTTTATTTTATGATGTAATATGATTATTTCACAAATTAACCCAATAATATTAGAGTACCTTTTTTGTTGCTGTAAAAAAAAAGAGTACTTTTTTGTTAAATAATAATCAGAGTATATTAGAGTTGTTAATGGTCCAATTAACCACTTACATGTGAGTGCTTTAATTGTGATCCGTACACCAACTTGCCATATAATTTTGATTAAGTAAGTTATCATTAGTCACTAAACAAGTCATATTGTTATAAACTTATAATCGCTATGAAATTGTTGAGCAAAATTATTATATCTTACACTTTCACGCGAGTTAATTGAATGCAAATCCCATATTACCATATATAGTGAAAGAAAAGACAACGACGTTGTTTCGGAATGGAAAAAGTAGTTGACACAATATGTGAGTACTATTAATTATTAAAGTAGTTAGTTACTTTCACTAAAAAACAGGCCCATATCATGTAGCTTGCTTATACATACAAAACCCCATCATTTCTTTTCTTTGGTCGTATCGACGTATGGACATGGTACACGGTTCTTTAACCATGTTATTCTTTTTTGTTTTTTGTTTCATTATCCAAGAAGTTATAAGTCGGAAACACCGTTTTTATCTTAAGGCTCAAGATTATTCATCCCAGGAGAGCACAACTTCTCACTCTTTAACCATGTTATTCGAAATTTCTGTTTTTGTTGTTCCCTTTTTATGCGATCTAATTTTAACTTAGTACTTAAATGACCATTACGAAGTGTAAGTCATCGGATGAGCTTAGAGTGTTAGACCTCCTTGATGGACCAACAAAACTTTAAACGTCAAAAAAAATATCCCCTTCTTCCATGCTATCTTTACGTAATATATATATATATATAAGTCACGTATATATATATATATGTCTGTATATTAATAAAGAAATATATTTTAAGCTTACACTACAAGTAATACAACTTTTCGAGAACTTTTACTTTATATATTCTAAATTTTTAAATTTTTTAAACAATGATTTAATTTCTTTATTAAGTTGACAGCAAATTCACTCGGCACATGTTTATAAACAAATTTTAAATTTTATGACGAATTAATATGAGGTGAGCCGATTTTCTAATATTTCTAAGTAACTAATGGCAACGATCTTACGCAGACAAAACGATACAAACTTTTACTTAAAATCATTTCTTATTTTCTTAACAAGAAAATGGAAACTCAAAATCAATTCTGTAAGTATCATAAATGCACTTTCCGTAGACATAAGTACAGAGAATGATATAGCTGGCAAGAAAGAAAAAAGAAACGTATATGAGATGTATTGTGTTGTGTTTGCTTGAGAAAAAAAAAAAAAACTTTCAGATGTGTTGAATGATGAGGATCAGAGTCAGAGGCCCGTACATCTTCCACGTCATTATGAGAAAGAAAGCATGACAAACAAAACGTTGTGATCTGTACGGTGTATTAAATAGTAGTCGTAAAAGACGACTTTGTTACACTATTATATAAGTCAAATTAATTATCATTAATCGTAAAGTACGCCTATCAGAAACCACGATAAGCATCATCATCACCCACTTTTCTGCTGAACAACCCCACGTTGATGCTTGATAGCTAGCTACGTGAAACTTGCCGTAATTTAAGCGCCGATCATGGAAATACTTTCTCTTTAATTATTTGCAAAAATAGCCCGTTTATAACTTCTTTCTTAGCCCTCAACTGTTAAAATAATGAATTGCTCCCCATTAATTGGTTTGGAAAACGAGACGGCATATATCGTGTCTTCCCTCTTAAAACAATGTTTCAAATAGATATTTTACAAGGACAGTTAGAGATCTCGTGGAGAGAAACTTAAAACCTTTTTGTGCATTAAATTTAAATTTTTAATAGTGTTAGAATCAGAAAATTACCATTAAAGATTTGATTAATAGTTGTGGATTTCGGACAATTAGATTTTTTATTAATAGCTGTAAGCGAAACAATTACAAGAGATGACTTAACCGAGAGGTTATGCCAAGATGAAAAGAAAGTATTTGCGAAGTAAACTAGAAAGCGTTGAAGTTATTGGTTTTAGCTCTGCTGCTCTCTCGATTGTATGTGTTACTCTCTTAAGCTTTAGGGTCTTCTTATTTATAGGGATAAAGTTGCTCTGAACTCCTTTTCCTTTTCCTCTTTGGTGAATATTTTCATATTTGCGATATGGAAATATTTCTTATTCTCCGAAGAATATAGAAATTCTCCTTTATCTTTTGAGTTAATCCGATGCTTCTGGACTTCCTAGATTATCTTTAGGAGTTTTTATTTTAACCGAGCTAGGTCGGCGCGGTCCTCCTGGTCTTGATAGGCTTAGGTTATTGCTAGAAAAAGCCTTTTAGGAAATATGCTCATTTCCTATCTAACAGCAAGTCCCCCCCCCCCCCCGGTTCGGCAAGACTGATTGTAAATCAGGTCGGCGGACTTCATGAAGTTAAGCGTGCTTGAGCTCGCAATAAGTATTAATTCGTTAAGAACGTTTCTTCGCGATGGCCAGCTCGGCCCAATTTTAAGTAGCTTTGTCACGTGGCGCTTCCTCTGAACAAATTATTAAATATTCCGCCCCATTAGGGTTTTGCTTTAAGCGGGAAAGGCGAAAGGTTTGCCAGACGGCGAGATTGTACGAATCTCGACACGCGTCCCTTTAGGAAACTGTTGATATTTCCTTCTGATTTTATTACTGAGTATTTATCTCTTCGTCTTCTTGTTCCAGAAAATTTTACTCTCTCTGAATTTTGCGATAATCTCCTTTGCTCAACGATCCTCTTTCTTCTCCTTTTGATTCCGGATCTCGATTGAACACATCTTTCTAGAGGCATGGGGTTAAGGAAGATATACAAGATTCCTTCATTGGACATCGACATCCCCGATTTCACTCCGAGTAAGAAGCCTAGATCGGAGGCTCTGTTGCAGGATCCAATCGTCATCGAAGACATTCCACTAAACGAGCCCGACATGACTGTTGTGAACAAGCGATCATCTCTATGAATTCCAACAGAAGATTCGGAGGTCGAATCGCCAATCGAGGAGCAAGACTCCATCTTTGTGACAGTGGAGGAGCAAGAAATTAACCCGCCGGGTCCAACGAGCAGCTCGCCGAAGGACCCGAAAGATGTCGATGAGGATCCCGGTTTCAATCCTCACGAGTTCTTGCTTTGCTGGAGCGGGGATTCCCCGGCAATGCTTAATGAATACTTCGCAGCAAATCTGGTCTGGCAATGCAGGGCGAAGCCGAACCAAGGGGCGTCGGTGGAAAAGCTGAAGCGGTTCGCTTGCTTCTCTGGAATTGCTCAGCGCTTCGTGCAGGGCTTAGGTCTGTGCACATCTTTGATTGAATCGTATGATCGAGAATTGGTGCGAGAAGAGAAGAAAGACGAGGAACTAACTGTCAAAGATCAAGAGCTTCTTGATGCTTCGGCAAAGATCAAAGAACTTAAGCGCGAGAAGCTCGGTGCGGAGCTTAAATATCAAGCTCTTAAGGTCGAATCTGCTAAAGAAAGACAACTCCACAGGGAAAGTTTGGAGAAGATCGCAGCCAAAGAAACCAAGAAAGCAGTTGCCACCGAGAAGGAGTTCTGAGGTCAACAACGCAAGTCTGTTGAGCATATCGTCGACCTGATGTACCGACGTTCGCGCGAGTGGTACGACCCCCGCATTGAGCGGATTAAGGCGTTTATGGTGCAGGAGCCTGACATCCACTGGCTCGAGCTCAAGATCGTTGACGCCGAAGCGAGAACGGATTGCTATAAGCGACTGAGGTCGGCAGGACACGAGGTTCCGATTAAGGAACTTCTGTCCCACTCTGCTAATGCCGACCGTTTTAAGATGGAGCGTCACAGGATCAAGGATGCTCCGCTTACTCTGGATGACTTCGCCGCTCCAACATGAGTTCATATGTAACTTTCTGATTCAGAGTTAGAGGTGGCCGAGATTCAAGTGCCGAAGCGGCGTTGAGCTTTTTCTTTTCTTTTTCTTTGTAATATTTTCATAGTTGTTGTTTTTTTGTTATTAGAAAATATATGCGAGATAAACGTTTCTTTTTCCTTTTTTAATGAATAAAATGAGATAGTTTATGGCAATTTTTTTGCTAACACTCGTTGACGAGGTGACCCTTAATTTTAAAGGTTTTTGCAAAGTCAAAATGTTTTTTTTGTCTTCCGGTGCGGAGGCATTCTTTAGGCCGGTGCTGGAAACAAGATTTGTTCGCTCGTCTTATACCAAACGACAATCAAGATCGAATACCAAGCTTTCAGGATTCACTTCGGCCTGAAAGGTATGATCGAGGGTCGTGCGAGTATTGTCATCGGCTTTCGTCTTATCCACTTCGGAAGTAACAAAATTGAACTGATGTATCAAAAGAGTGGTGATCAGCCACTAATTTATTTTTCTCTTTTGCTTTTTCGAATCGAATGTTTGGCCAGAACATCGATTCAGCAAGATGCATTTGCATAATAAAATACTATTCTACGTGCCGAGCTGATTTTTCGGTCAATTTGGACCAGTAGTTATCCTTTACTTTGAACACTGAGCTGGTTAACAAAGTTAAAGGTAATTTTATTAGGATAGTGATTGAACCCGAAGGCTGCTTACGTACCCCAAAACAGGATCAAGTCAATCGTAGTTCTTAGCAACAATTGTAAGCTTAAATGCCAAGCTGTATTTTCTAAGGGTAGTACTTCCTTAAATTCATTGAATTTCGTGCTTGCTTGACCGGTTTTCCATCCATTTTTCCAGTTTATAGACGCCGGATTTGACGATGTGCGTGATGCGATATGGTCCTTTCCAGTCCGCTTTAAGTTTTATCGGGTTTGTAACCCTCCGCAAAACGAGATCATGAAGCAAGAACAATCGGCTGCGTATCTTCTTGTTGTAATATCTGGAGATTTGCTGCTGATAGTTCTGAATGCGCAATAAAGCTTTATCGCGAAGTTCTTCTAAGCCATCCAGTGCATTGATTAGTTTTTCGTCATTTAGTTGCAGGTTCTGAACCATTAAGGTTTTTTGAGCACTCAGTACGTGCGCTTCGGCGGGTGCTAATGCCTCACAGCAGTGAGACAGCGAAAAAGGAGTTTCCCCTGTTGCAGTTCGCGGAGTCGTTCGGTGGGACCAGAGGACCCCATCCAGTTTATCTGCCTATCTTCCTTCTAGGTATGTTTGTTGCTTCTTAAGACCATCGAGAATTGTTTTATTATAATCCTCCGCTTATCCGTTTCCTTGTGGATAGCAAGGTGTTGAGTAATTTATGCGTATTCCTCAATCCTTACAGAAATTTTGGAAAATTGATGAGGTAAACGACATACCATCATCCGTGACGATCTCGTATGGGAGGCCATGCTGACATATGATGTTTTCCCATACGAAAAGCTGGACGTCGATTTCCTTAATGATGGGGTATGCTTTAGCTTCAACCCACTTAGTAAAGTAGTCTGTCATCACCAGGATGTGTTGGTTCCGACCTGACATAGGCATCGGGCCGATTGCATCCATTGACCACCTCATGAAAGGGTATGGTGGAACGGCGGTTTGAAGGAGCTCAGTAGGTGCGTTGATGATGGGCGCGTGTTTCTGACACGGTTCGCACCGTAGTACGAATTGTTCGCAATCTTGGATCATTCTAGGCCAAAATAACCCATGCATCTTTATCTTCAAGGCCAATGCTCTTCCTCCAGAATGGTTGCCGCTTGCTCCTTCGTGAGTTTTGACTATTACTTTCTTTGCTTGTGCTTCGTCGCAGCACCGTAGTATCACTTTGTTTGCTGTCCATTGGAACAGGTTGCCGTCCTGAATGAAGTAGTGCGGTGCTTTCCTCCGGAGACGCCTAGCTGCCCATCTATCTTGCGGGACCGTTCCTTCAGATAGCTAGGACTTAATTTCATCTTGCCAAGGTTGCTTTTGTTGTTCGACATCTACTTCCATTGGGTCGTCCGCTTCATCTTCTTGATGAAGAACCATGTTGCAAGCTCCTTTGGATAGCTGGATGCTAGGTTGCTAGATGATTTCCACTGGAATTGTTCGGCGAAGTGCAGGGTCCGTTGTTGATGTCAATGCTGCCAGCGCATCGGCGGCAGTGTTCTCAGTTTGTGGGATTTAGTTATTTTGAAGGAGTCAAATTGCCTTGTTATTTCCTGGACCTGCTTCAGGTAAGCGTCCATTCGCTCGTTCTTCGCGTCGTAGTCTCCTTTGAACTAGCTGGCGACGAGCTGGGAATCACAAAAGGCATGAATATTTTTCGCTCCTACTTCTTTGGCGAGCCGAATCCCTGCGAGCAAAGATTCGTATTCGGCTTCATTGTTCAAGGCATGGAAGCCGAGATTGAATGATTGTTCAAGAACTTCTCCTGTTGGTGATTTCAAAAAAATGCCGACTCCTGACCCTTGCTTTGAGGATGCACCGTCGACGTACAAATTCCAGCAGTTTTTGGTAGGTGACTCATCATTTAGTAGATCCGGTGGTATTTCGATCATGAAGTCTGCTAAGACTTGAGATTTGGTGCTAGTTCGAGCGCGGTACTCGATATCATACTCGAACAGTTTTATCGCCCATTTAGCCATTCAGCAATATTGACTCGAGCTGTGCAGAATGCTCCGAAGTGGTTGACTGGTGAAGACGACAATAATGTGAGACTGGAAGTAGGGTCGCAGTTTCCGTGCCGAGATGATAACTGCATAGGCAAGTTTTTCTAGAGCCAGATAGCGAGTTTCTGCTCCATCCAGAGTCTTACTTATATAGAAGATTGGTTTCTGCTCGCCACAATCTTCCTTGACAAGGGCGCCGCTTAGTGCCGCTGTCGAGACTGCGATGTAAAGGTATAGAGTCTCGCCATCCTTTGGTTTAGCTAATATGGTAGGGGTGGTCAGGTACTCCTTCAACTGTGCGAACGCCTCTTTGCACTTGTCGTCTCAGTCAAAGCGTTTATTACTCCGAAGTAATTGATAAAAGGGGAGACATTTATCAGTTGAATGCGAGATGAATCTGTTTATCGCGGCAATTCTCCCGATTAGTTGTTGTACTTGTTTCAGTAGGCCCAATACATAATTTCAGTAGCCCAATAACAAACCATATACACGTGTTTACATGCAAGTTCTAAACAGAAAAAGCAAAACATGTGTTTCCTCGAGATAGAAGTTGCAGGAATGCTACCGTCGCCGGTAACTCCACCACCGCCAAGATCCAAACTTCAGATCTTTATGAGGATGCTGCAACCAGTCGCTGCTTTGACTTTCATATGTAATGGCCATTAGAAGATGAAGAAGTTGCCTTGCATCATTAGAAATTAACACCGAGAATTGTTAGAAGAGAAGAATTAGAATATTCACCGGATCGCTACAAAGAACGCCGATTCTATAGATCCCACACCCTAAACTTCCAATTAACTTCCCAATAACTTGATTTAACTTCTCAAAGAAAACCTTTGCTCCCGAGAAACAGCATGAAAACAAAGAATTAATTCTCAAAAGTAAAATCAAGCATACCAACATAGAAAAATTTCTCTATATTCTTCTGGAATTTGTAATTAAAACATACGAAAGAGAAAAGAGGAAACAAAATCCAATAAATAGAATTATTTATCCGACAAGCAGAATTAAAAGTTCCGATCAAACGGAAAACATACTATAAATATTAACTCCGAACTAAAATATATAGTAGGGTACCAGCGTCAGATTAACGCCCACCACCGGTCAAAAAGAAACTCAGATTTGAGAAAAATTGTTTGAAGGTACGAAAAGATTAAGAGAGAGAAAAAGTTTTTAGTCAAACTCTGTAAAGTTCAAGTAGCAACTACTTAAAGTTAACATCTTACACTTTATACAAGTCAACGACCATCTATAGCAAAAGATCGATGGCTAAGAGTTTTTTTGTTTGACCTCCCCACATGCTTGGAATTTTCTTTACCTATAAATATATTGGACTTTTTTTCCCTTGCCTACGGCGGCTAAGTTTGAAATAAATCCATAACATTTAAGAATCGAGCTGAAACAAATTAATGGGATATATATATAGAGTGATTTATTTGTTGCCAATAAATGTGAGTTAAATACTCATGAAGGAGTACTAGTAAACGATTGAATGGTTTTAACACAACATGAATAATTAGGACAACAAAAAAATAAAAATAAAAAGAATAACTAAGACAACTTTTAATTTGTTAACTAAATATTTGAATGGTTTTAGTCGATTATATATACTACTTTGTTTTCAGAGATATTAATTAAGATTGTAAGATTATTACTCCATCTACTTTATAAAAAGTGTCATTTGTAAAAATTAAAAAATTTAATA
This sequence comes from Thlaspi arvense, assembly GCA_911865555.2. Taxonomy (NCBI): domain Eukaryota; kingdom Viridiplantae; phylum Streptophyta; class Magnoliopsida; order Brassicales; family Brassicaceae; genus Thlaspi; species Thlaspi arvense. Next base: position 13,315,868 of record OU466861.1, read on the forward strand.
AAAAAAGTTTTTTTTATAAATATATTTAACAATTTTTTTAAACAGTATAATAATATAACAAAATTAAAACTGGATTTTTGTTAAAAAATTTGCATTGTAAATACAAAACAATATTTTTTATAAAACAAAACAAAACTTTAAAGTAATATTTTTTAAAAACGGAGAATATATCTTCGTAGCCACTAGTAATAATAAAAACATAGGGATGGTACAGGGATCGGAAGATGTAAAAAAAGTCAACTTATCAGTCGGTTCCATTGTGAGCATATGCGGAATATTATCTGCCAACAGTTCCTTTGGACTAGACCATTTATATCTTTAAAAAATATATTACTTAAAAAGCAATTTCAACGAAGATATTTTTATATATAACTATTAATGAAGATAACTACAAGATTAAAACATTACATGATAAGAACGATAAGAAGAGACAAAGAAAATGTTATCTAGAAATATCTAAATATATTTTATCTTAAAGTTTTATATTCATGGAAGTATACAATTAATATAGTTTCCTAAAAATGCAGAAATTCTAAGAACATAATAAGTAATTAGAAATGAATGTGATTCTTCACACTAACTGAACTAAAACAGTATATATAGTTCAAGCATTAATTTTGGATCGATGAGTTACACTTCCCGATTCAGAAATGATCAGAGTTGAGAACATGCACGAAACTATATACTTCTTGATACTTCATGAGCATTTTTTATTTTATTTTCATGAGCTTTTGTTATTTTCTAATAATTGGGCAAGTGAACGCAACAAAAAGTAATGCATTGTGATAATTTATACTACTGACTAATTTTCCAATACGAAATTAATTTGGTGAGTCGACCACATGGGATAATACACAAAAGACAAAGCGAACTTTTTAATAAAAAAATTTATAATGAACCGTACGGTCAATTGGCTTTTAGTTAACGTCAAGTGTCATTCATTTTTTGGTGTGAAACTTCAAGACATATACATACTCAACATTAAGAAGATTTTGAAAATTAACAATATATGTATATATTATTGTAATCAGATGCAAACCTGCATTAGGCACTAGGCAGACTCCTCATGGTTGTATACATTAGCTACGAATACGCAAACTGGACGCTAAGCCGGCGGTGAAAACGACACGTTGTTCTACTGCATTTTATTCAACACGTACGTAATAATATAATTCAATAATGGGATATATATTTGCATAGATAGCTGTGCTTTGATGAATATATGGTACAAGTAATTGATTAATGAAGCATATTATTATAATTAAACAAATAATTTTATAATGAATAGGGCACGTAATTGGCATTATGCATAATATACTACATTATGTTTATTACTAATAGAATATTCTTATATCCGTATGAATTACATAAAAATTTCTGAAGCCATAAACATTAAACATAAGTTCTGATCAATCATAATGAAACTCATTATTCAAACCTTATCAGTGGATCCACCTAACTATACACACCATGCTTATATTAGATCTCCAACTCCTCTATAAATACTAAGCAATTTCTCTTTTCCAACTTACACCAAAGCAAAAAAACGACATAGGCTACAAAGAAGAAAAAGAGAACTACCATCTTCATCGTCTAAAAGTCTTCCTCTTCATTTCTCCCATTTTCTTTGAACAAAAAGACCAATGGCTCCAAACCATTCTAATGAAGACAGCTATATTGGGAGCTCCTTGCATGGAGTCACGGCAAGGGAGCAAGTCTTCTCCTTCTCCGTCCACGACGAAGGTGGCCCTTCATCTCAAGCTGTCCGATCGGACGATCCAACGGCTAAGTTTGCCTTACCCGTGGACTCAGAACATAGAGCAAAAGTGTTCAAACCGTTATCATTCGCCAAACCACACATGAGAGCCTTCCATTTAGGATGGATCTCTTTCTTCACTTGCTTCATCTCCACCTTCGCGGCTGCACCTCTAGTCCCTGTCATCCGCGACAACCTCGACCTGACCAAAACTGACATCGGAAACGCCGGGGTAGCATCGGTCTCCGGCGCCATTTTCTCAAGACTCGCTATGGGTGCCGTATGTGACCTTCTTGGGGCACGTTACGGCACCGCCTTCTCTCTTCTTCTCTCGGCTCCAGCCGTTTTCTCCATGTCTTTCGTAGCTGATGCTGGAAGCTACTTAGCCGTGCGGTTCATGATCGGTTTTTGCTTAGCGACGTTCGTGTCATGCCAATACTGGACAAGCGTTATGTTCAATGGTAAGATTATCGGACTCGTTAACGGATGTGCCGGAGGGTGGGGAGACATGGGAGGCGGTGTTACTCAGCTACTCATGCCAATGGTCTTCCACGTCATCAAACTGACCGGAGCAACTCCTTTCACGGCGTGGAGGTTCGCCTTTTTCATCCCTGGGATCCTTCAGATCATTATGGGCATTCTTGTCCTCACTCTCGGCCAAGATCTCCCCGACGGTAACCTCAGTACACTCCAAAAGAGTGGTCAAGTTTCCAAAGACAAATTCTCCAAGGTAGATTATTTGTATCTAATCAAACAAATTACTAAATATTTAAATATTTTGAGATAATAGCATTTTTAATTTCTAAATATTTAAATATTTTGAGATAATATGTGGTTCTAATTACATTTTTAATGTTCTCTTTTAATAGGTCTTTTGGTTCGCTGTGAGAAACTATAGAACATGGATCTTATTCGTTCTTTACGGATTCTCTATGGGAGTTGAATTAACGATCAACAACGTTATATCCGGATACTTCTACGACAGGTTTAACCTTACACTTCACACAGCCGGTATTGTAGCAGCCAGTTTTGGTATGGCAAACTTCTTCGCCCGTCCTTTCGGTGGCTACGCCTCAGATGTAGCTGCCCGGCTCTTCGGAATGAGAGGAAGATTATGGACCTTGTGGATCTTGCAAACCGTTGGAGCTCTCTTCTGCATCTGGCTCGGCCGTGCTAGTACACTCCCTATAGCTATCTTAGCCATGATGCTTTTCTCCGTAGGCACACAAGCAGCTTGTGGAGCACTCTTCGGAGTTGCTCCTTTTGTTTCCCGGCGTTCCCTCGGCCTTATCTCGGGTTTAACCGGTGCTGGAGGAAATTTTGGGTCGGGAGTTACTCAACTTCTTTTCTTCTCCTCTTCAAGGTTTAGTACAGCTGAAGGACTATCGTTGATGGGAGTTATGGCAGTCGTGTGTACACTTCCGGTTGCGTTTATTCATTTTCCGCAGTGGGGAAGCATGTTCTTAAGGCCGTCGCAACACGAAGAGAGATCAAAGGAGGAGCATTACTATGGATCGGAGTGGACAGAGGAAGAGAAGAGCTTAGGACTACACGAGGGAAGCATTAAGTTCGCCGAGAACAGCCGGTCAGAGAGAGGCCGAAAGGCGGGTTTGGCTGATAGTCCAACACCGCAGACTGGAAGTCCGGCTCATGTCTAGTTGAAGGATGATAATCACGTTTAAAATCTTTTTTTCCATATACAAATAATCCTCAAGAGTTTAGCTTTTATGTTTTCTTGTTTTATGTTTCTGTCTTATGAGAGATGTACCGAGTAAGATCCTGACTTGTTAACTGAGGTTTCAGCGAGCCCGGTGCTCGTGATGTAAAATGTCGTTATATATAAAAGGCTTATGCATCAGTTTTCTCTACGTTCTATAAACGAGCACTGTCATTAAAACTCTTCCAAAATCAAATTATTTCATTCAAGAACTGAAAAAATGAGTGTTTTGAGGCGCAACAAGTTCTACATGAAGAAACCGTTCTTCCTTGGAGACACGTCACAGAGGTAGATAGATATAAACAAAGACCAAAGAAGAAGCAATTGACTCTAGTAACGACACCGGAAGAATCAAGAAAGAGTAGGAAGAAACTAAACTAGTATGACACCGGAAGATTGCAAATGTAAAACTAAAGTTTGATATGAGAGGTTTTAAATATTACAAGAAAGCTAATGCTAAACTTTGGAATTATGTTTCTGAAGAAAAGAATTTTAACGTACTCGGCGAAAGGAGGCGCTAGAAGCTTATCTTTCCACTTCCACCACATGTTATACAAGATCGCGTGGAAGAACACTTAGTGCAGTAGCTCCATTTCTTGGGAAGCCTAAGAAGAAATGTGTATTTTTGTCTGTTGAGAATCAATGAAAGAACAATGAGAAGAGATTTTTTATTTATCTATTTAATTATTACCCGGCTGTATATCGTGTGGCCATGTTCTTTGCGGTGAGTCTTGCTTTCTCAGCGTTTTCATCTGATAGTTTCTTCAAGACAAAGCCTTCACCTTTGCACTCAGAACAGATCCCCGAACCGCCACAAACTTCACATTCTTTCATAGAAACCTGCCAATTATAATTTAGATAACAGTTTTCACCAAGATTTGTGTTCATGTGACATATATAATAACGAAAACAAGAATTACCTCGGCTTCTTCAGAGGCTTTGGTACTTCTCCGAACAAGAAGAGTGGCTGCAGTACCAACAACCGTGGCTGCAATCGCTACAGAAACAGCTGTTTCAACTAAAGCCGGAATCGCTGTTGATGTTGATGATGATGACCTCTTCGCTCTCTGATGTGAGGGATTTTTCATATCAAAGAACGAAATCGAGTTTAAGAACCTCACATCCTTAACACCTAACCACAAGAATCAACTCCGGTAAGTATATCCACAAGTGTTGAAATATGAATATGTATATTTAACACAAAAAAGTGAAATGGTGAAGAACTCTATTTTTCTTTTATAAAACGGTAAAATCGAAAATATGAAATTTGAAATCGTTTTAGAGAACTCCAAAACTTCAGAACTAAGACGACCAAACGAATTTGAGACCCAATTCGATTTATTAATCCAAAATTGGATTGTTTATTGATGTTTCTACTCGATTCATCAAATCAGAATTATCTTAGAAATCTACGGTTTTTTTGTTAGGTCGAAACCAAACGTTGGGTCCATTCAAACTTCACAGACTCAGAGAGAAGAAAAGAAAATTGAGAATTAGGGTTATGTTAAGCTTACTTGAAACAGAGGCGGGGAATGAATAAGATCGGAGCTTGAAACAGAGCTCCATCGCAACAGAGAAACTTTCAATTCTTTCATTTCTTCACTTCGAGTCCAAAACCTTATCTTGTCCGCTGGCCATATTTTCCCTTTTTTTTTAATCACTCACTCAACGGTTCAAAATCTAAATTCAATACCTAAACCAAACCGGTAGAAGGTATTAGAAGAGGAGAACAACAAAGTATTTTAACTTAAGATTCATATTCAACAATGTCTCACAGATCTAATCTCTATTCAAAATTTGTTATTTGATTTTGAGATAATGATCTTTCTTCAGTATATTAATTAAATATGTTATCTGTTATCATAATTTTCTATTTTCTATTTGTTTTAAACCGTGTTTATTATTTCTTTCTCTGATTACTATGATGGTTAGTCTACACATATATACAAGTATGAAAATTTTAATAAAATTTTAATACTTGCAAATAATAATATTTATTATTTATAATAAAAAATAATTAACATATACAATAATACATTTGTAAAGTTTTAGTTTATGATTCTTCTTTATTCTTCGTTTTCTTTGATATATATATTTTATTTATATTTTTTCATCTTATTGTAGTTTTTCTTTTCATTCTATCATATTTCGTCCAACTTCTGGTTCATAATTCTCACTATATAATTATAATACATTCAAATATAATATAATTTTAGTTCTTTGTTTGTAATGACACAAGATGAGATGATAATAAAATTTTAAAAATTCTCCCTACAAAAATCTGATTTTGTAAATTTCACACCAAAATTTTGAATTTGTAAATATCCTTCCAAAAAACTTACTTAAAAATACGATTCCAAAAATTTTAGTTCAAAAACCTGTTTCAAAATGTAATATGTGTTAATGTGGCTATTGGTCAAAAAGCTTCTTCCGTCGCTCATTCTACAAATTTTCCGCCAAAACATGAATCAATAACTTTCCCACCAAAACATTATGTCAAAAAGATGATTCTAAAAATATTTAGTCGAAATTTTGACTATGAGAATTACTCACCAAAACATTATATTGAAAATGCGATTCCAAAAAATTTCAGTCATAGATTTCCCATCAAAAGTGATATTTCACTAATTTTTTGCCAAATATTCTGAATCTATAAATTGCTCGTCAAAATATTATGTCAAAATGTGATTTCAAAAGCTTTCTGTCAAAATTTGATGACACAAATTTCTCATCAAGTATTTGAATCCGTAAATTATGTATCAAAATTTTTACATTGAAGACCAAATATGATTTCATAAATTTTCCGATCATGATTATAATATTTTTTTTTTTAAAAAGTGAATATGTGAATTTTTCGCCAAAGAAGTGAATGCATAAACTACTTGTTCAAAAAATTACTTTATAAATGTGATTTCAAAAAGTTTTCGTGAATAATTTGATTTTGCAAAATTTTCACAAAAAATTGTGAATCCATAAATTTCATGTCAAAATGTGATTTTAAAAACTTTATGGCAAAAACCGATTGCCACCAATTGTTCACCAAATATTTGAAATCTGTAAATTTTCGGACAAAAATTTTATGTTGAAAATGTGATCTTAAAACTTTCTTATTTCCCAAAATTTTGCCAAAAATTTAAATACTTAAATTTTGTATAAAAAATATAACATCAAATATATTAAATAATATTATATCACAAGTCACAATTACATACATGTCATCATTTTCACATCATATTTAAATTGCTCAAAATGAATATACAGTAGAACCTCTATAAATTAATACTCGATAAATTAATAATCACTATAAATTAATAATTTTTATCGGTCCCAAGTCGGGCCAGTGTAAAAATTGACAAAATTAGGTAAGATAATAAGATAATACTTTTTTGAAAGTTCTATGTAAAAATATAGTCCCAATAATAATAAAAATTAATAACTATACATTTAGGCATACATTAATAATATAATATAGTAAACTATGATAATATTGTTGTCTCAAGTTTATAAATTTTTTTTGATTTATCTTCTAAATTCATTATTATGACATTTTTTGAATGAATTTTACAATGTTGAAAATATTGATTTTGCTTTTTTGATGAATATTAAAAATTCAAACTAAAACTATCTCTATAAATTAATAAAATATTAATTTATCGATTAATTAATAACTATATAAATTAATAAAATTTGAGAGTCCCAACATTATTAATTTATAGAGGTTTTACTGTACTAAGCAATATAATTAAAACAAGACAGTTTTTTATTAAACTACCTTACCAATTAATATGTAGAAGATCCGTAAATGTTTCGACAAAAGTTTTATGTTGAAAATGTGATCTCAAAACTATTTGATAAAAATCAAATTTTCTAAATTTTTTGCTAAAAACTTAAATACTTAAATTAAATACTTAACTTCTGTATAAAAAATTAACGTCTAATTATATATATATAATAATATTTTGTTATAAGTTACATATATTTAAAAAAATAACATGTCACAATTACATCATTATTATACGTCATCGTTTTCACGTCAAATTTATATTGTCCAAACTAAATATACTAACCAATAGAATTGAAATAAGCATTATTTTTCATTAAGCTACTTTATCAATTAATAGGTAGAAGATTGTTAATAGAGTAGTGGTTTTTCAGTGAAGAGATAAATTTAACATTTTTCAGTGAATCCACTACATATTATTTGAGAAGTAACATTATTGAAAATTGCTTACTTGTCAACACTACAATCAAAATTAGTGCTTTTAATTGATGACATGTAAATGTGACATGTCAAACTTCCTAAAATAAACGAAATATTTTGATTGGTTGAATTGAAATTATAGAAATTGTAGAATTAAAACATAAATAAAATAAATTATATTTATTACACTAAAATTAACAAATTTAAATTAATAGAAAATAAAAGCTATTATAATTTTATTTTTTTACATATATTCATAATTTCATAAAAAATAATTACGAAATTTTTTCAACAGTATATATATATATATATTATAATTTCATATAAAAATAAAAAAATAATATTAAATTATCCAATAGAATAGTAAAAATTCTATTTATTAATAATACTTTAAGTATGATATATTTTTATTTCGGAAAGTTATTAATTAAATCTAAAAGTTTTAAATAAACAAATTATTAAATAATACAATTTTAAATAAAATACAATCATGATAAAAATAATTTAAAGAATAAAATGTTAAAACTAATAAAAATAAATAACGTTTTGTTGATTTTTTTTTTAAAAACGTAATTTAAAAAAATAGTTTCAAACCATTATTTACTAAATGAATAAAGTATATACTAATTATTATTTTATAATATTAATAGGACCATATATTTTTCTATAACTTTTATCATCTTTTTATTGTTGTTTTCTAAAATATGCATAACTTATGTTACCATCTCATCTTATCTCTTATCATATTTTAAATAAAAATAAAATTTTATATCATATTAATATATATACATAATTTTGTTTTTATTGTATATCAAAATTTTGAGATCATAAATGAATTGAAAAATAACCGAACGAAAGAATAAATTATAATAAGAAGAAACAATATGAATAAGAGATAAAAATAGAAGTATATAAAAACAAAATCTCTCGCCCTTTGTTTTACAAAGTCACTTAAAAAGATTTTAATACGTAAGAGCAATCCTAATGGAGAACTTTGGGTGTCTAAAACATCTTAATAATAAAAATGAATAAAAAAATAGTGAAAGGGTCTTAAAATATAGACACAATGTCTAAAATATGATACTTTTGTTGAGTTAAGACACCCAATGTCTAAAATAAATAATAAAATATTTTTAAGACCTTCTTAATAAGTTCTCCATTGGGGTTGGTCGCCATATTTCAATTTGTTTTTACAAATACGTGTACATATATAATTATTAGTTGTACATTAGTTAAAGTCACATGCAAACTTTTTCGTGCATGTATTTTGTTAAGATTGGTTACAGTCTAATTTTTATTTTAATTATTATCCAATTTATATTTTTTTAAAAAATCTTTATTATTCTAAGTGTAGTGAAGTGATTGGTATGCCCGCACATGCGTGCCAACCATCTATCCGCTCTTAGGAATAAGTGAAAATGGTAAAAACTATTTCAGTTTAATTTGCAATAAATCAAGAAAAATATATACTTAAAATATATTATATATGTATTTACAAACTCATATTATGTAAGACGAAAAAAGCATATTGTAGATTGTGTAAGAAGAAATAAAGCATATTAATATTATAAGAATTTAATTATTATTTAACATAACTTTTATATTTGTGATTATATACTATTACAAACATTATAAAAATAAAAGTAATAAAATACATTGATTTCAGAAAAAAGTTTGTGAAATATTAAAACAATATATATATACAAACATACAATATTTAAAATTTAAATATTACAATTAACTATGTATATCAAAAAATTATACCCGTACATATATGCGGGCCAACCAACTATTATTTTCCTTTATTAGATATTAGTAAATATTTCATCAATTCTTTCATTTTTTATTATTTAACAATCGATGAAATATTTACCAAGATCTAATAAAGGAAAATAATAGTAAAGTTTTTTCTCTTTAACTAAAAAAAATTCATGTCATTCATTTTTTTTCAAAAAGATGAAGAATTCTGTTAAATGTTTTACAATGTAAACAAAAAGACTAATTTAATTATTTGAAGTAAGAATTCTATGATTCAAAGTGAAAGTATAAAAATCTCATAGTTTAAAACGCTACTGATTTATTGACACAAGACTTGAAATCGCTTCAAGTTATATTCCTTTGAAATCGGACCTATTGACACAAGACTTGAAATCGCTTCAAGTTATGCTCTTTTAAAATTGGACCTTCAAGCTGAAGTTGATGGTAGAATAATCTAATGAGTTGATAAACCAATTATGCTTTGAATCCCAAACACAAAAGGACTTAGATTCTAGTACTTAAGGGCTAATTCTACGAGAATACTAAACTCTACACAAAAATCTTCAAGGCTGATTCCACAAACACTTAGAAAAAATCACAAGAACAATTTGGTTGCAAAAAACTTTCTTTGAAAACAAACAAAAGGAGTTTTAATTTCTTGAATATTCTGATTGTGAAATTACAAAGTAAAAGAGCTTATATAATGCTCAGAAATTAATGTAAATAACGGTCATAAACTATTAAAGGAAAACTAGAATCAAACTGAATAATCAAAAGGTCTTCTACTAGCCGTTCAATGGGTGGCATTTGGTCTTTGGCAATGAATGGGGGATCTTCTCTAAGTCTTCTGCACGAAATGAATGAGTTGAATCTTCTAAGGATGATGAATAGTCGAGATTAAGCAAGAGATATGGTTGTTGGTCCTTGTTTCCATCTCCTCTCCTTAAACTAATAAAATTGGTTCCTTCATTGGTAAGTGCCTCTCCTTTGATATCTTCTTGATTTTGATTGGTTTGAGCTCGGTTATTGACTTGGTCTGGCGGTTTAGGGGTCTTCATAGTTTCAGTAATCATCAAGGATTGGTTGAATAAGATCTTCATATGATATAAATCCAAGCTTTCCATAGATGGCTCCAATAATGCTCCAATCGCATGATCTGGTGGTTTGGGGGAATTTGGTAGTTTTCCTTTGGTTTGGCTCCGGTTTCTGACTTGAATATCTTCATTAAACAGCAAAAGTGGGTCGAATAAGATGTTGGCTGCATATATCTCTGAGCTTTCCATAAGTGGCTTCATGAAATCACTTGTTGGTTTAATCAAGTGATTTGGCGGTTCTACTGGTTTAAATTGATTCTCCTTTATTCTAAATTAGGCCAGCAACGTCTTGGTTTGATCAGGAGATTCTCCAGAACAATGGCGTACTGATCTTAGGTCCTTAGCTCCTTTGTAATCCGATTTATCTCCAAGGCTCCAGTTCTTGGCCGGTTCAGTTGTCGGCGACTTGATGCTTACATCATACTCTCCCTCTTGAGGGGGTTTTGTCCTCGAAACATTAGTACCTACATCACATAACCTTAGGTTAGTTTCTGTAGAATTTTGAAATTTTAGAAACTTACCTTGGTGTTTAGCCTTCAAATGCTGCAATAGTTGATTGAGGGGTATATTTTTGGCTTCAATAAGCTCCAGTGTTGGTGTAAACTGAGCTAATGGCAGATTCTTGTTAGTAAACATCAGGTTTTCTCCACTGTTGCCCACGTTTTTCTCTTTAAAGTCCATAGCTTTGAACTTTTGTTCTTTAAAACCTGCAAAACATTCTCTTGGCAAAGACAAGTGTATTAAATCTGGTGGATCCAAATTTAAAAACTCTTGAATAGCAAAATAACTAGATTTTTCCTTAGCTCTTTTCTGTAAAGCTCTCACATCTTTTTGTGCTAAAGGGGCAAGAATAAACTTATAGTGGTTAAATGAGAATGAATACTCATTTGTGCGGCCATTGTGTGCAACATCTCTGTCATACTTCCATGACCTTCCAAGTAGTACATGCCCAGCTTGTATAGGCGCAACATCACATAAAATTTGATCCTGATACTGACCGACTGAGAGTGGTACCTCTACTTGCTTAGAGACTTTCAATTCCTCCTTGTCATTTAGCCATTTAAGCTTTTATGGTCTTGGGTTTTGCTTAGTTTTAATTCCCAGCTTTTCTACTAAACAAAAACTAAAAATATTAGCACAAGAACCACTATCAATTATCAGATGACATACCTTGTCTTGTATATTGCATCTAGAGTGAAAGAGATTGTCTCTTTCCTCTTGATCTTCTAAAACTGGCTGAGAGTTTAAAGCTCTTTGAATGACCAGTAACTCTCCTTCTTCAGCGTAGGTGATATGTTCTTCTTCTGAGTTTTCAGCCATGTCTTCATCTTGTGAATCATATCCACCATCTGGTCTAAGTATCATTGTCCTCTTGTTTGGACATTCCCTTGACACATGACCCCTGCCTTGACATTTAAAACAAATAATGTCATGATGTCTATTTGAATTACTAGACTTACCTTGCTCTTGTCCATGTGATTTGAATCGTGAGTCTATAGCTATCCCCTTTCCTTTATCTACAAATGGCGTGGGGTTTGGCTGCTGCTGCGGCTGAGTTTGTTGAGCTTGTTGTGGATTCCAAGCTGCATTGTTACTAGAGCGATTTCTAGAAGAGGCTTTCTTCTTGATTTGCTTCTCCCTTTGAACAGCTAAGCGCAAGAGTTGTTGTAGGTAATGATAAGGCTGCATCTCCATCTTTCTCTGAATTTTATCTTGTAAACCATCCATGAACTGGGACATAAGAGACTCCTCTGTTTCTTCTATGGCTAGATGGCTTCTCAAGAGATCAAGCTCTTCATAGTATTCTTCTACACTCCTTGAACCCTTAAACAAAGACATAAACCTTTCTAATAAACCACTATGATGATGTGGAGGTACATACCTTCTGTTTAGCTCAAACTTCATGTCAGTCCATCTGGTTATTTGAGGATATCTCAGCCTCCTATTCTCAGCTACTTCTCTGCCCCACCAAGCTAGAGCATGGTCAGTGAGACTAGCTATTGCAAGTGCAATCTTCTTGGGCTCTGTATATGCATAGTACTCAAATAGGTGCTCCATTCTTCTCTCACATTCTAAATAAGCTGCAGGATCAAGCTTTCCAGCAAAGGTTGGTGCAAGAAGCTTCACTTCGGGTGGTAAGTGTCTATCTTTATTATATGGCCTGTTCCTCTCATTGTTTCTTCTGTTTAAGATTTCTTGAGCAGCTTGTGCTAGATTTGGTGCTGGAGCTGGTGGTGGTACATCAGGAGGGTCTCCTACATGATTTGCATCAAGAGGAACTCTGGGGACGTTTCTTCTTGGCGAGAGAGGCGATGGTCTTTCTCCTTCCAAGCGCTCAAAGCGGACATTACTTTCATTACGAAGGGCAGTGATGCTTTCAGTTAAGTTGGCAATTGCAGCCATCATTGCTTGCATAAGATCGTCTGGTGGTATATCTCCCATGGTACCTTGCAAAATTCAAGCCAAACAGATCAAAGAAATGTTCTAAATGAAAGCAAAAGACAAGAACAAATGATTTAAGCAGTTTTAAACCAGTTGAGAGAGAATTGTTTTAAAAATTAGCAACTGATTTGGTTAATCAAAGGAAATATTTTTTTTGTAGTTTTTAAGAGTTTAATAAAGTAAAAACAAAAAAAAAAATATTTTAGTGGGTTTTAAATATTTTTTTATAAAATTCACAGAAGACAGATGAACAATAAACAGCTTTTTATGACTTTTTTATTTATTTATAAGAAACAAAACTTGAAAAAAAAACTGAATGAAAAATTAAAAAAACTTGAAATAAGGGTAGGAATACACCTGAGATAAGAGATTTTAGCTCTGATACCAATAACACAAGACTCGAAATGCATCAAGTGATGCTCCTTTGAAATCGGATCTTCAAGCTGAAGTTGGTGGAAGAATGGTTTGAGTAGTTGATAAACCGATTGTGCTTTGAATCCCAAACACAAAAAGACTTAGATTCTTGTACTCAAGAGTTAATCCTCACGAGAATATTAAAATCTACACGAAAATCTTCAAGGCTGATTCCACAAACACTTAAAAAGAAATCAGAAGAACAATTTAGTTGCAAAGAATTTTCTTTGAAAACAAACAAACGGGGTTTTAATTTCTTGAATATTCTGATTGTGAAAATACAAAGTAAAAGAGCTTATATAATGCTATGGAAATAATGTAAATAACGGTCATAAACTATTAAAAGGAAAACTATATTCAAACTGAATAATGAAAAGGTCTTCTACTAGCCGTTAGGCTTCAATGGGCCAGCAACGCCTTGGTTTGATCCGGAGGTTCTCCAGAACGATGGCATACTGATCTTAAGTCCTTAACTCCTTTATAATCAGCTACAAAGCCAAGCTCCTCAGCTACAAGCATTGCTCCATCCGATTTAGCTCGCTCCACTTCTTGGCAGGTTCAGTTGTAGGCAACTTGATGCTTACATCATTTATAGTTGTGAAAGTTAAAAATGTGATTTTCTCTTTTTTTAATCTTTATCTTGTCTGTTTGCCATATTTTTTCTTATCCGTTTATATAGTAATGGATTATAGACACATTCAATAGCTCCAAACTCACAGGCTTTGACTTTCCCCAGCGCTGATTCTGCAGGAGAGAAAAAGTTAACCAAAAGCAAACAATAGAAAGACAATCATGCATGATAAGTAAAGCTATTTCTTACATTGTCCTCTTGTTTTCAGTAGAGTCTCAAACTTTTCTCAGTAACTCATAGAAAACGATCTCAAGCGGATCGATAGAAACGTACACATTAGCGATAAAATCAGATAGAACTCACTCAAATACCATTTCAGAAGACAAAAGAGACACACACACACTTACATGAAGAAGTTCTAACAAAGAATATCGTGTATCTCCAAAGGTTGCATTCGTAGAAATCAGATTTAGAGAAGAAACCTGATCTGGATGAAACGAAGGTGAAAGACTGAAATGATACAATGCTTTAGGTCCATTAAAAATTCGAGTGAGTACACTATTTAACGGCTACATTCACCCTGGGATTATTAGTTGCATGTTGAAAGCTCAGATCATTCCCTAACTTTTTTTTTTTACTTTTTGTCAACATCATTCCCTAACTATATATAAAAAAAAATCTTCTCATCCAACCCCCATTAAACATAGCTGCCAACGCCCGTCCGATGGTGCTTTGAAATACAACTATGACCCTGCTTTTAATCCTTGCACTTCCTGGGGGTCTGCTCATATAAGAGAATGTTCAACACTTTTAGAGGTCCAAGGGAAATCTTTATTAATGGCACTGAAACATAGTTGGCCCCTGCATTTACAGATATAACTTTTGAAGGCGACTATCAAACGCTTGTTAATTTACTACAATGTGAAGATCAAGACTTGTCATTTCTAACATTTTAGTCAACATTAGGTTTTGGTTCGCCTAAGTTTCATAAATATAATTCAACATTTGTCAATAGGACTTTTAATAATGCGGCTCACCAGTTAGCTAGATTGGCTAGCCAACATAATCTTTGTAAATGTTGGATTTACTGGCTTCTTCATACTCTCTATTCTGATTAATAACATATGATTTCGACCAAAAAAAATATTAACAATATATATATAATCTTTTATCTCGTCCGTGTGCCATATTTTTTCCTTTCTTTAATCTAAACTCTAAACTAAAACGAAACCGACCGATCAAATAAACTTTTCCAAGTGAAAGGTAGAGTGACCGTAAAGTCCGTCCCAAACCGTGTTTATGGGCCCAAAATGCGTTTGTTGACGTCTAAAGGTTCCGATGGCGCCTAACGAGAAATGCTTGTATGTATATTGTGCCGGCGTGGATATAACCGGCAAGGACGGCGATGGTGACGGCGACGGCAGAGATAACGAAGACGCTGTTAGTGACGGGAGAGAGAGTAATAGTGGTGTTGGAATCCTACATTGGAAGTTTAAAGGGACCAACACTAGTATATATAAGATTTGGACCAATCCACTCATTGCTAATTAGTTTTGAATTGAAAGTCCACGTAACTTAACATGGTAGTAGAGCCTCGTTTGTTAACCCAAGTAGGGTAGCCCAAAAAAAGGGGTTTATTACTGATCTTAAAGTGGGATTCAGCTCGAGATGGGCTGATAAGAGCCATCATCTCGAGGGGGCGTGTTTGAATCCCACATCGGAAGTTTAAAAGGACCAACACTAGTATATATAAGACTTGAACCAATCCACTCATTGCCAATTAGTTTTGAATTGGAAGTCCACGTAACTTAACATGTAAAGTAATATAAATGTATTCAGGAGAACTTGTTATTCATATTAATCATAGGCAACTGCCTTATATAGACATTTACAATATAGAGATAAACTTAAACTAGATTCAATCTTTATCTCTAATTAAGATGATCATTATTCTAAATATATATGTGAATATATCTTATGATTCTAGAACTCTCTAGAACCTTCTCTAACACTCCCCCTCAAATTGAACTGTGTAAATTATACACATTCAACTTGGACTATAAATCATTAAACTTATACTTTCTAAAATCTTGGTTAACATCTCCGTCAACTAATCCGAATCTTCCTTGTGATGATAAGCCAATCTTGAACAGCACCTTACTCCAATCCTCCCCCTTAAGTTGTAGGATGAAAATCATTAACATCCAACTTGGATATTAAATTCTTCAACTGAACCCAACACAAACTTGAAAACACACATTGTTTCCAACCGAAGTAACTACAAAACTTTGTAGAACCATGTCTCAAACAAAACAATCACGAGATCACATCTCAAACAAAACAGTCACAAGATCACATTTCAAATGAAACTATAATGAGATCACGTTGCAACCAAAACACCAAAGGAAATCAAAGAGAACACATCTCAATAATTATGTTAACAAAACAAAGTTTGAAAACACAATTTTTTTTTTTAATAAACAAGTGTATGAAAGATTCACAAACACATCGTTTGGTTCGTCCTCATCTTCACATTTTCTTTCCATGATCGTTTTCAAACAAAAGATCACAAACTAATAAAGCAGAAACTTTATTTTTGATCCTCTAAAATCGAAGGCTCTGATACCATGTAAAGTAATATAAATGTATTCAGGAGAACTTGTTATTTATATTAATCATAGGCAACTGCCTTATATAGACATTTACAATAGAGAGATAAACTTAAACTAGATTCAATCTTTATCTCTAATTAAGATGATCATTATCCTAAATATATATCTGAATATATCTGATGGTTCTCTAGAACCTTCTCTAACAAGTGGCAGTCGTCGTTTCTCACGTTATCCTCTCTCTCCCTCTGCCTCTCATCTCCCATGGCTTCTCTCTCTTCCTGCTCCCCCTCTCCGCTTTCCTCATGGAATTATGCGCGGAGACTTCTCCGTTTCTTCTCTCTCGTTTCAGCTCCAGGTGATCTTTCCCCTTCTTCATATATTATTGATTGTTACTATTAGAAATCGGCGATCATGAATTTCAAGTTTCGGCCCCAAAAGCAGGATAACTTTGATTCACCAAGAGATGATTACAGCTTAGAGCCTGATTGATTAGCTACCGAATTTCAGATTAGAGCCTGATTAGCTACAAAATTTCAATTCGAATTTATCATAATTAGAATCACGAAACTGTATGAGATTTCAAAGATCTTGTTGTTTTTTTGGGTCTATGGTTCTGCAAGGCGAGGTGCATCTTCAGGGATATTGCTGGGAGCAGTAACACTTCCTGCTGTTATGATCTCTAAGCTGGTACAGCTCACAAGAGCTACATCACTCCATTAAGCCGAACAAGATGGTATTTTCACACTCTCTTATGACTGTTGACATTTGATGTTCACAAACATGCTTTAATCTCTGTTGTTGTGTAGAGCTTGCGCATGTGACGATGCAGTACTGGGCAGCATCAGTAAGCTGCTGCGCTATTGATGTGGACATCAAGTCAACATCAGCTAATGAGCACGGAACCAGAGGTCATGAAGAGGAGTGCATGAAGCTGAGGAAAGCTAAGGAGACCAGCGAGCTGAGTTCAGCTCAAATGGAGGCTAAACCCAAAGATTCAAAATCATACAACACTTTGTGAGTATACTCAACTCACCTAGAATTCCCCACGAAGAAGAATCAGCTAAAAAGGAGTTCATATGAAGAAAATATTGAAGATACAATTTGGAAAATCTTCAATGGACCTGATGGAGACATCCGACTACCAATCAAATCGTTCCGACCAAACCAGGATGAACCAAGCCACAAGTCCAATTTATGGGATTCTAAACTCATCATAGACACGCGGAGAATTGGATTCATGGACAAATTCAATTTGGTTTAAGAGATGAATTTTACAAATCGGATGAACCAAGACTTTCCCGATTTGGACATATGAGCGCTAATTGAAGGATTCCGACCGAACCAGGAGGATTTAAGCTATGAAACGACTTGGTATGGACTCTTGATTCAACCGGGAAGCTCGACGAATTGGAAGCATACCAAAAGGAGTTTTAGTTTAAAAGTTATTCAACTTTTAAATCAGTGGATTTCCTACCTGCCTTATATGGAAGCATTCACACTTGGAGCAACCAATACCCAACGGCTCTTTCTCTTCTTGAATCGGGACAAGCACGACTTTGGGAGATTATTCACCATCAAGAGGCTCTCCTTACATGGATATATCATCCAGCTCTCAAGATACAAGTCATCCCCAAGGTATCTAGATACAAAGCTCAAGACACTTCCTTATTTGGCCAGATTTTGTCATCAAAGCACCAATGGCCATATTCTTTAATTTTTGTGTTTCTTTTCTTGTTTTAACTTCTTAGGACCGTTGTATATGAGCCTATAAAATCTCAATTTCGTTTTCTTTGTAAATCACCTTTTATCATTGAATCAAATAAACTTTAAAGTTTTCTCTTACAAAGTGTTTTCTTTGTGTTCTTCATTTGAATCTTAGTGTGTAGATTCACCTAAGTTTGAATCTGTTCAGTATCAGAGATCCCCTCACAATCTCTGTGGTGACTTCGATCCATCTAGTTCAGCATTGCTTGTGGAATCAAGCCTTTCTGGCCTAACTGCTGCTTGTGGAATCAAACAGCAACCTTTCACCCTCATCTCTACCTTCACTCATCCTTCATCAAGCTGAAAGTCTTGAGGCCTTGTGTCATAAGAGGAGGTGAATTCCATATATCTCTCAGTAACTATGTCGCAAGTGAAGAGAATTGAGTCTTCGTTGTCGTCCGTTTGGCTTACAAGAGTTAGTTTAACTTGCACAATTTTGTATGGAGCAGCATGCTTTGTTTCACTGTCAATGATATCACACACAGGCTTGAACACGTCGTTGAAAATGTTGTGGATGCTATGTCATGGTCTCGCAGCTGTGAAGTTAATTCGACATTTGCTTTGTACCTTCCCTTCTTGTGCCTCGATTGGTAATTGCAAAAACTACGTCTTGCATTCATGAAATTGATTACCAGTCATGAAATTGATTTTGTCCTCTATGGAACTTTGGATTTGATTAAAACGTTTCTCTTTTTTTTGGTTCAGCGTATTTTTATCTCACCTTTAACGATTGGCACTTTTTGTAGGAGAAGCACTTCTCATGACCAGTGGTCTTGTTCTCTATTTTGGCGACTTTTTGGCATTCACTATTGCAAAGGTTAGAATTCTTCCACTTTTTCCAATCTTTGAACAAGTCATGGCATTATTGGTTACTGCATTGCTTAAGACGACTGTTACAAATTTTTGAGAAACTGATACATGTGGATCTTGTGTCAATAAGCTACGGAATAACGAGAACTGAAACCGGCATAATAGTCCAGGTATGATGATAATAAAATCAAGAAATTAAAATGGATAACCTTTACTGTATTACTGGATAGCAAAACTTTACCATTCTCCTTCTCAGGGTCTACTGTTAGGCCTTCTACTTTTCCCGATGGTGTTTAGATCCATTCTGCACATATACCAAATCTCTTTGAGAATGAGAGATGCTCAACAAAGAAAGATGGTCTTATTCTTTGTTACACTTGTATATTTCATGGTCGTGGCTGTTCCTTCATGGATGCAGTTTGTACACGATTTCCACCAACATCCCTTCTTATGGTACTTAAAATCTCAACTATCATTTACTTATTTCAGTGTCGGTAATTAAAGATTGTATCTAATTTTCATGCTTCCTCTATCTGCAGGGTGCTCACATTTGTCTTTTCTGAACCGCTGAAGAGACTTTCATTATGTGTCTATTGGCTTCTATTGATCGCTGTGTCTGTCTCACGGTTTTATGACATCTCAAGGAGTAGCAAGGTTGAGAGAATCTTGCTCAGGAAGTATTACCATCTGATGGCTGTTTTTATGTTCTTGCCTGCTGTAGTTTTACAGGTGATTTACAGAATCCGTTGTGTGTTAGTTTGCTCCTTTATAGCTTTCTTAATATTCTCATGTCCTTTTGTTTCAGCCTAAGTTTCTCGATCTAGCGTTTGGTGTAGCATTGGCGGTTTTCGTTACATTAGAGATCATTCGAGTAAACCCTCCTCTTTTATGTCAGTATGTCACATAGCTTACTATTAACAATGCTCCTCAAAATGCCGCCGTTTCTATAACAGATACAAAGGTCCAATGCGTTTGGAGGCCCAATGTCAGTCCTGAACCCAAGAAGCAACGGTCTTCTTCAAAAGAGCAAGAAGACAAAACCAAAGTGATTGCAGAAGAGGTTGCAGCAAAAACAGATTGTACGACAGAGCAAGAGATTGAAACGCAGAACCGTTTTGCTACGCTGGCGACCTTATCCTCTGAATGAATTAGCTAGGGTTTTCGAGTGTGCTACATGTATAAATATAATGTATCACTCTTGTAATCAAGCTAAGCTGAAAAATAAAGAAACAAACTTTTCATAAATTTCATCTCCGCTCTAAGTTCTTATCTCTGCTTTCATGGTATCAGAGCCATGGAGAACAGAGCTCTGGATCTTTACACGCTGCCGTCTCTAAATATCACTACATCCGTTACTGTCACACTCACCGAGAGTTCCTATCTCCGGTGGAAGTTTCAGTTCGAGTCCTTTCTCTCAGGTCATGGCCTTCTCGGTTTCATCAACGGTGCAATGCCTCGTCCACCACCGTTCATCCTTGTCCCATGTATCAACGGTCAAGATACGGAAGCTCCAAATCCAGATTACCAGCCATGGCTCAAAACAGACCAGGTGGTTAAATCATGGCTTGTGGCTCCTTCTCTGATGATATCCTAGATCTCGTCGTGAACTGCAATACTTCTCAGGATGTTTGGCTCTGCGTCGCAAATCACTTCAACCGATGCTCTGCATCACGACTGTTTCAACTTCAACGACGTCTTCAAACTATCTCCAAAGGTACGAGATCTATGTCGGAGTATCTCAAGGAAGTCAAATCCCTCTGCACGCTCCTCTCCTCTGTTGGACATCCAGTGACAGAGAAAATGAAAATTTTCTCTGCTCTCCAAGGTCTTGGAAGAGAATATGAACCTATTAAAACAAGCATTGAAGGCTTGATGGATTCGGTTCCACCTCCCACTTTCGATGATGTTGTACCCAGACTCACCGGTTTTGATGACAGACTCCAGAGTTACTCTGCCGACCCTGATGTCACGCCTCATCTCGCCTATCATACAACTCGCTCATCTCAGTCCACCGGCGACTCCAACTACTCTAACCGAGGGCATCGTCAACAGAACAATCGTGGTCGTGGCTCCAGGGGACGTGGTTCTTACTCAACTCGGGGCCGAGGTTTTCATCAACAGCTTACTTCCTACAATGGCTCTGTTGGAGATGAGGAAAGGCCGGTGTGTCAAATATGTGGTAAGCCTGGACATCAAGCACTGCGTTGTTGGCATAGGTTCAACAATAGCTATCATGACGAAGAGCTTTCTCAGGCAATGGCAGCAATGCGAATCACTGAAGTTTCAGATGGTTCAGGCCAAGAATGGTATCCCGATACAGGGGCTACAACGCACATCACCAACACCACACAGCATCTTACACAAGCTCAGCCTTATCTCGGGAATGACACTGTTCTGGTCGGCGATGGTAACTTTCTACCAATCACGCATGTTGGCTCTGCAGTTCTCCCTTCCACCTCAGGTACACTTCCATTGAAAGATGTTTTAGTTTGCCCTGATATCGCCAAGTCTCTATTATCTGTTTCAAAGTTGACGTCAGACTATCCCTGCTCTTTTAAATTTGACTCGGATGGTGTTCGTGTAAAGGACAAACACACAAAGCAGCTTCTGACACTAGGAAGAACCCGTGATGGTCTCTATTTGCTACAAGATCCGAAGTTTCAAGTCTTTTATTCCACGCGTCAGATCTCCACAAGTGATGAAGTGTGGCATCAGAGGCTTGGACATCCTCACTCTGAAGTTCTGCAGCACCTGCATCAGAAGAAGTCTATCAATTTGAATAAAAGTACCCTGAAGATGTGCGAGTCTTACCGTCTGGGGAAGAGTAGTAGATTACCGTTTGCATTGTCTAGTTTTGTTGCTTCTAGACCTCTAGAGAGAGTTCATTGTGATCTCTGGGGTCCTTCTCCAATAATGTCAAATCAAGGATTCAAATATTATGTTATCTTCATCGACAACTACTCCCTTTTCTCATGGTTATACCCGTTGAAAGCCAAATCAGACTTCTTCACTGTATTCGTGCTGTTTCAGAAGCTTGTCGAAAATCAATTGTCATCCAAGATCAGTGTTTTTCAGTGTGATGGTGGGGGAGAGTTTATGAGTAACAAGTTTATCAAGCATCTTCAAGACAGTGGTATTCAACAATATATTTCCTGTCCATATACGCCGCAGCAGAATGGTTTAGCCGAGAGAAAACATAGACATCTTACTGAGTTGGGTTTGACTATGCTATTCCATGGCAAGCTACCGCAAAAATATTGGGTTGAAGCCTTCTACACTGCCAACTTTTTAAGCAACTTGCTTCCATCTTCTGTTCTTGACAAGAAATGCAGTCCGTATGAAGTACTGTACAAGAAATAACCGGATTACTCAGCCTTACGCACATTTGGCTGCTCCTGCTTTCCAACTCTTAGAGATTATGCAGCAAACAAGTTCGACCCTCGCTCCTTGCATTGTGTTTTCCTTGGCTACAATGAGAAGTACAAAGGCTACAGGTGTCTATATCCTCCTACGGGCAAAGTGTATATCACTCGACATGCTCTGTTTGACGAGCATAGCTTTCCCTTTGAGAGCAAATATAAATGCTTCCATCGAACAGCAACAACACCGAGTTTGGCAGCATGGCAGGAAAGCTTTCTCCCTTTACCACCGGCAAACACCTCGGCTGAAGCTTCTAGACCGATGCAACAGCCCTCTGCTCCTGCTCCTCCTCAATACACCCAAGTGGAGGCAACAATCGCTGCACCTCTGTTTTCTGAACATGACTTTCCACCTTTGTCTGCTAGCCCTTCATCTCAGCCGAGCATGCCTTCTACTGCAGGTACTGATTCTGCTTCTACAGGTGATAATGGTGTCTCGTCTGCAAGCGAGTCAGGTTCACCATCTCGAGCGTCATTGCAGCAGTCTTCACTATTAAATACAGCTCCCGTGCAAGCTCATAAGGTGAAAACACGATCTCAGTCAGGAATTGTCAAGCCAAATCCATGCTACGCTCTCCTCACTCATAAAGTCTCTATCCCTGAGCCCAAGACAGTCACTGAAGCACTTAAACATCCGGGTTGGAACAATGCCATGGGTGAAGAAATAGGAAATTGTGCTGAAACAAACACTTGGTCTTTGGTTCCTTACTCACCGGACATGCATGTTCTTGGCAGTAAATGGGTCTTCCGCACTAAACTGAATGCTGACGGCACCTTGGATAAGCTCAAAGCTCGTCTGGTGGCTCAGGGTTTCAATCAGGAAGAGGGGATTGACTATCTCGAAACTTATAGCCCTGTCGTTCGAACTGCAACCGTACGAACCGTGCTTCACTTAGCCACGATTATGAGATGGGAGATCAAGCAAATGGATGTTAAAAATGCCTTTCTTCATGGCGAGCTTACAGAAACGGTCTACATGAAGCAACCTGCTGGATTTGTGGACAAGACAAAGCCAAATCATGTGTGTCACTTACACAAGTCTCTCTACGGTCTAAAGCAATCGCCGAGAGCCTGGTATGACAAATTCAGTACCTTTCTCCTTGAGTTTGGTTTTGTTTACGGTATCAAGGATCCTTCGCTCTTCATCTATACTCAGAACAAAGATGTGATCATGTTATTGCTTTATGTCGATGACATGGCCATTACTGGCAACAACTCTGCAGCCCTCGCAAGACTTCTTGATGAGCTTAATATGCAATTTCGCATGAAGGATCTTGGTCAGCTTCATTATTTTCTGGGAATTCAGGCTAAGTTTCAAGATAATGGCCTCTTTCTTACGCAAGAACAATATGCATTGGATCTTCTTGCTATAGCATCTATGTCTGATTGTTCCCCGATGCCAACCCCTCTGCCTCTGCAGTTAAACAAGGTTCAAGCGCAAGATGTTCCTTTCTCTAATCCTACATACTTCCGTAGTCTTGCAGGAAAACTGCAGTATCTCACGCTCACACGTCCTGACATTCAATTCGCTGTCAACTATGTCTGTCAGAAGATGCATGAACCGTCAATGGCTGATTTCAACAATCTCAAGCGAATTTTACGCTACATCAAAGGGACTGTTTCTATGGGTATTCTCTTCAACAAAGATAGTGACTGCACTCTGCGAGCCTACAGTGACAGTGATTGGGCTGGCTGTCCCCTTACACGGCGTTCCACCGGTGGTTTCTGCACATTCCTTGGACAGAATCTCATCTCCTGGTCTTCAAAGAAGCAGCCTACGATTTCAAAAAGCTCAACCGAGGCAGAGTATCATTCCTTGTCTGAAACTGCTTCGGAAATCACTTGGATCAGTCTCCTTCTGCGTGAACTTGGCATCTCTTTACCAGTCACGCCTGAGCTCTATGGTGATAACCAGTCTTCGGTGTTCCTCACGGCTAACCCTGCCTTCCATAAAAGGACCAAACACTTCGAAACAGATTGGCATTATGTTCGGGAGCGTGTAGCGCTGGGGTCTCTTGTGGTGAAGCACGTTCCGGCTCATCTTCAACTTGCGGACATTTTCACGAAATCCCTCGCCGCTGCACCTTTCTGTCGACTCCGATCCAAACTCGGTGTAGTAGCTCCTCCCACCCCGAGTTTGAGAGGGGATATTAACAATGCTCCTCAAAACGCCGCCGTTTCTATAACAGATACAAAGTTCCAATGCGTTTGGAGGCCCAAGGTCAGTCCTGAACCCAAGAAGCAACGGTCTTCTTCAAAAGAGTAAGAAGACAAAACCAAAGCGATTGCAGAAGAGGTTGCAGCAAAAACAAATTGTACGACAGAGCAAGAGATTGAAACGCAGAACCGTTTTGCTACGCTGGCGACCTTATCCTCTGAATGAATTAGCTAGGGTTTTCGAGTGTGCTACATGTATAAATATAATGTATCACTCTTGTAATCAAGCTAAGCTGAAAAATAAAGAAAAAAACTTTTCATAAATTTCATCTCCGCTCTAAGTTCTTATCTCTGCTTTCACTTACCTTGTCGGTTTAATCACTTCTTATATGCATAACGATACTCATTTTTGTAAAACTAGATCTGGAGAATTCAGCCGCTTGGAGAGCCTTTACATCAATTCATGAATGCTTTCATGGATCACCGTGACTCAGAGCTTCTGATTGTTAGGTATATGCCAAAACTATTTAAGACAACCAGATGAAAAAATGTCAATATGGAATTATCACTTTTGTTTGTTTCTTTGTTTATTTGTTCTCTCACTCATACTTGTAGCCACTTCTCACTGTTGCTTGGGTGTGCGCTTCCAATTTGGATGTCTTCCGGGTTCAATGACCGAGCTTTATCTCCGGAATTCTCAGCCTCGGCATTGGAGATACAATGGTAAGCTTTTGCTTACATGCTCAGTATATGCTAACCTGAAAACCCATAATGCTTAGCTCTAGTGCTTAGCTCTTACCGTAATGCTTTTCCAACTTGTAATTGTTATAACGGTTTGATTTAAACAGGCATCGATGGTTGGTCATAAATATGGAGTGTTAATGAAAACAGAGAAGGAAGAAGAAGGGATCGAGAGATTTTCTGTATATTTCACAAAGGGAAAAGCTTACATCTTTATACACAAGGAAACGTAAATAGGAGTATCTACTTTCCTATGATAAGCGATCCTAATTACGTGTGCTAATCAAGCCTAGATCAGTGATCTCAATCAGTGGTGATTGACAAGATAACAGAGTAATTACAAGATATCTCAATACCCCTCTTCAAGTTGGAGCATACAAGTTTCTAATGCCCAGCTTGTCAAGAAACGTGAGAAAGTCATTGCTTCCTAAAGCTTTTGCGAATATGTCGGCTAGCTGAGAATAAGTAGAGACGTGTTTAGTGACAATAGTACCAGCTTGTATCTCGTCATGGACGTAATGGCAGTCTATCTCGATATACTTCGTTCTTTCGTGGAAGACTGGGTTGTTACTTATATGTATCGCAGCTTTGCTGTCACAATACATGGTCATTGGTTGATCATGTGAAATCCCGAAGTCCTTAAGTAAACGTTTGAGCCAGACCAGCTCTTGTGTCAGAAACGCCATGGCTCGGTACTCAGCCTCCGCTGATGATCTGCTAACCATTGGTTGTTTTCTTGTTTTCCAAGAAATGGGACTGTCGCCAAGTTGGACGAAGTAACCAGTAACTGATCGCCTTGTGAGAGGACAGCTCGTCCAATCTGAGTCACACCAACCAGATATTTGAAAATCATTGTCAGAGCGCAAGAGAATACCTTGTCCAGGGTGTTCTTAAGATATCGCACGACACGTAAGGCTGCTGTCCAATGATCTTCTCGTGGTTTTTGCATGAACTGGGCCAAAGTGTGAACAGCAAACGTGAGGTCTGGTCTAGTAACAGCAAGGTAGATCAGGCGACCGATTAGTCTTCGATATTGTTGAGGATTAGGCAAGAATGTTGATGTAGATAATTCCAATTTGTGATTTTGCTCCAAAGGAAACGATGCAGGCTTTGCTCCCAAAAGACCCGTTTCATTGATAATGTCCAAAGCGTATTTCCGTTGGGATAAATAAAATCCTGTAGCATTCCATGCAACCTCAATCCCCAAAAAATATTTTAGGACTCCCAAGTCTTTCATATGAAATTTCATATGAAAGCACGAGGACAAGTAGCTTTTGAATTCTGTCATAGCTGCGGACGAGCTTCCAGAGATAATCAAATCATCAACATATACCAAAACATGTAATTGTATCCCATTGCGATCAAACGTGAATAATGAGTAGTCAGATTGAGACTGTCGAAACCCGTAATCAAGAAGTGCTGTGGACAGCTTTGCAAACCAGCATCTAGGTGCTTGTTTCAATCCGTAAAGCGATTTGTGAAGACGACATACCTTAGTCGGATCACTGACATTGAACCCGTGGGGTAATGTCATGTACACTTCTTCGTGAAGATCCCCGTGTAGGAATGCATTATGAACGTCTATTTGATGAACATCCCAACCTCTTCCGGCTGCAGTGCGCAAAAACATACGAACTGTTCCTGTGGTAATCCAATCCGGTAAACCGTACCGCGGCTGTGTCCCACTACATCCTCTAAGTCCGTTTCTATACTTAGCCATATTTTTAAACTTTTTTCTTTATTCTTATTCTTTCTTATCAATACACAGCGGAATATAAAACAAATCATCTTATTCTTTAACTTTCATAAAACACTTAAACAAGATTCAGAGTTAACTTAAACAAATCATAATGGTTCGCTAACGATTACAACTGATCATCTAGCAACCTAACGATCAAACACCAAAACCATAAGACAAAGCACAATGTCTTAAACATAAATAAAACCCAGTCCCGATCCATCCATATCCATCACTGCCGCCTGGTCTCGCCCCTTTACTGCTTAATACCTACACACTCAAGAAGAGAGGCATAAGTATTTCATAAATACTTAGTGAGTACGGTCATCCCGTAACACCTGGTCAGTACCAAACACGTAATTATACTTTTGGATTCAACATTCAACACAATCAATTCGCAATAGACATAACAATATCAAACGGCCATGATCATCTAACTTAACCAACCAAGTTCAATCCCTTTTTAAGACCCATGTCTACTTCAGCGAGAATCCCACATCCCCTAAGCTAGTACATGATCCGGATTACCCTGAGGTTAGCTAGACATCATCTATGCCACGGTAAACACCATAATATATCATAACATGAGAATTGCTTATCAGTTCTAAACACATAACATGAAAATCACACAATCAAGATGCAAACATTCAACCCTAGCAATCCTATGGTCCTAGACACCAACCACAGTCACGCACTCACCTTAGACAAGGCTGAAAACAGATTGGCCAGAAGAAATCCCGATGAAAACCGCACCAAAACGAAGATATCCGATCACACTAGGAATCTCTCGGCTCTCGGTATGATCCAATCCCTTTCCCTTCGGCTATCTCTTGATCCGTTCACCTTTCTTCGAGCCAAACTCTGTTTTCCCTCGAAAACCCTACAAAACAAGGCTATTAGCTCAAGGTTATCCGATGAAAACTCAACACTTAGGGAAATATCTGATCGCTTACCAAATTATCTCGGCGATGGCCGGATCTGCTCGGCGATAACCTGATCTCTCTCGGATGTCCTCGGGATAAACTATTTTTCTTAGGGTTTTCTCTCGACTATTCTCTTTCTTTGCTTTATTGCTCTCGAATAAACACAACTTTCCCGAGAAAAGTCTCAAAATCCCTTATAAACTCGCAAAACCCTAGATAACCTGGACTTATCTGACATTTTCCTGGTTCCAGTAAGTTTTATCCCGGTCTGATTCGATTCTCTCGGCTATTTCCTGTACCGGCTTGACCATTCCCTCGATAAACCACAAAATAGCCGACCAAACACTTGGCCCACGGCCCAAATCCCTTCCCACTCGGATAAACCGCCCTTATCTGAGGTGTTTTCCATTTTTTCACCCGGATATTACTATTTCTCTCGGACAACTTGTCCTATCTCGGCTAATCCTCTATTTCTCTCGGAGGTTTCCCTTTCTCCCTCAGAGACAGTCCACTGACACTCGGACTAACCTCCCAGACTCTCGGATAAATCCCACTGCTCCGGGATAAATCCCATTTCCCACAGACTGGACCCTATTTTCCCTCGGATATGGTCCATCCGGCTCGGCTATCCAGCCCACATCCGACTATTCCCTCGGTCATCACCCGATCATAGTCTGAACCTCCATTTCCCCGCCAATATCTGACCCTTGGCTCGGTCATTCTTCGGACATTACATTATCCGATCCGATCATTCCGTATTTTCTCGGATACGGATGCTACAGTTCCCATCTTTGCTACTGGGGCAAAGGTTTCACCATAATCTTTGCCTTCGATTTGCCAATTTCCAAGAACAACCAGCCGTGCTTTAAACCGTTCAATAGTACCATTGGATCTTTGTACACCCACTTACAACCGATAGCTTTCTTTCCTTTGGATAAATCTTCAATGGTCCATGTGCGATTGAGCTCAAGTGCATCAATTTCCAAACCCATAACACACCTCCAGCGTTCATCTTGTACAGCTTGTTTATAGGTTGTTGGCTCAATTGTGTCGGAGATAGCAACCATAAACGCTCGATGTGTGACTGAGAAGCGATTACAGTCAACATAATTCTGAATCGGATATGCAGAGGAGCCTTTGGATTTCTGTAAAACTTGACTGATGACGTTGTTAGTAACAAAGCCTCGGAGTTTCACAGAGTTAGTTTTATTTCGGTGACCACGTCCTAATACGTCGGCCAAAGGGTCGATGGCTGTTTCTTGAGGAGGTGTCGGTGATTCAGGTTCGTCGACGGAGACAGGAGGAGATGATTCACATTCTTGTTGGGCTAAAGGTGAATTCTCGTCTGCAGAAGTAGACCCAATATCAGAAGTAGACCCAATATCAGAAGACAAATGGGCTTCTGAATTAGTGATGGGCCCAATTAGACTTTGTGCAGGAGATGAGCTAATTGGATTAGGGATAATGGGAGGCCCAACTGAACATCTTTGATCTTCGTCGACAAGATACTGGAAATTCCCCGTAGGTACCCACAACGCTTGATCTGATTCTTCTTCCTCTGTCAAATCTTGTTTTGTGAATGGAATTCGGTTTCACAAAACACGACATCTCTGGATACGAAAAAAGTTTGCTCTTCTAAATCATAAACCCTCCAAGCCTTTTTACCGTACGGGTAACCCATGAAGACGCATTTTCGACTCTTTGATGCGAATTTATCACCCTTGTGCCTTTGATCGTGAGCGTAACAAAGTGTCCCAAACACTTTAAGATGATCGTAAGAAGGAGGATGACCGTATATCCGTTCATAGGGTGTGATACCTCCGATCACTTTGCTTGGAGTTCTATTGATTAAGTAACCGGCGGTGAGCACACACTCTCCCCAGAATTCAATTGGCAGATTTGCTTGAAATCTCAATGCCCTTGCCACTTTCAAAATGTGACGATGCTTCCGCTCAACCCGTCTGTTTTGCTGTGGTGTGGCGACACATGATGTTTCATGGATGATTCCGTGAGTTTGAAAGAACTGTGAGAGGCAAACAAACTCGGAACCGTTGTCACTGCGTATGGTTTTAACTTCTTGTTTGAACTGACGGGTTGTCATGGCCATGAAATTTTTAAGTTGAGTCGGTGCTTCCGTTTTATTATTCAAGAGAAAAACCTAGACTCCTCAAGAGTAGTCGTCGACAATTGTCAAAAAATAACGTGCTCCTGAAGATGATGGAGTTCGATACAGACCCCATAGATCACAATGAATAAGTTCAAAAACTCTTGTAGTTTTAATCATACTTAGAGGAAAGGAAACTCTTGTTTGCTTTGCGCGGATACAAAGGTCGCAAGCTTTATTCTTAAAATCAGAAGCAATAGAAACTGAAACATTAGGGAGTAAACCAACTATTCCCGCAGATGGGTGACCCATTCGACTATGCCACAGTTGATAAGATTCTGCATCTCTAACTGTAACAGCTCCGACGGTTTCCAAGCTACAAAAATGAAAAGTTCCGCCACCATGTCTACCTGCTCCAATCACCGTCCTCGTAGCACGGTCCTGAACAATAAGATAGTGATCAGCTAACTGAACTACACAGTGATTCTCGTCCATTAGTTGTTCTACGGAGATCAAATCTGATTGCAATTCCTCAACAAAGAAAACAGATCGCAAAACAAGAGTGGACCCAAGATACACAGTGCCTTCTTTATTAGAGATCCGTTGACGACCATCAGCCAATATAATTATAACCGGAGCAATTTCTCTCACATCTTGCAAGACATCATATCTCCCAGTGAGATGATGTGATGCGCCAATGTCCAATATCCAAAGAGGTGGAGATTTAATACCTGATAGTTTTTCAGATGAGTTTTTGTTTTTGCCAGCGTTTAGGAGTGCCATTATCAACTGCCACTACTCCTCACTTAGTCCTGTTACACCATCGCGATCATTATTCATGATGACATGATTTGCATGCTCGGGGTTTCTCACAGCAGGAATATGAACGACATTGGCGTAGGTGACAGTGCTTCTGCCATGTCCAGCTCCTGAACCAGATGAAGATGCCCCTCCTCGATCTCGTCCTTGCATCGTTCTGGTTCTCAGACGTTCGCCCCTCCACTCGGGATATCCAATGACAGCATAGCAGCTATCTGATGTATGTCCACCACGATGACAATGGCGACACAACAGACCTTTTTCCTTGTCTTCCACCCATGTTCGCTGCTTTGTCTGGACGGCAAAAGCAGTGGTGTCAGATTTTTCTTCATCGATTCGAGATGCGCTGCGCAAATCCTCTTCTTGACGAACAATGTTGTAAACTTCCTCAAGTGGTTGGATAGGTGAGCGAGAGACCAGGCTGGAACGAACAGTGCGATAGAGAGTATCATCAAGTCCGTAAAGGAATTGATGCACCTTGTCATCCTCACGATCCTGCTCCTGAATGGCTCCAATGTCGCATTTACATTTTCCGCATTTACATACACGCAAAGGTCGATAGCTTGCCATGCTATCCCAAATTTTGTTGAGCTTGCCAAAATAACTTTCGATAGCGAGTCCTCTCTGTTTGCAACAAGCTAGCTCGGCTTTGATTTTCTGGATCCGAGG
This sequence comes from Thlaspi arvense, assembly GCA_911865555.2. NCBI lineage: Eukaryota > Viridiplantae > Streptophyta > Magnoliopsida > Brassicales > Brassicaceae > Thlaspi > Thlaspi arvense. The sequence goes on from OU466861.1 coordinate 13,347,577, forward strand.
TCCGTTGGTGACGGAAAACCTCTTTTTGAGATGATCCCACAAATCTTTCGCAACATCTTTGTGTGAGATATTCGAGCGCAACATGGGGTCAATGGTCATCTTCAACCAGGAAACGAGAAGCGCATTGATAGTCCACCAATCCTCCAAATCAGGTGATCCTTCTGCTGGTCGTGGAATTGTGCCGTCGAGGAACCCAAATTTTTTTCGGGAAAACAACGCAGTCTTCATTGCACAAGCCCATTCATCATAGTTGGTGCCCTTCAACAATGGATGAGAGATTACAGCGCCAGGATTGTCCGCTGCCGTCAAGTCGTAAGGAGAGATCGTTCTCCTAACCTTCATTGTCGTCGGGATCAGGGTCGGTTCAGTTCCGTTTGTTGCAGCCATTGATGTTAAAAAATGAAAGAAAAAAAAGAAAAAAATTGATTTCAGTAAGAAGAAATTTCAGGCTCTGATACCATGAAAACAGAGAAGGAAGAAGAAGGGATCGAGAGATTTTCTGTATATTCACAAAGGGAAAAGCTTACATCTTTATACACAAGGAAACGTAAATAAGAGTATCTACTTTCCTATGATAAGCGATCCTAATTACGTGTGCTAATCAAGCCTAAATCAGTGATCTCAATCAGTGGTGATTGACAAGATAACAGAGTAATTACAAGATATCTCAATAGTTAAGGTGGAGCAAGACAGGAAGTGAGCATCTTTTATCACTAATCTAAAAATTTCTCTCGGAAACTAATATTGCCAAGTGTGGAACAGAAAAAACGGTAGAAGGAACAGCAGCGGGAATAACATCGGCGATGGTCGTGTGCTTTGTGCTGGTTCCGGTATTAGCATCAATGGGTTATATACTAAGCTAAGGATGGTGGTCGCTTCTTGTCGCAGTTACAGCCACCGGGATGTTGGAAGCTTACACGGCGCAGCTAGACAACGCCTTCATACCTCTTGTCTTCTACTCTCTCCTCTGCTTGTAGCCATTTAGTTTATTCTATTAAACTTAAAATGTACATAACATAGTAACCACACTTGCTCTTAATCTAATTATCTCTTAAAATAGATAAATAAAGATAATGATCAAAAAGGTTATAGTAACTTTCATCAACATATTGTTACATAAGAATGTAAGATACCATTAAATTGTTTATGATGTACGCATGACATTCTAAACATTAAAAACACTAGCGTATATATATATATATATACATCGATATATTATATATACCAGATAGGTACTCACCTAGTGAATACAAATTATCTAGCTAAATATTACGGTTTGACAAAACATTTAACGATATCACAATTCTGCAGTCTAAGTTGGGGATGATTCGTTTTGTTATCTTAGCTAAACATGGGTTATTTCGTTGCTTGCTCTATGATGCATATATTCTTCGGCTATGAATTGGTGACCAATGAAAGAAGATTGTAACACTACAAGGAAGCAGTCATTTAAGGTTTGTGTGACTTGCGACTAAGGTGAGAAGGCATTAATTCTTCATCGTAAAATTATCTAGTCGTACATTAGTTGCAAAGTTACGACTAATTTGCATCTAATTTACGTTTTGTCAACATGGTTGTTGTGCACTTACGGAACATAGTCGTAAAACGTTACAACTATTTTTTTACGACTAATTCGCGACTGATAAAAAGTGTTGACTTTGTAAAACGGTATCAATATCAAATTTACGATTGGATAGCTGACTACATTGTAACTATTGTGTGACTATTATTCGACTGATTACCGACTCTTTTTATCATGAAAATGAGTCATGGTTTTTGTATTCTCAGATTTACGATTTAACAATGTAAATTAAACTTGTTGAAATCAAAATACATAGAACCTTATAATTAACATATATATATATATATAATATAAATTCAAAAACTCGTAATTACTATTTTAATTGTATGTATACAAAGCAAAATTCTACCAGTGGAGTTAACAAAAAATACATAAATTAAGTCTTATCTACAAGGACACATATTAAGAGTTAAGCAAAGAGGGAGATGTTACAGTGTTGTGTGTCAGGTTGGAAGTGGAGTTGATTGAGCCAGTTGAGAATCTATGAAGTCTACACCAGCCGGATCAATTGCACACAAATATTTCTCCACCAATTACCAGTGCTCTAGCTTTTTTGTTGTTCATCCGCAACTCAGGAAATCTCAGCTTCACGAGCAGCAATCTCTTCATCACGCCGTGCAATATAAGCAGCATGTTCCTCTATTTGACGTTGAACTTCTTGTAATTGTTGTTGCAGTGACAAACGTTGAAGAACAGGTCCCCGAGTACTTACGCTTGCGTTTGACAAGAGTATTTTTCAGACTTCCTAGTCCATAAGGGCGTCCTCTGTCATCCCTGAATGTGCACTGCCATTAGAAAGCATTATAGCCAATCTCAAACATCAAATGAATACAATAAAATCATAACTCGCATCATATAGAAAAACCATTCATCAATTGCAACAAAACTCAAAGTCAAACATCATAACATCAAAACATTACGACAGAGTATGCAAAATAAAACCAGCTAGTGAAGAAAGTGACTTTACCTAAAGAAATAGCTCGTTCTAGTCATTTATAGAGAGCTCTGTAAGTGTAGGATCACCATCCACGGTTTCTGAAGTATGTGCCTTGAGCTCGGACAACTTCATCATATAAGCTTCAACAATGTTCTTGGCCTTTACATCGACAAGCGTCCCATCTGGTGTTGTATGCGTCCTTATAAAAACTTTACCAAATACTCACCGGTCTTCCCAACTCCTCTTTCTGAAATGTTACATGATGAACAAACTATAAAAGTTGCAGAGGTTAGATTTATAGTAAATATAGTAGATATATAACTCTAACTTACCATTTCTTGTTGGATTTGTCCATAGAACTTCTGGCCTGATAAGTGTATGTGAGGACCACGACCATTACTATCAGACTTATGAGCTGTAGATGTTGTACTGCTCCTATCTTTTGCTTCTTCTGTGTCCTAGAAGGTGGTCATATCTGTCCAGAGTGCCGGCTTAATCCAACTAGGCCGTATTCGAGAAGTATGCATGGTGCTGACCATGTCTTTCATCTGTCGTTGACATATCTTCTCGAATTGCTCTTGAACTGTCCTTGACAATAAGGGATCCAAGGTGTGTGTTTTCTACAGATCAAAGACATGAGATTGATGTTAGTAAGGTTAGAGGTTAGTGAAAACAATACAATCAAACATATGTATATAGGAAATCCTTTACCGCGAATTGCATGAAGTATTGTTCTTGTCTATCGCGAGACACAACTGTCCAGCTATAATAGAGACCATCGAATTTGTTTGTAAAGACTTTTATAATCTTTCGGACAAGTGCTCCCTTGTCGCCACCAAACTTACACAAAAAGAAAACACAGAAAGAAACCAGAGAATTAGAAGCAAACAAATAAAATAACAAAAACAAATCAAGAAAGGAGTGAACAAAGAATAATTTTCAGAAGCAAACATAGAATCATTTTCAGAAGCAAAGTTATGGAACCTAAACAAAGAAGCAGAGAAACAGCGCTCACTCTCAAGCAACTAGAAGCACAGATAACAAGTAAACATAATTCAGATTCTACCTAGTTACCCACAAAAAACTTAGATTCTACCAAGAAATCATAACAGTTCTACACTTAAAGAAAACTTGTAAACTAACAAGTTAAAGAGTTAAAGAGTCATACCAAGTAGTATTTGGCTTTGGTGTGGGGGATAGAATAGTGGTGAAGTTTTAACGGCCTAGCACTAGAAGGAGAGCATTCAGCACATAGATGAAGTCTTCCTGGAGAACCAGCTCAACTGGAGCTCTTCCATCGTCTTCACCATTGAAGTTGTTAGCTTCAGAAGACGGAATACTCTAAGCTTAAGAGTTCTAAAGTGGAGACGCTTGAGATCTGCAGTGGTGACACTGGAGAGTTCTGAAGTAGAGGCGAATGAGCTTCAGGGTTTTGAAACGATGAGGAGTTTCCGACTTCAATGCACCCATGAGCGGATGCTGATGCGGTTGGACGCCTGGCTAACAGAAGTAATGTTTGAGGTTCATTGAGTTCCAGGAGCACAGGACTTCATCGCCGGCTGTTATCTCGACTCAATAAACGCCAAACTTTATGACTCGCTTGATGATGTAAGGTTCATCCCAATTCTATAGTGTTTTTGTACACCTTTCAGAGGATGAGGTCTTGCTCCTCAAAGTGCCTGTTTTTCACTTAATTGTTATAGTAAAGCTTCATCACATGCTTCTTCCAAAGTGTCGAGGTTTTCAATCAGCATTGCCTCGTTGAGTGTGGGATTCTCCGGAGCAAGAATTTGGCGGAAACTTGGAATGTTTGCTTCTGGGAGAACCATGGCTTCACAACCGTATGCCACAGAGAATGGAGTTTTTCTAGTAGTAGCCCGAGGTGTTGTGCGGTATGACCAGAGTACACCGTCAAGTTCTTCGGCCCAAAATATCTTTTTTGTGCCAAGTCGTTTCCTGATTCCATCGATGATGGTTTTGTTAGTGGCTTCTTTTATTTTATTTCCTTAAGTGTAGTGCATAGTTGATATACTTAGCCAAATTTTTCATAACTGGCAGAATCCTTCAAACCGGTTGGAGATGAACTGAGAATTGTTGTTCGTCACTATTTCTTAAGATAGCCCTTGGTGGCATACGATGTACTTCCAGACAAAGTTTTGGACCCCTTTTTCTTGAATCCAGACAAACGACTTAGCTTCCACAAACTTCGTGAAATTGTCCATCATGATGAGCATGTCTTTCCTTTGGCGAGAAGACAGGGCTGGTCCCACACTGTCCATTGCCCAACGTATGAAGAGATAGGGCGAGATGAAAGATGTGAGCAATTCGGTCGGTTAGTTGATCATCGGGGCGTGTGGTTGGCAATACTCAATAAAACAGATTCTTTTTAGATTTTTCAGTTTGATCAAACAAAAAAATAAAGCATGAGATCAAACTAAAGCAAAGAGAAACTATTTAACTGGGGATTTTTCTTGATGGATCTAAACAAGCAAAACAAGTAGAAAGACAAACAATTCGATTCAATAAACAAAGTAAAAGGAAACCAATTGACTAAGACGTATTGAACAAGTATAACACAACAAACAATTTTTCCTTTTATGGTTTTTTTTATAAATCTAATTAAACCAAAATAAACGGAAGCAAACAAACAATTTTTTATGCGATTTTTCTTAAGAATACTAAGATGAGACAAACCGAAAGGTATGTGAGCGATATCACCTGATATATAAACCTTTTGGCTCTAATATCAAATGGTATAAGACTCGAACTGACCGGATCTTATAAGTATGAGACTGAATGTGCTGGCCTTAGACTCTCTCACATTGGATCGGTGAATGATAAGTGATGGGGGATCAATGCCCCCCATAGAGGCTGTGGGATTCAGTTATACAGTAAACACTCGAACCTTATGTGAATCAACACACAAGAACATGAGAAAAAAGTTTTTTTTTAAGCAAGCGACGTCTGTAAAAAAAAAAACTGCCTTGTTTATTGATTAGGTAAAAAGTTGTGAAGAGATCAAAAGTCGAAAGGAGCTTTATAAACAGTTCAGCGGCATAACTTTTTAGTGCTAAGAAATTTAAATGAAAAAGAAAATTAATAATTGTGCCTAAACAAAGAAGAAAATAAAAGAAAAATACTAATGTTTTGAAAATATAAAATAAAAGGAAATAACTCAAAACATGAACTAAGTTAAGTAGCATCGTCTTGTCCCTTTATTCTTTGGTTTTTGTACGTGCTGAATTAACCAAAACCGGTCAGGTTTGCATTTGTACCTGCATGTATAATTGAAATGGAATATACCTTTGTTTTACGCATGAATGGTCCGTTTTGGTGATGAAGGGTGGAACTGGTTTCACCTGATGCTATGGTGTCGCTTCCCCACTTTTGATTGTTTTGACGTGTGCTAGAAATAATGCCGAAGGAGTTTTTTTAGACCTCTTATCATCGACTGCAAATTCTACTTCAAGCTCTAGATGTCCTTTATCAGGAACTTGACTTGTGTCGCCGGTATCTGTCATCTCTGATGAAATTACCTCAGCTATCATGGTAATTTGGATCCATTGACCTACCAAGAAAGATAGCATACCCTGCTTTGGCCCAAGCGTGGGCTGGATGTTGACATACACTGCTGGTTCCACAAGTTGTTCCTTCCGGGACATGATCGTTTGCGCGGATGTGGGCGTTTTGACCGATTTGTGCATGCTGTTTGGGGAAATCGTCACCATCAGATCTTCCAGAGCTAGATTGAAAATTTGATGTAGGGCTTTCTCCTTTGATCAAATCATAGGTCCTTCTTAGAACATAGGTAATGCGACCTCAGCGTGCTCAAATCCGGTGGTTACACTAACCACGATCTCTGGATGTGATTTTCTATTTCTTAACCTTACTAAATCCTACTTTTTTTAGTATTTGTTCCCAATGAAGCGTTTCTATTTATAGTATCAGAGAACCTTTAGAAGGAAAATCTCTTTCCAATTATTCTAAAGGCTCTCTTAGCTTCTTTGTTGAGTAATTTCAGGCCTTCGACGACATGTTTTACGACAATCCAAGCACTACTCATTCCCCATAGTATAAAGGAAAGAAAGAGGCTTGAAAAGCCAAGTCGTAGTCTATGTTGCACGGAAACGGAAACGGGTACGTGGAAGCGGAACGTTTCAAAATGCGGAAACGCTATTTAAAAAAAAAATAGAAATGGAAACATTTTGGAAACGTATATATGTATATATATATTAAGTATTAAAAATCTAATTATAAGTAAAATATTTAATCAACAAAATCTAATATATAATTTTTACATAATTATTAAACTATAAAATTTAAAATATGTAAAGTCAAAAATTTAGAAGATTTTCTTTATTATCAATTTTATTAGTTTCATTAACCAATCTATCTCTAATTCTAATTCATCGAGAGAATAATTTTCAAACTTAGTAATCTCAAAATTAATCTTAATTACCAAATCAAAATATTTATTATTTATTATAAATAAGTAAATTGATTATTTAATTTAATTTTTATAATTATTTATTTGTTTTATAAAAACAAGAAATTAATTTTTATCTTCTTTTCAAAATAGAAACGCGTGTTTCTAAAATAGAAACGCGTTTCCAAAGTGTTTCCAAATTAGAATTTTTAAGAAACGTGATTTTTCGTGTTTCCCACGAGTTTTCGAAAGTTTCGGTTTCCAAAACATTTCGGAAACGGGAAACGTACCTCGGATGGAGTTTCCATGCAACCTAGGTCGTAGTTGATTTTAAACCTAAAAAAGTAAAAGAGAGAGAGTTGAATAACTCTTGAACTCCAAATCACTATAAGAATATTGAGTTTTGATAGCACTATAATATAACGTTTGTTGTAATAGTGCTATGGTTAGATTACCCCATATATTTTTATAGCGGTTGTTTATTTATAAACACTAAGATATATTGTCTGAATAATAAATAAACTTTCACACCTGATTTTTATCTTATAAAATTATCTGTAACAGCCGATAGTTCATCATAAACGTTATGATTGTGTCAGGCAGAAAAAGAAAAAAATTCATTTCTGTGACACTTAATAAAATTTAGACTTGTAAAACAATTGGGCTCCAAAATAGAAATTCTCCAATTACTTGACCTAACTTTTCTTGTTCTTCCTCTAGGTCTTAATCTTAACCATTCTCACTCTTTTACTCGATTCTCACAATCTCCGCATAATCTGAGCCGCTCTTACCGAAATCCCAGCAATTACTCATCTATCTTTTCGTATGCTCTTTTTTTGCTCCGTTTTATTCGATTCTCATGGACTTCTACAATCTCACTCTCTTGAACGAAAAACCCAGCAATCGAGCTGTTTTCGATCTTCTCCTTAAGCTCGATTCTGAAGAGAGACGCCTATTTTACTCTTGTACACAAATAGAGTAATTTCTCAACAATCATACTCCTCCACCCCGTTCCTGAAGGAATCCTGTGTCAATGCCATAGCGAAGGTGAAATCGTGTGCATGTCTTATTTTGTATTGATTAAGGGTTCTGGCTTGTTGAATCGATTCAACTTTCATTGGTTTATTATTTTGCAGGAAGATTTAGAGCAAGATTCATTGCTCTATTTAAAGGTATACATATGTGTTAGTGTTTCAAATGGCTAGATTTGAGTGTAAGATTATCTCAGTTTAATCGATTTATACCTCTTTTTATAGTACGATCTCAGCAAGGTAGAGCAAACTCCGACATGTATCCTACTCACTTCTGATTATCGCTTCAGATCTACGTCCTGTATTGGTTATATGGTTTAATGCTTGTCTAGGATAACTACTTGTATGCACATTTGGACGGAGATATTCTAACATGGATAAATCTTGGGTTTGGTTGCCAATGTATGAACTTGTTAGTTCTTACAAATCTTCTTTGAATTTTTAACTACAAAATTGGAGATTATGAAATTGAGTTTTCAACTTTTATTAAAATACATGGCTAGTCTTGAGTATGAACAAGGAGCAACTAAGTTTGTTCATGATTCCTCAATGAGGTTGGGTAATCTTACATACATGTTATTCATTGCCGCAATGTTTGCTATCAATCGATTGAAACAATATTGGATCATCTGGTGATTCGAGAGATGGATCAGAAATACAAGATAAATCAATATTGGAGTAAACATGGGGACATAATGCTTGATAAGACGACAGCTGTTCAAATGTCTGAAACTGTGGCTTGCGACTTGTTTAGGACAGCTTTTTTTTTTGAATTAAGGGAATCAACCATCTCAGAATTAGAATGGAGATCAGTATGAGTATGTTTACTGTGAAGAAGATTCAGCATTTAGGAAAAAATTCGAGGATGCTGAAAATCCACTCTACTCGACGTGTCGTAACTACACTAAGGTTTCTGCAATCATGGTCTGAGAACGATTTTGATCAGCTTTTTACGCTAGTTCATGACATGCTATCTGGAGACAATGTGCTTCCAAAGTCCACATATGAGATGAAGAAATTTAAGATTTTTCGTTTGCTAATGAGGTTATTTATGCCTGCAAGAATGATTGCATTCTTTATTGGAATCAGTACGAAGAGATGGTAAGCTGACCAAGATGTGGTGATTCAAGATGGAAAAAAGATAAGCACACTGGTGAGGAGAAAAAAAGGATTCCAGCAAAGGCTTTTAGGTTTTATCTTATCAAAGACATATTGAAGAATATTTAGATCAAAACGGCTGGTAAAAGATTTGCGTTGGCATTTGAATAATGCGAGTGTAGATGGTATAATGCGACATCCTGTTGACTCATGAACTTGGGTTCAAGTCAATGATAAATGGCCAGAGTTTACTGTTGAAGGAAGAAACCTCAGACTCGGCCTGTCTATTGATGAGATGAATCCATTCTCTATACATAACCCAAAGTATAGTACCTGGCCTTTGTTGTTAGTCAACTACATTATGACGCCAACTAAGTAAATGAAGGCCGAGAATATCATATTGACAATGTTGATCCATGGACCAATTGCACCAAGCAACACCAATGATATTTATCTACAACCATTGATAGATGATCTGAAGCATTTGTGGAATGAAGGTATGGAATTTTATGACTCGTTCTTGAAAGAGATTTTCACTCTGAAAGCTTTGTTGTTGTGGATTATCACAGACTATCCTGCCTTAGGGACATTGGCTAGATGTAAAGCGCAAGGAAAACAAGCTTGTAATGTTTGTGGTAAGGAAACACCCTAGAGGTGGTTAATGTTTAGTCATAAGAATGTGTATCTGGGCAATAGGAAGTGTCTCAGGCCTGGTCATCCATATAGACGTAGAAAAGGATGGTTTGACAATGCTGAAGAGGCTGGGACTGCTAATATAAAACATAGTGGATCAGAGATATTTGAGAGTGTCAAGGACTTTAGAAAATGATTTTGGAACACCTTTAGATAAGAAAAAGAAGAGAAGAAAAACAGATGGAAGTGAAGATGAGGTGATTCCACAAGAAGAATATAAAGAAGATAATGATTTGTGGAGGTGGGGAACGAGATCTATCTTTTTCGACTTACCTTATTGGAAGGTTGATAGTTTTTTCAGATAGCGTTTGTATATGAAATACTAATAGAAACATACAAAATTTTGTTTCTAATGTATGATGTATCACGTGTTAGGATATGCTTGTGCTTCAGAACATTGATGTCATGCACATGGAGAAGCATGTGTCTCATGCACTATTGTCTATTCATTGTAAATCAAATGATGGCATGAAAGCATGAAAAGATTTACAAGACATGTGAATTTGAAGTAATTTTCACACAAAGGTACGTGGGAAGAGAACATATTTGCCTCCAGCTACTTATTGGCTGTCCAAGAAAGAAAAACGTAGATTTTGTAGAAGGTTATCTAGATTCGGAGGTCCTAAATGCTATTGTGTGATTATTGACAATTATGTTTTAATGGATCCTCCTGTTATAGGTAGTATGAAGTCACATGATCATCATGTACTTATACAAAATATGTTTCATGTGGCATTAAGAGGCTTACTGCCGAAAGGACCTAGAGTTGCAGTGAATCAACTATGCAACTACTTCAACAGATTATGCCAGTGTGTCCTTGATCTAGAGAAGCTGGTATCTTTGGAGTCAGAGGTTATAGAGATGATGTGCCAACGTGAGAGATATTTTCTTCCTTTACTTTTTGATATAATGTTCCATCTTCCTATACATCTAGCAAGGGAAGCTCGCTTAGGCGGTCCTGTACACTTCCGGTGGATGTATCCCTTTGAGAAGTATTTTTAGTGTCATAAATACTTGAATATAATATTTTGATGTTCCAAAATTTATAAATAATTTTTCTAAATGAGCTGTAGGCACATGAAAACAATCAAGGCATATGTAAAGAACTTTGCAAAGCCAGAAGCGTGTATGACTGAGGAATACTTAGCAGGGGAATGCATTGCCTTCTGCTTAGAGTTTCCACACAAATCTTTATCAGTCTAAGAAGCAGTAAACCACAATGAAGATATTGAAGCAGATCAACTGCTGCTTGAAGGCCGTCCATCGAATGAAGCTATATAAGTTATTCTTACAGACAAAGAGCATGGCATAACACATCGCTACATTCTAATGAATACAACATATATGGATCCATAGATTGAGTAAGTGCAGCTGCTTCTTACATATTAATATTTCTATTTTATACTGTTAGTGCATTTTGATAGTACTACCTTCTACGAAAGCATGTTACATTTGGAAGAACTCTAAGCTACATATGTCAGATGCGCAAAAAAACTCTTTTATGGAAGTATCATACATAAAGATTTTTACAATGGCTAAAGGAAAATGTTTTAAAAATGTTGAATGTGGCTATACTTTTTCCTTTGATTGACTAATACTTTCATTGACGTATATTTTTATATTTCATGCAAGATACCAATTAACTCAAAGGATCATTCGACTAGGCTGTGATGGCTTGCATTTGGCCCAAGACAAGTTGCGGAAACATTATCAACGGACATAGATTCCACACAGAAGATGTGAAGCGGAAGACGCAAAACAGTGGAGTAACATATGAAGCATTTTCTATGTGTAGAGCTAGTGCCAATGATACTAGGCAAATGGCAGACATGGTAACATTCTATAAATAATAAAAGAGATCATATTACTGGATTACCACATGTTCTACGTTTCTTTATTTAAATATATTTGGACCAATAAAGGGAATAAAGTGAAAAAGGAAGACGATTTTACACTTGTGAACCTTGAAGTGAACCAATCGTCCTATCTCCAAGATTCGTTCATTCTGCCATCACAAGCTAAACAAATATTTTACTCCAGAGAAAATGACTCTTCGCCATGGTATGTTGTTATGAGGGCACCACCAAGAGGGTATCAAGAGTTAGAGACTGAAGAGGAGTTTATTTCTGCACAATCATTAGTCCAACCAATTGAAGATTTGGGGAATCAATCTTTTGATGGCGAGAGTATTTGTGTTAGTGGTGATTATGAAGGGTTTTTTTTTATAAAGGATTTAATTATAGGTTTACTTAAGAAGTTGGTTATGTTTCAGATTATCAAATATAGTGAAAGCTTGAGGTGCCATCAAAATACGTCGCAATAAGCATCAAGCAGGTGTAGAGATGAGTCCTTTAGTATTGGTGAATGCAAAAAAGCAAGAAGTCTTCAGATCTGGAGGATGATGCTCCTGTTATTTTGCCTAAAATTGAGACAAATGTGTCAGAAGAAGTCAATCAATATGGTGATAATTTATCTGAAGAAGGTGATAATGAATTTTCTGCTGATGAAGAAGAAGATGAAAAATCGCATCATGATGAGGATGACAAAGTGGATGAGGAAGGAGTTGAGGAACACGCACATCCTATTGAAGAAGAAACCGTCTCGCCTTCCATACAAGGAGTTTCCTTGTCTACTAAATAAGTGAAAACACAAGAATCGGAGAACAAAAAAAAAACACAAAAGGAACAACTAAGATGCAGAAAGTCGCAAAAAACCTTGAAGAGAAAGTATAAGTGGAATTTACTCCTTTAGGTGGACATGTAGGCAGTGGATCAGTTACTCTTTCCTCATTTATTGGTCCTTTGGTGAGAGATCATGTGCTCGTACTTCTTGAAGATTGGAGACACCTCGATGATCAGACTAGATACACAATGTGGAAGGAAATATATTTATATATTTTGGCTATTTTCTAGGTTTTGTCTATATACGCCTACTCTAACTCAAGTATTTTACATTTCACTTGGAATTTTTTTACAGGGAAGATTTAATTTGCAAGAAGATTGGCAAAAAGAATATATTTTTAAGCAGATAGGTTGTTTATGGAGGGCTTCTAAATCTAGACTTGTTTTGCACGTGAGATCTACGAAGAGTAAGACACAACTACAGAAGTTAAAACTAAGCAACATTCACTTTGTAGCAACTTGGAATGCTTGGGTGAAGAACAGAACTAGCACAGTTTTTAAGGTTCCATATATGGTTTATTTATTTTTATGAACTTAACATATGGTATTTGAGGGAACGGGATAATTCCCACTACTGCTGGCAGGCCAGCCGGGCCATGAGCAAATTTTTGATATCTTATGATTTTTGCATAGGTTACAATTGACAGATACAGTTAACTACGGAAGGCTCAGATTTCTCACACCACCAGCCGTAAAGGAATGACTCGCATAGCTGATGAGATAGTATGCCACTTGTATTTTCTTGTGAAGTTTCAGAAAAACAAACTGTTCAGATACTTTATGACAAGCAATATTTTATATTTGTAGAAAAAAAAAGAGTTCAGACCTTAGTAAAGTAACTAGAAGTAATGTTTGGGTAGAAGGACACATGCATTCTGATGGAAAACCTGTGAAGGCAGAATAATCAGAGACTATTATAAGAATCAAATTCTTCATGATGTTTCCATTCAAGACAAAATTAGATTATGTTATATAATGTAGCTTATCTTACATATACGATAAAATTATATCAATGAATATTGAGATGGACTTCACTTCCACTAATAATGTTAGAGAAGATGTTTTGAGTCAAGTACTAGGCTAAGATAAATTTGAAAGACTAAGAGGGATATGCATAGGGACTACTGTTACAAAGCTAGTATTTTTACAGGCTAGAGACTCACATGTGAAGAAGCTTAAAGCTACATAAGCAGAATTGCTCAATAAGCTTGAAGATTTGCGCCTTGTAATTAGTGATTTAGCTGGTAAAAAGGTAAGGTCTCAAGATGGTTTATTTACTTTTTTCAACTTGTATATTCAACATGATCCTAACTTACATGGTTTGCTGATGCCAAACTGTTAGACACACTGTCAATCAGATTTGAAGTATGAGTTAAGTGATGTTAGCAAAAGAGAAATTAGGTGTCAGCTACTGGATTGATATTCGTCTGAATATGTTGTTGTTGGAGAAAGAGAATTCTGTTCTACTCAACCAACATACAAAATTGGTCGAATCCCACTAGGTTATAATGCGGCTGCTGTTATTGTGAAATCTGCAGCCTATCCAGAAGCACATGTCTGGAAACCTAGACCAAGTATTATCTCACTTGGGCAAACTCTATGAGTGAAGAGTGCATGACCTAATGATAAAATGATTTTGGACAGTGAAATCGAATCTCCCACTGGAACTAACACTGTTGGATCTGAGGCAGTTACAGTCTGAACTTATATAACGTTGGAACTCAATGATTAGATAACTAATATAAATTGTATATATATATATATATATTTATCATATTATACAACTGGAGGATTTGGAAAAATGCATATATTTGATTGGCATTTAGATGATGAATTGATTGCTGAGGGTGTTTTATGTTCAACTAACCCAAAACAAATGCTCAACAATATTTCTTTGGGTCCGAATATTCCAATAGTGAAGGTTAACGTCTGGCTAAACATGATGCTTTCTTATAAAGAACAAATGCTGAAATATCATTGATAGGTGATGCACTTAGTGAAAATATCGCATGGCTAGTTCATGAGATACATTTAGCTATTGTACTTACAAGGGAGGAATCAACAAAAAAACACTTTAAATTGTAAAATGAAAAATTCTCACATTAAAAAAAGAAACAAAGAAACGACTTTAAACACTTTAAATTGCTACAATACACATTTCTCTTTTCTCGTGATCACTTTAACAAAAAAAAAACACTTTAAATTGTTAATAATAAAATTATTTACGTATATTATCTACCAATTAAATTCGATCCCATTAGACACATCCTTTGAATTTGGTTGTAAATTGCTCAGTAAAATTCTTTATGTATTTTAATTAAAAGTGATCTACAACTTTCAAATTATTCGAAATTACAGATTGTGATAAGCGTAATTTCTGCTATAACAATATGTATACAATTAACAACTAAGCCACATTCAAATAGGCGTTTATGGATACAAAAAATCCCAAACTCGAACCTGTTTAAAAACGTATAAATCAGTCTTGCAAATTCCTTATGAAATCGGAACCTAAACCATTGAGGAGCCCTAATCAAATTTATATTCTTCCACTAAAAACGAAAAGAGTTGTTAAATTATTTAACATTTTACCAAAAAAAAAGAAAAGAGTTGATAAACAAATAAAAAATTCTGTTAATAGGTAAACACTTACATGTAGACAATGTGTCAATGGGACCATCTAAAATATATAAATATAAGAGTTTTTCAATTGAAAAAATCTCATAATTTAAATAATATTATTTATTATTTTATAGTTATTGAAAACTTTACCTGAGAGATTTCAATACAGATGTTCTGATATATATAACACATTTGAGATTCTGTGCCTGGTGTTTTTCTTTAATAAAAAAACAATTAGGTGAGAGTATTGGATTCAGAAATTGGATTGAATTATAAAAAATTGAAATTTCTATTAAATGCCACTGTTATTCAATTATATATATATATATATATTCTTAATTTTTTTAAATATCTGTGTTATTGGATTAAAAATTTTTATTCTTTCTTTTAAAATCCTTTAAATACCATTGTTATTCAATATACTAATTTTTCAATTCTATTAAATATCTGTGTTATTCATTTTTGTAATAGCTTTGATTCTATTATCATTTGGAAGGAATTTAATAGAATCTTACATAAGAATTGTAAAAAACCAATTCTTACCATTTTTACTCCGATTTTAAAAGAATTGGTTTAAATTCCAACAAAACACTTTTAATTACATAGAAATCAATTATTTTTATATTCTTGTACATTCTATCTAATTCAATAATCCAATACTACCCCCTTAGTGTTTTTTGTTTCTTTGTTTCAGCAGGATTTGGTAGGTTGTTTAGCTTTTGATATCATAAAAACATACTTATTACTAGTTGTTTGAATGTCTTCAAAAGCAGACTTGGTTGTTTATAGTTGTAATATCAATTGTCAATTCGATCATTTTTTTAAAAGTTCAATCAATTCTGACGTCGATAATAGTACTAATCTATTGGACTCTTTTCTTTTGTTTTTTGGGCTGTCATTTTCAGGAATCTAATTTATAAATGCTTAAATTCTACTTCACCACAAGAAGAAAGTAGAAACATGATCGGCTCTAGGGTTTTAGAGACGGAAAAGGTGATTTCCAGATCCACACATCCCTGACACATACAACGGCGGATCTCAATCTCTCTCACCATACGTTGCTTATCCAAGGTATTTGTTACGTTTTTGGGGAGAGTCATATCGCTTAGATCCTTATAGTTGGGTGTGCTGTGGTGGATCTGGACGAGGTGCATTGTATGTTTCCCAATCTTATAACCGGGAGTATCTAGTTTTTGCTACATAAACGTTTTATTAACACGGCGGTTTCAATCTCTAGTCCAGTACTACGATCCGATTGAAATCGTAAGGGGGAAGGGAAGCTTCATCCATCAGTAAACTATTGGTTGTGAGGATCTGCAATGACCATCACAAGATCTACATCAACCTTCGGTATCCCCAAGCCGCGTATCATTGCTACGTTCCTTTGTGAGGATCTGACAAAAGTTAGACAATACCTCTAAGCTTTCTCTGTTTTTTGGAATTACACTCTGTTTTTGAGAAAGGTCCAGAAGATTAGATGAGCTCTGAGTCAAGGATGTTACAAAGGGGAGGGACTACGTCAAAAACAAGGAGACGTCTGGAATTGCCTGAGGATGACATTATTAAGATCCCAGCTTGCGACGTGGTGGCCGTGGCAGAACGATTTAAGAAAACTTTGATCGGAAGAATGTTCTATCGTGAGGGGAGGAGCACCAAGGCCTTATTGACACAACTCCCACGAGCAAGGATCTGGGATGTGCAAAGGAGAGTAAAAGGGACAAACCTTGGAAACGGAAGGTTCCAGTTTGATTTCGAGAAAGAGGAGGACCTCGTGAAGGTGTTAGCAAAGCGGCCGTGCCATTTTAACTGATGGAGTTTTGCTCTTGAGAGATGGGAACCTTCGGCAAGGGAGGAGTTCCCTTACACTATGCCCTCCTGGCTCAAAGTTAATAGGGTCCCGGTGCATTACTGGAATGAGGATACATTTAAAGCCATTGGCAGAGCTATGAGCCTAGTTCTTGCTACGAATGCAGAGAATACTCGTTTGCAAGTATCAATCAACGCGAACAAACCTCTCCAGTTTGGAAGGCGGGTGGAGTTTCCAAACGGTGACATAGGCAGAATAAGCTTTGAATACGAAGGCCTGCACCGTTACTGTTTCAACTGCAAACGCCTCTCTCATGAGGTGAGCTCCTGCCCTGCGATCCCTGCAGAGAAAAAAAATCAAAGTTCCTTAAGAAAATCGAACCAGAGAAGAGCTCAACTCAGGGGACGTTGAAACAGCTTACCGAGACCCCAAGAGACCACCTGAAACGTACAAGATCACCACCAAGGGAGGAAAGAAGGGATAACAGAGTTTGGAATCAACCAAGGGGATATACGAGAGTCACAGAGGAAAGGTCCAAAGCAGAGGGCCGTAACCCTGATTACCACCCAAATAAGTTCTCAAAAATTGGTTCTGGAGTTAGCAAAGAACCGATACGTGCCGCTGAAGAAAGAAGAAGCTACGAGCCCACTTGAAGAAACACTAAT
Organism: Thlaspi arvense; assembly: GCA_911865555.2. Lineage (NCBI taxonomy): Eukaryota > Viridiplantae > Streptophyta > Magnoliopsida > Brassicales > Brassicaceae > Thlaspi > Thlaspi arvense. The sequence goes on from OU466861.1 coordinate 13,365,119, forward strand.
CGATATGATGATTATGGGTATGTGGATCGACGCTGGGATCGGGAGAATACTAGAGAAAGAGACTTACGAGCAAGCATAAGTGAGCGAAGGCAAGCACGAAGCAAAGATGTCTGGAAGAGAATCGATTATCCAACCGGAGAAATAATTCCGCACAATCGCGAGAGAACACATTCATACCCATAATCTGGGTACGGGACTCATCAAAGGAGAACTGGAACTGCTCCCTATAAGGCAATCTGGAAACCAAAGCCAACAGAAAACAGAGAAGAGGAGACGTCTTGACTATCAACACGCAAAAACAACCACCCGGGGACAGATCTTGTTTGAATACATCTTGTGCCATCTCGGACTCCCAAAGAACAATCTCAGACCAAATTCAGGCTCTAAACATTGCAGGGAATGAGAGAATGGGAGGAAGTGGAGCACAAGTGGATGAAACAGAGGAAGAGCGGATGAGACACATAAAAGCGAAAGCAAAAACAACGGAGATCGAAAATACAAAAAGCTATTCGGTGCAGTACGATTATCTTAGAAAACCGGGAACTCTGGTGATTAGGGAGTCGGGGACACAAGAAACACCAACCTCGATAAGAAAGATGAAGCCCGTGGATGAAATGCAAATGGAGGTAGACGAAGAAACAGAGTCTGAGGAGCTAGGGGATGATCTTACGCCCCCACCACAACTGATGACAGACAAGGAACTAGAAGACTTTGACAAGATGGCGATGGAGGAAAATCTTCCCGAAATGGATGAAGACGAGTTAGCAAACGATGATCTGTTGGGTGAAGAATTGGAACAAGAGGAAGAGATGATCGAAGCCATATCTCAACTAACACCGTCACCAAAACTGAACAAAGGGGGAAAGATCAAAGCTAAGGAAACGGTGATCCCTGATCGCTCATGTGTAAAGGCAAAGAAGAATCTGGCTAAACGCACTACTTCTGGATCGGGGCTCAAGAGACGTATGCCATGCAGCCCAAAGTAAGAGGAGGGGGATCCTTGAAACTGCTCAATAGCGTCATAGGTCGACCATCTCCTAAAAAGAGACAGGGATCGGGTAACAACATGATCTCCTCTCGTAAAAAATCTGTCCCTCGCAATGAGGTGTTTCCTTCTGCTTTAAGCAAGAAGACTTTTGCTGTTTCAGGTTCGGTGGTGTCACAGAAACCACCCAGTAAGAAGATATGAATACAATTTCATGGAATTGTCAAGGTGCAGGTGCTTATCTGACCAAACAACATCTTCGAGAGCTGCACCGTTGTTTTTCCCCTTCTTTTCTTTTCCTTTCTGAAACAAAAAATTCTTTTTCTTTTATGCAAGACATTCAATTCTCTTTTGGTTATGATAATATATTCACCGTGGAACCGGAAGGTACAAGCGGTGGACTAGCTCGTTTTTGGATTCTTTTGATGTTAAGATTTTGTTCTCCAATAATCGTCTTATAGACGTGGAAGCTGTTATTGAAGGACAATCAGTCTTTATGACTTTCATTTATGGTGATCTGGTCATTGAGTGCCGAGAAATTGTCTGGGAACATATTACACGGATAAGTACCACGACAACGGGCCCATGGTTTATGAGTGGAGATTTCAACGAGATTACATGCCACCACGAAAAAAGAGGAGGCCGGAAACGCCCAGATGCATCATTCATTTCCTTTAATACTATGCTTGAAGACACCGGAATGGTGGAATTCCAGACAAAAGGTAACTCCTTTTCTTGGGTTGGAAATAGAAGGAGTGGCAGAGTTTGATGTAAACTCGATAGAGCATTAGGTAATGAAGATTTGCATCACATTTTTTCCCACACTTCTGTGGAGTACCTGAAATTGTGGGGGTCCGACCATTGGCCAGTTCTGGCTCGTATTCAATCGCGAATAAGCAGGGTTAAGAGGAATTTTAAATTTGATAAGAGATGGCTAGGGAAGGAAGGCTTACTAGAGACTATAATTGAGAGTGGGGGGATTTAAATAACGAAAGATCCAATATTTAAAAATTGTATCAAGAATGACTGGAAAGGTAGAAACTAGACCAGATAAAATTTGCTCATTATACATACATATTATTTTCTATACACTAAAATTTTGTATTTATACAAAAATTAGCATCCAAATTTTTTTTCATAAATTTGTTTATGATTATAAAACATAATTTGTTTATGATTATAAAACATAGTAGTTGTTAGCAGGGTATTTTTTATTCTATGTAATATATAGAAATGATAATATATAGAAATAATATTCTATATAATATATAGAAATGATAATATATAGAAATTAAAATAATATATAAATATCAATATAGATATTAAAAAGATTGAGGAGATAAAAGAAAAACTGGAAGCTGCACAACAAGATGATTCGATCTCAAATGACGAACTCTTAACGTTAAAGTGGAACCTCTGTGCTGCTTTCCGAGAAGAAGAACTCTACTGAAAACAGAAAAGTCGGGCGACATGGATAAAGGAGGGAGACAGGAACACAAAATTTTTCCATGCCACGACTAAGCAACGGAGAGCTCGAAACAGAATCATCAAAATGAAAAATGCCTCAGGAAGTTGGGTAGAGACGGAACAAGGAATGGAAAAAGTTGCTGCTGACTATTTTCAAGACCTGTTCACAACATCTCAGCCCCAAGATTTTGAGGAGGCACTCCGGTATACTACCGCGCAAGTAACCCCAATTATTAATGCTCACTCACGAACTACCCAATGGATGAAGAAATTAAAAAAGCAATTTTTGAGATTCATCTTGAGAAAGCTCTAGGACCAGATGGGATGACTAGTCTGTTCTACCAGAAATTATGGGAAGTGATCTCAAAGGATATCATCCGAGTAGTCAGAGATTTCTTTGCTACAGATACTTTTAACTCGAGACTGAACCAGACAAACATCTGCCTAATCCCAAAGACAGCGCGACCTGTAGAAATGGCAGAGTTCAGACCTATAAGTCTATGTAACGTCAGCTACAAGATTATCTCGAAGATCTTAAGCAAAAGACTTAAAAAAATTCCTCCCGAAATTGATTTCTGAGACTCAATCAGCTTTTGTAGCTAGACGTCTCATCACAAACAATATCCTAGTGGCACAGGAAGTTTTCCATGCTATGAGAACAAACCCAATCTGCAAGTCCAAATTCGTAGCTATCAAAACAGACATGAGTAAAGCTTATGATCAGGTTGAGTGGGGCCTCCTCGTAGCACTGATGCGGAAATTGGGATTCACAGAAAAATGGATATCATGGATCAAATGGTGTATTTCTTCTGTGTCATATCAAGTCCTCCTAAATGGAGAAGCCAAGGGTAATATCCAACCCTCAGGAGGTTTACGACAGGGAGACCCACTATCCCCCTTCCTTTTCATCATTCTTACAGAGGCGCTAATAGCTCAAGTTAAAGGAGCGGAAGCAGAAGGAAGAATTACTGGGATTAAAGTAGCGCAAACTTGTCCCCCAATCTCACACCTTCTCTTTGCAGATGATAGCCTGTTCTTCAGCAAAGCTGATAAAAAAAGAATGTGAAGAGCTAATGAAGATTATTGATTGCTATGGGAAAACTTCAGGACCGCACCTAAACTGTGCCAAATCCTCGATCCTCTTTGGGAGTAAGGTCTCAACAGAGAAAAAAGCAGAACTAAATGAAGCTCTAGGCATCTCGAAAGAAGGTGGTATGGGTATGTACCTGGGGCTACCTGATAAGATTTGTGGCTCTAAAAATCAAGTTTTCGCTTTCATCCAGGACAAATTAAGCAATCGGATTAATGCGTGGTCTGCCAAACTTCTCTCAAAAGGGGGGAAGAAAGTTCTGAGTAAGTCGGTGGCACAAGCTCTACCTACTTATGTCATGTCATGTTTCCTCCTCCCACAAGCTTTGCTGAAAAAGCTAAGTGGCGCTATATCCAGGTTCTGGTGGAGTACAAAACAAGATAATCGAGGAATACATTGGGTCGCCTGGGATAAAATCTGTGTTAGCCAAGAAGAGGGCAGGTTGGGCTTCAGAGACCTTAAATGTTTTAACCTTGCACTCTTGGCAAAACAACTCTGGATATTGATACATTACCCGTCATCTCTCCTAGCGAAAGTTCTAAAAGCGAGATACTATCGGTACTCGACACCTCTGGAGATTGGAAAGGCCAACAACCCATCATATGGATGGCGGAGTATTATGGCGGCAAAAGAACTCCTCCAAGGTGGTTTGAGAAAATCGATAAATTCCGGGATAGGCACGAGAGTGTGGCTTGACAACTGGATTCCAGTCTGCCCACCAAGACCCGCTTTGGACACAGGTGCGGGGAGAGATCTGGACTTATATGTCCATCACCTAATTAACCCAGATACATCCAAGTGGAAGACAGACCTCATTGACCAACTTTTTGATCCGGAAGATATTCCGCGTATAAAGAGCATTAGACCATGTAGGACATACAAACCAGATAGATACGTGTGGGCCTACACAAAGTCTGGTATGTATTCCGTAAGAACTAGCTATGAGGTGGCGGTATAAATGAGGATAAACGAAGTTCGACCAATGGCTACTGAACCGAGTTTTACCCTCCTAAAGAGCAAAGTATGGGCTCTAAAGACACCCATGAAGATAAAACATTTCTTGTGGCAAGCTCTCTCGGATAGTTAGGCTACCAACAGCCAACTAACGTACCGTCATTGTGGGACATACAGCCGATATCAACGCTGTGGGGCGGAGATAGAGTCAATCAATCATGTACTCTTTGAATATCCTCCAGCGCTACAGACATGGGCTATGAGTGCAATCCCATCTCCTCCGGGTATCTTCCCGTGTAACACATTATCCCAAAACTTTGCACACCTCTTCTTCCGGGTCACAGCTCAAGGAGACACTGCAAAGTCCTTGGAGATTTTTTCCTGGATCCTATGGTACATCTGGAAGGCCAGGAATGAGAAAGTTTTTAACAACAAAGACATTTTGCCAACACAAACTCTGGAAATCGCTACACAAGAAGCTGACTTGTGGAAAGTCGCTCAGCAGGTCTCATAGACTAGAGATATCGGAAATACTAGCCAGGTGCAAAGTGTGGATATGCCGCAGGAAACTAGTCAGGTGCTACCGCGATGCTAAGTGGATGCCTCCTAGGTAAAGGACAGACACACAACTGGCGGAGGTCTCGTACTTGATTTGGCAGATGGTACCCACTTATATGGGCTAACGGCATCAGCACAGACTCTTTCACCAATTCATGCCGAGTTGGAAGCCATCATATGGGCTATGAAAGTTTTGATTCATTTGCAGATCTCTGGACTAGTGATTGAGACAGATTGTCTACAGCTGGTAAATTTGATTGAAGAAGAAGAAGAATGGCCGGCACTAGCTACAGAGCTTGAAAAACTGGAGTTCCTGCACTAAAATATTTATAACCTCTCTATAATTTTTACCCCTCGTCTTCTTAATGTCCGGACTGATCGTCTCGCTAAGAGCGCTCAAGACCGTGGTTTAATTTTCTTCCATGTAAACTCTTTACTTCCAGAGTAGCTGACTCCCGAACCCAGTATCTTTGGAACTAATTTTTAATATATAGAGCATTTGCAATAAAAAAAAATAAAAAATTCTACTTCACCACAACACAAGGTCCACAATCAAATTGTCTCTACTTGGTTTTTTTATTAAAGTTTTCAGTCTCAAATGTCAAAATCTATCCACTCTTAAAAGTTCGTTACTTACCGACGTAGACATCTCTCTTGTACCACACACATATTATTGCTGTACTGAAGATTCCCCTTCGTTTTGATCTGTCATGTTTAAGAATCTAAATTAAAAATACTTAAACTCTACTCCACCACAACGAAACGAGTCTTGTCTTCATGAATCATGACCTGATTTGCGTAACAACCTTATCGTTTAACTAACAACTCCATCACCCAAAACTTTAAACACCTTTAGCTATGCAGCCTATGCCTATAAAATCCTGTTAATTCCCAATCACCTAGCAACCCAAAATATCCGCTCTAAATACATTCTTTTGGGCAACAAAAATTTAAAATTTGTATGGTAGGCAATTAAGATTCCAAAAAGTTTTCAAAAATGAATGCACATTTGCTCAATCTCCTTCTCACAATTATCCTGGCATTTTCTTTTGACGTTGAAGCACTCAACCCGCACTACTACGACCAGTCATGTCCACAAGCAGATTACATTGTTACCAATGCAGTCAAAAACGCGATGTCAAATGCAAAACTGTTCCTGCCGGTCTCTTGAGAATGCATTTCCATGACAGCTTCGTCAGAGTACTTTCAGATCATAATCTTTCATCTTATATGTGTATATATTATAGAAATAACATTGTTGGTGAAATTGTTTGGATGATTAAAGGGATGTGATGCGTCGGTTCTGTTGGACTGGAAGGGAAAGAACAAAGCAGAGAAAGACGGACCTCCTAACATCTCACTACATGCGTTTTATGTGATTGACAATGCAAAGAAGGCATTAGAAGAGCAGTGTCCAGGTGTGGTCTCTTGTGCCGATATCCTTTCACTCGCTGCAAGAGATGCAGTTGCTCTCGTTAGTCTCCCGCCATCTCATATATATTCAAATTATAATTTTATTTGATTATTCTAATGAACCACCTACTTATTTGTGTGAATGAAATTATAGTCAGGAGAGCCTTCATGGGAAGTGCCGAAAGGGAGAAAAGATGGGAGAATATCAAAGGCAGTAGAAACAAGACAACTACCAGCTCCTACTTTTAACTTCTCTCAGTTGCAACAAAGCTTTGGCCAAAGGGGCCTCTCTACGCATGATCTTGTTGTTCTCTCTGGTATTAAACATACTCACGTTCACTTAAAGTATATAAGCCAATGATGCCGCTATACCATGATTACAAAATGTGGCTTAGATGTTCAATTACTATATGTATATTAAACAATTCTAAAATATGTAACATACATGATGCATATATGGGACAATAATATTACAGATTCTAGATATAATTGGAATTTAGGCACCAATCTAAACCATTAAGGTAGGTTATATATATACAGATTTGTGGGTGTCATGTGAATTTTTGAAACCTTATAGTTAACAAATACAAAGTTAAAGTGAGTTTTTTTAGTCTAAATGCTAAAATTGTTCAAATAAGTTTAAATGTTAAAATTATATTTAAAGTTAGAGTTAATATTATATATTTTGTAATAACGGTATAAATTTGGAATGTTTAATTAAATGGCGGGAGGACATACACTAGGATTTGCCCACTGCTCATCGTTCCAGATTAGAATCCACAACTTCAACACACAGAAACAGATTGACCCAACTCTAAACCCGTCATTTGCGGCAAGCTTGAACGGAATTTGCCCAACCCATAACAAAGTGAAAAACGCTGGAGCGACCATGGATGCAACCTCAACGTCATTTGACAATATTTACTACAAGATGCTTATGCAAGGCCAATCACTTTTCTCATCTGACCAAGCGCTTCTAACAACAACATCTACTAAAAAACTCGTGTCCAAGTATGCAGGTTCCATGGAAGAGTACGAGAAGGCTTTTGTAAAATCCATGATCAAGATGAGTAGTATCAGTGGGAATGGTAAAGAGGTCCGACTTAACTGTAGGAGGGTTCGTTAGATTCTCAGTCTCCGCTTCCAACAGAAAGTTGCTAAGTCTTTCTTTTTTATATCGTCATATTGGTTGTTTGTGAATAAGCCGTTCTAATGATTATTGCTGAGGTTCTTGTATCGGGTGTGCTAGTGTCGACAGTTATTTACAAGTAATAAAATATTTTGTTTCTTTTTTTTTAGTCGACCAAGTTATTAAACAAGAACGATACATTAAATCCAATTTGTTACATAGCCAAGACTTTTAGATCTTATTTCATTTGCCTAAGTATCTGTTAAGATAATCATATTTCTGAAATAATTCCTGAACTTGTTATTGTTACAAGTTCCATTGATTATTTTGAGGAGGTCCTTAACATATGAGGAGATTGCCGAATGTCCCATGTGGATTTCTGAGGTAATGCTGTTGGGGTCAGCTTTCACTCTGACGGGATCAATCAAGAAATCTTTTAAGTGTGGAGGAAATCTCAAGCTATGCATAGACTATGCATGAAACCGAGCTGAACCAAACTGTGCACAAACCGAGACATATCTTTGCCTCAGTTAAACCATGCACAAATTGTGCACCGGGCCGAACTGGATCTTCACCTCGCTTGAACTAAACACAATTCGCCTCAGCCGAACCAAATCATGTACAAACTATGCACAAAACCGAGCCAAACCAAGACATGCATGGATTGTGCAGAAACCAAGCTGAAAGCCTATGAAACGACTTGAGCCGAGGTGAAGCCCGAAAAAGAGCCCAAAACTAAGCCCGAGACAAAGCATTTGGAGTATAGGCCGAGCCCTAGCCCACAAGGAGGTCCGAAACAACGGTTTCCCTTGAAGACGAAGCCTTTTGGAAGGGAGAGCCATCAAGAGAGAATGGAAGGAGGATCTACGCAATATACTCCTAGATTCTTGCTTAGACGGCAAAAGAGTTGTATAAATAGGATACTTGGTTCATTAAGAGAGACATATCTTTTTACCTAGCAAAAGACTTAGCAATACACTTGTACCGAAAAGATTATCTGAGCCACAATAATAAAATCACCATATTTGGATCCTTGTTCTTGGGTTTTACAAAGAATCTTTACATCCTCTTTTATTTTTTATAGACAAATTCTATTGTGTGAAATCCAGCTCATACAATTTGGCGCTAGATGGAGAGGGAGTAGAAGATTTCTTACACCCATGAACCAAGAGATCCAAGTTCCGAAGAGACGTCCACTGGAGCACAAGTGATATATCATGGTTTTTATGGTTTTTAACCATGGTATTAGTCCTTTTTATTGAGTCTTTTTGGTCTTTTTAGAGTCCTAGTAGAGTCTTTTCAGGTTATAGTGTGACTGAAGCACAATTGGAGGTTTTGGAGCTTTTTAGATCATTGCAAGAATCAACCCCGAAGGAAGCAAGTCAGAAGTTGTTATCCTGCAGTGGTGACAATCGTCACCATTTATGGGTGACGCTCGTCACCCTCATCTGAAAAAAATCGCAACTTGTATTAAAAGATGGAGAAGATATTACACTTTTGGCCCAGAAGCTCCATTATTTACAAAAAGACCCCAGCTCGTGTTTTAGCCTGTATATTAGGCTTTTCAGCCATTCTTTTGGCTTTTATCTTGTATCTTAGAATTCAGAGAGCTTTAGAGAGAGATTTATTCAGAGCTTTTGAGGAGACAGATCCTGTACTCTTTTAGAGAATATTCTGAACCCCTTTATCTTATACTCTATTGTTTTAATGCAGTTTTATTCAGCTATGCTTTGTGTTTTCATAATCATGTCTGAGTAATCTGTTAGTTAAGTTAGAGTATTTCGAAGGTTGATGAAGAGTTTGTAGAATTGCAAAACTGTTAGGAATATCTATTGGTTCTTCATTTGTGCTTGCATTCATATTGATTTCTTAGACTAGTCATCAGGATTTCAAAACCCTAGGTTGTTTAATAGATGTGAGAACATTGTTAATCATCTGAACTAGTATTAGATGAGCAAAACGCCTATTTTCAAAGAGATTTGACTTAGGAGTTTTGTGAACAATTGAACCTGATCATTACTGCAATGTTAAAGTTTGCAAAGAGATTTGAAACTCTGTGATTTAGGCATAAATAACTTCTGCAATGAGAATTGATTTGTTATATAATTGTGTTTCAAGTTCTAGACGGTTTTAATTCATTCCTGATTGCATGCATTCTACATTCTCGGATTCAACCTGCGAATTGTCCTGACTTAGCGCCTTTAGCATTCTGAAACTTAGATCAATCAATAAATTTTGCCTGCTTTCATTTATTTTGCTATTTTGCATTATATACATTACATACTGCTTAGCTTAATCCGAACATGAACTCTATAGTGCAGTTTACTTACTCCCTTGGGATTCGATAACCTCTTGTGCTACAACTGCATTGTTGTGCACTTGCAGTTTACTAAAAGTGGGTAAAACTTAGACCATATCAAGTTTTTGGCACGGTTGCCGGGGAGTAATAGCTGCACATCGATTTCTAGTGTTAGGATTTTGACTAAGTTTTTATTTGTTTACTAACTTTTGCTACTTTTCTTTGTGCTGGTTTCAGGTGTATGCCTAATCGTAGTACCAGCAGCAACAAAGAGAAGTAGCTTGTGACTTTGGGCATTGACGAAATAGCTAAGTTGGATAGGACCATCAAGAAAGCTAAGAAACAGTCTACAATGGTTGCTCCACTTGTCTTGGTTGAAGATGCAAAGGGTCACTTGGTTGATAGAGATGGAAACAGGAGGAATGAAGAAGGACAAAGACTGGATCAGAATGGGAATGTCATAGCTGAACAGGTGGTTCAACAAGTGGCGAATGACGCTAGAGTAGCTGCTGGAAACACTGCTGGGTGTTTTGTTCAGAGGACTCTAGGAGATTACAACAGACTTGACCAGTTTTATGCCAACAGAGCTGCAATCCGCCCTCCTGCTTTCCAGAGAAAAGATTTTGAGCTCAAGCCTGCTTATTATCAGATTGTGGGTCAGCATCCTTTTAATGGCTTACCACATGAGCATCATATGGATCACATAGAGAGGTTTGAGGATTTGGCTTCAAGTGTCAAGGCCAATGGAGTTAGCAATGATTGTTCTGCAAGCTGTTTCCTTACTCTCTTGGAGGAGATGCTGCTTATTGGCTAAAGCAACTTGAGCCTGGATCGCTGACCACTTGGGAGGAGACCAAGAACACTTTTCTGAACAATTTCTATGATGATGCAAGGTCAAAAGAGTTGAGAACAAAAATTGCTTCATTCTTCCAAGGACCTACTGAAGCTTTTAAGGCTTCTTGGCTGAGATTCAAATCTTATCAGAGAGATTGTCCTCATCATGGTTTCAATCAGGTGCAGCTGCTTGAAATTTTCTTCAGAGGAGTGGACTGGAAATATCATATGGCGTTGGATGCTGCTAGCAGTGGCAACTTCAACACAAACCTTCTTGAAGCTGCAATCACTCTGATTGAAAACTTGGCCTGCAGTAACAACACCAAGAATGCTGATTTTCAGAGGATGAAACAAGCTGGCTTGAATGATGGGAACCAAACTGCTGAGGTTAAGGCTAAGCTAGACCGTATGCATAGCCTTCTGGTGAGAAAGAAATCAGTCCAGTTTGCTGCAGAAGTGGAGACTTTCGCAAATCCTGAGGAGATTGAGCAGGAGAATGTTAATTTCATCAATGCAGGAGGATTTCAGGGTCAAATGTTTGGTAATCAGCAGTGGAACAGGGGCAACAATGACAATAATCAGAAGAGTACCTTCACAGGAAACCATAATTCTTCTGGTTACATGCCACAGCCACAATTCCAGAAGACTGAGTTTCAAAAACCATATCAGAACAGCAGCAACTTCAACAAGAACTATGATTATTCTTCCTATCAAACTGCACCTCCACAAGACATCAAGATGGAAGCTATGCTGAAACAGATCCTAGAAGGACAGCAGAAGATGACAGTGGACTTTAATGGGAAGCTAGATTCGCTGTACGAAGATCTGAATGAAAAAATTGAGAGTCTGAACTCTCAGATGAAGAAGCTGGATGTTCAGGTTACTCAAACTGCAGGAGCTGTTCAAAGGCAAGAGGAATTCCTTCCCGGAAGGACTGATATCAATCCCAAGCACCGGTTAATGCCATCACAGTCAGGAGTGAAAAAGAGCTTAAAACAGTGCAGAAAAAAGAGGTTGAGTGCAGAGCATATCATGCAATTGATGGAGTTTGAAGATGAAAATTTTACAGTCTCAGAGGGAGTGACGAGCGTCACCAAGGAAGGGTGTCGCTCGTCACCCACTTTACAAAGGCCCGACATGAAGGACTCGTCCCCGATCAGTGACGAGCGTCACCCCCCTGGTGACGATCGTCACCCACCCCAGAACAATGCTGCTTCGTCTGTAACTGCAGATAATGGCAAAGAACAAGTTTATAAACTCAAGAAACCCTTCCCCAAGCATCCTCGGAAGTCTAAACATGAGATAGAAGAAGCGAGATGCAAGGCAATGATAGACAAGCTGATGGTTGAGATTTCTTTTGTTGATGCAATCAAGCTTTCACCTGCACTAAGAAGGTATGTTAAGAGAATGGTTTAATGGTGTAAGTATTGAGGAAGGAGCATTGCTTACCAGAGACATTAGTGCATTCTCTTGGGTACAATTCCAAAGAAGAAGAAGAAGAAGAAGAAGAAGGTGAAGAAGGTGACTGTTTCTGATCAAGTCAGTGCCATAATTCAAAGCAGAATTCCAGAGAAGCTACCTGATCCAGGAAACTTTGTGCTTGATTGCTCAATCTCAACAGGAAGGTTTCCTCATTCTCTTTATGATCTAGGATCAAGTATTAACCTGATGCCTCCCTCTGTTGCTGCTAGACTTGGAATGACTGATTTCAAGCCACCAGGGATCTCTCTTATCCTAGCTGATCGATCCACAAGAACCCCATAAGGTATCCCCATAAGGTATCTTAGACGATGTTCCTGTTAACATTGAAGGCTGCATGATTCCCACAGACTGTGGTTTTGAAATACGCTGAAGAACCTAAAGATCCTCTTATTCTGGGAAGATCATTCTTGGCTACAGCTGGCGCCATCATTGATGTGAAAAAGGGGAACATAGAGCTTGATTTAGATGATGTTGTCATGAATTTTGACATGGATAAGTTAAGAGGGAGTTCTACCATTGATGGCCATAATTTTTCAGTAAGAACTTCCAGAGATGAAGAACCAGTCATGGAGCATTCATAAGACATTACTGCTGGGTATGTCAATGAATTAGATACTAGTGGGCAAGTGAACAAGATGGCTATTCAAGGAGCAATATCTGAAACTTCGGTGAAAGCTGTTGGGTTTGAAAATTGGAGTAAAGATGATATCTTATACACTAGGCTCGAAAAAGAGGTTCCAATCAATGACAAGTTTCTGGAGGAAGACGAGTTTGTGATGGAGGGAAGGATTGCAGAGCTGAACTACTGGAAAATTGCAGAAAATCGAACTGCAGGATCAGTGATGATCGTCACTGACCACTTGGTGACGATCGTCACCAACCCGGACAGAAAGGTGAATCTAAATCCTTATGCTGCAAGTCCATCCTATGTTGTCAACCCAACAATTCAACATTCCACAAACCAGAAACCCCCAACAAAGCAAAGGTATGCACTTCCTGGAACCAATTTTCCAAACCTCCCAATATCATCAATAAGAACTAAAAAGATGCAAAAGCTGCTTCACACTTATGCAAGCAACGAGATTCTCGTAGAAAGCTTGGTGTTTCTTTTGATGATTATGCAGAAAAATAAGTGTCCCACCCACAGTCCAAACCTACTGCTACTTCCTTGGAAGAGTTCATGCACCTACTGCTACTTCCTTGGAAGAGTTCATGCACCTAGTGCTACTTCCTTGGAAGAGTTCATGCACCTACTGCTTATACACCACCTTGGATGGGAGACATTATTCTCCAAGGCATTCACTGCCACTTTCTGATCCACCAGCTGTCTGAGCAGCATTCAAAGTCGAGCTAATGACTTTAAACAAGCGCTTGGTGGGAGGGAACCCACTGGTAAGTTTTCTAGTTTTCATACTCTAGTTTATTTTCGTTTTCTAACACAGAAAAAAAAACAAAAACAAAATAAAAATAAAAAGAAGAGCGCAATTATTTGAGCAGACTCGAGCTCACAACCTGGTGACGAACGTCACCAGTAATGGGTGACCCTTGTCATCCCATCCAACACGAGGTCCCACTTTCAAACTCTGCTCATTGCGTTATGTTTATTTTATTTTCACCAACTTCATGCTTAATAACACTGGGGACAGTGTTGTTTAAGTCTGGGGGAGGTGGCTACTGACGTTATGTACATTTTGTCATGTTTTGAGAGTTTTAAAGTTGAGTCAAAAACCTATTTTATAGAGTCAAATTTTTTAAACTATCAGTTTTTCTTGGAACTAACCACAAAATATTGATGCTTATAAGAACCATTGCCAAGTTGTTGATTACAAGTCTTACTAAGTTGAAAGTCATAGGTAGATCAGTCTAGCAAAGAAGGTTTAGGTTCTTAGAGAATCTGGAAAATCTGCTGTTGACTTCACTTTAATGAACTTTAAACATCTCATCTTGGGGCTTGATATTATTTGATCTTGATTCTCTCTTTCAACACTGACAATAATGTTTATATGCAGTCTCTCTTTGATCTTCCCTTATACAACTTTTAAGAGTTTAAGTTTGTAGAATGGTGCATCACGACCCTGTCTCCTTACAAGGAACAACTGTAGTGAACACTCTGTCTCCTCAGAAGGAACACAAGTATTGAGTAGCATCAGTTCTTAGACTGTAAAAAATGAAAAAAGAAGTTGAAAATCGAAAAAATTAAAAAATAGATCAAGGGAAAAGAAAATAGGAGAGCTGTGTTGAGATTGATTTGTTTAGTGTTTAAGAAGGGAAAATAATCTATAAGTGATTGCATTGATAAATCCTTGATAAGATATCAAACTTAGATAAATAAAAGGAGTTAGCAGTAGAGATTTTGGATTTCTTGAATGGGCTTGAACTGGATTTGAGAGATTGCTAAGCTTGTGATAAGTAGACTGAAATTTGATCTTGTGTTGGCTCTGTGGTATGTGGATTCGAAAGTGTTGATCAATGTGGTGTTGCTAATGTTTAGCTGCCTATTTCTGTTTTCAAACCTCGACCCTATTCTTTGTCTGATGTTTGCTTGAGGGCAAGCAAAAGCTAAGTCTGGGAGAGTTGATATATCATGGTTTTTATGGTTTTTAACCATGGTATAAGTCCTTTTATTGAGTTTTTTGGTCTTTTTAGAGTTATATTAGAGTTTTTGTAGGTTATAGTATGACTAGAGCACAATTGGAGGTTTTGGAGCTTTTTGGATCATTGCAAGAATCAACCTCGAAGGAAGCAAGTCAGAAGCCGTTATCCTGCGACTTGTATTAAAAGATAGAGAAGATATTGCACTTTTGGCCCAGAAGTTCCATTATTTACAAGAAGACCCTAACTCGTGTTTTAGCCTGTATATTAGGTTTTTCAGCCATTCTTTTGACTTTTATCTTGTATCTTAGAATCCAGAGAGCTTTAAAGAGAGATTTATTCAGAGCTTTTAGAGAGACAAATCATGTACTCTTTTAGAGAAGACTCCGAACCCCTTTATCGTATACTCTATTCTTTTAATACAGTTTTATTCAGCTATGCTTTGTGTTTTCATAATCATGTCTGAGTAATCCATTAGTTAAGTTAGGGTTTTTTAAAGGTTGATGAAGAGTTTGTAGAATTGCAAAACTGTTAGGAATATCTATTGGTTCTTCATTTGTGCTTGCATTCATATTGATTTCTTAGACTAGTCATCAGGATTTCGAAACCCTAGGTTGTTTAATAGATATGAGAACATTGTTAATCATCTGAACTAGTATTAGATGAGCAAAACTCCTATTTTCAAAGAGATTTAACATAGGAGTTTTGTGAACAATTGAACCTGATCATTACTGCAAGTTTAAATTGTTAGAGTTTGCAAAGAGATATGAAACTCTGTGATTTAGGCATAGATAACTTCTGCAATGAGAATTGATTAGTTATATAATTGTGTTCAAGTTCTAGACGGTTTTAATTCATTCCATATTG
This sequence comes from Thlaspi arvense, assembly GCA_911865555.2. NCBI lineage: Eukaryota > Viridiplantae > Streptophyta > Magnoliopsida > Brassicales > Brassicaceae > Thlaspi > Thlaspi arvense. Next base: position 13,380,789 of record OU466861.1, read on the forward strand.
CTTGCATTCTACATTCTCGGAATCAACCTGCGAATTGCCCTGACTTAGCGCCTTCAGCTTTCTGAAACTTAGTTCAATCAACAAATTTTGCCTACTTTCATTTACTTTGCTGTTTTGCATTACATACATTACTTACTGCTTAGCTTAATCCGAACCTGAACTCTATAGTGTAGTTTACTTACTCCCTTGGGATTCGATAACCCCTTGTGCTACAACTGCATTGTTGTGATCTTGTAGTTTACTAAAAGTGGGTAAAACTTAGACCCTATCAACAAGACGTAGATAACACTGAAGCAATACAAGTCGATGGAGTCGCAGCGACTGATGCAGTTCAACATCTACAGACACAAACCGAGGCGTTCAAAACAGCCCTTGCCGAGATGAAGGAGATGTTAGCATCGCTGGCGAAGAAGACATGAGATCAAGACAAAACCCTCGAGGCGATAGCAGCGGAGAGTTAAGCTCAAAAGCCAACGCCTCGGGAGCATCCTCCCACCGACAAATCCACAAGAAAGGTTCAGGAGACACGGACTCTGTCCCACGGCACTCAACTTTTCTACACCAGCGGTGAGCGGTAACAGACTCGGAGGTTCAGGAGATTTTCAATCACAACCTGCTCCCGGAGAACAAACACCAGCCGCTCTGAGGCCAAACATCAAGATCTCGCCACATATGAACCGAAGAGGAGAAGCCTATGAGCAAGGAGGTCAGCAACCCGGCAGAACCATAGGCGAGCCAGCAGGAGGCGAGGCGAATCCAAGGAGACACAAATGGATTCAACGCAGCTTAACGCTGCGATGATAACACCATATTTTACCATGATTTATTTTGCATTTAGTTCATGTTTTGGTATTTTTCATGCATCCATTCATCATATCTTGTCCTTTTTGCATTCATATTAGATATGATAAGTTTTAGATTAGGTATTGCATGTTTTGCATTGTTTTGAGTCTGTTTCAGGTGTCTTTGGAGCTAAGAAGACTTAGTGGGGGATGGTGAATGGCGAGGACAAGAAGAACTGAGCTTAAAACATTGGAAAAACTCATCCAAGAATGATACCATGGAGGTGCACCGTGGAGAGCACATTTTCCCTACCTGGTGCATTTGGAGGTGCGAAATAAATTGGTCCGGACGAAGGCCTTGCACTTAAATTCAGCCTCTGAATCCTTCATCAAAGTTGTAGAGGGTCGAGTTAGCTTGCTACTTGTGGTGGAATCAAGTCGTTCTAACCCTAGGTTAGAAAGTTACATCAGTTTCAGAAACGCACTGTGAACAGCAACATGACATACCGAGCAAATCAAGTCCATACACCGACATTTTGGCACGAGGGCGATTGCACCATGAAGAACACATTCGTACACCAAGGGACCTGCACGAGGACGATCATACCTAGGACATGCACCATAGAAAGCCAGTCCTGCCTTGCTCGGTGCGTCTGGCACCAACCAAAGCCAAAGAAGATGTATGCCCGGTATGCTGGACGATATGGATGTATGGGTCCAAACGAGAGCCTTACAGTACGATTCAGCCTCAGCGTCCTTCTTATTCGTTGAAGAGGATCGAATGGGCTTTCCAACGGAGATTGAAACAAGGAAATCCGGTCAGTGATTACAAAGATACGATGATTCTAGAAATACTGTCTGCATCGAGGAATCCACACCGAGCAGATGTACTCATGTCCCTGCTCGGTACAGACTTATCCGAGAAAAGTGTTAAACTTTTTGTGGACCTCTTTATTTGTTGACCAGTGTGTTTTTTGGGGATGTCCCCTACAAATAGCCTAGACCTAAACTCTTATTTTCTTATCATTTCTTATGCTCCAAAGCTTTGCTTTGGTTTTTCTATAAACAAGATCAAATCATTTCAGAATAATAGATTGGATCACTTGTATATACTTCTAGTTAAGCTTTTAATCTAAGCCTTTAATCTCTTAGTCTTGCTTTCTTATTTGTTCTTACTTAGTAAATTTCAAATTTCTGTTCTTGAGTTTTGAGATTCTTGATTTTTGGTGAACAAAAGTGTTTCCTTTGATGCTTAAGGATGATTAGGGTGTTAGATCTTTGATTAGATCTTATTATGTGATTGTGCTTAATGCTTAATTACACTCTCTTGAGAAATAGATTCTAGGCGTTTTAGTATCGCACCTAGGGTGTTTGTTAAAATGCTTGAAAGAAGTTTATCGCTTGATTGCATTTCTTGCATAACTTGAGCTTAATGCTAAAGTACTTTAAAGAATGGGAAATTGTCATTAAACATTGATTATGCATGGGAGTGTGAGTTAGTGTTTGAATCATTTCATAAGAGATTAGTGATCTTAGTCTAAGAGATTAGTTGTCTAAATTGCTTTTTGGCTCTATGGATCTTGTGATTGAAAGCTTGCTGATTGTGTTTCCACCATCGAAAGTGGGTTAGGAGTATGATTAGTCAAAGGGGTTAGCGCAAAGAGATTGGGTTAGTCTATATTAGTGATCTTTGCTTAGAGTTTAATTTATTGGTCTTTGCTTTAAAGCCTTGTTCTTGATTTGGAATCACTTTGTTAATAATTTAGTCTTGAACCTCTGTTTTCTAGTTTGCATTTCTTGTTTTAGGTTGTTAGCTTTCTTGTTCCTTGCCTTCTTCCTTGTTTACCTTAGGTTGTTAGCTTTCAAATCCTTTTATATGATAAGGCCTAACTTAGCAAGTTTTTTGCATCTCATATGTTTCTTAGCCCTTGGATTGGATTGATAGCACTTCAATGGCATGTGTAGAGAGGTATTGAAAGATACCAAAAATAGATGTTTCACACGGCCCTGCAGACCTGAGCTCCAGGAGAAGGAGTCAGCACGGAGAACGAGCAAGACTTGGACGAAGAGGATGACAATCTTGCATGGATTGAGTAGGCTCAACACCTGGAAGATCGTAAAGTCACAAATCGGAACCACTTTATCCAGCGTAGGCGCCTGAGCCGAAGAGAAGATGCCCTCAGCAAGATCCAAGCTTACTTAGCCCGAGCAAATGCCAAGGTGCGAGTAATCCGATCCAAAGTGCATAAGGCAACCAGCGTGGCGCCGGAGATAGACATAATGCTGGAGGAAACCCATAAGACATTGTTCACAACTCGGACCCCGGAAAAATCTAAATTCCCGCCTATGAAGGAACGACCAATCCAAAAGAGCATGTCAAGGCATTCAGCAGTGCGATTGCCCGAGACAAGTTCAAGGAGAGTGAGCGAGACACTGGTTTCTGCCTCCTCTTCGTAGAAAACCCCGGAGGAGCGGTCTTTGAATGGTTCTCGCGACCCGAACAAAATTCGATCAACAATTCAAACAATTGACCAAAGAATTCATGAAGCAAATACTCCATATTCATGGATCAAAGCATTTCCGATGCTGATTTTTGGACTCTGTCCCAAGGTCCAACTGAATCACTGAGAGTGTTCATGAGTTGCTTCAAAAAAATTTTGTCCAAAGTAGAGGACGTCAGTGACAAGGGAGCGCTTGTAGCCCTGAGAAAATCTCTCCGGTATAAGTCAAAGTTCAAAAGAGAAATAAGTCGCAACAAGCCGCACACGATCCAGGACGCTATGCACCGAGCCTCGGATTTCATACTGGAAGAAGAAGAATTCAAAACTTTAGACCAACACTTTGGCTCGGGAAAGGCAGATAGCAAAAACCACAAAAGAAGAGCCATCAGAACAACACTTACGAACATCATGAAAGACCAGGCTTTCGCGGAGCTCACAACTATCAGATAGGTGCTGGGCGAGGAAAAACCACATGGAACACCTAGATGTGAAACTCGAGCTCATACGATGAGAAGGCATACTGCAATCATCACAAGGCTTATAGATATCCGACAACGAGATGTCGAAGAATCGGGGCTAAACTCACAGAGAATTTTGTAGCAGGAGAGCTCGGCAACGCGGTAAGCTTAAAAGACTTCAAAGAAGATATCAATGAGGAAGCAAATCAGCAAGGCAAACCTTTTCCCGAAGGCAAGCGCGCCGAGGCGAGGCCAGGCGCACCCCTAAAACGCGGTAGCAAAAATGACAAAGAATACTGTTGGAGCAGGACTTTCACCAAATCCAGCCTGTAAGCAGGCCCACTAAAACAGACTTTGAAGCCCTCTAAAAAGAACAAGTACGAGGCCCGCCAGCTACAGCATACGAGATAAGGACGAAGAGAAGCGATCAAAAGAAGATTCCAAAAGATCCAGAGCATGTGCTGTGAACGACCTCCTGGATATGCACAGGACTCAGGCACATAAGGTGGACATATAAGGAACAAATGGGAGAAGGAAGAGGGTTCCCTTTTTTATCGAATTTATCACTTGTATTCTACAAGCTCTTACACATCCCAACTATTGTATGTGGTGTCCTGTTTCAATCAATAAAAGTCCATTTATCCTTTCTTGATCTTAAATTCAGTTGCTGTAGTAGAGTTTCTTACCCATTGTTTCCCTAAATTAACCTAAACACTTTACAAATATCTGAACGTGGATATCTGCATCCACATTTTGGCGCCGTCTGTAGGGAAAGATAAAAGACATCTCTAACAATGTAGCCAAATTTAAGGTTCGTTAGAATGATTTTGGATCCAAAAAACACGATATCCATCAGATCCGCTGTATCGGCAAACGTTGAAGGAATATTTCCTTCCAACATAAACTTCTGTTCGAATGGCGGAACCATCCGGGATGAACCAGTGATCGCGAGCTTGACGACTCCCGCTCCCGCCACCGGATCAGAAACGATACACTCTAGCCATGAATGGAGTGTGGCCGGAGGAACATACCAAGAAGAATTAATCATAAACGAGGAGAAACCCTCCAGAACCAGCGATCCGATCAGATCCCACAATCCACGTACTCCTAACACTAGTACACGAGATGCAGCCGTCGATGCGAACAACACCACCACTAGCACCAAGCAAACAGCCACTATTCCAGTTAATCAAACTGCAGTCACCAGTTCGAGGATAATGCCTCTGAACCAAAGCTCGACTGCAGCCGGAAGAGGGAACCCATTTTTTGGATCAAAACTGAGGAAAGACCTCCGGCAAACTCTGAACAAGGTTGGCCCTTAACTTAGGCGCACCCGGTATCAACCCAAACGACGCTTTTGAGATCCAAAGGATGTTATTCAAGATAACTAAAAGTTTCGAGGCTTGATTAAATCAACAGGCTAATGCCCTCAAAGAGTATCGAGCCAAAGTCATGCGATTTGCAGCTCGAGAAATTTTCTCAGACTCTCGTCGTGAACAGATAATAGATCTGGAGAGAAGCCCGCTACCTCGAGCACGTCTTGATTTCTCTCAAGTATTAGCAACCCCCGAGGATGGAAGGCAGCAAACCACGCCTCTCGCCTCGCAGATAGAGGCTAATAGCCCAAACGATCAGAGGAAGCAAAATAGTAACCCGTGGAAGTCAGGAAACTCCCCCTCCACCTCTGCCACGTCAAGGGTCGCAATTCCCTAACTGGCCAGGAACACCCAACGTTGCTTCAAACTCATGTGGCAATGCACCGAACTCCAAAACAAACACCGCTCGATCGCTTTGAATGCCTACAAGGCAAGACACTCACTCGGCACTCAGATGGACGATAGCTCGCAAGTTTGAACCGCCCACTAGTATCCTATCAAGGTTTCCAATCAAACCGAGCCTCAAAAGATAACGGATCTTGACTCTCTCAATAGACATATTGCGATACATAATGCGAGCTCTGCCAGATGAGACCATCCTTGCTTACTGCCACGGGCTCCACACCAGACATTGACCTTGCAATTGAAGAGACACGTTAAACACCCTTCAACGCTAGAGTAGCAAATGCTAACCTTTGCGACATCAGAAATATTTAATTCCCGGAGTACACTGGGAAAACAGATCTAAAAGCACATGTCAGACTTTTCAACCATGCAGCAGCTCGAGCTGGTTTTAATGACGGTGAAAAGGACTCTAGGTACTGCAGGCTATTCGCCAAGACCCTTATAGGCCCGGCACAAGAATGGTTTGCAGGCTTAGAAAGCGGTTCCATCAATAACTTCACCCAGTTCGTGGCTATGTTCCACAAACAATACTTAGTATTCATCGAGACTAAAACCAATGAAGCCGACCTATACAGACTAAAGCGGGCAGAAAACGAGCCGCTCTGAAACTTTGTGACAAGATTCAAGGAAATAAAGTCTAGAATCTCAGAACTCAACGAAGGAGTGGCACTAGAGGCCCTGAAAGATGGACTCTGGTATACATCCAGCTTCAAACTCGATCTATCGATCAGGAGCATTACATTTCTAAACGATGCACTGCATCTAGCTATGTTCTTTGCGAAAGCCGAGGAGACAAGAGCTTTCGAGGCCCAGCAACACGAAGCTCACCTTCTAGCCCAAAGTCTAAATTTGCAGAAGAAAGCCTTCAGAATAGAACCCACAGGCAGAAACCAGCAATCATTCGCCAACGACAACCCGAACCCGGGTAAACGATGCAAATACTACACCAATAAATTCTGCAACCCCATATGCGCAAGTGGCACTCTACTCAAGAATGCCAAGCCGCAGCCTGTTTAATCGCTCCAGCCGAGAACGAGCGCCAGGACGGGAAAAACTCCGAACATGAGATTTTAGAAGAGGAATCCTCCCCCCCCCCCCCCCCCCCCCCCCCCCCCCCCCCCCCCCCCCCCCCCCCCCCCCCCAAGAATAAAAACAGTCAGGAACAAACGGGACCGGGCCGAGGAATAAGAAAACTCTCCCTGGCCCGCAGCTAAACAAAGAATCGAAAGATTTTTAAAAGCTCCGATTTCTGAGGCGATCCGATGAAATCGGTCACCACTCCCCCACCTGCCCCCAAGAAGACATTTTACCAAAGCCTTCAAGGCTTACGGATCTGCCGGGAAGGTATAAGGGCTATTGCCCCTAAACAAATAAACTTTATATTCGGAGGTTCTCTATTTTGCAGGAGTTCGATCAACTCGATCAAAACTTTCTGACGGAAAGCCGACCCAAAATTTAGACAACGAGCAAACCTGGAAGGTCCAGACCACATTATAACCTTCCGCGAAAGCGAAACCCTGGACCTGGACTAACCACACGATGATGCGCTCGTCATCCGACTTGATGTGGCCGGATTCAAACTGTCAAGGAAAATGATAGACATCTGGAGCTCGGTCGACCTCCTATTTTGCAAAGCGTTAAAAAAATGGGATTCCCTGGTTCAACCCTGAACAACACGGTTACACTCCTCATTAGGTTTGCTGGCAACACAACAATCTCCCTCGGTACGATCTGACTTTAAGTGCAGGCATGAACTGTACAAAAGAACGTCGAGTTCATAGTCGTAGATCGCCAAGCACCATATAACACCATCATGGGTCGACCTTGGATATTCGCCATGAAGGCAGTACCCTCAACATACCATCAATGCGTGAAGTTTTTCATCCCCGAGAGGAACCCATATAGTCTTCGGAAGCCAGAAAAATGCCAGGATGTGCTACATCAACTGCTACAAACATACCGCGACCTCCTCTGTATAGCAATTACCGAAGGAACAGAAGCTCGAGGAACAGTTGGGGAAAAAGAGCAAGGATCCCACCACACGCGGATCTCCTAAAAACCTCATCACCCATTATGCATTAACGCTTCTCACCCCAAAAGATGCGTCAATCCGCAACAAACTCATCGCTTTCTTAAAAGAGAATGTTAGCACCTTTACATGGTCAATGGAAGATATGCTAGGGATCAACATAAAAATAACCTCTCACGAGCTGAATGTTGATCCCACGTTCAATCCAATAAAATAGAAACATCGCAAACTGGGGCCCAAAAGAGCAAAACCGGTTAACGACAAAGTCGACCGGCTCCTGAAAGTAGGATCGATCAGAGAGGTAAAATATCCTGATTGGCTCGCCCACCCAGTTGTCGTTAAAAATAAAAATGGGAAGTAGAGAGTTTGCATAGACTTTACTGATTCAAACAAAGCTTGCCTAAAATATAATTTTCCACTACCGCACATCGATCGGCTGGTGGAAACCACTGCAGATCACGAGCTGTTGTCCTTTATAGACGCCTTCTCTGGGTACAACCAGATCCTCATGAACCCAGAGGATGAGGAAAAACCAACCTTCATGATTAAGTTCAGTTGCTCTAATAGAGGTTCTTTCTCATTGTTTTCCTAAAATAACCTAAACACTTTACAAATAGTGTGGATATCTGTATCCACAAATACGAGCCGGGAGCATGGCAAAGGATTAATATGATCATGGGTGGATTGCAGTACTGGCGAGACACAATTTCTGTGATCAAAACATTCCAACGACGAGCCGACGCCCGCATCAATTAGTCCACACCGACGAAAAATCAAAATGATATCATCACTTTCGAAGAACGGGAAACCACGGGTTATTAGACCTTATAATAATCCACTCGTAATCGAGCTAATCGTGAACATCCATGATGTGCCAAGAGTTCTCATCAATACCAGGAGTTCTGTAGAAGTCATTTTTTAGACACCCTCGCCAAAATGGGCATCAATCTAGCCGAAGTGAAATTGACTCTGAGCCCTCTAACCGGGTCCTCGAGAGATACAATAATGACAATGGAGACAATCAAGCTGCATGTCCATGCCCGAAACATGACCAAGATCGTGGATTTTTCAGTCAACGATAGTCTGGCGATCTACAACATTATCATGGAAACACACAGGATAAACTCTATGAGAGTCGTAGCTTCAACCTATCACTTGTCCTTGAAGTTCCCAGGTCTGAACGGAATGAAGCCGATATGGGGGAGTCAGAAGGAATCCCATATGTGTTTCCTAGCTGAACACAACATCTGAAATACCAAGACATAGGCGAAAGGGGATATATAGCATAAGAAGATCAAAACATACCGCAAGGTGAACCTTAGGCGGTCGAGACTCTTATAGCAATTATAAAAAGTAGAGAAAGAAGAAGGCAGTCAACCGAGATGTGCCCCAGTAATCTTGATATGTAAAGACGATGAGAACCTGGAGCCCCAGTAATCTTGATATGTAAAGACGATGAGAACCTGGAGCGAAAATCAGAGCCGAGCTTGACGAAACGATAAAAGCCGACCTGATCTTTTTCCTAAAGGAGAACATCAATACCTTCGCATGGGCCATAAAAGACATGCCCGGGATCAGCATCAACATTACCTGTCATGAACTAAACGTCGATCCGACTTTCAAACCGGTGAAGTAAAAGAGAATGAAATTCAGGCCAGAACGAGCCAAAACAGTCAACGACGAGGTGAATAGACTCTTAAAAGTAGGATCCATCGCCGAAGCAAAGTATCCCAACTTACTCGCGAATCCAGTGGTGGTAAAGAGTAAAAATGGCAAATGGCAGATCTGCATCGACTTCACAGACCTAAACAAAATGTGACCAAAGGATAGCTTCCCATTGCCCCACATAGACCGCCTTGTCGAAGCAACTGCTGGCAACAAGCTACTTTTGTTTATGGATGCTTTTTCTGGATACAATTTAATCTTGATGAATCCCGACGATAGAGAAAAGACAGCATTCATAACAGACTTAGGCATATATTGCTATAAGGTGATGTCCTTTGGACTCAACAACGCTGGGGCGACCTATCCAAGGCTGGTAAACAAAATATTTGCCGAGCAGCTTGGAAACACGATGGAAGTCTACAAAGATGATATGCTGGTGAAATCACTTGAAGAGACGGATCCAGTCTCCCATCTCAAAAAATGCTTCGCATAACTGATTCAGCACAACTTGAAGTTAAATCCAACGAAGTGCCGATTCGTAGTAACTTCCAGAGAATTTCTCGGCTACCTGATGACAAACTGAGGAATTGAAGCAAACCCGAAGCAAATCAATGCCTCGATTTAAATGGTGTCGCCCAAAACCAAGCGAGAAGTGCAGGGACTGAAGGGAAACGTCGCCGCATTGAATCTCTTCATCTCCAGATTGTTGGGGTAGGTTTTCACCCTAGCAAGATCAATGGGAAAATGGCTAAATATATAAGTTATTCTTGGCAATGCCCAAACTATGCACAGGCGACCCAAACAGATCACCTCGCCCAAACCTTGCACAAGGCGAGGAGAACTGTGCATACATCGGGCGAAGCCGGTTGCCTCGCTCAAACTTTGCACGGGCGAGGCGAACTGTGCATAAACTGGGCGAAGCCGGTTGCCTCGTCCAAACTTTGCACGGATGAGGCAAACCGTGCATAAACCGGGCGAAGCCAGTTGCCTCGCCCAAACTTTGCAAGAGCGAGGCGAAGCCGGTTGCCTCGTCCAAATTTAGCACGGGCGAGGCGAACCTTGCATAAACTGGGCGAAGCCGGTTGCCTCGCTCAAACTTTGCACAGGCGAGGCGAACGTTGCATAAATTGGGCAAAGCCAGTTGCCTCGTCCAAACCGTGCACGGGCGAGGTGACCTTGCAAAACCCGGGCGCGCTGACTATTTCGCTCAAACCGTGCATGGGTGAGGTAAGCCACAAGTCAAACCCAAAGGCGAAGTAAGTCAGGCCCATGGCGAAGCGTCGAGCAGTTGGGCCGAGCCCGAATCCATGAAGAAGTCTGAGGTGGCGTTTACCCTAGAAGACGAAGTCTTGACGAAGGGGGCGCCGCGAAGGGGATAAGGAAGGATCATCTACGCAAATATACTCCGAGATCTTCGTTTAGATTACGATTAAAAGTTATATAAACAGAGAATTTAACTCATTAGCGCGACACATCTTTCGACTTAGTAAAAGACTTAAGAGAATACTTGTACCAAAAAGCTTATCTAAACAGCACTAATAAAATCATCATCTTTGGATCTTCGTTCTCTCGTGTTTAACTTAGAATCTTTACGTTCTCTTTTATTTTTAACTTACAAATTCTATTGTGTGAAATCCAGCCCACACACATATCGATGGATAAATGATTGCCTTTCTACAACACGCTCCGAGGGAACAAGAAATTCGAGTGGACAGAAGACTGCGAGTTGGACTTTCAGGAGTTGAAGAAATACCTCACCACCCCGCCCGTGCTTGCAAAATCCGTCGAAGGAGAACCTCTTTACTTATACATCACCGTCTCAGCTACCGCGGTGAGCGGAGTTTTGGTCTGTGAAGAGCGAGGAGAACAGAAAGCTCATCTTCTATGTGAGCCAGACTCTAGCAGATGCAGAAACATGATAACCAGAGATGGAGAAATTGGCACTCGTAGTAGTGATGTCCGCGTGGAAACTCAGGTCATACTTCCATTCGCTTTCCATCATGCTGCTGGCTTCTTCCCCCCTACGAGCCATACTGCACAATCCGAGGTAATCCAGAAAACTAGCAAAATGGGCGGTAGAACTCAGCGAGTACGATATCGAATACAGAAGCAAGCCCTGCGCAAAATCCCAAGTATTAGAGGATTTCCTGATTGAGCTCCCAACCGAAGGAACATACGAGCTAACCCAAGACTGTATGGATGCTCCACATTGACAATAATCATTGAAATAAGGGTCAGGATTCGGGATCCGACTTACATCTCCCATATATGAAAGTTGTCCAAAAACTCGCAGTTAACATGAATACTCCGAGGCGAAAACGCTATTGCCAATGCATTGGCAGCTCTCGCCTCATCATCAGATCCCGGCTTGAAGAGAGTGATCCCGTTGGAGTTTATCGAACGATCCAGCATCAAAACTCCTGAAAGCATCAGTTTAATCAATCCTGTAGAAGATGCCGAGCCGGTAACGATGGACAGGCAGAGATGGAGATGGAAGGCTACAACATACCTGATCAGTTATATGTAAGTTGAGCTGCAATCCGTTGTCCTGCCTTCCAAAAGAATGAGTTTGAGCTGAAGCTTGCAAACTACACTATTGTTGGTCAGCATGTCTTCAATGTTCTTCCTTATGAGCATCCAATGGTCTTCCTCCACAAGCATCATGGCTCATGGAGTCGGCATTGATTTCCTGCTCTGTAAGCTGTTCATATACTCTCTTGGTTTAGATGCAGCTTAGTGGCTGAAACAGCTGGAGTATGGATCACTGACCACTTGGGAGGACACCAAAAAAATCTTCATCAACAAGTTCTATGATTATGCTAGGTATGAGGAGCTGAGAACGAAAATCTCCTCCTTCTCTCAAGGACCAACTGAGGCTTTCAGGACTAACTGGTTGAGGTTCAGATCATATCAGAAGGGTTGTCCACACTATAGCTTCAATAGCTTTAGATGCTGCCAGCAATGGGAACTTCAATACCAGGTATCTAGTAGACGCCATTGTACTGATTAAGAACTTGACATCTAGCAATAGTACAAATCATGCAGATTTATATAGAAAGAAGCAAGCTGAAAATATGGATGGCAATCAGATTGCTGAAGTGGATGATAAGTTGGACTCTATGCATAGCTTTCTAGCAAGAAAGAAATCAGTTCAGTTTGTTGCCGAGGTTGAGACTTTTCAACCGGCTGAACAATTTGAGGAAGAAGCTGTTAATTTCATCAATGGAAGCTTCAATGGGAATGGCCAGAGAAGTGCCTTCACATGTCATCAGATCTCTTATGGTTATACCTTAAAGCCTGAATACCAGAAAACTTATCATAACAGCAATTACACAGGAATTATGGTTACTCTTCCTATCAAAATCCACCTACGCCATCTGCAGAGAGTGATATGAAATCTATGATAGAGCATATTCTAGTAGGACAGAAAAAGATGACTGTGAGTTTCAGAGAAGATGGATTCACTATACGAGGACTTGAATAGGAAGATTGAGAGTTTGATCATTCATGTTAAGAAATTAGACATTCAAGTTTCTCAAACTGCAGGAGCTATTCAGCGGCAAGAAGGATTCCTTTCTAGAAAAACTAATACTAATCCAAGACATCATGCCAATGCCATCACAGTCAGAAGTGTAAAAGAGCTTAATTTAGAGCAAAAAAATAGGTTGAGTGCAGAGAAAATTGTGAAACTGGTGGAGTTTGAAGATAAATGTTTTGCTGACTCAGAGGGGGTGACGACAATCACCCACGAAGGTGTCACTCGTTACCCAATTTACAAAAGCAAAAATTACATTCCAACGGAGTGGTGACGAGCGAGGTTATCACCAAGGGATCATCACAAAGTAGTGATGACCGTCACTCACTAAGTGACGATCGTCACCCACCCCAGAACGAAGCTGCTTTGCATGTAACTGCAGATGATGGCAAGGAATGGGTTTATAAACCCAAGATACCCTACCTCAAACATCCTAGAAAGCTTAAACATCAGCTACAAGAAGCCAGATGCAAGACAATGATAGACAAGCTGATGGTTGAGATACCCTTAGTTGATGCAGTCAAGCTTTCACCTGCACTAAGAAGGTATGTTAAGAGAATGATTGTGAATGGTGTGGGTCCTGAGGAAAGAGAATTGCTTACCAGAGACATTAGTGCAACTCTCTTGGGCACAGTTCCAAAGAAAAAGAAGAAGGTGATGGTCTCTGAACAAATCAGTGATATGATTCAGAGCAGGATTCTGGAGAAGCTACATGATCCAGGAAACTTTGTGTTAGACTGTTTAATCTCAACAGGAAGGTTTCCTCATTCCCTTTTTGATCTTTGATAGCTTGCATTATTGCATCAAATTATATCTCATTTAGTGTAACTTTGATGTCATTTCATCATCTAGATTGTCCAAAGTGTCTCCCATTCATCTCAATTAGACTAGCTTGCATCTAGGATAGGATTTGCATGCATTCTTGCATTTCACTTGTATTTTCAGGTCTTTCGAGAGCTTAAAGGTTTCTAAGAGAATGGCAGATCAAAAGAGTTGGAAGGTTAAACCAAGAAGAGATGAAAAGGTAACAAGGGTTCCATACCGACCAGCCATACTGTGGAGAACAACAATGGGTCTCCTCAGTGCGATCCACCCCATACCACCAAACAACAAACTGTACATCGATGTGTTTCGACAGAGGCGATCATGCCAACGAAGAGGCTGTCGTACACCGATGAGTCTCCTTGGTGGATCCATACCGACCAAAGTACCTCCATACGCCAATGAGTCTAATTGGGATGGGAAGCGTCAGGGCATACCGTTGAACTACACCAAGGAAAACCACTTGCGTCTTGCCCGGTACATCCTGAACCGCGTGCCACCCGAAGATCTTCACCGGGTCAGAACTTCCAGAACATGCATCAGTCCGCACCAAGGTGTCGTACCGACGAGGACAACTTATGTACTGCTCGGTATAAACTCATCTGAAAGTTTACTATTTTATTGACTTACTTTTTAACCTTCCCTATAAATACTTAAACCTAAATTCATTTTGGGGGATCCATGTCTTATCAGTTATATAACAGAAAACTCTTCCTTTTGTAATCTCTTTGAGAATTGTGTTGATCTTGGATCATTTAATCTAAGTATTTGCATTTATATTTGATTGTTTATCCTTTTCTAATCATGCTTTATCTAGTTCTTATGGTTTTTTATTATGATTAATGAGTAGTTCCTTAGTGTTTTGAGATGGGGTGATTAGGGTGATTAGATGGTTGATTTGTGATGTCTTGGTGTTAATTCTTCTATTTTCTTTCTTGATTAGTGTTCTTAATGCTAGATTGGCCTTGGGAAAGGTATTCTAGATAATACGATTTCTCTGCATCGCAAGTGTTTAATGAAATACCTAAGTAAACTGATTAAGTGATTTGCATTATTAGCCTAATGGATTAGATGATTAAAATGCTTATTATGCTTTGTAGAACTGATTCTTAATATTTGCTAGTCATAATTTCACCATTAAAAGTGGGTTATAATTTGTGATTAGTGAAAGGATTATTGTCAAGGGATTGAATTAGTCTATTGTTGATGTTCTTTGCATAGGGATCAGCATATCTTTGTTGTTTGAAGGATCATGAATCACCATTGAGATCATCCTAGTGTCTACCCCCATCTTAGAACCATTTCGCCTTTTATTGTTTAAGCTTGTCGTTGTTCTGTTTTAGTGCTCTGTTCTTAAGTTCGCTTACGTTTAAGTCTCTTTCTTGAGTTATCTCTTAATTTAGTCACTTGTTCTTATGTGTGCACTTGTTTGAACCTCTAGTATTAGCTTCTTAAAACCCCCATATTAGGCTATCTCCTCTATTCTAGTCCCATGAAGGATTGATAACCCCCTATGCTGCAATGATCTGATTTTAGACTCAAGGGAAATTGAGTCACAAGAGTGTAAAAACTCTTGTATCAATTTGGCGCCGTTGCCTTAGAGGGATCTTAGTCTATTGGAGTTTGAACATTTGTTTAGTTTAAGCCATTTATTTCAGTACTAATCTTCTTTAGTTGCATTGCTTTCTTTCAGGTACCATTCACTTCAGCCCCACGCCTTTGAAAGAGCAGGTAGAGCAGTTTGAGAAAAGTCTCACCACCTACATAGCTGAGTATGGATGACCCTTAAGGTCAGGATGGTCCAGAAGCATATGGAGAGCATGGCGCTCAGTTTCAGTGGAACCAAGAAGCTTCCCCATTAGCTGCACACTTTCAGGAGAATGGTCAAAGAGTTGTGCGGAATATTGGGGCTCATGACACGCCAAACATTCATACTACCAGATATGGTACTGTCCATCCTTCTCTTGGCAACATAAACTTTGAAATTAAGAGCAGCCTTATCAATATGATTCAAGGCAACAAATTTCATGGATTGCCTATGGAAGATCCCTTAGAGCATCTTGATCACTTTGATAGAGTTTGCAACTTGACAAAGGTCCAAGGAGTTTCAGATGATGCCTTCAAACTCAGACTCTTCCCTTTCTCACTTGGAGACAAAGCTAATCTATGGAAGAAAACATTTTCACATGGTTATATCACTTCATGGGAAGAGTGCAAAACAGCTTTTCTTGCTAAGTTCTTCAGCAACTCACGAACCACCAAGCAAAGAAACCAAATCTCCAGCTTTACACAGCAGCCTCAAGAATGATTTTGTGATGCATGGGAGAGGTTCAAGGGTTATATAATCAGATGTCCTAGTCATGGCTTCTCCAATGAAGCCTTGCTCAGCACATTGTATAGAGGCGTTACACCAAACCTTCGCATGCTACTAGATACAGCAAGCCATGGGCATTTCTTAGGCAAGAGTGTTGAAGATGGGTTACAACTTGTAAAGAACCTTGCTAAGAGCAATGGGAATTATGCTGATGATTATGAGCACTCTTCAAAGGGAAAAGCGGAGGACAAGGCACAAGACGAAACCAGGGCGCTTCATGCTAAAGTGGATTTGTTGCTTCAAGGACAACCCAATAAGATGAACTTTGTAGGAAACTATGCTCAAGCTCAGGTTGGGGAGACAGCTTTAGTTGACGGCATGCACAAAGTTGACAATTATGTGAACCAGCAACAAGGCTTTAGCAGCTATGGGAATCAGCAAATCTACCAACAAAGGAGCAACATTCACAACATCTCCACACGCATACTTGCAAGGCTCCTAAGCTACTTTTCCTCCTTCACAACAGCAAAGTAGCGCCACCACCAGCAATGATGATGATGTTAAGTCAATGCTACAACAGTTTCTCTAAAGCAACGCTTCAATCAACACAAAGATGGACAGCTCCTACAAGGACCTTCAATGCAAGTATGAGACCCTTAATTCAAAATTTGAAGCACTTGCTACAAGGAGCGCCACACCGTTGTCATGTCATCATCAAGACGAAGTTGTTCAGCCTTCCATCCACCAAAGGGAACATGTCCAAGCAGTCACACTTAGGAGTGGTAAAACACTTCCACCAAGGGAGGTTCCTCCTCACATCAATGTGGACATTGAAAATCAGGTTGGGGAGACTTCTACAAACAAAGAGGACTTGGTAGTTGAAGATAAGATAAATGTTGAAGCTGAATCAAGAGCCAAGGCAAAGTAGTAGTGGTTGAAAATGTTGTTGAGAAAACCAAGGAAGCCCCAAAGGCCAAAAGTGTGGTGCTTATGCCTCCTCCTTACAAACCTCATATGCCTTTTCCAGAAAGGTTTAAGAAGCAGCTGGTTGAGAAGTATCAAGCTTTATATAATTTATACATTTGCTAAATCAATGTTAATTTATCTCTTCACTGTAAAACCATTATTGATTACCAATAATATATCTGATAAAGAAGCAATACGCACAATTTCAAACAAATAGAAAACAGAAAATCATCACAACGGATAATATATTGAAGAAAGATCATTGTCTGTTATTTGAGTAGAGACTAGATCTGTGAGACATTGTTGAATATGATTCTTAAATAAAATACTTTTTTCAAGTAAATCCATAAAGTTGTTTTTCTTCTCTAATACCTTCTACCGGTTTGGTTTCGGTATTGGATTTAGATTTTGAGTCGTTGAGTGGGCGATTATGAAAAAGGAAAAATATTGGATTTCGATTTTGAGCGTTGAAAATATAAGGTTTTAGACTCGAAGTAAAGATAAAAATTGAAAGTTTTTTTGTTGTGATCTTATTCATTCCCCACGTTCAGTCTCCACAAAATGTAACATTGTAGTAGCCTAACCTCTTAATTTGTAAAAAGGCCATCTGTAAAGCTTCAACATTAGCTTCTAAAGGGGAGCTGGTAGGCCGATGGCTGATTTTCCTTAAAGAATTATAGCTGCATTCTGATTGATGGACAAGGCTTATCATATCCTTGTCGATTGGAAACTTGAAATCCATGAGCCATCTACAATACAGTAAATATCATTAGCCTTGTGAATGATGGATGCTAGTGTATTAGTAGAGGGCTGCAGTAGCTGTTGCTGCGTGTTTTAGTCTTCATCAAACTCCACATGTTCATCTCATGGATTACCTTATTGATAACATCTGTAATAGAATGTATTCTGTTTTGTAATGATAGATTGTTCCTCATTTTCCATCCAAGGTAAGGGAATAAACATGCATCCTTTCTTATATTTATTATGTGATTGAGATAACGAACTATTACCTGAGATATGTGGCAGAGGTGTTTGCTCCCATACTTCTCTGATCACTTACAATAAAACAACATATGATTAACTGTTTCTGGTGCATCCCCACTTTGTATCAGAGATAATTTTCTGTCTTTTCAAGTTCTCTGCAACAGGTACAGGGTTATGAAGAGATTTCCACCAAAAATATTTAATTTTCAAAAGAATATTCAGCTTCCATATTTTTTTATATAAATTAGATGAAATACAAGGAGCTAAGAGTAGCTATTCAATGGAGAGGGAGAAGATATACACAAACCTGAGTAGCTTGTCTTCACTAAGTAATTACTATTTTTGATGTAGCACCAAGAGATTGAATCTAACGCACCTGTTACAAGAGGTCTAAACTGTTTAATAAGAGCAATATCATCATGATCCCATAAATGCTCAATAAGAATTTCAATCCAAGATGATGTGCTTGGAATGCGCAGGGAAAGGTGGAGTCGTCAAGAGCCAATTATCCTTTCATACGCGAATCAGTTTCTTATTCTCTACTATCAATTATTCACTGTGGGAAATGAGTTGAGTAACTTGAATTATGCTTATATAGGTGTCATTAGATTGATGGTTAGTGGTGTTCAAGCAAGTTCGTTTTAGGATAATACTTGGATTGAAAACAATGCTGAAGAGAGAGTTAGGTTGTTCAAGCAGGTGGCTGCTCTGTTTAACCATCATAGCAACCACCAGAGTGTGGGATCATTGATTTTTTTTTAGGTGAACCATGCATTTTTGTGCCTTTTTTCAAGTTAACCACCATAATCTTTTAGTTGATCTTGTTTGGATGTTGATGATTTTCTTCGGAAGCATAAATCAAGACATGTTCAATGAGGTTATGGCTGTTGCAACTGCTTTTATAAGCATTTGCTTTACTGCAGGAGAAAGAAAATTAAAAATGCGTCATATTTATTCTTTCCAAAAAATTATGGCAGAGTAAGATATTTCTGAAATCCATTTGTTTTTAAAATTCCCATGAGACTAGTAAGAAGTTTTCTCGAATTTGGAGAGAGACCCTCTATTAAGGAAATATGATATCACAATCAATTTCTATAATCATTCAATCTCTAAAATCACTCTATAATATATTCTTCTCATTTATTACATGATTCTTGTAACTCTAATATACATAGCTATGTAATCTCATCATATGAATACAACACAATTCATAATACTTTTATAAGTCTAATATGGTATCATAGCAGTTTAGTTGTATGAGTTTTAATCCACCAATCAAACTCAACTTATGCTTTTATTTTGCCAAATCACGTTTATCTTCACTTTCTTTTTGAGCTTAATTTGTGATCATTCTCTTTCAGTTTTTAAACCCTATAAATTCAAAAAACTAAGCTAAAATGCTTCTTCTATTTCTTTAATTTTCTTTTAAATTTTTTTGTTTTTGTTTTTGTTTACAATCAGTTCCAATTTGATCTCATGTTGTCACAAGACGTCTTTAAGCTATATGCTTTTCAATGACTTTTGTCATTCCTGATCTAAGTTGATCTCGTGTTTTAAGTTTTCATGACTTCACCTAAGCTATATGTTTTCTAGGCTTCTAGCCTCCACAGCCACGATGCTAAGCATCGCAAGATGTCACCACCATGAGATCTCGCCTCTCTGTTCCACATCCGGCTGCCAACAATAACAACCTCCAAAGATGCAGTTCAGATCCGCATCCAAATCTATTTTGGAAATCAACTGCCGATAATCACAACAAAATAATATGTTGGTGATCTCCCAGATTCACCTCACAACACATCCAACCTTCACCCTTCTCCACAGAAGGTGCCTCTTGCACCATGTTGTAATTACTAAGGAGCTACTCAACCTATACTGCTGAGAAATATTCTCTCTGCAACCGATGCACTCCGCCTTTTCCAAACAACAATATTATAATTTCGAAACAGGTCCATCATCACCAAAAAGACTTGTTCATCGTATGGTTCAAGCACCATGTTTTTTTTCATTCAATCTCAAACAGCCTATCCTGTCTTCACTCCATCACCCGCTTGAGCTTGAGGGGGTATATTAAAGATATATGATATCGCAATATCAATTCCTATAATCATTCAATCTCTATAATCACTCCATAATATATTGTTCTCATTTTTTACATGATTCTTGTAGCTCTAATATATATAGCTATGTAATCTCATCATATGAATACAACATAATTCATAATACTTTTATAAGTCTAATACCCTCCTTGCCAAGCATATGTGTAGATTTGTTGAAATTTACTGACTGGCCTAAAAGTTTTTCACAAATTTCTAGAAGTATAAGTATTAGCAATACATTCATATTCATTAGTGATAGGATAGGAACTGGTAATCATTAATGGATCACTTCTTAGTGATTCTTCTTGTTTTAAATTTATAGGAAACTTTAAGCTGCAAATACACAGTATGCGTTGAGTACTTAAAGTATCGATCCGCGGGGAGGTCAATTGCAAAACAAAAAAAATGCCAGAACAACCAAAAATGTAAATAGGGAGTTTGTTTTGTGTGTCAAGATTTTTGAGTTTGCAGATAATAAAAATATTGAAAGCAGATCAATGTTTATATAGAACTTAGGTGTCAACTAAGCCTATAATAAATAGGAAAAGGAAAACAAACTTAAAGGAAAAAGGTAAAGACGATGAAGAAAAGTAAATAATTGAAAGTACAGTATTGAAAGTGTGTAATTGAGAATACAGTATTAAAATGCTATATAAAAGTTTTTAAAGTGCGGTAAATCGATGGAAACAAACATTGGGGGTCTTTTCAGAAATTCTTAGGGGTTCTAATTAAAAATCAAACAAGTAACACAAGAAAACAAGACTAAATGAGAGCTTCTCTAAACTTGAATCACAATTTCAATTATCAGAATTCCCCAAACAAGTTATATAATTTCATATCTAAGACAAATGCTATTTTGCTTATACAGTAAGCACGGCTCTGAATTATATCAAACGGTGAACATAAAAGACAAAACCAAAGCAGAGTAAGAGTAAGAGTAAGAGTAAGATAATTTTTTCAAATAATTGGTTTTTTCTACAATTTTGAATAAAAAATTTAAAACTAAAATTAATATAAAACATCAATTAACACTTCCAACATATCTTTTCTTTGAGTTTTCTAAGTTAATTTATTACATTTTAGGTCAAGCTTACAAGATGTTATGCAGAAAAGGTTCCTTTTAGAAGATGTCACCCTACCCGCTGTCGTCAAAAAATTGCTGGGTCACCGAGAATGTATTCATTCGCGCCGTCTTCTCGAATATGTAGCCATTTCTCATTTAAGACTTTGTGGTTAGTAAATCTGAGATTTTTTTTTGTTTCAGATTTAGATCTACTTTTTCTGATCTATTTTTTACAGATTTGGATATATCTCTTATTTAATTTATAATATTCTTTTATTTTTATTGTAAGGTCAGACCCACGCTGTCGTAATGCCCATATATATTCTGCGAGGACCCGCAGTAATCCATATCTATTTCCGTTTATGTTCCACTTCAGATCTGAGACTAAGGTGGGAACCAGTCGTGATCTATCTCTCTTAGATTCATATTTGTTTCATTTTGGGTAATCTTTTGTTAATGCACGCATATCTGCGCTTATCAATATGAATACATGTATTTTGATTGTTTTTTGAACCTGATTAGTTATGCGTTAATAACACTATAGTAATTATTTGTTGTCCTGTTGTTGATGATTGATGAACTTAGGAACGTGGGTTGTTAAACAGAATATTGTTGAATGATTTATGAATAATGTTTGCGAGTGTTTGCATTATGTGAGGAAAATTACTTGCGGGTGTTTGCATTATGTGACGAAAATCACTTGCGAGTTGGGATGAGATGTAGGAACCTCTTATGTTATGTGTGGTACTAGATATGGAAGGCATGTGGCGCTTCATAGTTTCATCGTCGGTGGCATGATGAGCCCTGCGCCATAAGGACGGACAGCGTGTGTGCTGCTATATGCCACACGGTGTGCGCTGGTGAAAGCATGGATGCACCAATTAGGTCTAGTGATATCATTTCTGGATCTACAAGTGTCTTCAGACGTGATTGCTTGTGTGTATTAGCTTAGGACTGTCGTCTGGAATGGTTATGCATGTGCGAAATGTATATCACGGGTCTCTAGGACCTACCTTCACTATGTATTCTTGGAATACTCACCTTCACTATGTATTTCATAATTTATGTAATAAAAAATTGATTATTTCAAGTTTATACAGAGATGCAGGGCAGACCGGATTTTGGGGTTACAATCATTTTTTATAAATGATGGATAAAGGTGATAAAGGTATTCAATCACGAAAGCTATAAGATTTTAGATAAAGGTAACTAGTAACTACACTCGCAGTTTAGTTATAATGCCCGAACATTATTGCTATAAACATTCAAGTTACGTTTTTTACTAGATTTTAAAATTAAAAGTATTTTGTGTTTGAGGGGAAATGACTACATTTCTTAAAAAATACTTTCTCAAGCAATAACTCAAGCCCATCAAGATAAGAATCCTCACGCCTACTTGAAGACAAAAGGGAATATTTAAGGATAACAGAGAATTTATATATCTCTCAGAGAATAAGGGATATTTCCATATCGCGAATATGGAAATATTCACGCAAGAAAAAAAGGAAAAGGAGCTCGCATCAACCGACCTCATATTCTTATAAATAAGAAGATCCTAGATAGCTTAAAGGCAACACATACATTCTAGAGAGCAGCAGAGCAATACCTAAAAACTTCAAGCTTTGTAGTTTATATCTTTAATACTTTCTTTCACTTCGGCATAACCTCTCGGTTAAACCACCTTATGTAATCGCTTCGTCTTTGAGCTTTTAATAAAGATCTTATTCTCTGAAACCCACAACTGTTAATCACTAAATCTAGTGGTGATTTTCTAGTTCAACAATTGGCGCCGTCTGTGGAGACTAGGAGAATAAATTCTTAAATAAACTAGCAACACAAGACCCGAAGCGATGAGTCTTCCATCCGACAACAGCGACCTCGCCCTCAACGAGCAGGATAACACCACGCGCAACAACGCACCTGCTCTTGACGAGCACGGCAACCCCATCGACACTACCACCGCAATTCCACCATCCACGGGAACACCAGCAGCCACCATCCTAGCTGCCGATCTCGTTGTAGCAATCCAGGCCGCTCTACAACCGCTCGCACAGAACCTGGTGTCCAAGCTGGATACCCTTCAGGCCCAACAAACCAAATAAGACGAACAGCTCAGCAATCTTGCAGCCGTAACAACCGCACGATCAGCACCTCTAGGGCGACGGCTCTTCGAATCACATGAATGCAATGATCTTCAGAACGCGACCCCTACTCCCAAACAGCCATCGGACGAACTTAACTCCGAGATTGGAAAGTTGCACCAGCGGATCAAAGCGATCGGATCTCAGGTCCACCGAGCCACCAGCTCGGCACCCAAGATCTCGGCAATCTTTTCGGATACCGAGCACAATCCGTTCACCCCACGGATCACCGATGTACGCCTCAGCGCAGCAATTAAATTAAAGCTACTATACTACAACGGGACGGAGGATCCCAATCTATGGCTCACCGGCTTCAACATGGCCATGAAAAGACAATGGTTCGAAACTGACCTCCAGTGCGAAGCAAATCACTGCCAAACATTCGTCGAACACCTCAGCAAAGACGCCCTCAACTGGTTTTCCAACCTCCTGCCGGCATCAATCAAGACCTTCAAGAAGCTATCCCACGCCTTCATTAAACATTACTCGATGTTTATCACCAAGAGGACAGTCAACCTCTTCACCCTAACCCAAGACCGCGATCAACCCCTTCGTGACAACGTAGAAAAATTTAAAGACGCTGCTGCGGCCTAAGCTGCATGGAATCATAAGCGGGTACGCGGAAGCGGAAACATTTGGAAGCGTGGAAGCGATTTTTTAAAAAAAAATTAGGAAGCGGGTACGAATTTGAAGTGATTATATATATATATAATATATATATTTTTAAAATTTTTAACAAAAGGAAAGATATAAACTATTTATATTATATTGCTAATAACATAAAATATATAAAAGAATTATTTTTTGTTTATAATATTTTCTATATTAAATAAATGAATTTTTTTACTCTTTTATGTTTCATAAGATATATTGATTCAAGTTCATGAAAACTTCAATAGTGAGATATGTTGATTCACTTTCATTCACATATCCAGATGTTCTCTTATTTTATTTAATATAAAAACTACATTTAGTAAAAAAAAAAAAAAGTACATGTGTTGATATACAAAACCCTTAATTTGTCTTTCTTCTCCGTTGCTCTGCTTGCAGTCCGCCGCCAGCCATACTTACATTTCTTTCAAATAAAATTATTTCTAGTGTTTTTTCAGATTCAACAATTGATAAGTGTATTAAACGGTTCCGATTCATTTACTCTTAAGCTTCCGAATCAGAATCATAGGTTTCTGTGCGCTTCCATATCCTGATTTTTAGGAACCGTGAACCCACTGCGTTTCTGAACGATTCCGGACGTTTCCAATTCCGTTTCCGGTTCCAAAGCGGGAAGCAGAGTTTAAGTGACGCTTCCATGTAACATAGGCTGCAGCATATGGCCAGATACCGCAAACCCTAGCACCAGAAGCACTCATCAATGGCCTATGGTTCGAATCCACGTTCAAAGAAGACCTGCTCATGAACCCAAAGGAGACTATAGAGGATGCATTACACCGAGCACAGACCTTCATCTGGATAGAGGAAGAGAGAATCTTCTATGCTAAGAAGCATGGCGTAGGAGGAGCAAGCACCTCTCAAAGGCAAGCCCTCCTCACACGCTATCATGAAAGCTGGAGATAAACCCTGGAACCAGTGGAACCGAGGTGATCCTCCAACCGCCTCAGCTGAAGGTGATGATAATCACGATCTTTTCTGCTCCTTCTATAGACGCACAGGACATGCCACTTCGGCATATCGACATCTCCATAACTCGCTCTACGAAAAATACAAGGAGGGGAGGATAGAGATCAGCTGTGATGGATCTCCGAGCAAAAACTCCTACTAACGAAGCTCAAATAAAGATGGACATCGAAGCACCTCAAATAGTGACTGCCGAGATTGTGGCAAAGAATGCAGCTGGAGCAGTTCGGGAGGCTGGCGCCGAAGTAGATCACCCGAGAAAAAGAAGGAAGAAAAGGACGAGAAGGCACGTCCAGAGAACGTTAACAAAGACCGCGATCAAGATAACCCACCGCCACCTCCCAAAAGACGGATCACCATGATCATGGGAGGCCTACCCAACTGTGACGACTCAGTCCGCGCTATCAAGGACTATGAAAGAAAGGCTGTCACCTCGCGAAAATTCTCCCGAACTGTGGAGTACCAGCCAACCATAACCTTCACCACAAAAGAACTTCACGGTCTTCACACCCCGCATAATGACCCGCTGGTTGTCGAACTCTATATTCACGAAAGCAAAGTGGTGAAGATCCTAATTGATACCGGCAGCACTGTCAACATGATCTTCAAAGATACCCTAACCAAGATGGGACTTCGCGACAAAGATATCAAGGCAGCGAATCTTTCTTCAGCATCGGTACAGTTTACGTCAGCGGCGTAACTAAGATCGTCAAATTCATTGTCGGCGATCTATACAGCAATTCTCGACACTCCATGGATCCACGAGATGGAAGCTGTCGTCTCAACCTATCACCAGTGCATGAAGTTCGCCACATCCACGGGCATCTTCTCACTTTGCGGGAACCAGCAGATGGCACGCTAATGTTTCATAAGTGAACGTAAGGTGTGACTCACCACGTAGAAAGCCCCCAGTGACACCAAAAAATCAAATTAGATTCGGCAAGAATCTCGCAGCTTTTATCTATCTTTATTTTAGCATTCAACAAAAGCCAGCTCGGCTTTGAGTTAAAAACTCATCTCTTAATTGCAAAGAATTACGAATGGCTTGATCCCAATTCAGGTACGTAGGCAACCTTCGGGTATAACTATAAATCTAATAAATAAATAAATATTCTGGCAAATCAGCTTGGCATATGAAGAAGCAAGTGCTCCACAAAGTCCAAAGACACTTTTCTCTATGCGAATGCATCCAACTATGTCAATTTTCTGGCCAAACATTTGACTCAAAAAAAAAACGCAAACTTAATTCTGTTGCTGATCACCACTCCTTTGATACTTTGGGTTGATTTAAGTACTTCCGGGGTGGATAAGACGAAAAGCCGATGACAATACTCGCACGACTCTTGATCATACCTTTTGGGTCGAAGTGAATCCTGAAAGCTTGGTATTCGATCTTGTTGTCATTTTGTGTAAGACGAGCAAAGGAATCTCGCTTCCAACACCGGACTAAAAAGTTCCATTGCAAATATTTCTAAACTACACTTTGCATCAATTTATTTTTGCTAAAAGATAAATTCATTGATAAATGAAAAAAAGCTCTCCTGGGCAATGTTAATACATAAGAACCAACAAACGGCCGAAACGGCAAAAAAAGAAAATGAGAGGGGAGGGGAAGACAACAGCTATCTAAATCAGCTCGTTTCCTGGCAGCTCTGACGCCATGGTCTCTTCCTGCGCTTTCTTCAACAGTTGAGCAATGTAGACCTACCATCGTAAAATTCAAGCAAGTTTATAACTCTTTCCTGCGAAAAGGAAAAACAGCAAAAAAAAAATAGCACTAACCTGCTAGGCAAATTAAGGTTGTCTTCGGTAATAAATATCTCATTGATAGCATCACTCATAGCCTTCCACTCTGCGACTTCTTCTAGCTGAGCAAGCGATGCCTGACTTGCTTCATTCACGGTTTAAACCAGTCGACCATACCGTCAAAGATTTTGTTGGCAATATGTCGCGAGACTTCGTCACAAGCATCTTGAAGCTTTTCCTTCTCGGCAAGGAACCTTTGCGCATTCTCCTCATTTTGCTTCTCAAGAGATTTAACTCGCACTTGGAGATTTGCGACCTCTTTACGCAGCTGGGACGACTCCGCCACCTCCACCTTAAGAACATCCACCACCTACTCGAGCTGAGAGCACTTTGCCTTAAAATGCTGAGCTTCTTCTTTGACTTTTTGCAGTTTCTCAAATTCTACAAAAGCACAGTCCAGCTTCATCTCTTCTGAGCAGAGATCCTTGTCATATGTCTCGAATGCAGACATCAAGGTCCCCAAGCCCTGCATGAAAAAATAACTTTTAGAATGCATCACCGACATAACGACAGTCACAAATAAAAAAGGGGGGAGGGTATGTAGTAAACATGGGCGATTTGATGATTTGCTTCACTTATCGACCCAGCTAGCTTCAGCTCCCTTAGAGGCTTACCCCACCTTGGAATTTTTTTGCATTTCAAAACTAGCCTCGCGGCGAACTCGCGATCTAACATCGCAGGAGTATTACCATCCCACTTCAGGCTGAAGTGGTGGGCATTACAAGCAACAACCTCTTCCACCTCCGGTTTGGGCTCAGTAAAAATACCCGGAGCGGCACCTTCGGTCCCATACCGGCTCACATCTTTAGTATCTTGAACACCAGGATATTGCGGAGCAGTGGTTCCTACAGGCGGAGGGATGGCCTCATGGCGGCTCACGTCGCTATCTTAGGGACTTAAACAATCCCCATCCTCAACTTGAGAATCAGTCCTCTGAACTGATTCACCCTGCGAAGCTCTTGCGGTCTTCTCGGTATTAGACCACCTAAGCCTATCCTGTGATGCGGCCCTGGTGAAGCTAAATTCAACTCAAAGAGCATTAGGAACCTCGCTAAAAATAAAATAAGAAAAATTAATCAAGAATGAACCAGTACCTCTCAGCTTCGTTCAGAGGATCCTCCTCCCCTGAAGGCAGCGTAGCTTCATCTGAATCCACTGGAATGGGTGCAGACAGAGGAGTTGCTCTCTTCCGTTTGGAGGGGGCGCTTGCGGGGATATCGACTTCCACCGCCTGGATTGTTCTTCTTCTCTTAAGACCCATCCTCTCGGGTCCTGATTGCGATGTCTTCTTAGCAGCTGAAATATCAGAATACACAACAGTATATCATCACATCCAGAAAAGCAAGCACGGCATTATTTCGATCCAACTACGCACCTGTTTTTGAAGCCTTGATTTTCTTCTCCACTGGCTTCGCGACCTTTGTTTTCTTTTTTTGAAGGATTCTTATTCTCCTTCTCAGGCCAGAGTCTCTGGCTCAGATCGCGCAGCTTCTGGATATAAACGTCGAAACCTAACAGGTCCTTCCCCCAAGGCTAATTAACTATGTGAAATGTAAACAAAATGGTCAGCATCCTAGAAAGACTAAACGCAAGCACGTATATCAAAGCAGAACTAGCTCGGCTACCAAGCTGTGGTTTCCAAACTCTAAGCAAATAAAGTTTGGAGCAATCGATGGAGGCTTCATTAATCTTCACAAAGAAGAAAAATCTGTCCCACTCATGTACTTTGCTCGTCGAATCTCCACTGATGATGCCGAAACTTCAAAGTGGTATAAAAATGGTGTCATGACCCCAAGCTGCTCCACCTCCTGGGCTTCAGAAAGGAGATTCTTTCGAAGATATCCTAGTTAAACAGAACTTTCGTCTCCCGAGCCACTGCCACCATGCAGTTAAAATGCCGGATTGCAGCATGAGAAAGCTGACCGAGAGGCATCTTTCTCCTTTCATAGTAGCGAAGAAGAAGCGGCAAAATGGGGAAGCTTAAGCCCAATTCAGCAAAGTGGTACTCATATGAGCAGAAGAAGCCTTCTGGAAGCGTCGTTACTCTCTCGTGCACTTGTGGTAAGAGAAGTTCAACTTCGGCAGGAAAATTGCATCTCTGCCTGAGCTCCTAAAGTCTGTTGGCAGTCATCCAGGTCCGCCCATCTTTGATTTTATCCTCCTTAGTCAAATTGAGCTTTGGCATTTCGATCTTTTGGGGAAGACCTCGCACCCGAGTAACCAACTCAAACTCATCCAATTCCATTTTGGAATCGGCATCAGAACCATCTGAAGGGATCGCATCCCGATACCTCGAGGATTCACTCGCAACAGTTACCAAACTGGGAGTCGCATCTGACCTCAGACGACTGATACGCTTAACATGAGTAATCTCTTCATCGTCTAGAGCTTTCCCCATGCCTTTTGGGTCGAAGGACGATGATGCCATTTTGGATTAAAGATTGGAGAAGAAAGAAACCGGCAAAATAAAGCAAAATATCGGAGGATCGAAAGAAGCAAGAAGAAATTTTGCGGAGAAGATGATAACTCAAAGCAATTGAAGAATAAAGCAAAGCAACCGAGAAGGGTTTTAGAGCATCTCCAATCTTCTTCTATTTTTTCCTCTACTCTTAGAAGAAAAAATAGAGGTGTTATTTTTGTTCTCCAATCCACCTCTATTTTAGAGGGAAAAATAGAGATGCTATATTTTTTCTTAAATATAGAAGAAAAAGTAGGTATCTCAATATTTTCCTCTAAAATAGAGGTATTCTTCTAAAATAAAGATAGATTGGAGAGAAATTAACTTCTATTTTAGAGGAAAATATAGCAAAATGCATTGGAGATGGTTTTACCTTGAATTGAAGAAGATGAAAAAGCTCCAGCGAGAATTAAAAAAGAAATTAAATCAAAGGACATATCATAGGTTTCCTTATAAGCCGCGTATTAAGATTCGTATAATATCGCCGTATGAAGACTTTTGCCTTTCCTGTTTGGAATAAAACCATAATGGGCCTCGCATTAAAAAAAAACCATTATCTGTGAAAACGCCACGTGTCAAATCTACTTAAGGACGGCCTGAGCTGGCCATCGCGAATGAATGCTCTTGACGAACTAATGCTTATTGCGAGATCAAACCAATTTGCTTCATGAAGTCCGTCGAGCTATTTTGCAAATTACCTCGATGGGGGGGGGGGGGAGGGAGGGGGAGGGGGGGGGGGGGGGGGGGGGGGGGGGGGGGGGGGGGGGGGGGGGGGGGGGGGAGGGGGGGGGCTTACTGTTGTAGGAGAAATGAGCATATTTCCTTAAAAAAGCTTTCTCTAGCAATAACTCAACCCCATCAAGACAAGAATCCTCACGCCTACTTGAAGACAAAAGAAAATATTCAAGGATAAAGCAGAATTTTCATATCTCTCAGAGAATAAGGGATATTTCCATATTGCAAATCTTATTGACCGAAATCCACAACTGTTAATCACTAAAATCTTATTCACCGAAACCCACAACTGTTAATCACTAAAACTTAGTGGTGATTTTCTAGTTCAACATTTTAATGAGTTTATTATTACATGGTGTCTTGAGTTTTTTTTTTTGCCAGAAGGGTGAGAGACGAAGTCTCTCATTTTATTCAAATTGAAAGCGTATTACATGTGAATATAATGTGAGATAGCAAGCCCATTTGCATCATCCGTCACAATCTGAACAACACAATCTGGGGCAGCATCAAAATATAGAAACCCTACAGGTAATGAAAATGCATAGTTTGCCAGTCCACCCGCAAGGCGATTGGTTTCTCTATACACGTGAGAAACTCGGACAATCCAGTCCCTTGATAAAAAGTCGTTGCACAGCCGTACTAGGAAAGACAATGGATGATTATCACTTATCCCTGTCGTTAGAAACCCCATAACATTCTCTGAATCAACCTCCAGCTCTAGACGAGCAATTCTTTGCTCCCAAGCAATATATAATCCATAGTATACACCCCACAATTCAGCTAAAGGTGCAGAACAAATATTTTTAGCATGAATCCTCCACTCCACTGGCCCCTCTCATCACGTAATACACCACCAGCCGTTGCGAGTCTGGGATTACCATGTGAAGCACTGTCTGTATTGAGCTTCGCCCAACCAGCTTGGGGAATGGTCCATAATATCAACCGCTCTTCTCGCACCACTGTTTTAGTGCTGCCTCTCAAACGTGAATGTGCATTCGTCACCTCTTGAGCTAGCTCTTTCACAAAGCGAACTTTGTCCCGACATACACCTGTAGACCAAAAAAGATTCCCACACCTCCATTTCCATCCCCACCAAGCTGTCAATGTAAAGAGCGTATACCAGGTTATGTTATACACCTCTCCCGTAATTCCAAGATTCTTATAAATCCACGGCAGTAAGGATTCATTAAAGAAGCTTGGTTGTCTTCTCATCGGTACTATCCGAGTCCAAATTCCTGCTATCGCCGGGCAGTCTCAAATTATATGTAAGATAGATTCTTCACCTCCCTTACACACTTGACATATCCCGGTATCACTGAGATGTCTCCTTTGTCTTTCCATGTTCATGATGATTGCTTGGTGAAGAACAAGCCATAAGAATGATCTAACTCTCTCCGGCGTAACAGCATTCCACACACGATCAAACAGCTTCGTCATATCCTGTCTTGGAGAGCAATCCTTAGTAATAACAGAGTACGCTGATCTGACCGTAAAACTCTCATCCTGATTCTCTCCCCATTAAAGCCGATCCTTTTCCCCTGTAACATCATCCAACACCACTGCACCTAACCGCATGAGGATATTTGTATTCAAGTATGGCGTGATGAGCAAATCTCCATCCCACTCTGTTGCTCCATAAGTCTTGCACCCTCGCATTCAGTACCCCCTCTGGTATCTCGTTAGTTGCTAACTCTAACAGAGGTATGTTTAGTAGCCATCTATCTTTCCAGAACCTAACTTGACGGCCATCTCCAATCACCGAAGACAGCCCTGAAAGTACCACATCTCTTACTCCTGTTCTTGTACTGCGCCAAGTACTTGACCAATTTCCTTTCGCAGATTTCCAGGCTACATCTTGCACCTCAGTTACACTATACTTCTTCCTGAACACCCTTGCCCAAAGGCTCATATGGTTATGAATTAACCGCCACCCCAGCTTCGCTACAAGAGGTTTGTTCATACTTTGGGTACCACGGATTCCCAGTCCTCCTTCTTTATTTGGTAAACAAACCTGTTTCCAAGCAATCAAGTGTTGCTTCCGTTGTTCAGATGTACTACCCCATACAAAAGATCTCGAGATCTGATCAAGTCTTTTAACTATTGCCATTGGCAGCCGGATCGTGCTCATAGTGTGAACTGAAATCGAGGAAAGGACTGATTTAGTAAGTGTCAACCTCCCCGCAAAACTCATAACTTTCCCTTTCCATCCTGCCAACTGTGAAGACACTTTCTCAAGGACATCCCCGAATGTATCCTTGTTGATCTGTCTCTGTAATATCAGCATACCCAAGTACTTTCCCAACTCCTTTGTGGATTTGATTCCACTTTTATCGGTAATTCGCTTCTCAAATTCTCTACTTACGTTTTCAGAAAAGAAAATCTTAGATTTCTCTAAGCTGACTTTCTGTCCTGAGGAGGCACAAAATATTTCCAAGATCCGCCTTCTCACCCGAATCTGAGTAACCGACGCTTCTGCAAACAATATCAGATCATCCGCAAAACAAATGTGGGACAACTTAGGTCCTCCCCTGGATAGGCTTATAGGCTTCCACTCCTTCAAGCTAATCGAGTGCTCAATAAGATGACACAACTTCTCTAAACACAGTACAAACAAGTACGGAGATAAGGGATCTCCCTGTCGTAGTCCTCGACGTGGTTGAAAAAGTTCTGTTTTCTCTCCATTCCAGAGCAAACTCATTGATGGCCCTGTAACACATTCCATAATCCAGCAAATCCTGTTATCCAGGAGCCTAGCCACTCGAAGAGTATCCTCCAGAAAATCCCACCGTATACGATCATAAGCTTTTTCTAGATCTACCTTCAACAACATCCATCCTTTGCCTCCCTTCTTCTTTTGCATTGAATGGACTGCCTCTTGAACAATCACAATATTGTCCGCGCTAAGCCTTCTCGGAATGAAGCTTGACTGAGCAGGGCTGATAAGCTTTGGCATCACCTGTTTTAACCTTGTCACCATAGCTTTGGTAATTGTCTTAAACAGGACGTTGCAGAGGCTTATGGGGCGAAATCATGTTATTTTCTCCCGCTTTAACACTTTAGCAATTAAGACCACAATGGCATCATTCGTCCTCTTTGGTAAAACTCCTGTAGCAAAGAACCGCATAACAAACTTGACTACTGACTCGCCAACGATCTCCCAACAATCCTGGTAAAACACCGGCTGGAATTTATCCGGGCCAGGAGCCTTGTACTTCCCCATTCTCCATACCGCATTGACCACTTCCATAGCTCCAAATGGTTTATTCAGCTCCCTCGGTTCCTCCTGAGTGATCCCTACGAACCCCTCTTGAGGTGATTTGTTTACTTCTTGCTCAACATGGTGTCTTAAGTTTGCTTTATCTTAAAGTGTTTCACTAGCTAATCATAATATATATTTACATTGTCATATATTTTTACTTTATTCTTAATAAATCACTAGAAATTGATTGCACGGAATTATCTCTTAGTTTATATTAAAAAAATATTTATATTTATATTTTATTGTTTTTTATTTTACATATTATTTTATTTTTTATTATCGTAAAATGTGTAAACTTAATACGAAATATTTTCTCTAATATTAAGTGTGATATGTTAATTATTTTTAAAAACTTTCTCTTATAGTTATACAATGCTGTAAGTATCTATGTCTTTATATTAAATATTTTTATTTCATTAATTTTTTTATGTGATTTATTTTCAGTGAGATCAATAAAATAATTTCATAATCAATCCCACA
This sequence comes from Thlaspi arvense, assembly GCA_911865555.2. NCBI lineage: Eukaryota > Viridiplantae > Streptophyta > Magnoliopsida > Brassicales > Brassicaceae > Thlaspi > Thlaspi arvense. Next base: position 13,414,299 of record OU466861.1, read on the forward strand.
CACTTTTTTATTTTTTATTAGAAACAGATTTTTATTTTGAAATAAATTTTTAGTTCTATGATTTTTTACCTTTAAAATAATATCATGTGAAAACCCAATTGATAGTCTTTTATGGTATAGTTTAAAGTCATTCGAGTATATATTCTTTTTCGCCAGAGTATATGCATTTTGTTTTTTATTGATAATATTGTTGATAGGTTTTGATGTTTATCTATTTTTTAATGAATTTTAGTGTGTTTTCTTTGACTTTTGTGTGATTTTTTTCTTTCTTGATTATTTTCATAGGTTTTCCAAAAACGTTCCATATTTTCTTTGATTCTTATTAAAATTAGTATTCTTAAATTATTAATTTTGTAAAATTTAGTCCTACGTTCTTTTATAATTCATTATTGTAAACTTTTTATAACTCATTCTCAAGCACAATAGTCCGACGTTTTTTTTTTCTTTTGTATAGATCAAATTTATTTTTGATGCTACATGAATTAAAATTTTAATATTTTTGATATTTTATTCATGAAAGACCTTCATTCATTTTATAAAGTATAGTAAATATGAATAATTTAACTTTAGTTTTCTGTATATATATTTACGAATATTTTTTTAAGGTCAACAACTATTATGTGCAAGGATTATCTACAATGTGGTATCATTATTTTAGCTTATATCCTATGTTGCATGGAAACGGAAACGGGTACGTAGAAGCAGAACGTTTCGAAACGTGGAAACGTCATTTTTAAAAAATATAGAAGTGGAAACGTTTTGGAAACGTATATATATATATATTATATTAAGTATTAAAGATCTAATTATATTATAAGTAGAATATTTAAATCAACAACATCTAATATATAATTTTTACATAATTAGTGAACTACAAAAATTAAAATATATAAAGTCAAAAATTTAGAAGATTTTCTTTATTGTCAATTTTATTAGTTTCATTAACCAAACTATCTCTAATTCTAATTCATTGAGAGAATAATTTTTAAACTTAATAATATAAAAATTAATCTTAATTACCTAATTAAAATATTTATTATTTATTATAAATAATTAAATTGATCATTTAATTTAATTTTTATAATTATCTATTTGTTCCATAAAAATAAAAAATTAGTTTGTATCTTCTTTCCAAAATGGAAATGCGTGTTTCTAAAATGGAAACGCATTTCCAAAATGTTTCTAAATTAGAATTTTTAGGAAACGTGATTTTTCGTGTTTCCGACGAGTTTCCGAGAGTTTCGGTTTCCGAAACGTTTCCATGCAACCTAGCTTATATCTTAATTCATTTTACTATTGAGATCTATTTTTCCTTACAATCTAATATTTGATAATTTTAGTTTTGAAACTTGTAGGATTTGGTGGTGTGGAGTATTTGCATTATTTTTTACTATTTTATCTTTTGTGTTTTTTTCTGCATGTTTTCATTTTAATATTGAAGCTATATATACTAATTTGTGTTTGATTCATATCTCTGCCATACTTTATTATTTAAATAGAATTTTAGAATGTGTTACCCATGTGTTATTAATGTTGGTTCAAATATAAGTAATAGCTATGTATAGAAATCAGATTTTAGTACTTGTTAAATTTCAAGGTGTAGAATTGTGTAGTGTTTTCTTTGTTAGTTTTTAAATTAGAAACATACAATATTTTAATTTTTGTATATTTAAAAAATATATTTGATTTATAAACTCCCGTAAACCTATTGCAATTTTAAATAGTTATTCATTGTCGATACCACTATTTTAGAAAGCAGAAATTTTGATAATTTTTTTAATATATTTTACATCTTTTGAGAATAATTTTATATTGTTTTTAATTAAGCTCTTTTGTTGTTGATTTTCAAAATATGTAACAAATGCATCAAATTAATTTCTTGTACATGAATGCTTTTTCTTTGTTAAATTTATTTTTTTATATTGGTTTTTATTTTAGTATAATGCTCATTTGACATGTTATAAATGTTCATTTTTATGTGAACTTTTCTCAAAAAGCTTATCAAATTAGTTTTTTTTAGTTAAGTTTTTTGTGTTGGTTTTTTAAAACGTTATTTTCTAGATGTTAATTGTTTTAAAAAAACCTCTTATATTTATATATTGATGTACGTATTATGTCTTTCCACTGAATATTTCTATTCAATTGGATTTTGTTAGTTAACTTATTTTTAGCAAGATGTATAATGTGAATCCACCACCAATCTAACTCTTTCTTTTTTTTTCTTATTGGAAATAATATTTCTGAATTTGTAGTTTGAAGAGAATTTACAGATTTATTTATTAATCTGTTTTTGTACTTTATAATTTTATATATTTATCTTACTATTATGTTTACTTTGTCAATATTTGTTTTGTTATGTTTTAAATTTTAAGTGTTGTTTTAGTTTCTTTATTACCCTTAAATATGTAGATTTATTATGAAGTTATTTTTCTACTATAAATTATGATGTGTTAATTGTTTAAAAACTCATTCATATATTTATACATTGTCATATATATATATATATATATATATTCACCGAATATTTTTATTCATTGTATTTTCAATTTTATATATTTTATTTTAACAATACAAAATAAATTCACCATCAATCCTACTTACTCTCTTTTTTTCTTATTCAAAATTATATATTTATATTATTATTATGTTCAAATTTTTAATATATGATTTATTCTTCTTTTCTTATTTTGAGTGTTGTTTTAATTTATTTATTATCATAAAATATGTAGTTTTATTGTAAAGTTATTTTTAATATGAATTATGGTGTGTTAATTGTTAAAAAATCTTGCTCTTATATTTATATGTTATCGTATGTATCTATATATGCTATTGGAATATCTTTATTCATTTAGATTTTGTTTTTTTATATCAATTGTTTTTAGTTAGATCAACAAAATAAATTCATCATCAATCTCACATATTCTCTTTATTTCTTATTCAAAGTAGCATTGTAAATGTTCTATTTATAGATAATATACAGGTTTTTGTACTTTTAGAATAAGCGTTTGGTTATTTCTTTTTAAAATTATGTTATGTAAATGTCTAAAATAATGTATATAAGAGATCAGTACAAAAATTAAAAGTGGACAATTTAAAGTTTTTTGTAGTTTGTAAAATGTATATATATAAAATATGTAAAAGCACATAGAAAATTAAAATTTTAAAGCTCATATAAAAATAAAAAACTGCTCATAATTTACAGTTTTTGTAGTTTGTATTTAAAGCTCTTTTTACGATATAATTAGTCAAATCTCTCTCCATTTAAGGTGTCCACATCAGTATTTTTTCAAAAACAAATTATGGACTTCTAATTTTTTTGGGCCCTCACATTATTTTATTTGTTATGAATTTACTTTTATGCATTTTTTTGGGTTTTTAAAAATATTAACTTAAAAGTAAAAAAGAAATACTTATTTTACAAACTACATAAACTCTAAATTCTTTATAAAATAAAATAAAAAATCAAAATGCTACTTCGAGTAAAAAAAAAAAATATAGAAAAGGGGATTGAAAGCGAACAAAAATAAAAGAACTTGAAAAGAATAGCTACAAAACTCTAAATTCTTTTTAAAAAAAAAATACTAATTCGAATAAAAACAAAGAGAATCTGGAATGTAGAGAATCTAGCATAAAAATTATGTATCATATATATAATTGGAGAAGTTTATCTCCATATAGAGCATCCACGTCATGAACATATATTTACGAAAAGTGGACTTTTCATTGCCAATTTTATTTGCCTAATTGATATCTCCTATATTTACACAATTTAGGCTTGCATTTAGTTCATATCTTAGTCTTCTTTTGCATGTTTTCCTTTGTTTTTAGATTTAGGTTGTATTTAGGATGTACTTTGCATTTTTCTTCCATAAAGGATGTTTCTAGGTACCTAAAGAGCCATTTAAGACAAGGAGGAAGTATGAGAATGATCCAGAGAGTTCCCCTAATCAAAGAGGGGCAAGAAGAACCAAGAAAGCAGAAGTTAGGCCTAGCATCAATCACAGAGAAGTCCACATCGTACGATGTAATGGACCTGAGAGCCTTGAAGAGCACATCGATCAAGCACATCGATCAAAGACTGCTTGATGTCAAGCGCCAGAAGACCTACATCGATCAGTTACATCGAGCAGATCAGATCGATGTCAGCACATCGATCACCAGCATCGACCAAGTTTGATCGATGTTGCTCCAGTTTGAAGATAATTTATTTACAATTTTGCCACTCTGCTTAGACTCTTATAAGTACTTAAAATCCTTAATTTCTGGGATCATCCTATTATCCAGCAGTCCTTCCTTTTCTAGTTTCTTAGTCATACTTTGTATTTTGAATCTTTGGTTGATTTCAATATAAGTTTGCATTTCCCTTAGTCTTTCTAATCATGATTAGCTATCTATTTCTCTTTGATTTGATGGTTTCAATGGTGATTAGTGATTAGTGAGATGGGTTAGGTTTAGGGAGTTTGATGCTTGATCTATGGTTAATTCTTCCATTTCCTTCTTGGTTGCTTTGTTTAATACCTAATTAGCCTTAGCTAAGTTGTTTGGGATCTTAGGCTCATTTTATGTCCACCAAGTGTTTGATGAAATGTCTGAACTGCTTTGCAAGAGAATTGCTTGTCCTAGCTCAAGAGATTGACTGTCTAGGGAGTGATTTGGCAATATAGAATTGATAGATTGTCTTAAACTTGCTGTTTATCATTTCACTAATGAGAATTAGTTAGTAAAGAGATTAGTGCCAAGAGATTGAATTAGACACATAGATGAATTATATACATAAGGAATAACATTGTGTGAGTTTGTAAGCATCATATGTTGAGTTGAGAGTTCTCTAACACCAATTATCCCATCTCAACTCCTGTCTTTCCTCTGCTTTAGTTCATTTCGAATTTGCTCTATTTTTGCTTATGTTTTAGTTGTTTTGCTTGCTGTTCACTCTTAGTTTGATGTTTGCTTCAAGCTTGGTTGATCATTTTAGGTTGTTAGACATTTAAACTCTCTATATCTGCTTGAATTAGGAACTCTAATGCATTCCTACTGCTTCAATCTTCCCCTTTTGGATTGATAAACTCAATACTACAATAACTAATATGGGTTGAGGACTGAGATAGGCCAAAAACCTACATCACTAATCATATATATACCTCAATACATCTTAATAGCCCACAGTCCACATTGCTACCCTCATACTGCCGTTGGATTTTTACATTAAAATGGGTTTCACATTGCAATTGGGCTTCCCACTTTCTCTTTGGACAAATTATATCTCAATCTTATATTTCAACAAGAAATTAGGAAAACCAACAGTAAACATTGCTGAGTCTTTCCTATCATGTTTGGCACAAAACTATCGCCTCCCTACACATCCATGTCATTATTATTACTTATACCACAACAATAAAGAGATATGATTTACTAAGAAACATAACTGACAAAAATCCAGATATATGCACCCTTCACCTTCCTACAATCTAACATTCAAGATGAACCGTCGGCAAAACAACCATTACCATTTCTCAAAGCCACCATACCTCTATATGATTGGCTCAATTCTCTCACACTCTATAATTTCGCCCGACTCTTCTCTAATCTTTATCAATTACACCTTCTATATTACCTAAAATATGACTATAATACTCCACCTTACACCATAAATCACCACAGTTTCACTCGTAAACACTGAGAACCAAAAAGAAAAACCAACCATGCCTGCCTTTGATGTTGTCTCCATTCCTGCCACTGCTAATTACACAACTTTTGAAGTTCTTCGTCTTGATCGTTCTACTCAACAAGTTGTTGGGGCTTCTGCGTTTCTGGGACGCTTGCAACATCAACAAAATTGGGGAATATTTGGGAATGGTACTACTTCTCCTCGGTAGGTGAGACTTCTATTCTGTAACTATGACGAATATTAGCATAAATTTTTCGTTAACTTGAATTAATTAACGAAATGAACTTCGTCTATACAAATAAATGCAGAACTATTTGTGCTTGAGAATGAATTATAAAAAGCTTCACTACTAGTATTTTTTTTCTTTATGAGCTTATATATATTTTGGTCTTTTTATGAGTTTTTATATATTTTAGGTATGCATTTTTTGGGCTTTCATATGATATTAATTTAAAAGTAAAAAATAAAAACTTATTTACAAATCATGAAAACTAAAAATTCTCTATAAAATAATAAATGAAAATATTATTTGAAATAAAAAAAGTTGGAAGGCGAACAAATACGGAAGATGACAGAAGAAGTTGCGGAGAATAGTTATCGAATTTTAAAAAAAAATCACTTGGAAATATTTATGCATAAAAAAAAATTATTCAAATAAAAAATATCTATTTTTCAAATCATAAAAACTACAAATTATTTAAAAAATGAATACTTCAAAATATTATTTAGTACAAACAAAGAGAATGTAGAAAAGAGTTAGAATGGGAACAAATACGAAAGATGGCGAAAGAACTTCCAGAGTTATCAAATTAAAAACAAAACCTCAGAAATATTTATAAATAAAAGTAAAGTACAATTATTCATATCTACGTTACTATAAAAATGGTTTTTATATTAAAAAAAAAGTAAAATGTTTAATCATATAACATAGAAATGAACTTGATCTATACGATAGAGAAAAATAATAAATGCATGACTATTTGTGCTTCAGAATGAGTTAGAACTTTCTATAATTTATGAAAATTTCAGAAGTTATTCAATTTAAAGTGGATGAATTCAGATTGTTGATCTTGTCCAAACTAAGCAATATAAAAATAGGTAGAAACCAATTGAATATAAGTAAAAGTAGTGGAGAACTTAGATACCTACGCAAAGGTAGAAATATAGAATAATTTTTTTGAACAATTAGCAAATATTAATTCATATTAGAAAATGATTTTACAATAAATCTACATATTTTAGGAGAATAAAAACCTAAAACAATATTTATAATTAAATAAAAAACTATAATAAAATACAAATAAATTTAAAATAAATATAATAATATAAATAAGTAAATAAATTATAAAGTATAAGTAGATTAATAAATAATTAGGATTATTCACAATATCCACGGATTACCATTCATGCCAATACAATACGTATCAAATTGAGACATTCATTCGAGCTTAGTTTCAGGTGGACACTATATGTTTCAGGTGTATATTTTTTATGTACACATAGATATGTAACAATAAACATATATGTGTGGATGGTGGTTTGTCTCAGAAATAATTATGAACGTATATATGCCTCACCTCTCCACTATTGGCACTTATTCCATAATTTTCACAAATAATTCTATTTTATAGACCCATCCACCAAGAATGATGAAAAGAAAGAGAGAAGAAAAATAATAAAAAAAAAGAAAAAGATGAAAATTGGCATAAGAGAAGAATAATGATTTTAATAAGGATAATATAGATATTTTATCCTAGAAAAATACTTTACCCCATTTGGGAAAAGTGCTCTTTTGTGTAAGAGAAGTTGACAAAGTACCTTTTTATGTAAATGTCTTTTTTATTTCATATAGAAATTGTACTTTCATGATTTTTAAAAAAATACGTATATTTTTTTTTAAGTTTGATAATTATTCTCTTCAATTTCTTCTATATTTGTTTGCCTTTAGTATCTGTTTCTTGATTCTCCTTGTTTTTTTATTTAAATTACTATTCTGGTTTTTTTGTTGTGGAGAATTTAGAGTTTTATAACTATTCTTTTTAACTTTTTTCATTTTTGTTCGCCTTCAATCTCATTTGATTTATTTTTATTTTTTGTTTGAATTAGCATTTGATTTGGTTTTATTTTATAGAAAACTTAGAGTTTTGTATTTTTAAAAATAAATATTTCTTTTTTATTTTTAAGTTAATATTTTAGAAGCCCAAAAAATCATAAAATAAACTCATAAAAAGATAATATCATGTGAGAGCCCAAAAAATTAGAAACCCAACACAAAATTAAAAAATGCTGATGTAGACACCTTAAACAGAGAGAGATTTGGCTAATTATATTTCTCTCTCCATCTAGAGTGTCCACTTCAGTAACTTTAAATTTTCAAAATAGACTTTTAAATATTTTGGGTTTTATTTTTAAGCTTCCATATTTTGGGTATTCATTTTTGGGCTTTTAAGATAATTAATTTAAAATTAAAAACAAATACTTATTTACAAGTCATAAAAATTATAAATTTTTTATTTATGAAAAAAGAGTTTGGAAGGCAAACACATAAAAAGATGACGGAAAACTTACAGAAAATAATTATCATATTTTTTATAGGAAAAATCGTAGAAAGATTATTATATATAGCTAAAGTAAAATATTTCATATAAAGCAAATGTTTATTTTACAAACAATAAAAATATAAATTTTCAATGAAATAAAAAATTCAAAATGTTATATTTGAATATAAATAAATAGAAAGTGAAAATGAGTTGGAAAGTGAACAGTTATGAAAGATAACGTAAGAGCTTGCGGAGAATAGTTATCAAATTTTTTAAAACACAAAATCTTAGAAAGATTAATGCATAAAATAAAGTAAAATTATTCATATCTACTTTACTGTGTAAAATGAATAAGTACTTTTCATGAATTAAAAAAATTAAAATGTTTAATTATATAGTATAGAAATAAGTTTGATTTATACGAGGGTGGAAAAAAGAGCAAATACTTATCAACTATTTTTTTCTTAACAATGGAAATATAAAGCTGATATTTGATGGGTTTACTTATCAGCCGGATAATATATGAAATTTAATATGAATCGTATAAATAAACTAAAACAAGATTATTAATTATATTTTCTAACAAATTCAAGTTATTTACCTCCACATGACATTAACATAGACAAAAATATTTTCACACACATTTTCAAATAGAGTGAGATAGTTCATGATTGTCAGATGGATGAATACATCATAATTGCTTTTCGAAAGAAGACAAACGCCTCAAATCAATTAAAATCAACAGTTTGTCAAGTAAGCATAATTTTTTTATATAAAAACCTAACAAATCTATGTAACATATAAACAGATCTCTTGCTCTGTCTCGCCAACTTTAACTACAATTTTCTTCATTTAGAGTTACATCCAATCACGAAATTGAATGAGACGGAAACTTACATACAATAAGAGAAAATATTAATAGATTGTAATCAGAATAGTAGGACAAGAAGCAATAAAAAAAGGAGAAAAAATAATTATTTTTGTTTAAAATGGAGAAATTGGCATCAATAACCATCAAATAAAATATAAATTAAGAAAGTAACCATTATAAAGGCTTGCTTAGAATATACTTTATATTATATGTATCAAATACATAGTTGTCCTTATATTGAAATGGTTAGAGAGAGGCGTGAGACTAAATTGTTATTTTTTAATAAAAGTTTTCTTTATTATTTAAAATTATCTCATTTATTCTAATTTTCTTATTAATTATATTATACTATAGTAAGATATAATAGTACAACATCCGTAACTATAAACTCTAAAATTTTGATTACACTTATGATTTTATATACCAATTCAATTTATACATAATTAGAAAGCACATCATGAAGCATATTTAAACACTTATTTTAAGTAATTTATTAATATATCAAACACGCTTATGTTTTATCGTATACATGTTTTATTATAAAATATAATATAGTATAATTTATATGAAGCAACCATTTTTGTAAATAGTATAGTATAATAATCATCTATTATTTAAAGACTAGGTTTATAATTCGCGTTACACATGAGTCTGTATTAATAGTTTAGTTTATTTTTTTAAAGATATTATCTTGTAAATTATCAAAACTATAATAGTTTCGTAATAAAAATTCTTTTATATAAGAGAAATTAAAATATAATGTGTAGTTTTCTCCTATTTTTATTTATAAAGTTTTAAATTTTATTATGTGAAATAATAACAATAACACCTATCAAATTATCTAACTTTGACATACACATACGTTTAATTTAGAGAAATATTTTTTTGCTAAGATCTTGGTATTCTGTTTTGGTTTTCATAGGATTTCTACAGTTTTTTTTCTTTAAAGTTTATATGTTTAACTATTTAGTTTTTTTTTATTAAATGTGATGTTGTGTACATATGCATTTAGAACCATCATTCATGTTGATTCATATTTAGTTTTATTAGGAAGTTGCAATGATCATGCAAAGCCATTTCTTCCTTCTTCACCCGGTCATCCATGAGTTTTAGCTTATATATTTATTCAGTTTTCATTGAGATCTATTTTTTGCAGTCTAATATTTGATATTTTTAGTTTTTATACTTGTAGGATTGGCGTTGTGGAGTCTTCACATTGTTTTTTACTATTTTTATCTTTTGTGTGCAATTTGTATGCTTTGATTTGAATATTTTATCTACAAATACCAATTTGAGTTTGATTTATAACTCTTTCATATTTTATTATTTAAATAGAATTTTAGAACGTGTTAGTCATATGTTATTAATTTTGGCTCAGATATAAGTAGTGACTATGTATAAAAATCAGATTTTAGAACTTGTTAAATTTTGAATGTAAGGTTATTTATGTTGTATTTTTCTTTGTTAGATTTTAAAATCTGAAACATCCAGTCTATGAAGAGGGAATTGCTGAATATGACTCAAAACTTGAGTTGAAATGCAAAACTAGACCCCATATTGCATGTTTGACAAAAATAACTCACAGACATAGTGAAATTACAACATTAACCCTTCTGACCAAACAAAAAAACGTCAGCCGCAAATACTGTTTTATCCTAGAGAAGTCTACTCGAGAAGTTAAGTAGATAATATGTTTACAATTAATTTTAAAGATCATAAAAAATAATTTGATAAAAAAATTAGATACATAACACAATATATACTTTTTATACTTATTAAAAAGAAAATTTGACACAAAATAATCAAATTAAATTATCATAGATAAATTATGATAAAAATCAATACTAAGAGACTTCTCGAGTATTTCTATATATATAAGGAGAGTTTAACCTAATTGTATTAACAATAAAGTCTCTCTCTATCTAAAAAAAATGCCTCTCTCTCTTCTCCCTTCTCTCTGGCCATGAATTTCTTCTCCTTCCTCTCTTGCTATCAATATCCTCTCCATCCTCTCTATCTTGCATTCAACCTCCTCTTACTTGCAGGTTATGGTAGTGGTAAGCAAATCTGAGCTTTTGTGTTCCTCTTTTTGTTTGTTTTGTGTTCATATTGCAAATCTAAGCTTATTATTATAGATTTGAGCTTATTGTTGTAGATCTAAGTTTATTTTGTAGATATGTGTTTATTGTTGTATAAATTTTGTAGATTTTGTTGTAGATCTGAATTTTGTTGATTTTTTGCAGATCTGAATGTTAAGAATATAGTTAATTATTATTACATATCCAAGTATTATTATAGATGTGTGCTTATTGTTGTAGATCTAAGTTTATTTTTGTAGATCTGAGTTTATTGTTGTATACATTTGGTAGATTTTGCTGTAGATCTGAATTTTGTTGCAGATCTAAATTTTTTGTTATTGTTGCAGAGCTGAATTTTATTGATTTTTTGCAGATCTGAATGTTATAAATATAGTAATATGTTGCAAATCTAAATTTTAACATTTCTCATTTCTTATTATTGCAGATCTGACCTTATTTATATTTATGGTTTTGTTCTACAGATCTCAACAAAGCTCTTGCTTGTCTCCGCCGGATTTAAGTGATTTGAAGGTTCAAAACGTTTAGAATTCTCGAGTAGACTTCGTGAGTAGACATTTCGAGCAGACTTTTCGAGCAGACTTCTTGAGTAGGCTTCTGGAGCAGACTTCTTGAGTAGACTTCTCGAGCAGACTTCTTGAGTAGACTTATCGAGCAAACTTCAGTTGCATACATATTTTTCAGAGATTTTAGTTTAGTAGTGATTTCTTATGCCAATTTTAAGATTTATAATCAGTGATCCTTAAATGTTGTTTGTTTAGAGGGTTATTTTCTATGTAATGTTGAGTTGCATTGAATATTTTGTATTATATTCATAAATTATGTGTGTTTATGTATTCTACAAAATAGACTTCTCCTGTCTCGAGTAGACTTCTTAAAGACATTAATTTTACATAACTTAAAGGTTATTCAGAGGGACATTTCTCCCATTTATATCACATAACTTGTCAACCGAGTAGACTTCTCTTGTCTCGAGTAGACTTCTGAAGTAGACTTCTCCTGTCTCGAGTAGACTTCTTAAAGACATTAATTTTACATAACTTAAAGGTGACAACATTTGCCCTCCTTTGCTATTTTCCCTCCTTTGCCAACATTCACCAAGAAGTTCACCATGTGTGCAACCATCTCTTAAGAACAACACTCGCCCTCCTTTGCTATTATCCACCTTGAACTGCCACACTGATTCACTCATCACCCATTCTCCATAAACAACGGGTTTGTGAACCATTTTATGTAAAAAAAACAAAATCCAAACCACATTAGAAATCAAAATTCAATAAGTAGACTTCTCTGAAAGTCAGATGAAGTTTACTTAGTAAACTTCTCGAGTATACTCCGCGAGTAGACTTCTTACTCTTAATAAGCTAAGTATCATATAAAACATAAAAACTGATTGGACTATACCTATAAAATATAAAAATGTAAAACTTATGCATAAGCAAGAACACTTACTAAAAAAACTTAGGATCACAAAAATCTTTGAAATTCGTTATATATTGTATAAAAATGATTTTGTTTTTAAAAAACAAGAAAAGTAGACTTCTCGGAGAAAATTAGACTTCTCGCGGGTTAGTTTTGCAATTGCCAAAAGATTAGTAGACTTCTTCAAGAAAAGTAGACTTCTCGCAGGTTATTTTTGCAATTGAAAAATATTTGACTTTTGGTCAATTGCAAAAATGACATGCAAGAAGTCTACTTTCCAGAGTAGACTTCTCGGAGAAGTCTACTGTTGTAAGTAGACTTCTAGCAGGTCATTTTTGCAATTGACCAAAAAGTTAAATATTTTTCAATTGCGAAAATGACCTGCGAGAAGTCTACTTCCGAATATATATGAACTTCAACTTTCTAATAGTCAAATTATAGAGTTTTTGAGAATAAAATAGAGAGAAAATAGAAGAATAGAAGCTTAAGAGAAAGATAATGAGCTAAACAAACTCAAAAATTAGTTTTTGGTGCCATTAAAGCTCAAAATTGGTTGAAAATGGTGGTTGGGTGAATTGAAGATGATGGCATTTTTGTAAATAAGTGAGGAAGATGAGGATTAGTTGGTCATTTGGATTTTCAAAAATTAAAGAACTTAATTAAAAACAATGACAATTTCGTGAATAACTGAAACTATGAAGGATTGTTTGGATACAAAATGGCAAATGTTGGAATGGTGATATTTTTGGGTTAGATTTGCATTTCAAATCAAATTTTAGGTCATTTTTGCAAGAATCCCGTGTATTAATCACTGTATATTTTACTTCTTTAAACCTATTGCAACTTTAGATAGTTATTTATTATTAAATTGTGAATTTTTTAAAACTAATTTCAAATTAAATTTATTATAATTTATTATATATTTTACATTTTTTTATAGTAATTTTATATTTTATATTTATTTATATAATTTATTTTTGTATGTTTGATATACTTATGACTTATATTGTTTTTATTAAGCTCTTTTGTTGTTTCTAACAAAATAGGTAACATAGACATCAAGTTAATTTCTTTTATACAAATGTACTTTATTTGTTAAATCTGTTTTTTATATTAATTTTATTTTAGTTATAATGTTCATTTAACATGTTTTAACTGTTCAATTTTTTTTTATGAATGTTTCTCAAAATCTTATGGCATCATTCTTTTAGTTAAGTTTTTTTGTGTTGATTATTAAAAATGCTAGCCCAAATATCAAGTTAGTAAATTATAACATGTTGAAAGCTAAAAAAAAATATTTATAAAAATGTTATAAAAATGATATAAAAATGTTATAAATGTTTATGTTTTTTATAACATTTATAAATAAAAATTTAAAAAAAAACATAAATTTATAATATATTGAAAGCTAAAAAAACTTTTTATAAAAAGATGTTTAATTTCTCATCATATTATAATAGCCTTAAAACAGTTTGGTTTGATATTTAAAAAATTCACAACAGAAAAATAAAGTATGGCAGGTATATGCATGAGAGTATACTTACCATGTCAAATAGTCAGTAGTTGCTTAAACATTTTTGTCAAAAAAACTTAAACATAATCATAAATATTTATAAATTTTATAAATATTATAATTTATGGTTCAAAAATTATAACTTTTCTTCCAACATTATATCCAAAACCATTTCTTCGAAGTTGGTATGAAATACTGATATAATTTTTATACAAATATTTATCTGGATAAAATATAAAATTATAGCATGAATAAATAATTTATCATTGTATATTATCAATCGACTTACTACCGGAATAAAATAATATAATTAATATTATTTTCACAATGACAAACTATTATTAAAAACTTGTAAGCTTTATTTAGCGTGTAACTTCTTTATTGTTTCCATAGACCTTCAGCCACCTACTACAATATTCTTCTTCCTCCGTCTCTTGATATTCTTATGGTCTCCATAGGCACTCTCTAATTTCAAATTAATTTCATTTTTATAATTTTTTATACATTACATCTTTTGATAGTAATTTTATATTTTATTTTAATTTATACATTTTTATACACTTATTTTTATTTTATTAAGCTCTTTTGTTATTGATTTTCAAAATATGTAGCACAGACATCAAGTTAATTTCTTTTATTCGAATTTTTTTTTGTTAAATTTATTTTTATATTAATTTTCTAGTTAATTTTTTTTTTAGATATTAGGTTAATTTGCTTTTACGATACTGATTTTGTTTTGTTAGTTAACTCTTTTGACATTAAATTTGAAGGATACTATATTTTAGTTTTTTTAACATAATTTTTTCTCTATTTGTTACCTAGGTTTTTTATTATGATTTTTCCATCTATAAAACAAAATTAATATTTTTATTTTTTTTAATTAATTTAGAAGTTAGAAATTTTTTTAATCTATATTATAAGTTTTCGCTTTTATGTTATTGGTTTTTTTTGTTAGGCTAACTCTTTTGACATTAAGTTTCCATTTAATTTTGAAGGATACTATATTTTTATTTTTTAACATTAATTTCTTTTCTAATTTGTTATCTAACGTTTTTATTTTGATTTTTCTGTATAAAAAACGAAATTAAAGTTTTTAAAAAAAATAGTAATTAATTTTGTAATGTTTTAATCAAATTTAACATTTTATGTTTAATGAAAAAGCTGATGTGGACCAATCATATTGAGTTTATTTATCTTAATCTTACTTAACATTTTTGTGATTAATGAAAATAGATGATGTGGACCAATCAAATAGAGTTTCTTCGTCCTATGTGGACGTCCTCAATGCACTATAGCATCAACTTTTATATATTACTAGGCTTTTAACTCGCGCTACGTGCAAGTCTGTATTAATAATTTGTTTTAATTCTTTTTTGGCTACTATCTTTTAAATTATCAAAACTATAATATATTTATAGAAATTTTTTTATATAAAAAATTAAAATAAAATATGTAGTTTTACCTATTTTTTATTATAAAATTATAAATTTTATTAAGTAAAATCATAGTAATAACATCTAACTAATTATCCAACTTCGACGTGCATACATTTGATGTAGAGAATAATTTACTTACTAATTTTTTGGTGTTTTGTTTTATGTCCTTAGGATATCTATAGTTCTTCTTTTTAAGGTTTATATGTTCAAATATTTAGTTTTTGATTAAATATCTCACTGATGCTGTGTACCTATGTATATATAATATATGATTCATGTTGATTTGAATTTACTTTTGTTAGGATGTTATAATAATCATGTAAAGCTGCTTCTTGCTTCTCTACCATCATGGTTTTTATGGTTTTTAACCATGATATAAGTCCTCTTTATTGAGTCTTTTTGGTCTTTTTAGAGTCCTAGAAGAGTCTTTGCAGGTTATAGCATGTCTGGAGCATAATTGGAGATATTGGAGCTTTTTGGAGCATTGCAAGTTGAACCTACGAAGTATCCAACTCGGGAAGAAAAGTATGCATATGGGTGACGCTCGTCACCACTTTTGGTGACGCTCGTCACCCAGAAAGGAAGGGGTCGTGGCTGTTTTCTAAAAGATAGAGGATTATTTGCAGTTTTGGCCCAGCAGTTCTAGTATTTGCAAAAAGACCCTAGATCGTGTTTTAGCTTCTATATTAGGTTTTTCAGCCATTTTTTTGGCAGATATCTTGTATCTTATTATTCTTTTTGAGAGCTTTAGAGAGAGATTTGTAGCAGAGCTTTTGGAGAGACAAATCAGACTCCTTCAGAGCAGATTTTGAACTCCTTCATCTTTACTTCTTATTTCTTTTATGCAATTTATTCTTTTCATGATGTTTTCTCAAATCACCATGTCTGAGTAGTTTGTTAGTTAAGTTAGGGCTTTTCAAAGGTTGAAGAAGAGTTTGTAGAATTGCTAAAAACTTATAGGAAATTCATTGGTTCTTCATATGTGCTTGCATTCATATCGATTTCTTAGACACATCATCTGGATTTCGAAACCCTAGGTTATTGATAGATGTGAGAGCATTATTAATCACCTGAACTAGTATTAGATGAGCAAAACGCCTATTTTCAAAGAGATTTGGCTTAGGAGTTTTGTGAACAATTGAACCTGATCATTACTGCATGTTTAGGTTGTTAGGGTTTGCAAAGAGATTTGAAACTCTGTGATTTAGGCATAGTTAACTTCTGCAATGAGAATTGATTAGTTATATCTTTGCGATTCATGTTCAAGACGGTTTTAATTCATTCATAATTGCATGCATTCTACACTCTCAGATTCAACCTGCGAATTGTCCTGACTTAGCGCCTTTAGCTTTTTGAACTTTAAGAACAGTCTCAAAAACGCCCACTTGCTTTTATTACTTTAGTTATTTCGCATTACATTCATTACTTATCGCTTAGCTTAATCCGAACCTGAACTCTTTAGTGTAGTTTACTTACTCTTTTGGGATTCGATAACCCCTTGTACTACAACTGCTTTTGCTGTGCACTTGCAGTAGTTTTATTTGGGTAAAACCTGAGCCCTATCAAGTTTTTGGCGCCGTTACCGGGGAGTAATAGCTGCCTATTGATTTCTAGTATTAGGATTTTGTTTAAGTTTTAATTTGTTTAGTAACTTTTTGCTACTTTTCTTTGTTCCTGTTTCAGGTGTATGCCTAATCGCAGTACCAGAAGCAACAAGGAGAAGGAGCTTGTGACTTTGAGCATCGACGAACTAGCTAGGTTGGAGAGAACTAACAGAAAAGCTAAGAAGCAATCTACAATGGTCGCTCCACTTATCTTGGTTGAAGATGTAGAAGGTCACTTGGTTGACAGGGAAGGAAACAGGAGGAACGAAGAGGGGCAGAGAATTGATCAAGAGGGGAATGTCATTGTTGACCAGCAGGTTCAACAACTGGATGAGAACGTGGGAGTCCCTGCTGCTGCCAATAACGCTGCTGGGCGTTTTGTTCAGAGGACTCTAGGTGACTACAACAGACCTGATCAGTTATATGCCAACAGAGCTGCAATCCGACCTCCTGCCTTCCAGAGGAACGATTTTGAGGTTAAACCTGTCTACTATCAGCTGGTTGGCCAGCATCCATTCCATGGCTTACCTCATGAGCATCCCATGGATCACATAGAGAGGTTTGAGGACCTAGCTTCAAGTGTCAAAGCTATTGGAGTTAGCAATGACTTCCTGTTCTGCAAGTTTTTCCCTTACTCTCTTGGAGGAGAGGCTGCATATTGGCTGAAGCAACTGGAGACTGGTTCATTAACTACTTGAGAGGACACCAAGAATGCCTTTCTGAATAATTTATATGATGATGCCAGATCAGAAGACATGAGGATGAAAATTGCATCCTTTACACAAGGTCCTACTGAAGCTTTTAAGACTTCTTGGATCAGGTTTAAGTCTTATCAAAGGGATTGTCCTCATCATGGTTTCAATCAGGTGCAGCTGCTTGGTATCTTCTTCAGAGGCATTGACTGGAAATATCAGATGGCGCTGGATGCTTCAAGTAGTGGAAACTTCAACACCAACAGACCAGAAGAGGCGATCAAGTTGATTGAGAACTTGGTCTGCAGCAACATCACTAAGAATGCAGAATTTCAGAGAAAGCAGCAGGCTGGTTTGAATGATGGAAACCAAATAGCTGAAGTTAAGGCTAAGTTGGACAGCATGCACAGCCTTTTGGTGGGAAAGAAGTCAGTCCAATTCGCTGCAGAAGTGGAGAGTTTCGAAAATCCTGAAGACATTGAGCAGGAAGATGTTAACTTCATCAATGGAGGTTTTCAGAACCAAAGGTTTGGGAATCAACAGTGGAACAGAGGATTTAATGGCAACAATCAGAAGAACACATTCCCAGGAAACCAGAATGCTTTTGGTTATACTCCAATGCCACAGTTCCAGAAGACTGAAGTTGAGAAATCTTACCAAAACAGCAGGAATTTTGGTTATTCTTCCTACCAAACTGCACCTCCACAAGACAATAAAATGGAAGTTATGCTGGAGCAGGTACTTGACGGACAGCAGAAGATGACAGTGAACTTCAATGGCAAGCTAGATTCGTTGTATCAAGACCTGAATGGAAAAATTGAGAGTCTGAACTCTCATATGAAGAAGCTGCATGTGCAGGTTGCTCAAACTGCAGGATCTGTTCAAAGGCAAGAGGGATTCCTTCCTGGAAGGACTGATATCAATTCCAAGCATCAGGTTAATTCCATCACAGTCAGGAATGAAAAGGAGCTTAAAACAATGCAGAAAAAGAGGTTGAGTGTAGAACAAATCGTGCAACTAATGGAATCTGAAGATGAAAATTTTGCAGTCTGAGAGGTGAGTGACGAGCGTCACCAAGGATGAGTGACGCTCGTCACCAACATACAAGGGAATCGCGAATCATCTCTGGTGAGTGACGAGCGTCACCAACCTGGTGACGGTCGTCACCCACCCCAGAACGAAGCTGCTTCGGCTGTAACTGCAAATAATGGCCAGGAGCAAGCGTATAAACCCAAGATACCCTTCCCCAAGAATCCTAGAAGGTCTAAACAGGAGATAGAAGAAGTTAGATGCAAAGCTATGATAGACAAGCTGATGCTTGAGATCCCTCTTATTGATGCAGTCAAGCTTTCACCAGCTCTTAGAAGGTATGTAAAGAGAATGGTTGTGAATGGTGTAAGTCCTGAGGAAGGAGCATTGCTTACCAGAGACATCAGTGCAATCCTCTTGAGTACAGTTCCAAAGAAGAAGAAGAAGGTGCTTATTTATGAACAATTCAATGCCATCATTCAAAGCAGAGTTCCAGAGAAGCTATCTGATCCAGGGACCTTTGTTCTTGATTTCTCAATCTCTGCAGGACGTTTTCCCCACTCCCTATGTGATCTAGGGTCAAGTATTAACTTGATGCCTTTCTCTGTTGCTGCTAGACTTGGAATGACTGATTTCAAGCCAGCTGGGATCTCTCTCATCCTAGCATATCGATTCATAAGGACCCCAGAAAGCATGTTAGAGGATGTTCCTGTTAGCATTGAAGGCTGCATAATTCCTACAGATTTTGTAGTTCTGAAATATGCTGAAGAACTTAAAGATCCTCTTATTCTTGGGAGATCATTCTTGGCTACTGCTGGTGTCATCATTGATGTGAAAAAGGGGAAAATAAAGTTTGATTTGGGTGATGTTGTCATGAACTTTGACATAGATAAGTTAAGAGAAAGTTCTACCACTAATGGTCAGACCTTTTCGGTAAGGACTTCCAGAGATGAAGAGCCGATCATGGAACATTCAGAAGACATTACTGCTGGCTATGTCACTGAAACTGATACAAGTAGGCAACTGAACAAGATGGCTGTTCGAGAGGAAATATCTGAAGTTTCTGCAAAAGCTGTTGGGTTTGAGGATTGCAGTGAAGATCATATCTTCATGACTAGGCTTGAAGAAGAGGTTCCCATCAATGCCAAGTTGCTGGAGGAGGACGAGTTTGTGATGGAGGCAAGACTTGCAGAGCTGAACTGCAGAAAAACTGCAGAAACCCGAACTGCAGGGTCAGTGACGACCGTCACTGACCTGGTGACGCTCGTCACCAACCTGGACACAAAGGATCAACATGATCTTACAGCTACAAGTCCATCTGATGTTGGCAAACTGAAAATTCAACATTCCACAACCCAGAAACCTGTATGCACTTCCTGGAACCAATTCCAAACCTCCTAATCTCATCAATAAGAATTTAAAAGGTGCAAAAGCTGCTTCACACTTATGCAAGCAACGAGATTCTCGTAGAATGCTTGGTATTTTTTTTGATGATTCTGCAGGAAAACGAAGTGTACCACCCCCAGTAAAAACCCGCCCTGCTGATGTTCCTCACTTCCTTGGAAGTGTTCATGCATCCACTGCTTATAAACCACCATGGATGTGGAGACACTCTTCTCCAAGGTATTCAATGCCACCTTCTGTTCCACCAGCTGTCTGAGCAACATTCAAAGTCGAGCGAATGATTTTAAACAACCGCTTAGTGGGAGGCAACCCACTGGTAAGTTTTCTTTTTCATATACTTAGTAGTTTTCTATTACATAGCTAAAAAACCCAAAAACATGAGAAAAATCAAAAAAAAAAAAAGAATCAGTTTGTCAGTTTGCTTTGATGATGTCTTGTGAACTTGTTGGACAATGGATTATGCTTCGTTTGGATGTTTTTGATGTGTGTTTTGAGTGCTCTAACAATTTTACTTCGGAGTACACATGATGGCATAACATTTAAACATCCAACATGTCGATTCTGAAGTATCAGTCATGGTGACGCTCGTCACCCGACCCCACGCGAGGTAACACTTTTCTGACTTGGTTCTTCGACTTCTCATTCATTTTTTTGACCAACTCTTGGCTTAATAACACTGGGAACAGTGTTGTTTAAGTCTGGGGGAGGTGGTTACTGACGTTGTGTGCTTTGTGTCATGTTTATAGAGTCTTAAAGTTGAGTCAAAGACCTGTTTTATTAGAGTCAAAATTTTGAAACTGTCAGTTTTTCTTGGAACAAACCATAGGACGTTTTTGCTGATAAGAACCATTGCCACAGTAGTTGATTGCAAGTCTTACTTAGTTGAAAGACATAGGTAGATCAGTCTAGCAATGAAGGTTTAGGTTCTTAGAGAATCTGAAAAAATTGTTGTTAGCTCCACCTTAATGAACTTTAAACTTCTTATCTTGGGGCTTGATTCTTATTGATCTTGATTCTCTCTTTCAGCACTGACAATAAGGTTAAGATACAGTCTCTCTTTGATCTTCTCTGATGTAGTTTGTTAAAGTTTAAGTCCAAAGAATGGTGCATTCATGACTCTGTCTCCTCACAAGGAACAACAGTAATGAACACACTCAAGAACTTGTCTCCTCACAAGGAACAACAGTAATGAACACACTCAAGAACTTGTCTCCTCACAAGGAACACAAGTATTGAGTAGAACAATTTCTTAGACTGTAAAAGTTGAGAAAAAGAAGTGAAAAATCGAAAATATTCAAAGGAAAAGATCAAGGGAAGAGAAAATAGGAGAGCTGTGTTGAGATTGAATTGTTCAGTTATTAGGAAGGGAAAAGAATCTGTAAAGTGATTGAGATGATAAAACTTTGATGAGATATCACACTTAGATTAAAAAATAAGGAGTTATCAGTAAAAATTTCGGATTTCTTGAAGGGATTTGAACTGGACTTGAGAGATTTGCTAAGCTTGTGATGATTAGACTGAAATTTGATCTTGTGTTGACTTTGTGGTATGTGGATTCGAAAGTTCAAACTAGTATGGTGTTCCTGATGACTGGCTGACTGTTTTTTGTTTTCAAACCTCGACCTTGTTCTTTGTCTGATGTTTGCTTGAGGGCAAGCAAAAGCTAAGTCTGGGGGAGTTGATATATCATGGTTTTTATGGTTTTTCACCATGATATAAGTCCTTTTTATTGAGTCTTTTTGGTCTTTTTAGAGTCCTAGAAGAGTCTTTGCAGGTTATAGCATGTCTGGAGCATAATTGGATATATTGGAGCTTTTTGGAGCATTGCAAGTTGAACCCACGAAGTATCCAACTCAGGAAGAAAAGTACACTTTTGGTGACGCTCGTCACCACTTTTGGTGACGCTCGTCACCCAGAAAGGAAGGGGTCGTGGCTGTTTTCTAAAAGATAAAGGATTATTTGCAGTTTTGGCCCATAAGTTCTAGTATTTGCAAAAAAGATCCCAGATCGTGTTTTAGCTTGTATATTAGGTTTTTCAGCCATTCTTTTGGCAGATATCTTGTATCTTATTATTCTTTTTGAGAGCTTTAGAGAGAGATTTGTAGCAGAGCTTTTGGAGAGACAAATCAGACTCCTTCAGAGCAGATTTTGAACTCCTTCATCTTTACTTCTTATTTCTTTTATGCATTATATTCTTTTCATGATGTTTTCTCAAACCACCATGTCTGAGTAGTTTGTTAGTTAAGTTAGGGTTTTTCAAAGGTTAAGGAAGAGTTTGTAGAATTGCTAAAAACTTATAGGAAATTTATTGGTTCTTCATATGTGCTTGCATTCATATCGATTTCTTAGACACATCATCTGGATTTCGAAACCCTAGATTTCTGATAGATGTGAGAGCATTATTAATCACCTGAACTATTATTAGATGAGCAAAATGCCTTAGTGAAAAGAGATTTGGCTTAGGAGTTTTGTGAATAATTGAACATGATCATTACTGTATGTTTAGGTTGTTAGGGTTTGCAAAGAGATTTGAAACTCTGTGATTTAGGCATAGTTAACTTCTGCAATGAGAATTGATTAGTTATATCTTTGCGATTCATGTTCAAGACGGTTTTAATTCATTCTTAATTGCATGCATTCTACACTCTCGGATTCAACCTGCGAATTGTAATGACTTAGCGCCTTTAGCTTTCTGAACTTTAAGAACAGTCTCAAAAACGCCCACTTGCTTTTATTACTTTAGTTATTTCGCATTACATTCATTACTTATCGCTTAGCTTAATCCGAACCTGAACTCTTTAGTGTAGTTTACTTACTCCCTTGGGATTCGATAACTCCTTGTACTACAACTGCTTTTGTTGTGCACTTGCAGTAGTTTTATTTGGGTAAAACCTGAGCCCTATCAATCTTCTATGAATTCTAGGTTATATCTTTATTCAGTTTAAAAGATCTGTTTTATTTGCAATCAACTATTTAATAATTTTTGTTTTTAAACATGTAAGATGGTGTGGAGTCTTCACATTATCACTGTTTTTATATTGTGTGGTTTATTCATGTTTTGATTCGAATAGTTTATTTTTATATATTTTAATTTGAATTTGATTCATAACTTTGTTATATTTTATTATTTAAAGAAAAATTTAGAAAATGTAACTGATGTTCTGTTCATGTTGGCTAAATTATAAGTAGTAACTATGTATAAATTAGTTGTTATATTTCGAATGTAAACTTACTTGTGTAGTATTTTTTGTTAGTTTTTAAACCATACGCAGCCAAGGTATTAGTCATTGTAGATTTAAATAATATATTTGCTTTAGAAATTTATAACCTACTGTAACTTTAGATGGTTATTAATATTCAATACCAATAGTTTAGAAATCATAAATTTTCTAGAACTAAATTTTAAACTAATTTTCTTTGCAGATTTTGTTTTTTTGTTATTTTACATATCTTTCAATGGTAATTTTATATTTTATTTTAATTTATCTAGTTTTGTGCATGTTTGTTATATTTATAACATATATATTTGTTAATTAATCTCTTTTGTTATTAATTTTATAAATAGGTAGCATATATCAATTTAATCTTTTTTACATAAATATTTTTTCTTTGTTAAATTTATTTTTTACATTCATTTTTATTTTAATTATAATGCTATTTTGACATGCTATAACTAGGTACTCTAAACTTTATGTGAACTTCTCTCAAAAGCTTATACCATCATTTGTTTTTTTAGTTATTTTATTTATATTAATTTTCCAAAATATCAGCCTAAATATCAAGCTAGGTTTTCTTTATACAACTTTTACTTTTGATAATTTATCTCTCTTTATATTGATTTCTACTTTATTTTAACACATATTTGTTTTAAAAATATTGATATTTTGAAGACATAACTTCATTTATTATTTTTTGTTAGCTAAATATTTCTATATTGATTTCTTAAGTAGCTAGTCCGATATAAAGTAAATTTCTTTTTAGGTGATTTTTAAAAATTTAGCATTTTTAAAAACTTAATTTTCATTTTATTTTTCTTTGTTTATTAATTTCTTACTATTGATTTCTTAAATCATTAGCTTAAATATTTAACTTCTTTTTGTTAGTAAAGTTTTTTTATTTTCTTACTTATTTTGTTTGTATTGATTTTATTAAATAAAAAATAGCATAGATATCAAGTTAATGTCCTCTTTTTTTTTAATTTAAATTTTTCGATATGAATTTTCATTTTAATTGTATTCACAAGTTGCGAAAAATAGTTTATGTTTGGTGTTTTTGTTAGTTAAATTTTTTTGGGTAATTCAGTTTTTTGTGTTGATTTTCTAAATAATTAGGCTAAATATCAAGTTTTAGATGACTTCTTTTTTTTTAATTTAACATGAATGTTTTTCTGGTAGTATTGATAGTTTTTAATAACAACTTTATATGTTTATATAAACAATTTAATCTTAATATTTTTTCTAAATAAATTGCTCATTTAAAATATATATGTTAAAAAAAATTCTTTTTTTTAATTAAACTTTTTTGTTATTGATTTATATATTTGTTTTCGTTAGTTTAGGTTTTGTGACAACAAGTTTCCATTTTATATTGACAAACGTTATAGATTTGGATTTTTGACATAATTTTATATTATCTGTTTTGTTAGTTAAACTTTTTTTATCTTAATTTTCTATTCTACTATGATAATCTTATATTTTTACATATTTAAATTTATTTAAATTATTAATTATATTTAATATTTTAATTTTTAATGAAAAATGCTGATGTAGACCAATCAGATTGAGTTTCTACGTCATATGTAGATGCCCTCATTGGTCTAAGACATCAACACGGACCACAACTAATATATTTTAGGTTAGGAGTTCAGATTTTAATTGTTTGTAATGATTAAAATTTTAAAATAGTTTAATTATGGTCTTATATACGGTTTTTAGTTATTTTCTTCAATATATATAATTTTCTTTAATAATCTATTTATATGTTAATTTTTTTTGTTTGTTAAAGATATTTGTATGGTAATTTACTTTTTTTATTGTTAATAGAAAAATAAGATCTACTTTATAAACTATTTCTTATTAATAACTAACTTAAAATTTCGAAACTTTCCTAATAACAACAAAAAAATTAATAAAAATTTAGGAATTCTCCTTATAACAATAAAAATGAATTAATTAATTTTAATATACAATATATAATTAACTATGGATAATGATGATGTGTACCAAAAAATTGAATCTTTTAAATCCTATATGGACACTCTTAGAAACATTTAGCATCAACTTTTATTAGTAATAGACTAGACATATAACTCGCGCTACGCGCGAGTCTATATTAATAGTTTGATTTAATTCTTTTTAACTACTATTTTTTAAATTATTAAAACTATAATATATTTATATAAGAGAAATTAATAAATAATTTGTAATTTTCTCCTATTTATATTTATAACATTATAAAAATTATTAGGTAAAATAATAACAATGAAACCAATTGAATTATCCAACTTTGACGTACATATACATTTGATTTAGAGAAAGATTTCCTTTCTAATAGTTCTTTTTTCTTAAAGGTTTATGTCTTCAAATAATTATCTTTTATTGAAAATATTATTGATGTTGTGTACCACTGCATATATAATCCATGATTTATGTTGATTCGCATTAAATTTTGTTCGGAAGCTGCAATGATCATGCAAAACCATTTCTTCCTTCTCCACCATGTCTTCTAAGAGTTTTAGCTTATTGTTTTATTCAGTTTTTATTAATATCTATTTTTTTACAGTCTAATATTTGATAATTTTAGTTTTATAACTTGTAGGATCGGTGGTGTGGAGTCGCATTATTTTTCACGATTTTTTGTGTGTGCAATATACATGCTCTCATTTGAATATTTTATCTACATATACCAATTTGAGTTTGATTCATAACTATGTCATACTTTATTATTTAAAAAGAATTTTCAATGTTTTATTGATGTTGGTTCAGATATAAGTAGTGGCTATGTATAGAAATCAGATTTTAGTACTTGTTATATAGCGAGTGTAAAGTTATTTATATAGTGTTTTTTTGTTAGTTATTAAATCAGAAACATATGTTTAGTTTAGAAACTCATGTAAACCTATTGAAACTTTATATAGTTCTTCATTGTTGATACTAATACTTTAGAAATCATGAACTTTTTGAAACTAATTTCAAATTAATTTTGTTTTAATTATTTTTTGATAATTATCATAGACATCACATTAATTTCTTTTATATAAATATTTTTTCTTTGTTAAATTTGTTTTTTATATTAATTTTATTATGACTTCCACCATTAGCGATATCATAAACTTAACTGGACAAAGAAAGTTCTCGTCGTTGATGATGATCAGTTTCTAATAGTATCTAGACAGTATATGATGTTATTATTATATATTTGTATATGTGCAATGCATTATAAGTTAGGTGGACACATCCAAAGCCTAAAATTAATTTGTGACAACAAATTACAGTTGGATTTAGGTGGACACATCCAAAGCCCAAATAAAATTTGTGACAACACCTTTTTTCCTTTCAATTTTTAAAAGTTTATTAATTATTACTTACATTTGTATCAAAATTTCCTTTTTACTATATTGATGATGTTGATATATGCTTTTTTGATATTAAAAATAGATTACTATTGATATTTACCTTTTTCTTGCTATATCAATATCAATTTTATAGATTACTATTGATATTTTCCTTTATTAATATTATAATTAATTAATTTTAATAGATAAAAAATTAATTATCAATGCTGATGTGGATCAATTATATCAAATCTTTTAATCCCATATGGACATCTTTAGAGGCATTTAGCATCAACTTTTATTAGTAATAGACTAGGTATATAACTCGCACTACGCGCGAATCTGTATTAATATTTTGATTTATTATTTTTAGCTACCATAAAAATAATATATATGTATATAAATTTTCATTTATATAAGATAATTTAATATATAATGTGTAATTTATCCTACTGTATTTTTATTTATAAATTTTAAAAAACTATTAGGTAAAATAATAACAATGACACCTATCGAATTATCCAATTTTGACGTACATATACATTTGATTTAGAGAAATATAATCTTGCTAAGATTTTGGTATTATTTTCTGTTTTCCATAGAATTTCTATAGTTCTTTTTTTTTGAATGTTTATGTGTTCAAATATGTAGTTTTTTATTAAAAGTCTCATTGATGTTGTGTACCACTGTATATATAATTTATGATTCATGTTGATTCATATTTAATTTTGTTAGGAAGCTGTAATGATCATGCAAAACTATTTTTTTCTTCTCTATCATGTCTTCCAAGAGTTTTATGTTATATTTTTATTCTGTTCTCATTGTTAAATCGAGTTGTTGTAGATTTTTTAAAATTGATAATTGATAATGGTTACTTCTTTTTATACATGTATTGTTAATTTTTTTATTTAACTTTTAAAATTTTAAACCATATTAACATTTTTGGATTTAATAAATATATTGATTTGGATCGGTCAGACAGAATTTAGTTTTTTTGTTGGACATAATTTGTTAGATTAACTTTTAATGTTTTAATTATACTTAATAATTTTTGGTTTGATATAAAAGCTGATGTGGACCAATTAAATCAAGTTTTTCCGTCCTAATCATACTTAACATTTTTCTATTTAATGAATATGCTAATATGGACCAATCAGATCGAGTTTTTTAATCCTATGTGGACGCCGTCAATGCACTATGCCATCAACTTTTGTATATTATATTAGGTATATAATTCGCGCTACGTGTGAATCTGTATTAATATTTTGGTTTGTTTTTTTAGCTACTATCTTTAAAATTATTACAAATTATATATATTTATAGAAATTTCATTTATATAAGAAAATTTAATATACAATATGTAATTTATCTTATTTTTATTTCTAAATTTTAAAAATATATTATGTAAAATAATAACAATGATACCTATCGAATTATCGACCTTTGACATATATATACATTTTATTTAGAGAAATATAATCTTGCAAAGATTTTGGTAATTATATATATTTATATAAATTTGCATTTATATAAGATAATTCAATATATAATGTGTAATTTATCCTACTGTATTTTTATTTATAAATTTTAAAAAACTATTAGGTAAAATAATAACAATGACACCTATCGAATTATCCAATTTTGACGTACATATACATTTGATTTAGAGAAATATAATATTGCTAAGATTTTGGTATTATTTTCTGTTTTCTATAGAATTTCCATATTTCTTTTTTTTGAAGGTTTATGTGTTCAAATATTTAGTTTTTTATTAAAAGTCTTATTGATGTTGTGTATCACTGTATATATAGTTCATGATTCATGTTGATTCATATTTAATTTTGTTAGGAAGCTGTAATGATCATGCAAAACCATTTTTTTCTTCTCTATCATGTCTTCCAAGAGTTTTATGTTATATTTTTATTCAGTTCTCATTGTTAAATCGAGTTGTTGTAGATTTTTATAAATTGATAATTGATAATGGTTACTTCTTTTTATACATGTATTGTTAGTTGTTAATTGTTTTATTTAACTTTTAAAATTTTAAACCATATTAACATTTTTGATTTAATAAATATGTTGATTTGGATCGGTCAGACTGAATATTAGTTTTTTTGTTGGACATAATTTGTTAAATTAACTTTTAATATTTTAATTATATTTAATAATTTTTGGTTTGATTTAAAAGCTGACATGGACCAATTAAATCAAGTTTTTTCGTCCTAATCATACTTAACATTTTTCTATTTAATGAATATGCTGATGTGGACCAATCAGATCGAGTTTTTTAATCTCATGTGGACGCCCTCAATGCACTATACCATCAACTTTTATATATTATATGATTAGGTATATAACTCGCGATACGCGCGAGTCTGTATTAATATTTTGGTTTATTTTTTTAGCTACTATCTTTAAAATTATTAAAAATTATATATATTTATAGAAATTTCATTTATATAAGAAAATTTAATATACAATATGTTATTTATCTTATTTTTATTTCTAAATTTTAAAAATCTATTATGTAAAATAATAACAATGACACCTATCGAATTATCGACTTTTGACGTACATATACATTTTATTTAGAGAAATATAATCTTGCTAAGATTTTGGTATTATTTTATGTTTTCCATAGAATTTCTGTAGTTATTTTTTTTGAAGATTTATGTGTTTAAATATTTAGTTTTTTATTAAAAGTTTTATTGATGTTGTGTACCACTTTATATATAAATCCATGATTCATGTTGATTCGCATTTAATTTTGTTAGAAAGCTGTAATGATCATGCAAAACTATTTTTCCTTCTCCATCATGTCTTCCAAGAGTTTTATGTTATATTTTTATTCAGTTTTCATTGTTTTAATTGTTAAATCGAGTTGTTGTAGAGTTTTTTAAATTGATAATGGTTATTTTTCTTAATATGAAAAAGGTTATAGTAATATTTTAATGCTGTTCTTTAAATGGTTGAATAAAGGAGACTAGCCGATTAAAAGATTTGCTGCTGTGTCAGTGTGTGTATTTGGTGTTCATAATTTGTTATCAAATGTGGCAGGTGTTGATAGAGATGGAAGAGAGAGAAGCAGAGACAGGCAAGCAAAGAGACCGTGGCCATAGAGATCATCACTACGATAAGGATAGAGGTAGAAGCAGAAGCAGAAGCCGAGAGAGAGAAAGAGGCAAGGAGCGTGACTATGACAATGAACGGGACAGGGACCGAGACAAAAATTGCTCAAAACTGAAAGATTGAAATTTCTATATAAATGAAAATTACGGTCGTGAAAGCAGGTACCGTAACTGAGAGATTGCTCAAAACTGCTAGGGTTCATTAGTCTCTCATCTTTTCTACTACAATGGTAACATTCCAATTCTCTGGCATTTTTCTTTTGCTTGTATGAAGTAAAAATATTTTTGGATACTTCTGCTGTCTGTTTATGTTCTGAGAATATCCAATGATGTCGTTCATTTAAAAAAATGATAAGCTATGCATACTTTACTGAAACAACTATATCCATATACTAATTTTACAATAGTTTTGACAGTAAAAAATTGGTAACCGATGTTATTTGCATTATAAATGTGTATTAGTTTTGTCTCTTGTGTTATTCACTTTCTCATATAAGGTTCAATATGACACCAAATCAAGGCTGATCCTTTGAGGAAAGGAACATTAAAGGAAGGTCCCTATGTAATATTCCTTATATAGACGGGGCTAGATCTCCCTATGTAATATTCCTTATATAGACGATCTCCGTTTCAATAAGCAAATACGTGTTTGCATACTTGGTTTGGTTATATGCAATAAGCTAGAACAAGTTAAATCTTTTAGGATTAATCTTTGATGGTGTCGTCATGGAAGAGGAAGTTTAATCTTTCATCATTTTGTAAGTTAGAAGTGATAAGTTTAGTGTTTTAGAAGTATCTGGAAAAACACATGGACAATCCAAATTTAATAATACATGATAAAAGAAAATGGGAAGCATCTTATAGAATAAACTTTGAACACAATTAAACGCAGATACTTTAAATTTTTTAAGAAAACAGTTACATGGGATCTATTGGACATGACAAATACATAAAGACAATTAAAGACAATTAACCAGGATGCAACATCAGCGGGTTTCTCAATGTGTAATATTATTGAGTCAAAAACTTAGAGTGTTTCTGTTACAAACAGAAGAAAAGATGAAACCCTTGAAAATTAAAGAATGAGATAGATTCATAAATCCATTATAATACGAAGAAGTAATTATTAATATATTGAATGGTTTGTTAGTTAAGAGTACTTCAGAGCATTTTAAAATTTACAAAAAACACCTAATTTTTTTATCAAATCTTTTAATTTTATGTCAGTGAATGATAAAACAATTTACTTTATTATCTCACTAATTAAAAAAATATAAAAATATATCTTTGAAAATGAAATCCGCATGTATACAAATAACAGTAAGTTTTGCAGATTAGAAATAATTTATCTTCCTAAACTAGTTTTTAACATGGCCTGCTGTATGTTGTTTTGTTGAGAGTTACCTCGGAAAAGTGATTAAGCATTTGGAGCGATTCAAAAGCAAAACAAGTAAGTTCATCGTTCAAAAATATCGTCTACAAAGAGATTTTCAACAACCTCATATTCAGTGATTAAGGTATAACAAAATACATCCTTAATAATATTAATAATTTAATATATTGGAAAAATGTATTCTAAACATTTGACCCCTGTAGGAGAAGAAAATAAAAAAGACATAATCAGTTAAAGGACAAAAAATGCAATAAAAAGCTATAATAAAGATAACAATTCCAAATTTTCAATAATATCACAGTTCATTTCTATTTTCAGGACATATGTATTAACAGTGTCTGGCTGAAGCTATATATTTTGATATTTTTTTGTGAAATAAAATTATTTGGTTGTTTTAAAGGAAACAAATTTTTTTTGCTATTTTCTTTTTTACAAATATCTAAAAATAAAAAATATTTAAATATTTGAAAGTAAAAGAAATAATAAACATAAAAATAAATTATTACCAAACAGATGTATAATTACTTAAACATTGTATAATTACTTAAACATTGTATAATTACTTAAAATATTGTACTGATTACAATCTTAAAAATATATACACCGCCTGTCATCACCTAATATATATGAGTAAGGATAACCTCTCTCCAGCAGGTTGACATCTTATCATCTCAGAAAATGCCACACGTACGATTTTGATAGGTTTAAACGTTAGAAAACTGAAACGTTTTTCATCTTTTCAGCTTCCAAAAGCGTTTAATAGTTGATCGCTTAGTCATTCTGAATGCTTAGAAGATCCTTTTGAGTAATATATTTTGTTTTGTTGCATGTTAAAAGAAAAAAAATCTTTTGCTTAGCCCAAAGACAGTGTTCGGTTCTTCTAATCGTAAGTAATCCTATCTTATTCATTCTAATTGAACATCAAATAAGGAAGTCGAAATCAATACAACAATAACACTCAAGTCTTTCCATAGCTTGACACATCAGATTTTTCAAACTTTCTAAAGCTGACACTTCAGCAAAAAAAATCACTAATCAAAACATTTCAATAATACACATCAAATTATTTTATATGCTAATTTTTGTTATTTTTTTACTAAATCCATTAATCAAAACCCAAACAAATAACATTATTTAAAAGCCCAAAACAAGTAGATATTATTTTAAAGATAACAAATATATTGTTTTATAGTACAAATAAATAATGTATTGTTCCATTATTACTATGTACGGTGTGAATTATACATTAATTTAGTTTTCTTCATCCGCCAAGAGTTTAAGAAAAATATATGGTAATGATAGTTCAGTCTTTTTATATTAAGGAAAGAAAAAAAATTCACACTGATTCGAATATCTAAAAAATTATATAGTAACTTAGCCAAAAAATATATTCTCCGAAATTATATTCTGTCAAGTTGAAACCTTTTTCATATATGCAGAAAGTGATTCTTATAAGTCTATAATAACTACAGGTAAAAAAATTAAAGTTAAAATAATATATACTCACATGCCAATGATTTGTAAACAGCATAAAGCTCACAAGACCAACAATAGTTAAAGTTTAATTTCATATATATATATTTTATTAAGAAAAGGGCTTTTCGTTCAAAATATTTAGAAATTGTACAACAAGAAAACCAGGATAACACCACTAAATAAGTTACTATTTTCAAACTCAAAATTTATGTTTTGAATAAACCCTAAATCAAAATTAATACAACAATAATACAAGTGTCTCTCCAGGAAATGACACATCAGCTTTTTTAAGTTTTCTAAAGTTGACATCTCAGCAAAAAACACATCAATCAAAATATTTTATTAATACATATCATTTACTAACTTTTATTATTTTTAACCTAAATCCATTAAAAACTTAAAGACTTTTCTTTGTTAATCTTTGTTTTATTTTTTGTCAAACACAAACCCAAATAATAAATAACAGCAAATAAAAAAAAAATTTACCATTCCCAAATCCAAATAATAAATAACAACAAATAAATAAATAAAATCTTTATTTTATATTTTTGCCAAAGCGAAACTCAAATAATAAATAACAGCAAAAAAAATAAAATTTCTAACTATGTGTTTGTTTGATAGAGATGTATATGGTTGAAGAAAGTGTAGACTCATAATCAACTATGCTTCCATAACAACAACACAAAAAACGTTATGTTATAAGAAGCTCACACATCAGCAAAAATTTAAACCAATAATACATATCATTAACACACTAATAAAATCAATTTATTATTTTACTGACCCATTAAAAAGCCCAAAGTTTTCAAAAAAATAGAAGTCGAAAGCAAATGAGGAGAAGCTCAGACTACCACAGCTTGGAGATTCGCATTTCCGGTGGTTACCTAGAACAAATTTTATTGGGTTTGGCGGAATAGAGAATTTCTTGGTTTCGGTAGGAAAATGTGATTTTCAGTTTTGGTAGGAAAACATAATTTCTCGGTTATGGCAGAAATTACAAATTCTCGGGTTTGGCGGAAAAATGTGAATTTTTTGTTTTGGTGAGAAAAAATTGATTTTGACGCGAAAACAAAATATTTTAGTTTTGACGAGAAAATGCGAGGAAAATACAACTTTTCAATTTTGACGAAAAATACGATTTCTCGGTTTTGACAGAAAATGCAAATTTTCGGCTTTTGATGGATAATGTGATTTCTTGATTTTCGCGAAAAAATGTGATTTCTTAGTTTTTTTGGAAAATAGTAATTTGACAATTTTGGCGGACAATGCAATTTCTCGGTTTGATGGGAAAACAAAATTTCTCGATTTTGGCGGGAATAAAAATTTTTCGGTTTTGATGGGAAATGTAAATTTTCAGTTTTTGACATATAATGTGATGTTTTTGTTTTCGCGGGAAAATGCGATTACTTGGTTTTCGCGGGAAACACAATTGCTCAGGAGATAATGCAACTTCTAGTTTTTGCGGGAAATTGTAGTTTATCGGTTTTGGTAGGAAGGCGCGATTCTTGGTTTGACGAAAAAAATATTTTTTTTTTTTGGTGGGAATAGATGATTTCTCGGTTTTTGCGGGAAAATATTTTTTCGGTTTTGATGGGAAAATACGATTTTTTGGTTTTTGCAGAAAGATGAAATTTTTTTGTTTTGGTGAAAAACTTGATTTCTCTGTTTTGGAGGGAAAACACATGTTTTCGCGGAAAAATATGATTTTTTGGTTTTTGCGGGAAAATACAATTGCCTTGTTTTGGTAGGAAAATGAAATTTCAGGTTTGACGAAAAAAATAATTTGTATTTTTTGTTTTGGCGAAAATAGGCGATTTCTCAGTTTCGTGGGAAAATGATTTTTTTTTGTTTTGTCGGAAACTGCAATTTCTCAGTTTTTTGTAAAAAGATAAAATTTCTCTGTGCTAAATTTTCAAGTTATAATATGTTTATAGTAATCAAAATTAAATTATTTAACTTCAACTAAATTGATATTTCAACAGTTCAAACAGAATTTTCTATTTAATTTTAAAGCAATAGCAATGGTTTTATATGAATGTTATTTATTATAGTTTGGTAGTTTTAGAAACATATGTTTATAATAAATATTTGATAAATAAATAAATTTTATAATTCAAATAATCATATTAATTAATATTTTTAATATGGTAATTTGTTTTATATAATTTAAAAAGAGGATCAAGT
Organism: Thlaspi arvense; assembly: GCA_911865555.2. Classification (NCBI taxonomy): domain Eukaryota; kingdom Viridiplantae; phylum Streptophyta; class Magnoliopsida; order Brassicales; family Brassicaceae; genus Thlaspi; species Thlaspi arvense. Next base: position 13,449,308 of record OU466861.1, read on the forward strand.
GATAATTTAGTATAGAAAATAAATTATATTTACCATTAGCATAAATTACAAAATCTAAGAAAATATTCCGCAGCGTAGCGCGGATAAATACCTAGTTCTATCTAAATATTTTTATTTCTGCTCACTGATTAGTCATATCCAAATGTTACATATTATATTGCTGTTCCTCTATAAACCTTCATTTAACAACTCAAAGATTATCTTCCTCAATTTCATAGTCGAACTCAAGCTACATATTGAAACTTCACTGATATTAAGAAGACAGGGGAAGAGGATATATATATTCACAAGAAAGTATTCGACATTTACAAAAACTACTAGGCATGCTCATTCCTAGCATTGTAAACCTCAAGAATTTCTGTTCTTAAAGGATTTTTTTAATTTTATGTGCATGTGGCAGGAAAAGAGTGTTTTCAAAAGGGGGCTTACGATGGAATGATAAATTAGTCTCATTAACTATCTTCAGTTCTGGTGGTAGTCTGCTCTTCCAATCTAAATATAAACTTAGTATTATATGCAAGTTTTGTTTGGCTTCAACTTTTGTTTCCTCATTTTTTTTTTTGTTAAAAGGCCTTCCACTTTTTTTTTTATTCGAATTAATATTTTTTTTTGTAGAGTACATACAGTTTTTGTGTTATGTAAAATAAATATTTATTTTTATTTTTGAAATTATTGTCAAGAAGCCTAAAAAATCTGCATAACAATAAACTTATAAAAAGTTAATATTATGTAAAAATCTAAAATATTTAAAAGCCGACAAAATAAAAATAAAAATGCTGATATAAATACTCTAGATGGAGAAAAGTTCTTCTAATTATATATTTCCTTTGTTTTTTAATATAAGATGTTTTAAGACTGTTTTTGTTTAAAAATATATGATGTTTTCAGAACTCAATGCAAAATTTACTAATAAATAACTTGTTTTACTCTGGAATTAATTGATAATCAAACAAATAAATAATAATAAAAAACGTTATAATAGATGTTTTACAAATTGTTTTAATTTATGTGTAAATCTTTAAAACATCATATCTATTACTAATAAAAGTTGATGATAAATGCTTCTAAGAGTGTCCACACAGGATTTAAAGATTCAATTCTATTGGTACACATCATCATTATTTTTAGTTAATTATATATTATATATTAAAATTAATTAATTTATTTTAGTTGTTATAAGGAAAATTTTTAAATTTTAATTTAATTTATTTTTGTTGTTATTAGGAAATTTTCTAGATTTTAAGTTAGTTATTAATAAAAAAAAATTTTGAAAATAGATCTTATTTTTCTATTAACAATAAAAAGATAAATTAACATATAAATTGATTATGAAAGAAAAATCATATATAATGAACAAAATTATTAAAAACTATATTTAAAACCATAATTAAATTATTTTTAAATTTTAATAACGACAAACAATTAAAATCTGAACTGCTAACTTAAAATATATTAGTTGTGGTCTGTGTTGATGTTTTAGGCCAATGAGAGCATCCACATATGACATATATACTCAATCTGATTAGTCTATATCAGAGTTTTTCATTAATTTTGTTTTTGTTGTTATTAGGAAAGTTTCTAAATTTTAAGTTAGTTATTAATAAAGAAGAGTTTTGAAAATATATCTTATTTTACTATTAACAATAAAAAGGTAAATTAACATATAAATAGATTATGAAAAAAAATTATATATATTGAACAAAATTATTCAAAACTGTATTTAAAACCATAATTAAATTATTTTAAAATTATAATCACGACAAACAATTAAAATCAGAACTGCTAACTTAAAATATATTAGTTGTGGTCCGTGTTAATGTCTTAGGCCAATGAGAGCGTCCACATAGGACATATATACTCAATCTGATTAGTCTATATCAGCATTTTTCATTAAACATAAAAATAAAAAATATTATTAATAATTTAAATAAATTAAAAAATACAAAATATAAAATTATCACAAAAGAATAGAAAATTAAAATAATTTTTTTACTAAATAAAATAGATGTATGTCAAAATTCTAAATCTATTGTGAAAATAAAATAGAAACTCATTGTCACAAAAACTAAACTAACAAAAACAAATATGTAAATAAATAACAAAAAGTTAAATTTTTTAAAAAAATTAGCATATATATTTTAAATGAGTAATTTATTTAGAAAAAATATTAAGATTAAATTTTCATATAAACATATAAAACTGTTATTTAAAAATATCAATACTACCAAAAAAACATTCATCTTAAATTATCAAAAAATTAAGCCATCTAAAACTTATAATTTTTGGGGAAATATTTAAAAAATTAATACAAAAATCTTAACAAATCAAAAATGATACTTTATGCTAATTACTGAAGAAAGCAATATAAAAAATGTTTAACTAACAAAAACCAAAACATAAATTATTTTTTACAACATGTCAATACAATTAAAATGAAAGTCCATATTGAGAATGTTAAATTAACAAAAAAGAGGATATTAACTTAATATTTATGTTATTTATTTGACAAAATCAATATAAACAGAATAAGTAAGAGAATAGAAAACTTAAATAATACTAAAAACATAACTAACAAAAATAATATAAATATTTAAGCTAATTATTTAAGAAATCAATATTAAGCAATTAATTAACTAAAAACTAAAACGAAAATTAAGTTTTACAAAATATTGTTTTTTAAAAAAAACACTTAAAAATATATTGACTTGATATCTGACTAAGTACTTAAAAAATTCATATAAAAATAATTAACTAACAAAACTTTATGTCTTCAAAATATCAATATTTTAAAAACAATGGTGTGTTAAAATAAAATCAAAATCAAAATTATCAAAGAAAAAATTCGTATAAAGTAAAATTAGCTTGATAATTAGACTAACTACCAAACAAATATTAAGTAAAAAAAGAAAATAATGGTATAAGCTTTTGAGAGAAGTTCACTTAAAATTTAGAATAACCAGTTATTGCATGTCAAAATAGCATTTTAATTAATTTAAAAGATGTATTTAATAAAAAAAAACATTTATGTAAAAGATATTAGATTAATATATATGCTACCTATTTGAAAAATCAATAACAAAAAAGATTAATTAAAAATATATATGTTTTAAGTATATCAAATCTGCAGAAAATTAGATAATTAAAATAAAATATAAAATTACCATCAAAGATATTTAAAATAACAAAAAACAAGATCTAAAAAGAAAATTAGTTTGAAATATAGTTTCAAAAACATTCATGATTTCTAAAATATTGGTGTTGACTATGAATAACCATATAAAGTTTTAATAGGTTATACAAGTTTCTAAATCAAACATATTATTTAAATTGACAAAGATTAATACCTTAGTTGCGTCTGGTTGTAAAATTAACATAGTAAAATACTACACAATTAACTTTTCATTCAAAATATAATAAGTAATAAAGTCGGATTTGTATACATATTTACTGCTTATAACTTAGTCAACATGAACAACACATGAGCAACATCCTTTAAAATTTTATTTAAATAATATAATATGACAAATCAAATTCGAATGAGAATATATGAAGATAAAATATTCAAATCAAAACATGAATAAACACACAAAAGATAAAAAAAAAAAAAAAACAGTGATAATATGGAGTCTCAACCTCATCTTACATGTTTAAAAATAAATATTAGCAAATAGTTGACTGCAAATAAAACAGATTTTATAAATTTAATAGAGATATAACCTAAAATTCGTAGAAGATCTGGTGGAGAAGCAAAAAGCAGTTTAACACGATTAGTGTAGCTTACTAACAAAAGTAAATCTGAATCAACATATATCATATATTATATATATATGTACACAACATTAGTGAGACATTTAGTAAAGAAACTAAATATTTAGACATATAAACCTTTAAAAAAAAAGAACCATAGAAATCCTAAGGATACAAAACAAAACACCAAAAATTTAGTAAGGATATCATTTTCTAAATCAAACATATGCACATCGAAGTTGGATAATTCGTTAGATGTCATTACTATGATTTTACTTAATAAGATTTATAATTTTATAAACAAAAATAGGAAATACTACATATTATGTCTTAATTTTTTATATAAAAGAAATTTTTTATAAATATATTATTGTTTTGATAATTTAAAAGATAGCTAAGAAATAAATTAAATTATTAATACATACGTGCGCGTAGCGCGAGTTAAAAACCTAGTAATATATAAAAGTTGAGGGCGTCCACATGAGATTAAAAGACTCAACCTGATTGGTCCACATCAGCATATTCATTAAATAAAAAAATGTTAAGTATGATTAGGACGGAAAATCTTGATTTAATTGGTCTACATCAGCTTTTTAATCAAACCAAAAATTGTTAAATATAATTAAAATATAAGTTAATTTAACAATTTATGTCCAACAAAAAAAAAGTAAACTCAATATGATTGATCCAAATCAACATATTTATTAAATCAGAAAATGTTAATATGGTTTAAAATATTAAAAGTTAAATAAAAAAATTAACAATTAACAATACATATATATAAAAAAAGTAATCATTGTCAATTACCAATTTTAAAAAAATCTACAACAACTCAATTTAACAATTAAAACAATGAAAACTGAATAAAAAATATAGCATAAAACTCTTGGAAGACATGGTGGAGAAGACAAAAATGGTTTTACATGATTATTATAGCTTCCTAACAAAATTAAATGTGAATCAACATGAATCATGAATTATATATGCAGTGGTACACAACATCAATAAGACTTTTAATAAAAAAAAATTAAATATTTGAATACATAAACTTTTAAGAAAAAAAGAACTATAAAATTTCTATGGAAAACAGAAAATAATACCAAGATTAGCAAGAAAATATTTCTTTAAATCAAATGTAAATGTATGTCAAAGTTGGATAATTCGATAGGTGTCATTGTTATTATTTTACCTAATAGTTTTTTAAAATTTATAAATAAAAATAGTATAAATTACACATTATATATTAATTTTCTTATATAAATGAAAATTTCTATAAATATATTATATTTTAATAATTTTAAAGCTAAAAAATAAACTAAAATATTAATACAGACTCGCGCGTAGCGCGAATTATATACCTAGTCATATAAATGAAAACCGAGGGAGTATATGATCTCTAGCAAAATATTCTTCTAAAGTCATCCAGCAAATAAAGTCTGTTGTTTCCTTTTGTTATTGTTTTTTTTTTTTGAACTTTCCTTTTCTCACTTGTTACTAAGCAAGTCAGTAAACTTTTGAAACAGCTTAACAATGAAGTTTCTTCCTGTGTATTTATAGAAACAATTCACAAGTATATATTATTTAATTTTCTTAAAGTTAAAATACTGATCTCCTAAATACATAATGAAATAATTATGTTCGGTATTTAGAAATCATTGACGTTGAGAATGAAAAAAGAAAAAAAAAATCATCACTGGCGAGCGGTCCGACCGGTGGGTGTACCGAGCTTTCCTTGCATCCAGTTCTGAAGCATTTGCAATGCTGCTTTTGGCTGATCCATTGGCACCATGTGTCCAGCATTGTGGACCTGTAAAAAAAATTTCCCATTTTAATTAAATTACGTTCAATCGATGGAAATATGTTCAGTTTATGGGTTTTGATTGGTTTACCTTGAGGAAGGTGAGCGAACCATGGTTCTTCATTAAACCGGCTTCTTTATTGTCTACATTGAATGGAACTGTCCCAGCTGATACAAACTCTTTTTTCCCTGACCATTCCATCTCGTGAACCCATTTCGAGTTTCCTACAAAACCAAGAAAAGTATATTCATTTAGTCTCAGCTAAACCGGTTGTGTGGGTGTAATTGTTTTCCTGTGGTTTTTACTGGCTAGGGGCAAAATAGAACCAAATTAACTAGAAAACCAAACCGAAAGAAACAAAATATATGAGCTATTCAATGTTTCTAAACCGGCCTATAACCTCTTAAACCATAACTTGTACTTGGACTAGTTAGGGTAGGGGATGTCCAATCTTATTTATCCCAACCGAAATATTTTTCATTGAACCAATCCGAACAGAATATAAACCGATTAAAAGCCAAGCTTTTTTTCTTTTCAAAATTTTCATATAATTTTAGTTCTTGAACCATTTCAAGTAAACCGAAACCGGAATCTGAACAAAAGGTTCGTATGGTCACTAAACACATGGACAGTATAGAGAGCAATGAAAGCGTACCGAGCCAATTGCAGATGAGATCGTATTCTCCGGCATAGATAAGCATCTTGATTCCATCTTCAAGCAGAGCTGGAATCCCAACCTCAAGATTCCGCATCCAGTCCATCTGCATCGCATCGTAGACAGCAGTACTGCAAGAAACGAACTCGATATCTCCCACACCTAACGCCGTACGAACGGATTTCTGGTTCAAGAACTTCTCCATGTTCGAGAAATCATAGCATAAGCTTCCTTTACATTGTTTCCTTACGTCGTAGTACTTCAAAAACAGAACAGAGAGGCCAAAACAGAGGACAAAGTCTTGTAAGGCAATTTCAAGAACAAAGAAGTATAAAATGGATTGTGTTTCTTGATGCTTACGTTTACGTTTCCAGCGATATCCATGATCTTTTGGAATATGTTGTTGCAGACAACGTAAGATGAAGCACATGCTTCTTCACTACCATCAGCGCCTGAAAGAAAAAATTTCATAAAGATCAAAAACTTTGAAAAGTTATTGTAATGTTTTAAAAAAAAAGAGGTTTAGAGATTTCTTACTGCATTCTTTGATGGATTCTTGACAAGTTGCGTAATTACGGTTGAGGTTATCGTGATCAGATTGTGTGATCAACTTCATGTCTAGCGCGTAATCGGCGTAAGCACCGTATTGGATCTCTGGGTTTGTTAAACCGTTACCGATCGCAAACCCCTGATGTAAACCGACGTGGTTTAATAAAGATAACCAAAAGAGGTGAAACAAAAAGATCAATGTAGATGTTTTTTTTACCTTGAGGTTAATGTGAGTTCCTTCTTTGTTCTTGTTTCCACGGTGAACCCTTGAAGCCAATGCTGGAATGTAATGCCCAGCATAGGATTCACCGGTAATGTAAAAGTCATTCTTCACAAATTGCGGATGTTCTTTGAAAAATGCCTGCAAACAAAGTGTCATGTCAAGATTCAAGATTCAAAATTTAAGAACACGTCTTATGTGATGAAACAGAGCAAACTATATCGAAATCTGAACCTGTAAAAAGTCGTAAAGGTCATTACTGACACCATCCTCGTCATGTCGGAGATCACTTTCGTCTGATGTGTAACTAAAACCGGTCCCGACCGGTTGGTCCACGTAGATTAGATTGGAGGCCTATAATATATTTAAATTATTATAAGTTAAAAGAAGTGGTTAAAATTATTTGGATGATTAAACGTGTTTTGGTTGACCAGTTTTTTTTCTAACCAACCTTGTCCCAACCAAAATCGTTCCAAGCAAGCGACGAGTTGTTGGAGACTGTGAACGGTCCGTTCTCGTAGAACAGAGCCAGTTCGCTGCTGCAACCGGGTCCACCGGTTAGCCAAATTACCACTGGATCGGTTTTGTTGATCCTTGACTCGAAGAAGAAATAGAACATCCTGTGAAATGAATTTAGCAATGGCAATCCAGTTTAGTCGAAATACCAAAGTAAACCGAGATGGTGTGAACTAGTTAACCGAATTGTTTCAAGCTCTTTCTTTTGGTGGTTTGATCCACATTGGTTTTAAACTTTTAATGGACGAAAACGTTTATAGAGAAACAAAATTTAAACTGTAATTGGTTTGAGAAAGCGTTTAAGGAAGCACGAGACAATTATAATCCCAAAGTCAACAACTGAACCGAACAGTTCCCGGTTTTTCTTCGGTGTTATGATCCGGTATTTGGATTTAGAGGAATGGAAATACGGCAGAACGGTTAATAGAAAAACCTACGTTAAACCGGATTGGTTGAACCGGTTCAGTTTATGGTTTATCAGTTATAATGGAAGTTACCTGGCTGCTTTTGAATTAGGAAGTTTGTAGTAACCCGCATGGTGACCGAACTCCTGAACCGAAGGCAAACCGGCGGAGTCACGACGGTCAAGCGCCGCCGGCAAATCGAATTCTCTCTCGACTAGCCTCGGAGCCTCAGAACCGTCTTCAGGGATGACATTGACGTCACGTTTAGGCATCAGATTGAAACCTTTGATTAGCCTCTCCGCCGTGAGAGACGGCAAACTCGCTGACGATGAGAAAGATAATGGGTCGTTTTTGATAGATTTGGAATTCAAGAGGGGCAAATGAGAAAAAAGGAAAATACAGAGGAAAAATGTGAGAAAATATGTCCTTGAGTCCATTTTTTGTTTTGTTTTGGGAGATTTTTTGTGATGTTCTCTGGCTTATAAGATGGAAGAGACGAAGGTGTATTTATAGAGTTGGCTTGTTCAGTTGTTCGTCTACACAAGGATCAAAAGCAAAAAAATATCTAATAGTATATTTTCCCAAATGTATTTTATTTTATTTTTATTATATTTGCCTACAAAAGTTGTCAATTTTTACTTTTTTGTTTGCCACCTCGAAAAAGGTTATCCGTTGCCAGAATCAATGAAAAAACCATCACATTTTTTGAACTCCTTTGTATTTTGTTTGTTAGAAGACACATTTTTTCGAATTCTTAACACAATCCCTAGTGAAAACGTTTAAAAATAATAATACAATGTATTCAGTTGAAACTAAAAACTATTCAATTGAAGCTAAAAACTATGTGGAGTAGAACATATCACTATGACAAAATTATGCGGAGATCTTAAAAACAATATATTCAATTGAAACTAAAAAATTATTTAGTTTTGAAAAGACTTCAATAAACTTAGTTTTTTTATATAAATAATTTTTGTAAATGCCTCGTAAAAGCTAAGATTATTGAAGTCTTTTCACAAAAAAACTAAGATTATTGAAATAGTGAATATTCTAAAAATTGCTTATTTTTAATGACTTGAGGTTAGGTGGACTTTTACTTAAAATCTAAAGATTTAGATTACATAACTTTTATAATGATTTAAAATATTTTTATAATTACAATTTCCCTACAGTCACCCAAAATAATCTTAAAAACTTATCAAATGAATTGAATACACCGAGTACACCTCCTAATTATTTGCAGCCACTCTTAGGATTTTTCTTCTTATGGTTTTATTTTTAGTTTGATGCTGTGATAAACCCCCACTTGCTCTTTCGAGAAGAAACTTGTATATGATTGCGCTTGTTCAAAAACTCAGACACCAAAATTAAATTAAGATGGATACACGTACCTACCGGAATATTAGAATCTTTAATTTTATATACATGAATTTTCGCAATTGCAATTAATTCGGTTAGAAAAAGACAAAGACAAAATACAGTGTATAATTGTGTGAACGCTAGCTATTTCGTTTGCTTTTGCTTACTGTCTGTCCAAATCCTTGCTTTAATTTAAATCTTGAGTATAAATTATGTGTTCTCTGTTAAAAGAATCGACATGGACAAATCAATGAGTGTCTTTGTTTTTTCTTTCTTAAAACATAATTAAACTTTTATCAACTTATCAAAGCTGTTATTTTGTTGGACTTGTACTACAGAACAACGCTTTAAGTAAAAAAGTAATTACAAATTTAGGCTTAAGAAATGACATCCGACAACGCATCATGAACCAACTTCCCAAACCATAATGGAGATGACTCTTATTCAAAACATGGTTTCACAAAAAAACAATTATAGTATATATAATCAATACAACAATAACATTAATGTCTCTCCTAGAGATGATACCTCACTATTTTTGAGCTTTCTAAAGATGACACCTCAGCAAAAATATTCACCAATCAAAACATTTTATTAATACAAATCATTTACTTATTTTAACTTTTAAATTTAAATCTATTAAAAACCCAAATACTTTTTCTATTAATCTTTATTTTATTTTTTTACGAAACCCAAGATCAAATAATTAATAACAGTCAATAATTTTTTTTTACCAAACTTAAGTCTAAATAATAAATAACAACAAATAAAACAATCTTTGTTTTTGATGGGCAACAAAATTTTCCATTTTTGATGGATAATGCGATTTTTTTGATTTTCATACAAAAATACAATTTCACAGTTTTTGCAGAAAAATGCAATTTGACGATTTTGGCAGAAAAAGTAATTTCTTAGTTTTATTAGGAAAACACGATTTCTCGGTTCGACGAGAAAACAATTTTTCTTGGCTTTGGCGGAAATATGAAATTTCTCTGTTTTGCTTGGAATAGAAGATTTCTTGGTTTCGGTAGGAAAAATGTGATTTTCAGTTTTGTTTGGAAAACCTAATTTATCGGTTATGGCGGAAAAAACGAATTTTTGGATTTTGCGAGAAAATGTGAATTTTTGGTTTTGGTGAGAAAATAAAAAAAATTGATTTTGACGGAAAAACAAAATATCTTAGTTTTGACAGAAAAATGCTCAGTTCTGATGAGAAATACAACTTTTCAATTTTGACAAAAATACGATTTCTTAGTTTTAATAGGAAATGCAAATCTACTGTTTTTGATTGATAATGCGATTTTTTTGTTTTTGTGCAAAAATATGACTCTTTAGTTTTCACGGAAAATTGGAATTTGACGATTTTGGCGGGAAATACAATTTTTCAGTTTGATGGAAAAGCAAAATTTCTCGATTTTGGCGGGAATAAGCAATTTCTTGGTTTAGATGGGAAATGCAAATTTTCAGTTTTTGACGAATAATGTGATTTTTTTAGTTTTTGCGGAAAAATGCAATTTCTTAGTTTTCACGGGAAAACACAATTTCTCGTGAGATAATGCAATTTTATGTTTTTGCGAAAGATTATAGTTTATTTGTTTTGGTAGGAAAGCGTGATTCTTGGTTTGACGAGAAAATGAATTTTTGGTTTTGGCGAGAATAGAAGAGTTCTCAGTTTTTGCAGGAAAATAATTTTTTTTTTGTTGATTTTGACGGGAATATACAATTTTTTTATGTTTTTGCAGGAAGATGAATTTTTTTTTTTTTGGGGTGAAAAACGTGATTTTTTCGGTTTTGGCGAGAAAACACAGATTCTCGCGGAAAAATAAAATTTTAGGTTTTAGGTTTGGCGAGAAAATATATATATATATTTTTTTGGCGGGAATATGCGCTTTCTCAGTTTCATAGAAAAATAAAGTTTTTTTTTTTTGTTTTGATGGGAAATGCAATTTTTCGGTTTTTGTAAGAAGATGAAATTTTTCTGTGCTAAATTTCCAAGTTAAAGTATGTTTATAGTAACCAAAATTTAATTATTTAACTTCAACTAAAACGATATTTCAACTGTTCAAACATAATTTTCTATTTAGTTCTAAAGCAATAGCAATGGTTTTGATATGAATGTTATCCATTATAGTTTGTTAGTTTTAGAAACATATGTTTATAATAAATATTTGATAAATAAATAAATTTTATAATTCAAGATAATCATATTAACTAATAAATATTTTTTTTTAAATGGCATTTTGTTTTATATAATTACAAAGGAAGATCAAGCGATAATTTATTAGATAAAATATATTATATTTGCCATTAGTATGAAAGTACTATAAATATATTGCTTTATTCTTAGACATACATATTTAATTAGTTAGCTAAACAAATTTTATAGCAAATTATAATTTTGAAAAATAAAAAAATTAAAGATATAAATACATAACTTAAACTAATAAAAAAAATAATACTCATTTACATTATAAAAATAATTTTATTATATTAAAAATATATTCAAAATTTAGAAAAATATCCTGCAGCGTAGCACGGATAAATACATAGTTTAATTAATATATACACTAGATGATACTGATAGTAGTGTCACCAAAATGATGTTACAACCATCTCGTTAAAACTTGGTTCAAAAAAACCATCTCGTTAATTGTTTTTTTTGGCTGAATTTTTATAAAATTATCTTTAGCCAAAAACGCTAAAAACTCATTTAAATTATACGAAATTTACTGGATATCCTTGAAAGAACTTTTTATTTATTTATTTTTTGTTGTTGTAACTTATTATTGATATATTTAATATGCGAAATACATATCTCCCGCGATTTACGAACAGACTACAAGTCTACATCACTATATGCATGTAAATGTTCAGCTACTCAAAATCAATTAGTAACCCCAATATAATACATGTATAATTTCGGCAGAATTTATCTCGTAGGTCCGATCTCGTAGGTAATATCCTTAAACCTGAAAATACAAAAAAAGAAAAAACAGATAATACGTCAGCTAATTCAAGGACACTTGTGTGAGCTCTTCTTGAAGTATTGTTCGTCATTTCTTCTACATACGGATCTTCACGAATCCATACCATGTGAAAACTATACACCAATCTGATTATTATGTAGTTTTATGCTTAAAGTTCACTGAAGATGCACCTTGAATGTCGGAGAAGCTATACATTTGACTGAGACTTGTGTCACACGGCCACACATTCAGAAGGTCTCTTTCTTTAATCTTCCTCCTATGTCATATCCAAGGTTTTCTCTGGAACACGTTACAACGAGAAACAATATAATAAAATATCTAAGCAACAAAATTTGCAATGTAATTAGGATCATTTTCTCCTTCATCACTTGATGTTTTGTTGACATGGATATACCAAAAAGGAAAAAAAAATTACCGGAATAGTCAATAGACTATATTAAATAAGTCTCACGAAACTCGGTGTTTTTGTTTATTTTTGTCCATAACTTTCTTTGTTTTTAGTTAACTCCATATCAAAATATAGTCTTCAATATTATGAGCGATAAGAATGAAATGAACATGGGTAATAAATAGATTCTTTGCTAAGAAAAGAAAATAGAAAACCGAAGTTATTAGTCTCATCATTTGTTGCATGCAAGGCATTAACTTCTCAAATTTCCCAACCAAATCGAATTTTAAAACAGAAAAGGAATTAATGCGTCGCGGAATTCCTTAAAATTTAAGGCCTCGACATTTTAACCAGTATTTATTTCTTCCCAATATTTCTTTCTCTTTGTAGTCGTTTTTTTGTTCTTTCTTTTTGTTGTTGTTATATAAGTATATATTATTGCACGTATTCTTTCTTTTCTACAATCTTAGGTCACACAAAACTGAAATTGAATAAGATGATGTAAACACTTATCCTTAGATATAATATATGCGTCTTATGTACCCTTATGGCCTTATCGACCGACCCAATTATTGCTTCACTCGTGGTTTTTTTCATACCATCGTAATAATATCATAGTAATCTAATAATTCAAAGATTATGTGTGAGAGTCTGACGACTCACAATTTCGAAAATATTACTTTAATCACTTTCTATATAAAATTATGTTAAAACATTAAATATGTAGTTTTATGCATCCAATTATTAAAATTTGGAACACTGGAAAAGTCATTCGAGGAACATAATGTGAAAACGAAGGTCTAATAATGATACGATCTGATTTTGAATATTCGTTTCTGATAATTACTAGTATCTGAATTCTAGAATAAACGTGAAGCTCACAGTTTCGAACGAATTTTCGGTAATCTAAAATTTTATTATTCGTTATAACGCCTTTGCTTCCCCCCACCCCCCACCCTTTTTAACATCATTACAACGCCTTTGCTTTATGCGCGATTTGTGCGTACTAGACACTAAAATTAAGATCACAACAAAAACATGACACTTATTTGAGGAAATGCCGTCTTCTACAAGTTTAAGATATATATTTGCGTATTTACATACACTCTACGCAACTATGCATTTATGTGCACATTGATCAATATGCGCGGACAAATATTACTATTATTGTAAACTAATTAATGCTTTATTTGAAAAATAAAAAAGAGTTTAAAAAGTTTGAACTCCAGTAAGAAAGACGAATATAAGAACTTCATTTCTTTCTTCTTTTGAATTTATAATTTTACAAAGAATAAAGTCACCTATTTATAGAAAAAACTTTATTTCATAATGAAATAAACTAATGTATAAAGACAAAACATATAGATAAGCATTATCCAAAATATATGGATAAGCATTATCTAAAACTTATGGATAAACATTATCTTTTAATATGCTAATGTATAAAGACAAAAGCAAATAGATAATCACCATCCATTTAACACTCCCCCTTGATTATCCGTCACTAATGATGTATTACGTACTGCTTCGTTAAAAACCTTATCATAGAAAAACCCGTGTGGGATAAAACCATGACAGGAAAAAGAGTGCAGTAGCGCTCCCCTTCCAAATGACGCCTGAGTATCTATTGCTGTGAAGTTGCATGCTGCCTCGTTAAAAGCATTTCCATGGAAAAAGCCAATGGGATAAAAACCATGATAAAGAGAAAAAGAGTACAACAAAAGCAAACTCCCCCTGGAAAAGATGGATCTCATCCTCTCTTCACAAATCTCGTAGATGCCGCATTCCAATACTATGAACATGTTTCTTGAATGTTGTAGTAGGAAGCGCTTTTGTGAAGAGATCAGCTGCGTTGTCACTTGAATGGACATACTGAATATCCACTTCCTTTTTTTTCTCGAGCTCTTGAGTATCTGAGAAAAATCTTGGAGGGATATGCTTCGTTCTATCGCTCTTGATATAACCTTCCTTTATTTGAGTGACACAAGCAGCATTGTCTTCAAACGCTTTTGTTGGTTCTTTGTCTGTGATTATTCCACTTGCTTCTTGTATGTGATGAGCTATCGACCGAAGCCATACACATTCTCTGCATGCTTCATGAAGCGCAATAATCTCCGCATAGTTTGAAGAAGTCGCGACCAAAGTTTGCTTTTGAGATCGCCAAGAGATAGCAGTTCCACCAAATGTGAAAACATATCCAGTTTGCGATCGAGCTTTATGCGGATCAGATAGATATCCTGCATCTGCAAAACCAACTAGACCAACCTCGGAGTTTCTAGAATAATATAATCCAAATTCAATCGAACCTTGAAGATAACAGAATATATGCTTTATTCCATTCCAATGCCGGCGCGTCGGTGATGAACTATACCTTGCAAGTAAGTTAGTAGCAAAAGCTATATCTGGTCTAGTACAATTTGCAAGATACATAAGGGCACCGATAGCCCTCATATAAGGCACTTCAGGACCTAATATTTTTTTCATTACCTTCACAAGGTCGAAATGGATCTTTGTCAACATCAAGTGGTCTATTGACCATTGGAGTACTCAAAGGAGTCCCTTTATCCATACTAAAGCGTTTCAACACCCTTCTAGTGTAATTTGATTGATGCACATATATTCCATCTTGGAAATGCTCTATCTGGAGCCCTAGACAAAATCTTGTCTTTCCAAAATCTTTCATTTTGAACTCATCTTTCATATGAGCTCTAGCATCATCATACTCCTTTTGAGTTCCAATCATGTTCAGGTCATCAATATATACAACAATGATCACAAATCCTGATGCGGATTTCTTAATAAACACACAAGGGCATATCGCATTGTTGACGTAACCTTTACTCAACAAATACTCACTTCAGCGATTATACCACATGCCTCCGGATTGTTTTAATCCATAAAGTGATCGCTGTAGTTTGACCGAACATAGCTCTTTAGATGCTTTAGGCATCTTTGATCCTTGAGGGATCTTAAATCCTTCAAGGATTTTCATGTATATGTCACTATCAAGTGAACCATATAGGTATGCAGACACAACATCCATCAAGTACATCTCTAAATTATTAGAGGCCGTTAGGCTCATTAAGTACCTGAATGTGATTGCATCCATGACCGGGGAATATGTTTCTTCATAATCTATTCCCGGTCTTTGAGAAAATCCTTGTGCCACAAGGCGAGCTTTATACCTTGTGACCTCATTTTTCTCATTTCTCTTTCTTACAAAGACCCATTTGTATCTGACCGGTATTACATCTTCAGGTGTAATAATTATCGGTCCGAATACGTTCTGTTTATTAAGGGAGAATATCTCATCCCTCATGGCAACTTGCCATTTATCCCAGTCAGACCTTCTTTGGCACTCTGACACGGACCTTGGATCTTGATCATCATTTTCATGATCGATCTCTTTGAAAACAGAAAAAGAGAACATTCCATCATCATCTTCTATTTCACTTCTAGCCCATAATTTTCCACTTTGGGCGAAGGAGATGGAAATCTCATATTTTTTTGCTTTAGATTCGTCTTCAGGACAAACCTCTTTACCTAGCTCTTCAGGAACTGGTTCAGATATGTCTTTCAGACATATACTATCATTTGGTTCTTCAGGAACCTTTTCACAAATGTCTTCAAGACATTTGGCTTTATTTGGTTCTTCCAGAACCTTTGCTTCCAATTTCTTTCTTTTTTGGGGATTTTTATCTTTTGATCCTACTGGCCTCCCGCGCTTTAGCTGAACCGGTTCATTTGCTCTATTAACATCAATATGTTCTTCAGGAACATTTATCTTTGATGGAGCATTAGCAGCGGGGATTTAGGACTTTGTCACCCTTCTTGTATCAATAAATGCACCAGGTAACTGGTTTGCCAATCTTTGTATATGTATAATTTTCTGAACTTCCACCTCGCGTTGGTTTGTAGGAGGATCAAGATAAGCCGAAGTTTTTGTACACTATGTGATATCATTTGGTGATTCTCTCAATCCTCCCCCTAACGCAGGGAATTAACTTTCATCAAAGTGGCAATCAGCAAACCGTGCCGTGAACATATCACCAGTTACCGGCTCAAGATACCTAATTATACTTGGTGACGAATACCCGATATATATTCCCAATCTTCTTTGTGGTCCTATTATTGTTCTTTGAAGTGGCGCTATAGGGTCATAGACCGCACACCCAAACACACGAAGATGGGATACATCTGGCTTCTGGCCAAATGCTAACTGTATGGGGGAATATTCATTATACGCACTTGGTCTTACCTGGACCAATGCCCTAGCATGCAATATAACATGTCCCCATACAGTGTTTGGATGATTTGCTCTCAAGATTAATGGTCTTGCAATTAATTGCAACCGCTTAATCAATGACTCAGCCATGCAATTTTGTGTATGAACATGCGGATGCTCAACATCGATTCCCAAAGACATACAATAGTCATTAAAGGCCGCTGAAGTGAATTCACCAGCGTTATCAAGCCTGACTTTCTTTATGGCATAATCAGGGAAATGCGCTCTCAACTTGATTATTTGGGCAATAAATCTTGCGAAAGACATATTTCTTGTGGTCAAAAGACACACATGTGCCCATCTACTAGATGCGTCAATCAACACCATGAAATATCTAAATGGCCTGCACGGTGGGTTAATCGGCCCACATATATCACCATGTATTCTCTCTAAGAATACAAGGGAATCATTCCCAACTTTGGCTGGCGAGGGCCTACATATGAGTTTTCCTTGAGAACATGCCTTACATGAAAACTCTCCCGATTGAAAAATCTTCTGGTTTTTCAAAGGGTGGGCACTCAAATTTTGCACAATCCTTCTCATCATGACTGAACCAGGATGGACTAACCTTTCATGCCATACTCTAAAGGTGCTGGTAAACTTTTGGTTTACCGCAACATGTGATTCAGCCATGGTTATCTTTGTGCAATATAATCCGGAGGACATCATTGGGAACTCTTCCAACTGATGTTTTCTCTCCGTTGTAATGCAAAGATATTCAGAGCCATTCTTATTAATAGTCTAAATATGATATCCATTTCTGCAGATATCTCGAAAACTTAATAAGTTCCGTTGAGACTCGGGGGAGTATAATGCATCTTGCACTACAAATTCTGTACCCCTTGGCAATGAAAAACTAGCTCTTCTGGAGCCTAGTATAATCTTTGCAATACCAGTTATAGTACTCACGCTTCCAGCGGAGACTTTCATTTTGGGACATGAGAAATACTTTTTATCCCTAAGGATTGTATGTGTCGTAGCACTGTCTGCTAGACAAGTATCTCCATTCATAGTCTCAAATTCTGATATTTTCTGAATTTAAATATTCATAAAAGATGCATTAATAAGTATTAAACACATACCTGGCAATACCGCTTATGGTACAATAGAACCTACAACAAAAACATTCAAATCAAAAGCATATAATACATCAAAACCATTAAGCTTTTGTCTTTTAAAGTCCAAACCATCATCCTTTTCTTTCATTAAATTTGTCCATCACACTTACTGTAAGTGGATTACTCAACATTCTCCCCTAGGAATGAAGTTAATTTAGTTGGACAAAACTGATGGTTTCTCATCACGAGTTTATTATATTATTAAGCTACGAGGATGATTAATATCAACTCCGAGCTTTGGGTGAATTCTCTCGCCTGGAAATTTAACCACTTATTTCCCAAGATCTTCAGGATCTTTACTCGTGATAGATTTATCATTTAAACCATCATGGATATAGTGGCGTAAAAAGATCATGGCTTCCGCCTTATTTCATCGAATATCGTTTCTGACATATCGATGATGCTCAAGAGATCATTTCTCTTTTAGATGCAACTTTGCACCTACCGCCCAAGACATATAATTCTTTCCACATAAGTCAAGAGTGGCGATCTCTAGCTTTGACAAATTATTACTCAATAGAAAAAGCTTAATTTGTTAGATTAAAAATTTGAGCATAGTAACGGCATAATAAAAGACAATAATTAAAAGCAATATGAGGAGGCAGAGCCTACCATACAATTGCTGATTTCATAATAAATAAATGAACAAAGATGGGGATTTTAATCTTCCATATAATAAATAAATATGATCTGAGACGACATAGTCTGCCATGTGATCATTTTTGACTGTGGAGGCAGAGCCTGCCATAACAATCAGCTCGGAGGAGACAAAGCCTACCATCCCGGCATAATAAATAAATAATATAATTATTTGACTGTGGAGGCAGCGCCTACCATAACGATCAGCTCGGAGAAGGCAGAGCCTTCCATCCCCGGTATAATATATAAACGGAGAAGGCATAGCCTATCTTTCCATAAACCATAATATTCAAAAGAAATTGAACATAAATGAATCTTACCTCTTTGGTATATAGACAAGTCAAGAGACGCTCGTGCTGATAACGTGTTGTAAACTAATGCTTTATTTGAAAAGCAAAGAAGAGTTTAAGAAGTTTGAACTCCAGAGAGAAAGAGAGAAACATGAACATAAGAACTTCATTTCTTTCTTCTTCTGAACTTATGATTTTACAAAGAATGAAGTCACCTATTTATAGAAAAAACCTTACTTCATAGTGAAGTAAGCTAATGTATAAAGACAAAATATATAGATAAGCATTATCCAAAACATATGGATAAGCATTATCTAAAACTTATGGATAAGAATTATCTTTTAATATGCTAATGTATAAAGACAAAAGCAAATGGATAATCACCATCCATTTAACAACTATGACTTTGTTATGCAAATTATATAGTATAGAATATTATATCTAATTTCAACATATCATATATTTTGATTTTTTTAAAATAAATTTTAAAATAAATTAAAATGTATTTATAATATTTAAATTAAAAATAGTAATTTTATTCTATTAAAAATGAAATTTCATTTGTATTTTATATATTGATTGTTCGACTGCAAAATACAATTGTGATTTATGAAGTTCGAACGTGTGGGAAGCAAATGTGGTAGAAATTTGATGAGCATTAAATATTTTGCACCTACCAAATAAGGCCGCAATGATGACGGTTAAGGAGAGACGAAGCAAGTCAGTAACCTCCCTTCTGATCATACACAAGGAGGAGCCCGGTCTGATCGAAGATGATGACAAAGAACGATTAAGAGGGTAATAGCAAGAACTCCCATAGCCTTAACCTGGATCGGCCCGTAACCAGGTATATTCTATAAAATGCACTCCTCGCACCAACAGTGAGGGGAGGAGAATTTATAGAGAGATCACTTCATCTTCTAGCTTCATAATCTCAGTCTCAAATAATAAAAGCTCGAGTTGATAGAGGACTTTGTTCCCCTGCTTTTCCGATATCTTTGCATCTTCCTATCAGTTACGTGTCTTGTCTGACTTGAGCATCATAGCGTAATCGGAAGGGCAACCCCTTTCTGATTCATCGAGACTCATTTTTTTCTTTCCTCCTCTGCAGGCTAACCCATCCCCCCAGAGTTTGAATCTCCCTCGCAGGTCTGACAGCCTATCAGATCCTCCCACGTGGCATCCCAAAATTTGCTCCCGAACAGTTGGCACTAGAAGGAGAGGGGAAGAACAAGCCTGATGTCGAACGAAGGAAGTGATCCAGCAAGCCCACCAGAGACGGTCACCCGAGGAGACTACACGCGGGGAACCCCCAACCAGGTTCCCCCGATGGCCTCTCCAGTCCCGACATTCCGACAGATGCTGGACTATGAAGATGTATGCCGTCTTTGAGCAGATCTCGAGTGGGCTATGGAAAAAAACCACCAGCTAGAGCACCAGGCCGGACAGGCAAGCACGCCTCTTGGCCACGCTACTGCAAGACCCCTGGACGCGGATGGTCCAACGATCTCGGTGGGCCAAAATGCTCAAGTCCGCCCTGGCCCAGAGTGACATGGACCATTCACGACATTACGGTCTGCGGATGGGGCCAAAGGACGGCGAGCAGCGGTCAACACCATAAATCGGATCGCTGGGCCGGCGGATCTGGATCAGATCATCTGATACAAACTCGAGTGGGGAAGTGAGCTAGTAGGCCTTCGGTACGAGTGTGGGATGGATGAGGTTGTCACTAGCCGAGATACTCAGGCTTATGACCCGTGGGACGTGATAGAGGGGTGATGGTCACGCGGTATGGTGGAATGATCACACGGTACGAGTGGGTCGGATGATGGTTGGCCGAATGGTCGAGATACTCAAACCGTAGGGCCGGTGGAAGAAGGGAACAAATAAGCTAGAACCGGGGGTGGAATGAAGTGTACCACAAGGGTTATGGCAATTCTCTTGATACAACACGATAACTCTTAATATTTGGAGGTACTGGTCTCACAAAATAAAGAGCAAAACTCAAGGAAAGTTCTTAAGAAAATTCGGTATTTTATTGATCAAAGTTAAAGATACACTGCTGTGAGAGGGGACTTTATAAACTAGTCCAAACAGCTATGCCCTTCTTGGGGTCTTTGGAAACAAATTACATTAAAATAAAAGCAAGAAATCAGGCTAACATTTGCCTTACTTATTTAAACGAAAATCAACATAAATGTAATAGAAATAACAACTAAGTCTAGGCTGCAAAAGAGATTGAGAATCATTAGTCAAAATGTAATGAAAATAATCATAAACACTTACCTTGTTTGTTTTTAAGTTTCAATGATTCATCTCTTTAATCCCCTTTGGTCGTGGCTTTATGGGTCTTGGGCCTTGCTTGAGATGACAAAGAGATTGTAGCCGTTGTTGTGCTTAGAGAAAAGAGGCCAAGCTTCCTGGATTTCCTTAACTCCGAATGGGCCTTTGGCAGCTTGATCCATGTCATGAAGTTCTTGATCATCAGCTTGACGTGCAGCTAACATGATGGCTTGATTATACTTGTGCTGCAAGACCCTTGCTCTTTCCCTTGTAATGGCTCCGGTGGGAACTTCAAGCACTTGTGGTTCGGTCAAGTCAGGTTCTTCTTGGATGTCTTCATCATTCCCTCCCTCTTGAATAGGTTTTGGCCTCAAAACAGGTTCATCTGCAAGAAATGGAGCTAAATCAGAAACGTTAAAGGTAGAAGATACATTAAACTCACCTGGAAGTTCAAGGCGGTAGGCGTTGTCATTGATCTTCTCTAGAATCTTGAATGGGCCGTCTCCTCTTGGTTTTAGCTTTGAACTCCGTTGGTTT
This sequence comes from Thlaspi arvense, assembly GCA_911865555.2. Lineage (NCBI taxonomy): Eukaryota > Viridiplantae > Streptophyta > Magnoliopsida > Brassicales > Brassicaceae > Thlaspi > Thlaspi arvense. The sequence goes on from OU466861.1 coordinate 13,471,084, forward strand.
GAAAATCTTTCTTGTCTCATGTGTAGCCAAACCCATTCTCCTGGTGTAAACACAACTTCTTTTCGTCCCTTGTTGGCGTGCCTTGTATACTGTTCTGTCCTCTTTTCCAAGTTTTCTTTCGCCTTCTGATGCAATTTCTTGATAAACGCTGCTTTCTCCTCTCCTACTAAGCTTACTGCTTCAGCTGGTGGCAATGGTGTTAAGTCTAGAGGTGTTGTAGGGTTGAATCCGTAGACTATCTCAAAGGGGGACATCTTGGTGGCTGAATGCTGTGCTCGGTTGTAAGCGAACTCTATGAAAGGTATACACTCCAGCCAATTCTTCATGTTCTTTCCAATGGTGGCTCTTAGCAAAGCTGATAAGGTCCGGTTTACTACCTCCGTTTGCCCATCTGTTTGGGGATGACAAGTTGTAGAGAATAAGAGCTTTGTCCCTAGCTTCTTCCACAAGGTTCTCCAAAAATGGCTGAGGAACTTGCTATCTCTATCTGATACGATGGTCCTCGGTACCCCATGTAGCCTTACTATCTCCTTGAAGAACAATTCAGCAGTTTGAGAAGCGTCATTCACCTTGGCGCATGGTATGAAGTGTGCCATTTTTGAGAAGCGGTCCACTACAACGAATATGGAATCCTTGCTGCGAATCTTCGGGAGTCCAAGTACAAAATCCATGGAGATGTCTACCCAATGTGCCGTGGGGATGGGCAAGGGTAAGTATAACCCATGAGGATGCACTTTAGACTTGGCCTTCTTGCATGTCACGCATCTAGCACAATGAGCTTCTACGGTCTTCTTGAGGTGTGGCCAGTAAAAGTGCTCCTTGACGATAGCTAGTGTTTTGTCTACTCCAGAGTGACCCATGAGTCCTCCACCGTGAGCTTCCCATACGATCAAATCTCTAAGAGAGCAATGTGGGATGCAGAGCCTCTTCTCTCGAAATAGGAAGCCTTCGTAGATGTAGAACTTGCCTTGTCCTCCGTTGTTGCAACTGTTGTAGCTCTCTTTTAGGTCATCATCCTCGTGGTATAGCTCCTTGATGTACTCAAATCCCATTACGTTCGCCTCCATGGTTGATATTAAAACATGTCTTTTAGAAAGAGCGTCAGCCACAATGTTCTCCTTTCCCTTCTTATACTTGATAATGTAGGGAAATGTCTCTATATACTCCATCCAACAGGCGTGTCTCTTCTTTAGGTGAGTCTGTCCTCTGAGGTGCTTCAGTGTCTCGTGATCAGTATGCACTACGAACTCCCTTGACATCAAATAGTGTTGCCATGTTTCCAGCGCTCTTACTAAGGCGTATAGCTCTCGGTCATATGTAGGGTAGTTTAGCGTGGCACCTCCTAGCTTCTCACTGAAAAAGGCTACTGGCTTGCCTCCCTGAGTTAATACTGCTCCAATGCCGACTCCTGATGCATCACACTCCACCTCAAATGTCTTGTCAAAGTCGGGTAAGGTTAAGACTGGTGCATTGGTGAGCTTCTCTTTAAGGTCTTCAAAGGCTTTTTGTTGAGCTTCTCCCCATGCAAACTCTATGTTTTTCTTGATCACAGCCGTGAGGGGAGCCGCTACACTGCTAAAATCCTTCACAAACCAGCAGTAGAAGCTAGCTAGGCCATGGAAACTCCTTACTTGGCTAATACTTGTTGGCGTAGGCCACTCCTTAATGGCTTTTATCTTCTCATCATCAACCTGTAAACCCTGCGAGCTTACAACAAAACCTAGGAAAACTATCTTATTAGTGCAAAATGCACACTTTTTTAAGTTTGCATAAAGTCCTTCTTGGCGAAGTGTCTTTAATACAAGCTCAAGATGTGATACATGATCATCTAAACTCTTGCTATATATCAAGATGTCATCAAAATAGACAACAACAAATTTACTTATATAAGCTCAAAGAACCTGGTTCATTAGTCGCATGAAGGTGCTAGGAGCATTGGTTAAGCCAAAGGGCATGACCATCCATTCATAAAGCCCCTGCTTAGTTTTAAAGGCTGTCTTCCATTCGTCGCCTTCTTTCATTCTTACTTGATGATATCCGCTCTTCAAATCAATCTTAGAAAACAAGTTAGCTCCACTTAATTCATCAAGCATATCATCTAACCTTGGTATGGGATGGCAGTATTTGATGGTGATATTGTTTATAGCTCGGAAATCTACACACATACGCCAAGAGCCATCCTTCTTGGGTACCAATAAGACTGGTACAGCACACGGGCTAAGGCTCTCCCTTACATAGCCTTTGTCTAGTAACTCCTTAACTTGTTTCTCCAACTCCTTTGATTCTTCAGGACTCATCCTATAGGCGGGTTTGTTGGGTAACGCTGCTCCTGGTATGAAGTCTATTTGGTACTCAATGCCTCTCAAAGGGGGTAATCCTTCTGGCATATCCTCGGGAAAGACGTCTCTAAACTTGTCTAACACGCTAGTGACTTCCATTGGTAGCTCTTCTAAGCTGTATCCTGCGCTCAAAACTTCCTTAAAGATCATAAGTAGCAAAGTGTGTTTTGATGCATAAGCCTTTCTAACGTGACTAGATTGAACCAGAAAGTTTGGTTTAGCAATAATATCTTTCTCCTTAGTCATTTTCATTTGCAAATCATGAACTTGAGAGGGCGTGAGAGGTGCTAAACTGACTTTTCTTTTATCATGCATGAAAGTATACATATTAGTCCTACCATCATGCTTAGTTTCTTTATCAAACTGCCAAGGTCTACCTAGCAACAAATGACCAGCTTGCATAGGAACCACATCACAAGTTACTTGATCATTATATTTACCAACACTGAATGGTATAACAACTTGATCACTAACTTTAAGCTCTACCTTATCATCGAGCTACCTTAGCCTATAGGGCCGTGGGTGTTTAGTTCTCTCAAGGCCAAGCTTTTCAACCATGTGAGCACTTGCTACATTGGTGCAAGACCCACCATCAATAATAAGATTACATACCTTGCCTTTAATGGTGCAACGGGTATGGAATATGTTTTCTCTTTGTATGATCTCGGTTGGCTCTACCATGGTGCTCAATACTCGCCTCATCACTAGTAGTTCTCCAGAGTCAGGGTATTCAATGTCACCAAACTCGTCATTCTGCTCCATATCAGCCTCATCAAGGGATTCATAGTCGCCGTTTTCGGTTAGGAGCATGACTCTTTGGTTGGGACATTCTCTCGCCATATGTCCTCTACCTCTGCACTTAAAACACGTTATGTCTCTAGAACGTTGAGGGTTTAAAGACTTACTTGGCTCTGTTCGGTTATCTTTGACATTGTCTAGAGCTTTCCCTTTGTACCGCGAATCTATCTCGATGCCTTTGCCCTTATCCATCGGTTTGTTGATGTTTGGGTTCCAAGAGCTTTGGGGTTTGATTCTGGCACTGCTCGTCTTACGTTTGATATATTGCTCAGCTTGAATGGATAGATGAAAGAGGTCTTTGATGTCACGGTATACTTGTCTCTCCACTTTTCGGCTGATCCTCTCTTGTAAACAGTCTAGAAACTGAGCCATCAATGCTTCCTCATCGTCATGCAGCTCCAAGCGGTTCCTCAAGCGTTCAAATTCCTCATAATATTCTTCCACTGACCTAGTTCCCTGTTTAAGAGAACGAAACTTGCGTTGTAAGTCTCTATGGAAATGAGGAGGGATATATCTTTGACGCATAAGGTCTTTCATGTCCACCCATGAATCAATGAACCGTTGGCAGTTTCTCCTTCTGTCGGCTACTATTCTGTCCCACCAAATGAAGGCGTTGTCCGTGAGCTGAGCTACGGCTAGTGCTATCCTCTTAGGGCCGGGATGATTGTAGTAGTCAAATATATGGTCCATTCTCTTCTCCCATTCGAGATAATCCTCGGGATCAACTTTACCGGCAAAGTTAGGCGCGGTTAGTTTGATATTCCCTTGGCTTTGTCTCGTGTGAGGGTCGTATGGCTCATCTTCTTCATACTCCTCCCTTTGTACTTGTCTCCTCCGTACGCGGTTTGTTCTTGGGGGTGGATCCTCGTCATCCTCTTGAGAGTCATCGTCACGTAGCTGTTCTCCATTCGTAGGCTCATTGATGTGAATGCCGTTGTGTCGTTGAGGATTGCCATGGGGGTTGGTAGTACCAAACCCTCCAACGTTTCTCACAGGCCGTAAGGGAGCGCGAGGGGTCTGTTCTACACGAGTGAGACGTTCCCCCACTTCTTGCCTAAAGGCTTGAAACTCTTCCCTCATCATGGCCATCATTTGACTGACCGGATCATTTGCATTGCTAGCTTCTTCTCCCATGTCGTTTTGATTTCAAGTCCCTTAAACCAAAGAATAAATGTGATTAAGACCTTTGAATGAATACAATACAGTCCAAGATGATATTATGGTAAGGCAGTACTCGAATCAATTAGGCAAATGGTGATTGTTGACAAGGATCTAAAAATGGAAACCGTGATGAATGCAAATGAATGACTTAAACCAAAATTTTTTTTTTTTAACTTTTTGATTGAAACTTGATAGAATTCGATTTAAATGAAGAATGATAATTAGCTAGCAATAACAAGGAATGAAGGATATTTTTTTTTTTTTTTTTTTTGTTTAACGAAATGAAATGAAAACACTAATATGAAATGTAATGAAAGATGTGAAAAGGATAGATGCAACCTGGGGCTGAAGGAACTTCAGCTCTGATACCAAAAATGATACAAGCTCGAGTGGGGAAGTGAGCTAGTAGGCCTTCGGTACGAGTGTGGGATGGATGAGGTTGTCACTAGCCGAGATACTCAGGCTTATGACCCGTGGGACGTGCTAGAGGGGTGATGGTCACGCGGTATGGTGGAATGATCACACGGTACGAGTGGGTCGGATGATGGTTTGCCGAATGGTCGAGATACTCAAACCGTAGGGCCGGTGGAAGAAGGGAACGAATAAGCTAGAACCGGGGGTGGAATGAAGTGTACCACAAGGGTTATGGCAATTCCCTTGATACAACACGATAACTCTTAATATTTGGAGGTACTGGTCTCACAAAATAAAGAGCAAAACTCAAGGAAAGTTCTTAAGAAAATTCGGTATTTTATTGATCAAAGTTAAAGATACACTGCTGTGAGAGGGGACTTTATAAACTAGTCCAAACAGCTATGCCCTTCTTGGGGTCTTTGGAAACAAATTACATTAAAATAAAAGCAAGAAATCAGGCTAACATTTGCCTTACTTATTTAAACGAAAATCAACATAAATGTAATAGAAATAACAACTAAGTCTAGGCTGCAAAAGAGATTGAGAATCATTAGTCAAAATGTAATGAAAATAATCATAAACACTTACCTTGTTTGTTTTTAAGTTTCAATGATTCATCTCTTTAATCCCCTTTGGTCGTGGCTTTATGGGTCGTGGGCCTTGCTTGAGATGACAAAGAGATTGTAGCCGTTGTTGTGCTTAGAGAAAAGGGGCCAAGCTTCCTGGATTTCCTTAACTCCGAATGGGCCTTTGGCAGCTTGATCCATGTCATGAAGTTCTTGATCATCAGCTTGACGTGCAGCTAACATGATGGCTTGATTATACTTGTGCTGCAAGACCCTTGCTCTTTCCCTTGTAATGGCTCCGGTGGGAACTTCAAGCACTTGTGGTTCGGTCAAGTCAGGTTCTTCTTGGATGTCTTCATCATCATTGCCCAGAGAATGGCAGAGCATATGGGCAACATCAACACACGGTTGTCACAGATACTAGAGTTACCCCTGCAAGTAACTCAAGTTACAAGGGAGTCATATAACGACTCACCCTTCTCAGAAGACATCGCGAACACCGATGTACAACAAAATTTGGACACCCAGCTATGAAATCATACGAAGGTATCAGCGATTCCAAGGATCATATCGCCCAGTAAAAGCAAATAATATTCTCACCGTCTCCTCTGTTGTACATCAGGAAAGCTTGCCTCTGCAAAGGCTTTGGCGCAATGCTCTCGGAGCCCGCCCTAAAGTGGCTGATCAGTCTCCCTAACAAGACGATCGACTCCTTTTCCCAGCTGCATAACCTGTTCGTCCAATAGTTTGCTAGCAGCCGGAAGTCAGCCCGGGGCATGGGACACTTATTCGATGTCAGCCAAGGAATCGAAGAGACCCACCGGTCCTACGTCGCTCATTTCAACGCCATCCGAGTGGATATACCTAGCTGCCACGAAGTCACGACAGTACACGCTTTCAGGAAAGGACTCCTGAAAGGCTCGAGATTCTATGAAGATCTGACCAAGAACGAGTGCGCTACCATGGAAGATGTCCTGAACTACGCCCACATGCAAATCCGGTGGGAGAGCGACCCAGATCACATAGCCACGATCGCGCTGATACAAGACTTTTTATGTCTTGTGACTCAATATATCTTGAGTCTTAAATCAAGTCATTGCAGCATAAGAGGTTATCAATCCTTCATGGGGATAGTGTAGAGAAGATTCAGAAGCTTGTTTAGCTAAGCCTAAAATGGGGATTCTAAAAGAGCTTACACTTAACAAGGAAGTAAATGCAAACAAGTGATCAAACAAGCAAACTAAGATCAACTCTAAAGTAAGAGATTTATACTTAGCAAGAGTAATATCAAAACAAGAAAAACAAAGCAATATAAGTTACTTAAGCAATAAAATGCTAATGGTCTCAAGATGGGATTAGGTCACTTGATCAGCTCATTCAGGAATTTCAACAAGCACTTGCAATGCATCAAAACTCCTATGATCATGAATAACTTTACTAAGGCCAATCAAGCATTAAGAACAGTAAACAAGTAAAGATATGAAAGAATTAAGCACTAGACACCATTAACAACATTCAAATTACCCTAATCACAAAAACTACTCACTAACTATACTCATAACCATAAGAATATAACTAAGCATGGTTAAAGGATGATAAACAAATAAACACAAGTGCAAAACTTTTTAAAATGATCCAAGATTGATATCTTTCATAATTGCATCATTTAGGATTGCATCTAGTTCATGTTTTAGTCTTCTCTTGCATGTTTTCCTTCTCTCTTGTCCTACTTTCGTTTAGTTTTAGACTTAGGTTGCATTTAGGGTGTAGTTTGCATTTTGTTTGCATAAGAAATGTTTTCAGGTACCTAAGGAGCCTTAAGAGACATGGTGGAATCTTGGGAATGAATTAAGGAGTTGCCCCATCAAGGAGAATCAAGAGGGGCCAAGGAATGCATTTCGAAGCCAATGTCGACCTCTAATGTCGTGCGTCCAGCTCGACATCTAAGTGCAGTGCCGTGCCTAGGTTCAAAAAGGGTTGAGGCGAATATAAAAGATAGATTTTTTTTTTAAAGAATCTAAAATGTGAAAAGGTAAAACAATATCTTAAAACTATTGCGATATAATTTTTCTTCCTTTTTTTTCAATAAACTCTTTTACCAAACTCTCATTATCTATATTCCTAAGTAGGTCTCTTTCTATAGATATGATATCTAAATCATTCAATCTTTCTTGTGACATAGTTGATCGCAAATAAGACTTTGTCAACTTCAATTTTGAAAAGCTTATTTCCGTAGTGGTAACTGAAACTGGAATCGTGGGCAATATTTGATAAGCAGTCCATGAGTTTAGATAACACTCTTCTATTCCTTTCAAATACTTCAACACTTCAACTGGTCTCTTATAATCTTTTGGCAAAGCTGCTTTTAGAATCGTTAGTTCAAAAAACAAGTCATCCCCAATGACATCAGAATGATCTCCATGCTTTAACGAGGCTTCACGATTCCTTTTTATTTGGGATTTTCCTATTCGGTTTTGGAATTGAATTCTATATTTTCTTTTTTCTAAATTCTTTCCGGGAAAAAAAAACTGACGATGATGTTGGTCGAACTCAGGTCCGTAAACATTAACCTTCTCTCAAATGCCACTCTGATACACCAACCTTTAGTAATTTAAACCCTCAAACATTTTCTTATAATTTGCTTACCTGAGGCAAATGCCTTTTTGAATACACTATAGGCACGGCTCTGTCCAAGTGTCAACCAGCAATATCGCACGACATCTTCATACCGAGAGGGAAGGAATCTATGTCACGCATCAATGGCAAGCATGAAGGTCGACATCCAGAGACAGGACATCAATGTCGAGCATCCATGGCGCACGACATCTTTGGCCTGAGACTCACGAGAAGCATGGTGACCATGGATGTCGACCATCATCAGCTCGACATCGAGCAGCCGAGGACCAATGTCTACCATCTAGCTCGATATCCTCTAAACCGAAGTCCATTTATTTACAAATTTACCACTCGGCTTAAGATCATATAAATAATTAAAATCCACAATTTCTGGGATCATGCTATTATCCATTGGTTTCTTTCCTCTTTTGTTCTTAATCAGATTTGTAGTTTGAATCTTTGCTTGATTTTAATAAGAGCTTGCGTTTCTTTTAATCTTTTCTTTCCCTAATCATGATTAGCTTTCTCTTCTTCATGGATTTGATGGTTTTCACCATGATTATTGAGTAGTCTTTTTAGGGGTTTGAGATGGGTTAGATTTAGGGAATTTGATACTTGATCCATGTTAGCTTAGTGTTAATTCTTCCATTTCCTTTCTTATTTGATATGTTTAATGCCTGATTAGCCCTAGCTAAGTTGATAAGGATTTTAGGGTCAATTTATGCCCACCAAGTGTTTGTTGAAATGCCTGAATTGCAAAGTAAGAGAATTGCTTATACTAGCTCAAGAGATTGACTGTCTAGGGAGTAGTTTGTCAATATAGGATTGAATATTTGTCTTATTCTGTTTATCATTTCACTAATGAGAATTAATTTTTGACTTGATGATTAGCCAAGAGATAAGTGCCAAGAGATTAGATTAGTCATATATATGAATTCTATGCATAAGGAATAACATTCTATGAGTTTGTAAGCATCATTGATTGAGTAGAGAGTTTCCTAATATCAATTATCCCATCTTAAGTCCTGTTTTTTCTTTGTTCTATGCCAATTTCGAATTTGCCTTAGTTATTTGTCTTGTTTTGCTTAGTTTTGAACTTTTGCTTGTTGCTTGCTCTTGTTAAGACTTCAAGTTTGCTTTGATCCTTTAGGTTGTTAGACATTTAAATCTTCTTGCTTGGCTTGAATTAGGAACTCAATTGCATTCTTACTGTTTTAAATCTCCCCTTATGGATTGACTAAAATCAATGCTACAATGAATAGTGTAAGCTTAAGGATTGAATAACATAAAAGCTTACATCAATTTGGCGCTGTTGCCAGGATTTGTAGAGATCTTGAGACCACGCTTTCCTATTTTTGTTTTTGGTTACTAACTACTTTCTTTAGTCTAGAATTTCTTTTGTAGGTACCAAAATACTTGCTCTTAAGTGTCTAAAACTACAACTGAAGTGCAAGATCAAAGATTTTTTGGTTCACAACAGCATAAATCAGTTGTTGAAGCACGGAAGAGCATTCATATGTTGCTGGTTTTTGGTTTGCAAGGTCTTCAAGGTCCACAAGGGATCCCAGGCTTACAAGGACAACAAGGTCCACATGGTTTACAGGAGCTTGGGGTATGAGAGATCAAAGACCCTCAAGACCTATAGATGCTGTAGACATACCATCTAGCTATGCCTCAAGACAAGGTATCTTTCCACCTATGGAGTCTCATCACTATGAGATAAAGAGCAGAATGATTGCTATGGTATAGGAAAGGAAGTTCTTTGGCTTGCCTAATCAAGAACCTCTTGAGCATTTGGACCACTTTGAGAGAGTTTGTGCTATGACAAAGCTTAGTGGGGTTTCAGATGATGGATTCAGGCTCAGATTGTTTCCATTTTCTCTTGGTGATAGAGCTCAAATGTGGGAAAAGTCTTTACCACAAGGAAGCATCACCTTTTGGGAGCAATGCAAATGAACTTTTCTCAACAAGTTCTTCTCTCCTTCTAGGACTGCAAGATTCAGGAATGAGATCTCTAACTTCAAACAATGGCCCAATGAGAGATTTGGAGACACTTGGGAAAGGCTTAGAAGCTTCACTCAGCAGTGCCCTCATCATGGTTTCACCAAAGAAATGCTTCTCTCAAGCCTCTATAGAGGTGTTCTACCAAGAGTAAGAGTCTTTCTAGACACAACTAGTAATGATTATTTCCTTGAGAAAGATGTTGATTAAGGTTGGACACTAGTAGAGAACATAATGCTGAGTAATTGGGATTATGTTGATGAGTTTGAGCAGCATGAAAAAGCAGCTGAAAAAAGTTGGAAACAACAAGGCAAGAGATGATGGCTTTGCAAGAAAGAATGGATATGTTGTTCCATGAGACCAAGAAACCTCTACATTTTGTTGGTGAACATGGTCAAAACCAAGAAAAGGATGTGAGCGTTATCCATAGCCAAGGTGATTACAACGAACACCATCCCTACAACTATAATACATCTTACCAACAATACTATGGAGGCTCTCTACTTCAGAACCATCAATGCTCTTCATCTCAACAACATGGCGCCTATAAACAGCAGCTAGGGAGCATGATACCTCCCACTACTACAATGCAGCCTGCCTTGGCGCCAGCTCTTCAACAACAACCAAGCTCTCAGCTTTCTCAAGATTTGGACATCAAGCAACTTCTATTTCAAATGCAGCAAGCTCAAACTGCTAAAATCCAAAAGAGTATAGCTGAAGTTCATCAAAACTTCCAATCCCAATTAAACTCCTTGACCATGCAGCTGAGCAAACAAGAGAGCCATGCTCAAGCATCTTACTCTCCACTTATAAGGGAGCACATCAAAGCTGTCACTTTAAAGAGTGGGAAGTAACTTCCTCCTAGATTGAATCCTATCATTCACAATGAGGACATTGAGGAACAAGAAGACGGGGTGAAGTTAAAATAGGATGAAGTGGTTCAAGATGATGAAGGTTCAAATAACAGCAAAGCCAAAGAAGTGGCTAAAGAGAAACCTAAAGAGGCGCCTAATGAGTTAGACAAGGAACCAAGATACATTCCTCCTCCCTACCAGCCTCCAATAACATTTCCTGGAAGGTTCAAGAATCAATTGGTTTCTAAGTATAAAGGCCTCTTTTATGAGAAGATGAAGAAAATAAAGCTTACTATGCCTTTGCTTGATGCCTTTGTGTTTATTCCTCCTTACCATAAATTTTTGAAGGATGCTGTGGTTGAGAGAACAAAAGACCTGCAAGGGATGGTGATGCTAACTCATGAATGCAGCGCCATTATCCAGCAAAAAAAAGTGACTCCCAACAAGCTTGGTGATCCATGAAGTTTCACCTTACCTTGCTCTATAGGCCCTCTCATCTTTAAGAACTGTTTGTGTGATTTGGGAGCTAGTGTAAGCCTTATGCCAGTTTCCATTGCTAGGCGCCTAGGATTCACTAAGTTCAAGGACTGTAGAATATATTTGGTATTGGCTGACAGATCAGTGAGACTACCCAAGGGACTGCTTAAAGATGTACCGATCAGGATTGACAACCTAGAAGTTTCTACTGATTTTGTTGTTCTTGAAATAGATGAAGAACCTAAGGATCCTCTTATCCCTGGAAGACATTTCTTGGCTACTGCAGGAGCTGTTATTGGTGTCAAGTAAGGAAATATTGAGCTACATTTGGGAAAGGAATGGTTCTTAAATTTGATATCAAGCAGATTATGCAACAGCCTACCATAGAAGGCCAAATGTTCAAGATTGAGACCTTAGAAAGCCTGCATGATGAGGTTCAATAGGAGTCGTGCTGTGATGATAAACTCCAAGTTGCTTTGACAAAGGAGCATGGAGAGAATGGTCACTTAGATAAGGATTGGTTGGGTTATATGTTAAGGCTTGACTCTCACAAACCTTTAAAGAAGAGGAGCCATATGAAGAGTTGGGTTACAAAAGGAAAGAGGTGCTCTCAGTCCAAGAAGCTGGCTCTCCAAGCAATGAAGCTGACTCCAAGGAGCAAAGCAACATATGAGAGGACTGGAGTGAGCTCAAAGCACCCAAAGTGGACCTCAAACCACTTCCTAAAGGGCTAAGGTATGTTTTCTTAGGCTCTAACTCTACTTATCCTGTAATTATCAATAAAAACCTCAATGATGATGAAATCTCTGCTCTTGTCAAAGAGTTAAGGAGGTTTAGGAGTGCCATTGGATATTCACTAGATGATATCAATGGCCTATCTTCTAACTTTTGTACTCACAAAATTCATCTAGAAGATGATACAAAAACCTCAACTGAACCTCAAAGAAGATTAAACCCAAACCTCAAAGAAGTAGTTGAGAACGAGATCTTAAAATTGCTTGATGCTAGTGTGATATACCCCATTCAGACAGCACATGGGTCTCACCAGTCCATGTGGTGCCTAAAAAGGGAGGAATCCCAGTAGTAAAAAATGATATTGATGAGCTAATCCCCACAAGAACCATAACAGGACATAGAATGTGCATTGATTATAGGAGATTGAATGCTGCATCTAGAAAAAATCATTTTCCTTTATCATTCATTGATCAAATGCTTGAAAGACTAGCCAATCATCCTTATTATGGTTTCCTAGATGGCTATAGTGGTTTCTTCCAAATTCCTATTCATCCTAATGATCAGAAGAAAACCACTTTCACATGTATTTATGGCACTTTTGCATATAGAAGAATGCCATTTGGATTATGTAATGCCCAAACTACATTTCAGAGATGCATGACTTCTATCTTTTATGATTTGCTTGAGGAAATGGTTGAGGTTTTCATAGATGACTTTTCTGTGTATGATGGATCTTTTGCTTCTTGTTTGTCCAATCTTTCTCAGGTTTTACAGAGATGTGAGGACACTAAGATGTTTCTGAATTGGGAGAAATGCCATTTCATGGTCAAGGAAGGCATAGTGTTGGGCACAAGATTTCTGAGAAAGGGATAGAAGTGGACAAGGCCAAGATAGATGTAATGCTGCACTTAGAGCCTCCAGGGAACCAGAAGCTTCTTGGGGCATGCTGGCTATTACAGGAGGTTCATCAAGAATTTCTCCAAAACAGCAAGGCCACTAACAAGGCTGTTGTGCAAGGAAGCATAATTTTCTTTTGATGAAGAATGCTTGCAAGCTTTCCAAACTCTCAAGAAGGCTCTAGTGAATGCACCCATAGTCCAGACGCCTAATTGGGATCTTCCTTTTGAGATTATGTGTGATGACAGTGATTATGCAGTTGGCGCAGTATTGGGACAGGGGGTTGACAAGAAGCTGCATGTCATATATTATGCAAGCAGAACTCTTGATGAGGATCAGACCAGATATGCCACAACAGAAAAGAAGCTTCTAGCAATAGTCTTTGCATTTGAGAAGTTCAGAAGTTATTTGGTTGGATCCAAGGTGATAGTGTATACTGATCATGTTGTACAAAGGCACATCTATGCCAAGAAGGATACTAAACCAAGACTCCTCAGATGGATACTCCTGTTGCAGGAATTTGATATAGAGATTATGGATAAGAAAGGCATTAAAAATGGTGTGGCTGATCACCTCTTAAGACTAAGGATTGATGATTTTATCCCTATCAATTTTATTTTACCAGAAGAGCAACTGAGTGCACTGGAAACAAAGAAGGTTGAGGTGATGAGCTTATGATATATCATGGTTTTTATGGTTTTTAACCATGATATAAGTCCTTTTTATTGAGTCATTTTCGTCTTTTTAGAGTCCTAGTAGAGTCTTTGCAGGTTATAGCACGTCTGGAGCATAATTGGAGGTTTTGGAGCTTTTTTGGATCATTACAAGATGAAGCCATGAAGTGTACTACTCATAAGGCGAAATCAGAGAGGGGTGATGCTCGTCACCACCTTTGGTGATGCTCGTCACCACCTTTGGTGACGCTCGCCACCCAGAAAGGAAGGGATCGTGGCTGGTTTATTAAAAGATAAAGCATTATTTACAGAATTGGCCCAAAAGTTCTATTATATGCAAGAAATCCCCAGATCGTGTTTAGCCTATATTTATTAGGTTTTTCAGCCATTGTTGGATTAAAATATTAGTTTTTAAGAATTCAGAGAGCTTTAGAGAGGATTTTATTGAGAGCTTTTGGGGAGACAGATTCTATACTCTTTTTGGAGAAGATTTCGAACCCCCTTTGTTTTTATTCTATTCTTTTAATGCAAATTAATTCAGTTATTTTTTGTGATTCCATGATCATGTCTGAGTAATTTGTTAGTTAAGTTAGGGATTTTTCAAAGGTTGATGAAGAATTTGTAGAATTGCTACTTGTTTGGAATATCTTTTGGTTTTTCATCTCCGCTTGCTTTAAAATAGATTTTCTTAGACACATCATCTAGAAATTCGAAAATCATAGGTTGTTAAATATATGTGAGAGCATTATTGATAACCTGAACTAGTATTTGATGAGCAAAACAACTTAGTGCAATGAGATTTGGCTTATGAGTTTTGTGAACCATTGAATCTGATCATATTGCATGTTTAGGTTGTTAGGATTTGCAAAGAGATTTGAAACTCTGTGATTTAAACATAGTTAACTTCTGTAATGAGAATTGATTAGTTATATATTTGATATTCATGTTCAAAACGGTTCTTAATCATTCCTGATTGCAAGCATTCTACATTCTCGGATTCAACCTGTGAACTGTCCTGACTTAGCGCCTTTAGCTTTCTGAACTTTAAGAACAAGCATAAAACGCCCTCTTGCATTTATTTTACTGTTTCACATTACATTCATTACTTATTGCTTAGCTTAATCCGAACCTGAACTTTTTAGTGTAGTTTACTTACTCCCTTGGGATTCGATAACCCTTTGTACTACAACTGCTTTTCTGTGCACTTGCAGTAGTTTTATTTGGATAAAACCTGAGTCCTATCAAGTTTTTGGCACCGTTGCCGGGAAGTAATAGCTGCCTATCGATTTTAAGTATTATGATTTTGTCTAAGTTTTAATTTGTTTACTAACTTTCAGTTTCTTTTCTTGGTGCTGGTTTCAGGTGTATGCCTAATCGTAGTACCAGAAGCAACAAAGAGAAGGAGCTTTTGACCTTAGGCATTGACGAGCTAGCTAAGTTGGAAAGGACTATCAGGAAAGCTAAGAAGCAATCTACAATGGTCGCTCCACTTATATTGGTTGAAGATGCAGAAGGTCACTGGGTTGACAGAGAGGGAAACAGGAGGAATGAAGATGGGCAGAGAATTGATCAAGATGGGAATGTCATTGTTGAACAGCAGGTTCAACAAGTGGGACAAGACGCTGGAGTCCCTGCTGCTGCTGATAATGCTGCTGGGCATATTGTTCAGAGGAATCTAGGTGATTACAACAGACCCGATCAGTTCTATGCCAACAGAGCTGCAATCCGCCCTCCTGCCTTCCAGAGGAACGATTTTGAGCTTAAACCTGTCTATTATCAGCTGGTTGGCCAGCATCCATTCTATGGCTTACCTCATGAGCATCCTATGGATCACATTGAGAGGTTTGAGGATTTATCTTCAAGTGTCAAAACTAATGGAGTTACCTGATGCAGAAGAAGGATGCAAAGCCAAGGTTGTTGAGATTGATTCTGCTTCTTCAAGAGTTTGATATTGAAGTGAAGGACAATAAGGGTGTTGAGAATGGAGTTGCTGATCATCTATCCAGGATTCAGGTCGATGATAGTGTTCCAATCAATGATTTCTTGCCTGAAGAGAATGTGTACTTGGTGGAAACAAGAGAACAGGAAGAAAGTGTTGAAAACCTGCAGTTTTCACGAAACTGCAGGGGAGTGACGAGCGACACCAGGAGGGTGACGCTCGTCACCAACAAAGAAAAATCGCGACCAGAAAATCATACGAGGATGGTGACGCTCATCACCAATACTGGTGACGCTCATCACCAAACTCTGAACATTGCTGTGATTTGTGCAAGCTTGGGGATGGCTTTTGAAGAGCAAGTTTATGGTTTGGATGATCCAAAGAGGCCCTGGTATGCTGATATTGCCAACTACCTTGCTGCAGAGGATGAACCATATAACTTCAAGGGTTATGCTAAGAAGAAGTTCTTGAGAGAACTTAGAAGATTATATTGGGATGAGCCATATCTCTACAAGCATTGTGGTGATGGGATTTACAGGAGATGCATAGCAGAAGAAGAAGTGCATGACGTCCTCTTTCACTGTCATGGGTCAGAGTATGCTGGACACTTTGCCACATTCAAAACAGTCTCCAAGGTTCTTCAAGCTGGTTTTTGGTGGCCTACTATGTTCAGGGACGCCCATGCATTCATTACAAGCTGTGATACTTGTCAGAGAAGAGGAAAGATCAGTAGAAGACATGAGATGCCACATAACTTCATCCTAGAAGTTGAAGTCTTTGATTGTTGGGGTATTGACTTTATGGGCCCTTTTCCCTCATCTTATGGGAATAGATACATCCTAGTTGCTGTTGACTATGTATCTAAGTGGGTAGAGGCGTTGGCCACTCCTACTAATGATGCTGCAGTGGTTTTGAAGCTGTTTAAGACCATTATCTTCCCCAGATTTGGTGTCCCGCGAATTGTTATAAGTGATGGTGGTTCTCACTTTGTTAACAAGGTTTTTGACAAGCTTCTGAAGAAGTATGGTGTACAACACAGAGTGGCCAAACCCTATCATCCCCAGACCAGTGGAAAAGTTGAGGTTTCTAACAGACAGATCAAGCAGATTCTAGAGAAGACAGTTGGGAAGACAAGGAAAGATTGGTCAGCAAAGCTAGATGATGCATTATGGGCTTACATGATAGCATACAAAACGCCACTTGGGACTACACCATTCCATCTTCTCTATGGCAAGGCGTGCTATCTACCAGTAGAGCTAGAGTTCAAAGCAGAATGGGCCATAAAGAAGCTGAACTTCGATCCGAAGCCTGCTGCAGAGAGGCGCTTGATACAGCTCAATGAACTGGATGAAATCAGATATCTGGCCTATAAAAACTCCAAGTTATACAAGGAGAGGACAAAGGCATATCATGATAAGAAGATCATCTCAAGACATTTCGAGCCCAATGACCAGGTACTACTTTACAACTCTCGTTTACAGCCTTTTCCCGGTAAATTGCGTTCTCGTTGGTCAGGTCCCTTCACTGTCAAAGAAGCTCGACCACATGGTGCCATTGTCCTGATTAACTCCAAAGGAGAGGAGTTCACTGTCAATGGGCAGAGGGTGAAGCATTATTGGGCGCAAGCCGAGATTCCAGTAGGACACATAGTGTCTCTAGATGATGCACCAGCTGTCTAAACAGCCAATCAAAGTCGAGCTAATGACTTTAAACCAGCGCTTAGTGGGAGGCAACCCACTGGTAAGTTTTCTTTTTCATATACTTCGTTTAGTTTTCTATTACATAGCTAAAAAAAACACAAAAACATTAGAAAAATCGAAAAAAAAAACAGAGTCAGTTTGTCAGTTTGCCTTGATGATGTCTTGTGAATTTGTTGAACCATGAGTTATGCTTCATTTGGATGTTTTGATGTGTGTTTTGAGTGCTCTAACAGTCTAACTTCGGAGTACACATGATGGCATATCGTTTAAGCATTCAACATGACGATTCTGAAGTATCAGGCGTGGTGACGTTCGTCACCAATCTGGTGACGCTCATCACCCGTCCCTTCGCGAGGTACCACTTTTCTGACATGGTTTTACACGTTCTCATGCATATTTTGACTAACTCTTGGCTTAATAACAATGGGGACAGTGTTGTTTAAGTCTGGGGGAGGTGGTTACTGACGTTGTGTGCTTTGTGTCATGTTTATAGAGTCTTAAAGTTGAGTCAAAAACCTGTTTTTATAGAGTCAAAATTTTGAAATTGTCAGTTTTTCTTGGAACTAACCATAGGACGTTTTTGCTTATAAGAACCATTGCCATAGTAGTTGATTACAAGTCTTATTAAGTTGAAAGTCATAGGTAGATCAGTCTAGCAATGAAGGTTTAGGTTCTTAGAGAATCTGGAAAATTTGCTGTTAGCTCTACTTTAATGAACTTTAAACTTCTTATCTTGGGGCTTGATTCTCATTGATCTTGATTCTCGCTTTAACACTGACAAGTATGTTTAGATGCAGTCTCTATTTGATCTTCCCTGATGCAGTTTTTAAGAGTTTGAGTCAAAAGAATGGTGCATTCATGACCCTGTCTCCTCACAAGGAACAACAGTAATGAACACACTCAAGAACATGTCTCCTCACAAGGAACACAAGTATTGAGTAGCACCATATATTAGACTGTAAAAAATAAGAAAAGAAGTGAAAAAAATCGAAAAAATCAGAATGAAAAAGATAAAGGGAAGAGAAAATAGGAGAGCTGTGTTGAGATTGGTTTGTTCAGTTGTTAGGAAGG
This sequence comes from Thlaspi arvense, assembly GCA_911865555.2. Taxonomy (NCBI): domain Eukaryota; kingdom Viridiplantae; phylum Streptophyta; class Magnoliopsida; order Brassicales; family Brassicaceae; genus Thlaspi; species Thlaspi arvense. The sequence goes on from OU466861.1 coordinate 13,489,326, forward strand.
GAAAAGAATCTGTAAAGTGATTGAGATGATAAAACCTTGATGAGATATCACACTTAGATGAAAATAAGGAGTTAGCAGTAGAGGTTTCGGATTTCTTGAAGGGATTTGGATTGGATTTGAGAGATTTACTAAGCTTGTGATGATTAGACTGAAATTTGATCTTGTGTTGAGTTTGTGGTATGTGGATTCGAAAGTATTAACTAATGTGGTGTTCCTGATGTCTAGCTAACTGTTTCTTGTTTTCAAACCTCGACCCTGTTCTCTGTCTGATGTTTGGTTGAGGGCAAGCAAAAGCTAAGTCTAGGGAAATTGATATATCATGGTTTTTATGGTTTTTAACCATGATATAAGTCCGTTTTATTGAGTCTTTTTGGTCTTTTTAGAGTCCTAGTAGAGTCTTTGCAGGTTATAACACGTCTGGAGCTTAATTGGAGGTTTTAGAGTTTTTTGGATCATTACAAGATGAAGCCACGAAGTGTACAACTTAGAAGGCGAAATCAGAGATGGGTGACGCTTGTCACCACTTTTGGTGACGCTAGTCACCCAGAAAGGAAGGGATCGTGGCTGGTTTATTAAAAGATAGAGCATTATTTACAGAATTGACCCAGAAGTTCTATTATTTGCAAGAAAGCCCTATATCGTGTTTAGCCTCTATTTATTAGGTTTTTCAGCCATTGTTGGCTTAAAATCTTATTTTTTAATAATTCAGAGAGCTTTAGAAAGGATTTTATTGAGAGCGTTTGGGGAGACAGATCCTGTACTCTTTTTGGAGAAGATTTAGAACCCCTTTTGTTTTTATTCTATTCTTTTAATGCAAATTCATTCAGTTATGTTTTGTGATTCCATGATCATGTCTGAGTAATTTGTTAGTTAAGTTAGGGCTTTTTAAAAGGTTGATGAAGAGTTTGTAGAATTGCTACTTGTTAGGATTATCTTTTGGTTTTTCATCTCTGCTTGCTTTAAAATCGATTTTCTTAGACACATCATCTAGAAATCCGAAAATCATAGGTTGTTATATATATGTGAGAGCATTATTGATAACCTGAACTAGTATTTGATGAGCAAAACAACTTAGTGCAAAGAGATTTGGCTTAGGAGTTTTGTGAACAATTGAATCTGATCATATTGCATGTTTAGGTTGTTAGGATTTGCAAAGAGATTTGAGACTCTGTGATTTAAACATAGTTAACTTCTGCAATGAGAATTGATTAGTTATATATTTGATATTCATGTTCAAAACGGTTCTTAATCATTCCTTATTGCAAGCATTCTACATTCTCGGATTCAACGTGCGAACTGTCCTGACTTAGCGCCTTTAGCTTTCTGAACTTCAAGAACAAGCATAAAACACCATCTTGCATTTATTTTACTGTTTCAAATTACATTCATTACTTATTGCTTAGCTTAATCCGAACCTGAACTCTTTAGTGTAGTTTACTTACTCCCTTGGGATTCGATAACCCCTTGTACTACAACTGCTTTGCTGTGCACTTGCAGTAGTTTTATTTAGGTAAAACCTGAGCCCTATCAGCTTACAAGAGAAAAACTGCCTTGGTATGCTGATTTTGCCAACTACTTGGCTATTAGTGTAGTGCCAAAGAATATTGACCCTTACCACAATAAGAAGTTTTTAAAAGATGTGCCTCACTATTATTGGAATGAGCCTTATCTCTATAAGAAGGGAGCTGATGGGTTGTTCAGAAGGTGCATTGCAGAAGAAGAGGTCTACGACGTCCTGTACCACTGTCATGGGTAAGCTTATTGTGGCCATTTTGCAACTTTCAAGACTGCTTCAAAGGTGCTTCAAAGGTACTTCTTATTTTTTTAATGCAATCTATTCTTTTCATGATGTTTTCACAAATCACCATGTCTGAGTAGTTTGTTAGTTAAGTTAGAGATTTTCAAAGGTTGAAGAAGAGTTTGTAGAAGTGCTAAACTTATAGGAAATTCATTGGTTCTTCATCTGTGCTTGCATTAATATTGATTTCTTAGACACATCATCTGGATTTCGAAACCCTAGGTTGTTTGATAGATGTGAGAGCATTATTAATCACCTGAACTAGTATTAGATGAGCAAAACACCTATTTGCAAAGATATTTGGCTTAGGAGTTTTGTGAACAATTGAACCTGATCATTACTGCATGTTTAGGTTGTTAGAGTTTGCAAAGAGATTTGAAACTCTATGATTTAGGCATAGTTAACTTCTGCAATGAGAATTGATTAGTTATATCTTTGCGATTCATGTTCAAGACGGTTCTTATTCATTCCTGATTGCATGGATTCTACACTCTCAGATTCAACCTGCGAATTGTCCTGACCTAGTGCCTTTAGCTTTCTGAACTTTAAGAACAAGCATAAAACGCCCACTTGCATTTATTTTACTGTTTCGCATTACATTCATTACTTATTGCTTAGCTTAATCTGAACCTACAATCAATAGTGTAATTTACATACTCTCTTGGGATTCGATAACCCCTTGTACTACAACTGCTTTGCTGTGCACTTGCAGTAGTTTTATTTGGGTAAAACCCGAGCCCTATCAAGTTTTTGGCGCTGTTGCCGGGGAGTAATAGCTGCCTATCGATTTTTAGTTTTAGGATTTTGTCTAAGTTTTAACTTGTTTACTAACTTTCAGTTTCTTTTCTTGTGCTGGTTTCAGGTGTATGCCTAATCGCTGAACCAGAAGCAACAAAGAGAAGGAGCTTGTGACTTTGAGCATCGACGAACTTGCTAAGTTGGAGAGGACCATCTGGAAAACTAAGAAACAGTCTACAATGGTTGCTCCACTGATCTTGGTTGAAGATGCAGAAAGTCACTTGGTTGACAGAGAGCGAAACAGGAGGAACGAAGATGGTCAGAGAATTGATCAAGATGGGAATGTCATTGTTGAACAGTGATATGGTCAGGTTTTACCCAAATAAAACTACTGCAAGTGCACAGCAAAAGCAGTTGTAGTACAAGGGGTTATCGAATCCCAAGGGAGTATGTAAACTACACTAAAGAGTTCAGGTTCGGATTAAGCTAAGCGATAAGTAATGAATGTAATGCGAAATAACTAAAGTAATAAAAGCAAGTGGGCGTTTTTGAGACTGTTCTTAAAGTTCAGAAAGCTAAAGGCGCTAAGTCGGGACAGTTCTCAGGTTAAATCTGAGAGTGTAGAATGCATGCAATCAGAAATGAATTAAAACCGTCTTGAACATGAATCGCAAAGATATAACTAATCAATTCTCATTGCAGAAGTTATCTATGTCTAAATCACAGAGTTTCAAATCTCTTTGCATATCCTAACAACATAACATGTAGTAATGATCAGGTTCAATTGTTCACAAAATTCCTAAGCCAAATCTCTTTGTACTAGGGCGTTTTGCTCATCTAATACTAGTTCAGGTGATTAATAATGCTCTCATATCTATCAAACAACATAGGGTTTCGAAATCCAGATGATGTGTCAAGAAATCGATATGAATGCAAGCACAGATGAAGAACCAATGAATTTCCTAGAAGTTTTTAGCAATTCTACAAACTCTTCTTCAACCTTTGAAAAGCCCTAACTTAACTAACAAACTACTCAGACATGGTGATTTGAGAAAACATCATGAAAAGAATAGATTGCATAAAAGAAATAAGAAGTAGAAATAAAAGAGTTCAAAATCTGCTCTGAAGGAGTCTGATTTGTCTCTCCAAAAGCTCTTCTACAAATCTCTCTCTAAAGCTCTCAAAAATAATAAGATACAAGATAACTGCCAAAAGAATGGCTGAAAAACCTAATATACAAGCTAAAACACGATTTGTGGCCTTTTTGCAAAAACTGGAACTTCTGGGCCAAAACTGCAATTTCTTCCCAATCTTTTTAAAAACAGGCCACGACCTCCTTCCTTGGTGGGTGACGAGCGTCACCAGATTGGTGACGAGCGTCACCCATATGCATACTTTCCTTCCCGAGTTGGATACTTCGTGGCTTCAACTTGCAATGCTCCAAAAAGCTCCAATATCTTCAATTATGCTCCAGACATGCTATAACCTGCAAAGACTCTACTAGGACTCTAAAAAGACCAAAAGGACTCAATAAAAAGGACTTATATCATGGTTAAAAACTATAAAAACCATGATATATCAACTCCCCCAGACTTAGCTTTTGCTTGCCCTCAAGCAAACATTAGACAAAGAATAAGGTCGAGGTTTGAAAACAAGAAACAGTCAGTCAGTCATCGGGAACACCACACTAGTTAGAGCTTTCGAATCCACATACCACATAGTCAACACAAGATCAAATTTCAGCCTAATCATCACAAGCTTAGCAAATCTCTCAAGTCCAGTCTAAATCCCTTCAAGAAATCCGAAATTTCTACTGTCAACTCCTTATTTTTTTATCTAAGTGTGAAGTCTCATCAAAGCTCTATCATCTTAATCACTTTACAGATTCTTTTCCCTTCTTAACAACTTAACAAATAGATATCAACACAGCTCTCCTATTTTCTCTTCCCTTGATCTTTTCCTTAGGATATTTTCGATTTTTCACTTCTTTTTTTTCTCAACTTTTTCAGTCTAAGAAATGGTGCTACTCAATACTTGTGTTCTTTGTGAGGAGACAGGTTCTTGAGTGTGTTCACTACTGTTGTTCCTTGTGAGGAGACAGGGTCATGAATGCACCATTCTTTGAACTTAAACTTTTAAAAACTACATCAGGGAAGATCAAAGAGAGACTGTATCTTAACCTTATTGTCAGTGCTGAAAGAGAGAATCAAGATCAATAAGAATCAATCACCAAGACAAGAAGTTTAAAGTTCATTAAGGTGGAGCTAACAGCAAATTTTCAGATTCTCTAAGAACCTAAACCTTCATTGCTAGACTGATCTACCTATGACTTACAACTTAGTATGACTTGTAATCAACTACTGTGGTAATGGTTCTTATCAGCAAAAACGTCCTATGGCTAGTTCCAAGAAAAACTAATAGTTTCAAAAATTTTGACTCTAGGAAAACAGGTTTTTGACTCAACTTTAAGACTCTATAAACATGACACAAAGCACACAACGTCAGTAACCACCTCCCCCAGACTTGAACAACACTGTCCCCAGTGTTATTAAGCCAAGAGTTGGTCAAAATGAAGCATGAGAACGTGTAAAACCAAGGTGGAAAAGTGGTACCTCGTGAAGGAGCTAGTGACGAGCGTCACCAAATTGGTGACGAGCGTCACCATCTCTGATATTCCAGAAATCGACATGTTGGATGTTTAAATGCTATGCCATCATGTGTACTCCGAAGTCAAACTGTAAGAGCACTCAAAACACACATCAAAACATCCAAACAAAGCATAATCTATGGTCCAACAAGTTCAGAAGATATCATCCAAGCAAACTGAACAAAGTGACTCTTTTTTTTTTTTTTTTTGATTTTTCTCATGTTTTTGGGTTTTTTTTTTTAGCTATGTAATAGAAAACTAAATTAATATATGAAAAAGAAAACTTACCAGTGGGTTGCCTCCCACTAAGCGCTTGTTTAAAGTCATTAGCTCGACTTTGATTGCTGTTCAGACAGCTGGTGGAACAGAAGGTGGTATTGAATGCCTTGGAGGAGAATGTCTCCTCATCCATGGTGGTTTGTAAGCAGTAGATGTATGAACACTTCCAAGGAAGTAAGGAACATCAGCAGAGTGGGTCGTGACTGTGGGTGGGATACTTCTTTTTCCTGCAGAATCATCAAAAGAATCACCAAGCTTTCTTTGCTTAGTTGCATGTTTCTGGGTTGTGGAATGGTGAATTTTCAGATTAGCAACATATGATGGACTTGTAGCTGTAAAATCACGTTGCTGCTTTGTGTTCAGGTTGGTGACGAGCGTCACCAGGTCGGTGACGCTCGTCACTGACTCTGCAGTTCGAGTTTCTGCAGTTTTCCAGCTATTCAGCTCTGCAAGTCTTATCTCCATCACAAACACGTCTTCCTCCAGCAACTTGGCATTCATTAGAACCTATTTTTCAAGCCCAGTCATGAAGATATGATCCTCACTGCAATCCTAAAACCCAACAGCTTCTGCAGAAGTTTCAGATATTGGCTCTTCAACAGCCATCTTGCTCACTTGCCCACTTGTATCAGATTCAGTGACACACTCAGCAATAGTGTCTTCTGAATGCTCCATGACATTCTCTTCATCTCTGGAAGTCCTTACAGAATAGGTCTGACCATCAATGGTAGAACTCCCTCTTAACTTATCCATGTCAAAGTTCATGACAACATCACCAAGATCAAGCTCAATGTTCCCCTTTCTAACATCAATGATGGCTCCAGCATTAGCCAAGAATGGTCTTCCCAGAATAAGAGGATCTTTAGGTTCTTCAGCATATTTCAGAACCACAAAATCTGTAGGAATTATGCAGCCTTCAATGTTAACATGAACATTCTCTAACATGCCTTCTGGGGTCCTTATGGATCGATCTGCTAGGATGAGAGAGATCCCAGCTGGCTTGAAATCAGTCATTCCAAGTCTAGCAGCAACAGAGAAAGGAATCAAGTTAATACTTGACCCTAGATCACATAGAGAGTGTGAAAAACGTCCTGCAGATATTGAGCAATCAAGCACAAAGGTCCCTGGATCAGATAGCTTCTCCGGAACTCTGCTTTGAGTGATTGTATTGACTTGTTCAGAAACAGTCACCTTCTTCTTCTTCTTTGGAACTGTGCCTAAGAGAATTGCACTGATGTCTCTGGTAAGCAATGCTCCTTCCTCAGGACTTACACCATTCACAACCATTCTCTTTACATACCTTCTTAAAGCTGGTGAAAGCTTGACTGCATCAACAAGTGGGATCTCAAGCATCAGCTTGTCTATCATAGCTTTGCATCTGGCTTCTTCTATCTCCTGTTTAGACTTCCTAGGATGCTTGGGGAATGGTGTTTTGGGTTTATAGACACGTTCCTGGTCATAATTTGCAGTTACAGGCGAAACAGCTTCGTTCTGGGGTGGGTGATGACCGTCACCAGGGGGGTGACGCTCGTCACTCACTTGTGACAACCCCCGATTCTCTTGTAGGTTGGTGACGAGCGTCACTCCTCCTTGGTGACGCTCGTCACTCACCTCTGAGACAGAAAAATTTTCATCTTCAGACTCCATCAGTTGCACGATCTGCTCTGCACTCAGCCTCTTTTTCTGCACTGTTTTAACCTCCTTTTCATTCCTGACTGTGATGGCATTAACCTGATGCTTGGGATTGATATCAGTCCTTCCAGGAAGGAATCCCTCTTGCCTTTGAACAGCTCATGCAGTTTGAGCAACCTGCACATCAAGCTTCTTCATGTGAGAGTTCAGACTTTCAATTTTTCCATTCAGGTCTTGATACAGCGAATCTAGCTTGCCATTGAAGTTCACTGTCATCTTCTGCTGTCCTTCAAGTACCTGCTCCAGCATAGCTTCCATTTTATTGTCTTGTGGAGGTGCAGTTTGGTAGGAAGAAGAACCAAAATTCCTGCTGTTTTGGTAAGGTTTCTCAACTTCAGTCTTCTGGAATGGGGGCTTAGGAGTGTAACCAGGCGTGCTCTGTCCTCCTGTAAAGGTACTCTGCTGATTATTGCTGTTGTAGCCTCTGTTCCATTGCTGATTTCCAAACTTTTGGCTCTGAAAACCCCCTCCATTGATGAAATTAACATCTTTCTGCTCAAATTCTTCAGGATTTTCGAAACTCTCCACTTCTGCAGCGAATTGGACTGACTTCTTTCCCACCTTACAGCTTCTTCTGGTCTGTTACTGCAGGCCAAGTTTTCAATCAATCTTACAGCTTCTTCTGGTCTGTTGGTGTTGAAGTTTCCTGCACTTGCTGCATCCAGCGCCATCTGATATTTCCAGTCAATGCCTCTGAAGAAAATTCCAAGTAATTGCACCTGACTGAAACCATGATGAGGACAGTCCCTTTGATAAGACTTGAACCTGATCCAAGAGGCCTTGAAAGCTTCAGTAGGGCCTTGTGTAAATTATGCAATTTTCGTCCTCATGTCTTCTGATCTGGCATCATCATAAAAATTATTCAGAAAGGCATTCTTGGTGTCCTCCCAAGTAGTTAATGAACCAGGCTCCAGTTGCTTCAGCCAATATGCAGCCTCTCCTCCAAGAGAGTAAGGGAAAAGCTTGCAGAACAGGAAGTCATTGCTAACTCCAATAGCTTTAACACTTGAAGCTAGGTCCTCAAACCTCTCTATGTGATCCATGGGATGCTCATGAGGTAAGCCATGGAATGGATGCTGGCCAACCAGCTGATAGTAGACAGGTTTAACCTCAAAATCGTTCCTCTGGAAGGCAGGAGGTCGGATTGCAGCTCTGTTGGCATAGAACTGATCAGGTCTGTTGTAGTCACCTAGAGTCATCTGAACAAAACGCCCAGCAGCGTTATTGACTGCAGCAGGGACCCCCACGTTCTCATTCACTTGTTGAACCTGCTGTTCAACAATGACATTCCCCTCTTGGTCAATTCTCTGCCCCTCTTCGTTCCTCCTATTTCCTTCCCTGTCAACTAAGTGACCTTCTGCATCTTCAACCAAGATAAGTGGAGCGACCATTGCAGATTGCTTCTTAGCTTTCCTGTTAGTTCTCTCCAACCTAGCAAGCTCGTCGATGCTCAAAGTCACAAGCTCCTTCTCTTTGTTGCTTCTGGTTCTGCGATTAGGCATACACCTGAAACAGGAACAAAGAAAAGCAGCTGAAAATCAGTAAACAAATAAAAACTTAGACAAAATCCTAATGCTAAAAATCGATAGGCAGCTATTACTCCCCGACAACGGCGCCAAAAGCTTGATAGGGTCAGGTTTTACCCAAATAAAACTACTGCAAGTGCACAGCAAAAGCAGTTGTAGTACAAGGGGTTATCGAATCCCAAGGGAGTATGTAAACTACACTAAAGAGTTCAGGTTCGGATTAAGCTAAGCGATAAGTAATGAATGTAATGCGAAATAACTAAAGTAATAAAAGCAAGTGGGCGTTTTTGAGACTGTTCTTAAAGTTCAGAAAGCTAAAGGCGCTAAGTCGGGACAGTTCTCAGGTTAAATCTGAGAGTGTAGAATGCATGCAATCAGGAATGAATTAAAACCGTCTTGAACATGAATCGCAAAGATATAACTAATCAATTCTCATTGCAGAAGTTATCTATGTCTAAATCACAGAGTTTCAAATCTCTTTGCAAACCCTAACAACTTAAACATACAGTAATGATCAGGTTCAATTGTTCACAAAATTCCTAAGCCAAATCTCTTTGTACTAGGGCGTTTTGCTCATCTAATACTAGTTCAGGTGATTAATAATGCTCTCACATCTATCAAACAACCTAGGGTTTCGAAATCCAGATGATGTGTCTAAGAAATCGATATGAATGCAAGCACAGATGAAGAACCAATGAATTTCCTAGAAGTTTTTAGCAATTCTACAAACTCTTCTTCAACTTTTGAAAAGCCCTAACTTAACTAACAAACTACTCAGACATGGTGATTTGAGAAAACATCATGAAAAGAATAGATTGCATAAAAGAAATAAGAAGTAGAAATAAAGGAGTTCAAAATCTGCTCTGAAGGAGTCTGATTTGTCTCTCCAAAAGCTCTTCTACAAATCTCTCTCTAAAGCTCTCAAAAATAATAAGATACAAGATAACTGCCAAAAGAATGGCTGAAAAACCTAATATACAAGCTAAAACACGATCTGGGGCCTTTTTGCAAAAACTAGAACTTCTGGGCCAAAACTGCAATTTCTTCCCAATCTTTTTAAAAACAGGCCACGACCTCCTTCCTTGGTGGGTGACGAGCGTCACCAGATTGGTGACGAGCGTCACCCATATGCATACTTTCCTTCCCGAGTTGGATACTTCGTGGCTTCAACTTGCAATGCTCCAAAAAGCTCCAATATCTTCAATTATGCTCCAGACATGCTATAACCTGCAAAGACTCTACTAGGACTCTAAAAAGACCAAAAGGACTCAATAAAAAGGACTTATATCATGGTTAAAAACTATAAAAACCATGATATATCAAACAGCAGGTTCAACAAGTAGCAGAAGACGCTGGAGTCCCTCTTGCTGCCAATAACGCTGCTGGGCGTTTTGTACAGAGGACTTTAAGGGACTACAACATACCTGATCAGTTCTATGCCAACAGAGCTGCAGTACGCCCTCCTGCCTTCTAGAGGAACGATTTTGAGCTTAAACCTGTCTATTATCAGCTGGTTGGACAGCATCCTTTCCATGGCTTACCTCATGAGCATCCTATGGATCACATTGAGAGGTTTGAGGATCTAGCTTCAAGTAGCAAAGCTAATGGTGTTAGCAATGATCAAAGGGACTGTCCTCATCATGGTTTCAGTCAAGTGCAACTGCTTGGGATCTTCTTCAGAGGCATTGACTGGAAGTATCAGATGGCGCTGGATGCAGCTAGTTCTGGAAACTTCAACACTAACAGACCAGAAGAAGCAATCAGATTGATTGAAAACTTGGCCTGCAGCAACAACACCAAGATTGCAGATTTTCAGAGAATGAAACAGGGTGATTTGAATGAAGAAGACCAAATAGCTGAGGTTAAGGCTAATTTAAACAGTATGCACAGTCTTCTGGTGGGAAAGAAATCAGTTTAATTCGCTGCAGAGGTGGAGACCTTTGAAAATCCTGAAGAGTTTGAGCAAACGGATGTTAATTTCGTCAATGGAGGTTTTCAGAACCAAAGGTTTGGAAATCAGCAGTGGAACATAGGATTTAATGGCAATAATCAGAAGAGCACCTTCCTAGGAAACCAGAATGCTACTGGTTATACTCCAATGCACAGTTCCAGAAGACTGAAGTTGAGAAACCTTACCAAAACAGCAGGTATTATGGTTATTCTTCCTACCAAACTGCACCTCCACAAGACACTAAGATCGAAGCTATGCTGGAACAGATACTTGAAGGACAGCAGAAGATGGCAGTGAACTTCAATGGTAAGCTAGATTCGCTGTACCAAGACCTGAATGGAAAAATTGAGAGTCTGAATTCTCATATGAAGAAGATGGATGTGCAGGTTGCTCAAACTGCAGGAGCTGTTCAAAGGCAAGATGGATTCCTTCCTAGAAGTACTGATATCAATCCCAATCACCAAGTTAATGCCATCACAGTCAGGAGTGAAAAAGAGCTTAAAACAAATAGAGGTTGAGTGCAGAACAGATCGTGCAACTGATGGAGTCTGAAGATGAAAATTTTGCAGTCTCAGAGGTGAGGGACGAGCGTCACCAAGGAGGAGTGACGCTCGTCACCAACTTACAAGGGAATCGGGGGTTGTCACAGGTGAGTGATGAGCGTCACCCCCCTGGTGACGGTCGTCACCCACCCCAGAACGAAGCTGCTTCGCCTGTAACTGCAAATAATGGCCAGGAGCAAGCGTATAAACCCAAAATACCATTCCCTAAGCATCCTAGGAAGTCTAAACTGGAGATAGAAGAAGCCAGATGCAAAGCTATGATAGACAAGCTGATGCTTGAGATCCCTCTTGTTGATGCAGTCAAGCTTCTCTAAGAAGGTATGTAAAGAGAATGGTTGTGAATGGTGTAAGTCCTGAAGAAGGAGCATTGCTTACCAGAGACATCAGTGCAATCCTCTTGAGTACAGTTCCAAAGAAGAAGAAGAAGGTGCTTGTTTCTGAACAAGTCAATGCCATCATTCAAAGCAGAGTTCCAGAGAAGCTATCTGATCCAGGGACCTTTGTTCTTGATTGCTCAATCTCTGTAGGACGTTTTCCCCACTCTCTATGTGATATAGAGTCAAGTATTAACTTGATGCCTTTCTCTGTTGCTGCTAGACTTGGAATGACTGATTTCAAGCCAGCTGGGATCTCTCTCATCCTAGCAGATCGATCTATAAGAACCTCAGAAGGCATCTTAGAGGATGTTCCTATTAACATTGCAGGCTGCATAATTCCTACAGATTCTATGGTTTTGAAATATGCTGAAGAACCTAAAGATCCTCTTATTCTTGGAAGATCATTCTTGGCTACTGCTGGTGCCATCATTGATGTGAAAAAGGGGAACATAAAGCTTGATTTGGGTGATGTTGTCATGAACTTTGACATGGATAAGTTAAGAGGAAGTTCTACCATTGATGGTCAAACCTTTTCTGTAAGGACTTTCAGAGATGAAGAGAATGTCATGGAGCATTCAGAAGACACTAGTGCCGGGTATGTCATTGAATCTGATACAAGTGGTCAAGTGAACAAGATGGCTATTGAAGAGGCAATATCTGAAACTTCTGCAAAAGCTGTTGGGTTTGAGGATTGCAGTGAGGATCATATCTTCATGACTAGGCTTGAAGAAGAGGTTCCCATCAATGCCAAGTTGCTAGAGGAGGACGAGTTTGTAATGGAGGCAAGACTTACAGAGCTGAACTGCAGGAAAACTGCAGAAACTCGAACTGCAGGGGCAGTGACGGTCGTCACTGACCTGGTGACGCTCGTCACCAACCTGCACACAAAGGATCGACGTGATTTTTCAGCTATAAGTCCATCTGATGTTGCCAAACCGAAAATTCAACATTCCACAACCTAGAAACCTGCAACTAAACAAAGGTATACACTTCCTGGAACCAATTCCAAACCTCCTAACCTCATCAATAAGAACTTAAAAGATGCAAAAGATGCTTCACACTTATGCAAGCAACGAAAGTCTCGTAGAAAGCTTGGTTTTTCTTTTGATGATTCTGCAGAAAAACGAAGTGTATAACCCACAGTCACGACCCACCCTGCTGATGTTCCTCACTTCCTTGGAAGATTTCATGCATCTACTGCTTATAAACCACCATGGATAAGGAGACATTCTCCTCCAAGGCATTCAATGCCACCTTCTGCCCCACCAGTTGTTTGAGCAGCATTCAAAGCCGAGCTAATGAATTTAAACAAGCGCTTAGTAGGAGGCAATCCACTGATAAATTTTATTTTCATATACTTAGCTTAGTTTTCTATAACATTGCTAGAAAAATCCAAAAACATAAGTAAAAAAAATAAAAATAAATAAGAAAGTCAGTTTGTCAGTTTGCTTTGATGATGTCTTGTGAACTTGTTAGACAATGGACTATGCTTTGTTTCGATGTTTTTGATGTGTGTTTTAAGTGCTCCAACAGTCTGACTTCAAAGTACACATGATAACATTGCGTTTATAAGCATCCAACTTGATGATTCTGAAGTATCAGACGTGGTGACGCTCGTCACCAAGGGGGTGACGCTCGTCACCCGTCCCTTCACGAGGTACCACTTTTCCAACTCGGTTCTACAAGTTCTCATGCATCTTTTTGACCAAATCTTGGCTTAACAACACTGGGGACAGTGTTGTTTAAGTATGGGGGAGGTGGTTACTGACGTTGTGTGCTTTGTGTTTGATTTATAGAGTCTTAAAGTTGAGTCAAAAACCTGTTTTTATGGAGTCAAAATTTTGAAATTGTCAGTTTGTCTTGGAACTAACCATATGACGTTTATGCTTATAAGAACCATTGCCACAGTAGTTGATTATAAATCTTACTAAGATGAAAGTCATAGGTAGATCAGTCTAGTAGGTTCTTAGAGAATCTGGAAAATTTTCTGTTAGCTCCACCTTAATGAACCTTAAATTTCTTATCTTGGGGCTTGATTCTTATTGATCTTGATTCTCTCTTTCTGCACTGACAATAAGGTTAAGATACAGTCTCTCTTTGATCTTCCTTGATGTAGTTTTTAAGAGTTAAAGTCAAAAGAATGGTGCATTCACGACCCTGTCTCCTCACATAGAACGACAATAATGAACACACTCAAGAACCTGTCTCCTCACAAGGAACACAAGTATTGAGTAGCACCATATCTTAGACTGTTAAAAAAATGAGAAAAGAAGTTGAAAAATCGAAAATCAGAAAGAAAAATATCAAGGGAAGAGAAAATAGGAGAGCTGTGTTGAGATTGCTTTGTTCAGTTGTTTAGGAAGGGAAAAGAATCTGTAAGTGATTGAGATGATAAAACCTTGATGAGATATCACACTTAGATAAATATATGGAGTTAGTAGTAGAGATTTTGGATTTCTTGAAGGGATTTGGATTGGATTTGAGAGATTTGCTAAGCTTGTGATGATTACACTGAAATTTGATTTTGTGTTGACTCTGTGGTATGTGGATTCGAAAGTTTTAACTAATGTGGTGTTCCTGATGTTTAGCTGACTGCTTTTTGTTTTCAAACCTCGACTCTGTCCTTTGTCTGATGTTTGCTTGATGGCAAGCAAAAGCTAAGTCTGGGAGAGTTAATATATAATGGTTTTTATGGTTTTTAACCATGGTATAAGTCCTTTTTATTGAGTCATTTTAGTCTTTTTAGAGTCCTAGTAGAGTCTTTGCAGGTTATAGCATGTCTGGAGAATATTGAAGCTTTTTGGAGCATTGCAAGTTGAAGCCACGAAGTGTCCAGCTCGGAGAAGAAAGTATGCATTTGGGTGACGCTCGTCACCACTTATGGTGACGCTCGTCACCATATATCTCTTGTATTTACACCATTTAGGCCTGCATTTAGTACATGTTTTGGTTCTCTTTTGCATGCTTTCCTTAGTTTTTCTCCCATTTTCTTCTCCTTTTAGACTTATGTTGCATTTAAGATAAAATTTGCATTTTTTCTTGCATTTTGGATGTTTTTAGGTGCTTATGAAGCTAAAATGAGCTTGGAGGATGTTTGAGGATGATCCAGGAAGCTAGCTGGACCAAAAGGAGCAAAAAGGATCAAAGCAACAATCTCTGCAGAGATTTTCGGTCAGAGCACGGAGAACATCGATCAAGGGGGTGATCGATGCAAGATTTTTGGTTAGGAGCATCTATCAGTAAGTGACCGATACGAGCACATCAATCATGAGCATCGATCAGGAGTGATTGGTACAAACGCCCCGAGTTAATTTTGGTCACTACAACGATCACTGCCCAGACCAATGTAACTCTACATCGATCAACCCTGACTGTTGTAACTGATCGATGTGAGCCCAGACCAAAGACCATTTATTTATGATTTTGCCATTTTCGTTAGACTCCTATAAATACGAAAATCCCTAGTTTTTGGGAACAAGCTTTTATTCAGCAGTTCTTTCTTCCTTGTTTAGACCTTTGGGTTTTGTAATTTGAATCTTTGCTTGATTTTAATTAAAGTTTGCATCTTTCATCTTGTTTAAGGTTTCTAATCATAATTATTCATCTTTTTCTCTTTGAATTGATGGTTTTAATGGTGCTTAGTGAGTAGTCCTTTTAGGAATTTTGAGATGGGTTAGGTTTAGGGAATTTGAGGCTCTATCTATGATTGCTTAGTATTAATTCTTCCATTTCGTTTCTTGATTGCTGTGTTTAATGCTTAATTAGCCCTAGCTAAGTTGATTAAGATCTTATGCTCATTTTATGCCCACCAAGTGTTTGATGAAATGTCTGATCTGCTTTGCAAGAGAATTGCTTATCCTAGCTCAAGAGATTGGCTGTCTAGGGAGTGATTTGGCAATATAGGGTTGATAGATTTGTCTTAATACTTGCTCTTTATCATTTCACTAACGAGAATTAGTTCTTGACTTGGTAATTAGCTAAGAGATTAGTGCCAAGAGATTGGATTAATCATATAAATGAATCATATGCATAAGGAATAGTATTGTGTGAGTTTGTAAGCATCTTAGACTGAGTCAAGAGTTCCCTAACACCAATTATCTCATCTCAAGTCCCATCTCTTCTTTGTTTTTAGCTTGAATTCGACATTGCCCTGTTTTTACCTTCACTTTAGTTGTTTTGCTTGCTTTTCTCCTTATTTTGTGTTTGTTTGGTTTTTGCTTGAACACTTAGGTTGCTAGATATTCTAAAGCCCCTTTTATATCTGCTTGAATTAGGAAATCTACTATAATCCTGCTGTTTCAATCTTCCCCTTCTGATTGACATTAAAACCCAATGCTACAATGACTAGTACAATGGGTGATTGACCAAGAGAGTCAAAACTCTTGTATCAATTTGGCGCCGTTGCCATTAGGGGAAAGCTTTGTTCAGTAGGATTTGTAGAGACCTTGAGATCAAGCTTTGTTCTCTTCGATTTTGGTCACTGATTTCTCTTTTGGTCTAGAATTTCTTTTGTAGGTATAACACCAATTGCTCTTAAGTGTCTACAACTACAACTGAGGTTTAAGGTCAAAGATTTTGGGGTTTGCAGAATCAGAAGTCAGCTGTTGCAGCATGGAAGAACATTAGTATGCTGCTGCCTTTGGTTTGCAAGGTCCACAAGATTTACAAGGTCCTCAAGGGTTCAAGGCCTGCAAGGTGAACAAGGACAAGCTGGTCTACAAGGTGATTGGGGAATGAGAGTTCAAAGACCAAGAAGGCCTATTGGTGCTGCTGATATACCTTCCAACTATGCTTTAAGGCAAGGTATTCTTCCACCTATGGAGACTCAGAAATATCAGATCAAGAGCAGTCTCATCACCATGATCCAAGAAAGGCAGTTCTTTGGATTGCCCAACCAAGACCCCTTAGAGCACCTGGATCAGTTTGAGAGGATATGCACTTTGACAAAGCTTAGTGGAGTATCAGATGATGGTTTGAAGCTCAAGTTATTCCCATTTCCTCTTGGTGATAGAGCTAGATTATGGGAGAAATCTCTAGCACAAAGCAGCATCACCACTTGGAAACAATGTAAAGGTGTTTTCTTAACCAAATTCTTCTCTCCCTCAAGAACTGCACACTTCAGAAATGAGATCACAAACTTCAGGCAGTGGTCTAATGAAAGCTTTGGAAACACATGGGAAATGTTCAGAGGTTTCACTCATCAATGCCCTCACCATAGCTTTACCAAGGAAATGCTACTATCCACACTCTATAGAGGTGTTCTCCCAAAGATAAGAATCCTTCTAGACATAGCAAGTAATGGTTATTTTCTTAGGAAAGATGTTGATGAAGGTTGGATATTAGTGGAGAACATGGCACTCAGCAATTGGGATTATGTGGATGATAAGGAACAACAATCCAAAGCCACTGAAGAAAAGCTAGAGACAGCATTGCATGAGATAAAAGCCTTGCAAATGAGAGTTGACTTGCTGCTCAATGAGACCACTAAACTCCTTCCTAGTGCTATCTCACCAAACCATTACAAAGAATATCCAGTCCAAGCTCTCCAACAAGAAGAGGCGCCAGTGATTCATCAAGACTATGATGTTTGTGTACACCAGTCCTATGGAGACACTCATCTTCAACAATATCAAGCCTCCTCTTCTAAAACAGTTGGCATCAACACTTCTCCTCCTTCACATGATTTGGACTATAAAGAGATGCTCATCCAACTCCAACAACTTACCAATGGGGGACTTCAGAAGATGATGGCTGTTGAGATCCAAAAGAGCTTGACTGATATTCAAAGAAGTATGACTGATGAAATACACAAAGGAATTGACTCAAGACTTTAGTCACACATAGGCCCTATGCATATGAAAATCAACCAACTAGAGACCATGGCTCCACCATCCACATCTTCACTAACACAAGAGTGTGTCAAATCTGTTACTCTAAGAAGTGGGAAGCAACTTCCACCAAGAGTGGCACCTTCTACACCCAATGTGCACATTGAGGAACAAGAAGAGGGGGTGGAAGCTAAAGATACCGAAGAAGCTCAAGAGGATGAAGTAGCTGAAGCTGGAAGAGGTTCAGACAACACCAAAGCCAAATAAGTAGTTAAGGAAAAACCAAAGGAAGCTTCTAAGGAGTTGGTCAAGGAACCAAGATTCATCCCTCCTCCTTATCAGCCAACCATACCTTTCCCTGGTAGATTTAAGAAGGAGCTGGTTGCTAAATACAAAGGGCTCTTTGATGAACAGATGAAGAAGATCCAGCTCACAATGCCATTGCTGGATGACTTTATTCTAGTTCCTCCTTATCAGAAATTCTTAAAGGATGCGGTTGCTGAAAGAACCAAGGACCTACAAGAGATGGTGATCCTCACACATGAGTGTAGTGCTATTATCCAACAGAAGAGAGTGACTCCCAATAAGCTTGGAGATCCAAGAAGCTTTACTTTGCCCTGCTCTATATGTCCACTTCTGTTTGACAAATGTTTGTGTGATGTTGGAGCTAGTGTCAGCTTAATGCCCTACTCTGTAGCACAGCGCCTAGGTTTCACCAAGTTCAAGGATTATAGAATCTCTTTGGTGTTGGCTGATAGATCAGTGAGACTCCCCAAGGGTTTTCTTGAAGATGTACCACTCAGAATTGAGAGTATAAAGATACCTACTGATTTTGTGGTTCTATATTTGGATGTGGAGCCTAAAGATCCTCTGATCCTTGGGAGACCCTTCCTAGCCACAACAGGAGCTGTTATTGATGTCAAGAAAGGGAAGATTGAGCTACAGTTGAGTAAAGACATGTCTCTGAAATTTGACATCAAGCAGATTATGCAGCAGCCTACTATTAAAGGCCAAGTGTTCCAGATTGATATTTTAAAAAAGCTGCATGATGAACTTCAAGAAGAGTTGTGTTGTGGAGACAAGCTTCAAGTAGCTTTGACAAGTGAGCATGTAGATGATGGATACTTGGATAAGGAAAGCTTGGGTTATCAGCTGAGGTTGGACTCTCACAGGTTCTTTGAAGAGGAAGAACCATTTGAAAAGTTGGAGTACACAAGAAAGGAAGTCTTCTCAGCTCAAGAAACTGATTCCCCAAGCAATGAAGCTGACGCCAAGAAGCAAAGTAGCTTAGATGAGGACTGGAGTGAACTCAAGGCACCAAAAGTGGAGCTCAAACCACTTCCTCAAGGGCTAAGGTATGTTTTATTAGGTCCTAACTCCACTTACCCTGTTATAGTCAATGACAACCTCAATGATGATGAGATCCTCGCTCTTGTCAAGGTGTTAAAGAGATTTAGAAAAGCTATTGGATATTCACTAGATGATATCCAAAGCATATCCCCTAACCTCTGAACTCACAGGATCCATCTAGAGGATGAGACAAGAACTTCTATTGAACCTCAGAGAAGGCTGAATCCTAATTTAAAAGAAGTAGTAAAAAAGGAAATCTTGAAGTTGCTTGAAGCAGGAGTGATCTATCCCATCTCACATAGCACATGGGTCTCACCAGTCCATGTGGTACCTAAGAAAGGAGGGATCACTGTTGTGAAAAAATGAAAATGATGAGCTAATACCAACTAGAACAATTACTGGTCATAGAATGTGCACAGATTATATAAAACTTAATTCTGCTTCTAGAAAAGATCACTTCCCTTTGCCATTTATAGACCAAATGTTAGAAAGATTAGCAAATCATAAGTATTACTGCTTTTTAGATGGTTATAGTGGATTCTTTCAGATCCTTATCCATCCTAATGATCAAGAGAAAACTACTTTTACTTGCCCATATGGAACTTTTGCTTATAGAAGAATGCCTTTTGGTTTATGCAATGCTCTTGCTACTTTTTAAAGATGTATGACCTCTATCTTTTCTGACTTGCTTGAAAAAATGGTGGAGGTATTCATGGATGACTTTAGTGTCTATGGATCCTCCGTTGGTGTCTGCTTGTCTAACCTTTCTCAGGTCCTCCAAAGGTGTGAAGACACAAAACTGGTCCTGAATTGGGAGAAGTGCCACTTCATGGTGCAGGAAGGAATTGTTTTAGATCACAAGATCTCAGAGAAAGGGATAGAAGTGGACAAGGCTAAGATTGATGTAATGGTGCACTTAGAATCTCCAACCACTGTCAAGGGGATCAGAAGCTTTTTGGGGCATGCTGGCTTCTACAGAAGATTCATCAAGGACTTCTCAAGGATTGCAAGACCCTTGACAAGATTGTTGTGTAAGGAGACAAAGTTTGTGTTTGATGAAGACTTCCCGCAAGCCTTCCTTACTTTAAAAAAGCCCTGTTATCAGCGCCAATATTCCAAGCCTCAAACTGGGATTTGCCATTTGAAATAATGTGTGATGCTAGTGACTATGCAGTTGGAGCAGTTTTGGGGCAGAGAGTTGACAAGAATTCATGTTATCTACTATGCCAGCAGTACTATGTATGAAGAATAGTCAAAATATGCTACAACTGAGAAGGAGCTCTTAGCAGTTGTCTTTGCATTTGAGAAGTTCAGAAGCTACCTAGTAGGCTCTAAAGTGATTGTTTATACTGATCATGCTGCGCTGAGACACATCTATGCCAAGAAAGACACCAAACCAAGGCTTCGTAGATGGATTCTCCTCTTACATGAGTTTGATATGGAGATTGTGGATAAGAGAGGCATTGAGAATGGAGTTGCTGATCACCTCTCAAAACTGAGGATAGATGACTTTGTCCCAATCTATGATACTCTACCAGAAGAACAGCTGCATGCTTTAGGAGTAATTAAAGCTGAAGTAGAAAGCCTAGAAGAGGATAAACTGCCTTGGTATGCTGACTTTGTGAACTACTTGGTGACTGGCCAGATACCACAGACCCTCAACTCACATCAGAAGAAGAAGTTCTTAAGAGATGTCTCCCATTACTTTTGGGATGAGCCTTATTTGAACAAAAGAGGGAATGATGGGTTGTTCAGAAGGTGTATAGTTGAAGAAGAAATTCCAGGAATTTTGCATCATTGTCATGGCTCAGCCTATGAAGGGTACTTTGCAACGTTCAAGACAGCCTCTAAGGTCCTCCAAGCTGGCTTTTGGTGGCCCAGTCTCTTCAAAGACGCCCAAGTTCACATCACCTCGTGTGATGCTTGCCAAAGAAAGGGAAACATCTCCAAGGGAGATGAGATGCCTCTGAATTCTATCATTGAAGTGGATCTGTTTGATGTGTGGGGTATTGACTTTATGGGACCCTTCCCTTCCTCTTATCGGAACAAGTACATTCTTGTAGCTGTTGATTATGTGTCAAAGTGGGTTGAAGCCATTGCTACTCCAACAAATGATGCTAGGGTTGTGCTGAAGCTCTTCAAGACAATTATCTTCCAAAGGTTTGGTACTCCAAAGTGTGTGATCAGTGATGGTGGAAGTCATTTCATCAACAAGGTTTTTGAGAGCTTGCTCAAGAAGAATGATGTCAAGCAGAAGGTTGCTACTCATTACCATCCTCAAACAAGTGGCCAAGTGGAGGTGTCCAACAGAGAGATCAAAACCATCTTAGAGAAAACAGTTGGTGTCACAAGAAAGGACTGGTCTAATAAGCTTGATGATGCTTTGTGGGCTTATAGGACAGCCTTCAAGACACCCATTGGCAGAACTCCTTTCTCACTCCTTTATGGGAAGTCCTGTCATCTACCTGTTGAGCTGGAATATAAAGCTTTGTGGGCAACAAAGTTGTTGAATTTTATAATCAAGACAGCTCAAGAAAAGAGACTCATCAACTTGCATGAACTAGAGGAAAACCGCCTTGAAGCTTTTGAGAGTTCTAGGATATGAAAGGAGAGGACAAAAGCCTTCCATGACAAAAGGATCAAACACAAGGACTTCAAGGCAGGGGATCAGGTGCTGCTATTCAACTCAAGGTTGAAGCTATTTCCTGGAAAGCTGAAGTCAAGATGGTCAAGACCATTCAAGATCAAGGAAGTGTTGCCATATGGAGCTGTGACTTTGTTTAGCAAGAATGGAGAAGACTTCACAGTGAATGGGCACAGGCTGAAGCCATACATGGCAAGTGAGTCTCTTGGAGATGAAGTAGACATCAGCCCTATGATCAACCAAGGAAACTCAATCTAAGGACGTTGAACAAGCACACTTGGGAGGTATTCCCCTGTTATCCTTGTACACATTCTTGCATTTTATGTTTCCCTTTGTATTTTTCTTTCAATCAATAGGAGCAAGTGTAAGCTAAGGCAAATTGTTATGAGTTAAGGAGGCAAAAACAGGTGCTTTCTGGATGACATCGATCAACTGTATCGGTTATGACAAGACCGGTACATACATTTCGGTCATGAATATCGATCATATTTGATCAATGTCAGTGGAGCCAGTTTGCACCAGTCGACATATAGATCACTTGTGATCGATATGGAAGGAAACCTGAAAGAGGGATCGATTTCGGTCATTCACATCGATCATGCACTGATCGTTGTAAACCCACTGGATTAATTTTGGTCAAGTGTAACGATCAGGTGGTGACCGATGTGATTCTCAGGAACATATCGATCATCCACAACGATCACACACTGATCGTTATAAACCCAGCGGATTAATTTTGGTCAAGTACATCGATCAGGTGATGACCGATATGATCTCCATGCAGAACATCGATCATCAACATCGATCACTTATGATCGATACTGACCTTTCGGTCAGTTGCAACAGTCACTTGTGATTGATGTCCATCCGAGATTCCCTTAGTTCCACACAAGAGGGATCTCCTCAGACCCCTGGATCATCCCACCACTCCTACCACTAAGTAAGGTACCACATCCTCTCCATTGTTTATACCATTGCATCTTTTTCAGTTTTGTATTATATTTTGTGCTTCTCTCTCTCATTGCTTTCATTACACAAGAGACTGTGTAATTTAAGTTTGGGGGAGAGATTTGGGGTTTGACTTTGTGTTTTGTATTCTTAGTTTTTCATTCTCTTTCACTTTGAGTCTCATGCATATCATGCATTCATGTAAGGCATAGAAAAACACAAAAAAATAGAAAAAATTTGAAAACTTTTATATTTTTGCAAACCGAAAAGAAAGCATGTAGTTGCATTTCATTCTTCTAGGATTGAGTCTAGTGTTGACATATAGGTTGCATTGCATTTGCATAGGGCTTTATGATGAGTTTTCCTTGTAAAGTGCTTAGAGTTTAGAGATGATTTCAGTGTTTAAGTGGCTAGTTGTTTGATGCATCATATGATTGCTAGAAGTTAAGGCTGAACCATGCTTAGATTGCTAGATTTAGTCTTCTCATCTCATTCTGAAAGCACTTGTTCTCTGAAAATCAACTCTATCAACTTGAACTTTAATTTGGACTTTTAATTATCATGTCTTATGCATTAAAAAGTGAATTCATGGCTACCATATACATATTTGGATCATCTTTTTTCTTTCTACCACTCTTGTTGATCCAAATATCTGATCCTCATACTTATGGGACAGTTACATCCACACCCTTAACAAAAAACTCCTTTTGAGCCTAAACACTATTGTGAGAGCTGTGAGGCCTTTGCATTGCATTTTTGATTTTGTCTTCGCAAAAAGTGTTAGGAACAAGACTGGCAATGATTAGCTCTCTTGTAGATATCAGCTTGCATTTTGAGCTTGATTCTAGGATAGGAGTTTTGGGTTAAAAAGGGTAGTGTAAGTGGTTTGAACTTCATGTTTATTTGTATTAAAATAAAAGGAAAAGATTTGAAATGGTAGGAAAAGGGAAACAGTCTAGAGTTGTGGTTAAGTAAAGGGAAGAAAAAGCTCTAAGTACAAAGAAGAAAGGCGCCAACAACAAAGCTCAGAATGGTCAAAAGAAGAAAAATCAGGCCAAGAGCGATCCAACAAAGGTGATGAAGGTGCCAATGCAACGAGGAAGAACTAGTCCCAACCACAAAGAAGCAACCACACAAGCAAAAAAAAAAAAAAAGAAGTTTCCCCAGCCATGAAGAAGGGTAAAGGGTAGAGTTTAGGAAAGGGTAGACTTAGGGGTTCACTTTTGGGTTTAGAAGTATTTAGGGTTCATCTTTGGGTAAAAGGGTAGAAGAGAGCTTTGAATTGCATGCATAAGTGTGCTTTTACCTTTAGCATTTTGCCTAAGATGAAGTCATTTCATTGAGTGATCCCTTATGTTTAATAGCCCTTTGCTAAAATAAGATCATTTTTATCTCATAGCCTTACCCTTTTCAACCAAATGTCTTCACTTGATTTGCATAAGCATGATTCATGTTCTGATCTTAATTGAATGTTAAAGAGTTGGTTGATTTGAGCTTTTGCCTAGGTTGAGATTTGAGATCATTTTGAAACATGATGAGCATGACTAGGTTCTTTAAAGTACAACTGATTATGTTTGCATCCTACAAATAAATAAGAAAGTCAGTTTGTCAGTTTGCTTTGATGATGTCTTGTGAACTTGTTAGACAATGGACTATGCTTTGTTTCGATGTTTTTGATGTGTGTTTTAAGTGCTCCAACAGTCTGACTTCAGAGTACACATGATAACATTGCGTTTATAAGCATCCAACTTGATGATTCTGAAGTATCAGACGTGGTGACGCTCGTCACCAAGGGGGTGACGCTCGTCACCCGTCCCTTCACGAGGTACCACTTTTCCAACTCGGTTCTACAAGTTCTCATGCATCTTTTTGACCAACTCTTGGCTTAATAACACTGGGGACAGTGTTGTTTAAGTATGGGGGAGGTGGTTACTGACGTTGTGTGCTTTGTGTTTGATTTATAGAGTCTTAAAGTTGAGTCAAAAACCTGTTTTTATGGAGTCAAAATTTTGAAATTGTCAGTTTTTCTTGGAACTAACCATATGACGTTTATGCTTATAAGAATCATTGCCACAGTAGTTGATTATAAATCTTACTAAGATGAAAGTCATAGGTAGATCAGTCTAGTAGGTTCTTAGAGAATCTGGAAAATTTTCTGTTAGCTCCAGCTTAATGAACCTTAAATTTCTTATCTTGGGGCTTGATTCTTATTGATCTTGATTCTCTCTTTCTGCACTGACAATAAGGTTAAGATACAGTCTCTCTTTGATCTTCCCTGATGTAGTTTTTAAGAGTTAAAGTCAAAAGAATGGTGCATTCACGACCCTGTCTCCTCACATGGAACAACAGTAATGAACACACTCAGAACCTGTCTCCTCACAAGGAACACAAGTATTGAGTAGCACCATATCTTAGACTGTTAAAAAAATGAGAAAAGAAGTTGAAAAATCGAAAATCAGAAAGAAAAATATCAAGGGAAGAGAAAATAGGAGAGCTGTGTTGAGATTGCTTTGTTCAGTTGTTTAGGAAGGGAAAAGAATCTGTAAGTGATTGAGATGATAAAACCTTGATGAGATATCACACTTAGATAAATATATGGAGTTAGCAGTAGAGATTTTGGATTTCTTGAAGGGATTTGGATTGGATTTGAGAGATTTGCTAAGCTTGTGATGATTACACTGAAATTTGATTTTGTGTTGACTCTGTGGTATGTGGATTCGAAAGTTTTAACTAATGTGGTGTTCCTGATGTTTAGCTGACTGTGTTTTGTTTTCAAACCTCGACTCTGTCCTTTGTCTGATGTTTGCTTGATGGCAAGCAAAAGCTAAGTCTGGGAGAGTTGATATATAATGGTTTTTATGGTTTTTAACCATGGTATAAGTCCTTTTTATTGAGTCATTTTAGTCTTTTTAGAGTCCTAGTAGAGTCTTTGCAGGTTATAGCATGTCTGGAGAATATTGAAGCTTTTTGGAGCATTGCAAGTTGAAGCCACGAAGTGTCCAGCTCGGAGAAGAAAGTATGCATTTGGGTGACGCTCGTCACCACTTATGGTGACGCTCGTCACCATATATCTCTTGTATTTACACCATTTAGGCCTGCATTAAGTACATGTTTTGGTTCTCTTTTGCATGCTTTCCTTAGTTTTTGTCCCATTTTCTTCTCCTTTTAGGCTTAGGTAGCATTGAGGATATAGTTTGCATTTTTTCTTGCATTTTGGATATTTTTAGGTGCTTATGAAGCTAAAAGGAGCTTGGAGGATGTTTGAGGATGATCCAGGAAGCTAGCAGGACCAAATGGAGCAAAAGGGATCAAAGCAGACAATCTCTGCAGAGCTTTTCGGTCAGAGCACGAAGAACATCGATCAAGGTGGTGATCGATGCAAGAATTTTGGTCAGGAGCATCGATCAGTAAGTGACCGATACGAGCACATCGATCATGAGCATCGATCAGGAGTGATCGGTACAAACGCCCCTAGTTAATTTCGGTCACTACAACGATCACTGCCCAGACCGATGTAACTCTACATTGATCAACCCTGACTGTTGTAACTGATCGATGTAAGCCCAGACCAAAGACCATTTATTTACAATTTTGCCATTTTCGCTTAGACTCCTATAAATACGAAAAATCTCTAATTTTTGGGAACAAGCTTTTATCTAGCAGTTCTTTCTTCCTTGTTTAGACCATTGGGTTTTGTAATTTGAATCTTTGCTTGATTTTAATTAAAGTTTGCATCTTTCATCTTTAAGCTTTCTAATCATGATTATTCATCTTTCTCTCTTTGAATTGATGGTTTTAATGGTGCTTAGTGAGTAGTCCTTTTAGGGAATTTGAGATGAGTTAAGTTTAGGGAATTTGAGGTTCTATCTATGATTGCTTAGTGTTAATTCTTCCATTTCCTTTCTTGATTGCTGTGTTTAATGCTTAATTAGCCCTAGCTAAGTTGATTAAGATCTTATGTTCATTTTATGCCCACCAAGTGTTTATTGAAATGCCTGAACTGCTTTGTAAGAGAATTGCTTATCCTAGCTCAAGAGATTGAGTGTCTAGGGAGTGATTAGGCAATATAGAGTTTATAGATTTGTCTTAATGCTTGTTCTTTATCATTTCACTAATAAGAATTAGTTCTTGACTTGGTAATTAGCAAAGAGATTAATGCCAAGAGATTGGATTAGTCATATAAATGAATCCTATGCATAAGGAATAGCATTGTGTGAGTTTGTAAGCATCTTAGACTGAGTCAAGAGTTCCCTAACACCAATTATCTCATCTCAAGTCCTATCTCTTCTCTGTTTTTAGCTTGAATTCAAAATTTTCCTGTTTTTACCTTCACTTTAGTTGTTTTGCTTGCTTTTCTCCTTATTTTATGTTTGTTTGGTTTCTGCTTGAACACTTAGGTTGCTAGATATTCTAAAGCCCCTTTTATATCTGCTTGAATTAGGAAATCTACTATAATCCTGCTGTTTCAATCTTCCCCTTTGGATTGACATTAAAACCCAATGTTACAATGACTACTACAATGGGTGATTGACCAAGAGAGTCAAAACTCTTGTATCATCAAGCATAAAGGAAGGGGTCGTGGCTTGGTTTCATAAAGAATGAGCATTATTTACAGTTTTGGCCTAGAAGTTCCAATATTTGCAAAAAGACCCCAGATGGTGTTTTACCTTGTATATTAGGTTTTTTCAGCCATTCTTTTGGCAGAAATCTCGTATTTTATTCTTTTCGAGAGCTTGAGAGAAAGATTTGTAGCAGAGCTTTTGGAGAGACAAATCAGACTCCTTCAGAGCAGATTTCGAACTCCTTTATTTTTACTTCTTATTTCTTTTATGCAATCTATTATTTTCATGATGTTTTCTCAAATCACCATGTCTGAGTAGTTTGTTAGTTAAGTTAGGGCTTTTCAAAGGCTGAAGAAGAGTTTGTAGAATTGCTAAATTTATAGGAAATTCATTGGTTATTCATCTGTGTTTGCATTCATATCGATTTCTTAGACACATCATCTGGATTTCGAAATCCTAGGTTGTTTGATAGATGTGAGAGCATTATTAATCACATGAACTAGTATTAAATGAGAAAAACACCTATCTCCAAAGAGATTTGGCTTATGAGTTTTGTGAACAATAGAACCTGATCATTACTGCATGTTTAGGTTGTTAGGGTTTGCAAAGGGATTTGGAACTCTGTGATTTAGGCATAGTTAACTTATGCAGTGAGAATTGATTAGTTATATCTTTGCGATTCATGTTCAAGACGGTTCTTATTTATTCCTGATTGCATGCATTCTACACTCTCAGATTCAACCTGCCAATTGTCCTAACTTAGCGCCTTTAGCTTTCTGAACTTTAAGAACAAGCATAAAACGCCCACTTGCATTAATTTACTGTTTCGCATTACATTCATTACTTATTGCTTAGCTTAATCTGAACCTACAATCGATAATGTAGTTTACATACTCCCTTGGGATTCGATAACCCTTTGTACTACAACAGTTTTGCTGTGCACTTGCAGTAGTTTTATTTGGGTAAAACCTGAGCCCTATCAAAGTTGTTTCCTGGAAAACTCAAGTCAAGATGGTCAGGGACTTCTAAGATCAAAGAGGTATTGCCATATGGAGCTGTTAATCTGTTTGACAAGGATGGAGAAGGATTCACATTGAACGGCCATAGACTGAAACCATACATGGCAAGTGAGTCCCTTGGAGATGATGTATACATTCACCTTCAAGATCCTCCACGAGAGTGATTGGTTAAGGAAAGTCAAGCTAAGGATGTTAAATAAGAGCACTTGGGAGGCATTTCCATAGTATCCTTGTACATATTATTGCTTTTTAAGTTTGTTTTTATGCTGTTCTTTTGATCCTAAAAGCAGGTGAGACTCAATGCAGGTGGTTGGATGAAATGGTGATCAACTAGACATGTTTTTGGCAGATGTCGAGCTGGATGTCGACCTAAGATGTCGAGCCATGGTGCTCGACATCACTCATGCAAAAACATGTCGGGCAAACATGTCGAGTTACTGAGCTCAACATGGGGAGAAAGGTGACTCGGAGCAGGATATCGTGCATGGATGTCGTGCGACATAAATGGCCCGAGAGGAAGGGAACTGATGTCGTGCACTCATGTCGAGCTACCATGCTCGACATCAAGATGTCGACCATCCGTATCGTGCGATATCTTCGGCCCAAGAGACAAGCAAAAGATGTCAAGCATCCGTATCGTGCGATATCTTCGGCCCGAGAGACAAGAAAAAGATGTCAAGCATCCATGCCATGCGACATCAGGGGCCCGAGAGTTCAGAAATGGATGTCGACCATCTATGTCGACCAACCCAGCTCGACATCGTCACCCTGCCTCCCAAAAACTCCTTTTATGGTACCTAACTTCACTCCTATCCTTATACATCCTTCTGCACTATTTTTTGGTATATTTTGTTTACCTCCTTCAAGCTTCTATTACCCAAGGGACTGTGTAATTCAAGTGTGGGAGAGGACATTGCATTTGACATTGTGTATTCTTTTCTTATTTTCCCTTTTGCATGCTTGAGTCTCATGCATTCATCTATGTGCATTGAAAATCCTTAACATTTTCAAAATTTTGAACAAAAAATCATTTAGGTGCATTAAGTTTGAGTCTAGATGCATTTGATGCAGCTTTGCATACACTTGCATATGGAGAAGATGATAAAAACTTGTCAAGATGTTCATGTTTGAGTTGTTTTCAATGCTTTGGTTATCTGTTGTTTGATTGCATTGTAGTGAGTTTGAAGTTAAGGCTGCACCATTCTTGCATTGATATTTTTGTCTTATGATGAAGCTTGCTGTGATTTGATTTCAACTCTATTTATTAGAACCTTAATACTGATTTTGAATTATAATGTTTGTGAATTGAAAGTGATTACATAGCTACCCATATACATACTTGGATTATATTCTTCCTTCTTACCACTCTCGCTAATCGAAGTAGCTGATCCTCATCATTAAGGAAAAGTTATCCACACCCTAAACCAATCCTTTTTCTGAACCTAAACAATATTGTGAGAGTTGTGAGGCCTTGCATTACATATTTTTGATTTTATTTTGGCAAAAAGTGTTAGGATTAAGGCTGGCAAGGAGAGGCTCTCTTGTAGATACCAGTTTGCATTTTTAACTTGGTACTAGGTTAAGAGATTGGGAAAGGATAGTGTTAAGTGGTATGAGTTTTGCTTGTTTTTATCTTTTGAGAGAAGATGAAGTATGGGACTGGTATTGTGAAGTTGATGATGTGGAGAGAACATGTATATTTTGTGGTTAAGTGAAATTAGAAAAAAATGCTCTAAGTGTTAAAGAAGAGATGGTGCCAACAACAACAAAAGTTTATAAAGGTCATCTAAAAAGAGAAATCAGACCAAGCAATCCACCAAAGGTGATAAAAATAGCACCAATAATATAATAAAGAAGGGCAAGTTCCAAGCAAAAGTCAGCCACTTAAGCAAAAGAAGATGGAATTTCCCCTACATTTCAAGAAGAAAGAGATGATAACTTGGACATTAAATCAATTTTCTCATTGACATCTTTAGTTTTGAGCTCCCACTTTCAAACCTCTCTCTCTCATTTGTCTTTGTTTGCTTAAGGACAAGCAAAAGGCAAGTGTAAGGTGTTAATATCTCTCATAATTGCATCATTTAGGATTGCATATAGTTCATGTTTTGGTCTTCTCTTGCATGTTTTCCTTCTCTTTTGTCCCATTTCCCTTTAATATTAGACTTATGTTGAATTTAGGGTGTAGTTTGCATTTATTTGCTTAAGAAGTGTTTTCAGGTACCTAAAGAGCCTTAGGAGACATGGTGGAAGCTTGGGAATAATCTAAGAAGTTGCCCCAGTCAAGGAGAATCAAGAGGAATGATAGCAGGTTTTTTTCTAGCTAGTCAAACCCTAACACACTCATGTCATTGCAGCATGTAAGGTATCAATCCATCGTAGTTCATAAGACACTAAGAATGCAGCAAATCACTTAGGTCAAACCAAATTCAAGAAAGCAGTTGTGATCAAACTAAACAGGACTAAAGACTAAACTAAACAACACAAGAGCAAATCAGGAAATTCAGATAGATTAAAGTAAGGATCTAAGATGGGGGTTATTGACTAAAAGGGGATTAGAACCTAACTAGTGATGCTTCAAAACCATTCAAACAAATGCTATCTTCTAAGCATATGTTTAACATTTATAACTAGCTCAATTTTTTGACACTAATCGCTTTGCTAAACACATATTCAAGACAAATTCCTTTACTCAAACACATAATCAGCAAGCATTCAAAACAGAACTCTAATCCTATAAACCGAAGATACACCTTAGACATCTAATTCCTTAGGCTAAGAGAACAAATCCTCTAAGAGACTCATAACAGCATTTCATCAAACACTTATCAGGCATAAGAGCAATCCAAGATAACAGACAAGCCTGGCCAAGACTAATCTAGTGTTAAGCATATCTAGTAGAGAGAAAACAATCATATTAAGCTTAAAACATCACTAATCTAGTCCTAAAACTCCTCTAATCTATCCTATCTCAAACCCTAAATAAGCCTACTCACTAGGCATAATCAAAACCACAGATTCCAAAGAGAAATAATGGTTAAGAATGATTGAAAGCAGAATAAGCCAGAATAGATTAAAGGCAAATGCATTCACTAAATCAAACTAGTTCTTATAAAGAAAAGCTGAAAAAGGAAAAGTTTTAAGTGCAAGAACAGAAGTAAAATAATAATATCTAAGTTGCCTAACCATTTTAGGACTTAAATATTTATAAGGGAACTTGAAAACCCCTAATAAACAAGGATTAAACCGAAAATAAGCTGATCAGATGGACCATATCAGCCATGTACATTGATAACTAAGGTTTTTAAGCCTTTTTAATCAAACCTAAAGCAAGGTTTTGCTGTTGTAGTACTTTAGGAGTCAATATAAATCAGGTTGATGAAAGATACTAAGAATGCAAAAGCTTTGTAAATCTAAGTGAAATCCGGATAAATGAGAGAGAAAATCTGTAAAAACTAAATGCAGCTAGTAAATGACCATGAAAACTATTTTAAAATCCCCACTGATGGATTAAACAACTAGCAGATGACCTCTAAGAATTTAAAATGCAAAACTACTGGTTTTAAAATTCGAAAGCTAAAAGCAGATAAAAAGGAAAGTTCTAACAACCTAGGACAAACTTCAAGAGAAAAGATTCAAACTTTAGAACTAGGAAATGATGACTTTAAGATTTCAAAAGCTAAAAGTGGATTCAAGGTTGAAGATCATGCTTAAGGAGGTTCAAGATTCAAACTTGGGGGTTGAAAACATAGATCTACACATTTTAGTGCTATCTCTAGGTCTGGAGAAGCTAAAGCTAGATTTATCCATGGTGTTTGGAATAAACCCTTTCCTCAATCTTTCCTCCTAACCCATGGCGTGTGGTGGAAACAAAGGGTGAAGAACATGAAGCATAAATCTCAAAAAAATGGCCTAACTAGCTCCCTAAGCATCCATGGCGTTTGGAAAAGGATGAGCTAGTCTCTTGGATTTGGTTTTAAGGGATCTCCTGAATCCTGCTAAGGTAAGAAAATCCCTGAGATCAAAGAGATCTTTCTCAAGAGTCTCTAGGCATTAAAACCCCCAAATCCAAGAAGAGATTAAGTTAAGCACAAGAAAGACCCAAGCTTAAACCCTTAAAACCCTCTTAATCACCTCAACCTTAAACCCTTGGTGGATTACTCACTACACATGATTAAAGCACATGAAAATGCAAATGAAGAAAAGATGAACATGATTAAACGACTAAGCAAGAAAGAGTAAGAGAAATACTTAAGATTAAAAACAAGATTAAGGTTTTACAAAATATGAAAAAGCTTAAAACTAACAATGGCGCTTTTTGCTTAAAAGATAGATAAAAAGATAAGGGAGACTAAACAAGAAGAAGACAATATGAATGGTTCTCCATCGCTCCCAAAAATAGGGTAGACAAAAGGTCACTAAACTCCTAAACATGAGCTGTCCAGATAAGGTTCAGAGATCGATCTCAGTCGTCGATCTCTTAACTCGATCTTCTGCATAGAACGTCTTCTTTTGCTCGATCGTCGGGTCGATTCAGTCGGGTGAATCGAGCGCTTCTCTCGATCTTCTGGTTGATCCTCCGACGATCGAGTCGTGACCTCGATATGGCTCTCGTTCTTCCTGGGCTTAGTTTCCGTGTCCGTACTCACGTTCGATCATCTTAGTCGATCTTGATCTCGATCCTCTTCCTTGAATCGACCCGAGTGTCTCGATCTTCTGGTCGATCTCGTCTAGATCAACCTGCCTAGCTCGATCTTCTCATCGATCTCGTCTAGATCGACTTGCCTAGCTCGATCTTCTCCTCGATCTAGGTTCCTTTGCTACATGGCTGAGTTCTTCCAAGTATCCATAGGCTCCCTTTCGATCCTCAGCATATCCACGCACCCTCCATAGCTCCAGTGTATCCAACACAACCTGAATATGATGCAAGAATGCAAGAAATATGTAAAATGCTAATGCAAAGTGTTCTAGGACCTAAAATGAGATAAATGGTGCAAACTAGCCTATTATGAAAGATGTATGCATGAAAACTACTCTAGATGTATGCTAAATATGCGAAATATATGAGTATATCAATTCCCCTAAACTTGCCTTTTGCTTGCCCTCAAGCAAACAAAGTTCAAGCTAGGAAGAGAGGTTTAATAATGGGAGCTCAAAATCCAAAAGTGTTTTCAAATGAATCAATTCAATGGTCCTAGTTCTCAATTCTAGGATGCAGTATACAAGCTTCTACTCCAAAGAACTTAGCTATATTCATCACTTATTGAATCTCAAATAATGACTCGCCTATTCCAAACAATCCAAGAATCCTAACATTTAATATTCATTTAAGTTCAAACAGTGAATCACACTTATGCATTTAAAACCGAATACATTTGGCTAGGGACAAGGTTATGAGATAAAAATGATCTCATTCATGTCGGTACTCTAAGCAATGGTTTATCTAAAAAAGGGTTGAACTTATGCATAATGCTAAAGGTAAAAGGCAATGTCTGCATACATGACTAGACTCTCATCTACCCAAATATACTAACAATGATCCTAATCTCTCTCTCATTTTTTTTTCTTTTTTTTTAGCTCACTCATCCTCTACAGACTACCCAAATCAAACAAGGCAAAACGCCAAGCATAACCCACATAAAGACCATCTTCAACCTTTCTTATAGCTAGTAGTATGGCCATAAACATAATTTTAGCTCTTTTATTTTTTTTTGATAGCTCTCTTCTCATTTTTTTTTCTTTTATGCACTTGGCCTTTTGGCTCTTTTCTTATATAATTTTTTTTTCTTTTTGAGAGCTATCTCCTTTTCAAATTTGAGCTTTTATTTAAAACAATTCAAGACCACCCACTTAAAACTATGCATCCTTTTTTATTCAAACTCCAAACACCAATTCTTTTCAAAACTCAAACAAGTAAGCAAAATCAACAACACCCGTGAATTCTCACCCTAACCTTAAGCCTAAAACTAGCTTCAATATGCAAAGCTAGCATCAATATGAGAGCCTAATCATGTCGCCCTAAGCCTAACACTTTATGCCAAGTTCAACCAAAAATTTAAGGCCTCACAAAATCACACACGAAATTTGGCTTGAAAGGAGGGTAAGGGTTAAGGTGAGGAGTTCTATTTAGGCTTACAAAAGAGTGGTGAAGGGAATAAGAAAGTCTAAATATGTATATGTTATCCATGTATTCTTTTTCAAATGCACAAGTATGATAATTCAAAATTCATGTTAAGGTTTCACTTGATGGAAAAGGATTCAATTCAAGTTTGTTTCGGTCTCAAGACAAGAAAATCAAGACAAATGATCCAAATATGGTTAGAACTTACTTTCAAAGTTTGTACAAAGCATCAAAGAACTACTAACTAGGGCCTTGAACCAATTAATGAGCTTAAAACACTTTACAAGGAAATTTTTTATATCATCGCGCCCTATGCAAATGCAAGCTACCTGAATGATAAAATTCTAGACTCAATCCTAAAATATTTGACAATGCAAATGCAAGCTATATGATTTTTTTTTTTGAAATGTTTAAACAATTTTATGATTTGTTTTGTATTTTTCTATGCACTTAGATGGATGCATGAAGACTCAAGGATGTGAACACAAAATAAGATCCAAATAAAAACATGTCAAAGCACACACTCTCCCCCAAACTTGAACGACAACGACTCGGTGTCAAACCAGTTCAAGAGGATACCAAAATCACAAAGCAAAAATTATAAAATGCATGATATATACAAAGGGTTGAGTTTTGGTACCTCGGAACTAGGCATGACTGGAGCTTGAGGTTGCTCTGGTCCTCCTGCTCTTTGTTGGAGTGTCGTGAAGTATCCCTTTGTCCTTGCTCCTGCTTGTGCCCTCGTGTAGAGAAAGACGCCCAGCTTGATTACTATCTTGAGGCTCACGGATCTCCACACCTCCGGTTGAGTTTCGCCTCATCATTTCGCCTATTTGCTCAACCTCGTCACTCTCAGTCGTCTCAGCTGAGCTTCCTTGTTGAAGGGCTTTGATCTTCTTTGCTAGCTTCTTGATCATCTTGCCTTGCCACTTGTTAACCTTGCGTTGAATCTCAACAACCGAGGAAAGGAATTTCTCAGCCTTTGTCCGTGGCTTATAGTCTAGTTTGGGGAGATCAAAGCTTGAGGGCATCTCAGCATCTGTAGGAGGAGATTCTGAGGGTGAACGAGTGAGCTGAGGTGGTGCTGCCGTGTTTCCAAGAGGTGCAAAGCGTTCTTCATCGCTTGGCAAGAACTCTATTGTGTCAATGCTTTGTAGGTGCGTTTCATCTTGATTGGGCAGAATGCAGACTCTCTTCTCATGGTTATGGTTGTAGAACAAGTAAGCATAGAAGCCTGGAGCTGGAGTAGGTCCCAAGGAATCGGTGTGGCGCATGTAGTTTTCATCCATGTACGCACGCTCCACGCAAGGCTCAAAATCTGCAAGGGGCACTCCCGCTTGTATGAACAACGGCGTGAGGAAACCTCCTATGAGTGCAGAGTTTGCCTTACACCTTATTGCCCAAGCCTTTTATTTGACCAAGGAAAAAGCCAAGATGCAGCCATAGTTGACGTCTTCCCCAAGCTCATCCTCCATTGGTTCCTCATTCTCTTCACCATCGCATACAATCTTCTTAACCCCTTGGAAAAGGAAGCATAGCTCGTTCTTGGTCACCGTTGGGGCGGTGGATCTTCCACTGAACGTGTTGGCCAGCAGCTTGAGGGTGTACCTTAGCACAGGATTGTGCACCTTCTTGATGTTGGCGGTATTGGCCTCGTAGTCTCCATCGCTAACCAAGTCCCATAGAGCATTGGCGGATTTGAACCGTGGGAACTCCACAAGCGTGGCTGCAGCTTTGAGACCATAAGGTTGGCATAGCTCATGGATGGAGAGGTGGTAGGCTTGTTTTCTGATCTTGAACGTCATATGCCCCTTGGATGGAGTTTGGATGCTTGGACCTTCATATGAGAAGTCCAAGGTGGAGAGGAAATCAAGCGTGGCCTCGGGGTGAGTTGGGCAATCCATCCGTGATAGGCAAGCAAGGCCCATGCCCCTGAGCAACTCATCAAACTCCTCCAACAAACCTAGCCTTTCCAAGAGATCCCTACTTGCAAACTTTGTAGGCTCAAACCGCAACCTCTCTTCTTTGTTTTCCTCTCTTCCTTACTCCACTTGACCCTTTCTTCAACCACTTGCTGCGTTTCCTCTTGAGTTTCCAAATCTCTGCTTCTCTTCTTGGGTGCCATGGTACCTGAAACGCAAGTTCTCAAAGAGAAAGTGAGGATAGGTGACGATTAAGAGAGAAAGATATGGCAAAGAGAGAAAATCTCTAAATATAAGTCCTAGATTTTTGGAGATATTCTAAAATATATCAATAAATAGAAGAGGAAAATCTCTTGAGATAAGACTAAATCAAGAAAATTTCCCTAATACTTAGATATTTCTAAAAATCTATCCTAATCCCTAGTAAATATCATTCAACCACTTCAACAAAAAAGAAATTTTGAAAACTCAAATATGCAATTCAAGAAATTCGAAAATACCTTTGAAATGGGATGATTATGAGATGCTCTATGTCTTTCAAAACCGAAACTCACACTTTCTCTTTCTAGAAATCAGTTTGGAATGCAATGTGAAGAGAGAGTGTGTATGAGAGGCTTTATAAAGAAAAAAATCTTTGGATGCATGCAAGTGTGTTTTCGAAAAATGTGGTCAAGGCATACATTCTCATGGTCAAAGATGCTTGCCTTGACCAAAATTCAAATTCAAAATGAGAGGGAAAGAGAAAGAAGGGGGGAAATTTAAACCAACCTCGGCATGAGATCGAGTCAAACTGGTCGATCTTGGCCTTGATCTCATGCCCATTCTGTCCGTGATCGAGAGGCTTGCTCGATTGGAGGCTCGATCTGATTTGAATCGAGCCTTAGATCGAGTCTCCTCCTCGTCTCAAGATTCCACGTGGTCGTGGCCATGCTCCTTAGATCGAGCTCCCTGATCGATCGCGAGGTCATTTTGGCGGAGATCTAGTGAGCTGATCGATCCTGTCATCGATCTCAGTTCGAGGATTGAGTGAGACCAGTCGATCCACACCCCATTTGTACTTCAAGCTAAATGTATGGGTGGGTCATCTTCTCGCAATCGACTGACTCACTCGATTGTCTACTCGATCTCGTCTAGATCGTGTGACTTCACTCGATTTACTAGCTCGATCTAGTAAAGACCGAGCCAGGACAGGTCGATCTGTCACTCGATCGTTTGCCTCTAAATCCAAGTTCAAGATCTCTGGTTCCCATCTCCTTGTACCTACACACTTAAACTAAAAAGCATAAAATTGAAACAGAAATAAATCAAAAATATGTACAATTATAGTCATGGGATTGCCTCCTAAGTGCGCTTGTTTTACGTCTCTTAGCTTGACTTTACTTGGTTAGGCTAGAGGTGGATCTTGGAGAAGCATCGTGGTGCTCTCCTTGCTGCAATTACTTGCCATGTAGGGCTTGACTCTATGCACATTCACTGTGAAACTCTCTCCACCCTTACAGATCAAAGTCACTGCCCCATATGGTAGCACTTCTTTTATCTCAAACGGACCGCTCCATCTAGACTTGAGCTTTCCGGGGAACAACTTCACACGTGAGTTGTAGAACAGAACCAGGCTTCCCTCTTTGAGCTCCTTAAGCACCAGCTTATTGTCATGCATGGCCTTGGTCCTCTCTTTGTAGATCTTGGTGCTTTCATAAGCATCCAACCTCAATTCATCAAGCTCATGTAGTTGCACCAGTCTTCTCTCTTGCGCCGTCTTGAGAGCGTAATTCAGTTGCTTCACAGCCCAAAGAGCTTTGTGCTCTAACTCCACAGGGAGGTGACAAGATTTACCATAGAGGAGGTTGAAAGGCATAGTACCAATGGGAGTCTTGAAAGCCGTCCTATAAGCCCAAAGAGCGTCATCAAGCTTGCTTGCCCAATCTTTCCTAGTCACTCCCGCGGTTTTCTCTAGGATGGTCTTGATTTGCCTATTTGAAACCTCCACTTGGCCACTAGTTTGAGGGTGATACGGCGTGGCCACCTTGTGTTTAACTCCATGCTTTCTCAAAAGACTCTCCAAAACCTTGTTGATGAAGCGGCTCCCTCCATCACTAATCACCACCTTAGGAACTCCAAACCTTGAACCTGAGTCATGAGCTCTTAAGCTGCCTTCTTGAACCATTCCTACCGCAGAGATCGAGTCAGTCAGTCGATCGCTCTCTCGATCTAGGCTGGATTGATTGCACTCCCTCGATTCACTTGCTCGATTGGATATGGATCGAGCAGGAGATCGATTCACGAGGTCGTTCTCTGGACAGATCGAGTTGTTTTGATTGATCGTCTCATCGTTCTCTTTCCTGGATCGAGAAATCTGATCGATCTTCAGGTCGATCTCTAGGCACTGGCCTTCATCTTCTTTCACAACCTTGCGAGAATCAAGGATGCGTACATATTCCTGGGTTTATTCACTCAAGAAACCATACTTCCCACACTCCTTTGTCAAAGCCAGCTGTAGATGATCCTCTTGTGCCAATTCCTCAAGCAACTCATCAGCCAATGCATCCAAAGCTTCTACGTAGAACACTTGTCCACCAATCGTTGGCTTCTTCAAGACTTCGTTGATGTCAAAGTTCAGCTTGATGTCTTTGCCCAGGTCAGAGAAATCTTGCCATTCTTCACGTCTATGATGGCCCCAGCAGTTGCTAGAAAGGGTCTACCAAGGATTAGAGGGTCTCTTGGTTCCTCATCCATTTCTAGAACTACAAAATCTGTTGGCACATTCACGTTGCTAATCCTCACGGGTAGGTCTTCAAGCATGCCTACAAGGAGCCTTATACTTCGATCAGCCAGAATGAGTGAGATTCTACACTCCTTAAACTTGGTAAAGCCTAGCTTTTTGGCAATGGAGTGAGGCATAAGGTTAATGCTTGCTCCAAGATCACATAAGCAGCTTTCAAACTTCAAAGAGCCTAGTGCACAAGGGATGGTGAATGACCCCGGATCTCCTAGCTTCTTTGGAGCTATCTCCTTGTGGATGATTGCAATGCATTCTTGACTGAATACCAAAACCTCTTCACTCTCTTTCATCCTCTTAGCAAGAGTGTCTTTCAAAAACTTGGCTTATTTTGGTACCATAGCCATACAATCAAGCAACGATAGTTTTATCTCAACGTTCTTCAAGTGCTTCTCAAACAGGGCTCTATGCTTCTCAACCAACTGCTTCTTGAAACGTCCAGGGAAGGGGAGCTTTGGTTTGTAAGGTGGAGGCACGAAAACTTCTTTCTCTTTGCTCACTTCCTCCACATTTTTCTCCAAAACTGCTTTCTTGCCTTTTTTTGGCCTTGCAATGTAGACATTGTCAACTGTGATCTCTTGATCATTTGAGAGATTACTCTCCCCCTCTTGAATCACAATGTCCTTATTGTCCTCAGCTACAGACCGTGGTGGTAGCTCTTTCCCACTCCTCAGAGTGATCGCATTTGCATACTCCTTAGGGTTTGTCTCACACTTTCCGGGCAAGCTACCTTGACCGCTTGAATTGGCCTTTCCTTTCTCTAGCTGGTGAATCTTGTTGTTCATGTTGGTGATTTTTGTAGATACCTCAGTAAGAGAAGAGTCCAGCCTATTGTTCATATTAACAAATTTTTGATTTGTAGATGCTTGTCCTTGAAGTAATTGTTGAAACATAGCTTGTACCGGATCTTGAGGTGGAGGTTGAACTTGTTGCTGCTGTAGCACGAATCCAGGAGGAAACACAGGAGAGTAGCTTTTGTTCCCTTGCTGTTGCTGGCCTTGGAAGTTCCTTTGTCTTTGCCCTTGGTACCCACTGTTTTGTGTAAACCCACCTCTGTTGTAAGGAACAAAAGGTACCCACTTGATCCTTGGGGTTTTCCACATTGGTACTTCGGTAAGATAGGTTGTTGTTACCTTGATACCTTTGAACATAGCCCCGTGTCTTAGTATAGTCTTGGCCTCCTACCCAATTTGCTTCCTCTTGGCTCTCCTCCAGCTCATCTAGAACATCCGTAGCCTCTCCCACAAAGTGTACATGCTTTTAATTTGCAAGTACCAACTTGTCAATCTTTTCATGAAGTGATTTCAGCTTCTTCTTGTGTGCCTCAAGGTCAGACCCTCTAGGTGCTCTATAATAGTCTTCAGTGTAGTTGCCTTCACTCAAAGCAAGATTCTCAATAAGCTCCATTCCCTCTTCTACTCCTTAGCCAAGAAAATTCCCTTTACTAGCTGTGTCTAGAAGCATTCGAATTTTGGGAAGAGCTCCTCTATAGATGGTGCTCAAAATTGTCTCCTCAGTGAAACCATGATGAGGACATATAATGGTGTAGTCCTTGAACCGCTCCATTCCTTCACTAAAGGTCTCATTTTGCCTTTGTGTAAAACCGCTAATCTCACAACTTAGGCGAGCTGTCCTTGTACTTGAGAAGACCTTGGACAGAAATGCCTTCTTGCAATCAGCACATGAGGTTATAGTCCCTTGAGGTAAGGTCTTCTCTCAATGCCTTGCTTTATCCCCAACTGAAAATGGGAAAAGCCTAAGCTTGAAACTGTCCTCCGAGATCCCATTGATCTTGATCATGCCGCACACTTGCTCAAAGTTGTCTAAGTGCTCCAAAGGATCCTCCATAGCAAGTCCATGGAACTTGTTGTTCTGCACCATTGAGACAAAGCCTGGCTTGAACTCGAAGTTGTTGTTTGCAGGTTATAGCATGTCTGGAGCATAAATGGAGCATTGCAAGTTGAATTGAAGAAGACTTACCTTGTAGAGTCTTTGCAGGTTATAGCATGTCTGGAGCATAAATGGAGATATTGAAGCTTTTTGGAGCATTGCAAGTTGAAGCCACAAAGTGTCCAGCTCGAGAAGAAAAGTATGCATTTGGGTGACGCTCGACACCAAGCTGGTGACGCTCGTCACCCCTAGAGGAAGGGTCGTGGCTGGTTTCATAAAAAAAGGAGCATTATTTGCAGTTTTGGCCCAGAAGTTCTAGTATTTGCAAAAAGGCCCCAAATCGTGTTTTACCTTGTATATTAGGTTTTTCAGCAATTCTTTTGGCAGATATCTTGTATCATATTCTTCTAGAGAGCTTTAGAGAGAGATTTGTAGCAGAGCTTTTGGAGAGACAAATCAGACTCCTTCAGAGCAGATTTCGAACTCCTTCATCTTTACTTCTTATTTCTTTTATGAAATCTATTCTTTTCATGATGTTTGTTTCATTCACCATGTCAGATTAGTTTGTTAGTTAAGTTAGGGCTTTTCAAAGGTTGAAGAAGAGTTTGTAGAATTGCGAAACTGATAAGAAATCCATTGGTTCTTCATATGTGCTTGCATTCATATCGATTTCTTAGACACATCATCTGGATTTCGAAACCCTAGGTTGTTTGATAGATGTGAGAGCATTATTAATCACATGAACTAATATTAGATGAGAAAAACACCTATTTGCAAAGAGATTTGGCGTAGGAGTTTTGTGAACAATTGAACCTGATCATTACTGCATGTTTAGGTTGTTAGGGTTTGCAAAGAGATTTGAAACTCTGTGATTTAGGCATAGTTAACTTCTGCCATGAGAATTGATTAGTTATATCTTTGCGATTCATGTTCAAGACGGTTCTTATTCATTCATGATTGTATGCATTCTACACTCTCGGATTCAACCTGCGAATTGTCCTGACTTAGCGCCTTTAGCTTTCTGAACTTTAAGAACAGCCTCAAAAACGCCCAGTTGCTTTTATTACTTTAGTTATTTCGCATTACATTCATTACTTGTCGCTTAGCTTAATCCGAACCTGAACTCTTTAGTGTAGTTTACTTAATCCCTTGGTGTTCAATAACCCCTTATACTACGACTGCTTTGTTGTGCACTTGCAATAGTTTTATTTGGGTAAAACCTGAGCCCTATCAATTTTTTGCCTGCCGGGGAGTAATAGCTTTCTGCTACTTTTCTTTGTGTTGGTTTCTCGTGCATGCCTAATCGCAGTACCAGAAGCAACAAAGAGAAGGAGCTTGTGAATTTGAGCATCGACAAACTCGCTAAGTTGGAGAGGACCATTAGGAAAGCTAAAAAGCAATCTACAATGGTTAATCCACTGATCTTGGTTGAAGAGGCAGAATGTCACTTGGTTGACAGAGAGGAAAACAGGAGGAACGAAGATGGTCAGAGAATTGATCAAGATGGGAATGTCATTGTTGAACAGCAGGTTCAACAAGTGGGATAAGACGCTGGAGTCCCTGCTGCTGCTAACAACGCTGTTGGGCATTTTGTTCAGAGGACTCTAGGAGATTATAACAGACCCGATCAGTTCAAGACCTGAATGGAAGATGACAGTGAACTTCAATGGCAAGTTGGATTTGCTGTATCAAGACCTGAATGGAAAAATTGAGAGTCTGAACTCTCACATGAAGAAAATTGATGTGCAGGTTGCTCAAACTGCAGGAACTGTTTAAAGGCAAGAGGGATTCCTTCCTGGAAGGACTGACATCAATCCCAAGCATCAGGTTAATGCCATAACAGTCAGGAATGAAAAGGAGCTTAAAACAATGCACAAAAAGAGGTTGAGTGCAGAACAGATCGTGCAACTGATGGAGTCTGAAGATGAAAATTTTGCAGTCTCAGAGGTGAGTGACGAGCGTCACCAAGGAGGAGTGACGCTCGTCACCAACTTATAAGGACATCGGGGGCTATCACAAGTGAGTGACGAGCGTCACCCTCCTGGTGACGGTCGTCACCCACCCCATAACGAAACTGCTTCGCCTGTAACTGCAAATAATGGCCAGGAGCAAGCGTATAAACCCAAGATACCATTCCCTAAGCATCCTAGGAAGTCTAAACAAGAGATAGAAGAAGCCAGATGCAAAGCTATGATAGATAAGCTAATGGTTGAGATGCCTCTTGTAGATGCAGTCAAGCTTTCACCAGCTCTAAGAAGATATGTAAAGAGAATGGTTGTGAATGGTGTAAGTCCTGAGGAAGGAGCATTGCTTACCAGAGACATCAGTACAATTCTCTTGGGTACAGTTCCAAAGAAGAAGAAGAAGGTGACTGTTTATGAACAAGTGAATGTCATCATACAAAGCAGAGTTTCAGAGAAGCTATCCGATCCAGGGACCTTTGTTCTTGGTTGCTCAATCTCTGCAGGACGTTTTCCCCACTCTCTATGTGATCTAGGGTCAAGTATCAACTTGATGCGTTCCTCTATTGCTGCTAGACTTGGAATGACTGATTTCAAGCCAGCTGGGATCTCTCTCATCCTAGCAGATCGATCTATAAGAACCCCAGAAGGCATCTTAGAGGATGTTCCTGTTAACATTGAAGGCTGCATAATTCCTACAGATTTTGTGGTTCTGAAATATGCTGAAGAACCTAAAGATCCTCTTATTCTGGGAAGATCATTTTTGGCTACTGTTGGCGCCATCATTGATGTGAAAAAAGGGAACATTGAGCTTGATCTTGGTGATGTTGTCATGAACTTTGACATGGATAAGCTGAGAGGTAGTTCTACCATTGATGGTCAGACCTTTTCTGTAAGGACTTCCAGAGATGAAGAGCCAGTCATGGAAAATTCAGAAGACATTACTGCTGGCTATGTCACTGAATCTGATACAAATGGGCAAGTGAACACGATGGCTGTTCAAGAGGCAATATCTGAAACTTCTGCCAAAGCTGTTGGGTTTGAGGATTGCAGTGAGGATCATATCCTCAAGGCGTGAAGAAGAGGTTCTCATCAATGCCAAGTTGCTGGAAGAAGACGTGTTTGTGATGGAGGCAAGACTTGCAGAGCTGAATTGCAAAAAAGTTGCAGAAACTCGAACTGCAGGGTCAGTGACGACCGTCACTGACCAGGTGACGCTCGTCACCAACCTGGACATAAAGGATCGACATGATCTTACAGTTACAAGTCCATCTGATGTTGCCAAACCGAAAATTCAACATTCCACAACTCAGAAACCTGCAACTAAACAAAGGTATGCACTTTCTGGAACCAATTCCAAACCTCATAATATCATCAATAAGAATTTAAAATGTGCAAAAGCTGCTTCACAGTTATGCAAGCAACGAGATTCTCGTAGAATGCTTGGTGCTTCGTTTGATGATTCTGCAGGAATACGAAGTGTTTCACCCAAAGTCACGACCCACCCTGCTGATGTACCTCACTTCCTTGGAAGAACTCATGCATCTACTGCCTATAAACCACC
Source organism: Thlaspi arvense (assembly GCA_911865555.2). Taxonomy (NCBI): domain Eukaryota; kingdom Viridiplantae; phylum Streptophyta; class Magnoliopsida; order Brassicales; family Brassicaceae; genus Thlaspi; species Thlaspi arvense. The sequence goes on from OU466861.1 coordinate 13,533,479, forward strand.
ATGGATGGGGAGACATTCTTCTCCAAGGCATGCAATGCAACCTTCTATTCCACCAGCTGTCTAAGCAGCATTCAAAGTCGAGATAATGACTTTAAACAAGCGCTTAGTGAGAGGCAACCCACTGGTAAGTTATATAGCAATCATACTATAGTCTATTTTTGTTCTCTAACATAAAAATAAAAAGAGTCAGTTTGTTCAGTTTGCTTGGATGATGTCTTGTGAACTTGTTGAACCATGGGTTATGCTTCGTTTGGATGTTTTGATGTGTGTTTTGAGTGCTTTTACAGTCTTACTTCAGAGTACACATGATGGCATAACATTTAAACATCCAACATGACGATTTCTGAAGTCTCAGACATGGTGACGATCGTCACCAAGCTGGTGACGCTCGACACCCAACCCTTCGCGAGGTACCACTTTTTCAACACGGTTTTACTAGTTCTCATACTTCATTTTGACCAATTTTTGGCTTAATAACACTGGGGACAGTGTTGTTTAAGTCTGGGGGAGGTGGCTATTGACGTTGTGTGCTTTGTGTCATGTTTATAGAGTCTTAAAGTTGAGTCAAAAACCTGTTTTTATAGAGTCAAATTTTTGAAATTGTCAGTTTTTCTAGGAACTAACCATAGGACGTTTATGCTTATAAGAATGAATGCCACAATAGTTGATTACAAATCTTACTAAGTTGAAAGTTATAGGAAGATCAGTCTAGCAATGAAGGTTTAGGTTCTTAGAGAATCTGAAAAATTTGCTGTTAGCTCCACCTTAATGAACTTTAAACTTCTTATCTTGGGGCCTGATTCTTATTGATCTTGATTCTGTCTTTCAGCACTGACAATAAGGTTAAGATAAAGTCTCTCTTTGATCTTCCCTGATGTAGTTTTTTAAAAGTTTAAGTCCAAAGAATGGTGCATTCATGACCCTGTCTCCTCACAAGGAACAACAGTAAGATTAAGGGAAGAGAAAATAGGAGAGCTGTGTTGAGATTACTTTGTTCAGTTGTTTAGGAAGGGAAAAGAATCTGTAAGTGATTGAGATGATAAAACCTTGATGAACATTCACACTTAGATAAAAATAAGAAGTTAGCAGCAGAGATTTCGGATTTCTTGAAGGGATTTAGATTGGATTGAGAGATTTGCTAAACTTATGATGATTAGACTGAAATTTGATCTTCTGTTGACTCTGTGGTATGTGGATTCGAAAGTACTAACTAATGTGGTGTTCCTGATGTTTAACTAACTATTTCTTAATTTCCAACCTCGACCCTGTTCTCTGTCTGATGTTTGCTTGAGGGCAAGCAAAAGCGAAGTCTGGAGGAGTTGATATATCATGGTTTTTATGGTTTTTAACCATGATATAAGTCTTTTTTATTGAGTCATTTTGGTCTTCTTTGAGTCATTTTGGTCTTCTTAGAGTCCTAGTAGAGTCTTTGCTAATTATAACATGTCTGGAGCATAAATGGAGATATTGAAGCTTTTTGGAGCATTGCCAGTTGAAGCCACGAAGTGTCCAGCTTGAGAAGAAAAGTATGCATTTGGGTGACGCTCGTCAACCCTAGAGGAAGGGTCGTGGCTGGTTTCATAAAAGAAGGAGTATTATTTGCAGTTTTGGCCCAGAAGTTTTAGTATTTGTAAAAAAGCCCCAGATCGTGTTTTACCTTGTATATTAGGTTTTTCAGCCATTCTTTCGGCAGATATCTTGTACCTTATTATTCTAGAGAGCTTTAGAGAGAGATTTGCAGCAGAGCTTTTGGAGAGACAAATCAGACTCCTTCAGAGCAGATTTCGAACTCCTTCATCTTTACTTCTTATTTCTTTTATGCAATCTATTCTTTTCATGATGTTTGTTTCATTCACCATGTCTGAGTAGTTTGTTAGTTAAGTTAGGGCTTTTCAAAGGTTGAAGAAAAGTTTGTAGAATTGCTAAACTGATAGGAAATCCATTGGTTCTTCATCTGTGCTTGCATTCATATCGATTTCTTAGACACATCATCTGAATTTCGAAACCCTAGGTTGTTTGATAGATGTGAGAGCATTATTAATCACATGAACTAGTATTAGATGAGCAAAACACATATTTGCAAAGAGATTTGGCTTAGGAGTTTTGTGAACAATTGAACCTGATCATTACTGCATGTTTAGGTTGTTAGGATTTGCAAAGAATTTGAAACTATGTGATTTAGGTATAATTAACTTCTGCAATAAGAATTAATTAGTTATATCTTTGCGATTCATGTTCAAGATGGTTCTTATTCATTCCTGATTGCATGCATTCTACACTCTTGGATTCAACCTGCGAATTGTCCTGACTTAGCGCCTTTAGCTTTCTAAACTTTAAGAACAGTCTCAAAAACACCCACTTGCTTTTATTTATTTAGTTATTTCGCATTACATTCAATACTTATTGCTTAGCTTAATCTGAACCTGAACACTTTAGTGTAGTTTACTTACTCCTTTAGGATTCGATAACCTCGATACATTGCCATTGAAGACATATTGGTTTGCCTTACACCAGTACTCTGATCGATACTTAATCCTCTCCTGTGTATCGATCATAATCACCCCGGTATGCACATCAATACTAAACCAGTATATCAGTATCGAGCAAGATATGCTCGATACACTTGCTCGATATGAGCTGTATCGATGTGCATGGCCGATATACTGGTCGATATTGACCCTTCTTCGCCTCCTTCCTTCTACCAAGGTTGGTTCCTTATTCCTCAGCTTAAACCCGGTTACTAGGGACACTAAAAAACACCTATATAAACATAAAAAAACATAAAAATGCAAAACTATATACAAGGATACCATAGGATTGCCTCCCAAGTGTGCTTGTTTAGAGTCACTTAGCTTGATTTTCCTTAGCTCCTTAGTTGGGGTTAGGAGCAAGAGTCTTGGGACTACTTGGTGTGATCTTGCTTCCCTTAACTTTTCTGGTGACCCCATCAATCTTCAAAACAGAAAAGGGCTTGGACTTGCTTCCTTCCTTTAGCTTGTAGTTTATCTCACCATACTTAGAGTAAAAGGGCTTCAAGACTACCTCATCTTCTTTAGTAATCAGCAAAATTTCATTCACAGAACCAGAACCAGCCACTTTGAGGACCTCCACTTCAGTGGTATCAACAAACAACTTGGACAGACAGCAACCATCAAAGCTTGTACCCACATAGCCCTTAAACTTTGACCAATGCTCCCCAACTTTCTTCAGCTTCTTAACCTCTTTGAGAAGGCTTGCTCATATTCCTGCTTGTTCCCCCTTGGAGTCAAAATTCAGCACTTTCTCCTTGGTTAATCTCAGCTCTATTGCGCACTCCTATGCATCAAATACTACTCCAGCTGAAGCTAAGAATGGTCTTCCTAGAATGATGGCATTCTTGATCTTCTCTTCAACATCTAAGACCAGGAAATCTATTGGGATGACCATTCCTTCAATCATCATTGGCACATCTTTAAGAGCTCCAAGTGGTACCTTTACTGTGCCATCAGCTATGGTTAGAGACACATTACTCTCTTGAAAGGAAGTGTAGCCAAGCGCTCTAGCAGTAGAGGATGGGAGAAGGTTGATACTTGATCCAAGGTCACAAACACAGCTCTTGAAAGTTTTTCCTTTCAGCTCACAAGGTAAGGTGAAGCAACCTGGATCTCCAAGCTTCTTGATGTTGAGTTTCTTCAATGGTTGTCTAGCAGGCAGCTCAGCATTGTCTCCATTGACTTTCTTGTATTGGACTTCATAGAGATTAGTGTACTTCTCAAGAAGCTCTTGCTCAAACCTTCCAGGAAAAGGAAGAGCTGGCTTGTAGGGAGAAAGATCACAGACTCCTCTTTTTTTCTCAGCTTCAACAGTGACAAGTGGCTTACTCTTCTCCTCTTCCTTAGTTGTTGCTGCTTCAAGAGACTCTTCCTTTGTAACCTCTTGGTTGGCATCAGCTGCTAAAAACTCCTCTCCCCAATCTGAAGTTCAATGTCCTCATTGAGCAATGACAGGAATTCTTCAATGATAGCTTCCTCTTCAGCTGAGAAAGTCTCTTCTTCAGTAACTATGGCGTTGCAAAACTCCTTAGGATTAGCTTCTGGTTTTCCAGGGAGGTTGCCTTGAGTTTTAGGGCCAGCAATGCCCTTGTTGTTCGCAAGTGTCTTTACTCTTGCAGCCAATCCATCAAACTTGTTAGTAATCTCAACATGGAATGAGTCCATCCTGTTGTAAACCTCAACAAACTTCTTTGTGATCTCCACATTAGTAGCTTGTTGGCGTTGAAGGAGTTGTTGCGGCAGTCCTTTCACTTCAGCATCATTGGTGTTAGAAGAACTTGCTTGACCTTAAGAGAAACCAGGAGGAGCAAACTGTTTTTGCTGGAAGTTGCCTTGGAAGTTATTCCTTAGTGCATAGCATTGGTTGAATGGCGCAAAAGGCCTTGGTTGATTCCCTTGAGGTTGTTGTTGAGGGTAAACTTGGTCTTGTGGGTCGACAACATTATTGCTTCTGTAGGACAGATTTGGGTTAGCTCTGTAGTTTCCATAGCCATTTTAACCTCCTTGACTCCCCAAGTAGTTCATCTCTTCTACTCGTAACTCATCTTCACTAGGCAGCTCCACCATTTCACCAATATAGTTGATATCTTTGTGTTGCACTTGGAGCAATTTGTCAAGCCTAGTGTTCAGCTCTTTCAACTCTCTTCTTGTAGACTACAACTCCTTCTTAGTGTTTCCATCCTCTCCTCTTGGATTTCTATCATAGTCTTCACTATAATTGCCATCACTTTGAGCTAAGTTCTCCATAAGTTCTAGACCTTCATCTACATCCTTAGATAGGAAGTTGCCATTGGAGGCTGTATCAAGTATCATCTTGATCTTAGGGAGAGCGCATCTGTATAGTGTAGACAGAAATGATTCAGTTGAGAACCCATGATGTGGGCACTGAAGAGCGAAGCTTTTGAATCTCTCCCATGCTTCTCCAAAAGACTCATTGCTTATTTGAGAGAACCCAAAAAATTTCATTTCTGATTCTTGCAGTCCTAGATGTGCTGAAGAACTTTGAGAGAAATGCCTTCTTACACAGTTCCCCGCTGGTTATGCTCCCTTGAGGCAAGTTCTTCTCCCATTGGTGAGCCTTGTCTCCTAGAGAGAATGGGAAGAGCCTCAACTTAAAGCTGTCTTCACTTACACTATTGATCTTGGTGAGAGAGCATAATCTGTCAAAGTTGTCCAAGTGGTCCAAAGGACCTTCCAAAGGCAAACTATGGAACTTGTTATTCTGAACCATAGAGATCAAACCAGACTTGATTTCAAAGTTGTTTTTCTGCACTAGTGGAGGGGTGATACATGTCCTGTTTCTATAGGCATTAAGAGCATCACCAGCACCAATGAGCCTCATGGGGCGTGCAGAATCAGCATGTGCTGGTGATATACCTTGGTTTTTATGGTTTTTAACCATGGTATAAGTCCTTTTTGTTGAGTCTTTTTGGTCTTTTTAGAGTCCTAGTAGAGTCTTTGCAGGTTATAGCATGACTGGAGCACAATTGGAGGTTTTGGAGCTTTTTGGATCATTGCAAGAATCTACCACGAAGTTAGCAACTCAGAAGGCATCGATTGACATTGGTGACGATCACCACCACTCAAGGGTGATGCTCGTCACCCGCATCTGAAGAGGAGTCGCGGCTTAGATTAAAAGATGGGGATGAAATTGCACTTTTGGCCCAGAAGTTCTACTATTTTCAAGAAGACCCCAGCTCGTATTTTAGCGTGTATATATTAGGTTTTTAGCTATTGTTGGCTTTTATCTTGGATTTTTAGAATTCAGAGAGCTTTAGAGAGAGATTTATTCAGAGCTTTTGGGGAGACAGATGCTGTACTCTTTTAAAGAAGATTTCGAACCCCTTTATCTTTTACTCTATTCTTTTAATGCAGTTTTATTCAGTTATGTTTTGTGTCTTCATGATCATGTCTGAGTAATATATTAGTTAAGCTAGGGATTTTCAAAGGTTGATGAAGGGTTTGTAGAATTGCTAAACTGTTAGGAAATCCATTGGTTCTTCATCTATACTTGCATTCATATCGATTTTTGAGACTAATCATCTAGATTTTGAAGCCCAAGGTTGTTTAATAGATGTGAGAACATTTTTAATCACCTGAAATAGTATTAAATGAGCAAAACCCCTACTTGCAAAGAGATTTGACTTAGGAGTTTTCTGAACAATCAAAACCTGATCTTTAATGCTTGCTTAACTTGTTAGAATTTGCAAAGAGATTTGGAATTCTGTGAATTAGGAATAGATAACTTCTGCAATGAGAATTGATTAGTTATATCATTGAGTTTTGAGTTCAAGATGGTTTTAAACCATTCATGCTTGCATGCATTCTACATTCTCAGATTCAACCTGTGAATTGTCTTGACATGGCGCTTTTAGTTTTCTGAACCTTAGATCAAATTAACAAATCGCATGCTTTCATTACTATAGTTATTCGCATTACATTCACTCATTACTGCTTAGCTTAATCCAAATCTATAATCGCTTGTGTAGTAAGTTTACTCCCTTGGGATTCGATAACCTTTTTATGCTACAACTGCTTTGATGTGTATTGTAGTAGTTAATTAATTGGGTAAAACCTGAGCCCTATCAGTTGGTCTTCTTTGACCTTGCTCTCCTTGGACTCCTTGTTGTCCCTGAACACCAGCAACTCCCTGAACACCTTTTGCTCCTGGTGGTCCCTGAAATCGCTTATCATCTATACCATACCCATGTTGAGCTGATGAAACCTTTGCAGTCTCTCTCTTTCCCTTGCTACTCTTAATGCTCTCTCCCCTTGTAGAATGTTGTGTTGATAATCCAACAGGTTTTGATTGCCTCTAGACCTTAAGTTTATACACCTATAAGAGGAAGAGCAACTTACAAATCAGTAACAAACAGAAAATTAACAGCTTAATCTCAAGCAATTCACAAATCCTAATGCTTAAACTAAACTCATATGGCAACAACGCCAATTTGATAGCAGGATTTTGTCTAGCTAGTCAAATCCTAACACACTCATGGCATTGCAGCATGTAAGTTATCAATCCATCTGAGTTCATAAGACACTAAAAATGCAGCAAATCACTTAAGTCAAGTCAAATTCAAGAAAGCAGTTGTGATCAAACTCAAGACTAAAGACTGAACTAAACAGCACAAAAGCAAATCAGGAAATTCAAATAGATTAAAGTAAAGATCTAAGATGGGGGTTATTGATTAAGAGAGGATTAGAGCCTAACAAGTGATGCTTCAAAACCATTCAAACAAATGTTATCTTCTAAGCATATGATTAACATTTATAACTAGCTCAATTCATTGACACTAATCACTTTGCTAAACAAATATTCAAGACAAATTCATTAACTCAAACACATGATCCGCAAGCATTAAAAAGAGAACTTCAATCCTATAAAGCCAAGATATACCTCAGACATCTAATTCCTTAGGCTAAGAGAACATATCCTCTAAGAGACTCGTAGCAGCATTTCATCAAATACTTATGAAGCATAAGAGAAAGCCAAGATATTAAACAAGCCTGGCCAAGACTAATCAAGTGTTAAGCACATCTAGTAGAGAGAATACAATCATATTAAGCATAAAATATCACTAATCTAGTCCTAAAGCCTCTCTAATCTATCCCATCTCAAACCCTAAATAAGACTACTCACTAGCCATAATCAAAACCACAGATTCCAAAGAGAAATAATGGTTAAGCAGGATTAGAAAGCAGAATAAGCAAGAATAGATTAAAGGCAAATGCAGAAATTCACTAAATCAAACTAGTTCTTACAAAGCAAAGCTGAAAAAAGAAAAGTTTTCAGTGCAAGAACAGAAGAAAAATAATAATATCTAAGTTGCCTAACCATTTTAGGACTTTAGTATTTATAGGGAAACTTGAATACCCCTAATAAACCAGGATTAAACCGAAAATAAGCTGACTCGGATGGACCATATCAGCCATGTACATCGATACACACATTGATATAAAGTCTTCTTCTGGGTTGTATCGACGTGGCCTGGTCGATATGCTAGTCGATATGCAAGGATCCAAGAATGTATCAGCTTGACTCTCCTTGGTATGAAGTCAATACAATCGCCCTTTAGTTAAGGCTTATCGGGCAAACACGTCGATACAGCACCTCGGTATTGTCCTGTCAAGGTGTATCGACATAGGATGTTGATACACTGCTTGGTATGAGTCCCCTTTTGGTGCATCAAGGTCCTCCTTAGTCGATATGCTGCTTTTACACCACACTCTTGCTGCATCGACTTAAAGTGGTCGATACTCTCATCGATACGCTCCATATCGATCAGATCACATCGATTGCACCACTTGGTCTCCAAACTCCTTCTAGTACCTGAATAAAACTCCAAATGTATGCAAAAAGAAATAAAACTCCTAAAACTACACTAACTCCTAAATACAAGCAAATGGGACAAGAAGAAGCAAAATATGCATGTTTAAAAATTAAAATTAGTGATGAATGCAAGATAAAATGGTATAAATAATAGAGATATCAAGGAGCCAAGGAATGCATTTTGAAGCCAATGTCGACCTCTAATGTCGTGCCTCCAGCTCGACATCCAGATGTCAACCAGCAATGTCGCAAGACATCTTCCTACCGAGAGTGAAGAAATCTATGCCGAGCATCAATGGCGAGCATGAAGGTCGACATCCGGAGACAAGACATCAATGTCGAGCATCCATGGCACATGACATCTTTGGCCCGAGACTCACGAGAAGCATGGCGACCATGGATGTCGACCATTATCAGATCGACATCGAGCAGCCGAGAACCAATATCGACCATCTAGCTCGACATCCTCCTAATCCGAAGTCCATTTATTTACAAGTTTGCCACTCCGCTTAAGATCCTATAAATACTTAAAAGCCCTAATTTATGTGATCATACTATTATCCATTGGTCTCTTTCCTCTTTTGTTCTTAATCAGATTTTATAGTTTGAATCATTGCTTGATTTTAATAAGAGTTTGCATTTCTTTTAATCTTTTCTCTACCTAATCATGATTAGCTACCTCTTCTTCACAGATTTGATGGTTTTCACCATGATTAGTGATAGTCTTTTTAGGGATTTGAGATATGTTAGATTTAAGGAATTTGATGAATCCATGTTAGCTTAGTGTTAACTCTTCCATTTCCTTTCTTATTTGCTATGTTTAATGCCTAATTAACCTTAGCTAGGTTGATTAGGATCTTAGACTCAATTTATTCCCACCAAGTGTTTGTTGAAATACCTGAATTGCAAAGTAAGAGAATTACTTATCCTAGCTCAAGAGATTGACTGTCTAGAGAGTAGTTTGGCAATATTGGATTGAATATTTGTTTTATTGCTTGCTGTTTATCATTTCACTAATGAAAATTAGTTATTGACTTGATGATTAGCAAAGAGATTAGTGCCAAGAGATTGGATTAGTCATATAAATGAATTCTATGCATAAAGAATAACATTGTGTGAGTTTGTAAGCATCATGGATTGAGTATAGAGTTCTCTAATATCAATTATCCCATCTTAAGTCTTGTCTTTTCGTTGTTCTTTGCTAATTTCGAGCTTTCCTTAGTTATTTGTCTTGTCTTAATTAATTTTGATCTTTTGCTTGTTGCTTTCTCTTGTTAAGTGTTTGCTTCAAGTTTGCTTTGATCCTTTAGGTTGTTAGACATTTAAATCTTCTTGTTTGGCTTGAATTAAGAAATCTATTGCATTCTTACTGTTTTAAATCTCTCATTATGGATTGACTAAACTCAATGCTACAATGACTAGTGTAAGCTTCAGGATTGATATAGCATAAAAGTTACATCAAAGATCAACTTTTTCTTTCAAAGGATACAAAAGAGAAAGAGTTTTTGTGCTTAAGAAACTAAAAATCTGGATAAAATGAAGGTTCTTAGGTTTAGCCTATTTATAGGAAAGGATAAAAATGACTAAGTCAGCAAAACGTTAACATCAGTTTGGGCACACCCAGCAGAATCAGGAGTAGCTCTCGTCGGTATATGTGCTCGGTGCGGTTGGAGATTCTATGCAGGATACGTCGGGTCGGCGTGGTTCTTCGGTTGGTGTATAGTTCATCACTCACCGGGCAGGACATGAAGTGGCCCTCGTCGGTGCGCCAATCGGTATGTCCTGAAGCACCTTGTGCCAAGCAGACTCATCGGCGTACTACCTACGCCTTGACCCCCATTCTCCTTTCCATTTAGTGGACTAGTCGCCGCTTCGGACTGTACAGCAGCGGTGTTGAAGACTCCATCACCGGGACTTCTTGAGCTGGATAGGGAATAATTTGTTTCAGCGGATTCCTTGTCTTTCTCCTCGACAAAATTGTTTTCTATTAGCCATCTCGTCATACTGGCTATTATGCTTTGATTGTTAGTCTGAAGCTGATTGGCAACCACCCGCACTATGGTCTCCTCCAAACGCTTTATAGCCCCGGCGAGAAAAATCTCAAACATGGATACGATGTCACAATTCTCCAGCGTTTCTCTGCTATGTCGCTTATGTACACCAACAGGTTGTCGGATAATCGATTTGCCTTTGTTGCCTTGGGGTTTTTTGGACTTCGAGACACGCTTAGCCGATGGCTGTCCAAAAAACTCCGCGAGTTTTCTTCCTCCAACAAACATTTCTCTTTTGAATTGTGCCCCCTTGTATATAAGTCGGAGCATGTTGTCTACTCTAGCATCGTCCTCCTCGTCCGACCAAGTCAGATCTTTCTCTTTGGAATTGAACACAACGTCTGGCCTAATGATGGACACAACCTCCACCTGGGATTAAAAACTAAAGTTAGCAATTGTAACTTTAATAATGCGACTTTCAATAAAATCGTGAAAACACTCACATCTGACAACTCATCGAGTTCTCTAACGTGACTAAGTTTGAACTGAGGTGGGTTAGCGGCGGGTTTCGTGAAATCAACATCCTCGTTTTCACTCCCAGAATGGCTGGTGCGGCTTCAAGAACGACAAATTGCAAAAAAATAAATAGACCTTGTATAGAAACATCTGCTAGTGCGAGCTGTGCCAAATCCCTCTCTTTGATAGAAGTCATCATCTGGTCAAAAGATAGTCTTCTCTATGGAAATTCCAGGTATTCATCTAAGTTCTCCGTCCTTTTTGCGTGTTCTTCAACAGTTTTTACCTTTGGATAATCTGTTGTGGGCAACTGTATACCATCCACCAGGGCGAGGCAAGCATAACATAGGCGCATATCCCGATCTGTAGATGATCTTCTCTTCAGCATAGAAACAACTCGACGGTGACGTTCTCTTCCACCCCAAACAGTTTCCCGTAAAATAGCTCTTTTATAGGTGCAGGTCCTTTTCGGTGCTTCTTGTCCTTCACGGGATAGTTACCGCATTACAGGCTCGTGACAAGTTTGAACTCTCTAAGCTAGAATCAAATCGGAGATACAGCAAACAGTATCCACATCTTGCTATCTTTGGCAACTTCTAACTGCCGAGACATCAAAAAAAGTATGAATCCTCTGGACCATGCAGGTTTATCTGGGATATCCAGCAGTTTTGCCAGCGGTGATTGACGGATGAAAGTGATTTCGCTTTCATCAAGCGAATCTTTGATTAGCTCCACTAACCCAGATTTTCGGTGTACGTTCACCTGGTGTCTGAACGGTTTTTGGCCAGCCGCAATCATCCTCTGAGGGAGTTCTGGAAGTTCAGACTGCAAGAAAAAGAATAAAAACATCAAAATCTATGACCAACGTGTGGCATCTGGCCACCTTGCTCTGCCATACTATGTTTTTCCAACTCTTGAATTCTTTGTCTAACAACTCTGCTCCTAACCCCACGCTCTAAATGGTTAATGTTGTCAATAAGCAGGATCAAGTGTGTTGAGACTTTGGACTTCAAATTCATACAAGTACTTAAGAAAATAGAGCAATAGTAGAGCTACTGAGTAACTTGGAAAGAAAAACTTAGACTAATAGGAATGTCAAACTCAAAGAATCCACAAGGGCAACAGCGTCAATTTGAAACATGATTAATTATATCCTAGAGACAAATATCCTTAGCCTCTAATCAGTTGTAGAATAGGGATCAGGTATCAAACACTTGTGGATGATGAGATGCAAACAATGTCATAAGCTAAGCAAGATTGGGGTTTTCATTATGTAAGAACAAGTCTAACAACATAGAAATGCAAGAAAACAGAACAGGAAATGCAATTAAACAAAGACTAAGCAAAATGAGACTTAAACAATAAACTAAGACGAAAGATAGCCACTTAAGCAATACTAAGCAAGATGAATACTGAAAATAAGTAAACAAAGACAACTAAGCAAAAGAAATTTAAGATAATTAATTAAAAAGCAAGATCTAAGGTCCTAAGCAATAATGGTCAAGTGGTTTCAAGAGTGACTAAGGGGATTTCTAACAAAGGCAATCAACAAGCACATATAAAGCAAGCACTTCTCAATATTGTAATCCTAAACAAGGTGTCTAAGGAAAGATCCACTTAGTTGTTAATAAGCAAATCCAATTCAACAAGACTAGAGTGTCAAACCCACTTTTGATGGTGTATTCTCTAACCATGAGCATAAAGCATAGAACCATAAAGCCTAAAAGAAGTACCAATGAAGTAAACTTCTCTCAGTCAAACAAGAATTCAAGTCAACCTATCAATCTTTTTAAACCATATATGTACCTAAGTAGCTAACACAACTAATCAAGAACACAGATTTAAGCTCATAATTGTGAAACCTAACAGTGCTAAGCAATGAACAGGATTCAAACAAAAGCATGTTCTTTAAATGCAAACCATCTAACCATCAAGCAAGAGTCTCTAAACAAGCACTATCTAGCTCTAAGTGAATTATCAAGCAAGGTAAACTATCACTTTGGTGTCACTGAACAAAAGAACCATAAACCAAGCTAGACTATCAAACCAAATAAACGAATCATGCTAAGAACAAGACTTCAAGCCATTAAGTGAACCATTTGCATCAACACTACCATATTCAATCAAAAGGGAGAAGCTTTATAATCAATAATCACTTTGCAAGAGAAGGAAACAATAGAGAACAAACTAGACAAGCCCAATCACCCTTAATCGCATCCTAAATACCACTTTCCCTACTTATAACCCCGAATCTAAGGTAAACTACTCATTAATCGTGTTTAATCCTATTTTATTAGAGATAAACACGAGTAGGTGAGATTAAATGCAAAGATAAGGAAACTAAGATACCAGATGAAAAAATCAAAGATCAAAAGACAAAATTAAACTATAAAAATGCAAGACTTGATTGAAAAATAAAAGAGTTACAAATTTTTGGCAAATTGCCCTTTTTGGTGAGGAACAAGATAAGTTAAAGCCTAGAACAGATAAGACCTGCAGGATAAGACCTTTCTGGCTTCTTTTTATACTAGGGAACCAACAAGAAAGGGAAAAAAACCTAAAAACAAGATAAGGTCAAAGAAGAGGTGCTGGTCAACGCGCGGATAAGTTGTATCGGGGTGGTACAGACGGTGTTCAGCTCGATGCACCACCCCGATATGGTCCGTGTAGACGCATATTAGCTTGAATAGGTTTCCCTGCTCGATACACCACCTCGAAGCGAGCCACCATCTTCAAGCCTTCGTCCAAGTCCTCATCTCCATGTACCATGGCTTGCATCGGGCACACTCAACAGAGGTTCTGCTCGATGCTCCTCCTCGATATGGAACCAGAGTTTGCAAAAGTCCTTCTTTGGCATCTCTTCGAATGTGAACTGCTTCCATCTCTTCCCGAAGCTTCAATAACCTCCAAAAACACCTGAAAACACCACAAATATTCATATTTATGCAATCTGAAACTAAATACATGCAATGTTGTTTCTAGATGCAAATGAGACTAAAATACTAAACTAATATGCAAATACAAATGAAAAGATGAATGAAATATAGCCTAAAATACTCTACTATAGCAAGCTATCAACACCCCCACACTTAGCTTTTGCTTGCCCTCAAGCAAACAAACACTTAACATAGTGATGAGGTTTTTAAATGCGAAGTCATATCTTGAAAATGATAACAATAAATCAAAATGATGTTCATGTTTTTAATCCTTAAATGTAATTGATGGAAAAGTACTCTAAACACTTAGCCACTTTCATCACAAAGCAAGAATGATCACAATGCTATCAACCTACACAAGCTCATCAAAACAAACAACCTTTTTAACATTCATTAAAGCTCAAACCGTGAATCATGCTTATGTAAATGCAAATGTGTCATTGTCTGAGGAACAAGGCTTAGTGAAATAAAAATAATTCCACTTATCAAACTGGCTTTCGTGTTTCAAGGGTTATCTCAAGAAAAACATGGCTGTGCTTTGTCAAAATTCTATAGGTCAAAGAACAACTTACACATACAAAAGAAGATTCCCATCTACCCAAGACCCATGTTTCTTACTCTAGCTAAATGATGTAAACCCGCCTAAGCTACCCATTTTTATAACTTTAAACCCAGATATAAACCCAAAACTTCTTCTCTTTTAAGCTTTTTGGAGGGACACTTCTTCTATGAACTTCATGTGGTAGCGGTTTTCTTCTTTGAACTTGGCTTTTTTTATTTGGTGATGTTGTGCTCCTTTTGCCTTTGGCTTGTTTTGTTTTCACTTCTTGCACCTTCTTTGCTTTTTGAACTTGAGCCTTCTTTTTTTTTTTATTGAACCGCCATTTCCACCTTTTGCTTGTGTCATACTCTTTTTCTTTTTGCCTTGTTTTCTTTTCTTCTTTTCTTCTCTTTAAATAAAACCCAAAATAAATCTCAAACCATTCCCAAACTTCCTACTCTATCTAACTCAAGAGTGAGCTATTTCTAAAATAGAAAAACTTCCCTTGTAGTTCCAACCCAACACTTTTTGCTAAGAAACAACCATGAAGGAAATAGACCTCACAAATCGCACACTATTAATGTTTTGGCTTGAAAGAAAGTTTAGTTAAGGGTGAGGGGATCTAAATAGACTTCTTAAAGAGTGGCAAAAGAGGATAAGAAGGTCCAAATATTCTAAGGTAATTCATGACAACATTCACATATGCATAAGACATGATAATTGCAAACCAAAATTAGGTTTCACTTATACAAAGGTAGAAATCATTTCAAAGCATGCTTCAGTTTCAAACAATGCTCACAAAATTACAAATTCCACAAGTGGTTCAGCTTTATTTCTAGTTCAACATCAAATGCATCAAAAGACTAAGAACAAGGGCAACATTTTCATAAACTACTAGCATTTACAAAGATGTACTATCATTGTTCCCAAATTAAACAAGCAAGCTAATCCTAGATGAATGCATGAAATTTAAATCCTATATGAATGCATAAAAACAAACTCTTTTTGTGGAACAATTTTCGAAATTTTTTCAAATTGTTTTGGTTTTTTCTATGCCTTAAGTGTTATGCAAATGTGATGCATGGTTTCTAATATAAATGCAAGTGCAAGTGCTAACATCAGTTCATCATACACCCCCCCCCCCCCCCCCCCCCCCCCCCCCCCCCCCCCCCCACACACACACACACACACTTAAATTACACAGCCTCTGTGTAATAAAAATGGTGAAGAGAGTGCTCACAAACATCAAAGAAGCAATCACATGAAAACTATAAAAAAATGTGTGGTATTTACAATGAATAAAATGGTGTACCTTACTTCAAGTGGAGGAATGGTGAGAGGCTGAGCTCGCAGTGACATGGGAAGTAGAGGCATCTTCCTCAGATGGAGTTTGTTACCTGGCCCTTCTCTTCGATGTACGGACTGGGGCTTCCGGAGCGATTACATCGAGCCGGGTTTTAGAGGTTTTGCTCGATGTGTTCTGCTTGATGTAACACCCTGATACAATCCCCCTCGTGCAATTTGATTAATGTACAGACTGCATCTTCCCTGGTATAAAGTGTATCGGGCAAAAATGACAGGTGTTCTGTCCGATATGGTACCTCGATATAAAAACAGAGTTTTCTTTCCTTGGCCTTTCATCCTCCTATACAGCTTGGGACCAGTTCTTTGACCTCTGAAATACTAAATAAAGACATCAATAATAAAAGAAAGCAATATATACTAGGATAGTCATGGGATTACCTCCCAAGTGTGCTTGTTTTAAGTCACTAAGCTTGACTTTGATGGTTGGTGACTTAGTGAGAAGGAGTGAATAGAGCAGAAGCTCCTTCTCCCTTCTTCATATAGACCCATGTACCAACTGAATGCAGCTTCTTCTTATTACGAGCTGCCTTCTTAGTTCTCCTTTTCTTAACTCCTTGTGTGGTGCTCAAAGGCTTTACTTCTTTGGTGATCAAGACCTCATCTTCTTTCAAACCTTCTTCAAGCTTCAACTTAGTGTCAGGCTTCTCCTTTGGCTCATCTTGAAGAGTGTCTCTCATCAGCATGCTCATTGTGAATCTCAAGGCTTGCTCTACACGTTCTGGAAGTTTTTGTTGTTCACTCTCTTCCAAAAAAGGCTATAGATGGTGACACAATCTTGTATACCTTGAACTCATCAATATTCTTCAAAATCATTGAGCCTCTCTTGAAGTCTACTTGAGCACCTGATGTAGCCATGAAAGGTGTTCCTAGTAGAAGTGGTATCTCTCTTGAATATGTCTTCTCCATAACCACAAAATATGTTGGTATCAAGCAATTACCAAGCTTTAAAGGGAAATCGTTAACCATCCCTAGTGGGCGCCTTGAAGTATTATCCACAAAGGTAATAGAAGCTTTTCAAGGCTCTGGCTCTTTGATTCCCAATGTTTGGCTCAAGTGGAGAGACATGACATTGACTGTAGAACCTGAATCACATACGGCTTCTACTTTGTTTAACTTACCAAGGTCACAAGTAACCAGAAACTTTCCAGGATTAGGCAACTTGGTTAAGGTTTTCACTTCCCTACTCCTCTTCATATTACCTCCCACATTCTCAAGTATTGGCTGCACAACCTCTAGCTTGCCAAGTAATTCCTTGAGAAAGCCGATTTGATCCCTCACTTCAAGTAATGTGGTACCATGAGACCTCTTAATTCCAGCATCTTCTATATCTTTTCTGAATTTTGAGTAGATTGCTCTTTGAGCATTTGTGAAGTGCATTGTAGGGTAAGTAATTGGTGGTGAGTAGGCTTGAATCTCAGCAGCTTTTCCTTTCTCATTGTTGCTTGAAGAAGTCCCCACTTGGCACTCATACAGCTCCTTGAAATCTTTGGGGATTTCTTTAGCATAGACCATCATAGCTTGGTATGCTTCTACAAGCTCATTATCAGCTTTACTAAGATCTGTTTTTTCATCTTCTTTTGGATCAACCATGGCCTTTTCAGCTTCTTCCTTCTCAGCCGCTTCCTTTTCAGCTCTTTCTTGTTCTAAGGCAAGCTCCTCTTCTCTATCCAAACCTTGAAGAAATTGTTCTATAATTTCCACAGCTTCTTGGTCTTCAGTGGTGACATTTAGAACATTTCCCACACGCCTAGATTCCTCCTTGTTCCTATGGAGTAAAAACCTCAAATCATCATACCAAGATCTTCTAAAGAAGCATCTTCCTCATCGCTTGGATACTCATCTTCTTCAGTTAGCAAATGGCATAATTCTTTAGGATTGGCTTCACTCTTGCCAGTCAATTGTTGTTGAGGCTTTGAAGATGAAGCTCTTTTTCTCTCTAGAGACTTAACCCTTTGGTTTCAAGCATCAAGCTTTCCATTCAAATCACAAGTTGTAGCATCAATCTTGCTGTGCACTTCAGAAAACTTCTTATGCAGCTCTATAGTTGTGTTGGCTTGACCGTTCAGTAGCTGCTGCATCATCTGCTTGATCTCACCATCTTGAGCACTAGATGAGCTTTGTGCATTGCCAAAACCTGGTGGATCAAAGGCTGGACTATGCTGAAAGTTAGACTGCTGAAATCCGCCTTGTGGTTTCAAGAGTGACTAAGGGGATTTCTAACAAAGGCAATCAACAAGCACATATAAAGCAAGCACTTCTCAATATTGTAATCCTAAACAATGTGTCTAAGGAAAGATCCACTTAGTGGTTAATAAGCAAATTCAATTCAATAAGACCAGAGTGTCAAATCCACTTTTGATGATGTATTCTCTAACCATAAGCATAAAACATAGAACCATAAAACCTAAAAGAAGTACTAAAGAAGTAAACTTCTCTCACTCAAACAAGAATTCAAGTCAACCTATCAATCTCTTGAACCATATAGGGACCTATGTAGCTAACTCAACCAATCAAGAACACAGATTTAAGCTCACAATTGTGAAACCTAACAGTGCTAAGCAATGAACAAAATTCAAACAAAAGCATGATCTTTCAATGCAAACTATCTAACCATCAAGCAAGTGTCTTGAAACAAGCACTATCTAGCTCTAAGTGAATCATCAAGCAAGGTAAACTATCACTTTGGTGCCACTGAACAAAGGAACCATAAACTAAGCTAGACTATCAAACCAAATAAGCGAATCATGCTAAGAACAAGACTTCAAGCCATTAAGTGAACAATTTGCATCAACAATACCATATTCAATCAAAAGGGAGAAGCTTTATATCAATAATCACTTTGCAAGAGAAGGAAACAATAGAGAATAAACTAAACAAGCCTAATTACCCTTAATCACATCCTAAATACCAATTTCTCTACTTAGAACCCCAAATCTAAGGTAAACTACTCACTAATCATGATAAATCCCATTTAATTAGAGATAAACATGATTAGATGAGATTAAATGCAAAGATAATAAAATAAGCTACCAGATGCGAAAATCAAAGATCAAAAGACAAGATTAAACCATAAAAATGCAAGACTTGATTGAAAAATAAAAGAGTTACAAGGTTTAGGCAAATTGCCCTTTTTGGTGAAGAACAAGATAAGATAATCTTAGAACAGAAAAGACCTTCAGAATAATGTTTTGTGGCTTCCTTTTGTACTAGGGAACCAAAAAGAAAGGGAAAAAAAATCTAAAAACAAGATAAGTTGTATCGGGGTGGTATGGACGGTGTTCAGCTCGATGCACCACCCCGATATGGTCTGTGTAGACATGTATTGGCTTGTATAGGTTTTCCTACTCGATGCACCACCTCGACGCGAACCACCATCTTCAAGCCTTCGTCCAAGTCCTCATCTCCATGTACCATGTCTTGCATCAGGCACACTCCACAGAGGTTCTGCTCGATGCTCCTCCTCGATATGGAACCAGATTTTTCAAAACTCCTTCTTTGGCATCTCTTCAAATGTGAACTGCTTACATCTCTTCCTCAATCAAGAACCTCCAAAACACCTGAAAAACACCACAAACTATGCATGCAATGTTGTTTCTAGATGCAAATGAGACTAAAATGCTAAACTAATATGCAAAAACAAGGGAAAAGATGAATGAAATGCAGCCTAAAATGCTTTAATATAGCAAGCTACCAAAACCCTAAAAATCTCAGTGGGTGTGGAAACTGGAAGGTCCCAATAAAAAAAAAACTGGTATTGGGTATGTCTGTCAGTTTCAGAGAGATAATAATCTCCTGAATCTCAGAAATCTTTGTTATCCTATTCTTTTGGGGCCGTGTATGTTAAGCCTGGCATCTCTGTATATGCAAAAGATTTAATAGGGATAAATGTGACTTTCTGCTTCAGATTGTGATGTCAAAAAGTTGTCAGAAACCGTTTACTAATTTCGTTGTTATCTGAAGTCATAGAATACAATTTCCTTTTTTTATATATAAATATTAAAAGAAATTTGAAAAATATTGTTTCATTCTTTTTAGGATATAAGAAACAAATAAGTGAAAGAAAATAAAAATAATTATGAACAAATAAATGTTGATTGTATTATTTTAGATGAAATACGATAAACATTAAAATTCAAATGTTATTGTCTTATATGAGACAAGATAAATATTTATTTATGTTCTACAAATGAATTTGTAAAGATAATAAAATAAAGTTTTTTTTAAAACAATTTAAGAAAAGAGAAAATGATAAAAAAGGAAGTTATTTCTACTATTTTTTGTCGAAACTATTTAGTATGTGGAAAATAAAGTTATTTTTACTATTTAGTATGTGATACATATTCCAACACTCAGAACGTGTGTTCGTCTCCGCCCATACCAGTCACATTGTCTTTTTCTGAAATCTCCATCACTTTAGTATAGATGACATGAGGAATATCACAAACAAAACTACTCTAGATTGGAAATAAACCCCACACTACAAGAGAGTAGTAGGGTTATATTTGATGGAATTTTCGACAGGCATTGCATCATTGGAAATTTTTGTCGGAATTGTGATGATTTTTTGACAGAAGTAAATCTTATTGGAATTTCGTTAGAAATTTTTGACAAATTCATTTTTGTCAGTAATTTATCAGAAAAATATAGTGAATTTTTGGCATAAGTTATCTGTTCCGACGGATTTAAGATGGAAGTGACAATCAGTTATGATGTATTCAATTCATTAAGTCTTCGAAAACTAAAAAAAACACATGTATCTGTCGAAAATCCGTCAGAATTTTCCCATAGAATTCTGATAGATACATGAATAAATCTCATTCAACACATTTATTCGTTTTAAAAAAAATATTAGAAATCATCTAAGATATCCACCAGAAATCTGTTCAATTATTTCTCCCAAATTCTAGACAGCATTTCTGAAAATAGTATAAGATATGGATAATTTTTTAAAAAATCATATAATTACATTCTCTGTACATTAGTGCAATATAATAAAAATTAAAAATTAAATCCATTTATATAGATTTAGTAAAAATATATTGAAATATGATAAAACAAAAATGTTAGTATATGTTTATAGGAAATGTTTTGGAAAATGAAGAAATTTGTTTTCAAAAAATTAAAATCAATACAAAACATATATGGTTGATGAATTAAAACACTTTGTGCATGAACCATGTTAATCATATGATATTTAACAACTTTTGCAAACTTTAAACCATATATCCCATGGATTTCTGACGAAATTTTTAAAAGTAGGGTTTATGATATGATATTTTGCATAATTTTTATTTGAATCATTTAATTACATTCTCTAATATATATACATTAGTGCACTATTGTCAAAAATTAAAATAAATTTCATATATATCTATATAAATATATATGTGTGTTTAGGAAAAAAATTGATATGATAAAGATGTTAGTATATTTTTTATGAAATGTTTTGAAAAATGTAGAAGTTTGATTTTGAAATTTTTGTAAACCAATACAAAATATATATGATTGAGGAATTCAACTATTGTTGTGAAGAGAAAACGGCCATTAAAATACCCAATTTTTATCAAAATAAGCTTTAACTCTTTATTAAGCTAAATTAAACACAAACTTAAGTTGACTTGGCTAAATTAGATATAAGATTAGTCAATTTTAACAAACGTATAATTGGTGTTTACCACCGTTTACTCTTATCATTTAATTAAACGACGTTGTTTGCATACAAAAAAAAAAACCCAACTCAAATCCCTAATTCTCAATTTGATTTCTTCTTCTCCAAAACCTTAAGTCGATTTCTTCTTCTCCAAAACCTTAAATTCGACTTTTTTTCTCCAAAACCTCATCTACAACGTCAAATCATTATCATTGTAATCATGTGGAGACATGACCAGAATGAAGTAATTCACACCAAGTTGTGGCAGAGAGCGAGCTGTTGCTGGTGATGAGAATGACAAAGACGATCATAAAGCTATAGCAGAAGATGATTGTCCGGTTACTACTGAAGGGTATGGTGGTGAGTTTTAGAATGACGACAATGGAGGTGAGTTAGAAGACGGCAATAATGGTGTGGCTGTTAAAGAAGAAGTGGTTAAAGACTTAGCAGACCAGTTTGGAGAAATTGCGATAGAGGACGAGAGTGATGGAAACAGTGGAGAAAATATCTGGAACGATGATAACATACCAGATCTTTTGCCATCCAACAATGAGGAAGAGGAAGCGCGTAGAAAATCCCATGAATATACAACATTACCCGATGAAATTCTAGCCTTTGGTAAAACGTTCGGTTCTGCCTCTGAGTTCAAACAGGCACTTCTGAGGTACTCTCTAAAAACCAGATACGATATTAAACTATTCTTGTCCACACAAAAGAAGCTTGGTGCAATATGTTCTGATAAAGAAGATAATTGTGTTTGGAGAGTTAATTGATCCTACGAGAAGAGTAAACCCAAGTTGCAGATTAAGACGTACATGGGTAAGCACATATGTATCAGGTCTGATTACTCAAAAATGTTGAAGAGTTCATCAATTACTCAGTATTTGAGGAGAGATTAAGAGTAAATCATAAACTTACGGCAAATGACTTGGTTGATGAGGTCAAGAGAAACTATAATTTGATTATTACTGAGAATCAGTCTCGAAAAGCAAAGATCAAAATTTTGAGGGAAAGAAGAGGTAGCCATGAAGCACATTTTTCTCGGATATGGGATTACCAAGCAGAGCCACAATGGAAATTGAGACTATTCGAGAGCCAGTTACAGGAAATAAACAAAGGTTTGATTGTCTTTATGTTTGTTTTGAAGAACAGAGAAATTCGTGAATGTCTTTATGTAGACCTATCATAGGACTATATGGTGCCTTCCTTAAATAGAAGGAATGTCAAAGGCCAATTGATAGCTGCACTTGGAAGAGATGAAGATAATAAAATTGTTCCAATTGCATGGGCAGTAGTTGAGATAGAAAATAATAGTAATTGGGATTGGTTTGTAAATCATCTCAAAGTAGATTTAGGACAGATGACGGGAAAAAGATAACAATCAAATCTGATAACCAGAAGGTAATGTCTCTTCGTTCTTTTGGATTCTCTATTCATTGTCATTTTTTAGTCTTGCCTTATTCTATACTTATAGTCTTTGGCTTGCATTGCAGGGTTTGGTGAAAGCAGTTCATAATGTTCTCCCACCAGTTGCACATCGTATGTGTGATAGACACATTCTGGGAAACTGGAAGAGAGATAGCCATGATCTAGAGCTAGAGAGACCATTTTGAAAAATAGCACGTAGTTACACCAAAGGTGATTATGCAGATAATTTGGAAGCATTCAAGAAGTACAGTCAAAGTGTGTATGATTCTCTACCGAGAACAAATTCTTCTGCATGGTCTTGTGTCTTCTTTAAGGTTGGTTCTTGATGTAATGATAATTTGAACAATCTAAATGAGTCTTTCAATAGAACATTTCGTGAAGCTTGGAGAGAACCATTACTTGACTTATTAGAGAATATTAGGAGACAGTGTATGGTACATACTGCAAAGAGAAAACTGATTGCTAGTAGGTTATAGATGAGATTCACAAAGAGTGCACATGTTGAAATTGAGCCGGCTAAAGATAAGTCTAAGGGTTGCGTGAGGTAGAATTCCATGGTGTTTTTATTCTGTGGATGTGAATTTAGAAATGTACGGCTGTGGGAAGTGACAGTTGAGTGGTATACCATGTAATCATGCTGCTTGTATTATTACAGCAAAAAAAAGTTGAAGTTCAGAGATAATGTTTAAGAGAATTACACAGCTAAAAAGTGACAACAAACGTATGAGCATGGTATTAAGCTAATATCCATACTATAAAGTGGAAGGAATGAAGTTGTGGCCGAGGTTATTAAATAGGCTACCCGTTTTGTCACCACCAAACAGAATAGATAATCATGGTAGGTCAAGTAACTACAAAAGGAAAAAAAGTCAAGGTGACTTCACCTCTTCCTCGTAGAAGACCAAACTAAGCCGAAAGAAGAGTATCATTACATGTACAAACTGTAGAGAAGAAGGGCATAATAAGTTATTATGTTCAAGACCTAGTGTTGAGTCTAAAGCTAAAAGACCAAGGGGTCGACCAAAAAAAGATCAGGTTCTTTCAAAATTTTGTTGCTAAAAGTTCACTAGTCTTTTGTTGATTCTAATGTTCAAATTGTCTGTGTTGTTTTTTTCGGATTCAATAAGGCAATCATCACACATGTGAGCTCTTGATAATTACAATGAATGCGTTTCTAAATAAAGTGGCTTTTCATTTCAGGATGAGAACAAGAAGGTGATACTTTTACCATCGACTCTCCTTCAACTCTCGTTGTCTCTCTCTCTCTCTCTGCAACTCTCGTTTTCTCTCTATGGTTATTACTAGTCGTTTGTATTTTTATTTATTTTGAATATGGAACGTGTAAACTCAAATGTGGGAACATGTTATTGAAATATTTTGTGCTACTCTCTTTCACTCACTCTCTCTCTCTAATTATGACAGTCATAAACTCAAAAGAGACAAATGACATAAAACTTTTAAATTTTTATAGAAGGTCTTACATAACCTCAATAGAGAAATGATTTAAACACAAAATAGGCAATAACAATAAACATGAAAGACATACACAAACTGATTTTATAATGGTACAATTGTTTTGTTTCAGTTGCAGCTTGTAAGCTTCGTTCTTTTCTTTTGTAATATGCTGTGGTTTATTAAGTTGAATTATATGTTTTTGCAAAGGACTTTGCTTAATTAAATAAAAACAGTAAACGGTCACTAACATTGATTAAACATTTGTTAAAGTTGACGAATCTTATACCTAATTTAGCAAAATCAACTTAAGTTTGTGTTTATCAACACACTGATAAGCTTTGTGTCTCTCTAGAAGATGACACATCAGAGTTTTCAAATTTTACAAACATGATATCTCAGTAAAAAAAATTACCAATCAAAATATTTTATTGATACAACTCATCTATTTATTTAAATTTTTTTAACTTAAGCCCATTATATTTTTTTTGTTCAGCTTGAGATTTTCTACAAATGGATCAAAACAATTATCCAAATTTCTTATCCCCTTTTATTTGTTTTCAAAACCCATTAGAAAGCCCAACTGATTTGTGAGAGATCTTCCCATATTTAATAAACACTAAACGCGCGGACTTATTTATTAATTTAATTAAAATTTTATATATTTATATTACTAATATATATTATATATATATTAAATTAATATTATTGTATGTTATATTTATCTTTTATTTTTTAAAATATTTTTATTGTCCTAATAAATATAGATTGTGATGCATTAATTGTTAAATAAATATTTCATATATTTATACTGTAACAAATATTATATGTGTTCTTACTGTTTATTTATATTCAATTGATTTTTCATCTTTTTCTACATCTTATTTTTTATTGATCGCATATCAATTTTATATTACCACCAGTGAGAAAAAATGGATGATAAGTTTTTACCATTTTTTCCTCCTTTGTATAAATCTAATTCATTTCTATGCTATATAATTAAACACTTTATTTATGAAAAAAAATTATTCATTTTACACATGAAAGTGGATATGAATGATTTTACTTTAGTTTTAAGCATTAATATTTCAGAGCCTTTTTAAATAAGTTTGATAACTATTCTCGGCAAGTTCATTTGTCCTGTTTTGTAATTGTTCATTTTCTAACTCCTTTTCAAATTCTGTTTGTTTATATTGGAAATAGCAATTTTAATTTTTATTTCAAAGAGAATTTATAGTTTTTTATAGTTTGTAAAATAAGTATTTGTTTTATAGATGATTTTATTTTAGCTTTATATATAAATCTTTTTAAGATTTTTTTATAAAGTTTGATAATTATTTTATGTAAGCTTTTCCGTAATCTTTTGTATTTGGTTGCTTTCCAAACTCTTTATTACAAATGAAGAATTTGTAATTTTTATGATTTATAAAATAAGTATTTATTTTTAATTTCAAATTAATCATATTAAAAGCCCAAAAATAAATACCCAAAATATGAAAACTTAAAAAAATCCAAAATATTTAAAAGCCCATTCTAAAATAAAAAATATGCTGATGTGGACACCTTAGATGGAGAGATAACTTACTATTTATATATATGATTTGCTTTATTTAATTGTACAGTTTATATATTTGATAGATTACTAAGAATTATATGATAGTTAATATTAATATTTATTTTGTATTGATTAAAAAATGATGAAAAATTTTTAAATTTGTCTGAATACAAGATAAATGATATGCGATAAATAAATGAGAGAATTGAAAAATTAAAGAAGGCGCAAAGAACAAAAATTAAACATAACACAAATGTAATGCATAGAAAAAGCCTCACTTTTCTTATGCATTACGAATAAGACACCAATGATGAGGATATCAAAAAGAAAAAAAAATAATATTCCAAGTTATGGAGAACCTTTTTCATATTGTACATTTTTTTTTAGTACACGAACTTTTTTTTTAAAAAAAAAAAAGAGAATCAATACAATAATCAACACCAATGTCTCTTCATAGCATGACACCTCAGCTTTTTCAAATTACCAGAAGTTGACACATCAGCAAAATCAATATACCAATCAAAATATTTTAATTAATACACTTTATCTACTAATTTTTATTATTTTCTAACTTAACCCCATTAAAAATTCAAATATATACTTTTTGTTAATCTTTTTTTTTATTTTTTTGCCAAACCCAAGCCTAAATAATAAATAACAGCAAATAAAAAATGAAATCTTTGTTTTATTTTTTGTCAAACCCAAACCTAAATAATAAATATCAGCAAATAAAACAGTTAAAATTTCTGACTATCTGTTTGCTTGACAGAGACTGTAGCATCCGTATCCGAGAAAATTCAGAATTATCGAGCCGGACAGGGCATTGTCTGAGGAATGATCAAGCCAAGGACGGATATTGGCTGGGAAATGGAGGTTCAGACTATGGTCGGGTGATGACTGAAAAATAGTCGGATGGATGGCTGGGATAGCCGAGCCGGATGGATCATATCCGAGAGAAAATTTGGCTAAGTATAGAACTGACTGTTAGGATGTAGTGAAAGCAAGACTGCGGTTTAGTTTGCTGGATCGGGCTTCTATAGAGACTGTATGATTGAAGAAAGTGTAGGCTCAACATCAACTATGCTTCTATGACAACAAACAAAAAGCATTATGTTATAAAAAGCTCACACATCAGCAAAAAATTTGAACCAATAAAAACATAACAATAATACATATCATCAACACAATAATAAAATCGGTTTATTATTTTGCTGACCTATTAAAAAACCAAAAGTTTTCATATAATAGAGGTCAAAGCAAAGTAGGAGAAGCTCACCACCACAGCTTGGAAATTCGCACTTCCAATGGTTACCAAGAACAAATCAATAACTTTTTGATTATTCTATGTCGCTAAGCCTCACATGAGAGCTTTCCATCTCTTATGTTTTAATTATTCTGCTGCTTTGTCTCCACTTTTGCAGTTCGGAATTCTTCCCATTCATTCGTGAAAACCTCAATCTCAGTGCCATTGACATCGAAAACGCCGGAATTTCCTTTGTTTCTGGCGCGGTCTTCGCTCAGTTTTTCGGATCTGACGTGAAGGCAAAATTTCATGGTTTGAAAAGAAAAACAAAAATTCTTTAGAAAATAAAAATTCTCGGTTTTGATGAAAAATGAGATTTCCTTGTTTTGGTGTGAGATTTTGATGGAAAAATGTGATTTCTCGGTTGATGGGAAAATAAATTTTCTCAGTTTTTACGGGATGCAAAATTTTGCGGTTATGATGGGAAAATAAAGCCTCTCGGTTTTGAAAGGAAATGCAAATTTTCGGTTTTGATGGGCAATGCAGTTTTTATGCTTGTGATAGATAATACGATTTCTTTGTTTTCGCAAGAAAATACAATTTCATGGTTTTGTGGAAAAATGCAATTTGACTATTTTGGCAGAAAATTAAATTTCTTAGTTTTGTTAGCAAAACACGATTTCTCAGTTTGACGAGAAAACAAATTTTCTCGGTTTTGGCGGGAATATGGGATTTCTCAGTTTTGGCGGGAATTAAAGTTTCTCGGTTTTGGCGGGAACATGTGATTTTCAGTCTTGGTGGGAAAACAGAATTTCTTAGTATTAACGGAAAAATGCGATTTCTCAGGTTTGGTGGGAAAATGTGATTTTTAGTTATGGTGGGAAAACAAAAAAAAAATTAATTTTGACGGAAAAATAAAATATCTTTGTTTTGATAGGAAAATGTGATTTCTCGGTTTTAATATAGGAAAAATGCAACTTTTTGATTTTGACGGAAAATGTGATTGTTTGGTTTTGATGAGAAATGCAAATTTTCAGTATTTGACGGATAATATGATTTCTTGGTTTTCGCGAGAAAATACAATTTCCTAGCCTTCGCGGGAAAATGCAATTTCATGATTTTGGCGGAAATGCAATTCTTTGGTTTGATGGGAAAACAAAATTTTTCAGTTTTGGCGGGAATAAACAATCTTTCAGTTTTGATGGATAATACAAATTTTCAGTGTTTGGCGGATAATGCGATTTTTTAGTTTTTAAAGAAAAACACATATTTTGCGGGAAAATATAATTTCTCAGTTTTGGTAGGAAAATATGATTTTTGATTTGACGAAAAAATAAAACTTCTTGGTTTTGATGGCAATATGCGATTTCTGGGTTTTTGCAAAAAAAAAAAAAAAAAAAAAAAACATTTGGTTTAATGAAAAAATACAATTTCTCGATTTTTTTTTCATTTAGTAAATCTTTTTTTAAGTTTCATTTTTCTTTATATAATTACAAGAGAGGATCAAGTGGTAATTTAGTGGATAAAATAAATTATATTTGTCAAAAGCATGAAGATACTTAAAATGAATTACTTGATTCTTACATATACATTTATAGTTAATTAGTTAAACAAATTTGATAGCAAATTATAATTATGAAAAATAAAAAAATTAAGAGTATACAATGCTTATTCAGATTTAAAACATATAACAACATAACATAAGGTAATAAAAATAAATATAATATTCATTTACATTAAGAAATAACTTTAGTACATTAAAAATATATATATATATAATTTAAAAAAATATTCCACAGCATAACAGGGGTAAATACCTAGTTTTACCTCAATAAAGAGTACTTATTTTAGTGAAAATCGAATAGTCGGGTATTATAACGACTCTTTTCCCTTTTTGTGAATGAACTTTGTAAATTATATGATGTTTAATTTTTGTATTGTGTGCCATGTTGACTAACCTATAGAAATAATAATAAATTTGTCAAAAATCTATCACATATCTCTCATGGATTTAGTTCTTTTGAATTGTGTACCATGTTTGTTGGAGCTGGATTTGGCATTCCAAATCCGGCCCACTTAAGCCCAACGGGCAGGTCTGAACTAAGCAAAAAAGATTGGGCTTCAACCTTACAGCCCATGCCCATTCATCTTTCAACAATCCGACCCTGAGCAACAAGACACTCTGTTCGACGAGGTCGACCTCCAGCTCGACCAAATTCCGAGAAACGCGGAAGAATCCGAGCCAAGTCAGAGCATTTTCTCGCCAGTTCAAACGAGTCCGAAGATCGCGGAGGAAGTTGCTGCACGTGGCGAGATATCCGGTTGAGGCTGCTGAACGTGGCCGAGATACGAGCTGGAGCTCGAAGCTCGATGAGGCGAGCTATATAAAGAAGGAGAACGGCTTAGTTCAGGGGACCTTCGGTTTGATCTCTTTACACACTTTTTACACTCGAAAATACTGTAACTGCTCATTGAGCTCTTTTCAGTTCATCTTCTTCATCGAAATCCTTGTAACCGTTTCATTCGATCGATTAATACAAAGTCCTTATTTCAGTTAGTGCTAGCTTATATTGTCAATCTGTTCGAGAGAATCTAGCCCTTAATTCTCCTAAAGTTCTTTCCTTACAAATACACATAAATTTCTGAGTGTGGATTTCGGTATCCACATTTTGGCACCGTCTGTGGAGAAAGATCTATAGATTTTTCTTACTCTAGAGCAGATCCTAAGCCAGCTGAAACCGAAATGGATTCAACTCAACAAACCTCGGGAAACGTCTTACTGATTCTGATCTCTCTAGATCAAGTAACCCCGACCGGCAACGTCAACCAGACAGCCGGTGGAAACGAACCTAGAGTTACGACTCTCGTCGACACCACCGGCACGAACTCTAACGTGTGGAACCGATTATGATCAACATCGTCACCCCACTGGGTACGACGAGTAACCAGTCACAAACAGTCGAGAGACCTTCCTCTCGAACATGGGTGCAATCTGAGAATCCACCTACAGCTTCGGCATCACAGAGCCGAGCAGCTCCTGTTTCCCCGCCGATACCCGCAGCTTCTAGGAGCACGTCAGAGTGGGCGGAGATACTCCAAATGCTCACACATCTGATCAATCGACAACGAGACCAGGAGATCAGATTAGAAAGGCAGGAACGGCGTCAAGCCACATCTCGATCTGCTACGAGTCCACCTCCACGGACTCAGCTTGACTTTTCGTCGATCCCTGCTCCGAGTAACCCATCCGGACCATATGTGACACCTCTGCGTGCCCCAGGTCCACCGAACTTCACCCCCGCGGTGAACCAGACATCAATCACCACGGATATTCCGGCTCCAGGAATACCAGAGATGGAACCTCGTCCCGTGATGAGATATCCATCTCCACCTGTGCCGACACCAGGAATACCCGAAATGGGACCTCGTCCCAACACGAGATATCCATCTCCACCTTTAAGACCACCTGGAACCGAGCCACCTCGACAGAGATGGCATGGATCCTCGGCATTCGCCTCGAGCTCGCAAACACCACCCCAGTTTGGCCAACAATCGAACACAACCTCGAGCTCGAGACTTCCAAGCGGGATCCGCAAACAACCCATAGGGTTTGTTCACCAACAGCTCGGAACCCTGATTCCAAATGATCTGATTCGGGCTAACCACCTCGGCGTCGGCTAAAGAAACCTAATCGACTGCGAATCTTTTAAAAGATTCCAGAATCAAACCGACTATGCTATTCGGCAGATGAACTCCATGTTCCATCAAGCCACAAGCTCAGCTCCCGACATCAATCGAGTAATTTGCAAGACCCAACGGACTCCGTTCACCTACTCGATCATGCACGCATACCTCCGAGACACTACCAAAGTAAGAGTCCCGGAGTACGCTGGGAACAGCGACCCGAAAGCCCATATCCGACTCTTCAACCTCGCAGCTGTCCGAGCTAATTTCTCCCCAGAAGAGAAAGAAGCAGGATACTGCAGGCTCTTCGCCGAAAACCTAGTCGGACCAGCTCAGGAATGGTTCGCGACGCTGGAAGAAAATTTGATCTCGAATTTCAACGAGCTCGCAGTAGCCTTCCTCAAATAGTATTCGATATACATCGAAAAACGAGAAACCGAAGCTGATCTCTGGAAGCTAGTACAAGCTCCAGACGAACCGCTTCGATCATACATCGCTAAATTCAAAGCGATCAAAGCAAAAATCGTTAACTCTAACGAAGCAGTAGCCCTGCTCGCCCTGCGAACCAACCTATGGTACCACTCGAGGTTCAAGGCAAAGCTCACACTCTGACCTACGGACTCACTCGATGACACGCTCCATCGTGCGTCCATATACACCAACTTCGAGGATGAAACAGCGGCCTGCGAAGCAAAATACCGCAACTCACAGCTCCACCTTGCACCCTCCGGGTCGAAGAAAGCTAACGTTACACCTCCCAAAAGGGAGCTGCAGGGCAAAGGTCAGCATTCATATGCTATAGAGAGCTCGTCTCTTGAAAAGGAATCGAGCTTCGACCACTGCGAGCACCACAAAAAGAACGTAGATTCCACTGAGGAATGTCGAACTCGAGCTAGGATCCTGGCGAAAAAGCTCGCCAAGGAAAAAGCCGAGAAGGCCGAGGGAAAAAGCGAAAAGCCCAAAAAGACCTCGACCCGAAACAGGGAAGCGGACCCTGACAAAGCACCTCAAAAACGAGATCGCAAAGTCAAAATCGAAGTCCAAACCCCTGACTCCCCTCCATCAGCGAGAAAAAGAATCGACCTGATCTTCAGAGAGCTAAACCTATGTGGTGGATCAATGAAATCAGTAATCACCCCCCCCCCATAAGGTCGCAGGAGGACACGTGTTAAAACTACTCGGAAGCTCGTCAAAACCGAGCATCACCCAAGTCCCGACACCTCGATCTAAAGCGAGCTCTAGCTCACGCATCGCTCACTCCTTCGAGGGGGAGGGGGAGCTACCCACAATGAAGCGAATCGAATTCATCTGCAGAGGCTCGAAGATGTGCCGAGACTCAATCAACTCGATCAAGGCATATAACCGCAAGGTAGAGTCCCCCACGGTAAACCTACCCTTGGATGGACTCGACCACCAAATCAGCTTTCTAGAAAGCGAAACGTTGATTCTAGATAAACCACATGATGACGCACACGTCATACAGATCGCTGTAGGCAGATTCGACCTCACAAGGGTCATGATTGATACAGGAAGCTCGGTAGACGTGTTGTTCTTTGATACTTTTAGACGCATGGGATACCAAACATCCATGCTGTCGAACGATCGAACTTCACTCACCGGCTTTGCAGGAGAAACCACCTACTCGTTGGGAACCATCCAGCTCCTAGTTAAGGCCGGCGGAGTCATAAAAACAATTGACTTCGTTGTCGTACATCACCCAGCTCCATTTAATGCCATTCTCGGCAGATCGTGGCTCTACGCAATGAAAGCTGTAGCTTCCACATACCACCAATGCGTCAAGTTCCCAACCCCTTGGGGAACCAAATTGATTCGCGGCTCCCAACGAGCCTCAAGGGATTGCTACATGGGCAGCTTCTTGCGAGCCGAGAAAGCTCCCGTATAGCAATTACTGAAAGAGGAGGAGCTCGCAGTCCGACAACTCAAACACAATAAAGACCCTTCTGTATGCGAGCCTCGAACATAACTAATCGAGCAAGTATGCATAGACGACTCCAACCCCGAAAGGTGCGTCGGAATCGGGGTCGACCTCGCGAAAACAATTCGCGTCGAGCTAATAGATTTTTTAAAAGAAAACCTAAGCACCTTTGCATGGTCCACCACGGACATGCCGGGCATCGATACAGAGGTCGCCGCACACGAACTCAACATCGACCCAACTATCAAGCCCGTCAGACAGAAACGCCACAAGCTCGGTCCAGATCGAGCTAAAGCAGTCAACGATGAGGTAGACCGACTACTCAAAGTGGGATCGATCAGAGAGGTAAAATACCCCTACTGGTTGGCAAACCCCGTGGTTGTCAAAAAAAAAAATGGAAACTGGAGAGTCTGCGTCGACTTCACCGACCTAAACAAAGTATGTCCAAAAGACAGCTTCCCACTTCCACATATAGACTGCCTGGTCGAGGCCACAGCTGGCCATCAACTCTTGTCCTTCATGGACGCCTTCTCCATATACAATCAGATCAAGATGAGTCCGGAAGACCAAGAAAAAACAGCCTTCATTACCGATCGAGGTACCTACTGCTACAAAGTAATGCCCTTCGGCCTGAAAAACGCAGGAGCAACCTATCAAAGGCTAGTGAACAAAATGTTTGCTAACCAGCTCGGTAAAACCATGGAAGTCTACATAGATGACATGCTGGTCAAGTCTGCGAGAGACACGGACCACGTCGCACAACTCAGGGAATGTTTCAAAATCTTAAACCAATACGAGATGAAGCTCAACCCAGCTAAATGTACCTTCGGAGTCGCCTCAGACAAATTCCTCGGTTACCTGGTAACCAAACGAGGAATCGAGGCGAACCCGAAGCAGATCACGGCTTTCCTCGAAATGCCATCTCCCAAAACAACTCGGGAAGTACAACGCTTGACCGGTTGAGTTGCAGCCCTCAACCGATTCATCTCGCGGTCAACCGACAAGTGTCTTCCATTCTACCAGCTCATTAAAGGAAACAAAAATTCCAATGGGACGAGAAATACGAGGAGGCACTAACCCAACTCAAAACCTATCTCATCGAGCCCCCTTTCCTAGCTAAACCAATCGAAGGAGAACCCTTATACCTCTGTACAACGGTCTCTCCAGCTGCAGTAAGCGGCGTACTGGTTTGAGAGGAGCTCAACGAGAAAAAACCAATCTTTTACATGAGTAAAACACTTATCGATGCCGAGACTAGGTATCCAGCTATGGAAAAATTAGTGCTAGCTGTAGTAGTGTCAGCTCGTAAGCTTCGACCTTACTTCCAGTCGTACTCGATCGCGGTAATGACCTCGCAACCCTTGCGAACTATACTCCATAGTCCCAGCCAGTCAGGATGCCTCGCAAAATGGGCCATCGAGCTCAGCGAGTACGACATCGAATATCGGACCAGGACATGCGCCAAAGCCCAAGTCCTGGCGGACTTTATGGTCGAGCTGGCTCCAGAAGCCAGGTCCGAAAATCCATCTTCTAAAACTTGGACTCTGTACGTTGACGGAGCATCTTCCAAACAAGGCTCCAGAGTCGGGATGCAGCTCACCTCTCCGACCGGAGAAGTAATGGAATAATCTTTCCGTCTCGGATTCACCTCGTCCAACAACGAGTCCGAGTATGAAGCACTAATAACAGGGCTCCGGCTCGCAATCGGCGTCAGTGCGAGCGAGATCAAAGCTCACAGCAACTCGAGACTTGTAACCGGCCATTACAGCGGCGAGTACGAAACAAGGGAAGAACGCATGGAAGCCTACTTAACTATAGTTCGCAGTCTCGCAGAACAGTTCACTCGTTTCGAGCTCGTTCATATGCCCCGAGGAGAAAACACGGCAGCAGATGCTTTGGCAGCTCTAGCTTCCACATCGGACCCAGCGGTAACGCGAATAATCCCAGTCGAAGGCATTGAGAAACCTAGCATAGACCTAACGCTCAAAAATCCGACTGTGAACGCAATCACCACGCGACCATCAACCCAGTCGCAAACGCAACAATCCCAAGATCCGAAACCTTCTAACACAGCTAGCCATCCCGACGAGGATGAGCCAGTGAACTCTACACCGGAGGACGCGGAGTCGAACCTGACCTCCTCACAGAGTACTCAGGAATCAACAATCCACACAGTACCAACTGCACTCGCAGACGAATCGACCTTCAAGGACGAGTTCGTCGCCATAACGGACTGGAGGGTACCCATCCTCGAGTACATCATAAACGGAATAGCTCCCCCCGACAGGGAAGCTCGAAAGTTCAAGTTCAAAAGTGCCCGCTACAGCGTGTTATTCAATGACAAGCTATACAAGTGAGGTCTATCCTAACCATACCTTAAATGCGTACACGGTAAGGAAGCCTACACCGTAATGTCCAACACTCACCAAGGCCCCTGCGGAAGTCACGTTGGAGGTCCAGTGCTCGTCATTCGAATTAAAAAAACTTGGCTATTTCTGGCCGACCATGATAGCGGACTGCCAAAGACTATCCAAAAGCTGCGACAAATGTCAGAGGCATGCCCCGATCATCCATTGCCTAGCAGAAAGACTGTCATCGATCTCTGCACCCTATCCGTTCATGAGATGGTCAATGAACATAGTAGGACCCATGGTCCCCTCGGGACCAAAGCAATTCAGGTACCTGCTGGTGCTCACTGATTATTTCACTATGTGGATAGAAGCTAAAGCTTACCAGCAAACAACCGAGCTCCAGGTATGCGGCTTCATCTGGAAAAATGTGATTTGCTGTCACGGACTTCCTTATGAAATCGTGACGGACAACGGTTCGCAGTTTATCTCGCGAAATTTCAAAGACTTCTGTGCGAAGTGGAAGATAAAAATCTACTCCACACCCCGTTATCCTCAAGGAAATGGGCAAGCCGAAGCAACAAACAAAACCATCTTGAGTAACCTCAAGAGACGGCTCGACGCCAAGAAAGAGAGGTGGTCTGAACACATTTCGGCCATCCTCTGGGCTTGTCGAACCACACCTCATAAAGCAACCAGCGAAACACCGTTCTCACTATCTTATGGGCTGGAAGCTGTGATCCCAACCGAAACTGCAGTTCCTGGCCTTCGTCGGACTATGTGCCCGACGAATACCAAACTAAACGAGCAGCTCTTAAAGGACCAGCTCGATCTGATCAATGAACGTCTTGATCAAGCACTGATCAGGATTCAAAATTAGCAGCTGGCCGCAGCTCGCTACTACAACTCCAAGGTCAAACACCAAAGATTCAACATAGGAGACTTAGTCCTGCGCAAGGTACAAGACTACACCAAAGAGCCCGGTGCTGGGAAACTAGGAACCAACTGGGAAGGTCCCTATCGCATCACCGAGGTAGTTCGCGATGGCGTCTACAAGCTCACGAAAGTACGAAACGGGGTGCCCGAGATAAGACTTTGGAACATAATTAACCTCAAGAGCAACAATTATAATTGTCCAAACCGAGATCACGAGCTAAAACAGTTCGGACCACCCTCTTCATACATTTATAAGATGAAACACAATGTATCCATTGTCAAACTCGAGCTCCGTAGCTCGATCTTGGAGTCAAGGTCACCCACCCTCCCACACCTCAGCTACAAGCGAGCTACAGCCCACGCTTAGCTCACTTCTTCGGGGGGAGGGGGAGCAACCTATCCTAGATGTCTTTCCAAAAAAACACAAGGTACACGTTTCTCATTTCGCAAACTAACTAAGTCAGGAGCTCGACTCCACCTCAACAGGCGCGATCGGGGTTACAACTCGATTCCAAGCATAGTCAAGCTCTGGACCTCGAACTAAAGGCCCTCCGCAGTTTACAGTTCGCCTGGTACATCGAGCTCTATCTCTGGATGACAAGAGTAAATCCCGATCACCTTCTTCACTTCACAGGCGCTGCCAGATTTACAACTCGACTCCAAGCATAGCCAAGCTCCGGACCTCGAATCATCGAGCTCTAACACGGCTCGCAATTCGCCAGGAACGACTGAGCTCTATGTCTGGAAACTAAGAGTAAAATCGAACCCCCTTCTCCATCTCAAAGCCGAAACTGAGAAACTCCTTGCTCAAAGAAAAGCAAACTCCGCCTCGAACACCGAAACTTCATCACGAAGCAGTTTGACCTTCCTAAACAAAAGTCGAGCTAAAAACTTAGCCACTTTTTTCAGAATAAACGGGCCGTATTCCACGACCTAATCGTTCTATTCGATCTAATAAATCGAGCAACAAACTCGCAACTAACGGCTCGAGCATCGAGCTCACGACTAGAAAATTGAGCTTCGAGCTCACGACTAGCAAACAGAGCTTCGAGCTCACGACTAGCAAACTGAGCTTCGAGCTCGGTAACCCTAGTCTGTTTCCCTAAGTTACCAAACAAGTTAGAAAAACCCTACCTCGAATACGAAAACTCCATCGCGAAGCAATTCGACCTTCCTTCTTTCCTAAGGAAATCAACTTTGTCTAAAGTCTAGCTAAAACACTTAGCCGCACTTCAAAGAAGGAATGGATCGTACTCTGCTACTAGATCATTTCATCCAATCTGGCGAGCTTACGACCCAATGAATCAAGCTGAAAGCTTAACGATCTCGGTCCAGCTCTCTTAAGTCAACAAATGACTAGGCAAAAGTTCAACTCGAACAACTGAAAGCAAAAGGTAGAAATAATTCAAAGGCACCAACACCTGAATTCTTACAAAATAAAGGCCTTGTGGGCTATGATAAGTTCGAAACAAAGGATAACAGCTGCCGGATCTCGTCGTTCGAACTACGATCTTGGAGATCGACCTCGAACATATGATCTGATGGATCCTTCATTTCTCGTAACCTCAACCGTCAATCCTGAATGATTACTTACCATCATGACGACAACAAGTGAGATACAAAATCTTCTAGAAAGAAACCACTCGCCGCCCATTAAAGCTCGAACTTGTTCTCGTTAATGGGCTGGGGGGCAATTGTTGGAGCAGGATTTGTCACCCAAAATCCAGCCAACTTATGCCCAACAACAATGTCCTAAAACTAAGTTCAGTTGACTGGGCCTCGTTCATACGGCCCAGGTCCAATCACTCACAATGGTCCAAACCTGACAATTAGTGTTCCGTTCGTCGAGGTCGAGCTGGAGCTCGACCTCGTCCCGAAGAATAAGGAAGATTCTGGACCAAGTTTGAGCATATTCTCACCAGTTCAAATGAGCCCGAGATTTTCGGGAGAAGCTGCTGCACGTGGCCGAGATTTCCGGCTGAAGCTGCTGCACATGGTAGAGATTTCCAGCTGAAGCTGCTGCACGTGGCCGACATATGCGCTGGAGGTTGAAGCTCGACGAGACAAGCTATATAAAGGACACAAACTGCCAAGTTTTAGGGGAGATCTCTCACTTCGCAAGGACCTTCGGCTTGATCTCTTTACACCCTTTTTACACTCAAAAACACTATAACTGCTCCTTTAGCTCTTTTCAGTTCATCTTCTTCATCGAAATCCTTGTAACCGTTTCATTCGACCGATTAATACAAAGTTCTTATTTCACTTAGTGCTAGCTTATATTGTCAATCTGTTCGAGAGAATCTAGTCTTTAATTCTCCTAAAGTTCTTTCCTTACAAATACACATAAATTTCCGAGTGTGAATTTCGGTATCCACAATGTTGAGTAAAAAAAAAGAACATATAATAAAAATATGGTATATTTAAAATGTGTCAGAAATCAGTCGGAAATTACTGACAAAATTTCCATAAGTTTTGAGTTTGCCAAAGCACCAATTTTAACCATCTAAATAAATAAAAAATTAGGTTACCACGGATTTGTGATGGATACTAACCGTCGGAAGTTGTCATATAAAAAATAAACAATAAAACTCTTTATCTTCCTCATTTCTGTTTCTCTTTCGCTTTCTCTTCCGTGAATTATCTCCATTCTCTCTACAAAAACTGGCAATTCTCTCTTCCGCTCCACCCCAATCTCTAAACTCAACCCAATATTCATCCATAAAGCATGCCAAACTTGTAAGTGTCCATTTCTTATGTTTTTCAAGTTTGTTTTAATGAAAATTTGAGATTTAGGTTAAGTTATTTGGTTAGAAATTTGGAATTGAATGAAATTGTTAGATGTAATTTGCGAGTGATATTAGAATTGTTAGAGTTTAGTATTTAGGTTTTTGAAATTTATTTAATTTTTTAGATTGTTAAATATTATGTTTAATAATTTTTAAAAAAAAATTTGGTTAGTTAAAAACGAGATTATAAATTTTTTTGTTTTTAAAAAAGGATTTTCTATATTTTCAACTTTTAAATGTATCGAAACATAATTTTTAGAAATTGAATTTAGTTTTTTTTTTTTTGTCAACAGCCTCATGTTCCTTAGTCCGACTCAGTAAGCCAAACCAATGGAATTGAGTTTACATAGTGTAGAGATTGATGATGAGAGCAGGTACGAGCACCCCGTGCAAGTTTATCCGCCATCGTGTTCTGCGCGCGTAGAATATGATGCAGGGAGAAAGAGACAAATTCCTCTTTGCTGGTTTCGAATTCTTCCAAATGTAGTGAGAAGGCAGGCCACTCGGTTGGTTCAGAAACTATCTTCACCAGCTCCAAACAGTCTGTGAGGAAGGTCATCTTTAGTCGCCATGAATCGAACATGAAGTGCATTGCCCAGATTAGAGCTTCTAGTTCTGAATGTAATGCCGACAAACTGCGTCAGACACTTTTTGCACCCATTAAAGGGCTCTCCACTCCATTCTCTTGACTAAACCATCCCAATCATGCATTAAGACTGGATTGTTTCCATGATCCATCTGTTGGGCATATTGTAGCGCCCGTATAATCGACCTTTTTGGCCCATGCATTTGAACCCACGACTTGATCTTCCCGTTGGGCCTCATCCCATGACTCTGCTTTTGCTGTTGCCAGCCGTATCACTTCTCGGGGATCCCGGTCAATATTCCTTAACATTTTATCGTTTCTCATTTTCCAAATGTACCATAATAACCATGGAAATACCTTCATGTCTTCGTGGTCTGGCAAATGCCAGAAAAGTTGGGCATAACCGATAGTGCCCATACTTGGAACGCCTGTGGGCACTCAAAAAGTGTATGATTGATTGTCTCACGTACTGCTCCACATTGGGGGTCGCAGTAAATACCTCTATTCCGTAGCCGATCTGTAACCGCCAGACAACCCGATATCACTTGCCATAGAAAATGTTTTATCTTTGATGGACATTTGACCGACCATACTTGTGCCTAGAGTTTACTCACATCTGGTTCATTGAAACTATTGTGGGGCCCTTATACGCCAAATTCTGTTCCATTAGGTATCCTGATTTCACCGTGTAACGACCATTTTTCGTAAAAATTTATCCCATTTGATATTGTCTACTGTTCTGAGTCGTTGGCAGCCCAATGATGAGCAAAACGTCCTCTAGTATAATTAATTGATTTAATGTGGTATGTTCCACGTTGATGTTGAGGAGTCAATC
The DNA here is from genome assembly GCA_911865555.2 of Thlaspi arvense. Classification (NCBI taxonomy): domain Eukaryota; kingdom Viridiplantae; phylum Streptophyta; class Magnoliopsida; order Brassicales; family Brassicaceae; genus Thlaspi; species Thlaspi arvense. The sequence continues at coordinate 13,573,631 of OU466861.1, forward strand.
AACTGATCGACCGTTAACTCAAGGTAGAGGTTATACCCTTTACATATTGCTGACTTCGGGCATGAGTCATGAATCCATGGATCATTCCATACAGATATAGAATGACCAAAACCAACTCTTTTGATGAGCCCTTTGTGTACTAGAGATCTAGCAGATGTGATACTTTTCCATCCATAAGATGCTGAATATGACCGTATTGGATCGAGGGGCGTTCCATACCTAAAATATCGTCCTTTGAAAACTTTTGCAAAGAGTGAATCAGGGAAATCAATTAATCTCCACAATTGTTTAGCTAGTAAAACTGTATTAAAATCCTCAATTACTCTAAACCCAATACCTCCTTCGCATTTGGGTTTACATAACTTGTTCCATGCCATCTAGTGCATTCTCCTTGTATGTCCATTAGTACACCATCAAAATTTTGCCACTATACTTGTCAGTTTAGCTGTTTATGTTTTAGGTAGTCTAAAACATGACATAGTTTTAAAAATTTATTTTCATTATATCTATACAATAAACAAATTGAATCTTTATAAAATAAAACTTTTACTTATATTAGTATTGTATACATTATTTAAAAATAATTTATACATATGTATAGTTGAAAATCAATATGTACATTTACAAACACCAATTTTTTAAAACATAATATATTATTTATAACGTTACATAATTTTATAATTCAAAATATAATAATATTTTTGAGCTCAGTTTTACCACATCCAATCTATGGTCGACACATTAGTATCGAAAGCAGTCCGAGTGCTGACCTCTCCCCTTAAGTCTGCCAATAGTTCTATAGATAATTATATATGGACAGCTGGTGAGTTTTTCAAGTCAAGCGTGCTGTACCAGCCCATCTACTCCCACCGTGTGCCGCACATATGGGATAATTCAGAAGGAAATATATATAAAAGGGGAACTAAGGTCAAAGAAGAAGGGGAGAGGCGGATCCAATTGAAGATGGACAAAATAACTAGAAATCGGACATAAGAGTGGTTCTAGAGATAGAAAATACATTAGAAAAGGGAAATAGAGAGGAGGAGGAGAGGCAATCAATCTCAACCTCACCGCAGCTCGTCCCGATCTCAGTCACACAGCAAGACTGAAGGAGATACGTTCGTCGTCTCCCGAAAGGAACACCAGCCGAGATAAGCTTTCTCCTTCTCCCGAATCCCTACTTTACTCCCATGGAGAGAGAGTTCCTATCCTATTCTCATCATGGTCCACCTATTATGCTTCCACCCTCACTAAATATCATATGGGTATCACGATCCTCAGATGGAGTATCCAAATCAGAAACACCTCCACCATATCTATTCTCCCAAGTTTATGTTCCAGTTTTCCTAGAGGCCTAACTTACTCGTTTGCCAGTGTACACAGGACCCAATTAGACTTTCGCTACAAACCGCATAACGCTTATCCTTTTAGAGGACAAAACTCAGAAACCCAACTTTATTATCCAGACAATCATACACTTTTGTAAGCATTTTGTAATTTACTCCAAAAAATATACATATTTATAAAAATCAATAATCGTAAAATCAAACTAGTTAGATATGTTTTATTCAAATATTTAGTTTCCAAAATTTACTAATTAAGTTCCTATAGAACCCGTGAGGAGCTAAACCGGACGAGTTACACACCAACAACCCGTGAAGAGTTAAATCACATAAAACAAATCATTGAAGCCTCATTCCCGTATTTTATTTTAAAAGTAGTTCAATTTTTGGTGTAAAACTATTTTATTTTGTTTTTCTTTATTCTTAATTTAAAATACTTTTTATGGTTTCTAAATTTTCTTTTTAATAAATATTTTTTATTTTTTATTTATAGTTTTGATATATATAATTAGTTAAATTTATATTTAATATAATTTTGATTTCATTTTTAACAAATACAAATATTTATTTTGTTAGAAAATGTCAGAAAATCTATCTGTCAAAAATTCATCAGAAACAAGTCCATCGGAATGCTGTCAAAAATGGTTCCATTGGAAATTCATCAAAAAAACGCTAATGATATTCTGATAGCTGGCCTTTCGCTGGAAATTTCCAACGGATTTCCAATCAACCTCTTATTTCCAACCAATTATAACTGACGAACATTTTTTATCAGAAATCCGTTGAATGTAGCCTTTTTCAATGGATTTCCAATAGATAAAGCCGTCAGAAATGAGCTTCTTTCTTGTAGTGCCAATGCTTCGGACTTAGGGGAACCTATACTAACAAATAAACGAAAACTTTAGTTTTTCTATTGAAGTTCAGTTGAACAAATCAGTAGAACAAAACCCTTTGGATGATAAAAAGATGTATATTATTTCTGTAATTGATATGCATGGAATATTCATAGATTTCCACAGATTTTGGTAGATGTGATCATTTCATAAAAAAATCCATTTCCTATATAATTCTAAATGATCTTACTTGACTTATAGAAATCAAAACTTGTGTTTGAAACAATCAAAACCTATATCATCTAACCTGTGAGATCCATCTATGAATAAACCTCTACCGAATAACAACACTAATTTATTGGGAAAATGGGACGTTTTTAAAGGTAACAATTACGAGTCATATTTTTTTTTGAATAGTCTTGAAAACTAGAAAGAGTATATTATAGGACAATTCTATCGTTATTCCACTCCCTCAGGAGCGCTCATTTATGCTGTACTCAATAAGATTTGGGGTTAGAATTGTAGAAATTTCACTTGGACATTAGATGAATAATTGTTCTATAGACAAGATGAATATACTCGTGTTTGGATTCTTTAGCGTGATTTGTGGTCGTGGTGATTGGTTAATGTTTGTTGCTGCGTATACTCGTAGTCTCTTGATGACATCTCCACTATCACAGTATGAGAGTATATATATATATATATATATATATATTGAATAATATCTTGAACAAGCTTTACTCTAGATTGAGAATAATCCGCATTGCCTCAGGTTTAGTCGAATCAGGCTTGACTTCTCTTTTATCGAAGAAGCTAAATCCAAGGTTGAATTTGAGTTGAATAAACCGTTATTACAAAGGATTGCTTTTACTGATGGAAATTCCACTATTTCCATGATTGAGTATTTTCGATAACATTTCGTCTAATTTATTTTACCAATCAGAGTTATAGAAAAGTTGTTTTCGAAATCATCAAAACCTAAATGAGACATATTTTCCAGTTTTCTTTCTCGTCTTGTTTCTACATTATTGAATCGAAAATCCCGTTTTCCCATCTCAAACGTCATATCAAATTTTGGTTTTTGATGAGTCATTTATCGAAGAATAGTTCACAAATTGTAACGATGTAATTAGCTTGGATGTTAAGTTTGCTTAAATTGTTTTTAATTATTTTTACAACTAGTCACTGTCACTAAGAAAACTTAAAATATTCCTGTTATTGTTTTAAAGAGGAGCCATCTCCCATCGGGCCATCGGATAATCAAGTTATATACATTTTTAATAGCGTCATCATTGATTTATTACTTATTATCAACTTTGATAAACAAATCATTATATATAACAACTATGGAGCAATCATTGGCGGATGCTGTTTGATTTCTTTTGTTAAAGGAACTAGATTTTTTACGCGCACGTTATCCGGATTTATTTATTAATTTTATTAAAGTTATATATATATTATATTAATTAATATTATTATATATATATTATATTAATTAATATTATTGTTTAATAATATTAATTAATATTATTATATGTTATATTTATCTTTTATTTTTCTAATGTTTTTGTTGTCCTAATATATATATATATATCTATATTGTAAAATTATTTTTCTACTATAGATTATCATGTATTAATTATTATATTCTTACTGTTTATCTGTATTCAATTAATTTCTCATCTTTTTCTACATCTTTTTTTCATAGATCAACAAAGTGAAATCATCATCAATCTTTCTCCACTCTAAACTAAATGTTCCTTTAATTTTTTTATGGAATCTACCTCATTTTGAAGCACAATTAGTCCTTTATTTTTTCTCCTTTCTTATAGCTCTTAGTCTCCTTATCCTGATTGCAATCTACTGATTTTTTTATCTTATTTCATGCAAGCTTCCATCTCATTCAGTTTTGTGATCGGTTATAACTCTAAATGAGGAGAATTTTAGTTAGAGTTGGCTAGACAGAGCAAAAGATCTGTTCAAATACTACATATCTTTGATGGGGTTTTATATCAAAAAATCATGCATAGTTGATAAATTGTTGATTTTAATTGATTTGAGGCTTTTTTTTTCAATAATGAACTACCTGACTATATTTGTGAATGTGTGAGAATATTTTTGTCTATTTTCATACAATGTGAATGTAAACAACATGACTATCTTAAAAAATATAATCAATAATCCTGTTTTAGTTTATTTATATATATATGAAATTAAAACTCATATATTATCCGGTTGATGAGTAATGTGATTGCATATCAATTTTATATTACCATCATTAAGAAAAATGGTTGATAAGTATTTGCCATTTTTTCCTCTTAGTATAAATCAAATTTATTTCTATGCTATATTATTACACACTTTATTTTTCTTTATTTATGAAAAAGTTTCATTCATTTTATACAATAAAGTGGATATGGATGATTTTACTTTAGTTTTAAGCATTAATATTTGAGAGCATTTTTAAATAAGTTTGATAACTATTCTCAGCAAATGCTTCTGTCATATTTCGTAATTGTTCATTTTTCAACTCTTTTTTTCAAATTATGTTTGTTTATATTCGAAATAACTTAATGAATTTTATTTCAAAAAGAATTTGTAGTTTTTATAGTTTATAAAATAGGTATTTGTTTAATATATATGATTTTACTTTAGCTTTATATATAAATCTTTCTAATGTTTTTTTATAAAGTTTGATAATTATTTTATGTAAGTTTTTCAAATAAATCCTTCCAAACTCCTTTTCACAAATGGAGAATTTGTAATTTTTATGATTTGTAAAATAAGTATTTATTTTTTTCAAATTAATCATATTAAATACCCAAAAATAAATATCCAAAATATAAAAACTTTAAAACAAAACTCAAAATATTTAAAAGCCCATTTTAAAATAAAAATTATGCTGATGTGGACACCTTAGATGGAGAAATAAAGTTTCATTCATTTTATACAATAAAGTGGATAAGAATGATTTTACTTAGTTTTAAACATTAATATTTCAGAGTATTTTTAAATAAGTTTGATAACTATTCTCAGCAAATGCTTCTGTCATATTTCGTAATTGTTCATTTTCCAACTCTTTTTGCAAATTATGTTTGTTTATATTCGAAATAACTTTTTGAATTTTTTATTTCAAAAAGAATTTGTAGTTTTTAAAATAAGTATTTGTTTAATATATATGATTTTACTTAGCTTTATATATAAATCTTTCTATGGTTTTTTTATAAAGTTTGACAATTATTTGCTGTAAGTTTTTCGAATAAATCCCTCCAAACTCATTTTCACAAATAGAAAATTTGTAATTTTTATTATTTGTAAAATAAGTATTTGTTTTTTTAAATTAATCATATTAAATATCCAAAAATAAATACCCAAAATATAAAAACTTTAAAACAAAATCCAAAATATTTAAAAGCCCATTTTAAAATAAAAATTATGCTGATGTGGACACCTTAGATGGATAGATAAATTGCTGATTATTATATGATTATTGAAAAAGTAATAATCACACAAAGACTTTGCGTAAATTAGGCCCAACCAAATAATTTAATTTAGGAGAAAAAACAATTTTTTGAGCTTTATTGTTGAATTAATTGTTAACATGTGGTACAAACATATTGTACAAATGTCGATAATCAAAAAAATAGGGAAATGTTTTTATTGTTTATTCATTGTTTATCTGAATTATATACTGTTTGAAAATAAATTAGAAATGTTTTTGTTATTTATTCATTATTTATCTGAATTATATATTACTAGATTATGATCCATGTATACACTGGTTTAGAAATTGTTATAACATTTGTGAATATAAATTGATTACAAAAATAAATAGCTTTAATTATATTTATTTCTGTACTCATATTTCAACTTTTTGTTAGTTAAAATGATTATTACACATGATAAATTTTGATTTATTGACTCACATATATTTCAATAATTTTAACTTAGATTGTGATCTCTATATACATTGATTTATATTAACTACTCCAATATAACCTGTTAAAAAGAAACTGAACATAAAAAAGTAAAAACGAAATTAGATCATTGTGAACATTAGAAATTAAGATTGAGAATATTTTCGTAAAGCCACTTATAATTGAAATGATGCTTTCTCCTTCGTTCCATATAATTTTATATTTTTTACAAATATGACTAACATAAAAAAGTAAAAAAAAAATTAGAACACAGTGAATATTAAAAAAATAAGATTGAGAATATTTTCGCAAAACCACTATAATATAATGTTTAAAGAAACTGGTTTTATCCTATTTTAAACCACTTTGATGCATCAAAAAACACGGAGTCCGTTGCTGATTATTAGCAATAGTAACCTTACTTTACTTGTAGTTCTAACACTTTATCAACTATTTCTTTCTGTTTTGCTGCATTAAAACATTGGATATACAATTTGAGTCCTTTGATTATATTGTTTGGCGAAAAATTATGACAGATTTCCTGTGTTTATATAGATGTGGTTGCATTTTTCTTTTTCTTTTAAGATTATTATTTTAGTTTTTTTTTTCATTTTCCAAAGAGGAAATTCCTCTTTATAACCTAAAAGTTGATTTTTTCTCAACATGTAGACCCCTTATTGAATGTTTGGCAAAACTAATCCAAAAGGGTAGTGAAATTACAGCTCAGTCCTTTGTGACTAAACAAAAAACATCTGTCACAGTTACGATTTTATCCTTCGGGAAGTCTACATAATCGTAGACTTCTAAAGAAGTCTATTTTTGTAGACTATTAATGAAGTCTACGTAAGTAGACTTCAAAAGAAGTCTACTTTATAATTAGTTTTTTAAAAATTGATTAGAAAATATAGAATAAATAAATTTATAAAAAAATGGTAAACATAAGTAAGACATATATATTTGACATGTATAGAATACAAAATTTTATACAAATGAATCAATTTAAATGCAGAAGGAAAGTAACTAGAAAACATACAACCCCTTAGAAGTCTACAAATGAAATCTACTACATAATTAAATCTTAAATTTTTTTACTAAAATTATAAAAAATATTATGATATAAATATTATAAACATAACGAAAACATAGAAAATTGGCATCTATATTAAATAAATTTTCATGAAAATAAACCAATTTATAAGTTTCATAAGTATAAGGTTGAAAAGGGCTCAGGTTTGAAGTTCAAAAGGGTTAGGGTTTGAAGTTCAAAAGGGTTAGGGTAGGTGTAAAGTTTAGGGTATTGTTAGGATAAACCCAAATTGTATATGTATCAGAGTTTATGATTTGGTTAATGATTTAGGGTCCATATCATTATTATTTTATATTTAAAATGTGAAATGCTAAGAAAATTAATGTTTAGGGTTATGGTAACAAAAGTGAAATATATGATTTAGGGTTTCTGGTTGAATGTAGACTTCATTAGCAGACTTCATTGGTAGACGTTAAAAGAAGTCTGCTATTCAAAATTAAGCAACCATTCTTTTTAATTAGGTCAGAACTGAAATTTTTTAAACTGAACCGGAGACTTTACATTTATATATAATCAGAGTTTAACCTAATTTTGTTAAAAATAAAATATATCTCTCTCTCTAAAACGATGCCTCCCTCTCCTCTCTCTTCTCTCTCGCCGTGAACCTCATCTTTTTCCTCTCTCGCCGTCAATCTAATCTCCCTCATCTCTCTCTCTCGCCATCAACCTCCTCTCCCTTTCCATTTGTGCTAGTAGTAAGCCGTTCGTCTAATTTATTATTTTGCTGTGTTCATATTTTTCTGTCACTGGATCTTCATCTGGTCTTCATATCGAGTTTATAATTTGAGTTTCAACATTTCCCTTTAACTTTATTGCAGATCTGGGTCCATATTCGAACATAGGAATGGGGCGATACAGCTATAGTCAACCTTCAAGTAGTTCTAGAAGGTTGTGGAGTAACGGAGAAGCAGAAGTGAGCCCTACTCCTTTGTGTCGATCTATGAGTTTTGGAATTCCTAACAGATGCTACTGCGGTTTGCTTATCGTGATGAGACCAATGGACAATGCAGACTAATATCCTGGTAGGATGTTCTTTGGATGCAAGGATTATAAGGTAAACAGACTGTTTTAGTGTTTATGTTTTGTAACAAAAAAATTTTCATACGAAAAAAAAATGTACGTATTATGTTGTTCTTGTATAGTTTGGTCCCTGATATATCATGGTTTTTATGGTTTTTAACCATGATATAAGTTCTTTTTATTGAGTCTTTTTGGTCTTTTTAGAGTCCTAGAAGAGTTTTTGCAGGTTATAGCATGTCTGGAGCATAATTGGAGATTTTGGAACCTTTTGGAACATTCTGAGTGGAAGCCACGAAGTACCAAGCTCGAAGAGGAAAGTATGCATATGGGTGATGCTCGTCACCAAGCTGGTGACGCTTGTCACCCACCAAGGAAGGAGGTCGTGGCTTGTTTTTAAAAGATTGGGAAGAAATTGCAGTTTTGGCCCAAAAGTTCCAGTATTTACAAAAAGACCCCAGATCGTGTTTTAGCTTGTATATTAGGTTTTTCAGCCATTCTTTTGGCATATATCTTGTATCTTATTATTTTGGAGAGCTTTAGAGAGAGATTTGTAGAAGAGCTTTTGGAGAGACAAATCAGACTCCTTCAGAGCAGATTTTGAACTCCTTTATTTCTACTTCTTATTTCTTTTATGCAATCTATTCTTTTCATGATGTTTTCTCATAATCATGTCTGAGTAATCTGCTAGTTAAGTTAGGGCTTTTCAAAGCTTGAAGAAGAGTTTGTAGAATTGCTAAAAACTTCTAGGAAATTCATTGGTTCTTCATCTGTGCTTGCATTCATATCGATTTCTTAGACACATCATCTGGATTTCGAAACCCTAGGTTTTTGATAGATGTGAGAGCATTATTAATCACCTGAACTAGTATTAGATGAGCAAAACGCCCTAGTACAAAGAGATTTGGCTTAGGATTTTTGTGAACAATTGAACCTGATCATTACTGCATGTTTAGGTTGTTAGGGTTTGCAAAGAGATTTGAAACTCTGTGATTTAGACATAGATAGCTTCTGCAATGAGAATTGATTAGTTATATCTTTGCGATTCATGTTCAAGACGGTTTTAATTCATTCCTGATTGCATGCATTCTACATTCTCAGATTCAACCTGCGAACTGTCCTGACTTAGCGCCTTTAGCCATCTGAACTTTAAGAACAAGCATAAAAACGCCCTCTTGCATTTATTTTACTGTTTTGCATTACATTCATTATTTATCGCTTAGCTTAATCTGAATCTATAATCGCTAGTGTGATTTACATACTCCCTTGGGATTCGATAACCCCTTGTACTACAACTGCTTTTGTTGTGCACTTGCAGTAGTTTTATTTGGGTAAAACCTGACCCTATCAAGTTTTTGGCGCCGTTGCCGGGGAGTAATAGCTGCCTATCGATTTTTAGTATTAGGATTTTGTCTAAGTTTTTATTTGTTTACTGATTTTCAGCTACTTTTCTTTGTTCCTGTTTCAGGTGTATGCCTAATCGCAGAACCAGAAGCAACAAAGAGAAGGAGCTTGTGACTTTGAGCATCGACGAGCTTGCTAGGTTAGAGAGAACTAACAGGAAAGCTAAGAAGCAATCTACAATGGTCGCTCCACTGATCTTGGTTGAAGATGCAGAAGGTCACTTGGTTGACAGGGAAGGAAATACGAGGAACGAAGAGGGGCAGAGAATTGATCAAGAGGGGAATGTCATTGTTGAACAGCAGGTTCAGCAAGTGGCTGAGAACGTGGGAGTCCCTGCTGCTGTCAATAACGCTGCTGGGCGTTTTGTTCAGAGGACGCTAGGTGACTTCAACAGACCTGATCAGTTCTATGCCAACAGAGCTGCAATCCGACCTCCTGCCTTCCAGAGGAACGATTTTGAGGTCAAACCTGTCTACTATCAGCTGGTTGGCCAGCATCCATTCCATGGCTTACCTCATGAGCATCCTATGGATCACATTGAGAGGTTTGAGGATCTGGCTTCAAGTGTCAAAGCTACTGGAGTCAGCAATGACTTTCTGTTCTACAAGCTTTTCCCTTACTCTCTTGGAGGAGAGGCTGCATATTGGCTGAAGCAACTGGAGCCTGGTTCATTAACTACTTGGGAGGAAACCAAGAACGCCTTTCTGAACAACTTCTATGATGATGCAAGATCAGAAGACATGAGGACGAAAATTGCATCCTTTACACAAGGCCCTACTGAAGCTTTTAAGGCTTCTTGGATCAGGTTCAAGTCTTATCAAAGGGACTGCCCTCATCATGGTTTCAATCAAGTGCAACTGCTTGGTATCTTCTTCAGAGGCATTGACTGGAAATATCAGATGGCGCTGGATGCAGCAAGTGCAGGAAACTTCAACACCAACAGACCAGAGGAGGCGGTGAGATTGATTGAAAACTTGGCCTGCAGTAACAGCACTAAGAATGCAGATTTTCAGAGAAAGCAGCAGGCTGGTTTGAATGATGGAAACCAAATAGCTGAAGTTAAGGCTAAGTTAGACAGCATGCACAGCCTTCTGGTGGGAAAGAAGTCAGTTCAGTTTGCTGCAGAAGTGGAGAGTTTCGAAAATCCTGAAGAATTTGAGCAGAAAGATGTTAATTTCATCAATGGAGGGGGTTTTCAGAGCCAAAGGTTTGGAAATCAGCAATGGATCAGAGGCTACAACAGCAATAATCAGCAGAGTACCTTTACAGGAGGACAGAGCACGCCTGGTTACACTCCTAAGCCCCCATTCCAGAAGACTGAAGTTGAGAAACCTTACCAAAACAGCAGGAATTATGGTTCTTCTTCCTACCAAACTGCACCTCCACAAGACAATAAAATGGAAGCTATGCTGGAGCAGGTACTTGAAGGACAGCAGAAGATGACAGTGAACTTCAATGGCAAGCTAGATTCGCTGTATCAAGACCTGAATGGAAAAATTGAGAGTCTGAACTCTCACATGAAGAAGCTTGATGTGCAGGTTGCTCAAACTGCAGGAGCTGTTCAAAGGCAAGAGGGATTCCTTCCTGGAAGGACTGATATCAATCCCAAGCATCAGGTTAATGCCATCACAGTCAGGAATGAAAAGGAGCTTAAAACAGTGCAGAAAAAGAGGTTGAGTGCAGAACAGATCATGCAACTCATGGAGTCTGAAGATGAAATTTTTTCTGTCTCAGAGGTGAGTGACGAGCGTCACCAAGGAGGAGTGACGCTCGTCACCAACATAGAAGAGAATCGGGGGTTGTCACAGGTGAGTGACGAGCGTCACCCACCTGGTGACGGTCGTCACCCACCCCAGAACGAAGCTGCTTCGCCTGTAACTGCAAATTATGACCAGGAACGTGTCTATAAACCCAAAACACCATTCCCTAAGCATCCTAGGAAGTCTAAACAAGAGATAGAAGAAGCCAGATGTAAAGCTATGATAGACAAGCTGATGCTTGAGATCCCTCTTGTTGATGCAGTCAAGCTTTCACCAGCTCTAAGAAGGTATGTTAAGAGAATGGTTGTGAATGGTGTAAGTCCTGAGGAAGGAGCATTGCTTACCAGAGACATCAGTGCAATTCTTTTAGGCACAGTTCCAAAGAATAAGAAGAAGGTGACTGTTTCTGAACAAGTCGATACCATCACTCAAAGCAGAGTTCCAGAGAAGCTATCTGATCCAGGGACCTTTGTGCTTGATTGCTCAATATATGCAGGACGTTTTCCCCACTCTCTATGTGATCTAGGGTCAAGTATTAACTTGATGCCTTTCTCTGTTGCTGCTGGACTTGGAATGACTGATTTCAAGCCAGCTGGGATCTCTCTCATCCTAGCAGATCGATCCATAAGGACCCCAGAAGGCATATTAGAGAATGTTCATGTTAACATTAAAGACTGCATAATTCCTACAGATTTTGTGGTTCTGAAATATGCTGAAGAACCTAAAGATCCTCTTATTCTGGGAAGACCATTCTTGGCTACTGCTGGAGCCATCATTGATGTTAGAAAGGGGAACATTGAGCTTGATCTTGCTGATGTTGTCATGAACTTTGACATGGATAAGTTAAGAAAGAGTTCTATCATTGATGGTCAGACCTATTCTGTAAGAACTTCCAGAGATGAAGAGACTGTCATGGAGCATTCAGAAGACACTATTGCTGAGTGTGTCAATGAATCAGATATTAGTAGGCAAGTGAGCAAGATGGCTGTTGAAGAGCCAATATCTAAACTTCTGCAGAAGCTGTTGGGTTTGAGGATTGCAGTGAGGATCATATCTTCATGACTAGGCTTGAAAAAGAGGTTCTAATGAATGCCAAGTTGCTGGATGAAGACGTGTATGTGATGGAAGCAACACTTGCAGAGCTGAATTGCAGGAAAACTGCAGAAACTCGAACTGCAGAGTCAGTGACGAGCGTCACTGACCTGGTGACGCTCGTCACCAACCTGAACACAAAGCAGCAACGTGATTTTACAGCTACAAGTCCATCATATGTTACCAATCCGAAAATTCAACAGTCCACAACCCAGAAACCTGCAACTAAGCAAAGAAAGCTTGGTGTTTCTTTTGATGATTCTGCAGGAAAACGAAATGTCCCACCCACAGTCACGACCCACCCTGCTGATGTTCCTCACTTCCTTGGAAGTGTTCATACATCTACTGCTTACAAACCACCATGGATGAGAAGACATTCTTCTCCAAGGCATTCAATGCCACCTTCTGTTCCACCAGCTGTCTGAGCAGCATTCAAAGTCGAGCTAATGACTTTAAACAAGCGCTTAGTGGGAGGCAACCCACTAGTAAGTTTTCTTTTTCATATTTTAGTTTAGTTTTCTATTACATAGCTAAAAAAAAACCCAAAAACATGAAAAAAAAAAAGGAGAGTCAGTTTGTCAGTTTGCTTGGATGATGTCTTGTGAACTTGTTGGACCATGGATTATGCTTTGTTTGGATGTTTTGATGTGTGTTTTGAGTGCTCTTACAGTTTGACTTCGGAGTACACATGATGGCATAGCATTTAAACATCCAACATGTCGATTCTGGAGTATCAGAGATGGTGACGCTCGTCACCAGCTCCTTCGCGAGGTACCACTTTTCCACCTTAGTTTTACACGTTCTCATGCTTCATTTTGACCAACTCTTGGCTTAATAACACTGGGGACAGTGTTGTTTAAGTCTGGGGGAGGTGGTTACTGACGTTGTGTGCTTTGTGTCATGTTTATAGAATCTTAAAGTTGAGTAAAAAACCTGTTTTTCTAGAGTCAAAAAATTTGAAACTGTTAGTTTTTCTTGGAACTAGCCATAGGACGTTTTTGCTGATAAGAACCATTACCACAGTAGTTGACTACAAGTCTTACTAAGTTGAAAGTCATAGGTAGATCAGTCTAGCAATGAAGGTTTAGATTCTTAGAGAATCTGGAAAATTTGCTGTTAGCTCCACCTTAATGGACTTTAAATTTCTTGTCTTGGTGATTGATTCTTATTGATCTTGATTCTCTCTTTAAGCACTGACAATAAGGTTAAAATACAATCTCTCTTTGATCTTCCCTGATGTAGTTTTTAAAAGTTTAAGTTTAAAGAATGGTGCATTCATGACCCTGTCTCCTCACAAGGAACAACAGTAGTGAACACACTCAAGAACTTGTCTCCTCACAAGGAACACAAGTATTGAGTAGCACCATATCTTAGACTGTAAAAGTTGAGAAAAAAAGAAGTGAAAAATCAAAAATATCCTAAGGAAAAAGATTAAGGGAAGAGAAAATAGGAGAGCTGTGTTGAGATTGATTTGTTCAGTTGTTAGGAAGGGAAAAGAATCTGTAAAGTGATTAAGATGATAGAGCTTTGATGAGATTTCACACTTAGATAAAAAAATAAGGAGTTAACAGTAGAAATTTCGGATTTCTTGAAGGGATTTGGACTGGACTTGAGAGATTTGCTAAGCTTGTGATGATTAGACTGAAATTTGATCTTGTGTTGACTATGTGGTATGTGGATTCGAAAGCTCTAACTAGTATGGTGTTCCTGATGACTGACTGACTGTTTCTTGTTTTCAAACCTCGACCTTATTCTTTGTCTGATGTTTGCTTGAGGGCAAGCAAAAGCTAAGTCTGGGGGAGTTGATATATCATGGTTTTTATGGTTTTTAACCATGATATAAGTTCTTTTTATTGAGTCTTTTTGGTCTTTTTAGAGTCCTAGAAGAGTTTTTGCAGGTTATAGCATGTCTGGAGCATAATTGGAGATTTTGGAACCTTTTGGAGCATTCTGAGTGGAAGCCACGAAGTACCAAGCTCGAAGAGGAAAGTATGCATATGGGTGATGCTCGTCACCAAGCTGGTGACGCTCGTCACCCACCAAGGAAGGAGGTCGTGGCTTGTTTTTAAAAGATTAGGAAGAAATTGCAGTTTTGGCCCAAAAGTTCCAGTATTTACAAAAAGACCCCAGATCGTGTTTTAGCTTGTATATTAGGTTTTTCAGCCATTCTTTTGGCATATATCTTGTATCTTATTATTTTGGAGATCTTTAGAGAGAGATTTGTAGTAGTTTTATTTCGCCAAAAAAATTTTCATACGAAAAAAAAATGTACGTATTATGTTGTTCTTGTATAGTTTGGTCCCCCTCATCTAGTCAAGTGGTGGGATGAGGCCGTGATGGAGGAATTTCAAGAGCTACGATGTGCCCTGGACAACCAAGGAGACAGTATTCGTATCCTCCAAAATGGTGATGGACAGGAAGCACATAATCGGATTGAGGCAGAGCTAGCTCAACTAAAAGAGCTAATTGTAGACAAGAAGCATTTGAGATGCCTCGAGCTGAGGAATGTGATTGTTCTTTCTCAACTCTTTGTAGTTTTGATCATCTGCCTTTGTGCTAGCTTGAGTAGATCTTAGTATATCATCGTATCTTTTGAAATTCATCTACACGAATGTTCCCTATTTAGACTTCTCTTGTAGACTTCAATTGTAGACGTCTAAAGAAGTCTGCAATTCGAATAAAACCAAGCGGGAATACCAAAATTATTCAACTTATTGGGCAGAAACCAGATAAATCCGTAATAAACTGGCGCGAATCACAATCAAACCAAGTAAGTAGACTTCTCCTGTAGACTTCTATTGTAGACGTCTAAAGAAGTCTGCAATTCGAATAAAACCAAGCGGGAATACCAAAATTATTCAACTTATTGGGCGGGAACCACATAAATCTGGAATAAACCGGCGCGAATCACAATCAAACCAAGTAAGTAGACTTCTATTGTAGACGTCTAAAAAAGTCTGCAATTCGAATAAAACCAAGCGGGAATACCAAAATTATTCAACTTATTGGGCGGGAACCAGATAAATCCGTAATAAACCAATGCGAATCACAATCAAACCAAGTAAGTAGACTTCTATTGTAGACGTCTAAAGAAGTCTACAATTCGAATAAAACCAAGCGGGAATACCAAAATTATTCAACTTATTGGGCGGGAACCAGATAAATCTGGAATAAACCGGCGCGAATCATAATCGAACTAAGTAAGTAGACTTTTCTTGTAGACTTCTATTGTAGACGTCTAAAGAAGTCTGCAATTCGAATAAAACCAAGGGGGAATACCAAAATTATTCAACTTATTGGGCGGGAACCAGATAAATCCGGAATAAACCGGCGCAAATCACAATCGAACCAAGTAAGTAGACTTCTCTTGTAGACTTCTATTGTAGACGTCTAAAGAAGTCTGCAATTCGAATAAAACCAAGCGGGAATACCAAAATTATTCAACTTATTGGGCAGGAACCAGATAAATCCAGAATAAACCGGTGCGAATCAGTAGACTTCTCTTGCAGACGTCTACAGAAGTCTGCTATTCAAATTAAACCAAGCCGAAAATAAGAAATTTGCCCGGAACCAGAATTTACCGGACCAGTTTATTGGTAAATTGAACAATCTAACCGACATATATATATGGTTTACCGTATAGAGAATTTACTCTCTAACAAACCCTAATTTTATTTAGATCTTCGAAGCCTCTCTCACAGTCGTCATTTTTATCGCCTCTACACGATCTCCGTCGTTGTCGCCACCACCTCTTCACATCGTCGCCGCTGGTAACCTTTGTTCTCTCTCCCACTCACCAGATCTCTTACCTATTATCTGTTCCTTTATTTTAATCAATTTTTATTTATCTCTTATCTTCTCGTCGTTGTTTTTATGTTGTTGCTGCCGCTTTTGCAATCTTACCTATTCACTCGTCACGGTCATCGCCGGTAATATTTCTTCATCCCCCATTCTGTATGTCATATATTTTAATTTCGTCTTCAAAATTTGAGTTTTTTTTTTGGTTTTACAGATCTTCCCTTGGTTGTCTCCGTTGGCTTTGTTGTGGTTTCAGTTATTTCAGGATTCGAAAAAAGGTAAGCTTATGTTGTACCTAAATTTTTATGTGGAGTTCCTAAGCAGACTTCATTGTAGACTTCCTAAGCAGACTTCATTCATAGACTTCCCATTCAGATTTCAGTCACATATACATTAATTATTACATGTTTGCGCGGGCTCTCCTATTTGTTTAGCAGGATGGAGAAGCCCCAATTCCCAAAAAGATTATACACAAAGGGAGATGAGCCTCTGCCAGCTAAAAGCATAGGCTACTACAGTAATGACTCGAAGCTGTTTCCTGCCATGGAAGCAGTACTGAGAACTGATGAATGGGAAGAGCTGCTGGAATCAAAGCTGGGCATATTTCTAAAATTCTACAAACTGAACTTTTGGTGGGGATCGAGGGTGGTTCACTTCCTACTCGGTTTTCAGCTTCAATGCAAGAACAAGTACGAGATATGGACTTTGATCGGTGTAAACCTATTGAGGTTCTCACTAAATGAGTTTGAAGCCCTGACTAGTCTCAACTGTGAGTACATAGCAGATCTGGAGGATCCACAAGCTGATGTCACTCCTGATACGAGAGAATTTTGGGAGAAGCTTGGCGTTAATGTAGAGGTTGGTCCCAGTATTGAATATCTTACAGAAGCATGTAAGTATGCTGGAGCATGGACAAGGGAGGATAGGCTTCGGTTAGGATATTTATCCATCTATGCTGGATTCATTGAGGGACGCAGAAGGGACTCACCCACACGGGCTAAACTGGCAAGGCTAGTCATGGATTTAGAGGCTTTTGAAAATTACCCGTGGGGAAGAGTGGCTTTCAAGACTGTCATCGATTCAGTGAAACAAGCAAATTTGACCAAAGCATATACGCTTTCGGGGTTTGCTGAAGTGCTACAAGTCTGGGTGTATTATGCTATGCCAGAATTTGGAGCTGAGTACGGCAATCCCTTTCCCTACAACCCAACTCCACCGGTTCTGGGTTACGGCAGTTGCCGAGGACGAAAGTACATCAAAGAGGCTCTGCTTAAACAGGTAAAACTGCATTCGATTCACATTATTCTGAAGACTTTTTGCATAGACTTCTCGTGTAGACTTCTGGTGTAGCCTTCTTATGTAGACTTCTGGTGTAGACTTCTTATGTAGACTTCTTGTTTAGTCTTCTTCTGTAGACTTCATTCTGTAGACTTATTATGTAGACTTCGTGTGTAGTCATCTTGTGTAGGCTTCTTTTGTCTTACTAATATCACCTAAATTATGACAGGTTAGTTTCAACAATTTTACTGTGAAGGCGATGGAGGATATGTTCCCAACTTGGGATGATGAGGTAGATGATGTCCCGATCGGGAATATTTTGAAAGCAATGTCTGGGGAGTTTAGTGTTGATGGTTGGAAGTGGAAGTCAAGTGATTGGCGGGTCCATGGTGTTTTAAAGTCGAGCAATGTCAAGTCGGAGGCCACATGGGGCAAGAAAAGAAGCGTCGAATCTGATGATGAAAGCCGGAAGACGTCGTGTGCAGTTGATACTCCTTCAATTGACGAGGATAGTTTGAAGACTCTGGTGGAGATGATTAAAAAATAAATCCAAGCCTCCTGCTCAGCATTGTCTGTGGAATTGCAGCTTGGGTTTGAGGCGTGCAATTTGCAGTTGAAGGCCCTTACTGGCAAGGTCGTGGCTGTGGAGGAAACCATTGCGAAGATGAAGGACCCGAAGAATGCAGAGCAGGTGAAGTCTAACGACGACACCCGTAAAGAAGATCCACCTGCTGGTCGGTTTAGTTCCGATCCCCCTACATACCTTCTAAAAGGCCTCCCTCTACTAGGGCAAGAACTAAGCCTAAGAAGTAGACTTTAATCAAACAAATTCATTTTTTTGTACCCCGCAGAACCTTTTAATTTTAGTAATTGTACTTGTATTTTGTGATGTTTGTACTTCTTGAAAATTATTAAAGCCTCTTATGTTTTTTTCCTTCTTTGAATTGACATCTTAATAATGCTTACTTGCAGAAAAAACAACCAGATCCATGTGAAAGTGAGAACCAAGAGAAAGAACCAAGTCTCGTATATCTAGGAAACTTTCCACGAACCAAAAAAGATGTGGATAATCAGTTAAATAAACAAGAGACGCAGAATAGGGCAGCAGAAATTGTGGCAAGAGCTAAAGGCGATAGGATAAGGAGGCTATCTGCTTGCTATCAACATGTTGCTCCCGTTGTGGGAAAACCAGTCGGTGGATATGATCCTCTTGCTCCCGTCGACACGGAGAAGAGTAAAGCTTTACAAGATTGGCTGAAACATCTTCCGTAAGTCCTCACTATCGAAACAAGTTCTATGAAGTCTACATATTCAGTAATTTTGTCAAGATGTATGAGTATTGTCAACTCATGTCTATGCAGAAATTGGCCAAAAAGGGACCCTACGAAGCAACCGTTGAACCACTGGTGGTGGCTTCTGAGAACCCCATTGCAGTGGCTGCAAGACACGGTAAGACTTTTGATTTTTATTTTTGTGTAGACTTCTAACGTAGACTTCTTACATAGACTTCTCGTGTAGACTTATTCTCTATTTATTTGTGGCTGCAGCATATGGATGCCATCATGAACTTGCTGAGGCACCGGATGTCGAAACATCCGGAATGGTTTAGGAGTGACCATATTTGCCTGCTTGATGCATTAATGGGATTGATGTGGAGTAACAAATACAAAGAGTTCGTCGATAGTACACTGAATCCAGATGGCTCAGGTAGACAGCTGCCAGCTGGTGCGTTTGATTATTACAACGGCGAGGCACCACAATTCTGCAAAACGGACAAGACATGGGGGCTCCAGATTGATGACATATACATGCCATTAAACGTTAAAGGGGATCATTGGATTGCTCTTTGTATATCGATACCTTCTAGGCACATTGTCATTTGGGACAGCCTCCACATTCATGCTAGTTCTGAAGAGATAGCTTCAGCAGTGGAGCCTATTGCAGTCACGCTGCCATATCTTCTTCGAGAAGTGGCTTCCCCCGAAGATAAAGAGAAGTTAACATATGAGCGTTTCACACACACAAGGATGGAAGCTGATGTAGTGCCACAACAAGATGGTGGTGGTGATTGTGGAGTTTATTGCCTAAAGTTCATTGAGTATCATGCACTTGGGCTGTCATTTCCGTCGACATTTACTGCTGACAATATGAAGAGGAGCAGACTGAGCTTTGCGAGTGGATTATTTAACGAGATCGACTTCCGCGTGCCTGATAAACAAGACTGGGCGTATTTGGACGTCTATGAAGGAGTATGACATCTTCCATGTGTATCTCGTAATTAGAACTAATGTATGGTGCGTAAGTTTTTTGTACACCACCAACTAATGTAACTCAGTTGTACCTGTGGTAGGAAGTTTTTTGTTGTAAGTCAGATAACATTGGCAGATTCGGTAATATAACAAGTATTTAGCACTAAGTAGACATATTTTACATTATTTGAAGGCTATTGTTTAGCACTATGCAGACTTCTTACGCAGACTTCTCACGTAGACTTTTTAATTATACATATTTTACATTATCTGAAGGCTATTGTTTACTACACATACTTCTTAGGTAGACTTCTAACGCAAACTTCTTATGCAGACTTCTTAAATAGATATATTTTACATTATTTGAAGGCTATGCAGACTTCTTAGGTAGACTTCTTACGCAGACTTCTTAAGTAGATATATTTTACATTATTTGAAGGCTATGCAGACTTCTTAGGTAGACTTCTTACGTAGACTTCTTAAGTAGATATATTTTACATTATTTGAAGGCTATGCAGACTTCTTAGGTAGACTTGTTATGCAGACTTCACTGACGTCCTGCTTGACATGGCTTCTTCCTTGACAGCCGTAAGTCTACTCATCAACATCCTTATCCCACTGTATAAGAAAATCAGAGAACACTAAGAGATAGACACTACATACAAGACAGTCCAATTTTGACAGTAACTTACACAATTGGGGCAAGTATGACCATGTTGCTTGCACTTTGAATAACTGTATTTCTTGTGCATCTTTCTCGGTCTTGTGCCTTTCTTCCTTGACATTTCTAGCCAAGTTTGCCATCTCGACTTTTTCTTCCTTCCAGGAGCAACCTTCACAGCCGGAACACCACACTCTTCCTTCTTGATGTCTGACTCACAATAAATTGGAGGGTAAATGGGATGCGAATATGTCGCATATAAGGACTCCTTCGAGTAAGATGGACACACAAACGTCGACATATGCACTTTAGCCGCATGTGCGGCTGCAATCACATGTGAGCATGGGATTTTTTCAACATTGAAAACACCACATGAGCATTTGTTTCCATCCAAATCCACAATACACGCTTGTGGTCCACCCTTGACGTAAAAACGCCAGCCATCTATGTGCTCTGCAGTCATTGTTGCTACATAATGATCTTGAACTGCCATAAGATATTCTACTCTTCGGGTATGAGTTGTTGTGAGACTTAGAGCATCTTCACGCCTTTTATTAAACCAATTCCCGAGCTTCTGTCTAATAAAGTCCAACAAAAATGTGATGGGAAATCCTTTGGCTTTCTTAACTGCCGAGTTAATAGATTCTGCAATGTTGCTCATCTTTATGTTGTACCTATCTCCCGGAAAATGAACTCGGGGCCATAGTCTTGGGTCCGCTTCCTCCATGTATGTTGCAAGTGCGGGGTTTACCTCTCGAAGTGCATCCATGTATCGGTTATAGTCATGAGGCGTATGAGCATAAGCAGCGCC
This sequence comes from Thlaspi arvense, assembly GCA_911865555.2. NCBI lineage: Eukaryota > Viridiplantae > Streptophyta > Magnoliopsida > Brassicales > Brassicaceae > Thlaspi > Thlaspi arvense. The sequence goes on from OU466861.1 coordinate 13,594,881, forward strand.
TTTCACCAAGTACAAGAGTTGCTTCCTATGAAAGTGCGTCACTATGTTTTGTTGTAGATGATAGTAACATATACCACGTGTTGCCCAAGGTAGCACATTTTTACATGCGTTAGCGATAGAATCGTGCCGATCAGAAACTATGACCAGCGGATATTGGTGAGAGAAACAACTACTTAATTTTGTGGAAAACCAATTCCATGAAGCATGACACTCAGAATCAACAACTGCAAAAGCCAATGGGAATATCTGAAAGTTACCATCTTGTGCTGCTGCAACTAGCAAAACACCTCCATACTTCCCATTGAGATGAGTCCCATCTACCACAATCACCCTCCTCACATACTGAAAACCAGCAATGGAAGCTCCAAAATAAATAAATAGATATTTAAACCGATTCATCTCATCGCATACAAGGTCGGTGACACTTCCCGGGTTGGCTCTCTCAATTTCTCGCAAGTAAGAAGGCAGCTTCTCATATCCATCTTCTGCGGTTCCTCTCATCAATTGTTGAGCACATATCAAAGCTCTATAAGAAGTGGTGTAATCAAGGTTCAGACCAAACATTACCTTCATGGAGTCTTTGATATGCTTTGGCACAATTCCATCGATTATGCCAACATGTTTAGTAAATAGAGCTCCAACGTACTTAGGTGTACTTCGTCTACGCTGAGCTGATCGGTCTGACAAGGAACAAATATGAATCTTCACATATTTTGTTACCCAGAATGTGTTGGCCTCATTCTTCACACCCGCTCTAAGCCTCCATGCACATCCTTTAACAAAGCAATTTGCAACAAACAATGTCTTCGTAGACTTGTATACTTTAAATGCAAATCTTGTAGTCACTGCTGCCAATCTCAATGCTGATACAAGCTTCTCCTTACTAGGAAAACTCTGATTGACAAAGATATTAATGGACCAACCAGTATTCAATTGTTGTACTTTACCACCACAATGCTTTCAGACCCTCAGAAACAAAAGACATATCAGGTTCATCATCATCCTCGTCTTGCACTTTTCCATACTTGCTGTAATCCACATCCGAATCATCAGTCTCATATTCTGCTTTCACATTTGCATCAGACTCATCATCGTCATTGCCATCATCAGCGTCTTCATCCCACTCTTCAGCAACATCTTCACTCACATCATCATCACAGTAATCCGCTTCTCCACTCACATCAACATTCCCATGCTTTATTTTCCTACTTGAAACACAAAGACGTACACCATGCATCTTACTCAACTCAATTAAGCTTTGTACATGTCTATCATTTGTAACATACATAGGAGGAGAATCAGGAGGCATTTGTTGAAGCATCAGAGATGGTAATGGATAGCATAACTCCACAATCTCGGTTTTCTTTTCCACCATATAATCCTCTTCTGCCATTTTAACAAGCTCACCAAGTGTGCAACCATCTCTTAAGAAGAACAATCTCCCTCCTTTGCGATTATCCACCAAGAAATACCACAACAAGTCTTTCCTCACCCATTCTCCATAAACAGTGGGTATGTGAACCATTCTCTGTCAGAAAACAAAATTAAAACCACATTAGAAATCATTGTCTATTTATGTAGACTTCACCTGAAGTCTACAGACTAATAAGCTAAATACCAAATAAATCAAGAAAATTGATTTCACCAAATACATATAATATAAAGATCTAAAACTTATTCATATGTAAGTAAACTTACTAAAACAGTCATAAGATTAATAAAATCTTAAAAAATCGTTGTAAATTACATGAAAATGAGTTTTTTTTTTAAAGTGTAAATATAGACTAACGGAGAAGTCTACTTATGTAGACTTCACATGAAATCTACAGACTAATAAGCTAAAAACCAAATAAATCAAGAAAATTGATTTCACCAAATACATATAATATAAACATCTAAAACTTATTCATATGTAAGTAAACTTACTAAAACAGTCGTAAGATTAATAAAATCTTAAAAAATCGTTGTAAATTTCATGAAAATGAGTTTTTAAGAAAAAATGTAAATGTAGACTAACGAAGAAGTCTACTTATGTAGACTTCACCTGAAGTCTAAATTTTAGGTTACTTTTGCAATTGGAAAAAGATGAGTAGACTTCTTCAAAGAAGTCTACTCACTCCGAGAAGTCTACTAGAGAAGTCTACCTAAAAAATGGTTAGTTTTGCAATTGACCAAACATTGACTTTTTCTTAAGAAATCTACTTTTCTAAGTAAACTATCCAAAGAAGTCTACTTTCAAAGTAGACTTCAAAGAGGTTAGTTTTGCAATTGACCAAGGTTGACTTTCCCAAGTAGACTTCGTTTGCAGTCTACTCGAAGTCTACTTGGGTTAATTTTGGGGTTGACCAAACATTGAATCTATTTCCATGTAGACTTTTTTTGAAGTCTACACTTAAAGTAGACTTCTTAAGAAGTCTACGTTCCTGAGTAGACTTCAAGGGAAGTCTACTTGGAAAAGTCAAGATTGGTCAATTGCAAAACTAACCTCTTTGAAGTCTACTTTGAACGTAGACTTCTTTGGAGAAGTCTACTTTTCCAAGTAAACTTCTTATGAAAAAGCCAAAGTTTGGTCAATTGTAAAACTAACCCCTTTATACGTAGACTTCTTGTGAAGTCTACTCTGTTTTTTTTGTTGTTGTCAAAAGAAACAATGCAGACTTCTTGTGAAGTCTACTATTGGATATCGGTACACAAGGTCAATTGTAAAACTAACCCGTGCATTGACCAGCAGACTTCTTCTGAAGTCTACTACCATAAGTAGACTTCATAAGAAGTCTACATTCCCGGCACAGATCAGAAAACTCAAGAAAATCGACTGAAAAATCATCTACCAGTGGTATCTAGCTTCTTCAACCACCGATTACTTCAATTCTAGCAACCACCAAATAAGCCCAATTGATTTGCTCGGTCAAATAACCAGATATTACAATATCTTAGAACATAAAGTTTCGAAAACTTAGATTAGAGAGTTTTTGTGTTGAAAATGGAGAAATAATGGAAGAGTATAAGGTTAAGAAGAGAGGAAATGAGGTTACAAAGCTAAAAAATGGGTCTTTAGAGCAATAAAAGCTTCGAATTGGTTGAAAATGGTGGTTGAGAGAATTGATGGTGATGGCATTTTCGTGAATAAGTGAAGAGGATGAGGATTGTTTGGTAAAATGAATTACCAAAATAATAAAAAAATAATAATCTAATGGTATTTTCATAAATAAATAGAATTGATTTGGATATAAGTGAGAGAAAATGGTTATTTTTAAAAGTGGTAAAATAGGAGGTTAGTTTATCAATTGACTTTGATTTGTGGATCATTTTTGCAAGATTCCCTTTTCCAAATTGAAATACTTCCTTTTATTAACTTTTGTTTGTTTTCAAATTGTATTTTCATCTTTTTTTAGGATTAGTATTTTAAGTTATTTTTTTTTTCTAAAATAAAATATATTTTTTATTTATTTTTGTTTTATATTTAATTTAACCGCGACAAGCTATGTGTTTCGATCATACCAATTACTAACTTTGACGCATCCAACTTTATATAATAAGATTAGTAGTATTTTGCAGAATGTAAATGAGGATATGCATTTATTGTATTAGGTGCATTTTATCTTATGAGTTTATTCTTTTTTAGAGATTGATAGCGTTTGGATCATTATCCGTCTCTGTTATTGAAGACCTACAGCATTTTCCCTTTAATGTCTTTTGCTACTTCCTCGTTGTTAGGAGGAGACATTTGGCGCTCTTCACAAGAGAGCATTCCATAAGTTTTCACTAGTGTCAATATTTTTGTTACTATCGGGTTTATCTCGCGTAGATTCCCTTTACTTGGCGTCAGCAGATCTTAGGTTCCCACTACATGGGAAAGAGGAAATCTTTAGACATTTTTCCTCTTTGGATGAATCGTTAAGAGAATTTGCTTTTCTCTACTCTTTGTTCTGTTAGAGGGCTAGTTCTCTGATCGCCTTTCTGGGAACCTTATTTCAGATCCTGAATTTCCTTTCAAACCTGACCAAGTTCTTTGAGATTTATGCCCGTAGTAGCTTTTCTCAAATCGATCGATCTTTGCGTCAGGAAAAAGTCTCTTTGTCATAGGCCTGATATGCCTCTGATCTATCCCTACGGGAATCCAGATCCTCGGGAGCGTATTTTTCTGACAATCCCTCGGTCTCGACCACTTCACATGGTACGTTTATCATCTCTTCGCTCTGCATGGGGCGCTTATCCCTCTATGGCGCTTGCTTATGTAACTCTATTATTGTTTGTAGGACTCGAGGATGCTCTCCCTTTCTGATGTCGAGCCGTCGCTGCTCTATCATGGTGTTTGCTTGCACGATGGATCCACCTGTTTGCTGATGCCCACGAGCCAATCATGTGAGTTGTTAGCTGAGACATTATCCCTAATACGTGGACATGAACTGATGAGAGAGAATTTGTGTCTCTCGACTGACCTGGATCGTATCCGTTACGATGTGCTTGACTGCGAGGTGGAAGTTAGACAACTACGGGGGTGGTAGCTCATCTTTGGGATGAGCAATCACAGCTTCACACATGGGTCTGGGAGCTCAAATTCATGGGAAGCATGGGATTCTAGGCCTGGAGCTGTCTCTGGGGACCAGGTGATACGAAGGGGAATGGCAGCTGTGGAGCGTTTGAAATCTGCGAGGAGATGAAGTATACAGAGGTGTCCATTCATCTATTTATCCTTTTTTGATGCATGTGTGTCCCTTTTCCTTCTGATTGTACAACATGTGGTAGTGGCTGATGCCTAGCTCTGCACTCAGGGTTATTTTTGCTGACATAGATCTAACTCATTCAAGGGCGGCGCTCTTGGAAAGTTCCTCCTTGGTCCTTGCTTCAAAGGTTGACTGATACAGCCCTGCTGATCCTCGTCGCCTACTACCGACTTAGTTTCGCACATGCTGTCTCCCTTGCGGACTATGACCAAACTCTTAGCAGACTGCTGTGTCTGCTCTTCTTTGCGGCCTTGAGCTCTAGCTATGCCTTTCGCTGGCTGGCCTGGTCGGCCAGACCACTGCTCAGTTTAGATGTGGGTTTCAAACAAGAGGAGTTGCCCCGCCTATGGGGACCTGCGCTCCATCTTCTGTGTGACCTTCTGCATTCAAGGTATCGTCTTCTAGCCTCTTGATGCTTTTAAGCACGCATTTAGGAGTTTTAGGATTTGGCGGTGACACCTGCTACAGTTGCTTACACTGGTTCGGGAGACTTACTTTCGTAGCGTGGGCCAGTTATGGTCTTTATTTGGGGCGAACAACGATGTCTTGGAACTCATTCCGACTTCCGCTCCTGTTATGTTACTCACTTATGTTGGTTTTTTGGTAAAGCCAAGCGTTAGTGTTCCCCCTACTTCTAGCATTAATTATTCGGAAGAATTTTGCATGATGCAAAATGGGGGTGTGTGTTCGTTGTATCAGGTGAACCTCATCTCACGGGCTTGTCTTCTGAAGAGATGAATAGCACATAGGTCGTTATTCAGGCCTATCGTCTGGGGCATGAGATCACTTAACAAAATTTAAGATGGCCTTTAGGAGGACTTGAAAGGGGTTCCTCCCTGAAGGTTTTTCAAAGCTCAAAATAGAATTGCACCACTAGGAACAACAACTCAGGAAGATAGGTTTTAGTAAGATTACAGGGTGGATCATCACGTTCGAAGATTGCAGTGTTCATTTTATATTTTGGTGATGCTCGAGGGCTATATACATATACAAGAGGTGGGAGGGAGGTTAAAACTTTCTCTTTTCAGGTGAATGGGGTGGAAGATCTACTTACCTCAGGGTGTGATCCTTTGATGGAGGTGACAGAAAACCATTCCCATTATGAATGCTGCATGGTACAAGCGGTAAAAGGTTTTATTAAGCCAGGCGCAGAAAGAGAAGTCTTGTTTACTTTAGATCATCACAATCATAGAATATTATCTCTCTCTATTCCCTTTCTTTCCGTACCACCATATGATCCCTTTCAAGTTAAGCCATTTATTATTTTTATACTTACTTTGGGCTCTTCTCTTATTAGCTCCCTAAGTCCTGTTAACTGGACGTGCCGCCTACGAAATAGGTGGAAATTCCTTCGACATAACTCCTGCCAGACACTTGGAGTACCCGCCACGCCTCTTTTGCAATTTACCAAAGAATAGATACATAAACGGACTTATTGAAAAGGGTGCATCGGCTGACGTATCATCTCACCATTCATTATGGTAAAATCAATTCCAACATATATATGAGAAATAAGCTACACATCTAATTTTTAAAACTAACATATAACACAATATTACTTTTTCTAAAAATTTATTACTGCTCACAAATATTAATCTCAAAACTTGAAAGATTAGAATTTCCATTCTTTTACAGTAATTTCAATCATAGTTGATATAATATTTAAAATTGAAAGAATATTCTATTCTTCCATATGCTTCAAAGAACAATTATACGAAGCTAATAAATATTATTTTAGAATTTTGATCATCAAACAAGAAAGTATACATAAAACTAAATGCTTTCAAATGATAATATTGTTAAATCAGTAGTTAGATAGGTGATGAATTTATCTCAAATCATTACACCAAAAATAATGTGTTGTATCAATTAAATAATGTTTCATGTTATTGGATCCATTTTTACCACAATTAATATCGGGGTAACACGTAGACATCTGATTCTGCCAGAAAGCTGACTCAAGGCATGTCACCAATTTTCTAGAGGACTGTTTCCGGACAGAAAACATGCTTACACGAGTAAGGAGTGCTAACCAAGCTGTCTATTCTTGCGTCACGTCGTACAGATGGGACATGACGAGTCAGAGAGTGTATAGGAGGGGGGAGAGAAAAGAGAGAGAAAAGGGGGAGAGAGCTAGCCAAATTTGGTACCTGAGAGGAACCGATGAAGGTCCTTACACTCCACTAAAAGATCAGGAAGGGGGGAAGAGCTAGCCAGATTTAGCACCCGAGAGGAACCAATGAAGATCCATACACTCCACTAAAGATCAGGAAGAGGGTGAAAACCTCCAACTCCTATCTCACCGGAGCTCACTTTGAGCCCTACGATTCAGCAAAACCAAATGGGAACAGTCATTGTTCTCTAGAGGATACACTTACTGAGATAAGCATCTTTCTTTCTTCTGTTTGCTATCCCATACCTGTGTGAAGTGAGTTTTTTCCCACACTTCCCACGGCCCATCCGTTACATCCCACCATCACCAAGTACCTGACGAGTGCTACGATCCCCGGACGAGGCATTCAACCCCTAAACCACTTCTAAATCCATCTTTCCGAGTACTTGTTCCCGTTAGGGTGTTCACTGATGATATATCATGGTTTTTATGGGTTTTTGACCATGATATAAGTCCTGTTTATAGAGTCTTTTTAGTCTTTCTCGAGTCTTTTTAAGTCTTTGCAGGTCTAGGTACGTTTGGAGCATAATCGTGGATTTGGAAACATTTTGAAGCTATCTTGAAGTTGTTGCTGAAAAGACAAACTCGGAGCAGTATTTGGTGCATGGTGTCGATCGACACCAACCATCAGTGTCGATCGACACTAATCGTGGACGCAAAGTGGAGTTTTAAAAGCTCCTTGAAGAATTGCAACTTGACCCAGAAGTTTTCTATTATTTGCAAACTTGCCCCAGTTGTGTATATACGTATATTTAGGTTTTAAAAGCTATTGTTAGGCCATTATCTTGTTTTCATTGAGACTTAAAGAGAGATTAGATTTAAAGCTTTTGGGGAGACAAATCCATACTTTGTTAGAGAAGAATTTCGAACCCCCTTATCTTTTACTCTATTCTTTTAATGCAAAATTATTCAGTCATGATTTGTGTTTCAATTTCTATGTCTGAGTAATCTGCTAGTTAGGTTTTGGGTTATCCAAAGGTTGATAATGAATTGTTAGAACTGCATAGCTGTTAGGATAAATCTTTTAGTTCTTCATCTAGATTGCTTTAACAGTGATTTTGAGACTGATCACCTAGAAATCAGATCTTAGGTTGTTTAGTAGATGTGGAAGCATTGTTAATCACCAGAACTATCTTAGATAAGCAAAAAAACTAATTGCAAAGGAACTTGGATTAGTGATTTTGTGAACATATCAAACTTGAACCTTAAAGCTTGATTAGGTTGTTAGAATTTGCGAAGGAATTTGGAATTCTAGAATCTGATCATAGATAATCTCTGCGACGGAAGTCGATTGGTTTTACATTCGTGTTTTCGAGTTCTCGAATGGTTTTAATAAATTATTCTTTCAGTCTGTAGTCTGCGATTTATGTCAATTTGTGAATCTCCCAATGCCTAGCGTTTTGTCTCATTGATTTTAAGAAACCATAATCCGCCCCTGCTCTTGGTACTTTTATTTGCCATTTTGTTTTACTTTATTATCGATTTACTTAGCTGCATTTGAACCTAAACTCTGTTGTGTAATATTCTTAAGTCTTTTGTGGATTCAACCCCTAAGTACTACAATGATCTCTTAATTTGAGAGAGTAGCTCTAAGGATAATTTGAGCATATCAAATTTTGGCGCCGTTGTCGGAGACTTAATTGTTACCTTCATATTTTTAGCTTTAGAATTTTGACTAAACTTTTATTTTGAGTTTACTAGCTTTCTATTATTTCTCTCTTGACTGTTTCTGGTGCATGCATAATCGCAGTACCAAGAGCAACAAAGAAAATGAGCTTGTGACTTTAGGCATTGACGAACTCGCTAAGTTGGAAAGAACCATCAGAAAAGCCAAGAAGCAATCTGCAATGGTTGGTCCAATTGTTTTGGGGACAAATTCTGAGGGTCATTTGATTGACAGAGAATGAAACAAGAGGAATGAGGAAGGGTAGAGGATAGATGAGAATGGCTCTGTGATTGAGGAACAAGTTATGCCACCTATTGCATAGAATGTGGAACAACAAGCTGCTGGAAATTCTGCTGGGCGTTTTCAACAAAGAACCCTTGGAGATTACAACAGACCTGATCAGTTCTATGCAAATAGAGCTGCAATATGCCCTCCTGCTTTTCAGAGAAATGACTTTGAACTGAAGCCTGCCTACTACCAGCTTGTGGGTCAGAACCCTTTCCATGGCCTTCCACATGAGCATCCTATGGATCATATAGAGAGGTTTGAGGATCTAGATACTAGTATTAAAGCCAATGGAGTTAGCAATGATTTCTTATTCTGCAAGCTATTTCCCTACTCTTTAGGAGGAAATGCAGCTCATTGGCTGAAATAACTTGAGCTTGGCTCTTTGACTACTTGGGAGGACACCAAGAACACTTTGTTCAACAACTTTTATGATGATGCAAGGTCAGAAGAGTTGAGGACGAAAATTGCTTTATTCTCCTAAGGTCCTACTGAAGCTTTAGAGACAGCACGGTTGAGGTTCAAGTTATACCAAAGAGACTACCCACATCATGGTTACAATGAAGTACAACTGTTGGGCATCTTCTTTAGAGGTATTGATTGGAGGTACCAAATAGCTCTGGATGCTACAAGCAATGGGAACTTCAACACTAGAGTCCCAGCTGACACCATCACATTGATAGAGAACTTGGCTTCCAGCAACAATACCAAAAATGCTGATTTTGAGAGACATAAGATGGCTGAAAATGCTGGGAACAATCAGTTTGCTACTGAGATGAAGACTAAGCTGGACTCTGTTCATAACTTTTTAGTGGGTAAGAAGTCTGTTCAGTTTGCTGCTGAAGTGGAGACATTTGAACCAAGTGAGGAGTTTGAAGAACATGATGTAACCTACATCAATGGAGCTGGTTTTCAGGATCAAAGATTTAAAAATCAGCAAGGAAACAGAGGATTCAATGGGAATAACTAGAGAAGCAACTTCACAGGGAACCAGAATTCTTCTGGTTACACCCCCAAGCCTCAGTTTCAGAAGACTAAATACCAGAAGCCTTACCAGAACAACAACTGCACTAAGAACTATGGTTCCTCTTCTTATCAATCACCACCTGCACCATCAGCTGGAAGTAAGATAGAAGCTATGCTTGAACAGCTGCTAGAGGGTCAGCAAAAGATCACGGCTGGCTTCAATGGAAAGATTGATGCTCTTTACCATGATCTGAATGGCAAGTTCGAAGCCCTGAACACCCATGTCAAAACTCTGGATACTCAGGTTGCTCAAACTGCTGGTGCTATCAAAAGACAAGATGGATTTTTTCCAGGAAGAACAGATACCAACCCGAGGCATTCAGTAGATGCCATCATGCTGAGGAGTGGAAAGAATCTACAACCAGTGCAAAAGAAGGGTCTGAGTGCAGAAGATTTTGAGCAACTCCAGGAGTTTGAAGAGGATGATTTTGCCATTTTAGAGCAGCATAGATCGACACCCATCACTCAGTGTCGATCGACACTAGAGGAACTTCCCAACTTTTCGAGTCGAGGCGAAGACATGTCGACAAGGGTTAACAAACAGCAAATCAGAACGTCGACACCAGGTACAGAAACGAGTGTCGATCGACATGCACCATATAGTGTCGATCGACCCCCCTCCCAGAAGATACCTGCGACTGTCCAGACTTCAGAAAACGCAAAAGAACAGGTTTACAAGCCAAAGGTACCTTTCCCAAGGAATCCAAAGAAGTCCAAACAAGAACTGGAGGATGCTAGGATCAAAGCTATCATGGATAAGCTTGTGGTTGAGATTCCTTTGATTGATGTTATAAGGACCACTCATGTGATCAAGAGATATGTTAAAAGGATTATGACCAAGAACCTGGGACTTGAGCAAGGGACAATGCTGATTTCAGAACATGTCAGTGCAGTGATTCAGAACAAGATACCAGAGAAGCTGACAGATCATGGAAGCTTTGTCCTAGACTGCACAATTATCACTGAGAGATTTGAGAGGTTTTTGTGTGACTTGGGGTCAACTGTTAATATGATGCCTCACTTAGTTGCTAGCAGTTTGAGAATGACAGATTTCAGCCAACTAGAATCTTCCTTATCCTAGCAGATCGATCAGTAAGGATTCCTGAAGGTATATTGGAGGATGTACCAGTCAAAGTGGGAGACTGCATGATTCCCACAGACTTCGTGGTTCTAGCATATGGAGAAGAACCAAAAGATCCCCTGATCCTGGGAAGACCATCCTAGCCACTGCAGGCACCATATAGATGTCATGAAGGGAAGTACAGCCCTGAATGTGGGAGATTTGGTGATGAACTTTGGCATGGATAAGCTAATGAAGAGTTCAACAATAGATGGCCACACATTCTATGTAGACTCCCTCACCTGCCTTGCAGAAGAGATCTGTCAAGAGATGCATCCTACAGATCCTTTGGAGAGAGCAATGACAGCTTCTGCAGAGAAAACAGAGCATTTAGATGACATTACCGCTGGGTATGTCAAGATGTTTGATGCAAGTGAACAAGTCATGCAGCTGGTAGCACAAGAGGTGCTAGTTAGAACCTTTGTAAAAGCTGCAAAACTTGGCGATTGGAGTGAAGAAAAAGCTCAAAAATCGAACTCAAACAGCTTTCTGCAGGTCTAAGGTATGCTTTTCTGGGACCTAACTCTACCTATCCTGTTATTTTTAGTGCTTCCTTAAACAATGCAGAGCTCACTTTACTGCTAAGCAAGCTGCGCACATTTCGTAAAGCTCTTGGCTATTTTCTTGATGATATTTCAGGTATCTCTCCAGACTTGTGCATGCACAAGATACACCTTGAGGATGAGTCAAAGTCATCGATTGAGAGCCAGAGGAGACTGAATCCAAATCTGCAAGATGTAGTTAAGAAGGAACTCATGAAGCTTCTAGTTGCTGGGATTATCTATCACATCTCATACAGTACTTGGGTTAGTCTAGTCCATGTGGTTCCCAAGAACACGGTTGTGAAAAATGAGAAGAATGAGCTGATTCCTACAAGGACTATAACTGGGCAAAGGATGTGCATTGATTACAGGAAACTCAACGCTGTAACAAGAAAAGATCACTTCCCATTGCCATTCATAGATCAGATGCTGGAGAGGTTGGCAAATCACTCCTATTACTGTTTTCTGGATGGTTACTTTGGCTTCTTTCAGATCCCCATTCATCTAGATGACCAGGAGAATACCACATTTACTTTTCCCTATGGCACCTTTGCATAACGCAGAATGCCATTTGGACTTAGTAATGCTCTTGCAACATTTCAGAGGTTCATGCTTTCCATCTTCACTTATATGATTGAAAGGTTTATGGTGGTATTCATAGATGACTTCTCAGTGTATGGATCCTCTTTCAAAGACTGCCTTCAAAACCTTTGTCAAGTGCTTGCAAGATGTGAAGAGAAGCACTTGGTTCTGAACTGAGAGAAATGCCATTTTATGGTCAGAGATGGGATTGTGCTTAGGCACATAGTTTCTGGAGAAGTCAAGGAGGTTGTCAAGGCGAAAATTGAGGTGATGACAAGTTTGCAACCACCAAATTGTGTGAAGTCAGTAAGGAGTTTTTTGGGACATGCTGTGTTCTACAGAAGATTTATCAAAGACTTCAGCAAGATTGCAAGACCATTCAGAGCTCTGCTTTACAAGGATGTGAAGTTCGATTTTACTACAGAATGTCATTCAGCATTTCAGCAGATCAAGCAAACCTTGGTGAGTGCACCCATTATGCAACCTCCTGACTGGGACTTACCTTTTGAGGTAATGTGTGACGCTTCAGACTTTTCAGCTGTAGCTGTTTTGGGTCAGAGAAAAGATAAGAAGCTTCATGCCATCTATTATGCAAGCAGAACTCTTGATGAAGCACAAAAGAATTATGCAACCACAGAGACGAAACTGTTGGCTGTGGTGTTTGCATTTGAGAAATTTTGACAGTACCTGGTTGGAGGCAAGGTGATTATGCACACTGATCATTCTGCTCTCAAGTTCCTCATGCAGAAGAAAAATGCCAAACCAAGGCTGTTGAGATGGATTTTGCTGCTTCAGGAGTTTGATATTGAAATCAGGGATAAGAAAGGGATTGATAATGGAGTGACTGATCATCTTTCAAGAATCAGGATTGAAGACGATGTCCCTATTGATGATTTTCTGCTAGAGGAGAATATCTACTTCCTTGAAGCAAGATTACTGCAGCCTTTTCGCGCTACAGACGCTGTGTCGATCGACACAGCCTCACTGGTGTCGATCGACACCACACTTAAAGCGAGCCAATGTCAACTCGGATCGACACCAGATGCGTCAGACCATCCACACAAGCTCGTGTCGATCGATACCCCCTTCGGTGTCGATAAACACCAATCGCGAATAGCACTTCTCCTTCAGCAGATCTTGCGTGATGTTTTCTCTCAGCCTATTGATATATCATTGTATTTACTGGTTTTTGACCATGATATAAGACTTATTTATAGAGTCTCTTTGGTATTTTTCGAGTCCTTTCGAGTCTTTGCAGGTCTAGGTACGTTTGGAGCATAATTGTGGGTTTTGGAGCCTTTTGGAGCTATGTTGAAGCTGATGCTGAAAATACCAAGTCGGAGAGCATTCTGGAAGGGTGTCGATCGACACCAACCACTCAGTGTCAATCGACACCGATCATGGACACGTAAAGGAGCCTTAAAAACTCTTTGAAGAATCATAACTTAGCCCAGAAGTTTCCTATTATTTGCAATAGTGCCCTACTCGTGTTTAGAGAGGTATTTTAGGTTTTGAAAACCATTGTTAGGCAATCATCTTGTATTCATTGAGACGAAGAGAGAGATTAGATTCAGAGCTTTTGGGAAGACAAATCTGTACTCTGTTAGAGAAGAATTTCGAATCCCCTTTGTCTTTTACTCTAACTTTTAATGCAATATTATTCAGTCATGATTTTTGTTTCAATTTCTATGTCTGAGTAATTTTCTAGTTAGGTTTTGGGTTATTCAAAGGTTGATAATGAATTGTTAGAACTGCAAAACTGGAAGGATAAATCATTTGGCTCTTCATCTAGATTGCTTTAACACTGGTTTTGAGATTGATCACCTAGAAATCAGATCTTAGGTTATTTAATAGATGTGAAAACATTATTAATCACCAGAACAATCTTAGATGAGCAAAATAACTAATTGCAAAGGAATTATGATTAGTGATATTGTGAACATATCGAACCTGAACCATAATGCTTGCTTAGGTTGTTAGAATTTGCAAAGGAATTTGGAATTCTAGAATCTGATCATAGATAATCTTTACAACGGAAATCGATTGGTTTTACATTTGTGTTTTCAAGTTCTAGAATGGTTTTAATAAATAATCCTTTCAGTTTGTAGTCTGAGATTTATGTCAACCTGCGAATCTCCCAATGCCTAGCGCCTTGTCTCATTGATTTTAAGAACCCATAATCCGATCCTGCTCTTGCTACTTTTATTTACCATTTCGTTTTATTTGTTATTGAATGCTTAGCTATATTTGAATCTAAAGTCTGTTGAGTAATAGTCTCAAGTCCTTGTGGATTCGATCCCTAAGTACTACATTGATCTCTTAATTTGAGAGAGTAGCTCTAAGGGTTAATTTGAGCATATCAAATTTTGGCGTTGTTGCCGGGGACTTAGTTATTACTTTCAGATTTTTAGTTTTAGAATTTTAACTAAGCCTTTACATTATTTTCGCTAACTTTCTGCTACTTCTCTGCTGTCTGTTTCAGGTGTATGCATAATCGCAGTACCAGAAGCAACCAAGACAAAGAGCTTGTGACGTTAGGCATCGACGAACTCGCCAAGTTGGAAAGAACCATCAGAAAAGCCAAGAAGCTGACTAAGATGGTTGGACCAATAGTTTTAAGGACAGATGTTGAGGGTCATTTAGTTGACAGAGAGGAAAACATAAGAAAAAAGGATGGACAGAGGATGGATGAGGATGGCGCTGTATTTGAGGAACAGGTTGTGCCACCAGTTGCGCTGAATGTGCAACAACAAGCTTCTGGAAATGCTGATGGGTTTTTCACACAGAGGATCCTGGGAGATTACAACAGGCCAGATCAGTTCTATGCAAATAGAGCTGCAATCCGCCCTCTTGCCTTCCAGAGAAACGACTTCGAACTCAAGCCTGCCTACTACCAGCTTGTGGGTCAGCACCCTTTCCATGGGTTTCCACATGAGCATCCTATGGACCACATAGAGAGGTTTGAGGATTTGGCTACAAGTGTTAAAGCAATTGGAGTCAGCAATGATTTCTTATTCTGAAAACTTTTCCCCTACTCTTTGGGAGGAGATGCAGCTCATTGGCTGAAACAATTAGAGTCTGGCTCTTTGACCACTTGGGAGAGCACCAAGAGCGCTTTTCTCAACAACCTTTATGATGATGCAAGATCAGAAGAGTTGAGGACGAAAATTGCATCCTTTTACCAAGGTCCTACTGAAGCTTTCAAGGCATCATGGCTGAGGTTCAAGTTATATCAGAGAGACTGCCCACATCATGAGTACAATGAGGTGCAGTTGTTGGGTATCTTCTATAGAGGCATTGGTTGGAGATACCAGATGGCTTTGGATGCTGCAAGCAATGGAAACTTCAACACTAGAGTCTCAGCTGATGCCATCACATTGATAGAGAACTTGGCTTCCAGCAACAGTACAAAGAATGATGATTATGAGAGACAGAAGATCGCTGGAAACGCTTGGAGCAATCAGTTTACTGCTGAGATGAAGGCTAAGCTGGACTCTGTTCATAACCTCTTGGTGAGTAAGAAGTCTGTTCAGTTTGCTGCTGAAGTTGAAACATTTGAGCCAGCAGAGGAGTTTGAAGAAGAAGATGTCAACTACATAAATGGCGCTGGTTTTCAGAGTCAAAGGTACAACAATCAACAAGGGAACAGAGAATTCAGTGGGAATAATCAGAGGAGCAACTTCACAGGGAACTAGAATTCCTCTGGTTATACTCCCAAGCCTCAGTTTCAAAAGACTGAATACCATATACCTTACCAGAACAACAACTTCAGCAGGAACTATGGTTCCTCTTCTTATCAGCCACCACTTGCACCATCAGCTTCAAGTAAGATGGAAGCTATACTTGAGCAGCTACTAGAAGGTCAGAAGAAGATCACATTGACTTCAATGGGAAGATTGATGCTCTCTACCAGGATTTGAATGGCAAATTCAAAGCCATGAACACCCATGTCAAAACTCTTGACACTCAAGTTGCTCAAACTGCTGGAGCTATGAAAAGACAAGATGGATTTCTTCCAGGTAGAACTTATACTAACCCAAGACACTCTGTCAACGCCATTACGCTGAGGAGTGGAAAGAATCTGCAACCAGTGCAGAAGAAGGGTCTTAGTGCAGGAGATTTCGAGCAACTTGAAGACTTTGAAGAGGATGATTTTGCCAGTTTTGAGGGGTGTCGATCGACACCAACCACTCAGTGTCGATCGACAGCAGAGGAGTTTTACGACTTCGAGTCGAGGAGAAGAGATATCGATCAAGGTCGACAAGCAGCACATTGGACGATCGACACCAGATACAGAGACGAGTGTCGATCAACACACCACCCCCGGTGTCGATCGACACCCTCCCCCACAAAAGCAACCAGCGACTTTTCAGACTTCAGAAAATGCAGAAGAAAAGGTTTACAAGCCAAATGTGCCTTACCCAAGGAACCAGAAGAAGTCTAAACAAGAGCTGGAGGATGCTAGGATCAAAGTTATCATGGATAAGCTTGTGGTGGATATTCCTTTGATTGATGCTATAAGGACTACTCCTGTGATCAAGAGATATATGAAAAGGATGATGACCAAGAATCTGAGGCTTGAGCAAGGGACAATGCTGATTTCAGAGCAGGTCAGTGCAATGATACATAACAAGGTACCAGAGAAGTTGACAGATCCTGGGAGCTTTGTCGTAGACTGCACAATCTATTCTGAGAGGTTTGAGAGGTCCCTTTGTGATTTGAGGTCAAGTGTTAATCTGATGCCTTACTCAGTTGTTGTCGGCTTGGGCATGACAGATTTTCAGCCAACTAGGATCTCTCTTATCCTAGCAGATCGATCTGTGAGGATTACTGAAGGTATATTGGAGGATGTACCAGTCAAGGTGGGAGATTGTATGATCCCTACAGACTTTGTGGTTCTAGCTTATGGTGAAGAACCAAAAGACCCCTTTATCTTGGGAAGACCATTCCTAGCCACTGCAGGCGCCATCATAGATGTCGGGAGAGGAAGCATAGCCCTTAATGTGGGTGATTTGGTGATGACCTTTGACATGGACAAGCTGATGAAGAGACCAACAATTGATGGTTACACATTCTATGTGGACTCCCTCACCAGCCTTGCAGAAGAGATCTTCGAGCAAATGCATCCCACATACCCTTTAGAGAGAGCATTGACAGTTTCTGCAGAAGAGACAGGGCATCTAGATGACATTACTGCTGGGTATGTCAAGATGTTGGATGCAAGTGAACAAGTTATGCAGCTGGTAGCACAAAAGGAGCTGGTTGGAACCTCTGTAAAAGCTGCGAAACTGGGCGATTGGAGTGAATAAAAAGCTCCAAAAATTGAACTCAAACAGCTCCCAGCAGGTCTAAGGTATGCTTTTCTGGGACCTAACTCTACATATGCTATTATTGTTAGTGCTTCCTTAAACAATGCAGAGCTCACTATACTGCTAAGCAAGCTGCGCACATTTCGCAAAACTTTTGGCTATTCTCTTGATGACATTTCAGGTATCTCTCCAGAGTTGTGCATGCACATGATAGACCTTGAGGATGAGTCGAAGTCATCGATTGAGAAACAGAGGAGGCTGAATCCGAATCTGAAGGATGTGGTTAAGCAGGAAATCATGAAGCTTCTAGCTGCTGGGATCATCTATCCCATCTCAGACAGCACTTGGGTCAGTCCAGTACATGTGGTTCCAAAGAAAAGAGAAGTCACTGTGGAGAATAATGAGAAGAATGAGCTGATTCCTACAAGGACCATCACTGGACACAGAATGTGTATTGACTACATGAAGCTCAACGCTGCAACAAGGAAGGATCACTTCTCATTACCATTCATCGATCAGATGCTAGAGAGGTTGGAAAATCACTCCTACTACTGTTTCCTGGATGGTTACTCTGGCTTCTTTCAAATCCCCATTCACCCAGATGACCAGGAGAAGACCACATTTACTTGTCTCTATGGCACATTTGCATATCGCAGAATGTCATTTGGACTCTGTAATGCTTTCCATCTTCACTGATATGATTGAGAAGTTTATGGAGGTCTTCATGGATGATTTTTCAGTGTATGGTTCCTCCTTCAAAGACTGCCTTGACAACCTCTATCAAGTGCTTGCAAGATGTGAAGAGAAGCATCTGGTTCTGAACTGGGAGAAGTGCCACTTTATGGTCATAGATGGGATTGTACTTGGGCATAGAGTCTCTGGAGAAGGCATTGAGGTGGACAGAGCGAAAATTGAGGTGATGACAAGTCTGCAGCCACCAGATTGTGTGAAATCAGTGAGGAGTTTCTGGGACATGCTGGATTCTACAGAAGATTCATCAAAGATTTCAGCAAGCTTGCAAGACCACTCACAGCTCTGCTTTGTGATATGCTAAAATTAACCCTTAGAGCTACTCTCTCAAATTAAGAGATTATTGTAGTACTTAGGGATCGAATCCACAAGGACTTAAGACTATTACTCAACAGATTTTAGATTCAAATATAGCTAAGTAGTCAATAACAAATAAAACAAAATGGTAAATAAAAGTATCAATAGCAGGAACGGGTTATGAATTCTTAAAATCAATGAGACAAGGCGCTAGGCAATGGGAAATTTACGGGTTGACATAAATCGCAGACTACAGACTGAAAATATTATTTGTTAAAACCGTTCTAAAACCCGAAAACATGAATGTAAAACTAATCGATTTCCATCGCAGAGATTAACTATCAGATTCTAGAATTCCAAATTCCTTTGCAAATTCTAACAACCTAAGCAAGCATTATGGTTCAGGTTCGATATGTTCACAAAATCACTAATCCAATTTCCTTTGCAGTCAGTTATTTTGCTCATCTAAGATAGTTCTAGTGATTAATAATGTTTCCACATCTATTAAAAAAACTAAGATCTTAGTTCTAGATGATCAATCTAAAAACCGGTGTTAAAGCAATCTAGATGAAGAACCAAATGATTTATCCTCTTAGTTATGCAGTTCTAACAATTCATTATCAACCTTTGAATAACCCAAAACCTAACTAGCAGATTACTCAGACATAGAAATTGAAACACTAATCATGACTGAATATTATTGCATTAAAAGATAGAGTAAAAGACAAAGGGGGTTCAAAATTCTTCTCTAACAGAGTACGGATTTGTCTCCCCAAAAGCTCTGGATCTAATCTCTCACTTAGTCTCAATGAAAACAAGATGAATGCCTGACAATGACTTTCAAAACTTAAATACAACTCTAAACACAACTGAGGCAAGTTTACAAACAGTAGAAACTTCTGGGCCAAGTTGCAATTCTTCAAAAGAGTTTTTTAAGGCTCTATGGTTGGTGTCGATCGACACCAAGCTCAAGAATGCTCTCCGACTTGGTCTTTTCAGCATCAGCTTCAATATAGCTCCAAAAGGCTCCAAAACTCACAATTATGCTCCAAACGTACCTAGACCTGCAAAGACTCGAAAGGACTAAAAAAATACCAAAAGACTCTATAAACAAGACTTATATCATGGTCAAAAACCCATAAAAACTATGATATATCAACTCCCCCAGACTTAGCTTTTGCTTGCCCTCAAGCAAACAGAAAACTAAATATAGAGTCGAGGTTTGAAAACGCGGGAACTCTCCTTCTCATAGATCATTGTTTCAACTGCTCATCTTGTAATCCACACACTGCATTTCTTAAACCAAATCGAACCACCATGTACTTCTCCTTAGACATTTACAACATCCCAGATTCACCATATAAATTCACAGTATTGTCTAATAACTATCATTGCTAAACCTCATTAGCAGCCTAAATATTCAATAACCTTTTAGATTCATTCCCATACTATACCTAAATAAATTTGCATTGCAATCTATCAACCTTTGGTACTCTTTATCTCCCCCAGACTTATTCTTTTCTAAAGTTTCATTATATTATTCAGGTGTAGGTAAATAATGGTATCATGGGATAATCCTAACCTTACTTTCACCTGTGATCATCTCTTTGAAATTAAATATTGGGATCATTGGAAATTTTTCTACCCTTCATCCAAAGAGAATCATATCAAATTTTCGAACTTTATCACACTTTATTTCTTTTTTTTATTATTTAAACAAAGGAGAGGATTACCATCACTTTTCAAACATTGCAGGTAATTTATCAGGTATGAATGAGGAATCAAGCTCAATGAATTTCAGACTTACTAACTTAGTCTTTTTGAAGCTCAAATTAAGTGGACTTGCTGCAACTATGGATGTTTCTAGTAAACTGGTCAGCCTAAAAAAATTTCATTAGTCAGAAACTAGTATTAATCATGCAGCAATGGTCACTCAGATGAAACAGTTAACACAAACAATCAAGAAAAAGGTCCTAATTCCGAAATAATTTTGACTCAATAAAACAGGTTTTGACTCAACTTTAAAACTCTAAAAACTAAACACAATGTACACAATGTCAGCAACGACCTCCCCCAAACTTAAACATCACTGTCCCCAGTGTTATCAAGCCTGGAGTTGGCAAAAATAAGCAATGAAACGGTTTGTACATGGGTGAGAAGATGGTACCTTCGATTTTGCGGGGTGTCGATCGACACCCTATGATTGATGTCGATCGACACCAAGTGTGATAACAGAATGTGATCGACCCAAACATGTATAATGTTGCATGTTAGATTGTTAGCTGAAGTACTCCCGAGTCAAGACTGTTAGGAACACTCAAGCACACAATTAAAAGCAGCAATAAAAATGCATAATCTCATCAGTACAAACAAGTCTCAAAGCACAATCAAAGCTGACAAATTGACTCAAAGCAAAAACATGAAAAACTGACTCAAAGAAAATGAAAAGAACAAAGGAAAAGGGAAAAGTAACCAGGATAGATGGATGAACTAGTCCGCATCCTCATCGCGAGGAGGTGTAGAAGGTCAAATGCAGCCGCAGTTTGACAGCATTGCGATGGCGTTCCAGAGGCTCTAGATACTCTGAACCATGAATCTCTGGAAAGTGGCTTGCTCCATAGGAATGTCCGGAACGTCGGGGAGCGTGTGGCGCCCAATCGGCTCAGGATATGCAGGAGCTCTAGACGCTCGGGAGGGCCTCAACAGGTGCGTCCTCAGCAGCAGAAGCAGCAGCTCGTGAAGATCCTCCTCTGCGCCTAGTAGCTGGCGCGGATCGAAGCAAAAAAGCATCAGGCTGAAAGCTGAGGAGGTATGGCTGAAGTGTAGTGAGAGTAGGCTGTGGTAACGGAATCAGACATCGCTCGCCACTGGCGATAACAAAACTCCATAGCATCTCATCTCCCTTTATCCAGTGGGTCCTCTTCAAGTAGTCCATGTCGAGGAGGTGGCGCTCAGTCACAACCCTGCAGGTTGAAGTGTCAATACTACAGTAGCGAAATATGGGAGTCTAAAGACTACCAACACTCTCGGGCTTGCTGCGAGCCCCGGAGAACGGCTTGGTCTTCAGTGAAGCCAAGTGATGAGCAAAGATGGCGCCCATGTTGAAATCGCTATCAACTGCATACTCCTCTGTAAGGATATCCTCAATGCCATAGTAAAGCAGAGTCAGCTCAGAAACTCGCATCTTCCCGAGCTCAGACTTACACAGAAGTGTAGTGGAGATGAGACGGGCAACCATGCACAGCAAGGGATGATGCACATCAGTATGAGTGGAGGTCTTAGAATCATAACTCTGCAGATCAGGAAACTGCGCTGGGAGAGAGGTGCTAGTGCGTGCCGTAAATTTTGCCCAAGTTATGCTTCAGAAAGAGCACAAAATTTTGCCCAAGTTACCAGTGGGTTGCGTCTCACTAAGCGCTCGTTTAACGTCATTAGCTTGACTGTCCTCAGGATCAGTCATAACTTAGGGCAAAATTTGTGCTCTTTCTGAATATCCAACTCATTCATCCGATCTGCAAGGTATGACACTCGAAATCCCATCTTTCCAGTTCAACCCCAAGGTTTGAAAGCTTCGATTTGCCCTATTTCAGCTTGATTTGTGACTTGAATCATGCTTTTCTTGGTTGTTTATGAGTAATTCGGCCTTGCCCCTTAGTTTTTACAGCTTGATTTTGCAAAATATTAAAATTTTCGAATTGGTGAATTATTTTGCAAAAATAGGTTCGAATTTGGGGTCTTAAACTGGAATTTTTTGTGATTAGTGGTCACTAAGTTGCTAGTTATGTTTGACACTGATGATATATGCCAGAATTTAAATTTTCGAGTTTTTGATTTTTGGCCTGATTTTCGAAAATTTTGTGTTCTTGGTTTTCTGAGTGCAGATGGCGCCACAGAACAGCAAAAGGACACGAAATGAGACTGGTGAATCCTCCAATCCCGCACCAGCTATTCCTTCTCTTCCATCGTGGCCTAAGAGAGAAGGACTGAAAATCCCAATGGAGAGAGTTTGGGAGGATACACCAGCGAAGGAGGTGGCTAAACGCGACTGCATTTCAGAGGGCCGTGGGATGACTATGATACTCTGTTCTACAATGCTTGGCTCAAGATGGAGATTGCGCCTACACGGTTCGCAGATGCTCATACACTGCGCTGACTCGGGCTGAAGGAGGAGGCGGTGAGAGTGCTGAAGAAGATTGGCTTGGGCACCATTGCAACCAAGCAGTATGACCTGTATCCAGATTTAGTGCGCCAGTTTATTGTCACAGTGAGGGTCTACTACTCCAATGAGATTGTCAAGAGGGCAGATGAGGGCACTATCACATTCATCATCCGAGGTATCAGATACAGGATTCATCTTCCCGTATTCTGTCTCATCAATGGGTTCGATACAGCGCGCACTAGCATCTCTCTCCCAGCGCAGTTTCCTGATCTGCAGCGCTTCTGGTCCCACTTCGGGAATGGGATGTATGATTCCAAGACCTCCACTCAGACTGATGTGCGCCATCCTTTGCTGCGCATGATTGCCCGTCTTATCTCTACTACACTTATGTGTAAGTCTGAGCCCGGGAAGATGCGAGTTTCTGAGCTGACTCTGCTTTACTACGGCATTGAGGATATCCTTACAGAGGAGTATGCAGTTGACAATGATGTCAACAAGGGCGCCATCTTTCCTCATCACTTGGCTTCACTGAAGACCAAGCCGTCCTTTGGAGCTCGCAGCAAGCCCGAGAGTGTTGGTAGTCTTCTTACTCTACTTCCACCTGCAGAGTTGTAACTGAGCGCCACCTCCTTGACATGGACTACTTAAAGAGGACCCACTGGATCAAGGGAGATGAGATGCTATGGAGTTTTGTTAACGCCAGTGGCGAGCGATGTCTGATTCCGCTACCACAGTCTGCTCTCACTACACTTTAGCCAGACCTCCTCAACTTTCAGGCTGATGCTTCTCTGCTTCGATCCGCGCCAGCTACTAGGCGTAGAGGAGAATCTTCACGAGCTGCTGCTTCTTCTGTTGAGGACGCACACGTTGAGGCCTTTACTGGAGTGCCACCACGTTGCTCCCGAGCGTCCAGAGCTCCTGCATATCCTGAGCCAATTTGGCGCCACACGCTCCCCGACGTTCTGGACATTCCGATGGAGCAGGCCACTTTCCAGAGATTCATGGTTCAGAGTATCCAGAGCCTCTGGAACGCCATCGCAATACTGTTGAACTGCGGCTGCGTTCGACCTTCTACACCTCCTCGCGATGAGGATGAGGACTAGTTCCTCCATATATCCTGGTTACTTTTCCCTTTTCCTTTGTTCTTTTTTATTTTCTTTGAGTCAGTTTTTCATGTTTTTGCTTTGAGTCAGTTTGTCAGCTTTGATTGTGCTTTGAAACTTTTTTGAACTGATGAGATTATGCATTTATATTGTTGCTTTTAATTGTTTGTTTGTGTGTTCCTAACAGTCTTGACTCGAGAGTACTTCAGCTAAGAATTTAACATGCAACATTATACATGTTTGGGTCGATCACATTTTGTCTTCTGACTTGGTGTCGATCGACAGCAATCGAAGGTACCATCTTTTCACCCATGTACAAACCGTTTTATTGCTTATTTTTACCAACTCTAGGCTTGATAACACTGGGGACAGTGTTGTTTAAGTCTGGGGGAGGTCGTTGCTGACATTGTGTACATTGTGTTTGGTTTTTAGAGTCTTAAAGTTAAGTCAGAACCTGTTTTATTAAGTCAAAATTAGTTGGAAATTAGGACCTTTGTCTTGGTTGTTTGTGTTAATGATAGGGCTCAGGTTTTATCCAAATAAAAACTAATGCAAGTGCACAGCAAAGGCAATTATAGTACAAGGGTTTATCGAATCCCAAGGGAGTATGTAAACTACACTAAATAACTAAAGTAATAAAAGCAAGTGGGCGATTTTGAGACTGTTCTTAAAGTTTAGAAAGCTAAAGGCGCTAAGTCAGGACAATTCGTAGGTTGAATCCGAGAGTGTATAATGCACGCAATCAGGAATGAATTAAAACCGTCTTAAACATGAATCGCAAAGATATAACTAATCAATTCTCATTGCAGGAGTTAACTATGCCTAAATCACAGAGTTTCAAATCTCTTTGCAAACCCTAACAACCGAAACATGCAGTAATAATCAGGTTCAATTTTTCACAAAACTCCTAAGCCAAATCTCTTTACAAATAGGTGTTTTGCTCATCTAATACTAGTTCAGGTGATTAATAATGCTCTCACATCAATCAAACAACCTAGGGTTTCGAAATCCAGATGATGTGTCTAAGAAATCGATATGAATGCAAGCACATATGAAGAACCAATGAATTTCCTATAAGTTTAGCAATTCTACAAACTCTTCTTCAACCTTTGAAAAGCCATAACTTAACTAACAAACTACTCAGACATGGTGATTTGAGAAAACATCATGAAAAGAATAGATTGCATAAAAGAAATAAGAAGTATAAATAAAGGAATTTGAAATCTGCTGCTGAAGGAGTCTGATTTGTCTCTCCAAAAGCTCTGCTACGAATCTCTCTCTCAAGCTCTCAAAAAGAATAAGATACAAGATATTTACCAAAAGAATGGCTGAAAAACCTAATATACAAGGTAAAACACGATATGGGGCCTTTTTGCAAATACGGGAACTTCTGGGCCAAAACTGCAAATAATGCTCCTTCTTTTATGAAACCAGCCACAACCCTTACTCTAGGGGTGACGAGCGTCACCAGCTTGGTGAGGAGCATCACCCAAATGCATACTTTCTTCTCCGAGCTGGATACTTCGTGGCTTCAACTTGCAATGCTCCAAAAAGCTTCAATATCTCCAATTATGCTCCAGACATGCTATAACCTGCAAAAATTCTACTAGGACTCTAAAAAGACCAAAAAGACTCAATAAAAAGGACTTATACCATGGTTAAAAACCATAAAAACCATGATATATCAGTTAACTATTTCATTAGAGTGACCACTGCTGCATGATTAATACCAATTTCTGACTAATGAAAAATCCTTAGGCTGACCAGTTAACTAGAAACATCCATAGTTCCAGCAAGTCCACTTAACTTGAGCTTCAAAAAGACTAAATTAGTAAGTCTGATATTCATTGAGCTTAATTCCTCATTCATACCTGATAAATTGCCTACAATGTCTGAAAAGTGATGGTACTCCTCTCCCTTGTACAAAAAAAAAAAAGAAATAAAGTGTTATAAATTTCAAAAATTTGATATGATTCTCTTCGGATGAAGGGTAGGAAAATTTCTAATGATCCCAATATTTCATTTTAAAGAGATGATCACAGGTGGAAGTAAGGTTAGGATTATACCATTATTTACCTACACCTGAATAATATAATGAAACATTAGAAAAGAGTACCCAATGTTGATATATTGCAGTGCAAGTTTATTTAGGTATAGTATGGGAATGAGTCTAGAAGGTTCTTGAATGTTTAGAATGCTAATGAGGTTTAGCAATGATAGTTATTGGATAATGCTGTGAATTTATGTGTTGAATCTGAGATGTTGTGAATGTCTAAGGAGAAGTACATGGTTGTTCAATTTGGTTTAAGAAATGCAGTGTGTGTATTACAAGATGAGCAGTTGAAACAATGATCTCTGAGAAGGAGAGTTCCCGCACTTTCAAACCTCGACTCTATATTTAGTTTTTTGTTTGCTTGAGGGCAAGTAAAAGCTAAGTCTGGGGGACTTGATATATCATAGTTTTTACTGGTTTTTTACTATGATATAAGTCTTGTTTATAGAGTATCTTTGGTACTTTTTGAGTTCTTCCAAGTCTTTGCAGGTCTAGGTACGTTTGGAGTATAATTGTGGGTTTTGGAGCCTTTTGGAGCTATGTTGAAGCTGATGCTGAAAAGACCATGTCGGAGAGCATTCTGGAGCAGGGTGTCGATCGACACCAACCACTCAGTGTCGATCGACACCGATCGTGGACGCGTAAAGGAGCCTTAAAAACTCTTTGAAGAATTGCAACTTGGCCCATAAGTTTCCTATTATTTGCAATATTGCTCCACTCATGGTTAGAGATGTATTTTAGGTTTTGAAAGCCATTGTTAGGCAATCATCTTGTATTCATTGAGACGAAGAGAGAGATTAGATTCAGAGTTTTTTGGGAGACAAATCCATACTCTATTAAATAAGAATTTCATCTCCCTTTGTCTTTTACTCTATCTTTTAATGCAATATTATTCAGTCATGATTTGTGGTTCAATTTTTACGTCTGAGTAATTTGCTAGTTAGGTTTTGGGTTATTCAAAGGTTGATAATGAATTGTTAGAACTGCAAAACTGGAAGGATAAATCATTTGGCTCTTCATCTAGATTGCTTTAACACTGGTTTTGAGATTTATCACCTAGAAATCAGATCTTAGGTTGTTTAATAGATGTAGAAACATTATTAATCACCGGAACTATCTTAGATAAGCAAAATAACTAATTGCAAATGAATTTGGATTAGTGATTTTGTGAACATATCGAACCTGAACCATAATGTGTGCTTAGGTTGTTAGAATTTGCAAAGGAATTTAGAATTCTAGAATCTGATCATAGATAATCTTTGCGACGGAAGTTGATTGGTTTTACATTCGTGTTTTTGAGTTCTAGATTGGTTGTAATAAATAATCCTTTCAGTCTGTAGTCTGCGATTTATGTCAACCTGCGAAAATCTCATTGCCTAGCGCCTTGTCTCATTGATTTTAAGAACCCATAATCCGCTCATGCTCTTGCTACTTTTATTTACCATTTCTTTTTATTTGTTATTGACTGCTTAGCTATATTTGAATCTAAAGTCTGTTGAGTATTATTCTTAAGTCCTTATGGATTCGATCCCTAAGTACTATAGTGATCTCTTACTTTGAGAGAGTAGCTCTAAGGGTTAATTTGAGCATATCACCTATCTTTGTTGTTACAACTTCTACTAGGCCTTGGTATGCTGACATTGCAAACTACCTAGCTGCAGATGAAGTCCATGACACCCTCAAAGG
This sequence comes from Thlaspi arvense, assembly GCA_911865555.2. Taxonomy (NCBI): domain Eukaryota; kingdom Viridiplantae; phylum Streptophyta; class Magnoliopsida; order Brassicales; family Brassicaceae; genus Thlaspi; species Thlaspi arvense. Next base: position 13,622,359 of record OU466861.1, read on the forward strand.
GTATGAGACGAAGAAATTTATGAGGGAACTTAGAAGATTTTACCAGGATGAGCCTTACTTGTACAAACACTGTTCAGATGGAATTTACAGAAGATGTCTTGCAGAAGCTAAAGTTTATAACGTGGTGTTTCATTGTCATGACTCTGAGTATGCAGGACACTTTGCTACATTCAAGACAGTGTCCAATGCTCTGCAAGCAGGCTTCTGGTGGCCTACAATGTTCAAAGATGCTCAGACATTCATATGTCAATGTGATGTCTGCCAAAGGAGAGGGAAGATCAGTAAGAGACATGAGATGCCACAAAACTTCATACTTGAGGTTTAAGTTTTTGACTGCTGGGCATCGATTTTATGGGATCCTTTCCTTCATCTTATGGGAATAAATACATCATGGGTGATGTGGATTATATATCCAAGTGGGTAGAAGCAATTACCAGTCCAAACAATGATTCTGCAGTGGTTTTTAAGCTGTTTAAGACCATCATTTTTCTCAGATTTGAAGTACTTGATAGGGCTCAGGTTTTACCCAAATAAAAACTACTGCAAGTGCACAACAAAGCAGTCGTAGTATAAGGGGTTATCGAATCCCAAGGGGGTAAGTAAACTACATTATAGAATTTTAGTTTGGATTAAGCTAAGCGATCAGTAGTGTATGTAATGCGAAATAACTAATAAGATGAAAGTAGGCAATTTTGATTTGATCTGAGACTCAAAAAACTAAAAGCGCTAAGTCAGGACAATTCGAATGTTGAATCCGAGAATGTAGAATGCATGAAATCAAGAATGAATAAGAACCGTCTTGAATATGAATCGCAAATATATAACTAATCAATTCACATTGCAGAAGTTAATTGTCTAAATCATAGAGTTTCAAATCTCTTTGCAAACTTTAACAACCTAAACAAGCGGTAATGATCAGGTTCAATTGTTCACAAAACTCCTAAGTCAAATCTCTTTGCACTAAGGCGTTTTGCTCATCTAATACTAGTTCTGGTTATCAATAATGTTCTCATGTCTATTAAACAACCTAGGTTTCGAATTTCCAGATGATGTGTCTAAGAATGTCGTTTTTAAAGCAAGCACATATGAAGAACCAACAAATATTCCTAACAGTTAGCGATTTCTACAAACTCATCATCAACCTTTGAAAAGTCCTAACTTAACTAGCAGATTACTCAGACATGATCATGGAATCACAAAGCATAGCTGAATAAAATTGCATTGGAAGAATATAATAGAAGATAAAGGGGTTCGAAATCTTCTCCAAAAGAGTACAAGATCTGTCTCCCCAAAAGCTCTGAATAAAACTCTCTCTAAAGCTCTCTGAATTCTAAAGTCTAAGATAAAAGCCAACAATGGCTAAAAACCTAATATATACAAGCTAAAACAAGAGCTGGAACACTTTTGTAATTAGTGGAACTTTAGGGGCCAAAGTGCAAATAATCCTTAATCTTTTAACAACAAGTCGCGACTCCTTCCCAGCTACGGGTGACGAGCGTCACCCTTGAGTGGTGACGAGCGTCTCCCACTTCAGTATTTTCCTTCTGAGTTGTACACTTCGTGGTTGTATCTTGCAATGCTCCAAAAAGCTCTAAAACTTCCAATTATGCTCCAGCCATGCTATAACCTGCAAAGACTCTACTAGGACTCTAAAAAGACCAAAAAGACTCAATAAAAAACTTATACCATGGTTAAAAACCATAAAAACCATGATATATCAATACCACAGATTATGATCAGTGATGGTGGGAAACACTTCATCAATAAAGTGTTTGAGAAGCTGCTACAGAAGTATGGAGTTCATCACAAGGTTGCTACTCCTTACCACCCTCAGACAAGTGGTCAGGTTGAAGTTTCCAACAGGCAGACCAAAGAAATTCTAAAGAAGACAGTGGGAAAGACAAGGAACGATTGGTCAGCCAAGCTAGACGATGCACTTTGGGCCTACAACACAACATTCAAAACACCACTTGGCGCTACACCATTCAACTTGCTTTATGGAAAAGCATGTCATCTTCCAGTGGAGCTTGAATACAAGGCAAACTGGACTGTCAAGAAGATGAACTTTGACTAGAAACCTGCAGCAGAGAGGCGCCATATACAGTTGAATGAACAAGATGAGATCAGACATCATGCCTATGAGAACTCCAAGCTGTACAAGGAGAGGACTAACGCATATCATGACAAGAAGATCCTTGCCAGACACTTTGAACCAAATGACCAGGTACTTGTGTATAACTCACGTTTACAATTGTTCTCTGGAAAATTGCGTTCTTGTTGGTCAGGTCCCTTCACCATCAAGGAGGTCAGACCATATGGTGCTGTTGTTTTATCAACTCTGAAACGAAGAGAGTTTGTTGTCAATGGACAAAGGGTAAAACACTATAGGGCAAAAGCCGAGATTCCCGAAGGATACATTGTGCCTTTGGCGGATGCACCGACTGCCTGATCTTGAGGACAGTCAAGCTAATGACGTTAAACGAGCGCTTGGTGGGAGGCAACCCACTGGTAAGTGTACATACTTAGTCTTTATTATGCTTTTTACTAACTGGTTTTCGTGTCTATTCAGTCAAAAAAAAACCAGGGGAGTTATTTTCTCATATGTGGTGAAGAAATATCGACTGTAGTTGATACTGGGCTCGATACGAACCAGTGTCGATTGACACCATCATTAATCAGGTATGTCCTCTTCAACCCCGACTTCGTCTTCTTCGTCACAATTTTCTGAAAACCACGAAGAACACTCAAAACCACCAAATCGCAACTTCATTGTTTCTTAACGAATTTAAGTGATTCAAAAGCCTATCCTGGGCTGATTTCTGTGCTCTTTCTGAATATATAACTCATTCATCCGATATGCAAGGTATGTCACTCGAAATCCCATCTTTTCAGTTCTCCCCTAAGGTTTAAAATCTCGAATTTGATCTGCTTTAGCTTGATTTGTGACTTGAATTATGCTGCTCTAGGTTGCTTAAGAGTAATTCGGCCCTCCCCATTAATTTTTATTGCTTGATTTTGCAAAAAAAACGAAATTTTCGAATTGGTGATTTATTTTGCAAAACTAGGCTCGATTTTGGGGTATTAAACTGGAATTGTTTGTGATTAGTGATCATTAAGTTGCTATTGATACTCGGTACTGATGATATTTGCCAAAATTTTGATTCAAATTTTGGAATTTTGGCCTAATTTTGGAAAAATTTGTGTTCTTGGTTTTCTGAGTGCAGATGCCTCCACGGACTAGCAAGAGGACACGTTTTGAGGCTAGAAATCCTATAATTCCATGCCAGCTATTCCTTCTCTACCACAATGGCCCAAGAGAGAAGGATTGAAAATCACAGTGGAGAGAGTTTGGGAGGATCGCCAGCGAAGGAGGTGGTTGCGTTTTTAGGGAGATCAGGGAGCAGTGAAATGATTACGATACTCTCTTCTACAATGCCTGAATTAAGATAGATGTTGTGCCTACAAGATTCGCAGATTCGAGTACACTGCACAGACTCGAGCTTAAGAAAGATGCGCTCAGATTACTGAAGAAGATGGGCTTGGGCACCATTGCTACCAAGCAATATGATATCTATCCGGATTTAGTGCTCAGTTCCTCGCCACATTGAGAGACTATTATGACAATTAGATTGTCAAGAGGGCGCATAAAGGGGCTATCACATTTCTCATCCGAGGTATCAGATACAGGATTCCACTTCTTTAGTTCTGTCAGATCTACGGGTTCGATACAGCGCGCACTAGCGTCACTCTTTCGGCCCAGTTTCCTAACCTGCAGTGTTTCTGGTCCCATTTCGGGAATGGGAAGTATGATTCTAAGACCTCCACTCAGACAGATGTGTGCCATCCTTTGCTGCACATAGTTGTCCGTCTCATCTCCACTACACTCCTGTGTAAATCTGAGCCGGGAAAGATGCGAGATTCTGAGCTTACTTTGCTTTACTATGGCATTGAGGACATTCTTACAGAGGAGTATGAGGTTGACAGTGATGTCAACATGGGCACTATCTTTGCTTATCACTTGGCTTCTCTGAAGACCAAGCCATTCACAGGGGCTAGCGCCAAGCCCGAGAGTGTTGGTAGCCTTCTAACTCCCATTTTTCGCCACTGCGGAATTGATACCTCCACCTGAAGGGTTGTGACTCAGCGCAACCTCCTCGATCTGGATTACTTGAAGAGGACCACTTGGATCAAAGGAGATGATATGCTATTGAGTTTTGTTAGCACCAGTGGCGAGCGATGTTTGATTCCGCTACCTCAGCCAGCTCTCACTACACTTCAGGTGGACCTCCTCAGCTTTCAGTCTGATGCTACATTGCTCCGATCCGCGCCAGCCACTAGGCGCAGAGGAGGATCTTCGCTACCTACTGCTTCTTCTGCTGAGGATGCACTTGTTGATAACCTTGCTGGAGGTTCATCTCGTCGATCCCGCGCCGCCAGAGCTCCTGCACACCCTGAGCCGATTAGACGACACACACTCCCTGGCATTCCAGACATTCCTATGGAGCATGCCACTTTTTAGAGGGTCATGGTTCAGAGTGTCCAGAGCCTCTGGAACGCCATCACTGTGCTGTCGAACTGTGGCTGCGTTCGACCATCTACGCCTTCTCGCGATGAGGATGAGGACTAGTCCCTCTATCTATCCTGGTTACTTTTCCCTTTTCCTTTGTTATTTTTTATTTGCTTTGAGTCAGTTTTTCCTGTTTTTTCTTTGAGTCAGTTTGTCCGCTTTGGTTATGTTTTGAAACTTGTTTGAACTGATGAGATTATGCATTGCATTGTTGCTTTTTAATTGTGTGCTTGAGTGTTTCTAACAGTCTTGACTCGGGAGAGCTTCAGCTAACAATCTAACTTGCAACATTATACATGTTTGGGTTGATCACATTCTGTCTTCGGACCAAGTGTCAATCGACACCACGCGCGATCACAGGTACCATCTTCTCATCTATGTTCACACAGCTTCATCTCTTCTTTTTGCCAACTCCTTGCTTGATAACACTGGGGACAGTGTTGTTTAAGTCTAGGGGAGGCAGTTGCTGACATTGTGTTTTGTTTTGTGAGTCAGATTGTAGTGTCAAAACCTGTTTTATTGAGTTAAAATTTAGTTGAAACTGTCAGTTTTTTCTTGGAACAAACCACAAAACATTGATGCCTATAAGAACCATTGCCACAGATGTTGATTACAAGTCTTACTAAGTAGAAATTCATAGGTAAATAAGTCTAGCAAAGAAGGTTTATGTTCTTAGAGAATCTAGAAAATCTGCTGTTGACTCCACCTCAATAAACTTTAAACTTCTCATCTTGGAGCTTGATATTCATTGATCTTGATTCTCTGTTTCAGCACTGGCAAGAACGTTTAGATGTAGTCTCTCTTTGATCTTCCCTGATACAGCTTTTAAGAGTTCAAGTCTATAGAATGGTGCATCATGACCTTGTCTCCTTACAAGGAACAACAGTAGTGAACACTCATGAACCTGTCTCCTCACAAGGAACACAAGTATTGAGTAGCATCATTTCTTAGGCTGTTAGAAAAATGATGAGAAAAAGAAGTTGAAAAATCAAAAAAATATAGATCAAGGGAAGAGAAAATAGGAGAGCTGTATTGAGATTGATTTGTTCAGTGCTAAGGAAAGGAAATAATATATAAGTGATTGAGCTGATAAAACCTTGATGAGATATCACACTTGGATAAATAAAAGGAGTTAGCAATAGAGATTCTGGATTTCTTGAAGGGGCTTGAACTGGATTTGAGAGATTGCTAAGCTTGTGATAAGTAGACTGAAATCTGATCTTGTGTTGGCTCTGTGGTATGTGGATTCGAAAGTGTTGATCAATGTGGTGTTCCTAAGGTTAGCTGACTGTTTTTGTTTTCAAACCTTGACCCTGTTCTTTGTCTGATGTTTGCTTGAGGGCAAGCAAAAGCTAAGTCTGGGGGAGTTGATATATCATGGTTTTTATGGTTTTTTACCATGATATAACTCCTGTTTATAAAGTCTTTTTGGTATTTCTCGAGTCTTTGCAGGTCTAGGTACGTTTGGAGCATAATCGTTGATTTGGGAGCATTTTGGAGCTATCTTGAAGTTGTTGCTGAAAAGACCAACTCGAAGCAGTATTTGGTGCATGGTTTCGATCGACACCAACCACTCAGTGTCGATCAACATCGATCGTGGACACGAAGTGGAGTTTTAAAAGCTCCTTGAAGAATTGCAACTTGGCCCAAAAGTTTCCCATTATTTGAAAACTTGCCCCAGTCGTGTCTAGACGTGTATTTAGGTTTTGAAAGCCACTTTTAGGCCATTATCTTGTTTTCATTGAGACTTAGAGAGAGATTAGATTCAAAGCTTTTGGGGATACAAATTCGTACTTTGTCAGAGAAGAGCGAACCCCCTTATCTTTTACTCTATTCTTTTAATGCAAAATTATTCAATCATGATTTGTGTTTCAATTTCTATGTTTTAGTAATCTGCTAGTTAGGTTTTGGGTTATTCAAAGGTTGATAATGAATTGTTAGAACTGCATAGCTGTTAGGATAAATTTTTTGGTTCTTCATCTAGATTGCTTTAACATTGATTTTGAGATTGATCACCTAGAAATCAGATCTTAGGTTGTTTAATAGATGTGGAAGCATTGTTAATCACCAGAACTATCTTAGATGAGAAAAATAACTAATTGTAAAGAAATTTGGATTAGTGATTTTGTGAACATATCGAACTTAAACCTTAAAGCTTGATTAGGTTGTTAGAATTTGCAAAAGAATTTGGAATTCTAAAATCTGATCATAGATAATCTCTGCGACGGAAGTCGATTGGTTTTACATTTGTGTTTTCGAGTTTTTAGAACGGTTTTAATAAATTATTCTTTCAGTCTCTAGTCTGCGATTTATGTTAATCTGCGAATCTTCCAATTTCTAGCATTTCGTCTCATTGATTTTAAGAACCTATAATCCGTCCCTGCTCTTGTTACTTTTATTTGCCATTTCGTTTTACTTTATTATTTGCTTATCTGCATTTGAACCTAAAGTCTGTTGTGTAATATTCTTAAGTCCTTGTGGATTCGATCTCTAAGTACTACAATGATCTCTTAATTTGAGAGAGTAGCTCTAGGAATAATTAGAGCAAATCAAATGACTTGAGCGTTGTAGAATATTCGGGAGGGAAACCCTCTTTTGGTCAATCCAAAGGTCTGGCTCACTCGTTTTCTTGTGTTCGCAGGACTCATCAGACTTATGCCTTGGAGCCGTATGCCGTTCATTCCCCAGAGGACGAAACCTGGAGCCGCAGCTCCATACATCCAGACAAACACACATCCTTCGTACATATTCCGTAATTTATGTTCAAACACTTGAATTTTTTGTTTTATAAATCTTCCAAAAAACCAGAAGTGATATTAGAGTCCAAACTAAGATGATTTGATATTTTCTGATGGCTCTCCAATGTCAAAATTAGAAAATAGTTTGGAAAAATACTATATATATATGTCGATATATCGATAATTGGAAAATTAAACAAAATAAAGAAGAAAAAATGTTTTTTTGGCTACTAACATTAATAATATACTAACAAAAATAACAAACATTAAAATATAAAAAGTGATTTTACAAAAATAATTTAGTTTCAATTGTATTTAAGAGCATTTTTAGAAGTTGATTTACATAATAAGTCACTTTACAATAAATGATTACATATTAAGTCACTTAGTAGAATTGAGTCACTTTGAACAGGTAAAAAGATATACGTGCTCATATTTAAACAAATTGTACATTAATGGTGCCAATGAAAACTAAGAAAGCCAAACATCCGCCAAATACCCTAAATAGAGTTTAAAGAGAATTTGGTGAGCAAATATGTATAGTTGGATCCCTCGCAACAGATTCAGCATTCCAGATGGATTAGAAACCCTAAATTGATCAATCTCCTTTTTGGCTTAAAGTAGAGAAAAATCATCGTCAACAACCGTTCACTACCAAGAAAACTCAAAAAAGTTTAGCGAGATTACTCGGAGAAATGGCGACAGAAGGAAATTAGGCATAGGCACTCATTGTAACTACATCGGAATGGAAGGTAAATCATTCAATTTTTTGTTGCAAATAGCTATGCTTAAAATAAGCAGGTAGATGAAATCGGGAAGTCCTTCAATTTTGTCAGAATCAAACGAGAACATTCATGCCTTGTTATCCATCGTTAGTCGTACAATGATAGCAATAGGTTTAGTGGATTATCATGGCTCGTATACAAAACATTGGCTATCTTATGACATGCAAGAGCATACATCTATTTGTCGATGTCCACGAATCATTTTTTTGTATCATTGAATTTTGTTATCGATTGTAATTCATAGACTATATTATCAGGTCGAATAGATGGAATCCAAAAATATTATCCACGAGTTTAAAATATTTTTAAGTAGAATTTTTATAAATTGTTTCTATAATATCTCCTCATTCATCAATTGTTTTGTTGATTTTGACCCATATTTTTATCATCTATTGTTAGCCATCTACGAGGGCATGCAGTGTAAAGTATAAGATCCCACTAGAGCATCCATGTTGCAAAATTATTTTTATAGTTTAGAATTACTGGTATTAACAACATGATGCATGATTGTGAATTGTCAAATAATTGTGTTACATTCCATTGGCTCTTTTGTAGTTCAATCGGATTCCTGACTTTTCAATCATCTGCAGAAGTCATGGAGGATTCAATATTCTATGTGGATGAACACCGATGGAAAATTATGTAAATAGATAGCACCAAGTGTGTGGAATGGACATAAAACATGTACAGAGCTGTCTGGATGGTATGTACATAGCTGCCCACCAAGATTAGAGTTTTTGTTGTGGTAAAAGAGTTATGTTGGGTTTTACAGTTATGTAGATGGAATGCATAATATGTTTTGGGCATAGATATGTTACCATGGACTGAATATAATAGATTAATTGGTCATGAACTCTTGGAAATTTAGAAAGAGCAAACGTTCTTCTTGTCCCTCTGCGTGGATGATAGAGTAGAGTACAAATTTTTAGTTTGTGTGTATCCATGGATGGACAACAATGGACAGATAAATAAGATAATAAATACATACAAGTAAAGCTTAAAAACTATAGAAAATCATAATTGTAAATTCGACTTGCCGAACAAATACAAGTAGGGGTAGATCAACCATCAGCTTGTATATCATTGCCTTGCATCTGGTTTTTTCTAGCTCATGTTCAGACTTTCTAGGATGCTTCGGATAGGGTATCTTGGGTTTATAAACTTATTCTTTGCCACTATCTGCAGTTATAGGTGAAGCATCTTCGTTCTGGGGTGGGTGACGATCGTCACCACTCCGCCGAAACATAATTTTTGCCTTTGCAAATCGGGTGACGAGTGACACCCCTCTTAGGTGACGGTTGTCACCCCCTATGAGCCTGCAAAACATTCATCTTCAAACTCCATCAGTTTCACGATTTCCTCTGCACTCAGCCTCTTTTTCTGCATTGGATTAAGCTCTTTTACACTTCTGACTGTGATGGTATTAACATCATATCTTGGATTAGTATCAGTCTTTCCAGGAAAGAATACTTTTTGCCTCTTAACAGCTTCAACTGCATGAGAAACTTGAGAATCCAAATTCTTGACATGGGTGTTCAAACTTTGAATTTTTGCCATTTATGTCTTGGTACAAGGCATCTATTCCATTGAACGTCTACAGTGATTTTCTGATGTCCTTCCAAGATCTGCTCCAGCATAGATTTCATCTCACTGTCTGCAGATTATACAGGTGAATTCTGATAGGAAGAAGAACCATAGTTCCTTGTGAAGTTGCTGCTTTGATATGGCTTCTGAAACTGAGGCTTTGGAGTGTAACCAGAAGAGTTATGGTTCCCTGTGAAGGTACTCCTCTGATTATTTCTATTGAAACCTCTGTTCTCCTACTGGTTCCCAAACTTTTGACCCTGAAAACCACCTCCATCGATGAAGTTGACATCTTCTTCTTCAAACTCTTCAGTATTTTCGAAAGTCTCCGCTTCAGCAGCAAATTGGACTGATTTTTTTCCCGCCAGAAGGCTGTGCATACTATCTAACCTGGCCTTGACCTCAGCAATACGACTTCCATCATTCACACCAGCTTGCTTCTTTCTTTCAAAGTCTGCATTCTTGGTGCTGTTGCTGGATGCCAAATTCTCTATAAGCACATATGCATCTTCTGGAAATCTTGTGTTGAAGTTACCATTGCTGGCAGCATCCAAAGCCATTTATTATCTCTAATAAACTCCTCTGAAAAAGATCCCCAACAGTTGAACTTCACTGAAACTATGGTGTGGGCAGTCTCTCTGAAATGCCATGAATCTCAGCCAAACAGCTTTGAAAGCTTCAGTAGATCCTTGAGAAAAGGTAGAGATTTTCGTCCTCAACTCGTCAGATCTTGCATCATCATAGAAGTTATTCAGAAAAGTGTTTTTGGTATTCAGTGACACTGGTTGCAACTGCTTCACTAGTAAGATGCATCTCCTACAAGGGAGTATGGAAAGAGCTCGCAGAAGAGATAATCATTAGACACACCATTGTACTTGATACTTGTCACCAAGTCTTCAAATCTCTCTATATGGTCCATAAGGTGCTCATGAAGAAGACCATGAAAAGGATGCTGAGCCACAAATGTGTAGTAGGCAGGCTTCAGCTCAAAGTCATTCCTCTGAAAAGGGGGTGGGCGGATTGCAGCTCTATTAGCATAGAACTGATCAGGCATGTTGTAGTCTTCCAGTGTCTTCCCATGTCTAGCAACATTCACTGCAGCGGGTTGCTGCTCTTGTTGTCCATCTGGTTGAACTGCCTGTCAACTATAACGACCTCATTCTCATCTAATCTTGGCCCCTGATCATTCCTCATATTCTCATCTCTGTCAACCAAGTGACCTTGTCCGTCTCTCATCAGAATGATTGGATTAATCATTGCAGATTGCTTCTTGGCTTTCCTGATGGTCCTTTCCAATCTGGCGAGTTCATCTATGCTCAAAGTCACAAGCTCCTTTCCATGGTTGCTTCTAGTACTGTGATTATGCATATACCTGAAACCGATGCAAGAAAAGGTTGCAAGAAGTTAGTAAACAAAAATAAAAATTAGTCAAAATTCTAATTCTAATAATTTGTAGGCAGTTATTACTCCTCGGCAACAGTGCCAAAAACTTGATTTATATTACGACTGCAAGTGCACAGCAATGCAGTTATAGCAAAAATAGTTATCGAATCCCAAGGGAGTAGACTACTACACTACAGATTTTAGATTCAAATAATGGTAAGTCAAATCAATGAATGTAAATCGAAATAATAACAGGTGATTGATTGAATGTTCTTAAAATTCAAGAGACTAAAAAAGCTAGGCAAGGATAATTCACAGGTTGCATCCAAGAATGTTGATTGAAAACAATTAGGATATTATAAAGATCCGTTCTAGAAATCGAGACACAATAATAAAACCAATCAACTCTCATTGCAGAGATTATTTTCGTCTAAATCCTAGAATTTCAAATCTCTTTGCAAATTAAAATAATTCAGACAAGCATTAGATTCAAGTTCAACTGTCCACAAAATATCTAAATCAAATCTCTTTGCAGATAGACATCTTGCTCATCTAAAATAGTTATGGTGATTAATAATGTTCTCGCATCTATTAAACAACCTAAGATCTGAATTCTTGGTGATCAAACTAGAATTAGGTTTTAATACAATACAGATGATGAACTATATGATTATTCTAACATAAACTCAATTCTAACAATTCATCTTCAACCTTTAAATAATCTTAAACTTAACAATCAAACTACTCAGACATTTTGATTCAAACAAACATCATAAAAAGAATAGAATTCATAAAAGAAATAAGTAAAAGATATAAAGGGGTTTAAATTCTTCTCTCAAAAGAACAGAGTCTCAGAATTGTCTCCCCAAAAGCTCTGGAACAAATATATCTCTCTCTCTCAATAATATAAAACTTGGACTCTCAACAATGGCTGTAAAAATCTAAATATAGTCTAAAACACGAACTAGGAGTAAAGTGCAAATAGTAAAACTTATAGGCCAAACTTGTAAACCTTCAGAAGTGTTTTAAGACACGGGCAACAATTGGTCTTAGAGGGTGACAAGCGTCACCAATGGTGAGTGACGGTCGTCACCCCTTGAGGACTTCGTCTTCTTGTTTGGAAGATCTTCAGTTTTGCTCGAGAGTGCTCTAAAATCTCCATATGAGCTCAAAACTTACTTCAACCTGTAAAGACTCGAATATGACTCTAAAAAGATCAAAAATTTTTTTATAAATAGGACTTATATCATAGTTAAAACCCATAAAAACCATGATATATCATAGGTCCCCTCAGAGCTGAAAATACCTTTTGTAACTTTAGAGCTTATCTCTCCTAAAACGACTTATTTGATCTGAGACACTATGGGAACTTCCTATATTAGAGGGTCAAACAATGTAAGGAATGGATTAACTGCTGTTTGGATAGAGCACTCTCCAACAGCGTCTGGGCTGATGCCTTTCCCTCAGAACGATGCAACTATCTCCAATTTAAGGGGCCTGGTCATAGACCCTGATCACTGTCTTTGACCCTACAAAGAAGAAAGCACAAGGCCTATTCAGATATGATAGAATAATAAGGAATAACCTCGATATCACAGAGCTAGTCGCAAAAACCTGTAATGAACTTGTCGTATATCCTGTGGACCAGAGGATACCCAGATGTCGTCAAGTAAATTCCAATTGGAGTAACGAAAAAATACGTTTACAAGCAAGAAATGATCTCGGTAGATAAGGAGAGGCTCGACTGAGAGCTATCAAACTTTCAGTCTAATGATGAGTTGGTCACAGTACTAATAAGAACCTAAGTGCAGCAGAATATTGGAAGTAGAGAAGCAGGCAACTTTGGCTTACCTTAGGTGACAAAGACACAAGGTATTTCCACGCCATTGCGAAAGAGAGAAGAGCAACCAATAAGTTCTCCATCATTGAAGATCATGAAGGAAAAGTCTATCACGAGGAGATCCAAATTACACCAGTAATTTCTCAACCTACTTCTAAGGTCTGTTCACTTCTAGACAGTTTGACGGTTCAGAGACATTCAATCAGGCTATCAAACCATATATCACCCCAGAGGTGAATGCATCATTTATTGTTGATCTTTCACCAGAAAAATTAAAGCTGCACTTTTTGACATCCATGCAGACAAAGCCCTGGGACCTGACAGATTCTCAACTGGCTTCCTCCTAACTAATTGGAGTACAGTGGGCTCCGAGATAGTCAAGAAAATCCAAAACTTCTTTAGCTCGGGTATCCTGCCACGAAACATCAACACCACTCACATTAGACTCATACCTAAATCACAAGGAGAAAAAATAGTCGCAGATTACAAACCTATCGCTCTGTGTAATATCTACTACAAGATTATCTCAAAGGTACTAGCAAAGAGACTTTAACATGTGCTGAAAAATGTGATATTAGAGAACTAATTTGCATTTATCACCGGAAGAGCAATTTCTGACAACATCATGATTACCTATGAAGTGCTCCACTTCCTAAAAACCTCCAAAGCAGAGAAACATGTGTCAATGGCGATTGGACTGACATGAGTATACCTTACAACCGGATAGAATGGGCCTTCATTTGCCAAGTACTAAAAAGACTCAGCTTTCATGAAAAATGGATTACATGGATCATGCAATGTGTCTCCACTGTCACCTACTCCTTCCTGATCAATGGGTAAGCGCAAGAAAGCATTAATCACATAGATGTATCCGCCAAGGAGACCGCCTTTCACCATACATCTTTATTTTTTGCGGTTAAGTCCTCTCTGGACTCTGCGTGAAAGCACTATGGGAGGATACTCTTCCAAGCATTCAAATGGCAAGGGAAGAGCCCAAACTTGAATCATCTGCGCTTTGCTGATGACACCATGATCTCCTGCAAAGCTAACCCACGATGTTGCGCTACCCTTGAAGAAATCCTGCAGAAATAGGGACTGGTGTCAGGGTAATTGATAAACACAAGCAAGTCATCATTTACCTTCTCAGGAAAAAAATTCCAGAATATTAAAACAAGAGTAAAGAATGCACTTGTTATTCAGAATTAAGGGGGTGTTGACAAATATCTTGGCCTGCCAGAGTACTTTTGTAGATGCATTAAAGATTACTTCGCCACTATTGGGAACCGCATCAGAAAATGGACACTAAGCTGGTCTTTTAAGTTCCTTTTGAGCGCCAGAAAGTTAACTCTCCTTAAGTCCGTCCTGGCTACCATGCCAACCTACGCTATGTCCTGCTTCCTTCTGCCGATGAGCCTCTACAAGAGGATCCTGTCGACGCTCACAATGTTTTGATGGATGTAAACCTCGAAAAAAAATGTGTTGGTTAGCATGGGAAAATTAATATTTTTAAAGAAAATAGGGGGCTTTGGTTTTCGAGATATTTAAACCTATAATATAGCCATGTTAGTGTCAAACTAAGGAAAAGAAGTGTTCATGTCCGTACAAGTCCGTACACATTCACCTTGGGCTGTACACCAATCAAGAGTACACTCGGTGTGGCTGTACTCCAACGGTTATCTATTGGGAGAAGATACGATCACATGTGTGGTTTAGAATGTAACCGTTGGGATGTGTCACTTTCACTTTCTTGGTATTAGCTCTTTAGTTTATTCATTATGTCACTGTTTTTTTAGGTCTTGTTGTAACCAAGCGATCTATAAGTTTGCATTGGCCTTCATTTGTAACAACTTAACTTAAGGAAATATAATCATCCTTAATTCAATTTCTCATTTCTTGTTCTTCTCTCTTGTTCTTCACTACTTTGATTAATAATTCCGCGAATATTCTAACATGGTATCAGAGCAGGGTTTGTAGATCTGTGGACAACAAGCTCTGGATTCTCATTTCTCTCGTCTCAAAACTCCAGAAAATTCTTGAAACCAAGAACCCTTTTACCCAACGGTCCATAGCCTTTCTCCTCTCTCTTTCAACCTCTTAATCTACTTCTAAACCTCTAAACCACCTCAAACACTTCTAATCTACCATACTTTCATTCATTTACTCACTACCTCACTCATAAATCATTCCTCAAACTCTTTATCCATCAGTCCATAGCTTTGCCCATCGGTCCATAAAGTCAAAACATGGCTATGGAGAACAACAAGCCAATGGCTTTACCAGTTACCCTTAAAGGGGTCAACTACTTGTTGTGGTCAAGAACCACAAGAACCGCCTTGTGTGGAAGAGGTCTTTGGAGTCATGTTTCAAGTGACGCTCCCCTAGTAGCACCACCAGCCGCGGGAGCGGCTATTGTTCCAGCCGAAGAGACCCAATGGTACAAGGAAGACCAGACTGTCCTTGCTTTGTTACAAAGCTCTCTTAGCAACGAAATTTTGGAGGCCTACTCCTACTGTGAAACTGCCAAAGAGCTATGGGAGACTTTGAAGCAAGTATTCGACAATGTTTCCAACTTAAGCCGGGTGTTTGAAGTCAAGAAGGCTATCAACGAGATAAGGCAAGAAGATATGGAATTCACTAAGCACTTTGGAAAATTCAGAGCATTATGGGCTGAACTGGAAATGCTAAGACCAAGTTCAGTAGATCCACTAGTCCTGAATGAAAGAAGAGGGCAAGACAAAGTGTTTGGACTGCTCCTAACTCTCAGCTCAACCTACAATGATCTCATTAAGCACCTTCTCAGAGCAGAACGGTTACCAGCTCTTGAAGAAGTCTGTTCTCAAATCCAAAAGGAGCAAGGATCACTCGGCTTATTTGGAGGAAAAAGGGAACTTGTCTCAGCTAACAAGGGAGCCTACAAGTTTGATGAGAAGAGAAGCTCATTTTGTGATCATTGCAAGAAAAAGGGGCACATCAAAGAGAAATGCTGGATTCTCCACCCACATCTCAAACCAAGCAAATGGAAGGAGGGAAAGGCTAACTATGCAACAGAAGAGGCTATTCACAAGGGCGAGTCCTCTAAGTCAGTCATTGGAGAAGAAGGGGCAGCTATCTCATCTCAATTTGTGACAAGATCAGACTTAGATGCCCTGATCAAAGCGCTTAAAGAATCTGGTAACACTCTTGGTACCTCCTTTCATGTGATGAAACAATATGGTAATTCTTATAGTTCTTCATATACACTTAAGACTAAGCCATTAATTGTAGATTCAGGAGCGTCACATCACATGATTAGTGACTTAAACTTGATTAGTAATATAAAACCAACAGTAGGTAATGTTGAGATTGCTAATGTTGAGATAAAGGTGCATATTAAAGGTGTAGGAGATTTAAAACTCTTTGATAGATCATCTAAAGCGTTTTACATGCCCACCTTTACCTCTAATCTATTATCTGTAAAGAAAGCTACAACTGATTTAAATTGCATTGCCATTTTTGGACCTAATGATGTGTGCTTTCAGGATATTAAAACCAGCAAAATGCTTGGAAAGGGATTACTAAGGATGATCTATATGTTCTGGAAGACACTAAGCTTTTATCTTCTGCTAATAATGTTGTAGTTTGTGCTAATAATATGATTTGGCATGCTAGATTAGGACATCCTCATGCTCGTGCATTGAGTCTTTTATTACCTAAAGCTGTTTTTAAAAATGATGAATGTGAGGTTTGTATCTTAGCAAAACATTGTAGAACTGTGTTTCCCAAGTCCTCTACTATCTATGAAAAATGTTTTGATTTAGTGCATTCGGATGTATGGACATCACCGTGTGAATCTAGAGATCAAAAAAAATATTTTGTCACCTTTATAGATGAAAAATCTAAGTATACTTGGGTAACTCTTCTCCCATCAAAGGATAGAGTCTTTGAGGCATTTAAAAATTTTCAAAATCATATAACTAACCATTTGAATGCCAAGATTAAGATTTATAGATCAGATAATGGAGGAGAGTACACCAGTAGCGTTTTCAAAGAATATCTCACCTCACATGGCATCATTCACCAAACCAGCTGCCCCTGCACACCTCAACAGAATGGTGTAGCTGAGAGAAAGAACAGACACTTAATGGAGGTGGATAGATCCATGATGTTTCAGTATAATGTACCAAAGTGTTTTTGGGGAGATGCTGTTCTTACAGCTTGCTACTTAATCAACCGGATTCCCACCAGAGTTCTCAATGACTCATCACCTTATGAGGTACTCAACTCAACTAAACCCTCTCTTGATCACTTACGGGTGTTTGGTTGTGTTTGTTTTGCCTTAATTCCAGGGGATCATAGAACAAAGCTGGAAGCTAAGAGCATGAGATGTATGTTCATTGGCTACTCCACTACTCAAAAGGGGTACAAATGCTACAATCATATTACACGTCGGGTTATAGTCTCTCGAGATGTCAAGTTCCTGGAATCAGAAAGCTTCTACCCTAAACAACCGTGGGAAGACTTACAAGGGTTCTCTACCTCTACCTCTGATAGAGCTACTAACCTGCGGCTCCTCTTAGATCATCTTGGTGTAACAACACCTACATCCTCTACCGGAGCTCCTACTGTTGATCCTGAGGGGGAAAATGGTTAACAAACAGCTGAACAAACAGACTTGGAGACCCAAGCGAACGATCATGATCAAGCAGAAGCATCTCCGGAATGATCTACACTAGTTCACTCTTCGGAGCAGCCGAGATCATCACCATCTCCTCATGTACCGCTAAGAAGAAGTCAACGCTTAGAGCGCTTACAACAACCAGCAGAACAAGCACCTGTCCCAGCTTCCTTAAGGAGAAGCACAAGAGCAAGACAGGATCCATCCAATTGGGTTAACACAAGGGTGTACTACAATGGCAATGCAGTAGCTCATCCTACTCAAGCGGTGTGTTTCTTTGCTCGATTTCCAAAGGAGCATCAAGTTTTCATGGTAGCGCTAGAGCAAAGCCATGTTCCTAAGACATATGAAGAAGCCATAGAGTATGAGGTATGGCGTGATGCAATAAGTGAAGAAAGAGGGGCTATGGAGAGAAATCACACTTGGGATGAGGCTACATTGCCTAAAGGGAAGAAAACAGTTAGCTCAAGATGGGTGTTCACTATCAAGTACAAAAGCAATGATGAAGTAGAAAGGTATAAGGCTCGGCTAGTCGCTAGGGGCTTTACTCAGACCTATGGAGAAGACTATGGAGACACCTTTGCACCAGTGGCTAAGCTTCACACCGTTAGAGTGGTCATCTCACTTGCAGTTAATCTAGAATGGGATCTTTGGCAAATGGATGTGAAGAACGCATTCCTGTAAAGAGAGCTTGAGGAGGATGTCTATATGACACCACCACCAGGCGTGGAAGAAGACGTCACTCGTGGCAAAGTGCTAAGGCTGAGAAAGGCTATATACGGTCTTAAGCAATCACCAAGAGCATGGTACCACCGGCTAAGCAGAGTTCTATTCGATAGAGGATTCAGCCGATCAGAAGCTGACCACACCTTATTCACACTCACTAGCCAAGAAGGTATAGTAGTCATTCTCATATATGTAGATGATATAATCATCTCTGGGAATGACAAGGTAAACATTCTAGCTACTAAAGCCTATTTAAAGAAAGTGTTTGATATTAAAGATCTAGGTGAACTCAAATATTTCTTAGGTATTGAAGTTTGTAGATCTAAAGAAGGCTTATTTCTCTCACAAAGAAAATATATGCTTGACATGTTGAATGAGACAGGAGACCTTGGAAATAGAGTAGCTAAAACCCCTCTTGAAGATAGCTACAAAGTGGACCGAAAGGGGGAGCTAGATGATGAACCCTTTGAAAATGTCACACAGTATCGCAAGATGGTTGGTAAGCTGATTTATCTTACCATAACTAGACCTGACTTGTGTTTTGCTGTGAATCAGGTCAGTCAATACATGACAACTCCAAAGGTGTATCACTGGAACATGGTCAAGCGTATTCTCAGCTATGTTCAAGGAACAATAAGTCATGGCATTTGGATGGGTTGCAATGGAAGTTCAGAGATTGTGGGATATTGTGATGCAGACTAGGCAGGAGATCGTATAGATAGGAGATCTACCACCGGCTATTGCACCTTCATTGGTGAGAACTTAGTTACTTGGAAGAGCAAGAATCAAAATGTAGTGGCATGTTCTAGTGCAGAACCTGAATACCGAGCTATGAGGAGATTAACAACAGAGCTAATGTGGATAAAGAATCTACTTAGAGATCTTGGATGTGAGACAAAGACTCCGATCACAATGCACTGTGACAATCAAGTGGCAATGCACATTGCATCCAACTCGGTCTTTCATGAAAGAACCAAGCACATTGAGGTAGATTGCCACAAGGTTAGAGAACAAGTCCAGCTTGGAGTCATTCTGCCATGCTACACAAAGAGCTTGGACCAACTGGCCGATATCTTCACCAAGGCTGCCAACCAGAAGACATGCGAGTTCATCCTCCCCAAGATGGGACTCGTTGACATCCCAGCTTGAGTCCACCTAGCCGTGGTTATCACACTCTTTTTCCCTCTATGTAGTTTTGTCCCATGAGGTTTTCTACATTGAGGTTTTTAACGAGGTGATCATTCATGGCTCCAAGCTTTACCATTCACCATGGTTAAAGCTTGAGGGGGAGTGTCAAACTAAGAAAATGAAGTGTTCATGTCCGTACAAGTCCGTACACATTCACCTTGGGTTGTACACCAGTCAAGAGTACACTCGGTGTGGCTGTACTCCAACGGTCATCTTTTGGGAGAAGATAAGATCACATGTGTGGTTTAGAATGTAACCGTTGGGATGTGTCACTTTCACTTTCTTGGTATTAGCTCTTTAGTTTATTCATTATGTCACTGTTCCTTTAGGTCTTGTTGTAACCAAGCGATCTATAAGTAGGCATTAGCCTTCATTTGTAACAACTTAATTTAAGGAAATAAAATCATCCTTAATTCACACTCTCTTTTCTTGTTCTTCTCTCTTGTTCTTCACTACTTTGATTAATAATTCCACGAATATTCTAACAGTTAGAGGGAAGCTAGCTTGGAAGATCCTCACCAATCTGGATAGTCTACTTGCAAGGATCGTAAAAGGCATATACTATAATAATGGTGACTTCCTTGAAACTATACTTCCCTTTACTAGCTCAAGGGATCTTGGAGGGAAGAGATCTTCTAAAATCCCATATGGGAAAGACTATTGGAAGTGGTGGATCCACCCGAGCCTGGTCTAGCCCTTTGATCTCTTTTTCCCATTAACTCATCCCCCACAGATCTATACCGGAAGTATCTATTAACTTTAAAGTCTCTGAACTTCTAAATAATGTTTCGAAGGAATGGGACATATCTCGAGTGGATAAGGAATATCATAATTTAGCACAAGATATCCTGAGCATTGCCCCAAGTAAAATGGTTGCGCATGACAGGTTCATCTGGCTACCTCAAGCAAATGGAGAGTATACTAGTCGATCGGGCCATCACGCCGTAAGAGACTCAAAAATTCCACTAACCACACCGCCTTAACGCTTTGAAAACTTCAACTGGATTCTGAATGTCTGAGCAGAGAATTTCTCACCCAAGCTGAAGCTCTTTTTATGGAAAATTCTGCAAAATACAGTTCCCATTTGTGAAATTTTAGCAAAAAAAGAACTTTTATCGAATATAAATTGCATTAGATGCGGATTACCAGAAACAGTCACCCACCTTTTCTTCCAATGCGAGTTTGCAAAAAGCGTCTGGAGAGAAGCACTCCTCAAAGATACCTTGGACCTCTCCCATCTGACTTAATTTGCAGAAGAACTAATAGCATCCCATACTACAACACCTCTTCCCCAAAAGCAGATCTTCACCCCCACACCCCCCCCCCCCCCCCCCCCCCCCCCCCCCCCCCCCCCCCCCCCCCCCCCCCCCCCCCCCCCCCCAAAAAAAAAAACCATCGTCAAAGTCACAGTAGACACCCGAGATTGGATACTCGCTCAAGTCATGCTGGAGAAACTTTCACCAACAAGTCGCTTCACTTACCCAAACCCAATTAGTGGTATACCTTGAGATACACTCCCATGCAGCACTGATGCATCTTGGAATTCGAGCACTAGGACAGCGGGATTATGTTCGATCTTTCAATAACAAACCGGTATATATCTTACTCAGGGATCCCAATCGAAGAGAGTCATCAGATCTCCACTCATGGATGAGGCTCTTCCTGTTTAGAGGCCTTACAACATGCAAGCACCCTCTGCGTCTGCAAAATCTGTCACAAATCAGTTTTACAAGTGCTCATCCGAGCAATCAACACCGGTAACAGATCGACGGAATTCTACGGAATCTTTTCTGATATCAACGATCTATTTACTAATTTTCATTTTATCTCTTTCTCCTTTATTCCCAGAAACTTTAATTATCTAGCTGACAGTCTAGCTAAAATAGTTTTTGTATCTACATCAGTTGTATAAATTGATATAACTATTGGGCTATAGACTTTTTTTTTTAATATATGTTAAGTTGATAAAACAAAATCTGCTAAAAAAAATTGAATTTGTTAAGAAATTTTTTTTTTAAAAAATTATTTTTCTATTATTTATAAGAAAAATGAGTAGAATAAAATTATTTTCTATCATTTCTGTTACACTATTTTTTATTCCAATGGCTTCTTTTTCACTAATTCTCCTAGTATCATTTGCACCCATAAATTTTTTAAGTGGCCAAACTAACAATTTGTAAACATTTACATTTTATCTTGTTTTTTTTGTTGTTGTTCATTTACATTTTATCTAAATGTTGTGTTTGAACATGAAAACGAACATACCTTAATTATACTGAAACGTAAAATAATTATATAATTTGTGTTAGAATTAGTAACACACTATTCACTAATTTGTTAGTACCTAGAATTGAAGACATATCAAAGTTAAAGTTATAGAATGTGATCCCAGTTTTAACAATTAAAATGTTATATATATATATATATATATATATATATGCAAATTACGAAGGTGCGCCTCGAAAGGAACTTATCCTATATTGACTTTCATGTATAACTTTCACCATCTGACTTTTACAAGCAACTAAGGTTTATTATAAATATATCTGAGATTATGACTACTTAACCTATAATAAGATCAAAAGTCTTCTTCCTCTACCGACACATCTCAACGCTATTTTGTTGATAATACCTACCAGATTTTGTTGTTGTTTTTCTTCCCGCAAACCAGATCTAGTTATATATATGTTTTCCAGTTGCATTATTATTCTCTTACAGTTAATATTAAGGAACATCGACACTAGTTATCATTAACCAAACACAGAGCGTTATATCGATAAGATTCATGTTTTCTAATGATTATGCAATTATAAGTGAAACTTATTCGCTCTCAATAATTAAACGGACAGAATGTTCTTCGCAATTGATAACTGACACGACTTAATTAATCTTTCCCTTTCAATATTTCCCCCCACTTAGAATTTTGTCGGCAAAGCATATATTTTTTTTTTGTTAAAGGATTTAGCAAAGCAAAGCATATTTCTATATTCATCATGTAAGTTGTTTGATTATATTTATTTTGATGAAAATGATAAAAGCAATTGAATTTTATGAAATATATCGTAGAAATTCTATAAATTAATAAGTTTTATTTTATTTTTGAGTGGACTGATTTAAAATATAACACAAATTAATAAAATAATATATTTTTAAGAAATTTATGTTAAAAATACGATTATAAATTAATAATTACTATAAAAATACAATTATGATAATCTACTAAAATAGGAATATATTATTATTTATTTTTTATTAAAATTCAAATATTGTTACAACTCATCTATAATTTTAAAATATAAAATTTGAAAAGATTGTAAAATTTAAGAAAATAGTATTTTAATTAATGATTAATAAATATTTAATTTTATTCAAAATTGATAAATTAATAACTCTAAAATTAATCAAATATCAAATGTACAATATTATTAATTTATAGAATTTCTACTGTGTTTCTAATATTCAATAATTATTTTTTAAATCATTTAGTTAAAGCATATATTATTAGATTTGTCATAACCTTCTATTTTTCTCTAATAATTTTTTTATTAATTTTAAATCAAGAATACAAAGTCACAATACAACACTTTCGAAAAACAATTACTCAAATCTTCTGTACCAAAACAATTTCGACTTTTTAATTTGTTTTTCTTTCGACTTAATCCCAAAAATATATTTTTAGTGTGTTTAAAAGTTTAGTTTACCCTAAATAACTGTAACAAGGGCCAATCCATTACAAACCTATTAGATACAAAAAAACTAGTAATGAAAAAAAATGGTTTTAGTATGTGTATGAGGACGAAATTAACTAACTATTACTAACTATTGGTCAAATTAGCATAATGTTGACTAGCAGTTATTGATCGATTCGATAGAGAAATATGCGACTTTTTCCCAACTGATTTTAATGTCCGTTTCTAAGACTTTCTTTTTGGTATGAATTCAGGTCCAGATCGAGTCGTACACAATATAGTTGCAATTTACTGATCAATTCTTAAATTTCTGTATGCTTTTAGAACACTGTTAAATATACATACACTACAAGAAAACAGACATTCTGACGGCATAATTTCTGTCGAAAATTTTCTGACGGAAATTCGATACAATTCTGATGGATATTTCCGTTTGTCGGATTTCTATCGAAAATTTTCGACGGAATTCTTATCGTTAGAAATATCCGTCAGAAATCCATCAGAAACGTCAGAATTTCTCAGATAGTTGCCTTTTAAAAACAGTTGTTACATAGCTGTTGGAATTTTAAAATCCGTCAAAAATTTTCGAAGGGAATTCTCAGATAGTTGCCATTTAAAAATAGCTGTTTTTATAGCCTTTTTGTAGCCGTTGGAATTTTTAAAATCCGTCAAAAATTCTCATACATTGGCCTATTTAAACCCTTCTCCTCTCCTTCTCTCATTCATATAACAAGCTAAAATCCAAAAAAATTGTTTGACAATGTCTTCTTCGAATCGTTTTAAAAAATTTAGGCCGTGGATAGACAAATCTTCGAACGATCCAATGACGGGATAAATTACAGATGAGTTTGCAGAAGATCTACATCAATTCATTCAATTCGCATCAAACCAGGAGATAACATTACAGTCTGGTAAGATGTACTGTCCATGTAGTATATGTGGGAATAATAGATTTATGTTGGTATCTTCTGTTCAAAATCATATAATTAGACGAGGATTTATATCGGGTTATAAGATTTGGTATTCGCATGGAGAAAATGATTCAATGTTTAGTTTTGCTAGTACTAGTGAACATTGCCCTGGAGATAGGTTAGAAGAACCTAGAACGGAAGTAGATGAACAGTTACGTACTATCAATATGATTAATGATGCATTCCGTAAAAATATACCATTGTTTGTTAGATTGATAGATCTGTGATTTATTTATTTTGTATAATTGTTTTTTTTGCAATTTTGTTAAAATTATCTTACATAATTACATTTTTCCTAATTGTTATAATTTTTAATTTATATAATTATGATTTTTGAAATGTTTACTTTAAAATTGTTTTTCGGCAATTTTATTATAATTATTTTACATAATTACATATTATTTTTGCCAATTTTATTATAATTTTTTATATAATTACGAGTTTTCATAATTTTTATAATTTTATGACAATGTTTTTTATTTATATTATCTAATAAAATTTAATCATACCATATTGTTATTAATTTAAAATGTATTACAATATTTTTAGGGCATTCTATAATTATTTTAGATCCCAAGATGGTCAGTCTGTAGATACTCCATATCCCGAGTTTCCTTTGGACTTCACTCTCGTTGATAGTTCTACCCTCGGTAACAGTAATGTTGCTTAAGCTCAAATAGACGTAAATGAGATTATAGAGACATATCAGGATAGTAAGACAAGGCGTGATCCTCTTTGCAGAAAGTCGACCTGGTTTGGCTTGGATAAGCGTATCACTAAACACACTTTACATATGTTGCATGTGATGCTTAAGATACCTTACAAAAGGTATTGTAAAATGCCACAAGAAGAAAAAGATATGTGGTTCCGTTCATTCGCGGTAAGTTATTTAATTTTTTTAAATATATCATATTTTTTCAATAAATAATTTCTAATCTTTTTTTTAATATGTAACAATATTATTTTTGGGACCTTGTACACTCCTCTGAGGTGGAAAAGGAATTCCATGCCAGAGTTGCTGTCCAGTATTCAAGGCACATGAATGACTGGAAGCGAAAGTGGAGAAAGGGTGTTGTTGATTGTCCTATCGAGTTGAACAAGACGTGTTGGAAAATTTTCCAAATTTATTGAGCCGAGGCTGCGACGGAAAAACTCTCGAAAAAGAATTCAAAAAACTGATTGAGCGAGCGATGTGGTAAAAGAATATCAACATATAATTCGGGAGCCATGGGTTTTGTTCGGTGAGCAGCAAAAATGGTAAGATTTATAGATGAATTATTTTTCTTACTTATTGTTTAAGCTTTTATAAACTATTTCTTTTTAATATAGGCAAAAAAAAATGGTGGTGTCCATGTCCCTTACTATGACTTTGTGCAAGTTACCCACACCAACCAGACAACAAAGCAATTGCAAGACGGAATTGACATTGACCTGGTTGAAAAAGTTTGTAGAAAAAAAGAAGAACGACTTACTCAGTTATCTCAGCAAGGAACGCCTGTTGAAGGCCTTCCCCGAGAAGAAGTCGACACAATAGTTTTAGAGGTAATTACTCAATTTAAATTTATTTACTTCTGTAAGATTTTATGTAGTTTCTAATAAATATTTTTTATGTTATAGTATACTCCAAAAAGAAAGGGCCGTTTATTTGGATTAGGATGTCTTCCTGAAATATACAAGGCTGGATGTTCATGGGAAAACTCACCTACGGATCGTGAAATTGTATTGGAACAAGAAGTTGCAGAATTAAAGACTAGACGCAATGCAAAAGACGGCGAATTTGAGAAAATGAAGGAGTTTATATCGAGAAAATTTCTAGAAGAATTTTAAATTTTATAATGTATTTGCATTATAATTTATATTTTTGATAATTTTAATTTTAATTTTATTTCCAATTTCTTTTTTTCTTTTTTTCTTTTTTTATTAATTTTTATATAGTCCGTTGGAAATCCGTTAGAATGTCTATCGGAAAATACCGTCAGAAGACCGTCAAAATTTCCATCGGAAAAAGCCCGTTGGAATTCCGTCGGAAATCATCAGTCAGAATCCCATTGGAAATTTCCGATTAATCTATTCTGTTGGAAATGATCCGTCGGAAATTTCCAACAGGATTCTAACTGAACATGCATTTCTGACGATCTACAGGCGACGGTGAAATCCGTCGGAAAACCGTCAGATATACCCATTTCTGACGAATTTCTCCATCAGATCTGATGTGTTTTCTTGTAGTGATATACCGATATATGTGGATAAGTTTTATGATTATCAACTCAAACCTAATTAATTGGCCTTTTTTTACTTGTATATTATTAATTATGTGTTTTTCAGAAAAGTTGGTATCAAATTATAAATGTACTAGGTAAATACCCGCGCTACGCTGCAGAGTAATTTTTAATTATAAATTAAATTACAGAAAATTATATATAAAATTAAAATTTTACATATTATATTTTTTGTTATTGCAATATAACTAAAACTTACATATTTTGTTGTTGTTGTCAACATCTTAAAAATTTGTTTTTGCTTGAAAAACTATCTTCGTCTGTTTGTATGCGAGCTGATTGCTTCGTACATTTAACCCTTTGATTTTCATTATTGTTCTCTGGTCTCCTCTTTCCCGTTATAAAGTTTTTTTTCTTTTTGTGAACTTAACATTACATATTGCATATGTTCCTATATATTTTTAGGGGTTTTTCACTAAAACCCCTCAACTATAAGTCAGTTAATAAAAAATCCCATTGTCTATAGTACTAAGGGTTTGAGGGGTTTTATTCTTTATTCATATTTACTTGAGGAGGTTTTTCATTAATTTTTTTGAAATTTTGCAAAACACATGTCGTTTTTTACAACCTAAAATGCATAGTTTTAATTTAACGTTAGCTGTTGTAATTTTAGCAGTATTATAGACGGGGAGATTTTTTTATTAAGAAACTTATAGTTAAGGGGTTTATACATTAAATCTATAGTTGAGGAGATTTTCTTTGATTAATCTTCAGTTGAGGGTTTTTTTACTAAAAACCCTATTTTTTACTCATTTTAATATATAGATTGGAGCAGCCTTATTCTCGAAGCTGAAAGCTTAGTCCAACCCAGTTTGGTTTTTATTTCCGAGTAACTTTCTTTTCTTTTCTCTCTTTCTTTACCTGAAATAAATAATGTATCAATAATTACAAACCCAGGGATAGATATTCTCCATAGCTGGAAACCCGCTCCAGCAGTTGGCCATCCGAGTCAATTACAAAGGAAACGCTATACAATTGGAAAGGCTTTCATACGATGAGCATTATCAGGCAAGTTATTGATTTTTCTCTGAATTGGAACAGCACAGATATATATGTTCGTTTGATCGTCGATGTAATTGAGCTGTTTAATCTCCCGTACAACATCTTAAACCGCTGATCCAACACCGACATTTGGTTTCTCTGATTGCTTAGCTGTTACTGTGATGAGAACAATTAGATGATACTGATTTATGAGTATATGAAGAATGGAACTGTAAAGAGTCATCTTTACGGCTTGGGTCTTCCTAGCTTGACTTGGAAACAATGGCTTGAGATTTGCATTGCTGCAGCTAGAGGGTTGCATTACCTACACACTGGTGACTCGAAACTGGTGATTCACATCGGTTAAACCGAAAAATTAAATCAGTATCTGGCTGAACCGAAACATAAACCAAACATTTAAGCCAAATCTCAAACAGAGTGAACCAGCGACGGTAAACTCAAGTGGCTCAGAACTAAACTTCGATCGACGAGTGTAAACGGCTTCTCCTCTCCAGTTAAAAAGTGAAGATGAAGCTTAGGGTTGTGTATCGTAAAGTCTTTGATTACATCCGTTACAATCTCAAAGAAATCGTCTTACCTTCTTCACTTCCTGATCCTCCTCACGTCGTAAAACGCCGCAAGTTGACCTGGCACGAGCGATTTCTAGTGAGCTTCCTTCCTTTGAAATTTTGCGTAGTCTTCTACATCCACGGTTTGGGTGTTCTAAAATTTCTTACAAGGATAAGCAAGTTCGCTTATTTTTGCCGTGCTTAATGTTATTGTGGAACTCTGTTTGGTTTTCTTCTGTCCAATTTGTAGTGAATGAATCCTTCAGCTACGTCTTTAATCATCATTGTTTGCATATACATTAAGGGGAAAACTCTTATGCGAAGAAAACAAAAAGAATGTTGCAGATATATTATCTACAATGTGAGATTTGGATATTCTCTATAGCTGAATCTATGAAAATATAGAGACTCCTATTGTGAATCTATGAACACTTCTACAGATGAAACCCAAATAGGATCCTAAGTACACTTAGCTTTAACATAATCTTAGAGAAGCAAAACTTAGATTCATGATGAAAAACATGAAGCCAAAGATAATCTACACTTTCAAACAGTTCAACAGTTAACCCAAAACAATACTATCACTAAACTTACAGACTCACAAACGCAAGCCAGAATTTCAAATCAGAATTCCATAGACGCATGCCAACCTTGCATAGAGGATAAACGATATCTAAGTTTATCAAAAATGCAGAACTAAGGTATATACCCATCTCTTTCTGCAAAAAATCAAAATTGGAACATTTCTTATTTCTTCATGGTATATGAAACGATTCTCGTTCGATAGTAAAATCCAAAAAAACGAAAATTTGAGAAATTTGAAGATGATTCACAATAAACGTCACCTGAAAATCAGCTCAGGGACCTGTTGTGATCTTAATATTTCAGAGCTATTTCAAACGTTTTCACCACCTTGCTTCTCTTTTTTCACCACAATTGCAACTGATCCCCTCGTCGACCCCGAGATGTTGACCTAGAGACCTCTTGCCGGAGTTGCGCAGGAGTAAGGTAACATCGAAAATATCGGAGGAGCTCTCAGTAATCTCATTAGAACATCAAATTTGGGTTGAGCTATCTAATGTGTTTGTGCTATCAAAACAATAAAATGAGCTAAGAATAGTTTTTTTGACCCAGATGAATTGAAAACATTTTTTAGATAAAATGTGGGCTTTTTTATAGATTTTAATTTTAGTTATGTTTTTTTTTGACCCAGATGAATTGAATTTTTTTTAAAATGAGCTGTATTATTGAAATGTTTTAATTGGTGAATTTATTTTCTGAGGTGTCAGCTTCTCAAAAATTAAAAAATCTGATCTGTCAACTTATGGAGAGACTTGAGTGTTATTGTAGTAAAATCCAAAAATACGAAAATTTGAGAAATTTGAAGAGGATTCACAATAAACGTCACCTGAAAATCAGCTCAAGGACCTGTTGTGATCTTAATATTTCAGAGCTATTTCAAACGTTTTCACCACCTTGCTTCTGTTTTTTCACCACAATTGCAACTGATCCCTTCGTCGACCCCGAGATGTTGACCTAGGGACCTCTTGCGGAGTTGCGCAGGAGTAAATGAACATCGAAAATATCGGAGGAGCTCTCAGTAATCTCATCAGAACACCAAATTTGGGTTGAGCTATCTAATGTGTTTGTGCTATCAAAACAATAAAATGGGCTAAGAATAATTTTTTTTGACCCAGATGAATTGAAAATATTTTTAGATAAAATGTGGGCTTTTTTATAGATTTTAATTTTAGTTATGTTTTTTTTTTGACCCAGATGAATTGAATTTTTTTTTAAATGAGCTGTATTATTGAAATGTTTTAATTGGTGAATTTATTTGCTGAGGCGTCAGCTTCTCAAAGATTAAAAAATCTGATGTGTCAACTTATGGAGAGACTTGAGTGTTATTGTTGTATTGATTTGTGAAAAATAATTTTATTATTCCGTTTCATATATATCACTCTAAAATCAGTAGTAAATTTAAGATCTTTACGTATTATTGTTATTGTAGATACTACTTATATCAAATGTTAATTTAAAATCAGTTGATTATTGTTTGGGAAAAAATACCGGCCCAAAAATTTTAGATACAATAAATTTTAATAGTTTAAAGGTCTAACAAGGGAGTAAGCTTACTTACTAAAGTGAAAACATGTAAAACTAGGCCAAAGCTTTAAAACCATTCAGTATAAAAGTTATAATAAAAATTAGTTATGATAAAAAAAATAGTTAAAACTAACCTGAACATTTAATACCAATTCCAACTGCGAACTGATCAATTATTCAAATAAAGAATAATTTAATGTTCTGACCCAAAAAGAATATATAGCAATAAATAAAATTATTGCAAAATCAAGAAAAAAAATAGAGACATTAAACATTGTTTTAGAAACTAAAAAACAAAAGAAAGAACAAGCATCAAGGTTCAAGGGATAACTTTTTCTATCTACAACACTAATCTTTCTATATTTATATCACTCAAATTTTTACTTTTTTTATTTTGTTCTTAATCTATCGTTTCAATTCATATTCATTTTCTTTCTCTTATAAATGTTTATCATCAATAATAAAGCTATTTATTCATATTTTTTTGGTTATTTTGCTTATACAATTAAGTTGAAACCATTTTCGCATATGATTTGAACTAGGTATTTACCCACACTATGTTGCGGGATATTTTTCTAAATTTTATATAATTTTTCAATATAACAAAATTATTTTTATAATATAAATGAGTATTATATTTTTTATTAGCTTACGTTACGTATTTATATGTTTTAAATCTGAATAAATATTATATATTTTTATTTTTTTTTATTTTTCAAAATTATAATTTGCTATTAAATTTGTTTAGCTAACTAATTATAAATGTATATATAAGATTAAAGCAATAAATTTTTAGTACCTTCATGCTTATGGCAAATATAATATATTTTCTCCAATAAATTGTCACTTGATCCTCTTTTGTAATTATGTAAAGCAAAATACTATTTAAAAATAAATTATTAATTAATATGATTAACTTGAATTATAAAATTTATTTATTTATCAAATAGTTATTATAAACATATATTTCTATAACTACCAAACTATAATCAATAACATTCATATCAAACCATTGTCATTGCTTTAGAACAAAATAGAAAATTATGTTTGAACTGTTCAAATATCGTTTTAGTTGAAGTTAAATAATTAAATTTGTTTACTGTCAGCATACTTTAACTTGGAAATTTAGTATAGAGAAATTTCATCTTCTTACAAAAACCGAGAAATCGTATTTTTCGTCAAAACCTAATAACTTCATTTTCCTATTAAACTGAGAAATCGCCTATTTCCGCCAAAAAAAAAATTGTTTTCTCGTAAAATCTAAAACCTAAAATTTCATTTTTCTGTGAGAACCTGTGTTTTTACGCCAAAACCGAGAAATTATGTTTTTTCACAAAAATCAAAAGATTTTATCTTCCTACAAAAACCAAAAAAAAATTGTATTTTCCCGTCAATACCGAAAAATTAATTTTTCTGAAAAAAACTGAGAAATCGTCTATTCCCGCCAAAACCAAAAAATTCATTTTCTCGTCAAACCAAGAATCACGCTTTCTTACAAAAACAGATAAACTACAATTTCCTGCGAAAACCAAAAATTGTATTATCTCCCATAAAATTGTGTTTTTCTGCGAAAACTAAGAAATTGTTATGTTTTTATCTGTTCAATTTTTTGCTGATGTGTGAGCTTCTTAAGCATAGTTGATGCTGAGCCTACACTTGTTTCAATCATATACGTCTCTGCAAACGAACAAATAGCTAAAAAAAAATTTTATAAACAAAAATTAATAAAAAAAATATTTGGGTTTTTAATGGGTTTAAGTTTAGAAATTAAAATAAGTAGATGAGTTGTATTAATAAAATATTTTGATTGGTGATTATTTTGCTGAAGGGTCATGTTTATAAAGCTTTAAAAAGCTGATGTGTCATCTCTAGGAGAGACACGGGTGTTATTATTGTATTGATTCTGCTTTCTGAGAATCACTTATTTTAGTTTATAGCATATTTATTATTAGAAGACGATCCAAAATTTCAATTTATTTCTAATTACAAATATCAAATAGAGTAGTTTTTGCTATAATAACAATATTATGTATATTATTTGAAGATCACTTTTAGTTTAAGATATAATTAAAAAATAATATGAAAACAAGTAGAAAACAGAAACATAAGGAAAATGATTTATTTCCCCACCATAACTATTGTATAGCACCAGATGAAGCCCAAACTATACCTTCTTTCTAGATATCCCTCATATAAAAGTTAAAGACCCAGATATCCCCGAATTAAAAGTTGAAAACTTATATCTCCACCAAATTAAAATCGAGCCGTTAACCATGGTTTTAGATGGTTTACTGTTTTGAGAAAAACCATAAACCACAGTAAACTAATAATAAACCTAATTATGACCCGATTACACATCCTAAACCAACAAATTGACCCGATTACTCCTAAACCAATATTATCCCGAGAAATTGATTAAACCCCTTTTGCCCAAAAATTCCCAAATCACTAACCCCAGATTCTAAATCGTGCCCAGAAAAACTTCAATCGCAAAAGCTTGAAAGCTTGAATTCCTTGGATTTAGTGACTCGAGAGGGTGCAGACGACTTCGATGAAGAAGCACGCGAGCGAGAAGACTTTCACATCGAGCAGCTTATCCAAGAGTTCGTGGATGAACCTCCAATTCTCCATGACGTTTATCCTGAAACTGAAAGCGATAGTGAAGAAGAAGAAGGCGAAGAGGGTGAAGAGGGTGTTAGACAAGAGAGACAAAGACAGCCAATCCATATTCGACGTGGTGATGGAAGATTGTACAAAAACCAGACAATTTTCAATGGCGTTGCTTTCAAAGAGTGTGTTCTGGATTATGCCTTAAGAACATGTCAAAATGTGAAGCAATACAGGTACGATAAGGATAAATTTGGCTTCAAATGTGCTGGTGGTGATAGTAGAGAAGACAGCAAAGGTTGTGCGTGGCAAGTATATGCTTCAATTCTTCCTCGTGATTCAATGTGGAAAATTAGGGTGTTTATAGATGAGCATAGTTGTACACCTAATGGAGAATGTGAGATGTTTAAGGTTCTTGTGATTGCTAGGATGTTTGTTGATAAGATTAGAGAGGTACCCGATTATTATATACCGATGAAGATTGAGGAAATAGTGATGGAAAGATGGAAAATTGTTGTATCTAGGCCTCAATGTCAAGCTGCTAGGAATAAGGCAATTAGGTAGATTGAATATGAACATGATAACCAGTTTGCTCGTCTTCAAGATTATGCTGTTGAGGTGCAAATTTCGAATAAAGATTCGACTGTGGAGATTGATACTCTGAAAAACGCAGAAGGTCAGGATGTGTTTCACAGTATCTACATCTGCTTTGATGTAATCAGAAGAACATGGAAACAGACTTGTAGGCCGCTGATTGGAGTTGATGGGTGCTTTGTAAAAGGGAAAATCAAGGGACAGATATGTGTTGCTCTAGGTAGAGATGCCAATAATGCTATATATCCAATAGCATGGGTGTTGTACAAGTGGAAAACACAGACAACTGGTGTTGGTTTGTGAGGAAGGTGAAGGCTGACTTGGGACTAAACGATGGTGATGGATATATCATGATATCTGATCGGCAAAAGGTAAATAAATTCGCTTGATCATAAACCTTTACTTCTAAACGATGGTGATTGCATATTTTATTTGCCTTAACTGGGTTTTCTGTTTCTGGGTTTAATCAAAGCGGTTAATGAGGAGTTGCCAGAATGTGTGCCAGACATATCTATGGAAACCTGATGAAGAATCATGGGAGCAAAAAACACATGGAGCCGTTGATATAGAACTTGGCATGGAGCTACAATGAGGCTGAATTTCTACAGAATTTGGACAGGCTGCGCAACTATGACATTGGTGTATACGATGATCTGATGAAGACAAACCCACGACGCTGGTGCAGGGCTTACTACAAGAGAGGAAATTATTGTGAAGATGTGAAAAATAACTCCACAGAATTATTTAATAAGACGAACAACAATGCAAGGGAGAAGGCGTTTGTTCCTATGCTAGAGACCATAAGAAGATTGGCTATGGTACACATTGTAAGAGATCAGCCATATCTCATGATCACAAAGGTATTGTTCTCTTTTCATCTGCAATTTCAGTGATTTCGTGTTGGCAGGATAAGATTTAGATTCATAGATTTTCAATTCAGATGCTTTCTTCTGAACAGCTTGATGATTGTTTCCAATTGTGTGAATCGTTTGTGTTGCTGCTGATCGTTTATAGCTTCTTTAGTTTAAGCGTATGTGTTCTCTTTATGCGTTTGATGTAAGTGTTTTCTTTTGTTTGCTTCTTTCAGGGATTTGTACACCATATGTAACTAAGCTTCTTGCAGCCAAACATGAGAAAGCTTCTTTGAGCACTATTAGTGGAGGTACAAATGGATATTGTGAAGCAAGGTTTAGTGGTTGTAGTTATCGTGTCAACTTGGAGAAGAGGACTTGCAATTGGGACTTTTTGTTGCTTGAAGTTTGACATTTGTGGCATTCCTTGCGAATATGCATATGGCGTGATTATGGTGAAGAAACTTGTTCCTAAAGACTTTGTTTGTCACTGGTTTCGTACAGCAATGTGAGGAAGAACTATGAAGAAGGCCCAATTCTAGTGAGAGGTGCACGATTCTGGCCATAAACAGATCATCCAAATGTACATATTCCACCTGAACCTGATCAACCTGGCATGAAAAAGGTAACTAAAGCTTCTAAGAAGAGGAAGAATGGCGTTAATGAATCTCCCACCAAAAAGGCACCAAAAGAGAAAAAACGGATTATGCATTGTGGCATTTGTGGTGAAGCTGGTCACAACTGCAGGTTTCACAAGAAAAATCAGGATATGGTTTGAGCTTTGAGCTTTGATTGCATTTATGGTTTATGGATTTGCTTTGTGTTTTTGTGGTTTAACATGTCTTTATGGTTTTCATTTATTGCAGGCTTCTCAAGGTAAATCCTCTCAAAGCACTGTCACTCAAAGTAAATCTTCTCAAGCCACGGAGCTGGTGTAGCAACTTATGGAGGATCACATTAAGCTAAGAAGAAGGAACTAATGTAGGATGAAGAAAGAAATTGATGTAGGGTTTGTTTATTTGGTTTATTTGTGTTTCTTGGAGATGTTTTGGATATCTTGGAGATGTTTTGGATTATGAGTACTGATATCTCGGATTAAGCTTTTTTGACCACTTTTTGGTGAACCATTTTCGATGGCAATGGATGGTCTTGATATCTTTTGTTTCTTTTGTGTATTCGAGATTGTCTATTTCACATGACTAAAACTATGTTATGTCTTAAACATTACAAAGCTAAAAGAACGATAACACACATATATTAATGGGAATCAAGTACTAAGTCTTACAAAAACATAAGAATCTCACAAAAACACAAGAAATGAAAACACATTAGCATCCCAAAACAAATGAATACAACAATCATCATATTCCCTCTTATTCAACCTAGAAGCATAATGCATCCAACAATTAACATGCACCCAATGACAGTAACAATCATCATCTTTTTCATCCTAGATGATGATTCAACCAATACATCTTCCACTCTTTCAAATATCTCCTTCTCGAGCTTCAATTGCACTTTTTCAAACATCTTCTGAATCTATGTTCTCTCTGTTGTAGCCTCTTTCAGCTCTTCCTCAAGTCTCACGATCTTCAATTGCAACGCCTCAATCTCATTTAAGAATGCCTCATCAACCCACTTGAAATTGTGATTATCATTCATGAGCTACAAGAATGATTCATCCATACCAATAAGAATCAAAAGCATCATAACAAAATCGGTACAACAAGGTCATTCAAAGTTCGAATTACCTTCTGAGATACAGCATAGCCACATCGATAGTACCTCCGGTAAGGGTTATGGTCCGATTTCGATATCAACGCCACAATTTGATCTCCACACCAACATCTTTTAGGTACACCAACAACTCTTCCTCTTGCTCGACCATTTGAAGATCCGCTTGAAGCTCCAGACAGATTACTCATTGCGGATTGCAACCTAGAGACAATAAAAAATCCAGACAACAATCAAAAATCCAGAACGAAAATAAACATTCTACAGTATGAAAAAAACAGAAATGAGACAATGAAATTCCACACTAACAATAGAAATACACTCGATTTCGGATATATGTTTGAAGAACAATGGATTTCAGGGTTTTCTATCTGGGTTTACGAACTCGATTTTAGGATTCTTAATAGATTTGGGGATTTCTGATTCTTACTGTTGAGAGTCCGATGTTTGTAGGCAAGAAACGGGTCGGGTTTAGAAGGCTTCATTCGGGTTTCTTTTCCGGGTTTCTCATTCGGTTAACCAACATTGCGTATGGGTTTAATCTTAACCACTGAAACCAATACCGATGGAGATCTGGATCTTTAATTTTTTATATGAGAGATATCTAGAAAGAGGATATAATTTAGACTTCATCCGATACTATATGATATTTCTGGTGGGGAAATAAATCGTTTTCCCAAAAACATACATGTGGGTCTGACTGGTATGTCAGATAAATAACAGAATAGCGGAATAACTGAAAAATTACTAGCAGAATGAACTGAACTGAATAATATTTTAGCTGAATAATTGTGAAACGCTGAAAAGCTACTTTTAGTAGATTAATCACGTTTTATTTTTTTTAGTTATATTTTTAACACGCTAGCGGAATCACGTTTCAAAAACATAAAAAAATATGAAAACGTGAAAACATGATAAATAACATAAATGATAAAAAATAACAGAATCAAATTTTCAAAACGTAAAAACGTAAAAAATCTGCATACCATTCAAACTTATAATAAATTAAATAAACAAAAACATTGGATTGATCCCATTTCTTATCCATGCATGTGACCTCCTATCGGAAATTGACCAAACATGTTACATCTTCGACTTTATCTTTAAAAAAAGAAAAATAATAAACAAAACAGGAAAGAAATGGTTCAATATATTATAACGAAGATAATGTCATTTTCTTATATATATAGATAATACCGCAGAAAAAAATTGTCATTTCCTTTGTTGGGTCGGTTCATTGTACTTTAGTTATATCAGTACACATTCGTCGAAATATATATCATTATATATATTCATCTAATATACTGTGAATATCATACACTAGGCTCGTAAGTGGTATATAAATAAGGTGTATATATATGTAAGGTAGATGATGATTGAAGCTATTGTCCTCTTTTTGACGTGCGAATGAAACGATGGATCGGACCGACAGTTCTATCTACAATCGAAAATCGGTTTCACTAAATAGTACACCAGGCGACGTTCACAGCTTTTACGTGTTACATTTGATTATATATATTTATTTAAGACTATTATGATATTTCCCAACTATATATTAACTATTTCTTCATCTAGATTTGACCCCGTATCGTAAAGATCTAGAAATATTTCGAACGGAATAAAATATTAAAAAGTTAAAAATTTATATTTATTCAAATAGTTATTTTCTTACGTGTTAGATATTAAAAAGTATTATTCTACATCAAAATTTAGAAAAAATTTTAAATAATATATATAAAATATGGACAAATCTATTTATTATCAATTGATTTTAGGTTGAAAACCTATGTAATTAAAGTATAATCCACACAATTCAATCCAATTCAACCTAAAATTGCTACAATCATTGAGCAGGTCCAAAATTAGTGTTGTCGATTTAAGTCCATCAAAGTAGTCATTATCTTGAAGAAATGTATTAGAAAATATTATCTCACATCAGAAATTGAAAAAAGTACTAATTAATATATAAAAAGCATAGGTCAATTTACTCATTAACAATTAGTTTTGGGTTAGAAATTCCTATAACTTAACACTAAATATATATAGAGTTCGCACAACTAACTCGTTTTCTTAAGGCAAGTACAAACTCACAAATAACTGATTATACCTCTCTGAATTTGCATGTCAAGTGCATAACTGATATAAAAAAAGTAAGTGGCCTTATCCCGACTTTTATTTTAATAATCCAGGGAAGAATATATATTTAAAAATAAACCATGCTAGTACAACACATTTCTAATC
Organism: Thlaspi arvense; assembly: GCA_911865555.2. NCBI lineage: Eukaryota > Viridiplantae > Streptophyta > Magnoliopsida > Brassicales > Brassicaceae > Thlaspi > Thlaspi arvense. The sequence goes on from OU466861.1 coordinate 13,660,446, forward strand.
TGTTTGTCTATATTTCATGCTATATATATCACAGAATTGCATGAAATTCGCGATATGGCTCTTTCAGTGATAGCAGAATGCTTTGAAGAATGCTTCATGTTTCAATTAAAAACATGCGTTTAGTAATGCTATAGGGTCGACAATTCACTTCAGACTTCACAAGTATAATGGGTCCATTAATATTGTGCGATCTTTGCTAAATAATATATCTCACGACTTTCAATTTATAGTTGATATTCATTGTTTTAGTAAAATTATCTATATTGATATTTTAAAATTTTGTATATTGAAGGTCAACTTTAACTTACAAGAACATGGCCTTAAACTTTTTCATTACGTATCACGCTATTTTTTTAGCAGAAAAATAAAAATTTTATTTTTAACATAATACATATACAAATGACGTCGCCTCAACCGAGATCCATGTGAAATTTTTATATCCTTACTTTTTCTGTTTTGCTCTGTAAGATGATGTCAAAAGCTTTTCATCTCTGCCGAACTGACAAATTGACATTTTCATCTTTTATCATACAAAATTAGTCATTTTAAAGAAATCTTACTATGGCTAATTCTAATGAAGTCAAAATTTTTTTAAAAAAATAATAATTGAGGGCAATATCTAAAATTTAGTTATATTTCCTTCTCAGAAAAAAATTATTTAATTTTATTTACATATTTATTTTATTTTTTCTAAACGAGAATTTATATAGTTATAAATTTAATCAACTCTTTCTTCGACTCATGCAAAATAAGCGGATTAACTCGACTTTTATTCATATTTTCTCCATACCAATATATATAATTGTATTTTTACCATTTTGCACACAATTATTTTTTTAGTTAATGATATTATTGTGCTCTTACAAAGACATGAGTCCATGACTTTAAATATCTCTCCTATTAATTAATTTTGGTTAGAGTTAATATAAAAATTTGTGACAACAACAAAATGACATGGAAATTAAAAAAAATATTATTTTCAGCCAATATTTTTTAAATGATAGTTATATTAAAATGAAAAAATATTTTTTTTCTTTTACAGTTGAAATAGTATTTTATTAAAATATTGATTGGTTCATCTGCAAACACAACTTTTGCAGTTGATAGTGGTTGTTGGCATTTGACTACAATTATACAAAACATTTTCTAACGTTTCTTACCACTGTTGATTCCCTAAAATTAAAAAAAAAATTCTCATCAGTGTTTACGGTTACAGATAAATAATTAAAAATTTATTTAAAACCAGAATAGATATAAAATATTTTAAAAAACTTGAATATTACAATCACAAAATATATAACTAATTTCGATACTTCTAATTAATATTTATTAACACCTATCACATTTAATAAATATTAAACTATAATTCTCTTAATAATTTTTCTCTGCATTACTAATATATATATATATATATATAACAGCTAAAATTTTCTTAATCTAATCTTAGTCTAAAAAATATATATTTTACCTATTTAAATAACAATTGTTTAAGAAAATAAAGAAAATTAAGGAATAAATGTAAACATTATATATATATATATAATTTTTATTGTTTTATTATCAACTATGTTGAACAAATCAGTTTTTCAATAGTATTTTTTTATGTTTAATTATATAATTATATAATATTTTTATATTGTTAATTTAGGAGTTAACTGCTATTGCATCTGTAAATTAATTAGTAATAAGTATTCTGTAAACGTATTTGTTTTTAATTGCTATGCTAGTTGTATAAGCAGCTTAGAAACGTTGTTAACCGTAACTATCTGTTTCTGTAAATTACTGTATCTACAGCTTGCGTTTAAAGAGTCAGACTCCAAGAAACTTGAGAAACATTTGTGTGTTTAGTAAAAAAAGGAAGTTACCACGTTATACTTTCAATAAAGAAGAATAGTATTTGAACATCAATATAGAAATCTATTTCTCAGATTCCTTTTCTTGTATTTTCAGTTTTTGTACTCCGTTTTCTTATTTAATTCATATCTTATGTAAGTGACATAAAATGTTCACATTTGGCATGGGATCAATCCATATAGGCCCATCCAATCAACGGATAACAGTCACTCACTCCTATAACTGTAGGACCTACTTTCTCTCTATTTATACACACCTGTGTTCTCCACTTTACTTCATTCATTCATAAATATATTTATTCCCCCTTTTGCAGTAACTACTCAAAGGGAACTCTACTTCACTCTTAAATGGCTTTTCCTCTTATCCTTCTACTTTGTCTGTCTCTCTTAGTGTTGTGCCCTAGTGGTTATAGCCAGCGTTCTCCTTCGCCGGGATACTACCCCAGTTTTCGAGTACCAACTTCCACTTTTGATCGTGAATTTCAGACTCTATGGGGCTCTCAACACCAACGTAGAGAGCAAGACGTTATCACTCTTTGGCTCGACAAATCTTCTGGTCTTTTTCTTTCTTTTTCATCTTTTTTTCGTTTACAACCAAATTTGTGGGCTCAGCTCGATGGTCCCTTTTTTTTATTGGTCCATGTTATATACGTACAAAATAAATTACATGCTACTTATTTGGTATAAACATAGAAAAATATTTGATCAAAAAAAAAACATAGAAAAATAATATCAACGGATGCAAATTTAATTTGAACCAGTTTAGGTACGTGAAGATTTCTTGTTTCTTTGTCAAACCACCCGCATTTAAGTTTCTGATTTTATTTAATTTAATACACCGCATGTCTTGAAAGACTGTGTCGGTAGAGTATACTATATTAAATATAATTTCCTAATTATTTCTATATTTTAAACATATCATTTACTCCTGTGCTTTTTTCGTAAATACAACGACTAATCAAATGTGATTGTGAACAGGGAGTGGATTCAAGTCTATTCGTCCGTACAGTTCAGGCTACTTTGGTGCATCCATTAAGCTTCAACCAGGCTACACAGCTGGAGTTGATACATCCCTCTATGTAAGAAACAAACAGTTTCAAAGGAGAACTAATTAATTAATCATCTACTGTATGTATCTAGCTAAAGCGTTAAAATTTTTCTCTTAACAACTTTTTGGATATCTAGCTCTCAAACAACCAAGAGCATCCCGGAGACCATGACGAGGTCGATATCGAGTTTCTAGGGACAACGCCAGGGAAACCTTATAGCCTTCAGACAAATGTATTCGTTAGAGGAAGTGGTGACCGAAATGTCATTGGGAGAGAAATGAAATTTAACCTGTGGTTCGACCCTACTCAAGATTTCCATCACTACGCAATTTTGTGGAACGCTAATCAAATTGTGTAAGTCAATATAGTATTTATAGTTACATTAATTATATATATACATATATTTTTGTTACGTTTGATTTTCTAAATTTGTCAATTTTCTATATACAGATTTTACGTGGATGATGTACCAATACGTACGTATGATAGAAAGAGTGAAGCCATCTTCCCTACAAGACCGATGTGGGTGTACGGATCGATATGGGATGCATCAGACTGGGCCACGGAAAACGGTAGGATCAAAGCCGACTACAGATATCAACCATTTGTGGCTAAATACAAAAACTTTAAGCTGGCTGGGTGCGTAGCAGGCGGATCTACATCATGTAGACCGCCATCGGCCGCACCTATGGGGAACCGAGGGTTGAGCCGGCAACAAATGGGGGCGATGGCATGGGCACAGAGGAACTTTTTGGTCTATAACTATTGCCATGACCCTAAAAGAGACCACACCCAAACACCAGAATGTTAAAAACAAAGAAACAAAAGAAAAGGTTTTTTTTAATATTTTTGCGTTGCATTATCAAATTATACATTAAGTTAATAATGGGAGGTCTTGAGACGAGCCCACACTGGAAACTAGAGTGCAGCAGTTGAGCGTCCGGTCCTCCCTATGATTTGAGATTTAAAAGAAATGTTTTTTCATATATAATATTGTTTTGTTCCAATTTGTGATTTTCTAATAATTGTGGCTATACTTTGAAATATATAGTATTGTATTGTTGTGTGACGTAAAGAAAGAAAAAGTGGTTAATCGTGGCTTGAATTATTTGTTGTTTTTATATATTAATAAGTGCATCTGCCATTGACATAATTAGGAGACTAATGCATGGTTGATGGTGAATGAATGAATATATACACTAATATTAACAATAAAAATAATATATTTATACTCATACAAAGCAATAAATCTTGATAACGCCAAACAAGAAGCGACAGTGTACTTTCATATGGTTCATGGAATAAGCGGTTACAGCAGATTTTATAGAACACAAACAAACAAAATTGACGGTAGGCATTTTTTTTATGATAAAAAAGCGGTAGGAAATATTGAATCATAGATCGTATAGATAGTGAAAACAAATTGCGGTTGTAGTGGTGTCTTCAATTTATCAGAAGGAAGTTTATAATTTTTGTATATGCATACTGCGAAATATCGTAATCGACTTAATTAGCAAAACAAAAACTGAAGAGGTAGTGAAAATTGTGACGATGATGATGATGGCCACTTTCCCAATGTCGAAAGAGATAGTGAAAATTGTGGACCCCAATCTAATTCTCGAAGATTTCATTACCTTTTTTGGTTAAAAATCCATTTTTAAATGATTAAGAGTTTTCATAAATATTAAAAAGTAATCAATATTAATTATTTATAACTACTTATTAACATTTTAACCAATATAAATAATATAAAGATTTGTTTTAAAGTAAAATATACTGTCTCTATTTTTTATCCTTTTTTATTAAAGAATATTTTGGAATTTATTTTTTGTTTTAAAATATATAATGTTTTCAAAATTTTATGTACAAATTAATTATTTTTTTATTGTTTTGGTTGTTTGAATTTTAAATTTTATTTTATTTTATTGGTGAAACTGTTTTAGAATTGATAAAAAAACATATTTTATTTTAAAAAATAAAAATTAAATGATTTTTTAATCTATATAGATCTCTAAAATATTTTCTAATAAAAAACAGGAAAATATAAATTATAACAGTAATTAATTAAAAACCAAAGGAATATACAACAACTTATTAAGTACATTGTTGTTTTATTTTAAAAATGTTATTTTCTTATCTGCCTTTTGCATGTGATTTTTGGTAGTCTACATCATCATTGACAAAGACTTTCCCCCGGTTTGTTACCATATAACTAAAGACATTTGTATCAATATTGGTGATCCTTTTTCTTCTAGAAATCAATATTTTTTTCTTTCACAACAACTATGAGGAAAATCTATTTAACCATGGATTTGCTCCACGCAAAGTTTGGATTTACTTGCTAAATTCTTCTTTACTATATGTCTTTCCTAACTACTTAGAAAACGTATATTTTGTTCCATGCAAAGTTCGGATTACTAAATTAATTTTTACTTATATAAAACAAAAAAAGATCCAAAGAAAAGAAACAGAAAACCCTTTTTTCAAAAAAAAAAAGTTCGGATTACTAAATTAATTTTTACTTATATATTAATTCACATTGCTAAATTCTTCGGTACTATAATGCTTTTGGATAAAGAAGATTTCAAACCTATGAAAAGTACTTTTCTTAACAACTTGAAAAGTACATTTGTAAGAAACTGCAATCATCTTCAAATCATATTTATGAACTGAAACTCTTATATGACAGTTGATAATTTTTATTGCTTAGCGGAAGAAATGAAAGAAATTAATTTTAGTTGTTTCCTTAGTTGATGGCAATAGAATTTTTTTATGGTTTATATTATGTTGACTAATAAATAAAGTAATGTGTAGATAGTTGACATATTTTTAAGATTTTTGAGATATAGCGTTTTGAGATTTTTTAATCTAAGGTTTTCAATAATTTTTAGAATAAAAATTAAATGATTTTTAGAATTTTTTATTCCTTTTATCAAATTTTAGATAATTTTGAGAAAAAAACGAGTAATTTCAGATGCAAACGAACATATGTTGATACATAATTATGCTGGAACGTTTAAAATTTTTATAGTTCATTAAATCACTTTCCACCAATAAATCAAGCTGAATTTTGGATACACGCTATATATTTGAGTTAGCTTTCATTTGGAAATGGTTTCAAGTCGATCCAACAGTGCGATTAAAGGTTATGCCAGTTTTCGTGAAAATTATTCAGTCTGGCGAACAAATGATCAATCCAATATGGTATCGATCGATCCAACATCAAACGAATTTTCCGTGAGCTTTCAGATTGATCCAATCCTTCCAGATCGATCGATCCAGTTCTCCAAAAAAAAAAAATCTGTAACTTCCTATTTTATCCTAGAATCATCCTAACTTAACCTAATTCGACCCTAGACCTATATATATTATTTTTAGCCACTTTTTGGGAGACACATTATTTTCTATTCTTTCAATTGGTTTGAATCTTTGTAAGATTGGGAGAAGAATCTCCGACTCTACATCTTTTGAGAAGATTTTTGAACTTTTTTGGATTTTTTATTTATTGATAAGTTTGTCTTCATCTCTTTGCTTGTTATATGCTTCTATGTCTGAGTAGTTCTATAGTTAGGTTTAGAGTTTCAAGGAAGTTCATCAATCATTGAATTAGACATATATAGGGAATTATCTCGTGGTTTCTTCATCTATTGTTGATCTCGTTGCTGAAACTTGACTAGCTACCTAGTTTCTGATCTTAGGTTGTTTAGCATACCAAAAGTGTTTGTTTAAGAACATAGATGAGCAAAACGTTCTTAGCCACGAAAGCTGATGTTAAGGCATTTTGTGAACATATCAAACTCGAAATGAAAGTCTGTTTACAATTCTAAGTTCAAATGACAGTTTAAAATCTTAGGTTGTTAAACAAAGTACTTGATACCATGCCAATGGAGTGATTATACATTTGTGTGTTTGAGTTCTAAAACGGTTTCTAATTCATTCTCTAAATAATTGCTTGCTTCGTGATCTCTGAATTCATGTGAATTATCCTTGACATAATGCTTGCTTTAATTGATTTCTGTGCTGTTTTAATTGCTATTTTTGTTTTAATTTACAACCAACAACCATATTCATGTCTTAACTTAGCTTCATTCATTAAGATTTGTAGTGTGACACTTGGTCCTTGTAGATTCGATCCCTACTTTTTTACAATATTTGATGTGCACATGCACTAGTTCTATAGGGTTAAAACTCTGTGTATCCAGTTTTTGGCGGCGTTGCCAGAAACTAATACTGTTACCTGTGAATCCAGGTCTGAAATTTATTCTAAGATTTACATACTAGTTTCATCTTCCACTCTTATGGATTCAGGTGTATGTAGAGAAGAAGTGAAAGTTCTAACAACCTCCTTAATCTCAACAACCATGAACTTGCAAGAGCAGAAAGAACTAACTAGGAAGGAAAGAAACATAAGTCGAATTAAGTCACAATGGGTGATAATACTAACAACCAAGCATTGGTTAAGGCTCAGGCTAACACAGCTTCATAGCTTCAGCATGTGGGATGTGAAAAGATATATTCAATAATTTTCAAACTTTTCTGATTAACAAAAATGTTCTCTCATCCAAAATTTAATTTCAATAATGTCTACCCAAATATTTCATAACACAAGAAGATAGATAACACGAATAAGTAAAAAAAGAAAGAGAAAAGATGAAAAGATTAGGAAGTTCAAGAAGATGAAGAAAACCAGAAGAAGAGGTATAAGTAGTGGGAAAGTGATGTAGCATTGCTTTCGTTGTGTTAGCTTTACGTATTTTCTTTATGCATTAAAGTTAACTTTCCTTTTATTTAGATTGAAGAGATTAGGGTTTTGGTGTTGGTATATACATCTCTTCATAGCTATAAATATACTTATTCATGATACATTGTAAAGCGATTTTTAATAAATAAACTTTAAGAATTTTTCTCTTTAAAATCATATTGAACTTGCAAATCTTATTAAGACGTCAAGCTCAATCGTCTCTAAGTTCTTTGATCCCGGAAGATCAAAGTTACTTGGTGTTCATGCTACTTTGTTGTTACAACAATTGGTATCAGAGACAAACGATCCTCATCATGCCGCCTAAGAAGAATCTTTAAGACACAATTGATGCGCTTTATGGAGTGTTATCATAGTTCCAGAATGATTTCCGAGATATGTTACGTGAATCTGTGGAAACTGCAGTCCGTTCGGTGCTTCAAGAGAATCGACGCGCTCCAGCAAACCCTAGACGTGTTGACGAGGTACACCAGGTGGATGAAGACGACGATGATGCTGAAGATAACCCATTTGCAGGAGAGAGAGTGTGTCCGTTACAACATCTTTGCCAAGCGGAGTCAGCAGCTCAAAGGGGTGAGAATAATCGTTGGGATTCGGGATTTATACTTGATCTTCCTGACTTCCAAGGTACTCTGCAACCTGATGAATTGCTAGATTGGATAAGTTCGGTGGAGGAGCTTTTGGAGTTTAAACAAGTTCCTGAAGATATGAAGATTTTTTTGGTTGCCACTCATTTTAAAGGTCGAGCGTCGGCATGGTGGCAGCAAGTGAAGGAACAAAGAGAGTGGGCAGGTAAACCGCGATTTGTGTCATGGAAGAAGCCGAAACGTCTATTTTGCCTTACAACTATGCACACACTTTGTATACACATTTTCAAAACCTCTGTCAGGGGTCTCTAACTGTTGAAGAATATGCAGCTGATTTTTTTAATCTCTTGTCTTGGAATTCGTTGGGAGAGTCTGAAGAACAACTTGTGTCTCATTTTATTGGTGGATTACGACCCCAGCTACAGAACCAGCTCATGCAGTTTAACCCCAATACAGTTTCCGAGGCACATCAGCGAGCTTTATTGTTTGAACAATCTTCACAAAATACTACTACATGTTGGTCAGCGAATCAGCGAATACACTCAACTCCACAGGGAGATAATGTGGGCGTCACAGGATATGATCCAGCCTCCATTTCAGGTGTGCATACTCATACTGGAGAGCAAATTGGTGGAGCTTTCCCACCTAAGAGCACTCGTCCTCTCACTTTTAAGTGTTTTAATTGTGGTGAAATTTGTCATCGCCAATCAAATTGTCCCAAGCAATTTATTTTTGGTGCTTAATAAGTTGTCTGCGATGATTATCAAGAGAAAATAGAGGAGCAACCTTTAGAGGAACAAGTCAAGGGCGACACTGGTGCTGCTTTTGTGATACGCCGTAATTGTCTTGCTCCGCGTGGTATAGAAGAATTGTGGCTTCGTGTTAATTCTGGATTCAGGTAGCTGCACTAACATAATTTCAAAGGAAGCTGGATCAAAGTTGGCTCTTTTTACGGAGCTTCATCCGGCACTGTATAACCTTGTTTGGATAAATTCCAAAACTGAGCTGCGTATTTTTCGCCGTTGTCGTGTGCCATTTTCTATTGGCTTAACCTACAAAGATTTGATTTGCTGCGATGTGATACGCATGGACGCTTGTCACATTTTGTTGGGTCGACCTTAGCAAGACGATAGACATACGATCCATGATGGTTTTGCTAATACTTACAGTTTTCAGTTTGAAGACAAGAAGATTACTTTGCTTCCGACACAAGAAATAGGTGATCCCGTGGTGACTTGTACTGATGTCGTACCACCACCCCCATCTCTGATTTCGGCTAAACCAATGATGCTATTGTCTCAATCCATGTTTACCGAGGACGCTTGCAAGGCAGATTTGTTATTTGCATTGGTCCTCAAACCCGTGGACTCTGGTTTTCTGTTAGAGACTCCCTCTGAATTTATTTCCTCTTTTAGACGAATTTAGTGATGTCTTCCAAGATGACTTACCCTCGGGTCTTCCTCCATTGTGTGACATACACCATTGTATTAATCTGGTTCCTAATGCGATTTTACCAAATAGAGCACACTATCGGATGAGCCCTTAAGAACATGATGAACTTCATCGTCAGGTAGAAGAGTTGCTTGCTAAAGGGTACTTGCGTGAGACTTTGAGTCCGTCTGCTGTTCCGGCTCTCCTGACCCGTAAAAAGATGGTACTTGGCATATGTGCATGCACAGTAGAGCCATTAACAAGAATGCAGTCCGATACCGTTTCCCTATTCCTCGACTGGATGATCTTCTTGATCAAATTGGCACTGCCTCCATTTTCACCAAGCTAGATCTTAAGAGTAAGTATCATCAAATTCGGATTCGTCCTGGCGATGAATGGAAGACAACATTTAAAACGGGAGAAGGCCTGTTTGAGTTGCTTGTTATACCTTTTGGGTTGTCCAATGCACCAAGCACGTTTATGCGCATTATGAATCAAGCTTTTCGTCCATTTATTGGTTGTTGTGTGGTGGTGTACTTTGACGATATTTTAATTTTTAGCTCATCATTTTCAGCTCACCTTGACCATTTGCGTGATGTCTTAGGAGTGCTGCGGCGAGAAAACTTATTTGGTGCAACTAAGAAATGTGCTTTTGGTGTTTCTCAGGTGCTCTTTTCAGGTTATATCATCTCCGCGAAAGGGTTACAAGTGGATCCAGCAAAGGTTGCATCTATTCAAACTTGGCCCACGCCTAAAATAGTAATTGAAGTGCGTAGTTTTCATGGATTGGCTTTGTTTTATCGACGTTTTATCCACCAGTTCAGCAGTCTCATGTCTCCTATTATGGATTGCATCAAAGCCACACCTTTTTTCTGGATGACAGAAGATGCCATCGTCTTTGAACTTATCAAGAGAAAGCTCTCTTCGGCTCCAGTTCTTGTCCTTCCTAACTTTGATGTTGATTTCGAGCTTCATTGTGACGCCTCTAAACTTGGCATTGACGCTGTTTTGAGTTAATTGGGGAAACCAGTTGCGTTTTTTAGTGAAAAGCTTGCAAGAGCGTGTGGCAGATATAGCACTTATGATATAGAGTTATACGCCGTGGTATAAGCAATCAAACATTGGCGACATTATTTGTTCCATCAAGAGTTTGTTCTCTATAAGGACCATGATGCTTTGAAGCATATGTGTTCATAAGACAAAGTCTCCTCAAGGTATGCTGCTTAGTTTTCATACTTACTACAGTTCACTTTTGTGATTAAGCACAAAGTAGGGACGCTTAATAAAGTGGCCAATGCATTAATTCGTCGATACGCTCTCCTCTTCATGTTACATGTTTTAGTTCCAAATTTTGATGCTTTACCTGACTTGTATCCCTCAGATCCATTTTTTGGAAACTATTTGGATGACGCAAGCCATGGTCTAAGCTCTGATTATTTGGTTCTCGGTGGTTTTTTGTTTCATGGTACCAGGTTATGCATCCCTGATTGCAGTTTGCGTCTCCAGTTGATTCAAGAATCGCATAGCGAAGGTCATATCGCCCGCGATCGCACCATTTAGCATGTCACATCCTCTTATTTTTGGCCATCTTTGTGACAAGATGTTGAATGTTTTGTTACGCGTTGTAGCACTTATCAAAAATCGAAAGGTCACGCCAACAATGCTGGTCTATAAATCCCTTTGCCCAGCCCTACTCAGCCTTGGACATATATTAGCATGAATTTTGTGCTTGGTTTACCAAGAACACAACATCACAATGATTCTATCTTTGGTAGTTGACCGTTTTTTCCAAGATGGTGTATTTTATTCCTTGCAAAAAGACAACCGATGCTTCACAAGTCGCAGCTCTTTTCTTTCGAGAGATTTATCGCCTCCATGGTCTGCCATTATCAATTGCTTCGGATCGAGATTCTAGATTCTTAAGAAATTTTTGGCAATCATTGAGGAAGCTTCTACGCATGATTTTGGACATGAGCTCCGCTTATCATCCCCATACATATGGCCAAACAGAAGTCACTTATCGTGCCTTAGGTGACCACTTACATTGCTTGGTCAGAGATAACATCAAGACTTGGGATAAAGTTCTTTGTCAAGCCGAGTTCTCCCATAATTACGCCGTGAATCACAGTACTAGATTCAGCCCCATTCGTGTGGTCTATGGTTTTAATCCTCGCAGTCCTGTGGATTTAAGTCTTGCACCTGATCGGACGCGTTTCCATGTACGTGCTTGTGATATAGTCGAAGAAGTCACGTCTTTACATCAACAGGTTAACACAAACTTGGAAAGATCTCCGATAAAGTACAAAGTAGCTGTTGATACTCATCGACATGAGGTCCAATTTTCGGTGGGGGATTTTTTTTTTTGGGCTGTGTTAACATATGATAAATTTCTGCCAGGAGAATATAATAAGCTGAAAGCACGAAAGATTGGTCCACTTGAAGTTCTTGAGAAGATAAACAACAACTTACTGCCTTCGTTAACTTTCTTTTTATTTAGATCGAAGAGATTAGGGTTTTGGTGTTGGCGTTTACGTCTCCTCATAGCTATAAATATACTTATTAATAATACATTGTAAGGCAGCTTTTGATAAATAAACTTTGAGAGTTTCTCTCCTTGAAATTGATATTGAACTTGTAAATCTTGTTAAGACTTCAAGCTTAATTGTCTCTAAGTTCTTTTATCCCAGAAGGTTAAAGTTATTTGGTGTTTACGCTATTCAGTTGCTATAACAGACATGTAGAGAAGAAAAATAAGAAACATGAAAATGATGAAAACTATGAAGAAAAAGAAGAAATTCCGAATATTATAAATGCAAAGTAAAACTAGGTGATGATGAAGAAATGGATGAAGAAAAAGAATTTGGGGGAGACAAATAATACAAAAAGGAAAATTGATTGGAATAGGAAGAAGACAGAGATGAGATAAAGAAGAAGGATATAAAGTATTTGGAGCTATGTATTACTAATAAAAGTTGATGCTATAGGCCTTTAAGGCTGTCTACATATGACTAAAAATATTCAATTCTATTGATACACATCATCATCTATAGTTAATTATATATATATATATTAAAATTAATTAATTTCATTTTTATTACTTTTAGCAAAGTTTCTAAACTTTAATTGATTTTCTTTTTATTGTTATTAGGAAAGTTTCTAAATTTTTATATAATTAATTAATTATTAATAAAACGAGTTTAATTCTATATATATTAAAATTAATTAATTTCATTTTTAATATTATTAGCAAAGTTTCTAAACTTTAATTAATTTTATGTTTATTGTTAATAGGAAAGTTTCTAAACTTTAGTTAACTTTATGTTTCTTGTTATTAGGAAAGTTTCTAAAGCTTTAAAAAGAAAATTAACATATTATTAGATTATACAAATCATATATATTATAAAATATATATTTTATTGGTCCACATCATTTAATTAATTATATTTAAGTTAATTTATTTATTTTTTTAACGTATACAAATAAATTTCTGTTATAAGTTATTACTGATTTGAGGCTGTTGACACAAAAAAAGTTATTAATATTCTCAAATTATTCTTAGCTACTCTCTCAAATTAAAAGGTCACCACAGTACTTAAATGTCGAATTCACAAGGACTTAAGAATATTGCACAACAGGTTTTAGATTCAAATTCAGCTAAGTAAATTAATATAAAGTAAACGAAATGGCGAATAAAGATAAATAGAAGCAGCAAGCAATTTGTAGGTTTTTAGAAATCAATGAGATGAGGCGCTAGGCAATGGAAAACTCTCAGGTTGACATAAATCATAGACTACATACTGAAAAGATAATTTATAAAAACCTTTCTAGAACTCGAAAACACAAATGTAAAACCAATCGACTTCCGTCTCAAAGATTATCTTCTATCAAATCCTAAAATTCTGAATTCCTTTGTAAATTCTAACAATCTAATCAAGTCTTAAAGTTTAGGTTCGAAATGTTCACAAAATCACTAATCCAAATTCTTTTGCAATTAGTTGTTTTGCTTATCTAATATAGTTCTGGTGATCAACAATGTTTCCACATCTATTAAACAATTGAAGATCTGATTTTTAAGTGATCAATCTTCAAATCAGTATTAAAGCAATCCAGATGAAGAACCAAAAGATTTATCCTATGAGTTATGCAGTTCTAACAATTTATTATCAACTTTGAACAACCCAAAATCTAACTAGCAGATTATTCAGACATAGATAATGAAACACAAATCATGGCTCGAGTAAATTGCATTAAAAGAATAGAGTAAAAGATAAAGGGGTTTGAAATTTTTCTCTAACAGAGTACAGATTTGTCTCCCCAAATGCTCTGAATCTAATCTCTCTCTAATTCTCAATGAATACAAGATAATGGACTAACAATGGCTCTGAAAACCTAAATACATCTCTAAATACAACTGGGGCAAGTTTGAAAATAATGGAAAACTTCTGGGCTAAGTTGTAATTCTTCAGAAACCTTTTAAAAGCTTCAGCTCATGTTCATGATCGGTGTCGATCGACACCATGCACCAAATACTACTTTGAGGTTGTCTTTTCAGCAACAACTTCAAGATAGCTCAAAAATGCTCCCAAATCCACAATTATGCTCCAAACGTACCTAAACCTGTAAAGACTCGAAAAGACTCGAAAAATACAAAAAAGACTCTATAAACAAGACTTATATCATGGTCAAAAACCCATAAAAACCATGATATATCAACTCCCAAACTTAGCTTTTGCTTGCCCTCAAGCAAACAGAAACCTAAATATAGAGTCGAGGTTTGAAAACGCGGGAACTCACCTATTCATAAATAATTACTTCAAATGTTTATCCTGTAATCTACACACTGTATTTCTTAAACCAAACCGAACCACCATGTACTTATCCGTAGACATTCACAGCATCCCAAATTCGACACATAAAATCACAGCATTGTCCAATAACTATCCTTGCTAAACCTTATTACCAGTCTAAATATTCAAGAACCTTCTAGATTCATTCTCATACTATATCTAAATAAATTTACACTGCTATCTATCAACCTTTCATACTCTTTCTGTCCTATTCTTTTCTTATATTTCATTATATTATTCAGGTGTAGGTAAATAATGGTATCACAGGATAATCATAACCTTAGTTCCACTTGTGATTATCTCTTTAAAATGAAATACTGGGATCATTGAAAATTTTTCTACCTTTCACCCAAAGAGAATCATATTCAATTTTCGAAATTTATCACGTTTACTTATTTCTTTTTTTTTTAATTTTTTTATCAAACAAGGGAGAAGAGTACCATCACTTTTCAAACATTGCATGCAATTTATAAGGTATGAATGAGGAATCAAGCTCTATGAATATAAGACTTACTAACTTAGTCTTTTTTGAAGCTCAAGTTAAGTGGACTTTGCTGGAACTATGGATGTTTATAGTTAACTGGTCAGCCTAAGCATTTTTCATTAGTCGGATTTTGGTGTTAATCATGCAAGCAATAGTCACTCAGATGAAACAGTCAACACAAACAATCAAGAAAAAGTTCTTAGTTCCCGACTAATTTTGACTCAATAAAACAAGGTTTTGACACAATAACTGACTCTCAAAACAAAACACCATGTCAGCAACTACCTCCCCCACACTTAAATAACATTTTCCCTAGTGTTATTAAGCATGAAGTTGGTAAAAAGAAGAAATGAAGTTGTTGGAACAAAGATGAGAAACTGGTACTTGTGATCGCACGTGGGGTCGATCGACACTCTGTGGTTGGTGTCGATCGACACTCGGTCCAGAGACAGAGTGTGATCGACCGAAACGTGTATATTGTTGCAAGTTAGATTGTTAGCTGAAGTTCTCCCGAGTCAAGACTGTTAGGAACACTCAAGCACACAATTAAAAAGCAACAATACAATGCATAATCGCATCAGTTCAAACAAGTTTCAAACTATAACTAAAGCTGACAAACTAACTCAAAGCAAAAACAGAAAAATCTTACTCAAAGAAAATGAAAAAAAAAAACAAAAGAAAGGGGAAAAGTAACCAGGATAGATGGAGGAACTAGTCCTCATCCTCATTGCGAGGAGACGTCGATAGGCGAACACAACCGTAGTTTGAAAGAACTGAGATGGCGTTCCAAAGGCTCTGAACGCTCTGAATTATAAACCTCTGAAAAGCGGCCTGCTCTATGGGGACATCCAAAATGTGTGGATGTGTGTGTCATCCTATCGGCTCAGATAATAAAGGAGCTCCGACGGCACGAGATCGTCAAGATGAGCCTCCAGCAAGGTCACCAGCAGATGCATCCTCAACAGAAGAAGCAACAACTCGCGAATAGCCTACTCGGCGCCTAGTAGCTGGCGTGGATTGTAGCAATGTAGCATCAGGCTGAAAACCGAGTAAGTATGGATGAAGTGCAGTGAGAGCTGGCTGAGGAAGCGGAATCAAACATCGCTCACCACTGGTGCTAACAAAGCTCCAAAGCATATCATATCCTCTGATCCAAGTGGCCCTCTTCATGTAATCGATATCGATAAGGTCGCGCTTAGTCACAACCATGCTGGTGGAGGTATCAATCCGGCAGTGGCAGAATATAGGAGTCAGAAGACTGCCAACACTCTCAGGCTTGAGGCTGGTCCCCATGAATTGTTAGGTCTTCAGAGAAGCCAAATGATGAGCAAAGACAACGCCCATGTTGACATCGCTGTCAAGCTCATACTCCTCTGTAAGAATATCCTCAATACCATAGTAGAGCAAGCTCAGCTCGGAAACTCTCATCTTTCTAGGCTCAGACTTACACAGAAGTGTAGTGGAGATGAGACGGGTGACTATGCACAGCAAAGTGTGTCGCATATCTGTCTGAGTGGAGGTCTTAGAATCATACCTCCCATTCCCGAAATGGGACCAGAAACTCTGCAGGTTCGGGAACTACGCTGGAAGAGTGACACTGGTGTGTGCTGTCTCGAACCCATAGATCTGACAGAACTCAAGAAGAGGAAACCTCGGATAAGGAATGTGATAGCTCCCTCATGCGCCCACTTGACAATCTCATTGTCATAGTAGACTCTCACTGTGGCGAGGAACTGGAGCATAAGATCAGGATACATGTCATATTGCTTAGTAGCAATAGTGCCCAAGCCAATCTTCTGCAGCAATCTCAGCGCCTCATCCTTAAGCCCAAGTCTGCGCAGTGTATCATGATCCATAAATCTCGTAGGCATTACATCCATCTTTAACCAGGCATTATAGAACAGAGTATTATCGTCATCCTATGTCTCTCTGATCTCCATGTAAACACACTCGCGCTTTGCCACTTCTTTGGAAGGTGTATCCTCCCAAAATCTCTCCACAGGTATTTTTAATCCTTCTCTCTTGGCCATGGTGGTAAGAAAGGAATAGCTGGCGCGGGATTGGATGCTTCACTAGTCTTAGATCGTGTTCTCTTGCTTGTCTGTGGAGGCATCTGCAATCAGAAAACCAAGAACACAATTTTTTACAAAATTAGGCCAGAATTCAAAAATTTGAAAATCATGAATTAAGCCTATATAAGCATCAACAAACATAAACAACAGGTTATATTCCATTAATCACACCTTATTTCAATCCAAAATTCCTAAAATCAGACCTAATATGCAAAATAAATCACCAATTCAAAATTTTATTATTTTGCAAAATCAGGCAGTAAAAACTAATGGGCAAGCCGAATTACTTTTAAACAACCTAGATAAACATGATTCAAGTCACAAATCAAGCTAAAACAGGTCGGATTCAAGTTTTCAAACCTTGGGGTCAAACTGAAAAACTGAGATTTTGAGTGAGATACC
Source organism: Thlaspi arvense (assembly GCA_911865555.2). Lineage (NCBI taxonomy): Eukaryota > Viridiplantae > Streptophyta > Magnoliopsida > Brassicales > Brassicaceae > Thlaspi > Thlaspi arvense. Next base: position 13,677,930 of record OU466861.1, read on the forward strand.
TTGCAGATCAGATAAACGAGTTATATATTCAGAAAGAGCACAGAAATCCGCCCAAGATAGGCTTTTGAATTACTCAAATCCGTGAAGAAATAAGGAAGTTGCGATTTGGGTAGTTTATGTGTTCTTCGCGATTTTCAGAGAGAAGTGACAAAGAAGACGAAGTCGGGGGTTTAAGAAGACTTGTCTGATTAATGATGGTGTCAAGCGACACCAGGTGGGCGGTGTCGATCGACACCAAATCCTGTCGAGCCCAGTATCGACTATGGTCGATATTTCTTTGCCACCAATTATTAACAAATCCCTGTTTTTTTCTGTTTTTTTTTTGTTTTAGTTTTTTTTAAAAACAAAAACACACGAATATCAGTTAGTTGAAACCAAAATAAAGACTAAGTATATATACTTACCAGTGGGTTGCCTCCCACCAAGCGCTCGTTTAACATCATTAGCTTGACTATCCTCAGGATCAGGCAGTGGGTGCATCCGCCAAAGGCACAATATGTCTTTCGGGAATTTCGGCTTTCGCCCAATAGTGTTTTACCCTTTGTGCATTGACAACAAAATCTCTGTCTTCTGGAGTTGCTAAGACAACAGCACCATATGGTCTGACCTCCTTAATGGTAAATGGACCTGACCAACGAAAACGCAATTTTCCAGGAAACAGTTGCAAACGTGAGTTATACAGAAGTACCTGGTCATTTGGTTCTAAGTGTCTGGCAATGATATTTTTGTCATTGTATGCCTTAGTCCTCTCCTTTTACATCTTGGAGTTTTCATAGGCATGATGTCTGATCTCATCCAGTTCATTCAACTTGATCTGGTGCCTCTCTACTACAGGTCTCCAGTCAAAGTTCATCTTCTTCACAGTCTAATTCGCCTTGTATTCAAACTCTACTGGAAGATGACATACTTTCCCACAAAGAAGATGGAATGGTGTAGCTCCAAGAGGTGTTTTGAAGGCTGTCCTGTATGCCCAAAGTGCATTATTTAGCTTGGCAGACCAGTCTTTTCTTATCTTTCCCACTGTTTTCTCCAGAATCTCTTTGATCTGCATGTTGGAAACTTCAACCTGACCACTAGTCTAAGGGTGATAAGGAGTAGGAACCTTATGATGAACTCCATACTTCTGTAGAAGCTTCTCAAACACCTTGTTGATGAAGTGTTTCCCACCATCACTGGTCATAATTCGCGGGACTCCAAATCTGGGAAAAATAATGGACATAAAAAGCTTAAGAACCACTGCAGAATCGTTGTTTGGACTGGCAATTTCTTCCACCCGTTTGGACACATAATCGATAGCAACCAGGATGTATTTGTTCCCATAGGATGAAGAAAAGGGTCCCATAAAATTGATCCTCCAACAGTCAAAAACTTCAACCTCAAGTATGAAGTTTTGTGGTATCTCATGTCTCTTACTGATCTTCTCTCTCCTTTCGCAGACATCACACTAAGATATGAATGTCTGAGCATCTTTGAACATAGTAGGCCACCAGAAGCCTGCTTGAAGAACCTTAAACACTGTCTTAAATGTAGCAAAGTGCCTAGCATAATCAGAACCATGACAATGAAACAACACGTTCTGAACCTCAGTCTCTGCAATGCATCTCCTATAGATCCCATCTGAACAGTGCTTGTACAACTAAGACTCATCCCCGTAAAATCTCTTAAGTTCCTTCATGAACTTCTTCTTCTCATACCACTTAAGGGTGTCTAATATCTCATCTGTAGCCAGATAGTTCGCAATGTCAGCATACTAGAGTCTGGTGGAGGCAGTAATGGCCAAGATTGGCTGAGAGAAAACATCTTGAAAAATCTGCTGAAGAAGAAGTGGAGTTCGCGAAGGTATCGATCGACACGATGTCATGTCGACGGTCTGCCACGTAAGATGTCGATCCTGATCGACATTGTTTTTTTCAAGTGAGGTGTCGATCGACACCAGTGAGTGCGTGTCGATTGACATGGCGTCTGTAGCACGAGAGGAAGGCAGGTTTTCAACATCAGGTTCCTGCAACCTTGCTCAAGGAAGTACACGTTTTCCTCATGCAAAAATTATCAATTGGGACATCGTCTTCAATTCTGATTCTTGAAAGGTGGTCAGCTACTCTCTTCTAAACTCCTTTCTTATCTTTGATTTCAATATCAAACTCCTGAAGAAGCAGAATCCATCTCGACAGTCTTGGTTTAGCATTTTTCTTCTGCATCAAGAACTTGAGAGCAGAATGGTCAGTATGCACACTCACTTTGGCTCTAACCAAGTACTGTCGAAATTTCTCAAATGCAAACACTACAACCAACAATTCCTTCTATGTGGTTGCATAATTCTTCTGGGCTTCATCAAGAGTTCTGCTGGTATAATAGATGGCATGAAGTTTCTTGTCTTTCCTCTGACCTAGAACAGCTCTAACTGCAAAGTCTAAAGCGTCATACATTACCTCAAAAGTTAAGTCCCAGTCAGGAGGTTGCACAATTGAGGCACTCACCAAAGCCTGCTTAATTTGCTGAAAGGCATTTTGTAGTAAAATCAAACTTCACATCCTTGCAAAGCAGAGTTGTGAGTGATCTTGTAATCTTGCTGAAGTCTTTGATGAATCTTCTGTAGAACCCAACATGTCCTATAAACTCCTTACAGACTTCACACAATTTGGTGGCTGAAGACTTGTCATCACTTCTATTTTCGCCTTGTCTACCTCAATGCCTTCTCCTGAAACTAAGCACAATCCAATCTCTGACCATAAAATGGCACTTCTCCCAGTTCAGAACGAGGTGTTTCTCTTCACATCTAGCAAGCACTTGACACAGGTTATCAAGACAGTCCTTGAAGGAAGACCCATACACTGAGAAATCATCCATGAAGATCTCCATAAACCTCTCAATCATGTATGTGAAGATAGACAACACACACCTCTGAAATGTCACAGGAGCATTACAAAGTCCAAATGGTATTATGCGATATGCAAATGTACCATAAGAACAAGTATATGTGGTCTTCTCCTTGTCATCTGGATGAATGAGAATTTGAAAGAAGCCAGAATAACCATCCAAGAAGCAATAATAGGAGTGATTTACCAACCTCTCCAGCATCTGATCGATGAATGGCAATGGGAAGTGATCTTTTCTTGTTGCAGCGTTGAGCTTCCTGTAGTCAATCCACATCATGTGCCCAGTTATGATCTTTGTAGGAATCAGCTCGTCCTTCTTATTTTTCACAACTGTGACTCCTCCTTTCTTAGGAACCACATGGACTGGACTAACCCAAGCACTGTCTGAGATGTCATCAAGAGAACAACCAAGAGCTTTGCGAAATGTGCGCAGCTTATTCAGCAGTAAAGTGAGCTCTGCAATGTTTAAGGAAGCACTAACAATAACAGGTTAGGTAGAGTTTGGTCCCAGAAAAGCATACCTTAGACCTGCAAGAAGCTGTTTTAGTTCAATTTTTAGAGCATTTTCTTCACTCCAATCGCCCAATTTTGCAGCATTTGCAGAAAATATAATCAGCTCCTCTTGTGCAACCAGCTGCATAACTTGTTCACTTGTATCCAACATCTTGACATACCCAGCAGTAATGTCATCTAGATGCTCTGTCTCTTCTGCAAAAGTAGTCAATGCTCTCTCCAAAGGATCTGTAGGATGCATCTCTTGAAAAATCTCTTTTGCAAGGATGTTGAGGGAATCTACATAAAATATATGCCCATCTATTGTTGGTCTCTTCATCAGCTTTTCCATATTAAAGTTCATGACCAAGTCACCAACATGTAGAGCTATGCTTCCTTGCGTGACATCAATGATGGCGCCTGCAGTGGCTAGGAATGGCCTCTCCAAAATAAGAGGATCTTTAGGTTCTTCCCCATATGCCAGAACTACAAAGTCGGTGGGAATCATGGAGTCTTCCATTTTGACTGGGACATCCTCCAATATACCTTCTGGAATCCTTACAGATCAATCCGCTAGGATAAGGAAAATCCTAGTTGGCTGAAAATCTGTCATCTTATAGCTGACAACAACGGAGTGAGGCATCAGATTAACACTTGACTCCAAATCACATAAAGACCTCTTAAATCGCTATGTGAAGATTGTGCAGTCTAGGAGAAAGCTTCCTGGATCTGTAAGATTCTCTGGAATCTTGTTTTGAATCACAACACTGACTTGTTCTGAAATCAGCATTGCCCCTTGTTCAAGTCCCAAGTTCTTGGCCATCATCCTCTTCACATATCTCCTAATCACAGGAGTGGTCCTTATAGCATCAATCAAAAGAATTTCAACCACAAGCTTACCCATGCTAGCTTTGATTCTAGCATCCTCGAGTTCCTGTTTAGACTTCTTGGAATCCCTGGGGTAGGGTAATTTTGGCTTGTAAAACTTGTTCTTCTGCATTTGCTGAAGTCTGAACAATCGTTGGTTTCTTCTGTGAAGGGTGTCGATCGACACCAGTGAGTGTGCGTCGATCGACACTTAACTCTGCTACTGGTGTTGATGCTCAGATTTTCTGTTTGTTGACCCTGATCGGCATGTCTTCGCCACGACTCGAAAAATCGAGAATTTTCTCTAGTGTCGATCGACACTCGGTGATAGGTGTCGATCAGTGCTGCTCTAAACTGGCAAAATCATCATCTTCAAACACTTGGAGTTGCTCGAAATCTTCTGCACTTAGACCTCTCTTCTGAACTGGTTGCAAGATCTTCCCACTCCTCAGCATGATGGCCTTAACAGAATGCCTCGAGTTGATATATGTTCTTCTTTGAAGAAATCCTTCTTGTCTTTTGACAGCCCCATCAGTTTGAGCAACCTGAGTATCCAGAGTTTTGACATGAGTACTCAGATCTTTGATTCTACCATTCAAATTCTGGTAGAGGGCATCAATCTTGCCATTGAAATCAGCTGTGATTTTCTGCTGACACTCCGATATCTGATCAAGCATAGCTTCCATCTTACTTCCAGCTGATGGTGCAGGTGGTGATTCATAAGAGGAGGAACCATAGTTCCTAGTGAAGCTATTGTTCTGATATGGCTTATGATATTCAGTCTTCTGAAACTGAGGTTTGGGAGTGTAACCAGAAGAATTCTGGTTTCCTGTGAAGTTGCTTCTTTGATTGTTCCCACAAAATCCTCTGTTTCCCTGCTGATTACCAAATTTTTGACCCTTAAAGCCAGCTCCATTTATGTAGTTGACATCTTCTTCCTCAAACTCCTCAACTGGTTCAAATATCTCCACTTCAGCAGAAAACTGGACATACTTTTTACCCACTAGAAGGCTATGAACATAGTCTAATTTAGCCTTCATCTCTGCAGCAAACTGATTGTTTTCAACATTCCCAGCCATCTTTTGTCTTTCAAAATCAGTATTCTTGGTACTATTGCTAGAAGCCAAGTTCTCTATTAGTGTGATGGCATCAGTTGGGACTCTAGTGTTAAAATTTCCATTGCTTGTAGTATCCAGAGCCCTCTGCTACTTCCTATCAACGCCCCTGAAGAAAATACCCAGCAGTTGTACCTGATTGAAACCGTGATGTGGACAGTCTCTTTGGTATGACCTGAACCTTAACCATGCTGTCTTGAAAGCTTCAGCAGGACCTTGGGAGAATGAAGCAATTTTCGTCCTCAACTCTTCAGACCTTGCATCATCATAAAAGTTGTTGAGAAAAGTATTCTTGGTGTCCTCCCAAGTAGTCAAAGATCCAGGCTCCAGCTGTTTCAGCCAATAAGCTGCATCTCCTCCGAAAGAATAGGGGAACATCTTGCAGAATAGGAAATCATTTCTGACTGCATTGGCTTTGATGCTTGTAGCCAAATATTCAAACATCTCTATGTAATCCATTGGATGCTCATGTGGAAGGCCATGAAAAGGATGCTGACCCACAAGAGCATAATATGCAGGTTTCAGCTCGAAATCGTTTATCTGGAAGGCAGGAGGGCGGATTGCAGCTCTATTTACATAGCGCGGATCAGGCCTGTTTTAATCTCCAAGGGTCCTCTGTTGAAAACGCCCAGCAGCATTCCCAGCGGCTTGTTGTTGTGCATTATGCGCAACAGGTGGCACCACTTGTTCCTCAATCACAGCGCCATTCTCATATATCCTCTGCCCTTCCTCATTCCTCCTGTTTCCATCTCTGTCAACCAAACGGCCTTCAGCATCTGTCCTCAAAACAATCGGAACAACCATTCCACATTGATTCTTGGCTTTTCTGATGGTTCTTTCCAACTTAGCGAGTTCGCCGATGCCTAAATTCACAAGCTCATTGTCTTTGTTGCTTCTGGTACTGCGAATATGTATAAACTTGAAACAGACAAAAGAGAAGTAGTAGAAAATTAGTAAACAAAAATAAAAAATTAGTCAAAATTCTAATACTTAAAATCTGAAGGCAACTATTAAGCCTCTGGCAACGGCGCCAAAATTTGATATGCTCAAATTATCCCTAGAGCTACTCTCTCACATTAAGAGGTCATTGCAATACTTAGGGGTCGAATCCACAAGGACTTAAGAATATTGCACAACAGACTTTATATTCAAATTCAGCTAAATAAATTAATATAAAGTAAACAAAATGGCGAATAAAGGTAAACAGAAGCAGCAAGCGATTTGTAGGTTTTTAGAAATCAATGAGATGAGGCGCTAGGCAATGAGAAATTCGCAGGTTGACATAAATCGCAAATTACAGACTGAAAGGATAATTTATAAAAACCATTCAAGAACTCGAAAACACGAATGTAAAACCAATCGACTTCCGTTGCAAAGATTATCTATAACCAAATCCTATAATTCCGAATTCTTTTGCAAATTCTAACAACCTAATCAAGCTTTAAAGTTTAGGTTCGAAATGTTCAGAAAATCACTAATCCTAATTCCTTTGCAATTAGTTGTTTTGCTCATCTAAGATAGTTCTGATGATTAACAATGTTTTCACATCTATTAAACAACCTAAGATCTGATTTCTAGGTGATCAATCTTAAAACCAGTATTAAAACAATCGAGATGAAGAACCAAAAGATTTATCCTAACAGTAATGAAGTTCTAGCAATTCATTATCAACATTTGAACAACCTAAAACCTAACTAGCAGATTACTCATACATAGATAATGAATCACAAATCATGGCTGAAGTAAATTGTATTAAAATAATAGAGTAAATGATAAAAGGGTTTGAAATTCTTCTCTATCAGAATAAGGATTTGTATCTCCGAAAACTCTGAATCTAATCTCTCTCTAGGTCTTAATGAATACAAGATAATGGCCTTTTAATGGCTGTGAAAACCTAAATACATCTCTAAACACGTCTGCGACAAGTTTGCAAATAGTGACAAACTTCTGGGCCAATGATATATCATGGTTTTTATGGTTTTTAACCATGGTATAAATCCTTTTTTTGGCCTTTTTAGAGTCCTAGTAGAGTCTTTGCAGGTTATAGCATGTCTGAAGCATAATTGGAGTTTTTGGAGCTTTTTGGAGCATTGCAAGCTACAACCGCGAAGTGTGCAACTCAGAAGGCAAATACTGAAGAGGGTGACGCTCGTCACCACTCAAGGGTGACGCTTGTCACCCGTATCTGGGAAGGATCATGGCTTGTTTTTAAAGGATGGAGGATTATTTGCACTTTTACCCCAGAAGTTCCAGTATTTACAAAAGTGTTTCTGCTCGTGTTTAGCTTGTATATATTATGTTTTCAGCCATTGTTGGCTGGGATCTCAGACTTTAGAATTCAGAGAGCTTTAGAGATAGAGTTTTATTCAGAGCTTTTGGGGAGACAGATCTTGTACTCTTTTGGAGAAGATTTCGAACCCCTTTATATTTTATTCTATTCTTTCAATGCAATTTTACTCAGCTATGATTTGTGATTCCATGATCGTGTCTGAGTAATCTGCTAGTTAAGTTAGGGCTTTTCAAGGGTTGATGATGAGTTTTCAGAAATCTTTTAAAAGCTTCAGCTTGCGTCCACCATCAGTGTCGATCGACACCATGCACCAAATACTGCTCCGAGTTAGTCTTTTGAAGAAGGACTTTTTGCAAGTCTTAACTCAATCCCTCTTTAATCAGAAGTAGTATAGAAGAGGTTTAATCAATCCATCTAGTAGCTAGAATAAAAGAGATGCATAACCATGTATGATGAAGAAAGATGATTCCAACAACCTAAGTGATCAAAGGTGAAATGCATGCACAAAAGAGAAAACTAACAAGACTTAAGCGAAGTATGAAATGCAAAGAAGGTTAAATACAACAGGAATCAAAGAGAGCAAGAGCCAAATGTAAATGCAAGCTAAGTGCAGTAACTTAAAGTGCTAGGTAAGAAATGGATAAAAGCAAAGCAACTAAAAACAGAGGAAAACAGGACACAATATGACGAAAGGCAAAGAACAAGATGGAGCAGGTTCAAGGCTAGAGCAATGATGACTTGGGGATTACTTAGTATCAAACATAGGGTAGTCAAGACTAATAACAAGCAAGACTCATAAGCAAGACACTAATTCAATCAATTTGCAATCAGAGCAAAGATGTCGAAGTAATGCACATGTCAGACCCACTTGTGATGGCGTATCTGTACAAAACCAACATGATAACACAAGGCTCTTAAAGACCAAACAATGTACTAAGACGCAATATAATCATCTAAGCAATTATCTCAAGCATAGTTCTTTCAGGCATTTAAACCAACACTTGTGATGCAGCAAACACCTTTAATCTATTTCACTTAAACAAGCTACTCAAGCCTTAAGAACAACTAAACAAGGTAAATCAAGCAAGGATTAAACCAAAACCCCCTAAGCTATCAACTAATCATCCCCAAATCTGCTCCAACCTCAAACCATATGAAACTACTCACAACACATAGCAAAATCAACAGAAATAAGCAAGAATGACAGATCAAACATGATTAAACAAGAACTAAAAGGAAACTAACAAAGGAAGTGCAAAACTTTACAAAAAGAGTGATCTTGATCAAAATCTCATCAAATCCCCTTTTTGGGTTTCCCCTCAGGTCGAAATAAGATAAGGAAGAAGATACATGCTGAAAAAGATAAGGTTTAGCTTAAATAAGCTAAGAAGATAAGGTTTGACAAAACGTAGAAAAATCTTGGTCAACTCTTGGTGTTGACACATCGTGGTGCAAGGGAAGGTGTTATGCTCGAATACGGTCAACTCGATATCGAGGTGGGTTCTCGGTGTTTTCCTCGATGCTACACCTCGATATGCCCTGTACATTCGTATCGGCCTGTACGTCATACCTAGCTCGGTGCACTACCTCGGTGCAGTCTCGGAGTCCTCGGTCAAATCTTTCTTCCTCGTCCCACGCTTCACATCGAGCAAGATTCACGGATGTTCTGCTCAATGCTGGACCTCGATATATGGATACATAGTTTGCAAAGCTGCTTCTTTGGCATCTCCTTCTAACATGAGTTGCTTCCATCTCCTTCCCAACTCCAAAACTCTCCCAAAAAAACCTGAAAGTCACCACAAACATGCACATGTATGCAAATGTATGCAATCATAAGCTAAATGCATGCCATGTTGATTCTAAGTGCATTTGACACTAAATGCTAAACTATAATGCAAAAACAGAGGAAAAGATGCATGAAATGCAGCCTAAAATGGTCTAAAATAGCAAGCTATCATCTTTTCAGAAACAACTTCAAGATAGCTCCAAAATGTTCACAAATCCACAATTATACTTAAAACGTACATAAACTTGTAAAGACTCGAAAAGACTCGAAAAATACCAAAAAACTCTATAAACAATAATTATATTATGGTTAAAACCCATAACAACAATGATATATTAATTACAAAGATTTGTTAAAAAAATCATATCATATCTATAGCTTATAAAAATTAAAACTATTTGAAGGCAATAATATTCAGATATAATTTGAAACAACCAATACATAACAAGAATGGAGCTAAAGATGATGATAAAAATTATTTTCTTTGGTTAGAAGAATTAACGTATTATTGTATATTTTCATAACAATATTATGTTTATTAAATTGAATTTTATTATTATTTTTTACACTTTTAAATGGTTTTTTGGTATATTAAATTACAAGTATTTGATTAGACAAAACATTTTTAAAGTTAGACATATACAGATTATTATAATAAGAATATAAAGACAAATAGAAAATTATGATTTGAACATCTTTATCTCATTTTTGTAGTATTTACAAAGACAAATATACTTTTGCGACAAAATTTGATCTAAAATATATCTTGGCATGATAAAGTGTAATCTCAATTTGATTTTGGTATATCCAAAACTCGGGTATGTCAAAGATTTTTAGTATTGAAAGATTGATCCACATAAGTTGTTTTCTTTGGTTAGAAGAATTAAAGTATTATTGTTTATTTTCATATCAATATTATGTTTATTAAATAGAATTTGATTTTTTTTTACACATTTAAGTGGCTTTTTGGTATATTAAATTATAAGTGTTTGATTAGACAAAACATCTTTAAAATTAGACATATATGTATTCCTATAAAAAGAATTATAAAAACAAATAGAAAATTATGAATGGGAAAATAATACCAACACCATTCACTTCACCTCACTGTTAAAAACATAAAGTACATTAATATTTGAAAACCAAAACAGATTGAAATGAACAAAATATACAAATTTGAATAGAAAACACATTTTCACAAGCTAACCGAAAAATATACAAGTCAAACTAAACAAATAAACGACGCAGGCCAAATAGGGAGACATGGTACTACTCAATCGACTGTTAACACATAAACAAATACTTAACTTCAACTTAACAAACAAGAACAATAAATATTTCTATTTTAGCCCTCCTACTACAATCTTATTAATCTTAAAAAAAAATAAGAGGGATATATATTGAGACGAGACTAAATTCAGAAACACAACATAATTACAAACGAATACAACAATTACGAAGCAAAAGAATGACAGATGCAAACATAAACAAAGTTTTTCAAAAAACCCTACGGAGGACCAATGGAGTCAATGTAGCATCAAATCGTCATAAACGGCTACAAGACGGTTCAATGACAATACTAAATGCACACCAACAAAATTTAAGAGTAAGAAATACAATTAAAATCAAATACAAACAATGGAACGGCAATGCAATACCCAACTCTATAAAGGGATGTAATAGCGAATGAACAAAATACAACTAACAAAATTACCTCACAAATATGGCCGACAAGCAATCACTCCCTGAAGATCTACTCACTGACACTATCTCGCGTGTGGCTAAATTTTCACGTGCAATGTCATGGCTGCATCACGGAAGCTCGCATTGGCAGCCCGAGATCAACGTGTTTACAAGAATATCAACCTCAGACCAATTGCCCTGCATCCTTTGGCAGCAATGAACAGATATAAAGACCTAATGGAAAAATGTCTTTCAAGTGGAAACGCAGAAGCCCACTACATAAAAGGCATCCAAGAATATTTTCAGAAAAATAACACGGTGACAGGATTGCAGCATCTACAAAATGCAGCACAAGGAGGCTACGAAAATGGTATTTATCTCTACGGGATACTAATGTTGTGTAGGAGACATAAAGAACAGGTGCCAACACTGCTTTTACTACAAACAAATGTTCAAATTTGTGTCATCATTTAGCATGAGCCAAACATAATCCAATTTCAGATTCAACAACCACTTTCATATTTAAAATGGTCCTTTCGGATATATTTTTATATGCAAACTTCTATTGTATTGGAAAAAAAAACAGCAATGCTTCATATGTTACGCTTCTTATACTTTTCAAGTAGAACCAATGACAAGCTTAATTATAAACATAATGAAACCTAATAATATCGCAGTTTCCAGATACACTCTAAATAGGACTCCAAATCTAACTATACCAACCAATCAATCTAAAAAACATTCCAACAAAAAATGCACAAAATAATATATTATGCCACTAACAATCACTACCAATCTACATGCTCAAAAATATCATTTCACGCGTTGCCAGTTTCTCACGTAGAGACGTCCGCCATGTTATGCAATCTGATATACTCATATATTTCGCATATTTAGTATATATTTAGAGTTGTTTTCATGCATACATCTTTTATAATAGGCTAGTTTGCACCATTTATCTCATTTTAGGTCCTAGAACACTTTGCATTAGCATTTTTGCATATTTCTTGCATTCTTGCATCATATTCAGGTTGTTTTGGATACACTGGAGCTATGGAGGGTGCATGGATATGCTAAGGATCGAAAGGGAGCCTATGGATACCTGGGAGAACTCGGCCATGCAGCAAAGGAACCGAGATCGAGGTGAAGATCGAGCTAGGCAGGTCGATCTCGTCTAGATCGACCAGAAGATCGAGACACTCGGGTCGTTTCAAGGAAGAAGAACGAGGGCCAGATCGAGTTCACGACTCGATCGTCTGAGGATCGACCAGAAGATCGATAGAAGCGCTCGATCCACCCGACTGAATCGACCCAACGATCGGGCAAAAGAGGACGTTCTATGCGGAAGATCGAGTTAGAGATCGACGATTCAGGTCGATCTCTGAACCTTATCCGGACAGCTCACGTTTTGGAGTTTAGTGAGGGGACCATTTCCCTTTTGGTATAAAGGTTTTTACCCTATTTTTGGGCAAAGGATCCGACATTTGAGAACCATACAATCCGTCTCTTCTTCTTTATCTAAAAACGGCCATTGTTAGTTTTTAAGCTTTTTCATATTTTGTAAAACCTTAATCTTACTTTTTAATCTTATGTATTTCTCTTAATCTTTCTTGTTTAGTCATTTAATCATGCTTATCCTTTCTTCCTTTACATTTTCTTATGCTTTAATCATGTGTAGTGAGTAATCCACCTAGGGTTTAAGGTTGAGGTGATAAAGGGAGTTCTTAGGGTCTAAGCTTGGGTTTTTCTTGCACTTAACTTAATCTCTTCTTGGATTGGGGGTTTTAATGCCTAGAGACTCTTTAGAAAGATCTCTTTCATCTCAGGGATTTGCTTACATTAGCAGGATTCAGGAGATCCCTTAAATCCAAATCCAAGAGACTAACTCATCCTTTCCCAAACGCCATAGATGCTTAGGGAGCTAGTTATGCCATTTTTTGAGATTTATGCTTTATGTTCTTCACCCTTTCTTTCCACTACACGCCATGGGTTTGGAGGAAGGTTGAGGAAATGATTTATTCCAAACACCATGGATAAATCTAGCTTTAGCTTCTCAAGGCCTAGAGATAACACTAAAATGTGTAGATCTATGTTTTCAAAACCCAAAGTTTGAATCTTAAACCTCCTTAAGCGTGATCCTCAACCTTGAATCTGCATTTTAGCTTTTGAAATCTTAAATTCATCATTTCGTAGTTCTAAAGTTTGAATCTTTTGTCTTAGTTTCTTAAAAATCATTTCATAGGTTGTTAGAACTTTCTCTTTTTATCTGCCTTTAGTTTTCGAATTTTAAAAACTAGTAGATTTGCATTTTAAACTCTTAGAGGTCATCTAGCATTTGTTTAACCCATCAGTGGGGATTTTAAAATAGTTTTCGTGGTCATCTAGTAGTTGCAATTAGTTTTTACAGATTTTCTCCCTAATTTATCTGGATTTCACTTAGATTTACAAAGCTCTTGCATTCTTAGTATCTTTCATCAACCTGATTTGGATTGACTCCTAAAGTACTACAACAACAAAACCTTGCTTTAGGTTTGATTAAAACTAGCCCATAAAAAAATCTAGTTATCAAATGGCACCGTTGCCAACTTGGGTTTAGTTTGAAAGTATTAGGATTTGGAGCTTAGTAGAGACTAAGTCTTTATTTTTACTTTGGTTACTAATCTATCTACCTTCCTACTTGCATTCTCAGGTACATGAATCTGAGATCTAGAGGTGACAACAACCTATTACAACCTCTAGACAACATTCATCAACTTGGAAGTGCAAGGTCAAGAAGGGCAAGAGAACAAGCACAAGACTTTGAGGAGATAGTGCAACCGGGTATTGTTGAGGGTATGGCTGAGCAAGACCAAGCTGAGGCTCGACCTCACCATGCTGCTGCCGGTAGGGGTAATAGAAACCCCAACCACGCCCCAAGGCCACCAAGTATCATCGGTGCGGGTGATGCACCAAACACTCATCACAATCGTTTTGGCATCACTCCACCACCGGTGCAAAACAACAACTTCGAGATCAAGCCAGACTTTGTCTCAATGGTGCAGAACAACAAGTTCCATGGCCTTGCTATGGAGGATCCTTTGGAGCACTTGGATAACTTTGAGCAAGGGTGCGGCATGATCAAGATCATTGGGCTCTCGGAGGATAGTTTCAAGCTTAGGCTTTTCCCTTTTTTAATTGGGGATAAAGCAAGGCATTGGGAGAAGACCTTACCTCAAGGGACTATAACCTCATGGGCTGATTGCAAGAAGGCATTTCTGTCCAAGTTCTTCTCAAGTACATTGACAGCTCGCCTAAGGAGTGAGATTAGCGGTTTTACACAAATGCAAAATGAGACCTTTAGTGAAGCAATGGAGAGGTTCAAGGACTACACCATTGCATGTCCTCATCATGGTTTCACCGAGGAGACACTCTTGAGAACCATCTATATAGGAGCCCTTCCCAAAAATTTGTTGATATGAACAATAGCCTGGGCTCTTCTCTTACTGAGGTATCTACACAAATCACCAACATGAACAACAAGATTCGCCAGCTCGAGAAAAGAAAGGCCAGTTCAAGCAGTCAAGGTAGCTTACCCGAAAAATGTGAGACAAACCCTAAGGAATATGCAAATGCGATCACTTTGAGGAGTGGGAAAGAGCTACCACCACGGTCTATACTTGCAGACAATAAGGGCATTGTCATTCAAGATGGGGAGAGTAATATCTCAAATGATCAAGAGATCACATTTGACAATGTCTACATTGCAAGGCCAAAAAAAGGCAAGGAAGCGGTTTTGGAGAAAAAAGTGGAGGAAGTTAGCAAAGAGAAAGAAGTTTTCGTGCCTCCACCTTACAAACCAAAGCTCCCCTTCCCTGGACGTTTCAAGAAGCAGTTGGTTGAGAAGCATATAGCCCTGTTTGAGAAGCACTTGAGGGACGTTGAGATAAAACTGCTGTTGCTTGATTGTATGGCTATGGTGCCAAAATACGCCAAGTTTTTGAAAGACACTCTTGCTAATAGGGTGAAAGAGAGTGAAGAGGTCTTGGTATTGAGTCAAGAATGCAGTGCAATCATCCACAAGGAGATAGCTCCAAAGAAGCTAGGAGATCCGGGGTCATTCACTATCCCTTGTGCACTAGGCCCTTTGAAGTTTGAAAGCTGCTTGTGTGATCTTGGGGCAAGCATTAACCTTAAGCCTCACTCCATTGCCAAAAATCTAAGCTTTACCAAGTTTAAGGAGTGCAGAATCTCACTCATTCTGGCTGATCGAAGTATAAGGCTCCCTGTAGGCATGCTTGAAGACCTACCCGTGAGGATTAGCAACGTGAATATGCCAACAGATTTTGTAGTTCTAGAAATGGATGAGGAACCAAGAGACCCTCTAATCCTTGGTAGACCCTTTCTAGCAACTGCTGGGGCCATCATAGACATGAAGAATGGCAAGATTTCTCTACACCTGGGGAAAGACATCAAGCTGAATTTTGACATCAACGAAGTCTTGAAGAAGCCAACGATTGATGGACAAGTGTTCTACATAGAAGCTTTGGATGCATTGGCCGATGAGTTGCTTGAGAAATTGGCACAAGAGGATCATCTACAACTGGCTTTGACAAAGGAGTGTAGGGAGTATGGTTTCTTGAGTGAACAAACCCAGGAATATGTACGCATCCTTGATTCTCGCAAGGTTGTGAAAGAAGATGAAGGCCAGTGCCTAGAGATCAACCTGGAGATCGATCAGATGTCCCTATCCAGGAAAGAGATCGATGAGACGATCGATCGAGACAACTCTATCTGTTCAGAGAACAACCTCGTGAATCGATCTCCTGCTCGATCCATATCCAATCGAGCAAGTGAATCAAGGGAGTACACTCGATCCAGCCTAGAACGAGGGAGCGGTTGACTGACTGGCTCGATCTCTGCGGTAGGAACGGTTTAAGACGGTAGCTTAAGAGCTCATGACTCGGGTTCAAAAGGGGCG
Source organism: Thlaspi arvense (assembly GCA_911865555.2). Classification (NCBI taxonomy): domain Eukaryota; kingdom Viridiplantae; phylum Streptophyta; class Magnoliopsida; order Brassicales; family Brassicaceae; genus Thlaspi; species Thlaspi arvense. The sequence goes on from OU466861.1 coordinate 13,693,996, forward strand.
AATGAGGACAGAAATCTCAACACAAGCCAAGAGGAGGACTGGAGTGAGCTGCTAGCCCCAAAGGTGGACCTAAAGAAGCTTCCAAATGGGCTAAGGTACGCTTTCTTAGGACCAAATGATACATATCCTGTCATTGTGAATGAAGATCTAAATGATGATGAGTTAGACTCACTCCTTAGGGAGCTGAGGAAGTATAGAAAGGCCATTGGGTACTCTCTCAGTGACATCAAGGGCCTTTTACCAATGGTTTGTACTCATAGGATTCATTTAGACAATGATAACACATCTTCCATAGAGCATCAAAGACGTTTGAACCCAAATTTGAAAGAAGTGGTTAAGAAAAAAAATCTTAAAACTCTTAGAGGCTGACGTGATATATCCTATCAGTGATAGCACATGGGTCTCTCCAGTCCATGTGGTACCAAAGAAAGGGGGTATCACGGTTATAAGAAATGAAAAAAGATGAGTTAATTCCTACTAGGACAATAACCGGACATAGAATGTGTATTGACTATAGGAAACTCAACACAGCCATTAGGAAAGATCATTTTCCTCTTCCCTTCATTGACCAAATGCTAGCCAATCATCCTTACTACTGTTTTCTAGATGGCTATAGCGGTTTCTTTCAAATCCCCATTCACCCAAATGACCAAGATAACCATTCACATGCCCTTATGGTACTTTTGCATATCAAAGGATGCCATTTGGGTTATGTAATGCACCAGCAACCTTCCAAAGATGTATGATGTCTATTTTCTCTGACCTTATAGAGGAAATGGTAGAGGTTTTCATGGATAATTTTTCTGTGTGTGGTGCTTCGTTTGGTGGTTGTTTGTCAAATCTTTGCAGGGTTCTCAAGAGATGTGAGGAGACAAACTTGGTGCTAAATTAGGAAAAGTGTCATTTTATGGTGAGAGAAGGCATTGTGCTTGGGCAAAAATTTCTAAGCATGGGATTGAGGTTGACAAGGCCAAGATAGAGGTTATGATGAGTTTAGAGCCTCCGGTTAACGTGAAAGGGATTAGGAGTTTCTTGGGGCACGCTGGCTTCTACAAGAGGTTTATCAAGGATTTCTCCAAGATAGCACGTCCTCTTACAAGGCTACTGTGCAAGGAAACCGAGTTCATCTTTGATGAAGAATGCCTACAAGCCTTTAAGACCATCAAAAAAGCCTTGGTCACCGCGCCTATAGTTCAAGCTCCGGATTGGGATTTGTCTTTTGAGATTATGTGTGATGCAAGCGACTACGCCGTGGGTGCTGTCTTGGGTCAGAGGAAGGACAAGAAGCTGCATGTGATTTACTATGCAAGCCGTACCTTGGATGATACACAAGTGAAGTATGCAACCACCAAGAAAGAGCTTCTAGCCGTGGTCTTTGCTTTTGAGAAGTTTAGGTCTTACTTGGTGGGTTCTAAGGTCATCGTGTATACTGGCCATGCTGCCTTGAGATATATATATTCCAAGAAAGACACCAAACCGAGACTCTTAAGATGGATCCTTCTCTTGCAAGAGTTTGATATGAAGATGAAAGACAAGAAAGGTATAGAGAACGGTGTAAAGGATCATCTTTCAAGGATGAGGGTGGATGATGTTGATATATCATGGTTTTTATGGTTTTTAACCCATGATATAAGTCCTTTTATTGAGTTTTTTGGTCTTTTTAAAGTCCTAGTAGAGTATTTGCAGGTTATAGCATGTCTGGAGCATAATTGGAGATATAAGAGCTTTTTGGATCATTTCAAGTTGAAGCCACGAAGTACCTAGCTCGGAGAAGAAAGTATGCGATGTGGTGACGATCTTGGTGACGCTCGTCACCCACCAAGGAAGGAGCGTGGCATGTTTATTAAAAGATGGAGCATTATTTACAGAATTGGCCCAGAAGTTCAATTATTTGCACGAAGGCCCCAGATCGTGTTTAGCCTCTATTTATTAGGTTTTGCAGCCATTGTTGGTTTTTTATCTTAGATTTTAGAATTCAGAGAGTTTGAGAGAGAGATTTATTCAGAGCTTTTTGGGGAGACAAATCCTGTACTATTTTGAAAAGATTTTGAACCCCCTTATTCTTTTACTCTTTCTCTTAAAGCAATTTTATTCAGTTATGTTTTGTGATTCCATGATCATGTCTGAGTAATCTGCTAGTTAAGTTAGGGCTTTTTCAAAGGTTGATGAAGAGTTTGTAGAATTGCTACCTTTTAGGAATATCTTTTGGTTTTTCATCTCTGCTTGCTTTAAAATCTAATTTCTTAGAAACATCATCTAGAAATCCGAAAATCATAGGTTGTTAAATATATGTGAGAGCATTATTGATAACCTGAACTAGTATTTGATGAGCAAAACAACTTAGTGCAAAGAGTTTTGGCTTAGAAATTTTGTGAACAATTGAATCTGATCATATTGCATGTTTAGGTTGTTAGGATTTGCAAAGAGATTTGAAACACTGTGATTTAAACATAGTTAACTTCTGCAATGATAATTGATTAGTTATTTATTTGATATTCATGTTCAAAACGGTTCTTAATCATTCTTGATTTCATGCATTCTACATTCTCGGATTCAACCTGCGAACTGTCCTGACTTAGCACTTTTAGTCTTCTGAAACTTAGATCAACAACTTGAATTTCGTTTGCTTACTTTTATTTATCATTCGCATTACATACATTACATTCTGCTTAGCTTAATCTGAACCTACATTCGATAGTGTGATTTGCGTTACTCCTTTGGGATTCGATACCCCTTGTACTACAATTGCTTTTGCTGTGCACTTACAGTAGTTTTATTTGGGTAAATCCTGAGCCCTATCAAGTTTTTGGCGCCGTTGCCGGGGAGTAATAACTGCCTATCGATTTATAGTATTAGGATTTTGTCTAAGTTTTAATTTGTTTATTGACTTTCAATTTCTTTTCTTTGTGCTGGTTTCAGGTGTATGCCTAATCGCAGTACCAGAAGCAACAGCGAGAAGGAGCTTGTGACTTTGAGCATCGACAAACTCGCTAGGTTGGAGAGAACTAACAGGAAAGCTAAGAAGCAATCTACAATGGTCGCTCCACTAGTCTTGGTTGAAGATGCAGAAGGTCACTTGGTTGACAGAGAAGGACACAGGAGGAACGAAGAGGGGCAGAGGACTGATCAAGATGGGAATGTCATTGTTGAACAGCAGGTTCAACAAGTGGATGAGAACGCTGGAGTCCCTTTTGCTGCCAATAACGCTGCTGGGCGTTTTGTTCAGAGGACTCTAGGTGACTACAACAGACCTGATCAGTTCTATGCCAACAGAGCTGCAATCCGCCCTTCTGCCTTCCAGAAGAACGATTTTAAGGTTAAATCTGTCTACTATCAGCTGGTTGGCCAGCATCCATTCCATGGCCTACCTAATGAGCATCCAATGGATCATATTGAGAGGTTTGAGGATTTGGTTTCAAGTGTCAAAGCTAATGGTGTTAGCAATGACTTTCTGTTCTGCAAGCTTTTCCCTTACTCTCTTGAAGGAGAAGCTGCATATTGGCTGAAGCAACTGGAACCTGCTTCACTGACTACTTGGGAAGACACTAAGAATGCTTTTCTGAATAACTTCTATGATGATGCAAGATCTGAAGACATGAGGACGAAAATTGCATCTTTTACACAAGGTCCTACTGAAGTTTTTAAGGCTTCTTGGATCAGATTCAAGTCTTATCAAAGGGACTGTCCTCATCATGGCTTCAGTCAGGTGGAATTACTTGGGATATTCTTCAGAGGCATTGACTGGAAGTATCAGATGGCGCTGGATGCAGCAAGTGCAGGAAACTTCAACACCAACATACCAGAAGAGGCGATCAGGTTGTTTGAGAACTTGGTCTGCAGCAACAACACTAAAAATGCAGATTTTCAGAGGATGAAACAAGCTGGTGTGGATGATGGAAATCAGATTGCTGAAGTTAAGGTTAAGCTGGATAGTATGCACAACCTTTTGGTTGGAAAGAAGTCAGTTCACTTTGCTGCAGAAGTGGAAACTTTCAAAGGTTCATAGGAGGTTGAGCAAGAAGATGTAAATTTCATCAATTCTGGCGGTTTTCAGGGTCAAAGGTATGGAAATCAGTAGTGGAACAGAGGCTACAACGACAACAATCAGAAGAGTACCTTTACAGGAGGACAGAGCACGCCTGGTTACACTCCTAAGCCCCGATTCCAGAAGACATAGTACCAGAAACCATTCCAGAACAGTGGAAATTACAACAGAAACTATGGTTCTTCTTCCTATCAACCTGCACCTCCACAAGGGAACAAGATGGAAGCAATGCTGGAACAGATCTTGGAAGGACAACAGAAGCTTACAGTGGACTTCAATGGCAAGATAGATTCGCTCTATCAGGACTTGTATGGGAAAATTGAGAGTCTGAACTCTCATATGAAAAAAACTTGATGTTCAAGTTGCCCAAACTGCAGGAGCTGTTCAAAGGCAAGAAGGATTTCTTCTAGAAAGAATTGATGCTAATCCCAAACACCATGTGAATGCCATCACACTGAGGAGTGAAAAGAACCTGTCACCCATCTAGTGACGCTCATCACCCCTTACAACATACTGCAGTTTCGTCTAAGACTTCAGATAATGGTAAGGAGACAGTGTATAAGCCCAAGATATCCTATCCTAAGCATCCTAAGAGGTCTAAGCAGGAGCTTGAAGATGCTAAATGCAAGGCTATCATAGACAAGTTGGTTATTGAGATCCCATTGATTGATGTTGTGAGGATCACTCCTGTTATAAGGAGGTATATGAAGAGAATGGTGACCAATAACTTGATATTAGAAGCTGGAGCTATGATGATCAACGAGCAGGTCAGTGCAGTGATTCTGATAAGAGTTCCAGAGAAGCTTTCAGACCCAGGAAGCTTTGTTTTAGACTGCACAATCTTTAATGACAAGTTTGAGAGGTCATTGTGTGATCTTGGTTCTAGTGTGAACCTTATGCCTCATTTTGTTGCCAAAAGCTTAGGGATGACCGATTTTAAGGCTACAAAGATATCTCTTGTCCTAGCTGATAGATCAGTTAGAGTTCTTGAAGGGGTGATAGATGATGTTCCTATCAAAGTAGGAGATTGTATGATTCCTACTGATTTTGTGGTTCTGGAATATGGAGAAAAACCCAAAGATCCCTTGATTCTTGGCAGACTCTTCTTGGCTACTGCATGAGCTATCATTGACGTCAGGAAGGACATAATAGAGCTGAATGTTGGTGATTTAGTGATGAAATTCGAAATGGACAAGCTGATGAAGAGGCCAACCATAGATGGACAGACTTTTTATGTGGATGTTTTTACAAACATTGCTGATCAGATCTTCCATGAGATGAGTTCAGAGGACCCCTTGGAGAGGGCGTTGACCACTTCTACAGCAGAGTATGAGCATTTGGATGCTGCTGCAACAGGCTACACAAAGATGATGGATGCGACTGCATATGTGATGCAACTGGTTGCACATGATGAGCTTGTCACCACATCTGCGAAAGGTGCTACAATGGGTGATTGGAGCGCAGAAAAAGCACCAAAAGTTGAGCTTAAACAGCTCCCTGCAGGGCTAAGGTACGCTTTCCTTGGAGAGAACTCCACCTATCATGTTATTGTTAATGCTTCATTGAATAATGCATGCTCACCCTTTTGCTAAGTAAGCTGCGAAAATTTCGCAAAGCTCTTGGCTATTCTCTTGATGATATTTCAGGGATTTCTCCAGACTTGTGCATGCATAGGATATACTTGGAGGATAAACCGAAATCATCAGTGGAGCACTAGAGGAGGCTGAATCCGAATTTATAGGATGTTGTCAAGAAAGAGATCATGAAGTTGTTGCAGACTGGTATCATCTATTCTATATTAGACAGTGCTTGGGTGAGTCCAGTGCATGTGGTACCCAAGAAAGGAGGTGTTATAGTGGTGAAGAATGACAAAGATGAGCTGATTCCAACCAGAACTGTGACAGGACATATGATGTGCATTGATTACAGGAAGCTGAATGCAGCAACAAGGAAGGACCATTTTCCTCTACCTTTCATCGATCAGATGCTGGAGAGGCTGGCAAATCACAAGTACTACTGCTTCCTTGATGGATACTCAGGCTTCTTTCAGATCTCCATCCATCCAGATGATCAGGAGAAGACCACTTTTACCTGTCCTTTTGGCACCTTTGCATATCGCAGAATGCCCTTTGGACTGTGAAATGCTCCTGCAACCTTCCAGAGATGCATGATGTCGATCTTCACAGACATGATTCAGAAGTTTATGGAGGTATTCATGGATGACTTTTCAGTTTATAGTTTTTTCTTGAAGAGCTGCTTGGATAACTTGTGTGCAGTTCTGCAGAGATGTGAAGAGAAGCACTTGGTTCTAAACTGGGAGAAGTGTCACTTTATGGTACAAGATGGCATTGTGCTTGGTCACAGAGTCTCAGGAGATGGTATAGAGGTGGATAGGGCGAAAATTGAGGTGATGACAAGTCTGCAAGTACCTGATTCAGTAAAAGCAGTGAGGAGTTTTCTAGGTCATGCAGGTTTCTACAAAAGATTCATCAAGGACTTTAGCAAAATAGCACGCCCCCTTACTGCTCTCCTCTGAAAATATGTGAAGTTTGAGTTCACTGAAGAGTTCAAATCCGCCTTTGAACAGATCAAACAAGCTTTGGTTACAGCTCCTGTTGTGCAGCCTCCAGATTCGGACCTACCTTTGGAGGTGATGTGTGATGCCAGCGATTTTGCAGTTGGAGCAGTGCTGGGACAGAGGAAAGACAAGAAGCTCCATGCCATTTACTATGCAACTAGGACTTTGGATGAAGCTCAGAAGAACTATGCAACAACTGAGAAGGAATTGCTGGCTGTTGTGTTTGCATTTGAGAAATTCAGGCAGTACCTTGTTGGCTCCAAGGTCGTGGTTCATACTGACCATTCAGCACTGAAGTATCTGATGCAGAAGAAGGATGCAAATCCAAGGTTGTTGAGATGGATTCTGCTTCTTCAGGAGTTTGACATTGAAGTTAAGGATAAAAAAGGTGTTGAGAATGGTGTTGCTGATCATCTATCCAGGATTCAGGTCGAAGACAGTGTTCCAATCAATGATTTCTTGCCTGAAAAGAATGCCTACTTGGTGGAATCAAGATTTCAGGAGGAAAATGTTGAAAACCTGCAGTTTTCACGAAACTGCAGGGGAGTGACGAGCGACACCAGGAGGGTGACGCTCGTCACCAACCAAGAACAATCGCGACCAAGTTTTCATACGAAACAGGTGACGCTTGTCACCAATACTGGTGATGCTCGTCACCAAACTCTGAACTTGGCTGCGATTTGTGCAAGCTTAGGGACGGCTTTTGAAGAGCAAGTATATGCTTTGGATGATCCTAAGAGGCCCTGATATGCTGACATTGCCAACTATCTGGCTGCAGAGGATGAACCACATGACTTCAAAGGCTATGCTAAGAAGAAGTTCTTGAGAGAACTTTGAAGATTCTATTGGGATGAGCCATATCTCTACAAGCACTGTGCTGATGGGATTTACATAAGATGCATAGCAGAAGAAGAAGTGCAGGACGTTCTCTTTCACTGTCATGGTTCAGAGTTTGCTGGACACTTTGCCACATTCAAAACAGTCTCTAAGGTTCTTCAAACTGGTTTTTGGTGGCCTACTATGTTCAGGGACGCCCAGACATTCATTACAAGCTGTGATACTTGTCAGAGAAGAGGAAAGATCAGCAGGAGACATGAGATGCCATAGAATTTTATTCTTGAAGTAGAAGTTTTTGATTGTTGGGGTATTGACTTAATGGGACCTTTTCCCTTATCTTATGGGAATAGATACATTCTGGTTGCTGTTGATTATGTATCTAAGTGGGTAGAGGCGTTGGCCACTCCTACTAATGATGCAGCAGTGGTTTTGAAGCTGTTTAAAACCATTATCTTCCTCAGATTTGGTGTCCTGGGGATTGTTATAAGTGATGGTGGTTCTCACTTTGTTAATAAAGTTTTTGACAAGCTGCTGAAGAAGTATGGTGTACAGCACAGAGTGGCCACGCCCTACCATTCCCAAACTAGTGGACAAGTTGAAGTTTCCAACAGGCAGATCAAGCAGATTCTAGAGAAGACAGTTGGAAAGACAAGGAAAGATTGGTCAGCAAAGCTGGATGATGCATTATGGGCTTACAGGACAGCACACAAAACGCCACTTGGGATTACACCATTCCATCTTCTCTATGGGAAGGCGTGCCATCTACCGGTAGAGCTGGAGTTTAAAGCAGAATGGGCTATCAAGAAGCTGAACTTCCATCTGAAACCTGCTACAGAGAGGCGCTTGATTCAGCGAACTGGATGAAATCAGATATCTGGCCTATGAAAACTCCAAGTTATACAAGGAGAGGGCAAAGGCATATCATGATAAAAAAGATCATCTCCAGACATTTCGAGCCCAACGACCATGTACTACTTTACAACTTTCGTTTACAGCTTTTTCCTGGTAAACTGCGTTCTCGATGGTCAGGTCCCTTCACTGTCAAAGAAGCTCGACCACATGGTGCTATTGTCCTGATAAACTCCAAAGGAGAGGAGTTCACTGTCAATAGACAGAGGGTGAAGCATTATTGGGCTCAAGCCGAGATTCCAGCAGGACTCATTGTGTCTCTGGATGATGCACCAACTATCTAAACAGTCAACCAAAGTCGAGCTAATGACATTAAACAAGCGCTTAGTGGGAGGCAACCCACTGGTAAGTTGTATATTTTGTACTTCGTTTTTTATTTTCGTACTTTAGTTTATTCAGTTAAAAAAAAAGAACAGGGTGCTAACGCTCGTCACCCGTAGAAGTCGAGCACAAGTCTTTATTTTCTTCTTCTTCTTCCTCATGCTCACTTCTAAAACCATCGAACACTTAGAATTTTTACATAATCTGCAACTTTTGATTTTCTAAACCAAATTGAGTGATTCAAAAGCCTAATCCGTGTGGATTTTGGCCCTCTTTCACAATCTCGATTTAGTTTTCAAGATCTGCAAGGTATGTGTTCGGAATCTCCAATTTTCAGTCCGTCATAGGTTTGGTAAAATTCGAATTTCGACTTGATTAGCTTGATTTAACTGTTGAATCATGGTTAGTTAGGTTGTATTAGAGGAATGATATCATCCTTGTGAGCTTTAATCGGTTGTTTTGCAAGTTTTGAAATTTTCGAGTTCCTGATGAATTTTGCAAAAATCTGGAAATTTTGGGTGATTTGGGTTGAACTGATGCTTGAATTGTGTTCCTGGTAGTGTTGTAGTCGATCGCCATCAGTTATTTCACCTTGATTGATTGATTTTTCGAATTTTCAAAAATTTGCTAATTTTGGCGATGTTTTTAGTTGATTTTGAACTTGAATTTTCAGATGCCTAGACAGGAGAAACGACCACGACAAGGCTCGTCTTCAAGCACTGCATCAGGTTCCACGAATTCCTTCAGTCATTACCCAGTTTGCAGGCCTCCATGGCCAAAGCGAGAGAACGTGAAGATACCATCTCAAATAGCTTGGGCAGAGGCTCCGAAGCAGGAAATATCACGGGATACCTGCATACTCCGTGATATTCAGGAGGAGTGGGATGAGTATGACATGCTATTCTACAATATGTGGTAGTGAGTGAAGATAGTGCCTACCAGGTTCGCAGATGCTGCTGTTCTGCAGAAGATGGGCATTTTTGATGATGTTGTGGAGATTTTTGAGAGGATCGGGATGGGCACTATGCCATTCCAGCAGTACGATTTGTACCCAGATTTGGTCCGCCAGTTTCTTTCTACTGCTCGCATCTACTACGCGAATGAGCTGGCAAAGTGTGCGCAGGAAGGCACATTGACAGTTCTGATCCGCGGGGTTCGTTATTGGATCAGTCTGATGGAGCTTTGTGGTATCTATGGCTTCTCTGACCATCCCACAGGAGTTCTCCTTCCCTCACAGTGGACCCACATGCAGACTTTCTGGTCCAAGTTCGGGAATGGAGTCTATGACAGCAAGACCAGCACACAGACAGAGGTTCGACATCCCGTCTTGAGGTACATTCTGCGCCTTCTTGGCAACACCATATTGTGCAAGTCTGCACCAAGCAAGACACGGGTTAGTGAGCTGATTCTTCTCTATAACGAACTCTATGAGATGCTCGATGAAGTGATACCTATAGATAGCATGATTCGCGCCAACTTGGGCGCTGTGTTCGCTGAGCATTTGGTCTCCTTGAAGACCAAACCATTCACCAGTCCGGGGGAGAAGACTGAGAGTGTAGGGAGTCTTCTGACACCGATCTTCCATCATTTCCAGATCGATATCACTCCTTGCAGCCTTCGCAGTGACAGATCACTCATGGATGACCAGTATCTGCGCCATGTTACTTGGCTCAAGATTGGAGTTTTCTGGACTTTTACTACTACTGCTGGAGAGTATGTTGGCATTAAGTTGCCACAGAGAGCGCTCACGATGATTCAGGGTGTTCCACGCCAGCTTATGTTTTTGCCAGATCGGAGTCTGCTGCGCCCTTTACCTCTGCGTTTCTACTGCTGCTGCTGATGCTGGACCATCTAGACGCCAGACCACTACATCCACTGCTTTCAGGCGTCCTCCACGACCACAGACACCCATGGACATGGCTGCTTTTCAGGAGTTTGTCATTGAGAGCTTTGAGGGACTCTGGGATGCTGTTGCTACACTTAGCAACTGTGGTTGTGTTCGCCCACATTACACCATTGAGCCCTGTGAGGATGAGGACTGAGCCACAACTATCTGGTTACTTGTTTCTGTTTATTTTTATTTTTATTTCTCTTGAGTCATTTTTCTGTTTTTTTGAGTCAATTGTCCGTTTCTTTGATGATGTTTTGTGAGATTATTGAACCAGGTTCTTATTGCTATGTTTGGATGTTATTAATTGTGTGTTTGAGTGCTCTAATAGTCTGACTTTAGAGTATACATGACAACATTACGATAATCACTATCTAACTTGATGATTGTGCAATACAGGTCGTGGTGACGCTCGTCACCAGACCGGTGACCCTCGTCACTCGACCCTTCGCGAGGTAACACTTTTTCGCCTTGGTTCTTCGACTTCTCATTTATCTTTTTGACCAACTCTTAGCTTAATAACACTGGGGACAGTGTTGTTTAAGTCTGGGGGAGGTGGTTACTAACGCTGTGTGCTTTGTATCATGTTTATAGTCTTAAAGTTGAGTCAAAAACCTGTTTTTTATAGAGTCAAAATTTTAAAGTTGTCAGTTTTTCTTGGAACTAACCATAGAATGTTGCTTATAAGAACCATTGCCACAGTAGTTGATTACAAGTCTTACTAAGTTGAAAGTCATAGGTAGATCAGTCTAGCAATGAAGGTTTAGGTTCTTAGAGGATCTGAAAAATTTGCTGTTAGCTCCACCTTAATGAACTTTAAACTTCTTGTCTTGGGTCTTGATTCTTATTGATCTTGATTCTCTCTTTCAGCACTGACAATAAGGTTAAGATACAGTCTCTCTTTGATCTTCCCTGATGTAGTTTTTAAGAGCTTAAGTCCAAAGAATGGTGCATTCATGACCCTGTCACCTCACAAGGAACAATAATAATGAACACAATCAAGAACCTGTCTCCTCACAAGGAACACAAGTATTGAGTAGCACCATATCTTAGACTGTAAAAGTTGAGAAAAAGAAGTGAAAATTCGAAAATATCGAAAGAAAAAGATCAAGGGGAGAGAAAATAGGAGAGTTGTGTTAAGATTGAAGTGTTCAGTTGTTTATGAAGGGAAAAGAATCTATAAGTGATTAGGATGATAAAACCTTGATGAGATATCACACTTAGATAGATATAAGGAGTTAGCAGCAGAGATTTCGTATTTCTTGAAGAGATTTGGATTGGACTTGAAAGATTTGCTAAGCTTGTGATGATTAGACTGAAATTTGATCTTGTGTTGACTCTGTGGTATGTGGATTCGAAAGTTCTAACTAGTGTGGTGTTCCAGATGTCTGACTGACTCTTTCTTGTTTTCAAACCTCGACCATGTTCTCTATCTGATGTTTGCTTGAGGGCAAGCAAAAGCTAAGTCTGGGGGAGTTGATATATCATGGTTTTTATGGTTTTTAACCCATGATATAAGTCCTTTTTATTGAGTTTTTTTGGTCTTTTTAGAGTCGTAGTAGAGTATTTGCAGGTTATAGCATGTCTGGAGCATAATTGGAGATATATGAGCTTTTTGGATCAATTCAAGTTGAAGCCACGAAGTACCTAGCTCGGAGAAGAAAGTATGCGATGTGGTGACGATCTTGGTGACGCTCGTCACCCACCAAGGAAGGAGCGTGGCATGTTTATTAAAAGATGGAGCATTATTTGCAGAATTGATCCAGAAGTTCCATTATTTGCAAAAAGGCCCCATATCGTGTTTAGCCTCTATTTATTAGGTTTTTCAGCCATTGTTGGTTTTTTATCTTAGATTTTAGAATTCAGAGAGTTTGAGAGAGAGATTTATTCAGAACTTTTTGGGGAGACAAATCCTGTACTCTTTTGAAAAGATTATGAACCCCCTTATTCTTTTACTCTTTCTCTTAATGCAATTTTATTCAGTTATGTTTTGTGATTCCATGATCATGTCTGAGTAATCTGCTAGTTAAGTTAGGGCTTTTTCAAAGATTGATGAAGAGTTTGTAGAATTGCTACCTTTTAGGAATATCTTTTGGTTTTTCATCTCTGCTTGCTTTAAAATCGAATTTCTTAGAAACATCATCTAGAAATCCAAAAATCATAGGTTGTTAAATATATGTGAGAACATTATTGAAAACCTGAACTAGTATTTGATGAGCAAAACAACTTAGTGCAAAGAGATTTGGCTTAGAAGTTTTGTGAACAATTGAATCGGATCATATTGCATGTTTAGGTTGTTAGGATTTGCAAAGAGATTTGAAACTCTGTGATTTAAACATAGTTAAATTCCGCAATGAGAATTGATTAGTTATATATTTGATATTCATGTTCAAAACGGTTCTTAATCATTCCTGATTTCATGCATTCTACATTCTCGGATTCAACCTGTGAACTGTCTTGACTTAGCGCTTTTAGTCTTCTGAAACTTAGATCAACAACTTGAATTTCGTTTGCTTACTTTTATTTATTATTCACATTACATTCTGCTTAGCTTAATCCGAACCTACATTCGATAGTGTAGTTTGCATTACTCCTTTGGGATTCGATACCCCTTGTACTACAACTGCTTTTGTTGTGCACTTGCAGTAGTTTTATTTGGGTAAAACCTGAGCCCTATCAGATGTCTTGCCTTTGGATGACTCACTCCCTGAAGAGCTTATAATGATGGTTAACACCGTTGTATGTGCAAAGCTAGAAGGGAAGCTTGAAGAAGTCTTGAGCCTAATGGAAGATGAGCTACCATGGTACACCGACATTGGTAACTATTTGGCTTGTGGAGAAGAGCCTACTTACTTGGACCATTACCATAGGAATAAATTCATGACGGACATCTCTCACTACTTTTGGGATGATCCTTATCTATACAAGAGGTGTGTGGACAGCTTATACCGAAGATGTGTCACAAGAGAAGATGCAAGAGACATTCTTCTCCATTGCCACGATATGACTTATGGTGGCCACTTCGCATCATTCAAGACAGCTACAAAGGTTTTCCAAGCTGGGTTTTGGTGGCCTACAATCTTCAAGGATGCACATGAGTTTATAAAATCATGTGAATCTTGCCAAAGGGCCGAGAACATAACCAATAGGAATGAGATGCCGCAAGTACCTATCTTTGAGGTGGATGTCTTTGACGCTTGGGGAATTGATTTCATGGGTCCATTTCCATCATCATATGGCAACAAGTACATCCTAGTGGCAGTAGACTATGTGTCTAAGTGGGTGGAAGCCATAGCCTCACCAACTAATGATTCAAAAGTGGTAATCAAGCTTTTCAAGACAATTATTTTTCCAAGGTTTGGAGTTCCTAAGGTGGTGATTAGTGATGGGGGCAGCCACTTCATCAACAAGATTTTTGAGGGTCTTTTGAGAAAGCATGGAGTTAAACACAAGGTGGCCACGCCTTATCACCCTCAAACCAGTGGCCAAGTGGAGGTTTCAAATAAGCAAATCAAGACCATCCTAGAGAGAACCGCGGGAGTGACTAGGAAAGATTGGGCAAGCAAGCTTGATGATGCTCTTTGGACTTATAGGATGGCTTTCAAGACTCCCACTGGTACCACGCCTTTCAACCTCCTATATGGTAAATCTTGTCACCTCCCTGTGGAGTTAGAGCACAAAGATCTTTGGGCTGTGAAGCAAGTGAATTACACTCTTAAGACGGCACAAGAGAGAAGACTAGTACAACTTCATGAGCTTGATGAATTGAGGTTGGATGCTTATGAAAGTGCCAAGATCTACAAAGAGAGGACCAAAGCCATGCATGCCAAGAAGCTGGTGCTTAGGGAGCTCAAAGAGGGAAGCTTGGTTCTGCTCTACAACTCGCGTTTGAAGTTGTTTCCCGGAAAGCTCAAGTCTAGATGGTGCGGTCCGTTTGAGATAAAAGAGGTGCTACCGTATGGGGCAGTGACTTTGATTGGCAAGGGTGGAGAGAGTTTCACAGTGAATGGGCATAGAGTCAAGCCCTACATGGCAAGTGATTGCAGCAAGGAGTACACCACGTTGCATCTCCAAGATCCCCCTCTAGCCTAACCAAGTAAAGTCAAGCTTAGAGACGTTAAATAAGCGCACTTGGTAGGCAATCCCATGACTATCATTGTACATATTTTTGATTTATTTCTTTTTCAATTTTATGCTTTTTAGTTTAAGTGTGTAGGTACAAGGAGATGGGAACCAGAGATCACAATCTTGGATCTAACAAGGCAAGGAAAGGAGAAGCAGAGGCAAATGATCTAGTGAAAGATCGACCTGTCCTGGCTTGATCTTTACTAGATCGAGCTAGTAAATCGAGTGAAGTCACTCGATCTAGACGAGATAGAGTAGACAATCGAGTGAGTCAGTCGATTGCGAGAGGATGACCCACCCATGCGTTTAGCTCGAAATACAAACGGGGTGTGGATCGACTGGTCTCACTCAATCCTCGAACTGAGATCGATGACAGGATCGATCAGCTCACTCGATCTCTGCCAAAACGACCTCACGTTTGATCAGGGAGCTCGATCTAAGAAGCATGGCCACAACCACGAGGAATCTTGAAACAAGGAGGAGACTCGATCTAAGGCTCGATTCAAATCAGATCGAGCCTCCAATCGAGCAAGCCTCTCGATCACAGACAAAATGGGCATGAGATCAAAGTCAAGATCGACCGGTTTGACTCGATCTCATGCCATTGTTGGTTTAAATTTTTCCCCCTTCTTTCTCCTTTCCTCTCATTTTGAATTTGAATTTCAGTCAAGGCAAACATCTTTGACTATGAAAAACGTGCTTTGACCACATATTTCAAAAACCCTTGCATACATGTTTCCAAAAGATTTTTCTTTATAAAACCTTTAATACACACTCTCTCTTCACATTGCATACAAACCGATTTTTAGAAAGATAGAGTGTGAGTTTCGGTTTTAAAAGACAGAGAGCAACTTCTAATCATCCCATTTCAAAGGTATTTTCGAATTTCTTGAATTGCATATTTGAGTTTTCAAGAAAATTTTCTTTTTGTTAAAATGGTTGAATGATATTTGCTAGAGTTAGGATGGATTTTTAGGAATATCTAAGTATTAGGGAAATTTTCTTGATTTAGTCTTATCTCAAGAGATTTTCCTCTTCTATTTATTGATATATTTTAGAATATTCCCAAAAATCTAGGACTTATATTTAGAGTTTTTCTCTCTTTGCCATATCTTTCTCTATTAATCGTCACCTATCCTCACTTTCTCTTTGAGAACTTGTGTTTCAGGTACCATGGCACCCAAGAAGAGAAGCAGAGATTTGGAAACTCAAGAGGAAACACAGCAAGTGGTTGAAGAAAGGGTCAAGTGGAGTAAGGAAGAGAGGAAAACAAAGAAGAGGCTTGAGAGGTTGCGGTTTGAGCCTACAAAGTTTGCAAGTAGGGATCTCTTGGAAAGGCTAGGGTTGTTGGAGGAGATTGATAGTTGCTCAGATGCATGGGCCTTGCTTGTCAATCACAGATGGATTGCCCAACTTACCCCGAGGCCACGCTTGATTTCCTCTCCACCTTGGACTTCTCATATGAAGATCCAAGCATCCAAACTCCATCCAAGGGTCTGTCACATTCAAGATCAGAAAACAAGCCTACCACCTCTCCATCCCTGAGCTATGCCAAGCTGATGGTCTCAATGATGTAGCCACGCTTGTGGAGTTCCCACGGTTCAAATCCGCGAATGCTCTATGGGACTTGGTTAGCGATGGGGACTACAAAGCCAATACCGCCAAAATCAAGAAGGTGCAAAATCCTGTGCTAAGGTACACCCTCAAGCTGCTGGTCAACACATTCAGTGGAAGATCCACAACCCCAACGGTGACCAAGAACGAGCTATGCTTCCTTTTACAAGGGGTTAAGATGATTGTATGCGATGGTGAGGAGAATGATGACCCAATGGAGGATGAGCTAGGGGAATACGTCAACTACGGCTGCATCTTGGCTTCTTCCTTGGTCAAATACAAGGCTTGGGCAATAAGATGTAAGGCAAGCTCTGCACTCATAGGAGGTTTCCTCACGCCATTGTTCATACAAGCGGGAGTGCCCCTTGCAGATTTTGAGTCTTGCGTGGAGCGAGCGTACATGGATGAAATCTACATGCGCCACACCAATTCCTTGGGACCTACTCCAGCTCCAGGCTATTATGCTTACTTGTTCTACAACCATAACCATGAGAAGAAAGTCTGCATTCTGCCCAATCCGGAAGAAACACACCTACAAAGCATCGGCACAATAGAGTTCTTACCAACCGATGAAGAGTGCTTTGCGCCTCTTGGAAACACAGCAGCCCCACCTCAGCTCACTCGTTCACCCTCAGAATCCCCTCCTACAGATGCTGAGATGCCCCCAAGCTTTGATCTCCCCAAGCTGGACTATGAGCCACGGACAAAGGCTGAGAATTTCCTTGCCTCGGTTATTGAGATTCAACGCAAGGTTAACAAGTGGCAAGGCAAGATGATCAAGAAGCTAGCAAAGAAGATCAAAGACCTTCAACAAGGAAGCTCATCTGAGACGACTTTGAGTGACGAGGTTGAGCAAATGGGCGAAACGATGAGGAGAAACTCAACCGGAGGTGTGGAGATCCGTGAGCCTCAAGATGGTAATCAAGCTGGACTTCTTTCTCTACACGAGGGCACAATGATATATCATGGTTTCTATGGTTTTTAACCATGATATAAGTCCTTTTTATTGAGTCTTTTTGGTCTTTTTAGAGTCCTAGAAGAGTCTTTGCAGGTTATAGCATGTCTGGAGCATAATTGGGGATATTGAAGCTTTTTGGAGCATTACAAGTTGAAGCCACGAAGTAGCTCGGAGAAGAAAGTATGCGATATGGTGATGAGCGTCACCAAGGGTGGTGACGAGCATCACCATAAGTGGTGTAAATTCAAGAGATATCTTGTGACGAGCGTCACCATAAGTGGTGACGAGCGTCACCCAAATGCATACTTTCTTCTCCGAGCTGGACACTTCATGGCTTCAACTTGCAATGCTTCAAAAAGCTTCAATATCTCCAATTATGCTCCAGACATGCTATAACCTACAAAGACTCTACTAGGACTCTAAAAAGATGAAAAAGACTCAATAAAAAGGACTGATATCATGGTTAAAAACTATAAAAACCATGATATATCAACTCCCCTAGACTTAGTTTTTGCTTGCCCTCAAGCAAACATCAGACAAAAGACAGGGTCGAGGTTTGAAAACAAGAAACAGTCAGCTAATCATCAGGAACACCACATTAGTTAGAACTTTCGAACCCACATACCACAGAGTCAAAACAAGATCAGATTTCAGTCTTATCATCACAAGCTTAGCAAACTCTCTCAAGTCCAGTCCAAATCCCTTCAAGAAATCCGAAATTTCTACTGCTAACTCCTTATTTTTTATCTAAGTGTGAAGTCTCATCAAGGTTTTATCATCCTAATCACTTATAGATTATTTTCCCTTCCTAAACAACTGAACAATTCAATATTAACACAACTCTCCTATTTTCTCTTCCCTTGATCTTTTTCATTCTGATATTTTCGATTTTTCACTTCTTTTTCTCAACTTTTACAGTCTAAGATATGGTGCTACTCAATACTTGTGTTCCTTGTGAGGAGACATGTTCTTGAGTGTGTTCATTACTGTTGTTCTTTGTGAGGAGACATGGTCATGAATGCACCATTCTTTAGACTTAAACTTTTAAAAACTACATTAGGGAAGATCAAAGAGAGACTGTATCTTAATTTTATTGTCAGTGCTGAAAGAGAGATTCAAGATCAATAAGAATCAAGCCCCAAGATAAGAAGTTTAAAGTTCATTAAGGTGGAGCTAAAAGCAAATTTTCCAGATTCTCTAAGAACCTAAACCTTCATTGCTAGACTGTTCTACCTATGACTTTCAACTTAGTAAGACTTGTAATCCACTATTGTGGCAATGGTTCTTATAAGCAACGTTCTATGGTTAGTTCCAAGAAAAACTGACAACTTCAAATTTTGACTCTATAAAAAATAGGTTTTTGACTCTATAAAAACAGGTTTTTGATTCAACTTTAAGACTCTATAAACATGACACAAAACACACAACGTCAGTAACCACCTCCCCCAGCCTTAAACAACACTGTCCCAAGTGTTATTAAGCCAAGATTTGGTCAAAAAGATGAATGAAAAGTCGAAGAACCAAGGCGAAAAAGTGTTACCTCGCGATGGGTCTGGTGACGAGCGTCACCGGTCTGGTGACCTGTACTTCAGAATCGACATGTTGGATGTTTAAATGCTATGCCATCATGTGTACTCTGAAGTCAGACTGCAAGAGCACTCAAAACACACATCAAAAACATCCAAACAAAGCATAATCCATGGTTCAACAAATTCACAAGGCATCATCAAGGCAAGCTGACAAACTGACTCTTCCTTTTTTTTCTCGGTTTTTCTCATTTTTTGGGTGTTTTTTTTAGCTATGTAATAGAAAACGAAACTAAGTACAAAAAAACTTACCAGTGGGTTGCCTCCCACCAAGCGCTTGTTTAAAGTCATTAGCTCGACTTTGGTTGACTGTTTAGACAGCTGGTGCATCATCCAGAGACACAATTTGTCCTGCTGGAATCTCGGCTTGTGCCTAATAATGCTTCACCCTTTGTCCATTGACAGTGAACTCCTCTCTTTTGGAATTAATCAGGACAATGGCACCATGTGGTCGAGCTTCTTTGACAGTGAAGGGACCTGACCATCGAGAACGCAATATACCAAGAAAAAGCTGTAAACGAGAGTTGTAAAGTATTACCTGGTCATTGGGCTCGAAATGTCTGGTGATGATCTTTTTATCATGATATGCCTTTGTCCTCTCCTTGTATAACTAGGAGTTTTCATAGGCCAGATATCTGATTTCATCCAGTTCATTGAGCTGAATCAAGCGCCTCTCTGCAGCAGACTTCAGATCGAAGTTCAGCTTCTTGATAGCTCATTCTGCTTTGAACTCCAGCTCTACTGGTAGATGGCACGCCTTCCCATAGAGAAGATGGAATGGTGTAGTCCCAAGTGGCGTTTTGTATGCTGTCCTGTAAGCCCAAAATGCATCATCCAGCTTTGCAGACCAATTTTTCCTTGTCTTTCCAACTGTCTTCTCCAGAATCTGCTTGATATGTCTGTTGGAAACCTCAACTTGTCCACTGGTTTGGGGGTGATAGGGCGTGACCACTCTGTGTTGTACACCATACTTCTTCAGTAGCTTGTCAAAAACTTTGTTAACAAAGTGAGAACCACCATCACTTATGACAATCCGTGGAACACCAAATCTGGGGAAGATAATGGTCTTAAACAGCTTCAAAACCACTGCAGCATCATTAGTAGGACTAGCCAACGCCTCTACCCACTTAGATACATAGTCAACAGAAACCATAATGTATCTATTCCCATAAGATGAGGGAAAAGATCCCATGAAGTCAATACCCCAACAATTAAAGACTTCTACTTCCAGAATGAAGTTATGTGGCATCTCATGTCTCCTGCTGATCTTTCCTCTTCTTTGACAAGTATCACAGATTGTAATGAATGCCTGGGCGTCCTTGAACATAGTAGGCCACTAAAAACCAGCTTGAAGAACCTTAGAGACTGTTTTGAATGTGGCAAAGTGTCCAGCATACTCTGACCATGACAGTGAAAGAGAACATCCTGCACTTCTTCTTCTGTTATGCATCTTCTGTAAATCCCATCAGCACAATGCTTGTAGAGATATGGCTCATCCCAATAGAATCTTCTAAGCTCTCTCAATAAATTCTTCTTAGCATAGCCTTTGAAGTCATGTGATTCATCTTCTGCAGCAAGGTAGTTGGCAATATCAGCATAAACTTGCTCTTCAAAAGCCATCCCTAAGCTTGCACAAATCACAGCCAAGTTCAGGGTATGATGACGAGCGTCACCAGTATTGGTGACGAGCGTCACCTCTTTCGTATGGCTTTCTGATCGCAACTGTTCTCGGTTGGTGACGAGCGTCTCTGGTGTCGCTCGTTACTCCCCTGCAGTTTCGTAAAAACTGCAGGTTTTCAACACTTTCCTCCTGAAATCTTGATTCCACCAAGTAGACATTCTCTTCAGGCAAGAAATCATTGATTGGGACACTGTCTTCGACCTGAATCCTCGATAGATGATCAGCAACACCATTCTCAACACCTTTCTTGTCCCTCACTTCAATGTCAAACTCCTGAAGAAGTAGAATCCATCTCAACAACCTTGGCTTTGCATCCTTCTTCTGCATCAAATACTTCAGTGCTGAATGGTCAGTATGAACCACGGCTTTGGAGCCAACAAGGTACTGCCTGAATTTATCTAATGCAAACACAACAGCCAACAATTCCTTCTCAGTTGTTGCATGGTTATTATGAGCTTCATCCAAAGTCCTACTTGCATAGTAAATGATGTAGAGCTTCTTGTCTTTCCTCTGTCCCAGCACTGCTCCAACTGCAAAATCGCTGGCATCACACATCACCTCAAAAGGTAGGTTCCAATCTGAAGGTTGCACAACAGGAGCTGTAACCAAAGCTTACTTGATCTGTTCAAAGGCGGATTTGTACTCTTCTGTGAATTAAAACTTCACATCTTTGCAGAGGAGAGCTGTAAGGGGGCGTGCTATCTTGCTCAAGTCTCTGATGAACCTTCTGTAGAACCCAACGTGACCCAGAAAACTCTTCACTGCTTTGACTGAATCAGGTGCTTGCAGACTTTTCATCACTTCAATTTTCGACCTATCCACCTCTATATCATCTCCTGAGACTCTGTGACCAAGCACAATACCATCCTGTACCATAAAATGGCACTTGTCCTAGTTCAAAACCAAGTGCTTCTCTTCACATCTCTGCAGAACTGCACACAAATTGTCCAAGCTGCTCTTGAAAGAGGAACCATAAACAGAGAAGTCATCCATGAAAACCTCCATAAACTTCTCAATCATGTCTGTGAAGATCGGCATCATGCATCTCTGGAAGGTTGCATGAGCATTACACAGCCCAAAAGGCATTCTGCGATATGCAAAAGTGCCATAAGGACAAGTAATGGTGGTCTTCTCATGATCATCTGGATGGATGAGAATCTGAAAGAAGCCTGAATAGCCATCAAGGAAGCAGTAATACTTGTGATTCACCAGCCTCTCAAGCATCTGATCGATGAAAGGTAGAGGAAAATGGTCCTTCCTTGTTGCTGCATTCAGCTTCCTGTAATCAATGCACATCCTCTGTTCTGTCACAGTTCTGGTTGGAATCAGCTCATCCTTGTCATTTTTCACCATTGTAACACCTCCTTTCTTAGGCACCACGTGCACTGGACTCACCCAAGCACTTTCTGATATAGGATAGATGATTCCAGCTTGCAGCAGCTTCATGATCTCCTTCTTGACAACATCCTGCAAATTCGGATTCAGCCTCCTCTGGTGCTCAACTGATGATTTTGATTCATCCTCCAAGTGTATCCTATGCATGCACAAGTCTGGAGAGATCCCTGAAATATCATCAAGAGAATAGCCAAGAGCTTTGCGAAATTTTCGCAGCTTACTTAGCAAAAGGGTGAGCTCTGCATTGTTCAATGAAGCATTTACAATAACAGGATAGGTGGAGTTTTCTCCAAGAAATGCGTACCTTAGCCCTGCAGGGAGCTGTTTAAGCTAACCTTTTGGTGCTTTTGCTGCACTCCAATCACCCATTGCAGCAGCTTTCGCAGATGTGGAGACAAGCTCATCATGTGCAACCAGTTGCATCACTTGTGCAGTAGCATCCATCATCTTTGTGTAGCCTGTTGCAGCAACATCCAAATGCTCATACTCTGCTGTAGAAGTGGTCAACGCCCTCTCCAAGGGGTCCTCTGAACTCATCTCATGGAAGATCTGATCAGCAATGTTTGTGAGAACATCCACATAAAAAGTCTGTCCATCTATGGTTGGCCTCTTCATCAGCTTGTCCATTTCTAATCTCATCACTAAATCACCAACATTCAGCTCTATTCTGCCTTTTCTGACGTCAATGATAGCTCCTGCAGTAGCCAAGAAGGGTCTGCCCAAAATCAAGGGATCTTTGGGTTCTTCTCCATATTCTAGAACCACAAAATCAGTAGGAATCATACAATCTCCTACTTTGATAGGAACATCCTTTATCACACCTTCAGGAACTCTGCTTGATTTAACAGCTAGAACAAGAGATATTCTTGTAGCCTTAAATCGGTCATTGATATTACTATATATTTTGTATATTTTGCATGCATCTAGGATAGTTTCTCATGAATTCACTTTGCATATTAGGCTAGTTTGCACCATTTTAGGTCCTAGAGCACTTTTGCATTAGCATTCGCATGTTTCTTGCATTATGCATCATATTCAGGTTGTTTTTAGACACTTTGGAGCTTTGGAGCTTTGGAGGATTCGTGGACGTGCTAAGGCTCGTGAGGAATCTTATGGACGCTTTGAGAACTTAACCATTCGGCTAAGGACCCGAGATCAATTAGTAGATCGAGCAAGGCAGGTCGATCTAGATGAGATCGACCAGAAGATCGAGTGCACCAAGTCGATTCAAGAGGAAGGATCGAGATCAAGATCAAGAGAGGAGATCGATCTGGAGTACGGACGTAAATGATGCCATGCAGATCGAGAACCAGATCGAGCTTCCAACCCGATCAGCACAAGATTGACTCAGAGATCGACCAAAGCCATCTGATCCAAGACAAAGATCGAGAGCCAAATCGAGCTTCCAGCCCGATCCCAGACAAACCTTATCCGTCCAGCCTGGTTTTTGCAGCTAGCGAAGGGGGGGACCAGCTAACGGTTTAGCCATTTTTGGCAAAAGCAGCCATTCGCTTTATCAATATTCATTCTATCTTTTCTGTTTTCCTCTCTAAGTTATGCGATTCGCCATTGTTGAATACTTGGAGCTTTTTCAGTTTTTGAACTTTGAATCTCTTAATATTAAGCTTGTTTTCTTTAATCGCATCGTTAATCATGCTTAGCTTTCTGTTTATTGCTTTTGTTTCGATCTAAAACATGTGTAGTGAGTAGTCGTTTCGGGTTTTGGGGTTGAGGTGATTCAAAGGGGTTGAAAGGGTTTAAAGCTTTGAGTTTTCTTTGTTCTTCATACCCTCTCTTCAAGGATCTTGGGATCTTAAAGCTTAGAGAGCCTTGGAAAATGTCTCTATGATGAAAAGGCTATCTTACCTTGACAGGATTCAGATGTCCTGGAAAACCAGATCCTAGAGGCTAATCCTTCCTTTTCCACATGCCATGGTTGTTTAGGGGATTAGTTAGGTCAATATTTGAAATCTGTATTTCTTGCTCTTCGATCTCTTTTTCCACCAAACGCCATGGGTTTGGAGAAGAGATTGAGGAAGTGAACCATACCACACGCCATGGATGGTTCTTGTTTTGTTTTCAAGGCCTATAGAACCTCACAAAGTGAGTAGATCTAAATGTTTTCAAACCAAAGCTTAAACCTTTGATACCCTTGAATATGACCCTGGACCCTGGACCCTTCTTTCTAGTGTTTTAAATCTCTGTTAATCACTCGCTTGTCATTTAGTTTGCATCATGTTCGTTAGAAGTCATTTGCTTAAAGTTGTTTGTTAGATCGATCTATTCTGCTCGATCTAGTGCTCGATCCTGTGGTTGATTCACTGGTCGATTTTTAGTTTTTAGTAGCCTTGCATTTTTCATCTTTTGCTTGTTCTTAGTGGTAGTTAACCCTCTTCCACGGATTTTAAAATTCTTTTGGATTGCATTAGATCGTTGCATTTAGTTTTCCTTGAATTTACCAATCATTTTATTATTCTGCTTAGATTTGCTCATTCCCTTGCATTCTTAGTGTACTTCCTGCTCCTAGGTGTGGATTGATACCTCACTTGCATGCTATACTACATCTCAATGTTGCATTTGAGTTTGATAACCTCTCCTGCTTGCATTGCTTAGTAAGAAACCTGTTATCAAATGGCGCCGTTGCCATCTTAGGTTGCTAGGAAGCATTAAGATTTGGGGTTTAGTCTAGACTAAGCCTTTACTTTAAGTTTGGTTACTAATCTCTCTGCCTTCAAACTTGTGTATTTCAGGTACATGAATTTGCGTTCTAGGGGTGACAACAACTTACTTACACCCCTAGACAATATTCATCAACCTGGCCACTCATGAACAAGAAGAACAAGAGAGCAAGCTAGAGCTTTTGAGGAGATTGTTCAAGCCGGTTCAGTAGACTTTGCAAGAATGGCTGAGCAAGAACATCCTGAAGGACCTCCACCAGCTCACGGTGCTGTAGGAAGGGGCAATGGAAACCCCATCCACGCGGCTAGACCCCCACAGATCATTGGTGCTGGAGATGCTCCTAATATGCGCCATAATCGTTTTGGGATAACTCCTCCACCGGTCCAAAACAATAACTTCGAGATCAAGCCAGGATTTGTTCAGATGGTGCAAAATAATAAGTTTCATGGGTTAGCTTTGGAGGACCCATTGGCGCATCTAGACAACTTTGAGCAGCTTTGTGGAATGCTTAAGATAAATAGCATCTCAGAGGACAGCTTCAAGCTGCGTTTGTTTCCTTTTTCCCTCGGTGACAAAGCGCGGCATTGGGAAAAGACTCTTCCCCAAGGCACTATCACTTCTTGGGCTGACTGTAAGAAAGATTTCCTCTCAAAGTTTTTCTCAACCTCTCGGACAGCAAGGTTGAGAAGTGAGATCAGTGGCTTCACTCAAAGACAGAATGAGTCATTCAATGAGGCTATGGAGCGTTTCAAGGATTATACTATAGCTTGTCCTCACCATGGCTTCATTGAAGAGACCCTCTTGAGTACCATATACTGCGGAGCTCTTCCAAAGATCAGATTACTACTTGACACGACAAGCAAAGGAAACTTCCTTGGCCAAGAAGTGAAGAAGGTATGGAGCTCATTGAGAACCTGGCATTGAGTGATGGGAACTATTCAGAGGATTACGACCGTGCTCCAAGAGAAGCTGATCTTGAAGCTAACAAGAAAGAAATGAAGTCTCTCCATGAGAAGATAGATAAGCTAATGCTTGCAAACCAAAAGCATGTACATTTTGTTGGAGAAGCTACAAATGTCTTGGATGAGCTAGAGCAATGCCAAGAAGAAGAAGCTAATTAGGTTGCTGGTGAGAACTACAACAAGCCACAAGGCTACTCTCAAGGCTACCTAGGCAACAACAATTTGTCTTACAAAAGCACAAACTTGGAGAACCCTAAGGATCAGGTGTACCCTCCTCAGCAAGCAAAGCCATTTGTTCCATATAACAAGGGTTTTCAACCTAATGGTGGCTTTCAAGGCCAGAGGCAAGGGAACTTCCAAGGTCAGCAGCAGCAGCAAGACAACAAAGGTTACACTTCTATGTATCATCCCGGCTTTGTTCCTCAATAACAGCAAATACAACCGTAACAACAAGATCCGGTCCAAGCTATGTTCCAGCAGTTGCTTCAAGGTCAAGCTTCCACTAATCAGAAGTTTGCCGAGATGAACAACCGCCTTGACTCCTCTCTCACTGACGTCTCAACTCAGATTACAAACCTGAACAACAAGATCAAGCAGTTAGAGAAGGGAAAAGCTACTACAAGCGGTCAAAGCAGCTTATCGGGCAAGTGTGAGCAGAATCCCAAGGAATACGCCAATGCCATTACACTAAGGAATGGCAAAGAACTTCCACCGCTAGTTGCTCCTAAGACCAATGAGGACATTGTGGTTCAAGAGGGGGAGGATAAGCTTTCAGCTGATGAAGAGATCAACTTTGATAATGTATGGATTGAGAGACCAAGGAAGGGTAAAGAGGTTGCTGTAGAGAAGAAAGTGGAGCAAGCTACTAAGGAGAAGGATGTTTATGTACCTCCACCTTATGTGCCTAAGCTTTCTTTTCCTGGCCGCTTCAAGAAACAGCTTATAGAGAAGCATAGACTCTTGTTTGAGAAGCATCTAAGGGATGTAGAGATCAAGCTTCCTCTTGTTGATTGCCTAGCTATGATGCCGAAGTGTGCTAAGTTCTTCAAAGACACTCTTACAAAGAAGAACAAGGAGAGTAAATAAGTCTTGGTGCTTAGTGAAGAGTGTAGCACCATCATTCACAAGGAGATTGTTCCTAAGAAGCTAGGAGATCCAAGATCCTTCACCATTCCTTGTGCTTTGGGTCCATTGAAGTTCAAGAGCTGCTTATGCGATTTGGGTGCAAGTATCAATCTCATGCCCCATTCTATAGCAAAGAAGCTCCGTTTTACACGGTTCAAAGAGTGTAGGATCTCCCTTGTGTTAGCAGATAGAAGCGTGAGACTTCCACTGGGTTTGCTAGAAGATCTTCCAGAGGGAATAAGTGATGTCAATGTACCAACTGACTTTGTTGTGCTTGAGATGGATGAAGAGCCTAAAGATCCGCTTATACTAGGAAGACCGTTCCTTGCAACCGCCAGAGCAATCATTGACGTCAATAATGGGAAGATAGCTCTACACATGGGCAAGGACATAAAGCTGGATTTTGACATCAATGAAGTCCTTAAGAAGCCGACCATAGAAGGACAAGCATTCTACATCGAAACGTTGGATGCCTTGGTGGATGAATTGTTAGAAGAGCTTGCACAAGAGGATCATTTGAAGCTGACATTGACTAAGGAGATAGGAGAGTTCGGTTTCTTGGATCAGAGGACTCATGAGTATGTTAATCTCCTTGACTCTAGGAAGGTTGTGTTAGAAGATGAAGGCGGATGCCTAGAGATCGATCAGGAAATCGAGACGATCACTCGATCTAGGACGGCAATCGACAAGAAGATCAAGGACACTGGTCGATCCAGAGAAAAGAACGACTCAGACACTCGATCCACTACTCAATCCCAATCAAACCGAGTAAGTGATCGACCTGAGTGCAGTCGATCCAGCAAAACAATCGATGAGAAGATCGAGAGAAGCCAATCGATCAGTTCAGAGAACGAGACGGGGACTCGATCTCCTGCTCGATCCCAATCAAATTGAGTAGGAGAATCGAGTGAAGTTGCTCGATCCGGACCAGAACGAGTGCAAGATCGACTGGAGGACTCGATCTCGGAGGGGACAACGGTTCAAGAAAGCAGTCTTTTGGGTCATGTCTCGGGTTCTAAGGAGGCTACTGAGGATGGGAATGTCAAACAAGAGCCACGAGGAGGACTGGAGTGAGCTGCTAGCCCCAAAGGTGGACCTTAAGGAGCTCCCAAAAGGGCTAAGGTATGATTTCTTAGGGCTTAATGATACCTACCCTGTGATTGTGAATGAGAATTTAAGTGATGATGAGTTGCACTCGCTCCTCAATGAGCTGAGAAAGTATAGGAAGGTCATTGGGTACTCTCTAAGTGACATCAAGGGCCTTCCACCAATGCTTTCCACTCATAGGATTCACTTAGATAATGAGAACTCTTCCTCTATTGAACATCAAAGGCGTTTAAACCCGAATTTGAAAGAGGTAGTTAAGAAAGAGATTTTTAAGTTGTTAGAGATTGACGTGATCTATCCCATAAGTGACAGCACGTGGGTTTCTCCTGTACGCGTGGTGCCTAAAAAGGGAGAGATCACGGTCATTAAGAATGATAAAGATGAATTGATTCCTACTAGGACTATAACAGGTCACCGTATGTGTATAGACTATAGGAAGCTTAATTCTGCTACTAGAAATGATCATTTTCCTTTACCTTTTACTGATCAAATGATTGAGAGGCTTGCTAATCATCCTTACTATTGCTTTCTTGATGGATATAGTGGTTTCTTTCAAATACCAATCCATCCAAACGATCAAGAGAAGACGACCTTTACCTGCCCTTATGGCACCTTCGCATATCAAAGGATGCCATTCGGGTTGTGTAATGCACCGGCTACTTTCAGTGGTGTATGATGTCAATCTTCTCTGATCTTATAGAAGAGATGGTAGAAGTGTTTATGGATGACTTCTCGGTCTATGGTGTGTCCTTTTCTGCTTGTTTGTTGAATCTTTGCAAGGTACTTAAGCGTTGTGAGGAGAGAAACTTGGTGCTCAACTGGGAGAAGTGTCACTTCATGGTGAAGAAAGGGATCATGCTTGGCCACAAGATATCAAAGAAGGGCATAGAGGTTGATAAAGCTAAGGTTGAGGTCATGATGAGTCTTGAGCCGCCGGTTAATGTCAAAGGAGTAAGGAGTTTCTTAGGCCACGCGGGCTTCTACAAGAGATTCATAAAGGATTTCTCCCAGATAGCAAGGCCCCTCACACGGTTGTTATGCAAGGAAGCTGACTTTGTGTTTGATGAGGATTGTCTTCGTGCTTTCGTGACCATCAAGGAAGCTCTTGTATCCGCGCCAATAGTACAAGCACCGGACTGGACTCTACCGTTCGAGATCATGTGTGACGCGAGCGAGTACGCCGTGGGAGCTGTTCTTGGTCAGAGGAAAGACAAGCGGTTGCATGTAATCTACTATGCCAGCCGTACCTTGGATGACATGCAAGTCAGATATACCACCACCGAGAAAGAGTTGCTGGCCGTTGTGTTTGCTTTTGAAAAGTTCAGGTCATACCTCGTAGGCTCTAAGGTTGTTGTCTACACGGATCATGCAGCTTTGAGATACATCTACTCCAAGAAAGACACTAAACCGAGGCTCTTAAGGTGGATTCTCCTTCTACAAGAGTTTGATATGGAGATAAAAGACAAGAAGGGGATAGAGAATGGTGTTGCTGATCACCTCTCAAGGATGAGAATCAATGAAGCTTTGCCACTTGATGATTCACTTCCTGAAGAGCAGCTCATGATGATCTCCACGGCGGTATGTGAGAAGCTTGAAGACAAGTTTGAAGAAGTTTTGAGTTTCAAAGAAGAAGACTTACCGTGGTATGCTGATATAGTGAACTTCTTGGCTTGTGGAGAGGAGCCTACTCACCTTGATCATTACCACAGGAAGAAGTTTATGAGAGATGTCTCCCACTACTTTTGGAATGAGCCATACTTGTATAAGAGGGGCGTGGACAGTTTGTATAAGAGGTGTGTAACAAGGAAAGAAGCTAAGGACATACTCCTACATTGTCACGGCTCATCATACGGCGGTCATTTCACTTCTTTCAAGACCGCCACAAAGGTGTTACAAGCGGGTTTTTGGTGGCCATCTATCTTCAAGGACGCTCACGAGTTTGTCAAGAGTTGTGAAGCATGTCAAAGGGCAGGAAACATCACCAAGAGAAACGAGATGCTTCAGGTTCCTATCTTTGAAGTTGATGTCTTTGACGCATGGGGGATAGAGTTCATGGGACCATTCCCGTCTTCTTACGGCAACAAGTTCATCTTAGTAGCCGTTGATTATGTATCTAAGTGGGTTGAGGCTATAGCTTCCCCAACAAACGATGCAAAAGTGGTGATAAAGCTCTTCAAGACCATCATATTCCCACGGTTTGGAGTCCCCAAGGTTGTAATCAGTGACAGTGGAAGCCATTTCATCAACAATGTGTTTGAAAGCCTCTTAAGGAAGTATGGCGTGAAGCACAAGGTAGCTACTCTATATCATCCTCAAACTAGTGGGCAAGTAGAGGTCTCTAACCGGCAGATCAAGGCTATACTCGAGAGGACAGTTGGTACTACTCGGAAGGATTGGGCGGTTAAGCTAGACGATGATTTGTGGGCGTACCGGACCGCTTTCAAAACCCCCATCGGTACTACTCCTTTCACTCTTCTATATGGCAAGGCGTGTCACCTTCCTGTTGAGTTGGAGCATAGGGCACTATGGGCAGTGAATCAGCTCAACTTCAACCTCAAAACAGCTCAGGAGAAGCGCTTGATTCAGCTACATGAGCTTGATGAGCTATGATTGGAAGCATACGACAGTGCTATGATCTACAAGGAGCAGACTAAGGTTGTTCACGACAAGAAGCTTGTTCACAAGGAGTTAAAAGAAGGCAGTTTGGTGCTACTCTACAACTCGAGGTTGAACCTATTCTCGGGCAAGCTCAAATCAAGATGGTGTGGACCGTTTGAGATCAAAGAGGTTCTTCCCTACGGAGCAGTTACATTGGTTGGCGAGAGTGGCAATGCCTTCACAGTCAACGGACACAGGGTTAAGCCTTACTTGGCGGATGGCTACAGCAAGGAGAGCACCTTCGTGCTTCTCCAAGACCCCCCTCAGGCCTAAACCAAGTAAAGTCTACCTAAAGACGTTAAAAGAAGCGCACTTGGGAGGCATTCCCATGTCTATCCTGTACATATTTTTGCTTTATTTCTACTTCAGTTTTATGCATTTTATGTTTAAGTGTGTAGGTGAATGGATAAGGGAATGTGAGGTGTGATCTTGGAGTCCAAAAGAGGCGAGAAGGGCTAAGTGTAGGCTAGAGATCGAGTGCTAGTTCGACTTATCCTAGCTCGATCTTTACTAGATCGAGCTAGTGAATCGAGAGGAGCCAGTCGATCTAGACGAGATCGAATAGACAAGGTTGATCTAGATGAATTCGGATCGATCGGTCCAATCTAGATCGACCGATCTAAAATGTCTCGGGAAATTCTTAGAGTTTGGATCGATCGGTCCAAATCTGGATTGACCGATCTAATTTCTCTCGAGAAGATCCTTCAAAGACAGATCGATCAGTCAACTTGATCCTCCCCTTGATCTAAGCCAAATCGACCCTCAAATCGATCACGTAGCTCAATCGAAGGACCAATGCCTGTGACTAAAAGTCGAGGAACGAGAGGGTACACTCGATCTAAGACTCGATGCAATTTGAATCAAGTCCTTGATCGATCAAACCTCTCGATCCAAGCCATTATGGGCATGAGATCGAGTCCTAGATCGACCGAATGGACTCGATCTCATGCCGAGGTAACAATTTCTTTTCCCTCTTTTCTTCTTTCCCTACTGTTTTTAAATTCAAATCTTGGTTAAAGCAGGAATCTTTGACCATGAAAGATGTGCCTTGACCAAGTTTTTTGTCAGAAACCACTAGCTTACCCACAGTTTTAGATTTTTTGTTGGCCTTTATATTTTCAAACACACACTCTCTCATTATTTAGATAGAATGTAATTTTTCTTTCCTAAAGGCTAACAGCATCTTTTTTTAAAACATTGCAAAGGTATTTCCGGGTCTTTGTTTAAAATCTTTTAGAAAATTTCCTTTTCTTTGCATTGTTTGAATAATAGATGTTAGGGGTTTAACGAATTTTTAAAACTAGCTAGATATTAGGAAAAATTATAGATTTGATTCTATCTCTAGATTCCTTTCTCTATTATCTTGCTAGATTTTTTATAAATTCCCCAAAAATCTAGGATATTAGTTATAACTTTTTTTTTCTCGCTTACTCTTTCTCTCAATATTCGCCGCCTTTGCTCATTCTCTTGCTTGAGAATTGTGTTTCAGGTACCATGGCTCCAAAAAGAAAAAGTGAGGAGACAGCACAAGAAGGAGAAGGTCAAGAAGTGGTGTTCAGAAGAGGGTCAGATGGTCTAAGGAGGAAAAGCAAGCCAAGAAGAGGCTAGAGAGACTTCGGTTCGAAAAAACAAAGTTCGCGGATAGGGGTTTGCTGTCTAAGATGGGGATCTTAGGAGATTTTGATCAACTCCTCAAGAACACAGGTCTCAGGTGCTTGTCACGGATGGATTGTCCAACCTTTCCCGAAGTGACAATCGATTTCCTAGCCACTTTGGAGTTTGCATACGAGAACCCGAGCATCCCCACTCCTTCTCAAGGCCACATCTTCTTCAAGATCAAGCGTCAGGCCTTTCGTCTCTCAATCCCGGAGCTTTGTCAAGCCGACAGCCTCAATGCTGCTGCCACCAAGGTTGAGTTCCCATATTTCACTCAAGCAAACGATCTGTGGGACCTCATCAGCAACGATGAC
The DNA here is from genome assembly GCA_911865555.2 of Thlaspi arvense. NCBI lineage: Eukaryota > Viridiplantae > Streptophyta > Magnoliopsida > Brassicales > Brassicaceae > Thlaspi > Thlaspi arvense. The sequence goes on from OU466861.1 coordinate 13,726,434, forward strand.
TACAAGGCGAATACGGCGAAGATCAAGAGAGTGAGGAGTCCGGTACTGAGGTACACGCTCAAGCTGATTGCTAACACCTTCAGTGGATGGTATGTGGCCCCAACAGTCACCAAGACCGAGCTTTGCTTCCTATTCCAAGGCGTGAAGCACCTCGTGTGTGATCCTATGGAGAATGACGAGCCAATGGAGGATGAGCTCGGCGACGACGTGAACTATGGGTGCATCTTAGCCGCCTCTTTGGTGAAGTACAAGGCATATGCATGGCGATGCAAGGCAAGCTCGTCGCTTATTGGAGGCTTCCTCTTGCCCTTGTTCGTGCAAGCTGGCGTACAACTTCAAGACTTCATTCCTGTTCCGGAAAGAGCCTTCATGGATGAGATCTACCTGAGGAACACGGATAGCTTGGGACGCACGCCAGCCGAGGGTTTCTATGCCTACATGTACATTGATTCTGAGAACGAGAAGCGAGTGTGCATCTTGCCAAACAAGGTGGAAACAGAGCTTCGAGGAGTTGGCAATGTAGAGTTCTTGCCGAGTGTAGAGGAATGTTTTGCGCCTCTAGGAGGAACAGCTGCTCCAGCACTAGCTGCTCGCCCACGATCAGAGTCTCCTGCCTCAGATGATGAGATGCCCGAGAGCTTTGTTCTCCCCAAGGTTGATTTTGAGCCGCAGACTAAGACCGAGAAGTTCTTTGCTTCTATTGTGGAGATGCAAAGGAAAATCAACAAATGACAAAGCAAAGTAATCAAGAAGCTTGCCAAGAAGGTCAAGGCACTTCAAGGGAGCTCACCTAAGAAGGCTACAAGCGAAGAGGTCGAGCAGCCCGAGAAGAGAAGGAGATCCACGGGAGGCATTAAGATCCGTGAGCCGCAAGCAACAGCTCAACCTGTGCGCCACTCGGTTCATGAGCAAGCCAGCTTGGATAAGGGCAAAGGAGTAGCCCACGAGACCCCCACAAAGAGCAAGAGGTCTGGAACGTCCTCAAGTTCCAGCACTTCTTATCTCCGAGGTACCAACAACCATTCCTTGTATATACCACGCATGCTTTCTTTGTTTTTGCTTTATGTTTTGAACTCCTTTGATTTTTTTTGCCACCGAGACGTTGTCATTCAAGTTTGGGAGAGTGTGTGTGTTATTTGACATGTTTTATTTCTTTTTATTTTCTGTTTGCATATTGCATCTAAGGCATAGAAAAGAACAAAAAAATTGGTAAAATTTTTAAAAATTTTCAAAAAAAAATTCATGTAGTTGCATTCACTTTGTTGAACATTTTAGGATTGAGTCTAGAATTTTTGAGCATTTAGGTTGTTTACATTTGCATAAGGGGTTAAAGTTTTTCTTTAAAAGGTGTTTTAAGCTCATGAATTGTTTCAAGGCCCTAGTTAGTAGTTCTTTGATGCATTGTATACTCTTTGAAAGTAAGCTCTAACCATACTTGGATCATGTGTTTTGATTTTCGTGGCTTGACTTGAACATTCATGAACTGAATCTTGTCCTAAAAGTGAGAACCTTAATCTGATCTTTAATTATCATACTTATGTATTTAAAAATGAACACATGGATCATATACATATTTAGGCTCTCTTCCTCCTTTCACCACTCTTTTGTGAGCATAAGTAGAACTCCCACCATTACCCTTACCCTTCTTTCAAGCCAAATGTTCTTGTGTGATATCATTGTGAGGCCTCTTTTCGGTTTGAACTTGGCATAACGTGTTACGTTTAGGCGACATGATTAGGCTCTCATTTGATTGCTGGCTTTGCATTTTGAAGCTAGTTTTAGGCTTAGGATTAGGTTTGGGGTTCTTGGGGATTGTTTGTTTGCTTATTTGTTTTCGGTTTCAAAAAGATTTTGGTGTTTGAAGTGAATAAAAAGGTTTTAAGTGGATGGCTCAATGTTTTTAAAATGAAAAGCTCTAGTTAATTCAGAAGATAGCTCTAAAAGAAAAAAAAAAAAAAAAAGAGTCTAAGTGCCAAATAAAAATAAAAGAAAAGAAAAGAAAAAAAATGAGTAGAAAGCTATCAATAAGAATAGAAAAGAGCTAAATGTGTTTTTTAGTCTTTCCACTAGCCAAAGAGTTTGAAATGATGTTTTTATTTAGGATTTTGCTAAGCTAATTGTTTTGTTGATAAGGGTAGTATCTAGCAGGGTGAGTGAGCTGAAAAGAAAAGAAATGAGAGGGGTTTTAGGATCATTGTTAGTGTATATGGGTAGATGAGAGTCTACTCATGTATGCATTAATTGCCTTTACCATTAGCATTATGCATAAGTTCGTACCTTTCTTGAGAGAAACCCTTGCATTATAGAACCCATTTAAATGAGATCATTCTAGTCTCATAGCCTTTGTCCTTAACCAAATGTGTTCGGCTTTAAAATGCATGAGTGTTATTCACTATTCTGATCTTAATGAATGTTAAAGGATAGGATTCATTGATTGTTTGGAATATGAGAGTCATGATTTAAAATTCATTATGTGATGAGTATGGCTAAGTTCTTTGGAGTATGAGTGTGTGCATTGCATCTTAGAGTTAAGAACTAGGACCATTGAAGTGATTCATTTGAAAAGCACCTTTGCAAGAAGCTTAAACCCCCGTTTTTAAAACTTCTCTTCCTTTCTTGTTTTCTGTTTGCTTGAGGGGAAGCAAAAGGCAAGTTTGAGGGAGTTGATATTACTATATATTTTGTATATTTTGCATGCATCTAGGATAGTTTCTCATGCATTCACCTTGCATATTAGGCTAGTTTGCACCATTTTAGGTCCTAGAGCACTTTTGCATTAGCATTCGCATGTTTCTTGCATTATGCATCATATTCAGGTTGTTTTGGACACTTTGGAGCTTTGGAGGATTCGTGGACGTGCTAAGGCTCGTGAGGAATCTTATGGACGCTTGGAGAACTCAACCATTCAGCTAAGGACCCGAGATCGAGTAGCGGATCGAGCAAGGCAGGTCAATCTAGATGAGATCGACCAGAAGATCAAGTGCACCAAGTCGATTCAAGAGGAAGGATCGAGATGGAGTTCGGACGTAAATGACGCCATGCAGATCGAGAACCAGATCGAGCTTCCAACCCGATCAGCACAAGATCGACTCAGAGATCGACCAAAGCCATCCGATCCAAGACAAAGATCGAGAGCCAGATCGAGCTTCCAGCCCGATCCCAGACAAACCTTATCCGTCCAGCCTGGTTTTGGCAGCTAGCAAAGGGGGGACCAGCTAACGGTTTAGCCATTTTTGGCAAAAGCAGCCATTCGCTTTATCAATATTCATTCTGTCTTTTCTGTTTTCCTCTCTAAGTTAGGCAATTCGCCATTGTTGAATACTTGAAGCTTTTTCAGTTTTTGAACTTTGAATCTCTTAATATTAAGCAAGTTTTCTTTAATCGCATCGTTAATCATGCTTAGCTTTCTGTTTATTGCTTTTGTTTCGATCTTAAACATGTGTAGTGAGTAGTCGTTTCGGGTTTTGGGGTTGAGGTGATTCAAAGGGGTTTAAAGGGTTTAAAGCTTTGAGTTTTCTTTGTTCTTCATACCCTCTCTTCTAGGATCTTGGGATCTTAAAGCCTAGAGAGCCTTGGAAAAGGTCTCTATGATCAAAAGGCTATCTTACCTTGACAGGATTCAGATGTCCTGGAAAACCAGAGCCTAGAGGCTAATCCTTCCTTTCCCACATTCCATGGTTGTTTAGGGGATTAGTTAGGTCAATATTTGAAATCTGTGTTTCTTGCTCTTCGATCTCTTTTTCCACCAAACGCCATGGGTTTGGAGAAGAGATTGAGGAAGTGAACCATACCACACGCCATGGATGGTTCTTATTTTGTTTTCAAGGCCTAAAGAACCTCACAAAGTGAGTAGATCTAAATGTTTTCAAACCAAAGCTTAAACCTTTGATACCCTTGAATATGACCCTCGACCTTAGACCCTTCTTTCTAGTGTTTTAAATCTCAGTTAATCACTCGCTTGTCATTTAGTTTGCATCATGTTTGTTAGAAGTCATTTGCTTGAAGTTGTTTGTTAAATCGATCCATTCTGCTCGATCCAGTGCTCGATCCTGTGGTCGAATCACTGGTCAATTTTTAGTTTTTAGTAGCCTTGCATTTTTCATCTTTTGCTTGTTCCTAGTGGTAGTTAACCCTCTTCCATGGATTTTTTAAAATTGTTTTGGATTACATTAGATCGTTGCATTTAATTTTTCTTGAATTTACCAATCATTTTACTATTCTGCTTAGATTTGCTCATTCCCTTGTATTCTTAGTGTACTTCCTGCTCCTAGGTGTGGATTGATACCTCACGTGCATGCTATACTACATCTCAGTGTTGCATTTGTGTTTGATAACCTCTCTTGCTTGCATTGCTTAGTAAGAAACCTGTTATCAGTCATCCCAAGCTCTTGGCAACATAATGAGGCATAAGGTTCACACTAGAACCGAGATCACACAATGACCTCTCAAACCTGTCATAAAAGATTGTGCAGTCTAAAACAAAGCTCCCAGGGTCTGAAAGCTTCTCTGGCACTCTGTTCTAAATCACTGCACTGACCTGCTGGTTGATCATCATGGCTCCAGCCTCTAAACTCAAGTTATTGGTCACCATTCTCTTCACATACCTCCTTATAACAGGAGTGATCCTCACAGCATCAATCAATGGGATCTCAATAACCAACTTGTCCATGATAGCCTTGCATTTAGCATCCTCAAGCTCCTGCTTAGACCACTTAAGATGCTTAAGATAGGGTATCTTGGCTTATACACTGTCTCCTTAGCATTATCTGAAGTCTTAGACGAAACTGCAGTATGTTGCAATGGGTGACGAGCGTCACTAGGTGGGTGATGATTGTCACTCGTTTTGGACGAGTCGGGAGGATTTGCACGATTTAGGTGATGAGCGTCACCCATCTGGTGACGATCGTCACCAACTTGTGAAGGAAAATCATCGGGGTTGTGCTCAATGGGTGACGAGCAACACCCAGGATTGATGACGAGCGTCACCCGTGGTTCTTCAGCAGATATTTCTTCATCTTCATACTCTTCTAGTCCCACAAAATCCTTTGAGCCCAAATCCCTCTGCAACACTGGTTGCAGATTCTTTCCACTCCTCAATGTGATGGCATTCATATGGTGTTTAGGATTAGCATCAGTTCTTCCTGGAAGAAATCCTTCTTGCCTCTGAACAGCTCCTGCAGTTGGGCAACTTGAACATCAAGTTTCTTCATATGAGAGTTCAGACTCTCAATTTTTTCATTCATGTCCTGATAGAGCGAACTTGCCATTGAAGTCCACTGTAAGCTTTTGTTGTCCTTCCAAGATCTGTTCTAGCATTGCTTCCATCTTGTTCCCTTGTGGAGGTGCAGGTTGATAGGAAGAAGAACCATAGTTGCTGTTGTAATTTCCACTGTTCTGGAATGGTTTCTGGTACTCTGTCTTCTGGAATGGGGGCTTAGGAGTGAAACCAGGCGTGCTCTGTTCTCCTGTAAAGGTACTCTTCTGATTGTTGTTGTTGTTGTAGCTTCTATTCCACTGCAGATTTCCATACCTTTGACCCCGAAAACCACCAGAATTGATGAAATTTATATCTTCCTGCTCAACCTCCTCTGAACTTTCGAAAGTCTCCACTTCTGCAGCAAAGTGAACTGACTTCTTTCCCACCAAAAGGCTGTGCATACTGTCCAACTTAGCCATAACTTCAGCAATCTGATTTCCATCATCCACACTAGCTTGTTTCATCCTCTGTTGGTGTTGAATTTTCCTGCACTTACTGCATCCAGCGCCATCTGATACTTTCAGTCAATGCCTCTGAAGAAGATCCCAAGTAGTTGCACCTGACTGAAGCCATGATGAAGACAATCCCTTTGATAAGACTTAAATCTGATCCAAGAAGCCTTAAAAGCTTCAGTAGGACCTTGTGTAAAGGATGCAATTTTCGTCCTCATGTCTTCTGATCTTGAATCATCATAGAAGTTTTTCAGAAAGGCATTCTTAGTGTCTTTCCAAGTGGTCAATGAAGCAGGTTCCAATTGATTCAGCCAATATGCAGCTTCTCCTTCAAGAGAGTAAGGGAAAAGCTTGCAGAACAGAAAGTCATTGCTAACACCATTAGCTTTGACACTTGATGCCAAATCCTCAAACCTCTCAATGTGATCTATGGGATGGTCATAAGGTAAGCCATGGAATGGATGCTGGCTAACCAGCTTATAGTACACATGTTTAACCTCAAAATCGTTCCTCTGGAAGGCAGGAGGGCGGATTGCAGCTCTGTTGGCATAGAACTGATCAGGTCTGTTGTAGTCTCCTAGAGTCCTCTGAACAAAACGCCCAGCAGCGTTATTGGCAGCAATAGGGACTCCAGCGTCTTCTACCACTTGTTGAACCTGCTGTTCAACAATGACATTCCCATCTTGATCAATCATCTGCCCATCTTCGTTCCTCCTGTTTCCTTCTCTGTCAACCAAGTGACCTTCTGCATCTTCAACCAAGATAAGTGGAGCGACCATTGTAAATTGCTTCTTAGCTTTTCTGTTAGTTCTCTCCAACCAAGCGAGTTCATCGATGCTCAAAGTCACAAGCTCCTTCTCCTTGTTGCTTCTGGTACTGCAATTAGGCATACACCTGAAACCAGCACAAAGAAAAGAAACTGAAAGTCAGTAAACAAATTAAAACTTAGACAAAATCCTAATACTAAAAATCGATAGGCAGCTATTACTCCCCGGCCACGGCGCCAAAAACTTGATATAACCTAATACTAAATCTAGGGGAGTTGATATATTATGGTTTTTATGGTTTTTAACCATGATATAAGTCTTTTTTATTAAGTCTTTTTGGTCTTTTTAGAGTCTTAGAAGAGTCTTTGCAGGTTATAGCATGTCTGGAGCATAATTGGGGATATTGAAGCTTTTTGGAGCATTGCAAGTTGAAGCCACGAAGTACCTAGCTCGGAGAAGCAAGTATTTGATATGGTGACGCTCGTCACCACTCTTGGTGATGCTCGTCACCCATGAAGAAAGGAGCGTGGCCTGATTTATTAAAAGTATGAAGACTATTTTCAGAATTGGCCCAGAAGTTCCAATATTTACAAGAAAGCCCCAAATCGTGTTTAGCCTCTATTTATTAGGTTTTTCAGCCATTGTTGGCTTTTATCTTAGTTTTTGAGAATTCAGAGAGTTTGAGAGTGATTTATTCAGAGCTTTTTGGGGAGAAAAATCCTGTACTCTTTTGAGAAGATTTCGAACCCCCTTATTCTTTTACTCTTTCTCATAATGCAATTTTATTCAGTTATGTTTTGTGATTCCATGATCATGCCTGAGTAATCTGCTAGTTAAGTAAGGGCTTTTTCAAAGGTTGATGAAGAGTTTGTAGAATTGCTACATGTTAGGAATATCTTTTAGTTTATCATCTCTGCTTGCTTTAAAATCGAATTTCTTAGACACATCATCTAGAAATCCGAAATCATAGGTTGTTAAATATATGTGAGAGCATTATTGATAACCTGAACTAGTATTTGATGAGCAAAATAACTTAGTGCAAAGAGATTTGGCTTAGGAGTTTTGTGAACAATTGAATATGTTCATATTGCATGTTTAGGTTGTTAGGGTTTGCAAAGAGATTTGAAACTCTGTGATTTAAACATAGTTAACTTCTGCAATGAGAATTGATTAATTATATATATGATATTCATGTTCAAAATGGTTCTTAATCATTCCTGATTTCATGCATTCTATATTCTCGGATTCAACCTGCGAACTGTCCTGACTTAGCGCTTTTAGTCTTCTGAAACTTAGATCAACAACTTGAATTTCGTTTGCTTACTTTTATTTATTCATTCGTATTACATACATTACATTCTGCTTAGCTTAATCCGAACCTATATTCGATAGTGTATTTTGCATTACTCATTTGGGATTCGATACCCCTTGTACTACAACTGCTTTTGCTGTGCACTTGCAGTAGTTTTATTTGGGTAAAACCTGAGCTTTATCACACAAGCAGGAGCAAGGACAAGGGGATACTTCACGACACTCCAAGAAAGAGCAGGAGGACCGGAGCAACCTCAAGCTCCAGCCATGCCTAGCTCCGAGGTACCAAAACTTTAACCTTTGTATATATCATGCATTTTTGATTTTTGCTTTGTGGATTTTGGTCTCCTCTTGAATTTGTTTGACACCGAGACTCTGTCATTCAAGTTTGGGAGAGAATGTGTGCTTTGACATGTTTTTATTTGGATCTTATTTTGTTTTCACATCCTTGAGTCTTCATGCATCCATCTAAATGTATAGAAAAATACAAAAAAATCAGAAATGTTTTTAAAAATATCAAAAAAAAAATCATATAGTTTGCATTTGCATTGTCAAATATTTTAGGATTGAGTCTAGAATTTTTATCATTTAGGTTGCTTGCATTTTCATAGGGGGCGACGATATAAAAATTTTCCTTATAAAGTGTTTTAAGCTCATGAATTGGTTCAAGGCCCTAGTTAGTAGTTCTTTGATGTTTTATACAAACTTTGAAAGTAAGTTCTAACCATATTTGGATCATTTGTCTTGATTTTCTTGTCTTGAGACCGAAACAAACTTGAATTGAATCTTTTCCTATCAAGTGAAACCTTAACATGAATTTTGAATTATCATACTTGTGTATTTGAAAAAGAATACATGGATTACATATACATATTTAGGCTTTCTTATTCCCTTCACCACTCTTTTGTAAGCATAAATAGAACTCCTCACCTTAACCTTTACCCTCCTTTCAAGCCAAATTTTGTGTGTGATATTGTGAGGCCTTAAATTTTTGGTTGAACTTGGCATAAAGTGTTAGGTTAGGGCGAAATGTTAGGCTCTCATATTGATGCTAGCTTTGCATATTGAAGCTAGTTTTAGGCCTGATTTGGGGTGGGAATTCACGGGTGTTGTTGATTATGCTTACTTGTTTCGGGTTTGAAAAGAAATTGGTGTTTGGAGTTTGAATAAAACAGGATACATAGTTTTAAGTGGGTGGTCTTGAATTGTTTTAAAGCTCAAGTTGAAAAGAAAAGGAGATAGCTCTCAAAAATAAAATAAAATTATATAAGAAAAGAGCCAAAAGGCCAAGTGCTTAAAGAAAGAAAAAAATATTTGTTTGAGAAGAGTTCTATTAAAAGAAAAGAAAAGAGCTGAAAATATTTATATGGCCATAGCATTAGCTATAAGAAAGGTTGAAGATGGTGTTTATATGGGTTATGCTTGGCGTCTTGCCTTGTTTGATTTGGGTAGTCTCTAGAGAGTGAGTAAGCTTGAAAAAGGAAAATAAATGAAAGAGGGATTAGGATCATTGTTAGTATATTTGGGTAGATGAGAGTCTAGTCATGTATGCATACATTGCCTTTTACCTTTAGCATTATGCATAAGTTCAACCATTTTTGAGATAAACCATTGCTTGGAGTACCCACATGAATGAGATCATTTTTATCTCATAACCTTGTCCCTAGCCAAATGTATTCGGTTTTAAATGCATAAGTGTGATTTACGGTTTGAACTTAAATGAATGTTAAAGGTTAGGATTCTTGAATTGTCTGGAATAGGCGAGTCATGATTTGAGATTCAAGATGTGATGAATATGGCTAAGTTCTTTGGAGTAGAAGTTTGTGTACTGCATCCTATAATTGAGAACTAGGACCATTGAATTGATTCATTTGAAAAACACTTTTGGATTTTGAACTCCCATTTTTTAAACCTCTCTTCCTAGCTTGAATTTTGTTTGCTTGAGGGCAAGCAAAAGCCAAATTTGGGGGAGTTGATATACTCATATATTTCGTATATTTAGCATACATTTAGAGTACTTTTCATGCATACATCTTTCATAATAGGCTAGTTTGCACCAATTATCTTATTTTAGGTCCTAGAACACTTTGCATTAGCATTTTTGCATATTTCTTGCATTCTTGCATCATATTCAGGCTGTTTTGGATACACTGGAGCTATGGAGGGTGCGTGGATATGCTAAGGATCAAAAAGGAGCCTATGGATACTTGGGAGAACTCGGCCATGCAGCAAAGGAACCGAGATCGAGGTGAAGATCGAGCTAGGCAGGTCGATCTAGACGAGATCGACCCGAAGATCGAGACACTCGGGTCGTTTCAAGGATGAAGAATGAGGGCCAGATCGAGTTCACGACTCGATCGTCTGAGGATCGACCAGAAGATCGATAGAAGCAATCGATCCACCCGACTGAATCGACCCAACGATCGGGCAAAAGAGGATGTTCTATTCGGAAGATCGAGTTAGAGATCGACGACTCAGGTCGATCTCTGAACCTTATCCGGACAGCTCACGTTTTGGAGTTTAGTGAGGAGACCATTTCCCTTTTGGTATAAAGGTTTTTACCCTATTTTTGGGCATAGGATCCGACATTTGAGAACCATACAATCTGTCTCTTCTTCTTTATCTAAAAAACGGCCATTGTTAGTTTATAAGCTTTTTCATATTTTGTAAAACCTTAATCTTGCTTTTTAATCTTAAGTATTTCTCTTAATCTTTCTTGTTTAATTGTTTAATCATGCTTATCCTTTCTTCCTTTACATTTTCTTATGCTTTAATCATGTGTAGTGAGTAATCCACCAAGGATTTAAGGTTGAGGTGATTAAGAGAGTTCTTAGGGTTTAAGCTTGGGTTTTTCTTGCACTTAACTTATCTCTTCTTGGATTTGGGGGTTTTAACGCCTAGAGACTCTTGAAAAATATCTCTTTGATCTCAGAAATTTCCTTACCTTAGCAGGATTCAGGAGATCCATTAAATCCAAATCCAAGAGACTAACTCATCCTTTCCCATACGTCATGGATGCTTAGGGAGCTAATTATGCCATTTTTTGAGATTTATGCTTCATGTTCTTCACCCTTTCTTTCTACCACACGCCATGGGTTAGGAGGAAAGGCTGAGAAAAGGATTTATTCTAAACACCATGGATAAATCTAGTTTTAGCTTCTCAAAGCCTAGAGATAGCACTAAAATGTGTAGATCTATGTTTTCAAAACCCAAAGTTTGAATCTTGAACCTCCTTAAGCGTCATCCTCAACCTTGAATCTACTTTTAGCTTTTGAAAACTTCATCATTTCCTAGTTCTAATGTTTGAATCTTTTGTCTTAGTTTCTTAAAAATCATTTCCTAGGTTGTTAGAACTTTCCTTTTTTATCTGCCTTTAGTTTTCGAATTTTAAAAACCAGTAGATTTGCATTTTAAATTTTTAGAGGTCATCTAGCATTTGTTTAACCCATCAGTGGGGATTTTAAAATAGTTTTCGTGGTCATTTAATAGTTGCAATTAGTTTTTACAGAGTTTCTCTCTAATTTATCTGGATTTCACTTAGATTTACAAAGCTCTTGCATTTTTAGTATTTTTCATCAACCTGATTTGGATTGACTCCTAAAGTATTACAACAACAAAACCTTGCTTTAGGTTTGATTAAAACTAGCCCATAAAAAAATCTAGTTATCACAATCTCACAATCTCTGCCGAACAACCACTAAATGCAAAAGAGAAAGAACTCTACAAGAATCCCAACCTCAAACCTTTTGCAAACACTCCATTATGGGGTCTCAACAACTACCACCAACTCATGGGAAGATGCTTTACAAGTGGGAACATAGTCACACACTATATCAGAGGAATCAAAGAGTCCTTTCAAAGTTACAACACAAACAACTGTGCTACAACATCTAAATATACATTTCACGAGTTACTACGACTCATATATAAAGCAAAGAAAGGGTCAACGTACGCAATAAAATGACAGAAAAGAAGGAGAAATTCGATTAAATCATTAACAAAGAAAGCTATCCCTCCCACATTTAATTGACAAAAAGTAAAGACACTGTCGTATAAACTATCAACTACATATTTGCAAACATCACAACAAGTAAATACATAGAGTATAGAAGAGAATTATACAATCACCTGATCCGAGAAACATAAAATGGAGGTAGCCTCGGGTCATATGTCTATTGAAAATCAAATCACCAACACACCTACAGATAAAGCATCAGCAGAAAAATCATATATGAGAATAATTTTAAGGACCGAGTAAAGCATGAAAGAAAAAAAAAACACAAACTCCGCTGTACAAAAAATTGCAGAAATAACCCCAAATACAGAACCTACAAAACAAATTCAACTGCAATGTGGAATAAATGATAAACAACGTCTTATTTCTTTAATACTCATACATAATCAATCCAGATACATGTACAACCCGATTACAAGATACATGTACTTACCGATTACAGACACAATTATAACAAATAATAACAGAATGTCCTAATCAACGGAGAAAATTCATAGAATCTGAATTGGGCACTAAAAATCGCCCAATTAACAAGGAGGAAAATATATTAGAGAAAATAGTACAAACCCGTCATTGAAAAAATCGATCAGGATAATCACCAGAATGGAAATGCCGATGGTTTGAGAACGATGGCATTGAAAGAAAAAACATTACAGAGGTAAGGATATAACAAACAATAAAATATGTCTATTTCAGTTTCTGAACCAAATATAAGTTACAAACAAATAAAAATTCATTTCAGTTCATGACCCAAATCTAAATGGGCCTATAGTATGGCCTATATATAAGACATAAACAACAATCTATAATAAATAAAGGAGCTGTTTGGAGTTCCCTAAACTAGCTACTTCAGCAAACTAAAACTATTCTAAAATGATGTCACATCAACACATTAATAAAAAAATCTAATATATATATATATATATTTATATATATACAGTTTACCATAAATCTATTTAAAATATGGATCTACAGGTTTATAATCCATTTTTGAGGGCTCTTTGTATCACAAGAACAAAGTTCCAAACTACCGAGCCTCTTCATATTATCAAAGTAATCTAAAGCGTTCATCCGTTACGATTTTCTCCTTAAGAGCAAAACAATTTATTGCTTCAATCTATTCATCTAATTGGCTACTCTTTTGATAATGATAGGCCGCCGAGTAGTCCGCCACAACGCTTCATTCAGAAAAACTCTACACCAACAGTTTTAGAGATCCTGGTTCAACAATTATAAGTGTTTCTCTTTGTGTTATGCGCTTTTTTTTAAGATCACTTATAAGAATAACTGATTTTTATGTTTTTTTGTTCCATGTTATTTTAATAGATTTAGGAGACTTGATTTGACGAGATTTATTGAAAGCATTATCTGTTGGTAAGATTTGATATCTTTTTCCTATAAAGAGTATTTGTAGAACGACTGTATAACTTCTTTCTCATCTGATGTTATAAGATTTACAATCATTCAATTTTGGGTCAAATGTTACTGATAAAATATGCGATTTCGATAAGAAGCCAAAAAGAAAGAGTTCAAGATGTGATTTAGATAAGAAGCCAAAGAGAAAGAGAGGAAAGGAGAGCTTTATGGATGTTTAAATCATTTGTATGTTTTTCTCCATAGATGTATATAGATTGGAGAAGAAGAACCATAAGTAAACAATGACCAAAATGATCGTAGAAACAACACAAATGGTCGACGTGATGATGATCGCCGAGATGAGAATAAGTTTATGAGTTTAAAAAGGTGAGTATTGGGAAGAGAATATTAGGTTGTGTATAATCAATCATGTTTTACTGGTAGTCTTAGAAAAATCTTGTTAATATAGTCAAAATTATGGTAAGTAAGTTTGTACGTTCTTCACTAATGTATATGTCTCTACAGGCGTGTTTTTTACCTTCGAGTTAACTTTGTAGTTTAGATATTTTATTTTTGAATACCTCTTTTGTGTAGTTTGTTAAGCCAGTGTTTATTATGACTGTTCATGTATTGCCTCTTTTGTTATACCATTGTTATTATGGTCTTCTGCTGTTCTTTAGCTCAATAAAATTATTATAACACTTTGGATTTGTTTTCATGTATTTGACGAAACGAATTTATGAAATGACTATTGTGTGCTAACTTTAAAATATGGATTTAGATTTCAAAACATATAATCTCATCTCTCTCTACAGTGTATTTTCTCTTTAAATTTTTATGTTATCCAATATATATTATTTTTAAGTTCTCATAAACAATACATGTGTCCTCTTCACAGTTGCATCAAAAGAAAAACAATACTTGTATCTGCAACTTCTAAACTTTAAATCAAGATATGAAGTTATATATAACTTTGTTATAAAATTATGAAGCTACATAGCTTGAAAGCTTCTGCTTTTTTGTTGTTGTTGAAGTTAACGGAGACGCTATTGAAAATTTGCAAAATTGGAAGTCTTAAAAATAATTTCATCATTTCACTCTATTATTTTCTTATCATGATTCAAACTATTTTGTTTGTATCATGAAACTAAAAAACGTGGCAAAGTAACTATATTTTTTTGTCGAGGTTATCAAGCCTATGACAATTGGTGTAGCTAATGAAAATAAAATGTTGACTAACTACAAATGTTTAGATCTCTTTTAGCGGCTGCAGAGTTATGCTTTAAGCATGGAGATATGAACGTAACTATTGGATTGTTCTGATTTGGTATTGAGAATCCAATAACTCTTAACTGCAGAACCTATATTATATGTTACTGAAGGCTTTTCGACATAGAAAATATGTACGTTTTATTTTTTAACAATTTAAAGTTTATCTTATAAACATTTTAAAATATATACACAGTATAAATACTAAAATCTAAAATAAATAATTATCATAAACAAATACAAAATTTATAACAAAACATAGTGTAAAATAAAATAAGGTGAATAAACCCATAAAAAATACAATCTATTACTAATAAAAGTTGATGCTAAATGCATCTAAAAGTGTCCACATAGGATTTAAAGGTTCAATTCTATTGGTACACATCATCATTATCTTTAGTTAATTATACATTGTATATTAAAATTAATTAATTCGTTTTAATTTTTATAAAGAAAATTTCTAAATTTTAATTAATTTCGTTTTTGTTGTTATTAGGAAAGTTTCTAAATTTTAAATTAGTTATTAATAAAAAAAGTTTTGAAAATAGATCTTATTTTCTATCAACAATAAAAAATAAATTAACATATAAATAGATTATGAAAGAAAAATCATATATATTGAACAAAATAATTAAAAACTGTATTTAACGCCATGATTAAATTATTTTAAAATTTCAATCATGACGAACAATTAAAATCTAAACTGCTAACTTAAAATATATTAGTTGTGATCTGTATTGATGTCTTATGCCAATGAGTGCGTCCACATAGGACATATATACCCAATTTGATTGGTCTATACCAACGTTTTTCATTAAACATCAAAAATATTAAATAATATTAATAATTTAAATAAATTAAAACATGCAAAAATATAAAATTATCAGCAGAATGGAAAATTAAGATAATTTCTTTTAACTAGATAAAATAAATTTACAATATATCAAAAATTCAAATCTATAATGTTTGTCAAAATAAAATGGAAGCTCATTGTCACAAAAACTAAACTAACAAAAAAAAATATGTAAATCAATAATAAAAAGCTAATTAAAAATATTTTAGCATATGTATTTTAAATGATTAATTTATTTAGAAAATATATTAAGATTAAATTTTTATATAAACATATAAAATTGTTATTTAAAAATGCCAATACTAACAGAAAAAATATTCATGTTAAATTAACAAAATAAAAAGTCGTTTAAAACTTGATATTTAGCATAATTATTTAGAAAATTAACACAAAAAGCTTAACTAACTAAAAATGATACTTTATGCTAATTACTAAAGAAAGCAATATAAAAAAACAAGTTTTAAATAACAAAAAAACAAAACATAAATTATTTCTTGCAACATGTCAATACAATTAAAATGAAAGTCCATATCGAGAAAGTTAAATTAACAAAAAAAAAGATATTAACTTGATATCTATGTTATTTATTTAACAAAAAAATATAAACAGAATAAGTAAGAGAAAAAAAAACTTAAGTAATACTTAAAAAATTACCTAACAAAAAATATATAAATATCTAAGCTAATTATTTAAGAAATCAATATTAAGAAATTAATTAACTATAAAAATAAAACGAAAATTAAGTTTTACAAAATGTTAAATTTTTTTAAAAAACACCTAAAAATATATTAACTTGATATCTGACTAACTTCATAAAAAATCCATATAAAACATTTAACTAACAAAAAATAAAAAATGAAATTATTTCTTTAAAATATCAATATTTTCAAAACAATTAAGTATTAAATAAAATAAAAATCAATATCAAGAGAGGTAAATTATCAAAGAAAAAAGTCATATAAAGTAAAATTAACTTGATATTTAGGCTAACTACCAAAAATATTAACTAAAAAAATCAAATGATGGTATATGCTTTTGAGAGAAGTTCACATAACATTTAGAATAACCAGTTATAGCATGTCAAAATAGCATTTAATTAATTTAAAAAGTAAATTTAACAAAAAAAAATATTTATGTAAAAATTATTAGTTTAATATATATGCTAACTATTTGGAAAATTAATAACAAAAGAGATTAATAAAAAAAAAAATATATATATATATATATATATATGTTTTAAGTATATCAATCATGCAAAAAAATAGAGAATCAAAATAAAACATAAAATTGCCATCGAAGATATTTAAAATAACAAAAAAACAAGATCTAAGAAGAAAGTTAGTTTGAAATTTAGTTCCAGAAAATTTATAATTTCTAAAATATTGGTGTTGACTATGAATAATCATATAAAGTTATTGTCGGGTTATACAAGTTTCTAAATCACACATATTATTTAAATTAACAAAGATTAATACCTTAGATGCGTCTGGTTTAAAAAGTAACAAAGAAAAATACTACACAAGTAACTTTACATTCAAAATATAACAAGTAATAAAGTCTGATTTGTATACATAGTTACTTCTTATAACTTAGCCAACATGAACAACATATGAGCAACATCTTCTAAAATTTTATTTATATAATAAAATTTTACAAAGTTATGAATCAAATTCAAATGAGAATATATGTAGATAAACTATTTAAATCAAAATATGAATAAAACACACACAAACATAAAAAACCAGTGATAATGTGAAGTCTCTACACCATCTTACATGTTTAAAAACAAAAATTAGTAAATGGTTGCCTGCAAATAAAACAGATCTTATAAATTGAATAGAGATATAACCTAAAATTCGTAGAATATATGGTTGAGAAGCAAAACGCAGCTTTACACGATTAATGTAGCTTACTAACAAAAGTAAATCTGAATCAATATATATCATATATTATATATGTATTGGTACACAGTATCAGTGAGATATTTAGTAAAAAAACTAACTATTTAAACATATAAACCTTTTTAAAAAAGAACTATAGAAATCCTAAGGACACAAAATAAAAACCCAAAAATTTAGTAGTGTAATCATTTTCTAAATAAAACGTATGCACATCGAAGTTGGATAATTCTTAGAAATCATTACTATGATTTAATTTAATAAGATTTATAATTTTATAAACAGAAAAATAGGAAAAACACATATTATGTTTTAATTTTTATATAAAAGAAAATTTCTATAAATATATTATAGTTTTGTTAATTTAAAAGATGTTAGCCAAAAAATTAAACCAAATTATTAATACAAACTCGCGCGTAGAGCGATTTAAAAACCTAGTCTATAATATATAAAAAGTTGATGGTATAGTGCATTGAGGACGTCCATATCGGATTAAAAAAACTCGATATGATAGGTCCACATCAGCAATTTGATTAAACAAAAAAATGTTAAGTATGATTAAAATCTTTATTTCATTTTAATACTGGAAAAATTAAATAAAAAAATTTAAATAACAAATAGAAAAGAAAATTATGTTAAAAAACAAAAACAAAAATTGAATTCTTAAAAATAAAATAGAAATTTGTTTTCAAAAAAGTTAAACTAACAAAAAAACCAATATCATAAAAGTTCAAACTTATAATATAGATTAGGAAAATTCTAACTTTTCAATTAATTACAAGAAAATATAAAAAACATTGATTTCACATTTTAGATGGAAATATCAAGATTAAAAAGCTTAAATAACAAATAGAAAATAAAATTGTGTTAAAAAACCAAAATATAGCATCCGCAAAATTTATAACATTAATTTCATTTTATTGATGGAAAGTTTAAAATGAAAAAGCTTAATTAACAAATAGTAAAGAAAATTATGTTAAAAAACCAAAAAATAGTATCCTTCAAAATAAAAGGGAAATTTGTTTTCAAAAGAGATAAACTAACAAAAAAACCACTATCATAAAAGCTCAAACTTCTAATGTAGATTAGAAAAATTCTAACTTCTAAATTAATACACATAAACATTCAAAAAAAAGTATAGAAATTCTATGAAAAACAGAAAATAATACCAAAATCTTAGCAAAAAAATCTTTCTCTATATCAAATGGATATGTACATCAAAGTTAGATAATTTGATAGGTGTCATTGTTATCATTTTACGTAATAGTTTTTCAAATTTGTAAATAAAAATAGGAGAAATTACACATTATATATTAAATTCTCTTATACAGATGAAAATTTCTATAAATATATTATAGTATTAATAACTTTAAAGATAGTAACTAAAAAAAAGTTAAACCAAACTATTAATACTGACTCGCACGTTGCGCGAATTATATACCTAGTCATATATATAATTAGAGAAGTTTCTCTCTATCTAGAGTGTCCACATCAGCTTTTTTATTTTTATTTTTTTGGCTTTAAGTATTTCGGGTTTTCACATAATATATTAACTAATGTGACTTTATTTTTGTGGAGGTTTATGGGCCTTCTGAGATATTAACTTAAAAAACAAAATACCAATTTTACAAAACACAAAAACTGTATGTTTTTTTTTTAAAAGTATGCTACTTCTAACAAGAAACAAAAAGGATGTGGAAACAGAGGTTAAAATAGAACAATAAAAAATATGCACATAAAAGTTGTTGAATTTTCTTTAAAAAAATGTTAAGAAAAAATGTATGCAGAAAAATAAAATAAAATAATTCATATTTTACGATGTAAAATGAATGAGGATTTTTCATAAAAAAAATACTAAGTTTGCTGTGAAAAAAAAGATTAAAGTTTAAAATCATGTAGCATTAAAATAAACTTGATCAATAGAATAGGTGACGGCAAAAAAAGCTATATAAAAGGGAAAAAAAAGATTAAGCATTGTTGTGATTGAAAATGATTTATAAAAAGCTTCTCTCTAATCAAGCTATACAGCTCAGCAAACAGTTCTTTTCTTTATGGACTTCTACATATTGTGATCTTGTTTGATCAGCTTCTATATATTTTAGGTTTGGAATTTTTAAGCCTTCATACAAATAAATTTAAAAGTAAAAAAACCAAATACTTATTTTACAAACCATAAAAACTAAAACAAAATATGAAATAAAAAAGTAAAAATATTATTTATAATAGAAGACAAAAGAATGTAAAAAAAAAATTGGAAGGCGAACAAATACAAAACATGACAAAAGAACTTGCGAATGATAGTTATCAAACTTTTAAAAAAAACTTGAGAAGATATATATATATATATATAAATAAAAATTAAACTAAAGTAAATTATTTATATAAAATAAATACTTATTTTATAAATCATAAAACTACAAATTCTCTACAAAATAAAAAAAAAATTCAAAATGTCAGTTCAAATATAAACAAAGAGAATGTAAAAAAGAAATTGGAATGCAAACACATACGAAAGATGACGGAAGAACTTGCAGAGTTATCAAACTTAAAAAGAAAAACGGGAAAGATATATGTATAAGAGTAGAGTAAAATCATTCATATCTATTTTATTGTGAAAATAAATAAAAGTTTTATATGAATAAAGAAGACTAAAATGTTTAATCATATAACATCAAATGAATTTGATTTATACGAAGAAAAAATAATAATAAAAGTATGACTATTTATGAAAAATGAAAAAGTTATTCAATTTAAAGCATAAAGATTGTTGATCTCGCCGGAAATAAATAATAAAAAAGAAGATAGAAACCAATGGAATAGAAATATATGTAGTAAAAAAACTTAAATACTTATGACAGTTTTTAAACAATTAGCACATGTTAATAATTTCATAATTATCTATATATTTTAGGATAAAAATAATAAATAATAGTTTTAATTAAAATTTTTAAAATAACTATAAAATAATATAAATAAATTAAAAATAAACATAATAATAATATAAATATATAAAATTATAAAGTACGAAAATATATTAACAAATAAATCCGTGCAACACGCGGATTAAACCTAGTATAACACAACCTAACAAAATATATACACCCAAAATAATAACCTGCGGAAAGTGCGGGGAACCACTAGTTTAGTAATATAAAAGATTGAGGAAAAAGCAACTACCACACAAAGGATATAAGGTAGAGAGAATAGCTTCCATTTTTCCCAGTTAGGCTCTTATCGAACTGGAGATTGTTCATGATCTTACACGGATCCTTAATTAGATTATATATGTTTTACACTAGGGATGTTACCGCGCTATGCACGGATTATTTTTATAAATATTAATTATTATTTTATTAAAATGATTTTAAATATAATATTTATTTTCAATATCATTTTGATATTGTTCATATATCTAAAATATTTTAACGTATTCAAAAAATATAATATGATTTAATTTAAAAATTAACTAGTTTGATATATGTGAAAATTAATCGTTAATATAAAACTTAATATTTACATATAAACTCATTACTGCTCTCCAACTTCCAAACTATGATTAAAATTATTTTTGTTTTAACTAAATTTGATATATAATTGAACTCAACAACTATAAGTTTCTTCTTTATTTAATTTTAAATAATTTTTTCATTTAAAAAAAATTACTTATCAAACATATGGCTACAATTGAAACACCTATATTTAGTTCCAATTAATTTAGATATCTTTTCATTTCAATTGTGTTCGTGTAATGGATTTGTTTATGAGCAGTCTTAAATATAAAACAACAATTAATATTCAAAATTCTTACAAATCCGTAAAAGAACTATTGTTCATATAAATAAAATAACATTTATATATACATATTAATAAACTGCATTTTTGATTTGGTCTATGAAGCATCTGTAAACTATAGTAGTGTAAATGAATAAAGCAAGTAATACATATACAAATAACTCATTGTGTTAAACAAAGTATGTCGAGTTTCTCAAAACTCAAAATGTGTAAAAGATTAATTTGCATTTGCTTGTAATTTAACTTAGATATTTTTATTACACTACATATATATTTTGGTGAAGTTTTATAATTAAATTAATAATATACATTATATTATTTTTAAAAGAGTTTTTTAATAATAAAAAAAAAACATATTAGTTTTCTTTACATGTTGAATTTGTAAAAAAATTATTTTTTGTTGATGTACATGGTTAGAGAAGTGTTTATGATATTTTCTTTCATATAAATTTATATATACTATTTTTAATTATGGAAGTGTAATATATTAATGTTTAATATAAAGTTATGCAAGTATATTTTACATATCCATGACTATAATATAATGATGATTCATACTATACTGTCATTAATTTAATTTATGCTTAAAGGTATTTAGCCAAAAATATAGGAATAGTATGTACATAATCATACATATTTGATGTTTTTAATTATTGTGTGAACGAACTTAATACCTTATAATATTATATATTAACGATTTGTAGTTTAAATATGTGATTATTATTAATTTGGGATGTAAGAATTTAAAATATTATATATATATATAATATTTTTATTTTTGTTAAAATCAAGTTATAATATGTCATATGTTTTGTTACCATAGTACATATAATTTAATCAATATTCAAATATAATTATTATTGTTAATTAAATACTATTTAATTTTAAGCATGTTAATAATATATTATAAATTATTTTTATTAAAGGTTTGCTGATGTGGCATGATTATAGAGATTTGTTTTTTGCTGATGTGGATGGCTTTAGGAGCTTCAAACTTCTCTTTTCATTTAGTATAGATTAGAATCAATGTCTAGTATAACCAAAAGTAGTAATTCGTCGAAATATATCTAAGTGGACCTCTATGATCGATCTGGCTAATTACTCGCCAAAAGCACGAGAATATATGATTAATCTGTCAAGGTCCAATGTCCCTAAGCCCAATTTTGGGATTCTCTTTGCACTAATTCATGGGAATAATATTTGTTTCTTTCAAAATTTGGATCAGATAGTAAACGTCAGCTTTAAATGATCTCATACAAGATTCCACTCATTAGACTTGCATTGAGGTCAGTTACATTTGTTTTAAAAATATGATAATTTTTTGTGTGATTTGTTTTTATCTTGTCCATATGCTGAGAACTTTAAAGAAAGCTTAATAGTGTGAAAATCAGAAAAAGAAATACTTTCAGGACATTATCATGTTGAAACATAATATCCTTCAAAAACAGAGGAAAAATATCCAAACGGGTCCCAATATTTTTGTTTTTCAATCAGTGGACAGAAATTTTGAGGGGTATTAGTGTGAAAGCTTAATAGTGTGAAAATCAGAAAAAGAAATACTTTCAGGACATCCTCATGTTGAAACATAGTATCCCTCAAAAACAGAGGAAAAATATCCAAACGAGTCCCAATATTTTTGCTTTTCAACCAGTGGACAGAAATTTTGAGGGGTACTATGTTTCAATCTGAGGATGTCCTGAAAGTATTTCTTTTGTTCTGATTTTCAAACTTTTTGGTTCTTAACTTCAAGAAATAAGAGGAGGAAGCACAATGTAAGTAAGAGGAATAAGAGACAATGATAGCTTGTTATTTTAGATCATTTTAGGCTGCATTTCATGCATCTTTTCCTCTGTTTTTGCATTATAGTTCAGCATTTTAGTATCATTTGCACTTAAAATCAACATGACATGCATTTAGCTTAGGATTGCATATATTTGCATATATGTGCATGTTTGTGGTGGTTTTCAGGTGTTTTAGAGTTTCTTGGAGTTGGGAAGGAGATGGAAGCAGCTAATGATCAGAGAAGATGTCAGAAATGGAGCTCTTGCAAAGTCTGGTCCATATCAAGCAAGCATATCGAGCAGAACACCCGTGGAGTATGCTCGATGCAAGCAGCATGGCGAAAGGAAGAGGATCAGCACGAGGATTCCAAGCCGTTGGTCTGCATCGAGGACCAGCATCGAGGAAGGAAGTTGATGCGTGCTGCACGGACCATATCGAGGTCGTATATCGAACAGAACATCGTCTGTACGACCTCGATGCAACTTATCCGCGTTGACCACTTGACTTTTGTTAACCTTATCCTGTTTTTTTTAGGTTTTTTATTCTTCTTTTGGCTCCCTACTATAAAAGGGAAGCCACAAAACATTATCTTTATCCAAGTTTAGCTTTCTATAAAAAAACTCCCTCTTCTCAAAACCTTAAATGACGATTTGCCTTAAGGATCTTAATCTTCAATAAAGTTTGCATTTTTATGGTTTAATCTTGTCTCTTAATTTTGTTCTTGTACCTTGGTAGTTTAGATTTATCATCCTTGCATTAAAACCTCATCTACTTATGTTTAACTCCAAATCAATGGAATTAAACATGATTAGTGAGTAGTTTACTTTAGATTTAGGGTTCTAAGTAGGGAATATGGTGATTAAGATGTGATTAAGGGGTGATTAGGGTTATTTAACTATTCTTTGTTGTCTCTTTCTCTTGCAAAGTGGTTCTTGTTCATAAAGCTTGCTCCTTTTGGTTGAATATGGTATTGATTGATGCATATGGTTAACTAAATGGCTTGTTATCTCATCTATAAGCATGGTTCACTTATTTGGCTTGGTCTATGTTTCCTTTGTTCAGTGACACCAAAGTGATATTTCACCATTGCTAGATGATTCGCTTAGGGCTAGATAATGCTGGTTTTGAGATTCTTGCCTGATGGTTAGATAGTATGCATTAAAAGATCTTGCCTTTGTTTCATTCCTGTTCATTGCTTAGCATTGTTAGGATGTTGCATTTGTGTGCTTAAACCCATGTTCTTGATTTGTGTTTAGCTAACTATGTCCTTATTGGTTCACAAGATTGATAAGTTGATCTAAATTCTTGCTTGGGTGAGAGAATGATTGCTTGATTAGTACATCTCTTAGGCTAGAATGGTTCTGATCTTTATGCTCATGGTTGAAGGATACGCCATCACAAGTGGGTCCGACACTTTAATCTTATTGAATATGAACTGCTTATTGACGCCAACTGGTTTCTTTTAGATCCTTGTCTAGGAGTACAACATTGAGAATTGCTTGCTTTTGAATGTTTGATGTTTGCCTTTGTTAGAAATCCCCATTTTCACTCTTGAAAACCACTATCCCACAATTGTTTAGAACCCTAAATCTTGCTTTTAATTAATTGTCTTTAAGATCATCTTGCTTAGTTCTTGCTTTAATAGTCATTCTTGCTTAGTTCTTGTTCAGTCATTGCCTTAAGTTCATTGCTTAGTTTTGTTCACTTGCATTTAGTTTATGCTTTCTTTCCATTGCATTATTAGGTTGTTAGAATTGTCCTTGTTCAATCAAAACCCCATCATTGCTTAGCTTATGACATTGTTTGCATCTCATCTCCCACAAATGGATTGATACATGATCCCTATTCTACAACTGATTAGAGGGTAAGGACATTTGATCAAGTGGCCAAAAAAAACTCTTTCAAATTGGCGCTGTTGCCGTTTGTGGATTGTTTGAGTTTAACATTGCTGTTAAACTTAGTTCTTTACTTTAAAAGTTACTAATTTGCTCTGTTTTCTGTGCTCTGTTTTTTCAGGTACTTGTATGAATTTGAGGTCTAAAGGCTCATCAAATCTGACTCCTTTCATTGACAACGTTCATAGGAGAAGAGCTGTAAGACAGAGAGTTCAAGAGATACAAGGACAGAGGATGGCAGAGCAAGAAGCTCAGTTACCACATGTTGGTGTTGTTGGACAAGCACCATTACAACAAGCTGCAGCACACATAGATGAGGCAGAAGAAGCTTTGAACCAAGCAGCTGGAGTTCAAGGACTGCGAGTACCAGTTCACGCTCCTAGAGCTGCAAGACCAATATGAGCTGGTGATGCGCCTGATACTCACCACAACAGGAATGGCATTCACGCTCCAGATGTACATTAAAACCACTTCGAGATCAAGCTTAGGTTGATCAACATGGTGCAAGGCAAAAAATTCCATGGCCTGCCCAATGAATACCCTATGGATCATCTGAACCAGTTTGATAAGGTGTGTGGTATGACCAAGATTCAAGGAGTCTCTGAAGGTGCTTTGAAGCTGCACTTGTTCTCTTTTAGTTTAGGTGACAAAACACATCAGTGGGAGAAGACACTTCCACAAGGCTCTATATCTACTTGGGATGAATGTAAGACAGCTTTACTTAACAAATTTTTCAGCTCCACCAGAACAGCAAAGCCGAGGAACACCATAAGCAGTTTCACTCAGCATGGGAATGAGACATTCGCTGAAGCTTGGGAGCGGTTCAAGTCTTACACTTTGCAGTGCCCACACCATGGCTTAACAAATGAAAGCTTGCTGTCTACTTTGTATAGAGGAGTGACACCAAAACACAGGATGCTCTTGGATACAACATCAAATGGAAATTTCATGGGCAATATTGTTGTAGATGGTCTAGCTCTTGTAGAGAACTTGGCACTTTCTGATGAAAACTATGGTGAAGAATATGACAGAACATCTAGAGCTGTTGTAAGCGCTGAAGGTGAGAGCACAAAAAAGAAGGAGATTAAAGCTTTGAATGACAAGTTAGACAAGCTGCTGAGTGTGTCTTTCAAGAATGTCAGTTTTGTTGGTGATAATGTTGCTACACAAGAAGAAAATGGGACAGTTGTAGAAGAAGAAGACTTCTACATGAATCAACAAGGAGGCGGTTTTAACAACTACAGGAACCATCCCAATTTCTCTTATGGAAGCACCAACGTGGCTAACCCTCAGGATCAAGTCTATCCATCACAAGCTGCTCAACAAAACCAAGGAACCAAACCTTTTGTTCCTTTCAACCAGCAGAACAACTTTGCTTCAAGACCACCATTTCAGAGCGGTTTTCAACAAGCTAACTTTCAGCCAAGACCAGCTTATGTCCCACCAGGTTTTGGCAACACACATACCTCTTTTAGCACTTAAGATGTTGATTTGAAGCAGATGATGCAACAGCTGTTGACTGGTCAAGCCAATACCACTATAGAACTGCATAAGAAGTTTGCTGAAGTGCACAACAAGATAGACGCCACTTCTTGTGACCTGAATGGCAAGTTAGATGCTCTGAACCAAAGAGTTAAGTCTCTAGAAAGCAAAGGAGCTTCATCTTCAAAATCTCAGAATCAGTTACTAGGAAAGAGTAAAGCAAATCCTAAGGAATTCTGCCACTTGCTTGCTGAAGAGAATGAAGAGTTTGATGATGAAGATGCTTCATTGGAAGACCTGGGCATTATGCTTCAAGATATGCTGTTACATGTGGATATGTTAAAGGCTGAGTGTGGGGGGAATGTCATCAATGTCCCCATTGATGATCAAGAAGCTGTCGATATTGTAGAGAAGTTCCTCCAAGGGCTAGATGAAAGCTTGAACAGAGAAGAAAAGCAAGAAAGAGCCGCAAAAGAGGCTGCTGAGAAGGAAGAGGCTGAGAAAGCCTTAGTTGCCCCAGAAGAAGAAGCCAAACCAGAGCTCAGTGAAGCTGATAAAGAGCTTGTAGAGACATACCATGATTTAATGGTCTTGGCTAGAGAAAGTCCTGAAGACTTCAAGGAATTGTATGATCGCCAAGTAGGCAGCTCCTCAAGCAGCAATGAGAAGGGTAAAGCTCCTGAAGTTCATGCTTATAAACCACCAATCCCTTACCCCATGATTCACTTTACAAAGGCTCAGATGGCAGTCTATTAAAAGTTCAGGAAAGACATACAAGACGCTGGAATAAAGCTTCTTCATGGCACCACTTTGCTTGAAATGAAGGATCAAATCAGGTTCCTCAAAGAAGCCTTTGACAAGCTGGAAGTAGTGGAGCCAATTCTAGAGAATGTGGGGGCTACTCTAAAGAGAAATAAGGAGCTGAAGACATTGACAAAGCTTTCCAATCCAGGAAATTTTCTCATCACTTATGAGCTTGAGATGCTAGACAATATTGGAGCTTTGTGTGATTCAGTTTCAACTGTGAATATCATGTCTCTCCACTTAAGCCAAACCTTATGAATTAAGGAGTTTCAGCCCTGCAAATCTTCTATCACTTTTATGGATAACACCTCAACAAGACCCTTGTGCATGGTAAAGGATTTCCCTTTGAAGATTGGGAATTGCTTGGTGCCAACATATTTTGTGGTTATGGAGAAGACATATTTAAGAGAGGTGACACTTCTTCTAGGAACACCATTCTTGGCACCAGCATGAGCTCAAGTAGACTTCAAGAGAGGCTCTGTGATTTTGAAGAATGTTGATGTGTAAGGTCTACAAGATTGTCTCTCCTTCCATAGCTTTTTGTGGAACAATTATTGAAGAAGAGAGTGAGCAACAGCAACTTCCAGAGCGTGTGGAGCATGCTATGAGCTTCACAATGAGTATGTTTATGAGAGACACTCTCCCTGATGAGCAAGAGAAGAAGCTTGACACTGAGTTGAAGCTTGAAGATGGTTTGAAAGAGGATGAAGGCTTGATCACCAAAGAAGTGAAGCCTTTGATCACCCCAAGTGTCAAGAAGAGGAGAAACAGGAAGACAGCTCGTGAGAAGAAGAAACTGATGTAAATGGGCACTTTGATTTACAAGAAGAAAGAGGAAGGAGCACCAGCTCCATCAACCTCTTCTCACTAGTCCTCAAACCATCAAAGTCAAGCTCAAGTGACTTAAAACAAGCACACTTGGGAGGTAATCCCATGACTATCCTTGTAAATATATGCTTTCTTTTATTATTAATGTCTTTATTTAGTGTTTAAAAAGTCAAAGAACAGGTCCATGGATGAGTAGAATGGTTTAAAAGCCAAGGAAATAAAACTATGTTTTTATATCGAGGTATCATATCGAGCAGAACACCTGTCATCGCTGCTCGATACAGCTTATCTCGGGGAAGGAGCAGTCCGTACACCGAGCAGATTGCACGATGGAGATCAAATCGAGGTGTAGCATTGAGCAGAACACCAAAAGCCCTGCTCGATGTGATTGCTCCTGAAGGCCCAGTCTGTACACCAAGGAGCATGGACCGTACATAGATCAAGACGCACAGTGGAGATCACATTAAGGTGTAGCATCGAGGAAAACACCAAAAGCTTTGCTCGATGTGATCACCAGTCCATACATCAAGAAGCTATAGGCCGTACATCGACCAGATTGCTTGATGGAGTCACACCGAGGAGTTGCATCGAGCAGAACCTTGGAGGTTCTGCTCGATATGGGAGCTATCAGCCAATTCGATGCAAGACGGTGTCCAGTACGAAAACCACCGAGGAGAACAGCAACCGAGTACGAGACGTTCCACATTGAGGTGTAGCATCGAGCAAAACACCAACAGGTTTGCTCGATGCACAATGGCCGAGCCAGGAACAAGCATCCGGACGATGTCATGCACTGCCCAAGGGAAGGATCATGCAAGCCGAAGTGTCTCCCTACACCGAGCAGAACATCTACTAAGACTGCTCCATGCAAGGTGCCCTGAAGGAGAAGCTGACCAGAACACGGAACCCACAAGGCAGAGGAGCATCATCGCCGAGCCACAGGACTCGATGTCCCCCATATGGTACACATCGAGGTACCACATTGAGTGTTTGCTCGATATGATCCGTGTACACAAATTTTTGAAATTTTTACATGGGTAAATCAAGTAAAACCTTTTTGTGGACTTTGATTGCTGGTAAAAGAATCTTTTATTTCCCCCTTACATGCATTTTTTAAATTTTAAATTAGATTTTCTTGCATTATCCTTAAAAATTTTAGATTTCCCTTATCTTTTTTCTTTAAAACTAGCATTTTCATCTCTCTTCACACATCTATATCGAGCTAGACACCCACTGCCAAACATCTTTTATTTCTCTCTTGCACTCTCTGTCCTAGAACTTCATATTTTGGTTCAAAAATTAATGTAAACTTTGCTAGATTCCTTGTTTCTTGAGTTTAATCATGGCAAATTGAAGTAGAATGCATTACAATGATTGATTAAGGTTGTTTTGCACAATTTTGTTTATGGTTTGATTTGAATGTCACCATTGTTACTCTTCTGTAAAAATGTATGGTTGAAATGTTTTAAAAATGCTGTTTTTGTGCTTAGCTTGACATTATGTTTAGATTCTGGCAAAATTTAGGCATGCTATTGTTTTTCCAGCATATTGACCATTGAAATATTTCTTATTAAACTAATAATGGTGAATCTGATGCATTTTCATAGTTTGGTGGAGAGAGAAGGATGTTTTTGCTGCATATGCTTGAATTTGCTCTAATCGCTGCTTGTTACTGTGAGAATTTTAGTTTTAACTGTGTTTATCCTTTTGAGCTGAAATTTTTTGCTAAATTCGACTCTGTTTGTTGGTAATAAGTGTGAAGTTTTGCAGAATTTTCTAGTGCCTTCTTGAATTTTGAAAACTATTTTTTTAACAGTGCTCTCAAAGGATATTATACTAATTCTTGCTTCAAGCATTGTATTTTCAGGTACTATGTCGAACACTAAGGGAAATGAGGAGATTTCTGACTCTAATGCTGCTGCAAGAAACAGAGCTGAGGGGAAAAGGCCAGTTGTTGAAGAAGAACCAATCCAAGATGCAGCACCAAAGCTAAAGGACTACTTGAGAGCAATGAGGAGAGGGGACTTCACTCCTACGAGATATGATGATCCTGGTCTGTTGGGAGAGCTAGGAATAAAGACTGAAGTGGATGAGCTATTGAGCAACATTGGACTGGAGAAATTTGCTAGTCTTGGCTATCCAACTTACAAGCAACTTTCTTGTGAGTTCCTTGCAAGCTTCAAGGTCTACTTCTACAAGTTTGATGAAGAATATGATGAAGGAGAAGAAGACTTTGGCAATGGATTCATCAAGTTCAGAGCCAAAAATACATGGTACACCATGGGGTTCACTCAGCTTGAAGAAATTTTTGGATTTGACCAAGGCTCAAGAGAACAAAACATGCGCTTCAAGCATGATGAACTAAGGCATATATGGGAGGAGATAGCGAATGATGCTTATAGAGCTGGTCATCTGAAGAGAGCAAAATATGTTCAAAGAAGAAGAGATGGGGTTGCTTATGAATGGCTTGATGAACATAATGTTTGAAACAAGGCATGGGAAGATCCAAAGAGAGCGCTTAGGAGTTGGTCTTGTGACAATCCTAATGAAGCAATTTCTAGCATGCCAACAATGGGCTTTCAACACTAGAGACAAGAAGCCAAAGATAGCCATTGGAGGCGTGATCACTCCTATCTTGCTTGGTGCTGGAGTTGAGCTTGGCACACCAGATGTTACAATGATCTTCCTAGATGTTCCTTATCTCAGTAAGATCAGATACCTTTCAGGAGCTGTTGAGACAGGATTTGGCTATCAGTTTGAGTTGGAAAACAGGAAGAGGAAGATCATCTTGCCCAAGCAGCGCTTAACCAACTTCACCTCCTATGAGAACATCCAATTCATGCCAACAGAAGATGAGCTTTATGACCCAAGGACCGAACCACCTTTGCAAGGTGAAGAACATGAGCACCATCAGAGACTCAGATGTGGAAGAAGACATTGAAGAGCAGCATCAAGAACAAGAGGTTCAGCATCAAGGGATGGAGGAGGATGAACATGAAGACTATGATAGCCGCCCTTATGCATTTGACCCTTATGATGTGATCTGCACATCTGGAGCTTCAAAGGCTGCATATGAGCACATTAGGCTTCTTCAGAGGTGGAACCACTTCCAGGACAAAGCCATTAGAGGTTTGCTGAAGAAAGTTAAAGCAAGCAAGAAATCAGTTGACTCATTGAAAAAGAAAGTGAGGAAGCTCAAGAAGAAGTTGAGAGGATCTAAATCAACCAAGAGAACTGATCAAGCGGTCGAAGCAGAGCCACATGGAGGAGGATCCGATGCTGAAGACATGTCTGGGATACACCAGAGGCTACAGTCCAAGAGAGACACTCATTCCACAACAGTGAACGGCCAAGGAAACAAGCTTCTCAACCGGCCAGGCATTCATCTCATATAGCTGCTCCAAAGCGAAAAGAAAAGAAGAGAAGGACTACACAGCAAGCTCCATCAGAGGAGGAAGCTTCACCTTCCCATACCATTGAGAGTTCAGACTCTCACCACTCCTCCACCTGAAGTAAGGTACACCACACTAACCATTGTAAATACCACTCATTTTTTTTATTTCATACGATTGTTTGTTTGTGAACACTCTCCTTAGCATTTTATTACACATGCACTGTGTAATTTAAGTGTGGGAGAGGGTATATGATGGGCTGATGCTTGCGTTTGCATTTGCATAAGAGAATATGAACCATGCATCATGATTACATAGCATATAAGACATAGAAAAAACTAAAAAAATTCCAAAATTTCAAAAAAATTGCTTCACAAAAAGAGTTTGATTTTCAAGCATTCTTATAGGATTTAGACTTCATGCATTCATATAGGACTAGCTCGCTTGTTTAAATTGGGAATTATGATAGTACATCTTTGTTAATGCTAGTGATTTATGAAAATGAAGCCCTTGTTTTTAATCCTTTGGTGCATTTGATGTTGAACTAGAAATAAAGGTGAACCACTTTTGGAATTTACATTTATGTGAGCTTTGTTTGAGACTGAAGCATGCTTTGAAATGATTTTAACCTTTGTTTAAGTGGAACCTAATTTGAATTTGCAATTATCATGCCTTGTGATTTTATGACTGATGCCATGGATAGTTTAAAATATTTGGATCTTCTTATCCTCTTTTGCCACTCTCTAAAAGATCCATTTAGATTTCCCCACCCTTAACTAAACCTTCTTTCAAGCCAAGACATTAATAGCATGTGATTTGTGAGGCCTCTTCCATCATGCTTAGAAAACAGTGTTGGGTTGGAACTACAAGGGAAGTATTCCCATTTTAGAACTTGCTCTTTCTTGAGTTAGATAAGCTAGGACGTTTGGGGAATGGTTTGGGTTTATCTTGGGATTAGTTTTTAAGAGAGGCAAAGAAGAAAAGAATTCAAGGCACAAAAGAAAAAGGAGTGTGACACAAGCAAAATGGTGGAAATGGCGATTCTAAACTCAAAGAAATAAGCTCATGTACAAAGAAGAAAAGAAGATGCAAGAAGTGCAAAACAAGAAAATAAAAAAGCCAAAGGCGAATCAAGCACCAGCATCACCAAATAAAGGAGCCAAATTCAAAAGAAGTCAATCGCCACCACTTGAAGTTCAGAAGAAGAAGTGTCCTCTAAAGCGTTTGAAGGAGAAAAGTTTTTGGGTTTTTAAAAAGGGTTTAAGTTCTTGAAAAGGGCAGCATAGGTGGGTTTTACACTGATAGGCTAGAGTTAGGAACACATATAGATCGTGGGTAGATGGGAGTCTTCCTTTGTATGTGTGAGTTGTTCTTTGACCCTTAGCACTTTGCCAAAGCACAACCATGATTTTCCTTAAGAGAACCCTTTAAACACTAAAATCAGTTTGTGAAGTGGGATCATTTTTATTCCACTAAGCTTTTTCCCTTAGCCAAATGACACTTTCGCATTTGCATAAGTATGATTCACGATTTTAGCATAATTGAATGTTAAAAAGGTTGTTTGATTTGATGAGCATATGTAGGTTGATAGTTTTGTGATCATTCTTGTTTTGTGATGAAAGTGGCCAAGTATTTAAAGTATTCTTCGATCAAGTGCACTCTAGAATTGAGATTATAGACTTCATTTTGATTTATTGTTAGCATTTTCAAATATATGAGTTCCCATTTAAAACCTCACCACCATGTTAAGTGTTTGTTTGCTTGAGGGCAAGCAAAAGCTAAGTGTGGGAGTGTTGATAGCTTGCTATTTTAGATCATTTTAGGCTGCATTTCATGCATCTTTTTCTTTGTTTTTGCATTATAGTTCAGCATTTTAGCATCATTTGCACTTAAAATCAACATGACATGCATTTAGCTTAGGATTGCATACATTTGCATACATGTGCATGTTTGTGGTGGTTTTCAGGTGTTTTTGGAGTTTTTTGGAGTTGGGAAGGAGATGGAAGCAGCTCATGATCAAAGAAGATGTCAGAAATGGAGCTCTTGCAAAGTCTAGTCCATATCGAGCAGAACACTCCGTGGAGTATGCTCGATGCAAGCAGCAGGACGAGAGGAAGAGATCAGCACGAGGATTCTAAGCCGTTGGTCTGCATCGAGGACCAGCGTCGAGGAAGGAAGTCGATGCGCATTGCACGGACCATATCGAGGTCGCATATCGAGCAGAACATCGTCTGTACGACCTCGATGCAACTTATCCACGTTGACCACTTGACTTTTGTTAACCTTGTCCTATTTTTTTAGGATTTTTATGCTTCTTTTGGCTCCCTACTATAAAAGAGAACCTACAAAACATTATCTTTATCCAAGTTTAGCTTTCTATAAAAAAAACTCTCTCTTCTCTAAACCTTAAAGGGCGATTTGCCTTAAGGATCTTAATCTTCAATAAAGTTTGCATTTTTATGGTTTAATCTTTTCTCTTAATCTTTGTTCTTGCACCTTGGTAGTTTAGATTTATCATCTTTGCATTTTAACCTCATCTAGTTATATTTAACTCCAAATCAATAGGATTAAGCATGATTAGTGAGTAGTTTACTTTAGGTTTAGGGTTCTAAGTAGGAAAAGTAGTGATTAAGATATGATTAAGGGGTGATAAGGCTTATTTAACTATTCTCTGTTGTCTCCTTCTCTTACAAAGTGGTTATTATTCAACAAGCTTGCTCCTTTCGATTAAATATGGTATTGATTGATGCATATGATTCACTAAATGGCTTGTTATCTCATCTCTAAGCATGGTTCGCTTATTTGGCTTGGTCTATGTTTCATTTGTTCAGTGACACCAAAGTGATAGTTCACCATTGCTAGATGATTTTCTTAGGGCTAGATAATGCTGGTTTTGAGATTCTTGCATGATGGTTATATAGTATGCATTAAAAGATCTTGCCTTTGTTTTATTCCTGTTCATTGCTTAGAATTATGTGTGGGCTGGATTTCACACAATAGAATTTGTCTGTTAAAAATAAAAGAGGACGCAAAGATTCTAAGTTGAACACGAGAGAACAAAGATCCAAAGATGGTGATTTATTATTGCTGCTTCGATAAGCTTTTGGTACAAGTATTCTGCTAAGTCTTTTGCTAGGTAAAAAGATGATCCGCGCTAATGAGTTAAACTCTCTATTTATACAACTCCTAATCGTAATCTAAACGAAGATCTTGGAGTATATTTGCATAGATAATCCTTCCTTATACCCTTCGCGGCGCCCCCTTCCTCAAGGCTTCGTCTTCTAAGGTAAACACCACTTCAGACTTCTTCATGGATTTGGACTCGGCCCACTTGCACATCGCTTCACCTTGGGTTTGACTTGGGGCTTCGCCTTATTGCTTTGTGGGCCTTCGCCTATGTGCTTGATTTGAACTTTTTCCTCGCCCGTGCACGATTCGGGCGAGATAGCTGACTTCGCCCGGGTTTTGCGTGGTTCACCTCGCCCGTGCATAGTTTGGGCGAGGTGATTGACTTCGCCCGGTTTTTGCACGGTTCACCTCGCCATACACAGTTTGGACGAAGTGACTGGCTTCGCCCGGGTTTTGCACGGTTCACCTCGTCCGTGCATGGTTTGGGCGAGGTGATTAGCTTCCCCCGGTTTTTGCACGGTTCACCTCGCCATGCACAGTTTGGGCGAGGTGACTGGCTTCGCCCGGGTTTTGCACGGTTCACCTCGCCCGTGCATGGTTTGGGCGAGGTGATTGGCTTCGCCCGGTTTTTACATGGTTCACTTTGCCATGCACAGTTTGGACGAGGTGATTGGCTTTGCCCGGTTTTTGCTCGGTTCATCTCGCCCGTACACGGTTTGGGCGAGGTGACCGGCTTCGCCCGTGCAAAGTCTGGGCATCACCAAGAATCACTTCTATACTTAACCAATTTCCCGTTGATCTCGCTAGGGTCAAAACTGACCCCAACAGTTAGTCCCCCAGCTCGTTACATTCAAAGATGAGGGTGACGAGGTGTCAAGAGAGGCGAGATCAATGGTCAAGAGTTTTTCCTTCGCTAGGATGAGATGCTTTGTTCTGGCAGAACGAGGCGAAAACGCTTTACTTTCCCTCGCCGGGACGGGGCCAAGTTGCTTTGTTTCTCCTCACCTGGGCGAGGTGAGAATGCTTTGCTTCGTCTCGCCGGGACGAGGCCAAAAAAGCCTTGTTTCTCCTCGCCTGGGCGAGGTGAAAATGCCTTGCTTCGCCTCGCCGGGACGAGGCCAAAGGGCTTTGTTTCTCCTCACCCTCGCCTGGGCGAGGTGAAAATGCCTTGCTTCACCTCGTCGGGACGAGGTCAAATTGCTTTTCTTTTCCTTGCTGGGACAAGGCGAAGATGCTTTTCTTCGCCTCGCCGGGACGAGGCCAAAAGGCTTTGTTTCTACTCGCCTGGGCGAGGTGAAAATGCCTTGCTTCGCCTAGCTGGAGCGAGGTAGTGTGCTGCGTGGGCGAAGTGATCTTATTCGTGGACGAGGCGAAGTGTCTTGTTATATAGGCGAGGTTCGGTGATTAGTTTCGTGGGCGAGGTGTCTAGCTCCATCGGGTGATGTGTTTCACCTCACCCTCACTTCGCCAAGACGTAGTGTTTTGGCCTCGCCATCCCTTCTCCCATACTTAGAATTTTTTCAATACATCATCTCGTGGGCTTCTTATTGGGCCTGAACTTTTGGTCTTTTTGAGCCCAAAAAAGCCTGTTTAGAATTTAATCCACCTCGGGGACAGTAACCGTTTCGCATACTCCCGAGGCGAGGTGTTGAAGTGGCTATAAGTAGCGAGGCCCCTCCTCATTTTTTTCATTATCTGCAACTTTCAAAATTTTCAAGGTTTGTTTTCTCTCTTCTTTCTCTTCTTTTTTTTTTTATGTTAGAGTTCTGGTTAGGGTTTTTCTTATCTTGGCCGTTCCGCCGCCGTCCTCCTTAAAAACTCCGGTCCGTCTTTGGCCTTTCTCCAAAAATTTCAATGCAATCTTCTCCTTCTTCCGGATCCGAGGCAAATTCTCGCGCTGAGAAGACTTCTTCGGGTGCAAATTCCCGTCATGGCGAGGGCGTTTCCCAGTTTTCGTCGACCAGTTGTAGTGAAGGGAATTTTTCAGACTTGAGATCTCGGCTGCCTTTTCAAAACGAGGTGAGTTCTTCCCTCGCAGTACGAGACGAGGTGAATTCCTGCATAAGAGTCTCTGATCGTGGCGAAGCGAGCACTCGCCGGGATCTGTTGCTTCATGATGAGTCCAGCTTGGTGATCGAGAAGAAGCGAGGTGACAGGGATGAGGTCGCTTCTCGATCTCCACCGTTAAATCGTGACGAGACGGGATCTCGAGATAAAGCAAGCACTCGGTCATTTCTGTTGCATCGGGGCAAAGCAAGATCCCGGAGCGAGACGAAGTCTCGGGGTGAAGCCAATATTCCTTCTCGCCGAGGGATAACGGGTTCCCCTTGTGAAAACAGCAAGTCACCGTGCCGAAGCGAGGTGGGTTTTTGTGACGAGACGGTCTCGAGGGGCGAGGCCAATCCGATAGAAGTGTCTTCGAGAGCCGAGGTGGAGTCTATTCCTGTCATCAACGCGAACTGCTCTAGTCCTTTGGGTAAAAATCTGCCGGCTTCAATCAGAGAGACAGAAGTAAAACCTGAAGAAGAGGATTGGAACTGGGATCCTGCAGTAGCAAAGAGAGAGCTCGCGGAATTGATGAGGCTTCAAAAGGAAAATCAGCTGAAAAGGAAGAGGGTAAAGAAGAAGGTTGCCGATCCGCCAGGGTCTACGCTCTCGACTGCTGAGAGTTTAGCGGATCTAAGGGCTTGCTTCAATATTAGCGAGGAGGTGGAATTCTTGTTACCTACTTCGGCGGAGCGAGCAGACCATCCGCCTCCCGGGTACTTTACAGTTTACGAGGGCTTTTTCCACCTTTGCCTTCTTTGGTTTCCCATTCCAGAAGTTATTTACCAGTATCTATGGAAGTATAAGCTAGCCCTGGCCCATATTACACCTCGAGGCCTTCGCCATCTTGTTGGTCTTGTCGTCCTCAGCTACGAGTACGAGGTCGAGCTTACTGTTGGTCATCTTCTAAACTTGTTGGACATTCGTAGGAATCCGAAATCCAAGACGTACTGCATCGGTAACAAAAGGGACTGGCAGATTATCCACGGGTTTCCTAGTAATGACCGAGATTGGAAGAGCCGTTTCTTCTTTGTTTCGATAAATGATGCCTCAGTGCCCGCAGCATGGCTCGAGAAGGTCAAGATGGACTGGGGGAGAATCGGTAGCGGATCGTTGCCAAACTTAGGGATTTTGTACCCGAGTCGATGTAGGTGTCGATACTAACAATTGTCTTTTTTTTGTTGCAGAGCGTCAGATCGTGCTAAGGATTCTCGAAGGTTTTCTCGACTCGGTCAAGCTTTTTTGCCAGAGGAGGACTTATTGGACGAGGAGTTTCACGTTGCAAAGGGTTGAACATGCTCGAGCTTTCAACCTCGAGATCGATATAGATTACTCCGAATCTTCTCATTCATCCAACGTCGATCCGATTTACAAGCTGGCGGCCAAAATGACTCTTTGCAACAAAAAGGCGATAGAAGCCAAGAAGCGAGCGGGAGAAAAGGAGAAAGAACCAGTTAGGTCGAAGGAGGCGAGTCCTAGAGTTTCGGGCGAGGCAAACGCGAGCTCCATGATTTTGGGCGAGGCGAACACTAGTTCAAAATTCTCGGGCGAGGCGAGGCCAAAGCAGCTAGAGTTTCTTCTGAGATCGTCGGGGGTTTGAAGTCTTCTCTGCGACCTGAGGGATCTTCTTTGTCTCGTCATGTGGAGAAATCAAAGGTGACTCCTCGAGCCGATGGAGGCGAAGTGGCCAAAAGGGGTTCGAAGCGCGTCGCGTCAAGGGACGATAAGGCGGGCGATGTAACTGTTTCTAAGAAGAAGGCAAAGAAAGATCCTTTTGTTCCTGCGTCTGTTCCCGGTGCGAATCTTGCCATAGCCGCTTCGGATGCGCCTGCTGATGAGGCCGCGGCGTCCGTGATGCTCTTCTCTAAGATCACTCGTCCAGGAGATCGTCTTCCCACGCCGGATACTCTTGCTTTGAGCAAGAAGTACGCCAAGATGGCACTCTAAGGAGTCAAGGTAATTGTCTTTTGTCTCCGCTACTCTTGTGATACGTGTGTATATATATATTTTTTTTAACAAAGAGCTTGTGATCATGTTTCAGTTTATCGAGGCAGCGAACGAGGTGATCGCGGGCTATGAACGAGATGCTCGGGTGGATTTACGTCGTATCCGGGAGGCTCGCGGCGATGCCGTTGCTCTCAAGGCTAGTCTCGACGAGGCCGAGCTAAAACATTCCACTGAACTGGAGAAAGCCGCAACTCGGATGAAGAAGCTTGAGGACGAGAGGGACGACTTCAGGAAAAAGCGCGACGAAGCCAAGGCCCTTTCTGTTCGTCTCAACGAGCAGAAGCTCAGACGCGAGTCGGACATCGCTTCTCTCAAGCGACAGCTCGAGGCCGAGAGAGAGCTGTGCGAGGTTGAGGCCAGGAAAGCGCGTAAGGATGTGAAGAGAGAACTAGGCCAGAAGTTCCAGAATCGAATTCGCCAAGCGGATGAGAAGATCGAGAAGCTAAAGGGGCCTGCTCGTACGAGGGTTGTTGAGCTTGCGCGGGCCGAGGGGATCCTCCAGCTCGACGAGCTTCTTATGGGCGAGGACCCTCCTTCTCTGGATGCAGAGTTGGCGACCCTGACCGGATGGAAAGAGGAGCTTGCCGATGCTGATGCAGAGTTCGAGAGTCTTGCGGCTGACCTGCGAGAAGATTTGAAGCTTTCTCCGGTTTCCAGCGATTCTGTCCCGCCCTTCTTTGCTAATGAATCGACGGAAATTATGGCGTCGAAGGCTGGCGTGAAAGATCCCGCAGGGTCGAACGTTGGTACTCCTAGGGTTAACGAGTTGGTCGCCGAGAAGGGTTGTCAGCAGGACGTGTCGAAGGTGTCTGAGATCACCGAGACTTCCGAGGCTGTAATTTAGAAAATGCCTTCGAATATTTATGTTTTGATTTGGTTTTTATTTGACTTTTTGTTGTCTCGCATCCATGCATTGGATGTGCTTTTTTGTTTCGGACTTGGTGCCTGGATGGCTTTATCCGCTTAAACTTTATGCTATGGGTATTATATGATATTGTACTTTGTTATCGAGTCGAGGCGTGATCATTCTGCTTTAGATTATGATGAAGCGAAGTGCTTAAGTCATAAACTCGACCATGTCTGGTTTTCTAAGTAAGAATTTTTCCGACTCGCCCTTCTCTATAGGGCGAGCCGCAGCCGAAGGGGGTGTAGTGGTTAGGACCAATGCCATTCAGAAGCGAAGCGATTATCGGCTTTAGAGTGGATCATTGCGATCTTTCTATGCTTAACGCGTTAGAGTTGAGTTGTGTTCGGGCGAGGCATCTCGCTCTGCCCTGGATTGCGGCGAAGCGATGGCTTCATGTTCGGCCGATAATTCCTACTCGCGAAGCAACTATGAAGATTAGTTTTCGAGATTGAACGCGTTTAGACAAAGCGTAGCATTATTAAGGGACGAAGCGTTTGTCCTGATTTGGATATCCTTTGTATTTCCGAGCCTGTCGTTTTATGATATACGTAACGTTCCTGAATTGTTTCGAGGAACAAAATGGATATAGGTGAACCATAGTGTTTTCGACCGAGATTAACCCGTGAATGCTTTACAGCGTTTTTGACCAGTGTTGCTTTGAAGCGAGATGTTTTACTGGGTTTAAGTTTGAACACAATTTGGCACCACCATACTTGATTGTGCACATCGGGTACAAAGGTCCAGAAGTGTTTTTGAGAGAAGAGCTGTGACTGGGAGAGCCGCAGTGTCTTGGTCGTGAATGACCTGTGAATGCTATGTAGCGTGATTGACCAGCGTTGCTAAGAAGCGAGGCGTTTTGATGGGTTTATGTTTGAACATATATGGGTACCTCGTATTCTACGACCAACCGTGAATATTATGTTCGTGAAGTGTTGTAAGACCAACGTTGCTTAGGACCAACTGTTGTTGGGTTTAAGATGTTTTGCCACAGCTTTAGGACTTGCGAACCCTCGACTTAATTATCCGTTTTTCTGGCAAAACATAAAGAACATCGTATGGGATTTACCCAATGATGTTTGATCGGGGTATACCCAGCCATGATTTATATAGCGCGCTTTAATCCGTGGAGGATGTTTGAGAACCCCGTTGTCCAGTGAGAACGCAGGAGTTAGAATCTGTAAAGGATGTAATAGTTCGTTTGCTGTGGCCAACAACGGATGAGGTGAGTGATAAGAGTTGATGTGTTAGTTGAGTAAACTTGCTCTTCGATTTAAGCGAAGTGATTACAAAGCGTGGGAGTATACGAGTATACGTACCCCACTCCCCCCCCCCCCCTTCCCCCCCTTTTTTGGGAGGGGGGGGCAGTTGAACTCGTCATTAGACGAGCTGCCTACGTACCCCTTTCGGAGATCAAACCGCCCCATAGTTCATGGTTTTATTAGAATGATTTAGAAGTAGTACTTCTTTAAGTGCATCGCGTTCCAGGATCTTGGTACTGGGACGTCAGTTGCATTGTTGGCGAGCTCGTAACGCCGGGTCGGACTACCTTGGTAATGCGGTAGGGTCTTTCCCAGTTTGCCGGCGTTTCGTTCGGCTGTGTTTTAGAAAACTTTGCGGAGGACGAGGTCTCCTTCGTTGAATCGACGACTCCTTACATTCGAGTTGTAATACTTAGCCGTGGCTTGTTGATAGTTCTGCATCCGAATAAGTGCTTGGTCGCGTCGCTCGTTGATCAAGCTCGTCTGCCCATCGTCCCTTTTTTTTGTCGAGGCGTTTCTTCAGTCCATCGAGTATAGTTTTGTTTGCCGCCTCGTCTTGCTCGTTGCCCTGTGGGTAGCGAGGCGTGGATTTGCTGAGCCTTATCTTCCATTTTTCGCAGAAGGTTTCGAAACGGGTGGAGATGAATTGCGAGCCGTTATTGGTCACGATCTCGTAAGGTACTCCATGTCGGCAGATGATGTGTTCCCATACAAAGTTCTCAACCTAGGCGTCCTTGATGCTGGCGTAAGATTCCGCCTCAACCCATTTGGAGAAATAGTCAGTTAAGACGAGGAGAAATCTTTTTTGCTTGGAACGATGTAGTGGTCCGACGATGTCCATCGACCACCGCATAAAAGGGTATGGCGAAGAGATTAAAGACAGCAGTTCTGTGGGTTGGTGGATCGTAGGTGCGTGGCGTTGCCATTTCTCGCATTTCCGCGAATATATTTCGCAGTCTTTCACTATGGTCGGCCAATAATAGCCGTGACGCTTGATCTTGATTGCCAACGTTCTTCCGCCAGAGTGGTTTCCACATGAGCCCCCGTGAACTTCTTCCATGATCTTCCTTGCTTCAGGGCCTTCGACGCACCTTATTAATGGTCTTGAAAAT
The DNA here is from genome assembly GCA_911865555.2 of Thlaspi arvense. NCBI lineage: Eukaryota > Viridiplantae > Streptophyta > Magnoliopsida > Brassicales > Brassicaceae > Thlaspi > Thlaspi arvense. The sequence continues at coordinate 13,768,047 of OU466861.1, forward strand.
CGCCATTTGAATACTTTGCCGTCAAGTAGGACATACCGAGCCGTTTGGGCTTTGAGTTTTCGAGCCGCCCATTTATCTGTTGGAACTTCTCCGTCCATTATGTAGGATCGGATCGGTCCCATCCATTCATGGTCGCATCCGTATTCGTTCTCCGGTTGCGATTCTGTCTCTATTTCCGCCTGTCCATCGTTGGCTGGCCCGACTTCCTGCGCCTGTTCGTCGGCTACCGCTTCGTTTTCTTCCATCGGATTGATCGAATTGACTGTTTTGGGATTTTTGATGCTAGGTCGCTCGATAAATTCCACTGGGATGACTCTCTTTAAACCAGGGTCTGAGGACGAGGCGAGGGCTGCCAGTGCGTCGGCTTGAGCGTTTTCGCCTTGGGGTATTCTTGTTACCTCGAAGTCCGAGAATTCTTTGGCGAGTGTTTGGACGATGTTTAAGTAATCTTTCATCCTCTCGTCTCTTGCTGTATACTCTCCATTAAACTGATTTGCAACAAGCTGAGAGTCGCAGAAAGCACGAATTTTTTGGACCTTAAGTTCGCAAGCCAATCTGAGTCCAGCGATCAGGGCCTCGTATTCAGCTTCATTGTTTGACACATAGAAGGCCAATCTGAAGGATTGCTTCAGGATTTCGCCTGTTGGTGAAGTCAACCGGATTCCGACTTCTGACCCTTTCTTGGATGATGAGCCGTCGACATGAAGGATCGTAGAATCAGGGGTTAGCTCGTCGATTCCTTCGGTGGGGAGTTCGATCAAGAAATCCGCCAGGACTTGAGATTTTGCGCAGGTTTTGCTTCTGTACTCGATATCGTATTCGCTGAGCTCCACTGTCCATTTGGCTAGTCTTCCGGATTGGCTCGGGCTATGCAGGATAGCTCGCAGTGGGAAGGAGGTCAGTAATACGATCGAGTGCGACTGGAAGTACGGCCTGAGCTTTCGTGCAAACATCACTACTGCGAGGGCGAGCTTCTCCATCTGCGGATACGGTGTCTCTGCATCGGCCAAAGTTTGGCTTACGTAGAAGATGGGCTTCTGCTCGCCGCATTCCTCTCGGACCAGGACTCCGCTTACCGCTGTAACTGAGACAGAGATGTATAAATACAGTGGCTCTCCCTTGACCGGTTTTGCAAGCACGGGCGGGGTGGCGAGGTAACTTTTTAACTCCTGGAAGGCTAGCTCGCACTACTCCGTCCACACAAATTTCTTATTGCCTCGGAGCGTGTCGTAGAAGAGCAAGCATTTATCTGTCGATCTTAAGATGAATCGGTTTAGCGCGGCGACGCGTCCAGTCAGTCGCTGCACTTCTCGTTTGTTCTTGGGCGATGCCATCTGGATCAAGGCGTCGATCTGCTTCGGATTTGCTTTGATTCCCCAGTTCGTCACCAAGTATCCGAGAAATTCTCCAGAAGTTACTGCGAATCGGCACTTCGTCTGATTTAACTTCATGTTATGTTGATTTAGTTGGACGAAGCAATCTCTGAGGTGGGCGACGTGATCCTTCTCTTCGAGTGATTTCACCAACATATCATCTATATATACCTTTATTGTTTTTCCGAGCTGCACGGCGAACATCTTATTCACCACTCTTTGGTAGGTCGCTCCAACGTTCTTCAGCCCGAAGGGCATTACCTTGTAGCAATATATGCCCAGGACCGTTATGAATGCTGTCTTTCTTCTGTCGTCGGGATTCATCAGGATCTGATTATATCAAAAACATCCATAAACGAGAGGAGCTTGTTGCCAGCAGTTGCCTCGACGAGGCAGTCTATGTGAGGTAGCGGAAAGCTGTCTTTTAGGAACGCCTTGTTCAGATCCATGAAGTCGACGCAGATCCGCCACTTGCCATTCTTTTTCTTTACCACCATTGTGCCTCGGCAATAGATCCTACTTTCCAGAGTCTGTTCATCTCGTTGTTAACTGCTTTGGCTTGCTCAAGCCCGAGCTTCCTTCTCTTCTGTTTCACTGGTTTGAAGGTCGGATTGACATTTAGCTCATGGCAGGTGACATCGATGCTGATCCCGGGCATGTTTTCTGCGGCCCACGCGAAGGTATTAATATTCTCCTTTAAGAAAGATATCAGCTCGGTTTTTAATGTCTCGTCCAGCTCGGCTCCGATTTCTATGCATCTTTCCGGGTTCGTCTCGTCTATGCACACCGAGATTACGGGGGCGCACCTCGGCTGCTCGCCTTCTCCTTCCTCCAACTTCTGTAATTGCTATAAAAGCCTTGACCGCCTTAGTTTCGCTTCGCGGTTCGTCTTGATCTTCTTATGCTCCGTATCTCCCTTCGCCTCGGTCTTGGGATTTCTGAGTTTATGTTCGGCCATGAAGCATATCCTGGACTCCTTTTGGTTTTCCCAAATCGTTTTTATCCCGTTCGGGCCTGGGAATTTTAAGCACAAGTGGTAAGTTGAGGCGACAGCTCGCATATAATTTATCAACGGCGTTCCCATGATGATATTATAGATCGCCGGACTGTCAGTGACTGAGAAGTCGACGATCCTGGTCACGTCTCGGGCTCGGACAGGCAGCTTAATGGTTCCCAGCGTCATTATCATATCCCCAGCGAAGCCAGTCAGAGGACTCGGCATCAATTTAACTTCGGACATATCGATCCCCATTTGACTAAGGTGTCACGAAAGATAATATCTAAAGAACTCCCGGTATCGATTAGGACTCTCGCCACGTCGTGATCCTTTATGATTAGTTCGATGACGAGCGGATCGTTATGCGGCCTATCAATGCATGTGGTTTCCCGTTCCTCAAAGGTTATGATATCGTTTGGATTTTTTGTTGGGGCGGACCAGTTGATGCTTGCGTCAGCTCGCCTTTGAAAGGATTTGATCGCAGAGATAGTGTCTCAGCAGTATTGTGATCCGCCCATGATCATGTTTATCCTCTGTTGTGTCCCCGGTTCAGTTTCCTCGTCATTCTTTCGATTACGTTTCGGGGTTGCACGCAGCCTCACCTCGGTATCTCTCCTCGCCTCGAGATCTCTCCTCGCCCCAGGGTCTTTCCTCGTCTCGGGGCCTTTTTCTTCTGGAGCTGGCTCGCCTTGCTGCTCTGCTTCTACCGTGATTTCCCCTTCGAGGTCTTTCAAGGTCACCGCGTCTCCGAGTTCTCCTGCTATGAGTTTCTTCATGAGTTTAGCTCCGATTTTTCGGCACATCGACGTCGGGTGTCCGTAGGACTTGTGCACTTTGCAGTATGCTTTTTCGTCATATGAGTTCGGGTTTCTCGTCCAGGTATTACTCCACGGGAGTTTGCCTCGGCCAGTGCCTATTTGATAGTTATGGGCTCCGCGGAAGTTTGGTCCTTCATGGTGTACGTACGAGTTGCTATGGTAACTCTTCTTTTGGGATGGTTGACTCGGCGTCGTGACTTGATTCTTGCTACTCGCCTTCCCCAAACCAAAGCGTTGGTCTAAAGTTTTGAATTCTTCTTCTTCCAGAATAAAGTCTGAAGCGTGGTGTATGGCATCCTGGATAGTTTGCGGCTTGTTTCGGCTTATTTCCTTCCTGAACTCCAACTTATACCAGAGAGATTTTCTCAAAGCGACGAGTGCTCCCTTGTCACTTACATATTCCACTTTAGACATCACTGCTTTGAAGCGTCCCATGAACGCTCTAAGTGATTCGGTCGGTCCTTGGGACAAGGTCCATAGGTCAGCGTCTGAAACGCCTTGATTCATAAACATGGAATATTGTTTCATGAATTCCCTGGTCAATTCTTTGAAGTTGTTGATCGAGTTCCGTTCTAATCACGAGAACCATTCAAGAGCTGCTCCTCGAAAGCTTTCTGCGAAGAGAAGGCAAAAGCCAGCGTCTCGCTCATTCTCCTTGAATTTGGATCTTGCCATCGCAGTGTTGAACGTCCTGACATGCTCCTTTGGATCGGTCGTTCCTTCGTAAGTGGGTAGTCGAATTTTTCCAGGGTCGGATACTCTCGCCTCCGTGATCCGAGTGGTGAATGGGGTTTTCTGGACTTCCTCTAGCAGCAAGTCTATCTCCGGCACCGCGCTGGTTGCCTTATGCACCTCGGATCTGATGGCTCGCACCTCGGCATTCGCTCGTGCTAAAGTGGCTCGGATCTCACTAAGGGCATCTCCTCCTCGGCTCCCTCGACTGTGTTGGATAACGTGGCTCCGATTTGCAGTTCTGTGCTCCTCAGGGTATTGAGCTTGTTCACCCCACGTGAGATCTTCGTCCTCCTCGTCCGAGTCGTGCTCGAGCTCTGCGTCGCCGACATCTCCTTCTGCTCGGGTCTGCATCGCCGTGATATTATTTGTATTAAGTTGGGTCGGGTCCGTCTGCGTCTCCTCGGCCGTAACCGGATTGGCTTCGCTCCCAACTGGTTCGTCACTGGTTCCGCCTGGCTGTTGGCCCTCCTGTTCCTGGGCGACTCCTCTTCGGATCAAGCGTGGTGGGATTGTGATGTTTGGCCTTGTAGCGGCAGGAGTCTGTTCTTCTGGGGTAGGCCGTGATTGGGGAACTCCTGAACCTCCAGGTCTACTGCCGCTCGTCACTGGTGTAGAGAAATTTAGTGCCACAGGGTTGAGTCCGTGTCTCCTGAACCTGCCTGGTGGATTTGTCGGTGGGAGGATGCTCCCGATGCGTTGGCTTTGGGCTCGGCTCTCCGTGCTAACGCCTCGAGGGTTTTGTCTTGCTCTCCCATCTTCTTCGCCAGCATCGCCAACATCTCTTTCACCTCGGCTAGGGCAGTCGCGAGCGCTTCAGCTTGTGTCTGCGAATGCTGAACTACGTCGTCTGTGCCTCCATCGCCTCGCCCCACTCCGGTGTTATCTCCGTCTTGTTCTCCGGTGGACATCTCTTCAGATATTGCATCTCTCGGTTCGTGGGTGTAAGAATTCTTCTATCCCCCTCATTCTAGCGCCAAACTGTGTGGGCTGGATTTCACACAATAGAATTTGTCTGTGAAAAATAAAAGAGGACGCAAAGATTCTAAATTAAACACGAGAGAACAAGGATCCAAAGATGATGATTTTATTATTGCCGCTTCGATAAGCTTTTGGTACAAGTATTCTGCTAAGTCTTTTGCTAGGTAAAAAGATGATCCGCGCTAATGAGTTAAACTCTCTATTTATACAACTCCTAATCGTAATCTAAACGAAGATCTCAGAGTATATTTGCATAGATAATCCTTCCTTATCCCCTTTGCGGCGCCCCTTCCTCAAGGCTTCGTCTTCTAGGGTAAACACCGCTTCGGACTTCTTCATGGATTTGGGCTCGGCCCACTTGCACATCGCTTCGCCTTGGGTTTGACTTGGGGCTTCGCCTTATTGCTTCGTGGGCCTTCGCCTTTGGGCTTGATTTGAAGTTTTTCCTCGCCCGTGCACGATTTGGGCGAGATAGCTGACTTCGTCCGGGTTTTGCACGGTTCATCTCGCCCGTACACGGTTTGGGCGAGGTGACCGGCTTCGCCCGTGCAAAGTCTGGGCATCACCAAGAATCACTTCTATACTTAGCCAATTTCCCGTTGATCTCGCTAGGGTGAAAACCGACCCCAACAAATTGTTAGGATGTTGCATCTGTGTGCTTAAACCCATGTTCTTGATTGGTGTTTAGCTAACTAGGTCCTTATTGGTTCACAAGATTGATAAGTTGATCTGAATTCTTGCTTGGGTGACAGAATGATTGCTTGATTAGTACATCTCTTAGGCTAGAGTGGTTCTGATCTTTATGCTCATGGTTAAAGGATACGCCATCACAAGAGGGTCTGACACTTCAATCTTGTTAAATATGAACTGCTTATTGACGCAAGTGGTTCCTTTTAGATACCTTGTCTAGGAGTACAACATTGAGAATTACTTGCTTTTAAATGCTTGATGTTTGACTTTGTTAGAAATTCTCATTTTCACCCTTGAAAAACAAGTATCCCACAATTGCTTAGAACCTTGAGTCTTGCTTTTAATTAATTGTCTTTAAGATCATCTTGCTTAGTTCTTGCTTTAGTAGTCATTCTTGCTTAGTTCTTGTTCAGTCATTGCCTTAAGTTAATTGCTTAGTTTATTTCACTTGCATTTAGTTTATGCTTTCTTTACATTGCATTATTAGGTTGTTAGACTTGTTCTTGTTCAATCAAAACCCCATCATTGCTTAGCTTATGACATTGTTTGCATCTCATTTCCCACAAATGGATTGATACCCGATCCCTAGTTTACAACTGATTAGAGACTAATGACATTTGATCTAGTGACCCGAAAAAAACTCTTTCAGATAAAACAACAAAAAAATGAAGTCTTACTGTAAAATACGTTCGTGGCAGAAAAAAAATCCAAAAAAATAGCATTATTAAAGTTAACGCATCTATGGTTTGGAAGAGATAATACTCTTAACATTATGTGTGTAGTCTCTTCAATTTGAAAAAAAGGGCTTATGTGTTAGATCTACAATCATCCCCCCCCCCAAAAAAAAATATTACATAGTGCAAGAAATAGAAAACGGATAGACTTGCAATACTTTAAATCATATAATTCATTTTTAAAATTCAAAAATATTTATAATCCCGCAAGATCATAGTTGCATCGTGTACTGATAAAGTATGATCTGGATTTTTCAGAGTTTACCCCACAAAGGATTCAAACAAATACATTTGGTGCTTGTCTTCCTTACCAGCTCTTAGGGATGTAAACATATTACCTTATACTAAAAGTTTTTTCACATATATATTAGGACGTCAAAAAATTAGAAAATTACAAGACAAAGATTGGACATATGATAATTTCTTGACCAATTTGGGGTTGTGTATGTCATTAGGAAGAAAATATGAAGTAGTCAGAAAGAAAGATGTTTATGATGAGAATGGATTTTTGAATTGAAATTGATCACAATATAAAATGCTAACAAAATTTATTAAGTTACATAATGAACTGATTGCCAAAGCTGAATTTTTAACACTGTTCAACTCGCTCAAGTCTACAAAATCGACAGTTGAAGGGCTCAAATCAAACCTAAAAGAAAAGGAAGAGAAAGTAAAATGTGACATTAATCTCATCAAAGAATTAAACCAAGCAAAGATGAATGCTCCAAGACAATTGAAGATCTAGATGTTGTGTGTGAGTGAGTACGTTTAACTACTTACTAGAGATTGAAAGGGGAATGAGTTGCACTTCAGAATACGAGAGAGGGATTAATCGCCAAGCATGTTCAAATATTAATGTATGATGCTAAGGTGTTCAGTAAAACATGAGAGAATGTGTGGAAAATACTAACTAGTGCATACTTCGTAAGGAAATTCAGGTTGTACCTTTGACTCGATGAATAAGTAGAGTTCACTGCTCGGAGAAATATCTACATATGCTTACGATGGAAGAAGAAAGTGCCTAGATGACATGGAATATGCAATTGAAGCAAAAACACAAATATATTTTGACATTATTAGACTTAAATGGATTGTATTTCATTAAGAAAAATTTATGTTAACGTTTAATAACATAAATAGTAATGTTAGATTGAGGCAAAAAGATTTTATTAAATTTTCAGATTGCTCACGAGCAAAGAGCGAGGGGAAGAGGTAAACATTTACAGATGGAGGAGAGGAATGGAGGGAGAGTGAGGGAGACCGGGAGAGAGGGACATGGAGGGAGGGAGGTAAACGTTTTGAAATTGGAGAGAGAGAGAGCGGGAGTGAGAAGGAGTGAGGTAATTAAGCGTTTCAAGATTGGAGGGAGGGAGGAAAATCAGTGGGAGGGAGAGGGAGAAAGTGAGAGAGAGAGGGAGAGGGAAGATAAACAGAGAGTGGGAGAGAGAGATGGTATTTTAAATACAAGATAGAAAGAGCAAGAAAGAGAAAAATGATCTCCTTCAAAACAAGAGCTAGAGATAAAGAGAAAGGGTGATAAAGTGAGGGAAAGAAAGAGAGAGGGAGAGACATAGATGGAGGGGGAGGGAAAAGAGAGAGAAGAGTAGATAGAAAGGGGGGAGAGAGGAATTGTTTATAAATTAAGAACAAGTGAGAGAGAGATCAAAGATCTCCTTATAAAACATGAACGAGAAAGAGAGAGAGAGAGAGGATATCCTCTAAAAATAAGGAGAAAGAGTGAGAGAGTTTTGTTGAGTACTACATGAGAATTTTGCAGATTATTTAAGAGTCCAAAAAATTAAAAGGATATACGCATAGTGAAAGGTATTGTTTATTCTTCATAAAAAAATGTTTGCTATGCATTGGAGTTGTTGAATGATGATAAAAAAAAATATATTGAGGTAATTAAGGAAGCAAGTTTCTGGATAAATTAAAGAATTTTTTTTTGTGTAAGCTGTTTGTTATGATGTTTCTTTCTAATAGCATTGTCGTGCCTATTTGCGTTTGAAATGCAACATGAGAGTTATTAACAGAAGATAAATTATGCAGATTCAAGAAGGAATCAAACAATCTAAATAGTGTAAATTTAGTGGATATACACAATTGACTAATTAATTAAGAAAATGGTAACAGTTGACTATAAATTAGTTTGATGTAATTTTGTTGTCCATTGTAGCCTAATATATCTCTAGTATGTCCATTAAGTATGAGAGAGATTTTAAGCATGAGAGAGAAAAATAAAAGACAAGGGAAATATCTAGATGGACAATAAACGTTCTGGACAATAATGTAGCTGGCTCTGTGAACAATAATCAAAGAGTTAACATTATTAACAATATACAAAGAAGTTAACATTATTAATAAAAATTTAAAAGTTAACATTGTTATTTGTTGACAACAATGAAAGAGTCACCTCTATAAAAAAATGAACATTTTGGACAATGATAAAGTAAGCTATGTTTATAATAATAAATAAGTTAATAACAAAATGTTTACCTTGGTTAACAACAAATATATTGTTATCATTGTTAATACATTAATACTACAAGCAATATATATATATATGTAAAAAAGTACAGCTCATAAATTTGTGTTTTTATTATTTTTTTAAAATTTAAATATTAAATTACTGTTAGAGATAATAAGTATTACTATTTTATCAAATTAAGATAGACAATAAAAATTGTAGACGACACTTGCATTAATACGATAATAACCATAGCTACACAATAAAACAAAATGTTAATTGAGAACAAAGTTGTTCATTATCTTAGTGGTAACCTAATTATGTCAGTGTTAGATGAAATGGTAATACTAAATTATTAAAATTATGATTGAACATTAACACGGTTAACGTGATTGCATTAAATATGACAATTAGTAAATTTATCAACAAATAAATAATGTTAATTGATAATAAAATCCACTACATATTATTTGAGAAGTAACATTATTGAAAATAGCTGATTTGTCAACACTACAACCAAAGTTAGTGCTTTTAATTGATGACATGTAAATCTGACATGTCAAACTTCCTAAAATAAATGAAATATTTTGATTGGTTGAACTGAAATTATAAAAATTATGGAATTAAAATATAAATATAATAGATTATATTTATAACACTAAAATTAACAAATTTAAATTAACAGAAAATAATAATTATTATAATTTCAAATTTTTACATATATTCAAAATTTTATAAAATATAATTACAAATTTTTTTCAACAATATATATATATATATATTATAATTTCATATAAAAATGAAAAAAATAATACTAAATTATCCTATAGGATAGTAAAATTCTATATATTAAGAATACCTGAAGTATAATATATTTTTATTTTAGAAAGTTATTAATTTACAAAATATAGTAATAATATCTAAACAAGTTTTAAATAAACAAATTATTAAATAATACAATTTAAATAAAATACAATCATGATAAAAATAATTTAAAGAATAAAATATTAAAAATAATAAAAAATAATAAAATTTTATTGAAATTTTTTAAAAAAAACCTAATTTAAAATAGTTTTTGTTTCAAACTAATATTTACTAAATGAATAAAGTATATACTAATTATTATTTTATAATATTAATAGGACCATATATTTTTTTATAACTTTTATCATTTTTTTATTGTTGTTTCCTAAAATGTACATAACTTATGTTACCATCTCATCTTATCATTTTAAATAAAAATAAAATTTTATATCATATTTATATATATATATTTATTTATTTATTTATTTTCATGATATATCATAAATATAAGTATAAATGAAATGAAAAAATAACCGAATGAAAGAATAAATTAAAATAAGATGAAACAAATATGAATAAGAAATAAAAATATAAGTATGTATACGAAAATAAATGTCTCGCATTTTATTTTACAACGTCACTTAAAAATATTTTAACACGTAAGAGCCATATTTCAACTTTTTTACAAATATGCGTACATACATAAATATTAATTGTGCATTAGTTGAAGTCACATGCAAATTTTTTCGTGCATATATTTTGTTAGGCTTGATTACAGCCTAATTTTTATTTAAATTATTATACAATTTATATTTTTTTTTAAAATATTTATCTATTCTAAGTGTAGTGAAGTGGTTGATATTTTCGCACATGCATGCTAACCATCTATCCGCTCTTAGGAATAGGTAAAAATAGCAAATACTATTTCAGTTTAATTTGTAATAAATAAAGAAAAAATAGCTGATTTGTCAACACTATAGCCAAAGTTAGTCCTTTTAATTGATGACATGTAAATTTGACATGTCAAACTTCCTAAAATAAATGAAATATTATGATTGGTTGAACTGAAATTATAAAAATTATGGAATTAAAATATAAATATAATAGATTGTATTTATAACACTAAAATTAACAAATTTAAATTTACATAAAATAATAATTATTATAATTTCAATTTTTTACATATATTCAAAATTTCATAAAATATAATTACGAATTTTTTTCAACAATATATATATATATTATAATTTCATATAAAAACGAAAAAATAATACTAAATTATCCAATAGGATAGTAAAAATTCTATATATTAAGAATACTTGAAGTATAATATATATTTATTTTAGAAAGTTATTAATTTACAAAATATAGTAATAATATCTAAACAAGTTTTAAATAAACAAATTATTAAATAATACAATTTAAATAAAATACAATCATGATAAAAATAATTTAAAGAATAAAATGTTAAAAATAATAAAAAATAATAAAATTTTATTGAAATTTTTTGAAAAAAAACCTAATTTAAAATAGTTTTTGTTTCAAACTAATATTTACTAAATGTATAAAGTATATACTAATTATTATTTTATAATATTAATAGGACCATATATTTTTCTATAACTTTTATCATCTTTATATTGTTGTTTCCTAAAATGTACGTAACTTATGTTACCATCTCATCTTATCATTTTAAATAAAAATAAAATTTTATATCATATTTTTATATAAATATATATATATATAGATATATATTTATTTTCATGGTATATCATAAATATAAGTATAAATGAAATGAAAAAATAACCGAATGAAAGAATAAATTAAAATAAGATGAAACAAATATGAATAAGAAATAAAAATATAAGTATGTATATGAAAATAAATGTCTCGCATTTTGTTTTACAACGTCACTTAAAAACATTTTAACACGTAAGAGCCATATTTCGACTTTTTTACAAATACGCGTACATACATAAATATTAATTGTGCATTAGTTGAAGTCACATACAAATTTTTTCGTGCATATATTTTTTTAGGCTTGATTACAGCCTAATTTTTATTTAAATTATTATACAATTTATATTTTTTTTTAAAATATTTATCTATTCTAAGTGTAGTGAAGTGGTTGATATTTCCGCACATGCGTGCTAACCATCTATCCGCTCTTAGGAATAAGTAAAAATAGCAAATACTATTTCAGTTTAATTTGCAATAATAAAGAAAATATATATACTTAAAATATATTATATGTGTATTTGTTAATCCATAACATATTATTTGAGAAGTAACATTATTGAAAATAGCTGATTTGTCAACACTACATCCAAAGTTAGTGCTTTTAATTGATGACATGTAAATGAGACATGTCAAACTTCCTAAAATAAAAAAAATGTTTTGATTGGTTGAATGTAAATTATAAAAATTATGGAATTAAAATATAAATATACTATATTGTATTTATAACATTAAAATTAACAAATTTAAATTAACAGAAAATAATAATTATTATAATTTCAATTCTTTACATATATTCAAAATTTCATAAAATATAATTACGAATTTTTTTCAACAATATATATATATATATTATAATTTCATATAAAAACAAAAAAAAATAATACTAAATTATCCAATAGGATAGTAAAAATTCTATATATTAAGAATACTTGAAGTATAATATATTTTTATTTTAGAAAGGTATTAATTTACAAAATATAGTAATAATATCTAAACAAGTTTTAAATGAACAAAATATTATATAATACAATTTAAATAAAATACAGTCATGATAAAAATAATTTAAAGAATAAATTGTTAAAAATAATAAAAATAAAAAAATTTTATTGAAAGTTTTTTTAAAAAAACCTAATTTAAAATAGTTTTTGTTTCAAACAAATATTTACTAAATGAATAAAGTATTTACTAATTATTATTTTATAATATTAATAGGACCATATATTTTTCTATAACTTTTATCATCTTTTTATTGTTGTTTTCTAAACTGTACATAACTTATGTTACCATCTCATCTTATCTCTTATCATATTTTAAATAACAATAAAAGTTTATATCATATTTATATATATATATATACATAAATTTATTTTCATGGTATATCATAAATATAAGTATAAATGAAATGAAAAAATAACCGAACGAAAGAATAAATTAAAATAAGATGAAACAAATATGAATAAGAAATAAAAATATAAGTATGTATATGAAAATAAATGTCTCGTATTTTTTTTTACAAAGTCACTTAAAAACATTTTAACACGTAAGAGCCATATTTCGACTTTTTTACAAATACGCGTACATACATAAATATTAATTGTGCATTAGTTGAAGTCACATGTGAATTGTTTCGTGCATATATTTTGTTAGGCTTAATTACAGCCTAATTTTTATTTAAAGTATTATACAATTTATATTTTAAAAAAAAATATTTATCTATTCTAAGTGTAGTGAAGTGACTGGTATTCCCGCACATGCGTGCTAACCATCTATCCGCTCTTAGGAATAAGTAAAAATAGCAAAAACTATTTCAGTTTAATTTGCAATAAATAAAGAAAAAATATATACTTAAAATATATTATATGTGTATTTGCAAATTCATATTATGTAAGACGCAAAAAAATATATTGTATACTGTGTAAGGAAAAATAAAGCATATTATAGAAATATTCAAAAAATATTATAAGAATTTAATTATTATTTAATATAACTTTTATATTTATGATTATATATTATTACAAGCATTATAAAAAAAAGTTTTAAAATACATTAGTTTCAGAAAGAAGTTTGTGAAATATTAAAATAATATATATATACAAACATACTAATGTTTGAGAAAACTAATCCATATTTAATATTACAATTAACTATGTATAACAAAAAAAATTATACCCGCACATATGTGCGGATCAACCACCTAGTTGTTAATTATAGTGGTGGTGATTACCAATAACAACTACATCAAAGATAAGAAGTAGAAGAAGAAGACACCTAGAGCCACCACATAACCACCGCCACACAGCCATACCGCCAAAAAGAGAAAGGACACTAAAATACAAGCTAGTCATGCTTCTCATATATGTAAAAGAGGTACAAGTCGGTGAAGAGGCGCATAAGAGAGAGATTGGTCGATGGTGGTTAAGTTTTTTAAAGGAAAGAAAAAGGAGCGATTGACAAAAAAAAATAACAAAAATCTAATATGAACAAGATTAAATTTGTTGGTTTGTGATATGCTATTTATGTGGGTCTAGACTCTACATTGAGAATTTAGGAAGCTTTTGTGTTGGATAAGATAAAATAGGGGCAAATAAGGCTTTTTAATCTAAACAGTGTATGATGAATAGTTGAGTAGGAGAGAGAACTAATTACAAAGGTATATGTTACCCTTTAGTGGTATTTCCCATAATTTAACTGGTTTTTAATGAAATATTAGCTTATTATATTAGTGGTTAGTGATTGGTGTTTAATATTTTTTAAATTTTTTGTGGCATAGATTTTAATATGATGGATGATAAGTTGAAGCATTATGCCCTTTCAAAAATCGAGAAATATCTATGTTTAATAGGAAATTCTTTGTCTAACTTCGATGTGATGCCTCATGTGGAGGATGGCATTATGGATATGAATGCTAATCATCTTATAATGGATGATTGCTGTTATGATCGAGATTCTGAACATATAAAACTACTAACAATGATCACTGATTAACAAATATGTTTTTATGAAGATATAATCCATACTGTAAATCAAAGTCAATGTGGAATTTTTTTCGTTTATGAATTTGGCAAAACAAAAAAAACGTTTTTACATAGTGTTTTAGGATCTGAACTATGGTTTAGAGGTCATATCGTGCTTAATATTGCATCGAATGAGATTATGAAATTGTTACTTCAAGGAGAAAGACCAACTCACTCTAGATTTGAAATCCTAACTGTTGTTAATGAACTGACAACATATTCATTCATTGTTGGATGGTATCATGAATATTTGGTTAAGGAGACAACAAAGATATATAGGGCGGTGCTCTGATGAAGACTTTAGATAGTACAATTATATATATCATGAAATGTGATAAAGTTGTTGTCTTCAGTGGAGATTTTAGGCAGATCTTACTTGTGATATTTGGTGGTAGTAGAGTTTAAACTCATAGTATCCTTGGATTAACTGCAAACTTTTGGAACTTCCAACAAATATGCGGCTCTTTGTGTATATGATACTCAATGTATTCATGGGCTTGTAACGAGTACGATGAGTATACTGGAGTTGATGAGGGAAAGATCAATGAGCTTAATACTAAGGAGATTTAGATAGATATATCAGAAGATTTATATGGAGGGAGATAGATTCATAGAGAAACAAAATTAGCAAAAGATTCATAAAATAAATCTGAAAACAGAAATAAAAGGACGAAGATTAGATCATTGAAAAAAAAGGATAACCCAGAAAAAAAAAAGTCGAAAAAGAAGAAGATGAAGAAGACTGCATATGATGTGATTTCTTTTTGTTTTAGTTGTGAATAAAATTTTTTTTTTTGAGTTATAAGCAAAACAAAATTAATCGCATTATCTAACTATGTTTGGTTTAGTGTGGATGTGCTTTACAATTTTCTTTTCATCATGAAGATAATTCTCCTCAAGTATTTCTATTTAATCAAGTGATTCATTTTATTTCAGAAAAAATAATGAATCATTATTACGATATACTTCACTTCATTTTTCATTTTATTTTATATTTATAGTATACAATAAAATGAAGAAATTTGGATAGGAAGTTTAAAGCTATAGTCGAAGATATTAGGTGTAAAATAAATACCATGGATGTTTATTTTTATATTTTTCAATTTTAACTACATATTTCTAAACTTTTTTAAATCTTAAGTTATGTCATCAAAAGATCAGAACATTGCACTAATCTGATGTTCAAAATTTTCTTTTTTCTTTTCTCATATAAGTCAAAAAAATATAAACTAAAATAAATTTATATCTTAATAAATATTAAAAAAGAAGAATGAAAAGACGGATAAGAGGAGGGAAGAAGAATAAGATGATGAATAAGAAGTTTGAAAAGACAACGAATAAGATGAATAAGAAGAATACGGTAACGATGGAAAATAAAGCTCAGTAAGTTGTAGAAGAAGAATATGAATAAGAAGTCAGAGAAAAAGAAAACAGTAGGATGAAGTAGAAGAAAAAAAACTGAAATATGAAAATGACAAAGTAGAAAGATACAAATAAAAACTGGAAGAATAAAACGTCGGAGAAAATGAAGACATTAAATATAAGTGGATAGAAAATAAAAAGATGAAGTTGTATGAGATAAAGATGACAAAGAATGCAAAAAGTGAGAGCAGGACGAAAAGCAAATTTGAATGATATAGAAGAGAAAGAAGAAGAGGTTAGAAAAGACGGGGAAGAAGACGTAGGCAAATGTAAAGATGCGTAAAAATTGGAAGATAATGAAAAACATGAATGACAAAGACCATGAAAAAGATGAAGGAAAATAACGTAAAAGAGCGGGATAATAATAATAACCGGAAAAAAGAAAAAAAAATAAAATTGAAGAAAATAAACATAGAAGAATGAGAATACGAGAAAAAAAATGGCAAAGTGAATTGTTGGAGAAAATGAAAAAAAGAGGGAATAAGATAAACCTGCAAATAACAAGAAGTAGAAATGTGATGAAGATGATAAATAGGAGGAGAATGAGAAGGCGATAAAGAAAAAAAAATCAAAAGATAAAAAAGAGGAAGAAGAAGAAGTCGGAAAAAATACGAAAATGAAGACGAATATAAAGATGAATGATACAAAGATGAGGAAGAAATAAAAGAAGATTTAAAAGTGCCATAATTAGAAACAAGAAGAAAAAATGTTTGAGGAGATGATGAAAGCTATAAAGAGGAAGAATAATTTATAGAAGAAGAAAACCGAAAGACATATAAGATAAAGTAGAATAATAGATGAGTTTTTTCTAAGAATTTTATAAAGAAATCAAAAGAGATTGTTAAATCTACTGAGTCATTTTTTTGTATTGATTTAGAAGCGTATCTCTTTGAGAGTATTTTCAATTCAACCTTTTTATATATTAGATATACAAATTTGGTGTGAAAGTTGAAAAGTGTGTTACACCTGTAAATCTAAAATATATCGAATAAATACAAAATAATACTATATGGTAATGTATATATTTTTTTTTCTCCAAATACTATCGATTTTTTAATATGTTTATGCCCACATAGCGCAGACAACCTAACTATCGCCAAACTGCATAAGGTGAAATAAGCAATATTGTTCAACACACTAAAACAAAACAAGGTAGATCAAAAATATTATATTAATAATAAATAAAGTAATAACATAAAGTTAGGAAAAAAAATCCGCACTATTTTGAGATGGATTGAAATATTTGAATAAACTTAAGATAATAGAAAATTTTGATCTTGATTTGATTGATAATCAAAAAACCTTTTTCTTTGAATTTTTATTTGATTCATTTATTAATATTATATGTTTTGTATAATTAATTATTAATTATTTGGTCTGTACAAGGTACAGACGGTACACCTACTTTTACAAAATTGTATTTTGTACTTCCATTTTTCCATCGTACTATTAAATACTTCATTTGTTTCAAAATAAGTATCACTTTGACACTTTTCACACAAATTAAAGAATTTAATAAAAAGTATTTTCTATCCTTTATAAATACACTAAACAACTCTCTCTTTCTAATTAATACACTAATGTAACAAGGTTAAAACTGGATATTTGATTATAAATTTGCATTGTAAATCCAAAACGACACTCTTTGTGAAACAAAAATAAAACTCTAAAATGATACTCTTTATGAAACGGAAGGAGTATTGAGTTATCCATTTAAAAACATTGTTATGTATATTTCTTTTAGTCTGAACAAGATGTTATGATTGAGTGATTTTCTCTGACTAAAAATGGCCAATTAGAATAGTGAATCATTTTAGCCGTCTTTATGAGGATGAAATATTTTTTTTTGTTAAAGAGTCTTGATTAATTTGAAAGAAAATTACAAACAAAAAAAGCAGATAGCCTAAAATACAGAGGGGAGAAAAAAAAAGGAGAGAGGAGACAAAAGCATGTCTCAGAAGAAGCTTCGAAAAAATAAAGTCTGTCCTTAGAAACTTGAAGACCAGATTCTTCGGAGAGGAGTACCAAATGTAGAGCCCATATTCACCAAAGCAGTTGCTTTGTTTTTAACTACACTTAAGATTCTGTGTAGAATTGAATCAGCTGGAAGAGTTTTGCCATCATGGAATCTCCTATTTCCCTCCCTCCAAATCTCATAAATGCAGGCCTGCCAAGCTTGAAGCATCGCTAGAGATCGATTAGAAGAAGAAGAGGCAGTCGGTAGCCAATTTATAATGTCCATCCACGACAGTGGAAAGTTTGTGAAATGCAGTTTGTGCATTAAACCAATCCATAAGTGCTGAGAATAAATGCAGTGGAAGAAAAGATGATCACGAGATTCCTCTTCATGACCACAAAGGAGACAAGTGCTTTCGACATCTAAACCCCATGATAGGAGACGGTTTAGAGTCGGATTTCTGTCAAGATTAAATAGCCAAGTTGTAGTTGCATGTTTTGGAATTCTCGCCTTGAGCTAGATTAAAGTGTGCTATGAAACCAACAACTTCACCCTACATATGTTTTCCAGATATCCTTTGAAACAAAGGTATGACAAATATTATCCCCAATTTGCCATACCGGAAAATTAGATTACGAGGTTGGAGTAATATAGGAAATGAACACAAAAATCTGAAGTTGGCGCTCAGATCGAGCCGGGGGAAGAGACCACCCATGAGAAGCGATACAATCTTTCACCAAAGAATTTAGCGGGATTCCCAAAATTGATGGACTTTGAGGACTTAAGAAGTGAATCAAAGAGCCAAAAGGAGTCTAGGGATCCCACCAGAAGAAAGAGTCTTCCCCATTGCGAATGAAGACACGGAGGAAAGAAACCGCTTTGACACGCAACTTTAAAATTTTGCAAAAAATCCAAGAGAAACCTGGGTTATGTTCATTTAAAGACCAAAACAATCACAAGACAAATAACGATGTCTGATCCATGCCACCCAAATTGATCCGCCTCTAAAGAATAACATCCAAATAAGCTTCAAACCACAAGTTTCATTCCAACTAGAGATACATCTTAAACCAAAACCACCCTCAGACTTTGGGTAGTTGAGATCAGCCCATCCTACATGAGCACCTGAAGAGCAATTGAGATTTCCATGCAACAAGAATGAACTGCAGAGAGAATTCACTCTCCGAATAACTATCTTGGGCAATAAGAAAGCCTGAGTGCAGAAATTTATTATTCCCAAGATAACGGTAGTAATAAGTCTCAAACGACCTGCGAGGCCCAAATGCTTGTGTGTCCACCCATTTAACTTCATTCTTGAACAAAGTGGAAGATCCAAATAACAAATTGGAAGGGATCCCTGAACCAGAGAAAACCGATTCTGTAACTGATCCAAAACAACATCAGATAACCCTGAAGAGAACATAGAAGTCTTACTGATATTTACCGCCAAACCAGACAGCTTTTTAAATAGTGAGAGCACAGAAAATACTCCTGCCACTGACTGAACTGATCCATCAATAAAAATCAGTTAATCATCTACAAAAGACAAATGAGTCAATTGTAGATACTCACAACCATGATAGTAATTGAAAACTCCATTTATTGCTACCTTTTTCAACATTAAAGACAGAACATTCATGGCTAAGACAAACAAAATGAGACATAGCAGATCCCCTTGGTGAATACCTGTCTTCTCCTTGAAGTAACCTGAGGTTATTCCATTAATACTTACCGAGAACGTAGGAGTGGAGATACCGCTTTTCACCCATGGTATGAAAGAATCAGGAACGCGATAAACAGCAAGACAAGTAAGAATGAAATCCTAATGCATCGAGTCAAATGCTTTTACAATATCAATCTTCAAGGTAATTCTCGGAGATTGATTTTGCCGATGATATCCCTGCAAAACCTCAGCTGCCAAGAGAACATTTTCCAATAAGAGGCGGTCCTTTACGAAATCCATTTAATTAGGCAGGATGATTTGAGGTAGAACCCTCTTCAATAGATCAGAAATCAAGAAAGTAATAAGCTTGTAAACTGTGTTTATGCATGAAATAGGCCTGAAATCCTTCAAAGCATCTGCCCCTGCCTTTTCGGAATCAAAACCAAAGAAGTAGATTTAGAGACGTTGGCATGAAAGCTGTTCTGAAGAACTCCTTCTCGGTTCCAATAACTTCATCACATAATATTTCCAACTTGCTTTGAAAAACTTAACCAGGAAACCAGCTGGCCCTGGGGTTTTGTTTAAGGCATCTTGAATAGAGATGATTTGATTGTTTCTGCGAAGAAAGGCCCAGCAAACATCGTCTGCTGTAAATCTGAACACCTTGAAATTACGAGACTATCAAGATATGTTGATATATAAGGGGAGTAGTCCCCTTTGATCGTGTTGAAAATCACTGCATAATACGCCTCAGCGAAGAGATGAGTTTCCTTTAGCGATAAAGTTCTGGATCCATCTCCCTTTACAAGATATTTTGTCGCATTTGAAGCATTCTGAGCTGTTGTGACCAGATGATAGAACCTAGTGTCGAGATCACCCTTTCCCAACCATTTAATTCGAGATCTTTATCTAAAGAAACTCTCCTTAGCCAATCGAAGTAGCATCCATTTATCTCGAGCTTCCTGCTCCATCAAGATATTTGCAGGAGAGGGAACATTCAAAGCCAGAAGTTGAACTTGTTGCAAAACCAAAATTGCTTCTAGCACTCAAGTTTCCAGAGAAATGAATTTTTTCTTGCAAAGCGATTAAAGTCATTGCTTCAAAGATTTTAGCTTAAAACAAGATGTCTTGAGATTAATAGCCACACTCCTTGAAGTTTCCCACGCTTCTTTCACACATGGTAGAAAAGATGGTAGCTTTTCCACGATGTTAAAGAATTTAAATGGTCGATTTCCAAAAGCTAGCGGAGGCGTGAGCAGCTTTATGTGACATGGATTATAATCTGAGAAATCTGGGGGCTCGAAAATATAATGAGCCGATGGGAATAACATCAACCAATGATCGTTTATAAGACATCGCTCAAGCTTCTTTGCAACAGGAGCTGAAGGACTTTTATTTGACCATGTGAATTTTGAACCTTGCGAAGACAAATAAAAAAGATCCAAATATGCTAAGCATTCACCAAAACATATCATAGCCGCCTTAGAACTTATTAAAAATGGATTAGATGATTCATGAGGCAATAATATCTCATTAAAATCCTCATTTACCATCCAAGGTTTGTTTGCTATGTTGAAAGAGATATAGGAATCCTGCAGAGAAAGCCACAACTCCTTCCTCTCGCATAAATCATTAAAAACATTTATTTCTGAGTAGATGAAGGAAATACCATCTTCTAATATAACTTCACAAGTGATTGATTGCTTATCCACAAAAAGAGGGGTGATAGCAGTCGGCCGCTTGAATACTATCCAAATCTTCCCCAAAACCGAATATTGATAGTTAGAAATAGATGTCTAACCAGGACAGATCGCAGACATAATATAGTCCTTATTAGATTCCCTAACATGCATCTCAAGAAGGGATCCGAAAGAAAATGGCTTAGTACGATCCAATTTGCTAGCGGGCGATGCTTCGATGTTTCATTTAGACCCCCCACGTTCCAAAAAAATGTATCACACATAAAGGGATTTATTGATGGTGGTGATCCTCTAATAACAGAGGAACATCGCCACCAGAGACCGGTGAACTCTTAGACAACTTTTGCTTTTTCTTCTTATTCTTAGGAGAACCTGAAGTTGGAGGCGAAGGTGTGTAGTATTGCGATTGCGAGGAAGGCTGCTGGATAACAATAACTTGGCTTTCTGTCTTCTCAATAACTGATTATTCACACGATAACAAACTAAAAGCATTTGTTATGACACTGGAGAGGTCTTTAGAGGTAGCTACATTTACTTACCTGGCAGGGGAAGTACGAATATTCACTGTAAAATCAGAGTCCTCACCGCAACCAGACTTGACAGCTCCCTTTGGTTTGTCTAGAACTTTTGTTTCCAAATTCTCATCAAATAAAGCAACCATTTGAGCCTGAGCTTCAATAGTGAAAATGGCCACAAGAGCATCTGAAGCAACTTTATCCAATTTGTATTGTTATACAGTAACTGATTCTTGTTTATTCTGGGCCACAAGTATATTCACAGAAGCAACACACTAAGCCTGATCTTTTGGTTGAATGATACTCGATTTCAGATTTAACCCTGCATTTCCAAATTCCGCTGCAGGTTTTCCCTTCCAAACTTCTCTTTTTTTCAGTCTGGACATTTGATTTGCCTGACTGGACATTCAATTTTTCTGCCATAGATAGCCCTGAACTCGAAGCTGTTTTCTTTCCTCTACGATCTTTTGAGGTCTTTGGGCATAGCGACTCTTTGTGTCATATTTCATTACAAACTGGACAAAGAAGAGGAAGCCACGGCTAAGACACATTCAAAGAAATTATCTGACCATCTTCACTTTCAATCTCCATCAAGTCCGGGAGAGGCTTTATCAGATCCACCACAGCTTTTATGGTTGTTGAATTCACACTAGTAAATGACTTTGCATCAAAAATAATACCTATGGGACAAACTATGAAACTCAGACCTTCGTCAGTGATTAAATCAAAAGGGATATTGTGGATTGAAGCCCAAATCGGTGTTGAATAGAAGGAGGGTTAAAGCTAATTGAAGCTTTCTATTATGTGACAAAGAAAGGTGAGTCTGCCACCCTCCAAAGCTCGTGGTGAAGAATCCGTTGATTGAGAGAAGCCGAGGGAATACGGAAGAGGAAAGCATTCACTGTGAGATTATGAATGGTGAGTTTCTTATCCTTTCCCCAAAGGAAATTAGGAACGCTCCAAATTTTTCCATAAGACAAAGGATTACCATAAAAGATTCCCACTATGCAATCAGAGTGCTGTTAAGCATCTCTTTCAAACACTACATTGGGAACTTTTACCCTCCGAATCCCATGCTCTGAGAAGGTGACAAGAACCATAGAATTTTGAATATTGCAATTCTTTTGGAGACTTTTCGCATAGTTGAAATCCGCACATACTTCCTTTGAAAGTAAGGCAAGGTGTGAAAGAAAAAACCGATGATCTGGGTTCGTTTTGACACCGAAATTTCTATCAGAAGCAGATATTGAATGATTCAGTGGAACAGCTTCTAAAATACCTAAAGACCCCGAAGATGTATCACCTAGAACTCTTTTCTTGAAAAGAGAAGAAGATTCGGGAATTATAGCAGAAACAAGTGGTGAAGAGAGAACCACATCTTGCATAACAGTATCTGGAGGGGAAAGAGAAGAAGGTGGAGGCGAAGGACCATACAAAGCTGAAGGATTCAGTATGAGCAGATCAGGAGGAATTGGCGGCAGAGGATCCCCATCGGAACCTCAAACCAAGCGACGAAAAGAGGCGAAGATCTAGGAATTTCTACAGTAAAATAATCGCTCTCATATATACTTTTAAACAAAATTATTCATATTATGAAAATGTTCTCCATAGTAACATAGTGAGAGGAAGAGATATTTCACTCTCAATTTTGTAATATTATGGAAAACATAACAAAGATTTTGGCTATATATATATACCAATTATTATTCTTTTTTCGAGGTAGTCCATCAAAATTGCATATCGAATTTTCTTTTTTCACAGAAGTTATAGGATTGTGGTCACTAAAATTTATTTTTCGTGAAATGTTACTTCAAAAAACACTAATAAAATTTCATCTTTGTTCTATTAAATTATGTTTTGGATTCAAATGATCTGCAGTATTATGATTGACGAGACACATGATAATTTTTATGAATATTTGGTCGAATTAAATGTTATTATAAGATTATTTAGCTTATAAGTACAACTGTCTAGAGATTAATAACATCTCAAAACAAAACCATCACAACACAAACATTCCTTTACAGTAAGAGTCTCTAAGACCTTATTAACATAGTATTGATTGAAACCTCTCAGCTGCTCTTCGCAAAGTTTGATTGACTAGTGATTGATTATGAACCTTACAATTTGTAAGAAGGTTACTTCTTCGTAAATCTTCCTCTTCCTTCTTTTGATTATGTGATGTCATTATCGAGTAATCTTGTTGACAAATGTAATTAGGCATTTTAAGTTGAAGATCTTTGGTTTCAAACAAATTCTCTGTCATTTCTTGCGTTGCTGATCTCACTCTTGATGTTTTCCTTCTTAACTGCCTCATGTAACATAAAAATCAAGAAACCATGGAGCATGTAGCCAAAAATTGAAGTTGCAAACGTTCAAGGGTTCAAGTGAAAAAAAACCGTTTAATTGCCGATTTCTCTTTTTTCTGACTCAATCTTTTGTGTTATGTGTGCTCCTGAAGCTGTAGATGAAACCATCAAGAAAAAGAAAAACAGAAAATCAATCAGAAATAAATAAATTTACGAAGCAAGAAGATTATTAGATATGCACATTTGCTTTTGATGTATTGCCTTCTGTTTCGTACAGAAGGTTTCTTCAATTCTTGAACCACCATCTTAAGAACATTCTCAGTTGTTAGTACATTTTTTGGTTGTCTTTTCATCTGCCTGACCCAAAAAAGTATGAAAAACATTAAGAAACACATATACAATTTTGGTTTGAAATACAAAAGCAAATGTTTTAAAAATGCAATATTTTAAAGAGACTACACCTCTTGTTTATAGTTTTTAGCCTTAAGCAAAACATTTTTGCAAGTAACCTCGTGGTGAAACGTTTTGACCTGAAACATATCCAATCTTAGACAAAGAACCACCAAAACACGTGAGCTGAGAGTAAGTTTAGGGTTTCACCTTGTTTCTAGCTAAGTTGATCTCCTGCAAAAACAAGAATAGTTTTGATATAACAACCAGAATCTGAAGCAAAGAGACAAATCAAGAAAAGGAAGTGAACGATGAATCTTACAGCCAAGAATTGTGAATTGGTTTGAGCAAGACTCAAGTTTTGCAATCACAATTTGTGTAAGCCTTCTCGTAGATTCCTCAATTTGTATCTGCTTAACTCTAATGTTTTACATTTTATTGATGAAAGAAAATATATTTTGTTGAATTCATTGCATTTTAACAAGTTATCAAAATGAAAGGTAAATTGAACAAAAGGATATTCTCTCTCCTCAAGAAGCTTAACCAATGCTACTTTCTCCTCATCTCAAATAAAAAACAAAAATTTATTTCAGTAAATGATAAAACAAGGAGATCAAAAAAGCTAGTGACTTTAGAAAAATCCATAATGAATTTTGCAACCTTCATAAGCCAATTTACTTCTTCACTCAAACCAGTTTCTTGAAAATTAAGCTCATCTTGAGATTGAGTGTTAGTAATATGAGAGAGGAACTACCTCTTCTTGTAACTAAATGAAGATCTTTTCATCATCCTCTCTTATTTTTTATATTTTATTAGGAATTTAAGAATTGGAGACCCAACTGTCAAAACTAAAACAAACACAAGAAGTAACTAAAAGAAGATACATATTGTTGAAAGAAAAAGGAAGATTTATTCAAACGAAGAAGCAGAATCTCCTTTTTTGGTTCTTTTTTCATCTATAGATTTAAAGGGGGAAAGATTTTAATTTTGAGAGATATAAAGGAAAGTTGAGAGAGAGACGAAGAAGCGAGCCAAAAAAAAAAAAAGAGAAAGTGATTGGGTCTTTGAAAAGTAGGTTCAGAAAGAGGTTTGGAACGCCAACGGCTCTGCGAAGCAAAATATTTCAGGAAAGAATTGATAAACAATCCTTTATTTTTGAATTTCCGAACCTCATGCTATAGGAGATATTATTAGTAGGCTAGAGAGCCTAGAGACTAAATGTTGTTTGTTGATTGCTTATTCAAACGTCAAGCTGTTGATAAGTCCTGAAATTATAAATGATACAAGAGGAAATAATTTTTACTTTGTGATTGGGCGAGATAATTAAAGTATTGGGCCATACTGTTTTGCTTTTCTATCTTGGTTTCTTTTTATACAAGAGAAAAATATTGTTTGCAGAATCCTGTATGTTAAGATTCGAAACATTTGGTTCGTATTGTATGAACACAATTACAAAAATAGAGACATCTTTTTTAAAAAAACTAAGAAACAATGTTGAAACCTTTTCATTCATCATGGGGAAGTCAAAAATTTCGTTTCAGACATATTGCTTGGAGATAGTGAAGATGACAATAGATCTATGGTCGACATTCGCAGTCCCGCTAATGGATTTTTTGGGCCTTTGAGCCTGCTTCTGCTTCCAACTTTGCTATTTTCGTAAGGCAATCCGCACAAATAGTATTACAGATGTAAAAAATATTAAAATAAGAAATCATCGAATAAAATCTATTTGCATAAATCATTCAAAAAGTTATATTTAGTAAGATTTCACGTCACAAATAGTTATCATATATTTACTAACAGTGGCCTTGTACTAACTATAGTTTTATGCTAACTAATCTTGTGGTTCTACAGATATATTGCTCAATGCTCTCATCAGCATTGTATTTCACTGTAAACAACCACTTACATCTTATCACCACTTTATCAGGTGGTAATTCAGCCGTACTCCATGTTGACGTTTTCTTAAAAGCACCAATCTCTAAGCCCATAACATCACTCACCACACCAAACCTTATCTTTCTTTTCCTCTGAATATCTTTGCGGTAAAGGAATAGTGGTGATAATGTTTATGAAAGCACTAAAAGATTCAGATAAATATGAATAAGTGATATAATTGAGGAGAGGATAAAGAGAAGTAATATGAGAATTAGTTTTATAACAATGAAATTCCTGCAAATAAGATGGCATTTTTCTTTGTTTGTGAGATTTAACTTCAGAAGGAACAGAAACCTCGGAAGATGACTCACCACGATAAGGATGAGCATCAAAAGATGATTGCACAAGAGAAAAATGTTCATCAAAGGAAGCATGTGAAGAAAGATGAGGAAAGAAATTCTTCGTATCATCTAAGATGGTAGAATATACAAAGGGGAAAGTATCCTCATAGAAAATGACATGTTGAGAAGCAGATACTGAATGTGTTTCTATGTCTAAGGGCATCTCCAATAATTCTTCATTTTTAGAGTTTCTTCAAAAATGAAAGAAAAAATGAAGAAACTGTTTCTCTCCAAGAGTTGTCTTCATTTTTTCCTTCAAAACAATATTTCCAATATTTTTAATCATCATGTACCATTTCTGACAACACCTTCTTTTTTAATTTTTATAACTTTAATCCTCATTTATTTTATTTTTAACCATTTATTATAATCATCAAGTACTATTAATTGCTAATCGGGAAGTGGTTTTACAGATTATTAAATTGTTAGTGTATCTTGTATTAAGTTGTATATATCTTTGATTTTTAGTATTAATTATGCTATTTATCTCAAATTTGATCGTGGTTATGTTGTTGTAATTTTAATTTAATAAATATAATTATTGCAGTTTTATTTATAATTTTGTTGGCTAAATGAGAATGCATAATTTTTAATTTTCTTTGGACTAAATAGTAATACATAGTTTTGTTTGTGTATAAAGTAAAAATATTTCAAAAGTTAAAGTCATATTTGGTAAAGAAAAAGTTATTTGAAGGAACACTGTTCACTCCTTCATTTTTATGATGAAAATGAAGGATTATTAGAGTAGATTTGTTCATTTTTTATCTTCAAAATGAAGGAAAAAGTAAAATTTGAAGGACCACTGAAAATGGTCTAACAACTTCAAACTTTTGACAACTACATGCTATCGTAAGAACATACACGTCCTAGCTCTTGGTTCAAACTTAATTCTATTCCTAGAAGAAGTCGAACTAAACCAAAGACAACCAAAAGTTTTTAAGGCTTGATACTCTGGTTTCTTAAAAGTTAATTTTCATAAGAGAATTTGTTATATAATACTACAGATGGTAATAAGAACACTGCAGTAAAAAAAACAGCCACCCCCCCCCCCCCCCCACAACAACAGAAATATTTTCCTACTCAGATGGAAACTCTTCTGGCTTGCACCATGCGAGAGAAGATCATTTGAGGGCTACGGCAACTAATACGACCACTCGATTAGCAGGAGTGGACGATATTCACTCAGACACTATCAGCCTCGCCATCTCTGTAAGTTTGCAATGCACTATGTAGGAACTTTGTGTAGCCTGCATTTGTCATATACTTAGTTAAACATCGGCGGCATATGTAATACAAGACTCACTACACAAATGTATGTGGGGCTTTCGACAACAAGTTCCTGCTGGACCTATCCACACCAAAAGCATGGACATCCACACGGGTAAGCATATCATGCCACCATCTCCTACATACATCCCTATTACATCCCTCCCATTGACATACATTGTTTCACAGCACATGGAGGTCCTTATGTCATGGCTCGCATTAAGGCACACGTCTACTTCGGGCCAGGAGGTTGTCTCTTTTTGTGATCCAAGTCTTCTCGGTCATCTGCTTGCGAAAGAACGCAAGTTCTCTACCGCCAAGGACCGCAACCGAATGAGATGGGAAGAACTAAGACGTTTCGCATATTACCACAGCGCTAAGTGGGTCGAAGATACTAAATCCATTTACGCCCCTATGTGTTGGGAAAATAAACACTGGGTTGGTCTCGCCATTGACATCAGCCTCAGGCACATTGAGATACTAGATCCGTTCTCCAAGCTTAAATGCAAAAGGAAGGTTTTAACGTGGATGCACCCTATCTGCGACATGCTCCCATACGCAATAAAGAGCCTATGCCCACAGACATCGCAACAAAATGGAACCCGCCCATACACTTGGAATCGGCTAGAGGATCTTTACCACAACAAAAGAACCGGCGACTGTGGGCCAGTTGCTGTCAAGTTCATGGAATTACACGTTGCAGGAGACCCCGTAACACTCAAGCATAAAACGCATCAGTAAGACCTTTTTGTGTAAATCTGTGGATCCGGGCCAATAAATTCCTTTTTGTAAATGGCCAAAACTATGATCCAGTTACAACTAACTCTGCCGTGACATACGACCCTTTTCAGCTTATGAACTAGATTGTACTCTTTTCGCTTCCCCTTCTACATTCGCTATCATATGTACTATCGTATCTCTATCGTTGTTTTTCTGTATTACATGATCTCCCTTAACTATAATCCAATTCCTTTGTTTTTGTACGTCCAGGAATATTGTGTTAGTCCCCTACTGTTACCTTGATCTGCTCATTCTCGCGTCCACCCAACGACTGACTAAATACGGTTCAGAGACCTAGCACCCAACAACTGCACACACATTATGGACACTATCGGCTGAACATTAACAGATGGACACTAACTTATGGACAAACGACACCATTACTAAACCTAAATCAGCTTATATTTAAACTAGAAATACAATCCTTGCAAACTAATCCGCCGACTGCCTTCAAAGACATACCACCAATGTCTTGGTCTAATAGTTCATGAACATTGCACACTTCACAGCCACACCCTCTCCATCCGGGTAGATGGCCCTTTCTGCCACTGCAACGAACCAATAGACGTCTCCAAAGCATGGACAGACGCAAACCCCAGCCGCAGATACCTCAAATGCCAATCCCATGACTTCGTTAGCTGGTACAACATTGAGAAGCCCGACGATTGGCAGAAAGAGAGTGTGATAGACGCCAGAGACCAGATCTGCCGCCAGAGCCAAGAAATTCACAACCTCCACATAGTTATTCTGAAACTCGAAAACCAAGTCATCAATCATATGGTCGGATCAACGCCAAAAGAAATGGATGAGTCCGTCTTCACATCCCGAATCACGGCTATCGAAAAAGAACATCAACTCCTCAAATAAGCGTCCAAGGAGAGAGAAGATCTCCTTCGTCAGTTTCTTACCATTTCTCTGGCTACAATAACTGCTTTTCTCGGGTTGACGATCCTATTATCCAGAAAAATGTTGTGCTAACAACTTTCAAATAAATGTCTCACTTCGTTGGTATATAGAACATAAACCCGGCCTCTAGCACATCTTTAAACAATCTATTACCTACACATACATGTATGCTTCCTATAGTTTTAAAAAGAAAAATGGCTCAACCATACATGCATTAATGCAAACAATTAAGTATGCTCAAAATGAGAGAAATCAAGATTCCATCGAATGGTCGAAACAACATATACACAATGTCCATAACCTCATCTCCATATATGCATGTCCATAACCTTATGTATCTGGGTGCTGCTGAATCTGTTCACTTGCACTTTTTAGATTCTGTCCACGCCAACATACGTTTAATGAACAGAATCCTAGGAAACATGATCAGATAGAACACTCGGATTGCCAATTACAAACTATCCACATCAACCTGTCCACGGAAAAATCTCCACAAAGATTTTCTCTCATATTAAAACATCCATCCAAAATACATCAAAAACTTCAAACATAAAACAACAACAACACCTATATCAACCAACCATATGTTACATTCATATAGAGTTACATTCAATACACGCAATCCGCGAAATATTGATTCGCTCGAATGATCGAAACAACATATGCAACACGTCCACAACCTCGTCTACACATACGCATGTCCAAATCATTATGTATCAGGGACCTGCTAAACCTGTTATCGTGCACTAATTAAAAACTGTCCACGTCAACATACATGTAATGCTCAGATTCCCAGGAAAGGTGATTACATAGAACACTCGATTGACAATTTCTAACTATCCACATTAAGGTGTCCACGTAAACATGTCCATAAAAATTCACTCCCTTTTAAAACATCCTTCCACAATTCAAGAAGAGATAAATCTAACATAAAACAACAACAGCACCAACATAAAACAAGCATATGTTACATTCATATAGAGTTACAATCATGACATCTTACCAAACACACACCTTCCACAATACATCAAAAAAAAAATATGCTCCTTTCCCGCAACATAATTAGGTTTCAGCTACACCTAAAACAACACTGCCGATTTGTAGGCAGACGTTCACATTATTCAATCTACTAATTCAGCACGGCGAGGACCACACCAGCCACTACAACCACAATAGCCAAGGATACGATTAAAAGCACCTGCATCATCCCTTATACACCCGATGAGCTTCTGATATCATTCTCTAACTTAGATGATCCCAGTCCACCTGGTTTTGATTCATCTACATCTCCTGCTCCTGCGACATACTCACGTATATGACATTCTGTCAGTGCCGCCACCAATGCCCTGTTTTCTTCTCCCAACTGGCGGATCTTCTCGCGCGCTTCAAGCAAACTCTCTCTCTCTGCCAAATACAGCATCGATCTGTGTCCATCCAACAATAAAACCCGTGTCTCTCGCATCGGTAGCATCGTCTACCTGGGTCCTTGTTCGTCCAAATCTTTGATGGTTTCGTAACTCGACCACAAAAACATAGAGGACCCACGTTGTCTTCAACCAAACACTTCCTTGAACTCTCCTTAGACGCAGATCTCTGACCACGACCCATGGTTTAGTTCGAAGGAAATCACGCTACTATGATGGATTTCTACATTCTAATATATCAAAATACCTCCCTACAATTAGGTTAACTCTCAGTCAATCTGGGAAAAGTTAACACGTGTACTACCACAACAACATTTGTTACGTGGCAGATTAACACCCACTAACTCTTCCGGATGCCAACTTCCCGAATAAACTGAACAATATCCACTTTACGCATCAACTTATCTCTATTATCCATTCCAACACGTCCACACGCCCATATGTACCAAGTATATTAAATATTTACGGCGATCGATGTGGACGGTTTATAATGGACACAATCAAAACAACACACATAGTTGGTTTTACTCTTCAATAACACGACGATCACATCTACACTAACTTTTCCAACTACCCTTAACGTTTAATGACAAATTAACTTAACACAGTCCTCTCCTACTTACACACCAATCATACAATGCCACATAGTCACAATTAGGTTAACTCTCAGTCAATCTGGGAAAAATTAACACGTGTACTACCACAACAACATCCGTTACATGGCAGATTAACACCCACTAACTCTTCCGGATGCCAATTTCCCG
The DNA here is from genome assembly GCA_911865555.2 of Thlaspi arvense. Lineage (NCBI taxonomy): Eukaryota > Viridiplantae > Streptophyta > Magnoliopsida > Brassicales > Brassicaceae > Thlaspi > Thlaspi arvense. Next base: position 13,799,772 of record OU466861.1, read on the forward strand.
AATAGACCGAACAATATCCACTTCACGCGTCCACTTATCCAAATTATCCATTCCAACGCGTCCACACGCCCATATGTACCAAGTATATTAAATATTTATGGCGATCGATGTGGACGGTTTACAATGGACACAATCAAAACAACACACATAGTTGGTTCTACTCTTCTATAAAACGACGATCCCATCTACACTAACCTTCCCAACTACCCGCGACGTTTAATGACAAATTACCTTAACATAGTCCTCTACTACTTACATACCAACCATACAATGCCACGTAGTCACGACGAGGGTTCTGATTCTACCGACTCCAACAATGACATCGACGACATCGAGGGACCACTATGTTTCTGCAGATGCCTAACATTGCAAACCAAGGCATGGACAGACGATAATCCAGGAAGAAGGTTTTATAAGTGCCTAAAACATGGTTTCTACTGTTGGGCAGACACAGATTTGCAAAATGACTGGCAGAAGCAAAGCTTGATTGAAGCCAGAAATCAAAACCGCCGTCAAGCTCAAGAAATCAGGGTCCTCCGTAACTCTCTCCGGGATCTACACCACAACGAAATAATGAGGCGCCACTCTCTCAATTTACCGCCGCCACCGCTACCAGTTCCTGCAACTGTAACGTCGCATCACCATTAACCACCTAAGCAACCTACCCTTGGTTCGGACGGACCTCCTCACCGAAAAATAAATCTGACCGTACTCCAAATCCTTGTATGGGGAGGACTGCTCGCAGTCTTTGCCATGTTCGTTCATGGAATAATAATCCACGCCACCAACGTCCATCACTAGAGCGTCAACAATTTGCAGTGGCTATATTTACTCGGGCTATTTAATTCAGAAAGAAATGGATTGTTAGATAATTGGAGCATTAATAGTACGATTTTATGCTATCCTTGTATCCCCTCATTAAACACTATCAAAATTAACACTAACTTACCACCATAATATAGTAACTTTCATAGCTACGTCATGATTATATCAACACCAGTGGAAACAAGTAATCTCCAAAATCACATAAACATTAAATCTCAAAAATGTCTGTCCATTATCAACCATCCATTACAACAAGTCCATTACAAACATAAAACAACCACCCAAAACTAGATAACCCACGAATTCAGACTTATCAGACAAGAACACCCACACAGGGAGAAAAGAAGCGGAAACTAGTCATCCACACCACCAACGTCCATCAGCATAGTGTACATGCAATCTTGTGGCCATTACTGTTCCACTCATCTTTTCACACTTTAAAAAATAACAGTATCTAACCCCCCCCCCCCCCCCCCCCAAAACTAAGTTATATACACAGCTATGCTATGATTATAACGCCAAATTCGACAGCCTTATTTCAGTTCCTAAAACAATTAAACACCACACCAGCTAGAGCAAATAAACTCCACAAACACATAAATACTAAATATTATAGATATAAGTCCATTACCAAATATCCCTTACATACGGTACATCACAAACAAAAAGAAATCTCCCCATACTTGATAACCAACATGTATAGACCTTATCATACACGAACACGCACACCAACAACAAAAAATAAAAAAAGGTCTGCTCCATCAATCTCCACGCCTCCTCGCAAAAAACATCATATATGGAGAACATACATTTCAAATGAAGCAAAACACGAAGCTTTCCTTCAAATAGATACTCATATTGGATTTGTGCATCTCATTCGGTTATGACCTGGGAGCAAACATCTAAAACATTTGTTTGGCTCTGTCTTCTTTCCCTTCTGTTTCTATAAGCAAATCAAAACACTGCACTTCAGAGAGTATTACAACCGAACTAAAATTTTTACTAACATACTTAAACTTACCGGAATCTCGCCGGTTGAAGGTATCCTGCCCTCCTTACGCCTCCCCGTCGACCTTCGTGTACGTGGGGGAAGTAACACCATATCCTGCACGTCCGCTGGAATCTCCTCATCAACAGCGTTCGCAACATGATTTATTTCACCAGCATACATTTGCTGCCAAGCAGGGGTCCTATGTGCAACACCAGCCATCGAATTAGGGAGCAATCCTAACTTATCACCAACCAACAACGCATGGCCACAGGGAATTATCAACCTATCAAATTTCTTACAAGAACACTTACGGTCAGATACGTTTACCTTGTTTTTTTCCCCAAATTTTCCAACAACTTGACAACTCCAATCCGTTATCTCATTCAACTTGCTGCCAACCACATTCTTTGCATGCTGTGTTATAACCTTCTCTATCTCCGGTGGCAAACTACCACGACACCTAAGTGTCTTCTTCCTCCTCGCGTTAAACCACTTTGTCATCATCTCTTGTATGAACCTCAGTAGCTCGACAATTGGTGACCCTCTCTTTTTCTTCAAAGCTTGATTTAACTGCTCGCATACGTTACTAGTCATAAGGTTGAACCGCTCTCCCTTATAATAAACTCGTGTCCAGTGAGCCATCCCAATCGCATCTAAATACTTCGTGCACTCACTTCTCGTGGATTTTATTTTTTCGTACACCTCCTTAAACGTACCAACACGCCATGCAAATACGGCCATTAGCACTAACTTAGCCAACCCCTTATTTGAGAACCGTGAATTAACATTCCTCGCTAAGTGCACAATGCAACAATCATGGTGCGCCAGTGGATAGGCTACTTTTAAAGCTTTGTAGATGGCTGGTGCCGATCAGAAACAATGGTCAAATTGTTACCGTCCGCGAGTATTCTCTCCAACCTGGTCAAAAACCATGTCCACAAACCATCATTCTCCCCCATCCACTACCGCAAATGCTATGGGGAAAAATTGAAAATTAGCATCTTGTGAACATGCAGTAAGTAGAACTCCTTAATACTTACCCCACAGATGCGTTCCATCCAGTACAATAATCGGCCTCACCTTCCGAAAACCACTGATTGATGCACCAAATGCCAAAAAAACATACTGAAACCGCTGAATCCCACCCTCGTCAACTACAGTCTCCAAATCAGCAACAGTACCATGATTAGCAAGTTTGAGCAAATACAGATGCATTGGATGTATGAATCCTCTGCAGAACCTCTCAACGAACCCTTAGCCACTTCAATCGCCATGTAACATTTCATATACGAAGTATCAAGTCGTAAGTGATCCAATACCATTTGCTGCAACTGCGCCGAACGAGGTCCATACTCCGGATCCCCAAATTTTGTCTTAAACACGGCAGCTATTACCCGAGAAGACACTTTCTTCTTGTACGCATTCCAGGTGTCGAAGTCACATGTATGCTCAAGCTCTGTCTTTTTAATCACATAGTAACCACAGTCGCCTACCTCATGCGCCTTCACTCTCCAATTGCAGCGTATGTCCGTGCAATTTAGTATAAAATAGTAATGGTGGTTACGACTCTGTTTGAAGGTGAATATACCTTTTATTGCAAATCTAGCCAAAGCTATACGACACTTAGCTTTACTACTGAACATCTTCCCCTCGTATATCCCTTCATCGTTTCCTTCTATGTCGAGGTTGGGTATTTCACCATTATCATATTTGGTATCATCAAACAACGGGAGAGCGGACGCCTATCAACAGCGATGAGGGTGGCGACCGGCGTCGAGCAACTACAGTCATTCATCACAGCCTCCGTTCCCCATAAATTTAAATGAGAGCAATCCCCAGCCTCGCCACTGTTTATACGTCCATCAACAGCGTGTCCACCAGCACAGTGTCCACCCCCGGCAAACTGTCCATTACTTACCTGTCTACCTAGTGGAATCCACTCTTGATTAGATCCCCTGTCCATCAAAGACTGCCCCACCTCGATCGAACATATGACTCTTCTCAATAATTGCTGTATGCCGCCTCCACTACCACTACATCCCGCCACGGCAGCTGTGTTAGGGCCTAATACGTCGCAACGCAGACCGAGTTCTACTGCCTTCGTGTCATAACCTTCTCTGACGGGGCACATAATATCAGCAGCATCCGACCCTCCATATGTGTCTTCAATTAGTGACTCCCAGAATTATGTATCATACTTAACTGCCCTGATAAAGGAATTGTCGCCGACTACACCACAACAATCATCAGAATCAGAATCGCCAGCCGGGTGTTTTGCACTAACCGCCCCACTGTCATTGTAAAACTTGTCCTCCGATCTCTCCACCTCCTTTACAAGTTCGTCGTCATCAAAATCCAAAATACAACTGCCAACACCATTAGGTCCCCGAGTACGTCCACTTACACCGTCCATCCCCACGGAATCATCACTACCATTCCAGGGCCTCTTAAACGTCTAGACCGGCGTCGCATAAACATTCTCTACACTCACAGTGCTCCCCTTCGCAGACACTACATTCGCAGAACCAGATCCATCACCAGATAATACTTCGCTTCTTAGCACACCTTTGCCCGTCTGTTCTTTATCCCTTACAAAAGTTACAAACAAATTCATTGATCCGCTCACCCTGAAATGCCAGAAGAAAAATGTTATCCCACCTGCATTACTAATCAATACAGGCGGCGTCCTGATTCCTGTCGCTAACTCGGTTGTATCGGCGGCCAGTAACTTAGGGATGCAGAGATTCCGGCATAACCAATACCCAGAAACTCCTCAGAAATAGTTTTTTTCAACTCGGTATAAGACATGCACTCCGTTATGTGCCCTACCCTAGACATTCGACTCTTGTCGATGATGAAATCCCAGTTACCACTAGGAGAACATTTCCATTCTCCACATATTACCAGACAATATTCATCCATCAGATTGCCTCACAAGATCCAGAAAGAGTTTTTCTAGCTTTTGGATTTGACTAACACCTAACAGCATTTAAGACTACGTTTAACGCTGTACACGACTACCAGTAAAACTACCAAAAGCACGTGTCCTCTTCAGCAATGGTAGATCTATGTCGTATTTAATTAAATCCCAATCGTGCGGTAAGTTATTAGAACTACTATAATTTTGTTACAAAAAATTATCGCCTAATCCATCAAAGCACGCACACATATAAAAAACATCCACCACCCTTGCATGGTTATCGTCTATAACTAGAGAATACTAACATAAATTATCCACGACTAATATACCACTGGTCAAGTACATGTCGTGGATGAGTATAACTTCCAATTAATCCTCAACATAAAAGTCTGTCCACTTTACATTATCCATGCGTCTGTAATCCATCGTTCCTGAACATGATACAGTTATCATTATCCACAGTTATCACTCTCTGTTTTCCTCTTACGAATCCAACACGAATATGATGATACCAAAAAAAACTAGATCGCCATTACAGAACGGACAGCAAGGTCAATACGATAATCTCAGAAGTGTATATGGAATTAAATTCAGTTCAGTAATTCTCCATCACAAAATCAATTCCTTCTCCGTCAACTATACTTTCATAAACTGGAATTTAGAAATACTGTAGTTGGGACCTAATATAAATTTGTCGTCGTCTGAAACAACGATACTCTAAGTATTCTCTGAACGGGGAACAATTATAAAACTAGATGTTTATTTTCAGGCGATCATCATGCCGCCCACAGCCACCATAGGTAAAAAAAACCTACTAATCTATTACCAGATTAACAGAGGGCAATTCAGTCTATCAGATGTGCAAAAAAATAAAAAAAATGTGCCACATGAAATAAGTGTGCTAATTGTAACCAAAAGCCCAATAAGTGTCCACTAATGTAAACGTCTCTTAATACTAATCAATTCATAGAATATCATGTTTTAACGAATATGGGAATTTGTTATTCAACTTCACAAATCTCGGCAATTTCGCAAATCATGTTTAATGAATCTAGCCTCAAAATAAATTCAGATCTTTGAAAATCAATGAAGAGAATTTCGTACAATATATTAACTTCAAAAAAATTTGGTTAAGATCTTCAACTAAATTAAATAATTTATATTTCCTAAATCCTCTCACCATATATATTCAAACCATACCGAACTTCCCCTACGACAGACTGTATAAATAGCATACCCTAGCTAGATACCTCAACATTCATACCTCAGACAAAAAATCAATCTTCGTAACAAAATAGCTTCCGCAATTCTAAAAAGTGAAGATTGCATACCCTAGCAAGATTCATTCCAATGTTTTGATTCCAGATTGTTCACTTCAGAGAAATTATCTGGAAAAAAACTAACGGGAGAAGTAACTGGTTAGTTCAAAATCATCTTCATATTTTATGTGTATATGTTAGACTATTTATTATGCCTTTTATGTTTAATCATATTAACAAATGCAGCTCAAATAAAGAGCTTAGACGGTGCAGACACGATTTTCAAAGAATCAATCATCTAAAGGTTAGTATCGTATCATTTTAAGTCAGAATTGCAGTGTATGCTTTCAAATCATAACAAAAACAAATAATTTGGTTGATTTTTTTCCAAGTTATAGTTTCTACAATGGATATATAGAAGCAGACAAATAACAATGATGACATTCTCTAATTCTTGAAAAATCGTTTATATATACCATGGTATACTAAGCTTCACTAGATTTCACACCTAATATCTGGTACGCTCTAAGAGCATATACAACACTGGTTTTTTAACAAATATCTTAACTTTAAAAAATATTTAAAAAATAAAAAAGTAAGAAATCTGAGAAGAAGTAGTTTTTATAACTCTCATTTAAGAGCTGGATCTAAGATTTTCCTAAACATGTGTCATCATATAATTGGTTTGTTTTCTTTTATATTTTCTTAAATATAAAATATTAATATCTCCGTCAAATAATAACAAAATGGGTTAGAGCAAGCCATCTTAAAGTTACAAAATCTTCATGGACTTACAAAGGAGAAACTTGCATACCCAGGAATCAATTGTGACCAAAAATATATTTTTTCTCTGAAGAAAGCAGACCAATCAATCGATTGCAGATTGTGTTTTTATTTGCCCCACTCGCTTGCGCTGACCTTTACCTTCTTCTGTAATAGACTTTCAGTAATAATATGATATAATATTTGGAACAATTATGGCTGCTTGCTTAGAAAATAAGTGAATGTCTACTACACTATCCCTACATCGTTTGGTTGATATTGTAAACAAAAAAGACTATGCATTTTCCATGCATTCTGCGGCAAGCAAGTTCATAAAGACTCAATGCGCATGAGCAGAATCAAAAGACCAGTAACGGAATCATGTTGCAGAGAGGGTTACAGTTTTAGTTCACTCACTAAAAACAGGTTAAGATGTGATTTTTAAAAAGAAAAAAAAATAGTTTACCTGTTCTAAATGGTGTGGAGATATAGTTCCATTGGAGTTACTGCAAGAACGAGAATGAAATTTGAGTTAAAGTTTCACCCTGCATCAAAAAACCAGAAGAGACAGAGTAAGGATGAGATTCAGGCTTTCAAGTTATCGGAACAGTGGACAAAACGTTCGTCAGATAAGCTGAAAAGAGCAGAAGAACACAAGGTTTTCATCATTAAATCAGCAAAAGAATCCAAGTTTTCCAGAATTTTGTGATATGCAGTCTCAGAAAGGGAAACTCAATTCGTCACAGTAAGGAGATAAATGGGAGTTTCAGAATACCTTTGATTACTGAAGATAACGACGTCTGAACCTGATGCCAGGGAATGTATGATTTGATCGAAAATCACATCAGAACTTTACTATCAAAAAAAATCAAAGAGGATGAGAGGTTTGTGACAAGCTTGACGCGGCTTCTTCAGCCGTATAGAGCTCCTTTCCTTCAAAGATAGGAACAAAGAAATCTAAAGCAAATTGCTGCAAATAGAGATGGCAACAAGGGGCATCATCGGAGGATGCATGGTTTTGCCGGAATCGCATCTGGGTTTCTGGTGTAGTTAGATATTTAGAAATATTCCAAATATCATTTATTATCTATTTTATTATTTATATAATTTCCTTTTATTATTTTAGGGTTTTCTAAAGTTTTCTAAGGTTTTCTATAGATTTTAGATTTCTTATATAAAGCCGTTTAGGCCTAATGTATTATTCAGTTGTTGATTTTTTAATAAAGAGCTTTGGCTTTTGAGAGAGTATTCTCTATTCCTTGTTTTCGGCAGATCTATTGAGATCTCAACGAGTTCAAGAAGCAGGTCCCAAGTGCGGATTCCGTTGAATCCCTTGGTTGAGCTGGCAGGTCCCAATCGATTCCTTGAATCCTTTGGTTGAGCTGTTTTATCGTTGCTTCCGCTACATCACCATGTCCCCCATTGATCACTAGGCTGTGCATGGAAAGAGTGTCTTCCATGGGGGTTCCATACAGCTTCTTCCTCTTCAGTTGGCTCAGCTTGTTGTAAAGGCTCTTCTTGATGAGGAGTGTGCTCATGAGTATGGCTTTGGTGGGAAGTTATTGCTGATGTAGCTTTGTCTTTCTTAACTTCCCTTTAACCAGTTTCACCAACCCCTTAATGGCTTTGTCTTGCCATTTACACCATTTCTGGAGGACATTAATGTGCTCATGAGCCACCTTCAAAGAGCTTCCTTGGCTGGGTGCTTCATAAGGTGTGAATTGGAACTGTCTTGAACTGTAGCTCAACACTTCTTCTTCTTCTTCAAGCTCATCTTCTTCTTCTTGTGCTTCCCCTTGGTATCCTGCGCCAGCTGGAGCATCTTCTTGGACTTCTTCTTTAACCTCTTCTTCTTCTGCTTCCTCACTATTCTCCTCTCTTTCTCCAGGAACAGGGCTGCCTTGGTAAAGCTGATCATCACTTGGATTGAAGCTGATTTTGCTCCTTTTGGTGAAGGAGGTGAGCCTTGGATTAGGGAGAAGGACTTTTGCTGGTGTGATCAAGTCCTTGATGAAGGTGTATACATGCTTTCCACTAATGCTTTTTTCAAGGAAGTGGCTACTCTTGAGATAGGCTATATCAATCCATTATGGCTCAAGAGCATCATCTTCATATCCCTCAAGGTTTACTCTACTAGCCAGAAGAACAGCTGTCACAACTCCCCTAATGTGGATCTGTGGGCTTCTCCCATTTTTCACCTTGCTCAAAACCCAGCTCTGGTAATAATAGAGCTGCTCCATCAGCATAGACACATAGCATGGATATCTTTTCGGCGCCTGGAGAGGTCTCCCATCTCTGGTGGTGCCTACAATATCATGCACTCCCTGGTATATCAGGTCTATCTCCCTTCCTGTGAGATATGTTGTCTCCTTCCTTGCAAATAGCGTGTTTGCAAGTGCCGTTTGAGCATATCTCGCAGCAGGATGCTTCAGGTGCTGATTCCTTGTTGTTCCAGCAATGAATTGCCCAGCCCCAATAGCTTCCCACAGCATGGCGTGCTGCTTCCTGGAAATGTAGAAAGTGCTCTGCTTGTTGGTGTAGGACCTTAGATCAAGAGCTTTAGCGATAGCGAGGAAGGTGGAGGTGAACTTGTGATTGCCAACCTCTTTAACCACTCTTGAAAAAGTTCATTTAGACCACCACACCTTTAACCAAGCCTGCTCAAGTTTTAAAGTGAAAACGGTGCAAGAAGTACAAAACAAGTCTAAACCAAAAGCCAATGGCGAAATCAAGCACAAGCACCACCAAAAAGGAGTCAAGTTCATAAAAAGAAGCCACCACCACAAGAAGTTCAAAGAGAAGTATCTCTCCAAAGCGCTTAAAAGAGAATAAGTTTTGGGTTTTTCATTTGGGTTTAAAGTTCATAAAAAGGGTAGTTTAGGCGGGCTTACATTGCTTAGAAAGAGTTAGGAACATTTTTTGTATGGGTCTTGGTTAGATGGAAGTCTTTCCTTGTATGTGTAAGTTGTTCCTTGACCCTTAGCATTTTTCCAAAGCTCAGCCATGCTTTGAGAACCTGTTAAAACACCAAAACCAGTTTGATAAAATGGAATAAATTTTATTCCATAAGCCTTATCCCTTAGCCAAATGACACTCTTGCACTTGCATAAGCATGATTCACGGTTTGAGCTTTAATGAATGTTAAAAAGGTTGATTGATTTGATGAGCTTGTGTAGGTTGATAGCATTATGATCATTTTTGTTTTGTGATGAAATTGGCTAAGTGTTTAAGAGTATGGTTCCATCAATTGCATCTTAGAATTAGAAACATGGAGATCATTTTGATTTATTGTTAGCATCTTAAAGATATGAGTTCCCATTTTAAAATCTCATCACCATACTTTATGTTTTGTTTGTATGAGGGCAATCAAAGACTAAGTGTGAGGGTGTTGATAGCTTGTTGTAGGCTGCATTTCATTCATCATTTTCCTTGTTTTTGCATCTTTTCTTAGCAATTTAGTCTCATTTGCATCAAAAAGTAACATTTCATGCATTTAGCTTAGGATTGTATACATGTGTATGTTAATGGTGTATTTCAGGTGTATTTGGAGGTTCTTGGAGCTTGGGAAGGAGATTGGAGCAGCAGACGTTCAAAGGAATGCCATAAGGAGGAGTCTTGCAAATTATGCGTCTACATCGAGGTGGAGCATCAAGCAGAACACCTGTGGAGTATGCCCGATGTAAGCCGCAGTACATGGAGAAGAGGACTTGGACGTAGACTTAAAGATGGTGGTACACATCGAGGTGGCGTGTCGAGCAAGGAGGACCGTACGAGCTGATTCAGAGATACAAGACATATCGGGTTCTAGCATCTAGCATAACATCTGATGCCTTGCCCGATTGAACCAAAGAACCCCTAGACAACTAATGTCTTAGGCTAAGAAGGGTTCTACTCTCTGTTACGGTTATGGCTAATCTCGCACGTGATGTTCATGCGAGAGGCCTATCGCCTTTAACTAAGGTGATCAAACTAAGCTAAGCATTAAAAGTGATAAACAAGAAAGATCCAAATTTTAAGCATTAACTAAGAATGAAATAAAAGTCGAGGGTCTCTTTGTCCCATTTAACCCATCTGAATCCCTAAAGGACTACTCACAAACCATGAGAAGAGCTTCAAAATCCATGGGATAAAAAGACTCATCTCGATTCATTCGAATGTAAAGAAGACAGAATATAAACGGAGGCTAAAGCCTTGCCAAAAAAAAACTTTAAAGAAAACAAGTCGTGATTAATTGAAAATACAGAAGTTCAAACTTTGAAAATCAACCAACAATGGCAGATTTCAAAAGCTATCAAGTTCAGAAAATAAAAGCAATAAAGGTAAGATAAATCGAATATGTGAGGGCAAGAGTTTATTTGTGGACAGCCGTATTTATAGGAAAAGTTGGAAAACCCTACACATCGGGACCATTTTTCCTAAAATAAGTTGTTCCTTGGCAGGTAGTGCCCATCGGTTTGAAGTCACTGGGGCAAACCGCTGTAGACGTGTACTCTTCGAGGATGAGCTGAGCTAAAGATCTTGGTCTTTGTATGGCTTGAGCTGGCTTTGCACGTCAGGTTTTTATTGCTGATGTAGTGTCTCGCTCGTTACTGTCATATCAGGCCCATCACATTGTTCGTGTGCGATGTTATGGAAGGTATCATCTGTTACACGGGCTTCAGCTGTCCTTCATCGGGGGTCAGACCGCTGCATGCATCCGATGTGCAATCCTCGTGCTAACAACAACAGGTTGTAGACCGCTTCAGATGTCCGATGGTTTAAGAGAAAACATCTTCCTTCCAAACCTCAGCTTCCTTGGCATCTTGATCGACCTCCTCGTCCTCCATGATCCTTTGTGATACCAATGGTACTTGATAACAATCTAAACATGCAAGGATTTGCGAATTTATATCCTAATGCATCCTAGACGGGAATTTATCATTGTATGCGTCGGTTAGTTTTTAACTTTAGCATTTGCGTCAAGAAGATTTCTTTCATTGAGTGATCCCCATTAAGACACTCAATGAAAGAAATCTTCTTGGCGCAAAATGCTAAAGCTAAAACCTAACTGACGCATACAATGACTCAATTCCCAACCATGCATTGAGTTATATTTTAATATTTAACCCAATATTTCCTTTTTCTAAGCTATCCTTTCCAAAGGCTCATTTACCTTTACACCGTTACCTCTTCCTTCACCTTCCTTGATCATCTCAGGGGACTTCTTCTTCATCCTTGGATTATGGCTTTGTGGCTCGTCTTTGGCTCTTTCTGTGGCGCTTCTGATAGCTTGATATATTTTAGTGTTGTAGGCTGCATTTTTTTCATCTTTTCTTAGAATTTTAGTCTCATTTGCATCTAAAAGTAACATTGTATGCATTTAGATTAGGATTGCATGCATGTTCATGTTTATGGTGTATTTCAGGTGTATTTGGATATTTTTGGAGCTTTGGAAGGAGATTGGAGCAGCAGACGTTCAAAGGAAAGCCATAAGGAGGAGTCTTGTAAATTCTGCGTCTACATCGAGGTGGAGCATCGAGCAGAACACTTGTGGAGTATGTCTGATGTCATCTGCAGTACATGGAGAAGAGGACTTGGACGTAGACTTGAAGATGGTGGTTCACATCAAGGTGGCTTGTCGAGCAAGGAGGGCCGTACGAGCCGATTCGGAGATACAGGATATATCGGGTTCTAGCATCTAGCAGAACATCCGATGCCTTGCCCGATACAGTCCAGGATCCACTTCCTCACGATCAACAGAACAGCAGAACAACCTGCAGCACGGAAGACACGCATCGAGGTGGTGCATTGAGCAGGACATCGTCTGTACTGCCTGATATGCTTTATCCGTGCGTTGACCAGCTTTTCTTTGACCTTATCCTAATTTTATATTTTTTTCCTTCTTTTGGGTCTTTGGTTTAAAAAAAGAAACCACAAACATTATCCCATATACTTTTTTTAGATTTTTAGCTTGGTTTTATCCTTGTTTACCAAAAAGGACAATTTGCCTTAGACTTTGTAAACTTTTATTTTCTTAATCAAGTCTTGCATTTTTATGTTTTAGATCTTGTGACTTGTGTTTGATTTTTTGCATCCTGGTATCTTAGTTTCTTTATTTTTGCTTATCATCTCATCTAATCATGTTTAATTCTAATCAAATAGATTTAAACATGATTAGTGAGTAGTTTACCAAATATTTGAGGTTCTAAGTAGGGAAAGTGGTTATTAAGGATTGATTAAGGGTGATTAGGCTTGTTTAGTATCAATCTCTATTGTTTCTTTCTCTTGCAAATCTGTTATTGATTAGAAAGCATCTCCTTTTTTATTAAATATGAATTTGTTGATGTTGATGATTCACTTAAGAGCTTGATGTCTTGTTTCTTTGCATGCTTTGCTTATTTGACTTGATAGTTTAGCATTGCTTACGGTTCCTTTGTCTTGTGCCACCAAAGCTGATAGTTTGCTATGCTAGATGATTCGCTAGGGCTTGATAATGCATGATTCATGAGTCTTGCTTGATGGTTTGATAGTTTGCATCAAAGAACATTCATTTGCATGAATTCAGGTTCATTGCTTAGCAATTTTTAGGTTTCACATTTATTGAGCTTAAGGTCATATTGTTGAACTGTTGAGTTGCTGCTTAGATCCCTAAAGAATCCTAACCGATTATAGGTAGATTGGAATCATTGCTTGAGAGAGAGAGAGGTTTACTTTGATTAGTGTTTTTTTAGACTATATAGTTCTATGTTTTATGCTCATGGGTAGTGAATACACCATCAAAAGTGGGTTTAACACACTAGTTTTGTTGAAATGAATTTGTCTTATACACCAGTAAGCTGATTCTCTTTAACCTTATTTAGAATTGCAATATTGAGAAATGCTTGCTTGAATTGCTTGTTTGAATGTCTTGTTCTTAGGAACCCTTTAATCACTCTTAGAACCACTTGACCACCATTGATTAGGATCTTGAGTCTTGCTTTTAATATTTAAGTTTAATTTGCTTATCATCTTGCTGCTTTTTTTTACTCATCATCTTATACTACAACTGATTAGGAGAGGACATTTGTCCTAAGACTCTTCAAAAGGTCTTTCTTGAGCTTCACCCTTAGTGTTGTTGGACGAGTTGACCTTGTTGTTTTGGCCCTCTTTTTTTGCTTTTGAAAACGCCATTCTTCTTTTGGTTCTGAGCTCCTTGTTTCAGGCGCCATTTTGATACATTGGCCTCCCTTTTCAACTCTATTCCGGCCCGTTTACTTCTTTCTTTACCTTCTTTTCCAAAGATAGAAATGTTTAAGCACAAACCCTTGCCTAGTCTACCCATGAATCTCCTAGCCTATCTTGACCCAAGGTGTGGGTCAACGTTTACATGAGAACCTATCCTTGTCAGCTTAAACCCAACACGGTTTGCCTAAAAAGATTCAAAGACTATGCAAGAGACCTCATATATCACTCACAAAAGTGTTTAGAGGTTAAAAAGGATGGCTTTGGCTTTGGGTGGGGAGAGTTACTTAGACTATCAGGAGAGTGGTAAGAAAAGGGAAAGAAATTCCAAGTGAAAACCATGAGTTGAAATCCGAGACAAGCATGATGATTGATTTTCAAAATTTTCAGTTTAAGTTCATTAGAGAAGAAAGTTAAATCAAAGTGTTTTAGTTTTGGCAAAATTTCAAAGTTTGAATTCCAAGTATGGTGTTGCTTTCTATTTGGTTAAAAAAAAAGCACTAAAACAAATAGAGACCAAGGCATTGACTTCATAACTTAAAAATGACTATTTACAAGGATTTTTTATAATTTACACTCTATGCGGATGTTATGGATGCATTTAAGCCCTATAAAAATGCAACTATATATTTTATTTTTATGAGACAAATTTTTTAAATTTTTTATTGATTTTTAATGCACTTAGATGAAATGAGTCCTATGTAATATGAATGCATGATAAAAATAAGGAAGAGTATTGATAGGTATATTATGCTAAAAAAATAGAAAATTAAAAATGCAAACAAAAGAAAAAAAATGCTTATTTACAACAGATTGGAGGGTTACCTAATTATCAGTGTTATGTGAGGACGTGGTGTCATCACTTGTAGAGAGTGGAGGGTTTCTGGAGTCTAGAGTTGGTGATTGATGAGCTCTTCTTTTTCTAGTCCCGCGGTCAGCATGATGGGAGGATCTCACGGGCTCCATCGGTGTGTGTTCCTTACTGTTGGCGTCCCTTGAATCCTCTCCTTCTTCTTGATCTTCTTTATGTGGTGAAGAATATGACCCCTTGTGTTTGTTTGTTAGAGTCTTCACTTGTTCCTTGAGGTCTATCACCAGCCCCTTTAGACCTTTGAGAGATGAGCTTCTTGATGGTGCGGTTTTGCCATTTGTTCCATCGTTGAAGGAGGTTGGTATGCTTGGGGGCCGTCTTGAGAGTTTGATGGCTCACTGTTGTGATCGGGTCAAAGTGGTAGCGCTCATGTCCATACAAGGGGAAGCCATACTCATTTGTGGCTTGAGTATAACCCCCAGACTCGTCATCATCCTCTTCATCGGAAGCATCACCTCCTTGCTATGAGGGTCTATTCTCTGGCTGAATAGCGGCTCCATACGGGCACAAGTGGTCCTTGTGGATCTCAAAATCCAAGTGCCATGTGTCCCGAATTGTGGTGGGGCACGGGTTTGGCAGGAAAAAAAGGCTCCTCGGTTGGACAGTAGGGTAAACCGATATTGGTACTCGTTGTTGATTTGCTTGCCGAGATAGTGGATCTTCATTAGATACTGAATGTCGATCCACTGAATATCATTGGTGTGCTCATGTCGATGTTTTCCCCATGCAGGATGGTCGTGATGATGCCGCCACATCCGATTTGTGGCCTTTCACTCGGTCTGGAAACCATCCAGGATTTGTAGCGGAAGAGTTCCTTGAGCAGCACCGTGATAAGACCGGTTCTTCTCTGGCTCCTCTTGAGCTCCATCCTGTTGCGTGTTGTCCAAAGCAGCTCCACCATTCCATCATCGATCAACTCCATCTCGTTGGTTAGCACATCCCCACATTCACTACGCGAGAAGAACGTGTGAGCGGTGGCTTTATGGATGTATCTCAATGTTGAGTGCCTGATCTTTGAGCTTTTGTTGACATCGACGTTATACGACCCAACACTGATGGTACTCTAGAGTGCCTCGAGCTCCTCTCTGTCTATCCCAAGGGCATCTCCTCTTAAGATACCCAAGCTGAAACCAAAAATCTCTTCAACTCAAGGAAGGACATCAGGTAAGAACTTGCCCCGTACTTGAACCACATGTAGCAATCCCCATCTTCCTCCAGAGCATCTTGACAATACTTGTAGAAGTTGACCTCCAAGGTGGCTAGGAACTGAAATGTAGCCTCATTCTGGGAGGAATAGTGTTCTTCCATGAACCGCTTCAGTCCTATAGCGTTGAAAAGCATCTGGTAGTCCTCGTGTATGCCTAGCTCCATCATGGTCGGCTCATGAGGATATCGGGTAGCTCGTAACTCCATCCTCCTGAATGCAGCTCATATTTCACTTAATTGAGGGTTAGAACTCGTGCTCGTTCTTCCGGAGGTCCTCGGTGGTGATTGGACCGTTACTCTGCTTCACGAGCTTCCCACCTTCTTTTTTCCTTCTAGTTTCTCTGCTTGATCCACTTGGCTTGGACCTGTTATCTCCTTTCCACTTTTTGTTTTCCTTGTCATAGTACCTAACAAGAGAAACACTCATAAGCATATGACTACTTGCAATAAAAATTGAGGAGATAAGAGTCATGCATGTGTGCTTTACACATTAAATACCCCCATTCGTGACTAGAGGAATCTAATGTAAATGCAACGGATTTACAACTTAGTCGAGATTTGATGTTTAATTAGCTAAGATGAATGCAAATGGGAAAATCTCGGGATCTAACAAACCCTAGGGTTGCTAAGATGACAAGATTCAAAAAGTTATATATCGATCCTAAGGAATTTAAACAAAATTCTAGCCTCTCTCTTCTCTTCCCAAATCCAGAAACCAAATTTAAGCTAATCGTGAAAGCGTCCTTCTCTAATTCGTCAAATGAAGAACATAACTCAAGAGAAAAATGGTACCTAGCAACGATGAATAAAATGCAAAAATAACAAGGTGTAAACACTTTAACTTCAAGCGAAATTTTCTGGTTTTTTTCAAAGCGATAGGGAGAGAGAGAGAGAGAGAGAGAGAGAGAGGTAGGCGGTGAAATGGTGCTATAAATAAGATAAAAGAGGGGAAAGGTAAAGGGGTAGGGTTTCCTTGCTTTGTCCAAAATTGTACGATATCCCCATCCAAACAAAAATTACCTTATCTGAAAGTAGGCTATGGGAAGCTACTTTTTTGGGCAAAGAATCCCTTAATTACCATTAGACCACAATAGGTGGAGACAGTTGTGGCTGACCGATAGAGGAGAATCGATTATAGACCGTTGTAACACCCTGATATTGACTTACTTCAATAACGGAAATACACCGTTGTGCGTACCCATTGTGAATTGTCGTCAGGTAAACTGCAGCAGTTTCATGCCGTTAAACCATCTTGATGCTATCCCAGACCATCTTTAAAATCACATATACTCCTTTGTTGTACAAGTATCTCGTCCTTTCTCCTTAGGTAACCTGAAAAACATGAAATTGAACTAGAAAAAGCATTGATATATACAAAAATAAACTTGGGGTGCCTCCCAAGAAAGCTTTGTTTTGAGTCACGTAGCTTGACACTTCTTACTCCTTTTGACTAGGCAAAATGGGGAAAATGAATACCCCTTGATCCCTTGGAAGGATCCTTAATTTTCTTAACAACTGAAAGGAATTCACCCAATGACAGATTGGGCGCTACCTCTTGCTCACCTCAGTACATTTATCATTGGTCAAATCGTTCTTGTTTCTAATCGTGAGGTGGGCAAATGGTTTAATATTTCCTTTGCATCTTGGTTTGAATATAATCTTACCATCAATCGATATAATAGGTTTTAGGGTCATACCGTCCAGAAGATCACCGGGAGTTGGTCCTTGTCTTTCGGACCTTTTGCAAGTTACCTCCACATGCGAGTCTCTCCTGATTTCCTCGGTGATTCTTCGAACATGGTGTTAAGGCAGAAGACTTCAAAGCTTTCTCATCATAGCATATGTCCAGAGAAGCATCCTCGGCTATCTTGATAGGCTTCTTGAGCTCGAGAAAAAACATATACTTTTTTCCTTCCCATTGCGTCCGTTAGTGTCGAACTGCATCAAAACGTCCTTAGCTAGCCTTAAATCCACTATTCCACTCTTGCAATCGAACATACAGCCGGCGGATGTTAGGAAAGGTATCTCTAGAAGTAGTGTTTCCTTGATTTACTTGTCCATTTCAGGCACCAAGAAGTCAAAGGGGAATAGGGCATTGCCTTTCATGAGGGGTAAGTCTACTAGTTTCCCCACTATCCTTCTCTCACTCCCATCGGCCATAACCAGCGGCTTCTTGAACTTGGTGTAATGGTTATATCCGAGGCGCTCAGCTGTGGGAAGAGACATGACATTGATACTGGCTTACACGGCAGAGTAAACAAACCGGGATCTTCTAGTTTCTCCATCACCAATGGTTCTTCCTTGGGAGTTTTCTCTAGTGTGACGAAATCCGGTTTCATCACTGCGCATGCTTGGGCGTAAATTTTGTTGATATACTCATTATTTATACCATATTAGCATGCACTCATCCTAGTTTTTGGTCTTTTAACATATATTTTTTACTTGTTCTTGTCCCATTTGCATTCATTTAGGAGTTAGAGTAGTTTTAGGTGTTGCATTGTATTTTGGTTGCATATGAGGGAAGACAGGTACAAAAAAAGTGTTTTGAGGCTATGTCGAGCATTGGGAGTGAGCTAGGAGTGGAGCCAAATGAAGAACAAGGGCGAGAGGACCAATATCGAGCAAGGTATCGGGCAAACCTGCCCGATATAGCGTGTACGGGTCAGCATATCGGCCAAGGGAAAGCCAATACATGAAGCATTAGTTGTACCAGGCAGCATATTGGGACCCAAGCCGATACACAGGACACACGTACTGGCTGAAGTATCGATCAAAGACAAGCTGATATGTCTTAACTCAGGCGATTGTATTGACCAATGTATCGGGAAAGAGTACCCCGATACGACCCATGAAGCCAGCATATCAACCAATACACGCTGATATGGGACACCTGATCCAACTTAAATCCTGTTTACTCTTGGTTTATTAGGGACTTTCAGCCCACCTATAAATATGAAAAGTCCTAGTCATTAGGCATTCTATCTTTAATCTATCTTTTGTTGTTCCAAGTCTTAAAACATTTTCTCTTTTCAGCTATCATTGTAAGAATCTTGATTTTTTTAGTGGATTTCTGCACTTTTGTTTATATTTTCTTGTCTAAACTTCTTTCTAATCATGCTTAGCCATTCTTCCTTTTTGGATTTAGTGGTTCTAGTTATAACTAGTGAGTAGTCCTTTTTATGGTTTTAGATAAGATAGATTAGAGAGATTTTAGGATAGATTAATAATGTGTTGTGCTTAATAATATTGTTTCCTCTCTATTTTGATGTTCTTATCACTAGGTTAGCCTTGATGAAGCTTGCTTAGTATCTAGCTTTCTCTTATGTCTATGAATTGTTGATGTAATGTTGATCTATCACTTAGAGGATTTATCTAGTCTAGCCTAAGGGATTAGCTGTAAGGTATTTTGGCTTGATAGAATTCGTTGTGCTTGCTTGTTTGCTATCTAATCACTAATGTGAATTAGTTATTGGTTATATTGTTAGCATAGAGGTTTTAACCAAGGGATTGGGTTAATCTATTCTATTTAAATTCTATGCATGGGAAATAGCATTGTTCTATGTTTTGTAAAGCATCATTAGTCATTTCTAAACCCATCTACATCAATAATCTCATCTTGAGTCCTTCTTTTATCCATATTAGTTCCAAGTTCGAAATTGCTATTGTTTGGTCTTGTTAGTTGCTTGTTGATTTTGATCACTACTTGCTTCTTGATTTGGTTTGAGTTAGACAATTTGCTGCATTCCTAGTGTCTTAGAAACTCCTGATTGGATTGGTATCTCAAATGCTGTAACGACATGAAGGTGGATTTGAGTAATGGAAGTAGCATAAACACCGGCATCATTTGTCCTTGAGAGTCAATAAAATTACTGGTATAGGTTTGGTCTTGTCAAAATCTTTGAACTGGTCCTCCACCTGTCTCAACAGCTCAACTAGCTCCGCTTGTTTCTCTTCGATGATGCGCTTCTTTTTCCTTTGAGGTAACGTTAATGGTGGCTTGCAAGCACGGAAGGATGTCACGCTCTTCTTCTCATAGAGTTGTCCTTCTATCCTTTATATAACATAAATTGCAGTTTTCTTAAACTCCTCCCCCATTCTTGAGATATTGATGTCCTCATCGACATGACACTGTTGTGGTGAGGCTGATGGTGAAGAATGTTGTTTGCCCTCGTTGACGATGGTGATCGTTTGGCAAAATTCTTTGGGGTTCATTACGGACTTGCCTATAAGATTGCTCAGCTGGCTGGTAGATGCGATTCCTTTGTTGTTTTCAAGGGTCTTCACCCTAACGGCCAAGGCATCTATCTTTCTGGTAGGGTTCTTATTCAACTCATCAATCTTGTTATGCACGTTAGCAAAGCGCTTGTGCATGTCGGTTTGGATGTGAGTTTACCCTTCGAGCAGTTGCTTGAGATTCCCTTCCAACTCAAAGCTGGCTTGAAGGGTGGTTTCCTTCTGGTTGTTGAAAATGAGGAAGAGCATAGGTTTGCTGCCTTGGTGGGTAAACGCCCTTAATTGGGTTTCTTGGGGCAAATCCTTGCTGGTTGTAGAACGGTATGTTCCCTCCTTGTTGTTGCTGTGGATAAGACTGATTTTGAGGGTTAGCCCCATTAGGATTTCGATACGAGAGTTTGGCGTTGGGTCTCTAACTGTTGTACCCGCCTTGTACATTGGCGTAGCTAATGTCTTCGTACTGGACATCTTCTCCTTCTTGTGGCTGAGTGAATTCTCCCACAAAGTGCACCTCCTTTTGGGTCTGGACAAGTAGTAACTTGTCTAGCTTTTTGTTTAGCTCCTTTATCACCTTTCGGCCTTAGTCTGTTTCATCTTTGGAGCCCCTATTGGATCGGTTGTAGTCTTCGTTGTAGGACGAGTTATTTTGAGCCAAGTTTTCAACAAGCTCAAGTTTTTCTTCCATGTCTTTGGAAATGAAGTTACTGTTGGAAGAAGTATCAAGTAGCATAAGGATCTTTCGTAAAGAGTGCTATTAGACATTCTTGAGAAAACTCGTGATGTGGACATTGCATGGTGTAGCCCTTGAACCACTCCCAAGCCTCTCCAAAGCTCTCATTTGGCTTTTGAGTAAAGTCGCTTATCTTATTTCGCAACCGAGCTATCTGGGCAGTGGAGAAGAATTTGGTGAGAGAAGCTTTCTTGCAATCTTCACAAGAGGTGATAGATCCTTGGGGCAGAGTCTTCTCCCAAGCATGAGCTTTGTCTCTCAAGGAAAAGGTAAACAAGTGTAGCTTGAATCCATCTTCACTCACGCCGTTTATCTTTTTATTGCACACACCCGGTCGAACTGGTCAAGGTGATCGTGAGGATCTTTGATAGGTAAACCAAAGAAACGATTGTTTTGGACCATGGAGATTTTCCCACTCCTGATCTCGAAATTTTTATTTGCCACGGGTGGTGGTTGGATTCCATGACGGTTAGCAAGCGAATTTGGTGCATCACCAGCTCCAATTTTTTGAACTACTCGAGGTTAAGGTTGAGCACCATGTTGTCTGAGGGCTCCTCGGGGACCTAGCGGACACTGCTGACCTTGTGGACCTTGCTGTCCTTGAGCACCAGCTGCTCTAAGTAGGCCTTGTGCTGGAATATGTAAGTCCATTTCTTCATGATATGTTTTTACTGTATGTTGCCGTTGTCGATTTCTCATTGAATTTGAGAAGTTGGATTTCATTGATATGAGGGACAAGGTTTGTTGTACCTTGGGACCGTAGGTTCATGTACCTATTAAAGCAGAGTTGTAAGATGAATGAGTCAGTACTGAGAAAAGAAAAAGACTTGGCCTTAAAGTAACAGAAACCTTAATGATTAAACTAAAACCCTAATGGCAACGGCACCAATTGAGGAGTAGGTTTTTATGCCTAAGGGTCAATACTCCAATATCGGCTAAAACCCGATTTGTACAGTGATATAGGTAAATCAATCAAATAGGAGCTTCGTTCAATCCAGTATGGTCATGATGTTCATTTAAGTCAAGCCAGATTAAAGAGATGGGGTTTTTAAACTAGATCTAGTTAATATTCAGGATTGTGTCATTCAAACCCATTTAAACAAAGGAATAAGATAAAATAAGCAGATTATAAACTAATGACTAAGTGAATAACGATGCAAAGATTAGAACTTTAAAGATGAAATAGGGGTTAAAAAGGGTTCTGATGGTACTAAGATACCCCTCAGACTAATGCCTTTATGCGAAGCTTTATATTACACAAAGACTTGGTCTTCAATGATGAATCGTAGGTAAAGAGATCTACAAGTTAACCAGTCCATGGTATTTGGGTCTAGTTCCTTTGCAATTCTTGCCACCATGGACTAACTCGCAAAGCGGTACAGGATTAAGAGCAAGATGATAAACCGTCTCTCTATTGAACCGTAGAACCCCGTAGACAACTAATGTCTTAGGCTAAGAAGGTTTCTACTCTTGATTATTTGTAACCCCTTATTTATACTTTGGGGCCCTTCATCTTTCTGAATCCAGGCCCGTCCCGGCTCGCGTCGTTCCAACAACCGGCAGGGAGCACCTCAGTATACGATCGCACGCAGTAACTGGGAGTCCTATTACACCTAAGGCGAACTTCAATTCACCAAACCAATGTTCATCTCGTGTAGTGATTGTGGACTCTAGTAAGGATATTGAGTAGACGGTTGATGTATCAGACTCGACCCTATCTTTCGTAGCATGCATTCCCATCGGTGTCGCAACTGATTCGGTAAGCTACGTGTCCGGTGCACGGAGAACTGCCTTCGGTCCTCCAAACTGACTTATTCGTGGCAACCTTCCGGCCGCACAACGACCTATAACGCTAGTCACTACTCCCACTGGGGCTAGGAAGTAAGCCCCACAACCCAAAGCGGCGAAGAACAAATAGAATTTGCTACAAAAGCCGACTAACGGGGGTATTCCTGCGTATGAGAACATAGTAATGGAGAAGGTAATAGCCAAAATAGGATTCTTTTTGGCTAGAGCGCCCAAATCCGCTATATATCTGACACGGGTTTGCCGTAATGCTGAAACTATGGCGAATGCATCCATCATCATTAATGCATAAATAAAGATACCAATTAGTAGTGATTGAATTCCTTCTATGGTTCCACATGAGAAACCAGTACGAATATAACCTACATGTCCAATTGAACTATGAGCTAGAGGTCTTTTGACTTTCGTTTGGCCATGGCGGCCAGTGCTCCTAAGATCATAGAAGCAATGCTGCAGAAAAAGAAGATTTGTTGCAATGTAGCTCCATAGGAACCATAAATAGAAACACGTAAAATATTAGCAGAAATAGAGATTTTAGGCGCAATAGAAGGGAATGCTGTAACCGGGGTGGGTGAACCCTCATAGATATCTGGTGCCCACATATATAGAGTCAAAAGGAATATGGAGTCCGCTGGAACAACAAACCAAACAAGAAGAGGAACTAGCAAACGCCTAACCAGACTTCTAGCAGCATCTTCCCATTCAGCATAAACAAACAGAGGAATGAAAGACTGACATCACTCCTTTAGCAGCACTGTTGACTTAGCCGACGCTTTGATTCAATTAGAAATAGAATCACTCGGACAGCCCAGCGCTACACTTCGGGGATATGCTTACCGGGAAGTCCTACGTTCTCTACAACTGGTGGCCCAACTCAACGGGAGAAAGAGGAACCAGTCCTATTAGAATAGAAGCCTTCGGAACTACTCTAGCATCTTCTTACCCTTCATCAAAAACTTCCTTGCAGAGTGCAGATTTATTAGCTATACAGGCATGAAAACTTTAACGAATGGTATGAATCTAAGCTAAGTTCATTGGCACTTTTTTTTTTTATTTTGCACTGGTTTTCAATGGTTAGTCATTTACTTGGAGTTACTACAGCTCGGATTGCAAAGGTCATCAGAAGTGGATTGATTCTTGGACTAGCGTTTTGTTGATGCATGCTAAAGTACTAAGCGTTCCACCGTTCCCGGACTGAGTTTGGCAGTGCTAGTCCGCTGTTCCTGGATAGACTACTGAGTTGGTCAAGGATGGTGGTGACGGAGATATTGATTCTCATTCTACTTACGTCGTGATTTAGTTGGCCAGTTGATATGCTTGATTGAGAAGAAACCTTTAACACAAGAAAACATAATCCATCGTTACTTTCCTCTGCCCGCTAAACCTTAGGAAAAACACGACTCCTTTGGTCGACCATGGGAAATAGACTGCACCCTTGCATATCTTTCTCGTAGCCTTTCTTACAGCCTGACTAAATATAACAATTCAAAAATGCCCTTTTCCTTTTTTCCTGGGAAACAAAAATACTGAATTTGCTCGTCACTCGGTCTTATACTTCGGTCTTATGCTTTCAGGACTTGTGCATTTCCATCGTTTACTGGATCGGTGGACTACCTCATGGATTGGGTCTTTGGCATGACAGATTCTTTTGATAGGAACGCCCAAGCGAAGAAAGGAAAAGAAGTAAGGCCAAGTCAAGGGAATTAAACGGGCAGTAGACGACTTTCGCGAATGCCTTCTATCGACAAAGAATCCCTTGAGTTAGCAGCCTGCCCCACTTATCTAGCCGGTGTTTGCTAGGTTTATTGAGCTACCTCACTACTGCTTTCACTGGAAGAGGCTTAGCTTGTGTTATGCGTAAGACATCTAAATTGTCTTGGCAGGGTAAGAGCTGCCCTTGACTCTCTCAGTTAGGAGAATGTCATTTTGCTAGGAAGACGATCTTTAGCAGAGGCTTTTCGACCAGTTACTGTCCGAGCAGGGAGAATAGTCTAAGAAGACTCAACTGCCAGAAGAGTCTTCTTTTGAATGCCATACATGATGTTCATGCGAGATGCCTATCGACTTTAACTAAGGTGGTAAAACTAAGATAAGCTTTAAAAGCAATAAACAATAAGGATCCAAACATTAAGCATTAACTATGCTAGAAATAAATGTCGAGGGTTCCTTTGTCCCGTTCAACCCATCTGAAAGGACTACTCACGAGCCATAAGAAGAGCTTCAAAATCCATGGAGATAAGAACACTCATCTCGATTCGTTGGAATATAAAGAAGACAGAAAATAAACAAAGACTAAAGCCTTGCGAAAAACACATTAAAGAAAACCAGTTTTCATAATCGAAAATACAGAAGTGCAAACCTTGAAAATCGACCAACAATGGCGGATTTCAAAACCTATCAAGATCAGAAAAAAAAAAAAAAAAGCAATAAAGATAAGATAACTCGAACATGGGTGAGCGAGAGTTTATTTATGGCCAGCTATATTGATAGGAAGAGTGGGAAAACCTACCACATCGGGACCACTTTTCCTGAAATAATCTGCTTCTTCGCAGGTAATGCGCGTCAGTTTGAAGTCAATGGGGCAAACCAATTTATTGGTCTTTGCATGGCTTGAGTTAGCTTCGCACGTCAGGTCTTGCTCTCTAATGAAGTATCTTGTCGGTTACTGTCATATTGGGCTCATCACGTGATTTGTGTCCGATGTTGTAGAATACATCATCTGTTACATGAGCTTTGGTTGTCTTTCATCGGGGGTCAGACCGCTGCATGCATCCAATGTGCAATCATCGTGCTACAAACATCGGATTTTAGTCCGCTGCAGCTGTCTAATGGTCTAACAGAAAATGTCTATCTTCTAAATCTCAGCTTCCTTGGTATCCTGATCGACCTCCTCGTCCTCCATGATCCTATGTAACACTAATGGTACCTTATAATAATCCAACCATGCAAGAATATGCAAATTTCTATCCTTATACATCTTAGACCTATATGAATGGATATAATACATGTACAAAGAAGAATGCGAATGAATGCAAGCTTAACTATTATGAAGTGCATGGAAAAAGAGTGTAAATTAATGTGATATCAAGAATCAAGAAAGGAAGACGCATATCTTGGAAGGCGTTTCCTCCGGGGAATGGTGGCCGTTCCCCTTCAGTCTTGCTGTAAGCACGGAGCTCTAGGTGAACTCCAGTGAAACGGAGGTCAAAGGTTATCCCCTCTTCCTTTTGGTGCCTCTTGATCTCTCTTGATTCGCTCTATGTGGCTCCTCTGAGTTCCAAGGGTCCGCCTATTTTTCTTTGGTTGAAGGCCTCCTTTTATACCTGCTTCCCTCCTTTTGTCCCATTCGTGTGGTGCATCGTGGGAGCAGACGGCATAGTACAGCACGCCTAACTCGATAAACACGCCATCTGCTCGGAAACAGTTCGTTAGGGGGTTGGTGTCAGACCTAGTGGAAGAATGTCAAGGCTCTAGTGGAGTCTAATGGCTGCATGTCGTTTTATGATTAGTCATAGTAAAACTAAGCCCAACAGTTTCAAATCAATTAATTAAATTTTAACACATTTAAAAAAAATCTTAATTAATTAAATTTATACATTATGTATAAAATATATGTACTTAGAATAAAAGTAAGAAAAAAACTTATATTTTCTAAAGTAATAATTTTTTTTTAGTTAAATTTGTATATAATGCATATTATGTTAGGGAGAATAAATCTTAAAAAAATATGTATATCTGTTAGGAGAAAATTATAGATTGTTTATAGGGTGTGCGTTTATCTGGGTATTGGAGCTAGTTTCGTCGGGATGAAAATCTGACTAGATCCTGCAAATACTGGAAATAAGTAAGGGAGTGTGTGTTCGTCTGGGTCGTAGTGCTAGTTTCGTCATCTGCGGAGATGAGCGGTATGCGGTCCTGAGATGAAAGTCTGACTGGGTCCCGTAAACACAAAAAACAAGTAAGCCGGACCTCCGAGAGAACAGGAAAGTAGTTTTCCTCCAGAATGTTCTGTGATGCTCAAATTAGATAACACTCCATTGAAAATAGGTACTCAAGAGGGTGGATAAATGGTGATGGTGTTATGGTTTGAGTATTCCGTCAAAGGATTGATACCCATCTGCTATTTGGTTAGGGAGGATGTGTGGTAAATGGACCATTGAGAGAGTGAGGTTGGAACTCTCTCTTCATGTGGGATAAAGTAGAGGTTTGGGGAAGAAGAGAAAGGTTATCTCGGTTGGCAGTCACTCCGGAGAACATTAAGCATTTGTCCTTCAGTCCCACTGCTAAGTGTGGCTGGCTGGTTGGGTTCCGGTGTAGATTTGGTGCTCTGGCGGTTTCTTCTCCTCGGATTTAAGTGGTTCTCCTTTAGTTTATCTCTCCTTTGGTAGTTTGGCCATTTGAGGCCCTCTCTTACCGATATCCTCTCTCGCCTCCTTAGCCTCCCCCCCCCCCCCTCTTCTTTGGGATTTACTCCCTTCTTATACTCCCATCACTCTGACACGTCCCATCGGTGCATAGCGGAAGCAGGTATGCTATTAGAGCATGTTTTTGAGTTGGGAAGCTCGCTCACTTCCAGGGAATAGTAAGTTAGGTAGCCATTGGGCAGGCCTAGACAAGGAATTCATCATTACATCAGGCGTACTACTAACATGTCACCTCCGGATATGGCACATTCAAAGTGAGCCCAATATTGTCTCCCAACTTCTCAACTTATTGAAAATTAGTTAGGGAGTCGATCTTAACTCCGTTCCTGCAAAATATTTCGAGTTTTGTTTCCTTTGATACCAAAAGGTTTTGGCATATTCAGTGGCGCATTAGAGCAATTCAGCCCCAACCTGGCCAGGCATCCCAAAAGAGTACGGGTTTGGCTGAGGTGAATTAAGGTTTCTAGAAAAACAATTAGATTTCTGGAGAAATAGTTAGATGGGTTCTACCCTGCTTTGGGCATGCATCTCGGGAGAGTACATACTTGTCCAAGATAGGATGAAGTTGTGTATCTGGAAGAGCAGTTGACCACCTACGGATGAGCATCTCCCCGGAGGAATTTTTACTTCTTGCGATAAGGACCTGTCTTTCCCCCCCCCCCCCTCCCTATTAGCATTATGAGAAAGTTATAGCCTTATGTGACCATGGGAATCAATATAATACGATGACGCGGTTTGAGACACCTGCCCAAGAATCACAGATGGCACGTTAAGAGGGAAAACAGATTGTCTTTGTGTGCAGGCTGCTAACACAAGGGAGAGTTGTCGCTTTTGTGCAGCATGTGAGATCCAGCTAGTGGCAAAACAGGGTGTTGCTGATTTCACCTTCAAAGCAAACCCTACTCACTATTTTCCTTTTTCCTTCTTCTTTTGCTCGACCCTTCTACCTTTCTCATACCTCATCGAAATGGTTGACGTAGACTCTCCTCCTTCCGACACCAATACACGTCTCGTAGGCGTCAGTCACTTTTAGCACATCAACAGTTTCCTAAATAAGCTTCCGGACTTAGGAGTGTCTCCTCTAGCTCTACACATGGAACCAGTTGTAAGCGTTCCCGCTGCTCGAGGCGTGAGCCTCTTCTTGAGATAAATGGCTCCATGCAGTCCCCCCTTTCTCGCACTGCATGACACCGCCTTCTTTACGACCTTTTTGGGTCCCCTACTGTCAAACTTTGGGAACAGATACTCTCCCTGGGAGAGCCTCAGGGTCTTGGTGCGACAGACATGTCCGCTCTGCTGACCTAACCATTGACGGTCTGGAAAAGCGATTGGATTGGTGATGTACCTTCGGGACTCCTTTATCTGGGCACAGGAACAAGAGGAGAGAGTCCTGGAGGAGATGCGACGAGTGCGTCCTAAAAAGAAATTTTTAGAATGAACCGGGCAGTGATTCTTCCGTCACCGGGGAGGTTGCCTCAGGTTCCCAGTCGGGGACCAGGTTTTCTTTTCTTGAAGAGCGCTTATGATCATAAGACCACCGGGTCAACTCCCTCACAATGGAGATCTGGATGTTCTGGGAGCGCATAGTCTTGCTCTATAGCCAGGCAGCCCGGGTCGTGCAGACAGCTCACGATGGTTTGTCATCGCGGACGATGTCAAACAGTGATGGCAACGAAACGAAGAAGAATCGAATCTCCTAGATCTCTGGGCAGCCAACACAGAGCTGTAAGGCGAGCGATCTGAAATATGAGCGTGCATTCACACTCTAGATCTGACGGGGGCGCCAAAGGCTTGGGCCCCGTCCAGAGATCGTGTGGTGAGTTCATGCCAAACCATCTCTAGGTTCTAAGGGGCGGAGGTGGTGGCTGAGGAGGTGTTGCTCTCATGCTCCCTCTCGCATTTCTTGGTGGCTCGTTTGCCCTAAATGCAAGCACGGAGTAGTCTCACGTGCTGCGGCTCGTCTTCTGCTGTGTCTTCCTCTATTGTTTCCTCTTCGGCTTATTCTTAGTGGCCGACTTTGCTCTTTTACGGGCTCATCTTCAGAGATTTTGCCTCCTATTCTTTTTCCGCCTTACCGTGTATGACAGGCGCTATAACACCCTCGGTTCGGAATAGGACCAGTTTGACCAGAGACGCTACAAAATGCCGAGGTTCACTCGATAGGCCAGCCCGTCTTAGAACACATCTAAGCTTAAGGCCATCCCGGCAAGTTAGCTCGACCCTCTCGACTGAAGCCTAAGGCTTGCTAACCCGTACACCAGCCGAGAGTTGTGTAGACTCGGACTTAGCCATTTCACCAGCGGAAGACACAAGGGTTTTATACATAGAAAATCCGCTTTTTATTTCAAGAGACATATATATTACAAAGCGTTTATTTATATTACATAGCGGATCCGTCCGAGATTTCAAATATTATACAAAAACCCTTGTACCAAAAACTTACTATATTTTACAAAAGGCACCCAAATCTACTCTGGTGGTTCTAACGTCCACAGCACCCTCTAGCCCCAACAGTTTACTATGGTTTACTGCAAGAGAGAAAGGGGGGATGAGTAATCTAAGATTACTCAGTGAGTCCAGGACCCACTAAGAGAAAGAAAACCTTGAAAACTCCAAACAACCCCCCAAGCAACAAGCAATAGCTGAAGCATGCAATCCTAGATCTATATGCAAGCGCTATACTAAAGGCTAAGGTGCCACCACTTCCACAACAAACACACACGCGTGGACACAAAGATTTCTAAGTGGGTCGGCCAGTTCCCCTCCGCGAACACCCTGCACTTGACTATCACAAAGACAAGCCGAGCCGGAACATCACTACTACGAACACCCTGCACTAGGCTATCATAAAGACAAGCCAAGCCGGAACATCGTTTACCCCAGGAGCTCCTCGGTCAGTTCACATCTCAGTGGGGTTTCCATCCGAGAGCCGCCAAGTGAGTTCACATCCTAGGCGGGACAACCATGCATCTTTGCTGGTTTTCCACTATCCCGTCGGATAGTACTCGGCCAGGCTAGCAAGGCCCGTTACTCCTCCGAGTCTTCCCATCTAGCAGTCCATTCGCTAACCATAGGGAGCGGGGAACTCCGACCACACCGCCACTAAATCATGAAGGATAACGCGCCACCAGCATGACTATGGATCAAACACCATTATACTTCACACCGCATTGATCCACACTTGATCAAACGCCAACACACCTCCACACAACCTCCGAGAAGTTAGCGCCCTAGAGTGACGGCAAAGCCAGAACTTCTCTAGTCCCATATCTCGTTCACGGTTACAAGCCTCACACGCTTGAACGTCGCTCATGCACGTTCATTATAACTCCGCTTACATGACCTTCCAGCCACGCAACGGGTTTTATAATAAACCGCACATTCGCTCGAACGGTGAAGGAACATGCAAGTGTATCTGAGATCCGGCAGTCCTTTCACCACTCGGTAAGGATGACAAGATGTCCCACGGACATGCATCAAACTGTTACCTCACCCAATGGGTTCCACAGCACTCAGATCTAACACATCTGAGGCTGATACTGCACAGAAACGTTAGTATACACTAGGATCTACACTGATCCGAGCTTCTCTGCATCACACGTTAGTCACACACATACACACAAGCATACAACCTATTCTACCAAGGCTAGTGTTGTGCTGCAATGCAGATCCGAGATCTACACTACACCACGAACAGAAACCGCGATAGTCCCCTCTACCAGACTCACCTCGAACTGGACACAGAACCGGACTACACTACCAAGCGGCCTACCGAGGCTAAGCTCTCTACTCTACACGCCTCACACACTCACTCTTTGGTTTCAAAAGGATTTAGGAATGGAAATGAAGAATGAGGGGGAATGGGGCGGTATTTATAGCCAAAACGTTACCCATGGTAACAACTTAAGGTGTGTAGAATCTGGACTCTTCTTCACTCAGATGCAAGCCACATTTTTACCTTTTGCCTTAGACACCTTCTCATAGATTCTAGGCCTGCCAATTCCTTCTTATCCATAAACATAAGGTGGAAGCTTCTCATTGGCCCAAAACTGTACATTTCTCCTTTCTCCTGTGCTTTTACTGCTAAACTACCCAATTGGAATGCTTAGCTGATGGTAAACACCTCTTTTTCCCTCCAGTGTGGCATAA
This sequence comes from Thlaspi arvense, assembly GCA_911865555.2. Lineage (NCBI taxonomy): Eukaryota > Viridiplantae > Streptophyta > Magnoliopsida > Brassicales > Brassicaceae > Thlaspi > Thlaspi arvense. Next base: position 13,831,148 of record OU466861.1, read on the forward strand.
TAACGGACCTCTCTCTTGGTTGTCAAAGAATCACCTAACCGTACTGCAGTTTTGGCGGAAATGGACATAATCGACCATGAACGGGGCCAACGTGTTTCCTCTTGTTTTCTTTGAGATCTTGGCCATGTTCTTTGATGGATGGACTCCTCTTAGCCTTAGTTAATATTCCTTAGACTCCCGAGCTGTTTGGTTCTTGACCAAGATGGTTCCTCCCCCATCTGACTCATTCTGCAGCTCTTGAACGTCTATCAGGTTGCGCAAATTTTGTAGGTCTCGGTCGAATTTTACTTGGACTACATCTTCTTGCATGGTATTTCCTAGGGTGTTGGCTATCTCCATAATTAATTCCACAATTTTTAAAATTGTACCGAGTGGTCATGCGGCTTGAAATCTCTGTTTGGGTCGGATAGCGCTTTGACGGGGTATTACATTCTCTCCTCCTTAAATAGGATTCGTCCTCGAATCCTCTTCTTCTAGATATCTCCTTTTGGATTTTTGGCTGTCCTCTTTTTTGGTATCACCACTTAATATTGTCATTTGGTATTGCAACCTCTGGTCTTTATTTACCACCATTCGCTTCGTCTCGTACCGCTGCATTTCTGGCTGTCGCCATTCTCCTATGTCTCTTTAAGATTGGCTTTCCATTTTCCTTTTTCTTGATTCGGCTTCCTCCGTTTGATTGTGTAGCTTGTCTCGACCTCATTCTAGATCCACACATCTACCATACCCCCATTCTGATCCCATCTTTCAAATTCTCCTAGATATCCTCGGTCTAATTCCTAAAGGCTTGGACTAAAACGGGAATCGGGTTTTCCTATCTCTACTTCTGGGGATGTATCTCTCACTTACTAGGAAACCTCAATGTAAAATCGTTTCCTCCAAAACCGACTTACCGAGAAATACTTACCGGGCTCACTCGCAAGGACACAATAGGAATACCTAACATCTTAGATCTGCAGAACTTTCACACAACACACGAAAAAGATCTGAGTTAGCACCCATACTTACCTTGGCTTGGGCTCGGACTCGGATCTAAAATTAATACCGACTTCCCTAACTTTTTTGGGAGCCTGGTCTTCGTCCTGCTGGCGAGATACGGAACGAGTGATAGGGCGGTGAGCGGGGTTTGGTGGTCGTGGCTTTCGGCGCATCGAGCAATTCTTTTTGTGGGCTCCTCTCCACCCGCACTCAATGCATGTTTTATGTTTAGGGACGGATGTCCTCAAAGTCGGAGCATTGGGACAGGCGTGGGGTAAATGTCCACCTTTCCCACACTCGCTACACCGTATACCCATCATTACTCTTTATGGTGGCAGAACGCTCATACGAGGGGTTCTCTTTGGAGGTCTTCCTCCCCGGCTTGATTCACCTTGCTCGTATATTGGAGCCGATTCCTTCGGATTCATACTCATTGGTGTTGAACCTACCCCCTCCGTATCTTTTGTCTGGTGTCACCACATAGTTGGGTCCACGAAGATTCGCTTCAGGTATGAATGGCTGTCCAAACAGTTTGCTTATGTCGTAGGAAACTCTCGGGTAATTCTCCGGGTTTGTCTTGCTGTGTTTGTCGGTTGGATTTTCCACAGTCTCCTCTGGGTCAGTTGGAATACGCGCGAGCTCCTCTGTCCAATGGGTTGGTGAATATCTTGGATCCACGAATCCCTCTCCTCCATAGACTTGTTCGCTTGGGTCCGCGTTTTCGACTCGGTCTCCCCATCTTGCGAGATTCTCTTGGACAGTTGCCGTCATGTCTTCAGTGCCGTTCTCCGTGACGATGAAGGGGTAGACATAATCTATTGGGTTTGACTCCGTAGGCATGTATGGATATAAGCCATACCCCGGTACAAAGACATGTGGCATCGGGATGCGAGGTAATGGGTTTGTCAGGATGTCCTAATCCCACGAGTTCGTTGTAGCTTCTCCAGATGATATTTCAATGATCTCCGTAAATGGTACAATGATATCCGGCCCTGAGTTTGGTATTGGTGCCTCCGTGTAATAATGTGCTTCTCCGACCGTCCCTCCATACGACTGTTGGCCGAACATGTAAGTGAATTGGTCTGCCATATTTTCTCCTTCTACGGTGCTTTATCCCGCATATGTATCGTAGTCAGTAATTTCGAAGTAATGCTCTTCCTTTGAATTTGATTCCCCTGACAAGTCTGAGCCATCTGATTAATAACCTCCGCCAAACCACAAATTCCCCTGGTATCTCTCATCCTGCCAGTCCCTCGGCGCCATCTCTGTCTGTCGACAAGAATCTGCACGGTTAGGTTTATCCTAATGGAAAAAGGTTTTCCCTAATACCCCACCTAGACCTACTTTGTGGACGTGACCGGATTCCTAATGGTGCTTTTGCGACTCATTTTTGACTCGATAAAACATTTTTGAAAATGTTTGAAAAATCACATGCCTCCGAAAGCATGATACGGAAACCATACTCTAATACCACCATTTGTAACACCTCCGGTTCGGAATAGGACCAGTCCCGACCGGAGACGCTACAAAACGCCAAGGTTCACTCGATAGGCCAGCCCATCTTAGAACACATCTAAGTTTATGGCCGTCCCGGCAAGTTAGCTCGAACCTCTCGACTGAAGCCTAAGGCTTGTCATTCCGTACTCCAGCCGAGAGTTGTGTAGACTCGGACTAAACCATTTTACCATGGAAGAGACAAAGGTTTTATACTTTTATAAAAACAAAATTTAAGTATCAGATTCCACAAAGAAAAAGAAGAAAAAAAAAACGACACAACCAAAATTAAATACGAGCAAAACTCTTATCTACATCCAAATCGACATATTAGGAAAGGTTTTCTTGATTTTCTTAATTTTCCTAAAAGTCCTGAATATATTTAGGATGGGCTTTCTGAATATAAAAAAACTTCCTAAAAATCTTAAAATTTTTATAGAGACATTTTTAAAGGTGTATCATATGCAAACCACTATCTACTTAATCAATCAAGATAAGCAAAACAAAGAGGTGTGATATCAAAACAATTTAATACAACATATATGAGAAAAGCTTCATGAATATATAAGAAACCTTCTTAAAGGTCTTTCAGAACCAAATCAAACCTAAAATCTACAATTTTCTCCCAGCTCGAAAATCTAATCACTCAATCACCACAGTCACTGATTCAGCTTTTTTTGGCCAAATCGGAGTCTTATATGGCAGATCTGTCACCTATAGTAAACTCTGTGGTGGTAGAGAAGAACACCATATTTAGAAAAGGTTTCCTGAATATATAGGAAAGCTTCATAAATTTCTTCCAAAACCAAATTATACCAAAATCAACAATTTTCTCCCAACTCGAAAACCTACACAGATCTCGTCAATTCAGCTTTTCCGGTCAGATTTGAGTCTTCTGTGCCGGATCTATCGCCATAGTAAACTTTGTGGTGGTAGAAAAGAACAAGCCTGGAATCTGAAATCAGATATGATATGATTCATCTCCTTGATATCAATCTCGAGAAGAAGATCACCATTGATGAGATCCTGAAGGATCCTTGGTTCTCATTTTATATTTTATATTTATTCTTTTTCTTTTAAAACTTTTAGTATTTCTTTCTTCATTTTTTTAGCATTTTTTTAAACAAAAAAATCGATATATTTTTATCAGTTTATAATCATATATAGTTCATTGTTAATTATCAACTATAATCAATTAACTTACAACTGATTAAAGGCCTGTTATATTTTGCTAAAAACACACAATAATTCATGCTTTCTATTTTTTCAATTACATTGATTTTTATCACTTTTTATGAAATAATTTTTAGAATTTAAATATAATCTCTTTTAGAAGCGATAATTTTAAATCTAAATAGATTTATAGGCCACATTTTTCCATATTTCTTTAAGCCTCTAAATATTTAGGGACGACACTACTGCTAAATCTGGTCGGTCGGTTAGGTTCTGGTGTAGGTTTGGTGTTCCAGCGGTTCTTACTCCTCGGCTTTAGGTGGTTCTCTTTTAGTTTATCTCTCCTTTGGTAGTTTCGCCATTTGAGGCCCTCTCTGACTCTTCTCCTCTCTCGCCTCCTTGGCCTCCCCCCTTCTTTTTTGGCATTCACTCTCTCTTTATACTCCTTTTATTCTGATCTGTCCCATCGGTGTAACACATGACGAGAGTAGATATGCTATGGCAGCACGTCTTTGATTTGGAAAGCTCGCCAACTGTCCGAAATATATTCAGGACTTTTAGTGTGTCCTGGACTAAAACAAAATGTATTGTTTGAAATTAATAATAAAATAAAAATATATACTTAAAAATATTTTTTTAAATAGAAAATAAAGTATACTATTGAAGAGAAATCCAATAACATTTTGAGATGAAAAATAGAATGATTGTTCGGGAGCAAATTTTGGAAAGCTTATGTAGAGTGATGTCATAGGCAGACGGATCTGCTGGGGAGATTCAAACTCTCAAGGACGGATCAACCTGAAATGCACAGAAAGAAACAAACGTGGTGAAATAGGAAGGGGTTGCTCTTCTGATTACTCTCAGACGCTCAAATCAGAATAAGGCACGAGACAGGTCGGGAGAGTATGAGAATATCAGGAGAGCGGAAAGGAAAAAGATGCTTTTTCAACTCAGAACGATCTTGATAAAGCTTTGGACGAGTGTGTGTTTTAATAAAGCTAGATGATGGACTGTATCTCTCTAGATTTTCTCCTCATCTTATTGTTGGCATAAAAAAATATTTATAATAGATACCTGATAACGGATCGGATATAGGCCAGGACTTCAGGCTTTTTGGGTCAGACTCTCACTAGTATCTGCTAAAATGTTTTTCTTCACTATTCTTGAATTGACCAAAACTCTTTATGCATGCTGATAAAGAAGGAATTGTTGACTTACTCTGCCTCTTTCTAACTGCCATCATTGCGACTTGATTTGGTAAATGCAAAGCATTTGATGCTTTTTGGATTTCTGCAGCATATGTTTCCCACAAGCTGGACCTATGAGCCACAACGCGATTTATAGCCCAACTATTAGTGATGTTTTCAGTCATTAGAACATTCTTCTATAAAAAAGAAAAAATTGGTTCTATAATTTCGACTAACTATGGTCGATTATATATTTATAAATTTATTAATATACATTTACAAATTCTATCTGGTAAATTGATATTTTTCTAAATTTTGTAATATTTTTAATATAATAAATTATTTTTATAATATAAATAAATATTATATTTATTTATTTTATTACCTTTATGTATTTATATGTTTTAAATCTGAATAAACATTGTATATCCTTTATTTTTTTTTCTTTTTTAAAATTGTAATTTACTATCAAATTTGTTTAACTAACTAACTAAAAATGTATATATAAAAATAAAATAATATATTTTAAGTACCTTCATGCTAATGGCAAATATAATTTATTTTTCTTCACTAAATTGCCACTTGATCCTCTCTTATAATTATATAAAGCAAAATGTCACTTAAAAAAATTATTAATTAATATAATTATTTTGAATTATAAAATTTATTTATTTATCAAATATTTATTATAAACATATGTTTCTAAACCTGTCAAACTATAATCAATAACATTCAAATCCAAACATTACTATTGCTTTAGAACTAAATAAAAAAATATGTTTGAACTATTAAAATATCAATTTGGCAAAAGTTAAATAATTTAATTTTGGTTACTGTAAACATATGGTAACTTAAAATTTTACCACCAAGAAATTTCATTTTCTTACAAAAACTGAAATATCGCATTTCCCATTAAAATCAAAAAAATATTATTTTCCTAAGAAAATTGAGAAATTACTTATTCCCGCCAAAACCAAGAAATTGCATTTTCTCGTCGAACCAAAAATTTCATCTTCCCACCAAAACCAAGAATTTGCATTTTTCAGCAAAAACCAAAAAATCACATTTTTCCGCGAGAACCAGTATTTTTTGCCAAAACCGAGAAATCATGTTCTCTCATCAAAACCAAAATAGTTCATCTTCCTGCAAAAACCGGAAAATATTTCCCGTCAAAACCAAAATAAAAACATTTTTCCACAAAAACCGAGAAATTGCCTATTGCCGCCAAAATCAAGAAATTTTATTTTCTCGTCAAACCAAAATTCACGTTTTCCCACCAAAACCGAGAAATTATATTTTCTCTCGAAAACCGAAAATTGCATTATCTCGCGAGAAATTGCGTTGTCCCGCGAAAACTAAGAAATCATATTTTCTCACGAAAACTAAGAAATTGTATTATCTGTAAAAAAATAAAAATTTGCATTTTTCATCAAAACTAAGAAATTGCTTATTCCCACCAAAACCGAAAAATTTCATCCGTGAAATTTCTGCCATAATAGTCAAATAGTCAAATTGTCATAATAGTCAAATTGTATTCATCCGTGAAAATTAAGAAATCGTATTTTTTCACGAAAACCAAGAAATTGCATTATCTGTCAATTTAAAACATACGGTTTTTGAGTTTCTTATAACATACGGTTTTTTGCTTTGTTATCATGGAAGCATAGTTTATGCTAGACCTACATTTTCTTCAATTATACACATCTCTGTCAAGCAAACATGTAGCTGGACATTTTAATTTTTAATTTGCTATTATTTATTTTTTGGGTTTGGCAAAAAAATAAAATATTTTTTTTGTTATTATTTATTATTTGGACTTGGATTTGGAAAAAAATAAAAACAAATAATTTTTTTATTTGCTGTTATTTATTATTTGGGCTTGGGTTTGGCCAAAAGTTAAAACTAAAATTAACAATAATAAATATATGGATTTTTAATGGGTTTAAATGTAAAAGTTAAAATAAACAGATGAGTTGTATTAATAAAATATTTTGATTGGTGATTTATTTGCTGAAGTGTCATATTTATAAAGCTTAAAAAAGCTGAGGTTTCATCTACAGGAGAGACAGTTGTGTTATATATTTTTAATGTAATAAAATTATTTTATAATATAAATAAGTATTATATTTTTTTATTAGCTTAATTTATGTAATTATATGTTTTCAATTTGAATAAACATTGTATATCTTAAATTTTTTATTTTTCATAATTATAATTTTCTATTAGATTTATTTAGCTAACTAATTATATATGTATATATACGAATAAAGCAATATATTTTTAGTATATTCATGCTAATGGCAAATGTTATATATTTTCTCCAATAAATTGTCACTTGATCCTCCTTTGTAATTATATAAAGCAAAATACCATTAAAAAAAATTCTTCATTAATATAATTATTTTGAATTATTAAATTTATTCATTTATCAAATAAATATTATAAACATATGTTTCTAAGACTATCAAACTATAATCGATAATATTCATATCAAAACCATTGCTATTGCTTTATAACTAAATAGAAAACTTTGTTTGAACTGTTGAAATATTATTTTAGATGTAGTTAAATAATTAAATTTCAGTTACTATAAACATATTTTAACTTGAAAATTTAGCACAGAGGAAATTCATCTTCTTACAAAAACCGAGAAATCGCATTTCCCATCAAAACCAAGAAATTTCATCTTTCCATGAAACTAAGAAAGCGCTTATTCCCGCCAAAACAAAAAAAAAAACTATTTTTCTCGTCAAACCTAAAACCTAAAATTTCATTTTCCCGCGATAACCTGTGTTTTCTCGCTAAAACCGAAAAAAATCACGTTTTTCACCAAAACCAATAAATTTCATCTTCCTGCAAAAACCAAAAAACTCGTATTTTCCTATCAAAACCGAAAAATTTATTTTTCTGCAAAAACTGAGAAATCTTCTATTCTCGTCAAAACCAAAAATTATTTTCTCGTCATACCAAGAATCATTTTTTCCTACCAAAACAAATAAACTACAATTTCCCGGGAAAACATAAAATTGCATTATCTCCCCAAAAATTTATGTTTTCCCATGAAAACTAAAAAATTACATTTTCCCGCGAAAACAAAAAAAAAATCACATTATTCGTTAAAAACTGAAAATTTGTATTTCCCATCTAAACCAAAAAAATGCTTATTCTCGCCAAAATCGAGAAATTTTGTTTTCTCATAAAACCGAAAAATTGCATTTCCTGCCAAAATCATCAAATTCCAATTATCCGTGAAAACTAAAAAATCGTGCGAAAACCAAGAAATTGCCTTATCCGTCAAAAACCAGAAATTTGCATTTTCTATTAAAACTGAGAAATAGCATTTTTTTTTAAATTGAAAAGTTGCATTACTCATCAAAACCGAATATTTTTCCATCAAAACTAAGATATTTTGTTTTTCCATCAAAATCAATTTTTTTTTGTTTTCTCACCAAAACCAAAAATTTACATTTTCTCGTCAAATCCGAGAATTCGCTTTTTCTGCCATAACCGAGAAATTATAGGTTTTCCTACCAAAACTGAAAATCACATTTTCCTATCGAAACCAAAATCAGAAAATAGTTTTCCCATCAAAAACAAAGATTTATTTTTTTCATTTGTTGTTATTTATTTTTTGGGCTTAAGTTTGGCGAAAAATAAAATATATATTTTTTATTTACTGTTATTAATTATTTGGGCTTGGGTTTGATAAAAAAATAAAACATAGATTATTAGAAATAGTATTTGGGTTTTTAATGAATTTAGGTTTAAAAGTTAAAATAAGTAGATTAATTGTATTAATAAAATATTTTGATTGATGATTATTTCTGTTTAGATATCATCTTCAGAAAGCTCCAAAATGCTGAGATATCATCTCTAGGAGAGACATTAGTGTTATTGTTATATTGATTCAATTTGTATAATATATCTGTGTTGTGATTTTGTAAAATCATACTAAAATTTGGTAGGAAAGACGTGACTGGTGTGCTGTGTTTAAGAGAGAGAGAGATTCATAATTGAAAAGGGATTTCGTAAGACTTTTGATATCTTGGTGGGAAATGTTTACTTACCAGCTTCTTTTGCTGACAATGGAATCCACATAAACTTTGACTCTATGCGTCTATAAACATCCATATCAGTGCGTTTATATATATATATATTAACAGAGGTATATTTAAACTGTATGGATACGAATACACCCATAATTTCTTACGAGACAGCTATTTTTTACAGAAAAAACTCGTCTAAATTAACTCAGCAAATGGTACAAACCATTCCACATAAAGAACACAAACATCTATTATAGGATAAACAAATTATTTAATTAACTAATAATTTTACTATTGAACCAAAAAATCACCATTAGGGGTTTGATTAACAGTTATGAGTTTTGGAGAATAAGATTTTTTTATTAATAGAAAGAAAGCGCAGCGATTACAAAGAATGGTATAACCAAGAGGTTATGCCGAAGTGAGAAAGGTGTTTGCGAAGCAAACTAGAAAGCATTGGAGTCTCTGGTTCTTGTTCTGCTGCTCTCTAGAATATATGAGTTATTCCTCTTGGCTTCGAGGTCCTCTTTATTTATAGGGATAAGAGGCCGGTTGCTCCAAGCTCCTTTTTCTTTTTGCCTTTGGCGAATATTTCCATATTCGTGATATGGAAATCTTCTTTATTCTCCGAGAAATATGGAAATTCTTCTTTATCTTCTGACTTGATCTGATGTTTCTGGTCTTCGATAGTTATCTTTAGGATATTTCCTTTAGTCCGAGCGAGGTCGGTGCGGTCTTCATGGTCATGATGGGCTTAGGTTATTGCTAGAGAAAACCTTTTAGGAAATGTGCTCATTTCCCCTCTAACAGTATGTCCCCCCCCCCCCCCCCCCCTCCCCCCGCCCCTGAATGTAAATCAGGTCGGCGGACTTCATGAAGTTATAAATGGGTTTGATCTTGCAATAAGCGTTAGCTCGTCGAGAGCGTTGTTTTGTTATGGTCAGCTCGGCCCGCTTTTAAATGGACTTGACACATGGCGCTTTCTTGGAATTAAATATTAAATACTCCGACCATTTTTAGGATTTTGCTTCCAAGCGGGAAAGTCGAAGGGTTCGCCAAGCGGCGAGATTGCGCGAATCTTGACACGCGTCTTTTTAGGAAACTGTTAATATTTCTTTTTGATTTTATTACTTCACTTCTTCGTCTTCTTGCTCCAGATATCTTTTTGCCTTCTTCGCCGATTTCTGCAATAATCTTCTCCTCGCTGTAGCAATTTTCCCTTTTATTCGCCGATCTTCCTTTAATTTTTTTAATCCATTCAAAAATATGGGGCTAAGGAAGAGAAGCAGGATTCCTTCGCTTGACATAGATATTCCCGATTTTACTACAAGTAAGGAGTCCAGATCAGAGGATCCACCGCAGGATCCGGTGTTTGAAGATACGCTACCAAGCGAGCCTGTCACGGAAGATCCTCAACAAGATCCTGTGACCGAACGAGGAACTCCAGCGGAAGATCCAGAGGTTGGATTGTCGTTCGAGGAGCAAGGTTCTACTTTTGCGTCGGCGAATGAGGATTTTAATACGATGGGTCCATCGAGCGACTCGCCGAAAGGTCCAGGAGGTGCCTGATTTCAATCCTCATGAATTCCTGCTGCGTTTGGGTTGGGATTCTCCAGAAATGCTCAGCGAGTACTTCGCGGCAAATTTGGTCTGCAGTGTCGGGCGAAGCCTAATCAAGGGATGTCGGTGGAGGAGCTGAAGCAATTTTTCTTGCTTCTCCGAGATGGCGCAGCGCTTTATGCAAGGTCTAGGTTTGTGCGCGTCCCTGATCGAATCGTATGACAAAGAATCCGCACGGGAAGGGAATAAGGCTGAAGAGCTGGCGACCAAGGATCAAGAGCTTCATGGTGCTTTGGCGAGGATCAAAGAACTCGAGCGTGAGAAGCTCAAGTTAGAGCTCAAGTACAAATCGCTTGAGATTGAGTCCGCCAAAGAGAAGAGACTTCTCAAGGAGGATCTTGAGAAGCGGGCGGCCGAAGAAACCAAGAAGGCGGCTGTTAAGGAGAAAGAATTCCGAGATCACCAACACACATCAGTTGACCGTGTGGTGGACCTGGTGTATCGGCGTCTACGTGAGTGGTATGATCTCCGCATTAAGTGGATCAAGGCTTTCATGGCGCAAGATCTTGATCTTCATCGGTTAGAGCTCCGTATTGTTGATGCTGAGGCGAGGGCGGATTGATATAAAAAAAAATTAAATCGGCAGGACACAAGGTTTTGATTGAGGAACTTTTGTCCCATTCTGCTACAGCCGATCGTTTGAAGATAGAACGTCATAAGATGAAAGATGCTCCGCTCTCTTCAGATGATTTTGCCGCTCCGACACGAGTTCATATGCGTCCTTCTGATGCGGAGTTGGAAGCAGCAGGGATCCGGTTGCTGAAGCGGCAGAGAGTTCTATAATTTAGTTGCTGCCCTTTTTATTTTATTTTATTATATGCAAAGCAAAACGCTCTTATTTCTAATAAAGCAAAATTTATTGTCGAAATCGTTTTCACACTCGTTGACGAGTTTAGTCCTTAATTTTAAGGTTTTTACAAAGTCAAAAGGTTTTTTTTGTCTTGCGATGCGGGAGCATTCTTTAGGCCTGTGCTGGAGGCAAGATTCATTTGCTCGTCTTACTCCAAACGACAATCAAGATCGAATACCAAGCTTACAGGTTTCACTTCGGCCTGATAGGTATGATCTAGTGCCGTGCGAGTATTATCCTCGGCTTTCGTCTTATCCAGTTCGGAAGTATTTAAATCAGACCGAAGTATCAAATGAGTGGTGATCAGCCACTAATTTTAGTTTTATGCTTGCTTTTTTCTTTTGAATCAAATGTTTGGCCAGAACATTGACTCAGCAAGATGCATTTGCATGAGAAAATATGACTCTACATGCCGAGCTGATTTTATGACCAATCTTTTTGATCAGTGATTTTCTTTGAACACCAAGCTGGTTGCAAAGATAATTTTATTAAGATAGTGACTGAACCCGGAGGTTGCCTACGTACCCAAAGCGGGATCAAGTCATCCGTAGTTCTTAGTAACATGAGTAGGCTTAAATGCCGAACTATATTTTTAAGTATTTTCTTAGATTCATAGAATTGCGAGCTCGCTCAACCGGTTCTCCTTTCATGTCTTCCAATATGTAGATGCCGGGTTTGACGATTTTGATGATACGATAAGGTCCTTCCCAGTTTGCCTCGAGTTTCAGCGGGTTTATGGTTCTTTGTAAGACAAGATCGTGTAATGAGAATCGTCGGCTTTGGACTTTCTTGTTGTAATACCTTGAAACTTGTTGTTGGTAATTCTGAATATGCAGCAAGGCTTTGTCGCGAAGTTCTTCTACGTTGTCCATGGCGTCAATTAATTTTTCTTCGTTTAACTAGGGGTCTTGAATCATTAAGGTTCGCCGAGCACTTGGTACGTGTAGCTCGGCCGGTGCTAAAGCTTTACAGCCGTGAGATAGCGAAAAAGGGGTTTCTCATGTTGCAGTTCGCGGAGTTGTTCGGTGAGACCAGATAACTCCGTCCAGTTCATCTGCCCAAGTTCCGTCTAACTCAGTTAGCCATTTTTTAAGACCGTCGATAATTGTTTTATTAGAGGCTTCTGCTGGCCCATTACCATTGTCTGTGACGATTTCATATGGGAGGCCGTGCCAATATATGATATATTCCCAAACGAAGAGCTGGACGTCGATTGCTTTTATGATGGGGTATATTTTAGCTTCAACCCACTTTGTGAAGTAATCTGTTACTAGCATGATGTGTTGATTGCGTCCTGATTTAGGCATTGGGCCGATCGCATCCATTGACCACCTCATGAAAGGGCATGGTGGAACGGCAGTCTGAAGTAATTCGGTAGGCGCGTTGATGATTGGAGTGTGTTTCTGACATGGTTCGCACCAGAGTACGAATTGTTCACAATCTTGGACCATTCTGGGCCATAATAGGCCATGCTTCTTTATTTTTAACGCTAATTCCCTTCCTCCTGAATGATTTCCGCCTGCTCCATCATGAGTGTCTATCATAACTCTTTTTGCTTGCGCCTCATCGCAGCATCGCAGTATTATTTTATTCGCTGTCCATCGAAAAAGGTTCCCCTCTTCCACGAAATATTGTGCTGCTTTTCTCCGAAGGCGCCTGGCTGCCCATCTGTCCTCCGGGACTGTCCCTTCTAGCATATAAGACTTGATTTTGTCTTGCCAGGGCTGCTTTTGTTGTTCGTTATCCTCTTCCATCGGATCGTCCACTTCATCCTCCTGGTGCAATACCGCGTTGCAAGATCCCTTAGACAACTGAATGCTGAGTTGCTCGATTATTTCCATTGGAATTATCCGACGGAGTGCAGGATCTGTTACAGACGCCAATGCCGCCAGCGCATCGGCAGCAGTATTTTTAGTTCGCGGGATTTTGGTTAGTTCGAAAGAGTCGAATTGCTTTGTTATTTCTTGGACCTGTTTAAGGTACGCGTCCATTCTCTCGTTCTTCGCATCGTAGTCTCCCTTGAATTGGCTGGCGACGAGCTGGGAATCGCAGAAAGCATGGATATGTTTTGCTCCAACTTCTTTTGCGAGTCGAAGTCCTGCCAGTAGAGCTTCGTATTCGGCTTCGTTGTTTGAAGCGGGGAAGCCGAGTTTGAGTGACTGCTCGAGGATTTCTCCTGTCGGTGATTTCAAACAAATGCCGACTCCTGGCCCTTGTTTTGAGGATGCACCGTCGACATATAGGTTCCAGCGGCTCACTGCTGGTGATTCGTTATTTAGTAGATCCGGTGGTATATCGATCATGAAGTCTGCTAAGACTTGAGATTTAGCGCTGGTCCAAGCGCGGTACTCGATATCATAACAAGGACGCCGCTTACTGCCGCTGTTGAGACTGCGATGTAAAGGTATAAAATCTTGTCGTCCTCTGGTTTTGCTAACATTGACGGGGTGGTTAGATAATGCTTCAGCTGCGTGAACGCCTCTTCGCATTTATTATCCCAGTCGAAGCGTTTATTACTTCGAAGTAATTGATAGAAAGGGACACATTTGTCCGTTGAGAGTGAGATAAATCTGTTTAGAGCGGCGATTCTACCGGTCAAGTGTTGTACTTCGTGCGTGTTTTTGGGCGATGGGAGGTCCAGAATTGCCGATATTTGCTTTGCGTTTGGTTCTATCCCCCTTTGAGTTACAACGTATCCTAGGAATTCTCCTGAGGTTACGCCGAACGTGCATTTGTCTGGATTCAACTTCATTCTGTATTTCTCGAGATTTTTAAAGCAATCCCTGAGGTGGCCGACATGATCTTTGGCGATTGCAGATTTGACTAGCATATCGTCGACGTAAACCTCCATGGTGCGGCCGAGCTGACTCGCGAACATCTTGTTGACCAACCATTGGGATGTAGCGCCTGCGTTCTTTTAGTCCAAAAGGCATGACCTTATAGCAATACGTTCCGCAATCGGTGATGAAAGCCATTTTTTCTCTATCGTCGGGGTGCATGAAGATCTGGTTGTACCCAGAGAAGGTGTCCATAAAGGAGAGGAGCTGGTTTCCAGCTGTTGATTCGACCAGTCAATCGATATGTGGAAGTGGGAAGCAGTCCTTTGGGCAAGCTTTATTGAGATCGGTGAAGTCGACGCAGACCCTCCATTTTCCGTTCATCTTTGGGGTTAGCTAACCAGTCAGGGTATTGAACCTCGGTAATTGATCCGGTGCCGAGTAGCTTTTCCACTTCGTCAATTACGGCCTGTGTCTTCTCGGGACCGAGCTTCCTGCGTTTTTGTTTTATTAGTTTAAACGTGGGATCTACGTTTTTCTTATGCGATGTGATTCTGGTGTCAATCCCCTTCATATATTCCATTGACCAAGAGAACAAATGTACATGGTCGCGTAATAGTTTGACGAGCTCTGTTTTTATATCTTCTGTAAGATCACCGCCGATGCTTGCAGTTCTCTCCGGGTGCTGCTCGTCAATGCTTAGCTGTATAACTCGCTCAGGCTTTGGTCTTTTGTGGAAGGGGAGACGTGGATCCAGGTCTTCATTTGCCATGCAGGCGGTTGCCGATCTGATTTTCCTTTCGCTGAGAAGGCACATTCGTGCTGTTGATTGGTCGCCCTGCAGTGTGAATATTCCGATGGGAGTTGGAAACTTGATGCATTGATGGTACGTCGAGACGACGGCCTTCATGGCTTGGATCCATGGAGTTCCGAGGATGACGTTATAGATGGTCGGCCGGTTGATGACTGCAAATTCCGCCTTTTTTATCATGTCGCCGACATAAGTAATTAGATGTATCAAACCAATACTGTAGGAGGTGTCGCCTGCGAACCCTGTCAGTGGTTTCTTTATCGCTATTATCTTCTTTTCGTCAATGTTCATTCTTGACAGAGTATCCTTAAAGATGATGTTGATGGTACTCCCGCCGTCGACCAGAGTTTTGGTGACTGTGCTTTCGTGAATCTGTAGGGTTATGACTAATGGGTCGTGGTGCGGTTCGTGCGCGCTGTGCTGATCTCCTGTCGTGAAGTCTATCGGTGTTTCATATCTCAGGACGGGTGGATCTCGCTTCGCTCCCTCTGCCTTTTCTTCGTGCTGTTTTATTTCTTCTATCGAACTGGGATCGTTGAAAATTCCTCCTAAGATCATGCAGGCACCGTTAGGTGTTGCTTGGATGTGTTCTCCCGTGGGTGGATTCGCGGTAGTCGAGTTGGTATGTTCGCCAAGAGCGGGTGTCTCGGTGATGTCGTCGTCGATCGGGAGACTCATCGCTTCGGCTTCTCTTGCTGTTTTTTTTTAAGAATTTATTCTCCTAGTCCCCACAGACGGCGCCAACTGTTGAACCATAAAATCACCACTAGGGTTTGATTAACAGTTGTGGGTTTCAGAGAATAAGATTTTTTTATTAATAACAAGAAAGCACAGCGATTACAAAGAATGGTATAACCAAGAGGTTATGCCGAAGTGAGAAAGGTGTTTGCGAAGTAAACTAGAAAGCATTAGAGTCTCTGGTTCTTGCTTTGCTGCTCTCTAGAATATATGAGTTGTTCCTCTTGGCTTCGAGGTCCTCTTTATTTATAAGGATAGGAGGTTGCTCCGAGTTCTTTTTCCTTTTTGCCTTTGGCAATATTTCCATATTGGTGATATGGAAATCTTCCTTATTCTCCGAGAAATATAGAAATTCTCCTTTATCTTCCGACTTGATCCGATGTTTCCGGTCTTCGATAGTTATTTTTAGGATATTTTCTTTAGTTTGAATTAGGTCAGTGCGGTCTTCATGATCCTGATGGACTAAAGTTATTGCTAGTGTAAACCATTTAAGAAATGTGCTCATTTCTCCTCTAACACTCACCTTATTAGATATTCATAAAAAATAAAAATGACGCCTGATTGATAGATAACCAATAATGGTACGAGTTTTTTAGCGGTAAACTAGAACTATAAAGAAAAAGTTAAGCGATAGGCGATAAGTTACAGCTTTGCTTTAATTGTACTTACAATTTTATTTTTAAAGTTGTACAGCTTTGATTTAATTTTCTTTTATTGGTGGAAACAAAAACTTTATATGGTGTTACCAATAGCATGGTAGTTTTTTTTTTGTTTTTTAATAGCATGGTAGTTTGTTAACGCTTACCTCTTAATTTTCTAAACTAGATAGTTAAAACAATACAGTAATACGTAGCATGGTAGTTTGTTTTACAGTTGTGGGACGTGTAATCAAAATTCAAACTTATATAACTTATATCATTCTTTTCTTTACAGTACATCAAATCAAAAACAAAAGCTAGTCGTATAAATGTTTTAAAAGCATTTATTTAATTTTCATCATAAATTATAAATGACAAGTTGACTACAATGTAAACCCTTTTTCAAAAAAAAGAAAAGGTTGACTTCAATTAATATTGGCAATTATAGAAGCTAGATATGAGTTCTTTTAGTGAGATCCTACATACCTTAAAATATAGCACCAGTATTGTAGATCTGGTTCTTGAGGCTCTTTAAATATTTTATTATTAAAATTTTGTTAGAATCGTTTTTATAAGAGCATTTTCAGCTCTTACATACTCATTTTGAATATGTAACAGATAAAATATTATTATTTAATAATAGTTAAATGATTAATTAATTTTTATTTTTAAAATTAAATTCAACTAACTATAAATTAACATGTGTAAAAAAAGTATGTCAAATTATCTAAATATTTCTCAATTGAGAGACGATTCTACTCTCTCTTCTTTTTTCTTATTTTATTATTTTTTAAATCTGAGATACCCCTTAGTATATCACTGATGGAGGTAGTCTAAACTCCTCTACGAGAGTTGATTCTATTGACACATCATTTTTTTTTCTTTTTATTAATATGCCATATTATTTAGAAACTTCTCTCCAATAATAATACTCTAAGTAGTATACAAATCCAAGAAAACATTGAACATTATTGGTTCCAAATTTTACACTTTTGATAGATCGTGGATTCAATTTCAACCTCTTCTTTTATGTTTACAAAAAAAACTTGTGTAAAATTTAAAGCGTGTTTACTTCTCGTAACTCATAATTTGATTATAGCAATCGTACTAGACCAAATATTATATTGCTTTTTTATGCGAAGATATTTGTGTTTCAAAGTCTTGCATTTTATATCTTCTATATATTAATTGAGAAGTATTTTTAGAGAGCAACCTTAATTTTGTAAGTAATTACGGTGGTGCCATTTTGCTGATGTGTCACCACCATATGACTTCTCAGATTTGTTTTAGAAAAAAGCTTCTCTTACTAAAATAATTACATCATGTGCCACTCATATTAATTGCTTGAACCATAATTTATATCAGTCATATATACATAATTTAGCATTTAATTATAAAGATGTTCTTTTTATTTATATAGTTTACCAAAAATAACATCATATTAATTATTTTTTTACACTATGTTTCTTCTCTTGCTTTTATTTAAGTTTATTTTTGTAAAAACATAAATCATCACATCATTTATATAATAAAAATATATAGATTTTATTGTACATATGTTATAATTTGAATTTTTTAAAATGAATATAAATCACTCAAATGATGAATAAATATTGGTATGTTTTAAAATTTACATACTGGAAATGAGAAGATGTAGATGATTCAAAAATCATTATAAAAAAATACAAAAAAGATATTAAAAATTTAGTAAAGTACAAAACTTTATTTAATAGTCATAACATTTATAAAAAAATTGCATAATATATATTTTTAATAGAATCATCCCTTATATATTAATTGAGAAATATGTTTAGAGAGTATTCTTAATTTTGTAAGTTATTTACAATGGTATCATTAACACCAGAATCATTCTCAGTAAATATATAAAAATAAACTTATGTTACTAAATTAATTATATGTTCTGCCCACTCACATTAATTTAGTTGTACAATAGTTTTTTTATCAATTATTTATATATAAATCAGCATTTAATTTATTAAGATATTTGTTTTTTACCAAAACTATATCATATTAATTATTTCAAATAAAGTATTATCTTATTATCTTATGAAAATTTGCTAATTTTTACACTGGTCCGACTTATGACTGACAAAATTTATTAATTTATAGTGATGAGGTTCTACTGTAGTTTGCTTTAAAAAAAAAGAAATTGATATATTTATGACTGGTCTTTACAAGTTAACCTAACTATACAGTTATATCGTATAAAACAATATTAAACTCTATTATAATATCATATAATCAATATTTTTAAAGAAGCTAATTATAATAAATTTTATATATCACATTATTTTTTATATAATGAATAATAGCAAAGACGTATCAAAACTCTAAACATATTTATAACATCTTAAATTTAATATTTTATTTTATTATGTATACACTATACTTTCAACCTACAATTTATCATATATTCAATTATTCACATGCAAAATAAAATCAAATTTGTTGTGTATGAAAACTTTGACAAGATGAGTACTGGTAGTTTACTGACATTGGTATTGTGATATGTGATTGAAAGTTATGGAGAATTGAATGAGAACCTTATGATTTCTAAGTTTCACATAACAAATATAATTTATATCTTTGTCATATATTTTTCTTCTATTATATAATATGTGTTATTTTTTACTAGGTGGGCTTACACAGATTCTATTTTCCAAATGTTCTCGAACTCTATTTGATTCTCAAATTCTGAAAATACAATTATTCAAATAGATATACAAAGCAATGTCCTATAATTATTTATATGTACCGAAATCATTACTAATATATACTGTATTCTATAAATAGACAAACTTCTGAAAAATGGCCATTGATAACATATAAACAATTCTAAAAATCAATCGATGCTTTTATATTCAGTTGTTAGTAAAATGTTATTATATTTTAGACAATATTTTTTGATTAAAGTTTTTGGAATTAGCTTCTTTTCTTTTACAAAGAGAGTTATTTACATGAATTTATGGTTATAGTTATAGTTTTTCAAATTAAAAACATAAAAATTATATCTTTCTTTAATTCATTCGATATAGTAGATAAATAACAAACATTTTAACTAATAATATATATATTAAAAGAGAAGTATTTTTAAAAAATCACCTTAATTTTGTAAAATATTACAGTGGTGCCATTTTGCTGATGTGTCATCACCAGAATTATTTTCAGCAAAGTTATAAAAAACAGACTTATATTATTAGATTAATTATATGTTATGCCACTCACATTAATATGGTTATTCATTAGTTTATATCAATTATATTGATGATGATTCATCAAGATATTCTCTTTTACTATTTCTTACCAAAAATATATCATATTAGTTATTTCTTTAAATACTATATTTTATCTCTTATTTTTGTAGAAAAATAAATCATCACATCATTCATATAGTAAAATATATATATATATATATATATTTGTGTTATAATTCGAATTTCAAAAAACAAATATAAATTACTCAAATGATTAATCAATAAAAATATGTTTTAAAAGACTAAAATTAAAAATAAGGATGTGTAGATAGATGATTTATAAATCAATATAAAAATACATAAATGATTAAAAAAAAACAGGAAGCTTAATCTAATATATATTATTATTATAATTATTTTTGGTTTCATATGGTTTTAAAACCATAAAAATTAACCAAATAATATAAATATTTACACTAAAAAAAGTTGAACTATAAAAAAATAGTTGAATATGTTAATAGAATATAATATTATAAATATTTTATTTGATTAAAAAGTTAAAGTTCATATATTTTTAATTTATAAAAAAAACTTGGTAAAAAATTAAAATATTTTTGTAAGGATATTATATAATAATTTAAATAAAATTTTAGATATTAAAAATATTTTTATTGAATCAAAAAGTTAAGAATGTATAAATATTGACTCAGTTATATATAATTTTAGATAATTTATTAAAAATAGTAAAAGAAATATAATTTATTTGTATATAATCCTTATGTATATTTAGTATTTAAAATCAATTTCACATTAATTTCTTTTCTTAAAAGTTAATACTTTTATGACTATAGTTTTTGAGAGTTAATTTAAATATGCATTTACATTTTTATAAGAAATATTAAAATCGATTAATAAATCTTATAATCAAATTTTATTTTTACAATTTTAATACTCTCTATTTTAAAATATAAGTTGTTTTGCATCAAAGCACAAAGATTAAAAAGCAACTTTTTTTATAAAAAAAGTAATCATTTAGTATATAAATTAAATATAATTTAACTAATTATGAAAAACTAAAAAATATAGTCGGTCACATAGTATTCATAGGAAGTAGTAAAAAAAATGAAAACAACTATATTGTAAAACAAAACAAAACCTCAAAAAAAACTAATAGTATGAAACTGAGGAAGTAGTAAAAAAAATTTATTATTATCATAACGCATTAGATACTTAATAATTTAATCAAAATATACTCTTCTATTTTTTATGAATTTTAAGATCATGTTATAAATCATGGGTTATAGAAAATATAAAGAGCGACTTCGTATTTCTATCCAGATTGTGCATATATATTTAATTTTTTAAACTAATTTACATTAAAATTAAATTACCCTATATTGCATAAAATAAACAAAAATTTTTTTTTGTCAATATTACAGCATAATGTTATAAATAACTCATATAAAATTAATTATATTTTGTTATATGATTTTAAAGTTATACTATATTAGATAAATAAATATTATTTCACCCTGCATAAAGTACAGATTATTACTTAGTTTAATTATTATTCAAGAGTCAAAAGTAATTTAATATACACAAATATTGGACGTTGGTGAAAATGCTAAATCATATCATCAATCATGGGATATAAAAAATTTATATGGTGACTTCGTATTTCTATCCAACTATATCATGTGATATGCATGATATTTAATTTTTAAATTAATTTACATAACAATTAAATTATCTTATATTTTATAATAAATCTATATTGTCAATGTTATAATATAATATTATATAAATTTTACATAAATTTTATTATATTATATTATATAATTTTAATATTATATTAAATTTAAAGAAATAATAAATATTTTACTCCGTACAGGAAGCGGGTTATTACCTAATATATATTATAATATCTTAAGAAGAGGAAAAGTAAAATAAAAGCAATGTGAAACAGTGTAAGTCCACTTAGATTAAAAATATGAATCTGCCATATCTTTATAACCTCGACTTAAATATAGAAATCAAGAATCATGTACATATATATGCATAATATTTTAAGAAATGAGTTTAGTACTCTCAAGTGCACACTTTGTTTTACACTGAGAAAAGAAATAGAGATGTTCTTTAGAAAAAAATACTGTTAGACCGAGACTAGTCAATTAGTTTGTCGTAGTACTACTAGTAGTACCGTTCGTCTCATAGACCATGTTTAAATCTGAAAATATGAGTATACATATGAATTATAGACGACTAAAAAAGCAAATTGTTTATTGTTTTTCAACTTAGATATTGACAAAGATTTTCTTCTACTCGTGATGGGTCCGAAATTTTCGAAACATACAATAGCGCTTATGTAATGTCCAGATCACTTTCGATGTAGTTCTAACATATTTTCATACATTTTGTTTCTTTATTTTGGGCAAAATTTTCATACATTTTTAATATGTGATTTTTGTTTCTGTTATGCCGTTAGACTTTAGAAATGTTACCAATTTTATTATTAAACATATCGACTAATTCTAGAAACTACCAAAAATATTTTCATCCTTTTTACTCTTATGCGTTGTGAAGACTATTTTTTTTCCACTGTATCACATTTTCAAAGTACTTTTAGTAAAAATCAAAATATAGCCATACAAGACTTCATGAAATATTAGCCCTTTTTATATATAAAAAAGACTTCGTGAAATATATCAGAAAACCAAAAATATTTTGTATTATATAAAGGAAAATTCTATAAAAATACATCAACTAAATTTCGCAAAGCTTTTTAACACCTAACTTATTTTTATATCCAGTTTATCACTTTAACTAATTTTGTTTTTTGTCCAATTTAATATCTAACTTATTTTTGTAACCAGTTTAATACCTAAAAAAAAAGGACCAAAGCAGCATATAAATCGCCTTTCAAACCAAATAGAGTGACTCGAGGTGAAAGGACAATAACATGTGGCACTTGTAAGCGTGAATTTGGAGCTTGGGAAAAGCCACATCTTACCTCTCTTGATGTTGAACCAAAGCATTCAAATACACCATCTGAAAATGAACACATGAAATTTTTCTATTATATAATTACAAGTATGATATATATATATATATATAACGTATATCTTCCCTAGCCCTTTTTAGAATAATAAAAAAAACGTATATCTTCCAAGAAAACCAAAATGTGGAAATATAGCATTCGGTTTCCGCTCTTCTCGGTGTAATGTGAAATCCGCGTAATGTGAAAGACATTACTCTTGTAATCTTGTGTCGTCTTGGGTAAAAGACAAGAAATGCTGTTGTATCCAAAGACAATACGACAGAAGAAAACAAAAATACTTTAAGAGAATGAGACTCTGAACAACGAGTGAGACCCAGTACGTACGTAAACTACAGAGCCTTGGTCACTGCACGAAACCCTAGAGTCTAGAGAGTATAGACTAGGGTTGTTCATTCAGCAGATAAAATAAAGAATTTTGAAAAACATATTTGAAAAAACATATTCTACACATTATTTAAAAAGTAGAATTAGTAAAAATTGCTGATGTGTCACACTCACAATCAAAGTTAGTGTATTGTATTGATGACATATAAATGTGACATGTCAAATTTCCTAAAATAAACGAAATGTTTTGATTGGCTGAATTAAAATTAAAGAAACTTGAAATTAAACATAACTACACTAGATTATAAATAATTTTAAAGTAAAAAAAAAGATAATTATTATGATTAATTTTTTTACATATATTCATAATTAGATAAAGTATCAGTACAAAAAATTTACAATACATATACATATTTATATATTATAATTTCATATTAAAAGAAAAAATATATAATATTAGATTATCCAATAAGATAGTAAATATTATATATATTAATAATGTTTAAAGTATGATATATTCTTATTTTGTAAAGTTATTAATTTATGAAAATTTATAATAATAACATCTAAAAAAGTTTAAATTAGATACATTATTAAATAGTATAATTTAAAATAAAATAGAATCATGATACAATAATTTAACGAATAAAAAGATTTTAAAATAATAAAATAATAATTAACTTTTATTGAAAGTTTTAAAAGTAACATAACTTAAAATAATTTGTTTGTTCGAACCATTACTTATTATGGCAAATGAATAAAGTATATACTAATTATTACTATTTTATAGTATTAATATGACCATATATTTATATATAATTTTAACACTTTTTATACTGCTGTTTTTTTAAACTTACATAGTTTTGTTACCATCACATCTTTTCTCTTATCATATTTTACATAAAAAGAAAAGTTTATATCATATTCATATGTATATACGCATTTTCATTGTATATCGAGAATTTAAGATCATAAATAAAATAAAAATAATCGAATGAAAGAATAAATGATAATAAGATGAAACAAATATAAATAAGAAGTAAAAACAAACATAAATCTTTACAGTTTTAGTTTTTCGTAAAAATATTGCAGTTTGTTTGACAAAGTTATTTAAAAAATCTTAAAAAGATGCGTTATTTTTAATGAACACATGTATATACCAAATTTTATAATACACACTTGCTTTTATAAAAATATGATTTCACAAATTTTATAACAAATTCTTATTATAATTTTTATTAAAAAGGAAAATTACTAATGGATTATCTAATGTACTATATTTATCTTCATGGTAAAGTGAAATCTTATATTTTAATTTTTTTAGAGTTTTTTTGTATTTTTTGTTAATATTTAATTTAATTTTTAATTTGAAATTATATATCACAAAACGCAGAAAAATAATTTACCAAAAAAAAAAATCGCTGAAAAATAAAATTTTTTGATTTGATACTAAACGATAGAAATGATTTTCGTGATTGTTGATAAAAGTCAAAAATTGTATTGTGTAAAAACATAACGTTTACGAAAAATATAAGAAAAATAACGAACACCTAAATATTACAATTTACTTATTTTTAGCTCATACTTACATGCATATATATACATATTTATTTCTTTTATAAAATTCAATCATAACATATTATATATATATGTATATATATATTACAAAACATATGCATTGCTATTTTCTTTTAACACATGAAAGCCATACTCGTTTTTTCCACAAATGTGCGTATGAATATAAATATTAATTATGCAAAAGTCAAACTCTCATACGAACTTGTCGTCCATGAAATTTGTTTACCTCGATTACAGTGCAACCATCTACCCGCTTTTAGAATAAGTAAAAATAGTAAAACCTAATTTGGTTTAATTAACAATAGATAAAAATATATATATTATGTACGAATAAAGTATCATCAATATACAATATTAATCATATATTAAACATATAAATTATTTTATAGTCTGCATACGGTACGGGCCGATTACCTAGTAACCATTTATATTTATGTCTTATCAAATAGTTCGAACACTGTGAGTGACTACTAGAAAAAAATTTCGTGAAAGTGTGCAGCTAACTTTAACGAATTTTTCTTCTAATTTTAACAACGCGTCAAATATTTTAACTGTCTAATCATCTAGGAATCTCTACCTCATTTTTTTTTTATTAATGCGGAACCAGTCTTTGATAATATATTTTTAAAACATATTTCATTCACCCCCAATGGATCGAGCTAAGAGTGCAAGGTTTAATCTCCTTAATTCAGAGAGACCGAGCCAATGCGCCACAAAACCACCAACGACTTAGTAGTTAGTAGTGAGTGTACTCATCTAGACTTTCAATATACCGATTTAAAAGTTAAGTTATTTGATAATAATTAGAAAATTTTCGGTGTAAGTGGCAGATATTTAGAGTCTAATGTGGGATAATTTAATTAAATGAAAAAAAAATTCAAATCATACTTTATAGTTAATATGCTCCCCTAATAAGTGATATCCGGTTATATTTAATTTCTGGTTCTATAAAAATATTAATAAACGTAGTGAATATAATATTCTTTTATTATTTTCGGTGGGGTTTACACTTTTGTAGAATATATTGGATATTGAGGATAAAAGAAGTTGAAAGCTCTATATGACAGGCATATGCGCCTCCTTTAAGCAGTCCATGAAGTTTCACTACTTTATATCTCTCTCTCTCTTCCTTCTTCCTTTGTTCCATAGAACCCTTCATTAAACCCATTCTCTTCTCTCTTTCACTCTTACATTTGTTTAGACAATCTAAAGATCTCTTTAGCTTAATTTTTGAAAGACAATGGACCAAAGCAATGCTCTTCTCACTTGGACTTACTTCTCTCATGGAAAGGTGAACATTTTCGCTTCCTCTGTTTTTTTTGCTGTAACTTGTAAATAGTAGTGATGGTTTTATTTGCTTCTTCTTTTGTTGTTTCGCTGTTCTGCTTAGATCTACGGATAATGCATCTCCAAAACCACAAATTTCTTCTGAGTTTTCTCTGTCGCCTGTGTAAAAAAAACAAAACCCCTTAATTTTACTCAATTGCAGATTTTTAAAGTCAAAATTTCATAATGGTAACTCGTAATCTGCAACTGGGTTACTAATATCCTTTCATGGGTTTTGAATTAAACTTAAAGTCACCATTTTTGTAGCTTAATTTTGCATAATGGTTGTTCTTAATTCTGCAATTAGACGACTTTTCCTCGATGGGTTTTGAAATCGGAAATTTTAGAGTTTGATATTTCGCATTTTGGAATGTTAATCAGCTAAAAAGACAAGCTTTTGAGGAAATTTTGCTGTTGATTGCACCTTAAACCCTAATTTTGATATGAATCTCAAATTTAGGGGTTTTCAATGTTCCTATGTTTATTTTCTGATTGTTTTTTCTGCTAAATTGTTCAGACAACGGAAGAGCTAAGACAAACTCTTGTCTACACGACAATGGAGCTAGAACAAACGAAGCTAGTGGCTCAAGAAGAGCTAAAGAAGAGAGATGAACAATTGATTCATCTCGAAGATGTTCTAACCAAAACCCTCAAAGAAAGAGACGAAGCTCTGGAGAAATGTCATAATCTCCTCTTCGACAATCTCTTGCTTCAACAGCAACAGAAACAGAATCATATCACTCCTCCTTTATCAGGAGCTTCAAGCATTGAAGACGAGCAACTTCAGCCGCAGCCGCAGATTCAATCCAACAAGAGCTTCTCGTCTTCAGACACTGAAGAAAGCATCATGTCACCGTCAGTGGTCGATCCGGTGAAGATGAACCAAGCATCTCAGGCTGAGATAATGGCTACATTGTTGCTGGAAAAGCCACTGCCTGAAAAGGGAAATCTCTTACAAGCTGTTCTCAAGGCAGGTCCTTTGCTTCAGACACTTCTCTTAGCCGGTCCTCTGCCTCAATGGCGCCACCCGCCACCGCCTCTGGAGACCTCTGAGATCCCTCCGGTGACCGTCTTACCACCGCAGTTTCAGATCCCGGTGGTCAACAACGGCTGTGGGAATTCAAACAAGAAAAGAGCTTTGTCAATCTCAGATGGGTCTAATTCAGAAACTAAGTATCAGAAAGTTTAACAAGAAATTGGGGACTGATCATCTATCCTTGCTCAACAAAAATACTAATAGTCTTCTAATATATACCATATACAGATCATTTTTTTCTTTATAGTATTAATCTTCACTTAGGGTTCTAGTGAAAGTGATATTTTTAGTCAGTTTTATGTAGATAGAGCTTGATGTTTCCTTTTCTTTTTTCTTTTAATTTGTGGAGAGTATCCATGTAGGGTTTAGATCTAGAATGTTGATGGGAATGAAACTCCCCTGGTTAACCAAGTGAGAGAGTTTTGCTATTTGCTTGTCTTTTGTTTTCTTGGTTTTTTTTTGGCTTAATGATTTTTGTTTCCTAAACCCAATTTCACATCATGTTTTGGCTCCAAGAATGTAAATCAATTGTGTTTTTTTGTTTACTTCTATTTGTAAAATACGAAAATCTAAAGCTAGAAAGCTAAATGGTGATGTATGTTTGAATGTTTAATTTAAGATTTCTAAGAAGTTAATGATTTGGGGGTGCTTAATTGATTCAGAAACTTCAAGGTTATATTCATTACAAAAAGTTTTGTTTAAGGTACTTAATGTAATATTAAATATTGTGTGGAAATATGAAGATGGGTGGGAAATGGGAACCGGAAATTCTATGGGTAAGCCAACAACTAATAGCCGGATCTTTGATGCTTTATAATTTTTGGGGGTTTGGGTGGGTCCTAAAGATCTAAAACCGGATCTCTTTGTCTATGTGCTAAAAAGCTAGGGGTGGAAAAATTATCATATGGGCCTTAATACATACATTATATAAGTCGAGATTCAAGATTCTATTTGGATCTCTTAAAATTCAGATATGTAGAATCTAAACTGATTAATGAAACTGATGTCTCGTCTTGGCTCCCGAATCAGTTTAGTCTAAGTCGGAGCGAATTTCCACTGGTCGAATTCTTTTTGCAATGGTAAGAGAAAAACAAAATTTCGAAACATTGGTGTAGTGTTTTTTTTTTATTAGTGAAACTGAAAGTGGATGCGCTATAATTATAGTATCATATACTTAAAATTCAAAAGCAAAATACATGAACATATATTCTCTTCTGTAGGCATTTAATTAATATATGTCCAAGTACTGGTTATGATTTATTATGCTTAAGGAAAAAGTTAAGAGTGATCTATATAGATTGTATACTCTATTAATTGGTCTTTTCCTTAAAGAAAAAGATCAAAACTTGGTCTTGTTTAAAAATTATTTCAAGACTATTATAGTACTTATTTTTCTTTTTTCAGACAAGAGAATTTTGATTGTACAAAATATTGGTTTTTTTCTCTTTCCATGACTTACAATGTCATGATTATGTTTATTGTTTTTTTCTTTTCTCTGGAGATGGTAAAGAAAAAATAACAAAAACAAAATTTACTTAAGGAAAAAACATATACAAACTATTATATTATCATTACGGGAGCCAGATGAACATATTATTAATATAGTGTTTGTATGCTTTAATTTATTTGTTGTAATTAGAATGTAAAACCGTATTTTGTTTTTTTGAATCACATTTTGTTTTAAGTTAGTAGTGTTGAAATTAGAAGTTTCGTATCATTTGTCTATTATATTTTGTTAATTGAGAATTTCATTTACATAGATTTATAAAATGTAAGTAATTCAAATAATTTATAAAATTAGATAACTCCACTCTGTGTGTAGAACAGACTAAATCCTAGTTTTTATTTATTTGATCCATTTAAGATAAACGAATAGTTTATATAACAATTTTATTATATGTTTATGACTATTTTAGTAAAGCTGCTATTTTAATTTTATGTAATTATAAATTCGGATTTCATATTGTAGAGGGGAAAATGCGCATATTCTAAAAAAAGCTTTTTACATTAATTCAAACTTACAAGAAAAAATGACATGATCACTTGAAATCGTTTTGTTTAAATAAAAAAAAAAATTTAGTATAAAGAAAACTTTATAAATCTAACAATCATGAGATTTTCCTATTCAGAGAAGGAAATGAGTTTGATGAAACTGACCTCCTATCCATATAAATAGAGAAGGGTATCATAGCTTGGAATCTAATCCGAAATACCTAAGAGAGAGCAGCAAGAGAAGACATTGATCATTCTAAAAACCTTCTATTTAAACATTTAGGTACTTTTACTTTCACCTCGACTGAAGCCGTTCGTTGTAATCTCTGAATCCAAAACTAATAAAAATATCTTATTCTCTAAATTCCTAAACCGTTATTACTTATTCGATTAGGTGATTTTTTGGTTGAACAATTGGGCCGTCTGTGGGGACTAGAGAATAAATTTTTTTTTAAAAATTCTAGGGTGAAGGATGACCAACAATGCTGATACCGAGACTCACAATCAGCAACCAGGACTCGATGCCGAGGGGAACCTCGTTGCGTCATCAACCGACGATTTAACTAAACCAGGGAACATACAGAAGACGAAGATCGAACGCGTTAAGAGCCACCTCCGACCATATCCACCTCAGTCACCTTGCCCGATTTGGTCTCTCTGATGCAATCCATCCTGCAACCGATGCTCCAAACATTGTCCGACAAGTTCGACGTCATGAGTGGACGACATAACCAATACGACGAGCAACTCAACTCGCTTGCCATAAATACCAAGGGGAAGCTTACTCCAATAGTGCAACATCTTTTCAGGACCTCCCCCCCCATCCCCTCTAGCCAGATCTGGACAACGGCAGCCATCAGAGGGATCGAGAACTCAAGCTGCCCTAACAAGACTAGCACCGACGTGGCCAGCCTGCAGGAAAAATTTGACGCAATTGGATCTAAGGTGCACCAAGCTACGACCTCGGCTCCACAAATCTCAAAAATTCTGCCTGACACACATTGAAGCCCTTTTGCTCCATGCATCACTGGCGTCCGCCTCAGACCCACGATAAAACTGAAATTAAATTACTATACCGGGGTGGAGAATCTCCAAATCTGGCTCATCAGTTTCCAGATCGCCATGAATAGGCAGCAGTTCAGTTCTCCCAAAGAGAGAGAAGCAAACTATTGTTAAACCTTTGTTGAGTACCTCAACAAAGATGCATTGAAGTGGTTCTCTAACCTCCGCCCAGGTTGCATCAAACACTACAAAACCTCTCCACGACCTTCTTGAAGCACTACTCAATTTTGATAACCAAGCCGACAATCAACCTGCTCACCTTATCGTAAGGAAAGAATGAGTCGCTTTGAGACTACAACGAGAAGTTCAAAGAATCCGTCTTATCTTATGTGAAGTTCCCCGAGGAGTTAGGTCTGCAAGCCCTCGAAAACGAACGATGGTACCAGTCTGACTTCAAGGATGAGCTATAAAGGAACCCGCAAGGAACACGATACCACATTGCAACATTCATCAAAATTGAAGAAAACAAGAGACTTCCTTCCCTGCTCCACACATCTCGGCTTGAGGCTCTCTCTTCAGGAGATTCAGACCCGACAGCTTGCATTAGCTCGTCTACGATAGGCCTGACCAATCGACACAATGAGCTAAATTGCTCGAAGTTTAAGGGAATGACCCAACAATTATCAAAGCAAAAATCATCGAGACAATAAAGAAGGTGTAACCTGCAAGGAGGAGCGAAATCCTCATTCGAAAAGATGATATCACTAATGGCATCACCTTTCGCCTCCTACTCTGCTTTAGCCATCTCGAAAGAAGCAATTGCACCGTCAGAGATTTCCCAGCCTCGATCAGTAAGGTATGACAAAACGTCATCACTTATCTGCTCCCCAATAATCAACCTTTCAACGGTATCCCATTGATCCAATGACTCATGAACTTCTCTACGCGAGGACCATACCATGCCAACGCATTACAGTGAACCTCCTCGACGATGCGATGAGCCATCTTCTTTTGAGATTGACAAAGCCTTACCATTTTGGCAGCCACCTTCTCCGTATTAAAAACAGCTTCTCTTTCGAGAACCTCAAGTCTTAACTTGAGCTTGGCCTTTTCATGTTGAAGTTGATCCGTGCCCAACAGTTTGAGCTGCAGCTCTTTGTTGGCGATATTGAGCTCCAAATTCTCAAACTCGAGCTGCTTCGCACGCTTATCAGCACGTCTAAGCGTTTTAGCTTGTCGGAAGATCGCTCAGTCACTGAATCTCAGGTCACGACCATACAGTCATACGAGCTAGAAATCATCGAGTAGACCTCCATTGCCTGTTAAAGAAACCAGTGTGGTTAATTTTATACACAATAAATCAAGGAAATAGAACAGAAAGACTGGGTAAAAGAACAACGAACCTGAACTATGGGATGCGACGCCTCAAAGAAGGTCTCAAGAATCTTCAGCTCCTCAAGTTTACAACCTCACCTCGGGTTAGGTCTGTTGTTCCAAGCCAGCATGGTGGAAAACCTCTTGTCGAACATAAAAGGCGTCGACTGGTTACACTTCACATGAAATGAGTTAGAATTATAACCGATCTGATCTTCTAACCCGGACTTGACATCGGCAGCCTCCTCCGGTGCCAGAGGAACATCCGGATCCTGCAGGATCCTCTTGAAACCAGTAGCAGAAGCATTAACATCCTCTTGCTGGAAACTTCCTTGAGGATCTTTGATACGATCCTCAAAGGCTGAGGTTCATTTTGGTGAAGGATGGAGGCTGAAAGCTGGACTAAAGTCACTCTTTTTCAGCCGGTCGGATGGA
Organism: Thlaspi arvense; assembly: GCA_911865555.2. Classification (NCBI taxonomy): domain Eukaryota; kingdom Viridiplantae; phylum Streptophyta; class Magnoliopsida; order Brassicales; family Brassicaceae; genus Thlaspi; species Thlaspi arvense. The sequence continues at coordinate 13,862,800 of OU466861.1, forward strand.
ATATGGTCGAAGCAGAAAGATGGTGAATTGACTGACTCGCTCAGTCGGTGGGATGGCTGACTCACTCAGCCGTTGGAACTAGCCTTGCCTGAATCACACAAACAAATCTATTCCAAGAATCAGTAGAAACAAAGGAATCTCTCAATTGAATCTAAAGACAAGTTTGTTTAAACAAAGAAGACTCTTTGAATAAAAAGAACAAAAGTTTATATTTTCTTAGATAAAAGTGGGTGTCTTACAAATGAAACAGCAATGAGCTTATATAGGCTCAGTACACGTCCTAAGCAATAACTCTAAAGAGAGAATTATGCAAAAATCAAAGAAAGATCAAAAAGAGAGATTAAAGGGATTTTTGACCTATTTAATGAGAGATGAGCAAAAGGCTGAATGAAAGGGATTTGTTGACTTGTATCTTGATAGCTTGATGATGAATAATCTCCCCAAGTTTTGCTTATCTCGGATTATGAAGGGAAGTAGCCGTTGGTGAGTTATGGAGCCAAGTGTAAATGCTTCCATATATGGTAAGTAGAAGTCTGACATGATCCGCCTGATCATGTGGGTGCTGGTGCATTGGAAGATGTTTCCTGACTCTCCTGGATTGTAAGATGTGTCTTCTAAATACTTAGATGTCTCTCCTGGTCGCCAAAGTTTGGTTTGCAAGTGACTAAACTCGCCAGCTCCTAAGTAAGGCAAGCAGAGCATCCTTCGGTTTAGAAGTTGAATAACTTTTAAATCATAATGAATTTTGGCATGAAACCAATTTTACTCGGTTCTCTGATAAATCAAGTTTTCAAAACATCCGGTTTCGTATCTTGCTTCATCGTGGTTTGGCCGGAACGATTTAATTAGTACTCGTATATCTCCATCGGGTCCATTGAAGATCTTCCAACTTGTATCTTCAATATCTTCTTCATATGAACTCCTTTTTGGCTGATTATTCTTCGTGATGTATGAGTTGGGAGTGCTCTCCAAGTGTTTTCTGCGTTTGAATATTTTATATCAACCTCCATTTGAGCTGAACTCCACTCGGATGTCTCCTTAGCTCTCCTCAGCTTCATGTTCTCCACTTCATGACTCCTGGGTTCGTGCTCCTTGGCTGATGATGAATTGAGGTGCGTATCAATCTTCCCGACTAAGACCAACAGATTTAGTAATTCGGGCACCAGTAGGCGGGACAGACGGCGAAACAACCAGAGAAGGCTCCCTTCATCCCTCAGGAAGACTAGAAGATAAAAAAATCTGAAGCCGCAATATCTTCCTGATGAATCGCAGCAGCTGCTGATGAAGTTTCTCAAAAAACCTCCCCGGCTCCTTGAAATCAAGGAGACTCAGATAACTAATCTCCTACCACGGTAGAAGAATTGCCGATCTCTCTTTTTTTGGAAGAAGCATCATTGTTAGCTCGCCGAGCTCTGTTTTCTGCCGCTCTCTTGCTCTTCAGTAAATCAGAGAGTCTTAATGGGAATAAGGAACCAATATTAGTAAGACATGTAATGCATAATAAAATAAAATATGCAAGATATCCACTGACAAACAACTGCTCACCTTGGATCACCAGATTGATCTTTATAAGTTACAAAACGGTGGTCGCCACTCCAAGATCTTTTGGCGTACTCTTCTTCCTACTTTTCTTCTCAGGTAGTATGCTCGGAGTAGCATCACCCGCCAGATTGCTAGCAACCCTCTTCTTCAGATCCATTTTCACCGGAGCGGTTTATGGTTCAGGAGCCAGAGGAGCTGCAAAGTTATCAAGTTAGATCTCAGAGTTAAAATATTCCAAAACATAAAGATTGACCAATATAAAACTTACTCAATCTCGATGCTCTTGCTTTCTTCAAAGTTGTGTTCGGCTCAACCCTGGGCTGAGTTGATTAACCCTTCTTCATCTCCAGAGGCCAGATTTTCTGATTAAGCACCCTTAGTCGCTCTTTGTGATCTTCAAAGTTATCCGGATCCGAACCGAGAGAAGACTCCACTGCAGAAATGCAAGAAAGAACGAAGTAATTGTTAAAATCTTGAAAAATAAAGATAGAAGAAGATTATACACCAAACATAGTCTAATACCATATTTGGCTATCTATTTGTGGAAAAGCTTGACAGGGACCTTTCTGATCGAGGCCTTGTTGATCTTCACAAAGAAGAGGTACTAGTCGAAATTATGGACCTTGCTCGGAGGAATACTCACAATAATATTATATTTCGGCGAAATATAAAATATCTTGGACTTTCCATTCCCACTGAGCTGCCCACCTTTCAGGATAGTAAGCCACTCGAATATATGCCAATTAAAAGGGACTTCAGCAACATGAGTAACTGCAGCCAAACAGATCAGGTGCTTGATAATGGCATGACTGATCTGGGACATCGCTAACCTTCTATACTCACAGTAGCGAAGCAGAATGGGAAAGATTGGAAACCAAAGATCGTAATCAGAAAGAAGCACTCGTATACACAGAAGAAGCCCGCTGGAGGCTTCTGTGGTCTCTCCTGATTGTTGGGGGGCTCAAATAACTACTCCTTTCAAGAATCTGCATCGCTGAACAAGCGTACATTTCCGATCCTGAGTCATCAGCAATTTTATGGATGGGCTCGGTTTCCTCGCATCCATATCAGCGGATCCGGGAATGAGGGCAAGAACCATCTTCATTGGATCATTTGAAAACCCTTCCTTATAGTCAATATTGATTTATGGGGACTCCATCCCGAAGACCAACCGAGGGCATAACTTCTTGATTATGACCAGCCAAACGGATAAATCTTTCCGTTGTGACCTGGTCAGGCGCTCCTTCTTCTTGGGCTAGCCTTTCAGAAAGCGCCCGATCCACGGCCTCTAACACCGCTCTTTCCATCCTACCCGCGTCAGTCGTAGATCCAAGTAGTCGATCCTCATGGCGCAATTTCTTTCCGAAAGAATCAGAAATTAAGACACCTTTGCCTTTTCGATCTACCAGAGGTGTAGACATCGTGAAAAATGAGAGTTTGAAAGAAGTAAGAAATGAAGAAAACCCTAGATTGGGGTCGCAAAATGGAATTTCAGAGTAAGAATTGACGGATGAAAGGTTCGGTTCAAGATTCTCTGATTTTAATATCGGCAAAACAGAGTAAGTATGATGATACGATTAAACAGAGGTTAGAGAAATGAAAAAATATTTGTACGAAGTCCAGACAAGCAGAATAAAGAGGTTAAAAATGAAGCGATTACCCTATATATTGACCGAATGCGCGAAAAAAAGAAATAAGAAAAATCTGAACTGTTCCATCATAAGATGCGCGTGGAAATGCCCTCGATTCTGTGAAAAGTAGAAACCTTTGAGTTTTCCGCCCGCGAAAGTTCTAATTGAATTTGTGCCTACGAAGAAAAAATAATTAGCTAAACCAGCCCATTAATAGAGTTTAATGAAATATTGCATCTTAATTTATCTTACCGATCTGTGGTGTATGTTTGATTGACAGTCAAATGACTTCCTGCCTGACGGGCTGATCTTAATGCAACAGGACCAAACTTTTCTAATAAAGTTGGCCAAGCAGCTTGGGCTTATTGTAGAGAGGAGAATGCGCACGTTCTAGAAAGACCATTTTACATTAATTCAAGCCCATTACAAGAAATTATACGATCATCCAAAACCGTCTCGCTTGAATAGAAGGAAAAGACCTCCTATCTACATAAATAGAGAATGGATCCTAGCTTGTAATCTAATCTGAAATACCTAAGAGAAAGCAGTAAGAGAAGACCTTAATCATTCTAAAAACCTTCTGTTTAAACTTTCAGAAACTTTTATTTTCACCTTGGCTGAACATTCTATTCACGCCGTTTCGTTGTAATGTCTGAATCCAAAACTAATAAATGATTTTATTTTCTAAATTCCTAAACCATTATTACTTATTTGATTAGATGGTTTCCTAATTCAACACATATATAATATTTTAATTTATTTGTGATCCTTAAATGAATACTTTACATATCAATATTATTATATGTTTTCAAATATTTTAGTTATTTTACTCTTGTGTAATTTTAAGTTCGGATTTCTAGCTATCTTTTTTTTTTTGGGCCAACTTGTTTTGATTAGAACTCAAAAGGGGAGATTGTTACATTGGGCTAAGATCCATTTTGCTAGACTGTCCGAAGTGATAAGTTCGCGTTTGGTAAAGAGAAAATTAATGCTTTCGAAACAGGGCACTAAAGATCGGATGTCGCCGGCGATTCCATGGAGCTCTGAGAACTCTGTTACCGTCGTTAGTGTTTTGATCATCTGCATGGAGTCAGATTCGAGATTAAGATTAGTGAAACCGCTATTCAGTGCATCCTCCACTGTCGATCAGATGGCCAAAGCTTCTGCCATTAGAGGGGATCAGACAAAATGGGAGATCTCTGTGCGTTGGATCTGTTTGTTGATGTGTCTTCCTTCGAAAGTCCAGGCCAATCCCGCCGTCCTGCTCTCCATTCTCCATGCCGCGTCTGTCTTACAGTAGACATAGGTTTCGTCGTTTCGTCTTCCGATAGCTTGATTGGTTTGGTGGTTCGGGTCTTTGCGCGCGGTCGGTTGAGCTGCATTCCATTCCACAGCATCGATGATTGCTTTGTTTAGAACTTCCTCCTCCGAGAACGCTTTGTTACTGAAGATGAGCTTGTTTCGTGCTGTCCAGATATTCCATAGTATCCACGAGGCCAGAGGTGTTGTCGTGATGGCATGGGGAGGGATGCAGATGAGACGTCTAAGATGTGCCCATCCCGTTGCAAAATTCCAGTCATGAGCTGGAACACTCGATCCATGTAGAGGTGCTGACTCCCACACTTTCTTTGCAAACGGGCAGAGGAAAAGGACATGGGCAATGATTTCTAGCTCTCCACATCGTACACATGTTGGGTCGAGGAGTATCTTCCTGGATGCTAGTCTCTCTCTAACCGGAAGTGCTCCCCTTGCTGCTTTCCACAGGAACATTTGGATCTTTGGTCCTGTTTTGATCTTCCATATATCGGGTATCCATTTTATCCCTTGAGTAGCGTCCTCAGTCCTGTCAGAGATCTCGGGAGATCTATCTTTTAGAGCAGCATAGTATCCGGATTTTGTATTGTAGATTCCCGAGTGGTCCTTTAGCCAGATCAATTTGTCCTCTAATCTTGCTTTGCTTGGTTTCAGGCTGAGGATCTCCACGGTATAGTTTGGTAGATATTCAGAGACTCGTCTGATGTACCAAGTCGTGGTGCCGGGGAGGAAAAGATCAACAACTCTGAAGTGTGCTGATTCTTTTATGCTGGTCCCATAGGCGCTAGTTTGTGGTCTAGAGAGATCCAGGGTTCTCCCCACACCTTGATGGATTCTCCATTCCCAATAGCCCATCCTAAATGTTTTACAAGGAGATCTCTTCCCACTAAGATGCCGGCCCATCCATGAGATACCGAGGAGGATTTCTTGCATTCTAGGAAGGGTGTATTGGGGCAGTACTTGCCAAAGCACAGTCTGGCTAGTAGGCAATTCGGATTAGAATGTAATCTCCAACTCAGCTTTGCTAAAAGGGCATCATTAGAGCAAGATAAGTCTCTAAAACCCAGTTCTCCTTCATCTTTAGCTTGCGTCATTTTGTTCCAAGCCACCCAAGCCATCTTTCTCTCATCCTGTTTAGTATCCCACCAGAATCTGACAAAGGATGATTGTATGCGCTTGCAGAGGGACACCAAGAGCTTGAAGCAAGTCATAGCATGGGCTGGCATAGAGGCTAAAACACTTTTCAGCATTGTCATTTTTCCTACTGGGGATAGAAGTTTGGACGACCAGGAGATAGCTTTGTTTCGGATCCTGTCAACTATGCTCGTGAAGAGATCCCTCTTTTTCCGGCTGAAGTGTTCAGGTAGTCCTAAGTATTTACCAACACCCCCCTCTTTTGATATGGCTAGTTCTTGCTTTATGCTTTCTCTTAGTTCACTAGGAGCTTTATGCGAGAAAGTAATAGTAGACCTAGCTTTATTGATGGATTGTCCCGACGCTTTCCCATATTTGGAGAGGATTTCTTTTAAAGCTTTGTTATTTTCCTTATTTGCTTGGCAGAAGAACATCGTGTCATCGGCGAAGAGCAGACGGTTTATTTGAGGGCACCCTCTGGCAACTCTTATTCCCTTCATCTTGCCATTACTCTGTGCTTGGAGGCAGAGACCCGAGAAGACCTCACTGCAGAGTATGAATATGTAAGGAGAGAGGGGGTCTCCCTGCCGTATACCCCTCTTTCGTCGGACATTTCCATATGGGGCGCCATTGATCAGGTAGGAGTATGAAACCGTAGATACGCATTGCATGATCTAGTTGATCCACTTAGGGTGGAATCCTAGTCTTTTCAAAACCCCTTCTATAAAATTCCATTCTAGCCTGTCGTATGCCTTGCTCATGTCGGTTTTAACTGCCATTGAGCATTGTACTTCAGCTGAGGAAGTTTTCAGATAATATAGGACTTCATGCGTGATTAACACATTGTCTGAAATTGCTCTACCAGGTACAAAGGCGGATTGGGTTTCAGATATTAGCTCCGAGAGTAGTGGCTGGAGGCGCTTGGTGAGGATCTTGGAGATGGTCTTATAATATACATTGCATAGCGCAATAGGCCTGTAGTCCACTACTGCTTTCGCTCCTTGGACTTTCGGGATGAGCCTCACATGAGTTGCATTGACGGATCTCGGTAATATCCCCATCCTGAAGAATTCTTGGATCTCTTTGGTTATCTCTTTTCCAATGTTTTCCCAATTAGAGTGATAGAAGCTTGCAGAGAAACCATCTGGTCCAAGAGCTTTGTCTGTGTGGATAGAAAAGATAGCTTGCTTTACTTCCTCTGCAGAAGGTATTCTGATGAGGTGTGTGTTCGTGTCTGCAGATATTCTTGGGTGTAAGGCTTCATTGATAATATCTGAGTTATCCGTCTCCGAGGATGACAAGAGCTCCTGGAAATACTCAGTAATTACTTGTGCTATCTCTGTTTCTTCATAGAAAGCTTTCCCTTGGGAGTCCTTAATGACGGTGAATCTGTTGATTGTATTTCGCCCTTTTGTAATAGCATGGAAGTAGCCAGAATTACGGTCTCCTAGGCTTAGCCATAATGAACTGCTTCTCTGTTTCCAGTACTCTTCCTCCTCTTTGTATGCTTGAGCAAGTTTTCCTTTGATCTCTGTCAGGAGGGCTTCGTTGTGTTGTGTATGAGAGAGGGATTCTTCCAGAGCTGCTTGGTTTTCCTCAATTCGCTTTCGGCTATTCAAGTGTTGTGCCTTCTTCCATTGTATAATGGCCCCTCGCACTCGAGCCATGCGTCTTTCCACAGAGAGGTTAATAGATTTCTTCCACGTTTTCTCTATTAGTTGCTTTACCTCTTCATTGTTGTGTAATCTCCTAACATATCTGAACAAGCCTTTGTTTCTTTTCCTTTCCGGTTCAAAGACCGAGATAATGGGTCTATGGTCCGAGCCTTCCATGCGAAGATATTGACATCTAGCTGAGGGGAACAGATCTGCACATGCGGTGTTTACCATAGCTCTATCAAGTCGACATCTTACAGTTTGCCCGTCTGCTCTATTGCCTCTCCACGATAAAGGGTTTCCCGAGTGATGTAAATCATAGAGATCCATTTCAGAGACAAAAGTCCTGAAGTCAGAGTAAGATCCCTCTGGTCGTTGAGAGCCTCCTGTTTTTTCTGATTCTTCCAAGATGTCATTGAAATCCCCCGTTGTAAACCACGGCCCATCTTGCAGTATTGTTAGATTTGTCAGTGTGTTCCAGATAGCTCTTCTATTACTCCTATCAGTATCTGCATAGACAAAGGTGGCGACAAAAGATTTGCCTTTGTATCTGATTTGGGTTTCGATGTTGTTTTTGCAGGTTGAGAGGACCTCCAGGCTGATATCGCTTTTCCAGAGTAGCGCCAAACCTCCTCTACCATGTCCTTTAGGTTGATCTAAAACATTATTTGTGAATCCCATCCCCTCTGTGGCTTTGAGAACAATTTTATCGGCGTTTTTTTGTCTCTGATAGGAAGGTGATATCCGGCGAGACTTCCTGGTGGATAGCCCTTAATCGTCGAACTGTACCAGGGTTTCCCAGTCCCTGGCAGTTCCAAGCCACTATTGTTAAGGAAGAAGACTTTGGGGAAGCCGAAAATCCCATGATGTCCTTGTAATTGCCGGGATGATGGTCATACTTGGTCCTGCTTCTCCAGCATTTGGGTGTATAGTGCTCAATCCATCTTGTCCTCTTGCTGCTAAGATGCTTTTTTGGTTCTTCGCAGATCTTCTAGGCAATGCTCTGAGGTAGCTTATCTTCCTTATTTTAGAGCTTGTGCCCGCTAGGGCATGGGGGCTGTGATTGACATGAGTTTTATGCTGGTGTTTCCCAGGGGGGCGTCCTCTTCTTTTCCTTACTGGTTCCTCCTGGGGAGGGCCCAGTCTGGCTAGTAAGCCTGGAGATATGTTGCTGTTTGGTTCTTCCTCTCGTTGGGTGAGTGAAGGACTTGTTGAGGATGCAGCTACAATGAAATCCGCCGTCTCAGCCATCAGGCCTCTTTCCTCCCCTGTAGGATCCTCATTTTGCGAGCTGCACTTTCTGTTGGGTCTGCACATGAGGTATATCGTACTGTAACTTCCCGTAAATCGTCCATCACCTCCTCCGGGGTCTATTTTGACGGCGAAAAAACCGTTTCTGCCAGATTCACGTGGAGGGAGGGTCTGATCCTGGAGGAGTCCGAAGAGTCTTGTACATTCAGCTGGTGAGCATTGTTCACGGGAGGTTTTACTTTTTCTCTCCATTGTTGTACTGGTGACTGATACCTTTCATTCCCTCTTCCTCTGTTGTTTAAGTGGTTGCGCAGATCGCAAGGGTTTAGGCTTTGAATTGATTGATAGGAGTCCTTTGATCGGGTGAGATCTTTCTCTCTATCTGAAGATTGTGCCTCTCTGCGCTGACGGTCAAGGGGGTGCTTTATTGGTTCCTTTTCTCTTTGCCTTTGTTTATAGTCTAGCTAGTATCGCACTTTCTCAGCTTGACTGAGATCAGAGACTCTCTCACCAAAAGGCCGTCCATGTCTATCATGTCTTTGTTGGAAAGACCGAAGGGATTGTCTCGTCTCTTGGTGTGCTATAGGTAGAGGGGCGCCTCCATCTTCTCCTTTTCTGTTACGCAATGTTTCTGTAGACTCGGGAAGAGTTTGAGGTCTCGTGGTATCCCTTTCTCTGTAATCCCGCTGGCTCAACGAGTGTGTCCTGGTACCATCTCGAGGATCTTCTTTTGGTTTTGAATCAGGGCAGTCTTTTCTCGTGTGAGTTATTTTGAAGCATTTTGTGCAGTGATTTTCCATTCGTTCATACTCTAGGGTGACTATCGCTTCATCTCTGTTGGAAAATTCGAGTATAGATTCTTGGGGCAGCGGTTCCAGTCCATTGACCAGTACTTGTATTCTTGCAGATGTTTTTGTTAGCTCTTGGTCCATGAAGGTGCCAACTTGGTGACCGAGGCTGAGAAGGGTTTCAGCTTTCCAATAGTGGAGTGGTATCCCTTTGAGGCGAATCCAGAAGGGTATTTGTGAGGGGAAGAGCTCTGACATGGTGGGTTCCCATCTCTGGAGGATAACCATCCAGTACGCGAAGTGGTAGGGTCTGTTCTCCAGCACTTGTAGTAAATCTTCCTCCGATTCGAAGTGAAACTGGAAACATCCTCTTCCCAGGTCAGATCCGGTCACTTCTCCTTTTGTTTTCCACCTTTTGGTAAAGAAAGATATCACTGACCACACTCTTTGGTCTTTAGGGTTTGTAAATCTTCCTATGAGCGTAAGCTTGTTCTCCAGGATGAGGTTTGAGTTGTCAAACTCAGGGACCCTAACTTGGATCCTATGTGGTGGATCTGGCGAGTGAACCACCGCCTTGCCTTTTTCTGCGTAAAAAAGTCTTCTCTGCATTCTGCTTGTCTTGAGATGCAACTAGTGTATACAGTGGTGTTATTCACACCGTATCTATGGCTGCAGCTTCTCCTCGATGGGCTAACTCACACCGAGACTAGGTCAAGAGTGGAGTGTAGGAGGCTCTGTCTTATCTCTTCTGTCTCGTTTCGCCGGCAAGGATCTAACTGTGTATCGTCAGGAAGTCTGATGCGGAAAGCAGCTCTATTCCGGTGTGCCGTTGCGGACCCTCCGACCCGAAGGTGGGGGCTGAACCACGAAGCGCGCTTCCCAAAATAATTTTAGTTCAAAATGCTTATCTAAATTGGGTAAAACCGTGTAGGAAAAGTCAAAACCAGAAGTAAAAACCAGGTGGTTGAAGTCAACCTTGAGAATAGTGTCTGGGAGAGAAAACTCTCAAAGTTAGAATTAACAACGTCGACATCTGTAGTGATTTACTTGTTTTTGCTGATTTCTAGCTATCTAAACATGGATCCCTGAACAGACACTTTCAACTAATTTAGAAAAAAAACATTAACATTGTATCAAACCTCTGGATTGCGTGATCTCAAGGGAAAAATACAAACGTAGGCTTGCAATAGCAAAGCATAATCTCCATGTTCTTAATTAGACTCATCTTTTTTTACCAAATGAAAATGATAGAGACATTGTATTTTTTTCTCTCTATATATTTTGTTTTTATAATTTGGAAGATCCATTAGTTCCAGAGAAATTATGTTTTCTAAATTTATTGTTTCATATTAATGTCTACTACAGTACTACTTATTAATTGGTCAACGCGTATTAGAGCTTCGAACAACTGGAATAAGCATGTTGTCACCGAATCATAAGCGTTAATTTCTAACTTCTTCTGACTTTAAACAAATCTTATTAAAAAAACAAAGAACAGAAAAAAAAAGACTAAACAAAAAAAATTTACACAACTTTTTTATAAAACCCAAATTCCAGGACTCAGGTTCTTCTATTTATAAACTCTCACAAACAAAAGTAAAGCCTTTTTTAATTCAAAATTGTACAGTTTCGCTAGTTTTTTTTGTTGTTGTTGTTTCCTTATATTCATGAATACGACTACCTACATTGACGATTGCGCAGAATCATTATTCAACATCTCCTCCAATGGATTGTGGGAGAACCTAAAATCTCCCGATGTGGTATTCATCTCATCTTCATCGTCATGACGCATTGGTTCCTCAGACGCATCGGCATTTCCCAGATTATTTCCTACATGATAGTAAGTATCTTTTTGTTTTAAATTCAGTATATAAACTACATTAAATAAAGATGGTATTGTCTCAATTCGTTTTTTCTCTCTAAATTTTAATTGATTTTGTGAAAATATGGTAATTCCTAACAGGTTTCTTCGAAATTTTTCCTCGTGAATTCACAACACCTTCAATATGTAACTTGACAAGCACGTAGAGAAACAAAACTAAATGAAACTTGATATGCAAGTAAAATTGTATAAGCGGGACCATGCATGCTATTCAAGATAGTATTTTTTCAAGAAAAAAATGATTTCACATGCATATAAATTTACGTGTAGGCTGGACTGATTCTAGGGCCTCAGCTTTTTGATGTACTGGAGAAATATTCGGGGAAACTATCTATGGATCCTGCGTTTAATGGAAACGCGACCTTAAGAAGCATCTCAGTGTTTGGAATGATCATGTTTACGTTTCTGATGACAGTTAGAACCAGCAGGCGAGTGGTGTTTAGTAGCGGAAAACTACCCTTTATGATCGGGATCTTGTCGTTTTTTGCTCCTCTGTTCGGTCTATGTTTCACAACCCTTTTCTCGGACAGCATTGACCCTCGTTACATGACTCCGGAAACAGCAATAGGCGAGCGCATAGTGATTGTCATAACACAGTCCTCGATACTTTTGCCTTCAACAACATATATCTTGCTAGAGCTCAAGATCCTCAACTCCGAGATCGGTCGCCTTGCAATGTCTTCATGTATCATAAACGACATCTTGGGGATCATTGCCATAGTAACCACCGCTCTTTACACAACCTGCACGAATGTTTCACATGTAACAGCCTACCGTGACGCTATCGCAGTGGTCATCTTCGTTCTCATCGTCTTTCTTGTTTTTAGGCCGACCGTGCGATGGATCATTGACCAAACACCGGAAGGCAAGCCCGTGGGGAATAAGTACGTCCACGCCGTGCTTTTGACCGCACTGGGTTCCTCTCTTTACTTAATGTTATTCGATATGAAATATGTCTTGGGACCATTAGCGATCGGTCTGATAATACCGGAGGGTCCACCGTTAGGATCGGCATTGGAGGCTAAGTACGAGAATCTCACAATGAATGTGTTCTTACTAATCACGATCACAGTTAGCGTGATGAGATGTGACGGAATAAGAATCTTTACCGAGTTTAGTCACATCTTCTACAACGTCATCCTGACGGTTCTAACACTTGTTTTGAAAATGGTCGCATGCCTTTCACCTTGCTTGTACTTTAAGTTACCTCTCAACGAATGCTTGGCTGTTTCCATCGTCTTCAGCTACAAGAGTTTCACTGATTTCGTTCTCTATGAACCTGTCTTAGACGACAAGGTAACCATCAAATCGGGAAAGCAATATAATATTATCATAACCGATTTGTTGTTGCGTGATAGAGACATAATTATATGGTTCTTTTTTGCAGTATATATCGGAGGCAACGTACGCGTTCTTGATCATTTATTCGCTGATAAATGCTGGGATCGTTCCTTTTGTCTTAAGAATCTCATACGATCCGAAACGGAAGTATCTTAATTATCAAAAAAGGAACATACTGAATTTGGCACCAAGCTCCGATCTCCGAATTCTAACTTGTTTGCATAAACCCGAGAATGTTTCACAGACCATTGCATTCCGGGTTCTCGATTAGGGTTTTCAATCTACAGCTCCGGCGGCTCCCATAGCGCCGGAGCTGTGCTTCTTTTATTGATTGTTTATGTTCTCGGTTTGTCTCTTCAGATCTGTCTATAGTTTTTTGTCTTTGACGCTGTGATCCGGCGAATTCTTACATGTACATCCTAGATCCGGTAAGATAAGAAGCTAGCGATCAGTTTTTTCTCTTTTTTTTTAAGGTTTCTCTGTTATAGATCTGGGTTCTTTGCGGTTTCTGTCTCTGGTTTACTTGGGTTTTATCAGGTTTTCGTTCAGTCCTATCAGTCTTAAGTGGTGCTGCTCGTTTGGGTGTCTCTTTTTCGGACTTTTGTTCAGATCTGGCCGTAACTTTTCGGCCGAGGTGGTGCTTAAAACCAGTTCTTTCCCCGCCTTGGATGTGGAAATCTTCACCACCGTTGGTTTGTCTCCTTGCCTAAATCTTAAAGACGAATAGTTTGCGTCTCAAGGTTTTGTTTCGTCTTTGCACCTCTGTGGCTCCATCTTTCCGGAGCAATATAAAGAGTATCCATTGGCGTCTTAACCTTCTATTTGGTTTTTAGCAGTTTTATTATTCACATGTTGTTTCCCGCAAATTGGGCTTTTGTTTTCGGAGAACTTGGTTTCTGCCAAATGATGTATGCGATGCTGGTTTGATCAATATACTATCAGTGTTAAAAAAAAAAGACCATTGCATTCCTCCAATTGTTGTCTTCACCGAACCTTAAATTCCCTATTGCGATCACGGTTCTCCACCTCATGAAGCTCGTTGGTCAGATCAGCCACATCATGATTTCGCACAACAAGAAATCCAAACGAATTCAAAACAACTCCTACATCCATACCGCAAACCTTGCCTTTAGACAGTTCATGCTAGAAAGCTTGAAGTCTGTAACTGTGGCCACATTTACCGCATTCTCGCATGAGAATATGATGCACGAGGACATCTGCACGCTCGCACTTGACCGTACAACGTCAATGATTATCGTCCCTTCATGTAGGAGATGGACCATAGATGATAGATGGGATGTTTGAGTCTGACGACGATGCCATAAGGAGTCTAAACCATTCATTACTCGATCGTGCGCCTTGTTTTATAGGAATACTATTTGACCGTGGTCATCTCTCACGTAAACGCAATGTAATGAGCAAGAAAAACTACACCATCAATGTAGGTATGATTTTCATTGGAGGCAAAGATGATAGAGAGGCATTATCGATGGTGAAGAGGATGAAGCAGGGGCGGATCTAGCACCATGGGTGTGGGTGCAAGTGCACCCATTAAAATATAAAAGTTTATGTTTTTACATAGAATTACTAAGCTATAATGGCACATTTGGATTAAGTGCACCCACAATCTTTAATTAACCATGGTTTGATGCCCCCACTCCCCTTCCTATTTTTCATTTTGCACCCATTGGACAAAAACTCTGGCTTCGCCCCTGGGATGAAGCATAACCCGAGGGTTCATTTAACCGTGATCAAGCTCTTATTCAATCAAGAAATGGAGTCAGCAAACTGGGAGTACATTCTTGATAATGAAAGCTTAAAGAATTTCAAGACTACAGAGGAAACAAACAATGTTGATTATACAGAAAGGGTTGTGACTAGTAGTATTGAGGTGGCAAGCATCGTCCGATTGCTCGCCCGAGAGTATCATCTTATGGTTGTCGGGAGAGATCAAGGAATGGCATCACAAAACTTCTCAGGACTAACAGAGTGGGTCGAACTTCCAGAGTTAGGTGTCATCGGAGATTTGCTAGCGGCTAAAGATCTTAGCTCTAACGGCTCTGTTTTAGTACTTCACAACAACGACAGACTGTATTCTCTTAGGACAATCGTCTAGAATATTTAACTAAATATTTACTTAATATTGATACCTCTCAATATTACACGTTCTCAAGTACACTTTTATAGTAGTTTTAGATTCATTTGTGTTTATTTCTCTAGTTTTGACACTCTTTACATTCTCTTTAGGTCTAGCACGTATTAGGATAGATATTGATTTTTCATGCATGTTTTTGAGTCCTTATTAGGAGCTCAAGATAATGAGTTTCCCGAGAGAAAGCTGACGGAGCAATTCAAGATCTAGGAGGTGCAAAGCAGGCGATTCACCTCGAGACATCGGGATCCAATATCGGACAGCAAATCGATATGAGCAGCACCAGGAATACACAACGGTCTCACACTACGACTTGAGTCCGACATGGGATGTGCAAAGCCCAGGTTGATAGACATAAATTCTTGCTACATCGGGACGGTACAACCACAAGAATCCGATGTGAAGCCAACACAAGCATACCCAGCGGGAAGAAACTGTAATTTGGATGAAGACAAAAGACTTTACTTTTTGCGTTGGATCCATCCCATGCATGATTACGAGGCAGCGACCCGAAGGTTTTGAGACCACTTTTATATATACCCCTTTTAGCTCATTTTGGGTGGCGAACATAACCTATCTTTATTTTTATTTGCCTTGTCTCTCTTTTTTAGTCATCTTCTCCGTAGAAACTGAAACTCCATTATTACTTAAGCCATTTTATATTTCAAGCTTTATCTTAGTAATAGTTTTGTTTTCTCTCGTTAATCATGCTTGTTATCTTCAGCCTATGGATTTTAGTAACTAACACCATAATTAGTGAGTAGTCCTCTACAGTTTAGGAGGTGTGGGTTGAGTAGAAGTGTTAAAGGTTGGATCTTTGGTGTTATTTAACTTAATACTCTTAGTCCCTTCATATTAGATGCTCTTCATGCTTAGGTTATCTTCCCTATATGTCTCCAAGCTTTTCCAAACAAATGCTATGTTTGATGAAATGCAAAGACCTATCTTTTATGAGATATGCTTTTCCTAGCTTCAGACATCAATTGTCTAGAGAGCGTTTTGGCTTTATAAAGTTGTTGCTTCATGCTTGTTTCTTTATTGAACCGCTGTGCTAATGCCAATCTATGGTGATAGAGTTGCAAAGTAATCTTACCATGGAAGTGAATTTTTCTTGTTTAGAACCCTATGCGAAGGGGTTAGACTCTAAAGGTTGCTCTTTATTAACAAATATCCTTCCTTTACTCATTTTTACTCTTAATACCTCACCCCTTAGACATTTTCCTGTTTTCTAGCTTTTTCTTATCAACTTTTCTCAGTTATAGCATAGATTTTGTTATGTTTTTAGTTGATTTGACAACTAGATTTCTTATTTACCCTATTTTGTATTTCCCCTAGCACGTTATTAACCTTTTTAAGCTTAATATCTTAATAGGACCTTTTAGATTGATATAACCTCTACCAATATACTAAACAGATTAGTAGGCTGGGGTGTTTCGATTGGGTCCTGTTTTTAAGTATTAAGTCTTGAGTTTAGAGCAAAACTCGGTCTTTTTATTTATTTATTTTGATTACTAGTACTTTCCCACCAAGAATCTTTTGCAGGTACAAGACACATGGTGGACAAGCAAGGCCCCTACGAGTTGTTCGAAGCTGCATGCGCATAACAAGCCGCACGAAGGCAGCCACGGACCATTGGCGAACATGATTCACCAAGCGGTTACAAAACTTGAGCCGGTATTACCCCACCCCTCGGTAATGCTGGTTTCAAAATAAAAAGCAGCATAATTGCAATGGTGCGCAAGAACAAGTATTATGGAGAACCATTGGAAGACCCCTTGGACCACCTCGATGATTTCGAGCAGATCTGATCCTTGACAATGCAGGAAGACATATCTGAAGACGGTCTTAAGTTACGACTTTTTCCTTTCTCTCTCGGAGGAAAAGCTTACCAATGAGAAAAACGCTTAAACCGGGATCTTTTAAGACGTCGAAAAAGTGTAAACAAGCATTCCTGAATAAATTCTTCTCATCTTCAAGAACCGCTAAGCTATGCCTAGAAATATCCACATTAACTCAAGCAGATGAAGAGAGATTCGGTGATGTTTGAGAACGACCGAAAAGCTACACAATCAAATGTCTGCACCATGGTTTTCAAGCTCATCACTTCTAAGCATCCTTTACAGAGGAGTGTTGAAACGTTTATCGTCACGCCGAGCAACAGAATTTTCTTAGGGAAGAAAGTTGACGACAAGATGCATCTAATGGAAAATTTGGCAACAAGCAAGGGTCACTATAAAGATGAGATTGATGAAGCTGCAATAGATATGGACAAGAAGAGGGATAAAGAGGTGATTGAACTACAACAATGGCTAGACTCATTACTCATTGTACAGCAGAAACCGGTCGTAATGAGAACACACAAAGCAGATAACTTGGCTACTAGACCACATCAAGCCAACATGGTTCAAGAGCACCCTCACCCACCGCCACTCCTCTATGGAGCACACCAGATTCATTATATTGCTTACAAGCAGCAAAGCTATGCTCTGCACCCAATCCACTACCTACAACAGTATCAATCGTACCCACCACTCTACAATCACCATGACTACTACCAACCTCCACAGCAAGAATCGGAAATCAAAGGCTTACTCGCCCAACTTACCCAAACCATAGACACACATATGGCCAACATCAACACACAGATGGACAAATATGACAACAAGAGGAACATGACTGAATACCAGAGGATACGTGAAAATTCTACAAGCCAGCAACCGCCTCCCACAACAGCCTATGTACAAGCGGTTACATTCAGAAGTGGGAGAGTACTTCCACCGCGGGACCCTGCACTGGAACACATTGAGGACAATGAGAAACAAGTAGGGGGGGGGGGGTATGAAATTAAAAAATTTGATGATGCCCAAAAGGGTGTAGAAGTACAGCTCTACACTAACTGCAAGAGAAGGACAACATGATAAGGCCAAGGGAGACTCCTAAGGAGAAGGGTAACGAGCCACAGTTTGTACCACCACCTTACAAACCCACATACCCTTTTCCGATCAGATTCAAGAAGTAACTCCTTGAGAAGTACATAGCTCTCTTTGACGAGCAACTAAGAAAGATTGAGCTCACCATGGCTCTCGTAAACACCTTTGCCTTGGTACCACCCTACCAAAAGTTCCCGAAGGATGTGGTCCTTGCAAGAACAAAAGAGCTGCAAGGAATGGTGGTTATGACACAATAATGTAGCGACATCATACAGAAGAAAATCATCCCTAACAAGCTAGAGGATCCAAAGAGTTTCACCCTTTTGTGTTCCATCAGACCCCTCATGTTCAACAATCTTCTCTGTGATTTAGGGGCAAGTGTGAGTCTCATGACCCTGTCAATAGCCACATGGCTTGGTTTCACGAGCTACAAACCGACCCGCATCTCGCTAATATTGGCTGATCGATCCGTGAGGCTACCAACATGATTATTCGAAGATATCCCCATCAGGATAGGCAACATTGACATACCCACAAACTTTGTAGTCCTAGAAATAGACAAATAACTGAGAGACCCATTGATATATGGTAAACCATTCTTGGCCACGACGGGTTTATTGATAGATGTCAAGAAGGACAAGATTGAGATAAACCTAGGGAAAGATACCATCCTTAAATTTAATATCAATGATGTCATGAAGAAACCTACTATATGAGGGAAGGCCTTTTGGGTTGAAGCATTGGATGAGTTAAATGAGGAACTCTATGAGGAGTTAACTATAAAGGATCACCTACAAGTATCATTGACTAAGGAGCAAGGACAGAATGGGTACTTGGACAATGACACATAAGCTTATATGACGAGGCTTGATTCAAGGAAAATGATGAAAGAGGATGAGTTCCCCACAGATTATGAATTTGGGGAGCACATGGCCTTTATCAAGGAGAACAAGGCTGCAAATGCAAGAGATGTGGCCAGGGATACGGTAGAAACAGGTAAGCACAACCCTCCTAAACAAAAGCTCAAACCACTCCCTACCAGGCTAATGTACACATTCCTAGTTACCTACCCCACCTATCCTGTAATTGTTAATGAGAAATTAACTGCTAATGAATTAGCCTCCCTCTTGAAAGAGTTTCGAAAGTTTAGCAGGGCAATTCGGTATTCTCTTGACGATATTAAGGGGATCTCTCCTTGACTTTGCACTCATATGATCCACCTTGAGGATGAATCAATGACTTCTATAGAACATCAGAGAAGGCTTAACCCTAATCTCAAAGATGTTGTAAAAAGTAGATTCTTAAAATCTTAGATACTGGTGTGATCTACCCTATTTCGGATAATAGATATGTCTCACCAGTACATGTGGTTTATAAGAAGGGAGGCATAACAGTAATAAAAACTGATCAAGATGAGCTTATACCAACCAGATCCAGAACCGGTCATAGGATGTGTATAGACTATAAGAAGCTTAATTCTGCTTCTAGAAAAGATCACTTCCCACTCCCATTTATTGATCAGATCTTAGAATGGCTTGCTAATCACCCTTAATACTGTTAATAAGGCTCTTGTGTAAAGAAGCTAAAATCATCTTCAACACGGACTGCCTCCACGCCTTCAACACGATAAAAAAGCCCTCGTAAATGCCCCGATTGTTCAAGCACCTAATTGGGACATGCCATTTGAAATTATGTACAATGCTAGTGCCTACGCAGTTGGGGATGTCTTAGGACAAAGAGTGGATAAGAGATTACACGTGATTTACTGCGCTAGCGGCAAAGAGTGGATAAGAGATTACACGTGATTTACTGCGCTAGCGGCACCCTTGATGACACATAGGTTAAGTAGTCCACCACTGAGAAAGAACTCATGGCCATGGTATTCGCCTTTGAGAAATTTAGGAGCTACCTAGTTGGATCCAAGGTGATAGTGTATAAGGACCACGCAGCCTTGAGATATCTTTATGGAAAGAAGGTTATCAAGCTGCGTTTGTTGAGATGGATCCTCCTACTTCAATAAATTGACATGGAAATCGTGGACAAGAAAGGGATGGAGAACAGTGTTCTTGATCATTTGTCCATGATGCACATAGAGGATTTGATCTCCATGAACGATTCCTTTCCCGAGGAACAGCTCTTGATGGTAGGATCCCTTGAGAAAATGTATCATGCGGGTAAGAAGATGGAAGCTTTTAAAAGCATAGAGGAAAAGATTGTACCTTGGTTTGTGGATTATATCAATTTTTTGGTTAGTGGCAACATTTCCAACGATCTAAATGTTAACCGGAAGAAAAAATTCTTCAAGGGTATTGTGCACTATTTCTACAACGAGCCATACCTATTCAAGAGAGGTTTTGATGGCATTTTTAGAAGATGCATGGCCGAATAGGAAGTAAAGGGAATCTTGTTCCATTCCCACGGCTCAGCGTACGGTGGCCACTTTGCCACATTCAAAACAACCACCAAGGTGATGTAAGCCGGATTCTGGGGGCATAGTCTATTCAAGGATACACACGAGTACATTACCTCTTGTGAGGCATGCCAAAGATAGGGGAACATGAGCAGGCGCGATGAGATGCCACAAAACCCGATATTAGAGGTTGGTGTTTTCGACGTATGGGGGTTATATTTTATGGGAGACCATTCCCATTATCTTACAGCCAAAATATATCTTTGTGGCTGTGGACTACATCTCAAAATGGATAGAAGCCGTGGCCAGCCCCACCAATGATGCCTGAGTTGTGCTGAATCTGTTTAAATCCACCATCTTCCCACGGTTTGGCATCCTGAGAGTGGTGATAAGTGATGGTGGTAGCCACTTCATCAATAAGGTTTTTGAGAACCTTCTCAAGAAGCACAGAGCAAAACACAAGGTAGCTACACCGTACCATCCACAAACCAACGGGCAAGTATAAGTCTCTATTCGAGAAATCATTGTAATATTAGAAAAGACAGTAGGAGTAACACGGAAGGACTGGTCAGTTAACCTTGACATCAAGACTGCACAGGAGAAGCGGCTGATAAACCTACATGAGCTGGAAGAGACTCACCTAGAAGCTTTTGAGAGCTCACAGATTTACAAGGAAAAGATAAAAGCATTCCACGACAAGAAGATCAGGCCGAAGAACTTTGCACCAGGAGATCAAGTACTGTTGTACAACTCACGGCTGAAACTATTTCCTGGGAAGCTGAAGTCTAGATGGTCCAGTCCCTTCACTATAAAAGAAGTACTACCTTATGGGCTCATAACGTTGATCAACGAACAAAGGGGTGATGACACAGTAAACGGCCATAGGCTCAAACCTTATTTGGCCAGTGAGCAATACCAGGTGGGAGAGAAGAGTTCAGTCACTCTCTAAGACCCCAACCAAGCCTAAGTGGCTAAGGAACTTCAAGCTATGCAACGTAAAACAAGCACTCTTGGAAGACACCCAAAGCCTATCATTTTTATTAGTTTTCACGCTTTATTTTCGCGTAGTATATTCTGTCTAATGGCTATGCAAGAGTATGTGGTGACATGAGATGAGCAATGCTAGAAAGGTAAGGGCCATTAAGCACATCGACCCACTTCCACAGTTTGAACCCCGAAGTAAGAAGCCAAAGGAGGCGTTGATCTAAGTATCAAGGTCTACCCGTTGTGAGCCTCACTGGCAAGGGCTTATCAGAATCTCACCACAATCACAGACCGATGTGATCATAGGTAACCTCTTCCTTTTCTTCCCTATTGAACCTCTTTTGAACTTTTGGATTCCTTTCCATCCTCTTGAGCTTTTGTTACACAGGACCTGTGTAATTCAAGTTTGGGGAAGGGGTATGTATATTACTTCTGTTTTCTTATTCCACATTTGCATCCTTTGAATCTCATGAATGAAAATCAATAAATTTTCAAATTTTTCTATTTGCATATCTAGATGCACTTGCACTTAGGATTGAGTCTAGATTGCATGCCATTTAGGATACATACACAAGCATTGGGAGCCATGATAAGAACTCATTAAGATATCCATGTTTGACTTTAAGTGCCTTAGTTGTTAGTTGTTTGATGCATTGTAGTAAGTTTGAAGTTAAGGCAGCACCATACTTGGAACTCTTGCTTTGTTAATCATGTCTTGTGTTGAAGCTTGCTGTGAATTGAATCCGACTCTAGTAATTTGAACAGTAATATTGATTTTTAATTATCATGATCATGCATTGAAGAATGATTCTTTGGATACCTTATACACATTTGGACTTTTTTATTCCTTCTACCACTCTTGCTAGTGCAAATAGCTGATCCTCATCCATAGGAAAGTTAAAACCCACTGATAGCTGAAGAGTTGACTAGCTAGCAAATCCTACATATACTCATATCATTGTAGTATGTAGGTATCAATCCATCTGAGTTTGTTAAGCACCAAGAATACAGCAAGTTATCTAAGTCAAGCAGGATTTGAAATGGCAGTTGTGAACAATACTAACAAGTCTAAAGACTAAACTAAGCAAGCAAGAAATTCAAATAGAAGAAATAAGGATCTAAGATGGAGGTTATTGATTAATAGGGGATTAGAACCTAATTAGTGATGCTTCAAAATCATTCAAACAATGCTATCTTCTAGGCATATGATTAACAACTATAAATAGCTTAATTCCTTGACACTAATTACTTTGCTAAGCACACATTTAAGATAAATTCCTTTTCTCAAACAGATGATAAGAAAGATTCATAACAGAACTCCAATCCTATAAAGCCAAAATGCACCTGATACAATATCAAAAATCAGTAAATCAAGGGTCTTCAATATGTGAATTATTATTAGAATCTGTTCTTCATAATTATCAAAGTCAAAGGATTCTCATTCAAGTCCAAAGCAAGATTGGTGACAAGAAGACCATTATCTGATTTAGCTTATTTTTCTTCTTTTGTTTAAATGTAAATAATTTAAATTAAATGTAATTTATTGTAAAGATTCTTTGTAAAAGCTATAAAAGCTTATTGTTCTCATTGTAAAAAGATATAGATTTTTTTAGAAAATGAAAGAGAATTTTCTCTAAAAAGCTTAGGCTATGTTACTTTGTTCATTAGAGATTGTGTGGAATCACTTCTCTTATGTTCTTGCGAGTTCTTGAGTGTTTTGTGGAATCAGACATTTGAGTTTTCGTGTTGTTTCTTACTGTCCATGCGAGGATGAGCCCTTGGAAGTTAGAAGCATAAATTGTTGCCTGTGGAATCAGTCACCCCATCTATCCATTCCATCCACCGATCCTTCCTGAAAGAGACTTGAGTCCAGCAGGATTGATCCCATAACCATCCACTTCGACCATCTCTTGAGCAAGTAGAAAGAGACTTCAGTCCAGCTGCTTGCTTCCACCCATTCACCCAACCATTTATAAGATCATCTCATTGATCTTATATCATCTGGTATCAGAGCTAAAAGCTCATATCCTCTATCTTTTTTTATTTCTGTTTTGTTTTTGTTTCATGCTTTACAAGATTTCATTGAAAAGAAAAAAAAAGTTTTTGTTGTTTTTATTCTTTAAATTTTATAAAACTAGAAAAAAATCAGAAAAAATATTTTTATGTATTTTTCTTTGATTTATGCTTTTTTATTAAAAAAAACATAAAACCCATAAAAAAATTCAATTGAAATTCGTTTCTTTCATTAAATAAAAACAAAAAAACTCTGTTTCTATTTATGTTTTTGTTTATTCTGATTTTTATTGTTTTAAAAAAATAATAAATGAAAAAAAAAGTTTTATTTATTTTATAAGTAATATTTACTAAAAAGTTTATAAAAAAATCAGTTTTGAGGACAAAACTATTTGAAGAGGGAGAGAATGATACAATATCAAAAATCAGTAAATCAAGAGCCTTTAATATATGAATTATTATTGGAATCTGTTCTTCATAATTATCAAAGTCAAAGAATTCTCATTCAAGTCCAAAGCAAGATTGGTGGCAAGAAAACCATTATCTGATTTAGCTTATTTTTCTCCTTTTGTTTAAATATAAATAATTTAAATTAAATATAATTTATTGTAAAGATTCTTTGTAAAAGCTATAAAAGCTTATTGTTCTCATTGTAAAAAGATATAGAAATTTTTAGAAAATGAAAGAGAATTTTCTCTAAAAAGCTTAGGCTTTGTTACTTTATTCATTAGAGATTGTGTGGAATCACTTCTCTTATGTTTTTGCGAGTTCTTGAGTGTTTTGTGGAATCAGACATTTGAGTTTTCGTGTTGTTTCTTACTGTCCATGCGAGGATGAGCCCTTGGAAGTTTCCTGTGGAATCAGTCAACCCATCTATCCATTCCATCCACCGATCCTTCCTGAAAGAGGCTTCAGCATGATTGATCCCATAACCATCACTTCGACCATCTCTTGAGCAAGTAGAAAGAGACTTCAGTCCAGCTGCTTGCTTCCACCCATTCACCCAAACATTTATAAGATCATCCCATTGATCTTATATCATTTTAAATGATACAATATCAAAAATCAGTAAATCAAGGGTCTTCAATATGTGAATTATTATGAATTTGTTCTTCATAATTATCAAAGTCAAAGGATTCTCATTCAAGTCCAAAACAATATTGGTGGCAAGAAGACCATTATCTGATTTAGCTTAATTTTCTCCTTTTGTTTAAATGTAAATAATTTAAATTAAATGTAATTTATTGTAAAGATTCTTTGTAAAAGCTATAAAAGCTTATTTTTCTCATTGTAAAAAGATTTAGAAATTTTTCGAAAATGAAAGAGAATTTTCACTAAAAAGCTTAGGCTTTGTTACTTTGTTCATTAGAGATTGTGTGGAATCACTTCTCTTATGTTCTTGCGAGTTCTTGAGTGTTTTGTGGAATCAGACATTTGAGTTTTCGTGTTGTTTCTTACTGTCCATGCGAGGATGAGCCCTTGGAAGTTAGAATCATAAATTGTTGCCTGTGGAATCAGTCAACCCATCTATCCATTCCATCCACTGATCCTTCCTGAAAGAGGCTTCAGCAGGATTGATCCCATAACCATCACTTCGACCATCTCTTGAGCAAGTAGAAAGAGACTTCAGTCCAGCTGCTTACTTCCACCCATTCACTCAACCATTTATAAGATCATCCCATTGATCTTATATCATTTTGAATGATACAATATCAAAAATCAGTAAATCAAGAGTCTTCAATATGTGAATTATTATTAGAATTTGTTCTTCATAATTATCAAAGTCAAAGGATTCTCATTCAAGTCCAAAGCAATATTGGTGGCAAGAAGACCATTATCTGATTTAGCTTAATTTTCTCCTTTTGTTTAAATGTAAATAATTTAAATTAAATGTAATTTATTGTAAAGATTCTTTGTAAAAGCTATAAAAGCTTATTGTTCTCATTGTAAAAAGACTTAGAAATTTTTCGAAAATGAAAGAGAATTTTCTCTAAAAAGCTTAGGCTTTGTTACTTTGTTCATTAGAGATTGTGTGGAATCACTTCTCTTATGTTCTTGCGAGTTCTTGAGTGTTTTGTGGAATCAGACATTTGAGTTTTCGTGTTGTTTCTTACTGTCAATGCGAGGATGAGCCCTTGGAAGTTAGAAGCATAAATTGTTGCCTGTGGAATCAGTCACCCCATCTATCCATTCTATCCACCGATCCTTCCTGAAAGAGACTTGAGTCCAGCAGGATTGATCCCATAACCATCCACTTCGACCATCTCTTGAGCAAGTAGAAAGAGACTTCAGTCCAGCTGTTTGATTCCACCCATTCACCCAACCATTTATAAGATCATCCCGTTGATCTTATATCAGCACCTTAGACATCTAATTCCTTAGGCTAAGAAAACAAATCATCTAAGATACTCTAAGCAGCATTTCATCAAACACTTACCGGGCGCTAGAGAAAGCCAATATACTAAACAAGCCTGGCCAAAACTAATCTAGTGTTAAGCACATCTGAAAAACAAATATTTTGCAAGTGGGTTGTAATCAAAGCCCAGACCATGATAATGATGTAGTATAGTGGTAAGGGGTGTCAATCCAGCCTAGGTTGATGAAAGTCACTAAGAATACAAGAGCAATGCAAAGCTAAGCAGAATCGGGTAAATGGATGAGAAAATCAATGAAAACTAAATGCAATACCAAATGACTATGAAAACCATTTTAAAAATCCCTCTGAAGGGTTAAAAACTACTAGAAGAAGACTGAGAATTTAAAATGCAAAACTACTAATTACTAAAAATCGAGATCTAAAGGCAGAAAAACAGAGAAATCTCTAACAACTTAGAACAATGATTTGTAAGACTAAAGATGCAAAATTTATGACTAAGAGATGATAAACTTGAGTTTTTAAAAACTAAAAGAGGATTCAAGGTTGAGGGTCATGTTTAAGAGAGTTCAAGATTCAAGCTTTGGGTTTGAAAACATAGATCTACTCATTTAATGAGCTATCTCTAAGCCTTGAGAAGCTGAAGGAGGTTTATCCATGGCATGTGGTATAAACCCTTTCCTCAACCCTTCCTCCAAACCCATGACATGTGGTGGAAAGATGGGTCATAGAACATTAAGCTTATATCTCAAACAATGGCTTAACTAGCTCCCTAAGCATCCATGGCGTTTGGGAAAGGATGAGCTAGTCTCTTGGATTTGACTTTAAGGGATTTCTGAATCCGGTCAAGGTAAGAAAAGCCCTGGGATCATAGAGATCTTTTCCAAGACTCTCTAAGCATTAAGACCCCAAATCCAAGAAGAGAATAGATTAAGAACAAGAAAAAGACCAAACCCTTAAACCCCTTAAATCGCCCCAACCTTAAACCCAAAGATGAACTACTCACTACACATGACTAAAACCGATTGAAATGCAAAGGAAAGAAAGCTAAACATGACTAAGCAAGAAATATTAAAGAAAATACTTAGATTAAGAAAAGATTAAGGTTCAACAAAGCAAGAAAAGCTTAAAAAGTTCAACAATGGCGATAAGCCTCAAAAGAGAGCTGGAAAAAGATAAGACAAAGCATGGGTCATGAAAGTGATGGGGTTTTTACGCCCAAAATAGGCCAACAAGAGAAAATGGTCCCTTCACTACATGCCAAAAATGAGCTGTCTGGATAAGGTTCTGGGATCGAGCTGGTTGATCGATCTGATCACTCGATCTTCTCCATGGATCGTCCTCCTTTGCTCGATCTTCGGGTCGATTCTCGGATGATCAAGTCATGGATCTCGATCTGGCTTTGTTCTGCATGGCCTAGTCCACGTCCGTACTCACGATCGATCACCTTGGTCGATCTTGATCTAGATCCTCCTTCTTGAAACGACTTGAGTCACTCGATCTTCTGGTCGATCTCATCTAGATCGACCTGCCTAGCTCGATCCGCACCTCGATCCCGGTTCCTTTGCTGAATGGCTGAGTTCTCCCGAGTGTCTACAAGCTCCTTCTCGATCCTTAGCGTGTCCACGAAACCTCCATAGCTCCAGTGTGTCCAAAACAACCTGAATATGATGCAAGAATGCAAGAATGCAAGAAATATGCAAATGCTAATGCAAAGTGCACTTAGGACCTAAAATGAGATAAATGGTGTAAACCTAGCCTATTATGTGAGATGAATGCATGTAAACTAATCTAAATGCATGCTAAATATGCTAAATGTAAGAGTATATCAACTCCCCAAACTTGCCTTTTGCTTGCCCTCAAGCAAACAAAATTAAAGAAAGGAAGAGAGATTTTAAAAGTGGGAGCTCAAATTCCTTGACAAGTGTTTTTCAAATGAATCAATTCAATGGTCCTAGTTCTTAATTCTATAATGCAATGCACAAACTCATACTCCAAAGAACTTAGCCATATTCATCACATGTTGAATCTAAAATCCCGACTCTCATATTCCAAACAATCCAAGAATCCTAACCTTTAACATTTATTAAGACCAAACCATGAATCACACTTATGCACTTTAAAATTGAATACATTTGGCTTAGGGACAAAGGTTATGAGACAAAGATGATCTCATTCATAAGGGTAAATCAAGCAATGGGTTCTCTCAAAGAAGGTTGAACTTATGCATAATGCTAAAAGTAAAGACAATTGATGCATACATGACTAGACTCTCATCTACCCATATACACTAATAATGATCCTAATCCCCTCTCATTCATTTTCTTTCTTTTTAAGCTCACTCACCCTCCTAAAGACTACCCACATCAACAAGGCAAGTCGCCTAATAAAACCCAAATAAATGACATCATTTTAAAACTTTTTTGGCTAGTGGTAAGGCCATAAACATACTTAGCTCTTTTCAATACTTTGATAGCTCTCTTCTTATAATTTTTTTTCCTTTTTTACTTGGCCTTTTGGCTCTTTATTATTCTTTTTTTTTTCCTTTTTTTTTTTTTTTTTTTTTGAGAGCTATCTTCTTTTCAAACTAGAGCTTTCATTTTAAACACAAGGCCTACCACTCATTTCCCTTTTGTTCAAACCCCAAACACAAAAATCTTTTCAAACCGAAACCAAAGCAAAACAACTCCCATGAATTCCCGCCCTAACCTAAGCTTAAAACTAGCTTCAAAATGCAGAGCTAGCATCAATATGAGAGCCTAATCATGTCGCCTAAACCTAACACTTTATGCCAAGTTCAAACCGAAAATAAGGCCTCACAATGATGTCACACAAGAAAATTGGCTTGAAAGGAAGGTAAGGGTCAAGGTGGGAAACTCTATTCAGGCTTACAAGAGAGTGGTGAAAGGGATAAGAAAGCCTAAATATGTATATGTGATCCATTTATCTTTTTTCAAATGCACAAGTATGATAATTCAAAGATTCAAATTAAGGTTACACTTATTAGGAAAGGATTCAATTTATGAATGTTCAAGTTAAGCCACGAAAATCAAAACAAATGATCCAAATATGGGTAGAGCTTACTTTCAAAGTTTGCACAATGCAACAAAGAACTACTAACTAGGGCCTTGAAACAATTCATGAGCTTAAAGCACTTTTCAAGAAAAGTTAATATCATTGCTCCCTATGCAAGTGAAAACAACTTAAATGACAAAATTCTAGACTCAATCCTACAATGTTTAACAATGCAAATGCAAGCTACATGATTTTTTTGATATATTTTTGTAAACTTTTATGATTTTTTTGTGTTTTTCTATGCCTTAGATGATGCAATGCAAGACTCAAGGATGGTAACAAAAAATAAGAACCAAATAACACAAGTCAAAGCACACACTCCCCCAAACTTGAATGACACCGTCTCGGTGGCAAACAAATTCGAGAGGAGTTCAAAAACTCAAAGCAAAAATAAGAAAAATGCATGTTACTTACAAGGTTGTGTGTTGGTACCTTGGAGCTAGGCACCGCTGGAGCTTGAGGAAGCTCCAGACTTCCTGCTCTTTATAGGAGTGTCGTGGGTGATCTCCTTGCCCTTCTCCTTGCTCGTGCCTTCATGTAGAGAGCGGCATGCAGCTTGGTTGCTTCTTTGAGGCTCACGGATCTCTATCCCACCGGTGGATCTCCTCATCTTCTCCGGTTGCTCAACTTCCTCACTTGAAGACGCATCAGACGAGCTTCCTTGTAGATCCTTGATCTTCTTGGCAAGCTTCTTGATCATCTTGCTCTGCCATTTGTTGATCTTGCGCTGAACCTTCACAACCGATGCAAGAAACTTCGCGGCCTTTGTTCTCGGCTCATAATCAAGCTTGGGAAGGTCGAAACTCGCTGGCATCACGGCATCTGAGGGAGGCGACTCTGATGGTGCATGAGGGATCTGAGGTGGTGCAGCTGTGCCTTAAAGTGGTGCAAAGCATTCTTATTGCTCGGTCGGAACTCAATCGTGCCGACGCTCTCTAGGTGTGTCTCATCAGAGTTTGTTAGGATGCAAACCTTCTTCTCATTATCAGTCTTGGTGAACAAGTAGGCATTGAACCCTGGAGCTGGTGTCGGACCTAAGGAGTCTGTGTTGCGCATGTAGGTCTTGTCCATGTAGGCTCTCTCCGCGCAAGGCTCAAACTCCAGAAGAGGAACCCCGACTTGTGTGAACAGCGGTGTAAGGAATCCTTCAATGAGTGCTGAGCTCGCCTTACACCTCAATGCCCACGCCTTGTACTTCACCAAAGAAGAGGCCAAGATACAACCATAGTTGACGTTGTTGCCTAGCTCATCCACCATCGGCTCATCATTCTCCTTGGGATCGCAAAGAACCTTCTTAATCCCTTGGAAGAGGAAACACAACTCATTCTTGGTAACCGTTGGAGCCATGGATCTCCCACTGAAGGTGTTAGCTAAGAGCTTGAGGGCGTATCTCAGCACAGGGTTGCGAACTTTCTTGATCTTGGCTGTATTGCTTTTGTAGTCGTCATTGCAAATCAGGTCCCATAGATCATTGGCAGATGCGAACCGAGGGAATTCCACAAGCTTAGCTGCAGATTTGAAACCATAGGCTTGGCACAGCTCGGCGATGGAGAGATGGTAAGCTTGCTTCCTGACTTTGAATGTGACGTGACCCTTGGAGGGAGCTGGAAGGCTTGGATCTTCATAAGAGAACTCCAAGGTTGAGAGGAAGTCAAGTGTGACTTCAGGATAGGTAGGGCAGTCCATTCTTGAAAGGGAAGAAAGCGCCATGTCCTTGAGAAGCACATCAAAATCCTCTAGCAATCCCATCTTCTCCAAGAGGTTCCGGCTTGCAAACTTAGTGGGTTCAAACCGGAGCCTCTCTAGCCTTTTCTTAGCCTTCTTCTCCTCTTTTGTCCATCTAACCCTCTCCTGAACCACTTCTTGAGATTCTTCTCCTTGTGTTGCCACATCTCTGCTTTTTTTGGGTGCCATAGTGCCTGAAATTCAAATTCTCAAAGAGAAGGTTGAGTCTAGGCGGCGATTTAAAGAGAAAGAGAGGGAAGTAGAGAAAAATCTTAACATAAATCCTAGATTTATAAGGATTTTATAAAAATTATCACTAAATAGTAGAGGAAAATATCTTTAGATAAGATAAAATCAAGCAATTTTCCCTAATATTTAGATACTAAAAAATTTATCTTAATCCCTTAGCAACTAACAATCATCCTAAGTCAATAAAAGGAAATTTTCTAAAAATTTAAACAAACATGTTAATAACTCGAAAATATCTTTGAAAAGGATGAATGCAAGATGCTCTTATGTCTTTAAAACCGAACTCACACTCTCTCTTTCTAAGAAAATCAGTTTCGAATGCAAGTGGAAAGAGTGTGGATGCACAAGTGTTTATAAAGACAAGAATCTATGGGCAAATGCAAGTGGTTTTCTGACAAAGTTGGCCAAGGCACACCTTTCATGGTCAAAGATGCTTGCCTTGACAAAGATTCAAATTTAAAATAGGAGGGAAAGAAAAAAGAGAGGGAAAAATTTGAACTAACCTCGGCATGAGATCGAGTCAATTTAGTCGATCTTGACCTCGATCTCATGCCCATGTTTCCTAGGATCAAGAGGGATGATCGATTGGCAGCTCGATTTGATTTGAATCGAGCCTTAGATCGAGTGTGCCCCCTCGTTCCAAGATCCTATGTGATTATGGCATTACTCCTTAGATCGAGTCCCTTGATCGATTTCGAGGTTGTTTGGGCAAGGATCGAGTGAGAGATCGAGTAAAATGGTCGATCTAATTTGAAGATCAAGTGAGGCCAGTCGATCCACACCCCGTTTGCATTTCGATCTGAACGTATGGGTGGATCATATTCTCGCAATCGACTGACTCACTCGATTGTCTACTCGATCTCATCTAGATCATATGACTTCACTCAATTCATTAGCTCGATCTAGTAAAGATCGAGCCAGGATAGGTCGATCTATCACTCGATCGCTTATCCATGTTTCTCTTTTCCTTGCCTCTTTGACTCCAAGATAATAAGCTCTGGTTCCCATCTCCTTGTGCCTACACACTTAAACTAAAAAGCATAAAATTGAAACAAAAAGAAAGCAAAAATATGTACAATGATAGACATGGGAATGCCTTCCAAGTGCGCTTGGTTAACGTCGCTTAGCTTGACTTTACTTGGTTAGGCCAGAGGTGGATCCTGGAGAAGCAACGTGGTGCTCTCCTTGCTGCAATCACTCGCCATGTAGGGCTTGACTCTATGCCCATTCACCGTGAAAGCCTTTCCACTCTTGCCAACCAAAGTTACCGCTCCATATGGTAGCACTTCTTTAACTTCAAACGGTCCACACCATCTAGACTTGAGCTTCCCAGGGAACAACTTCAAGCGTGAGTTGTATAGCAAAACCAGACTGCCCTCCTTGAGCTCCTTAAGCACCAGCTTCTTGTCATGAACCGCCTTGGTCCTTTCTTTGTAGATCATGGCGCTCTCATAAGCGTCCAACCTTAACTCATCAAGCTCATGGAGTTGCACCAACCTTCTCTCTTGTGCTGTCTTGAGACTGAAGTTCACTTGCTTCACAGCCCATAGTGCTCTGTGCTCTAACTCCACAGGGAGGTGACAAGACTTGCCGTAGAGGAGGTTGAAAGGTGTAGTACCAATGGGAGTCTTGAAAGCGGTTCTATACGCCCATAGAGCGTCATCAAGCTTGCTTGCCCAATCCTTTCTTGTTACTCCCGCGGTCCTCTCCAGAATAGTTTTGATTTGCCTGTTAGACACCTCTACTTGACCGCTGGTTTGAGGATGATAGGGCGTAGCTACCTTGTGCTTAACCCCATACTTCTTCAAGAGACCCTCAAACACTTTGTTGATGAAGTGGCTGCCCCCATCACTGATCACTATCTTAGGAACTCCAAACCTTGGAAAGATGATAGTCTTGAAGAGTTTGACAACCACCTTTGAATCATTAGTTGGGGAAGCTATAGCCTCAAACCACTTAGACACATAGTCTACAGCCACCAATATATACTTGTTTCCGTATGATGATGGGAATGGACCCATGAAATTAATCCCCCAAGCATCAAACACTTCCATCTCAAAGATTGGTACCTGCGGCATCTCGTTCCTCTTTTGATGTTCCCTGACCTTTGGCAAGATTCACAAGGTTTTACAAACTCATGAGCATCCTTGAAGAGTGTAGGCCACCAAAACCCGGCTTGTAACACCTTTGTAGCCGTCTTGAAAGAAGTGAAGTGTCCTCCATAAGTCAAACCGTAGCAATGAAGAAGAATGTCTTTCGCTTCTTCTCTTGAGACACACCTCCGATATAAGAAGTCTACTCCCCTATTGTACAGATATGGCTCATCCCAAAAGTAACAGGATATGTCCCTCATGAATTTCTTCTTGTGGTAATGGTCAAGATGAGTGAGTTCTTCACCATATGCCAAGAAGTTGACAATGTCAGCATACCAAGGTAAATCTTCTCCCTTCAAACTCAAGACATCTTCAAACTTCTCCTCTAGTTTTGCACATACCACCGTGTTGACCATCATAAGCTGCTCTTCAGGTAGTGAGTCATCCAATGGTAAGACCTCATTCACTCTCATCCTTGAAAGATGACCAGCTACACCATTCTCAATCCCCTTCTTATCCTTGATCTCCATATCAAACTCTTGTAAAAGAAGGATCCATCTCAAGAGTCTTGGCTTGGTGTCTTTCTTGGAGTATATGTAACTCAAGGCGGCGTGATCAGTGTAAACAATGACCTTAGAACCCACCAAGTAGGACCTGAACTTCTCAAAAGCAAAGACAACAGCTAGGAGCTCTTTCTCGGTGGTAGCATACTTCACTTGCGTGTCATCCAAGGTACGGCTGGCATAGTAGAATACATGCAGCTTCTTATCCTTCCTCTGACCCAAAACAGCACCCACGGCGTAGTCACTAGCATCGCACATAATCTCAAAGGGCAGGTCCCAATCCGGTGCTTGAACTATAGGTGCGGTGACAAGAGCTTCTTTGGTAGTCTTAAAGGCTTGAAGGCACTCTTCATCAAACAAGAACTCGGCTTCTTTGCACAATAACCTTGTAAGAGGACGAGCTATCTTGGAAAAATCCTTGATAAACAGTCTGTAGAAGCCAGCGTGCCCCAAGAAACTCCTTATCCCTTTCACATTAACCGGAGGCTCAAGACTCATCATGACCTCTATCTTAGCTTTATCAACCTCAATCCCTTGCTCAGAAATCTTGTGCCAAAGTACAATGCCTTCCTTCACAATGAAGTGACACTTTTCCCAATTCAGCACCAAGTTTGTCTCCTCACATCTCTTGAGAACCCTGCAAAGATTAGTCAAACCACCACCAAAGGAAGCACCATACACAGAAAAATCATCCATGAAGACCTCTACCATTTTCTCTATAAGATCAGAGAAGATAGACATCATGCACCTTTGAAAGGTTGCTGGTGCATTACATAACCCAAAAGGCATCCTTCGATATGCGAATGTACTATAAGGGCATGTGAAAGTTGTCTTCTCTTGGTCATTAGGATGAATGGGAATTTGAAAGAAACCACTATATCCATCTAGGAAACAATAGTATGGATGATTAGAAAGTCTCTCTAGCATTTGATCAATAAAAGGAAGAGGAAAATGATATTTTCTAGTGGATGAGTTGAATTTCCTATAATCAATACATATTCTATGTCCAGTTATTGTTCTTGTAGGAATCAACTCATCTTTTTCATTTTTTATAACCGTGATACCCCCTTTCTCTGGTACCACATGGACCGGAGAGACCCATGTGCTATCACTGATAGGGTATATCACGTCAGCTTCTAAAAGTTTTAAGATCTCTTTCTTAACTACTTCTTTCAAGTTTGGGTTCAAACGTCTTTGATGTTCAATAGAAGAAGTGTTTTCATTCACTAAGTGAATCCTGTGAGTACAAAGCATTGGTGAAAGGCCCTTGATGTCACTGAGAGAGTACCCAATGACCTTCCTATACTTTCTCAACTCCTTAAGGAGTGAGTCTAACTCATCATCACTTAGATTTTCATTCACAATAACAGGATAGGTATCATTAGGTCCTAAGAAAGCGTACCTTAGCCCTTTCGGGAGCTCCTTTAGGTCCACCTTTGGGGCTAGCAGCTCGCTCCAGTCCTCCTCTTGGCTTGTGTTGAGGTTGATGTCCTCATTCGCCTCTTTTGGACCCGCGTCATGAGCTTTCAGGCTGCCTTCTTGAACCGTTCCTTCCTCAGAGATCGAGTCATCCAGTCGATCTTCCCCTCTTTCTGGTCTGGATCGATTGCACTCCCTCGATTCACTTACTCGATTTGATTTGGATCGAGCAGGAGATCGATTTGCTGAGTCGTTCTCTGAACTAATCGAGTTGCCTCTCTCGATCTTCTTGTCGATCGTTGCCCTGGATCGAGTGATCTCATCGATTTCCAGATCGATCTCATGGCACTCGCCTTCATCTTCTTTCACAACCTTGCGAGAATCAAGGATATGAACATACTCTTGGGTCTGCTCGCTCAGGAAACCATACTCCCCACACTCTTTAGTCAAAGCCAGCTGTAAATGATCCTCTTGTGCCAACTCCTCAAGTAACTCATCAGCTAACTCATCCAAGGTTTAAATGTAGAACACTTGCCCATCAATCGTTGGCTTCTTCAAGACTTCATTGATGTCAAAGTTTAGCTTGATGTCCTTGCCAAGATGCTGAGAGATCTTCCCATTATTCACGTCTATGATGGCTCCAGCAGTTCCTAGAAAGGGTCTACCAAGGATTAGAGGATCCTTTGGTTCATCATCCATTTCTAGAACTACAAAATCTGTTGGCACATTAACATCACTGATCCTCACGGGTAAGTCTTCAAGTACGCCTACAGGGAGCCTTATACTTCTGTCAGCCAGCACTAGAGAGATTCTGCACTCCTTAAACTTGGTAAAGCCTAGCTTTTTGGCAATGGAGTGATCTAGTTGATCCACTTAGGGTGGAATCCTAGTCTTTTCAAAACCCCTTCTATAAAATTCCATTCTAGCCTGTCGTATGCCTTGCTCATGTCGGTTTTAACTGCCATTGAGCATTGTACTTCAGCTGAGGAAGTTTTCAGATAATATAGGACTTCATGCGTGATTAACACATTATCTGAAATTGCTCTACCAGGTACAAAGGCGGATTGGGTTTCAGATATTAGCTCCGAGAGTAGTGGCTGGAGGCGCTTGGTGAGGATCTTGGAGATGGTCTTATAATATACATTGCATAGCGCAATAGGCCTGTAGTCCGCTACTGCTTTCGCTCCTTGGACTTTCGGGATGAGCCTCACATGAGTTGCATTGACGGATCTCGGTAATATCCCCATCCTGAAGAATTCTTGGATCTCTTTGGTTATCTCTTTTCCAATGTTTTCCCAATTAGAGTGATAGAAGCTTGCAGAGAAACCATCTGGTCCAAGAGCTTTGTCTGTGTGGATAGAAAAGATAGCTTGCTTTACTTCCTCTGCAGAAGGTATTCTGATGAGGTGTGTGTTCGTGTCTGCAGATATTCTTGGGTGTAAGGCTTCATTGATAATATCTGAGTTATCTGTCTCCGAGGATGACAAGAGCTCCTGGAAATACTCAGTAATTACTTGTGCTATCTCTGTTTCTTCATAGAAAGCTTTCCCTTGGGAGTCCTCAATGACGGTGAATCTGTTGATTGTATTTCGCCCTTTTGTAATAGCATGGAAGTAGCCAGAATTACGGTCTCCTAGGCTTAGCCATAATGAACTGCTTCTCTGTTTCCAGTACTCTTCCTCCTCTTTGTATGCTTGAGCAAGTTTTCCTTTGATCTCTGTCAGGAGGGCTTCGTTGTGTTGTGTATGAGAGAGGGATTCTTCCAGAGCTGCTTGGTTTTCCTCAATTCGCTTTCGGCTATTCAAGTGTTGTGCCTTCTTCCATTGTATAATGGCCCCTCGCACTCGAGCCATGCGTCTTTCCACAGAGAGGTTAATAGATTTCTTCCACGTTTTCTCTATTAGTTGCTTTACCTCTTCATTGTTGTGTAATCT
Organism: Thlaspi arvense; assembly: GCA_911865555.2. Lineage (NCBI taxonomy): Eukaryota > Viridiplantae > Streptophyta > Magnoliopsida > Brassicales > Brassicaceae > Thlaspi > Thlaspi arvense. The sequence continues at coordinate 13,899,259 of OU466861.1, forward strand.
CCTAACATATCTGAACAAGCCTTTGTTTCTTTTCCTTTCCGGTTCAAAGACCGAGATAATGGGTCTATGGTCCGAGCCTTCCATGCGAAGATATTGACATCTAGCTGAGGGGAACAGATCTGCACATGCGGTGTTTACCATAGCTCTATCAAGTCGACATCTTACAGTTTGCCCGTCTGCTCTATTGCCTCTCCACGATAAAAGGTTTCCCGAGTGATGTAAATCATAGAGATCCATTTCAGAGACAAAAGTCCTGAAGTCAGAGTAAGATCCCTCTGGTCGTTGAGAGCCTCCTGTTTTTTCTGATTCTTCCAAGATGTCATTAAAATCCCCCGTTGTAAACCACGGCCCATCTTGCAGTATTGTTAGATTTGTCAGTGTGTTCCAGATAGCTCTTCTATTACTCCTATCAGTATCTGCATAGACAAAGGTGGCGACAAAAGATTTGCCTTTGTATCTGATTTGGGTTTCGATGTAGTTTTTGCAGGTTGAGAGGACCTCCAGGCTGATATCGCTTTTCCAGAGTAGCGCCAAACCTCCTCTACCATGTCCTTTAGGTTGATCTAAAACATTATTTGTGAATCCCATCCCCTCTGTGGCTTTGAGAACAATTTTATCGGCGTTTTTTGTCTCTGATAGGAAGGTGATATCCGGCGAGACTTCCTGGTGGATAGCCCTTAATCGTCGAACTGTACCAGGGTTTCCCAGTCCCTGGCAGTTCCAAGCCACTATTGTTAAGGAAGAAGACTTTGGGGAAGCCGAAAATCCCATGATGTCCTTGTAATTGCCGGGATGATGGTCATACTTGGTCCTGCTTCTCCAGCATTTGGGTGTATAGTGCTCAATCCATCTTGTCCTCTTGCTGCTAAGATGCTTTTTTGGTTCTTCGCAGATCTTCTAGGCAATGCTCTGAGGTAGCTTATCTTCCTTGTTTTAGAGCTTGTGCCCGCTAGGGCATGGGGGCTGTGATTGACATGAGTTTTATGCTGGTGTTTCCCAGGGGGGCGTCCTCTTCTTTTCCTTACTGGTTCCTCCTGGGGAGGGCCCAGTCTGGCTAGTAAGCCTGGAGATATGTTGCTGTTTGGTTCTTCCTCTCGTTGGGTGAGTGGAGGACTTGTTGAGGATGCAGCTACAATGAAATCCGCCGTCTCAGCCATCAGGCCTCTTTCCTCCCCCTGTAGGATCCTCATTTTGCGAGCTGCACTTTCTGTTGGGTCTGCACATGAGGTATATCGTACTGTAACTTCCCATAAATCGTCCATCACCTCCTCCGGGGTCTATTTTGACGGCGAAAAAACCGTTTCTGCCAGATTCACGTGGAGGGAGGGTCTGATCCTGGAGGAGTCCGAAGAGTCTTGTACATTCAGCTGGTGAGCATTGTTCACGGGAGGTTTTACTTTTTCTCTCCATTGTTGTACTGGTGACTGATACCTTTCATTCCCTCTTCCTCTGTTGTTTAAGTGGTTGCGCAGATCGCAAGGGTTTAGGCTTTGAATTGATTGATAGGAGTCCTTTGATCGGGTGAGATCTTTCTCTCTATCTGAAGATTGTTCCTCTCTGCGCTGACGGTCAAGGGGGTGCTTTATTGGTTCCTTTTCTCTTTGCCTTTGTTTATAGTCTAGCTAGTATCGCACTTTCTCAGCTTGACTGAGATCAGAGACTCTCTCACCAAAAGGCCGTCCATGTCTATCATGTCTTTGTTGGAAAGACCGAAGGGATTGTCTCGTCTCTTGGTGTGCTATAGGTAGAGGGGCGCCTCCATCTTCTCCTTTTCTGTTACGCAATGTTTCTGTAGACTCGGGAAGAGTTTGAGGTCTCGTGGTATCCCTTTCTCTGTAATCCCACTGGCTCAACGAGTGTGTCCTGGTACCATCTCGAGGATCTTCTTTTGGTTTTGAATCAGGGCAGTCTTTTCTCGTGTGAGTTATTTTGAAGCATTTTGTGCAGTGATTTTCCAGTCGTTCATACTCTAGGGTGACTATCGCTTCATCTCTGTTGGAAAATTCGAGTATAGATTCTTGGGGCAGCGGTTCCAGTCCATTGACCAGTACTTGTATTCTTGCAGATGTTTTTGTTAGCTCTTGGTCCATGAAGGTGCCAACTTGGTGACCGAGGCTGAGAAGGGTTTCAGCTTTCCAATAGTGGAGTGGTATCCCTTTGAGGCGAATCCAGAAGGGTATTTGTGAGGGGAAGAGCTCTGACATGGTGGGTTCCCATCTCTGGAGGATAACCATCCAGTACGCGAAGTGGTAGGGTCTGTTCTCCAGCACTTGTAGTAAATCTTCCTCCGATTCGAAGTGAAACTGGAAACATCCTCTTCCCAGGTCAGATCCGGTCACTTCTCCTTTTGTTTTCCACCTTTTGGTAAAGAAAGATATCACTGACCACACTCTTTGGTCTTTAGGGTTTGTAAATCTTCCTATGAGCGTAAGCTTGTTCTCCAGGATGAGGTTTGAGTTGTCAAACTCAGGGACCCTAACTTGGATCCTATGTGGTGGATCTGGCGAGTGAACCACCGCCTTGCCTTTTTCTGCGTAAAAGAGTCTTCTCTGCATTCTGCTTGTCTTGAGATGCAACTAGTGTATACAGTGGTGTTATTCACACCGTATCTATGGCTGCAGCTTCTCCTCGATGGGCTAACTCACACCGAGACTAGGTCAAGAGTGGAGTGTAGGAGGCTCTGTCTTATCTCTTCCGTCTCGTTTCGCCGGCAAGGATCTAACTGTGTATCGTCAGGAAGTCTGATGCGGAAAGCAGCTCTATTCCGGTGTGCCGTTGCGGACCCTCCGACCCGAAGGTGGGGGCTGAACCACGAAGCGCGCTTCCCAAAATAATTTTAGTTCAAAAAGCTTATCTAAATTGGGTAAAACCGTGTAGGAAAAGTTAAAACCAGAAGTGAAAACCAGGTGGTTGAAGTCAACCTTGAGAATAGTGTCTGGGAGAGAAAACTCTCAAAGTTAGAATTAACAACGTCGACATCTGTAGTGATTTACTTGTTTTTGCTGATTTCTAGCTATCTAAACATGGATCCCTGAACAGACACTTTCAACTAATTTAGAAAAAAAACATTAACATTGTATCAAACCTCTGGATTGCGTGATCTCAAGGGAAAAATACAAACGTAGGCTTGCAATAGCAAAGCATAATCTCCATGTTCTTAATTAGACTCATCTTTTTTTACCAAATGAAAATGATAGAGACATTGTATTTTTTTCTCTCTATATATTTTGTTTTTATAATTTGGAAGATCCATTAGTTCCAGAGAAATTATGTTTTCTAAATTTATTGTTTCATATTAATGTCTACTACAGTACTACTTATTAATTGGTCAACGCGTATTAGAGCTTCGAACAACTGGAATAAGCATGTTGTCACCGAATCATAAGCGTTAATTTCTAACTTCTTCTGACTTTAAACAAATCTTATTAAAAACAAAGAACAGAAAAAAAAGACTAAACAAAAAAAATTACACAACTTTTTTATAAAACCCAAATTCCAGGACTCAGGTTCTTCTATTTATAAACTCTCACAAACAAAAGTAAAGCCTTTTTTAATTCAAAATTGTACAGTTTCGCTAGTTTTTTTGTTGTTGTTTCCTTATATTCATGAATACGACTACCTACATTGACGATTGCGCAGAATCATTATTCAACATCTCCTCCAATGGATTGTGGGAGAACCTAAAATCTCCCGATGTGGTATTCATCTCATCTTCATCGTCATGACGCATTGGTTCCTCAGACGCATCGGCATTTCCCAGATTATTTCCTACATGATAGTAAGTATCTTTTTGTTTTAAATTCAGTATATAAACTACATTAAATAAAGATGGTATTGTCTCAATTCGTTTTTTCTCTCTAAATTTTAATTGATTTTGTGAAAATATGGTAATTCCTAACAGGTTTCTTCGAAATTTTTCCTCGTGAATTCACAACACCTTCAATATGTAACTTGACAAGCACGTAGAGAAACAAAACTAAATGAAACTTGATATGCAAGTAAAATTGTATAAGCGGGACCATGCATGCTATTCAAGATAGTATTTTTTCAAGAAAAAAATGATTTCACATGCATATAAATTTACGTGTAGGCTGGACTGATTCTAGGGCCTCAGCTTTTTGATGTACTGGAGAAATATTCGGGGAAACTATCTATGGATCCTGCGTTTAATGGAAACGCGACCTTAAGAAGCATCTCAGTGTTTGGAATGATCATGTTTACGTTTCTGATGACAGTTAGAACCAGCAGGCGAGTGGTGTTTAGTAGCGGAAAACTACCCTTTATGATCGGGATCTTGTCGTTTTTTGCTCCTCTGTTCGGTCTATGTTTCACAACCCTTTTCTCGGACAGCATTGACCCTCGTTACATGACTCCGGAAACAGCAATAGGCGAGCGCATAGTGATTGTCATAACACAGTCCTCGATACTTTTGCCTTCAACAACATATATCTTGCTAGAGCTCAAGATCCTCAACTCCGAGATCGGTCGCCTTGCAATGTCTTCATGTATCATAAACGACATCTTGGGGATCATTGCCATAGTAACCACCGCTCTTTACACAACCTGCACGAATGTTTCACATGTAACAGCCTACCGTGACGCTATCGCAGTGGTCATCTTCGTTCTCATCGTCTTTCTTGTTTTTAGGCCGACCGTGCGATGGATCATTGACCAAACACCGGAAGGCAAGCCCGTGGGGAATAAGTACGTCCACGCCGTGCTTTTGACCGCACTGGGTTCCTCTCTTTACTTAATGTTATTCGATATGAAATATGTCTTGGGACCATTAGCGATCGGTCTGATAATACCGGAGGGTCCACCGTTAGGATCGGCATTGGAGGCTAAGTACGAGAATCTCACAATGAATGTGTTCTTACTAATCACGATCACAGTTAGCGTGATGAGATGTGACGGAATAAGAATCTTTACCGAGTTTAGTCACATCTTCTACAACGTCATCCTGACGGTTCTAACACTTGTTTTGAAAATGGTCGCATGCCTTGCACCTTGCTTGTACTTTAAGTTACCTCTCAACGAATGCTTGGCTGTTTCCATCGTCTTCAGCTACAAGAGTTTCACTGATTTCGTTCTCTATGAACCTGTCTTAGACGACAAGGTAACCATCAAATCGGGAAAGCAATATAATATTATCATAACCGATTTGTTGTTGCGTGATAGAGACATAATTATATGGTTCTTTTTTGCAGTATATATCGGAGGCAACGTACGCGTTCTTGATCATTTATTCGCTGATAAATGCTGGGATCGTTCCTTTTGTCTTAAGAATCTCATACGATCCGAAACGGAAGTATCTTAATTATCAAAAAAGGAACATACTGAATTTGGCACCAAGCTCCGATCTCCGAATTCTAACTTGTTTGCATAAACCCGAGAATGTTTCACAGACCATTGCATTCCGGGTTCTCGATTAGGGTTTTCAATGTACAGCTCCGGCGGCTCCCATAGCGCCGGAGCTGTGCTTCTTTTATTGATTGTTTATATTCTCGGTTTGTCTCTTCAGATCTGTTTATGGTTTTTTGTCTTTGACGCTGTGATCCGGCGAATTCTTACATGTACATCCTAGATCCGGTAAGATAAGAAGTTAGCGATCAGTTTTTTCTCTTTTTTTTTAAGGTTTCTCTGTTATAGATCTGGGTTCTTTGCGGTTTCTGTCTCTGGTTTACTTAGGTTTTATCAGGTTTTCGTTCAGTCCTATCAGTCTTAAGTGGTGCTGCTCGTTTGGGTGTCTCTTTTTTGGACTTTTGTTCAGATCTGGCCGTAACTTTCGGCCGAGGTGGTGCTTAAAACCAGTTCTTTCCCCGCCTTGGATGTGGAAATCTTCACCACCGTTGGTTTGTCTCCTTGCCTAAATCTTAAAGACGAATAGTTTGCGTCTCAAGGTTTTGTTTCGTCTTTGCACCTCTGTGGCTCCATCTTTCCGGAGCAATATAAAGAGTATCCATTGGCGTCTTAACCTTCCACAGTAAGGAGGACCTAAAGGTTTAATCCATTTGGGTGTGTTTCTAGTCTCATATCTGGTTTCTATTATAAAGGATTGTGTGTTTTGCCTGTGCTATCTTTGGTCTCCGGCGTCATCTACCGTGAATCTTCTATTTGGTTTTTAGCAGTTTTATTATTCACATGTTGTTTCCCGCAAATTGGGCTTTTGTTTTCGGAGAACTTGGTTTCTGCCAAATGATGTATGCGATGCTGGTTTGATCAATATACTATCAGTGTTAAAAAAAAAAGACCATTGCATTCCTCCAATTGTTGTCTTCACCGAACCTTAAATTCCCTATTGCGATCACGGTTCTCCACCTCATGAAGCTCGTTGGTCAGATCAGCCACATCATGATTTCGCACAACAAGAAGTCCAAACGAATTCAAAACAACTCCTACATCCATACCGCAAACCTTGCCTTTAGACAGTTCATGCTAGAAAGCTTGAAATCTGTAACTGTGGCCACATTTACCGCATTCTCGCATGAGAATATGATGCACGAGGACATCTGCACGCTCGCACTTGACCGTACAACGTCAATGATTATCGTCCCTTCATGTAGGAGATGGACCATAGATGATAGATGGGATGTTTGAGTCTGACGACGATGCCATAAGGAGTCTAAACCATTCATTACTCGATCGTGCGCCTTGTTTTATAGGAATACTATTTGACCGTGGTCATCTCTCACGTAAACGCAATGTAATGAGCAAGAAAAACTACACCATCAATGTAGGTATGATTTTCATTGGAGGCAAAGATGATAGAGAGGCATTATCGGTGGTGAAGAGGATGAAGCAGGGGCGGATCTAGCACCATGGGTGTGGGTGCAAGTGCACCCATTAAAATATAAAAGTTTATGTTTTTACATAGGATTACTAAGCTATAATGGCACATTTGGATTAAGTGCACCCACAATCTTTAATTAACCATGGTTCGATGCCCCCACTCCCCTTCCTATTTTTCATTTTGCACCCATTGGACAAAAACTCTGGCTTCGCCCCTGGGATGAAGCATAACCCAAGGGTTCATTTAACCGTGATCAAGCTCTTATTCAATCAAGAAATGGAGTCAGCAAACTGGGAGTACATTCTTGATAATGAAAGCTTAAAGAATTTCAAGACTACAGAGGAAACAAACAATGTTGATTATACAGAAAGGGTTGTGACTAGTAGTATTGAGGTGGCAAGCATCGTCCGATTGCTCGCCCGAGAGTATCATCTTATGGTTGTCGGGAGAGATCAAGGAATGGCATCACAAAACTTCTCAGGACTAACAGAGTGGGTCGAACTTCCAGAGTTAGGTGTCATCGGAGATTTGCTAGCGGCTAAAGATCTTAGCTCTAACGGCTCTGTTTTAGTACTTCACAACAACGACAGACTGTATTCTCTTAGGACAATCGTCTAGAATATTTAACTAAATATTTACTTAATATTGATACCTCTCAATATTACACGTTCTCAAGTACACTTTTATAGTAGTTTTAGATTCATTTGTGTTTATTTCTCTAGTTTTGACACTCTTTACATTCTCTTTAGGTCTAGCACGTATTAGGATAGATATTGATTTTTCATGCATGTTTTTGAGTCCTTATTAGGAGCTCAAGATAATGAGTTTCCCGAGAGAAAGCTGACAGAGCAATTCAAGATCTAGGAGGTGCAAAGCAGGCGATTCACCTCGGGACATCGGGATCCAATATCGGACAGCAAATCGATATGAGCAGCACCAGGAATACACAACGGTCTCACACCACGACTTGAGTCCGACATGGGATGTGCAAAGCCCAGGTTGATAGACATAAATTCTTGCTACATCGGGACGGTACAACCACAAGAATCCGATGTGAAGCCAACACAAGCATACCCAGCGGGATGAAACTGTAATTTGGATGAAGACAAAAGACTTTACTTTTTGTGTTGGATCCATCCCATGCATGATTACGAGGCAGCGACCCGAAGGTTTTGAGACCACTTTTATATATACCCCTTTTAGCTCATTTTGGGTGGCGAACATAACCTATCTTTATTTTTATTTGCCTTGTCTCTCCTTTTTAGTCATCTTCTCCGTAGAAACTGAAACTCCATTATTACTTAAGCCATTTTATATTTCAAGCTTTATCTTAGTAATAGTTTTGTTTTCTCTCGTTAATCATGCTTGTTATCTTCAGCCTATGGATTTTAGTAACTAACACCATAATTAGTGAGTAGTCCTCTACAGTTTAGGAGGTGTGGGTTGAGTAGAAGTGTTAAAGGTTGGATCTTTGGTGTTATTTAACTTAATACTCTTAGTCCCTTCATATTAGATGCTCTTCATGCTTAGGTTATCTTCCCTATATGTCTCCAAGCTTTTCCAAACAAATGCTATGTTTGATGAAATGCAAAGACCTATCTTTTATGAGATATGCTTTTCCTAGCTTCAGACATCAATTGTCTAGAGAGCGTTTTGGCTTTATAAAGTTGTTGCTTCATGCTTGTTTCTTTATTGAACCGTTGTGCTAATGCCAATCTATGGTGATAGAGTTGCAAAGTAATCTTACCATGGAAGTGAATTTTTCTTGTTTAGAACCCTATGCGAAGGGGTTAGACTCTAAAGGTTGCTCTTTATTAACAAAGATCCTTCCTTTACTCATTTTTACTCTTAATACCTCACCCCTTAGACATTTTCCTGTTTTCTAGCTTTTTCTTATCAACTTTTCTCAGTTATAGCATAGATTTTGTTATGTTTTTAGTTGATTTGACAACTAGATTTCTTATTTACCCTATTTTGTATTTCCCCTAGCACGTTATTAACCTTTTTAAGCTTAATATCTTAATAGGACCTTTTAGATTGATAAAACCTCTACCAATATACTAAACGGATTAGTAGGCTGGGGTGTTTCGATTGGGTCCTGTTTTTAAGTATTAAGTCTTGAGTTTAGAGCAAAACTCGGTCTTTTTATTTATTTATTTTGCTTACTAGTACTTTCCCACCAAGAATCTTTTGCAGGTACAAGACACATGGTGGACAAGCAAGGCCCCTACGAGTTGTTCGAAGCTGCACGCGCATAACAAGCCGCACGAAGGCAGCCACGGACCATTGGCGAACATGATTCACCAAGCGGTTACAAAACTTGAGCCGGTATTACCCCACCCCTCGGTAATGCTGGTTTCAAAATAAAAAGCAGCATAATTGCAATGGTGCGCAAGAACAGTATTATGGAGAACCATTGGAAGACCCCTTGGACCACCTCGATGATTTCGAGCAGATCTGATCCTTGACAATGCAGGAAGACATATCTGAAGACGGTCTTAAGTTACGACTTTTTCCTTTCTCTCTCGGAGGAAAAGCTTACCAATGAGAAAAACGCTTAAACCGGGATCTTTTAAGACGTCGAAAAAGTGTAAACAAGCATTCCTGAATAAATTCTTCTCATCTTCAAGAACCGCTAAGCTACGCCTAGAAATATCCACATTAACTCAAGCAGATGAAGAGAGATTCGGTGACGTTTGAAAACGACCGAAAAGCTACACAATCAAATGTCTGCACCATGGTTTTCAAGCTCATCACTTCTAAGCATCCTTTACAGAGGAGTGTTGAAACGTTTATCGTCACGCCGAGCAACAGAATTTTCTTAGGGAAGAAAGTTGACGACAAGATGCATTTAATGGAAAATTTGGCAACAAGCAAGGGTCACTATAAAGATGAGATTGATGAAGCTGCAATAGATATGGACAAGAAGAGGGATAAAGAGGTGATTGAACTACAACAATGGATAGACTCATTACTCATTGTACAGCAGAAACCGATCGTAATGAGAACACACAAAGCAGATAACTTGGCTACTAGACCACATCAAGCCAACATGGTTCAAGAGCACCCTCACCCACCGCCACTCCTCTATGGAGCACACCAGATTCATTATATTGCTTACAAGCAGCAAAGCTATGCTCTGCACCCAATCCACTACCTACAACAGTATCAATCGCACCCACCACTCTACAATCACCATGACTACTACCAACCTCCACAGCAAGAATCGGAAATCAAAGGCTTACTCGCCCAACTTACCCAAACCATAGACACACATATGGCCAACATCAACACACAGATGGACAAATATGACAACAAGAGGAACATGACTGAATACCAGAGGATACGTGAAAATTCTACAAGCCAGCAACCGCCTCCCACAACAGCCTATGTACAAGCGGTTACATTCAGAAGTGGGAGAGTACTTCCACCGCGGGACCCTGCACTGGAACACATTGAGGACAATGAGAAACAAGTAGGGGGGGGGGTATGAAATTAAAAAATTTGATGATGCCCAAAAGGGTGTAGAAGTACAGCTCTACACTAACTGCAAGAGAAGGACAACATGATAAGGCCAAGGGAGACTCCTAAGGAGAAGGGTAACGAGCCACAGTTTGTACCACCACCTTACAAACCCACATACCCTTTTCCGATCAGATTCAAGAAGTAACTCCTTGAGAAGTACATAGCTCTCTTTGACGAGCAACTAAGAAAGATTGAGCTCACCATGGCTCTCGTAAACACCTTTGCCTTGGTACCACCCTACCAAAAGTTCCCGAAGGATGTGGTCCTTGCAAGAACAAAAGAGCTGCAAGGAATGGTGGTTATGACACAATAATGTAGCGACATCATACAGAAGAAAATCATCCCTAACAAGCTAGAGGATCCAAAGAGTTTCACCCTTTTGTGTTCCATCAGACCCCTCATGTTCAACAATCTTCTCTGTGATTTAGGGGCAAGTGTGAGTCTCATGACCCTGTCAATAGCCACATGGCTTGGTTTCACGAGCTACAAACCGACCCGCATCTCGCTAATATTGGCTGATCGATCCGTGAGGCTACCAACATGATTACTCAAAGATATCCCCATCAGGATAGGCAACATTGACATACCCACAAACTTTGTAGTCCTAGAAATGGACAAATAACTGAGAGACCCATTGATATATGGTAAACCATTCTTGGCCACGACGGGTTTATTGATAGATGTCAAGAAGGACAAGATTGAGATAAACCTAGGGAAAGATACCATCCTTAAATTTAATATCAATGATGTCATGAAGAAACCTACTATATGAGGGAAGGCCTTTTGGGTTGAAGCATTGGATGAGTTAAATGAGGAACTCTATGAGGAGTTAACTATAAAGGATCACCTACAAGTATCATTGACTAAAGAGCAAGGACAGAATGGGTACTTGGACAATGACACATAAGCTTATATGACGAGGCTTGATTCTAGGAAAATGATGAAAGAGGATGAGTTCCCCACAGATTATGAATTTGGGGAGCACATGGCCTTTATCAAGGAGAACAAGGCTGCAAATGCAAGAGATGTGGCCAGGGATACGGTAGAAACAGGTAAGCACAACCCTCCTAAACAAAAGCTCAAACCACTCCCTACCAGGCTAATGTACACATTCCTAGTTACCTACCCCACCTATCCTGTAATTGTTAATGAGAAATTAACTGCTAATGAATTAGCCTCCCTCTTGAAAGAGTTTCGAAAGTTTAGCAGGGCAATTCGGTATTCTCTTGACGATATTAAGGGGATCTCTCCTTGACTTTGCACTCATATGATCCATCTTGAGGATGAATCAATGACTTCTATAGAACATCAGAGAAGGCTTAACCCTAATCTCAAAGATGTTGTAAAAAGTAGATTCTTAAAATCTTAGATACTGGTGTGATCTACCCTATTTCGGATAATAGATATGTCTCACCAGTACATGTGGTTTATAAGAAGGGAGGCATAACAGTAAAAAAAACTGATCAAGATGAGCTTATATTAACCAGATCCAGAACCGGTCATAGGATGTGTATAGACTATAAGAAGCTTAATTCTGCTTCTAGAAAAGATCACTTCCCACTCCCATTTATTGATCAGATCTTAGAATGGCTTGCTAATCACCCTTAATACTGTTAATAAGGCTCTTGTGTAAAGAAGCTAAAATCATCTTCAACACGGACTGCCTCCACGCCTTCAACACGATAAAAAAGCCCTCGTAAATGCCCCGATTGTTCAAGCACCTAATTGGGACATGCCATTTGAAATTATGTACAATGCTAGTGCCTACGCAGTTGGGGATGTCTTAGGACAAAGAGTGGATAAGAGATTACACGTGATTTACTGCGCTAGCGGCACCCTTGATGACACATAGGTTAAGTAGTCCACCACTGAGAAAGAACTCATGGCCATGGTATTCGCCTTTGAGAAATTTAGGAGCTACCTAGTTGGATCCAAGGTGATAGTGTATAAGGACCACGCAGCCTTGAGATATCTTTATGGAAAGAAGGTTATCAAGCTGCGTTTGTTGAGATGGATCCTCCTACTTCAATAAATTGACATGGAAATCGTGGACAAGAAAGGGATGGAGAACAGTGTTCTTGATCATTTGTCCATGATGCACATAGAGGATTTGATCTCCATCAACGATTCCTTTCCCGAGGAACAGCTCTTGATGGTAGGATCCCTTGAGAAAATGTATCATGCGGGTAAGAAGATGGAAGCTTTTAAAAGCATAGAGGAAAAGATTGTACCTTGGTTTGCGGATTATATCAATTTTTTGGTTAGTGGCAACATTTCCAACGATCTAAATGTTAACCGGAAGAAAATTTTTTTCAAGGATATTGTGCACTATTTCTACAACGAGCCATACCTATTCAAGAGAGGTTTTGATGGCATTTTTAGAAGATGCATGGCCGAATAGGAAGTAAAGGGAATCTTGTTCCATTCCCACGGCTCAGCGTACGGTGGCCACTTTGCCACATTCAAAACAACCACCAAGGTGATGTAAGCTGGATTCTGGGGGCATAGTCTATTCAAGGATACACACGAGTACATTACCTCTTGTGAGGCATGCCAAAGATAGGGGAACATGAGCAGGCGCGATGAGATGCCACAAAACCCGATATTAGAGGTTGGTGTTTTCGACGTATGGGGGATATATTTTATGGGAGACCATTCCCATTATCTTACAGCCAAAATATATCTTTGTGGCTGTGGACTACATCTCAAAATGGATAGAAGCCATGGCCAGCCCCACCAACGATGCCTGAGTTGTGCTGAATCTGTTTAAATCCACCATCTTCCCACGGTTTGGCATCCTGAGAGTGGTGATAAGTGATGGTGGTAGCCACTTCATCCATAAGGTTTTTGAGAACCTTCTCAAGAAGCACAGAGCAAAACACAAGGTAGCTACACCGTACCATCCACAAACCAACGGGCAAGTATAAGTCTCTATTCGAGAAATCATTGTAATATTAGAAAAGACAGTAGGAGTAACACGGAAGGACTGGTCAGTTAACCTTGACATCAAGACTGCACAGGAGAAGCGGCTGATAAACCTACATGAGCTGGAAGAGACTCACCTAGAAGCTTTTAAGAGCTCACAGATTTACAAGGAAAAGATAAAAGCATTCCACGACAAGAAGATCAGGCCGAAGAACTTTGCACCAGGAGATCAAGTACTGTTGTACAACTCACGGCTGAAACTATTTCCTGGGAAGCTGAAGTCTAGATGGTCCAGTCCCTTCACTATAAAAGAAGTACTACCTTATGGGCTCATAACGTTGATCAACGAACAAAGGGGTGATGACACAGTAAACGGCCATAGGCTCAAACCTTATTTGGCCTGTGAGCAATACCAGGTGGGAGAGAAGAGTTCAGTCACTCTCTAAGACCCCAACCAAGCCTAAGTGGCTAAGGAACTTCAAGCTATGCAACGTAAAACAAGCACTCTTGGAAGGCACCCAAAGCCTATCATTTTTATTAGTTTTCACGCTTTATTTTCGCGTAGTATATTCTGTCTAATGGCTATGCAAGAGTATGTGGTGACATGAGATGAGCAATGCTAGAAAGGTAAGGGCCATTAAGCACATCGACCCACTTCCACAGTTTGAACCCCGAAGTAAGAAGCCAAAGGAGGCGTTGATCTAAGTATCGAGGTCTACCCGTTGTGAGCCTCACTGGCAAGGGCTTATCAGAATCTCACCACAATCACAGACCGATGTGATCATAGGTAACCTCTTCCTTTTCTTCCCTACTGAACCTCTTTTGAACTTTTGGATTCCTTTCCATCCTCTTGAGCTTTTGTTACACAGGGCCTGTGTAATTCAAGTTTGGGGAAGGGGTATGTATATTACTTCTGTTTTCTTATTCCACATTTGCATCCTTTGAATCTCATGAATGAAAATCAATAAATTTTCAAATTTTTCTATTTGCATATCTAGATGCACTTGCACTTAGGATTGAGTCTAGATTGCATGCCATTTAGGATACATACACAAGCATTGGGAGCCATGATAAGAACTTATTAAGATATCCATGTTTGACTTTAAGTGCCTTAGTTGTTAGTTGTTTGATGCATTGTAGTAAGTTTGAAGTTAAGGCAGCACCATACTTGGAACTCTTGCTTTGTTAATCATGTCTTGTGTTGAAGCTTGCTGTGAATTGAATCCGACTCTAGTAATTTGAACAGTAATATTGATTTTTAATTATCATGATCATGCATTGAAGAAGGATTCCTTGGATACCTTATACACATTTGGACTTTTTTATTCCTTCTACCACTCTTGCTAGTGCAAATAGCTGATCCTCATCCATAGGAAAGTTAAAACCCACTGATAGCTGAAGAGTTGACTAGCTAGCAAATCCTACATATACTCATATCATTGTAGTATGTAGGTATCAATCCATCTGAGTTTGTTAAGCACCAAGAATACAGCAAGTTATCTAAGTCAAGCAGGATTTGAAATGGCAGTTGTGAACAATACTAACAAGTCTAAAGACTAAACTAAGCAAGCAAGAAATTCAAATAGAAGAAATAAGGATCTAAGATGGAGGTTATTGATTAATAGGGGATTAGAACCTAATTAGTGATGCTTCAAAATCATTCAAACAATGCTATCTTCTAGGCATATGATTAACAACTATAAATAGCTTAATTCCTTGACACTAATTACTTTGCTAAGCACACATTTAAGATAAATTCCTTTTCTCAAACAGATGATAAGAAAGATTCATAACAGAACTCCAATCCTATAAAGCCAAAATGCACCTGATACAATATCAAAAATCAGTAAATCAAGGGTCTTCAATATGTGAATTATTATTAGAATCTGTTCTTCATAATTATCAAAGTCAAAGGATTCTCATTCAAGTCCAAAGCAAGATTGGTGACAAGAAGACCATTATCTGATTTAACTTATTTTTCTTCTTTTGTTTAAATGTAAATAATTTAAATTAAATGTAATTTATTGTAAAGATTCTTTGTAAAAGCTATAAAAGCTTATTGTTCTCATTGTAAAAAGATATAGATTTTTTTGGAAAATAAAAGAGAATTTTCTCTAAAAAGCTTAGGCTATGTTACTTTGTTCATTAGAGATTGTGTGGAATCACTTCTCTTATGTTCTTGCGAGTTCTTGAGTGTTTTGTGGAATCAGACATTTGGGTTTTCGTGTTGTTTCTTACTGTCCATGCGAGGATGAGCCCTTGGAAGTTAGAAGCATAAATTGTTGCCTGTGGAATCAGTCACCCCATCTATCCATTCCATCCACCGATCCTTCCTGAAAGAGACTTGAGTCCAGCAGGATTGATCCCATAACCATCCACTTCGACCATCTCTTGAGCAAGTAGAAAGAGACTTCAGTCCAGCTGCTTGCTTCCACCCATTCACCCAACTATTTATAAGATCATCTCATTGATCTTATATCATCTGGTATCAGAGCTAAAAGCTCATATCCTCTATCTTTTTTTATTTCTGTTTTGTTTTTGTTTCATGCTTTACAAGATTTCATTAAAAAGAAAAAAAAAGTTTTAGTTGTTTTTATTCTTTAAATTTTATAAAACTAGAAAAAAATCAGAAAAAAATATTTTTATGTATTTTTCTTTGATTTATGCTTTTTTATTAAAAAAAACATAAAACCCATAAACAAATTCAATTGAAATTCGTTTCTTTCATTAAATAAAAACAAAAAAACTCTGTTTCTATTTATATTTTTGTTTATTCTGATTTTTATTGTTTAAAAAAATAATAAATGAAAAAAAAAGTTTTATTTATTTTATAAGTAATATTTACTAAAAAGTTTATAAAAAAATCAGTTTTGAGGACAAAACCATTTGAAGAGGGAGAGAATGATACAATATCAAAAATCAGTAAATCAAGGGCCTTTAATATATGAATTATTATTGGAATCTGTTCTTCATAATTATCAAAGTCAAAGAATTCTCATTCAAGTCCAAAGCAAGATTGGTGGCAAGAAAACCATTATCTGATTTAGCTTATTTTTCTCCTTTTGTTTAAATATAAATAATTTAAATTAAATATAATTTATTGTAAAGATTCTTTGTAAAAGCTATAAAAGCTTATTGTTCTCATTGTAAAAAAATATAGAAATTTTTGGAAAATGAAAGAGAATTTTCTCTAAAAAGCTTAGGCTTTGTTACTTTATTCATTAGAGATTGTGTGGAATCACTTCTCTTATGTTTTTGCGAGTTCTTGAGTATTTTGTGGAATCAGACATTTGAGTTTTCGTGTTGTTTCTTACTGTCCATGCGAGGATGAGCCCTTGGAAGTTAGAATCATAAATTGTTTCCTGTGGAATCAGTCAACCCATCTATCCATTCCATCCACCGATCCTTCCTGAAAGAGGCTTCAGCATGATTGATCCCATAACCATCACTTCGACCATCTCTTGAGCAAGTAGAAAGAGACTTCAGTCCAGCTTCTTGCTTCCACCCATTCACCCAAACATTTATAAGATCATCCCATTGATCTTATATCATTTTAAATGATACAATATCAAAAATCAGTAAATCAAGGGTCTTCAATATGTGAATTATTATGAATTTGTTCTTCATAATTATCAAAGTCAAAGGATTCTCATTCAAGTCCAAAACAATATTGGTGGCAAGAAGACCATTATCTGATTTAGCTTAATTTTCTCCTTTTGTTTAAATGTAAATAATTTAAATTAAATGTAATTTATTGTAAAGATTCTTTGTAAAAGCTATAAAAGCTTATTGTTCTCATTGTAAAAAGATTTAGAAATTTTTCGAAAATGAAAGAGAATTTTCACTAAAAAGCTTAGGCTTTGTTACTTTGTTCATTAGAGATTGTGTGGAATCACTTCTCTTATGTTCTTGCGAGTTCTTGAGTGTTTTGTGGAATCAGACATTTGAGTTTTCGTGTTGTTTCTTACTGTCCATGCGAGGATGAGCCCTTGGAAGTTAGAATCATAAATTGTTGCCTGTGGAATCAGTCAACCCATCTATCCATTCCATCCACTGATCCTTCCTGAAAGAGGCTTCAGCAGGATTGATCCCATAACCATCACTTCGACCATCTCTTGAGCAAGTAGAAAGAGACTTCAGTCCAGCTGCTTACTTCCACCCATTCACTCAACCATTTATAAGATCATCCCATTGATCTTATATCATTTTGAATGATACAATATCAAAAATCAGTAAATCAAGAGTCTTCAATATGTGAATTATTATTAGAATTTGTTCTTCATAATTATCAAAGTCAAAGGATTCTCATTCAAGTCCAAAGCAATATTGGTGGCAAGAAGACCATTATCTGATTTAGCTTAATTTTCTCCTTTTGTTTAAATGTAAATAATTTAAATTAAATGTAATTTATTGTAAAGATTCTTTGTAAAAGTTATAAAAGCTTATTGTTCTCATTGTAAAAATATTTAGAAATTTTTCGAAAATGAAAGAGAATTTTCTCTAAAAAGCTTAGGCTTTGTTACTTTGTTCATTAGAGATTGTGTGGAATCACTTCTCTTATGTTCTTGCGAGTTCTTGAGTGTTTTGTGGAATCAGACATTTGAGTTTTCGTGTTGTTTCTTACTGTCAATGCGAGGATGAGCCCTTGGAAGTTAGAAGCATAAATTGTTGCCTGTAGAATCAGTCACCCCATCTATCCATTCCATCCACCGATCCTTCCTGAAAGAGACTTGAGTCCAGCAGGATTGATCCCATAACCATCCACTTTGACCATCTCTTGAGCAAGTAGAAAGAGACTTCAGTCCAGCTGTTTGATTCCACCCATTCACCCAACCATTTATAAGATCATCCCGTTGATCTTATATCAGCACCTTAGACATCTAATTCCTTAGGCTAAGAAAACAAATCATCTAAGAGACTCTAAGCAGCATTTCATCAAACACTTACCGGGCGCTAGAGAAAGCCAATATACTAAACAAGCCTGGCCAAAACTAATCTAGTGTTAAGCACATCTGATAAACAAATATTTTGCAAGTGGGTTGTAATCAAAGCCCAGACCATGATAATGATGTAGTATAGTGGTAAGGAGTGTCAATCCAGCCTAGGTTGATGAAAGTCACTAAGAATACAAGAGCAATGCAAAGCTAAGCAGAATCGGGTAAATGGATGAGAAAATCAATGAAAACTAAATGCAATACCAAATGACTATGAAAACCATTTTAAAAATCCCTCTGAAGGGTTAAAAACTACTAGAAGAAGACTGAGAATTTAAAATGCAAAACTACTAATTACTAAAAATCGAGATCTAAAGGCAGAAAAACAGAGAAATCTCTAACAACTTAGAACAATGATTTGTAAGACTAAAGATGCAAAATTTATGACTAAGAGATGATAAACTTGAGTTTTTAAAAACTAAAAGAGGATTCAAGGTTGAGGGTCATGTTTAAGAGAGTTCAAGATTCAAGCTTTGGGTTTGAAAACATAGATCTACTCATTTAATGAGCTATCTCTAAGCCTTGAGAAGCTGAAGGAGGTTTATCCATGGCATGTGGTATAAACCCTTTCCTCAACCCTTCCTCCAAACCCATGACATGTGGTGGAAAGATGGGTCATAGAACATTAAGCTTATATCTCAAACAATGGCTTAACTAGCTCCCTAAGCATCCATGGCGTTTGGGAAAGGATGAGCTAGTCTCTTAGATTTAACTTTAAGGGATTTCTGAATCCGGTCAAGGTAAGAAAAGCCCTGGGATCATAGAGATCTTTTCCAAGACTCTCTAAGCATTAAGACCCCAAATCCAAGAAGAGAATAGATTAAGAACAAGAAAAAGACCAAACCCTTAAACCCCTTAAATCGCCCCAACCTTAAACCCAAATATGAACTACTCACTACACATGACTAAAACCGATTGAAATGCAAAGGAAAGAAAGCTAAACATGACTAAGCAAGAAATATTAAAGAAAATACTTAGATTAAGAAAAGATTAAGGTTCAACAAAGCAAGAAAAGCTTAAAAAGTTCAACAATGGCGATAAGCCTCAAAAGAGAGCTGGAAAAAGATAAGACAAAGCATGGGTCATGAAAGTGATGGGGTTTTTACGCCCAAAATAGGCCAACAAGAGAAAATGGTCCCCTCACTACATGCCAAAAATGAGCTGTCTGGATAAGGTTCTGGGATCGAGCTGGTTGATCGATCTGATCACTCGATCTTCTCCATGGATCGTCCTCCTTTGCTCGATCTTCGGGTCGATTCTCGGATGATCAAGTCATGGATCTCGATCTGGCTTTGTTCTGCATGGCCTAGTCCACGTCCGTACTCATGATCGATCACCTTGGTCGATCTTGATCTAGATCCTCCTTCTTGAAACGACTTGAGTCACTCGATCTTCTGGTCGATCTCATCTAGATCGACCTGCCTAGCTCGATCCGCACCTCGATCCCGGTTCCTTTGCTGAATGGCTGAGTTCTCCCGAGTGTCCACAAGCTCCTTCTCGATCCTTAGCGTGTCCACGAAACCTCCATAGCTCCAGTGTGTCCAAAACAACCTGAATATGATGCAAGAATGCAAGAAATATGCAAATGCTAATGCAAAGTGCACTTAGGACCTAAAATGAGATAAATGGTGCAAACCTAGCCTATTATGTGAGATGAATGCATGAAAACTAATCTAAATGCATGCTAAATATGCTAAATGTAAGAGTATATCAACTCCCCCAAACTTGCCTTTTGCTTGCCCTCAAGCAAACAAAATTAAAGAAAGGAAGAGAGATTTTAAAAGTGGGAGCTCAAATTCCTTGACAAGTGTTTTTCAAATGAATCAATTCAATGGTCCTAGTTCTTAATTCTATAATGCAATGCACAAACTCATACTCCAAAGAACTTAGCCATATTTATCACATGTTGAATCTAAAATCCCGACTCTCATATTCCAAACAATCCAAGAATCCTAACTTTTAACATTTATTAAGACCAAACCATGAATCACACTTATGCACTTTAAAATTGAATACATTTGGCTTAGGGACAAAGGTTATGAGACAAAGATGATCTCATTCATAAGGGTAAATCAAGCAATGGGTTCTCTCAAAGAAGGTTGAACTTATGCATAATGCTAAAAGTAAAGACAATTGATGCATACATGACTAGACTCTCATCTACCCATATACACTAACAATGATCCTAATCCCCTCTCATTCATTTTCTTTCTTTTTAAGCTCACTCACCCTCCTAAAGACTACCCACATCAACAAGGCAAGTCGCCTAATAAAACCCAAATAAATGACATCATTTTAAAACTTTTTTGGCTAGTGGTAAGGCCATAAACATACTTAGCTCTTTTCAATACTTTAATAGCTCTCTTCTTATAATTTTTTTTCCTTTTTTACTTGGCCTTTTGGCTCTTTATTATTCTTTTTTTTTTCCTTTTTTTTTCTTTTTGAGAGCTATCTTCTTTTCAAACTAGAGCTTTCATTTTAAACACAAGGCCTACCACTCATTTCCCTTTTGTTCAAACCCCAAACACAAAAATCTTTTCAAACCGAAACCAAAGCAAAACAACTCCCATGAATTCCCGCCCTAACCTAAGCTTAAAACTAGCTTCAAAATGCAGAGCTAGCATCAATATGAGAGCCTAATCATGTCGCCTAAACCTAACACTTTATGCCAAGTTCAAACCGAAAATAAGACCTCACAATGATGTCACACAAGAAAATTGGCTTGAAAGGAAGGTAAGGGTCAAGGTGGGAAACTCTATTCAGGCTTACAAGAGAGTGGTGAAAGGGATAAGAAAGCCTAAATATGTATATGTGATCCATTTATCCTTTTTCAAATGCACAAGTATGATAATTCAAAGATTCAAATTAAGGTTACACTTATTAGGAAAGGATTCAATTTATGAATGTTCAAGTTAAGCCACGAAAATCAAAACAAATGATCCAAATATGGGTAGAGCTTACTTTCAAAGTTTGCACAATGCAACAAAGAACTACTAACTAGGGCCTTGAAACAATTCATGAGCTTAAAGTACTTTTCAAGAAAAATTAATATCATTGCTCCCTATGCAAGTGAAAACAACTTAAATGACAAAATTCTAGACTCAATCCTACAATGTTTAACAATGCAAATGCAAGCTACATGATTTTTTTGATATATTTTTGTAAACTTTTATGATTTTTTTGTGTTTTTCTATGCCTTAGATGATGCAATGCAAGACTCAAGGATGGTAACAAAAAATAAGAACCAAATAACACAAGTCAAAGCACACACTCCCCCAAACTTGAATGACACCGTCTCGGTGGCAAACAAATTCGAGAGGAGTTCAAAAACTCAAAGCAAAAATAAGAAAAATGCATGTTACTTACAAGGTTGTGTGTTGGTACCTTGGAGCTAGGCACCGCTGGAGCTTGAGGAAGCTCCAGACTTCCTGCTCTTTATAGGAGTGTCGTGGGTGATCTCCTTGCCCTTCTCCTTGCTCGTGCCTTCATGTAGAGAGCGGCATGCAGCTTGGTTGCTTCTTTGAGGCTCACGGATCTCTATCCCACCGGTGGATCTCCTCATCTTCTCCGGTTGCTCAACTTCCTCACTTGAAGACGCATCAGACGAGCTTCCTTGTAGATCCTTGATCTTCTTGGCAAGCTTCTTGATCATCTTGCTCTGCCATTTGTTGATTTTGCGCTGAACCTTCACAACCGATGAAAGAAACTTCGCGGCCTTTGTTCTCGGCTCATAATCAAGCTTGGGAAGGTCGAAACTCGCTGGCATCACGGCATATGAGGGAGGCGACTCTGATGGTGCATGAGGGATCTGAGGTGGTGCAGCTGTGCCTTAAAGTGGTGCAAAGCATTCTTATTGCTCGGTCGGAACTCAATCGTGCCGACGCTCTCTAGGTGTGTCTCATCAGAGTTTGTTAGGATGCAAACCTTCTTCTCATTATCAGTCTTGGTGAACAAGTAGACATAGAACCCTGGAGCTGGTGTCGGACCTAAGGAGTCTATGTTGCGCATGTAGGTCTTGTCCATGTAGGCTCTCTCCGCGCAAGGCTCAAACTCCTGAAGAGGAACCCCGACTTGTGTGAACAGCGGTGTAAGGAATCCTTCAATGAGTGCTGAGCTCGCCTTACACCTCAATGCCCACGCCTTGTACTTCACCAAAGAAGAGGCCAAGATACAACCATAGTTGACGTCGTTGCCTAGCTCATCCACCATCGGCTCATCATTCTCCTTGGGATCGCAAAGAACCTTCTTAAATCCTTGGAAGAGGAAACACAACTCATTCTTGGTAACCGTTGGAGCCATGGATCTCCCACTGAAGGTGTTAGCTAAGAGCTTGAGGGCGTATCTCAGCACAGGGTTGCAAACTTTCTTGATCTTGGCTGTATTGCTTTTGTAGTCGTCATTGCAAATCAGGTCCCATAGATCATTGGCAGATGCGAACCGAGGGAATTCCACAAGCTTAGCTGCAGATTTGAGACCATAGGCTTGGCACAGCTCGGCGATGGAGAGATGGTAAGCTTGCTTCCTGACTTTGAATGTGACGTGACCCTTGGAGGGAGCTGGAAGGCTTGGATCTTCATAAGAGAACTCCAAGGTTGAGAGGAAGTCAAGTGTAACTTCAGGATAGGTAGGGCAGTCCATTCTTGAAAGGGAAGAAAGCGCCATGTCCTTGAGAAGCACATCAAAATCCTCTAGCAATCCCATCTTCTCCAAGAGGTTCCGGCTTGCAAACTTAGTGGGTTCAAACCGGAGCCTCTCTAGCCTTTTCTTAGCCTTCTTCTCCTCTTTTGTCCATCTAACCCTCTCCTGAACCACTTCTTGAGATTCTTCTCCTTGTGTTGCCACATCTCTGCTTTTTTTGGGTGCCATAGTGCCTGAAATTCAAATTCTCAAAGAGAAGGTTGAGTCTAGGCGGCGATTTAAAGAGAAAGAGAGGGAAGTAGAGAAAAATCTTAACATAAATCCTAGATTTATAAGGATTTTATAAAAATTATCACTAAATAGTAGAGGAAAATATCTTTAGATAAGATAAAATCAAGCAATTTTCCCTAATATTTAGATACTAAAAAATTTATCTTAATCCCTTAGCAACTAACAATCATCCTAAGTCAATAAAAGGAAATTTTCTAAAAATTTAAACAAACAATTTAATAACTCGAAAATATCTTTGAAAAGGATGAATGCAAGATGCTCTTATGTCTTTAAAACCGAACTCACACTCTCTCTTTCTAAGAAAATCAGTTTCGAATGCAAGTGGAAAGAGTGTGGATGCACAAGTGTTTATAAAGACAAGAATCTATGGGCAAATGCAAGTGGTTTTCTGACAAAGTTGGCCAAGGCACACCTTTCATGGTCAAAGATGCTTGCCTTGACAAAGATTCAAATTTAAAATAGGAGGGAAAGAAAAAAGAGAGGGAAAAATTTGAACTAACCTCGGCATGAGATCGAGTCAATTTGGTCGATCTTGACCTCGATCTCATGCCCATGTTTCCTAGGATCAAGAGGGATGATCGATTGGCAGCTCGATTTGATTTGAATCGAGCCTTAGATCAAGTGTGCCCCCTCGTTCCAAGATCCTATGTGATTATGGCATTACTCCTTAGATCGAGTCCCTTGATCGATTTCGAGGTTGTTTGGGCAAGGATCGAGTGAGAGATCGAGTAAAATGGTCGATCTAATTTGAGGATCAAGTGAGGCCAGTCGATCCACACCCCGTTTGCATTTCGATCTGAACGTATGGGTGGATCATATTCTCGCAATCGACTGACTCGCTCGATTGTCTACTCGATCTCATCTAGATCATATGACTTCACTCAATTCATTAGCTCGATCTAGTAAAGATCGAGCCAGGATAGGTCGATCTATCACTCGATCGCTTATCCATGTTTCTCTTTTCCTTGCCTCTTTGACTCCAAGATAATAAGCTCTGGTTCCCATCTCCTTGTGCCTACACACTTAAACTAAAAAGCATAAAATTGAAACAAAAAGAAAGCAAAAATATGTACAATGATAGACATGGGAATGCCTTCCAAGTGCGCTTGGTTAACGTCGCTTAGCTTGACTTTACTTGGTTAGGCCAGAGGTGGATCCTGGAGAAGCAACGTGGTGCTCTCCTTGCTGCAATCACTCGCCATGTAGGGCTTGACTCTATGCCCATTCACTGTGAAAGCCTTTCCACTCTTGCCAACCAAAGTTACCGCTCCATATGGTAGCACTTCTTTAACTTCAAACGGTCCACACCATCTAGACTTGAGCTTCCCAGGGAACAACTTCAAGCGTGAGTTGTATAGCAAAACCAGACTGCCCTCCTTGAGCTCCTTAAGCACCAGCTTCTTGTCATGAACCGCCTTGGTCCTTTCTTTGTAGATCATGGCGCTCTCATAAGCGTCCAACCTTAACTCATCAAGCTCATGGAGTTGCACCAACCTTCTCTCTTGTGCTGTCTTGAGACTGAAGTTCACTTGCTTCACAGCCCATAGTGCTCTGTGCTCTAACTCCACAGGGAGGTGACAAGACTTGCCGTAGAGGAGGTTGAAAGGTGTAGTACCAATGGGAGTCTTGAAAGCGGTTCTATACGCCCATAGAGCGTCATCAAGCTTGCTTGCCCAATCCTTTCTTGTTACTCCCGCGGTCCTCTCCAGAATAGTTTTGATTTGCCTGTTAGACACCTCTACTTGACCGCTGGTTTGAGGATGATAGGGCGTAGCTACCTTGTGCTTAACCCCATACTTCTTCAAGAGACCCTCAAACACTTTGTTGATGAAGTGGCTGCCCCCATCACTGATCACTATCTTAGGAACTCCAAACCTTGGAAAGATGATAGTCTTGAAGAGTTTGACAACCACCTTTGAATCATTAGTTGGGAAAGCTATAGCCTCAAACCACTTAGACACATAGTCTACAGCCACCAATATATACTTGTTGCCGTATGATGATGGGAATGGACCCATGAAATTAATCCCCCAAGCATCAAACACTTCCATCTCAAAGATTGGTACCTGCGGCATCTCGTTCCTCTTTTGATGTTCCCTGACCTTTGGCAAGATTCACAAGGTTTTACAAACTCATGAGCATCCTTGAAGAGTGTAGGCCACCAAAACCCGGCTTGTAACACCTTTGTAGCCGTCTTGAAAGAAGTGAAGTGTCCTCCATAAGTCAAACCGTAGCAATGAAGTAGAATGTCTTTCGCTTCTTCTCTTGAGACACACCTCCGATATAAGAAGTCTACTCCCCTATTGTACAGATATGGCTCATCCCAAAAGTAACAGGATATGTCCCTCATGAATTTCTTCTTGTGGTAATGGTCAAGATGAGTGAGTTCTTCACCATATGCCAAGAAGTTGACAATGTCAGCATACCAAGGTAAATCTTCTCCCTTCAAACTCAAGACATCTTCAAACTTCTCCTCTAGTTTTGCACATACCACCGTGTTGACCATCATAAGCTGCTCTTCAGGTAGTGAGTCATCCAATGGTAAGACCTCATTCACTCTCATCCTTGAAAGATGACCAGCTACACCATTCTCAATCCCCTTCTTATCCTTGATCTCCATATCAAACTCTTGTAAAAGAAGGATCCATCTCAAGAGTCTTGGCTTGGTGTCTTTCTTGGAGTATATGTAACTCAAGGCGGCGTGATCAGTGTAAACAATGACCTTAGAACCCACCAAGTAGGACCTGAACTTCTCAAAAGCAAAGACAACAGCTAGGAGCTCTTTCTCGGTGGTAGCATACTTCACTTGCGTGTCATCCAAGGTACGGCTGGCATAGTAGAATACATGCAGCTTCTTATCCTTCCTCTGACCCAAAACAGCACCCACGGCGTAGTCACTAGCATCGCACATAATCTCAAAGGGCAGGTCCCAATCCGGTGCTTGAAATATAGGTGCGGTGACAAGAGCTTCTTTGGTAGTCTTAAAGGCTTGAAGGCACTCTTCATCAAACAAGAACTCGGCTTCTTTGCACAATAACCTTGTAAGAGGACGAGCTATCTTGGAAAAATCCTTGATAAACAGTCTGTAGAAGCCAGCGTGCCCCAAGAAACTCCTTATCCCTTTCACATTAACCGGAGGCTCAAGACTCATCATGACCTCTATCTTAGCTTTATCAACCTCAATCCCTTGCTCAGAAATCTTGTGCCAAAGTACAATGCCTTCCTTCACAATGAAGTGACACTTTTCCCAATTCAGCACCAAGTTTGTCTCCTCACATCTCTTGAGAACCCTGCAAAGATTAGTCAAACCACCACCAAAGGAAGCACCATACACAGAAAAATCATCCATGAAGACCTCTACCATTTCCTCTATAAGATCAGAGAAGATAGACATCATGCACCTTTGAAAGGTTGCTGGTGCATTACATAACCCAAAAGGCATCCTTCGATATGCGAATGTACTATAAGGGCATGTGAAAGTTGTCTTCTCTTGGTCATTAGGATGAATGGGAATTTGAAAGAAACCACTATATCCATCTAGGAAACAATAGTATGGATGATTAGCAAGTCTCTCTAGCATTTGATCAATAAAAGGAAGAGGAAAATGATATTTTCTAGTGGATGAGTTGAATTTCCTATAATCAATACATATTCTATGTCCAGTTATTGTTCTTGTAGGAATCAACTCATCTTTTTCATTTTTTATAACCGTGATACCCCCTTTCTCTGGTACCACATGGACCGGAGAGACCCATGTGCTATCACTGATAGGGTATATCACGTCAGCTTCTAAAAGTTTTAAGATCTCTTTCTTAACTACTTCTTTCAAGTTTGGGTTCAAACGTCTTTGATGTTCAATAGAAGAAGTGTTTTCATTCACTAAGTGAATCCTGTGAGTACAAAGCATTGGTGAAAGGCCCTTGATGTCACTGAGAGAGTACCCAATGACCTTCCTATACTTTCTCAACTCCTTAAGGAGTGAGTCTAACTCATCATCACTTAGATTTTCATTCACAATAACAGGATAGGTATCATTAGGTCCTAAGAAAGCGTACCTTAGCCCTTTCGGGAGCTCCTTTAGGTCCACCTTTGGGGCTAGCAGCTCGCTCCAGTCCTCCTCTTGGCTTGTGTTGAGGTTGATGTCCTCATTCGCCTCTTTTGGACCCGCGTCATGAGCTTTCAGGCTGCTTTCTTGAACCGTTCCTTCCTCAGAGATCGAGTCATCCAGTCGATCTTCCCCTCTTTCTGGTCTGGATCGATTGCACTCCCTCGATTCACTTACTCGATTTGATTTGGATCGAGCAGGAGATCGATTTGCTGAGTCGTTCTCTGAACTAATCGAGTTGCCTCTCTCGATCTTCTTGTCGATCGTTGCCCTGGATCGAGTGATCTCATCGATTTCCAGATCGATCTCATGGCACTCGCCTTCATCTTCTTTCACAACCTTGCGAGAATCAAGGATATGAACATACTCTTGGGTCTGCTCGCTCAGGAAACCATACTCCCCACACTCTTTAGTCAAAGCCAGCTGTAAATGATCCTCTTGTGCCAACTCCTCAAGTAACTCATCAGCTAACTCATCCAAGGTTTAAATGTAGAACACTTGCCCATCAATCGTTAGCTTCTTCAAGACTTCATTGATGTCAAAGTTTAGCTTGATGTCCTTGCCAAGGTGCTGAGAGATCTTCCCATTATTCACGTCTATGATGGCTCCAGCAGTTGCTAGAAAGGATCTACCAAGGATTAGAGGATCCTTTGGTTCATCATCCATTTCTAGAACTACAAAATCTGTTGGCACATTAACATCACTGATCCTCACGGGTAAGTCTTCAAGTACGCCTACAGGGAGCCTTATACTTCTGTCAGCCAGCACTAGAGAGATTCTGCACTCCTTAAACTTGGTAAAGCCTAGCTTTTTGGCAATGGAGTGAGGCATAAGATTAATGCTTGCTCCTAAATCACACAAGCAACTTTCAAACTTCAAAGGGCCTAGAGCACAAGGGATAGTGAATGATCCTGGATCTCCTAGCTTCTTTGGAACTATCTCCTTGTGGATGATTGCACTGCATTCTTCACTCAACACCAAAACCTCTTCACTCTCTTTGTTTCTCTTAGCAAGAGTATCCTTGAAGAATTTGGCGCATTTTGGCATCATAGCCAAACAATCAACTGAAGGCAGTTTGATCTCAACATCCCTTATGTGCTTCTCAAACAAGGCTTTATGCCTCTCAAGCAGCTGCTTCTTGAACCTTCCAGGGAAGGGAAGCTTTGGTTTGTATGGTGGAGGCACATAAGCTTCTTTCTCTTTGCTAACCTCCTCTACTTTCTTCTCTAAAGCTGCTTCCTTGCCTTTCCTTGGCTTTTCAATCCAGACATTGTCAAATGTAATCTCTTCATCATTTGAAAGCTTACTCTCCCCCTCTTGAACCACAATGTCCTCATTGTCTTTAGGTACTGACCGTTGTGGAAGCTCTTTCCCACTTCTCAAAGTAATAGCGTTTGCATACTCCTTAGGGTTCTGCTCACACTTCCCGGGTAAGCTACCTTCATCGCTTGAACTTGCTTTGCCTTTCTCTAGCTGGCGAATATTTTTGTTCAGGTTGGTGATTTGTGTAGATACCTCAGTAAGAGAAGAGTCCAGCCTATTGTTCATATCAACAAACTTCTGATTTGTAGAAGCTTGACCTTGAAGCAACTGTTGAAACATTGCTTGAACCGGAACTTG
The DNA here is from genome assembly GCA_911865555.2 of Thlaspi arvense. Taxonomy (NCBI): domain Eukaryota; kingdom Viridiplantae; phylum Streptophyta; class Magnoliopsida; order Brassicales; family Brassicaceae; genus Thlaspi; species Thlaspi arvense. The sequence goes on from OU466861.1 coordinate 13,928,147, forward strand.
AGGTGGAGCTTGAGTTTTTTGCTGCTGAGGCATGAAACCAGCAGGAAACATAGGAGAGTAGTTGTTGTTTCCTTTCTGTTGTTGGTCTTGAAAGTTGCCTTGTCTTTGCCCTTGGTATCCACTGTTTTGCGTAAAGCCACCTTTGTTATAAGGAACAAAAGGTTTTCCTTGTTGTGGAGGATACACTTGATCTTTAGGGTTCTCCACATTGTTACTTCTGTAAGAGAGGTTGTTGTTGCCTTGATAGCCTTGAGAATAGCCCTGTGGCTTGTTGTAGTTCTGTCCTCCAACCCAATTCGCTTCCTCTTGGCTAAACTCTAACTCATCAAGAACATCCGCGGCTTCTCCTACAAAGTGAACTTGCTTTTGATTTGCAAGTACTAGCTTGTCTATCTTCTCATGGAGGGATTTCATCTCTTTCTTGTGAGCTTCAAGATCAGATCCTCTAGGTGCTATATCATAGTCCTCACTGTAGCTGCCATCACTCAAAGCCAAGTTCTCAAGAAGCTCCATTCCTTCTTCTACATTTTGACCAAGAAAGTTTCCTTTACTTGCCGTGTCTAGGAGCATGCAAATCTTGGGAAGAGCTCCTCTGTAGATTGTGCTCAAGAGTGTCTCTTCACTGAACCCATGATGAGGACAAGCAATGGTGTAGTCCTTGAAGCACTCTATTGCTTCACTAAAGGACTCATTCTACCTTTGTGTAAAACCGCTGATCTCACTCCTTAGCCGAGCTGTCCTTGTGCTTGAGAAGAACTTAGACAGAAATGCCTTCTTGCAATCATCCCATGATGTTATAGTCACTTGAGGTAAGATCTTCTCCCAATTTCTTGCTTTATCTCCAAGGGAAAAAGGGAAAAGCCTTAGCTTGAAGCTGTCCTCCGAGATACCATTGATCTTGATCATTCCACAAACTTGCTCAAAGTTGTCCAAATGCTCCAAAAAATCTTCCATAGCAAGACCATGAAACTTTTTGTTCTGAACCATGGAGACAAAGACTGGCTTGATCTCAAAGTTGTTGTTTTGCACCGGTGGAGGAGTGAGGCCAAAACGGTTGTGATGAGTGTTTGGAGCATCACCAGCACCGATGATCCTTGGTGGTCTTTGAGCGTGGTGGCGTTTCCATTACCCCTACCAGCCTCAGCTTGGTCTTGTTCAGCCATACTCTCAAAATCAACAGCACCAGCTTGCAATATCTCCTCAAAGGCTTGTGCTTGTTCTACTGCTCTTCTTGCTCTTGCACTTCCAAGTTGATGAATGTTGTCTAGAGGTTGTAGTAGATTGTTGTCACCTCTAGACCTCAAATTCATGTACCTGAGAAGACAAGCATTAAGGTAGAGAAATGAGTAACCAAAGTAAAATAAAGGACTTAGTCTTTACTAAGCTCCAAATCCTAATGCTTTCTAATCAAACCCAAGTGGGCAACGGCGCCATTTGATAAACAAATATTTTGCAAGTGAGTTGTAATCAAAGCCCAGACCAAGATAATGATGTAGTATAGTGGTAAGGGGTGTCAATCCAGCCTAGGTTTATGAAAGTCACTAAGAATGCAAGAGCAATGCAAATCTAAGCAGAATCGGGTAAATTGATGAGAAAATCAATGAAAACTAAATGCAAGTACCAAATGACTATGAAAACTGTTTTAAAAATCCCTCTGAAGGGTTAAAAACTACTAGAAGAAGACTGAGAATTTAAAATGTAAAACTACTAATTACTAAAAATCGAGATCTAAAGGCAGAAAAACAGAGAAATCTCTAACAACTTAGAACAATGATTTTTAAGACTAAAGATGCAAACTTTATGACTAAGAGATAATAAACTTGAGTTTTTAAAAACTAAAAGAGGATTCAAGGTTGAGGGTCATGTTTAAGAGAGTTCAAGATTCAAGCTTTGGGTTTGAAAACATAGATCTACTCATTTGATGAGCTATTTCTAAGCCTTGAGAAGCTGAAGGAGGTTTATCCATGGCGTGTGGTATAAACCCTTTCCTCAACCCTTCCTCCAAACCCATGGCGTGTGGTGGAAAGATGGGCCAAAGAACATTAAGCTTAGATCTCAAACAATGGCCTAACTAGCTCCCTAAGCATCCATGGCGTTTGGGAAACGATGAGCTAGTCTCTTGGATTTGACTTTAAGGGATTTCTGAATCCGGTCAAGGTATGGGATCATAGAGATCTTTCCCAAGATTCTCTAAGCATTAAGACCCCAAATCCAAGAAGAGAATAGATTAAGAACAAGAAAAAGACAAAAGCTTAAACCCTTAAACCCCTTAAATCGCCCCAAACTTAAACCCAAGGATGAACTACTCACTATACATGACTAAAACCGATTGAAATGCAAAGGAAAGAAAGCTAAACATGATTAAGCAAGAAAGATTAAAGAAAATACTTAGATTAAGAAAAGATTAAGGTTCAACAAAGCAAGAAAAGCTTAAAAAGTTCAACAATGGCGATAAGCCTCAAAAGAGTGCTGGAAAAAGATAAGACAAAGCGTGGGTCATGAGAGTGATGTGGTTTAAAATAGGCCAACAAGAGAAAATGGTCCCCTCAATACATGCCAAAAATGAGCTGTTCGGATAAGGTTCTGGGATCGAGCTGGTTGATCGATCTGATCACTCGATCTTCTCCATGGATCGTCCTCCTTTGCTCGATCTTCGGGTCGATTCTCGGATGATCGAGTCGTGGATCTCGATCTGGCTCTCGTTCTGCATTGCTTAGTCCACGTCCGTACTCACGATCAATCACCTTGGTCGATCTTGATCTCGATCCTCCTTCTTGAAACGACTTGAGTCACTCGATCTTCTGGTCGATCTCATATAGATCGACCTGCCTAGCTCGATCCGCACCTCGATCTCGGTTCCTTTGCTGAATGGCTGAGTTCTCCCGAGTGTCCACAAGCTCCTTCTCGATCCTTAACGTGTCCACGAAACCTCCATAGCTCCAGTGTGTCCAAAACAACATGAATATGATGCAAGAATGCAAGAAATATGCAAATGCTAATGCAAAGTGCACTTAGGACCTAAAATGAGACAAATGGTGCAAACCTAACCTATTATGTGAGATGAATGCATGAAAACTAATCTAAATGCATGCTAAATATGCTAAATATAAGAGTATATCAATATCTAATAGAGAGAAGACAATCATATTAAGCATAAGACATCACTAATCTAGTCTTAAAACCCCTTTAATCTATCCCATCTCAAACCCTAAATAAAACTACTCACTAGCCATAGTCAAAACCACAAATTCCAGAGAGAAAAGATGGTTAAAAATGATTAGGAACAGAATAAACAAGAATAGATCAAAGGCAAATACAGAAATTCACTAAATCCAAACAGTTTTTACAAGCAAAACTGAAAAAGGAAAGGTTTTAAGTGTAAGAACAGAAAGATAATAACAAGATCCAAGTTGCCTAACCATTTTAGGACTTTGGTATTTATAGGGGAACTAGGAAACCCCTAGTTAACCAAGATTAAACCAAAAGTAAGTTGACTCGGATAGACCATATCGACATGGAATATCGATATACATGTCGATATCTTCTCTTCTTCTGGGTTGTATCGATGCCTCTTGGTCAATATACATGTCGATACAGAAGGCTTCCAAGTTGTATCGGTTTGGCTCTCCAAGGTGTGAAGTCGATACAATCACCCTTTAGTTAAGGCTTATCGATCAAGCAAGTCGATATGGATCCTCGGTATTGCCCTGTCATTTGTATCAGTCTAAGACATCGATACACTGCTCGATATGGACTTTTTTCTTCTGCATCGAGGTGTCTAAGTCGATATACTCCCTTCACACTTTGCCTTCTTCTGTATCGATGTTGTAATGGTCGATACTCCCATCGATATGCTCAGTATCGATCACATGATGTCGATATCATCATCGATATTGGTCCATCCGCCTTTGTCTCTTGCCTTGCTCCATTCTCAGCTCACACCCATTGCACCACATGGCCTCCATACACTCTTTCAAGTACCTGAATAAAACTCCAAATGCATGCAAAATGCAATGCAGCTCCTAAAACTACACTAACTCCTAAATGTATGCAAATAGGACAAGAAGAAGCAAAATATGCATGTTTAGAGACTAAAACTAGTGATGAATGCAAGATAAAATGGTATAAATAATGGAGATATCAACACCCCCATACTTGCCTTTTGCTTGTCCTGAAGCAAACAATCTAAGAGAAGGAGAGAGTGAGGTTTGAAGGTGGGCACTCTAATCCAAAAATGCTAAGGTTAAGAGATGGAATCAATGCTTAAGTGCTTAGTTGTTGGATGCAAACTTAATCAGCTGTACTTTAAAGAACTTAGCCATGCTCATCATGCTTCAAAATGATCTCAAATCTCAACTTAGACAAATGCCTAAATCAATCAACTCTTTAACATTCAATTAAGCTCAAAACCATGAATCATATTTATGCAAAGCAAGTGAAGACATTTGGTTCAAAGGGTAAGGTTTTGAGATTAAAATGATCTCATTAAAGCATAGGGTTCACAAACACAAGGGATCACTTAGTGAAAATGATTCTATCTTAGGAAAAATGCTAAAGGTAAAAGCACACTTATGCATGCAAATCAAAGCTCCCTTTTACCCTTTTACCCAAAGATGAATCATAAACACTTCTAAACCCTATAGTGAATTCCTAAGTCTACCCTTCTCCTAAACTCTACCCTTTCTTCTTCTTCATGGTTGGGGAAACTTCTTCTTTTTTTGCTTGTGTGGTTGCTTCTTTTTGGTTGGGACTTGCTCCTTTTTGTTGAATTGGCGCCATTCTTCACCTTTGGTGGGTTGCCTTGGGTCTGATTTTTCTCCTTTTGGTTGACCCTTTTAAAGCTTTGTTGTTGGCGCCTCTCTTTATTGAACACTTAGAGCCTTTTCTTCCTTTTACTTAACCAAACCTTAACTTTATTTCCCCATACTACCATACCATACTTTACCCTCTTCTTCTAAAGCATAAAAACATGAAGTTCAAAACAACTTAACTCTACCCTTTTATCCCAAACTCCTAACCTAGAATCAAGCTCAAGATGCAAGCTGATATCTACAAGAGAGCTTATCATTGCCAGCCTTATTCCTAACACTTTTTGCCTAGACAAAATTCGAAAATTATATGCAAAGGCCTCACAACTCTCAAGATAGTGTTTAAGCTCAAAAGGAGGTTTGGTTAAGGGAGTGGATAAGCTATTTAGATCAAAAAGAGTGGTAAGAAGGGAAAAGAAGATCCAAATATGTATATGGTAGCCATGAATTCACTTTTCAATGCACAAACATGATATTTAAGGATTCAAATTAAGGTTCAAGTTGATATAGTTGATTTTCAAAGAGAAAATGCTTTCAATATGAGATGAGAAGATCAGATTTAACAATCCAAGCATGGTTTAGTCTTAACTTCTAGCATTCTTATGATGCATCAAACAACTAACCATTTAATAATTGAAATCATCTCTAAACACTAAGCATTTTACAAGGAGTTATCATCATCATGCCCTATGCAAATGCAATGCAACCTAAATGAAAAATACTAGACTCAATCCTAAACAAATGAATGCAACTACATGCTTTTATTTTTGGTTTGCAAAAGATGCAAATTTTTCAGATTTTTTTAATTTTTTTTGGTTTTTTTTAGATGCACTTAGATGAATGCATGAGACTCAAGATGGACGAAAATGAAAAACTAAGAAAACAATAAACAAAGTCAAACCCCAAATCCCTTCCCCACACTTAAATTACACAATCCTTTGTGTAATAAAATAGTAGAAGAGAAAAGCAACAAAATATATTACAAGAAAAAAAAAAGGCAATGGTATATACAATGGAGGAGTTTGTGGTGCCTTAGGAGGTGGTGTGGGAGGTGTAAGAGGCGTCTGAAAGGTCCTCCAGGTCAATGTTGTGGCTCCTCGTTGGCCGCTTTCTCCTTGGGTATCTTCTCCTTCTTGGCGCTTCTTGACAAGATGCCCTTGGTGGCACCCAAGCTCTCACTTCCTCATAACCAGCAAAGGAGCGCCTCCTACTAGGAGCTCTAGCCACTCATTGGATTTCAGCTTGTTGCTCTCCTGGAGGAGCAGAAGAAGAGGCGCTGCTAGACTTCCTCTTTAAGTCCTTGATTTGAGCCTTCATGCTCTTCATGCCTTTCACCAACTTTTTGATGGTTTTGTCTTGCCATTTGTTCCATCTTTTCAAGAGGTTGATTTGCTCATGGAATTTCTTCAGAGGTCCTCCTTGGTGTGAGACTTCATGGGGCTGGAAGTGATACTCCTCACTGTTGTAGCTTGGAGCATCTGAAGCTTCTTCTTCCTAAATTCCTTCTTTCATTTGCCCTCCTTCAAAGAGCACAAGGGGATAGTTTCCTTGAGGAAGAGTGATATTAGCGCCTTGGTAGATGTGAGATGATGAAGCGCCAGCTTGGTGGAGAAGGTTCTGTGAAATTTGAAAGGCAAAGCTGTTGGGGTTTGAGAAGGATGTGAGATGCACATCAGGGAGTAGAAGCTTTGCAGCAGATCCATCTTCTTGGATGAAGTTGTAGATGTACTTGTCACCCACTTGTTCACCAAAGAACCTTGCTTTCTTCAAGTATGGCAGGTCCAAGTATGTGATCTTCACTGTTTGTGGTCCACTCTCACCCCAGCAGCTTCCATAAGTTGAGTGATTAGTCCAGCACAATACAGCTTTGGCGCCTTGTCATCATTGGTGGTTAACCAATGTTTGATGACTAAGAGCTGCTGCATGAAGATGGTGACCATACCGGTTGTACCATCTGATCCTCTAAGCACCACACCTTGGTTAGTGCTGTCCAAAACGCCCATAAGACCAAGATCTATCAGCTCTCATTCGCCTCCTTCAACAGCTCCACTTTCCTTCCTAGCAAAGAGTGTATGCGCCAGCGCCTTGTGCACATATCGTATTGTTGGATTTCTGATCAGAGAAGCCTTGCTTCTTCCTGGTTTGAAAGCGCCCTTGGCTACATGCTCCCACACGCTGCTCATCTCATTTTTGCTAACTCCAAAATTCTGTCCTCCAGCGCTTCCATAAGAGAATCCAAAGGCATCTTCAATGGCTGGGAAAGACATCCTATAATCTCTCTTTGAAATTCTGAAAGTGATGAAGTCATCACCATCTTCTTCAGGAGTCTCTTCTCCTGTCTCATAGAATGTCACTTCAAAGCTTGCAAAGAATTGAAGGACTTGGTCTCTGTTGGCTGCATATGGAGTTCCCACCAGCATTGTGAGCTCCATTGTCTCTAGCATAGAGGATCAGTCTTCATAGAGTCCCAAGGCCTTTAGAGATGGCACATGGGGGTATCTAGTTGGCCTCACATCCACCTTTTGCAGCTTATCATACAGCTGCCTTTGAGCTGGTGTGGTGCCTTTCTTCTTTTGAGGGACTTGCTCACTAGCGCCAACATCAACTCTCTTTTTGCCCTTTGATTTTGCGCTTGGACTCCCAACTTCTTTGGCTTTTCCCTTGCCTTTCTCTTGCCTCTCAGCCTCTTCGTTAGCGCCACTTCTTGTTGTTCTTCCCATGGTACCTGAAGTGGTTTGACTCTCTCAAGCACTTAGAAAACACAAAAGTTTCAAAATTTAGTGGTTAAAAACTAGGAAAATGAAAGTGAGGAAGAGAGAAGGGTGAGTGTGCTTATATAGAGGGTTTGGGGAATCTTTTTGTGGGGAGCAAGGGGACAAAGAGTGCTAGAGAGAGGCCACTTGTGCTTGGGAAGGGGAATGATTCAAATTTGAATTTATTGATCTAGCTTGACCAAAGAGGAAAAATTTGAATTGAAGATGCTTACCTCGTGCGCAATATCGACCACCCAAGTCGATATTGTGATTGATATTGATCATATCGACTTAGTCCGGTCGATATGCGTGACGATATCGGTGGTCTTGGTCTTGATATCGACTTGCATGCATGTCGATACTGATTGACATTTCTTGTATCGACATCATGCCGATATGTAGTCCGATAATTATACATAGCTGTCTAATATCGAGCTAGTAGCTCGATATGTAGCTCGGTATGAATTGGAAAAATTCCATCTCGGGCTAACATGTCGATATGCACATCAACACACCTTGACATATGCTTAGCTATATGTTTTCATCAGTCACTTAAGGTGTATCAATGTGGGATGTCGATATTCTCTTCGATATGCCTTAATAAAGGGTGATTAATCGTCTCTCGTCCTCGCAGTTAAGGCATATCGATGTGTTACGTCAATATTGTGCTCGATACGCATATCGACCTGGCATGTCGATGCATGTCATCGATAAGAATACCATTTAAAGCATATCGAAGTGTGTATACCCCGATATATTTCTTGTCAAAGCATATCGGGTTGCCTTATATCGGTACTCTGATCGATACAGCAATCCTCTCAAGAGTATCGATTAGGATCACCCCGATACGCACGTCGATACATGTCTAACACACTTGCATCGAGCAAGTCATGATCGATATACATGCCCTATATGACTCGTATCGAAGTGCATGGCCGATATGCTGGTCGATATCGACCCTTCTTCGACCTTCTTCTTCTTCCAAGCTTGGTTCCTTCTACCGTAGCTCATAGCTGGTTACTAGAGACACTCAAAAACTCCCACACAAACATAAAAAACATAAATATGCAAAGCTATATACAAGGATACCATGGGATTGCCTCCCAAGTGCGCTTGTTTAAAGTCACTTAGCTTGACTTTCCTCAGCTCCTTAGTTGAGGTTTGGAGCAGGATTCTTGGAACTCCTTGGTGTTGCTGTGCCTCCTTTGACCTTTCTGGTGACCCCATCAGTCTTCAACACAGCAAAGGGCTTTGGTTTGCTTCCCTCCTTTAGCTTGTAGTGGACCTCACCATACTTAGAAACAAAGGGCTTCAAGACAACCCCATCTTCTTTGTTACCCAGCAGAATTTCATTCACACAATCAGAAACAGCCTTTTTGAGGACCTCCTCTTCAGTGGTATCAGCAAACATCTTGGACAGACATCAACCATCAAAGATTACACCAATATAGCCTTCAAACTCTGGCCAATGCTCACCAACTTTCTTCAACTTCTTGACCTCCATTGAGAAGGCATGCTCATCTTCCAGCTTGTTCCCTTTGGAGTCAAACTTCAGAACCTTCTCTTTGATTAACCTTAGCTCTATTGTGCATTCAATTTGCATCAAACACTGTGTCAGCTGAAGCCAGAAATGGTCTCCCTAAAATGATGGCGTTCTTGATCTTCCCCTCAACATCTAGTTACAAAAAATCTGTTGGTATGACCACTACTTCAATCATCATTGGTACATCTTTGAGAGCTCCAAGTGGTGCCTTTACTGTCCCATCAGCTATGGTAAGAGACACATTACTCTCTTGAAGTTTAGTGTAGCCAAGTGCCTTAGCAGTAGAGGATGGGAGAAGGTTGATACTTGCTCCAAGATCACAAAGACAGCTCTTGAAGGTTTGCCCTTTGAGTTCACAAGGCAAAGTGAAGCATCCAGGATCTCCCAGCTTCTTGATGTTCAGGACCTCAGTCTTGGCAATGGCTTCCTTCAGCTCTGTCTCAATATCAAGACCTCTAAGTTTCATCTGGTTGACATAGAGGGTGGTGTACTTATCCATAAGCTGGTTCTTAAACCTTCCAGGAAAGGGAAGGGCTGGCTTGTAAGGAGAATGATCATAGATCCCAGCTTGTTTCTCAGCTTGATTCTCCTCAAGTAGCCCCTTCTTCTCCTCTTCCTTAGTTGATGTTGCTTCAAGAGACTTCTCTTTTGCAGCTTCATGGTTGGCGTCAGCAGCTAAAAACTCTTCTCCCCCACTCTGAAGTTCAGTGTCCTCAATTAACAGAGAAAGGAACTCATCAATGACAGCTTCCTCTTCATCTGAGAAGGTCTCTTCTTCAGTGATTATGGCATTGCAGAACTCCTCAGGGTTGGCTTCTGGTTTTCCAGGAAGGTTTCCTTGAGTTTTGCGGCCAGCTATGCCCTTGTTGTTCTCTAGGGTCTTCACTCTTGAAGCCAGTCCATCAATCTTGTTTGAAAACTCCATATGAAGAGTATCCATTCTGTTGTAGACCTCAAAAAACTTCTTGGTGATCTCCACATTAGTAGCTTGTTGGCCTTGGAGGAGTTATTGCAGCAGTCCTTTCACTTCAGCATCATTGGTGTTGGAGGAGCTTGCTTGACCTTGAGAGAATCCAGGAGGAGCGAACTGCTTTTGCTGGAAGTTGCTTTGAAAGTTGCTCCTTGGTGCATATCCTTGGTTAAATGGCACAAAAGGTCTTGGCTGATTCCCTTGCGGTTGTTGTGGAGGGTAAACTTGATCTTGGGGGTTAGCAACATTGTTGCTCCTATATGACAAGTTGGGGTTGGGTCTGAAATTTCCATATCCATTGTATCCACCTTGTTACCCAGGTAATTCATCTCCTCCACTTGTAGCTCCTCTTCTTTAGGCATCTCCACCATTTCACCAACATAGTTGATCTCCTCGTGTTTCACTTGTAGCAGTTTGTCAAGCCTAGAATTCAGCTCTTTCAACTCTCTTCTTGTAGACTCCAGCTCCTTCTTGGTGTTGCCATCCTCTCCTCTTGGAGTTCTATCATAATCTTCACTATAATTCCCATCACTTTGGGCTAAGTTCTCCACAAGCTCTAGGCCTTCATCTACATCCTTTGATAGGAAGTTCCCATTGGAGGCAGTATCAAGCAGCATCCTGATCTTGGGGAGAGCGCCTCTGTATAAGGTTGAGAGTAGTGAAGCTTGTGAGAATCCATGGTGAGGGCATTGCAGTGTGAATCCTTTGAATCTCTCCCATGCTTCACCAAAACTCTCACTTTTCTTCAGAGCAAAACCATATATCTCATTCCTGATTCTAGTAGTTCTTGAAGTAGAAAAGAACTTTGCTAGAAAAGCTTTCTTGCACTCATCCCAGCTGGTGATACTTCCTTGGGGCAAGTTTTTCTCCCAATGGTGGGCTTTGTCTCCAAGAGAGAAAGGGAATAACCTGAGCTTGAAGCCATCTTCGCTGACTCCATTGATCTTGGTTGGTGAGCAAAGTCTATCAAAATTGTCCAAGTGATCCAAAGGGTCTTCAAGTGGTAACCCATGGAATTTTCTGCCTTGAACCATTGAGATCAATCCAGACTTGATCTCAAAGTTGTTATTCTGAACTGCTGGGGGAAGGATTCCAGTTCGGTTGTTGTAAGCATTTGGTGGGTCACCAGCTCCAATGGGTCTGATTGGGCGTGCACCATGTGCTGGTCCTCTCTGACCTTGTTCACCTTGGACTCCCTGCTGTCCCTGAACTCCAGCAACTCCTTGAGCACCTTGCGCTCCTGGTGGTCCATGAAACCGATGGTCGTCTATGCCATGCTCCATGTTAAGTTGATAAAACCTTTGCAGTCTCTCTCTTTCTCTTGTAGCTCTAAGTGCTCTTTTCACTTGCAGAATGTTGTGTTGATAGTCCAGAGGTTTTGATTGCCTTTAGACCTCAAGTTCATACACCTATAAGCAGAAGAGCAGCTTGCAAATCAGTAACAAAAAAAAAAGCTTGATCTTAGACAATCCACAAATCCTAATGCTTAAGCTAAACACATATGGCAACGGCGCCAATATGATAGCTGAAGATTTGACTAGCTAGCAAATCTTACATATACTCATATCATTGTAGTATGTAGGTATCAATCCATATGAGTTTGTTAAGGCACCAAGAATACAGCAAGTTATCTAAGTGAAGCTGGATTTGAAATGGCAGTTGTGAACAATACTAACAAGTCTAAAGACTAAACTAAGCAAGCAAGAAATTCAAATAGAAAAAATAAGGATCTAAGATGGAGGTTATTGATAAAGAGGGGATTATAACCTAATTAGTGATGCTTCAAAATCATTCAAACAATGCTATCTTCTAGGCATAAGATTAACAACAATAACTAGCTCAATTTCTTGACACTAATCACTTTTCTAAGCACACATTTAAGATAAATTCCTTTACTCAAACACATGATAAGCAAGCATTCAACACAGAAGTCCAATCCTATAAAGCCAAAATGCACCTTAGTCATCTGATTCCTTAGGCTAAGCATATAAATCCTCTAAGAGACTCTAAGCAACATTTCATCAAACATTTACCAGGCGCTAGAGAAAGCCAAGATACTAAACAAGCCTGGCCAAGACTAGTCTAGTGTTAAGCACATCTAATAGAGAGAAAACAATCATATTAAGCATAAGACACCACTAATCTAGTCCTAAAACCCCTCTAATCTATCCCATCTCAAACCCTAAATAAGACTACGCACTAGCCATAGTCAAAACCACCAATTCCAGAGAAAAAGATGGTTACGGATGATTAGGAAGCATAATAAACAAGAATATATCAAATGCAAATACAAAAATTCAATAAATCCAAATAGTTCTTACAAGCAAACTGAAAAAGGAAAGGTTTTAAGTGCAAGAACAGAAAGAAAATAACAAGATCCATGTTGCCTAACCATTTTAGGACTTTAGTATTTATAGGGGAACTAGAAAACTCCTAGTAACCAAGATTAAACCAAAAATAAGCTGACTCGGATAGACCATATCGACATGGAATATCGATATACATGTCGATATCTTCTCTTCTTCTGGGTTATAGCGATGCCTCTTGGTCGATATGCATGTCGATACAGAAGGCTTCCAGGTTGTATTGGTATGGCTCTCCAAGGTGTGGAGTCGATACAATCGCCCTGTAGTTAAGGCTTATCGATCAAGCAAGTCTCTATGGATCCTCGGTATTGCCCTGGCATGTGTATTGGTCTGAGACGTCGATACACTGCTCTATATGGACTTCATTCTGCTGCATCGAGGTGTCTAAGTCGATATGCTCCCTTTACACTATGCCTTCTTCTGTATCAATGTTGTAGTGGTCGATACTGCCATCAATATGCTCAGTATCGATCACATGATGACGATATCATCATCGATATTGGTCCATCCGCCTTTGTATCTTGCCTTGCTCCATTCTCAGCTCACACCCATTGCACCACATGGCCTCCACACTCCTTCAAGCACCTGAATAAAACTCCAAAATGCATGCAAAATGCAATGCAGCTCCTGAAACTACACTAACTCCTAAACGTATGCAAATGGGAGAAGAAGAAGCAAAATATGCATGTTTAGAGACTAAAACTATTGATGAATGCAAGCTAAAATGGTATAAATAATGGAGATATCACCCACCTTGAACTAATCCGTTTCCCTTCAACCCTAAAGACTATTGTGTGAGATTGTGTGGCATTTTGCATAATTTTCAAATCTTCCTAGGCAAAAAGTGTTAGGATTTAGGCTGACAAGGAAAAGCTCCCATGTAGATACTAACTTGAATCTTAAGCTGAGTACTAGGCTAGGTGGTTGGGAAACAGTAAGCTAAAGTGGATTGTGTCTTAATGTTTATTTCTTACAAAATGTGAATGTGGGGCTTTTTATCAAATGGTGGTTAGACAATCAAAAGAAGGAAAAAAGGCTATAAGCTACAAGGAAGAAAGGCGCCCTCAACAAAAAGAAAGCAAGCCGGGCAAAGCACTAAAAAGGTGGAACAATGGAGGCGCCAACACGTTAAAGAAGAGAAAAAACAAAAGGAGCCAACCACCCAAATCAAAAGAAGAAGATGAGTTCCCTACACAACAAGAAGGTGATCACAATGCAAGGAAGAGAAGGCATCAAGAGCCTTGGGAAGGAGTAGTTTTAGGACGTTTGTCTATGGGATTAGATAAGAGCGCTAGGGTCATCTTTGGGCATCATGGGTAGATTAGAGTCATTCTTGGATGCATTCATTGGCTTTTATCTGTAGCATTTTTTTATAGGTTGATTCATTTCATTGAGAAATCCCTGCTGATTTCGAAACCTTTATGCATTGAGATCATTTTTATCTCAAATCTATGTCTCTTAGCCAAATGGTTGCATTTTATTTACATGATCAAGATTCACTTGGTTTCACTTATTGAATGTTAAAAAGTCAGACGATATTAATACTTGCATAGACCGAGTTTGTGTTCATTGCTTGTTTGAGATGAGTATGACTAAGGCATTTGAAGTAGAACAAACCCTTTGCATTTTAGAACTAGCAACTTAGACACTGATCTCACATTTTCCATGGATATCATTAGTTTTAAGCTCCTGTTTTTCCTCTCTCACTATTTGGTTGCTTGGGGACAAGCAAAAAGTAAATTTGGGGGTGTTGATACCTCTGAATATTGCACGTTCTCAAGTACACTCTCATAGTAGTTTTAGATTCATTTGTGTTTATTTTCTCTAGCTTTGACACTCTTTGCATCCTCTTTAGGTCTACACGCATTATGATAGATTTTAGTCTTTCATGCATGTTTTTGAGTCCTTATTAGGAGATCAAGGTAATGAGGTTCTCGAGAGGAAGCTGACGGAGCACTTCAAGAGCCAGGAGGTGCAAGCAGTACATTCACCTCGGAACATCGAGATCCAATATCGGACAGCAAACTGATATGGGCAGCACAAGGAATACACAACGGTCTCACACCACGACTTGAGCCTGACACGGAGTGTGCAAAGCCTGGGTTGATAAACATTTTCTCTTGCTACATCGGGACGGTACAATGACAAGAACTCGACGGGAAGCTAACACAAGCATACCCAGCGGCATGAAGCCGTGATCCAGATGAAGACAAAGGACTCTACTTTTTGCTTTGGATTCATCCCACGCGTGATTACGAGGTAGCAACCCGAGAGTTTTGGGACCTATATATGTACCCTTTTAGCTCATTTTAGGCGGCGTGCATAACCTATCTTTATTTTTATTTGCCTTGTCTCTCCTTTTTAGTCATCTTCTCTATAGAAACCGAAACTCTATTGTTACTTAAGCCATTTTATATTTCAAGCTTTATTTTGAGCAATAGTTTTGTTTTCACTCGTTAATCATGCTTGTTATCTCTCCCCTTTGGGTTTTGGTAACCAACACCATGATTAGTGAGTAGTCCTCTACGGTTTAGGAGGTGTGGGTTGAGTAGAAGTGTTAAAGGTTGGATCTTTGGTATTATTTAACTTAATGTTCTTAGTCTCTTCATATTAGATGTTCTTCATGCTTAGGTTATCTTCGCTATTTGATCTATGCCTCCAAGCTTTCCCAAACAAATGCCATGTTTGATGAAATGCAAGTACCTATCTTTAGTGAGATCTACTTTTTCTAGCCTAAGACATTTGTTGTCTAGGGAGCGTTTTGGCTTTATAGGGTTGTTGCTTTATGCTTGTTTCTTTGTTGAACTGCTGTGCGAACGCTTGTCTATGGTGACAGAATTGCAAAGTGATTCCTACCATGGAAGTTAATTTTTCTTGTTTAGAACCCTATGCTAAGGGGTTAGCCTCTAAAGGTTTCTCTTTTTATAAACCATTATCCTTCATTTACTCAGTTTTACTCTTAATACCTCACTCCTTAGATTGTTTCCTGTTTTCTAGTTTTTTCTTATTGCCTTTACTCAGTTATAGCATAGATCTTGTTACGTTATTAGTTGATTCTAGGAGTGACAACTAGATTTTTTGTTTTCCCTATATTGTATTTTACCTAGCTTGCTATTAACTCTTTTAAGTTTAGTATCTCAATAGGACTCTTTTGGATTGATAAAACCTCAACCACTATACTACACAGATTAGTAGGCTGGAGTATTTTATACACCGGGTGAAAACCGTGGTTAGCAAGTATGTATGTATATACTGACTAGGATTTTAATCTAGGGTCATCTTTGGGCATCATGGGTAGATGAGAGTCATCCATGGATGCATTCATTGGCTTTTATTTTTAGTATTTTGTCATAGGATGATTCATTTCATTGAAAGATCCCTTTTGATTCGAAACCCTTATGCATTGAGATCATTTTTATCTCCAAACCATACCCCTTAGCCAAATGGTTCCATTTATTTACACAATCATGTTTCACTTGGTTGCACTTATTGAATGTTAAAGAGTTAGACGATATGAATGCTTTCGTAGACCAAGTTTGTGTTCATTGATTGTTTGAGATAAGTATGACTAAGGCTTTTGAAGTAGAAAAAACCCTTTGCATTTTAGAACTAGCAACTTAGACACTGATCTCACATTTTCCATGGATATCTATAGTTTTATGCTCCTGTTTTTCCTCTCTCACTATTTGATTGCTTGGAGACAAACAAAAAGTAAGTTTGGGGGTGTTGATACCTCTAAATATTGCACGTTCTCAAGTATACTTTCATAGTAGTTTTAGATTCATTTGTGTTTATTTTCTCTAGTTTTGACACTCTTTGCATCCTCTTTAGGTCTAGCACGCATTAGGATAGATTTTTGTCTTTCATGCATGTTTTTGAGTCATTATTAGGAGATCAAGGTAATGAGGTTCCCGAGAGGAAGCTGACGAAGCAATTTTAAGAGCCATGAGGTGCAAGCAGACCATTCACCTCAGGACATCGGGATCCGATACCGGATAGCAAACCGATATGAGCAGCACAAGGAATACACAACGGTCTCACACCACGACTTGAGCCCGACACGAGGTGTGCAAAGCCTGGGTTGATAAACATTTTCTCTTGCTACATTGGGACAGTACAACGACAAGAATCTGACGGTAAGCTAACACAAGCATACCCAGCGGCAAGAAGCCGTGATCCGGATGAAGACAAAGGACTCTACTTTTTGCTTTGGATTCATCCCACACGTGATGACGAGGCAGCAACCCGAGAGTTTTGGGACCACTTATATATATATATATATACCCTTTTTAGATCATTTTAGGCGGCGGACATAACCTATCTTTCTTTTTTACTTGCCTTGTCTCTCCTTTTTAGTCATCTTCTCCATAGAAACCGAAACTCCATTGTTATTTAGGCCATTTTATATTTCAAGATTTATTT
Source organism: Thlaspi arvense (assembly GCA_911865555.2). Classification (NCBI taxonomy): domain Eukaryota; kingdom Viridiplantae; phylum Streptophyta; class Magnoliopsida; order Brassicales; family Brassicaceae; genus Thlaspi; species Thlaspi arvense. The sequence goes on from OU466861.1 coordinate 13,945,009, forward strand.
TAAGTAATAGTTTTGTTTTCTCTCATTAATCATGCTTGTTATCTTTTCCCTTTGGGTTTTGATAACTAACACCATAATTAGTGAGTAATCCTCTACAGTTAAGGAGGTGTGAGTTGAGTAGAAGTGTTAAAGGTCGGATCTTTGGTATTATTTAACTTAATGTTCTTAGTCCCTTCATATTAGATGTTCTTCATGATTAGGTTATTTTCGCTATTTGATCTATGCCTCCAAGTTTTCCTAAACAAATTCCATGTTTGATGAAATGTAAGGACCTATCTTTTATGAGATCCACTTTTAATAGCCTAAGATATTAGTTATCTATGGAGTGTTTTGGCTTTATAGGCACTACAAAAAAAAAAGATTGATTACATCATTTAAATTGTTTCACAAAACTAAATGATATGAATGTTAAATTACTTATTAATAAATATTACAAAATAAATGATTTAACATCACTTATCATAATTGATGATTTTATTGATTACTTAACTTCAGTTCAATAAAACTGATACAAATTTATATTAGTTTATATCTCTTAAATAAAATTGATATAAAATTATGTATTCAAATTAGTTAGATAATCGATATAATAAATAATTTTGGTTAACATTATTTTAAAAAATAATATAAATTTTATATTAGTTAAAACTGTTGTAACTAACTTATTGTATTTTGTCCCACATTGCTAGTTGATTAAAAATTAAAGAGAAAACATGTCTATATATATCAAAACTTAAGTACCTAATATTTATATTTACTAGCCAGTAAAATTAATTTCAAAATTACTGATTCATAAATTGTTGGATAATAATAATAATATTATTATAAATATTTATGAAAATAATAATAAATTTAAATTATTTTTAACATCTGAATATAATCATAATATTAAACTAAATTAATTTTAACATCATTTATTATAATCGTCACAAATACTAATATCATTAATAAAAATTGATGCAAATGATAACATCAGTTTTTTTTATAATTGACACATATTGACATCGATTTCAACAATTAATACAAAAAAAATTGCATCAATTGATAGCTAACTGGTGTTAATTATTTGCATCACCACATTCAGTGTCAGTTTTATAAGTGATGTAAAACCTGTTTGTATCAATTATAACTAATACAAATATTTAAAATAAATGATGCAATACACCTGTTTTTTGTAGTGAGGGTTGTTGCTTCATGCTTGTTCGATTGTTGAACTGCTGTGCGAACGCCTGTCTATGGTGATAGAGTTGCAAAGTGATTCCTACCAAGAAAGTTAATTTTTCTTTTTTAGAACCCTATGCTAGGGGGTTAGTGAAACGCCCTGACTCAGATTTCCTTACTGTAGTAAGGATTTATCCGACCGCTTCCAGGTCAGACTTGGGTATTTTTAAAATTTTCTTTACTTAGTGAGGTTCCCCAAACTATTATCTATATAACCCATCTACTTAACAGTTCTAAACATTATCTCATTCCACACTTAACCAATTTAACAAGTACCTTAGCCATTTGCAGATATCAGATGCACTAGTTGTAGTCTCCTGATCAGTGCATTCTCCTAATCTTAGCCACCATATCAGTAATCCAATATAACACATCTCCCCTTGTTACTTAGTCACTCAACTAACCATCCTCACATGACCAAGTAACAAAGAGAGACGGCTTGGATCCTTGATACCTTGCACACCAGTCAACCCATTCACGATCATTCCACTTGCCAGTCATTCCAGTTACACAACTCTTGCTTGCAGTCACGTTTTTCCCGGCTGTAGTCAATCTATCCCAGAATCTCCCAACTGTGGTCATACTTTTCCCAGCTGCAGTCACGTTTTTCCCGACAGTTGATCTAAACACTTAACCATTACCGTGATATGTCATAAACCGTGTAGAATCTCTCGGTGATTCTCTTGACTGAATTTTTTCTCTTGGCGACATATGCGGAAAAACCACTTTCTCTCGACAGACTGTCTTCCCTTCGGCGAATCTCTTATAATCCCCACATCCTGTCGGATATTCTCTCTGCAGAAGCACTTTCTCTCGGTGACTGTCACGGAATAACCATTTTCCCCTGGTTATAGTAACACGTCGCTAGGCAACTTACAACGCGCATCGACTATAGTCGCGTTAACGTCGACTATTCTCACGATAACCCTACTTCATTCTGGAGATTCTCTCGGATATAATCCGTTTCCCTTGTATAAACATGACCGCAGTACATCCATAACTGCTCTCGGTCCTGGAACTTGTCGGATATCCGTGATTTTCTCGGTGATGGTTACGCTTCTCCCGGTTATAGTCGAGCATCTCTCGACGGTTGCCACAGCGTCTCGGCTGTAATTGCATCACTGTAGACTATCATCACAACCGCTCGACTAAACTCGTAGAACCCTTGACCGAAATATCATTCCTTCCCTTTTTCCCCCTTCTCTCTGTTTTCTCCCAAAGAAATCGAACGGAATCAAAAACTATCTGATTGTATCCTGGAATCTCTCGACTACGCTCGTCACGCATCGGCTATATTCGCGACACACTCGCCCATTATCGGATCTCTTTGACTATTCTCGAGAAACTCTCGACTATCTTGTGCAGAATCACTCTTATGTGTTTTCTCTCGAGTATGACATACGGGAATTGTCTATCTCCCTTAGAAACTAAATATTCCCATGATGAATAGCCCATGAGCCGTACTGTCCAAATAAGTTTCCCGCTCATTTTCTCGGATAAACCAGATCTTTTCCCTAAAATAACCCTTCCTCTTTAGTTTATTCGACCTTCTCTTCATTATAGTCAAGCTAATCTTTATTATAGTCAGGCCAATAATAATTTCTCTCCAATATAGCCAAGCACCTATTAATTTCTCTCGGATACAACCGTTCCCGCTCATCCATTTCCACTAATTTCACGGCTATTTTATTACTGCCTCGACTATTTGGATTTCTGTCTCGACCATTGCATTTATTCCCTCGGATAATTATCAGCTCAGCTCAATAATCGCCTTGTCCGAACTTCGACCATCTATTCCAAAAAACCCGCATTATCAGAATTTAACTTGTCTGAACGATGACCTAAAAACCATCTTTCTCCCGAGAGAAACTCCCTTTCTCTCGACTATCTTGCAAAACTGTCAGCTATCTTCCCATTTCTCCCGAGAACTAGCTGACCATCTTGATTGCACTCGATCATTCTATCCCAGCTATGACCATAATCAAGTACACAGCTTGATAACTCCGTACTTAGTCCCAAATAGTATCATCCAGAAGTGTAACCCATTTTCAGCTGGTAATATTTGCGGAACACGGGCGTAACAGTTCTCCCCCACTCAGATTGAATTCGTCCTCGAATTCGGCTGTTGCTGGAACCTCTGCTCTCTTTCATAGCTAATTCAGATTTACTGTTTACTTACTACTACTGATTTTTTTTTCCGCCAGTCCAAGTGTTATCCATTTTTCTCAAATCTGAACCAGCTTTACCTGATCACAACCTCCTCCGGAGTAGATAATATAACTTGATTCACCAATCCCGTAACCATCTCAAAGTCTTGCCAGACAAAATTCAGTTTACTGAACGCTTAAGTATAGTAGTTCTTGCCTCGAAGCTGTCTTAGTAATCAGAAAGATACATTAAGGAGAACACTCGACCCCAAAAGTGTTATCCTGAATTCTCTTACTCCTGGAAACTTGGCTCACTTCTTAGTTTAGCTGCACTTAACCGTTTTTCCCACTCAAAGTCTTTCCTAGACTTGATTCCAGATACCTGACCTTAGATATTTTGGGTCTTGGTCCTCATTTTACCACAAGTCAAATTTACTGTCTTTCTCGTCTTGGTCGAACACTAACACCACTCAAAATGTTTAAACTGGTAAACTTCTTGCTTAACTACTTCCCAACCAAACTTGTCCCATTGAACTGCCGTCCTTCTCGACTGTAGTCGACAATAGACAGCCATTTCTCTTTTCCTATTATGCAAAAACGTTATACTCCTTGGGCAGTCTCTTGGTTTACGGAAATGTCTTAGCAACTCCTCGAGTTATAAGTACATCAACCCGTCTTACCTCAACTCCTACTAAGTAAGAAGGTTTAGCATAACCCACTTAGCTATCAGCTTGGGACCAAAACCAAAAACTCGGTTACTCCACAAACACTCATTCCTCAGCATTCCACTGCCTTGGTTAGATTCTTCTAACTCAACCATGCTCATCACTGAGTGATAAATTCCTTTCACGGTTGCTCAACAACTCCTCAGCTCCATCATATTACACTAGTCATCACCCTTAACCATTTCCATTATGGAATCAGATCCATAGACTAGTTGCCTCCAACTTACTCATAACTCTCTTCGATCATCCGACCGTTCCATGGTTGATGATACAGCTTCCACGCCCACTCATCCTTTTTAACTAGGATCCAGTTTTGCCTAACTAGATTAACTAGCTCACATAACACGCGATACGGTTGACACAGAACTCGCTCTTGATTCCTTACTGAACTTTCCGGATCTTCCTTAGACTCCTCGAACACTCTTTGTGCCTTGAATCATACAAGGATCCTACAGCCAAAATCGTCATGACAAACCTCACTTGTTTTCAAGAATGGTCTCACAGACACGTCTTGGCAAATCCGAAGATTCCCACAGACATTAACATAGCTGCGCCTTAGCAACCCTACTTGGTTCCTAAGGACGCTAGGACAATCACATATCGGCTCGCAAGCCTTCACTTGGCCTCGGTCCTTTCATGATCATCAGACCTACCATTGACCTCAGGCCTCCCATGGTCATCAAACCTAATTTTGGCCTCGGGCCTTCCACGGTCATCGGACCTAACTTTTGCCTCGGGCCTTACTTGGCTTCCGAGCCTTCAACTGGCTTACGAGCCTTACTGATTTACAAGCCTTACTGCCTTCCGAGCCTTACTGGCTTCCGAGCCTTCCACTAGCTTCCGAGCCTTTCACTAGCTTCCGAGCCTTTCACATATGGCTTACGAGCCTTCAAATAATACACATTACATAATATACATTATACATTGTAGTTTCACTCGCCAAAGGCTTCACTTGCCTTACTTGGCACACAAGGCCCTATTGATTCATTGGCCCCTTTCGGCTCAATGATTCATAACAGCATACGCTAGCCCATAACGGCACTTTGACAAGTCGTCACTTATCTTTTCACGTAGTACAATGCTTAACCAGCAAGTACTGGGCACACAAGACCAACATCCGGCACACAAGGCCAATATCTTACTGAGCAGTCTGGCAATGGACAAGACGTTAGCAAGGTTTACTGCTCCTAAGCATGTTGTCCATCTAGACTCTCACGTAAGAATGGGACAACTCCCGGTCCCCCCGTCGTGCCTGATTATCCAAGTTACCATGCAGCTTTACCAACCAGCAGGCCGCAGCCATACTAATCTAAACTCACGGTTCCAGGGACCAATCATCTTGGTCGAGTCATAATACCTTAACATACAGAGCAGCTTTACCAACCAGCAGGTCGTAATCACACTGATCTAGGCTCACAGTGTCAGGTCACGTTACACATTACCCGCGGAGTTTGATTACCGAGTATACTGAGAAATCTCTCACAACCAGTAGGCCGTAGCCAAACTGATCGAGACTCATAGTAAAACCGGATAATCACCTCAGACGAGTCAACAGACACATAAAAATATCACTTGCAAAAAGTTCCAACACTATTCTGATCCAGCAACTTAACATTTCTACGTTCCATGTCATCCTAATCAAGTCTAATTCGCACTAGACTCTGTCCTAGAACCTACCGCGCTCTGATACCAAATTGAAACGGCCTGACCCAGTTTTCCTTACCGCAGTAAGGATTTATCCGAACACTTCCTGGTCAGACTTGGGTATTCTTAAAATTTCCTTTACTTAGCGAGGTTCCCCAAACTATTATCTATATAACCCATCAACTTAACAGTTCTAAACCATTATCTTATTCCACACTTAACCAATTTAACAAGTACCTTAGCCATTTGCAGATATCGGATGCACTAGTTGTAGTCTCCTGATCAGTCCATTCTCCTAATCTTAGCCACCATATCAGTAATCCAATATAACACATCTCCCCTTGTTACTTAGTCACTCAACCAACCATCCCCACATGACCAAGTAACAAAGAGAGGCGGCTTGGATCCTTGATACCCTGCATGCCAGTCAACCCATTCACGATCATTTCACTTGCCAGTCATTCCAGTCACACAACTCTTGCTTGCCGTCACGTTTACTGGTTGTAGTCTATTCTATCCCAAAATCTCCCGAATGTGGTCATACTTCTCCCGGCTGCAGTCACGTTTTGCCCGACAGTTAATCTAAACACTTAACCATTACCGCAAAACCGAGAATAATCTCTCGGTTATTCTCTTGACTGAACTGTTTCTCTCGAAGACATACACGGAAAAACCACTTTCTCTCGACAGACTGTCGTCCCTTCGGCGAATCTCTCATAATCCCCACATCCTGTCAGATATTCTCTCCGCAGAAGCACTTTTTCTCGGTGATTGTCACGGAATAAACATTTTCCCCCAATTATAGTAACATGTCGCTCGGCAACTTACAACGCGCATCGACTATAGTCGCGTTACCGTCGACTATTCTCACGACAACCCTACTTCTTTCTGGAGATTCTCTCGGATATAATCCATTTACCGTGTATAAACACAACCGCGGTACATCCATAACTGCTCTCAGTCCTGGAACTTGTCGGATATCTGTGATTCTCTTGGTGATTGTTACGTTTCTCCCGGTTATAGTCGAGCATCTCTCGACGGTTCCCACAGCGTCTCGACTGTAATCACATCACCATAGACTATCGTCACAACCGCTCGACTAAACTCATAGATCCCTCGACTGAAATCTCATTCCTTCCCTTTTCCTCCTTTCTCTCTGTTTTCTCCAATGAAATCGAACGGAATCAAAAACTATCTGATCGTATCCTGGAATCTCTTGACTACGCTCGTCACGCATCGACTATATTCACGACACACTTGCCCATTATCGGATCTCTCCGACTATTCTCGAGAAACTCTCGACTATCTTGTGCAGAATCGCTGTTCTGTGTTTTCTCTCGAGTATGACTTACGGGAATTGTCTATCTCCCTTAGAAACTGACTATTCCCGAGATAAATAGCCCATAAACCGTCCAATAACCATCCAAATAAGTTTCCCATTCCTTTTCTCGGATAAACCAGATCTTTTCCCCAAAATGACCGTCCCTCTTTATTTTATTCGACCTCTCTTCATTATAGTTGAGCTAATCTTTATTATAGTCGGGCCAATAATTATTTCTCTCCAATATAGCTGAGCACCTATTAATTTCTCTCGGATATAACCATTCCTGCTCAACAATTTCCAATAATTTTGCGGCTATTTTATTACTGCCTCGACTATTTGGATTTCTGTCTCGACCATTACATTTATTCCCTCACATAATTATCAGCTCAGCTCATTAACCGCCTTGACCGAACTTTGACCATCTATTCCAAAAAATCTGCATTATCGGAATTTAACTTGTCTGAATGATGACCGTGGCTAAAAACCATCTTTCTCCCGAGAGAAACTCTCTTTCTCTCGACTATCTTGCAAAACTGTCGGCTATCTTTCCATTTCTCCCGAGAACTAGCTGACCAGATTTCACTCTACCATTCTATCCCGGCTATAACCATAATCAACCATACAATTTGATAACTCCGTACTGAATTCCAAATAGTATCGTCTAGAAGTGTAACCCATTTTCAGCCGGTAATATTTGCGGAACACGAGCGTTACAGTTAGCCTCTAAAGGTTGCTCTTTTATAAACCATTATCCTTTCTTTACTCAATTTTACTTTTAATACCTCACTCCTTAGACTGTTTTTTGTTTTCTAACTTTTTCTTATCGCCTTTACTCAGTTATAGCATATATTTTGTTACGTTATTAGTCTGTTCTAGGAGTGACAACTAGATTTTTTTGTTTTCCCTATATTGTATTTCACCTAGCTCGCTATTAACTCTTTTAAGTTTAGTATCTCAATAGGACTCTTTTGGATTGATAAAACCTCAACCACCATACTACACAGATTAATAGGCTGGAGTATTTTAAACACTGGGTGAAAACTATGGTTAACAAGTATGTATGTATATACTAACTAGGATTTTAAGCTCTCTAAAGCTAACCATGGGTCTCAGAACAGACACTTTGCACTAATTTAGAAAGAAAAACATTAACATATATTGTATCAAACTTTAGGATTGCGTGACTGTTGTAGCTGAATCTCTACCGGTCAAAATATATAAATATCAATCATTTGAATGGTATGTATTATCTTTAATTAACAAAAAATGATGGGATTTATCGAGTAAGAAATTGAGTTTAAAGAAGGGTGATTTACAGAAGTAGCTCGTTTGACAGGAAAAATTAGTAAAACTAACGTCTACCAAAAATGTGTTAAGACAATAGCTTTTTTCCGAGGATTTTGCCTCTTTAGTGAAATAGGCTAACTTTTTAAAAATATGATTGTTCATGACGTGATTATTTACGAAAATATGAACAATTCGTGTTATTATAAAATTTGTGGACGAGTAAAAACATAAACATCATATAACTATCAACAACTTAATCGTAAAAACTCAAGTTCGACTTTAAAAGAGAACTAGGGTTTGTGGGTTTAAAGAGAGATCTTTATTAAATTAAACCGGAGTTTGAGAGGTACAAGATAGTTTAGGTCGTCTGAATAAAAACGCCGACCTAGACTTTTAAAGGAAAGAAGATCAAGAGCTAAGAACAATAAGATTGCTTAGTTTGCCTTAGGTCTCGAAAGAGTATTTTTTGGATGGATTTGAGAAGTCGAGGACTTTCCGTATTTATAGCCGATGAGGTCGGTCTTTTATGTCTATTCGAAAAAGTAAAGTCTTATAGATAAGACTAAACTTCCGTTTTTCCCGGATTCGTTTGATAAATGGAAGTTTCTATTTATTTGGCCGATCTGAACCTTGCGAAGTGGGCTGACCAGAATTCATATCGGGCTTGTAGAGATGGTACAAATCTCATCTCTAACAGTAATCATTGGTCCAACGGAGTCCATAGCCCAGCGCATGAAGGGATACGGTGGAACCGCCGACGTTAGGAATTCAGAAGGTTGGTGATTCATCAGGGCGTGACGCTGGTAATACTCGCACTTTCGAGCATACTGGATACAGTCCTCCTGCATGGTCGGCCAGAAGAAACCGTGTTTCTTGATCTTGAGGGTAAGAGATCGTCCGCTAGAGTGATTTCCTCCTGCACCATCGTGAATATCTTTGAAGCATCGTTGCACTTCGTCGCCATTTAAACAGGTGAGTAATACACCCGATTAAGTCCAACGGTACAAAGCGCCATCGATGACCGCATACTTAGCAATGCGAGCTCGAATTCACCGAGCTGTCCACTTCTAGGCAGGTAATTCGCCAGTTTCGAGAAAGCGTCGGATCTCGGTTCGCTAATCCACTGAAGGCTGTTCGGCGGGGACTCCTGCAGGAACGTTGGTATCCTCGTCGGTCGTAATCTGGAGAAAAACCTCTTGGATCGGGGTAATGCTGGGTTGGGCTGTCCCTTGGGCCGGGATAGTTCTCCGCAGGGTCGAATCTCTTTTCGACGCTATAGCCGCTTAGGCATCGGCACTAGTGTTGGCAGATTGGTCGATTTGATGTAGCATGAAGGTTATGAATTCAGCAGCCAACTGTTTCACCAGCTTTAGGTAGGCGTCCATTCTATCGTCCTTCGCGTCATATTCTCCACTGAACTGTTTCGCGACGAGCTGAGAATCGCTGAAAGCCCCGATGTGTTTGATATTTATTCCTCGAAAGGCCTCCGATCAATGCTTCGTATTCGGCCTCGTTGTTGGACGCGCTAAACTCCAAACAGAAGCATTGTTCGAGAAGTTCTCCGGTGGGGGATTCTAATAAGATGCCGATCCCAGCGCCTAAACAAGATGATGCTCCATCGACATGGAGAGTCCATGTTTCCGAATTTGTCAGATCGGCATTTAGGAGTTCAGGCGATAGTTCGATCAGAAAATTCGCCAGGACTTGGGGTTTTGCGGAAGTACATGGTCGGTATTCGATGTCGAACTCGGATAGCTCGATAGTCCATTTTTCCATGCGTCCTGATTGCATTGGACTGTGCAGGATAGACCGAAGAGGTTGACTCGTCAGGACGGCTATGGAGTGCGATTGGAAATAAGGACGTAATTTCCTTGAAGCGATGACGACTGCAAGGGCAAGCTTCTCTAATGTTGGGTAGCGTGTCTTGGCACCATCCAACGTCTTGTTGAAGTAGAAGATCGGCTTCTGCTCCCCGCGATCTTTCCGAACTAGAATCCCGCTGACCGCCGCGCTGGATACTGCTATGTAAAGTAGCAAGGTGTCGCCGTGTTCTGGTTTGGCCAGGATAGGAGGTGTTGAGAGATAGGTCTTAAGTTGCAGAAATGCTTCCTCGCATTTTTCGTCCCACTCGAAATGCTTGTTACCGCAGAGGAGTTGATAGAAGGGCATGCATCCTTCCAGTCAATCGTTGAACCTCGCGAGGGTTCCATGGCGATGGCAATTCCAAGATCGCGGAGATCTGTTTGGGGTTGGCTTCGATTCTGCGCTGAGTGACCAAATACCCTAAGAATTCTCCCGATGTGACTGCCAAGGTGCACTTCGCAGGGTTTAGTTTCATGCCGTACTTGTTGAGTATCAGAAAGCATTCGTGGAGATGAACGATGTGATCGCTGCTTTAATCGATTTGACGAGCATATCATCAATGTACACCTCCATTGTCTTCCCGAGCTGGTCGGCAAACATCCTGTTGACGAGGTGCTGATAGGTGGCTCTTGCGTTCTTCAAACCGAACGTCATGACCTTGTAGCAATACGTTCCTCGATCCGTGATGAAGGCGGTCTTTTCACTTTCGTCCGGATTCATGAGAATCTTGTTGTATCTTGAGAACGCATCCATGAAGGAGAGAAGTTCGTTGCCCGCGGTTGCTTCGACGAGCTGGTCGATACGAGGAAGAGGGAAACTGTCTTTCAGGCAAGCTTTGTTAAGATCCATGAAATCTACACAAACTCGCCACTTCCCCTTCTTCTTCTTGACTACCACCGGGTTGGCGAGCCACTCCGGGTACTTGACTTCGGTGATTGATCAGGCCTTCAGCAGCTTATCCACCTCATCATGAATGGCTTGTGCCCGTTCGGGGCCTAGTTTTCGTCGCTTCTGTTTGATCGGCTTGAAAGTCGGATCAACGTTAAATTTGTGATCGGTAATCTAGGGGCTGATGCCCTTCATATCGGCCATTGACCATGCGAATGTTCTGACGTTCTCTCGGAGGAAGGCGACCAGCTTGTCCTGTATACTTGGTAATAGCTGGGCAGCGTCGATGTTTACTTGGACGATGAGATCGCTCTTCGGCTTCTCGTGGTGAACTATCCGTGGATCGAAGTCGCTACTGCTACCGATCACGAATGTTGACGCCTTGCGGACGCGCTTTTTGTTGACGTAACAATGTTGAGAGACTGTCTGATCACCACGGATGGTGAAGATACGGCCTCTTATCGGCATCTTGACGCACTGGTGGTAGGGAGATGGGACGGCTCGCATGGCGTTAAGCCAGGGTGTTCCCAGGATGGCATTGTAGATCGCAGGTCGATCAATGACCTCGAACGTCACCGTAATGGACTTGCCTCCTATGGTTACGGGCATCGTTATGGTCCCGATAGTGGAGATCGAATCTCCAGCAAACCCAGTGTGGGGGTGATGGCGCGACTTTTATATCCCGTTATGTGATGCTCATCTTGTGCAGCGTGTCCATGAAGATGAGGTCGACCGAGCTTCCTGTGTCGATCAATATCTTCGAGACGTCGTCTTCTCCGAGCCTGAGTGAGATTACGAGTGGATCGTTATGAGGCCGATCTATGCTCTGTGCATCTTGCTCTGTAAACGTGATCGGGAGGTCATCTTTGAACAGTGGTGGGGCATCCTTTGGAGGATTGGCAACGTTTCGTTCATGCCGCTTGATAGAATTAATAGAGTCGGTGCATGAGAGGAGTCCTCCCATAATCATATTGATCTGTCAACTGGGCGAGGTCGGGGGTGTGATATGGTCTTCACGGTCACGTTTTGTTTCCTTCCCTTCACGTTTAGAAGATGGACGATCAGCATTGGATCTTCTATCTCGATCGCTCTCAGGTCGCCTGTCCTGATCATCATCAGATTGCCGCGCTAGACTCCGAGGCTCCGGTATGGTGCACTCACCAGCTTCCCACGCCTTCTGCAAGAGTCGTCGGTGTGATGGCCATGCGCCTTGTGATATTTGCACCATGGCTTCTTGCTATCTGGATCTTTGGCGCTCAGATGATCCCAACTGTTCCACTTCGTTTGTCGTCCGACGGCATTGATACTCTTTTGGCTCTTGTCGTCTTTGTCGTAGTGCTGACGAGGCTCATGTTGGCCATCGTGATTCGACGATCAGGGTTTCTTGTCGTGCGAAGATTTCTTGTCGGCCAACTTGGCTTTGGCCTTGGCTGCTCGATCTTCTTCGACCCTGGTATAGCCGGTCGCCTTATGCAAAGCATCTTATAGGGTTTTGGTCTTCCCGCTTTTCAACTGTTCACAGTACGATTGATCGTCTCTCAAGTTCCTGATGAGGATGTTGTGAGATAGCTCGTCCAACAAGCTGCATCAGGAAACGATGGACCGAAATCGGTCGATGAAGTCGCGCAATGGTTCCGTGTCGCCCTGGACGCACGCCCATAGATCGAGCGCCGTAGACTCCGTGTCGATATAGATCGATTCATGTTTAAGGAACCGAGCTGTGAGTTCCTTGTAGCTGGCAATTGAATTTTGAGGAAGCTGTGAGAACCAGGTGAGGGCACTTCCGGAGAGCGTCTCGACTAAGTATTAATAGAGGCATGCATCCCGTTCTTCGTCTGTGAAGCGAGCTCTCCCCATGACTGCGTTGAATGCGGTCAAGTGTCGCTTCGGGTCTGTCGTGCCGGTGTAACTTGGAGGTAGCTTCATCCGGCCTATGTCTTTGAGAGGAACCTTGGTGATGGCCGATGTGAACGGGGTCTGCTGCATTTTTTGGAGGATTTTGTCTAACTCTGGTGCCGAGGTCGTCGCCTTATGGATCTTGCTGTTGATATCGTCAAGGCGTTGATGGAGAAGGTCGAGCTCTTAGACCGTCTTCAGGTCGGCACCTGTGGTGTTACGGGATGAGCGAGCGTTAGAGCCTTCCACCTGTGCTCTCTGCAGGTCGTCTGTCGGTGTGGTGCCGAACAGGTTGTTGACCAGTCTAGTAGTATCTGCGTTGTGGATCGACGGGCGTGGGGGCGTGATCAGATCGGCCCGCTCTTGGGTATGAGCTCTAGCGTTGAGAAGCTGATCTAGGTCTTCTCAGTAGGCAATCTGTTCGGCACGGAGAGACTCGAAGCGAGCATCCATCCCCTGTTGTAGCTATGCCGCGACCGATCTGATGATAGTGTCCATGTCAATGGGAGGTGGCTGTGGCAGGTCGGCCGGGTTGGTTCTATCAGTGTGGCCGACCTGGCCTGTTTTGCCGGTGTTTTGTGCAGCCGTTTCCTAAGTCCGTATGTTGGTCAGATCGTTCATCGGGAGTCCGGTGATCAGATCGACGATCAGGCTCTGGGTGTTTCTGGTGGGATCGGCAACTCCTCCTACACGATCAGCGGATCCTCCGGTGAGATCGGTGGCTCCTGTGGTAAGGTCGGTAGTACCAGGGTTGATAGGTGTTTCAACCATCTTCAAGCTCCGCTTCTTTAAAGATTTAGTCTCTTATTCTCCTCAGACGGCGCCAACTGTAAAAACTCAAGTTCGACTTTAGAAAAGAACTAGGGTTTATGGGTTTAAAGAGAGATCTTTATTAAATTAAGCCAGAGCTTGAGAGGTACAAGATAGTTTAGATCGTCGGAATAAGAACGCCGACCTAGACTTTTTAAGGAAAGAATATCGAGAGCTAAAAACAATAAGATTGCTTAGTTTGCCCTAGGTTTCGAAGGAGTATTTTTCGGATGGATTTGAGAAGTCGAGGACTTCCCGTATTTATTGCCGACCAGGTCGGCCTTCTATGTCTATTCGAAGAAGGAAAGTCTTCTTAATAAGACTAAACTTCCATTTTTCCCGGGTTCGTTTGATAAATAGAAGATTTTCATTTATTTGGCCGACCTAAACCTTGCGAAGTGGGCCGACCAGAATTCATATCGGGCTTATAGAGATGGTACGAATCTCATTTCTAATACTTAGTCACAGTAATATATAAATATGTTTTTTTACAAATTTTGAAAACTTTAAAATATATACACCCTAAGCCTTTTTTTAATCCTGAAAATTTAGATCCTAAAATTTAAACTCTAAACTTTAAAATCTAAAATCTAAAATTGAAATGTAAATTGTATACTCTAAACTCTAAATCTTTAACTCTAAAATTCATCTTAAACCCTAAAATCTAATCTCTAAACCCTTATTTGAGGATTAGTGTAAAAGCTTTGTTACTTATAACTTTTTATAAAAAGTTTAAAAACGTTTATATGCAAACCAGCTCACGGACACCTTTCTCTCTTCTTTTCTTCGCTAGTCTGCCATAGATCTGTTTGCCGGCCGATATTTGGGAGTTTCCACAGCCACATCATTGATCAGATCTATATATTTAAGGTGTTCTTTTCCTTTTTTTTTGTCTTGATTTCTAGTTCTTTTTTCGTTTTTATGGCTGTATTTTTTGTTTTCAAAAAGTAGATCTAGATCTGGTTTTTTCAGATCTTGTGTTTTTGGCTTAGATCAAGGTGGAGGTCATCTTCTTGTTTCCATTTTTGATGTTTGATCTTTAAAATTGTTGTTTCTTCCCTGTTCTCATTAGCGTTCGTTGGTGGTACTTTCCTGTCCGCTTGTTAGCCGTCTTCGTCTCTGTTTCTGGTTTGGTGGAGGGTTAGGCCTTGCTCCATGTTTTTTTCAGCTTCTATCTAGGCGCTCCTTTGGCCGTGTCCAGCTGTGTCCGACCTAGTTGCACTCGGAAGGTTTATGAGGATCTATAAATCTAGTCTTGCTGGATTATGAAGAAGCTTTCGTTACTGTGTGATAGAGAGGTGGGCTCTCATCATTTTAGGAGGAGGTAGATGTTATCGTTCAAGCCGTGGGCAGCAATGGTATTCTCAGCTCATCTTGGCAAGAGTTTCAGAATATTTGCAGGTTTGGATTGGTCATCAGACTTTGGTGTGAAGTCATTATTTGTGTTTTAGTTTTGCTATTCTTCTGCATTATTTTTTGTTTTTGATTTGGATCTATGATGTATTAGTTTCGTTTTCTGTAATTGTATTTTATCTAGATTTTTGGGAACGGTGATCCTCCTATATTGTATTCAATCCTGTTTTTCATTTTGTATTCCACCACGTATTCTTCTTGATTTGTATAATATTAATTGAGATGACCGAAAAAACAAAAAAAACATTTATATGTTGATGTAAATTTTCATGTATTAACTCTATCAAATACTGTTCACAGTCTTGAGAAAAAAATTAAATTTGTTTAAATCAAATTCAAACTTGGACCAGCATTAGAAGAGAAAAGAAAGAGGAATACAGAGATAAGAAAGGAGTAAAGAAGAGAGTGCAAGAAAAGGAGGAGAGAGGGAGAAAGTGATAGCTTGCATAATTGTATAAAATTAGACCTTATTCAGTGAAACTTTCATGTCATTTCATCATCTAGATTTTCCAAAGTGTCTCCCATTAATCTTAATTAGACTAACTTGCATCTAGGATAGAATTTGCATACATTCTTGTATTTCACTTATATTTACAGCTCTTTGGAGAGCTAATGAGACATTGGGATAATGTCAGATCAAAGGAGATGGGAGGTTAAACCAAGAAGAGACGAAAATGAGCTAAAGAATCCATACCGACCAGCCATACCGCAGTGAACAACAATAGCTCTCCTCGGTGCTATCCACCCCATACCAGCGAACAACGAGCCGTACACTAATGTGTTTTGTCGAAGGCGATCATACCGACGAAGAGGCAGTCGTACACCGGTGATCCTCCTTGGTGGAAACATACCAACCAAAGCACCTCCGTACGCCGATGAGTGATAGCTTTCAATATTAGAACATTTTAAGGTGCATTTCATTCATCTTTTCTATTGATTTGGCATCTTTACTTAGCATTTTAGACTCATTTGCATCTAGAAGTAACATTGCATGCATTTAGCTTAGACTTGCATACATGTGCATGTTTTGTGGTGTATTTTAAGAGTATTTGGAGGTTTTGGAACTTGGGAAAGAGATTGGAGCAGCATACATTCGAAGAAAAGCCATAAGAAGAATCTTGCCAACTCTGCATCCATATCGAGGAACAGCCTCGAGCAGGACACCTATGATGCATGCTCGATGTGGATCATAGGACAAGGAAGAGGAGTTTGATCATGGACTTCGAGACTGCACCGGGGTAGAGCATCGAGCAGAGGAGACCGTACATGCCGATATGAAGAGACAGAACATATCAGGGTCCAACATCGAGCTGAACACCCGACCACCTACCCGATACGACCCGAGGCCTGCTGCATGCCGAGCAACCAATGGGATGACCGAACCACGATAAGAGTTATTCTACATCGGGGCTGCCGTATCGAGCAGAACCTCCATCTATACACCCCGATGCGTCAACGCCAAGAGTTGACTAAGCTTTTTCTATTTTTTCGTCAAACCTTATCTTTTGGCTTATTTAAGCTAAACCTTATCTTTTTTAGCACTTATCTTCTTTTTTTATCTTGTTTTTGACCTTGTGGGAAACCCCAAAGAAAGTTTAGATTTTGATCCAAGATCATCTTTTTGATAAAGTTTTACAATTCTCTTGTCATCTATCCTCTAGTTTCTATTTAATCATGTTTGCTTTGTTATTTTTGCTTTGGTCTGTTGATTTCATGATGCGTTGTGAGTAATTTCATATGGTTTGAGGTTTAAGCAGATTTGGGGATGATTAATTGATAACTTAGGGGGTTTTGGTTCAATTCATGCTTGAATCAGTTAGCTAGGATGTTCTTAATGCATTAGTAACTCATCTAGGGTGAAGCAGATTATAGGTGTTTGCTGCATCAAAAGTGTTTGTTTAAATGCCTGAAAGAACTTTGCTAGGAACAATCGCCTAGATGATTATATTGCGTTTTGGTTGTTTATTTGGTCTTTAAGAGTCTTGTGTTTTCAAGCTGGTTTTGCACAAATACGCTATCACAAGTGGGTCAGACATGTGCTTAACTTAGACATCTTTGCTCTGTTTGCAGATTGATTGAGTTAGTGACTTGATCATGTTCTTAGCTTGTTATTGGTCTTGATTACCCTAGGTTTGATACTAAGTAATCCTCATGTCATCATTGCTCTAGCCTTGAACCAACACCTTATTGTTATTTATATTTGATCATTTTGTGTTCTGTTTTCCTCTGTTTTAGTTGCATTGCATTGTTCTCCTAAGTTGCTTTTAGTTTCATATCCTACCTTGCACCTCAAGTTGTTGCATTTAGCTTTCATTCTCTCATCTTGCATTTACATTTGGCTCTTGCTTTCTTTGATCCCTGTTGTATTTAGCTTCTTTCCATTTCATATTTTGCTTTAGTCTTGCTAGATTTCTCTTTTGTGCATGCATTTTATCTTTGATCACTTAAGTTGTTAGATATTCTTTCTTTTATCATATTGGTTAAGCTTATTGAGTTCCTTGCATCTCTTTTATTCTAACTCCTTGATGGATTTATAAAACCTCTTCTATGCTACATATGATTAGAGAGGGATTGGATTGAGACTCCAAAAAGTCTTTCTTCAATGAGTCAGATCGGGATGGGAAGCTTCAGGGCATACCGTTGAACTGCACCGAGGAGAACCACCCATGCCTTACCCGGTACATCCTGAACCGCATGCCACCCGAAGATCTTCACCGAGCCAGAACTTCCAGAATATGCATCAGTCCGCACCGAGGTGTCGTACCGATGACAACAACTTATGTTCTGCTCGGTATAGACTCCCCCAAAAGTTGACTATTTTGTTGACTTGGCTACTTTTTATCCTTTCCTATAAATACTTAAACCAAAATTTATTTTGGGTTATCCAAGTCTTATCAGTTCTAAATAGAAAACTCTTCCTTTTGTAATCTCTTTAAGAATCTTGCTGATCTTGGATCATTTTAATTAAATATTTGCATTTGCCTATGATTGTTTATCCTTCTGAAATTATGCTTGATCTTGTTCTTGTGGTTTAAATTTTGATTAGAACTCCTTAGAGTTTTGAGATGAGGTGATTAAGGAGATTAGATGGTTGATTTATGATGTCTTAGTGTTAATTCTTTCATTTCATTTCTTGATTATTGTTTTTAATGCTTGATTGGCCTTAGGAAAGGTATTCTTGATCATAGGATTTTTCTCTGCATCGCATGTGTTTGATGAAATGCCTGAATGGATTGATTAAGGGATTTGCATCCTTAGCCTAAGGGATTAGATATCTAAGATGTTTATTATGCTTTGTAGAACTGATTCTTAATGTTTGCTAGTTCTATTCCACCATTGAAAGTGGGTTAGAAGTGTGATTAGTGAAATGATTATTGTCAAGGGATTGGATAAGTCTACTATTGATGTTCTTTGCGTAGAGATTAGCATGTCTAAGTTGTTTGAAGCATCATAAATCACCATTGAAATCATCCTAGTGTTTACCCCCGTCTTATAACCATTTCTCACTTTATAGTTAAAGCTTGCCATTGTTCTGTTTTAAATGCTCTGTTCTTAAGTTCACTTGAGTTTAAGTTTCTTGCTTGAGTTTGCTCTTAGTTTAGTTACTTGTTCTTATGTGTGCACTTATTTGAACCTCTAGTATTAGCTTCTTAAAAACCCCATTTTAGGCTCCTCTAAGCAAATCATCTGCATCTCCTCTATTCTAGTCTCACGAAGGATTGATAACCTTTTATGATGCAATGACCTGATTTCAGACTCAAGGTAATTTGAGTCATAAGAGTGTAAAAACTCTCAGTATTAATCTTCTTTAGTTGCATTGCTCTCTTTCAGGTACCATTCACTACAGCCAAATGCCTTTGAAAGAGCAGTTAGAGCAAATTGAGAAAAGTCTCAGCACCTTTGATATCTCCATTATTTATACCATTTTAGCTTGCATTCATCACTAGTTTTAGCCTTTAATCATGCATATTTTGCTTCTTCTTATCCCTTTTGCATACACTTAAGAGTTAGTATAGTTTTAGGAGCTGCATTGCACTTTCCATGCATTTGGAGTTTTATTCAGGTACTAGAAGGAGTGTGAAGGCCGTGTGGTGCAATGGGTGTGAGTTGGGAATGAAGTAAGACAAAGGAAAAAGGCGGATAAGCCAATATCGATGATGATATCGACATCATTTGATCGATACGTAGCATATAGATGGGAGTATCGATCACCTCAGCATTAATACAGTGAAGGCGTGGTGTGAAGGAAGCAGATCGACTAAGAGAGGCCTCGATGCAAAAGAAGGGAGCCCATACCGAGCAGCGTATCGACATACCAAACCGATACACAGAGACAGGGCAATACCGAGGTGCTGTATCGACTTGTTTGACCGATGAGCCTTAACTAAAGGGCGATTGTATCGACTTCACACCAAGGAGAGTCAAACCAATACAACATTGAAGCCTTCTGTATCGACGTGCATATCAACCAAGGGATATCGATACAACCTAGAAGAAGAGATGATATCGACATGAATATCGATGTGCATGATCGATATGGTCTGTCCGAGTCAGCCTATTTTTGGTTTAATCTTGGTTTACTAGGGGTTTCTTAGTTCCCCTATAAATAATAAAGTCCTAAAATGGTTAGGCAACTTAGATCTTATTAATTTTTTTTTCTGTTCTTGCACGTAAAACCTTTCCCTTTTCAGCTTTCCTTTGTAAGAACTAGTTTGATTTAGTGAATTTCTGTATTTTCTTTAATCTATTCTTGCTTATTCTGCTTTCTAATCATGCTTAACCATTATTTCTCTTTAAAATTTGTGGTTTTGACTATGGCTAGTGAGTAGTCTTATTTAGGGTTTGAGATGGGATAGATTAGAAGGGTTTTAGGACTAGATTAGTGATGTCTTATGCTTAATGTGATTGTCTTCTCTCTATTAGATGAGCTTAACACTAGATTAGTCTTGGTCAGGCTTGTTTAGTATCTTGGCTTTCTCTTATGCCTGATAAGTGTTTGATGAAATGCTGATTTGAGTCTCTTAGAGGATTCATATGCTTAGCCTAAGGAATTAGATGTCTAGGGTGCATTTTGGCTTTATAGGATTGAAATTCTGTTTTGAATGCTTTCTGATCATGTGTTTGAGTAAAAGAATTTATCTAAAATGTATGTTTAGCAAAGTGATTAGTGTCAATTAATTAAGCTAGTTATAGTTGTTAATTCTATGCCTACAAGATAGCATCATTTGAATGGTTTTGAAGCATCACTAGTTTGGTTCTAGTCCCTTCTTAATCAATAACCCCCATCTTAGATCCTTACTTCATCTATTTTAATTTCATGCCATGTTTAGTTCAGTCTTTAGACCTGTTTAGTTTGATCACAACTGTTTCCTTGAATTTGGCTTAACTTAAATGATTTGCTGTATTCTTGGTGTCTTATGAACTCAGATGGATTGATACCTTACATGCTGCAATGACATGAGTGTGTTAGGTTTGTTTAGCTAGTCAAATCTCTGCTATCAAATTGGCGCCGTTGACATATGGGTTTAGTTTAAGCATTAGGATTTGTGGATTGTTTAAGATCAAGCTGTTAAATTTCTATTTGTTACTGATTAGCATGTTGCTCTTCTGCTTATAGGTGTATGAACTTGAGGTCTAGAGGCAATCAAAACCTGATGGATTATCAACACAGCATTCTGCAAGTGGAATGAGCATTAAGAGCAATAAGGGAAAGAGAGAGACTGCAAAGGTTTCACCAGCTCAACATGGAGCATGGTATAGATGATCATCAATTTCATGGACCACCAGGAGTACAAGGCGTTCAAGGAGTTGCTGGTGTTCAGGGACAGCAAGAAGTCCAAGGTGAGCAGGGTCAGAGAGGACCAGCACATGGTGCACGCCCAATCAGACCCATTGGAGCAGGAGATGCACCTAATGCTTACAAGAACAGAACAGGAATCATCCCTTCAGCTGTTCAGAACAATAACTTTGAGATCAAATCTGGTCTGATCTTCATGGTACAAGGAAGCAAATTACATGGCTTACCTTTAGAAGACCCTTTGGATCACTTCGACAACTTCGATAGGCTATGTTCCCTTACCAAGATCAATGGAGTCAGCGAAGATAGTTGTAAGTTGAGGCTGTTCCCATTCTCTCTTGGCGACAAAGCTCATCAATGGGAGAAGAATTTACCTCAGTGGAGCATCACAAGTTGGGATGAATGTAAGAGAGCACTCCTAACAAAGTACTTCTCTACTTCAAGAACAGCTAGAATCAGGAATGACATCTCAGGATTTGCACAAAAGACCAATGAAAGCTTTGGAGAAGCATATGAGCGATTCAAGGGATACACTCTTCAGTGCCCACACCATGGCTTCTCACAAGCCTCTCTGCTCTCTAACCTATACAGAAGCGCTCTTCCCAAGATAAGGATGCTACTTGATACTGCCTCCAACATAAACTTCATATCTAAGGATGTAGATAAAGGCCTGGAGCTTGTAGAGAACTTAGCCCAAAGTGATGGCAATTATAGTGAAGACTATGATAGAACTCCAAGAGAAGAAGATGGCAACACTAAGAAGGAGATGGAATCTACAAGAAGAGAGTTTTGAAGGAGCTGAGCAATAGGCTTGACAAACTGCTCCAAGTGCAATACAAAGAGATCAACTATATTGGTGAAATGGTGGAGATGCCTTGTGAAGAGGAGTTACAAGTAGAAGAGATGAACTACTTGGGGAATCAAGGTGGTTACAATGGTTATGGGAACTACAGACCTAACCCAAACCTGTCCTACATAAGTAACAATGTTTCCAATTTCCAAGATCAAGTTTACCCTCAACAGCAACCTCAAGGGAATCAGCCAAAGTCTTTTGCGCCATTCAACCAAGGATATGCACCAATGAACAACTTCCAAAGCAACTTACAGCAAAAGCAGTTTGCTCTTCCTGGATTCTCTCAAGGTCAAGCAAGCTCATCCAACACCAATGATGCTGAAGTGAAAGGACTGCTGCAACAACTCCTTCAAGACCAACAAGCTACTAATATGGAGATCACAAACAAGTTTGTTGAGGTTTACAACAGAATGGATAATCTTCATATAGAGTTATCAAACAAGTTTGATGGGTTGGATTCAAGATTGAAAACACTAAAGAACAACAAGGGCATAGCTGGTCCTAAACTTCAAGGAAACCTTCCTGGAAAACCAGAAGCTAATCCTAAGGAGTTTTGCAACGCCATATTCACTGAAGAAGAGACCTTCCCAGATGAAAAGGAAGCTGTCATTGAAGAGTTCCTTTCTTTGCTCAATGAGGACATTGAACTTCAGAGTGTGGGAGAGGAGCTTTTGGCAGCTGACGCCAACAAAGAGGATACAAAGGAAGAGTCTCTTGAAGCAGCAGCCACTAAGGAAGAGGAGAAGACTAGGCTACTTGAGAAGGGTCAAGCTGAGAAAAAAACTGGAATCTATGATCATTCTCCTTACAAGTCAGTTCTCCACTTTCTTGGAAGGTTTAAGAAGCAGCTTAAGTACACCACTCTCTATGCCAACCAGATGAAGTTTAGAGGTCTTGATGTTGGGATAGAGCTGAAAGAAGCCATTGCCAAGACTGAGGTATTGAACATCAAGAAGCTTGGAGATCCTGGATACTTTACTCTCCCTTGTGAACTCAAGGGACAAACTTTCAAGAGCTGTCTTTGTGACATTGGAGCAAGTATCAACCTTCTCCCATCCTCTACTGCTAAAGCGCTTGGCTACACTCAGCTTCAGAAGTTTAATGTGTCTCTAACCATAGCTAATGGCACAGTAAATGTACCACTTGGAGCTCTTAGGGATGTGCCAATGATGATTGAAGGAGTGGTCATCCCAACAGATTTCCTGGTCCCTAGATGTTGAAGGGAAGATAAAAAAATGCCATCATACTAGGGAGACCATTCTTAGCTTCAGCTGGCACATTATTTGATGCAAAGGAGTGCACAATAGAGCTAAGGTTGACCAAGGAGAAAGTGCTGAAGTTTGACTCCAAGGGGAATAAGCTGGAAGATGAGCAAGCCTTCTCAAAAGAGGTTAAGAAGTTGAAGAAAGTTGGGGAGCATTGGCCAGAGTTTGATGACTATGTGGGTGCAAGTTTTGATGGAGCTCACAAAGTTGGTGGGAACTCCATATTCAGCTAACAAAGACCAAGTGCTTTAATTTTTTGGAAGCTTTGAAGTGACATTCTATAAGTTAGGAGAGGAGACTCCTGAAGAGGATGGTGATGGCTTCATCACTTTCAGAGTTTCAAAGAAGAACTACAGGATGTCCTTCTCCGCAATAGAAGATGTATTTGGGTTCTCTTATGGAAGCGCTGGAGGACAGAATTTTGGGGTTAACAAACAAGAGATGAGCAGCCTTTGGGAGCATGTAGCCAAGGGCGCTTTCAAGCCAGGAAGAAGCAAAGCTTTGCCTTGCCTTATCTGCAACTTCATCCAAGTTCATCTACTCCCTGATGTGCATCTCACATCCTTCTCCAACCCCAACAGCTTTGCCTTTCAAATCCCACATCACCTTCTCTACCAAGCTGGCGCTCCATCCTCTTACATTCACAAAGGCGCCAACACTCCTCTTCCTCAAGGAGACTATCCCCTTGTGGTCTTTGAAGGAGGGCAAATGGAAGAAGGAATTCAGGAAGAAGAAGAATCAGATGCTCATGAACACATCAACCTCTTGCAAAGATGGAACAAATGGCAAGACAAATCCATCAAGAAGTTGGTGAAGGGCATGAAGACCATGAAGGCTCAAATCAAGGACCTAAGGAGGAAATCTAGTGGAGCCTCTACTTCTGCTCATCAACAAGAGCAAGAAGCTGAAAGCCTAGGAGTAGCTAGAGATCCTAGTAAAAGGCGTTTTTTTGCTGGTAATGAGGAAGTGAGAGCTTGGGTGCCACCAAGAGCATCTTGTTAAGAAGCGCCAAGGAGGAGGAGACACCCAAGGAGAGAGCAGCCAGTGAGGAGCCACAACATTGACCTCATGGAGGACCTTTCAGGAGCCTCCCAAACCTAACACACCACCTTCTAAGGTACCACAAACTCTTCTATTGTACATACCATTGCATTTTTTTAGTTCATGTAATATATTTATGTTGCTTCTCTCTTCTACTCTTTTATTACACAACAGATTGTATAATTTAAGTGTGGGAGAGAGATTTGGGGTTTGACTTTGTTTGTTTTTTTCTTAGTTTTTCCTTTTTATTCATCTTTGAGTCTCATGCATTCATCTAAGAGCATTAAAAAAACTAAAAAAAAAAAATCAAAAAATTTGGAAAATTTGGATCTTTTGCAAACCAAAAAGAAAAGCATGTAGTTGCATTCATTTGTAGGAGAATTTCTCTTTATAACCTAAAAGTTGATTTTTTCTCAATATATAGACCCCTTATTAAATATTTGGCAAAACTAACCCAAAGAGGTAGTGAAATTACAGCTCAGTCTTTTGTGACTAAACAAAAAATGTCTGCCACAGTTATGATTTTATCCTTCCAGAAGTCTACGTAAGAAGTCTACAATCGTTGTATGTAGACTTCAAAAGAAGTCTACTACATAATTAATTTTTTAAAAATTAATTAGAAAATTAAAATAAATAAATTTCTAAAAAATTGGTAAGCATAAGTAAGACATATATATTTGACATGTATAAAATACAAAATTTCATACAAATGAATCAACTTAAATGCAGAAAGAAAATTAACTAGAAAACATACAACCCCTTAGAAGTCTACTACAGAAAACATACGTATGCAGTAGACTTCTCGGGTAGACTTCTCCAGTATACTTAAAAAAAATATAGCGGGAAATCAAAATTATTTAACAAATTGGGCGGGAATCGGAACAAATTAGGCGGGAATCGAAATCGAAAAAATATACCGAAGTAGACTTTTCGAGTAGACTTCTCCAATAGACTTCTTAAGAAGTCTACTTAACCGAAAATTTTCCTAAATATATATGGAGATTAACCTAATTGGGTTAATAATAAAGTTTTTCTCTCCCTCTAAAAAACGCCTCTCTCTCCTCTATCTCCTCTCTGGCCATGAATCTCTTCTCCTTCCTCTCTTGCCATCAAACCCATCTCTATCCTCCATCCTCTCTATCTCAATTATGGTGATGGTAAGCAAATCTGAGGTTTTGTATTTCTTTTGTTGTTTGTTTTGTGTTCATATTGTAAAGCTGGGTTTATTATTACATATTTGAGCTTCTTGTTGTAGATCTGAGTTTAGTCTTGCAAATATGCGCTTTTTATGGTATAAATTTTGTAGAATTTGTTGCAGATCTGATTTTTTTTTTTGTAGATTTGAATTTTTAATTGTTGCAGATCTGATTTTGTTTATTTTGTTGCAGATCTGAATTTTGTTTATTTTGTTGCAGATCTATAATTTTTTTTGTTGCATAGCTGATTTCTTTTTTTCTTTTTTGCTGCAGATATGATGTCTGTAAATATAGCAGATTTTGTTGAAATATGAATTTTAACATTTTTTTTCTTATTGTGCAGACCTGAGCTTATTTTTTTCTCTTTTTTTTTTGTTGGAAGCAGACTTCAGCTGCAGATTTCTCGAGTAGACTTCTCGAACAGACTTCTCGAGCAGACTTCAATCACATACATCTATTTCAGACATTTTGTTTTTATATGCTAATTTTAAGATTTATAATTAGTGATCCTTAAATGTTTGTTTGATTAAAAGGTCTACTTTATATGTAAAGTTGAATTGCAATTAATGTTATTTTTATATATTCTTAAATTATGTGTATTTTATCATATTCATATGCAGACTTCTTTGTCAGACTTAGTCATCACCATCTTTGATCCTCTAATAACACAAGAAAATTAATTCAATTTAACTATACAAAAAGATGTAAAACTCATAACAAAAAAAATGTAAAACTACTTAGAAATACCACAACTAGTCATTCTTCACACATTCTCAATAAACAGTGAGTATGTGAACAGTTCTCTGTAAGAAAACAAAATTCAAACCACATTAGAAATTATTGTCGAAAAAGTAGACTGCAAACGTAGTCTACTATGTAGACTTCAAATAAAGTCTGCGGACTATTAAGCTAAATACCAAATAAAAGAAAAAAATTAGTTAAAGCTAAACTGTAACAAACAAAAATTCGAACTCATACATAAGCAAGAACAATAAATATCACACACTTAAGAGTCAAATAAAATTTTTTATTTGTTACAAATATCTGATCAATTAAATTTATAAAAAATTAATATCGCAGACTGCAAACGAAGTCTACTATATAGACTTCAAGTGAAGTCTACAGACTAATAAGCTAAAAACCAATTAGAACAAGAAAATTAATTAAAGCTAAACTATAACAAATAAACATGTCAAACTCCTACATAAGTAAGAACAATAAATAATACACACTTAAGAGTCAAAGAAAAAAATTTATTTGTTACAAATATCTGATCAATTAATTTAAAAAAAAATTAATGTCGCAGACTGCAAACGAAGTCTACGGACTAATAAGCTAAATACCAAATAAAACAAGAAACTTGATTTCACCAAATATATATAATATAAACATGTAAAACTGATACAAATGTAAGTACACTTACTAAAAATCGTAAGACCAAAAAAATCTTAATAATTCGTTGTAAATTTGATAAAAACGCGTTTATAAAAAAAAGGTGAAATAGTAGACTAACAACGAATTTTACAAAAGTAGACTTGCAATGAAGTCTACAAATGTAGACTTCGTATGAAGTCTATATTTTAGGTTACTTTTGCAATTGCCAAAAGATGAGTAGCCTTCTTTAAAGAAGTCTACTCACTCCGAGAAGTCTACTCGAGAAGTCTACGTAAAAAAAGGTTAGTTTTGCAATTGACCAAACTTTGACTTTTTCGTAAGAAGTCTACTTGGGTTAGTTTTGCAATTGACCAATGTTGACTTTTATAAGTAGACTTCGTTAAGTAGACTTCAAACGAAGTCTACTTGGATTAGTTTTGGGGTTGACCAAACATTGAATTTATTTTCGAGTAGACTTCAAACGAAGTCTACTCGAAAAAGTAGACTTCAAGCGAAGTCTACTCGAAAAAGTCAACATTGGTCAATTGCAAAATTAACCTCCAAGAAGTCTACTTTCAAAGTAGACTTCTCCGAAGAAGTCTACTTTTGCGAATAGACTTCTTACGAAAAAAGTCAAATGTTGGTCAATTGCAAAACTAACCTCTTTTTACGTAGACTTCTTTTGAAGTTTACACTATTTTTTTTTGTTGTCAAAGGAAATGGCGCAGACTTCAACTGAAGTCTACTGTCAGAAATTGGTACACCCGGTCAATTGCAAAACTAACCTGTGTGTTGACCAGCAGACTTCTTAAGAAGTCTACTTTCGCGGCACAGATCTGAAAACTCACGAAAGTTGACTTAAAAATCACCTACCAGTGGTATTTAACTTATTCAACCACCGATTTCTTTGATTCTAGCCACCACCAAACAAGCCCAAACGATTTGCCAGACCAAATCACCAAATATGGCAATATATTAAAACATCAAGTTTCAAAAATTTAGATTAGAGAGTTTTTGTGCTGAAAATGGTGAAAAAATGGAAGAGTAGAAGGTTAGGAGAAGAGGAAATGAGGTTACAAAGCTAAAAAATGGGTCTTTGAAGCAATAAAAGCTTCAAATTGGTTGAAAATAGTGGTTGAATGAATTGATGGTGATGGCATTTTCGTGAATAAGTGAGGAAGATAAGAATTGTTTGGTAAAATAGATTTCCGAAATAATAATAAAAAACAATAATCTAATGGCATTTTCGTGAATAAATAGAACTGATAAGGATATAAGTGAGATAAAGTGGTTAATTTCAAAAATGGTAAAATGAGAGGTTAGTTTAGCAATTGACTTGAATTTAAGGGTCATTTTTGCAAGATTCCCTTCATTTGTTTAGGATTGAGTCTAGTATATTTCATATGTGTTGCATTGCATTTGCATATGGCATGATGATGATAACTCTTTGTAAAATGCTAAGTATTTAGGACTGATTTAAATGTCTAAGTGGTTAGATGTTTGATGCATCATAAGAAGTTAGAAACTAAGGCTGAACCATGCTCTTGAATGCTAAATCTGATCCTCTAGTCTCATGTTAAAATGGCTTGCTCTTTGAAAATCATCCCTATTTATTAGAACCATTAATTTGAATTGTTAATTATCATGTTCTTGCATTGAAAAGTTGTTTCATGGATTACCCATATACATATTTAGACTTTCCTTCTTCCTTTTTACCTCTCTTGCTAGTACAAATAGCTGATCCTTATCATTAAAGGACAGTTACCACACCTTAACCTTACCTTCCTTTCAAACCTAAACACTATCTTTGTGTGTGAGGCCTATTTTTGAATGAACTAAGTAAAAAGTATTAGGTAGGCACGACAAGGACATGTTACTATGTAGAATTAGCTCTTCACTTTGAGTTAGACATAGGTTTAGGATGGTAGTTATAGGTCTGGGCGGATTTGAGTGTTACATTGATTTAAAAGGAGAGAGTGAGAGAAGAAAGAAAGTAAAAGGGGAAAGGAATGAGAACAGGGAGGCAAGCAAAAACTCAGCATGTGTGGAATCAAATAAGCTCAAAAAGGGTGGCTATTATGAAGATGGAGTCTGAGCAACAACAACAAAAAAGGCACCAAAACCTAAATACATCAAAAGGATGAAGAAATGGAGACTCCCAAGTACAAAGAATAGGCGCCCACAACAAAAGAGCAAAAAGAAGGCCACAACATGGTAAGATCAAAGAAGAAGCTTCCCTGAAAATGGCAAAGTGTAGAGAGTGTGAGAGTGTTGAGAAAGGGTAGTTAGGATTGGGTTTGATTTGGGATATGAGTTTTGGGGTTTAGAACATTCTTAGGCATTGGGTAGATAGTAATCTATCATTGTATGCATAAGTTATGCTCCACCTTTAGCATTATGCCTAAGTTCATTCATTTTTGAGAGAAACCCTTGCATTAAAACTGCATTGTGTAGTTTTAGGAGCTGCATTGCATTTTGCATGCATTTGGAGTTTTATTCAGGTACTAGTAGGAGTGTGGAGGCCATGTGGTGCAATGGGTGTGAGCTGGGAATGAAGCAAGACATATGACAAAGGCAGATAGGCCAATATCGATGATGATATCGACATCATCTGATGGGAGTATCGATCACCTCAGCATCGATACAGTGAAGGCGTGGTGTGAAGGAAGCATATCGACTAAGAGAGGCCTCGATGCAATAGAAGGGAGCCCATACCGAGCAGAGTATCAACGTCCCAAACCAAAACACAGAGACAGGACGATACCGAGGTGCTGTATCGACTTGTTTGCTCGATGAGCCTTAACTAAAGGGTGATTGTATCAACTTCACACCAAAGAGAGTCAAACCGATACAACATTGAAGCCTTCTGTATCGACGTGCATATCGACCAAGGGACATCGATACAACCCAGAAGAAGAGATGATATCGACATGAATATCGATGTGCATGATCAATATGGTCTGTCCGAGTCAGCCTATTTTCGGTTTAATCTTGGTTTACTAGGGGTTTCTTAGTTCCCCTAGAAATACTAAAGTCCTAAAATATGGTTAGGCAACTTAGATCTTATTATTTTTCTTCTGTTCTTGCACTTAAAACCTTTCCTTTTTCAGCTTTGCTTTGTAAGAACTAGTTTGATTGAGTGAATTTCTGTATTTGTCTTTAATCTATTCTTGCTTATGCTGCTTTCTAATCATGCTTAACCATTATTTCTCTTTAGAATTTGTGGTTTTGACTATGGCTAGTGAGTAGTCTTATTTAGAGTTTGAGATAGGATAGATTAGATGGGTTTTAGGACTAGATTAGTGATGTCTTATGCTTAATATGATTGTCTTCTCTCTATTAGATGAACTTAACACTAGATTAGCCTTGGCCA
Organism: Thlaspi arvense; assembly: GCA_911865555.2. Taxonomy (NCBI): domain Eukaryota; kingdom Viridiplantae; phylum Streptophyta; class Magnoliopsida; order Brassicales; family Brassicaceae; genus Thlaspi; species Thlaspi arvense. The sequence goes on from OU466861.1 coordinate 13,975,126, forward strand.
GACTTGTTTATTATCTTGGCCTTCTCTTATGCCTGATAAGTGTTTGATGAATTGCTGCTTTGAGTTTCTTAGAGGATTTGTATGATTAGCCTAAGGAATTAGATGTCTAAGGTGCATTTTGGCTTTATAGGATTGAAATTCTGTTTTGAATGCTTGCTAAACATGTGTTTGAGTAAAGGAACTTATCTGAAATATGTTTAGAAAAGTGATTAGTGTCAAGGAATTAAGCTAGTTATAGTTGTTAATCCTATGCCTAGAAGATATCATCGTTTGAATGGTTTTGAAGCATCACTAGTTAGGTTCTAATCCCTTTTTAATCAATAACCCCCAACTTAGATCATTATTTCATCTATTTGAATTTCCTGCCTTGTTTAGTGCAGTCTTTAGACCTGATTAGTTTGATCACAACTTTTTCCTTGAATTTGGCTTAACTTAAATGATTTGCTGTATTCTTGGTGTCTTATGAACTCATATGGATTGATACCTTAGATGCTGCAATGATATTAGTGTGTTAGGATTTGTTTAGCTACTCAAATCTCTGCTATCAGCCTTCAGAGCTGAGTATGGATGACCCTCAAGGTCAAGATGGTCCAGGACCATATGGAGCACATAATCATGAGCAAGCAGCTCAGTTTTAGGGAAACCAAGGAGCAGTGCCTTTGCTGCACGGTTTCAAGACAATGGCAACGAGTTGTGAGGAGTATTAGAACTCATGATAGACCATGCAGTCATGTCAACAGCTATGGTATTGTCCCCCTTCTCTGGGCAACACCAATTTTAAAATCAAGAGCAGCCTCATCACCATGATCCATTGCAGTAAATTAAATGGGTTGCCTATAGAAGATCCCTTGGAGTATCTTGATCAGTTTGATAGAATTTGCAGCTTGACAAAGGTCCAAAGAGTATTAGATGACGGCTTTAAGGTTCTTCCCCTTCTCACTTGGAAATAAAGCCTATCAATAGAAGAAGACACTTCCACGTGGTTGTATCACTTCATGGGACAAGTGTAAACATTTTTTGCCAAGTTCTTCAACACCTCTAGATACACTTAGCTAAGGAATGACATCTCAAGCTGCACACAAAACCCATAAGAGAGATTTTGTGATGCATGGGAGCAGTTCAAGGGTTACACAATTAGATGCCCTTATCATGGCTTCTCCAATGAAGCCTTGCTTAGCACATTGTATAGAGGCGTGACACCTAACTTCGCATGCTTCTAGACACAGCAAGCCATGGGCATTTCTTAGGCAAGAGTGTTGAAGAAGGACTACAACTTCTAGAGAGCCTTGCTCCGAGTAGTGGGAAATATGCGGATGATTCTGAGCACTCTTCAAAGGGAAAAGAAGGCACAAGAGGAAATCAGGGCCCTTCATGCTAAAATGGATTTGTTGCTTCAAGGACAGCCTAAGCAGATGAACTTTATGGTCAACTATGATTAAGTTCAGATTGGGGAGACATATTTGACTGCTGAAATGCACTATTTGGGAACCATGGACACCAGCAACAAAGCTTTAACAGCCATGGAAATCAGCAACGGTACCCACCAACAAGAAATTTCTACAATGCTCCTAGTGGCCACATCTACAACCAACAAAATCCCATATACTAAGGCGGACAGCAGGGCCACTTGCGCACAAACCACTTCCAAGGTTCACACGCCACTATTCCTCCTCTACAACAGCAAAGTGGTGTCACCTCTAGCAATGAAGATGGTGTTAAGTCAATGCTACAACAGCATCTCCAAAGCAATGACATTATCCACACAAAGATGGAAACCTCCTACAAGGACATTCAATGCAAGTATGAAACCCTTAGTGAAAGTACTTTGCCACTCCTAAGTGTGATTGCTTGGGCATATTCCTATTGATGGATGTAAGGCTAGACAGCTTGGTCCTGCTAATGATATGAAAGTGGTGGGGCGCTCCCATCAATGTGGACATTGAAGATGAGGTTGGGGAGACTTCTACAAACAAAGAAGACCTAGTAGTTGAAGGTGAGACAAGTGTCGAAGCTGAGTCAAGAGCTAAGAAAGGCAAATGAGTTGCAGTTAAAGATGTTGTTGCGAAAGCCAAAGAAATTAAGTGTGGTATTCACGCCTCCTCCTTACAAACCTCCTATGCCTTTTCCAGGAAGGTTTAAGAAGAAGCTGGTTGAGAAGTATTAGGCTTTATTTGATAAGCATATTGAGAAGATAAAGCTCAGAAGATAGAGCTTACTATGCTGTTACTTGATGCTTTTATGTTAGCCCCTCCTTACCATAAGTTTCTCAAAGATGCAGTATTGAGGAGGACTAAAGAGCTGCAAGGGATGGTGGTTCTTTCACATGAGTGCAGTTCAATTATTCAGAGAACAGAAGAGCCAAGGAAGCTAGGTGATCCAGGAAGCTTTACTCTGCCTTGTTCCTTAGGTCCTCTTGCGTTCAACAATTGCCTATGTGATCTTGGATCCAGCGTTAGCCTGATGCCACTTTCTGTTGCCAAGCGCTTAGGATTTACAAGCTTCAAGCCATGCAGAATCTCATCGGTACTAGCAGACCGCTCAATAAGGCTACCTGTTGGCTTGCTTGAAGACTTATCCTCGAGAATTGGCCAAGCTGAGGTTCCTACAGATTTTATGATTTTAGAGGTGGATGAAGAACCAAAGGACCCTCTCATCCTAGGCAGACCTTTCCTTGCAACAGCTGGCGCTGTAATAGAAGTGAAGAATGGGAAGATTGATCTCCATTTGGGCAAGGAGCTTGTGCTTAAGTATGACATAAACAAGGTTATGAAGAAGACAACCATTGAGGGACAGCTCTTCAAGGTTCTAGAGGAGCTCACCTTAGGAGATCACAAAGGAGCATGGTGAAGATGGATATCTGTATGAAGAGACCTTGGCCTATATGAAGCTGTTGGATACACAAAAGGAGATGGAGGCCAACGTCACATACAAGGAGACAGATGGTTCACAAGAGGAGATCATGACCTTAGTAGAAAAGGAGGCAACCACAACAGCCAAAAACAAAGCTGAGGAAAACTTGGATGATGACTGGTGCGAACTCAATGCACCAAAAGTGGAGCTAAAACTACTTCCACAAGGGTTAAGGACTAAGAACAAGGGCATCATTTTCATAAACCACTAGCGTTTTCAAAGATTCACTATCATTGCACCCATTTCAAACAAGCAAGCTACAACCTAAGTGAATCCATGAAGTCCAAGTCCTATTTGAATCAACATGAACACTCTGTTTTTTAAGAAATCAATTTTCAAAAAAAATCATATTTTTAGTGATTTTCTATGCTTTAAGTGCAATGTATGGTTGTCTAGCTATATGTAAATGTAGTTGTGATGAGAATGCAGAATGTTAGTCCAAGCAAACCCTCCCCCATACTTATAATACACAGTCCTCTGTGTACTGTAAATGTAAAATAAGGCAAACCATAATGTAAAAATGAAGTGGAAAGGAGGATGTGTAAAGAGTTAAGGAAGAGGAAGGAAGGTACTTGCATTGGAGGTTGGAGGGGTGGGGAATGGACATTCACAGAAGGCCAGTGGAGACCATTGGACAGTGCCATCCCTTCAATCCTGGTGTTTTGAGATGCGTTTGTCTGTATCGAGCTGGGCCCATGGTGTTCTCCTTGATGTGGCACCTCGATGTGATCTCCCTCGTGCATTTTATTTAGTGTACGACATTTTGCTCCTCGGTGTATGGACAAAGGCTTCGGGTGTGATTACATCAAGCAAGTTGCTTCGAGGTTATGATCGATATGACACCTCGATGTGATCCCCATCTTGCATTTTGCTCAGTGTACGGATAGCTTCTTCCCTGAGATAAACCGCATCGGGCAGCTTTTGCTCGATATGACACCTCGATGCAGAAACAGAGTTTTAGATTCCTTGATATTCCATATTCTCTGATCATTTTAACTACTTTTTCCATCCTGAAAACACTTAATAAACATATCAAAAGCAAAAGAAAAGCATATTTACATAGATAGTCATAAGGTCTCTTAGCTTGACCTTCTTTACTTTGCTAGGTGGGAACATCAAGGAGACTAAGGTCAGTCTCCACTGCTAGAACCTTGAGGCTAAGTATGGCTTGACTATGTGTCCATTGACTGTGAACTCCCTTCCTTCAGTATCCAACAATGTGATTGCTCCATAGGGAAAAACTTCTTTGATTTCATATGGCCCATTCTACCATGACTTAAGTTTCCCAGGAGAGAGCCTCAACGTTGAGTTGTAGAGAAGAACCAAGTCGCCTGATCTGAATTCTTTGTGGACTATCTTCTTGTCGTGGAAGGCATTAGTCCTCTCCTTGTAAATCTTTGAATTCTCATAAGACTCCAACCTGATCTCTTCAAGGTCATGAAGCTGTATAAGTCTCCTTTCTTGAGCGCTCTTAATGTCATATTTGAGCAGTTTGGTTGCCCATTGAGCTTTATAATCAAGCTCTACTGGAAGGTGACAAGCTGAAAGGAGATCTTTCTATTGGTGTCTTGAATGCAGTCCTATAAGTCCAAAGTGCATCATCAAGCTTGGCTGGCCAGTCTTTCCTTGTGATCCCTATTGTCTTATCCAGAATGGCTTTGATCTCTCTGTTTGAAACCACAACTTGAGCACTTGTTAGTAATTGATAAGGTGTTGCCACTTTATGTTTGACCCTATGCTTCTTCAGAAGATTATCAAAGACTTTGTTAATGAAGTGAATTCTACCATCGCTTATCACCATTTTAGGTGCACCAAACCTTGGAAAAATTACAGTTTTTAAGAGCTTCACAACAACAGAAGAGTCATTTGTTCGACTTGCAACAGCTTCAACCCATTTGGAGACATAGTCAACTGCCACTAAGATGAAATTGTTGCCATATGAAGAAGGGAAGGGTCCCATGAAATCAATTTTCCCATACATTAAAGATTTCTGTTTCAAGGATTGGATTCCGGGGCATCTCATCCCTTTATGTTTCTTTTCCTTTGACATGCTTCACACCTCTTGATGAACTCATGAGTATCTTTAAAGATGCTAGGCCACCAGAATCCTGCTTGAAGTATATTTGTAGCAGTCCTGAATGTCACAAAATGGCCTCCATAAGCAGAGCCATGACAATGGAAAATGGTTTATTGGGCTTCTTCTTCTGCTACACATCGCCTAAACAGTCCATCTGATCCTTTCTTGTACAATTATAAATCATCCCAATACAGTTGAGATAAGTCTTTGAAGAACTTAGCCTTGTAATAAGACTTTTGGAAGGTGGGAAGATGGTCTGAAACCAGGTAGTTCACGAACTCTGTGTGCCAAAGCAGGTTCTTGTCTTGCAAAACGGCTGCTTCATTCCAGTGCTTTAGCACTTCGTAAGCCATAAGTTGTTCTTCAAGAAGAGAGTCATCTATAGGAACAAGATGTTCAATCCTCATTCCTGATAAGTGATCATCCACTCTATTTTCTATTCCCTTTTTGTCAAGTATCTCAAGATCAAACTTCTAAAAAAAAAGTATCCATCTGAGCAGGCGTGGCTTTGTATCCTTCTTGGCATATATGTAGCGAAGTGCTGCATGATCTGTGTAGACTATGACCTTAGAGCACACTAGATAGCTTCTAAACTCCTTAAATGCGAACACAACTGCTAGCAGCTCCTTCTCTATTGTACCATACCGAGTATGAGTGTCATCCAGAGTGCGACTTGCGTAGTATATAACATGTAACTTCTTCTCCACTCTCTGAGCAAGCACAGCTCCATGTGCATAATCACTAGAATCGCACATTATCTCAAATGGCAAACTCCAGTCAGGTGCCTGAACAATGGGAGCACTCACAAGCGCCCTCATATAGAAGCCTGCATGTCCCAAGAAACTTCTGATACCTTTCACTGATGTTTATGGAGCCAAATGCATCATTATTTCTATCTTGGCCTTGTCCACTTCTATCCCTTTCTCAGAGATCCTGTGTCCCAAAACAATTCCCTCATTGACCATGAAATGGTATTTCTCCCAATTCAGCACTAGACCTATGTCTTCACATCTCTTTAATACCTAACAAAGATTAGACAAACAGACGCCAAAGGAAGATCCATAGACACTAAAGTCATCAATGAATACTTCCACCATCTCTTCAAGAAATTCATAGAATATAGAGGTAACACATCTTTGAAAAGTTGTTGGGGCGTTGCACAGTCCAAATGGCATTCTTCTATATGCAAAACTGCCATAAGGACATGTGACGGTGGTCTTTTCCTGATCATTAGGGTGAATGTAAATTTGGAAAAAGCCAATATATCCATCTAAAAAGCAATAATAAGAATTTTGTTTATTGCTTCAGCTTGCCCGTTTCCTCAAGGATAACGAGGTGTGGAGTAAGAGATTTTTATCTTCCACTTTGCGCAGAAGTCTTTGAAGTTTCACGATATGAACTGTGAACCATTGTCTCTAACGATTTCATAAGGAAGCCCATGACGGCAAATCACGTTTTTCCAGATGAAGCCGCATACCTGGAGTTGGGTTGTTTGCTAATAAGCTTTGGCTTCTATCCATTTGGTGAAGTAGTCGGTGAGCACTAACAGAAACCTGAATTGCTTGGGTCCCGAAGGAACCATTGGTCCTACTATGTCTATTGACTATCTCATGAATGGCTAAGGTGCCAAGATCGACGACAACTTTTTTGGCTGGACAGTGAATGATTGGGGCATGCCTTTGACACCCGTCACAGCTCTTGGACAGTCTATGGCAGTCCGCTATCATGGTCGGCCAGAAATAGCCAAGTTTCTTAATTTGAATGACGAGCACTTGGCCTCCAGTATGACTTCCGCAGGGGCCCTCATGAGTGTCAGACATTACAGTGTAGGTTTCCTCTCCGTGTACGCATTTAAGGTACGGTTCGGATAGTCCTCGCTTGTATAACTTGTCATCGAATAACATGCTATAGCGAGAACTTTTAACCTTGAGCTTTCGAGCTTCCCACCTGTCGGAGGGAGCTGTTCCATGTATGATGTACTCGAGGATGGGTATCCTCTAGTCTGCTCTAGCGATGAACATCGTCTTTGAATGTTGGCTCGTGTACGAGTGCAGTTGGTACTATATGGGTTGTTGATTTCAGAGTACTTTGTGAGGAGGTCGGGTCAGATTCCGCATCCTCTGGTGGGGTGTTAGCTGGCTCATCCTCATCAGGATGGCTGCTTGCTTTTGACGGTCTCGGATCCTGGGACAGTTGGGTTTGTGATCGGGTTGATCGTCGTGTTGTAATGGCGCTCACAGCCGCTGTTTTGAGTGCTAGCTTCTATGCTCGGTGGAAGCTAGGGCTGCTAGAGCGTCTGATGTCGTATTTTCACCTCGCGGTATATGGACGAGCTCGAAATGAGTGAACTGTTCCGCGATGCTGCGAACTATGGTTAAGTAGGCTTACATGCGTTCTTCTCTCGTTTCGTACTCGCCACTGTAATGACCGGTTATAAGTCTTGAGTCGCTGTGAGCTTTAATATCACTTGCACCAAGGCCAATGCCAAGCCAGAGCCCGGCTATAAGTTCTTTGTACTCGAAATCGTTTTTAGATGAGATGAATCCGAGACGAAAAGATTGTTCTATTACTTCTCCAGTCGGAGAGGTGAGCTGGACCCTGACTCCGGACCGTTGTTTGAACGATGCTCCATCTACATATCGGGTCCAGGTTTTGGATGATGGGCTTTCGGAGCTGGTTTCTGGAGCCAGCTCGACCATGAAGTCTGCAAGGATTTGGGCTTTCGCGCATGTCCTGGTCTGATATTCAATGTCGTACTCGCTGAGCTCTATGGCCTATTTCGCAAGGGGCCCCGATTGGCTGGGACTTTGGAGTATAGTTCGCAAAGGTTGCAAGTTCATTACCAAGATTGAGTGTGCCTGAAAGTAAGGTTGAAGCTTGCGAGCTGGCATTACTACAGCTAGCGCTAGTTTTTCCATAGCTGGATACCTAGTCTCGGCATCAGTAAACGTTTTACTTACCTAAAAGATTGGTTGCTCGTTGAGCTCCTCTCGGACTAGTACGCCGCTTACTGCAGCCAGGGAGACTGCTGTGTAGAGGGAGAGAGGTTCTCCTTTGACTGGCGTAGCCAAGATAGGAGGCTCAGTGATGTAAGTTTTGAGTTGGGATAGTGCCTCCTCGCATTTTTTGTCCCATTAGAATTTTTTGTTTCCTTTGAGGAGCTGGTAGAATGGGAGACATTTGTTGGTTAACCGTGAGATGAACCGGTTAAGAGCTGCAACTCGACCGGTCAAGCGTTATACATCCCGAGTTGTTCTGAGAGATGGCATTTCTGATATATCATGGTTTTTATGATTTTTAACCATAGTATAAGTTCTTTTTATTGAGTCTTTTTGGTCTTTTTAGAGTCCTAGTAGAGTCTTTGCAGGTTATAGCATGTATGGAGCATAATTGGGGATATTGAAGCTTTTTGGAGCATTGCAAGATGAAGCCACAAAGTGTGCAACTCGGAAGGGAAAATGTGGATTTGGGTGATGCTCGTCACCACCTATGGTGACACTCGTCACCTGTAGAGGAAGGATCATGGCTGATTTGTTAAAAGATTGAAGATTATTTGTATAATTGGCCCAGAAATTCCAATATTTGCAAGAACACTCCAGATCGTATTTTAGCTTGTATATATTATGTTTTCAGCCATTGTTGGCTTTGATCTTAGTTTTTGAGAATTCAGAGAGCTTTAGAAAGAATTTTATTCAGAGCTTTTGGGGAGACAGATCATGTACTCTTTTTGGAGAAGATTTCGAACCCCTTTGCCTTTTATTTCATTCTTTCAATGCAATTTTATTCAGCCACGTTTTCTGTTTCCATGATCATGTCTGAGTAATTTGCTAGTTAAGTTAGGGCTTTTCAAAGGTTAAAGAAGAGTTTATAGAATTGCTATATGTTAGGAATATATTTTGGTTCTTTATCTCTGCTTGCTTTAAAATCGGTTTCTTAGACACATCATCTAGAAATCCGAAAATCATAGGTTGTTTAATAGATGTGAGAGCATTATTGATAACCTGATCTAGCATTAGATGAGAATAACAACTTAATGCAAATAGATTTGGCTTAGGAGTTTTGTGAACAATTGAACCTGATCATTACTGTATGTTTGGATTGTTAGGGTTTGCAAAGAGATTTAAAACTCTGTGATTTAGACATAGTTAACTTCTGCAATGAGAACTGATTAGTTATATATTTGCGATTCATGTTCAAGACAGTTTTTAATCATTCCTGATTTCATGCATTCTACATTCTCGGATTCAACCTGCGAATTGTCCTGACTTAACGCTTTTAGTTTTTTGAGTCTTACATCAAACAAATTTCGCATGTTATCTTTTATTTTGTTATTTCGCACTACATATGCTACTTACTTCTTAGCTTAATCTGAACCTATAATCGATTGTGTAGTTTACATACTCCTTTGGGATTAGATACCCCTTATACTACGATTGCTTTGCTGTGCACTTGCAGTAGTTTTATTTGGGCAAAACCTGAGCCCTATCAAGTTTTTGGCGCCGTTGCCGGGGAGTAATAGCTGCTTATCAATTTTTAGTATTAGGATTTTGTTTAAGTTTTAATTTGATTTGATTCTTCTTCGAGGAGATCCGAGATTGAGCTGAGCACATTCTCCAAGTGGTTTCATGAATTGAATCATCGTGATTGAGTAGATACGCTTCCACCAGTGCACACAAGTCCTGATGCTTTTCATGATCATATCATGTTGGGACCCATTTTACCGGGTCAAATGAGGACGCGCCACGTAGGCCTAACTACATCGACTACTGACACACACCATGCTAGCTCGGCCGACCCACTCCGGCGTACTGTATCGGGGCAGTTGGCAGGCTTCCCCTAACACGCCAGAATGATTACTCCCACCTGCTCCCCGGGTACGCGTCTATGAAGAGACAGGACAAGAGGAAGGCGAGTATAAGTAGAAGAAGAACCCTTTCAAGAGAGAGGAGGGGACGACTGGAGAGACCCGCCCTCCGACGTCTGAGACAATATTCCCGACCATACAGCAGGATCACAGGTGGACTTCGCATTCCTCCTGGGTGACTGCCGACCAGGTTAAGTTATCTCTGACCCAGAACCCAGACTTTGTACCCGTTGCATTTCCCTACTCACAAGTAGAAACCCCTCTTGAAATACTTTTAACCAGACAGGAGTCTCGATCTCCAGACGAGACCCCTAACGATAAATTCATAGAAAACTCTCCTCCCCCCCCCCCGAGTACTTGTTCCCGGTAGGACGTTCATTAACTTGGGCGTCAGAGAATTTTCGGGAGGGAAACCCCTTTCGGTCCTTTTCGAATGCCTTCCTGACATTTGCTTAAGTTTTTGCAGGATCAAATACGATATATGCCCCGTCGTATAGCGACAGGAAGCTTCCACCCCGGAACGGCGATTCGCCGCCCTTCCCCAGAGGACGAAACTCGGAGACCCGGCTCCACCCCCTACGAATCAAGACTCCCCATGTGGCATCCCGGTAAAGCGTTCATTAACTTGGGCGTCGGAGAACCTTCGGAAGGGAAACCCCCTTTCGGTCCTTCCCGAAGGCCCTCCTGGAGTTTGTTTAAGTGTTTGCAGGATCGAATACGATATGCCCCGTCGTATAGCGACAGGAAGCATCCATCCCGGAACGGCGATTCGGCGCCCTTCCCCAGAGGACGAAACTCGGAGACCCAGCTCTACCCCCGACGAATCAAGACCCCCCATGTGGCATCCCGAAATTTGCTCCCGAACAACATCATTTAGAAAAATATGGAAATGATTTTTTTTATGATTTTTATGATTATTATGATTACGAATGTTACATTTCTAACTACTTTTACTTGTAACAAACTAATGACAGATTAAATGAAGATTACTGGTACACTAACTGGTCATACGATTGAATGTAGATTATCTGCAAACTAATAGCAGACTCAAATTAAATGCAAACTACTAATATTTTGACAACAAACTGAAAGCATACTAATAAACCTCTCTTATGGATTATATTAGAAAATGCCATATTTTATAATAAAATTACCAAATAGATTATTTAAAAAATAGTCCCTTTTATTTTATTTTAAAAACAAGTTCTCTCTGTTTTCTCTTCTCCAAGCGTTAATGGCACCTCCTACCTTCATCAATGGTCTCTATCCTAGACGATATCTTTATCACCACCATAGAACCATCTTCCTGCTGCAACTCACCGTCCACTCCTTTCCCTTGTCATCACCATCACTCAAGATTAGAGTGTCTAAGCGGAAAAAGTAATATTCCAATCAATTATTCAATCCTTATGATTTCCCTTATCAATACAACTATAATATTCTCTTCTATTTAAGTAATATTATGTCCATCTTATATATATATATATATATATGTGTTATATTTACATTAAAAAGATATGAGAACAATATCATATTTATTCAATTTTAAATCTCTCTTCACATTATCACTAATTTCTTCTGCTCTAAACAACTCATATATAAACAAAGACCAACAAAAAAAACTTCAAAATTACATGTTTTTTTGTTTCAAAACCCAAATCCAAAGACTCCGATTCTATTTATAACCACATAAACAAAAACAAAGCCTTCCTTTTATTCCAAATTCTACAGCTTCGCTACTTTCTTGGCTCATTTTCATGAATACGACTACCTACACGGGCGATTGCCCAGAATCAGTATTCAACATCTCCTCTAATGGATTATGGGAGAACCTAAAATCTCCCGCTGTGGTTTTCGGGTACTCGCTACCTCTTTTGGAGATTCAGATATTACTCATATTCATCTTCATCGTCATGACACATATGATCCTCAGACGCATTGGCATTTCCCAAATTACTTCCTATATGATCGTAAGTGTCTTTCTGTTTTTCTAGGTGTCTTAAAATCAGTATTAAACTGTAACGGATCGAGCAGAAAAGCGGGTAAGTTGTTTATTCACACAATTAATAAAGACACCCTAATTTCATTCAACAAAAAAATAAAGAAACCCTAAACGACATTTGCCTCATTTTGTTTTTCTCTCTACATATTAATCGATTATTTCTAAATCTTTTTAAAAGGATAGAGAAGTATATAGAAATCCATAAGGATTATATACTCTTGTCGTGAATTTACAACACCTTTCATATAGGCACTTAGAGAAAACAAAACTAGATATAACTTCGTATGCAAGTAAATTGTTTAAGCGTTTAAGAAAACTTTTGATTTCACATACATATAAATCTATGTGTAGGCTGGATTGATTCTAGGGCCTCAACTTTTTGATGTACTGGAGAAATCTTCGGGGAAACTATCTATGGATCCTGCGTTTGATGGAAACGCGGCTTTAAAAAGCATCTCAGTGTTTGGAACGATCATGTTTACGTTCTTGATGACTGTTAGAACGAGCCGGCGAGTGGCGTCTAGTAGCGAAAAACTGCCCTTCGTGATCGGGACCTTGTCCTTCGTTGCTCCTCTGTTCAGTCTCTGTTTCATTAATCTCTTCTCAGACAACATCGACCCTCATTACATGACTCCCGAAAAAGCAATAGGAGAGCGCGCAGTGATCGTAATAATCCAATCTTCGATACTTTTGCCTTCCACAACATATATCTTGCGAGAGCTCAAGATTCTCAACTCCGAGATCGGTCGCCTTGCAATGTCTTCATGTGTCATAAATGACATATTGGGGATAATTGCCTTAGTAACCATTACTGTTTACGGAACGTATATAAATGTCTCACATGTAACAACCTACCGTGACGCTATTGCAGTGGTCATCTTCGTTCTCATCGTCTTTCTTGTTTTTAAGCCGATCGTGCGATGGATCATTGGCCAAACACCGGAAGGCAAGCCCGTGGAGAATAAGTACGTTCACGCCATGATTTTGGCCGCATTGGGTTCCTCTTTTTATTCTATGTTATTCAACTTGAAATATGTCTTGGGACCATTAGTGATCGGTCTCATAATACCGGAGGGTCCACCATTAGGATCAGCATTGGAAGCTAAGTACGAGAAGCTCACAATGAAAGTGTTCTTACCGATCACGATCACAGTTAGCGTGATGAGATGTGACGGAATAAGGATCTTCAGCGAGTTCAACCACATCATCTACAACGTTTTTCTAACGGTTCTAACACTTTTCTTTAAAATGGTTGCATGCCTTGCACCTTGCTTGTACTTTAAGTTACCTCTCAACGAATCCATGGCTGTTTCCATCATTTTAAGCTACAAGAGTTTCACTGATTTCGTTGTCTATGAACCTGCATTAGATGACAAGGTAACCTTTTAATCCAAAAGGCAATATAATTTTGGGTATTTTATAAGAACCGATTTTTGTTTTTTCTTCCATAATAGAGATGTTATGAGTTTATCAGAGACGTAATGATATGGTTTTTTTTTTTTTTTTTGCAGAGTATATCGCAGGCAACGTACGCGTTCTTGATCATTTATTCGCTGATAAATGCTGGGATCGTTCCTTTTGTCTTAAGAAGCTTATACGATCCGAAACGGAAGTATCTTAATTATCAAAAAAGGAACATACTGAATTTGGAACCAAGCTCCGATCTCCGAATTCTAACATGTTTGCACAAACCCGAGAATGTCTTACAGACCATTGCATTCCTCCAACTGTTTTCCTCACCGAACCTAGATTTCCCTATCACGGTCACGGTTCTCCACCTCATGAAGCTTGTTGGTCAGATCAGCCCCATCATGATTTCACACAACAAGAAGTCGAAACGAATTCACAACAACTCCTACATCCATACCGCAAATCTTGCCTTCCGACATTTCATGTTAGAGAGCTTGAAGTCCGTAACTGTGACCACATTTACCGCATTTTCACATGAGAAGATGATGCACGAGGACATTTGCACGCTCGCACTTGACCAGACAACTTCAATAATTATCGTCCCTTCAGGGAGGAGTTGGACCATAGATGGTATGTTTGAGTCTGACGATGATGCCATAAGGCGTATAAACCATTCATTACTCGATCGTGCGCCTTTTGTTCTATAGGAATACTAATTGACCGTGAAATCTCTCACGTAAACGCAATGTAACGAGCAAGAAAAACTACACCATCAATGTAGGTGTGATTTTCATTGGAGGCAAAGATGATAGAGAAGCATTATCAATGGTGAAGAGGATGAACCATAATCCGAGGGTTCATGTAACCGTGATCAAGCTCTTATTCAACCAAGAAATAGAGTTAGCACATTGGGAGTACATTCTTGATAATGAAAGTTTAAAGGATTTCAAGACTATAGAGGAAACAAACAATGTTGATTATACAGAAATGGTTGTGACTAGTAGTATTGAGGTGGCAAGCATCGTCCAATTGCTCGCTGGAGAGTATGATCTTATGGTTGTTGGGAGAGATCAAGGAATGACATTACCAATCTTCTCAGGACTAACAGAGTGGGTCGAACTTCCAGAGTTAGGTGTCATCGGAGATTTTCTAGCGGCTAAAGAGCTTAGCTCTAAGGTCTCTGTTTTGGTAGTTCAACAACAACGACAGATGTGACCGCAAGACTGTGTATTCTCTTAAGATAACCGTTAAAATATTTAACTTATATATCGATTCATTCAATTTTGTATATATTTACTTAGATATGTATGTATATATCTCGGATTTCAAACTATTTAAACTTAAACCGGCTCTCCGAAACTACATTTCGCACTAATTTAGAAAAAAAAATTATAATATAGATTTTAAGATAAATTTAATTTCGATTTAAACTTGTCAGATATGATAGATTTTAGGTATCAGAATGATCGAAATTCTACAAGCTGATTCTCCCTCTCTCATATATAATCAGTTTGATGGAAGTGAAAAATAAGATAAGATCGAACAAGCAGCCCGTGCTCGCTTTTGTTGGATTGATATATAATAATGTTTGTGGATAGAAATAAGCACTGTAAAATGCGAAAATCTTTGTAATAAATTTACAAACTTAATTTCAAATTCATATAAGATTTTTAATTTTATGGAAGAAAAAATTATAGGAAAAAGAAAACAATGAAAACAAATTCTATTTTCTTCTAATTTTATTAAAGAAATCATAAATAAAAAGATAAAAAAACAGATATTTATGATTTTTTGTGGAAACACTTATACAAAAAATAAAAAAACAATTTCCCTAACTACTATAATTTTTCTCATTTTCATTCACTTTTCATCATTTTCGCTTATGTGTTATTTTAATAATATCTTTAATGAATATTAAATTATAAAATCTTGTTTTTTTCTTCGTAAAGTAAATTTGATACACATGACTGCGTGAGTGGAGAAAGGTGACCAGTCTGCGTGGATACGTGAGGCTGCATTATTGATTGGATGGATGAAGTTCGATGGACTGTTAAATCATGGACATTGTATAATTATGGATGGTCACCATTAATGTATGTTATCAAAAGATCCATATCCACAACGTTATATGATATGTGGTTATGGAACCGAATATCAGGGGCGATTTACTTGGAGGACAAATAGTGCAACCCCCCGGGTCCATCTTTCAAGTCAAATAATATTAAAGTAATTTTAAGGGTTAAATTTGTGTTTTTATCAATTATTAGAAACTTAATTTATGTTTTTATCAATTATTAGAGTTTATTTTTGTATTTTTATTAATTATTAAAGGCCCAAAAGTTTTTTTTAGCCGAGAGACTATCAAAAATATTGAGCCAATCCTGCTTAATATGTTGATGAATAATTTTAGATTCTAACATTGTTTAAAAGAAACTTGATTAAGATTTAAAGTTTTTAAAATTGCAACAATGAAAATATACAAAACAAAAAAAAGAAAGAGTTTGGTAGTTAAAAGACAAGATACAAAAATGACTAATGTTTTCGTCCTGGAAACATAATGAACGACTGAGAGTATTTATAAGAAAAGAAAGAAGAGAGGTCGCCCTAGCACGCTTACGAGACCACTTGTCCGAAATGGGTACTCGTTTGAAAGCTAGCGGATCACGGCTTCATCCCGATGAGGTAGCTCGTGGCGAGTGTGGTGACGTCGTGGTACAGATCGTGTCGTCTGTATCTGGCTGTTGCAACGACGTTTGCCCGGTGTATTGCGAGACAACATCTCTTTCGGCTCGTGTATCTGCTTCATCTCTATGTACTTGGTCGTAGTGCAAATCCTGTGCTGCTTGTCACGTCCTTTGCCCGTGGTCGTCTCCCAATGCGATCTAAGGCGTCGTCTGCTTCCTCCTTGGTTGTCCTTCTTTGTCTCCGAGTGCCTTGGTTTTCTTTGCGTGATCTCCGTGATAGATGAAGTACCTAAAAAGAGCTCCAAACATGCAAGACCAATGCAAAAATCTTAACTAATGCATCTTAGACCTACATGAATGGAAAAAAGCATAAACTGGGACCTAAGTACAATAAGCCTAGCTTAACTATCAAGAGAAGACAAGGAAAATGATGCGAATATTAGAGATATCAAACCCCAAGCAAGTGTGTACTCCTCCGGAATGCATGCCCCAGTCGGGGTAGGACCCAAACACCTAGCTTCTCTGAAAGCCTAGCTCCTTCGGCTAACAGCATACTCTCCAGGATGCGTGACGAGGTCGGAGCGAGTCTTTTATTGTGTATCTAGTCTGACCGTATCACAGTTCGCTTCTCCGAAAGTGTAATTCCTTCGACCAATAACGTACTCCTCCGGATGCGAATAAGGTCAGAGTCGACACCTAGTTTAATTGCCACGTGGTTCGTTTCTCCGGAAATATAGTTCCTTCAACCAATAACGTGCTCCCTCAGGACATACGAATAAGATCAGAGTTGATACCTGTAAGATCACAAAATATCCCTTAGAGAAAATAAAGAGATTGTGGGGGTAAAAGATAGAGATTTTGTTAATATTAGCCGAAGTTCGAAGAGTACAAAAGCTTTTAGGTCATCGGAAAAGAACGTCGACCTAAAATCAAAGAGAATGAACTGAGATCTAAAGCTGAAAGCAGAAAGCTATTAATTGCCCTAGGTCTCGAGTCATGAGTTGTGAATGGATTCTTATGCGAAGAGGGGCTCTTCTTTTATACTGGATGGAGGCGGTTCCAAAGACAAGTCCTTCCTTTTCAGGATATGCATAGTTTCATTTCTTCTCGGGATCCACTTTCCTTTTCTTCGAAAATTCGGATAGATCTTGGAATATTTCAATTTAGTCGAGCCGAACAGGCCTTTTCTTAATATATAAAAGGCTTTTTGGAGGGGTGCTAAACCTATCTCTAACAATAAGCCCCCTCCCAGTTCGGCGATCTGCGAAGTCAAGTGGGAGAACATAATAAAAAGATAGCTCGGTATAAATTGAGATCGGCACACTTCGATGCACGGGATGCTTGAAAGCTTTTTCATTTTATACAAAATTCTGACTAGTATGATTTAGGATCGGCACTTGGGAGATAATGGATATCATCCCAAAGCTCATCTAAATCGCACACAATAGGTCAGTCGCAGAATAGGTCGCATTTTTTTATCTGCGACATGTAAGCAGAAAAAGTCTCTTCATCTTCTGAGATTTGACATGTGTCGTGAGATTTGAATGTATTTAAGTCCGAAAAATATGAACCGCTGCAATGATGATAGGTTTTCTCGAAAACCATCCCACCTCTTGTATAAAAAAGGGTGAAGAGCCTTCATTTCTTCACTTTTCATTTTGCAAAAATCTTCAAATCAGGTTTGCTCTGCCTTCTCTCTTCTTTCTCTCTTTAGATTTCTCGTTTTCATTAGTCCGATAGTCTTAGATTAGGTCGGGCCGCTAGTAGAGACCCGTTCAGCGATAGTCCCATGCTATTAAGTTAGGTTTAGGTCGGGTGGCTACATAGACAATCGGAGATGTGCCCCCGTAGATCGTCTAAAGGGAAGGAGAAAGCTGCATCACCCATTGAGCCTGAGGGCAGTGTGAGCTCGGGATCGGACAAGTCAGGTCGGGCATTTGCGCGTGCGCTCTGAGTAAATTATTAGGAGATGAAAAGGGATCAGCAAGAACATGCGGCGACACGTTTCTAAGAAGCGCAACTAAATACAGTATTCCGTGATGAAGTCGGTCCACCATCGGGAGCACGAGTGATTATTAAGGTACCCGAGCTACGGGATGGTCCCGATGAAGTCAGGAGCGCCAACATCTTGTCTGATCGGGATGATGCAAATGAAGTCAGGAGCGCCAACGTATTGTCTGATGGGGATGAGGCTGATATTAAAAGGTAGAAGGATAGCTTCGACGAGATAGAAGAGTTTGGGGAGAACAGGATTCTCGATCGACACACCCCATTCTCAGTTAAGAGTTTGAGGCGGTCGAAGAAGAATGGACCTGGACCTGACAATTCCTTCGGCGTAATCCCAACCCGCACTACTTGGAGGTCGTTCAATAAGTTGAAGCAAGTTTGTGGGATAGGTCCCGTGGTGCGATTCATGGTCCCGAGCCCCGAACAGCGTCCCTGGGATGCTCCCCTCCGGGCTATATATTTTTATTCGAACACTTCTTCCTATACAACCATCTCTGGTTTCCATTACCCCGCGTTCTTCTGGATTATTGCGCTAGGAGGGGAATTCTGATCTCGCAGACTATGCACGCCACCATTCATCATGTAGTGAGTTTGACGGTACTGGCTCAGGAGAACGGGTTTTCTTTCAACACCGATATCTTCGAGGAGATGACTGATATAAAGCCTCAAGGAGAAAATAAACAGAACAGTGATTCGTTTTATGTGAGCATGAAGAGGGGGCTGAACATAGTAACCGAGGGGGCATCGGTTAATATCGATGATTGGCGAGATTGCTATTTTTTCGTCCGGATTGACGAGAACACCATAGCCGATCCAGATGTCCCAATCTTTACTAAATGGGCAGCTGTAATTGGTAGATAGCTGATCTTTAGCTGTGGAGATAAGAATTTTCTTTTCCGTGCTGAATATATCATTTTGGTTTGCAGACAAGCCAACTACCCTGATCAAAGGTCCAACAAAGGGTTTTCTTCGAGCACGTGGACGACTTTAGGAGGCTTAGTCACGAAACTTGGCCGCAATTTAACATACAGAGAGTATCTCGAGCTACAGGTCGGTTTTCTCCTTTGATTTCCCGCTTGTCTGAAAAAAGTTTACTTCCCGGACTAAACTTGGGTTCAATTTTGATAGGTCCTCTCCGATGCAGATCAAGGAAGATGCTGATCAAACCGAGAAAAACTAAAGATTTTGCCAAGGAGTTAGAAGTCTTCCTGATAGCTTAGAGTGCGAAGAGCACCAAACGTAGGTCGGGCAAAACGTTTGTTCCCAATGTAAATAATCCCAAGGTGAACGGTCCTTAGATTGACGGTCCCGCTCGGACTGCAGTTTGGGAGGATGCTCAAGTGGAAAAAGTTCCTGACTCTGATGTCGTGGCGCGAGAAAATGTTGATGACTTACCCCAAGTGGCTGATGAAGTGGCCACGGGCTTGGCCGCTGTCAAAAAGACTCAGAAGAGGGTTGAGAAGAGAAAAGCCAAGGCTGCTAAGGAAGCAGCTCGTACAGAAGATGTATTGGAGGTCGGTCCTAAAGAATCCTCCATGGTCCTGATTGTGTATCCCATGGTTGGAGAACCTATTCTCGAACCCGAGCTTCCTGCAGCGATGTCTCCTGGGAAAGAGAAGAGCGGCGACAAGGAGCTTATCGCTAAAAGATAGAGGGGTGCGCCTGTCTTGAGCAAGTATGATTTCCGTTTTAAGTATCAAGGTAAGGACCCGATCCATATGGATGACACGTCTGGCGCCCGGCTGAGATGGGCGATGAAGGGGACCCCTTACAGCTCGGGAGGGATGGATGATCTCATTTACAAGGATAATTTTGTCCGGTGGGCTTCTGCTGACGTTCGAGTAAGGTTTTCCTTGATTTCAACATACGTGCTGATTTGTTTTGGTACTTCGATGATTTAAATGTATGTTTTATTTTCAGG